>OY728120.1:16405000-26405000 GCA_963277665.1 Viscum album | reverse complement strand
TTATGTTGATTATGTCAATTGATTATTGTATCAACAATGTACTTTTTATAATAATTATGGAGTATATAAGGATTGTACTGCAGTACTATTTCATTAAGGACTTGAGATTGTGTGGAACAAAGAAAAGTGACTCAATAGCAGGATAAATTTTTGGAAAATATATGGTTGAGAGAATGATAAATCATAATATAGTTCTGATACTGAGGTAGTGATTTTGGAATAATATGTGATTGTTTTGGATAAATTATATTGGATATTCTTGACTACCTTGGAACTGATTAATGATTTGTATATTCCATCATTGTTGGGGTTTAAAACATTTTTGGATTAATGAAGTATATCCAGCATTCTATATGGAATAAGGGAGCATGAATGTAATCAATAAGGAATATGGTAATACATGATGAAGGTATTCATATTCTATTACGGGGTAAAAAGGATCTATATTATGTTTACCTTCCTTATAAATGTTGGACTGTGAGTTTAGACAGATGTATTTTGGCTAGTTCTAGTTTGGATTATTTTGGATTGCCATAAAAGGACAACCCGAAGGTCGGGCGGCAACCCGTCGCGTCCGGCAAGGCTGTGAGACGTGAACCCGCAACTGAAGGGCGACAAGGGTGTATCACCTACCACTGGCCCATGAGATGTCCTGGATTAAATAATGTTGTTTTTTTAAAGATCTGGTAGATGAATTATAAATTCATTTATTTTGGAACCCTGTACGAATAATATAAATAAATAAAAAATTACATTCTATTATCTTTTAGAGTGAAAGATGAGTTTGTGGTAGAAACTTATTAATGGATAAAACTCTGATTATAAAGTAAGTATATCTCCTTATGATCTTAGCCAATCTCATAAATAAATTCCTCAACATTAATAAAAGGAACAAAGAACAAAAATGTTTCCCTAGATGGTACCTTAAATAATCACTAATTTATGGCTTTGGGATTGTTGGCCTTTTCATAGCCATGTTCTCTACCACTCTCCATCAGATAATTGATGGTTAGATTTCTCCTCCATATCCATATTTTCCTACATGGAACCCTAGTATGTGTTATTTTCGGTAATCTTCATACTTTCCACTCTTTATTTTAAATAGAGGCCTCATTAATTCATTTTTCGATGTGGGATTTCAACTAAGATATTTTGAAACGTCAAAAATGTGTTATCCCAATACCCTATATTTTTTTGAACCGATGGTACTTCAAATCATCATAGATTGATGAGTTTAAGGACCTCAATTTTATACTTTTTGTGATTGATGACCTCAATCACTACCTATAAATATTTACGTTTTTCCTCCAATTATATGTCTCTAATTGCCACCAATGTTCTCCTAATCAAGATAATAATTTGGTGGTGACCCTTTCATTTCTCTTTTCCTCATATTAAGACTAAATTTTAGTAACCCAATTTCCGATGTGGGTTTTCCCACAAATATATTTTCTGTTTTCAAACTTTTATTTTCGAAGAACAATTTCAAATTGCGAGGACGCAATTTATTGAAGGAGGGGAGAATGTAACACCCCAGGATTTCAGAGTGTGTTATTTCTTAAAAATAATTCAATAACTTGCACTACACGCAACACCGAGTTCAATCACACCATTAAAAGAGGTCATGAATAGTATTAACTACATTTTGAACTTTATATAATCCTTATAATTTTAGAATCCCTATTATGAGTTTCTTAGTCATAATGCAAGAACAGATTCATTTTCAGTATTTCACTTTTATCAACTTCTAATAGTGAAACCTTTTTAAATACAATATTTTAAACTTTTTGACTAAATGGGGACATCAAAAATTTAAAACGAAACACCCCAAGCTTCCACGGTACGTTTCCCTTTGAATAATGTGATAGCGTGTGTTGTACGCAACACCGAGTTCTAACACACCATAACCAATCAAACTAGCCGTTATAAATAGTAATACCTACTTTTTGAAAATATATATATTTTATATTTCAAAATGGACTTCATTTTTGGATTCGGAATATCGAATTTAGCCTAAGGTGAAATTTTGGTACTTTTCGGATAACTTTCATATTTTGATGAATAGTGAAAATTACTAAATTTTAATTAAAAACAACTTTTTTAATCAAAATAATTAATAGTGATAAATTATGAATTTGAGTGGTTTTAAAGTATATTTAGAATATATTTTTACAATTTAATATAATGTTGGTCATTAGACATAATTTTACAATTAAACTGAACATAAACTAGTGTCAATCTTTTGATAGTTATTATCTCTTAAAAACACGCTTTTGGTTTTGACAGCGGGAATTAATATTAAATTAATTTCTGCCACTTATGTGTTTAGAATTTAGGAAAATGGATTCCATATTTGGAATCAGGATGTTCAAATTGTGTAAATAGGTAACTTTTATTTTTAGACATTTTGAATAATTACTGCGGTAAATATTTTATTTACCATGGTTCAGGGTAAATCCGGTAAATAAGGGTTAAAAAATAATATTATAATAATACTAAATTACCCTAAAACGTGTCTTAACCCTATTGGTTGAAACATGGTCGACCATGGGCATCTTTGGGTCGATTTTGGGACCCCATGGATCCACTTGTAAGTGATAATGACACTTTATTTTAATTAAGTCAAAATGAATACAAAAATGACACAAGCATATATCTTTTAGAAAAATAATTGTTACATAGGGTTATATAAGTTTGATTTTAGATTATAAATATTCATTAGAAAGCTAAAACTATTTACTACATAATTATATTTTATTTATAATTTTTAGACATTAAATAATTTATTTTATTTATGACACAATGATGATGCAGTAATTACTATAATAGTGAAAAATTAAAATAATTGATATTATAAATACCCAAAAAAATATAATATGAAACTTTTAATGAATTAAACTAATTTTATAGGATAATATGATAAATTAGGATTGATTTAATTGACTTTTTTAGAAGTAATCAATCTGTTATGAGTTTCACAAAAATCAACTATTGAATAGTGTCAAAATTGACATAAAAGAGTTCTTAAAACAAATATTATATTATTAATTGATATTAAATTCCTAAAAATCTAAGGTTCGGCCAAGAGACTTATATCATGATAGTTTCATCATTAATGTACCACTTGGGGGTCTCTTGGATGTATATAGTAAGTTTATTAACCATATTATATAAAAATACAAAGAGACATTGTAAAAGTGAAACTAATTAACTTAGAGTTAATACTTAAAGATAAGGTTAATATAAGTACCCAAACCTCTCTAAATTCTATTGGTTGAGTGGTTTGAGACCTATCCCCACCTTAAACTTTGAATAATAAGCTTTGGAGAAATTAGAAACCGAATATTAATTTATTATAAATTAATATTTCTTGCTTTTCCAAAGGTGCCCCTCACCCCTCTTATAAAAGGGCACTCCTCCTTCTCATTTCTTCACACCTTCAAAGCCTTTTGGTTCGGCCAAAATCTGCCCAAATACTCTCCCAACATCCCTTACTACAACCTAGAGGCCTTAGTTTGATCAGAAATCCAACCTAAGGAGCCCTTTTGATCAAATCAAAAGGAAGAACCCGAAGAAGAGGTAATGATTTCACCACCCTTCTCCAAGTTCATTTCTTCTTCCACTTCTTCTTCCTTTGTTCTTACCATTCTAAAATAATAACTCTAGTATCTCACATATACGGTGATGTTATTATATATATGGTACAATCATATTCAGTATTCTATCCACCCTTTGAATAACATGTCAGCATACGTGCGTACGTACGGCTTACCGTCTCCACGTCGTGGTGTAATTGTTATTCAATATAATATTATTTGGATGGGTATAATAATGATGTGTAACTCATGTAAATAATAAATATAACATGTTAATGATTCTGTATATATGATATACCATCCATTTATATATTATTTTAATATCAAAAGAATGATATTGTCGCTCGTGCGTACGTACGGACTACCGTCTCCACGAACGCGATGAGATTCATTCTCCATCGTATCCATTCAAGTATAATTATCATTTGATGATTTAAAAATGATGTTTAAGGACTAGATATCATTCTGGATATGAATAAGATACAACAACCATGTCTTATGTAACAAAACATATAAAAGAAAATGAGTAAGTTAACTCCCGAAACGACGATAATTCTAAGATATTATTAACAAATCAATGTTAAAAGATCATATATGATATCATATTATTAGATATGATTCTTGTATAATTTAATAACAACTATTTCACCATTATACAGGAGGTTAACCTACCCCAACCAAGGAAAAGTACAAGGTAAGGGTTATTTCACAATCTCTTCATTATCCGAGGTTGTTTATACGTAATAATCTACTTGGATCTCTTTATCATCCACATCCATGTTTTCTTAAAAATGTATTTCAAAACATTTTTACTATTTACAAGAATATGGGTTAAAGTCATTTATACCCTTGTTTGACTTTTTATAAGAGGTTTATAAAGGAATCTTTCCGTCGTTTTCAAAACAAGGTCCTTTTTAACCTTTTCGACAGAATTGAGGTAAGAATGTTTTTTTAACTTATACGGCGGGTGCGGTTATTTTCCTCCGTTATAAAGTCGTCGAAGCTTTCCATACAAGCTTATAAAAATATTTTCAAAGAAAATGTTTTATTTTATATGGATCTTAAATGATTTTAAAATAAAAGGAGATACTTCTTTAAAAAGAATTTTGATTTCATCTATGTCAACATCCTTTGATGGATTTTAAGATTATTTGAAGTTGATTTATTATGATACAAAACTTCTATATTGTATTGAAGGTTTTGTGATATGTTTGACTGTGGATGTGCTATTTTTATACCATTCATAGTTTATGGTGAAATTATTGACATTTCGTATGCTAGTTTTAATACGAATGTTTATGTTATGTTTAAACCTTTTCATATGGGAATGCATTGGACTTAATAAGTGACGGGTGGAGCCCGCTATAGCTCCTCGATGCATCGGTAGGTCTCATGAGACAAACTAGTGTCTTGGAACAAGGCCTTGACAAAATCTTATTTGTAGTCTTGGCACGAGGCCTTGGCTATGTGGTTATGATAGTCTGGCATTATGCATTCCAACATTATGAAAGTGGTTATTGATTTTTGCATGTGATTATTCGATTAGTAGAATATCCATGTGAATAAGTAAATGGCATTATTTCATTTTATTTATGCCATACCATGTTGAAAGTTCATATTTAAAAGGCTTTTGTTTTAGTTATACATTGCCTTAATAGTTTATTCTTATTTATGAAAGTTTCCGCTATATTGTTATCCTTACTGGGCATTTGAGCTCACCCCTTTTTTTATGTTTTATTTTTCCCAGGAAGTGAAGAAGTAAGTTATGAATGACCTGCAGGGATATTATGTGGGGATATGAGTGTGGATTATGGAGACAATATTTTGTTGTAGTATTTTTTCGTTTAATGATGTAATATAAAACTTATGAATATATCTAGTGTTTCCAAGGCTACTAAACCAATCGGTCTTTCGAGATTTGATCTTTCTTGTGATCATGCCAATGTTATGTAATAATGCACCAACTCTGGGTAACTGGGGTCGGGGCGTTACAGAAAGAAGTTTCTATGACGATCATTTCTTACCGTGATGATTCCTTCACATATTGATTATGGAATGGATTTAAATAGGCTTTGAGACTTTTCTTCATTTGATCACTAATTTTCACACCCATAATTTCGGTCAGACTAATTGGACCATTTTGGATTGGAATTAAATGTTCTGAGGATGAAAGTTGAACATTGACCATAGTTGGGAAGATTAAATATACTTGGTAGAGTTTTCATACAACATCATCTACCATACCAACATTTTAATGGAACAATTAATGGCCTTGTATGTAGTGACCCTTCAAGTCACTACCTTACAGGACTGACCCATGAGTGTCTGCACTTATGAGCATAAAGTTGGTGTGATCCACTAAAGAGAATTTTTTGATCATCCAGTAGATAATGTGGACAATAAAATTCCTATATAATTCTTATGTGTAACATTTCTTTAGGTCGTTAAAGTTTGAGTAAGGATACCATGTGTTCCTATAGGTATTACCATGATGTGAATGAAAAAGATTTTACTTGGGCAGTAAGCTATATCAGAGATTCATTTGACCATTCTAGATAGTGTGTTGAGATGGAAAGGGGGTATACTTCATAGCTCTACCCACACTGTTAGACTGGGTAAACTATGTCTTCCATGTGTCGCAGCTTAGCAGGTACATGCATGATCAATCAAAATTTATTGATTAGGTTGAGTTGGACACCAATGATGATGTCACCTACACTATGTAACATATAGTGATACAAGTTTTATAGGAGAGGATCCATCATGGGAGATCAATTACCCTTGTTTGTGTCTGGTGGTATCATAGGAATCTTAAAGAGATCAAATGGGAAAGGGGGATCCATATGTGTGATCAGTACCCACATATATTTGTCTAATCACTTGTTTTCGTTGTTCAAGATTTAAATCCCCAAGGTGGGGATATTGTAGTAACAGATTTTTTTCTTATATTATTTTTAGATATATTATGGATTTTTTTATAACATTAATTAAGATGACATGTTATTTTTAGGCTCAGTATTCTTAGAATAAATGGTTAAAATATATTATTTATATCAAGTGAACTCGCATGCTATTTTCCTAAAAAAGTTGAATAACTTTTAAATTGAGGCCTGAATCCGAAATATGGGGGAAATATTGAATTTAAAATATGAGGTTAACAAAATAAGTGGCATAACATATATTGGCCTAGAGAAATTTTGATTAATTCATTACAGGTGTAAAATGAATAAAATGAATAAAATGAATAAATAAATTATTTTATTTTACTCATTGATGTAGTAATTTTTTATGGATTGTGTTAGAGAACCATTATGGTAGGATCCATCGATGAATGAAAACCAGATAAAAAATTGAAAACCAGTGTGAAATGAAATCAATGGATCTCACCTACAGGAATGATGTATCCTCTTTATTTTTCAGTGAATAATCCAAATCGAGGTAGGATATTGTTTTTTTGGATTTCCTTCCTGATATTCATTCCAATTGTTAACACAAATATATTGACCAAATGATTGATTCATTGATCTATCGTATTATGGGATGAGTTTATCTGAGTGGATTTGTTGGTAGATTAATTTATTTATGTTGTGTCACAATTCATCATTATAATAGATTAAGATTAAGGTCAATTGAACATGACCAAGGTTTAGTACTCTCTTTAATGTTACTTTGTTTCCTCCTATGGTTCTACATGCACTAATTACTGGGATTTCATTTTCATAATGGTTCCACCAAAATACTGAGGAATCGTTCATTTCACAATCGTTTCCAGATAAAAAAAATGATATCATAGATATATACTTACTAGGACATTGGGATCATGAGATGATGAAAAAGACAAGACAATCATATAGGATTATAAATCATTGGGTTGAAGAAGAGTGTGTGAAGATGATGGGGATAGAGGATGACCAATTTATTTTCATATCAGGTAACTAATTTCTGGAGAGCGGTGATGATGATAATTTTCATAAGTAGATCCATGTTTGTCGATGTGATTCATAATGGATCCTGGTGTAATGACCCCTCCACCAGGGCCATGCAGTGACTAACCCAATCCCACCTTCCATAGGAAATGGGTTGGCGACTAGCACCCAAAAAGGTGTATCCATATACCGAGAAGGCATTACCATTAAACCTATACAAAAAAACAATCCAAAAATACAACAAGAATGAACCACAAAGTAAACTGCAGTAGTAAAAATGGTACTTGAAGTAAAAGGGACCGACATACAAGGCTAACAGAAAAGTACAAGTATAACTAAAAATAGTAAACAACTCTTGTATAATCCACTGAGCATCCTATCGTAAGGGTAGGTACAGATCTTCCCCACATAACTCACAATTAGCTCATCTTTATCACGTACCACCTGGTCCTGGCTCCCTGAAGCCTCATCCTAGCTTCTTGTCATTGGCACAAGACCCAAAAAGGTGAAAGAAAATCCCATGTAGGGGTGAGTATAACAATACTCAGTAGGGACCCTAATACCCCTAAAGTTCTCACATAATTCCACTAAGACAAACCAAAAAGACTGATCTCAATCACAATGCTGAAAGAAATAGACAGAGCTCAAATAGTGTCTCATATCATAATAGGTATTAGTGAAGTATAAAAGTACATATGATCAGTCGAGAGGCTATATCATCTTATTCTTTCAAGAGAAACTACTGATAAACATTTGGGGTCTAACTCACATAGTATCGATAGGTAATAACCCCCACAATGACCCACACAGGATCCGACCCACCCAGAGTCGATAGGTACTAACCCCCGCAATGACCCACATAGGATCATACCCAAAAATGATTGGTATGTAACTGATCCACGATGGGCCGATCTAATGTTGGTCATCGTCGGGTTGCGAGGTGATGATCCACATAGGATCACTCATTACTAATACACAGAGGATCACTAGTGATGACCCACATAGGATCGCTTGGTACTAACCTATGTTTGATCTGTCTCCAACCTCCACCTCACTACCAGCTACTGGATTTCGGCTCATAGCATGCATGATTCATGGATAAATGCTCCTCAATCCGTCATTCATATTTAAATTAGCATGAATTCCCACAAAGAAGTAACCCATTGATTTGTCACGTCATAGGGTCCCAACGCAGAATATGGCGTGTCAATTAGATGCCCAATCAGTATGTTATTTCTATTTCAGTGCTGAAGGCCCAGTCAGATTCGTGTATGATCCAGACCATCCAAACTCAAACTATCTATGAAACTCACAGAGAGTGTCTCAAAATGATTGCATTGTCACTAGGGAATTTATGCCACAGATAGCGCATCAATTAGATGCCTGGTCTATAAGTTACATCCCATTCCTTTAAAATGGGGGTGATCGCACTTAGTTCTGCCCCATCCCAATCGGGCGCACAACAATATTCAAATTGGATAGATTCCCAAAAGGGATTACAATTCCACTTACACCGTGTCGAACAGACACCCGGTTTGTCAGTTACCTGAGTTTCTTTATTCGAGGACCAATTGGGTGTGGGCCCAGTCTGAATCAGTTAGATGGGCCCGATGCTACGGGTCCCATGGTCTACCCGACCCCACCCAGGTCTGGCCCTTTAAGGGTTTGCCTGGTTCACTTGGCCCATGTGGCAGTTGTTCCGGCCCGCTAGGTGGGGATCAGCGCATCGGCACTGGCCCAGTGGGCCACAGGTCCAACGTGGCCCGCATGGTGGGATCGTGGCGGATCAATCTTCCCGAAGGTGGACCATTTCATTCTACTGGCCTCACGCTTTCAGGGCCATTGGCCAGGTGGTGGAGTACCACCCCATTACATTTAACAGTCAATTGTTACGCTGACTGGGTATTTCCAATGCGGCGTCGACCGGGGCACGATGGACGCTTGTGACGTGGACTGTAGGGCGTGGCCACTTCCGCTGGCGGTGCCAGCAGGCACTGCCCTTGTCCTGTGCAGCGGGCTCGGTTCGACCTCCCCTAGCCTCCATCGTGTGCTGTCACACGCTGATTTCCACTGCCCATATCTGGTTGTCGAGGGTCTCCTCTGACCACTGTTGACCGCTGCCAACATGGTGCACCGAAAGTTTCTTCCACGGGTCACCAAGCATGCCCTGGGGTCCGTTCTAGGTGTCATCTGCACCTACAGCTCTCTCGCATTTCCTTCAACATAGAATAACTTGCTATTTCATGTTTTATTCGAGTTGGAACATGCTTTTTGAAGTTCACATCAAGAACGATGAGGCAAAAGGTTCAGGCCTGGTTTGTTTTCCCCACGCCCTCCCCGTTAAGGTGATAGCAAGCAGGAGATGATTTAATTCTTAATAGACAAATTCAAAATAAACATCCTAACTGATAGAGACATTCACATATATCGATCGATGAAACTCCATCATCATTTTCTTCAGTTGATGATTTGGGGTCACTCATCACCATTCGCTGCAACTGGTATCATCCTCAATGTGGTTTCCGTTGGTGTGCTTTTCCAGAGTTTCATCACATGTTGAATTTATGGAAACACACCACCACAAGGTCCATAAAAATAGAAGAGGGGGAGGGTGAGTAACACACGATGAATTAAATGGGTTTAATTAATTCATGAACATTCCAAACTCCAATGGTGCGGTTACAACTATAAATGGGAGTCAAGACATTTAGTGGCTTGACGTGTCATTGGTCCCACCACCACCGCTCATCTACTAGAGAAAACGAATAGAAATAAAATAGCATTACATGTTATTATATTAATATTTCAAATGTCCACAAAACTATCTTTCTCTCCCAACCTACTTCAGTCAAAGGGAATTATTCCTTAAGAGAATCCTAGTGTTACAGATTCAACAATGTTCTCAGATTTTCGATCTGATCAATGAGTTAAAAGATAGAAAATATCACCCATGCGTATACTGAACGTTGCCAAAAAAAAATTCAGAAAATTATTAAAAGTCACCCTCCACCTGCACCAATCGAGGTTAGGCTCTACCTAAGGGAAACACGTCCCAAAAAACAAAATAGTACTCTAAGATTTTAAATCTAAGTAACAATTTAGAAGTTCTAGATTTTA
Source organism: Viscum album (assembly GCA_963277665.1). NCBI lineage: Eukaryota > Viridiplantae > Streptophyta > Magnoliopsida > Santalales > Viscaceae > Viscum > Viscum album. The sequence goes on along the minus strand of OY728120.1, from coordinate 26,394,361 downwards.
ACAATAAAATAATTGTCACTTAATTATTTTATTTAAGGAAAAAATGTAACTTCCATAGTTGGCCCGCACCGACCAGTGTTAGTATCTGACTAAAGAAAGAAAACCCTCACGAGCTGAGTAGTGGTCTCAAATTTTTAATCTGAGTCTCCATTCGCGAGTTATAAGAATTTGTAAAATAAAATAACATTATTTAATAATTTTATTTATGGTTATTCCATTATCTTTTTTTCTCACTAGAGGCATGCGCTGACTAAAATTAAGTCGCGCGTAGGGTAAATATGCTATCTTGAATGCAACGGTGCCCCTGGACATCAGATCTGGGAACCCATTCAAGCATTATTTCACTTTTTCAGGAACACCACTCACACACGCTATTTTAAACTTATCATTTTTTGACGGATCATTTTGGGCACTTCGGACCTCAGAATCACAGGTCGTCAGATTTTTCAGTCTCAAAAAAATTACATATAATTACAAAAAATAAAAAATTGTAAGGAAATTTTGGGACATTACAATCTACCCTCCTTAGGACTTTGAGTCCATGAAATCAAAAAAAAATTCAAAAAAATGGGTGTACTGAGCACAAATCTGAGCCTCCTGCCCCCTTGTGCTATCCGAGAGGTTCCCATGCTCTCACCTAACTCGCAGAAGAGTGATCGACCATCCATGAAGGACTTGATTATGTAGATCCACTATCTGCACTAAAAACTCTCTAAAAGTCACACCATCATCAAATTCCAACTCGCACTAGATGATAATGTACGATGGTTTATGCATGAATCTCCTCAGCTATGACACATGTAAAACATTATGCACATATGGCATCTGTGGGGGAATAGATAGATGGTACACCACCTCACCCACTCTACTGAGAATCTAGAATGTTCTGATAACCCTTAGAGATATCTTGCCACCCTTGGAAATCCTCCGCAATCCTCATCAGGGTTAAGAAACATAAATAAGACATGGACTCCCTCCTCGTACATCAAGGGTCCCTGTATACTGTTGGCATAAGACTTCCACCGACTATGTGTAGTCTTCATTTGCTGACAAGTGAGGCATCATGATACAAACTCTGTAACAACTTCCTTCATCCATGGCCCCCAGTACTGATGCTAGAGGTCCTAGAACAACTTCCCCACTCTTGGATGTTCTATTTAAGGGAATGTATAGAACTCCCTCAAAAACGTCTTCCGAAGAATCACAAGTACCATGTCATGTCATATGAGGAGAACGACATGCTCCAAACCTTCAGAAAATACATCAGGTGCTTTTCCTGAGGATATCTAAGCACGATGAGCCTTACAGTCAATGTACTCAATATGTGCCTCTCGAAATCGCTGAAGAAATGGGGGAGAGACAGATATAGACTCGAGGTAAGATGCTCCATCATTATCCACAAATTATATCCATAGCGTGACTAGCTACTCTGACTCCTTACTCAGCAGCTATAACTATACCCCCTACTAAGTGCTTCTGGTCCCATGTTATGCTTCCTAGGAGTATAGAATATCTCAATGTCATAGTTCTGTTGGATCACTAGCCATCATCGTTGTCTCAGGTTCAGGTCCTTCTGTGGGAATATATACCTGAGACTCTTGTTATCAGAGTAAATAGTATATCATTCACCCATCAAGTAGTGCCACCACATCTTCAGTGCAAAGACTACTGCATCTTACTCCATGTCACAGGTGTAGTAGTTCTACTCATGCTGTCTCAACTTCCATGAGCCGTAGGTGTTCAATTCCCTCTCCTCTATCATGAAAAAATCTAGTCTGGTCCCTGATGCATTGCAGTAGACTACATATCCAACACCCTCTTCTGGTAGCCTCAAGATGGGGGAACTTGTCAGTCTCTCTCTTAGCTCATGAAATCTCTGATAACACTTCTCCATCCACAGGAAGGGATCCCACTTCTTAGTCAATGCTTAAAATTCTGCCTCTAACCTGGAGAAGTCTGGTAGAAATCTCTGGTTGTTCCCATCCAAAGAAAATGCCCCTCTCCCTTCAGGGAGGTAATCCTGGAAAAATATTTTGAAAAGGTGTCGCCAGTCTTTTCCACTATTGTTGGGAACTGAAAACTTAAAAATCCAACTGACAATAGGGTAATGTTGTCCAACTCTAGAGTGATTGGTTTCACCCTCCAATGCATGATTTTATACTCTGCTACCTAGGTTTCTTTTTTTAAAGACCATGGGAAATCCCATTCCAATGCTGTAGATATATAACATCCTTTTTCCTAAAATTTCCAATCGGTGAATGAATTGTGGATATCTAGTACATACCCAAACTAGAGTATTATGGATTTGAAACATCCACCAAGTGTTCCAAACCGAAACTATCGCCTCAAGGGTTATATCACACTATCGATATATGTGTGATTATCGAGTCTGCTCCTAAAGGTATCTATAGACGTACAGTTCAAGTAATCAGATTAACTGGATACTCTAGGTATTTAACAAGATTCGTGGTATCAAGGAATGATTGGTACCTATGTCTATTATTATGGATGCTAGTAGCAAACACATACCGTACCTTGACTAATTTTTGGGGCCCTTGGGATACACTCCTTGACCGCATGCAGCTACTCCCTTCCCCTATCCACCAGCACCTTGAACATGGTGGGGTAGACAATAGAGTGGAGGTTTTAACATGACGAAAAGTATACCACCTCATGCTTCTCTTATAGCTCCACTTTCACATCTAATGCCCAACAGATTCATCTGTCTCAATCACTTCCCCTTGCCGAAACATTTTACATACACATGTCTCTGATACTAGCATCAGTTTCCTGCTTTTCCACTACTAAAATATACTGGCTGTATCCACTTAGCCAAAGATCATTCAACCACTACGGTTCTCCCTAATACCCTAACATAAGTAGAAATGCATAGAGAAATAGTGTTGTCTCGGATGAGCATAAAAACACCTCACTCAGAGGTCTGAGCCCAGATGCATTGACCGTACTGTATTCATCGAGTACCTATGATGGTTGGTATGCCTCGATGAATACTTAGCTACTGAATTGTTGTCCTGCCGAAGCTGTAGAAGATTTGGGAACACACTCCCCATAGCTTTTTATGGAATGAGACCACCTTCTCTATGAAGGTTTCTCAAGCTTGTCTATAGAAATGTCACATAATCACATGATTAGGGTAATCTAAATCTTGTATCCTACTGAGCCATGTAGAAGGCTCTCTACTAGGACAACCACCTAATCCAATGGTGCCCTGGCTAGATGAAATCTCAGCCACTACCTCAAGAGGGTCCATAGCCACCTATGAGTTGGGATTTCCTTTGATCCTGAGGGGTATCTGATGCTGAAACATGTGTAAGGAACTCAGTCTATATGTGTCCTCTACTGGGACTACTGATTGTAAATGCTGACCAACGGGGCAATGATATAGCTATCACAATACCCAAAGGTACCATCTCGGGAAACGACCCTTGTACCTAAGATTCTTCATCCTACAGACCATCCTCATGGTAACACACAGGAAAAGGCTAGCAGCTAGGATTACCATCTACTCTACTGGTGTCTCAACTAGGTGGAAAACTCAAGCCACAACCTCCAGCTAGTCCTCAGATGCCTGGGATTCTGTCTCCTCTAGAAATCATGGAGGCCTATATAGTTGGAACTCATGTAATGCTCTCAAATGGCGTGAACCATCTTCTAGTTCATCTGGTGGTAACTGCTTCCCAATGGGTGGTGCTGCTACTGGTACACCACCCAATGGTGCTGACACAGTAAGAGGGCCCTGCACTGGGGCCTCGTCGCTCGGTGGTCCTTCATCATGAACTCTCTCAGGAATCATGGATGGTTGTCTCCGTGGATGCATCTTGAATGAGAATAATGATGAATCACTATCAGAATACAATCCAAACTGAAAAGTAAAATTATAAATAAAAAGAGGAAATAGCGCCTGGATCATCCACTGAGGATTCTAGATTAAGGGTAGGCAAAGATCATCTCCACAGTACTCCACGTCATCCCTTCTCCTGTGTGTACCGCTAGGTCCTAGCTCCCTCAAGCGTAAGCCCAGCTACTCATCGTCTACAAAAGACACAACAAGGTGCATTCAAAGCCCGTGTAGGCATGAGTATAACAATACTGAGTACAGACATAGATACCCCTGAAGGTCTCACAGAATTCCACGAAAGAAAACCAAAAATCAAAATCTCAATCACAATGCACAAAGAAATAGACACATCTCAAACAAAGTCTAATCTCAAACCATGTATCAGAGAAGTATAGAAGTATAGATGATCTGTGGTGAAGCTATATCATCTTATTCTTCCAAGAGGCACTACTGTTAACCATATAGAGTCTGTCCCACACTAGATTAATAGGTACTAACCACTTCAATGACACAGATAGGATCCGACCCGCTCAGAGTCCATTGGTATTAACCCTTGCAATGACCCGCACATGATCGGTATGCTCTGACCCACATAGGATCTCTGAGCACTGACCCACACATGATCTAACCCACACAAGATCGGTATATCGCTAAACCACGATGGGCCAGTCTAAGGCTGGTCCTCATTGTGTCATGATTTTCCGCTCCACATAGGGTTTCTAGGTGATGATCCAAACATGATCACTCAATGATGACATAAACATGATAACTAGGTACTAACCCACATAGGATTGCTTGGTACTAACCTCTGTAATATATGTCTCCAACCACCGCCTCACTGTCATCCACTTGGTTCCCGCACTTAGAATGCTTGATTGTTGGTGAACCACTTCTCATGCCATCAGTCATATTTCAACAAGCACGATGTCCCAAAAATAAGTAACTTGATGATATGTCACATCATAATGTTCTCATCTTAAAAGATGACACATCCATCAGACACCTGGTCTGTATGTTATTGGAATTTTAGTGCTGAGGGCCTAGTTGGATTCTTGTACAATACAACACATCCAAACTCTAACATTCTCCCATACTCATGTAGAGTACGTAAAAATGATCTCCTTGTAACTAGCATCCTTATTCCATATATGAAACGTCAATCGGATTCCCCGTCTATTAGATTCATCCCTTTCGTGAAACAGGGGGTGATCGCACCTCGATCTGGTCCGGCTCGGTCGGGCCCACCAGAATATGAAAAAGAGACCAATTCCCAAAAGGGATCCCCATGAAACTGATGTTGTGTCGAACAGAGACCCAGTTCATCAGTTACAGGTGTTTGTTTACTCATGGACTGATTGGTTCTGGGCCTGGTCCGACTCGTTCAGACCGTCTCGACGCAATGAGTCCCGGGGTCTACCTAATCCTGTCTAGGATAGGCCCATTAGGGATCAGCCCAATTCACTAGGTACATACCACTTAGGATGGTTTGGTTTGGTTCGTGGGCCTGGCCCACAGTTGGCCCTGCCAACTGGGTGGGTCTGGCCCGTTTGGTCAGCTCTTGCTGGCTAAGTTCGCCCAAAGGCAGACCGTTGCATCCTACTATCCTCGTGCTTGCAGAGCTATTTACCTGCCGGTGGGGTGACTCCCCAGCATATTTAATGGTCGGGCCATTTTATTGACTGGGTTTTCTAAAATGCGTCATGGAACGGGCCACACCGGTACCTCCTGATGAGGTCTGCTGGTCATGGACGCTTCCGCCCACAGTTCCTACTGGCGCCACCCCTGTCCAGCACAGTCGGCTTGGGCTGCCCACCACTGGCTTCCGAATCTCACCATTGCATGCCTCTTTCCAACACCTATGTCTGGTTAAAGTGGGTCTCCTCAATCCCCCACTAGCCCCCACCGACAGGTTTCTCTGGAGGTTTCTTCCAAGGGTCACCGGGCATGCCCCAGTGTCCATTCATGATGACGTATGTTCGTATGGCTCTCCAGCTCCGCCACCGGCATAACGTGACCTGCTATTTTTGTTGTCATCAAGATGGAAATTGTTTTTCGATGTTCAAATCACAAAATAAGTTGTCGAGGGTCGAGGCATTGTTTGTTTGTCCCGCGCCCTTCGTGTTTAGGTGATAGCAAGAGGTAGAGGATTTAATTCATCAAAGACAACTTCAAAATAAACCCCCTACTTGTAAGAGATGTTAGTTGATGTCGATCGACAAAACATCTTCGTCATTTTCTTCGTTTTGTGATTCAGTTGTGCTAATTAGTAGTCCCTAAAACCTATCTCGTCCTCCAAGTGGTTGGCATCATTTTACATTTCTAGAGCTTCATTGCATGGTGAATCCGTGCCAACACTCCACCCTAAGATCCATATAAATTGGAGAGGGGGAGGGTGAATAAAACACGTGGAATTAATGGGGTTCATTTAATTAATGAAACTTCCTAATTCCAACGATGTAGTTACAAGAATAAAGTGCATTCAATCCATTTAATGGCTTGATGTGTCGTTGGTCTCGCCACCGCCGCTCATCTGCTAGAGAAAAGGAAAATAATTAAAATAAAATAACATGTTATTTTATTAATCATTCAAAAGTCCACAAATATAAATTTTTTCACCTGACCCAATGCAATCAAATTGATGTATCCCTTAAGCGAATCATGAAATTGCGTATTAAATGGTGCTCTTAGATTTTCATTCCTAGAATCAAGTAAAAATATAGAAAACGCTGCCCTTATGTTTACTGAATGTACTCAAAAAAAATATTATAAAATTATTAATAGTCATCCGCGACCCACGTCGGTGGTGGTTAGGCTCTGCCTAAGGGAAACACATCAAAAAAACTCAAATGTACCCTCAGATTTTAAATCCGAGTTACCCTTTAGAAGATATGGATTTTAAAACTAAAATAATTGTTACTTAATAATTTTATTTTTTTGCAAAAACTAATATCCATAGTTGGCCCACACCAGCCAATGTTAGTATATGCCTGAAGAAAGCATACCCTCATGAGCTTAGCGTTGGGCTCAAAATTTTAATCTGAGTCACAATTCATGATGTATTAGCATTATAAAAATAAAAAAACCTTATTTAATTATTTTATTTACTGTTATACCATTTTTAGGTTTTCACACCAGAGGCCTGCACAAACTAAACTAATGTCACGTGTAGGGTAAACCCGATATCCTGAACCCAACGGTGCCCTTATATTTATGATCCGGGCACCTGTTATAGAGTTATTCAACTTTTTCAGGAAAACCACTCACACAAGATTTTTTAAACATATCAATTGTCGACAGATCATTCTAGGTACTTTGGACCTTAAAATCATGTGCCGTCAGATTTCACGGTCAAGAAATAATTCCATATAATTGAAAAATAATATACAGAAATTCTGGGGCATTACACATAGGAAAAATACTAAAAATAATATGCCTTTTATCAGCACTAAAAATTTCTGTTAACAGAGCTAGAAAAGCGTTGTTACAGCCGATGTAGATGGGGGGGACCCCTTTATAAGCTCTCCAAAAAGCGCTGATAAACACTCCTTTTATCAGCACTAAAAAAAGCACTGATAAAAGGGTCCTTTATCAGCACTTTATTTTTATCACTGATAAAAGTCCCCTTTTATCAGCGCTTTCTTTTTGCACTGATAAAAGATAAAAAAATTAAAAACATTTACAAAAATTCCTAGCAATCTCGGGGGGGGGGGGGGGGGGGGGCTTTTTACAGCGCTTGATCCCCCCCTTTATCAGCGCTTTCCCACAACCTCTAGCGCCCGCATGCACCCCCTCTACCATTTCACAGTGCTATACCCTACCTTTATCAGTGGTAGCCCCTTAAATTCACCCATTCGTGCGCGCCCCTGCCTCCACTCGGATTTGATATCGAGACCTCCCCCCTGCGCGCCTGAAGCCTTTGACACTCCCCTATATTGATTTTTTCTATTATTTATGATATATTTATATATTTATATATATATTTAGTTATATTTATTCGTATAGTAATATATATTTATATTAATATATATTTTGTTATATTAATATATATATAGTTATATTAATATATATTTATTGTTATATTAATATATATTAATATATTTTTATATTAATATATATATAGTTATATTAATATATATAGTTAGATTAATATATAGTTATATAAATATTAATATATTGGTATTTTAAATAAAATGGGTATTATTTATTATTTAGATAGAGCTAATATATTTTATATGTAATGATTTTTAATTATTTATTTAAAAAATTAAATTTTTTGGTATGAATATATAGAAAATATGTACAAATATTTATATATTTGATTATAAATAGCAGTGCATTATTAAAAAAGATAAAATTTTAATTACATAATATCAATATGAATGAAATACATTGGAATAAATGCAGTCCCTACCAAAAAAGCAACAATATCCTGTTAAACGAGGTTGAAAATCCCTAAACTGTTAAACAATCGGGGTATCCCGACTAAAAGCTCAGTTTTGGAGGCCTTCTGGGCCAATTTTTGCCCATTTTTTGCCTCAAAAAACCATGACCGGGGTCTCCCATGTCATAATGGTGTAGAGCTCATCGCAGGCTTCTATTAGATATGTGGTAGAGCTCAAACAGACTTCCGGATCAAAAGTTATGGTCGTTTGATGTTCGAGTTGCGTTTTCAACATATTTTGGATCATTTTTTAATATTTTTTTAATTTTTTAGCCTTCAAATTGTTATTAAATGACTATTACTCTATAATAATTAGTAAATTATTAATTAAAAATATTTTTTAATTTTTTTATAATCCATTTTCACTAAATATATTATATATTAAGTGTAACTATATATTTATACTTACCTAAAATATATTTAAAATTATATTTAATATATTTATATTATATTTATATCAATATAACTATATCTATATATTTAAATAATAATATATTTTTTTAATTAATTTTTTAGAAGTAAACCATTTATCACCTCTTTTAAAAAAAGCGCTGATAAAGGGATACTGTTTAACAACGCTAAAAAAAGCGATGTTAAAGGAGTACCTTTATCAGGGCTAAAAAAGAACTGATAAAGGGGTACCTTTATCAACAATTTTTTTAGCAATGATAATGGTACCCCCTTTATCAGTGCTGTTCTGTTAGCGCTGATAAAGTGTGGCGCTGGCCTTACCCCATTTTGTGGTAGTGAAATGGTGTGGATGAAAATGAATTGGATAAAGCTTCAAGATATTTGAAATTGGGAAGTAAATAATCTTTGTTATAGAGGAACATGAGGTGTTGGACCCTGGGGGAGGAATTTAGGGCTTCCATGGTGATGTTAATTGTAATGCAACATGTGACTCAATCCCCAAGCATGTGACACTGCCCTGGAAGCTCGATGTGTACCTGAGAGGGTACATAGACACGGTTAAAAGTACATGGCCATGGAAACACTGTTTACTCCCACATGGACGTGGACATGGACATTCTAGGTGTATATGGGAAGAGCCATGTAAATGGAAATTGATATAATTATATTGGCTTATATACATCATGTAATTTTACCTGGAAAAAAACAAAATCCATTTATAATGGAAGGACCTATTATCAAAGGGACACACCATGAACAACTATTAAATATAGAATACTTCTTTAATGAAGGGTTGGATCTCTTTTCCTCTATATCATTAACATGTTTCATTAGGGTTTGTTCCCTATATCTATTCTATGAGGATTAGTATAGAATCATTTACTACATATAGGATAGTGACCCCTTTAGAAATACATCTTGGATAGAGTTGTGGGAATCCATTTGTTAGGCCTAGAGTTAGATCCTCCACCATCATCTTTCCCATGGTGGAGTTATAGGTATTCTCATGAGAAACACTACATGTGTGTCAAACTATAAATAGTGGGTTATTCTAGATTGGGTTGTTTGTATACCCCATGGACGTACTATGATCCTTATATATGTATCATTATCTTTACACATCCAGTGTATACTTATTTATGGAAGTACCCCGGATTAGTACATTGTGGATGGATATCATCTATTCCCTATAACTCATGGGCTGTGTTCTCCCAGATGAGTACTATGTGGAAACTTTAAGAAGGAATTCTAGGATGAAATTATGACTGTGACCATGAGACTATGTGTCTTTTTTTAGTATATTGGGATATTCATGTTTAATTCTATGTAGATGTATATCAGTATAGATATGACTTTTAATCTTGTGGTTAACTTCTTAGTGAATTCTTGATGTCCTAGTAGGCATTGTTATACTCACTGATGCATGGAAGTTTCCTACATGTGTCATGTATTGTAAAATGATCGACCATTTTACGGCGTTATAGAGGGACAATGACTGTTCAGTTCTTAGTGAGATACAAATAATGAGGTGTGTTCTTATGGTTATCCTGATAGTAGTCCCCATAATTAATTTTAGGTTGGACTTATTTTCACACTATTCTTATTAGATTTTTATTTGGCCCTGTTGACATTCCATCACTTGTTGAAAAAAACTAGTTGTAGGATTTAGATGTATGAATATAAATTTTATCATTTTCATTATATTTCCACATTGTATGGAATTTTATATGTGTGTGTGTGTGTATGTACTTATGGTTATGGAATCCCATGTTTGACATATGCCTACTCATCTCTAGTCACTAGCTATAGGCCAACTTGTGTGGGATTTGGGGTCATGGAACTGGCCCCATTGGGTCAATTCATGATAGAAAATGAGGAAATTTTCTTTATAATTTATTGTCCATCTATTGTGTTAGATGGTTGTGACAGGATGTAGAGCCTAAAATATGAAACAAAACTAAGGGTAGGTAGGTGGTTGTCTAGAAGTTGAACATAGAGGGGGTATTATTTAATATGGATTCTTAGTCAGTGTTATCTCATTATCAATTTTGTTATAATTTTGTACAACTATGGATAATTCCCTTTTGAGGATACTCATATATGATCATGTCATTATAGAAAACATCCTAGAATACGAGGCTGTTACACCTATTTTTATTAGTTTTGACATATTTGGTTCTATAATATTTTAATTTCCTTTATCTTTTCCTCTTTTGATAGTGTTTTACAGTGAATTAGATGTCTTGTAGTAAATACACTTAAATGGGATATGGTTCTCATGTGAGAGACATTGATGCTTGGTGCGTCAAACTAGTGGACCTATTTTTTGGATTGATTAGTACATGTAGGTGGGAGACCTAGAATAACTTATCATTGGCTAGGAATCAAGAATTTCATGGATATTTGGTTTGACTGAGGTTAAAAAGTGGGAGAGGTAGGCCTATGTTTGTAGATTCTATTAGAGGTGTTGATCGTGGCTTAGTGATTATTTTGAGTTCGATGTGGTAAAGGTTATATGGTTTTTAGATATAGGCTAGGTTATGCATTTAGCATCCATGGAATCACATTGAGTGTTGAGTGTTGATATTGGCATCGATGGGATTGACTGCTCAGGTTTCTGGACTTGTTGACAATTGGTGGTGTGTTACTACTTAAATTTCTGAGAAAACTCTTTGAGGATAGAGCTCATTTAAAAACCTAATAAGAAAAGTATGTTGCCAATTTTAAGGAGTATTTTAAAAGGATCTAAAAATGTTGTATGTATCACATTTATCTCATCCTTGTGTATATTCGACTCATGGAAGCATTGATCCGGTCTTGAATTAGGTGGTGCTAGATATACACTCGCTATGAATTGAGTGTTTAGTTTGTGCCGATTACACATGGGAGGAATTTTAATTGGAACGTTGTTATGGAGATGGGTGTTGGAATATTATTGATAGATTAAATTATGATTCACGATGACATGGAGACTCAGTGTTCTGGGTATAATAATTAATTTTCCTATAATGGTGGCTAACAGGGAAACAAATTGGGTTTTGTGAGACGGATGACATGTGGGTGGACAAGGACAAACATTTTTTTTTTGAGATGTCAAGATAGGTGTTTGTTAAGGTATGTTTACAATTTTTCCATGTGATTATATCTTAGGGTGTGTGAAAAAATCCAATCAATGGAATCTTATTGAACTAGTACATTAGAGATGATTTTTCATCATATCTTGATATCATTATTAATACATTTATATTTTGATAACTATGTTAAAAACTATATAAACATCACATTGTGGTTTTATAAAGGAACACATTGGGGGACATGTTTGAGGAGGTGTTAAAAGGTAATCCATATAGTGGAGAGGGAACCATTGGACATTGATGGTGGTGGAACAAATTTTGATACAGAACTAAATGCATTCTATATGAATTGTTCATGGAATGCTGAAACAAGTAAAGGGTAGATGTCCACTAGTTCTCATGGGTGAGAGGGATCTTACTCATGCCTGTTATTTTCAATAGGTTTGATGGGGAATGGTAATATGTAATCAGAAAATAATTTCACTTGTATGATGACACATATTCCTCTATGGAGGGGATTTGGATGTCAGTTTTTGGTTGAAGACCCTAATTAGAGAAGGGTCACGGTTCCATGAGACAATTTGTGTGATGGTCATTTGGATATTTATTTCATTTAATTAATTGAAATTAGTTATGATAGAATCCTTGTTAAATTCTAGGTACCATATTTAATAAAAATTAAGGTGAGGTATAATTGTGGGTGTTTGGACCTCAATGGAATTTGATGATCCAAGTGCATTAATATTGGATATTTAATAGTTCTTGTACTAAAGAGTGGTGAAAAAAAGGATTGGATATCCCAGATATGTCATTAGGTGTTGGGTATAGGAATCAAGGATAATGATTTAAAAGATTATTGGGAGCCTTGCAATAGAGGCCGGGATATGGATTTGGTGACGTGTTGTCTTTAAAAAATGATTATTTTCAAAAATTAATTGATCCTAAATAGTTCAATATTAGTTTTCCTAAAATTTTAGTTTTAGTTGATGAGGAACAAAATTGGTTATACCATTTAGATGAGACAGATGAAGTGTAATAGACATTATATATTTTCAACGAAAATTCATCCGAACTAGTCTAGGTAGTCTTCATTGCAGTTTGACCATTTAATAATATTCAGATTCACGAATAGAGTGTTGTTAGGATTCATGTGAATGATTTAGTAGGAAATTCCAGTAGTGGGAGTTCCATGAATCATAATTTTATAGGGATGACTATGACATATATTCCTGAAAACCATAAGATGATTTATGAAAAGATGCTAGAATGATTATGTCTTCTGTTGGGAAGGCCTGAGTAAGGGTCATCATAGTGTTTTATTGGTGGTTAAAATGATGGTGTTGAGTTATAATTAAGTACTAACCCTATTTTTAAAGATATTATAGGAGTACTGTTGGGAGTTTTGAAATTAAACATGTCTGTTTGAGTAGGAAGTCATGACAAGAGTAGGTGAGGTGATGTTCTCAGTAACCAACGTGAATTTTTGAGGATGTGAAGTTCTAAGGTGGGGGGGTATTGTTAAATCTTGAGTTTTTCATCATGATGAATGATTTAGTGGAATTTGACTATTCATTTTTGTTGGATGGAAAAAATATCAGTGAAATAATATTACCACATATTGTAATACAATAAGAGTGTAATATATGGGTCGCTATGATTACACGACTTTGTGATTTTAATGATATATCTACTTCACAAGTTTGGGGAATCAATAAAATGGTTCTATAAAACATATATGATATAAAGGAATGTATCGAAGAAGAATAAAATAATACTTTTTTCATTATTGAGTGAATAGGAAGTGTACCTTGTAAGAATTTTTTTCAGGCCCCAATTTACCAGTAGTGATAACATAGGACTTGCCTTGATTATTGGGATTTGGTTGCTAACATTGTTGATTACCCTTGAGGAAAAAATTCTTAGTGAACATACATGCATAATTCCATTTCTCCCTATAATTTTACCACTGTACCATGTGCGGTTATCCCCTTTCCTCCAACATATTTTATTCCTTCATCATATAATTTCCTTTTTCATGAGTTTAGAGGCCTTCTCTCACAAACATAATGCATTTTCCAATTCAATATAGGTAGTTCCCATGATGATTTTCCCACATTTTTGACATGTCAGTGGTGGAGTTTCCATTCCACACTTATCATTATATCCATCATCTTGAATCTCTATCTTTTGTTTTATATCACCATATCCATGCGATAATTCTCCAAAATCTATACACCCTTTGATATCACATCTATCAACATCTTCATAACACCAAAAGTCTAAAATTGCAAGATTATATTGAAGGTGTGGTTTTAAACCTTAATAAATATATCAATTTTTATATCATTGTTGATAATTAATCCCAAATAATACATTGAAAGTGTTGTGAAATTTCATCATACTTCCTAAAATATTATCCTATCTTTTTTCATCACTATAAATTCATTTTCCATCATTTTTTGAAAAGTAAGTGGGAAAAAATTGTTATGAAAAATTATCTTAATGTACATTTACTCCATATTTTCAATTTCTTCATTTTGATTGGTGTTCCTAATCAATTCCCACCATTGATCAACCTCTCTAACTAGAAAATAAATAGAAAGATCCACCTTCTCCATATTAGAATGGTGATGTATAGAAAATATATTCTCCATTATGCCGTCACAATATATTGTGACTAGTGGACCAAAAGATCCACTAAATTTTGGTGGTCATTTCCTCATATAAGAATCAATAGTCAGTTTCTCCTTCATATGTAATAGAAGGTGTTCTAAATTAATCATGTTGTTTTTCATAACTTGAGACAATCGGGTAAGAATCACCCCGATATTTTTAACTCCACAACAGTGTATTAGGGATATTATTCAGGAAATCACTGCATGGTCCCTCATATGGGTTGTTGGCCTAGTATCTACTAGTTCTCACAATCATTAACAAATTAAAAGGTTAGAAAAAATCATAAGTCAAAAAGTTAGGAATATATAATTTATTCTTTTATGTAATTAAGTCTAGTGGAATATCATTTGGGATCACTATGTTTAGTACTTTCTAAAACAATTATTATTTGGTGCTTAATAATACATAGTATCATACTATGGGTTTTAACTATGGTTCTATAATCATAATTCCCATGTTAACTAAATAGTGGTCTTATACCAACTGTAGTGACAATGATTTTTATTGCATGACTATTACATCATTTTAAAGAAACAAAATAATAGTGTTAAAAAATCAGGATTAAAATGTTTATTTTCTTGGGGAAATTAGGAATATACATACACATTACATAATTAAACTTAGAAATTTTTTTATTCATTCATCTCTAGCTTCATATTTGTCCATGATTTTTTTAGTATATGTAGTCACATGAGTATATACATCAAAGAAAGGGGTGACATAAAATCCCTATAAAAACATAGATAACAACATGAATGAATATAAAATGGTTGATATTAATCATCATCATCTGAATATAATAATAATATCGTCATCACAAGCAAGATTGTAATCTTTAGATAAAGGAATGGCATGTGACCATGCATATAAATGAACCATCATGTCTTAGTGGTAAACTACCACACATTGTTTTGAAAAAATCTAGCCTCATGTTCATGAATATTTTATTTTTATCCATTAGATACATAACATAAAAAAATTCATTGGAGTACTATATTATTCTGGAAACATCCTTTATATCATAATGTTTACATTGTGCTATATAATTCTTGGTGCACCAATCACAACATAAAATTTACAATATCATCAACACCACATTGAATATATATCCAACATGAACATAAAATTAACCATGTAATGGAATGTGACCCATTTAATGAAGTAATAATTCATGAATAAACAATGGGTAGGAAAAAAGTCATTATATTCTTATTATATGAAACATGAATCTTCAGTGAAAAAGTAACAATATCATGATTTGTAAAAGGTGTGTTTTTTTAATAATAGTTCTTTTTAAAAACATTTCGATTATTATAAAGTCAAGTAGAATACATGTATATCCACTAAAATGAAATGGTAGAATAGTTAAATTTCATATAAGTATCATTAAATCATTATACATGATGAAATTGAACTTAAAGTGGGAAAACTCTATGAAAATGGAGTTGGTTTGGGAATTCCCCTTAATCTATGTCTGAATTCATTTTTCACATTAATATTCTATTTAATGATTGTATATTCATTAATTAAAAAATAGATAACATTTTATACACTATTTTGATTTTTTATGGTTTTATTATCTTATTTTATGGTCTTTTTAATGAGTTATAGAGTTTAATTTCATTGTTCAAGAGTGTTCATTTTCCTAGATTCCATGGTCGGTTAACTTTTATAAATGAATGGATGTTCGTTTAAAATGATGATAAAATTACAAAATTGTTATTATATGTTATTATTGATCTTATAGAAGTTTAATGTATCTTATAATGAACTTGGTTATACTTTATGAGGATGTATCCTTAGATAAATGTTAATGATGATAGATTTTGGTAATTGTTTTGCAGTTTTTCGATCACATTGAACTCATTTTGGTATATCATTTAGTATTATGTATATATTTTAGTTACATAACATAAATAGGGTTATAAAATTAATATTAAAATATTTTTCAACCAATATAAAGGTTTTATTAACATTATTTAATGTGTTAATGTAAAATTAATGTGCAATGCCCACAATATTGGTAAATTGACACATCACAGGCGACAATTTCATTTTTAGAATTAAATAGAGTTAGGAAGTAGTTAAATGAAGGATCTTACAATAAAATGATATAATTATGGTATATTTAATGTACTGTTTTATCATTACATTTTTATTATGTGAGTTTGTGAGAGAATATAAATAGAAAAGTACATGAAAATAAATTTAAAGACAAGAGAGAGGAATTTACCTCTTAAAATTATTCTCTTTGAGAACCTCCTTAAGGAAAAAGTTTTGGTATTATGATTAGAAAAAAAATTCCTCGATTTGTTGGATGGGATTGGGATGATTATTGTTAATAATGTATACAATGAAAAAAATCATACAAGCTGTTAGGGGAAGAGTTATTGCGGGGTGATTTTTATAGTGGAGGAGATGAGTGTTTTCTCATTATTATATTCATTATTTTATTATTTTGTCTCTATATTAAGAATATAATGATAATTATCAAAAATATATATTAATATAATGAAGTATATTTCAATATTTTCATCTAACATCAAACATAAATCACTTATTAATCCACAATTCACGTGTTTAGTATTTATTATAAATGATCATATTTTACTATTCATAAAAATGGAGTATTTTAGAAAAATACCTAAAACTATCGCTAAAACGTTTTCAACATATATAATTATAAATTGAAGAAATTTTAGGAAAATAATTTTCTAAATATGTTTCATTTAATTATTAATTAAATCCATCATTTAATTTGAAAATACACATTTCAAAATAAGAAGTGATTTATAAAACTTTGAGAAATTACATAAGGTTTCATTCAATTATCATATAATAATAATACATAAAAATATTAATTTATTAATAAATTTTATGACAATAAATTTTCTTTAAAATTATTAAATTAATATTTATTTTTTAATTAAATATTTATGACTTATAAAAATGAAACCAATTAAATAATAATTTTTAAAACACAAATACATTTATACTATGATATAATTATACCATAATTTAATTTATTAGACTCTTAGATTGTATTTATATATTAATGGGTGAAGATACTATTCATATGGATGGTTTGTTATTTTACAAGGGGCATATTACTGTTCACAAAGTCAGGTCAAATTTTCATTGGTATTAGTTCCTTAAATTCACAAAATAATTCTTATTTCACTAATTATTTATTTATAATATTTAAATTATGAACTATAAGTGAATTTTTTTGATTTATACTATATTAAATTAAAATAATAATGGAGAAAAACCATTGATTAATATTTTGTTCATTACATATAAATCTCAAAATAAGAATGAAAAATGAAAATAATAGTAATTTCTAATTGGAGTTTCACATAATGTTTCAAAAATGGAAATTAAATGGATTCTATATAGTGAATTTTCATTATACATAATAGTAGATTCAACCTTAATTAAATATATTTTAATTATTTAGGAAGGATCTATGGCTTTTGGAAATAATGGGTGACTAAAAACCAAAAGAATTAGTTCTATGATCATTTTGGAAAAAGAATTTGTAGTCAAAGAACACATTATATATTTATGGGTAGAAGCATAATCTATTAAGTGTGTCTCAACTTTATAAATAATTTAATGATATTAATTTTCAAAAATATGGATTCTTGGAATATAATATGAATGGCTGTATTTTATTTATTGTATCTATGTTTAATAAGATCCAATATATTTCATGTCTATGATACATGAAATTCATGTTATTTAAGAATTAAATAAGAAAATAAATAATGATATTTAAGGCTTAGAAATCTCAGTCTTAAGAAATTGAGTATGCTTTGGTGACTAGATAATGATCAGTATGAGAATATATTGAAGAGATAAAGAAACTCGTTGACCTATATATATAAAAAACAGCTGATTTTTTACTCACTATAAAGGAATGTATAGATTCAATTATCTCATCTAGTAGATTATAAACATTAAAAAATGTGAGGTCCCATCAGGTGGAATTCATGCAATAGTTCTAATTTTATTTAATTTAAATTTTTTCTATAATTAGTATCATTATGTTCCTCATATATAATGTATTGGACCTAAAAACATTTTTGAGTAATTGGAGAGATGAATACAAGTCTTATTTCCCCATTAAGATGATTCATATAAAACAAGTTACAAAATACAATAGTGGAAGATTTGATACCTATAATTTGAAGTATGTAATTTGACCATTAGTTTATTTTGATATACCCAACATAAAAAAATTTTGTTAAATAAAATATAATATTTATAGTGGATATGGGGTACACTATATTGATCATGAATGTTTCTTCTTAGTTTTTAGGAGATAATATATTGGTGACACAGTTCACTTATAATAATCAATCTTCTACTATGAAAATTGTACTAAAAAATTATATTATTCGTATTATTAGATGTACCTAATTTTTTTGTATTTAAATATTTTTGAAATCTAGTATATAATCGATGTTGGATGTGAAAATTATAGATTTTTTGAGAAGAGATATATTAATGGTATCATCATAGATTATCCACTTAACTATAGAGGATTATATTTTATAATAATGAAATGAAGATGATTATTTATACTACTGATGTGAGTTTACTTGAACTTATAGGAAACGAAAATGAACATTATAAATAATTATCTAAAACTGATTATTAATCTATTTTTATTAAGGAGAAGGTTAAAAACTCTAAAAATAATCAAAATTAATAGGTTTTAAATGTAAATAAAAATTGATCAACAATTTATAGTGATGATGATCAAGATTTGATTCTTATAATTAGATTATAATGATTGCTGAGTTCTAAAACTTTAAAATAGATCGATGATAATAGGCTAATACAAGAATAAATTCTTGGAAAGTAACAAATTTCTCATCATTTTAAAAAGTAAAACCATGTGATGTTATTGAATATTTAGAAACATGAGAGTGGGAAGATGTTATGAATGAGAAATTGGACCATATTAATTAAAATTATGCTTTGGAGTTGATAAGAATTCCAAATTAAAATAATGTTATTGATACAAAGTATATGATCAAAAATTGATGAAGGGAAATGGAGAAGTCATGAGAAATAATGAAAGCCTTTTTTGTTGTGGTTATTATTAGATTAGAGGAATTTAATTTTATGATTCCTTCAGAATAATTTATAAACTACATATATTGTAGATAATTAAAATTATTATCATGGAAAAGTAATAAAATATTTTCTAAATAGATTCCTTTTTTTTCATCAATAATAAATTGAGAAAATATTATGTAGATAAATATAATAGATTCATTATTTTTAAAGATGATAATTATGTTTTTAGCTTAAATTAGAGTCTATAAGGGTTAAAATAATCCTAAAGGGAATATTTTTCCTTGTTAGATGCCTATTTTATGTATTTGATGTTTAGTAATGGATGTGTTGATAAGGATCACAAAATATAATTTTAGGAGAGTTATATATTATTGGTGTTGTTTATATAGAAGATATTATGTTTTCTAGAAATGATGAAGGTGTATATAATGAGTTTACCTTGTGAGTTAAGATGTATTAAAATATTTTCATATCTCATAAAATGGAATAATTATTATGATTAAAAAAATTCAAGAGGAAGATCATATACCTATTTATTAGGAAAATAATTTAAGGAACCTATAAAAAAGTTTGTATTGGTGGAATAAAGATTAGATCTACACCAATATCTCTAAGAACCTAGTTAAAAAAATATTAAAATGGAAAATAATTCGATCATTGAGAATTTTTTAGGTTTATTAGAAATTATTTATAGTTGAAAACATCGTGATACATTATTTTCTATGTTGTCACCATATATTCATGATATCATAGTGAACTAAATGATTCCCATATTTTATTAAAATTTGGAATCTATGGTATATAAAAGGCATGTTACATTATGTATTGATTTATTAAAATCGTTGAAAATATATATGTTTGTATATACATATGAATATTGGGATATAAATTTTTATTAAAGGAGATATATATTTATTATATTTTTCATTCTAAGATAAAGTATTGCATGTTGGATGAAAAATAAGAAAAATTATAAGAACTAGAGTAATATTAAATAAGAATATGTTGATGTAAATCAATCTATAACCTTATTTATGTCTATATTGATAGAGTTGGATGATCTCTTGGGAAATGTGACGTTTCCACAACATGTTGTCTATAATAATGTAAGTGATTTAATTTTTTCATGAATTATTATTAAGAATAAAATATCATAGAAGATTCATAAAATATATAACATTAACATAGTGCATTAATAGAAGAATATATTAAAAATAAATTTTATTCCATAAAAGGTGAAAATAATGAATTTTTTTCACTAAACCATTTTTGAAAGGATGAATCTGATAAATATAGTTTATTGAAGGGCATTTAACCTCATTCATTTATATGGATTGTTATAGGGATTTCATATAATATCCCATGTTGGTCAATTTATTATTGTATTTAGTTTGGAAGCAGAAAAATGGAAAAAAAATCTATTTAAAGATTATTCTTGAATACATTTAAAAATCGAGAGAATTTTTTTTATAGATTGCCCATTTATATAGGTTCTACCTATTCATGTGAGATATCTTAAGATTAAGGGGCTAAATAATTTAGAAATTAATTAAAATTGAATGATATGAGGTCATCATGTAAATTTGTGATTTCGGTTTTATAAATGATTATAAATTTTTTTATGAGTATATATATATATGTGAAATTGTTGTTTGCTAGTTCATTGAAAATTTTATAAGATGATAATAATAATTTTTTATTGATCATAATTTGTATCTAATTTTATTCAAAAAGATTATTTTTAATTTTTATCAGATGATCAATATATGTGATTTACTAAATATGAATCATTGTTTTCTTTATGGGAAACATGATTTTATTATTCAATGTTCATACTTTTTATCCCATGTTCACTTATGTATGGATAGAATTTTCTAATTATGTTTCATTAATATGTTTGTTGAGTTTTATAGATATTAATTTTTAATAGTTTTAAAAGAAATTGAATGGAGGATACTGTTGAGCCCCAAGGATGATATTGAATTTTGTTTATAAGATGAATAATAATGAAAGAAGTGATGAAATAATGATGTGTTTAACATCCTACCCCTCACCCATGGGAATGGTAAGAGTTGGTTGGTGTTACTGGACTATGTGATATCACCAAGACACCAAAATCTAGAAAGAAATTCTGAAGGCCTCGTAAAAAATTATTGTATTATTTTCAATATAAATATAAATAACCAAACCAATATAACCAAATACAACTACTCCTCTACATGACTCATTAGTACTGAAATACATGCCAATTAAAATTTGAACTAAAAGGAAATATCTATGTAAAAAAGAGGAAACCAAAAATAATAAACACAAGTTACAAAAAACACAAACAAAATAACTCCAAACCTAATCAATGATCTAAATGTATGTTTTCAAACTAATGTATCTAGAAGCTTCACTAATGAACTGTTATACCTTTACATTACCTATATCTGAATAGATAACATCCTTAAATAGAAAACGGTTCCCAAGAAGGGGGTGGTACAAAACATAGGAGGTTTTTTTCCATTTACTTCCAATCTCATTAAGCTATGATAGAACATGATAGGAAATTTATATAAAATCGAATAAAAACTATTCAATTCTATTTATTAAATCCCCTAAAACTATTTTTTGAACCAAAATATTTTCCATGGACTGAAATCAAAAAATCCATTAGGACCATTTCAAAATCATGTTTGGAATACCCATTCCAAAAATCAACTCATGAATGGTCAGGTGAGAGTTCCACACACCTAAGTAGTCACTCATCGATCAACTAAGTCATCACAATGTGACCAATATCAAGTTCCCCAATGGAAGACACCTCTTCCACATGGTCACATCTAATGAAAATGAGAAAACACCAACCATGTATACAAAAAAACTAATACTAGTCCTTTTCAAAAAAAAGTATATTTTTTTAAAAACAATTTGATAAAAAATTTCTATGAATCAAATGGTAAGAATAATTTTTAAAATATGATTCTAAAATCATGATACAAGTTCACTTTAAAAAACCATATTCCAAAATTTCTATGAAAATATCAATGAGAGGTTTTCATCAAATCAGACCAGTGTTTCAGAAAAATTTCTTTAAAATAAATAAATTTGAAATAAATAGAGAAATTTCTTATCATGAAGGATAAATAGATATCCAAATACCTCTCAAACAATGGATAAAATGTGAAACGACCCAAGGACATAAAAAACCTAGATTAGATATCCAGGAACTGACCTTGGATATCATTACCTTCAATAAAAAAAATCATATATCAACAATATTTACATCACACAACATATATCTATCCCAAATGGATTAGATCTATGATTCCAAGAGTGAGAAGCCTTGAATCTAAGAATATCAGTGAAGAATGATAATTTACCATCAAATTTGGGCGTCAGATGCACTTTGATTCACCATGTTTACATCCCTAATAAAAATGAATTTACATCCCATCCTTGGGAAAAAATGAGTGTTATTTATAGTAGTATTACAAGAGAAATGAGAGGTTATGGGTCTACTTTTTAATAGATCCAGAATTTACGGATGGATGAATATACGCCACATGGTTAGGATGAAGGATTTGGGTGACCATGAGGGAACCCTGCCATTAGTAATGCCTCAACTGACTATTATATCCCCATAAATGGTTTGGTCAAAACATATTTCAACTTTTCCCATTTAATGTGACCATTACATCCCCATAAATAGTTCCATGAGGTTTTTCATTCTATATAATAATCAATCTCATACCGTGAACCTCAAAAAATGACTCCAAATTACAAAACAAGCTCCTCCAAACCTCCAGAAACATTACAGAATTATTTTATAATCATAAAATAACAAACTAAAGTGTCATGTAAATGAAACTAAGGCACTAAATTATTGCCACAAATTGTATTTTCATCCCCAAAATGATGAAAAAATTCATTTCCTTAGAAGAGTTTAGCCCCTAACTCCCCCATTTCAATTTGATGCTCTCATGATTCATCCAAAACATGATTTCTATTTCCATGAAACCCATAGTAGACAATTTATTTTCCCATTGAAGAAATTATATTTCCTATAAAAAAATACATATCATCACATGAACCAATGTAGAATCTAACTTCAGATTGACAGGATCTCATCGAATCACATGGACAGGAACAATTTGATTCAGTTTCAACTGAGATATATGAGACACATTATCCACTGAACTAATACTTCTTGGAAAAGAAAACTAATATACCACCTCAAAAATCTATTCGTGTATCTCAAATTTTCCCACATATCAAGGATATAACATTATATGCATTCCAAAATGATGTTACCCTATCCTTGCAGAGATTATCAAGAACACATGATAACTCAACTCAAAGGAAAATGGATTTCGATGATTTTTCACATATGATTTCTGAAAACTATGAGCCATTTCCATTCTATTTCATATCATCTGAATATTTTATATTCTATATTGGAAAAGACATTGTCCGACTAGGGAAGTCTCACATATTTCTACAAAAAAATGTGGAGAACAACATGGATTCCCATACAACGATCAAAATAATCCATATATATCGATTCATAATAAATTTTTTTATATTATAATTCTACTAACAGTATATGATCTACCCATGAGCCACCAAAATACATTATAGAATCAGTAAGAATTTCCTCCCTTGTTTGGATCATGCACTCATATTTTCCATAATTTTGATGACGATACACCATGGTCATCTTCAATTGACTCCCAATTGATTTCTATATGGTCCAAAAATGATATGTAAACCAAATATCTCTATGTAATACTTTCAAAATTGGAAGGTAATTAGTTTTTACCCCATAATAGATATATATTACTGATAAATAATCCACATTATTGGATTCTTGAATATGGATATAATGGACGGACTTTGTGAGAGGATCCACTATCACCCATATGGAATTGTGTTCTAGAACATTTTATGATATACATTTTAGAAAAACCATATCTATATGATCCCATTTCCACATGGGAATCATTAAATACCATTGATTTTATACTAGATACTGGTTCTCCACATTAACCAGCTAACAAGTGACGAATCACAAAAACAAACTCATCCACATTTCTTTTCAATACAGCCAACAATAAAATGAGATTTTAGTTCCTTATAGATATTTTTTAATCCAGAATTAAAAACCCATATCGAATAATGGTATGTTTATATAATTTGTTCCTCATATGCCAAATGTTTTTTAATCTGATAACTGTATCATAACCTTGACCATATATCATGATTCTATACTTCAATGATATCCCCACCATCAGGTTTTTACTCATAAGAACACATTTAAAATTGTAATTTTTTCCACTTTAACTATAAAAATCCACTAAAGAACAAAATAAACTTGAATGAAAACAACAACATTACCACAACCTTAACAATACAAGATCATTTAAACTATCATAAATATTAGATTAAATCAATCTAAAGAATATTTATTTAAATATCTATATGAATAAATATTTAATTCTTCCACCACATAGTTATTTTTTATGATTTATTATTAATTCCTATTAAATAATTTGAAGATACTCTATCTATATTCATTATCTTAGATTTAAATCTCATTGTGAGTATTTTTTAGAATATCAAATGATCTGTAATAACCATAAGAACCATAAATTTATCACCAAATATGTAATCACAAAAAACATCCAAATCATGGACCATGATGACTAATTATAAATCACATTTTTGTTATTTATTATCCTAAAACATTAACTACCATGATCCATAAGCAAAAAAATTATTTCCCTGCAAGAGAACACACCCCAAATCAGATCCTGAAGCATCATAACAGACAACATATCCATTTATGGATTCTTGAAATATTTAAATCTATGCCACTGTATGTTGAAATTTAATCACTTAAAAATACTTTTGATATTCATATTTTTATTTTAATAGAATAAAATTCCATTAAAATCATTCATTGGTGAGCCTATTAATCAAAATTCATGAAAAATTGAATAAAATAACTATCTATCCAAAGAAACTATCTATCTCAATGAAATTAATTGAATTATTCCTAGAGTTCCTAGCCGATTGCATCCTAGACTTATCATACATCAATATTACATAATTTTAGATGAATATTCATCATATTACATAAATATATACCTAAGTACAAAACTAGTTTATTGTCTTTGGAATCATGGAATAAAATCATTTAACACAGTGAAAGATCTCCAATTTTACCCAAAAGGATTATCCCTTTTAGCACTTCTACTTAAAATCAAATGTCATAACCCAGGAAAAAAATATAATAATTTGGTGAGGATAATTGCTCATTATGGGTAAAAATAGGATACATATATTTATAACATGAGTATACGTTTATGATAACATGAGAATAATAATTGATGGTCATACTAGGTATATTAATGATTATATACTCGAGTCATGGAATAAATATTTTTAGTTTATAAGAAATAAATCATACAAAAAACAAAGATTATGATCCTTGAAAAAATAACATAGCAATAATACATGTAATTTTTTTCATAGACATTATCATAGGAATTCTTATGTCATGGCTACGTACCAAGACCTTCATATCATGTGAAACTTCAGCTAAAAACCTATGTAACTTCTTCAAAACTTAAAGTCCCTCCTATTTACCCTCTTGTTTCATGCGTGGGATCCCCTACCTTGAAACTTCTCATATTGTGATTGGGATTACCTCCTTTGTAACATCTTTTTTAAGTCATGGTATTCCCTCTCTTATACCATCCTGTTTCAAGAATGGGATTTCCTCATGTGTACCCTCTTGTTTTAGGGTTGGGATTCCACCCCATATTCTCTCTTATTTGAGATTAATATGCCCTCCTATTTTTGTCTTGGTATTCATTCCCATGTACCCTCTTTATATACTAAAACATTTATCATTTCCTAAAAAATTGGAGGGAGATATAGGTCCCACCCCACACATAATGAAATTGGACATGCATGTGACACATGATAACAAGGAATTCATCATATCATGAACCCTGAAAGGAAATGGGTATCATTAACATTTCATTACATCAGATCCTATAGAATAGTAAAAGGTTTCAAAATAATTTCATGAAATCATTAACCATTAGAATAATCCAGATTTAGATGAATATAACCCGTTGAAGTGAAATGTGTATCATAAACATTATTCTATCAAATCATAAACCATTCAAACATGAATAAGAGTGATATTCATAAAATATAACAAAGTGTGTCACATTATATGGGAAAGTATTTTGAATGATTAGATAGAAAATTCCATAAAGAAAATATCTTTTATTTGAATATAATTTTTATAAAATCATATCTAAAATCCCTTTATTATAAATAAGGCATTATAATTTCATTTAAAACATTTATAGATAAAAATAACTTTTTATCTTTTAAAAAACGATTTTTAAAACCTAAAAAAATTTTAAAAACCTTTTTCTTTGAAAAAAACATTAAATTAAAAAAATATAAAAAATATTAGAAATACATTTTCTTTTAAAATACCGTCGTAAAAATATAATGAAATATTGAATTAAATGATGGATGTTAAGTCCATACATACGAATCATTCTTTTTTCACATTAAAATTTTAGAATAGCGCCTTGAAAAGAAAATGAAAAGAATATTAAATTGTGAAAAAAAAATTTAGAAGGAAAAATATTGGTTAAAATTTCTTTTAAAAATCATAGGATAATGATAAAAAAAAATTTGAAAACTATTTTTTATATAAATTTTTCAAATAATATAGATTTCCCTCTCAAATGAGAAATAAAATTGTATTTTCATAAAGATATATCATTAATTATCTTAGCAACCGATGTGGGAGAAAATGGATCTAATAAATGAATATATCATGTATATTCCATGGAGAGGAAACCTCATTAGAATTTTTGAGAGATTGATCATATTATTTCATCAATTGAATCATAATAATAAACAATCCTGCCCAATAATGTGATTGTAGCAATAAACTATTGCCACTTTGATAACATCAAATCATAATCCCCAAACAAGAATAAAATTTCATCACGATTAAAATATCAGTAAAGAAATTATAATAATTATATAACATTTCAAAGGGTATTATGTTCAACCAATATAAAAAATATTGGTGCATAACATGGCATGTATCTCAAATTATAAAAAATTGAGACAAAATTACATTACTTCCCTGGTGACATATGAAGCATAAAACCTCTAAATTAATATCATATAATGTATATATTAATACACATAAATTTTGGCATAATTATTATATAATTTGTTCATGGTTAATATATACACCATAAAAAATAGATTATTGGTGAACATGGCATATGTCTCACATATATAAAATGTCAGATGAGAAAACACTTATTGTTAATTAGAATTGTACCATGTTTATTTATCTTAAGGAATAACAAACGTATGTTAATTATTTATATTTCAATATCTTTTTTCTTGTTAATTATTATTTCACTTCACTTAATACATTGTTTAAAATGATGACATTAATACTCGTGTTTACAACAGTTATTTTGACCAAATTTGGTTCATTTGTAAAAAACAAATTTGGTAGGTCAACTATGGAAGTAGGGGAAGCTATATAAAAATTTATAGAATAATAATCATTACTTAATAAAAATATTTAGATTTAAATTTTTCTTTTAAAACCAATCATAAAACATGGTTATGAAAAATGAACTAGTGTTTCAATCATGGAGAAGGTATGCCATATGTACTCATGATTAATGTTACCATTTTTGAATGATCATTATGGAAAGATGGTATATAACATTATATCATTATGTAAGGATCATTATATCATATATATGATGTTATTAAATCTTATTTGCATATATATTTAACTATTTTGATGAAAAATAAATCACATCACGTCGAGGAGGAGATAGTCCACACATACAAGAATGACGTTATCACATTTTTAATGTCTAGAAAGTGTAATATGAAGAATGATATATTATATTTCAATAAAAATTATTATTTATTGAATATAATATAGATATATTATATTTAAAATATTTTTAATTAAACCCATCCTTAATATGATCCATGAAAGATTTGAATGTATCACATCGCTTTGAGGAGGCGGAAGTCGAGACGTCCACAAACGATGTTATCATATTCCCACAAATGGAGTTCACATAGGTAAGTTTTATTTAAAAATTGAATAAGAATAAAGAAATTATAAATTATAAATATATCTTATATTAACATGGTTTCCATCAAAATTTCCACCATGATAAATGATAAAGGGAAAAAAATCCCCATTTCGTGAGGTGCTAGTTTTCCATACACATAAAGGGTAGGTTCATTACAAATTATATGGATGTGTGTGTATGTGATGGTAAAAAAAATAACATAAATAAATCTATTTATATTGATAATACATTTTCTATTATAAAATTATTTAATAATATGTTTTTCTGTGACGGAGAATGTGAATAAAACAAACGATCTGTAGGAAGGATGTTCATTCATCTACAGGTTACTTCATTTCATTTTCACAAAAGGGATTCCATGGATGAATTTGTTTCAAAATATAGGATAATATGATCAATGGAGGAATTTTGGGATACAATTTGAGATGATTTAGGGTGATCCAAATGGATTTTGAGGGGTGAGTAAAGGGGATGGATGGGTTCATTTTTATAGTGGAGGAGGATTGGCATTCCTCTAAATTTTCAAAATGGGAATTCCACAAAAGTTTTTCTTATAAAACATAACTCCAATAATTATAAACACACTATCCAATGGAGAATAGGGTCGAAATATTGATATAAAATATATTTTGGACAATTTTATAGGTTATTTAGGGCCATAAGAAAAAGGTTAAGCCGTTTGTTAGGTTACTTTTTCTCTTAATCGCTACAATTAATTTTAATCACTATCAGTAATATTTTTTATCAAAAAAAATTGACTGTATTATAATCTATAATATACTATTATTATAAATATTTAATCTATTTTTAACAGTTCTAATCACATAAGTTGCATAATTTAATTTAAATACAATCCCATAGATGGGAAGATAATGCCAGTTTTAATGTAAAATCATTCAAGATATTTCTATGTTATTATAAAAAAGTTCAATGATATATTTAATAAAATTACATTAATAATATTGAATCATGTTTATTTATTATCATTGAGCTTTAAAACCAATAAAAGCATAAATTTATTGTATAAATACATTTGGTGAAAAAGAATTTTTGAAATAAAATTTAGTATTTTTTATTATTCATTAAAAAATGAAACTTCAAGGAAAATATCCCAATATTCACCCTAAAATAATTTTGATTCTTCTATTTCAATAATTAAGTTTAAATTTTAATATAAAATTTAAAAATTTAAAAAAATTGGATATAAAATAAGTTTTACATTAAAAGGTGTAAGATCACTTTTATAAAAACATATGTTTTTATTTTTAATATTGGGTTTTTTACTATATTATGCATATAAAATATATTTGATGAATGTAAATTTTTATGATGGAATATATAAAATATATATTACATTAATATAATTCATGAGTATTACTTAATTTAATTTATAGGGGTAAAATTTCAATGCGAGTACAAAATTATTTTTTTAAAAATCATAAATTTATTTTAAACTAGTTCATATATTCATTTTTAAGTAATATGTAACCATCTAATTCAACCCTGAATTTTCATAAGTTAGTTAATCAAATTCATAAACTCAATAATAACATTTTGGTATTATCTTGTTATATTAAATAATAAAATATTCAACAATATATAATTTTTTGGAAAAACTCAATGTTACATGTTATGAAATCCATCGAGGGAAGCCAAAATTGTTTGTAATATAACTTAATCTCAATGATCCATGTAGTGAAATATATACATTATTTTAAATTTATTTTATAAATAATTTTTTGTACATAAAATTCAATCCAAATATAGTTCTTTAATAAAATAACATTCTCATTGTTTATTGAAATAAGAAATTTAAAAAAGATTAAATTAATTTAAAAAAACATTTCACACAAAATAAGGGAGTAACATTATTGTTTCCTCTGGAATTCGGGATGTTCTCCTTGATTTAAGATTCAAACATTCCAAGCAGTTTCTAAGGGGTTTGTTCGTAGAACCGGAAATATCTGATGATTCCATATCCATTTGATCCTACTTTCCAAAGGTAGGCGCTCATTAGTTGTGGACTGACGAGGCTTGGGAATTTTCATTGGTTGAGAGGATGTGAGGTCGGACTCATCATACATTTTTTATGGGAATTATTGTCTACTCCTGGACCCCCTTTATAGATTTATTTTATGTTCATGGATCCTTATTAAATTACCAAGTATAAAACGATCTTTTCTTTAGATCTGAAAATAAATGATTGATATACAGGAAGTTTAGAGAATATTTTATATATATTCAAGGTTCTTCATCGATAGAGAATCATCTGTATTTTTTTAGAGATTCTTAGTCAATGGTATCCTTCAATACATAAAATTCTCTTGGTCATTATGATGACCATACTGGTTTTAAAGCCACTCAGTGGGCCATTTGTAGTTAATTGTCATTCAGAAGGACATGGATTATTTCAGAGTTGGGATCATACCCACAGATGGGCTACCTACGTATACTTTTTTTGGGAAAAGAAATCCGAACGCACGTAGTTCGTGTAAGGGAGAATGATGTTTATGATTTTTGGCTAAAAGAAAGATGTCATAATTACTTTTACACTCTAAGCTCATTTGAGTCATGCTCGGTGTGAGAAACAAGAGGTATTGGTAAAACCATACAATTGTGCCATGAAACATTCAATCATAAGAAATGATGTGGGGCTTATGTATGTATGACTGTCCCAATAGAAGAAGATTAAGATTTTACTTCATGGAAGAAATCTAGGAACAAGGTCCATAAAGGTATATATGCTCCATGGAGATTTGGATACTCTAATCTTGGGGCTTACTCCTAAAGGAAGAATCCCAAGTTAGGAGGGGACTTATGATTGGGTTTTACTCCTGAGAAGAAGGCCTAGGTTAAGGGACTTGAAAAATTAAGGGACGTGGGGCTTACTCCTAAAGAGGATGCCCATATTTGTAAATTTGAAATTGGGGTTTATTCCTGAAAAAGAATCCGAGGTTAAGAGAACCATGTTTGGGGATTACTCCTGAGGAGGATGCCCATATTTGGGAACATTAAGACTGGGGATTATTCTTGAAAAGGAAGCCCAAGTTAAAGGAATTATTATTGGGGCTTACTCCTAAGGAGGATGCCCAAATTAGGGGACTTGGGATTACTCTTGAAAAGGAGGCCCAATTAAGTGGACTTGGACTGGGGATTACTCTTGAAATGGAGGCCCAGATTATGGGAAATTATGACTGGGGCTTACTCCTGAAAAGGAGGCCCCGATTAATGATGACTTGGGGCTTACTTCTAAGGAGGATACCCATGAATAGGGTTCTCTCATCTTAAAGGATGAGGTTAAATGAATGAAATATCTAATTTTTGTGACATAAAGATGTGTAAATCACTAGGTTTTGAGAGATATTCCATGGGATTACTTTCGGATAAGGAAGTCAATCAAGAAAACTTTCCATAAATGGATTTGAAGAGTGTCTTGAAGACTGAATCTTTAATAGGAGAGGTGGAATGACATAAGAGGGGTTAAATGGGTTGGAAGGGCGCCCAAAAATATAAGGTCACACAAGTCCTGGCAAGCGTGAAAGTACTGTATGGGCGCGAAAGTCTGGGTCACATAGGTATACCTACGTGTCACATGGGTACTTGCGCGATTTTCAGCCCTTAGGGTAATACTTGGGCGATTCTTGAACAAATCCTTTAGAATTATCATGAGGTACTTCCAGAAGAGTGGCGCGCAAGTTTCAAAGTGTATGTAAGGGGGAGCGCAAGTGTGTCCATTTCACTTAAGGGTTAAACACTTAGGCGCACAAGTGTTAGTACATTCTAACACATAGACCGTATTCATATTGATTATACCTTCCATTCTAGGTAATGAATTAGCTTAGAAGTGTTTAGAATACTTGGAGAAGAGACTTGGGAGTTCAGAGCTCTGTACCTGAATTCTGGAAAAAAGCCTCTTGAAATGGGGGGCCCATCGGGGGTATTTATAGGCTGGAGAAGACCGTGGGCGGTTATCAAAGAGGGAACGCAAGTGACTTTCACAACCATTAGGCAGCACACAAGTGTACTTGTGTGACAGTAAGGGAACTTGCGCGACACATGTGCATTTGAAGCCTTGTTCAGGCCTTTGTAGATTTTTTATGTTTTCTTCAAAGGATGAATCAATTTGTGCTAAGTCATTTCCCTTTCCATTCCTTTAGACAATTTAATGAAAAGGAGCATTAACAAAAGTCCCCCCCACAGATTTGGATCCGAAAGAATGAAGATGTGACTCTAAGGAAAAGAAGAAAACCAAAGGGAAAGAGGCATGCAAGTGTTCAGTGCACAACACTCATCACGCAGGTGCGAGTCATGCAGGGATGGAGCGTGCTGGATTTTAGTCACGCAGGGGGCCGGCCTGTCCTATAAATATACGACCAATTTTCGCGCATAGCACCGACTTCCGGATTTTCGATCTCTCTCTATGTAGGTCATCTTCACCATGGAAGTTGGTATTTTTTCCGCTTTTCTTCGCTATCGCGCTGTTGTCAAGGTAGCTTGACTTGCACGGTGATACCTGCATGCCAAAATCTTGCACGGAATATTAACACTTGCGCGACACATCCACACATTCCTTCCAAGATTAGACGTGCGTGCCTTAATGCCTTTGCCATTTTTTTCGAATTCCATCACAGATTTTATGAAAAATAAACCCATTTAATAGTTAATTTATTCAAATTTTGTGTAGATTCAATGACTCCCAAGAGAATTGGAATGACTGATGAACTGCCAAGAAAATTCCTTGATGATATGATGAACATCATTGGCCATGATTATTATACCATCTATGATAGCAATCTTCCGGATTTGGCTAAGTATCTAAAGAAATATCATTGCGACTTTCCCCAAAGCATTTATTTGCCTTTGTATGGCTATGGTCATCTGTGAGAAGTTACTATTCCAGAAGCAAATAACTATCTCCCATTTTCGTGGTTTCAGAATTACACAAACATTTATTTAGCAAATATCTCTTATGGAGGACGATTTATAAATGTTGGAATAGTGGAGAAGGCACACATGATGCCTCATAGCCCTTGTACGCCAGATATGAAACCTCATAAGCCTGAGCTACAACCACATTGTCATCCTTAAATCTTCCGAAATGCTCAGATGGATCAATAAAAAGGCTGGACAAAAATTTGGGACTACTGTCCTGTGGGAGGTGTGAAGCCAACATGGATGTTGGCATACTGGGTGTGACAAACCTGTGTAGAGTTTGTCAATGATCTGAAAGGAGTTTTGATATACAGAGATGTCTAGGTGGGGAAAACATATGTTTACAGACACGATAGATTTATGCCGGAGATACTTAGTCACTAGAGCCCGGAAACCAATTCTTTCTATTTGACTCCTGGAGAAGTAGGCATTAGTCTATGGGATGTCCATAGGATCTCAGGGGCTCCAATTTTGGGTGACATGTATGATTAATTCATTCCTCCCAAGGTGACTTGGAATGATTCAAAGAAGACTCCTGCTTTGGCTTGGGAATTATTTAAAATCTTCCACATGCTCAAGAGTTCAGAGACCTCCTAAACTCATTCTAGAAAGGATATTCATCCAGAGGAGTGGATGAATATATTTCTTATTGAGAAGAAAGAGAAGGAGACAAAGGAGAAGAAGCCGAAGGAGAAAGGATCCAAGAATGAGAAAGCCTAGGATAAAAGGCCCACCCGTCCTACCACCTCCCCAAAAACCGAGAAGAGGGGTTCTCCTAGAACGTTCTGGGAAACTCTAGAAGCAGGAGAGTTTGAGAAATGGGGATATGAGGTGAATCAAAAGATCCCAAAGATGACTTGTCTGGCAGGATTCTTGGCTTTGTGGCTCAACATTTATCTCTTGCTAGTCAGGTACTCGAAGGGAGGCGTCAGGCTAGGGACCTTCATTATTACGGAAAAGTTGGCTGAGGAAAAATGGTTGGGTTGGCTACACCCATTTTAGAAAATATTCACAGGAGTTTACTTCATGTCTTCATGGGTAAATCTCCTTTGAGAATAGTGAGAAAATTCCAAGTTTTATGGGGATGGATCGCCACTCACTTCAGGACTTATAATGTGCAGAATGGAGTACAAATTCCTGGATGTACTTTCAGGCCATCAGAGCAATAATTATCTGGAATTGCTCCATTAGATCGTAATGCTTATGACATGAAAGTGAGGATGAGAATGTTTAAGGAATTCAACTTCATTACCTATGGAAATCCGCCAACCGGGCGGTTTTTTGATGATGGAACATCCCACTTGGATATGAGGGCATGCATGCTGGCCTACAGAGATGGTGTGCTGGTCGCCAGGATTGATGGAGAGATTATATGTGAGGCCTATTCTCCATTCAGATTTAAACTCCAATTCAAGTGTTTGCAGTAGATTGCGGTATCTCCCCCTGTACATGTCAGGTTAGAGAAACATCTGATGGTTGCTCAGAAACTGTGGTTGCTGACGTCTAGAGAGATGACTGGGGCGATGTTTGATCTACTAGTTGAAAAAGCGGCACATAACTTGACTACATGGTATGCCAAGCACTGTATGGTATCATACCCTAAACCGGTCCTGAATCACCTAGTTTATAATGTGGGGAAAAGGAAGATTACTATACAGAAAGAAACCTTTCCTCATAAAGGTGATGCTTCCCCACCTGAAACTAATTCACCAGATTCCTCCTCTATGACAGATTCACCATATTCCCATGATGGGGATGATGAGGCACAACAAGTGGTAAAGCGGCCTAGTGCCTGATATAATCCTCCGGTCAGAATCAAAAGACCTACTCCATTAACTCTTGGTGAGTTAATTAATTGTGGTAGTTTAATCACCATAATTTTATAAAGAAATAAGTTTTATTTTCTTATTCTATATAAATAGGTGCAGGAGCTTGGAAGAAATTGAAGTAGAATATTATAGGACCTTCTTCACAGCCTTCTGGTACACGCACTGAATATCTTCGAACAGAGGCTATCCAGACATGGCAAAGTTTATACTGTGGTATTGAAACTTTCTGGCTTGATTTATGTGAGGGGATACATCTCCCTGGAATAGGGACTCTTATGGCTTCTACCAATATTAATTTCGAAGATATCCCTGATGAATTGCAAGATTATATCAGAGAGCTGGAAATTATCATATATGCCACCGATGATTCTATTCATGTCACCAAGTAGGTAAAGGAAATGATATATCGTGGCGCTACTGTGGGGACTGATGAGGAGTGGCACGATTACGTGGCCCCTGAAGATGTAAGTATTATTTCCATATTTTCTTTGAAAATTGATTTCAGTCGATGATTTGTTACTCAATGAAGTTATATTCTTCATCTTGCAGCTTGCATCGAAAGGAACTAATGAGGTTCCTTCGCCACAGTATAGCCTGTGTGGTACTACCATCGGGGCTGCTGCTGAATCTCCTCGTGAGTTGGGCGAGATATCTCTGGGCCAGCATGCCATGAATGAGGAGTTGGACATGGCTTTCCATTATCCCATTCAGTTACCTATAATGGAGACTGCTGAAACTCCCAAAAAGCCAAAGAAGTAAAGGCATCGGAGGAATAAGTCCACAACTAAAGGCTTCATCTGTAGTGGTGTGTCCTTCGGATAATCATGAATTTTAAATCATGAAAATGATTGCCCATTTTAATTGTTATTTAAGAGGATTATTCAATTTCCCCTCTGAGGGAGAGGACTGATCCTCCTCTGAGGACCATGGAGGGTGCTATAGAACAATTGAAAATTCAAGCTGACTTGGATTCTCCTAAAAAAGAGCCAGAATCTGTTCCCAGTATCCCACAAGCTGTTGTTGCAAGAAGTGAAGAACCTGATTCTGGTAAGTTAACAATGCTTCATAAAATGTGGAATGAACCATCTACTGAGTTCCATTCTGTGATACTTCAGGTTCAACCCCAGCATTAGAGCTTTGGGCGGCTATTGAAACTGATGCCGTGATTTTATCCGAAGATACTGTCCAGGGTCAGGGATCGTAGGATGAAGGTCGCCAAGAAGACACATCAAATGCTCCCATTGGTGAGACTAACCAGGATTCTGAGATGACATTAGATGAAATGATGGAACATGGCACATCTTTCGAATATTTTATAAATCATGTTAAATTACAACGTAATTTAGACAATTATGGACGTGAGTGTTATCCTTCGTCATATTAAGAATAACTTTTTATTACATGTATAATCATGATTGGTTCAAATGTGAAGTTTTGTCTGATCACGCTGTTGAACTACCCATGCATGAAGGTGGTACAGAAAACCCTACCATTGTAGATAGATTAGCACAAGTGGAGCTGAACCTAATAGAGATTTCTCAAAATAATCTTGAAAATCCTTCCGAAGAAAGGAAATATGGGGAGGAACCTTCTTAGGTTTCTGATCTACTGTTGGGTGAGGAATAAAATTTTTTGTGATTGTGATTAATTTTCAAGACAACCGATTATTTTTTTATCCTATGAAACTAACCAAATATTTCAATTAATTATACAGGGCCATCAATTGATATGGCTATATCTGGAGGAGAGGCCTCAACCTCCGCCCCAACGGGAATTGAAAGTGATGGAGCTCAGGTCAGGGTGGGAGGAGTAGAACATGGAACTTCCCTGAGTGCATTAATCCTAGATTATACTCCACCCTGTGATATTGACACTGAATCGGACCCATAAGTTCAAAAGGTGTTCCAATTTTCACAATGCAAGGCATGACAGAACATACGGAAAATCATATCATAAGTGCCTCTATAGGAACATACATCGAATATTACCTGCCTATCATCCATATTTTTCATATTAGGACATGGTGGTTTTGGATATGAAAAGATCCATGTCATGGTGAAACATGTCATTTTCAAGAGGGAGTAGGAGAAAATGTGTCGTGAAGATCTGACCAGGGTGAAACTATCATCCAATATTAGTGAATTTTGGGCTGTGGTATCCTGATCTAAGGCTGATTATGCTTCCAAGATGAAGGAATTGAAGAACATGATCAAAGATAAAGTCATCCAGCAGATGCACCTCCAGCAACAGTTAGATGCTGTTACTGGGGAACATTACCAACTCAATAATTCACTAGAGGGAGATCAAATGAATGGTATGAAAGCCATTGCGGATCCCAAGAAAGCTCTCTGTAAGGCTAAAAAGTGTGAAGTTGTTCGGGTTCTTGAGCTTCAATTAGCTTCTGATAAAGCTCGGGGTTATGTTCATCAAGTGAAGACTTATGTTGACAACCTCTTTTAATTTCATAGAAAAGAGAAGAGACTCCAATTAGTGGATGTACTTCTAATAATTGTGCATCAAATTGAAAGAATGCTTTCATCTTCAATCACTTGTGCACGTATTTTCCTTATACCTTCTTTAAATTTTACCCAAGCCAATGGGCCTAGTAAGCACAGTTTGATTTTTTCTATGATTATTATAAATAATCCTACAATATTTTAATCTTTCAATTGTTCAATATTACCAAAATCATACAAAATGTATGTTTAGTTAGTTGGAACTTGACTTTTATTCAGAGGTCCCTTGTCTTTTGTTGTCAGTTTAAAGTCATGCATGTCGGACAAAAAAAGGATAACGTTAAAGGTCGAAATAGCTTTGATAAAATGAATTAGAATTGACTCAATTCCATGACAATTTATCTGAAAATATATTACCATACTCAAGTATGAGGGAAAATATGTAAACTATGACTTAAGAAAAATTTGAATCTGAGGAATGATAAGAAATATATCTAAAAAGGCGGTAGAATAATTATTTCCCAAGAATGAAGTTACCATTATTTAACAAACCCGTTAGGGGGTTGAATTATGCAGGGCCACCTAAGGGCATTGGCTTCATGGTCAAATAATTTCACCTTTTGGCTGACAGGTCCATTATGTAGACTACTTATGCAAGGCTACCTAAGGGCACGTGCTGCATAGTTAAGAAAAAAGAACTCTCAGAAATTTACTTTTCTACTACTAAGAGGATAGTGAATGTTTATGCGGATTCAACTTTTCCAAAGTATACAGTTTTCTGTATAGAAAGAGGTACTTGAATATAAAGAAGATATTTTCAATCAAGATTTTCTAAGAATTTGATGAATGTTACTCCTACGAAGGTCTGACTCAAGCGTATGGAAGGTAAATATAAACCTTATACATGAATACATTCTGATCATGAAAAATAACATGAAATAAATATGTTAATGATGTCTATTTTTTATGGGTCCTTAAATTTTTTTGATAATACCAATATTGATAAAAGAGGCTTTCTTCCCAAGAATGAAGTTACCAGTATCTGAAAAACCTGTTAGGGGGTTGAACTATGTAGGGCCACCTAAGGGAATTGGCTGCATAGTCAAATAATAGTATCTTTTGGCTGACAAATCTGTTATGGATATTGTTTATGCATGGCCTCCTAAGGGCACATGCTGCATAGTCAGGAAAAAGAACTGTCATAAATTTGACATTTTTGTGACTAGAAGTCAAGAAAAGGGTTATGAAGATCTAAACATATTTATGTTTAGGATTATGACACTCAATGATGGGTATTGTTCAGTGTATGTAAAGATACATAGATCAACGCTAACCATAATCATGTTGTGGCTGAGTCCTGAATTGAAATATTAGACTTCACTACGTATCCCATAAGGATGTGAATCAATCCATATGTAGTTCTTGAAATACAGTTTAATTTCTTATGGGACTAATTAATGGGAGATATTATTTTAGGGTCAAAGAGCTTAGACCATTATAAGAAATACACAATGTGTGCTTTCATGGGGACTTTTTAGCCAAGGGACGGAATGTGGAATTTGGGATTAGGCCCAAAAGACTTGGGGCTGGATTCGAGGGACACTCGAATGTTCCTACGTATCCCATAAGGATGGGAACCAAACCCACATAGTTCTAGGAATACTCTCTGTACAGATTTGGTTCGTACATGTGAAGGCTGAAAGGGGACTTTAGTGCAATGATGGTTTGACCCAAAATAAAAGGTTTGGGCATTTCCATGTATACAGGTAGTCTTTGTAATAAAACATGATTGAAAATCAATGTAAATAATGATTCCCTCTCAGGTGAGGGCATCAAAGAATGTTATAGTTTATTTTCACACTAGACAAAAAGTGTTGTACAATTTAACGTCATATAGAAAGGATGAAAGTGAACCAATGTAAAGATATTGATTCTAGGGGTGGTTTCATGAATCAACATCGTACGAGATGGAGGTGAACCGATGTGAAGAGATTTGTTTTGGGATTGAACCTCAGGAGGTTGCCTACGTACCCAGCCTAGAAGGCAATGATCAAAGTCTGTGTAGTTCAATTAAAGAATAAATTAGTGATCAATTTGTTCATGGGGAAAATGAACTAAAAAATAGTGTTGTGACTTACACGTGGTTAGTATCCCATAGAAAGTGTTATGGTTGAAGTTTTCTCTAAGATCACGTGAGTCATACATGGTGTGAGAAACCAGAGGTTGCAACAACCCTAACGACGCACAATTTAATGTCATGTAGGACATATGAAGGGATTATGCAGTTTAACATATTACCGTTAGGACTATTGGTGTTGCACAGTTTAATGTCATGTCGGAGGGACAAAGAACAGTTTAATTTCATGTAGGACGTATGAAATGACTTTTTTACAGTTTGGAATCATGTAGCTAGGACGATGGGGACAATATAGTTTAACGTCATGTTGGATGAAAGGGGAACTGTTCAGTTTAATGTCATGTTTTAAGAACAAAATAGGGCACTGTTTAACATCATGTTGGACGTATTAGGGACGTTTTCAAAGTTTAATGTCATGTTATAAGAAAAAAGGATGAAATAGTTTAGCGTCATGTTGGATGAAAAAAATGAAAATATATTAAAGTCATTTCAATGGACTGTTGGTTATGTTGTTTAACGTCTTACTGGATGTAAGGGACTTCTTTACAGTTTAGCGTCATGTATATAGGACGTTATAGATTAACATCGTGTGGGATGAAAGAAATGAAAATAGTTTAAAGTCATATGTATGGACTATGGATGGTGCAGTTTAACGTCTTGCTAGACATAAGAGACTTTTGTATAGCTTAGCGTCATGTAGTTAATACGTCATAGTTTAACGTCATGTGGGATGAAAAATAATACAAATAGTTTAAGGTCATATGTATGGACCGTAACAATATATTGTGTGTTAATAAAAAATAATTCTTCAGAAATATGGCATTGGTTGGAGTAGTGATGAGTTCTCCATCCATTGAGATTAATGAATATGCTCCATTG
Organism: Viscum album; assembly: GCA_963277665.1. NCBI lineage: Eukaryota > Viridiplantae > Streptophyta > Magnoliopsida > Santalales > Viscaceae > Viscum > Viscum album. The sequence goes on along the minus strand of OY728120.1, from coordinate 26,353,415 downwards.
GAGTAGACCTTATGTATTGAATAAGGTCCTTACCATTTTGGCTCAAGCTTGGTAGGTTTCTTTACTGGTATCATTGGAGTTCCGTGAACCAATACCAGTTCTCCCTGAATGAATGAATGAAGAGGAACTTCTTTGTTGAAAGCTCGTGCTATTCGATTCTGATAAACTTCCAAGTGTTGTAGTGTGCACATTCTTTTCTCATCTAACCGTTCCAATTCATACAATCACTTTTGAGATTGTTCATCTATAGATGACTGATCACAAATAGCTACTCTGAGCAAGGGTAGTTGAACTTAAATAGGCAAGATTGCTTCTATTCCATATACCAATGAATATAGAGTTGACCGCATTGCAGTGCAAGTGGTGGTCCGATAAGCCCATAAAGCATGAAAGTGTTTGTCAGGAAATGAATTCTTATCTTTATCCTACAACTTTTGCAGTATGTTTTAAAGATTCTTATTTAAGGCTTCTATCTAGACATTGTCTGCTACATGATACCAAGATGAATGATTGGATTTAATGTTGTATTCTTGATACAACTTCTTCATCTCAGAAGAACAGAAGTTGGTGCCATTGTCCGTCAATATGGTATGAGGGACACCAAATCTGGTAATGATGATATACTTGATGAAGCTAACAATTCATTTAGAACTAACTTCTTTGATAGGTATTGCCTTTTCCAATTTGTAAAATAAGTCAATAGCAGTAGGAATATATTTAAACTACATGGCCGTAGCTGAAGGGTAAGGTCCCACCACATCCATTCCCCATGTGGATAATGGCCACAAGTATTTAGTTGTATGAAGAAACTCTGGGGGTTGATGAATGAAATTGGCATGTACTTGGCATGAATGACACTTCTTGGTGAAATCAAAACAATCATATATCATTTAAGGCCAAATGTATCCAAGCCTTAGAATCTGATCAGACAGTCTATGTCCAGATTGGTGGGCACCATAGACTCCTACATGCACTTATTTCATGACAACCATTGTCTCTTCACAATCAATGCATCTGAAGAGAACTTCATAGAAACCACTCTTGTAGAGAATTTTCTCTAGGTGATTTGGGCTATCATAAAGAGTAAAATTGACCACATGCCGCAAGATTTAAACTTTCCCGGCTCTATCAGGTGGAAGTGTTACATTTTGAAGGTATTCAATGATAGGTGTCATCCATCCTGTCGTATGACCATACTGTTCAGGAATGGGACCAATTTCATTGATCTCCTTTGTTATGGTTCAAAAATAAGGCGAAATTGTATGACGGTGGGAAATACTGATTGTTGTTCTGTCCCGATTTGGATCTTCCAGAGCTGTAGCTATATTAGCCAGTGCATCAGCTTTAGCATTTTTGTGATCACGGGACATAAGAAAATGTCGGTTCCATGGGAAATTTTGCCATTAACCCTCTGATGTAATCATACAGAGGGATCAATTCTTATTTTAGGATTGCATAATCCCCTTTGACTTGTTTGATTACCAGGTCAAAATCACCTTTCACCCATAAGTGACTCACTTGTTCTTGAAGCGCCAACTCTAATCCTATGATGAGGGCCTGGTATTCGGCTTCATTATTGGTACCAAATTCCTACAATAATAAGGAATAATGTAGCAGTACCTTATCTGGGGAAATAAGAATAACTCCTAATCCCACCTTGTTGAATTTAGGATCTTCCATTTTCTTCCCTGTTGGACTTCTGGAAGCACCATCAAAATACATTTCCCATACCTGAGGACTATCCTGAATAGAGAAGTCTTCCTCATCCGGGAGTTCAATATCTTAATATGTATCTTCCACTGAAGGATATCTAGCATGGAAATCAGCCAGAGGTTGGCCCTTTATTGCCTTTTGAGACACAGCATGAATGATGAATTGCTGCAAAATAACTTCCCACCTTACCATACGTCATGTAAGCATTAGACGACTAAGGATGAACTTGAGCGTGTTATTGAGAGATACCAATTAGACATCGTGATGTTTCAGGTAGTGACTCAACATCTGAAATACAAAGATTAATTCCAGTAATCACTTCTAAATATTTGAATACCGGGTTTCTGCTTCAAGCATAGTCTGACTAAGATAGTAGAGGCTGTTTTCATTATCAGTGTCATTTTTCTAAGCAAGAAAGGCACCAAATGATCACTCTAAGGCTGTCACATAGAGAATAAGTGACCTTCCTTCAATAGGTGGCATAAGTACCGGTGGACTTAAGAGGTATTTCATAAGAATATCAAATGCTTCTTGACATTCTTCAGTCCACTGATAAGTGACTCCCTTCTTCATTAATTTTGTGAAGGGAAAAATATTGCCTGTCAAATTGGCGATGAAACATAGAATATAGGATAAGTGTCCTTGAAGTCCCCTCAATTCATTCAAATTTAGAGGAGGTGACATACCAAGGATTGACTTGGTTTTCTCAGGATCTACATCAATACCACGATGGCACACAACAATGCCGAGAAATTTTCCTATGGTTACCCCAAAAGCACATTTTATGGGGTTCATCTTCAAATTATGTTGTCGAAGCATGCGGAATATGACTTCCAAATCAGCCAAGTGATTAGAATGTTGTTTGGATTTGACCACCAAATCGTCTGCATAACATTAAACAAACTCCCCTAAAAAGGGTTTGAAGATACGACGCATGGCACACTAATATGTTGAACCGGCATTCTTTAAGCCAAAGGGCATTACCCGATAGCAAAACACACCCTGAGTGGCTCTGAAGGATGTGGATTCCTTATCTTATAGAGCCATTTGGATTTTATTTTATACAGAATATCCATCCAAGAAGGATGGTGCTTCATATCTAGCTGTTGCATCGATTAAAATATCTGTAATCAGAACTAGAAAATAAACCTTCAGAAAATGCCGATTAAGATCTCTGAAATCGATGCAAAATCTAATTTGTCCATTCCTATTCTTCATAGGGACATTATTAGCCAACCACTTGGGATATTGAACTTCTTTGAAGAAGTTAGAATTGACAAGCTTATCCACTTCAGCTTCAATTTTGGAAGTATAAGTTGGGTGTTTTCTTCTTGTGGCTTGCTTAAATACTTGATGTTCTTCTGGTAAACCCAAATGATGAGTAAAAACATAAGGATCATGCCCAGGAATCTCTGTATAGTTCGAAGAAAATATGCCTTGATTTTTTTTAAAAGGAAATATAATTCTCTTGTTCTTCAAGAGTCATGGCCACAATGATTTAAGTGGGGCATGGATCTTCTTTTGTACCCAGATTTATTTCTCTGAGTTCATCCACGGTGGTAGATATACCCTCTTCAAATGCTGGAGGAGCATCCCTAAGATCTTTCTCTTCTTCTTTAACATTTTTTATTTCTTCCGTTTCTACTTGCATAGTAGATGATGAAGCATAATTTCCATGATCAGAAGAGATGTTAAAATATTAACATCTTGAAGAAGAAGCTTCCATTTCTGACCCAAATGATGATGAAGGGTCTCCCCTAGGAAATAAAGGCGAAATGATGGATTGAGAATCGACATCATTTTTCACCTCTGATGTTTCTATAACTTCTTCTAGAATGATTGGCGAAGTATAGACTTGTTGGATTTCAGTAGATGAAATGAAGACATTTCCATTTGAGTTTTCTTCATTGCCTGATGGATCACGGATTTCTCCCATGTTGTGTGGATTGATTGTCATAATTGACATTATGGACCTTTCCATAAGAGTATTTTGATTTGGGACTATCCTGTCAATTTGACTGATAGGCAACATATAATCTTTACTCACATGCGCAAATGGATTTACTAGAATCTTTTCCAAACCATATGGAGCATTAACTTTGGTAATCTCTCTTGTTGTGGATTTATCCCTTCCCTTCATGTGATAGAATTCCTCCTCAATGTATTGAGATTCACATGTCTTGAATGGGGCATTATCACCATACAATGTCCCAACTTTACCATCGAAACAATACGTGAGACATTGATGGTATGATGAAGGGATAGCCACATGTTAATGTAGCGAGGGTCTTTTAAGAAAGTTTTTTTTGGCTTATTCTTAATCAACAACCATGAAATCTGAATTGGATACAAGATATCAAAACTGAGTTCTGAGTGTAACATCGCCCAATGGTTCTTGTTCATTTTTATCATATCCTTGTAACATCATAGTAGAAGGAGATAAATCAGATTCTGTGAGGCCCAATCGATGAAGTGTATGAATGGGAATGAGGTTGACTCCTGAACCATTATCAATGAAAGCTCATTGGATGTCTACACAATTGAGCTTTCTAGATAAGTACAAAGGTATAATATGTCCATGCACGACATCATATTCATCTTCATCAGTAAAAGATATTACTGCATGGCCTTCTGTAGGATTATTCTTTACGAGATAGATTTCAGCTATTGAAATTTCAGTTTCAAACTCTTGAGGACATGAAAAAGCCTCGATGAGTGTCTCCTGAATATATTTTTATAGAATCAAAGAATCTAGAATCGATAACTTTTCCGGTACTTTGGCCAGGTGTTTCAATACATCATATTTTTGATCCAGTGGTCTGCGTTTCTCAACAGGAACATGTGGTTTAGCAGGTGCCTTGGAAGTTGATGCTTTGGAATTTGATGCATCTTGTATCGGGATAGGAGTTGGCAATATTCCTGGCTTTGTAATATTAGACCGATTAGATCCATTTACTTATTGAGAGGATGAAAGAGGAACCCTAAACTGATCCTCCAGAATAACTATTCCAGAACTGAATTTGCTATTTGTGGAAGAACATTCTTGTTCTTTCTGATCGTGCTGAAGGGCTCTTCTAAGAGTCTCTACTGCATAAATAGTTCTATAAGGGGTAGAATTGGAATAGTGGATTCTGGGATATCCACTTCTTCGTATTTATCCCAGACCCCTGGAACTCCCTCTAATTCCTCTGTTTGAAACAGGGAATTCAGGTTCATCGAAATTGAAACTATGACTGGTATAAGGATCTGTTAAGTGAATCATATTAACAGAACCAAAGATTTACTCTTCATCTGATGAAGACTCTTCCTGATTATCCAATTTAGGATGTGTCGTTTTGTGGGGAGGTGCCCATGGCCTCGAAGTTAATGACCTAAAATATGCAAAAGTCAAAGACAACATAGGATTTGACACAATTTCATCTTCATCCGATTCTTTTTCTTTTTTCAAACTATGCCTCCCTTTTGAGGATTTTCCCTCTGAAGAGGATTTTGTTGTGGTATCCATAGTATGAGAAATAGTTGGTTTCTTCAATTGTGTTTGAAAAATGGCATGATCTCGGTTGATCGTTTTCCTGACCATCCAATAATCATATTTCTGTGCATTTTCACTTTTGACTTCTTGTCATTCGCCTTCTTCCTCTGGAACTGCAGTAGTAACACATGCTAACTAGGCTGAAGAGCCTTTTAGTTTGACTTGTCCCGAGTCGAACATAATTTTCAGGAGGTCTTTGAATACAAAACACTCCTGGATAATTTGCTCAAACATCTGATGAAATGGGAAATAATTGGGATGGTCTTCATCTCATTCCTTGTTTGGCCTCTAGAGCCTCGAGAGCTGATCCAAATTATTCCCTTGGGACGAAATGAAGAAACAGGGAATTTGTTCATTTATAAAAGAATAAACTTTACTCTTCAACTCATCAAACTATTTCCGTCTTGGATATCTTTGATCATATTAATGAAATAGAATTTGTTGTTGATGCTCAGGGGGTGGATCCCTTCGAGAAGATGATGGTTTTGTGGTAGAAGCTTGTACAGGTGCTTGTTTAAGCATAACTGTATCAATATCTACATTAACCATTCTCCTTCCTCGAGTTGAGGGAATTACATGAGCTTTATCCTTATTCTATATAAGAGAATCTTCAATCTGTTGAGCGTTTAAAGTAAGGACTCGAAAACCTCCTTTGTATTTCACACGGATCAATGGCGTGCGTAATAATTCACGCAGTTTTTCCACATAGATTGGGAAAAATTCTTCTTGAGGGAGTACTAAGATTAGGGAATATGGTAATCCCTTCCAGCAAGCAATGAAATCTGAGACCCTTTCATTATCCCATTGCATACAGTTTGTAAGATCAAAAAATGTTGTCTTTGGCAATGTTTAGCTGAACTGAATAATGAATTGTTGACGGAGATCTTCCCATCCAGTAATTGACCGGGATTGGAAGATTGTATACCCAACAAACGCTGGTACTTTCAAGGTTCGCACGAAGCATATAAGTTTCACTACTTCTTTCTGTTCCGGAGTTCCCATCATAGGATCTCTACAAAGATACGTAATTCATCAAATGCTATTGAGGATCGCCTGATCCATTGTAAATAGGGAATACAAGGTTCCCAAAACATGATGGGGGAGAGATTGAATCTACCCATTTAGGGTAATATTTCATTTCTAGTTGAACCGGAGCATGATTTCCCTCCATAGCTTCAAACTAAACTGTTAATGAATAAATAGTAGTTATTAACTTTTAAGAAACATCCGATTGATCTTGGACCATAACAGGAGAAATATTTGGAGTCTGGAAAGGTATGGTGGATGGTGCTGCAATTGATGGTAGCACCACCAACTATTGTTGCACTTGACTCATGAGATTAGATCTGTGAGGGTGTACTGATAGAGGAGGATATTCTTGATCCATCTCAGTAGCTGCAACAAACTCCCTTGACTGACTGACTCCAACATGCTTAAACGGAAGACTACCCTGAAGTAGTTCTGCATTCATCCTCCTCAATTGATTCATTTCTTCCTCTAGTTGTGCAAATCATTGCTCTAGTGAGAGCGATTGGCCTTCTCCAGAGGAAGGATTTGTAACCTGATTTTTTCCCTTCCCCTTGTTTGATCCCTTTTGGAGAGGGGGAAGTGGGTTATTTAAGGAAACACCCTGATTCTTGGGTTAACATTTTATTTCGTGTATGCAAAACTTCATCATTTTTGTCTGTGCATACATCTTCTTGAGAAGGAACCTCTTCATTTGAGTCCACTAAGTGAGCCTCATGTTCTAGAGGATCAGCAACTACGGAATTAATGAAATTAATTGATGCATAACTCATCACACACCTTCTATTATCATTTCTATGATATTGTCTTATTCCATGCCCCTGACGAGACATTGCCTTTTGTTGATTTGATCCCACAATAACTTCTTCGTGAACAGTAATTTGGGGAGAATCTCCTGATAATTTGGTTATTTGTTCCTCTTGTGGCTTCTTCCCCAATCGAGAGAAGAACGACTTTCACTGAGGAGGGGATTCATGATTTGAAAAAGTCCCCAGTCTAGTGGACTGGGGATGCTCCTGCTGTTCTCGCTCAACTCCTCGAATCCTATTTTTTCATTCTGAGATTTTGGTTAAAAGAGTCCCCAGTCTGGTAAGCTGGGGTGGCTCTTGACATGATATATCTGAGACATTCTTAAAATCTCTCCCGATCTTACAGACATTGGTCCAGAAATTAGATGGATGCATCAACCGGCATCTACTTTTATCACATGGCTCATAAGACCGTTGGATGATTTCTGAAAATTCTGTCACTTGATGATGTGCTTGCTCCATACGAGAAGCCTGTTCAATATTATCATTTGCTTGATGTAGGATTAACTCAACAACTTGTTATCTGTATACTTTATTTTGAGAAAAACTTGTTGAGTCCTATTCTGGGGAAATCATTTGATTACAAACAAAACCAAATGAATTTGGCCAGCCATGGGAAATAACATTGCATGAAACCATTTTTGGCGGGCTTTTTTGACTGGAGAGTACAGTAAAATTTAGTTCTCCATGAACACCCCATCCCCTGATATAAATACAAGATGTGGAATTGGCAATTAACTGGAACAATCTTCTTAGTGCGCCAAGGCATGAACGCTGAAGGGATCTATACTGATTTTCAGCCTTCGAATATCGAGAGACTAAGAGAGAAGCCAAATCAATCTGGCGTTGTAACCCTTCTATTATCCTGACATTATATTCATATTCATCATATGAAAATATTTTATTTTTCAACTGACAAAGATTTTTCCATTTGTTGAGATGAATATCTTGAATACAATCTTCCATCAACACTTTTGGAATGTCATACTGAGAGTCTGCCATAGGCCAAAACATGACTGGAACTTCACCTTTATCCAGTTGTTTTTTCTTATTCATCACTTCCTCATTATTATTCAATGATGATTATTCTACCTGATTTGACCAGAGCGGGTGCTTCCTTGTTGCTTCATTGGATTCAACAGAATTGATAGAGAATTCACTGATCAAACTAGAAGATGAATGACCCGGGGGTGGTTCGGAGAATGAACTACACCCCGGGCTATCTTTTGATCGAGAAAGTATTTCACATGCTAGAGATGAAGAAACATACATGACTGGTTTCACATTTGCGAGTGCCTAAAGATAATAGGGCTTTCTCAGCACAACATATTCCACTGAAGCATTTTCTGGGCAATGTGCATCACTACTGCAGAGAGGACTTTCACAGATAAATTCATCATCATTGGGAGGACCATCATGGTGGGTTACAACAAAATATGAGATCTCTTACTCCTTGGTCTTCTGGCCACACAGAGGGTTATTGTAGCTCTCATATGAAGATGAAACTTCATGATCGACCAAACTATCATGAAGCCGGCCTTCATGAGGAATATTATATTGAAGACCTTTGAAATTAATGTTCCCACTATTGGGAAATGAGGGAGTAGAATCGTGGATTCCAACGGATAACTCTCTAAGGGCTTCAAGAACTCAAGGATCTAGAAATGACTTGTTACAGATTGGCTCTTGATTTCTTGACTGTGCTGGGAGGTTCTTCTTCTTAGGCACCTTCTTACTCACCTTGGAAACCACTTGTTGATGAAAGTGGATACTCTAAGCAGGTGTATGTACCTGATCAGGAGGTATGGCCAGGTTAGGCTGACGATCTCCACTCAAATCAGGTGTATGTGCCTGACATGTTTGTCCGTATGATATGGGGGAGTATGCCCCACAACACTATTGGACTGGAACAGAGGTGTGTATCTACTCCAGAGTGATCTGTTGATGTGTCACTCCACTAATAGGGATAGATTTATTTGTATTTCCCTAAGCTGCTACTGAATCTGTTATAATATCCTGGCAAGCATCCAGAATATAAGCAGGGATTTTCTTTTTCTCTTTCACCATTGATAAAATATGCTTGGTGACTTCAACTGCTGGAATAGGGATATACATCCATTCCGTGCTTGGAATAGGTGTGTGTTCCCGCTCTTGTCCTCCTTTTCTTGTCCGTGAATCCTGACAGTACTCAAGTGAGGGGGTAATGAATTGAGTCTCCCTCCTGTTTTTCACTGGAACTTTCCGACTGAATTCTCCTGGTGCTACCAAACAAGACTGTTGGTAGGATTGATCAATACTAGTAGGTGTATGTGCCTGCTGATTGTACGTCTCCGAACATTTCTAACAAGATCCATCATATGTAGTTAGACGATCCTACTGACTAGCTGATGACGCATAAACAGTTGTATGTTCATGCCTATAGTACTCCATTGGAATTGCCTGGAGGTATTGGCGTGCTGCTGCCAAACGAGTCAGCTGGAAAGCGGGATTAAAATGGACGGGTGTATGTGCCCGCTTGTTGTTTTCCACCTAGTTAGGTTGGTGAACTTTTCCGGAGATGCCAGAGATGAGAACCTGCTCCATGTTGACCGTATTTCGCCTATAGCGGTTCGTCTTGCCTGCTCGGGTTCGAGGTACTTGAGACGAACACCTAGAGTCAATGCCTTCATCATGTTGAGGGCGCACTGCCGCATGAGTCTGGCAGTGATTGTTGATGGGAGCCCTTGAGAAGGACACATGTCACTTTGAATTAAGACCATGTGGGGCCTTCTCATTCACCTCCCTAGAATATGGGAGGGACTGCTGATTTCGTTCTGGGAATAACGACCCAAAAAAGTTGGAGACAGTGGTTGGAACCACCTGCTTCTTAATCACTGGTCATCGTTGTCCAGACGACCGGTGTGAGTTGATCACTAGGAGGGCTTGTCGGGTAGCCTCTACAGTTGGAATGATACCGTGTTGATGGTACTCCTTAACTAGCGCATTTGATACCCACCGTTGAAGACACTGGGTAGGTGATGTCTTCTTCAGAGTGGATGACAATCCAACAAGAGTAGCAGCAGTGGCATTTGCAGCAGTGGTATTCACAACAGACGTATTCACAGGTGTGAACATAAGTGAAGCCATTTTGGAAATGTAGAAGATCTTGGAAAAGAGTGCTTGTTTGATATGACAGACATAATTAAGTTAAATCCTTCCATTACATATTTTTGATAAGCACATATGTTATTGATCTCTTTTTGGCCCTCTCATTGAGTTTAAATAGGGGCCTATCAAATAAGAAAAACATCATTTTAACTTGGTTAAAGATTCACGTGGGGTTTACCATTTTTTTCCTCTGTAATTGGGGATGATCTCATTGATTTAAGATTCAAACATACCAAGTGGTTTCTAACAGGATTGTTCGTAGAACATGAAACATCCAATGATTCCATATCCATTTGAACCTACTTTCCAAGGGTAGGCGCTCATTAGTTGTGGAATGATGAGGCTTAGGAATTTTCATTGGTCGAGAGGATGGGAGGTCGGACTCATCACACCTTTTTGAGGCAAATTTTTTTTCTACTCTGGGATTCTCTTTATATATTTAACTTATGTTCGTGAATCCTTATTACATTACCAAGTATAAAATGTGCTTTCCTTTAGATCTGACAATCAATGGTTAATATGTAGGAAATTTAGAGAAACTTTTATATATATTTGAGGTTCTTCATCGATAGAGAATCATCTGTATTTGTTTAGAGATTCTTAGTCAATGGTATCCTTCAATACATAAAAGTCTCTTTGTCCTTATGATGACCATTCTGGTTTTAAATCCACTTAGTGGGGCACTTGAAGTTTATTGTCATTCAGAAGGGCATGGATTATTTCAGAGTTGGAATCGTACCTGCAGATGGGCTACCTACGTATCCTTTGTTTTTAGAAAAGGAATCATAACCCACGTAGTTCGTGTAAGGGAGTATGTTGCCTATGATTGATGTCTCAAAGAAAGATGTCATAATTACTTTTATACTCTAACCTCACGTGAGTCATGATCGGTGTGAGAAACAAGAGGTATTGGTAAAACCAAAAAATTATTCTATGAAATATGTAATAAGAAGAAATTATGTGGGGCATATGTATGTTTGACTACCCATATAGATGAAGATTAAGATTTACTTTAGGGAAGAAATCCAGTAATAGGGTCCATAAAGGTATATGTGCTTCATTGAGATTTGGATACTCTAATATTGGGGCTTACTCCTAAGGAAGATCCCCAAGTTATGAGGGGACTTATGAATGGGTTTTACTCCTGAGAAGAAGGACCAGGTTAAGGGACATGATAAAGTAAGGGACTTGGGGCTTACTCCAAAGGAGGATGCCCATATATGTAAATTTGAAACTGGGCTTTAGTCCTGAAAAGGAATCCCAGGTTAATAAAACCATGGTTGGGGCTTACTCCTGAGAAGGATGCCCATATTTGGGAACTTTATGACTGGGGATTATTCTTGAAAAGGAAGACTAGGTTAAAGGAATTATGGTTGGGGATTAATCCTGAGGAGGATGCCCAAATTAGGGGACTGGGGCTTACTCCTGAAATGGAGGCCCAATTAAGATAACATGGACTGGGGATTACTCTTGAAAAGGAGTCCTAGATTAAGGGAAATTATGATTGGCGATTACTCCTGAAAAGGAGGCCCAAATTAATGAGGACTTGGGGCTTACTCCTATGGTGGATTCCCATGAATAGGGTTTTCTCATCTTAAATGATGAAGTTAAATGAATTAAATCTCTAATTTTAGTGACATAAAGATGTGTAAATCACTAGGTTTTGAGAGATGTTCCACAGAATTCCTTTAGGATAAGGAAATCAATCAAGAAAACATGATATAAATGGCTTTTAAGAGTGTATTGAAGATTGAATCTTGAATAGTAATGGTGGAATGGCATAAGATGGGTTAAATGGGAAGGAAGGGCACCCAAAAATAGAAGGGCATGCAAGTCCTGGGCGCACAGGTATACTTACGCGACACATGGGTACTTGTGCGATTTTCTACCCATAGGGTAATACTTGAGCGATTCTTGACCAAAGCCTTTAGAATTATCCCGAGGTACTTCCAAAAGAGTGGAACACAAGTTTCAAAGAGTAGGTAAGGAGGCGCACATGTGTGTCCATTTCCCTTAAGGGTAAAACACATAGGTGCACAACTATTAGTGAATTCTAACACTTAGACCTTATTCCTCTTGTTTAGACCTTCCATTCTAGGTAAAGAATTACCTTAAGAGTGTTCAGAAGACTTGAAAAATAGACTTGGGTATTCAGAGCTCTGTATCTGAATTCTGGAAGAAATCCTCTTGAAATGGGGGGCTCACCGGGGGTATTTATAGGCTGGAGAAGACCCTCAGCGGTTGTCAAAGAGGGTGCGCAAGTGACTTGCATGACCATTAGGAGGCGCACATGTGTACTTGCACAACAGTAAGGGAAATTGTGCGGCACATGTACATTTTAAGCCTTGTTCAGGACTTTGTCGATTTTTTCTGTTTTCATTCAAGGATGAATCAATTTTTTCTAAGTCATTTCCCTTTCCATTTCTTTAGACAATGTGAAAAAAATGAGCATTAACAATTATACCCCCCTTAAAATGAATATCACCCCCAAAATTCATATGGGTTATCAATGGTTTAATTATTTATATTTAAATTCCCTAAAACACAAATCATAAAAAAGAATAATGAAATATCCTTTGAAAATGGAATGGTGTAAAATTAACTATTACCCAAAGTAACACATGATATTGTTTTCACATAACAGATAATAGGTCAAAAGGAATGATTGGACAGGGAATAAAATTGTAAATAATTATGGATATTTATAATTATCATTGATCAGTAGATAGTGAATTATTTATGGAACATTATGTTCCTCATGAACATGAATCAGTGATGAATTATAAGACCAACATCTCAATGAAAATGAAGGTATTATGAAAAATATTTTTCAATATAATTCTATTAGAGTTAAGGAATTATTTTACAATCAATGAACATAAGTAAATATATATAAGTTATTTTTTTCTTCAAATGAAAAATACTACCCTTTTGTTGTTCCTTTCTCAACGTCCAATTTATCTTTTACTCATTGAAATGAAGGTGAATTTGTCAATCCTGATGCAATAACAGATTATGGGATCACTAAATTTCATGATAGGAAATTCCATTAGACATTCTCACAATAAAAGGTTACAAAAAGTTATCAAATATGGATTAATCATACTATGTTGATATTATTCATTAAACCAAAAAACCACATCTGACATTTGTCATAAACCATTCCACAAATTGTAAACCATATAACCCTTCCAAAATATAATTATATGATTATTCCTTAAATTAGATATTATCTTATACCAAAATGATTTCATTAGAAAATTGGGTCAATCCTTTTACTAATAGATTATAAAATATTATTTTATTATTATATAATCCATGTAGAGGGAGATAGTCACATGAAACATAACAACATGATAAAAAATTAGGATTTCATGGGGCTTAATAATACAAAATCAAACCTCAAATTACTATATATGTATTGGTGGATAATTGTCCCCTAGTTATCATGAGTAACCTTATCCATTTTTTCTTTAGATGATTTACCCACGTCCTTTTTCCTCAGTGGGTTTTGTGGATTATAATCCACATTAATGCTTAGATTAGGGAAATTTTGTCATAATGAAAACAATCATGCAATTGAAACCGTAATGTGTGGGAGTATCATTTTTTAAGTATTTATAATTATTCACATCATTATAAAACATTTTCCTATTATGGGGAAATTAATCGACTCAATGGCCTTCCATTAGACACAAAAAACATTTAGTTGTCCCCTTAAGAAAATTCCGATTTTATTTTTCCCAGTCTTTGTGAATAATAGAAGGCTCATTTTCTATTATAAATGATTTTTTGATACTCATTTGAAACCAATATTTATTTTATTATCAATACCATAATATTGATACTCAATTACAACCTCCATTTCAACCATGATAGCACATTTATTGAAAACTACATAGCACCTAGTGTATCTTATATCCCAGGTAATTCTACAAATTGGTTTCAGACCACCAATAATAAGATCAATTTTTCTTTCAGGTTGGATCATAATACCTAAAGAGTACCTCTCAAGTCTAGAAAATGATTATTTATGGTTACCAACAGATTCATTATCCTTATACTTAAGCTATTGGAATTACACTTCCATATTATTACAATGAAAAAGTGGAAATTGTTTACAGGAAAATTATTTATTAAACTCTTCCCAGTTAAGGAAGTTAATTTCATCTTATTGCCTCATATTATTAATATGATTCCACCTTTGATATGCCTCGCCTTCTAGATGGTAGTTAATTAGAGTGACTTTTTAATACTCTTAAAAAACAGAGAATTTAAGACATATTAATAGTTATAAGGATCCATTTCACAAACCCTAATGGGTCAACAAAAACAATGAATGCATTAGGGTGTTGCCTTATGACAGAAACTATAGAACATTGTACCTCCTTTTACTATTGGGATGTTCACTATGATTCACAGCCTCAGAAATTTGAATGAGCATAAGAACAATGTTTTTAATTCGATCACCTATAATGAAAGTTTACTCGGGAGTAAAATCATTTCATTTTCTATTATATTCCCCATTAAAATATTTCAATCATGTTCTATCCATTTACTAAAACAATAAATCTAATATTACGAAATAATCATCTATGTGGGAATCCACATACACTTGAAAAACTACATTTAAAATTTACAAATTATGTCTCATAATTTGTAAATATAAGAATCATTAGGGTTATCCTACATTATTCATAATATTATTATACTTGAATCCTTAATTATTGTTCATAAATAGTTTTTCAAATCACAATTCTTATCCGAAGGGAGTGTCAAACTAGATGACCTGCAAGGTCCATTGTCGTAAACTAGGTTATGATCGAGCTAGGGCCGATTCACCTTTTCAGAGTTGCTACCCCTAGGTACATATAGGGAAGATCAACATCCAATTTTAGCATTCAGATAGGGATGATTCAGTAGGAAACCACTCTCTCTATCCTTTACAAAAATTATAATAAATTCTCTTATACTTTTGATTATCCATAAAATTATCCTTTGATACATATATAAACATTTCCATCGAAATAGCCCTAGGAATGTCACTAAATTATTCTCTTCCATATTTCTAATTATTGACTAAAAAATTCCTTCTATTCCAACTATAGTGACATGGGCTTAAAACCCATGGTTATTAACTCTTTTTAGATTAATATTCATCACATTATAGAAATACATGCCCGATGAGTATAATAGTTTATTTCATTTTGAAAACTAAAACAAAATATTATAACTTAGTGAATGATCATCAATGTTTCCAAAAAAGAACTTCACCTTAAGTGTATTGACTTAAAACATTTCCTAATAACCCAGTGAAGGAAAACATAAGAAAGGGATTAACTCAGATGCTCAGTATGGGAAAACCCGGGAGATAAATAATTTTAACATGATAATAAGGTTATATTAACATTATAATAACATTTTAAGTTAATACCATTTATATAAATGATCATAAATTGAGCCATTTAAAAGATATTAAAATTTCCTAATAAAATCTTATTTTAAGAAATAAGAGCATGATACATGAAAACAAAACATAGGAATGATGAATGGAATTTGTGTGAATACACATGACCATTGAAATTCTATTTTGTGGTTATGAACCAAGACATTTGGAACATTATTATATGTGGATAATAAAATATGATCCTGCTTCAGTCTTGGGATTCGCTCCATTGAACCCTATAGTTTCAGGCTTGACATAACCCTATGGGTAACCTCTCCTTTTTTGATTGGAATTTCCTCATGTGGACCATCTTGTTTAGGGCTTGATATTCCCTTATGTGTACCCTCTTGTTTATGGATTGGGATTACATCTTGTATACCATCCTGTTTTCGGGATGGGATTCCCTATCATGCACCCTCTCATTTT
The DNA here is from genome assembly GCA_963277665.1 of Viscum album. NCBI lineage: Eukaryota > Viridiplantae > Streptophyta > Magnoliopsida > Santalales > Viscaceae > Viscum > Viscum album. The sequence continues at coordinate 26,337,316 of OY728120.1, read as the reverse complement.
TGGATTAATATTTCCTCTTCTTTTAGGCTTGAGATTCCATCTTAGGAACCCCGTTGAGCTTATAAAACATATATCAATACCAAATCCATTGGTGGGAGATATATGTCTCACCAATCACATAATGAAAAAAATACATGAATATTACACAAGATAACAAAATATTCAAATTATCAAAAACCAAAAAATGATATGGGTATCATTAACATTTCATCACATCATAACCCATACTTAAGGGATTGTTATCATAATCTTTTCTTAATGCATAACATGTGAAAAGAATTACCTTTGAAAAGAACATAGAACATTGAAGAGAAAAATATATCATAACATAATTATAAAAAAACTTAAACCATTTAAGAAATAATATGAATTGTATTAATAGACTATAACACGTTATTTCATCATATATGGAAATGGATTCTGAGTGATCACATGGAACATTAATTAAGGAAACGATCCTTTAATTGAAATTAATTTTGAAAAAACGTTCCCAAAAATTCATTTATTATAATGAAGTATTATCAATTTCATTCAAAAAAATTTTTGAGTAAAATATCATTTCCAATTAAAATATAGTTTTTAAAAAATAGACCATCATGAAAACATTTTTGTTTGAAAATTTTAAAATCAAAAAATTTAAATATAATTAATATAAAATTTTCCTAAATAATAACCATGTATATTTATAATATATTCTTGAAGGAAAATGATGGTGGTTATGTTGGCACAGACCAAAAATTCCATTTTCCCGATAAAAGTATGAAAGTGTACCTTGATCGTAAATACAAAAAGAAGATTCAATTTAAAACCTTTTTTAAAATGTTAATATATGGAAAAAAATTTCCTTTAATCCTCATATTATAAATGTAAAATATTTTTGAAATATTTTTTAAAAACATACTTTTGAGAAAACGTAGATATCTGAATGAAAGGCGAAATAAAGTTAGATTTTCTTATAAACATTCTGTTAATTATATTTAGTAGAAAAGTGTGGGATAATGGTACTAATACATGAATATATAGTGGATATATATATGATATGAAAATTTTGGAGTTTTCATGAGATATGGATTATAATATTTTATTAAATAAATCTTAATCATAAAAAATATTGAAAAATGATGAGATTTCAGCAAAAACCTGTTACCACATTGATAACATTGACTCCTAATCCTCGTTAAAGAATAAAGTTACATAAGGCATAAAATATCATTAAGGTAAATATATTCATGATATTGTATGTCATATGGACGTATATGGACAACATAGAATAATATAGGTTGGTATCATGGTATGTATCTCAATGAAAGAATAATGAGGCTAAATTACTTTTCTAATCTGGTAACTATTGAACCACAAACCCAATGAATTAATGATCATAAAATTTACAAGTAAATACTCATAAATTTAAGTATATGTATCATATAATACATTCATGGATATTATATAATCCTAAAAAAAGAAATCAGTATTGAATATGAAATATATCTCAAAGATATAAATCGTTAGATGAGAAAACCCTTACCTTGAGACTGACTTGTGATATGTGTCTTTATCTTCATGATTCATAAACATTTGATAAATATTTAACAGTTTCCTAAAATATGTAATATTGTTTTATTAATTTTCATTCCATATTATAATTTCCTATACACCTACTTAAGAAATTATGTTCACATTAGATGTTTTGGGAAAATTTGGTTCATGCGCGGAAATTGATATTGTTAGGCCGATTATGGAAAAAAGGTTAAGTATATAAACATATAAATAATTATAATAATCATATAAATATAATATATATACATCTTCTATAATTTTTAAACTAATCCACAAATATGGTTATGAAAAATGAACCCACTTTAGAATCATAGAGAATGTAGGTCATACGTACGCTTGAGTAACATTATCACTTTTTAGTGATCATTATAGAATGAAAGTAATTATCATTATATATATATGTACATACATTTTTATAATTATATCATAAATAACATGAAAATTGTAAATATATATTTATATATAAAATTATTATGATATAAAAGGAATCACAACAGGTCGAGGTGGCGGTAGTCCACCCGTCCATAATTTCATTAATACCTTTTTAGAATCTGAAATGAGTAATAATGAAAATGATATATTATATTTAATGAAATGAAATTATGTAATTAATATCATATATTTGAAATTTATTTCACATATTTTTAATTAATCACATCTTTAATAGATTCCATGAAATGTGTGAAGGTATCAAATCACTTTTTAGGATATGGTAGTCCACATGTCGAGAAAAGATGTTATAATATTCTTACAATTTGTGTACATAATGGTATGTTCTATATAAAAATTTTAAAAAATAATAAATATATTATAATTATCAACTATAAAATGTATAAATAGTGTTTCATTCATAATTCCAATCATGATAGGTGGTAATAGAAAATAAACAATAATCTTTTCATGAGGTGGTATTTCACCATTCAAAAAATTGTTGTTTCATTACAAAATTTATGTGTGTATTTTAATGTAGAAAACATAACATAAAAACATATATTTATTTTGAGGAAACTGATTTTATTGTATATGTCACGACCCGCCTTCACCAAAAGGAGGGAAGAGTCAGCTGATTGCCAGACCCTTCTTTCTTTAAGTTTAAGGAGAGATAATGACCCCCGAGACCCGCCTTCAATAGGTCCCAGAGTGGCGACTAGCACCAAGGGTATAGAAATTTATCACAAATGGAAGGCATTTCCCCTTTTTATTTTATAGGATCAAGAGATAAGATTATGAAACCCAACAACACCAAGATTAAAGAAAAGTAAAACCAAAAGTGAACCATTCCCGCATGCATGTTTCAAAAGTAAAAACCACAAAGTATAGAAGGTGACTACAAAGGCATGTACCAAGGAAAGAAAAACAGAAACTACAACAACCTCGAGTGTCCGAGCTAGTATGGTCCCGCGTGGCCCCCGAATTCCTCTTGGAAACCTGAAAGCAGTTTTATATACGTAGGGTGAGCATACAAGTACACTCAGTAGGGAAAACCAAAGACTCTCGTGCACAATTGGGGGAACATACTAAAGTCCCGTGAGAAAAAGAGTAACCCAAACACCTATCAAGGTAATATATCCACCCCAGGCCTCACCATGGCACACTCCCCAAATAACTCAAGTCAAGTAATATATAAAATCAGAGCACATTGATGTTTGGGTACCCCGCGCCACCTTCCCACTGGTTATTGAGACATCCTACGCATTGGACCAATCCTGCCATTATCTCCGCAGTCCCACTGCCACACCCGCCCGCACACACCTGGGCCACAACCGCACGCAGTCCCACTGCTGAAACCGGCCATCACACACCTGGGTCTCAACTGCACGCAGTCCCATTGCTGAAACCCGCCAACACACACCTGGGCAACAACTGTAACGTGTAACCTTGCCTGCAATCACCTAGGCCAGAACAACCACCACCACGCCCGAAGACACCTGGGCCTCATCCTAAAGATGCTTGGGAAACCACCTGCCGCACACACCTGGCCAACCACCACACTACCCCGCCCGAAGGTTCTTGGGCAAATAATGGACCTCAGGCCATCACAGCCTGCCCGAAGATACTTGGGCTATCCAGGAACGGGAGCAGAAAAGGAGCTAATAACCAGCCACTAAGAATAGTGTTGGGAAAAACACCCTCCCCCATGAAATGGGGGCGTTCGGCACTAAGTGATCAACTTGGATGGGCGCGAATAAGAAACACAAAACTACAAGTATAGATATAGGTAATAAGCACTCACCCATGTCTAGGTTTTTCTAACCGGCCTATGGAACATAACACCACTATATCCGAGTCACAAGTCACGACTCTCGCCAACAAAACCCATTGTCCAATTCTTGTTTCATGTTTAGTAATAATTTTTAAGTTTAAGCACTACTGGGCAACTAGAACGCATCGACACAAGTCCAGAAAAGTAAACAATCAAACAACAACCATAACGCCCACACCCAGTTCTCAACAATAGAGGATCCCACCCCAATTTGTGATATGAACAAGTATCCACCGGGCCTTAAAACTCACAACCACCGAGTGTATAAAAGAATAGGGGATCCGATACCCTCTCACATCTCCAGCCATCGTCCTAAAAGGAAAAAACCAACTACCTCCACCAACACAACCATGGCCTTGCTGGTATTTTTAGATTTAAACGACTTAACACACTCCAAGATTCAAATTCCGCATGCTCTAACCGAGAGTCATCACAGAAGGGTTGATCCTGCTGCTTTCAATTATTTTAGCCGAATATACGTGATTAACCTATTCACTTTTTACAGTAGGAGCTTATAACCACAAACATGCCATTCAAAACATCAGCAGCGTTCATTAGTGCACAAAAAATGACCACCAACGACCTCAATTTTCAGTATCTTCATTAAGTTCGGTCCAACTAGTTCTACAGAACAAAAGCACGCCCACCCCGCATGATACACAAAAGAGAGAGGCAAAGAAGAAATTCCCTACCCGCTTGATCGATGATCGACGCTTTGGCCAGGTGCGGAACTTTACGGATAACGATGCGGCACTCCCGATGCACCAGAAGCTGTTTGCGAAAAGCCACGATCCAGGAAAAGAGAAACCATGGCTAACCCTTGGTTTATAAGAGCCGGGGACGGTTGGGGTGAAAACGTGAAATCACGTATGGTGCGGGGGTTGTGGGTTGACCACGCATCTCCACTCGTCACAAAAAGGGGTCAGGTAGTTTAAGACATCTCATGAATTGAATAAATATTTAATTAAAACTCTTAAGCACGTTACGGGTCCTTAAAATAGGTTTAACAAGTTAGAATAGGGTTTAAAACCTTATTTGCGCAAAGGACACTTCTGGGAACAACATGACAAGGCCGGGACCGATCAGTCTCAACGATCGGTCTCACCGATCGGTCTCTCCGAGACGCCACTCCTTTAGGACTCGGATTTTGGCAAAGGGAAGAACCAAGAGAGTCTGGGTCATCACATCAGATTCCTCTCAAACTACTCTCTTCCTTGAGAATTTAAACAACCCAGAAGGGAAGGGCGGTCCGAAAAACCACCCCGAAAGATACCTCTCAAGAGTGAACCTCATTGTTAACTAAGAACACTTCTTGTCACGAACCAAGCAACATACCATGCCAAACTGCCCGGGCATGTGGGTTGGGGGAGTCTCCTCCCCATGTCAAGATATTATCCGCTTTGGGCGGCACTGACTCGCCCGCACGAGTTTAATCGCATCCACCTTAATGCGTCTTGATTAGGGGTTGTGTCCTATCCTTCCCATAGCCGAGGCTTTTTACACACAAATAGAGGAAAGAAAACCAGCACATTTCATATCCAACAGACAAAACGTTCTACCACAATAGGTACATCAAGGAACAAAACTCAAAACAACATCGGGTATTGGGTACGCATCTGTTCTTCCCTCTCCCATGTACTCTCCTCAAGCCCACCATGTCTCCACAACACACGAACCAAGGGAATGGTTCGCCCGTGAAGCACCTTTTCTTTGCGATCCTCGATCACCACTGGTCTCTCCACAAAGGTCATGTCTTCCTCAACATCCAGCTCGCCCCAATCAAGGACGTGTGAATCATCGTGCAGATACCGACGAATCTAGCATACATGAATGACATCATGTATCCATAGTAGCAGCGGTGGCAACAATAGATGGTAAGCCACTTCGCCGACCCGCCGCAACACTTGGAAGGGTCCAATGAATCTGGGAGAAAGCTTACTCCCTTTGCCGAACCTCCGCTGCCCACGCCGGGGGGAGACCTTTAAGAACACGTGGTCCTCAACTTCAAACTCCAAGGGCCTCCTCCTGGTATGAGCATATGACTTCTGTCGGTCTTGGGCCACCTTCATCCTTTCCTGTATGAGCTGAACCTTCTCTGTCGTGTCCTGCACCACCTCTGGACCAAGGATGCATGCCTCTCCTACTTTGGTCCAACACATAGGAGAACGGCATGGCCTCCTGTACAAAGCTTCAAACGGGGCCATGCCAATGGTAGAGTGGTAGATATTATTGTTGGAAAACTCTACCAGAGGCAAGTGTTGCACCCATGATCCTCCTGAGTCCAGAACACATGCTCGCAGCATATCCTCCAAGGTCTGGATGGTGCGCTATGTTTGTCCATCTGTCTGGGGATGGAAAGCATTGCTAAGGCGTAACTGGGTGCCAAACGCATGCTGTAATCCTCTCCAGACTCGCGAGGTAAACCGTGAAACCCTATCCAAGACTATAGACATTGGAACTCCATGATACCATCACAGTAAAAATATTTTGTTTTAATTTACATTCATTGAGACATAGTCCATGTAATGAACATAAAATTTTCCGTGAGGTATATATACTAATATTTAACATGTTATATCATGTATATAATTATTATTTTTATATTATAAGCTTCTAGTAATGATATTCTTTCATGGGAATTATGATTCCACTATACCAATGTGGTAACAATATATTGCTACAATCTCATAATTTATCTAGATTGTTTATGATTATTCTTCCATTTAATAAATATTATAAATAATATCACTCAAAAAATAAATAATTTTTTTCTCTTATATGTATCTAGAATATAATTATTTATTAGTATCATTTTTACACTTTTTTTTATATAGTATGAGTAAGAAATTTTATTCTACTAAAATATGAATTTCATTCTTTTTTGGCCATAAAAATGTGTTAAAAAAATTCTGTTTAGAAATATTTTCTATAGCATCCATGACCTAGAACACAATATAACAAGTGCCCAGATCTGAGTCCCTACATGACATCATGCATGCCTCCCCATTTACTAGAGGCTTTGTACAAGTAGCACTGGTCTAAATGAAAAACATTGGGAGATTATTTTTACATATTATAGTGAATCCCCAAGAGAAGTTACATCAATAGATTAAGTAAAAAATAGGAACAACCATTGGAAATCAATAAAAAAGTGAAAATATGTAACAAAGTAATCATGATATTACAAAATATAGTTAATACACTACATTCCATATATTCATACCAAATAAATCAAAATTAAAACTATCAAAAGCCTATGAACCTGGATCTAAGTCCCAACCCAGTCCTAACCTCCCATGATCCAACTAGTCATCCCATGCACAAACAATCACCTAGTCCATATCCTAAACCAATACCAGAATAAATTCAGAATCTTCTTAGGTACCCAAGTGAAATGGAAGCCTAAACATGGTTTGAGTACAACTCATTAGGCCACCACCAATGATTTATAGAGAAATATCCATTCTATATAAAAGTGTATAAGTGTAACATGTGAGATAAATAAATAGGGAAACAAATAAAATAATTCATTTTATAACATTAATTTTTCCCATTATGTTTTCTAGAATCAACTAAACATCAAACGAGGCCAGGTCACAGTATGAGTCAAAACCTGGAAGCAAAGGGTTACAGACACACTTAACAAAAATTGTTGTTTACTAACAACAAACTATCACATGCACATTAGTTAACAATATTCACTTGTTTATTCTCACAAATTTATCCATGTGTTAAGTATTTACATTATTTTCAATATGATCTAAGTCATTCAATTACCATACATAATGGAGTAAGTCAATTTCCCTATCTAACTAGGGAAAGAATGTTTTAAACAAAAACCAAACACTTACCATGAATCATCAGTCCAAGTAGTTATCCAAGTCTACCATTTTAACATTGGAGTGTTAGCCCATGTATTTTCAAACAATGAAACCCTTAGGGGACTAAATAATCAATCTATCACCCAAACCAAATCAATCTGGTGGCGAGGTTTATATAATCAGTCTATCCCATCTCGTGGGTATCAAGCATTAGAGGAGCACACAACTACCAAGGGATTTAGAGAATTAGACCAACTAAACTATGGGTATCAAGATTCAGTGGATCCCACAACTACTAAATGGTTTAGGGGATTAGTCAAAATGGAATTTTGGTGTTAAGAATAATTTGATACCCACACTACCAAACTATATTTACATTATTATTCATTCATTTACCTCATATAGCATATCAAAACAATATTAAAACAATAACATAAAATTCTATCTTCATAATTAATTAATACATAACTTATTTCTATGCCATAACCCATTAACACATTAATTAGTTTAATTTCATAACCCATTGGCCCACTTAACATAAACTGAACACTTCATTATGACATGCACTTAATTACACATAATTAGCATGAATCTCATTTACAATACATTTCACATTTACCAACACCACCCTATACTATTAAAAACACACAAACACACATATCATTATTCCTACCCCCCCCCCCACAATTATGAAAATTCATCTATTATTCACATTTATCGATAATAACATGTCTAAAATATGATAAAATTACATCATATTTGGCATTGGCACTATCTAACTGGACCAAAGATCAATTCAATGACTATGGACTCAACAGAACATTAAGACAACATCATGATATAAAACACAAGTCAAAATAATTATTAAAAATCATTGTGAAGACACCCCTAAATAGGGGTATTCCACTTTGAAAACTAAAAAATTCCCCAAAGATTTCGTTTCAATTTCAACCGTCCAAAACTGCCATTAAACCATTTTCAAAAAAAGGGAACCTTGAAATCATTTTTAACATCATTTGAAATATCTCTAAAAGACCCCTTTTTAAATCCCATTAAGGTAAACCCTTCCTATCAAAACATTATCCATTTATAATACAATTTTACATCAATAAATCAATAATTTTGTCATAATCCCCAACATACCATCAACATGATTTCAAAACCATTCAATAATATAAAAATTACAACATATAAATTATTCCAAACAATCCAATAACCTTACAAACACATTAATTAAATTTTTATAATACAATATCATTCATAACACCACTAACTTCTGGTTTACTACTATTAATCACCAATAATAATGGTTTTACATGCCCAATGGGTATCCACAGGTTCGGTCTCACACCATTGAAAAACACAACATGTCTTTGAAGGGTCTCTCACCTGAATATAACTTCCAAATAAATTCATTTAATAAATGAAAATGAAATCAAAAAAGGGAACACATAGACACAACCACATACACATATATAACATCAAGGCTTTAGGAAAAATATTCAAGACCACCTACCACATCCGCAAGGATGATTCGTAGAAAAAAATATCAATTCATTCAAACTCAAACATCATTTAAATCGCCCACACAAGATATAATGAATAAGTGAGGGTTTTCGGGAATCAGATGGAGAGAAGGGATTGTAAAACCCATAATCCAAAAAATAATCTGATGGGGAGAGTTAGAATAACATTTTTCTTTGACTTTCACCCAGACACATACTCAAAATCCAAGAATTGAAGGAGAACCATCCATAGAGGGAGAGGGGGTTGTTAGTTCACCACATAGAGTATATTGGTTCAAATGGGTTGAAATAATTATGGAGAATGAAACAGGACCATGATAGAAAAATGGAAAATTCCCAATTTTAAGGACCTCATGGTTTGGCCAAATAGTTAGCTAAACTATACACTAACCATCCGACTCTCTCTATCTAAAAGGCCCCATGCCGCACAGATTCCTAGGCACACTAGAGAGGTTTCGAAAACCATGTTGTAACAATGAGCTAGCCCTCTATACAAAATGGATCCCATTCCACATGGTAATTTGCGCCAGTAACATGGTTTACACTAACCATGCGCCAAAATTTCACTATTCATTATTTGGAATCTTTTACCAAATTTTCATTTCCCGTACCCTCGAAACACTCCCAAAACACCTCATACATTATACAACCACTTGATCAAACACAACAGAGTGATTAAAAAAATTAAATAAGAATGTATCTCTATCAATGTTTAGGATATTCAAATCTCCCCACCTAATGATGGATCATCCTCAAGCCCTAATTCCATGTATTCCAGAGTCTCAGTGACCAAAACGGTAGACCACAACCCACAGTTCAACCATTACCTCTCGCGTTTCTCCCTAAACACATCCATGTCATTTCCATGCTTCATATGAGGAAATAGTCATATGATGAAAACAATATGCCCTAATTGGACACATAGTCACCACACAATACTCCTCTTGGACACATCCACTTCAACCCATCATTAAAAACACCAGAGAATAGGAGGAGGGATCATTTAACTCCATTAGACCACAAAAAATGTTGATATTAATATGGAATGACATTACCAAGGCAGAACAAATATAGACATTCATAGTCTGATACTCTCCACAATTCATATACCAAATCACTTAGAACCATCTCTCACAGATTCCATTCAAGCTCTTATTGTGATCCATGTCGGACTTCATCAGAGGAAATTTCCTGATTTATAATTATGACATACTCGGATATGCAACTCAAATCCCAAAATCCCTAGTTCATTTTCAATCATCTAAAAATCATAACACAAACATAAACATCATATAATATAACACAATAGTTAAACATTTTAGTCATCTCCCTTCTCTAACACAGATTTACTATGATGGATCCTACACGATCCCTTCCTACCCGAACCACAGACCATGTAATAAACTGACCAATATACCTCTATAATGATTTCCACAATATTCAATTGCATATCACCACTATTTTTACTATAATGATCACTTCCATAATAAAAAAAAGACTAAAGAACCTCAATCTCAACATTCACAGTTCAACCAAATCATGTTCCAACTCCACATTCACAAACATTTATAATAACTCTATCCAACATTGGTATTCAACCCTTCAATAAAAACCACACATACTGGACCCTGCCAATGTCCATGCTCATTTAAGGGTAATGTAGTTCTTTCTCAGATCCCATTTATATGAACAGAACATTCTTATCCATCCAATTATAATGAGAGGTGACGTACAACTGACCACATTCACCTCTCAGGTTTCCCCCATTGACCCCAAACATGAACCTCATAAGATTACCATTGGAGACATGATTACACAACATTCATTGTATATCTTCCTCCACACAACGAGGACTAATATAATTCTCCCCACCTTAGTATTTTCATGTCATCGCTTTCCTCATTCTTGTTTGAACTCTATTTCCATTGTTAAAATATATGATGAACCCCAAAAACAAGGATGCATACATCCAAATTTTAATGTAATAACAAAACGAGATCACCCACTCCTTGTTCCTGGATTTTGAGAAATAAACTAATGGAATTATTCAACATCTTGTTCATCCTGAGGGATTCTCCTATAACTAGTTGATCGTTTAATCCCTCACCATGCGACTTCCACACACATATCAATCCATGAGAATATTCCCCCAGATGATCCATCCTCAATAAACACACATTTAGGTATCTATGTTTAAATCCAGATCTCAGTTAGAATACCTAATAAGATGTCAAAGTACTAAGCATGATTTCTACTAGCTAAAAGAATGATAAGAAGAAACCATTTAAAACCAATAAATATATCCACCACAATCATCACATTTTTTGACAAGCATGCCTAAACCTTAAAATGGTCTCAGTAATCCCTTCCCACAGATGTCTCTTAATCGTTATGACAACACTTCACGAATGGAATTTACAACTAAACTCATTGTCTACTCATGGACCAATAATATGTGGTCATGAAGCGAAATTTCTTATGGAACCAATATCATTGCCTCACTTCATTTTTTCACACATAGTGTCACTGACCAAAATATATACACAATGATTCATTGTACCTACCCAAAACCAAATGGTTTCTCTCACTACCAGGGCCTCTCCATTTTAATTCAATTTAAAAAATATAATCTTACAACAAACCCACCTATACTCCATATTCCATGGAACCATGAAAACTAGGTTGAAATCCCTTTGGGATACCTTAAATCACTCATCATTTCATACAAAAAGACACAAATCAATGTACATCTCCAAAAACAATAGAATTTTCCACTTAGCTATACATTAATCCCACATTAGGAGAACGCTCTATTTCCCACAAATAGTGTGAAAAACATAAACTAATAACACACACACAAGAAGAAGCATCACCCCAACCAGCCTCTATCATAGTTGATCATTAAAATGATTAGAATACCACATACCCAACTTGATCTACACCATGAAAAGGTCACTGGATATCTCTAATAAATACATAGACGACCTCATTAGCCATCTACTCACAATATTAATCCTACCCCATTTCTAAACAAACTACATCTAATGCACCAAAAAATCATTTACTCTAGGTCCCATAACAATGGCCCTCAGACCTGTACATCATCACCACAAATCGAAAGCCCACACTACGGTTCAAACCATAACTCATAAGGTCTCATAACTATGGAACTCCAACTACCTAAACCACACATATATATGGTCAACAACCATAATAGGGGATACCCATCACCGGTATCCCATGATTTTTTATTTTATCACTTTTCCATATTAAATACCCATACCATTAAAAATAACAATTTCCCTATTCAATAACATTAAATTTAAAACACCCAAGCCTCTGAACATTCATAATCCTTTTAACATTCCCATAATTTCAAAAAAAAATCTCAGCTTTTATCAGGATCACATTTGAAAGCATTTCATTGTTCTAAAAACCAGGATGTATGTTTCTTAAAACACATATTTAACCCACATTTCAAATTCCAATGCTTCATTCAATTTCAATGTTTATACACATTTGGGTTATCATAATGTTAGTCCCATGAAAATCATTTGAAATATATGGATGTATTATCTACCATATATTCATAGCTTGATTCATGAACTCACACCCCATATTTTCCTACCCCTGTCTTGGAGATAAAACCTGATAAATCAATATCATCATATCCCTATCCACCACTTGATTTTAAAATAATAACTAACTATTATATCCAAAAACAAAACATCATTTACCACCCATGGAAACATGTATTTCACCTTATACATGGTGCTACCAGAACCCATACACGAGATTATTACTAGGCCCCAAAAATATTATAGTCTCTCGTCTACCATATCACAAATAGTAAGACAAAGTTTATCCTCTCCTATTACAACATTTTATTGTCCCTGAACTGGAAGAAACTATATCCATTTCTCCGAGTCGGGTCACCATATGACCTCAAGCGCACCTCCCCAAACAGTAGAAGCTGAAGACTATAAGCCCGAGTTTGAAGGGAAAAAATTTGGAAACTATATCATCTTATCAATGTGATCCCACAATAGAATTAACATAAATAGATAATATAAAACATAAGAAAAACTAATGTAAAACCTGAAACAATAATCAATTAGTAAAAAAGTACACATGATATAATATGATTTGGTGAATACACTACATGAAAATCAGTTATACAAAATAAAACAACATTAAAACTATCGAAATACTATGAAGCTAGAATAGAGTCCCAAACTAATCCATACCTCCACGGATCTATTTCATCATCCCATGGACAACCAATCACCTGGTCCCTATCCTGAACCAGTTTATTATAACAAGAAGCATCTGATCGGTTGAGAAAGTGCGATGGAGGCCCAAGTAGCATGTGAGTACAACTTAGTAGGCCACCACCAATGGTTTTAAATTAAATATAATGTATATTAAAATGTTTTTGAAAAAACAATGACTAATCTATAAATAGAGAAAAGAGGAAAAAAATATGAAATTAAGTGATATTCAATTTTCCATTACGTATTTTAGAATCAATCAAAAAACAAACATGATCAAAACATAATAGGAGTCTAATACATGTCAAAAGGGGTTAAACACACTCTGAACTACATGTGATGATTACTAAAATACAATAACATTATCATTTGTTATCAATAATCACTTTGGGGTTTTTAATAATTGTTCTATGGGTTAGAGATTTACATCACTTTCACTATGGTCTTATCCAATCCATTACCATCAATAAGGGATTATGTCAAGTACCATATCTCATAAAGGAAAAAAATTTCATTCATAGGTAGAAAAAACCTAACTTGGAGAATCAATCCATGTAGTAATATAGATTTACAATTCTCATAATAGAGCATCAGTCCATGAAAATTCAACCAGTGCAACCATTTGGATCCTAGAGCATCAGTTTGATAACCTAACCTATGCATTATAGTGGTGTGGTTTATAGGAATAGTCCAACCCGTCCTATGGTTATCTAACATCAATAGATCCCATAACTACTAAAGAGTTTATATAATCAATCCAACATGACCATGGATATCATTAATTAATGGATCCCACAACCACCAAAGGGTTTATAGCATTAATACAACTTGATTGTGGGTATCAGGCAATAGTGGTTCCCCACCCTACCTTTCCATGTGCACATTATTATTCATCCATTTATGAAATATACCATATCACAACAACAATGGAATAATAACATAAAATTAAAAATTAGTAATTCATAACTATATAGGTCATTCCCATTCCATAACCCATTACAATATAAATCACATACATTTCATTACTAATTGTCCCACTTACATTAAACAGAACACTCCCTTAGGACATGTTGTCAATTAATCATAATTAAAATCAATATCATTTAAAATAAATTTCAAATATATAAATATCACACATAACTATTAAACAGATACATACATATATCCTTATCCCCAACACCCTCAATATGCATTTTTATCAGCTATACATATTTACCAATCAGTTTATGTCAAAACAATGATAACATGGAAACCAAATTTCTATGGGCCCTATCTCAGCAACAAATCAATAAATTCAATGAAAATGGTCCAAAAAATATTTAATACCACTCAATGGTATAAATAAAAAGTAAAAATACTTATTGTAAATCATTTTGAAGACATCCCAAAACATGGGTCTTGCTCTTTTAAAACTAAAACATGACCCATAGATTTCATTTTCATTTCATCCATCCAAAACAACCAATGATCCCATTTCAAAAATGGGAACCCTACCCCCATATTAAACATAATATGAAATTTTTTTAGAAACCCCAATTTTAAATCACAATGAGGTCAAAACATCTGTTAAATAAATTTGTCACATCTAAACATAATTTTCATTCAGTAATTCTAAAATCAGGTGAAAGATCCAAAAATACCATCAAAATCATTTCAATACCTTTCAATAATTTACCAAATATAACTTATAAATTATTAAAATCAATACAATAACCATACCAATCCATCGATTAAATTTTTACTACCCGATCACTTTCATAATACACTTATATCCGGGTTTACTAAATTTTTTCACCAATTATACGGGTTTGGCCTAAACCATGGGTTGCGCTCGGATTGGTATCACATTATTGAAAAACCCAATTGGTCTATGAAGGGTCTCACACCTAAATATAAGGTCATAACATATTTTTATAATAAAACAAAAACAAATGAAAAAATGAAACACATATGCACAACCACATAAAAATATATAACATTGAGACTAAGGGAAAAAATCTTAATTACCACCTACGTCATGCTCATAGATGATTCATAGACTAAAATAAACCATACATTAATTCCACAACATAGGATATTATAGAAATTAGGTGGTTTTTGGGATTCAGATGGAGAGAAGAGAATCAGGAATCCCAGATCCCGAAAATAGAGCGAAGATGAGAGTTAGCATAACCAGGAACATATATTTTTACACAAACACACTCTAAAAAGACTTTAATACAAGGAGAGACATACATAGAGGGAGAGGGGGAGTCCGGTTTATCTTTTATGGTAGATTCTGTCAAATTGGAGGAAAAAAATTGGATAATGAAATAAGATCATGAATGATAAACTAAAAATTCTCATTTTTATGGGCCACATGGTGTTTCCCCACGGTTAGCTAAATTGTGTGCCAATAATTATGGTCCCTCTGTCTAAGAGGTGCCATCCCACAGGGGTTCCTACGAACACTTTAATGGTTTTGAAAACCATGTAGTAATCATGAATTATACCTATATTTGAAATGGTTCCCATGCCACATAGGTTTTTAGGCCAGGCGTATAGTTTATACAAACCATGGTCTAATTGTTAACTATACACTTTTGGCCAATATTACCCTCTTTCGATGTGTCACATCTGGATAATAGTCCCAAAATTATTCATAAATTTGAGAGTCAATAAATCCACCAAAAATTATAGTTTAAATAAAAATTTATTCAAGGACGTAACTTTATGAAATATCATCATCTTGCATTCTCAATTTTTTAAAAAGTGATCTATATTATTTTATAAATTTTTTAAAATAAAAAATGTTTTGAAATTTTATTCATGAATCAGTTATGTTATTTCAAGTCTATTTTCAATGAAAATTGATTTCATATGGTTTTATGTTCTAAATATAAATTTTCAAATAAGAAAGGATATATTCCTGAATAAAATTTTTATATGTTTAAAAATAATCCATTATATGTTTTAACAAGTGGTTTTCAAAGAAATATATTTAGAAAATGTTTCACTTTAGAAAATGTTATTTTAAATGAATGATTATTTTCCTTAATAAATGTTCCCAATGATCTTTCCATATCATTATCCATAATGGTTTCATCCATTTATATAGTTTCTAATATATATGGGATATGATCAAAGTGTACAATTCCTATTATTTATCACGATGGTTTACGTTCTGTGGAAATGATGACCATTACACCCATTTCCCATCCATAAGTTATATGCTTCCAAAACCCTCTACATTTAACATGTTATGATTCAATGAAAATATTATGGAACATATATCATTATTATAGGTTATGGTATGATTAAATGTTTATGATAACTATTTTATTTCATGGGATAAGATTTGATGTTTGTGAAACCCATTAATTTTTAAGGGTAATTATAAAATTAATGATTTATTCTCTTGTTGCACATGGATTTATGATATAATTATATGATGGGTGGGACCTATATCTTATTCAAATACATTGAGTAATGGTTTAAATCTCATGAGATAATGATGGAAATCATTTTTATCGATATGATCCACATATTGAAATATGTGTGTCCGGATCCAGAAAGTGAAACAAGTGTGTCATAATCCAAAATTTGAAATATGTGTCTCCAAATCCAAAATGGAAAATAGGTGTGTCCTGATCCATTATAGGAAGCATGTGTGTCCTGAACTACTATAGGTAAAATGTGTTTCCTAATCAAAAAAATGGGAAACATTTCTGTTCTGATTCACTATGTTGATGGTATTGGTATTTAACCTAGACACATGAAATTATTTTCTATAATTATAATGATTACTCACTTATATGACATGATATTATGGTTCATGGTTGATTTATAATGATTTTTAACCCTTATGATACATGTCTTATTAAATTAAAATCATTATTAAATGATTTTAGATTATGATCTTTGATATGTAGGGTATGATCTTAAAATTTTATAAATATGCTCTCAAACCCTTACGATCATGTTATGCTTATTTATCTCCCTTGTTTACACTTACTAGGAACCTAAGCTCGTCCCTTTATTATGTATCCTTTTACCAGGGTACAAATAAATAATATATGTTGGGGTAATAATGGGGATGATCATTCTGGGGGATAGAATAATGTGTTTCAGGTTACCAAAGACACAAAACCATTACAGT
Source organism: Viscum album (assembly GCA_963277665.1). NCBI lineage: Eukaryota > Viridiplantae > Streptophyta > Magnoliopsida > Santalales > Viscaceae > Viscum > Viscum album. The sequence goes on along the minus strand of OY728120.1, from coordinate 26,319,740 downwards.
CCCCGAGCATGTAATTTTGTAATGTATGAATATTAATATAAAATAATTTAATATTTATTTATTTTATTCCTGGGTTAGTAAACTTTGTATCAAAATTAATTTTCCGTCACCCTTTGGAATCTAGGATCATAAATGTTTAGTGATTTCACATTAAATATTTCTAATCATATGTCTTGGTTGTCTCTGAGGTTAATTTAAAGGATGCAATAATGTTTAAGAAAATGAAATTAAATTTTTTTTGGTTAGAGATAGTGTTTCCGAAAAATAAATCCCTCGTTATATATTAAAATAGTATGTGGTTATATAAAAAATGGAAATAGGGGTAATAACAAAAAACTCTTTATTTGTTTAGACTTTATTAGGAACTAGTGCATAACAACGAGCATTGTTGCACTCTTGATTTAAGAATTTGGTGGTATATTCATTGGGGATCCAAAAAATAATTACAAACCAACATAGTGGATTTAAATAGAACATGAATATGAATAAGACAGGATAAACGTAATGTGTCGTAGATTAATGAAGTAGGAGTCATTATTTGGGAATCATATAAGTAATTTTTCGTAATTATGTGGTATTATATTATGATAAGTGTTTCTGACTCTATGGTTTTTGGTTTTACTCAATGGAATGAACTATAAGTAAATTGTTATCATTGAATGTTTAAAACATTGAAAGAACAGGTGTTATGAAAGTAAATTTCATATGTTGAAATCACATGAAGTTAACTATTGAGGTCCAAGAGTATTGGTTATACTGTTTTAAGAGAAAGAGATATCGAATGCCATGTGAAACGGATGTGATGTTTTAATAGTATTTTTAAATTTGATGTAAGGAGAATGATTAAATTGAGGTTGAGGAAAAATGAGAAATTAATCATATTTCATATTCATTGAAATTTGAATTATGGAAAAAGATAATGAATCCTAATTAATTGTTAAAGAATAATATTTGATTAATGAATTATTTATATTTAAAATATTATTTTATTTGAATCATGATATATATATGTATTTATAGTAAATTGTTTTCATCAAGTATTGAAAAGAATATGATAAATGGATCTGATTAAATATAAGATTGACGAAACTAAAAGGGGATATTTTGAGTAAGGGATGGTAACCCATATTGTTTTTAAGATGTAGATGCATTTTGGTTTATTGTGGAAAATGAGATGATTTACTTAGAGAACTTAAATTGGATGGTGTCAATGAATGTTGAACTTATAATGGATTTATTAAAAATAATTTCTATTTTATCATGGGTGAAGTTTAAATTTATTTTATATTTAATGAATAGATCTAATAATTGTTGGAATAATAAATCATGCCTGTTTTTAATACAGATTTATGGTAATTTTGGTTATTACCATGTTTCAAGAGAAAACATGATGATGGTATTCTCATGTTTGGTATGTGAAATCTAGAAAACACTTCACAATATATGGGGAGATCAATTCTAAGTTGTTTTTCCAAATTTTAGTGACATTCTTTCATAGGAATTGGATTTCTATGTTTTGAAAGTGTACAACATAGAATATTTATGGAAAATTTAAGTTAAATATTAGATAATGCTTGTGAGATCAGTGAATAATCTCACTAAATGAGGATTATTGATATTGGATAAAATTATGTAACAAATTATTATTTATGGTAACTAAATATATATTTAATTAATTATCTTAGAACTCATGATATATTAGTGATTCATGAATGAAAAATTATGCTTTATTTTTCGGAGTAAGTGGTGAAGTAGAAAATGGTCAAGACATGGCCCAATGGTGATATTTTTCTTATAAAAGGTAATGAAATAATTTAATCATATCTTATTGTAAAATAATTATTTAACAATAAAAAGGGTTCCAAAAATAAAATATTTTCATATTTTCATCATTTTTTATGATACCAGTGACCTCTTTCTCACTTATTTAGTTTACATTTTAGTGATTGTTAAATTTATCTAAATCACCCACTTTACTATGATCAGTGATTTTTAAATCTCTATGAATATTTACTATTTTATTCTATTTCTATGGTTTCACATGACACATATTTTATCCAATGGGTAAACCTAGTTATTTTTTACTCTAGGTAACCATTATCTTTCAATCTTTTCCTTTAAAATGTATTTCTTAGTGTTCATTTTTACACCATGGGTTTCCTTGAAAGGGACTTTCAAATATCAATCCATTAATATCCCAATAGAATTTAAACTGTGAAATTATTTTTTATGTATTTAGAAGGTAACAAAATGAGATTTATGAAATATACTTTTTAATTTATTTTAACATTTCGATATTTTTCATTTCATGCAACATTGAATAATGCTTCTATTATATGAAGGAAATATTTTTGGTTATCATTACATGTAACACCATGTTATGATTTCTATAACAAAATTATTTGGTAGGATTTTTTTATACACAATGATATGAAAGTCTTGTGTTATACGAAATTGTATTTTCCACTGATTTTGTTCATTACATACAATGCCGAGTTTTACCAAACTAAATATTAATATTAATATTTTTATTAAAAAATTAATATAGTTACACATACCATTAGGATGGAAGTTATGAATAATATTAACTTAAATATGAAAATTTTGTTTACGCAAGTATAATGAAACAAATCATTTTTCTATCAATAATTAAGAAATTACTGTATTATGTATATTATAATAACGAAATTCCATTTTTACGAAAACTATTTCTCTATGTAAAACACCGTTTTATCACAATAAATTAGAATACCCACATTTGATGAGTGTTTTAAATAAATATTACATATATTATATATTCAATTAATTTTTTATTCTTATCCAATATATTATATTTTTATAACTTAATAATAAATCCAATATTATGAATAAAAGGATGTATTTTTCAAAATGGTAATTTTACTATGTTTTAATAGAGAAACAATTTTAAATATATTTTTTTTACAATTTTATTATTTTTATTTGAAATGATGAAATAAATTTTTGGAATGGGAATATAAAAATTTACCTTAGATTAATTTTTTTTTATTTTTCAGAGATGTTAAAATTTCTATGAATACAAAAAAAATATTTAATTTTAATTTAGAATATATTTTTCAGCTAATTTATTTATATTGATAAAATATATTTTAAATTGGTTTTAAAATATTATGAGATAAATTATAAATTAAATCTTACTATTTAGGTCATTGGAAATAATTTCAATATTAAATTCTATATAATCATATTTCAAACATCTTAATTATTTGAATTAAAAAACCATCGTCAGATCCCATTCGCAGGATAAAATTTAAATTAATTTCTTCCAATAATTTTAGAAGAATTTAAAAAAATGGATTCCATATTTGGAAGAAGTATAAATATTAATTTCTAATTTGTTCAATATAGTTTTTTACAAAAAAACTATAGGCAAAATTAATGAAAATTAATTAGAGTTATTAAGTAAAAATAAACATAATTAATGACTAAACATGGAAAATAAGGATTATAAATTATCCTAAACATGTATAAAATTATTTGATGTATATATTCTACCATTACACATGTAAGGATATATAATGATCAATTATTAACCCCTATGGAAACATTAAAATGTAGGGACCACTCAAATCCAATAAAGAATACAAAATGTGTCATTTTCCCCAATAATAAAAGGACTCCACCCATCCTCCTCTCATTACAACTCTCATGCCCTTTTTAATTTTACAAAGAATTACAAAATACGCTCCCAAATTCTATATATTCATCCCAAATTACTCACATTGTGCAGAAATACCACCCATGATGACCTTTAGTGAAATCCAAATAGTGTTATCCACAGAAGAGGAAACATCCGTCCACAAGATCTATTGTTTATTTCATTATTATCTCCCCTAAAATATTATTATTCAACAATATAATAGTAAATTCAGTATCCTCAATATAAGAAGTTGTATTTATATTAATGTTTCAACATAAACTCACAAAAATTCCATCAAATGGGACACACAATCATCATTTGTTTGTACAACAGACTACAACCTCATTAGCCAATGCCATTCGTTCATACTTTTCCACATTTCAAGGTTATAAATAATGATATAAATTTTTATATGATATTTATGATATATTAATGAATTTTATTTTATATAACATATAACTTCCGGATTCACATTTTTCAAAAGTATGATAACTTCGTTTGTGGATGTGTGGTCTATCACCTCCGCAAAGTGATGTCATTTGTTCAAACCATAAACTGAATGTATTAAGGATGGGTTTAGTAATTGTATGTGATATATATGACTTAATAATAGAACATTAATATATATATATACATATAATGTAGTTCCTTTATTGAAATACAACAATAAAATGGAAACAATGTTCATGTGTATGTATGGCCAATACAATAAGAAAATAGAAACAATGTTCATTTGTATGTACGGCCTACCATCTCCATGAATGTTGTATTCTTTTTCATAATTATATATTTCATAGATTATTATAAATCTTTATATAAATAATATATATATTTTAATATATTTTTTTTATTTCTACAAATAATTAAATTATTATCTAAGAAATAGGATCAATAATAAAGTGTAAAATCAAATAAGAATAATAAAGAAGATATTACTCGAAATGTAGCATTAACATGGAATTATTAATAAATGGATAAAATAATGTCTTAATAAAATAATTGAAGGTAATAGATTCAATAATATTGTTCTATGTTATAAATATAATAAACATATATTTTTATATAAAAGGATTAATCATATACAAATAAAGATAAAAGTTATGGTAAAGGTTTTCTCATCTCACATTTAATTTCTATGAGATACCTGAATTATTCACCACTTATTTATTTGGTGTGATGTATATAATTCTCGTGACTATATTATATAATTATTATACTTAAATTTATTGTAAATTTAATTTCTATTTTATGATCTCTATTTCATTGTGATTAGGGTTCAAATTTTACAAACTCGTTAAAGTAATTTTTTTTTCTTGATTTTACTTCTTTCCGACACATGCCATGTTATACAACTATATTTTTTATGAGGTATATATAAATCACAATAATATTTTACATCATTAATCTCTTTAATTTATTGATATTTTATTGATCATTTAATTTTACTATTTCATGGGGATTATGATTTAATGTTACCAATGTGGTAGTAGTTCACTGCTATAATCTCTCGTTTATCAGGATTTTTTTTGATTATGCATCAACATATGAAATATTAAAATCAATATTTCTTGAATTCTCAAAAATTTACATAAGATATAAAAATAAAATATATATATTCATGTATTAGTACAATTTTATTTCTCTTTGGTATTTATTATGATTAATATTGTTTTTAAAAATTTATACATTAGTTCTCATTTTGGTCAAAAATATTTTTTCTCTCAATACCATATTCTCTAAAAATATTTTCAATTTTTTTTTCATGGGTAAAAATATTTTAAAATTATTTTTCAATGATAATTTCAATGATTTTTTAGATATTTTTCTAGATCCCTTTATATTTTTTCGTGGTTATTTTAAAATAAAATATTTTTTAAAAGGATTTATGTTTTAAAAAATATTTTAAATAAGAATGAATATTTTACGCAAGAAAATTTTTAGAGGTTTGAAAAATATTCCACTATATTATTTTCATGCTATTTCTCCTAGAACATGATTTTTCAAATATTTCTTGTTTTAAAAATTAAATTTTGAGAAATATTTATTTCCTTAAAAAATATCAAAAGTGAACATTTAAAATACTTATCCAAATAATGTGTCATCCATTTGTATAGTTTATGTTATACAAGGGATATTATATAAGTGAAACATTCCTACTATTTCCCTGAATGGTTTATTTTTTGATGTATTTATATCTAATACACTAAATTTTCTTATATGGGTTATATGTTTATGAAATATACATCTTTTCACATGTTATGAATTCATGAAATTATTATGAAACTTGTATATTGTCCACATGTTATGATATTATAACATATTTTTGACACCCATTATATTTCATGGGTAATGATATGATGTTTATTAAACCCATCAATTTTTATGGGTAATGATATCATGAAAGTTCTTATTATATTAATTCACATGTTTTTATGATTTAATAATGCAACTGGTTCGACATATATCTCACACCAATAAATTAGGTAAATATTAATATCTCATGAGTTAATGATGGAAAATAAGTTGATGGGCTTGATCCATAGGGGGGGAATGTGTGTCTTGATCCACAATGTGAAAATGGTGAGTCCAGATAAAAAATGGGAAACAAGTGTGTCCTGATCTAAAATTGGAATCCAGTGTGTCCTGATCCACTATGGGAAATTGGTGTATCCTATTCCACTATAGGGAAAAAGTTGTTTCCTAGTCAAAAAGGGGAAAATTTTTGTGTTAATCCATTATATTGATTTTATTTATTGTTAACCATGGAACATGAAAAGATTTATATATTTTTAATGGTAGAATACTTATATAATGTTATTTTATGGTTCATGATTGATTTATGATGATTCACTATCATTATGATTCATCTCTTATGAACTTATCTTCTCATGAATTATGATTATTATATTTGACCATAAGGGTTTTATCTTCTAATGTTATGATCTTTGTCCCATACCCTTATTCTTGTATTAGGATTATTTATCTCCCATGTTTACACATATAGATCATCTGATCTCACCCAATTATAATGTTTACAATAATATGGTTGTGATAAAAGGTTTTATATAGTAGTAATGAAGGGCTTGATCTTTATAGGATACATTGAATACCTTTCACTCAATTAGATGAATTCTTTCCATGTTTCCAAAGACAATGAATTTTTATAGTCCGCTGACTTTTAATTTTTTAAAATGATTAATATTCATAAAAAATTATGTAATGTCCATGTATGTTAATCCAATTACACTATACCAACACTATATATAAATCCACATTTGGATCTTCAACTAACCAAATCCACAATCACATTCCACCCATGACTATCGTCATGTATCTTATTCAAATAACTCTCAAATGATATAAATTTAAAACATGAGGTTGATGTTATCCCTATAATCCATCCAAAAATACATGTAAATTTAAAATATGATATCATCCAAGGGACCATATAATTAAAATCTACCTTTAATAAAATATCCTTGTACAATCTCAACAATCCAAAAACTAGTTTTACATTATTCATGAATTAAACTACCCAAGGATGAACGTTCTTGAAAAATATAATGATCCCCACCATAGAAATACCCTAATAATCATCCCAATGAATTGATATTCCTGATATAAATAGGCCATGTCATATATATTACTTAATTCAATGACAGGAGGATACAATTCCTCTCTGAACTGGGCACCAATCGAATCAACCAAGGCTACACGCCACTATATTTCTATGAATTACATATTAGGAATAAAGTAAATAAATACATAATTATTATCACACCCTTGAATAAAAAATTATTATATAACCACCATATGTATTTTGTTATGCTACACCATGAGTGTATTTCCTGGAAGGTTTTAACATCGCATGTGTGACAATATTCTCAATCTATTTTAATAGCATTATTGAGAAATAATATCATGTATTATGTCTAGAATGTCTATACCATTGTACTATGATGAAACTATGAAGTATCCCAACACCATATATTGATATCTCCCTACCAAAAAATCCATGATCTCTCATTACCTTAGATAGAATAATGAATCCCTTAGTCCTTAACCCACACACAACCTTTCACATATCCATAAATAAAATAGTCACCACAAATAACAAGTTTGTTGAACCCCTAAAACATTGAGGAGTTTACAAAAACAACAATTTGAAACTCTCTAAACTCCTCCAATGCCAATATATTCCTTCTAAATAACTATATCATAGTTTTTACCCCTATCCCACTCATTCAAATCTGAACCGAATTGGTTCACAATACAATATCACCTAGGAGTACGACCTAACATATCCTCCAATGTGTCAAATATCATCAAACATAGGCTCATATTCCAAGGAGACATAAAAATGTACCTTTAACATCAATATCATCAATTTAAAATCCTTGATAGTTTTTTAAAATAATTCTAAAGTAACTCACTAATTCCAAGTCTAACACACTACCACCTGGAACCCATGTGTCATTCCAAAACTAAAATTGTTTACCCATGATATATCCATCTTAGATCTAACCATCTAGGTTTATGATAAATGAACTCATAATAAACCAAATTCAAAACCAATAAGGACTGACATTAAACCAAAACTTTCATCCAATCCCATATATTATACAAACACCATTCAATTATCTTTATATCATAGAAGACCAAACTATTCCACATGTCTTTTCCCAAACCACATAATGGTATCCACATCACTATAAATATTATTCCAACTTTAAACCACATCACAAGAATTCCTCTACTATATCTAAACATCAATAATTCATCTAATGCCTAAACTAATTCAAAAAGTGTTACTATATATCGCTTTCTCCGATTGATTATAAATCATCTAGAAAATAAACATTTCCATTATTCCCACATGAACTATCGTCAGAAAAAACAATGGCCCATATGCGTTTAGTTTTACTATCACAATATATATGAAAATAACATATATTTTTTTCTATAAAAATTAAACTAATAAACCTTGTACATTTATCCAAAAATAATAATGCACGAGTACACATATCTGTTGTGAATCATTTATTCCGAATATGATTCATGTATACATGTATTTTGAAACTACAAGAAATGAGAAAAACTGAAATATCAAATTCAAATAGATGAATCATACGTGAATAAACATCTCAATAAAAATGAAAACTAAATCATAAGTCATGCAACCATAGAAACCATGATTTTCCAACAGGAAAGTGATCTTGACTCACTAATATGAGGTCCATAATAATCTCTTCTGTATAACTATTTTCATATCTACAATGCCCTAAATAGTAAGATAAATGAAAATAAACATATGTACCACTTTTTAATGCATCAATAACAATCACACTATAGTATTATGGCTTCCATGATACATAAAATAATGATCTCCTCCCTATATGCGTAATCATACAAACATGAGGAAGATGTATAAATCACAAATTGATGATAATAGTTCCAGGATATCATAAAAATCAATAATAATAAAAATAAACAACTATCACACAAATAAATATGTAGTGATCAAATAAATAAACATCACAAATATGCTATATCAAAAAGAAATACATCAATATTAAAAAACATTTCACTGATCACCCATATGATTGATCTCATATAAAATAATGAGATTAAAAATTACACAATGAATATTTACTACCACTCACAATACATAAGTCAAACCCAATCTTAAATCCTTATCTATCAGCTCTAGATTAATACACATCATTATTTGGGGTCAAACCTATTAAATAAACATGTGGTCTACACACAATATAGCATTTTCATGGAGTTTGTGATATGTACATAAGTGTATGGTATAATGAAGTGAACCTAATATATTCCATCATATAAATTTATATGAATGATTAATATAAATTATAGAAAAAAACGTATACACAAAAATTCTTCATGTGTTTACCAATCCACCAAGACACCCAACAAAAAATGCTCTGAGTCCCCCAGAGAATATTCACCACAGGCAAAAAGTCAATACATTTATTCAATGATTATTGGTTGGTTGTCATAAAATATCTAAACATGTTAGTAGTACTCATGTTAAGGACCATAAAAAATGACTATACCATCCTTTCTCAGGGAAGGAGGCCACATATTAGGTGCAGTGACTGACCCTCTCCAGGGAAATGTCACATTATCTACCAAAACCATCCCTTTTACTTGAATGTTTCACATACCCAAACAAACCCTTATTACTAAGGGGAGTTCATGCGTAAATTACCATGAACAACCCCTATCACTCAGGAGAGGTCTCAATTATAGTACCCCAAACAAGCCCTCTCACTTAGGGGATGTGAAAAATTAATTACACAAACTAGTCCCTATCACTAAAGGGAGTCCTCACAGAATGTACCTAGACCAACCAACCTCACTTAGCAGAGGTATGATTTCATTTTTTAAAATAGAATATTCTACATTATGTTTTTTGTATCATAATTTCCTATATAGAATCATATATACCACTCCCTTCTCTTATGGTGGATCTCACAATGACAACATAACCCCTACATTATCACTTAGGTTGGGTATTTCCACCACCTTCCAACACAATTTGGGGATAATAATTCACTTCAATACAACATAAATTCATCAATAATACACATAATATATATAATAACGTATTACAAACATGGAATCATGGACCATAAATTGTTTCCCCATATCACGGTTAGACTCTTATTCCACCTGTACATCTTATAAAAAATTAGATTAACCTTTTGCTGATCATCCTCGTCACTAAAGAATAACATCAAAACCACATTGTCTATAATAACCATGTTCTTTATTTCACATGTATAGATAATTTAAAACACAATATTACATATTATGAAACCTGTAAAATTGATATGTATAGTGTATTTTTAAATTAAGTACATTAAATAAAAACACAAAAAGATAATAAATCACCATTATTGAAAACTCCCTTTACATGCTCACACATAAAACATCATGGGATTACCTGGGGACATACATAAGAATGGTGTGAGAAATATAGAATAGTAATTGTATAAACATAGAATAACATAAATAAGATAATACATGTTAGACAATAGGCATATCTATGGGGGCATAAAAGGGATGATAATCATAAATATGAATACTGAGGAATGATATAGAATGATAATAATAAAGGAGACACTATTAATTTATAAATAACATAAAACACAACATCATAATAATTAGTCAATAAAAACATTCAAGAAAACATGATAGAAAAATAAACATAAATTAATCAGAATTACTCTATATTCCAACATTACATCACATGAGCCTAAACATTACCCAATTAATTGGAGTGAAATATAATTCAAGATGCACCTGTCCCATTCATTTGACACCCATTTATATGTGTGCCACATGGATCTTGGAAAAAGGATTCATAGATCATCATACTTTATTCTAAGAACATGGACTATAGAATTGATACACATAAATCCAATTTAAAATATGTGTATGAGTATAAAGTTGAACACCCATTATTGGAAATTGGTATGGAAGTCACCATATAATTAATATGTCATGAAAAATTGCATTGAAATTTCAATATAATAACAACATCATATAAAAATTCAAAAAAAATAGTTGATTCAAGATATAGGGGTCTCTAATATTTTATAATTAATATAAGTATTAATAGGGACATGAAAACACATATCCCAGAATTATAAATAGGTAGTAGAAATCATAATATAGTAAATAAACTTGAATAAAAAATATAGGATAATGATCTCTTAATAAATTTCATCTTGATAGAAGCTGTACATAAAGGTTAATTGGATATATTAATGAAAGTGAAGGGGGTCTCTAATCATTTTAACATAAATTGGAAAGTAAGGGACTTATTTGAAATATACATAAAAAATAAAAAATTGACCCTAATAAGCATAACATAAAAGAGGTTCTTGAATGGAATTGGGAGGAGAAAAATCTATTACCCTTAGCGAGTAACTTCAAATGAGTTGGAGAATATTATTAAGAGATTTGGTACACCTTGGGAGGATCTAGAGAGGATAGGAAATAGTAAGGATGTTCTATATCTATTTTTAGTGAAGAGAAATGGGATCTTGTGTGGGTTTAAATAGGAAGTGAGTGTGGATTCCTTTAATATTTATCAAACATAGGTTTTGGACTCTATATAATAAAATAACCAAAACCAAAAACATTCCTAAAGATTTTCCATGGATTCTTTCTTATGGTAGTGGTTTCCATTATTTAATTTGTCACATGTATGATAATAATAACAAAAATCCAAAGATAATGTGGAGGTGATTGAAACTCTAAATTAAATGATTATAAAACAATAAAATATATAAATGTTTTTGGATGATTCATAATTGATTCATAAAATTAATTGGGTAAACATAAAATCAATTTATTATATAGGAAAAAAATTTATTTGGTCTTGGATACATTTTATAGTATTTATTACATAACTTTTGGGTCATTATGAGGTCATAATATACAAAATATATTTATACGAAATTTAGTTTTTACCCGAAAAATTGACTATCTCAAAAATTTATGAAAAAATTAACCATTGGATATCATAAATTTTATTATTAACATAATATTATCGATTTTATAAAAATAATTTTCTTAATATGTTTTTTCTATTTAAATGAAATAATCAACATTTATTGAGAAATGTTAGGTGCTTTTACAATAATAGTTAAAAAACCCTTATATAAATTCAACTGTTATCGTAAAAATTAATGGTCATTTATATTTGGAAAAACTTATTTATAAATAATATTTTATTAAAATATTATTTATTTAAAAGATATACTAATTCATCAATATAAATTCCGTAATTGAAGAAAATATGTACTAAAAAATATGATTTGTGTATTATACTACCAAAATGATAATAATATATAAATTAATAATAAGGGGATGAAAATATATTCATTATTACATTAAAAATAATGCACATAATCATATTTCAAGGGTAATTATTCAAATACATTTAATACACCAGAGAACACCTGAAGAGTAAGGTGCAAGATGATGGGACATTCATGGGGTGGTTCAACAAACGTTATTTAGGCCATTATGTCAATGGTCTTGAAAATAAACCATAAATGGTTTCACTCTGGCTTATGTTATTGAATCTCAGCTTGGTAATGGTTAAAATAAAATCCCTGTGATGCTATATCCCTTGGAAACTCCTATAAATGGGATTCATATGGAATGATCCTACTATTTTATTCAACCAATTTCTTTTTCTATGTTAATGGGATTTGTTAAAACCCAATGTTTATAATAATCATGTGATATCTATTAAATTGATATATTATAATTGGTAGTTATACATAACGGTCCTTTAAATCCAATTATATGTAATAAGAAAATATGGCCAATTGTTTTCTATAACCATATTACATGGTAATTCATTTAATTACATTATAAGAAGAATTTTATTTATAAAATCTCAGGTCATGACAATATTCCCCCATTAGAAATTTCTCCCTAATAATTTTCTCTACCCACATAAAAGTAGATGAGGTTAATTTTGTTTCATCACATCCTCTAGTTCCCACATTTATTCATAAAACTTGTGGTTTTTTTCAAAACAATTTTACCAAGAGTGTTTTCTTATTTTATGGAATGTGGTCTCTATGATATAAGATAATCACCAACTTCACTTCATAGTATTGATCATTCTCTAATGCTACCACCTATGGATTGAGTACAAGTGAAGGTTTTGGTATGTACCTCCTCATGAGGAATACATAGAATATATCATGTACATGAGATAGGTTTGGTAAGAGTGATAGTCCTTATGCCACCACTCTAATGCAATCAAGGATCTCAAAGGGATCAACGTATATTGGACTATGCATTTCCTTCTTACCAAATCTTGTGATCCTCATATATATAGGTATAAAGATGAAAAACATGTCTCCAAAATTAATCTGTTGGTATATTTGATGATTATCTACATTGATATACTATCGACATGTGGTTGACTTGATTTATTGCCGAATCGTTTTCACCATCTCTACAATTTATTCGACCATTTTAGATCCATGAAACTTATCTTCACTGACTTCATCCAATAATAACGACGCTGTGAATATTTTCCCAAAAGGGATTTATATGGATCTGTTTGGATGATCAAAAGGAAATTTTTGTTATATAAGAAATGAAAAAGATGCATATATTAGTCTTATCATCCTTTGAAGTATATATAATATTCTATAAACTTTTCATTATTTGTATGAACATTCTTTTACAAAAAATCCATCAGCTTTAGGATGATAGGTTGTACTAATATTTTAATCAGTGTTTAGATAATGTTTAAAACATTACCATAACATGTAGGTGAATATCTAATACTGATCAGATATAATCAATAGGGGTACTCCATGTACCCTCATAAATTCTTTGATGTATATTCATAAAAGTTAGTCAAGTGGTAATTCCTCTCAAATTGATATATTGTGAGATTTCCTATCTAAACAATCCACTATAACCCATATAGAATTGTTTCCCAGGGATGCCTTCATAAGTCTGATAATAAATTCAGTAGTGATTTTCCCATTTCTATATAGGTATTGGGAATGTTTGTATCATCCCCTTAGACTTTTCCTTTAAACATTCACATACTAACATATCAGGAACATTGTTTTATATTCAACTATCTCCTTCTTCATATTGTCAAACTAATTGTTATCTCTGAGATATAGATACTTCTTGGTTCTTCATTGGTGAATAAATGAGGTTGGGAAATGTGAAAATTGTAACAGAACAATATTTATCTATGGATTTGATAGTACTCATAGTGATGTACAAAATCATTGGAATCAATAGTCATAGACATTGAACTCTTAGGAATTATTTTTTCTTATAGATTCCACTTTCTTATGAATTCCAAAATCTTGTATGTAAGAATAATTTATATTTTCATGAAGGTATAGTTGATAAATAAATTTTTAATGGATTTATGATATTCCTTCTTTTATGATTCTCATGTACATCCTTTTTAAGACTAATTAGTCTAGGTCCCTATAAATTCCCATCAATGATTGATTTTGTTTTTCCTTTATACTTAAAACATCTACCACGTTATTTACCTTATCAATATGGTAGTGGATTCATAATTCATATTCTCAGATCACCACTATCCATTCTCACTAGTTTATATTCAGATCCTTCTTTGGGAATATATATTTGAGTATTTTTTGACCATCATATATTTATTTCTTCCCCTTGAAGAGAAATTTCTACCATATATTCCAAGCAATGGTTATTGTAGCTGACTTTAGACCAAGTGTTTGGTTGTTCTATTCATGGAAATTAAACTACAATGAATCATAAGAGACAAGTATGTCATTTTTCATTACCAAATTTCCTAATCCATTGTTCAATGCATCACTAAATACTATTAAAAGTTATCTACTTGTGGGTTGTGTAAGAATATGTGTTGTGATAATTTACCCTTTAAACTACATAAAAATCTCGTAACAGTGATAATTCTTGGAAAGCATGACTCCCATTCATGTTATCATTGTAAGAGGGTCTGAAAATAATGAGTAATTTTTCACAAATCACCGTAATACCTAGAAAACCCATAGAAACTATGGATATCTATCATAGATAATGGATATACCCATCCAAAAAATTCATCATTATTTTAAGGGTCCTTAGATATCCTATTTCTTGTAATGATATTCCCCATGAATTAAAATTCCTTCAACTGGAACTCACTATTTTCGTACATGGCCAAAATCATCTCCTTTAGTTGGTTCTTTATCACACTGATCAGAATCTCCCCATTCTTCTCATTACAGTTGTATTATAATAGAATAAAATCTATATTTACAACCACATATTTTATGAGGTAATCCTTAACAACACTATTAATCAAATCTATAGAAATTTATTTCAGATTAGTGAGTCTGAATGTAATTACTATAAAATCATAATTCTTGTAAATTTTAAAAAAAATTTATTGGGGATATATTACTTATATAACCTTACTTGATAATATCCCAACAAAAGAACCACATTGGAGAATAATTTTTCCCTTTTTAGATTATTTAAAAAGTCATTAGTCCATATAAGATGATAATTATTCTATAACAATATATTTTTAAGCTCATGATAATTGATACAAAGGAACATTAACCGATCATTCTTCTTGATGAAGAGGATGGGTGCATCCCATGATTTAGCACATGCGCGTATGAAACCTTTATCAATATTCTGTTGTAATTATTTCTTTAGATCCTCAAATTATAAAAAATCCATTCTATATGGATTCTTGGATAATGTTAACGCCCCTAGAATAAGATCGATTAAAAATTTAACCCCTCTATTGGAGGAAGACTATGAAATTATTCAAGAAACACATTAGTGTATCCCCACACAATATAAATGTCTTCAAAGATAATTTTTTTTGTTAAAATAAATCATTTGATCTAGATATTATTTCTCATAGATAAATAAAATCCAATCTTTATATGTTAGTTCAAAATAAGTTGCATCCTCATTCTTGACCTTTTATTGGACTGATGGGAAATTCATGATACAAAGAATGATTTACATCTCATAAAAATCTATAGTGGATCTATATAAGTTAATCCAATATGTTACCATAATTTATTAAAATTAATCTAATGGGAGTATGAAATGTTTATCAAAAAAATTCAGACCCCAAATTTTGATAGTTGATGATCTGTGTACTCAAAAAGTAATAATTTTCATATTTTCCATTTTCACAAAACAATTTACATCTATTATTTAAATTGGTTTTTGAACAGTTCGACTTAACCTTTTCAAAATAATTGAATTAGTAGAAACAGAATCTGAAAGATTGTTTCTAATTCTTGAATGAATAACCTGTATACCTGTCACCACTTCATTTTCGGGATCCGCGACAATGTTTTTGATCGAAAAATACCTCCCTTGATAAATTGAAGGTTTTTGGTTGTCTATGAAAACTATTTCCTTCATTGATTCTTTTGGAATGTTCCATTTTTCCATGTAGTTGAAGAATGGAACAATTTTTCTAGGGTTGAATGAAGCATTCCTTTCCTCCATCGTAGTATTATGACTCTCATGTGCGGAATGGATAGCTACGTTCTATTCCATCCCTCTCTGAAATCATTTCTCCATTCCCCATAGGCAATTCCCCATGTGTGCCTTTCCACACCATTCACAAGGTGGATATTTAAATCACATGGAAATTTTATATTTCATTAGGAG
Source organism: Viscum album (assembly GCA_963277665.1). Classification (NCBI taxonomy): domain Eukaryota; kingdom Viridiplantae; phylum Streptophyta; class Magnoliopsida; order Santalales; family Viscaceae; genus Viscum; species Viscum album. The sequence continues at coordinate 26,302,837 of OY728120.1, read as the reverse complement.
ACCACCATGATATAATTCAACTTTACACTTCATACCCCCATGATACAACTGAGATTCATTAGTATTTAATTCGACATTGAGGACACACCAAACAGTTTACTCGTATCTATCAAATTCACAAATCATTTTTGAATTTTATATAAATTATTTTTCAAAAAAAATGATTTTCCCAGCCTTACATTGAAGGGTAAAAAATACGAAGGGATATCGTGACTGTCGAGGGATGTTTTCATCATATTTCTAGATAGATTACTCAGATTTTTTCATAAGAGAAATGAAATCCATTTCCATTTTAATTTGGAGAGTGTATGGAAAATAAATATTGTAAAACATTTTCTATAATTTATTCCACCTCATCATTTCGGTATATCTCTCAGGCATTATATTCATGATCATTTTTCCACACTGATTATCTTCTTCCTCCATATATTACACATAAATTAAAACCATATAGTACATAGAAAATTAATGGATGAATAATATCATCTCAATAGATTTGATCCATTGTTCTAATATTAACGGTTCAGATGATCCATTGAATTTTATAGTCCTATGACTCATAAAAAACTCAATTTCTTCTTGTTCATTTTTAGGGGGATTTTATTGTTCCCATTGATCCAGGTTAATATTCACAACCTTTGTAAAGTAAGAGAGTATCATCATAATTTAATTGATTCCTGCTCCCATCTGGTTAAGCATTTCATTGGGGGAATTCATCACATTGCCTGTCACTCTGATTTATTTCTTGATTCATCTTATTTTTGGATATTATCTTTAATAAAGGAAAATATATTGATGTTTATTTTTAATCTAATAAACACATAAACATGGAATCTAATGAAATTAATTATGTAACATAAAAATTATATATTTTTATAATCTTAGGAATTTTTAGGCTTCAACCTATGTTATTTATGATCTATTCTATAACATATTTTCTTATGAGAATTTTTTATTTCTTTATTAAAGGATAATTATTATCTTATGTTTTTAACAAGGAATATACCCTTGGATTTTTAAACCATGTGTGCAGCAAGGCCCACTATCATGCACCAGTTTCTTCTTGATTCTATCTCAACTTGGTGTTTTTGGGTTTACACCTATGTACATATGTTCCAATCCACAACTTATATACTATATTGTTATGGATGAACTTTCTTGACTAACCAATTAACCTATATTTATAGAAATTTAGTGATGAATTTTTATACATAAATGTATCCCTATGTCATTCTCTAGAGTTCCCTAATCCAAAACCCAAAATAACTAATATTTTCATTTCATAATAATTATATCAATCCTCTTATTTATTTCACATTAACACATTATTAATCATAGAATTTTACACTTAATTAAACCCAGAAGATCCATATGCATTGTTTATTTGTTAATTAATTATAATACATAACAATATAAACATGATATACGTCATCTTTATTAAAAACATCCTTGACTAGGTCTCACTTAAAACTTGATGGGATAATCTGGGGATATACAGAAGATTGTTTTGAGCTATAAAGCCTTACAAGAGAATAAAAATTTCATATCACAAATATTATTGAACATGTTAGACAATATTAATATCAATGGGTCATATTTGGGATGAGAATCATAAACATGAACAATGAGGCATCTTATAGCATGATAATCAAAAAGTGAACATGGAAATGTGGATACAACATGAAACACTACAACATAAAGATCAATCAAGGTTATGTACGAATTAATAATGATGGAAAAACTCCCATAGAGGTATCATATTCACTCCCTTTTTTTAACATTACATTTTAGGAAAATAATAATTTTCCAATGCATTGGAGGTCTATAATATTTCGGGCCCTCTAGTCACATTCATTTCATTATCATGCTTATGTGTGCCATATAGATCATAGAACCCATGTTATTTCATCCTAATATTTTATTAAATTATAAACTATTGTGGAATACATGAATCAAATTCACATGTCAAATAATTATATGTGTATAAAGGTGAAAACAATTGATTGGGAATGGGTGTAGTACTCACTACACAATTATTTTTTCATGGAAAATCATTGTAAAATTTCGGTAGAGGAATGAAAAAACATAAAAATTAATAAAATTGGTTGATGTGGGAGAAATGGATCAAAAATAATTTGTAAAACAAATAGATTGAAATAAGGATATGTAAAGGAATATTTTATCTCTAGTAATTTAAAATATAATACATAAGATAATAAATATTCATTAATAAATAAGTGATGATGGGGATCCCATACTAAATTATGTGATGGTAATGGGTGTACATAATAGTTCATATGAAGGATTAGTGAGTGTTAAAGGGTTATATATTAAATTATACATCAAATTTAGATTAATATTTTTATAGGAAAATATACCCAAATAACCAAAAAATGATTCTTAGAATCATAATATAAAAGATAGTATTTCATGGGATTATGAAGAGAAAAATACCTTACCTAGAGAGTGTGACTTCAAATGCTTAGGAGGAGATTCTTGGGAGCATGGTTGAAATATGGAAGGACTATATAGAGGAGATGTTAGATTAATTATGTGATCCAAGGATTTTTAGTGATGATAAATGGTAGAATGAGTGTCCTTATATAGGAAATTAATAAGTATTTCATTAATATTTCTCAAACATAGGATTTCCGCACTATATAATAATGTGACCAAAAACAAAAACCTCCAAATGGGTTCTTCCATTGGATTCTTCCAAATGGAGTAGATATAATTATTTTATTTAGAAAATGGTGTAACATAATAAAATAATAACCTTGATGATGTAGATTAGATTCATACCCATAATGAAATGATTTTAATACCTTAGAATATATTAATGGTTTTGGAGGATTCAAAATAGATTTATAAAATTACCTATAAAAACTTAAAATAAAATTATTGTATAGGGAAAACACATATTTGTTCTTATATACATTTTTTTAGTATTTATTACATCACTTTTGGTTCATTACGATGACATAATACATGACATATATTTATAAGATATTTTATTTTTACATAAAAATTACATTATCTCATTATATTATAAAAAATTAACCATTGGACAATTCCAACATTATAATTACAAAATAATTTCATTTTTATAAAAATATTTAAATTTTATATTTTATAATAATAATCATAATTTATTGATATATTGTTTGTTTTTTGACGTTAATACTTTTTGAACCACTATAAAAATTAAATTTCACATCATAGAAATTATATGATCATGTATATTTAATTAAATCTATTAATAAATAATATTTTATAAAAAATTATATATTTTAAAAACACATTAATTGATCAAAATAAATTCCTTAACTAAATTTGAGTATTTTTTAAAATACTGTTTGGGATTTACTGTATCAAAATTAGAATCATTTATTAAGTAAAAAAGAATAGGATGAAAATATATTAATTATTATATAAAAAATAATGCATACACAAATATTTCTAGTGTCTCGTCAAATGTCCATTTAATAAACCATACAACTCCCAAGGATTAAGGTGTGTCATAGTGAGACTTTCATGGGGTGGATTGGTGAACTTGGTTTGGGTCGTGATCTATACGATCTTGAAAATATCCCAAAAATTGTTTCTCTCATTATTATTTTGTTAGATATCATCTTTTGTTTAGTCAAGGGAAAATACTAGTGACACTATCTCTCTCAAACGCTCTAGAAAATTGGGGTCATGTAGTATGATCCTATTGGCTGAGGAAATCACATTCATTTCCTCTGTAAATTATATTTGTTAAAACCATATATTTATACTTGAAATGTGATCACTGTTAAACGTCTATATTATCAATGTAAATGATACTTAATGGTCCTTTAAATCCAATATTGTATAATTAAACAACATAATTGTTTTTTTTTCAATATCCATATTACAAAATAATACATTGAATTAAATAATGTGAGGAGTTATATTTATAAAATTATGGGCCATTATATTTCCAATCCCATATCACTTATAAGGTCATATACTATGTTTCTCAAACCAAACATGGTGTCCATTAATTGGAGATAACTAGCCAAAGAACACTGTGGTGATATAAAATCAAAGAGGATATATTTGATGTGTTCTTCAAGATGTCTTCAATATATAAATTTTAAATTCCATTCCACAACCAAGTCCCATTAAAATAGAAAATCATATGTTCTCTAATATTAATCCCAATAGTCACTCTATTATAAGAGGTAAAAATTGATTCCACTGAACATGTCTGGGTCCCTACTAATATATCCATAAAGGGACTTCTCAAACACATCACCTAGATGAAAGACTCTACATCACACAACTATAATTCATAGTGGACTTATCATTCTAATATCATGGGCAGAAAATATCTTCCACCTTTAATATGGTGTTTCAAATGATACATTATATGTGCGACCACATCACTTCTCTTACTAAGGAAAATTCCATACATGACTTCCAAGTTAGTTCAAGGAGATCTAACCATGGGTAAATTCAAAAAGTCATAAACCTGAATCCTTCCTAATGCCTCTAATAAACCCAAAAAAATCCTCTCCCCCTTGTAAACATAGTTTCTTGGTGATCTAAAACCACTTCAAGTGATAGGACACATTTATTTCAACTGTTGGAGGCTAAATTCTACCCTATATACTCAATTATAGCCCACTTGGTCACAATACTTTTCTACTCAAAACATATTTATCTAATGCTTTCAAAATGATGAGAAAACAAGTGTATTGAGTTTTATTATATGGACCACTTAACTAATCCCCAATGATACATTCCCCAAAATGCTATACTCATCCTAAAACGAGCTTATAAATACATCATCTAAGCTCAAATTATTCCCCATGATTATAACAATAGACTATATCAAGGTGTAATATTCAATCTACATAATTATAATCATTTTTAATTAATTAATCCATTTTATCCAATGAGGTAAAATAACCCATGAACTCACCATGAAATGACACAACATTGAGACAACACAAACACAATGAATTCATTATCTTGGGATCCCCTCTATATATGATATGAAAACATTCAATCAATCCAACCAAATTCCACCATGTTTAAGCCTCCCGAGACCCGAACTCCTAGATATAGTTCCAATATGTTATGTTATTTCATACTGTTTTAATATAAACAGATATGAAACAATCTAAACATTTATATATTTTACGTCATTCCCATAATTTTATTACATCGTACAATGATCAAACAATTCAAAAAAATGGGTTTTTATCATTAGAGATTGCTTTTGGAAGACATATTATAATGATTTATATCTTCAAAATCACTGATAAACATCTACACAAAAATAATCCATCTACACAGAGTCTTATATATAATTACATTATAAATTGGAGATAAAATATAGGGTTTCTCAAAAACTAAATTTCGAAAATATACTCAATGTTTCTTCAAGGGATAGATAATATGAATGTGATAAAACCATAAAATCATGAAATATGTGATTTAAAAGACTATATAACCATATGATATAATAATAAGAAAAGATAATAGAACATAATTTAAGGAATGAGTCATAAGATCATAAAATGTTCATCATGCAACTGTAACACAAGTAGAATGACTAGGAAATAAGTGAAAATAATTCCAAAAAAACAAAATAACACTGGAATATTGAATAGTATAAAAATATGGATTAAGAATAAAAAAATTTAATTAACTTCTTGGGATCAACCCTAATCATTTCATGAAACAATGTTGTGATTAGAGCCAATCAGGTCCACACATTATGATTCTAGAATACCAAATAATTCTTATACATTACTATGCAGACAAAACCAATCATTTCTATAATTATCATGTTTAAATAATGAGACAAAAGACAATAGAAAATGAATTAGAGGGTTATAAAAGACACCAATAATCCTAAAGTGATAAAATATACATTTATATGACATATGAAATTTTTCATAAATCATATAATGAGAACCCCATTAAAAGAAAATTGGTTTCATATAATTTCTTAATATAATCAAATAAAATTATAATATGGTAGAAAATTTGATGCAAAAATAAAATCTCCTCAAAGGGTAATAAAATTATTTACATGATGATCTTGAATATTACTCCATAATGGGTAGAGACATTGGAGGAAGAGAGAATATTAAAATCATAAACATTGTTTTTTGGAAAATTTTATCATTTTCCAAAAAAAGTTAAATGACACATTAAAGAAATCTTATTCATGAATATAAAGCGAAATAATTTTAAAAAATTAATTCAATTTATTGTAAAATAATAAATCTTTGGAAATATTGTATATTTTTTGTAAATATATATGGAGTGGAAGATAAAAATTAATTAAAATTAAAGTGAATATATTTTTAATCTTATTTGGTAGATTTAATGAAAACCCATCATTATGGGAGTTTTTTTATTTTTTAAGAGATAATGAGATATATTAATAATACATAATATTATATAAACATATATTTTATAATAATAAAAGAACCATTTTATGTAAAATAGATAATTTTTATGGAAGAAAAATAGTCATTTGAATGGTTTGGAATTATTCTTAACCATTACATAATTTTTTAGGATGAAATACATTAAATTAGAATACTTGTATTTAAATAAGAACATTTTATCAAAATAGTAAAATACCATATGAAGGAAAAAAATTGAAGAATATAAATGAACCAGATGTGTATATTCTACATGATCTGTGAGAAATAAAAATGAAATTTATTAGTAAACACCATTATAGACTTGTAATCATTTGATTCAATAAAAAACAAAAAGGAGATCCTAGTATTTGCATTATAATATTATGAAAATTGATATTATTTTTAATTAATAAAATAGAGAATTAGTTACACCATATAAAATAAAATTTGTTGTTACAATTTAAAACATGTCTCTAGGAATTAAAATTGAGGCAATGAAATCATTAAATTATATTGATATTTATTTAATCATGTTTGTGCCTTTTATATAGTAATCATAGAATTATTATTAAATGAATCCTTAAGGGAATAATATAATTTTTTTCATTCTTTTCCAGTTATAATCATTTTATTTTATTGTTTAATAGTTCTTTAAAGAGATAAATACTTGAAGACATGTTTCATTTTTAAACTAGCCTATTTTATGAATCGTTGGTCATGAATATTTTTAATTTATCATTATGTAAATTTATTTAAAAATATTAATATTACTTTAAACTAAATTTATATTAAACAATATACACTAAACATTAATTTATTCAATGAAATGTAAATCATTGATTACATCCTCGTAGTCATATGAAGGAATCAATTATAGGGATGTGTGAAAATAGAAGAACATATATTATATACAATAAATTTTTTAAAATAGTTTTTAAAAATATAATATTTTTTTATATTATTTTATTATATATTAAATTTTTCATAAAGATATTAAATGGGAATATTACTAGGAGAGAATAATATATGTGATAGAGAAACAAAGAAATGAGAATCAGGGTTATCTCTTCATTAAAGATTTTATCCTTTTGTAGAACGTTAATGGCTTGGTGATGATTACATAGAGACTATATCTAAGGTTATTAAGGAATAAGGTAAGTGAAATGGTAAATATTTTCTTTAATAAGTTAATGGTATGTTACTTTACAGGGGTACTAAGAGGGGGTATTTATAATTGTGGAGTTGAGTATTATTGGAAATAAATGATTATTATTTTATCATTTAAGACAAATAATATTCAATAGAATTAACTCCCATGAATATTTTTTTTGTTAAAAAAAATTGTGGGTTATAGAATATATAAATCAAGCCAGATATAATAACAAAATTCAAACCACTCTACTAATTACAAAGACCCAAATATTGTTTTTCATTCGGATAAAATAAAGTTTTTGTTCCAAAATGTAAAATATATGTTTTTATGTAATAAATATTATTTATAAATTAAATATTTCACTCCCTAAATAAATCATTATATGAAAAAAATGATTAAAAAATTTAATTCATTCTTAAAACATTATTATTCTATAAATTTTGTGTTTTTTATAAAAAATACATTGTTAAGAATTCGTTAAAAAATAAACTACTTCTGAAAAATACAAATAATTAACCCTAATTTATATTTAATCTGAAAAATCAAAAAAATATGTTGTTTTTATAATATTTATATAATAAATTTATAAATGTTTTTAATATCATAATTATTAATTTAGAAAAAAATAGAAAAAATTATTGAAAGGATAAAATTTATAAATGTACAAATATATATATATATTTCAATAAAATTATTCATGATTTTTAGTTTCGAAATTTATTAATATAAAAACACATTACTCACATTAAAATAATGTTTTCGAATATTTTCTCTACTTAATGTTATGTGAGATTATCATAAATTATATCCAATTGATAACAAACATATGAATGATTACTCACATTTCTATACATACAAAACAAAAATTTAATTAAATTTGTTAATAACAATATGATAAATTTAATCTTCAAATAAAAACATATAATGTGAACTTAAATAATGGTTTTAATATATACATACTTAATTCAATATCAGTCCTTAAATATTTATTCCAAATAATTCCTTTTTTATTTGATATATATTATTTACTAGTTTAACTGAAAATTATAATAATTTAATTAATAAATTGTACAAAAATAATTATTTCATTTTTATATATATGTTCAATTCCAATCATTGAATAAAAATATTTTGAAGAAAATTTACTAATCATTAACAAACCATTATTATTTTCAATTAGTATTTATATGTCATCACACCATAATAATTAAATGAATGATAAAAAACTATTTACACTTGTTTAACAGAATTGTTTGGAAATGTAACATATTTTTTCTTGTAATAATATAAGTAACAAAGTAGTTTTAAAATTACTCTATATATAATCACAATAACAATATAAAATCTTAATCATGATTCTTATATGACCCCTTTTTTTATATATACTAGTTTTCACATTATATATGTTTGATGTATATTTAATGATTTATTTTCCATCATCAATTATATTGATTATACTTATCCTATTTATTGGTTATATTTTTATGGTTAATAGTGTTCTTAAATCCTATAATTATAATTATTATCATTATGGAATATGTTAATTGTCCATAAATTTCATATTTTATCCTATAATAAATATGTGTTATGTTGAACATTTAAATTTTATTTCCATTTAAAAAATTACCAAATCATGTTTAAATTATAAAATTACTCTTTTTCAATATTAATATTATATAAGAAGATTTATTATATTAAAATTAAAAGTAAAATAGGAAATTTCTTATATGGCTTTTAGTTTGGTTTTTATGAATTATAGGGAATAAAATAATAATATTAGGGAACTAAATTTTATACTTAAATTTGGCCTACAATATTCTCCCTTGTAAATAATTTACATCCTCTCAATTTTATTTATTTCTCATTGATTAAAATAGTTTTCGGAATTCATTACACATAGAAGACGCATTATATAATTTATAATGTTTTATAGAGCAGGAATTTTCAAGGATTTGTTTTGAAATACATGGGAATTTTATGAGTCCATGAAAATTTACGGCGCACGATTCTGAGTCCCGGTGAGCCCAGAATCAATTTCTGATGTTTTGTTTATGTTCATTCAGTAAATGTACAAGCAGGTTTTTATAACTTTTGAACCGATGCCTGGAATTAAAATCTAAGGACACTGTTGTACTCGCAGCACCGGTATTTCCTTGTGAATACATTCACCTCGACAGAATATGGCCGAGAATGAAGTATTGTTTTTGGGTTTTACGTGGGAATAATAAAAAAATTAGTGCATGTATTAATTTTTTATTTGTTATAACTCTCATGTGGATGTTGGAGGTGGGTACCACCACACCTTAACCTCCCTTGAGAGGTTATGGTGGTGGGGTCCGCTTGAACCTAACCTCTGCTTCATATTTACTGTGGTGGGCACCACCTGGGATTTAAACCCCCTTGAAACACCACATTAATGGAGAAACCATCAAATGACCATTATGTGTAGGGGAGCCTCATCAGCTCCCCTAACACTTAATGTGCCTTATCGTTCTAGTAAATTAATTGAGCAAACACTTTCAATTAATTAATTGCACCATTTGAAAATTAAGCCAACAACTTCATAGCATATCATAATCTATTATTTTTGGCTTGGCATTTTTAAACATGGTCGAACTTTGGAGAGGAGGGAGCTTGGGGAGAAAAGATCTCTCCAACAATGAATGAAGAACTCCAGCGAGGAGTGTCTTCTATGTCCTTCCTCGGATCCTTCATCGATGTAGGATGTGTTCATCTACAATGAATCGACGTTCGTCTTCCCTGTGACAACATAAATGATAAAGGTAGGGGTGTGTTTTGATTTGAGAAACGATGATTCATCCTTCCATAATTGTTTCTCTTGACCCGCTTGCTACCAAACTAACATGGAAGGACCAGAACAAACAAACACGGACTGATCCCTCTGTCGTTCTTGTGAATGTTTTGTGTGTTATTTGCGTTCTTCATGGGTTACGAACAAAGGATCGTTGGGAGACCATTGTCCGATGTAACAATCCCAAACTGAAGACCCAAAATCACTGTCATAACCCGTCCTCAGGGCCTATGATGTGACTACCCCAAGCCCGCCTTCCATAGGCCAGGGGCTGGCAACTAGCACCAAAGTAATAAATCCCGATAAAAAGGGAAGGCATTGCCTTATTGAAACATAAACACACACACACACACCCAGAGTACAGTATGGTGGAAACACTAAGTAAAACAGTATAACAATTTTGCTGAAAGTACAAAGGGGCCGGAATACATGCCCATCAAAAAGGTACAACTACAATTAAAAGAAAATACAACTGAAAAGACAACCAACTGAATGGTGAAGCAACTCCTGGATCATCCTCTGGGTTCCTACCTTAAGGGTAGGTACAGATGTCATCCTCAGCACTCCACATCTATCGGTCCACTCCATGTGCCGTCACGCCGATTGTCGACCTCCGAGTACCGTCGAGTCTTCATACACTCTACCTCGGTTAGTGTTGTCCATCGTCTGCATCCAACACAACGAGGTGCAGGCATAGCCTATGCAGGGGTGAGTATAACGATACTCAGTAGGGAACCCGAGACCCTCAAGGTCTCACTAAAATCCTAAAAGGATAAACCACAAAGAAATATTTAAATAGATAACCTTTACTTATGTATATGACCATACATATACCTAAGTTATCAAGTAACCCATCTCAATCATGAGGAAAACACAAAGGTCATTGACTTAACTTAAACTAGGATTTTCATCATCGAAACCAAAACTGCTCGAGAGCTCCTCTTATGTTGAGTACAGGGATCATGTCTCGTCTCCGAGGTGCTGCTCACTAATGTTAGACTACTGAGGTACTCCTCCTCTATCGAGTACCATGGGTTTATCGCCCCAACAAAGTTGTGATTCCCCGCCATGGGTCTGCTGCTGCAACCGAGCGCACCCCCTCATAGCCTACAGAGGTACTCTTTTGTCAATTTCCCCAGGTCTTCCACCCCAACACAGTAGTGATCTTCGGCACGGGTCTACCACCCTAACACATTAGTGCTCCCCACTGGGCTAGTCATGTCACTATGAATCGAATCATACAAGAAGTAATTAGGTCTCAGCCAGCTACAAGGTCCCTGTACTCCGTATGCTCGTCTCCAGGAGGATATTCTCCATGAGATATTGTTCGATACTTCCATGTGTTACGTAATCTCACATGGATGTATCTCAAAGGACCGCCTCTTCATAGAGGTCTCAACGCAACAGATGACACGTCAATCAGACTCCCTATCTGAGAGTTATTAGCATTTCTGTTTCAGGGGCCCGGTGGATTTCGGGTACAATCCAACCCGGCCATACTCCAACTACCTCCAAACCTCGGGTGAAGTATGCCAAAAGAACAGTCTCATCAAGATGAATCAAACATTGTCCACGGCCCGTCAATCAAACGTTTGGTCCTTAAGTTATAAGTGTTTCCGCTCCGAAGGCCTGGTTGGAATTACACTCGTTCCAAACCCGGCCATTTTCCAAAGTCTTCCAAAACTCACATACAGTATCGTAAAAGTACCACCTCCTCGTTAGGGTCCCAGTGCCATAGACGGTGTGTCGATCAGACGTATGGTCTTCATGTTAGTCACATTTAAGTGATAACGGGCCCGACCTGTTAGGCCCGGTCGGCTGACGGGTTGGGTCAACCCAGAGTTGGAAAGTCCAACCCGGTAGGGGGTTAGACCGGCGTGATGAAACACGCGGACCGGCTCTAAAAAAGTGGCCTAGCCCGAATGGGCACAGCCTTGCCCGAATGGGCACGTTTCGGCCCGACACCACCCGGCTCGGTGCGACGCAGTCCGGCCCAGCAGGGCGCGGCCTGGCTGGGCTGAGCAGTCTGAGGGGGCAAGGCCCCCCGACATTCCAAACCGGTGGTGCCAAGCAGCGCCGCCCACCCATCCAGCCAGCCGAAGCTGGTCGACTTCGCTGTGCGAGCAGCCCTCTTGGGAGGGCCACAGTTTATCAAGCGCAGCACCCTCCTGGCGTCGCATGTTCTTCCTATCTCGTTCGGTCTCCTGCCGGCCGGTTCGACCGTGGAGCGGACCGCACAAGCGGGCATCGTTTCTTCCTCAGCACGGCCCCATGAAGGCACCACAGCTTCTTCAACCCGACCACCCGTCTACCGGCCGGTTCGCCCGTCGAAGAGGCCCGTGGAGTGCGAGTCACGGTTCTTCACAGCGCATCCCCAAAGGGGTTCCACAGATCCTTCCTTCGGCCCGGCCGGTTATAGCCGGCTGGTTCTTCCTCGGTCGAGCGGCCCGTTATTTTAGGCCGCAGTTCCTTTCCCCGTGGCCAGTGCATGGCCACCACTTCCATTCATCGCCTCCGCCTCCAGTTTCCTCTTCCATTGCGTACAAAAATAAGATCCAACGGAGGGTCAATGGGCCGTGTTCATTTGTCCCACACCCTCCGCGTTAGCCGGTAGCAATTGGACAGACAAAATAAAATTATTACAACGAGAACAAGAAAAATTTCTATCCATTAAAATTGAACATAAACCCCCTACCTTGAAAAAGTTTTGTTCGACAAAGACGCGGAATGCGATGTCACTCCGTCAACGCCGAGAGGGAACCGTCGTCGTTGGTGAGTTTCCCTGCGGTTGAGTCTCCTCCATTTATGCAGAGGAAGAAAAGGATTTGAGAAGCATATAGTGTTCTTTGCCGAGTAGGAAGGTCGTTCTTCGTCGGAGAGTCAGTGTTCTTCAAAAACTCATGAGCTCTCCCCCAATGTTTTCCTAACACACCAAAAGATCCCAAAAAATAAAATAATAGCTCATGATATTATTTTTATTCCCAAAAAAAATACACAAAATTCAAAACTAAAACCAGTTAAATTAATTAATTGAGGAGGTTCAATTCACTAATTGAAGTGTGTTGAAAAAACAATAAAGAGGGAGAGTGTGTCGGCAAAGCAATAAAGAGGGGGGTTGTTAAGAAATTAAATAAAGGGGGGTTTAAGGAGTTTAGGGGAAGGTGAAAGGTTGGGGATCTTGTGGAACCCACCTTTCAAATATCCACACATGGGAAGTTGGATGGTTGTGGGCCCCACCAACAATTTCTCATGGGGGGGATTAACTTCCAAATTTATTAAATAAAATTGTTCTAACAATTTTATTTATTATAAACTAATTCCCCAATTATTAATTCTCTACCCGCTTAAAAAACAACTGCAGTAAAGGTCCCATTAAGCAATTACCAGCGCAGCGAGTTAATCGGTGCCCTCAGATTTCAATTCTGAGCAATGGTTCAAAAGATAGAAAAACCCGCTCGTTCGTTCAATGAACGTACCCAAGCTAAACTTCTAGAATTGATTCCGGGCACACTGGGCATCAGAATCAAGTGCCGTTAGAAGCCACCGACTCGTAAAATTCCAAAAAAAAATAAGATAAAATTATACATGAAATTTAGGGGTCTTTACAATCAGAATGACCTAGAAGAGGTGCGATGACAATATATGGTGATGGATCAGACTAGAATGGGAAGGACTGTTCCTCAACTATTTTTCGAGTGGGTGAATCATGTCATGTTTTTTGAGCCGATCAGATGCCCGAGAACACCAGAGACGACTATGGGACATCGGGGCGACCTATTGTCTGATGTTTCATGAAGAACAGACCATCAGAATGGAGAAAGTACTTCATGGGAGGCGCTATAGCTAGAGGCACCATTTCTGGAATATTCATGAATACACGGCGTGTACTTCTGACGAACACACCATGTAATACGAGCGTTCTGTGGCTTGAGTTTCAGACGTTAGACAAGTAACACAGAGTGTGTGACCCCAGTCACATGATGTGTATTCTCCACACAGAATGGAAGAAGAGACTTCCTGAGACATGGTGTGTATTCTGGGAAATACATGGATACACACAGAATTACAAGACCAAGAGGCACGGCGTGTAATCACGATGTAGAATGGAAGAAGCAGCGTCATGAGACTCAACTTGTATTTTAGGGGTACACAGACACGAGGTGGAGTACACAGGCATGTACTCAACTACACGGCTAGGCATGGCTAGTGGCACAGGCTACCCCATCTACCTCTTACATGGGTTGGTGAACCCAGGTTGAGGTTGTGTATGGGCACATGACTAGCGTACACAGAGTCGAACCTATTTTCATGGACATTGCGTGTAACAATACCACACTCTATGTACTTTCTTTTCGACATGATTTGACATACAACATGGTCCATTGCACACGGGCTGTACTTGAGGTTTGTAGACAAAACGTGTGACCATACCGCACGCCGTGTACTTAGTTTTCTACATGACTAGCCTTTCGACATGGGCCATTGTACAGAAGGAGTACCCGAGGTCTGAAGACACTGAGTGTTCCCTATTCCAACACACCGTGTACTTTTTGGAAAATGGTTTGGTAATCTATTATCTATGTCTTGGACATGTATTTCTTTGGTTTTCCCCCTATAATGTGGTGGACCTTTGAGACACTTGGTTTGAGAAGTGGACCCTACTGGAATCAGCCATGCTCTGTGCGAAACCCTGGCTGGCTGCACTCTAACAACTATTCCTATATCATGTGTGGGTTCGACAGAACTGAAGAATGTTCCTAGATCCTGTGTGGGTTCGACAGCATTGACGTCTGTTCCTAGATGTTGTGTGGGTTCGACAGCACTAACAACAGTTCCTAGTACCTTTGTGGGTTCGATATCTCTTCTTACTATACCTGGATCCTATGTGGGTTTGAAAGTTCTAATTTCTATTCCTAGATCCTATATGGGTTTGACAGAATAGATGATTCAGTGGAATCATCTGATCATCTCTATATCTCAAAATATGTCATATACCTATGGGAGCTAAGTCAGTAACATTGTTTTTTCCTCATGATTGAGATGGATTACTTGATAACTTTGTTATATGTATGTGCATGTACCTATGTGGGGTTATCTATTGATCTCATGCATTTTGGTTTATCCTTGTTGGATTTTGTGAGTCATTGAGGGTCTCGGGGTACCTACTATTTAACATTATACTCACATCTACACGGGCTATGACCTCACCGCATTATGTTGGATGCAGATGATGGACAACACTGACCGAGGTTGTGTGTACTAGAAATTGATGGTTCCCGGAGGTGGACCACACATCGTGACTATACTCGAAGGAGACATACAGACGTGGTGTGTTGTGGAGGCAATATGTACCTACATTTCAGGTAGGATTTCCCAGTGGATGATCCATGATCTATTTCCCTTTTTCTAGTAGTTGTACTTTCAGTTTATTGTGCTATCCAGTTGGGCTTGAATTCTGGACCCTTGTTCACTTATTGTAATAACTTGTTGGTTATTCAGTTTGACATAGTGTTTTGTTTCTATCTTGTACTCTATTGTGTGAGTTTACTAGTTATAAAGGCATTGACATCCCAGTTTTATGGAATTATGCCTTTGGTGCTTTTTGCCAGCCCCTAGACTATGGAAGGCGGGCTTGGGGTTGTCACGGCACACGCCCCGGGGGATGGGCCGTGAAAAATTGGTATCATAGGAATCGGTTCTACCACATAATATAGGACTCTGATCTTTTCTGTGAAGCAATAGTGTTAAGGGCATTGAGTGTGGTTTTCAGTTCAGCGAGTCCAGTGTTGGTGTTGCGGCCGACGTATCCATACACTAGGACCACATCTTCTAATTTCCAACTCAGTTCTCGAAAACAATAATTGTGTGTGTGTTTTAAAGAGTTTTCTTTGTGATATCTTGGAGTTAGCTCACCAGGTATACCATTTTTCTCATGGCACACCTATTTCTCTTCAGGATGGCCCCACACAGACTTCCAGCCTGGGTTCTAGGCTTTGTACGAGATGGAATCCCACCGAGCAACGAGGCCTTGGTGTAGGGCACTATCATAGTGGACGCAATAGCGGTACCACTACCAGTTGGGCCACCGATGCCACCATCCCTAGAAGTAGACGATGCACACCTCTTGAGAGCGTTGTAGGAGTTCCAATTCCAGAGGCCACACTGGTTCAGCTGTGAGATGGACACACAGGTAGTTGAGGATTGGCTGGAGTGTATGGTGAGATTCTATAGACTGGTAGGGACCGCATATGACCTTATGTTGATCCTTTCTTCGAGTATCATTTAGGAAGTAGCAGGCAGATGGTTGAGTTTGATGCTCCAGGTGCATGACGAGGTGACACTACTCTGGGCAGAATTCGAGAGCCTATTTCCAGTAGAGTTTCTCCCACCCACCTTACTTTCAATGCGGATATAGGAGCTACTTAATATACATTAGGGTGGAGTCACGGTGGCATAGTACTCCGGGAGGTACACTAACCTCTTGCTCCACTCCACAAATATGGTGCGAGAGCCATTCTTCAGGGGAAGGACCTTCGACCAGGGGATCAGGTGAGAGATCAGGGCTCCGATGATCTCCCTCATCATACTGATATAGGCGGGGGTGTTGGAGTGAGTCCTCATAATGGAGAGTTTCCTTACTGAGAAATCACCAGCAGCGAGACACGCCCCAGGGCATCACGTAGAGGAGTCTCCTACAGTAGGCAGTAGAAATATGTTGTAGAGATCCGATTGGACCATTCAGACCCTCAAAGACATGCTACGTGCTTTTTTCCTCAACATCGGTCATAGCTGGGAGGATCACTTACCTTTGGTGGGGTTTCTATACAAAAAACACTATCACTCCACCATCGGGATGGATCCATTTGAGGCCATGTATAGTCAACCTTGCAGATCACCACTGTGCTAGATAGACCCATGGGAGTCAGCACTAGTGGTACCAGAAATGGTATGGGCTACCATGGAGAAGGTGCAGATCATCCAGGAGCGGATGAAGACTACACAGAGCAGGCAGAATTCATATGCTGACAGGAGACGGAGACTTCTAGAGATCGATGATGGTGACCACGTCTTTCTACATGACTAAACTCGATGATGTTTACGGAGATATGGACGAGGCAGAAAGTTATCTCTGAGGTTCGTCTGACCTTTCCAGGTCCTCAGTAGAGTTGGAGAGGTGTCATACCGCTTATCTCATCCACCTCAGTTGCACCGGGTGCACGACGTCTTCCATTTATCCCAGTTGAGGAGATACTTGCATGAACCTTCTCACTTCATCAACCATGGGGAGATGGACATCGACGATGGGGTGACTTTTAGGGAGGTTCTAGTGGAGATTGAAGATTGACCGGAGTAGGTCCTTCGTGGATGGTCGATACCTCTGGTGCTAGTTCGTTGGCAGCATGAGAACTTCCAGGACAGCACAAGGGAGCGGGAGGCTCAGATGCGTGCTTAGTACCCCCATTTGTTCCCTTAGATCGAGTTGTATCTTATTGGGAGTTAATGCCATAAGGCAGGGAGAATGTAAAGACCCGAAATTCCTTTAATTTGTTTTTGTAAATACATGGTAATTTTATGGGTCTGTGAAAATTTACGGCGCATGATTATGAGGCCCGATGAGTCCGGAAACAATTTCGGAAATTTTGTTCAGGTACGTTCAGTAAACATACTAGATGGTTTTTATAAGATTTGAACCGGTACCCAGAATTGAAATCTGAGGACACCGTTGAACTCACAACGCCATTATTCACTTAACAAGACTTTCACCTCAACAGCAGGTGGTCAGTAATAAATGATAGTTTTTGGTTTATACGTGAGAATAATAAAATAAAATAAGTAAATGTCGTATTTTATTTTATTTGTATAACCAACATGTGGATGTTGTAGGTGGGGACCACCACACCTTAACCTCCCATGAGAGGTTATGGTGGTGCGGCCTGCCCGAACCTAACTTCCTCTTCATGTTTATTATGGTGGGGACCACCCAGGATTAAATCCACCTTGAAACACCCCATTATTGGAGAAACCCTCAAACTCCCATTATGTGTAGTGGAGCCTCTTAAACTCCCCTAACACTTAATGTTCCTTATCCTCCTAATTAATTAATTAATCCAACACTTTCATTTAATTAACTAAACCATTTGAATAATATTCCAACAATTTAATAGGATATCATAATATATTATATTTTGTTTTGAATTTTTCAACTTGGAGGAACATTGGAGAGGAGAGAGATTGTGGAGAAAATATCTCGCCAATAAAGTATATAGAACACCGATGAGGAGTGTCTTTGACTTCGTTCCTCGGAACCTCCATTGACATAGGATGTGTTCGTCTACAACGAATCGATGTTCGCCGTCCCGACGTCTCCATCAATGAACAAGGTAGGGGATTGTTTTGATTTGAGAAATGTTGATTCTTCCATACATAATTGTTTCTCTTGACCCACTTTCTACCAAACTAACACAGAAGGACCAGGCTAAACATACACGGCCCGATCCATCCACCGTACTTTTGAATGTTTGGTGTGTTCTTTAAGTTATTCATGGTTTACGAACAACGGATCTTTCTAAGACAATTTTCAGACACAAAGATACCAAATTGGTGACCCAACATCAAAACGACCTAGTAGAGGTGTGACGACTATAGCGGGTGACAGATCAAACCAGAAAGAGAAAGTTTGTTTCTCGACTATTCTTCGAGTGGGTGAATCAAGTCGTGTTTTCGGAGCTGATCGGAGGCCTATAAAACACTGGGGATGACTACAGGACATCAAGGTGACCTACTGTCTGATGATTTGTGATGGACGAACCATTATAAAAATGAGCGGACCTCATGCCAGGTGTGCTGGCTGGAGGCGCCGTTTCTGGAAAATTCCAAAATACACGGCGTGTAATTCTGACAAACGTGTCGTGTTGTACGGGCCTTTTGTGGTGTGAGTTTCAGACGTTAGACAAGTAACACATGACATGTGAGTCTAGTTACACGACATGTATTATCTATGAAGAATGGATGAAGCAGATTCGTGAGACAGGGCATGTATTCTAAGAAATACACAGACATAAGTCGAATTACACGGCCAAGAGGCATGGTGTGTACTCTCTATGCAGAATGGCAGAAGCGGCTTCTAGAGACCATTCATGTATCTCAGGGGTACATGGACACGAGGTGGAGTACATGGGAATGTACTCCACCACATTTCCAGGAATGGCCAGTGGCACGGGCTTCCTTGTGTACCAGTTAAACGGGATTGCGAACACATGTTGAGGCCATGTACGGGCACATGGCCAGCATACACGGAGCCGACCCTAGTTTTTGGGACATGGTGTGTAACCATACCGCAGTCCGTATACATTATTTTATACACGATTAGTCTTATGACATGGGCTGTTGCACATGGGTAGTACCTGATGTTTGTAGAGATTCCGTGTAACCATACCACACGCTGTGTACTTACTTTTCTACATGACCCGCCTTTCGACACAGGCCTTGGTACATGGGGAGTACCTGAGGCCTGAAGACACAGTGTGTACCTTTTTCCACATGTTGTTTTCATTTTGGAAAATTTATTTTTCATATCGTCTCTGTGTCTTGGATGTATATTTCTTTGGTTTTTCCCCTATGACATGGAAGACCCTTGAGACACTTGGCTTGAGGACCAGACCCTCCCGGAATCAAGCATGGTTTGTTGTGGAACCCTTTGGCTGGATGCACTCTGACAACTGTTCCTAGATCCTGTGTGGGTTCAAAAGCACTGAAGACTATTCCTGGATCCTATGTGGGTTCAATAGCTCTGAAGACTGTTCCTAGTTCGTGTGTTGGTTCAACAACACTAAAGACTGTTCCTGGATCCTGTGTGGGTTTGACAACTCTGGATACTATTCCTAGATCCTGTGTGGGTTCGATAGTTCTGATTTCTGTTCATGGATCATATATGGGTTTGATAGAATTGATGAGTCAGTGGCTACATATGATCATCTCCATCTCTCTACATAATTTCTATACCTATGTGAGGTGAGTCAGTAACTTTGTGTTTTCCTCATTATTGAGATGGATTACTTGTTAACATAGGTATATGTGTGGGAATATACATGTGTGGGGTTATCTATTGATCTCATACTTTGTGTTTTATCCTTGTTTTATTTTGTGAGACCATGAGGGTCTCGGGGTCCCTACTATATATCGTTATACTCACCGCTGCACGGGGTATGCCCGCACCTCGTTGTGTTGGATGCATACGACACACATCTCTGACTGAGGCTGAGTGTACTAGGACTAGACGACACCCAGAGGTGGACCACACGACATGATGATACTTGGAGGAGACTGAAGGAAATGGTGTGCTGCAGAGGCTATCTGTATATACCCTTCTTGTAGGATTTCCTAGTCGATGATCTATGATCTTTTTCCCTTTTTCGAGTACTTGTACTTTAAGTATCTTGTACTTTCTAGATGGGATTGTATTCTGGACCCCTTTTCACTTACTGTACTCACTTGTTGGTTATTCAGTTTTATTTTGTGTTTTATTTCCATCTTGTACTCTATTGTGTGTGTTTACAGTTTATAAAGGTAATGACTTCCCAGTATTAGGCAATTACGCCTTTGGTTCTATTCACCATCCCCTGGCATATAGATGGCAGACATGGGGTAGTCATGGAATGAGCCCCGAGGGACAGGTCATGAAAAATGTGATATCATCTGCACTATAGTGTGTAAGACTTCAAAATATTTATTAAACTTTTATAACATGAATATAATGAGACAATTTATGAAAAAATTCTTCCATAATAGTTTATAAGACTTATGATTTTCTAGATAAATACCATTGAAAACATTATCTTAATGATCCAACACCCAATGAAACACTATAACATTAATTATTATTATAATAAAAAATATAATAAAATAAAACGAATCATTTGGCTCTAATTGCAATGTAACATTTACGATGCATTAATTTTTTATATTTACACTAGATTAATGATCTGATTATCCCATTTTACTAGATATTGAGGATGATATTATTTAATATACTGACAAATAGATTTATTACCATTATTGCATTGATATTAATATTTCATCAGTGTTGGATATGTAATGGGATTTTTTTATCCTAAAAATTGATATGAGACCCCAAATCAGAGATCACGTTTATGCCTAATATCATATCAAATAATATTGGGGGAATATGTATTAAATCTACTATAATTATTTGTCCAAAAAACATTATCATGAAAGGGTTATATAAAATTAATTAAATTATCCTAAAGCCTGGAGTTTTCACTAGTAATTCAATATCTAATGTTTGAGTTCATGAATAAATTTTTTATAAAATGTTCATAAAATTAACCTCTATAAAATAATACATTTTATGAAATCTACTGGAGATAATTGTGCATTTTTATAGCCTACTTCAACATTAGTGATCACATAGGCTCTTCTCTGTTCTCATGGTCTAGGATATTGTTGATACTTATCCTCCACACTATCCATTTGATTGAGGAATTAATTAATGTAATTCAGAAACTAATTATATTTGATGAATTAAAGTTATAAAGGTACATTATGATTATAATTATTTACCTATTTAGTGTTAATTAGACTCTTCATTTTTTCTCGTTAGTTTGTTAGTATATTCCATAATTTTTTACATGTAATACATTTTACTTTTTCATTGATACTTTTCAATGATTTATTTTATGATATTATTAACACATAAAAAGATAAATATTGCTTCCGATATTATATTTATCACAATAATTTCCATGAAATACCATTTTGGTCATATTTTGTGTATTTCTAAATTCATCTTGGTCCACGTAATTAATAAAAACACAATAAAGATGGTTATACAAAACCACATGATTTTTTATTTAGTAAATCTTATTCTGTTTTGTGTCTCATTTAAAATCGCCTTATTTTCCATCACACACATTACTATTAATGTTTCTACTATTACATTCTTTTTATTATTATAATATAATATTTTGGATGCTAAATAATAATTTAATAGTCATATAATATATAAAATAATTAATATATAAGGTTTAACTCATGCATGAAATAAATACACTAAAATATAAGCATAGTAGTTTTAATATAGTTTATTCATGTACTATTTATACTAGGTTCAATAAGAATAACATAAAAATATACTAAAATACATCATAATGGTTTATAAAGAAAATAACAAATAGCCAAATCATATCCCTCTAGAGTACCAAAATTCATGTGTAGTTAGGATTTGTTGTGTTGTAATGAGTAACGATCCAGTGCTTTCCAAACAACAATTCATAGGGTTATTACCCCTTGGATAACATGAGCAAGGTATTGCATCCAAATTTATGAATTATGATAGAGATATCATTTCTAGTAATCCACAAACTCAATATGTTAAAACAATTAAGACATTTTCACATATTTAAACATTTCTTTTGATTTTTCAGTGACGTTTTTATTTTAATCCCCAAAATAACATAACCACACACTAATAATAATTAATATGACATAAATCTAAACTCCTAGATAATGTGATAAAAACATACATTCTAGACACTTTTTTTAAGACCAACTGATACAAACCACTGTAAAAAAACATATATTTTACTTTATTTTCATAATTTATTAAATCTCACCAGGATCATACAACAGTAGAATTGATGGATTATTGTATTCGGAATTAGTTTTCATAAAAATTATATTTCAAATTAATTATTAATAATTTAACAAAAATATCTCTATTAAAATGATTGTATTTATAGTCATGAATATAATTCCCTGGAAAATGGGAAACAAAAGGGTTTATGTCGAATGATCAATAAGGGAAACATATCAAATAATCATATAGGCTTAGATAATAATAATGAGCGTAAACCGTAACAAGGGAGAAATATATATTTTAAAAAATTATATAGTAATAATAAATAATAATATGAAATGATAATATAATATACATCATTTCATGAGATCATAGGACCACAATGGTCCATCACAAAAGGATTAAATATATATAATGGCTTGAAAACATGTGATGATAATCATATATGATGGAAAAATTATATTGGAATATGTAATATCATATAAAAGTTGAATAATAATAATAATTGTTAATATAAACATTATAATAAACCCCAATATTTTCCTCATATTATATTTTTAGAAATCCATAGAATGTTTACATATTATAATGTGAGAAATCATAATCATACCCACAAATTAAAATTTGTCAAAAAAAATCTTGTCAACACCTAAAAAACTATATTATGAGACATAATATATTAACCAATTTATTGGAGTGATATTTAGGTCCCCACCAATAACATAATAATAACTTATACATTTGTATTCCACTGGAAATCAATCATAAAATGTATCATGAATCAATCATGGAAAAATGGATTTCATATCATTCATAAATGATATTAAAATACATTATTGAAGGTATACCAGTTGATGAAATAATTCAATATCCCAAAAGGATTAAAAAATCTTTTAGATGTTTATCATGATCATTACTGCATATGTGGTAGAATCATTGCAGTTTGAGAGAAAAATGATGTTACAAAATATTTTTTTGGAGAATATTTATTAATTGCCATAAAATTACAAAGTTACATGACAATTTCAAGAAGTGTATAGTAATAATTTTAAATAAAAATGTTTAAATAATAAAAAATAATAGAATTTTTTTTATTTTTTTACTTTAATCAATTTGAACTCATAGATAAGAAAAACCATTAATTGAAAGGAAATATATTTTTATGATTTTTAGGATGTCTTAATAAAAACACAAATTATAGTAAGATTTGAAAAATTTATATTTGTAAAAGACAAAATGATATAATGAATTTAAAGAAGATTATATATACATGTATTTCAAAATATGAAAAAATTATGGTACAAATAAAAAAGTATGGAAGGGAATGAATTATTAAAAAGGATAACAAAATTTTATAACAACATCAAAATTTTGTGAAGAACGAATCAAGGAAACAATGACACTAAGTTATGATATTTTATTTTTTAAGAGATAAATGTTATATACCATATAAAATTTTGAAATTTCACTGTATATATAACATAAATGTATATAGTTAGTGGTTGATGTTTTTGAGCATAGGAAATATAAATTGGTTTTACAAAACCCTTATGACATTCATAACATATGAATCAATAGAACATAAAAGGTAGAACATAAGATGGAAATTAAAATTTGATTAAATAATGATGTTTTAATTAATAATTTATTACACACTTTAAAATAAAACTTAGTGAAAAATTTAAGACATATATAAATGAATTTTATGTAATACAATAAACTCATACATTATGTCCTTCATTATTTATTCAGGTCTGTGGAGATAATATTATAAATATTTTTTTATTAAAATATCAAGAAAAGTTTTAAATAAATTTTAATTTTTATAGAAAAATGGTGATCATTGTTATTTAATTTCTAATATTTCTTAATATTGAAAGTCTTGAAGACGTTTTTCCATTTAAACTGTCCAATTGTTTTAGATTTAAGGTTCTGTATTATTTTTTATTTGTTATTTTGAAAAATTAGTTTCATATGTATAGAATAAATTATAATAATTTTATATTACATTATATAAACAAGCATTCCATTATGGTGATGATAATTAAATAATTCCAAATTTCCTCATTGGAAGATGAAATCATTAATTATCGAGACACGTTAAATGGGAGGGAGATAATGTATATTATATAAATAGATTTAAATAGATATAAATAGATATACATATATGAAAGTGAAATATCTATGATAGAAAGTTATATACAAAAGATTTTTTAAATTTAGAAAAAAATTACATTGAATATGATTTAAGAAAGAATAAGAGAGAAAGAAAGGGAATGAGAATGAAGGTAACATATTCAGTAAAGATTTAATCTTTTTGAAAAATATGTAACTCATGGGGCTGATTAACACCACATTATCCCACAAGGTAGTAAGAGACATAATATATGATAAATGATAATTTACTATTATTTAATAAAATAATGGTATGTGATTTCCAACATAAATGACATGGGAAATATATATATATATATATATATATATATATATATATATATATGAGGATGTGGGTTTATTTTAAATAGTATTTATTTTATCATTTATGCAAAATTATTTTTAGTATAGTTATTTCCCTATAATTTACTGGTTTATTTTTATGATATTTACGATAATTTGTCATTTAGATCAATAGTAAACCAAATGGAACCCTCCAACCAATCAAATAAAAGGAAACATTCTTATATTATGATAAAATATATTATTTGTACCAAAATTTTAATTTTGAGATTCTAAATTGAAATTAATATTTATAACATTGTTATATTACTCATAAAATGATTTTTGTGTTAATAAATATGATACATAAATTTTTAATTAATAATTACATCAAAATGATATCATAAAATTTTAAGTATTCATATAAAATGTATTTTTATTATCAACTAAAAAATGAATTATAATTAAAAATCACAAAAAGTCAACCTAGTACATTTATAACATGATTAATAGAAAATGACCACAATTTTAAAAAATTCAAATTCAAAATGTGATAAGATGGAATTTAATACAACAATATATAACACTAATTTTTCATGGAAAAAGTATTTATAAACTCAAAATTAATTTATACTTATTTTATCCCTTGTAAAAACAACTAGATAAATGTTTGTTTATTTTTAATATCAATATAATTCATTAAAATTATTATCTATTAGTCATTACATTAAATTATAAATAAAACATACATTTCATGCAATTTTTTTTAAATATAACTTTTTATAATTATTAAGATATATCAATATTTATAAATGATTAATAATCAATGTATGAAAGATTATTTATTTTCATAACTTCATAAATAATATAATGATTCTAATTTAATACAAAAAAATATTATAAATTTTCATTTGAAAAAAAAATTAATAAATATTTTAAATTAATGTTTATTAAAGTAATAATTTAATCAATCCATTTTACAAAAAATATATTTAAACATTATAAATTTGTGTAATTAAAATCATTAAATATAAATAACTGAATAATAGTTTTTTATGAGCCCCTTTTTCTATTATGTGATTGATTATATGAGATTATTCTATAAATATTAAAATAATTGTAAATATTTTTATACGTATAAAAAATATACTCTTTCTAATATGCAACATATTTATTTCATGTAACAATATATGTAATAAATCATTTTTATAATGACAATATATAAAAGTACAAAATAAAATATATAATCTAAATCATTATCCTTATACATCATTTTATTGTTTATAATTATAATATTTTTAAATTTTTCTTGGTTTTATGTTCATCAAAATACTCATTTTAAAATTTCACTATTCTCGATTATAATTTACTTATTATTGATTGTATATGTTTTTAATAATGTTCCTCATTCCTATAATATTAATTATTTTTACTATGTTATATGACAGTAATTAATTTCATACTCTATCCTATATTTATTATTTTGAGTGCATATAATTAAATTTTACATTCCTTAAAAAATGAAATTATTTATATCCATTAAAATTCATTTATTTATCAATATCAATCATATATAAAATAAATTTACATTAAAATATAATGTAAACTAATATTTTTGTTATATTATTTATTTTTTGATAATATTCTATACATAATATAGAGTAAAATAATTAAATAGGGGAATTAAAATGCATACTTAATCCTGGTATGTTACAATGGCTTGATATAATCATCATTACAATGGTACCTGAAGATAAGAAAATTAATTTCCAAATAAGGGGAATAAGAACTAATAGAAAGGGAAAGAAGAAAAATCCTAAATTTTAATATGGAAACACATCCAAAATTCCCCTCTCCAAGTGGGGTTGAAGGGAAAATTTCGATGTAATGTACCGGAAAAAATGGCACTCTCCTCATGCCCCATAATACCTATATTAGAAAGGGGCTGACCGGAAAAATATATTTCTACCAATGTCATTGAAAAGTTATAGAAAGGGAATTTCAAAAAATGACCAAATGTTTCATGGTGTAATCCCCATTCTTTGGATTTAGTACTAGAGTGGCCCCAATGAATACTTTGTGGCACCACACCCATGGCCCCTCCCATATAGAATGACCCTCCCTATCAGGGGACTCATTAGGGTGTGACCACACCTTTCACAATGTGTAAATATATATATTTATTGAATCCAAATAATATTGTGGATATGAATTAATATATTTCACCCTCCCTAATAATGGAATTATGCACTCTAATTATAGAATGGAATTATCTCTGACATTATGGTCTATACTCACTATTCAGATCTATGAGGTGGGCACCATCCCCACGTTAAACATTGACCCTCTCTATGGCATGGCCATATTCACTCTAAAAAATATAATAATGGAAATATATAAGGGGAATTATTAATGTGTGGCACTCCCAATAACAGTGTGACACTCATACATTAATGTATTTTCATTTCAATAAACCACTCACCAAAATACATCACTCTGTGACACTAACTAGTTATGATGTAACTAGCTACCTGCATGTTCTGGTTTCTCCTCTGGGTTTTCAAATATTTAACATCAACCCTTATTCACAAATTCCATCCCCCAATATATTTATGAAAATGCTCTACCAAAAATCATTTATATGTGAGAAAAAGATTAAATATCTTTTTAATTTATCCAATCCTATCATAATGGTGTTTCAAAATTTTCATCATGTTGATTTTTTCATTTGAAATTTTTAATTTGGAAAGCATATTTTAATAAGTTACAAAATGAAAATATGTGAAAATATAATGAAATTCGGTTTTTTTGTTTTGATAATGTTACAAAGTAAGACAAAATGTATTTTTTTCAATCATATTGTGGTTTGATAGTATAGTGGTATAAAATGGTTGGTGTGTATATGTATCATAGTTCCTTTAAATATGTAATCACGATGAACTATTATATTTGGTTGAATAAAATTTACAAATATGGGGTTATTTTTCATAATGAAATGATAAATAAAATTTCCTATTAATTATTATATTTTAATGGAATTTTAATTTATTATGTATATGTAAATGGATATTGGATTTTGTGAAAATTATGAAATTAATGAATAATTGGGATAATGATGTTAAATTAATGTGGTTTTTTATGGATAATTTGAAATTCGGAATTAATTTATGATATGGGGAGAAATATTTATTGTTTTAATATTTTTTTTAATTTTTGTGTGTGTGTCTCATGGAGTAAATAGTTAATTTTTCATGGTGGTTGTAGTGTGACAATTATATACTTGTTTGATTGTTTTTGAAACCATGATTGTGATTTTAGGGTGTTATATATCATAATGTTTTATTTCAATCTACCATACTACCACCTGATCCAAATAAACTAATTAATCCACAAATGAAGTATTATATACCAGGTGAACCAAAAATATCTTGGATGTGGTCGAAATGAATATATTAAAATTCTAATCCCCTTATTTTTCTTTTATCCATATTGCTATTATGTAGAAGTGGGAGTGGTTATAGATTGTGGTGAATATAGAAATTATATTATTTCAAGGGATGTTTCCATGTTATGTGAATGTGGATTATGGTTGAGGTATATAGATATTAGAATAGATGAGGTTCTTGGATATATGTCAATACTATGTGAGAGTTACTATATCATGGGAGAGTGGGGTGTTAGGTACCCGATCATCAACATTTTCATTATTTACTATAATATTTGAATTTTTTATTGAATTATATAGTGATATGGGTTGTAGTTAACTTGGTATGGGAAACAATCTAGTGTCAATATTTATTCATAGATGAATATGTGTGATTCATCAACATTAACATTGGCCTTTTTGTTGATTAACATCTTCTGTAAAATTTCATGTTCACCCTATCTTTTATATAAATATTCAATAGATTTTCCCTATTGGATTCAGTAAATATGATATAACTTATTAAAATTTTTTATTGGTTATCATAGGAGTTCACCGCAAGGTATTTTCATTATCCTTGATATTTTTTAGCATATGTATTCATTTTTAAATGAAATTACATTAATACTATAATTTTCAGAAATATAGTTTTGTTTTATTTATCAAATTAGTGTTTATTAGTGGTATTCATTAATTTTCTTGGATTATTGTGGGTAATTACTCCAATATTTTTCGGTTTATACCTCAAAAATAGTCACTAACCATGGGATATTTGGATTTGGGATGTTAGTGACAGCCATTATGTCAGATTCATGTATTTGATATATTATTTATTAATTTGATCTTTTATTAGGATGTAAAAATAATTTTTTTCAATTTTTATGGAATCCCATACTATAATGTTTGGTTGTCTTTTTTGATTAGATCTTTATGAATATTGTGTTCGATGAACTTTCATGTTGAGTAAGTTACCCATTGTCTAATGCATGATTAATATAAATATGAATCTTTACCATTAATACCATTAATACCCTTAAATTTTGTTTATTTTTTTTATAATTCAGTTCTGAATAAAAGTTATTTTAATATAATTTCTATCCATCCATAAAAATATTTTTTTTCAATGGCCTTGTCTCCCAATGGAACTATTATCCGAAATTGGTAAATCTACCTCTTATGGATTTAAAAATAATTTTAATTCCTTGAAACACGTTTTTTTATTCAAAAAATTCAATATTATCCTATTTTCATTAACATATATAGCCATTTTTATGTTTCCATCTTATAACTAAATTTTTAATTGGGGGTCTTCTTTTATATGGGTTTCAAACACCTCTTAGTGACCATCCATCACTCCTATTAATGGAAACACAACAATTTATCACATAATAAAAAAACATCTATTAGGTGACTGTATAAAAATTTCTTAGTTCAAATAACATTGATTTCATGCATATCTTATGTGGTATTTGGAATCATCAAATTTTTTACATCTATATTATGATAATTTATATTGATAA
The DNA here is from genome assembly GCA_963277665.1 of Viscum album. NCBI lineage: Eukaryota > Viridiplantae > Streptophyta > Magnoliopsida > Santalales > Viscaceae > Viscum > Viscum album. The sequence goes on along the minus strand of OY728120.1, from coordinate 26,272,484 downwards.
AATTATCACTTTTTTACTTTTTTCAAAATTAAATAGTGAAATGATTATTCCAAATTGATGAAAATTGATCTACAATAGATATATAGTTAGTGGGTTTTTCTAAATTAAAACCAAGGATTTACCATTTCTTAAATGGATGTGCATTCATGGTATGATTTTACAAGCTTTTAGGGAATTGTTGATATTTTTTTATAAAATGTTTTCATAGTCAAGGTGTTATTTGGATAATGTGAATATGTTATTATGTGATTCAACCCTTTTACATGGTTTCAACAATTTATTATAAATTCTTGAAAAATGAATATATCTCATTTTGGGATAAAGAATATTTAAATGGTTTTTATTCTTGTATTATGTATGTATAATTAAAATTGTATTGATTAAGGTAAAACATCATGGTTATACATGTCACGACCCATCCCCCGGGACCTGTGACGTGACTACCCCAAGCTCGCCTTCCATAGGCCACGGGCTGGCGACTAGCACCGAAATGTGTTTTCCCTTAAACTGGGAAGGAATTGCCTTTATAACTTGTAATGTCATGTATCCAAGAACACAATAAGATACGAACATAAGAAAAATGTAAAACCAAAAGTGTGATGAATGTAAAGGGGTCAGAATATAAGCCCAATAGTAAAGGTATGAGTGAAACTAAAATAAAAAACGACTGATGAAAGAGAAAATACAGCTACTGGATTGTCCTCCAAGGTTCCTACATGAAGGGTAGGTATAGATCGCCTCCTCAGCACTCCACATCCACCCATATCCTCTTCATACCGACACGCCGTATGGTCCACCTCTGGGTTCCATTTAGTCCTGGTACTCTCAGACTCATTCAATGCTTTCTTTCGTCTGTATCCAACACAACAAGGTGCGGGAATACCTCGTACAGGGGTGACTATAATGATACTTAGTAGGATCCTTGAGAGCCTCATGGTATCACAAAATCCACCAAGGATCAATCACAAAAAAAAAACAATTGATATCACTTCATAGGTATATTCATATACATATACCTATGTTATAAAGTAAACACATCTCAATCATGGAGAAACACATAGGTTCTGTATCAGCTCACACCATGATTTATTCTAGGGGTAGAAAAAAGTAACATCTCCAATCACATTGCCAAAAAACTTGGCTACTGGAGAAACCCTCCTCTAACGAGTATAGAAGGCATGCTGCGTCACACATAGGTTCTTCCCACTAAACTTTGACTGCTGAGGTACTCATCCTATCGAGTACTATGGGTCTACCGCATCACATAGATGCGCTACCTTCTATGGGGATGCCACGTCACACAGAGCCCCCCCCTCATCACTTGTTGAGGTACTCATCTAGTTGAGTATCGTGGGTCAGCCACGTCACACAGAGGTGCTCCCCATCGTTCCCTGCTAAGGTAGTCCTCCTATCGTGTACCATGGTTCTGCCACTTCACACAGAGGCGCTCCCCACAATGGGTCTGCAACATCACACAGAGGCTCTCCCCAATGGGCCTGTCATGTCACTCAAAGTCTAAAGATCAGCATTCATCATGTCTTAGCTAGCTACTAGGTTCCCACACTATCATTGATCATCTATGGGAGGATCTGCTCCACAAGCTACAGGTCCATACTCAAATTTCTATGAAGCCCCATTAAGAAGCATCTCAAAGCTCTGCCACTTCATAGGGGTCTCAACGCAATAGACAGCAGGTCAACCAGATGCCTGATCAGTGAGTTATTAGCATCTTAGTCACGGGGGCCCGGTGGGATTCATACTCGATCCAACATGAATTTTCCCCATATTAATCCAAAACAACAGTGGGGGTACACTCATAAAGAACATATCACTCCAAGATTTCCAATGCCGGTGATGCTTCGTCAAATGGGATTTCGGTACCAATGTTAAGGAAAAATGAAATAAATAGGTTGTAGGGGGTTCGGGTCCTCTCTGACCCGATCGGACTGACCCATCCCACAGTGCAGCCCAGCCCATTGTGTTCGGCGCGGCCTGCTGGGTCCGGAAGGCTGAGAGGGGTCGTGGGGGTTCTTCCATGGAAAGCACGAGGCCGCAGGGCGACTCTGTCAGGGAGGCATGTCCTGGAGGGTGGAGGCCGTGGGGCGGCTTGGCCAGAGTGACCTGTGGACGTGGGGCGGCCCAGCCGGTGTAGCTCGGAAATGAGGTAGCTCGGAAGCATGGTGGCTCGGCATTAGTGGCTCAGCTGCGGGGGGGTAGACTGCTGGTGGGTCAGCTGGAGCAGATCGGAAGGTCGTGGGTGGCACGATCAGGCGGATCTGTCGCCGGCTTGGTGGGATGGCAGAGGCCTAGTGGACGATGGTGGAGGCTCGGTGAATGGTGTTAGTGGCTCGGTAGACAGAGGCGGTGGCTCAAGGGATGGCGGCGGCGGCTCGGCCTTGTTGGCGACGATGGCTTGGCCTGGACATCGGCATCCATGCGCACCGCAGTAGGGCCATGGGTGGCGGAGCTAGGGGGAGGTGGCTATGGGTTTTGTTGAGCGGCTTGACCATGGGGTGTTGTGAGGGTGGGGTGACCATGAGGCGGTGGTGGCCGCAGGGCTGTATCATTGCGTCATCACCTTCATCGCGTTCAACACCACAAATCATCACAATATTCGAGGAGGGGTCAGGCCATGTTTGTTTGGCCCGTACCATCCACGTTAGGGTGGTAGCATATGGCTCAACAATAACTTGAATAAGAACATAAATGCTTACAACCTCCCGTAACGATTTATTCCCAATACTGAAAATTAATTCATGGGATTAACATGGGAAAAGTATTCATACAAAAATAAACACCTTCCTTGTATTGTTTTTAGACGGATATCATGAGGGAGGACACGACGTTTTTGGGGAGGGAAAGACGGTCATTGATTGAAGACATCCCATGCTGGAAGATGTCCTGAGAAAGAAAGTCAAAGTCTTGCATCGACGTTCTTCATTGGAGAGATTTCCCCCAATTCTCCAAAGCTCTCCCCTTTTCGAACCCTTTTCCCCAATTCCACCAAAAAACTATAGCGATTTTATGAATTTAATTTTTCAAATTCAATTATGTTGGAACAACATCAAAATGGTTTAATTAATTAATTTATGGGTGGCATAGTATATTATGGGGAGGGTTGGCAATAATAAGTGGGGAGGTCAAGAGGTTTCTCCCCACTTAATAGAAAGTTCAAGAGGTTTCAAACCTCGGGTGGTCCCCACCACTATATCCTCTCATGGGAGGTTAGGATCAGTGGTCCCCACCTTCATAACTGCTCATTTGAGGTTTCAGTTTCAGTGGTCCCCACCTAAGAAATATCCACATGGATGGTTTCAACAAATAAAATAAAATTTTTGATTATTTTATTTTATTATTTCCACATAAAAACCCAAAAAACTAACATTCACCCTCAACCAACTGCCGCCAAGGTGAAAGTCTTATTAAGAGAATACCAGTGTTTTGGGTTCAATGGTGCCCTTATATTTCTATTCTGAGCACCGGTTCGAAAGTTAGAATAACCCACTCGCATGTTTACCGAATGTACCTGAATAAAAGTTAAAAAATTCATTCTGGTCACTTCGAGCCTCGAAATCACGAGCCGTTAATTTTCATGGATTATAAAATTCCCATATATTTGAAATAATTACATGGAAATTCCAGGTCTTTACATTTTCCCCACCTCAGGGCGTTACCTCCCCGTATGCCACATCTCAAATTAAGGGAATAGGTGGGGGTACTGTGCACACATCTAAGCCTCTTATTCCCATGTGCTCTCTTGGAAGATCCCATGCTTCTAGTGAACGCGCACTAGAGGTATCAACCATTCTCAAAGAACCCGCTCCTTTCAAACCTCAATCTCTACTGGATCCTCTGTAAAAGTCTCCCCCTCATCGATGTCCAGCTCGCCATGGTCAATGATGTGAGAATGGTCTTGCAAGTATCTCCTCATCTAGGATGCGTGGAAGATGTCATGAACTCAATGTAACTATGGTGGATGAGCTAAGAGGTATGCCACCTCGCCAACATTGATGAGGACCTGAAAAGGTCTGATGAATCTCAGAGATAACTTACCACCTTGGCCAAATCTCCACAAAACATGTTGGGGTGAGACCCGTAGAAAGACATGGTCACCATCCTCGAACACCAGAGGTCTCTGTCTCCTGTGGGCATACGACTTCTGGCTGCTCTGTGCAGTCTTCATACACACTTGGATGATCTGCATCATCTATGTGGTAGCCCGTACCATCTCTGGTCACATGAGTGATGACTACCCTAGTTCAGTCCATCATAATGGTGATCTTCAAGGTCTCACGTACAACACCTCAAAAGGTGCCATCCCTATGGTGGAGTGATATCTGTTGTTGTATTCAAACTCCAGCAAAGGAAAGTGATCATACTTTCTATGATCTAAGTTGAGGACACAGGTACGAAACATGTCCTTGAGGGTCTGAATGGTCTGCTTAGTCTTTCCATCCTTCTGAGGATGGAAGGCTGTGCTCAAACGAAGCTGCACCCCGAAAGCCTACAACATCCCCTTCCACAACCGAGAAGTAAAACGTACCTCAGGATTGGAGATATTCTTCTAGGGTACTCCATGTAACCGCACAATCTCCTAAACAAATAGATGTCTGAATCTCTCTATTGAACCATGCTCTCTGAATGCTAGGAAGTGGGACGACTTGGGGATCTGGTCAACGATCACCCAAATCGAGTAATGACCTCTCGATGTATGTGGATGTCTTGTCATATAGCCCATGTATATCCCATCCCATTTCAACTCTAGGACCTCTAAATGCTGATAGAGGCCTGCTGGAACATGATTCTCTTCCTTCACCTACTGACAAGTGAGACTTTGATAGACAAACTCTGCTACTTCTTTCGTCATTCCTGGAAACTAGTGCTGTTGTCAGAGTACCGGGTACATCATCTCCACTCATGGATGTACCACTAGAGGGGATGTGTGGAACTCCCTCAACACTTCCAACTAAAGTGAAACAAGTACCATAGTACGTCCTCTGAAGAGGATGACTCGGTCCCAACCATCCGAATATCCATCAGGTGCTTGTCTTGTAGATATCTGAGCATGTTGTTTCTCGACGTTAACGTCTTCATGGTGCGCCTCCCAAACTCACTAAAGGAGTTGAGGAGTGACTATATGAGACTGAAGAAAATCTTATCCCTCCCGATCTAGTAAGGATATCTACAAAGCGGCTAGCTTCTCTGTCACCTCTCCTAGAATCTGTATACCAGATCTCCTGATGAGTGAAACTACAACAACATTACCCTTCCCATGACTATAGACTATCTCGATGTCATAGTCCTAGAGGAACTCATTCCAACATCATTGTCTCATGTTCAGGTCCTTCTGAGAGAAGATATACTTGAGACTCTTTTGATCAATGTACATTTCAAAGTGACAACCCATCAGATTGTGTTGCCAGATTTTCAAGGTGAATACCAATATTGCTAACTCCAGGTCCTGGGTAGTGTAGTTATTCTCATGATGTCTCGTTTGTCGAGAACCATATGCGAAAACTACCCGCACCTGCATCAGGACACATCTGAGCCCGGTTCTTTATGCGTCGTATTAAACTATGTATCCTACACCCTCCTATGGAAGCCTCAAGATGGGGGCACTAGTCAGCCTCTTCCTTATCTCCTGAAAACTCGGATGGAATTTCTTAAAAAAAACGAATGGTTTACCCTTCTCCGTCAACGCTGATAGTGGTGCTGCAACTCTGGAGATTTCTGTCAGAAACCTCTGGTAATATTAAACCAAACCCAGGAAACATCGTACCTCTATCACACTCCATGGTGGCTCCCAAGAAAGAACCACCTCAATCTTTACTGGATCCACTACAACTCCAACCTCTGATATAAAATGCCTAAGAAAGTGAACCTTTGGATCCAAAACTGGCACTTCGAGAGATTAATGTAAAGCTGGTTCTCTTGGATTGTGTCCAGTAGTACCTACAAATGATAGGCATGATCCACCCCATTAGAAGATTATATCATAATGTCATCGTTGAAGACTACTACATAGCGATCAAGGTATGACTGAAATATCATGTTCATGAGTCTAATGAACAATGCTGGAGCATTGGTTATACCAAATGGCATATAGAAGAACTCATAATTGATATATTTTCATTTGAAGGCCATCTGTTGCTCATCTTCATCTCACACTCTGAGATGCTGATAGACCGATCCGAGGTCAATCTTCTAGAACCATTGTGCTCCCTTTAGCTGATCAAAGTGGTCATTAATCATAGGGAGTGGGTACTTATTCTTCATAGTCACCTAGTTCAGGAGCCTATAGTTGACACAAAGTCTAAAGCTCCCATCTACCTTCTTGGAAAACAAAAATGGGGCTGCCCAAGGTGAAACCCTGGGCCGGATGAACCCCTTCCTCTGTAAGTACTCCACCTATACCCACAGCTCACGAAGCTCTTTGGGATCCATATGATACGCTGGTGTAGATATCAGTGTCGTCCAAGGGTAAAATTCAATGTAAAAGTCTACCTCTCTGTGAGGAGGTAGATCCAGAACATCATCAAGGAAGACATCTGCATACTGGTCCACCACTATTCGATAACTCAGACTCTCCACATTAACCACTCTGAGGGTAAGGCTAGCCAACTATTGATTGATCAGCTGCCCTTTCATCTAGGTTAGTCCATCCTATGATTAAAGGGCTCCTTTATCACTAGTGAAGGTAAACCTGGTCCCATCCGTACGGACAAACCACACATTTCACCGAATACAATAAATCTGAGCATGGACTGTAGATAACCAGTCCATACCCAAGATGATGTCATAAGACCTTGACACTGCAACTAAGAGATCCCAGCCAAAGCTCCCACATCCTAGAGTAATCTCACACTACCGTCACCAGTGTGTAATCATCAAATCTGATCCCTTAGGACTCTCAAGCTGTAAGGATCAAACCAACGGCTCTGTCAGAATCATGGAGCTCAAAACGAGGGAAATGGAAGTAAATGAATGACTGGGACCTGTGTCTATAAGTACTACAACTATGGTGGAATAGACACAGATCGTACCTTGTATCATCTTCAGAGAACTGTGATCGTAGGCCTCAGCTGCCTGGATCTGAGCTAGCCCCTATCCACCTACACCATGTGGTCAGTGTGGACCTCCTAGTGGTGGTTTCAGAAACATCTCGAATCATCTCCCACCCACATATGCACGACCAACTCCTTTTCGTTGTCCTCCTCCTCCATACCAACCACCTCGGTCAAACTGATGTCTCTCCTTGGGCGGTCCATCAACCATCTACTGGTCATTCGTACGACGGGTCGGATAGTCATGAGCCTTGTGACCCTACCCACCGCATGAGTAAAACAGTATGATCCATTCCTAAATAGTTCCTACTTAGGTTCCCCAAACAACTAATCTTGAGTCATGCGGTCGTCCACCTGTAGTTCAGTTCCACTTGAACATCTGTGACATCTGTCTTCTTCCATCTACAGAACACTCCGCTACGTGATGACTGGTAGTGGGTCTAGCCACTGGTAACTTCTCGGCAAGGAAAATCTCCACCAAGAGGGTTTTCTCTAACACCCCCACCTACGTCTGGATGTTAAGTGAGATCATTGAAGCCAAGATCTACTTCCTGATCCCCTACTAAAAGGTTTGGGCCTTGAAGAATGGGTCTCATACCATATATGTGGAGTAGTGTGATGTGTCAGTGAACCTCGATGAGTACTGATCTATAGTCATGTTTCCATACCGCAGATGAAGAAGCTCCTGTATGCGCACTATGTGAAGAGTCACTAGGACAAACTATACCCGAAATAGGATCTCTAAGTCTACCCAGATAAGCATCACCTCGACGTGAACCTATAGCATAATGTTCCACTATCTGCCAGCTGCTACCTATAGAAGGCTAATGGAAAGGCTCAACTTGAGATCGGATGGAGTCCCTACAAGTCAAATGACGCTCTCCATAGCCTCCAACCAATCCTCGGTAGCCTGTGGGTCTATCTCTCCACTAAAACTGGGTGGACTCTAGCATTGGAACTCGTGCAACGCACTCAAGTGGCATGCACTCTCTTCAGCTGGGGCTGGGTGGATCAGTGTCCCAACTGGTAATTGTACCGCTGGTGCCTCAGCTGGTTCCTCTACTAGAAAAGGGACCAACACAAAGGCCTCATCACTCGGTGGGCTATCAGTGCATACAACTCTCGGAACCCTAGGTAGCTATCTGTGTGGAGGAATCCAGAAAAGAAATAGGTGCGCCACAGTCAATAAGTTATATCCTTGCGGAATCCTTTTATTATTTTCTAAAAAATCACCTTGAGGATAAGTGGGAGCTGCACATTCCAGAAATTCAATACAAACACCCCAAAGTTCAAAACACCTAGCGCCAAACCAAATTCAAAATGAAATTGAAATTCGAACCCGTAAGACCAATCACCTCGGGCCGCGAGTTCTGAGCCACAATCCGCCACCATCAAAAACATCAAGACCATCGACCATAGACCATCGCACCATCGCCTCCATAAACAGGTCCCCTTCAAACATCATAACATCTGCATCCTCATCACTCCGACAACCGCAAACAATCACACTAGAAATCGAAACTAAACAGTCACCACAAAATCAAAAAACCAAATCTGGCCACTCCAAACAAAACTAGAGAAATAATGAATATCCAGTACTATCTTCCACCGCCTGAAGCTTTTAAATTCCGCTCCAAACATTCTCAAAATCAAACATAAATCCAAAACCAACTTCAAAATTTCAATCCAACAGCAACCATAACAAAGCAAGCCACAAGAAACACAAAACCCTTCACTATCTTTTCAAAGGATTCCACTGCCAAAAACCACATCTGTTGAAGCCCGACCCTAGTCCACATGAAATACCAAGCAGGATTCATCCGCACCCAAAACCAAATCATGAGAATCAAAATATAAAGGAAGAAAAAACATCACCATGAAGAAGCCTCGTAAATTCCAAACCACTACAGTAGAAATCATTTGCAAACCATACTCAAATCCCGCTGCTACCGACACGATCTATCCCGGAGACCACAACGATCATCCCGAGCACACCCATCTGATAATGAATCTGTGATGCCGACTCTCTGAAGAAGAAGCTGGAACACCGACCGTGGGCTTCTGCCACCAAATGAACCCTTCGTAGAGAACAGAGGTGGCCAACCCCCTGAAGTCACCGATGTCTCCATTGATAGAAGACCCTCCTCCACAAGACCATCAAGAATGAGCACCGGAGAAGGGTTGAGGCCGACCAGAGATGAAGGGACGAGCGACAGCGGCAGGAGAAACCCTAGCGAGCCGACCACCCTTACGGGATCTTCTAAATACCAATAGGTGAATCTAAGTTATTCCTAGTGAGATGAGTCAAGATATAACCATGAAAACTCTTTGAAACACACACACAATCAGTGTTTTCGTGCACTCAGTCAGAAATCACAAGTCAAGGTCTGGGTGTATGGATACGTCGGTCGCCACACCAACACTGGACTCCCTAAAGTGAAAAATGAACTCATTATCATTAACAATATTTCGTCATAGAAAATAATAGAGTCCTAGTTTTTTGGTAGAACCGAGTCCTCTAATACCAATTTTTCATGACCCATCCCCTGGGGACCATGCCGTGACTACCCCAGGCCCACCTTTAATAGGTCAGGGGCTGGTGACTAGCACCGAAAGGCATTTACCTAAAACTGGGAAGGAATTTATTTTATAACTTGTATCCTCACATAACCAAGAACATAGTAAGATATAAACACAAGAAAACTATATAACCAAAAGAGTGCCGAAAATAAAGGGGCCAAAATACAAGCCCAACAATAAAGGTACGAGTACAACTGAAATAGAAAATAACTATATAAAGTGAAAATAATACTACTCGATCATCCTCCGATGTTCCTACCGGAAGGTTAGGTATACATCGCCTCATCAGTACTCCACGTCCACTCATCTCCTCTGCGTACTGACACACTATATGAACCACCTTCGGGTATCGTCCAGCCTGGGTACTCTCAGTCTCAGTCAAAGATGTCTGTTGTCTGTATACAATACAATAATTTTTAGGCATATCCCATGCAGGGGTGTGTATAAAGATATTCATTAGGGTCCCCAAGACCCTCGATGTCTCACAAAATCCACCAAGGATCAATCAAAAAAGAAAAAAAGACAACTGATAACCATAATTTGGTATATGCCCATACATATACCTAAGTTATCATGTAAACACATCTCAATCATAATGAAACACATATGTCCTAAATTATCTGACACCAGGATTTATTCTAGGGGTAGAACAAGTAACATCCCAAGTCACATCGCCAAACACATCGGCTGCTGGAGAACCCCTCCTCTAATGAGTATCATAAGCATGCAGTGTCACAAGGAGGCGCTTCACACTAACCATGGACATCTGAGGTAATCATCCTATCGAGTGTAGTGGGACTACTACATCACAAAAAGGCACTCCCCACTGTGGGTCTACTGCGTCACATAGAGGGGCTCCCCCTCGTGACTTACTGAGGTACTTCTCCTGTTGAGAACCGTATGTCTGCTGCGTCACACTGAAGCACTCCCCACCATGGCCTATTGAGGTACTTCTCCTATTGTGTACCATGGGTATGCCGCGTCACATAGAGGTGTTCCACACCATGGGTCTGCCACGTCACATAGAGGCACTCACCAATGGGCCTGTCATGTCACTCAGAGTTGAAAGATCTGCAGTCGTCATGTCTCATCCAACTATTGTGTTCCAGCACTATGATCGCTCATCTCCGAGTGGTTATGATCCAAAAGCTACTAGTCCATACTCTAACTTCCTAAAAGGCACAAAAAGAAGCATATAAAAGGTCTACCAAATTATAAGGATCTCAATGGAACAGACAACGCGTCAATCAGATGCCTGGTTTGTGAGTTATTAGCCTTTTAGTACTGGGGGCCTGGTTGGATTTGTGCTTGATCCAACATGAACGTTCCCCATATTAATCCAAAACTCCATTGGGTGTATACTCAATGGGACCGTCTCACTCTAGGATTTCCAACGCTGCTGACGGTTCTCCAAACAGAAGTCTGATACCAATGTTATCGAAAAAAAATTAAATGGGTCGTAGTGGGCCCATGTCCAGTCGGACCCGACCTGGGTCGACAAAGTTCAAGTCAACCTGGCCTGACCAGTAGTGCGGCCTAGGCCATTGGGTTCTACCAGCCCGATGGGTCCGTACTGACCAGCTGGGTGGTCTGGAAGGCCGCGAGGGGCCTCGGGGGTTTGACCGCGGATGGCGCGAGGCCGCAGGGAGACTCACCCGGGGGGGGCTCCGATAGGAGGGCGGAGGCCGTAGGGTGGATTGGCCGGAGCGTATTGGGTCCATGGGGTGGCTCGACCAGAGCGGATGGCCGCGGGGCTGCTTGGATAGAGCAGCTCGGCCACAAGGCGGCCTGGCCGGAGTGACTCGGCTGCAAGTGGCTCCACCGGAGTGGCTCGGAAGGTGGCGGATGGCGAGGTTGGGCGTCTCGGTCGGCCGCTTAAAGTGACGGCGGTGGCTCGGGGGATGATGACGATAGCTTGAAGGATGGAGACGGCGGCTCAGCCCAGTCAGCGGTGGTGGATTGGCCCGGATGAGGGTGGCCAGGGGTTGCATGGAGGGGCCGCGAGGGGCAGAGCTGTAGGGCGCGGTGACAGCGGGTGCCGCGGAGTGGCTCTGCCGTAGGGGTGCCGCGAGGGCGTCGAAGTCGCGAGGTAGCGGTGGCCATGGTGCAGTGTCGTTGCTCTGTCACCATCATCGCGTTCAACACCAAAAATCATCAAAAGATTTTCGAAGGGGTCGGGAAATGTTTGTTTGGCCCGTACCCTCCACATCAGGGTGGAATCATATTGGATCAACAAGAAAATTAAGAAGAACGTCAATCTTTAAATCCTCCCCTATTGATTTATTCCCAATCCCAAAAAGGAATTCAAGGGTAGAACATGGGGAAAATATTCATACACAAATAAACCCCTTGCATGGATTTTTCGTTGACAGAGATCACGAGGGAGGCGGCGCCATTGTTGGGGAGGGAAAGACGATCGTCGATTGATGATGTCCCATGCTGGAGGATGTCCCGAGGAAGAAAGTCAAATTCGTGTGTTGGCCCTCTTCATTGGAGAGCTTTTCCCCAAATCTCCAAAGCTCTCCCCTTTTCCAACCCTTTTCACCAATTCTTCCAAAATGATATTATAGGAAACTTCTTAATTTGAGTTTTCAAATTAAATTATTTTGGCACAACTTCAAAATAGTTCAACAATGAAATTGTTGGGTGACATAAAAAATTATGGGAAGGGTTGGCAGAATTAGGTGGGGAGATCAAGATGTTTCTCCCCACATAATTGGATGTTCAAGAGGTTTCAAACCACAGGTGTTCCCCACCACCATAAACTCTCATGGGAGGTTAGGATCGGTGGTCCCCACCTCCATAACCTCTCATGGTAGGTTTTTGTTCAGGTGGCCCCACCTGTGAAATATCAACATGGGTGGTTGAAACAAATAAAAAAAAATATGATTATTTTATTTAATTATTTCCACAAAAAACCCGAAAACAATTAACTTTAACACATGACCAACTGCCGTCGAGGTGAATGTATTCTTAAGAGAATACTAGCGCTTCGAATTCAATAGTGCCCTGGGATTTCAATTTTGAGCACCAGTTCAAAAGTTAGAAAAAACCTGCTCACACATTTACTGAATGTACCAAAACAAATGTTCAAAAATTAATTCCTGGAACTCTGGGGCTCAGAATCACGTGCCCTTAATTTTTGTATACTCATAAAAATCCAATATATTTTAATAAAAATATCAAATAAATTTTGGGTCTTTAAATATAATGGTACAAAATAAGACTTTTATGAAAAAAAAAGGAATAATGGTTTTAATGTCACATTATATGATCTCATGGTAATTATTCTAATTTCACTAGAGTGGAATAGTTATGATTCCTCTTTGATTAATTACACTTTGAGGACACCATTAGTTTTGGATTCTATTATTACTAGAGGATTTTGACCCTAGTTTATGATTTTGGTCTAACTAGCGGTCTGTATGAATTTACAAATGGTCATATTTAATGTTTTAAATAATACAAGGATCTTATTTATCCAAAACATTTTCATTTCTATACTCTAACATAATTATTTAATAAATCCTTTATTATCATTTATACTTTCACTAATGTAGATATATATTTTTGTTCACTTGTATACATTCCAAATTTATAGTAAATAGTTTAGTTTTAAAATAAAGATGACAATTGATTTTTAGGATTCTTATTTTTTATAACATATTATAAATATTTTAATTCAAAAATTATATGTCAAACTAGCATGAAATATAATATATTACTATTGTTTTACAGATATCATGTATCAGAATCATACTGTGAATATTTTTCCCACACTCTATATATAGAAAATGTGTTTATATAGTTCATGTTTTATCTGATATATGTTAACACAATTTATAACGCTGAGTCATATTAAATTTGGATTTTTTATTAGGGTTTGAGGTAGATATTGGTTGAGAGAAGGATCACTTGTATTACAATTTTCAGTTTTATTTCAGGTATGTATAATTTGTGATTCTACAATACTCATCTGTATCAAATTTTTATCACATTAATCAAAAACAATTTTTAATACAACATTAATTTTATATAATTGATGGTTTTTTATGTATTATGTTATTTACATGTTTTTTTCATTTTTTTATTACAATTTATTAAAAATGAGTGGATATTTTATATTAAATCATTTTTGGTGATGTAATTATTTGAAAACAATTTATTCCATTTAAATGATATGATCATGTTATGTGATCATCATATTGGTTTTCTAGTTAAGACCATTTAATTAATATATAATTTATAGGGATCAATAATTCACAATCAATTATTATTGATTCACTGAAACAAAATTCCTTCCCATGGATATAAAAAAAGTCCTCTTGCCTTGTAATAGGCTGCCTCAAGTATCAAGATAGAGTACCCCATGGTGATTTATTATAAACTAGTTTTATAACCTAGTTTATAATATATCAATTTGGATTTCCAAGAATAAAAGGGATAAATTTTCCAAATAACAAGATGTATGGGACAATTACATAATATTTCAACCATCTTTAGTTTTAAAGTTGTGTTTTCATGGGATTTTGGGAATTTTTAGTTATGTTTTTTTTAATTTTGGAAACAATCTGTTTCTTTAAATCCCACCCCATAATTGAAAATAATAGGAAGAATATTAGATTCATGGTAATGTGATATGAGTATTTTACCAATAATATAATTCATTCCCCCATTTTGGCGGTCAAATGAGTATCATAGTATTAGATGCATGGTCTGGGATACCGTGCGACCAAACCATAAAGTAAATATAATATGTTAAAAGTGTTTTTATTATCTCCTCTAATGACATTATATGATTTATTTTTAAAATTATACATTATTGTATATATTTATATATATTGATTTAAAATATATGATTTTCATGTTATTTAAATTAAATAAAATTTTTTTCTTTGTTTTTCATTTTATATAAATTCATTAACACTAGATGTGTTCCTATCAATCCCACAAAGAGTGAAGTCGATAATTTCAACTTGTAAACCCTCTTGAAATTTGAAATATCATTGAGATGTTTTTATGTATAATTTTCTATGTGTAATTAGAAGTTATCCATGGTTAATCCCAAGACATATATTATCGAAAAATATTCATTTTTAATTATCTACCTTCTTTTTAGGTATCCAAAGATCCTGAAGAAAAGTAGAATGGTTAAAGTAAATAGATTTTTTTTCAAATTTATTGAAATAAGTGAATATTGAAAAATATAAATGTGCCACTTTTATTCTAAATTACCCTATCTAGAATGTAATGATTCAATAATCCATGTAATTCTCTATTAGAACTTATAATGTAAGTATTTCAATATCGTTTTTACTCTTTTTTTATGAACTGATATAATAAAATTCAAATATTTAAGGGATTTTGTTGATCTCCATCCTGGATATCATATTATAATGGAATATAAAAATTGGTTCACTCATATTATATAATTTATATGAAATTTATTTATGAATGATATGTTAAAATAATGATGTTTATATGGGAATCTAATGGACATTCAATCATAGTTATTTTTTTTAGACTGCCCAAGTATGTTGATGTGGTTGAAAATGATTTAATTTATGTGGTAGAAAAAAATTATAATTTGGAATGAGTGTAGCTTCCACATATATCCCAAGTGAAAAGTATGGTGTCTTCCAAAAAAAGAAGAGAAAATATGATTTCTGTTAACATTTAATATGAGCGGATCAAGGAATTAGTATTAATCAGACTCATTAGAACAAGTACGGATTTATCCTATTATATATCATAAGTGTGGAACATTGAAACTTATTAAGACATCATTACAAGAATATTCTTGGATTCATAATAATTGTGACAAAATGGTTCATCATAAATTATTTTCTTAGATTAATATTCATTTTTAATGTTGTGTGGATTCATTATCTCTAAATGTATCCATAGTGAAATATGATTCATCTAATGTGACAAGATCTTATCTTCAGATGTGTAGATCTAGAGGTCAATCATCAAAAATTCAGATCATATTAAGGATCTAACTTCATTTATATGTGAGATTGTAATGTTACCATTAGTCTAAGTGTTAAT
The DNA here is from genome assembly GCA_963277665.1 of Viscum album. Lineage (NCBI taxonomy): Eukaryota > Viridiplantae > Streptophyta > Magnoliopsida > Santalales > Viscaceae > Viscum > Viscum album. Next base: position 26,256,789 of record OY728120.1, on the reverse strand, counting down.
ATATTATTGAATAGGATCCTATTATAATTAATGTAGGACATACTATAATTTTTGGAAGTATAATTATTGCACTATCTATATTTAATTCTCTATTTTATTTAAGTGAATCAAACTCATTCTTATATTCCATACATGTGTTATTTTTTAATATTATATTTGATATAATACGAAATTCAATATAGATATCAACTCTTAATATAATTGATAATTAAACCTACTATTAGAGCTATTTCCATATAAACATATCTGATATGGTGTTAACAACATATTTCGTGTTCCATGAAGTAAACTAATTTTTTAACATTTTCCAGATGTATTTAATGATTTATTCAAAATTTTCTTTCTTATTTCAATAAATTGTGATATTTACATTTATAATGGAAATTATTATTTATTTCAAGGAGAATGGTATCTTATATGAAGTTAATTTATATCACTTCTTTAAAAATATAGATAGTTTTTATTTTAAAAATAATATCTCTCGAAGAATGATGGTGAATGGAATTCAGGGGTATAGATTACTTGTATGGTGATATAATTCCCTAAAATATTATCTTATAAATTTTGAAGGATTTATATAGAGTCAGATTTCAATTTATTTATTGATCTTTCTTCAGGACACAAGTTAAACCATTTCCTTCTTATCGAATGGCTCCAACTAAGGTAAATGAGTTATAGATTAGCTTAATAACTATAATACAAAAGGGTATATTGGTCCTACTATTTATATATCTGAATCTTATTTACTCCATGAAAATATGTTCAATGGAATATTAAACATAAGAATTGATTATAGGTAGTTGCATTAACTAATTATATATATTAAAAACCATTTACTAATGATCAATTAAATTTATTATTTTCTATAAGGGGGGATGTGTTTTTCTATGATCCTACTTAAATTACGCAACTTAAACTCCATTTGAAGAAATATAATATATTGAAGACTATATTTAAATTTAAATATAGTCACTTTATGACCTTGTGTTGTTTTATAAAAAAATAAAACAATATTCATAGATCTGATGAATTTTATTTTCCAACAACACCTTAATTCCTTCATCATCGTATTTATGGATGATATCTTGGAAAATTCAAAATATAATCAGAAACCGAAAAGTTACCCAAGTATTTTCTAAGGATTTATTTAAAATAATAATGTATATTCAATGTTCACCATGTGTAAATTCTAGATCCATGAATAAATGTTTTTTTGTGGTATTTGATGTCTGAACATGATATTTTTGTTGATCTTTAAAAGGTTAAACTAATTTTGTATTGGGAGGCTATTAAAATATCATTGAGTTATAGAGATTATTGGGTTGAGTGTGGTACTACCAATGGTTTATAAATTAACCTTCTATGTGTTCATCACTTTTGATATCCTTCACTCACATGGGTGGGAAATTTGAATTATGTTCAAAATATTAGGTATCTTTTAGTGGTTTACATCCTTTATAGTTTGATCTATTAAGATAATGAAGAAGGAAACAATGGTAATTTTGATTACTAGATCAGGGGTCAATATTTTTACTCATGTTTAATGACTATATAGTAGAATATAAATCATGAAAACTTCTCCCATGTGAGTGTAATTAGCTAAATAATCATCTAAAATTACCATCTATCATGCATGACTAGAATTATTATAATTACTATCTATTTAGTAAAAGTTTATCTAGAAACTCATTCCTATATTACATATTAATTCATGATTTATTACATAAAATTAGACCTAATAAAACCTACAATATTGAAAATTCTTGTGTCTCTAAGTAATAGGTTCATTAAAAAATGACATAAAACATGGATTATATCATCTTTATTGACAAATTATTTAACATGGTTATATTATTCATTCATACTTAACACCGTGAGGGATAACCATGAGACATACAGAATAAATGGATGATATATAAAGCCCAGAAAGAGAAATAATCTTTGAATAACAATAATAAAGTAAAAAAAATTAGACAATAGGAATATAAATGGGATATAAATGTGTTGAGAATCATAAACATGAACAATAAGGAATGACATAGCATGATAACATAAATACATCATGGGAAACATGGAAATAACATAAAAAACATCCTCAAAAACATAATTCAAAGATAAATTCCAATTAATCATGATTTAAATAGTTTCTTGATAGATTATGTTCACACACTAATCCCTTGAACAATGTATAATGAGACTAAAACATTCCTCAATGCGTTGGAGGGGTATATAATTTAGGGCGCACCCATCCCTTTTCATTCAAATGCTGTTGTGTGCCACATTGATCAAAGAACACTGATTCATTCATAATAATATTTTATTACATGATGTATTAGTGAAAAATATATACATGTTCATTTCTAATCGTGAATTTTAATATCATAAAGGTGAAAACCCTTGTTAATAAATTGGTATGTTTATTCACTAAACAATTGATTGGCATGAAAAATCATGGTTAAATTTATTCCGCATTACAGGGGCATATAAATGTTTAGGGATAGTCTTAATGAGAGTATAAGTGGACTCTAAAATTTTAGGAATCATAGTCTATGTATAGGAGATATGAAATAAATTTTACAAACATTAGGAATTTGATTATATGTTTATAAGATAGTGAATATACTTGAACAATGTTAAGAATGAAAAAAACCCTTAATTTTAGTGTATGACTCTAAAATACAAAAGAGGGGATATTTTAGCACTTTGGGGCATCACGGGAGGACTCAAGAGAGGGTTTTAATTAATAATGATATGATACAAGGATTTTTTGTTAATATAAATGAATGGTTTGATGGGTTTATTTAGGTAATTACTGTGGTATTCTTTATTATTTCTGAAACATTGGTTTTGGAGTCAATATAATAAAATAACCAATATAAAAAAAATTTCCTTGGATTTTTCGCCATAGTATCAACGAAATATATGAATTATTTATTATTTTATTAGTATAATGATAGAAATTATTACCTTATTTCACATGGTGAGGTTTTGGTGAGTCGTACTCTCAATAAATCGATTTTAAAACCATCAAATATATTTTATGTTTTGGAGAATCCATAAAGGCTTTATAAAATTAATCAAATTATCATAAAATCTTATTATTTTAAAGGTAAGACATATATTTGGTCGTTTATAAACATTATTTTATTTATTACATCAGTTTTGGATCATTACAATTTCATAATACACACAATATATTTATTTGATATTTAAAATTTACCCACAAATTCAACTATCTCCAAAAATTATGAAAAATTCACTATTGGGTATTTTCAATATTATTATTCAAAAAGTAATAATACTTTTATGTAAAAAATTATTTAAATATCTTCACTAAAAACTTACAATTAACATTTACATTTATTTTAAAATGCTAAGTTTTCGATAATAGCGGGTTTTGATCCAATATATATATTACATTTGACTTTATCATAAAATAATATAATCATTTATATTTAATAAAAATTATTTAAGGATTAAATTTTTGTAACATATAATTTATTTCAAAAATCCATTAATTCATCAAAATAATTGTATTAATTAATGTTTAATTAAAATATAATTTTGGTGGTATTCTACCTAAATCAAAATAACATATAAAGAAAAATAATAAGATGAAATATATTAATTATTATATAAAATATAGATATTCATATTATTAGTGTCCTGATACATGTTACTTTAATAAACCAGGAAACATCCTATGGTTTAGGAGTGTGATGATGAATGATAAACATGATAGTATTACAAACTTCTTGAGTTGGATTATTTGAACCTATGGTGACACATTTTTCCACATAACTTGAAATTAGAAAAATACACAAAATTAAATGATTAAGAATCGATTATTTATATTGGATAGTGGGTTTAATGTGACAATTAAAATCTAATTTTATTCCATAGGTTTTTAAAATCACCTGCCTCCGAACCTAAGAGTCTTTGGAGAGTTAGGATCCCCTTCTTCCATTAAGGATTCCTCAATCAAGTGCTAAGTTTCCTGAATTGGGTTATCAAAGTTTTACCCATCTATTCCACTTTTAACAATCATCACTGTTTAATCATTTGAACTCTATATAAACAAGTTTTTATCATGATTTTTTGTGTTCTGGTTCTTATTATAATCTTATGTGACTTTATCAATTTTGGAGATACTTATTGGAAATTTTTTCTTGATATTCGGTTGAAGGTAGGTGTTCTGAAACAAAACCATATTTTCTATTTAATTTTTTATATATGTGAAATTTTTATATTATTAAAATAGAATGATCACTCTAATTTATTGAAACATTAATGATGTTAAATCATGCGTTGGATTATTTTTTAAATTCCTTTATATTTAATATTGTTGAGACCAAGATTGCAGATACTCATTGGGTGAGTATACCCTGAAATAAAAATTAATTAATTAATGGATTAATGTGTGTTTAACATGACGTGAAATATCTGGAGACTTGTTTTTTAAAACATAACCTTGGAAAATTCTAAATTGGATATGCGAATTTATGGTGATGATTTGATAACAATTTGGAGTTCAAACTAGAATGGAATAGATTACAATAGAAGATAATTTAAAAATAGAAAACTGAATGAAAAATGTTAATTTATAGTATTTAACATTTTTAATTATGATATAATGATTTGTTCCTATTGATTTTAGTATTTGGGTTCCAATTCTTGCTGAAATTTTTATATATATGGCTTGTACCAGTAATTCTATATTTCTTATAAGGCTCTACTCAGTTATAATATAATTATTATATAGAGGGATTACACTGGATGATGATATTATTATATAGAGGCCTTGGCCCAGCTTATGAAGTGATTATATATATGGATTTTCTTGATAATGTGATTATACTATAGACTAGTGGTTATGGTTTGTATGGTTATGATACATGCAAAGAGATGGTCAGACATAGTGATGAAGTGGGTTGATTGTTTTATTGTATTAACTGTTCAATTAATAAAAATATTAATCGTTTTATTCCATGCACTTATTAATAGATTGTTTTTTATTCATCACGGGTTTTACCAACACAGTTTTACTCCAATTCTATTAAGGATACTATTTGGTAATAGATAAGACTACATGGATGTTTGTTTAAAAAATGGAAAGGGATGTTGTATTTGATTATTTCTTGTTGGATATGTTGGAGTAAAGCGACATGACTAATATGGGGTATGGGACCTGGGTTTTAGAAATTTATTTCAAAATGGTCAATTATCTATATTAATTTTAGTTTTACATTTTTATAGATTTTCCATAATATTACATTGTTCAATATTGTTTGATTAACTGGTTCTTTCTTACTTTCCAATTGTATGGTGTATTGTTTCTCCTATACCAGTTACTCATATATATATTAATATTGATTATTTGCCTAATATTGTAACTATGTACTAGTGTGTATAGACTCCCAAATATATTCATTACTCCCAAACTTCTATTCTATAAACTTTTGCATACAGGGATGCATGATTGAGGTATAATAACCAACCTAACTTTTCCACAAGATAGATTTATGGATTTGGGGACCTTACAAAAAATGAAATTGTTATATATAAAAAATGAAAACATTTTTACCTAAATAAGAATATAAAAATATAATAACAAAAAATATATTTAATTTTAAGACATGATATCCCTTTTAAATTATATTCACAATTTTACATCCTATTCGATAATTATACTAAACCTGATTCACTAAATAAGTACCAAAAATAGATTCAAACACTATTGTTTTCAAAATATAATGATATAATGCAAGGAAATAATAATTTAATGTTATAGAATGTTTTTGTTATTCAATAAATACATGACATTCACTACAATTGTGACTCATTAAATTTAAAAGAACAAATATCATTTCCTGAAAATCGTCAAATTATAAGCTAAACAAAATTACATAAAAGCTTCTCGATTGTATAGAACTAGAAATGTTCTGTAAGGAGGATTGAAGGTAAAACTGGAATTATAATTTTCATTACTCATTCTATAATTTTTAACATTCACTTATCACTTTATGGATGATAATGAGCATGATATCAAAAATTTATAACCAATGTGATTACTAATTCATGTATCAGTTCTACAACAGTTTTATATTCCAACAGAAAACATAATCACTAGGGATACCTAAATATAAGTCAATAATATCAAGGATAATATAATAAATACGAGTGATTTATAGTAATAATCCAAGAGCGAAATCATATTTGACCATGTTTAGAAATTTTTTTCTTAAAAACAATCAATTTCACCCCTAAACTCAAATTTCCAATTTCATAAAACATAGTGAACATGCATCAGTTTTGCTATATAATAACTAAAAATATCACATGGATAAATAAATCATATTGGGAAGTATTTTTATTAAGTTGTTTCCCTAATGATCATCAGCACAATCCATGAAAAAGTGATTACTATTAAACAAGAAGTGTTAAGAAACACTTTTTTTCCCCATAGAATATTAGATACATGTAGTATAGCCTAAAATGCCAAAATATCATTTACTCTATATATTTCCCATTTTTAAACTTCATATATATACACCTAACATATATAAAAAGAAAATACAAAAATGGGTGCAATTATAAAATCCCAACACTAAACCATTAACACAGGTAGAGCCAATGTGTCATTAACATTATGTTACATTCCCTTAGACACAACAGGTTGAAAAATACATTCTCATGGAATAATAAAATGTTGTCGGATTATTTTATCTAATTTACATATAGAATATATTAATATTTTTGTGTGAATAAAAAGAAGAAAATATATGATGCATTGAGGTAAAGAAATGAAACTAAATATCCAAAATTATCGAACAAAATTAGTAGAGGAGAAAAATATATACCAAATATGAGATAAAATATTAGAATACATTAAAAACTCATTGTACTAAGGTATAACCTCTTAATAAAACATAACTATATATAATATGATGATTTGTCTCCCATAATCACTAATTGTAACTTCATGGTGCTCCACTAATGAAGTATGATATCGTCATCTTACCTCTATCATGATTAAAATACATCTCCATACACATCAAGGTGTATATACATGTGGGGAATATATTGGATAAGATTAAACTCGCCATTACATAACACTAATGACACTGCAATATGAAAACATTAGATGATAGTTTTATAATAAATTATCAAAAAATAATATCAAACATATTTTAAAAAATCCATTAAAAATGTTGTGTAAATAATTCATTCCATATGGAATACCAAAACATCAACTCACAGAACCATGAATACTACAACCCATTTAATTGTTCAAAATCCTGAGTATAAATCCCATCTTTTTAGACACATGTTGGTATATAGTAGTTCAACCAATTTTATCCTTTGGTTCCTAAATCCTTGTAATAACCATAAATGCCCCATATAAGTGCCACAAGAACTCATACCCACCATTTATATTCTAAATTATCAAAAAAAAGAATAAAAATATATATTATCTTTATCATTTAATAAAATTTATTTTGGGCATCAACCATTATTTCCAATTCAAAAACATGGAATCAAAAAATTGTTTCTAACAAGACATTAAAAAAGTATTTCCTTAAAATGTTTCAATTATAAAATATATAAATACAAGAATAACGTTATAGTGTAACGAGTATATATAGATGGTGAGAGAGAAATATATGTGACTTAACCTTGATATGTTAAACAAAAATAATCATCTTAGGATCTCACAGATTTGAGAACTCATTTATATATCGTCAATGAATCCTGAGATGATACCAAAAAATAGTGATAAAACATCTATGTATGGAATCCCCATTTTATGGGGCCTCTCTATAAAAACTAAGATGATTAATGAGAGAGGGTAATAAAAAGGATCCGGACATTGTTTTTCCATGTCCAATGTTCATCCAATAATTATAATTGAGATTCAAAATGAAGATGATCATCAAAAATTTCCAATAGGAGAGTTGAGAGACTAGAGCCTATGAAATGGGAAGAGAAATGAATTATTTAGGGGAGTTTTTAGGATGAGAATAAAATTTTATAATTTAATTAATGTTTTCACATAATTTGGGAAATTGGTTTAGAAAACTATGTGTTAACTTGTGAATTAAAACATCATATAAAATAAACAAATCATAGGGTTAGCACACAGTTTCCCCAACTATACACAAATAATGATATTTAGTAGAGATCCGATCATTGACTCACATTGTTTCTAAGGGAATCATCATGATTTTCCCTAAAGATGCTCAAATTATGTACCATCAAAAACATTTCCAAATTTTTTTAAAACCATCCTGAAACATATCATGGGTAAACCCAAAAATTCTATATCTTAATAAAGCTATAGAAAAATAAATGAAATTAAAAAAGGGTTTTACACTTCTTTTCAACCAATGGATTCCAAATGTGGGAAATTATTTTACAGGTGTTCAATGGGAAGGTGTTCTATGGAAATTCAATGGATAAGTTTGGCTTGAATATAGTTGAAGTGATAATCTAATATTAGTGAAAAAGAAATTCATTTCATTGAAAAAATCTAAGGTGAGTGGTGATAATAAAATCATATTGGAGGTGGGTGAGAAATTATTTGTGAGATGTGTTTTATTGAATTTCCCACATCAATAATATAACTCGAAAGTTATAAGTAACATGTTAATTTATCAATTGTAGTTCCACTTTGAATTACCTTTTTCTCGTATTTTCCAAGATGATTATTTTGTGTATAAAAATATAATATGATCCCACCTAACTTATTTCAACAATCAAAATACTAATTTAGACACAACGTAATCTTAATCAATTTATAAATTTTAGAACATTATGGTTTATATTTAAACAAATCATATAAAAATTTTTTTATTGGAAATATATATTTTTGTACCTAATGTTCAATTTAGTGTTATTGATTATCAATTACTAATTAAATTAGAGTTAAAATATTTTTTTTGTCTAAATATCATTTTATTTTCATCAATATAGATCAATGTTTTCATATAAACATTTCACAACATTTATAAATACAATTCATTAAAATGTAATTATTTTACCGTGATTAAAAATATTTACATTGGTATCAAATTATTATGTCAAAAATGAACATGATGATATTTTAAAAATTGGATATACTAGATTAAATAAAAAAAATTATTACATTATATTTAAATATTTGGATAAAAATAAATTTAGTATAATCGAATAAACGAAAATCATTATAAATAGATTTGTTATGTATAAAATGAATTTATTATTATTTCATGCTAGTAATAAATATTAGATAAAAGTTAATCTATTTCAATATATATTTGAAATAAATATTATAAAAATAATATTTAGTGAATAATTATAAAAATTATACCACATTGAAAAAACGAATTTTCTGAAAAATATAGTTTTTATGTCAAATAATGGTCCACAAATAACATTAATTATTTATTTTATAGATATTTAATTGTGTCATACTTTTGATAGTATATTGTATATTTTAATTTTATAAGTTCATCATATCATATAACAATAATAATAATAATATGTCACACCTAAATTTGTTTTAATAAATAATTTTTAAATAAATATTATTTTTTATTTAATTATTTATTTCATAGAATTATATTATTTTAAAAAAATTTAATAACACACAAATATTGTATACCTATCAAATACATTTATATTCAATGACACTGTTACAAATCACCATATTTATGATGACCATATTACCCTTTCTATGAGTACATAACAAATGTTGCATCCCATAATTTTATTACATTATTACCCTTTAAAAAACATTTGTTTTGTTTCCCTTTTAAATTTTACAAATATTTTCACCTTTAATTGAATTATTATCATTATAGATTATTTAATACTTCATGTGATTTTCATTGGTGATGGTAACCAAGAGTAGAACTATTCTTTGAGTGACATCCCATATGAACACATGGTCTTAGAGTTTGTGTCTTGTTTAGATCCAGACATTGCATATAAGGACCCGACCGTAAAACATTACAAAATAAAGTATTAAATGAAAAATTCACATTGACGATATTTTCCGGTTTATATTTTTAGAAAATTTGGATATAACTATTATATTACATCCTAAAAGATACGAAGTAGACACTTCTACTCAGTTCCCATATTTTTCACAAAATAAAAATTCATGATAAAAGTGTCATGTCTAGTTCCATGTTTTAGACAGCATGACTTTTCCTTAATCTCATCGTTGACCCTATTCCACATTATGTCCAGTGAAAAACATTTCAAAAAATTGGTATGAGCATAAAAATATCAATAAGGGATACACAATTAAGGAAACTTGTTAGTTTCTTTAAAACAACAAGTAAATCATGAATAATTTATCATAAGTAATACTTTTCACCTTTATGAAGTAGTTAATACTCTTCACTGAATTGATGATAATTTCTTACCCTTTTATAACCAAAAGATTTCCATAAAACCAATATAAAGAACACATAACATATAAAGGTAACTTGGGACAAAAACATACATAAATGGAATAACAATTAGGTCGACTTCCACACATATCACTAAATGGAATTGCCATACGGCTAACTTCCATACCCAATGCATTGGAGGTTATAACGTAACCAACTATCCGGGTTTATCATGGCACCACCCATCATTTATTTATCATGTATCCACCCATCAAATTTCCATATACCATTATAAAATTATAATACATACAAAAAATATAAAGGAAAGAAAACATTTCCACATTTCAACCACAATATATCACATAAATATATTGACATAAAAAATACATTATCAAAAACATTTTCAATACCACAATTCATAAAAGAGTGTATGGTATCCCTATAAATAGATTTGTTATTTGTAAAATGAATTTATTATTATGTCATGCTGGTAATAAATACTATATAAAAGTTAATCTATTTCACTATATATAGGAAATAAATATTATTCAAATAATTTTTAGTGGATAATTATAAAAATTATACCACATTGAGGAAACCAATTTTTTGAAAAATAGAGTTTTTATATCAAATAATGTTCCACAAATAACATTAATGATTTATTTTATAAATATTTAATTGTGTCAAACAATTTATTATATAATGCATGTTTTAAATTTTATAAGTACATCATATCATATATTAATAATAATATTATGTTACACATAAAAATATTTTTATAAATAATTTTTAAATAAATATTATTTCTTATTTAATTATTTATTTCATTGAATTTAATTATTTTATAATATTTTAATAACACACAAATAGTGTATACCTATCAAATATATTTATATTCAATGAAATTGTTATAAATCACCTTATTTATGATGACCATATTACCCTTTATATGAGTACATAAAAAATGTTGCATCCTATAATTTTATTATATTATTACCTCTTAAAACAAACATCTGTTTTGTTTCCATTTTAAATTTTAGAGAATTTTTCTCCATTAATGATATTTTTATCATTATCGATTTATTTATACTACAGGTGATTTTCATTGGTGAAGGTAATTTAGAGGAGAATTATTCAATGAGTGGCATCCCGGATGAACACATGATCTTAGAGTTTGTGTCTTGTTTTGATCTAGACGTTGCGTATAAGAACCCAACATTAAAATATTACATAATAAATAATTAAATGAATAATTAACATTGATGATATTTTCAGGTTTATTGTTTTAGATAATTAGTACATAACTATTATATTACATCCCAAAAGATACGAAGTAGACACTTCTACTCAGTTCCCATATTTTTCACAAAATAACAATTCATGAAAAAAAATTTCTTGTCTAGTTCCATGTTTTATACAGCATGAATTTTCCTTAATCTCATCATTCACCCTATTCCACTTTATGTCCAGTGAAAAAATTTTCAAAAACATGGTATGAGAATAAAAATCATAATAAGGGATACATAATGAAGGAAGTTTTCTAGTTTTTTTTAAAACAACAAGTAAATCATGAAAATTTAATCATAAGTAATACCTTTCACCTTTCCGAAGTAGTAAATAAACTTCACTAAATAAAATATCATTTCTTATCATTTTGTAACCGAAAGATTTCCATATAACCCATATAAAGAACACATAATATATATAGGTAACTTTGGACAAAAACAAACTAAAATGGAATAACAATAAGGTTGACTTCCACACATATCACAAAATGGAATAGCCATACGACTGACTTCCATTCCAATTTAAATGGATGTTATAATGTAACCACCTATCCAGTTTATCATGGCACTACATATAATTTTCTTTATCATGTATCCACCTGTCAAATGTCCAAGTACCATTATAAAATCATAACATATACAACAAACATAAATGAAAGGAAACCTTTCTACATTTCAATCACAATATATGACATAAATTTATTGACATGGAAAATCCATTATAAAAAACATTTTATATAGAAAAATACATAAAAGTGTGTATGGTATTTATTATCCTTTTTAAAAAGAATACTACTTTTTAAGGATTCCAAAGATCAAATAATACTTGTGGCGGATGAAAGGTCATTATCAGTGCTCATGATAAAAGAAAAATAATTTTTTTACATTTAGTAAAATACTTGTAGAAAAAGATTCCCATTGAATGAAATTAAAGTTCAATGTTGTTTATACCTTGTATAATATAAATTCATATATTAAAACAAAATATGCCTCAATGAAAGTAGATTGAGACGAAGTCCTTTACCTCATGTCTGATTTGACATGTTCGTTCTATACTATCCTGAATAATAAACTAAAAATAATTTCTACTTGCTTAGGAACCTTATTTTCATCTTTATAATAACTTTTAAATAACTTATTTCCACTTTATATCATTATGTAATCATTTAAGTTAATAATAGTTGTTTTGTCAATATTAGGTACTTGAGTCAAAAATGAACTTCTTATAATTACAAGTGGATCATGTGGTCAAATATCCATTATATCCAGAATTATATTCATCATATAGATATAATATACATCATTTAAATCTAGTATATATTTTTATTTATAATAGTACATAACATTTGGAGAAAATAAATGGTATTCACTTTTCATAGAGAGGGTAAGATGTACGTTTGCATGAACGCTACATTGATTTCTATTTCATTTTTAAATGGAATTATAACATAATGATACATAGGTATATTATAGTTACAGTATAATATAATATATAATATCATTATATCTATCCTTTATACATCCAACATTTGGCAGTAACGAGTCATATCATTTTGAGGGGGCGGTAGTCCGCACTTCCTTGAATGAAATTATCGTGTTTTCCTATAATAGGAACCATAAATGTATTCTATAAATGGAAAATATAGAAGCATAAATAAAACATAAACATAATATATATCATATATTAATATAATTCCATTATAATGTCCAACATGAGAGGTGGTATAAGATAATTGAACAATCTTGTTTTCGTGAGGCGTTAGTTTTCCATCCACAGAAACAATATGTTCTTTACCCATTAGATGGAGGTCTGTGTATGTGTAGTTCAAATACTTCTCCTGACAAAAATCCAAATATATTTAGGATACTGGTGTTGTTATAAAATAAGAGAATAAAAATGTTTTTAGGGGGCTGGGGAACTAAAATAAAACAAAATAACATAAGAGAAATCGTTACCTTTAATTTGGGTACCTCCCTTGGGTTTAAATGAAAATGTCTTCTTGAATTTCCTTATTCCTATGTAAATGCTTCTAGGTTGAGTATGTGGATCTTTATATATTATTTGGTCTGGGTATGGACAAGTAAAAGGGATTGAGAGGTGTGAGTAATGGGTTAGAGGTGGGTGATTTTTAAAAGGGGTAGGAGGGGATCTTTAAGAAAGTGTGAAACAATTAATTTATTATATAATGCTTTTCGGTTTTTAAGGGTCCCAAACTTATTAAAGTTGAAGATATGATTTCTCATGGTCTAAATAAAATCATCCAATAAGTATTGGTTTGGTTTTAGACATTATTTTAATATTTATAATCTTATTTATTTAAATCTTTAATTAATGAGGTAAACACTGCATCATTATTATTTCACAAATAATTTAATTTATTTGATTTCTAAAAATAAACAAAATACCATGATGTCCGAAATCATTTTATCTTTCTATATAATATTTATAGTCTATATGATAACTTATATGACCTAATGTAAAAAGTAATTAACTAAAAGATATTTGTTTTTTTTTCATTTTTGTGTTTACTTTATGTTAATTAAAATAAAGTGTCATTATCACTCCCATGTGGCTCTATGGGGTCCCAAAATCAACTCAAAGATCCCATTGTCAGATATGTATCAACAAATTGGATTAAGACACATGTTATGGTAATTCTATATTATTAAAACCATATTTGTTTACCCTTATTTACCAAATTTACCTTTTAACCCTGGAAAATAAATTTTTTAATGAAGTAAATATTCATAATTTATACAAATAAATGTTATCCATTAACACAATTTGGAAATTATGATTCCAATTATGAAATAAATTTTTCCATATTCAAAAAATAAAAGTGGCAGAAAATATTTTAAATTTTATTATCGCGGTTAAAACAAAAAATGTGTTTTTTGAAATATTAACTATCAATAGATTGTCACTTGTTAATATCCAATTTCAGGGTGAAATTATTTCTAATGACCAGAATTGAATTAAATGGTAAAAATATAATCTAATTACACTTTAAAACCAATTAAAAATATAATATATCCATATAAATAAATTAGATTAAAAGATAGTTTTGAATTAAAATACATCATTTTTAACTTTTCATTAAAAATCAAATTTTATTATAAAAATACTAAAAATTTACCACAAATAAATATTGAATTCCCAATTCTAAAGAATAATTTAATTTGGTCAAATACAACATATAAAAGTGACCAAAATGAGTTTTAAATAGGGTTCTCCATTAAAAGGCGGTAAATCAACCTTTAAGGAAAATTATGCTTAAAATTAGATTAGTTCAAATTTTAAGACTCTAATTTTTATTGACAAAATGAAAAAAAAAATTAATAAACTTGCATGATCATATTATAGTTAGTTATATTCATTCCTGCTAATAAAAAGACTAGGCATTAACTACCATTTAGAATAATAATATTATATTGTTAGTGTGCAGTATAAGATTTCAAAGAAACAAGTTGTTGCGTATAGGGTACGCCATCGAACATAGAAACCCCTTTAAGGTAAAATTAATATTTGATTCAAAAATATTAATAAATATTAAAATTTCATATTTTTTATTTACCTGGGATATTACATCCATCCCCCTTTTGGAAATTGCGTCATCTCAATTTTATTCACTTATCAAATAAATTGGGGTATTTATCCCTCATAGCATTTTCAAATTCCCACATTGCCTCTTTAACCATATGGTTTTCCCACAAAACCTTTACCCAGTGAATTACCTTATTTTGTAACACATGCTCTATATGGTCATGAATTTGGACTGGTTGTTCCTCATTAGAGAGATTCTCTTCCAAATAAACTACCTCTAGACTCAAAACATGAGATGGATCTGGAATATACATTCTCATCATTGAAACATGAAAAACATTGTGGACCTAGGACAAACATGAAGGTAAATCCACTCTGTACGCAATAGATCCAAATTTCTATTGTATTTCATAGGGTCCAATTCACCTTAAATTCAAATTTCCCTTCTTATCAAAATGCTTCACACTCTTCTATGGAGAAACTCTGAGAAGGACATGATCACCTACCTCAAATAAAATATCCTTCCTCTGGTTATCCGTATACCTTTTTTGCCTGCTCTTATCTATTCTCATGTTATTCTGAATCAAATGAACCTTTTCTATCATATCTTATACCAATTATAGTCCCATCATATTCCTTTCCCCTACTTTATCCCAAAAGTTGGAGTTTGATGACGCTTTCAATATAATGCCTCAAACGGAGCCATCTGTATATAGCAATGAAAACTGTTATTATAATAAAATTCAACCAATGAAATATTTCAGTCCCAACATCCCTGGTAATATAGTGAACAAGCACGTAGCATATGAACCAAGGTATGAATTGTTTTTTCTAACTTCCCATCTGATTGAGGATATAATGAGGTTCTAAAATTTAATTAAGTACCCAATGACTTCTGAACGCCTTTCCAAAATTTAGAAGTGAACCTGATATCACGATCATATGAAATGGAGAGGGGAACTGCATGAAACCTGACTATATCATTAACATACAAATGAGACTGTTTATCTAGAGACAAAGTATCTCGAATAGGAAGGGAATGAGAATATTTAGTCAATTAATCAACAATAACTGAGATTGCATTGTTACATAGAGATGTGTTTGGAAATCCCACAATGAATTCCATGGATATATTTTCCCATTTCCACTCTGGAACAGGTAAAGGCTGAAGTATATTACTCGGTAACAACCACTATTCTTGAATCTACTGACAAGTCAAACACTTTATAGTAAAATATGGAATATCTCTTTTCATTCCATCTCACAAGTAATACGCTCGAAGATCTTTGTACAACTTTGTATTGCTAGGATGAACTGAAAATGGAGAACTATTAGATTCAAATAAATATGTATTCTTAAACTATGAATCAAAAGGCACACACAATCTCTTTCCAAATTAAAAATCATAATCATTATCAATGTTAAAATCAGGCCACATATCCTTCTGATCCAACTCTTCCTTTTTCAACAACTCATTGTCTTCCTTCTGTGCTTTCAATATTCTGTCTGATTGAGATGATTTCACTGACACCTAAAACAAAATAGAAGAATTTCCTGCACCAAAAAAAAACAATTCCAAAGTTCATAAAATCAAAAACCAAAGCATCTCTTTAAAAACATAGCAAGGTCAATGAAGTATAAAACATTAAAATCAAAGAATCAGCCACATTATTTGCCTTTCTGGGATGATAATGAATCGTGCAATTATAATCCTTGATTAATTTCAGTCATCTCCTCTGTCTCATGTTCAATTATTTCTGAGTGAATATATACTTTAAAATTTTTGTTGTCAGTATATATTTCACATTTTACTCCACAAAAATGGTGCTCCAAATTTTTAAAGCAAAAACAATAGTAGCTAATTCTAAGTCATGTGTAGGGTAATTTAACTCATTAGGTTTCAAATGATGTGACACATAATAAATTACCTGATCATTCTACATAAATACACAAGCATTTCCTTTCAATAAAAAATCATTGTAGATGACAAACTCATCATTTCTAGAAGGCAGTGAAAAAAATGGAGCATTTTCCAACCTTTTTTTCAATTCCTGAAAACAATCTTCACATTATTTTTTCTAGATGAACTGAACACCTTTTCAGTTAACGTAGTTATTAGACTAGATAATCGTGCAAAATTTTCAATAATCCTCTGGTAATTACCTGAAAAACCATGAAAACTATGGATCTTGGTTAAATTTTTCGGTCTTGGCCAGTCTTTGACAACATTTGTTTTTTCAGGATCAAATGTTATGCCATTTTTTGAAACAATGTGGCCAAGGAAAAGAATTTATTGTAACCAAAACTCACACTTACTGAATTTCCCATACAATTTCGTTTCATTCATGTTTTGAATGTCAATCATTAAATTACATTCATGTTCCTCTTTCCTTTTTGAATAAACCAAAATATCATCAATGAGCACAACCACAAAATTATCCTAGAACTCACAAAAAAATCTATTCATATGATCCATGAATACAGAAGGTGCATTGGTCAAACCAAAAGAAATAACTACAAATTCATAATGGCCATATCTATTAAGAAACATGGTCTTTAGAATGTTTATTCCTTTACATTCAACTGATGGTACCCTGACCTCAAGTAAATATTCGAAAAATACTAATCTCCTTGGAGCTAATCAAAAAAATCATTGATATGAGGCAAAGAATACTTGTTCTTAACAGTGATGTCATTCCATGCTCTATAATCAATGCATAGTATCATTGAACTATCATTATTTTTAATAAACAATACATGAGAAGCCCATGGTGAGGTGGTTGGTCAAATTAAATCTTTATCTAATTACTCATGAAATTTCTTCTTTAACTATAATATTTCAATTTGAGCCATTTGATAAGGGGCTTTTTAAATAGGCTTATCATTATGAACAAATTCAACAGTAAATTCAACTTGTCGATCTGGTATAATACCATGAAACACATTAGGGAAAACATCACAGTACTCATTTACCCCAGGGACCTCATTAATCTGAACAACTCCACTATTTTCAATAATATGTGCAAGGTAACATTAATTTCCATCTTTTAATATTTTCTCATCTTACTGATATGTTATCAAAAGTATGGTTTCATTCATGTACACAAACTAAAAAAAATTCTAAAAATAAACTTATTTATCTCTGAATTCAATCATTGTATGAACAATAGAAATCCAATCCATTCCCATAATAACATCAAACTATACAAGAGGCAAAAAAATATGGGTTGCAGGTAGATTCTTTCAGCAAACAAGGAAAAAAAGCTTCTTATAATTTCTTTTTGTATCAAAATTTCCTCTCGTTGTTTTTACTATATGATCAGGATTCATATCTTGAGATGGAATTCTCAATTTACTAGAAAACGTTTCAGAAGTGATAGAATGTGTAGACCCTGAATCAAACAACACATTTTCATAATCTGAACAAACAAACTGTGTACCTGATACTACTTCATTTGAGGGCCAAACATCTACTAAAGTAGTTGCAAAGGATTTCACCACCCCTTTCTTCTTGTAGTCTTGTTTCTTTCCCTCAGTTGAGTTCTTCGTTGGACACTCAATTTCATAATGACACATTTCATTTCACTTAAAACATCTTAATGTTGGCTTTTCATTGCCTTCTTGATTATCTTCCTTATAGTTACGAGCAATATGACCTCACTTACTCCACCTGATTAACATTCCATAATTTGATAAGCATTCTCCATGATTCTTTTTACCACACTTCTCACAAGATAGATATTTTTTTTCTTACCTCTAGGCTTCTTTGTGGAATTATTTCCCTTTGCGTACTAACTGGACCTCTTTTTCTGTTGTTTTTAAAACAAATGATCATTGGAAAACTACATTTCCACAATCTCCTCACATCAAACAAGATTTTCATATATTTTGAACTCACGAGAGGCTAATTATCTTCAATATCACGGTGTCATTCCTGATTAAAATCAATTTATCTTATTATTATGGTCTCAGATGAAATTTGGAGGATACTTTTACAGTTGAGTTAACTTTTCTTCGTAAGCAGCCACTGAGTCATCCTCATGCCTCAATTCCTTCAATTTGTTTTCTATCCTTAGTTGAACCACCTTAGTAAAATATAACTCAAGGAACATACCTTCGAATTCATCCCAATCAAGCGCACCAATCTCCTCACTATCCCTGAGATTTTTCACAATCAACCACAAGAGATCAAATTCCCCTTCAAAATAGTAAATAATGAGACTTACCTTTTGATGTTATGAACATCCCACGACAATGAAATTTTTTTCCAGTGATTTAATCCACTATACTGCTAGCACATGGTTAGATGATCCATTGAATGTTGAGGGATGCTACCTCATGAAATGCCCCAATACTAACATGTTCGACTGTGGTTGATCTTGCTGATCTCATGGATGGATAACACCACCATTTATATCCCGATTCAAATGTTCTATCACTATAAAAAACTGTTCAGTTCATATTCAGACTATCTAATGTTGCTAAATTGGAATGGTGTCTTCTTCCGGATGTCGTCCCAACATAGCGTCCCTATTTTATATTCATAAAACCATTCTGAACACAGAAATATCTTAGGAAAAGTAAAATGGTAATATGTAAATTCTATATGACTTCAATATTATCATAATTTTTTTATGGATATTAATTTAACAGTATCCTAACCTTTAAAGTTATCTAAACAGACCACTGATACCTACTATAAGGACCCAGCCTTACAACATTACATAATCAT
Source organism: Viscum album (assembly GCA_963277665.1). Lineage (NCBI taxonomy): Eukaryota > Viridiplantae > Streptophyta > Magnoliopsida > Santalales > Viscaceae > Viscum > Viscum album. Next base: position 26,236,848 of record OY728120.1, on the reverse strand, counting down.
AAATTAATTGAATAATTCACATTGATGATCTTTTCGGTTTAGAGTTTTATAGAATTAGGTCATAATTGTTACATTACATCCCAAAAGTTATGAAGTAGAAACATATTCTCAGTCCCCATATTTTTCGAAAAAAAAAATTATAAAAAAATGAGTCATTTCGAGTTCTATGTTTTAGACAACATGACTTTTCCATGATCCAATACATGACCCAATTCCATATTATTCCTTGTGTTAAAAATTTCAATAACATGGAATGAGAATTAAAAGCTCAGTAAAGGATACACAAAGAAGGAAAACTGTTAGTTTTTTTTAAAACAAGAAGTAAACCATGAATAATTTATCATATGTAATACTTTTCCCCATTATGAAGTAGTAAGTACACTTCACTATATAAAAGATCATTTATTTCCATTTTTTACCAAAATATTACCATAAAACCAGTATAAAGAATACATAACATATAAAGGTAACTTGGGAAACAACATACTAAAATGGAATAACCATACATTTGACTTCAACACATATCAATAAATGGAATATCCATATGGCCGACTTCCATACCCAATGTATTGGAGGTTATAACATAACCACCCATCCTGGTTTATCATGTCACCACCCGTCGTTTTGTTTATCATGTAACCACGTGTCAAATGTCCAAGTACCATTATAAAATCATAACACATATAAAAAATATAATGGAAAGAAAACATTTCCACATTTCAATCACAATATATCACTTAAATATATTGACATAAAAAATCCATTATCAAAACCATTTTTAATACCAAAATACATAAAATAGTATATGGTTTTTATTTTCCTATTATAAACAATACAACTGGTTAAGGAAGCCAAAGATTAAATAATACTCACGGTGGCTGAAGGTCATTGTCACCGCTTACATTAAAAGAAACAGTTTTTGTCATTTTGTAAAACACTTCATTGAATAATATTCCCTTTGAATTAAATGATACTTCAAAGGATTTTATACAGAGTAAAAAAGTATGTCGTGTATTAAAATAAAATATGCCTCAATGAAAGGAGATTGAGATGAAGTCCCTTACCTCCTGTCTGATTTGACATGTTCATTCTTTAATCTCCGGAATAATAAACTACAGTTAATTTATACTTGCTTAAGAACCTTCTTTTCATTTTTATCATTCATTTTAAATCAATTATTTCCATGTTATAACATTATGTAATCATTTATGTTAATAACGGTAGTTTTGTCGATATTTGGTACTTGAGTCAAAAATTAACTTATGATAATTAAAAGTTGTTCATGTGGTCAAATATCCATTATATACAGAATGATATTCATGATTTAGATATCATATATATCATATATATCTAGTATATTTATGTATTTATAGTAGTATATAACATTTTGAGATAATAAATGAAATTCACCATTCATGGAGGTGGTAAGCCGTACGTACGCATGAACGCTACTTTCATTTCTATTTCTTATTTTAATGGAATTAAATCATAATGATACATAGCTATATTATTATTCCATTATATTATCATATATAATATCATTATCTCCCTCATTTATCCGTCCCACATATGGTAGTAACGATTCATATCACTTTGAGGGGGCGGTAGTCCGCACTTCCTCGAATGAAATTATCAAATTTACCCATAATGAAATACATAAAGGTATATTATATTTGGAAAATTTGGAAGCCTAAGGAAAACATAAACATAATATATATCATATATAAATACAGTTCCATCATAATGGCCACCATGAGACACTGTACGAGATAATTGAACAATCATCATTTTGTGAGGCGTTAGTTTTGCATCCACAGAAATAGTATGGTATTTACCCATTAGATGTTGGTGTGTGTAAGTGTAGTTCGAATAATTCTCATAACAACATCCTAGTATATTTTCGATACCGGTTTTGTTATAGAATAGAATAATAAAAAGAGTTTAGGGGGTTGGAGAAGTAAAATAAAACAACAAAACTTAAGAGAAACTTTTACTTTTAATTCGGGTAACACCCTTTGGTGTGAACCAAAAGGACTTCTTGATGTGCATTATGCCTATGTTAAGGATTCTAGGTGGAAGAGTGGGATCATTAAAGATTATTTGGGAAGGGTTTTGATGAGCAAAGGGGATAGAGATGTGTGATTAATGGGTTAGAGGTTAGGTCTTTTTTAAGGGGGTGGAGGGGCTCTTTAGGAATATGTGAAACTATTATTTTATTATATAATTAGTTTCGTTTTATAATGGTCAAAAACTTATTAAAGTTGAATATATGATGACTAATGGTCGAAATAAAATCATTCAAAAAGAATTGGACTTGTTCTGAACATTATTTTAATCATTAAAATCATATTTATTTAGATCTTTTATTAATTCGGTTAACACTAAATCATTATTTCATTATTAATAATTTAATTTATTTGTTGTCTAAAAATTAGAAAAAAAACTACCATGATGTAGTAAATATTTTTATATTTACAAATAATATTTATTGTTAAAATTATATCTTATATAACCCAATTTAAAAATTAATTTACAAAAAGATATTTTTTATGTCATTTTTCTATTTACTATAAGTTAATTAATATAAAGTGTCATTATAACTCCCATGTGGCTCAATGGGGTCCCAAAATCGACCCAAATAAGCTGATGGTTGGTTTTGTCAAATAAAATTATTATAACATATGTTAGGGTAATTTTATAATATTAAAATAATATTTTTTTACCCTTATTTACCAAATTTACCGTTCAACCATTGCAAATAAAATTTTTATTGTAATAAATATTCATAATGTCTAAAAATAAAAGCTACCTATTTACACAACTTGGTCCTCCTGATTCCAAATATTAAATCAATTTTTCCAAATTCAAAAAACAGAAGAGGAAGAAATTGATTTAAAATTAAATCCTGGTATCAAAACAGTATGCTTGTTTTTTTGAAATATTAACAATCAAAAGATTTACAGTTGTTTATGTCCAATTTCTAAGAGAAATTAATTAAAATTACAAAAATTGGATTAAATGGTAAAAATATAATCAAATAAAAAATAAAAAAATAAAAAAAAATAAAAAAAATAATCTAATCATATAAATAAATATGATTAAAACGCAGTTTTGAATTAAAATACATCATTTTTCACTTTTCATTAAAAATTGAATTTTATCATAAAAATACCAAAAATTTACCCAAAGTAAATTTTGATTTCACTATTCAAAATAATAATTTTATTTGGTCAAATAGCATATATAAAAGTGAACAAAATATATTTAATGAAGGTTCACAATTAAAATGTGGAAAATCATCCTTTAAGGTAAATTATGCTTAAAATTAGATTTATTCAAATTTTAAGCCTCTAACATTTATTAGATAAACATAAAAACATTTAACAAACATGTATAGTCATAATATAGTTAGTTTAATTCATTACCACCAATACAACTTCTAGGCGTTAACTACCATTTAAAATAACAATATAATTTTGTTAGTGTGCAACATAAGTTTTTAAAAAAAAATCCGTTGTTGCATATCGAGTACGCCATCGGACATAGAAACAACTTTATAGTAAAATTAATATTTATTTCAAAAATATTAATCAATATTAAAATTTAATATTACTTTATTTACCTTGGTTGTTACAGTTCTCTCGGTTCGGATTAGTTTCTTGGGGAATTTTCATTATATCATGGGATATCATTATATATAAGGTTCTAGATTCCATCCATGATTTTTTAAGGGCTGATCTCTGACCAGGGAAATGAGTCCATCTACGATGGTGCTCATTCTTAACGTTATTGAATATATGACACCCAGTCCATATAAGACCATTATTCATACAATTTTAGTTACAAAATTATCTCTTGTATCCTTCATATAAGTTTGGCGCAACTTCTTCCAAAACTCTAATAAAAAACAAAATTGGATTTTATTAGGAAGTTGAATTCATGGGGATATTACAATTTCCCATAAATTAGTGGATGAACATACCAACAAGACTTTGGTGAACATCGTCAATGTGGAGGTGGATGAGGATAATGCCTTTGATAGGACGGAGTGGGGTTTCCATATTCATGTTATGAGATAGTTTGGATTCTCAGACTAGGTCTATTACTTCATCAGATGCTATGCTTCCCCTTGGGTATTGATATTTTTCATGGGAAAGGACATTGGATTCATTAATTTTTTTGGGGATTATACATGGTGATTTGATGTCTTTATGTCTGTTCATTCTAGATTGGGAGGCTCTCTCTAGCAATTTACATAGTTGGATGGATGTAGGTTGGATCCTTATTGTTATGTTCAAGGCTGAGGCTCCAACATTAGATCACATATTATTTGAAAAAGATTGTATTTTCTTTACGAATGATATAGAATGGTCCCTCATCAACTTCACCATTTTTTGGATAGTTATTTCTCTAGAAGTGGGAAAAAATTAATTTTAATAAATGTAGTGTTTCCCCCCAAAAATATTTGAATAGAAAGAGCAGAAGTATTCCAAATTGTCATGGGATTTGTAGGATACACATTATTATGATCTATCACAGAGTACCAATATCCAATATAAGGGTTAAAAATGTCTTTTTCAATTGTATGATCGATAATATCATGGGACACATTCTCAAATAGAAGAACTACTTCCATTCATTTAGAGGTAGGATCACTCTCATTAACAATTTTTTCACCTCCATCCCTATGAAAATATTTATATTTATCAAAATCCTCTAGGGGAATATCAATTTCATTTAGAGGATTCCAGATGGTTTCATATTGGATTCTAATTAGAACAGAAAATTACTCTATGATGATTGGGAGAGTATGGTGAATCCCATTGATGTGGAAGGAATTGGTATCCATAGCTTTTAGTGAGGCATATAATCATTACAAGAAAGATTATCTGTTGAATTATTGATGTCAAGACACTTTGGGAATGATTAATGATTGGAAAATACATATATGAATCATGATAATTGGGAGAAGGAAACTTGATAATGATGATACTAGCTTGGTGCATGGTCGACCAGATGGATATTCTTAGAGAGAAGGTGAGGTGTGTGGTGGTTAGTTATGACATTCATTAGTGAAAGGTTTACTAGTATAACATCAAGTCGATATTTTTCTATGAATATCTTATTCTAGATATCTATTTTAGGGAGGTGAGTCTCTTTCCAATTTTAATCTATAAAATTCCCATCATCAACCAAAAAAAATTTCACACGAGAGATAGTTTTTGGTTTTAATCTGATAGGTGAATTTTTATGGACTCAAACATTGGGGTCTTTTCTAGTAATGATTTTTGTGAAGGTATATAGGGGATAATTATATCTATTGTTTTAGAATCCAATAATTTTTTTAAACTATTACCATCGAAACATGAATTGCAACAATCATGTTTGAGAAATAATTCAATTCCAACAAATAACAATATTCAAAGGAATGGAATTATGATGTTCTCTTATTGCTGGTATTCCCACTCTCCATTATGAGAGTATATCTAGATACATTTCTTCATGAAAGATAGGATGGAATTTTTTGATACCATTTCAAGTTTATCATGGTAATTACCATGTATTGGGAGTTCAAGAATGAGTTCTTTGCATCTTGATTTCACAATGACAACTTGATGGGTTCTGAACTAAAATTCCACTCAATAGTGATCAGGGTGGTGCATTGGGTCATTTGGGAGTCGATAAATACTTCGTGGAATGATTTTATGACATCACTTATCATACTAAATATTCATTTTTAAACCATAGTGAATGAACATAGCTGTATATTATGTGGAAGGGATAAACTGATCTCTATAATAGTTTTTCTCTGGACTCCTCGAATACTAAGGAATTAAATAACATTGGAAGGGGTCACTGGATCAAACACATTCTACTAATGTATGGAATGATGTTTAATGTGGGTGGTTTATGTGAGAATGGTATCAGGAAAGACAGAGGGCTTTTCCATGATTCTATAGGCATTGTTCTGTTTCGATTCAGCATTTCATTGGTCCATGAAACACCCTGGGTTCCAAAATAAAGGCCATGAATTGTGCCCTACTAATTTGTGATCTCCTTAATGGGAAGATAACTATGTAAGAGAATGATTCTTCTTCTTTGGTCAAACTGCATATCTCATTCAAGCCCACTCCATAAGATCTCACTTATAATATTTGGGACTGAAGAGTGTATCTTGATTGGGGAATTTTCATCAAGGGGACACTAATGAATGTAACTATGACATGGATTTCCTTCCATACGTATGAGTGTCTCTGAGATGATTATCACATTTCACTATTTTATTCCTTACCCAAAGAGTGTAATAATTTTATATATGGTGATGATCTTGTTCTTAAACACTTTCATCCTTCATGACCCTTATTCTCATTTCATGACTTCATTATCAATAAAAACTACTATTTGAGGATAACAAATGGTGACATTGTATTCTCTAGAGGTGTAAGTAAAAGGGATATGTTAGCATAATATGCACATAGGGGTCTGAGAACATGAGAATAACATTTTTTGATAACACCCTTCATATCAAATATCATACAAACAAGTCATCAAATAATTATTGGTAGACCATAATACATGAATAATAATGTAATTAAGATAATCATCGATGAGATAATAACATATGTCAAAGACATGTAATTGTATCATTCACATATCAATAGAAATTGTTTTATGAAGGACACCTACCAAGATATTCATACATGATATTCTTTTTCTAATCAAATGTCTACCTTTATTGGGCATGTGATGAACTTCTCTGTACCATCGTGTTATGGTATTATGATGACATCCTGTGTATTCAATTATTGTGGGCTTGGGATTCCCACCCATGTACCAGATTTTATCATTCATTGAATGATATCCTATTTTCCCTATTGTTGTATTCTTGGGCTGATAATCTATGTACCCTATGATCTCATAGAAACATTATCATTACTCCATTAATGGGAGGTAGATATAGGTCCCACACATCAAATAATGAAACCCATATTTACATGTTAAATAAGTTAATAAAAAATCATCTTACAAATATGAATAAAAAGAGATCGATTACAAAAAAACCATTTAATAACCTAAGAGAAAATAGATAGGTTTCATAATCATTTTCCCATATCATAATCCATTGATGTAAGGGGATTTCATAGGTATTTTATCATGGTATAACCCATGGAAGTGAAAAGGGTTTTATAAAAAAAGATTTAATATTAAACATAATAATATAAAAGAATGATTATCAATGGTCTCCTTATAACATATCCCCAGTAATGAGTGAAATATATCAACAGATGTCTTCATAGATGGAGAAGTATTTTTAATGACCACTTGGAGAATTTATTAAGGGAATGAACATTTCCCTAAAAGCAAGTTTTTATGAAACAAAACGTTTCCATAATACCTTTCTTTTAAAAAACACTTTAAACATAAGTGTAATTATTTATACACCAATATATCATTTATCGAGTAAAATATCATCTCATATATTAAAAATTCTTTTTAAATCATAAAACATTTTGAAAAAATATTTCTTTTAAATTAACCTCGAAAACATATGAAAAATGATTTGAAAACCATTGAAAAAACATTTTAATAAATTTTTATCATTTTTGAAATACATTTCCTTGAAAATTATCTTATATAAATCTTTTTTGAAAACATTTTGACAGGAAAAAATGTTTTTTAAATGACGTAGTTTTCCGAACAAAGGGAGAAATACAAGAAGATTTTACTAAAAATAATGAAATGATTATATTATGTAAAAATTATTGGAATAATGGTACCATAACATGAATATATAATTTATAAAACTACTAAAAAATATTAATTATTATTATTGAGAGGCAGATCATAATATTTCATTATTACAATCATAGTTGTGGACGATCTTAATAAATGATGAGATTATAATATTAAACTATCACTACTATAGTAAATTTGAATCATAATACCCATGAAATAATAATATTACATATATCTTAAGATATCATTAAAATAATGAGATTATTTATATAACATATAAAAGGGGATGGGTATACACCTCATTAAATAATATATGTAAAAACATGACATGTTTCATAAAAAAAGAAAATTGAGGTAAATTATCTTACAACATTGGAAAATTTGATACTGTAACCCCATGAACAAGAGATCCTGACATGGATTTTTCAAATATGAAAATTATTAAATAGAATAATGATATATTAAATTCATGTTTAGTTTATAAACATCATTGAATAACAAGGTGATGATGATGAATTTTGTATCATGAAAAATATGAGTGAGATTGAAGTCCACTATAACCTGAGTAACCATTGGATCATGAGATTACTGCATGTCTAAAAAATAATGAATTTTTTCATATCATGAAACAAATTAAGTTTAGGAAATTAAATGTAATTGTATAGTATATAAACCACATAACATACATGATTTTTTAATATGTCATGAGTCTCGTGGAAATAAAAGTGAGATTGGAAATCCTCTTAACATAGTTCTTTAATTCAATAATACATATCAATGAATACTATATAATAAATATATGCTTATTATATTTCTTGTTCAGAACCATATTTTAATATATCATACTATTAATTAAATTATTATGACTTTATATTTCCCATTTATTAGCAATTCGTTGTTAATGTAAAATTTTTTGCAATACCCACATGGTATTTCGTATATGTTTTGAATTGTTATTTTTTATACTCTATCTTAGACCAGGATTTTTTAATTTAAATATTTTTAAAATGATATAAATATCATTTAACCGTAGTATATATTTATTAATATTAATTTATAAAATTTATAAATTTAAAATGAAATAAACCATTCATAGATATGGTAGAAAGTACGTATGCATGTGTGTTGTTTCCATTTTCTTATCACAATGAATGAATGAAATGTAAATGATATATATATATATTCATTAACATACCATTATTATTGTATTTATACCACATATTTTTTAAAACCCATTCTTAACACGTTACATGTAATGCATAAATGAATCACATCACTTCGCGATGCGGTAGCCCACCTTACACACAAACAATATTATCATATTCCCCCAAAATGAAAAAATTGATGGTATATGTTATATAAAAGTTAAAGAAGCTTAATAAAATCAAAAATATAAAAAATAAAATATATAAACTATAAAATTGACTTTTTAGAAACCATGAATGGTGGTAATGGAAGAAGGAATGACAACAGTGTGTGAGGAGGTAGTCCACCATACATACTAATGATGATTTCATATATCATTTGATGGATGGGTGAAAAATACAAGGTCTTGAAAATAACATAAAAGATTCTATGTATATTTATGATAATTATTTAATTATAATATCATGATATAATAATAGTTTATGGGATTCTAGGAATAAATAAAACCAAAACATTCATTGTAGAATGTTACCACTCCTAAGGCATCTTCTTTTGGTTCTCCCTGAACAAATTCCTAGGTTGGATTTCCCCCAAATGTATGTTTTTTAGTGTGTGGTTTGGTATGTGTATAATTTAATTGGTAAGAGGTTGGTTGAGAGAAATGGTTTGACATGTGTGAATAAGTGATGGGAGTGATTTTTCATTTATAGTGTAGGAGGAGTGGAATTCTCGTAAATATCAAATGGTAAACACTATTGTGAGGTATATAATATATAATTTACCTCCAGTGATGAAAATATACTACAAAAATATTATATATGGTAGAAATATGGAAACAAAATGGGATTTGAATAAGTTTATTGGTTATTTCCACCTATTGTTTAATGTTTTCTCGCTTACTATCATTTAGAATTAATTTTTTGACCAAAGTATTCATTTTATATACATGTGTAAACCATATTTTATTAGTTTAGTTAACATTATACATAAAATCCTCTCTAATTTCGTGGTTATAAATATAGTTATATTTTAATATTATTATTAAAATCAAGCCGTAGTTCTGTAAAAGTTAGTACTGCATGTAACACAAACTCTGGAAGGATCTTGGCATTGTGTGGAAGACAATAAAATCATGTGTAACACGTAACACAAGATACAATAGATAATTTTTTTAAAATAATAATAGCTCAATATTATTTATACTACACGATTAAATTGGTGTTGCATGTAAATCACACATAACATGGTGTAGCATATAATGAAACCCATCAAAAAAATTTAATTTATTCAAAAAAACCTAATTCATAAAAACTCATGGTGTTTCATTATATAACACATATAATTAATTTATCCATTGAAATTATTCTAGGTAATCAATGGTTTAACACTTTATTGATCATTTTATTGGATCCCACATAATAAATATTGATACTGAATCTTCCATTAAAAAAGTAATGGTGGAAGCATATCATTTAACAATAGTAACTCATAACAAGCTTACTATATATGTTGGAATAGGTGGAATGTGAATATGTTGACCTGAAAAAAAAAATTTAGAGAGTTATTGAGATCACTAACTATAATAAATTGGGTGATTCTGTGAATTTTAATGATAAAAAAACCATAAATATGTGATTGTATAAGGGTCTATCTGATTCCTAAAAAATCCAGATACAATGATAAATTTTTTTTTAATTTTTTTGCAAATGTTGAGTTATTTTAATAATATTATATATTTAAATGATTAATTTCTAATATATAAGAACAATATCACTTTAATGTTGTGCCTTGAACAATTTACAATTCATCTATTACTTAGAGAAATGATGTTCATTTTTTATGCCTAAATTACAAACAGGTCGTAAGATTCATAGAATGATATGTAATTCCACCAATCATTCAATATCATCAAATAAAAACTTTTCTCATAGGTCATCAAATATGCATAAATATTTATATAGAGGAATAATACCTTAATCTCTTAAACATCATTCAATGTTCAACATAGAACATTTAATAAATGGGTTGTCTTATAACCCTTTCAAAAAATTAAAATGAAAAACATGAGAAAGGAGGTTACAAAATTTCTAAAAAATCACCATTACATTAATCCACCTTTTATCATAATGTAGATCAATATTTTCAGATACCCAACATGTGAATTCCATCATCATATAATCTCATCAAACATGGTGAAATTTTAAATTAACATAGATCCTTAATGAAACAAAGAATTATTACACATTCCTTTAAAAAACAACAATTTATTGAATATATTCCATATTCAGAATAATTTTGAAAAATAAATCAATGATATCACAAAGTACTTTTCAATATATCTATTATCAATTCTGTAGTCATCACTACTATCCAATTTAAATTATCAAAATCATTCATCTCTTTATCCAGACTAAAATGTTTTTCTCGTCTTCTATAACATTTAAAGGATTAAATTCTCATAATCATTTTTTTCTACAAAATATTACCATAAATTAAATCAATTTTCTCTTGCTTCACCAGTAAAATATAACAAAATATTGAAAATTTTAATGAAACAATTATACAAACAATAATTAAATATATTTCATGATTCATAAAAAAAATCATTTAATTCAGATACATTAATACATATATCATTACACATTTTCATTAGTCTATTAACTAGGATTAATAATCTTATTACTTATTACTTATCATCTCCATTAATTCATTTTTAATCTCTTCATTATCATCGATACAACCTTTACTCACAAGACTATGCAGATATCGTTCATGATCTTTCATCGTTGGTCACTAATTTGTATAATTGCCATATTTTAAACATTTCAAGTCTCCAAAAATCTATAAAACCATAGAGAAACTATTATTATCTTCCATTATGTTAAATGTACTTTTCATTTCCCTTTATAGTTAATTAATTTTTGTCCTTATTTTCACAAGTAAAACAAACTTCTTGTTTCTCTACGAAATTCACTTTTTTGGATCTTCCCACGTTATTGGAAAAAAGAAAACTTAATATTCATTACTCTATAGTATACATTAAATAAATTCATAGAAAACAATTTCATTCTATTCTATGGTGATTCTGTGAGTTGATTAAGATATATGTTTCTAATCATGTTCTGCAAAAAAATGATTAGGTATGATCTAAAAGTTATTCACTCTATTGATCATCTCATTTAACTAACCATAATCAAATTTTCTATCACTTTAATTTATAAATTAGTTTCTTATGGTTGTGGAAAATTACTGACACTAGAAATTATAGCATGGGGAAAAAATATCCTAGAATAAAACCTCATAATATTTAAATATCAATTATAGGTTTACTAAATAATTGCATATTCATTTAAATCATTAACGCCCATATTTTATCCTTGGAAACTCATCTTCATACTCTATTTAAATACTTAAGAATTGTTTATAATGTGTTTTTGAATATCCAAATCATATCCCTCAAGTGTTTCATACTATGTATGTAGTAATGACCATTTTTATACCCTAATCCTCGATCTATTCTAACTCAATACTGTTGTTTTTGGGTTGTTAATCCTTGTTACATATTTTCCAAATACACACCCACTTATAGTATCCAAATTGGAATGTATTTATAGAAAACCACCAACTCTATCCTTTACCAAAATTCCATGACATTTTCATATACTTTTGATCATCTTTAGACTAATACATAGTGACATCCATAGAGATATCCTTTTAAATATACCTACAAATATATCTATTGTTTTATCATCCACGTTTACAAAGGTTGGCTAAACCATCCCTTTTATACAAACTATAGTGAATAATTCTTAACATACCTGGATGTTATGTCTTTTTAGATGAATATTCATTAAATTATATATATACATGCCTAAGGATGGAAATATTATAGTATATTTGAAAACATTGAAAATAATATTTTTGTCATGGGAATGACCATCATTATTTCTAGTAATGATCTTCCACATTAGTACTCATAGTTAAAACAACTATTCATAACCTAGGGAAGGGAATCATAAGGAAGGGTAAGATTAGATTATCTATAAGGGAAAGTAAATGAAATATAGGATAAAAACATGAAAATAGCCTTATGATAACATGAGAATAAAATTTGAAAATCATTCTATAGAAATCAAAAATTATACACATGTGTCATGGAATAAATATTGGCATTTCACATGACAAGAAATATAAGGGAATCAAGATTATAAGCTATCATATCATAGAATATGAATAAGACATGGAATTATTTCATTCACAGAATTATAGAAAATATTTTGTTAAGGATACCTTTCAAGAACATCATAAAATGCTAGGCATGGGATAATTTTTAGTGTACTTACATCGGGCTAGGGATGACCTCCCATGTAGCCTCTTATTTTAGGATTTGGATGACCTCCCATGTACCCACCTATTTCAGGATATATATTCCCTTATTGTTAAACTCCTACTGCATGACTCGGATTCCATCCCATGTACGATCTTTTTGTGGGCTTAGGCTGACCACCCATGTACACTTTGAGCTTATCAAACACTTATCATCACCAAATACAATCGAGGGAGTTATAGGTAACATCCATATCAAAATAAAAACCATAATTATATGTTCCCTATGATAATAAAACATTTATCATATCATGAGAAATAAAAACATTTGCATCATAAAAATCATATCATAACCTTTAAAAAGTGATAGCTTTCAAAAATCATTTACTTATCGGATAACCAATTGAGGGAATAAAGTTTCATAATCATTTTATCATGTTGTTACCTGTTGAAGTGAAATGGGTTTAATAAAAAAAGTATCATTGTAAACATAATCCACTCATGGAATAAATAATAATGGGGGCCTTGGATCACATCCTCACTAAAGAATAAGAAATATCAATGGATGTTATCTGATTTGGAAAAGGATTTTGAAAGATCACATGGAGCATTTATTAGGTAAAATAATCGTTCATTGAAAATTAGTTTTTTATAAATAAAATGTTTTCAAAATCCATGAATTTTTAATCCCGTTTAAACACTTATTATATTGGAATAAAAAAATTATAACATTCATTGATGAAAATATCATTTACACTTGGAAAAACGATTTTTAAATCACAAAAATGTATGAACAAATTTTTTATTAGAAAGTAAACATGAAAAATATTAAGGAAGAATTTAAAACCTTTTTAAACGCATTTCTAAAAAATAAAACATTTTTAAAATCCTTTTCCATAAAAATTAAATTAAAATTTCGTTTAACATAAATTAAAATTTTGATATCCTTTTGTAGAAATTATGTTTTCGTATTAAAGCATATTTCTGACCGAATAGAGAAATAAGGTCAAATTTTATTAAAAATACATTATTAATTATCTGAAGTACAAAATAGGTGAAAAAATTTAAAATTATTTAATGATATAATGAATAAACATAAGATAATAAAATTCATGAGAATTATCAAGTGATGGATCATATGATTTCATCAATGTAAGCTTAATTTTTAATAATACAATTAAATGATGATATTGCAATAATAAACTCATAGTTGATTGGTAACATTACGTCATAATCTCCAATAATGAATAAAAAAACAGAAGCATAAAATATTATGAAAATAAGGAGATTGATGATATGAAATTTCAAAAGGGGTATTGTATACTCGTTTTAAAATAATATAGGTTGATAACATAACAGGAGTCTCGAATGAAAATAAATTGCGAAAAAATTCCCTTACCACTTCAGTTACATTGATTCTATTACTCCATGAATTGGTGTTCCCAAAAAGGATTTGATAATAAATATTATCCTGAATATAATAATCAAAATGTATATTTATGGGATGTATATACAACACATTGATGAAATAGTTGGTGGACATGGATGGTGTCTCACGGTAAATAAATGTGTGACGAAATCCCCTTACTACATGAGTAACATTTTAATCATTAGATCAATGAACTGATAAAATCAAATTAATCAATTAATATAATTATAATATTTAAAATTTATTATATAAGATTTCATATTCTAGAATATTAAAACACAAAATAAAAGATTAGTGAATTTGGAAAAGTGCTCACAGAAAAAAAAAGTGAGACTTTAAATCCCATTACTATAAGTATTGACTACATTTGTACCTATTAAGACCTCATTTATAATAAATAAAATTTTATTAAAATTAGAATATAGAACTAGATTCATATATCTCATAACATATGATATTTTATTACTACTTCATATTACTAATTTATTAACACTTCCATGATAATGTTACATTTTTTTTCATAAACATTTTAT
Source organism: Viscum album (assembly GCA_963277665.1). Lineage (NCBI taxonomy): Eukaryota > Viridiplantae > Streptophyta > Magnoliopsida > Santalales > Viscaceae > Viscum > Viscum album. Next base: position 26,221,677 of record OY728120.1, on the reverse strand, counting down.
TTTTTGGATATGTTCTGAATTATTTTTTTCAATTGCATAGATAATGATTTCATGATATCTAGAATTTAAAACATTATATAAATTTCAAGTATATTTTTAATATATGTGTTTTTAATAATCTATAAAACATAGAAATAGGAAATGAAATACACAATTCACAGTGATAGTAGGTCATACGTACGCATGAATGATGTAAACATTTTGAATTCATATTGAAAGATGGAAAAGTAAATTTTATATAAATATAGTATATTTACATTAAAATTCATATTAAATTTATATAGAATATTTTTATTAAAAATATCCTTAACACAATCCCTTATAAGTGTTAATGAATCACCACACTTCATGAGGCTGCAGTATGTCGTAAAACGAACAACAATATCGTATTCCCAAAAAATGGAAATAATGATGGTATGTGTCATATAAAACATTTATAACGTAAATAACATCATAAAAATCATACATATCATATATTAATATAAATATTTTACTATTTACCATCTTCAAAGGTGGTATTTTAAGAACAAATAACGTTGTTTTGCGATTTTTTAGTCTGTCATACACGTGAATGATGATTGTGTATCACATTTAATGGATGTGTGTAATGGTTTATATAAAAAACATAACATAAAAAATATTTGTATATCTAATATACTAATTTTATTATATTATCATGATTTAAAAATAATTTAATGGGTTTGTTGAAGAATCAAAAAAAAACCATTGATGAACATTACCACTTCTTCGGTTATCGTGTTTTTCATAACACCAATGGACTACCATAGGGGAATTTCTATGAAAATATATGATTCTAGGGTGAGTTTTATGGACCTTTTGGTATAAATTGGGCTGGATTGGGATGAGTGTAACAGAATTAGTGGTGTGAATAATGGTGGGGTTGAGTACCCCTTTATAGTAGAGGAGGATTGGTGTTATTATAAATAAAAAAGGTAGACACGATTTGGAGGTCTCCCAAACATCATGTGACCCAATAATGGACCATTTGTGATCCAATAAGGCATTCTGTTAAAATATTTATATCCAAAGGGTTTTGGAAATAATTATACATCATTTTACCATTAGGTTTAATGTTTAGTCCCTTAGTAACCACATTTTCCATTCATCACTAAGATTAATTTTAACTCATTCACTAATAATTTTAGTAAAAATATAAATTGGAATTATTATTTATTATAAAATATCAAGATTCTAAATTTCGGGGTCCATTTTTTTTTAATTCATAAAATTTAGTAATTAATTTAAAATTAATCATGTTGATGGGATGAAACAACATGTTTTAAAAGTAAAACCTGTTAAAATGTTTAAAATGTTTGTACATAAAATTTCATTTTTAAATTTATTGAAATTACCAAAATTTTGTTATTTATTTAATAATTTACGTAATTATACTTTAAAAAAATTATAATATTATTTAACTATATAAATAATTTGAACCAAATGGAAAATTTCAATTATAATTCAGCACTTTTAAATATTCATAAAAAAAGAAACATCTCTGAAAAATAAAAAATTCAGCCAAATATAAAATTGACATATAGTTTTAGGAATAAATTCTTTTTTTAATTATATTTTATAATATAGTCGTTAATTATATTTAAAATACATGTTTTATTAATAGTTGATACAAATTCCTTTTTGAAAAATACATCTTTTTATATGTAAAATATGATTTATTCAAATCTATTTTTTATGAAACACATATGATGAATGTAAAATAGTGTAATGAATATAATATATATATATATATTCCCATAATATAATTCATGAAAATTGGTTTTTTTAATTTATTTAGATGAAATGTGTTTTTCATAGAAGAAATTTTTCAGTAATGGAATTTTATTATTTTTAAATAGATTTTACACGCATTTCTAATTAATTGGTAACCAAAGAACTAAATTTATATTCCTATAAATACCATATTTTCGAAATTTATTTTATCTTATTCATAGCTTCTATTCCATCATCTAGGTGACAACTATAAAAATAATTTTATAAATATATTAATAGTATTTTTTTTCAGGAAAACTCAATATTAAGTGAAACACAAGCTATTGAAGAAACATGGAATTGTGTGTAATATAATCCATACATGTTATTGCATGTATTTTAAGATAATAATAGTTTTTATTGTAACAAAATCTAACTCGGTGTTTCATGTAGTGAAATAATAACTTGTATTTGTTTTTGAAGGAATATTAATAAAGTGTAACATGCAATGTAAGCCATCAAAGAATTTTAATTTATTTGAAAATCAGAATTCATAAAAACATGGGGTGATACCCATATTTGTCTTCAAATATGATATAATTGTATCAACTTATACCTCCTTAATTGTAACCTTTGATTTCTGTTTTCATTTTTTATTAGGTTATCTAACCTAACTAGCTATATATTTGATCTTGATATTTCATTCAAATCATTTATATTGGGTCCAAAAGTGAAAAAAATGTCTATTACATATCCCTGTGGAATGTCAAAAAGGATGTGTAACTTCTCAAACAAGGAAACTGGGTCTATAAAGGAAGGCCACATGACCTCATGTGTGGCTCCACATATCCGACAGGTTGACGACTATTTATGAGGGACTAAATCTGATAATCCAAGACTAAAAACTATGTATCATGTAATTAAGAAAGATAATAATTAAAATTAATAAAATAATTAATGAAGAACTAGTGTAACATAAACAAACTAACTAATATAAAAATATATAAAATTTCTCGCAAAATAATAAATCCTATAAAAATAAATAAATTTGATAAATATATATAATATAAACTATCAGTCCTACCAGTGATTTTCGTATCCAAACATAATCACCATAGCCCTTAGATCAGAAATAATCCACAAGGCCCTTTCCCGTTGTCGAATACCTCATGAAAACTACATGTTCCATGAATATCTTGATTAGGATGTGAGTACATGTCTCATTAGGGAAGAAACCATAAATTGTTATCCTAATGTTCTCTTGTATACATGGGTATTCTATAATAATAATAAATGTGTTACCAGAATCGTAACACACAATAACAAACTGACTGGCCGTGCACTAAAAATTTTGCGTAAAAACTCCAAACATCCTACTTTATCTCAATGTCATAATGACTATAAAGGTTTTATAAGACCCAATTTATATCTACCAGACTAATGAATAATACTACACAGCATCGTGCGATCATAAAACATTTCATTCTTTTGATATCATGGATGTCATGTTCTTAGAATTATACAGGAATGAAAAGATACATATTAATCCCTAGGAATCAACAGTATTACCCTTGCAATCCTCTAGTCATCAAATACATCACATTGTATTAATAAGTAATCCTTATATACCTACAGCATGCAAAGGTCCCTCATCTCCGTCACTACAAGTCATGTACACTCCCCCTATAAGAGATTAACATTACAAGATGTTTCACCTATCATGGTCAATAAGAAAAATACCACTAAAGAACACATCGCAAGGTGGGATACATGTGAAATAATCGCGCATCATTATATGTAAGGGAGAACAATTATACATTTAATCAACATTAGAGATAATTTAAAATCTACAAAGTACTCATGGAAACAAGTGTGATATAATGTTCTCAAGGATAAAATCATAATCACATGAAATCATAATCTAGCATGGTAATCAAATATGATAATTCAAAAATCATATTAATGTAAAATTTAATCAAAATTACAAAAAAGGTTTGGAACTTCATAAAAACAATTTCATTGAAGTCTATGTAAATGATAAACCTCACTATGTGGTTTGACAGTTGGATTGGAAACATTAATAGTGAGGAACACCAACTCATGTTCCCTGTTATCCTACATTCCAACATCTTATGCTTATGGTAAAATAATGTCCACAGAACTAAAACTATATATTTAATTTTAATGCAAAATTAAATTCCTCATGTGATGATACATTACCTCTAGTAAATTACTTTTGAATTATCATTTAAAATATAAGATTTGATGATATATTATCTCTTGTATATTAATTTTAATTTATTTTAGTTCATTTAATTCATTCACAATTATCAATTTATAATTAACTTTTCATAATTTTAAATAATTGAATTCAGTAATATATGTAATTATCATTTTGTAATTTAATATAAATTCTATGGTAATCATAATAAATCAACTTTTATTAATATAATTTATAATTATTCTTGATTATTTGAAGAAATTATTTCTTAACATTTATCATGAATTATCATTAACATATGATGTCATAAAAAATTATATTATGATAATTTCTATGTTTTATTTATTTTTTAATCAAACTTTTTCGTATAACTATAAAAGAGATATAAATTAAATAAATAAGTAACATAATGATATAAATAAATAAACACACCGAAATGATGTGTCTAATGTGTAAATATATCTCATTGGGAAGGAAAATAGAATCAAATTAGTTCTTCCATGTTTCTAATATAATAATTAAGGGATATTTTAGGACTCTTAGAAATAACTAGATCCACCCTGATCGACATCCTAATAAATCATCTATAAAAACCCCAATGCCTCATGTTCATCAATCAAGAAAATTAATACCCTATTTAAATCCATTATTTAATATAGAATATAATGTGGGGTTATAGATTTTATCCTATAAAGGCATTTCTATTTTTAAGGGGTTAAAAACAAAAGAAATTAGATATTTTGAGACATTTCCACAGCCACAACTTGAGTACTATCGCAACATGGGGGATGGTGTATAGTGCACATGATTTTAATAAATTAAATTAATAATAATAATATAAAAAAAATGTTAAATAACATTTCATTAATTGACATCTGACTAAACACAAAACACCTGAAAAGTTAATATCCCACCTTTGCTAAACCCCACATCCTCATTGAAATAATGGGTTTTATTTGTCATGCGACACACCGATATGAAGATATTCAATTACTTTCAAAATATTAATTTAATAAAAATATTAAATAACATATCCTTGAACTGGATTTGACTAAAATCCTGATGCTCAGAATATTTATTTTGTATGATGAGGGTAGACCCCCAATCTTTGACCTAACTAAAATATCTAATTTCTCAGACAATATAATATTTTGGAGTTAATAAATAATTTTCGAAAAATAATGCATGCATAATATAATATATAATTTATTTTTATTTTTTATGCACTGAGGAGCTGTATGCCCTAGAATCCCATGTTATATCGACAACTATGTCCAAAAATATTTTATATAATATTCAAAGCGATTTACATTTCTTTTATCCTTGCAAGAAGCCTTTAAATCATCTACTATGTTTTTTTTCTGAAAATATACATTTTAATATAAAAATAATAACAATTAATCATAAATATTTGTTTTTATTGTATTTAAAAATTTACAATACTGCTATTCTCCCCCTATATCAACTTATCATACCAAAGATGTATCACTTGTATGATATCTCAAATAGTTGAATAAACTGATCTCGAACATCATACTCATTGTCTAATTTTTTTTCTTGAATCATTCCACGCTACTACCAAATTTGGGAAATTGGTATTGTCTTCCTTCAATGAACATTCTGACTCCCATCTAATTACTGCCATAGACACTCAAAAAATTATGAATATTGTCCCAAATCAACATCCTCATTTTCTATAACTTGAAAAAAATTGGGAATATACCTTTAGTGTTGGGAAATGTGGAACACATCATTCATTCCTCAATAACAAGGGGTAAGGTATAATAGGTACTCCACTATCCACAATCTGTGGTGGTAGCTTACATTGATTCCTCCAATATCGATGAACTAACTAAGGATTCACTATCAATATGGCATGATACCCCATAGTGAAATTTTATGGTCTCCTCCTATGGAATATATGTAATCATTTTCTACTCTCAGTGGAGATCGTAATTTTAAAAATTAGATTCACTCACATATTTTTCCTGAACTAAACCATGCCCACAAATGGTTCCTCACATGCCTCCGGCCACAAAGCTTTGATCGACATGGTTTCCAATAATATCCACATAGGTATATAACTGAATGGAATCTAGGAAAATGTTATTGAATGCAAACATAATCAACGAATGACTATCATACTACGCTCCACCATGGTCTTGTATGAAAAATAAAATCATTAAATACAACATGCATATATCTTCTCGGACTATCTCTCGATCTAAGGATAGAATGACATGATCAATCTCATCCAATTTATGAGGGATATCTACAAGTCCATTAAAAATAATAACATAAATCATGTGTAACAGTTTGAAAAAATCAACAAGGGAACTCATTGAAGACATATGGTCTCTTAGAGAATGAGCTTTCCCATCTCCCTCAAAAAGTGAGTCTCTCTAATCAATAAGACATGTGCAATTGATATTATCATGTCCAAAATTACATTTTCAATTTCATGTCTAATTTTAATTCTGGGTAACCTTATCAAAAATTCATTTGTGACATCCCTTATACCAAGAAATTTAAAATTCTCTCATCATCACCTCACTAATGGATGCAATGACAGCCACATTATCATATACAAGGGTTTCACATCCTCATTGAATGATGTATCAAGGAATGTTATGTTAGTGAATATAAACTCTACTAGTATGTAATGTCTAGACTAATATTTTTTATATAAGGAAATAGAAAACATTTAACAAGGAAAAAAAACAAATACGAATGTTCAAGACCATACATTATACTATAACAAGTTCATCACCCCCATCTGTTGGATCTTAATCCAAATAATTAACTTGTAAAACCATATCTCCATGAATATGTCTATGGTATTCCTCATTCATTATCATCATTAGGGGAGTTTGTAACATCTAATGGGTTTCTAAACTCCTAGACATTCCTAACCTCCTAGAAATTCTCTATGATACATTCAAGGAAAAACATCGAAGATGACTAGACTCACCATAATAGTGGAAGTATACTACTAGTTTCTTGTAAGTTCTAACAAGATGACCCTTATGAAATAATTTTAGAACATATATCCTGTAGAGGGTAAAAAATAAATTCTTCTCTTACCTAGTTGTATGATGCTATACTGATCGTGGTCTCCCTTTTTTAATTCTAGTATGATAGGTTACTCCTATTATAGTAAGGTAAAACATAGTCACTAGCCTTTCATGAGACTGAAGTAAGTATGCTACCTTTTCCTCTCTTAGACCATCATATTGTTAAGGACCATTTGAAAAACAAGTGCCTAAGTCATCAGGTTAAATCCCCTAAACTGAAATTTATTTCTAAATGATTGATTATCTCAATCATTATATATTTATATTCCTCATTTCCATTCAATAGAGTGGAAAATTATATAAACCCTATAAAACACATAGAGTTTCTAGAGACCATCATATAACCATATTGAAACTCTATGAATGCATTGTCCTGGTCCAACATCATCCTGTACAGAAAGAACTACTCTACAAATAGGTCTTTCAAGGATATCCATGTAAAACCCTATCCTCTCTCTATATTATCCATTGTATTACACCATATATTAGGGTTTACATGGAACTTGAACGTTCATAGGATCATATTCCTTTCCATAGGTGTACGCACCAGCTTAGTGATTCTCTAAATAATATCTTTTATATCCAATGTATATTGTAGTACACTAGCACATTGGAGTACCAAAGTGTGAAGGAGATAGAAATTTCATGAATGATTGGTCAAAGTCCTCTATGTGTATCATCCTTGGGTAAGATCAATATAAACTAATCATGAAATAATGATATATGATTCCTAAATCACCCATGTTGGCATAAAAGCATGTTGTTGCATATAAGCTTGTATCACATGTGGTATAACGGGAGTATCCTTAGAAAATATATCTAGCATTTCCATCCAATTTATCTGAGGTAGCATTTCTGAAACATCAATAACATTATAAATATAAACATAACCTACCCATTCTATAATATCTCAAATGTTTATCCAAGAAGTCTACTGCTAACTAATTGTATAATTCTCATAGAACTACACAAGTTTTATGTCAATTCATGTTAGTCACAGTCATTATATATACTCTATCATTGGAATATTATTATTTCTTATAATTTATGCCAACAATGATATATCATAAATCATGGAAACATATATATATTTCTTACAAGGGAAACTATCAAGAAAAAATAGAAGAAAATAAGAAATTTAATCAATGAACTACTATACTGCACATTATATAGAATATATATTGAATGTGAACCTATGTGCCCAGTTATGATGAATGAATTCACCCAAAATATCATAAATCACAAATCAATATCATATGAATAACCTAATGTGATTTTAATCAACAATAATCTCAAAACTAAAATTCCCCCTTTAGGAAAACTCAGAGGTCCACTATACAATAGTAGTTAGGAACTGTAATAGTTCACCAGCCTCAGTCCCGCCCATCTTAACTCCTTGTTATCCAATCTCATACCATGGAATATAGAAGAAAAAGCTTCTGTATATAGATCCCTTTACCCCATTATTTAATATCACGACCAAAAACATTTTCTACGAGATAGAATTCCATAAGACATCATGAGTACCCCCCCCCCCAATATGTAAGAGGCTCCCAACTAGTACTGAGGGTATAAATATAATATTGGGGAGACTATAACCTCCACAGTAAATGATGAGGATGATTAAATTTATGATAAACTTCACATCCTATTAATTTTAGTTATATCCCACAATGATCTCTACAATCCTCATGTCATCTTTTCACCATAATGACCTTTCCATTTATCACATACCCCATGAAATCTAAAAGTTCACTGAATTTCCTGAAAAGGTTGTAAGTACAAAACTCAAAAGAAAACCACTAATGTTTCCTTAAACTAACATGGTGAAGAATAAATATGTACTCCACAATAATATCTAATGTGTCCAAAGTATAGAAACAGACAATCCATAACCATGAAATCATGTTCTAACCAAGACACAAATAAACCCCTGGACAAAACTACTTTAGCTCTATGACATAAAAATTATCTTGATTTTAGAAGAAACATGGTCTAGTTATGAGGCTAACAATTCATTCTTCACGACATCGTGTTATTGTGCTACTCTTGTTACACTAAAAATACCTGAAAATTGTTTGTCGACATTTTCTATGAATCAATATCTTCTCGAGACTCAATTGGCATCGAGAACATACCCTCTCGAATCCTCTAAGAATCTATGGCATCACATAGCTTCTAAAAGTAATATTTATGTCAATGAACTATGCATTAGTCCCTCACCACCATCGTCTCATGTCATGTAATCTATCTATGTAATGTAGAAACAGTTCATGATGGTCCACCTCCTATGGGATCCAAAAAGATTACAAAAAAATCTCACATGCCATGGTGGGTACACCAGAAATAATAAAACATCATCATAAGCAATGTAGCACAAAAATACATTTCATAAACATCGAACATGGGTATCTAGCTACAATTTATTAATGGAAACAAGTGTCATAAAATCTTATCAAGGCCACACAGACACAGACATGCAATTAAAATATAGAATATTAAGAAAAAATATGTCTATGAGTAAATCATTTAATGTAACATTGTGAATAAAAAGGCCAAAAGGTAATGAACTTACTACCTCAAAAGTAATTGATGTTTAAAGAAAGTTTAAACCATATTCCGCAGTTTGATAGCTAGAATAGAAACCTCTATAGTATGGAAAACTACCTTAAAAGCATAATTATTTTATTTATTAACATGTTAAGGCATGTAGTCAACAAGATTCCAAAGAAACTAAACCAATTATTTTATTAAAATAACAAATATAATTTTATATGAGATAATATTTTATCTCCATTGAATAATATCAGAATTATTTTATAAAATATATGTTTGGATGATAGTTTATCTATCCTGTATATTTTCAAATTATTGTTTGAGTTTTTTCATGAATTTTCAATTATTCTATTATAATTATATTTTGATAATTTTTTATAATTATCATTGATAATATGCATAATTATCCCATTACAATATAATAATAATTATTTTCTAATCCTAGAAAATCCTATTTTCATAATTTGTTTCATAAATATTCTTGATAATCCAATAAAATTATCACTAGATTATTTAAAAAAAAAATTCATTAATATTCATTGTCAATAAAAAATTTACATTTTGATAATTATGGTGTTTTATTATTTTATTAATAAAACAATTTTTATTATTTTAGAATAAATGTAAATGGATAAACTAAATAATATAAATATAAATAAATAAAATAACCAAAAATTGTAGTACCTTGAGTGTGAAGAGATTTAGTCGGGATAGAAACTAGAACCCAATCGGGGAGGTTCGATGATCATTCTCAAGGGAAAAACTAGGATTCTCAGAGAATACTAGACCCACAATAGAACGCAGTCAAATGATTCAGATATAAAATCCTCCATGACGTGTGTTCATCAATACATAAAATTAATACCCAACTAAATTTCGTTATTCAATCTAGAATTCATTCTGGAATAATAATATTTATCACATTAAACAATTTGAATTTCCCATGGTAAAAACATATGAAATTAAAGCTATTTAAATGATTATATGTCAAAAAATGGAGGGGAATCAAAATATGGGAGAATATGAACAATATAAAATATTTTTAGTAATTAAATTAATAATAATAATGGAATAAAAATTTAAACAAAAAAATATTAGGTGATATCTAACCAAACATATAAAACATGCCAATGTTATGCCTTTCATAGGGTAAACTTCATATCATATAGAAAACGGTAGTGTGTAATTTCTCATATGGTTCACTATTTGGGGGATACTCAATTATTATGAGAAAAAATAATATAATAAAAATATTAAATAAATTATCCTCTGATGTGATTTGACCAAACGTCTCATAAAAAATATATGTTTCTCCTATGGTAAACCCCTCAACCTCAACATTACGGTTGTAAAAAATTTATCATATGATGCACTATTAGGGATATATTCATTTATTTTGGAAAAATGTTATGCATGTAATATAATATATTAAATTTTTTCAATTTGTTTACACCGAGTTTGTATAGGCCTCGAAATCCCATTCTTCCATAACTCCTATCTATGAAAATATTCCAATGAATAATTCGAGGAAATAACATGGATTTTTCCACTAAAATTCATACGAATCATCAATTAATTTTTTTATTGAAAAAAAATATTCAAATCAAAATAACAAAAAATTATCATCAATGAGGGGTTTTATTTCCATAAAAATGTAGGATAATATTGGCTTTGTTGTTAGGGACACTTCTTATTCACAATTGGAAGATCAAGTTTATACCCAATTGATGTTTTATAATGATAATTAACCATTAGTGAATTTATGATAGATCTTGAATCTACTAGTTTGTATCAATACATGGTTTTCATTTATAGGAAGTTACAAACTCTATATATTAATAAATTTTAAGATATTTTTTGAATATTTAGAATGATCATTATGGTTTTTACTAATGTATTATTATCCTAATTTCTAATATTAATTAGAACTAATTATTAATTAATATATACTAACCCCATGATTCATGCTGAACAATACTCCAATAATTCAGTATAACCCATTACCTTCATATAATATAAAATCACCTATCATTACTTATATAACATTATCATGTATACACTAAAAATATATCATTATTTTCCAAAAATAAGTGAAATTTTCATGAAATAAAATCAAATAACTTCCATAATGATTTTATATAACTCAATCATGTACAAAAAATAACCTAAGAAGTCATCTGCACTATTTTGTGATTCCAACAATGATGAATCAAACACGCACTCCTAGATCTAGTGTGAATAAACATTTACATTATATATGAGAATTTATAATAATTTATGTGCGCAAAACATTACCATCTATAACAAAATCAAAAACATGAATATTTAGTAACTTATATACCTAGGAAATTATATATTTAGTTTTTTAGATTGTAATGGTAACAAATTTATTAAAAAATTCGTATCTTTCAAATCAAATGAGATTTTTCCCATTAAACCATGATTTCCAATTTTATAATAATCCTTCAAAATATCCACATAATAATCTCTAAAAAAGTACCCACATAGGAAAATCATACTAAATACTCTTTTTTTCCTTTGGGAATGTAAAACATAAAAACTATGAGATTAGATACTCATTAAGGGGAACAAAACAATAGAACCAATCACGTAAAAAATATGATTGATAAATATAGATTGAATAATTAATAATAAAATAATTCCATATAATCAATTCTTGAGAATTTAATATACAAAAGGATAAAATAGAATTGTTAATGTTCACATGGATCACAATTACTGATTTCATGGTGGTGGAATGAATAATAATAGACGTGTGAGTCCTACTTTCAAGGACACATACAATGAAATCTTACATGCCAAAAAGTACTCATGTTTGGACATCATATATAAATGGGCATTGAATACACCCAATTTCAAATGAATTGCAGTCTCCTGAGATTTACCAATTCATCATGGGGATATATAATTCATGAGACAACCAATCAATAATATTTTATAATTTAGTCACCGTATAATTTTAATGGAAAAACAATGCATAATAAACATGTCATAGTAATAAAAAATGATTATTATTGAAATAACTTGTATACAAATTTATCAATAATTCGCCAAAAAAATATATGGAATAAATATCATTAAAAACACCTTCAATTTAAATGTAATAAAAAAATTATGGAGTCTTGCATACATTTGTTTCAATAATGTATATTATAGGTAAACAGTCCATGATATTAATGAAAATAGACATAAAGTATTAAATTAAACTCAAAACAAGGAGACAAATTGGTAGAGAAGATAACCCTTATGAAAAATGCAAGGTATGAACTATAAATTATTTTGATAATTTAGAGGGAAATATATTAAATATAAATCTAAAAAATATAGTATATTTATTTCTTTTAAATAAAAATGAATGTCATATCATGAATGATATTTTATGAAACAATTTTAACAGTATTTTCAATTGTAAATGTTATGAGTCACATTCAATATTATTTTCAAGAAATTTACATGATGATGTTTGTAGTCATAATTTAAAATAAAACCCAAATAATGATTCTTTTATAATAAATGATGGTTATTTCTTACAATTTATTTTTTATGATAAATAACAAGATCATGAAAAATAATTTTTTTAAATACCTTTATTAAAACCCTGAAAAAATAGAGAAATAAATATACCTTTTAAGACATGTAATGTGAAATATGAATATCTCATGAGGTAATAATTTTTTTTATTTTAAAATAAGAAATAATTTTTTTCCAAAAAAAATAATATAGAAAAGTTTGGGTAAGGGCCTATCATAGGGGATGGTAAATAATCATAACATGTTTTTATCAATTGAAGAATACCAAAAAGAATAATATTTTTATTAGAAAATGTAAATTCCTTTTATAGAAATAAAATTTATCATATAAATAAAAAAAATTATGAATATAAGAAATTTAGAATAACATAGTTAAGGGAGAAATATTTTTTCATAATGAAAATGATATTGAATCGATTAAACCCATACAACTTTGGTATGTTATAAATTGAAAGAAATTGAATGATAAAATATGTGATGGTATTTTAAATAAATATAATTTAATAAAAATATGATAAAAATATAAATATGAATTTTTATATAAAATGAAAAATATAACAAGTTTTAAATATTCCACCGGTTTCAACGAAATAAAGTCGAGATTATAAACACTTACATGTATTCCTAACTTCAAGGAATTGTTTTATCCACTATAAAATAAAAAAACAATCATATTAACTTTAAAAATTTTATTTAAAATTATGATAATTTATAAGATTATATAATATTCATTTATTATAAATATTTCAACAAGTTATTGTATGTTTTCATCATCGAATGTTAGTAACTTTTAATTTTTCAATCTCACTTCATAATAAAGATTAAAATACCATTATATTGATACCCAATTAAAAATTTCTAGATTATTTATCATACTATAATTAATTTTATTTAATGCCTTATAATGTTATAATATCATTCCTAGGTAATTTTAGTTACAATTTATGATGATGAAATTGTTTACTAAATAGTTTCTCTAATTTTTAATAAATAAATAAAGCATCTTAAAAACATGTCGGATATTTTAATTGTGTTGAATTTATTATTAAAAAATAGTTTTCATCTAAAATATATCATTTTTATTCAATAAATAAAATATAATAACCATCCATGTATAGTGGTGACGAAAAATGGAATATATTGTTCATGAAAAAAGTATTCATCAAATAGCATGAGGGATGTTTTTATTTAACAATTGATGGAAGGGAGACATATAATGGTTTTTAAAATAATTTAATTATAATTAATTATATTAATAATATTTATTTATTTATATATGTTTATTTGGAATATGATTGTTATACGTTTAATGAGAAAGATAGAGTAGAATGGTTTTGGGAGTGGGTAATACTCATAGATATAGATTACATTTTCTCTTAAATGAAATATTAATAATCGAGGACATGGGAAACATGATGGTTAACAATGGATATGAAAAGGTAAAGAGATTTTAGAAAGTGGAAAATAAATTAGTTTTCACTTGAAATCATGTAGATAAATTTTTTTCTAATTGGGTGTGTGAGAGTCATTTTATCAGTGAATTAGGAGGTATATTTCATTGGAAACTAATTTTATGTGAGGTGTAATGATGAAATACTAGAAACTTATAATTATTTTTTTGAGTAAATATTGTTGAGATATTTTTTATTTAATTTTCAACTAGAAGAGGGATTCTAGAAGGTTAAAGTGTCATGTTAGATCAATAAAATTCAAAAAACATTAAATTAACTATTATACCCTTAATAAATATGAATAACTTTTTACTAATGTAATTTTGTATTACAAAAAATAATATAATAACTGGCCTCCATCATAATTTCACAATGTTGAATATGAATTCTCGATCAATTTAATAAAATTTAATTTCTAAATTTTATTAATTTCACATTTAAATTTTAACACAATTAATATATTAAACTATATAATGGAAAAGTTAATTCTAATAAATAAACTTTTTTATTTAAATATTTCTTATAAATTATGTTGTTTTCTCCATCTATATACAACTAATCAATGTCTTCATTGATGGTTTCATGTGACCTAAAGAAATCATACTCGTATTGTAACACCATGAGATTTTAAAATTGTAAAATCATGATTAATAGAGTTTATGATACAAAAAACCAAGAATAAATGAAAATATAACACCCTAAGACTTTAAAATATTTTTCTTTATAATTAAATTTAATCTATTTAATATCATATTATGAATAAACCATTGGCTTTGAAAAAAATGTGACACTCTATTAAAATATTATTCATTAAAATGGTCATTATATATTAGTAGTTAAATTGAATGTTTTGAATTAGACTGATGAAAATTATTATTTAATAAATAGTACACATGAAAATTAAAATACAATGGTTATCAATTATTATAAAAAAATAAGAACTGTTTATAAAGGAATAGATTTTTTTTCGAAAAAACTATAGTCTCTCAATAGAAGATTCCTCATGCTCTACAGAAATATGTTTAAATTACACATTACTAATTTCATAAAATTTATTTCAAAAATTAAAATTAATTTATTAAATATAAATTTAAATATTATCATTTGGGGAATTTTTCATAATTTTTTGAGAATATTAATTATTTGATTAGTAGGGAAACATAAAAAAATTAATTGAAAACTGCCTTTTTATTAAATTACTTTTATTATTATGTAATAGTTCAATTTTTATTTAATGTTAAATTAGTTAAATTATAATATATTTATGTAATTTAATTCATTTTAACCAATTTAATATTGAATTTTTATATTTAATCATTTTATAGTTCTGTGAATTTTCTATTTAGTAAATAGGTTTGTTTTCATGTTTATGGGATTAATTTTAAATGTAATCTTTCTAATTATATTACTGGAATTTGGATATTTGGATTCCATAATTTTAATCATAATAATATCTATTATCTATTAATTAACACATAATGTTTTTTACAACGACTAATAGTAGAAACACTTAAAATTATTTATAGTAGCTACTATAAATATGGTTTTACCATGGGACTAACTTAAAAGATATGGTTAAAAATGACCCAAAAATTTTCCAAACCCCATTTGATGGAAATATATTGAAAATATATCTTCTATTGTTGATAATGGTCTATTTTTAGACTTTTTTCATGTTAAAGATGGGGGTAAAAATTTTCTATTATAAATTTACAAGTGTCCCCCTCGCCTCACAGATAAAAGGCTACACACTCTCTTCTCCTATTCAGACATAAAAAAATAGTTCACGTAAATACCTAACTAAATTTCTTCCTTATATCCCTCCCCACATCCTAGAGACATTTTTATGATCCAAAAATCCACTCTATTATATATTTATCTTTATCCTAAAGAGGTTGTTCTACAAGAGATAATGTTTCAATAAATACATCTTTTTAGTTTTTATTATACGTACTTAAAATATTTCCTATTTTTTAAATATAATTACCTATATATATCATATATACTGTTATTTTATTGTTTTAATTGAAAATCATTTTTTTGTCTATTTTTTTTTTCAAATTTAATATGAAATAATTATTCTTGTGTACAACAGATTATTTCCTCACAAACCGATGTTATTAATTTTTCTATCACCACTCTCATGACTGTATATAAAGATGGATATTTTGTTAATATATTATATTTAGGAAATTATTATTCTTATGTAATAAATATTCTGTGTATTCTATCTTAATTTCTATTCCATAAGGGATATCTTATCGTCACTAATGTGTTCGGAAGACACCACATCATGAAGCGATGTGAATTTTTCTTAGCAGATGCATTAAATTGAATGTATTAAGGATAAAATATATCGAATATAGGAAATATTTATTATCTAAAAATAATTTTTTTGGTATAATATCACATATAACTTCTTACCCTCCAATCCATTGGGAAAAAATAATGTCGCGCGCATGTATGTGTGGACTATTGCATCCACATACGATGTGAAATGTTTTTCATTTTATTTTTTAATGGATTTTAGTATTGATGAATTTTAATAAAATAAATGTCTTATATAAAAAATAATTATTCCTCAAATGTATATTAATATTTATTTTCCTTTCATTCCAAACATTAATAAATGTTTAAAAAATATTCATGTGTTTCTAGGACCTTCCTCTACATGATGTTTATAATGTATTCTATATCTAAAACATTAATCGATTACTATAAATAAAAATATAGTGAATATATTCAATATTAATATCATGGATAATTTTTTTATCATTTATCCATGATCAAATTTAATGGACGAAAGTTATAAAACCCAAACTTACATGAAAAAATCATTTATCACCAAAAATAGTGATTTTAAGAAAGAATTGAAAATAAAAAAGTGATAAATAACTATAAGGATATAATATATGGTATGATTCGTATTATTATATTTCAGAAATTTATGTTTAATATAAAATTTCTTTTCATACAGGATTTTAATTTTCAAAAAACAAATTCTGTGTTATTTATACTTACAATTTGGATATGTTATATCATGAATATATTTCAATTATTTTTAATTAATTTTTATTTTTTGATTATTTATTTCATAATTTATGTTTCAAATGTTAAAAAAGTGGTATCGGGTTATTTCAAAATGTCATCATTATTCTGGATTTTTTTCTTAAGTACCCCTTGGGGAAATTATTTAACATTTATATAGTAAAATAAATATAAAATTATCTAATATGGTAATTAATGATATTTTTCTAGTAATGGTACAATTTTTTCACTATTTTTTACATAAACTTATTGCGAAAATGTTTTTAAGAAAATATGTCTTTATTTCATTCTTTGTTCAAAAACCCCTTTTAAAAACTCAATTTTATTAAAATGTTTTTGAAAGTTACATTAATTTATTAAATAAAATTTAACTCATTTTGGAAACATACATTGTTTAAATTATTCTTAATTTCATTTTCAGAATAATTCTCATTTGGGATTTACTTTAAATTGGAGTGGAATCCTTATTTTAATGTGTATAAAATGAACATCAATTTCTACAATCATGAAAAATGAATGTTTTAATGTTACTTTCACTTTTTGTAAAATTTTATTTTAAAATAAATTTATAATCAATATATTTATGTGAAAATTTCATATTAATAATAATCTCAAAGTGTAATGGTTATTATTCTAAAAACAAATTAATGATATTTTTTATTTCAATGAATTAATTAAAACAAACCTTTGTTTTACTTAAGATCTATTGGATATATGTTTGGTTAATATCATCTATATTATTTATCCACCTTCTTTATGATCTGTTTAATCGGGGATGTGCAATTTTATTACTATTCCCCATATTACTATGGATAATTTATAATTTTGATTATTGATAGGGAAATAATTTACAATAACTATATAAGTACTTAAATATGAATCTTTATACTGATTATGTTTCACCCAATTTATATGAAGAATAAATTGGACATATTAATTAATATATGGGGCTGAAAAATATATATCCCCTCATTCCGTCGATAAGGCTGATAAAAAAAAGATTCTTGGGTATTTTAATGAGGCCTTACAAATTTATGTAATATTTCATTGCAAAAGACCTTAATAATAATAATTTATAGAATTATTCCTTAATGATATCTTTATATTTCTCAAAATTATGCATTCCATCATTATGAATTTAGATATTTATGTCCAATTTTATAATTTGATATGTTATAGTATATATAATTATGTTTCAAGATAATGTGATTAGTATTATGGAATTATTTCATCATAATTTATTCCTAATATATTATTTATAGATCATTGATTTAATGGAATGTGGATTAGTTATTTAACTATACATGTGGATTATTCTAATTTATTACTCATAGCATCTATAATAATCTTACCCTTACATAGCATCTGAGCTCACTAAGTTCTGTTTATAATTTTTCCTCAGCATATGGGAATTGTTTTGTGATTTTATAATGTAATTATCAATGAAAATAATTTATTTATTTTTTATTTTAAAATGTAATTTTAATTTATATATGTAAATAGTTCACCATAAAAACAATAAATTTCCATCATGCATGATGAAATACATTGAATATAGTAAAAATGTTATAATGTAACTAATGGATCTGGTCTTCTGGGATTAGGTTAAATATAGTTGGTATATGATAAAAGTTTAATAGAAAGCATATATACTAGATTTAGGAAATCATATATTTGGGAACATAAAACATGGATTAAATTTTAGGATATTTATTTAAGAATATCCCAATGTTTTGTAAATAATAGAGTCTGTGGTGTTTCCAAGAAATACATCAATATTTTAAAACTAGAAGTGGATATAGTTCGAGAAAATATGTACCTAGGGTTAATAATTATGAAAATGGAACATTGGGCTCATCCCAGTCATCACTGGGAGCATGAAAATTTAACAAAATATGATTCTGGTTTGAAACTATTGTTGGATTTTTTTAATAATTCACATTTTCTTTAATAATCATTATGAAGGATTTAAAAATAATGATATACCCAAAGAAAACTGTATATGATTATGAGATTAGATATAAAGGATCCAATTATTTTTTTGTCAATTATTTTACTAGTTTTGGGATTATAAATTATGTTCCACATTATTATTGTCTAATCTATTATATGTCATTATTTAGAATGGCTTCCAAATTGATGGATTTTTAACTATATCAATGAAAAAACTCAATGTTGGGATTTTACCTATGTAATATTTGTTGTTGATTCAAAATAGTAATTATGAATATGAAATAACATGCATTGAATGGAAGGATTTTAAGTAACATTTCATTGAAACGTATTTTCTTCATGAGTTGTGAGAGGATTTGGAGATAAAATTCCTATATTTAAGATAATGGGGAGATTAAAATATTTAAAAGTATGTAGAAAAAATTATAAGGTTGTTATGGAATTCTATGGAATATATTCCAAATCCAAAGAGAAATATTGGTAATTCCTTTGATGGGTTAAATTAAATCCATAAAAGGGAAGTAGCCTTGCCAAATTTATCATCATACGAGAAAATAATATTTTATTCTATCAGCAAAGGGAAAGAATTCTCCTTGTGTTATGGCGTGGATGCGAAGAGAGGTAAAAAGAGGATGAAAAATAAAAAATGGATAAAAGGAAAAAGATAAAGAAGGATTTTCTGAGAAGTGATACATGTGGAAAAAAGAGCCTTGGTATATGGAAAAAAGGAATAAGATATTTCATAAATTTAATAGAATGATTCAATAATGATTATTAATAAAATCTTAAAGTAAAATACCTTAATGTATAATGATATATATATTAATATATGGTGAACTATTCCATCCAATACCCCAACCACAAAGGTAATATACCCCATAGGACTCAAAGGGATCATGGACACTCATCTAGTCTTAATACAACTAATTTTTATAGATTAACGTTCACATGTGTTTGGATTGAATAATAATTTTTTTGAAGAATTTTTACAAATTTTATTATGGTTATATAAATTATGAAATGGATTAGAATTGTACAACTTTACTTTTTCATTATGTACTTCAGAATATATGTTTAATTGTATTAATGAAGCAAAAATGTGTTTAAGTTTCATGTTGATATTTTTGGAAAACAAATTATTGGGGGAATGTATCCCTTAAAATCTTATTGATTATGATATAATAATGATTATGAGATTTTTATAGGATGATATTAGTGACTATTAAATTATTTAGTGATTTGATGGTCTATTTTATCTTTTTTATATTTTATTAAATTTTAGGATTTATAGAATTTAGTTAAAAACATTGGATTTTATTTTTTGAAGAATGCATGTTTTCATTAAAGATTTATGTTTATCAAGGTATTCACATAATTGAAATTTAACACTAAGAAGAAAATTATATTTTTTTAGGAAAATAATGTTGATTTAGTATCATTTATTTTAAAAACTTTTCTCATGAAATTTGGATTGGAATATTATGGACGAGTCTTAATGTTATCTTGATATGTAATGGATTAAGATAATCATTGAGTGTTATTTTATAACATCTGAAAACAATTTTGGTTTGTAGAAAATATCCAGATATAACAGCAATAAAATTTCATTCAAATGATTAGTTAAACATGTTTCAGGTATAAAATATCATTTTGGACAATCATTTTATATAATTAGAAATGATATGGGAAGTGATTTAAGCACAAAAAATGATGAAATCAGGCATATGAAATAGAAAAATACCATTTAAGTCATTATATTTATATTATTAGGAACTAAAATAATTCCTCTTCTATATCAAAAAGGATCTTCAAAAAAATTATCCAAATACCATCATTACTGATGAACTGATGAAATATTTTACTTTCAAAAAAATATTGATCTGTGGTTATTAAAAATAAACAGATCATCAACATTATTGTGATATAGTACCTCAAACAATATCAATAATTATTTATTTCTTTTCCTTCTGTAAGTATTCATTTTCCACCTATGTTACCCTACATAAAAACCTTGTTATTAAATCATTTTAGATAACCTTAATAATTCCCTTTCTCTCTTATTAAGATGATTTTTTATTAACACAAACAATATTGTGGGATTTCAATAATGGAATTTTCAATGATCAAAACCATGATTACTTAGATAAAGATTCAATTTTGGGGATGTAATTTATTTAAGGGGAAAAAATGCTACACTTATATATTTTCTATTAAGAAAATCATGCTTGAGAGTGTGTGTGAAAAAAATTTCCAGAATATAAGAAAACATACAACCCAATGAATTTGAGATATCTATTTCTAATATGAATAAAATCTATTTCAAGACTTTTTATGCACGAAACACCAGGATAAAACAAAACATGACTCAAAAAA
Organism: Viscum album; assembly: GCA_963277665.1. NCBI lineage: Eukaryota > Viridiplantae > Streptophyta > Magnoliopsida > Santalales > Viscaceae > Viscum > Viscum album. Next base: position 26,199,719 of record OY728120.1, on the reverse strand, counting down.
AATATTATTCTTCAATATTGAACATTAAAAATTAGGCATTATGTTAGAGGGTATGAATAGGAATAAATAAAATTATCAAAATTATATTCTAGAAAAATTTATAATATAAATTAAATTATTATCTACTGAGTAGAAATAAAGTAAGAATCATTTCTTAGAGAAAGACGTGTTTTCTAAAAACTATGGTTTTTTTTGAAGAAGGGATTTATTGTAATTTATATATATAATTTAATATTAGTATTTACCAAATTTAAAATCATTATATATAAAAATAAAATTCATATATTAAACATACTTTTAAAATTTATCTTTTTGTTAATTTTTATTAATATTCTGAAATGTTTATCTTTTTGATGAGTTATGAAAAATAATGAATTTTAATTAAAAACTTCCATTTTGAATAAATATTTTATATAGGTACATTATATTAAATATTTTTTGTAAATTAAAATAAGTAAAATTATATTAAATATTACTAATTTATTTCATTTTAATGAATATCATATTGAGTTTTTATATTAAATCATTTTATACAGACATGAATTTTCTCTTTGATAACATATTTTCCCATCACGTCTGCCAGGTTAATTCTAAATTAATACAATCTACATTGTGAATGAGATTTGGAAAAATAGATTCTATATTTTGAATCTGAAAATATTATATTATCAAATTTGTTCAAATTAATTTTTTACAATAATGAATTCAAAAAACAGTAAAAATTATATACCGGAGTTAAGATTAAAATGGGTTTACCGGAGGGGGTAAACTAAAAAAATACGGGTTTAAAATGACCGAAAATTGTTCTAAACTAATTTTATAGACATATTTAGATCTTATATCTTATGGTATCGATAATGACTCATTTTTTATCCTTTTTTAATGTGCCTAATGTGGGTATACTATTTTCATTTAAAAAATTACTAGTGTTGCACTCACCTCACTTATAAATGGACACCTTTTTATCATCACATTATGAATAAAACCCTTTTATTTTAGATAATACCCATGTAAAATCTGTCATTAATTTCCTTCCAACAACATAGATACATTTTCTTATAATAAAATCCAATAGAGGAATGATGTTGTATAATCTTAAAGAGGTTCTCCAATGAAATTGTATAGTAATTAACTCACCATTTTTGTTTTAATTATTCTTCTAACTCCATCGAATATTTTCAAATTTTGATAAAATAATAAACTTTGTATAATGTATTTTGATAGTTTATTGTGTAAATTTCATAACCTATATCCTACTCCACTTACATCGCATGGGATATAAAATAATCATTTGTGTGTGTGGGAGTCGGCCACCTCATTAACTGATGTTATTCATTTTCAACCACCCCCGCCACTCCCTGCATGATATAATGATGTATTTATTGTGTTTGTGTGATATTTATGTTATTATTATGATTTTGTAGTCATTATATCACTTCTAAATTGTCGATTTATATTTTCTGAGGTATACAATAATGTCATTCAGTTGTACAAAAAACAACCACCTCATGAAGCTATGTCCTTCATTTTTCGATTACAATTTACATGGAAATTATTAGGTATAAAATTTAATGATAATATTAGATATTTATGATCTATAAATATTTATATAAATATAATATCACATCAATATTATCACCTTCATATCCATTGGTATATAATAATGTCTCCCATTCGTTCATGTAGACTACCCCCACCATAAAGTGATGTGAAATGTTTTTCATTTTATTTTTAAATGTGTAGAGACCCGAAGCTTGACGTACATGGACATTACATTACTTTTGCGGAATACTTGGTACATAACAAAACACACACACCAGGATCGTAATAGTTTAGTGTCTTTGGAAACTCGGAACATAATCTTCTAATCGTGGTGAAAGATCTTCAATATCTCCCATAAAGATCTTCCCTTTTTTTTACCTAAAACCTTTCTTTATATCCTAGGGAAAAGAAAACATAAAAGGGTGAGCTCAAATGCTCAGTAAGGGTAAACAAAAGAAATATCAATCACATCGTATACACAAGCACATAACTTTTGGAAATCTTAACACGCAAAAGAGATCATAATTTCATAACATGGGATAAATCATGGCAGTGAAATGTAATCACAATAATCATAACGTAAAACATGAAACTTTGTGTCATTCACACATAATCATAGAGAATCATTTCTTGTTAGTAAAGACTCATTGCCAAGAATATCTTAGTGGACAAAGTCCCTTTCTGAATCGAGTAACCCTCGTTTCAGTCCTATTTCACTGAACCGGAATAACCTACCATTCCAGTCATGTTTATCTCATGAGATATAAAATCGTTACCCAATGCATTGGAGGGAGATATAGGTCCCACCCATCTCATAATGATACCATTCTTATGTGTGCCACAAAACCCTAAATCATACATCATTGCATAACCCATTTAATAAAAATGGGAATCTTAAACATCATGAAATCATAAAACAATTCATATACGATAAAGGAATTCATAAAAATAATTCCATCACAACATAATCAATTCAATGTAATTATAGGGATAAAAACAGAACCCTTTATTATCTTATATGGAAAATAATTTTGATAAAACACTTGAACTTCATTCTTGAGGAAAATATCCTTTCTACTTCAAAAACATTTTTCCTTTCATAACATGTCATATGACTTTAAAATAAAATATGTTGATTAAAAATAAACTTGAAAAATTGTAAAGGAAGTTTCTTGGAAACAATGTTTTAAAAATCCATTCATGCCGTATAAGTTAAAAAAAACATTCTTCGTACCTTTGTCGGAAAAGTCAAAAAGTACCTCGTACGAAAAAAACGACAAAAGATTCTTTCATATTCTTTACTAAAAACTCACCGAAGGATAAAATTGGATTTAAACTATTGTAAGTGGATGGAAAAAATATTACATATTGAGGGAACATGGATTTGGATGATAAAATACACCCCAGTAAATACTTACGAATAAACAATCTCGGATAAAAATGAGATTGTGGTATTTTCCCTTACCTTAGGTCCGATTTTCTTTGTATGTGTCCGAAGCTCCTGTATAATGGTATAAATTATGTTATTGACTTATTCCAGAATCATACATATTGATATGATATCATATATGGTCATATTCTTAGCTTCTTGTTAGTAATATTTCATTGTTACTTGTTACTCGGGTTTTTATTGCCTTTTGTTCTTATGCGTGTTTTGCCGAATAAATTCTTATTCTTCTTTTAAGGATATAGATACCTTATATCCAGAATGGTATTAGTGTAACATATATCATATTTATTCATTAAATTCATTTATATAATTATTATGTAATTATGATCATGTAGAACGAGTCGCTTCACATCGTGGAGACGGTATTTCGTACGTACGCACGAGTGATGATATTGTTCCTATGATCGTGGAATTGTATTGGAGTATATATATATATTATTTCAGAATCAATATTACTTTATAATAATAATAAATATTTACTCATTACACCATTATACCCATCCTTGTAATGTGATGGTGGAAAATAGATTACACCACGGCGTGGAGACGGTATTCCGAACGTACGCACGCGCGGTGATTTCATTTTTCCATAGGATGGATAGAAGGTGAATTAGGGTTGTTTAATATTTATAATAACATATCAGTATGTAATTAATACTGATGTTATTACTTTATCATGAAACAACTAAAGAAGAAGAAGTTGAAGAAGAAAGAAATTGAAAAGATCGGTAATGGATATTACCTCTTCTTTGGAACGCTTCTTTGAATCCTCCACTTAGGGAACTAAGATTGGTCTTTGAAGAAGACCAGGACCTCTAGGATTATTCTAGGTAAGTGGAGAGGATAAAATGGTAGGGGTTGGCCGAGCTTGAGTGCTCAAATTGGTGTGAGGAGGAGGGGGAGGGGGTGCCCTTTTATAAGGGAGGAGAGGGCCACCTTAGGAATTCCTCAAAATATTATTTTATATTAATGTCAAAATCGGTTTATAATGGTTCCAAAGGATCTTATTTGGAAGCTAAAGTGGGAATGGGTCGAAATCCTATCATCCAATTGGATTTAGACAAGTTTAGGGTATTATTTTAACCTTATCAATTAGATTTAACTCTAAGTTAAATAATTTAACTTTTACCGTGTCTTTTTGTTTTCTTTCACTATATGGTTAATACACTTACTATAACATGCCAAACGACCCCAAATTGTTTATTATTAATATATATATCCTTATCTAAGTCATTAGGCCGAACCTTATATTTTTAGGAATAAAATAACAATTAGTAATATAATATTTTATTTAAAAACTATTTTGTGTCAATTTTGACACTATTTGATATATGATTTTTGTGAAAGTCATAACAGGATTATATGTTCGAACCAAGTTGATTAAATCAACACTAATATATCATAGTAACCTAGAAAATTAGTGTAATTCATAAATAGTCTTAAATTACATTTATTTTGGTATTTATAATATCAATTATGTCAATATTTCATTAATAAGATAATTACTACATCATCTTTGTGTCATAAATAAATTAAATTATTTGATGTCTAAAAATTACAAATAAAATACCATTATGTATGAAATCGTTTTAGATTTCTAATTAATATTTACAATCGAATTTATCTTATGTTAAACCCTATATAAAAAATTTGTTAGTAAATATACATTGATTTTAACTGTTTTAACTCTTGTTTGATTTAAATAATAATAAATGTCCTAATCTAAACCAAGTGGGATTAAATGATAATATTTTACACTTATGGTTGTTTTTGGTCGATATAAACTTTTCCAATATAATTAGGACATGTGTTAGGGTAATATTAATATCATATTTACCCTTAGTTACCCTATTTACTATTAACCATGGTAAAAAAAAAGTAAAAAGTTACTATTCACCAAAAATTATTTTCATCTCATTGAACCACATTTTAGTCCTTGATATTAACCGTGTCTATCTGATTTTAGAAATTCCATTCACAGAAGTGGTAAAATTAAGTTTTATGCAAAATTCAGTTTTTAACCTACCACTTAGTAGTTTCACTATTCATCAAAAATTTATGTTTTTCAGAACAATGCCAAAATTTCATCCTAAGCTATATTTCATATTCCAAATTAAAAAATGAAGTCTAATTTAAAAAATTCATAACATAGAAGTTGCATTAATTAATTTTATAATTAAATCCCGCTGTTATAACAAATAGCGTGTTTTTAAGAAACAATATCTATCAAAAGATTGACACTTGTTTATGTCTGGTGTAAATGTGAAATTACATCCAATGACCAACATTGTATTGAATTGTAAAAATATATTCTAAATATACTTTAAAACCACTCAAATTAATAATTTATCACTATTAATTAATTCGATTAAAAAATTTGTTTTTAATTATAATTTAGTAATTTTCACTATTCATCAGAATATGAAAGTTATCCGAAATGTACCAAAATTTCACCTTAGGATAAATTCGATACTCCGAATCCAAAAATGAAATCCATTTTGAAAAATAAAATTTACAAAATCTCAAAAAGTGGTTATTACTATTCATACCGGCTAGTTTTAATAACATTTTAATAGCATATCGCTGTTTAGTGAAACTCGTTATTGCGTACTACACACGCTATCGAGGAAGGTCGCGATTGTGTGTAATGCAAGGCAAGTCAAGGATGCGTGTTGTGAAAGCTCCTTTTGGTGTAGCGTACAACACAAGACATTGGTGAAATAAAAAGATTATTTTTCATAAAATCTCGGGCTGTTACATTCTACCCCCCTTAAAATGAATTTCGCCCTCGAAATTCGTCGGGGTTGTAAATGGTTTACTATTCGAAATTTTCTTTAATAGAAACCCACATAGTAAAAAGGAATACCAAAACTTGGCTTTAAAAACTAAAGTAAGAAATGCAACGATTACCCAAATAAACTAATCGCTGGGTTTCCACATAGGTGAAAATATGGATATGGAAGAAAAATATAACCATCATGTTCTGATGGAGAGTGGTAGAGAACATGGCTATGGAAAATCCAGTAATCACAAATCCATAAATTTGTGACGATCTAAGGTACCATCTGATTCATCATGTATAAGATCACTAGGACAACATTTTTGGTTTTCAAGATCATTTCCCTAAAGTTGAAAATTTGAATTAGAATAAATACTTTCTTTATTTTGGTACAATCTCACTGTTGTTCATTCCTTCAACAATTTCCACTTCATCTCATAAATAAATGAAGTTGAATTTGTTATTCGTGAAGTGTTAGCAGATCATTTGATAGAATGACGGGTCATTCCATCTGTCTCAAACAAAAGGTTAGAAAAAATTATATACATAAGTCGATCTATAGTGAGATTAATCACATATGGTTCCTAAAATGGAATTATACTTCATATATCATACTGCTTAATATAATAAAACTAGTTTATACTAAACAGGGACTTCCTGTAGGCCAGTGGAAGGCGATAAAGGCCAGTCGCACTTCGGTTGTGGGTTCGATTCCCACAACCTTGTCCGACGTGATGGGCTGTCCCCCGTTCTGTAGGTTGTCCTTTTTCTAAAACTATAATACTATAACATCCCATCAATAATATCGAAAAAAACTTCTATCCTTAAACAATACTAACTTTTGTCCAACATAATCCATTCCAATCTTTAGGCTTATCCATAATACCGTAGCCCACTCTCATAACATAGTGAAAACGATTACCAGAAATTTAACACCATCGTCGATCCCCATATATCATAAGATATGTTTTGTTGGTCACATTCCAAACATTCAAAGTCCTTAATCATGTATTCTTTTGAATACCCATTGAACCTTAGTGAAAACATGAATGCAGTTAAATGTTAACACTTTCCACATACCAAAATCCTCAAAATTCTATATACTCAAACCATGATATCACTTAGACCTTATATCAATCATGAGCTTATGCATACAATCAAACATCTCATTATCATCTTATCCCTTCATTATGCACATATCATCTACTTTCCAAAAATACCGGTACCATTCATCACATACTTTCAAAACTTAAGGAAAGACAACAATGTAACACTCCTTAGATGTCTCTTTATCCCATAGTACCATGAGATTACTTATACAACATTACACTTGATAAACATGTAATCATTCCACTACATTTTTAAACCATTGACCGAGCTTCAACAATTATTTCATCTCACATATCATTTGTAGTCTCTTCATCATCATCAACATAAATACTTCCCATACAACCATACTGATTATCTTCATGAGACTTTCCCTTAGGGCATTGGTTTGCATATTGCCCATACATTCCACATTTAAAACATTTAACCATTGTTGATGTCGTAGCAATACCATTATCCTCATCCCTGGTGTTAACTGAACCTTTTCCTTTGCACTTACTGGCTTTGTGTCCGTCTTTTCCACACCCAAATCATCTTCCAGTTCCCTTGAAACATTCTCCTTGATGCCTCTTCCCACATGATTTACATAGGGGAAATTGAACTTTCTTTCCTCTATGATCATCATGAAACTCCATCTTTCTCTTATTAGCCGAGTAAGGAAACATACCAAATTTGACTTTATTAATCATATTATGAGATTGCTGATTCGGCATAATAATGATGCTTGGACATCCAAATCCCATTTCATTTGGTTGCTCATGAAAAATATCATTCCATTGTCCAGCATATCCTCCATTATCGTGAATCGCCTTGTTTCCATCCATTTTCAAAAACCCAAAAAAAATAGTGTGAGAGGCAAAAATCATTCTAGGGAAAACAACATAATAAAGGTGGAGTATCCTCAATATCTAACATCTTTGGTTAAATTCTATGATCGTTACTGTAGTTCTAGGACTGTATCCTATATGTATACTTATCCTTAGGGACATCCCTAGACATACCTTATAAATATGTCTAGGGATCTCACTAAAGATATCGCTTCCTAGGTTCCAAAGGTTGACTAAACCTTTCCTATGATACCAACTGTAGAGACCTGAAGCTTGACGTACATGGACATTACATTACTTTTGCGGAATTCTTGGTACATAACAAAACACACACACAAGGATCTTAATAGATTAGTGTCTTTGGAAACTCGGAACATAATCTTCTAATCTTGGTGAATGATCATCAATATCTCCCATAAAGATCTTCCCTTTTTTTACCTAAAACCTTTCTTTATATCCTGGGGAAAGGAAAACATAAAAGGGTGAGCTCAAATGCTCAGTAAGGGTAAACAAAAGAAATATCTATCACATTGTATACACAAGCACATAACATTTGGAAATCTTAACATGCAAAAGAGATCATAATTTCATAACATGGGATAAATCATGGCAGTGAAATGTAATCACAATAATCATAACATAAAACATGAAACTTTGTGGCATTCACACATAATCATAGAGAATCATTTCTTGTTATTCAAGACTCATTGCCAAGACTATCTTAGTGGACAAAGTCCCTTTCTGAATCGAGTAACCCTCGTTTCAGTCCTGTTTCACTGAACCGGTATAACCTACCATTCCAGCCATGTCTATCTCATGAGATATAAAATCTTTACCCAATGCATTGGCGGGAGATATAGGTCCCACCCATCTCATAATGATACCATTCTTATGTGTGCCACAAAACCATAAATCATACGTCATTGCATAACCCATGTAATAAAAATGGGAATCTTAAACATCATGAAATCATAAAACAATTCATATACGATAAAGGAATTCATAAAAATAATTCCATCACAACATAATCAATTCAATGTAATTATAGGGATAAAAACAGAACCCTTTATTATCTTAGATGGAAAATAATTTTGATAAAACACTTGAACTTCATTCTTGAGGAAAATATCCTTTCTACTTCAAAAACATTTTTCCTTTCATAACATGTCATACGACTTTAAAATAAAAGAAGTTGATTAAAAATAAACTTGAAAAGTTGTAAAGGAAGTTTCTTGGAAATAATGTTTTAAAAATCCATTCATGCCGTATAAGTTAAAAAAAACATTCTTCGTACCTTTGTCGGAAAAGTCAAAAAGTAACTCGTACGAAAAAAACGACAAAAGATTCCTTTCATATTCTTTACTAAAAACTCACCGAAGGGTAAAATTGGATTTCAACTATTGTAAGTGGATGGAAACAATATTACATATTGAGGGAACATGGATGTGGATGATAAAATACACCCCAGTAAATACTTACGAATAAACAATCTCGGATAAAAATGAGATTGTGTTATTTTCCCTTACCTTAGGTCCGATTTGCTTTGTACGTGTCCAAAGCTCCAGTATAATGGTTTAAATAATGTTATTGACTTATTCCATAATCATACATATTGATATGATATCATATATGGTCATATTCTTAGCTTCTTGTTAGTAATATTTCATTGTTACTTGTTACTCGGGTTTTTGTTGCCTTTTGTTCTTATGCGTGTTTTGCCGAATAAATTCTTATTCTTCTTTTAAGGTTATAGATACCTTATATCCAGAATGGTATTAGTGTAACATATATCATATTTATTCATTAAATTCATTTATATAATTATTATGTAATGATGATCATGTAGAACGAGTCCCTTCACATCGTGGAGACAGTATTCCGTACGTACGCACGAGTGATGATATCGTTCCTATGATCGTGGAATTGTATTGGAGTATATATATATATATTATTTCAGTATCAATATTACTTTATAATAATCATAAATAGTTACTCATTACACCATTATACCCATCCTTGTAAAGTGATGGTGGAAAATAGATTACACAACGACGTGGAGACGGTATTCCGTACGTCCGCACGCGCGGTGATTTCATTTTTCCATAGGATGGATAGAAGGTGAATTAGGGTTGTTTCATATTTATAATAACATATCAGTATGTAAGTAATACTGATGTTATTACTTTATCATGAAACAACTAAAGAAGAAGAAGTTGAAGAAGAAAGAAATTGAAAAGATCGGTAATGGATATTACCTCTTCTTTGGAACGCTTCTTTGAATCCTCCACTTAGGGAACTAAGATTGGTCATTGAAGAATACCAGGACCTCTAGGATTATTCTAGGGAAGTGTAGAGGAGAAAATGGCAGGGGTTGGCGGAGCTTCAGTGCTCAAATTGGTGTGAGGAGGAGGGGTAGGAGGTGCCCTTTTATAAGGGAGGAGAGGGGCACCTTAGGAATTCCTCAAAATATTATTTTATATTAATGTCAAAATCGGTTTATAATGGTTCCAAAGGGTCTTATTTTGAATCTAATGTGGGGATGGGTCGAAATCCTATCATTAAATAGGATTTAGACAAGTTTAGGGTATTATTTTAACCTTATCAATTATATTTAACTCTAAGTAAAATAATTTAACTTTTACCGTGTCTTTTTGTTTTCTTTCACTATATGGTTAATACACTTACTATAACATGCCAAACGAACCCCAAATTGTTTATTATTAATATATATATCCTTATCTAAGTCATTTGGCAGAACCTTAGATTTTCGGGAATAAAATAACAATTATTAATATAATATTTGATTTAAAAACTATTTTGTGTCAATTTTGACACTATTTGATATATGATTTTTGTGAAAGTCATAACAGGATTATATGTTCGAAACAAGTTGATTAAATCAACACTAATATATCATAGTAACCTATAAAATTAGTGGAATTCATAAAAAGTCTTAAATTACATTTATTTTGGTATTTATAATATCAATTATGTCAATATTTCATTAATAAGATAATTACTGCATCATCTTTGTGTCATAAATAAAATAAATTATATGATGTCTAAAAATTACAAATAAAATACCATTATGTAGGAAATCGTTTTATCTTTCTAATTAATATTTACAATCGAATTTATCTTATGTAAAACCCTATATTTAAAATGTTTTAGTAAATATACTTTGATTTTAACTCTTTTAACTCTTCTTTGAATTAAATAATAATAAATGTCCTAATCTAATCCAAGTGGGCTTAAATGATAATATTTTACACATAAGGTTGTTTTTGGTCGAGATACACTTGTCCAATAGAATTAGGACATGTGTTAGGGTAATACTAATATCATATTTACCCTTAGTTACCCTATTTACTATTAACCGTGGTAAAGAAAAGTAAAAAGTTACTATTCACCAAAAATTATTTTCATCTCATTGAACCACATTTTAGTCCTTGATATTAACCGTGTCTGTCGGTTTTTCGAAATTCCATTCATAGAAGCGGTAAAATTAAGTTTTATGCAAAATTCAGTTTTTAACCTACCACTTAGTAGTTTCACTATTCATCAAAAATTGATGTTTTTCAGAACAATGCCCAAATTTCATCCTAAGATATATTTCATATTCCAAATTCAAAAATGAAGTCTAATTTACCAAATTCATAACATAGAAGTTGCATTAATTAATTTTATAATTAAATCCCGCTGTTAAAAAAATAGCATGTTTTTAATAAACAATATCTATCAAAAGATTGACACTTGTTTATGTCTGGTGTAAATGTGAAATTACATCCAATGACCAACATTGTATTGAATTGTAAAAATATATTCTAAATATACTTTAAAACCACTCAAATTAATAATTTGTCACTATTAATTTTTTTGATTAAAAAAGTTGTTTTTAATTAAAATTTAGTAATTTACACTATTCATCTGAATATGAAAGTTATCCGAAATGTACCAAAATTTCACCTTAGACTAAATTCGATACTCGAATCCAAAAATGAAATCCATTTTGAAAAATAAAATTTACAAAATTTCAAAATGTGGTTATTACTATTCATAACGGCTAGTTTTAATAACATTTTAATAGCATATCGCTGTTTAGTGAAACTCTTTATTGCATACTAAACACGCTATCAAGGAAGGTCGCGATTGCGTGTAATGCAAGGCAAGTCAAGGATGCGTATTGTGCAAGCTCCTTTTGGTGTAGCGTACAACACAAGACATTAGTGAAATAAAAAGAATATTTTTCATAAAATCTCAGGCTGTTACAAAATGGATTGTAAAAACAATGGTTTTAATAATATAAATCATATATATAACATAATAATAATTCATTATAGGAAAATAAATTTTTATTTTACTTTCATTCCATCTACCATGAACAATAGAGGCAATTCTCATGCATATATATGGTCTACTTTCTCCATGAATATTGCACTCAATTATCAACATCAAGAATTTAAAAATCACCTAAAGAAAATATAATGATTATAAATGTTAATTATATCAATGTTAAAATTCAAGATATTATTTAACCATGATCAAATTAAAATACTAAATTATTGAACAATAAAATACAGGAAAAATGCAGCAATCATCACCTGATATATTTATTTTTATATAGTATTTCTAATTAACTTGTGATAAATTACCATAAGTATTAAAAATATATGTTTTGAGATATTTGAGTGTTATTAGTTAATGTATATATAATATAACTATATTTAATAAAAATTACGTTCATATATATACTAATGAATATGAACAAGTGGTAAGAGATTCTCATCTCACTTTTACTTCCATGAGACATACACCACATTCACCACTTATATATTTTTTTTGGTGTATATAAATTTTATTTTTATATTTTATTTCATGAATATATTTTTATTCTTATAGATATTATTTATTTCATGGGTCTTATAATTAAAAAGTCACCAACGTGATAAATATTCATTTCATAATCTCACCATTATTCAAATTTTTTTTCAAGTCTCCCTTGGGGGAATTAAATGATATTTTTATTATAAAATAAGTATATTTAGTTTCACCCTGGTTATCTAGGTTTTTTTTATAGTAATATTAATATTTTACCTCACATTGGTAGTTTAAATTATTTAAAAAAAAATTTATGAAAATTTGACTTTTTTTCACTCTTCAGACCAAAATCCAATTTCATTAAAATCCATGTTTTATAAAATCATTAAAAAATGTTTTTACCCTCATAAAAACATTTCAATAATGGTGTTTTTACCAATTTATATTATTTAAAAAAAAAATTAAAAGAAAATCCATGTTATTTCCTAAATATGGCTCTATTGCCTTTTACCAAAAATTTGAACAAAATATTTGTTTTACAATGTTGGGAATGAATAGAATATTATATCTTTATGACCAAAGACAGTTTTAATGTATATTTTACATGTTATAAAAGGTTAAATTCAATGAAAATTATATTCACAATTTTTTTTACATTTATATTTTAATGTATTTCCCTTATGAAAGGGTTATATTCCTAAAAATTATTTTAATGATTACTTTATGATATTTTCATTCATGATGAACATAAACCCTATATTGTAGATATGAAACAATGTGGTTATGTTTTTCAATTCTATTCCTATTATTTCCCCATATGGTTTATTACTATTTTTAAAGATGATGTACAATTTTACTACCTTTCACCATATTACATTTTATGGTTTATGAATATATCTTTCGATTGGGGAAACTAATAACATTTTTAATGATAGTCTTTCATTATAAATGTTTGTGTTTATTATTTTTCTCACCATTCATATAAGGAATTCATTGGAATTATTAATTTTTCTATGATTCCTAGAATTATATTTTCCCTCAATAGATCAGTATATCTCATGAGAAATATTAACATGTGAATTTAAATGAGGTCATAACCATTTATGAAAGAATATTTTGAATATTTCCTTAATTATATGATTTCATGGTCTAAGGAATTAATAATATGTTTATGATGTCTGAAGTAATATATTCCATACTTATGAATTCTATTATTATTATTTCATATGTTTTTTCAATTACATAGAATATCTAGGGTTATGTTTCAATCTCTTATGATTTTTTTTATTTCATTAATTGATCATAATTTATTCCCTCTGTATTATGCTCAATTAATCGATAAAATGGAATTTATTACTTTTTTATACAATTATATTTTTATTATTCATATTTATTTATGATATTTTTGTTTTATGATTACCCTTATTGATTATCTATGTTCACCATTTATTTTTTATTTTTCCCTAGGATAACAGGTATAGTTTTGATATTGGAATTTATGATATGTTAAGGGGAATAATGGTGTTCTAGAAAAATAATTCGTGAGTTTTATGTTTTAAAATTTTATGTGAATTCATTTATGTATCTAATTTACCATGGAAACTAAAAAATTTAGTCATTTTTTATTTTTTATTTTTTATCTAGTTCTAATGTAGTAAAGTGACCACAAGCTCGATACAACTGGTATTGAGGTCGCTACACTTACACCAGGGGATACTAGCTAGTTGTGAGGGTATAAAGTGGAATGATGAGGAGATGATACACTCCAATTAGAGTGAAATAACATTGAAAATAATATTAATAATAAATATACTAATAAATACTTAAATATATATTATGAAAATTTCCAATAAACTCATCCAACCCATATTATATTAAAATGTGTGCTATAAAAATACTTATAATGTGATACATGTTGAAAACTTTCCCTTCTGGGTGGATCATTTACACTAAGAAAAAAAAAGAATCCCCAAAACATCTAAAAAAATATTCTCAAGAGATAGAATAGTCACACATCCCATGATCCACGTGAAAAATAACCATGTCATGAACTAGTAAAAGGGTGATTTCCCTTCACATGTTTTATAAAATTGAAGTCCAATTAGGTACCAAAGATCAGAATGATAAGGTTGTGTGTAAGATTAACTTTCACAACATCAATGAAATTTAAATGTATATCAATTATATGTATATAGTGAATTTATAGTTTTAAGTTAAAATAAATATAAGACAATAAAATAACTCATGTGGATCCTCAAGTTCTATGTTGATAAAAAAGTTTAATATACATACATTGGGGAGTTCTAGATGTATCAAATCAAAACATCATCATTAGGTGTGATAAATGACCCATAATATGTACACATTTGTGGTAAAAAGTAATCAAGATTCATTTTATACCTGTAATAGGTTATCAAAGGACGAAATCATCACTAACAATTATTAGGATTATCATAGGTGGTGTATAATAATCAGGAATCATCATTGACCCCATGGTGGTTAATCCTAACTGGTCACAAGTAGATAGGCATCACCACCTACCCCATTGAGGTAATCGTAGGATTTTTTTACGAACATAGGATTCATATATGAATATAATGATCATGTTAATTGAATTAAAAATAGGTAATCATAAATCAAGTATATAATAAATATATCATTCAATTTATTTAATTCAAATATATCAGGCCCCACATAATAAAAATTTATAAATTATCCTACAACACTCCCTAGTAATTCCTTTTCACACAAACAAGTTTATTTCTTAAGTTAATGGAATCCACTGAGTTCCCCCCATTAATTACCCATTAATTTTCAAATGTGAAAAACTCATTGGTGGATAATGTGTCAATTTAATACTGTAGTGGTCTAATTATTGTTTATAGTGACATTCAATTTAATAAATTTGGAAAATGAATCATTTAATTATATTTTTGATCAAGAGATTACTATTTCAACATGAATACTCATTACACACTATAAATAAATAGTGATAATTTAGGGGGATTACTTCCCGAGAACCTACCTTATACTCACAAACAAACACCCATTCAATAGAAACAGTTTATTCAATGTCAAATGATGTGAATCAATAAAATCCTTATGGAACAATGGAAAATAAGGGATAATATCCAAAAATAGAATTATAAAAATAGAGGTTCGAAAAATTATCTATAGAAGAAAAAAATGGATTATCATTACCATAAAATATTTATCACAACAAAGGGATATTCATTCCTTTGAAGAATGAGTGAGTCAACATGAGTGATAGGGAAAGACACACACACACATAGAATATGGTTGGAAAATAGTTGCAAAAAATAGGTGTTTAAGTGTCTTTTCTCCACTAGGGAAATATATTAAATACAAAAATATGTGACTTCATCCTAGATAAATAGTTATGAAACACCTTTGGACTAACTATGCATTAAACATTTGGGCCTTATTATCAAGCACACCCAAAAATTTCATGGTTAGGTTGTATGGTTAAAAAAACCATGCACCAACCATTTTAATTTCATTCAACGTATTAAATAGGTTATGAATATATTATAAAGGTGTTCTTTGTGGTATAGATATCCATGATGTGATTTATCTTCTCCGCATTATTTGGGTGAATCCTTTTCACAGACTATGTACGAAACATGCACCATTGTATGTAATTCACTATTTTAATTATTTTGTATTTTGTGCCTCAAAACATTCATAGGGCCTCTAAAACACTTCATAAATACATCAAATACACATTAACTAAGAAATGAATGATTATTGTGGTGATATTTAAATGTAATTCTCCACAATAATTATTTTCATTTTACAAATTTTCAACCATACATCAATTCTACCACTATATAACATTTTGAGCATGACCATGAATCATAAATGTATAACTAAAACCACTAATCCCATATATCATACTTTCATTCTATATTTTCACTTGAATATATCAATGCTTTAACTATTTAGTAACCAAAGTTATTATCTATCCAGGAATATCTGTTTCACTATATTTGATTTTAAATACTTCAAATTCCACAAAAAATTAAACATTCTGAAGATAAATATAATTTTTGTTGATCATGTGAGATGGATTGGGATAGTATATCCAAAACTATAATATGTGGAAAACAATGTTCATTAATAAAATATATTATTTGGGAGCCAACAGATATACCACTAGACAGATCTTCTCCACTATCTTAAATGACCACACACACTAGGGCACAATATTTTACTACTTATCAACATAATGATGTACTAACATCAGTGAAACTATAAAAACCCCCGATCACATGCCTTAGTCTCAAGGGTTCGTCGTTGTTAATCATTTTATTACCAAGGACCACTATGTTTGATATCCAAAATCAGCTAGATCGTATAAATGTGATCTAAACTCTCACCCATGGGACTCGGTTGGATTATCATTGGATCACCAAACTCTAATGACCAAAAAGTGGAATTATTTCATTTACTATATAAGGACTTTAAAGGATCCGTCTATTTTTTTGCTCCATATATTAAATTGTAGGAAATAACTAGTAAAACAGAAAGGTTCTCCAAGGAATAACCAAGGTTCATGAGACAAAATCTCATCATTTACTCTATTATATGAATAGTATACTAAAAGTTTTTATATCTTTGATGATGATATTTTGTGTTCAAATACACCAATATACCAAATACCTTTAGAAATCACGACAAAAAAATGTGATATATAATAGACATATCTTGTTGAAAAAAACGATATTGAATCCCATATAAGAGAGAAACCTATTTAATATAAATATTAGTAATCTTATTAACTAAAAGAATACAAAATAGGTATAAAAGGTTTAACTTTAGTTTTTTAGTCCAACATTAACACAATTGTGACCCTATAAAGAGGTTTCATTTCAAAATATGTTAAAAAATATATAGTGATGTCCTCACATATCCACTAATGAATGGGAACATCCTATAGGATACTATTTTGTTACTGGTTTTGGACATTCTGCTACTGACAGGTGGTGCACTATATTAAGAAAATAGAACATTTTTCTCTATCATTGGCCACTAATAATGAATATTAATATTATTATACATTTTATTCAAACCTTGGTGTACAAAACAACATGTTCCATAAAAATACATCACAAACTACTCATTATTTGCTAAGGGAATAAATACATGACTTGAAAAATGATAAATATATTCATAAATAATGGTCTAGTATGGTCAGGGCTCCCCACTATATATATTATCCCACAGAGGTAAACTGTAGAGACCCGAAGCTTATCATACTTGGAAATTACATTACTTTTGCGGAATACTTAGTACATAACAAAAACACACACACAAGGATCGTAATAGTTTAGTGTCTTTGGAAACTCGGAATAAAATCTTCTAATCGTGGTGAAAGATCTTCAACATATCCCATAAAGATCTTCCTTTTTTTTACCTAAAACCTTTCGTTATATCCTGGGGAAAAGAAAACATAAAACGGTGAGCTCAAATGCTCAGCAAGGGCAAATAAAGGAAATAAAAATCATATCATATCTTTTTGAAAATCATAACCTGCAAAAGAGATCATAATATCTTAACATGGAATAAATCATAGAGGTGAAAATGATATCACCATAATCATAACATGAAACTTGGAACTTTTTGGCATGCACACATAATCATGGAAAATCATTTTTTGTTAGTCATGACTCATTGCTAAGACAATCTTAGTGGACAAAGTCCCTTTCTGAACCGAGTTCACTCCTCGTTTCAGTCCTGTATCACTGAACCGAAATAACCTTCCGTTCCAGCCATGTCTATCTCATGAGATATAAAATCTTAACCCAATGCATTGGAGGGAGATATAGGTCCCACCCATCTTATAATGAATCATTTCTTATGTGTGTCACATAATCATACATCATCGCATAACACATGTAACAAAAATGGGATTCTTGAAACATCATGACATCATAAATCAATTCATATAAGATAAATGAATTCATAAAAATAATTCCATCACAACATGATCAAATCAATGTAATAATAGGGATAAAAACATAACCCTTTATTATCTTAGATGGAAAATAATTTGGATAAAACACTTGAACTCCATTCTTGAGGAAAATATCCATCCTTTTCAAAAACATTTTTCCTTTCATAACATGTCATACGACTTTAAAATAAAAGAAGTTGATTAAAAATAAACTTGAAAACTTGTAAAGGAAGCTTCTTGGAAATAATGTTTTAAAAATCCATTCATGCCGTATAAGTTAAAAAAAACATTCTTCGTACTTTTGTCGGAAAAGTCAAAAAGTACCTCGTACGAAAAATGACAAAAGATTCCTTTCATACATATTACTAAAAACTCACCGAAGGGTAAAAATGGATTTAAAAAATTTTAGGTGGATGGAAATAATATTACATATTTATGAAACATGGATGTGGATGATAAAATACACCCCAGTAAATACTTACGAATAAACAATCTCGGATAAAAATGAGATTGTGATATTTTCCCTTACCTTA
Source organism: Viscum album (assembly GCA_963277665.1). Lineage (NCBI taxonomy): Eukaryota > Viridiplantae > Streptophyta > Magnoliopsida > Santalales > Viscaceae > Viscum > Viscum album. Next base: position 26,180,686 of record OY728120.1, on the reverse strand, counting down.
GGTCTGATTTGCTTCGTATGTGTCTGAACCTCCTGTATAATGATTTAAATAAGGTCATTGACTTATTAAAGAATCATATTCATTGTTATGATATCATATATGGTTCACTTATGACATTATATTACCCGTTCTTTTGTAAATTCCATGTTAAAGAAGCGTTTTGGGTAAAATCGTTTCATTTATTGTAGGTTTCTTGACTTGTTGTTCTTGACATTATTATTACATATATCATGATTTACTTACTTCCAGAATATAAAATATGATTTATATATCATATATATTCAGTATATATATATATAATAGATAGATAAATGAAATGAAAAACACCGTTCATGGAGACAGTAGTCCGTACGTACGCATGAACGCTGTTTTCCTTTCCTTATTGTCTTGAATGGAACTAAGCAGATGACATACATATATATATATATATATATAAATCCAGTAGCTTTATAATGTCATATATTTCATTATTATTTCTTATATATACTTTATAATCATTCTTAAATGGTTAACATGGAGAATAAATCTCATCGCGTCGTGGAGACGGTAGTCTGTACGTACGCACGAGCGATGATATCATTTCCATAAATATTGAATTGAATTGGAGTGGATTATACAATATATCAGAATCAATATGATGTTGTAATAACTATGTATAGTTATTATTTACACCATTATACCCATCCATGTAAGGTGGTGGTGGAAAATAGATTACACCAAGGCGTGGAGACGGTATTCCGTGCGTACGCACGCGCGGTGATTTCTTTTTCCGTAGGATGGATAGATGGTGAAATAGGGTTGTTTAATACTTATAATAACATATCATTATATGAGTGATACTGATGTTATTACTTCATAATGAAACAACCTAATATGAAGAAGTGGAAGAAGAAATAAAGATGAAAGAATTTGTAACGGTAATTACCTCTTCTTTGAAGCGCCTTTTGGAGACCTCCTCTTAGGGAACTAAAATTGGTCTTTGAGGAAGACCAGAACCTCTAGGATTATTCTAGGGAAGTGGAGAGGAGAAAATGGCAGGGTTTGGCCGAGCTTGAGTGCTCACTTTGGTGTGAGGAGGAGGGGGAGGAGGTGTCCTTTTATAAGGGAGGAGAGGGGCACCTTAGGAATACCTCAAAATATTATTTTATATTAATGTCAAAATCGGTTTATAATGGTTCCAAAGGGTCTTATTTCTAAGCTAAAGTGTGGTTGGGTCGAAATCCTATCAACAAATAAGATTTAGACAAGTTTAGGGTATTATTTTAACCTTATCAATTAGATTTAACTCTAAGTTAAATAATTTATCTTTTACCGTGTCTTTTTGTTTTCTTTCACTATATGGTTAATACACTTACTATAACATGCCAAACGAACCCCAAATTGTTTATTAGTAATACATATATCCTTATCTAAGTCATTTTGCCGAACCATAGATTTTTAGGAATAAAATAACAATTAATAATATAATATTTGATTTAAAAACTATTTTGTGTCAATTTTGACACTATTTGATATATGATTTTTGTGAAAGTCATAACAGAATTATATGTTCGAACCAAGTTGATTACATCAACACTAATATATCATAGTAACCTAGAAAATTAGTGTAATTAATAAAAAGTCTCAAATTACATTCATTTGAGCATTTATAACATCAATTATGTTAATATTTCCTTAAAAGGGTAATTACTGCATCATCGTTGTGTCATAAATAAATTAAATTATTTAATGTCTAAAAATTACAAATAAAATACCATCATGTAGGAAATCTTTTTAGATTTCTAATGAATATTTATAGTCGAATTTATCTTATGTATAACCCCATATTAAAAATGCTTTACTTATTAAACCTTGATTTTAACTATTTTAGCCCTTCTTTAAATAAATTAATAATAAATGTCCTAATCTAATCCAAGTGGACCTAAATGGTCATATTATATTCATAAGGTTGTTTTTGGTCGAATTACACTTATCCAATAGAATTAAGACATGTGTTAGGGTAATAGTAATATCATATTTACCCTTAGTTACCCTATTTACTATTAACCGTGGTAAAAAAAAGTAAAAAGTTACTATTCACCAAAAATTATTTTCATCTCATTGAACCACATTTTACTTACTGACATCAACCGTGTCTCTCGGATTTTTGAAATTCCATTCACAGAAGTGGTAAAATTAAGTTTTATGAAAAATTCCGTTTTTTTAACTACCACTTAGTAGTTTCACTATTCATCAAAAATTGATGTTTTTCAGAACAATGCCAAAATTTTATCCTAAGCTATATTTCATATTCCGAATTCAAAAATGAAATCTATTTTACCAAATTCATAACATAGAAGTTGCATTAATTAATTTTATAATTAAATCCCGCAGTTAAAATAAATAGCGTGTTTTTAGGAAACAAAATATATCAAAAGATTGACACTTGATTATGTCTGGTTTAAATGTGAAATTACAACCAATGACCAACATTGTATTAAATTGTAAAAATATATTCTAAATATACTTTAAAACAACTCAAATTAATAATTTATCACTATTAATTATTTTGATTAAAAAAGTTGTTTTTAATTATAATTTAGTAATTTTCACTATTCATCAGAATATGAAAGTTATCCGAAAAGTACCAAAATTTCACCATAGGCTAAATTCGATACTCCGAATCCAAAAATGAAGTCCATTTTGAGAGCTAAAATTTCTAAAATTTTAAAAGGTGGTTATTACTATTCATAACAGCTAGTTATAATAATATTTTAATAGCATATCATTGTTTAGTGAAACTCGGTATTGCGTACTACACACGCTATCGAGGGAGGTTGTGATTGCATGTAATGCAAGGCAAGTCAAGGATGCGTGTTGTGAAAGCTCCTTTTGGTGTAGCGTAAAACACAAGACATTAATAAAATTAAAAAGAATATTTTTCATAAAATCTTGGGCTGTTACATTCTACCCCCCTTAAAATGAATTTCGCCCTCGAAATTCGTCGGGGTTATAAATGGTTTACTATTCGAAAGTTTCTTTAATAGAAACCCACATCGTAAAAAGGAATACCAAAACCAATATTTTAAAACAAAAGTATGAAACTTAACGGTTACCCAAATAAACTAATCACTGGGTTTCCACATAGGTGAAAATATGGATATGGAAGAAAAGTCTAACCATCATGTTCTGATGGAGAGTGGTAGAGAACGTGGCTATGGAAAAGCCAACAATCACAAATCCATAAATTTGTGACGATCTAAGGTACCATCCGATTCATCAGGTATAAGATCACTAGGACAACATTTTTGGTTTTCAAGATCATTTCCCTAAAGTTGATGAATTAAAAGAAATACTTACATGATTTTGGTACAATCTCACTGTTGTTCGTGTCTTGAACAATTTCCACTTCATATCTTAAATAAATGAAGTTGAATTTCTTATTCGTGAAGTGTTAGCAGATCACGTGATAGAATGACGGGTCATTCCATCTGTCTCAAACAAAAGGTTAGCAAAAATTATATACATAAGTCGATCTATAGTGAGATTAATCATATATGGTTCCTAAAATGGACTTATACTTCATATATCATACTGCTTAATATAATAAAACTAGTTTCTACTAAACAGGGACTTCCTGTAGGCCAGTGGTAGGCGATAAAGGCCAGTCGCACTTCGGTTGTGGGTTCGATTCCCACAGCCTTGTCCGAAGCGATGGGTTGTCGCCCGTCCTGCAGGTTGTCCTTTTTTCTAAAACTACATTACTATAACATCCCATCAATAATATCGAAAAAAAACTTTTATCCTTAAACAATAATCACTTATGTCCAACATAATCCATTCCAATCTTTAGGCTTATCCATAATACTGCAGTCCACTCTCATAACATAGTGAAAATGATTACCAGAGATTTAACACCATCGTCGATCCCCATATATCATAAGATATGTTTTGTTGGTCACATTCCAAACATTCAAAGTCCTTAATCGTGTATTCTCTTGAATACCATAGTGAAAACATGAATGCAGTTTAAAGTTAACACTTTCCACATACCAAAATCCTCAAAATTCTATATAATCAAACCATGATATCACTTAGTCCTTATATCAATCATGAGCTCATGAATACTATTAAACATTTCATTTTCTCATTTTCCCTTCATTATGCGCATATCATCATATTTCCAAAATATATCAATCACTTTGAATACGACATCAATAAATATTGCAATACTCAATAATACAACATTATTTCGAAATCCCATTACATAAACACTTAATCATTCCACCACATCGTTGTCATATTCAACATTGCCAATAGTGATCGCATGTGACTTCCCTTTGTCCTTTGCCTTCAGTGGTTGCTCATGTTGATCATCACTAACCCTTGGATTAGGGCATTTATTAGCATAATGCCCCATTTCCTTGCACTTGAAGCATTGAAGTGTTGGTGGTGCGTTCTCTGCAGTGTTTGCTTTATTCACATCATTAGAAACCCTTTTTCCATTACTTCGACACTCAGCTGCTCGATGACCTTCTTTTCCACACTTAAAACATTTTCTAGTCCCTTTAAGACAATATCCACCATGCTTCTTTCCACACTTCGTGCATAAGGAAACATTCATCTTCTTTTCACCATTATTCTGAGATTTCTCCTTGAACTCCATCTTTCGTTTCTTATCAAAACCATGAGATGGATATGTAACACCAACTTCCATTTCTACCTTGATAGCACAACGCACAATTTCTTCATAGCTACTGAAGTCTCTTATAGCTACTGCCCTTCGAAGACTTGGTTTTAAGCCACTGAAAAATCGATCAACTTTACTTTCAGGTTGGATGATAATGCCAGATGCATACCTTGCAAGTCTTGTAAAATTTGCTTCGTATATACCAACATATTCATCATCCTTCTGCTTCAGCTCAATAAACTCCTTTTCCTTCTTTTTTCGAAGAATACGAGGGAAGTAATTACTGAAAAACAAGTTCTTGAACTCGTCCCATTCCATGGACTCAATTTCATCTCTTGGCCTCGTATTCTTGATAAGATTCCACCATTGATCAGCTTCACCTTCCAAACGATATACTACTAAGATGACTTTATCATGTTCAGAACATTGATGAACTGAAAATATCTTTTCAGTGGTACTGATCCATTGTTCAGCAACAAGTGGATTGGAAGTCCCACTAAAAGAAGGTGGATGTTGCCTCATGAAGGACTCAATAGAATATTGTTCCCTTCTCTGCTCATTTGGAAGTCCATAATGAATCATAGCTTGTGTAAGTATAGAAATAAGATTTTGCACTCCATCTCCCATAACATTTGTTTGTTCAGAAGGGCAATCATTGCATTGTCCATTGCATTGATCAACACGGTTCCTTCGGGTTCCAGCCATCGTCTAAAACCCAAAAATAATAGTGTGAGAGGCAAAAATCATGCTAGGGAAAACAACATAATAAAGGGGTAGTACCCTCAATATCTAACATCATAGGTTAAATTAGAAGATCGTTAGCGCAATTCTAGGACTATAACCTATACGTATACTTAACCTTAGAGACATCCCTAGACATACCTTAGAAATATCTCTAGGGATCTCACTAACGTTTTCGCATCCTAGTTTCCAAAGGTTGACTAAACCTTTCCTCTGATACCAAATGTAGAGACCCGAAGCTTATCATACTTGGAAATTACATTACTTTTGCGGAATACTTAGTACATAACAAAAACACACACACAAGGATCGTTATAGTTTAGTGTCTTTGGAAACTCGGAATAAAATCTTCTAATTGTGGTGAAAGATCTTCAACATCACCCATAAAGATCTTCCTTTTTTTTACCTAAAACCTTTCTTTATATCCTGGGGAAAAGAAAACATAAAAGGGTGAGCTCAAATGCTCAGCAAGGGAAAATAAAGGAAATAAAAATCATATCATATCTTTTTGAAAATCATAACCTGCAAAAGAGATCATAATATCTTAACATGGAATAAATCATAGAGGTGAAAATGATATCACCATAATCATAACATGAAACTTGAAACTTTGTGGCATGCACACATAATCATGAAAAATCATTTCTTGTTAGTCATGACTCATTGCCAAGACTATCTTAGTGGACAAAGTCCCTTTCTGAACCGAGTTCACTCCTCGTTTCAGTCCTGTATCACTGAACCGAAATAACCTTCCGTTCCAGCCATTTCTATCTCATGAGATATAAAATCTTTACCCAATGCATTGGAGGGAGATATAGGTCCCACCCATCTTATAATGAATCCTTTCTTATGTGTGCCACATAATCATACATCATCGCATAACACATGTAACAAAAATGGGATTCTTGAAACATCATGACATCATAAATCAATTCATATAAGATAAAGGAATTCATAAAAATAATTCCATCACAACATGATCAAATCAATGTAATAATAGGGATAAAAACATAACCCTTTATTATCTTAGATGGAAAATAATTTTGATAAAACACTTGAACTCCATTCTTGAGGAAAATATCCTTTCTTCTTCAAATTTTTTTTTCCTTTCATAACATGTCATACGACTATAAAATAAAAGAAGTTGATTAAAAATAAACTTGAAAACTTGTAAAGGAAGCTTCTTGGAAATAATGTTTTAAAAATCCATCCATGCCGTATAATTTAAAAAAACATTCTTCGTACTTTTGTCGGAAAAGTCAAAAAGTACCTCGTACGAAAAACGTCAAAAGATTCCTTTCATACATATTACTAAAAACTCACCGAAGGGTAAAAATGGATTTAAAAAATTGTAGGTGGATGGAAATAATATTACATATTTATGAAACATGGATGTGGATGATAAAATACACCCCAGTAAATACATACGAATAAACAATCTCGGATAAAAATGAGATTGTGATATTTTCCCTTACCTTAGGTCTGATTTTCTTCGTATGTGTCCGAACCTCCTGTATAATGATTTAAATAATTTCATTGACTTATTAAAGAATCATATTCATTGTTATGATATCATATATGGTTCACTTATGACATTATATTACCCGTTATTTTGTAAATTCCTTGTTAAAGAAGCGTTTTGGGTAAAATCGTTTCATTTATTGTAGGTGTCTTGACTTGTTGTTCTTGACATTATTATTACTTATATCATGATTTACTTACTTCCAGAGTATAAAATATGATTTATATATCATATATATTCAGTATATATATATATAATAGATAGATAAATGAAATGAAAAACACCGTTCATGGAGACGGTAGTCCGTACGTACGCATGAACGCTGTTTTCCTTTGCTTATTGTCTTGAATGGAAGTAAGTAGATGACATACATATATATATATATATACATAAATCCAGTATCTTTATAATGTCATATATTTCATTATTATTTCTTATATATACTTTATAATCATTCTTAAATGGTTAACATGGAGAATGAATCTCATCGCGTCGTGGAGACGGTAGTCTGTACGTACGCACGAGCGATGATATCATTTCCATAAATATTGAATTGAATTGGAGTGGATTATACAATAAATCAGAATCAATATTATGTTGTAATAACTATGTATAGTTATTATTTACACCATTATACCCATCCATGTAAGGTGGTGGTGGAAAATAGATTACACCACGACGTGGAGACGGCATTCCGTACGTACGCACGCGCGGTGATTTCTTTTTCCGTAGGATGGATAGATGGTGAAATAGGGTTTTTTCATCCTTATAATAACATATCAGTATATGAGTGATACTGATGTTATTACTTCATAATGAAACAACCTAATAAGAAGAAGTGGAAGAAGAAATAAAGATGAAAGAATTGGTAACGGTAATTACCTCTTCTTTGAAGCGCCTTTTGGAGACCTCCTCTTAGGAACTAAAATTGGTCTTTGAGGAAGACCAGAACCTCTAGGATTATTCTAGGGAAGTGGAGAGGAGAAAATGGCATGGGTTGGCCGAGCTTGAGTGCTCACTTTGGTGTGAGGAGGAGGGGGAGGAGGTGTCCTTTTATAAGGGAGGAGAGGGGCACCTTAGGAATACCTCAAAATATTAGTTTATATTAATGTCAAAATCGGTTTATAATGGTTCCAAAGGGTCTTATTTAGAAGCTAAAGTGTGGCTGGGTCGAAATCCTATCATCAAATAAGTTTTAGACAAGTTTAGGGTATTATTTTAACCTTATCAATTAGATTTAACTCTAAGTTAAATAATTTAACTTTTACCGTGTCTTTTTGTTTTCTTTCACTATATGGTTAATACACTTACTATAACATGCCAAACGAACCCCAAATTGTTTATTAGTAATACATATATCCTTATCTAAGTCATTTGGCCGAACCTTAGATTTTTAGGAATAAAATAACAATTAATAATATAATATTTGATTTAAAAACTATTTTGTGTCAATTTTGACACTATTTGATATATGATTTTTGTGAAAGTCATAACAGAATTATATGTTCGAACCAAGTTGATTAAATAAACACTAATATATCATAGTAACCTAGAAAATTAGTTTAATTCATAAAAAGTCTCAAATTACATTCATTTGAGCATTTATAACATCAATTATGTTAATATTTCCTTAAAAGGGTAATTAATGCATCATCGTTGTGTCATAAATAAATTAAATTATTTAATGTCTAAAAATTACAAATAAAATACCATCATGTAGGAAATCTTTTTATCTTTCTAATGAATATTTATAGTCGAATTTATCTTATGTATAACCCCATATTAAAAATGATTTACTTATTAAACCTTGATTTTAACTATTTTAACCCCTCTTTAAATAAATTAATAATAAATGTCCTAATCTAATCCAAGTGGACCTAAATGGTCATATTATATTCATAAGGTTGTTTTTGGTCGAATTACACTTATCCAATAGAATTAAGACATGTGTTAGGGTAATAGTAATATCATATTTACCCTTAGTTACCCTATTGACTATTAACCGTTGAAAAAAAAAAGTAAAAAGTTACTATTCACCAAAAATTATTTTCATCTCATTGAACCACATTTTACTTACTGAAATCAATCGTGTCTCTCGGATTTTTGAAATTCCATTCACAGAAGCGGTAAAATTATGTTTTATGAAAAATTCCGTTTTTGAACTACCACTTAGTAGTTTCACTATTCATCAAAAATTGATGTTTTTCAGAACAATGCCAAAATTTCATCCTAAGCTATATTTCATATTCCGAATTCAAAAATGAAATCTATTTTACCAAATTCATAACATAGAAGTTGCATTAATTAATTTTATAATTAAATCCCGCTGTTAAAATAAATAGCGTTTTTTTAGGAAACAAAATATATCAAAAGATTGACACTTGATTATGTCTGGTTTAAATGTGAAATTACAACCAATGACCAACATTGTATTAAATTGTAAAAATATATTCTAAATATACTTTAAAACAACTCAAATTAATAATTTATCACTATTAATTATTTTGATTAAAAAAGTTGTTTTTAATTATAATTTAGTAATTTTCACTATTCATCAGAATATGAAAGTTATCCGAAAAGTACCAAAATTTCACCTTAGGCTAAATTCGATACTCCGAATCCAAAAATGAAGTCCATTTTGAGAGCTAAAATTTCTAAAATTTTAAAAGGTGGTTATTACTATTCATAACGGCTAGTTATAATAATATTTTAATAGCATATAGTTGTTTAGTGAAACTCGGTATTGCATACTACACATGCTATCGAGGAAGGTTTTGATTGCATGTAATGCAAGGCAAGTCAAGGATGCGTGTTGTGCAAGCTCCTTTTGGTGTAGCGTAAACCACAAGACATTAATAAAATTAAAAAGAATATTTTTCATAAAATCTTGGGCTGTTACATAAACACTCTAGTTCTGAGTGTTGATTTCTCTTAATAATGTTGAGAAGTGAAAGAGTAATGGATAAGGATGAATGAGTCAGTCGAACATGATACCAGAAAACTCTTATTATAACTTAGTGAAAATGATACCCAACTACCACCAATCTATATACACATAGACTACCTGGGTATACATGATTGAAAATAAATTAGCTAAAACCACATTTCTCATTCTAGGTTTATAATACAACTCATTACCTTGGGACATATAATACTCAACCCACCATTATTATTGATAGTTTAGTTATCAATAAGAAGAAAAATATTTTGGGATCTTGTGGCTGATATAAAAAGTTCTCATATAATAAAAAATTCCAATAGTATCTCTAAGAATGAAACACTACAACGAAATTATAGTGACACACAGTGTAATTCCCCTTATGTGGCCTCATATCTATGGACCCATTCATGAAAAACTGACTCCCCTGCATCCGGACTTCCCCACAATATCATCTTATTTTTTCAAAATAAATTGTATACTACATAACCATCTCAGTCATGTATATTATCAATATAATATTCAATCTCCCTTTTAACTTATGAAAAGTGATCTCATATTAATTGAACCAGAAAAACCCCACCCTATATTGGGGAATTCCTATCATGATTCTTCAAAGTGGGATATGTCATGAATTAATATACAATAATAACTAGATAAGAAAAATAATTTTTATATTACAAAAATAATCTTAGGAAACACTTATTAAACAATACAAGTGATCTTCTTAGAGAATAAATATTGTACTAATTTATACATGACATGACCTATGAATTGCCCATAATTTATCCAAAAGTGACACATGGAGAGCTTGGAATAAAGATTATTAATCCTATGTGTACTGAGGATTATATCTATCTCATGATTTTTCTCCTCCCTCAATTTAGAGTATATGATAACTCTACTAAAAACCAACCATCAATTCGTCTATATAAGGTTGTAATACCTTCAGTCATAAGATATGTAAAAAAAATATATTTTTTATCAGACTAGAAAAAATTACAAGATACTCATTTAGAACTTATATAGTCCAAAAAATTTATTAGGAATATCTTATAGTATCTTACTAAATTGGTGATAGAATTATCTGTAATTGAACTTATAGATTTATCAGGTTCCCTAAATCTCATTAAACATGTTATTAATATACAAAACTGGGTAATAGTTTTTAATTGCCTTCAGTATAATCTTCCCACCATACACACACAACTTTGTTTATCTAAACTCTTAATCGGATATGAGATAGGGTAACCGCAAGGAGATATGATAATATCTATAAATCACTTTTCTTATATGTATTTTATCTAATAGTTGATATCCAATATATTCATTGGATCGATCCAATAAGAAGGAATATGAATACAATCATGACAAAAAAATAAGCTCAAAAATAAGCTCAACCTATCTCTAATGTGGTACCCCAATGAAATATTCATATGTCTTGTCATGAATCTGATCCATCATAAGAGGAAAACGTTTATTCTCAATCTCTATATTATTTAATGTAATTTTGGAATCCATGGTTGTAATCCAACATAGGTATGATTTTAAGGCCCTATATGGTATACCTAATTATATAATTATTTTGTATGAACATACTGACCTCACTTAGGATTCAAAATTGAAACCTATTTCTGGTAACTGTTGATTTGGTATTTTTATGGTAAAAGCAAGTCCATCTCATGAATCAGATCAAAATCAGTCAAATCTAATATATTGAGATCCCATATGAATTTATTGACACTATCCTATATGAATAATTCCCATCAATGATAAATTCCTTCATATTTCAATCCAAATGGTGTATCAATAGACATCACCAATTATAGATACACTATAGTCATCCCTTAGCCATCCAAAAAACAAATAGATATAATAGTATTTGAATTTCATTTATTAATGGAACAGATTTCGGAAGTAGAGGATACCATGAGTATACTATGGACCATATAAGTCTTTACATAAAACCATATAGGAGGAGGTTGTATGATAAATATTCAACATACACCATAAACATATCTCTCTTTATGATATCCCTGTTGTTTAAACCTTACTTCAAAATTACCCATATGCATTAGTATTCAATCAACATTATAGTCCAGGATGGTCACTGATACTCAAACTAACAACCAATTGTGCCACACCTTGCCTATCTTCTGAACCCAAAACATGAACGATAATATATCACTATGTATCCACCAGAAAATTCCATATATCTTGTATACCTTCCCTATGCTATGACATGTGTGACACTAAATAGGCAGTGGCTCACAGTGAGGTTGAGTTTAGCCAGGATAGATACACTGATGACATTGAACTGATGTTCCTCCTCAAGATGAAAATATTTTCCACCAACCAGGATACACATCAAACAAATACTCTAGTGGGAACTATCAAATTAATGATTTCTACAATTTGAGGAGCCATTATTGGTCATCTATTCAAAAATCCACTTAACTAGAGTCATTACATTCACTCAGTTGCTTTTCTATAACATACGTATAAATCCCAAACTCAAAAAAATATGGAAGATAGAAAAGATTTAACTGAACTCAAATCCAATAACATCTCCCATCCTTAAAACATCTCACCCCATCTATCACATATTATACTATAATGTGGAATGATCACTGAAGCTCTATGAAATGATGAAAATAGTCTATGACTGTTATATTACCCAATGGATGGTCTATTAACCCCATATCCCTTTCATCTATCATGGACTCTTAAAATTAATGCTCAAAGTAATTGTTACAAAATTCTGTCTACTAAAATATTGTGTGACATACTGAAAAGAATAGAATTTCCCACCATCTATTGGATGACCCTCAAAGAATATAAAACAGTAATTTCACCTTCTTTTCATGGGGCGTTTCAAAGTTATTAAATTGTGTCTAGATAGATTCAATTCAAAACATAGCTTTATGGGGATCAACCTCCCTTATAGACAATGATTGGAATTTTAGTTGAAACTCATTCATCAACTCATATATGACTGGTGTAGATCATGAATCCTCCCTCTCCATTTCATTCCCAATCCTAGTATCCTCAATTGTAATTGACTATCCATAGTATGAGCTTGGAGTACAAGTGGATCCATCCCAATCAGTTTAGGGTAATTCTCATCAGTATCCACTTTTTACTTATTTTGTGTTCATCATAGATCAATATTTTTATAAATACAATAGACACACAAAAAATATTATTAAAATAGGTCATGAAAACAAATTTTATGAGAAATTGATAATAAGAATAACACCCCACGATTATATACATTTCATATCACAAGTACCTTATATGTTAGGTAATCTCATTTTCCCCATCAACCCATACATATGTTCTACACTATATACAGATGATATCCACATCATACATATATGATCCATATCATTTCAATTTTCTATTTTTCTTCAACCAAAATTCTAATAACCAAGAATAATATCAATGAAACATCACTTCTTATAAATATTTCATATAGTATAAATCTCCTAAAATCACATAGATAAAACTATCCAATCTTTATAAACTATGAATGAATGATATAATATGTATTTCTAGATATTAATGAACACATACTGACGAAATAGTAACTAGACCTTTGGAATATTAATATGACCCATATAAATAGAAAACCAAAAAAACAAATAGTAAACTCACCCATGAAAGTAGATATAAAATTTAGGAATCAAATAAATGATTTTCTGAATTAATTATTTTATATTATAAGTAAATAAATATTTTAAAAATTATTAATTACGTTTTTCTATTTTTTAAGTCATAAATAATTAATTACAATTTTATAATTAATAATATTATTTAAAAGACAATTTATTTTTAGATAATATATTCATAAATTAATATTTTTTTATGATATTAATATAATTTTATGAGACAATAGTTAACAATTTAAAGTGTTATAAAATTAGTTATTATTTAAAAAGAATTTTTTTTTGGTTAATGGTTATTTTAATTAAAAACAATATTTCTCATATTCATAAACATATTATCCAAAAATGGATTTCCTTTTGGAATTTTAAATTTCAAAAAATGGTTAGATTAAATTTTTTGGATGTTTCTAAAATACATTAATTTTTTTGGGAATTATATAAAATGATAATTTACGATAAATACTAATTACATGAAATATAAGGATTTTACCACGAACCTACATTTTCATTTTGGTTATACTTCATCCGTCTATAATACAACGTAATTATTAATTATATTTATATGCATCTTAAAAATTCTGCCTACACATTCCAAACTCATGTATTCAGATCAGTTCATCATTCATTTGTAGGAAATACATGTTTTGCAAGGTTCACTTCCTAATTCATCCCAATAAACATTCCCAATTAACGACATCATCCTGATATCTTACACATTAAAAAGTTTCAACCTTAATATATTTTAAGACACGAGTTTTTTTCTAAAATCACTTATATTATCATGAAAATATATATTATTTCATTTATGGTTTGGTAAAAATAGTAATGAAAAATACAAATGGGGTTTTTTCAAAAAAAAAATCATCCATGAAAATTAAAAGGTGAATTACTATGAAGAATTAATTAATGATTTTGTAACAATATTTTCTTCTTTTTAAACACCATTGTAGAAATATTATTTATCCCTTATGATTATCATCTACCATATTTTATTAAATGGATTATGATCAATTTAACAGTAGAGGTGCTGTTATGATACCATTCACTATACTAATCAAAATAGATAGTGGTTATGTTTAAAAATTGGGGATGTTATTTAAATTTCATAACAATATCTTTCTTTTATGTTTGACCAAAATTTTATGAGGAATGAATTGGACATAGTAAGTGATGGGTGGGACCCGCTAAAGTCCCTTGATGCATTGATAGGTCTTATGAGATATAACCTTAACTATTTATTCTTTTATGTTTTGGTCAAGGACTCCATGGAACTTTTTTGATATCTGACATTATGAATTCCATCACTGTGATAATATTAATTGATAATCCATGTGAATATTGTACTAGAAGAATATGCATTGTTATGCTTCATTCTTATGTGATTATTTTAATGGCACTATTTATTTATCTTTTTTTCTTGTCATGTTATGCCCATGTTTAGGTTCTAATGGAATGCGGTTTTAGTCATTCTCCATGCCTTACTTTTTATTTAATATTCTTATGTGTTATATACCCTTACTAAGCATGCATGCTCACCCAATTCTTATGATTTATTTTTCATCATGTTGCGATGATAAATATTATGAATTTATTGATGGGATAATCTGGGAGTTTATGGGTGTTCCCAATGTAATTGATATATTTTATTTCATTTTAGTTTTAATGTAAATCATTTGTTTCTATATAGTTTTCCAAAACAAAAAAAACTATTTAGTCATTTGGGGTGTGACTTAATTATTTATTATAAAAATGTTAAAAAGTAAGGCACTGGCTCTAGGAAACTGGGTTCATTGTATTTATTGTTTGTACAAATGGATATTTATTAGAAAACATAGAAACTAGATTTAAAGAACATAGATAAAGGAACATTACACTTTGATGGACTTTAAAGATAGGAATAAAAGAAAATAAACTAATATTGTAAAAGTAGATATTATGTGGTACTTCCTAGAAATAAATCTTTTTCAGGATAGTATAACTATATGTGGTTCTGGCACAGATGTACCTTGGGGTATGAACTCTGACAAGGTTTCCCAGGCCTGACTGTGGGTAACATGGTATATGACTC
Organism: Viscum album; assembly: GCA_963277665.1. Classification (NCBI taxonomy): domain Eukaryota; kingdom Viridiplantae; phylum Streptophyta; class Magnoliopsida; order Santalales; family Viscaceae; genus Viscum; species Viscum album. The sequence continues at coordinate 26,165,080 of OY728120.1, read as the reverse complement.
TGTGACTTATTTTTCACCTTATTTGAAACTATCATGGGATATTTTTAGTATAATTCACATTTTATTTAAAAAATATTAAATGGGATTTAAATTTAAATACTTCCCCAAAGAAACCAAGTGTATGATTATAGGAATAAATGTGCATATGTTTCAAATTTATGCTATATTTTTATATAGTTCAAGATTATTAATTTGGATATATTACCTAATATAGTGATATAAATTATTGACAAATTGAACCTAGTGCAAGGAATGGAAACCTTATCAATGATCATGTCCCATGTAGGGATTTCCCTCCAATGTATGATAATGACGTTGGTATTGGTGTTGTGATTAGAGCAGAGGAACTTATTACGATACTAGGATAGCTAATACTATGTATGAAAAATAATGTTACCCATATATAGATTCATAATCCACAATGTGTAGGATAAATTTTAGACTTCATTATGTGAAAAAAATCCCCGATCATTTAATTGGACTATAAATCCAATTGTAGCAGAGGAGTAGATAAGTTCATTAGAGAAAATATTTCTTATTTTTTGACTTAATGAATGTGAGAAGGTAATCTTGTAAGTTTATCATCTCGCAAGAGATGCTGATCAATGGTGACAATTTATTCAAAATACAATGAAAAATAAATTAATTCCAAATATATAATGGAAGGATTTTAATGAAATTTTCATTGATAAAATATTTCCCTAATGAAAAATGAATAGATATAGAGAATAAATTCTTGATTTTGAAATAAAAACAGAATAAAAATTTTGTGACTTATGAGTGTAATGTTATAATGTAATAAAGTAATTCCATAGACTAAAAACATAATTGAATGAGCCAAATTGATCTATTCATTGATGGTAGAAAACAATTTCTCTAAAGGGCACTGGCCTCCCAAAATTTCTCATGATACGATGATAAAGTCACATGTGCTATCATGATTGAGAATTAATCCTTTAGTACTTATGAAATTATGGTAAATCAAGAGAACATGAAGGTGGAGGAGGAAATAATGGATAATGGGAAGAATAAAAATAGGAGTTTTCCAATATGTGATAATTTTATAAGTAAACACATTAGTGTCTTCTTAAAAGGAAAAGGTTTGTGTAAGAATGTTATATAAATAGGCCAAGAAGACCATGTTATCAAGGTAATGATAGAATCTATCATTGGTCAATTCTACAGGTTTAGGGATATGGGAAACTATTTAAATTATTGTCCTAACCATTATGAAATCTTTCTGTTGAAAAGGCCATTGTAGAAATGTCGAGATAATGCAATCACCACTACAGAGGTTAATGTTCCTAATGATGTGGTGGATCGTAACATAATTATTTACTCAAATATTTCCAATGATTTATTTGATTTAGTATCAATAAATTATTTTATACCTTCCAAATATTCCATGAAAATTAGAACGTTCCATTTTGATTTAATATTGTATTGGTTTATAAAAACACTTAAGGGATTTTTAACAGCAATAATGATTTGAAGTCAATCCCATTAATAAAAAATAAACAAGCTTTAGTTGCAAACAATGTCATCAGACATATGGTTGATTTTGATAAAATCCATGGTATGGATTACATTTCAAAATATTATGTGAAAATACATTACAAGAAGAAGGAAGATAGAACTTTTGTGAAAGATGTATAATCTCTGCTATTTATATGAGAAACATCATCAGGTGGATATTATCCAAATCCACCTCCAGTAGCTATTATGAATGAAATTCATAGAGAGAAATAAAAAAAATCATCTATGGATGCGGAAAGAAACATTACAATTGAATATGTGTATATTTTGAAAGAATACATTTATGTATTTCCAGTGGATTTACCTTGTCATCCCCTAAAGTAGGGAGTTGAGTTCTCTATCGATTAAATTTCTAGTGAAAGTCCTTAATCATAGACTCTATATAAAATATCCATAGTGTAATTAGTATATTTATATAAAAATTAGAGGAATTGAGTAATAAATGATATATTATCCCTATTGTTTCTCCATGGAGATCCCAATTATCTTTTTCAAGAAGAGAGATGGGTCTATGATGTTGTGCATTAATTATAGAGAAATCAATAAAAAAAATTCCTCTACCTTACATTTATTATTTAGTTGATCAAAATCATGGAGATATTTTTTTAAGATTGAACATACTTCAGGATATCATCATTTTCTTGTCAGTAAGGAAGATATTCCAAATAAAGACTTTCGAACCAGGTATGGGCATTATGATTTTATGGTAATGCCATTTGAATTGACAAATTGACGCTCTATTTCATGGATATAATGAACATAGTTTTTAAGGAATATATTGACTAATTATTTTTGGTATTTATCAATTAGGTCTTTATATATTCTAGAATCTCAGAAGACCACTAGAACCACATTCCGGTTGTTCTAGAGACTGATTTGAAAGAGGAGTAATATTTCATGTTTATAATGTGTAAATTATGGAAACAAACTGTTTCTTTTCATGGTTATATTTTCTCTAAAGAAGGAATCTCAATTTATCCTATGATGAAAATCTCAATCTTGGAATGGACTATTACCAAAAACACAACTTATATATATAGTTTCATTGGTTTAGTAGGTTACTATCGAGAATTCGTGTAGAATTTTTCCCAATTTGCTACCCCATTAACCAAGACTACTCTTAAAGGGGTTTTGAATGTGTAGGGAAATTAATGTGAAGAATTTTTGTAATAATTGAAGAAGATATTAGTTAATGATCTAATATTCAATGTACCATTGGGAAATAGTGGATTTTTGGTTTTTACTGATGCATCAAAGAATTGGATATCATGTTTTCTTATGCAGAATGATATAGTTATTTTATATGTATCCAAGAAGTTAATAATTCATGAATAGAACTTTTGAACTCATTATATTGACTTAGTAGCTATAATCATTTCTCTAAAAATACAGGGACACAATCTCTATGGTGAAATATGTGAGATATATAAAGATCACAATATTTTTAAATATTTATTCTCACAAATAGATCTCAATGTGAGGAAAAAGAAATGGATTGAGCTAATAAAGGATTGTTAATTTTTAATACAGTTACACTTAGAGAAAGAGAATAAGGTATCATATTCATTGAGAATTAAGGATCATTGAGTTTTGGAAAAACTAATGATTTTCTAGGAACCTATGTACATGGATCTAGAATATATAAATATTTGTTTTTTCAAGAAGGTGGAACATAATTTATTTTACCAATTTTTCAAAAAAAATATGTATTTAAATGGATAAAATTTTATTAGTCTAATGATGTTAAATTTCAATGTAAAATATATTTATTGAAAGATAAGATGTTTCTAGACTATGTGTATGGGGATGGAGTTCACAAATTTGGTCTGAGGTTTTATGTTCCTACTATATCCAAGAAAAATACGGAGATATTCAATTATTCTCATATATTGAACTTATCTATACACCAAGATAGCATTATGATGTATATATATTTTATAAGTAACATTTATTGTCCAATAATATGTTATTGGAAATTTCTGATTATATGGGAATATGTTTATTATTTCAACCAGTGAAAGATGAGAGAAATTTTCCTAGAGGATTCATGCAATAATTTTCAAATCATATGTGGAAATGGGAAGACATTACTATCTATTTTGTCACTCAGATACAATATTCTCCATGAATGAATGAAGAAATATTTTTAATTTTTGATAGACGTACCAAATATGCACATTTCCTCACAATAGGGGATGATTTTCTACTCTATAAACTTGCAGGACTCTATATTAATTATGTTTTAATTCTTCATTGAGCACCTCTTATAATTGTGACTGATCATGATCCATGTTTACATTGAAATCCTAGAAAAATCCTTCAGAAATATTTTTGTACTATGTTTCATTTGATTATTTCATATCACCCTTAATATAACGGGCATTCTGAAGGGATGATCAAGACAATATAATTCATATTGATATCATTCTCACATGACATTTAGACGATGTGGGACTAGTATTTACCTTTTGTAGAGAATTAATACAATATTAGTTTCATTTCAAATATTGAAATTGAACCACATCAATCATTGTATGGAATGTGATGTCGTATAAAAACATACTGGGATGAATTGGGTGAAAGTAATCATGTAAGATGAAAACCAATGGAGGAAACAACTTCATTATTAAATACTATTCAATCCGATATCAAAAAATAAAAAAGTAGGAAGAAAATCTATAGAGTTAATTGACAGAATGATTTGGAATTCAAATATAGAGATTGTGATTTATTGAAATAATCTCCTTAGAAGAGTGTTCTATGATTAGGAATGTAATGAAAACTAATCCCTAAGAACATTGGTTCTATTTAAATCATGGAGACGATTAGAGCTATGTATTATCATTTAGAAATTTCATCTAGCCATTATAAATTTTAATATGTGTTCAACATCACATTGTTAAGGATGTATATATTGGATCCATCACATTTCCTCACTTCTAAATGAATATAATAGTAAGAAGATTTATCTTACTGTGAATAGCCTATCAAGATTCTATAAACTAAAAACAACTATTGAAGGATAAGATGACTCAACAAGTAAAATTAAATGGAAAAAATAATAAAATCGAAGAGTAAGTGTGGGAACATGAGGTTTTCATGATGAATAAATACCCAAATCTTTTCCTGAGGTGACATTTGGATATTTGAAGGATACAATTTTTTTTGGAGGGGAGATGGTAATGAAAATAAATTCTATCTATGAAATTTACCTTATTATTTTTATTTCATACATTATACATCATATAAAGACACTTAAAGAACACAACATAAACATCATAAATGAAGAATGAATGAAATAAGATGTATTTCAAGTAGTTAAGGAACATATACTGGTTAAATATTAACATGACACTTGGAATAGTAATATGACACTTAGGAATATTAAACCTGCGAAATAAATAGAAAAATCAAACATGAATATATATATATATAATTTATTCATCTAATAAATGAAAGTATGATTTAATTTTTTTCATAGTATGAGAAAATAAATATTTTAAAATTTGTAAAATATGTATTTTTGTATGTCAAAAATATTTAATTATAATTTTATAATTAATAATAATATATAAATGTAAATTTATTTTCACAAAATATGTTTATAAATTAATATATTTTTTCTTGTGATTTAGAGATAATTTTATGAAACCTTAGTTAAATTTTCAATGTTTTATAAAACAAGTTATAATTTTAAAATCCAAATTTATTAGGTAAGTGGTTTTTTTAATAAAAAAATTCTTTTATTTAGAATATTATTTTAAATAAAATGGAATTATATTTTTAATTATATACATCAAAAAATTGTTAGGGTTAATTTTTGTGATTTTTCTATAATACTTGAATTTATGTTGAATAAAAAAATATGATAAAATATGATAAATGATAAATACATGAATATTTGTGTCATTGTCATTGTAAGGATGAGGTAAGCACCATTATTTAGAAATAACATACATTAGTTACTATATTTAATCCTAATAATTAACACTATTTCTTTTCTTGAGCCAACATAATAAACTAATTATTAGACTAATAAAACAACATGCCTCTCTTCCACCATAAATATCACCCTTCACCACCGCTTATCCTCAATGCATTCAAGATCTTTTCCTCTCCAATGTTATACCCAATACACTTCCCAATCCACTAACTACTATCCCAGATCATTTGGTATCAAAAAAAATCTAAAACCATTGCATAAAAGAGGTTCTAAACGAGGAGAAATTAATGAGGTAAAACCATCATTCTTTTTATTTTCATTATATTTCATATTCTTTTCATTAATTATATTCTACACATCAACCCGTGGCCAAGTGTCTTAAAAAATACATTATAATTTATATAATGTAATTATATCATTTTATTGTAAGATCCATTAACCAACAACTTTATAACTCTCTCTTTTATTTTATAAACAAAAACAATATCCATGGTATGTTAATTTCCATTCACAATGAATGATACATTTTTATTTTCCATTAACGACTTAAAGGATGGTCAAAAAAGCATTTTCTTAAGGTAAAATGAAATTATAATATTTCTATTAAAGACTACATAATTTTTTGGAACCATTATATATACAAGTTGTTAAATAAAAAACAAAACTACTTTTTGATTATCGATAAACTGCCAAAATATTATAAAAGATTATCACTAATGTCTTATCAAATGATTCATATTCACCAAAAAATAAACAAATGAATTATATAACCATTTAAAATTAAGGTCTGTTCATTAATAACATATTAAAAAATTCTGAATATCTATTCCCATTTATGTGAACTGAGATACTCACATACATGAAGACCAATCACATAAACCAAAGAAATGAGAGATCACGAATGATAATGATATATCTTATAACACATCAAAAAAGACAATAAATGAATATAATAAAACAATATTAAATAAAATAGATATATGATGCGTTATTAAATAATAAATTAATGTATTTAATTTAATTTTCTATTACATTCTGCTCATGTGAACAACACTTTAAGACAAAAGTTATGGGTTTCTTCCCAAACCCCCATTTTCATTTGGTTTAAGCATTCACAATATTGACACCAAAAATATTTATAATTATTTTCGTATAACTAGTATAAATTATTACTATACTTTAAAAAATAATTTATTCATAATATTAAATATTTATATTGTGGGAAATACATGTTTAACAAGGTTCCCTTATATATTCATCTTGATATGCAAGAAAGACTAAAGGGAATGTCTATATTTTTTTTTCACATTTTCATGTTCCATACACAAACTTTTTAATACATTATTATTTTCTTAAAATGTCTAATTTTGTCATGAAAACTAAATCTTTTCATTTATGGTTCAATAAAAACAATATTTAAAATAGAAAATATTTTTTTCCAAAATATCTCTTCCCTGAAAATTAAAAGGTGTATTTATATCATGATAACCAGAATTGTTTTATTAGGGTATTTTAAACAATTTCATTAATCCCATTTAATAGTATTAATATCTAATGATATTCGACTACAATATTTTATTAAATGGATAATGATCAATTTAACTGTATATATTCTATCTTGATACCACTCACCATACTACTCGGAACGATTAGTGATTTTGTTCACAGATTGGGAAATGTTAATTATGTTTCATATATATATATTGATAATTTTTAAACCCATTCATATGAATAATTAATTATACTTTTTAGTTGGTGGGTGGTTCCAATATATCCCCTCGATGCATCGTTAAGACTCATGAGACAAAACAAAATTGGATTTCACTTGATGAATTAACCAATTATTTTAATATGTCTTGGTTGGGATTAAAATTTATGTTTATGATAAATAATATCACGTAATCCCCCTTTATTATAATAGAAATTTATTATCCATTTGAATATTATACTAGTAAAATATCCATGGATAAGCTTCATTCACATGTGAATATTTTTATGCCATTATATTTAATATTTTAATCAATCCACATTATGAATAATTTTATGTTCTTATTGAATGTGTTTTTAGTCATTCTGCATCATTTATTATCTATATTAGCTTATGGTGTCATACAAACCCTTACTAATTATTAGATCTCACCCCATTATTATGTTTTATTATCCCCCAGGATGGAAATATGAATATTATTAATGACTTATAGGGATAATTTAGGAATTTCTGGGTGTTAAAATTTTAATTTCTATATTATACTTCCTTTCATGTTGTAATGTAAAAGCTATGTTTGTATTGGTCTTGACAAAACAATGTAATTATTCTATCAATAAGGACATGGATTCCTTTTTTATTATATTAATGTAATAAAGTAAGACACCATTTCTAGGAAACTAGGATTGGGGTGTTTACAATAATTTTTATAATATAACCTCATATAAATTAATTTCAATTTAAAATTAGATGATCGTTTATGTAAGATGTTATTGTAACACTGTATATAAAAAAACCGTGTAATTTTTTTATTAATGTTTTAACTAACTAACCCTAATAATGTATCCATGAAACCAATAATAGGTAACCAAGAAAATGAAATGTGAAACCTAGTATCCCTCTATAATTAATAATCACACATTATAATTTTTGTTTTGTTAAAGAGATAAAATACCCTAAATTTTAAATTTTAAAATCATATCCATCACTCAAGGAGAACATTTTGATCGATAAAAAAGAATACATAATTATTAATCCCATCCCTATAAACTTGGGATTTCTATATAGCTAAGTTCACTACACCCAATAATGAGTTTCTCACTCAGTTCCAACAATTTTTTATCTATTGTCTACATTACAATGGTAGTCAGATAAATGAAAAATATATGATATCACATTTTGAAATTCCTTATCTAGAATACAATAATGGATGTATTAGACTGTGGAATGATGTGACCTTTGGAATGCATCCTTATACTCTATATGTTTCTGACTAAAATGATGATATAATGTGGTATTGTGGGGATAATATATCCTCAAATCAGAGTGAAATAATAGTGAAAATAATAATAATCATAAACATAATGAGAAATCAATAAATAGATATCACTAAAAGTGATCACAAACAAAACAAGCCCATTCCATATCAAAATGAGTTTTATATACATGATAAGAAAGTCATACATTTAAAAAACAATCCATTGTTGGAGGATAATATACACCAACAGCTAAAAATTAACAAAATAATGAAATTTGGAATCACTCACAGAAATTGTCTTAAGAAGAAGCATATTCAAATATCCAATAATCTATATTCTAGATAAAAAAATTACGAAAATAAAATATTGAATTTTCTCTTCACAAATCATAACATAAAAAATTCTTCATGGGTAGAAAATAATGTCCCAAGTATAGTGTGAGTGTGAAATAGTAGGCCACCAATAATTACATATTGAAACCTATACAATCATAGTTTATAGTGCAAGATTTCACGGACAATAAAAAAACATGAATAAATTACCCATAATGATCATGGGATTCCACAGTGATACCACTAATCAACCATACCTTGTTTATACTATGGTGGATTTATCCAATCACAATATCATCATTAAAAATAAACAATTTTCTTTTTGAGGTATCTTTATATTGGTAGAATTAATCAGGCATCATTTCTAACCCATAAATGGTGATCCATTGTAGTATGTAATAATACTATTGCATTACCAACCATTAGGAGGATGATCCTTGGTCGTCCATAATAACCATGCATCATAATCGACCCATAGGAAGTAATATTATATGGTCTAATGAACTCATGAATCTTCACGACAACTAAGGTGCATGTGCAAGTCATTCCAAAATAATAAAAATAAATCATGTTGATAATAAATTCATCATGAAATTCATTTCTCTCATTTACATTACGTCCTAGATAATAAAAATATACATTTTATAAAAAATAATGTCATAAGAATCCATGAGCACACACACATGTTCATTTCTTATGTAAGTGGAACCCCTAGTGTAACCGTTTAGTTACACCATTAATTCCAAAATTCAACAAAACTCATCGGTTCTTAATTTCTCAATCCAACTCAAATATTTAATACTCATGGAACTTGGTTAGTTAATATTTAATGATTTATGGAAACAACAAATTTAATTATTTTTAATGTCAAGATCTTGATATTCCTTCTTGACCACACATCATCTGAATCAACTAAATGGAGATATTTTATAGGGGTAGCTTAATTCACACCTACCCTATACTATTAGATGTCTACCTATCCAATATCTTTTATTTATTTGAGCTAAAATGATAAAAATTGGAAAATTATAAGGATGCCTTGAAATAATGAGCGTAATAGTAGAACTGTTTGGAAATATACATATTATGGAATAAAGTAAGACGTGAACATTACTAGGAGATGGACTATTAATCAAAAGAGGAAAATTTTAGTTTATTTTTTTTAAATCACAAGGCTGAAATTATATATATATATATATATATTGAGACAATAATAAACGAATAGGATTTGGATCCACAGTTGTACTAACCACACACTAATTGTGACGTCCTCACTATCTAACCCAACACATATTTTATGGTTATTAAAATCATTTTCCAACTATGTGAAGTGTAGATAAAATTGTATGTAGGTTAATAATGGTTTATAATTTGGGTTTACATGGTTTTTATAACTATGCAACAATATATTTCCACTATATGTTCCAGGTACACAATTATCACTAATCAAGTGCCCCAAATTGAAACATCGTATTTTCCACATTATTTTACTTAAACCCTTGAAATTATATTGGGAACCCTCCGTATCCATATTAGTATATTTAAATCACATAAACCATGAAATTAAAAGATAATTGGACAAATGATAAGAGTATAATACCCAAGGATGTTAATGATTTTAAAAATTAAATGTAAAATTTGTATTAATATAATTACACATATATTGAAATATCATGTTAGATTCTTCCAAATATAAACAAATATTTAGAAATATATATTACATTATATATAATAAAATCTCTTTGAAAGAAAACTTTTTCTCATAGATACTCATATTTACATTTTTAGGTTATTTTTATTTTAAAAATAAAAATTATATTATTTATAAACAAGGATATTGTAATTAAAAAATTTAAAAAATTTGATTATAAAAAATTTATTGAGTAGATAAAATTAAATATAATATAATAGAGTGTAAATGTTTATAGGAAAATTTATTTTTATTCATTATATATATTTATTATTATTACATTCCATGAAATTAATATTCGATGAGTTCTAATTTATTTCCTAGTATATAATAAATAAATAATTAAAATCATTTTATTGTAAAGATTAGTTAAAAAAATACAAAATACCTTATATAATGGTTCTCTGAAAATTATCACTTTTATATTAAATAATAACCACCAATAACATTATATATTTATATTATAAAATATTAATTTTACTTAAGCTATTGATTTTATAATATTTCATTGAATTATGTAAAGATATCAAATTAAACATTACAAATACTAATATATATTGACAATAAATATTTTTATAAATGAATTTTTATATTATTTTTTTATTCTATTATTAATATTGTGTGAATTTTATTATTTTAAATCATTTACTAACAATATTCAATATAAGTATTCCTATTTTCATTATGTATATTCGTTGAGATTACTCTGAATGATTATATTTCCACATTTAATAGTTGTGTTACCTCCACTACCTTTTATAAATTCAATTGATACATACCTATTCAATCAGACTTCTTAATCCATTTCATTTTAGATTTCACAACATGAATTCTCATATTATGATTTTTATTCTCATTATAGTTTTAATTATATAAATGGTGATTATCAATGGTGAAGATGTTCTATTTTATCAATTAGTTTTATTAAATTATTATTTTTTATTTTTTATTCCATTTTAATTTGTGAAAATTTAATGGATGTAATCGCCAATGGAGTGTAATATTTCATGGGTTATAAAATATGTTTTCATAGAACTTTTTTCGATGTTTTATTGGGAATGAATAAAGTGTTATTTGTTTAATTAAATCGTGTATAACTTATTTTCTAATCAATGTGAAATTCATTAAAACAATTGATGAACTATATTTTTGAATGATATACCTAATGTTAAGTAAATAATATGATTCATAAAACCTAGAGTGATATAACTAAGAATAATTTCACATGATTATGTAATAATATAATGTGCACTTTCCACTGAAACTATAGCATGGAATCTATGAATATCAAGGAACCACATATATAATCTAAGTTGTTTCAAAAATAATTATGATAATATTTGGAAGTAGGGAATAACCAAATCATAATATCATGAAAATTCTACCATAAAGTAGTCCAGCTGAAATCAAATTGAATCATCAGGAAGGGGGAGGCCATCTTCTGGGAGTGCAACTGGGGTAGCAGAATTATCGGATTTACAGGGTGCCCGACACTGGATATGTCAGTCAGAGAGGCCTCCCTTCATCCATCCTTTCTCAAGGCTGTTCTTAGCCCACCCTAGGAGGTGTGCTTCTGCGACATCGTCCTGGACGACTCCCTGGATAGGTGCGTGTTCCGGTGCTCCCCTTCTGGCAGGTTCTCAGTGAAGTATTACAGGAATGGCATGTACAGGCAACCAGCTAGTGACTCCTGGGGAAAAGTTCTCTAGTGAAAATATATACCATCCAATTTTACCTTTCTTGTCTAGAGGGTTCGGTCTAAATCCATCCCCAAGGAGTAGGCTATTAAATCCAAAGGCATTTCCCTTGCCTTAAGATTCTTATGTTGCTCTTCCCCAAAAGAGGAGACCTCCTTCCACCATTTCATCCGAAGCGATTGGGCTGGCCACATCTGGAACTATCTTGGGGAGTGTATGGATTTTTCGTGGGCGGTCTCTTCTCTGGAGAATTTTTTCCAGTGCTGGTTCAACGGGGCCTCCACCAATCCTGAGGAGGAGGGCGGTTCGATCTTTCTGGTGGCGGGGTTATGGTGTCTTTGGCAGGCGCACAACCAAGCTCGACATTCTCGGCTTTTCCCCTCCCTTCAAGTCTTGCTTCTCCGCAAGAAGGTTTCTCATCATTGATCTGGCCTCTCTCCATAATCATCATGCATCCGTGCCCTCCCTTCATAGATATATCAACAGCGCGTGCCCCTCTGGCTCCCCAGCCCCTCCATGGTTTGGCTCCTCCGTGAGATGGCATCCCCCTTCTAACGGGATGAAATTGAACACAGATGGGGCTTATGGGAAGGGGTATGAGGGGAGGAGGGACTGTTCGGGACCCTTCTAGATCAGTCAATATTGCATTCAACACCTTATTTGGGGAGGGTGACTCCCTTGTGGCGGAGGCTAAGGCGATGCATACCGGTCTGGAAATATATCTTTCAAATGATATTTCCCTCACTACAGTGGAGACCGACTCTAAGATCATTTGGGGATCCCTTAAGGGTATCATGTCCCCTCCATGGTAGATCACCTACCTCATTTGCAAATGAAAGGCGATTCTCTCCATTAATACTGAGATCCTTTACACTTTGCGGGAGGGGAACCGGCTGGCTGACTTTTTGGCTACTAGTGCATCCCAGGACCACCCTCTCTTGATTTTCCCCTCCCTCGGGTCTCTTCCCCAAACTGGTGTGGATATATCTTTCAAGGACGCCCTCAGACTACATTACTACAGGCCCCCTTGATTGTTTCTTTGGTTTTTTTCCTTTTTTTCCTTTTCGTCTTTGTTTCTGATTTCAATGAGATAATAAAAAAATGATATATAAACTAAATAAAACTACCCATATCCATATATTACGAAAAATGAACCCCTTCTTGGCACATGTACCTCCATAAAAGAACATGCATGTCATTCATTAATGAGATCTAGAGACCGTATAGTAACGTTTAACTTATATATGTGTGGAAACAAATTCTTAGTAGGAATCCTCCACACATTCCACGAACAAACATTAATATTAAATCCATTTTATGAACATGTGAAATTAAATTATAAATGTAATATTTTCATATTTAATTAAAATTAAGGACTTGTGATAATCATATAAAAATAAAATCCCCAAAGTATAGAAGTTATAAGTATTCATTTGAAATTAACATACATTATTTAAAAAACCTGAACTAGTGAAAACATCATTTACGGCTGACTCTTAGATCCATATATTTTATGAAAAATATAAATATACATAATTTTTTTAAAGATTATTTTTTTATCCTCTAAATATTTTTTATAATGGATTATTAAAATAACATCCATAAAATCATTGTTTAGTCATAGTTCATTAATAAACCCCCACTAAAAAGTAGGACATAACGCAATACAAACCCCCTTTGTTCCTCCACTATAACATGATTCCAAAACCTATCTTGATTGTAGTGGTTTCTTTTTTATGACAAATCATCCTCCCCAGTAACTCCTTCATGGCTGTAACCCCCCCCCCCCAACCCACACACACACAAAGAATAAGTAATTCCATACCCACACCAATGTATTCCACTATGGATGAACCTTAAAAGAAGAAATCCCCTTTGTAAAAGAATATATCGAACAAAATTGTGTTTTCTATATGAAAAATAATGACATAGTTCTTCAGTTATTATATAAAATTTTGATTATTTTTATGTGTTATCCTTTCTAAGAGGCCAAGATAATCTTTTGTATACTAATTACATTTCATATAAAATATCTAAAGAGGCTATGCCCATTATATGATTAAATTAACCCATTATATAATCTCTCCAATATGCATAAGAATGTTCTTAATTACCCATTATTTTCACACTACCATCTATATGTTATTAATTAAATACATTTTAGATAGAACGGGGATAAGAAATATTGATCAATTATCATTTTAGCTTGTGTCCTTCTATTATATTACGTATCCATTAATTAAATTTTTACCTCATTCTATACTATATGATACCCTAGTTATTTCTATATTTCAATGTAAATTTATTTATTATCATAATTCATTAAAATGTGACCATAAAAATGAAATTTAATTATTTTCAATTAACAAATAAATTTTTTTGTATGTTATTTGATCTCATCTATATCATGTTACCTTATATATCTCAAATGATATTTAAAATTAAAGTTATATTGTTCGAAAAAATTATTATACTTGTAATTTATTTTATTAGAATTTATTTATATGATTCTTATTACTTCAATTAATGATACTAATTTTACTATATAATATTATTGGGTGATTTATTATCTGAAAGAATTTAAAATGATAATTTTTTTTATTAATGTTTTAGTATTACATAAAACATTTTAATTGTTTGTTACATGGAAATATTAAATTTAATAAACTTATATTTTCATATAGATATTTTTAAATAATATATAAATGGATAAATTTATTTTTAGTTAACCCAAAAATATAGATCAATATATTAATAGGATGGTGAGATTTTTAATTTTTTTATTTTAATTTTATTTATAGATGGAAGAATTAAATTTACATTGATTGATTTCAATTTTTGTTTGTGGTTGAAAAGAAATTGGTTTTTGGGAACATGATATTAAAACCATTTCTTACTATATATGTTTTTTTGATTAAGCATGGGGTGGTGGAAATGGAATAAATTTAACTATTTTCCCATCATCAAAATAAAGAAATCACTTCCCTTATACTGAATAATGTGACATAGAAGATAATTAATGATGCTTTCCACAATGATCATAATGATAAATATTAAAACATAAAAGTGGAGCCACTGTCCAATTATACATATAATAATACAAGAGAGAAGGTTTCTAATAAATAAAATGATGTTTATGAATTACAGGTTAAAACAATTCTGGATTTTTAATAAGGAATTATTAATTATATAATATTTCTTTCTTTATAATGTTTTAAAATATAATTTTTATGTTTATAAATATTAAAAGAATAAATTTCTTTGACATAGATTATTCAACAATATTCATTTCATCAACCTATGATCCCTCAGTCAATTTTTGAGATGAATTATGTTTGTAAAAAATAAAGTCACAATTATAAAAAGATACATTGATGTACTTATAGATCCATCTTATATCATTGATAATATTTCTATAGGGGAAAGTGAAAAATATGTTATACATCTAGATTTAAATCAGTGAATCATGATTTCAATTTTAATGGATTTATTATAATCATTAAGATAATTAAAACTATTATGACGGTTTTACATTTGTTTTAATTAATACGTATATTGAAAATATTTTTCATGTATTCTAAAATTATAGATCAAATTAAGTGTCATGGTATGGAAAACAAAAATTAAAAGTTTATACATCATCTTAGATATTCAAAAACCTTTTTAAGTCCTTATAATGATTTATATCCAAATTTCAATTCAGATCTTACAAATGAGATTTTTGGAATGGAAAATGATAGGTTTAATCAATTAGGGACACTAAGTACATGTTATGGAACATGGATAATGATTTTTAACCCTTATAATCAACCACCATTGAGTTTTCCCAAAAACAAATTCATTATTTTGAAGAATATTCAAGAAATTCATAAGACTAGATATTACATTGATTAATATCTTCAACCACTTATAGAGTAATTTCAATATTTACGAGACAATGGTGTAAATACGTATTATTATTGGACAACCAAAATGTTCAACATGTGTGTGTTCCACTATTATGGATGATTATTGTTTTCATGGATTATAAAATATTTCTTGTTGGAACACTCAGATGTTTCTAGAATTACCATTTTTCAATTTTCACATCATGATGAGGATATTTTCATATTGTATAATGTGCTACTTATTTTGTCATTATCAATTTCAAAATTGATGATTCGAGGGATTAAATGGGTTGAGATTTCCACTAAATCTATTATAAAGTCTATAAATAATTTTAAAATTAATATATTTTGTAGGAATTTTTTTGGAAGAGTATTAGATTATTGTTTCTGATAGAAGAGTTCAGAAATCAACAAATAAATTTATTAATAAACAATGAATGATTTTTCTAATTTACATATTGGGGATTCCTATTTTTATATTAAAATCATGATGTTATTCACATTGATGAATATATAAGTGATTATTTGGTTTTTACAATATTAAAAGGCAATAGAAAATTGATATATCCTCTTAATTCTCCTATAGACTTATAACAAATGAAAAAAAGTGTGATCCGTGGGAAAATAGAAATGGAAATTATACAATTTCAATATTTTATTGAAAAATAATTAAAACATGGCTTCTATTGATGAAAAAAAAAATCAAATTACATTATGTATATTTAACAGAAATTACATGATTTGATAACTAGAATCATCATAAGTTACATGGAAACAAAACTCAAAACAAGCCTATTTTGAAGGAGAAATTACAATATATGAATTAAAGAAATTGTTACTATATAACATAATAGTGGTTATAACTGATCTTTTAAATTTCTTCTGAGAGTTTTTTGGGAAAACATTATACGCCATTGGGATTGAAATATTATATGAATGAATTGTAATGCCACTTTTCATTTGGATATGATATTTCCACTATAACATTTGACCATGATGATTAATCTAAATTTTTATTTGATCTAAGAAGTAAAATTAGGTGGATGTGTTAATTATCAATATATATATTTATATATATATAATTAATAGATTGATATTCTCACTTAATTTATTTTTAATACTAAATTACAGTTTTCATAAACCTTGTTTATTTTTTTAATTCAACAATGTTTTGTTATTTCTTAAACTTTTTATGTCATTTGGAAATTATTGTGAAATGAAAATATTAATATGAAGGCTCAATTGCGATGGTTTATATATAGAATTAGTTTATCACATTTTTTATTATATTTAGATTATATCAATATGTTCTTGAATCATGTTGGATGATTTTGTTAAAACAAAAATCAACTACAATAAGAACATAATTCATAAAACTTTCCATCGTTGTGTCATATTGTTGGAAAAATATTAATAATTTTATAGACACACATAATTCTATACAAAAACATAGATAAAAGTTACTCAATGGTGATATTTCAGATCCTTTCTTGGAAAAATAAAAGATAAAAATAAAGATACAACATCAGAGTAGAGTTAGAAATGATAAATATATTTAAAAATAAATTTAAATAAATATTATTAGTTAGTTTTCATGTTATGTAAGATCATAATAAACTCTATATTTATAAAATATTTATATATTTATAGTTATTAACCTATAAAATTTTATATTTATACATGTCGATAATGCATGATGATAATAGTGTTTGAGTTAGTAAAGATTTTCAATATTTTTCTTGAGGACATTTGAAATATTACTATAGATTATATCAATATAATATTAATAGATTTATGTTTCAGACACGATTATAAGAAGAAGGGATGAAAAAACAAAATATTTAAATCATCAAAAAAATCATAGACATGGGATACTAAAGAACATTTATTGAAATTATAAAATTAAATTATTATGGGAAATTTATTATTATGTAATTTAATTGTATTTTTTTATATTTTTATTATACGTAACCAACCATAATCATTACACAGTCTAGTTTCATTGAGGTAGAATTCACTTTCGTAAAATTATGAAGATATTTTAAGTCTAGATAATTTTATAAATATGGAAAAATATTTAATTTGAAACACATGAATTAAAAGATAACAATTATACTCAGAATACATTTTTCTCAAAAAACAAAACATTTTCAAATAATACATGTTATATTTTTATAATATATCATCAAATTTTTAAAATTGATTTATTATTTTCTATTACCCATCCTTAAACACTATGAAAATTATTTTAAAACATTTTTTGATTACAAAATTCACATCAATGGACATAAAAATAATAACTTTTTTAGTAAACTGAATAACATTAAAACCCATGTAATTACTTCCATTATCGTCAAAATTATTTGAGATTAATAAAACATCTCCACATTAAAAATAATAAACACCTTATTCCCTAACAAAAACGTTTAAAATATACAGAAATAAAATATAAATCATATAGGTATCTTAGGGAATCAATTTTTTTTCATAAATACCTTGGCTTAACCATAATAGATAAAACTAGAGAAACCCTCATATTAGTACAAGGAATAACCCTCACAGTTACACATGGAATATCCCTCATGATTATACTTTGTGAAAACATCACAATTACACTTAAAATAAACATCACAGTAATATTCCAATACATAAAATGCATTGGAGAGCTTTAATAGTGATCAACCATCATATATTCTTTATTAGGCTTCTCCATGAGCTATAATGGGGTTCGACCCTTTATATAACCTTTATCAGGCTCAGTTTTTTCTCATATATAATGGTAAGTATTATGAAACCCTAATATTTATTATAAATTAATTCATGATTTATTACATAAAATTTCAGATTATAAAACCAGAAAGTACTATATGTCTAGTGTCAATTGGAATAAGGTAGATAGAACACAACCATAAACATGGGATACAAAAAAATTATTGAAAACAACCATATCACGCTCCTAATATTCCATGACTTTTAAAACTATATAAGATAACTTGGGGACATGCATAAAAAATTAGTTAGATATAAATCCCAGTATGAGAATAAATATGGAATGAGTTAATACTTGTTAGAAAATATGTATATAAATTTTTAATAAAAGGATCATGAACTAGAATACATGATATAGAATGATAACATAATTGAACATGGGAAATGTGATAACAACATAAAACACTACATCATAAACATCAATCAAGGATTAAATGCAAATAAATAATGATAATAAAATCCAATATAGTGAAAAATAATTCTTCTATATTTTAAAATAGTATTTATAGTCTTACATATCCATTGTAAAATTAGAAATTAAAAATAATACACTGAATAAAAATTAGAGTGTGACTTGTTTGTCATTTATTTATATAAAATACTATAATAGTCATAATCTAATCCATGTAAACCAAAATTTTCAAAAAGAATACCCTTGGATGATTATAATAAATATATAATCATGGAATAATATTTAGACAAGTTTTTGGGATGATTAATAGTTCTAAACAATTTTTTTAATCTAAATTACATGATTTACCCTTTATTTTGAAATAAAACATTCTAGGGATAAAATTCACTTTATAAAAAATTAAAATAAATTTTTTTAATAAATTGAGACACACTAATTACAATTTTTGAATCCATTTATGAAAAATTAAAAAATACAAGATTTTAGGAATTTAATATGAAATTAAAGCATCAAAAAGAAAAAAATGTTTTCCTGAATTTTTTATGAAAATGTAAATTTTCTATGATATATTCTACAAATAAAGTTGTTCGGACTAATTAGAAATTTTTTGTATTAAATCATATTATGAAATTGATTTCAGGAACTTATGGAAAAGAACCATGTATGTTCCTTGGATGCTCCTTCCTCATAGGATTGATTTTATTCCACATGTCATGAATATCAATCTCACAATTTCACATGCCTATAGGGAAGTGAACCAAGTGGATAATGCGTTATTGTAGAGGTAAATCATAGAATGATATCAATTTGATCCTTCATTACCCATAATAATATACACCAATAGTGGATTGATATATTCATGGAGTAATCCACTCCCATCTTTGTAAAACCCCTTACACTATTCTATTTTTTTCACTTTTCCATAATAAATTTTAGGACCAAGTTGACTCCGATCCTGAAAATTCATGGTAATATTAACAAATGTATATTTCAAACATAACAAAAACATAATTCTACAATATAAAATATAAAAATATAATTCATTTTTTTTATAAAAATCATTATTTTTTATCAATTCCTTTGAAAACCATTATTTGTAAAAAATTCAAAAAAATACTCTTAAGATAATATTTATATTATGAATTAAAAAATGGAATTATTTTTTGCATAGATATATTATATGATATCAATAAATTATTTATAATAATCACCCATTAAATGAAATAAAAAGAAGTTTAGAAGAAAATTATTTTTTGAAGAATAAAAAATATATTATAAAAATATAATACTTATTTAAATATAATTAATTATGCATTATAAATGAGTAATATTATCACCCAATTTATGAAATTGTTTCATAAAAATGTTATATTACGGTAAAAAATTTGGGGTTGAGTTTTTAAAATACTTCTTTTGAACTACCATATCACAAAAATAATTAATAGAATATTATCATGAAAAGGGACGTAAAGGAAGTATGATTTTAATTTAAAGTAAACAATATTGAGAAAATAAGTGGAAATTGAAGACATGGATATGTTAGAAAAAATGGACTTCCAAGTAATGATAGAGAGTAATATAAAATATAATCATGAGATAAGTAAACTTAACAAAATCATTTATTTTTTATGGGTTAACAGAACCTTGTTTTATTGATAAGAGAAGAAAATATATAACATAATTAATTCAATATCATTTACCTAGAGTTCTGGAACTCCATTAACATCTAGACCATGAACATGGAGAAATTAACTTATATAACACGTATAATTTTATCCTTCAATCAATTTCCCACATAACATTATATTCTTCTCAAAATGGTTGCTATTCAAGATGAATATTCCATGATTCAAGAATCAAAATCAACTACAATGGATCAAAATTTCAAAAAAATGTTAAATATACTAGACTTATATAATTATTCATTAACCAAATCCAAACTGGATAGTAATGATAATATTATTCTCCAAAAAATAATAAACCTTTATATGATGAATAATTAAAAAAATCTCCAAAATTTAAGAGCAATTCAGAAAGTTAAAAATTTATAAATCAATAAATAAAAATCTTTAAAATTATTCAAAACATTATTAACTAATATTTACACCCAAAAAAATATTACATTATCTCATTGTATTTAATGATTCATTTTTGCATCTATCTATAGATAACATCAACGAAAAAATGTTCTTAGACTAAAAAGGTAATTATTTAAATCACATATCATACATGATATACTAAAATTTCAATAAATAACCCGAGACTCTATAATAATATAATAAAATAATACATGAATCCATAAAATAATTCATTATTTAGTACTTAAATAAAATAACAAAAAATAATTTACTAATCTCCAAAAACATAATGATATTCTTACAAAATAGTTCTAATCAGTTAACCACCATATCAATCAACAAATAAAATTTAATCCCAAATTCCGATAAACCATAATCACCATAAAAATAAATGTTTCCAGAAATGACATTAGTCACCTTATAATTTCATAAATTAATGATTCAAAAGGGTTTTCAATGAAACTGATGTTATGATAAACCATAAAATTATAAACTACTGATGGTGTCCATAACTCTTAAGAATATATCATTGTCTATATATTTTTATAATCATTCTTTTGACACAAACTATAAGGTCCCATCCTCAATCATTACATATTTTAGTGACTTTGAGATAGAATTTACATTCATAAAATCCCATGGATCATTTCGGTGTATAGTCTTAGAGAATTACAAAAACATATTATACATTAAACCCATAAATTACTTGAGCACATTTATACTCAATATATAATTTCACCATAAAATTATCCATATTTAAATAACACATGGTATATTTTGCTGATATATATTCACAATTGTAATCATGGATTCTTCATTTCACTAACCCATCCCTAAACACAATGATTTCTTTACAAAAAATGGGTTGATAACAAATAACTAATTAAGGGACATAAAAAATATAAAATATATGATTACTATAAAAATCATGAATTCTAGAATAATGATTCCCATTATCATTAATTCTCTTTAATAATAATAAATCATATCTAAATGATAATTTCGCACACATACTGTTCCAATAAAAAAATTAAAAACCTATAGCAGAAAATATCATATAGATAACGTGCGGAATAAATTTTCTTATTATAGTTACATGTGGATTAACCATCAAGAATACAACTAGAATAACCCGCATGGTTTCACAAGAAATAACCCTCATGGTTTTAATTGAAATAACCTTCCTGGTTATACTTGGAGTACCCATCAAAATTACACACAGAATAACCATAACTTTTAGCTTCCAAAATTTAATGTTCATTTTATTAATATAATGTTGCTAAACATTTATATAAGATATATCTGGCTCACCTATGAGCTGTAATGTGGCTCATACTTTTGTGAAATCCATATCGATCTCACCCAATTATCATATATAATACAAAATTATCAATAGTTAAACATTTTATAAAACAATTGAAAACCGTTTTACACCCATATTATAAACACATTAATATATCCAAAATACCATAAAATATAATTTTAAAAAAAAACTATAATACACATAATACCGTAAAGATGTTTTTTATTAGATGGAATTATTATTAAAAATATTCTTTAATAAAATAACCTTCCCAAATTAAACTAACATATTTTGAAAAATGATGCACTTAAAAAAGGAAAAAAAATTATTTGAAAGTAACCATATAAAATTGTAAAGTAATCATCAAATTATTAAGGCTTCAAGATATCATGAATTTTGGTTCATGATATATAAGTATAAAAATTAAATTCTTTTATGACCTATGTGAAAAGTACTAAAACAAGAACATTAGAATAGTATTTCTAAAAGAAAGTCCCTAACCTTGAGTATGATTCTACATATATGTTATTTATCATCTTAAATAGTAAATATAGTTTATTATTTAATAGAATAATAAATCATTTCAAATTATTATCCCTTTATCATCACATATTTCTATCATATATAAATTAACTCAATCATTAATGTTAACATAAGATTTTTTGATGAAATTTGGTTCACAAGTCCCAAATGACTTCTATAAGTGGACTACAGTCAAAGATATCATTATTTGATCATATATATTATAATAATAATTAAAAAGTATAATTTTTATACATCAATTATAAAATTAAATAAATTCATTAAACATGTTTATGAAAAATGATCTAAGTTATAATCATGTAGACAGAAAGTCATACATATGCATGAGTAAGTTTTCGGTTTTTCAAAAATCATTATGGAATGAAGTAAATTACTATTTTATATTTGTATAATGATAATAAAAAAATTATAATATTATTTCTTTTAATATATGTATTTTTATCATCTAGGTCATGTGGTGCTAAAAAATAATCGCATTGCTTTGTGGAGGTGGAAGTCCACATGTATGCACCAATGACCTGATCATTTTTCATTGAATAAAATGTTAAGAAGTAAAATGTTATTTCATAAAATTAATAAAAAAAATGTCATTAATAAATGATATATATATATGAATCAAATAATTATAATCTAGTATTTTGTAATGGGGATAGAAGAAGAATTACATAGGTTCGTGAGGTAGTAGTCAATGATAAAAAGGATTGATGAATAATTTTCATATTTCATGGATGTGTAGATGGATATATATTATTCCACTATAATTATAAAATATTATTATAAGGTTTATAGTGTAATTATTATTTTATAATGTATGAATAAGGACTGATAAATTTTAAATAATAACGAAACTGAAATACTTGATTAGAAATGATACCTCTTTATCAGAAAATCTCATTTATTAATAACATTTGACCTATAAATATGATGTTATGTTTTAAATAGGACCAATTAAATAAAAGAAGTAATTATATAGTGGTATTTCGGAAGGTATAGACCAAAAAATAGGTCTTAAAGTGTGAAATATTGAGATGAGTAGGATCCATTTTATAAAAGAGTGGGGGACACTTTTTAAATTGCTCAAATTAATATATAATAAGACAATTTTTGAGACACATGGTTAAAATGGAATATAAATTCAATGGGGATGAAATTTTTGAACATATATTATCCCATTTTTTATTAATTGTTATTTTTATTATATGAAAATAATTTTAGAAATATTAATTTCTTAAAATAGATATATTTTCAATTTTAATAATATTTTGCTCTAGGACTATAAAAAAATGAAAAAAATATGAAAAAATATATTTTATTATACCATTTACAAGTATTGAATGTATATTTAATTTATTTATTACATTAAATATATTAAATTATAATTATTTTACTTTTTTAATATCTTTTTGTTTATTTTTTTTCATTAATTAAAAAATTAATACTTCAATATTTTGAAATAATTGAAGGTAATTAAATCTCCATAGAATTTATAATATATTACCAATACAAATATTATTATTATTTATTTAAAAATATTATTTATATTTAAAAATTTCTTATGTATAACACCATATAAAAAATGGTACACTTAATAAAAACATGGGTGTGACAAGCTTCAAATTTCACTAAATATAATAAAATAATTGTCATAATCACATCCAAGTGACCCCAAAAGGTCAAAATTTTATTCTTATATTATTATCATTGACATACACTCAATATAATATATTTTGGATAGTTTTTTAGTCATTAAATTATTCTTATCATTTTTATTTTTAACTTAAATTTCACAATTTACCATTTACAATGTTAATATAAATTACTAAGGTTACTAAAGATATTGTTCATAAATAGAAGGGGCCTATATAAAAAATTTAAAACACTAATTCCAAATATAGAATCATTTTTTCAAAATTTTAGATATATAAATTTTAGAAATTATTTTAAAATTATATCATCAAAACATAATGAAAATTTTTTTTGTCCCTAATAAATAATTTTAAAAATATTATTTGTTTTTAATCTAAATTCATGTGTAAAATACATTTTAAAAGCCATATTTTTGTTGTTGTAAATTAATATTAACTACTAAAAATTTTAAACTAATCTAAAACATAATTTTTTTTGTAAAAAATATAAAATTAAATATTTTTCTTCTATAAAATTTAGTATTTTTGTGTATTCATTGAATGAACATTGACTTCATAAAATTTTCAGTAATTTATCCGAATTTTTTTTATTTTAAAATTTTAATTATGAAATACATTTTATTGAATAACTTTTCATGAATATAATGAAATTATTTATAATAATATCTAAATATGAATCAATTAAAATATTTTTTTAAAGAAAACATAATTTTTGAAGAGTAAAATGAGTTTTCTAAAAATCAAGTACCTATTTAAAAAGAATTGATAAATACTTTAGAAATGAGTAATACCATTATATATTATATATGAAGATTAATAATACTCATTCCCAAAAATTTGATGGCAATGTTATAACAATCATATTTAAATAATTATATTTCCTTGTCTATTTAAGCTTAGTGTTCCATATCTTCTATACTATCAAATATTGTTTTTCCTCTTTAAAAAAATCATGATCAAACATATATTGAAAAAATATTCATTAAATGTTACCTATATTAACATATCACAGTGGATTGAAATAGGTGAAGAAAAATAACATGATCCATATATTTTGTCTTTATAAGAAAAAAGTATATATTCTGTGGATGATGGGTTCATGATGTTTGGGGTGTTCTAGTCCAAGTAAAACCATGATATTTGTACTATATATGTGATTAAGTAAAAGAAATTTTTTGATATCTAATGTGATCGATAAAAATAGGTTTATCTAAATTTCATTTATAATATTGAAATAATTTTTCTTGTAATTGTGTGTGAATATGATGATATCATGTTGATGGGGGATAGGAAAAATAATATGTTTATTGATGAATTAAGTCATTATAATAGTTCTATAATGTGGGGATATCAACATACCTTTTAACATACAATTTTTGTGAACTATTTGTATAGAGTTCCAAGATGTAGGTTATACCTATGGTTCATTTAAATCATTGGTATATATTTTGGTATTTTAATAGTTTTTTAAACTTTGGTATAAGTTGGGATATACCAATAATTGTGTTATTAAAACCAATGGTATATCTATCACAAAAATACACCATCTTTTATCCTTCCTCCATTAACCTAGAAGACATACCCAAATTCAAAACATCAAAGGGAGTGGTGGCTTCCTATCTCCTCTAACGATTGAGACTTATTAATGAATTGTTTTGATTCGAATATTTTTTGACATTTGATTAGAGAGTTCCAAATTCTTATACTATTATACAATGAATTATTTTCATTTTTATATATCTCATCTTGTTATCAATATCATACATTCATGTTATATTAATTAATAAATAGAAATTTAGTAAATTTTGATTTATGTTATAAAATTCTAGACATTATGAGTTTCCACTCAATCCATGATGTAAATAAATGCATCTTTATGCATGGATAGCCAAGAACAGGTCATACAATAGAATATGTAAATGTCCTGAACCTATAGTCAAATAGAAAAAAATTCACAATATCTTTGAATTTACATATGGAATTTCATGTCTATTAACTACGATATCCATGTTAAAATTTAAAATAAATTAGGGTTAAAATAATTATCATCTAGTTTTTTCATAAATGTGAATGAGTCTTATGTCAAAATTCTAGGTGAAATGGAAAAATAATAATCCTTGTAAATATGTATGGATATAGCTATTTATCATTATTATTATGAATATGATTATAAAACATAGTAATTTGAATTTAATTATTGCCAAAATCATTACTTGGGGGTGTATGAGCTAGATGTTTTCATATAATGGTTTCATTTAAATTATAATTTTACCATAATTTCCTTTAAAATTATTTATCGATTATTTAAATGAATATTAATTTATTCTTTATGGATTAAAACCAATATATTTATTCTCTATAATTGATTCTATATATTTTATTTCATTTTTCATCATGCTATAGAAAATATCATGAGGGGTGTCTTTATTTCTTCATAACATGTGGTTAAAAGGGTAATGTACTATTATTTTTTTGCATTTCTATTTAATTTATTTGTGGTTTTAAATTAAATTCTCTTCCATCCCTCCATAAGTTATTTTTTATTACATGACCATTATGTGTTTAGTAAGTGATATGTATATAGTGAAGTGACTAGAATAATACTTTAACTATAACCATTAGGTACAATAGGATTTATAATAAAAAATGTGTTTTCATTACCATTATCACTAATTACAAAAGTATAAGACCATTTAAAAGAGGAATTTATTTGAAGGTGATAGTTATCATGCTGATGGGGGGGTTCATTAGTCATAACTCTAATTAAAATAAGAATAAGTCATCATGTTTTTACAATCACAATATCATGAACATAGAAATTATATGTGTTGTGCCATTTTTTATATATCGTTGTATTAAATCATCCTTAATATTTGATTTTTTTTTAAAATTATTTGTTTCTATGTATCTTTAGTTTAGTGTTTTATTTATTAAATTCAGTATTATACATAATTTTCATTAATCAATAATTCTTATACATTCATATTCTTATATTACTTAATTGGATAATTTTTAATTTTTTATTTGGGTTCTTAACATCAAAATTGATTAATCCCATGGGAAAATAATGACTCCATATGGTTTGATCATGACAAGATATAGGTGGAAACTCTATCTCCAATAGGTATAGTAAATGTTCCTCTTTTAATTAAGAGCATAATATAGGTGATCCAAAATCATGAAAGTCTTCTCCTTTAACAGTCACTCATAAAGAATAACTAAAATCATTATTGTGTTTCTAATATTGATGGTGTTTGAATTATAATCCATCTTTATTAAAAAAAAATACAATGACCAGTTATTTTTTTGGTTGGAACGAATGTCTATATAAATAAATTATAGATTAATGTATCTAATGATGATAATATACCTACCATATTTTAGATATTAATATTGAATTAATTGAAATTATAAGGTATTTATTATTATACCATATTCATTATAATGATAATTTTTCAAATTTTATTATAGTTGTGATCCATAAAATATATTTTTTGATGTTTGAAGTACTGGGATATCATAGAAAGAAATGATTTTTTGAAGGAAATTATTGTTTTCATTTTTTTATCTTCATTAGAAAGTATTAAAAGTTAAAACCTTGGGTAACATATTATAGTGTCTCAATTTTGTTTAGTTTATCAACCATGAGAGTGAATTTAAAAATTTCAAGGATAAACACCATGGTTTTTATTTATAAGAATCACTTGATTGATTTGTTATTTTTCATATTAATTTTTTTCTAGCTTCTAGTATGATATGATGAATTCCATATTAAAATGGGTTTTAATGAATTGTGTAATTATTTTTTATAATTTTTATTTGAATATTACTTTTTTTTCTCTGTAATAAAATGGAATTTATTGAATGTTTCATACAGATTAGATATCAACGTTATTTCAAAATAATTTGCATATTTTTTTATTTATCATTTAATGATACATCAGTTGGACTTTGTATATAATTTCCTTGTTAGAATAGTGTCGGAAGACCATGGTTAAGTACAGATGGAGTTACCTAGCTTTAAACAAATGATGTGTTCTAAAACATTATATTTCATATCATAATGGACATATAATGAAATCTTGTACACTTCATGAATGAAAAGAAATATGTTTTATGGATTACATGATATTTATTCAGTTTCAATTTATGGATCATCATTAGAGAGAGACTTCTAGTGAGAAATTAAATAATATTAATAAAAATAAAAAAATCAATAATATTGATGATGTTTTATGAGTGAAAAAATTAATTGAAGATCCTAGAATGAATGTATATTAGGAATATAAAAAAATGAAAAAAATTTAATTTCTTATTCGGTTATATCATTGAAAATCCATGTATGAATTTATAATACCACTATTACATATATTCATACCTTTTTAAGGAATTTATACATTATGATTCATATATTATTACAAAAAATTATATTTCATCGATTCAAATAATGAAGATTCTATTTTATTCTAATTAAATAAATTCTTATCAAATATAATATAGTTTATTTTACGAGGAAGGATAAGAACATAATGAATATAAAGAATTTGGTACATCTTAATGGAAGGAGAATGAAGTTATAACAACATCTCATGTTCCACACAAATTAAAGTGCCACCTTCCATTGATTTATTAACTAAAAAAATCTATTCATTTATTCATAAATTTCAAAAAAAATGTGACATAATGATAAATATATAATTAATTATATTGATGAGTTGATTCATATTTAAAATGGATTATCGTGGTGGTAATTTGATTCACACCATCCATATCTTCTTTCTGAGGTGTGCAATGTTAGGTTGGGTCTCTCTTATGATGTTTTTTATCTGTTTGGTCAGATTCATACTTATTACATCAAGTGTCAAATTTTTATTCCTATTTATAATATTATTTCATTAATGTTTATAAAAACCATTCATGTCCATTATTAAACTAGTATCATGACCATATGTTATGGAAATGATATAGACATAAACTTGTATCTTTTAATTATATTGTTGATGCATATTTGGAATATGGGTGTATGCCCATTCATTTCTTGTTCAAAAAAAAATTTCATATGTGTGATACCCTTATTAGGATAATAAATGAAATTCTTGATTATAAAATGAGATCTAGTTGGAGAGATAATCGAAAACACTCGTATCACCTTGTATAATGGATAAATGATCAAGAATACTTAAATATCATCATTGTATCAGTTTAATGTTGGTATTAACGATTCATTAAAATGAATCATCAATACATGAAAAATAGTTGAAATATTGAAAATAAAATTTAGAATTAACATCAAACTCAATGTATGTCATGAACTAATGGGCTTAATTAATATAATGTTTTTAATTTTTTTATTAGGGAAAGTTCAAATGAAATCTAAAATTGGTATAATGTTGACACTGAATCCAATTACAATTGTCAAACGAAATGTATCTTTTATTATTTTCCATGATTGAATTCAATTTGTTTCTATCATATCTTAAACCCAAGGAAAATTGATAAAAATACATGTCAATTATTTCATTCAAATATTCAAAATATCATGGATAAAATGAAATATGACTTATGATCTCACTAGGGCTTGTTGGATTGGGTTTTCAACCAAAAGGGTATCTTATCTGTATCACTAAGAAAAATGGAAAGTTTCTTATTTTTATTGAGTAATAATATCATTTGAGAAAAATAAATTTTTATATGTATTTGAAAATAACAATTTTATTGATTTCTATTATAGTAATATGTCTAAATGATTTAATATAAGGGAGATGAAACTAAAATCCAAAACTCATTATTCTATTATCATTCCTCTTGAATGTATTCCAATAGAAATAAAATATTTATTATTCATAAATGAAATGGTGATAGTGTTTTTCTTTTGAAATATTTATAGATAAGTTTTTTATAATATTTTATACATGTATTTCTTGAAAAAAAACTTCAAGAGGAACCATTAATTGTTTTTATTTGGAAAATAATTCCTCAATTATTTTACACATTCATTCTGCACTTCACAGTTCTCCTAAAACCAAAACATTCATTAGAGGATCCATTACATTTTTTGTGGATGTATTTTACTGAATGAAATATATTAATAATTAAATCATGTATCCAAAGAAATAATCATCCTGAAGGCTTTACTGTGATAGGTTCTCTATCTCAAGAATGTATGGATTTTTATTCAATGAATTTTTATGATGTGTTCATAAGACATAACCATCCAATGAGAAATGGAGATTATAAGTATTGTGAAATTCATCCCTCATTTCTATCTCATCCCTAAACAAGAGAAATTCATAGGTTATACACATTGGATACATCTAAACCTTAAAGAGGGGGATACAAAACATCTCATAACCTTGTTTAAATGTGGTTTAATCAATGACCATATCATGTAAGTAAATTGAATATTTATGATTTATCTCACACTATTTCATTCTATATATTCCTAAAAAATTTATTATTATTTTATATAGGTAACATAAAAAAATATAATTAGATTTCATAGATCTTTTCGTTTGACAATGAGATAATCATTAAATGGAAAAGAGCTTACTTCTTTGTCAAAATATAGGCTATGAAAATTAATTTAGTATTATTTTAATATAGATATCCATTTAATTGTATTATATATATATGTATATATATTTTTGGTATATATTTTACCTATTTCCTTCATCTCTCAAAAATTATGAAAATTGGATTTTGGTCCCAAATCATTGCTCTGTGAATGCAACACATTAATAATCAATAGTTATAAATTTTTTACAACTAATCAAGTTTTTAATATGAGAACAGATCATAATAGAATTAAGTTTATTGGAACAATAGAATATTATGCTAGATCATCACATAGTTGTCCTTGATATGAAAATAAATCTTATTTTGGATATTTTGATAAAATATTTGTATTGGATTACAAAACTCTTGGCTGAGTCACTATAATCAAACGTAAATTGGTTGATTCAATAATTATACATTGATTTTTTTGATCACTGTTGATTTAGATTTATAGACATGACTTGCTTACAATATATCATTGTACCATTTATTTTTACATCAAGGGAAAATAATTATTTTATGGGAAAGATCATATGAGAAAAAATTATTGTGTCATTTCTGAAGTAATCCCATGAAATACATTTCATGAAGTGAGGATGAAATTTAAACCATTTTCTCTCCCATTGGTTTTGGAAAAAATATGTTATCTGATGAATCTAATTAGCCCATTATGAGGATTTAGGTTGAACCTAATGTGGTTTGGGTAATATATAGAAAAAACCAAGTATGTTTTCAGTTCATTAATTTTACCTCAATGTGGGTTTCATAGTTTCTTACTATTATAATTAATTTAATTTAGTTTTATTATTAGAGTGATATGTTTTTGTAATTAATTTTTTCATTTCATTTAATCATATGTGTTTTGATTTTGAAAACAAATTTTAGATTTTTAATTTAAATTTTCACATGGTTTTAAAATATAGTTTATAAAAAATTTATTACATTGTATAATGAATACTTAACATCTGTGTTAATTTAATATTATGTAAAAAAATCTCTAAGAAATGTACATTTAATTTTCAAGATGATTCTGAAAGATATTGAAAAAGTTGAAGGAAGTGATTATTTGATAATGATCTAAGGATGAATGATCAAGGGTTTCCTTTTATGGTTCATTTAGTGAGTATAATAATTGTAATATTTTTCATCTACATAATATTTAAATCCATGATTTCATTCCTCATCAAATTTTTTATGGTAATTAATATTAAAGAGATTTGAATTCTATTTATCCTACTATTTTTTGTCCGAGTGGGGTCTCTTCTAGATATACATGTAGCACCCATTATACATATTCGGACCCTAAGATACTAGAGTAGACCCCATATACCACGACCTTTCATCATCCACATGCACCTCAAGGGTTATTTCCCCGCATGCCTCTATAATCATCTTGTTTAGCCTATATATTACAAACCGTACCTACAGAAAATCTAGGGATATTCCCACTTATACCATTTCCAAATCATATTATGTATCTTCAACCATTATACTAATATCTCAACATGTATATGTCACCTCCATTTCCTATTATCCTTCCAAAATCTTATTATTCTACTCATTCAACATCCACTACAGTGCATGAATTGTTCAATGTTCATGAATTGAAATACACAAATAATTTATTTGATACCAATCTAGGATATCATATAGATCTATTAAATAATAATGACCATCCTACATCATGTTTTTATATGTTTTTAAAATTATATATCATAATTTTTTTTTATTTAATATGAATTTAGTCTTCTTTTTCTCATATTATATTATTTAGTGGGATCTTCTAATAGGTTACATGGATTCAGCCATATGCGTGATTCCCTAAATCAAAAAACATAAATAATGTTGTATTATAATAATGAAAATCAAATGATAATTAAAAATTCTACGAATTAAAGATGTTTTATGTAATATTAATCTATGTACAATGATATCATTTCATTACAACTAGTCTCAAGGTGGCATATCAGTAATGAAATCACATATAATTATTAAATGATGATATGGGTAAGAAAAATTGTTAAAGTGATTTTTATATTGATTTTGAATTTTATTAATTAACATGTTTGTTGTAGCATCTGTATATCCTTCATGATGGTGAAGATGCAAAGGTCACTTGGATGATTGACCTTGGTGAGTTACCGAGATCATAAAATAAGGAGTTATATATTGGATGGAATAGTATAGTCGGTTTAGATTTAGCAGGTGTACCAATATATCTAAAAATTACAACAATACAATATTATGTAATAATCACATATTTAATGATTAATGTGTTTAATGTATTCATAATCATTAATTTTTTCATTGAAAATTTCATTCTTATCAATTTGATTTATTTTTTAGGATACATCATAAATATCATAAATATCAAATATGATATTCTTTATTTTCACACTTTTTGGTTCACTACAATGCCTAAACATGGGGGACTCGAGATACACTAACATTAATTTAAATAATATCTATACATATATTTTTAAATAATTATAATAGGTGCCAACCTATAGTGGTCATTTATGTTTATTTCGATTTTCAGTAAGTATAAAGACATAAATTTCCATTAAAAGTATTTAACCATTAATAAAATTGTTTAAAATGGTCCGAAACCAAGCTCACATTGTCGTACGAGTAATGGATGGAAATTCCACAATAACACAAAGGCATGGAAAATCCCTATTTAGTTATATTTTCATGATGAATGATTTTTATTATCATTAAAAACTTAAATATAATGTTTTAAATGATCCTTTAATAGATAATATATATATATATATATATATTAAATGAACTCCTCAAACTCTGCCAATTTGATTCAAACAGTACTCATACAAACATGCTGAATGATCCATTAAAATCTAGAAATACATTCTTGAATTTTTTTAATATACCTCCTTAATTAAATGTCAATATATTCATACTAAATTTGAAAACATTCATTTATTAATGTATCATTCATCAAGGAATACATTTGTTATTGTCTCAGTATAAAAAAAATTCTAAACAATATATCCTAACCAAAAAATTAACTAATTTAAATAACCTAAGATGAACTGAATACCCTAACTAAAAATGAACAAAATAACCTAACCCAATGAAATATAAATAACTTAACTAGAATTGAACTTATTATCTTAACCAAAAATATGTTTTCTCATATAGAATATATTTTCCTAATATGAATGTGTTTTTATACAAAGATGATATTTTTTATGATTTTTTATTTTTAAATGGGGAAAAGGAATTTACATGGGTTGAATACCATTAAATAGTTACTCATTAATAAATAAAACTATTTTATAAAATAATTCGTTGAATAAGAATTAGTTTTGAAAAGTGGTGGGTATATTGAAATGTTTAATAATTTTAATTTAATTTTAGAGGGTGTTTTTTAAAAATTTAATATTTAATTAAGTTGATTTTGAGGTATAATATATATTTGAAATAAATATTTTGATATATTTTAAATATTAATGTTTATTTTGAGATACTATTTTTATGTTTATTTTTTATTTATAAATTATTTTTTGTAGTATGTAAGAAAATGTATTTTCAATGTTATTCTTTTATTGGTGATTTCCATAAGTTCAAGACTTGTTTGGATGATAATATTTTCGGGTTATTAGGCATGTTACTAAGTATTTTGTAAGTATATTATTATAGTGATAAAGATTGGCTATATTAACAAATTCTACTTGATTGATTCTGGATTAATATTTTGAATGTGTATTAGTAATTTATTTGTTAGCATTCTATTTAGTTTTTAGATACTTTGTATTAGTAATTTGGATTAAATTTGGTGATATGGTATGGAGGTTGTGATTAATATCTTGGACACTATGTTATAGAATTAGATAATATTTGTTTTGAGTTATATTAATCTTTTTTTGAAATTAGTATATTTTGTTTGAATTATATTTTAATATTAAATTTTTTGAATAATAATATATATTCAGGATATGTGTAATTTCTTTAATTAGGGATTTATAAATTTTTTATCCATTCTATATTGGGTGTGGGA
Source organism: Viscum album (assembly GCA_963277665.1). Classification (NCBI taxonomy): domain Eukaryota; kingdom Viridiplantae; phylum Streptophyta; class Magnoliopsida; order Santalales; family Viscaceae; genus Viscum; species Viscum album. The sequence continues at coordinate 26,129,704 of OY728120.1, read as the reverse complement.
TTGATTTATATTCTTATAGATGAAATGTTTTTTTGCAGAGATATTGTAAAAACTCATATCCTAATGGATTAGAGTAAAGGTGTAATTTCCTCAAACAAAAAAATGAATTAACCTAAATGAACAAAATAACATATCCTAAAAAGACATAACTCCAAATTAAAAAATGACATAACCCAAAAGAAACCAAATAACCTAAATCCATGTAAACAAATTGTTATAACCAAAAAATGAAAAAATGATCAAATGAACTAACCAAAAATTATGTAACCCTAAAATCAACCTAATGACATAACCAGAAATTAACCAAAGACCTATCTCAAATATGAAATAACCCAAAGATGAAACAATTGACTGAACCCACATATAACCATTTTTATTAACCAAATACCCTAACTAAAAATTAACTTAATATCCTAGCCCAAATAAAATCGATATCCTAACCCAAAATTAACTAAATAAACTAACCAAAAAATTTTGTACTAATGAAATGAACTACACCAGAATAATCTAATGACCAAATTTCTGAAATGATCCCAAGGATATTACCCAAAATATTCATAACCCAAAAATAAATGAAATGAAATAAACCAAAAAAATAACCGAACATAAATATTGAGTCACCCAAAAATGAACAAATTAACCTAACTAAACAATTCATAACCCAAAATAAAAAAAACTGACATAACAAAAAATAATAAACATAACCTAAACCCAAGTAAGACAATTTTTCAAACAAAAAAATTCAAAAATTACAAAAAGAACTAACCAAAAATAAAAATATACATAAAATGAACCAAACAACATAACCCAAAATAATCATAATAACCATGATCAAATATCAGATAATAAAAAGATGAATCAAATGACAGAATAAAAAATTAATTGATTGAAATATCCCAGGATGAAGAAAATACTCTATCAATAAATTAACTAAATAACTAAATGCAAAGAAAAATAAATAACCACAACCAAAATGATCTATTTTAACTTAAAAATTAATAATTGATCAAATTACATAATAGAAAACATAATAATGACCAAAAAACCAAAATTGACCAAATGACATAACCCCAAAAATACGTAGCCCAAAAAATCTAAACGACCAAACCAAAAATAATCCTAATAACCTAACATAAAAAAAGTGATAACCCATAAATGGAAAAAATAACCAAACCTCAAATTTACTAACCCAAAATGTAAAAATGGCATTACCCAATATAAATAAAATAACCTAAACCCATGTAAAATAAATGTTCAATCAAACAATTGAACAAATGAAAAAAATGTATATACCAAAAATTACATTAACTGTAAATGAAAAAATTAAATAAAAAAACATAAACCAAATGACCTAACACAAATATGAAATAATCCGTATATGAACCAAATGACTAAAACCATTATTAATTAAATTAAATAACCCAGGATAAATCAAATACAAGAAATAAAAATAAACTAAACAACCTAAACCAAAATGTTCTAATTAACCAATCAAAAAAATGAACAATTGGTCAATTGACAAATTCTAAAACAGGCTAATGAACAAACAACCAAAATGAAGCAAATGACGTACCCTATAAAATTCATCACCCAAAACTAAACCTAATAAAACAACTTATTAATGACACAAAAACGCTCTCCTAAAATGTCTTAGATGACAAAACTGATAATTAAGGGAAAGAAACTCTAACTGAAAGTCCAAATGAAAAAATGTACAAATTTCAATACAACTAAACCCAAAAAATGATATGCAAGCCATATTTCCCAAAAAAAGTGATCATTAAACCAAAAAACATTACAAATATAGAATTGGACATGAATGAACATAAAACCAGAATACTTATCATACCCATGTTTATCTTGGAAATTAAGATTTATTGATTATTTTAGGAAAATAATATTATAATTTTAATTGAATCCATATTTAGATTCTTCATTATTTTTTATATTTCATAAAATATGGTATATTAATTCATTATAGCTTTATAAATTACATATTATTCCATTATGTACTATTATATTAATAAATGATAATTATAGAATGCATCATTGAGCATTAAAGGTCCTATGCCTTAAGAAAAATTATTTTTATCATGTAGGGGGAAAAAGGATTGTAGTGCTGATAAATAAAATATACATGAAAATATTTTAAGTGTTTCTATTTATATTTCAAATTTAGATATGTAAGTTATAATTAACTGTATTTTTTATATTTTCAACATTATGCCCAGGAGTCCCTCGATGTGAAAGAAGATGATAACTTTCATCCAAATTATCAATTGAGTTATGTATTAGTCGATGATAACCTTGGGAGAGTTAGATGTCAACTTGAGAGAAATATAATCCCCACTTGGTAATCACCCTTATTGGGCACCTTTCAAACTCTCACACCACTAAGTCTCAAAACACTCATGTAGAAGTATATGACTTAAAAAATTACTATACATGAGAATGAAATGTGTAAATTGGTCACCAAACAGTTTTATAATGAAATTTATGTTATATGTTCATCACATCCATGAGAGTATGGATATTTTTTTTGATTTATTAACAGACTGAAATCCCTCCACATATATTGCTCAGAGTGATATCAATGGTGGTCCAAGTTGCGGTCGAGTCGATGATACTACTCGGGGTGATGTTGTTGATGAAGAAGAATATGATATTGTTATTAATGATCATATTGATGATGAAGGTGGTGGTGCTCTAGGAGATATTTCTAGTGATGATTATGGTGGAAATGGTGGTGATGTTTGGAGATATTGATCCACTCCATTTTTTAGTGGACAATAATGAGATATGTGGCTAATTTTTATTGACTAAAACATAATGATGATTTGGATTGTATATGTAAGTAATAATATTATAAATTGATTGAAAAATATTTATAACCTCATGGTGAAATTATAAATATATTGTTAGTGTACAACATTAAATGTGTACCATGGTTTGTAATTTATATTCAGGTTTTTTTATAGGTGATGGATGGTTCTACTATTATCCGTTGGAGATAGGAATTTATACCTATAGTTCAAAGAACTATGGGTATACATCCAATTTGGACAGCCCAATATACCCATGGTTTCAAGAACCATTGGTATAGATATATAACCATAGTTTTAAGTAAAGAATGGGTTTTAAAAATGATTATTGAGATATAAAAATAATTTCAATGAAAACTATCAGTTTATCACTCTATATATGTATATATTGCTCGTGGTTCATAATGTTATTGTAATAGTTTATAAAAACGTTTTTAGGCTTATACCAATAGTTGTAAACCATTGGTATAGAATTTTTTAATTTATTTACATTACAATAACTTATATTTTATGTGATTACTTAAAACAGATGAAATTAATTAATCGATGTGAAAAATAAAATTTATTTCTTATTTAATATTTCATATAATGATCTATCTCTTATTTTTCTTTTAAGATATAGGCATACTGATACAAAATTAATTTAATGAAATTATCTGATCATCCATATCTCTTATAGTGTTTGATTTTACCCATGATATGCTCTATCCCCCATTAATTATGTTCCTTATTTTTGGGTTTCTCTACATTCCATCATTTGATTCACTTTAACATACTACCATATTCAGTAGGAAGTTTCCCCAGATCAAGTGCATTTCATTATTCCCTTGGTATAATAGTTGGCTCTGATAGAGCAGTTCTGGCATTATCATCTACTGAGTATATGGTACCATGATTATGATTATAAGGGTACTGTAGGATGGCCATTATTAGTATGAAATTGTTATTCATAAAATAATATTTAATATTTATGAATACTAATTATTAAATAAATTTGTTAAATAAATTGATATAATAATAAGATACAATTAAACTATAACACATCATATGTTTGGAAACTATTGAGTTATTAATGTAGTAGAACAATTTTATGTTTTCATAGTGCATACAGATGTAATTGTGCGATTATAAGGGAATATTATGGGATAGGTATCATGTGAAATTATGTACCTTCCAATCAAATATCATCACTCATTCATATTATCACTAGTTTTAATAATGATATTTTTCATAAAAAAAATTAATCTAAGTAAAAAGTATTATTGATATATTTGTATATAAAATCCATATAAAATAATAATTCTATTATATTTGTAGATCCAATAAATTGATTCTTTTCCAATGCTATGTGTAAAACATTGTTGTAATATAATGGATGTAAAAAATGTTTTGGGAAAACGTTTAAGGACATTATATATATGATTTAGTGTCAGTTTAATTAATCCTTCTTTATTAGAAACATTCCTTTAGAAATTGCAACCCTGATATGAAAAACTACAGTGGTATTTAATCTATTACAAGTATTTCAATATGTCTACATTATTATAATAATTTATGTAAATGTTTTAAATATATAATCAAATTTAAAATAATATATATTCAAAATTTTGTTAATTTAGGTAGTAGATGTAGTGAAATCTATAAGAAAAAACAAACATTAGATTCAAGAATCAACTAGAGGATGTCAACATGACATAACAGGAAAATGTTGATATTTTATGGGTTATAATTCTATCTAAAAATTATATATGATTCTTGTGAAGCCTATGAGTAACATGTTATTTGATTTTAGGATTTTTGTATATATATATATATTGTATTTTATTTAATTAGTTTGACTATTGAAATTATTGGATGATGAATTTTTTAGACATATGTGTAATTTTATACAAGAGGTGTTATTTTATATTAGGGATCTATGGAAACATATTTTTTTATAATTAGAAGTGAGTTTAACCTATTTGAAATTTTGAAACTATCAGAAATTATTTTATTGGGGTAAAAACTACTGCTAATAACAATATAATCATCACTAGATGATGTTAACTTCCCACTAAGTATTTTCCTAAAGTTATTAGCGCATCTAATTATTCATCATTTCAAAAAACACAACTTCTTATAATATTTGTTTTCATTTTAAAATATTTTAATATTTAAAATTAGAATATAAAAATATATTATTTCAATTAATTTCATAATTAACTAGAAATAAAAACCAATATCAAGGGGAAATGGTTCTGCAGAATCACCTCAAATCTAATAATCCACTAAAATTTAATTAGAGGATAAAAAATATAATGGCCAAAACAACCGAGGACTTTTAAAAAGTGGAAACATAAAATAAAACCATAAAAACTTTTTATACAGATTTATTTCTTATAGGAATGATTTGGAATATTTTAGAAATAATTTTCTTTTCAACTGAGAGAATTAGTTTTTAAAAATTACTTTGAAAATAACCAATTCATAGAAATAATTATAGGAAAAGAACCATTCACGCGCCATTTAAAATAATTACATCCAAAAATCACATGAGGAAGGTAAGGATCAAAGATACCAAGAAAAAACATAATAATCATAATGATATTGATAGGGAAAATCCTAAAATCATTATTGGATTTTAAATACAAGAATGTTATTGGACGACACAGGTGACCGTGATAAATCTCGAAGAATAACATAATAATTTGTCTAATTGTATCCTGATGTAATTATACTATAGAACCACTTATTTTTATACTAAATATCCTAAAATAGTGGAAGCATCCAATAATAAGGGTTTTACCCATACTAGGGTCTATTGTGTAGAATCGAATATTGAATTAGTGCATAATTTCTAACAAAATTATCCACCTAGCTTCCCATAAAAATTAATTTGGGGATTTAATGTAAGATAACGAATTAATGGTATTAATAAAAATCATAAAACACCCACTTATGATATCCCATTATATAGTAATACCCTTTATTAAATAATAACATTAAATAATTACATCCACTAACATGGATGATTTCATAAATCTCAACTTTATCTTTTAAAAAAAACTCTATAGAGATCACATGAAGGGAATAATCAAATCAAGAACATGTTTTGTATGTTTCGAATAGTCCTATAGTAAATCATTAAGGAATCCTTTTTTAATACATAGTTTTCATTGAAATATACTTTAAAAACAACATATTTAATATAATATAAAAGTATCATTAAAATAGAATGGGTAATCCTTGAAATAAGAGACAACCATATAATACTTATTAGATTATTTATAAATGTATGAATTTTTTACAACCCCTCTCTCTATAGAATTCTATCAAAAGTAGATTATTTGTAATTTATACAAATCCCAAAAAATATATATTAAAAAACCTTAGAATTAGGAATTATGAAATCGCGATAAACCACTGATCTATGTGATACTTATATGAAAACTAAGTCACTTTATCAAGGAATCAATTGATATATATTATTTAAGAATGAAAACATTTTAAAAATGTAAATTAAATTAGAAAGTATCCATTGATTTATTTTTGAGCATCTATCTAGGGAGCAACCTACCTCAATTCATTGAATGTAAAGAAATGGTGTTAGTACACTATGTGAGGGACAGAGTGCAAGGAAATCATCCATAATATACTATATTTAGTGTCTGATTTTTTACATTGGAGTAATATAGATGGTATCACATCCTAATTGACCGAATAGTTTATTATTATTGGAAATCTAGATATATAATCCAATTTAAAATTACATTTTTTAACATGAAATTAAACACAGTATATTCTAAGTGAACATAATTGTTATTTCTATTTTATCATTATATATAAATCATAATAATCCTCCTAGAATCTTATGGGAATAGAACATAGTAAATGGGTGATCTTGGATTCATAATAAGTGTTTGCATACGCAAAAAATTGACATGAAATAAAAAAGGAATGAATAATAAGGAAAGAATAAAAGATGATCAAATAATTCAAAATAAATAATCACATGATCATTAAACAAATCAATGGATTGATTTAATATTTAAATAGAAAATTTAAATCAAAAATATATTTCGTGATAGTGTAATTCATTATTCCAAACATTATACTCCTACCATTGATGCCATGTTCTAAGAAATTAATATAAATGGGTATGGACTTGGCCAAATACTGATCATTTTTTGTCTCATAATACCTAAGTAATTATCCAGGGTCAATGTAATAATCAGATCCATATAATACATAATATTAATAATGACTTCAATATGTAAATAAGCCATAAAACATAATAAACATTCATTAAAATTCATTAATTTTCCATATTTGAAGAACTAGCATACTGAAAAACAATAATTTACATTATAAAAAACCATAAAAACTCCCAATAAATATGGTGGACTGTATCATTATATTATATCTTCATTAAATCATAATATTCAACAATGTATGCTGAAGTTGATGATGATACTTTAAAAATAAAGAATGAAATTTTTATTTGGAAATTACAATTTTCACTTTTAAATAAATTATTTAATATCTACAGATTTCCCAATTATTATGGAAAATAATATCTTTACAATTAATTGAGGTATATTTTAAATTATTTTTAAAATTAATGATTGTCCATGATGGTGTTAAATTTGTTTCATGTTGTGAATGATAAAAAAATAATAAGTTTACATTTTTATTAAATTAATCCTAAAGTGCTCCTATATAAAATTAAAATGAGATTTCATTAATACAATTTTATAACATTTCAATTAGGTAAATTAAATTTCATTACTAAATCAATAGATTATTGTAAAAAATTAATTTGTAATATTTTATGGAAAATATGGACCACAAAGAAAAAGATTCTCGATGGTGTAGAAAAAAATTATGTTTCCATAAAAAACATAAATTTTTATATTGAATAATTAATAATTGGAATATTAAATAAAAACATATAATTTAAATAATTAACCATATGATATTACTATATATTGGGTTTTTATATAAATAATGAATAAATTTCCCATTTTTAGACCAGATGTAAACCATTACCTCATGTCTGGTATCCTTTATATGTGTTAGAACCTCCATTAAAATTAATATATATTTATATTAAATCTATTCCAAATGAATTATCATATATATCATATGTTATATTACTTAGTTATAACCTTTTATAAACAATTTATTTACAATTCCTTATTAAAATCAGTCTTTTGAGTTATAACGTCCCGACTTTTCATGTTTGTTTTAGTTCGGTAGTTTTAGTCCTTGTACATTGATCATGGTTCAACCATATCCATAATTTTTATGAAGATATTAATTTAATATATATTAAATTTATATACATATATATATGATAATCCATAATATAAATATATAGATAAATTAATTACACAATTAATTGAGATGATATGATACACATGACATGAGTGTTGTTTTCACATTATGATGTATGGAATGAATAAAAGGAAAATAGTAATCAACCTTTAAAAAAAATTATTATATTATATATATATATATATATTATTTATTATATATATCATTATTAACAAGAATGCAAATTGGAAATGAAAAATGAATCACATATTTTTGAGGAGGTTGTTGTTCACACATACAAATAAGTAATGATACCATTTTTCATGGATATGAAGGTAAGAGGATAGATATGATATTATAACTAAAGAATCAAAATGTTTTCATAAATATAATATATTAACATAAAACCATTATAAAAAATCATTAATTAATGATTATAATGGAAAATTAATGTTATCATAGCGTGGAGGTGATAGTCCACACATTCCCATGGGCAATACATTAGCTACCCATTTGATGTTAATGAAGGTTTATAATGGTGTTTTTATAATAATAATAATAATGTATAGTTAGGTTAATAAAGATATTATTTTATGATAAAAAACATAGAATTAGAGGAGTTAAAAGGTTATTATAAAAAACAAGAAAGTTATTGGTTTGGGCGATTAACTCTTTTTGGAAATAACCTCATTAAATCACTCCTTAAGGAATCTAATGTATGTATTTTGGGATTTTAGAAACATTATAAAATGGATAAGGATGTTGGGGGTGGGATTCTATTATTTTGTTTATCTAAATGGAACAAATTTGTGAATAAGATAGGGTAGGAGGTTCCCATTTATAATTAAAGTGAGTGACACACTTGTAATTTTCAAAGATTTAAAGTATTATTATGTCAATATCACGAGAAAATGGCTCTGAAATGATTCAAATTCTATGGTTCTAATATTAAGAATATAATTCGACTAAATAATCGGTCTGTAGAATGTATTTATTCTATTTTAACGTGTATCTTTTATATTTACCCCGGTAAACCTATTTAACCATTACTGAAGTGAATTTCATTACTAATTTAATATTAACTATGACAAAAAATTAATGTGAACTAATTTAGTGTTTTTTAATTATGAATCAAAATGTGGAATCCATTTTATCAAATTCAATTTAATGAACTTGAAGAATTAAATTTAAAATTAAATGTATGAAACAGTACAAAAAGTGGGTTTCTATCAAAAAGTTTTCATAAGTATAATATGATTTTTATAATAAAATCTATAAAAATTAATTCATGTTGGTGCTGATATCCATGCTGCTCAATGCTGTGAAAAAATCCATGGTCTATTTCATTTAAATTCAGATCAAAATGTATTTTGAATCTATGAAAATCATTAAAATATCTTGATTTTTTATGTCATCCATGAAGGATTAGTACCATCATGGTCACGAAAATCATTTAAGAACCCTCTTGGAGGTCAAAAAAGTCTTTCAGAGCCATTCCTCTCTACTTTGTCCCTTTGTCTATGTGGCCGGCTCTACGATCATCACATTGATGGGACCCTTGTGAGTTCGACAGGGTCCAACATTCCCCGACACTCCAGGTTGTCACCTTCTCATGATGGTGACCTGGTCCTCTCTATGGTGATATATACTATCCAAACTGACAATCATCACCTATAAATAGAGGGCTAACCCCCCCCCCCTCAAACAATTGTTACTCCACTTGTGTGCCGTCCAGTTCCCCCTTCTTGAAGCCCTTCGCAGACAAGAAAAATAGATCACCTAACATAATTTCACTTTTTTAAATGTACCTCGTGTTGTTATTTATGTCCCCTTCATATAATAGGTATTAATTTTATGAGGGGATTCACTATTAGAAAATGAGGGATATTAATTGTGTTTCTCAAGGATCTATGAAGAATTAAGACATCATGGAGCACTTTCCAAATAAATTTATCATTGTTAAGGAAATTCTCTACTCCACCTAGGACCAGCATTCATGAAGAGACTTTTTTTCATGAAGAACACTCTCTTCAAGAAGCACCAAATAATCATAAATCCCCTATTTGGGATGTGATTTTCATTGTGGAAACCTCTCTCGTGTACCCCTCCAGGCTTGTATGATGTGACTTCATGGATCCTTGAGTGGTGTCTCATGTTAAGTTTCCCTACCTCATGCATATTATCATTGGCACTCTACTGTTTATTTCTTCTCCCCATATCCACTCTAATGTGGGACACTCAATTGACCAATCCTCCACCACAACTATCGATTGAATTTCTTGTGCCTTATCTTCCCTATGAGTTGGTTGGTATAAGTTATTTAAGTACCTGGGGTGAGGGGTGAGTGCTCAATATCTGATCTATAAGACATTTTATTGCAAATCAATCTTCATCCATGACAAACGATGTTAAAATACGATTTCTTCATTTATAGAGAGTGAAAAAAGATCCGAGAGGGGATGGTAACATGGTCCATCTACTTCCGCCCTCTTCAATCCACCTTCTCTCTCTCTCTGTGTGTTGTCCCCATTTACGTCTGTAGAAGTTTTCATGTGAGCCCCGACCCACCATGATAGGGTTTACCAATACACAGATCCATGTCCTCCTCATACATATTTACATTTTCCTTGGGTTTCCATCATGGTTTATGTGCCAATCTCCATCTTCCTAGGCTAGTAACAAAGAATAATCCCATGTTTCCTCTTTGGGCCACTATCAATGTGTAAGACCAACACCACCACTCATGCCAACATCTCTCACAACATGATCGTCTGGTTCCTTACTACCATGTTTGTCTCACACCAAGTATAGATCACATGGTATTAGAGTAGGCATAGACCATGAAATCCTCTTTTGGACTCCTTAGTGTGTAATCCTCATGACCCCTTTTTCTGTACTATGTGGACTTTAATCAATTCCCATTTAAATCAAGGTACCTAGGAAGCCTCCCTATGGTTCAATCCCATCACCCATCAGTCCTAACCACATCATGTCAGTTCACCCTCATCCCACATGATGTTAAACAGTATTCCCCCCTCATCTTCCATGAGGTTAAACTATATTCTCCGACTATGTGGGTTTTTATACCTATCATTTAATCAGGGTATCAAAAAGCTGACCTTGAGGTTAAAACTCTATCAGTGGTAATATTTGTGTACAACCTCCTATGGATGTACCCCCCTGATGTGACTTCTTCCCTCTTCGGGATACATCTTCAGGATTATCCTCCCTAATGAGTTTTGATCCACTTGGGCATCTAACAATGTATATTCCCCATTCTCAGTCCATACTCATCCAACCAAGAGTGTCCATCTGAAAATGGGCTACTAACCATGCATAAGCCCCATGATTTATCTGGGTCATTGTCCTCTTTGTGCACCCTGATTCCATTCATCATTTATTGAACAACATTGAATTTTATTACCTTTCATGAGGATATGTTGGACGCCTCACTGAGGGTCAATCCCATTACTCATTCCCCATCCTAGTCTATCGCTCGAGCCTTTATGTTTCAAGAAGATCATTCCCTAGCTCAGAGGTTCTACATCCTTTAGGTCCTCATCCATGTCCCCCATTCTCACTAACCACCTTCTTAGGTGTCCTATTTCCCCACCGAACTACACAGACATTTATTACCATCTATGGGGATACATAATAATCCTCATTTAGGTTAAATCCAAACAATACCATCATATTCATGTTGGTTCCATCTCATTAAGTATCCATTTCCTCCAAAAATCGATAATTCATCCTCATTCCTACCCATGATTCCTCATCTAAGTGGGTCACATCATTTCCTTAGGATGTTATCCTTGAATAATACCCACATAATCCATATTTGTATATATCCAAGGGTGTCCCTCTTGTGATGGGCCACTAACTTTGAATAAGCACCAACATATCTCTGGGTTGTTGTTCTTTGTGTATACTCCAATTCATCTCCCATTTGATCTATGTGTCATTTAACCCTATGTTCTAAGAAAGGTATGTAGGATGCTTCAACAATGCTTAATCCCAACCAATGGAAAAAACTTAGATTCCCGTCTGTGTGGAACCATCATCCTTTATGATCTGTCTATTGTGCTAGATCAACCTTCATGGTGTGAAATCATCCCCTTTTGGGGACACGCCATCCCTGGGTCTGCTCCCATTGCACATTATGACCCTTCTATCTAGTAAACCATCTTGGTGATCCCTCTTAGTGATGTAACCATGTGATCCACTCTTGTCTATGTTCTGATTAGTCTGATCCATCTCCTCTAGAGGTTAAACTCATGATCTTCCCTATGTTAATCATTGGAACATGAGGAAACCCACAAAGACATGTCACCAGCATATGGTTCCCTGTATTCCATGTGGGATGGACCATGCTTCCTCACCATGGTGAAACCATGTCATTAGGGGAAAATATATGTGTTTTAGAGTTCTATAATTAATACATGCCACCGATTCCTCAGAGGGACAACTCTCTAAACCGAAGGTTATGGACATGGAATGAACCATTAGAATTTCTATACCAAAGAAGTGTAATCAACCGACATCCTTGAAAATATGGTACTCGGAAGAGTTTTTAGAACAATGACTTAATATTTAATAGAGACTTGGTCTAGGTGATCAGTTCCGAGGAGGAATCTATATAATTATAAACCGAAATCCGATCATCCTATTTAGAACAATGAGAAAAAATACCTCAATAGGCGATGGACGTTGTTCTCCTTTGGAAAGTAAGAATGTGGGGTACAACTTGGCCATTAACAAGCATCCTACGCACAAAATATCAAGGCATTCCCTGATAGAAATTTTTTTAAAAAAAATATATTGATCCGGATGTGAACGTCATCTCTAAAACATTATGATTATTAGCAATATAGACATTAGTAGATAAGTGTGTACCATATTAAGATATTTGGACCATGTCTTTCCATAAAATTAGTGGTTCTAGCATGGGACTCAAAACAACCTGGGATAGTTGACCACATGGAATTTGGGTCTATGGAATTTTTATTATTGATAACTCTCTTCAGCCATGGAAGGCTGAATGACGATGAGCAACTAAGAACTACTTTCCTCATACCTATAATGATAGTGTAATATCCCTACTTTGAAGGAAGAAAGTAGTTTCCATAGGAAACTAGTTGCTTCCCACCCATAGATGCATGGGAGGGAGGGACGATGTTGCAGCATTCTTACATGACTCCACCTCCACCACAACATCATGCAAGGCTATGATAACTAGGCTCCCGAACCTGTCTCAGCCGCAAATCTTATTTTAATAAGGGTGATCAATAATATTATTTGAAAATATGAAAATTAGGGTTATAATAATTGGGGAAATGGCCCCACATGATCTATATGATTATGTTTCTCATCGTCACTAGCTCCCCCAAGGGCCTCGTCGGGAGCCGCTTCTCCCTAATCTAACATCCAACTATTTCTCGAATCTATCCTTTAAACGATCCATTGATTCAATACCTTACAATTATGTGTTTAGGTATTTTGTTTCTTCCTCAATTTGACTTTAGCTAGGGATCCACTAAGGATGGCTCCCACCATGCCACATCCACTACACCCCTAGTTCCGCAGAATAGGGAGAAGGATGTCACCCCTGCGTGGACGTCATTAGATCTGCTGACACACTTCTAATATAGGGAGTAGGCTGCCGAGGACTCTTATATATGGAATTTATCTTACACAACCTTAGTGTCCCATGCATCCATCAATTAATGCTATCTATCCCCTATCACTTCATATAAAGCACACATCATTGCCCAGTTGGGATTGAGGCCTGATCCTCCCCTTCGCCAGTCAGGGTTGATTGTTTTGGTCGCAAACGTGAGTAGAAAAACATAAGGAGAAACCCTTAATGAGGGAATTTAGTACGGAGGCCCTCTCCCTTCCACTATCACTAATCAATGTAGAGGTCCTCCCTCCCTTGTCAGTAACCAGCGTGAAGGTCCCCCCCAGGGTCATGATCCCTACTATGGATTTTTTTCCTCTATTCATGGCCATCAACATGGATTTTCTCCTTATCATACCATTCACCAACATGGAGGACCTTTCTATGTTCCCAGTAGTTCCAGAAGTGGTCCTCTACGCTCCAGAACCCCTTATCTGGGAGGTCCTTCCTATGTATTAGTAAAAAGACATGAAGGTCCTTCATATGTCCCATTTGACATTTGTTGGGTGATCCTCACACCCCAAACCTCCAAATATTTGGATTTGATCTCTCCAGTGAAAATTGTAATGAATTATCTCCTCATATCCCATCTGCCTCATGCATTGGTCCTCCACGAACAAGAACCAACCCATGCAGGGGTCCTCCCCGTGTTAAATATTCACCATTCCTCGAAGAACCATCCTAGGGTATGCGGTTGAAACTTATATACCAATATAAGAGCCCAAAGATTCTCCATCTCATATTCAATACAATCCAGTTTTTAGATTCTAAATTAGAACGTGACTCAATGATGGAGAGTTCACCCCAATCATCTATTTCATGGTTTCAGGAAGGATCTAGATGTGTCAGCTTCATCCTCCCAGAAAGAGAGATCCACCAAATCCCAGAATCTCTCACCATGTTTTTAGAGGTGTAAGTATATCTAGATTCTTTTTGAGGCCTTTTCATGCAATATTCTCTACCATCACTAGAAGCACTCTCTACCACTACACAAGATCACAGATTTTCATTATGGGGTTTTGATTATAATGAACACTAGACTGGTTGTCCCCCAAAAATCCCCACCATTCTATATGATGTATTAGTAATCACCCCTTCCTATAGGGATGTGGTGATATATTCAATTCAATCATTGTGAATTAGAGAAGTACACAGTGGCTTGTCATATTCCACATTGTACATTTCACCACATAGTCCACCGTCACAACGATTAGTGTGAATGCAGTTACTGGTCCCCCATCCACCTCTAGTTGATGAGTGGGTAATCCAAATACTAGATCCCACAGCTGAGTGAAAGATCATGTGGGACATTCTCATAATAGTTCAATTAAATTTAATGTTCTAATCTAATTGTGACCCCAAACATTAACATTCTAGAGTCCCTCACTGAGGAGAATATCACATGCCTATTAAGAATGTTCATGGTGATGTGTTTCAACCTCTAAAATTTCTGGTTGGTTTTTCCAGAAATCCAAAAGCAATATGGGAACCTCGACCAGTAATATCACTTTGTCGAGTTGGACACACTCCCCATGGATCAGTATCTCGCATCACATAGTAATCATTGGATACTCCATAAAAGATGAATCTAGATAATTAAAATTCTCCACAGAGTTATGGTTGAGGCATCCTCATATGTGCATATGCATGTTTGTGGGAAGTATGCATTTTTCCATTTCGGTTTGATCCATCTCCATTCAGGTTTACAAGGTGATATTGAAGAAATGCCTCTTAATGTAGTCACTGTAAATATGGATAGACTCACAATGATGGAATCTAAAGTGGGACTCCTCAATGAGATCTTACCCTTGGGGAAGTTCCACATTTGTGGGATCCCCCATGTGTTTTAACTCTTTTTAAGAGTCATTTGGTTGGCCCCATTGATCCTAGCATGTCATTCATTTGGTTCAAGACTACAATGAGGGAAAAGTCCCACCTTGAGATGATTAACAATATGGTCCTTCTAGTTCAGTGAAAATGGAATAAGATGAACCTGAAAAGACCACATTTTCCCAAATTATCATGGAGAAAATAAATATCATCATTTATGTCCTTTCCAAACGTTTTTTGGAGCACCATCCATATTACAGTGATCCTCGATCAGGGCTGTAGGGAAAGGAAAAACTTCTTCCTGGTGAGATGCCTACTAGAGAGATAGATAACCCCACACATCTAGACAGGGTGGATGTTGGAGTATATGGAAATATATCATGGTATAAATCACCTAATCCACATGGGTTTCTCTAGAATCTTCCCCAAGAAGCTCATATGGTGGGTCTATAGGTTCTTCCTCCATCTATCCCATAGGTTGACCCTCTAGTAGCCCTGTAGGTTATTCCACT
Organism: Viscum album; assembly: GCA_963277665.1. Classification (NCBI taxonomy): domain Eukaryota; kingdom Viridiplantae; phylum Streptophyta; class Magnoliopsida; order Santalales; family Viscaceae; genus Viscum; species Viscum album. The sequence continues at coordinate 26,113,568 of OY728120.1, read as the reverse complement.
AGCCCTCCATATGTCACTCGGCCTGCCAACCATGTGGAAAAGTATACTAGTGCACTGGTCATTAAAAACCCTCATCAGGCTTAGAAAACACCTCTGGCCGATCACTGGCTTCTCTTATGGCCTACCTCAAGGCTCTTGAAACCCAATAGGTGGAAAAACCACCTGATGGTAAAAAATATCTAGCATGGGAAGATGGCATGCCAGTACCCTCAGAAGTTGGAAAGCCTATGTTCAACCCATTTAACTTGATGGATGATCTACTGCAACATGTGTCCCACTAATCTTAAGTTTTGGGACTATTCATGGGACTCCAGCACAGTATGAAACCCCAATGATCTAGTGTATTGTTCAATCATTGGAAGGTCCCACGTTCTTATGGTACAACTAGATTCCCATTGGTACTATAGCTGACTCGGAAGAACTCCACATGAAATTTCTAAATCAGTTCAGTTATACCACTCAAATTTCAACTATTTCTGACATCTTAATGTGAAAGCAGGGGCCATATGAATGTGTCCCAGAATTTGTATCTAGATGGAAGGGCCTCATGTATTCAATAGACATGACACTGAATTAGGAGAAGTTTCTAAAAATGTTTGTGGGGAAATTGACGACTAAATTGGTTCCATCCCTCATCACTCAAAACTTTTCAGGTGGATTTTGGGATTTTTATGACATGGATCAATGACTAGAGGACACTCAACTAGAGGCTAGACAGAAATTTCTATTTCCACCAACAGCTCCTGCAAGAAGGGGCGCTAAATCTGAGACAATCACAGTAGTGCAAGTGGAAACCCTAGGACAATAGAATTATTTCCCATACAGCCACCTCCATATCCTCACCATGGACTATCTCCTCAACCTCATCCTCAGTGTAAAAAGTGACCACCAAATAATTTCAGGATCCCCACCTTCAACAACCATTGCCTAGCCAAGACAACTAGGCTCCACCTCCTCACTAGGCTCCATCCCCTCATCCAGTCTGTGCTCTAAGAGTTTTTTTTCATATAGGAAGAACTAGACATATTCATTTGAAGTGGTTCATGTCGCCATCGACTTTAGTAGTGTTGTGGATCAAGGATTCATGTGGTATTCAAAGTGTTAGTGGCCTATAGAGGATAATCATATTGATCACCCCACCTGTTTTTCTATCAATGGTTCCTTTTAAATACAAAAAGTAGTGTTATGTGCTTATGGTCTGGCTTTAGGAACAAGTCGAAAATAATATTTTTAGTTTGGGTCCAGCCCTATCATTGGTAATGTGCATTTCAGAAAAGCCTAATAATGATAGAGAAGTTGAATGGTAGTTGGTCAATATCCATGGATCTCACAAGTACAGTGACTAGATAGTCATCAAGGTAGTTAGTCATGTTCATTGTGTCATCCATGCTTGTTTGAACTAGACCAAACCTTCTGAGGTTTCCAATACATCCCCAGTTTCTCTTATTGCATCGACATATCTTACTTCATCTTCCCGAAAGGGTAAGGGCCAACAACACAATGGAAATCAAATTCCCCCACTGGTTCAAATGTCACCCAATACAATTATTGATTTCGTGCCCCAAGATATGGGAATTCCCCCTAAGGTCTGCCCTAATAGTAGAGGATTATTTATATTAGGGTCATGAGTATGTATCAGTAAGAAAACCATTGAGTTGTTGGATACTTATATTGTTACTAAAAATAAGGAAGGCCGTGTGGGCCATCCTAATGTCCATAGTCAATTATGACATTTGATGAAGTCTTCGATACGTGAATTTCCATAATGTTTAGGCTAGTGCATCCAATCGAGCCATGTATGCCATTGAGACCAGACAGTAGGCTCAGTACATAGCTCAAAACGCAAAATCCGCTCAATTTTTCCCATCAGATTCCATCCCACCACCATTTTTACTACTCGATTTGGCAGATTTGTTGTGACCACATTATGATTAGATTCAAACTATAGTGGAAAAACAACAGTCATCCAGCTGTCAGATGGTAGTCGTTTTTCATGGTTCAACTAGGGAGAAGTGGGATATCCCCAGAGTGGGGAAAAATATGCATGTTCGTTCATCATTTCCCATCATACAACCTGCCATATTTCAACCTTATGTCTATAGAAATGCGCATTTGGAAAGAATGTATGATATACTCAAGTACCTCGACAATATCCATGCAAGTATTTCTATTCCCCAGGCTCTCTTCCTATCCTCAAATATGCATGAAGACCTTGGGGAAGCATTGAGAAGCCCCCCCTCCCAGTTTGAGACAAAGTTAGCTTCCATAGAAGCATTCCATGATGAGGATGTCTAGCATGCAGAATGTCAAGCTATCATTTAATTCAGTAGGGAAGATGAAGGTTTTCATATATTGGGGATCATTTTACTATTGTACATCACTAGGATGTTTAATTGAATGTAATTACATTAATATCATATTGACAATGGTTGTGGGATCAATATCATCCTGAACTAGATACTCTAAATGATGGGACTATCTGAAGCAAACATTAGCCCCTCTGACTCGAAGATTCAATGTAATGATTGGAAAGGGTAGAAGCCAGTTGGAAGATTCATCATAGAAACCTGATTTGGTGGTATAATTTCTAGCATATACATTATGGATATCTCATACGACACCACATAAAATGAACTGATGGGTAGACCGTGGATCCACCTGCAGGCAGTAGTTCCTTCATCCTATCACCAGTTCCACAAGTACTCCCACAATGGTCGAGTGCATGAACTCCAGGGTGATTTGTCTCCCATTTACTCTTGGGAGCCCCAGTTCATAGATTCCGAATATTATAAGATCTAGGAAAAGTAGGTTCAAGATAATGAATATTATCCCACAACTATTGTGGCAGACACAAATATGGACATGGACAATTCCTTCATCCACCCAGTCCATCGGATGGAAGACAAAACCCTAGAAATGGTACACTACATTTTTTTCTCTATGAAAAGAGGAAAACTTGTTCCTTGTATGAAAAAACATCGTCTTATAACATCATTCTCCTACAAAAATCAGGATTATGTGATCCCAAAACCCATTGGCCCTATAAGGTATTAGGTTGTTCGCCACATGGAAATGAAAATACCTCATGATTACTTGTTTCACTGAGGTCGGTTGAACAAATAAAACATATGTGCCACTAATGATTTTATATTATCATTTGTGGACCATTTAGTTGATTACTTGATGGAATAATTTCGATAACTTTTTCTTCCATGGTTTCAGTAGCATAGAAGTCTCCTAGTGGGAATTCCATTGCCACTCAAGCTTTCCCCAGTGTTTTGAACGGGTTAGCCAATTCATAAGTGATTCCTTGGGCTAATGATCCTATTATAATGGATTACGAAGAGTATCTTGAATATTCTCCTCCTATATTCAATGATGGAATCTCCACTATAGTCAAAAAGTTGGTACAGGTGAACCAGGACACCATGGAAGATCCAAGACTAACAATGGTTAGTGAATCTATGTCTATAGATGAGCAGCATCAATATGTGGATTTCATTAATAAACATAAATATGTACTTTTTTAGAGATATGATGAGATTTTAAGGATATATCCTCATATCTACTTCTACAGTCTTATTTTCCCAAGAAACCATTTCCTATTCAAACAACCTCCCTAAAAGGTGCACGCCACTCACAATGCCATGGCAGAGGATGATGTTCATAAGATCATTAAGGATAAATTCATCAAATAATTATAGTAACAATTAAGGCGGGACAACATTGTGCATGTGACAAATAATAACTGATTGGTCGGAGATTTCATCGACTTCTGTGGTCTGAACAGTCACTATTCAAAGCATGAATTTCCCCTTCCTGAGATAGAGCTCTTGGTCAATGCTACCACTGGATTCTATGCTATCCCCATCATGGATGGTTATTCAAGATAAAATCTAATCATAATGTCCCTAGAGGAATAATAATATATTTCTTTTATAGCACTACAATTTAATTTATGTTAACAAGTAATGCATTTCAGTCTGATGAATTCAGGTGCTACCTATCAGCGTTCCATGCACCACATATTAAAGCTTATCCGTAGGTCATTGGGAGAATTATATATGGAAATTTTTTTGGTAAAATACCACCACCACCACTACAGTCTCAGAGATATTTAGAATGTGTTCATCTTCCATAACTCCCACCATCTAAAGATTATCCCTTCAAAGTGTGCATTTGGGGTTACCTCAGGAAATATAATTGGCATTGTCGTCAAATATAGAAACATCAAGATCATTCCAGAGGAGATTAATTAAATCAGTATGATTCCTCTCCCATGAAATATACTGGATATCCAGGTATTTCAAGGACACCTATACTACATAATCCAATTCAATGAGAATCTAGACAACATCTGTAATCGAAATTCCTGGCTCATGAAGAAAGTATCTGACTACTAGTGGGATGAAGAGTGTCTGGACACTTTTGAGGAGATCAATAAGTACCTACTGCTACCTTTGGTTCTGATGTCTCCCATATCTAGAATGATGTTGGTCCTTTATACGGCTTCCTGGAATGATTCATCAGTGGCCTTTTCACCCAGAAAATCAATGAAGGGACAGAGAGAAGTTTATACTCTCTTAGTCGCATGCTCCTTGATGCAAAGACTAGATATCCATATTTAAAGAATTGATTCTTTGAACTGGGAAATCCATTGTAGAATACGAAACATTATCTGCAGCACCATGAGATACATATACTGTCCTATGTGGACCCATTAAAGTATATTCCGAACCACCCCATTTTGACCAGCCATCTAGCTCGGTGTGTAGTAATCCATTAGTAGTTCGACATTAGGTTTGTTCTGTATAATAATTTCAAGATTCATGCACTAACTGACTTCCTTATTTCCCATCCAGCCCCTACAAAGAAGTCTATGGATCTTGATTTACTATATAAATCCACAATTTTTGTAGATCAAGTCATTCCATGTTGGAAGATGCACTTTGATGGTGCAACACAGATCCCTACTGGTAGAATTCCTAATAAACCAATACTCAATAGAGGAGGCTTGGGTGTCATTTTCATCATACCTATATAGGTTTTAATTTTATATTCATTCTTATTTTTTAATTTTTGCACCAAAAATGAGTCTGAGTATTAAGAACTGATCACTGGTCTTGAATTTTCACTTGGGATTGATGTTCCCCATCTATATGTTAAAGGGGACACCGGGTGAGTCGTGAAGATGATTAACATTTAATTCATTGATAGGATGACTAATCTTATTCCCTTGTTATAACACACTAACCAGCTAATTTCCCAGTTCCCTTCACATCCATAGGGTATAATTTCCCTTGATTGCACAATGGTTAAGTCAATTCCTTGGAAATCCTTGTTTCTTCTCTCATAGAGCCTGACTAGGACGATATAATTATCTATGTGTAAAATCAAAGGGTCACAACTCCTATCACTCTACATGATGATGATATACAATAGGTAATCTATCTTAGTACTAGTGAATCCACATCGAGACCTTTAGTTACCCCTTCCATAGTAATAGAGACCCCTGATTGGACGATTCCCTTTGTTGAGTACACAGAGATATATCTATAAATAGAGTTGAGAACAAGAAAATCCATTAGCACGTGGTACAATTCACCATTCACAACAGCCTCAGTCTTGTGTAGATCCTCAATAGACATGGGTTTAATATAGTCATACTACATTTCATTTGAGGATTCAAGATTCCCATATGTTATGCAAGATGTTCAATCTAGTTCTTATGGATCTCATCGAGTGGGGCTGAAGTTCTCCAATCAGATCTGAATGCTACACTAATTATGGACCACCATGGTCCATGGATACTTCTAGTTTTCCATGAAGTGTCACACATGCCAATTCCATTCCAATTTTGGGAATAGGTCTCCAAAACCACTTTATACTACAATGTACTTTTGTTCCTTTTTTAATGAGGGCTCAATGTCTTCGGACCATATCCATCAGCAATAGATCACCAGGGACAATTCAACTTGACCGCCATAAATTTATTTTCTAAATTGGAAGAGGTAATCTTAATCAATGATTTCAGGGTCTGTTCCATCATCAATTTCATTAGATCAAACACCATCTACTGATTTAAAGTCCCTCAAAATATCCTCACCGATAAAAGCACCAACATCCATGTAGCTAATTTAATAGAATTGTATTCCAAGTACAACATCTGGTCCAACTATACTTCTTGCTACAATTAAAAATAAAATAGGCTGATCGATGTTTTCAAAAAGTCCATCTCTAATAACTTGTATAAAATGGGTGATAGGAATAAGAAGAGATGGCTTAATAGTCTCATAACACTCTAAGGGATTACTAGACAAGGACTAATAATTCTACCCCTATGACACCATATTCCATAGACTATAGAAATGATGCTGTCATAACCAATGATATTTAGTTACCGACACATTGTACAATGTTCCATGATAGGTAGAAATCGGAAAAAATAGAAGAAGTCTATTTGGATGAACTAGATGCTCAGGATGAGAATATGACTCATGCCCTACACAATCAGGAAAGGCAGTAGAACATGATAGCTAGAGCATTCAATAAGAATGTTTTCCTCCAATACTTCTTTCATGGTGAGACATTATTCAATCTAATGACACCGATGATTCCCGATAGGAATCTAACAAAGCTAGATCCAAAGTGGGAGGGACTATATATTATCCACAAGGTATACCCCAAAGATGTATACTCTCTGGTTACCATGGATTGTGAGTGTATCACTCCTCCCATAACTTCTAAATTATTCATTAAATAATTTACATGAGTAATTATCATAATCCAACATGAGGATAAACTGAAAATGGAAAATATACCAATGGATCGAGCTTTATGGCCATAAAATATGAAATTATCCATCTTTGTCGCGGACATTAAACTGAATGATCCATCCGAGATGCACAACATAAAACATCATCAGTGTCCTGTATGACAACAACTTGCAAGCCCCATTAACGATCTTGTTGTCTATACAACATGAAATTAAACTGTATTTCATATCATGAACTGCTTATTTTTTTATTCCAATTGTCATTTGATACATATGAACACCCAGGCATTTAACTTTGAGTCTAGCCCCATGTCCCTTGGACTTTTCTCTCCCCATGGCCTAAGTACCTTGCTAGGGGTGCATGGTGTGGTGTGGATTTCTCCAGTCCAAATTCACATTGGGTTCACAAATACCGAATCATGTATTCCCTTTTAGTATTTCCTACCTTTTCATCCCAACCACACAACATTAAACATCGTGTAATTTCAAGAAATTTGTATCCCTTTATTCCCATCCTTAAGGAATATGTGAGAATTCCAAAGAAATTTTCATTGAGTCCATCCCCAGTTCCCTCAACCATTTCCCTCCCTTTTCCTAAGTCCCCTCTTAGGAGTGCATGGTTTTGTTTGAGGCCCCTCTGGTCCCCATTCACGACTGGTTTGTTTCTCCATACAATGCACATTCTTTTTCTGAATATTTCCCTTCCCAATTTTCCGAGATGAACAATGATAAACTACATCAACACCCTCTATCATTACCACATGACATTAAACTGTATGGTGTTTCAAGAACTATGTATGTCTCGATTAACATCATTATGGGATTCATAGGAATGCCTGATTATTATATCCATATGGTCAACTTCAGCTTCAATTACATATTTTTCCTCCTTTTTCCATCTCATCCTCTCGATTCACCCCTTCCTAATTTGATCTCCTTGACCTTAGTCCAACAACATTAATGTGTGTAAAATGGTCTGTGTTTTAAGACCAAATATGTTGGATTCTTCATGGTCATTCTATCAATCCATCTTTATGATACATATGTCCCTTAATATGGGCCCATATCATCTTTCACATCTAAAGGGGACCACTAATAGTATGGATGCTCATCCAATGATCTCGCCTACCATCTAGGGTCAATTCCCTAGAGGCTTTGAAACAAAAATTTGAAAAAATTCATTTATTTTTAATATGATTAGTGGTTGATCCTATATTTTTTGTTCCCATTCCTGTCCAAAATAAAACGGACACTATGTTTTGAACGTGGAAAATAGTAATCCTTCATCGCCACCCCACTCCTATTTTTTACCACAAATGTAGGATGCACTGATTCACATGTTCTAGTCCCCATTTTATTTTACTAATCTTCGAACCACCTTGTGTTGTAACTCTGGGCATCCACGCGTGTTAAGTATGAATGTTGGTTTGTCTGGTGTTCTCCCCACCTTACATTTATTTTCCAAAATTACACACTCTCATTAGATGGGGAAAGCCTGACGTTACCTTTTATTTTCTATGCTGGGGATGGTTCATGTATGTTTATGGGTTTGGGTAAGTCAATACCCACATACAAGACTATGTGATCCTATGGTCTGAGATGTATGACCTTAAACTAGGATCTTTTCCATCATAAACTTATGATGTTAAAAAAAGGAATAATTTTTTATATGACCTTATACCGAGACATCATCTTCCTGGTCATATGATGTAAAAATGACACAGCATTGGGGTGTTCTCCTTCAATATAGAATCACCATGGGCACCAGTTATTAATCATATCATTTGTCAAGGACTATGGAGCTTGGATCCTATAGTGGAACGTAGAAATTGGTTTCAATTCTAATGTCTCCAAAAAGAGATACCCAACAATTAATTAACAATATATATCTAATGATTATATTCACTATGTCTGGGTGATACCCACATGGAAGAACTATTTTAGAACTATATTTGGTATGATACCTTCCCTAGTAGGATATGAAGTGACATCTAAACATTTCATCCACTGGTTTGGGCATGGAATTGTAAACTGATCATTTTAGACTTTCTTTGCTTCTGTCCCCTTATTGAATGTGTTTGGTGTCATGTTGACTTCTTTATCATCATGACGTCAGGTTATGTGCCTCACCACACATTTCTCTTCTCGAATGACCATGTCTTACCTGCATGACAGTAAACTGTATTGAAACCTTATTTTACTTAACACGTGACCTTAAACATCATGGAATTCCATGAACAACATAACTCACGATTCCAATCCTTATGAGATATGTAAGAACACCCATAAATTTAGTCAACGGGTCCATCACCTGGTTTATAAACATCCCACGCCCTTTGACTCTAACTACAGTCCAAAATATATGACCTTAAACTATGAGTAATCAGGCCATGTGACATGGATTTAAAATATTGGCCAGAGTCCATGTAGTATGTCATTAAAATGTGTGCAACATCTGGGTCATATGATGTGAAACTATTTAATGCATCATACATAAAATGTGATGAAAAAATTTTCTGTTTATCATCCTCATTTGAACAACGTAACACTAAAAGGCATCTTAGGTCGTCACTTGAGAGGTCCTACCTCAGAATAGGTTTTATCTCAATTCATACTGATACACTTGTCCAGTATACTTTTTTCACAGTGGTGTAATTTCAATACTACTGGACTTTATTCAGACAACCCAACATTCTAACACCATGCATTGAATGCCATCTATTTTAGGTCTTCATTTTCCCTCATGTCTGAAGGAACCATATAATGGTCAGCTTCCACAGCATTAAGGCTCTCCTACCGTCTTGGGTAAATATTCCATAAGAAATCAGATGAAACTCCATGTTAGGCCTTATGTGTTGGTATACGTTAAGCATTTGGACCTCATTTTTTGTCACCATTTTAGGCTAACATGATATGGATACAATGTTGAGAACATGGTCATTGGTTATCCACTATCATCAGGGCAGCCAAACTATGTTCCTAATTTCAAGTGTTGTGATTAAAAAATCTCATTCACCTTTGTTTTGATTGATTCCAACACCATTGGAATTATCTCATTCATGCACTAGATTATGTTAGGAAAGGAGTATTTTCCATTATAAGAACCATATTCTCTAGTCAGAACCCCTATCTTATCTTGAAAACACTATGTGTTCATTCAAAACCATATTCTTTGATAGCTAGTTATAACTCATGTTTGTGAAATAGGAAATTATGTGGTTGTCCCTTATTTTTCACACTAGGTATGACCCATGTGATCTATGGAATTGATTGTTGGATGCATCGCAGATGCGGTCAATATGAAGCAATCACAACATGAAAAATAAATATTCATGCATGCATATGGAATAACCAGTATGAGAAATAGAGTGGAGTATGTTTCTGGTTGGCTAAAGAACAACCCTTATAGGTCTACTCCCACGATGAAATGTTCCAAATATTCCATGTTTGGACATGTGGATTCCTAGGTGTCTTTTCTAGTATTTAACTCCTCATCATCATCAAAAACATTGTAGAGAAACTCATCAAATCTAATATACATCTGGTCCCACTCAACATGAAGTCCAGTCACATGGATGATCAAATCTATGAACTGCACCTAGGATTCCCCCAGTTGGGACTTGAAATATTTGACCAGTCCCATATTCTTAGCAATGAATGCAAATCATTCACCTATTTACTCATAAAGGCATATTAGTAAATGATAATATCTTTCAAGATTCTTGATGACCTTGGATTTGTTTTGGCACCAAGATACACCTGGTTCCTGGCTGGTTTCCCTTACCATTTCATCATGGTAGTTCTTGATCATCATATGTGAATGTCCCACATCTTTCCCTCTAGTGCATAGATCATGTATCCAATGGAAAAGGGAAGTCATGCAAATAATAAAATTGAAAAAAGAAATCTCATTAAGGAAGAACCTGATCAGTTTCCATATGCGTTGTTTGGTCTTCTCACAGATTTAGATTGCATTAGAAACATATTCTCATATCTCTTGGGGATTGATAGGCTAAAACTTAGTGAATGCTTTGAGGAGTTCAGTAGTAGGAGATTCCTCAGATATTTTATCTAAAGAGTCATGTTCTAGGTCATCAGGTTGTCCTTCATTGATTTAACCACCCTTGATAATTTTAACATGGAAAACTCTAGATGTTGTCCCACTAGTGGTATCGCATGCCTTCATCAGCTTCCCATAATGAACCATTTCCTAGGTAGATTGAACCCCTGGAAATATATGGACTGAAATACCTCAAATAAATGTGTTCCCATGTACTCCATTCATTCCCACAATTATTATACATTCCATCTTGATAACTGTTGAGATAAAAGGGCATGTTAGCTAGGTTGATTAACTAGACAATAGACTTGAATTCAAGGAAAGAGAACATATGTTGTTCATTAATATAATCTCACCCCTAGATGATCTTTAATGGGATTCCATGTGTTGAACCCTCTGGGAATCTTGTTGATTTATTATATTTTGATAATCCCAATTAGGATTATTTGTATTTTGATAATCCCTATTTGATCAATGGTTAAATACTTATTTGGGAATCTAGTTGCTTTATGTATTTTTATTTTATTTTGTGTTTAAATATTAGTCTTTCGGTAACTGGATTTTTGTACACTCTAACTTAACCTATTCTGCCAATAGAATGGTTAAACAGAACTAGCTACCCTTACAGCTTAGAGCTACCGATACAGACTAGCTACCGTACATTAAAGTCCACCATTACCGATAATAGCTACCGTTACAGAATAGAGCTACCATTACACACAACTCCACTGATATGTTGAAGCTACCGTTATCAAAAGAAAGCTACTTTTATCAAAGGAAAGATACCATTATCAAAGGAAGTATACCGATACATCAAAGTCTACAGCTACCGATAGGAACTTACCGCTACCGATATAAAGCGACTGATACAAGACAAGTCTACAGCTATCGTTACACATCAAGACTACCATCACACAAGAAGTCTCCGATACAAGAAATCCCACCGTGACATCTACCTACCGATATCAAAGCTACCATTCCAGAGATAGAAACAGATGTTGCTTTAATTTCTTTATCATTATTTAATCTATCCAATGGTCATATCAGGTATATTTTAATACACTGACATTTATTTAATGTGTGTTGTTGGATGTCAGGGAACCATACCTCGTAACTACAAAAATAAATCATTTCTTTTTCCGGAGCTCTTTCTTTAAATAAACGAAGGATGTGCTATTGAAAATAGATAGATACACACATACATACAAAACACGAGGTGTGCTGAGAACATGGAAATGTGCATGAAAATATACGACTGAACTTACAAGAAGAGCTCATACATTCCTGCATACCAAGAAAGAGAGTTGAGAATGAGAACATCAACACAAGAACTTCATCAACTACTTTTTCCTCTGTCACTACACTTGGAAGTCAAGGAAGCATACGACACTCTGTTTTCCAGAAAAAAACTAGAAGAGGACTCAGAACCATTTCTGATCAATCCAAAGGAGTCCAGAGCTGCACTGCAATCACAAGAGCCATTCTAAACTCTACATATTTTCCTCTGTGATTTATAATTTACTCTTCGAGCAGTGTGTGTCATCTACTGTATTTTAACACACGATATCTCCTGAACATTAATTGGAGGGCCTGTAAATCCTCACTCAAACTCTTAAATCTTTTATTTCCCACTGGGATAGTGGTAGAGGTCGTGTGTGACCTGGACAGATGGTTTGCTGTTGTGTTTGTTTCCCATGTATAACAGTGGTAGAGGACGTAGACCTGGACAGATCTATACTGTTGTAATCCCCGGTCCAGGGTGTGGATCACCTTTATATAACGTTTTGAGAGGATGAAGTCTCAGCTTGAGACTGAACCTCATGGTTATATCTGCTGTGCTTATTTCTTTTCAAAGTCATTTTTTATTCTGCTGCAGACTACTTTAAACAAATAACTATTTTAAAGTAACTTTGATAATTAAACTCCCAAGAGTTTATATTAGTTGTAAATCATTAAGTTAGTTTCAAAAGTTAATCAACACTTCTGATTTGATTAACTGGGAAATAATCAATCCCTTGAGAACCTAACAGAACCTTTACTTTGATATAAATTCACTACAGTTTAATTCGGTATTTTATTTGGGGGATTTTTATACATATTTTTCAAACAGAAATTTAAATTGGAACTCAATTCACGCCCCGCCCCCCTCTTGAGTGTCCACTCCAACCAACATTTGGAATCAGAGGGTTTAGAATATTTTCTAATGTACTCTGTTTTCAACTGTGATTTTAGTTGTATTTTAATGTTCTTAAAATTTCTGTTATTTCTAAATTTGTATCTCTTTAAAATCTTTACTTTAAGTAAGCTATCATGGATAATAGACTTGATGGTGTTTCTACCAATATACCACCATTTTTCAATGGAAAAAATTATGCTCAGTGGAAAATCAAGAATAAAATTCACTTAGAGAGCATGAGTTTAGATATTTGGACTGCTATAGAATGAGAATATAAAATTCCTACTACTGTTAGATCTACATGGAATGAAGCTAGTAAAACAGCTTACAATAATAATTACAAAGATATGAGTGCCTTGTATTGTGATTTAGGAGATGAAGAATTTAATAGAATATCTTCCAGTAAAACTGCTTATGAAATTTGGGATACCTTACCTGTTTCTCATGAAGGAACAACTAATGTTAAGGAAATGAGATTGAATACCTATACTATTATGTATGATAATTTTAAGATGAAGCCTGATAAAACCATTTATGACATGTATAATAGTTTCAACGAAATTGTCAACACAATGACCTCACTGGGAAAGGATGTTCCATCAAAGGAACAAATTATGAGAATTCTGAGATGTCTACCTGAAAGATAGAGAGGTACTTCTGTCTCAATTAGAGAATCATGTGATATTGGTGAACTTCCAGTCATGGAACTAATTGTAAAATTGATGATGTATGAAGAGGAACTCATGGATAACAAAGAAGAAAAAGATGAACCTAGAAAGAAGTCTGTTGCTGTCAAGACTTCTTCATCAAAGAACAAGGATAAAGAGAAGGTCCAAACTATAAATGAAATTTCAAGATGTGAAGATAGTGAAAGTGCTTTTGATAGTGATGCTGAGATGGCTCAAATTTCCAGAAGGTTTAAGATGTTTTATAGGAAGATGAATTTTTTTCAGAAAATAAAATTATAAACGCAAGTATGACAACAAGGGACATTGGAAAAAGGATTGGAAGAAATCAGACAAATCAGATGACGTCGTCTGCTATGAGTGCAAAATAAAATGACATATAAAAGAAGACTATCCAAAAATGAAATATAAGAAGAAATATGAATACAACGACAATATGTATAAGAAATCCATGAAGGCTACTTGGAGTGCTTCTAAGGATAGGTCCATTGAATCTGGATGTTTATGAAACTGAACACAGAAATAAGGCAAACATGTGTTTTATGACAAACACTTCTGAGGTAGCAGCTGAAACTCCTGCTTTAAATTCTTATTATTCTGAAGATGATACTGACTCTGATAACATGTCAAAATCTGAACTATTTGAATATTGTGATATGTTAAAGAAACCTGTAATGAGCTGAAAGAAAAATACAAAGGTTTAAAGAAACAGTATTCTTTAACTGTTAAACATAAATCTGATCTTGATATTGAAATGCAAAAGAATGCTTAGTTGCTTAAGGAAAACACTGAACTGAAATTATCTAATGATCAACTCAAGAAATACTTAGGGAAATTTACCAATGGAAAAGAAACTCTTACTCAGATGCTAGGAATGGAAATAGCACCTAGATACACTACTGGCATTGGATACCAACCCGGACAAAGGAAAATTACCAAAACTAGATTCATTCTTAAATCTGGACAGAATGTAGCTAGTTCATGAACTTCATATGCTTAAACTTTTTATATTCACAGTTATGGATATTATCTTTCAAAATCTGTTGACTCTAGGAATTTTATGAGACCCATTAAACAAATATGGGTACCTAAAGTTTTATTGGCTAACCTGTTTGGACCCAAGATGATCTGGGTACCAAAATCATTTCCTATCTAAATATGTTTTGTAGGGAACCTTCTTAAAGAGATCTTGTAGAAAGACCTATTACTTGGACATTGGATGTTCAAGACATATGTCAGGAGACTTCTCATACTTCAAGAGTTTAGTAAAAGTTGATGGAGGCTTTGTCACTTTTTGTGATAACTCAAAAGGAAAAATCATCGGCTTAGGCAAGATTGGTAACACTAACTCAGTATTAATTTCTAAAGTTTTATTTGTTGATGGACTTAAATATAATTTGTTAAGTATTTATCAGTTATGTGATGATGGTTTCTATGTTAAATTTGAAAACGATTCTTACAATGTTTTTAATTCTAATAATTCTTTAGTATTTTCTGCCTTATGAAATGAAAATGTTTATGCTGTTGATTTAAATTCTTTAGCTAAGTAGAATATTACTTGTTTAAATGCTTTTCATAAAGAGTCTTGGCTTTGTAACAAAAGATTAGGACACAGAAATGTGCATTCACTTAGAAAACATGCTAGGAAGAACTTATTTAGAGACCTACTCAAACTTGAATTTCCAGCAGACAAAGTTTTTAATCCCTATCAAAAGGGAAATCAACATAAAGTTTCTTTTTAATCAAAGAAAGAAGTATCAACTTCTCAACCTCTCGAGTTGGTTCACATAGAATTATTTGGACCTTCTAGAGTTTCTAGTTTAAATGGGAAGTACTATGTCTAGGTTCTTGTTGATGAATTTTCTAGATATACTTGGGTATATTTTCTAGCTCACAAAAGTGAAGCTTGTTCTTGCTTTTTAAAATATTCCAATTCTGTAGAGAACCTTAGTGGACTTAAAATTAAAACCCTGAGAAGTGATCATGGTTGTGAGTTTGAAAATCATGAGTTTGAATCTTACTACTCACACAGTGGCTATAGTCACAATTTCTCTACCCCTAGGACAGCCCAACAGAATGGTGTAATAGAAAGAAGGAATAGAACCCTACAAGAAATTTCTAGGACTATTCTTAATGAGTATAACCTACCTATTTATTTTTGGGCTGAAGTTGTCAATACAGCTTGTGATGTTATTAATAGAGTCTTGATCAGACCTGTTCTTAAGAGGACCCCTTATGAGTTGTGGAACCATAGGAAACCTAAGGTTAACTACTTCAGAGTTTTTGGTTGCAAAGTCTTAATTCTTAATACTAAATATAATCTTGATAAGTTTGCATCCAAGAGTGATGAAGGAATTTTCCTAGGCTACTCTATTTCTAGTAAAGCCTATTGTGTTTTCAATAAGAGAACCAAATGTGTGGAAGAATATGTTCACATCAAATTTGATGAAACTAATCTAGATGAACCCAAGACCTCTCTTGAAAATCTTGAAGATGATCTCTTGGTTTTGAACTTTATTGATAAAGACAGTGGACCTATAGATAAAACGTCCAGTTCTGGAAATTTTCCAGAACCTGCTTCTTTTGACTCCCAACCTGTTGATGAACCTGAAATCTCTAGCCCTACCTTTTCAAGACCAACTAGTTTTCTAAATAACCATCCTTTAGATGCTATTGTAGGAAACCTTGATAGAGGAACACAGACTAGATCTTTTCTAAGAAATAAGGTTGAACATCAAGATTTTCTTTCACAGTTAGAACCTAAAAATATCAATGATGCTACCAATGATGAATTTTGGGTAATGGCTATGCAAGAAAAATTAAATTAATTTGAATGAAATAAAGTCTGGGAACTAGTAGAACGGCCTAAAGAAACATTGACAATAGGCACAAAGTGGGTTTTTAGAAACAAAGTTGATGAATCTGGAAACATCATTAGAAACAAAGCTAGACTAGTTGCACAAGGTTACAACCAAGAAGAAGGAATTGACTATGAGAAAACCTTTTCACCTGTAGCTATATTAGAGGCAATTAGGATCTTACTTGCCTTTGCATCACTTCTGAATTTCAAGTTATATCAAATGCATGTGAAAATTGCTTTTCTAAATGGTTTTAATGTTGAAGATGTTTTTGTAGAACAACCACCTGGTTTTTCAAATCCTCACTTTCAAAATCATGTTTTTACACTATCTAAAGCTTTATATGGTTTAAATCAAGCTCCAAGAGCTTGGTATGAAAGACTTACAAATTTTTTTATTTCAAAAGGATTTAGAAAACAAATTTCTGATCCCACTCTTTTAATAAAAATAATTTCAAAAGATGTTTTAATAGTACAAATCTATGTTGATGATATTATTTTTTGATCTTTGAAAAATTATTTATGTACTTATTTTTCAAAGGTTATGCAAAATGAAATTGAAATGAGCTTAATGGGAGAGCTTATGTATTTTCTTGGAATTCAAATCTTTCAAACTAAAGATGGAATTATTGTTAATCAATGTAAATATACTAAGGATTTATTAAAACATTTTGGTTTTGGATAGTATTAAGGGAAGTGATATACCTTTGAGTACCACCTCTAAATTGGATATTGATGAAACAAGGAAACCAGTTGATCAAACTAATTACAGAGGTATGATTGGGAGTTTACTTTATCTTACTGCTAGTCGACTTGATATTATGTTTAGTGTATGTATGTGTGCTAGATTTCAAGCTAATCCTAAAGAGTCACACTTACTTGCTGTTAAAAGGATTTTTAAATATCTTAAGTATACTGCAAATTTAGGTTTGTTTTACCCAAAAGAACAATCATTTGATTTAATAAGTTATTCAGATGCTGACTTTGCTGGATGCAAGTTAGACAGAAAGAGCACATCTAGAACATGTCATTTACATGGAATGTCCCTAGTATCATGGTGTAGTAAGAAACAGAACTCAGTTGCATTATCTACTGCTGAAGAAGAGCATATAGATGCTCATAGTTGCTGTGCACAGATTTTGTGGATGAAACACACTTTACTGGACTATGGATTTTATATTAAACATGTTTCAATTAACTTTGACCACACTAGTGTGATTAACATCTCTAAGAACCATGTGTCTCACTCTAGAACCAAACACATTGATGTTAGAAACCACTTTCTAAGAGATCATTAACAAAGAGGTGATATAACACTTGAATTTATAGGCACTGAACTTCAATTAGCTGATATTTTCAGTAAGCCTTTATGTTCAGAAAGATTACGTTGCATTAGACACAAATTAGGAATGATAACTTACCCATTAACCGTTAGAGAAACCTCACCATTAGGAGACCTCATCGTTAGGAGACCTCACCGTTAGAGAATCCTCACTGTTAGGGAAACCTCACCGTTAAGAAACCTCACCATTAGGAAACCTCACTCTTAGGAAACCTCGCCATTAGGAAACTTCACAGTTAGAGAAACCTCACCGTTATAAGACCTCACCGTTAGAAGACTTTACCGGTACATCTCACGCTGTTTTAAACTTCTATAAAGCCGAGGTATCGAAATTTTTTTATATGATTTATTTTATTTGTGGATCCCAAATGATATTAAACTGAGTCTAGACATCACTCAATCTCACTACGAACTCATCTGTTTGAATCCCTCCAACCTAAACTTTTCTAGCTGCAAAACCCTAAACCTCAAATCTGCAATGGCCCACGTTAAGAGACCTCATGTTACAGATGGAAGTGATGCGCCAGAAGATAAAAGACAAGAAGGTGACCAATGCTGGTGCCAGTGGATGTCGTGAAAGTGTAGCACGAAGGAATCCAGTAAACCCGCATCTCTCAAGGTAAGAGATTGTCGTTGAGAAAGAGGTGTGTGCAGAATGGATCATGGAGAGAAAGTCCATGGTTATTAAGGTTTTAGAAGAACAAGGTTAGATCGAGTGCTTCACAAACAACAATAGACCTTATTATCATGGACTGGTAAAACAGTTTTATGAGGTCGTTATTTTTGAGAAGTCAGAAGAAGAAAGAAAGATGAATTCTTATGTAAATGGTCAGGATTTTTCCTTTATTTCGGTTGAATGGGCTGGGAATTTAAATGTTCCTCATGAAGGTGATTATGGATTTTATTCAAAATCCATACCTACTACAAGTGACTTTTTCAATTATGAGGATGCCTTGTTGGGGTTGACAGGAGATGGAACTCCTAGAAAGGTCATTGCTGCAGAGATGACCAGGGAGGATAGACTAATTTTCAAGTTCATTCAGCATGTGATTAGTCCAAGGAGAGGAGATTTTGCTACCCTCAGATTTGAAGACATTTATTTGTTGTATCTATTAATGCATGGAGTTAAGGTAAATCTATGTAGATTGATTATGATTCAGATTGAGGATATGACTAGAATGAAGTCTATGTCAAATGCACTGTTCTTCTCAAAGTTGATTTCTATTTTGATGAAAGCAAAGGAGGTGGATGGACCTCAAGATGAAATGATAGTAGTTAAGGATAACTTCTGCATCACCAAGATTGTCTGTAAATACATGAATGTCATTTGTAATCCTTAGAAGAAATCATGGGTTTATGATGATGGAAAAATCTAGGACAAGTATACTCCTGTGGATCATCCTTCTAGACCAAAGGATGTGAGGGATCCTGGTCTTGGACCAGATGAGCCAGAACCGGTCTATAGTGATGATGAAGCTGAGGAGGAAGAGACATCGGTTGAGGAAGGAGGAGACCCTGATTTACCTCCTAGTCCTTTAACTCAAAAATATTTCATTTGGAGCAGCTAGCCCTCCAAAAGAACTACCAAGGATAGAAAATATTTTTAAGGACAATGACACTGAGACTGAGGAAGAAGAAGAAGAAGAATGTCAGTATGTTGTTAAGGACACCTCTGAAGAGGATGAGGCAACCAAATCCGATCATGTTTTTATTGAAGAAAAGGAAGCTTCTAGTGAAGCAGATGATATGGAAAATGAAGAAGAAGAGCTCAGTTTGCGCCCTCTGATAGATAGTACAGTCAGGACAGTGCCTGATCATGAAGGAGAAGCTGCATCGGTTGATGAGCGAGTCATTGATGACATAGAACAAATGGCTATTGAATCTGCTGTAGTTGTAGAAGAAATTATCGAATTACATCAAGAAGAACAGTTGGAGGAAATACCTCAGGAGAATGTTCCATGTGAGGGGGAGAATCATGGCACAGTATCAGTGCTATATGACATTGAAGTTTGGACATTAGATCCAGGATATATGGTTCTTGGACTTTCTTATGGAGATTCAGATGAGGAAGACCAGCCCCAAAAGGAATCAGTTATCCTACCTGCTATGGCTGAAAATGTGTCAACTAAGGAGGACCTTGAGTCCTTAAAATTTTAATTGAAATAAGCATTAATGGAATCAGTGGAAGATATAAAGAAAATTAATGTCGAAGAGATGAAAAGCATGGACTAATCCCTTGAGTTATCCATTGGATATGGTGTATCCTGTCATGTGAAAGAAATGATGGATGAAATTAAAGTGTGCCACACTCAGATTGAGAGTTGGACAAGAGGTGTAGTTTCTTTGAGACAATCGATTTCTTCTCTGACTGCCATACATAGCACTCAAAATCAAGTAAACTCTGACATTCGATATATCAAAGAGGTAATCAAACAGTTTTTGGAAGTTTTTGAGGCCTTTAAAAAGTCAGTCAAAGAATATCTGAATAGTCAGGATGAACATTTTCAGAAGGTCATTAGTAGTCTGACTCAATCCATTAAGGAGACAGGGGCCTTCTCAATGAATCTTATTCCCTCATCTAGCTTCAGTGTGAACCTTGACCAGATCTGCACTATTAATCAGGAAAAATTGGCTAAGGCCAGTCCCAATGGTGCATCAGATACTCAGATTCTTGCTACCACATGGGAAGTGAGTAGTTTTGTTCGTGATCACCTATGGGAAGCTACTGCTTCTCAAGAAGCAATTAAAAATAAGGTGGTTTCTTATTTTGAAAAGGTTTATACCAAGCATCAGATGACCAACCATTTCAAGCTCTTACTGGAAAATATGTTGTTGCCTCCAGTGACTCAGGCCTTCAGAGAACAGGTTAGTAATCTCATTGAGCTTACTCCTGCATTGGATAAATTCATTGAAAATCGAGATGATTTTGTGTCTACAATAGAGAGTGGAGGGAGTATTATTATGGATTTCAGGAATCTGTTGCTACCAATCATGCATGTGGATGCAAGACCTGTAATTGTACCTCATACACTTCCTGCTTCTGCCTCTAGGAGTACACCTCAATTGACTCTAGTTCATGCCATCAGGAGCTTGACACCAATTATCACTCAGAATAGTACAGATTTCAAATCTGGTACTGTTTCATTGGTTGACCCTCCAGTAGTGCTTTCAGCTATTCCTATGCCTTCTACTGAACCTGAACCTGCAACCTCTTATGATGCTAAGGGAAAGACCCCTATTCAGGTAGAAGATTGAGTGATTCAAGATATTTTTGATAGTATTCACTTGTATTTTTATTCTAATTTTATCAGTGTTTCTTATGTATGTTAATGAAATTCCTCTTCATTATCTACTTTACAATTTTTTTATTAATTTGTCATTTATTCTCTGTTAGTCTTTATCTTTTCTCGGCTACCCTTATTTTTGTTAATCACAAAGGGGGAGAAAATGCGCAAATGTGCTAATGAGAGAAATTAAGAAATGAGACCTAAGAGTTAACAAATGGGGAGAAACACACAAAGGGGGAATGAGAAACTATGACTGGAGAAACAGACTTTAGAGAGAATCTTGCAGTACAATTGAAAGGGGGAGGAATATGGAAGATTTGTTCTAGGCAAAAGAAACCTTTTCCTCTGATGCTAATTTTTTTCTTTTATTTTTTTCTGAAACTATTTATTTTTCTTTTGTCATAAGTTGTGATTATCAAAAAGGGGGAGATTGTTGAACCCTATGGGAATCTCGTTGCTTTATTATATTTTGATAATCCCAATTATGATTATTTGTATTTTGATAATCCCTATTTGATCAATGGTTAATTACTTATTTGGGAATATAGTTTCTTTAAGTATAGTTATATTATTTTGTGATTAAATATTAGTCTTTCAGTTACTGGATGTTTGTACACTCTAACATAACCTATTCTGCCAAGAGAATGGTCAAACAGAACTAGCTACCATTACATCTTAGATATATTGATACAGACTAGCTACCGTACATTAATGTCCATGGTTACAGATAATAGCTACCGTTACAGAACAGAGCTACCGTTACACACAAGTCCACTGATATGTTGAAGCTACCTTTATCAAAGGAAAGCTACCGTTATCAAATGAAAGCTAACGTTATCAAAGGAAGTCTACCGATACATCAAAGTCTACAGCTACCAATAGGAACATACCGCTACTGATATAAAGCTACCGATACAGGACAAGTCTACAGCTATCGTTACACATCAAGTCTACCGTCCCACAAGAAGTCATTGATACAAGCAAGCCTACCGTGACATCTACCTACCGATATCAAAGCTACCATTCCAGAGACAGAACCTGATGCTGCTTTAATTTTTTTATCATTAATTAATATAACCAATGTTCATATCATGTATATTTTAATACACTAACATTTATTTAATGTGTGTTGTTGGATGTAAGGGAATCGTACCTCGTTCCTGCAAAAAGAAATCATTTCTTTTGCTGGAGATCTTGCTTTAAATAAACGAATGATGTGCTACTAAAAAAATATAGATACACACATACATACAAAACACACGGTGTGATGAAAACAAGGAAATGTGAATGAAAAGATATGACTGAACTTACAAGAAGAGCTCATACATTCCTGCATACCAAGAAAGATAGATGAGAACGAGAACATCAACACAAGAACTTCATCAACTACTTTTTCCTCTGTCTCTACATCTGGAAGTCAAGGAAGTAGACGACACTCTGTTTTCCAGACAAAAACTAGAAGAGGACGCAGAACCAATTCTGATCAATCCAAAGGAGTCTAGAGCTGCATTGCAATCACTAGATCCATTCTAAACTCTACATCTTTTCCTCTGTGATTTATTATTTACTCTTTGAGTAGTGTGTTTCATCTGCTATATTTTTACACACACACTGTCTCCTAAACATTAATTGGAGGGTCTTTAAATCCTCACTCAAACTCTTACATTTTTTATTTCCAACTGGGATAGTGGTAGAGGTCGTGTGTGACCTGGACAGCTGGTTTGATGTTGTGTTTGTTTCCCACGTATAACAGTGGTAGAGGTCTTAGACCTGGACAGTTTTATACTGTTGTAATCCCTGATCCAGGGTGTGGATCACATTTATATAATGTTTTGAGAGTACTAAGTCTCAGCTTGAGACTAAACCTTTTGGTTATATCTGCTGTTTTTATTTCTTTTCAAAAAAAAAAATTATTCCGCTGCAAACAAATTTAAACCAAAAACTGTTTTAAATTCTCTTTGATAATTAAACTCGCAAGTGTTTATATTAGTTTTAAATCATTAAGTTAGTTTCAAAAGTTAATAAACTCTTCTGATTTGATTAACTGGGAAATAATCAATCCCTTGAGAACCTAATAGAACCTTTAATTTGATATAAATTCACTACAGTTTAATTCTTTATATTATTTGGTGGATTTTAAAACAAAGTTTTGAAACAGAAATTATAATTGGAACTCAATTCACCCCCCACCCCTCTTGAGTGTCCACTCCGACCAACACCATGGATAGGCCCCCCATATATGGTTGTATCATGCAATGCCTCTTGAGATTAGGCCCATGTTTCCGTAACATTGATTGAAGTTATGAATCTTATCTCTCTAGAAGTGGGTCCCAATGTGTAATTTTTTGTACCCATAGTTGTTTGCTTTAATATTTTAGTATGGGTTCTCTACAAAAGATCCACCTACATGAATAAATGATGTTGGGGGCCAGGATTTGATAAAGGTATACAATGATGTGGGGATTTTGGAGCATTCTTCATTTATTTCGGTGACCTCTCCCATGCAAGTTCTCTCTGAGGCCACTAAATCACCTTCTTTATAAGAGGTTCCCTTTAAAGTTATCTCCTCTGTTCCCCTATGGAAATCTTATTATTTTACTTCACCCCCATAGGATTAATCTTCATGTTTGGTTAAGGGAAATTTTTCTTTCATTTGAGCCACCGATTGTATTTGGGGGTGGGGGTAGTCATGTTCAACAACACCCTCATCCAATTTTTCAATTATTTCATGGAATTGTGGGAGTGTGATAATTCATCATGTTCCATAAAAACATTCTTCCCCCGACCGAGGTCTCATTGATTCTTTCTTTCACATTGAAAATTTCTCCCAGCTCCATCCCATGCTTATTCAAATTTGTCCACAAGCCATCGACAATGAGATACTATTTTATTGCTTCCCATTCATTTCAATCCTTTCAAAAAAAAAGACATTATAATGAATCATTACAGAATGATGATTATTCCCCTGATCCAGAGGGGCAATCCAAGAAAACCCCCTTGATTATTCTCCTATCTCCTGGGTCCTCCCTTATGGATTCACTGGACCTATCACTGTCACCTACCTC
This sequence comes from Viscum album, assembly GCA_963277665.1. Classification (NCBI taxonomy): domain Eukaryota; kingdom Viridiplantae; phylum Streptophyta; class Magnoliopsida; order Santalales; family Viscaceae; genus Viscum; species Viscum album. The sequence continues at coordinate 26,089,320 of OY728120.1, read as the reverse complement.
ACTTCACTCCCTACCAAAACTGGTCTAGGATCTACTTCTCCCAGTGCCATAAAAACATCACCATGATATTATTGTATTCCACTTTTATGATTTCCCCACATTATTACATATCGAAGTGGATTGTGGGAATCACTATGTTGATAGCACAAATTGTTGGATATTTCAGCATCTCACACCGATAAGCAACTGACTAGCTCTATCAATACTCATGGACCAATCCAAATATAGTAGTGGGTGGTGGAAATTCGTTTTGCATCTCCCCATCTTCTTGTGCGAACATCAAAAAGTGCTATCACATCACATGGATGTGGTTCTCATGGTACCCATTTGATTAGACCTATGGTGTAAACCATTTCATTCACATAATTGTCATGTGATTTGGTGTGGGGTGTATGGTCTGCATATGGGATCACATTCTACCCATTCCAACAACATGACACTGAGGATGGGAATTAGATATGACAGCTTCTCTATGGTATCTACACTATCATTAGTGAATTCTTAGGTTAGAAGGATAAATAGTTGAAAAAAGAATTGAACGGCACACACATCCTTACCGACTGTAGCCACTGAAACCATGCTTTATTGGGGGGTGAGGCTCTATATAATATTCGGAATTTCTAGTTGATAATGTATCTTAGATGGACTGATATGGTTTAGATATTCGTAACCTTCCATATGTGTTACGACCTGGACGTACAAGAAATGGAATGGTTTGTACACTCCCAATGGCCTCTTACCCTCACAGATATGAATATGTAAATGGTATAGCTTCACCAACCTTGTTTTTCCCTGATTGATTCATTTCTTCCTGGCTAGTTTCACACGCCATAATAATGTTTCTGGGTCATGCACCCATATTTGTATCCCTAACTAGAAGAATCCATTCATTAATAAGTGTGATGATAAACACAACCATCCTAACCATCAGATGCTATTCAGTTTTTACACTATATCTTCATAGTATCCACTAGTTCTCCCATATGATTTGCCAAAAGTATCCCCTCTTGACATGTTTACCCCCTGAATATGATGGGGGCCTTTCTGGTAGTTTCATCAGCGTTGTTGTGCCCTCAGGTTGGATGTTTTGAAAATTTCCAAATCATTGCTTAAAGTGGAAATCACTAGTATTTTATCATTCATCATCAATGCTCAACAAAAAATTCCGAAATACCTTCACCAAGGGAGGAATCTATTCTGTATTCCCCTAGACATTCATAGATGGGAGAAACTCATTGTACAACCATCTCAAAATTTGGATGTCAGAGCTTTGGTGAAGATCCAAGAGGCTGATATCAACCTCCCCATGATACAAGTGGATATTTTTGGTATCTCGTGACCACCAGATTAGTAGTTCTGATATAAACACCTTTAGTTGTGAACCATGGAATTGGGAGGCCCATGCTGCTACATACAAGACTAATCTCTTTAGAACATGCTCAAACTACTCACAGGATGCGCATGACAAGTATTCCCATGCCCATTCATCTGTTAATTTTCCACCCTTGTACAAATCCCAACCATTGATCCATCCCTTATTGAGATTTCTGAGCCCTACCCTGATGATTTTTTATACTACAGTGGGGATGCCCCTTTCTCCAGCACCTCACCATCGATGTTATTAGTATTATTATAATCTTAGTAAATTATGATGCGAGTATGATCCTTTCAAAAAATTTCATCCACATCCACATACCGGTGACATTGTACTGGTGTGATCTTAAACCATTAAGTTGGTTCATCTCTACTTGCCTCTTTATTCAAGATGTCATCTCATAAGGAAAAACCATATATTGGCAGCCATTTTCACGTTGGGTATTACTTTTGAGCCTCTCTCATTAGCCATGAGAATTATCTATGTTCATAGGTAATCCAAATGTACTCCCCTATGAGGATATTTTCAGCCATTGCCTTTCGCCAGATGGCATTAGCAATGACCTCCCAATTAGATTCTTGAGAAGAAATAGGTCAAAGATATAAAAAATTTCCTAGGTCCGATCGTGGAGGATGGCTATATAGATCCTTCATAGGGGTTGTTCATAGAGTCCATTTGAATAGAAGTGTCCTAGTGAGTATCATTTAATTGGTTTACCTCGCACAAGAATTACAGATCATGATGTACCAGTTTGATAAAAGAATTCACAAAGCATCGAACCATAAAAAATTACTCGTGTAGTCATGCACGTGGGAAATATTTCTTCACAAAATGAGAGATACAGAAAAGTCCTCTACAGAGGTCCTTGTATGGAAAACATTCCATTGTGGCCCTATTATTAGGAAATGGTTGATGCGCCTTCACATAGACAGATGCCTCACCCTTTGCAGAATCCACCCTCATCGCTTAATAGTGACCTTTGGTTGACATATCATCATGGAATTATTTATGATCCCTCTTCGTGATCCAACTTCCTAATCCCATATCATGATCCATGATGTTTTCCTTCGGCTAGTTTCCTCCAAAATCCAACCCTCTCATCCCATAGCTCCCATTTTCAAGGGTGTAACTTCTTGGAAATGAATTTCAAGCGGATCTAAGATGTCAAAAAATATATGGCCGATTCAAAGTAAATCCATATCAAAATGGTTTAAAAATCTAATAAAATCATCCAAGGAACCAGTTTTGTGATGGAATTTATAGAGGTTTTCCACCTTTGAGGTTGCAATAACCCTTAACGGACCCTCTGTGAGTCTGATGATAGACATTAGAGTAATACCTCTCTGTGGAATCCATTTTTCTCCATCTCCGGCTCTGAAATCACCACATTGAAATCCCCTATGTGAGTTTTACCAAGTTTGATGATTCCTCGATGCTCCACAGAATCACTTTCTCTTCTTGGTGCCCAGGTTTTCAGAATGGAAATATCTTCAAACTGCAGTAACCTATATAGCCATAAATAGAAGGATCACCGCCTACTATACCTTTTCTTCTTATAGTTACCACTTCATGAATCCCTTCAAGAACTAGAAAAATGGATAGAATAATGTACTTGGCCTCTGTGAGCCATGCCTCCTGCCATTGTTTATCGCCCCTACCTATGGTAGAGATTCCTTTTTCAAGGGCCTTAACCCTTCACAGGGGAGGGAGCTCCTTCGAGTTCATCAAGGCTCTGTGAAGAAATAATCCTTCATAGAGAAGTCACCAATTAATGTTCTATTTTCTATGGAAAATATATGCTCCACCTTGTACCAGCATTCATGACTATCCATTCCTTCAAGAATATCACTCTCATGGTGAAGAACCAAGTCATCTTGAATCCACTCTCTGTGAGGGCCTTTTATTCATAGACCCCACTCCCATGCAGACCTCTAGGATTTTATGAAGTTAATTCATGGATACTCTAGTGGTGCATCATGTTTCATTGTCATGCCTCAAAACGCTTCACATAGGTACATTGATGGATATTTATTCTTTGCATAGCCATGATAATGTTTGTCCCAAAATTTCCCACTCATGTACCTCAACTCTTGATGGCCATGCTTATGTCGTCCCTTCCCGTTGTCCAGGTTGGTACATGTTATGTAATTCCTAGGGGTGAGGAGCCAGTCCTCATCATCTGAGCTACAGTTTATTAAACTTCCAAGCAAACCTCATCCTCAACACAAAACATTAATCTATTATTGTTTCATGTCTAGTGAGCCTGTGGAGATCAGTGATGGGATTTGACTGGGTGCCTTCTACATTCTACCATTCAAATATGCCTTCTCTCTCACTCCGGGATTTTTCTCCATGTGTGTCTCAGGTAGTCTTCAGGTAAGCCCCAACACACTATGATAGGTTGTACTATGTACATGGATCCATATCCTCCTCGTACATCTAGAAAACATCATTGGGATTTCATTATAGAGTAAGTCCCAATATCTATCGTCCTAGGACACTAACCAAGGATATTCCATCGTTTCCTCTTTGAACTGCTTGCCATGTGTATGCCCCACACCACCTCTCATTTCCCCATCTCTCACAACATGATAGTCATGTCCCTTATTTCCTCTTGTTTCTCACACTAATCATCGCTCATGTGGGCTTAGAGTGGGCATCAACCATAACAACCTCTTTAAAATTCCTTTGTGTTTAACCCTCGTTCCCCTTTTTTCCGAACTACAAAGATGTTGATCCATTCCTTTTTCAAGCAAGGTATGAAGGAATCCTCCATAAGGATCAAGCCCACCACCCATCGATCCTGACCACTTCACATCAGTTCACCATTGTCCAACTTGACATTAAACAATATTCCTCTTCGTCCTACATGAAGTTAAACAGTATTCTTAAACTACGTAGTTTTGATTCCCATCATCTATGTAGGGTATGATGGGATAATCCTCAAGGTTCAACCCCAATAAATGATGAACATCGGTGATCCCATCTAGGGATGTACCCTTCTAAATTAAAATATTCCATTTTTAGGACACATCATATTGATCTGCCTCTATGAGGTGGTATGATCCACTTGGGTAGCTGATCATGCATAAGTCTTGTTCTCATTCCATTCTCATACAACAAGAAGTGTCTCTCTTGAGATAGGCCATTAACAACGCATAATCTGTAGCATATATGTGGTTTATTGTACCTTATGTAGAACCCGATTCCATGCCTACCTTATTGAAATATGTTGACTTTGATTCCCATCCATAGGGATATGTAAGAATCCTGAAAGAGGTTCAAGACCATAACCCATACCCCATCCTGGTCTCTCCCTTGGGACATAGTGTTTCGGGACTATCATGCACTTTATTAGAGGACCTATGTCCTTCTGGTCCACATATATATGCTCCATTCTCATGGTCCTCCGTTTCTGGTGTCCCATCACCCCATCGAACTACATGGACATTGATTACCATTCATGTGGATAAGTCGGAATCCTCTTTGAGGTTCAAGATCAACAATGCTTTCAAATTTATGTCAGTTCCATCTCATTCACCATCCATTTCGTTCCACCCTCTGTCACTCATCCTGATTCCTATATGGGCCGACACGTACTGGTGAGATCATGACACATCCTTGTGCAGTTGATCATGCATAAGACCAACATAATCCATACTCATCCAAAAATGTGTGTCCCTATTTCAATGGGCCACTAAACACGAATAAACCACAAGTTGTCTCTGGCTTAGTTTCCTTTCTGTACAAACCAATTAATCACCCTCTTTTATGTATGTTGGTTTTTTATTTTTATCTTCTTAGTAGGACATGTAGGAATCCTCCATGCGGTTTAATCCCAGCCATTAAAAAACCTTGGTGTCCACTTCATGTGGCCCCATTATACTTTATGATCATCCCTTTGTTCCGAATCAACCTTTAGGGTGAGAAATTTCCCCTTTTTAGGGGCACACCATCCCTTGGTCAGCTCTCATTAAGCATTATAAACAATCCCTCAGGAAAACCTTTTTGGTGCCCACTCTTAGGTATTTAGCTCTCTAATCCACTATTATCAATATTCTGATCAGTCCAATCCATCTCTGCTCAATATTTAACTCAATTCATTCCTTGAGTTAAGAATGGTAAGCTGATGAAAACCTTGTAGACTGTCCTCTGGAATATATATCCATTCATTCGATGTGGGATGCGTTAGGGTTTTTCAATATTGAGAAGCCCTGTCCTAAGTGGAGAACACACATGATACATTTTTCCAGCATCAAGACATGCTAATGATACCTTAGTGTTACTACTCTCCCAGATAAAGGTTGCAACCCTAGCGGGACCCTAGGAAATTTATAGAAATAAGAAGTGTAATTAACCAACATACACAAAAAGATGGCATAATAAAGTGTTTCATGAACAACATCATAATATTAAAGGGAGACCCAGATAGGCGACGAGTTCCGAGGAGGAATCAATTGATAGAGAAATTGAATTCCAATCATCCCATTTTGATCAACGAGAAAACATCCCTTAAAAGGCAATGGATATCACCCTCTTGGAAAAGATGGAATGATAGGTACAACGTGACCCTCAGTGAGCATCCTACACATGGCACGATGAGGCGCACCCTAGAAGAAAAGCATCATAAATAATTCCAGAGACATTTATAGGATAACAGAAAATATAAATGACCTAATTTTATTTTTAAAACCATTTATGAAAAATTATTATTAAAATTTTTTTAAAAAATTTATTTCATTTAATAAAAATCAGCATTTTCCCTTTTCATGCGAAAATCAATAATTTTATAAAATTATCATAAATACTCTCTATTATAATTTTAAAATGATGATTTAAAACTATTGTTAATTTTGTAAAATATTATTTTTAAAAATGTTTCCTTATTTAATTATATTATTTTCTATAGAAATTATATAAATGTAATTTTTGTGAAAAATATATCTTTAACGTATATAAACACTTTACTAAAAAAACTAGTATATATTTATTAGTATATATAAAGTATTTAAAACCATTTTTAAATTTATTTATTACTATTAATTTCTAAAATTTAATTTATAGGTTATTAAAATATACTTTATTATAGTTCATATAGACTATATTTTTATTGTATCATAATATTTCAATGAAATTAATTTTATATGAAGATAAAAATATCATAAATTCTTAGGGTGTTAGAAAATATAACTCCTAACACAAAATTAAAATCCCTAAAGCAAGAATACTGAATTTCAAAAGTGGGTAACACAAAATGCTTGTTGAAAATGACCATTTTAGGGAGAGTATTGAAGATATGACATAAGGAGGAGGATAATGTGATATTGTTTTATCACTATACCATGAAGAATTATGAAGGGTGAATGTGCTACACTATGAAGAAAATAATGATGTGAGGAATGACATGTGATATTTTTTTGGGTCAACAAAATAATGATCAGGAGTAAAAAGAAACTAATAGAGGGTTAAATTTGATTGGGTAATCAAGGAATTCAAATTCAATAAAATTTAGGAATCTTACACTATTTGGAAACACATTTTGATAAATTTTACAGCACTATCTGTGTTTGATATATGAAAAACACATAGTTTTCATAATATTTTATGACTAAATATATACAACCATTGAGATAGTCATTAAATTGAACCCTCTATTTACAAGTATATTATTATGTTTGGGGAATCTGTGTGGCTATTGTGTCCTTGAAATTTATAAGGATGTACTCATACATAAAAAATTACACACCCCCTATATATATGAGAAAATACTTCATGTTACACTAATAATGGGAAAACTATACAAGGTTATTTAACAAGTTAGATTTGTCCTAATAATTAATAATAGATATATAATGGAATAAAAATGGTTCCCTATAACCATACACATACCAAGAGGCGATTAAAAACACATAACATTATGAAAGGCTTTGACATGCAATTCAAAAAATATAAAAAGTTCCATAATTAAACAAATTAGTTATCAAAAGTGATATAAGGGGTTTTTCAACTATCTTAATAATATAAATATATAACCATATAAATTATTATTAGTATAAGTTGAAAAAAAATATTTATTATGATTAAATTCCTCAGTATGAAACATCTAAAATAAATGGACACCAAAATATTCAATAATGTAAAAAAAATATAATCTTAGATTGATTAAAATACATAAAAAACATGTAAGGTAATAAAAAATCCACATTAACCCAATGAAATTAATGATAATTAATTTTTTACGTGTTTCATAGTTGGATAGTGTTGGGAATTAAATAGATACCCAAATAGTATTTAATTTCATTTTTTCAAGTAGGGAAATCAATCAAGAAAAACCTCTATTAAGAGGTTGTGAATACATATTTTGGTATCTCTGCCATATTTATATCACCTATAATGCTAAAATTAATATAAAAAATGCATTAATCTCCAATGATTTTTTATGAACGAGAATAACATATCATAAGAATTATACTATATAGACTTCTCAACAACAATCTATATAGGCCCCTCAGACGTTAACCATTAATAAATGAAGATATATTTCATAAAAAATCCAAATAATTGGGAAAAAATTAATGAAAAACATGTTCTGTGAAATGATTCTAAAAATAATAGACCTCGCAAATAAATGATAAATGGTTAAAAGCATATAGTATGAGAAAACAAATAATAGAATATACCATTAGAAGATGGTATATCGACATTAATTTTAGTAGATTGAACTGACATATTTTCCATATAAATAGATTTGGGTCTTAGTAGCTTATGCTTAACTCCTTTACGAGACCTTTAATAATTACCTATGAATACACAACTATAAATGGTTTTAGGAGCTTCCTCAAATAAATTCAATTGAATAACCAATTTATCTACCTAATGGAGTAACAATTGTTTATTCCCCTATGAAGAGGATGTGATGAAAATGTATTTATCTTAATACGACCAACAATTAGATCAGATATGGCAGGTATTCATTATCACCATCAATAATAAGGGAAATATCCATCAATTTAGGAATTTCATTCATGATTTCATTAATTTGAACCTCCTACTCCATTATCTTAAGAACATTATAGAATCATCAAACAAAAATTCGGAACAGTGAAATCTTCCTAATTTATAATATATTAACGATTCAACCAAGGATATCTATAGATTATGTAACCCTAAAAATATAATGATAATCCAATAATATAATATCAAATGGTAATTATAATCTATGAGAAAGAACTTTATCACCAATGAATCATTCATGGTCCCATATAAATACTTCTTGTTTTAAAATTCTTTTTAACCAAACCAATAGATCCACAATATTTATTCTCAATAATATAATTATAAATCATCCAACGGAGAACATTCAGAATTAATGTAGAAAAATTACTCTTAATAAACTCTAGAATTTCAAGGGGTGAATTTATTTTCAATATTAACCATCTACTCCTCCAATATGGGGGGATATTCCAACCCATGGAATATTGGAGGATCAAATTATGGATGACTAGATATATTCTTTATGATGATTTACAAGGCTAAGAAAATTATTATTTATAACTACAGTATATGAAACAACTGACTTAGGTGGAAATTGATCAATTAGAGGCTCTACTTATAAATAATCACCCACAACTCCCTCTATCGAAACTATAAGACATTAGTTGGGTTTTTCTCTAAAAGGGTAGTAAAAAATAAATAATGTGAAAATAAGCCTCAATATACAAAATAAAAAAAATTAAATTAAAAAAAAATTCCCAAAATATTTTGAGAAGTACATTTTCACTGTAACAATACCTTATATTACCTCATAAAAATTAAAAACAAAAAAATCATAAAATACTTTTTAAAAAGTCATATTAATTTCCTATTTAATATATATTATTAGTAATTTGAAATAAAATATTGATATTTAAAACAATGATAATTATATTTCAAAAGCATTCTAAAATCAAAAATAATAATGTAACATAAAGGTATTTTATAAAACACTACTTATGAAATTTTAAAAAAAATATATAACGTCATTATTCAAGGACACCACATTATATTTTTAAAAACAGATCAAAATATTAAATAATGAAATCAATAAAAATATTATATTTTGAAAATAATAATTTTGAAAAGGATAACACTACGGGTTTTACAATGGAACACCACATTAAATTATTCCAAAAAACATCAAAAATCACCAAAATCAAATAAATTTAGGCTAAATCAAAAATAGTAAAGGATATAATCAATATAAAACAATTTTTAGTGAACACAAAATATTAAATAAATTCAATTTTTCTTTATGGTTATGGAACATATCCTGGAAAACAATTTTCCAATAATGTGAGTCCAACAATGAAGATACATAAATCGATATGTGCACTGTGTATAGTTTTTTGAACCATGCACTGTAACTGACCAATCCTATGTTTCATAATATGTTTCCTATGAATCATAAGGTTTCTCAAAGGGACTAATAAATATTAAATGTGAAATATAAATACCCTAATAAAGATAACATATCATGGGAATAATTGAGGGAAATATCAAATTTGAGACCCACACATCTCAAACATCCCTAATAACTCAAGGTTATATATGAAAATTATGGGATATAAAAATACAAAAACTTAAATGTTGAGATAAAATGATCATGATGTATATTTGAAATAACTTCAAGAATAAAAAGGTGTACCTGATAAAATATTTTATGAACTAACCTTGGCACCTCTGATTTTGGTACCTGATCTGACCCATGAAATATATTAAAGTCAATTCTTGATTATCATTGGCAAGAAAAAACTGAAATGGAATTAACATGTAAAAAACTAGGAATTTTTTTGACCAATAAAGTGAGTATATAAAAAAAATTCCACAAAAAAAGTTCATGGACACTCCATAAATTACAGAACCATACCTATAAAATAATATTACTTTCTAATATAAAAAGAACAAAATGGGTATTATGGAATAAAAAAATATATATAATGAGAATAATACTATAAATCCATGAAAATAAACACACACAAGGATGTAAAATATAAATAAAAAGTCCAAAAATTATCCAATTGGGGTATAAATATTATTTTTCTGAAAAACTTATACAATAACTACCAAAATATAAAACTAATGTGTTAAAAAATAAATTAAATTCTTATACATATATGTTATGAAAAATACTCATTTTCATTAAGGCAACACCAATGTTAATGAACTAATATTCTAGAAATTACTAGGATTTAGAGATTCTACTAAAACATGTAATGTATATTGGCCGAAGAATAAATTCTTAATGGGATCTTCCACACACATCACACATATCCAGTAAAATTAAATCTAGTTTATGTTAGTCTGAAATAAAAATATGAATTAATGATTTGAATTATTATGTGAATAAATAAAATCACCGCATCATATAAATACACTTTCAATAAGTGATACAAGTTATACATTATATAAAACATCAATAGTCCTAAAAAATGATTAACTAAAACATAACATTCAAAATATTTGTAATAGTTTTAGGAAAATAAATTAAAAATAGGCATGTTTTATAAAAAAAAATTACTAATTCAAGCCTTTATGAATTACATTATAACATAAAATAAAATGTATAGATGAAGAATAAAAAATTACATGATATATAATAATAAAACTAATGATAATGATTAGGAATCATCATAAAATAATCATTTGATTATCATGTCATGGTCTGCATGGGAACACTTGGGATACATGATGGTAATCTAGGATAAAAAATATATATCAAATTGGTTTGTGATTTTATTGAACTACCAAAATAATCGTTTTTACATTTCATTTAAATAATGATGAATAAAATCCTCTAAGAATGGAATTCTCTTTTGTAGAGGCATTTATCAAAAAAATAATCGTGAACTGGTTTAAAATTTATATGTAAATTTTCGACCTAGATACTTGTGGAATACCAAGACATAATTGAAGTTTATAAATTAAAGTTAATAAAAATGGTAATAATCATCATCCTAACACAACCCTTTTGATGATCACCCTTAATCGATGATTCCCTTTTTATGTATAAAAAAATTACAATATCCTCTCACATGGACGAATTATTCAAAATCATCATTATAATTTACATAGAAAACACCATAAGGGAAACTTGATCAATATAATATTATCAAAATAATATATTTTTTGTTTCATTAAAATAATTATAAATTTATTAGTGAAACCCTTTGGGACACATTATTTATTATAAAATATAGTTAAAAACATAAACAATTATATTAAATATATAAACATCATCAAAGAATATCCAATGGTCAATGAAACACTAGATAATCATTTATAAACCAAAGAACTCTTAGTTTGAAAAGAAAATTAAATTTATATCATGCCATATTTAGAAAAAGGGTGATTGTCGAATAAATATTTATTTATGGAATTTGTGAAAATTAAACTCTTAGTAATTTTGAAGAAAAATTTTATTATATGGTAGTTTTTTATATTTAGGCACTATTAAATCAAGAAAACCATATAATCCAAATGAAACTTATATGAGAACTAAATTACTTTACTAGGGAATTAATAGACATACATAGTATAACCGGGATATCATTTTTGTCATAGATTAAAATCCAACAAGAATTAATTGAATTATGTTTAAATATAATTGAATGATTAAAAATACCAAAGTACATTGAATCCACACATAAATTAATTAGTCCAAAAAGGGATAAAATTACTCTTAGGAGAATATTATAGACACTAGGACAAGAAATACATAATTCAAAATTGGGTAACATCAAACTGTAGAAACCATGACCATTTTAGGGATAGAAATGAAGATATCAAGAAAGGATAGGAGGAAAGGGATATTTTTTATATAATTACGAAAATTCATCACAATCAATGATTAAAGAAACTCTTCATTAAAGCTTATGGATGTGTAATAAATGGGATAAGTGATTTCAAGGGTTTATTTTTATAAAATTAGGAGAAATAAAATCCGAAAAATGGTTTACATATTATAGAGGAAAAATATATTTCATATTTAACAAAAATACACAAAATTTTTGGTATGGCTGCAGGATCTAGTTAATAATGCATCAATCATGTAACAACCAATAGATTCATGTTGAAAACTAAAAACAATATAGGTTCATAGATACACAATATTAGTCAAAATTCATGTGGTTACCATTAATGAAAATCATACATATATGGAAATTCACACAATTTTTTAACATGATTTTAAAAGACATGATCTAATCCTAGAATATATATTTATAAGAAAGTACCGATTTAGAATATTTTCACAATGCTTCCACTAGATACATTAGTAAATCTAAAAAATTACCCCTATCTATGTGTTAAAAATGATGTTTATGTTCATATTAAAGAGTATGATACACTATAAATTCATTTTGTTTAAGATAATCTATGTGGTTCCTTATAACCATATGTTAACTATAAAACTATGAGAACTAAATAAATTAAAATATTTAGGTCATGATATCCTTTTATTAAAAAAATAAATAACTAAATATAACAACACATGACAATGATATCATGGGGTGTAAATTATTTAATGGAGATATATCCTAAATTCATTAACATTTACTAATTTTTTTTCTCCATATAATATTATAGTATCTTTGTAAGTTGTATGGTATGACATACATAAATAAAATGCATTTCGTATACTTATGAAAATAGATATCAGTTATCATGTTATATATGATAATAATATAATACCTAATGATATGTTTTATTATTTATATCTTTGATATCGATATATAATAAATTAAACATTGTTGAGATGAATAATAAAATTTTGACATTTCCAATGTATAAATTTTTTATGACCATATACATAAACTAACAATATATGAATTAGTGACCATTTACATTAGGCTAATACATAAGGGACCAATATAAAGAGGTAGTACACATTTAATTAGGATGAGATGATCTGTTATATATAAAGATGAAAATGAACTCAAACTAATATGTCTTTTCATTCAAATTTTACCTAAAGACGGACTACCATTTTGTAGTTAGAAGAGATGGCTCTCTCCATTGATGATTTATTCAGACAACCAATGGTTACACCATTGATTATGGAAATCTTTAAGATACATGTACTGCTATATTTGGCACCGAAAATTTATAATTATTTATTTTGTATTGATGTGTTGTAATTTACACACATTGTTTCTTCATTTTATATTATAATGATTTTATTTATTGTGAAGCATGTTCCAATATTTGAGTTTATCATTTATCATTTATTTTATGTTTATGTGCTATTCAGTCCTATGAAAACTAGCATTTCATTCCAAATATTTCATTTCCCATCGATACTTTAAATCATGATTCTGAAATGAATAAAAGTGGTGAAAACGATGTTCAGAAATAAGATAATTTTCTTTTAGAGAATATCATTGTTTTATTGGATAATGTTTCTATGATTCCTGTATTGAAATTAAATTATAGGATAGTGCACTGGGTGTTTATTTGTAATAGGTTGTAACTTGGGTGTATTGTAGAGTATAATATATCAAAAAGAATGGTTTTAATCTTTGTCATATGTTATGATATATATGATATTGTATTCTATAACTGAAATCTAAGTTGGAAAATTAAACAATCATATAGAAATAATGATATAACATATAACGTTAACTATGATAGGAAACTCACCCAAAAAAGCCTCTATCTATCATAGTAACTATCCAGTAACCTATAATTATTTCTTTTAATAGTTGAGTTACCATTATGGATTCACATGATGTTGATTTTAATTACAAAACAAACATGTGTTACCCAACAATATAAGGGGAAAAATAATTCCATTAAATTTAAATTTTCCACATAAGTGAATTAATCGATACATAACAGTTAATATGATTAGAAATGGTATATATTTTATTATATAAATTAAAATAAATTTTTATTCCAACCATAACATACAATTGACAATAAAACATTATCAATTGTCGAATTTGATATATGATATGATAATGATGAAATATTATTTTTTGGCTAAATTTTTTTATTTTTATAAATATTTAATAAATGATAAGCATTTGGAATTATAAATAATATATTTTTATTCCTAAATAGTTATTAAAGGATTATATTAATATCTCTTATTTATTAGATTAATAAAATGTCTTTTTTTATGTATTCACATAAAATGTCAAAATCTATTGAATGAGTATGAAATAGTTATGGATTTAATATGAATTTAATTTCTATTTCATTGGTGAAACTAATATGATATGTATTATTCTTTAAAAATAATCATTTTATATTTAATTTATTGGATTGATTTATGAACTGTTTTTCAATTGAAAAATAAGGAATAATATAAAATATTTTATGTTTAGACTATGAATTTTTTGTAATTATTAATTATAATTTTTCAAAGTAATGTTCTTATTTAAGAGATTATTAAAACCACATGAAAGGAGTATTTCTGATTAATTAAATAATTTTTTAAAGGATCCTAAATATGTGATTTTTGTAATGCAATAATTGTGGACATAATATAATTAAGAAATAAAATGTTTATATTTTTTTAATATAATATATTTTAAGTGAAATTCCATATATGTGATGATACAAAATATTTTCTATTAGTTAATAAATAAAGTATTAATATTAAATATTATTTAATATCAATATTTCTGGATCATTTTTAAAATATTTATGATTATAATTATTTATTTAATTTTCATAAATGTTTTTATTATGATAAAAGAGAAGATTTTCATCTATTTATTTATTCCCTTAGTTATTAATCTTGAATATAATTATTATATTATTAATGGTTTTATAAATTACTTTAGATGTTAAATTTCTTATATAGATTAATATACACGCATTACTGGAGTTTTATATCATGAACCCCTCCCAAAAAATTTACCCTTACTGGGATAAAAATGAAGGAAAGAAACTAATATCCCATGAAGCCTACCTTCCACAAGACCCAGGTTGGTGACTAGAACCCAATTTATTAAATTAACACATTAGGAAGGCATTAACCTCAATAGTAAATGTGTGATAAAATATAGGATAATAATAAAAATGAAACTCCGAAACATAATATAAATGGGAACCATTAAAAACACACAATTCATTCAGAAATTTAGATTTATAAAAATTATGTTCTCTATGTGAATACAAAAATAAAAGTAAAATTGAAGAATCTCAATAATAGCTCTAGCTTAGTATTTCATAGATAAATTATCAGATCTATCATGGAAACATGAAAACATAGTGTATATATGTATATATGTTGGTTGAGAACAACATTTTAACTCTTTTGAATCATACCCATGGCCTCTCAGGAATATATGAAAAGAGCATAATAATTCACCAGTGAACAAATTGAAGAACCAAAAAGCACTAAAAGAGATAGAGTTTGGGACAGATCCCTACCGCATTAGGGGAATCCCACCAAATAATGCATCCATTACATTGAAATAACACCAAATAATATAAAAAAGGTAGGCCTCATACAACTCCCCTTGATTTTTCACTCTTAAACCCAAACAACAAACGTCATGTTATCCCATTACTTCATTCCTATAACAATTTATTAGTAGGACACATCCGTACATTCCTAAACCACACAAGGACTGATCTATTATGATGGTATCAGCTAATATCAACATATAAGAACATTATCATGTCTTTTATGGTATGTTATCCTCAAAATGAAGGGAATAAACCATATTCCCTCATCCTATTATGCACGAGCCCCACCATATATCACATCCCCATCATCACATTACATATCCACCACTTGCTATCAACATTAGTCATTATCACTAAATGAGCCAATATTTCATTGTACATGAAACTAATTCTATAATTCTATCTCATACCAATATTTATTTAAGAGTTATAAATACAGGGAATAAATTCATATATTTCAACACTAACCCAGATTTTGGGGAATACACTTATAAACCAAAAACTGTATGCATTAGTATGTTTATCCACATAATGAATGTTGTGTATAAAAAAAATAAAATTGAGATAGAAAGTGTTATAAAATTGATATATGTGGGCTCACATAAGTCAACACTAGCATATCTGAAAACAAATACCACATCATGCCCAATCGTCTTCCACCAACCACTTTTATTAAAAAATGAAACACACCACCCAAACCAGTCAAACACATGCTATTAACTTCACCGATCAAATTGAATGTTTAATCATTTACAAATTAAACATATTTCTAGAATATTCACATTTATAGAACAAATTTCTATGTTCATCAAAATATAATTTATTAAATAAATTACCTCACATAAGTCACATTCCACAAATATGTAATTAAAAACCCATAATATCTTAATTTCATCATTTCTACTATAATTAATCACAACAAGGAATATACAATAATTAAACTACACAATATTCCATCCAAATCATAGTAAAAATAATCACATCCCATTACGATGACAACAAAATATCCCACACTTTTCACAATAATCATCTTAAACTAATGGATACGCATTATCAAATGTTACAACTCATGGTAACAAAATTATTAGTTTATATCCCAATATATTTGGCAACTGAATCAGTCTCCACCACCACCATAAAACCACCACAACATCCCCATCTAGTAAATAAGGAAATAGTGAACAAATATAAATAAATATAAAAATTACTTTAGAATAAAATATTACTATAATTGGAAAAAGGTATTTCGTAATATAAATTCTTTTATTTAATGTGTTTTATCAAATAGTAGATATTACCATTTGAATTTTGAGTAATTATATATATATATTAGTTGTTATCAATTAATTCATTGTGATCTCATGATATAAATCACAAAAAAATTAGATAATTCATAATAGTAACGACAATATACAAGTTCCAAAATTCATAATAGATATAACAATATTAATGTTTTGAAAAAAATGAAATTTTAGTAAAATGATGAAGCATCAATATCACCATGGGAAAATATAATTAAAAATTAAACACTTTTGATTTCTCCAATCCCCTAAAATTTTGATTAGTAAAATTTATTTTCATGTTAATTAAAACCATTCTATCCAATAAATCAAAAAGTAAATCATGAAATTTAAATATATTCATGTAAGTAAGTGGGGAATTGGATCCCCTACCACAATTAGTAGTTCAACGTTATATGGGAATTATCTAATGATCATGAATAAAAAACCTTCGAAGGCAATACAACTAAATTAAAATTGAGACCCACTGAAATCTACCCACAATATGATTACACCAAGGATTGGTTGATTTTAATTGAACGTCAAGAATAATTACCAAAATTAACTTCCATAAAGATGAATATCAATGATAATGAAGAAGATAGGGGAATGTATAGTACCTTGATTAATGGAATTTGATCTGAAAAAACAATGGTCAAGAAACCATTATGAGGGGAAGTTATATATTTTTGAGAGGTTATGTGGTCTACTAATTCATGAATGTATAATCTAAAACTATAGTATAGTAGTTGTAACATGTGTTATTATATAGGAGGGTTCAAAAGGCCTTACCATGGCATAAGAGCTTGAAATATTCCTATAGTGGTCACTCAATATAGTGAGATGAAAAATTCAATAAATATAACACTTGATTGTCACTAATTTTAAATCCAAATCAAACCATTTTATCTACCACTATGGTATTGACTATGGAATGACCTAGGGTGGTTTGGGACCTATAAACCAACTACAACCATCCACTATGAGGTAAAACTAAATGCATGTTCGGTTAAGTAAAAAAATTCCTGAAATTCAATGTCATGATCCCCAAACCATCATTTCCTCCAACATAACAGGAATTTAATCTTCTGAACACCTCAAATTACACCATTCATTTGTGTACAGTGTGGGGGTCTCCATATTATAAATTTTTCATAATGTATCCTCCTAGAAGCATTACCAATGCCTCTTTCAAAATGTGATCACCATTATATTTTCCCATGGTCATTTTAAATTGTTCGACAGCCTAGTTTAAATATCATATGAAATTTAATACCAAAAAATTCATCTCACTATGGTTCATCCAAGAAGAAAATAACCAACACCGAAGATTTACTCTAAATGACCGATCCCAAAAAACATGCTCCTTGCCCATTCCCCAATGAGAAAATTAAAATTCCCAACACGAAACCCACCACCATTTTTGTGCTGACCCTATGAGTGTATATAACTCTCTTATATCATCAATAAACCCTTATAAAACTATACAATTAGTAGTATAACCAAGAAAAAAATTTAAGAGGATGGTTTGGGAAAGCTAGCCCCTCAAATTAAAAACCACAAAAATAATTATCATCTTCATGAATTAAATCAAAACCCATAACTTTATGGGGAAGATAAATCTCAAAACAACCATCCCATGAGATAAATATCAAGGATCTTGTAATAACCAAAAACACCATTATCCAAGAATGAAAAAAGTGAAAATGATGTATTTAAAAAATCATAATAATATATGTGTCACATCAACAAAAGAAAAAGAAGAAAACCCAAAATCAAAATAAATTGGGGTATTTATCATGAATGTATGAATAAAACCCCTGAGTAATATTTTACAAGACACCATGACTCCATCATAAAAAATTCTAATGGTATATACCATCATGGAAATACATTATTCTATTGATTATCAATCTCGACTATTTGATCCAAAAAATGTCACATCATCTTTTATGATCAAATATCATTTTTGTTGACATGGGATTCATAGTGAATACAAAAATTATGTGGGGACATGTGAAAATATCATAAACCATAACTAGGATTTTGGGACTGTTAAAAATATGTCACCTTCGCAATTCTCTATAATACCTCGAAAGTCCTTAGATACCAGGGTAAAATATTATTTCTTTAGACAACCCTCTATAACCCCCGATGAAGGGAAACCATTAAGAACACATAGTCTCTAATAATTAACTCTATGGAGCTCTATATTTGATATTCATAGGCCCTATGATACTCCTATAAATTCTTTATCTATTCAAAAATAATCTGTACATTATTTATTATATTGTCACTATATTCATACAACATACAAATGACTCCCCATCCTTGCTCTAGTATAATGTAAAATTACATATTCATCCCAAAATTCAATAAAAATAGACATACCAATGTATATGTGTTAGATATTTTTATGTAAAAAATAATTGTAGGTGATTAACCAAAGATCACAAAAAATCCTAGACCAAATCACATAACAAATCCTCTAGCATGTGGATGGTATGTTTTGTCTTCTCATATGTATGGGAATGGAATTAATTTATAAGGTTTAATGTGAGATCTGAATGAATTCACTAATAACCAACAAAAATATGTGGTAAAATGTAAATAATTGTTAGAGATAATGGTCTTTGATAACCCATTGATTATCACTACCTAATCCAAGTAACTTATTTCTAAAGAATCCAGACACTACAAAAAAATGATGTAGCGACTATTTTTTATACACAGGAGGTGGTTTAATATGCCACCAACTAGTATCACCATGATTTTAAAAAACTTCCATGAATTTCATCGTCTCTAGCCATTTAGTGGTGGTTACAATAACTTCACAATAGTTTTACTATGTATCATTTTTTGAGTATTCAACAGTTGTGTGAATTTTATTTTGTTTAAATTTTTTTACAATAAAAAAATGGAGAATTTTTCAAAAAATGTAATGAAAATTCCCTAATAAGTTCATATGTTGTTATTTATAGTAGTAGTTAACACTAACTGATTATAAACATATTTTACATAATTTATTTTGTGGCGGTTTCAACAAACTGCCTTTAAATCATAATTTTTTAAAATATTTTTAAAAAAATATTAAATACAAAAACTGATAGGAAACAAACTAAAACATTAATATACTATAAAAAATCATACATATGTCATACATCCCTAAAAATATACAAACATTTATGATCATAATAACATTAATCTCAATGAACCCATACATCTGTCAACAAAAACATTTATCTGCCTCCACTGCATCCATATAAAGACAAATATATATACATGTTATGACCTCCAAGGCATCCATCATACTCCACTATAAAAGATCATGTGAAACGGAAAACTACATCATCAACTATAAAAAAATGAAAAACAACTTAATTCTAAACATAATGAATCATAATTATAGTAGAATAATTAATAGAATTTCATCATACCATAGAAATAATGAACCATCATGAATGCATTATAAATAATTTAGTTGACTGGAATGGTCAACATCATGCCTACTATAGACATCAGTGAAATATAATTAAAATCCTAATATTTGTGAAATGAAAATCGAAAAAGAAAATATGCAGAATATATTTACAATACTACACATAAAATTTGATATTATTTCAATCAAACAGAATAAATTTTAACATAAAAAAATAAAATATAAAAAAAACAACTTTTAAAGATAAACATACCAACTTAAGATAATATTCAATAATTTACACTCAAAAGGGATAAGATAATATTTTAATTAATTTTTAAATTGATGTCCATTGTGCTTGAAATTTACATAATTAAAAAATTTAAATACAATGATATCACAAGATATCCTATATTTTCAAAAATAATATAGCATTGTTTTTACAATGATTTGACATCAATCTGTGGTCATTTTATATAGTATTCACTATTCAACACACATTTTAGTGTTTTAAAACATAAGAAAATAATTTAGAGAAATAAAAAAAAAACCATCATTCTGAACAATGTTCCATTGGTTTCATCATATTAAAATTAAATAAATGGTCAATGTCCCCTTATTTTAGGGGAATATGACATAATTTTCCATGTTTTTACCCCCAACACATGTTTTTATAGGTTTCTATACATTTATAAAGTTTTTACTGAGTGATTATGACCACACTTCATGTCGTATTGACATTTTGTCTACACTAACATGTCAAAAATAACATGTACGTGGTTCTCCAATGATGTTTTGTCAATATGTGGTCGTTTTTTATGGTTTTGTCCATTACATGACGATTTATGTGTTTTAAAACACTAAAAATGTTTTTATGGACATAATAAGAAATTAGTCATTCATAATAACATGTAATGGGTTTTTCCATTTGAAAATGAAATATCCGGCCCTCAAATCCAAATTTCATGTAAATATGATTATATTTTGTTTGTTATTACCCCCTAAAAATTGTTTTTGATGGTTTATATTCATTTATGAAGGAGTTACTGAGCCATTATGACCACTCTGCACATCATATTGAAAAGTTATCTAAATTTAACAATATAGAATAAATTATTTGTGTCTTTGTAATTATTTATCCTCAATATATGTTCATTTTCTATGGTTTTTTGTATTTCATTCATATTTTAGTGTTTTAAACACTAAAGACATGTTTATACCCATAAAGGGAAAAACCTTATTCAGAATGACATGTTGTTAGTTCCAAAATATCATAATTAAATATACATTCATTTCCTCCTGATTATATGGCAGTCCAATACTGTTTTCACTTTTCAAATCCTGTAATGCATGTTTATAAAACATTTATTTCTTTTAAAATTGATTATTGAGACATTTTGAGCACACTTCATAGTTAATGAAAATTGTTTTCTCTTACACATAAAAAATAACCCAATGGTAGTTTTTCTAGTATTTCATATCAATATGAGGTAATTCTCTATGGGTTTGATCATTCCACACACATTTTAGTGTTTTAAAACACAAAAAAGAATTTACCACCATATGGGGAAAACCATCATTTTTATTGACTTGATATTACTTCCAGAATATCAAAATTAAATATATAGTCATTATCCAATGGTTTTAGGGAAATCCAATATCTTTTTCCTATTTTGACCCCCATCACTGACACATGTATTTTAATGGTTTGTGTACCTTTTAGAAGTGTATAGTGAGTTATTCTGACCACACTACATGTCATATGGATGTTTTTTCTAGGTTTACAAGTCAAAAATTACTTATGGGCGTGTTGTTTATGTCTTTACGTCAATATGAGTTCATTGGATATGGGTTTCACCATTACAAAAACGATTATGTGTTTTAAAATACTACAAACAACATTATAACTCGAAGAGGAAGACCATCATTAAGAATAACATTCCATCAGTTCCTATATTTCACAACTAAAAATATGTTCATTGTCCCCTAATTTCTGTCAATGCTACATCATTTTTCTAATTTTGACCCCCAAAACATGTTTTTAATGGGTTTTCATCCTTTCTATGTAGTTAGTGAGTAATTAAATATTCCAGATTGATAGGTTGTTTGCATATACATGTCAAAAATAACTTCGTGGTGGTTCTCTAAAGATTTATCATCAATCCAATGTCATTTACATAGTTTGGACCATTCCATGCTTATTTACATGGTTTAAAAAAAAATAAAAAATTCATTTATTCCCATAATGAGAAAACCTATATTCAGAATTACATGACCTCTGTTCATACATTCCAAAACTAAATATACATTCATTTTCCAATATTCCACTATAATCTGAGGTCATTTTCCTACTGTTGATCTCTGATACATGTTTGTAAATTTTTTTTAAGAAGTGGTTACTAAGTCACTATAATCACACCCCACATTAGAATGACAATTATCATATGCATACATGTCAAAAATAAACTCATAAATTTTCTCTATAGATTTCATGTCAATATAAGGTTTTTTTATTTGGTTTTTACCCTTCCACACATGTTTTAATGTTTTAGAACACTTAAATGCATTTACGAACATAATGAAAAAAAATGATGATTCATAATTTTGTGTCGTCAGTTACTACAATTTACAATTAAATATATAGTCATTTCCCCATTTTTTTGGAATTCTGAAAATTGTTTCCTAATTTTGACCACCTGATACTTATTTATAATTTGTTTTTATACCTTTAAAAATGTGTTATTGAGTCTTTCCGACCACACCACATATAATATTCATGTGACTTTTGTGAAAAATAAGAAATGTATAATATGTCGGAGTCTAATGATTTCACATCAATATCAGTCGGTTTTATTTAGTTTTGACCGTTCCATGGATGATATTCTACTTTAAAACACTAAAAACATGTTTACGACTGTAACATGAAAACATTCATTTAGAATTATGTTTCTCCGGTTCCAACATTTCACAATTAAATATAATTTCATTATCAACTAATTTTAGTGAAATACGAAATCATTTTATGTGTTTCGACCACCAAAACAGTGTTTATAAAACATTGATATGATTTAAAATATCTTATTGAGTCATTAAGAGAACAGCACAATTTGAATGAACATGTTGTTTTCTTGTACATATAAAAAATAATTAAATGTGGGTTTCGCATGAATTAAATTAAATAAGAGATTTTCTAAGTATTTTTATCCTTAAGCATGCTTTTTATTTTATTTTACCCCAAAAATGTATTTAAGGTCATCACATGAAAATTGTAACTAATATTGGTGTGTCATCGATTCCTACATTTCACAAATCAATATGTGGTTGTTCTCCTATGATTAATTTAATAATCATGAAACACTGTTTCAATATTATAATTGAAAAATCAATATATTGTTATTAAAATTACTGATTTAGCAAACCCAGCCTTATGGTGTGCTATTTCACACCATACCAAGTCACACCTCATATTGGGCCCCATCATATCACACCTCACATCATTCCTGATCCACCTCACACTTGCACCATGTTTTCTTCTCAAATGAACTGGGTGATCAAAGCTATTACAAGAGGTTCCCTACAAAAAAACTATTCCATTGGGTAATTTATTACTATTGGAAATGTTTTAAATTTTGAATACATTATTTAGTGTTTTTAAGGATTCCTCCATACATATCATGGTCAAATATTATTTAGAAATTATTTTTTCATTGACTAATAGTTTTTATATGTGTTGTTTTTTGGAACTAAATGTTGATTTTTTTACTTGGAGACAGTTTTTAAAAAAATAAACAAAAAAATTATATGCGAATGTTAATTGGAAAGCTCAATGTTTGGCATGATGTATTCCTAATAATCATCCCATAGATTCAGTTAGAGTCATTGTATCATTAGTATTATCTAGTACAACTTATTGTCGAAGATCAATAGAAGATTATGGTGGTGGTGGCATGCTATGAGATGTGAATTGGCTAGGATCATAAATTTTTTTTCTCGCTATTCCTACATTTAAAATGATTATTGTACATTCAATGTATAAAAAATCATTATCTAAATGTATTAAAAAAATAAAAATTAGAAAAATGTATATACATTTGAAATACTTATCAATGAGGAATTGTAAAATAATTTCATTACCAATTTATATACTCAATTATCATAATATTTATTACCTTCATTGTTTTCAAACACTATTGTGACTATTCCTCCATCTACAACCTCTAATGAAAGTTCTAAAAATTCAATATTTTTTGGAAATAACTATACATATTTTGTGGATGATGAGGTTCAATGTCAAAAATCTCCAATTGACATTCCTCTCCAATCTATTATAAGTCTCTCTACTTTAATTTTACAACTACATTCCAATATTTATGTATTTTATCATGCAAAAAATAAATAACCATTGATTTTTAATCCAAGATAAATGGATAATTTTTTTCATTCTCATTTGTATCCATCAAATGAGAGGATTTTATACAAGTAAAATTTAATTAATAAATAATTATACCCCTATCAATATTGAGAAAATATAATTTGAACAAGACAACTAAAAACATTCCATGAATATTTAATTCATTATATCATTTAGCTTCCCATTGTATCATATCCCTACAAATGTAAAAACATCACTATTATGAGATTTTAAGTATTCATATTGATAAATTGTTATAAACCTAAATCCATGAATATAATAGGCATCGAATCAATTACCATTCTGTAGAGGATCACACACTAATAACATCAAATCTTCCAATATATATGGTCGATTCTCAGAATTAATTATTGTGAAAAAAGGTATAATTTGAAAAATTTTACATAGAAAAAGTAACAACATGTCTATAAGATTAATATGTGTATATACTTACATGATGGGAGAACCATCCTATAAGATCCTTATTAATTGTTGTTATTAATGCCATCTCATTTTGAGATTGACCCTTATTCGACTATTTTTCTGAATTCACAATTCTTCTATAAAAGGGTCTAAAATAATACTATTTATTAACAAATGTCGGTGTGTTTTTATCAACTCCAATGCATTCAATGCAAAATTTTACCAAATTAAAATTGTTCATCCAATAATTGGAAACACTAACGACTGATTTTAAAAATGAGTATTATCAGATATGTCTACATCACGTCCAACACATTTAAATCTTATCTTAGTCAAATCAAAATAACTAATATAGAATGTCAATAACTCTTTGGCTATGTAACATTATTAAATAAATCTCTATGGTTAAGCTCTATCCCTCATAAATGATTTCAAATAACCTAAGTACCTAATCGGAAAAAGTGTGAAACATTTTAAATTAATTCACGTAATGATTAGATAAAATAGAATTCACCAATAAAAAATAACAATGTACCTCCATATTGGATACATCCATCATAGTGTACCAGTTTTCCATGTTGATCTTCTTCATCAAAATGAACAGTGAAATAAATCATAACAGTAATACCCCAAGATTTTATAGTAAGTAATTTTCTTTAAATTCAATAGTTTACGCTAGACACAACACTTAGTTCGAGCACACCATGAGTTACCAAACTAGCCGTTAAAAAGTGGTTATGAATAGTATTAATATGATTTTGAATTTTATATATTCCATATAATTTTAACTTATGTATTATGTGTTTCTTATAAATATTATAAGAACAAATTCAATTTTTAGATAAAAAATATATTTTTCAACAAAAATAAATATTACCACATATTAATGGAGAACCTTTTTAAATCCAATATCTTAACCTTTTACATATTCAATTTGACAAAAAAAAGTATTCTTTAAAATAAGGACATAAAAATTTAGTTTGTATGAAATATTGGTATTTTTCTAATAATATTCATTTTTTATTAAAGGTGAGAAATATTGTATTTTAATTCAGAACATCCTTTTAATCTATTTTATTTATAAGGATATATAATATTTTAAATTGGTTTTGAAGTTTAATTAGAACAAATATTTACCCTTAAATCCAATTTTGGTCATTTGAATTACTTTCACATTGAAATTATACAAAAATAAGTGTCAATCTTTTGATAGTTATTGTTTCTTAAAAACACGCTATTTGTTTTGAAAATGGGAATTATGTTTTAAATTAATTAATCAAATTTCTATGTTTTGAATTTGGAAAAATACACATAATTTTATAATTCAGAATATAAATTATAACTTAAGCTGAATTTTTGGTATTTTTCTTAAAAAACTTCAATTCCTGATGAATAGTTAAACCACTAAGTTGTAGTTATAAATCCGAATTTTTCATTTAAATGAACTTTTACAACTTCTGTGAATTGAATTTTGAAAATCCAAGGTTAATTCATTTTATTATTATGTATAATTATTTTCAATACGAAGAAAATAACATTTGGTTAATAGTAACTTTTGACTTTTAATTACAGCGATTAAAGGTAAATAGGGTTATTCAGGGTAAAAAGAATATTATAATAAAAAAAATTACCATAACACATGTCCTGACCTTATTTCATGAGTCATGCCAGACCATGGGCATCCTTAGGTTGATTTTGGGACCCCATAGAGCCACTTATGATTGATAATGACACTTTATTTTAATTAACTTAATGTTAAGGCCTAAATGACATAAACAAATATTTTTTAGTAAAGAAATTTTTACATGGGGTAATATAAGTCCTATATTCAAATATAAATATTAATTGGGAAGCAAAAACCATTTCCTACATTTTGGTAATTTTTTTATAATTTTTAGACATCAAATAAATTAAATTATTTATGACACAATAATGATGTAGTATTTACCTCATTAATTAATGGTTTAAATAAATATTATTATTAATATTAAAATAATATACAAAAACTATCCAATTATTATTGGATGACTTTATTCCGACCATGAGGATTATTAGCTTTAACATTAATATTTTTTTGACCTTTAGAAACCGAATATCAAAATATAATAAAATAATATTTTCACACTTTCCTAAAGAGCCCTCTGCCACCTTAAAAAATGACAACACTTCTAATCCATTCCACACACCTCTCAAGCCACTTGGCTCATCCAAACCCGGACAAATTAATCTATCATGATCTCCATCTTCCTCCAATAATCCTTACTTTAGGCATAAGTAACTTCAAAAAGTCCATTTGGTTCAAACAAAATAAAGTTACCCAAATTAAATGTAACGATTTCCCTTAAATTATTTCGTTTTCTTTTGTTTTATTTTACATCTCCAACCCCATAAACACTTTTTATTACCTCATTTTATAATAAAAACAGTATCCTTAATATACTAGGATTTAGTTATCAGAATTATTCTAACTACACTAACACACACAACCATCTAATGAATGAAGAACATACTGTTTCTATTGAAGGAAAACTAACACCTCAGAAAGAGATGATTGTTCGATTAACTCCTACTGCCTCTCATGGTGGCCATTAATATGGAACTGTATTTATATATGATATATATATTATGTTTATTTATTATTTATACTTCTATATTCTTTATTGACATCATTATTTTATGGTTTCCATTACAGGTAATACACGATAATTTCATTTGAGGAAGTGCGGGCTACCGCCCCATCAAAATGATTCGACTCTTTAATTACTTATGTGGGATGTATAAAGGATGGATTTAATGATATTATATATGATATTATACTAGAATTATAATATACATATGTATCATTATGTTTTAATTCCATTAAAATACAAAATAGAAATGAAGTAGAGTTCATGCATACGTACAACATACCATCTCCATGAACGGTGCATTTAATTTCTCATCTCCAAATTTTATATAATTTTATAAATAGATATATATATATATATATAATAGATATAAAATATATATATATATATATATATGATATCTAAAACATTTATATCATTTTGTAGATAATGGACTTTTGACCACAAGGAAAAATTGTTTATATAACAAGTTCATTTTGGAATCAGGTTCCAAACATCGATAAAATATCTAATATGAACTCAAATAATTATATAATTGTTATAGAAATGTAATAAGTTATATAAAAGGAATAATAAACATGAAAAATGTTCTTAATCAAGTATAAATTAAATTAATTTTATTATTTAGGAAAAACAACGAACATACAATACAAGTCGAGCTTGAGGAAAGGGGTTTCTTATCTCACTTTTAATTCTGTGAGATTTCCTTTGTTTTCCACTTATTTATTTGATGTGGTGTATTGTGTACTTCCATTTGATATATATTATAATTATTATATTTAAATTAGTGGTATTTTCTGATTCATTTTTTGTTTATTAACTTTTGTTCATATGACTTGATTGATTACAACGAAGTAAGGATTTTTCATATCACTTTTATTCCCATGAGATTCATGCTATATTGGCCACTATTTCCTTTTGTGTGGCATATGTAATGTCTATGATTGTATTCATGGGGAAATATACTGTAATTTATGGGTATATACATCTTCCTTGTATGATCCTTCATTCATGGGTTGTATGTTTCATATGTTACTAAATCGGTAAGGGAATTTCAAATTTCAATTCCCACTCAGTGGGCTTTACACATACACTATTGATTATTTTACTCCAAGATTATTTGTGGAATAACTATTTATTATTTATTTAGTAATTTACAATCCCCTTTTGGGGATATACCTTGGATACACATAATCACTCCATTGATAATTTCTCAAGTCATTGATATAAACTAGATCTTAACTCAATTTCCATTAATTGAGTTAAACATCAGAGTCATTGGTATTGTTTTTACAAGAATATGTGATAATGTCCTCTGAATAAATTACACTGAATATCAATTCATATTGAGTGTATTTATATTTTTCACACATGATTATGAAATTGAATTATCCTTTACCTAAGGGTACTGTCTTTATAAGGGATTTCAACTCAATTTTCATTCTTTTGAGATTTCTTTGTTGTTATGCACCAATTCACTTTTATATGATGTATATGATATCCTTTGTCATCGTATATAATTAATTCCTTTATTCAAAAGATATTATAATGTTTAATTACCTCAATTATTTGTATTCAAGGGTGTCTCATTTGGATAGTAACTCTATCTAAAATATCAATTTAACAGTTTTAAAATATTGCTCTTCTAAATCATTCTCTTTAATGTCCATGTTTTAAAAGTGGTTTTGAGTATTTATTTATATGGAGATTGATGTTTTAAAATTAAAATTCCTTTTAAATTTTTCAATGTGGTATAGGTCACTTTGATTCAAAAATCTATTTTTAAACAACTTCTTGAAAAATAGTGTGGCTTTTAAATGTTTTCAAGAAAAAGGGGAACATTTCTCTCAAATAGTTTTGATGATTCTTTTAATCTATGTCAATATCCTTCATTATTCTCAATTGTGGTTAATCTGTTACAATGTAATCTTCCATATTGTATTGAATGAGTTATGTTTGACTATGGATGTGATATTTTGATACCAGTCATGGTGTGTGGATAATGTATTGACATTTCGTATGATAGTTTTAATACGAATGTTTATGTTATGTTTCAAAATTTTCAGATGAGGAATGAATTGGACTTAGTAAGTGACCGGTATAGCCCTCTATAGCTCCTTGATGCA
Source organism: Viscum album (assembly GCA_963277665.1). Taxonomy (NCBI): domain Eukaryota; kingdom Viridiplantae; phylum Streptophyta; class Magnoliopsida; order Santalales; family Viscaceae; genus Viscum; species Viscum album. The sequence continues at coordinate 26,059,203 of OY728120.1, read as the reverse complement.
TCGGTAGGTCTAATTAGATAAACTAGTGTCTTGGCACAAGGTCTTGACAAAATCATATTTGTAGTCTTGGCACAAGGCCTTGACTATGTGGTTATGATGTCCAGCATTATGCATTCCATAATTTGGATATTAGATATTGATATTTAATGTAGTTATTTTACTAGTATAATACCCATGGCTATGTTTAACTATGGAATTATTTACTCAACTCATATTCCTGCCACAAAGAGCTCATGTTTATTATTTGTTAATGCATGGGTTTTCAATTATTCACCATGACTAATGTTTTTGTTATCTTCTAATGTATTTCTTACTCTTACTGTGCATCTAATCTCGCCCCTATTCATGTTTCATTTTCCCGAGATATGAAGAAGTTAGTTATGAGTGATGTTCAATAATAATCCTAGAAGAATAGATGTTTCTAATGGAATAAATTAGTGCTTTTTTCTTTTCAAATTGAAATGTTGAACATAAGTATGTATCTTTTTTCCATGACTACTAAACTAATTGGTCCTTCGAGACTTGTTTCCTTGTAATCATGCCAATTGTTTAAAATAATGCACCTGATCCTAGATTTTCAGGTCGGGGCGTTACAGTTGGTATTAGTGGGAGGTTTAGTAAAAACCTTGAAAACATGTTTTAGAAAAACTCTTATTAGAGAAAATTACCCTAAGATATACTATGAGGATTAGTATATAAGAATATCCAAAATTTTTGGTATTGTAAATATCTTGTGGGTTTTTTGAGAAACACATCCATGCCTTGATATGACAGGTAGAGGTGGCTCTGGCACAGATGTACCTAGGGGTAAAACCCAAAGACATCGCTTTGAGCTAGACTCGAACTGGAATTGGTGCACGACAACGAGCCTTGCTTCACTCCTACTTATTACACTCCTAGGGGATATACGTTGGATAATTCAAATTTTCATTACAAACTGATTTGAATGATTTTAACGTAAGACAAGAATAAATAACCTTGGTTAATCCTAGGGTGTTTTAGATTTAAAATAAGGTGTGATGATATTTTCTAAATAATTTTTTGATTATTCATACTCAAACTATGATTTCTGGTTTTAGTTAATTGCTGGATTCCAAGGAAGTCAAAGTAACATTGAACATAATGTACAAGGTTGGAATAGTGGTGGAAGTGAGAAACGAAATGGATTGTTGATTGGCGTAAAAGATATTATATTCACGCTGAATCATCTTTCTAAAAATATGATCAATAACATATATATTAACCAACTCCCTGACTCAAAAAAGAAGATAACGACAGTGAATGATAATAGCTCTAGTAGTGGAGACAATAGAGAGAATAAAGCTCAATTTTCATCATGCCAGAAATGTGGATGGAGACACCCAGGAAAGAGACTCAATGGAATAAAGAAATGCTTTATGTGTGGGAAATAAGGGAAAAAATAATGAATTTCTGATGAAAATTGAAGAGTACTATGGAAGAAAATAAAAATTATCCTAAGAATCCAGTTACTATCATTTGTTGTAAATTTAAGGGACCTTGGTATCACCCATGTAATTCCCTATTCTATAGGATAACCTCTTGGTCAAGGAAGATCCTATGTGGAAATAAATTGATAGAAAAATGTTTAAATTTATTAGTTCACTTTGTTGATGAGATTAATTTTGAAGACTTTTCTATTGCATGTGTAACCCTACAGTTTGTTATGTGAAATTTCTATTCGAGGATTAATTATCATTTATTTTGTGGATATAGTTATAAATAATTATTTGGGTTTATATGACTCTTCAATTTGAGACAATTGCAGGTTATTAATTTTTGGGATTAAAATGAGAGGTATGAGAAAACATTTGTGGTTAAATTATGTTAGGATTATTTTGATGAATCTATCTCATTTAGATAATTTTATAAAAAATAGTTTATGAAAATTGAAAACATGCTGACCGAGTGACTACCCATCATTTCGGACAAAGCTACGAGGATCAAACCCACAACCAAAGTGAGACTGAGATTTATCACCTACCACAGGACTACGTGAAGTCCCTGGTTAGTATGACTAATTCTTTTTTAGTTAAATGATTTAACTGATCAAGAATATGTTGAATTTGGGAACTTATGATTTATCCTTAGTATAAGAGAATGATTTTCTGATTAAGTGATAAATGTTATTTTGGAATATATTCTCTCTTTTGGTAACAATATATGCCTAAGGAAAATAGAATACTATGCGATTTAATTTAAGGAGTAATAGTGGGTTTTTATCATTGTTTTTATTATGGATTTATAGCTATTTGTGTTATTTATGGAAATTATTAACCTATCATTGAGAATGCGTGATTTGATTAATTACTTTTAATTATGTGACTTTAAGATTAGTCGATGTTATTTAGAGATACAATTGAACGTGGAAGACTACGTAAGAAAATTATTTTGAGTTTTGGGTTTCAATATTTGTTTGAATTATATTGAAATATTTTATGGACAATTTTTTATTGAATGGTATTTATTGAACTTTTGGAATTGTTGGTTTAATTTTAGAAACTAAGATTAGTATTTCTTTCTCTAAAGGATTATCCTTTTTAGGGATCATCTTGTCTTTTACTATACATTTCGGTTTTGTTTAATCACTAAAGACAAGGGAAATATATATTTTATCCTTTATGGATCATGTGATTCTCTAGAAGTTGATTCTAGCGCTTCTGGTGTGACCAAGTCATCTTGAATACTCACCGTTTGGAAAAAGAGATAAGTTAGTTGTTGGACTTTATATAAGGATAAAACTATACATAAAAAGTAATTATATATCATTAAGTTACAAGTCAATATCATAAATAAATTCCTATTCCATATGAAATGTAACTTAAAACAAAAAATGTTGTTTGTTTACTTTTACTACAGGGAAACTAATGACCATTTATCCCATCAAAAGATTATAGTTTTCTTATTGTTAACTTTATACTGATCATGTTTTTTATCACTCTCCATTAGAACATAACACATAGTTTATCTTCCATATCCATGTTTTCCTACATGAAATCCTAGTATGGGTTATCTGAGGTGACCATTGTACTTATATTTCTTTCTTTTAATGTGATAGTTCTATTGACTATTTTTCTAATGTGAGACTTTCAATAAAGTTTTCAAGACCAATTTTAAAATTGTGAGGACGCAATTTCAAAAGGGGGGAAAATTTAACAACCCATGATTTCATATTAAGTTATTTTCTTTAAATTCAATAGCATACGCTACACACAACAATGATTTGGAGAGTACCATGACTTACCAAACTTGTCGTTCAAAAGCGGTTATGAATAGTTTTAAATGGATTGTAAATTTTATATACTCCATATAATTTTAATTTATTTATTATGTGTTTCTTAGGCATATTATAATAACAAATTCAATTTTTCAGATAAAAATTGTAATTTTAAAAAAAAACTCAATTTTACCACATTTTAATAGGGAACCCTTTTTAAATATAATATCAGACCCTTCTACATTATCAATTAGGAAAAATAATATTCTTTTTTAGAATCGGGTCGTAAAAATTTACATTGGATGATATTTTTGTATTTTTCTAACAATATTAATTTTTTTATGAATAGTGAGAAATACTGTATTTTAATTCAAAACTACCTTATAATATAATTTATTTATAAGGTTAGATTATATACTAAATTGGTTTTTAAGTGTAAATAGATTATATTTTTACCCTTTAATCCAATTTTGGTTATTGGAATTAATTTCACTTTGAAATTATACATAAACAAGTGCCAATCTTTTGATAGTCATTATTTCTTAAAAACACATTCTTTATTTAGATAATAGGAATTAAATTTTATATTAATTAATCCAACTTTTATGTTTTGAATTTAGTAAAATATACATGATTTTTTATTTTGGAATATCAAATATATCTTCGGCTTAATTTTTGGTATTTTCTAAAAAACATCATGTTTTGATGAATAGTGAAACCACTAAGTAGTAGTTAAAATTCCGAATTTTTCATATAAATGAATTTTTACCACTTCAGTGAATTGAAATTCGAAAATATGAGATAAATGGTTGTTATTAGTAATTAAAATGTGGTTCAATAAGATAAAAATAATTTTTTGGTGAATAGTTACTTTTGAATTTCATTTACCGCCGTTAAAGTTAAATAGGGTAATTCATGGTAAAAAGAATATTATAATAGTAAAAATTAATTTAACATTTGTGCTAACATTATTGAATTAGTCATGGTCGACCATGGTCATACTTGGGTTGATTTTGGGACCCCATGGATGCACTTATGAATGATAATGACAATTTATTTTAATTAACTTAAAGTAAAGGACAAAAAGAAAGAAACAAATATCTTTTTGTAAATAAATTTTTACGTGAGGTTATATATGTCACATTTTCGACTATAAATATTCATTGTTAAGAAAAAACTTTTTCCTAAATTATAGTTATTTGTTTATAATTTTTAGACATCATATAAATTAAATTATTTATGACACAATAATTATGTAGTATTTACCTCATTAATAAATGATTTAAATAAATATGATTATTAATATTAAAATAATATCCAAATTCTGTCCATTGTATTTTGGATGATTTTATTTCGACCATGAGCCATCTTATCATCGACATTAATTAGTTTTGGACCTTTCTAAACCGAATATCACTATAAAATAAAATAATATTTTCACACATTCCTAAAGAGCCCCTCCTCCCCCTTATAAAAGGACACCACTTCTAACCCATTACTCACACCTCTCAAGGCCCTTGGCTCATCCAACCACTGCCAAAATAATCTCTCTTAGGATCCCCATATTCTTCCTATAAGTCTTACTGTAGGCAAAAGGCACTTTAATAATTCCATTTGATTCATACGAAAGGAAGTTACCCAAATTAAAGGTAACAATTTCTCTTAAATTCTTTTGTTTTATTTTGTTTTATTTTAGTTCTCCAACCCCATAAACACTTTTTATTACATTATTTTATAACAACACCAGTATCCTAAATATACTAGGATATTGTTATGATATTTATTCAAACTGCACTTACACACACCTCCATCTAATGGGTGAAGAACATACCGTTTATGTGGATGGAAAACTAAAGCCTCACGAAGCGATGATTGTTCGATTATCTCCTTCCGCCTCTCATGATGGCCATTAAGATGGCACTGTATTTATATATGATATATATATATATATATTATTTTTATGTTTTCTTGATGCTTCTGTATTTTAAATATATATCATTATTTTATGGTTTCCATAATGGTTAGAACACGATAATTTCATTTGAGAAAGTATGGACAACCGCCCCTGATAATGATATGACTCGTTAATGACTTATGTGGGATGTATAAAAGATGTAATTAATGATATTATATAAGATATTATACAGGAATTATATTATACTTGTGTATCATTATGTTTTAATTCCATTAAAATACAAAATAAAAATGAAAGTAGCATTCAGGCGAACGTACGACATACCGTCACCATGAACGGTACAATTCATTTCTTATCTCCAAATGTTATATACTGTTATAAATATAAATATATATATATATATATATTGTATATATAATATATATATATGTGATATATAATTCATTTTTATCATTCTGGAGATAATTTACTTTTGACTACATGGAAAAATTGTAATTATAACAAGTTCATTTTTGAATCATGATCTAAACATCGATAAAATATCCAATATGAAAACAAATAATTAAATAATTGTTATAGAAAGGTAATAAGTGATATAAAAGGAATAATAAACATGAAAGTTTTTTTTAATCAAGTAGAAATTAGCATATATTTATTATTTAGGAAGTACAAGGAACATACAAGACAAGTCAGACTTGAGGTAAGGGGTTACTTATCTCACTTTTAATTCTATGATATTTCCATTGTTTTCCACTTATTTATTGGATGTGGTGTATTGTGTACTTAGATTTGATATATATTATAATTATTCTCTTTATATTCATGGTATTAGGGGATTTATTTCGTAGTTATTAACTTTTTTTCATACGACTCGATTGATTACAACGATGTAAGGGTTTTTTATCTCACATTCATTCCCGTGAGATTCATGTTATATTGAACACTATTTCAATTTTTGTGGCATATGTACTGTCCATGATTGTATTCTTGGTGTAATATAATTTAATTTATGGGTATTTAAATCTTCATTGTATGCTCCTTATTTCATAATTTGTGTGTTTCATAAATTACCAAATGGTTAGGGGAATTTCAAATTTCAATTTCCACTCACTGGGATTTATGCATACTTTATTGATTATTTTACTCCAGGATTTTGTGTGGAATCAATATTTATTATTTATATATTAATTTACACTCCTATTTTTGTGGATATAATTTTTATACACCTAATCACCCCACTAATAATTTCTCAAGTCAATGATATAAACTTGATCTTAACTCAATTTCAATTCATTGAGTTAAACATCAGAGTCATTGGTATTGTTTTTACAAGAATATGTGTGAATTTCCTCTGATTGAATTACACTAAATATCCAATCATATTGAGTGTATTTATAATTTTAACACATAATTATGTCATTGATTTATACTTTACCTATGGATACTATCTTTATAATGGATTTCATCTCAATTTACATTCTTTTGAGACTTCTTTTTTATAATGCACCAAATCACTTTCATATATTGTATATACTATCCTTTGACATAGTATTAAATCAAATCCTCTATTATAAATATATTATAATGTTTTTATTTCCTCAATTATTTGTATTCAAGTTTCTCTCATTTGGTTAGGAACTCTAACTAAAATATCATTTTAATGGTTTTAAAAGTTTACTCTTCTAAATCTTTCTCCTTAATGCCCATGTTTTAAAAGTGAATTTATGGATTTATTTATATGGACATTAATTTTTTAAAATTAAAATTCCTTTTAAAAGTTTCAAAGTTGTATGGGACACTTTTATTAAAAAATCTATTATTAAAAGACTTCTTCACAAAATAGCGTGACTTTAAAATGTTTTAATGAAAAAGGGGGATATTTACCTCCAATAGTTTTGATGATTATTTTCTTCTATGTCAATATACTTCATTATTCTCAATTGAGGTTAATCTGTTAGAATACAATCTTCCATAATGTATTGAATGAGTTACGTTTGCTTGTGGATGTGCTATTTTTATACCATTCAGGGTTTGTGGATTAAGTATTAACATTTCATATGGTATTTTTAATATGAATGTTTATGTTATGATTCAAACTTTTCATATGAGCAATTCATTGGACTTAGTAAGTTACGGGTGGAGCACTCTATAGCTCCTCGATGCATCGGTATGTCTCATGAGACAAACTTGTGTCTTGGTACAAGGCCTTGAAAAAAATCGTATTTTTGGTTTTGGCGTATGGCCTTGATTATGTGGTTATGATGTCCGGAATTATGCATTCCATCATTATGATATTATATATTGATATTTCAAGTGATTATTTTACTATTAGAATACCCATGACTATGTTTTATTATGGAATTATTTACTCTGATCATATTCGTTCTATAAAGTGATCATGTTTGTTATTCGTTAAGGCATGGGTTTTCAATTATTCACCATGACTAATGTTTATGTTATCATCCGCTATATTCTTTACTCTTACTGAGCATATGAGATCACCCCATTTCATGATTCATTTTCCAAAGATATGTACAAGATAGTTATGGGTGACTTACAGGAATAATCCTGGATGCTTGGATGTTTTTAATGGAATAAATTAGTGTTGTCTTCATTTTCAAGTTGAAATGTTGAACATAATTATGTATCTTGTTTCCAAAACTAATAAACTAATCCATCCTCCAGGACATGATTCCTTGTAATCATGAAAATATAAAAAAATAATGCACTGATCCTGGATTCTGGGTTTGGGGCATTACAATATCTATGAATAATGAAGGTTGAAATAACATCTCCAAATAACAATGGGTGAAAACAATTTTTTCTTAATGTTTTTCATGCTTGGAAGGATTGAGAGTTTTCCAGTGGGATATTTAAAAAATTTATAAAACTCAACTAGACCCACGATCACATTTTTATGTAATTTATTATATATAGAAAATGGAAAAAACTGATCCATAAAAATATTTGAGTAAAGAATTTTTATCCCATTTATTATTCGATGTATTGTGTCTAGGCACATTGAAATGTTACTTTATAATCCATATGGAAATTTTACATTAGATTTTTTATCATATCCCTCATACAGTTATTTTTGTTCTTCTTCCAAAAATAAATAAAAATCAATTTTTTCACTTATGTTCTGATTAAGACATAACTGATCGTTATCAAATAAATGTTATGTTGACATATAAAAATCATAGACACTGTATTCTTGAAAATAAATTCTTAATTCAACAAATATCAAACTGAATCATCATATGTCATGTCAAATTGTATTTTGTTGTTATTTTTGAATTTATTTTGACATTAAATAAAATTTGATTCATCATTCCAAATACAACATACTTATCTAGCTGAAAAATGTTTCCATACCAAATACTCATATATTTAGGTTCCATTCAACCATAACATAAATATATAACCACGACATGGAAATTTTATTCTACCATACACTAATATGTTTTAAATTTAATAATACAAAAAATCTTCCAATGTGTTGGTATACCAAGGTGTGTTTCAAAGAAAATTAATCCAAATTTTATCCATAATTATTGGATTGTATTATCCCTATAAATTCAAATAAAAATATATAAATTTTTTAAGAAACAGGTACAAAAAATGTAAAGAACAATCTATACGCGTTAGAATAGGAAACACGAGCATGGTATTTGATGTTAGATACATTCTTGAAGAAATTAATATTTAATGATTGATGTCTGGAAAATGACTTCTATATTAATGATGTTAAATATGTATCTTTTTTTGATATTTTATATATATATGATATTTTTTATGAGATAAAATGATAATGGGGTATTCTTCCCTTATGTTGTTGCTGAGGAGGTTTTATTCCACTGAAATATTAACAAAATTAATCAATGTCTAAACCATTTCCCCTAGACTAACTACGAACAAGATCACACCTTTAAAAATATGAATGAAAATTATTCATTATTTTGATATCAAAAACTATTAGATGGATAAAATATATGAACATATAAGTTTTATGTTTTTATTTTTTTATACATCATTATACTATTTATGGTCATTTTATATATCACCTAAATTTCATTCTAAAATATCCATCACATCACATATTATGAAATAGAATCCTCACATCAATTATCAAATAATAATATAGTTAAATATTCAACATATAATCACACCCACATCTATAAAAGCTTCTATAAACATCCCCTTCTCATTCATTTTGAACAATAATCAATATGAACCCCCAATGGGTAATTAACACACCATATAATTTTTATTTTCCAAAAATATACTGGGGATGGTATATTGTAAAATATTAAGACTATTTATAAAATGGTCAAACCATTAATTTTAATTCACATTAAGTACCCAAATTATGAAATTTACATTTAAAACTCATATACTCAATGAGAATAATGTCACTATATAAATGGTAACCAACAATTGTTCTTAAAAATCCATTCATAGCCTTGAAATTCATGAGTTTCCTTTAAATTTTATTTTAATAGAAAAATAGAACATTTAAAGTCCTAAAATTAATTTATAAAATAATTTATACTATTTTATCAAATGTTATGTGTGCATCGTAGTTGGAAAATAAATATAATATACTTGTTTTAATATAACAAACCAACTCATTCAATAAAAAACATGTGAAATAATGTTTCCCGATAATATAGACTTATATACATATATAATAATTTCCTTGGGTGTTTAAACCCTAACATAAATTGAAAATCAATCATATTTCATTAATTTAATGAACTATGCAATAAATAAAACCATCCTATGATCTTCCACAAACACAATGTGTGATAATAAATCATCAAAACAAGTCCAAATAATCCTTAATAGGCTTGAAGGAGGAGAACCCATCATGGTAGAGATATTTTGGAGCAGGGGGTCTATACCGCAGCCAGGAAGAGGGGTCTAGTGGGGGTCAGGGGGGTTGGGTCTGTTTCCAAGGACAGAGGAGGGAGGTCATAGGGTGGGGTTTGTTTCACTGCTTCGAAGAGGGTGGTTCAGAGGTTTTAGAGGTTCGGGTTCACATTTGGTGTGGGGGATTATTGGGATCTCTATTGGGGTCATGAAGATGGAGTGGGGGAGGATGATTAAATAGGGTTTTAAATAAACATTTATGGATTTTTTTAATACAATAATATGGTAATTATTTAACTAAAAAAATATATATTTTTTCTTGAATAAACGACCTCTATATTATTATTTTTAATCCAAATTTATTTAGAGGATGTTAATAGAACAGATGCTTATAAACCACCTTTAACTAGTTGTTTTTTTGTTGCAGAAACACATGATGGACTAGTCCTGGATAAATGGGGAAACATTATATAGACCCTAACTAGACATACCATTGTTTTAAAACATTTCCTTAATATAAACATTATAATTAAAAAATATTCAAACAGTCCCATGAACATAATGTATATTATATTTTAGGACTAGCTACATAAGAAAAGTTTTTTTAAAACACATGTATATATTTTTCCATAATTGCACCACAATAGGCTTATAGATATAATTATAATACCTCATAAACTTCTTCATAACTTCTTGAAATGGAAGCATAATAAATGGGTAGGATGATATGCGTAGTAACTTTAAACATAAGATATAACAATCAAATTTCATAAGTTAATAAAAAAATGAGCATATGGGTATATTAAATATAAATAATAAAATATATACACAATGATTCGTAGATCATAAATAAAGGAATATTAATTTTAATAAAAAAACTCATGAATCAAAAGAGTGAGGAAACATGAGTCAATAAAATTATTTAGTATAGGTTAAATTATTTATGAGTGTAGGTAAAAAAATTGAACCATATTTCAACACTGTAAAAAATATTATTAGTTTGTATTACGTCAATAAACCACAACATCAGTTCCGACACATATGATAAACTCAAATTTATACGCAAATATTTCTCTTATGATATGTATATATTAAACCAATAAATTAAAGGTAAATAAAGAGCCCCACATTTTATCACCCATACATATTATCTCCACATGAAATAAATCACATGTCACATAACAAAAAATGTATGAAAATAAATCTTTGTTTCATAATAAATTCCAAAAACAATCATTCATTTTCATAGAACAGATATAAAAATTATATTGAATATATTTCATTAAATATATCATAAATAACCCTTGTAATATAAATTATAATCGAATGACATAATCTAATATTCTAGTTAAATACCATTCAATATATAAAATAAATAATATGTTATTTCAATAATATAGATAACATTTATATTGTTATAAAAATAATTTCAAAAAAATATTTATGTAATCATTATGAACACCCTTTAATCTAATGAAAAAAAATTATGGTATTCACAATAGAAAATCATCGGATAAAATTCAGGATCATATATAATCAATGATTATGTATGGAAAATGAAGTTATGGATAATAATTCCAATAAATAATGACATTACGATGTTCATACATATAAATAAGGTGGGTGGATAAATTATAATAATATCCTTGATCAATAAAAATTTATTTCAGAGGATGATGATTTAGATGAAAAATATTTTTATGAGAATTATAAAAAATTCAATTTAAATAAGGATCATTTGTGGACTCATTGAAAAAAATATTTATAGAGATAAATTATAAAAAAGGGGAATAATATCTTATATTATAGAATCATTAAATTTTATAAATAATTTGTCGTTAAAAATTAAAAATATTGAGAAATTTTTTTCACTTATAAAATTTTATAAAGTGATTATTTTTACACTTGATGAAAATAATCAATATAAAAATTGTTAACAAATTTATAATTTTTTTTCAATAATATTAAGTAGTTTAAAATGATATAAATATATTATTTAAGCATATATAAGGAAATTTTCAAAAGAAACTAATGAATTGAGGCAAATAAAATGGGTGGTTACCTACTAGAAATTGGTTATGGGGGCTGTTTAACTTATGAGAAATATATTGAGTAAAATAGGAGACAATAGGAAATGAAACATTGACAGGACATAAAAATCAACATGAATATACATTGGAAGACATGATTTTTTTAAAATATAAATTCACTATATGCATTATCTTTTAAAAAAATCAAAATTTGAAAATATGATTGGCAATGAAACCCTTAAAGTTTGAGTAACATTTTTATTAAAACTAATATCCTGTTAAGATTCATTTTAATTGTAGACATTTGCAATAAATTGGATGATATATCTATTAAAACATCAATGATATGGTATCATAAATTCATTATTATGAAATGAAAACATTTTAAGGGTATCATGGTGAAGATTTAGAAATATGAGTAAAAAAATAAACTTTGAGACCAAGATCCCCTAGCCTTTAATAAATTGTTAGTGAAATAAACCAAAATATATTCTAAAAAATATAAATATAATAGTAAAATATTTTAAAAATTCACATAAATATTCTATTAGGTAAATCCTTTATAACTAGACTCATCATTTATATTAGTTAATTATCACGTATTTTTAATATTGGGTGTGGGTAATATAGATTTTTTAAAACTATTATCGAAATAGTAGTGTTGTAATTTGTTCTCATAAAAAGAAAACTATTATTAGTTAATTAAATTTGGTTTAAAATATGATTTATTATTATTTATTATTTTTCAATTTCACATAATTAGTAATTATCCATTTTTATTGAAGATGATATTTACAGCATTTTTCAGTGATTTTTAGCCTATAGAGGCTGTTTTATTAATTAACATGTTAAATATTGATGTATATTTTATATAAACAAAAACATATATTCATATTTAAATATCATTAAAAAATAATTTATTATTCATGTTAATCCATCATATAATTTTATAGTAGTTTACAATTATGTGGTCAAACCATCGCAAACATGAACATACCACGCTTAATTGATGATTAGGAGTTAATTTATTTGTAATATCAGTATAGAAGATTCATAAGGATACAATTTAATTTCTATTGGTTTGATTTATTATAATTAAAGTTTATTTATAATAATAATAATTTTATATGAAAGTATTTAATAATCTATATTAATGATTTCCCCCTTAGTATTATTCTTTTAAATGATTTAATTATCAAAATTAATTTTTTGATCATTTCATGAATAGGTTCTATAATTTTTCATTAAAAAAAGTTAATTATATAATGAAAATATTATTTATCCATTGACTCCATTCTCATTGCCATCCTTTTATTACTTTGAATAAATAAAAAATAGAAATATATCATCCCACGTACACTGTAGTCTAGAAAACATAGTTGATGTTTTTGTTTTTCAATAAATAGGATGAATGAATAATAAATTTTAACATTTTTTTAATTAATAATATATTATAAATACTGTAATTATTCATTTAATTAAACATGTTTACCATTCATTTAAATTGGTTAAGGAAAACAAATCATGCCATTTTGTAGAGGTGGTAGTGTATGTACACTAAAATATCATTTTCGCTTCTCTTAAGGGGAAAGTGAAGGATGTTTAAAGAAATAAAAAAAATTATAATATCATAATTTTATAATTTGAATATAGATTCTATAATTTTTATATTGTTATGATAAGTTTTTTAAATAAGAAATGTAATAAGGAAATAAAGGGAATATGGAGTGGTCAGGAATATAAACCTCACAACATGAGTTATATTCATTGATAAGGTGTTGAAACAATCGAATGACAGTCATTTTAAAAATATAAATCCTCACTAAGGTGTATTTTTTTAGGGTAGTGAAATTTTTTTAATTAATTATTTGTGTTTTCATGTATGGGAATGTTATGATGGAATTCCGCTATAATAATTGAAAAGTTGTAACAATTTTTTAAATACCAAAACGTTCCTACTAGTGGAAATTAAATCACATGTAAAATGGATCTAAACACGGAAAAAATAAAATAATAATAAATAAAATTATTTTTAATACCTCAAAAAATCAATTAAAACATTTTTTATAATGTTTGGCTATTTACCTCTTATGTTACTCATTTTTATGATTTTCAATTTCAGAATATTACTATGTTTTTACTATAATAATTTATCCTTTATGATTAAAAAATATATTTTCAATATTTTATAATTCATACATAATGATTAAATAATATTATAATATGATTTATTAAATCATTAAATGTAATGAAAAATAATTTTAAAATATTAAATGAATAATGTATTAAACTTAATTATTTTAAAAATATAACATACATTCTAAAATGGAAAATAGTGGTTTATAAAATATCAAACCACAACAATATAATCATAAATTCACATATAAATTAAATATTATATGATGTAATAAGTTTTTATAAATTAATAATCCATAACTCTATATTAATTATGTCTAAAAATTCGTAGTATTAGTATATTAAGAAATTCAACTTGAAATGTTTTATTGGAAAAATATAAATATTTCTATATATGGTAATTTTGAAATAATAAATCCAAAAACAAATTTACATTTATTTTATAATGATTATAAAAAATTTAATTTTTTTTAAATGAAAATAAAAAATAACAGGAAATACTAGTTTATAGAAAATTGACTGTATTAAACATTAAGTGTTTATAATGTTATTTTAGTTCAATTATTAATTTATAATATTTTAATATATTGATTCATATATTATTTTTTTAATATTCAAATTAATATTTAAAATTAATATATTAAATAATTAATAAAAAGTTTCTTTGAAAAAAATATCACGTCAATAATAAATATTTTTATACTTATTCAGTGAAAATTAAATTTTTATAATCTAAAATTTAATTTTCTACACCATTGATATTTACAAATTTATATGAATTTTAATTAGACATAATAACATAGTTTAATTATAATAATATTAATTTTTATTCATAAAAAATAAATATATAAATTCATAATATTTTATTATAAGATTATTATTTCATTTTGTGGTATATAATTTTTAATTTTAAACATATAAATACAATACATCAGAATGTGTATTGGATATATGTCGAAAGACCATATTTAAAACAACCATATTTATGTTTAACATTTTCAAAATGTTTATAATTCTATATTATATATAGACATAATAAATAATTCGTTCATTCCAATTTCAATTAATAATGAACTGTTATTTTTTAATATTATAGATTTTTCATGATTGTTTCTCCATTAATGATGATCTTCCTCATTATATTTTATGTTTAGCTATTGGTTATCCTAAATTTTGAAGACGATACATGATATTTACTATATATGAATAATTTTTTCATTTCTCTATGCTATCCAATATTGAATATTACACCTTTAATGGATTTCTTTAATCCCTTGGGAGTAATATTATATAGTGCATAGTATTTTGTCTCATGGTCTTCTGTTTTTATAACCCATATATAAAAGAGTAATATTTCATTATTTTGGTTCATATTTTATTGAGAACATTTTATAATCACGTTTCAGGCCATATTAAAGAATATATTTTCCATATTTAAAATTATAGAAATAAATAATAATAATAATAATAATAATGGATTCTAAGACCTTGGGAATTTAGACATCTCACATGAAATAAAGTATGTCATCACAATTTTAATTTTCACTTTTTAACAGAAATAGATAAAGGAATATAAATTAAAGTGACAATTCATGATATAATTAATAGAGATATATCAAATGTAAAATCATGGAAAACATGTCCATTTCCTCATAATAGGGTTATCCCTTTTAATGAGAGATCATTAAACATGTTGATCCAATAATATACAGCTATTTTTTATTTTCACCAACATTTTAACATTTTTCCATAGAGGGTGTTTATTATTATCATTTAATTGATATAATATCAAAGGTTAATTTGAAGTTTTTTTCTTACAATATATATTTGTTATTATAAGTGGAGGTAAAACATCCATAAAAATTCACATTATATTCATCTTTACGATGGATAGTAATTATTATAAAAGGACCATTCCTAAAATAATAAACATGGAATATAACAATTATACAACTATAACATTTCGTCAACATTCATATTATCAGGGTGATGAGAAAATGATCATAAAAACTTGTTATATATATTATAGTTCCAAGAATTAAATTATTATAAGGAATCTTTAAATCTGTATTAAAAGGTATTTTTACCTTAAATATGTGGATCCACATTGATATTTTTTTAAATATTTCTAATTTCATTTAATTTATGGAGGATAGTGATTTTATTCATCATAGTTAGTCTTTATATCTTTTTATTGAAAATCATAATTACCATGTTCTCTAAAATTAGATAATTAATTACTAATGATATCATATGATGAAATTTATTTCATTAAATCATGTTAAAAGGTTTTTTCATTTTTTTAATATTTTTATGATAGATGCCCCACAACTCTTTAATTAAATAATATTCTAGTTGATTTGAGGCAATTCAAGGGGTTTTCTTCTATCATTTTTGACATATTGGAAATTTATCATTCATTCATTCATTATCTTTATCACTTTATATTTTAAAAGATTCAATATTTCTCATCTATGGTGAGTTTTGTAATTCAACTAAATTATACACATTAATTACATTTCATGATATTCAGAATGGAATAATCATAATTTTTCTCATTCAATAACTCATTCTGATGGGTTTTCGTTAAGGTAATCTCAGAATTAATCATATCACCATACTTCCTTCTAGTTTTATCCATTACTAATACCTAAATGGTTAATGTGAGTGAAAATAAATTTTTAATATGGGGTAATTATCAAAATAATAATTTAAATTTCAACAATTAAATTACCTTTTATTTTATATTTATTTCATGAATTATAGATCCATTAATTAAATCTCTATTAATAATTTTTTAGCCTTGGCCATTTTATGTTTATTATATTATAATTCCCAAACAAATCCCCCAAATTAACTTAGAAATTAATCCATCATAGTGTTTCTAAAAAATAAAGTGATCAATCTTTATATATTCCACATGAGTATCAAACAAAATGTGTAGTAATGCTTCTTTACTATGAAACAACTATAGATTGGATTAATAAAAAACATTATGTTTAGGGTTATTTCCCCTATGAATATCTATGTTAGATTTTGTATCTAATTGTAGCATCCAAACATTGATGTTATTTGTTGGGAAACCAAACAGACATTACATTACCAAACTTTTAAATTGATACCCTATACTTAGAATTAACCCATTGACTTACCATTATTTTTTTCACGAAAGTTATATCATCCCAATACTCAAAATAGAATCAATTATCCTAAACTAAAAATAAACTATACTCTGAAGGAAATTATAGAATCACATGATTGACATAAAATTATTATACAACATTACTATGTGGTAAACACTACATTTCCAAAATAATAACACAATCCTAAGAATTTAATTCTTTGTGTCATTGTAGAATAACTACACAAGTAAGAGATTTTATAACATTTGATCACATTACTCCATAATATATCTACACAAGGCTCTATCCTATAATTTTTATACATTATGGTCATCTTCTAAACATTGGGAAATATAAATAATATAAAGGGGTGAGTTCAAATTCACATTTAAGAAAAACATATGGGATAACCATTTAATATCATAAGTTAACATAATATGATAATATGGGTATAATGAAGATCCATAAGAAAATACTTACACAAAAAATAATTGAACCAAAATAATGTAATAGTACAAGGTATAACATAAAACATGAATCAAATTATTGGAGAAAAATGTTTCAAAGAATATGAATGATGAGTTCATGACATAGTCATGAGAATAATATTGAAATTCCAAAACATATTTTTATATTCCAAAAAAATTAGTAATAGGAGATTTACTATCATTATTCACATCATTATTTGCACATGATAATGAGTATTAATAATATTCTATTCAATACTTATCTCATGATACATAAAATCTAAAAAATTCATTTGTGGGGATATATAACCCCACTAAAAAATCCATACTTATTAGTTCCACTTGAAATCAATCACTTATCAAATAAAAAACACAATGTAAAAAATGGGGCCTTAAAAATTTCTATATGATAATCAATTAAATTTTATTGTAATAATAATCCATTTGAAAAAATGTGTTTTATTCAACACATCAATATATTCTAATGAAAAATAAATTTATATCCAATAAAATAAAATAATAATCTTGGTTAATACCAATCAATCAATATAATTAATCATATGGTTCATACAACATATAGAGAATGGATAAATGGATATATCAATAATTACTATAAATAAAGAGATGTATGACATCTTTTTTAAAACCCTTTATTCAAAATGACATAAAATCAATGTGTCCCTATACTATTATGACACTATATATTCAATTAATTATGGGACAAAATATACAAATCAGCCTGATTAAGTCCTCCAAAATTACTTGGATGAAATATCTTCCATATATCCCCATATGAGCACTAAAATTTGGTAGCTCCATCAATGAATATCTTTCTGGTTTTATCGTCAAATCTTATATGGAATATCATCCTAACATCCCATTAATTATAGTTTTATAACCTTTATTCTTAGTTTTTCATAGGTTTTTATACCTCTCCTTCTTGGTTGATAATTTTGAATATGTATCTACATACCATGTGGGGACATTCATTGTAAATATTGGTGTTTTTATTAGAATTCCCTGGACCCTCATGGTCCATTACATTGTCAAGTTCTAGTGTTGGGGATCCCTGAACCAATCAATGAGCCGTGAGGGTGGCAGGGTGTTACCGTGGTGTCATCCATTGGGGACACCAATTGGTTTCACCAATCTGTGTTTCCCCAATTAGTGAGTCACTGATCCGTGTTTCCCTGATAGGTGAGTCACCGATCGGTGTGTCCCTGATCGGTGAGTCCCCGATTGGTGTGTCCCGATCGGTGTTTCGCCAATCTGTGAGTCAGTGATCCATGTGTCACTGATTGTATCACTGATCGGTGTGTCCCTGATCGATATCACCGATCGGTATCCCGGATCGGCATGTCTCTAATCGGTGAGTCACTGATGGGACTCACCGATTGGCACCACTCCCAATCAGTGCCATGTGGTTGTCAGGGGTTTCTTTTGTGAGATTTTGTAATCGTTTCCTATAGGGTTTAATTCCACTTTGATGTGGTTTGAGGCCATTTTTTTAAATAACGTAATTGATGTTCTATATCTCCATGAGTGGGGAGACCCTCGACTGACCCAAACTCTATGTCAATGTTATGTTTTTTCCTATGTTTAAATGAAATCTTTTAACTCGCGCTGTTATGGACACCTCTCTAATGAGAATTATTAATTAACAATTACTTTGATCATTTGTAACTGTCTAACCACATGGTGGAATCATGATCTTCCTTTGAATTTGTTCATGATTTTAATCCCGTAACACCAAGATATCACATTTTATCACATTCGGATTATTATTTTCTTATTGGACGGTCTCCGTTCTTTTCCTTGTCATGTTTGGAGTCCCCCTTCCCAAGGCTAGTTATAAGGACCCGACCTTAAATGTTAATTATTATTTAATTAAATAAATAATTCACATATAGGATCTTTTCAGGTTTAGTGTTTTAGAGAATTAGGACATAACTACTAAATCTCAAAAGATTACAAGGTATACACTTATACTATGTTTCCATAAAATAAAAACTCTCAAAAAGAAACATGTCTAGTTCCATGTATTAGATTGCATGTCTTTCCTTGATCACATCCTTGACACTATTCATCTCTAAGTCCTATGGAAAACATATTAAAAAACTTGGGATGAGAATAAAAAGCCCAGTAGAAGATACACAATGAAGGAAAACTTTTAGTTTTTCAAAAAATCAAGTAAACCATGAATACTTTTCCAAAGTAATACTTTTCACCTTTATGAAGTTGTAAAACTCTTCACTGAATAAAATACTATTACTTACCATTTTGTAACCAAAATATTACCATAAACCTCTATAAAGAACACATAACATATAAAGGTAACTTGGGACATAAACATACCTAAATGGAATAACTATATGGTCGACATCCACACATACTTAACAGAATAGTCATACAGCCGACTTCCATACCCAGTGCATTGTAGGTTATAACGTAACCACCCATCTTGGTATTCACGACACCACCCTTTATATGTATTATCACGTAACCACCCTTCAAATGTTCAATTACCATAATAAAATCCTAAGACATAAAACAAATATAATGGAAAAAAATGTCCCATTTCAATCAAAATATATATCACTTAAATATACTGACATAATAAATCCATTATAAAAACCATTTTCAATACCAAAATACATAACAGATTATATGGTATTTTTTTCATTTTAAAAACATTACGGCTTGTTGAGGAAGCCAAAGACCAAATAATACTGGTGACGGCAGAAATGTCATTGTCACCGTGTACATTAAAAAGAAACATACTTTTTGTCGTTTAGTAGAATGCTTCGTATAGAAAGGATTCCTTTATAATAAAAGTAGAAGTCAAAGGGGTTTATACACATTATAAAAGAAAGTTGTGTATAGAACAAAATATGCCTCAATGAAAGGAGATTGAGACGAAGTCCCTTACAAAGTCAGTATCCTTAGATTAAGGATAAATCAATTACATAATTATGTGTGAAAAATGAATACACCAAATATAAGTTGATATTAAGTGTAAAACAATCAGTTTTTATTCACACATATTCATAGAATGACAAATTCAAGGAGTAAAAGCTTATCCCAAAGAATCAAAATTGGGTTAAGAAGTTCCCTTGCAAAAATTTGACAGCCTAACGGCGTCACTTCAAAAATTTGAAAATGAGTTAATGAGAGATAAAAAGGGAATCTCATCACTTGGACATAAATTTACATCAATAAGTATATAGAAGAACATATCCCAACATTACAATATGTAAATTAAAAGACCCAATAAAATAAGTCTTTAAAAAGAGGAGGGTGAAAGGTTCCCTTACCGACTTGGGTATCATTCGAAACATACACCCCATGAAAGAAGGACAATACAACATTGATGTAAATAATAATAAATTAAAGTATATTACACAGAGAGTATAATAATGGGAAGTACATATACCACTCAAAGGAAATGGTGACAAATGTAGCATAAATCTCACGGGAATAAAAAGTGAGATGAAAACCCCCTTATGAAAATTCAGCAGCCTAACAGCGACACATAAAACTTACAAAAATGGATTGATGAGATCCAATAGGGTCTCTCATCATATTTACATAAATTTACAGAAAGAGGAATATAAAATAACATCCCCGATCATAAGAAATAGGATCTTAAATTAAGTTACATAAAAAGAGTACTTAAAAATAAAGAGAGAGGTATGATCTCATACGAAAATTCGGCAGCCTAACGGTGCCACTCAAATCTTCCAAAATGGATTGATGAGAGAAAATAGGGTCTCTCATCCTATGAACATAAAAATTACAGTAAGAGTAATATAAAATAATATACCAATCAGAATAATGATGATCATAAAAGGAAAGACATAAAAGAGTGAACTTAAAAAGAAAGAGAGGGGTAGGATCCCTTACCTCATGTCCGACTTGTCTTGTTCGTTTCTTTATATTCCAGAATAATAAACTTTGGTCAATTTATTATTGCTTAATGAACACCTTTAAATATTACTATTCAGTTCATATCACATATTATAGTGTTATAATAATTGGTAAATATTGTGAATTCATATCAAACATTTTTGTCGATGTTCGGTACATGAATAAAATTGAACATGTTGGAAAAGCATTTTCCAGGTAGTTATAAGTACATCATCTCCATAATAGTATTAATGATTTAAATATCATATATATCCAGTATATATTCATTTTATACTATTAGATAACATGTGGAGATAATAAAAATGAAATTCATCGTTCATGGAGACGGTAGGTCGTACGTACGCATGAACGCTACTTTCAATTTTTTGTCATATTAATGGAATTAAAACTAAATGAGAGATTTATATATTATAATTCCATAATGATATCCATAATATAGATGTAATATATGAAATTTATATACATTATATATATGTACTTATAATATTACATAACATTTGGAGATTAGAAATGAAATGTACCGTTCATGGAAACGGTAAGCCTTACGTACGCATGAACGCTACTTTCATTTTTTTGTATTCAATGGAAATAAACATAATTGAGAGATATATATTATAATTGCAGTATAATATATATGTTTTATAAGTCACAAAATTTCATTAATTTCATTCTTTATATATTCCATGTATTGCATGAACGAGTCAAATCACTTGAGGATACGGTAGTCCACACTTCCTTGTATGAAATTATCACATTTTCACAACCTGAAAAGCATAAAGGAATGTTTTAAATATAAAATACAGAAGAGTATGAAAAACATAAATAAAATATATATCATATATAAAATTTAGTGACATCATAATGGCCACCATGAAAGGTGTTAAGAGAATATTGAACAATCATCGTTTCATGAGGCAGAAATTCTCCATCCACAGAAACAATATGTTCTTTAACCATTAGATGAAGGTGTGTGTAAGTGTAGCACTAATACTTCACATAAAAACATCCTAGTATATTGAAGATACTGGTTCATTATAAAATAAATGAATAAAAATAGTTTAATGGGTTGGAGAAGCAAAATAAAACAAAAGAACAGAAGTAAAGACATTACATTAAAATTGGGAAACTCCTCTTGGTTTGAACCAAAAGGGTTTGTTGAAGAGCATTTTTCCAACATTGAGGCTTCAATGATGAAGATAGGGATGTGGATAGATGAAATGGGAAGGTGTTTTCTGTGTCAAAGACTTTAGAGGTGTGGGTAAGGGGGTAGAGGTGGGGGCCCTTTTTAAGAGGAGAGGAGGGGCACTCTTGGAATGTTATAAAATATTACTTTATTATAAAATGATTTTCGGATTTTAAAGGTCCCAAAAGGAAATATTTCGAGGATAAAGTGATAAGATTTCGAAATCCACCCATCCAATAGGGTTTTGACAAGTTTAGGTCTTATATTTTACATTATAGTTTCATTTTATTTAAATCGTTAAATAATGAGGTAATCACAACATCATCATGGGGTCATAAATAATTTAATATATATAATGTCTAGAAATTATAAAAAAATATCATGATGTAGGAAATATTTTTTTATTTCTAATGAATATTTATAGTAAAAAATATGACTTGTATAACCCCATGCAAAAAATGTTTTAGTAAAACAACACATGTTTGTGACATTTTAATTTTAACTTTAAATAAAAAGTTATTAATGTCATATTCCTAACAAAGTGATTCCATGGGGTCCTCAAGTTTACCCATGGATTTTATTGGTCGGACATGATACATCCAATAATGTTAGGACATTTTTCAAGGTCATTTAATATTATTAAAACATTATTTTTACCTTTAATTACACTAATTACCTCTAATCGCGATTAAAAACTTAAAAGTTACTCTTCACAAAAAAATTATTTTAATCCCATTGAACCAAATTTTACTTCCTAATGACAACCATGTATGTCGGAATTTTGAAATTCAAAACACATAGGTGGTAAAATTTCATTTAAACGAAAAATCAGTTTTTCAAATACCACTTTGTGGTTTCACTATTCATCAAAAATTCAAGTTTTTCAGAAAAATACCAAAACATCATCCTAAGCTATATTTGATATTACGAATTCAAAAATAATTTATATTGTACAAAATTCTAAACATATAAGATAAATTAATTCATTTAATAATTAATTCCCGCTTTCAAACAAATAGCATGTTTTTAAGAAACAATATCTATTAAAAGATTGGCACTAGTTTAAGTTCAATTTCAAAGTGAAATTAATTCCAATGACCACCATTGGATTAAATGGTAAAAATATAATCTAATAGAAAATTAAAACAAATTAAAAAGATAATATAATCATATAAATAAAGTATATTAAAAGGAGCTTTTGAATTAAAATACAGCATTTTACATTATTCATTAAAAAATGAATTTTATCGGAAAAATACCAAAAATTTACACAAAGTAAATTTTGATGTCAAGATTCAAAAGAAGGATTTTATTTTGACAAATAAAACATATAAACTGTCAAAATTATAATTAAAAAGGGTTCTCCATCAAATTAGGTTGTCGATCTTCAAAAGAATATTAGAAGATTTATGTTAAAATTTGATTCATTTGCATTTTAAGCCTCTAAAATTTATTGGATAAAAGTAAAAATATTTGAAAAACATATATAATCATTTTGTAGTTAGTTCCATTCACTCCTGTCATTACAATGGCTAGGAGTTAACTACCATTTTAAATAATATTATTTTATTATTAGTGTGCAACGTAATATTTCAAAGAAACTTGTTGTTGCATATTGGGTACGCTATCGAGCATAGTGTTCCCTTTAAAGTAATATTAATATTTTATTCACCAATATGGATAAATATGAAAATTTCTTATTCTTTATTCACTTGGGGTGTTACATCCTTCCCCCTTTCGGGAATTGTGTCCTTGCAATTTTAAAATTCGGCTTGGAATGTTCATTGAAAATCCCACATCGGAACAAGAGTCAGTAAAACTATCACTTTAAAATAACGAAAGAGAAGTACAAAGGTCACCCGAGTTAACCCATATTAGGATTCCATGTAGGGAAACATGGACATGGAGTAAATAGAAAAGGGCCATGTTCTGAGGGAGAGTGATAGAAAACATGTTTAGGAGAAAGTTTACCACAAGAACAACACAAACATGTGGTGGGTGAAACGGTATTTGATTCCCCAGTAGGAAATTTTAATAGGCAACATTTTTTATTTATGTTACTTTTCATTGAGGAATTTATTTTTGATCTTAAGGAAACATAAATACATGTCATGTTGACTTTCAAATTTTACTAGATTTCTTACCAAACTCATATTTCTCCAAAATACGAGCATTTAGGATGACTTGTTCACATTAAGAGCGCTATAATCAACTTCTAGAGAATCACCAAATCCACAAAATAGAACTATATATTTCCCATGTCTTTAGAAAAATACCAAAACCAAAATTGTTAGTATGAGATCAGATAATCCAAAAAAGGATAATCATATAAAAAAATAAAATCTATTTTTAATCTCAAAAATTTGTCCAAAAAAAAACCCAAAGTTAAAAGAAGTCCATTCGATAAACAATTGTCCATAAAATTTTTCAAAGTAAACCAAACTAAGAATGAAACCCAAATATTTTAAGGATTTAATCACATAGTCTTCCAAGGTAAAAATTAACATTTATCTCCAAATAACATAAGTTTCTCTTAAAGTCTCATACTGAAAAGTAATTAACCTAATCACATAACCTCCATAATAGGTTAATAATTTCCATAGATAACACAAAATGAACTTACTCATGATTCATAAAATCATCTATCTAAAAATAATTAGTCAAACTAACCAGGGACTTCACGTAGTCCAGTGATAGGCGATAAATACTAGTCGCACTTTGGTTGTGGGTTCGGTTCCCACAGTTTTGTCCGACGTGATAGGTTATCACACGGTATGCGTGTTGTCCATTTTCTAAAACTATATAATTCTTAAAACATTCCACAAAATGAGATAAAATCATCAAAAATAATCATAACATATTTTAACCTCATGTTTATCTCATGCCATTCATTTTCCATCATAAAATATAGTAACCCATAATTACCTCCAAAGTAAGGATCATATAAACCCTAATGGTTACCTTTATAATTATTACCTGAACTTCCACATCGAGTTGGTCATCTCGTACATGATGCATTAGAGAACATACCAAGGTTCAAGTGGTTGATCATGACTCCTTGATAGTTGGTTTAGAACAACCACGAGTTTCCTCATTGAATCCCCCATTTCATCGAGTCTCTTAATCAGAGAACCACCACATTTTCCTTCAAACCCATTGTCACTTTGGTGTCTGCTAGATCCATCAATTTACTAAAACTAGTAATGTCAGTGTGAGTATATTCCCAAAATTATCATGTATTGTTGAGGAATATAAACACTAATATATACTTACTCATTCACTTTATCTAAAAACTACAACTCTTTCTGAAATCCTAGCCAATATGGTAATGTCACTTATGCTTAGAGAATACCCTAAACTCTAATGTTATCTAAACCGACCTATGATACCATCTATAAGGACCTGACCTTAAATATTACTTATTGTTGAATTAAATAAATAATTCACATAGAGGATATTTTCAGGTTTAGTGTTTTAGAGAATTCGGACATAACTATTACATCTCAAAAGATTACAAGGTATACACTTCTACTAAGTTTCCATAAAATAAAAACTCTTAAAAAGAAACATGTCTAGTTCCATGTTTTTGATAGCATGTATTTCCTTGATCCCATCCTTGACCCTATTCATCTTTAATTCCTGTGGAAATCATTTCATAAAACTTGGGATGAGCATAAAAAGCCTAGTAAAGGATACAAAATGAAGGAAAACTGTTATTTTTTCAAAACAACATGTAAACCATGAATACTTTAACAAAGTAATAATTTTCAACTTTATGAAGTAGTAAAACTCTTCACTAAATAAAATACCATTACTTACCCTTTTGTAACCAAAATATTACCATAAAACCCTGTAAATAACACATGACATATAAAGGTAACTTGGGACATAAACATACCTAAATGGAATAACCATACGGTTGACATCCACACATACTTAATGGAATATCCATACGGACGACTTCCACACCCATTGCATTAGAGGTTATAACGTAACCACTCGTCTTGGTATTCATGGCACCACCCATTATATGGTTTATCACGTAACCGCCTGTCAATTGTCCATGTACCATTATAAAATCTGATGACATAAAACAAATATAATGGAAAGAAAACATTTCAACATTTCAGTCACAATATATATCACTTAAATATATTGACATAATAAATCCATTATAAAAACCATTTTCAATTCCAAAATACATAAAAGAGTATACTTTATTTATTTCCTTTTAAAAACATTACGACTTATTGAGGAAGCCAAAGACCAAATAATACTCGTAGTGGTGGAAAGGTCCTTGTCACCGCGTACGTTAAAGAGTAACATACTTTTTGTCATTTAGTAAAACGCTTCGTATAGAAAGGATTCAATTCGAATAAAAGTAAAATTAAAAGGTCTGTATACACCATATAAAATAATGTTTTGTATAAAACAAAATATGCCTCAACGAAATGAGATTGAGACAAAGTCCCTTACAAAGTCGGTATCCTTAGATTAAGGATAAATCAATTACATAATTATGTGGGACAAATGGATAC
This sequence comes from Viscum album, assembly GCA_963277665.1. Taxonomy (NCBI): domain Eukaryota; kingdom Viridiplantae; phylum Streptophyta; class Magnoliopsida; order Santalales; family Viscaceae; genus Viscum; species Viscum album. The sequence continues at coordinate 26,031,778 of OY728120.1, read as the reverse complement.
ACAAAATATAAGTGGATATTAAGTGTAATACAATCAGTGGTTATTCACACATATTCCTAAAACTACATATTCAAGGAGTACAAGTTTATCCCAAAGAATCAAAATTGGGTTAAGATGTTACCTTGCAAAAATTTTACAGCCTCACGGCGTCACTTCAAAATTTTGAAAATGATTTAATGAGAGATAAAAAGCGTATGTCATCACTTGGACATAAAATTTACATCAATATGTATATAGAAGAACATATCCCAAAATTACAATATTTAAATTAAAATACCCAACAAAATATGTCTTTAAAGAGATGAGGGTGAAAGGTTCCCTTACCGACATGGTTATCTTTCGAAACATACACCCCATGAAAGAAGGACAATACAACATTGATGTAAATACACATAAACGAAATTATATTACACAAAGAGTACAATAATGGGTAGTACATATACCACTCAATGTAAACGGTGGAAAATGTAGCATAAATCTCACGGGAATAAAAAGTGAGATGAAAATCCCCTTTTGGAAATTCGGCAGCCTAACGGCGCCATATAAAACCTCCAGAAATGGATTGATGAGATCCAGTAGAGTCTCTCATTATATTGAAATAAAATTTACAGAAAAGAGAATATAAAATAACATCCCCATACATAAGAAATAGGAGCTTAAATTATGTTACATAAAAAATATTACTTAAAAAGAAAGATAGGGGTAGGATCTCTTACGAAAATTCGGAAGCCTAACGGCGCCACTAAAAACATCCAAAATGGATTGATGAGAGAAAATAGGGTCTCTCATCCTATGAACATAAAAATTACAGTAAGTGTAATATAAAATAATATACCAATCGTAAGAAATATGAGCTTTAAAGGAATGACATAAAAGAGTGTACTTATAAAGAAAGAGAGGGGGTAGGATCCCTTACCTCAAGTCCAACTTGTCTTGTTCGTTTCATTATATTCATGAATAATAAACATTGGTCAATTTATTATTTCATAAGGAAATCTTTTAAAGATTATTATTCAGTTCATATCACATATTATAGTGTCATAATAATTGGTTAATAATGTGAGTTTATATCAAAGAGTTTTGTCGATGTTCGGTACATGAGTAAAAATTGAACTTGTTGGAAAAGCATTATCCATGTAGTTATAAGTACATCTTCTCCATAATAGTATTAATGATTTAAATATCATATATATCCTGTATATATTCATTTTATACTATTACATAACATGTGGAGATAATAAAAATGAAATGGACCGTTCATGGAGACGGTAGGCCGTACGTACGCATGAACGCTACTATCATTTTTTCATATTAATGGAACTAAAACTAAATGATAGATTTATATATTATAATTCCAGAATGATATCCATAATTTATATGTAATATATTACATATATATCCATTATATATATGTACTTATAATATTACATAACATTTGGATATAAGAAATGAAATGTACCGTTCATGGAGACGATAAGCCGTACGTACACATGAACGCTACATTCAATTTTTTTGTATTCAATGGAAATAAAAATAATTGAGAGATATATATATATAATTCCCAGTATAATATATATGTTTTATAGGTCACATTGGTTCATTAATTTCATTCTTTTTACATTCCATGTATTGCATGAACGGTCACATCACTTGAGGGGGCGGTAGTCCACACTTCCTCATATGAAATTATCGCATTTGCACAATATGCAAAGCATAAAGGATTGTTCTAAATATAGAATACAGAAGAGTATGGAAAACATAAATACCATATATATCATATATAAAATATAGTGACATCATAATGGACACCATGAAAGGTGTTAAGAAAAGATTGAACAATCATCGTTTCGTGAGGCAGAAATTCGCCATCCACAGACATGGTATGTTCTGTAACCATTAGATGAAGGTGTGTGTAAGTGTAGCTCTAATACATCACATAACAACATCGTAGAATATTGAAGATACTGGTGTTGGTACAAAAGAAAGGAATAAAAATAGTTTAGAAGGTTGGAGAAGGAAAATAGAACAAAAGAAAACAAGTAAAGACATTACCTTAAAATCGGGTAACTCCTCTTGGTTTGAACCAAAAGGGTTTCTTGAAGAGAATTCTGCCAAAGGTGAGGCTTCAATGATAAAGATAGGGATGTTTAGAGATGAAATGGGCAGGGTTTTACCAATCCAAAGGCTTGATAGGTGTGGGTAAGGTGGTATAGTTGGGGGACTTTTATAAGAGGAGAGGAGGGCCACTCTTGGAAAAGTTATAAAATATTACATTATTATAAAATTATTTTCGGAATTTAAAGGTCCCAAAAAGATATATTTCGAGGGTAATGTGATAGGGGTTCGAAATACTCCCATCCAATAGGTTTTTGACAAGTTTAAGTCTTAGATTTTATATTATCTTTTCATTTTATTTAAATCGTTAAATAATGAGGTAATCGCTGCATCATCATGGTGTCATAAATAATTTAATATATTTAATGTCTAAAAATTATAAAAAAAATATCATGATGTAAGAAATCTTTTTAGCTTTCTAATGAATATTTATAGTCAAAAATATGTGTCACGACCCATTCTCGGGGACCGTGCCGTGACTACCCCAAGCCCGCCTTCCACAGGCCAGGGGTTGGCGACTAGCACCAAGGCGTAAATCCTGGAAAAGGGAAGGCATTTCCTTTGTAATGTAAACCACAAACACCACAGAGAAAGCAGGAAGAAGTAAACACTAAGTAAAAACTGGTACAATAGTAAGTGTGGAAAGTAAGTGGGCCAGAATACAAACCCAAACTGAAAGTAAAGTACAACTCGAAAGAGAAAACAACAACTGAAAAGCAAAGCCACAACGTCGAGCCGTCCACTGGAATTCCAACCTGAAGGGTGGGTAAAAATAGCCTCCACTGCTCCTCGGGTCCAGCTGACCGCTCCAAGTACGTCTCGCCCAGTGGTCCACCTCCAGGTACCGTCCTCCTCCGCAAGCCACCACCACGATCAGCGCTGTCTGTTGCCTGCAACCAACACAACATAGTGCGGGCATAACCTTTGCAGGGGTGAGTATAAGCTACTCAGTAGGGAAACCGAGTCCCCCAAAGGTCTCCCAGAATCCACAAAGGATAAACCACAATGTAAAGATACAATCACGAAGTAACATCCGATACGGCTTAGGTATATGCCCATACATATACCTAAGTCATCAATTCTCGCTCGGCTCCAACATCTGATCTCAATTACAACCCAGTCCACACAGGAAAGCAAAACGTAAATCCACAAAGGATAGCACAACACAATCCACAAAGTAAATCAAAACAAGATTCATCTCACACAGATATACCTTTTCATATGATGATAAAGATGACCATGTATTACCACTAATTCATCTAAGTCATCAGACCCACAAAGGATCGATAGGTACTAACCCACGCAATGACCCAAAAAGGATCAGACCCACAAAGGATCGATAGGTATCTAACCCCCGCAATGACCAACAAAGGATCTGACCCACAAAGGATCGATAGTTAACTAACCCCCGTAAAGACCCACACAGGATCGGACCCACACATGATCTGTAGGCACTGGCCCACATAGGACTACTAAGTGCTGACCCACACAGGATCAGACCAACATAGGATCGGTATCAATTAACCACAAAGTGTCGCTGAGTTATGTAGTCGTCGCCGTCGAATCCACTGAGGATCTCTGTACAGTCGTCGTCGTCACAGTAGCAGTCGCAGCCAGCTCTAGGGTTCCCGCACACAGCAAGCTCGTTCTGGAGGGTCCGCTCCACAAGCCGAGAGGCTAATACATCAACTGAAACGTAGTCCAAAGTTGATGTATCCAAAAGTTCCGTATCACCAAGAGGAACTGAACGTCGCAGACGGCGCGTCAATCGGATGCGTAGTCTGAGAGATATCAGCATTTTCGTCCCAGGGGCCCGGTTGATTTTTAAGGCAAAACCAACCCGACCATACTCCACCTGCATCCAAATCTCGAGCAGAGTAAGCCAAAAGATCTGTATCACTTAGAGTAATTCAACAAAGTCAATGGCACCTAAATCGGACGTCCAAAGCTCAAGATATGAGCGTTTCCGCTCCGAGGCCCCGGTTGGTTTCATGTACGAACCAACCCGGCCAAACCCAAAATATTCCGAAACCTTATGTGTGATATACAGAAATGACCGTCTGGATCAAAGGATCGCATCGCCGCTGATGGCCCATCGTTCGGAGGCCCGTAGCTCAATTTATGAGCAAATGACCGAAAAGGTCCAGAAACGGGGGGTCTGGGCCCGGACCGACCCGGCCCGACCCCCCTAGGTCGGCCCGAACCGGGTCAACCCGGCTCGGGTCCAGGTCCAACGCGGTTGGGCGCGACCCGGCCCAGCCTGGGCCCGACCTGGCCGGCGGGTCAGATCGGCTTGGCCCGGACGAGTGGCCGAGCAAGGGAAACCGCGGGGGGCGCGCTGCCCCTGCGTGAGGGGAATCCGCGGCCCCGCGTGGGGCCGCCCTCACCAGAGAACGCGGTCGGGCCGCCGCATCCCGCTCCTCTGGTCCCACACGGTTGCGGGACCATGCTGCTGGCAATGCGGCTTCAGCCGCGGTGGGTCAGTCCGGTGGCGCGCAGGGGCGCCGCCGGCGCCGCCGCGCTGGCGCCCCGCGGCGCCGGTGGAGTCTGAAGGCCACCAGAGTTGCTCTTGTGGTCCGATTTCATTTCTGTCTGCGCCGTAGCTCATCCCGGGTCCCGTTATTCACTTCAGAAACAAAAAATCATCTCTCCGGCCCAATTTGTCGTCGTCCTCCATTCCGCACACCAAGAACAAAAGGGCGGTGGGTTCGGACTTGTTCGTTTATCCACACCCACCGCTTTAGTGGTTTGAAACAAGACCATAATTCCCAGCAGTTGATAAAACACGACCTGCAATAATATTCCTTGGGCCAACTTGTTAATTTGGTTGATCCGCATCCTTGCCTTGGAAGAAAACAAGCATAGGTAAATCATTTTCCAAACGACCCCTACTTTCGTCATCGTCAGACGCGAGTTCGTCACGGAAGAAAAGGGATCATCGCGTCGCGGAAGGGCGTTGCTGTCGCGCGCTACTCGGCGTCGCGTAGACAAGCTCCGTGGATCAAGAACATATAGATTTAATTATAAAAATTAAATCCATGTTGATGTTATAATCCACAAAGGATTAAAAGGATGTCAATCCCCTACCTCAAGATGTCGATCGAAGATTGTTGCGGGGAAAGAACGTCGCGGAATAAGTGTTTGCGTCGCGGTACTCGGCATCTTGTTGTCAATCTCAGAGGGCTCGGCATTCTTCATCACCCTTCGTCAGAGGCCGGAGTTCTTCGTGTTCTTCGTGTTCTTTGTGTTCTTCACGTTCTTTACGAAGGAGGATGAAGGACTTAAGGTTTCTGTCAAATCCTCTTAACGAAAAATCCTCAAGAAGACATGTGTTGGTCTTATTTCATTACATGCCAATAAACGAAAAAGAGAGATAAGTAACGAACAAATTAATTCATAGAATTAATTGCAACGAATTAAACCGCCCAATTAATAGGGGTGTTAAGAATTTAAAAAATGTGTCAGTTGACTTTCATTAAAAAGGGGTTTTCGCGGGTGCATTTTTTAGCAGAAAAGAAACAGTGGGGCTCGTGCGGGCCCCACCTCACAAATATCCTGCCAAGAGGGTAGGATATTTTGGGTTCCACCCTATCAGCTTCAACTTAGCTTAAGCAGCTTCAAGTGGCTTTAAGTGGCTTTATGTGAAATAAAATAATGTTTGTCGTACCACATTATTTTATTTCTTAACATAAAGCCCAAAAATTAAAAACCACCCTCGAACAAACGCAACTCTGGAAGAGAAATTTCTAAGAAAATATCGTCGATGTGATTCCATTGGTGCCCTCAGAATTTTATTCCGAGCAACAGTTCAAAATTTATAAAAACCTGCTCGTTCATTCACTGAACGTACCCGAGCCAAACTTCGGAAAATGGTTCTGGGCACACTAGGCCTCAGAATCACGTGCCGTCAGAAACTGCGTTCTTGTAAAATTACAAAGAAAATTAAGAAAGAAATTTCCTTGAAATTTACGGGTCTTTACATCACTCCCACCTCAGGGATTTACGCCCCCATAAAGATACATCATAAGCTAGGGAAACAAAAGTGGGTACTGAGCACGCATCTGAGCCTCCCGCTCCCAAGTGCTCTCCTGGAGGTTCTCGTGCTGCCATTTGATGCGCACTAGAGGAATCAATCATCCACGTAAGACCCGCTCCTGTCGATCCTAGATCTCCACCAGGACCTCCGCAAAAGTCTCCCCATCATCAACGTCTAGCTCCCCATGGTCAATGATGTGCGTCGGGTCGTGCACGTATCTCCTCAGCTGAGATACGTGGAAGACGTCATGCACCCGGTGCAACTGAGGTGGTAGAGCCAGGTGATAAGCCACCTCGCCAATCCTGTTGAGGACCTGGAATGGTCCGATGAAGTGTGGAGACAACTTGCCGCCTCGGCCTAATCTCTGTAATCCACATCGAGGTGAGACACGCAAGAAGATGTGGTCGCCATCCTCGAACTCTAGTGGCATCTGCCTCCTGTCTGCATAAGACTTATGTCAGCTCTGAGCTGTCCTCATCCGCTCCTGGATGACATGGACCTTCTCTGTCATGGCCCGGACCATCTCTGTTCCCACAAGTGCTGACTCCCCAGGGTCTGTCCAGCACAAAGGGGATCTGCAAGGTCTGTCGTACAACGCCTCATATGGTGCCATCCCGATGGTGGAGTGGTAGTTGTTGTTGTACGCGAACTCCACCAAGGGTAGGCTGTCCTCCCAGCTACGACCAAAGTCAAGGACACATGCGTGGAGCATGTACTCGATAGTCTGAATGGTCCTCTCCTTTTGACCATCCATCTGAGGTTGAAAGGCGGTGCTTCGGCGTAGCTGCGTCCCGAATGCCTCCTGCAACCCCTTCTAATGTCGGGAAGTAAAGCGAGCATCTCAATCGGAGACGATAGGTGATGGCACACCGTGAAGCCGTACAATCTCCTGAACGTAGAGATGCCCCAATCTCTCCACTGAGGCCTGCTCTCTGATGGGTAAGAAGTGAGCCGACTTGGTGAGTCGGTCGACAATCACCCAGATGGAGTCGTGACCTCTGGAAGTGCGTGGAAGTCCAGTCACGATGTCCATAGATGTCCCGTCCCACTTCCACTCCAGGACCTCCAAGGGATGTACCAAGCCTGCTGGTACCTGATGCTCTGCCTTCACCTGCTGGCAGGTGAGGCATCGTGAAACAAACTCTTCCAAAGCCTTCTTCATTCCTGGACACCAGTGCTGTCATCTGAGATCCTGGTACATCTTCGCCACTCCAGGATGCACCGCAAAGGGAGAAGTGTGAATCTCTCTCATCACTTCATCCCGTAAAGAACTGGTACCATGGTACGTCCTCTGAAAATAATGTCGTGATTTTCTCCAAAGGAGAAACCATCAGGTGCCTGTCCTGAGGATATATGTTAACATCACGTCTCACAGTCAGCGTCCCAACGATGTGCCTCTCTGACCCGCTGTAGTAGTGGAGGGGTGACAGTGAGAGACTAAAGGAAGGATACTCCATCTCCATCCACAAAGGATATCTGCAAGGCGGCTAGCTGCTCTGTCGCCTCCTCAAGTAGCTGAATGCCCGTCCTCCAGCTGATAGCATAGGCTACCACATTCCCCTTCCTAGGAGTATAGACTATCTCAAAGTCATAGTCCTGGAGGAACTCAAGCCATCGCCACTATCTCAGGTTCAGGTCCTTCTGAGAGAAGATGCACCTAAGACTCTAATGGTCAGAAAAGACTGTAATGCGCTCGCCCATCAGATAGTGTCGCCATTTCTTCAGAGCGAAGACCATTGCTACTAACTCCAGGTCATGGGTAGTGTAGTTCTGCTCATGCGACCTCAACTGATGTGATCCATAAGCGATCACTGCCCGCTCATGAATCAGGACACATTCGAGTCTTGTCCCTGATGCATCGCAGTAGATTACGTACCCTACTCCCTCCTCAGGCAACCTCAAGATAGGTGCGCTGGTCAATCTCTGTCTCAGCTCCTGGAAGCTCTGCTGACATCTGTCTGACCAGAAAAAGGTTTTCCCCTTCTTCGTCAAAGCTGAGAGTGGTGCCGCAACTCTGAAGAAGTCTGTCACAAATCTCCGATAGTATCCAGCTAGTCCCATGAAACTCCGTACCACCCTCACACTCCTGGGTGGCTCCCAAGCTAGCACTGCCTCGATCTTCACAGGATCCACTACAACTCCCGCCTCAGAGATGACGTGTCCCAAGAAGTGGACCTCACATATCCAGAACTGGCACTTCGAGATATTTCCAAAAAGACGGTGCTCTCGGAGTGTGTCTAGTACAACCCTCAAGTGGTAGGCGTGCTCCTCCTCAGTCGTCCAGTATATCAAAATGTTGTCGATGAAGACTACGGAAAATCGATCGAGGTATGGCTGAAAGATCTTGTTCATGAGGCCCATGAACACTGCTGGAGCATTGATTATGCCGAATGGCATAACCAAGAACTCATAGTGGCCATACCGACACCTGAAGGCCGTCTTCTGCACGTCCTCATATCGAAATCTGAGTTGATGATAGCCTGACCTGAGGTCTATCTTCGAGAACCACTGTGATCCCTTGAGCTGATCGAAGAGGTCATCAATCCTCGGTAGCGGATACTTGTTCCTCACTGTCACCTGGTTCAGGCGACGATAGTCGACACACAGCCGCAAGCTCCCGTCCGCCTTCTTGGCGAACAAAATCGGGGAAGCCCTGGGTGAAACACTGGGTCAAATGAATCCCTTGCCCTGCAAGTCCTCCAACTGTACCCGTATCTCTCGAAGCTCAGCGGGGGCCATCCAATAGGCTAGAGTGGATATCGGGGCTGTCCTAGGGTACAGATCAATATAAAAGTCTACCTCTCTGCGAGGAGGTAGCCCAGGAACATCGTCGGGAATGACGTCCGCATAATGATCCACCACTGCAGGAAAACTAGGACTCCACATGTCAACTGCTCCTAGGATGAGGCTAGCCAACTAATGAGTGACGGGTTGTCCTCTCCTCTGCTGAATTTGATCTTGTGCTGCGAAGGCTCCCTTCTCACAGGTGAAGGTGAACCTGCTCCCGTCGGTGTGTACACATCGCACCTTGCGCCTAATACAGTCAATATGTGCATGGAATATAGGTAACCAATCCATGCCCAAGATGATGTCGTAAGTCCTCGACGCCGCTACAAGAAGATCCTAGACGAAGCTCTCGCCTCCTAGAGTAAGCTCACACTACTGGCACCAGTGCGTAATCGTCGAGTATGCTCCCGTAGGAGTCTCTCGCCGTAAGGATCGAGCCAACGGCTCTGTCAGAATCTCCGAGCTCCGAAAAAGGGCAGCTGCTCTGAAAGAGTGACTCAATCCTGTGTCTATAAGAGCTACAGCAAGGGTGAAATAGACACAGATCATACCTTGAATCATCTAGGGTGCGCCGGGGTCGTAGGCCTCTGCTGCTTGGAGCTGTGCCTGTCTTTTCCCTCCATCTCCCTCTGGTCGGGGTGGACCTCCTGGTGGTGGTAGTGGTGGTGGTGGTAGATCCTCAAAGCATCGCCCACCACCTGCTGCTCGGCCAGCTCCTCTACCCCGTCCTCCTCCTCCCTGCAGACCGCCACGGTTGACCCTCTGCCTCTGCCTGGGTGGCCCCTCAACCGTCTGCTGCTCCTTGGAACGGTGGGTCGGGCAGTCACGAGCCATGTGGCCATGTCCGCCGCATGTGTAGCACTTCCAGCCTCTCGAAAGACTAGCTCCACGCTGTGTGCCCCGCACTGCTGAGCCAGTGTCCCAAGGTCGTCTACGTGAGGGTCTGGTCTGCCTGGACCCCTGAGTCATCCATCGACTGCCTGCCACAGAAAACTCTGCTATGTGCCACCCCGCAGTAGGTCTCGCTACTAATGAAGGCTCTGCAAGGAAGCTCTCGATCAAAAGGGGTCGCTCCTGTACTCCTTCCTGAGTCGGAATTCGGAGGGAGAGCAATGAGGCCCTGATCTCGTGTCTCAATCCCTGCTCAATGGTTTGGGCCCGGAAGAATGGGTCTCGTACCATGTCAGTCGAGTAGCACGATAGATCAGTAAATCTCGTCGAGTACTGGGCGACCGTCAAGCTGCCCTACCGCAGCTGAAGAAGCTCATGGATGCGCACCGCACGGAGGGTGGCCGGGACGAACTCTGAGCAGAAGAGGCCCTCAAAGTTTATCCAGAGAAGAGATGCCTCATCGTGCACCTGGAGAATCAAGCTCCACCATCGGCCCACTGCTACGTGCAGTAGGCTCACTGCGAGGATCACCATGAGGTCTGCTGGTGTCCTCACTAGCCTGAAAACTCATACAACTGCCTCCAGCCAGTCCTCGGCTGCCTGGGGGTCCGTCTCCCCGTGGAACCTGGGCGGTCGCTGGGGCTAGAACGCATTAAGTGCACTAAGGCGACGTGCATCATCAGCAGCTGGGGCTAGAAGCATCGGTGGCTCGGTGGGTAGAGGTATCGCCGGTGCCTCAGGAGTCAAAGGGCCCTGTACTGAGGCCTCGTCGCTCGGCGGGCTATCGTCACGTAAAACTCTCAGAACCCTAGCTGGTTGTCGTCGTGGGGACATCTTGAAAAGAAACAGGTGCGCCATGGTCAGAACAGTATACCTGGTGAGCTGACATAAAGTAATCACAAAGAAAACTTTTAACACACATGCAATCAATGTATTCGTGCATTAAGTCGGAAATTAGAAGTCAGGGACCTGGTGTACGGAAACGTCGGCCACCGCACCAAAACTGGACTCCCTGGACTGATAACTACACCCAATACGCTTAACACTATTGCTTCACATAGAATAAAGATCAGAGTCTGCGGTAGAACCAAACTCCATTGATACCAATTTTTCACGACCCGTCCTCGGGGCCCGTGCTGTGACTACACCACGCCCACCTTCCATAGGCCAGGGGCTGGCGACTAGCACCAAGGCGTAAGTCCCGGAAAAAGGGCAGGCATTGCCTTTGTAAAGTAAACCACAAACACCACAGAGCAAGCAGGCAGAAGTAAACACTAAGTAAAAACGGGTACAACAGTAAGTGCAGAAAGTAAGTGGACTAGAATACAAACCCAAACTGAAAGTAAAGTACAACTTGAAAGGGAAAACAGCAAATGAAAAGTAAAGATGCAATGTCGATCCATCCACGGGAAGTCCCACCTGAAGTGTGGGTATAGATAGCCTCCACTGCTCCTCGGGTCCAGCCGACCGCTCCGAGTACGTCCCGTCCAGTGGTCCACCTCCAGGTACCATCCTGCTCCGCAATCCTCCACCACAATCAGTGATGTCCGTCGTCTGCAACCAACACAACGTAGTGCGGGAATAGCCTATGCATGGGTGAGTATAAGATACTCAGTAGGGACCCCGAGACCCACGATGGTCTCCCAGAATCCACAGAGGATAAACCACAAAGGAAAGATACAATCACGAAGTAACATCCGATATGGCTTAGGTATATGCCCATACATATACATAAGTCATCAATTCTCACTAGGCTCCAATATTCGAGATAAAGTACAACCCAGTCCACACAGGAAATAAAAACGTAAATCCACACAGGATAGCACAACACAATCTATAATGGAAAGCAAATCAGGATTCATCTCACACAGGTATACTTTTTCATATGACGATAAAGATGACCAGGTATTGCCACCGATTCATCTAAGTCATCGGACCCACAAAGGAAGGATAGGTACTAACCCCAGAAATGACCCAAAAAGGATTTAACCCACAAAGGATCGATAGGTAACTAACCCCCGCAATGACCCACAAAGGATCTGACCCACAAAGGATCGATAGGTAACTAACCCCCACAAAGACCCACACAGGATTGGACCCACACAGGATCAGTAGGCACTGGCCCACAAAGGACCACTGAGCGATGACCCACACAGGATCGGACCCACAAAGGATCGGTAGCACTGACCCACAAAGGATCGCCGAGTGCTATAATCGTTGCCATCGAATCCACTGAGGATCTCTGTATAGTCGTCGTCGTCACAGTAGTAGCTGCAGCTAGTTCTAGGGTTCCCACACACAACAAGCTCATTCGGGAGGGTCCGCTCCACGATCCGAGAGGCTGATACATCATCTGACACATAGTCCAGAGTTGATGTATCCAAAAGTTCCGTATCACCAATAGGAAGTCAACGTCGTAGAAGGCGCGTCAATCGGACACCCGGTCTGAGAGATATTGGCTTTTTCGTCCCAGGGGCACGATTGGTTTTTAAGGCAAAACCAACCTGACCGTACTCCACCTGCATCCAAACCTCGAGTGGAGTACGCCAAAAGATCCATCTCACATAGAAGAAGTCAACAAAGTTGACAACATGTTAATCGGACGTCCAAAGCTCAAGATATGAGCGTTTCCGCTCCGAGGGCCCGGTTGGTTTCGTGTACGAACCAACCCGGACGAACCCAAAGTAATCCAAAACCTTGACTGTGATATACCGAAACGACCACCTCGATCCACGGATTGCATCTCCCATGACGGTGCATCATTCGGAGGCTCGTAGCTCATGTTATGAGCAAAAAAATGAAAAGGTCTGGAAACGGGGGGTCTAGGCCCGGACCGACCCGGCCCAACCCCCCCTGGGTCGGTCCGAACCGGGTCGTCCCGACTCGGGTCCGGGTTAGACCCAGTTGGGTGCGACCCGGCCCGGCCAGGGCGGCCCGGCCCAGCCTGGCCGCGACCCGGTCGGCGGGTCGGCTTAGCTCGGCTCGGCCGAGCGGCCGAGCAAGGGAAACCGCGGGGGTGGGGGGGGGGGGGCGCTGCCCCCGCGTGAAGGGAAGTCGTGGCCCCGCGTGGGGCCACCCTCGCCAGAAGACGCGGTCGAGCCACCGCGTCCCGCTCCTCCGGTCCCATGTGGTCATGGGAACGCGTTGCTTCCGCCGCGGAAGAAGCCGCGGCGGGTCCGTCCGGCTGCGCACCGGGGCGCCGCCGCCTCCGGCCGTCGCGCCAGCGACCCGCGCCCCCAGTGGAGTCCGCGGGCCACCATAGTTGCTCCAGTGGTCCGATTTCATTTCCGTGTGCGCCGTAGCTCATCCCGGGTCCCGTTCTTCACTGCGGAAACAACAAATTGTCTATGCAGCCCGTTTTATCATTGTCCGCCATTCCGCACACCAAGAACAAAAGGGCGGTGGGTTCAGACTTATTCGTTGGTCTGCACCCACCTTGTTAGTGGTTTGAAACAACACCATAATTTCAAGCAATTGATAAACCACAACCTACAATAGTAATCTGTGGGAAAACTTGTTAATTTGGTTGATCCGCATTCTTGCCTTGGAGGAAAACAAGCATAGGTAAATCATTTTCAAAACGACCCCTACCTTCGTCATCGTCAGACGCGAGTTCTTCGGGGAAGAAAAGGGATTGTCGTGTCGCAGAAGGGCATCGCTGTCGCGCAGTACTCTGTGTCGCGTAGACAAACTCCAAGGATCAAGAACATACAGATTTAATTATAACAATTAAATCCTTTTTGATGTTATAATCCACATAGAATTAAAAGGACCGTAATCCCCTACCTCAAGATGTCGATCGAAGACTGTCGCGGGGAAAGAACGTCGCGGAAGAAGCGTTTGCGTCGCGGTACTCGGCGTCACGTAGTCGATCTACAAGGGCTCAGCGTTCTTCTTCGCCCTTCGTCGGAGGCCGGCGTTCTTCGCATTCTTCGTGTTCTTCGCGTTCTTCATGTTTTTCGTGAAGGAGGATGACAGACTTAAGGTTTCTGTCAAATCCTCTTAATGAACAATCATCAAGAAGACATGTGTTGGTCTTATTTCATTACATGCCAACAAAAGAAAAAGAAAGATAAGTAACGAACAAATTAATTCATAGAATTAATTGCAATGAATTTAACTGCCCAATTAATAGGGGCGTTAAGAATTTAGAAAATGCCTTAGTTGACTTTCATTAAAAAGGGGTTTTCGCTTGTGTGTTACTTAGTGGAAAAGAAACGGTGGGGATCGTGCGGCCCCCACCTCACAAATATCCTACCAAGAGCATAGGATATTTTGGGTTCCACCCTTTCTGCTTCAACTCAGCTTAAGCAGATTTAAGTGGATTTAAGCGGCATTAAGTGAAATAAAATAATGTTTGTCGTACCACATTATTTTATTTCTTAACTTAAAGCCCAAAAATTCAAAACCACACCCGAGAAAACGCAACTCCGGAAGAGGCGTTTATAAACAGATATTGGCGATGTGATTCCATCGGTGCCCTTGGAATTTGATTCCGAGCACCTGTTCAAAAGTTAGAAAAACCCGCTCATTCGTTCACTGAACGTACCCGATCCAAACTTCGGAAAATGGTTCTGGGCACACCGGGCCTCAGAATCACGTGCTGTTAGAAACTGTGTTCTTGTGAAATTCCAAAGAAAATTAAGAAAAAAATTTCCTTTAAATTTATGGGTCTTTACAATATGACTTTTATAACCCCATGTAAAAAATGTTTTAGTAACACAACACATGTTTGTGACATTTTAATTTTAACTTTAACTAAAAAGTTATTAATGTCATTTTCCTACCAAAGTGGCTCCATGGGGTCCCCAAGTTGACCAATGGATTTTCTTGGTTGGCCATGACACATACAATAAGGGTAGGATATGTGTCAAGGTCATTTCATATTATTAAACATTATTTTTACTTTAAACTACACTAATTACCTCTAACCGCGATTAAAAACTTAAAAGTTACTATTCACCCACATATTATTTTAATCCCATTGAACCACATTTTACTTCCTAATGAAAACCAAGTATGTAAGCTTTTTGATATTCAAAACACAGAGGTGGTAAAATTGAATTTAAACAAAGAATTAGTTTTTTAAGTACCACTTAGTGGTTTCACTCTTCATCTAAAATTGATGTTTTTTCAAAAAATACCAAAACATCACCCTAAGATATATTTGATATTATGAATTCAAAAATGATGTCTATTTTAAAAAATTCAAGACATATACATTACATTAATTAATTTAATAATTATTTCCCGCTGTCAAAACAAATAGCGTGTTTTTAAGAAACCATATCTATTAAAAGATTGGGACTAGTTTAAGTCCAATTTCAAAGTGAAATTAATTCCAATGACCACCATTGGATTAAATGGTAAAAATATAATCTAATTTCACATTAAAACAAATTCAATAGATAATCTAATCATATTAATAAATTAGATTAAGAGGAAGTTTTGAATTAAAATACAACATTTTACACTATCCATTAAAAATTGAACTTTGTCAGAAAAATACCAAAAATTTACACAAAGTAAATTTTGATGTCCAGATTCTAAAGAAGGATTTTATTTTGAAAAATAAATCATATAAAATTTTTAAAAGTATATTTAAAAAGGGTTCTCCATCAAAAGGCGATTAATCGACCATTTAAAGAATATTAGAAGATTTATGCTTAAAATTGGATTCTTTTGTATTTTAAGCCTCTAAAATTTATTGGATAAAAGTAAAAATATTTGAAAAACATATATTATCATTTTGTAGTTAGTTCCGTTCATTCCTGCCATTACAACGTCTAGGTGTTAACTACCATTTTAAATAATATTATTTTATTATTAGAGTGCAACATAAGATTTCAAAGAAACTTGTTGTTGCGTATTGGGTACGCCATCGAGCATAGTTTTCCCTTTAATGTAATATTAATATTTTATTCACATATATGGATAAATATGAAAATTTCATATTCTTTATTTACCTGGGTTGTTACACTAGTGGTTCTCTAGTGATAGAGCCTTCCTTCCCACTTTTGGAGTCCATAGAGTTCCTCCCATATAAGTCGTGTATCCCCAGTTCTGGGCACATGGTGAATTTTTTATCATCACGGTAGTGTTTTTCATTCATCTCTATTTATTGTGAATCATGTGTTCTGGGTATGATAATGTTCCTATGTGGAAGGATGAAACCGAACCTTAATAAGGATAATAAAAGTTTTTAAACAATTAAGTGGTAGTTTGATGATGTATTTGTACTATTTAAACATGGCTTATGTGTTGTGAATTGTGTGGGCATATGTCCACTAAAAATTGTGGATCTTGGTGGTCCTTTATTGCTCACTAATGAACCTCTTTTTTCTGGATATTTCTATTATTGAATGGATTTTACAAGGAAACTTGATAATCACATAAACTCATTTGATTAAATAGATTCCCAATTAATAATAATCCTGGTTTGGTCACCTTGTTGATCCAAATAGAAGGAATAAACTAAAGGAATTGTTTATTTAAATCTAAAAACATCATAGGTATGTTCTGGTGATATGTATGGTTGTTCTGTGTGATTCATGTGGGGTGACATGGATGGGGATGGGATCCCCTATTTTGATGTAGTTGTTTGTGGATTTGAGGTTGTGTGGGGACATATGTTGAGACTTGGTTTTGTTCCAGTACATCGAGGGATCTCACATATCCCGTTTGTTTTCATGACATTACAAGGGAACTATGTGTGAATGCTTAATTTTTTGCTTGGCTGTTTTTCCTTCCATGGTTTGTGGAAATTCATGTTATTTTCTTGGTAGTAGAGATTTATTTAAATAGTACCACTTTAATGTGATAAATAGAATAGTTTAGATGTGAAATTGTTTTCTGGGAATGAATTTTTACTTGGTAGTGCATGTTGTGATTTTTATGAATGAATAGTAATGATAGTGTTTGTGTACGGGCTAGTTTTCGTACTCCTCAGTTAGGATGAGTTCTTGTTTACCTATGTGTATAATTTAGTTCTGATATTTCTTATTCATGCACAAACCAAGTTGAGCACTTCGCACTGAACACCCACATTTAATGGGGGAGGGTGTTTCTCCCTTCACTCCTATGATTGGCTAGTTATTATCTCCTTTTTATTCCCTTTCCCATTTTTTCCATGACTCTCCAGGCAGGTGGTGATGTCCTGAGGTCCATTGTAGCCCATGATTCTTCAGGCAAGGTATTTGAGTGGTTGGCCGAGGTGTGTCTGGGCGGTTTGTTTCTCCTGTGTCTTCCGGATGTGTCTTGGGCATCTTCAGAAATTGTGGAATTTTTTGTGGTTGAGGTTTCTATAGGTGGGAATGTGTGTGGTTGTTGTGCCCTGGTGTCTGAGGGAAAGATACATGGTTTTTTTGTCCCTTAAAGTTGTTGTTGGGGAAGTAGTGGGACAAAAATAGAAATGGTGGTGTAGTTTTGATGCATAGTATTTCTTAAAAAACCAGCGGGAATGCAGTGTGGGGTACCCAAATGTCGATGTGCTATTACTGTTACTTCACCTGACTTACATTATTTATTGACTGTGCCTCAGTGAGGCTAGGTGGATAGTTTTCCTTAATAGGTTGTTGGTTATATAAATTACCACATGGGGCATTATATTGTATCCCAACATGTGCATGAGATATTTTGGTTTTCCATTATGAGTATACCTGTATACTCACCCTACGTATATAAAACTGCTTTCAAGAATCCAGGAGGACTTCAAAGATTATGTGAGACCATACTAGCTCAGACATCAGGACTACTGTCATTGTTATTTTCATTTTTGGGACTTTCCCTTTGGAGGTTTCATATACTTGTATGGGTTTACCTTTGAACAAGCATATGGGCATGAATGTTTTCTTCACTTTTACATTCAGTTTTGGTGTTTTTTTGATTTTTACCATCATATCTCCTGATCTAACTAAATAAAAAGGGAAATTCCTTCCATATAACGTGTGATTCTATACCATTAGTTCTAGTCGCCACTCTGATTCCTATTTATGGTGGGACTCAGGGGTCATTATTAGTCCTTAAATGTGAGGATGGAAGGGTATTTAAATTTTCTATCCCTTCCCTTATCTTGGTGAAGGCGGGTCATGAAATAAGGGTATCAAATACATGGTTGAGAGATAGGATGGAGCTCGGGGTTAGCAAACGTGACAATTGCATGAGATGGTATGGAAACCATGTTAGTAAATATTGGTTAATGAAATAGGCAAGGGAAGACAGAGTATGATATGAGATTTCAGGGCCCCCGTTATCCGATGCAAGGACATGGGATCTACTGAACGACTGAGTGAGGCTATACTAATTATAGGGTAGAGACCATAGGAAAGATAAATGACTCATAATGTCTTGTGTTCATGTGTGTTATGGGTGTTCTGGGAATTTAAATAAATAAAAATTTTAAGAAAGATTTAAATGAAATATATAATGCTTCTCAGGGCTAGGAATTCCTTATTTACCATTAAGGTACGACACTTGGAAAATGACCATGATTAGAGTGGGTGATTGAGTCCCAGAAAAATCATATGGATGATTAGTGAAGCACTGATTGAGAGGAAGAGGATGACCGGTGGCATAGGACACTTCATTCCATTTAGAAAAATACCCTCTAGAAGTACAAGGACAACGTCTTAGACATGGACACCAAAAAATGGATCAAGGAGTTGTTGATAGCTTTTTGCGTGATCCGGGTCCGACTGAGTACTTGGTTCCATTTCAAATCAATCTGATATAGGCGGCCACATGTCTATGGAGGATGATCTACCTCAGATATAGGTTGGAGAGTGAGATTTTTTTTAATTGACTTTGAGAATGAATTTTGGGTGGATTTCCTTTCCTCTACAATGAAGGATGAGAAGAGTTGGGAGCTAATATCCATTCATCAGAGGAGTATGTTAGTGGTAGAGCTGGGGATCAAATTCATTGATCTCCTTCATTTTTCTCCAAAACATTTTCCATATGAGGAGTCATGGGTTAGACGTCAAGAGGAGGCACTCAAACCTTATCTTCAGTAAGATGTTACTCCCATCACCCTACCGAAATACATGGAGGTTCAGAAGAAGGCAGAATTGGTAGAGAGGATGCAGACACTAGGAGGTGTTCCACGAGAGGGATGCCAATTGGTCTCGTCAAAGGGGAAGGCTATCAGCAACAGGCCTCCGGTGTTAGGGTCATCTCAGTGTTGGCTAGTGGGGAGAAAGCCCTAGTAGTTCTAGTTTCGATCTCCAAGGCCTCGCCCATTTTTGTGGGCCCAGTACTAAGATGCTTCATCTCTGGTAGTCGTGGGCACCATTGGAATCAGTTCTCGGACCGTGGGCAACACAGTGCGGGTGGGTAGGTTCAACACCCTCTTCAGTAGCATCAGTTTCTATCTAGAGACTTTCATTAGCATTAGCAAGGAAAGAGAGCTCCCACTCCTTTGAGAGGAGACGTTGCAGGAGTAGGCCGTCCTCAAGGCGCTCCTTATGAAACTCAACCAGGGCATGGTCGGGGAGACCACCAACAACCGAGGGGAAAAGGAGCTGGGCATAGCCAGTTTCATGCTGCAGAGGTAGCAATTCCAGAAGGTCTGAAAGTCATTCGAGTTATGATTAGTTTGTTTAGAACACTTTTCAATTCCTTGTTTGATTCAATAGATTCTATATCATATGTTAAACCTATTATATAAAATTCCTTAGGCATAGACATAAAGATAAGTTCCATGACCCTGGTGTGGAGTATGCTAGATGGGGGTCATACCAACCAATTTGATTTTTTTCAGGGATGACAATTGATGTTAGGGGAACATCAATATAGTGGTGATCATTTTATATAGTAAATTCATCCATACAATGTCAACATAGGAATTGAATGGCATTTTTTGGGCACACTGTTTTTTATTTCTTCCACAGAAGAGTCAGTTTTTTCCAATATGGATAGACATTATGTGGATTTTGTTGGAAAACAATGTTTTTAGGTGGGGAGATGGTGAGTGGAGTCTCTTCTCTCAATGATGGACGATATTTCAACTGAATCAGTGGATGTTGAGATGATGGATGCTCTGAGATATTTGAAAGAGTTCCTAATTTTTTTTTCTAATGAGGTTGTGACTCTACCACCTCGACATGATGTTGAGTTTAGGATAGACTCACAACCTAGTTCCCGTCCGATTTCGATGGCTCTTTATCGGATGGATCCTTTTGAATTACGAGAGTTGCATATTTATATTGATGATCAGATAAAGAAAGGTTTTGTTAGGCCCAACATGTCGACATGGGGTGCTCTAGTCTTGTTCATGAAATATGTATATGCTGGTCTATGGCTGTGCATAGACTACCAGAAATTGGCTCAGGTAACTGTTATAAACCATTAACTTCTCTTGAGGATAGATGATCACTTTGACCAGATGATGGGAGCAGGATGGTTCTCTTCAATCAATATGTGGTATGTGTATCACCAATTAAGGTTGATTGATAATGATATCTTGAAAATTGATTTCAGGTGATAGTATGGGCACATTGAGTTCGTAGTCATTCTGTTCAATGTTACGAATACAAATTTTTTGTTCAAGGGGCTCATGACCTCTATTTTCCACAAATTTATGGTCCGATTCATTATTGTGTTCATCGATGAAATATTGATCTACTCATGATCAGAAGAGGAACATAATAATCACTTAAGGATGGTCTTGTAGATTTTCGACATGACCATATCTATGGAAATTTATCCATGTGCATGTTCTTGACACTAGAAGTGCATTTTCATTGAAATGTGGGGTCTCTGCAAGGGGTATCAGTTGATCTATAAAACGATTATGTGGATTTTCCTTGGGAAGCACCCAAGAATATGATTGTGGTTCATAGTTTCCTGGTGCTGGAAGGATATTATCAGAGGTTCATGCCTGAAATCTCTCTAATTGAAGCACCTTTAATAGGTTTTACCAAAAATCACCGTGGATTCCTATGGTGTGAGTAGTGTAGGGAAGCATTCAGCCATCTGAAGGAATGGTTGTTCAGTGCTATAGTGCTCAGTTTTCCATATGAATGGTTGTTGTTTTATGTGTTTTGTGAAGCATATATATATGGCCTAGGGTGTGTGTTGATGCAGTAGTGGTGGTGATCTCTTATGGTTCTATGAAGTTACGTCCCCATGAATGTAACTGTGCCACCCATGACCTGGATCTTTCAGCGATGGTATTCTCACTAAAGTTATGGTGCCACTACCTCATCATGGAGAAAATTTTGGTCTTCACGTATCACAAGATCTTGTGTTATATCTTCCTTCAGCGAGACCTGAACATACGACAGGGGAGGTGGATTGATTTTTTTAGGAATACTACATTCAGATTTCTTACACCTCTAGAAAGGAGAAAGTAGTTGCTGCTTTCTTGAGTAGAAATTCATAGATGGATGTTGTCTGAGAATCAGTATATTCTTGGAAATCAATGTAGGAGTTGGATTCCCTAAACTTCGATGCAAGTGTGGAGTATGATAGAGGATTTCTATTTTATATGACAGTACATTCCTCCCTGTTGCTGCAGGTGGAGGAATCTCAATGCGGGGATGTAGAGTCTATAGTGATGCATGATCGTGTTAGCCAGGGAAACAGTATGGAAGGATTGTCTAAATATGGATAGAATTAGATTCTGTTTCATGGAATGTTTTTTTCACAGTGACAATACATGGGAGAGTTATTGGTGACTTCAAAACTCACCCCTGGTGGTACACCCAGGACTTTCCAAGATGTACTGGGGCCTGAGGGGTCATGTTTGGTGGCCAAGGGTGATGAGGATAGTGGCAGAGTTTGTGGTAAGGTGCCCAGAGTGTCAGTAGTTGAAGGCTGAACACCACGTTCTAGGATGATCATACCAGCCTTTATATGTCCCCTAGTGGATGTGGGATGACATCTCGATTGATTTAGTCATTGGACTACCAAGAGTTCAATGGGGTTGTGATGCTATCTTGGTAGTGGTAGACCGACTGACAAAATCTGCTCATTGATTAGCGATCAAGGAGTCTGGTGTGGTGGATTCCATAACATGGAGATATGTGGATGCGGTGGTGTGGTTTCATGGAGTTCTAAGGTCCATAGTATCGAATAGGGATTCATTGTTTACCTTACGAGTCTAGAAGGGATTGCGGAATGCTTTTGGAACCTAGTTATGCCTTAGAACTACTTTCAACCACCAAATAGGTGGGAAGACTGAGTGGACCAACCAAACATTAGATGATATTCTATGAACATGTATTTAGGACTTTGGGGGATCATTGGAATGAACTTTTACCTTAGTAGAGTTTTCCTACAATAATAGCTATCACTCTATAAATGGCATGGCATAGTTTAAAACATTATATGGGAGGCTATGTCGTTCACTCATGTGCTAGATTGAGGTTGGGGGGCAGGTGTTCTTATCCCAGAGGTAGTCCAGAGAACAATAGAGAAGGATTAGCTAATGTGTGAGAGGATTAAGGGATTCCAAGAAAGGTAGAAGTCTTTTGTCAATTTTAGGAGGAGAACCTTGTAGTTCAAGGTCGGGGGCCACATGTTATTGAAGGTCTCCCATCGACGGGGGAAGTGAAGGTTCAGAAATGGGAGAATGATCTATCCTAGGTTCATCAAGCCTTTAAAAGTGTTGTGGTAAGTCGATGAGGTGGAATATTAGCTGCTGTTTCCACCTCAGTTGGAAAGGATCCATGATTTTTTCTACGTCTCCTAGCTTCGTCGATATATACATGACGATTCCCATGTATTTGACTGGGGATAGTTTGATATAGGGGAAGACACTACATTCTTGGAGTGACTAGTGATAATCGAGGATCTAAATGAGAATGTGCTTCATTAATGGGACATCTCTTTTGTTCATGTATTGTGGAGTCATGGTGGCTCGAAGAAAATACATGGGAGAGAGAAGATCAAATGTGTACCCAGAACCAAGATCTATTTTGAGTTGTTGTTCTGAGCCTGCCTTGATGTTATTGTTTTTATGACATGTTTGGGATGTAGTGATTGACCTTTCTAACTATGAAATGTGTTTTTTCCTTTTTCTATGAATAATTATGAAGAGTCCGGACTGTGTAGAGGGGAGGAACTAATGCCCCAATCAAGACGCATAAGGGTGGATGTGATTAAACTCGTGCAGGCAAGTCTATGCCACCCAAAGTGGATAGTATCATGACATGGAGAAGGGAATCCCTAATTCACATGATTGGATGATGTGACATTTGTATGTTTGTGTACATGATGTAGAAGTGTTCCAAGATGTCGAGGAGGATTACTCCTCACATGTATCATCAATGTGGTTGTTCAGACCCCACTCTTTTCTTTGGGTCTCGTTTCAATTCTTGAGGACGAGAATTGTTTGTGTGGTATGATGTGTAATGGATCGTACCCTCCTGGTCCAATACATTGTCAATTTATGGATTTGGGAACCCTGGACCCATCAGTGAGTCATGAGGGAGGCGGTGTCAGTGGCATGGTGTCACTATGGTGTCCCCCATCAGTGTAATTGATCAGACACACTGATCATTGTGTCCCCGATAGGTGATTCACTGATCAGTGTTTCCCATATCAGTATCACCGATAATTGTGTCATCAATTGGTCTCACCGATCAGTTCCACCACCGAATAGTGCCATGATGTTGTTGGGGGTTTCTTTAGTGAGTTTCTCATAATGATTCCATTAAGGTTTATTTCCTATTTAATGTGGTTTGAGTACATTTTTTTGAATACCATTAATGATTTCCTACATCTCCAAGAGTGGGGAGACCCTCGACTAACCCAAACTCTGTGTCGTTGTTAAACATTTTCATTTTTTAAATGAAATCTTTTAACTCAAAGTTATTATGGCCACCTATCCCATGAGAATTATTAAATTATAGTTAATATGATCAAGTGTAACCATATAACTATATTGTGAAACCACGTTCCTTCATTAGAGACATTAATGTTTTTAATCTCGCAACACCAGGTTCTCACCATTGATCACACAAGGATTCTTTTTTGCATCTTGGCAGGTCTCTTTTACTTTCAGTAGTGTGTTTGGAGTCCCCCTTACTGAGACTAGTGGTGTGCCTATGCTGGATCCTTCCTACTCACTTTTGGTGTCCTCATAATTTCTTCCCTACAAGTCATGCATCCGTTGTTCTTATCACATGGAGAAAAAAATCAATCGTTGTTCATCTAGGTAGGGTTTTTCCTCCATCTGTATTTACTGAGTATTATACGGGGTGCGTATGACAATGTTCCTATAGTGATGGATGAAACCAAACCTAAATGAGTATAATAAAAGTTTATAAAGAATTAAGGGGTGTGTTTGATTATGATGTTTTACTCCTTTACCTTTTCTGATATGTTGTTAATTTTATGGTTTTTGTCCACTGAAAATAATGGAAGTTAGTGGTCCTTTCTTGCACATTAATGAAGCTCTGTTTTCTTGATATTTATATGATTGAATGGTTGTGACATTTATACTGGTTGATCTTGTAAAATCAGTTGATTAAATGGATTCCCAAAGATTAAGAGTCCTTCTATGGTCACCCTGATTATCCAAACATAAATACATAAATAATGGGATGATGTGTTTAAATATGAAAATACTCTTGCTCTGTTTTGGTGATATGTTTGGTTGTTCCGCTTGATGCCTGTTAGGTGACAGTGATGTGGATGGGATCCCCTATTGTGCAGTTGTTGTTTCTGGATTTGGTGCCATGTGGGGCCGTATTTTAAGACATGGTTTGGTTTCAGTACATTGAGGGATCCCACAGACCCCCTTTGTTGCTGTGACTTTACAAGAGAACTGGGTGTGTATACTTAATTTGCTGCATGGATGTTTTTTCTTCATTGGAATGTGGCTATGCCTTTTAGTTTCCCAGTAGTGAAGATTTATTTAAATGGAACCACTTGAATGTGATAACAAAATTGGTTAAATGGGAAATTGTTTTCCCGGAATGAGTTGGGACATGGTTGTGGCTATTGTTCTTTTGATGAATGAATCATAATGAGGGTTTTTGTGTATGGGATGGTTTTAGAGGCTGTAGGTTAGGATGGGTGCTTCTTTACCTATATGTATAATTTAGATCTTATTTTTATTATTCGCACCTCACCCATGTTGATCACTTTGTGCCGAACACCACCATTTAATGGGGGAGGGGATATTCCCAACACTCCTATTAGTGGATTGTGATTAGATTCTTTTTTTCTGCCTTTCCAGAGTATCCCAAGAACCACTAGGATAGATGTGATGGCCTGAGGTATATTATAGCACATGATTCATTGTGTAGGGTAGTTGTGCTTGTTTACCGAGGTGTGTGTAGGTAGTTTGTTTCCCAAGTGTCTCCGGGATGTGGCCCACGTGCCTTTAGGTGTGGAGGTAGTTAATTTGGCCTAGGTGCCTTCAGGGTGGGGATTTTTGTTTTTATTGTGGCCCAGGGGTCTGCAGGCATGACACGTGGTTTTGGTCACCCATAAGGTTTTTTTGGGGTGGCAGTTGGACTATAGTGGAATTGGAGGGGTAGGTTTGATGTGTAGGATGTCATAAATAACTAGTCGGAAAGTGGTGTGTGGTACCCAAATGTCAATCTGCTATTACTATTACATTACCAGACATGTGTTATTTTTGGAGTGTGCCGTGGTGAGTCCAGGTGGATAGTTTTTCCTTGCAAGTTGTTTTGGTTATATCTAATTTCTCAGAGGGCATTTGATTGTCTCCCCACTTGTGCACAAATGATTTTCGTTTTCCCTACTGAATATACATGTATGCTCAACCCACAAATATAAAACTGCATTCAGGTTTCAAGGAGGACTTCGAAGACTGTGGGGGACTGTACTATCTCAGACACTGGGATAGTTTTCGTTGTTTTTTACTTCTTTTGTCACATTACATTTGGAGTTTTCTGGTACTTATATGGGATTATCTTTGAACATTAATTTGGGAATGGGTTTTGGATTCACTTTTACCTTCAATTTTGGAGATTTTTTTTGGGTTTTTACCATAATATTTTCAAATCCTACTAAATAAAAATTGTCATGCATTACATATTCTGTGTCAGTATTTACCCTTGGTGCTACTCGCCGCTCCGAGGCCTATTGAAGGCGGGACTCAGGGGTGTCATTATCATTCCTTCAGCATGAGTAAGGAAGGTTCTGTAAATTGGATATCCCTTCACTCATCTCGGTGAATGAGGGTCACGAGGGTTCTTCCATATCCAGAGTTATTTTAGAGCATTATGTATTCTTCAGTTCTCACCTCTTTTCTATCCATATAATCCTATAATATGAATTATTTTTGTATTCATAGGATCTCTTAGGAGGACATTTTGATGGAATGGGTTAGGTATTTTTGATCGTGTGGGAACTTGAGGTCTCTTTTTTCGATGGATGCTGGATTTTCAAAGAGGGATGGATCCATATTCCGAAGTAGTTTCAATGAATATTTAGGGGCTCCCATTTATATTTCATAATCCTCATTTAATCAAGTGTATTTGTGACACTTTGAGACCCATTATTTTTTCTGAAAAAGGAACAATTCAAATGGAGAGAATCATTTCTATTCTACATATTCGTTTAGCTTGACGTCTTGAAGCCTCAAACAAAATATATGGGGTTTTTTGTGGTTGAATCCTTTATAAGTCATCAAAATATTATTTTTCATTCTATTAAATTATTTTTATTGATTTAATTCTTTAGGGACACCATATCTAACAACTATTAAATCATTTTTCTCAATCTCAAGGTTGCTATTAAAATTGTGTTTCACTATATTTCTCCTTGATCACTGCTTCAAGGTATCTATATGGAGAAAAGGAAGGCAACATTGTTATTTTCTATGGGTATTCTAATCCAATGACATATATCAGTTTTTTTATAGATTTGTGAAGTTCCCTTGGCACTAGATGTTGGGATTGGATTAAGGTACAACTATATAGTGGTGAAGATATATATCCAGCTGATCTTTTATAAGCTAGTGGTTCTATAATTAGGGGTTGGGTTGATGCTTCCTAATAGTTGGAAACTGGTTTATGGATTTATGTGAACCATTTTCATTACCAAATTTTTATGTCTCCTATTTATTCATAAGTGGATTCATGTGGGGTTGAGGAGGCTTATTATTTCAAGGATAGTGTGGTGTTTTACTCCCAACAACAACTCAATATATGTGGAGTTGTATTTCATTCTATTAACTCATTTGTGGTTATTTTTTATAGAGGGGAGGACCTACATGTCCATGGGTCTCCTGTTGTTGTAATTTTCAATTTTAATTACCTATTCTCTCCAATTTGTGTTATGGTTACTTGGTCAAAATCACGAGGTCCTTCTATTCTCACGTTTCTATTTATTATGTTATGAAATATCTAAGGATAGTTAATCCCATATGATCCTTTATAATGTTATCTTATTTAGGGTGGATGGATCAGTACATTGGGCCTCATGTGATATTTTATACCAAATCTATTGGTATTAATTCTATTATTTTATCCATAGTAGTTATCCTGGATCCAAATAAAATGTATGACCATATTTAATAGTTTCTAAGGAAGCATTGTGTTGGAGTTTTTTTTCATGATGATCGTACTAATAACTACATATGTCCTATCTTTATGTGATTAATTTCATTTAATAAGGTGGATTAATCTGAGAAACCTATTAATATATATGTTAGTTCCAGTTAATCCTATTTATTTAAATATTTTTAATATTTCAATTTTGATCCATCAAATATGTACTTCCATTGGGAGAGGCTATCTAGAATCAATACATGTTCTCTAGCATGGTTTATTAGAGGACATTTTAACATAATGTTGAATATTTTGAAGGAAGTATGGATTCTTTAAATACAAGTGATGAATTTTTCTAGGAGGTCATATCTATCCTTCTATTTTCATAATGGCATCATATTTAATAATTAAAAACATTATGTAAACCCTTTTAAAAGGAATGATTTCTATTATTATATGTATGTATGGGTCTAATGGATTTTCATATATTAAATTGAGGAAAACAAGTTGTTTTCATCAATGGATCCTCTAGATTCATTAAATGGTTTATCAAAGTTACATATTAATAATAAAATTGAGTTGTAAAAGGATTAATATGGCTAAGGGTAATTTTCATCTTCCCAAATCCATTTTAGGAGTCAGATAGTGAATGCAATTGAGGAAGGGTATTAAATGATTTAGTGAAAAACATTTATGGAGTATTGGGGGATCCATATCTCCATATAAAGCAAGAATTATCTATTTAATTCCTATTGTGATCTATATTACAAAAAAAATTACAACTGGAAGAGTAGGTTCTTATCCTGTGGTTGTTGGATCCCACATGTGAACATCGTTTGTTCTTTGATTCCTTTTGTAGACATATTTAGTAATATGAATCCAATATTTTTATCATTTCTAATGAATTAATCAGGAATATTTTTAATTTAGATACTCATAAATAAGGAACATTTCATTAGAAAAAATGGGGTATATTGGATGATTCTGTTTTGGAGGGGGATTAATCTGTTGAATCTTGAGGATTCCTTCTTTAAAATTTAATAAAGTTGATCACGTGAAATCATGTAAGGGAATTTAATGACTTTAATTTTTCATGTATTATTTTTTTATATTTAAGGTAATATTTTCTACACCAGGTTCGATGAATGTGTGTGTAATAAAATGACCTTTTGAATAATTTTTTGTTTCATAAATTTGTGTGTTATTTTATTTTGTACTCAAAAAAACTATATCCTTTTCTTAATGAAGTAAGAATAATTTAAATGAGACCTTTGGGTTTCTCATGTTATATAACCATTGGATAATTTCTATCAGTGGTCTATATGACTATTGGAAACTAAAGTATTAATGTTATGATTTTTTATTATAATTAATTCTGATTGTGGTTATTTAATATATGAAGTGGAGTTGATGGCCACATCTAGTAGACTTGGGACGTACAAAGCCCATTTTTCGGATCATGTGATGGATTTTGCATCACAAGGATTTCCAGTGGACCAAGTCCAAGCTGAGCTTAAACCTGTGAATCTTGAACAAAATTGCCTACGTGATAAGTTCATGCTGATAGAAATCACAAATTTGGAAATTTTTTCTAAGTCTCCCCAATATTCTATCACCATTTCAAACATAACTCTAAGTTCCTTTAAAGGTTTTATAAGGTTATATGTACTGAGGCCTTATTTACTTTGTGTAATCCATTTTTATAAATAAAATTATTACTTCTTATTGTGGTAATTTTTTTGTATTTAAAAATATAAAAATAAATATAGGATGACTTTTTAAATGTTTCATATTATTTATGAATATTTAAATAAAAATATTATTTTAAAATATTATTTATACTATAAATAATAAATAATGCAAAATTATTTTAAAAAAATGGACATATACAGTTGTGATCAGTATGAAATTTATTGTCTAATAAGATCAGCCAAATTTTTTTGAACTATGAATAGTAATATTACCCTTAGAAATAGTAATGTGACCAATATAACAGTAACATCAATTAGTAATTTAAATATATAATATAGGAATCACTAATGGTAATATGGTATAATAGTTTTAGAAAATTACATTTTAGATATTATTAGTCAAGTATTAGTATTTTTTCAGGTGAATAGTTAATTTAATTAAATTTTAAATATATCATATATAGAAAATTATGATCATAAAATGATGTTCATTTTTGATTTCAGTACAATGATATTTGGTTATAGTGAATTAATGAGATTTGTATAAAATGTTTTTTATGTGAATTGTAAAAATATAGTTTTTGAGTTTTCAGTGTGTTTTATGACATAATAATGATGTAATATGCAATATGAAATGATGGTATACTCATTTGGATTACAATATATTATGAGGTATCCCTTGTGACTAAAAACATGGTCAATAACCATAGTAAAGCTTATGGTTTTTCAAATACCACTAATGAGGTGTCCTTTGGAAATTAATAAAATATTCATTTTCATATGATGTGTATATTATTATTTATCCTTATTTTGTTCCATTTAATTATCAATTGATTAGAGAAACTTTTCTCTCTCATCATCTATGTTTATTAATTTGGATGGGATGCTATTAGACTGTAGAATTTCTGTAAGGGAATTCTCAGACATCTATTTTCTTTTAATGTTATCTTTTATGTGGAATGTCTTTAATTTATTCATAAAATTATCTTATTTAAATTTTATTCTATCCCTATACTATATTATGATTCTTTTAGGAATGGGTGACCCAAATCCCATCTATTTTTAATGTTTTCTAAAACCATGTTGCATAATCCATATGCTGGTGAATTTTCATATCAAAATCTATCCCCTTTTATCAAGAAATTATATTATTTTAATAATATTAAAACCCAAAACTATTTCATTTTCTGGGGTATTTATGAATACATAAAAATTATATATTTTAATCTGTAATTGACATAGACAAAACCCTCATTTGCTTTTCATTGGTTATAAATGATATAATTTTCATGATTTTATGAACTTGTAAAAATGTCACAATTTGGACATGAAATCGATTTATTTTATTCTATTTGGGTTAATTATGAAATTTTTTTATTATGATCTATGTGGATCAATTGAAAATAATGACATATTTAGGGTTTCCATAATAGCACTCCAATGCATTGGTAATGAAATTAGTCTCTATAGATGAAAACTTTTCTGAGAATTTGTTGAACAACCTTGGTAATTTTTATGAAATCAGGGGGATAGAACTTGGTTATATGCTTATGAATGTATAAATTAAACGTTTTCCCCATAATTTTCATGTAATTTTTCATATTATTATTGTTATTATATGACTTTATATCATGACTTTATGATAT
Organism: Viscum album; assembly: GCA_963277665.1. Taxonomy (NCBI): domain Eukaryota; kingdom Viridiplantae; phylum Streptophyta; class Magnoliopsida; order Santalales; family Viscaceae; genus Viscum; species Viscum album. The sequence continues at coordinate 26,001,144 of OY728120.1, read as the reverse complement.
TTCCCATGTTCTTATTGATATCGCTCAAGTTCACATGTAAACAGTTTCACTTGTTTTACTTACTAGGCCTTATGTTCACCCTCTCATTTGATGTATGTCCCTTAGATAAGAGATACAATAATTGTAATTATGATGAAAATATCAATAATAATTTCATGGTATCAAAAAATATTTTATATGTTTTCATATATTATGTACCATTTTTCTAAGATAGTAGACTATATGATCCTCTATTTGTAAAATGTAATGAAATGGTATGCAATGAAAAGGTGGGATTCCATAGTTGGTATAAAAGGATAGATTAGTTATATGGGGAAATTTTTCTATGTCTAATTTATGAATGACACTATATAAAGGTTTAAATATATGAAATCTTCTTGGTAATTTTGTGAAATATTATGTATGTGGTTTCTAATAAAATAAATCATTGTCTTGATACAAACAAGTGGATGTGGATCTAAAATAGATGTATCTAAGGGTAAAAAACAAAAACACCTCTTTGATCTAGAATTGAATGGGAACTGGTTCATGAAAATGGTCCTTTGTTCACTCTTGGTTTGACACTCCTAGGAGATTATGTTTGGTTAATAACAATCATTTTATTAATCATTATGAAGGATTTAGTGTGAAATGAAATTATTGTTAAATAATATAATGATTATGCATGAATTTTTTAATCCTAAAAATCATTTATAGTTTAAAGATTCATAAATGAAATAAGATTCTTTCTAACATTATATTCTTTTAGGAAATGGTGGGAAATAGAAGGAAAGATGCAAATGGTGACCTTAAGGGACCATGCACTGATGGCCCTCCGATGGAAGATGGAATAGAAAATTTCATGAGAATGATAAACCAACTAACTCATTTTATGTTAAATATCTTGAATCAACCGTAGAGATTGATTTTGCCATGAGGGGAACAAATATTTGTTGAGTCCTTTATGCCTCAACAACCACTGACCAATAGTGGATCTAGCGACCCATTAATTACTGAACAACTGAACAGCTCTATCGAGAAGATCTTTTCTATGATCCACAATTCAGAACACGAAAATGTCACCCTAGATATTTAATTCTTAGATGGAGAAGCCGATCACTGGTGGGAACTTATTAAAAACATTAAAGAAGAAGTGGAGGTTGAATCTATGGAGTGGTAAGAGTTCAGATGGATCTTCTTCAATAAGTATTTCCCTCATGCGATGAGAAGAAAAATGCAGAATGAGTTTCTCAAGCTGAAGAAGATGGAGAATTAATCTATTAGATGCTATGAGATGAACATCATAAGACATTACAATTACACATCATGATTTTTCATGGATCATAATTAGGTGGTTGATGGATTCATTGGTGGACTGAGACTTCATCTTCTGATTAATCTAGCAGACATAGACTATGATTGCTATAAAATGATTGTGTGAAGTGATATGAAAGTCAAACAGGAGTTCGGTGAGGTGTAGTGGTATAAAATATCCAATGAAAAGAAGAGATCATAGGATACATTATTATGGATGGGCTTTGACCAGGGAAGAGGAGGAAAGCAAGTGCAACATCCCACATGTAATAAACATGTGATGAAGCATTCAGGGAACTACCTGCTCGAGATTAGAAAGTGATACATGTGTGGAAGATATGGAAATATCGTTCCGAATTGTCATAGTAATGTGAAGCCTCAGCATCCCAACACTAAAAAAATGGAAGATAATGTAGGCCCTAACTGAAGTCCAATGCTTTAAGTGTGGTCATCTTGGGCATGTTTCCAATCACTGTCAAAATCTAAGGGTAGTGGAGTGGAATCACAATCATCCTTAGATAAGGCCAATGTTGAATGTTTGTGCTTTTTCTATCATGGTAGTAAATGTTAAAGCTCCAAATGATGTGGTGGTAGGTACTCCTGTTATTCTATCAAAGCAATCAAGTACTTTGATTTATTCTAGTTTTACAAATTCTTCTATTTCATCTACGTTTTTGAAGAATTTAGAATTAAAACCTAAATTGAAAAAATTAGAGTTATCTATCATGAATCTTGGAGGGATTATCCATGCATCCACATTATTTCCAAACTATAGTATTTAAATTAGAGATCACAATATTAGTGAAAATCTATTATTTATTCAAATGTTGGAATTCAACATTATACTAGGGATGAACTGGCTCTCAATTTGTTATGATATGTTCAAATGGAGAAGAAATGAAATCATAGTTGTCTTGAATAGAAAACCTATATTTATCTTCTTAGGAGAGATATCTCAAATTGTTCTCTTCTAATAAGAACCTCATATATCATTATTTATAGATTTGATTGGTGAAGAAGAAGAATGAAAGGAGAGTATAAGGATAGAAAATGTCCCCATAATCCAAGAATACATTGACATCTTTCCTAAGGAGTTACCAGGACATCCCCTAGATAGAGAGGTAGAGTTCTCCATTGAACTCCAACCTAGATATCATCCTATTTAAAATAACCCATGTAGAATGAAAATATTGTAGGTGGATGATTTAATATAACAACTCAAATATATTTTGGAGAAGGGGTTCATCTGACTGAGTGTGTCTCCTTGGGGAGCAACCATTCACTTTGTAAAGATGAAGGATGAATCAATGTGACTTTTAATTTATTATAGAGAATTTAACGGGAGCACAATGATAAAAAAATAACCTCTTCCAAGAATTGATGACTTATTTGACCAACTTTGTGGGGATCAATTCTTCTCTTAGATCGATATTCAGTTTGGTTATCATTAATTGAGGGTGAAGAAAGAAGATATTCCAAAAACATCTTTCCAATAATGATATATGAATTATGAGATTATTTTATTCCCTTTTGACATGATTAATTATTCTTCTAATTTTTAGATTTTGTGAATATAGTATTTAAGGACTACCTTGATTACTGTTTTTTTGTTTGTATGGATGATATTATGATATATTCCAAAAGTTTCTAGGAGAATCATGATCATCTAAGGGATATTTTTAAAATTCTACGGAAGGAGTGGATTTTTGGAATGTTTATAAAATTTCAATTTTGGTTAAAACAAGCTTCATTCTTGGGGAACATTGTAGCCAATGATGGAATCACAATTGACCCTACAAAATAAGGTTGAATAGTAGTGGCCTCGTCTTACAACAATAACTGAGATCCATAGTTTCCTTGGATTAGTGGGATATTATATGAGGTTTGTGAAAAATCATTTCATTATATTCTAATACATTAACCTTGTTAATATGAAAAGAGTTCATGTTCTAATAGAAAATGGAGTGTGAATAATATTTCCAAAAGCTGAAGAAGACATTGGTTGTTGCACCTATGTTAACTCTACCCTCAAGCAGAGAAGGATTTTTTATTTTTAGCGATGCATCTCCGAAAGGGCTTGGGTAAATCCTAATGAAAGATGAAAAAATAATTTCTTATGCATATTGATATTTGAAGACTCATTAGTAGAACTTTCCTACACCTGATCATGAGCCTCTTGCTTTAGTTTTTTCTCAGATGATATGGAGACACTATCTTTATGGGGAGAAATGTAATGAAAAAAACATTTATTAATGACAATTCATCTTGTTGTAAACAAATTCCTTGTTATGTAAAATTATAATAAAAAATATGAACAGCCTTGGATTTATGGATTTCATACTACCAATAAGAATTTTTACCATGGCTAATATAGCTTAAGAATAGTGATCAATTGATTAATTTATATATTGGTTTTTAACCAATCCAATTTACTCAGAAAAATGAAATAATGGGATCATCAATTAGAATGACTCTATACAAAGCCCATTTGTCCGAGATCGGAAAGGAGGTGGTCTCACTGGGCTCAGCTCTAGGACAATCCCAAGCTGAGCTTTAACACGTTAATCTTTAGAAGAACCGCCTATTGGATATGTGGAAGATACTAATGATTACCACCAGAGCGATGTTATCTGAGTCTCCCCAAGAGTATTCCACCATCGCACACCTTACCCTTCTCACTTATGCAGGTGTTATAAGGGGTTATGTAACAAGACCTTATCACAATGATTATGTGCATTATATTGGTATATAAAAAATGATATACAATTATTTTGTTATAGTTACATTTTAAATGGTTTTTAGAAAAAAAATATTATTATATTAAAAAATCAATTCTAATAAATTTTTGAATGTCTGAATTTAATAATATTTAAATAATTTATTATTTATAAATTAATTTTTATTAATATAATTGATTTTATAATTTTAATGATTACAAATTTAATTTTTATTATGGTTTGAAATCTGTATTTGTCAAATCCCATGAATTTTTTATAAATATCGGTTTTTATTTTACAATAAAAAATTCACATATTTAGAAAATTATTTATATAAATTGAATATTTTTTGGTAATCAGGATATCAAAATTTTTCAAAGTGGAAATTTTCATAATTTTTTGAGATAGTACAAATTTTTGGTTAAAAATAAACACTTTTTTATTTGTATAATCTTTTTTATAACATCATAAAGATCCAATATTGATGCATTAAAATACTAAAAATGGTATGTTTGGACTTTATATGTTTTACCATTAAAATAATATAATTTTTTGTTCATTTGATATATTTTAAAAACCTTTATTGGATCCTCAAAGAATTATAAAACATTTTATCATTTAAAAATGATTTCCTTGAGAGAGTGACTCAACTCCATATAAGAAATCCTAATAATTTAATAAGTTCATAGATTGGTGAAACAAACTAATTTTTTCCACCCCTCTGTGGTGAAAACCATTGGCATAAACTGTGGTTTGGTTTTTGGTTTTAATTACTTAAATCTGTGGGGTCCAAAACCTAAATAATAAAAAATTCCCTCTCCTTTCCTATATAAACCCACCCATGCTCCCACTTATCTTCCCTAAAAACTATTAGATCATGATAAAACTCTTCCCCACTCTCCCTAAATTCCCCCCAAGGCACCCAAATATCCCATTAAGCATCTCTCAGGCCTTTCCAAAGCATTTGGGATCACACATCCATGTATGGTATTTCTTCCATTCCCAATTTTGTCAAAATTTATTTATTTTGTTGGACCCATTTTATAAATTAAAAATGTTGGGGTATGATTTTTCACTTCCCCAATACATCCCTCCTCATGTTTTAATGATGAGAGACCTCTTTGTCTCTCATTAATTCCTGTCATGTACACCTATTACCATACTGAAATTTCAAAAGAGTTATTCTATTTCACATCTTCCTTCTAGTTTATTTATTATGTTATACATTCTATTCACAAATTATATATATTGCAACATGTATCTACTTGGACCTCATACATTCAATTTCATGTACATATGATGAGATGAAACATTCTCTCTCATCAACCATTTTTATGAATTCTTATGTCATGCCGTTATGCTGCCGAAATTACACCGCTATTATCCAAGCCAAAGTCATTGTTTTGTGAATAAGATGCTCATTTCTCAATCAATGGTATTCACCTTTACATGAATTTACTGTGTCCCCCCCAATATTTTATTAATGAAAATTTCTCTTGATCTATGTAAATGTATTCTTATATAATATGGATATATAAAATATGCACTTCCATGGTTTTATGTTTTTATATTTCTATATACCATTAATAAAAATGATCATTGCTAATATAGCCATTGAACAATTATCACCTGATTAGTATAAAGATTTGTCTTTAAAAAATCAAATTTACATATAAAAAGGAAGTGACGGCCTCATGTAGTAGAATATCTTCGTACAAAGCCCATTTTTCGGAGCATAGGAAGGAGGTTGCATCATTGGGATTTGGTCTTGACAAAGACCATGCCGAGATTTAATATGTTAAGCTCAAATGGAACCACCTATGGTTGATGTGGAAATTGGTAGAGATTTCCACCTAAGTGATTTTATCTGAGCCACTCCCAGAGTCTATCAACATTGCACAGCTTACCCTTAAGTCTTATATAGGTGTTATAAATGGATATGTAACAAGACTATAGCACTATGAGTATGAGTATTATTTTTGTATATAATTAAAAATATTCATTCATTTAATTGTTACATTCTCAATAGTTTCTAAATCACAAATATTATTTTAGTTAATATTCAATTAAGAAATCTATTTTGATGAGTTAATGGATTTTTTAATTAAATAATATTTTAATAAAATATTATTACTAAATTAATTTTTATTAAATATAAATAATCAAGTAATTTTTTTGAATACAATTATATTTTATATTATTGTTTGATAGCTATTTGTATAAAAACCCATGAATGTTTTATAAAAGTCAAATTTTATTTTAAAAGTAAACAAATTACATATTTAAACAAAAATTTATAGAAAAATATTATTATTTTTGCAATTACGACTTCAAAATTATCCAATAGAGATTTCTTCAAAATTTTATAAGACGCTCAAATTGTGGGGTAAAAATTAAATACCATTTAAATATATAATGTGTTTTATTACATCATAATGAACCAATAGTGATGTAATAAAATAAAATAAACATTATGTTCTTCCAATATATGTTTTACCATTAATATAATGTGATTTTTGGTTTGTTTTATTTATTTTACAATGCCTTAAAGGACCCTTCCAGACGTATAAAACATTTTATCTTTTTAAATTGATATCCTTGATAGTGCGACTCACCTCTACATAAGAAGACATAATATTTTAATATTTTAGTCTATTCAACACATTAAATAATAATTTTCACTCCTCTTATGAAAAAACCATGGGCCGAAAGCAGTGTTTGGTTTTTGGTTTTGATTAGTTTAATGTGTGGGGTCCAAAACATAAATAATAAAGAATTCCCTCCATATTCGTATATAAACCCACACACGATCCCACTTCCTCTTCACTCAACACCTTTGAAGATCTATCAATCCCTTCCCTCCTTTCTATAGAATCCTCCAAAGGTTCCGCAAGCACCCATAAAATCTCTTTCATTCTTATCCCATGAAATTGGGATCACACTTCTATGTAAGGGAAATATTCGTTTCTAATTTTTGTCCAAATTTCATTATGTTTTTATACAATTAAATTCAATTAGAAATTTTGGGGTATAATTTGAATCCTCCAGAATACTTCCATATTTATGTATGAATGACGATATACACATTTTCTCTCACATTAATTCCTCCCATGTACAACTGTTACCATGCCGAAATTCAGTATGGAATTTATCTCTCCTCATTTATGTTCAAGAAATTCGTTTTTATTTTGAAAACAAATTCAATTAATTATGTTGGGACACAAATATATATATATATATATATATATATGACTCCCTTACTGTCCATTTAATTTATATAGGATGAGACACCCCTTTATCTCTCATCAACCATTTTTATGAATTCTTATGACACACCGTTTTTCTACAGAAATTGCACCGCTATTTTCAAAGCCAAAGTAATTGTGTTGTGAAACCACGACCATTTCTCTATCAAGGGTATTCACCTTTATGCACATTTACTTATTTATTATAGAGATTCATTTATGAATTAATCATTCATTTATCATGTAATAATTAATGATATTTAATGAATCCATGTTTTATGATCCATGTGGAACACTTATTGATGAAAAGAAATGAAAAAGAAGAGTGCACCCTGATAACACTCCAATGAATTGGGTAAATATTAGTATTATGATACATCGAGTGAAATGAGGGTTTATTCATTATAATTCTAGTTCAATTAGGGTTTACTCAAGCTCCATGTGCAATGGGTCTTGGCTAAGGATAATATCATTTTTATTGTTGTTTCCACAATTCTATGTTATGGTAATCATGTTATATCATGCCTTTATGTTCATGTCTCACTTGCAATCCATTGATGTGCCTACTAAATAACATGTACTATATTCTTCATGTTATGCCTTTTTTACACCCTTAATGGGATTTATAGCTCAACCTTTTCTTATGCATTTCCTTAAGTTATCCAATGCAATGCTAAGTACAAGGGAATGTTTCAGTCATGTAAAAGAAGTATTCTATAAAGATATTGTGTTTTATGTTATAAGTTGTTATGTAATGTTACTAAAACCCAAAAACACAAGACATATTGATCTTATATGTATTATAATGTGATGAGTAATATGTAATAATATATGATTAGGTGTGTAATAAATAGTAGGGTTGTAATAGTTGGTATCAGTGGATAGGTTTAGATATTTTTGGGATTAGGTATAGAAAACCCTATTGAATGCCTTTGGGATAATACTGAGTATAATAAAAACATACCTAAATTTTGGTGATTATTGTGTATGTTTTTTATTATGTAAATACAATTTTTTCAGGATACGAGCAGGTAAAGACAGCTCTGGCACATATGTTCCAAGGAGTTAAAACTATGAAAATCTGTTTCGGTCTTATCTTGGGGTATCTGGTACATGAAAAAGGGCCTTGTTTCATTCTTGGTTACAAAAATCCCAATGGATATGCTTTGGTAAATCCACAAGAATTGTATGAACTATTTTTAAGGGAATTAACCTAAGATTATATATTGGAATGTAGATCATGGTTAACATATATTGGGGCCTATAAATTCAGAAGATAAGTAAATAAAAGTAATTTATAAGTCGTCCAATTTTTATTTGGATTACCCTTTATGTTTTACCCATAAAATTCCTATTATTCCATCCAATGGCGAGTAATATGATGAATCTGGATAACAACCGATTTTTATATCAATGTGATGACTGTTATCATGATCTTCTCAATCTAATGGGACTGGGAATCAGAAAGTTAGTCATGATACTCTCTCAGTTTACTAATTTTTTGAATTGAAACATGGGTCAAGTTGAATGTTTGTCCCTCCCACACCCCTAAGAATGAATAGGATGGAATCGAGAGATTTATGAGATAAAGGAATCATACTTTTAATAAATAATCAAATCCCTCTATCGTAGAACAATTGATGAATTCCCTTGAAAGTATCTTCTACATCTTTCAATGTTTCGAATAAGGGAAGGTTCTTCTGGCTTCTTATTATATAGAGGGTGAAGCTAACCAATGATGGACATTGATAAAAAAATAAGAATCTCGAGGAGGGTATCATGGCATTGGAATATAAGTATTTCTTGAAAATAAATTTAACAAATATTTTTCTCACACCCTCTGACTTAAGATAGAAAGTGGCTTCCTTTCCCTCAAGAAAAAAAGATGAAAAATCCATCAGAGAATATGAGGAAAACATCACAAGGCTTTCACGATACACCTATGGCTTTGTCGTTACCCCTGAATTTAAGGATGAAAAATTCTTTTGTGGGCTGAAACCCAGTCTACAAAAATCCCTAGTGATCTGTTTCTTTGATAGCTATGAGGAAATGTTCTTATGTGACCTCCATGTCGAAATGGAGATCGGTGAATCTCAGTGGTATCATGGGGAAAATAAGCATAAGGTGTACTTAAATTTTGGAGGTGTGATGGACAAACCCAATGGTGCTAGGAAAATCCATCACCCCACATACCAATTGTGTGGAAAGAAGCACCGAAGAAATTTCATAAAGGGGATGAGGAATTGCTTTAGGTGTGAAATAGAAGGTAACCTAGCCGTTAACTTCCATAATGAAAAACCCATGGTCGTGACAGTGAAGTTTAATGATCTGTTTAACCCCCAACGCATTGTTCATTGATTAAACTGCAATGATCTAGGGAACCTTTCAAATCAGTTCCCAATGCCATGGGATTTCAGAGGCAACCAACAACCTCCAAGGCAGCAATGGTGAGTTTTTTCCCATCACTACCAATAAAGTGAACCCCGACAGAGAAGTGGTGACATGTACGCTAGTTATTCATTCAAGAATAGTGAATAGACTTTTCGATTCTAGTTCATCGAATTATTTTGTTTCCCTAAAATTTAGTAGAATAATCCCAATACCACCAAAAATCATAGAAGTAAAGATGTCAGTGAGTGCATAAAATGGTGAATCATTGCATCCCATGAATATAACTCCACCGCTATCATAATATATGGATTTAACTATCTGAAAAACCTCATAATACTATCTTTGGTGCAATTTGATGCAATTCATGGCATGGATTGGCCTTCCCAATATAGATCCAATATAAATTTTTGTGAGAGGAAAATCACTCTCCATATAGAGAATCGACCCTCAATTCAATACATGTGCAAGGAGGAAGATGAATATTTTTTAGCATTATCATCTCAAGCATTTATATTACTTCCTTATGGGTATTCATATATAGCTCAGATGATTGAGTCTAAGGAAGCAACCATCCTTGATGTCATGCCTATTGTGAGCGAATTCACTGAAGTGTTTCCTATGGAATTGCCTCAACTTCCTTCTAGAATAGATTATGAATTCTCAATTGTTCTTATAGGTGGGGGATTTCCAATATCAAATACTACCTATAGAATGGAAATTATGTTTCTTGAGTAGAAGAATAATAAACTATAGGAGAATCTGGATAAAGGTTTATACTCCGAAGTCCTTCACCATCTGGTGTACCAGTCCTTTTCGTCATGAAGACAGATGAGTCAATATGATATTTCATTGATTATCATGAGCTCAAAAAAATCATGATAAATAACACGTATCCTCTGCCACAAATTGATGACTTGATTGATCAACTGTGTGGAGCAAAGTACTTCTCTAAAGTTGATATGGTGTTGACATATTATCAACAAAGGGTCAAGAAGAAAGATATCCCCAAGACTTATTTTCGTACTAGTTATGGGCATTATGAATTCATAGTAATAGAATTCGGACTCAATAATGATCAATAAATCATAATAGAATGGATGAATAGGTTTGTTAGTGATTACCTAAAAAAATTCATGGTAGTCATTATAGATGATATTCTAATATACTCTCAAACTAAGGAGGGACTTGTGGATAATCTTGGAACTATACTGGAGACCTTATGATAGGTGAATCTCTATGAAAAGAATACCAGTGTGTGTTAAAATTGAAAGAGGAATCATTATTGGGTCATATAATCTCATGAAATGGGAGATATGTGGATCCCTCCATGATAGCTGCAATTGAGGGATTTCTGAGGCCAACATCTGTAATAGATATCCATAGATTCCTGGGGTTTGCTGGATATTATCACCGATTTGTAAGAAATTTCTCATCATTTTCAAACCCTCGCACAAAGCGAACTCATAATGGACTCATGTTTTCCTAGATTGATGAATGAAAACTGTGTTTCAAGGAGTTTAAAAGGAGGCTTATCAATGCACTCGTGCTCAAAATACCCACATGTGGAGAAATTTGTGTGGTATTCAGTGATTCTTCGAAGAAGGTCTTGGGTTTTGTGTCGATACATAATTTCAATTTCATTGCCTAAGATTCAATGAAATTGAATGGTTATGAGAAATACTATCCAACACATGATCTGGAGTTAGCTATAGTGTTATTTAATTTAAAATTTTGGCAGTATTACCTCTTTAGTGAGAAGTGTGAACAATATAGAGACCACAAAAGCATCATGTATATATTCACATAGAAAGAGATGAATATGAAATAACAAATATTGTTATAACTAATCAATTAATATGAGTCCCCAATCCATTACCACCATGGGAAATCAAATAATGTGTAAGATGCTTTAAGTAGAAAGGACCCAGTGATTCTTTCATTTCTGAGAATTGAAATGGATCCAATCATCATATATTTTATGATAACGGACATGGGAATCATAAAAAAGTTATCATCATCAATTATTTCAAATATTATTTATCAACTGTCTCTTTTGGAAAGGATAAATAATTATCAAAAGGATTATGTGGGAATTCAGATTGAGGTGGAAACTATTAGAAAAGGAAAATACTATAAGTTCAATAACACTAATGAAGGAATTATGAGATTTGGGAAAAGACTATGAGTTCCATCATGTCCTGAGCTGAAGAAAGAACATTTCGATAATTCATATAGTTCAAACTTATCCATTCACCTAGGAAACACTAAGATGCATCAAGATCTATGAGAGAATTATTGGTGGGATAAATGAAGAATGAGATTGTTGAGTATACATTAATGTGCCTAGTATGTAATCAAGTGAAGGCTGAGAGGCATATGTCTAAGGGGATGATGCAACCACTACCCATAAGAGCATGGAGATGGGAGAACATCTCTATTGAATTCGTCACAAGACATCTGAATACAATCAAAGGAAACAATGCTATCTGGGTTTTTTTGGTTAGTTTAACAAATACTTCACACTTCATTAAAATTAGATAAGATATATCATTGGATAAAATATTAGGGTTATATATTTGGTATTTATTAAGGATGCATGGAGTGCCACTCTTGATTGTATCTAATAAATATCCAAGATTCACCTCTATATTTTGGAAGATTATTTAACATTCTCTAGATACTGAGTAAAACATCTGTACGACTTATCACCCTCAAACTGATGGACAATATAAGTTGACTATCCAAACACTTGAGTAAATGTTGAGAGCAGTATCAATAGTATTCAAAGGAGGATGGAATTATCGTCTTCCTCTGGATGAGTTATCTTACAATAATAGTTTCCACTCAATAATCTAAATAGATTCTTATGAAACCTTGTATTTGAACACTTGCAGAACACTGAAATGTTGGGATAAATTAGGGGGAGAAAACTCTTAGGTCCACTAATTGTTGAAGAAATGGGGGATAAGTTTAAGACCATCCAGTAGCACATTAGTTCTTATTAGAGTCGAAAAAAGAACAATGCTGATAATCATAGATGATAACAATAGTTTGATTTCAAAGACATGGTTTATTTAGACATATCATTGTGGAAGAGAGATATGAGATTTGGGAATAATTAAATGCTTAGTACATGGTACATCAGCCCTTTTAAGATCCTTGATCACATTAGAGTAGTGGCCTATCGACTAGCAGTCCCACCGAACCTATCTCAAGTACATGATGTATTCCATGTATCACTCTTGGAGAAGTACATACCTTATCCATCACATGTACTCAATACAGAGGTGGTATAATTATAGAATGACCTCTCCTATGAAGAGAAGCTGGTGAAGATTTTAGATCATAGGGAAAATATTCTATGAAATAAGACAATGCCCCTTGTGAAATTGGTGCGGGGAAACAACATGTTTGAAAAACAAATGTGTAAATCGATAAAAGTGATGAAGTAGAGTTATCCACATTTTTTAATGTGGCAATAGGATATTTCGAGCGTGAAATTTCTTAAGTGAGGAAGATTGTAACGACACACACATTAATTAATGAAAATCCCTCTTGATCTAATTAAATGACTTTTTTATATAATATGGTTATATAACTTATTATCTTACATGGTTTTATTATTTTGGATTTTAAAAAACTATTAAGAACAGTGACCTTTGTTAATATAGTCCTTGATCAGTGGTCAAATTATTAGTATAAATATAAGGCTTTAACAAATTCAATTTACTCAGACATAGGAATTGATGGACTCATCCAGTAGAATTGATCTTTACGAAGCCCATCTGTTGGAGATTAGAAAGGAAGTGGAATCATTGGACTTTTCATCGGACCATTCCCATGACAATCCTCAACATGTTATGCTTGAAAGGAACCACCTACAAGAGATGTGGAAGTTGATAGATATTACCACCAGAGCGATGTTATCAAAGCCACCCCAAGAGTCTATCACCATTTCATAACTTACCTTTATATCTTATAAAGATTTTATAATGGTTTATGTAACAAGACCATACAACTATGACAATTTTTATTCTTTTTGTATAGAATAAGGAACAAAAATTAATTGTATTGTTACTCTGTAAATTGTTTTTAATGTACAGATTGTATTTTAGTTAATAGTCAGCTAAGAAATATATTTCGATAAATTAATAGATTTTTTAATCAAGTAATATTTTAATAGAATATTATTACTAAATTACATTTAAATAAAAATAAAAAATCATGTAATTTGTATGAAAATAATTTTAATTTTAATTTTTGATTAAAAGCTATTTTTATCAAAACCCATGAATTAATTATAAATGTCATTTTTAATTTTAAAAGTAAAAAATTCACATATTTAAATAATTATTTAGAAAAATTTAATTTTATTTTTTGAATCAAGATGTGAAATTTACCCAATACTGAATTTTTCATAATTTTCAAAGACTGTTGAATTTTTGGGTAAAAAATAAATATCGTTTTAATATATAATGTGTTTCATGACATCATAATCACCCAACAATGACATATTAAAATAATATAAACATTATGTTTGGAAAATATATGTTTTACCATTAAAATAATGTGATTTTAGGTTTTATTTATTTATTTTACAAAGCCTTAGTGGACCCTCCATGATTAAGAAGTCATTATATCTTTTTAAAATGTCTTCCTTGAGGCTTTGAATCATCTCTGCATAATCCATACTAATATATTAATGAATTAGGACATTTTCCTTATAAAATTATTTTTTTGTCACCCCTTTTGAAAAAACCATGAGGAGAAACCATGTGATGGTTTGTATTTTTGATTAGTTTATTGTGTAGGATCCAAAACCTAAATAATAAGGAATTCCCTACCTTTTCCTATTTAAACCCACCCAAGATCCCACATCCTCTTCACTCAAAGCCTTTGGAGCTCGAACCACCCATGACCTCCACTTTCTATAATCCTCTAAAGGATCCCCATGCTTTTGAGAAGCCTCTCCCATGCATTTGGAATCACACTTCCATGTATGGTATTTATTCCTTTCCCATTTTGCCGAAATTTCATTTTGTTGTTATACCATTTTTTTAAATATAAATGTTGGGGTATGATTTATCACCTCCCTAATACATCCCTATTTATGTTTGAATGATGAGAGAAAACATTTCTGTTTCATCAATTCCTCCCATGTGCACAAGTTACCATGCCAATATTCTATATGGAATTTCACTCTCCTCATTTACATTCAAGAAATTCTTTTGTATTATGAATCCAAATTATATTACTTATATTGGGACAAGAATATATATCACCCCCTTACTTTCCATTTCTTTTACATATGATTATACACCCCATTCTCTCTCATCAACCATTTTTATGAATTATTATGTCACGATGTTATGCTCCCAAAATTGCACCACGATTTTCCAAGACAAAGTAATTGTGTATTGAATACCATGAAAATTTATATATCAATGGTTTTTATCTTTATGCACATTTAATTATTTACTATATAATTTCATATCTGAATTCCACATTACATTATCTTGGAATAAATGATGATATTTAATGAATCCCAGTTTTATGATCCATGTGGCACACTTATACATGAAATGAAATTATTTAGAAGGGTGTGCCCTGATATCGCTCCAATGCATTGGGTAAAGATTAGTATGATGATACATTAAGTTAAATGAGGTGTTCTCATGATAATGTTTCTCTAATGAGGTTTTACTCATGCTCTATGTGAAATGGGCCTCGTATCATGCTAATATCATTTCAAATGTTGTTGCCACATTTCCCTATTATGATAATCATGCTATATCATGCCTTTATGTTCATGTTATGCATTTTTACTCCCTTACTAGGATTTATAGATAACCATTTTCTTATATTTTTCCTCAGGTTATCCCCTGGAATTCTAAGTACAGGGGAATGTTTTGGTCATGTAAAATATGTTTTTAATAAAGATGTCATGTTTGATGTTCTAAGATGTTTTGTAATGTTCCTAAATCCTATAGACAATAGACCTCTCATTATAATATGCAGTATCAAGTGAAAATTTTTATATAATAAATAAGGATTAATTGTGTAATAAAGAGAAGGTTTTTATATTTACTTATTGATTATATAGTTTTAGGTATTTATTCCACATCCCATTATCATGGAATTAATGATGATGTTAAATGATTCCATGTTGTATGATTCTTGTGGCACACTTATGCATGAAATAAAATTACTATTAAGGGTGCTCCCATATAGTTCTCCAATGCATTAGGTGACCATTAATATCATGATACATGAAGTGAAAAGAGGTTTTACTCATGATAATTATAGTGAAATGAGAGTTTACTAATGCTACATGTTCAATAATCCTTGGAACATGCTAATGTCATGTTAAATGTTGTTGCTACATTTCCATGTTAGGATTACCATTCTATAATATGCCTTTCTTTTCATGTATCTATTATGATCCATTGATATGTCTATTGCCTAACATGTATAGTATTCTTCATGTTATGATGTTTTTTACTCCATTATTGGGATTTATATCCCACCATTTTCAAATATATGTCATCAGGTTATCCAATGAAATGCTAGGTATAGGGGAATTATTTTGTCTTGTAAAGGAAGTTTTCAATAAATATTTTGTGTTTTGTGTTCTATGTTGGTATGCAATGTTCATAATTTCCCAGGACACAAAACCTCTTGATCAATCGAGTTTTCTGAAGTTAATGTTTATGTAATAAATCTTGTTTATGTTTGTAATAATGATCATGGTTATTATATTTGGTATCAGAGGATAAGTATAGTTTTTTGGGATTAGGCTTAGAAAACCCTATTGAATGCCTAATGGATCAGACTGATTATAATAAAAACATCCGTATTTTTTTGAGTATGGAGTTACTGAATTATCATGAATATACATCCCTATATGTATAGGATCAGATAGAGGTGGGTCTAGAATAGATATATCAAGTGGTAAAACACGAAAAAACTGCTTTGATATAGACTCGAATGGTAATTGGTGCATGACAACAGGACTTGATGCACTCTTGGTTATGGCACTCTTGAAGGATATGATTGGGTAAATTCATAAGTTTAGTATAAACCATTATTATGGGAATTAAAAAAAATCCCCTAACAATATATATTGGATAGTAGATCATGGATAACATAGATTAAATCCTATATATTAATAGCTTATGGAAATAAAATTAATTTATATGCTATCCCTTTTTTTCTTTGTATCACCCTTTATGTGTTACCTCTAACATTACTATTATTCTAGTCAAGGGCCAGCAATAGGAGGGCTTGGGCTAACAACCGATGTGATGATCAATGAGATGATTATTATAATGAGATTCCCAATCTAATGGGATTGGGAATCATGAACTTATTCACTATACTCTCTCAGTTAAGTCATGTTTTGAATAGAAACATGGGTCAAGAGGAACATTCAACCCCCCCCCCCCTAATGAAATTACATGTTAAAATAGATGTCTTCAGGAGACAATGCCTCCAACTTCTAATGGATCATATAACCACTCAACCACTGAACAATGGATCAACTCCATTGAAGTGATCATCTCCATCAATAAAAATTCTGAAAAGGAGAAGGTTCTTCTAGCAGTTTATCGTATGCAAGGTGAATCTTATCAAAGGGGGATGTTGATAAAAAATAAGAAGCTCGAGGAAGAGATCAAGGCGTTGGAATAGAGGGATTTCTAAAAAATGTTTTTCAATAAATATTTCCCCCACACCCTCTGACTTAATATAGAAATATACATCCTTTCCCTCACGAAAAAAAGACAACGAATATATTGGAGCATAACAGGAAAGATTCACATGGCTTCCACAATAAACCTACGGATTTTTCATTACCCCTAAATGCAAGTTTGACAACATCATTAGTTGGCTAAAACCTAGACTACAGAAAGCCATGGATATCTTTGAATTTGATAGCTATGAGGAAATTGTCTATTTTTACCACAAAGTTGAAATGGATATCAGTGAATCATAAGGGTATCATGTGGATAAGAAGCATAAGGAGGACTTTATTCCTAGAAATATGATGGATAAATCCAATAGTGTTATGAAAATCAAGCACCCCAATTTCCAAAGGTGTGGAAATAAGTAACTCGGAAATTGCATGAAGGGGATGAGTAAATGTTTTAGGTTAGGAAGAGAAGGGCACCTGATCATCAACTAATGACACCAAAAAACCAGTACTACGATAGAGGAGAAAAAACCTTCATTCGACCCTCAATGAATTGTTCATTTCTTTAACAGAAAATAACTAGGGAACATTGAAAACCAGTTCCCTAAGACATGGGATTTTTGAGGAAACCAACAACCTCCAACACAGAAAGGGAGACCATTTTCACTCACTACAACCAAAGTGATCCCTGACAATGAAGTGGCGATAGTTACACTAGTTATTCATTCAAAATTGAAGATGCACTTTTTGATTCTGGTTCTACATAATCGTGTATATCTATAATTTTTAGTAGAACAATCATAACACCACCACGAATAATTGAATATAGATATCTGTGAGAATGGAAAATGGGGAATAAATTGTATCCCATGAATATAACGCATCCCCTGTCATTATTTGGGGATTTAACTTCCCGCAAACCTTATCTCACTACCTCTGGTGTAAATTGAAGAAATTACTGTCATGGAATGGCTTTCATTATATAAATCCAACATAAATTTCCATGAGACAGAAAAAACTATCTACATGGAGATTCACCCCCCGATTCTATACAAGTGGAAGGAGAAGGATGAATCTTATTTAGAACCATAATCTCAAGCATGGATATTGCTTCCCTATGAGCACATGTATCTTGATCAGAAGATTGAGTCTAAAGAAGCAACCATCCATGAAACATGCCAATTATGAGGGAATTTGTTGAATAGTTTCCTGAGAAATTGCATGGTCTTTCCCCATTAATTAATGTTGAATTCTCAATTGATCATATAATTGGGGAATTGACAAAATCCTAGAATCCTTATTGAATGGCTGTTGTGGAGCATGAGGAACTGAAAAACAACTATAGAAGAATTTTGGTAAAGGGTTTATATGACAAAGTGCTTCACCATGTGGTGCACTATTTATATTTGTCAAGAAGAAGGATAGATCAATGCGCATTTTCATTTATTATCATGAGCTCAAAAAAATCATGATAATGAACAAGTATCCTCTTCCAAAAATTGATAACTTGTTCAATCAGCTAGGTGGAGCACAATAATTCTCCAAGGTGGACTTGTTTTCAGGATATTATCAAGTAATTTTGAAGAAGGCGGATATCCCCAAGACTACTTTTCGTACAAGATTTGGGCAATATGAATTCATAATAATGAATTTCAGACTCACAAAAAGTCCAAAAATTTTCATGGACATGATGAATAATGTATATAGAGATTACTTTCACAAATATTTGTTAGTATTTATAGATGTTATTCTAATATACTCCAGAACCATGGAGGAGCATGAGAAGCATCGAAGCACTGTACTGGAGACCTTGTGAAAAGAGAAGATCTGTGAAAAGTAAAACAAGTGTAACTTCTGGTTAATGTGGATATATTTATTGGGTTATATGAACACAAGAAATGGGATATATGCCGATCCCTCCAAGACAGAAGCAATTGAGGGATGTCCAAGGATAACATCAGTGATAGATATCCATAGATTTTTGTGGTTAGCTTGATATTATTGCCGATTTGTGAGAAACTTATCACGATTTTCCAACCCACTTACAAAGCTATTCTGTAAGGTAGTAAATTTTTCATGGAGTGATGAATGCGAAAATATCTTCATGGAGTTGAAAATGAGGTTTATCACCGTGCTTGTGCTCACACAACTCAAAATTGGAGAACATTTTGTGATATTTAGTGATGATTCAACGAAGGGTATGGGCTGTCTGTTGATGAAAAATGAAAAGGTTATTGCCTATGTTTCAGAAAAATAGAAATATCATGAGAAAAACAATCCAACACATGATATGTAGTTGGTTATAGTAATCATCACATTGTAAATTTGGAAACATTACATATTTGGGGAGAAGTTTGAAATATACATGGATCACAAAATACTCAAGTTTATATTCACACATAAAGAGTTAAACATGTTCCAGCAAATACTTTTATAGATGATCAAATACAATGACTTCTTAATCCATTACCATTGTGGGAAAGCGAACAATGGTTGAGGATGTTCTATATAGAAAGGATCCAATGATTTTATCATAAATTATAATTGAAAAGGATCCAATATTAATATATTTGATGAATATTTACATGGGAATAATAATGAAGGGAACAACATCAACCCTTTCCCAAATTATTACTCAACCATCTCTTTTGGAAAGTTTAAAGGATGGTCAAGACAATGATGTGGGATTTCATAAGAACGTGGAAACTATTAGAAGAGGGAAATCCTAATAGTTCAATGTTAATGAATAAGGAATTGTGATATTTGGGTCAATACTATGTGTTCCATAAAATATGGAGTTAAAGAAAGAACTTTTGGATGATTTACATCGTTTGACTTTCCCCATTCAACATTGAAACACAATGATGAATTGATATCTTAGACATCTTTTTTGGTGGGATATGATGAAATAGAACAATATATATAAATTAAAGTGCCTGATTTGTCATCAAGATAAGGATGAGAGGAGGAAGTCCAATGGGATGATAAAACCATTACCTATACCATCATGGAAGTGGGAGAATGTCACCCTGGACTTTTTCACCCGACATCCAAAGACATCTAACTTGAAACAATGTTATCTAGGTTGTTATGGATCATCTTACAAAGAAAACACAATTCATTGCAATTCAAGAGTATTTCACTTTGGATAAACTGATAGGGATATTCATCAAATATGTAGTATGGTTACATGGAGTACCCATACCGAATGTATCCGATCGAGATCCCAGATTCACCTCTAATATTCAGAAGAATCTTCAACATGCTCAGAATACTAAGATAAATTATAGTACGACTTATCATCCCCAAACCGATGGCCAATCTGAGCAGACTATCCAATCATTTGAGGACATGTTGATAGAATTTTCAAAGGAAATCAAACTAGGATGGGATCAAAATCTTCTTCTAGTTGAGTTCTCTTACGACAACAGTTTTCCCTCAAGCATCCAAATTTCTCTATATGAAGCCCTTTATGGGAAGAGGTGTAGAACACCGGATTATTTGGATGAATCTAGGGATAGAAAACTAATAGGTATAGAAATGGTTAAAGAAATGGTGGATAAGGTTAAGAACATCCAGCAACACATTAATGCAACTCAGAGTCAACAAAAGATCTATGATGATAATTGTCAATGAGACCTCGAGTTGGTGTTGGAGACACGGTATTTCTCTGCATATGTAAAGACCCAAAAAATTCATGGGGATTTTTTTCTTAATTTTCTTGGGAATTTTACAAGAACACAGTTTCTGACGGCACCTAATTCCGAGGCCCGGTGTGCCCGGAATCGTTTTCCGAAGTTTAGCTCGGGTACGTTCACTGAACGAACGAGAAGGTTTTTCTAACTTTTGAACTAGTGCTCGAAATCGAATTCTGAGGGCACTGATGGAATCAGAGCACCGATAGTTTCTTAGAAACACTTTTTCCAGAGCTGCGTTTGCTCGGGTGTGGTTTTTTAAATTTTCAGGTAAAGTAAATGAATAAAATAAATTGGTCGCACCATTTATTTTATTTAAGTTGTTTAACCTAAGTTAAGGGGTTAAAGGGGTACCAAAAATATCCTACCCCACTAGGTAGGATATTTGTAGGGTGGGGGCCACACGAGCCCCACCTTTTTCAACCCCCCTCTTTTAATTAAGGAACGCACTCGCACCCCCTTTTTAATGAAGTCAACCCATGCGTTTCTTTGGTTAATAAACGCCTCATTAATTTGGGCGGTTAAATCATTGCAATTAATTAGTTTAATTGATTGTTTCTTTTTGAAATTAAAATGTTGGTTTGTGCGTTAATAAAATAAGGAAACTCTTATCGTATTAGGGGTTGGTTATGCAAGAGGGTTTGGGGAGAATTCTCTCAAGTTGTGAAGTTCTTCCCCCTCGACGAAGAACGCGAAGAACGCGAAAAACGCGAAGAATGCCGGATCAGAGATAGATGAAACGACACTTATTCTGTGACATCTCTTCTTCCGCCATGCTTCTTCTGCGATGCTTCTCCGTGACGGCTTCTTCCGTGGCGGTTATTTCCACGATGAATCCTCGCTCATAGAATTCGACGAGGTAGGGATTTATTTTAATTGTTTTTCGTGAATTCTTTCATTGCCTTTCTTCATTTCTATTGGAGCCTCCTGATACCGAAATAACGGGAGGGGGTCGGACCGCACGAACACGGACGACCCTCCTCTCCCCTTTGGTTGTTTGATGTTGTTTGCGGCTCGAACAAGGCAATGCGGTGTCGAAGTACCGCGCGGAAATATTAATGAAAGGGGGAGAAGCGGCACCGTCACGCCGTACCATTGAAGACAAACCAAAGAAGCGGCACCTTCGCGCCATGCCGTAGATCTACAAAAGCGCTGCAGCCGGAGCGGGGCCACGGCAGAGGGTCGCGGCGCCGTCGCGCCGCGTCGGACGGACTAAGGCCTAGGTTTGGGCCGCGGCGGAGCGGGGAGGCCGGCGGCCGGTTTCGGGCCGCTGGCGTCGGAGCAAGGGGACCTACCAAAGCCAGTCCCATCATGGTAGTATCTAGCCACCCATAGCGAACCGGCGGGTCAGGGGGAAACTGGGGGTTCATAACCACCGGTCGGCCAGCAAGTGCGGCCCCCCACATGGGGGTCGTGGGTTCACCACGCGGGGGGGGGGGGGGCAGCGCCGCCCACCCCCCCTATTCGCTCGGTCGTAATGCCCAAGCCGCCTGGACACTCAGCCAATGCCAGCGCGCCGGGCCGCCCCAGGCCGGGTTGGGCCGCGCCCGCCGGGCTGGGTCGGACCGGGCCTGAACCCCCTCATATCAGACCCCTCACGGTCTTCTGCCCATAACCTGGGCTGCAGACCTCCGATCGACGCACCGTCAGTTGCGATGCGATCCTTGTATCGAGACGGTCTTTTCTGTATATTACACTTAGAGTTTTGGAGAACATTGGGTCTGGCCGGGTTGGTTCGTACACGAATCCAACCGGGCCCTCAGAGCGGAAACGCTTATTACTTGAGCTCCGGACGTTCGATTCACATGTCGTCGACTTTGTTGGATTCCTCTTAGTGAGACGGACCTTTTACCTTACTCCGCTCGAGGTTTGGACACAGGTAGAGTACGGTCGAGTTGGTTTTGACTTAAAAACCAACCGGGCCTCTGGGACGAAAAAGCCAATAACTTTGAGACCGGGCGTCCGATTGACGTGCCGTCTATGATGTTGAGTTCCTGTTGATGATACAGAACTTTTGATTACATCAACTCCGAACTATTTGTCAGTCGATGTATCAGCCCCTTGGATCATGGAGCGGACCCTCCCGAACGAGCTTGTTGTGTGCGAGAACCCAAGAGCTGGCTGCGACTGCGACGACGGCGATGACTATGCAGAAATCCTCCGTGGATTTGACGACGAAGACTACAACACTCAACGATCCTACGTGGATCCGTGCTACCGATCCTATGTGGGTCAGCGCTCTGCGGTCCTGTGTGGGCCAACTCCTACAGATCCTGTGTGGGTCTGATCCTGTGTGGGTCATTGCGGGGGTTAGTTACCTATCGATCCTGTGTGGGTCAGATCCTTTGTGGGTCATTGCAGGGGTCAGTACCTATCGATCCTTTGTGGGTCCGACGACTTAGTTGAATCAGTGGCTATATCTGATCATCTCTATCATAATATGATGATTTATACCTGAGTGAGCTGTATCTTGACTTTCAATCCTTATCTTCAATATGATTGACTTGATATCCTATGTGGATTACATTATGCTTTTTTGTGTGGATTGGGTTGTGGTTTCTTGTGTGGACTGGGTTGTACATGAGCTTGGATGTTGGAGCCGAACGAGAATTGATGACTTAGGTATATGTATGTTCACATACCTAAGTAGTGCCAGATGTTACTCCGTGTTTGAATCTTTCCTTTGTGGATTATCCTTTGTGGATTCTGGGAGACCATCGGGGGTCTCGGGGTCCCTACTGAGGAGCTTATACTCACCCCTGCACAGGCTATGCCCACCCTACATTGTGATGGTTTTAGATGACGGACAATGCTGATCCTGGTTGAGGCACGAGGAGTAGGTCGGTACCCGGAGGTGGATCACTGGGCAGGGCATACTCAGAGCGGATGGCTGGACCCGGGGAGCTGTGGAGGCTATCTGTACCCACCCTTCAGGTGGGACTTCCATTGGATGGCTCGAGGCTGCGGCTTTACTTTCAGTTGCAGTTTTCCCATTCCAGTTGTACTTTACTTTCAGTTTGGGTTTGTATTCTTGCCCACTTACTTTTCCGCACATACTGTTTTACCTAGTTTTTACTTTGTGTTTACTTCTGCTTGCTGGCTCTGTGGTGTTTGTTTACTTTACAATGGCAACGCCTTCCCATTTTACCGGTAATTACACCTTGGTGATAGTCACCAGCCCCTGGCCTATGGAAGGCGTGCTTGGGGTAGTCACGGTATGGGCCCCAAGGACGGGTCGTGACAGCATATCTCTATGGAATATAGTTATGTGATTTAGGAAGAATGGAAAGCTTAGTCAAAGGCACATCGACACATTTTAGATCCAAGATCACATTGGAGTAGTGGTCCTATTGAGTAGCACTCCCATCGAACCTATCTCAAGTACACGATGTATTCCATGTATTATTCTTGAAGATGTACATACATAACCCATCACATATTCTCAATTCAGAGGTGTTTCCATTGGAGAATTACCTCTCTAATGAGGATCATAGATCATAGTGGAAAATTTCTACAAAATAAGATAATTCCCCTCGTCAATGTGTTATAGATAAACCAAATGTTTGATGAGGCAATGTTGGAATCAGATGAAGTGATGACAAATAATTACCCACATCTATTTTAGTGTGGGAAAAGGAAAATTTTTGTGTGAAATTTCAAAAGGGGGGCGATTGAAAAGAACAAAACTTTTAATAATGAAAATTCATCTTGATCTAATTAAATGTCCAATTATGTTAAATGATTCTTTATAATATTCACATCCATGGATTTATGGATTTCAAAATACCATTTAGAAATATTACTATTTCTAATATAGTTGTTGAACAGTGATCAATTGAATAGTATAAATATTGGGCATTAATAAATCCAATTTTCATAGAAAAAGGTATCGATGGCCTCATCTAATGATTTTTTTCATACGAAGCCAATTTTTCAGAGCTTGGAAAGGAGTTGGCATCACTGGGCTTCACTCTTGACCAAGATGAAGTCGAGCATCAACATGTTATGCTTGAGCAGAACAACCTAGGGGAGAAGTGGATGTTAATAGAGATTATTACCCAAGAGATGTTATCTAAGCCTCCAAAAGTGTCTTTCACCAACGCACACCTTACCCTTCTGTTTATGCAGGTGTTATAAGGGATTATGTAATAAGACCTTAGTACTATTATTATGTGCATTATTTTTTGTATATAATAATGAATATATATTCATTTTATAATGATTACTTTATAAATGGGTTTTAAATAACTTTTAGTATTAAATTAAGAAATCTATTCTGGTGAATTAATGGATTTTGGAATGAAATAATATTTTAATAAAAAATTATTAATAAATTACTTTCTATTATATATAAATGATAATATAATTTTTATGAATTCAAATGTAATTTTTATTAAGGTTAGAAAGCCAGTTTTTTTTCAAAACCCAGGAATTTTATATAAATATTAGTTTTAATTTTAAATGTAAAAATTCACATATTTAGAAAATTATTTAAATAAAAGGAATATTATTTTTGGAATTCAGATGTCAGGATTATCCAATGGTGAATTTTTCATTGTTTTTTGAGACAGTCGATTTTTTTGGTAAAAATTAAATACCGTTTAATTATATAATGATTTTTAACATCATAATAACCTAATAGTGATGTAATAAAATACCATATATGTAATATTTGGACAATATATGTTTTTAAATTAATGTTATGTGATTTTAGTATATTTATTTATTTTAAAATTCTTTTTTGGACCCTCCAACACTAATAAAAAAAAATTAACTATAAAAAATGATTTCCCTGGGAGTGTGAGTCACCTCCACATAAGAAATACTAATATTAAAATAAGTTCCGATATTGGACATATAAAATAATGATTTCCACTCACATTAGGAATATATATGGGAAAAAACCATGTGTTTTTGTGGTTTTGATTAGTTTAATGTGGGGTGTCTTAAACCTAAATAATAAGGAAATTCCCTCTCCTTTCCTTTATAAACACACCCAAGCTCCCACTTCTCTAAAATAAAAATATTTGGAGCCTATCCAACCTCTTCCCTCTTCGATCTAGATTCCTCCCATGGCACACCATTATCCCAATAATCCTCTCTCAATCCTCTCCCAGGCCTTTGGGATCAAACATCCATGTAAGGGATTTCTTCCTTTCTCATTTCATTTAAAATTACATTATATTGTTGTAGCCATTTTTCTTCAATTAAAAAGGTTTGGTTATGGTTTCGAACATCCCCCATATATCCATTATTATGATTGAATGACTAGATACCTCTTTATCTCTCATTAATGCCACCCATGTACACTCATTACCATACTGAAATTTCATAAGAGTTATTCCATTTATCCTCTTTCTTCTCGTTTCATTATTATGTCACACATTCTATTAACAAATTCCATATGTTGGGAAATCTATATATTATAACCCCTTACCTTCTGTTTCATGTAAATATGATGAGATTCCCATTTCTCTCTTATAAAATATTTTTATGAATTCTTATGTCACACAGTTATGCTGCCGAAATTACACCGTGATTTTCCATGGGAAAGTCATTCTATAGTGAATAACATACCCTTTCTCCAATCAAAGGTATTCACCTTTATGTGAATTTACATATTGATTATAGAGTTTCATGTATGTATTTCAGATCCATTTATCTTGGAATAAATGATGATGTTTAAGGATTCCATGTTGTATGATCCATGTGGCACACTATATCATGAATTGAAATGATTAAGAAGGGTGCAACCTGATAGTTGTCTAATGCATTGGGTAAAGATTAGTATCTTGATACGTCAAGTGCATTTAGGGTTTACTCAAGATAATTCAAGTTCAATGAGTGTTTACTCGTGTTCCATGTTCAATGAGCCTTGGATGATGCTAATATCATGTTAAATGTTGTTTCCACATTTCCATTTTATAATAATCATGCTATATTATGCATTTATGTTAATCTTTATCTTATGCTCCACTGATATTACTATTTCCTAACATGTATAGTATTATTCAAGTTATGATTTTTTTACTCCCTTACTAGGTTTTATATCTCACCCTTTTAACATTTGTGTCCTTATGATATCCCATGTAATTCTATGTATGAGGGAATTTTGTGGTCAAGAAAAGGAAATTTTCAATAAAGATGTTGTGTCTTATGTTCTATGTGGTTATGTAATGCTCCTAATTTCCCAATACACTAGACCTATAGATCATAAAAGTTATATTAAGTGAGTTATTATGTAATAAATCATGTTTAATTGTGTAATGAAGAGCAAGGTTGTTATAATAAATGTGGTATATACACATCCATCAATGTTTAATGTTTATTTTCACTCATAAGGAATTGAACATGAGAAAGAGGAGATGTTTGGATCTGATGGATAAAACTAATAGATCTACATTATTTATACATCCATGAATCAAAAAAACATATAGGGACCTTGATGATCATTTTTGGTTTGATTTTACGAAAAAGGAGATTGCTAACTATACTATAAGGTTCCTGGCATGTCAGCAAGTGAATGCAAGGAGACAACATACCAAAGGGCTATTACAACCACTACCCATAATAGAATAGATGTGGGACAATATATATAAGGACTATTTCCCTAGTCTCCAGAGAACTTCAAAGGGAAGCATTGTGATTGGGTTATAGTGAACTGTCTCACCAAGACATCCCATTTAATCTCTATTCGGGAAAATTTATCTCTTGATCAAATTTATAGGATGTATGCGGAGGAAGTGGTAAGGCTGTATGGAGTTCCACATTCTATTTTATCTTATCCTAATCGAAGAATCACATCTAAATTATGGAGACATATTCATCCTGATTTGTGTAAAAAATTGAATGTCTGTACAACCTAACAGCCTCAAACAAATGGCCAATATAAATGGACTATCCCTAAACTCCTGGATTTGCTGAGAACATGATCAATTGAATTTAAGGGTGGATGGGAACAACATTTCCCATTAGTTGGGTTCCCTATCAAAAATAGTTACCACTCCAGTATTAAAAAGGAACCCTACAAAGCTCTATATGGGAAGCAATGTAGAACTAATACATTTATAGATGAATCTTGTGAGAGAATGTTTCATGGGCCTAATATTGTGCAAGAGATGATTGAAATGGTTTCTACCATCCAAAAACACAGTAAGGCTGCTCTGAGTCGGAAAAGGAATTATGTAAAAATATATCAAATGGACATGGTATTTGATGTTTGTGACAATGAATTTCATTTAATTTCCCAATGGGATGGAGTTATGAGGTTTGGGAAGATTGGGAAGCTCAGACCAAGTTACATTGGAACCTATTAAATCTTCGATCTTGTATGAGCATTGGACTATCAGCTTGGACTTTCTCCAAATCTATTAAATTTTATAATGTCTTCCACGTGTCTCTTTTGAGTAAGTACATACCTAACCCTTCATATGTAATAAATTTGGAGGTGGTACAATTAGAACATGACCTCTCTTATGAGGAGCATCCTGTGGAGATCTTTGATCATAGATACATGATTCTATGCAAAAAGACTACCCACCATGTTCCAGTATTGGGGATGAACCACAAATATTAAGAAGCCACATGGGAACCAGGTGAGTCTATAAAGAAGATGTACCCATGCATTTTATTTTATGAGGGCATGAGTTGAATTTCTAGGGATGAAATTTCTTAAGATGGGAAAATTGTAACAACCCAATAATTTGAATAATATTTTGTTTCCTGAATTTGTATGTTATTTTATTTTGTACTCTTCAATCTATATCCTTTTATTAATGAAGTGTGTGTAATAGAAATGAATACATTGGTTTATGACCGTTATATAACCATTGGTTAATTATGATCGTTGGACCATATGACTGTTGGAAACTAAAATCATAACATTATGATTATTATATATAAATACAAGTGACCATAGTTAATTAATATAGAAAGGGGAATTGATGGCCCAATCTAGTAGATTCAGGGTGTATGAAGACCATCAGTCTGATCTTGGGAAGGAGGTAGCATCCCTTGGATTTCTTCTGGACCAATTCCAAGTTGATCTTCTACATGCGAAGCTTGAAAAAATTGCCTAATGGAGAATTTCAAGTTGATAGAAATTACCACTTGGAAAATGTTGTCTGATCCACCCTAAAATTTTATCAATATTCCACTCCTTACTCATAGGTCCAATGGAGGTGTTATAAGGGGATATTCAATGAGGCCTTTATTACTTTGTGAAATCCTTTTGTATAAAAAAAATTGTAATTTCTTATTGTGGTAATTTTGTTGAATTTCAAATTTCAAATATAAATATAGGATGATTTTTAGAAGTTTCCAATTATTGATGAATATTGAAAAAAAGAGATTATTTTAAAATAGTTTTTATACATTAAATAATTAATAATGTGTAATGATTTCCAAATAAGGGACATATATAGTTTTGATCAGAATGAAATATAGAGTCTAATATGATCAACTACAATATTGGAGAATATTAAATTATGAATAGGGTTATTAAAATTATGAATAGTAATTTTGAAAATGAAATAATAACCTAACATAAGAAAGTATAAATATATTTTAATCATCATTAATGGTAAAGTGAAATATAGCATATGAAAATAAATATTTTAGAAATTATTAGTTAACTATTAGTATTTTTTCGGAAAATAGAAATTTTAAAAAAATAACTCATATTTATCAAATTATTTTCATAAAATGTAGTTCATTTTTTATATCAAAACATTGATATTAGGTAAGGGTGAATTAATGAGATTTTTAAAAAATTTATTGTTTTTTAGTGAATATTAAAAATACAATATTTGATTTTTCAGTGTGTTTTATGACATCATAATGATGTAATATGTAATTTAAAAAAAAATTCCACTAATTTGGATTAATATATCGTATGAAGGATCCCATGTGGCCTAAAACATGGGTAAACACCATGTGAAAGCCCATGGTTTTTCAAAAACCACTAATGAGGTGTCCAATGGAAATTAGTAAAATATTCCTTCACTTTTGCAATAAATGACAAACCATTCCATATTTACATTCATTCCAAATTTCCTTCTCAATGATTTTCTGGTAATTTTACCTCCCAATGAGTCCACAAAAGGTTCCCTCAATCTCTTATGGTCCTAAAATTCATGTTTTTTAAGATACATTTCATGATAATGGAACCTTTCACCCTCCTCTTTTAGTCGAGACTTCTTTTATGTTATGTCTTTGAAATTTCCATTTTATTATGTTGGTGTAAGTTATTCCCCATCCTAATTTCATTAGATTTTATTTCCAAGTGATGATTTACACTATTCACTCTCATTAACTGATTTTTGGATTTTTTTTATGTGAAGCTGTTATGCTGTCGAAGTTTCGTAAGTGAATTCTCAAACTTCCATTTTCCTTTAAATTTATCTTTTATGTGGTATGTATTTAAAGTTTCTGTACAGTATTCTTATTTAAATTTTATTCTGTCCCAATAATGTATTATGACTCATTTATAAATTGGCGTCTCATATACCCTCTGTTTTTAGTGTTATCTAAAACCATGTTTCACAGTTGTTATGTTTCTGAATTTTCATCTCAAAATATCTCCCTTTTTCTCAAGATTTTTTTAAATTATTTGAATACACAAAATTATTTTATTTTCAAGGGTATTCATCAATACATACAAATGATAAATTTTATTTTTTAATTGATATTCATAAAAACCTCATTCTGTTTTCATGTGTTATAAATTAAATAATGATCATGTTTTTATAAACCTTTTTAAATGGCCTGATTTTGATATAAAACAAATTTATTTCATTTTATTTGATTTAATTATTAAATTTTTTATTATTATATATATGGATCATAGGAAAATAATGAAATATTAAGGGTACGCATTGATGGAACTCCAATACATTGGGTAGAGAAATTAATCTATAGATATGTAATGTTTTACAATTCCTTGGTAAATAACCATGGTAATTTTTATGAAACCATGTGGATGGACCGTGGTGATATGCTTATGAATGTCCAAATTAAATGTTTTAGCCACAAATTTAAATTAATATTCAAGGTATTATTATTATTATGTGACTCTTTATCATACCTTTATGACACACCCCTTGTTATTATTGATATCGCTCAAGTTCACATGTAAACTATTTCACTTTTATTCCTTTATGGGCCTCCTACTCACTAATTACTTTGATGTGTGTCCCCAGGTTATGAGATTCAGTAACTACACTTATGATGAACATGTAAAGAATCATTTCAAATGGATTAATATTTTTTGACGTTTTCATGTAATATGTACCTTTTTTCCAAGACACTGGACATTAAATATCCTCTATTTATAAAATGTAATGAAATGTTATGTAATAAAAATTCAGGATGCCATAGTGGGTGATTCTGGCACCTGGTGTTTTTGAATTTAATTTTAAAAAAATATTTACGATATTAAAAAGAACATGCACATAGTTTTCCTAAAACGGTGCAATAACATATAAATGTGGTATCAGATCAGAAATCTGAGGGTACTGTTGAGTTCAGAATGTCGTGTTTATCCTAGGAGCTAAATAATCATGAAAGTCATGATGAGTTTGTGGAAATGTCATATTAGGCATGAAATGTATAAAACAATTAATTAAATGATTTAATTTTTATTTAATTGAACAAGTTATTGGACGATATTTATATAAGCTACTCTGTTGAAATTTCAGGGATAGATACATAACCCTATATATTTTGGAGGGTTGTTATGGATAGAATTTGAGGATGCCCCTTAAAAGAAATGAAACTATGATGTAGATCATCTATTTCAAGATTGTTGGATTCAAGATCATGCCAATAAACATGGAAAATGATCTTTTTTTGTTAATATATTGATCTATCTTGAGGTAGGATTTTTGTTGTGATTGATTTATTTCCATGTTCCTAATTTCTATGAAGAACATGGATTAATCAAAAAATATATTAATCCATAGTTTTATCATCATGTGGGATGAGATTTATTATAAGGATTAATTGGGAGAATTTATTTTTTATTATTTATCATTATATTATCATTTTAATGGAGATGAATTTATGTTGATATAAACATCGAAAAAGGTCTGTTCCACTAGATTATTCGTGTTCTTTTACCCCCAGATTTTTTTCATCGTGGTAATTCATTGTATTTCCCATAGTTTAAATAATCCAAATGGATTAGTCATTTTTCACTAATATCATTGTTCAATGATATGTTATTGTAAATATGGGATTAGAATGACATGAAGGTGTTTTGAAAATAGAAGCAATGATGGTTTAGATGGTTATTCATACCCTATTTCAAATTCTTTAGTATGAAATGAAGAAAAAAATATTGATGGTTATTTTAAAATGGATTTGATTTCTAAAATGCATTGTTCATCGAATGTGAGTATTGGATGAGGTTGATGATTGAATTTATGGTGAGGTGCGTAGACGAATCAAAGACTATAGGAATAAAATTGAAGACAAATTATACGTCCTAAATTAGGGAAAATACTATGATACAATATGTGTAACATAAAGTCACATGTGTTGTGGGTACCATATAGATACAGCTAGGGTTTCAAGAGAATGTAAAGGATCACACGGTGTGTGACCTCTCCCTGATGTATCATCATGTACAATGGATGGTAAAAAGACATGGGATGAAGTACACATAAAAACCACATGCAATTTACTCCCACATAGACATAGCTTGTCTAGATGTACAAGGGTTTAACCATATACTAGTATATAGGCAGAGTAAACTAGTATCATACAAGACCTGTTCTCATACATGGACACTAACATGGGTCACAGTCTATTTACATGAGGAGGAACTGAGGTTAAAGGGACCTAGAATGTTACCCTATAACACATCGTGTTCCTCCATATAGTATCCTCAGATCCCTTTTCCTCTGTATCATTGAAATTTTTTTATAGGGTACATTCCACATATATATTCCATGAGGGTTTGAATGGAATCACCTCCCAAACATATGACACCAATCCATTTATCCCGACTTCTTAGAAAGAGTTGTTGGAATACTTCTATATGGACCAGAGTGAGATAATCTAATCATCTTAATTCCCTACGTGGAGTTCGTGGTATAGTCATAGATAAAACTATGAAGACACTGATCCTCTACATAGTGAATAAATAATTATTGATATATTATTATACCTCATGGCCTAAATTTTTGTCCTCATATGTGTATAATATCTCTATAGACATCTTGTGTGTATTTTTTATGGAATGACTTGATGATCAATAACTCTCGATCTGACTTCATCTGTGTTATTAGACTCATGGAGTGAGTTCTCCCATATTAGTGTTATGTGGAACCTTAGGTCTGGATTTCTAGGCTTGTATTATGATTGTGACTTCCATTAGACTCTTTTTCTTTATTGATATATCCAGATCTTCTTGTTAAGTGTTTTTTAGACATATACTTATGTAGATATGACTGTATTTTTTTCTTTTATACATTTTTGTATTGTTGATTCAAAATGCATATTTTAGTACTCACCCAAGCATGGTCTATTCCTGAATGTGTCATTTCATGTGTAGAAGATCAACTATTTGACAGAGTCCATGATTGACCATGAACAAATAGTTCATAGTGAGACTAGAAATTCTGTGGTGTATTCCTACCATATCATTGTCATAGTCATAGTATTACATTCAAGATGTAAATGTTTTATAATATTTTTGGAGGTCTTGTATGAGAACTATTTTGTTTCCTTTAAATCCTTTTGTATACTGGTTGTGTAATTTATTTGTACACATGAATGTTTGTTCAATAATTTTTACATTTCAAATTTAATTTTCATGGAGATGTGTGTATGTATACAGGTACACAGGCTAAAGCCTCCCTTATTCATAATGTGCCAACTCGGTAGTAGTTTTTATCTAATTGCCTATTGGAGTTGTGCTTGGGGAGTTGGGAAACAAGACCCATTAGAATAGGTTCTAAATGATTTGTATCACCAGAGTCAATTATCCCTTAGGACCAGAGTCTCTGAAATTTGATTGGTGAAACAATGTTAAGTGTTTCAATTTTTTATTTTAGTCATGGGACTCCATGGTTTTGGTGACGACCAACATATCCATAAAGAAGGAATCTGACCACCTAATTTTCAACTTAACTGATTGGAAAAATAGTTTTGGGAAAAATTGATACATGAATCATATATGAATTAGTTATGGTTTCTATTTCTTTTTTTTAGTAGCTCTATAGATATACTCATAGGAAAAGGTACATCTTCTTTAATTTCAAGATTCCTCTATGGCATATGTAGGCTAGGATTCAACATCACCATCCTAAGGATGGTCCACTAAGTGATGTGGCACTAAAATAGGGACTAGGTTCAATGATGTTACCTCTATGTGTTACACCAATTATACCACCACCCATGTGAAGCATGTATTACCCACAATACTAGTAGATGCAGTGCACAAGATGAGTAAATGTCACAAGTGGGAGAGATAGAGACCCATCAGGATTCAAGTTGAGGTAGACCTATAAGATGATGATAACTATCTTGATTCAATGTTAAATGTTTTTCTTCTAGTCCAGACATCAGCAGATCAGATGGTGGTCCTGGTGTCCTGCCTTCTCCATGGCTCAGTAGGACGATAGTAGAGTTTTCTGATCCGATCATATGACGAGGTGACTCAACTGTGGTTAGAGTTTCTGAATATTTTCATAGATGAGTTACATCTACCTATTCTAAGTGATGTATGTATGCAGGAGGCTATATTTGTCTGGTTGGGGAAGAGATAAGGTAATTGAGTATTAATCGATATTTCCAAACCATTCCATGTACTTGGTGGATATGGTTGAAGACCAGTTTTCAAGGCTCAAAACATTCCTCTAGGACCACGTAGGGACTTCTAAGCAAGTTTTATCTATCTATGAATGACTAACTATTATATTTTCATATAGCATTCTTTGGTTGTTGAGAATTTCATTGATGAGTTGACACAACTAGTGGTTTTCAACAGTAGGAAAGAAAGAGTAGAGACCTTGGATGCAGGGAGACTATATCAGTCTCAAGGATCTATATGTGAGATATATTTTTTGAGGATGTCCTAGTTTAGAGATTTTGCCGAATGGGGCCCACAAAATCGGTCTAGTATACCATGGGAGAGGTTTCCATACTAATGTGATGGCATGGGACAATTTTCTGAGGATTATCCAACCCACTGTATGCATGGTAGAGATACCATTGATAGGCCTATGATGTAGAAGAATTTTGTTGACCAATAAGGTCTACTTAGTAGAGTATGTGGTAGAGGAGTTAGTGGATCGGTTTTAGGTGGTAGATGTTTTGAATTTTTCCCACCAATACCACTATGTTGTCCACTCTATAATTATATTGTTAGTAGATATTTGTAGGGAAAACTATAGGTGATAAATGTATATGAACAAAAGGTTCTAGGAATGATTATTTGTGTGATAACTATATTTTATATCATTTCTTGATTAATTATGGAGATAGGTGATAGTCATTACATTTTTTCACTTATTTAATATGAGAAATTGAGATTCCTGCTAAGCCCTTTTCTCAAACCTTATGTTTCGAGACTCATAATAGAGTTGAATCAGTGATCACACACATATTCTAATAGTGTGACCTCTTAGTTAGATGAAATAGTATCAATTGAGATATCGTTAT
Source organism: Viscum album (assembly GCA_963277665.1). Classification (NCBI taxonomy): domain Eukaryota; kingdom Viridiplantae; phylum Streptophyta; class Magnoliopsida; order Santalales; family Viscaceae; genus Viscum; species Viscum album. The sequence continues at coordinate 25,965,446 of OY728120.1, read as the reverse complement.
AAATGTGATGAGGCCTCATGAAGTAATCTATGGTATGGAATTTTTATCTATAGTTCATTCCCAAATTTAATGTATTGGGTGGAGGAAGCATTGTTTCTGTAGTGATGGATGTATGTTAATGTTTTTTTTGAAATGGTAACCCCAAAACTTCATGATTCAATCATGTTTAGGATGGTGAACAAATTTACTCACCATTTTTATAACAACAACCATGGTGCAGGGGATGTTATGAGTTACCAGTTTCCTACAGTTGTGGTGGAGTATGAGGATGTATTCCTGAAGGATGTTCTAGTATTACATCCCCATAATGAGATAGACATATGCATTGATTTAGACCTGGAGAATAAATTGATATATGTTCCATATTATCAGATGGATTCAGAAGTGCTGCATCAGCTGAGGGTAAAATTTGTGGACATTTGTAGGAAGGGATAAGGTAATCTTTGTGTTTCACCCTATACAACACTATTTTTGTTTTCCTTGAAGGTTGATAGAAGCTTGATGTTATGTTTTTACTATCGATGATTGAACTGGGTGAATGTAAAGAACAATTATCCACCATTGGGGATAAATGACCTGTTTGATCAATTTTAAAGGGATCTATGGTCCCCTATAGTTGACCACATGTTAGGGTATCACTAGATTCATGTACAAGATGAGGATATATTGAAGATATCATTCATTTTTTATACAATCATGTTGATTAATTTTTTATTCTATTTGGAATGGTGAACTCCCAAGAATATTTAATGGGACTCATGAACCAAATCCTTCATCCATTCTAAGACAAGATCATGGTTGTCTTCATTGATGATATCAATGTCAACTCAACATCCGAGGAGGAGCATGTGATAAATTTGGGGATAGTTCTAGATGTACTATGAGAGAACTCTATTTGTGTTAAAATCTCAATATACTAGAAATGGATTCATGCATTACAATTTTTTGGAAAAATTATATCAAAAGGCGGAATGGTAGTGGACCCAACCCTGTTTTAGGCAGTGTTATCTTGGGAGCCACTGATGAGCGTGATAGAGGTGTGGAGATTCATTGATTTGACATGATATTACTGCAGATTCCAACTTGATTTCCCCGTGATATCAAAACCCATGAAATCTTTTAACAAAAAGTGTATCATTTCATTTGGACGAATATGATTCAACACAATTTTCAAATGTTAAGGAATTTCTTGGAGAGCACTCCAATAATGAGATTTTTTGGAGAAGGTTTTTGAGTATGTAGTGTTATATGTTGTAGTAATAATAGGTCTTGTTTGTGTTATGATGTAGAGGAAGGTTGGGATTTTGAATGTTTCTTCTAATTTGATACTAAATGTGAAGAACTATTTGGACCATGATATTGAGATAGAACATGTTGTCTTCACATTAATGAAGTGGTGATGTAGCCTGATGGGCATGTGGTATAGCATTTATTTTGATAATAAGAGTCTCAAGTGTATATTCTTTTTGTAGGATCATAACATGAGAACGATTTAATGTCTATATATCCTCCAAGATTATGAATTTCAGATTTTCTATACTCCTATGAAGGGGAATGTGGTATCATATTTTTTTATAAAGACATCATTGTTTTAGTTACTCAATGATGTGGCAGATTAGATGGAAACATTATTGGTAAACTTTTTGGATGGATATATATCATCATACCTCAATTAAATGATGGTCACACCTATCATCTTTAAGCTTGGATGGGAGGCCCAACTAGGGGAGGTGACTATGAGACACTACATACTCAGATATCAACTAGACATGAGTCCAATGGATTTTCTGATGCTGGGGAGAATGCTATTTGTTTCATAGGATGATTTATAGTTACATTGATATTTGGGGAGGAGATTTTGAGAGATTTTAATACATATCATCTGGATGAAAATAATAATGTGGAAATGAAGTACTAAAACCTCCGGCGTCAACATTGGTATCAAGGAAAGAATAATTAAGATTAATTTTTCATCTCTCAATGCCTTAATTATTTATAAGTGAAGGTTGACCACCATGTTAATACTTGTTTTCATCAAACCCTTGAGGTGATAGAGTGGATGTGGGATAGGATGTCAACGTAATTCAAGATGGGATTTCCAGATACATCATGTGGAAATGATTCCATATAGGTGATCATAGACTGACTCTCCAAGCCGGTCCACATCATCAATATCTGAGAGAAAATTTATGTCATTATCTTGGGATTCCTCTACATCTGATAACTATTTTAACTCCATAGACTACCATAAAAAATAATATCTAACAATGATGAATTCCTAATATACCAAATAATAATGTGATTGTAGATGTATTTTAAGACAATGTTAATCTTGAGAAGAAAATTACATCCTCAAAATGATGGCCAGATAGAGTAGATTGATCATGTCTTGGAGTAAATGATGAAATATTTCATGCTAGATGTTGGTTTTCGTTTACAGGATCACCTACCACCAGTGGAACTTGATTACAAAAATAGATACCATTCCATAGTTTGTATGTGTCATTATGTGGATTTGTAATAACAAACATCTAGGTCAACAGTTTTCTAGACAGACCCAATATAGTCAACACCCATGGACCCAGAGATGGTGAAATAAACTATTTTTAAGGTGAAGATGATCTAGGAGAGGTTGAAGACTTTATAGATTTGTCATATGTCTTATAAATAAAGATGAAAGAGACATTTGGAGTTCGAGGATAGAGACAATGTGTTCCTTTGAGTTTCACATTGACATAGATTAAAATTATTTTGTCAGGGCAGAAAAATATCTTTGAGATTCATTGGAACATTCTAGATACTACGTAGGGTTTGAGAGGTGGAACTCCTCTTCAATCTACCTACAAAGTTAAAATCAGTACAAAACATCTTTAAAGTGTCATAGCTGAGGAGTTATCTGCATTAACTATGAAACTTTATCAACTAGAGCGAGTTAGACACCGAGGATAAAGAAACCTTCAAGGAGTACTCTATAGAGAATTATGATCAGCCTGTGGGGATCTTTCATGGGAGAATGATTGTTTTTATGCCTTTCTAATGGAAGCACAAGCTTATTTTGAAGGGAACATGGGAGATTGATGCTCAGATTGATGCTCAGTACCCACATCCCATTGTGTATCCCATGTTTTAGATTTTAGGGATATAGAGACTTAATGATGCATGAATATCATGACTCATATCTTCTATTTATTTTTTATGTGGTATAGATTATTTTTGAGATAAGGAACTTGGACAACATCCAATTTGGAGGCTTGTTGTTCCCAAAATAAATATTTGAAATATATTATATATATTTAACAACATGCATGTAATATTTTCATAAACAAGTGGAATAACATCGAAAATGCGTCTTGGATCATAAATTTTAGGGAACCGTTGATTTCAGAACATGATATTTTACTAAGGGTTGACAAAACCGTGGTCGGTGTGGGGAATTTGGGGAAAATTCATTACAGGCATCAAATGAATAAAATAAATAATTATATTTTTTATGTCATTGGAATAGATAATAGAGGGTATTTTGGAAGAATATTATGATTAAATTACATTATTATCTATATAAATTTGGAGGCAATAGATATCTGTTGGAGAGAGCATTAGAAGATCCCTCTTAGACAAACGGAAAATGGATCATAAATCGGAAATCTATGAACAAAAAGATTTAGGATTGAACAATGATAACAACATAGAATTTTTATTCATAAATAGGTAGATCCATATATTGGTATGATGTTTCTTCTGTTTCATTTCATTCTCTATTGTTCATTTATATGGTAAAGATGGATCAATCGACCAACTGATAGATCTGTGGTTTAGTAACTATGTGGGGTTGGATTTATTATTGTGATTTTCTAGAAGCATTTATTCATGATTATTGATTCCATTCTTATCATTCTAATAAAAATTAATTTAGGTCTACCTGAACATCAACCAATATACATTCCTATTGATTTTTATTGTGGTTTCTCCCCTGATTCATTATTAATTGTGAAAATTTATAATTTTCCCCATGGAATGATATATCCCAATCAATCAACCATGGAACATAAGTTTCATTTTTCAATGAAATGATATTGTTGATTTGGGATCATCACAACATGATGGTGGTTAGACGATGGACGTGGTGATATATCATATGGTTTTTGATACGTGATTTCATGGAATTCAGCACAAAAAAACACGGGTGTTCAATGGTAATTTATAAATGAATTTAATGATCAGAACATTTTTTTCACTGATGGTGAGGAATAGTCATAGAAGATACTTGATTTTCCTGTGAGGTGGGTGGCTGGTTCAATGAATAGAGGAATGTAAATGAAAATGGATTCCAAATCTAGATTTCATAATATGTCAATGATTCAGGGCATGTTACTTTGATACACAAGTCATGTGGGTCCCTCATAGCAATGGATATGGTGTCAGAAGAATGATAAGGATCAAACAATGTGTGACTTTGTCGCAAGGTGTTGAATATATTCCTTGTGCCTTGGTGTGTTCCTCAGAGTATAAATGGACATGAGTGGACATACATTGAAAAAATCCATTTTTCGCACTGCCACAAGGATTGGACTAGGCTTGATGAACTAGGGAATTTCAATTTACTAGTACATGGGAAGAGTAAATGGGAATCCGACAGATTGATTCATGTTACATGAATGTGGAAATGGGACATATTCCATTTACATGTGTAGGACATGGGACCAATTAGAATCATTATGTAACCCTACAACACACCGTTGACTTCTTTAATGTTGACTTCGAGCCCCTGTCCTTTGTGTCATGGAATAGTTTTTTATGGCTCATTCACCAAATACATTCCATGTGGGTTAGTATGGAATCACATACCACACATAGGACATTGATCCCTCCAGCAGGACATCTTGGATACAGTTATTATAATGGTGAGACCTGAAGAGAATTACATATCTGAAGGATGTTTTATGTGTAATCATACTTATGGAGTGTTTTATCGTATATGAGTTCCATGGGGATCCATCATGTTTGAATCCAAGGCTGGTTTTACTATTGTGAATTAACAATAAACATTGTTTATTTTTTGAATATATATATATTATTGTTATATGTTTTGTATACATATATTAATGTAGAGATGACTGTAATCGTTTATTTAATGCTTTTTAGTTTCATGGTGTCCTATCGGGTATTTTTATTCTCACCCCTAAATGAGATATTCACACATGTGTCATGTATTTTGAATAATATCACCCATTATATGGAGTCCTTAATGAACCAGATACGATATTTCTTAGTTAGACCAGCCAGACCTAGGTGTCTTCCTGTGGTAACTTCATAACAGTCCCTATTTTACTTTCATGTTGAAATTGTTTTTAGACTCTCTATATTAAATTTTTTTTGGACCATATTAATTTCCTTTACTTCATATCACACTATTGTTTCATAAAATAGATTTATTCATGTGTGGGTTTTCATTAGCTTTTGCATTTAAACATTTTTGGGAATTTAGATTTGTGTGTGTATACTGGTTCTTAAGCTGAGGCCTTCCATGTAAGTGATATTCCATGTCGGTGTTAGTCGCCATCCCCGAGCCAATTCAAGGTGGTCATAGAGAGTCATGTCATAAGTCCTATTGGTACGGATGATGATAGGAATACAATGTGAGCCATATTCATGCAGGATAAATACAATTTCAGGGAATCAACATCCTCTCAGGCACTTGGTAACTCTTCATAGCTCTATGGATTCTTGAATTTTCACTTAATAGTTCATTGCAACCACATGAGATATATCTTTGGGTAGGGGAGGAATTATTCTATGAATATAACTAGGATGGTGATGTTCTATTTTTCCCTGAATTACTTATTTTATACTGTAATCTTCATGAATCCAATGTATTCCCATCTTTTATATAGGTTCTTCCAATTAATGATCATAATTATTTATTTTACTATATTTTTTCTACGGAGGCTAATAATGGTTTTTTTGTTTCTTCATGAAATAGTTATTTCAATTTAGCAAAATTTCATAGTAGCATGAATGCACACCCAAACATGAATTCTTGGTTTATAAAGTTTTGGTGAAAATTTATTCATTCTTAATATATTTTCTTGGTTTGTTGTATCCCTAGATACTATATTACTGTAAATGTATATGTTTAAAATATGTGGATTTATTTTGATTAAAAATGGAGTTTCATTATTTCTTCTATAGTTGAATATATATATAATCTCTTCCTTAAAGGTGAGTTGGATTTTTTTCACGTGGCATATTATTGGTGGGTTATTATGTGTTATTTTTCAATGGGATTCTGTGTATTATTTTATAGAATCATAGTTGCATGGAGGTAGTGTGGGTTCTGGTTAAACTACTTGGATTCTATTAATCTTATTGGGATATTGGGATATATGGGATGCATATAATGATGATAGAAACAATGATATTCCATGATCCTCTCTTGTATTGAAGGTTAGAGCTTAATCATTTATCATAGTGCTTTGTTTCCTTATTATAAAGAATGAAATTTACCATATTATTATATTCCTCATAATGTATTATGATTCTCAATTGAATTTTATCCCCATGCGTGGTCACTAGATGTAATAGAAAAACCCCAGTTGTGGAATCAAGAAAAATTCTAATGGTTCATGCTTGATTCGTTTCATTAGAGATGGTGGGCTGGTTAAGAATTAATGGTTTTTTTAGAGGTGTTATAAAGTTTCTTTTTTGGTCTCAATACTTTTCTTACTTCTAAGGCTAAGTCCCTTCAATGTGGCCTCCTCATTTACAATAAATATATCATTAATAATAATGTGGTTGAGTGGGATTCCACCTTAGTTTAAAAATCCATCACATGTATGGTTACCTTTCATTTTTACATTTTTATTATATTTTATAATGAAAATAGATTTTGAATAATTGTGTTGTAATAAAACATACATGGAATGTAGGATTTTTTTTATTTTCTAGAATATCGGGGGTCTTAGTGGGATATTATTCTTTTTTCATCAAGAAATTACTCACTTCATAATGAATATATAGTCATTATAATATATGATGACCTATGCTCCATTGTTTTACCCCACTATGATTTCCATGTTGTGGCCTGGTCTTAATAATTTTTTCGATTGAAAAATGATTATGTATGTCAAAGGAAGTCCTTGATAATTCCACCAAAAGGGAAGGACACTACATAGTTTATCACAAGGAATATGGTGGATAGTTACATTATAATAATACCCCTAACAAAGAATAATGTTTTTAAAGAATGTTTATTTATATAGAAACCATTTTATGGGAATTAGTAATAAATCGTTTTTGAAATAAGAAGCAACTCTGATATTTTTGGAAAAAAATATATAGAAATATTATATTAATAATGTCATATCCAATTTTATATTAAATTAAATTCAAATATATGAAATAAAATATCATATAATATGAAAATATTGTGTATGTATTTTTCTATATTGAAAATGTTAAATTGGTAAATTTTTACACATGATGAAATAAACCCATAGGACAAATGTAAAAATTTTGATTATGTTTTCATAATGAATATTATGTTATTGAAGATGAACTCAATAAATTACTAAGTTATATATGAAAATACTTTCAAATGAATCCAATTAATTTATGTATAAGAATGGATTATTCTAATCTTTATAGAATAGACTAGGTCAGTTTCACATTCAAGAAACACTTCTGGTAAATGAAGAGTAAATGGTAAATGAAATTAAAATGGGACATATAATACCCCATGAAAAGAAAACGATCAAAGGTTTTTATAATGAATAAAAATTCCCTTGATGGATTATATTTCAATAACAATATTGATCTCAATGTAATATTTCCAATGAAACCCTATCATTTTGAGAAACATTTTGATCAAAACCACTTTTATGTTCAGTATGATTCGAATAAATATAAAAGTATAGAATGAAAATTATTTTTCATTTAAATCCTAATTAATAATATAAAATAAATTCATTAGGTATAAATCAATCCATATTAAATTAATCATGGTTCACATTATGAAATATTTCTTTGGAAATTAAATTTGAGACAAAGAACCCCTTATATAGTTTCCCATCTCAGTCAAACGCATTATAAGGTCCTTCATGTAAATCATAAATTTATTAAACTCATATATAAGAACCATTATTATATAATTAACCTTTTATGAACTTTACTTATATTTATTATGTATAATTACATTTATTATTTGTTAAATGTTTTCTATGTCTAGTTAGGATAATCTATAACATTGTGAACTAGTTTCATAATAGTGGTATTAGTATTCATTCTCCTATAAAATTTATTCACTATATGTTCATAAAAGTTACAATATTTGATGAATGTTAATTATTTATGAATTTTATGTTTCAATACATTATTAGTTTAATCATCTTCTATGAAGATAAAATAAACACAAACATTTTCCAGTGATATTAATCCTATATCGTGTGTTTTAATAAATAATGAGTTAAATACTAATATATCATTTCTAGAACAAATTTTTTTTTAAAAATTATTATATCATGATATCCTAGTAATTAATTTTTGAAATGTATCCGTGATATAATTTTATTTGATTGTTCAAGTAGGTGGTCAAACTAACCAAGACATGAACATATTAGTCCTAACACATGATTATGAGATGATTTAGTGGAAATAAAATTGAAATAATTGAAAAAATATATAATTTGATGTTTCTTTTTATTATATATGGAAATTGAAATTTATACTCAAGAATATGTAATTTCTATGTAAATATTACTTAATTACAATTCAATATGTTCCTCTTATTCCACATGCTTTAAATCACTGAATCTACAATTGTAGCTTTTGGATCATATCCTGAATAGGTTCTAAAATTTATATAGTAGAACATTAATTATGTTATAAAAAAATATTTATCCACTAAACCCATACTAATTTCCATAAATGTATGGTCACATTTAAAGGGAACATATAAATCAATCATCCCAGGGAAGAAGTGCTCCACGAAACACATGGTTAGTGATTGTGATTTACATAAAACATGAGAAATAAATAATATTTTTTCTCAATCAAAAATTAATATTATTTTATTTATATCTTAATAATTTATCTAATTTATCAATACATCCATAATATTAATGTGGTTTAATAAAATTAAACATGAGGTTTTGTGGAGGCGGTATTCCACACACACTCAAATTTTGTTTTTTCTTTTCACAATGAAAATTTCATGATCTTATATAGATTTTTTTCACAATTTTATTAATATATATTTATAATATTTTTATTAATTTTATCATTTTTCGATGGGTAAAATAAATTTTGGAATGATGAAGTGATTGTATGGAAAAAAGAAAAAATGAAGAAGTGGCTAGAAATATATACCTCACTTCTTGGGTTATCAACATTGCGATGTGGGAAAACATTAAAGGATAATAATTTGAGAATTCCAGAACAACATTATGGTGTCCAAGATTGTTTTTCAGAGACATAGGATGATGATTTAATGAAATATGGGGGGTTATGTATTAGGGGATGTGAGGATATGAGTGAATCAATAATAAGTGAAACTCGTGTCAATTTTTTAAATACAAAAAAAAATTAAATAATATAAAGTCAATCTAATATAAAATGTATCAAAAATGAAAAATAATATGTATTATAAATTATAAGGCCGTGAAACACCTTGAAAAATAAATTAAAAAATTCATTAAACAAGTTTGGACCATTACCTTTTGGGTTACACATTTTTACTATTTTTGATTCCCCATAGGAATTACTTTTCACCTAGGTAATTTAACATTTATTTTCAAAAATATAATATACCTTATAATATAATATTTATATAAGGATTCCAAAATTTAAATTCATTTGGATTTATTCAATTTTTAAAATATATATAAATTAATTTTAAATTACTAAATTTATAATTCATTTAAAAAATTCTAAAAATATTACATAAATTATAAAATGTAAAATATGGGTTTATAAATTAGAAAAATATTTTTAAAAATTAAAAATTCACTTATTTTTTGATTTTTTTTTTCAAAATTATAATTAAATATCCAATTCAAACTTCTATACTAATAATTTCATAAAAGTCATAGTATTGATATATTTCACTATTAACTAAAAAAATCGCATTTTAATGAATAATCTGAAAAATTCATAATATTATTATTATGAAATTATAAATAGAAAATGAATTATTATTTATCTAATTAATTTTTTGAATATTTAATATTTATATGTTAAATAAAAATATAAAATATTACATTTATTTTTCATGAAAAATGGCTTTTTAAAACACTAAGTGTTCTTAATATTATTTAATATGAGTTTATAATTTTAAATTCGTTAATATTATAGTTCATATTTAAAAATATTTTGATGATTTTAAATGGAATATAGTAGGATAAAATATTCGACTCATAAAAAATGGTTTATTGAAGAAAATACATTTATACCAAATATGCTAAAACAAATAAAATTATAATTATTTATATATATTATTAAATTTAATTTTACAACTCCATTGATATTAGAATATTTATTTGTATTTTATACGTAAAACCTATTACAATTTACCAATAATATTATTAATATCAATACATAACACAAATATATATATATATATATAATATTTCAATATCATATTTTTATTTTATTATGATTCATATTATTTAAATTATAATACATAACAATTGATGAAATATGTAAACCCTTTAGATATATGATGAGTGGACATATTTTTTATGAAAAAATTTATAATGACCATATTTTCAATGACTATATTTATATTGGCCGTATTTGTTTCCTATGTATGGACTTAAAAATCATTCATTCATTCCACATTCAATCATGAGGCACAGTTCTTATTTCACTCTACATATTTTTAATAATTAATTCTCATTTAATGGATATGTTCATCAATTAGGGGTTTTTGTCTATTGGTGATCCTAATGGTTGAAGATGATCTTGGATAATTAATATTATTTATTTTTTTATTCTGTTATATCTATTCTCCCCTTTTGATCTATAAAATTTTAGTGGATGTATTTTGTAAATGGTGAGTAATAATCCAAGATGTATGGTACTGATTTTTATGTGTTTTTATTTTATATACCCTCTTATTAATGAATAATGCGTCTTTAGTTTTGATTAAATATCTAAGGGAAGATTTTATGATATTTGTTTCAATCTTGTTGAAATAAAAGAGAACCATTAGGTTGTTTATGTTGGGGATAACCCCAATTTTTATAATGAATCCAAATACCTCTTACTACATAGGTAGAGGGTGACCCATTACAAAGCTCAGAAACTCAAGGAAAAGTGTCCAATTAAAGCGGCCCAAATGCCAAGTGAAACATCTTTCCTACATCACCTACTACATTGTAAATCCCCCAATAGGATTTCCGGGATTCGAACCCTAGCCATTTGGATTAAATATTTAACTAGAGTAAAATTATTTATTATTAATAAATATATATATATACTACTAGAAGTAATAATAATATTGGTTCCTATAACAATCTGTGTTATAGAATTTGTTAGTCCATTCATTATCACCAAAAAAACATCAAAACCACCATGATCCTAGGGTAACTCAGTGATGAGATCCATTATAATGTACTTCCACATAAATATGGGGACATCCATGAACTGTAAAAAAACCCCAAGAACTGAGTTATAATACAACACCAACTCATAAATCAAATACTATGCAATAAATTCTACCACAAATCCCTTAATCACAGGCCTTTAAAGATGCCACCGTATGCTATGATTCATCATATAAAAACTTGTATATGAAATTAATGGTGATATATTAAATTCATGTAGTAATTCCTTCTATATCAAAAATAGAATAAATAGATTCCCTTAAAACAATGTCTGATGCGGACTATCTTCTAACTATACCTCAAAAGAATCTCTATAACCCACATGGTCACACAACACTTATACTTATGATTCACCCAGTAAGACTCTACCAATGGAAACCTCAAAAAATTTACAACAAATATCTTATTATGAAAAATAATTCCACTAAATTCCTCAACATGAAGATGCATATGTGCATTCTCCTCATGTCGTTTCAAAACATCCTCAATCTCTTGAACAACATCCCACCATAACATTTGGATTAATGTTTCCACAACCACATATTCATTTCATGCGGTTATTAGAGATCTCATAATCATAATCCAATAAAAACATCATATACCTCTTCAAACATGGGTTTAGATAAAAATGAGAGATAATTTACCATAGATTACTATGGTCTGTGAAAACCGCATAGTTCTCAATAATGTGATAATATTTCTATGACATTAAGGAAAACACTATTGCATTGAAATTTAGATCCTAGGTGTCCTAGTTATCTCTATATGACTCACATTCCTTGAACCATAATATATCATTGCCTTTTTTCAATCAATATTCATCAAATCCCTGAAAAAGAAGAAAAAAACATTACAAATCATACCTTCCTCTGGAAATCCATAAACTAGTTCACTTATTAATCTATCCATTAGGTAGTATAATATTTACAAAAAATGATTAGTCTAAATGAATGCATGGTACATACTTTTCAGATATATCAAAGGGGTAACCAAAAAAGATAAATTAGACACAAAAAATATGTAATATACAAAAAGACATAGGAATTGTAAAACTCTATAAAATTATTCAATGATTCCCAAGAAAAATCACCACAATATTCACTGGGTTCACAGACACACCCTTTTGAGAAACTATATTCCGAATGAAATGGACTTACCATGTCCCAAACATTCACATGAATATCTTTGACAGAGTTGACTATTCTGAAGAGGCTATATGAAAACTATAAGATTCATTAAATTAGCCTCCTTTGACATTGAGTAAATTATGATATTTTTTATGAAAACGACTATGATTTGGTCTCTGAAATCATTGATAATAGATTTATAGAGGCCCATGAACACACCTAGTGTGTTATAGACAGTGAAATATATGATCACAAACTCAATGTTTCCATTCAACTATTTAATGGCAGTCATAAAGATATACTAATATTTAACCTTTATTTGGTGAAATCAAAACAAGAAATAAATCATTGGATACCAAAAATACTGATTTTTTGTTTCAATATATAATCTATTCCCAAATAGGGGTAATGGTTCATGAACATTTCCAGATTCACTCTAGGGTAATATTTAAAAAACATCAGACAACCATTTACATTCTTGGAGAAAAAATTGAGAAAACCAAGGAGATACACTAGACTGGATGAAATTATTCTTCATTTGAGAATCAATCTTGCATTAAAAATCCCACAACTACATGGGTTCTATTTTTAAAAACCCAACATCATTAGAGATGATTTTGGTTGGAAATCTATCCCACACTCGTCATCGCACTATGGGTGTCGTGTCATAACCACATCTAAGAAGAAATATTATGCCCTAAAAATCCTTGGGAACCACCAACTCATGTGATTAATCTAAAAAGTCATCCAACTGAGAAAAGAGATTCAATAATCACTTATCATCAATCTGATAACACCTCCCTAAAAACACCACCCATTGGCCTTCCAAATCATAAAGTTGAATTCTTCTTTGGAAACAATCTAGTTCTACAAGAACAAAATAAAAATAATCAATGAAAAATAAGGAATTATATTATTTTATATTCCATAAAATGAAATACCCACAATGAATGATGATTTTCCCCATCATCATTATACACCTTTATCACACATCAAACAAATAAACCTATCCTCTAACAAGTGTGGATGACACTAGTGGAACTGGAATCCTCCCAACCAGCAGTTGTAATGTGCATTACAATGAAAGAGCGATGAAGTAGTTTAAATATCCAAAATGAAATAATGGAAAAATTAAAGATTACTATAAAAAATCACACCATACGTAATTTCTAGATCCACTATTTATCAATCCACAATAACAGGAATAATCTATTTCCATTCTCCTCTCACACATTGCCGACATTCTCCAAGAACACACTCATTTTTTTGGCCCCATTGGATGATGACAATTGTAGGGATGACCTCTACCTGATCTATCTCCACTTAACTATAAATAATTCAATACACCTTTCAGTTTAATAAAATTTATAATCCTATGGTGATGATTCTTCCATAAAGGCAACTCCAACTATGACTAAAATGGTGCTCAATTTCCCATTCCAAGCTAAATTCCCTGACCCATCTAACACTTATCTTGATGGTGAAATTTTACATCATAGATATTACATGAAAAAATAAGTCCATTGATACTCACTCAGGATGTACCTTCCCAATAATTTAATGTGAATGACTACTGAGGTCACCTCCCTATCATTCATACCCTCAAGTGTCTTGAAATTTAAAAACAACTCCTACTTTTATTCATACTAAAAATACCCTTCTGTACTCCCAATCATGGCTCTAATACGTATTTAAAAATATGTTCTATCAATTATTCTTTTTAATGTAAATTAAAATACATAGGAATTATAAATGTGGTCAGTATATATCATATAATTGTTTACAGCTCCTCCCCCAGATTCTGCACTCTGGAATCCTCATTTGTAAATAGTTTAAGTATGTGTTGGAAAAAGTTCCTAAAACAAAATCACATTCTTTTATGCACTTAGGATCTAATTATAAATGGAATGAATCTCATAACTATTCCATACCATCATCGTTGATAATTAAATATGAAGATGAAACTCCTTTTAAAATCCATCCTAAGAACTATCAACCTTCTTCTCCTCCTTAATAAATAACATAGACTTATATCATGCCTACCCAATGTTAGATTATGCCAATGTTCCCTTATGAATATGTAAAAACATACATAATAATTAACCATTGGACTAAAAACATAACCAAAAAATCCCCTAAAAATCTATTTAACAATTCCTAATCTCATCATGACACTATCTCCAAAAATCACATCTAGACTAGTAAAATAATGCCAAATAATATAATAAAAATCACACTCTATCAAATTTCCTATTGATATTCTACTAACATGGACAATAATTAATATCTTTTTCAGTCATTAATTCTATATATTAATAATTTTAGTCCAATTTGGGTTGGGATGAATCCTTATATACACCACCATGAAATGTATAATATATCATAGGGGAATAAGCTAGCTTCCAAAAATCCCCACCTCATTATATCCATGGAGATAGGGTGGCATGAAAATGAAATACATCATCCTCATTCCCTTCTGATATTATCAGGGAACCCACCACACAACACATACTCAACATCACTATGAAGCACTATCACCAGTATTTATGTCTAAACTTCTCCACTAACTAATCCATCATTATCCAGTTCCCACAAACAGCTATTCACCACTATCTCATTTGGATTATAATGTAAGGGATGAAAAGAGAGTGTATCCATCCATCCATTCCACCATAAACCAAAATGTTGGTGAAAGAATGTGGAACCCAAAACCTAGGGGAATTGGTATGTTTGTCCAACTATATTGTGGTGTATAAAAATGTGAAACAAAAACGAAAATAATAGATAATATCAAATAGTAGAAAACGATTAGTTAAAATCATGTAAAACTATTATACCTCATAAAACTACCACATCACAAACTGATCTACTACACCTATAGATTCATCCACTAAATGAAACACAACACACAACTTAGTCAAACACATTCCACAATTTACCCATTTCAATTATAGGTTTAACAATTTATATAATCACTAAATTACTAACCATGTTCCATTTACTGATTCATTTAATCCCATTTATATAAAAATTAAATTCATTATATCAATTACTATAAATTAGTTCTACTCCGTAAAAATTTAACAACCAACCCTTGCTTTTTCAAATCCATTTTCATAAATTCATTACATTGCTACCTCCAAACATTAAAAAATACCCCACTCAATGACTCACCCACCCCCATAATGACAATCATTTCATCCAATGAAAGGGATTCATTGACCATATGCATTGGGAATATTTTTATGTATGTATATAGTCAAATTTTAATTTGCGTTAGTAACACAAGATATGACTTGTATAATTATTTTCAAATAAATATGGTTTAAAAATATTGGTTTATGGGAAATAATATAATTCCAATAACTATCAATAAATGTGTGAAGACATGAATGGATCGTGGTAGTGTTTTTGAGTAACATTCAAAATACTAAGTGTTATATTACTTCCAAAGTGTCCCACTTGATGTTGTCCAATACACTTCCAGTTAGTCTCATCCAAATGGTCGGATCCATTGAATTATGATGTGTGGTGAAATAATGTAATGGATGTCCCAACTATGATTAAATTAAAGTCCATAGACTTTTTATTTGGAAAAAATTAACTATGAATCCTTATATTTATTGATACCACAAGGATAATGTATAATCTATACATATGATGATTTGGATAATGAGTTATATATTCAATAATACATGATTCATATATAAGATGAATAAGAAGATTTAATTCTTAAATAAATATATGATGAGAGGAAAAATATTTGTAAATAACTTCTTAATGAAATATTAAAAATTTTCCATTGATGAATTTGATGTTTTTAAGAGGCTATCATTTTAATGGGGTTAAATTTTATTAAATTTCTATTTATGTAACTATGAAAAATGATAATCATTTGATAAAAGAATATTTGGTAGATAAATTGTGATATTATCATTAAAAATTTAATTTATATCAATATTAAAAAATAGGGGCTTAATATTATATACGTTAAATACAAGTATCCTTTGTAAAGTTCTTCTTCGAAATTTTTATATATTAGAGAAGCACCTTCTTATGTACAAAAAATTGTATTTTTTCACCACACTTAAATTATGTTCTTTTGAAAAAAATAAAGATTCACATCGTGTTTTAATGGTTTTGGATGTAAAATGACCTAAGGAATTTTAATCTCCACTCTTATAAAAAATATGATTGGGTATTTCAATAAATTAGTGAGACTATAGGTTTCTATAAATATTATCATGTTTATAGATTTCATTCTATTTAAAAAATATAAATTCACTAAAATTGTGAATCATTTTCAGAAATATTTACCATATTTTTATTCTTGTGTTGAGGATAAATTAATTTGACCTATGATGTCCAGTTTGTAGTCCTATATCGATAGTACCTCTTGGCTAAACATCAATTTAAGAGAATTAAAAATCAGTTGAAAATTCCAAAATATTTCATTAAGTTTCATATTAATTTAATTTAATCATACAGTGGATGTTAATAATTAGTATTGATTTATGTATATCGAATTGTATGGGATACCTAATAGGGTTTTAAAACACCATAGAATGTCTATGTGGAGTATCTATGTAACAGATTTTAGTAATTTGGATTAAGATAGTATCTAATACTAAATATATACATTAAAAGATGTGTAAATATACAAGAGTTAAAAAAATGGAATATTTCATAAATCATTTAGTTTTCATTCCATTGATAAATAAAAATGATTCTACACAAAAAATTTGATTGTAAAGTAGTTAGTCATTTTCTTGTGGATCTATGTAACGTATGATTATAATTACATCATATATCATCTAATATAAGAGGATTTATTTTTTAATCAGTGGTTAGTTGTAAATAATATAAATTAAAAATTAAATAAATATTGTTTATGATTCATCAGTTTTAATAACATGATTTTAAAAAGAAAAAATAATAAATAATGTTTTATCATTGATATTTTTTATCTAAATATTTGTTAAAATATTATGTATTTAATACCACAAAATTTTGTGAAACGTTTTAATGAAATATATGTATATATATATATATCTTAATATCTATTAAAAAATTAATAGGTGATATGGAAAAAAATAGAGTATTTGTTTAATATTTCTAATGACATGAAAAAATTGAGGTCTTGGAAAATTTATAAAAATTTATTTTCAAGGATTATTTACATCCTAAAATATGGTATATTCTATTTAAAAAAATATATTTAATATAATATAGAGAATGTTAATTTATTGAGAGTATTTATGGACATAGAGAGTATCAATGTAAATAAATACATGATTATACTAGTTAAATTACAAAGTGACTGTCAAAAATTATCCTAAAAGAGTTTATTATGTGTTGGATATGAAAATAGGTACATTAGTTAAAATACTATATATTTATATATATTATCATAAAACATTATAATAATTGGGATTATGTACATAGAACTAGTTCTATGTATATAGTAGAAGTCACAGTCATCAAAACATTTTATTTTATTGATTTTTGGAGTTTTAATATTTATAAGGAGTTCAATATTAAGAATATTATTCCTAAATCGAAACATTATTGGAATAGTCATTCTTCATACAATTAAATCAATAAAGTGTTTATTGGGATTATTTAAAGATAATTTCATGTACTGATTTGTTAGTAATTACATAGAGATGTAATGAGTTTGAAAAAACCCATAAATGATTAGAAAAAAAATAATTATCTGGTAGTTTATCATATATAATATGATATATTACTGAATATGTATGTGTTTTTTATGTATGGTAAATGGATTTTAATAACATTGAATGTATCAGGTTTTGTGAAAGTTAATCTCTACTTAGACATTCTTTGATGTTTGTTTAATACATGTATATATTGATATACATTTCATGAATTGAAATAATAATTTACTAATCATTGTATGAATATGAGTTATCTCTAAATGATGTTTATCATGGATTATTATCAATTATTATGAAATTTAAAGATTAGTTTGGGTAATATTCTTGTATGGTTATATTTAATATTCTCATGTTGAACAAAATGAATTTTCAAAAGTAAATAATCAATGAATTATATCCTATGGACTATTATACACTATGTCATTGATACACTTGGAGAGAAAGGATCATATTTGGAGTTCCTAATACCTACAGTTAGTGAGATACCTATCATGGTATCCTTTACCTTTCAATGAACCTCTTTTTCAATCCTTGAGGTTTATCAAATCATGGGAGGCTGATTATATTGTACAATATTATATCAGTTGAAGAATAAACAACACCAGATTTGTACACATGTATGATGATTATATAATATAGTCTATTAATTGATATTGATAGTGGTAGTGTATAATATATATGAATTTTTAACCAATTCAAGAAAGGGTAATATGTTTTTGTCAACTATAAAGGTGTATATCATGTGATGTAGTCATCGATTTGGTCAATCTATATTTACCAAATCAGTAATATATAAGAATTCTATATAGATTTAATATTCTATGTGTCCTATGGTCACTCGATATCTTGGAAAAATGTATCATATGATAATTAATTCTTTCAAATTATATTGATTTTTGTTAAATTTATAGAGATACTTTTGTTTTATGGAGATCATGCATGATCCCTCTATAACATGAGTAGTATTGACACTATTCTAGAGGTTTCTATTTTCTTGCATTTATGGATCTAGTGATTAAATTTTTTAAATTCAATAAATGATCAAGGTGTCAGAAATTGTGTATGACTGAAATAAAATTTAGTTTTACTTATATTGACACACTAAAAGTGTTTTATATTTTATCGAATGGTTGTTTTGTTATTTGTTCAAGAGGTATGATATATGATTCAATACAAACTGATGAAAATAGTATCTTTCCAAATGTGTATTATAAAATATCAAAATTTAATTTTTGATGTGGTCTGATATGATATTACATATGATTTAGTATGAAGTGAAATATATATAATTATATTAGTATTTAGTTCATGTTGAAATCTAATGGTTAAATTCCATTAATCCTTTAACACATATGATATATTTTTTTCTATATCATGTCAAATGATTGGAGAAAGTCATAAAGTATGAAATGAATGAAAAAATAAATATTTTATTCATCTGAAAAGAGATACCATAATGAATATTATAATTGTTAATATGGTATTTCATAATGATATGTTTTATCATTCAAATACTCTATCATTTTCTATCATAAATAAAAACTTTCCTAAGATAAACATCTTGGGGATGGCTTGGCTAAACTATATAGTTAGTGTAACCAAATTCATTTAATAGTAATGTATATGTTATTTCATTTTCACTCAAGGAGTATCCATGTGGGATGTATATAAGTAAGTAGTTCATGTTCTATGGATATGAGAATCTCTTATATATATTTTTATGGAACTCTTTATACTCAATGTTTCTACTTTCTTGCACCTTTACACCGGGAGACACTATTATGTCATACTAAGAAGATAAGTCTCTCTCGTGTGATGAGTGATTTAGATAAACATTGTGTAAACCATATAGTATGGATTTAACTCAAAAACCTATTTTTTTGTTCATTAACAAAATAATATGAATGAGGATGATACATAAATATGGTCTATGTAACATCAAATTTTTCATTATTTTATAGTATAATGAATTTTTTTATCAGGCATGTTATTCATGGATTTGGATTTCTAATTTTCCAATACTACATTTCATATCTGGTGTATGGCTGGATGAAACCCAACATGTTGTGGATAACACAATTAAATATCATTATTTAGTCTAAACCACCACTAAATGGTGGTTCCTTTAGTGAAACAGTTCTTCAATCCTCTAATTTCACTAAATTATCACGATCATTTATCAATTTCACCTTATGTCAGATTATATGAAACAACATGTGAAACAATAAACATAACTACTATTATTTATTTTCAAAACACAATTATAAAATTATAAAATACATTGTCATAATATCTTACATCACATGTATCAATATGGGAAAATATATCTAAAACTTCTTCTTAATATCCTTCAGAATAGTTTTTCAGGTGACTCTCAATGTTTTAACAACATGATCACATTCTTCACAATAATAATATCTGACCCCATGATCTATTATTTCATTCAAAAAAATAATAATTCATAAATATATAAATATATTTATAGATAAAAACATATGAAATTTACAATGGTACATAGTATATAATGTAATTTGATAAGGTATACACCAAACACTAGTATCATTATACTTAGGTTCTCTTAGTATGTTATACAAAAGAAAAATTTATCATACAATTATTTTATCTTTAACTTTATTATCCATCAGAGAAATGTACATCAATATGAAATAATTAATCATGTATTTTCTAGTCTAAATGTATAAACTGACCATGCTAATGAATAAACAACAACTCATTCAAAATTATGGATAAGCACATTAGATGCCCCAAATTTCGATAGGTATTCACATCATATGTATTACCATTGTATATTTTCACACATTCTTAGTTTATATAAATCTATATTGTGGATGACATAAAACTAGAGACATCTCAAATTTGTTAACCTAAAATCTATTAGATGGTCAGCACCATAGTCAACTACCCACTAATTAGCTATGCCTCAAAGCTTATGTGTGAAAGTTTCAAAATATGAATTTTATCATGATATGAATCTTTCCATCCATTTGTAATGATTAATTTAAATACAAACCATATACCCATAGTATGTAAAATATATGATTTTTATTCTCCATGAGTTATACATCTTATGTCATCCAGTATACAAAACCCAATTTTCGCTCCATTGACATATTATGTATAGAAAATAAAACAAATATAATGAAAATAACCTGAACATGTCAACATAACTGATAATAACCCACTAGTTAAATCTGTTTAGGATAAAAAAAATTATTAATAGAAAGTTCAATTATATTTTCACGTCATGATATATATATATATTCATATAACAATAAATAATAAATATGTGGAGATCACATTTAGTATAATCTGATAATTTTATTTCTTAAAAAAATTTAATATTATATAACAACATATATATAACCATAAATATAAAATATAATATATGATAGACTACTAGATTATCCCAAGGTTTGATACACTTGTAGGAGACTTTTTAAATGTATTTCTTCACAATGTAATTAATACTACATCTCGATGTGGAAATTTGATAAAAATATTCCTCTAAAAATGAATTGAGTAATATCTATAAAGAAATAAATATTTAAAATGGTGATAGAAAGGACCATATTTCTATTGTAAAAATCTTAAAATATAAAAATAAATCTTTATTTCATCAAAAAATATATTGTTACGTTATTAAGATATTCTTTAATTAACTTATATTTCCTTCTAAGAACAACATTAATATGATTCATTGGATAAGTCCATCAAACGTTGCCTATAATATAATTTTGATGTCAAATGTAACTACTTACATTAAATCCTTACTAATAATCCTAAAATACATTAGGATATTAAGTGACTGTTACTTTTTTGTGGTAACTAAGTAAAACATTTTACACTATATCCTTACCAATATACAATAAAATATTCTAATACACTGTGTGATATTTAATATGAATATCAACTAATATATCATTTTATTTATAATAATTGTAGTAATATATTTCTAAAAATACTCACAATAATTTTTTAAAAATTCTATTCACTACAAATATCATGCTATGATACAAAGACTCCTTCGTTTTTAGAATAAATCATAGTTTCCTTAATGGGAATATTTGATAAAAAATATTTTTTCCCAATCCTCTGTGGTATTATTTAAATTTCATGAATTATTATGAAAATTAGATTTTATATTTTCTGACATGTTGTAGAATATGGATCATTCCAGACAATGTGTGTAAATAATATTTTTACTTTTATGGATAATGGTAACATGTTCACAAAATACACTACATACCATATATGATGTAAATTTGATGAAAGCTACTCAATCTTAATTATGATTGAATATTAGGCTAATGACTGCATCCAAAACCTTCATACAGAAAATACATTCTTATATAATCAATTTTGAACCTTATTTTCTCCAAATAAACATTTCATTTGTTATGACCTCCATTATATTTACCATACATTTGAAATGGATTTTGGTTATCATATATCCTTCAAAATAGAGGTACTGAATTCTATAGAATTATAAATTAATTAATAACATCCATGGAATTTCATGAACATCATCCGGTACAATAGAAAATTGAATATCCAATTGTTTGGTTTTCACCAATTAAATAAATTTATTTCCTTATATTTATTAAATGTTGCTGGTATTGTAGACTACAAAAATGACTAATCAAATCCTTATGAAAATATTTTTACATTATCCTGGTACACCATCATCATGGAAAATAATCCTATAAATTTCATAACATTCTCAATTACTGTTATAATATAGATAAGATCAAAAAAATTCCAAATTTATCATATTATAGTTTAAAAGAAAAATTTGTCATATTTTTCGTAGCGAATGTATATTGATGTTCCTAGAAAGATCATTATTAATATTGGAACTTAATCTCTCTATGTCATTAAAGTACACATTAATATTGAATAAATGTGCAGAAGATGATGTTCCTCCATCCATTTTTCACCTAATGAGACCCTTTTACAACTCATACCACTATTTCATAACTTATTATTTATTTTCCTTTTATATGTTTCCTATTTTCATATATGCATTAATTTTTTTTACATTTAATACAAGGGTTCCATAGTCATGAGAATGGGTTTAGTAACATCTAATGAACATGGTAGATCCTTCTATTAATTATATTTGGCAATTTATTTAATGGATATACCAGTAGTTTACTTGGGAAGGGTTTTTTTCCATCATATAAAACATTCTTTTTTACTAGATAACTATTCTCATGTTACAATACTAATCATATAAATCACTTTAGTTAGGTATTATTTCTCTATAAAGATCACACAAATAAGATCATAGATGGTGATTATTCCATTATATCTAAAAAAATTATTATATGAGTATAATTTTTTTATATACATCTAATAAAGATTTTATAACTATTTTGTCACTAAAATTATGAACACATTTAAATTCATCATATCCATTAGTGATCCAAGATTCATATTTCTCTAATAAATTATGCCTATTTTAAATTAACAGCATCACTTAGATATTTAGGTATATAATTATAATAATTGTATCCTATATGACGTATGGATAATTGATAATGAAACTCGTTTTCTAATATATTATATATTTAACCACAACACTGTTACACTATTATCATAACATTGAGGGTCTTTTATAAATGTTTAATGAAAATAAAATTCCATGAACAAGGTACATGACTCTTAGGGTCACCTCATTACACACATTTCTTATTCAAGATAATCTATAGGAACCCATATTTAGCATGAAAATACCTAGTTGGATTATCAGGTTCATGATAAGTGTCTTCTTTTGGAGGCATCTAACACATAGAATTTTCAATGTAGATTTAATCTCACTCTATAAGCTCATTTCATTAAATTTACTTGTTTAAATTCATCAACTTATTTTTATAGATTTTATTCCCTCCATAAAATAATTTTTTTTCAATAAATAATGATGGGAAACTAGTTACACACCATATAACCTTTATTAATAACCCATGTTAAATTTAAATTATATATATACATATATATAAATATATATACCTAAATGCATATGATGATTAATATATATGAAAACCATTAATGTAAAAGATTACAATATTATGAAATCATTAATAATTACTTGAGTAACATTAGAGACAAAAATAATCAAACCTTACTTTTCTTAAAAATTCATAAGCCATTATGCCAGTGGGAAGTCTGACCCATTAACACTCCGACATTTAAAAAGTGAACATTGTGTTCGATAGCATATATGACATAAAATATTGATATTTAATTAGAGGGTACGAATATAATTAATTAAATTATGATATATATATATATATATTAAATTCCTGTATAATATTATTTTATTGATAAATTATTAGTAAATACTAAGTGAATTATCAGTAAACTGAATTTATTCTTAAAAATATTGCTTTCCTAAAAATATTTTTTGATTAATTTTTTTTGGGGAAATAATACGATTAATTTTCCTAACATTTGTCAAATGTATTTTATAAAATGATTTTTTTTAAATTTCTTTGTATTAAAATTATTTTATTATCAATTTTTGTGATTTCACTTAAATGATGAAATTCACAATGTATAGTTAAAAATACAACTTTTATCTAAATTTTGTATCTAAATGCATAATGTCATTTGATTTTTGTTAATAAAAATAATCATTAAAAATTAAAAATAAATTTATTTATTTATTATGTATATATATATGAAATTAAAGACAAATAATAATAATTTCTAGTCAAATAGTTAATATATGGTCATTATTATTGAAAACTGAATTCTTTAAAAATCTTTTTTAAAACCCATATTGATGTATATTTTCTTAAATAAATTAATAAACATATATGAATTGAATTTCATAAAATTTTATTGAAATTTTTAATTAAAATATTTAAAAATAGGCAAAAAGTTCAACTTACCTTTTGTTCATAATTAATAGTAAATATTGTAAAAATATGATACCATGGTTAATTGTAAAACACATTTATTGGGGAAAAACAAAAGGGATATGAGTTATTATGAAATAAAAAATGTCTAATATCTATTTGAATTCTCTATTTAGACCATATATACTTCATTTTGTAAATATTTCTTATTTTAGAGAAATGTGACCATAATTGTGACCTTTATAATACATTATATAATGAAAATCCAAATATTACACTTTCATACTTTTAATAAATATAATATTTATTAACCAGGAAAAGAATAACATATGTTTGGTTCTATATAGATATTTTAAATAAAAATCATTTTTTTATCTTGTATTTTTATTTTTAGTTTGGAGTAATGAAACAAGTATATTAACATCTTCAGTAACATTGAAACATAAATTACAAAATTAAGTGGAAAAAATAAATGATTATAAATATATGTAAAGTAATATAATTTGAATAAAATATTAGGTTCTATGAATATTGGATAGAATTATAACATTTTAGAGATTTTTGAAATTTAAATATTTGAATTCTGTCATCCTCATGATGTTTGTAATTACAAATTAAATAAATAGTGAAAAAATGACTTTAATGATACTATATAATAAAAGTTGATTTACTAAAAAAAATTAAATTCCTAAAAATCTTATACTTGTAAATGTGAATGGTAAATGGTTTATAATATCATCCATGGTAAATTTATAGGCCGTTTTTTCCTTTTAGAGAAACATTATTGACCCATAAAGAGTAAAAACATGAATTACAACTATTAAGGTTAAAAGAAAGATTTGTGCATTACATGTGCCTATTTTATAATTAATTTTCAACATTTATTTTCTCTAATTTGATAAATTATATTTAATATTTAAAATATTTTATTTCAAATTATCAATAACTTCTATTTTGTATTTTTGGTTTATATCAAAAAACATTTAGGCCAAAAATATAGTTACTGAGGTGAAAACTAAAGTGCTAAAAGTGAGTTATCTTAGAGATTAAGTGAAAAAAAAATTTTAAAACATTTTTTGTATTTTGTCCTTTTTCAAATTCAAATTCATTCAAAAAAATGTTTCTTTAAATTTTTTGGCACTTTAATTTAGTTTTAATTTCCATTACTGATTATTTTTCTATATTTAAATAAATGTACGTGATTCCCAATTATAATAGGGAACTCCTCCTCTACATTATTCACACATAAAGGAGTTTTAGTTTAGATAATATCTAAAAAATACAATATTTAAATCATTTTAAACATACTAGTTTAATTTTTTAGATCATAAAACTATCATAGTCAAGCTTTTTGTGGAAACATAAATTGGTTGTCAAAAGAATTAGTAACATTCTTAATTGGGAGTTTTTTAATTTCTTCATCAACCTATTTCAAATATTATTTAATCATTCTCAAATGTAAACATAAGTATATACCATATATTGATATATATTTTTGAAATTTGGTACCCTATTTCCATATCATCTTTCATCAAATAGGAAACAAAATTTCCGTTCATTTGAATGACAGACTACCACCTCATGAACCGTTATAAATACCATTACAACACCTTCATCTATGGATAAAATTAATGATTTATTTACTATATATATATTTTATATTTATGACATTTTTATAATTATGTAATTATAATATATAAAATAGTTTATTTCTATTCCATTTATTTAAAAATGAAAACATTTTGCTTGTGTACGTGTAGATTATGACCTGTATGAAGAGATTTGTTTCATTTTTCAGATCCACATAACTTGAATGATATATATAATAATATTTAAAGAATTAATATTATATTATTTTATAATGATAATTTTGGATTTATAAAATAACCCTTATGTTTATTACATAATGCATATTAAAAATTAGAAATGTTACTCATTCATATGTATGGATTACCATCTTTTTGTATACAATATTAACATAATTTATTATGAACTGAATATCGTAATAACATCCAATATTAACATAATTTATTATGAAATTAAATACAATATCGTATTAAATAAAATATATGGTAAAGCAATTAAAAGTTATTTATGAATGAAAATAAATAAAATAAGTTTATTATTCAGTATGATAAATAACATACATGATTATTCATACTTGGGGTAAGTGATTTCATCTCAATTTTTCTTTATTTGAGGAATATTTTATTTTTATGATGCTAATTTATTTTATATGGTTTATATAACATCAAATTACAAGACATAACAAGAAAAATTAATATATAATGGTACCATAAAATTGAATTAATATTATTTCATCCATGGGGATTTGACAGAAATTATACAGAGTAGTAATTGTTTCATAACACAACTTTCATTCATTATTTAATATCACTTATTCATTGATTATATTATATCATTATTTTGTGTGAAATGTACTTTTTTTGATTTCGGTTATTTATCAACTTATTTTATTTGTATTTATCTTTTTTAATCATGATTAATTAATTTATTCACTCTCACTTAGACATTATGATCCTTGCAATGGTTCTTTATTTCAATTTATTATATTAGGGAAATTTTTAATGTTATACACAAATATTATTTTATATGTAGTGTCTTCTCCCACTATGATTTGATATATCATGATTCCATTCATATTCATGGCATTAAAATATTCGTCTGATGTAATATATTTCATATGTATTATGATTCAAAAGCTACAAAATTGGTAGGGGTTTATATCACAGTTCATCAGTATTTGAGATTGTTTATGTATATGTCTCAATTAGGGGAATTATTTTTTCATTTATCTTAAATCCATTAATTTTAATATACTTATTTTTTTTATGAAAATTACATTTTAACAACTCATTTTCCTCTTTTTATGCACTTGATATATCAAAAGTGTTTTTTATGGAATACAAACTTAATTTTTCAACTCAGTCGATAATATGTTTCTTATATATTAGTATTTTTCAAAAATTGAATAATTTTTAAAAAATTATCCAATGATTTAGTAAGGAATTTTGACCCATTATTACTTAAAAATATGGTCTAAAAAATCTTATTGTATTCCTAAAGATACAAATATCTTTTTAGGAAAAACCTTAAGGGAATATTTGTTTTGGTATGAAATTTATCTTTTATGGAGATGTGTTGAGGATATTTTTAGGTACACCATTTATTTATAATGTGTACCTTTCATTTGGGTCAAAACATGGGTTCATTGGGGTAAAAATTTAATAATTTTGGAAGGATGGGAGACATTCCATTTTTTTTAATTTTTAAACAATGATTGAATCTTACATTTGAAATGGTTTCATGGTTTTCAAATGGTTTAACCATTGCTACAATTTGTGTACAACTGGGTGACATGGTTCTAAGATGGTTAAAAATGTGTACAGGCTATATGTGTAAGGGTTGAAGGGTTTTCAAATTGTTTTCACATGGTTAAACAAATTATGAATCTTGATCACAGATTGTGCAAATGAATAAATAGAGCCTGAATATTATTTTTGAAACATTATAGGATTAAAACAAATGGTTAGTACTAACCATGGAATATGACCAGGATAACTATGCACAAGAAATTGAATTTACAAAAATTGATTTCATATTTCCTGGATCCCCATTGTAACCCCAAAACGACCCCAGCTTAGCCCTAATTTATTTCTCTTAAATCATGATCCTATTATAGGTATTTTAACAATAATGTCACCCTACCAACCCAGTGTACCCCTCCTGGACTGAAATTGACAAAAGAGATATAGTGACCATTGATTACCACCTCTAGTAGCCTAGGGTTGGAGACTAGAACTGTGAGTTTAGTAAACTCTTAAATGGGAGGCATTACCCACTAAGATAAAACATTCAAAAGAGTGATATAAGATAGAAACCAAATATCTTTCTAAGACTAAAATATAAAATAAATACCATGTAATTATATGTAATTTCATGAACTAACGACTATAATTGAGAGGGAAAACTGAAAGTACCAAAAGTAAGTAAAACAACAACAACCACAAAACCCAGATGGCTCTTACAACCCCAAACTAGTAGTAATGATCCTGATCTCCAACCTTCTCAAAGTGACCTTAATTATAGATTAAATATATTTAGGGTGAGAATAATAGTATACTAAGTAGGATCCTACCTAGAAACATTCATGAAAATGTAACGAAATTGAGGTAAGAAACATTGAACCACAAGTGAAACTAACACGTCACCTAAATAGGTATACTATGTTCTTAGACTCACTAAGGATACTGTCACCATGTAGCACATATAAAAGTATATAATATAATAATTAATATCAACGGTATACTACTTCCACTTACCCATTGTTTTTCGGCTTTTCCCCAACATTGCGCATCCTAAGCATCTCTATCCAAAAAGGTTTTTCCCACAGACACCCGAGTGAACAACCACAACATGAACCTCATTCTACAAAACCACCACATCCACATAACCAAGGTAACTAGGTAGTTTCTAGGAGAAACCATAGCTCACATAACTTGTATCATGCATCATGTATTTTACCGCGAGCAATCACATCACATACACCGAGTAAGGATCCACAAGCCATTATAGAATTACATGTTACACCTATAGTATTCCATAGGAAACTATATCTAGAATATATGTGTCTGAATACCATAGTCCATTATAACCCTATATACACATATATGGGGAATTATAACCACAATGACTACCAGCACAATTAATTACCAAGAGAAGAGGTTGAGGCTGAAGGGGGTAGTCAACCATCAAACTCCCACTGGGATGTTGGGGAAAATACCCCCTAGAGCTCAAAATCCCTAGGTTGTCAGTTTCCCTAACCAACAGGTGGGTTAGCTTGTAGGGAAAAAAGTACAAAATATACTATAGATCACTACCACACTATGGGCATAACCTAATCATAAACTAAATTGTAAAACATGTTTCTTAGACTCCATACTGCCACTGATAAGACATGATATCCTATATGCACACAACCATTGAAAGAGCCACATTAGATTAAATTTACCCTTTTTATTAGTTTCAACTCAGATTAATTAATTATTTAACCATTAACATTTACCAAATTATATATCATTACCATTCTAACCCAGATCCATGCCATCTGGGTATAACCAATCCAAGTCAATAGTTTCTTTAAATTTTAACCTCAATGTTGAATCCCAACAAGCATAAACCCAATGGGTTAACATTATTTTTTAATTCATTTATTAATATAATTAGAACTTTTCTATAATTCCTAGGATTTCAAGAAAATCATTCAATGCTACCGAACACTAAGGGATCAACACAGTGAGTATTTGAGCTACCCATCGAGTATTTTTCACATTATAAAATTAGTGAAGAACAATCCATCCTCAAGAAGATAAACAAAGAAATCACCTGGAACAACCCGCACATCATATCCTCTTTTAGAAGGAATGTAAGTAAAACTAGATTCCTAAAGTAGTGGGAAATCTAAATAAGATAACAATCTACAGATTCAATTGAAACCACTTTCATATCAATGGTAAAAAAAGCTTCACCCTGTTCAATCATCCCTGATGTCCTCCCAAACACCCACATGCATAAGCTATTGCATCTTTCCACTCTAGGAATCAATGACTTCCACCAACCCTGGACCTCTTTTCCCCCATATATCACAATAGATATCCAGGATCACATCACAACATAAGTAGTAGGAAACAAACCAATAAACTATGCACGTGGCCCTAAGAAAGGCATTCAGCCATTACACATGATGAGCTCTCATTTTTCTATAATAGATGGCACTTGACATTACAAGAAAGAGGGCAACTCAAAAACCTAAAATAAATAATCTTTTATCGAACAATGGGTACTTTAATCCAACATCATCTAACTAATTCAACTAAACATGCATACCTGTATCCATTTTATTATCATCAAATCACAATAACAACAACCAAATTCAATAAAAATGCCTATTTATCTTTGATTGATTAA
The DNA here is from genome assembly GCA_963277665.1 of Viscum album. Taxonomy (NCBI): domain Eukaryota; kingdom Viridiplantae; phylum Streptophyta; class Magnoliopsida; order Santalales; family Viscaceae; genus Viscum; species Viscum album. The sequence continues at coordinate 25,934,172 of OY728120.1, read as the reverse complement.
TATACAATTAAAATCATCTTTGAGTTCTTTACCAATTTTCATCAAGTTTTACCTTCTCAACAAGAAAGAATAAATATCACACTATCTAGTAAAAACTAGGAAAATCGTTATTATGGTGTAAAGAAACATTATATAGTCAATTACAATTCTTTACTATAGTTCTAATATTTATTAGGTTAATTTTATTGGGATCCAGTGGATAAATCATGCTAACTATATTACTTCATGTAAAGGAATAGATAATCTATGAATCCCATTCATCAAAATCTTCCAGACAATCTTTTAATGAGAAAGGACCAACACAACGGATCACGATCACCCCTCCCACAATAGATACATCCACCTGAGGACACCGTGACAAAATCACATCAACCAACACCAAAGAATGGACTGTTTGAAATATATAGAAAATGTGCCATAACATTTAAATGTGAAATTGGATGAAACGGAACAAAGAACCCACAAGAATAGAGATAGAACATACCTTCTATCAATGATGGATTGACACATTTGACTGTCACCAAATGAGGGGGTGTATGCAGCAGGTAAAACACCAAGGAAGACCTGATCAAAGGTCTACATCACAATTTCACATCTCCTCATGAAATAATGGTTATAGGCACCTCAGACCAAGACACAAAATGGATGAAAAAGGTGTAATATATCCTAACCTTTTGAAAATATAAACAGAGCATCCATTTAGATATGGTTTTGATTTTCCATTATTGGTGGATCTCATGAGGAATACATGGTATGAAAAATTAAAGGCACCCATACCATTTTGAAATTTATGATAGGTGTAATGGGCTTTGATTCGGCCTTAAATAAATTAAAATAAGGCTTTGAATGAGTTTACATCCATGAAATTATCTAACGGGTACAACTATATGAAGCTAGAAACATTGTTCATTGGTTATTCAGGAAACACTATAGTACCTACAGATAGATGAAGATGACTCACTAACACTGACAGATAAAGATGACTCACCGACACTAATAAATGAAGATGACTCATCAACAGATAAATATGACTCACCAACAACAATAAATGAAGAAGACTCACAGAAACTGAAAGATAAATATGACTCACCTACATTGATAGATAAAGTTGACTCACCATCACTGAATGATTAAGATGACTCACTAACACCGATAGATGAAGATGACTCTTCGATAGATGACTGACAAACAAATGACTCATTGATTGTTTAAGATGACTCACCAATAGTTGAAGATGACTCACCGATAGTTGAATATGACTCAATGACAACACCGTTCATTGATGCCTCACTAAAAACACTATTCTCATCTATCTCACTGATAACTCTGTTCACATTTATCTCATCGAAAACACTATTGATAATACTTGAAACACTATTCAGAGATCTAGAAATTTAGAAAAGTGTTGGGGATAAGTCACATTGACCACCCAAAACACCTCAAGAACCTTATTTCATAAAATAAATGGACTAGAGTTGTAAGATCAATTACATCAGATACATATTATAACATTTCATTATTGAGAATCCAAAACCAACCCAGAGAGGAAATATAAAAAGAGTCTGAACATCCACCCTTCGAGATACCCTTGAAGGCACTATCCACTATTGAAGATCAATCACTTACTGAATGGAAGATTATGAAACCACATGAAAACTAAAACTAGCACCAAACTACTCTCCCATGGTAGATATATCTCAAAAGAGAGATAGCCACAACAAGAAACAAGAGAAGATATCCTAATGACGTGAAAGGTCTACAACCATTAGATGAACATAATTAAAAGAAAATAAAGAAACATCAAACAGATCAGGGTACTGAACAAGTATATGAAAATCATGTTCCAATGCCCTCTCCTTCATTCCACCATGCCGCCACAAGACATGAACCAATGGGATAGAAATCCTGCACAACACCTTCTCCTTGTGGTCCAGGAAATCTACATGCCACTCCTCGATGGTCACAACATCGTAAATGTGAATCTCTCCAAAGTCAATGATGATAGAGTCATCATGAAGATAATGACAGAGCTATGACATGTGAAAATCATCATGTATCCTTATCATATATGGGGGATGTGATACCCAATACGATACAACTCCAACAAGATCCCGCACTAGGAAAGGCCCAACAAATCGGGGACAAACATTACACCCAAAACCAAAACTTCACTGCCCATTACTGGGAGTCACCTTGAGAAACATGTGATCCACAATGTCGAACTCCAAAGTCCTCCTCCGATGATCGACATAGGCTCTTTGAAAATCCAGGACTTCCTTCATCCTATCACTAATCACATGAACCATCTTTATTGTGATCGGTACCTTTTTAGGCACAATAATTGCCCACTCTTTGACCCCATTCTAGCATAATTGAGAATGAATTCTTCGACCATAATAGGATTAAAAATATCAATTCTAATGGTGTAGTGGAAACTAATTTAGTATTCCAACTACACCAAGGGAAAGTAAATCATCCACGATCATCTAAAATTCATGACTCCAGAATGAATAATGTATTCAATAGTCATGATGGTCTGCTCTTTCTGACCATCCATTTGCAGAAGAAATGTAGTGCTAAGGCACAACTAAAAATCAAATGCATTCTAGAGATCTCTCCACACCGTAGAGGTGAAATGGTGGTCTCGATCAGAAATGATCATCCTCAATACTCCTTGAATCCTCATCACATCCTCCTGATATTGAGTCAAAAAACCCTCAACTAAGCTCGTCTCCTTGATTTCTATAAAGTGGGATGATTTCATCAAATGATCCAAAATTACACATATAGCATCATATCCACTCTTATAACAAGGAAAACTGATAAAAATCCCATTGATATGTCCTCCCAATACTAACGAGGAACATCTACTGGCATGCCAAACCCACCAAGAACACGATGGTCAGTCTGCACCTTTTGGAAGACCAAACATTGAGACAAAAACTATGCAACTGCACGCTTCAACCCCAGCCACCAAAACGTACTACTCAAATCATGGAACATCATTTTTATGCTAGTATGTACCTACAAGAGAGAAATAACAATCTCTTTGAGAACCATATCATGCACGACCAAAGGTGAAAAACCCCTTCTTGAAAATAACTAGTACTGTTATTCATACATAGGCATACCATCATGGGCCTCACCCCAAACAACCTAGTCTCTCTAGACCTCCACCGCAAGATCACCCAATTTAGAATCATCCAATTACTTCACAAGAGATGATTGCACCATAATCTGAAAAAGAAAACCTCTACACCAAAAATATCCCATATCAAGATGTAATGATGAATGTTTTTCCATTAGTCTCCACAAATCACCAGATTCATGCACTGCACCACTACATGACTTACTACTCAGTGGATCAGCGACAACATTCCTTTTATTAGATGTATATGATTTTTCAAACTCGTAATCCTATACGAACTCCATCCACCAAAATTTGTCGTATGTTCTTGCCATTCTATGAGAAAACATACATTAGTATTTTATGAATGATGATGACAACAAATTTATCTCTGATTAGGAAATGTCTCCACATCCTCCGGGAAAACACCACTGTTGTAAAATTGAGATCTTGGGTGGCATTGTTACGCTCATGGGGATGTAAAAAATAATAAACAATCAACATTTGATACATCAGAATTCATTAAAACCCCATATGTATAGAATCACGGGAAACATAAAATTGAACCCCTTCTGCTGGAAGAAAATGAACTATAGAAATGACCAACTTCTCCTTCAGATACTCGAAATTGTCATGACACCGATTAGTCCCCATGAACACCTGATCCTTTCTGTTTTATGCTTTTTGGGGTGTCACAACTGAAGATAAATCATCTATGAACCTCCTATAATAGCACGAAAGTCCATGAAATCATCGTACCTCCACCACTGTATTGGGGGCTGTCCAAGACACAACCACTTAAATATTTGATGGGTCCACAACTAATGCCCACTAGGATACAAATTTCCCCATAAAAAGGGACTTCATGATCCCTAATATCACTCTATGACCACTTCCCAAACACCTACTATCGATGAAGAACTCTCAAAATGGAATGCAGGTACCCTACATGATCCTTGTCAGATGTGGAGTACTCAAGAGTTTTTTCTATGAAGAACACCAAGAACTAATATAGGTACTCAGGGAACACAACATTCATCAACTGAATGAACATATTTGGAGCATCCACCACACAAAAAAGTATCATAGAGAACTCATAATGACCATGAAGACAATATAATGTAGTCTTCATGATATATTCATTATTCACATGCATCTGATGAAAACCTGATAGCATGTCAATATTCGTCATCCAACTAGAACCCTTATGTATATCAAATAAATCATAAATCCATAGAATATGATAGATATTCTTCATAATCACATTGTTCAAGTGATAATAATCGATACACAACTGAAAACTATCGTCAACTGTCACGAAAAAAACTGGGTGCACCACGGTGACACTCTCGGCCGAACAAAACCGCACTGTAATGGTCCAGAAAGTTGTATTCGAACAACTTACAACTCATAAGTCACCATACTATATGGAGTGATTGATATATTTTACAATATTTTTATTATCTAAATCTCAAAATATATCTCTTGTAGAGGGGGTAATGCTACAACACCATCTGAAAGACATTAGGGTACACCACTATGACCCCCGGAGACACCAACTAATTAACCTCTGATGAACTTAGCATTAGCTCAGCCTTGAAATTTATCAAGTGCAGAACATGACACTGAGTCATTAGAGTGTCTCGCTCACCAAAAATATCTGTGGATCTCAATTAGCATTAAATATCACCACCCACATCCGGAATAAATCCATGATATCTTGCACCGAATACAACCAATCCATTTTAGGGATGAGATAATATGGTTGTATCTATAAACATATGAAATATTCCCAAGAGTCTTGCTACCCAAACACTGGATCACAAGGTCTTCATGCTTACAACTTGTGAGTTCATCCTCCAACTCACATAGTCAATGCCAAGAAAACATGAGTCCTCTCTCCCACAAGTCCAAATCCATGGTCATGGGTAGGAGATATGAAGGAGTGTGTCCCTACTGAATCAATCAAGACATACACCCATGTTTAAAACATGGAAATGGTACCTCGAACGATGTCTAGATCACCCAGTTCTAGAAACACTAATTCATGAAGGTGACCATAAAATGCTCCACGACACTCTAACCATAATGAAACCACCACCATGGCCATGCTCTTCTCTATAAGTATGAGAAGAATCTCAGGACTATCCTCTACCTTCTCCACCTGTTCTCTACTGATCCAAAGATGGTGCAACCTACTACTGTAGGATTGAGTGGAACTGCCTTAATGGAGTAACTCTAAGCCGAACACTTGAAAAAATTGAATACTCAGAATTTTCAGGCACTCCAACTATTTATGACATAAACATCCATAATAAAAATAGGATCATAATCTGTTGGCATAGGTCTGAGACTCATTGGACCCAGAGAAAAAAGATACCAAGGGATAGGACCTACCTCTTCTAATCAGAAACACTTCTTCTCTGAAAATCAGGAACCCCAAACCATAGCTCTACATATTGAGGAATCTGAACGACTTTCCTATCATGATTATCTAGTTCAATCTAATTTCCTCTTGATGATCTTGTCCCTCAAAAGTACCTCAATATACATATTTGGCATAAATAGGTTGAACTCACATTGGATCTATGGGCACAATGCCTTCTCAAATTGCTTCAAACTAGTCTCCTCATTTGGTAACAGGTCTGAAGCATACCACAAAAGGTTATTGAAATGGATACCAAACTCCCACACATTAGATCTCCCCAATATAAGGGTATGATGCTCCTCGTGAGTATCCACCTTCATTTTTGAAGAAACAAAACTAGACACTGAACTTGTCTCCAAACACCTCCAATGAGACTAACAAATCATCGCAATCCCAGAGGAACTAGAACCAATGCTGCCTCACTTTCACACACAACATCATCACAACCAAAAAGACCTAGGATTCATTCTGGGAATGGATTTAGCTGAATTCTATCTCAACATCCCCCAACCACCCTTCCCTAACTGTATCTGAAAAAAATCCCTCATAATTATGTCGACTCAAGAGTTAAAACTCTCATAGTTTCCTCCTCTATTTTTCATAATATTCAACCTATACTCTGCAATTATCTATTGGTATAGTTGGTTGAACATCTTCTACGTGATCCTGATGAGCACGTAGTCCTTGAGCCATAACAACAAAATAACTAATAGTTAGATCTCCTAAAACTGAAATATTGAAGACTCCACATTAAATAAATAATTTTTGTTATTTTATTCAATTTAGGTTAACCTATCCGAAGGTACACCATTTCAATAACATGCACAATGAATTATAATGCATGATCCTTTCCTAGAACTCTACAATGCAAACAAGTATCACCTCCTTTAGTAACCACTTTAAAGATAGTGGTTTGTGTATCAGATCACATGGGGACCTAAATACATATGTATCAGCTGGTCTCCAGTATTTACGACACATTATAAACATAGATGACATTGTTTCCCTACAAACCCATGTAACCTCACATGTGCCTATCTCCAAACATAATAATATCCCTCAACCAAACCCCAAATACCACTCTTTTATGAACCCCTCAATAAAATGTGTACCCCTCCTAGGCCAACAGTGAGAGGAGAGAGATAGTGACCCCTAATTCCCACCTCCAGTTGGCCCGGGTTTGTTGACTAGAACTAAATGGGTAGTGAACTCCCAAATAGGTGGCATTACCCACTAAGAGAAAAAATGCGAGAGTGTATGATAATATAGACACCAATAAAATGTTTATCCTTCTAAAATATAAAATTAATACCAAGTAAATATATGTAATTTATTGCAAGAACTTATACAACAGAAATAGAAAATACATGTACCAAAATAATGTAAAATGGTAGCTACCACAAAGCTCAAATAGCTCCTGAAACCCCAAGCTAGTAGTAACAAACCTGATCTTAGACCTAATCCAAGTGACCAAAAATATTGTTTAAATATATGTAGGGTGAGTATAATAGTATAATCTGTTGGATCCTCCCCTTATCATGTAGTAAATAATTAATGAAATAATGATAGTGAATAGTGAACAAAAAGGGAAACAAACTCCCCACATAAACAGGTATACTATACTTTGAGCCTCGCCAGAAATATTATCACCATGTATCTCATGATAGATTTTATAATATAATAATGAATATATAGGGTACCCTGCTCCCACTTCCCAACATGATTTCAACTGTTCCCTGGTGTCTCATGTGCAAGGGATCACTTTCTAAAAAGGTTTGATCGCAGCCACCTGTGTAAAGCACCACAACATGCACCTCATGTAAAAAACCACCACATCCCCCTAAATAGGGCAACCAAGTAGTTTCCTAGAGCAACCAAAACATATATAACATGTATTTTAAATCGAGTATAATACCACAAGCCATCATAGTGAATACATCGAGTAATGATCCTCAAGCCATCACAACCTATACATATTACAACTATAATTGTCCATAGGAAACTACATCCATAATATATGTTTTTGAATAACAACAATACATTACCACACTGTACACATATATATGGTGAATAAATACTAGCGTGCCTACAGTCACAAGAATCTACTAGTGCAAAAGAGTGAGGAAAAAGGTGGTAGTTAGCCATTTATTGTTTTACTAGGATGTTGGGGGAATCAACCTCGAGGGCTCAGAATCACCAAGGTGTTAGTTCTTTTAACCAAAAGGGTGGAGTAGCATATAAAAAAACAAGAAGCAGATAATATAATTTAACTTATAACCACTACACTGGAATAAACTAGTATTATATTAAACTATATCTAATGTATCTCACACTCTCGACAACCACATCTATGAATAGTTATCTTATAATCACACAACCATTAAAATAGATACATTATATTAGTTTATCACTTTTTATCAGTTTAAAATTGTGTTAATTAAATATTTAACCATTTATTAACCATTAAAATTTAAAAAATTACATATTATGACCATTCCAACAGTGATCATTGCCTTTTGGGAAATACCAAATCAAGTCCATAGTTCCTTTAAATTGTAAATTCATTTTTACATTCCTGCAAGCTCTAACCCCATGGGTTAACATCATTTTTTCAATCATTTATTAACAACATTATCACTTTTCCATAATTCTTAGGCATTCCATAAAAGAATTATACGCTACCAAACAAAAGGTTCCAAACATGGTGATTAAGTGATCTATTAGTCGAGTCTTTTCCAATTATAAGAAGAGAATAGAAACATCCATCCTCAAGAAGCTAAAAATGGAAAGCATGTGGCATAACCTAAACATCATTTCCACTTCTGGAAGGAGAGTAAGAAAAACAAGTTGACTCAGGTAGTGGGGAAATTATTATAGATAGAAAAACAATAAATTCAATAGAAACCACTTTTATATCAATGGTAAGACCAGTTTCACACCGTTCCATCATCGTTGGTGGCTCCTCGACACCCACATGCATAAGATGATGCATCTCAATGCTCTAGGAATCAATGATTTCCAGCACCCCAAGGGCTCTCTTCCCCCGCATTTCATAGTAGCTATCCATGATCACCTCACAAAAAAAGTCGTAGGAAACCAAGAACAAAGAAACTAGGCTCTTGGAATCAATCAAGGCTTACATCCTCCACACACGACAAGCTCTGATGGCTCTAAAGTAGAAGTAACTCAGCCAAGTAAGAAAGTGGGTAACTCAAAATCCTATAATGAATTATATTTCTTCATGAAATGGGTTCATTAATCCAACTTGAATTAACAGATTCAATTAATCAGGCATAACTACATCCATATGGTTATCTTCATAACACAATAACAACTACAAGTTTCATTAATCATGGCACTTTAATATTGGATGATTAATCTTAAATTAATCAAATCATTAATTTTTTAACCAAATTCCTTAAAAAATAATATGATAAATATGTTATCATATACATCACACTATCTAGAGTACAGTACATAAACCATTGTCACAATATAATGAAAGAACATATAATGGATTCCAATTCATTAATCCATTTATAATTTTTATTATGTCAACTTCATTGTGATCTAGTTGCTAAAACATGCTAAATCTATTATTAAATGTAATGGAATTGTGGATTCATGAATAACCTACCTCAAAATAATTCCAATTTTCTTTGACCGAGAATAGTCCCACACAACGAATCATGAATCACCACTCCCGTAATGATTGCGTCCACATGAAGAAGCCATGATGAAATTGTGTCAACCAAAAAATGTCCATTAGAGAGATGTATAAAACATTCCATTACATGAAAAAGGAGAAATGGTATGAAATTTATTAAAGAACCCATAAGAAAATAGGTAGAATATACCCTATATCGATGTTAGATTGATTCTGTTGCTTTCTCCATAATAGGGGGAGTGCAGGTAACAGAAAGAAATCTAGGGAAAACCTGATCGACGGTCCACACCAAAATCGCATTTATCCTCAATAAAGAATGGTTCTAGGAACCTCTTACCATGTAAAAAATATGGAATAAAAAGGTGGAATGTATCTTTTCCTTTTGAAAATCTAAATGGAGTAGTCCTTTAGATATAGATTAGATTTTCGATTAATGGTAGATCTTTACAAGATTATGGGGTTTGATTGAGTAAAGGCACCCAGATTCATAGAAAATTAATATAGGAGTTATGGGAATTTAATAGACCTTATGAACCATAAAACATGGCTATGAACGTGTTTTATGTAAAAGAAAATGTCAAATGGGTGAAACTATAAGAAGCTTGAAACACTATTCACTATTTGACATGCAAACACTATAGTACCTTTAGATAGATGAAGATAAATCACGGACAGAAAAAGATGACGATAACTCTCCACCAAATTAAGATGAATCATCAACAGATGAAGATGGGTCCCTGAAAGATTAGGAAAATTTAATAATAGATGAAGTTGACTCAGAGAAACCGATAGATGAAGATGAAACACCAACACTAAGAGATAAAGATGACTCACTGACAACAACCAATAAAGAGGACCCACTGAAAGTTGATTAATCACCCACACCGATAGATGAAAATGAATCACTGACACTGATAGTTGAAGATGACCTAAATACACTGATTGGTGAAGATGGATAACTGACAGTGATATATGTAGACGAATCCCCAAAACCGACAGATGAAGATGGCTCACTAACATTGAAAGATAAAGATGAATCACTGAAACAGACAGATGAAGATGACTCACCGATAGATAACTCAACAAATGTTGAAGATGACCAACTGATATCACTATTCAAATCTGTCTCAATAATAACATAGTTCACATTTGTCTCACCAAAACTATCATTCACTTAATTAGAAACTCTATTCATAGAGCCATAAATTTTAAAAAGTGTTGGTTATAAGTCACCATGACCTTCCATAACACCTAAACCAATATATTTTGGAAAAGGAATGGACTAGAGTGGTCCATGACATTATATCAGCACCCTATGACCTCCATTTGTGGAGATTAAAATCCATGTTGGTATTTATACTCCTCATCAAGTATGCAGATTTTTGTTTGATTGATTTCATGTCTCTCTTCCATTCTTTTCCCATTATTTTGGTTGGTGGTAATCCCCAATTTAGTTTGATCTAGATCTAGTTTTGTTTTATCCGCATCTAGTCTTGTTGGATCCATATCATGATTTAAATCATATTCTTTCCTTTCATTACTGATTTATATTTTCGATTTCTATCATGTTTAGCATCATGTTGTTGATTGAATCACTTAATATTAGAGATTTACATGCGGAAATTGTTTATCAATGAATTGTGGTATCTCATCTATTATTCAAATACCACTGTCGTGATATCAATTATATAGATGTAATTGCATAATTTCTTGACCTCTCTTATAAATAGAATTTCTGAATTAAATTATTTAACTTGGTGAATTAATTAATTGAGAAATTGTTAATTGTTTAAATTAATTATGAGATTGATTAATGAGAATTTCCTATATTATTAAATCATTAATTTAATTAGTAAATATTGAATTTATTATTTAAATATTGGAATTGTCAGATTTTTGAAATTACTAATTTTTTAGTTAATTATTGAATATTAAATTCATTGAATTAATATAATTAATAATTGAATTAATTATGGAAGTAATTTATTTTATGATTAAGATAATTAAATGTATAATTTATTATTGAGATATTTAGTTGTTTGAATAGGGATAATTAAATCATGACTTAATCTTACAGTTTTTGAATTTTTTGAATTGAGATAAATATTTATTGAATTAATTATTGAGAAATTGAACTGTTTGATTGAGATAATTAATTGATGAATTAATTATGGAGTTATTGAGATTGTTGATCTTGATAAATTAAATGTGGAATTAATTAAATTGAATAGTTTGTATTATGAAATATTGATTTGGAAAAAACAATTATTAAATTAATTATTCTAATATAATGACTGATGAAGTAGAATAATTAGTTTTCCAATTAATTATTGATATATTTATGTTGCGAAAAGAGGATAATAAATTATAGAAATAAATATTAGATATTTATATGATTATTATGTTGTTTGAGATGATTAATCAAATGGTTAATTAATTAATGGAAATGGTGTGATTAAGTAATTGTTAAATTATATATGGTGATTGATATAATTAATTTATAGATAAATTATTTATTCTAGTAATGTGATAATTTAATTTTTCAAATTTGTAATGGTATTAAATAATTGATGAGTTAATTAATGATTGTTTTGTGATTATTTATTTTTGGGAATTAAAATATGGGATTAATTAACTATGAATTAACTAATGGAATTGTCATGGACAATTAATTAGTGAATTAATTTATGGATGTAAGGTTATGATATTTTTTGATACAATTAATTGTATAATTAATTCTGATATATTATGTTTGTTTATTTTATATAGTTAATTTTATAATTAATTATGAGATATTGAGTTTTTTGATTTGATATAATTAATTTGTGAATTGATCATGAGATATTGATATTATGAATTCACAAAATTAATTATTGAATTAATTATGGAATGTGATTAATTAAATGATTACTTTATTAATTTTATAGATGTTGTTAGTTTATAACTGGATTATCTAAATTTCTAATTATGACAAGTTAATTGTTTAATTAATTAATGTTATTGATGAGATTTGATTATTTTTTATTTAACTAAATGAATTAGTGTAACTAAATAATTATTTAATTAATTATTTTTGTTGATTTGATTAGTTAATTGTGTAAATAACTAAATTAATTGATGTGACTAATTAATTTTATTAATGTGATTAGTTAATTGTTGAATTACCTAATTGAATAGTTGTGATTAATTTATTATTAAAATAATTAATGTTATTTATGTGATTAGTTAATTATTTAATTAACTAAATGAATTATTTTATTAATTAATTGTTGAATTAATTAATTTTATTTATCTTTTTAGTAAATTGTTTAATTAAGATAAAGAAATTTGTTGTTAACTAATTTTTTAATTAATTAATGTTATGGATGCGTTCAATTAATTGTAGAATTAACTAAAGGAATTTTATTGATTATTTAATTATTTTATAAATTAATGTTAACAATGTCATTAGTTAATTATTTAATTATGTAATGGAATTGACATGTTTAAATAACTATTTATTTAGTTATGGAATTGATGTGGATAAGTAATATTTGATTTAATTTTGTGTTGGTGAATGATAACATGGTAATTCATCTCTGATTTAATGATGAGAACGTGGTCATTCAAATGTGGAATGTGTAAATGCTAACATGGTCATTCAAGTATGAATTAATGAATGGGAACATGGCCATTATAATGTGTCATTTGTGAATTTTAACAAGGTCATTCAAAAATGGATTAGTGAAGGGGAACATAGTCATTCTAATGTGGGATGTTTGGATGGTATCATGGTTATTCATGTTTGATTTATGGAATGGAAACACAGTCATTCAATTGTATATTGTATGAATATTAAAATAGGAATTCAAGTGTGGGGATAATTAATGGTAATAAAGGCACACAAAGATATGGACATACATGGGAATACATTAGGTTCCAAAATCAACTGAAGTAAGTATTGATATATGATATCACATTGGAATACTTTGGGATCTAGCATGAGCTGAAGCAGTTATTTAGATATGATATAACATGAGAACACTTCGAGCTCCGAAATGATCCAAATCAAGCATTGAGGTATAGGTGTCCCCAGGAACCCATGACTAAATGTGGTTATGAAATGAATACATGATAATGTGATAATTTTTTACTTATGAATTGTACTTATTTTTTATAGAACGACATAATCTATTTTATTAGATATAGTTTTAGTCAATATTTGTGGTGGCATGTTGAGTTGTACTCACACCCTACCCATCAATCTAGATCAGTACCCTAATTTACATTATTATTGCAAGAATGGTTATAGAAGAGGCTCTCTAATAGATTGATGGGTTGGGATGGAGCTTGGATGAGGGAACCACACATGGTTTAGGACCCACATGGGAGTCATCGATGAATTTTGTTTCAGTTTTCATTTTACACAAAAGACACATAGATTATTATTTCATATATACTATTTAGTTTTGAGATTATGTTTCCAGTTTGGGTCATATTTTTATAAAATATTACTCTGGTTATTTGATTTCATTTCTATTATTTATTTATTATCTCCACTAGTGTATTACTATAGTAAATAAAAAAGTGGGTATAGACTCCCCATTACAGATATTAGACTATCACTTCTATTTGGTAGAGTTTACTATATAGGGAGGCATGCCTAAGATTATATGACTGAGCGGCTCGGGGAATAGGTGCATGGAACTCAGGATGGGACAATAGAAATTGGTTTTAGAGTGCAGTTTTCTTTAACTTTTCTTTTTTTACTATTTGGGAATGGTATATAGGAGACTAGAAAGAGTCTAGTTATTTTTATGAGCTCATTCATGGGAGTAGGTATTGTGTATAAGGGGGAGAAATCATGGACCCACGGTGGGAATGAAATTTTTATTTTCAGTTTCAATTTAATTATTTTTCAACACGGTTGGTGCCCAAGTAGTTTGATGAGATTATTATTACCCAAATTTGTTGATACTTGACTCATGGAATATTTTTTCAAGAGATTCTTGTTTCAAACTACATTTTAAGAACTCATGATTATTTTTTTTGACATGCATCATTTTAGCAAGGCCTGATAAAAATGGTATTGGGTAAGTTATTGAAAATGAACTAATTTTTCATTCTTTCCAAATTGAATTGAAATAGGTTACTATTGTGTAATTGATATAGATTTTAAAATTAAGAAATATGAGAATAAATTGGTTTCTAATAGGAAACTTGACTAATGTTAATGAATTTATCTCTTGTTAACCTTGTCATAGGTGAAGTATGGTCAATGATAGTGGTTGCACCTCAATTTTGATTGTGTGAAGGGAAAAAGGGGAATGTGTTGATGTAGTTTCACATAAATCCTTATTATAAACTATGTCAATATTTTTAAATGAGAATCATTTTTATTATTATGTTGGCCCTTTATGTGGGTGGTATGGATAGTTGGAATGATCTAGTTTGAGAATATTGTTATGGGCTGTGTGGGGGGCCATTTGATTTTGTACTGGTGTGGTGAGATGTGGGTAGTTAGGGAATCCTGATAATGTTGACTTATTTAGTTGTTTCCGTAGTGGGAGTTAATATACGTTGTGCATGATTTTTGGTGCTTTACATCGATGAATTCTTAGTGTACTTTTAATTTGTGATGACCATGTCCCCTACCATGACATCATCCTCAATAAGCTGAGAAATCTATGGAATTCAACATGGCATCCTGAATGGGTTTTTTTGGATATGGTGCCCCTTAGAGGTTCCACTTATGAAGTGGAATATGTGTAGTCAAACTGTGGAAGGAATGATATTGACAGTTTAAATATGATGCTAAAATGATGGATAAATGGGAGATGAATATCATAGTGATGCAATTGCCTAAAAAATGTGTTAACGATACTCCAAAGGTGGGGAGAGATATATCAACATTAGGTAAGTTGTGCATGATAATAGTTGGGATGTGGTAGAAAATAATTCCAAATGGAAACATATTTGGTTAATATTTAAATTCCTCGGGAAAATGCCCAGAGAGACATATAGGAGGTGGATGTATTACCTTTCCTGGTAGTTTTTATGTCATGCTTAAATTCAAATGTTGAATTGGGAAACATGTCAAGTATGTTGATGATGTTGATGTTGAGACTGATGTGTAATTTTTGGATCCTCACATATGTGTGTCAAATCACAATGACAAAATACTAAAGGGATAGGTCGTACTGGTAGTTCATGTATTTTGAAAGCATTAGAGTATGTAGGCGGAAAGATGGGATAGAGAAGAAGATATGCTGGCTTAATGGACAGATCCTTTTGAGATAGAAGCATAGAAATGATTGGGAGTACATCTCAATGAATATTTATTAAAAGTGTTTTAGATTATAAGAAACTGAACTTTTTTTGAGATGTGTTAGGATTTTTTCAGGTACCCTTTTTCATTGTATTGAGTACCTTTTGTTTAGGTCTTAACAATGGTAAATTTGTGTAAACATTAGACACTTTTGGAAATTGGAGAGTTATTTTATGGATTATATATAGTAAAATAAAGTTAAAATATTCTATAATCAAGAATTGTATAGTTTTCGCATGGTTAAACTTAGTGTACAACATGGTTGTGTGGTTTAGGCATTGTAAAACAAACTGTGCAACCTATGTATGTAAGTGTTGCATAGTTTGTGCATGATTTAACTATTTGTGATGCCTTGTCACATGGATTGCACATGATTAAACTATGTATGAATAATATGAGTGTAGTGATTAATGGTTATTGTGCACGGTTAATACTAATCAATCGATATGGCCCAGTAAACTATGAAGGAAAAAATTAATGTTATGAAAAATTATTTTAAAATTTCCCAGATCCACATATTAACACCAAAACGTCCCTATGTCAACCGAAATTGATTTCTATCAAATACATAGCCTCTTGGAGGGATTATAAAGCCCTCAAACCATCATTCCTAGTTATTTGTGGCCCAACTGGAATATTTTCCCCTCATCGGTTATGTGGTTTATTCCACGAATGTTTTACTATCCCGCTCTTGTTTAAATCTAATTCTACTGGGGGGTTTTTAGTCCTTGTTTTTTTATATATATCTAGATTTTTGGAATTTAAATCTAGGATTTTTGGATATAGATCGAGCTTTAAAATATATTGTTTTCTTTAGTCATTGATTTGGGTTTGAGATCTAGACCATTTTTATCATTGCGTTCTTAATTGATACACCTAAAATTGGTTATTTCTGTCAGACAATATCTCATCAATGAATTGAGGTATGTAGTATATTATTCCAAACACATAGTAATGTTTCAATTAAATTAATGTAATTGTGGAATTACTAGAGTTAATTTAGCAATTTAATTTTAGAATTGAATTAATTAATTAGATGAGGTAATTATTTAAGTGACAATGAAATATATAAATTAATTTTTGGATTAATTTATGGGAATTATTGAGATTGTGATATAAAGAATTGAATAATTAATTATTTAATTAATTATTAAAATATTTAAATTGTGGGATTTTGGAAATAAATATTCGTTTAGTTAATTTTAAAATATAGAATTATTCGAATTGAGATAATTAATGGTTGAATTAATTGTGATAATATTTAATTGTTTTATTGAGATAAGAAACTTTCATATTAATTATATATACATTGAATTGTTTTAATTGAGACAATTAATTATAGAATTAATTATAGAGCTATTTTTTTCTAATTTTGATAAATAATTATTTAATTATTTTTGAAGATATTAAATTATTTGATTGAGATAATTTAAAACTAAATTAATTATAGAGATATTGAATAGTTCGAATTGAGGAAATTAATTTTTGAATTAATTATAGAGTTACTGAAATTACTGAACAAGGTTAATTAATTTTAGAAATACTAAATGGGAATGTTTTGAATTATGAAATGGTGATTTGGAATAATTAAATTGTCAATTAATTATGGCTAGATAAATATTTTCAAAATTGAATAATTAATTTATTGATTAGTTATTGTTACTTTAATGTTGTTAAATTTGGATAACTAATTGAAGAATTAGTTATTGGATATTTTTTTATTAAACTAATTGGGATTTTTACTGAATTAGTGAATTAATTAATGGATGTAATTTGATTATTTAATTGTTGAATTAAATAATGGTATTTATAGGATTAATTAATTGGTGAATAAATTATTGGATTAATGAGATTATCTAATAGTTTTGGTAAATTATGTGATTGACGGGATTGATTAAATTATGAATTATTTTCTAAGAGTTATTTGATTATTTAATTGTTGAATTAATCAATATGAATCATTAATTGTGACTTAATTAATGGAATTGACATGGACAACTAATTGTTGAATTAATTTATAGATTAAATGTTAGCATTTTTTTTAACATAATTAATTATTGAATTAATTATGAAGTATTAAATTTCATTATTTGTGGTAATTAATTACAGAATTAATATTTAGATATTGAGTTTGTTGATTTGAGATAATTAAATGATGAATTGATTATAAGAAATTGAGAGTGTGGATTGAGAAAAGTAATTGTTAAATTAAATATGGGATATGATTAATTAATTGATGTATTAAATAATATTATTTATCTGAATATGTATTTGTGGAATTAAAAAAAGAGTTGTTGGTACTTATTAATAATGGAATTAGTTAATGTTATTGATGTGATTAGTTAGTTGTTTTTTAAACTAAATGAATTATGGTGAAGAATTAAATATTTAATCAATTAATGTTAATGATTCCATTAGTTGGTTCTAAAATTAACTAAATGAATTATTGGGAATAATTAATTGTTTTGATAGTTAATGTTGTTAATGGGATTATTTAATTATTTAATTATCTAAAATAATTTTTCTGATTAATTAATTAGTGAATTAAATAATTTTATTATTGTGTTTCGTTCATTATTCAATTAACTAAAGGAATATTGTTATTAATTAATTGTTAAACTCATTAGTTGTTAATTAATTAATGTTATTTATGTGTCTATTAAATTTTTTAATTATCTAATGTAATTGTTGTTATTAGTTTCTTGATGAATTAACTAATATAATTGTTCTATTCAATAATTTTTTAATTAGTGATTGAATTGATGTGGATTAATAACTTTTTAATTAATTTTTTGTTAGAGAATGGGAACATGGTAAATCAATTGTTAATTAAAGAATAGAAGCATGGTAATTATATTTTGTAATTTTTGAATGGTGACAGTGAAAAAAGTGTGAAATAGAGAATAAGAAAGTGGTCATTGTAATGTGTGATGTGTGAATGGAAACTTGGTCTTTAATGTATGAACTAGAGAATGGGAACAAATATATTATAATGTGTGATGTGTGGATAGTAATGTGTCAATTCAATTATGATTTAACCATTGGAAACATAGACATTGTACTATGTTTAGTGTGAACGGTAACATGGGAATTCGAGTATGAAATAAATAAAGAAAACAAAGAGACTCTAAGATATGACCTCAGTTAGGAATAGTTTAGGCTCCGGTATGAGTCGAAGCAGATATTGAGATATGATATCCCCATGGTGTTTTTTAGGCTCTAGCATGAGATGATTTAGTAATTAGGATTTTATATTACCTGGGAACACTTCAGGCTATAGCCTTAGCCGATGTTATCATAGAGGTATGGGTTTCCATAGGAACCAAATAGTAAATATTTTTATGTAAAGAATAAAATGAAATGTGATTACTATTTAATTATGCATAATACTTATTTATTTATATAACTACATAAACTTTTTGACTGTATATTGTATTAGATACCATTGGTGGTGGCCTACTGAGTAGTATTAACACAATACATGGGATGCCTGATCAGTACATAAATAGACTGTATTATTATAGGAAAGGTTAAGGGAAAAGTTATTATGTTAGATGGATGATTTGGGATGGCTCTTAGATGATAGAACTAAATGTGGTTAGGGACTTTCTTGAGAGTCATCAGTGTCTTTATTTTAAATTTTCATTTAGAATCATGACTCGTACTGTAGCATGGCATATCTACTGTTAGGTTTTGACATTTTTTTCATGTTTTTTTATCTTGAAATATAGTATTACTCTGTTTATTTTATGTAATTTCTATTATTGATATATTTTCTCACTGGTGTGTTACATTGATAATAAAAATATAGGGTATAATATCGCCATGAATGATATTAGACCCTTATTGATAGTCAGAAGCCTCTAGAAAACATGGAGGTGTGCCAGAAGAAATGTTACTGACTGGCTCGTTGAACCTGTTTGTGGAACCTAGGATGGGATGTTACAGTTCTAACATACCAAGAATGAATTGAATTTTACACCATCATGATCACTCATTACACTGATCATTCCTTAAATTTTTTCCACATTTCATTTCAAGGAATATATTTATATATATTAATATTATGTAAATAAATTATTTTTTGAGTGGGTTATCATATAGAAAATGGTATTTTCCTATAGATATATTTTAAAGGAATTTTAATTGAATTTTTATTCCAAAATTACAAGGACCTTTTATTTTACTTATAATTTATTAAGGATATGTTGTAATGATACCGTTATTATTATTTTTTGTATTGAATTATTATTCTCTCCTTTCATTCTATGAATTCATTGATCATAATATATGATGGATGTGGCCCCTTATATCCACTCGATGCATCTGTAGGTCTCATAACATAATCATGTTTGGGTATTTGGCCAAGGCCTAGCCCATTTATGTAAGAGGTATTATAGTGATCCTTTAATGAGTTGTTTATTATTTCTATCACTATGCAATACATCATTATGATATTGGTTGTAAATATCAATGTAGTTATTTCAATAAATCTTATATAAATGGATATGTTATAAACATAAATTATCATTCATATTGAATTATATGATCTTAATTTATTTGAGACATGTGACTTTTTATACTCTTGTAATAGATTAAATGGAATGTTTTTTCTATGATGTAGAATTATATATTGATTATGTCTTATTTAATCATGATATACATGACTATACATAACCATAAAATAACATTTTATCTCACCATTATTTTGATTCCTTCACCCCGGGATATAAATATGGGATATTGGAATGAGTCCAAGGATGAAGAATATTTACATTGAAAATGATTAGAATTTCATTTTTTTCATATGTAATATGAGATTCTTATATGTATGTATTTTAACAAGACTATTCAACTATTTTTTCCTTAGAGATATTATTCATTGTATCTAGTTTGATTATAATAATGTAACCACTAGATATGGTCTAGAAGGTTTGATTCCATTACATTTGGTATTTGAGGATGTTTAGAAGATCCTTTGGTAACAAGATTTTGGAAAACATAGATTTATGACTAAAACAATGTGACTGACATTGTGGACAAGTCTATTTATAGGATAACATGATAATTTTTTTATGTTAGATATTATTTGGTTTATCTAGAAATATATATATATTTTGATACTATAAGTTGATATTTTATGATAGATTAATCTCGTAGTAATAACCTCAAAAATATATGGTTAATTATACCTCAAACATCATCCAAGTTCCTGAGGACTGTTCCTTTAATGATCACCTATTTTTTCAATCATAGTGGATAAACATTGGATAATTCACATTTTCATTATGAACCATCATGAAGGAAATGAATAGATATTGATCATGGATGACCAATGATAAAGCAATGGTTTCATACATTGAATATATTGTGTCATTTCTTAGGAATTATATAAAATAATTTTCATAATAATGAATTTTTGATAACACCTTAATTTTTTATCTTATTCAAATTATATAACTATGAGGAATGATTATAAAACTAAATATAGGGGAAATGTAACAATTCATTAACACCTAATGGGATGATGACTAATGTAAAAGATATTATGATTAATCCTAATCAGTTATCTTTATATATGATTGATTAACTATTCCATTACCAAATCGGTGACTTAATAAAGAAGATATATATGGAGTCCAATAAGAACATGAAACGTTGAGACCATAGAGGAATGAAAGTACAATTTTCTATACTCTAAGAATGTGGACTGATAGACCTTGGTGAACATATCAATAGAATAAAGAAAATTTTAAATATATGAAAAATTAGGAAATATAGGATAATATTATTGAGTAAAAGTGAGGATTTCAATAGAGAAATAAATTTTATCCATGATATCTAATAAAAGTATTTCCCTTAATGCATGGAACATGGAAAATATCCAAACAAATTCCATCCTTTAAATTTAAAATCCAATTCCATGTAAGGATAATTATTACCCAAATACTAATAAATATTGGATGATATATTTATTTATTCATATTCAATAATAATATTTAACAAATACTTTTATCAATGGTATTTTGGTTATTATAATCTTAAAAAATCATAAGATTTACCTAATTTAGGTAAACATTTTTGTCTTCATATAAGATTTACATAAAATTCCAAGAGAGCATAATTGGATTTTGATTTTAAGGTGATCACATGATCAATGACTTTGATACTCATTGTGGTGATTTAAGTGCTAGTATTTTTATGTGATTAATGAAATTTATTGAAATGTTTTATTGGGTTTTTATATATTTAACTCATAAGTTCAACATGAAATTTATATGAGGATGAAATATCTTTCAATAAGATTAGTGTTATAGGTAACTTTTATGGTAAGTAAGATCAATGATGTATTGGTAATAATAGTAAATTATGATAATTTTTTCTGGAAAAAAATAATATATATATAATACCATTTTTCTTAAAAACTGCCTTGATAATTAATATTATTTTTGAGTATTTTCATCATGTTTTTGGGATTTTATAGGGTTATATGAATATAATTTTAGAAAATAATAACCCATATATCAGGTGACAAGCCTTGACATCCTGCAAACCCACACGAATTCACCCCACAACCAATGTGTGATATGAGAATAGTGTCTTATATTATCCTATGCAATTTCATAATTAATATATCATTTTTCACGTAAATAATTTAATGTAAACTATTAAGTTGAACATTGGGAGTTAATGTTTTTTTCAATATTAATTTATTATATTAGAATAAATTGGATAATGATTCTTTTTTTTGAAAACATTTAGAGACAAGAAAAAGTAATTTCCACTCATTTAACGATCATATAATCCATTAAATATTAATTTTAATGCTCCATGCATAAAAAAATTCATCCTAGATTTTAATTTCATTGAGTAATAAATGAAGTTGAAATTGAACGATGCAAACCCAAAATATGAAATTGTGCTTATGAAATAAAAATTTTTCAGGTTAGTTTATTTTATAATTTTATATATATTTATTGTGAAAGAATAGAAAAAAATTTGTAAAAGGATAATGAAATAAAAATATTATAAATTTACATTTATTTTTAATGAATGGATATTTTTTTAATCCTTATCGATTTATAGTTTTCATATTATTAACTTTATATTGATCATTTAGTTTCTTGTTATTACTAATATATTTAACTCTCAATAGATATTTGGGAATTATGATTTTATTTTATTCTAATATTTTAACATTAATGTAATATTTTTCTTTAATTCATATTTATGTGTTATTTTAAATGACCTTCACAATTCACTTTATCTCTTATAAAGCGGATGTTTTACTAACTATTTTCAAAATGAGGGATTTAAAATAAGGTGTTTTCATATGGAATAACTTTTATTTCCATGTTAATGTTCAAATTATGGGTCTAACATTTATTAATGGAAGGGAAATTTTAATACCACGATATTTTAAAAGAAAAGTAATTTGTTTGAAAATGCATTTGACACGTTAAACTGAGGTTAATTGACCAGTGAAATATATTATTTGATTTTGTTCCTTAAGACATATTTTTAAAATTGGAATGCATTTATAGGATAACATATTTAGGAAATATATATTATATTCATTTGGAGTATATATTTATTGATTAATTATTAGTAAACATTCACTAAATTTTTAGAAAATCCTATTTATTCTTCTATAATAGATTTTCATAAAAAATGATTTTTCTTTACTTTTGTGAGAAAATAATATAAATATTTTTTTGGAATTAGAGATAATTTATATGATAAAATGGAAATAATATTTTAACTCATAAAATGAAAATTATCATAAGGTGAGTTTTTTGGAATTTTTCAGAAAAATTTGGCTTTTCAAGGAACCGTGAATAATAATTATTTTTAAATAAGTTTTTTTCTAAATTCATTTTTCCTTTCAATTTTATATAATTAATGTAATATTTAACACTGAAAATTTTCAATGAACTGTATATAGTATATATATAAATTTATAAATTTAAATCCATAAGAATATGATCATTAGTCTTATATATTTAATTAATGATTTTTTATACCTCACAAATGCATTCAAGGGTGATTGTTTATTGACATTGTTTTTAGGTATATTTTTAAATTAAATTTTGCCACTTTAGTGTATTGATGTTTTTATATTATTTTCCATATTTTTAAATGTTACAATTAACAATAGTTAATATGTTCAACATACTTTTTTGTTATAATTAATATTAAAAACAATAATAATTTTTTATGATGGTGAAGGGTAAAACATGTTTTCTAAGGATGAATCTTTTGTGATAAGGGTTATAATGAAACAAAAAACATTTAATTTCTATTTTATGGCTATATTTTTACAATATATAATCTTTTTTTAAATTTATTAAATTTTGGATCCATATGGAAATGAGTGGGACCCTTATAATACATATATTAAGAAAAGAAAAAAATATCACATTATTTAATTTAAATGAAATATTTTATTTCATAGGGATAAAAAATAACATCTCTTTAGTTATAAATTTTAATTTTAATCATAGATGTTTTCTTTAGAAGGAAATTTATTTGTAAACATTATTAAGGAAATAATTTCATTAAAATCTTATGCAACACCGACGTTGTAGTTAGAAAATTAAAAGGGAAAAATAATTTCTAAAATATTAAATTTAGGTTATATTGAATAAATTATTATATTAATTTTTTTTACCAAATTATGAAATTTTAGGGATGTTTGAAAGGTTTATATTGGAATTACATCATTTTTTTGATGTTTTTAAAGTCAAATTAACTAAATAGATTCCAAATTAACATTAAAGATACTTTATAATAAATAAAAATTTATTAAATTATTAAAAATACATAATAATTTCATATTTGTCCTCTTGAATGAGAAATTATTGATAATATTTGTAACACCCCAAGATATCATAGTACAATATTTCTTCAAAGTAATTCAATATCTTGCACTACACGCAACACCGAGTTCAAGCACCCCACGACATACCAAACTAGTCGTTAAAAAGCTGTTATGAATAGTATTAACTTAATTTTGAACTATATATAATCCTTTTAATTTTAGAATTAATATTATGAGTTTCTTAGACATAATGTAAGAAAAAAATCATTTTATTCAGGTAAAAGAATTATTTCTCAAAAAATGAAATTTTAACGCCTATTAATAGTGAACCCCCTTTTCTATATAATCTTTTCATTAGAATCGGGATATAAGAATTTAGTTCCAAATTTTTTTTGCTGTTTTTCTGATAACATTCATATTTGGGTGAATAGTGTAAAATACTATATTTTAACAAAAACAACTTTTTTAATCAAAAAAAATTATAGAGTTAAATTATACATTTTAATGGTTTAAAAGTATAAATAGATTATATTTTTACCATTTAATAGAATGTTATTCATTTGAAATAATTTCACATTGAAATTGAACATAAACAAGAATCAATCTTTTGATAATTATTATTTCTTAAAAATACGACTTTCGGTTTTAACAAAGAGAATTAATTATAAATTAATAAATTCAGATTATTTGTTTTGAATTTGGTAAAATGGACTTTATTTTTTAATTCATAATATCAAAATTTTCTTAGTGTGAAATTTTGGTATTTTTCTGAAAACTTTCAATTTTTTATGAATAGTGAAAAACACAGAGTTATTGGTTAAAACTGACTTTTTTTTAAATAATTATTTATTTAATTTAAATTTATTTTAGTTATAAATAGATACATAATACCTATATACGTTAAATATAATTCATTGATGTAATTTTATAATAAGTTTAGATATATAAAAATTTTATTGAACTTTTCACAGTCTTTTACCCACCTCCTAGGAGAATTTGCAAATTCACCTAAAAATTAATTTTATTACTTCTGGAAGTTGAATATAGAAAATCAAGGAGACACAGTTAATATGAAGGTGTAAAATTTGGTTTAATAAGATAAGAATAATTTTTTATGAATAGTAACTTTTACTTTTATTTACCACAATTAAAAGAAAATTTGGTAATTAAGTGTAAAAATGATATTATTATTACCCTAACACGTATCCTAATTCTTTTGGATAAGTATAATTCGACCAAAAAATTGTTAGGAATAAAATATGAACCTATTTGGTCTACCTGGATTATATTAGGACATTTATTATTATTTTATTTAAAGAAGAGTTAAAAGAGTTAAAATCAATGTTTAATAACTAAAACATTTTTAATATAGGGCTAAACATTAGATAAATTCAACTATAAATATTTCATAAAAATACAAAAATATTTTCTACATAATGGTATTTTATTTATATTTTTTATACATTAAATAAATTAATTTATTTATGACATAATGATGATGGAGTAATTACGTAATTAATGAAATATTAAAATAATTGATATTATAAATTTCCAAATTAATGTAATTTGAGACTTTTTATTAATTCAACTAAATTTATAGTTTAATATGTCATATATTTGTTGATTATATGAATTTGTTTCTATGTAATAATGCTGGTATTAAATTAGCAAAAACAAAATACCAAATAGTGTCAAAATTGATATAAAAGAGTTTTTAAAACAAATATTATATTATTAATTGATATTATATTTCTAAAAATCTAAGGATCAGCCAAAGGGCTTATAGAATGATATTTCTATAATTATTGAACCAATTTTGGTATGCTTGGAAGTATATAGTATGTTTATTAACAATATAATATAAAAATAAAAAGAGACACGGTAAATGTCAAACTATTTAACAAAGAGTTAAATCTATAAGATAATGTTAATATAGTGACCAAAACCTATGTAAAACCTATTGGATAAGTTTTTTTTGACCAATAACCACCATATCCCTTTAATAATTTATTTTTTATCCATTTGAAACCGAAAATGAATTTATTATAAAATAATATTTTATGTTTTACCTAAGGTGCCCCTCACACCACTTACAAAATGGAACTTTACATTCTCTCAAATTCACACCTAAAAATCCATTTGGCTCAGCCAAACCATTCCCAAATATACTACCAACTATCCTTCCTTAATCCTAGAGTCCTTAATTTGGTTAGAAATCCAGCCTAAGTATCCCATTTGGTCCAATCAAAAGAAGGAACCCGAAGAAGAGATAATGATTTCACCAACCTCTTTCAAGTTGTCTTATTCTTCCACTTACTCTTTTTTTTATTCAATTATAAAATAATAACTCCAGTATCTTCTATATACTGTTATATTATTATAAATATGGAACAACTATATTCATTATTCTATCCATCTAGTGATTGGTAATGTAACCATGTGTGCGTACGTACGACTTACCGTCTCCATGCCGTGGTATAATTTGTTATTTTACACTATGTTATTTGGATGGATATAATGATTAGTAATATGTATATTAATAATGAAAATAACATGATAATGTCTCTATAAAATTAATATACCATCCAATTTCACATCATTAATGAAATTATATTGTCGCTTGTGCGTACGTATGGATTACCGTCTCCACGACGAGATGAGATTTATTTCCACATTCACCATTCATCAATGATTATAAAAAATATATTTCTAATAAGTATGTAATATATGACATAATAATGATACTAGAGATATATATATATATATATATACTTACATATATCTTATTCACTTATTTTTGTTCAAAACGATATGAAAACAGATACAACATTTATGTGTTCGTACAGACTATCATCTCCATAAACGGTGTTTTTCATTTTATATATATGTCTAATATACATATCCATTGCAACACCCGTGACTTTTATAAGATATATTTTGTTTTTATTTTATATAAATCATCAAAATAATCTTTCACTACACAGAACACTAGCTTGACTTTCTTTACACGCAATCGCGACCTTCCTTGATATCTTGCGTCGTACGCAATACCGAGTTTCACTAAACAACGATATGCTATTAAAATATTATTAAAACTAGCAGTTATGAATAGTAATAACCACTTTCTTAAATTTTTGAAATTTTATTTTTCAAAATGGGCTTCGTTTTTGGATTCGGAATATCAAAATTAGCCTAGGGTGAAATTTTGGTATTTTTCTGGAAACATTCAATTTTTGATGAATATTGAAAACACTGGGTTACTATTTAAAAATAGACCTTTTATTTAAATAATTATTTATTTTATTTAAATTTATGTTAGATTGAAATTGATACATAATAACTATATAATGTAAATTTAATTCATTGGAATAATTTTATAATAATTTTAGATATATAAAAATTTTATTGAACTTTTCACAGACTTTTACCCACCTCCTAGGAGAATTTGCAAATTTACATAAAACATAATTTTACCACTTCCGTGAGTAGAATTTCAAAAATCTGAGAGACACGGTCGATGTCAGTAAGTAAAATTTGGTTCAATGAGAAGAAAATAATTTTTGGTGAATAATAACTATTTACTTTTATTTACCATGGTTAAAAGTAAATAGGGTAATTAAGGGTAATAATGATATTATTATTACCCTAACACATGTACTAATTCTATTAGATAAGTGTAATTCGACCAAAAAAATCCTTATTAATAAAATATGACCATTTAGGCCCACTTGGATTAGATTAGGACATTTATTATTATTTTATTTAAAGAAGGGTTAAAATAGTTAAAATCAAATTTTAATAAGTAAATAATTTTTAATATAGGGTTATACATATGATAAATTAGACTATAAATATTAATTAGAAAGCTAAAATGGTTTCCTACATAATGGTAGTTTATTTGTAATTTTTAGACATTAAAAAATTTAATTTATTTATGGCACAAAGATGATGCATTAATTATCTTATTAATGAAATATTGACATAATTGATGTTATAAATACCCAAATAAATGTAATTTGAGACTTTTTATGAATTCCACTAATTTTCTAGGTTAATATGACATGTTATTATTGATATAATTAACTTTGATCGAACTAATCATTCTGTTACAATTTTCACATAAATCAATTACTAAATAGTGTCAAAATTGACATAAAATAGTTTTTAAAACAAATATTATATTATTAATTGTTATTTTATTCCTAAAAACCTATGGTTCGGCGAAATGACATAGATAAGGTTCTGTATATTAATAATAAAAAACATGGGGTTTTTTTGACATGTTATGGTATGTTTATTAACCTTATAGTACAAGAACACAAAAAGACACGGTAAAAGTAAAATTATCTAACTTAAAGTTAAATATAAATGATAAGGTTAAAATAGTAAACTAAACTTGTCCAAATTCTATTAGATGATAGGATTTCGACCCATCCTGACCTTAGCATCTAAATAAATCAATTTGGAGCTATTTAAAACCAATTATGGATTTATAAAAACATAATATTTTTAGTTTTTCCAAATGTGCCCCTCTCCTCCCTTATAAAAGGGCACCTCCTCCCTCTCTTCCTCACACCACTTTGAGCCTTCAAGATCGGCCAAACCATACCAATTTCTCCTCTCCACTTCCCTAGAAACATCCTAGAGGTCCTGGACTTCTTCAAAGACCAATTTTAGTGCCCTAAAAGGAGGTCTCAAAGAATCACTTCAAAGAAGAGGAGGTTCAGACACTAACAAAGAAAATCGGACATAAGGTAAGGAAAATATCACAATCTCTTTTTTATCCGAGATTGTTTATACTTTGGAATTTACTGGGGTGTATTTTATCATCTACATCCATGTTTCCTCAATATGTAATATTATTTCCATCCACCTACAAATTTTTAAATCCAAATTTACCCTTCATTGAGTTTTCAGTAAAATATATGAAAGGAATCATTTATTTTTTTTCGTACGAGGTACATTTTGACTTTTTCGAAAAAAAAGTATGAGAAGAATGTTTTTTTAATTTATACGGAATGAATGGATTTTTAAAACATTATTTCCAAGAAGATTCCTTTACATGTTTTCAAGTTTATTTTTAATTTACTTCTTTTAGTTTATAATTGTATAACTTGTTATGAAAGGAAAAGTGTTTTTAAAGTAGAAAGGATATTTTCCTCAAGAATGGATTTCAAGTATTTAATCAAAATTATTTTCCATCTACGATAATATAGGGTTGTGTTTCTGTCCCTATTTTTACATTGATTTGATTATGTTATTATGGAATTATGTTTATGATGTTCTTTTATCTTATATGGATTATGTTATGATGAGATGATGTTTAAGATTCCCAATTTTATTACCTGGTTGATGCAATGATATATGATTTTTTTGATTTTGTGGCACACATAAGAATGGTATCATTATGAGATTGTTGGGACCTATTTTTCCCTCCAATGCATTGGGTAATGATTTTATATCTAATGAGATAGACATGGCTGGAACAGCAGGTTAAACCGGTTCAGTGAAACAGGACTAAAACAAGGAATGAACTCAGTTCAAAAATGGACTTTGTCCACTAAGATTGTCTTGGCAATGAGTATTGACTAATAAGAAATGATTCTATATGTTTATGTTTGTATGCCAAAATGATTCATGTTTTATGTTATGATTATTGTGATTACATTTCAGTACCATGATTTATCCCATTTTATAAAATTATGATCTCATTTGCAGGGTAAGATTTCCAAAATGTTATGTTCTTATGAATATGATGTGATTGATATTACTTTGTTTTACCCTTACTGAGCATTTGAGCTCACCCTTTTGTATTTTTTTCTTTCCCCAGGTCAGGAAGAAGGTTATTTAGTAAGATATGCCAAAAGGGACTATAGATATGATGAAATAAATGGGAGACAGTGTAGATGCTTTATAAACTAGTTGTTTATGTTTCCCAGTTTCAAAAGACACTATACCTATACAGTCCTTTCATGGTTTTGTTATATGTTGTAATAAGTGTACTTCAATTTTTAAGTACTAACAATGTATGTAAAGTATGGGTTGTTATAGTTTGTATCAGAGGAAAGGTATAGTCAACCTTTGGAAACTAGGATGTGAAATCCTTAGTAAGAACCCTAAAGATAAGTCTAAGCATAGAATACAATCTTAGTGTTTTAGAAATGGCCATGAATAACCTATGATAATACCTTAAGTGTGAAATTTTATTCTTGATTATGTGGTTTTCCTATTATATTTAGTGTTGCTCACACTATTCTTCTTGGATTTAGTCAATGGCTGGAACCCGAAGGAATCGTGTTAATGAGGAATGTGACGTGCAATGCAATGATTGTCCCCCTGAGTAACCAAACATTATGGGAGCTGGAATAAAAAATCTTGTAGCCATGCTCACACAAATTTCTCAAGCTATGAATCATGCAGGACTTCCAAACGAGCAAAGGAAGGAGCAACAATGGATTAGTACTACTGAAATGATTTTTTTAGTTATTCAATGTTCTGAACATGATAAAGTCATCTTAGCAGTGTATCATTTGGAAGGAGATGCTGATCAATGGTGGAATCTTATTAAGAATATGAGGCAAAGGGATGAAATTGAGTCCATGGAATGAGACGAGTTCAAGAACTTATTTTTCAATAAGTACTTCCCTCATATTCTCCGAACAAAGATGGAGAAGGAGTTTCTTGAACTAAAGAAAAATGATGATGAATCTGTTGGTACCTATGAATCAAATTTTAAATGACTTTTAAGGTATGCTTTTGGGATTATTATCCAACCTGAGAGTAAGATCGATCGATTCTTTAGTTGCTTAAAACCAAGTCTTCGAAGGGCCTTAGACATAAGGGACTTCAATAGCTATGAGGAAAGCGTTTGATGTGCTCTCAAAGTTGAGATGGAGATTGGAGTAACCCATCAGTCATATGGGTTTGATAAGAAGAGGAAAATGGAATTAAAAGGAGAATCTAAAGAGCACACTGAAAAGAAGATGAGTTTTACTTTATGCTCATAGTTTGGAAAGAAACATGGAGGGAGTTGTCTTAAAGGGACAAGTAAATGTTTCAAATGTGGAAAGGAAGGTCATCGGCGATTTTAATGCCGTAATGATGGGAAAAAGATATCTAATGATGCAAAAAAAGGACGGGATACACATAATGAACCTACTACAATTTAATGTTTCAAGTGCAAGGAGATGGGACATTATGCCAATCAATGCCCAAATCCAAGGGTTGATGATGATGGTCGACCTCAACAAAATAATATGTCTAAAGACAAAGGAATGTCACATGAAATTTCTATCAGCGATGTGGAGTAATATAAAGATGTGGTGAAAGGTACACATACCATCCACTCTAAAGTAGCAAATGTTTTATTTGATTCTGGATCCACCAACTCTTTTATTACTGAATACTTTTCTAAGGGTATCGTCGTATTACCTCAACAATTAGATGTTGAGTTAGCTATGACAACCCCTAATGGCACAACGGTCGCATCAAATGTTTATAATTCTTCTCCAATTGATCTTTGTGGGAAAGTGAATCCTACAAATCTTGTGATCCTCCCTATAATGGAATTTGATGTCATTCTTGGCATGAATTGGCTTTCTCTATATGGAGCTCATATCAATTTCCAAAGAAGGGAGGTCACATTTCATATTCCAGATCAATCTTTGACCGTCTATCGATGCAAGGATGAACATAACCTTCTAGTGGAAATTTATTCCATCTTAGGGGTCTTGATTCCACTAAATGAAGGTTATTTATCTGAAATGGTTGGATAGAAACTCACGATTAAGAATATGCCCATTGTACAGGAGTTTGATGATGTCTTTCAGGAGGAATTGTTGGGTCTTCCACCAAATCGTGATATTGAGTTTTCAATAGAACTCGTACTATGTGCTTTACCTATTTCAAATACACCTTATAGAATAGCCCCAATTGAGTTTCAGGAATTGAAGAAGCAACTCCAAGAGAATCTTGATAAGGGGTTCATACACCCTAGTGCGTCACCTTGGGGAGCACCTGTTCTGTTTGTTAAGAAGAAAGACAGATCAATGAGACTCTACATTGATTATCGAGAACATAACAAGATCACTATCAAGAAAAAATATCCTCTCCCACGCACTTATGACTTATTTGACCAACTATGCGGAGCATAATACTTTTCCATTATTGATCTTCGTTCTGGGCATCATCAATTAAGGGTCAAAAGAGAGGATATACCAAATACAGCCTTCCGTACAAGGTATGGACACTATGAATTTATAGTAATGCCATTTATTCTTACTAATGCCCCAGCTATCTTCATGGATCTGTTGAATAGAGTCTTTAGAGACTATCTTGATCAGTTTTTTGTAGTCTTTATAGACGATATTATTGTATATTAAAAGAGAAAGGAAGAAAATGAAGATCACTTGAGAATTATATTGAAGACCTTGAGAAAGGAGAAGCTTTATGCCAAATTTACCAAGTGTGAATTTTGGCTTCAAAAGGTTTCATTTTTGGGTCACATAATCTCAAAGGAGGGGATATCTGTGGATCCAGAAAAAACAGAGGTTATCGAAAGATGGTTGAGACCAACAATAGTAACTGAGATCTGATGTTTTCTTGGTTTGGATGGATATTATCGACGTTTTGAGAATGATTTTTCACGATTATCTAACCCACTCACCTGGTTGACTCGGAAAGGAGTTAAGATTGTTTGGACGAAGGAATGTGAAGAAAATTTCATGGAGTTGAAAAGAAGGTTATCCAGTGCACCTGTGCTCACACTGCCTTGTAGTGGAGAAAGGTTTGTGATCTACAGTGATGTATCCAAGAAGGGATTGGGGTGTGTTCTTATGCAAATGATATGGTGATAGATTATGCTTCACGACAGTTGAAAATCCATGAGAAGAATTACCCAACTCATGATTTGGTGTTAGCTATGGTAATCTTTGCATTAAAGATTTAGAGGAATTATCATTATGGAGAAAGGTGTGACATTTATACTGATCATAAAAGTTTAAAGTATATTTTCACACAAAAGGAGATGAATATGCGCCAAAGAAGATGGTTGTAGCTGATTAAGAATTGTGACTGCTCAATTCATTACCACCTTGGGAAAGCAAACAAGGTGGCAGATGTATTAAGTCGACAAGACCATGCCAGTTTATCCATGATGAGGATCACAAAAGATCCAATATTTATGGATTTACAAAGGATGGATCTTTGAATTATAATGATAGGGGAAAAATTGTATCTTTCTCAAATGAATGTTCAACCATATATACATGTAAAGATTAAAGAGTCACATGAATAAAATTTAGAGTTACAAAAGAAGGTGAGAAATGTTCCTGAATTCAACCTTGATTGTGACGGGATAATAAAGTTCAGGAATCAGTTTTGTGTTCCTCCCATCCCCGAAATAAAGAAGGAGTTGCTAGATGAGGCTCATAGTTCATCATTATCTATTCATCCTAGAAGCACGAAGATGTATAGGGACCTGAAAGAGTACTTATGGTGGGATGGCATGATAAGAGATGTTGCTGAATATGTCTCTCGATGCTTGGTTTGTCAGCAAGTTAAATCTGGGAGACAGAAGTCTAAGGGGATGTTACAGCCATTACCCATACCTGAATGGAAATGGGAAAACATCACTATGGAATTTGTCATAGGACTTCCTAAAACATCCAAAGGAAATAATGTTATCTGGGTCATACTTGATCATCTTACAAAGTCTGCACACTTCATTTCTATTAGTGAGGATTTCTCTCTGGATCAGATTGCCAAGATATATGTAAAGGATGTGGTAAGATTGCATGGAGTACCACTTTCTATTATATCTTATCGGGATCTGAGGTTTACCATAAAGTTCTGGGGAAGTCTTCAGCATACTCTGGATACAGAGTTGTGTTTCAGCACTGCTTATCATCCTCAGACAGACAGTCAGTCTGAGAGGAAAATTCAAACTCTAGAAGATATGTTGAGAACTTGCTCTATGGATTTTAAAGGTTGTTTGGATCAAAAACTACCTTTGGTGGAATTTTCTTATAATAATATATTTCACTCTAGTATTCAGATGGCTCCTTATGAAGCTCTCTATTGAAAGAAATGGAGGACATAAACTTGCTAGGATGAAGTTGGGGAAAGAATAGTATTAGGACCTGATCTTGTTGATGAGATGGTAGAAAAGGTCCGATCTATTCAACAACACATAAGAGCAGCTCAAAGTCGACAAAAACGTTATGCCGACAACCGATGAAAAGACTTAGTGTTTGAAGTGGGTGATAAAGTGTTCTTACGAATATCTCCTTGGAAGAGAGTAATGAGATTTGGAAAGAATGAAACGCTGAGCCCTAGGTATACCGGTCCTTTCAAAATACTGTATCATGTTAGGAAGGTAGCTTACTGATTGGTGCTTCCACCGAATCTCTCTCAAGTTCACGATGTGGTCCTTGTATCTCTCCTGAGAAAGTACATACCTGATCCTTCAAATGTACTCAGCTCAGAAGTTTCACCGCTGGAACAAGATCTTTCTTATGAATAACATCTGATAGAGATTCTCGATCGTAGTGAAAAAGCCCTACGGAATAAGACCCCTCGCTTGGTGAAAGTTTCATGGAGGAACCACCAATTAGAAGAAGCTAAATGATATCTTGAGGATATGATGAGGGAGAAGTATCCTCCTCTTTTTGTTACAAGTGACGAATTTCAAGGACGAAATTCATTTTAAGGGGGGTAGAATGTAACACCCGACACTTTTATAAGAAATATATTGTTTTTGTTTTATATAAATCATCAAAGGAATATTTCACTATACACAACACTAGCTTGGCTTGCTTTACACGCAATCGCGACCTTCATTAATAGCTTGCGTCGTACGCAATACTAAGTTTCACTAAACAACGATATGCTATTAAAATATTATTAAAACTAGCCGTTATGAATAGTAATAACCACTTTTTGAAATTTTTTAAATGTTATTTTTCAAAATGGACTTCGTTTTTGGATTCGGAATATCGAAATTAGCCTAGGGTGAAATTTTTGAATTTTTCTGGAAACATTAAATTTTTGATAAATAGTGAAAACACTGGGTTACTATTTAAAAACCGACATTTTATTTAAATAATTATTTATTTTATTTAAATTTATTTTAGGTAAAAATTGATACATAATACCTATATAAGTTCAATGTAATTCATTGGAGTAATTTTATAATAATTTTAGATATATAAAAACTTTATTGAACTTTTCACCGTCTTTTACCCACCTCCTAGGAGAATTTGAAAATTTATATAAAACTTAATTTTATCTCTTCTAGGAGTGGAATTTAAAAAATCAATGAGACATGGTTGATGTCAGTAAGTAAAATGTGGTTCAATGAGATGAAAATAATTTTTGGTGAATAGTATCTTTTTACTTTTATTTACCACAGTTAAAAGTAAATAGGGTAATTAAGGGTAAAAATGATATTATTATTACCCTAATACATGTCCTAATTCTGTTGCATAAATTTAATTTGACCAAAAACAACCGTATGAATAAAATATGACCATTTAGGCCCACTTGGATTAGACTAGAACATTTATTATTAATTTATTTAAAGAACGATTAAAATAGTTAAAATCAAAGATTAATAAGTAAATACTTTTTAATATAGGGTTATCAATAAGATAAATTCAACTATAATTATTCATTAGAAAGATAAAATTATTTCCTACATAATGGTATTTTATTTTTAATTTTCAGACATTAAATAATTTAATTTATGTATGACACAAATATGATGCAGTAATTATCTTATTAATGAAATATTGACATAATTGATGTTATAAATACCCCAATAAATGTAATATGAGGCTTTTTATGAATTACACTAATTTTCTAGGTTAATATGACATGTGAGTATTGATTTAATTAACATTTTTTGAACTAATCATTCTGTTATGACTTTCACAAAAATCAATTACTAAACAGTGTCAAAATTGTCATAAAATAGTTTTTAAAACAAATAATATATTATTAATTGTTATTTTATTCCTAAAAATCTACGGTTTGGAAAAATGGCTTTGAAAAGGTTCTATATATTAATAATAAACAACTTCGGGTTAGTTTGGCTTGTTATAGTAAGTTTATTAACCTTATAGTGTAAGTACACAAAAAGATACGGTAAATGTAAAATTATCTAACTTAAAGTTAAATCGAAATGATAAGGTTAAAATATTAAACTAAACATGTCCAAATTCTATTGGATGAGTGGATTTTGACCCATCCCCACATTTTCTTCGAAATAAATCAATTTGGAGCTATTTAAAACCGAATATGGCTTTATAATAAAATAATATTTTTAGTTTTTCCAATGGTGCCCCTCTCATCCCTTATAAAAGGGCACCTCCTCCCTCTCTTCCTCACACCACTTTGAGCCTTAAAGCTCGGCCAACCCCTGCCAATTTCCCCCCCCCCCCCATTTCCCTAGAAACATCCTAGAGGTCCTAGTATTCTTCAAAGACCAATTTTAGTGCCCTAAAATTAGGTCTCAAAGAAGCGCTTCAAAGAAGAGGAGGTTTAGACACTTATGAAGCAAATCAGACCTAAGGTAAGGGAAATATCACAATCTCATTTTTATCCGAGATTTTTTATACTTTGGTATTTACTAGGGTTTATTTAATCATCCACATCCATGTTTCCTCAATATGTAATATTATTTCCATCCACCTACAATTTATTAAATCCAATTTTACCCTTCGGTGAGTTTTTAGTAAAAGATATGGAAGGAATCTTTTGTTGTTTTTCGTATGAGGCACTTTTTGACTTTTCTGACAAAAGTACGACAAGAATGTTTTCATTAACATATACGACATGAATGGATTTTTAAAACATTATTTCCAAGAAGATTCCTTTACAAGTTTTCAAGTTTATTTCGAATCAACTTCTTTTAGTTTATAATTGTATGACTTGTTAAGAAAGGAAAAGTGTATTTAAAGTAGAAAGGATATTTTCCTCAAGAATGAAGTTCAAGTGTCTTATCAAAATTATTTTCCATATAAGATAATATAGGGTTCTATTTCTATCCCTATTTTTACATTGATTTTATTATGTTATGATGGAATTATTTTTATGATGTCCTTTTATCATATATGGATTATGTTATGATCGAATGATGTTTAAGATTCCCATTTTTTTTACATGGGTGATGCAATGATGTAAGATTTTTTTTATTTTGTGGCACACATAAGAATGGTATCATTATGAGATCGGTGGGACCTATATCTCCCTCCAATGCATTGGGTAAAGATTTTATATCTCATGAGATAGACCTGGCTGGAACGGAAGGTTAAACTGGTTCAGTGAAACAGGACTGAAATGAGGAATGAACTCGGTTTAGAAATAGACTTTGTCCAATAAGATAGTCTTGGAAATGCGTCTTGACTAATAAGATATGATTATCTATGATTATGTGTGTATGCCACAAAGATTCATGTTTTAAGTTATGATTATTGTGATTACATTTCACTGCCATGATTTATCCCATGTTATGAAATTATGAACTCTTTTGCTGGGTATGATTTCCAAAATGTTATGTTCTTATGAATATGATGTGATTGATATTTCCTTCATTTACCCTTACTGAGCATTTGAGCTCCCCCTTTTGTATATTTTCTTTCCCCATGTTAGGAAGAAGGTTATTAAGTAAGATATTCCAAAAGGGACTATAGATATGATGAAATAAATGGGAGATAGTGTGCACGCTTTATGAACCAGTTGTTTAAGTTTCCTAGTTTCTGAAGACACTATACGTATAAAGTCCTTTCATGGTTTTGTTATATGTTGTAATAAGTGTACTTCAATTTTGAAGTACTAACGATGTATGTAAAGTATGGGTCGTTATATTTATATTCTGAATATATATGATATATAAATCATGTTTTATATTATATATGTATTTAAATATTTATCTATTTGATACAATCAAGAGTAACATGTTAAAACATGTACA
This sequence comes from Viscum album, assembly GCA_963277665.1. Classification (NCBI taxonomy): domain Eukaryota; kingdom Viridiplantae; phylum Streptophyta; class Magnoliopsida; order Santalales; family Viscaceae; genus Viscum; species Viscum album. Next base: position 25,895,850 of record OY728120.1, on the reverse strand, counting down.
ATAAAGAAAGTGATTATTACTCGAAATGTTAATTTAACATGGAAATTATTATTAAATGGGTAGTACAATGTCATTGATTAATCATGTATGACATCATAAATATTAATATGGTTCGGTTATACTTTAATAACATACTACTATCTCCATATAGGTGGTTAAACATAACCTCGACTAATGGAAATTGCAAGGTAAGGGGTTTTCATCTCACTCCATATTCCCGTGAGATTCATGCCATATTGCCACTATTACCATCTGTGTGGTGTATGTACTACCCATAATTGTATTATTTGTGTAATAAACATTAAGTTATGTGTATTTACATAATCAATGTATTATACTTCTTTCATGGGATATATATTTCGTAAGTTTCCAAATAGGTAATGGTTAATTTCACAATCTTTTCATTATCAGATGTTGTTTATATGTAATTATCTACTGGGACCTCTTTATCATCCACATCAATGTTTTATAAAACATTATTCCAAAACATTTTTACTATTAAATATACTATGGGTTAAAGTCATTTATACCTTTGTATAACTTTTTATATTATGTTTTAAAATGCATCTTTCTGTCATTTTCCAAACAAGTTACTTTATAACCTTTTCGACAAAACTAAGGCAGGAATGTTTTTTTAACATATATGGCGTGTGCAACTATTTTCCACCGTTATGACATCATTAAATATTTCCTTACAAGCTTATAAGAATGTTTTCAAAATAATTTTTTTCTTTTATAGTTATGTTACTTTAAATTATTTCAAAATATAATGAGATATTTCTATCAAATAGTTTTTATTTCATCTATGTCAACATCCTTTGAAAATTTTACACTTATTTGAAGTTTATTTATTATGATATAGATATTCTATAATGTATTTAAGATTTTGTGATATGTTTGAATATGGATGTTCAATTTTTATACCATTCATTGTTTATAGTTAAAGTATTAACATTTCGTATGCTAGTTTTAAAACGAAGTTTTATGTTATATTTCAACCTCTTCTTAAGATGAATGTGGTGGACTAGTATGTTTCGGGTTGGGTATTGGTAAAAGATATCCCTTCGGGTTGGGGTCCGGTTATAGCAAACCCTCCGAGTTGGAGTTCGGTTATAGAGGCTCTCCATGATGGATTCCGGTTACAGAGGATCTCCGGGTTGGAGTCCGATTACAGAGGCTCTCCGGGAAGGAGTCTGGTTACAAAGGATCTTTGAGTTTGGGTCTTGTTAAAGGTATCCCTTAGGTCCTGGAACAAGTCCATGACACAAAAATTAAACTTCAGCATTATACATTCCCTAATTATGAAATTAGTTATTATATGTGATTATTATACTAGTAGAATATCCATGTTCATGTTTATATGGTAATGTTTATTTATTTTTCCATATTATGTTCATGTTTATATTTAAAATAATATTGTTTTTATTACACATCTTGCCATAATATTTTATAGTTTCCATTAATTATTTAACCTTACTTCGAATTTGAGCTCATCCCTTTCTTATGATTTATTTTCCTAGGATTCCAAGAAGTGTATTATTATTGATATAGAGGGTTAAGCTAAAGGGAATAATAGAGTTCTCAAAGAACTATCTATTTTGTGTTTTTTGTTTGAAAATGTAATTTAATGATAATGTATGTTATCTATTTTCCAAGACTACTAAACTGATCGGCCCTTCATGACATGATTTCTTGTAATCATGCCAATGTATTAAAATAATGCCCCAGCTCTGGGTAACTGTGGTTGGGGCATTACAGTTGGTATTAGAGGAAGTTTAGAAATAACCATGGAAACTTGATTTAGATAAACTCTGATTAGAACACATATCCCTAAGATAGAATTTGATGATTAGTATATAATAACATCATAGAATTTTGGTAATGTACAAATTTTGTGAGTTTTCCCAGAAAATACATCCCTGTCTGAATATGAGCAGGTAGAGGCGGCTCTAACATATATTTACCTAGGGGTAAAACACAAAAACACAGTTTTGAGCAAAACTTGAATGGGGACCAGTGCATGAAAACAGGCATTGTATAACTCTTGGTTATGACACACCCAGGGGATATTCTTAAGATAAATATCATTTTCTTTAAAAATCATTATATAGGGATTATGATTATATACGTCCTCAAAGAAAACATTTTTATGATTACGGATTGTATCCATAATCTGTTCAATTTATGATAAGTTTTTTTACAAGTCCGGATTTATTTATTTCGATTCATAAAATAATATTTTTTATTCCATTGTATAGAAATGGAACCAAGTAGAAGGAATGTGAACTCCAACAATATGTATGATCCATATAGTTAGAAGGATCATATCTTTAATGGTATGAAGACAACATTTATAAGGCATACAGTCTCCCATGTATTCTCAACATATGAAGAAATAGTATCATGTGTTAATAAGATAAGTAAAGAATTATCTGAGTCCTATGTCTTTGATGGGATGAATGAGATGAAAATGACAGAAGAATGAATGATGGATAAAGGGAATAGTGAAATGAAAGATTTTCCCTTATGTGATAACTGTGGAAAAAATAACCTTGGTAAATGCATGAAGGAAATGGGAGTTTGTTATAAGTGTGGAGAAAATGTACACCAAGTACGTGATTTCAAGGGTAAGAAAAAATTTTCCAATGTACAATGCTTCATCTGCAAGGAGTTGGGACACTACGCGAATCAATGTCTAAATTATCACAATATACCACAAATGTTGCTATTTGATAATAATAAAGTTATGATACTACCAAAGATGAAGACGAATGATTATATTTATTACTTTTTTATTGAAGTATTGTGCCATTTGAGTATTGTATCAATGATGTACATGTTATAAGAATTATAGAGTATATAAGGGTTGTATTACAGTACTATTTCATTATGTACTAGAGATTGAGTGGAAACATGAAAAGTGACTCAATTTTATGTTAATTTTTGGGAAAATATTTGGTTGAGAGGAAGATAAACCATAATATAGTTCTGATACTAAGGTAGTCATTTTGGGATAAGAGATGGTGATTTGGTTAAATTATTTTGCATATTCTAGAGTTCCTTGGAACTAATTAATAGTTTGTTTATTTCATCATTTATTGAATATTCAATATTTTTGGATATAATCAATATATCATGTAATATATAATGTATAAGGAAGCATGAATGTAATCAATAAGGTTTTATAGTAATTTAGGGTGATACCAAATTTTAAAACAATATAAGATGAATGTGTTCATATGTTATTACGTAGAAAAAGGATCTTCATTGTGTTTAACTTGCTTATAAATTTTAGACTGTGAGTTTGGATAGATTTATACTTCATAAGTCTAAAGGCTAGAATAGATTAAGATATTATTATTACGATTATTTTTGGATTTTCATAAAAAGGGAAAAACGCAGACCATGTGAGAACCCGTCACGTTGGACAAAGCTATGGCAATCAAACCCAACCATAGTGTGATTGGGATTTATCACCTAACAATAGACTACGTAAATTCCTTGGATTGTATAATGTAGTTTTTTAATGGATTGATAGGTGAATTATAAATTCATATTTTTTAGAACCGTATACAAAGAGGATAAATAGAATATTTTTTTAAGTTTTATTATTTTTTGAGTGAAAGATGAGTTTGTTGTAGAAATTAGTTAAAAGATGGAACTTTACTTGTCATTTATATAAATTTTTCTTTTATTTCTTCTCTTATTCTATGAAGAAATTAATTCTTAAACATTAGGGAACGGATCTTAAAACTAAAAATGTGTTATCCAAATACCTTATGTTTTGTTGAACCAGTGATATTTTAAATCATCATACATTGATGGCTTTGAGGCCCTCAATTCTACAATTGTTTGTGACTGATGACCTCAATCACACCCTATAAATATTTAAAATTTTCCACCAATTATGTGTCTCTAATTGACACCAATTTTCTTCTAATCGAGATCATAATTATGTGGTGAATTTTTCATTCCCCTTTTCCTCTTATTAAGACTAAATTTTATTAACCCAACTTCCGATGTTGGTTTTCCCACAAATGTATTTTCTATTTTGAACCTTTTATTTTCAAATAACAGTTTCAAATTGTGAGGACACAATTTATTGCTGGAGAGAAGAATGAAACACCACACGATTTCATAGTACGTTATTTGTTAAAAGTAATACAACAAAATTCACTACACGCATCACCGAGTTCAAGGGCAATTTTAGAATCCATATTATAAATTTCATAGACATAATATAAGAACAAATTCATTTTTTTCATAAAAAATAAATATTTTTCAAAAAATGAAATTATACAGCCTTTTAAAGGAGAACCCTATTTAAATCCATTATTTGAAACAATTATATATTCAATTTGAAAAAATAAACTGTTCTTTTTAATCAGGTCATAAGAATTTATTTTCAATAAATTTTTGGTGTTTTTCCGATATCTTTCATATTTGGGTGAATAGTGGAAAATACTATATTTTTACTAAAACCAACTTTTTTATTCAAAATAATTTGTAGTGTTAAATTATACATTTTTTTGGTTTGTAAGAATAAATATTTTATATTTTTACCATTTAATATAATGTTATTAATTGGATATAATTTCACTTTGAAATTGAACATAAACAAGTATCAATCTTTTGATAGTAATTATTTTTTAAAAATACGGCTTTTGGTTTTGACAGTGGAAGTTAAATTTAAATTTATAAGTGAAACATCTATGATTTTAATTTGGTAAAATATTCTATATTTCTGAATTCAGAATATCAAAATTAGCTTAGGGTAAAATTTTGGTATTTTCTGAAAAAATTAATTTTTTTATGAATAGTGAAAACACTAAGTTATTGGTCAAAACCGAATTTTTATTAAAATAATTATTTATTTAATTTAAATTTATTTTAGGAAAAAGTAGATACATATTACTTGTATAAGATCAATATATTTAATTGATGACTTTTTATAATAAGTTTAGATATATAAAAATTTTATTGAACTTTTCACCGTCTTTTACCCACCTCCTAGGAGAATTTAAAAATTTATATAAAAATTAATTTTAACGCTTATATGAGTTCAATTTAGAAAATCCAAGAGTCATTGTAAATATCAAGTTGTAAAATGTGGTTCAATAAGATAAAATAATTTTTCGTGAATAGTAACATTTTACTTTTATTTACCATGGTTATAAGTATATAGGGTACTTAAGTGTAAAAATGATATTATTATTACCCTAAAACATGTACTAATTCTATTGGATAAGTATAATTCGACTAAAACCAACCTTATGAGTAAAATATGAACCTCTTTGGTCCACTTTGAATAGATTAGGACATTTATTATTATTTTATTTAATAAAGAGTTTAAAGAGTTCAAATCAAAGATTAATAACTAATTTTTTTTAATATAGGGATAAACATAAGATAAATTCGACTATAAATATTAATTAGGAATCTAAAAAAATCCTATATAATGTTAGTTTATTTATATTTTTTAGACATTAGATAATTTAATTTATTTGTGACACAATGATGATGCAGTAATTACCTTATTAATAAAATATAAAAATAATGGATATTATAAATATCCAAATAATTGTAATTTGAGACGTTTTATTAATTCCACTAATTTTCTAGGTTAATATGATATATTATGGTTGGTTATATGAATTGTTTTCGATATAATAATGCTGTTATGAATTTAGAAAAAACAAAATACCAAATATTTTCAAAAATGACATTAACAAGTTTTTGAAACAAATATTATATTATAAATTGATATTGTATTACAAATAATATAATGTTCATCCAAAGGACTTATATAATGATATACTTATAATTAATGAACCACTTGGGGTTTTCATGGAAGTATATAGTATGTTTATTAACCATATAATATAAAAATCTAAAGAGACATGGTAAATGTCAAACTATATAACAAAAAGTAAAATCTAAAAGATAATGTTACTATAGTTTCCCAAACCTATCTAAAACCTATTTGTTGTGTGTTTTTATACCCATAACAACCATTTACTTTAAATAATTTATTTTGGAGCAATTATAAATAGAATTTATTTTTTTATCAAATAATATTTTTTGTTTTTCCTTTGGTTCCCCTCACCCTCTTATAAAAGGGAGCTTCCCCTTCTCTCAAATTTACACCACCAAATCCATTTGTCTTGTCAAAACCCTACCCAATATACTCACAAGTATTATACCCTCATCCTATAGGCCTTCCTTTGGTCATAAATCCAACCTAAGGATCCATTTTGATCAAATCCAATGTAAGAACCCGAAGAAGAGGTAATGATTTCCCCACCCTCTTCTATGTTCTCTTATTCTTCCACTTACGCGTTATTTGTTGTATAAACTCTAAAATAATAACGCTTTTATATTCAATATATTTTTATTCTATTATAAATATGGCACAACTATATTCATTATTCTATCTATTTTATTAATGAAAGTGTCACCATTCGTGAGTGCGTACGACTTACCGTCTCCACGCCGTGGTGTAATTTTTTATTCAACAATATGTTATTTAGATGGATATATTGATTAGTAATATGTCTATAAATAATGAAAATAACATGATAATTTCTTTTTAAAATTAATATACCATCCAATTCCACACCTTTAAGGAAATGATATGGTCACTTGTGCGTACTTACAAATTACTGTCTCCATGACGTGATGAGATTCATTTCCACATTCAACATTCATCAACGATTATAAAAATATATATTACTAATAAGTATGTAATATATGAACTTACATATATCTTGTTAACTTAGTTCCATTCAATACGATTTGAAAATGAAAACAATGTTTATGCATATGTATGGTCTACCGTCTCTATAAAGAGTGTTTTTCATTTCATATATACGTCTATTATACATATTATTATTCTAAATATATATGATATATAAATAATGTTTTATAGTTTGAAAGTATTTAAATATTGATCTATGTGATACAATCAAGAGTAACAACTTAAAACACGTAAGATAAAGAAAGCGATTTTTACTCGAAATGTAAATTTAACAAGGAAATTCTTTTTAAATGGGTAGTATAAAGTCATTAATGAATCATGTATGACATCATAAATATTAATATGGTTCTGGTATACTTTAATAAAATATTATGATCTTCATATAGGTGTTTAAAACTATCCTCGACTAAAGGAATGTGCAAGGTAAGGGGTTTTTTTATCTCACTCCATATTCCCGTGAGATTCTTACCATATTGCCAATATTAAATTTTGTGTGGTGTATGTACTGCCCATAATTATACTATTTGTGTAATACCCATTAATTTATGTTAATTTACATATTCACTGTATTATAATTCTTTAATGGTTGTATGTTTCATAAGTTACCAAATAGGTAAGGGTTAATTTCACAATCTCTTCATTATCTGAGGATGTTTATACGTAATTATCTACTAGGACCTCTTTATCATCCACATAAATGTTTCTTAAAAATTTATTCCAAAATATTTTTTCTATTTACTAGACTATTGGTTAATGTCATTTATACCCATTTTGACTTTTTATAAGATGTTTTGAAATGCATCTTTCTGTCGTTTTCCAAACAAGTTACTTTATAACCTTTTCGACAAAACAATGGTAAGAATGTTTTTTTAACTTATACGGTGGGTGCGGCTATTTTCAGTTGTTATGACATCATCAAGGATTCTCTTAAAAGATTATAAGAATGTTTTCAAAATAAATATTTCCTTTTATAATTACGTGACTTTAAATTATTTCAAAATAGAAAGAGATATTTCTCTCAAATAGTTTTGATTTCATCTATGTCAACATCCTTTGATAAATTTTACACTTTTTTAATGTTGATTTATTATGATACAAATTTTCCAGATTTTATTTAAGTTTCTGTTATATGTTTAACTATGGATGTTCTATTTTTATACCTTTCATGGTTTATAGTTAATGTATTGACATTTATTATTCTTTTTTTAATATGATGGTTTATGTTATATTTCAACCTCTTCTTAAGTTGAATGTGTTGGACTAGTATGTTCTGGGTTGGGGACCGGTAAAAGTAAGCTCTATGGGTTGGGGTCCAGTTACAAAAGAACCTCCGGGTTGGAGTCTGGATTTAGAGGCTCTCCGGGTTGGAGTCCGATTACAGAGGCTCTCTAGGTTGGAGTCTGGTTACAGAGGCTCTCCGGGATGGAGTCCCGTTACAAAGGCTCTCCAGGTTGGGGTCTGGTTACAGTTAGCCCCTAGGTCCTGGCACGAGGCCATGGCACAGAAATTAAACATCCACATTATACATTCCCTCATTATGAAATTAGTTATTACATGTGATTATTCGACTAGTATAATATCCCTGTGCATGTTTTTATGTTAATGTTTGATTTATTTTTCCATATTATGTTCAAGATTATATTTAAAAGGCTATTGTTTTTATTACACATCATGCCTTAAAATTTTATAGCTTCTTCAAAATTATTAACCCTTATTGGGCATCTGAGCTCACCCCTATCTTATGTTTTATTTTCCCAATATTGAAGATGTGTATTATGAAAGATATGAAGGGTTAAGATAAAGGGAATAATCGTGTTCTAAAAGAACTATTTATGATGTGTTTTCTGTTTGAAATAGTAATTTAAATTTGTTGTATGCAATCTATTTTCCAAAACGGCTAAACTGATCGGTCATTCAGAATTTGATTCCTTGTAATCATGCAAATGTATTTAAAAAATGCACCGGCCTAAGGTAATTGGGGTCGGGGAATTATAATATTTAAATTGATATTTTTATGGTTCTTTTTTTGTTTTATATTTAATTTCATCACCCCTAACAATTAATAACATTAATTTACTTGGTTTATGTTAAAATGATGTTTTTCACATTCCTCGTTGTTTTGTTAGAATTATATTTCCAAACACAATGGTTTTCTATTTCAAAATTTTTATTTCACATATATATTATGTTGATCCAAAATATTTGTTTAGGACTACTTTATTTTTTAGGATTCATGTAAAAATTACCAATGGAAAAAAAAATAATTACGATGATGAAAAATAAAATTTTAAAAGTGGGTAACCATATATGTTAATAAAAAACCTATTTATAACCTGTATCAATTTAGTTTTTTATATATGGACCAAAATTATTTTTCTTTGACTCCATTATTTATCCATATTATAGGAACTTGGATTGAGAGTGCATTACCAATATTTAATAGTTTGGGGTAGTCATATAATGGTCACACCTTCTCACATACAAACGATAACCTCATCACCTCTTTTATTCAAACATAATAGAACATATTCTTCAAATATTACACACTGAAATAAAATTCTTACTTCCCATCCCAAATCATATTCCCTTTTATTGATCAAAAATAGATCCTAGGTAAAATTTTGTGGAAAACATAAAGTGTTTGTCCAAACAAGAGGTATCATTCTTAATAGACAATTTCTATTTTATTTATTATCACACATTAAAATATTATTCCAATATTATAATATAATAAAATCACTATAGCTATATAAAGGAGATTTTTTAAATTAATGGAATAACATATTTCTATATCTTCTACAATCAAATGGGAAACAAAACTATCATTATTGTGAACAATAGACTACTGCCTCATGAACTGCTGTGATTAATTTTCCATCACCACCACTAAAATTTTGTATTAATGATTGATATACTATATATATAATATTTATGAAATACTTATCATTATATAATGATAATACATAACATAATTTCTTACATTTCCATTCATTTAAAAAGAAAAAAAATTTATGCGTTCCTGTGGATTAACACCTCCACCATAATATCCAATTAATTCTTCCGAAAAATATAAAATGAATAGTATATATAATTATTTTTAGTGAAAAAATATGATATTTTTGTCATAATTATCTTTTTGGAAATATAAAATAATAAATATTTTCTTTTGGTCATGGTTTTAGAAAAATAGAACCCTTGCTTATGCGTATGTATGGCTTATGGTCTCTAGGACTCTGACATAACTCATTTTCTATAACCATACATAATGGTGAGTTTAAAATTTATATTTTATATAAAAAATTCAGTTAGATCCTTATTATTTTTGATATGATGTATCAAAAACCTCGCATACCACATTCAATTTAACAAATTCATTTTGGACATATGAACTTAATAACTAAGAATTTTTATTTTTATTAAACTAAAAGGAGTAGAATCTAGAGTCATGGGGGATTAATTATACCAAGAGAATATCCCTTGAAATTATTACCCAGTCATTTTTAATGTATTAAAAATAGAATATGAAATAGTACTCTCATCTTGGGCTTCATTGCTTGCCAAAATATCTACTGAATAGTTTTCTTCTCACCATGTGTGTCCAACCAAAATATTCTAATCAGTAATCATTATATATTTTATGATAAGATAGTTCAAATTTCATTGTGAAAAATATATCCCAAAATAAAATCATCTTGAATATTGGACACTAGTTTGATCTCCAAGATTACAATGTTGTAATCCTAAAAATGTATGTACACTAATCATATCCCATAACTCTGGTTCAGTGGAGTTTCAAGGACCACAGATGGTATTGAAACCAAATATAACTAAACCTAAACTATCTCTCACAAGTACCCCTCTACACATTACATCATACAAACAAGATCGATCTACATTATGTTTCAACCTAGTATTTTTCGGTTTCCTATAAACCCACATTACCTAGATATTATGTTTTATTCATTCTATATTAAGGATAAACCATGGGATAATAAAAATAAAAAATCCAAATTAGGTTGTCCTCAAATGATAAATTCTTGTTCTAACAACAATTATTATATTCATACCTAAATTAATAAGTGAAAATGAAATTTTCCTTCTCACTCCATTTTCTTAGCCTCCAAAATAATCACATACCCTACTAAAAAATTATAATTCATTCCATAAACTCTCACCCATTCTAGATAGCCCCTTGAAAATAGGATTCAATGAAATAAATTATTGAGTACTTAAAACTCGTAAGACCCATTCAAGGACCTAAAATGATCTTGATTTCCAGTATGTGGTCTTCTCTAATGAAAATATTCAATGTCAATTATAGCTTCGAAGCCTCACATTGACAGTAACGAGAAACAATAAGTATCCATTTCTTCCAAAAAAATCATCAGTGGGAAATGCACAATCTTCTACATGTAAAACCATGTTTTTCAAAATATAAGGGATATTATTACAACAAATTATATTCACCCACTCATCAAGATCACTTCTTTCATATATCAATGCTTGAAAGTCACTGTTGCTCTACTGTCCGGATTTGTATATAGAAAAAATTAACCTATATGGATGGATAATTTCACTAATATTTTAAAAGGCTTACAATTTATATTGATTCAAAAAATAATTATTATGACCGATAAACATAATGGCTTCCCTAAAGATAATTTTCCGAACATGACATCTTGATAAAAATATTCGATCATGAGAAAAATATCAGACATGAATTAAATTAATTAATTAATTAATTATAACACTGTATAAAAAATGAAAAAATAAATAAAAAATTTATATATTAAATAATCAATATCTTATTATTATACAATAAAATAATGAATGTACATGATGATTTAGACATGAGTTAATGGATTTCATAAAAAATTTCATTCATTGTGGCATATTTTATTATTATGCACCAAATTTCATTTATATGGTTTATATAGTTCCATTTTATATGTTATATTAAGAATACCACATACCTACTAAGATCATAAATTTCAATTAAATTTATTTCATCAAAGGTGATTTGACTAGAATTTTACTAGGTGGTAAGTGTTTCATAATTCTATTTTACTTAATTGGGTGAAATAACTTCACAATTGATTTAATTATGTCATCATTATGTGTGAAACTGTCTATATTTGATTTATATTGTATTTACACTTATTTTTTGGGGATTTATATTTTTTACACAAAATAAATTCATTGATTAATTATAACTTCAACATTATGATCATTTTAAGGGTTCTTCATCTCAAAATGTATTCTGTGAGAAAAAAATTATTTTATATGCCAATCTTCTTTTATGAGGCATATCAATTTCCCATATGATAATATATATAATTATTTCATTTAAACTCATTTTATTAAAACACACATTTGCTGTTATTTCTTTTGTGGGGATTATTATTAGATGGTAACAAAGTGAATAAGGTTTATTTCATAATTTCATCATTAGTTATGATTTTTAATGTTTATGTCACCTTATGTGGAATTATCTAATAATTATATTCAAAGCCCAATACATTTACTCCCCTTTGAATATTTCAATAAAATCATGTTTTCTTTTCTATTTCATCTTTTTCAGGTACTTTAGACACCCAAAGATTGTATTTTAAGAAAACCAAATTTTTTCTACTCTCTCGAGCATTATTTTCAAAAATATCTATATATTCAATAAAATTTATTAATTTTTTTATTATAATTAGATATTGATTGATTAAAAATATTTTTACCTATTTAAAACATTAACATTATTTTTAAATGATTCCTATATTCATTTTTGGAAGGAGGTTCTTTTGAATTTTTACTAAAAATGTTGAAGGAAGCATTGTTTAACCATTCATGGAATAATAAAAATCCCCTCTTTGATGGCCTCTAATTAGCTTTATGGTTCATTTATGTAACGCCCCGACCCCAACTACCCAGATTCGGTGCATTATTACATAACATTGGCATGATCACAAGAAAGATCAAATCCCGAAAGACCGATTGGTTTAGTAGCCTTGGAAACACTTGATATAATCATAAAGTTTTACATTACATTTCAAAGTGAAAAAATACTACAACAACAAAGTCTTCATATCCACACTATTAACCCCTCATAATATCCCTGCAAGTCATTCATAATTTACCTCTTCACTACCTGGGAAAAATAAAACATAGAAAAGGGGTGAGCTCAAATGCCCAGTAAGGATAACAATATAGCGGAACATTCAAAATAATCATAAACATTTAAGGCAATGAATTACTAAAACAAAAGCCTTTTAAAACTGAACTTCAACATAGTATGGAAAAAGTAAAATGAAATAATGCCATTTACTTATTCACATGGATATTCTACTAATCGAATAATCACATGCAATATCAATAACCACTTTCATAATGTTGGAATGCATAATGCCAGAATATCATAACCACATAGCCAAGGCCTCGTGCCAAGACTACAAATAAGATTTTGTCAAGGCCTTGTGCCAAGACACTAGTTTTTCTCATTAGACCTACCTATGCATCGAGGAGCTATAGCGGGATCCACCCGTCACTTATTAAGTCCAATGCATTCCCATATGAAAAGGTTTAAACATAACATAAACATTCGTATTAAAACTAGCATAAGAAATGTCAATAATTTCACCATAAACTATGAATGGTATAAAAATAGCACATCCACAGTCAAACATATCACAAAACCTTCAATACAATATAGAAGTTTTGTATCATAATAAATCAACTTCAAATAATCTTAAAATCCATCAAAGGATGTTGACATAGATGAAATCAAAATTCTTTTTAAAGAAGTATCTCCTTTTATTTTGAAATCATTTAAGGTCCATATAAAATAAAACATTTTCTTTGAAAATATTCTTATAAGCTTGTATGGAAAGCTTCGATGATTTTATAACGGTGGAAAATAACCGCACCCGCCGTATAAGTTAAAAAAACATTCTTACCTCAATTCTGTCGAAAAGGTTAAAAAGGACCTTGTTTTGAAAACGACGGAAAGATTCCTTTATAAACCTATTATAAAAAGTCAAACAAGGGTATAAATGACTTTAACCCATATTCTTGTAAATAGTAAAAATGTTTTGAAATACATTTCGAAGAAACATGGATGTGGATGATAAAGAGATCCCAGTAGATTATTACGTATCAACAACCTCGGATAATGAAGAGATTCTGAAATAACCCTTACCTTGTACTTTTCCTTGGTTGGGGTAGGTTAACCTCCTGTATAATAGTGAAATAATTGTTAATAAATTATACAAGAATCATATACAATAATATGATATCATATATGATCTTTTAATATTGATTTGATAATAATATCTTAGTATTATCGCCGTTTCGGGTGTTAACTTACTCATTTTCTTTATATGTTTTGTTACATAAGTCATGTTTGTTGTATCTTATTCATATCCATAATGATATCAAGTCCTTAAACATCATTTTTAAATCATTAAATGATAATTATACTTTAATGGATACGATGGAGAATGAATCTCATCGCGTTCGTGGAGACGGTAGTCCGTACGTACGCACGAACGCTATTTCCATTTAATTTTTATTTTAAAAGAATCGAATCCAAATGATACATAGGTATATTACTATTCCAGTATAATATAATATTTTATATATGTTACTTATGTTCATTAACACCATCCTTTATACGTTCCATGTGTGGTATGAACGAGTCATATCATTTTAAGGGGGCGGTAGTCCGCACTTCCTCAAATGAAATTATCGTATGTATATACAACATGAAACGAATAATGGTATGAAATAAAATGGAATTACAGAATCTTATATATAAAATATATATCATTAATATCATATTTAATTACAGTGCCATCATAATGGCCACCATGAGAGGCGGTAAGATGTATTTGAACAATCATCGTTTCGTGTGGCGTTAGTTTGCCATCAACAGAAACATTATGTTCATCATCCATTAGATGGAGTTGTGTGTATGTGTAGTTTGAATACTTCTTATAACAACATACTAGTATATTGAGGATACTGGTGTTGTTACCAAAGAAAGAAAATAAAAAGAGTTTGGGGGTTGTAGAAGCAAAATAAATGAAAATAATTTAAGAGAAATCGTTACCTTTATTTTAGCTAACTCACTTTGGTTGGAACCAAAGGACTTGTTGAAATGCTTTCTGCCTAAGGGGAAGCTTCAAGGAGGAGGAGAGGGATGTGGGGAGCTTAGTTGGGCAGAGTTTGGATGAGCCAAGTGGCTTGAGAGGTGTGAGGAATGAGTAGAAGTGGTCTCCTTTTATAAGGGAGAGGAGGGGCTCTTTAGGAAAGAGTGAAAGTATTACTTTATAATATAATTATATTCAGTTTATAATGGTCCAAAAATCATTGAGGTCGAAGATAAGATGACTAATATTCTAAATAAAATCAACCAATAATAATTGGACAGGTTTTAGATAATATTTTAATCATTATAATATTATTTGTTTCAATGATTTATTAATGAGGTAAACATTGCTTCATTATTGTGTAATTAATAATTTAACTTATTTGATGTCTAAAAATTATAAATAAGATATCATCATGTATGAAATCTTTTTATCTTTCTAATGAATATTTATAATCGAAAATCCAACATGTATAACCCTATGTAAAAATTGTTCTTCTAAAAGATGTAAGCTTATGCCATTTTTATTTTTATTTTAACTTTATCAATATAATGTGTCCCTACCACATACAAGTGGCTCCAAGGGGTCCCCAAATTGACCCAAGGATGCCCATGGTCGGGTATGTGTCCACCAATAAGGTTAGGACACGTTTTAGGGTAATTTTTTATTATTATAATATTATTTTTTAACCCTTATTTACCGGATTTTCCCTTTAACCATGGTAAATAAAATATTTACCACAGAAACTATTCAAAATGTCTAAAAATAAAAGTTACCTATTTACACAATTTGAACATCCTGATTCCAAATAAGGAATCCATTTTCCTAAATTCAAAACACAGAAGTGGCAGAAATTAATTTAAAATTAATTCCCGCTGTCAAAACAAAAAGCGTGTTTTTAAGAGATAATAACTATCAAAAGATTGACACTCGTTTATGTTCGGTTTAATTGTAAAATTATGTCCAATTACCAACATTATATTAAATGGTAAAAATATATTCTAAATATACTTTAAAACCACTCAAATCCACAATTTATCACTATTAATTATTTTGATTAAAAAAGTTGTTTTTAATTAAAATTTAGTAATTTTCACTATTCATCAAAATATAAAAGTTATCCGAAAAGTACCAAAATTTCACCCTAGGCTAATTTCAATATTCCGAATCCAAAAATGAAGTCCATTTTGAAATATAAAATATATATGATTTCAAAAAGTAGGTATTACTATTCACAATGGCTAGTTTAATTAGTTGTGGTGTGTGTTAGGACTCGAGGTTGCGTACAACACACGCTATCGCATTATTCGAAGGGAAACGTACCGTGGAAGCTTGGGGTGTTACATTCTCCCCTCCTTCAAATAATTGCGTCCTCGCAATTTCTAGGGTATTACTGCATAAAAAGACTCGGGTGGTTCTTCATCATAAGTTCCTCGGGTTCCCACGTTGCCTCTTCCATCTTATGATTTCTCCACAAAACTTTTACCAGACGCGTCGTCCGGTTTCTCAGTACTTGTTCTCTTGTATCAAGAATCCTGACGGGCTCTTCGCAATAAGACAGATCGGGTTCCAGTTCTAATTCCTCATAGGTGAGTACATGCGTCGGGTCAGGCATGTATTTTCTCAACAGAGATACGTGGAACACATCGTGAACTTTGGAGAGACTTGGCGGCATTGCCAAACGGTAAGCTACAACCCCAATTCGTTCTAGAATTTCGAAAGGTCCGATGTACCTGGGACTCAATTTACCTTTCTTACCAAAACGTATGACTCCCTTCCACAGAGATAACTTTAGGAAAACATGATCACCGACTTGAAATTCCAAATCCTTCCTTCGATTATCGGCATAGCTCTTCTGCCTACTTTGAGCTGCTTTGATGTGATTTTGGATTACCTTCACCTTTTCCACCGTTTCCTCCACTAGTTCTGGGCCTACAAGTTTTCTTTCACCAACATCATCCCAACAAGTTGGTGTACGAAATCTTTTTCCGTATAACGCTTCATATGGTGCCATTTGAATACTCGAATGGAAGCTATTGTTATAGGAAAATTATACCAGTGGTAAATATTGATCCCACATACCCTGAAAATCAAGTGAGCAAGATCTCAACATGTCTTCTAAGGTCTGAATAGTCCGTTCAGATTGTCCGTCTGTCTGAGGGTGGTAAGCAGTGCTTAAATGAAGTTCAGTATCCAGGGATTTCTGAAGACTTTTCCAGAATCTTGAAGTAAAACAAGGATCACGATCAGAAACAATCGATAGGGGTACTCCATGAAGTCTCACAACTTCATTAATGTATAGTCTTGCTAGACGTTCCAAGGGTAGATCTTCTCTTATAGCAAGAAAATGTGCTGTCTTGGTAAGACGATCAACAATAACCCATATTGCATCGTTCCTTCTAGGAGTCTTTGGTAGCCCCATGACAAAGTCCATCGTAACATTGTCCCATTTCCACTCCGGTATGGGAAGAGGTTGCATGAATCCTCCAGGCTGTTGCCTTCCAACTTTCACTTGTTGACAAACCATACATCTTGACACAAAATCAGCAATCTCCCTCTTCAAGTTGTCCCACCAAAAATGTTCCTTCAAATATCTATACATTTTGGTGCTCCCAGGGTGTATAGAGAAATTGGAACTATGAGCATCATCCAGAAATTCCCTTTTTAGATCAGGTATATTGGGAACACAAAGTCTCTTCCCGAATTTCAAAATTCCATCTTCATACACAAAGTCTCTCAATCTCCCATCATTCACAGCTTTAATCTTCTTTTGGAATTCTTCATCATCGGTCTGAGAACTCTTAATCCTTTCTAGTAAAGATGGTTTGGCAACCATTTGAAAAAGCATTGATGTTTCACCTTCCCTGGTTATTCCAATGTCCATCTTCACTAGATCCATGAAAATTGGATCCCTTTCAATTCTCATATTGTTCAAAACTCCATGGTCTTTTCTACTCAAAGCATCTGCCACCTTTTTTGCCTTCCCTGGGTGGTAGTGTATCGTACAATCATAATCCTTGAGTAATTCAGGCCATCTCCTTTGCCTCATGTTGAGTTCTTTTTGTGAGAAAATATACTTCAAACTCTTGTGATCAGTATAAATCTCACATTTTTCACCATAGAGGTAGTGCCTCCATATCTTCAAAGCAAAGATCACTGCTGCTAACTCGAGATCATGAGTAGGATAGTTTTGTTCATGAATTTTCAACTGTCGTGATGCATAGGCAATAACTCTATCAATCTGCATAAGGACACAGCCAAGTCCTTTCTTCGATGCATCACTATAAATAACGAACCCATCATTCCCCGATGGTAGAGTCAATATAGGAGCATTGACTAATCTTCTCTTCAGTTCTTCGAAACATTCTTCACACTCTTTTGTCCAAACAAATTTAACCCCTTTACGTGTGAGCTTCGTTAATGGGTTATCCAATCGGGCAAAATTCTGGACGAAACGTCGATAATAACCTGCCAAACTAATAAAACTACGTACCTCAGTTATACTCGTAGGTGCTGGCCATTCTTGGATTGCCTTGGTCTTAGAAGGATCAACAGAGATTCCATCTTTAGAGACAATATGGCCAAGAAAAGAAATCTCCTGAAGCCAGAATTCACACTTGCTAAACTTCCCATATAATTCATGCCTCCTCAGAGTCTTCAAGATAATGCGCAAGTGATTTTCATGATCTTCGTAGGTTTTGGAGTATACCAAGATATCATCAATAAATAACACCACAAATTCATCGAGATACTCCTTGAAAACTCTATTCATCAGATCCATGAATACAGAGGGTTCATTAGTCAATCCAAACGGCATTACAGTAAACTCGTAATGCCCGTACCTGGTTCGAAATGCTGTCTTCGGAATGTCTTCCTTCTTCACACACAACTGATGGTATCCATATCGAAGGTAAATCTTTCAAAAGTATTGAGCTCCATGCAATTGGTCAAATAAATCATCAATATGAGGTAGGGGATACTTGTTCTTTATCGTTATAGCATTGATCTCCCTGTAGTCAATACATATCCTCATAGATCCATCTTTCTTTTTAACAAAAAGAACAGGGGCTCCCCATGGAGAAACACTAGGGCGAATAAATCCCTTATTACTCAATTCATCTAGTTGTTTCTTTAGTTCGACTAACTCTACAGTGGCCATTCTATAGGGGGTCTTCGATATAGGTCTTGATCCAGGAATCAAATCAATGGAAAACTCAACTTCTCGTTCTGGAGGATGCCCAGGTAAATCTTCCGGAAATACATCTACAAATTCTTTCACAACAAGTACATCCTCTATTTGAACATTCCTTTCCTCACTGACAGTTATTTCATTCTCTTCCTCCCCAATAATTGAATTATGTTGAGCTACTGGGGGTGGATCTAAATAAGAATTAGGTGGTGACGATTCTGCTCTAAAAATAAGGTGCTCCTTATCATTATCATCAAGAATCGTAACCTCTTTCTTCTTACAATAAATCTTCGCATCATAGTCCGAAAGCCAGTCCATACCGAGGATTATATCAAACTCAATCATAGGTATGACGATGAAATCAGCAGATAAAGAAAATTGATGTGCTCTAATGGGGACTGATTCACAAAACATTGTTGCAACGATACTTCCCTTAGGAGTTTTAACTGACAACTCCCTTATTAAATCAAATTGGAAATATCTAATTTTCATAGCAAACTGGGAAGATATGAAACAATGCGATGATCTAGAATCAAATAATGCATTTGCTAAACTTGAGGAAACCATTAAATTACCTGCCACCACGTCTTTCGGAGCTTCTACCTCAGCAGTAGTGATAGCATAAGCCTGGCCTTGATCCCTTGGCCTTTTCTGAGGTAAGTTCTCCTGACGCTTAGGATATGCATTTTCATAATTCCCCATCTCCCTGCAATTGTAGCACTGAACGTTGGTAGCTTCCTTCTTCCCCTTGCAATCATGAGCTTGGTGGCCTTTTTCACCACACTTGTAACAGACTCCCATTCCCTTCAAGCAAGTACCAGGATGTTTCTTCCCGCATTTACCACAAGATGGATATTCAACCTTTCCTTTCTTCCCCCTATTTCCATTCCCAGATTGATCAACAGGTCTCTTCTTATCTTGCTTTGCTTTAAAGTCATAAGACTTAGAGAATTCCTTTTCGGTCTTGATAGCACATGAGACAATGTCTTCGTACGATGAAAAGGATTGTGAGACTAATGCTCGACGGAGAAATGGTTTTAACCCATCAAAGAAACGATCAATCATACTTCTTGGGTTGCGAATATAATCACCAGCGTACCTCGCTAACCTTGTAAAGTTAGCCTCATACTTTGTGACATTCTCATCCTCCTTTTGTCTCAGACTCAGAAATTGCCTTTCCATATCTGCTCGATGGTCATGAGGAAAGTATTTTTCTAAAAACAGATCTTTGAACTCCCTCCATTCCATATTTGATACTTCATCATCTTCCTTCATGTTTTGAATTAATGACCACCATTGATCAGCATCTCCAGTGAGGCGGTAAGCTGCCATGATAACTTTTTCCCTTTCACTGCTCTCCAAAGCCTGAAATATTTTCTCTAGGGAAAATATCCATTGCTCAGCTACTAAGGTATTTGTATTCCCATTGAATGTTGGTTGTTGTTGCCTTATGAATCGATCTAACATTGATCCTCCACGCTGCGGATCAGGGTGCTCCATACGGGTAAGGTTATTATTCATAACCTGAGTAAGTTGTCCCAGTATGGTGATTAGCTGATCAGCACCAGTTGCATCAACAACCCCACTATAATTGTCTTGAGCAGGAGGGAAATCCCTACATGGAGTGTGTGCATTGATACGGTTTCCATTTCTTCCACTAGGGGCCATTTCTAAACAATGGCATAAACTAGATCAGTTTATGAATCAAAATACATAATCCCATACTTATAAAACACTTAACATAAATTGAACTATTTATGGATATAATCCATAATCATAAGAATGTTTTCTTTGAGAAAGTATATACTCATAATCCCTTCAAAATGATTTGTAAAGAAAATGAGAGTTATCCTAAGCATATCCCCCGGGAGTGTCGTAACCAAGAGTGCAGCAAGGCCCCTTGTCGTGCACCAGTTCCCGTTCGAGTCTAGCTCAAAGTGGTGTTTTCGGGTTTTACCCCTAGGTACATCTGTGCCAGAGCCGCCTCTACCTGCTCATATCCAGACAGGGATGTATTGCTAGGAAAACTCACAAAATCTCTACAATACCAAAATTCTAGGAAGTTCTTCTATACTAATCCTCATAGTTCATCTTAGGTCTACGTGCTCTAATCAGAGTTTATCTAAATCTAGTTTCCAAGGTTTGTACTAAACTTCCTCTGATACCAACTATAACGCCCCGACCCCAGCTACCCAGAGTCGGTGCATTATTACATAACATTGGCATGATCACAAGAAAGATCAAATCCCGAAAGACCGATTGGTTTAGTAGCCTTGGAAACACTAGATATAATCATAATGTTTTACATTACATTTCAAAGTGAAAAACTACTACAACAACAAAGTCTTCATATCCACACTATTAACCCCTCATAATATCCCTGCAAGTCATTCATAATTTACTTCTTCACTACCTGGGAAAAATAAAACATAGAAAAGGGGTGAGCTCAAATGCCCAGTAAGGATAACAATATAGCGGAACATTCAAAATAATCATAAACATTTAAGGCAATGAATTACTAAAACAAAAGCCTTTTAAAACTTAACTTCAACATAGTATGGCAAATGTAAAATGAAATAATGCCATTTACTTATTCACATGGATATTCTACTAATCGAATAATCACATGCAATATCAATAACCACTTTCATAATGTTGGAATGCATAATGCCAGACTATCATAACCACATAGCCAAGGCGTCGTGCCAAGACTACAAATAAGATTTTGTCAAGGCCTTGTGCCAAGACACTAGTTTGTCTCATGAGACCTACCGATGCATCGAGGAGCTATAGCGGGCTCCACCCGTCACTTATTAAGTCCAATGCATTCCCATATGAAAAGGTTTAAACATAACATAAACATTCGTATTAAAACTAGCATACGATATGTCAATAATTTCACCATAAACTATGAATGGTATAAAAATAGCACATCCACAGTCAAACATATCACAAAACCTTCAATACAATATAGAAGTTTTGTATCATAATAAATCAACTTCAAATAATCTTAAAATCCATCAAAGGATGCTGACATAGATGAAATCAAAATTCTTTTTAAAGAAGTATCTCCTTTTATTTTGAAATCATTTAAGGTCCATATAAAATAAAACATTTTCTTTGAAAATATTCTTATAAGCTTGTATGGAAAGCTTCGACGATTTTATAACGGCGGAAAATAACCGCACCCGCCGTATAAGTTAAAAAAAACATTCTTACCTCAATTCTGTCGAAAAGGATAAAAAGGACCTTGTTTTGAAAACGACGGAAAGATTCCTTTATAAAACTCTTATAAAAAGTCAAACAAGGGTATAAATGACTTTAAACCATATTCTTGTAAATAGTAAAAATGTTTTGAAATACATTTCGAAGAAACATGGATGTGGATGATAAAGAGATCCCAGTAGATTATTACGTATAAACAACCTCGGATAATGAAGAGATTGTGAAATAACCATTACCTTGTACTTTTCCTTGGTTGGGGTAGGTTAACCTCCTATATAATAGTGAAATAATTGTTACTAAATTATACAAGAATCATATACATTAATATGATATCATATATGATCTTTTAATATTGATTTGATAATAATATCTTAGTATTATCGCCGTTTCGGGTGTTAACTTACTCATTTTCTTTATATGTTTTGTTACATAAGTCATGTTTGTTGTATCTTATTCATATCCAGAATTATATCAAGTCCTTAAACATCATTTTTAAATCATTAAATGATAATTATACTTGAATGGATACGATGGAGAATGAATCTCATCGCGTTCGTGGAGACGGTAGTCCGTACGTACGCACAGATGCTATTTCCATTTAATTTTTATTTTAAAAGAATCGAATCCAAATGATACATAGGTATATTACTATTCCAGTATAATATAATATTTTATATATTTTACTTAAGTTCATTAACACCATCCTTTTATACGTTCCATGTGTGGTATGAACGAGTCATATCATTTTAAGGGGGCGGTAGTCCGCACTTCTTCAAATGAAATTATCGTATGTATATACAACATGAATCGAATAATGGTATGAAATAAAATGGAATTACAGAAGCTTATATATAAAATATATATCATTAATATCATATTTAATTACAGTGCCATCATAATGGCCACCATGAGAGGCGGTAAGATGTATTTGAACAATCATCGTTTCGTGAGGCGTTAGTTTGCCATCCACAGACACATTATGTTCATCATTCATTAGATGGAGTTGTGTGTATGTGTAGTTTGAATCCTTCTTATAACAACATCCTAGTATATTGAGGATACTGGTGTTGTTACAAAAGAAAGGAAATAAAAAGAGTTTGGGGGTTGAAGAAGCAAAATAAATGAAAATAATTTAAGAGAAATCGTTACCTTTATTTTAGGTAACTCACTTTGGTTGGAACCAAAGGACTTGTTGAAATGCTTTCTGCCTAAGGGGAAGCTTCAAGGAGGAGGATATGGATGTGGGGAGCTTAGTTGGGCAGAGTTTGGACGAGCCAAGTGGCTTGAGAGGTGTGAGGAATGAGTAGAAGTGGTCTCCTTTTATAAGGGAGAGGAGGGGCTCTTTAGGAAAGAGTGAAAGTATTACTTTATAATATAATTATATTCGGTTTATAATGGTCCAAAATTCATTGAGGTCGAAGATAAGATGACTAATATTCTAAATAACATCAACCAATAATAATTGGACAGGTTTTAGATAATATTTTAATCATTATAATATTATTTATTTCAATGATTTATTAATGAGGTAAACATTGCATCATTATTGTGTCATTAATAATTTAACTTATTTGATGTCTAAAAATTATAAATAAGATATCATAATGTAGGAAATCTTTTTAGCTTTCTAATGAATATTTATAATCGAAAATCCAACATGTATAACCCTATGTAAAAATTGTTCTTCTAAAAGATGTAAGCTTATGCCATTTTTATTTTTATTTTAACTTTATTAATATAATGTGTCCCTACCACATACAAGTGGCTCCAAGGGGTCCCCAAATTGACCCAAGGATGCCCATGGTCGAGTATGTGTCCACCAATAAGGTTAGGACACGTTTTAGGGTACTTTCGTATTATTATAATATTATTTTTTAACCCTTATTTACCGGATTTACCCTTTAACCATGGTAAATAAAATATTTACCACAGTAACTATTCAAAATGTCTAAAAATAAAAGTTACCTATTTACACAATTTGAACATCCTGATTCCAAATATGGAATCCATTTTCCTAAATTCAAAACACAGAAGTGGCAGAAATTAATTTAAAATTAATTTCCGCTGTCAAAACAAAAAACGTGTTTTTAAGAGATAACAACTATCAAAAGATTGACACTCGTTTATGATCGGTTTAATTGTAAAATTATGTCCAATGACCAACATTATATTAAATGGTAAAAATATATTCTAAATATACTTTAAAACTACTCAAATCCACAATTTATCACTATTAATTATTTTGATTAAAAAAGTTGTTTTTAATTAAAATTTAGTAATTTTCACTATTCATCAAAATATAAAAGTTATCCGAAAAGTACCAAAATTTCACCCTAGGCTAATTTCAATATTCCGAATCCAAAAATGAAGTCCATTTTGAAATATAAAATATATATGATTTCAAAAAGTAGGTATTACTATTCACAATGGCTAGTTTAATTAGTTGTGGTGTGTGTTAGGACTCGAGGTTGCGTACAACACACGCTATCGCATTATTCGAAGGGAAACGTACCGTGGAAGCTTGGGGTGTTACAATTTAAATCTTTCAAGGGTAATTTTCTAATAATTATTTTAAATAATTTTTTCAAATTTTTTAATTTTAATTTTCAATGATAAAATTATATTTCCATGAAGAATGATTTTAATCACCTTTTGATGATGTTTTAATTAAAAAAAATAACTAAAATTTATATTATTTATTATATAATATATATATTTAATGAAATCATCCTTAATAATTCATTGGATGGTTTATAACCATTTTATATAGGGAAATATTAAAATATCTTATCTATGTTTTCTTATAATTATGTTTAGGTTTATTGTCTACAGAACTTTTTTTCTCCCCTTTAATTTGATGAATTTATTGGACATAGTATGTGAGTGGTGGGGACCTCTATAATTCCTCAATTCATCAATAGTTTTCAGGTGACATACTAGTATGGGTAATTGCACACGTTATTACCCATTTATATAATATTTTATTGCATGAGGCCTTAATGGTATGTTTATGATGTATGAAATTATGAATCCCATCACTATTAGATTACTTATTAATTAAAAAGTTATTATTTGAAATTTTATAATATCAATGGATATGTTTCAACCACATATTATATCTTAAATTACATCATTTCATCGTCATTTTTTCCATCCATATTATTGTCCATACAAATTTTTTTTGACTAAATGAATTTATTTTTCATTATTTATCGTTCCCTATTTATTATGTTTTATTTACTCATGATATATTCTATTTTACATAGACCTCAACGAGAATCTGAACTCACCCATTTTTTTGGTCCCCCAAGATATGATGAAGGAATCTTTGAATGATATTAAAGATTCAAAATATCTAGTTTAAAAATATTTTTTATTTAATGATTTCAATTATAATGTGATATTCATGTTTGAATTTTGTTTTCTAAAACTAATAAACAATTCATTCCTTTTGGATATGATTCATTACATATCGTTCCAATTTAATAAATTAACTACAATCTATAGGCGGCTCGGTTTAGGGTATTTATAGACTAAAAGTCCCTTTATGTGATGACACTTCACTCAAGAGAAATTTCATTCTTGTAATATGTCTAAAACATGATATGTTTACACCATAATGAACTTATTAATTCAATATAATCACCATATTTTGTATACATTGAATGTATAATAAAGAAATCCATTATCATAACTACCTTAAAACAACATATATTTGTATATGATAATTTATAGATATAGTTGAACTCTTTTTAATGAAGCATGCATCTATTAAATATATAAAAAATTTATCGTTATGAATAAAATAATTTTTAAAAAAAGTTATACATTAAATTGAATGAATTTTTTTTAAATAGTTTATTAATAAAAAAATTATAGACAAATCATAATTCATGCACGAATAATCATGAACATTAAAATTTTTCCCAATAAAACAATTTCATATTAACTTTTTAAGGATACTAAAATTAACTAATTCAATAAAAATATTACATAATTTATGAAAATAAATTATATTTAAATAATAAAGAGCATATAATATTTCTAAATAATTCAAATAAATTAAATTCCATTGATTTAATTTAATTTAAACCATTCATTAAATAAACATACAAAAATTATTTTTAATCAAACTAAATATTCTTTTAGTAAGACCTTACAATATAAACATTATATTTTTATTTATCAACAATTCATATATGAATATTAAAAAATTAATATATTCTTTATTTAATTTATGAGAAAATTTATAATATTTTCCTTGTAAATCTATGTGAAACCCTGATCCAACAATCCTAAATGTTTGTTTTCATGGTTAGAGAGCCCCACCACTCAGATTTGGTGTGGGCCTAGAGAGATTACTAAAATGAATATTTTGTATTATATTAATGAGTAATTATTTTTTTAAAATCTAAACAACATGAAATATACATTGTAATATTCCTCTCTCTAGAATAAACTCTTTCTAGGGGGAGACTAAAGCCATTTCAGTGACTATTTTAGTTGGCCTTTATTGGATGGAATTTTAGGTGGGGTTAATATTTCAAATATATAAAGGTAATACCATCACTAAGAATCTAAAATAAAATTTACTCATCATGTAGGGAAACAACACCTTACAACGTTGATTCTGTGTATCATTAATCTGATGGAGTGAAATCCTTTAATGAATTCATATATACTACACTAAATTTAATTCATAATAAAATTGTGCCAGTGGGTCTTTCATGTGATTAACAATATATTAGGTAGGACTATTTATGTTCAAGTTAGTTAGGATTAGTTCATGTAATTTCCTGTTGGTGGAGCTTGACTATGAAATATAGAATACCCAGACTATATATTAAAGCATTGTCCAATGATGATATTTTTTTGTTGATTTTCATTAATTCACATAATTCTTTTTTTCCAATAAATTTGTATTGGTTTTTCAGCATGAATAGCCTAAATGTTTGTTTTTAGAATTACAATGATATAATATTAAATTATCATTAAAAACAATGGGTATTTTGGTTTTATCTGTGCCATAAAATCATGGTAACTTGTTTTTCAAGTATCATCATCCATTTTAATTAAATACTTACAAGGATAGATATTCTCTAATTCCATTGTTGGGTTTTAAAGGGATATAAAAAAATCTAAATTTACTATAAGAACAACTCCAATGTATAATTAAATCCAGAATATATCTATAAAATTGGATGAAATATTATCCCAGAATAATTAGAATGACATTCCATAGATTAGTTGATTCAATGTTTCAAATATCTTCACATAAATTTGATTGAGATTATTTAAAATAATGAAAATTAACCCTTTATCCAAATGTATATACTAATAATTATAGTCACCTATAATTTAGCTTGAATCTATCTCAACATCATGGTCTAATAGAACTATTATTGAAGGTAGGATATAATGAGAGGAAGTTTAGTGTCAACTTTAAGAGTTCTGATTACTTAATATCACATCAAATAGGATTGTACTGATTAATATAGTCTATTAGGAATTGAAAACATTTCGCCAATACATATTGAAAAATTACATAAATATTACATGAAATTAATTTGTTTACATTCAATTTAATCTCAATAATTAATTTTCAAAATACAATCACTCATGTTTAGGGTTTAAATTCCTTATAATCACCCACCTATGACGGGAAAATGAATATAAATGAATATGATGAATATTCATATTGATTCTCATGAATCATTTAAAAATATGATAATCTCATGAATGGACCACCAAAAAATAATTATTCACACAATTTCGTGGCTCACAAAATGACATATTGCGACATTGTATAACAAAACATTCTAAAATGGTTCCACTTATGCATAAATCCATCAAGTTAAACCAAGAGATAGTGAAGAAGAACCACTATCATCTGAGAGATGATGAATTATATTAAAATTTAATTGTAGATAGCATGTTTTTTATATATCTATGTTTGGTGTATAAATAGATGATCGTGGAAGAGTGATTATTCAATAGATAGTCTTCGGGTATTTATGGGTATTTTGAATATATTGTGATTCATTTCAGAATCATGAATACCCAATAAGTTATCATAATACATATGCGTATAGTATGTAATTTGTTATTAAACTAGTTCATTGTAGTTTAAATTGAAAATTTCCTACTGTATTCATGGTTATAGAGGAGCATGCTGATTATTTGAGGATTGATATATATATTATTTGATGAAATTTGTTATATTTAAATACATAACATAGAATTTTTGGGATGAAAAAAAAGTTCTTCATCATGGATATGTAAAATATTAGTTGGATTTTTTAATTAATACCTAAAATAATTATGTTATTCTATCTTAGGAAAATCATAATAAATTTTATGTTATGAATTGTTTCATTGGCCATGTAGGCTATTATTAGATGTTCTTAGATGAATTTTCTCATAGTGTGGAACCTATGATAACATTGAAAATGAAGGATTATGATTTCTTTTAGATGGATCTAGTCAAGGTGTATTTTTTGTTTCTGAAGGAGAATGTAATAAATATTTGTCATAAACATACCAAATAAAGGATTCATATTCCAATTTTATTATAAAAATTATCATTTTGGTAATTTCAATTTTTTTTGAATAATGGTAATTTCTATTTATTATTTCATGAGTGAGTGATTTTCTCTTATAGTGTAAGAATTTATAAATTCAAGGACGTAATAATACCACACATGATGTTGATGATGAAATATTGGAATTTATTCGGAATATATTTTTAAATTACCAAATTGGAGAGAACTCTTGTGACATTATAGATACTAAGATTTTATGGAATATCTCATCTCTATAGGATTTGAATTTGTAATAGTGTAAAATGGTGGTGTTCATATAGGATAATGATTTCACAATCCCTTTTATTCCTTGTAACGGTAATGTGACAGATGTTATATTTTTTTTAATATGTGTGTTTATTTTTCTTATCATACAAGATATTAGTTTTTTGATGATAGAGGAGCATTGAAAATTTCATCTAGATATGGAGGAGGTTGGTAATGTATTTTTTTATAGATGGTAATGGTTCACTCTCATATAGAATCATAATTATATAAATATAGATAGGGAGATACAAAATAGAGGTCAATAGAGACCATATTATTTCCCGATTAGAACAAAATGTATTGTTTGAGGATGGATAGATTTTTTTTGATTTGAATGTTTTAGTTTTATTGGAGATCTTATAAGAGTTTCTTCATGAGTTTCACAGCACACCTCTGGGAGTACATTGATGTATATTGAAGTTTAAATCTACCCAAAAGAAGTAGTTTTTATAATACTCAAAAAATTTACATTATTTAATATAGTGGATATTAATCATATATATTTTATTGATGTGTTATTAAAAATAAAAAAGTGTATATTATTTCCATGCATGTTGTTAAATTTATCATCATCTGATACTAAAAACATTAATAATTATATGATTTGAAAAAGGATGAGCGCTTTCTTTCCCAGAACTCCCCTATCCCTCTCCACCACACTTAGGTTTTCCCCTTGAAACCCTACTAAGTGTGTTTGGGGGATCAATGCTTCTCTTTCCTCCCCTTCCTCTCATCCCCACTTTTAACCTATTTCTCTTTCATCCTCCCTTGTCTTGAGGCCAGTCATTGTTGTTTTCATTGGAGCCCTTGGTCGCTCCCCTTCTATAACCTATGGTTCCCTTGTGGATTTCTATGTTTGATCTGAAGTGGGGTTTTTAAGAGGATTTGGGATTTTCTGGTTGGGTGGATTTCAGTTCTCAAGGCACTCGGACATTAACCTCTCTTTGTTTTTCGATTTCTTCCCCTTTTTCATGACATCATTTGGTTTCCTCATTTTCTATTTTCCCTACTCTGGCCTAATGTCTATCTGCGCTACTCTGAGGCAGATCCGGAGTAGGGTGACATCGAGGTTTTGGTATGTGGGTTAGGTGGTCATTGGAGTTCCAAGCATAAATCGTTCATCAGTGGTAAATCTATATTTCTATTCTTTTTGGAATTCAGTGATGGTTTTTTGGTTTATTTTTTCTTTCATTGGGGAGCTAGGGAATTGCAGGTCGGACCCTTTGGTTCGGGTGTGGCGATCTCATTATCGGTTATGTTCGATATTTTTCTATTTTTTTTGATGTTCACTCTTGTGTTTTCCTTTCAAGAGTTGACTCTCTATGATGGATTTTGTGCGATTAGGATGTAGTGTCGTGGAATCCGATCTTCATTATCGACCATAGTTTGTTTCAAGTTTTATTTCAATTTTTTGTGAAGGTGTTCATCTTCTATGTTTGGGATATTGTATAGAGACATCAATGGTGTGGTTCTACTTATCGTAAAACAAGCATCATAACTCATCTCTAGTGGTCTTAGGGTGACAACGATGATTTTTGGTAGTCAAGAAGGCTACGACATTACTTTCTCTAATCTGGTGACCAATATATACTCGAGTATTGGTCGAGATTTTATTGAATGAATTTGAATTTTTGAATCCCACCTGAATTCTAAATTAAAAAATGTCTTCGTTCATGGGTTTAAGTTTGAATTTTGGTTAGTTATGATTTTGATTTGAATGTTTTTTTTGTGTTCGGGTAGTTCTATTTAACCTAAAAGGAGGTTTATTTTGAAAATAAAATAAGGGATATTGTGGATATGATCTGAAAAATTAATTCATAAAAATTAATTTCTATAATGAATTTAATATTATTATAATGGTCATGTAGGAAAATTATATTATTTCTTTGTTAAAATTATTATTTCTTTGAAATTATATGATGTTCCACCATAGGTATTAATATGAGGAAATAGAATAAAAATTTGAAAAATATATTTGTTTTTCATGTGAATCAAATTACGGAAATATATGTTAAATGGAACCATAAAATATTATATAAATTATGTGTTTAAATTTGAAATTACTGAAGAGGGATATTGAAAGAGAGAGAGAAATTATTATAGGAAAAATGAAGTGATTTTGTAAAATTTATATAGAAGATTACACAATGAATTTTTAATTAATATATGAGTGGCCTGTAAATATAGGGGAATCAAATAATATTAGTATATTTAATTTTTATTTATATTTCTATTTATTAATTTTGAATCATAACACAAGGTGATCGATGGATGGTGAGTATAATCGACATACCATTAATAAAAAAATTATTATATATATTTAGATTAATATTCAGTAGATAACAATATAATCCATGGTAGAACTAAAAATGTTTAGAATCCTTGGAGATTAGAGGTATAATATTTTTATTTCATGAAATATCTTCAACATATACCATAAAGATCTTCCCATATAATACTCATTATAAGGATCCCCTACTACAAAATTTCATTATAACTATGGGTAGAAAACCCTAAGAATATGGAGAGGATGGATGCTCAGTAAGGGTAAAATGTGAGATATAAATTTATAAGAATAGAATGTGACTAAGGGTATGAGATATTAAACATAACATCTAAGGATCATACCCAATACTAAAACGAACATAAAAATGAGTTATTTCATAAAACATTAATATTCGAACAACCATGAATCATAATATTGAGATTCATCATAAATCAATCATAAACTGTATTTTCATGTCTGATTTATGTTTGGAATCATCATAATTATTGAATTATTTCTATTTTCATATTCAACTACCTGGACCCTCATGTTAGGAATCTAAAAAAAATTTCCATAATGGATCATGTATACTTACATGCCTCCCATAACAGATTAAGAGCATTCACTTTAGTCCCATAACATATCAAGAACATTTAATTGTTTCCAATAACTATCTCATGCGATATAATAATTTATACAATATATAGTATAGAGATAATTATTTCCCAAATCTGATATTGAAAACCATATATGTGTGGTTAGGATGGTTATAAATCATTCATCGTATTTGAACCCATGAAATGAAATGGGTTTCATAAAAAATTCATCATAGCATAACCCAGGTAAAATAAGGGGGGATCATAAAACTCTATTCTATTAATAATAAACATAAATCATCCAATAATATAATAAGGATGGTATCCTTGAATCATATCCCCAATAAAATATATGTAATATCAAATTATTTTATATTATATGGAAAATAATTTTGAATGATCTGTTGAAAAAATTCATGAGGAAATTATCTTTTCAATTTTAAAATCACTTCTCTTTAAAAATAACTATAAACATTTTATATTAAAACATTACCTTTGAAAAGAATCATATAATTTTTAAATTTAATATTAATATCATTAAAGTGTATTAAATTAATAACATATCTAAAACCAGTATAGAGTAGGGTAATTAATATTTCTATAAGAGGAAATGTGAGGTATGTGATTTCATCTCAATTTCCAGTCTATTGAGAGAAATTTTTAATATGAACCTATTTATTTATATGTGGTGTATATATTGAAACATTGAACATTTAATTATGAATAAATATTTAATCAGAATAAATAATGATTCAATTCACATTAATATATCTATGAGAATTTTTAAAATAAATATGAACATATTTAACTTCTTGATCGAGTATATTTTTATTCCTTATTCATATTTTTCAGAAAAACATTCATGTAGATAATATTATTTACACATATATTTTAATAATCATATTTTAATTCACAATTTAATTTTTACATGGTATGAAAATATTATTTAAAACATTTTCCCAAATGGATTCATTTTCATAATTCGTTACAAAAAATCAAAAAGTATTTCTTCAATATGATTGGGGCTAGAAGAATTCCCCAAAACCATAATCATTAAAGTACCATTACCATGTTTTACATGTTTTTAATAGATTCAAAAAGAAACCTAATTAATGAAAATTTATTTTAAATGTCTCATTTTAATTTTCACCAATTGTTTAAAACAATATATTTTTCTTCAAAATGCATGTTATTTATGTTGATCTATTATCTACTGATCAATATCGTGGTAATAAAATTTCTCTTGTAACATTAATATTCATATAAAAATTATAAATTAAATTGACATTAAATATAAATATTATATGTATTATGGATATTATTTTTTATTAAATTGTATCCCATTTATAAATAAGATGTTTTACTTTGAATGTTATTTGATTGATTGGATGTTATTGAAAATCCCAATTCATTCCTCAATAAATAAATTTTTTAATAAGTCATGTTTATTATGAATTTAATTTTATAATTCAATATATGAAGAATTAATTGACCAAGAAGTGATGGGTTGGGCTCAAAATTATATACCTCGTTGATGGATTGAATGGTCTCATAATAAATAATATTTGTACATATTTAATGTGTTATCACACATAATTTTAAACTATCATGGCACACGGACTTGATAGTAGAGATGGAATGATGTATGTGATCACGATGTCCAATAGGATGAATTTTATTCATTGATAATTGAGTTATCATTATCTATGAGTTTAGTACATTTATATTATCCCGACATTCAATTATTTCTCAATATATTTAATAAATGCCTTGTGATTCAAATTAGTAAACAATACATAGTCATTATTCTATATTTAGTAAATATTTCGTCCAATATTGGTAACCGTTACTAATCATTTGATATCCCACTAATTTTTTTCCATTCCCCAATATAATAATATGAATTATTTTAATGAGTTTCAATTATGGATATCATTTTATATATGTATGTTTTATATTCTATTCAAATTGTAATATTGGTACCATGAATGTGTCTGGTTCATGAAATTATTAAACCTTTTCAGACATTGGGATTAGATCTCTTATATCTATTCCAAATATTATAATATAGTCATTAGATTTGGTCTAATAGAGTCATGGTTGTTATAGTTTGTAATATAGAATGATGTGTTAAAACCATAGGAAATGGAAGTTAAATGAAAATTGACAAAATGAAAATAATGATAATTCATTATAGTATTTTAGATATTTTTTGTTGGGTTTTTATTTTTTCGATAAATATTGATAATTGTTACGATCTAACAAAATATATTCCACTATTTAGTTAGGTATACTATTGGAATAAAAAATCATTAACCGTGGAAAATGATGTGATTTATTCAATAAGAAAGCCAATACATTCGGTGTTGTAGCTAAGAAGATCATGACCATTTTAGTTAATCTGACACAGGTTAGGTCTAATTAACATTTTCATATGAAGAAAAAATAATTTTCCTGGAATTATACACCAATATTATATCGTTTTATGTGATTTATGCCTCCATATTTCAATGTAATTACTAATCAAGTAGTAACTAAATAATAGATCATGTCATTTGAAAATATATTTTTCACCTTATGATTCAATTATAGGGTAAATATTACTCTATAAGTTAGTTGTATTAGAGTCTATATTTATCAATTTTGGTCATTGATCTAGAATACTATGGAGAAAGTGGAAATAAAACACATTTGGTAGAGATATTTTAATTTAATATTCATTAGTAAATATTTTCCTCATGGAATTTAAACAAAGTAAAGAGAATATTCATTTAAATAAATACCAAGGAGGGATAAGGTATTGAAAATTATGTCACTACCATTACCATACTATATATTTATGGTAAAACTTTATACATAATCAGGAGAGTAATCATGAACATTTTTTTATTCCATAATCCAACCCATAATGGGATCTTGTTTCATAAAATTTTTCATCATAATATGAAATATAATTACGCACCATCAATATAGTGAAGGAATTTTCAATATTCTATATCTACATTGGAAATAATATGAGGATGTTTCAGATAAGAACCATAAAAAAGGTAAAGTATGAAAATAAGAGGGGAAATGTAATTCCCTTCATGTGGAAATTGTTGAAGCATACCGAAAAGAAAAAGATGGATTTTCATGGGATTTCAATACATGTGTTTTGATAAAAGGTGATACAACTAATGCAAGTTAGGGGAATAAAGAAGTCAATGATCTCTAGTGATTGAATAAAAGGAAATACTGAAATATGCATAATAATTCCCCATGTGTCAAGGGAATATAACATACAATATTCATATGGGTGAATTGAAAGTATTTATCATCAACACATATATGGTTGAAGTTCCCAATGATGTTCAAGTAAGTACATTGATAAAAGTATCAATCTTATACAATACATTATTTTATTCATAATTATCATACTAATTAAATTCCGATATGTTTTCCTAGAAAATTATAAATTTACCAAGAACAATAAGTTGAGTGTTATTAGTTAAAATATATATTGGATGTATCACCCCAATAAGGATGTTCATATCAGTTCCAAATATAACAAATAATCTTGGACTGTTTTCATACATGATTTTCATAGTAATGGTTTTTTATATAATTTGTTCTATGGATTGGATTTCAAAATACATGAGGAATAAATTACATAGGGAATCAAATTATGATTCATGATGATGATATATAATTTCATATCATAAGAGGTAAAACATCATTATCTACAGAATGTCTAGATCAAGCTTCAAAAGTCATTTTGTGTCATTTCCTTTTATGGAAGAGTAAAAACAATATAGGGATGAATATTTTGACCATGGAATTGAGGATTTATCTATTTTACTAGAATATACTGATGTATTTTTTTGAACATACATAGGTATACACCAAAACATGATTTTGAATTTGCAAAGATAAATCTCTAATTAATAAACTATATCCTTGACTCCATATTTAATTTACAAAGTGATGTAAATTTATTTGATGGAGAAACTACAAGATTAGAATGAAATGGGATTTTTATTCCCATGTGTTTCTCCCTAGTGATCCCCTGTTAATTTAATTAAGAATAAAAATTGATTTATGATACTCTGCATATATTTTTTGGAAATTATTATTATTTCAATAAAAAACATTTATCCCCTTACTCTTATTGATGAATTATTGTGTCAAATTCATGGAGTTTAGTATTTTTATAATATATATCATCATTATGGTTATCATCAAATATGATTAAAAAAGGTATGTATTCGGAATGTAACATTCTTATTGAGTAATGGGAAAAAATAATTTTATTGATTTTCAATTTGAATTAACAAATTAAACCTCAATTTTTATTAATATAAATTACATTTTATTCTAGGAATACCCGGATAATTTATTCAAATTATTTAATGATATATTATATTACTCTAAAATATATGAGTACCAGGACAATCATTTTTGGATCATTCTTGAGACTCTTTAAAATAATGAACCATATTGGAAATTTAGAAAGCTTGATTGGCGGCTTAAATGATACTCTTATCATTGACTTATTTTCTCTGAGGATGGAATCATTATTGATCCTAAATATAAAACCATTCAAGGAATTGACTATACAAATGAATATAAAATAGGTACATAGTTTCAATGATTTGGTAGGTTACAATCAGTGATTCGATTAAAATTTTCCCCATCTGTGTAAACTTTTTACCAGACTTAGTCATTATGGGGATATGTTTATATGAATAAATGTAATGTAATAATATTTTGATTAATTGAAGAGGATATTGGTGAGTGCATCTATTTTGACTATACCATCACGAAATGATATATTGGTGATATATTGTGATGCATCAAAGAAGGTAATTTGTTGTGATCTTTTAAAAAATTATAAATTAATTGCTTATGCCACAAGGAAATTAATGATTCAGGACTAAACTATAAAACTCATAATATTCAATTATAAAAAATATTGTTTTCTTCAAATATATCAAGAAAATATTTATATGGAGAAAGATGTGACGTATACTATGGAAACCCTTGTCTTTATTACACAATAAATAAAGATTTATTATGTATGATTGCACATAATACTACCAAGAAGATTGATAATTCTAGTATATTTTAGAATTTGGTACACTACAAAACTACATAAAATGTGGGGTATATATTCATTGTTGAAATCTTCTTCAAAAGATCATAATATTCCATCCTACAAAAAACATTATTGGATAACATGGAGATATACACAAAAAATGGGTGATATATAAATCCTATTAAGGGAATATGAAATTAATAACATGAATAATTTATTACATTTCGAAAAAATATTCATAATTATGTGACAAAAAATGGGTGAGAATCATAATCATGAAAAGTAAAGCATGATATAATATGATTTCATAAATTCACCAAGGGAATGTAGAAACATCATTAAGCAAGACATGATAATAATAAGTCAATATTAACCATAATGAAAACAAAACATAATTTTATTAGGATAACTTCATGTCCACTATATAGGGAATCTCAAGAGACCAAATCATTACCCAAGGCAACAGAGTGATATCGTGGTGAACCCATTATAATCATACCATGTACATGAATAACTGTTCCACATAGATAATATCACATAAGAAAATATTTTATAAAATTTAATTAAATGATAATATAGTGCGGATTAAACAAATCTATGTCCCTAACAAAAAAATTATAATGTTATAATGTTGAACACCATTTATATAAAATTGGAACATGCCATTACCATATAATTGTTTGTCATGGAAAACCACGGTGAACCTTTAGAAGCATAACGGGGAAAAATAATTGTTCATCCTAGGTATTAAAGAGAATGAAAAGGGTATCTCATTATTCGATCATGATATAAAATTTTATGATGATATGGGAGAATTTATCCCAACATTAGTAATTGGATAAAAAATTGTATCATAACGAAGATGCATGAATAAAGAGGGAAAGAGATGATCCCCTACTTTTAGAGGGTGATACCAAAATTGTGGGAGGGGCTTATTCAATGTTTAATAGTTCCATTAGAGACATTAATAGATGGTATGTCGTACTAATTAATTGATCTAGTTTTTATTTTAAAAATTAATTAGATAATGGGTGGGTTTATATAGGAAAGGAGTGGGGAGTTCATTATTATTTCATAAACATCGGTTTTGGACACTATTTAATAATATAATAAAAACAAAATATATTTTCCTTGATTTTCCCATGGTTATACCAAAATTTCTTGTTTTCAATATTTTATTTGTCCAAGTTTATCTCATATTAAAATATAAATCTTGGTGAGTAGGAATAGGGTCAATTTCATAAATAAATGATTTGGATGCCTTAAAATATATTATAGGCTTTTAGGGATTCATAAAGGCATTATAAAGTTTATAAGATAACCAAAAAATAATATTATTTTGATCGGGAATCATATATGTAATCATACACAATATATATAATGTATTTCATTTTTTTGTTTCATTATTATGTTATAATACATATCAAATAATTTTTACTATAAATAGTTGTTTCCTGTAAACCTGAGAGTAAGGAAAAATTATGAAAAATTAACCTCAATAAAATTTTGACACTATGAATCCAAAAAAATTTATTTTATCCTAATAATATGTAAATTACATAATCTTCAATTTTATAATTAGAATCAAAATTTATTTAGAAATACAGGGTTATATACAAATAACAATTTTTATCCCCAAATAAACATTTTTTACTATTATTTAATTTTTTTATCAACTATACATAACAAATATTATTTAATAATATTATTTTATTAAAATATCATTTGTTTCAGAAATTCAAAAATATATTCAAAGGAATTCCTTAATTGAAATTACATGTTACAAAAAGAATAATATGTTGTTCCTTCGAATCAAAATAAAAAACTTTTATAAAGTAAAAATAACAAGAAGTAAATATAACAATTATTATATGAAAACAAAATATACATATTCATATGGTAAAGTTATAGATACATATCAATTTATTAGACAAGAAAACTCTCTGTGGGTATTGTGTGTGATGGTTAGACTTTCATGGGGTGGTTTGGCCGACGTGGTTTCAGAAATATTCTAGATGAGATTGATCATCTCCCTTAAAATAATTTCTTATATTTTAGTTTTCAGATCTAAAATTTGATATGGTAAAAGAAAAATACCAGTGATTCCATCTCCATTTTCAGATTATATAATTGGTCATTATAGGGTATGATCATACTGGTTGAGGCCATCACTTTTGTTCCCTTCGTTAATTAAATTTTTTAGAACACTTTATTTAAAATAATCATATTTTCATTGTTAAATAGCTATATTACTAATGGTTATGTTTCTTAAGGATGTTTATAATATTTTTGGATATAACACAAGCAATAAATTTCTAGTATTTTCTATTAATATTTTAAATAATATGACATTTAATTAAATTCCAATGGTCTTTTATTTATTATGGGTCAGGTCATTACAATCATCACCCCTTCAAAATTATTCAAATAAATTTTCATTTGACAAACTAAAATTGATATGTGTAGCTGTGTTTCATCCCATCCACTAGTTCCCACAAGGACTCTTCCAACTTTTAGTTTTTGTATAACACATTTTCTAGGTGCATTTTCTAATTACATTTAGCTTTTTTTTATAAAATACAATATCTTCATCAGATGATCATCATATAATAGATTGTTCTCTATAAGGATTCTATCAATATTTTCAAATGATTTTAGGGTTATTGTATTTTTTACCCATGTTTTATATTTGATACAAATCATTTAATTTAAATTGGTTAGGTGGGAGATCTAGTTTTTTGGTGACTACTCAAATGCGATTACGGATCTCAAAGGGGCCGATGTATTAGGGACCAAACATTCCCTTCTTCTAAAATCTTATAAATGTTATCATTGGAGATATATAGTGGAATAACTAATCTCCAACACCAAACTCTTGGAAACACTTATAATTTTCAGCATAACTCTTCTTTTCAACATTGAGAAACCATGATTTGATACACAAGGTTCATTACCTTTTCTACCTTTTCTATTGACCATTTCGGGACTAATTAAATTTTGTTCCCCAATTTCATCCTAGAATATATGCGCTCTTCACGTATTCCCATAATTGACTTCGTATTGGTCCATTTCTATTCTTGAGTGTAATGTATTATTGAATGATAACTCGACCAGAATAAGATATTGATCCAGTCATCCATTTAAGTCAATTGATCATGCTAAAACCATTACATGAATTTCTATACAGTCCTTTTAGAATGACCATCAGTTTGAGGGTGATCATTAATGATGATGTTCGACTCAATATTTATATCAAGATGGAGAATCCTCCATAACATGGGGGTAATTATTGGTTATTGATTTAATATAATCAATAGTGGTTTCCCACATTGACTCACCACTTAAATAATTTTTATTAATATTCGTTAAATATAAAAATTTCAATAGGAGATATGGAAAAAATAGAGTAGTTTATTTTAATTTTTCTAATAAGATGAAAAATTATTATTCTAATAAAATTATTAAATATTTAGTTTTATAGTTTTATTACATCCTAAAAAATGGTATATTATTTTTCCTAAAAAATGTACTTTGATGACAACATAGTTAATTCTAATTTATTGAGACTACTTATGGACTTAGAGAATCTCAATATTAATAAATAAAGTATTATTCCGGTTAAATTAAAAACAAAATGACCTAAAATATCCTAAAAGAGTAAATTATGTGTTGGTAAAGAATAAAATTTATATTAGTTAACCTAATATATAAATATAATAATTTAATGAAAAAAACTAAAATAATTGTGATTATGTACATATAATGTGTTCAATTTATATACTATAAGTTACATTCACCCAAACATTTGATATTTTTGATTTAAGGAGTTTTAATATTTATATGGAGTTTAATATAAGGAATATGATTCCAAAATATCACTATTATTCAAACATTCGATCTTCATATATTTTACTAAATATATAGTATATTGGGATTATTTTATGTTATTGTCATGTATAGATGTATTGGGAATTACATAGAGAAGTAACGAATTTGAAAAAACACCTAAAGGGGTAGAATGAAAATGGTTTATCTGGTAGTTTATCTTATATAATATGATATATTAGTTAATATTTATGGTATTGTTATGTAGTGTTAATGGTTTTTAATAA
The DNA here is from genome assembly GCA_963277665.1 of Viscum album. Taxonomy (NCBI): domain Eukaryota; kingdom Viridiplantae; phylum Streptophyta; class Magnoliopsida; order Santalales; family Viscaceae; genus Viscum; species Viscum album. The sequence goes on along the minus strand of OY728120.1, from coordinate 25,854,645 downwards.
TATTTAATTTTTCATGTTTTTTGAAAGTCAATCTCCGCTTAAACATTCTTTTATTTTAGACTCATATATGTATATATTGATATACATTTCATAAAGTTAAATAATAATTTACCAATGAATATATGGCTATTAGTTACTACTAAGTGATGTTTATCATGGAGTATTATTAGTTATTATTATATTTTAACATTATTCTATGTGATATTTTTTGTATGGGGATATTTAAAATTATCTTGTGGCACAAAATGAGTTTTCTAACCGAGATAATCAGTTAATTATATCTTATGGAGTATTATACACTATTTAATTACTACACTAGGAGAGAGATGATCATATTTGGAGTTATTAATACCTATGGTTAGTGAGATACCTATCCTGAGATCTTTTACATTTTGATACACCTCTTATTCAAAACTTTAGGATTATCTAATAATTAGTGGCTGGTTGAATTGTATAATATTCTATCAGTTGAAGAATAAACAATTGTGTATTTTTTACAGTTTTATGATGATTATATAATCTAGTCTATTAATTGATAGAGATAGTGGTAGGGTATGTTTTATTTTATTTTTTACCGATTTAAGTGAGGGGCATATGATTTTATCAACTATAGAGGGGGATATCATGTGATTTAGTCATTGATTTCGCCAACCTATATTTGGTGAATCATAAATATAATAGAATTCTATATAGAATTAACATACTATGTGTCCAATGGTAACTAGATATCATGGGAAAAGTTATCATATGATACTTCATTCTTTCATATGGTATTGATTTAGGAAAAATGTATAGAGATAGTATTGTTTGATGGTTATCATGCAAGATCCCTCTGTAGCTTGAGTAGTATTGATAATTTTCAAGAGGCTTATATTTTCACACATTTATGGATATAGAGATAAATATTTCTTCCAACTAAATAATAAATCATGGTGTCAAATGTTTTGGATGAATAAATTAAAATTTAGTTTGAATTATATAGAGTCTCTAAATGTGATTAAGATTTTATCCATAAGAGTGTTGGATGTAAGGTAATGAGGTATTATATATGATGTAATTATAATTTTAGTTAATATTATCTTTCTAAATGTGTTTTAGAATATTTCAAAAATTATATGTTGATATGGCCTCATAAGATATTACATAAGATTTTGAATGAAGTGAAATATAATAAATTCTATAATGATTTAGTTCAAGTGGTAATATAATGTACATATTACCTGATGCCTTCAACAAAAATGATATCTTTTGTTTTCTGTATCATGATAAAAAGTTTGTGAATGTTCTAATGTAAGACATGTTATAAAAAAATGCATATTTTATACATTTGATAATAGATAAGATAATGAATTGTAAAAGTGATGATATGGTATTTTCTATATATAATTTGTATCATTCAAATCCTCTAACATTGTCTATCATAAATAAAATTTTTCCTTTCATAAACTACTTGGGGATGTCAGGGCTAAATTATATAGCAGGTGTAACCAAATTAATGGTCTAGAAAAGTATAAGTTATTGCATCTTTTCTCATTGATTATTCTAGTGGTATATGTATAAATAGGTAGTTCATGTTCAATGGTTATGAGAGGATATTTTATATGTTTCGATGGAACTCCTTAAAATCGAAGTAATCTCTATCATCCAAATTTACAATGAGAGAAACTATTATGTCATACCGAGAATACATGTCCCTCTAATGTGAATAGTGATTTAGACAAACTATGTGTGTACCACATAATATGGATTCCATTCAGAAATCTATTTTATGTATTCATCAACAAAATATAATAAATGTTGATGATACAGTACTACGGTGTATGTTATATCAAATTTTTCAATATTTTATAGTAGTTGGAATTTTATTGTCAATAATTTTTTTCTTTAGTTTGAATTTATAATTTTCCTCTACTGCATTTTATATGAGGAATATGGTCAGATAAAAAACATCATGTTGTGGTTATCTAAAGTAAATATAATTATATATTCTAAACCACTACAAAATGGTGGTTCCTATAGAGAAAAATCCAATCAATCCTCTAATTTCACTAAATCCTCGATAACATTTATCACATCCACCTTATGTCACATCACAAGTAATAATCGTTGAAGCCATAAACTGAAAACTTTTATTTATTTCAAAATCATAATATTGAAATTCTAAAAATACATTTTCAGAATATTTTACACAATACGTATCAACATGTAAAAATATATCCAAAACATCTTTTTTATATCTTTTAGAATTGTTTTTTGTGAGATTCTTAATGTTTTACAAACATGATCCTCATTTTCAAAATGATAAACTATGACCCCTTGTAATATTTTTAATTCATATAATATATAATTTCATAAATACATAATTATATCTATAGATAAAAATATATCAAATCATGAATGGTACTTAGGATATAATGGAATTTTATATGGTATCCACCAAACACATGTGTCATTATTATTGTGTTCACCAAGTACACCATATGAAATTATAAATTATCAAATAATTATATTATCATGTCATTTATTGACCATAATAAAAATTAATCTTAATCCGATTTAATTTCAAATGTATTTTCTTTTCTAAAAGTATTAAATGATCATGTCAATGAATAAATCACATCCAATTCACTACTATGGATAGGCAGATTAGATGCCCCATCTTTGGATAGGTTGGGACATCATATGTCTTACCATGGTATAGTTTCTCACATCCATAGTCTCTATCTATCAACATCCTAGATATATACTCTTCATACAAGAGGACACATCCCATATTGGAAAACCTAAAATCAATTATATGATCATCACCACACTCTACTTACCAATATTAGCATTACCCTTAATATTATATGTGAAAGTATAAAACTATGAATCTCATCATGCTAGTTATCATTCCATCCCATAGATTTGATGACATTAATTATAAACCATATACACATATTATATAAAATTTATATTTTTTGATTTTATATGTTTTATACATCTTATGACATCCCATATTCAAAACCAAAATTCCCCCCCCCCCCCCGTAGGCATATCTTATAATCCAAATAAAACTAATATTCCAAAAATAACCTTCACATTTCAACATAACTAATACTAAACCATGTGAAAAAAATTAGAGATAAAAATATTATTAATATAGAGTATAATTATCTTTTAACTACATGAGATATATATATATTCATATAACAAGAAATAATGAAAAATTGAAGACCACTATTAGTATAATATGATATTTTTTTCTCAAACTCATTTAATATTATATAACAACATCATATATATTCATCAATATAATGTCATATATGATAGACTTCTTGGTTAACCCTAGGTTTGGTAAACATATATGGGTTTTTAAAAATTATTTCATCACAATTTAATTAATAACACGTCTTGTTGTGGAAATCTGATTGAAATATTCCTTTAAAAAAATTATTGAGTAATATCTAAGAAGAAATATACTCATAACATTAGTTATACATAGGATTCATATTACTATCGTTAAATTCCTAAAACATAAAAAGAAAACATTATTTCTTAAAAATATATAATTTTATGTTGTTATAATCATCTTATATAAATTTATATTTCCATATACGCACATCATTGTTATGATTCATTGAATTAGTCCATCAATATTTTCCTATGATATAATTTTGATATCAACTAAAACTCTTTAAATTTAATCATTACTAATAAATCCTGAAATCATTTGGGATATAAAGTGAATTTCACATTGTTATGATAACTACATAAATCTTTTTGCAATATATCCTTACCAATATAAATACAAATATTTCAGTATAATAAGTGATATTATATATGAATAACAACAAATATAATAGTTTATTTGTAAACTTTGTACTACTATCTTTCAAAAAATACTCACACTAGCTTTTTAAAAATTATATTCACCTCAAAATATTAAGGAATGATAAAAAATATCCATTGTTTTTAGAAAATAAATATCAGTTTAATTAAAGGGAATATATTAATAAAACATTAATTTACAAATATTATGTGGTATTTTATGAATTTTGTTATTTATCATAAAAATTAGATTTTATCTTTTTATTCATGATGATGTTTTTTGATCATTCAAATCAACATGTGTAAAAAATTAATCTAATTTTATGGATAACTATATTGTGTTCACAAGTAACCCAACATAACATATATGTTATAAATGTGATGAAAGAAACTCAATCTTAATTATAATCCAATACTAAGTAAACCATTGCATCCAAAACCATGATATATAAACTATATTATCATTGATTCAGTTGAGAACCTTATTTTCCTAACATCAATATTTCATTAATTATTACCTCCATTATATTTAGAATACTTTTGAAACATACTTTGTTTATCATATATCCGGTAAAATAGATTTACTAAATTCAATAAAATTTATAATTAATTAAAAAACTGCATATCGTTTCATGATCTTCGTCAGGTGCTCTACACAATTCCTTCTCCAATGGTTGGGTTTTTACAAATGAAATAACTTTTTTTCCTTCTATTAATTAAATATAGATAGCATTGTAGAAACCTCACAAAGACTACCCTTATGCTTACAGAAAACATTATTTCCATTATCCTTGTACGACATCATCATAGAACACGATCCTAGAACTCACATGACCTGCATACTGATCCATATAATATATAAAAGTATAGTAATACTTTTTTTAAAATTTATCGTATTATAGTTTAAAAATAACATTTGGAATATTTTTAGTAGTGAATTTAGATTGATGTTCCTTAAAATATCGTTCTTAAGAGAGTGACATTACCGCAATAATTCATTGAAATACACATTGATATTGAGTAAAACTATAGAAACTCATGTTCCTTCTAGAATTTTCACCTAAGGAGGACCTTTTAAATCTCACAGTACTAATGGATTATTGTTCTTGATTTAGATTTATTAGGATTCCTATTATCATGTATGTATCCATTTTTTATTTTACATTTAAAACATGGGTTCCCTAATCATGAGAATGAGCGTAGAAACAACTAATGAACATATTAGATACTATTATTAATTACATTTGACAATTTATTTAATTTTTTGACCATTATTTTACCATATAAGGGTTTTTTTAAAACTTTATGATCTTTCCATATTACTAGATAACTATTCTCATGTTATGATACTGATGATGGAAATCACTTCAATTAGGTTTTTAGTTCTCTATATATGTCTCACAGATAGGATCGTAGATGGTGATGATTCCATTATATGTATAGAAAATTATTACATGATTTTTATTTTTGACATACATCTAATAAAGAATTTTTTAATGTTATATCACTAAAATGATGAAAACATTTAAATTCATCATATCCATTGGTGAGCCAAGATTCATATTTCTCTTATAAATGGCCATTATTTTGAATGAACCTCATCGCTTAGATATTTAGGTACATCATTATAATAATTCTATCATATATTAAATATGGATAGTTAAGTAAGAAACTACTTTTCTAATATATTATATAGATAATTTCAACACTGTTCCCCAACTATCATAACATTTAGGGTCTTTTATCAAAGTGTAATGAAAATAAAATTTCCTGAACAAGTTACATAACTCATAAGATATCCTCTTTAAATACATTAATTATACATGATAATCCCATTGAAACCATATTTGGAATGAAAATACCTAGTGGGAATATCAAGGTCTTGAAATGTGTCTTCTTTGATAGGCATCTAAAACATAGAATTTTCAAAGAATATGTAATCTCATTATAATATTATTATATTCCATTGTATTGTATAAATTCATCAAAATATTTTATATAATTTTAATCCCTTCAACCAAATAAAATTTTTCAATAAACATCGATGTGAAACTCTTTAAAATCATATAACTATTGTTAATTACCAAAATTAAATGTCACATACATATATATATATCTAAATGCATATTTTGATTAATGTAGATGAAAACCATTAATGTAAAAAAAATTATATTAAGAAATCCATAATCCTTACAAGATAAAAACTATAGAAACAAATAAAAAACCCTTAATTTTTTTAATAATTCATAAGACTCTATGTCCTTGAGTAGTCGGAACCTATAACACCCCGACATAAAAAAAAGAACATCGTGTTTCATGGAATATTTAACATGAAACCCCAATATTTAAATATAGGGTATGAATATAATTAAATATATTATGAAATATATATGAAATTATACTTAAAATTAATTTAAATAATGATTTTTAGAAAATTATAAGAAATTAATTAGTAAATAAAAGCTATTATCTAAAATATTTTTTTAAAAAATAATTTTTTTCTAATTTTTTATAGAAAATAATACAATTAATTTTACCAACATTTATAAAATGTATTTTATAAATTAAATTAATTTTTAATGTCATCATATTATAATTATCTTGTTCTGTTTTTTGGGATTTCCCTAAAATGATGAATTTCTCAATGAATAGTGAAAAATATTGTTTTTTTAAACTATAGCTAAATGCATAATTTCATTAAATTTTAATTAATTAAAATAATAATGAATAATGAATATTTAAATAAAATTTATATATTATATATATAGCTATATGAAATTAAACCCATTTAATTCTGATATCTAGTACTAAAGATAATTTAAGATCATTTTGTTTGAAAACTGAATTCCTTATAAATATGTTTATAGAAATTTTGTTGTATTTTTTGATAAATAAATTCTGAAACATCTATTAGTTGAATTTTATAAAATTGATATGATATTTTTTATTATAATAATTAATAATAGGTAATATTTTAAATGTAATTTCTATTTATAATGAATAGTAAAAAATCAAAAAATATGACATTATGGTTAACAAAAAGACACATTTATTAGGGGAAAACTTAATAATATAGGTTATAATGTAATAAATAAATTCATATTTCTATTTTAAATCTTTATTTAAAACCTATATGAATTATTTTTTAAATATTTACCATTTTAGTTAAATGAAACTATTATTGTGACCCTTATAATACTTTATGTAATGAAAATAAGAATATTACAATTTATTTATTTTAATAAATATAATTTTTTGTGACTAGGAAAAAAGACTAAGTTTGGTTATATACAGTTAGTATAAATATTAATCATTTTTTCATGTGTATTTCATTTTTTGTTTTTAGTAATGAGACAACTATATTAAATCCTTCTGCAACATCAATACAGTAATTACTTTATTAAGAGGAAATACAAGAAATGATTTCAAAGATATTTAATGTAATATAATTTTAATAAATTATTGTTTTCCATGAATATATTTTATAATTATAAAATTTTATTAAATTTAGAAATTTATATAGTTTAATTCTATCTTCCTCATGATGTATTTAATGGCAAATAAAACAAATAGTTACCAAAATTTAAATTGATGATACCTTATATTAAATGATGTTTTTTAAAAATATTTTAAATTTATAAAGAAATTATATTTTTTAAATTCAATGGAAAATTGTTTATAATATAATACATGGTAAATATATAGGGCATTTGTTTCTTTTATAGAAACCTTCTTGACCTTAATAGATTAAAAATGTTAATTACCACCATTAAGGTTAAAATAGTGTAATGTGCATTAATGTGCTTATTTTACAATTAATTTTCCACATGTATTTTTTTATTTTTATAATTTCATATAATATTTTAAATAATTCATTGAATATTATTAATAATTTTTATTTAATTTTTTTAAAACATAAACAATAAATTAGGTTAAAATATAAGTTACTGTAGTGAAAACTAATGTGGTAAATGTGGGTGACCTTAAAGGATAAGTGAATAAGTTTATTAAAACATTTTTTTCTGCCTTATAATCATTCAAATATATATATTTTTAAATTTTAAGGAACATTAATTGACTGTGAATTCCCATTTTTGATTAGTTTTGGATATTTAAAATAATGTTTTTAATTATCACTTATAATAGGGATCCTCCTCATCTACTTTATTCACACATAAAAGGCCTTTTGGTTTATCTAATACCTATAAAAATACATTCCTTAAATCCCTTGAAACATCATAATGGATTTTTTTTATCATAAGTCTATCCTAATTAATTTTTTTTTTCACACATAAACAGGTCGTCAAAAAAATTAGCATCATTCTTAACTGAGTGTTTTCTATATCTTATTCCACCACCATAAGATATTATTTAATAATTATGAAATAAATTCGTAATTATCTACTATATTTTGATATATTGTCATTAAACATAATACCGAATTTCCTTCTCCTTTTCCAACAAATGGGAAACAAAACATTCATTAATTTGTATCGAAGACTACCACCCTATGAACCTATATAAAGCCCTTTCCAAAAACATCAATAATGGTTAAAATTAATGATTTATTTACTATATATATTTATATTATATTAATGAAATATTTATATTTATTTATTTATAATATATAAAATAATTTCTTGCGTTTACATATATTTTAAAATGATATCATTGCTTGTGTGTACGTGTAGACTACTGCTTGTGTAAAGATATATGTTTCATTTTTCATAACCACAACCCATGATTTTTATATACAAGAATATTTAATGAATTAATATTATATTTATTTTATAATGATAATTTTGGATTTATGAATCAATAATTATGTATATTCAATCGTTTATATAAAAAAATGAAACATTACTCATTCATATATAAAAATTACCATCCCCATGTCTTCAATGTAGTTCATTTTTTGTAATTGTACATCGTTGTTGGTTATGATAGTATAATTTATATTTATAAATTATATTTAATTAAATATTATTAGTATGATAATTATCTATAAATAACCACATTCCACTTATTCAATTTATTGAATTCAACTATGATATATAAACTGAATATTGTCATAACATCTATCATTGTAACGACTCAAATATGGAGCCACATAACTGGTGCCATGTACCTGGTTCGCCACATGTCCTCAAGCGCATTTTCCCAAATTCCAGAGGTTGCCGACTAGCAATGAGGGCCTTAGTGAGTCAATGGGAAAACAATTCCCTCATTTGGTAAAGTATACAATGGAAGAACAAACAAACATAATAGCAGAAGCTAGTAAACAACATACAACAACTGAAACTAAAAGTAGAAGAATTTTCCGATATAATAATGATGCATTAGGGTACATGTGTATATGGAAAGCAGTAAATAAATCAACGTGCTGAATTACAATTGAAACCCAATACTAAAAGAAAACTGCAACTCCAGCATCATCGCAAGACAAATCCATGTCCCATGATCTCCAACTCCAACCAGCAATAAAGTACTTGAGGTGGAAGGACCACAATCCCTATCCACACCTGCAACCATATAGTCAGTTTGGGATGAAAAGCAGGACCCAAAAAGGGTGTGAGACTAATCCCAGTAGGAAACCGCCACAAGATTTGTGCCCTACTGATAGTGAGCAATATAGAAAAAGTAAATGAAATAAATATAGTAAGGAACTAGGAGCACACCATAAAAAATATAACCAATTACCATTCACATTCATTTAATTAAAAAACCATGTAAACTAGAAAAGATCTCTATTAAAAGGAATAGTAAGTAACACAGCAGGTAACTCAAAAGGACTACCTAACCCAAAATCAGTACAACCCAAACTTGTTCTTTGACTTGGTAGACTCGTCAGAACCAACCAAACAAAATTCAAACTGACTCTCTGGGTGGCTCAAATTAGCTGACCCAAGTAGTACAGTAATCAAAAAAGGCATAGAAAATTTGGGAAGATCTCACGTCAATTCCCCTATGGTCTTCCAATGATGGCTACAGACTCCTTGAGGAAGAACTTACGTCTAATTACTCATGTGGTCTCAATATGTGTGTAATCTAAGAACACTCTTGGGAATCACAAAGTCATATTCCTTTAGGTCCTGCGTACAAAAAAAACTAACAGACCCTCAAGGGAAGCACTTATTCATCTATTCCCCCTTTGATCTCCCACACCAGGTTCTCACAGCCCTGAGTAGTCCAGAATAGCGTAATTGACTGTCAGCAGCCCTAATTTGGTTCAACAACAACATGACTAATAGATACAAGCATCAAAATCATTTAAACAGCAGGAAACACATGTTATCAGTTATAACAAGCAATCTAGAAATTTCAATTGGGTGGCCTCACAGGAAAACAGTGCCAAATGGCGATAAACATCCAAACAGGGAATGAAACACCCATGGGGTGAACCTCAAACATGAAACCAAGCATAAATTTGTATCAATTAATCATAATATCACATGAAATCTAAGGAAAATAAACAATATGATCAAAATCCCAATCCTGCGATACCTGATACATGGGTATCCGACACATTTGCAACCAAAACTCAAATACATTCAACGCAGGGCAAAAAACCTCCTACCTCATTGCTAGGAGATCGATATAAGTGAACCACAATGATTTATTCTCCTTATAAAGTCTAAGATCTGAGAAAACGTCCAAAAAGATCAACCCACGATAACTTGAAAATGAGGAGAAATCATGAAACAAGGCTAAATAAGAAGAGAGATCTTAAAGAGGCGATTCCAACGCAATCAACAGTGGCGGAAACAGAGATCAGACGTATTCTCGGGGACTCGGAGAAGTATCGTGGCCATACAGGAGCTCTCTGCTGAACTAAACCTAGAAGATGGTCGTTCTGGTGATTAGGCGTGACCCCGGTAGGTTTAGTGAAAAAAATAAACTACACGGTGTGTACTTCTATGGTACACAGTGTGTAATTTGGTTTTCCATACTCCACTTTATAATGCCTCCATCTCACCCCTACACACCGTGTGTGTGGTCCGGACACGGTCAGCACATGGGTTCGAGCGGAAAAGGAGTACGTGGCATGTACTTTAAAAGTACACAGCGTGTGCTTAAAAAATTTCCAGAAACTCCGTTTTTCTCAAAAAAGACAAGAAAAGGAAAAACATACCTGAAACAATGATCTGGGTTCTTACAAACTTTCCCCCTTCAAAACATTCATCCCTAAATTTCTCTAGAGACCCGTAGAAGAAGAAACCCTGAACAGCTCTGGCCACTACGATCATACATCGGCCTACCTCTCCCAAGTATCGTCTTGCACTCGCTCGTTCTTCCATAGCACTCGTACTAGAGGACCAGACCATCCACGGAGAACTTTCATACCGCGATCGATAATACGGATGGGATGCTCATTAAACGACACATCTGCATCAAGCTCAACCTCCTCAGGTTGAAATACATGACACCGGTCTAAAAAGTAACGTCGAAGCTATGAAACGTGGAAGACGTCATGAATAGCCTCGTACCTCTGAGGTAACTGTAACCGATAGGCAACTGTACCAACTCTCTCCAACCCCTAAAATAGCCCAACGTACCTTGGTGAAAGATTACCATGTCTCTGGATCCTCTTGTGCCCCAACCTCGGTGTGACCCACAGGAAAACCTGATCCCCGACCTCGAACTCTAGAGGTCGTCTCCACTGATCAGCTCAAGACTTTTGCTGAGACTATGCTATACCCATCCTCTTCTGAAGATACTCTATCTACCCTAAGGTCTCCTGAACAAGTTGAGGTCCATGGAAAGACGCCTCTCCTGCCTCCAGCCATCATAAAGGTGATTGGCATGGCCTACCATACAGGGCCTTGTAAGGTTCCATCTGAATAGTTTCCTGAAAACTGTTGTTGTAGGCGAACTCTACAAGAGGGATATGTTTCTCCCAAGAACCGCCAAAGTCCAAAATGTAAGATCAGAGCATATCCTCAAGCACCTGGATCATACGCTTGGACTGGCCATCAGTCTGGGCATGGTATGTTGTACTCAAAAGTACCTGTGTACCCAGAGCCCTCTAAAGCTCCTTTAAGAATTGAGAAGTAAAGCACGCTTCCCTGTTTGAAATAATGGAGTGTGTAACTCCATGCAGATGTACATTCTCTCGGATGTAAAGTCATCCTAGATCATCAACATTGATGTTCTCCTTGATCGGTAAGATGTGATAATCCTTCATAAGCCTGTCGATGAAAACCCAAACAACATTGTTCCCTCGAGGTGACCTCGGAAATCCGTTCACAAAGTCCATCGTGACATCGTTCCACTTCCACTCCGGAATGGGTAACTACAATAAAATGTCTGATATTAGTTGATGCTCTACCTTCACCTGCTAACCAGTAGAGCACCTCAAGACGAAACTAGAAACATCTCTCTTTATACCTGGCGACCAGTACTGGCGGTGTAGATCACGATACATCTTGGTGATTCCAGGATGAGCATCCCAAACTGTGGAATGAAAATATCACATCATCTCCTCGCGTATTTCTACTGGCACCCTTACACATCCCTGTAAATGCAAGGCCTCATCCTTGCCCACTGTCCATCCAGGAAGAGGGTCCTCTCCTGACACTGTCTCACACAGGACTAAGCCCTTTGAATCTGGTAGCTGCCTCATTCGCACAAGATCATGAAAAGTAGAGGTAACATCCACAGAAGGGAGAATGTTCTGTCACTGTCTGTCATGCACATCCAAGTGTATCTCGGAGAATATAGCAATAAGCTTCCTCTCGCTACTGGCCTATTGAACAGCCTGTAACTGAGTCCTCATGCTCAGTGCATCTTCCACAGCATTGCCTTTCCCAGGCATATAAGCATGTTTAAGGTCAAAATACTACAGGTACTCGACCCACCTATACTCTCATAGATTCAGATCAAGCTCGGTGGAGATGTACTTGAGACTCTTTTGGTCGGTGAAATACACAAAGCGCTCTCCCAGAAGGTAATATATCCAAAAACATAAGACATGAACAACAGTTACAAACTTCATATCGTGTGTTGGGTAGTCCCTCTCATGTGGCCTCAACTGCCGAGACCCGTAAGCAATGACCACATCTCCCTGCATAAGCACAGCTCCCAGCCCGATACCTGAAGCATCACAGTAGACAGTATAGCCCTTTCCCGGCTCTGGCAAGACCAGAATCGATGTTGACGTCATCCTTCCCTTCAACTCAAGAAAAGTTGTCTCGCAGTAATCTGACGATAAAAACATCGCCCCCATCTTGGTCAGACCTGTCAGCGGTGCTTCTAGGCATGAAAAGTCTTGTATAAACCACATGTAGTCAAGAGCAAGCCCCAAGAAACTCAGTACCTCAAAGACATTCTTTGGATTCTCCCATGTAACAACTGCTCCCACCTTTTCTGGGTCTAATGATACTCATATCTCTGAGATGACATGACCCAGGAAGTGAATCTCACCCATCCAAAAGTGGCACTTTGGGAGCTTAACATATAACTGATGATCTCTCAATGTCCTCAATATGATCTAAAGATGGGTAGCATGGTCGTGTAGAGTGTGAGAGTACACAAAGACATCATCCACAAAAACCACCATTAAGAAATCCAAGAAAGGATGGAAAACTCTGTTCAACAGCGCCATGAAAATTGTTGGTGCATTCGTGAGACCGAACGGCATAACCAAGTACTCGTACAGGCCATATCGGCTCCGGAAGGCTGTAATAGGTATAACTGATGGTCTGACATGAAATTGATTATATTTGTATCTACATTCGATCTTCGAGAACACCCTGGCTCCTAAAAGATGATAAAAAAGACCATCAATCCTCAGAAATGGATATTGGTTCTTTCCCATCAACTGGTTCAGCTTCTGATAGTCCACACACAGCCATAAGGTACCATCCGCCTTATTCGCAAACAACAATGGCGAACCCCACGAGGAAGTACTGGGTTGGATAAACCCTTTTCCTGCAACTCTTCCAACTGTATCTTTTGCTCTACAAACTCAGGCGTAGTAATCCTATAAGGAGGTATGGATACCGGTACTGATCTTGGAAATAGCTCAATAGAGAAGTCGACCTCTCGCTCCCGTGGAAAACCTGAAAAGTCTTCTGGAAAGACATCTGGAAAATGATCAAACAATAAAGGAAAATATATCTGAGAAGTCCCCTGGTCATCCAGATATAAAATAGAAATCTGGGCTGTAATACCACCCAACCAATGATGCTCTAGCCCAGCTTTACTCGCCTGGACATCTCATTCGCCCTTGTGAAGAAAAGATCTGTCATCCAGTGATGTGAAACTCACCCTTCGATGATAGCAGTCAAAAAATGCCTTGAAATAAACTAACCAGTCCATCCCAAGAATGACATCATAACCCATCATCTCAAGGACATAATGATCCCAAGCGAAGTGACACCCAACAACCTCAAGGGGTCACTCCTTGCACTGATTCATACTAGCATTTCAATCTCCCTAGGTAGTGTCAAGTGTCATCATATCCTCAAAAGTAAAGACAGTAATTCTAGGGCTCTCCACAGTGTGCACAAAAACAAATCAATGAGAAGCTCTGGTATCGAAATGTGCATAAGATAAAAATGAGGCTACTAAGATCGTACCTCGAACAGTGGAAGGTCTAAGATCCTGCCCCTGATGAATCTGCTCTACCGCAAATGTCGATCCAGTACCATGACCCTGTGTAGTAGCCTTATATCGCTGAGATGATCCTGCTTAAGCCTGACCGCTACATCCATGACCTCTACTATGGCCTAAACGACTTGAAGAACTCTAGCCCTCATTCTTCTGTGGAACTGGTAATCCTACTCCTGGACGAGGAGTACAAACAGATCTTCCTTTACTAGCCGCTGGAAGAAGAACCCTGTAAAAATGCTACAGATGACCCATCTTGCTTAAATATCGGCACTCTACTAGGTCTCTCGGGCATTGATTCTTCTTATGCCCAATCTTTCAACACTGATAGCACACCACCTGGTTTCCAGAAGGAAGATCCCATCTACAAGAAGAAATACCACACTTCCTCGAGTCACCTCGAGTAGACTATCAGTGGCGCTTCCTGCAGTCATTATGAAATGAATTAGCCTTGGATGATGAACCACCATGGTAAAAAGCTCCAGTCTCCCTCAGGTTTCATGCAGTGATCAGAGCCTGGTGGACTATCAGAGTTATAGAAGTCAACTAGAAGATGTTCACCTACGATCTGATCTTTTGTTTGAGGCCTTCCTCAAACATCCTTGCCAAAAACAGCTCATCATTTCCCAGAACGAGAGTGAAGTGATATAACTTAGTGTAATGAGAGGAATAATATATAACCAAAAGAGTACCCTTTTTCAGGTTTATAAACGCACTGGCTCTGTCGGCCCTCAGCGTCGCCGAATAGAAGTAGTCGTAGAACGTACACTGGAACTCGTCCCATGCCATAGTCTGTTGGCACCCTGCCGGCGAAACTACATCCCACCATCTCTTAGCAGAATATCACAACATGTATGTTTAGAGCTTCACCCTTTTGTATGGGGGTGTCTCCAGATGCTCTATGATTGAAATCACGGTTTCTAGTCATGACTCTGTAGCCTGAGGTCCTTCATCCCCTGTAAAAGTGGGAGGATGCTACTGCTAAAAAACCCACATCAACTCTGCCATAGACGGGGCAGGATGCTGAGCTCCCTGGAAGGTCTTCGTGAATCTCATGAAACCCTCTCTGAATAGAGCATCGACACCAGTGTCTGGAATCACTGCAGGTTCCATTTCTGGAACGATCGGTGGAACTACTTGTAGTCCCTGGTCTGTCGTATCAGCCATACGGTCACTGCCCGGTTCCTGAAATGGAATAGAAGGACGTCTTGGTTCCATATCTTTTAAAGGTCAAAAGAACACCTCAGATTTAGGATTAACATGGACAGAAAACAAAAGGGTACAAAACAGGAATGGAGATAGAATCACTTATGTTTGAAAAACAAGACTACATGACGTGTATTTAAACTACATGATGTGTTTGTTAAAGCCGTTCACATGGGTGTGTACTTCTGCCACGACTGGTCGTGTAACACCCTAGACTTCACATAGTACTATCCAAACACACGGTGTGTACTTGAACTCCAATCCCCAGACTGAGTCTCTTTGCACGACTAAAAAACATTAACATAATGTTTAAATACAGCAAAATCTGCGGTAAACTATTACAATATTGAGAAAAATACTAATATAAAGAGAGACTTTTGTGGAGAGATAATGAATTAGGTTGAGTCATACATTAATGCACACCATAACATGGTTGATGGGTGTTTATAAAACCCTCTTGGTTGATCCTTAAGAATTTTTTCATTTACTCATTAGTTATAACGTGTGAGTTAATTACTCCTCTGGTTCACATAATCCATGAATAAATGAATATAATAAAAAAATTCTTCTCATGAAATTATCATTAATGATAGAAAATGTGGAAGATATTCCTAGATAAAGACAATTATCCATTATTTTCTGAAACATTATAAGATAGTTTTTTCCTTATGATATATAAAATCATACATTATGGCATGGATGATATGTTCCACCTTAAGAAATGGAATGTCACAGACAATGAATTAGAAGTATAAGCTATTCTATATGATGTACCCTAGTCATATTAGATGACATATACAGATTCAACACTTTTATAATAGATTTATGTAATATATAATTCACCCTTTTAATATATTATCAGGATTTAATATATTAATATTTTTTATATTTATTTTAAAAGAGATATTGTATTTGGATGTTTATATATTACCATGTATTAGACAAAAGTCATTTTTTTTATATTTAGCTAGGAAATTTCATGTTTATTCCACATTGACATGATAATTTTACCAGAGTAATCTATTGTTTATATTTGATTCATTCCCTTACTCATATATCATTTTTATAGATTTTTAGGATATAATCATAGAACGATAAAGGCCTTACTATATTATGGTATGGTGATAGGTTGGTGTAGGAGTTTCTACTAGTGGGAGCGGTTTTATTCTTGATATTTTTTCCGAAATGTTGATTTATTTTTTATGACATTACATGAATATTATCAATATTGGTATTTCAGGGATGTATTATTTTAATGTTTAATTTATTTAGCCTTTTAATTTATGTTCCTGATATTAATTCTATTAATTTCTCGCATATTGTGTATTTAATACCCTCAGTTCTATTTTTCTTTATGTTGCTTATTGGAGATAGGATTCAAGGGTCACAATTAGTTTTACTATAGACCAATGAAGTATTTAAGTTTGGGAAAGTCATGACACACTATATCATATACATTAAAGGATGTTTTCTAGATTAAAAATTACATCATTGGAGTGATGGAATTGTTTTATATAATCAATAAATATTATATCATATGTGATGATATAATCATTTCATATGGTGTATAAAATATTTTTTCAAGCCGTACCATTCTTATTTTTGATGAGATTATCATAAAATCATTATATAAGATATTATCCTAATGTAAACTAATTTTTTATAGTTTGACATTTGAATTTAAACCACATAAGCTATGTTTTATGTTTTATTAAATAAATCATATGAGTTATTAGGAATGGATAATGGTTAAAATAGTTATATATAAAGACATTCCCTCATACGTAACACAACTATATGTTATGGATGTTTTTTCTAAAGGAGCATCCAAAACGGATTTTTAATGGATGAAATCCTTTGGGAATTTTATGTCAACTCCTCAGAATGCCTCTACCAATTTTATTTATCTATGTAAAATCCATCTTAATTATTTAACCTTTTCTTAATGATGTATTAAAATATATTGGATGTGAAGACGATCTATCATTAGCATCAATTGATTTATCCAGTATGTTAATACACCATAAAGGATGAATTTTTTTTTGTTTCCTATTAGTTATATTCAGTAATCACATTGTTTGAAAATGATTTTGGAAACTCACCAATTTAATGTACACAAAAAAATCTTTAATATATATATATATATATATTTTAAGATCCATACATGGTGGATCACAACAATTTTGGTATCTTAATTTTTATATATGTTAGTTAAGGGAATATAAATCATTAGAAACCCATCAATTGTATCATAGCATTGTCATGTAGATTGAATCATGAAATGATTTATAAAAGGATAGAAAGAAGATATTATATGGTATCTATCTTTAGATATCAATTAAAAACATAAAGAAAATGATGAAGGATGGTGTCATGATATGTGATGTCATAAGCTATGATGAATAGTTCCTTAAATGATATGGGATACCATAAAAAATAATATAGTGTAAATCATTATTTTTTATCATATCGTAGAATAAGATATATCATTTTGTATAAGATGATGGCATTGTTTTGCAAGAAAAAAATATATTCTTGTATGGTTGAGATGAAAATACAATATATCATTGAATATGATAATCAATTATGAGTTAATATTATATAAATGATTAACAGAGGAAAAATCATCACTTATTTCGTTTACTACTATATATGATATCGATTGTATAGTCAACATTAAAAAGGAGGCATATTGTAATATGTGACTGGCCATAACATGATATTACTCTTAAACAGACCCTGATGCAGTGTGTTAATCATACATGGTCCATATCATTTGAAATGTTTTCAATTATCACTATGTTATTTTACACATACCATTATAGGTGAAGAATTATCTATCATATGGTATGATATATAACTCTCACTAATCACTCTCTCATGTAGTCATATTATACTAATGATATTGTCATATCAGTAAATATGATTTCTGTATAGTATTTACTTTTCCTAAATTTATATTTTTAGTTGAATTCTATAATGTATAAAATTTTATAATTATGAAAAGGTACTTTATGATTATTATTTATATACTTCATAAGAGTAAGTGTTAGTTATAAAGAAATTTTGTCAAAGAATATGAAATGATGTATAATTAATATATAATATGTTTATATTGAAATTATATTGGATTTTTATATGGAGTTAAAAAATTTAAAAATATGGAAACAAACTAATGATATTCATATATAAAATTAATAATTATACGTAATAATTATTTTTAATTATTATAATTAATGGTATTATTTGATAAATTATTTAACCCATAACAAAATATGTTTTAATAATTAATATGATCAAGGGTTTAATAATATTAAACATGAGATATTTTTTATGATAAATTTTTTTACTAATATATTTATAATTTAAAATGTCAATATTTAATATAATACAAAATCTTCAAATTAAATAACAAATTGGTAATAATATCAAGGATTTAATACTTAATATAAATCTAAATTATTTCTATCTCATTAATTATTAAATGTTTATAATGTATGTCTAAATTAAAAATTGTTTTAAATTATCATTATTTATGAATTTTGTATAAATTGTTTATTTGACTTTTAATAATATATAATATTAATTATTTAATATTTTTTTTTTAGATATTATTTTTATATAATGAATATTTTTTTGAAGAGTTTAATCACATGTACAAATTTTTATACAAACATAAAAAGAGATTCATTCCTCATATGATATTTCTTTTTTCTATTTTCATTAATATCATCTGTTATTAGGTTATAATATTGAATTAAATCATGTATCATAGTTTATATATATATTTGGTGAATGATTTTTAATGCAAATATATCATCTCATGAATAAAACATCAATGGGTATAGGGAATTTTTGTCAAACTGCTCACTAGCCAGAAGGCTTATGCATTGTATATATAATGGGGGTTGGATATCTATCACCCCAAGATTATTGTTGAAGTTTTTTTAGTTTCAAATGATTATAACCCTTTAAATGAAAGAGTTTCATGTACATTATTCTTGGGAATATTTTTTATTTATATGTCTATAGTTGGATTTAAATTTTTTTAGTAACATAATATTTGAAATTTGAAAAGGGTTATTTATTAATATTGTATGAAATTATTTATTTTGAAGAAGGAATAAGATTCCAAACTATATCACATGAATCGGTGATACATTTAATGGTAATAACATTATATTAGATATTGATTTTAAAACCCCTATAAATAATACTATATTTCATATTTGTTCCAAATAAAACCCATGTCAACCTCGTAGTCGTCATACCATGTAGTTTCAAACTAAAGATAGGTGTTCATGGGAAATATTGTGTAAGGTATAAAGGATATGTAAAAACATATGATTTAGGATTACAATTACTATTTTTATATTTAGGTAAGACAATACTTCGATAACCATTGGATGGATACTATAGGAATATAGTTGAGATTTTTTCCATATGATGGATATTGGATATTGGTTATCAAAGCAATCATTCAATTGTCAAATATAATATGTTTAGAAAGATAGAATACAATTATAACTAATTAGACAGAATAAAAAAATGTAGGAATAATTTATTCATGAAATAAGTAAATTGTCCCATAGATGTGTGTGATTTTTAAAAGGTGATCATTATTTTATTGGTAGAACATTTAATTGAAATCTGTAGTACCCTAAAATTCTCATACTTTTTTTTACACTTTTTGGTTTGTTTACATCACATGTGGTCTTAAATAGGGATTATTCTCTCTTGGGGGTTGTAAAACCTCTACCATGAAAATTATAATCGATCTGGAACCATTCCCTAGCATTTAGATGCCCAATTCTTAGGGTAAGTGCTTGTTCTTCACCATTCAAGTCACATTTTCTTATTTCCACTTAGCCCCTTGACTTAGATTCTTATATGTACACACAATGAGGTTAGATATAAGATTATGGGGGCCTAATAACTTTATATTTAGTATTCATCAGTTTAGGGGGAGATATCTAATTTAGTTTCAGAATTTTTTACCAGGTTTCATGATCATTCTTCATAATTTTTTAGTTTTCATGAAAACAATTGAGGTAGGTGGATTCAATCTTAACTCCTCATAGTATAAATTATTGGACTGATTTCAAATTGATAATTTTTTTATGAAATTAATATTATTTTTTTAATTTTTTTTTTTTAGAATCCTTCTTGATTGATGGTTTCTAGAAATCTGGAAAATTGGTGTACAGGAATAATGTTCATGATTCAATATTATAAAATGATGATTTTAAAATTGGATTTTTCTAGAATAATGGTAAATGAGTATTAATAAGATAATTTAAAGAAAATAATTGATTTTTTATATAGAAGCGATTTTTTGTAATTTTCTAATGCTTTTTAATAAAAAGAACCATTTTATTAAAATGAGTTGAATTAGTAGAACACACTTGGTTTTGGAATTGGTTGGAATGGTTTTTATTCTGTGTTCATGTTCAATTTTATGTATAACGTCATGAAGTACCCCCCATAAAAAGGTTCGGATGGATATTGGTGTCATTTAACCCTATCAATGTGGTCCACTAAGTAATGACTTAAAAGAAATATAGCTCACTGCTCACGATTATAGGGAGGTCCAGACTAGATTCACGGTTCATTGTGTGAAAAGGTAAAATTGAATGGTTTTACAAAAATGATATTTATAAATAGTTTTAAAGACTTATTTGATTTTTTTTATATAAATATTACTTGATGGAAAATTGGATTAAAATATTACTTATTTACTTTTGTTTATAATTTGTTTTTTGAAATTTATTATATTTAGTTATAAAATATTTCACCGAATTATTTTATATTATTGGATATATAGAAATTATTGTAAATTTTCAATCCTTGTGGACTGAGTAGTGAATTCAATGGGGGGAAATCTAATGAGTTTTATACTCACTCCTTCTTTGGAACTATGGCTCCTTTTCATCTGTTCTCCCCTAGGACATGGTAATAGGTAATGTATCACACGTATATAGCTCCAGATCATGATAACTAGATTGTTTGGTGACTAGAACAATGATCTTGTAAAAAATTAATTCTTTTTAAAGTCATGGAGTGTATTAGTTTAATTGTTATTGTTCACATTGATGATGATTTTTCCTTCCACTATCAAAAAAATTGTTTGTTTTGTTCAAAAATACGTTGTTGAGTTGTCTTTTAATTTTTCAAGAATCATATAGCGGTTGTTTAGTTATAGATGTTGGTTGTAGTATTATTATTATAGGTTAAATCATCCCCCTCTTGCATTGAATCCATTTTTCATATATTCTTAGGCGTTGGAATCTTTATGATTTCACATAAATCCAAGTAATGGCTCACTACTCTCTCATGCCAATCAGAATAAAAAGTTCACTGTGAATTGTATCAACATTTTCAGTCCTTGATTAACATGTGGTGTTCAGTTTCTTGGTCTTGGAATTGAATCCATTCTTACATATTCATTGGGATTAAATCTCAGAAAGTATTAGGATTGTTAGTACATTAAATTTAGATCATAAAAATACATAGGTAACCTTTTATGCTGAACTTCATGTTACTAGGGAGTTAGGTATATAAGTGTTTTAGAGACATATATAGGATATTGGAATCACATTTTCATGTTCTTATCTAATTAGAAGAGAATGACATGAGTTAGATGAATGAATTACAACTAGTATTTTATATTTCATTTTTTAAAAATTATATATGATGTCATTCATTGTGTTGATTTTTGAAAAATGTCGAAATGGTTTTCAAATGAATGATTTTATAAAGCGTGTGGTTGGTAAATTTTGAAAATGGGTTTCATTTCAAAAGAAAGAAGGAAATATTCAAAAAGGATAAGTCATGGAAACAATTGATTTTAAAAAGAAATTTTTTTATATTTAATGAAATTTAATTTGAAATCATTAGACTTCAGTTTCTAGAGATGCATCCTTATATTGTTTTTCTTATGAAAATGGGACTCGGTATGCATAATAGAAACCAAACAGAAGAAGCTATGGAGAATGTGGTTTCACCTAAGCTTTACATGAATAATGTTATGGTTCAGAGTATCGTCCATGCAATACAGGATTTGGACATGGGAAA
This sequence comes from Viscum album, assembly GCA_963277665.1. Classification (NCBI taxonomy): domain Eukaryota; kingdom Viridiplantae; phylum Streptophyta; class Magnoliopsida; order Santalales; family Viscaceae; genus Viscum; species Viscum album. The sequence continues at coordinate 25,831,944 of OY728120.1, read as the reverse complement.
CCTGACATATGATCCTAGACATGTGGATCATTCAAGCCAGTTCGTGAAGCAGAATCCACCCATTTTTGGTGGGTGATTTTGAACCAGTAAATTAGAAGGTGTGCATGAATAAGATGGGTTATATAATTTATATCATTAGCACATAAGCATAGTTGAAATTGAAATTGGAAACATATATGATTTAGTAACAAGCATGACTTTGGTGGGACATAGGGTTCCATGATAAGATGGATCAAGGGCTTAGATGGGAGGGTTTTTTAGAATTTTTTAACAATCAACCACCAAACATTCAGGAACCAGAGAGTGATGGACTTATTCTACCTATTATTGAAAAACCTATCTGTAATAGAACATGTGGATAAATTTATATATTTAGTATACTTTTAACTCGAATTTGCGGCATAAGATTGAATCGTCGAATCTGGACTAAGGTAGGATATTTGATTGAAAATTGTGGTTCTCTGTGTTACAGATTATAAAATGATGTTGAATAGAGGGACAATGGAGAAATCTTATATTCATGAACTATGGGTGGAAGAAGTTTGATGATACCAATATAAAATGGTGGGAACTAAAATGATAGGAGAAAGCATAAGAGAGGAACATATTTCCATATAGTGATAAGGAATGAAAATTATGTGGATGGATATTTGAACCTACCTCAATGAACCAAGTGCAATGAAATTTGTTTCAAATGTAGTTCACTTGACCATATAAAGAGATAGAGTTTGAGAAAACCTCGAGCATGTCATAATTGTATGTAGATGGGTAATATTTAGTGCTATTTTCATAGTACTCTGAGGGAAGGTTCTCAAGACACTTATCAGGTGTCGCAAGAATGATATGCTTCAATTAGTTGAGGGAAGAAGAATTTGACTCATTAGTAGAACATGGCTAGCCATGGTTTTTCTAGGAACATTATGACTCCACTTCAAGGGAAATCATTGCAATTCAATGAGGAGTAGAGTGTAGAAATGAAGAAATTTTATGGATCTGAAAAGGTGATTGTGGAATATTGGGCTTGAACATCTATGGTGTAGGGTATGATTCTATAGGTTTCTATATTAATGAAAGTGATTATTGGTACTGGTGCATTACATTTCTTCATTTATTCTAATTCTATTGATTGACTATGTTTAAATAATTAAACTATTCCCTATTTAATTAAACATAAAAATACTCTTGTTAAAACTGAATGTCAATCCAATATACGGAGATCATGTTCTATAAATGTTGATGGAGTTGAGCTGAAATGGGATTTCACGGTTTTGGAAATTCTTGTGCCACATGTAATCCTGTGTATGGATTTGTTGACAACGTTGAAGGATCACATTGATAATGATAGAAGAACAATTATTTTTACAATTGGGGATGGAACCGAGAATCTCTTTATAGGACAATGGCTTGTAAGGATTAGATTAAAAGGCATGTTGGAACTAGTAGTGGGAACAACCTCTTACCAGTTGCTGGCATTGAGCTTGGCATCATTATAAGAGATCGATGATATCCATTTTCCAATAGTTGTAGATTAATATATATATGTGTCTCCCATGAACTTCATAGGGTTACCACATTTATAGTAAGTGGAGTTTATGATTGATCTCCTCCCAAAGAAAAGTCCTATTTCCCATCCGTCTTATAGGGTGGCACTAATGGACATAATAGAATTAAAAGTGAAGTTGGAGGAGCTTTAATGAATATGATTGGTTCGACCAAGAACATCACCGTGGGAAGCACCAACCTTTTTCTAGAAGAAATTAGATTGAACACTAAGGCTATGTGTGGAATATAATATTACTAACCGGGATATAATAAATAATTTTTATCCACTTCCACACTTTTAGTATCTATTCCATTAATTGATGGGAGATATGTGGTTTTCCAAATTGACGTGTGATCAGGATATAACCAATTTCATGTTTGAAAGAAAGAGATTCCGAAGACTTATTTCAAAATAATATATGTATATTATGAATATATAGTCAATCCTTTCATTCTTTCGAATGGAGCATAATTCTTTAGGCTATTTATGAATTAGATATTTTAACAATATCTAGATTATTTTCCTATGGTGTTTTTGGATGACATATTGGTGTATTCAAAGAAAAGTTCATACCATGTGAATCACTTGGAAATATTGTTGGTAATATTGAGATATCATCGGTTTTATGCCCAATTTTTAATGTTTTGTTTTTGAATAAAATAGGTACACTTTCATGGACATTTAATTCCAAAAAAAGTTTTTTCAGTGGATCCAGAAATGATAGAAGTTGTTATATGTTTTAACTGGATGAATAAAGTATTTGAGTTACAAATATTTCTTAGTCTCACTATTTATTATTGACATTTAATTCATGAATTCTAATTACTATCATCGCATATGAAATATTTGATAAAGTTGAATGTCACATTTCAATGGATTAAGGATTTCCAATAAAATTTTCAAGAGTCAAATTTACATCTTACATCAGCACATATCTTGATTTTACGAGAATCCTGATATGGGTATGAGGTTAGTTTTTATGCTTTGGGATATGGTCTGGGATTGTTTCTCATATAGAGAGACCACAAAGTTTCTTATCGATCAATTATTTTGATAGTGCATGAGAATTATAACCCGACACATTATTTAGTGTTAGCTAACGTTTTCCATACCTTGAGGATTTGGCATCACTATCTCTTTGGTGAGAAATTTAATATGATCATAGATCATAATATCTTGAAACATATTTTCTCATAATGGTATTTGAATCTAAAGAAATGTATATGAATAGGGTATCTCTATATGATTTAAATTTACTTGATTTATACACCAGTACATGTTAATTTGGTGGGTGATGCATTATGATGAAAGTAATATTCTCTATTTTGAAAAAAATAAGCATCATATGATTAGAAGTTGATGTCTGTCATAGATGAAATGCATATCGAATGTGAATACAGAGGTGATGTTTCAGTTTTCTTTTCTCATTCCATGATTATAAATATTATAATTACTATTAAAGTGGAACAAACATCCGATACATAATTCCTATCTATGAGTTCAAAACAAAATGGTGGAGAGACCATTGAGGTGTGAAACCTTGATGGGAATTTGGTTTTTTGGATTATATATCGAACGGTTATAAATAAGGCCTATGAGGAACCACTTCTTATTTCATTCTACCACTCGAGATGGGATGTGCACCCAACTATATAGAATATGTATAAGGCCATGAGGGTTTAGTTTTTTAGGATTTGTATGAAATAGAAAGTGGCTGATTTAAATTCCTGGTGAATAATATTTCATTAAGTTAAGGAAGAACATAAATTGCCATTAGTTATGTTACAATCATTAACTATCATATTGTGGAAATGGTAATAGTTAACCATGCATTATATTACATAACTAACATGAACGGTTCGGAAACACGATGAAATAAGGGTGATAGTGGGCCAACTCACAAAGTGGGCTTATTTCATCCTTATTTATAGAACTCATATAGTGGAGGCTATGTCTATGATCTATATATTAGAAGTTATAAAGAGACATGGAATACCATTTTCGATCATCTCAGAATGATATTCGAGTTTCACTTCTCATTTTTTGGTAAACCATATATAATTAACTTTGCACTTAGTTGACTATGAGTATAGTGTATTGTTCTCAGATAGACGAAAATTCTAAATGAATGATACAGACATTGGAAGTCATGTGTTGGGCTTTTGTAAAGAATTTTTGTTGGCTAATGGGAAGAGGATCTTCCATTATTAGAGTTCTTGTATAATAACATCTTTCAGACCTCTATACACATAGCTTCATTTGATGAATTGTATCGATATCCTTGTCGTTCTCCACTGTGTTGTGTGGAAATAGTTGATACATCACTAGTTCGGCCACACCTTGCCCAAGAATTAATGTATAAGACTCAATTGATCAAAAAGAGATTGGATATGGAATAGTGTCATCCAAAAACATATGTGGATCATTGATTATGATTGTTGTTTTACTTAGTTAGTGATCATGTGTTCTTAATGATCTCCCCAATGCTTGGACATCATCCTTTTGGGAAGAATTGAGAGTTATCTACTTGATACATTATCCCTTCCGAGATATTGGAATGTTTTAGAGAGGTGGCATATAGGTTGTCATTACAACCACAGTTCAGTTTAGTACAGAAATGGGTTATATGATAGTCATTATAAAAATTATCATCATGATCCTACCCATTTTATTAGATGGGATCACATTGTCCTAGAGTTGGATGCCTCATTGGTACATATTCATGTGTGGGTTGTGGATTTTAGGATAATGTCTTGTCTGGAAAAAGAATCATCTTTGTGTAGGTTTTATGGAAACATGTTAATATTTAGGAATAGAATTTGGAATGTGAGAAGGAAATGAAAGAGCAGTAGTTATAACTCTTTTAGGGAAAGGATGGTTTTCTACATTCTAGGGATGAAAAGTACAATGGTTGAAAGAATTCAATACCCCAAATTTCTTACACATATGGACTCTAACTATCTATTTTTTTCTATCATGTGTCCATAACTCAGTATTAGTCTCTCATGAAGGTTTTTCACCCACCCCCAAGAAAATTAAAATCAATTCGAATCCTTTTTTGGCATTTATAAGCCCGATTATTCTAGTAAGTTCTTGTTCGTCACTATTCATGTCACATTTTCATTGATATACATCACCCCTAAAATAGGATTATTAGATCTACACTCATTGTGGAATGATCTACTCTTATATATTCCATATATGTTATGATGTTTTCTTTATCAGGTTAGGGGAATAGATAGAATATAGGTTCTTGAAATTTTTACTGGATTTCATGTGCATTATTCGCATGTTTTCAGTTTTCATCAAATTGGTTGAGGTATGTGGCTTCACTCTCTACTCCACATTATAGAACTAATTTTAATCCATTGAAAATTAATTAATTTTTTATGAAATTATTTTGAATTATCTACTTGTGGTTTTTTATAATCCTTCTTGAATGATTTTTATAGAAATCTGGAAAATTGGCGTTCTTGAAAAATGTGTGTGATTATAAATTTTAAAAAGTATTATTTAGAAAGGTATTTTTCTAAATTTATAGTGAATGTATTTCACTAAATTGTTATAAACAAAAATAATGATTATATTTAAATTTAATGGGAGTTTAGAATTGGTTTTTTAATGGTTTCAATAAAATAATGGCTTTATTGAAATGGGTTTTGACTAGTTAAACACACATGGTTTTGGAATGGGTTGGCATGGGTTGTGGTGTGTGATCCTATTAATTGGGATGGATAAGGGATTGATGTACACCCATCAAAATGTTGTAATGGATATTGTAGTGAGTTACCCCTATCAATATGGTTCACTAAGTAAGAAAATAATGGTAGTATAGCTCACCACTCGCGAGTATAGGGAGGTCCATGTTGCAAGCATGTATGGGGTGTGAAAAGGATAAATATAATGGTTATCTAAAAATGCTATTGTGAAATTTTTCGAATGCCATATTTGATGATTTTTTGAAAATGTGACTTTTTTGAATATTATTTGAAAATATAACAAGTTTATTATTGGTTATAAATGGTTATTGGAACTTGTTTATATTCACTTATAAACTACTTCTCAGAATTATATTATATTAGTAACATTATATAAATGTTTCTAACTTTTCTATCCCAGTGTCATGAGTTAGAAATTCAATGGTTTAAACCTACTGTTTTTTATACTCACCCCTTCTTTGGCACTATTGTTCTTTAATATGTGGTATCGTCCTTGAAATGGGAAAAAGTAAAGTATCACACGTATTTAACACCACTATGTGATAATTCGGATGTTTGGTGATTAGAGAATTGATCTTGAGGAACATGAATCCTTTTTATATTCTTGGTGTTTATCAGTTCACTTTACAATGTTTACTTTGATCATTAGTTTGTCTTTATATATTTCACAGGTTGGTTTCTTTTTCTATAAACAATTTTTTTTATTAGTCTTTTAATTAGTTATGCATCAAATGGTGGTTGTTTGGTTATTTCTATTGGTTGTGGTTTTATTCTAAAATTTTAAATCATCCCCCATGTGTATTGTAACCCTTTGGAATTTAATTCATACCTTTGGTGTCTTGGGGATGTACCTTAAGGGCATGTAATGGCTCGCCGCTCTCTGAGTCCAATGAGAATAAGTAGGCCATTAAAAATTCCCTTTTAAAAATATAAAAAACATGAGATGTATTTGGTAAATGCATCTATGGTATTTAAAAAACATCATCATAATCTAATATAACATAGAGATAACATTTTACAGAGAATGATCTTAATGTTATAAAATTCTTTGATTGGTATTAAACATATGAAAATTTAATAAGAAATAATTTTTTTATTAAAATAACACATCATGATTAAACAACTACTGATGTTGTGCACCCTTAATTATATAATCATATGAGATAATAAAATTATTAATTTATGGTTTACTATACCTTGTTATAGTTATTTAATTAATTTTTTGATAATCAATAGATGTGTTTTAACAATGTCAATAAATTTAAATAATATTTTATAGGATATTCCCTATTTGTTGAGGATTGAAAAAAATGTAATGTAATATATAGGTTATAGTGATTTATTGGAAGTAGAGGTCGTAAAAGTGTAAAAAAATAAAAATAAAAGTTAGATAGAAATACCAATAATGTTTATTCAAGTATCTAGTCATGGTCATTGAAACATGGAGGTAATTCTAGGAAGGAGCAACATATCCATTTTATGGAATTTCATATATAACTATAGGGGATTAAGAAAATCAATTGAATATCAATGAAAGGTATTGGTGTTATAGAAATTTAATCATTGAATTTGAAAGGTATATTATACCAAAATGTATACATTATGAATGTTTTAAGTATACAAGATTTCAAACTTAATGAATGAATTGAATTTGATTGGAGTTTTCATTTGATTGATAATGTATAGGGTTGTATAGTCCTGGAGTGAGTGAAAATGGAAAACACAGATGAAATTGAAAATAATTATTATGTTCATGTTATTTATATTATTTTTAAAATGATGTCATTTAGAAAAATATTTGTTTGTACAATAATATATGTTACACATTTTTAATGATTCATAAATTCTATAACACACTTCAAAAAAAGGATAATGATTAAAATATTTTATTTAGGAAAAATGTGTATAAATAAATGGTTGTTAAAATTTTTGGAATCTGATCCCACCACCATCAATGAGGTTTTAAAAAAATAATGTATTATTTTTGAATATTACACCAAAAACATATAATACAATATATTATATTGATATATCAATTTAATTAATAAATAATCATACACAGAGTAAATAACAATTTATTTTGAGGAAAAAATAGTTTCTGCATCTTAGTGTGATATTATGAAAATAATATAGAATCTAAGATACTAGTGGGAGTTTTGTTAGACCATGAGAAGTTCAGTGTCAAAAAATATAAAACTTAAATGGGAATAATAAAAATTCAATAACAAATAATTTCCTAAATGGGTGTAAGGTATTTTAGAAAAAATATTAGTGTAAAGAGATTCAATAGTTGTAAAAATTATAAAAATGGAAATTCATTATGGAACAGGCTCTATGAATTAGGATTATTATGATGAATAATAAAAGAGTTATAAGTATAAAATAAAATTTATTAACATCCTAACATTTTATGTTTTAAAACTATTAAATCTGAATACATTTTTTAATAAGGAAAAAATTAGGAATATGATTTTTATGTCTCATCGTTTTGGGAGTTCTACCAGACTGTGGCATATATATTGTGACATAATTATATAGATATGTAAATTATTTATAAAAAACCATAAAATTATAGAAAATATAATTTTAAGAATGGATTCTTTCAAACATTATACTATTAGACAAGTTGATATTTATGGTTTCCAAAAAATTTATATTGGTGTTTTGGACTATAATATATATCATGTTATACATAACTAAATATCAACATTATTTTTATTTAATATTGACTATATACAATCATAATGGAAAAATTAATTTACCTCTCAAACTATGGTACTGAGTTTTCTTTAACTCATGTTCATCATTGATTTTACAATATGTCATAAAAATTAAGGTTCATGTGAGTGGAATATCATATAGAAATATGAAATATATTCATGAGGAAAAAATTTGGATTTTTGAATTAAATGAACAATGAATAATACGACACTGACTGCTATCTAGAATATATTTTCCATAATAGGGGTTGTATGGTTCGTGTTTGGATTTATCTAGAATCCAAGGATGGTGAGATACATAGCCTGAGAACCTTCATACATTTAACCCTTTCTTTTGGAAGTCATGGCGATTAGTTTATTAGATGGTATATTAGGTATTCTTTTGATGATTCCATGGATTATATCTTAACCAGGAATATATTTTTCTACTCCTACGATGAGTGTTGAATCTTGTATTTTATTGAAATATATCGAGGATGTGTATAACCAAACAAAGATAAGATAAATGTTTTTATTTTTTATTAGGTAATTGGAATGTGATTTTCTCATTAATAATGGTATATGGAATAGAATGTATTCATTGACCATGTTAGTCCGTAATAATAAAATTGAGAACATATGTGTAGATGTAAAGGATTAACATAATTTGTGTCCAATTTTTCCGTGATTTATTAGATAAAGAGAACATATGAAAATTCATGCATACATTAGATTTATCCATTATATAGGGTTTTATTGATACATTTCATTTATTGATAGAACACTACATCCCTCTGTACATTGGGAAAAAATGATTATTTGATAGAGGTTTATATTTTCTGGAATGTATGGATTCCGGAATTCATATTTGTTATAAATTATTAAAATGCCATTAGACTCTGAGATTGGGGTTAGATGAATAAAAAATCAATTTTTAATTAGATATCTACTCAATAGAGTATTTATTTTTTATAATTTTTTTTGTAAGCATATTTACAGTGTTGTTCATATGATATCATATAATATGATATTAAGAATAAATTTCCAATAGTGTTTTGGAAGTTATCCAAAAGAATATTTGGATGTGATTTAATTAGTTACTTTATATGTTGTACTATAAGGTGGAATGAAACAAATTATTCCAGGATTTAGCGAATGTGGGAATTTTTTTTGTTATATTCCTTTAGTATTACATTACATGTGATGGTATAGTCAAATCGTAGGGTTCGATATGCATGTATTCAAGTCAAATGTTATACATTAGTGTTGGGATCTTCACAAAAGAAAAATATATGATATAATGGTACTATTAATTTAAATTTAATGATATATAATCAAAATTTAAACCACATAAGTTTTCATTTATATTTCGTATGTGAAATGTATGGGATATTTACAATGGTTGTGGGTTAAGAAAGTATTAATCGAAGGCATTCACTCATAAATTACATAATGTAAAAGTGATTTCATGTGTATCCTAAAGAGTATACTTTATATATATATTTAATAGAGTACATCACAATTATAATTGTTTATGAATACTTATGAAATACATTATTGATCATTTTTCATCACATTGAAGTGCTAAACACTCGTAATCCTTTTACAATAGAGGTACTAGTATATGATGGATGTGGGGATGAACCCACCCAAGAATCTAAAGATTATTTTAGTTCATGGATACACCATTTTTGTCTTATGTAACTTCATAATGAAAAATTATTGAAGGCCATTCTATTAGTTTAAGGTATAGAACAAGTTTTTCATTATATATATTTATTGTTTTAGTTTCATACAAGTTATATCATTAGAATTTGGTTTTCACATTATTTTCACACTATTATTTAAATGTAAATTGCTCTATAGAAATCCATATGCTATATACGAGAAATTATAAATTAATATAATGATATTTTCCATATAAATGAGGAATCATGCAAGCTATGGAACACCAGTCACACCAAAACAAAACCATTCATTGAAAGTAAGACAACATTATGAATAACATCATAATATGGATTAAAAATATCATTCATGTGGCTAAAAATGCTGATGTAATAAATTTATTAAAAATCATTAGCTTAAAAAACTAGGAATGGAAGGCCTTCAGGAACTTAATATATTGGGGATGAGTTATAATGTAGTTTGGATTTATTAAATACAAAATCTAGTTTATATGAGGTAATGTTATAAATTTAATACTATTTAATGATTTTAATATTAAAATTATATTTCAATTTATCATTTTTTAAAAGTTGTTTATTCTTACAGGTGAGTTGATTGATAATTAACTCCCCAGGGGATGTATTTTAAAAATTTAAAATAAAAAATTTATGTCGTAAAATCATTGATTATACAATAATGTTATTGTTTTCATGATTAGGATAGCATTTAAAGATAGAGTTCACTCTTGAGATCCATGTATCAATTATTTTATTGACTGACCCAATAATATATATCACATGTACTAGAATAGATTATATATTTTATACACATAGTGATCTTTGATTAATTATAATCCCCATTACATTCGGTTATAAAAGTACCCAATATGCAGACATTTATACATTAGTGAATATATTACATAGACCTTAAGTATGAGTTAATCTATGGGTTGTTGGGTATGTTTTTGATCAATTAGTGGGATTATACATAACCAATGTGAGATTTTTTATCTTTTATATGTTTATATCATTTGATACATCAATTGAATTAATATAATTAAATGATTGGTCACTCTTTTCTATGTTTCATGCGATATAACCACCTAGTTGGATGAATGAAATGTGATGTATTAATATATATTTTCTATTCTTTTTGAAATAATCAATAAAATATGAGTTTCTAAATGTTATGTCAACATCTTCCAAATTTATTTTATTCTATATTTTGGAAAAAGATATTTAGTAAGTATATCTATTATTTATGGGGATACATATAGTGGAAAAGTCCATATCAGGAAATTTTTATCCCCAATTAAGAGAATATTCTGTGATTACCAAAGGGGTCAATTGGGTGATGAATATCCTATAATTTTGAAACACTTATTCCATTTATATCTCAATTTACCTATATATATCATTACCTATTAAAATTGAGAATAAAAGTTTTTGACCTTTTTATAGATATAAAACATGTGTCTTGATCAATTTCTTTGTGGATTCATGATTTATATTGGGAAAAAACTTACAAGGATTACCCTCAATTGGATACATACAAATAGATTATATTGTAAATGGGGATTTTAAACAAATCACAATTGATATCAAAACTATTCCAATGGGTCACTCCACTTATAATTATTTAGGTAGAACTCATTGCATTCAAAGGGTTACTACTTCAAATAATACTTCTAATGATCACTGTTGATTTAAAGGATCACATTGTCATAGTTTATGGACACTCATGTCCTTTATACAGCATCACATACTTTATGTGAATCCATATGTGTATATGGATTCTCTATGTTATCCCGACTGTGTTGATACTTCAAAATTTTTGAAATTATCATATTCCACCGCCTTCTTCAAAAAATGAATATGGATCTCCAATACACCTCATTCTTGTACAAAAAATCCATTTTCTATTATGGTAGAGTCTTTAACAGGTTTCAAACTTTTTTTATTCTTCCGAACCCCTTTCTGGGAACTCCTATATCTTTTTTGAGCTTTGGAAGTTAAAATATTATTTTGGATCTCACGTACGTAAAATTTATCCAATCTTTAATATTGAAATAGATATTTCCAAAATCTATTATATAAAGACCTATCAGAATCATTATAAACCAATCAAATTTTCAAAAACTACTCAAATGACATCCACCATAAACAAGTCCATCACCATGGTTAGTGTATGTAATTCATGGTAAACATTATCTTTAAATTTTATTACTAAATAATTCTAAATTATTATACATTATTAATGTTAGTAAATCCATCATATATCAGTGAAATCATGGCTGTTTTGAATCTAAAACACGGGAAATTATAGCATGGTCACCTACTGATGGTCATATTGGATTGAGCTCCATTGGAAAACTGATGGAGTTGGTTCCCAAAAACATACATCATTGTATATTAAGATAATTTTTATTTTATTTTTCAATATTAATACACTATTGATCACACTGTTATAGTTCTTCTATGTAACATAGTATAAATTAATTTTCCAAGGGTAGTTGTCGCCCTACAATTTCATAGTAGTTCCCCTCTATGATGAGAACCCGGATATTCTATGAAAATATTCTTGAATTAATGTTTTACAACTATAGTATAACATTTTAGGGACAAATATGATACATGATAAAGGGGTGGAGGCTCCCAGGACATTGTGGACCCTTCTCATGGTGTACACCCTTGGTTAATTCTAGTATGATATTTTGATAACCAGACATGCTAGTAGAAAATGCACATTTATATATTTTATTTGATCTTCTTATCTGCGGATGTGTTAATTAGGCCTTATAATTTAATAATAATATTAATTAGTATTATTATTTGTGTACATAGATGTAGTGGTGAAATCCATAATGAAATATGTTCACAGTGAGGTCTTATGAATTAGGTTTTCCACATGTAATATGGTATTAATTAATAATTTTAGAAAGGATTTGTCCTTTCTGTTCATTAATGGAAGTTGATATCCATTTCCCTTTTATGGAAATGAAAAAATATAAATTAATCCATATCCATGTTGTTCTGCAGGAATGTTCAATTTCAAAGAAGTCATCAAAAGACATATTGAACACATAGGTTGATAGAACCACCATGTAATCTTCTTTATTTGATATCTCAAGATATGGCGATCACATTATATATTAAGCATCTATATTAAGTATAATGTTTTATCAGTATAAACATCATTCTCTTTGGGTTCCTTCACATGTTTCTGGAGGCTATCCTTAGGCTATAGGTAGCTTCACCTAATTCCACATAGAAATATGCCTAGATTGTCACACAATATGTGTATCCAGAATCTCATTTAAATAATATTTTTTTATTTTTTATTTAATAATTTTAATAAATATTATTCCCAGATGTGGATTAGTAATAATTCAAGTCTACTTGATCACATATAAATATATATTTTCTATTTTTAAAGTATAATATTAATATATTTATTGGTGAATAATGTCGTGATATTTACTGTATAAATAAATATTCATTATTCAAGGTACGAAAAATTTTATGGATGAATGGAATACAATTTTTTTAGGTTTGGTGAGAAATATTAAATATTATAAATTATTTTATTAAGTATTAGTTAATTTAATTCAAATGTTAATCACATGTCAAGAAATAATATTATTTTTATTTTTATTTTACACGGGGATCCTCTTGGATTAAATGAATAAAAAAGGGAAATTTTGATTTTTTTTATTTTTAGTGAATATAATCCGATTTATTATATTTTCCCAATAATCATATACATTTGTTTAATTGTGTAAAAAATATTTAGAGAATTTCCTAAATACTAGGAGAGATCTATTATCCCAAATATCCCAATAAGTGGGGGAAATTTCTTTTACCTAGCACTCTCGCATCAAAAGAAATATATAAAATACTCTGGAAGAAATTATCAGGGAGTTCAAAGGCACGTGATGCATGTGATAGGATCTTCCATGATTACACCCAATTATTCGAATGGAGATGTTATGTTATTTTTGGAACTTGTGTGGATCCGTGCTATATGTAATATTTTTTATTCATACAACCTAATGATGGTACAATAAATATATATTATTATATTCATCAATGAAGAATTAATTCCATCAAGTTACTTCTTTAATTAATTAATTTAATTATAAATAATATTTTATTATTCTCTCTCACATTTTGGAATTCTATCATGTGTCAATTTTATTTAATTCAACTATGTGGATCACTATGTTTATCATTATGTAAATCTCAGATTAACCATCCATCAGGATAAAAGGAAAATTTAGGAACGACCCATCGCATGACTTCATTATTCCCAGATCATACAAGTGGTATCAAAGTAGAAAAATAATTTTTTATAATTATTTAATGATCATTGATTGATTTAATAAATTTCAATTTAGTTTTTCAATCCATTTTCAATCATTATTTTAATCTAATGTTTAATATACGTTTCGTCCTAATTTATTTCTCATAATTATAATAGAGATGAGTAATTTTTTGAATTAAATAAAATTGACAAACTCAACCAAAGATTCCATGATTTATGGTCATACAAGACTAGATTACATTCCTTGTAATCAGAGTAACATTCCAGGTACTTGTGTTCAATGCAACAGGAGTTAATTCTAAAATTACAAAAATTAGGTGCATTGATTACCAAAAGTGTACTTAACTCTAACACGACATGTTGATCAGGCCATCCTGGGACACTATCTTCTAGATTACACATATTCTAGACCACATAAATGGTGTGTAGTCACATGTAGTCATAGATGGGTCATGAATTACCTTACAAGGCCTACCAGTCTAGTGACCTTGTATCTCAGAGCTAACACAACATTTAATATTTTATGAATGATGTGTACTCAATTCTTTCCAATGAATAGTTACATGATGATTCTGAAAGAATGTTCCATGGATAGACAGTGAGAGATGTACACTCCATGTTTCACTTCTGTATGTGCCATTTACATAAACTATATTATGAAGATTCAAATATTTTTATTATACTATATATACTTAATCGACATATTCTTTCTTATGACCATTAACTTGATAGGACATACCATATGATAGGTTATATAGATATATATATATGTTTAGTTAATATTTCATTACTGTTTAGATATGAAAATCATGTTTTATTCATATTATAGTTGTTACTTTATGAGATTTGATGAAGAAAATGTGACTAAAAATATGGTAAATTGTATGATGATTATGTTGATAGTACACATCATAAACGTATATGTTATGTTCTTTATTTCATATTTCTAAAGAGCAACTAGTATAAGAGTATAATACATATTCGTAGAATTGACTTAGTTTTAGCCGTATTGACTCTAATGTACACTTATGTACATAAATATTTTTAATTAAATTTATTTACATTTTAAAAAATTCAAATGGATGAGATTATAAAGGAATTATGATTAGAATTAAGATAAAATAATCGATTAAAAAATTATTATGAATAATTGATTCAATCATTATTTATCATAAATAAGAATAAATATGAATGAAATTATAGTTTTATTGAATGTGTAATTTATTGCGCCAATGTGGATGTTCACGAGCATAGACCAACTATTTGTATGTAATTGGCTTTATTTAATTTATTTTAAAATTTAATTGTTGGTATACACGCCTTCTCTCTTCTTATTATGTAGGGTCTGCATTCCCATAGTTTAATTTATGTAAATCCATTTCCCTTAGTTGTGTGCGAGTAAAATAATATTTAATGGATGGATCTACCATGCTTGTGGAGTTGGATCATGTTTGGAGTTGAGGTAAAAAAAATATCATAATGACACAGTCATGGATATGTAGAATCTTGTAAAATGAACCTTAATTGGTTCACCGTGTTTTACCCAAGGGAATTGGTCAGTTTATCTAACAGTAGATATAATAAGCATTAGTATAAGCTCAAAATCATACTAATTTATTATTATATTACTATTAATATTCATTGAAATATCATTATGGTTGTTTTGTCTTGACCACATAATTTAATGAAACTAACGAGCATGTAATATATAACTAAAATAAATTGGATTATACATAAATATTTCCAAAGATATGGTTAATCACTTTTTAAATCCACTTAAGGTTTAAAATAATTTAATAAAGACAATAATTGGAAATTTTTGAACAAAAGCATAAAATCCCTCACATATATAGAGTAATTTGTTATAACCATCCCCTACATCCGTAAAAATAGAACCACAGTTCCAAGTGATTTATAATCCAATTATGGGGTGATTTCAATTATCATGGAATTATAACACAATGTTCTGTGTTGACATAACATAGTTCAAATCAAGGTTTGAGTGCCAATGGAGGACTTTGAGTAATAGATAGAAATTTTTTGGGAAAATCCAATTTTAAGGAAATTAGATTTTGGGAGTCCACTCAGTGGATCATGGAAAAATGAGTCAATTCAGTAGGCAATTGAAATGCCTACATAAAATCAATCATGATTCTTATCCAACTAATGTTAGGGTAATGAAATGGGTAATATATATCCTTTCCACTAGGATGTCCAAGAAATATGATATATCATAGATAATGGTGATCCCTATTGAGATTCGATAATATATTGGGTGACTAATAAACATAATAATTATTTATTTTTTGTTTTTTATCGAATAAATTAAAAAAACTATATTCATATTATTCTATAGAAATAGAATTATAATAAATTCAAACATGTAACTGTGATCCATGATTTATAAGGATAACCTTCTCACTAGTAATATTTTTTCAAGAGTGGAAATGTTTCATATATTTTCCCTTCTCTGTGAAAGGAAATTCTATGTATTAGATGGACCTTTTCATAATGCGCCTATTAATAATGATACAGATGAATCGTTAAAACTATATTATAAACATTTGAACAATTACACTAATATTAAATGTTTCATGTTATCATCATTTTCAGAGATATTTTGATGTAACATGAGGACATGGGTGTGTATAGAATGATGTCTCACCATCATGATATCTATATAGATATGTCGAGACAAGATGTTTGAGATCTCCAATTCATTATTCACAAATAATCGTGGAGTGTGTATACTAATTGGGCATCATGTTGTCCAGATTATTGGATATATGGAATTCTTAGGCATCTTGGGTATTAAATTCCTAGATGAGTTGTGTATATATCTCATACATTGAACACTTCTCAATACCTTCTCTAATTTTATACTTAAGTACAACATGAGTAATAATGAGAATGTATTTCGAAACATCTTACATCAATTCACCAAGTGTATAACGATATGGGGAATGATAAACCCAAAATCCTTATGGAGAATAAGAAAAATAAGAACTAGGAAATTGGGTCCAATAAAAATAATATATCTAAATCTATTGGTTTTCCTCCTAGCAAGAGGATTAATATCCCTAGGAAATGAAATGAAAAGAAGGTAGTATGTTTGCATGTGGAATGTTAGTCCACCTGAAGATGAACCTCACCAAAAATCTAGTCCAATATAATGGTGTCTTCATTATTGAGTTTAATATTTCCATATCTTCACATTTTGAATTAGATACAACAATTGGTGCTCATATCCTTATCAAAAAGTTGGAAGCAAGTATATTTATAATGATTTACAATGTAGATATTGATTTAATAGCTTCTAATGGTGTGAGTGTGGCTTCCCAAGTCATTTTTGAATACCACATTTCCCTACATGTGGGAGTGATTATGGTTCTAAATGATTATTATTATATACCTCCGGTTACCAATAACATAATTTATGCATCATGACTAGATGAATATGGGTTTATTTTTATGTTTTAAATTAAAAGTTTTTTATTTTATAAATAAAAAAATATGTTATGATTAGGAACATTTTAATAATAATATTAATGAATTAAATTACAAAAAATGAAGTGTTGGAAATTGATAAGGAATATGTTCACACGACTATCATTTGAAAATACCCAGTCAATATGGTTATTTAGAATATTTTAACATAAAACCAATTGATCGATTTCATTCTTACTTAAAAAGAAATATTACCAAACCTCCATTTGGAAAATAGGGTGAAAGGGAAATATAGATTCTAATATTCGTACACATTGATGTGTGTATGAAATTTCTAGTAGACAATAGAGGTGGATATTCTAACTTAATACCAATTATAAATGAATTGATTAGATATGGAAATGTTTATTTGATTAGGATTAAGTTAGAGTCCTTTGAGAAATTAAAAGAATAAAAGAATGATATAGAGAATCAAATTGGTTAGAATATAATAAATATTTTATCAGATTAAGGTGGTGAATATAATAACCAATAGTTTATTGACATTTCAATGGAGTTTGGGATTCTATAGAAACTCACACCACCTTATACCTCATAGTGTAATGGTGCGAGTGAAAGGAGGAACTAGACATTATTATACATGGTATGGTCAATGATGATTCATA
The DNA here is from genome assembly GCA_963277665.1 of Viscum album. NCBI lineage: Eukaryota > Viridiplantae > Streptophyta > Magnoliopsida > Santalales > Viscaceae > Viscum > Viscum album. The sequence goes on along the minus strand of OY728120.1, from coordinate 25,813,883 downwards.
ATGATCATCAATTATACTTGTGGGGATATCTATTAAAAAATATGACAATTAAATTAAACTAATCTCAAACTAAAGAGTAAAATAGAATTCACTTCAATTTATGGGGATGAATGACATCAACTATTTCACAGAGATGTGTATGGGGTCGCAGGGCATTTTTAAGGAATTTTGATGCTACAAACTACCACATGAGGGAATGAAGTGTATCTTTATCTTATATACCATGGATAAAATGGTATTCTACATAAACAACCACATAGAAATGATAGTTACAATCTCAAAACATGCCATCTATCTGGAGAGGGAGAGGGATAACATCCTCAAAAAGGATAGTGTGAGACATATTTACTTCCATGTTGTTGATGCTCGTGATAAAAAATTGTTAGGGAAAGAATTCGTTCCACATGTGCCCATGGAATAATCAGTTCCAAATATATAAGTGGATCATTGGATTACAAGATAGGTAAAAGATCCATATATATGGTTTTCACAACCCCAAACATGGTGACTCATTATTAGTTAACAATTAAGAACCTACCTGCAAAAAATATGTAGTAGATATCATAGATGATTCAATATGGAAAGAAGATGTGTATTATAAAATAGACACCAAGTATTATAACCATGTTTTAATTTTATTTTATGAGAAAATTAATGTAAATGCTGTTGCATGTTAATTGGAATCCAAGAGAAAACAAGATATTGAAGGTAATGTAAATAACTATAATGAATGTCTAGTGTCTAATCAGATTAATCACTATAATGAAATTTAGTATGATGTAACCTTTTCAGCATTTTCCATTTTTAAAATCCTACAGAAATATACATTATTTAACAATTGGTTTATTGTGAATTGATACATTATCCTTTCAGTGTTTGTAGATTATATAATACTCATTTTAAATAACATACCAGTCATATAGTTTGTTTAGGACTGGTTAAAAAATCATTTATCCATGACTTACTTAGGTTATTCAGCCAATATTTTAGTGATAAAGATCATTTGTGGTAGATCTAAGAAGATTCTTTCACTATGTAAAATTATATATGTTGACCAGATTCTAAAGAGGTTTAATATGGAAAAATCTATGTGGTGATTTTTTCTACTGGCACATAGTTTAAATATTTATTAGAAAATTTTCCCTTAGGCATAAAATGAAAAAGATAGAATTAGTGATATGCCATATTCTTCATTAATAGGATCAACCATGTACGAAAGGTTATGTACGAAACACAATGTAACCTATGTATTGAGCATGGTAGGAAGATATCAAAAAAATCCATGAGAATTTAATTGGACTACTTTTAATGCTATCCAAAATAACTGAGTTCAACTACTGAAATTTTCATAGTGTATGGAGGAGAAGATGAGGTGATAATTAGGGGTTATACATATGCTAGTTTTTAGATAGATCATAAATATCTGAAGTCACAGTTAGAATATGTTTTCTGTACTAATGGATGACCCGTGAGATGTAAGAGTTCAAGAATCCAGTCCTCACTGATTCTATTATGGAGAATGAGTATATAGTGGCATGTAATGTAGAAAAGTAATCCATCGGGATTTGAAGCATTTTCCATGAGATTTATGTTTTTCCTGGACGTAATGACATTATTTCACTCTATAGAGATAATAATGTAGTGGTGACACTTTCTAAAGAGGTATGGTCACAGCAACGGCCAAATCACATACTCAAGAAGTATCACAACTTGATATATTTTTATTAAATGCGTGAATTAATATGTGGAATATTACCAATGTAATGGAATGTGGAAGAACTTTCTACTAAATTCCAATCATAGTTGAAGAATGATATCATGTAAGTGCTAGATGGATTATGGATATTAATAGTCTTCAGTAGTTCTAGTGGGAGTCTGTTGGAGTTTTTTCCCTAGAACCAACATCTTTTTCAATATGATAATCTATATTCATAGGTTTAGAATATTAACAAACTACTTATAAATGCATTATTGTTCTTCTCCATAACATAGTTTTCTAAAATTTCCCAACGGTAGCTGTCATAATAAATGGTCATAGAAGTCCCCCCATGTGATGAGAACCAAGAAGTGTTGTGATATTCTTCATGAATATATGTTCTATAGCTAGATGATTTCATTTGATGGACACAAATGATACATGAAATCAGGGGTGGAGACTCATATGACATTGAGGCACCATGTTATGGTGTATTCCCTTAGTGATATCTAGTATGGAATTATAAGAATGAGGCCCACAAAAAACCACATTTTTATGTTTCTTTGTATTTTCTTATCAGCGGAAGTGTGTATTTTTCCTTATACTTTAAGATTATTATATTTGTGTATTATGATTCACACACTATGATGTATTTACAGAAATTATGATCGAATATGTTCGAGGTGAGGTAAGATATGTTGGGTAAATCCCAAGGAATATTTCATTAATGAATAATATGATAAAGGATTTGTCCCTTATCTTCAATAAAAAAATTTCTTATATCAGGTCTTTTGGATGAAATGATAGAGCCAAAATAAATACTTGGTAATGGTTTTCTATTAGCATGTTCAATTTATAGGAAGTCAAAGAAGGATATATCAAGCACATATGTTGATGGAACAATCATTGAACCTACATATTTTGATATATCATGACAAATGGAGAAAATTACATGGTAAGAATCCATATGTGGTATTATTTCACTACGAAATTTACAGCATTCATTATGGGTGCAGTGACATGTACCTTGAAGAAACCCTCTGACTTTATGTTTCTTCTCCTAATTCCACTATGAAATAGGCCTAGAGGATCACAAAATAGGTGTATCTAGAATACCTATTAAATAATATATTATTATTTATTCGTTCACTAGATGAATAAATATTATTCCCATATGTGGTATAATAATTATTCATGTATAGTTCACAATATATAAATATTTATATTCTATTTAGTAAATATAATATTTATATATATTTATTGGCGAATAATGTAGTGATATTTATTTATTAAAAAACTGTCATTATTCAAGGCCTGATAAATTTTATGCAGGAATAGCGGAATGAGATTTTAAATCTTTTAGGAAATATTAAATCTTGAATATTATTCTTCTAAATAAAATTTAATTTAATTTTCATGTTAATCAAATGTTGAGAAATACTAATATTTTTGTTATTTTTTGAAATGGGGTTCCACTGAGATTAAATAAATAATAAAGGGAACTTGGGTAATTATTTTATTTTAATCTTAGTTGTATATAAACCCAACTATTCTATTTTCTCGATTAGTCAATTCATTTGTTTGGTGTGGAAATTGGATTTGGATAATTAATTTTTGAATTAGTTAGATCCCATCGGTAAGAACGTTCCCCAAAATGATGATTGATCATCCCCCACCTCCCACTATCGAGTCAATAGAGATCTAGAGAATCCACTTGAAGTGGTTCTCAAGATGTACGAAGGAGGATGAAGAATGGGATAGAATATTCTGTGCTATAACCAAGGTATTCCAACAATGTTGTTTGATGATTTTTGGGAGATGTGCATATCAGATCTAGATGACATCTGCTTTGATTTGTATAATGCAACATTCGTACAACATAGACCTATTTTCAAATTCATCAATGAAGAAATAATTCAAAAAATTTAAATCATTAATTAACTAAATAAATTATATTTAATAATTTATTACCCTCTCTCACGTTCTGGAATTATAACCCTTGATTTTTTCCTTTGATTCAATTCCTTATAGCACAACATTTATCATTGTTTAAATCATGTATTGATCATCGATCCTATCAAAATGAAAATTTTGAAATGACACATCAGATGATTCTATTATACCCATAACATATAATAATCACAACCACCACAACCATATTGGGTTTCCCTAGGTTTAATAAGTATCCTCTTAATACACTATTCATATCTATATAGTGTTTTCATCTTCTATTATCCTTCTTCAAACTAAATTCTTTCAACACAACACAACACATTCAATATAATAACCATTGTTGCCACTTGGTTCCTGTTGTTCATTGGTAGAATTATTACATTCTACTCCACGTTCAACGGTCTTCTACAATTGTTTTTAGCCTTTCATTGATCCAATAAATAAATATTATTCCAACATATGCTCATTTTTATATTGAAAATATCTCAATGGTTATTTGGAACAGCACTATGGTTCCATTGTATCTTGTAAACTTTCAAGTTTCTTATGTATGGGAACATTCTTCCATCCTCTAGCTATTATTATGGTTTAGTCACAATTATATTCCTTTTTATCTTCACCATTCCCTCTAAATATATTTTGGAAATTACCTTTTTGTGGAATATTATCAAAACTTTCTCTATGATTCCTTTATAGATCTTCGTCCACTTTGATAACCATATAGACTATTTATTAAATTTTGTTGTACATATATATTATCTATATGCTCTATTATCATTTTTGATCATAAATTCTGAAATAAATAAATTCATTATTCCTTGATAATAACTCCAATCATTAGAAAATAATTCACATTGTCAACAGTTCATCATGAATCACCCTAAACAAATTTATTATTTATAATTATAACTCAATCATTTGGGATTCCTAATAATGTCGCCCTTTCTATTTTGTATAAAATGATATATTGATCTCCAAATTGTTTCCTATTTAATTCAAAGGGATGTTATTGTTCTTTATAACATGGTTATATTCAATTAATTCTCAATCTCCCCCTGGATTAGGTTCGTTTCCTTACATCATCAAACTTTTTCCTCTTGGTGAGTGGGAAGAAAATTAATTGAAATCCCACATAACCCTTTGTATTCAACTTCCCAAAGGGATTCTTTATAGGATTAAAATTACACTATGAGGATAGGGAAGGCTTCTTCATCCCTTTTTAATATCACTTTTTTCAGTATACATTGTATTCAATAAATTTTTTTTATCCAAAAACACTAAAACAATTTATAAAAATTTCTCATTGTAATGACCAAGTCTAGAACCCCCCCAGTCACTCACTATAACAGCCACAAAAATGAATATATCCATTTAGAGATACTCCCACATAGAATTTAGACAGCCAAAAAATACAGTAATTATACTAATACTAACCTCTTTGTAACAAATATGAATCTATAAAAACATCTGCAAACCAAGCCTTACCAATCCTGAAAAATAATGAAATATCAATTATCTTGGGATCTTGCACTTCATATAAACAATATGTGATCTTTGACACACTTTCACACCAAAACATTCATGAATTAATATTAAATAAATGGTATATAAGTATCATACTATATATTATAACTAAAATCAAATTTGAAATACAAATTGATTTCAATTAACACTTGTCTATTAAAATTCATTATAAGAATAAAAAATCACTAGATAAGGAAAAGAGGCCACAAAATATTGATCACTAATATTCCAAAGACTATATATTTTTAAACCAACTATTGATGTTCAAATTAGGGATTCTATTTGTCAAAAAATCTCTTGAATATCAATTTGTTATTATTTCTACAAAATCATTTTAAGGATACCAAACACCAAAAAACATTAATAAATAAAAAATATATATGAATTTCATTAATATCATTATTAATGATGTCCATTTGATCTCTATCCAATGAATTAAAAGAACATTAATTTTTGGTTATATCATATAATCTTTTCATCTCTTGCCATACGTGATTTTATATAAAATACACTGTTGGGGTCATTTCTACCATTAATTTGAACACCTTCCCCAATTGTTAGAACAAAAATGTTCATGGGGAGAGGGGTACCAAAAGGTTCATCACGTAGATGAATGAATATGGTCAATATGGACTAACCCTTTGACTTTAATCATTATGTATCCATTTTTTTGGTATTTGGGAAAGGAATTACATCATATTATTAACAACAACATCATCATAATTATTTATATCTAGAATTATCAACCTCTTTTAAAATGATCTACCTTATGTGATAAATATTACACATATATATGTGGGGGTGAGATTTGTAATCTTTCCCAATCTTGGTATTTTCACAAATGATGAATCAATAAGACTTGAAAAAATGTCATCTTATGTTGTACAAGTAGTGGTTATCACTACCAAATTACAAATTCATTGAATCAACATAAATTTCCTTTTACTATTGTTTGGAACCACTTTAGTTAAATTATATATCAATAGAAATGATATCCATCTTGGGAATCTTATTCTTTATCAGTGGAATCTCCTTTACTTATTCATCCACCTATCTCAACGCTGATACAATATCATTCTTTTTCATCAACATTTTTATTATTTTTTTCTAATAATGTTATCATGTCTATTTGGATCATATTTATTGTTACTAACTTCATTGAGTACATTTTTATTTCTTCAAGACATTGAAATAGTTATCCATTATAACAAGCCTATTTATGGGGAATGAATTATCTTTATAATTAATAGGAGTGGGGTGAATTGGTATGGATTATTTACCCATAAATGCATTCATCAAACAAAAATACATTTAAATATTACTAATGTTTGATAAAATAATGAATTTACCCGAATAATATTACACCATTGAGTGACTCCATGATTGAGATATTGGCACTATTAGAGTCCTTATTACATACTTGGAATTATTGACATTAAAATATCTACTCACAATATACCTAAATCATCCCTAATAATAGTGAATTGGATCTTACATATTTCATATATAAAATCATACATGGAAAATATCTTTTCTAATGTATTTAAAATTAATAATTGGTACAGAAGTTGAGTGTTTCGTAGGGTGGGACATCATACATTTATCAAAATTATTTTATTTCTCATTAATCTCATTCATTTCCACATCCTTACACTTTAGTTCGGGAGCCTTCACATTAAAAATAAATTAATTTCAACAATATATTTTATTATTTCATAATTTTCAGTTTTGAGTTAAATGATTCTTATATTAAATTAAATTCATTTCTTATTTGTTTTAAAATTTAATTTGAGAGATCATAAAATATGTCACCTTTTCATTCTTCATTTCTCTAATTCACATTATTCAAAAATTAATGGAAACAACATCTATATTTTCCATAATTATCCCATCAATAATAATCAACAATTTCATAATATTCCTCTTTCATGACTTCCCATTGTTATACCTTATCCTTTTTAATTAGTATTTTCTCATGGATAATTCATAAACACCTCTTAGAATAGAAACATGACATTGTTTCATATTCATCAATAGAATCACATGTTATTTCCGGTTACATTATTGAGTCTAAAATATGATATAATTTCTCCAATTATTATTTACGATAATATAGTGTAATAGATTCGGAAATTACCTTAGTTGTAGTATAATATTTTTCGTATTACATCTTATTTTTGTCTCCTCTTCATTATATTTGACTTATGATAATTGTTTTCAACTATTCTATATACTTTTAGATCCTTATAAAAATATCTGTTACATTATAAGTATCCTTGTCAACAACATTTTCAAGTGAATAGATTAATTTATTTTTCACTGAGGGATCAATCTCAATGTTTCATTGATTTTTTTTCAAATATAAATTTCTCTCAAATAAAGAGAACAATTTCATCTTCTATAATTACTTGTGGAGATCTGATTAAATATTCCATGTTGACAATAAGATAGTTTTTTAACACCTTATAATTATTTAAATCAAGCACTAGTTCCTTATGTATGTATTTCATTTCTCTTCAGAAAAAAGATCATGTTATATTAATATAAAAATCCCATAAATAAATTCTAGTCACTGGTACCAATTTCTCATCCATCAATGCGGGATTAGTGTGAGATTACCCAGAATGGGGGATAATGGTATGAATTTTATTTCCAAAATAATACAGATATTCCTTTTATGTCTCACATTACCTATGTGGATCAAGATATACAAATATTTCGGGTAGGTTTGTATGTTCTTTTACAAGATATAATTTTTGTTTCTTTATCATTTATAATTTGAATACATAATGAAAATAGGGATAAGATAATTTATATGGTTCACCCAAACTATTATATATCTGAAGTTCCAATATCAATAATTTTCAATTAACAAAATCAATATTAATTAGGATAATCTTCACATGGGTCACTATACAACAGTTTATGTACAACTCACTACATCCCAAGGTTCCACTAAAGATAATTTTATCTAATGTTCACTTTCAGTGTAAATGAGAACCTTAACATAGTTTAGGGAAAGACGGGTCCCTTATCATGTTTCACATGTGAGGTGAGAATCATAAAATTATTATAAATACTCTATTTTATTCTATATGGTATGATCCTTCACAAACATTGAAATCATTATGTTGTAAAACGATCTTCTTCTATAATGAATCCAAATCCCCTATTATATTTTCTATTATAGAATAATTACACTTCAATATTTGGTAGATTATTATATTGTCGAAAGACAAGTATTCTTCCTTTAGTCCCTCTCCATGTAATCCTTTATCATTTCAGATTTTCGATATGAAAATATTCACAGGTATCACATATTCATCACTTCCAATCGATATCCCATATTAAAATAGGAAGATCTTAAACCTAAAAAATGGATAATATTAGAATAATTTTCCAATTCAAATATCCATTAACTCCCTAAAGAGCATACTGTTGGAATTTCTCTATAACCATAGTCAATATAAAAACCTCACGGTCAACATTCTCTCTCCTTCGTATAATGAAGTATTTCTAAATTAATTCACCATATGTAAACCGTAAAATCCTTTTTATTGAACATGAGTATTTTTCTAAAATTGGTGAACATAATTTTTGAAGAATGTTTAATCAGTCCAATAATCGACATAATGATTTTTCCGGAAACCATTACATCCCCAATAAAAAAACATTTTACCATGTTGTGTTAAAAGACCTTATTTCTTTTGAGTTTAAAAAACTGGCCGCTATGGAACCTTAAAAATTTATTAGTTATATTATATTTTTAATATACATGATGGCCATAAAAAACATCATACTCCACCAAAAATATAATTCGTATTCCCTGTGTTTTATATGGACTTTACTAGGATACCTTTTCATTATCATTAGTTTGATCCATCTCATGTTGATTTTCATTGAACATTGATCCTTACAAACTTCACTTCAACAATGGCTTCCAAAATGTCCATTTTTCTACATTTTAAATAGGAATACATCCATCATTCCTTGTTAAGATCCATGACATATTACATGTCACGTTATTCTTTATGATTCTCCACTGTGACCAATTTTTCCTCACTACACCCTTATTAGTCCTTATTATGTCTCAATAGTCTACCATAACACAACTATGTGGACTAATATGACATGGTACCTATATATTATCCTTTTTTGGAATATCCTTCATCAAAATAGCCATATAAAGTGTGTGGTCTCATATATATTCTTCTCAATCTCCACAAATTCCACAAGCTATGGTGATCCCTTTCCCATGATCAGAAATATCAATACAACCTTCTCTAAGAAGAAATCATACATATCTGTTCCTTCTTTGGACAATGTATGTATCTTTTAAAATTCCATCACAAATTAGAATTATCTTAAGACAATATTTTCTATTTTTAAGAAATCGATCCAACATAATAACTTCAATGACATATTTTTAACAAATCCAATCACTTATAAATCATTCTAATTGTCACAATACGCCAATAATTACCTTGAAAAATCATGTTTTCAAAAAATTCAACACATTAATTTGGGATTCCTAATAGAGATATTTTCTATGGAATTACTGAATAATTTTTTAAATATTTATTAGAAAATATTTCTTTAATCATTCCACAATTTTCATATTCTTTAATATTTGGAATTCATAATAATAGTTAATGAAACAATGACTATCATGGTACAAAATATGGATGTTGAAATATGATTTAGTTTGGTAAAAAATGATTTCTTAAAATTAAATATTAATTCAAATTTTATCCAAAATAATTTGAATATAATTTGATATGTTTTTTGATGAATTTTTCATAAACTATATGGGTATTTGGTTCATTTGGGATATTATAATCTTAAATCATGATTTGTGATATGGGATATATCATTTTTCATGAAATATAGCATGTGATGGGTTATATTAATGTTTTAAGGTTTACTATGTATGTTTTTATGTTTTTTCCATATAATATAAATTTTTTTTTATCTTATTCTTCATTATATGCTCAATTTATTACTATATAACTTTTATTTGATTCTATAATGTATTTAATAAATATTTAAAATGGGGAGTTAATTTTAATATAAAACATTTATTGGTAGATAGTTTTTGAAATTATGAAAGTTTATAAGGATCATTTATTAATTAAGTAAATATATAAAAATAGATAATTATGTTATATTTAGTGATGAGTGACAATATTTTATCTGATAACCTAAAAAATCTAATTCGTTATTTTTTTCTAACAATATAATTATAGTATAATATTGTGGAAAAATTAATATTATTCATATGTTATTATAGTTTTCACATCTATTAATTACCTTTAATAGTATGAATTTATTTTATAAGTGATCATCATAAACTACATAGGATGGAAATATACCAAACAAGATATGTCATGTTATCCATATTTTTTTTAATTTACAAATAATTTTTCCAAGATGATATTTCATTGATTTTTATGTTTAGAAAAAAAATTATATGTGTTTTATTTAATTAAAACACACCATTGATGTACTATTGTACATAATATCCTCTAAAATGTGTTCCACTACATATACACACTTTTAAAATGAAAACATCACTAAATACATTAATTCTATTGTGGAAGTCAACCAAAATTAACAAAATATTATTCCACATAATGTTGATATTTGATAAAAATAAACCCATTAAATTCATCACAAATATAACACCCCATCCTAGTTTTTCATTTCCAATCGAGAGAACCATATATGAACATTTTCATCTCCACATATGCTAATGTTTTTCAGCCAATAATGAGGACCAAACCATTATTTGGGTGGACTATTCTAATATTATAATTCCCAATAAATATTTTTAGAGTAATCAATCATGAAATACGAAAAAATTATGGAATTAAAAATAATTTCTAACTATATAATATCTTCATCATGTATTAAAATTTTGATACCTTTGAGAGTTATACATCAATAGTAAAAAGAGTGATCCCACTAAAAATCAATTATATGCATGATAATAATAATTAATATAAAAGGTAGGAGGATCCACTATGAAAAGATAGAAAAAATTTCTTATAATATCCTATATCTAAATGTAAATATCTCACATATCATCCACATTTAATAGGAGATTTCACATTATTTGTGTCCCAAATAGTAAAATCTTCATGTGCACCAGGGTGTACCTATAGGGCGTGAGTATAATACTCAGTTAGAAAACACCAACATACACATATCATAAATACACTACTATATTTGAGTAAATTTACTATATTATAAATAAATAGATATCAAATATACACCTAATTTGCTTCATCTTAAGATATCCATGATTCCATCAATCAGGAATCTACTGACTTCATCAATTACTGGAAGAAGTAATGTTATACTAGAGGAATACCAATGCTCCATGGGTTGATGAAACGATATCATATAGTACAATAATCTAATCACATGTATAAAAACCAAATAGTGAAAAAGTAATAACATTACCATCCACTTGGTAAATAATAACCACCCTCATGATATACAACTCTCATACTGATCCCTGACATCCAAATAAACTAGTACTACAATTTGAACCATGAGAAGGGTGTATCCTAGCCAGGATCCTAGGAAAGATAATGATCCAAATAAAACGTGAATCACAAGTGTATTATTTACATATCATGACAACTCAAGGTGTTCTATAACTAAAAATCCAACATTGGGTTAATCCGCCTATAGAATGAATAATCATATCATTGAATCATTTATCAAGAGTTAGTACCCATAGGATTACTCATATGGAACACACACTATCTCAGCCCCAAAAAATAAGCAATTTATACCAGTTCACTTCCCCCATCCAACATGAAGACAATGACTTAATCCAATATGTTAAATTAACAAACCAAATTATCATTTATTCACATGATACCCTACATTTTTCTTAAATTATCAAGTATATAACTCCCATTAGTGACCCAAACTCTAACCACAGGGTAGTTACAATAATGATATAAAGACCCCATGCCCCTTACATGGTGAATTTATCACATTATAGATTAATCACATGCACTCTATAATACAAAAGTTTTTACACCATATGAACCAAGATAACCTCTCATACACAGATGATCATTCACACATATATAGATAATAAAAATTTTAAAGAACACCTACTTTTATCCTCTAGAAGAGAAATTATTGAAGGAAATTAATTAAATGAAGTTGAATCTTTAAAATCTATTAACCTATTATAAACCCACTATTTTTTTGGATATCAGATAGAGAACAAGTATACCAGGATATAATATTGGGATGGAAGATTGAGAGTGGCTATCTGTAACTAGAGATGTTCAAGAATGTTGAAAATAGTTTAATAAGGATTTAAGTGGACTGTGGATATCTCAATAATCATATGGTAAAGAAAGATGTGGGAATATATGGTTAGGTCGGAGAAACAATATGAGGGGTGAGTATTGAAATTATAATTTTAGGAAATTATAAATATTCAATTAGCGAATTATATTTCACAGACCACTGAGTAAAAAAATTGATGTTGTATTTGGTACCAAGTAGATTTCTAACCACATGGTAGAAACCCACCAACATTGTACTGGGTCACCAAATTATTTGGCCTCCTAATGAATCATCATTAATCAAATGTAAGTACTACACATTTTATATTTTAGTAACTAATATAACATTTTATTAGATTAACCTATAAAAATAGACATTGATATACCATCAAATCTATATTTATTTCAATATCATATAATAATAAAAATATAAAAATTACTAAAATATCAAAAAACTGATCTAATTTATACATTACAATATATGAGTCTTTACAAAATACAAACCATGGGTTTCTAATCCTTAATAAGAATCACTAAGTCTCATCTGCTAAATAACATTGGCTACAATAATCTTTTATAATTTTAGTTCTCCCATGTATTCTCATAAATTCATAAAATATTATACTATATATACTTTAGGGGAATATTTATTCCTTAGTAAAATATTCTCATTGATCTATTACATTCCCTCTAGTGATTCTAAATTTAATTCTTTTATTACATCATTACATCCTAACTATTAAACACATGATTGTGGTCCAACTCATCCTCTAGATATGAGAAATATAAAATTAATATTGAACATTATGATTCAAATTATAATATTTTGATTGATGATCCACCATGCCAATCCATTTGAAAATATGAAAAAATGAATACAAACTATTTTCCTATCCTTATCTGCGTCATCAATCAATGATAACCCAAATAGGGTGAGACATGAAATAATACACAGTAAAACATGAAGAACTCTCATATTGACATCCTCTATTCAATATATTTCATTTTTTACTCTATGGGTTGACTATTAATTTGAATATTAAATGCACCCTCTCAGTGGATTCATATACAAATATCAGAATTTTGATTTCTAACATTACCACTCTTAAATAATAAATGGAAGAGAAAAAATATTGAATCTAAAAATAATTTGTAATTAGATATACGACTTAGAGGGAAGATGAATCATTGGTATAATATTTTAAATTTTATTATATAAATTAACCTCATTTAATTTTTTATGTCTCGATCTAGTATCCTTTAATCTCTTCCCCAATGATGTTTAATATTAATTAAAATGAACGACATACCTTTTGTTTTAAATGGTTTATCTCTATTGAGGACCCATATTCCTTACTATGTTTTCGTCTGTTAATAATATAAAAATTATATTACGGTTTAAATTTATAGTGATTAATTGTGATTCCGCATTTCACATAATAGTTAGTAAGGTATCATCAACATAATTGGGAAGACATCATGTACCTCCTAAACACAATATATTATTTATATATTATACCAAAAAAATTTAAAATAGATAACTTTCCTATATTGAAAATTAAAAATATCTTCAGTACTATATTAGATTACTTAGTGTCAAATGATAAAATACACTTCCTCAACCATGTTTTCCATATTTTAGAGAAATTTCAATGGATTTCTGTGCACATAAACCTCCCTACTCATGATTTTAGCATAATCTAAGTGTTCATGAGAGTGATCACAAACACCATGTTCCTATTTCATCATAAAAGTGAGTCTCCAGATGATGAAAATAAAACCACTTACCTCAACATAGATGATAAAATAAAAAAAATGGTTTTAAATCTTTATTTCATTCTCTATTTTTGATATATATGATCTCTCTCTTTATAAAATATAGGAATATAAACAAAAGGAACTATTTTTTTTATTAATTTTATCTTTTCATATTTTTTAATTATTTTTATAATATTTCCATAATAAAACTATAAACCATCCATTGCATCTCATTAATATAATTATAACTATTTCATAACATCTAGAAATATCGTAATCTTCTCTTTGATAATGAATAAAAAATATTTCCATAAAAATTTCTAAAAACAATATTCCATGATAATATCAATTATTACTATCCAAAATATTATCTTTAATTATATCTTTTATCAATGGTCTATGATATTTTTATGTTTTAATATCTATTGATGATTCATCTATTTTAAAGTCCTCAAACATTATTTCCTTTTTAAATTCCTTGACTTTAGACTCTGAATACTACTGACATGAATATCAAAGTGACTTATGGTATGATTCCATTTAAAATTATCACTAATAGAAATAGATTCATGCAATGTAATAAATTAATAAGGTAACCTCAAATATAACTTATACTCCACCAATTCTAACATGTTACTAAAAACATCATATGAAAGGTCAAACAATTTTTAACTTGATCAAAAAAAAATTGCTTACATGATCACAAAAATACTTGTGTAATAAAGGAAGTGTCTTAAAATATAATAAAATACAATAAAATCATAAGTAAAATTATGATACTTCATGACCTTATAAAATCATTATCATGGTCATATGTGACTTCAATTTGTTATGAAATATTGAAAAATGTCTCACAAGACACCAAAGTCAGGATATTCCAAACGTATTTTGAAATATTAAGGAAATAATAATTTTTAGATCCTATATAGAAATTAAATATTTCATAAACTAATTACGTAATTACCTTTAATTATCATAAAATCATCACAATAATTAATGAACTAAAAAAATACTTTAGGACCATCCAATATTCTTACTCTTGGTTGACAACAAGTGCCACATTGTACAATGATTCCATTTGGATATTCAATAATTCCCTTTAGATTTTATATCAACCACAAAAACATGATCTATGAAATATAAAATCATTGACTTTATCAGTTAATTTTTTCAAGTCACCAATCCACTAGATGATGTATTGTTTTTTAGATAATTCTCTCTGTCTATGATAACATGATTTTTTCCAAGTGATTTGGATTCTCTCCACCTTAAAATGAACACTCATTCAACATTTTATCCAACTTTTTTGATAAAAATACAATTAGATTCATGAAATGTACAAATTTGTGTACTCATATTTCCACTATAATGAATTAATATGTAAAAATAATAGTGGTTTTATTCCCAAAAAGACCTATAGTGAGAGGGGGGATAGACCTTTAGGGATAATCTCAATCTCTCAAAACTATCATTGGGAAATTTCTTGAAGAATATATTAGAAAAAATATCACTCATGGGAATTAATACTATCCTTATATAGATAATATAAAAATAAAATTTAAAAAACTATAACCTAATATAATTTTACTATGACCTAGTGGGGTGTAATATAATTTATGGGATATTAATTTCACATTTATTTTCAAAAGAATCTATGAGATGTACTTACTATGCACCCTCAAATCCTTAGGTTTTTCATTCATATAATAATTTATCGATAAGAACTTATCATATCTATATTGAATTCCCCTATGGTTCTTATGGTGATTGAGTTTTTATTTGTACCATTATATCCCACACACCTTCATCCTTTGAGAAAATTTACAACTAATTTTGATCTATTATCATCATAGGACCATTCTTATTCTTCATTAGAATATACAAATAGATTTAGTTACATTAATTTCTTATACATTAATCCAAAATTATGGTTTCCTTTGATATATTACAAAAGTTTCAAATAAATCCAAAAAATAAAATTCTTAAAGATCACTCGGTTACTTTTTACACAAGTTCGCATCATAGAAACATCCGATCACAATTCAAGGAAATAGAGTAAGATACATATTAGTATGATAAACACTATTTGATTAAAAATAATTATTCAACACAAATGCCTTGATTCATTCCAACCAGTATGGGGTTCTATATTGGGTTGGAATAATCCATTCCAAATTTCTTTAGAAATTATCTTACATATTTTTCATATAAAAGTAAAATTAACCCTTTTCTATTGCATCATAGGAAATACATGAAAATATCTCATTTCTCCCAAAATAAAAATATCAAAATTAACCATTAATTGTATATAAAATTCAATTTAAGGGAACTCTATATAAAATATATATTAATATCTTCAACTTATACATTTACATTGAAAGTGCCTTCCTATATTTTCTTTATGTATAGTTTGATTCCAGATTTTCCATTACTGAAATTCATTTATCTTAGTCATCCATATAACACTGAATAATGGACAATAAGTAGATATTTTATATCATAAATATACATATTCATCTTGAAAACCATTTTTTCATCAATTTCTAGAAAACAAACACCATTTTGATCAAAATAGGATTCTCCCCACAATCCATTATAGAAGGCATATTTCACGTCTGTTTGATATGGTTTGGAAATACATTAAAAAATAACTACTAGAATCATTATTATAGTTTTTATTCATGATACTAGAGTAATGGTTTCTTCAAAATCAACCCCTTACACATTTCAAAATTATTTTTATGTTTTTATCCTTATTTTGAGATATTTTTCCTTTATCATTATACTTATTTCTAAATAAAGACTTAGTTTAAATTCCTTTATTATCATTTGGAATTAGGATATAACACCTTGTGGAATTTCTATAAATATTATCAAGTTCATCATTCATATTATTTAACGTTTAATTTTGTTTTATATCTTAAGAAACTCATCGAGTAAGAATCTTTGTGGTAATAGAAATTTTATTTTTATGGATCAATATTCATTTGGTCTAAACTATATCATTTTGATATCAAAATATATTGTTTATTTCCACATAAATCATTAGATTTTGATATATTAATTTTCTAATTGTAACAGCATATTATTCATCACTTTTCTGATTAACGTTATTAGTAGCGACATATGATTCAATTTCATGCCATTCATCACTGACATACTTATGAATATTATAATTATCATTACCATAGACTAAACAAAAAATTTTATCTCAAAAATTCATATCATATACATTTTTTATATACATAACATCATAAAACTAAATCACAATATAAATAGTCATTTTCCATTATCTTCATCCTTTTTATTGGAAAACTACACTATAAAGACAACTCTATCAAAATTCTCATCAATGATCATTTTATTTTTTTAATTTTATTATCAAATAATGAATAATAAAATCATTTAATTAGATAGTATTTGGGATTTTCTACATTGTTTATGAAGTCATATTAAAATTACAACACAAAAATACTAGCTCCAAATATTCATGGTTATGTATAGAACTTCTATAACACCCCAATATTTCATTGTATGTTATCTCTTCAAATTAAATCAATATCATGTGTTACACGCAACAACGAGTTGGAACACACCACGACTTACCAAACTAGCCATTTGAAAAGTAGTTTTGAATAATATTAACTAAATTCTGAATTTTATATGTATCCTATATAATATTAACATTCATATTTTGTGTTTCTAAGACATAATATAAGGAAAAATTCAATTTTTTAGATAAAAGATGTATTTTTAAAAAAATTAAATATTACTGCCTATTAAATAGAGAATACTCTTTAAAACCAATATTTATAACTGTTATATATACAAATTAATGAAATTGAATTCTTATTTATAATCAGGACATAAAAAATTATGTTTTGATAATTTTTTGGTACTTTTCTGATAACATTCGTATTTTTATGAATAGTGAAAAACAATAAATTTTAATTGAAAACAACTTTTTTTATCAAAATAATTTATATTGAGAAATTAAAATTTTAATGGGTTTGAAGTAAAATTATATTATATTTTTATCATTTTATTCGATTTAGGTCATTATATGTAATTTGAAATATAAATTTGACATAAACACATGTCAATCTTTTGATAGTTCTTACATTTTAAAAACCTATTTTTTTGTTCTGACAATGAGAATTAAGATTAAATAAATAAATGAAACATCTATGTTTGGAATTTGGTAAAATAGATTACATTTTGAATCTAGAATATCAAAATTAGCTTTGGGTGAATTTTTGGTATTTCTCTGAAAACATTCATTTTTTGAAGAATAGTGATAAATACTGTGTTATTGTTTAAAACCGACTTTTTATTTAAATAGTTTTTTATTTTATGTAAATTTATTTTAATTAAAAATAGATATATAAAATCTATATAAGTTCAACATAATTAATTGTAGTCATTTTATAATAATATTACATATTTTAAAGTTTATTGAACCATTTACCATCTTTTACCCACCGTTTAGGAGCATTTCCAAATATTCATAAAACGTAATTTTATTGCATCTGTAAGTTTAATTTTAAAAATTACAGTGACACAGTTGACATCCATAAGTAAAATGTGATTCAATAACATGAAAATAATTTTTGGTGAATAGTAACTTTTAACTTCTATTTACCACGGTTAAAAGTAAATTGGGTAATTAAAGGTAAAAAATGATATTATAATAAACCTATAACATGTCGAATTTATTTTGGATATGTGTAATTTAAAATAAAAAAATCTTACAAATCAAATATGATCCTTTTTTTTCACCTAGATTTGATTAGGAGATTTATTATTATTTTATTTAAACAAGAGTTAAAAGCATTAAATTCAATGTTTATTAACTAAAACACTTCTAATATAGGGTTTTTCAAAAGATAATTTCATATATATATATATATTTATAAATTATAAATCTAAAAATATTTCCTACACAATGGTATTTTATTTATAAATTTTAGACTTTAAAAAATTAAATTTATTTATAACCCAATGATGATTCAGTAATTACCTTATTAATGAAGGAATCAAATAAATGGTATTATAAATATTAAAATAAATATAATTTAAATGTTTTGATTCCTTAAACATGCTAATAAGACATGTTAGCGTTGATTAGATAAAAAAATTTCTAAGTGATATGGTTG
Source organism: Viscum album (assembly GCA_963277665.1). Lineage (NCBI taxonomy): Eukaryota > Viridiplantae > Streptophyta > Magnoliopsida > Santalales > Viscaceae > Viscum > Viscum album. The sequence goes on along the minus strand of OY728120.1, from coordinate 25,794,480 downwards.
TTATGACTTTCATAAAAACCAAATACCCATTAGTGTCAAAATTTACATAAATTAAATTTTAAAACAAATACAATATTATTTGTTGATATAATATTCCTTAAAGTATAAGGTTCTTCCAAAGGTCTTAAATAATATTATATATAGCATTAATTAACCACTTTATGTTATCATGGATGTTTAGAGTAATTGTATTAACCCTATAGTTTAAGAATACAAGAACACACTGTAAAAGTTAAACTATTTAACTAAGAGATAAATCTAAAATATAAGGTTAAAATGGTAACATAAATATGTCTAAAACCTATTAGATGAAATTATTTCGACCCATAACCACTTGTGTCTTGAGATAAACTCATTTTTAGCTATTACTAACCGAATATTATTATATAACAAATCAATATGTTAATCATTTCCTAAAGTGACCCTCATCCCTCTTATAAATGGGCAGTTCCCCTTCTCTCAAAATCACACCTCCAAAGTTGTTTTTCTCAGCAATAACCTGACCAAATAACCTCCCAAAATCCCTCAAATAAACCTAGAGGACTTATGTTTATCAGAAAGCCAACCAAAGTAGTCCTTTTGATCAACTCAAAAAGAAACACACGAAAAAGAGGTAATAATTTCACCACCCTTTTTCAAGTTCTTTTCTTATTCCACTTCCGCTTTATTTGTTTTTTCCATAACAAGATAATAACTACAGTACCTAAAACATACTTTGATGTTATTATACATATGGTACAAACATATTAATTGTTCTATCCATCCTATAAATGACAAAAGTCACCATACCTGTCAACGTACTGCTTACCATCTCCACATTGTGGTGTAGTTTGTTATTCAAACAATTAATTATTTGGATGGGTATAATATTGCGTATAACTGATGTAAATAAAAATATAACATTTTATTATTCTGTATGTATTATTTACGCTACAATTACATGTTATGTCACCATTAATATAATGATATTATACCTCATTTGTACGTACGAATTACCATCTCCACAACATGATGAGATTCAATTCCACATTCACCATTCAATGATGATTATAAAAATATATATTATTAATAAGTAGGTAATATATTACATAATAATTATACTAAATAGATATATATATATATATTTCTGTGGGTGTGTGTGTGTCTTATTCACTTACTTCTATTCAATACGATATGAAAACAAAAACAGTGTTTACGAGTACGTATGGACTAACGTCTCTATAAACAGTGTTTTCCATTTTATATATCAATATATTATACAGATTTATATTCTAAATATATATGATTTATAAATCATGTGTTATTATCATGAATTATGTAAATCCTAATCAGAATGATACAATCCAGAATAACAAGTTAAAACAGGTACGATAAAGAAAGCGATTATTTCCTGAAATGTTAATTTACATGGAAATAATTATTAAATAGGTAGAACAAAGTCATAAATGAATCATTTATGATATAAAAAATTTTAATATGGTTCTGGTATACTTTAATAACATATTGTGGTTTTTATACTAGAGGTTAAATGTACCCTCGACCAAAGGAAAGTGCAAGGTAAGGGTTACTTTCACAACCTCATTATTATCTAAAGTTGTTTTTACATAAGTATCTACTAAGAAATATTTATTATCCATTTCCATATTTCATAAAAGTGTTTTAAAATAGATTATTTTTACGGGACCCTTTTAATAAATCATCATTTTAAATTTTTTAATGATTTATTCTTCTAAACCAATCCCATTAATGTCCTTGTTTTTAAAATGGTTTTAAGGATTAATTTATATGGACATTAATTTTTTAATGTGTAAATTAAATTCAAAATTTTCAAAGTGTTATGGGTAAATTTGATTTAAAACTATCCTTTAAATGACTTCCTTTAAAAAAATTCACTATTTAACGATTTCATGATAAATAGATATTTCTCTCAATGATTTTTACTAATCATTTTCAACTATGTCAAAATCAATTACGGGATATTATTATTGATCAAGGATTATTTATTATAAAAATATTCCAGATTATATTTAAGGTTTTGTGATATGTTTGTTGGTGCATGTTTTATTTTTATACCATTCATGGTTGATGGATAAATTATTGACATTTTGTATGCTAGTTTTAAAATGAATGTTTATATTATGCTTAAACCCTTTCGTATGAGAAATGTATTGGACATAGTAAGTGACGAGTGGAGACTACTATAGCTCCTTGGGGAATTTGTAGGTCTCATGATACAAACTAGTGTCTTCACACAAGTCCTTTACAAAATGTTATTTCTAGTCTTGGAACAAGGCCTTGACTATGTTGTTATGAAGTCTTGCATTATACATTCCATCATTATGAAATTGGGTATTGATATTGCATTTGATTATTTGACTAGTAGAATTTCGAATAGAAAAAGTAAATGGGATTATTTGATTTAAATTGGACAAATTGTTCTGAATTATTTGTTTTAAAGGATCATTTTTTAGTCTTAACCATTTCTTTTAATGTTTATGCTTATTTATGAATGTTTACACTATATTGTTATCCTTACTGAGCATCTGAGCTCACCCCTTTCTTATGTTTTATTTTCCTAAGTTTCCAAAAGTGTATTATGATTGATAAGAAGGGTTATGCTAGAGGATTAAAAGCATTCTGAGATGATATATTTTGTTTTGTTTTGTTTTCTAATGTGTAATGTAACATTAATTTATGTAATCTATTTTCATATATTGTTAAACTGATCGGTCCTTCGGGACATGATTCTTTGTAATCATGACAATATATTAAGACAATTCACCGGCTCTGGGTAACTGGGGTCAAGGTGTTATAGTTTGTATCAAAGGAAGTTTAGCAACATCCTTGGAAATAGATTTAGATAAACTTGGATTATAGAATATTACCCTAAGATAGATTGTGAGGATTAGTATATAAGAACATCTTAGAAATTTGGTAATGTAGATATTTTGTGTATTTTCCAAACAATACATCCCTGTCTGGATATGAGTAGGTAGAGGTGACTCTTGCATAGATGTACCTAGGTGTGAAAACTCATACATAGAGTTTTGGGCTTGACCTGAGATATATTGGTACACGACAATGGGCCCTGTTGCACTCATGGATATGACACTCCCGGGGGATATGCTTTGGATAATTCACATTTTCATTACAAGCCATTATAATGGATTTTGGAGTAAATACTTCCTCAAAGAATAAATTTTATGATTATAGATTATATGCATAATATTTTCAATTTTCATTAGGTATTTTACACGTTTGGAGTTATACATTGTGATTCATAAACTGACCTAGTGTATTCCATTGTTTAGAAATGGTGCCTAGTAGAAGGAATAAGAACTCCAACAATACGGATGATAGAAAGATTAAGAAGGATCATATCATTCATGTTATAAATCTTACAATTAAAAGTTAAATAGTCTCCCATGGATTCTCATAATATGATTAAATATTATCATGTGTTAATAAGATAAGTAGTGAATTTCTTGATTCCTATGGATTTGATGGGAAGCAAGAGATGAAAATGATGGAAGAGAGAAATATTGCTAAAGGGAACACATGAAAGAATGATTTTCCCATATGTGATAACTATGGAAAGAATCACCTTGGTAAATGCTTGAAGGGAATGGGAGTTTGATATAAGTGTGGAGAAAAAGGACACAAAGTATGTGATTTCAAGGGTAAGAAAAATGTTTCAAATGTACAGTGCTTCATCTGCATGGAGTTGGGACACTATTCCGAACAATGTCCAAATCATCACAGTAAACCCCAAATATTGCTATTTGGTAATAATCAAGTTATGATACTACCGAAAAGAAGAGGAATTATTAGAGTTCTTATGTTGTTATTAATGTATTTTTTCATTTGAGTATTGTATTAATGGTGTACATGTTATAAGAATTATAGATTATATAAGGATTGTACTACGGTACTATTTCATTAATGAATTGAGATTGTGTGGATCCAAGAAAAGTGACTCAATAGCAGATCAAATTATTTAGAAAAATATATAGTTGAGACACATATAAACCATAATATGGTTCTGATATAGAGGTAGTCATTTTGGTATAATATATGATTGATTTGGAGAAATTATATTAGATATTCTTTACTACCTTGAAACTGATTAATGAATTGTATATTCCATCATTGTTGGAGTTTACAATATTTACAGATAAAAGGAGTATATCCCGTATTCTATAAGGAATAAGGGATCATGAATGCAATCAATATGGTTTTATGGTAATTCAGTGTGTTACCATGTTTTAAAAGAATATATTATGATGGTATTCACATTTTATTATGTGTAAAAAAGGATCTTCATTATTTTTACCTTCTTTATAAATGTTGGAATGTGAGTTTGGAAAGAAGTATTTTGGATAAGTCTAAAGGTTTCAATTGATTATGCTGGACATTGAATACTATTGTTAAGGTGAAATCATTTCTTGATATTATTTTTTATTGACATAAAAAGGACAACCTAGAGGTCGGGCAACAACCTGTCATGTCCAGTAAGGCTACGAGACTTGAACCTGAAACCAAAGGGAGAGAATGGATGATCAACTACCCCTGAAAAATATGATGTCCTAGTTATAATAATATTGTTTTTTAAAATATTATAAAAAATTAATAATAAATTCATTATTTATGGAACCCTATATGATTATCATAAATATAATAATTTTGAATTCTATTATCTTATGGAGTGAGAGATGAGATTGTGGTAGGAATTAGTGGGAAGGATGAAACTCTACCTGTCAAGTATATTTTTTTCTCCTCCTATACTATGAATAAATTGATTCTTAAACATTAGGGAAGATATCTTAAAACAAAAAATTTGTTATCCTAATAGCTTATGTTTCGTTGAACTTATGATATTTTAAATCATCATAGATTAATGGATTTGAGGATTTTAATTGTACACTTGTTTATGACTGATGACCTCAATCACTCCCTATAAATATTTATGTTCTCCCTCCAATTATTTGTCATTAATTTCGACTAATTTTCTCCTAATAAAGATCATAATTTGGTGGTGAGTGTTTCTTTTCCTTCTCCATATTATTAAGAAAATATTTATTAAACCAATTTCAAAAGTGAGTTTCCACAAAGGTATTTTTCTATTTTTAGCCCTTTGTTTATGAAGAAAAATTTCAAATTGTGAGGATTCAATTTATTGAAGGAGGGGAGAATGTAACACCCCAATATTTCATAGAATGTTATCCATTCAAATTAATTCAATAACATGCGCTACAAGTAACAACAAGTTCGAGCGCACCACGACTTACCAAAATAGTCATTCAAAAAGTGGTTATGAATAGTATTAACTGTATTTTGAATTTTCTATGTATCATATATAATATTAACATTCATATTTTTTGTTTCATAATCATAATATAAGGACTAATTCAATTTTTCACATAAAAGAATTATTTTTCAAAAAATTCAATATTACTGCATATTTAATAGAGAATCCTTATTAAAACAAATATTTGAGACTTATATATATTAAATTTAATGAAAATAAATTCTTCTTTATAATCTTGAAGTAATAATTTATTTTGAAAAATAAATTTCTACATTTTTGATAACATTCATATTTTGATGAATAGTGAAAAATACTAAATTTTAATTGATATTTTTTTTTAAACAAAATAATTTATAATGTTAAATTATAAATTTTAAGGATTTTGAAGTATAATTTTATTATATTTTTATCTTTTAATTCAATTTAGGTCATTATAATAAATTTTACAATTAAATTTGACATAAACACATGTCAATCTTTGGATAGTTCTTAATATTTTTAAACCCATTTTTTGGTTTTGACAATGGGAATTAATTTTATATTAATAAATGAAATTTACATGTTTTTAATTTGGTAAATTATACTTAATTTTTGAATTCATAATATCAAAATTAGATTACAGTGAATTTTTTGTTTTTTTTCTAAAAACATTCAATTTTTTATGAATAATGAAAAACACTGTGTTATTGTTTAAAATTGACTTTTTATATAAATAGTTATGTACATTATTTAAATTAAATTTATGTAAAAATATATATATTTATAATAGCAATATTAGTTCAATTTAATTCATTGGAGTCATTTTATAATAAAATTAAATGTATAAAAATTTGTTGAACTGTTTACCGTCTTTTACCCACCTTCTATGAGCATTTAAAAATTTGCATAAAACATAATTTTATTGCTTTTCTAAGTTAAAATTAAATCATACCAGAGACATGGTTGACATCAGTAAGTAATATTTGATTCAATAAGATGAAAATATATTTTGGTGAATTGTAACTTTTGACTTTTATTTACCGTGATTAAATGTAAATAGGGTAATTAAAGGTAAAAATGATATTATAATTACCCTAAAACAAGTCCCAATTCTATTGGATCAGTGTAATTCGACCAAAAACAACCTTGGGAATAAAATATGATCCTTTTGGTCTACATGGATTAGATTTGTACATTTATTATTATTTTATTTAAAGAATAGTTAAAAGTGTTATATTCAATGTTTATTAACTAAACTATTTTTAAAATATGGTTATACAAAAGAAAAATTCGAATATAAATATTATAAAGAAATATAAAAATATTTCCTACAAAATGGTATTTTGTTACTAATATTTAGACATTAAATAATTAAAATTATTTATGATATAATGATGATGCAGTAATTAACTTATTAATGGAAGAGTCAAATCAATCATTCTATAAATATTAAAATAAATATAATTTAGATGTTTTGAGGCAATACATGAATTTTATATGTTATTCCGTCATGTTAGGGTTAGTTAGATAAATTTTTTCAAAGATATAAGGATTTTATGACTTTCAAAAAAATAAAATACCAAATACTGTCAAAATTGTTATAAATTGTTTTATGAAAAATACTATATTATTGGTTGATATAAAAATGATAAAGATCAAAGGATCGTCCCAACGGATTAAATAATAATATATATTTCATTAATTAACCACTTTAGGTTGTATTGGATTTTTAGAGTAATATTATTAACCATATAGTGTAAGAATACAAGAAGACACGATAAAAGTTACACTATTTAATTAAGAGATAAATATAACATTTAAGGTTAAAAAGGTAACCTAAACTTGACTAAAACCTATTGGTTGAGAGGATTTAGACCCATAACCACCTATGTCTTGAAATAAATCCATTTTGCACCATTATTAACCAAATATTATTGTATAATAAATTAATATTTTAGTCTTTTCTGAAAGTGACCCTCATCCCTCTTATAAAATGGCACTTCCCCTTCTCTAAAACTCACACCTCCAAAGCCATTTGGATCAGAATAACCCTACCCAAGTATCTTCCAAAAATCCATCACATCATCCTAGAGTCCTTACTTTGATCATAAATCCATCCAATGGATCTCTTTTGATCAACTGAAAAGGAAATACTTGAATAAGAGGTAATAATTTCACCGTCATCTTTCAAGTTATTTGCTTCTTCCACTTCCTCTTTCTTTGGTGATTCCATACCAAAATAATAAAAACATTAAATCCTACATTATATGATGTTATTATAAATATGGTACAACCATATTTGTTATTCTATCCATCTTATAAATGAAAAAGTCACCATAGGTGGGTACGTATGACTTACTGTCTCCATGTTGTGGTGTAGTTTGTTATTCAAAAAATTAATTATTTGGATATTTATAATAATGAGTACAACTAATGTAAATAATAAATATTTTTTTTTGATTCTATATATATTATATACAATCCAATTACATACAATTTCACAATAAATATAATGATATTTTTGTTCGTGTGTACGTATGGATTACAGTCTCCACGACATGACGAGATTCATTTCCACATTCACCATTCAATGATGATTATAAAAATATATTTTATTAATAAGTATGTAATATATGACATAATAATGCTACCGAATATATATATATCTTATTCACTTTCATCCATTCAATATGATATGAAAACATAAACAACGTTTAGGAATACGTACGGTAGACCATCTCCAAAATGGTGTTTTCTATTAAATATATCTATCTATTATGAAAATTTATATTCTAAATATATATGATTTGTATATCATTTGTTATATTATGGAGGTATTTAAATCATAATCTGAATGATTTGATCAAGAATAATATGTTAAAACACGTGCGATAATGATAGAGATTATTACCCTAAATGTTAATTTTACATTGAAATCATTATTAAATGGGTAGTATACAGTCATAAATGAATCATGTATGATATAATAATTATGAATATGGTTCTGGTATAATTTAATAACATATTTTGGTCATTATACAAGAGTTTAAACGTACCCTCGACCAAAATAAAGTTCCAGATATAGGTTAATTTCACAATCTCATTATTATCTAATGATGTTTTTATGTAAGTATCTATTGGGACATATTTATTATCTATGGCCATGTTTAATTAATGATATCTCAAATTGATTATTTTTGATGGAATATTCTAATAAAACATTATTTTAAATGTTTTTAGGATTTAGTCTTTTAAACCTTTCTCATTAATGTCTTTGTCTTTAGAATGGTTTTAAGGATTTATTTATATGGACAAGAATGTTTTAAATTGTTAATTACATTCAAAAGTTTCAAAGTGGTAAGTGAAACATTGATTGAAAAAAACCATTTAAATTAAATCATTTATAAATTTTGTGACTTTTTAATGATTTCATTAAAAAGGGATATATATTTAAATGATTTTTACAAATCATTTTCAACTATGTCAACATCGATTCAGAGATATTATTCTTAATCAAAGTTGATTTATTATAAAAATCTTCTATATTTTATTGAATGTTTTGTGATATGTTTGACTATGGATGTGTTATTTTTATGCCATTCATGGTTTATGAATAAATTATTGACATTTTGTATGATGTTTTTAATATAAATTTTTTTGTCATGTTTTAACCTTTTCATATGAGGAATGTGTTGGACTTAGTAAGTGACGGGTGGGGCCTGATATAGCTCTTCGGTGAATCGGTTGGTCTCGTGAGACAAACTAGTGTCTTGGCACAAGGCCTTGAAAAAATTACATTTTTAGTCTTGGCACAAGGACTTGACTATGTGGTTATAAAGCCTGGTATTATGCATTCCATCATTATGAAATTGAGTATTGATATTTCAGGTGATTATTCGACTAGTAGAATATCCAGGTAGACAAGTAAATGGAATTATTTAATTTTTATTGGCCATATAATGTAGAATTTAATGTTTTAAAGTCTATTGTTTTAGCCTTATAGATTTTCTACAATTTTTATGCTTATTTATGAAATATTCCTCTTTATTATTATCTTTACTGAGCATCTGAGCTAACCCATTTCTTATGATTTATTTTTCCAAGATTCCAAGAGTGTATTATGATTAATAAGTAGGGATAATCAAGTGGATTAATGGCGTTATAAAAGGATCATTTATGTCGTGTTTTATTTTCTAATGTGTAATGTAATGTTCATTTATGTAATCTTCTTTCCAAGAATACAAAACTGATCGGTCCTTTCGGACGTGGTACCTTGTAATCAAGCCAATGTAATAAAAATTTGCATTGACTCTGGGTAACTATGTTCGGGTCATTACAACTTCTATCCCGAATTATTATCCTATTGATCTATAAACGCATAGGTTTTCCAACATCCAAAAGACTTATATCCACTATCTTAGTTATACTATTCTATCGGTGAGTCTAAAATGTACTATTATGGTGATTTATTATATTTTTTGAAATATAATTTTTAATAAAATTATTATAAAACACCCATTAATTTTCTGTTCTTAGTTTTTTATATTAATGGGCAACTCTTTCACATATAATCATCAAAAATATTTAAACATATCTACTTCACTAAATTATTATTCTCAAATATACCAATGATTGTTCATTTAAATTAATAAATAATTATGATTATGTATTTGTTCACTCTATTAGATTAATGAATCATTAATCTAAATTAATATTATTTGATTAATTCACATATGAATCTAAATAGGATTTCCAATCTTTTATGTCATCCATGTAACGTCTTATCAATCACAAAAGTATTCACAAAATATTATAACATATTATTTAGTATGGAATATATATCAAATAATTATATATTAATACATTTCCAAAACACTTCTAAATAAGATGGATATTTATATTGTTCGAAATATTTTATTCTACCTTTGTATTAAGGTTTCATAAATTTCTAAAATTCCAAACAGAAAATAAATTCCTAGTTGTTATTTAAAATTTTATAATGATATATTAATATTTTATTCAATTGATGGAAGAAAATATTTCGAATAATGTTTTTCTGTATTTATCGCATAGTTGTATCACACTTATTATGTTTTTGTATCCCATTAACAAATGGTGCATCTTCATATTTTAGCATTTGAGGTTCAATTTTTGTTAAACTAATTCATTGGATCCTCAACGAGATAACATTTCTTAAACTGATATTACCCACATTGTGTTCATCAATGTTATTTAGTTTCATGACATTTCCAATAATATGTGACGAGTCTCCACAATAAAGAATCAATGAATTTCTCTTCTTATTGGATTTTAGAGCCATATAAAGAAAAGGTTACCTTTTTAGACTTTTTATTCAATAATTATCTTCTTTTCAACACCCTTTTTTCTCTTCAAGGAAATGAGGTAATATATTCCATAGCACAGGGACCTTTATTGTCAAAAATTTCACACAACTCCTTAGAAAAAGAAATATGTCTCAGAGAGGTAAATAATATAATTTCTGGTTTACTACATTCCTCCTCCCATATTTTCTCCTCTAAATATATATAATGTTATACATGTTTACTCTATTTAGTAAATAAATTGGGGTGACATATGTTACATATATAATATAATTTTTATTCTCAAATACTCAACAATACTAACACTATTTATTAAAAAAATTCTTCCTTGAAATCTTAAGCCAACTAATGATTTACTACAGACAATATTAACATAGCTTCGGCCGTTATTTGATTTAATTTTTGGGATTATTTCCTTCTACAAAATAATATATCTATATTAAATATATAATTGATATTTTCAACGTTCTTATATAAATAATTTTTCATCAATTTTATTTTATAAATACTCTATTAGATAAAATACATTTATCAATATTTCTTATCACTAGTGTTGTATTTACCTACCATTTTTCATCACGTTGAGTAGTATTTTGTGTTGCAAATTTTTATTTCAAAATACTTATTTTAGTCCTCTTATATTATTCCTATATTTTTCTACATATTATGAAACCATGAAAATTTCATGTTTAGATATTAATTCCTTACAATAATTTAATTCCTACACTCTTACATCATATTATCACTATCATAATTCTTTACTTTAAAAGTTATTATTTTCTCCACATTATCAATTTATTTTTTTTTCAAATAATTTGTTTCCCATTATTCATCTTCATAGAAAATTTCATAATGGAATTAGTTTCCCTCTTTTGTAACTTTTACCTATGAAGAGAAATGTCAATATTGACTTTTATCATGTTTTCAGTGTAGGATTTTCTTCTTCATCCCCATTGATAGTGATTTTATATTGCCTATTAAATTAATAGTTAATTATAATAACATTTAAAACATCGTCTTAATAAAAATAAATACATAATTAAGTGTATATTTATCTTTCTTACTTAACAAGTTTCTCCAATTTCTTAGCAATACTTCCCTTTATTTTCAAAAAAAAATCTAGTCACTTTATAACTTCTTGAAAATTTCATTCCATTGGTCCACTAACCATCCCCTTTGTCATAAGTCTCCACTCATTTCATTCATTGGATGTTATCTACAAAGTTTATATCAAAACCACACATAAAGGAAAAAAATGGAATTATTCCATTATACATACCCATTCACATTTTCACACTTTTTATATAAGGGACATTAACCTCTTGTGTTTTTCATCAGTTTCCTCATCATATTATAATTCACTAGAGTAGTCAACTCCCACCCATTTTATATGGAGTTTTTTCATGGATTTTAATATCATTTCCTCTTTAATAATTTTATTTAAAATAAGATCCATCCTTATATCATAGTTAAAGATAGTATAATTATTCTTTTATTATAATATGACTTCCTTACCCTATAGAGTTGATATCTTTTGATCAAACATTTCATGAAAATTTCTCATTACCTTCTAGAAATATTCTATACTCTTCTAAAGACTCACTAAATTCATTGATGGGAATAATTATATCATTCAAAAATAGTGATGTAGTCATCAACATAACTATCTTAATTTATCCTGATTTCTATATATTTTTCACCAAAATATGGATGTATATACTACTTAAATTAATATTAACTTTATAAATTTCCTTTGGCTTCTCCCAAATTTTCTTTTATCTGATGACACCCCCTAATTTTTTGTATACTATTTTGAACTGGATGAAATAACATAATTTCATTATTTTTTATCAACATCCATGTTTCCATTTTCTATAAATATCTCAGTAGAATCCCTCAAAAGGGATGAAATTTCCATTTTCATTGGATTCCCTAGTTCAAGGTGTTAGAATAGAATATAGGTTAACATCAGGTTATTACATCCATGAATGTTCTCTATATAAAATATTAGAACACCAATTTTATTGAAAGAATTACTATCCATTATAAATCACCATTGATAGAGTATTCTCTTAATGGTATACTAGTTATCTATGATTCCACTGGAAGATAACATTTTAATATATATACAACTAAGAGTGGGTGAACTAGTTTTACTAGATTTTTAACTATCTTCTAGAAATAAATCTTTGTGGATTTTTGGTTCTTAATAAAATAATTTATAATCTATGGAACCCCCATATTAAACATGAATTAAAATAAAAGGATCACATGAATTTTTATAATGTTGGAATCCAATGATGAAACATAATCCATTTTTGTTTCATTCGTTACAATTATAAAGATAATATATCATTTTTATTGGGTTAGTATTATCCACATATTAGGGTAGGAATCATCCAATCCCCAAATATATGGGGGTTTTTTATACTATAAAAACAATTATTAAAGAGATATGATTTTTATATTAAATAAGATTAAGACCTTAAATACTATATATGAAATATAATCATCAAAGGGTGAGATCTTCTTCCCCATTCTTGGTCTTCAATGTCTAGAATAATATCAAAAACATTGAATGTATATCTAAATTTTTCATCAATAATTCATAATAATTAAATTGAGCATGATAAATCACACACATATGATTCAATATAATTTATACTCAACGTAAAGAGTCCATATTTTCATAAATATGACCAATTTACATGATAAAAATTATCATGTTAGATGAAATACTTTTCATTCTATAGAACTTCTCCTCCTTTAAATAATCCAATTTTATATCATTATATATTTGTTTCCTCTCAATTACATTGATTTTTTTGTTAATTATATCCTTTAATATTATATGAATAATGAAAATAATATTTCCTTAACAAAAATGGAAGCTCATCATTGATTATAGGAAATAGATTTATCATTGGAATAAAGAATTTATAAATATTGCAATCAAAATTGTGATAATGAGTCGCTAATATTTATATTTTAATTTACAAATAATATTGTCCAATAATATTTTAACATAATACCTCTTTCCCCATATATTATATTTTACCAACATCCAATGAAATTTTTAAATTTTTATGTATTGATAAGAATCATTATATTTTTCTTCCCTTCATAATAGATAATTTTTACGTTCATCAAATTTTGACTCAGGATAAGACATATGAGATAATCCAATAGAATATTGACCCCATAAATTTTCCAAATCATGAATCACAAGAAAAAATTATCTATCAGAAAAAGTGTCTCAAATTATGAAAAGAAAAATGATTATTATTCTTTAATGTGTAAAATGTTCTTTGTTATATCTTATGAATGGTCATAAAAATTCATACATGACATGAACCAATGTCTTACAACATCCACTACATTTTTTTATGTGACCAAATATATTTATTTAGAAAATTTTAAATAATGAATTTTTTTGTAAAAAGACATCATAAAATTTTATGTATTTCCAAATCATCAAAAAAGCCTTACTAATTACTCAATAGTTTTTTATAAAGATTCAAAGTCATACAAAGTGCTCTAATTATTAAAAAAATACTACTGATTTTTCAATTTTCGGATCTCGCATAGAAATTAAAAATATCATGAAATAAAAATATTACATCCTCTATTTACCTTCAAAATAATCCCATGAAAAATATGGCTAACCAGAATAATTATTAACCACATAACAAAGCTTCTTACTCTTGATTTAAATCCTATAAAATATTCTTCAACAATTCTATTTGGTTCTTCAGACTATATAAATCATCAAAGAGAACTATTTATATCAATGGTTGATAATTTTTATTTTATGAAATCTGTTATATATCTAAATTTCCCCCAATCTCAAACAAAATCATACAGGAAAACAAAAATCCTAACCCTAAGTATCCTAATAATCCTCTCATTCTTACCATATATATGTGGTTGATATATTTGATTCATTATTAACCGAGTTTCCATCACTTTTTACCACCCCACTCAGAATTACAAAGTAAATGGGAATATATTTTTGTCCTAAGTGTTATGGGTACCAAATATAGGTGAACAACCTCTTGAACATACAACATTACCATATCTTATATTGACTGGATCTCTTGAATGGTAAATAAATGTGTGGAATTCTACATCATTCCAATAGTAATACCCATGAAATCCAGACCCATGTGTGATAAAATTATTCTCATGAAGAATTCAAAGAAATATCAATTTTATTATATGTTGTATCATTATATCGATAAATAACCATGTTATTCATGAGAGATCTACAAAAACATTCTCACAAAAATGTACTTAAGATACGTAATCTTAAATGTCCATACTCTTACTCAAATAATAGAATAAATGTTGGATATCTTATTACATCATGGTCAATCCTATATACATTACATATCGATATGTGTAGGAATCCCTCATCAAATCCCCTATCATACTTATCTATACCATATCACTACCATATAAATAGATCCTTATATCCTTGACCGACATCTATCCCATTACTATATTCCCACCATTGAGCCTATTTGGCATCATATAAATGTAAAAATATGACCCCCATATGTCCCCTCCAAAATAAACAAATTAGGAGGTTATTTAAATTAGCTCTAGAGATTCCATCTGTGTACCTTAATCATATTAGGGGGAAAATTCAAGAAACTCTCCATAAATCGCCACACCTCACATGACTAATGTACTTCCTAAATTTTAGAATTCCATTAAAGGTCATATTAAATTAAATTACCTATACCTAGATTGTAGATAATCTCTAAATGTATCATTTTTGAATTAATCATCGTTTTACCTATTTCTTGGTTTTATACAATTATATTAAAGAATGTAACACTCTATATATTTATTTCTATAGACCAATATTCACTCTACAAAGAGATGGTATAACTAGATCATTAAGGCATTCACTATAGTATCTAACTCAAAATCATGTTTGGGTCAGTTCCACTAAAGGAAAATTATTTTTCATGACCGCTGAGAGACTACCCCAGTTTTTTGAATCACCACAACTAAAACACTAATTATATAAGAAAAAATAAACGATGTAAACTTTACACAATTTATGGAAATAAATTATGGAATATAGGTGAGTCAACATTTTAATGTCTCAAATATTGATTCAAATTTTTTAATCGACTTTAATTTTACCCTTTTATGGCCAATCCTTATATAGGTTCTACCTAGTAGAAGTCTGAAATAAAACATCCATAATAACCATTATTCAATTGAATGTCATAAAATAAAAAAATAATTAGTCAGTACCAAAATCTCACTACATCATCATTATCTAGGACCATGGAAATCCCCATGATTAAAAACATGTATCTACAGAATCATACCTCTATAATCTAAAAGTGGAACAACAATTGATATTAATAAAGATATATGCCCAAAGTTTACTCAACACAACCTTAAAATATTTCCCATGAAACTCTTGGGTTGAAATTTATACTAAGATATTTCCTATTATGACTATAAATATTGAGTCTAATCTGAAATATAATATTACATTAATTTGTGTAATAAAAATGATAGTTCATTTTTAAGAAGAAAATCCTTAAAAAGGATCTTCTATATCTGGTCCCTACTTATAAAAGTCATGTGTGTTATGTATTCATCAATATGTCTATTATAATGGAAAATTTATCTTATAAAAATCAAGGAGAACCATTGGAATTGCATAAAATGATCAAATATATTTTTTTCAGGGATTTTGATTCCTTTTCATCATTTTAAATCGGTTCAACTTTTTATAATATACTCATATCATGAAATTTTCATCTTTTTTCAAGGAGAAATTTATAATAGAACTCAATGGAGATGTACTGGGGTATATAAATACATTTAACTCATGGTACAAAATTTAAATATATTTACTTTTTAACTAAATATATTCTCTATGAAATGATGGTATCATTAAAAGATTAACACTAGACAGGATATCAACTGTGTACTAAATATCCATCTCAAAAGGTAATACTATAATGACATTTTGAAAAATAATCTAATAATGATATTGTATAAGAAAATAAATTTATGAAACAATAACCTAGTTAGTTCTAATACCATTCTATCAATGTAGGATGTTACTAAAACCATATATCCTAGGCACGATCTAGCACAACCTGTCTAAAAATATCACTCACCATTAAAATTACACAAATCAAAAGAATGGTAATAAATGTTAACTCACCTTTGGTATAATTCAATGTGAGATTTAAATTATGTAATTAAATCCTTATTGAAAATTACATTGAAACTCACCATCCCAATATGGGAAAATTCAATAAGAGTTCACTACAACTAACAAATGTTGCATACGTAGTGTATCTCCTAAAAAGATCTATAATATTACCTAGAGGTATATTTTGAAACATTAAATCCATTTATAATAATACAATTGTTATTTTACTACATTTTAAATATATATAAGAGGTCAAATCCAAATTATCAAATAGATTAGTAATCATGGGATAGTAGATAAACGCTTGGTTTCCATATAAATTTTAAAAACTAGAAATACAAGTTAAAATTATTGTTACAATTTAGTAATTTTTTCATGTATATCACAAAAATAATTCATATATCCCATATTGATATTCAAGGGAATATAAAACCCAATAATGGGTCATCTCAAATTTCCATTAAGGGAATTCATACAAATGAATATATCATAGAGTAAATAAAACATGAATAATTTAATAGAGATAATGGATAATCAATTATTATATATAAAAAATAATATAAATGTTTAATATATATATATATATATTATAAAAATATAAAAATCAAATATATAGTAGTAACTACTTTCATAATGATAGAATTCATAATGATGAAAATCATAATGTTTATTTTATGGCCTAATGCCATGACATCAAATATATATAAGTAGGTCATATTCTACATAACCATATTGGTTTGTATCATCAGAAATATATATGTATTAGGTGGAGTGGATAGTGTCCCACTCATCACATACTAATTCCAATACATTCATCATACGAATGAAATAATGAAATATTAAATATATAATGAATATAAAAAATAATATTAAAAAATTACATAAAAATTGTAAATATTTTCCCATAAAAAAAATAGACCAATTAGATCATAATACATCCAAACAAATAATGATGATGAAATTGATAATGTTTATACTTGGTGATAATTTTTGAGTCCTTAAATTTTGATAATATTGATTAAAATTCATTTAAATGTTCATTTGAGACTCCCTTTGCAAACTTGAGAAAAATGATCTTTTTTTTAATATAATATAAAATAAAAATGTCAAAAATATTGATAAGTTTCATTTAATTGAAAATAAACATGAAAACATCTAAAGGAATCGTAAAATAAAAAAAATATTTATGATGGTGGGAAAATATATTCATTCGGTAAATATAAAAACAATGCTTTTATTAAATATTATTGAAAAAGAAAAAAGTATATTGCCTATAAAATGATAAAAATATTTCTTTTGAAACACTGAAATGAAATTATAATATAGTATAAAATAACTATAGAAAATCATTGTATAATAGTAGAAAAACTATTGAAAACATTATAATGAACATGGACATAGAAGAAAAATTCCATCGACCAAAGAGGAAATAATGTTTGCTAATAAAAACATTTTCTCGATCGTATTATTAGATAAAAGAGTGAAATTGGATTAAAATGTATCAAATAAAAGTATATCCATAGGAGATGATAATTTATATAGTTAAATAGTGAAATAGATTACCTGTTCGATCAATGGAATCATAAAAACCCATAGTATAAATGACATTTTAGAATAGACCCTTACATTAATTCCAACTCATTTTGTACGTACAATAACCCATGAATAATATAGTCATACAAATTTTCTACATTCCTTATAATCATGTTTTGGTATATTACCATTTAGTAATACATTTTATGTAATTTATATCTCAATTTGTCAATTAGTTATGTCCACATTGGATATTTTAAGGTACTTCAGTTTATACCCTCAAAATAACATTGATACATTTATCACAGAAAAAGAGGTCAAGGTTCCATAATCTGAATAATATTTATCCTTAACAAATTATAATTAATATTCATTAAATTTAATTTCATAATAATCATTGACTAAAAGATATGAAAAATGAATCATATCACTTCATGGATGTTATAGTTCACATGAATGTGCAAGTTATGTTATCATTTTTAATTGGAAGAATAATAAAAAGGTAGATAAAATATTATATGTCCTTAATCATATTTATGCTTTAAATACCATATGTATTCATTAATTTTGTATTTATAACCATCCATGTAATGTGGTGAAGAATAATTATTTAAACAACTACAAGTGGATGACAGTTTAATCGTACAAACATGTAATATTTTTGGTTACCATAGGATAGAAAATGAGATGGTATGGAGTTGTGTGTCAAGAATCACTCCCTCCAAGTAAACCCACATAGTTTAGAAAATAATGAATATATATAGTGATCCTTGATTATATCCTTTAATATGATCGGGGTTGGTGTCTACCACTGAGGGTATAAAAAATGATCACATATGGATGGAATTACCATTATTTATTAAATAATGATACTGTTATAGGGTATATCAACCACCAACTAAATCCATGACATAAAATGAGAAAAATAAAAAAACATTCTCATAATTCAGGTATAAGATAAATAAATAGAAATAAAATCTATAAATAAATATAAAAAATAAATAATAAGGCAGTGGCTCCGCAAGAGGTGTGATGTTTTGGATCGTAATGTCCATATTATTCACCAATTTCCTTAAGGAAACATGAAAACAAATCCCATATATGTAGGCATATAATAATATGTATACTCAATTGAATCATAACCAATATATCTCCCCCTAGGATAAAAGATCAAACAAATACACAAGTGATGAAATAATAGATTCAACAAGCAGCAATATTAGTCAACTAACTGATCCCATCCTCACTATGGTACTATCACCAAATAATGCATCCAATGGTTTAACAAAATAAGAATCAAACCCATTAAAAACCCCACACTTCATTCCCATTAATTGTCTCCTCTCACATGCCAATATCCAACAAATGGTTGCTCTCATCCCCTATATCATAACCTTACCCAAATACCCCAAGGATACCGCCTCATTTCCCTCCAAAAGAAACCTAAGAGACCACATTATATCATCCACCACATGAACAATGTCATCACATCGACATAATCCCATAAAAGTAGTCATATAACCAGTATTGTTGGGTTTTATGAACATGAAGTAAATTAACCTTTTCCCTCCACCTACCAAGAACAACCCATATTACATACACCATTATCCTCCCATCAATCACCTCCTGCAGTTCAATTTTTGACTTTTTCCCTTATTAGACCTTGTGTATCAATATCATTTGGAGGTGAGAGTGCAAGATAAGGTGTAGTAAGATATCCCCCCTTTCAATCATGGATGTTTGTAAAAAACAACTATAACCTAAAACCATTGAGAATTGGTGAAGAGACATGATTCTAGTGTGGTTAATATATAATCAACATAAATTTTCCTGATAGAAAAATAACACACAAGACTAAGATATGGTCTCAATATTATATTACCCCTATATATAACCACATAGATCAAAAGTCTCTCATTCTTCACCGCTACCACTTCCACCTCAAATTGTACCTAACCATACATTTTTTCACATACCACAAAGAATAATTTTCAACCACATTCATTCACATGAAAAAATTTCTATTTCATTCTATAGATACCTAAGAACTACACTACACATCTCAAAATAGTTCATCCATATGACACCAATGAAACTCTCTTCAAACCCAAACCCTATCCCATCCACCACACATGTCATTTTAAATTTAACAAAGTTATTTCATCATAATTTATAAATTTCATAGGTACTCCAACAAAAAATATATGATTCCATGGAAGTGAGGTTGTTATCCAAATATTCATTATTAGAATTTATTTTATATCTTTTTAGTGGAATAAAATAATATCAATATGGTTTAAAAATTTCAATAACCACAAGAATACATCATTATCATCATTATTCAATATTGTAAATAAAAAAATAACACACTAACACATTATTATTAATCATAAGAAAATGTAAATATCATGTGATTCCTCTCATATCAATAATGTTTTGTCAAGATAAATAATTATATATGTTTAGATGATGTGTACCGTTATGAAAAAAAAAGATAAAAGAAATATATTACCATATGATGAAGGAGAAAAAGAGGGAACCCTACCTATTTTTAATCATCATAGATAAACATAAATCAAAATAAAGAAATAATATATATATATATATATATTAATATTTAAGGAGATATCAATTATACCTCCACGTAACAGGACTTTATCAAACAATATTCCAAAAACACCAAAAACTGGGCCTAAAAGTTCTATAATACTCCTAGAAAATAATTAACCAAAAAGAACATAAAACAGTAATGTTTGATATTTTATAGCAATAAATAAGACATGATATCAAGATCCTATGGGATATGATATTTAAAATAATCACTATAGAGGGATACCATGGCCTAAAAGTAACCCATGGAAAAAATGTAGAATGTAGGAAGCATAAAAGGTGTATAATACCCTCATTTATATTTGATGTCTTCTGAATTACATCATGGAATGGTGATAAAAAAACACTCATACAAGATCTGGTCAAAGAGATATTTCAATCTCCATCAGTCATTTAGACCTTTTCGAGTTGTTTTAAAAAAAATATTTGACATCCACCATAGCCATTACCACATCATGGTCTATGTCATGGTGACTCATCCAACTTCATCCACGGTCAGGTTCCAAATATAAGCATGGTTTACCCACACCATGACCAATTACATGGTGTTGTGATCTTCAGTTACCCAAATTAGATAAGAATCCCTATAAGAAATCATTCTTAACACCACTACACTAACTTGGGGTATCTGAGTTGTTATTTTTTACATAGGGTATGCTCTTAATGTACACATCCTTCACCACCCCTACCACCATGGCGTGGTGACTCCCAACATATTCCAACTCTCTATCCTAATCTCAAGAACACCTTGAAACTCCCCCTTAGAACCACTATGCTTTGGGAAACCAAACATGAAAGTTTATGTAGCATTTGACCCTTAAATATGATAACTATTAAATAATTCTTTTCCTCTAGAGTCAAAATAAACCAATAAATCCGAAATGAAAATATTCCAAAAAAACAATCCTATGAGATACCTCCTAGGGATCACATTAAACTAAAACCCTTCCATCATCTTGCACCAACCTCAACACACTTCTATTGGACACAACCCTATGAACCAATATTTTAATGTTAACATGTCCAAAGCCAGTGACTACCACAACCACTAAAACACACTATCCCATTAATAAAATAAAGGAATTCCACTCTCTATGTAAATATATTATTTGCTATGGGTGGAACTAGCTCACCCAGATAGACATAAAACCTATCATAAACATAATTTTAATTCATTGGGAATTAGTTATCCCTTACTTAAATATAATAATTCATAACACATATTATTATCAAAGTAGAAAAATCAAATCTCATACATTAGCATGATTAATGTTTCATTTCATTAAATCCAAAAAAAAAACATAAGAACAACTTATATTACTTGAAAAACGTATTTTTCCGAAACTATCAAATAGTCTATTCCAAGGAACAATGACTCCCCAACACATTATCCAATAGAATGGTTCATTAACATAACACCTTCTCTAAATGATGTCGGATATGTACTGGTAGATCTATGAATGTCACATCACCACTATTATCCTTCTCTCTACACTAGATGACATGTATTTAATTGTGATGAATCAATAGCGGAAGGAGTCATGTAAGACATTAAGAATCGTTACATGATATTTTGGGATAACTAATTTATTTTCCACCATGATAACATACTCTAATGCCTCAAAGGTTTGGGTGAACTGAGGAGACATCTTAGTCCAATATCCAAATATCCACTACACCTAATGATGAGAAATCTTTAAGAACCCATGTTCCCCAACATCAAACAATGAGAGTTTCCTCCCATTATCAGAATAATATTTTTATTGGTCAGTTAATTCATAATTATTTCATTGAGAAAAATAATTCTCTCTATCATTATATTCATAATGCCAAGATCGATTATAGATGACTCTCCAACCTCTGTCCAACATAGTAGTGATCAACACAGACTCTCATATATTGACTCTTATGGGTCTATATTGATGGATGATGTGTAGAATCTATTAAAAGAAAACTCAACCAATGTAAACTACTTTTCCATGTATCTTCCCAAATCATAGACGGTTAGACACAAAATCTCATTTAATTTTTGGATGGTCATCTTTTTTTGTATTTTTATATATGTATGGAAAGTATTGATGCCGCATAAATAATTTCCAAAATCATGATTTATTTCCCTGTAGATATATGAGGTAAATTGAGTATCATAATTTGTAATATTATACCTCATAACTACATATATATTGATGACATCATATATGCTCCTCCTTTCCAAACATCCATAATGATAAACTCCATGACTTATAAGAAGTGAGATTACATGGTCACCCAATAAATGATTACCAAAATATTATCATATCTTCTCTAATCATAGTGATATAATATAATTAAATCCATAAATATTTAATCCCAGTTCATCATAGATACATACTAAGGCCACAAAAAACCTCTAGAAACATTATGTTCCCTCATTAGCTACTGGAAAACTAGATACCAGGAATAATGTATACCATAATCAATTTTTTATAGGATTAAAATATTAAATCTACAAACCACGAAATATTATATACTTGTGGGTTCATCAGTAATTCTTATCTTTGAAACTCACAAAGTACTCCCTCATACAACAACATTGGGATCCAAAACCTCCCATGAAACAAAAACTAGTTTTGAATGTCCTATGACCACACCATTAGCGAATCCCAAGGAATATATGGTCCCCCATCACCTATTCCGATGATTCTCCCCCCATAGACTCCTCTAACTTCTACCTGAGAGAAAACTAAAATTTTATATCAAATATGAAATCTCACCAACAACCAACCATATATCTAGATTCATTTCCTCCAACCATTCCATCACCCTCGACAAATCCCCATAAATTTGAACGAAATCTATTATTTAAATCCTTATAAATTATTTGTCCATAAAAATTCTCTCCCCTGAAGTTTGTTGTATCATAAAGTTGTATTCCTTAAGAAACTCCATCCACATATTTTATCAAATATATAGGTTGTGTTTAGAAAAAAAATATTAACGAATTTCTTAGGATCATTAAATATAGCATTGTATTTAATTAAGCTCTAATGTATCTATAAATTCATCAAAAAAGTCAATTTCTTATTTCTACATATCATCGGTGGTATAGTTACAGTTGTGGGGAAATAAATACCTTTACCCATAAAAGATCATGCCTTTCTACTGCATCAATAAAAATCCAAAGACCACATGAGAAGTTCTAGGAAAAACCTCAAATATCAACCCTTCATATATAAAATTATATATTTGGGTACATATAAATTTCCCCTTTGAGTGTTAAAATGTTTTATAAAATTCATCCATTTATATGAAATCATGGGAATTCCTAATTAGATCCATCAAGGGATCCCAAAAAAATTAGAAAACACACATGAACATTGTGAAATATCCCCTATGACCAAGGAACCTATGAACCATTCTATGTTCATATGTGACACCTATGAAACAACAACCTTTTTATTTTATTGGTCCACTAATAAACCGTTATGGGACAACACCTGCATTAGAAAATTCACCTACCACATCCAAAACATGGAATTGTATAGATTTAATTAGATCGGCCGGGGTCAAAGAACATATTGTATTGATCTTACATAATCAACATTATTTTCCTCTAACATTGAGTATAAAAATATATCTATGATGAGTTCGATAAAAATATTTCTATAAATATGTTGAAAAAAGAGGCCACATACATCATTAACATAGATTATGAAGTCATATCCATAAATGAAAAGAATAAAATTTTTTAGTTCCCATAACTTCATTGGGAGGAAATTTGGGATATACCATCCTCCATCACCCTAAACTGATGATACCTAAACCAAATATTTATCATAGGATACTAACTTGATCATATTATCTATTCAAAAATATAATAAATCCATAGAAGTTGCTTCTAATTCTATAAATTCACCAGAATAATGCTTCATTTGTGTACACACAACCTCATAAAAACATCAATTTTCATGGTGGATAACATTAGGCTACTCTCATGGGGAGGCATTGTGAAGAAAAAACATTCTCCATAAATTCATCAATCTAATTCATCAACTCAAAAACTCATAGGGTTCCATCTAATAAGGATTCATTGAATCATAGATTAACCTAGCTATAAATATATCACAAAATCAACATCATGGCATTAGGGTAGTGTCAAAAACTCCATCATAAATACGTTTACTAATTAATCCAAAACTATAGTGGTTTACACCACCCTTAAACCTACATATATTATGAAAAAAATTTACACTTATGAAAGAATGTTCAAACCATGCCTACTGCTCATCTAAAAAAAATATTCGTTGGTAGAAAATGCACACTGACCATCCATATAAAATAATATGACCATCATTTTGATGCAATCAATATCTTAAAACATTGTGTACAAATTATAAATGTTGAGGATGACATCATAGAGTTTTGTATGCCATATAAATAGATCCTCATATGACTAATGTTTTAAAATCATTATACTATACCCTCAAAGAACATAAAAAATTATTGTATGGCATCCAACTAGCATAGTTAATATAAAGGATATGGGAATCCCTTCTGAATCCAATCCCTATGCATAGACTGAGGTGGGAGAAATATTTAATCCCAAGGATCATAAATAATAATTGAAATATTCTAGGGTGAATGATAAACTAATCATACCACAAATGATTTCTAGCCACTATTTTACCAACATCTCTATAACATGAAATATTTCAAGGCTATGTCTTCTACCTCACAACTGATGGCTAGATCTAGACCCATGCTCTATTTTATGTACTTGGGGGAAAGGGATATCTTATAGATAACCACTAATATAACTATACCTCCTTAAAATATAAAAAAATGATTGTAACCTCTATTACGTCACTGTATGGACCTAACTAGTGAATCCAAAATTCACTTTTTGGGCATTCTGGTACAAATCCTAACAGTGGACGTAACCCTCATAGTTATTTAATGATAATAGAAATCTTATTGAATACACTCTTGATCAACTACCTGGTAAAAACATTGAGATGATGGATGAAATAACCTCTTTATTAATAAAATCCATGAATTCCCTAAAATAATAGAATTTATACTAACAAATATTCTACACATATAACACTAATATCTTCCTGATTGCAATAGTCAACATGATAAGTTCATAATCTTGATCATATCCACCTTTTCCCTCTCCTTGAAATATTTCGACTATGTAAATGAAGTAACAACTTAATAGATAAAAGGATGGTGTTTCTTTTTCCGACTCCACACACATGACTCTTCAAATTTAATATGATTGGGGAAAATTAGAAATAACCATAGACATGATATCCATCTGACATATAGACATTCTACCCTACCTAAGATAATGACACTCATTCTTCTTAGTATAAATATGGTCAATTATTGGAACATTTCATAGAACATCATATAGAAATATTCATAGGAATCATCTTCCTCTAACCAACCCCAATATATAATGTCCTCCACTAACAAAAAATACCCCTCATTTTACTAACTACCAATGGAATACAAAACATAGACTGAAATGGATCAGATTGAAATAATTCTTATTACCCTCCAACTATCAATCCATTTCAATATTAGTGATACTACTCTCCTACATCTCCATTCCTATCCATTGTAAATCACATAACTGCTAATGTCATGCTTTATCATCATTTATTGGCTCAATAATCCAACAATCAACTAAATTAGTGAGGTGGATCTACACTACCTTAGAATTATCCTAATGAATACGATGATCCATCTCTTAAAAATATACATAAACCCCAATCTCGATAAATTGGAATTTTTATTATAGTATTTTCAATTAATTAATTTTAATTTCTTATTAGACACCCAATTAAAACATGAACTCAATCAATCAAAGACTTGTACTCTCCTAGGTATCTTCCCCACAAGTTGAACTACAACACATGGTCATTTAATAGACACATGGTCCATACATCTGATCATGGTGTGCATGATATCCTACTTCCTATCGAATCTCAATAGAATATTTCATGATCTAATATAATATAAATTTTTTTCCATACCAACACATGAAATATAAATTGTTTCAAATGCTAAACTACATCCTATATCTCAGCATTAACTATTAATACAACTCTGTTGTGACCCTCACCCACTTAGGTACCAGACCTAGGATACCAATGAATGAAGATGGATACTTACCCATGAGTCTCACATTTAGTATGCCCCTAGGTTGGAAACTAGATTAGAGTTTATATGAAAATACCAGATATGGACAAAATAACCTTTATTTATATTATAAGGATTATGAGAAAGGGTAACTATACTACCCAGAAACAAAATTAGTTAAAAAACTATAAACCAATACATATTCTATATATGTGGTAAAAAAATAATGTATCCATCATAATACCAAAAGAAATCATAAAGAAATGACTTAACAACTACACTGATGTGTGAGTCAGTGATGTCATGCTCTACCCCTTTATTCCTTTTAGAATCCTAAAATCATTTTTTCATATACATTGGTTGACAATAACATGTAGAATTTGTAGTATTATACCTATGGTCAATCATGCAGATGTGTAAACACTACACTATTGCATATTTTGATAATAAGAACAACCAACAAGATCCTACAAATATTAAATAACCATATCCATATTCACTATAACACACTCACCTAGTAACACAACTAATTTAATAATATTATAAAAATTATATAGATAAATTTTAACCCACAACTCTTTACCACTGATTATCCATTATCATGCCCCACAATTGAATGTGCATGTTCACAGATCCCTTCCATAAGAACCATTTTAATTCCATCTTAGAGACCACATCATATCCCCCCTAAAGAAACATCGAAAACTAAATCATACCCTGATCCCCGTGAAACTAATCAACAAATCCACATCCTCCCATAACCACTTTCATATAATCAGAATACTAAGGTATCATTAATATGAAGGGAATCAACCAAATTCCCTTCTCCTACCATGCTTGAACCCCACAACATAATACCTTATCAACTCATTTATCTCCACAACTAGTTCACTTTCAACTTCAAGCTATATCATCCCATGAATATTAATCTCTTCTAGAAGACATGATGAGGAAGAGGGGTTGTAATGCATCAATCCTAAAATTGATAACTTTTTGTGAAAAATATTTGGGATCAAAAAGAATTTGGAATAAGTGTAAAAAAACACATCAAGTTTTGTTTGAATATACTTAACATAATTATATATGATAGATAGAGAAAAATTACAAGGCCATAATAGGGGTTCCTTGGAATATTTACAAATTTTCACACAACATCACAACATTTTCTGAAGACTATCTCCACAATAGCATCCATAGATATAAAAACCTTATTATTTAAGAAATCTATTCACCGAATCCACATTCCATATTCATTTTCTTGTCAAAAAAATTAATATATTCTAATTACTAAACTTTTTTATTTATAAATCCCACTAATTAGATTTTTAAATCATCTGTATTCATAGATAACATTATTTACCACACACATTAATATCATCCATGTTCATTCTAATTTCTTCATTTATAGTTCATTTAATATATTTAGAGAAACTGAAAAAAAAAGTCATAGAAACCCATCCATCATAGAGTAATTATCCCTTCTTCACAACTACCACACATCACATCATCAACACATCTCAATTTATTCTTAGTAAATATATTTCCTCAAAGCTCATTAATTTCAAATCTATTCTTGTAAAAATATAATAATACATGGGAAATAACTTTATTATCTAGATATATGTTCTTAGAATCTTCAATATATTGTTACATTAATAAAAAATTATCAATGATGTAGAAAAAATTAAATTACCACAAAAAAATGTACATATTTCAATGATTGAAAAAAATTATAAAGAACTATACTAGTTTAAAATACTTGAACATGTAAAACACATGTGATCCTAATATCCCCTCAAATTATATTGAAGATAGTTTAAAATAATTATTGAGTTAATATGCACCGGTAACCCAAAGAAGAAAAAATCCAAATATTCCTAAATGTGTATTCAAATAAGGTGTAACACCCTGTTATTTTGTGAAGTAATTTTTTTTAAATTAATTTAATATCTTTGATATTAATCATTTCATGTTGTACTAAATATAGTTTATGTTATTTTATATAACTATGTATGCCTTTAATTATACAGAATAAAAAATAGTCCACTAAATGGAACATAAATTTTATCTTTCTACACAACGAACACTATGGTTAGTTTACATTACATGCAAGATGACATTCCTTGATGGCTTACATAACAAGAAAGAATTATTGTTAGAGAATAACAATTCATTATTAAAATATTATTATTTAATAGGATATTACATGTCCATTAGATTTATGATTGTAGGATTAACTAACTTATTAATATATATAATTTAATTTATTGATTACTTACTTATTTGAAAATAATATAGAAACCAAATGAATTTAATGGGACATGTTTTGTAAAAGTGTTTTTTAATGTGAAAAAGATGATTTATTTTAATATGTTAAATTTATTACTAATAATTAATGATTCTAAATAAATTGATATGAATTTTTTTTATACCATTCAATATATATGATAGATAAAAAATAATAACAAACCCAATTTTATTTTTAAAACCTTTATTTTTATGATAGTATTTTTAAAGACATATAATTGCAAACCCATTCAATTATGATTTTGGAAATTTTATAGATTTAATATTGAAAGATAAAATTAAGATTTTAAAAAAAATAAAAATTAGGATAGGATAAAGTTTTGTTATTTTTCAGTAAGGTATCATTTTTTATTGAATATTTAAAAATATTGAATTTTTATTCAAAACTGATTTTCATAAAATTATTTTATAATGTTAAATTACATTTTATATTGTTTTTAAATTTTATTTAGATAATAATTTTATTAATTAATCCAATTTAGGTCATTTTAATCCATTTAAAATTGATATTGGGTATTAAAATGTAGAAAACATTAGTATGGTTTTACATTAAAAACCGTAGTATTGTCCCGTCAGAGCGATTATTTCTAAAATAATATATTCAACTTATGTGATTAGAATTTGGAAAAAATAATTCCATATTTATTATCATAATAATATAAAAATAATTATCATTTCAACATAGTTTTTTACCAAAATTATTTCCTAAGTTGATTAAAATTACTTACAGTGATTAAGAGGAAAGTAATGTTAACAAAATACTAAAACATAAATTTAATATCCAAACCACCTATTAACTTATAAAAATTCTATTGGATGGATCTATTTCATTCCTACACTCCCTTGGATCATCATTGGACCATTATTGTTCTAAGGTAAATAAAAAAACACGTGTGGGGTTTCCCTTTTCCAAAATATTACAAGAGTTCCACTCCTCCTATAAAAGGCCTCATACCCCCCCACATCCTAAAATCTATTAATATAATTAGGATTTGAAAAGATCTAAAAAATAAACTTCAAAATATCCATACCTTCATAATATAATCCTATCATTGGGTATAAAGAAATCCAAGTAATCCCTTTGGTAGAATCCAAATGGAGTTACCTAATTAATAAGTAATGACTTCTCTCAATCTCCTTGTTTTTATGTTATTTCTCTACCCACTACAGTTTTTTATATTCAATTATTGTATAAAAACACCATTATATTCAATATGGTATTTTTCTTATGCTATTATTTATCCCTAATCTTTCCCAATCATCCATCTAATGGGTATCAAAAAACTTGTTTATGTGTGTGATGAACTACTACAACCCAAAATGATTATTGTTCATTTTTCATTACCGCATCTCCTAGAAGAAATTATTATGGGAAAAGTATTTATGTATTAAATATATTAACTTTATTACTTATTTACTCTTTATTATTACTTTTACAATACATATCTTTATACATTAAATTCGGTGTAAATACGATAATTTCTTTTGAAGAAGTGTGGACTACAACCCCTCAAAGCGATGTGATTCGTTCATACAGTACATAGATTATATTAAGGATGGATATAGTGAACGTATAGGAAATATATGATATAATATTGATACATGAATATTTTTATATATATATATTTACATATCTTTTATTTACCTTAATTCATTCATTATGATAATAAAAACATTAACAACGTTCATTCATATGTATGGCATACCATAACTATGAACAATGTATTCCATTTCAAATATCGTTATTATTTAAATTATTATAACACAAATATATTGAATATAAATGATATTCATATCATTATTTACATTCTTGTAGTCATTTTATAGGTATAAGGTCAAAAGATATATCAAATTAAGACACAAGAAAAGGAAAAGGCAGGTATTAAATGAAATGAAACATTAACATAGTATTGTTAACTGAAAAATAATATAAATTCATAATAAATATATAGATCATATTAGATACAAGAATTTGGTTATGTGATAGATTAATAGTAAAGTTATATTTAATTTAAAGTAGTATTGAATGAGTACCAAGAGAGTCAAGTCATAAGGTAAGGCGATTTCATCTCAATTTTTATTTTTGTGAGATACATGATTTATACGACATCCATTTATTTTGTATGGTATTTATAACACAAATTGATGTATTAAATTATTTTTATAAATAAATTAATGTGTATTTAAATATTCATTCTATGATCTTCATTTCATGGGATTTACTTTTTAAAAGTTAGCGAATCTGTTAAATACATTCGTCTCAATTTTCCTTCCTTGAGAATCATGTATTTCAATGTACCTGAATCATTTTTGAGTTGTGTATTCATCCATTTTATAGGTTATAACATTAATATTATGAATTTCATGATGTTTTAATATTAATTTAAATTAATTTTATTAAATGTACAATATGATCTTATTTTATCGTGTCATAAGAGTTTATTGAAACAATGTCATCATATTTCCTGATTGTTTATGATTATGAATCAATTAATGAATTACTATGTCTCAAATCCCATGAAAATTCATGAAATTTCTTCTCCTATATTTAATAAAGATATTTATATGTATTAGAACCCTTTTACATTCTTTAGTAGATAATTCAAATGAATTAATTAATAAAATCATTACTTTATTTCTCTTTTTGGCCAGAAATTTGTTTTATTTAAATAATTAAGTTTTTAGAAATGTCTGAAAAACTTTTTTTATGATAATTTAACATGTTTTCAATTAAATTGTTTAAAAAAAGCATTCTTTATCTTTATGTTTTCAATTATATATTCAAAACAAAGTTTTTCAAAACATTTTCAAGATTTCCTTATGTATTTGAATAGTTTTTTCAATGAAATAGTTTTCAAAAATAATTTATGATTTATTTTAATATTTTCAAATTAATTTCAATTAAAAATTATTTAAAATGTTTTTAATTTTATTCTATATGTTTTCAAGGAAAAGGAATTTCTAAATAATTTCAATTCATCCTTAAAATAATTCAATTTATTTTTTATGAAAATCATTTCATCTAGTTTTATATATAATAAATAATTTTTTATAGAATAAATGATATTTTACTTATGAAATGATTTTTTGAAATATATTTCAAAATTATTTTCCATATTGGGTGAAATCTTTTGATGTTACAAATCTTTTTCAAATAAATGATCTAATGATTCCATTAATAATCATTCTATGAATGGTTATTCATAATTTCATTGTCTTTATAAAACCTATTTCTCTTTCATGGGTTATATCTTCACAGAGTCCTTTTCTCTTTGACATATTATATGTTTATAAAATCTATTTCTCTTTAATGGGTTATTCTTTTGATTAATTGATTATAAAACCTTTATCTGTTTCTCAAATTTATGATAACTTGTTTATGATACCCATTTAATTTCATTAGTTATGATATGATTTATTTTGATTTTATGGAACATGTATGAATGAATTTATTATAAGATGTGTGGGACCTATATCTCCCTCATGTTGATTCAAAATTGATAAATTTTTTCAGAGATCATTGGGTACATGGGGGGATATCCCATGACTGAAAGAAGAGGGTACATGAGAGGAAATCCCAAACTCAAAAAAGAAGGATACACAAGAGGACATCCCAAAACAAAAAAATAGGTTACATAGGAGTAAATCACA
This sequence comes from Viscum album, assembly GCA_963277665.1. Lineage (NCBI taxonomy): Eukaryota > Viridiplantae > Streptophyta > Magnoliopsida > Santalales > Viscaceae > Viscum > Viscum album. The sequence goes on along the minus strand of OY728120.1, from coordinate 25,761,428 downwards.
TGTATAAAAAAAGAGGGTATATGGGAGGGAATCACAGTCCCAATTCATGTAAATTCGAAATTAACACAATCACAACATGTTACAAAGCCCTTGGTAGTATTCCTAGACATAGTTTTTTGATATTCTTTTATGTCTACAACAATTCCAAATCATATTATCATATTATGGTTTCATGGATCATCATCCTTAATTTCATATTATTAATGTATTATGATATGAAATTATTTATCCCATGATACATGTTTATGATTTTTGATATGCAGGGTATGATATTCTAATGGTCAAGATATTTTTCTCATACCCTTATATTCATGATATTCTTTCGCATTTCCGTTATTTACCCTTACTGAGAATTTGAGATCACCCCTTTCATGAGTTTCAATTAACCAGGTTATGAAGAGATGTTTTTATGTATAAATAGTAACAGATAAGAACATTGTGTAAATCATTTAATATATATCACTATGTTATAATATTTTTGTTCCCTGATTCTAATGGTTCTAAAATAATAAGGTCTTTGGGCGTCTGTAGTTGTAATGTCTTATATATTCTTCAAAAGTGTTGTATTTTATATGTATGAAAAGATAGTTTCTCTATAGTTTGTATTAAAGAAATGGGTTAGTTATCCTTTGGAATCTTGTATTAGAATACCATAGTGATAACCCTATATACATGTCAAGAGATATGTCTATGGATAAGGAAAATCATTTGAAATGTCCTGGAATTTTGGTAAATTATTGAGTGAGTTGTTTCATAAAATATTAATCCCTTCACGGATAATAAAAATAGATGTGAATTTGAAGTAGATATACCTAGGATTTATAACTCTGAAAAGATGTGTTGGGCCAGACTCAGGGAAATACGCTACATGAAATTGGGCCTTGATGCACACATAGTTAGAAAATCCCACGGGACTTTCTTTGTAAATTAAAAAATTCTTTATAAACAATTATGAAGAATTTCCATAAACTTTTCCTATTAATAACCATGGATAAACTTTATGTGTCGTAAATTAAGAATGGTTTCATGATTTAGATATCATATATGTAATTTTTAATGATTTTGTGGGTTTCTTCTATGATTTTTCTTTCTAAACCTGTGATTTCAAGTTATATTCCATGGAGAGAACTAGAACTAACATTGTTAAAATTGAATGTTTATATGGGGAATGTTTATGAATTTTGAAAATCAATTTCATAAGTCAAAATCTAATGAAGATAATCTGGAAGGTGGTATGAGTGTTGGTTTTACTTTTGACGATAATGAGGTCGAAAACGGCATATGAATGGTATGTGATTTTCATTCAATAATTTTTACATTAATTAGGAGAAGAATGAATAGATTGAGTTTGACGAACATTAAGACATGATTTATATTTCCTATTCAATTTAAGAGGTATTAAATAATAATTTGATGAAGCCAGAGTAATGGTTTAAGAACAATGTTGGATGAATTAAGTGTTTATGTAATGGAATTTAAAGCTTATGATATGTTAATCAAGAAATGTATTTGTATTTTTGTATATAATTTTATTAAGTAATTAAATGGGTGTGTTGAAATCTTATTTCATGGATTTTTGATATTTTTATTATTTTGTGGTAACCCTTAATTAATTAGTGATGATGAGATAATGATCATTTCATAATGATATATTTGATATGAATAAGTAAATTGGACGGTAAAAATTACACAGATAATAATTATTGAAAAATTGGTCAATTCCATATATGATGATGTTTAAAAATTCATTGATTTAAAGAATACTTCAACTAAATGTTGGTATAAAGAAGAATGTATGATTTGTAAAAGTATATATGGCAATTCAGGTTTTTACCAAGATTTAATTGGATTTACAATGACTGTAATCACATTTTTCGAACGTGTAAATAAAGTGATACTTTTTGATATATGGGGGAACAATGCTAATGTTATATTGTTTCATTATTTGTAAACATATCTATTTAAATATATTAAAACGGTTATAAGGTTAACCATTCTTGAAAATTTTATGTTAATCATTAGAGGAAGTTTTTATATTTTGAGATTTTATTAAAAACCATGGTTTAATGGCTATTTATTGATTAAACTTATTTCAGGGATATCCATCATATTTATTTTGGAAATTATTTTAGTTTGGATTTAGAAGAGGACCTTGTGTATGTCAGGTGATAACCAATCTTGTCCAGTAAGGCCACAGGTCTTGAACCCAAGACCGAATGATGAAAAGTACTTCACACATTCCATGGGCCTACATGATGTCCTAGTTAATACATAATTATTTTTTACGAATAATTATTTATGATGAAATTTTAGTGTTGCATTTTATATTAAAAGATTAATGTACTAACCATATAGATTTATAGTTGGAGACAAATAGATTTATTTCTCATTATTTTATTGGCCATAAGATATAATAAAAGTATAATAATGTGGTTATATTTTAATACTCTTTCTTACTTCATTTTTAAGTTTTTTCTTCTCATTTAATTATATAAATAATGTATTTTTTAAATATTTATTAATTTTTTGATTTTTTAAATTAATGTGTAAAAAATGTGGTCCAGTTTAAATGTTTTTTTAGTTTTCAAATCCCTTTCTTTTCAATAATAGAAATTAATTTATTCTTTATCTATTTAACATTCATTTAATATTAATTTGTTTTGATTAAATTTTAATTTTTTTATTCATTATTTTTTTAATTTATTCATTTTTTATGGATTCAAAAAAAATATCAGTTAATTAATTCTTTATGCCATTAATATTCTATTATACAATGTTTAATTCATTAGTTTAATTAATTATTATTTTATAAATAAATAGATTAATTTTTTTATTGATACTTAAAATAATCAAGTTAATTTCTAATAGCTCACTTAAATTCATTATTAATTTTTAAATATTTTGTTAAATTTAATATTTACTTAATTACTTAATTTCATTAGTTCTTTAATTAATTATGTTTTAATTAATTTACCAAACCAACTTTTTCATTTTTAATTTTTCTTTTTAAATTATTTTTTAATAACTTATATTATGCAGTTGAATACTGATTAATCAATTTTTTCTCTTAACTATTATTTTTTTTCATTTACTAATCAGGTTATTTAAAAAAAAATTCATTTAGTTTTACTTTTATTAATTCATTAATTTATTTTTGTTAGTTTATTTTCATGGATTTTCTATTGTAAAAGTGACATGACTTATCGACTTTGTCAGCTCCACTATCTAACCAATGTCGTGAGTCACTAATGGACCTCTCCTTTTGTCTCACTTACAGCTGGTGTTAGTGAATTAAATGAGTCACTGACAGAACCATTCCCTAGTCTCACTAATGCACTCAAACTACTAATATATAACTTCTAGTATATTGCTGACACCACTACCCTCTTCTGTTACTCACTAACACATGCACACACCCAACCACCTACCGAAAGCTCTAGAACCTTCCCGCATTTTCCCTTTTTCTCAAAATCTCTTCTCCTCGTGTCTCACAGACACCTTCAAGGTCTATTGACACAAATTTTTCTCATTTATTCCCCTAAGACACCATCAATCATGCTAGTGAGTGTCGCCCACATCTTCTATTCCCAATCATCGCCTCTCTATCCAACCAACACATTTATTGAATAACATTAACACAATACCATCACAAATGCATATCCAGGAACCATCATAGAAAAAATCCAAAGAACAATCAGAATATCTAAATATCATAATAGAAGGATAAACATATCAAATCAAAAAAACTTGATTCAACCGAAACAATAGTATAAACCCACATCTAAGTAGTCACGTAAAATTGAATCTCATGAATTATTTCCAGATATACTAATCAAGTCGGCGCCATTTCCCACACACCTGAGATCACACCACTATTTACCACCGATCAAACACCTCACTGACTACTGTCATTCAATCAAGTCTCACTTCGCGGCTTCCTCACCCCCACCCAATCCTTAACCACCTCCAGTCTCTAGATCCCAAATATGCCCAAGATGGTTTCTCCCCTTTCTAAACTTCTGAAATAGTCACCATGTTCAAACAACACTTCCTCGAGCCACCCTACCTCCCACTTTACCCCTTCCTCACCATCCCGATACGACACCTCTCTTCTATTTAGTTTGTCAACCTCACACCTGCGTCACGACCCCTTACCATCTCCCTTTATTTTCACCCAAATTCACACTCCGGATTTCTATTATTTTGGTTTTTTTATTATAATTATATTATAAATATTTTATAATATTTATAATAATAGAATATGTTTTATAGTTAATATAATTAATGTAATAATAATAAAAATATTTATGAAAAGAATTTAATTATATTTTTATATCTTATTACATTTGTTTATAATTTCTTGATTAAATTAATAGTAATATATTCTTACATATATTTAATTAGTTATAAGTATATTTGTTGATTATTATAAGTAATGATATTAATATATTCTTATAATTTTTATAATAGTAAATTTGATTTAACTAACAAAAAATTCGTGTTTGTTTTCTGTTCTGCACATGGGGAGATCGTGTAGGAGCACAAAATTTTTCATTCAGTTATGGAGAGGCACATGTGCATTAAGAACAGGAGATTCTAGAATGATCTATATTATTCCACCTCAATTAGGGAGAGATATGGAAATTCATTCATCATTTCCAGTGGGTAGGATATTTTTGGTGTATTCATGTTATTCCATTCCAAAATTCTCCAACTTCACCATTCAATCCACTGAAATTCACCACCACTTCTAGATCGATCACCTCACATGACCCCATCCGTTATCCATCACTTCTAATACATAACATCCTTCATTACACTCCACATCAATTCCTCTGGATTATCCTCTCATCCATTCAATTCCATCCAACAGGGAGTATAGTAGACAAGAAACCATGAAGAAAATAGAGCATTGGTGTAGGATATGAGGAAGAAAGTCATCTCAGAAGAGTTGTTTTCTATTATCACCTACATGTTTTCCATCATTGTTTTCATTTTCATTATGTTCATTTAAATTGCATAGAGGAAAACAATTATCCATGATTTGAATATATTATTTTCATCTCTTAATTTCTATAATCATGTTGGCGTACTTTAAGATTAGTGATATCATTTCATTCATTATGTGAAAAAATTTATCCTCTTTGCTACTAATTAACATGAGACAATAATGAAAAAAATTCACTTGAATCATAACCAAATTAATGGAAATGGAAATGTTTAATATTCTATTTCCCATTTAGAATCATTTTAATTCCAAAGTGATAATTGAAATATCATTTCTAAGGAATGATGGAAGAGGTCGGTTGATCTCTTGAAGCGAGAGATTAGTGGATCTACAATATTTTTCTTGGAACCAAATCAATTGTAGATAACTAGAGCCTAAACAGAAAATATCTTAATCAATTCGTTATATTATGACCTCCCTAAACTCATTCATTTCATGTTATATATCTATCATCCATTTTCTCACTACTTCCATACCACATTTCATTTTCACTGTTTTATTTTAGTTTTTTGTAGAAGCCTTTTTTAGTTTTGGTTTAATTTGGTCTGAAAAATCACAAAGTCAATCTTTGTTGTTCAATACCCTTCTTACTGTTGTACTATTAGTCTATTTGGTATACAAATTATAAATTTTTGCATAATCAATGATGAACATGAAATATTTTGGGGTTGTTTCTGGAGAATGTATTTGGGACAAAGTAAAAAAACACACAACAATTAAATATCACAAAAACTAAAAAAAGGATAAAATATATAATATAAAACATACTAATATCACAAAAAAATATCAAAATTGATGCCTATGCTAGATTCACAATACATCCTATAATGTTGAATTTTAATCCTCATTTTATGATATCAAAAAATATTTGTTCTAAAATTATAAAACAAAAAAATGAAGTGAAAAATATGGAAGACTTTGCTGAGAATCGACATTTGGATGTTCTATAACACTTAGTTTCGACCCCTGAGAAATCTAGTCTTAGAGAATTCCAAATTCAAAGAGTTTCATGGAATCCATCATGGATCAGACTATCCGTTAGGTCTACGAACAATGAGATCAAAAAATATCAAATCTCCAAACTCCATTCATTTAATGGTCTTTGAGTGGGGGATTATTTTGATTTCATTAGAGTGTCTTATGGTTCTGCCCAACAATTACCACTGTGAGATCTATGTGAAGAGGATTTGAGGTCGATGATTTCCCATTTTTTCCATATGGGGAGGGCTAAGATAAGGTTCCACAATCTTAATGAGTATATATTTCAAACATGGGGAGATGTATTAAATTAATTTATTTCAAAATTTCACCCCAGGAACACTAACATTATAGTTACGCATAAAATCAATGTCTTTTTCCTGGATGAGGGATATTTTTTTCCCAAGGTGTGGGATTGGTTCAGAGGCCATCTTAGAAAACTTATCAACTATTATTTCATTCCCCATTTAGTCAAGGATATATTTTATAATTCACTCACCCCATAAAACTATAAAATAGTGGATCAATATTGTTGGGTGACTCTATGATTCCATAGATGATGAACAAAAATATTTTTTTAAATAATTGGCTAAAAATTATTATCAAATGTCCATAAGAAATAGAACCATTCATAGGACTTATACAAACCCCCAGGCTACTATTGTTTATGATAGGGTTCTCAGGAAGTATTTTTGTCAGTGTGGGATGTTTGATCACACTCAGAGATGTTTTACCAATTTTGATCTCCCTATTTCATGTGATGGAAGTACCCAGTTTGTGGACAATAGATCAATGAATAATAGTGTCCATGATAATTTCTCAAATCCACAAATCTATGTACTCAAAAATTATTTAACCTATCATGGGGAGATCAAGGTACAATCATGAATCCCACTATACCAACATAGGAACCAAAACCTAGAAATTGTAATTCAAACCAATATGGGGATGAATATTTAAATTCACAAGGGTAACATAAGGAAATAAGGAATTAGATGTTAGTGTTAATAGGATCTCTTAAAAAAGATTTTAATGCTGAAATTCATAGTTTGGAACATCAAATGGGTAAATTGGCTAGAAATCAAGGTTGTAGGGAAAAGGTCATGATGCCTAGCGCAATATAGTTAATCCCATGATAAAATTTCAAGGAAGTGACTACCAGGTAAGGCCGAAAACGTCAAGATCCAAATAGGGAACATCATAGGAAATAGGAAATTAATGTTAAATATGAAACTAGAATTAAAACATAGAAAATAGAATTCTGTAAATCAGTGAAGATTCAAAGAAAATGATAATAGTGTTGAAAATTCATAAGACAAATCCCATGAACAAAGAAACATGAAGTCGGAGTTAGTATAAGAGGAAAATAATAAGAGAAGGACTGAGTATGAGAAGGATAACACATAGGTTCTGAATAATTACCCTCCTCCCATCCAGTTCCCACAAAGTCAAAAAACCCAATCATCCTGACTATCATAGGTTTCTTTAGATGTTTATGAGTTTCAATGTCAATATTCCATTTGTAAATGATCTGAACAAAATTCTGTCATACATAAAATTTCTTAAGAGGTTCTTCACTAAAAGTAAGGACTGGGGTGAGAATCTATATTATGTTTGAATGAGGTGTGTTGTGAAATTTCCCAAAAATATAATCTTCCAAAACAGAAAGACCTAGGAAGCATTATCATATCTTGTAAAATTGGAAATATTTAGGATATTATGTTGATTTTTGGTTTAGGAGATAGTATAAATTTTTTCCCCTATCCCCTATATGACAACTTTTTCCTTAATAAACTGAAGTGAGAATTTGTTACCCTATAATTAGTTTACATCTCACTTTCCTACCCTTATTAGAGGGTAGATAAATTGTTGCATGATGTAGGGGAACATTAATTTCCCACTAACCTTCTTATGTTTCACATGAAGTGTGATGACACAGTTCCACACATTCATGGAAGTCTATTCATGGCCACTTTTTAGGCTCACATTAATGTATTGAATGGTATGGAGACCTTTCAGGCTGGTGAGGATCAAGATGATTTTCAATCCTACAAGGAGTCTCTTTTTGAGGGAAGATTACAATTGATTTATGTGGATGATGATATTTTTAGAGAAAATATAATATTATAAATTCATAATCCCTTTGATGATTTAATCCCTAAATCTATCAGTGAACACATTCAAACAAATTTGGTTGATTCTGAAGCCACCAAGATGCTAGATTGTTTGGGATTAATTCATAACCATATTAGGAAATAAAATTTTAAAAAACCAGGATGTTACAAATTCCACTATATGTTACCTCACATATATATTTTCTCCAACTATTAATGATAATACACCCATACAAGATTCCAATCCTGAGGTTGCTTTATTTTATATACAACATGAGGAATTAGTTATACTGATTGTACGTTTTCTACTCGATATGTAATTGCTTCAACAGAGGATATTCCAAGAGTCAACCCGGTTCAACATGTATTTGAGTTTGTGTCTTTTTAATATGTTATGAATGAGACTGATGAGTGGTTGGAATTTTTAGAAAATATGAACAATATGTCTGATCCTACATATTTTTACCAATTTGATGATCAAATTGTTTTCCACGAGTTTGAGAGATTTAATGAATAACCTGATTCTTCAATGTCACGACTCGACCTAGGGGCCCGTGCCGTGACTACCCCAAGCCCGCCTTCCATAGGCCAAGGGCTGGAGACTAGCACCGAAGGTGTAAATCCTGATAAAAGGGAAGGCATTGCCTTTATATAAGTAATCATACATAGCAGAGTATGAAAGATGAAGTTAACACTAAGTAAACTGAGTACAAAAGTAAGTGTTGGAAAGTAAATGGGCTAGAATACAAACCCAAATTAAAGTACAGTACAATAGTAAAGAAAAAACAGCTGCATTAAAGAAAACTAGCAACCACTGAGTCGTTCTATAGATATCCCACATGAAGGGTGGGTAAAAATGGTCTCCTGGGCTACTCCGGTCTAGTCGTCCACTTTGTGTACATCCCTCCAAGTGGTCCACCTCCAGGTACTATCCCACTCCCCAAGACTCCATCTAGATCAGTGATGTCAGCCTTCAGCATCCAGCACAATGTAGTGTGGGCATAGGCCATGCAGGGGTGAGTATACAATACTCAATAGGGACACTAAGACCCCCGAAGGTCTCCTAGAATCCAAAATTGATAAACCAAAAAGTAAAGGTACAAAACAAAGTATCAACCAACTATTCTTAGGTATATTCCCATACATATACCTAAGTAATCAATTCCAGCTTGGCTCCAACTCACGAGCCCAAGTATAACCAGTCCACACAGGAAAGCACAACCCTATCCACATAGGAAAAAAAAGTCAATCACATTGATGGTAATGATTGAAAGTCAAGACTCAGCTCACATAGGTATATCTCTCACAAAGAGGGGTGGAGATGGTTAGATATAGCCTCTTAATCATCTCCTATGCCAAAACCACGTAGGATCCAAGTATAGAAGTCGTCGTTGTCGAACTCACATAAGATCCAAGTACAGTAAATATCATTGTCTAACCCACGTAGGATCCACGTACGGTCATCATCACTACTGAACACACGGATGATCCAATTAAAGTCGTCATCGATGCCGAACCCACGTAGGATCCAAGTACAGTCGTCATCGTCGTCGCAGTCGCAACCAGCTCTAGGGTTCTCTCACACAGCACGATCGATTATGGGAGGGTCCACTCCATGATCCAATAGGGTTGATACAACACCTATTACAAAATCCATAGTTGATGTATCCCAATGTTTTGCCTTGTCAATAGGAATTCAACTCGATAGATGACACGTCAATCAGACGCTCGATCTATGAGATAATAGCTTTTGTGCTCTAGGGGCCCGATTAGAAATACGCTTGTTTCTAACACGAATGATATCCATAGATGTACAAAACTAATATAGAGTATCACAAAAGAACCGTCTCATCGAAAGGGTCATAGTGCACAAGACAGTGCGTCAATCGGATGCGCAGTCATTAAGTAATTCACTTTTACGTGATTAATAGGCCCGACCCATTTAGCCCAGTGGGCTGACGGGTCGGGTAAACCCAGTTTGATGGGTCCGACCTATTATTGGTGTCGGACTGGTCTGAAGAAAATACTCAACTCGGCCTGAAAGGACGGTGCCTGACCAGAAGTGACGGGGCTCGGCCTGAAGTGGCGCGGCCCGGCCCAGCGGGGCATGGCCCGACACGGAGGGGTGCAGCCCGGGCCGGCCAGGCACGGCCTGGCTCGGCCAACGGGCCGAGCATCGCAGCCAAATCCGAGTGAGTTCCAAGTGGGGGGGGGACGACCCCCCCTATTTTCCTCGTTCGCGGCTCCAAGCGGCGCCACCCTTCCTCAAACCGGCCAGATTGACCGGCTGATCTTCTGTGCACGCAGCCCGCATGGGCGGGCAACTGGTCCTCAAGCACGGCGCCCTCCTAGCGCCGCGGGCCCTCTTTGCCCGGCCGACCTACGGTCCGTCTGGTTCTCCCACCAAAGCTGCCCGTGTATTGGGCCATGGTTCGTCCCACACAACTGGTGCAATGACGTCGGCCTCCTCTGTCGTTTTCCCGGCACGGTGCAATGACGTTGTGCCTCCTTTGTCGAATTCCCCTCACGACGTGATGGCGTCTTGACTCCTCCACCTTCAATTTCCAATTCTAGAATAATTAAATGAGAACAGCAGAGGGTTGTCTGGCCGTGTTCGTTCGGCCTGCACCCTCCGCGTAAAATGATAACAATCGACCATATATAAACATCGATTTCCAACGAGTACAGGATACGAAAACATCCACTTTAAAGAATAAACCCCTACCTTGATAATCATTGTCGAATGTCAGCGTCACGGTTGACGGAGTCGCGAGATAAGGATTCGTAGATGTCAATAGAGAGCATCTGAGGAAGAAGTGGCATCTCCCCTTTTTATCACAGAGTGAAGAAAATAAGGTGTGATGTCGTTGGAGAGTTCTTAAGTCAGTGTCTCCATCCTTGTTGTGGTGGAAGAAGAGGATGGAGAATTCGGTGTCTTCAAGTCAATGTTCTTCGTCGGAGAGTTGGCATTCTTTAACAAAGGAGATGAAGCATTATTCAAAACTCTAGAGCTCTCTCCCCAAAATCTCAACACAACAAGCGAAACAAAAATAAAAATAAGGCTTCTCCTTATTTAATTAAATCATTCCATGAATTCAAATTTACAAAATTCATATTCCAATTCCCTTAATTAATTAAACCATGAGTTTTCTATTTAATTAAGTGATAGGTTGGCATGTTTTAATGAGGGAGAGAGGGGAGAGGAAGATTTACTCAATTAAATTCAAGTAAAGGTGTCAACATTAAACAATGGTGTTTAATGGGAGACTTTAATGGGTTTAGGGACTGTGAAAGGTTGGGGCTTGTGTGGGCCCCACCTCACAATTATCCTCACATGGGTATTTTGGAGTTTTTGGGTCTCATCCCAACTCCCCCATGAAGGATATAACAACTTAAGATATAAAAATAATATTGTACCACAATTTTATTCACTTCTCAATTAATCCACAAATTTTTAACTTCTCTTCTCGCGCAAATGCATCTACGGTGAAAGTCCTCTTAAGAAATTACCAACGTTGTGATTTCATAGATGCCCTCAAGATTTAAATTCTGAGCATCGGTTCAAAAGATAGAAAAAACCCGCTCGTTCGTTTACTAAACATACACAAGATAAACTTCTAAAATTGATTCCGAGCAGACTGGGCCTCAGAATTAGGTGCCATCAAAAAATGTGTAATTGTAAAATCCCAATGAATCTATGAAAAAAAATACCTTGAAATTTATGGGCCTTTACATTATCCTCCTAATTCATCTAATGAATTTTCACATGATATTAACCATGTTGTTGACAGTAACCCACCAAAAAAACTATTGTCTCTTTTTTTGATCATGAAAATGAGAGAAGTGTGCGGCGGAATGTGAAGTAGCAGATTTTGAGTGTTCTTGGTCACCAAATATTTTCTACTAAACTCTTCCCAAATCTACCATTTTATCTGAGTGATGATATTAGTTTTAAAGCTAATAGTGGAATATAGAACAATCCTTAAGTTTTGTAATATTTGAAATGACATATTCAAGTTGCTAAGATGCATGATAATTTTCCAACAGAAACATTAAGCGGTCAATTAATACTTAATCATACCCCTTCAATGATCATGGTCAGAATTTTTTGAAGGGAACAATGTCTAGCCGGGTTCGATAAATCTAGCACTAAATGAGAGTCAACCCATGGTTTTTGTGTTTTCTGTTTACATTTATGTTTGAATTAATGCTCCATTTTCTTTTTTCTATCTCTATACTTTGGTAACAAATAATTTCCATATCTAATTGACATTTGTTTTCTTAATTGATGACTTTTTTCATGTTTTTAGTTATCATAGGGTTTAGGTTTTCTAGTAGTCTGGGTTACCAATGAAAATTCTATTTAATCAATACCCTCATTTGGAACATTCATGATGAAGAAAGCCACTTGTTAAAGAAAACTGAATAATCCTCCCTAATTCATACTTAGTGGTAGATTTAAATTGGTATTTAAATATTTATGAATATCATTAATCTATTTACATTTATTGTTGATTATATTCAGTTAGAGGAGTACCTTAAGAAGTCATTCAAAGGGATACTTCAAAGGGAAAAAATAAAAATCTTCAACATCAAGGGAGTGATTTTTTTAATTCATCAATTTTAATTTATTCATTTTTCTTATTTCTTTTTTCATAGTGTTGAAATCCTCCATGGTTTGAAATTTATAAATCTATATTTCTTACTTGGGTTTTAGCTTGCTAATATCGACTAAGTTGAAAATATATTTTTCCCAGATTGGTGAACATTTCTTGCACCCCGATCTTCTCACTTTCATATCACTATTACTACTATAAAGATTTTCTTATCATGCTACTGTTTGAAATTCATTGAATTTTTAACTCATAATGATAGAACTCATGAACTAAAAAAATTGAACTTATTTCTCATGTTTTCTGGTGGGATTTTATTCTCTTATTATTTTATATTTTATATTATTTTTGGAAAAAAATCCAAAGAACATCACTACAACCCCATAATATCCTTTTTAGTGATGAGTATCTAATATATTTGAATAATGTTTCCTCCCTCTTTTAGAGTCAACATTAGAGATAATTTTAAGTTTCATGTCTGTGGGAGAGGGCCTATTTTCCAGCTTCAAGCCCTTCATAAATTATTTTTACAAATAAATAGTCAAAATGTTCATAGTTTTTTCTCAAATTAAATAAATAATTCAATCTTTTGTTTCACAAGAAGAAGGTATTCTAGAATCCATTCTGTATATCATTTTTATCATGCCTTGTGGATTACCACATAGTAAATGTTAAGGGTTTCAATGAGTCTGATGTTGTTGGGGATCAGGGATTTGGGAGTTTGGTTCTCATTATTTTTATAGATTTTCTATTTAAAAACTGAGGACGAGATATATATTTGTTATATTTATGTGGAATTATGATCATGATTTTATGAAGCTGGATTTTTTTATTGGATCCCAAAGGACTCTTATTTTAATCACAACAAAAATAACCAGAGTAAGATGTGCCAATGGCATCCCATGGTGAGTATTTGAGATAGGTTCATTGGATTATTTTATGTGAATAACTAAAAGAAAATTTCACTTTAAATAAGTGTTATGAACTAAGCCATGCTCTAGAAATTTGGCTGGGAAAAATTAGAATAATGTTCCCTATAAAAATTGATCTAATTTAGATGAGGTTATTTTTGAACTGAAATGAAGAAGGGGTCAATTGACATAATTAAATATCATTTGTGTGGTATTTGTTAAGTGATTGAAAGAAATAAAAAATTTTGGAACTTCGGATATTATGAGAATTTATTGTTCTTTTTGTAAATGTTTTAATTCCACTTTTATATAACATGTCATCAAATTATGAATTGGTACATGAATTTTAATTGAAGTAGAAAAATATGTCATTTCATATAAGTGGAATGAAATATTCAATATTGGATGAATTTGTATTGCCTATGATTTCAAGTTGTTTTTTAATCATGGAAGGACCTTCTTTGAATTCATTCTTGGAAAATCCAGTCAGGGTTATGTGCCATTATTTGATGTGTAAAGACCCGTAAAATTCAAGGAAAATTTTTTCTTAATTTTCTTTAGAATTTTACAAGAGCGCGGTTTCAGACGGCACCTGATTCCGAGGCCCGGAGTGCCCGGAATTAATTTCCGAAGTTTGGCTCGGGTGCGTTCAGTGAACGAACGAGCGGGAATTCCTAACTTTTGATCCGGTGCTCGGAATTGAAATCTGAGGGCACCGATGAACTCGCAGCGCCGATATTCGCTTAAAGAGACCTTTTCGGGAGTTGCGTTTGTTGCGGGTTGAAAGTTTTTTTTTTTGAGGGTTTATGTTGAGTTAAATAAAATTTGTGTAGAACAAATTTTATTTTAACTTCTTAAAACCTCTCAAAGGAGGTTGGAAGTGGGACCCACACCCACTTAACCTCCCTTGGGAGGATTAAGTGTGGTGGGGCCCACACGAACCCCCCACCTTTTCAACTCCCCACTCTCCCTCTTAATGGCTTGACAAGTTAACTTATATTTAATTATACAATTCATGTATATTAAATAAGTGAGTTAAATGTGGAGTTATCTCTTTTGAAATTCAAACTTTTGAATTTCTTCAAATGTGTTTTGTAATAATAAAATAAGAAGTGGTCTTATTTTATTTTGGGTTGTTTCGTTTGTCTTCTTGAGAGGTGGAGAGCTCCTCTTCTTCTTCTTCAACCTCAACGAAGAACGCGAAGAACGTCGTTCTTCAACGAAGAACTTCTCCGCCGAAGAACACGATCCATCCGCGACGCCGTATCCGCGACGCGACGTTCTTCTTCCGCGTCATCCCTTCCGCGACGGTTTTCCGCGACGAACGCCTTCGACAACGACTCTTCCTCCGACGTCAAGGGGATCGACACCGATATTCCACGACTCCGTCACGTGCGACTATCGAGGTAGGGGTCCTTGAGTTCGTTGTTCTCTTTATAATTTGACTTTCCTCAAGTCTTGACGAGGAACGCTCTCTTTTCCGACGAAGAACGCCGCAACTCCTTTCTTCGTTCACCGTGACAACGAAGGGGACGCCATCTCTTCTTCGGACAACCTTCGTCGGCAAACGAAGATCCGCCATCGTCGTGTCTCTTCGGGCATAGCACTTCGTCAACGGATTTGACGAACGACGACCGCGACGCCCGACTTCCGCGACGCCGTCTTCCGCGGATCGTAGAAGATTCTTCGAATCTTAAAACCGAGGTAGGGGTTGTCGATTTTTCTTTTGGATTCCTCATTTCATTCTTGATCGTGCTTTTAGCAAGATTAATGTGTGACGTGTATTTTTCTTTAGTTGCGTTATTATTATTAAGGCGAGGGGGGCCGGACCGCACGAACACGGCCGAACCCCCCCCCCTCCAACGTTCTTGTTGTTCTTGCGGGTGGAAGCAAGTGGCGTGGTGCCGTCGCACCACGCGGATGATTGTGCGTTTAATTTTACGCATCGCCGTCGCGCTTCGCCGAGGAGAGTCTTCAAGAACACGACGCCGTCGCGCCGCGTTGGAAGGATTCATGGCACGGCGAAAAAGGGCGCGGTGCCGTCGCACCGCGCCGGACGACGAACGCCGCGGCCGGTTCCGGGCCGCGGCGGGACGAGAAGACCGCGGCCGGTTCCGGGCCGCGGCGGGACGAAGAGACCGCGGCCGGTTCCGGGCCGCGGCGGAAGATAAGACCGGCGGCCGGGCCGCCGGCGTCGGAAGCCGAAGAAGGGGGACCGGAAATTCCGGTCCCGTTTGATAAAACCGGCCGGCCAGCTGGCCGGCCGGAAGGCTTAAAACCGGGGAATTTAATTCCCCGGCCAATCTTGAAAACCCCCCTCTTTAAGAGAGGGGGGGCGTTTCTTCAAAGGGAGGGGGCCGGCTGCCCCCTCGGTTCCTCCAGCAGGCCCCCCACATGGGGGGGGCTTCTTAAAAAAAACAAAGGGGCACGGCCCCTTTGTGTCGCGCAGCACACAAAAGCCGCGGGGCTGAGCCCCCGCGTGCGCCGCCGGCGCGGCCCGCCGCCGCCGTCCGCCGCGGCCCGCCGCGCCGCCGCCGGCCACCGCGCCGCCCAGGGGGGGGTCGGGCCGGGTCGGCCCGGACCCGGACCCCCCCGTTTCGAACCTGATTTGGTTTTTGGCTCATAACTTGAGCCTCGGACCTCCGAATGACGAACCGTCTGCGGCAACGCGATCCTTGGATCGAGACGGTCGTTTCGATATATCGCACTCAAGGTTTCGGGTTACTTTGAGTTCGGCCGGGTTGGTTCGTTCACGAAACCAACCGGGCCTTCGGAGCGGAAACGCTCATATCCTGAGCCACGAACGTCCGATTGACGCGCCGTCAGTCGCGTTGTGTTCCTCTTAGTGAATCGGATCTTTTGGCATACTCCGCCCGAGGTTCGGACGCAGGTGGAGTACGGTCGGGTTGGTTTTTCCTTAAAAACCAACCGGGCCCCGGAGACGAAAATGCCAACAACTCACAGACCGGGCGTCCGATTGACACGCCGTCTGTTTCGTTGACTTCCTCTTGACGATACGAAACTTTTGGCACCCTCCGCCCGAGTTTTGGGTGCAGTTGGATAGTGGCCGGGTTGGATCGCACCGAAATCCAACCGGGCCCCTGGAACGGGAAAAGCTGATATCTTACAGACAGGACGTCCGCTTGACGAGCCGTCAGCGGCGTTGGTGGTTACGTTGAGTAACGGTCCCTTTGAGTATACCCTATGGGAGTTCGGGGTACAGTTGAGATACGGCCGGAATTGGTTTCGCTCTCGAAACCAACCGGGCCCCTGGGACGAAAAGGCTAATAACTCACAGACCGGGCGTCCGATCGACGCGCCGTCTGTTGCGTTGAGACCCCTGTGACGAGACGGACTTTTGAGACACTTCTTCGTGGGACTTTGAGATACTTGGAGTATCGACCAGTAGCTCGTGGAGCGGACCCTCCCGGAGACGAGCGTGCAGAGTACGGAGACCGAGTAGCCGGCTGAGACCTGACGACTGCTTGACCGACTCGACTTGGAGTGAGTCGACTAGCCCAGTGGACGGAGCGCCCGGTATTTAGCGGCAGACCCACGGCGGACGGAGCGCCTTGTAGTTGGCAGCAGACCCGCGGTACTCGACAGGAGGAGTACCTCAGCAGGCTATCTGGGTAGCGCCCGGTATTTGGCGACAGACCCTCAGCGGACGGAGCGCCTGGTAGTTGGCAGTAGACCCGCAGTACTCGATAGGAGGAGTACTTCAGCAGTCTTAGGTTAGTGAGCAGTACCTCGGAGTCGTGACAGGACCACTGTACACTCTAGAGACGGAGCTCTTCAGCAGTTACGGTTTCGATAATGAAAATCCTGGTTTGAGCTGAGACTTTTGACCTTGTGTTTACCTCATGATTGAGATGGGTTACTTGATAACTTAGGTATATGTATGGGCATATACCTAAGTAGAGTTTATCTGTTGTGATCTTCTTGTGGTTATCCTTGTTAGTTTTAGTGAGACCTTGAGGGTCTCGGGGTCCCTACTGAGTATCGTTATACTCACCCCTGCACGGGCTATGCCCGCACCTCGTTGTGTTGGTTGCAGACGACGGACAGTGCTGACAGAAGCCGAAGGTTCGAGGACTTGACGGTACCTGGAGGTGGACTATACGACGAGGCGGTATCCGGAGGTGGACCACTGGGCGGGACATACTTGGAGCAGACGGTGGGACCCGAGGAGCAGAAAAGCTATCTGTACCCACCCTTCAGGTGGGATTTCCAGTGGACATCTCAGCGTAGCAGCTTTACTTTTCAGTCGCTGTTTTCCCTTTCGAGTTGTACTTTACAGTTGGGCTTGTATTTCCGGCCCCTTTTACTTTTCAGCTCTTCTTTTTGTACTTAGTGTTTTACTTCCGCTTGTACTCTGTGGTGCTTGTTTTCTTTATAAAGGCAATGCCTTCCCAGTTATCGGGATTTTACGCCTTTGGTGCTAGTCGCCAGCCCCTTGCCTATGGAAGGCGGGCTTGGGGTAGTCACGGCACGGGCCCCGAGGACGGGTCGTGACAAATTGGTATCAGAGGAGTTCGGTTCTACCGCAGAACTTATAACTCTGATGTTTCTTTCTGTGAAGCAATAGTGTTGAGAGTACCGAGTGTGGTTTTCAGTTCAGGGAGTCCAGTGTTGGTGCGGGCGGCCGACGTATCCATACACCAGGACCCTGACAACTGATTTCCGACTTTGTGCACAAAAACACTGATTGCGTGTGTGTTTTCAAAAGTTTTTCCCCTTAAAACAGCTCAAACCAGGTCAGCTCACCAGGTATAATCGTTTGATCGTGTTACGTTGTTTCTTTCAGGATGGCCCCACGACGGCAGCCAGCTAGGGTTCCGAGAATCGAACGTGACGACAGCCCACCGAGCGACGAGGCCTCGGTGCAGGGCCCTTTGTCAGCAGTGGCACCGGCGGTAGCTCTACCCGCCGAGCCCCCGATGCTTCCAGCAGCAGCCGCGGACGATGCACGACGCCTGAGCGCGCTGCACGAGTTCCAGCTCCAGCGACCGCCCAGGTTTCGCGGGGAGACGGATCCCCAGGCTGCAGAGGACTGGCTGGAGGCAGTGGTACGAGTGTTTAGGCTAGTGAGGACACCAGCAGACCTCATGGTGATCCTCGCTGCGAGCCTACTACACGCAGCAGCAGGTAGGTGGTGGAGCCACTTGTTTCGGTTTTGCGATGAGATGAACTTCACGTGGGAAGACTTCGAGACCTTCTTCAGGGTGGAGTTTGTGCCAGTATCTCTACACCCCGAGCGTGTACAGGAGATTCTGCCTTTGCCGCGTGTTTCTCGATCAGAAGCCGAGTCATCTGTGGGCAGTAGACAGATGATGCAGAGGTCCAGGAGGACCAGACCAGCAGTTGGGCGAGCTCGGGTTTTAGGACCGGTGGTGCAGGGCACCCGGAGTGGGAACAGAGCTAGCCGTGCAAGGAGCAGGTTGTGTTACTCATGCCGAGGAAAGGGACATCTGGCACATGACTGTCCGACTCCCGATCCGCAGGCTTTGGGAGAGCCACCGAGATAGAGGCAGCGACAAATGCTTGAGCAACAGTAAAGCAGGTGGACAGGGGAGGAACTAGTGGATACGTCTTTTGTACTTCTAGTTCCATGTTGATGTTGTTTTTGTGTAGCGTCTTGTATTATGAGCTGCAATAATAAAAAGACGCATACTTTGCGATGTTTTCATTCCTGTCCTCTTTTGTGATGTTACTAAGAGGTTCCAGTTGACTGTTGACTTGACCCTCACTTGTGAGACATCTACTGGAGGAGACCAGTTACCACACACTGATGCCGACAGTGTGACTCAACCCTTGGAGACGAGAGTAACGGTTGGATCTCTTAGTAGTAGCGTCGAGGCCTTACGACGTCATCCTTGGTATGGATTAATATCATCCATGTTAGGATTGACTGTTTTAGGCAAAGAATGTGGTTCATCCAGGGGATGAGACCAGGTTTCTCTTTTCGGCAAAGAAGAAATCTCGCAGCTCTTGTGGGACCAGAGATGGTCCGGGCCACGTCAGAGGAGGTACATGTCATCCAGGAGCGGGTCCTACATGGACGATCGATTCCTCTTGTGCGCAACTGATGGCGGCACGGGAATCTCCAGGAGAGCACATGGGAGCGGGAGGCTCAGATGCGTGCTCAGTATCCTCTTTTTGTTTCCCTAGTTTTTGATGTAGCTTTACGGGGACGTAAAGCCCTGAGGTGGGAGTAATGTAAAGACCCGTAAAATTCAAGGAAATTTTTTTCTTAATTTTCTTTAGAATTTTACAAGAGCGCGGTTTCAGGCGGCACCTGATTCCGAGGCCCGGAGTGCCCGGAATTAATTTCCGAAGTTTGGCTCGGGTACGTTCAGTGAACGAACGAGCGGGAATTCCTAACTTTTGATCCGGTGCTCGGAATTGAAATCCGAGGGCACCGATGAACTCGCAGCGCCGATATTTGCTTAAAGAGACCTTTTCGGGAGTTGCGTTTGTTGCGGGTTGAAAGTTTTTTTTTGAGGGTTTATGTTGAGTTAAATAAAATTTGTGTAGAACAAATTTTATTTTAACTTCTTAAAACCTCTCAAAGGAGGTTGGAAGTGGGACCCACACCCACTTAACCTCCCTTGGGAGGATTAAGTGTGGTGGGGCCCACACGAACCCCCCACCTTTTCAACTCCCCACTCTCCCTCTTAATGGCTTGACAAGTTAACTTATATTTAATTATACAATTCATGTATATTAAATAAGTGAGTTAAATGTGGAGTTATCTCTTTTGAAATTCAAACTTTTGAATTTCTTCAAATGTGTTTTGTAATAATAAAATAGGAAGTGGTCTTATTTTATTTTGGGTTGTTTCGTTTGTCTTCTTGAGAGGTGGAGAGCTCCTCTTCTTCTTCTTCAACCTCAACGAAGAACGCGAAGAACGTCGTTCTTCAACGAAGAACTTCTCCGCCGAAGAACACGATCCATCCGCGACGCCGTATCCGCGACACGACGTTCTTCTTCCGCGACGGTTTTCCGCGACGAACGCCTTCGACAACGACTCTTCCTCCGACGTCAAGGGGATCGACACCGATATTCCACGACTCCGTCACGTGCGACTATCGAGGTAGGGGTCCTTGAGTTCGTTGTTCTCTTTATAATTTGACTTTCCTCAAGTCTTGACGAGGAACGCTCTCTTTTCCGACGAAGAACGCCGCAACTCCTTTCTTCGTTCACCGTGACAACGAAGGGGACGCCATCTCTTCTTCGGACAACCTTCGTCGGCAAACGAAGATCCGCCATCGTCGTGTCTCTTCGGGCATAGCACTTCGTCAACGGATTTGACGAACGACGACCGCGACGCCCGACTTCCACGACGCCGTCTTCCGCGGATCGTAGAAGATTCTTCGAATCTTAAAACCGAGGTAGGGGTTGTCGATTTTTCTTTTGGATTCCTCATTTCATTCTTGATCGTGCTTTTAGCAAGATTAATGTGTGACATGTTTTTTTCTCTAGTTGCGTTATTATTATTAACGCGAGGGGGGCCGGACCGCACGAACACGGCCGAACCCCCCCCTCCAACGTTCTTGTTGTTCTTGCGGGTGGAAGCAAGTGGCGTGGTGCCGTCGCACCACGCGGATGATTGTGCGTTTAATTTTACGCATCGCCGTCGCGCTTCGCCGAGGAGAGTCTTCAAGAACACGACGCCGTCGCGCCGCGTTGGAAGGATTCATGGCACGGCGAAAAAGGGCGCGGTGCCGTCGCACCGCGCCGGACGACGAACGCCGCGGCCGGTTCCGGGCCGCGGTGGGACGAGAAGACCGCGGCCGGTTCCGGGCCGCGGCGGGACGAAGAGACCGCGGCCGGTTCCGGGCCGCGGCGGAAGATAAGACCGGCGGCCGGGCCGCCGGCGTCGGAAGCCGAAGAAGGGGGACCGGAAATTCCGGTCCCGTTTGATAAAACCGGCCGGCCAGCTGGCCGGCCGGAAGGCTTAAAACCGGGGAATTTAATTCCCCGGCCAATCTTGAAAACCCCCCTCTTTAAGAGAGGGGGGGGGGGGCGTTTCTTCAAAGGGAGGGGGCCGGCTGCCCCCTCGGTTCCTCCAGCAGGCCCCCCACGTGGGGGGGCTTCTTAAAAAAAACAAAGGGGCACGGCCCCTTTGTGCCGCGCAGCACACAAAAGCCGCGGGGCTGAGCCCCGGCGTGCGCCGCCAGCGCGGCCCGCCGCCGCCGCCAGCGCGGCCCGCCGCCGCCGTCCGCCGCGGCCCGCCGCGCCGCCGCGCCGCCGCGCGCCGCCGCCGCGCGCCGCCGCCGGCCTCCGCGCCGCCCAGGGGGGGGTCGGGCCGGGTCGGCCCGGACCCGGACCCCCTCGTTTCGAACCTGATTTGGTTTTTGGCTCATAACATGAGCCTCGGACCTCCGAATGACGAACCGTCTGCGGCAACGCGATCCTTGGATCGAGACGGTCGTTTCGATATATCGCACTCAAGGTTTCGGGTTACTTTGAGTTCGGCCGGGTTGGTTCGTTCACGAAACCAACCGGGCCTTCGGAGCGGAAACGCTCATATCCTGAGTCACGAACATCCGATTGACGCGCCGTCAGTCGCGTTGTGTTCCTCTTAGTGAATCGGATCTTTTGGAATACTCCGCCCGAGGTTCGGACGCAGGTGGAGTACGGTCGGGTTGGTTTTTCCTTAAAAACCAACCGGGCCCCGGAGACGAAAATGCCAACAACTCACAGACCGGGCGTCCGATTGACGCGCCGTCTGTTTCGTTGACTTCCTCTTGACGATACGAAACTTTTGGCACCCTCCGCCCGAGTTTTGGGTGCAGTTGGATAGTGGCCGGGTTGGATCGCACCGAAATCCAACCGGGCCCCTGGAACGGGAAAAGTTGATATCTTACAGACAGGACGTCCGCTTGACGAGCCGTCAGCGGCGTTGGTGGTTACGTTGAGTAACGGTCCCTTTGAGTATACCCTATGGGAGTTCGGGGTACAGTTGAGATACGGCCGGAATTGGTTTCGCTCTCGAAACCAACCGGGCCCCTGGGACGAAAAGGCTAATAACTCACAGACCGGGCGTCCGATCGACGCGCCGTCTGTTGCGTTGAGACCCCTGTGACGAGACGGACTTTTGAGACACTTCTTCGTGGGACTTTGAGATACTTGGAGTATCGACCAGTAGCTCGTGGAGCGGACCCTCCCGGAGACGAGCGTGCAGAGTACGGAGACCGAGTAGCCGGCTGAGACCTGACGACTGCTTGACCGACTCGACTTGGAGTGAGTCGACTAGCCCAGTGGACGGAGCGCCAGGTATTTGGCGGCAGACCCACGGCGGACGGAGCGCCTAGTAGTTGGCAGCAGACCCGCGGTACTCGACAGGAGGAGTACCTCAGCAGGCTATCTGGGTAGCGCCCGGTATTTGGCGACAGACCCTCAGCGGACGGAGCGCCTGGTAGTTGGCAGCAGACCCGCAGTACTCGACAGGAGGAGTACTTCAGCAGTCTTAGGTTAGTGAGCAGTACCTCGGAGTCGTGACAGGACCACTGTACACTCTAGAGACGGAGCTTTTCAGCAGTTACGGTTTCGATAATGAAAATCCTGGTTTGAGCTGAGACTTTTGACCTTGTGTTTACCTCAGGATTGAGATGGGTTACTTGATAACTTAGGTATATGTATGGGCATATACCTAAGTAGAGTTTATCTGTTGTGATCTTCTTGTGGTTATCCTTGTTAGTTTTAGTGAGACCTTGAGGGTCTCGGGGTCCCTACTGAGTATCGTTATACTCACCCCTGCACGGGCTATGCCCGCACCTCGTTGTGTTGGTTGCAGACGACGGACAGTGCTGACAGAAGCCGAAGGTTCGAGGACTTGACGGTACCTGGAGGTGGACTATACGACGAGGCGGTATCCGGAGGTGGACCACTGGGCGGGACATACTTGGAGCAGACGGTGGGACCCGAGGAGCAGAAAAGCTATCTGTACCCACCCTTCAGGTGGGATTTCCAGTGGACATCTCAGCGTAGCAGCTTTACTTTTCAGTCGCTGTTTTCCCTTTCGAGTTGTACTTTACAGTTGGGCTTGTATTTCCGGCCCCTTTTACTTTTCAGCTCTTCTTTTTGTACTTAGTGTTTTACTTCCGCTTGTACTCTGTGGTGCTTGTTTTCTTTATAAAGGCAATGCCTTCCCAGTTATCGGGATTTTACGCCTTTGGTGCTAGTCGCCAGCCCCTGGCCTATGGAAGGCGGGCTTGGGGTAGTCACGGCACGGGCCCCGAGGACGGGTCGTGACATGATGATTATTAGTCATGAAATTATTGTACTAAATCTTACAAATCATATTTTATAATTTTAAAAGACAAAATCATGCATTTGATTGAGGAAAAACATTTAGTTAGGGTGGAGGTGGATGTGGTTGTATTTAAGTACTCTTTTCCTAATCATTTCTTAATTTTTCATCATTTTTTATTTTTTAAATAATATATTTTGTTTAATAAAAATTATTTTTTCAATTTTTTTAAATTAAAGTGTACAGAAAAGGTTTTCTTCTGTAAAAGTGTGCATTTAGGGTTTAAATCTTTTTTTCAAAAATAAAAATTAATTTATTCTTTCTATTTTTAACATTCATTTTTTATTCTTTTATATTTATTAAATTTTAATTTTTTAATCATTTAGTTTGTTATATTTTTTTATTGTTTTATTCTATCTAAAATATAAATTTCATTACATTTGGCCTTTATGTTATTAATTTTTAATTTTATAATGTTTAATTATTCAGTTTATTGAATTCTTCTTTTATAAATAAATAAATACAACAATTTTGATACATTAAATAATAAAATTAATTTTTAATAATATAATTAAATTAATTAAATATTTTTAATATTTTTAATATATTTTTAAATAATTAGTAAATTTTATTAGTTATTTAATTAAATAATTTGTTAATTAACATAGAATACTGATTTTTTTTGAAATTTTATTTTGTAAAAATTAATTTTGAATAAATTATATTATGTATTTAAATAATGTGTAATTAATTTTTTTTGTTAACTACTAAATTTTTTTATTTAATTAATAGATTTAGTTAGATAATTTATTTATTTATTTATGTTCAGTTTTATTGAATTGTTATTTTATTTTGGTTAATTTATTTTATTTGATTTTATTTTGTGCAGCGGACTCAACCTACCGACTTGGTGAGTTCCACTGTCTTAACGATGTCACGAGTCACTGATAGACCTCTCATCTTATCTCCCTAACAGCTGATATTATTTAATTAAATGAGTCACCGACACCCCCATTCCCTTGTCTCACCTTCGCACTAAACCTACTAATACACACAACTCCCAGTTACTTACTGACTACCCTCCCCTTTTCTATTAACTAACTGAAGCACACACACCCCCATCCACCAACCAAAAGCTCTTGTGCCTTCCCTATTTTCCCTTTGGGTCACCATCACTTCTCCACTTGTCGCATTTATGTCTTTTTAACCTTTGGAGAACCTCTATCTCATCCATTATCCTCACTCACCATCAATCACATTAGTGAGAGTCACCCACATCTTCCATTGACACTCGTCGCCTCTCCATCCAACCAACTGATTCATCAAATAAAAACAAAATAATACCACCACATAATTAGATAAAAAAACCATCAATGGAGAAATCAAAAGAACAACTAGTAAAACTAAAAATCAAAATAGAAGAATAACCATCTCAAATAATAAAAACTAGATTCAATCCAAACTCAAATAACAAACCAGATCTAAGCAGTCACATAAAATTGAAACCCCTGAATTATTTCCAGATCTATCGATCGTGACGTCAATGTTTCCTACTCACATATGTGTGTACCACTGATTACCATCAATCAGACTCCCTGTTGTATGCCACCATTCAATCATGTATCACATTTCAGCTTTCATTCCTCCTCACAATTTTGACCACAATTGGACTCTAGATCCTACATCAGCCTGAGCGAGTTCCCCACCCCCTTTCCATCCTCTTCGAGCTACCTCCCTACTCAACCATCACGGCCATGAGCCACTATGCCTCCCTCTTTACCCCTACTTCCCATCATTATCTAACTCATCTCTGTCATCTAGTTCACCAAAGATACTGTTAAGTCACGATTCCCCTTTCCATCCCTCTATTTTTTCACATGAATTCTCCCTCCCCATTTACCTTATTTTCCTTTTGTATTATAATTTTATTATATATATTTTATTTTATATATAATAATAATAAATGTGACATAGTTAATATAATAAATGAAATAATAATAATAATAATATAATTAATTTGATTACATTTTTAAATCTTATTTCATTTGATTATAATTATTTAACAAAATTATTAATAAAAATTTTTATATATATTTGATTAGTAATAAGTATATTTATTAATTATTATAAGTAATTATGTTAATATTTAAGTATATATATTTATAATAATAATTTTTTTGTAACTATTTAATCGTTTGTGTGTGTTTTCTTTTTGTTCTTCACATTGGGAGATCATTTAAGAGCTCGATATTTTCATTCAGTAATAGATAGGCACTTGGTAATTCAGTTGAAGAGTGAGAGATTCGAAAAAGATCAACATTGTTACAGAAAACAAAGGGGTAAAAGGGAAAATAACTCATCATTTCCCAAGGAAAAAGATATTTTTGGGGTATTAACATCATTCCATTCCATATTCCCCAACATCACCATCAATTCCACCTAAATTCACTACCACATCCAGATCGATCACATTACATAAACCCCTGAATTATCCATCACATCTCATTAATCCCATCCTTAATTCCACTCAAAATAAATTCCACCTAATAATCCTAAATTCCATTATACTCCATCCACCAGAGATCTGAGCAGATAGGCAACAAAGAAGAAAATAGAGCATTAGAGTAGGAGTTGAGGACTGAATTCATCTTGAAATAGATGTCTTATATTTTTTCCATCATTTCTTCATATTTTTTAGTATGTATTGTTATATTTCAAAGGGGGAATCATATTTTCTTATTTGAAATAATTATTATATTCTACTCCTAATTGTAACACCCCAAGCTTCCACAGTACGTTTCCCTTCGAATAATGCGATAGCGTGTGTTGTACGCAACCTCGAGTCCTAACACACACCACAACTAATTAAACTAGCCATTGTGAATAGTAATACCTACTTTTTGAAATCATATATATTTTATATTTCTAAATGGACTTAATTTTTGGATTCGGAATATTGAAATTAGCCAAGGGTGAAATTTTGGTACTTTTCGGATAACTTTTATATTTTGATGAATAGTGAAAATTACTAAATTTTAATTAAAAACAACTTTTTTAATCAAAATAATTAATAGTGATAAATTGTGGATTTGAGTGGTTTTAAAGTATATTTAGAATATATTTTTACCATTTAATATAATGTTGGTCATTGGACATAATTTTACAATTAAACCGAACATAAACGAGTGTCAATCTTTTGATAGTTATTATCTCTTAAAAACACGCTTTTTGTTTTGACAGCGGGAATTAATTTTAAATTAATTTCTGCCACTTCTGTGTTTTGAATTTAGGAAAATGGATTCCATATTTGGAATCAGGATGTTCAAATTGTGTAAATAGGTAACTTTTATTTTTAGACATTTTGAATAGTTACTGTGGTAAATATTTTATTTACCATGGTTAAAGGGTAAATCCGGTAAATAAGGGTTAAAAAATAATATTATAATAATACAAAATTACCCTAAAACGTGTCCTAACCTTATTGGTGGACACATACCCGACCATGGGCATCCTTGGGTCAATTTGGGGACCCCTTGGAGCCACTTGTATGTGGTAGGGACACATTATATTAATAAAGTAAAAATAAAAATAAAAATGGCATAAGCTTACATCCTTTAGAAGAACAATTTTTACATAGGGTTATACATGTTGGATTTTCGATTATAAATATTCATTAGAAAGCTAAAATGATTTCCTACATGATGATATCTTATTTATAATTTTTAGACATCAAATAAGTTAAATTATTAATGACACAATAATGATGCAATGTTTACCTCATTAATAAATCATTGAAATAAATAATATTATAATGATTAAAATATTATCTAAAACCTGTCCAATTATTATTGGTTGATGTTATTTAGAATATTAGTCATCTTATCTTCGACCTCAATGATTTTTGGACCATTATAAACCGAATATAATTATATTATAAAGTAATACTTTCACTCTTTCCTAAAGAGCCCCTCCTCTCCCTTATAAAAGGAGACCACTTCTACTCATTCCTCACACCTCTCAAGCCACTTGGCTCATCCAAACTCTTCCCAAATAAGCTCCCCACATCCCTCTCCTCCTCCTTGAAGCTTCCCCTTAGGAAGAAAGCATTTCAACAAATCCTTTGGTTCCAACCAAAGTGAGTTACCTAAAATAAAGGTAACGATTTCTCTTAAATTATTTTCATTTATTTTGCTTCTTCAACCCCCAAACTCTTTTTATTTCCTTTCTTTTGTAACAACACCAGTATCCTCAATATACTAGGATGTTGTTATAAGAAGGATTCAAACTACACATACACACAACTCCATCTAATGGATGATGAACATAATGTTTTTGTGGATGGCAAACTAACGCCTCACGAAACGATGATTGTTCAAATACATCTTACCGCCTCTCATGGTGGCCATTATGATGGAACCGTAATTAAATATGATATTAATGATATATATTTTATATATAAGCTTCTGTAATTCCATTTTATTTCATACAATTATTCGTTTCATGTTGTATATACATACGATAATTTCATTTGAGGAAGTGCGGACTACCGCCCCCTTAAAATGATATGACTCGTTCATACCACACATGGAACGTATAAAGGATGGTGTTAATGAACTTAAGTAACATATATAAAATATTATATTATACTGGAATAGTAATATACCTATGTATCATTTGGATTCGATTCTTTTAAAATAAAAATTAAATGGAAATAGCGTTCGTGCGTACGTACGGACTACCGTCTCCACGAACGCGATGAGATTCATTCTCAATCGTATCCATTCAAGTATAATTATCATTTAATGATTTAAAAATGATGTTTAAGGACTTGATATCATTATGGATATGAATAAGATACAACAAACATGACTTATGTAACAAAACATATAAAGAAAATGAGTAAGTTAACACCCGAAACGGCGATAATACTAAGATATTATTATCAAATCAATATTAAAAGATCATATATGATATCATATTAATGTATATGATTCTTGTATAATTTAGTAACAATTATTTCACTATTATACAGGAGGTTAACCTACCCCAACCAAGGAAAAGTACAAGGTAAGGGTTATTTCACAATCTCTTCATTATCCGAGGTTGTTTATACGTAATAATTTACTGGGATCTCTTTATCATCCACATCCATGTTTCTTCGAAATGTATTTCAAAACATTTTTACTATTTACAAGAATATGGGTTAAAGTCATTTATACCCTTGTTTGACTTTTTATAAGAGTTTTATAAAGGAATCTTTCCGTCGTTTTCAAAACAAGGTCCTTTTTAACCTTTTCGACAGAATTGAGGTAAGAATGTTTTTTTTAACTTATACGGCGGGTGCGGTTATTTTCCGCCGTTATAAAATCGTCGAAGCTTTCCATACAAGCTTATAAGAATATTTTCAAAGAAAATGTTTTATTTTATATGGACCTTAAATGATTTCAAAATAAAAGGAGATACTTCTTTAAAAAGAATTTTGATTTCATCTATGTCAACATCCTTTGATGGATTTTAAGATTATTTGAAGTTGATTTATTATGATACAAAACTTCTATATTGTATTGAAGGTTTTGTGATATGTTTGACTGTGGATGTGCTATTTTTATACCATTCATAGTTTATGGTGAAATTATTGACATTTCGTATGCTAGTTTTAATACGAATGTTTATGTTATATTTAAACCTTTTCATATGGGAATGCATTGGACTTAATAAGTGACGGGTGGAGCCCGCTATAGCTCCTCGATGAATCGGTAGGTCTCATGAGACAAACTAGTGTCTTGGCACAAGGCCTTGACAAAATCTTATTTGTAGTCTTGGCACGAGGCCTTGGCTATGTGGTTATGATAGTCTGGCATTATGCATTCCAACATTATGAAAGTGGTTATTGATATTGCATGTGATTATTCGATTAGTAGAATATCCATGTGAATAAGTAAATGGCATTATTTCATTTTACTTTTGCCATACTATGTTGAAGTTCAGTTTTAAAAGGCTTTTGTTTTAGTAATTCATTGCCTTAAATGTTTATGATTATTTTGAATGTTCCGCTATATTGTTATCCTTACTGGGCATTTGAGCTCACCCCTTTTCTATGTTTTATTTTTCCCAGGTAGTGAAGAAGTAAATTATGAATGACTTGCAGGGATATTATGAGGGGTTAATAGTGTGGATATGAAGACTTTGTTGTTGTAGTAGTTTTTCACTTTGAAATGTAATGTAAAACTTTATGATTATATCTAGTGTTTCCAAGGCTACTAAACCAATCGGTCTTTCGGGATTTGATCTTTCTTGTGATCATGCCAATGTTATGTAATAATGCACCGACTTTGGGTAGCTGGGGTCGGGGCATTACAGTTGGTATCAAAGGAAGTTTAGTACAAACCTTGGAAACTAGATTTAGATAAACTCTGATTAGAGCACGTAGACCTAAGATGAACTTTGAAGATTAGTATAGAAGAACTTCATAGAATTTTGGTATTGTAGAGATTTTGTGAGTTTTCCGAGCAATACATCCCTGTCTGGATACGAGCAGGTAGAGGCGGCTCTGGCACAGATGTACCTAGGGGTAAAACCCAAAAACACCGCTTTGAGCTAGACTCGAACGGGAACTGGTGCACGACAACGGGCCTTGCTGCACTCTTGGTTACGACACTCCCGGGGGATATGCTTAGGATAACTCTCATTTTCTTTACAAATCATTTTGAAGGGATTATGAGTATATACTTCCTCAAAGAAAACATTCTTATGATTATGGATTATATCCATAAATAGTTCAATTTATGTTAAGTGTTTTATAAGTATGGGATTATGTATTTTGATTCATAAACTGGTCTAGTTTATGCCATTGTTTAGAAATGGCGCCTAGTGGAAGAAATGGAAACTGTATCAATGCACGCACTCCATGTAGGGATTTCCCTCCTGCTCAAGATAATTATAGTGGGGCTGGTGATGCAACTGGTGCTGATCAGCTAATCACCATACTGGGACAACTTACTCAGGTTATGAATAATAACCTTACCCGTATGGAGCACCCTGATCCGCAGCGTGGAGGATCAATGTTAGATCGATTCATGAGGCAACAACCACCAACGTTCAATGGGAATACAAATCCCTTAGTAGCTGAGCAATGGATATTTTCCCTAGAGAAAATATTTCAGGCTTTGGGGAGCAGTGAAAGGGAAAAAGTTATCATGGCAGTTTTCCGCCTCACTGGAGATGCTGATCAATGGTGGTCATTAATTCAAAACATGAAGGAAGATGATGAAGTATCAAATATGGAATGGAGGGAGTTCAAAGATCTGTTTTTAGAAAAATACTTTCCTCATGACCATCGAGAAGATATGGAAAGGCAATTTCTGAGTCTGAGACAAAAGGAGGATTAGAATGTCACAAAGTATGAGGCTAACTTTACAAGGTTAGCGAGGTACGCTGGTGATTATGTTCGCAACCCAAGAAGTAAGATTGATCATTTCTTTGATGGGTTAAAACCATTTATCCGTCGAGCATTAGTCTCACAATCCTTTTCATCGTACGAAGACATTGTCTCATGTGCTATCAAGACCGAAAAGGAATTCTCTAAGTCTTATGACTTTAAAGCAAAGCATGATAAGAAGAGACCTGCTGATCAATCTGGGAATGGAAATAAGGGGAAGAAAGGAAAGGTTGAATATCCATCTTGTGGTAAATGCAGGAAGAAACATCCTGGTACTTGCTTGAAGGTAATGGGAGTCTGTTACAAGTGTGGCGAAAAAGGCCACCAAGCTCATGATTGCAAGGGGAATAAGGAAGCTACCAACGTTCAGTGCTACAATTGCAGGGAGATGGGGCATTATGCAAATGCATGTCCTAAGCGTCAGGAGAACTTACCTCAGAAAAGGCCAAGGGATCAAGGCCATGCTTATGCTATCACTACTGCTGAGGTAGAAGCTCCGAAAGACGTGGTGGCAGGTAATTTAATGGTTTCCTCAAGTTTAGCAAATGCATTATTTGATTCTGGATCATCGCATTGTTTCATATCTTCCCAGTTTGCTAAGAAAATTAGATATTTCCAATTTGATTTAATAAGGGAGTTGTCAGTTAAAAATCCTAAGGGAAGTATCGTTGCAACAATGTTTTGTGAATCAGTCCCCATTAGAGCACATCAATTTTCTTTATCTGCTGATTTCATCGTCATACCTATGATTGAGTTTGATATAATCCTCGGTATGGACTGGCTTTCGGACTATGATGCGAAGATTTTTTGTAAGAAGAAAGAGGTTACGATTCTTGATGATAATGATAAGGAGCACCTTATTTTTAGAGCAGAATCGTCACCACCTAATTCTTATTTAGATCCACCCCCAGTAGCTCAACATAATTCAATTATTGGGGAGGAAGAGAATGAAATAACTGTCGGTGAGGAAAGGAATGTTCAAATAGAGGATGTACCTGTTGTGAAAGAATTTGTAGATGTATTTCCAGAAGATTTACCTGGACATCCTCCAGAATGAGAAGTTGAGTTTTCCATTGATTTGATTCCTGGATCAAGACCTATATCGAAGACCCCCTATAGAATGGCCACTGTAGAGTTAGTCGAACTAAAGAAACAACTAGAGGAATTGAGTAATAAGGGATTTATTCACCCTAGTGTTTCTCCATGGGGAGCCCCTGTTCCTTTTGTTAAAAAGAAAGATGGATCTATGAGGTTATGTATCGACTACAGGGAGATCAATGCTATAACGATAAAGAACAAGTATCCCCTACCTCGTATTGATGATTTATTTGACCAACTGCATGGAGCTCAATACTTTTCAAAGATTGACCTTCGATCTGGATACCATCAGTTGTGTGTGAAGAAGGAAGACATTCCGAAGACAGCATTTCGAACCAGGTATGGGCATTACGAGTTTACTGTAATGCCGTTTGGATTGACTAATGCACCCTCTGTATTCATGGATCTGATGAATAGTGTTTTCAAGGAGTATCTCGGTGAATTTGTGGTGGTATTTATTGATGATATCTTGGTATACTCCAAAACCTACGAAGATCATGAAAATCACTTGCACATTATCTTGAAGACTCTGAGGAGGCATGAATTATATGGGAAGTTTAGCAAGTGTGAATTCTGGCTTCAGGAGATTTCTTTTCTTGGCCATATTGTCTCTAAAGATGGAATCTCTGTTGATCCTTCTAAGACCAAGGCAATCCAAGAATGGCCAGCACCTATGAGTATAAATGAGGTACGTAGTTTTATTGGTTTGGCAGGTTATTATCGACGTTTCGTCCAGAATTTTGCCCGATTGGCTAACCCATTAACGAAGCTCACACGTAAAGGGGTTAAATTTGTTTGGACAAAAGAGTGTGAAGAATGTTTCGAAGAACTGAAGAGAAGATTAGTCAATGCTCCTATATTGACTCTACCATCGGGGAATGATGGGTTCGTTATTTATAGTGATGCATCGAAGAAAGGACTTGGCTGTGTCCTTATGCAGAATGATAGAGTTATTTCCTATGCATCACGACAGTTGAAAATTCTTGAACAAAACTATCCTACTCATGATCTCGAGTTAGAATCAGTGATCTTTGCTTTGAAGATATGGAGGCACTACCTCTATGGTGAAAAATGTGAGATTTATACTGATCACAAGAGTTTGAAGTATATTTTCTCACAAAAAGAACTCAACATGAGGCAAAGGAGATGGCTTGAATTACTCAAGGATTATGATTGTACGATACACTACCACCCAGGGAAGGCAAACAAGGTGGCAGATGCTTTGAGTAGAAAAGACCATGGAGTTTTGAACAATATGAGAATTGAAAGGGATCCAATTTTCATGGATCTAGTGAAGATGGACATTGGAATAACCAGGGAAGGTGAAACATCAATGCTTTTTCAAATGGTTGCCAAACCATCTTTACTAGAAAGGATTAAGAGTTCTCAGACCGATGATGAAGAATTCCAAAAGAAGATTAAAGCTGTGAATGATGGGAGATTGAGAGACTTTGTGTATGAAGATGAAATTTTGAAATTCGGGAAGAGACTTTGTGTTCCCAATATACCTGATCTAAAAAGGGAATTGCTGGATGATGCTCATAGTTCCAATTTCTCTATACACCCTGGGAGCACCAAAATGTATAGAGATTTGAAGGAACATTTTTGGTGGGACAACATGAAGAGGGAGATTGCTGATTTTGTGTCAAGATGTATGGTTTATCAACAAGTGAAAGCTGGAAGGCAACAGCCTGGAGGATTCATGCAACCTCTTCCCATACCGGAGTGGAAATGGGACAATGTTACGATGGACTTTGTCATGGGGCTACCAAAGACTCCTAGAAGGAACGATGCAATATGGGTTATTGTTGATCGTCTTACCAAGACAGTACATTTTCTTGCTATAAGATAAGATCTACCCCTGGAACGTCTAGCAAGACTATACATTAATGAAGTTGTGAGACTTCATGGAGTACCCCTATCGATTGTTTCTGATCGTGATCCCCGTTTTACTTCAAGATTCTGGAAAAGTCTTCAGAAATCCCTGGATACTGAACTTCATTTGAGCACTGCTTACCACCCTCAGACAGACGGACAATCAGAACGGACTATTCAGACCTTAGAAGACATGTTGAGATCTTGCTCACTTGATTTTCAGGGTATGTGGGATCAATATTTACCACTGGTAGAATTTTCCTATAACAATAGATTCCATTCGAGTATTCAAATGGCACCATATGAAGCGTTATACGGAAAGAGATATCGTACACCAACTTGTTGGGATGATGTTGGTGAAAGAAAACTTGTAGGCCCAGAACTAGTGGAGGAAACGGTGGAAAAGGTGAAGGTAATCCAAAATCACATCAAAGCAGCTCAAAGTAGGCAGAAGAGCTATGCCGATAATCGAAGGAAGGATTTGGAATTTCAAGTCGGTGATCATGTTTTCCTAAAGGTATCTCCGTGGAAGAGAGTCATACGTTTTGGTAAGAAAGGTAAATTGAGTCCCAGGTACATCGGACCTTTCGAAATTCTAGAACGAATTGGGGCTGTAGCTTACCGTTTGGCAATGCCGCCAAGTCTCTCCAAAGTTCACGATGTGTTCCACGTATCTCTGTTGAGAAAATACATGCCTGACCCAACGCATGTACTCACCTATGAGGAATTAGAACTGGAACCCGATCTGTCTTATTGCGAAGAGCCCGTCAGGATTCTTGATACAAGAGAACAAGTACTGAGAAACCGGACGACGCGTCTGGTAAAAGTTTTGTGGAGAAATCATAAGATGGAAGAGGCAGCGTGGGAACCCGAGGAACTTATGATGAAGAACCATCCGAGTCTTTTTATGCAGTAATACCCTAAAAATTGCGAGGACGCAATTTTTTGAAGGAGGGGAGAATGTAACACCTCAAGCTTCCACGGTACGTTTCCCTTCGAATAATGCGATAGCGTGTGCTGTACGCAACCTCGAGTCCTAACACACACCACAACTAATTAAACTAGCCATTGTGAATAGTATTACCTAATTTTTGAAATCATATATATTTTATATTTCTAAATGGACTTCATTTTTGGATTCGGAATATTGAAATTAGCCTAGGGTGAAATTTTGGTACTTTTCGGATAACTTTTATATTTTGATGAATAGTGAAAATTACTAAATTTTAATTAAAAACAACTTTTTTAATCAAAATAATTAATAGTGATAAATTGTGGATTTTAGTGGTTTTAAAGTATATTAAGAATATATTTTTACCATTTAATATAATGTTTGTCATTGGACATAATTTTACAATTAAACCGAACATAAACGAGTGTCAATCTTTTGATAGTTATTATCTCTTAAAAACACGCTTTTTGTTTTGACAGCGGGAATTAATTTTAAATTAATTTCTGCCACTTCTGTGTTTTGAATTTAGGAAAATGGATTCCATATTTGGAATCAGGATGTTCAAATTGTGTAAATAGGTAACTTTTATTTTTAGACATTTTGAATAGTTACTGTGGTAAATATTTTATTTACCATGGTTAAAGGGTAAATCCGGTAAATAAGGGTTAAAAAATAATATTATAATAATACAAAATTACCCTAAAACGTGTCCTAACCTTATTGGTGGACACATACCCGACCATGGGCATCCTTGGGTCAATTTGGGGACCCCTTGGAGCCACTTGTATGTGGTAGGGACACATTATATTAATAATGTTAAAATAAAAATAAAAATGGCATAAGCTTACATCTTTTAGAAGAACAATTTTTACATAGGGTTATACATGTTGGATTTTCGATTATAAATATTCATTAGAAAGCTAAAACGATTTCCTACATGATGATATCTTATTTATAATTTTTAGACATCAAATAAGTTAAATTATTAATGACACAATAATGATGCAATGTTTACCTCATTAATAAATCATTGAAATAAATAAAATTATAATGATTAAAATATTATCTAAAACCTGTCCAATTATTATTGCTTGATTTTATTTAGAATATTAGTCATCTTATCTTCGACCTCAATGATTTTTGGACCATTATAAACCGAATATAATTATATTATAAAGTAATACTTTCACTCTTTCCTAAAGAGCCCCTCCTCTCCCTTATAAAAGGAGACCACTTCTACTCATTCCTCACACCTCTCAAGCCACTTGGCTCATCCAAACTCTGCCCAACTAATCTCCCCACATCCCTCTCCTCCTCCTTGAAGCTTCCCCTTAGGCAGAAAGCATTTCAACAAGTCCTTTGGTTCCAACCAAATTGAGTTACCTAAAATAAAGGTAACGATTTCTCTTAAATTATTTTCATTTATTTTGCTTCTTCAACCCCCAAACTCTTTTTATTTCCTTTCTTTTGTAACAACACCAGTATCCTCAATATACTAGGATGTTGTTATAAGATGTATTCAAACTACACATACACACAACTCCATCTAATGGATGATGAACATAATGTTTCTGTGGATGGCAAACTAACGCCTCACGAAACGATGATTGTTCAAATACATCTTACCACCTCTCATGGTGGCCATTATGATGGAACTGTAATTAAATATGATATTAATGATATATATTTTATATATAAGCTTCTGTAATTCTATTTTATTTCATACCATTATTCGTTTCATGTTGTATATACATACGACAATTTCATTTGAGGAAGTGCGGACTACCGCCCCCTTAAAATGATATGACTCGTTCATACCACACATGGAACGTATAAAGGATGGTGTTAATGAACTTAAGTAACATATATAAAATATTATATTATACTGGAATAGTAATATACCTATGTATCATTTGGATTCGATTCTTTTAAAATAAAAATTAAATGGAAATAGCGTTCGTGCGTACGTACGGACTACCGTCTCCACGAACGCGATGAGATTAATTCTCCATCGTATCCATTCAAGTATAATTATCATTTAAGGATTTAAAAATGATGTTTAAGGACTTTATATCATTCTGGATAAGAATAAGATACAACAAACATGACTTATTTAACAAAACATATAAAGAAAATGAGTAAGTTAACACCCGAAACGGCGATAATACTAAGATATTATTATCAAATCAATATTAAAAGATGATATATGATATCATATTAATGTATATGATTCTTGTATAATTTAGTAACAATTATTTCACTATTATACAGGAGGTTAACCTACCCCAACCAAGGAAAAGTACAAGGTAAGGGTTATTTCACAATCTCTTCATTATCCGAGGTTGTTTATACGTAATAATCTACTGGGATCTCTTTATCATCCACATCCATGTTTCTTCGAAATGTATTTCAAAACATTTTTACTATTTACAAGAATATGGGTTAAAGTCATTTATACCCTTGTTTGACTTTTTATAAGAGGTTTATAAAGGAATCTTTCCGTCGTTTTCAAAACAAGGTCCTTTTTAACCTTTTCGACAGAATTGAGGTAAGAATGTTTTTTTTAACTTATACGGCGGGTGCGGTTATTTTCCGCCGTTATAAAATCGTCGAAGCTTTCCATACAAGCTTATAAGAATATTTTCAAAGAAAATGTTTTATTTTATATGGACCTTAAATGATTTCAATATAAAAGGAGATACTTCTTTAAAAAGAATTTTGATTTCATCTATGTCAACATCCTTTGATGGATTTTATGTTTATTTGAAGTTGATTTATTATGATACAAAACTTCTATATTGTATTGAAGGTTTTGTGATATGTTTGACTGTGGATGTGCTATTTTTATACCATTCATTGTTTATGGTGAAATTATTGACATTTCGTATGCTAGTTTTAATACGAATGTTTATGTTATGTTTAAACCTTTTCATATGGGAATGCATTGGACTTAATAAGTGACGGGTGGAGCCCGCTATAGCTCCTCGATGCATCCGTAGGTCTCATGAGACAAACTAGTGTCTTGGCACAAGGCCTTGACAAATTCTTATTTGTAGTCTTGGCACGAGGCCTTGGCTATGTGGTTATGATAGTCTGGCATTATGCATTCCAACATTATGAAAGTGGTTATTGATATTGCATTTGATTATTCGATTAGTAGAATATCCATGTGAATAAGTAAATGGCATTATTTCATTTTACTTTTGCCATACTATGTTGAAGTTCAGTTTTAAAAGGCTTTTGTTTTACTAATTCATTGCCTTAAATGTTTATGATTATTTTGAATGTTCCGCTATATTGTTATCCTTACTGGGCATTTGAGCTCACCCATTTTCTATGTTTTATTTTTCCCAGGTAGTGAAGAAGTAAATTATGAATGACTTGCAGGGATATTATGAGGGGTTAATAGTGTGGATATGAAGACTTTGTTGTTGTAGTAGTTTTTCACTTTGAAATGTAATGTAAAAATTTATGATTATATCTAGTGTTTCCAAGGCTACTAAACCAATCGGTCTTTCGGGATTTGATCTTTCTTGTGATCATGCCAATGTTATGTAATAATGCACCGACTCTGGGTAGCTGGGGTCGGGGCGTTACACTGATTTTTTTAATCGAGTTGGTGTATCTTTAGCTCAATAATCTCACTTCATTATTGATAAGTACTAATTTCCCCACTATGTTGCATAATGACCAGAGGCGATAACGAAGACATTACCCTTACATCATCACCGAATTACTGAAAATGGTAAAAGTTAATATATTATTTTCCCTTGATAATGATTTTAATTAATATTTTATAATAGAAAGAACATTTCTAAGGATTGATAGATGATTAGTGTTAGGGATCAGTAAATCAACACCATTTTTCGTAGTACCAATTCAATTATAGTTAACATGAACATGAATAGAAGAATTCGTAATCGATTTGTGATAGTTTGATAACCCTAAACTCATTCATGATGAGTTTTATCTATGTCTACCATTTTTCTCACTACTTCAAGGCCCTATTTCTTTTTCACTATTTTATTTGAGTTTTTATTGTAGTACATTTTTTTTTGTTGTTTTGGTTTTATGTGTTCATAACAATAAATATATCCATGTCTATCGCTTGATCCCCTTCATACCACAATAATAGTAGTTTATAGGGTCTATAAATGATATATTTTTCTATTAACAATGACATGTGCAACCATATATTTTAACTCTTCAGGCATCATAGTTAATTTCTAGAAATCCTTTTTCATAAAGTAATACATGAAATTGAAATAGAGAAAATCACATATAGATAATAAAATACAGTTCATAGTAATATTTCAAGTGAGTATATTAACTTTTAATTTTTCATAATAAACTAATTACTCAATGTTATGATAATGCTAAAATCAATTTTTCTAATACCTTAATTTTTGTTGAACTACTGTCCTTTTAGCCATCATGTATGTATATCTTTGAGGCACTCAAAATTTCTTGATAATTGACATTAATTTCACTAATTACCTCAGTCTATACCTATAAATGTTTATTCCTTTCCTACATTTACAATATTCTTCCCCAACATATGTTCTTTTTTATGGAAAACACTAATATGTTATTTAGGGTAATCGTTATGGTTCCAATAATCCCATTTTAAGGGAAGTTGTTGTTTTCATTTTCAAAATGTGGGATTCTATGAATGAAACGTTAAAGTATTAAAATTTTGATAAGAAAAATATATTTATAGGGAAACAACCTTTTATGGGGGGAAGAATGTAACACCCCAAAATTTTGTGAAATACAGTTTTAGAATTAATTTAATCTCATTGATTTTTTTCATTTAATGCCACACTAAAAGTAATTTATTTTACATTAATGATCTATGTCTGAATTTCATTATACCCAACATAAATTTATTCATGACCTATATGAAACAAAAAAAATGTTTCACTATATGGAACACTTGGGTTAGTATACTCTACATAAAATAATTGCTTTCCACGCTGAATTATGTAACACGCAAGACTGAGTGCTACCAAACAATAATTAAAAATTCAAAAATTATTATTTAATATGATATAAAACGAAGAATGAATTAATTAATATTTTACTAACATACTTATGAATGTAAATAGTTCAATTCATTGGTTACCTATTAATTAGAAAATAATATAGAAACCAAATGAATATAATAGGAATAATATTATAAATGTCTTCTATTATTTGAAAAAGATAACATGTATTCATAATTTTAATTAGTTTATAATAGTGAATGATATTTATTAAATTTATATATTTTATAATTTTAATAAAAATACAATGTATTTTATATATTTAAGATAAGAACAAACCCATTTTTATATTTAACCCCCTATATTTTTATGAATGTAGTTTTAAAACCATTTATTAGGGAACCCATATTAAATTATATTTTTCTTATATTTTTTTGATTTATTTTGTCAAATAATAATTCATATTCATGATAGAAACATAAATTAATTATTAGGATATAATTTTTTGTATTTTATAGTAAGTTTAAAGTTTTTAATGAATAGTTACAAATATAGAATTTTAATTCAAATCTACTTTTTCATCTAATTTATTTATAAAGTTAAATAATATTTTAGTTTTTTTGTATGTTTTAATTAGATAATAATTCTATAAATTCATATAACTTAGTTCATTGGAATAAATTTTACATTGAAAATGGAAATATAAACTTAGCAAAAATTAGGATGTTTTTACATTAATAACTTGCAGTGTTTTCGTGTTAGTGGTATTATTTTTAAATTAATTTAAACTTATTGTATGACAAAAAATATTAAAATGGGCTTCCATATTTGGAATATTTATAATCTATCATTTTTAAATAGTTCAACAGAGTTTTTTCACAGAAATATTAGAAAATTTGATTAATATTAATTACAACACTTATGAGAATAATCAGGTTAAAAAAGTACTAAACCATAAATTTTTGACCCAACACAACATATACAGTTTTCAAAATACATTAGATGGACATATTTCGACCCTATAAAACATAGAATATAATTTTTACCCTTATTTATTACCATTCAACAATATAATGTGGGTGGGCTTCCCCTTTTCCAAAATATTACAAGAGTGACACCCATCCTTCACTATAAAATGCCTCCTCCCCTTCCAATTCCTCTAACCTCTAAAGACACATAGGATTTGCCAAGATCATCCCAATAAACTTCAAAACATCCCTAAATTCCTCGAAGAGGACACAAAATGTAAATTTATTATTCCAAGGGTGCCTTTGGAAGAAACCAAAAGGAGTTACCTGATTAAGAGATAACCACTTCCGTCAAGCTACAATATTTTATTTCTATTCTCGACCCCTCCAATCTCTTTATTCCATGATTTTATAAGAATACTACTATCCTAAATATAATAGGGTATTTTTATTATAGATTTTCAATTAAAAATTACACAAACCACCATCTAATGGGTAATTAACATATTGTTTATGTGTACAGTGAACTACCACAACACAGAATGTTGATTATTCATTTTTCATTACCACCGATCATGGTAAAAATTAAAATAGAAAATATAATTAAAAATTTTATATATTATATTTTAATGTATTCATGTATGTTTAATAATTTTAAAACATAATTATTTATAGTTTTCCTTTGTTTTAAATACAATAATTTCTTTTGAGGATATGTGGACAATCTCTCCCTCAATGTTCTGTGATTCATAAAAACACTACATGGAATGTATTAAGGACAGGATTAGTAAAATTATATGATATATGTGATGTAATATTGATGCTTGTATAATTATATACATATATATATAACTATATTTCATTTTCCTTTTTCCATCAATAAGACAATAAAATGGAAATAACATTCATGTGTATGTATGGCATACAGTCTCTAGGAACAGTGTCTTCCATTTTGTACATCTATATTATATACATTATTATGAGAAAAATATATTGAATATAAATTATATTTATATAATTAAGTAAATTATTGAAATATTAATTTATTTATAAGGACCAAACATATAACAAATTAGGACCCATGCAAAGAATAAAGGGGATATTACCTGAAGTTAAATCAAAACAAGGAATAGTTAACTAGATGGTGATATAAAGTAATAAAAAAAATTAAGTTATTAAATATAGGAATTTGGTTATTTTATAGATTTATAATAATATTATATTTTTTATATAGTAGTATTGAATGATTACGATGATAGTTAGGACACAAGGATTGGTGATTTCATCTCACTTTTTACATCCAAGAGATAAATAATTTATTCACCACACATTCAGTTTCTATGGTGTCTGTACTTCCCATTGAAGTATTAAATTATTATTTAAATTTATTGGTATCTAAATAATTATTAAATGATATTTATTTTTTTGGTTATATGATTCAAAAGATACCAAATCTATAAAATAGTTCTGTCTCAATTTTTCTTCTTTGAGACTCATGTTTTTTAATAAACCTACATTATTTATCAAGGAGTATATACATACATTTTACATGTTATATCATAAATATTATTTTATTCA
Organism: Viscum album; assembly: GCA_963277665.1. Taxonomy (NCBI): domain Eukaryota; kingdom Viridiplantae; phylum Streptophyta; class Magnoliopsida; order Santalales; family Viscaceae; genus Viscum; species Viscum album. The sequence goes on along the minus strand of OY728120.1, from coordinate 25,718,652 downwards.
TTATATTATATGATTCTTTTAATGATGTTTTCTTACCTGAAGTGTGTGATCCCATGTTACCTTGTTAGAAGAATTTATTGAAATATCTCAGCACATTTCATGATTGTAAATTTTTATGCTTCCCTTGAACTAATCTTAGGATCCAATTATCCAGATAATTAATGGCTCTTATTTTCCTACATTTAATAATTAGATATTCATATATTTGTACTGGTTTCCCTCTCTTTGGTACATATGATAATTTATAAAATCTTTTTTAATGAAAGTCTAATTGTATTTCACTTTTCAATTATAAATATGTATTATTTTAAAACCAATTTTTTCAAAAAGGTTTTCAAATATTTTTCTGGATTTTTTCATAAGTTTTCATATAAAAATGTTTTCCAAACATTTTCAATCATTTTTATAGGTTTTAAAAGTTAGTTTCAAAGTAATGGTTTTCAAAACATTTTGTTGATTCCTTTATATGTTCTCAGATTATTTTAAAATAAAAGGTTTTCAAAACATTTTAATGATTTATTTTAAAAAAATTAAATTATTTTCTAAGAGTAATTTTTTTTATATTTTTTGAAGCATAATCTATATGGTTTCAAGTTAAAAGTATTTAAATATAATATAAAGCCATCTTTATATATTAACAAGGTATTTTCTAAGAAAATGATTTTCAAATGGGATTATACCTTAAAAATAATTATTTAAAGAATAAAGGGCATCTTCCTCATTAAAAGTTTTTTTGAATTTTGTTTCAATATTATTTTAAATCTATGTTGACAGACATTGATGTTACTCATCCATTTATATGTAATGGTATACTAGTTCTATTCATATTATTTCTCTTAATTCTTATCCTTAATGACATTATCATTATGAATCATTTTTCTTTTTTACAAGTTATATGTTTATGATATCTATTTCTATTTCATAGGTTATATGTTTATGAAATCCTATTATTTTTCATGCATCAGGGTTTTTATAAAATTATTAATAAACATGTATCTTTTTCAATTGGTTATGTTCTAGTAACATGTTCATGATGCACATTTTATTTCATGGGTTATGATACGATTGTTTATGATTTTTTGAAAGATGTATGAATGATTTCATTATGAGATGGGTGGAAATTTTATCTCACTACAATGAAATGGTTAATAATAAATGTTTTAGGAGTTCAAATGGTACATGAGAGGAAATATGAATAGTGAAATAAGATGGTAAACAGTAGGAAATCCCAATCCTAAAAGAAGAGGGTACATAGGAGGAAATCCCATGCCCGAAACAAGAGGGTACATAGGAGAAAATCTCAAGCCCAAAAAGAGAGGGTACACAAGAGGGAATCCCAATCATGAAGTAGATACTCTGGTGATTAACCCAATAATAACATGGTAGAACAGCCTTGGTAGGTCTCCTTGGTGAAGGGTTTTTATATGCTTATTTATATTCCACAATTCCATGTCTTATTCATATATTATGCCTTCATGGATCATGTTCTTTATTTCATTATGATTCATGTATTATGATATGAAATAATTTGTTCCATATTTCATGTTTATGATTTTGAAATATAGGGTTTGATCTTTTAATGATCATGATCATGTTTTCATATTATTTTTTTCATTATATTGTTATGATCATCGATTATTTACCCTAATTGATCATTTCATCTCACCCATATCATGTGTTTCCATTATATATGTTATGAAGAAATAATGTTATGTAGAAATACTATAGGGCAATATCTTTTTCAGAATAATTGAATATATTTCATTGAGTAAGAATATATTTATTCCATGTTTCTAAAGGAACTAAATTAAATGTTATTTGGGAACTTTTTTTGAAATGTTTTATGATTTTTACAGAAGTGTTTTATTTTACATATATGAAAAGAGAGGGTTACTACAAAATTAGAATAAAAAATATCCACTACATCGATTGAAATTTGTAGAGAACCAATTTTCATAAAGAAGAAACAAGATATCAAACCCAACCAAGATCGTATGAGAACTAACATAAACCTACCAAAAATGAATTATAAAACAATATTCAAAATAAACCTAGAATGTGTTGTCTAATTTCTATTAAACTCCTATAAAATAATATAATAAGAATACGAGACAATGATAATACAAATAATATTCCACAAACCATATGAATTGATCCCACAATTCAAGGGTCTAGGAATTAAAATGAAATAATTAATGACGGATTAATAGATATATATAAACCTCCAATATATTGAAGGGAGGTTAATGGAATTAAAAAGGGATGTTCATCCCCAATATATATCTCAATTCCACTAATATCCACCAATGTGTGACTAATATACAAAATACCCTGAGTGCCTCTGATCAATGAAAGGTGTAATGACTAACTGTAACTACTGAGAACTCTATCAATGAAATTTAAATTCTTATGTTTTTTATATAGTATAGATGACAAAAAAATTACATTGAGATTATTATAAACAAATAATAAATAAATAATTAATGAAATAACATGAATTTCATGATGTTAAAGAAATATATATTGATGAAATAGTAACTCTACCTTATGAATAGTAATATGACCCTTATGAATTGTATATCTATATAAATAATAGTAAACTAAACCAAGGATGCATAAATAAAAGTTATGCATCTTAAAAATTAAGTTCTAATATAATTATAGCATAGTATAATTAAGTTAGTATTTTAAAATTTAATATTTAAGTGTTAGCATTTTTTTAGTCATAAATATTTAATGACAATTTTATAATTAATAAAATGGTTTAAAAGAATATATATTCATAAAAAATGTACTAATAAATTAAAATTTTGGTGTCGTATGATTTTAGGATATTTTTATTAGACCTTAATATTTTTTTTAATGTTTTATAAAATCATTTATAATTTAAAGTCTGCATTTTCAAGTAAATGATGGTTTTAATTAAAAATTTAAATTATAATATATATAAAATAATTTTCATAAGATTTAGTTCATTTTTTTAATTCTACATGTCAAAAAATTATTAGGGTTATATTTTTGGATTTTTCTAAAAGACGTTAGTTTTCTGTGAATTGTAAAATACATTAATTTTGGGTATCAATACGTTATAACTCAGATACATTATTCCTGGAGTCATCAATGATTTAATAACCATAATCTGGATATTAAATTAATAATTATAATATATTTGATGATATTTATAAAACTATTCATATTCTTGAGCGAAAATAATAAACAAATGAATTCAATAATCAAAAATCGCACATCTCCTCCACTATTAATACCACCCCTCAACATATCTTCTCCTCACACCTCTAAGCCTTTGTGACTTGTCAAATTTCTACAAAAAAATCTCCCCAAGACTATCCCTCATGTCCAAGAGATATTCAATTCATCCAAAGATAAAAACAAATCCTACTAAAGATGTTCTCATGGAAAATTACTCAATATGTAAAATACTCTTCCTTTTCTATTTTATTTCTTTTCAAGTTATTTTCTTTTATTATTCTTTCATCGCCTCCTCTAATGATATTAACCTGAAAATTTTATTATCATCTATTTAATTTAATTATGTCATGTCAATAGAATAATCATCATGAAAATAATTTCTCTCTGTTTTAATTTAAATACAAAATAATCATCCGTGTGGGGCTGATTCACACCCTTTTTGGACGATGAGTATTGGTTCATCATTTTTTCCTTGAAGGATGGTAATGAAACCATTTTTTGGGTCAAATAGTCTATAATATATGTATTAAATCCTTTCATATTTCAAATATGTAATAGATTTACATAATACTAAATGATAAAACAAAATTAATTTGTTATGATCAATAATCGCTGTAATAATGTATTTGATCATCTCTAAATATCACGTCTAATTATTATTCCTCATACCACATAACCAAATGATATATATAACCATATAAACCTACGTATTTTCATAAATATCATACTAATCAAATTTTATATAATTATACCCATTCCTCATGACCTTCCTTACTCAAATATAAGTATATCAATCATGAATACCAAGGAATCCAATGCTCCTATGAAATAAATTAGAATCGTAAAACTCATAAAAAATGAAAAAAAGGATGAAAAAATATTATAATAATTAAAATATATGTATAGAAGGTCTAAATACATTAATTAATTAATGGGTTTAATTTAATTTTCTAGACAATTATGGTCATGTTCAGAACACATTCCTACATAGGGTAATGGTTTTATACCCAAACCTCTATTTTTATTTAGGTTATGATTTCTTTCTCTATATACCAATTTTATTCTTTATTATTTCTATATAATTCATAAAAATTATGTACATATATTAAAATATCTTATTTTCATGTCATTTAATATTTCTTTAAATTGAATACATGTTTTTTCAAGGTTCCCTTTTCAATTCATCACCATACGCAAGCGCGATTAAAAGTAATCTCTAGATTTCTTACCCATTTTCATGTTAAATCCATAATTTTTTTAAGAGACAATTATTTTTCTAAAATCACAGTTTTTTTCATGGAAACAATATTTTTTCAATAGTATTTTTTTAAAAATAGTATTGACAGTTGAAAATGAATTTTTTCCCAATGAACCATTCATTGGATGTAAAAGGGGTATTTCTATCAGATATTCCTCGATGATTTTATTATAGTATTTTCATATATTTCAACAATTTTGTAGAATTTTATTATTATATTGATATATATATGTTATTATTTACTTCTTCTATATGTTAATTAATGTTTTTGGACCAATTTTTTTTTGTGGATATGAAATCAGGATACACTTCACCATGTCACTTAGATTTGTTAGCGATTATGATCAAAGATTTGGGAATGTTATTTACATTTCATATTTACTCATTGATTATGTTTATACCCATTCATACGAGGAATTATGTGGTCCTAGAAATATATGGGTGGGTGCCTCTATATACCCTTTCTGCATCATTAGGTCTCATGAGGAAAAAATAGGGTTTTGATCGAGGCTTTACCCTTGTATTTTCAGAAGTCTTGGTCGAGGCCTGGATAATATGTTTCAGATGTCTCTCATTATGCATTCCCTCATTATGAAATTAGTTATTTATAAAAGATGTGTTATTTGACTACTATAATATCTATTTTTAATATTCATTATCTTATAATCAGTTATATAGATTTATTTTCTCACCATTCATTCCTTCCATATTATGCTCATGTTTATTTTTAATGGAATTTTTTTAACTTACTCCCCTTAACTATTTTTATTTTTATGATTAATTCTTCTATATTACATACACTTATTAATAATATGATCTCACAACTTATGTTTTATTTTCCCATGGATTTGTAGATGAATATTATTATAAATGACTCTCAAGAATAATTTAAGAGGTAATGAGTGTTTCCAATGGAGTTGCAATGTTATTTTTCATTAAAGTTGTAATGTAAATCATATGTTTTTATAGACTCTTCCAAAAATTAAAAATATTTTCATTATCATTTTTTTATGACCTTATAATTATATCAATGTACTAAAATTATTCACTAGCTCCATGAAATTGTATTTTGGGTCTTTAAATTTGGTATCATTGGAAATATGGTGTAAAACATGGAAACTTGATTTAGAAAAAATAGATTAAGGAACATATCCCTAAGAAGACATTGAGGATAAAAATTGAATAAAATCCTAGATTTTTTGGTAAGGTAGAGATCATTTGGATGATCCTAGGAATACATCCCAATCTAGAATGTACATCTGGCCATGGTTATAGAACAAATGTACCAAGGGGTAACAGATCCAATATGGTGTCTCTGACCAAACTCGATATAAAATGGTCGATGAAAAAGGGCCTTACTGCGTAACTAGTTTGACACTCCTCGTGGATATGCTTAATATTAGTCAGATTTTCATTATAAAATATTCTTACGGATTTATAACTATATATATCCCCAATGAAAACCTACATATGATTATGATATTAAATCTGAATAAAATTTCAATTTAGGTTATGTTTATTTTCTATTTTGAGATTATACATTTTGACTCATAAAATAATATAGTGTTTTTCATTATTTATAAATGTTTCCTAGTGAAAGGAATGTAAACCATATAAAAAACATATCCCATGTTGAGATTTATCATGACCGATCCTTGTGTGTATGGTGCTGCGAATCCCCAAGCCAGCCTGCAATAGGCCAGTGGATAGTGACTAGTACTGAGTAGGCTTGACACTAACATTTGAGGAAGTTCCTACGTACATATCCACACACACACACCTCCAAGCCCAAAAAAATGATGAAATGTAAAAACCACTAAGAACCAAATTAAATCATACCACTATACACCTACCAAAGTATAATAGGAAAGTAATGTCTAGTAAATAAAACTTGTCCAAATTACAAGCACCCCAATATGTGTATGTAAACCAAAAAGTCCAACCTATAAAAAATTGGTACTGGAACTGCTATCTGTATTCATAGGAAAAACTCAGATTCTTGATCTCGCAATGTTCTTTATGTTCTTGGTCTTCCTAATACTCCATCAAAATATTGATCATCTGCACAAGAGACGACATGTGCAGGAAATTCCCATGTCGGGGTAAGTATAAAAATACTGAGTTGGACACCCTAAAACAACAAATCAATACCCAAAGGAATCATTCAGTATACTCTACAAATTATATTTATTCAGAATATATAATAATTTTTAGATATACTCAAATCAAGACATGCAGTCTAGAGGTAAGTCACAACTACCACATACCAACACTAGGGATTCTGCTCAAAGATTCCATGAAGCACTAATCTGATAGAACACACTATTGAGTCTGATAGCACTGATGATGTTCATTTAATAATATGAATTCATAGGGAACCATCATGAGTGAAATAAACTGATATATATGAGGAGAGATATATGATACAAAATATGAGGATCACAACCAGGACCATATAGTGGTACAGGAAAAACCATTTGGATTAACCCTCTATGAAAAGGATTGGTCCCTGATGAATTTGGTAATGTCAATATAGAGGACTCTAACTATGGGGTGAATTTTGAATGGAGGATCCCACACTGAGACTCTTGGGGGAATCCAATGACTCTATCAAGGAATTCTAGTTGAAGGGATCATAGTCCTATGGGTATGAAACAATACCCACCAACCTCCACGGATGTAATAAAGTAAACAAACCCTAAAAAACATATCCAAAGTACTGACGACAAAGTATTCATGAAATGTAAAAAGGTATACATGTTGTGTAGTAAGGTATCATGTTTTGTTCCAAGACCTCAGGTACTTCTCGTGTACAATGGCTCGTGTCATTCAAACTGTGTGGCGTAAAATATGGGTATATGGCATGTAGAATAAATCCCACATCATGTCCTTCCATCTGCGGTCAACCAATTTACTATTGGAATGCGCCAATACATGGTTTCAACATAGGTGTATCTTCCTGTGTGCTAGTGCCCTGGGCACTTCATGTACTTGGTCCATGCCATGTCATATGGTGGGGTACACATTGTATATGCAACTAGTTTACTCCACCCCATGTCTAGGTAATCCCAATATACTTGTCATGACTCTAGGATGGGCCTACAAACTATGTGGTAGGGTCACACATTAGGTATCATTTATCTAACTATTAATACCCTATCCTCTACAATTTTGGGTTCCCACACTGTGTAACCTAGGATACATGTCTTGGTCATCGGGATATTCTAGAATATGATGTTCTTCCTCCACACACATCATTTGATCTCACAAATCCTGTTTTGGTGTTCCATTTGTCACAAAAGTACATATCGAGAGTCAACTCATCATCATAACATTGAATAAAGGTGTTTCGGTCTTTAATCAGCTCAAAAATGTGACTCTATTCATAAGCACATAACTAGCCAAAATAATGGGTTTTTCTAAATCGCATTGATCGATCTGCCATAATCCCCGTCACACCTTCCGAAGGTCACCCTAACGCCAGATCCAAAATCTCTGATCATTTCACCCAGAACTGATGGTGCAATTATCAATAGTTCATTACCTAATGAAGAAAAAATAATGAAAATAAAATGGGGAGAATAATACAAACAAATAAAAATCTTGAGAAAAAAACCTTAGTCATTGTTCATTCAGGACATAATCCTTTCCCATAAGAACGAAAAAAATGACAAAATCAACACCATAAATCCTGTAATTAAACCCATCTCACAAGGACGTTCAAAACACATATCAAACTATTCATTGGTTAGTAAACATTAATTATTTAATCCAAGAACATGTAAAGGGAAATAAAAAAACATTCTGTAATTCGGAATTGGATCGTTCTCTATTGAATACTGATTGTCGTTGGAGATCAATCAAGAATTATCTATAATCATGGTATTGTCATCATCCATCAAGCTAATTCTTTAGGGATTCTATCAAGAGACTCTAGGGAACTTTCAAGGTTATTTGACTAACCATGGACCCTACCTAGATGTTATTTTAAAAGAAAAAGTGTCTCTGCATTGCTGCATCGACATAACTTTAATATAAAATAAATCTTGCATTTATTTTATTCATTAAAATTTAAAAAAATAGTGCATTGATGACCCATTATAGAAGATTATAGGCCTAACTTAGAGTTACAATGTGGCTCTTACAGAATGTTTCCCTCTTGTTTTTGATTCCAGACACAAATTAGAATTTATTCCACTTTCTCAGGGAAACTACGTCAACGTGCTAATTAATATTTTAATATTATTAAAACATTTATTCTAGGAACACTAGGACTCATAATCACACATTCTATTAGCACTTGGTCTAAAATTATTTCTATATAATATTTAAAAATAATACATAGAAAATATGGGTCATTAAATTCTCCCCACCTTGGTGATTTACATCCCAAAAAAGAATAAAAAATGATACTAGAAAAGATGAAGGTACTGAGAACGTATCAAAGCCTCCCACAACCAAGTGCTCTCCAAGATTTTCATATTCTACCGTTAGACATGCACTAGAGGAATCACCCACCCATGATGGATCCCCTCATGATGATCCTTGATCTCTATAGAGTACTTATCAAATATAGCTCCATCATCAATTTCCAACTCTCCCTAGTCGATGACGTGTGATGGGATATGAACATAACTCCTCAGCTGCTACATGTGGAATACATCATGTACCTAGTCTAACTATGGGGGTAGACATAAAAGTTGTGCCACCTCGCCTACTCAATGTATTATCTACAAAGAACCCATAAACCTCATTTATATCATGACACCCTATCCATATCAATGTAGTCCCCATCGAGATAAAACTCGTAGGAAAACATATTCTTCATCCTCAAACTCGAAGGACCTATTCTAGTTGTCCAAATATGACATCTAAGGGATCTATGTAGTATTCATATACTCCGATATGATATTAACCTTCTCGGTAGTAGATGACACCAACTTTAGGCCCCTGAGTGTTGGCTCTCCTAAGTCAGTCGTAAATACTGGTGACCTGTAGGGTATCCCAAACAAGGCCTCGAATGGTGGCATACTAATGGTTGAATGGTAGGTGTTATTGTATGTGAACTCCATCAGTGGTAGTTGGTCCTCCCCATTATGGTCGAATTCCAACATAAAATATCATTTCATTTCCTCAAAACATGAATTGTCCCCGATAACGCCTTGAACCCAGTTTCCTAGAGTCTGTGCATTATTACATTACATTTCATGATCACATGAAAATAAAATCCTGATGGATCAATAGATTTAATATCCTTGTAAATAATAAATACAAACATACGTTTTACATTACATCTTGAAATGAAAAAAAAACATATTATCCCCTTTGAAAACTCTAACATCTATTATATTATCCTTGTAGGTAAATCAGAATATACATCACCGCATCCTGGGGAAATTTGAAACCTATGAAATGGGTGTGTTCAAGTGCTTAGTAAAGAGAAACAATATAGTGTAAGCTATCATAAACAATAATAAACTTTTAAATAAAAGTACCAAACTGATATAAATTCCTTTTAATCAGAATCTAAAACATAATATGGATAGAATAAATCAAATAATTCCATTTAAACATTAAATTAAGTATTTATACTTGTCGAATAATTACATGAAAATGACTATCTAATCTCATAATGAGGAAATGCATAACACCATATATCATAATCATACCAATATGTCCCTGTGCCAATTCCACTACTATAAAGTCAAGGCCTCATGCAATGAAAATTACCCTAACAATAGTGCCTTCTTCCAAGACATTATTCTGTCTCATGAGACCTACCGATCCGTCGAGGGTCTATAGTGGGAAACGCCCATCACATACAAAGTCTAATGTATTTATCTTATAAAAAGGCAGAAACATAACATAAACATTCATATTTATACTAGAATATGAAATGGTAATACCCCAAATCGTGAATGGGATAAAAATTGAACAACCAATGTCAAACATAATATAAAACCATCATTGAAATATGGACTATTGTGTCATAATAAGTCAATTTTAGTCAACCATTAAATCAAAAAAAGCATGTTGAGATATATGAAAATAATATAATAAATTAATTATAACTCATTGCAGGAAATGTCCATTTTTTAATTTGAAATAATTTAGAAGTCGAACAATTAAAAAATAAAACATTTCTTTTAAAATTAAACTTATAATATTGTATGAAATCATCAAAATTTTAAGGCGTTATAATGGTGGAAAGTGGTCTCTGGTTCTATATAAGTAAAAAAATCATTCCCTTATTTGTTGAAAAAGTTATAAAGTACCTCCTTGGGAAAACGACATAACGATTCCTTTCAAAATGTTTTGTATAATGTGAAACATGGGTAAAAATGAATGTAAACAATTTTAGATAATATGTTTAATTCCATTTTAATAAACATGCACATGGATTATAAGTACTTCCCGGTAGATACATATGTACATGCAATCACATATAATAACGAGATTTTGAAAATAAACCATATATTAAAAATTAATTTAGTCGATGGTGAGTTAGCAACCTTTATAATGGTTAAAACATGTTAATAAATTATACCAGGACCATATCCTTATTTATGATATCATATATGGTCCTCTTATATCATTTTGTTAGTATTATTTCAATATTACCATTTTTTGAGTGTCAACTGCTTCGATTTCACATTCCAGTTTTGGCTTGTATGTCATTTTTGTTATGAATAAGATGTATTAAATTTATATCTAGATTGATTATAAGCTAATAATTCTTATTTTTAGTCACTTATAGTGATTAAAAATATTCTTGAATGGATACTCTCGAGAACGATTCTCATCACGTCATGTGGACAGTAGACCGTACGTACGAACGAGAGACGATATCCTTCCCTCGATGGATAAATCGTATAGAAATGGATGGTATATTTATTATACAGAATAAATATCTAGTTATTTTCATTATTTATATCTAATATTCTCATAATAATATCAATTACAATAAATCAGTCTTAAATAAAAAATTACACCATGGTGTGGAGACAGTAGACCATACATATGCACTCATGGTGATATTGTTATTTGTATGATGGATAAAATGGGGAATATGGTTTAGCAAGATTATATTAATATATAATTATGTGGATGATAGTGTATTTGTTATTTTTATATTGATACAACATATAAAATGATTGTAGAAAAAGAAAAGAACATTGAAATATGTGATAAAACAATTACATATTTTTCCGGTGCCTGCTTTGGGTTTGAAAAAAATGACCCCATAGATTTGATTTTACCCAAATTATGTCTTCTAAGATGAAGTGAGAGAATTTTGGATTAGAATTGGGTAGGTTTTGTTTGATCCAAATTTCAATGGAGGTGCGAATTAAAGAGAAAGAGAAGTGCCTTTTTATAAGAGAGGTGAAGGGAACCTTTGTAAAGTATTAAAATATTATATTAATATAAAATAATTTTTTTATTAAAATGAATCAAGAGTGGATTATTTAGAATATATGATTTGGATTAGACTAAATCCTCTCAAAAAATAATATTTAGACATGTTTGGTTTTAATTTAAACAATATCATTTTGATTTATCATTATTTAATCAATTTGATTTTATATTCTAAATAGTAAATGGTTATAAATATTTACTTATGTGGTGTCAATTTTCTATAATTGGATACTTTATGAAATTTTAGACATTATAAATTCCAATTTTAATTATTAATTATTTTTATGATTTTTATGTAATTTAATAATATGTTATTTTTATAAAGTATTAATAATGTCCATTTTGACAAAATAGATTTATTTGACATTATATAAAATCCCCATAAAATATAAATTAGAAAAAAAAAATTAAATATACTCCCAATATTTTATATTAACTAATAAAATTCATGTAAATCCTTAATTAATTCATATTATATATATTTTGATATTTTCAAAACAATTTATTAGATATTTCTTTTAATAAAATAATTTCTGCATGAATATTATATCAGGATTAAAGTTTATCATTTAATCTCTAAAAATTATAAGTAAATTTATATGAGTTAGGTACATTTATTATCATTTCCGGTATTCCATATAGTCTATTTTATCTCCTGTTTATCCATATATTAAAATTTATATACTTATATAAAATAATATTGTGATATTTTTTCAGATATGTTAATTTATATTATATTCATTTCCTATTCATTGAAAATTGGCCATTAAGTGAATAAATTTCTAAACATTTATTATAAGGGTATAATATATTCATCCAATATGAGTTTAGGAGGAGTTATATAAATTTTTTAACATTATTTATACCTATAATTACCTGATATACCATCAACCATGGAAATAAAAAAAATTACTAAAGATACAATTCATAATGAAAAAAAATAAAAGTAAAATATTATCATAATTTAGACCCACTAATAAAAAATATGGAGTCTGTTTTTAATGATTTTAAATAGAGAAGTTGTAATAATGAATTTAAAATTGATTCTTGTTGACATATTAAGAAAAAAAGTTTTTAAAAAGAAAAAATCATCAAAATATTGACATGTGTTTAATTCCAATTTTAATATGAAAATAATTCAAATGAAAAAAAATATTAAATCATAAAATATTATATAATTATAATTTCAAAATAAAAAAATTATAAATAATCAATATAAATAACGTTTTATTAAAAAATAGTTTTGAATTAAAATGCAGTATTTTTCATGATTCTTTATAATATGAAAGTTATCAGAAAAACTCTAAAAAAGTTTCCAAACTTAAATTTTTTTTCATTCTTCTAAATAAGAATTTCATTTTTTCCATAATCAACATATAAATGTGTCAAATATTGGATTTAAAAATTGTTCACCATTAAATGGTGGTAAAACTGAATTTTTTGAAAAATAATTTTTTACTCAAAAAATTGATTTTATTATTATATAATGGAGAAGAAAAAAATGAGATGAATATTAAAATTATTTGGTATATATAAAATTAAAAATATGGTTAATACTATTCATAACCACTTCTTAAATGTCTAGTCATGGTGTGCTCGAACTTAGTGTTGTGAGTATTGCATGATATTGAAATATTAAAAATAAGCCTACTATGGATGCATGGGATGTTATATTCTCCACATATTCAATAAAATGCATCCTCACAATTAAACATAGTACTGAAAACTTGGGGTTTGGAATTTCAAAACATCTTTTTTGAAATCCTACGTCAAAAATTGGATTAATGAGTTTTCTTTTATGAAATAAATAAACATAAGTAGAAAGGTTAATGAAAATTTCAGATACTAGACATCTGTGTAGGAAAAAATGAACATGAATGCAAATATAACCATCATGTTCTGATGGAGTGTGATAGTGAAAATTATTAGGAGAATGTTATCGACCAGGAATCTATAAATATGTGATGATCCAGGGGACAATTTGATTCAACATAAAAGAAAGTACTATGATTTTTTTAGGATTTATAATCCTTTACCTAATATTATAGTATTAATTTACTTCATATTCTAGGAACACTAGTAATCATAGATAATTTACATGTATATTTTCATCCTTTAACTAATTCCTACCAAAAACTCAACATTCCCGTCAATAGACAATAAAGTTGCAAAATGTATTATTTTTCTTTATTGTATTCAATTTAAAATAAAAAATTTTACCATTTAAATAAATAAATCTATGTTATACTAACTGGGGAATTATTTTAGGCTAGTGTTAGGTGATAAATAATTATCGCACATTCTTTGTTGGTTCAATTTCGGCAGCCTTGTCTAATGAGATGGGTTGTTAGCTGACCTACTGGTTGTCCTTCTTCTCAAACTATATTATTCTGAAATTCAAAAAATAACCTCAATAATATTTTTAAACTAAAAAATACTATCTAATGTACAACTTAATCCAATCCAATGTTAATACTATTCCAAAATACATCTGTACAAATAAATCGTGTAAAAAGGTCTCTAAATATCCAAAATCAATCATAATTTTAGATTTTCTAAACAACGTAATGTGTCTATTACTGACAAATACCTTTATATCATACAAATATTTAATGAAACAATTCATTCATCAAAATACATAATGAAGAAATACTATTGTACAATCCATTATAGAGTTATATAATTCGTGAATCAAAAAACATAAATACCTTAATTATTCCACTTCTAATATAGAAACAATATAAGCATGAACTTGAAGTATTTTTTCTTCTAATATATATTTTGTTGATGCTTTGGAAAATAATTTCAATAATGTACATGTTTCATAGTCCCTTGAAAAGTTTGTTCTAGTTTTTAGAATCACTACTCTTAGGTAGTTTCCATTGGAGTTATTTAGGGAACTGGAAGCATCCCACAGTTCATTATCCAGAAGGGACCTGCTTTCTAGAGGCAGGCGTTTGTTATGTTTGAACGTTATAATACTTATGAACATTCATTGATTGAGATGATGGGAGGTTGGACTCATCACATCCATTTGGGGTGAATTATTGTCTACTCCAGAACTCTCTTTTTAAATTTAATATATTTTCATGAATCCTTATTAATTCACCAATTATAAAATAAGTTTCCCCTTGGAATTTTTAATCTCTAACTAACATGTGTAAAAATTATAATCATTCGTATGTATTCTAGGTTTGTTATTTATGGAGATATCCGTATGTATTTGAGATTATCCATTAATGGTATACTCTCATATACTCTTTATTGATTCTTTTAATATCATTATGATGATATTGGTGTTTAATTCACTCTATGGGGAACTCTGGAATTTACTATCATCCATGGAGATGAATGTTTGTTTTGATATTGGGATAATACCCATAAAAAGGGCTACATACATATCCTTGTGAAAGGAATTAGAACCATTGTAGTTTGGTGCAGCTTAGTGGGACACATCCTACCCTTCAAGGTCATGTGATAAGGACATATCCATACAATTTAATGCTATGTGGAAAGGACATCTAAGATAATGATTCTTAGTCAATGATTGTTGTTGGCATTGTGCCAATGCGGACCAATGATCATGGAATGGATATGGGTTTCCAAGTAAGATTATACCATGTTGGGAATATGGACCAAGGAAAAAGGGATGATTTCAATTGTAGGGTTTGAACCTCAAGGAGGATTTCTACATATCCCATGTGGATGGGAATAAAATACCACGTAGTTCGATACGTCTCATAAAAGATTATTGTCTTTTGAAAGAATGTAGTTTGGGCTTACATCCTGAAAAGGATGACTTGATGATTTGGGGGTTTAATTTTGGGATTATTCCTAATTAGGATGCCCATATTATGGAATTATTTTTGGATTCCTAGAGAGGATATCCAATGAACTCGTGCCCTGAGAAGGCTTCCTACATATCCCGATTATGGTCAGAATCAGAGTACTCGTAGTTCATTCTCTGTTAGTGTTTGAGCACATGTTGTAATCATCACAAATCTCTAATCCCACATGAGTCATGCTCAGTATAAGAATCAAGAGGATTTGAAATAATCAACAATGACACATACACTTTCCTCCTATGGTAGTGGTGGAGGGTGAGCCTACGATGGACCAGATGGATAAGCGCAAGGTGATGAGTCTTCCCTCTGTTCTCATCACATTGGACATTGGTCTAATGAAAGGAAGAAGGGATAAAGGTTAGGTGCTTACTCAGGTATGGTGGCCCTAAAATGGATCCTGGTAGGGGAGGGAAACATATCCTTTTCTTTTTTGGAAAATCAAGTGTGAACCATACCATTCCTACCAGAGACATGAGGTTCTAGGTATAGATACAAAAGGGGGGGAAAGACCCCAAACCCTAATCCTCCAATTTGGGATCTTCCCAAAACTTTTTATGGGAGAATGTTCCATGTGACAACGGATATAAAAAACCACATACACTCCATAAATCCTAATCCCATTGTGAATTAATAGTGAGAAACCTCTAACTGAGGAAATACAAACCCAAATAGGAGACACACTGATGTGCCATTCCCAAGGATTTGACAAGTCGGGAGGTTTTGATGGAGGCTCCAACATAGTACCTTTTGGATAAGGGAACCATGGGTGGAGATACCATGACATGAATAGATTTAAATATGGTACATATGTTGTTTTGTAGGCTTCATACCAAGCTCGTCCGCGTAGGTTCCCTGCAGAAGTGTGCCGTGTACGTACTCCTCATTACTACACCACATAGCTGTACTACATAGGTGTGTCGCTCATGATTGAATGATGAATGAAGAATATAATTGACATATTTGGAACCACACCTATGTAAAAATTGGGAAATACATTAAAAAATTTCATATCCCATTTAATTATCTCTTTCTCTCATGCATTAGAGAGCTACTTCAGAAAATTTGAGGGATGTGGGTGAAAGGGATATGCAGTGGGAGCTTCTGGAAGTCTTTCATCTTTTCCAGTCCTTGAAATCGGGAGCCCAAGGGTCCAATTTGTAACATCTCCAAATGATAGAGTGTTAAATGACTAAATGATATGATTCATGTCAACACAGTGCACCTTTCTTTTCGGGAGCATGAATGATTAGAACTCCACAGTTAAGCGTTCTTGGCCGGGAGTAGTGATCATGATGGGTGACCTCCTGGGAATTTTCTCATGGTGTGTATGAGTGAGGACAAAACACACTGGAAAGGACATTTTTTGGACTGTGGGGACTATCATTAGTCATATAACCCATTCAGGCACGTGGGTGGGCCCCCCGTGTCTGTGGGGAAACTGGTTGTACCTGGTGGGCCAAGACCCGACAACCATGTTAAGACGGGGTGGTTGTGCTATCACTGGGACCCGGTTGTCACATTTGGTATCAGAGGTGGTACCCAGCCTTAAGTGCAGTGCACTGCCTGGGTTAAGATGTAGGGCCCACAATGAGGGCGTTGTTCTCTAAAGGGGGGGTGATTGTAACATCCCCAAATGATAAAGGGTTAAATGACTAAATGATATGACTCATGTCAACAAGGTGCAACTTCTTTTTTGAGGAGTCTGTCTGATTAGAACTCCACAGTTAAGTGTGTTTGTCCTGGAGTGATCAGGATGGCTGGCCTCCTGGGAAGGTATTAACCTAAGGTACCTATAAACACGAACCCACAAACACCTCTATGCAACAGTGCAGAGATATATAAAACTGAAAAGTAAAAAAGCATGCATACACTATCCCACAACCAGAGTACAACATGTGTACAAAAAGGTAAAAATAGTGCCCACCAAAAGAAATCTACAAAAGCGCATCCAACCTGCTCTAAAGAAGGGGAACACTGTCACAAACACCCGCCAGAAAGCTCGCTCGGCACCGAACCGACAAACACCCCGGTCAGTCTCACTCACTCAGCTCTGCCTGCTCCGGGTCCTCTTGGGACTCCACTGAAAGGCTTGTGGTCTGCACAAGACACAAACATGTGCGGGAAAATCCCGTGAAGGGGTGAGTATAAACACACTCAGTAGGCACCCCAAAAACCCAAAACAAAAGAGAGAAACTGAAAGGCAATAGTCCGCTCATCCCAGCCAGAGGGAACCCAAACGAGAGAGAAACTCCATCTCATGACCATCCTTGACTAAACACAACTAGTCATCTCTTCTCAAGTGTATGCCCATACATACACCATAAACAATCCAGATATACTCATCTCATGCAACAAGCCACGTAAGGAACCGACCTCAACACCCGTAACGGTTCACAGCCAGGAGAGCACACTCCAAGATCACTGTCATCCCAGATGACACGTGCCCGAGAGATACACTCCATCTGGTTCCAAAGAAACTTCTCAGACGCTCACCCAAGAGACCACGCTCGTCGGATAACATCAGTGAGGAAACATCGCTGAAACAATATAACCACCAAACTCCTCGGATTGGGGATCATCACAAGGGTCCACTAGGGGAAACCAAAACTCACTCCTGTATATGTAGCTCACAGATAGGGGATCACTCCCACGGTCCGCTGGGGGATACCATGACCCGATCTGGCATACGTAGTTCTCAAAGATAGAGGATCACACCCAGGATCCGCAGGGGGATACCACAACCCGATCAGGCGCTCGACAGAAGCACATCAATCAGATAGAGGATCATCGCCCATATAGAGGGGGTCACGATTATACCGGAACCCTATCTGGTAAAACTTGCGATGTAGTGGATCAAACCGACGATGCCGCAACCCTACCGAAACCATGCGCTGAGTAGGGGATTGCATAATGAACGATACTGCAACCCTACCGAAACCAAGCGCTGAGTAGGGGATCATATAACCAATGATTCTGCAACCCTACTATAAACCTCATGCTGATTAGGGTATAGTATACCCGACGATACCGCAACCCTACTATAAACCTGATGCTGAGCTGGGGATCGTATACCCGACGATGCCACAACCCTACTAAGCACGACCCACTACATAGGGGATCATATTCCTGATGTTGCCACAAACACTACGGGGTTAACCTGCTAGATAGGGGATCTACGCCCGTGAATAAGCGGTCACAACGATACCAGGAACCCGATCTAGGGAAAAGATGCAAGAGGATCCCGCTCCGGGCCCACCGAAGGGATGCCACAACTCTAACAGTTTAAACATCCCATCGAGAGGATCACAAACCTATACGAAGGTTGTGATGCCACATGAACCATCGTGGGGATGAACCATGGGAGTACATTCAACCACTGTAGGTCCAAAACGTCGCTAACCCGAGCGACCTACAACAACGCCACACTGAACATCTTCAAGGCCAAAACTGAGGCCACCATCGTGATCTACGTGGAAAAACATGCAGGATAGGCTGCTTACTTGCCCGAAATAGAGCACCGGTGGAAAAGGCACTATTAACCGTAGCTAGCTCGTGCGGGTCCCACACAACGATCCCGAAACCCATCGAGCGGATCATTCCACAGCGATCCCCTCAGAAAAACAAGCGGAATTGACTACTCGCTCTTCCGAAACGGACACCTGGGGAAAAAGTTACTATTCAACGAAGCCAGCTCAGGTGGGGCCCATGCCTCGATTCCGAAACTCATCGAACAGATTGAACCATTGTGATACTCTCAGAAAAAGACACAGGATCGACTAATCATCCACAAAAATCGAACTCCTGGTGCAAAATCTACGTTTCTCCACAAACGCCAAAACCTGGCCTCGTGGGACCCGCACGTCGTTCTAAGTCCCAACACCCGGAAACCAACTCAAAAAGTATGTTGTACCATCAAGTTCTCAATGCCACTGACGACACATCATTCAGACGCTCCGGGTAGAAGTTACAATGGCCCGAAGTCGTAAAATAATAGAATATTATTATTTTGTACGACGTTTCTAACTCACGGGCCACGATCCTGAACCATAAAATTCTCAAAGTTAGCTTAAAAGGTCTGTCTCGACGCAAGGATCGCGTCGCCGCCGATGGCTAGCAAATCGGAGTTACGGTTTGCGAGTTACGGGGGTTTAAAGAATCCCCAGAAAATCCTGGCCGGACCACCACCAAACTCGCTGGAAACCTCCGTACCGCCGCTGGATTCTGCCACACCGTCGCCGGAATCCGCCAACGCCACCGCCCCTCGTCGCCAGAAAATCAGGTTTTCGCTGGAAAAATTCCGGGATCCACCGGGAGCACCCAAGTGGTCCAAATTCAGATCCGAGAAATGTTTCTGAAACCTCGGGAAACGAACTACACAACCCTTACAAACATTTGAAGAAAAAAAACACAAAAACAGGATCCGAGATTTTCAAAACGTAAAACGCATACCTGTTGGTGGATCGCCGACACTTTGGATGCAGAACGGCCCCCGCGACGCCCTGAAGCTGGATCTGCCGACAAACAACGCTGAAAATGGTCGCTCTGAGCTCGAATCGTCGAAGAACGAAAGAGTTGGGGTGGTTTCATCGTATGTCCACTGCGCGTGAGGGAGGAGGGAGGTAGGGATGAGGATTCCCTTTGTTTTTTTAAACAAAAATATCCCCCATCTCTGGCTCCCGACTCCCCTCCGCCCGATGCCCGATGCGAACAAAGTTAAGGTTACCCCTAGGGTAAACACCCCATTCAGAACTCGATGACGGACTCATATTTTCCATCCAAGACTCCGTTAAGAATTTGTTTGAGCCAACGCTCGTAAATGGACTTTTCCACTTATTTTTGAAAATTCCCCTGGTGGAGCTTTCCACCACAGGCCCGCGCCCGCAAAGGTTACACCTCACCCAGTGTAAAAGGCACGTTCTGGATGCAATCGTGCCCTTAGATTCCCATTCTGAGCTACCGTTTTGGAGATATCACACCCCCTCCACGTGCTAAATATTAAAATACTTAATATTTTTATAAAATTAATTTCGGGCACACCGGGCCTCGAAATTTCATGCCGTCTTCGCGAAAAGCTCTAGAATTATTCGTAGAATTATTCCAAAGTCTGACAGGTCCAAAAACCCAAGTTGCTACTTCCTCCCCCCTAGAACTTTTCATCCCCGAAAATCCCTAAGCACAAGGACATCGACTGGACTCTCAACTGGGTCTCGCACACCAGTGAGTTCACCAACAAACACCCCTTCCCGAACGCATAAGTCAGAGGGACTCATCCACCACACCTCGATACTATCCGCTTTGGGCGGCACTGACTCACCCACATGGTTTTAATCGCGTCACAGAAACGCATCTTGGTTGGGGAAGGATCCCTCTTCCTCACGCATTCGAAGGATGCCAAAAAACATCCACACAGGGTCATACCAACATCCTGAACAAAACTCGAGCAAGCAAAAAATGAAAGAGTACCGCGAAATAGTGTCTAAAAAACTATTGCAGTAAGTAGAAATGACACAAGGTGTACCTCTATCCATTCACGGTGCCTCTGGTTCAACTGTCTCCAGGGCATGCAGCTGGCCTCGGCCTTGGCCACCAGCTCCCTGAGCTTGGCGTGGACCACCTGGGGGTGGGGGTGGTGGAAACTGATACCGCCTACCACCACCTCCAATTCTACACGCTCTGCCGCCTCGTCCACCGCCCTGCAGACCTCCTTGCTCGAGACGCTGCCTCTGCCAAGGCGGTCCATAGACCGGCTCTCTCTCAGCAGCACGTCTGGTCGGACAATAACTAGCAAGATGTCCCCGACCATCGCAAGCATAACACCGCCTCTCCTACGGCTGACCAAAACTTTCCTACGAGCGCTGAGCCTCAAATCCTTCATCATGGGGTCGCCTACTAAAATGCCGACCATGTCCAGACCCCTGAGTCTGTCGTCGGCTATCAGATGTCGACGTCTTAGCTCTCATGTTCCCATCACTAACAGGGGGAATCATCTCAGCCAGAAAGCTCTCCACCACCAACGCTTGCTCCAGCACCACAGCATAGGTGGGCAGGCACAAGGAAACCACACCTGCTCGGATGTCCCTACGCAAGCCCTGCTCGAAGGACCGAGCCCTAAAGAAAGGGTCTCAAACCATATCCAGGGAGTCGCGCGACAGGTCTGTAAACCTCGCTGAGTACTCCGACACAGTCATTCCCTCCTGTCAAAGCTACAGAAGCTCATGAATCCGCACTGACCTCAAGGTCATGGGATAGAACTCTTCCCTAAAGAGCCTCTCAAACTCTGCCCACATGAGCCTCCTCATCATGGGACTGCGTCACCAAACTCCACCATCTCCCAGACGAACCATGCAGATGGTTCACCGCTAGGACCACCATCTGATCAGGAGGCGTCCCCACCAGGCGGAAAACTCGGGTGATGGCCTCAGGCCAGTCATCAGCTGCCTGGGGGTCTGGATCACCATGAAACCTCAGAGGTTGCTGCCTCTGGAACTCGTGTAGTGCACTCACCCTGTGTTCAACCTCGTCCTACACTACCGGCACAATCAGCTTCTCGACTGGTGGTGGCTCAACTGGTGGACCACCTGGGGGTCCAGCCTCAGAACCTGCGCCCTGGTCCATTGCCTCTGCACGGGGCGGATCGTCACCACAATCCCGCAGCGGAACCCTCACTGGCTATCTTCATGGTGGAATCCTAAAAAAAATTCAAGACGCACCACAGTCAAAACATATATCTGGAGAGATGACTCGAGAAGGACAGGGAAAACCCCAGTCCTATATGATGCATGTTCCATTATGTCATTGTGACTAGTGTACGAATGTCCTGAGTCAAAAGGTTGGTTATCAGAGTCCTGGTGTATGGATACGTCGGCCGCCGCACCAACACTGGAGTCCCTAGCCTGAAAGAAGATCTTGGCACATCCTAACACTGCCGCTATGCAACCCGAATCAAACTCACAGCTAGACAAGATACGATTGGAGATCCCAAAGGTGGAACCTCCTCTGATACCACACTATCATGACCCGACCCAACGGGGCTCGAGCTGCGACTCCCCATGCCTGCCTTTAATAGTCCAGGGGCTGGCAACTAGCACCGAGTATGCTATCACACACAAGGGAGTCATTAACCTAAGGTACTTGTACAAAGGCACCCACATACACCTCCATGCAACGATGCAGAGATATATAAAACTGAAAAGTAAAAAAATAATTCATACACTATCCCACAACCAGAGTACAGAAGAAGTACAAAAAGGGTAAAATAGGGCCCACCAAAAGAAATCTACAAAAGCGCATCCAACCTTCTCGGAAGAAGGGGAAAGCTACCACAAACACCGGCCCGAAAGCTCCCTCGACACCGCACCAGCAAACACCCCGGTCAGTCTCGCTCACTCAGCTCCGCCTGCTCCGGGTCCTCCTGGGACTCCATCGAAAATCCTGTCGTTTGCACAAGACAGAAACTTGTGCGGGCAAAGCCCATGCAGGGGTGAGTATGAACATACTCTAGGAACCCCAAAAACCCAAAACAAAAGAGAGCAAATGAAAGGAAACACTCTGCTCATCTCAGCCAGAGGGAACCCAGACGAGAGAGAAACTCCATCTCGTGACCATCCTCAGCTAAACAGAACTAGTCATCTCAGCTCAGGTGTATGCCCATACATACACCTTGAACAATCCAGATATACTCAGCTCACGCAACAAGCCACCTGAGGTACCGACCTCAACAACAACAACGGTTCACAACCAGGAGAGCACACTCCACGATCATTGTCATCCCAGATGACACGTGCCCGAGAGATACACTCCATCGGGTCCCAAAAAAACATCTCAGACGCTCACCTGAGAAACCACACTCGTCGGATTACATCAGTGAGGAAACATTGCTGAAACAACATAACCACCATGCTCCTCGAATATAGGATCACCTCTAGGGGATCACTCCCTTGGTCCGCTGGGGGATACCACGACCCAATCTAGCATACGTTGTTCTCACAGATAGGGGATCACACCTTGGATCGATAGGGGGATACTACAACCCGATCTGGCACTCGACATAAGCACATCACTCAGATAGAGGATCATCACCCATATAAAGGTGGTCAGGACGAAACCGGGACCCTATCTGGTATAACTCGCGGTGTAGGGGATCGAACTAATGATGCCGCAACCCTACTGAAACCACGCACTGAGTAGGGGATCACATAACCAAAGATATTGCAACCCTACCGACACCATGCACAGAGTAGGGGATCGTATAACCAATGAATCCTCAACCCTAATATAAACCTCATGCTGAGGAGGGGATCGTATACCAGACGATACTGTAACCCTACTATAAACCTAATGCTGAAGAGGGGATCACATACCCGACGATGCCAAAACCCTACTGAGCACGACCCACTACGTAGGGGATCATATTCCGAATGATGCCACAAACCCTACGGGGTTAACCTACTAGATAGGGGATCACCACCCGTGAATAAATGGTGACAGCGATACCAAGAACGCAATCTAGGGAAAAGATTTTAGAGGATCCCGCTCCGGGCCCACCGGAGGGATTCCGCACCTCTAACAGTTTAAACATCCCATCGAGAGGATCACAAAACTATAAAAAGGTTGTGATGCCACAAGAACCCTCGTCGAAACGAACTAAGGGAGTACCCTCTACCACTGCTTGTCCAAAACGTCCCCAACCCGAGAAACCCACAACAAAGCCACACTAGTCATCTCCAAGGTAAAAACTGAGGCCACCATCGCGATCTACGCGGAAAAACACGCAGCATAGGCTGCTTACTCACCCATAACAGAGCACCGATGAAAAAGGAACTATTCATCATAGCTAGCTCGTGCGGGGCCCACACAACGATCCCGAAACTCATCGAGCGGATATTACCACTGCGATCCCCTCAGAAAAACAAGTGGAATTGACTACTCGATCGTCCGAGACGGACACCCGGTGAAAAAGGTACTATTCACTGAAGCCAGATTGGGTGGGTCCCACGGCTAGATTCCCAAACTCTTCGAATGGATCGCACCATTGCGATCCTCTCAGAAAAACACACAGGATCGACTAATCATCCGCCAAAATCAGACTCCTGGGGAAAATGTTGCGTTTCTCCGCAAATGCCAAAACCCGAACTCATGGGACCTGCACCCCGTTCTTAGTCTCCACACCCAGAAACCAACTCAAAAATTCCTTCGTACCATCAGGGTCTAAATGACACTGACATCACGTCATTCGGACGCTCTAGGTAGAAGTTACAGTGGCCCGAAGTCGTAAAATAATAGAATATTATTATTTTATACGACGTTTCTAACACACGGGCCATTATCCCGGACCATTAAATTCTCAAAGTTAGCTCAAAAGGTCTGTCTCGACGCAAGGAGCGTGTCGTCGCAAACGGCTAGCAAATCAGAGTTACGGTTTGCGAGTTACGAGGGTGTAAGGAACCCCCAAAAATCCTGGCCGGACCACCGCCAGTCTCGCCGGAAACCTCCGCGCCGCCGCCGGATTCTACCGTGTCGCCACCGCGCCATCGCGGGATTCCGCCAAGGCCGCTGCCCCTCATCGCTGGAAAACCGGGTTTTCGCCGGAAAACTTCCGGTAGCCACCGGGAGCCACCGAGAGCACCCCGGTGCTCCAAATTCAGATCCGAAAAAAGTTTCGGAAACCTCGGGACCCGAACTACACAAACCTTACAAAAATTTGAAGAAAAACATCAAAAAATGGGATCTAGTATTTTCAAAACGTAAGACACCTTCCTGTGGGCGGATCACCGCCGCTTTGGATGCAGAACGGCGCCCGTGACGCCCTGAAGCTGGATCTGCTGACAAACGGCGCTAAAAACGGTCGCCCGGAGCTCGAATCGGCGAAGAACGGAGGAGTTGGGGTGGGTTTTTCATACGTCCACTGCGCATGATGGAGGTGGGAGGTACAGATGAGGATTCCCTTTGTTTTTTTTTTAAAAAAAATATACCCCATCTCTGGCTCCCGACTCGCCTCCGCCTGATGCCCGATGCGAACAAAGTTAAGGTCACCGCTAGGGTAAACACGCCGTTTTGAACGCAACGACGGACTCAGATTTGTGATCCGAGACACCGTTCAGAAGTTATTCGAGCCAACGCTCGTAAATGGACTTTTCCACTTATTTACGAAAACGCCCCTGGGGGCCCTTTCCACCATAGGCACGTGCCTGCAAAGGTTACACCTAACCTAGGGTAAACAGATTGTTCCGGACGCAACTGTGCCCTAAAATTACCATTCTGATCTACCATTTAGGAGATATCACACCCCCTCCATGTTCATAGAATAAAAATACTTTATTTTTATAAAATTAATTTCAGGCACACCGGGCCTCAGAATCACACGCCGTCTTCGCGCCTAGCTCTGTAATTATTCGTAGAATTATTCCAAAGTATGAAAGGGCCAAAAACCCGACTCTCTACATCCTCCCCCTCATAGAACTTTTTGTCCCCAAAAAGCCCTAAGCACATGGACATCGACTGGACTCTCAACTGGGTCTCGCACACCAGTGAGTTCACCAACGAACACCCCTGCCCGAACACATAAGTCAGAGGGACTCATCCACCACACCTCGATACTATCCTCTTTGGGCAGCACTGACTCGCCTTCACGGTTTTAATCATATCACAAAAATGAGTCTCGGTGTGGGAAGGATCCCTCTTCATCACGTATTCGAAAGATGCCAAACAACATCCACACAGGGTATTACCAACTCCCTGAACAAAACTCGAGCAAGCCACAAAAAGCAAAGAGTACCGTGAAACAGTGTCTAACAAACTACAACAGTATGTAGAAAGGAGACAATGTGTACCTCTATCCATTCGCGGTGCCTCTGGGTTAACTGTCTCCAGGGCATTTAGTTGGCCTCGCCCTCGTCCACCAGCTCCCTGAGCATGGCGTGGACCAACTGGGGGTGGGGGTGGTGGCAACTGATACCGCCTACCACCGCCTCCTGCTGCGCCCGCTCCGCCGCCACATCTGCCGCACTGCGGACCTATTTACTCGAGATGCTGCCTCTGCCAATGCGGTCCATCGACCGGCTCCCTCTCAGAAACATGTCGTGTCGAAAAATCCCTAAAAAGATGTCCCCGACCGTTGCAAGCATAACATCGCCTCTCCTACGGCTGACCAAAACTGGCCTGCGAGCCTTGAGCCTCATATCCTCCATCCTAGGGTCACCTCATGAAACGTCGGCCACGTCTAAACCCCTGAGTCTTTCATCGGCTACCAGATGTCGATGTCTCCGCTCTCATGTGCCCCGCACTAATAGGGGGAATCTGCTCAGCCAAAAAGATCTCCACCACCAACGCTTGCTCCAGCACCCCAGCATAGGTGGGCAGGCACAAGGAAACCACACCTGCTCAGATGTCCCTGCTAAGCCCTGCTCGAAGGTCTGACCCCTAAATAAAGGGTCTTGAACCATATCAAGGGATTAGTGTGATAGGTCTGTAAACCTCACGTAGTACTTCTAAATGGTCATGCCCTCCTGTCGAAGCTGTAGAAGTTGCTGAATCTGCACTGACCTCAGCGTCACGGGATAGAACTCTTCCCTGAAGAGCCTCTCAAACTCTGCCCACGTGAGCGTCTCCTCATCATGGGACTACGTCACCAAACTCCACCATCGCCCAGCTGAACCATGCAGAAGGCTCACCGCTAGGACCACCATCTGATCAGGAGGTGTCCTCACTAGGCGGAAAACTCGGGTGACTGCCTCAAGCCAGTCATCAGCTACCTGGGGGTCTGGATCTCCCCGAAACCTCAGAGGTCGCTGCCTCTGGAACTCGTGCAGTGCACTCAGCCTGCGTGCAACCTCATCCTGCACTTCCATCACAACCAGCTGCTCGACAGGTGGTGGCTCAACTGGTGGACCACCTAGAGGTCCAGCCTCAGAACCTAGGCCCTGGTCCACATCCTCTACATGTGGTGGATCGTCACCACAATCCCGTTGCGGAACCCTTACTGGCTGTATTCATGGAGGCATCCTGAAAAACATTCAAGATGCACCACAGTCAAATGTATATCTGGAGACCTGACTCGGGATGGACAAGGAAAAACCCAGTCCTATATGATGCATGTACCATTTTTTCCCTGCGACCAGTGTACAAATGTCCCATGTCAAAAGGCAGGTTATCAGAGTCCTGGTGTATGGATACGTCGGCCGCCCCACCAACACTGGAGTCCCTGGCCTGAAATCCAAACCCGAAACATCCTAACATTGCTGCTATGGAACACGAACCAAACTCTCAGCTAGACAAGCTACGCTCTGAGATCCCAAAGGTGGAACCTCCTCTGGTACCACTCTATCACGACCCGACCTAATGGAGCTCGAGTTGTGACTCCCCAAGCCTACCTTCAATAGGCCAGGGCTGGCGACTAGCACCGAGTAGGCTATCACACACAAGGGAGGCATTAGCCTAAGGTACATGTACATACGCACCCACATACGCCTCAATGCAACAATGCAGAGATATATAAAACTGAAATGAAAAAAAATCATGCATACACTATCCCACAACTAGAGTATAGAAGAAGTAAAAAAAAGGGAAAAATAGGGCCCACCAAAAGAAATCCACAAAAGCGCGTCCATCCTGCTCTGAAAAAGGGGAACACGGCCACAAACACATGCCGGAAAGCTCCCTCAGAACCGCACTAGAAAACACCCCGGTCAGTCTCGCTCACTCAGCTCCGCCTGCTCCGTGTCCTCCTGGGACTCCATCGAAAAGCCTGTGGTCTGCACAAGACGCAAACATGTGCAGGAAAAGCCCGTGCATGGGTGATTATAAACATACTAAGTAGGCACCCAAAAAACCCAAAACAAAAGAGAGAAACTGAAAGGCAATAGTCCGCTCCTCCCAGCCAGAGGGAACCCAGACGAGAGAGAAACTCCATCTTGTGACCATCCTCGAGTTAACACAATTAGTCAGCTCAGCTCAGGTGTATGCCCATACATACACCTTGAACAATCCTGATATAATCAGCTCACACAACAAGACACCTGAGGTACCGACCTCAACACCAGCAATGGTTCAAAACCAGTAGAGCACACTCCATGATCACTGTCATCCCAAATGACATGTGCCCGAGAGATACAGTCCATTGGGTCCCAAACAAACATCTCATGCGCTCACCCGAGAGACCACCCTCGTCGGATAACATTAGTGAGGAAACATCGCTGAAACAACATAACCACCAAGCTCCTCGGATATGGGATCACCACTTGGGTCTGATAGGGGATACCAAAATCCACTCCGGTATACATAGCTCATAGATAGGGGATCACTCCCAGGGTCTACTGGGGGATACCCCGACCCGATCTAGCATACGTAGTTCTCACAGATAGGGTATCACACCCATGATCCACAGGGGGATAACACAACCCGGTTTGGAGCTCGATAGAAGAACATCACTCATATAGAGGATCATCACCCTTAAAAATGTGGCCCCGACTATACCGGAACCCTATCTGTTATAACTCTCGATGTAGGGGATTGAATCGACGATGTCGTAACCCTAAAGAAACCATGCGCTGAGTAGGGGATCGCATAACCCACGATAGCACAACCCAACCGACATCAAGGTCTGAGTAGGGGATCTTATAACCAATGATACCAAAACCCTATTATAAACCTCATGCTGAGTAGGGGATCGTATACCCAACGATCCCGAAACCCTACGATAAACCTGATGCTAAGAATGGGATCGTATGCCCGACGATGCCACAACCCAACTTAGCATGACCCACTACGTAGGGGATCATATTCCCGATGATTCCACAAACCCTACGGGGTTGACCTGCTAGATAGGGGATCGCCGCCCGTAAATATGTGGTCACATTGATACCAAGAACCCGTTCTAGGGAGAAGATGCTAGAGGATCCCGCTCTGGGCCAACCGGAGGGATGCCACAACTCAAACAGTTTAAACATCCCATCGAGAGGATCACAAACCTATACGAAGTTTTTGATGCCACACGAACCATCGTGGGAACGAACCAAGGGAGTACCCTCAACCACTGCTAGTCCAAAACGTTGCTAACCCAAGTAACCCGCAACAATGCCACACTACGCATCTCCAAGGCCAAAACTGAGGCCACCATCACGATCTACACGGAAAAACACGCAGTATAGGATGCTTACTCGCCCAAAATGGAGCACCGGTGAAAAAGGCACTATTCACCATAGCTAGCTCGTGCAGGGCCCACACAATGATCCTAAAACTCATCGAGCGGATCATACCACGACGATCCCCTCAGAAATACAAGCAGAATCGACTACTCACTCGTCCGAAACGGACAGCCAGTGAAAAAGGTACTATTCTCCGAAACCAGTATGGGTGGGGCCCATGCCTCAATTCCTAAACTCGTCGAACAGATCACACCATTGCGATCCTCTCGGAAAAACACAAATTATGGACAATCATCCACCAAAATTGGACTCTTGATGCAAAAGTTGCATTTCTCCGCAAATGCCAAAACCCGGACTCATGAGGCCCGCACCCCATTCTCAGTCCCAACACCCGAAAACCAACTTAGAAATTCCATCGTACCATCAGGGTCTCAAAGCCACTGACGGCATGTCATTCGGACGCTCCGGATAGAAGTTACAATGGCCCGAAGTCGTAAAATAATAGAATATTATTATTTTATACGACATTTCTAACTCCCGGGCCATGATCCCAAACCATAAATTTCTCAAAGTTAGTTCAAAAGGTCCGCCTTGACGCATGGAGTGCGTCACTGCAAACGGCTCGCAAATCGTAGTTACGGTTTGCGAGTTATGGGGGGTTTAAAGAACCCCCAGAAAATCATGGCCAGACCACCGCCAACCTCGCCGGAAACCTCCGCATCGCCGCCAGATATTTCCACGCCGCTGCCACCGCCGCCGCATTCCGCCGCGCCGCCGCCGTGCTGTCGCCAAATTCCGCCCAAGCCGCCGACCCTCGTCGCCGGAAAACCGTGTTTTAGCTGGAAAACTTTCAGGAGCCACCAGGAGCACCCCGGTGCTCCAAATTCAGATCCGAAAAATGTTTCGGAATCCTCGGGACCCGAACTACGCAACCCTTACAAAAATTTGAAGAAAAAAACACAAAAATTTGATCTGGGATTTTCAAAACGTAAAATGCCTACCTTTTGGTAGATCACCGACGCTTTGGATGCATAACGGCGCCCGCGACGCCCTGAAGCTGGATCTGCCGACGAACGACGCTGAAAACGGTCGCCCAGAGCTCGAATCATCGAAGAACGGAGGAGTTGGGGTGAGTTCGTCATATGTCCTCTGCGCGTGATGGAGGAGGGAGGTAGGGATGATGATTCCCTTTGTTTTTTTAAACAAAAATATCCCCCATCTCTGGCTCCCGACTCGCCTCCGCCCGATGCCCGATTCGAACAAAGTTAAGGTCACCCCTAGGGTAAATGCGCCGTTCTGAATGAAACAGAAGACTCGGATTTGAGATCCGAGACTCCATTCAGAAGTTATTCAAGCCAACGCTCGAAAATGGACTTTTCCACTTATTTACGAAAACGACCCTGTTGGCGATTTCCACCGCAGGCCCGCTCCCACTAATGTTACACCTCAACTAGGGTAAAGGGCACGTTCCGGATGCAACTGTGCCCTCAGATTCCCATTCTGAGCTACCGTTTAGGAGATATAAAACCCCCATCCATGTGCATAGTATAAAAATACTTAATATTTTTATAAAATTAATTCCGGGCACACCGGGACTTGGAATCGCACGACGTCTTCGCGCCTAGCTCTAGAATTATTTGTAGAATTATTCTAAAGTCTGACAGGGCCAAAAACCCGAGTTGCTACACTATTTATGGGCATGGCTGGGGCATGATCAAAGTTATTTTTTACATATATGTCCTCCATTTAGGTCTATCGTTTAGGGTTATAGAAATTACGTTGCGCGTAGGTATGCCGTGTAGGTCTCCCGTGTTGCTCTTT
Organism: Viscum album; assembly: GCA_963277665.1. Taxonomy (NCBI): domain Eukaryota; kingdom Viridiplantae; phylum Streptophyta; class Magnoliopsida; order Santalales; family Viscaceae; genus Viscum; species Viscum album. Next base: position 25,686,961 of record OY728120.1, on the reverse strand, counting down.
CACACAGGTATCTTGCACGACCCTTCAGAGTGTTTGGATTTCCATTGAATTTTTCAAACCTCTCCTTGTGTTTTTGAAATATCCAGGGATATCTTTGTAGTATTTTCTGTATTCTTATGTACTGTCAACAAAATCCCCCCTCAGGATTGGATCTGATAAGACAGAGGGTAGAGTGTTAAGGTAAAATTGTTGGGAAAAGACTATGAGTTAATTTCTAGACAACGTAGATTTTCTAGGGAGCTACTCTGCGTATGTATTCCGGACAGGGTTGTCACATAGGTGGGTCTTGCAGGTTCATAGCTGGCTATAAATAGATTCATTCCTTTTCGATTTTTTTCATCTAAGCCTCTAAATTTACAACTCTTCGTGCATATCTCATTCGTCTAGTCTCAATGCATTGTACACTCGCGGAGGCTCCATAAAATCATGTCATGGAGAAACTAATTTAACGATGGAGCTATGTGGAAGGACTTTGTTGAAGGATTTTCATTAGTATCCCTGTAGAAGGACCTATGCGACGGACCACGTCATAGGACCTATGGGAACAATTTCCATTGAAAAATATTTGATTTCCTTTTCATTTATTTTGAAATTTAAATCAAAATTCCAATTTAATAGGGTATTTTTGGTAATAATTTTTTAGGGAAATTGATCATTTGATAACCTCCACTTAATATTCTAAGCCTCTTCAAAATGAAAGGATGCAGATCGTTAGACCAGACTATTATAACATTGTTGAATGTACTCATATTAGACTAAGGAAGGGTTTAATTCTATATCAACATGAATATCCACAAATTCCATACCTACCCCTGTATTGTCATAGGCTTTTACAAGATTCCCATGTTCCGTCTGTTATGAAGTACTTCCCGAAGAATTGGTTTATTCAATTCTCCAACTATAACTACATGAATATTAGTGCAATGGGGGTTCAATTACATGATGGAACAAGCCCTATTGGTAGCATCCTGCATCGTAGTGGTTCTACTCTTATATGTAGGATAATGTTGTAGAGATGTGGCCACTTTGATTGGATTCATCTTTTTGGGCTTCCCATACATATCAGTCTAATAGAAGGAAGGAATACTAAGATATTCATTCTGGATGAGGTGTGGTACCTGAATGGATGTGGGAATTTTAGGTGAGCCAGACTTATTCAGAATTCAAGAAGGATTTATAAGATGTTTTAATCTTTGAAGCTTTTTAGATGGGACAAACTTATTTTTATAAAAATGATTTCATTCCTGAAATGTTGAGCCGATGGAATCCCCAAACAAGTTCTTTCCATTTTACACATGGTCATGTTGGATTTAGTCTGTAGGATATCTACCTAATAGCTGGGATTCGCATTCATAGGGAAATGTATGAAGAAATTATTTTTCCTACTACAACATGGGGTGTTGTTACCAGAACACTGTTGTTGGCTCATGAACTATTCAAAATTGAAAATTAATTACCTAATTATAATAAATATATTCATGCCAAGGTGACGATAGAAGAGTTTTAGGACCCAACAATAGAGAAAGGTCCATCATGTGGACTTCCTACTATTTTATCATCTACAGATAACCGGCGTATCTCAAGAACATATTGTCCTACATTGGAGAGACGTGACTATAAGAACTAGGGATACAATGTCAAATCTGATATTGATGAAAATATATTCTTAGTTTCATTCCTTTCCATGTGGCTAAGAATTTACTTGCATTATGTTCATGAGTCTGGGGGTAGTGTAAGGCCATGGAATCTTGTTATTGCAGCTAAATTAGTAGAGGGTAAGTATATTGGGTTACCAACTCCGGTATTGGAAATGATTTACTATTCCCTGCTACATATATACAATGGGAATGCTCCATCTAGAATTGCACAGCCATTCTAATTGTTGTAGGGATGGATTTCAGCACACCTTTTGGCATACTTAGTGTTTAATTCACTTAGAATCTCTAATGGTCGATTGAACCCTTTTTATAGAATTTTTTAGGTATTCTGCCTCAAAAATTGAGACTTGATATAGTGATAAAGGTATTTAATGTCTCAGGATAATTCTTTTTCTTTTCTTTTGGTAACCCACCAACTAGAACATTTATTAATGATGGTAATGAAAAGAATTATGAGTTGAGGCCTTATAAGATAGCATACCAGGATGGTGTATTATAAACCATGATTGATGGTGAAATTATCTAGGAGTCTTACGTTTCTTATAGTTGTTTTTGTCAGTTAAAGGATCTTCAATAATCAAACACTTTTCCACCCACGTATATTAGACATGAGAAACACCCACTAGTAGAGAGATAATAATGGATTGCAATGAATTTAGAGGTATCCAAATTGTTGATTACGTTACCTCCATCAGATGCATCAATCAGATTGAAATCTATATATGAAAATGCTTGGGAATTTTAATATCCTCAAGGGGCATTAAGGAAATGAATATATCTAGTGGAAGCTTTAATGATTGTTGTTCTTGGAATTTTTTCTAAGAAGTCCATGGCCAGAGATGATGTAGAAGTTACAGAGGTTTCTGATCCATCAAAAAATCCTCACAAGAGGTATTCCAAGAAGACCAGGGCTAAAGAAGAAATACCTCTGATGCCAAGGCTATCCAGTCACCTCCATAAAAGAGTATTCATATTCCATCTGTTTAACATTCTAATGATGAAGGGAGGCCTCAAGAAGATCACTAGTCAGAAGGTGTTGTATCTCATCCACAATCAACCATACCGAGATTGAATTATGTGGGACATTTATCCATTCACCATTGTGAGAGTCTGATAGTGATTTTAGGGATTCTTGGGAATTCATTAATCATGGAATTCAAATACTAGATATGGGTTACATTAAAGAACCTTATAATATCAATCCGGATAATAAACTTTTTAAAGTAAATGTGTATATTAAAGAGCCAGAGTCTTTTATATATGTACCTGATGAAATAATCCCAACCTTGAAATGAGTTTCTTATATTATGGACACAGGTGTACATGAAGGTGTAATTATCGACCCTGAGGAGGAGTGGGAAATTTATGTTAATAATAAGAATGTATTTTCCTTTTCTTTTGTCTCAACTCTCCTTTACAATTTATCATCATTAATCTTGCTAAAAATTAATATGTGAAGCTTGAATGTAGGGGAGGAAACTCCTGACCAGTTCTTGAATCACCAAAGTATGGGCATTCTGCCTCTCCTATCAATACAAAAAATGATCCTACCATGTCTCTAGAACATTCTCCATGAGCGAGAATTGGGACTGGGGTAATGGAGATGGATATTCCTAAGACATTTACTCAATTTTCTCATACCAAGTGGCATGTATCGATTTCTACCCATGCTTATGAAATGAAATGAAATAGGGAAATGAGAATGCTCTTATGTATTCGTGGATGGAGTAAGTATTTATACTGTCCTATGGGAATTATAATTTTCTCAATAAACTCTAGTAATCACATATAACCAACACATGATCTGTGTCTATCTCTTCCCTCATAGGAATATGGTCTGATTTATCAAGAACAAAGAAGGAAGCCCCATGAGAAACCCATGTTCATGTTGATGAATTTTCTATCTAAATGGAAAAACCATCAAAATATTCAACTGTACCCACTCTCAGCTCTAATGAGAGAGTGAAATTCCATGTTATGATCAAATAAATTTCACATGAATATTAAAAATATTTTCTAATATTCTTCTTTTTAAACATATCATAGATCAATTCCCTTTTCCAGTGGATCCTGAAATAACCAATAATGATATTACAATTACTTTAGAAGAATGGAATGAAGACCAAAGAAAAATTGAAATTAATAATGATGTTGTCTCAAACATGGAAATGTCTAATGATGTTGTACCAATTAATGAACCAATGGAACAAAATGTCAGCGAACCCAATTTGGGCCTCAACCAATGTTTTTGGGATAACTTAAATGGTGAGGATTATATAACATTACAAGCCGCATACACTCAAATGATGGAATCCATTAATCCAAATATTGATATTCTAGGTTCCGTCAAGGATTTTGGGGATTTTCATGAGGAATATCAAGGAATTAAATCATTATTATTGCATTTTCCATACACAATTGTTTTTATTTACTTGATACTTTACATTAAAGTTCACCTCATGACACTTTATTTGCAGAAAATGTTGGAAGGCCTCTTCCGGAATGAGGCACTCCACTTTATCCTTCTTCTGTTGCAGCTAGAAAAACACATATAGAGGACCCTCCATCAAGATATGTTCCAGATCCTTCAATTATGAAAACTGGGATAAAATGGGAGAGTTCCCCTTCTCAAGAAACATCCACTAAAAATGAAGATGTTGAGAATATTGAGGATGAATCCAATCAAGTGGTTGAATCATTATTGGGTAAATTCTATCAGCTATCTGGATTATACTCTATTTTCTGCCTTTTTTTTCTGAAACTGACAATGAACGTGATTTTTCATTTAAGGTTATTAGATCCAACATTTATATCAGAAGGGAATGATTTCATGTTGGCTTAGGCATCAGACGAAGGTGAAGCTCCTACTGTTCTGAGAGAAGTAGAACATGTCATATCTTTATGTGATCTATTTCCAGTGTACATTTTACCTCATGGTAGGGTCTCAGATTCAGTAATAGACATGAAATATTCTATTGGAATGGAACATAACAATACATGGTGACATTTATAGAGAATAAAATCTGAGATGCCTTTAGATGAACTGTTGTCCCATTTTCCCAAACTCCCAGCATTATTCTGTGTATTGGAATTTGGTGGATTTAATTATCGACCAGTCTACGATGCAATGAATGAAAAAATTCACCAATGAGAGTAAGAGAGTAATTTGTGGAATGATTTTGAAAATTATAAATGTCTTATAAATATTGAGATCTTCCAAGATGTTGTAGTTGAGGTATAGGTAGATCATAATAAGAAATCAATTGAAATCAGCCAACAAATTAATGAAGCCACAAAGGAGTATTTATATCATCCACAGCAATGATATGTTTTTCATAAAAAACATGAAAAATTGAACCCAAAATTGTATGAAACCCAATTATAGGGGATAACCTCCATTTCAACTAATAATGAAGCACTTCGTCGTGCCGAGGAAGCTGGAGTTGCTCAGCTATCTCAACTTCAACACGCTGCTGATAGGGCTCATGATGTTATTCAACCAATGAGGATTCATGTTGAGAGTTTATTTTAAAACAAGATAGAGATGCTCCATTAGGTGGATGTCCCTCTTATTTCATATTAATGAATGAAATTTTGTCATCATTCATATATATTCTCCTTCTTTCATTCCATTATTTTAATATTAAAGGTAATGTTGTTGATGACTTTTTTTAAAACATCAAACCTTTATGTCGGATAATCATTATTACATTGACAAGAATGAGGTTATCATAATTTTTCTATTGTTCCAATGGATTTAATGAGAATAGTTCTATTTTTTCTAGGGTTATATTGAGAATCAAAAAAACATCATATCTTATGTCTTTTTATCGCTCAATATTACCTAAGTTATACAAAACATATGTTTAGTATGCTAGGACTCGACTTTTGTTCTGACTTACGTTTGTGGGTTCCCAATATATTGAGTCCTATGTCTTTTGTTGTTGGGAGTTTAGAGTCATGCATGATGGACTATAATGGGATAATGCCTATGGTCGAATAGCTTTGACAATAAATTTTGAAATTAGATCATAAACAAGACTCAGAAAATAAGAATCGATTTAATAATCATTAGATATTTACAAGAGGAATATTGACCATGATTTTTATGGTCACCAAATAAAAACCATATATCAACATAAGGGGAGTCTCTTACAAAAATGAAGTTAACATTATTTGAAAAACCCGTTCTTGGGGTTGTGTTATATAGGGCCAACTGCGGAATATACTCATCACCAAATAGTATCATCTTTTGACTTACAAGTCTGTTATGTAGGAAACATAGGCAAGGCCACCTAAAGGCACATATTTCATAGTCATAAAAAATATCTCATAGGAATTTAATATTTTACTTCTCATAGATAAGGGATAATATTATTTGGGTGACACGAGACCACAAAGGTCTATTTTTCCAAGGAAATGAATTTTAAGAATGAAAGGGCTATTTTATGCAGACATATGTCATGAATAGGAAATCCATTTCCATAAAAATTTGGTATCTAAGGAGTGGTTAAAATTTATCCGAAAGGGGAATTTTTTATATCAAATTGTGTAGTTTTTTTTGAGTCAATAAGGTTTTCCTTATGACTTTTCCATTCCTTTATGATTTAAAATCACAAACTTCTTATCTTTAAGAATATATGTTTTTACCCCTCTTTTACTTCTATAAGGAAAATTTCCTTAATGAAATATACCTCTTTCTTGTTTTCATTGTTCATATAAATTTTTTTAAGTATAAAAATCAGATTCATATCTATATTCTCGGAATCGCATAAAACTTAGATATGAAGAATTCTATTTCTGGATCCGAATTCTCATTCTGAATTCTGTGATGAATTCTCATTATGAATTATGATTACAAATTCTCATTATAAATTATGATGATGAATTCTCATTATGAATTATATGATGAATTATCATTATGAATTCTACTGATGAATTCTCATTATGAATTATGTTGAAAAATTCTCATTACGAATTCTGATGAAGAATTCTCATTACAAATTCTGATGACGAATTCTCATTATGAATTCTAATGACAAATTCTCATTACGAATTCTGATGAAGAATTCTCATTATGAATTCTATGATGAATTCTCATTACTAATTTTGTGATGAATTCTCATTACGAATTTTGTGATGAATTCTCATTACGAATTCTATGATGAATTCTTATTACGAATTCTGTGTTGAATTATCATTATGAATTCTGTGATGAATTCTCATTACGAATTCTGTGATGAATTATCATTATGAATTCTGTGATGAATTATCATTACGAATTCTATGATGAATTCTCATTACAAATTCTATGACGAATTCTCATTATGAATTCTATGTTAAATTCTCATTATGAATTATGTAATGAAATCTCATTATGAATTCTGTGATGAATTTTCATTACGAATTCTCTGATGAATTTTCATTACAAATTCCAGTGCAGAATTCTCATTAAAAATTCTAGTTGTGAATTCTGATTATGAATTATGGATACAAACTTTTATGAAATTCGACTACGAATTCTTCTGATAAACAGAATCTGATTATCCTTGTTATATAGACACCAAATATAATTTTTTTTAGACTCCGAACCTTCTACTTACACTCCAATTAGTTATGTTTCTTAAAAAACGATGTCGTGCTTTCTGTTACACATGTTTTTTTATAAAACGATGTCGTCCATTCTGTTTTAAACTAACCGTGGGTTGAGTGACACGTGTACAGGTCCCTCAGAATGTAAAGCAAATATGACCATGGAAGGAGGGAGAAAACCATTTCTATCGATCCTATAAATATGAGTTCATTTGAAAGATCCCAATAATAAGTTGATCACTCTAGAGACCACATGCTATTAAAGAGATTTCTAGAGAGATAATATTTTCATGCCTTGTGTGTACTGAACTGCTCGTTCAGATTTCTTCATGCGACTTCGAATGTTGGTGATTACATTTGAGGGCTTCCGGGGATATGAAGGCAGAGGTGCTGACTACCTTAAAGATAGATGGCTTCCTTGTTGAGGAAGAAAGAGGTTCCAACTACCTTGATGTTGAGGGCTTGCGAGGATAGCAACATAGTGACTCTGATCATCGTATCGAGGGCTTACCCAGGTGTTGGTAAGACATACTTTCTTGAAAATATAAATCAAGGGACCTTTACCCACGGTTGTTGGATACCCTTCTCTTTGGGTTTAAAGATTCATATCTTTTTATTTGTTTTTGTTACAAGTTTATCTTTTCTACTGCATTTTGTCTGTTTAAGAAAGTATAACTATATTATAGTTCCTTACACTTGTATACTCTGATTCAGTTAAATTATATACGCTTTAAGGTAGAATCTCATATTGTAAACATTGGTTATGTTTCATTTTCCAAATCCATATTTCCGAAACCGGTTTTTTGGAATCACCTTCTTGTTTTAAGCAAGTGTATAGAACAAGAAGTTTGTACCTTCATAATTTTTCCCAATATTTCAATTGGTGATATAGGTGTTGTGAATTTTCTTAGTTTAACTTTGGTAAACATAGATCTTTCCATGTTTAAGGAAATTTTTAATGTTTACAATTCACCCCCACTCTTGTATATTGAGCATCTACATAATTATTTCGATCCCATAGTTTAAAGTCATGTAGTTAGGACATTTTACTGTGCAGTTTTTTGACATGCTGTGAGGATATTATATGGATTTAAATTAAGGTCTTTAACTTCGACCAAAGGTATGAAACTCCTCCAATTTCTTAATAATTTGTCTGGAAACATACTACCATATTCAGGTATGGAATGGAAAATTGTAAACTATGATTTGGTATTTTCTAGATATGATGAATGATATAGAAAATGGATTAAGGAATTAGAGGAAGCCTTTTTCATGAACAAAGTTACAATTATTTGAAAAACCCATTATGGGGGTTGTATTATCTAGGGCTGACTGGAGCATATATTGCATAGCCATATAGTGACATCTTTTGACTAACAGGACAGTTATGCAGGAAAAGTTTATGCAAGGCCACCTAGGGGCACGTACTACAAAGTCATGTAAAATAGATCTTAATAATATTGACATTATATTTCTAAAAGTAGAAGAAATATTGTGGAGATTCCAATTTTCTGAATCACTTTGTTTGGTTTATGGAGAAAGGTAAATGAATATGGAAAGGGTATTTCCAACCATGATTTCCAAAGAATCATAAGAATTTGTCTTCTATAGAGGTCTGACCCAAACATAGGAGGTGTGGTGTCTGTAGATTTAGGTCATACAACTAGGACCAAAAATGGAAATAGTATATGATATATGGACAAGTGATTCCAAGTTTATTTCATATTACATTGAACACATGGAGAGGGAAATTTTTAAACCATGATATTTAGGATGTTAATATCAAGAGAAAGATAATGGGACAAATATACCTCAATGACTATTTTAAAATATATATACTTGTATATTTCCATCAAAGATTGATGGGGACAAAAACACTACAACTAAGAACAAAATTACAATCATTTGATAAACCCATTATTGGGACTGTATTATGCAAGGCCTACTAGGGAATATACTGCATATCCAAATTGGGGCTTCTTTTGACTAATGGCCCTGTTATGTAGGCAAATTTTGAAAGGCCACATAAGGGCACATACTACATAGTCAGACAAAAGAGTTCACAGGTATTAGAAACTATGTCACCAGATACCGTAAATATGATTATGAAGATCTATAAATATTCAAGATTTAGTGTCTAAAATATTGAAGGGTGTTATTCTCAATGCACTTAGAAAATATTGGATTCAATATTGGCCATGATTTTTATGTCCTTTAAATAGATCTGTTTGTTTCTCTTTGAATTGACATTGTGATGTGCATGTTTAAGTCATGCAGTGAGGACATTATACTATGCAATTTAAAGTCATATAGTGAGGACATTATACGGTGCAGTTTTAATTCATGCGGTGAGGACATTGATAGCCCCATAATAAATTGATAACCCTTACATATATATAGCTTCCTTTTACCCAATTCATAATCCCATGTGATCTATGATTGGTGTGTGAAACAAGGAGTATTAATTGTTTCTTCTATAATAGAAAGGTGAAACTAGTAAAGAATAGGGGTGTTATATTTACATGTAGTTTAATATCATGATGTAAAGGCGATGATAAAATTCTATGAAAATAAAAATATATTAGAACTAGACTAAGGGATAAAACCCATGTTTCACTATGTGTCTTTTTGGGGGAAATAATCAAGCCATAGATAGTTCTTTATACATTCCATTTGCATGTTTGATTCTTATATAAGGAATAAACAGATTTCTTTATCATGGATGGTCCCAAGATTAAGATCTACGCATATTTAGGTATCTCATATAGAAGTTAATCAAGTCGTACATAGTTCATTAAACAAATATTTCCACATTAATCGAGTTTGACGTGGGATACAGGGGGATTTAACACATTCTTGAAGAATGATTATATTTATGACATGAGATAGTATGAAAATAAAATCATGTATCAAAAAAGATCACTCTATATAGATCTAGTTCATATACAGTAGATGAATAACAGAAATAAGAATTTTGTTGTTGTAGATGGGACTATGATTGGAGATCCATGTGTCTCTATGTATATCATATATATGAGAATCAATTTGTACGTAGTTCTTTAAAGAAGGTCCCTATGAAGATATGACTCAGATATAGGGAACATAGGGACTCATGTCCCACAAAAGAGTATAAATGATGTCCATGATGCTGGCTTATGAAAGCTCATAGTGTCAATTAGAGAAGACATTAGCCGTACAATTTAATTTTGTGTAATGAGAACTAATGGTGTCATGCTGTTTAACATCGTGTGACTTGGAAAACGATGCCACACATTTCAACGTCATGCAGTATGGACGTTTAGGGTTGTTACAAAGTTTTAATTCTTTCTACAAGGACGTTGTATTGGCTGTTTTAAGTCTTTTAGTAAGGATTTTGGGGGCTATGCAGTTTTTCGTCTTGCAGTGAGGAAGACTATGCAACTAAAAAATGTATTTCTTTACGAATCTATCATTGGTCAGAGTTGTAATAAGCTCTCCATCAATTGAGATTAAGTAATAAGCTCCATTTTAGTACACCCTATGAATGGAATAAGATCTTTCCCACTTTCTCTCATGCTTTGGAGGTTTCTTTCCAGGTATCATTGGAGTCATGAGGACCAATACTAATTCTACATGATGAATTGAATAGAGGTGAGCTTTCTTGTTAAAAGATCTGGTATTATGTTTTGATAGACTTCTGAATGATCCATAGTATGAAATATTTTTTTTGTCTAATCATTCGAGCCCATTAAATTGTTTCTCAGACCTCTCATCGGTAGATAATTGATCACATATTGCGACTCTAAGTGAATGCAATTGAATTTTAATTGGAAAAATTGCATCAGTTCTGTATACTAGTGAATAAGCGGTTGTCTGGGTGGCAGTATGTGTAGTAGTTTGATAAGCCCATATAGCATGAAAAAATATATCACACCAAGATTTTTTATCATTATCCAGCATCTTCTGGAGTATATTTTATAGGTTCTTACTAAAATCCTCAATCTGTCTATTGGCCACTGCATGATAGTGAGATGAATGGATGGATTTGATAATGTTCCCCTAATATAACTAAGTTTCCTCAAAAAATTGACATTTATGGCATTGTCTGTTAATATAGTATGAGTGAAACCAAATCTAGTGATGATGTTAGTATTGAAAAAACTAACAATTCTTTTGGCTTTGACTTTTTTGAGAGGAATTATCTTAGCCCATTTGGAGATGAATTTAGTAGTTGTAAAGACATACTTGAACTGAATAGTTGTAACTCTAGGATAAGTTCCTACTACATCCATTCATCATGTGGAAAATGACCAGGAGTATTTAGTTATATGTAGCAACATTGAGGGTTAATGAATGAAGTTGGCATGCAATTGGCAGGGATGACATTTCATAGTGAGATCTGTGCAATCCCGCATCATTAAAGGCCAAAAGTTTCCAATAATTTGTATTTCATTTGAAATACAATGCCCATACTAGTGAGAACCACATGCTCATGAATGTACTTCTTTAATGATAGCTGCAGTTTATTCTCCATCAATACATCTGAAGAGGGTTCCATCAAAAGCATCATTTGTAGTGAATTTTCTTGTGATATGGACTACTATAAAGTGTAAAATTGGATTCTCATCATCGGATCTATTTTTTTTCATCACTATCTAGTGGAAGTACTCTATTTTGAAGATATTACATGATTGGTGTTCTCCATCCCGTGGTATGAAAATACAACTCACAAATAGGGATAATTTCATTAATTACTTCCATTCTAGTTTGAACAAATGTTGAGATCATATGAAAATGAGCTATGCTAATGACTATTTCATCCCAATTTGGCTCTACCAAGGTTGTAACTACATTATCCAGTTCATCAGCTTGTGTCTTTTGTGATAGCGGGCATAAGACAATGTCGACTCTCTGACATAATCACACAAAGGGATTAACTCTTATTTTATGATAGAATATTATCCATTGATCTATTTTATTACCAATTTTCAATCTCCTTTCACTTTCATGAGAATCATTTGTACATGAAGTTCCAATTCATAGCCTATGATGAGAGCATGATATTCTATTTCATTGTTTGTACTTCCTTCTGATTACAAGAAGGTGTAAGGGAATACTGCCTTTTTTGGGAAATTAAGGAAAATTCCTAACCCAAAATTTTTGAGTTTAGTGTTTTCGATTATTTTCCCTATTGGAATTCTGCAGGAACCATCAAAATACATTACCCATGTTTGGGAATTATCTTTAATACATAAAACCACTACATCAGGATGTTCAGTACTCAATGATGTATCTTATGCAGATAGATATTCAGCATGGTTGTTAACCCGATCTTGGCCTTTATTTCCATATTGATCACAAAATTGATATGAAACCATTGAAAAATAACTTCCCACTATGCTAGACGCCCTGTAACATTAGGATGAAATAGGGTAAATTTTAGGAGGTTAATGCAAGATATCAATTGGACCCAATGATGTTGCAGGTAGTGCCTCAATTTCTGAAATGCAAAGATTAATTCCAGGATGAATTTTTCAATATTTAAATATCAAGTTTCTGCATTAATAATTGATCTACTGAGATAGTAATGGTTGTTTTCATTCCTAGAATTATTCTTTTTGGAAATGAAGGCTCCTATTGATCACTATAATGTTGTCACATAGAGAATAAGTTGTCATCAATCAATAGGTGGAATTAATACTAGTGGAATAAATAGATATTTCTTGTGGGTATGAAATGCTTATTATAAGACATCAATCTATTAATTGGTGACTCCCTTATCCATTAATATTGTGAAGGGAAAACAATTTCTTCCCAAATTAGCTATAAACCACAGAATATAGGCCATGTGTCCTTAGACTTCTCTTAATTCTTTAAAATTTTAAGGAGGTGACATTCTAAGGATTGATTTTGTAAAATGGGAATAAATTTTTAAATTATTATTTCGAAAAAATAGTAATAATTTTTTTTGTATTATTCAGGAATGATTTATTTTTGGGTGAATAGTGAAAAGTCTCATTTTGTGAAAAACATTATCATTTATTTACTATCACGAACCACCTTCTTCATAATGTGGGAAGTGATTGAAATGTTCTATGACGTTCTTTATCAAATTTGAAAAAGTTATAATGACCCCATATTTCCTTATTTTAATATAGTTGGGTAGTGAATAGAACTATGGGTTGGTAAGCAATATCACAATGATGGGAAACACTGTCATTTTTTATGAAAAATATCCAGAGATTATGTGTCCCATCCCAAAAAACTCCACACATTTTATATGAAAAGGAATGTAAAATCTACCCATAATTTTGAATAAACAAAATATCTAAACTGTCCAAGAATAACACAATGTATGTTACTAAAAACAAGGATTAGCAGTGACACAACATCTATATGGACACCTGAGCTAGTAATATCCAGCATTGTCTATGTAATCTCCCTAAAAACCTAAAAATATTTTTATATAAATAGGGTTAGCATATTAATATACTTAATAGGAAAATCAAAATTCACTGGTCTATAAGTGGGAGATGCATAATTATGACCCCATGAGAAAACATTAGATACTCAAAAGATCCTAACAAGGTATATTATCCACCCCAACTTCTCAAAGGCACTCTAAAAAAATAACGCATGTGAAGTAATGTAATGTAATATGAATTTAGATGATAGGGTACCCCACAAAACATCCCATTTTTAACTACTCATCCCTACCAGAAAATATCCTAATGCTAACACGCTCTACCACAATCCACTCATCACAAACTAGCCCACACACACTTGGTCCACAAAGTTAGTATCACAACGTCAGTATATGAGGCTCACCAAATATCTCATGAAAACACATGGTCCATAAGAAAATCCTCATACCACCCTTAGAAACCTGATCCTCTTACCAAAGACACCTTTTAAAGCACAGTCCAACTCATCCTGAAGACATTTGGGAATGCACACCAACCCCAGATAAATATTCCTCACATCTGCACCACAACCTACCTGAATAGTCTTGGGCTACCAATGCCTAGAAGATAGAGCAGGGAAGATCCAATAAATAGCCATCTATCCTCCCACAAGGATGTTTGGAATGCAAACCCTCCCTAATAATAATGGTTGAGTACGGCACATAGTGCTCGAGATGGGTGGTGTGCATATATAAAAAAATAGGAAATACATGTATATATATATTTAAGAACCACTATTCCCAAACTATATATTTTTAAAAAATCAACCATCCCACAAAAATCCGTTTATACTACACCTACATGTATCTATTTACACCATAAATAGTAAATTATGATATCAATGAATGAAATCCAGATCATAAAGCTCCCATACATAACACCCATTAAATTCAATGTTATTAAGAATTAACATTTTTTATTCCAACCCTACCCAGGAAACTGCCAGCAATATCACACGAGAAGTAATATCATAACCCATAAACATCCCAATACCTACTTATTTCCACCATCATTAGTTAATTTAAATCTTCCCAAATTAGCATCCAAAATTGAATAACTGGAAACTAATAGGCACACCCAACACTTCAACAGCACAATCAATGCAGCACCCAATTGCAGTCCCACTGCATAAACATATCACGCAAAAAAATCATAACACATAAAAATTTAGTCCCACTGTATGTCAACTTCATCCATTCCACAATAAAAAAAATGCTCCATCTGAGATTACATTACACCACCTGCACCACCCAATACACCCACGACCACACTCCCATCCAAAACACCACAAAACACACACAAGACACCATGATCAATAAAACCACACATAGCACACAACCATACCAAATAAGTGAGGAGTATTCAGATTTAACCAACCGGTGTTCATTAATTTCAATTTATTAATTCAAGGGTGGTAATAGAAAAGTTAAATATTTGGGAATACCTTGAACTAACCAAGTATATATGTTCAGCCAGATTTTCTTATTAGTATCCATTCAAAAAATGATCAACCACAAGTACAGAGCATTACCTATGCACAAACAAGGATAAAAATATCCCTGATTTTTAGAATGCTTACAACCCATAAAACTGAAAACAATGATCATTAATAACAAAGAAAACTAAACAAAGAATAATCGTCATCTTCCATGCCCTTCATTTATTACTAAGGTAACAAAACCGCTTATCGTAATAGGTCTTATAATATTTTAAATAACCTCAATTAAAATTGGGATTCAATAGTATTCACAGAGTTACACCATTACACCAAAAACTCATGTTACATAGTAAAAGAGAGATGATGGACTTCCATATTAGAAAACTAATAGATCATAAACTTCACAATATGCCAAAACAAAGGGTTGTGCATAAAATAAGTGACATAAAAAAACGAATCTGATGGCCACAACATGAAACATGACTCTGTGGGAAATAAATACTCTAGCTGCACCATGATAAAATAGAAATTGAATGGGAATATAAGATCTTGATCCTATGTCAATGGAAGGGAGATGGTTTCTATGTACTTAAAAGTCAAATAACTATCAATATTACATGGTTTGACTAGTTTAATGCCCTGAAATTCTAAGGAATTTAAAAAATGATTCATAACCTTCTAAATGGTTATAAATCCACTTAATTATGATAGGTTACTGATTTAACATCAAATAAAACATATGATTGGTGAAACTGGAAAAACATTGGAAAACATGAAATGACTCAGTAATGGTAGAGTTCTCAACAGAAGTGATCAATGGATGAGTCAATAATTTGTGTCACTAACACCAATCACCAATGCTACTCAGCAAAGTGACTAGCTAATGCCACTCACCGATTCCACCTACGTCAATGAGTCACCGATGTGACCCACTGATGACACCTACTAACAATGATTCCCTGATGTTACCCACCAACACCACTATTGGACACCACCAACCATTGCCAACTATTCACAGTGAGTCACCGATACCAATCATTGATGCGACCCTCCAATTCCATGCACTAATGCTACCTACCAACACGACCTTTCATTGGGGGAAAACTAGATAAATCATGAAATGAGCTACTGTAACCTCCCTGCATACTTCAAAAACTATATTTTTAAAAAGTAATGGATCAGAGAGTTCATGGGCCATTACAATTATGTTTAATGAATGAAATTTACAATTTATGTTTGATTTAATATTTTCTGTGAAGTCAAAAAATATTAATCTTATTATAAATTATCCAATTAATTCAATGAGAATCAATATTAAACATTTTTCTATAAAATCGTTTTTATGAATAAAACGTGGCTTACTCTAAATTGTTTTTCTCATTGCACTTAAAAAACATATATTAATATAAAATTTTAAAAAATATAAAAATTAAATCATATAAATCGGAAAACAAATTTGAAATAAAAATATAATTATTTTTAACAAGGTTCATTTTAATTTATTAATATTGAATCTTAATGGTGGTAAAATGTTATCACAATAGTAAGGGGTTGAATAGGATAATTAGGGTATAAATTATTTGATAAGGCATAAAAATGTCTCAAAAATTAATTAATATTATTTAATTTCATTAAATAATCATAAATAATAATAAATACAAAAATATAGAAATTTTATGCAACTTTTATGGGATTATGTTAAGAATATTATTATAAATGTTGAGTAATTATAAAATGTCACACTCTCTGACATATTATTTTTTCCTGAAAAGGATAACAATAAATATAATATATAAAATAATATATTTTATAAAACTCATTAATAATAAACTATATTTATGATATTAAATTATTTATTTTTTATAGATGGTATAATTTCCTTGAACGATTATGAATCATCGACACAGTGCTTATGAAAGAAGTAGAGAAAATAATTAAATAATTTTATAAAAGATAAATGTAATATTTTTTTTGATGAATTATATAATTACAATAATTTATTACAGAATTATATTGTATAATAATTTTAAATAAAATTTATATTAAAATTTCAATATTATTTTTATCTATTTATGTCAAATAGTGTGATTATTCATGAAATTGACATTAAATGTTTGAAAAAAAAATTTAAATATTTTGGAAGGAATATAAAAATTATATTAACTCAAATGGACATATAAATTTTTTATCCTACAATGAATTATACATGTATATTTTACATAAATTTTTTAAAATTTCAAATATAATCCTTAATGAATGAAAAATACCTTAAAATAGTTAAAGATAACCATGGTTACCAATATCATTAAAACAAATGATATGGTTTAAAATGTCACGTAAACATGTAAAAAAATGTTAATATAATATATTAAAAAATTACCCTATTTTTCATCAAATATATTTCCACTTGGTGAAATTTTTCATGATTTTTACACGTATTAAAAATTATTATTTCTTGTATTTATATGATTTTCACCCAGCTTATTGAAAAACTACTACATCATTCTTTCTAATCCTCACGCCTTGTGATCTTTTTACTTTAGAAGAAATATACCCCAAATCCTTTATTTTATAACTTCCCACTTCCTATAGATTATATTATTCCCTTAATACTATCCAAAGAATGTATAAGGTTGCATCCAAACGTGGTCTTCAGAAGGATAGGTCAAACACATATCCATGTTCTTTCATTTTATTTCCACTTATAACCCTTTCAAATATATCCTAACCATGCCGATTTAATAAAAATAAATTAATTACATATATAAAATTTTTATTATGATAATTGGAAAACCCTTATTAATCATAGTTTCCATCCTTTAGGAAATTCAAATAATATTGTTACATACATATCGATTTCCTCTTCAATAAATTGATGTGTTGCATTATCCGTCAACGCCTCTCAAATATGGTTATTATGATGGATGTAATTAGTAGAAATTATTTAATGACATAATAATTATTATTTAATTATAAGATTTTACATACGTTCTAAATAGTCCACCTGTTACAAAATGATAACCTTGTGTATGTGTGTGTACATGTGGACTACCACGTCCATGAAGCGATGTGATTTATTTTTAATGTATAAAATTTAAGGATGATTTAATAATTTTATTTCACATATAAAATTTATAATTTTTACATGATTAATATTATATAGGTTATTTATTAAAAAAACCTTTGACCATGTTCGTCATACAAATGTTATATTGATATTAGGAATTATATGTCCTTAAAACATATAATATAAACATGACTTATTTGGTAACTAAATAAGTCTTGCTAATAAATTAATAAATTAATAATTATATTTAATAACGGTTATATTTTTTTAAAAAAATAATAAATAAAAAATATAATTAATAAAATGTTAGAAAACATAAAAAATCGTTTAGGATAAAAGGTCTACGGTTTTCCATAAAAATGTTGTTTCATTATATTCTTACCAAAATGTTCATCCTCCATTTACATTTTCAGAAATTGTTTCAAGAATATTTTTATTTATGATTCAATTACTAATAGAGGTCATTTTAAAAATAAACTTTAGTTTCATTACTAAAGATTAAAATGAAATATTTCCACATTTTTTTTATGTGACTAACATTTGACTTTTTTACAAAATTGTTAAAATAATTGTTTCTATTAAAGCATACATAATGAATGTATTTTATTAAATAATTTTTTATTATTATTTAGGGATTTATTTATTATTTTAAATCGTTATTTTCAAATAATTTACTTATCTAAATATTCTATATATTTTTACAATATTTTTAATAAAAACAATATTTTTCTCATGTTTAAAAATAATGGTTTGAATATACCTCTATATATATTTTTATAAATTTAGAAATATTTTACTGAATTTTATGATTTTATGTGTTTATAGATAAATGATACCGTCCATATTATTTCTTTTTATTACATATGATCATGTTGTTTTATTTTTTCACATGGAATAAATGATATTTATATTCTTGTTTTTCAAAATGAATATCTATATTTATTTTGTATTTTATTTTTATTCATTAACATGATATTTAAATTGAAAATATCAATTAATTAGAGGGGATTTTTATATCCTCTTGATGAATTGATAGGTCTCATGAGACAAAATAGCCATTATATTTTCTATTTTCTACCAAATTATTTCTTATGTCTTAGAATGAGGTATTTACATTATGTTTATGATTTTTGACACAAATATTGATGGCATGATTATGATGTTTATTATTATAAATTCCATAATTATAAAAACAATTTTTGTTATTCATATAAGGATATATATTTTCAACTTAATATATATTTTATATTCAAATTATTTATTATTTCATGAAAATACTTTGATTTCATTTGCAAAAAAATTTATAATTTATTTAAATGATTACTCATAATCTCTAATGGTTAAATGAATGAATTTAAAGGAAATTATTATGAGTATTGATGAAACCATTATGATATATGATTTCAGATTTATTATTTCATATGTCTTATTTTCATAAAAATGTTTGGAAAAAAGTTAATTTGATGTTTAAGTGATTTTTTAACTCAGTTATTATTATATGAAATGAAAAAAAAATCCTTATTGGTTTTCATGAATATGAATTATATAACAGGAATCATTTATTTTTATATCCCATATCCAGATTTTTTTATATTACCATGTTTTCAAATAATTTCTCATGTCTTATGGATGAGTAAAAACTATAACTAGGACTAACATTATGATAATGGGAAATTTCATTAAATAAGAAAGTTTGTTTTGAAGGAAATGTGTATTTATATTTAAGAATACTGTTATAATGGAATAAATGCATAATTTATTATAAATTTACAACTTATAATTTAGGGATTATATATATAATAGTTTTTTCTTAATTCTCTAAAAATATAAACAAAAAATATCCTTAAAATATAATAATTTGGATCCCTTGTTATAAATTATGTACCTATGCTATTTTAACATTACATGGAATTACATTTTACAAATACCACGAGGTTGTATGGGATTACCTAGTCTCAGAACATTATTATGGTGTTGTAGATGATTCCTCTACATAGGTGTACTAATCATCCAGTTCATAATTATTATAATCATTTTTAATTGAAACATATTATGTGGGATGTAATAATCGATCACTTCAAGGATTTCTATCTATATAAGGGGTAGAAATGACTAAAATACCACATTGTTCTTGGACAAATGATTGATAATGTGTTTTTCCCTTCTCAACATGCCCATTATAATATTTTTTTAATTTCTATTTCATGTTTTGTATTGGGAATTTATTAATAATAGATAAAATATTACATCAATCTGACTAAACGCCCCCCTGAGAATATTATATTGACAACCATGTATGTGGTATTTATTAGTGGGAAATCATAATTAGAGGTACCCATAGTAGTTATATCTTCATTATATTTTGTTTATGTATGATATTGGTGTTGATGATGATTTTAGACCTCTTTTATTAGGAATCATATTTATTAAGATCAATGATAATGGTTTAATACCCCAAACCCTATATAATGTATTTATTGTAAATCCAAATTCTACACACAACTCATATAAATAATGGATATACTTCTTATAATCCATATTTAAGGAAACTCAAACCAATATCACCACTTTTTTAAAATATAAAAACAATCTCCATGCATATCTCATCTATATATACTAATATTTTCATTATATTCATATCTTGAAAGTAAAAAAAATTATTAATCCATATTTATCTTATAGATGACCTCTATATCTAGTACCTTATTTATTTTAATATCTTTAATCTATATTTTAGTAGGATATCCAAGATATATATACTTCGTGAATAGAAAAAATGGTTTCGCATGTTACATTAAAATATCCTCCTATTGGGAAGAGTCAGAATCTGAATGTGATAAGGATGTGAGTTTGGTGTGATATGATGATATTGGTCTACTGGAAGGATGTAGTGAGGTTGTGTGTGTTCACATCCTCTAGATCAGGGAAGATTTAATTGGGATTTTAATAGTTATTTTGGTTTGGGTTTTATTGGATAAGTATATGATGTTTTCCATGATGAAGGGATACTTTTTCATGATAATATTTTAATACGAATATATCGAAATAGAGACGGAGAAGTCTGATATTTTAGCTTTGGGATGTTGAAATTGAATGGTGGTGGTACACGGCTGGGGAAGATGGAACAATTCTAGGGTTTTAGAGGATGGGTAATATGGAAACTCATAACAACATGGATTAATAATGGTTACAAGTTATTTTGGAGTTTTGGTTGGTATAGGAAATGATGGAGATGATTTATTGGATAGAGCTCAATTAAAATAAAAATTGAGAGGTCATGGGGTGAATATAGTAATAGTACTATATATTTAAATCCCCCAAATTAATCCTAAAACAATAAAATGATTCAATGTGGGGACAAAAAATGAAAAAAAATCATTGAAAAAATATGTTCAAACTATAATAAATATCATTCCACAAGAAAAATTCATCATGAGTTGATATTGTGGGTATTTTGAAACAGAAATGCAAGAATTTACCCAGGAAGTGTCATGGCATGATTAATTTTTCCACAAAATGAACTAATTTTATTTTTCATGAGTTTTGGTGTTATATTTTGAATAATTTCATGACTATATTTTCTGCATCTAGGTTTAACTCAACATTTAGAAGCATACTTTTTGGATTTTGTGGGAGAATAAGTGGATGTTTTCTAGAGTCTATAACTATAATAAATATATATAATAATATAATATAATTATATAATTAAAATTACAAAAAACATTGTATTTTGATTTATAATAATTTAATTTAAAATAAATATCTAGATGTAACATTTATCATTTTTAATCAATATTCAATGTTATAAAACACACCACTTGGAATGTATTTCTGTATAACTTCATCCTATAAACAATCACCTTAAAAGGGGACTCATTATCTATTTGGGAATCCATATCTATGAGGGGGATGACCTTGATAACACTAAATGATCCCAACTAGTATGACATCAAATTTACAAGAAGCAATTTCCAACATGGGATATGATTTAAAACATTATATCTATGAGAATATATTATTCATGAAATATGTCCTGCATTCCATTGGTTAGTCTTTTCCTTCTAGAATTTTCCATTTTTATAAGATTCCGTTTTTAACATCTATGACATATATAAATATATAGCCATCATTATCATGATTTCAATGTGTTGACTTCTATCTTTCTCAAAAACAACTCTGATTGGTGTTCTAGCCCAACTAATAGATAATATGTATACTTATTCCCCTAACTGAATGGGGGTTTCCTTGATTGTTGTTTTATAAGATGCAACCATAGTGAATTTTCATTCTTTTTACTACTATAATTCATATATTAATGAATTGAAATGTACAGAATTTTATTTATATGTTGGTTTGATAGTCACACTTTCCCACTATCCTATGGGTGATTAATTGTGAATATTTTATATTTAACTATATAGATTCCATGTAGTCCCCTTGTTATATGATTTTTTAAATGAATACCCTAATCACTTAACAGAATTAGGGGAATTCCAAATAGATTGAATATATTATTCATTAAAAACTACACTATCAAAATTACTATGTTGAATAAATTATATTCATCTACCATAGAACTGGGAACGTAATATGCACATAAAATGATATAGTTGTTGGTGACAATGTTTTGAAAGGGGCCCATAATTTCAATACACCATATATTAAAAACATCGTCTTGATTAATGGGGTTTTGGGAGTTTCATTTATTTTACCGGGGTTTAATATACTATAATAATGATTATCACTTTCAATAAATTTTCTACCATCTTAGTGAAGTGTGGGATAATAAACTACAATTTGAATTTTTTTTCCACTATTTAGTCATGACCATGATGTCTATCGATTTATTGGTAGTTTTAATCATATAAAACAATTTGATTTTTTATTTTTTGGCCTCACCTAAGAATTATACCATCTCAAAAGTTCTTGAAAAGAAGTGGATTATCCCAAAAGTGGTGATTTGTTTTAGCCAGAAATATATTCCTCTTATATTATAAGATATAATGTTAAATAACATTGGTTTCCATATAATTATCAATTGTTGATCAAAGTTTTTCCTTAAAAATAAATATATAAAATAATTTCTTCAAGAATCACATAAATAACTTCTAGACCTCCATTTCCTCAATTTGAGGGGACCTTAGTATTGATAGGTGGAAATCAACCACATTTTTTGTATCATTCATATATTTGATGAAAATTATGAACTATTATAATAACATGATTTACTAAATAAATATTACAATGAAATCATTTATTTAAAATATTATATCAATTTCAGATTGTAATTGTTGATTAATACTTTATAAATAATCATATATTATCTTAATTTATCAAATACAAACATGAAAAAAAAGTCCCATTATTTTTGTTTTATAATTTATCTGGGCATCATTATCATGTTCCTAGAATAATATATGGGTTGACATTTGGGATTAAACCATTGTTATAGGAAAACATCAAAATTCAAATCAATTACATCATATATAATCTCAATGTACTTTTCCAAATATATATATTCTATTTTTTTGGTTGACATTATGTTTTTGTTAAATTATATGATGTCTTCTTTATAGGACATGTAAAAATATAATGAGATATCTTTTTTTAAATAAGTAAGAGTGGATGAGATATAAAAAATTATTTGACAAAATAGAGGTAGAATATTATATATCAAAGAAGGTCATATATCACTATAATTAATTTCATATTAGGAAATTACATTATAATTATTATTTTCATTAGATCCACTTCAATTCCATGGTTTGAAATTTTTTTGACGTAAAAAAATTATTCATTGTTACATAAAACGAATATTCTCCAAATTAGCTACCATAATTTTATATTTAAAATGATTGTCCACCAATTCTATATTCTTAAAAAATTATTCAAAATTTTAACAATATATATATAAATCAACTATAAATATCCTGAAGAATATTTCTTCTATATCATGAATGGATTGTTTCATGCACCTATGAAATATTTGTGATTCATTTCACAAGTCCAATGAAATGTGTCAAAATGATAAAGTCCAATATAAGAATGTTAATGTGTTATTTTTTTAACTTCATAGTACACTATTATTTTCATATAACCAGAATATCCATTATGAAAAAAAATATTTCTCAACCAAAATATCTAGTATTTGTACCATGAATGGGATTGAAAATTAAAATTTTCATATTAACTCATTAAGCCTCTTGTGATCCAAAGACAACCATTAAAAGGTGAAAATTATTATTTTTATGAACACATTTTATTCATTTTGACAACTTTTAATCATCCCTTTTTAATAATCACATGAAAAGGACTCTCCCATAAACTACATAAAATAATAAAATAATTCCTACATCCAATATATTTATTGCATATTCACTACCACTTCATTCATAGGTGGTGTGTGTCTTCTATGTTTTAGGGCCTATATGCATACCTTATTGTAAAAATACATTGTAAATGCACACATTAGGTGTCATTTCTTTTAAATTAGTGTTCTCCCTTGAAATATAATACTTCCTAATTCTCAAAACTACAATCATTGTTTCCTCTAACTCCGTATTCATATTTGGATTAATGAGGATTATTAGGGTTTTATTACTACCCAAAATTACTTTCCTTAGTTTACTTGATAATGGATTCATCTATAACAATGGTAGCTGTATTGTTGAGGTAATAAATATTAGGTATGAGTATATTTAAAATGATTATGCCCAACATAAATATTAATAATGATTTTGGTCATTATACATTAGTTATTACTATTTTTGAGATATAGTTTCAACTATGATGCTCATATTATTGTCCTCCCCCTCCTCTTATAGACTCACTATTGATGGTAATTCTACCAATTCTTCCTTTTGCAATGTGAATAGTTCAATCTCTCATATTTCTTCTTCCCAAGTGAAAATTGCATGGAAATATACAAAATTGGATGCTTATGGCATTACCTTTATCTAATCGAATACACCTAGTTCGTCATTGAATTGGAAAATAATTATTCATTGGTTTCCATCAATAATTTCTTTTTCATTGTGGAGGAATATTCTTCCCAAAATAATTAGTGTATATCCTTCTTTATTCAGTGAAAGGATCAATATGTCTGTGGTAAAAACTGATTACCTTATTTTTATAATCACATCCTTATGGATTATTATGGATGAATTATTAAGATGTTAACAAGTTTCAATGACACCCCAGTTATATTCATATAATCTAATCCCAAATTCTAAAATCCACTCAATGACATCATATTAACACTATGTCCCACATCACGCTGTTCTTTTTGATAGGTGAAAGAAATGATTGTGAAAAATGTTGAAATCTATCAAGGATTCTCATATTTAGTGGGATAATTATTTACACCTAAATTGAGAACTATTAACATATGAA
This sequence comes from Viscum album, assembly GCA_963277665.1. Classification (NCBI taxonomy): domain Eukaryota; kingdom Viridiplantae; phylum Streptophyta; class Magnoliopsida; order Santalales; family Viscaceae; genus Viscum; species Viscum album. The sequence goes on along the minus strand of OY728120.1, from coordinate 25,661,371 downwards.
TAAAATTCACAAATCATAAAACATTTCTTAATTCAATTATTTTTCTCCTAAAATAATTTCAATTTTTTTCATTTTAATATTACTTTCACAAAAGGGACCTAAATTTGGATATATTTTAAAATATCAAAGTAATTTATATATAAAACTTTCATATTCCATTATCTTATCTTCTAAGTAAATTTGATATGGGTTTTATATGGTGTTATCCCCATCTATTTTTTTTATTTCTTCATCAACTATTTGAGATGTAACTCCCTCTTTGTCCTTTAAAACTCCCATCTTTAGAATCTATTGAGGTTTTTTCTCTTGGTTTCCAGCCCTCACCACTTTCTTTTTAATCTTTTATGATTCGTACATACTCACTTCCTCACCATTAATTTCAACATATTTTCAACCTTAGGTGGCTTAAATTCTTCTAGATCCCATCTACAATGAAAAATTTTAGCATTATCCTCCTCATTTTCATGTTTTTTTAGTTACTTTTATGATTATCTAGTAATGAGTCTGGAATACCCACATGATTTATGATCTTTAATAGTGAGGGACATTAAATTGTAAAATCAATTTCATTGGATTTTATCGATTGATACACTTTTTAAAGAAATTCAATAACATATTCTTGAGATTGTATTGTTGGGAATGGGAGGGATGTTATGGTCTATGATAAAAAATTTGTTCTTGTTGTTATTTTAGTATGTATTTATAATATATTTGGCCTGAATTTATTTTAATGTATGATGGAATTATGGTTGTGGGGGATACCCATGTGTCCCTTGATTTCGATGGGGAATTTGGACTCTTAACAACTAGTCCCATCCTAGATTTTGGGGATTTTAGTAATATTGGAGATACATTGGTTTGAGGAAGATATAATAGTTAAGAAATTATTGCTCTCCTTGATTATAATTGGAATAGAAATAGTTAAGGGTATGGGTTTTCTTTTTTATCACCCAACACTCCTAATAGGATTTTGTGATGGGACACTTCTCGTAAGATTACACTTAACTATGGGTGTCGGTGGAGATGATAGATGTGATGAAACAATACAAACTATAGTAGCCCAGAACTTTTTCCAACATTATTATACATTAATTATATATAATTTATCACACCACCATGGATTGATCTATAAAATATTATTTTCCAACAAGACATACAATATTCACATATAATATTTGAAATATAAAAAACATAACAAAAAAACATTATCACATCTATAATATTTTTAATAATATTTATATCTATATAATAGGTAAAGGAAAGCAAATAAATAATGATATCATATGCTCAATAATTGTTACATAAAGTGGAATATATCATGAATAAATAAGGCATGATAAATATAACAAGTTAAATTACTGAAAATATAAGTCATTTAATCACTCACGAGAGAATAAAATTCTAATAGGGACAATATCAATTAAAAAATATCATGGATAATAATAATATAATTTTCAATAAAATAAATTGTTAATATTGTTATTATTAATCTCATACATCATGATATTTATACAATTAAGGCCTTGGTGAAAGGTGGATAAATTAATAGGCATGTATTCCCAAAAAATAGATTTAATATGTTTTTTCAAATAGATTATGTCCTTATACATATTGATGTAATTTTGGGATATCTATTACTATTCCCCACCTATGACTACATTTTTAATGAATTCACCATCTATTTATTGATACATTTAATTTAATAACAATATATTGAATCAAAAAATATTCATAATGGGTAATGAATAGATAATATTACAATTTATATGGTCAGTCAAATAACACTAATAGTAGAACATCATATATATTAATTTTATAAATTTTAGTAAATAATAATATCCATGTCACATAGAATATAGATATAGAATAGAATTGAAATTCCCAATGAAAAATGACCACAATAATGTAAATGTTTCAAAAAAATGTTAATGAACAAAAAATTAAGAATAGATTAAAATATGTGTCAATTAATCAAAAATGTGTGTTTTGTTAAAAAATTATATACATTGGAGAAACAATAAAATTGGTAGTGAATTAAAAAATACAATTTCAATAAACTATTTTTTTTACAACTGAAAAAATGTAGAAGAATGTAATACCATTAAATGGTTATGGTATTGGGAAAATACATTAACATTATATAAGGTAAAATGAAACATTTAATTTGAATATTTATAAAGATATATAAAAATAATAATTTTATGAAATAATAAATATATTCCTCTAATATATATTGAAGAGACAATTATAAAATAATATGTTGATAATAATTCATTTGAGTAAATAAAAGAAATTTTTTAAAAATAGAATTTTAAAAATATCGACACTGTTCAAAAACTTTCTAGATCAAAAAAAGAAATAATATCATATCATATATTTAATATTTAATTAATTTATTCAAATGAAAAAGAATTAAAATTTTGAAATAAAACATCGCAACTCCTTAAATATCAATTTTATATGAAAATAAATTTTCTTTTATGAAGGAGAAATTGTAAGATTCTATCACTGAAAATATAGGTTGTCATGACCCATCCCAGAGGGGCCCATTCCGCAACTCCCCAAACCCATCTCTAATAGGCTATGGTCTAGTGACTAGCACTGTGTATACGTATCAATAACATTGGAGTCATTTCTTTAGTACCTATATGCATGCACACATATCTATGCCCAAAAATACTGAAATGTAAAAACACTATGTAAACAATGCATAAAAACCACTATAACCCAAAACTAGAGTACAATAGTGGATGTGATGGAATGTAAATAATGAAAGAAAACAATACCTCCCAAAAATAATGTTTGAAACAATTTCTTGAATCTCATTAATAGAAAACCTTACCTAATGGAATGGCACTGGGGCTACTTTCTGAAGCCATAGGAACACCATGGTTTGTATGATCCCACAATGCTCTGTCTAGTCCTATTCCATCTAGGACTCCATAACAATGTATCTTGTCCACCCATGACACAACACGTGCAACAAAATCGTGTATAGGGGTGAGTATAGAAATACTCAGCAGGACACCCAAAACCAAAAAGTAATACAAAATGTAAAAGTACAATATGCTACAAAAAATAATATATCTACATCATATAACAAGAATATCTTGATATACTAAAACCATAACACATAGCCTATGGTAAGTCACACTCACTACATACCGCCACTAGGGATTTGGCCCTAAGATTCCACAATGAACTCATCCAAGGGAAAACAATCCAGATTTTGATATCATTGATGACATCCATCCGAGAAGTACTATTTGTTAGGGGTCGTAATGAGTGAGATATGCTAAAAGATATGGATAGATATGACACATTAGATGAGTATCATAGCTAGGGAAATGTGGTGACACCATAAACTCTATCTGGATGGACATGTAATGTAGAGAATTGATGCCTGATGAATTTGGTCATGTCAACAATGATGACCCTACCTAGGGAACAATGCAGGAATACAAGATCCACTCTAGGCCTCACAAGGGATTCCAAAAATACTATCATAGATGTCTTGTTGAAGGTATCATAATCATGTGAGTATTAAATGATTCAAACAAATCATTAAGGAAATTATACTGGGAACCAACCCTAAAAAACTCCTCGATGTTACGATTGACAAGGTAATCAATTCAAGTAGAAAAGAGAGGGTGCACTGTCAGTAGTAGTCACCCTAGCCATAACCCATGACCTTAGTAAAATATGATATAATTAGACTATTTAACTACAAATATTCCCAGTAAAATATCCACCATTGATCTCATAAGGAACATATCATTTCAAGGGTCCCATTGCAGTTTAGGGCTCATCAATCTGTCGCATGGTTGGAATAACATGGAAGTTTTAGTGATAAGGTCATACCCATGTTGAGCCCAGTCCTAATCAACCCTGTATGGTCAACCCGACCCGACCTGGTCCAGCCTCCTAGACCATATCATGCCTAGCTCATTAGGCCTCCATAACCATCCCACTCAGCTACCATGCCATTCTCGGTTCCTCTGGTTCGACCCCCATGCACACCTGCCTGCTATCTACCGTACTCGGTCGAGCCCGACCACATTCCTCCCTAGTCACGTAGTGTCTCACAGTGTCACATGCAGTTATCCTACCGCAACGGCACTCTCTCCATGCACACATACTTCCTCATAACAACATCGCTTCTTTGGGATCCAACATGGCCCTGTAGGGTCACATTCCTCCTCTTCCTACAACCCTACTAGTGGCTTGTCGCATACCTCACCATCTTCCTTATCTACGCTGCCACTCTCTTTGAAAAAATTGATCCAAAAAACTAGCCACCACTGTTCTCCGCATCCAACATCACTATGTGACATATTACTAGCCACAATGTGATGTGACATTATCATCTCACCTTCTCTGCATCTTCACGAGGTTGGGTCTTCAAATATAGAGCACGGTAACATGAAACGAAGGTTTGGAGATCATTTGATGCAAAACCATGATAAACATGAAGAACATAGGTATAGACAAAACACATAAAACACAATGACTGAACCTTACACTTTTTTCATTCAAAACATGATCCACTCTGTAAAAACAATCACAGAAGAAAATCAAATCTCTAAACAATCAACCCTAAAAATAAATACCTAAAATAAAATCCCAACCCGTAAAATGCATGACCTATGAATTATTCCATTCATAGATTGATTCATGTTATTTTTAGGAATAATCAACATGGGATAAATCAAAATTAAACAAATTCCATATCTCATGTTGGAAAAATCATTGATGGAAGTGAATTTTCACCATCATCTTTTGTCGATCCTTGATCCACAGAATTCGTGGTGGCATCGATCTGTCAATATTCAATACAAATTCAATTTCCCATTCGTTGGATAGATCCTATAGAGGTTCTCTCTATTCATAATCTTAGATGAATACTAGTTTTATTTTGATAACCCTGAAATCCTAAAAAGCCTTTAAAATAAGTAAATCCCTCTTTCGAATAAAAATATTTTTATTAAATTATTTGTATAGTCATTATATCGGAAAAATATTATTAACAGTCAACCCACCTCAACCAATTTATGGTCACACCTAATGAAAACTCAATGATCTGAATGAAATGGTGGAAATTAATTTTTTATCCGGGAAACCATTTAATTTTTTTCCACTACTTAAGGAAAACTACCCAAACATGCTATTTAATGTTTAATATTTTTCAACCATTTATCTGAGCCACATCAAGCTTTATAATCACATCCATTCTCCATATCTAGTCTCAAAATAATTAAATTCCATATTTATAATAATAAATTGAAAAATCCAAGACATTACATTCTCCCCAACATAGGGATTTACATCCCCGAAAATACAAAAACAAGGATACTCATAAACATGTGGGTATTGAACATGAATATAAGAATCCCACTACCACATGCTCTATTGGAGATTCTAGTGTTTCCACCATAAACCCAACAAGGGAATCAATCTCCCATGAAGGATCATCTTTCATCGATCCTTGATCTCAACCATGTACTCTACAAAAGTCGCTACATCCTCTCTTTCTAGCTTTCCCCAGTCAGTGATGTGTGACGGTTCATCCATGAACATCCTCAGTAGCAACACATGGAAGACATTATGTACCTAGAGCAACTACGGTGATAACGTTAGGTGGTACACTACCTCGCCAACTCTATACGGTATCTGAAATGGGCTGAGCAGCCTCATAGATAACTTCCTGCCACATCCAAATCATTGAAACCCACATCCTAGGTGAGACCTAAAGGAACACTTGGTATCCCTCATAGAAATACAATGGTCTCCTTCACCAATAAGCATACATCTTCTTCTGGTTCTGTGAATTCATAATCCACTCTTGGATGATCTGCACATTCTCAATAGTAGCTCACACTAACTTTGGGCATATGAATGCTGAATCTCATAGGTTATTCCAACAAAGTGGTGACCTATAGGGTCCCCAATAAATTTTTCTGAATGGTTCGATACCAATGGAGGAGTCGTAGCTCTTGTTTTACACAAACATCAACTGTGATAGGTGATCCTCCCATTTGTGACCCAATTCCAAGATGTTGTCTTGTAGGATGTCCTCCAAATTTTGAATAGTCCTCTCCATCTGGCCATCCATCTGTTGATGTAACATTGTTCTCAAGAGAAACAGAGTCCCAAATGCCACCTAGATTCTCATCCATAACATGTATAGGAAATGAAAATCAAAATATGAAAAAAAATTCAATAGAACACCCTGAGTTCATAAAATATCATGCATGTAGAGGCGTCTCAAGATCTCCACTATACTCTACTCATTGACAGGTAGTAAGTGGGATGAATTGGAGATTCGGCCAATGATCACCCAAATGGAATCACGTACCTTAGATGTACCTGGAAAACCCATTACAAAGTCCATCAATATCCCATCCCACATACACTCTGGCACATCAAGTTGTTGGGTCATGCCTACTAGAACCTCATGGCCAGCCATCACTTACTGACAAGTAAGGCATTTATAAAAAACTCTTCCACTACTTTCTTCATCCACGGCCACCAAAACATACACTAAAGGTCCTCATATATCATTACAACACCAAGATGTACCCCCCAAAGGGATGTTTTAGTCTCCCTCAAAACCTCTTCCTACAATTCCACTAGTACAACTATGCATCCTCTAAAAAGAATTAAATTCTCCACATATTTTTAATACCCATCATCAGTATGACTTTTGGGTAATTGAGCTCATAGATTCTCATAGTTGGTATCCCCATGTGGTGCCTCCCTATCTTTCTAAAAGAATGTAGGGGTAAAAACCATCGACTATATGTAATCTCCTTCATCTCCATCCACAAAGGATAAATAAAATGAGGCCAACTACTTAGACACCTCATCTAGATACTGCAAACATGATCTCATGATGAGAGAATCATTGACCAAATTCTCATTCCTAATAGAATAGATAATCTAAAAGTCATAATCCAAGAGGAACTCTAGCCACCGCCTAGGTCTCATGCTCAGACCATCGAAGATAAGATGTACATAAGACTCTTGTGATTATAGTAGATGATAAACCACTCACCCATTAGGTGGTGTTGCCATATTTTCAACACAGAGACTACCAGATCCAAATCAAGATCATGGGTCACATAGTTATTCTCAAGTGGTCTCAACATGAATGAACCATAAACATTCATTTCATTCCTAAAAATTAGGATGAATCCAATCCTGGTTCTGGATATATCATAGAACACTTCATATTGGACACCCTCCCTGAGTAGTCTCATGATCGAGGCACTCATAAAACGTTTCCTCAACTTCTAGAGCCATTTGAAACTTCTCCATCAACAAGAATGGCTTCCCCTTTCTGGTAAAAGATATCATAAGTGATGATATCATTGAGAAATAATTCATGAATATTCTATAATATCCATCCCTCCCATGGATACTATGCACCTTTATCATGCTTCTATCTAGATCCCATGCGGACACTTCATCGATCTTGGTCGGGTCGTCTATTACTCCCTTAGTTGAGATAATATTTCCATGAAAGTGGACACCCTAAATCTAGAACCAGATCTTCGAGAGTTCCCCACAATACTGGTTCTCATGCAATTTGTTTATAAGCATCCATAATATTCTCACATGATCATCCTCATACATCATGTACACGAAGATATCTTTGATGATGATTACCACGAACCGGTCTATGTAGGATTGGAATAACTAGTAAATGAGTCCAATGAACACATCTGGGGTTTCTTCATTCCATTGGGCATAACTATGTACTCATAAAGATAATAGTGTAATTTGAAAGCCATCTTCGATAAATCCACAACCCATACATGAAAATGGTGATAGCCTGATCAAAATTAAACCTTGGATAACCCTTGTTCTCCTCTCAATTGATCAAGGAGTCCATATATCCTTGTTACTTGATAATATTTATTAATGATAAAATGGTTTCTGTTTTAGTAGTCATCACAAAAATTCAAGTTCCTGTATGCCTTTTCGGAAAACACATTGGGGCTGCTGTGGGTAAAACAATGGGTCTAACAAATCCAATCCCCTAAAATTCCTCCAACTACTCCCTCATCTCATGAAGCTCTACGAGATACATCTAACATGATGTGGGGGATATGGGTTCCATCCTAGTGTGTAAGTATATGAAAAATTATATCTATTAAAGTGAATGTATCATATGATCATCTTCAGGGATGACATCCTGGTACTCTACCAATATTGCTGGGAACTAGAAACTCTTTACATATCCTGCACCGAGGGTCAAGCTAGCCATGTGATGGGTGATCAGATGCACCATTTTATTCATGAGTCCATCTTATTCTTCCTAGGTTTTTTTTCACTGACCAAGGAAAATATAGTTCGGTCGATGTGGTCACACCGCACCATTCACCTAATGTACTCATTATGGGAATGGATAGAAGATAATCAATCCATACAGAGACTGATGTCCTAAGGCCTTGATAATACCACAATGAGGATCCAACCAAAACTCTCACCTCCAAGGTTAAGGTCACACTATGGTAATAGATGTGTAATCAGTGAGTATCCTCTAGTTGGTGTCTTTAAGCATAAGGTCTGAGGCAATGGTTATGCCGAAATATCATGGTTTCGAAAAAAAACATGGAAAGAATGGAATGAATTAAAATATGTATATAAGTACATAATATAATGTCGAAATGATACATATCTTACCTCGAATCATCATGGGATCCCCTTGGTCAAAAAACTCGACCGCATGATGATCTCCTAGACCATCTCCTCTAGAACCCTGAGCCTTGTGCGGGCAACCTAATGGTGGTGGTTATATCATGTTCAAATGTTGATCACCTCCCAGTGCTCTCCCAGCTCCACTACCATGTATGAAACCCAAACAAATCATGATTCTACTACCTCTACACATAACATGGTGTCCCATCAACTATCTTTCGGTCATCATCATAGTGGATTGTAAAATCTAGATTGCGATGTCCCCTGCCATCACACCTATAGTATCACCTATCCATAGGTTCGCTAGATCCACCTTGTGAACCCTAAACTATAGATCCTCAATCCTAGGATCTCCTCTAAAAAATCTCTCCCATATTTGGATCAATGAGACTTAAAATAGCTCTTTATGGCTGTGGTCTCTTGACCTAATCATCTAATACTGAGTGTAACTCATTTTCTATGCTCATCCAAGAAGCTCTAGACTACAAAATCCTACTCACGCACCCCAGAAAAACTAGGAATGATCAGAGGATAATATAACATCATATTGACCTACACAGATCTTACATGAAGGTCTAATCCCAAAATTACTGATCCCAGACCATATGTATTGAGTTAATAGAATGGTTAGTGAACCTAGATAAATAATTTGCAACATATATACTGCCCTACTAGAGATGAAGAAGCTATTGTATATTCACATCTCTCAGTGTAACTGCAGAAAACTCTTCCTTAAAGAGGTTCTCAAACTCTGTCCATGAGAGTGTCACCTCATCATGAGTTTGGGTACCCAACTCCACAATATCCATACTGAGACCTAAAGAAGGATCTCAAATAGTACCACCATTTAATTGGTGGGTTTCCATACTAGATGGAAAACCCATTTCACCACCACTACCAGTCCTAATCCTTTTGAGGGTCGATCACTACTCAGAACTTAAGGGGTCTTTGTCTCTAGAACTGATGAAGTATGCTCAACCATCACTCCTCATATTCTAGTATTTTAGGTACCATAAGCATCTCTATAAGTGGATCTATAGCTAGTGTACCACCTGGATGTAACATCATGGAAACATGTCACTTTACAGAAGCATCATAACCAATTGGTTCATCCTCATGATCGAGATACTATATCATATCTCTTATGTTTCCTAGAGAAATATTATAAGGTATCATGATTCACCACAATCAATGAATATATCATGATATATTACTCAAAATGATATAGAAACCAAAACCCATTTCTATATGATGAATGTACCATTATTTTCCTTGGAGTTATTGTTCTCATATATTGAGTCGTAAAGTAGGTAAACAAAATCCTTGTGTACAGATAGACTGGCCACCATACCAACACTAGTGTCCATAAACTAATAGTCAAAAATTAAACACATAACATTGTTTTCCAAAACCAATCGATCATACTCTCATTCAAAATGTATAACCTACCACCTCTTCTACCACTCTGTCATGACCCTCCTAGAGGTGCTCCGGTCGTGGCTCCCCAATCCCGCCTCCAACTGGCTTGGGGTTGGTGACTATAACTGCATTGGTTTATCACTAACATGGGAGTCATATAATTAGTACCTTTAAAAACACACACAGATCAAAGTCTACAAAGGAAGAAATTTAAATACACTATGTAAACAATGATTGAGAAACACTATAACCAACAACCAAAGTAAAACAGTTAATCTGATGGAAACTAAATATGGCTAGAATAAAATCCAACCCAAAAAGAAATTCTATAAAAAAATTCTTGAAACTCATACATAGAAAACCTTACCTGATGGAATGGAACTAGGGCTACAATATAATGTTGGAGGGACACCATAGTGTGTATGATCTCCAAATGCTATGTATGGCCTTGGTCCATTTTAGACTCTGTCAAAAGATTGATCATCTATAAAAGACATGATAGATGTGTAAGAAGTTCATGTAGGGGTGAGTATAAAAATACTCAGAGGGACACACCAAATCCAAAATGAAATACAGAATTTAAAAGTATAGTTAGCTCCACAAAAGTATATGTCTATGGTATACATTAAGAATGCCCATATATACTCATACCAAACCACAAAACCAAGGGTAAGACATAAACACCACATACCACCACATGGGATTATGCTAGAATATTATAAAATGAAATCATCATGGAGAACTCAATATTATATCTGGAAACACATACAATGTCCATCTGAGATATTCTTTTTGTCAGGAACCTTCATGAGATATATACACAAAATGATCTGAAGAGATACGATACATCAGGTGAGGATCACAGTTAGGGCCATATGATGTTAAAAATTACTCTATCTAGATTAAATCTCTATGTGGAGGATCAACACCTAGTTAATATAATCAAGAAATACCAAATAGTCAACCTAGGGAATGAATAATTAACAGATGATCCAATTCAGGAATCTTAGGGGATTCCAACAACTCTATCATGAATGTCTTGATGAAAGGGTCATACTTCTGTGAGTAGGAAATGTTGCCAAAAAAATATTAGGAAAACATCAATGGAAACAAACAATAATGAATACCATCTATGATACAGTGGATGATAGAATCAAATGACGTTGAAAACAGAAGCTATACGGTGAGTAGTAGTCACACCTGTCGTCCACCTTGACCCCAAGTACTATCTATGTAAACATCATATTTCAATAGAAATTTATTTAATTTAAAAAAAAACATTCATTTCATAAGTAACTCCACATATAAGGGGTCCTAATTCCACTAATGGATCATCAATCAGACACACATTTTGAATGATAATGTCATTTTAGTGAAAATGTCTTATCCAGGTATTATTCGGGTCAGATCTGGAAAGCTAACCAACCTGACCCACTCCAGCTGACCCTAACCACTCCGGCCAGACCCTATCCTCTGGCCCACTTGGTTTCTATACCCTACCCATTGGTCTACTTGAATGTCAAAATTCCTCTAGTCCAGCTCGCACGCACATAGTCCAGATGTCCTTCACATAAGGTACACCCCAAAAGAATGCATCCCTAGTCCTGTGGTGTTGCACCACAACCCACAAGGTCGACCCAAAACATCCATACATTCCCTACACTCTCTTCCTTCCCATAGGCTCACTGCTAATGTAGGGCCCCATTTGTTCTTGGTGTCCATGTTCCTCCTCTAACGAATGCGACGTCTGTGGATCACCGTCCTCCTTGACCACTCATCTACTCACCTACAACGGACGGAGCCGCCACCCATACCATTGTTGTGCACCACCACTGTAAACAACCTCCATCATCACCTTGTGAACCCATCCTAAAAAAATGTTTCATTCCATTTTCTTCATTCCTTATCAACATTGTCACGAGGTCAGATCTTCAATCTTGGATCGTTGCGCTATGAAACTAAAGTGCAACAATCAATTTTTTTCATAACCATGAAGAATGTGAAGAACATCGGGGCAGAAAATCCAATGTAACAACACAAGGAATGAACCTCGGATGATGTTTATTCAAGCTGAGATCTATTCTGTTAAAATTATCATAAAATAAAATATATATCTAAAAAATCATACTCAATAATAATTCCCTCATATATAATCCCAACCCGCAACACGCAAGACCCATGAATCAATCAGTTCATTGATTAATTCACTTTCTTCATAGTAATAATATATGGGGAATAAATGAAATAACAACACCAATACTACATCAAGTTGGAAAGATCATTGATACAGAATGAAGTTGCGCCATTGTCATTCATTGATACATGGTCCACTGAAGTCACGGTTGTGTTGGACATTAGATATTTGATCCATGTTATGTTTGTCATCCGTCTGAGGGATTATATGGATGGTCTCTCTCTATAGAATCTCAATTGAATTACAGGGTTATTGTGATAAACCTAGAATCTATGATTATTTAATAAAATGTAATCGATGCGTTGAATAAAAATATATTCTTTTAGAAAATTTCTCATTTCCTATGAAAACTCTTATTCACAGATGACACATGCTGGACAATATTAGGCCGCACCTACAGTAATATCATTGGTAAGAATGCAATGGTGCTCTCAAATTTATGATCCGGGCACCTATTTATATTTTATTCTACGTTTTCTGTAAAAATAATCTAGCATGCTATTTAAAGATTAATATTTTTCAATTATTTATTCCAGGAACAGTGATCCTCAGAATCACTATCCATCTACATAGATGATCTAAAAATAACCCCATATAATATTTAAAATAATACACAAAAAATACAGGACCATAAATTTGAAATCCAAATTATTAGACGGTAAAATGAATTCTAACATATTTGTTGATTTTTAAACAATGACACCCTAACATATTAAAATTAATTAAGACATTTATCATTATGAATAAATATATAGTAATGTTAATTATATTTATGGTCAATTATATACAATAAATAAAATGTAAAAGGCAGATAATTCAAAATATGTCCCAGTTGAGGGGAAATGGAGACAAATTCCATTAATTAATGTTCATCTTGACTCATTAGTCATATAATCCTTCTTTTTAATAAAAATTTATTTATTATTATTACATAAAAAATCCATATACCTATATATAATATCAGATATGATCCATTTACAACAGTTTATTATTATTATTATTGTTTCATTTGTTATGTTATTCATTTTTAACTAATGTTTTAATTCAGAAGATATGATCCTCATATCCTGAACATAATGATTTCATAAATAATATATTAATAATTATATAAAAATCCTAATGATTTATTTTATAAATATTTAATATTTTCTATGCAAAATAGACATGAAAAATGAATCACATCACTTTGTGAAGATGGTAGGCATTATGTACAAAGGTGTTATGTTGTAATTTTTTAATTAGTGGAAGGAAAAGGAAATTGATGATATAATATACAATAATTTCTATAATTTTTTCTAGAGTATAATATATATTCATTAATTCAAACATTATGAATATCCATGTGAGGTAGTGATGGAAGGAAAATTACTTTAGTTCATGAGTCAACGGTCTGTCATAAAACTGCACGATTATTTTGTTACCCATTTCCATGAGAAGGATTAAGATAAATATTATTCTATAATATAAATAAAATATAAAAATTGTATATATATCAATACAATTATGTCTAAATGTTTAGGAAATTATTGTATTTTGAAAATTTTGAATTGATTGAAAGTGTTCGATGAAGATGATTACCAATTCTCTGGAATACATAAGTTAGATCTCATATAAATGGACCAATATGTATTCATTTATGAATACCAAAATCCATATAAATAGTATAAGGATGTTCATAAGATAATTATAAAGGGTTTTCCCAAGATACTTGTCTTCATGTAGATTATAGAATAGTGGAGGAATGGTGACTTTTTATATTAAATAAAATTTCACACATATAATTAATAAAACATATTAAGTATAATAAATTAATTTTCATGTGGAAGTGGATCAATACCGAGATTATTTCAAGATTTAAATATTATATTTTTAAAATATATTCAAATATTAATATTTAAACAATTTTATCTGGTATTTTATACATTATATTTTGGTTTTACCCCTTCGTTAAATAATTTTTATATAACAACAATTATGACATATTCAATTTGAATGGGTTATAAGATTTCATATATTGTAAAATTTTCATCATAAATGGGTGACTGATTAAATATTTGACCATTTATGATCATAATTTTCCACTTTATACATTTTTTTATTTTTAAATATTATAATAAAATATTCCTTGTCATAAAATATCATTAACCTAATTTTTAATCCATTTATTTAATTCGACATTAAATTCATCAAGACATAGATAGGATAATTATATAATAATTTTCAATTTTAAATATACATTATTAAATACTATGATTATTTTTTGGGCCATAATTCCTCACAAAAAATAGTTCTAGTCTATCTAAAATTTTTTACTTTTGTTTTTCCAAGTTTGAACATCACTCTGTTGGAAATGCATAATCATTTAATGTCATAATTTTATTTTTAAAAATTTAAATTAAATAACCATAATTAATGTAACTTTAATATATTCAAAATAGTGTTTAATATTCATTAAATATGTATATTTAGTTAGAACTATGTCATAAAAAAGTATTTAAAAAATTTAATTTTCCCTTTCTAGGCTTCTGTTATCATTTAACCTGAATTTCGATATATCACTAATTATATGACCCAAAAATTAATATATATCCATATAAAATATTATCAATACTATATATATAGTAATAATATTTTTAAAAGACAAATTTCATATCAAAAGTTATCTTTAGGACACAACATTTGACTTCTCTTGTGTTGTGCGTACACTACGTCGAAAATGAAAATAATTTTCATATTTGACATGAAATAAATTATAATTTAAAAGATTCTATTTCCCATTTTAAGATATTTTTTGTATAGATTCATGAATTATTCCTTACATAATAATAATATATTTTTATATCAAATTTATTCGGGATGATATCATAAAACATGTCGTATTTCATAAAAACATTATTTTTTACTCTTATAAAATTTTTAACATCTAGAGAAAATACATAAAATATAATTCTATGAAAAATTTCACAATATTAATATAAAAATTAATTCAATTTCCCTAATCTCTGACCTTATGCGTTTTTAAAATTTCTGTAAATATTAATATGTAAGATATAATGAATAAAATTGTTTAGAAATATTTGTTTTTATGAAAAAAAAATTAAAACAAAATCATGATTAATTATTATTCATATGTAATTAATAATATAATTTATATCAAAATAATACATACCTTAAATTGTGGTCAAACCTAATTCATAAAGGTACATTTTCAATGAAATTAATTGATGGTTCTAAAAATTGGAATCTTGACTATTCATTGAAAATTATTTCTTTAAAAACAATGAAAACTCCACCATAAGTTCAATTTGATATAATTATTTAAAAAAAATTATTACTCTCACATAATATTATTTCAATTTTATTATCAGGTTTCATTTAAATTTGTTTTTCTGTGTAAATTATTTTTTCAATTTAAATAGATTTATTTAATGGAAAATATATAATAATATCATAGGGTGTTACATTCAATCCCCTTATAAGAATTTCTTACTGAAGATTAAATATGTTTAATAAAAAAATGTATATAATTATACATCATAATCTCTATGAGTTTACATATTATTTTATTAAATTTATTTCTTTCCCAAATCAATTTAATAAAATAAGTGGTCTTGTTTCATTTCACGTTACGTCTCCATTAGGAATATTAAGAAATTATTCCCCATATGATATGATATATATATATATATATATAGTGGTAAAAGAATAGTGTTTACGAAATCAAAAGGATATGGTTTGTAATACCTTAGTAGGGTTACATGGAACACATCTTGAAATTGTGAGATATCCAATCAAAGTTACAATCGAATAGCTACCTACCTAACACGATCAAGCATTTGTAAGGGACACATATATCTTAGTATTACCTTTCTCTTCATTCTATGAAACAACCATTATACTTAAATAAGAATTTTTTTTTATTCTAGAATTCAATACTAAAATAAATTTTAATTGAATTATGAATTAAGTGGAATTTATTTATATTAGGGAATCTATAGTAATGGAACACTATCCTCACAGTTGGAATAGTAATGTGATTGTTTGGAATTGTAATATAATCATTATAATAATAACCTCATATATGAAAGTATAACTAAATTTTAGTTATCTCATAAATAAAAATATGATATATTTAAATCATGGAATAATTAAATATATTTTTTTAAAATGATAAATTAAGTGTTTTGGTATTTCTGTGAAACATAAATGAGTATATATAATTTTATAATTAATATAATGATTTTAAGTAAAAATGATTTTTCTAAAGTAGATTAAAAAATTAAAATTAAAATTTATTATAAATATGAGATAATTTTATGTATCCTTAGTTTTTTATTCAAAGTGTTATAAAGATGGTTATAATATAAACATTTGTTTTTTAGATTAAATTATAATTTTAATTAAAAATTAAATTTCACATATTTGTCAAATTATACCAATAATAAGAGGCCCATTTTAAAAATATGCACATCTATAAATGGTTTGGGGGAATTTTTTGGATTTTTCAAAAATTGTTCAATTTTTTTTGTGAATATATCTTCTATTTTGTGTTATTTATCCTTATAAGTAAAATACATGAATTTTTGATTCATTGGTGTTGTAAGAACTCATTATTTTTAAATTTAATGCACAAGTTACTATGACTATTAATATAAATAAACAATGTGGATGGCCATGAAATAAAATAATAAAAAATGAATAAAATACTAAAAACATCCCTCACTACCCCCTCTCCATACACCCCAGAGCCTTATAAATTTTCATTGTTCTATACAATTACCTTCACCATACTCTCCCCCAAATATAAGACCTTATTGTATTACAAAAATACTATAATAAAGTTCCATAATGTGGTTATGAATGAGATGATATTAAAGAGGTAAAATCCTCCTATCTTTTTTTAAATCAATCTTTATATAATTATTTCTAACTTATCTATAATGACCCATAATTTACATAAATTGATATGAATTAATAATAGGAGAATATTCAAAAAAATATAACAAATTCATGATATGACAGTATATTTATTGTATCTTTAGAAACTGGGAAAAATAAACTTCTCGTTCATAAGACTTTGTCATTATATCCCTCATATTTTGTCATAAATTGACCCGTTTTTTGAAATTTCATACTTAATATCATTCTTCATGGGAATGAGAAATGAAACATATGAATGGAAGAGATAAAATTATAAATATGGGTAACCAAGGGAGATATCAACCATATAATAATCATAAGACATAGGAACATAACTTTAGAAAATCATATACTGCATATGAAAGATCATCATATCAAGCCATGGGATAAATCATAAAAGTTTATAAGAATCAATGAATGCAATACAAAAATTCATAACATAAGACATGAAATTTTTTGGTACACACACAATAATTGAAAATAATTTCATATTAGTAAAGAATCATTGTCAGGACCATCATAGCAGAAAAAGACCATTACAGAACCAAGTTCATTCCTCATTATAGACTTGTACTACTAAACTAGGATCATTTCACATTCCATCCTTGTCTATATCATGAGATATAAATCATTTCACAATGAATTTTAAGGATATATTGGTCCCAAACATTTCATAATGAAATCATTCTTTTGTGTTCCACAATAAAATAATTCATTCAACATAGCCGAAGGAGTAAAAATGGGTTTCCTTAAACATCATTCCAATATAATAATATCCATCTAAAAAAGTAGATTTTCTAAATATAATTCCACCATAAACACAATAATACCATATGAAAAATAAGTATATTATTCTTGAAATTTATCCCTATTATATAATTCCATCATAGACTTAAAATAATTTTTATATAACTGTTGAAATTAATTCTTGAGATAAATATTCTTTCTTCTTCAATAATGTTTTCTTTTCTCAAATTTTATTGAAATTTTAAAAGAAAATAATTTATATTAATAAATTAAAATATTTTAAAGAAATATTCAAGGAAATAGGGCATTATAAAAATGTAAAAAATCCATTCATTATGTAAAAGTTAAAAAATCCTTCTTCCAATACCTTATTCGGAAAATTCAAAAAGTACATCATATCGAATCCCAAAAAAGATTTCATTCCTATAATTTAATAAAAATTTAGCGATGGATAAAATTTTTAATAAAAATTTTAGAATAATAGAATGTGTATTATGGTATATATTATTAGGATACAAGTTCATTGATGATAAATATACCCCGGTAAATACTTACATACAAATAATCATAAATAATAATGAGATAGTAATATTATCCTTTACCTTAGGTCTGGTTTTGTTTCTATGTACCTGAACCTCCTATATTTTTATTTATATAATGATTTATATAATATTATTGAATTAATTTATAATTATGTTAATTATAATGATATCATATATGATAATGCTCTCATCTGTTTGTTAGGGACATTATTACTCTTCCATCTGGTGTTAACATCATTATTTTCTTACTCATATTTTGTTGGACATGTTCTAGTTCCTATTCATGTGTTATATTTATATAAAATAAAGTAAGATATTTTCATAATATATAAAATATTTATTAAATAAATTCATTTGTATAATCATTCTTTCTTTAAGATCATATAGAATGAATGATATCCCATCGTGGATATGGTAGGTCATAGGTACGCACGAGCAATGATATCATTCCCATAATTATTTAATGGTATTAAAGTTGATGGGGTATAATACATCTTAATAAATATGATTGTATAATAATAATATAAATTTATTATTTCTGTCATTATACACAACCATGTATGGTGGTTGTGAAAAAAATTACACCAAGGCATAAAGACGGTAAACCGTACGTACGCAGACATTGTGATTTCATTTTCCATTGATGAATAAATGATGGAGTATGGTTGTTTAATAAACATAATAAAAAATAATCATAAAATTTATATTATATTTAGTAAATTATATTGAAAAAACTCATGAATAGGATGTATAGGAAGAAATAAGTTTGAGGTAATCGGTAGAGGAGATTACCTCTTCTTCGACGAGCTTCCTCCAAATCACCTCTTATAGAACTAGAGATGGTTTTTGAAGATGGAAAGAAAATCTTGAATTTAACTAGGGAAGAATATAAGGGGAATTAGATTTTTGTGGTTATGATTTAATTCACAACATGATGTGAATAATTTTATAATACATTTTATTGATAAACAAATAATATTGGCAATTTTGACACTAATCAATTCATTGATAATTTACAATTTTATGATGAAAATTTAACGTAAAACCAAATATTGTATTATTTTTATAATATTTAATGTAAATCAATAAAATGAATTGGACATATTAGTTTGCTAAAATTTTATTTATTTTAATTTTTTTAAAAAAATTAATTGATATTTCTCATAATAAAATAACTACCACGTCAAGTTTGTGTCATTACAAAACATTATTTTTTTGCTTAAAAACTCAAAATAAAATATTATGACAAATATATATCATATATATTTAGTAAGAATAATTATAATTGAATATATATTCTGTTAAATCATTTAAAATTTTTATATTTATTAATATTTTAATGTGAAAAATTGAACATCACCTTCAAAAATTATAGTAAGTGTCATAATCTTTTATATAATGCTCCAAATGGTTAATAACTCGACCCTTGGATGATCATTGTTAAGAAATATTTGTCAAATTAGGTTTTATCTTGTTTTTTGGTTTTTAATTGTTATTATCATTTTAATAATAAATATTTTATTGATTTCTCTAAAATTAAATAATTTTTTTTTAATGTATACATTTTTAAGGTAATTATTAATTTCTTAAAATTAAAAATAAATTATAATGATAAATAAAAACATTTTAGGTTTATAAATATTTTTTATAATTGAAATTATCTTATGTATATCCTTATATTTAAAATGATATAGTTATTAAAATTTGAGTAAAACATGTTTATCTTTTCGTTAAAAGAATAATTTAAATTACCTAATCTCTTCCAAGTTGCTTCAACAGGACATGGTCTCAACCCGAGGAAGAATTATTTCAAAAAAACTAATCTAATTATATTTTTACAATTGTTAGGTTAGTTTAATAATAATATTTTTTCCCTCAATTACCCAATTAACAATTTTACTATATTAAAAAATTTATTGAATATACTATTCATAATTCCCAAAAATAAAAGATCGCTATTTACCTAGAATTTACATATTGGTTAGAAATATTTAATAAATTTTTCTAAATTCATCGAAAAGAAGTATAAGAAATTAATTTTAAATTAGTCCCATTCTCGGAAAGAGAGAATATGTTTTAAAAGAAAGAACATTGCAAAAGTTGAATTGTTTTTATATCTGAATTCAATGTCAAATTAATGCTAAGGACCTAAATTAAATTGAATGGAAAAAATATATTGAATTTATACATTAAAATAAATCAATATTGTAATTTACTAGTATATATTATTTTTTTAATCTTGTTATCATAACAAAAATAATTTATTCTTATTAAACATCAAAACATGAAAGTTATAAGAAAAATATAAATATTCCCTCCAAAGAAATATTTTATAACCCAATTCAAAATAATATATATATGTTTTTATATAAATTTTTTTAATTTGTTATAATCATAATTTAAAAGGGGATATCCATTTAAATTGGGGGAATTACCATTTTGGAAAATATTGGTTTTTATACAGAAAATTGTGTTTATTTGTAACTTATGGAGAAAATATATATTTGATGAAAATTAATGATATTTTATTAATTATATATCATTTATATTTAATTAATTACAATTAAAATTTTTAAATCACTAAATTAATCAATAGAAAAATAGAAATATATATTTGATTTATTTTTTTTCATAAATAATTGGTATCAAATGAATTCACCATACATTTTTATAGTTAGTTATATTTATTTCTGATATCCTAACACCAGGGTTAAAATGGAAATTTTATATTAAGTGTGTCTGACATTTCATTTAAACACATGGTTGCATCTAATGCATGCTATTGAAGAAATAGAATTATTCCAATAAAATATTTCATAAAAACATTTGGGTGTTATATTCTATCGCCATTTAATTGAATTTCACACTAAAATGTTTTCATTTTGATTCAAAAATATGATGATAATTCTCCCTCATAACATCCTCAAGTTCCCATGTAGCTTTCTGAATTTGGTTGTTCTTCCATAAAACATTAACCAAGCTATTGGTCTTGTATTGCAGAACATTTTTACTATGATCCAGAATATCTATCAGTTGTTTTTAATAAAAATGATATATCTACAGTGGTATAACTACTGAGATTAGTACATTTGAAGGATCAAGTATGTACAATCTCAACATAGATATATGGAATATATCATAAACTTGAGAGGGATTTGGTGGGAGTTCCAATACAAAGCTTCCTTCCCAACATGATACAGAATTTCAAAGGATGTATATACCTTGGGATCAGCTTTCCATTCATTGAAAATATCTACACTCTCTTACGGGGATATATTCGTAGAAACACTATGTCACCGACCTCAAACTCTCGGTAATTTCATCATTTAAAAAAATATTTTTTTTGACTTTGAGCTTCACATATGTTTTGTTTAATAGATCCGACCATTTCTGCTACTTCATCAATAAGATCAGGTCCTAATAGATTTCATTCTAACAAATCATCACAGAATGTTGGAGTTATACACGTATTTATATATAGGGATTCATTGGTATCCATTTGAATGCTAGAATAAAAGCTATTGTCGTAAGAAAATTCCACCAAAGGAAGGTTTTGATCCCAATAATATTTGAAATCCATATAGGAATATCTCAACATGTCTTAGAGTTTTGAATTGCCCTAACTAAATGACAGTCTCTCTAAGGATGTTAAGAAGTGCTGAAACTTAACTCTGTATCCAGAGCATTTTGAAGACTTTACCATAAATTTTAGTGAAACCCCAAATCCATAATAGATATAATGGAAAATGGTACTCCATAAATTCTTAAAACTTCATTTATATATATTATGACAAGATGATCAAGATATAAATCCTCTCTAATAGGAATGAAGTTTGTCAACATCATGTTTTGATCAACTATAACCCATATAGAATTTTGAACCTTATATATTTGGGGATGTCTGATGACAAAGTCCATAGTTATATTTTTCCATTTCTATTCTAGTATGGGTAATGGTTATAACATCCCCCTTAGAATTTTGTCTCTTAGCCTTCACTTCCTAAAAACCCTTCCAATGAGGGGCATATTCTACAAAATCTCTTTTCATTCCATCACACTATAAATACTCTTTCAGTACACTAATCATCTTTGTGATTCCATGATGTATAGATAATGAGGAACTATGACCACATTCAATAGATCCTTCTTTAATTCTAGT
The DNA here is from genome assembly GCA_963277665.1 of Viscum album. NCBI lineage: Eukaryota > Viridiplantae > Streptophyta > Magnoliopsida > Santalales > Viscaceae > Viscum > Viscum album. Next base: position 25,638,687 of record OY728120.1, on the reverse strand, counting down.
ATTGTAAGAATACCTACCCAGTTCAGAAACATTATTATTCTTTCATAATAAAGGATGAATTCATGAACAATCATCACCTTATTTTGTAGTTATACATCTTCCATATGCACCTCCTTATTCATTACTATTATAGGTGGTTGAAAATTCATTTGGTAAATAAAATATTTATCCCCTTCCTTAAAAATTTCAAGATCCATCTTTCACAAATCAATAAATATTGGATATTTTTTATCCTAATTATCGATTTGTTATATAGGCCCTTTCGACTAAAAAAATATTACACCTTGTTCACATTCCCGGGGAGGTAATGTATTTGGTATAGATTATCATTAATCAACCCCAACCATCTTATTTGGCACATATTCAGCTCCTTTTTTAAAAAAAATTATACATTAAACATTTATGATGAGTATAAATATCCCACCTTTTACCATTACGATAATTCCTCAATATCTTTAATGCAATGATTACCATAATGACCACTAAATCACTAGTTCAATATTTTTTTAATGGATTATCAATTTTCATGAGGCATAAGCTATCACCATATAATTTTGGTGGAGAAGACATCCAAACCCCTTCTGGGAATCATCACAATAGATTGCAATCTTGTATCCACAACAATGAAGTGTGAGGAAAGGTGCATTGAATAACCTACTTTTTAACTCTTTGAAAATCTCTTCAAATTACTCCATGCAGATGAACATAACTCCTTTTTGAGTAAATTTGATTATTGGATTATATAACGATGAAAAATATTTCAAAAAACAACAAAAATATCTATCCAATCTTGGAAATCATCAGATCTCAGTTTCCATTATTGGTCTCGGCCAACGTTCAATGACTTCGGTTTTTGTCGGATATGTTGATATCTTCTCTCATGAGATTATGTGAACAATATATTAAAATTCCTAAATCCAAAATTCAAACATTGTATGTCTTTTCATAAATATTATCTTTTCATAGGGTATTCAGTACAATTATCATGTGATCTTCATGTTCATCCAGGCTCTTCTAATATACAAGGATATCACCTATAAATTCTACCACAAACTAATCAAGATAGTCTCTAAAGACTCTATTAAATAAATCCGTGAAGATAGTTTGGGAGTTAGTATGACCAAAATATATATCTATAAATTTATATTGTTTATACCATGTATAAAATAACATCTTTGGTACATCCCCCTTCTTCACCGTTAGTTGATGGTATCCAGAATGAATGTCAATCTTGTAAAATTATTGATGTTTGGGTAGTTTTTGAATAGGACATCAATGTAAGGAAGATGATATTGGTTCTCAATTGTGATCTTTTTATGTTCATAATTATCAATGGAGAGTATCATTGATCAATCATTCTTCTTAACAACTGAAATGGTACACCCCATGTTGATGCACTTGGGTGTATGAATCCCTTTTAATGATTCTCTGGTATTTTCTTCATGAACTATTGTAACTCAATTGGTACTATTATATAAGGTGTCTTTGAAATAGGCACAGAACCTGGCAGGAGTTCCATTGAATATTCAACCTCATGATTTGTTTTATGACCTATATTATATTCAGAAAAGACATAATAAAACTCTTGTAAAATTGTTTTATACTTAATGGTTAGTTTCTACCATGCCATTTGATATACATTAACTTAATGTATAGTGATAATGAAAATTAAGAATGAAAAAATCTCTATTGGAAGTTCATATTTATCCCTGCATCGATTGATGATCATAGATTAATCTAGAATATGAAATATGACTTCCCTTCCTTTGAAATTGACATGATATACTTACAGAGAAAGTCAATCCATGATAAGAATCACATCAAATTCCACTTTTATAAGGATCACAAGATTTCTTGGAATCACTATCCCAAAAACTTAAATTGGAGAATAATTATAAACTTTTTATGAGACCATTGTGACATTTGGAGTTATCACATCTAACTCAATATCTAATTATTTTGGTAATACGGGTATAACCTTATCAAATTATTTATTAATAAAATAGTTGGTGGATCTAGAATCAAATAAAATATTTTCTACTTTAGTGTGGATGGTACGTGTACATTTCACCACTATATTTTCATACTCCACATCCCTGGAAGTTATTTCACGTGACATGAATTATTCTTCGGTATTAAGAGTTTTAGGATATTAATCATATTAAATAAACTTTGGGTTAGGGAATTGATTGAAATATTTTCTTATTTACTAGCACTTGTGACACTGAATTGTATCCATTTCATTATTTGGATCATTAGACATATTTTTACCATCACATTGGCAATCAACTGCCTATTTTTCTTCTTTTCCATAGTTAAAAATTTTTCAAGCCCCATTAAGTCATTTTACTCTACGTTTTTTATGCACATTGAGAAAAAGGGAATACTCATCTTTTTTCGGTGTGGTCATTAGTTTTTCACATGAATTCCATTTTTCTCTTCTTATGAAACCCATAAAAATGATGGGCTACTCCAATCTAAAAATTAACCTTGATAGAACATAGATTAAATTCCAAATAGTTTTTGATATACCTTATGGATAATGACCATTGTGGACTTGGTTATAAGCCACTAAAAAATTGATGAGTTTTACTCTCAAGTTTATAAAATAATTCCAGAAGTATACATTGTATTTCTTATAAAATTTCATTCATCGGTACCAATGGTTTAATCGTAACATTTCTTGAGCTCATTGAACTCATTGTACATATCTGTGAAAAGAATAATAGGAACGTACTTATTGAAAAATAAGTAGTTTTTTACATCCCATTCCATTGATTCAATTTCATCTTTTTTTTGGAATTCTTGATATGGTTCCATCATTGATAATATTAACCTTTAAAATGAAGGATTTTTAAGATAACTATATCCTACATTAAAAATTTGAGAACTAAAAATATCATTTTATTGTTAATGTACCATTGTTCAGCTAGAAATTGATCAGACGACCCACTAAAAGAATGTAGACCCTACCTCATGAAGGAATTAATAAATTGGTGTCCCATCCTTTTCCCATTTGGATGTAATTAATGAATTATAGCTTGATAAAGTTTTGTCAGAATATTTTTAATATATTTCATTCCATATCCTATAACAAGAGGTTTCATAGAAGTAAAATCATTACATTTCCCATCACATTTAGCATTAATGTGGTTCCTCCAGGTTCAAACCATTGACTAAAATGAAGATGCATAGTATGTGAAACACTATTCATAATGGGAAAAAAATACAATGAAGAATAAAACTTATGTTTTTTAAACATTAGGTCATATCCTAGGATATTCATAATCATTTCAAAAACACAGAGATTGTAATATATACATCATTATATCATTAGGGTTATTCCAATGCATTTCTCATCCCAGTATCCAAAAGTTAACTATAAATTTCCTATAATAACAACTACAAAGACCCATAATTTAAATACATAGATAATACTTCAAAATTAAAGAATATTTATTAAAAATATAAAAAAGCACAAGAAGATATTATATGTATAGTTTCCTTAGAAACTAGAATACAAAAACAACTAGTTCATAAGACATATTTATTATCTCCAACTTATTTTTATCATAACTAGACACATTGTTTAATATATCTTACTTAATACCCTTCTTCATGACATGGGGAAAAAATATGAAAGGGTGAGAAACAATTCTCAATATGGGTAAAAAATGAGATATCAAACATATCACAAACCTATGAAAATATAACAAAACTTTTGAAAATATTATCCTTCATATGAAAGATTAGGATATCATTCGATGGGATAAATCATAAATGTTCATAAGAATCAAGGAATGTAATCCCAAATTTCATAACAAAACACCAGAATTATTTTTTCCTACACATAACAATATAATCTAATTTACAGTAGTCATGTCTAATTGCTAAGACCATCATATTGGACAAAGTCCATTGCTGAACTAAGTTCACTACACATTCCATCCATGTACTACTGAACCGAGATCATTTATCGTTCTATCCATGTCTATATCATGAGATAGAAATATTTACATAATTAATTATAAGGAGATATAGGTCCCACACATCTCATTATGAAATCATTCTTTCATGTTAAACAATAACATGAATCATTCATCATAACCCTAAAAATAAAATGGGTTTCCATTAAAATCATTCCATCATAACATAATCCATGTTAAGAAAATGGATTTCATAAAATTAATTCCATCATAAAAATAATAAAACTATACGATTAATAAGGATAATATACTTGAAACATAACTCATCGTAATAATTCCATCTAAAATGGAAAGTTATTTTGATATGGGACTTGAAATTATTTCTTTCAGAATATATATCTTCTTCTCCAAAATATTTGTCTTCTCTCAAAATGTGATGTATATTAAAAAGAAAAACATTTATTTGAAAATAAAATATAATTCATGGTTGCTTCATGGAAATAATTCATAATGAAAATGGAGAAAAATATCCATTCCATATAAGATAAAAAACATTATCCTCGTTGTTTTTTCATATAAGTCAAAAAGTACCCCGCATCGAAAAAGACCAATGATTCCTATCATGTTATTTGATAAAATTACCTAATGTGTAAAATTGAATTTAAAAAAATATATATTAATATATGGAATATTTTTTAATTCATAATAATTAATCTTAGAAAAATATGATAAATATAACACAGTAAATACAAATATATAAACAATATTGAATAATAATAAGATTGTGAAATTATCCCTTAATATTGGTCTGATTTCCTTTATATATATATATCAAAACATCAGATGTAATGATTTAAATAATTTTATTGACTTCTTTTAGAGTCATATATTTTATTATGATTTCATATATTATTATATTTTAATCCATTTTTAGTAACATTATTACTCGTTCATCAGTTGTTATCTTTTTTATTTTCATACAATCATTTTTTTATATAAGTTATTTTTCCACTTCATAGGTTATTGGAAAATCAAATAAATAATTATATTAGTATAATATATGTCATATTTAATCAATCCATTCATTTATATATTCATTCTTCAATGATAATCATGTAGAATCCATTGCATCACATCGTGGAGATGGTAGGCCTTACATATTCTTGAACGACGATATCATTCCCATAATTATTAAATGGAATTGATGTGGATAGTGTATAAGATATCACAATAAATATCAGGTTATAATAATCATATATATTTATTATTTCCATCATTATACCCCTCTATGTATGGTTGTGTTGAAAAATAGGTTACACCATGTTGTGGAGACAGTAAGATGTATGTATGCACACATGGTGATTTTGTTCTTCATTTGACGAATATTAGATGGAATATGGTTGTTTCATAGTCATAATAAAATGTAAGTATATAATAGATATTGGAGTTATTAGTTTTAATGATAAAAATCATGAAAATTATGTATAATAAGAAATATTTTTGAAATAATTAGTAGTGGATATTACCTCTTCTTCGACGTAGCAACACTAAATATCCTCTTAAAGCACAAGAGTTGGACTTTGAAGAAAAATAGAACCTATATAATGTAACTAGGTATTTTAATGATGGATGTTTTCATGGGATAGTTTTTCTTTACATACCAATGTGAGGTGATTAGGTGAGGGGGGAGGTGGCCTTTTACAATTAACATGAGGTGTACTTTATGGATCTCAATTAATATTGATTTATAAAAAAATAAAACCACAACAAAAAACCATAAAAATGTACAAATTTAAAATTTGGGATTATATAATGTTTTGATATTATTAACCAATAATTTTTAGTAAATTTTTTATATCAATTTAAATCTTATCATTTTAATTAACACGTAGTTATTCGATTTAATGTTTAACAAGTGTAACAAATATTTCAACATAACAATGGTGTAATATTTAAATATTTTATTTCAATTAGATAATAAATTAATAACTTATAATATATTAGACCATATAATAATTATTTTATATTTTTTATAAAAGTTATATTTTTTTAAATAATTTAATAAAAAATTATTTTGATAAACAAATAGTAGTGTCAATTTTGACACTATTCAGTTCATATATTTTTAAAAATAATAGGATAACAAGTTAACATCGAACCAAAAATATAATTATCATCATAAGAGGTCAAGGTGACCTATAAAATTAATTGGAAATAATAGTTAGTCCAAATTATAATTATTCTAATATTTTAATAACATTTATTAGATATTTCACTTAATAAAATAACCACTAGAACATTTTGGTGTAATTATTTAATATGCATTTTTGACTAAAAATAAGAAATAAAATTATATAAAAAAGATAATCATACTTATTTAATAATAATACTAATAATAAATAAAATCTTGAGTAAAATACTACATTGTAAATTTAATATTAATTAAAACGTGAATGTTAAAACAATGACATTCCTTTAAATAAAATATTATAAGTATCATGATCTCTTTTATGAGGCTCAAAATGGTCAGTAAATCGACTCGTGGATGGTTATAGTCTTGATATAATCTACCAATATGATTTGTTCAAGATTATTATTCCGTTAATGTTTATAATAATTTTAATAATAATTATATTTTTGATTTCACGTCAATTAAATAATTTATGCATCATTAATGTATAATATTTTAAGGTGATTTTTTATTTAAAAAAAACTGTAAATAAATTCTTTAGTTAAAGAAAAATATATTATATTTCAATTGAGAATTTATAATCCATTTTCTCTTCTATATAGAATAATATTAATAATAATATTTTTATTAAAATTTGAATAAGACATTTTTATCTTTTCTTAAAATAAATTAAATTTGGTGTTCTAATCTCATCCAAGTTGCTTCTATACTGCAAATTTATACCCAAGGATGATGTAGGTAGAACAAAACTCATCCAATTATATGAGGACCTTTTTTAGTGTAATTTCATGATATTATTTTTACCCTTAATTTCCAGATTTACCATTTTACCACATTAATAAAAATTAAAGAAGTTATTATTCATAATTCCAAAAAATAAAAATAAGATATTTAAATAAACTGAACATTCGGAATAAAAATATGGAATCCATTTTTAAAAATTCAAATCACTTTGGTTACTATAATTAATTTAAAATTAATCATGTTTTCGGAAAGAAAGAACTTGTTTTAGATGATAAAACATTGAAAAGATAGAAATGTTTTTGCATCTAAATTCAATGTAAAATTAATTCTATTGACATAAATTATAATTAATGATAAAAATATAGTATATTTATACATTAAAACCATTCAATATTATCATTTAACCCCATTAATTAATGTGATGAATAATTTTAAATTAAAATTCTAGGTATTTCTAGTTTTCCGGAAAACGTGAATGTTATCATAAAAATACCATAAATTTATCTGAATTAAATTTTTATATCCTGGTTTCAAAGAAAATTTTAATTTTCTTTTAATTTTTTTTAATGTTATAAAATATTATTTTAAAAGGGGGTATCCATTATAAAATAGAAAATTAACCTTTTGAAAAATATAGGTTTTTATAAATCATTTTGTGTTTATTCATACCATATAAGAAAATATCTATTGGAAGATTATAAAAAATATTTTATTATGTACATAAAATATATATTTTATTAATTTCTATTAAAATTAATAATTCAGTAAATTTATTAATACAAAAATAAAAATTATAATTGAATTATATTTTTTCAAAAATAATTTGTTTCCAATGAATTAACCATCAGTTCATCAAAAGATAGTTATATTTATTACCTCTAACCTTACGGCTTGGATAAATTGGTCATTTAATTTTAATGGAATCTCACGTTTTTTTTAAACTCATTATTTAATGTAATGCAAACTATTGGAGAATTAAAATTATTAAAAGAACGTATTTAATAAAAAAATTAGGGTGTTACATTACCCAGACAACACCTTTCCAAAATTGAATGAAAACCAATTATTATATTTATATACTTTTATTTTATTTTTTCAATGTATTTTTGATCGTCAACCTCTTCACTTCTCCTCTTATTTGATAAAATAAAGACATCATCTATGATGTTTTGATTCGCCACATCATGGATGATGATTGAATTTTCATTTTTCATTACTTACATTGAGGCTGGTCGTTGAACCATTATAATGGTTAAAGAGTATTTTAATAAAAATATTATAATTTGACTAATGTTATGGATTTAATTTATAGGTATAATAGTAAAATAAAATTATAATAGTTTGTGATATCCAAAAAGACCTCTAAAAACAAACAAAATATTTTTCATTAATAATTTATGTATGGAATCATCCTTATATGATTAAAAATAATATATAGGATCATAAACAATTATTAAAACAAATTTATATAATTTCCTTGAACTTATGGATTTTTTCTTCCATTAGAAAACATCTCCCCTAACGATACTAAAGGGAACCGACAACAAATCCATGAAATCAATGCTTATATAATGATGATTATCATATTTGTAACTCAACTCAATAGAAAATAAAAAAACCTAATAAAATGGTAATAAATAAAATATATGTGTAAAATGATCTGAATAATTTAATTAATTAATTTAATTTGTTTATCAAGGACATCATGTAATAGTATAGAACTATTTTAGAAAAAATTTGATAGAATTTGTATCCCAATTTACATTGTTTGGGTTTACATTATACTACATTTATAATTTAGTTATAGTATAAATTGTGAGATTAATTTAAATTATATTATTTATTATTATGTTTCTTCATAGTTTAGAAATATATACCATTCATTTGATAAATCTGACATTAATGATAAATTTGTTTGTAAGGGATTTTTTAATCCTCTCTTCAACAGAGAACCCTTTTATTAAATAGAAGTTTTTTTACTTTTATGTAATAAGATGAATTTACCTCATTAATAAAACCTTTTTTATTTGAATTTCCCTTTTCAATTTAACAAGAATATTTTAATTTTTTTTATTTATAAATTTGTGATTTCTTAAAAATTAAAATTGATTTGAAAAGGGAGAACTTATTTTCTTCAAGATTTATCATTTTATAGATGAATTATTTGTTATGATAATGTTATCGTTCATGGAATTTTGTATTATGGTGGGAGGTTCTAGGATAAAAATAAGGTGTTTAGGTCATTAGATCTCAAAATTTCTTTGAAAAAATGGATAGATTTAACTAGGAATGTTTCTCCTAAGAGATTATGAGAATATACTATGATGGTTATTATAAGTGTATCCATGATGGTTACTCTATATATAGTTGGGACATATAGATTATATGTAAGTGTGTAATTAGAATAATTCCCCAAGCTAACTTTTCTTATTTATGTATGCATTTTATGAGTTTACAAGAAAATTATTATTTCATATGGTAGGCTAAAGAGCTTAAGTTTTATGTGTAAAAGTTATGAATTTTTTAAAATAATTTCATTCATGGACTACTGGGTTCTTCATTCCTTTTCCCCCAAATGATATTTTTTCATCCCAAGATTTTTTTTCAATTTCAGTAGATTGGAAAAGGAATAAAATAATTCAAATTTAATATTGTAGTTTTTACTATGAAAAGAAATCATGTTTTATTCTAAAAGATCCATATTCTGGAAAAAATAGATTTTGAGTACAAGTGACTAATTTTGTATATATGATTTTAACGAATGATGTTATGAAATAATTCTATAAAAATATAGAGCCAAATAATATTTGGGAAAGTATGAATGTGAAATATAGTTAAATTATAAATATTGCATAATTTTTAAGGATGAGACCGTATATTTGATAATTGAGAAATATAAAGAAACATTTAAGGGTAATGATAATGTTAATATAATACCAATTATTTATTTTTAATTAGTTTTTACGATTATATTATTATAAATTTATTGAATATTATGTTGCTTCATTTATGATATGTCTGATCAGAATCATTTTTCATAGAAGAAACATGGAACCTGGAGTAGGAAGGCATCGAGAGAAAGATAACCTTATGGTTCTAAACCATGGATTTGTGGGAATTGGAAATGAGATATTTGATATAGTAATATGACATTTGAAATTGACTATAAATATTGATATCATCAAAGCATGATATTAGATAAATCTACCTCATAAGAATATGTCAATGATGAACTATTTTAGGAAGCAACAACCTCATAAATTTACTATATCTTCTAACCCATTAGTGTTTTAAGGGTGGATTAAATCCCTAGAAGATATTTTCTATTTCAAGATATTTTCATATGATTAAATGTATAATCATTTTATTGACCATTTTAATTGTGATTCTAAAAATTTGTGGTCATTGGACAAAAATAGTTTCCACTGAGGGGTGATTAATGCTTTGGAATGGGAGAAATTCCAAAATACTTTCCTATAGAACTATTTTCCTATGAATAATTGACATAGGATGGAAAAATAATTCATGGAACTAAAAAAGAAGGGTGATTTATTGGATGAAACCAAAGAAAAATTAACTTTATTGGAATGGTACACTCTAAATTGTATCCATAAAGATAATAGAAAAATCATTTTCTTTTATACTCCGTATTGAATCCAAAATTTAAAAGGGAATTTGTGTATCATTATATAAAATGAAATTAAAAATATTTTATATGTTTGGATAATGTGGAATTGTATTTTACTAATAATCACATGTTCTATTAAAACCAATAGAAAAAGAGGTTTATGTTTTGGGGAAAATGAAAGTATGCCTAAAATATGTTTAATTGTATGAAAATTATTTTTTCAGTTTGTTAGAATGATAAAAATAAATAGATTGGGGAATTCAATTTGATGTCTACTATCTATTTATGATGTTTTATTTCTTTTGCATATGGATGATAATTGAATTAAACAATATCATGGAAGTGATAAGAACAATTATAATATATAAAATATAATATGTTTTAAATGTAATGAGATGAGTAATTGTATATAATATTGTCTAAAGTGGAACCCAAATGATGATAAGAATCCAAAATATTCGTAGAAATGTGAGGTAAAATTATTTTCTATTGCATCATCGGATTTTAGTCCATCAAAGGAAGTTGTATCAGGTACATTGTATATATACATAAATTTTTCTAAAGTCCAACATTTTTCGTGGTTTACACATTCATTCTTATCTATGAAATTTTCTTGTATATTTATTATTTATCCTCAATAAGTTATTCCATAACATATGTTAAATTAATATGTATGAAATATTACGGAAAAAATAAAGAATAATAAGGTTCATGTCTATGTCTGTGGAATGAATTTACCTTCCAACCATGTTGTCTTATCCCAGGTAGATTTTCATGTTACTCTAGTTAAGGAATGACTTTTTGTTCACCAAGATAAAATTTATTATAGATCTAACAAATTATTGTTTCCAAAAGAGTTTCATTTTTTACATGAATACACTTATAACCTTAATATAATATCATGAGTTTGAGAAATAGTTAAAATATGGAAATGAATTTTATCCTTTTCATATGGTTAAAAATAAGGGAACTCTTTAGTTTAATGATTTTCCAGTCCTAAATGAGCCTCTTGTGGTTATTCGTGGTGAATTTCATCATATTATAATGAATAGATAGGAATAGTTTACTATTTATATATTCAATGATTCTAAAACTCTTTTAGAACTCCCTTATCGAATGGCTCAAGTAGGATATCTAGAATTGAAAATGTAGTGGAATGAGTTTCTAGATAAACGTTTCATTTTAATTAGTACTTCACCTTGGGTGTGCCTTTTTTTCATACACGTATGATCCTTATGTGTGATTTTTTATTGAATATGGATCACGGAATAACATCACTATTAAGAATTGATATCATTTTCCCCATATAAATGACTTGATTGACTAGATCTGTGGAGCTCAGTATTTTCCCTATATTGACATGAGAATCGGGCAACGTCAAATAAATATGAAGGATGCAGATATCCTTAAAAAGTTATTTCATACAAGGTATTAGTATTATGATTTTTTTGGTTCCAATTTGTTTGATAAATTCCCCAGCTATATTTTTAGATCAAATGAACAAGATCTTCCATGAATATATTTATATGTTTGTTGTTATTTTAATTAATGTTATTTTGGAAATTTAAAATTATATGATGATAATGAATATCATCTTAATATTGTCACAAAAACACTAAAATAAAATATGATATATGGGAAATATAGTGAATTTTATTTATTTTATAAAGTGATACTTTTCATGAGAACATGATAAATAAGGATGTCATGATAGTTGATCCCACAAACAAATAAACTGGATGATGAATGGAAAACTCATACAAATGATAAAAAAATCATATTTATCTTAGAATATCATTTTTTTACGGAATAATTTTTATTACCCTTTCATGATTATCTATCCATCATATTAATTTACCATAATAGGGATTACATTTATTTGGAAATAAAAATTTGATTTTTGTTTTCAGAAAAAGAAAAGAATATCGTTGAATGCTCTAATTTTGGCCTTGTGTTCTAGAAATGGAGATTTTTTCAAATATAATGACTCTTATATAAAGGTAATTAGTAGTTTTATGATGAATAATTATTAGGAAATTACATATGCTTTATGAAAGTTTAGTCCTCTTGAGTTAAAAAATACTACCCATGATTTAGAAATAAAAGCTATGGTTTTCACTTTTAAATTTTAGAGATATCACATATATGGAGAAAGGGTTGGATTATATTCTAACAATAACATTTTGAAGTATATATTCACATTGATGGAATTGAAAATGAGTTGATGGAATAGAAAAAATATATGATTTCATGATCAATTACAATAGTTGAAAAGAAAACAATGTAGCAGATGAACTAAATCGTAAACATCCTGAAACATTATCCATTTTACCTATCCAACATTAACCATTGGTTACATGTTTTAGGAAATTTATTTTTTATCGTTTTGTTATAGGAAATTCTTCTATTTTGTTTTAAGATTTTTTTAATCATCTCAATCAAATTGAAATAAGAATGTATAGAAAAAAGTATGGGAGTTACAGAAAAAGGTAGAATTTCATAAAAAGGGTATGTTTCTAGAATTTAACATGCATAAAGATTGTGTTTTGATGTTTTTGAATAAATAATGTGTTCTTTTTTATTCACACATTCTGAATGATTAAATATGTGAAGCTCATAGTAATTTATTTTATGTTCATCCTAGTGGTAGTAAGTTGTTCACACACCATCGTGATTACTTCCAGTGAGATGGAATGAAAAGAGTTATTGTTTAATTTACCAAGATAAATTTATCTTGTTAAAATGTAAAAGAGGAAAAAAATTAGGTAATGGTATGCTTCAGTGTTTTACAATGCCACAATGGATTTGGGAAATTGTACCCATGTATTTCGTAGTGTTATTACAAAAAACTTCATTGGGTGAAAATATGATTCGTTTTATTATTGATTGAATGACTAAATATTCAAATTTTATTCCTATTCAAGATACTATGTCTCTAGGTCAACATTCTTAGATTTATATTGATGATATTTTCTCGATACATTGTGTTTCTCTCTACAATGTATCAGATCATCATCCCTGGATTACATATAACTTTTGGATATTCGTTTAAAAGTCAATGGGAAATGAATTAAATTTCATCACTTTTCTTCAACCCCAATCTAATGGATATAAAGGTTTAACAATTCATACATTAGAGTGGACTATTCTATCTTCATTTATGGATTATTAGGGAATTTGGAACCAATATATTTCTTTTCTTTAGTTTTCTAATAATAACATTTATCATTCCAATATATAGATTACACCATATAAATCATAATATGTAAAATTATTTCAAAATAAATCATTTTGGATAACATAGGATAATGAATGTTTATGGTACCAGAATTGGTAGAATTAATGGTAGATAATATTTATATGACTCACCAAAATATAAGGAAAACTCAAAGAAGGCAAATAACGATTATAGATATCAATAGTAATGATGTTTAATTTTACGTGGGTGATCATATATTTTTCAATTTTTATCTATAGAAAATAGTAGTACATTTTTTGTATGAAGGGGAAGCTGAGTCCATAGTTCATTATAACGCATGAAATATAAGATTAATTTTGTTTAGTTTTCTACCACATTGATTTTACTCTGATTTTGTCCTGGGATCATAATATTTTTCATGTATGAATTTTATGAATGTGTATACTGGATTTATCTTGTGTTTTTCACCCTGATATTATTCAGTTTAAGGATAAACATTCATATAAGGAAAGACCCTATTATATTATGATTTTGGTTATTAGAGAGCTCATATTATAGAATAAGGTAATTCAACATGGTATGGTTTGGTAGAAAAACAACATGGTTAATTAAGAAACATGGGAATAAGAAAAAATCCTTGATGGAACATTATCCTTATTAATTAAAAAGGTGAATAAAATAACGAGGACTAAATTTCCATAATGGGGTGGATTATAATAACACATTCTCTTACAGAATAATTATTTTTTTTTCTATAATTGAATAGTATAATTTACAATAAATTTATAATGAAATAAATGGTATTTAATTAAATTAAGGAATTTATACTAATGTAATAGTAACATGATCTTTAGAATAGTAATTTTACAATTGGGAATAATAATCTGGCCATTATAATAATAAAATAACCTATAAATGTATAAATAAAATTCTCATTTCTCATAGTTGATATTATGATATAGTTAAATCATGTAATATTATAATAGATGTTTTAAAAATTAAAAACCTAAATGTTAGTATTCTTTAAAAATGTAAAAATCTATTTTAAATGTTGCAACTAATTTAATAATTAAAATGAATATCTATTTTCATAAAATAGATCCATAAAATAATCCATATGTAGCTGAGAAAGAAAAACTATTTGTATGAGTCATTTAAAAATGATTCGTCAGTATAAATTTTATGAATTATTTATTCTTCGTATGGTTTTATTGGAAAATTATTTTTTCATAAGGTAAGACAAAGAGATTATGTTTTATTAGTAAATGTTATATCCTTATGAATGATTTTTCTTTTAGGATCATTTATTTTTCGATTATAGAGATTTCAATTCCCATCCCGTTTTTAAAAAAAATAACAAAATTTTTGACTGGGTAAAGGAAGAGAATAATTCATGCTTAATATTTTAATGTTTTATTATTCAAAGAAATAAATTTTCATTCAAAAAGTTTCAAATTGTGGAAATACTTTATATTGATAGATGTATCTACTTTGTAATATAGGAATTTATCTCTATGGGGTTATGACCTACTTCTCTAAAACTACAAACCGATATGGTATTTGGTAATGTATGAAATGTTATTTCAGTATAATTAAATAGGTTAAAAAAATTTCATAGTTAGGTATTTAAATTATAAACTATATAATAATCTTCAAATGACATATTCAGATGAAAACCCAATAACTATCTTCAGACTGTATATATGTTTAACAGTTGACCACCTAATTTTTTTTACGCTGTTATGACCATATGTGTAGTTGAATGTATATAAATATCTCGTTTTCCACTTAAATAGATTGTGTCCCAATATCTTTATTTCTCCAACATCATCCCAACGTGTTGGAGTATAGAAATTATTTCCTTATAGGGCTTCATATGGATCCTTCTGAGTGCTCTAGAAAAAGATGTTGTTGTATTAAAACTATAAAAAATGTTAGTACTAATCCCAAACATCATTTAAAAACAATGATAATTCATTCAAAATTTATTCAATATTTATAAAGGTCATCTCAAACTTACCTTCTATCAAAGGTTGTTAAGCATCCCTGAAACTCAAATATATATTCTGATCATGCTAAAGGCTTCTCTAAAACATCAATGTAAAGCATGGATCCTGATCAAATATGATTCAAATTGGTAAATCATGTAATCTGGAAAATTACACAACCAATAACCAAGTAATCCACCTACAGGATAAATATTTTCTTCTTTTATTAATATACACTAATATCATAATTTGACTCACTAAAACCAAAATCACATTATTTCTTTTAGATGTTTAGGAAATATTTTAGTGAAATTCTAGGTAGTGTATTCATATTTCCATTTTGGAATCTATAATGATTTTAGAAACACATTGTATTCTATTTTATTATCTATTACTTGGAGAAACACTCGAGAATGGGATACATACTATATGAAATACCATTTAATGTTATCAAAAAAGAAATTCCCATTCATATCAATATACATCTTCCATCATTATTAGTGAATTTAGAATGATGTATTAGGAGCATTAACCAATATCTCCTTCAATATTATTGTTAATGGAATACACACTTTGTTCCTAAACTACATAATTCAAGCATGATCCTCATTTAACTATAGAATATTCCTCACATTAATCGATATTCCATATCTTCCCTTTTTTCCTTCAATATCCTCTCATTGATGTATAGTTGAAAATTTATGTTAGAAAGATATAAATTTTCCACATTCTGTAATATTTCAAGATCAAAATTAAAAAAATATATATATATATAAAGTATTTGATTCCTCATAAAGGAAAAAGTTTCATGGACTTTTTAACATGATGTATCATCCCTGTTGTTCAACATTACTATGTGGTGATGTATTATTAAATCATGATCTTTGATTAACTCTAACCATTTTATCAGGAACATATTATTCACTTATTATGTAAATCTATTATTCAAGACTTTATTTTCATTATATATAATACACATTTCATAATACAGATAATTCATTCATAACATAATTTAAAAATTACTACGTCATGTTCTAAATCATGAGTTAGGTAATTTTGATCCGGAATTGTCATTTTAGGAGAGGAATAATCTATCACCATATCGTCCATTATAAGAACTTATCTCAGTCCCTTATTCGAAGAATCACTATATTCCACAATCCCTTCTCCACTATCGTGTATTGTATGATTAGGTTTTTGAACTAGCCTTTTCATAAGTTCCATGAAACTATCCTCATATTAATTTTTATACAAGTAATTCTGTCCCTTTTATGTCATATTTGGGAGGGGTTAACATATTCATGGGAAATATATAGCAAAGAATCTATAATATACATCCAACCTAATAAAAATATAGATGTCAATTATCATATAAATACTCTATTAATAATGTAAAAGAAGATAGAAAGAACATTGGAATACCCAAATGGAATTACTGTAAATTCATAATTACCAAACCTCATTTAGAATGTTATATTGCATTTATCCTTTTTATTAGACATTAGTTGATTATATGTAGATTCAAGAGTAATCATGTAAAAATATTTACCTCTACATAATGGATCAAATATATCATTGACACATGGCAGAGGAAACTTATTCTTAATATTAATTTTGATATTTTCTGGATAATCCATGAAAAGAGGCATTGACCCATAATTATTCTTAATAAAAAAATATATGCACCACATGGTGATGCTCTTGGCTGAATGACTCCCTATTCTATATTCTCCTATAGATTTTTTAATTCCAATAACTAAATCAATAACATTATATATAGGTCCTATGAAATAGGTTTAACCCAAGGTATGAGTTATATGAAAATCTCGACATCATTAATTTGGGTAAGACTATAAAATAATTTTTCTGATACATAAGAGAAATCCAGAAAAAAGATACCTAAACAATAATAATTTTCTCCATAAATAGATGGATCAAATATCTATAATTAATAGTTAATAAAACCCATTTTATGGAAGAAAATATTATTGGGGGTTTTGGTTCATCCATTGACTGATATACTATAACATATTGATTTATAATATCAAATGTAACTTGTCTTATAAAACATTTCCCATAGAATCATTAATGAGATACACAATTTATGTACACAATTAAATAAAATTCAACTATTGAAAAAATAACATTATTTTCCAGAATATCATTCCCCAAAACATATTTTGGGTTAGAATTGTAGACTTGATATGTGGTAATCCTACCATTAAGATAATTCATTTCAAGAACATCATATAATTATTAAGGTGGGGATGTGATAAACATAATAAATTATCTATATATAAAAGATAGTGTAGAACCTAAATCAAATAAAATATATTCACTTTTAGAGTGGATGATAACTATATATTTCACCACATGTCATTGAACTTCCACTAATGATGTAGTAATCCCATATGACTAATTATTTTTCATTGCCTTATTCTATGGTATGTTAACCTGATGCATATGGAACTACTGTGAATAATTACCCATATCATTATAGTTAATTTATTTGATAATATTTGTTTTTTTATTTTACTTAAATTAATTATCCATATAACACTTATCTTATAACTTGAAAAAAAACTCTCATTCCATTCAAACCATTCCTATGGTTTTTATTTATAAAAAATATGCATAATGGATATTGGTTTCATTCCCTTATTATTCATTTATTCATTCTATTTTTCATGGTTCTCACCCAAAATATTCTTCTTGTATTTTCCACTGATGATAAAGATCTATAAAATTATTTTTAAGTTTTAATGGCACCAGATTATATATCATCATATCATGAAATTGTTAGAAAAACTAGAACACTTTGT
The DNA here is from genome assembly GCA_963277665.1 of Viscum album. Classification (NCBI taxonomy): domain Eukaryota; kingdom Viridiplantae; phylum Streptophyta; class Magnoliopsida; order Santalales; family Viscaceae; genus Viscum; species Viscum album. The sequence goes on along the minus strand of OY728120.1, from coordinate 25,620,189 downwards.
ATAATAAGCTTAAACGCATCCATGAAATGGCCAATCAGGAGTTACAGGTTATGTTTATATTCTAAATAATTACAATCTCATATTAGAAATATGTCTTCATACCCTACAACATTCATTCTTCATTCTCTTATATTGTGAGGAACTTCCTCTCTATTTAACCCCACTATTCAGGGGGGAGGTATTTCTCGATGAATATCACATTAAATTCTTTTCATTTTATTCATTATTTTTCAATAATTCCATTAGTAGTCTAGAATAATGATCATTATTGATCATAATATCATTCTAAACAATAAAAATCAAGAACAAACTTTTCACATTCATTACTACGCAATGATTGGAATATCATTTAGTAGGACATAATCCATTGCTCTCTTAATAATGGATTTTTAATTTCATTAAAAATTGGAGGTATATATCACATGAAGTAACCCAACATTGGTTAACCATAATATGGAAAATTCATTATCTTCATACAAGAAAATTTATTCATCATAACCATATTATGCTACCCCAATGTGGTCATTATCCCCTAAATTTCAACACCTTCTAAATTGTCTTTCTTAATTGGGAAATCCATATATTTAGTTTTGGGTGTTTTTTCAGATTATTTTTTTTTAAACATAGATAAATAATGTAATACATAGTGTTAAATAAAAATCATCCTCAAAATTTTGTGATAAAATGAAAATCTCTATAATGGTAATAATTATAAAATACTATAAGGGATTATCCTAATTCGCATGATATCTATTTTATTTAAAAATATAGTTCACCGTGAGGGTATTAAACATGAACTAATTTCAACTGAATAAACCCCAACTCAAAAAACCAAAATATTATGGCTACAAAATGAAATTGGCATGAAATTAATGAGATCACATAAGTAAGTATTTATCAGTTTAGTACTCTTGAAGAACATGATATACATATATGATTCTGATATTACATTGGAAATCATAAAATAGGAATAGATACATTCTCGTATCCTTTATATTATTCATAATATACATATTCATATCATGGGGAGGGGAAAAAATAATTGGTTATCTACTATTATTAGTAAGGTTTATGAATAGTGGAACCCAATATTATTATATTTGGAAAAATAACTATGTAAAGGTAATTATCTAAAAACATATGAATTTAATTAATATATTTATCATGAAAATGTATCCATGGATAACAAAGATAAAAAAAATTCCATGTATAATAATATTTAAATTCTCAATTAAATAAATTGTTTAAAATATAAATTATGATATCTTTACCATCAAGGCCTTGTATCTAGATAGTTTTATTGATTGGTAAGTATACACTAAACATCCATTTAATATGTTTGGATAACTAGTTTTTCACATGAGACTTTTCGATTCCTCTAGGGGATATCAACAACCGGGACCCACCTGTCATTTCTTGGCTATTATATTTTTCATGTTTTAAATAATTAATTTAATTCAAAAATAATATTCCTTAAAAAATATATGTATTCATTAAAGAATATATAATATTTATATTTCCCAACCAATTTAATAACTGTAATAGAAAAACACCATATAATGAAAGTGTATTATTTAGGAAATATTTATATTTGAGATACATAGATTATGGATATTGAAGAGAAATTTATTGTCTAATGAAAAGTTATCATAATATGTTGAATGTATCATGTACAGGTACGTGGCCACAAAATTAATTAGAGAAAACGTATGACAATAAATTTACCCAAAATATAAGTTTAAAAAAAATTATATATGTTAGATGAATAAATAAAACGTAATTAAAACATTAAAATATGCGCTTATTAAAGACTTTTCTATAGAAAACAATTCAAAACATGTAGAATGAGCTAGAAATGGTAAAAAACATTATGGATCTATAAAAATATGTTAATTATATATACGTTAAAAAGAAATATTCTTTTTGAATTTACATAAAGAAATTATAAAAGGACCAATTCAGTTATCATTATAAATATTACTCTCTAATATTAAAAAAAAGTAATGGATAATCTAAGATTCCCATAATAAATCGTTTCATTAAATAAATGAACTTTTTTTAATCATTTTTAAAAATTTTGGACACAGTTGAAAAATATATGTATTTAAAAAATAAAATAAGGTAAACTATTATTTTAATTATTTTTATTTTTTCAAATTCCAATTAGTTGAAATGGTTTATAAAATCATAGATACTCTTTTAATATAAAATGGATAAAAATAAGTGGAATTTGACAAAATATGGATTATAAGATTCTTCATCAAAAATAATGGCATTCCCAAAAATGTGATTGTAAAATAAATTATTACAACTTTGGTCACTTTTAAACAACAAAAAATTGAAATAGTTACATGAATTGAATCAATAGTCATCATGAATTAATATATGTTCATTTTAAATACATTAAATTGGTATTATATACATCACATAAATGTAAATAGGTGTTTAATACCATATATTTCTCAATGTTGTATAAGTTGAGATGAATTCCCTTTTCTCGGGTTTGAAATGCCTCACAAGTACATTTAACAAACTGTACTATAAATTTTTATTTATTATACTTACATACCAGAACCATATTAAAATCTATAATATTATATATGATATATTAATGATAATATTTTATTAATATCATTTTTTCATGTGTTATTTTCTTCATTTTTCATGTATGTTTTCATTCAGGTGTTATGGTCCTTTTATATAGCTATTTTATATCATGTCTAGAATTTAAATCATGATAACAATATCATTTCTATTAATAATAAATATATTTAAAATAATCTATTAGAAACATCGTTGAAAAATTAATCACATCGCTTTGTGGAGACGATTGGCAGTACGTAAACATGAGGGATGATATCATTATTTTCACATGTGGATATATGGGGAAGTTGATTATATATTATACATTCAGAGTTATAATTATTTACTATTTATAATATATAATAAGTAGTTATATCATTATTAAAATCAATGTGGGGTTTAATGGAAAACAATTTATATATGTTTTTGACAGGATAGTAAGATGCACACATGTGTAATGGTTTTTTCCCTATTTTATAAAAAAGGTGATTTATAAATCATAAAAAATAAAAAAAATTGGATATTATTACTAGATATCTACTTCGGTTATTATATTTTAGTTTTCAGTATATAATTAGAATTTGAAAATGAGAATAAAAATGAAAGATCATACTGAAGATGGTTACCACTTCTATGATAAAACTTCATTTTATCTCCACATACTAGACCCAGGGTTGGTCTTTTGAAAATACTGAATCCATTAGAACTTCTGTATATATATCTATAAGTGATTCTAGTAGGTATTTATTTATATATGTGGATCTATATGGTTTATATAATAGATGATAGGTGGTGCCTTATTATAGTTAATGTGATGGCACAAATTCAATTAATAAGAATACATCAATAAAATAAATACATTTCCACCATCATGCGGGGCCATGTATAAATAACATAATATATAATATGTGATATATTTTAAATCCCATTTATCAATAATATTTTATAGGTTGTAGTGGTTATATTTTAGTTTAATCACTTTGTTAAACAATTGTATTATTAAATGCATTAAATAATTGTTCAATCTTAATGTGATATAATATGAATTTCAAGTTAATTATTTTCTCAAAAATGAACAAATTATGAAATTATAGACCATTTATTACCCTAATTGTTACATCTCATGATTTTTATGATTAATAAATAATTCAATAAAATATTTTTTCCATAAATTATCACGAATTTCATTTCTAAAACTATTCATTTAATTTGATAATAAATATATAAAAAATTGTATTATGATTATAATCCAATTGACGATAAATAATATATTATTATTGAATATTATATTCTTGCTTGACAAAAATTCTTCCCAAAAGCATTTGTTTTGGTTTTTTTTACAATATTTGCATTTATTTTTTTGTCTTTTTTCACAAACAATGTGTCCACATTAAGAAAAATTTTATGGTAAATTTTATTATCACTATAGATAATGATGAAATTATAATAATAATATTGGTTGACTTAATCTAATTATAAATTTTTAAATTCATCCAACATGTATATACACTCACATCGATGTATCGAAAACTTATTTAATATGTTATTGTTTTTATAATGCAATAATCACATAAGAATTTATATATTTCACTAGTTATAAAACTAAAATATTCAAATATATCTATAATGATAATAATGAATTACTCTTTTATATATCCAAATTCATGTAGAAACGTCTTTTTTATCAAATTTTATCTTTGGGGAACCAAATTGGACTTTTTGATGATATCCAAACACTATGTTAGTATTGTAAATAATATTCATATATATCATGAGATAAATAATAATTTCTATGTTTTGAATTAATTTTTATTATATATTTGTTTTATTACAAAAACTTTATTAATTATAAAATTTAAATTACTTATTATTTCATATTTGTATATTGGAAATATCATAAAATATATTATATTTCATAAATTGTAACTTTTACTATTAACTAAAAATTTATGTTCTTCAATATAATATAAAACATTAATCCTCGGATTAGTTTTAATTGATGAATAAAAATATTTAAATTTTATCAAATTAAATAAATAAATGTAACATAAAATTATTTTAATATAAATATTTAAAACCCAATGACAAATATTTTTTAGAAGATGTTATTTTAATCCGAAAAATGATCTGATACCACAATAATCTATAACTAATATTCCTTTGTAATTGAATAGTGTATTTATAGACAAATTAAATTTATATTAAATATAGATCAAATTCAATTCATAATTATAATTATCAATTATATTAAATTATAGTTTAAAAAAATCAATATTCTTCACTATTTAACGAAAAATCAATCATTTAAAAAAAATATAAAATGAAACCCTATACTAAACATGACCTACCAATTTAAGAATGATACAATTTTAAATAAATAATATTTAATTATTTTTCATATGAATAATTTAATATTCATTTTTATTGTAAAATAATCTATTGACAAAGTTAGATTTTCTTTAAGTGAAACGTATAAAAATTATCAGAATGTTACATTTGAGGGAATATAATATATGTTCAATTTTTTATAGAGCGAATATAATAGAGAATAAAAATAGGTTATATCATCTTGTCGGTGCACTCCACTCCTAAGTGGTACTCTATCACATTTCCAAAGGATATCATAGTGTGTGACTTTATCAATGTGTTCCCATATATCATCCAACATCACCTTCATCAAGAATTCATCAACTGACTAATTTAAAAAGTCCCATGTAGTGGGATATATTTCAAAGTAGAGAGTGAAATTATTAAGAGACACATTTATCCTGTGGTTTGTGAAGATACTCAATATTTCTGGAATCAATTTTAGGCCTCTTAATAATATTACCTTTAAATTTTATTGAAATTAAAGATGTCACTATGATATCAATACATCTATGTCGATGGAAAATATTTTCCAAAGTACTCTTATCTTGCTCTTATGAAGTGGTTAAGGATCACGTGATATGACTCTTTGGAAAATAATTTTGTTTACCTTTTAAGGAAAATGATTATAACCATAAATTGAACAAGTAACATAATACCCCATTCAAATGGAATGTATCGGAGATCTCAAGGAAATTCATGATATATTCATGTTGGTCATTAGTTTGTAACTCACTGAGAAATCCATGTTTTGAATCATTTTATTTAATCTATTATTTTTTCTCAAATAATGTACTATAAAATTAGGGTTTAAAATACATTAAGATACCCCATTTATGAATGGATATACATTGTTCACAACTGTTTGTTCTGGAGGCATCGACTACACTTTATTCTAGTGTTCATGATGCACAAACAAGGAGTTGAATCCATCAGTGGTTGAAATATTGAATAAATTTTCACTATCCATTATACATCACTTTCATAAGTCCCTATCAATATTAAATTCACACTGAATTGGATTTTGATAATCCATACTCCTAGATCTAGTGGTGGGGTTCCTGTTCATATATAATTTGTTCTGTAATGACTATAATAACACTTCTATTCATATAAAATGATTAAAAAGTTGAAAAGAAATAGAAAGGGAATGAATGTGTTTTTCAACGCATTTTTTAACTCTTATGGTCATCATTACTACTCAATAATAATAGTAAAAATATTATCTACCGTATGTGAATTTTACATCAACATGACTGGTTAATAATTTTTAATTGATAATACTTTATATATCAGTCACTAAATACATATGTGTAGTGTATTATAAATCTATGATTATCCAGTGAATTTGTTGAATTGTCAGCCTCTGGCACTATTTAATTCTATTATCGAATCAAAAAAATAGTTGGTTAACAGAAAAATATAAAAATATAAAAATTATTTTTCATTAAAAATAATTGATTAAATTACAGGGTAAATTAATTTTTTGTGGATTCATTCTTATTGATGTTACCTATCTAATTTATATACCTATCTTTCTAATTATTTGAAAATCCAATTTGGCAATACCAATTCCTTATGTTCAAATTGGATAATATTATCTATACTACTGGAAATAATATTTATTATGAAATCCCTTTTGTTAAGATTCATTAATATTGAATCATAAATGCATAATATTAATATTAACTATTGACCATAAACTAATTCACTCAATTTATTTTTATTTCCTCTTTCCACATTCCTCTTTATTATATTATCATGATGGGATAATATATAATTAGTCAACATAATAATTAATATTTGATGTGACCTTACATGAATGTTATTTTTTCAAAAATTAATTCTCTCATCCCCAAACTATTAATCCCTCGCCTCTTAATCTACTAGACACACCTGGTATAATGAAAATCCAACACACAAAAAAATTCATCTTTTGAAATGATTTTAGAATAAAAATTTGAAAAAAAGAAGATAACCTTAGAAAAATAATTGATCATAAAAGAAATATTATTTACAATTTATAAAATTAAGGACTATAAAAGAACGAAATACTAAGACTACACCCAAGGAATCTAGATACATTTTAATAGATAAAGATAATTTTTATTTTTTTCAAAATCATTCAGAGCTTGATATAATCGTAAAATAGACATGATGGAATAAAAAATATTATAATTTTAGGAACCAAAAACCATCTATCTCTATTTTTTTATTCTTCTCATGTTTTCCATGGAGGATTTAGTTCCATCAAAAATAAAACTAGACATTCCACTTTTAAAAAATAAATATACCCAAATGATCCTAACAAGATATCATCAATGAAATATGTCAGATCTACTTATTTAAGTCTTAACCACGTACATATTAGTTCATAAGTATTGTTCATATTTTTAATGAATTGTATAAAATTCATACAATGTAAAAGAATTATGCATTGGTCTTGAATTGGGAATCATTTCTTATGAAGTCACTAAAACCACCACACGATCGCCGCCAAATACGTATCCAATTTTATTTTTATGGACTCTAAAATAATTCCTATAAATTCACCTCTTTATTGTGACCACCGACATTTTTGTAGGGAAAATGATATAAAAAATCCCTTAAATTATTACGAACCCTTTTAGAAACCTTAAAATATTCATTGATGTTATATATTTCTTGATTTTAAAATTAAAATGAAAACTATGATTATGAACTCATAGATGAATCTTATGAAGTCATGTTGAATCTATTTTGACATCCCAAAGTTATCCTTATGATTTCTTTAGATCATAACCAGCTATTCTATGTTATAAGATAACACTATGAACCAATAATGAGGGTTTAAATCAAATTCATCTTCAAATCATATTCCCCTATAGGGATTAACATCAAGGTTCATTTCTCCACACCATAACCTTTATTCCAGGGATTCGTTGTGTCTGGATCGGTCTTCATACAAGCCATTTCAAGTACATGGGAAACACGGAAAATGATTTCCTTCTCTAAAATCCTTCCAAATTATCAAAAAATTATTTATATCAATGATACTTCAATATTTGAACATAATTTTATCATTCTAAAAAAATAATAAGAACAAAAATCAATGTTAATTAAATTAAAAACATAGTAATGAATTAAAAGTATCACCATCAAAACCTATAATAATAATCCCAAAAATATTTGGTTTAGGGATTCCCTCTACATGTGTCTGATAGATTAAAACATTCAATCCCCTGCATATTCCATCCAACTATGTTCATTCTATGATAACCAAAAATCAAATGATAGTAAAATAGATTTATTAGATACTATTTTACAATTATCTGTCATTAGGTTCAAATTATATTCCATATCTCCAAAAATCCTATATTTCATCTACTTATATAATACATGTTTTTACAAAAAAATTGTGATAAACAACACTTTAGGAATCCTTTAACTTTGGAATAATTTTTGGAAAAAATATAAAATTTAACATTAAAAATAAAATAAGAGATGAGAAAATATGAGATCAAAGATATATTAAAACCTTATGAAATATTCATCATGAAATAATATAACTGGTAAAACATTATATTCACAAATCCCCAACAAATAGAATGGTAACTATAGTAATTTGATTATATATGTGGTCATAAAAAAAATATGTGAGGCTCCATGATTAAAACATCCAAGAACAAATTCTTACCCAACCATTATATACATGTCAACATCTCCAAACTCAAAAAAAATTGTTGTATAGTCTTTAGATTTTATTATATACTAAAGAGTGAAATATACACATCCATCAAGGTGTATGGGGATGGGTGAGTAACAAACATAATAGAGAACCACCAACAATACCTAAACCTTAATCTAACATGATATTTTAGTTCATGTATTCAATAATAATGAAGTATTGAAAATACACACATGTTTGTTCATTGTGTGATTTCAAATCCATAGTGAAACCCATTTATACCTACATTAGCCAATACCAGTTTCAGTAGGCATAATGTACATGAGAAATACCAATAATAAATATCATGATGAGAATATATTTGAAAAGCCTATATTGTAATCACAAGGATATATCCATAATAGTTTGGATGATACTTCAAATCCAACCACTCAAGAATGAACAACCACATACATGGGATATGGTAATCCAATCAACACTGCACATTTTAATTAATTGGAACGTGAATCTAAATAATGATGAGGGTGTAACATAGACTAAATCTCGAGAATGTTAAAACATTGACTGAAATATGAATAACATGTCCTAACCATTACATTTATAATAATGATAACATTATTCAACTAATGAGAAGAACATATCCTGGGAATCCTCAATTGAATATTGAAGAAAAAGATCCCAAAATCATCCAATTATATCATCTATCAAGTCACTTAAGGAATATTTCTTCCTAATCTAAAAATATAATTTATCATAATTAAGCATAATGGCTCATACCTAATAAGCCTTCCATATGAATGAAAACCACAAGGAAGACCCATCAGTATATAAAATATTATAAAGAGTTAGTAACATTCTATTAACTCATACAACATAAATTCTATCTCAAATAAAGGAAATATATTGTAATATTTACTTCTCCACACTCAACGATGAAGAAGAAAATTTCACATTCCTATGTTCTCAAATATGGACATAAATAATCATCTTTATACCTGATAACCCAAATTCATTCCCAAATACAGAAGAAGTAAACCCAATTTCAATGCTGCTAATCTAACTAATATTGATTCCAACATGTGTGAAACAATTCCTGGACTCTTCTTAGGGTATTAACACTTTTAAATGTCTTCAAAATTTCCTAATTATGTAAACAAAATCAACCATACGATGCTCTGGAATAACACATACTTAAATGTTCATGGACACACATAAATAATGAAGAAATTTGGGTCTCTCTTACCTTTATACTATAAGGGAATTCTCACCAAATGGGATCATATAATTCAAGTACATTCTATAAAAAACCTATAACCTTACAGAAAACATCCAATTTTTTTATTTGACTTGAATAATGTGGAAACTGTGAGAGAAAAAATATATTGGAGACAAATAGAGTATAACCTTTTCTTGAGAATATTAACAAAGTTACTTGCGATTGAATATGGGTTCAAAAGAGATGTAAGAATTTCATTGAAATATAGGTGATAAATTGGTCAACTATTTCTATGATATAGTTTATAGAAGTTGGTGAAGAATTAAAATTTTAATTTTATAAAATAATAAAATTTGATATTTTTTTAGAATTATAGTCCCTCAAGTACCCACCCAGTGGTTTTAGGGTTTGAAGGGGGTTTTCCATATGTGTAATCATCACTAGGTATATAGTGATACCTATTAAAACATTTTAAAAGAGGAACCCTTCCACTTATCTTCTACTCCTCTATCAAAACATGGGAGGTTCAAACCACATATAAAACCATAAATAATAAATAAATATAATTGTAAAAATTATATCTAGTTTGTACCATAAAATTATGTGGAGTCTGGAAAATCACTAATTTGGGGTGCATATTTTCACCTAGAAGTACATGAAAAATGAATCCCAACAATAAAAATTAATGGGGGTACTAAAAAAACCATATTAAACATTTTATAGAAAATTTTGACCGTTTATGGAAAAATCTATTATTTTGATGTTGTAAAATACATCAATCATATAAAAATAGTCTATAAAATCCATATTACCTCAATTCACCATGAAAGAAAAACTATTCCAATAAAATTATATCAAATTATATATATTTATAAAAACAAAATCATCCTCTTGGGAAACTATCCCTTAATAAGGGTAAATGTTATATATCTCAAATAACATTCCACCAATACTGTTCATAACTATGCCCTAATTCAAAATTATGCTCAAAATAAAAGAAAGGAATTAATACGATGTAATTATTGATTAACATTAAACATGACCCCATATTTAGGTAACAAATTCTTCCAAAAAATCCCACAAACATTCTCCCCAATATTTTAATAGAATTCTGTACTTGATCCATTCATTGAAAATCTAACATGCATTATAGTTTTACCTAAGGTTCTCATCCATATTGGTAGATGTTAAATCCATAAATTTCATATACCATGACCTAATTAAAACATTTATATAATCATAAAAGATAAAAAAAATTATCAAAATTTTCACATCAATTGGTAATATAATTTTCAAGGTAAATTCTCACTTAAATCCATGAAAATAAATCACACTTGTTAGAAAATTAAAAATAGTTTTAAAACTAAATTTGATGAATTTTAAATATCATAATATACTCAATAACGGTGATTAAATTAATATATAATTGATTTATTGGATGAAATCCTCTTGTTTTTTATCATAAATTCACCACATAATGGTCCCAAGATGATAAAATTAGTAAAATCCCAAATTTGTTTATCAAGAAACCCCACATAGACATTTTTTAAATAAATTAGTACCTATTTCTTACAATTAAGAGGTCTATTTGACACTAAAAATTTCTCCAACTAAAAATGAACAACTCATCTTTCTCTTCTCAATAATCGACATCAAAAAATCCCAAAAAATAAGAAAATATTTTATAAAAACAATTTTGAATCCTTATAAATTATTCAAGAATACACTCCAAACTCGATAAGGGGTTATAGGAGAAGAAGATGAAAATTGTTTCCCTTACCACAAATAATTTTTCGAATATAATACAATAATCAAACAGAATTGGTTAATTTGTATTGGAATTGATGGGGATAGAAACTATAGGGTTATGCTAGATAGGTAGAAGAGAAAAATTAAATATTTTCCATAAATATTCCTAATTTATTGGTATATAATGAGAATATCACTTAACAACCTATGAATTATCTAAATGATTACATTAGTATAAATAAATTATTTACAAATCTAGATTAAAAAATAATTTATAACCTAAAATTTTGATTCATTATTTTCTTTTAATTCAAAAATCCCACAAATATCATTCTCATGAATAAACGGTTGAATTAGAAAGTGTTATAATAATTTCAAAATTCTAAACCAAATACTAAAATTAACTATAAATGAAAATAAAATAAATCAATGCTCCTATGGGTTTCCCAATTCCAATTTCTATCATCTTATTTAATCCAACTATTTCCCTCCAACAAAAGTGAGGTATCATATTTAATATATTTTAATTTTTTTGGTATCATGTAAATTATAAAGGGAAACCTTATGTCATTTCAAAGGGACATAACCTTAAGAAAAAAGAAAATATCAACATAAAAATAGTTTATTTGTCGAATTACACATGATTCATCAAAAATATAACATGTGTTATAACTGTACCACTAAATTTATTATTCCAAATTTTCTTGGGATGAAAATTTGATGTGTTACACATTGGATATTTAATTAATTTTAGCAGATTATTGTGATGGTTCTACCTACCCTTAGGAGGTACTTATTATCAAATATTTATATTATAATTTTTTTAATAAACATAACAATGAAAATAATAAACATAATTATCAAATTTTTGAAACAATAATAGGAAATCATTTATGATGAATTTTTATAAAAACACATTTCTAGATCGTATAATATTATATATTTAAATAATAATTTATCTTGAGGAATTAATTTATATAATCAAATATAAAATAAATTTCATGAAAAACAATATTTTTTTACAAATGTTATCCTAATAATAGATTAAATAAAATTTATTTATAATTTTATTATGGAATAAAAATGTATTTTTAATTAGTTAATCATTGTTAATATATTTATTTTTAGGTTTCTATAACCTTAATAGGGTTACATAAACATGAACCAAAATTGGAACAAGTTTACAATTTTCTATTTTAATTTAATTAAAATTATAGTAATCTATACCACAATCTAGATAAATTTTTTCGAGGGATATATACAATTTAGGTTTATCATTTTTCATTATTCGACAATAACTTCCCTTCTAATTTCATCTAATTCAGATAATTATTTAGAAAAGAAAATCATTTTTCAAAATTGATGTGTCATGTTGTATTGAAAAAAAATCTATAATTACAAAAATTTAATAATTTCCCAACATTTAGTAATAATTAGTGGTTTATTTTTCTCTCTGTCATCAAATATTTTTTTCTAGATGCACACAATCTAAAAAACTACTAAGAATGGATATATTTTTTCATAGAATATTTTACACCTGTTACATCATTGAACATTATTCCATTAATTTTTTATTTTTCAATTAATTTATAATTAATTTTTTCTCTCATAAATATCGATGGAATTGTTAATAAAAATATATATTATACGATATAGAATTGGTTTGGGAACCAGGATTCATGAATTATGTTTACTATCCCAAATGGTATGATCCACCCCCAATTGATGGTGTTGATTTATTCTTGGATATACCCATCAATGATTTAAGAACACTTTGGGAATATTGAATACAAATCTTTGATACTCACTCTATGCTGATGTTCAGAGAGTATTTGTGGTTAATGTTTTATTGGGAATACAATGCATTATTGATATTATTATTCAAATTATTCATAGATATGAATGATTTGATTAACAACCATTGATACACATTTTTTTGATCAAATTATGTTTTTATTGAATCAAAACAAAAAAAATATTAGATAGAGGAAATAGTTTGAATTTTGGATTTTGAATTCCAATTATTACAACAAACGATGTCATTAATTGTTTTTATTATTTTAAAATATTTTAGGTATTTATATATATATAATATAAATTTTTTTTGATATATATATTTATATATTAAAAATAATTTAAAATTAATTATATAATATATATATAATTATATATATATATATATATTAGGAAAATATTATTCCGATGGACTATATTTATAGGGGAATCTTATTTAGAATAAAATATCTACAATCATTGTTAGATTCCGAAAAAAATCCCCAAAAAAGTTTAATATATTTATCTAACTTTTCTAAATTAGACAACCAATTTTAATATTTAACAGATCAAAATTCTAAAAAAACATATATTTATTTGTTAAATGTTATCTCTCAATTTCAAAAAAAAATCAAATTATAAATTTATTATTTGATTTAATAATTTTTTAAACATTTAAAATGTCAACAAATATGAATATCTATAGATATCAATCATTCAAAAAGATATATATCCAACATCTCATTTTGTATCGCTTTTATGTCCATGTGTTTATTTCATTTTCATGCACTCTCTGTGAAGTAAACCCATAAATTCTCATAATAAGTATAACCCTTCTGAGATAAAATAAGTGAAATGTTACAATATATTTCTATTAATAAAATATGGTGACTCCAATTTGTAATGGGGTTTAATTTGGTATCAATTTGAGTTTAGGAATAAGTAGATTTTGTAATGTTCATATGAGATGGTGGAGAAAATACAAAAGGTTATGTAATTTAGGTACTGACACCATATTATTTGAGATTATTTCAAGAGAAGAAAATAATGGATGAAAAGTTCCAATCTTGAATAACTAATTTTAAAAGATATTTAAATGAATGTTAAAATAATATTGATGAAGTATAAAAGTGATTTAGGAATCAAAAAAATTATTAAAATGGTTATGAATCTTTTTTATGTTATAGGAGTTAATGAGTACCTCTGTAAAGATAACTACGACATGCAAAAAATGTCAACACCCAAAGTAAGACATCTCTATAAGGATTATTCTGAAACGATGTGTAATAAAAAGTAATATTATATAATGGTTTGTTCTTTTCTATGTTAATAAATAGAAATAAAATTATAAAGGTTATCTAAATATCATGTTGTTATATATGTGTAATTTTGATAAATTAAAAGATTTATAAAGATGATATTGAGCTACGTAAAGGTATTCTCATCTTGTGTATGGGAAATGTTCAACAAAAATATCAATATAAGTGTCACGACATATCCCCCGGGGCCCGTGTCGTGACTATGCCAAGCCCGCCTTTCGTAGGCTAGGGGCTGGCGACTAGCACCGGAAAGGCATATCTCTAAAATGGGAACGCATTGTCGTCAAACCTATTCAAACACATGGAGTAGAATGCAACAAGAAGAAACCACTTTGTAAACTGCTATAGTAAAAAGAGTGAAGAATGTAAAGAGGCCAGAATAAAAGCCCATATGAAAGTAAGAGTTCAACTCAAAAGTACAAATACAACTGAAAAGTGAAAATCAGATCCTGGATCATAAACCGCTGATCCTACCTGAAGGGTAGGTACATCTCACGATCAGTAGTCCCTGCATCACGTCACACCAAATGGTCTGCCTCCGAGTACCATCCAGTCCTTGCTCCCTCATCCTCGATCAATGTTGTACTTTGTCTGCACATGACACAACATGGTGCAGGTGAAGCCTTTGAAGGGGTGAGTATAACGATTCTCAGTGGGGACTATGAGACTCTGTAGGTCTCCTAATGTTCCATAAAGGAAAGCCACAAATAAAGACATCGACTCTACTTAGTTATATGCACATACATATACCTATGTTATCTATATATACACATCTCATACATGAGGAAATAATACCACAATGGTAACACCACAAAGGTAACACAAAAAAGTTAAATGTACCACAGTGGTATCACCACAAAGTATCTACCATGTTTGTAAAAATACCACACAAGTACAACAATGATGATAGTACCACGAAGGTAAAAGTACCACACATGTTTCACCATAATGATATTACACTAAAGGTAAAAATACAAAAAAGGTAACACAATGAAGATATTACCATGAAGGTAAAAGTACCACACATGTTTCACCATTTAGATAGTACCATGAAGGTAAAAGTCTTAGTTCAAAAAGAGTCTCAGATCAAACCAGGTTTTCAGTGAATTTTAGAAGTATAGATGATTAGTCCTGAAGCTAGATCATATTATTCTGTCAACAAGCACTGCTTATGACCATAAGAAGTCTTACCTAAACAAAATTGATAGGTAATTACCCCTGAAATGATCCACACAAGATCTGACCCACCCCGAGTTGATAGATATCTAACCCCCGTAGTAACCCACACAAGATCTTACCCACAAAGGATCGGTATGCAATGACACACAGAGGTTCGCCTAATACTGACCCACACAGGATATGACCCACATAGGATTGGTTTTCGCTGACCCACACAGGATGGCTAAGAACAGACCTAGATAGGATCTGACCCATATAGGATCTTTATGCGTAAAATCACATGGGATCGATGAGCACTGACCTCCTTATGATATGTCTCCAACATCCACCTCACTGTCATCCATTGGATTCCTCGAACCCACTGCACTCATGTTCCGTAGAATCTTACCTCTAGATATCGGTCATTCCTCGACCACCACTATGCTTCAAAATGGTGTAACCCCAATGATTGCCATGTCTTAATGGTTCATCACGATAGATGCTTTGTCAATCGGACGCCCGGTCTATAAGATATAAGCATTTTAGTTCAGGGGGCCAAGTTTGATTCCGGTTCAATCCAACCCATCTATAGTCCCAAACTCTCCAAAAAAATAAGAATAGTATACCAAATGGAACAGATCGATCCAAGGATCTCAACGCTGCAGATGGTTCACCAAACGAACGTCTGGTTCTCATGATATGGCCCTTTAAGTGATTTTGGCCCCGGGTCCGATCAGACCTGGTAGGACTGACCCCACCCAACCCGGTCTGGGCTGGGCCATGGTGAGCATAGTCCATTGGGCTAAGGTTCAGCCTGACCTGCAAGGGGGTGGCCTGCAAAGGCGGATAGAAAGGGAGGCCCGACCCACAACAGGGGTGGCCCCGCTACGTAGGTCGGGGCCAGCGAGACAGCGGCCCTGCTGCTGTCCTCTCAACTTAAAAGGGGAGAGCGTTCCCCCCCCCATATCCCAAACTCTCGTATGGCCTAGTGATCCTTTGGTTAGTGAAGTGGCGGCACCACGTAGATTCTACCTGGTCGCCGCAGAACCCACTAGAGGAGTGGGTTCTGCCTCCTCCATCGTGGTTTGGTTGAGGCCTCCAGCACACTGGCGGTGCACGAAGGGGCTTTACCATTCCCTTCCATGGTCGTCCGATGAGATGGCCACATTCTTTAACCACCAACGCGGATAGGCCGTGGGCCCTTCCTCACCAGCATTGCGTGATGGTGCGTCGCAACTCCTCTACCCCCAGCCAGTGCCAACCACTCTATGTATCACCGTGGATTTGTGTCACGACCTCCATTGGCGGTGCTCATTGGTGCGATGCCTCCTTCATAGTCAGTCGGTGTCCTGCTGTTCCGATGGTCTTCCACAGAGGGCGCAAGGTTAGAAAAGTAGAGGAGGGTCCAGGCTAGGATCGTTATGCTCGCGCCCTCCACGTTATCCTATAAACATGAGGTGATATTAAGGGTTTGATAATCAATTGAAGTAAACAACAATCAAAACCCTACAAAGATACCTTGGAACAACCTCCCACAAAAATTAATGAATCATAGATCAACCCGTTAGTCGGTTTGCCCACGTTCTTCATGTTATTCAAGAATTGGGAAGTGGAAATCATTTAAAATGCATAAATGAATAAACCACCTACCTTAAGAATGATCATGAGTGTGTGTTTGTGGATGCATGTCGATGTTCGTTGTCCTCCACAACGAGAATCTGATGGCGCCACTCATACATCGATCTTCGGATCGTGGTTTGGTGTCACCTGTCAGATCCCGCTAGGATCAGCTCCGTCCCCTAAGGGTTTGGGGTCTCATCACTTTATGAACAGGTCGCTTCTTGGTGAAGTTGTGTTGATACCCTTCATCATGCTCTATATAAATAGGAGAGGGGAGGGTATGTAACGACGTGGAGAATTAATGACAGCTCATTAATTAGGAACCTTCCAAATTCCTCAACGATGTCATCACATTTGATTTTTAAATAAATCCATTTATTGGCTGGACACATCGCATTTCCCACAATCCACTTTTCCACTGGAGGACATGAATGAAATAAAAATAATAATGTTATTTTATTTTATTTCATTTAAAAAGTAGTAAAATGTAATTTTTTTCTCCAGACCTACTATGTTCAATGTAATGTCTCCCTTAAGTAAATCCTGGCACTGCGGATTCAACCGTGCTCTCGTATTTTTAATCCATTCTCCGGTTAAAAAGTTAGAAAATGAAGCTCACACGTTTACTGAACATACATTTAAAAAATTCAATAAATTAATTACGTTAACCCTAGACCTGTGCCATTTGAGGTTAGGATTCACCTAAGGAGAAAACTCCCCAACAAACTCAATGGAAATCTTGGATTTTCAATCCGAGATAATTTTTATATGTTATAGATTTTAAAATAAAATTATTGTTATTTAATTATCTTATTTACCGACAAAAACTAACATTCACTGGTGGCCAACGCTGGCCAATGATAGTATCAGCCTATGAAAATAATACCCTCATTAGTTCAACAGTGGTATCAGGTTTTTAATCTGAGTTACCGTTCATGATTTATAATCATTTGAAAAATAAAATAATTTAAATTAATTATTTTATTTATGGTTATTCCTTTTTTTTCTCAGAGGAGGAATGCACCAACTAAACTTAAGTCACACGTATGGTAAACCTGTCATCATGAACATAATGATTCCCTCATATTTATGATCTAGGAAATTGTTTAAGAGTTATTCCTCATTTTTCAAGAAAACTATTTATGGACACAAATTAAAACATAAAAAAACTTTGACGGATCATTCCAGACACTCTAGGCCTCAGAATCATGCTCCGTCAGATTTCACCGTTTAGAAATAATTCCATATAATTAAAAACAAAATATATTAATTTATATAGAAATTCCGAGACATTAAATTCCACCCACCATAGGTCTTTACATTCCCAATAACCAAAATCAAAGGCAAATAAAACAAGTGAGGGTACTAAGAATGAATCTGAGCCTCCCGCTCTCATGTGATCCCCAGGACATCCGGGTGCTACCACCGAACTCTCACCAGAGGGATCGACCATCCATGAAGGTCTCTCTCATGTTGGTCCTCTATTACTTTCAAGAACTCCGTGAACGTCAACACATTGTGAAAGTTCACCTCATAGCAGTCAATAACGTGCGATGGATCATGCACATGTCTCCTCAGCTGTGGCACATAGAATGAATTATGCACCTGATGCATCTGTGGGGAAAGATATAGATGGAATTCCACCACTCACACTCTGGCGAGAATCAAGGATTTTCTGATAAACTACATAGATAACTTGCCTCCCTGGAAAAATCTCTGAAAACCTATTTGAGGTGAGACCCTTAGGAAGACATTGTCTTCCTCCTCCTATTGGAAAAAGACTTCTGCCAGCTCTGTGAATTCTTCACTTGCTGAAAAGTGAGGCATTGTGATACAAATATTACCACTTCTTCCTTCAACCCTGCCCAATAGTACTGACATTGGAGGTCCTAGTACACCTTCACCACTCTAGGATGTACCGTTAAAGGGGATGTATGGAACTACCTCAACACCTCCTCCTAAAGCATAACTGTTACCATGGTGTGTCCTCTGAAGAGAACGATGTGCCCATAACATTATAAAATCCTTCAAGAGACTGCCCTAAGGATATATGAGATCGATGGGCCTCACAGTCAACATCTCAAGATATGCCCCCTAAATTTCTTAATGAATTGGGGGAGTGACAGTCATAGACTGGAGGTATGATCCTCCATATTTAAACATGAAGGATATCTGTATCATGACTAGATGCTCTGATTCCTCACTCATCTGTTGTATACAAGAGGTCCTGTTGAGTACGTCTGCCACCACATTCCCCTTCCCATAAGTATAGGTTATCTGAAAGTCATAGTCTTGGAGGAACTCTATCCATTGTCATTGTCTCGTCTTCTGAAAGCTCCGCCGACACTTTTCCTTCCACAAGAAAGGCCCCCCATTCTTTTTCAAAGATGACAAAGGTGTCGTTACCCTAGAGAATTCATGTACAAATCTCTACTAGTACCCAGCCAAAGGAAAAGTCCATCACCCTTCAGGGAGGTAATCCTGGAAACATCTTTTGAAAACATGTCTCCACACTCCACCACTCTTTTTGGGAACTAAAAATTCAAAAACACCTGGTGATAAGAGGTTAAGGCTGGCTAACTCAAGGGTGATCGGTTGCACCCTCCTATGCATGAGTTTATCTTATCCATCATAGGTTTCCTTCTTCATATACAAGGAAAACCCGATTCTAACATTGTATATAAACCACAACCTTTTTTCCTACTACAGTCAATCTTAATATGAATTGGGGATGCCCAGTCCATTCCCAATCAAACGTCATAAGGCCTCGACACTACCACCAAGAGGTTTCAATCTAAACTCTTGCCTCAAAGTTCAGATCACAAAGTCTGTGTAAGTGCGATTATCAAGTCTTCTCCGAATGGTGTATCCATACAATAGATTCATGTTTTCATTTTAACCATAAACATGCGGTCTTGAACATGATTCAGGGTTAGAAAGGAATTATTGGTACCTATGTCTACTAATGTGGAAGCAAGTAGAAGACACAGACCGTACCTCGAATCATTCCTAGATCCCTTGCATCACACTCCTTGACTGCATGAAACTACTTCCTTCACCTATCCTCCAGCTCCCTGAACATGGTGGGGGAACACAGTGGTGTGGTTGTTGTAATATTTTGAAATGTAAAACACCTCATGCTTCTCTCATAGCTCCACTTCCATGTTTACTGACCTACAGATTCATCTATCCCTATCAATTCTTCTTCCCAAAAGATTTTACATGACTAGGTCTCTGAGACTAGTGTCAGTATCCTGCTTTACCACTGTTAACATTCAATGGTTTCATCTACTCGCCCAAAGAACATTTAACCACAAGGGTTTTCTCTATCACACTAATATAAGTATGAATTCATATAGGAATAGTGTTGTCTCTGATGTACCTAAACACACATCACATGGAGGTCTAAGCCCTAAAGCACTGACCGAACTGTATTCATCGAGTACCTGGGATGGTAGGTACACCTCGATAAAAACTCAGCTACCGACATGTCGTCCTGCCAATGTTGTATAAGATCTAGGGAATAATTATCCCTTATCTCTTTATGGAAAGGGGGCCCCTTCTCTATAGAAGGTTTTATAGCTTTTCAATAGAAAAATTATCCTCTTCGCAAGATCATGGTAATCTAAACCATGTTATCATCCTGTTGAGCCATGCAGTAGGATCTCTATTATGACAAACATATGATCGAATGGTGCCCAAGCTAGATGGAAACTTAGCCACCTCCTCAAGCCTGTCCTTAGCCACCAATGATTCAGTCTCTCATTGTAACCTGAGGGGTATGTGATGCCAAAACACGTGTAATTCACTAAGCCTACATGTGTCCACTATCGGTACCTCCATTAGTAACTGCTGACCAACAGGCTGTGATATAGCTAGTACACCACCCAATGGTGCTAACGCTGTAAGAGGGTCCTTCACTAAGGAATCTTCACTTGATGGGTCGTCATCAGGTACTCTCTCAAAAATTATATCTGGTTGTCTAGGTGGCAGCATCCTGATAAATAACATGTGAACCATGGTCTTTATGTTATACATGGCGAGCTTACTCAATTAAATCAAAAATAAAAACATTCCAAAAAACACATGCAACTAGTTGTTTCGTTCACAGAGACGGAAATCAGAATTCAGGGTAATGGTGTATGTATAAGTCGGCCGCCGTACCAACACTGGATTCCCCAAACTGAAAACCACACTCATATCACTCAACACTATTGCCACATAGAAAAGATCAGAGTCATAGTTATTTGGTAGAACCGACTAATATAATAACACATTGTCACGACCTGTCCCCTGGGGAATGTTCGCTGACTCTGATAAGTCTGTCTTCCATAGGCTAGGGGCTAGTGACTAGCACCGGAAAGGTGTTTCACTAAATGGTAAGGCATTTCTTCTAAACCTTAAAAAACACACATACTATAACACAACAAGAATAAACCACTAAGTATACTACTATAGTAAAAAGAGAGTTGAATGTAAAGGGGCCAGAATACAATCCCAACTGAAAGTAAGAGTACAACTCAAAAGTACAAATACAACTAAAATGTCAAAATCAGCTCCTAGATCATCCACCACAGATCCTACCTGAAGGGTAGGTACAACCCAGAATCAGTAGTCCCTAAATCACATCACACCAAATTTTCCGCCTCTGAGTATCATCCAGTCCTGGTTCCCTCAGCCTCAATCAATATTGTACATCATATGCACAGGAAACAACAAGGTGTGGGTGAAGCCCATGCGGGGTTGAGTATAAAGATACTCAGTGGGGACCCAATGACCTAGTAGTTATCCTAAAAATTCACAAAGTAAAACCACAAAGAAAGATATCAACACTTCTTATGTATATTCCCATACATATACCTAAGTTATAAATTTTTAAACATCTCACACATGAGGTAAGAATACCACAAGGGTAACACTATGATGGTAAATTACCACATAGGTCTCACCATGAAGATAGTCCCATGAAGGTAAAAGTACCACACATGTATCAATGAAAAGATTGTACGACGAATGCAACAGTACCACACAGGTATCATCACAAAGATAGTACCACGAAGGTAAAAGTACCACACAAGTATAACCACAATGATAGTATCACAAAGGAAAAAGTATCACAAAGTTATAACCCTTAATATAGTAACACGAAGGTAAAAGTATTAGTTCAATAGAGTCTCATCTCAAACTAGGTTTTCAGTGGAGTATGGAAGTACATATGATTAGTCACGAAGCTAGATCATCTTATTCTATCCAGAGGCACTTCTTTTGACCATACGGAGTCTGACCCACACATGATCGATATGTAATAACCCCCACAATGATCCACATAGGATCCGACCCACCCTAGAGTCAATAGGTAACTGACCCTCGCAGTGACCCACAAAGGATCTCACCCACATAGGATCTGTATGCGCTGACCCATACAAGATCGCTGAGCGCAGACCCACAAAGGATCACACCCACATAGGATCTGACCCATATAGGATCATTATGTTCTGACCCACAAAGGATTGTTGAGCACTAACCTACGTCTAATCTATCTCCAACCTCCGCCTCACTACAAGCCACTGGATTATTCGAACCCGTTGCGCTCGAGTTCCATATAATCTCCCCTCGAGATATCGGTCATACCTAGACCACCAATAAGCTCCAAAAAAGGAGTAATCCAAAGGACCACCATGTCATAAGGGTTCTAATGGGATAAACGATGCATCAACCGAACACCCAATATAAATGTTATAAGTGTTTTAGTACTGAGGGCCCGGTTGTATTCAGGTTCGATCCAACCCGGCTGTACACCAACCATCTCCAGTACTCAATAGAAGTATTCCAATAGGAAATTATCGATCGAAGGATCCCAACACCATAGAAGGTTCATCAAACGGACGTATGGTTCTCAAGATATGGCACTTTAAGTGATTCCGGGACTAGGTACAGTCCAACCAAGTTAGATTGACCTGCCCGTCCTAGTATAGGCTGGGCTGCAGTGGGCTCGACCCATTGGGCAGAGGTCCAACTCAGCCTAAATGTGGGCAGTCCACAATGGCAGCCTGATTGCATAGGGCCTGACCTGAAGGGGGAGGGGGTGTCCCAGCCTGCAAAAGGCACAACCTGCAAGGGGGCGGCCCGACCACGTAGGGTGGGGCCCGTGAGACAGCAGACCGGCCACTATCCACCCAATCTGGAAAGGGGGGAGCATCGCCCCCATATCAAAAACTACCATATGGCCTAGAGTCCGTTCAGTTTGTGAAGCGGCGTCGTGGCGTGGGCGTCTCCCAGTCGATGTAGAATCTACCAGAGGTGCGGGTTCTGCCTTCTCTATCATAGCTTCATCTACGACCTCCTTCTCACATGCAGTGTGTGACATCGCACTACCCTTCCCTTCTGAAGCCTTCGGATGATCCGGTATAATTCTATGACCACTGTGGCTGACGAGGCATGACCTGTTGCTCACCGGAGGTGGCACCAGCATGCCGCACCTCCTCTATAGTCAGCCAGTGCCGGTCGCTCTGATGACTGCCACAGCTTTGGGTTGTGGCCTCCTATTGTAGTGAGCATCGACACGCTACCTCTTTCTTAGGCAGTCGGTGTCCAGCGACATCGGAGGTCTTCCACGGAGGGTGCATGTTTATAAAATTAGTGGAGGGTCTAGGACTGGTTCATTAGCCACGATCCCTCTGCATTAGCTTGTAAACATGATGAGAGATTAAGGGTTTAAAATTAAATTTAATTAAACAACAATCAAAAATCTACAACAATACCTCGCAACAACCTCCTGCAAGAACAAATGAATCACAGATCAACCCTCTATTCTGTTAGTCCGTGTTCTTCATATAATTCAAGAACAGAGAAGAGGAAATCATTTAAAATGCATAAACGAATTAACTCCATACTTTAAGAATGAAGGTGATCACACATTTGTGGAAGAAATTTGGTGTTCCCCATCCTCCGCAATGAGCATCCAATGGCGCCACTCGTATTTCAATCTTTGGTTCATGGTTCGGTGTCACCCATCACCTCCCGCACGATTCTGCTACATCCCTTAAGTGTTCGGTATCTCGACACATTATTAGCACTTCCCTTCTTGGTGAAGCTATGTCGATACCCCTCCCCAAACAACATATATATAGCAGAGGGGGAGGGTATTTAACGATTTGGAGAATTAATGGGGGCTCATTAATTAAGAACCTTCCTATTTCCCCAATGACGTTGTTCCTTAAGAATGACATGTTAATCCATTTATTGGCTTGGAATATCGCGAGTCCTATATTATGCTTTTCCATTAGAGGATATCAATGAAATTAAAATAATAAAGTTAGTTTTTTATTTCTATTAAAAAGTAACAAAACATAAATTTTTCTCCAAACTGATTATGGTGAATAAAAAGTCTCTCATATGCAAAAATCGGTGTTGTGGATTCAACGGTACCCTCAGATTTTTTCTTCGAGCACCGGTTCAAATGTTAGAAAACCTTTCTCGTGTGTTTACTGAACATACCTTATAAAAATTTCAATAAATTAATTAGTTCACCCCCGTCCTACACCGGTCGAGTTTAGGCTCCTCATAAGGAGAAAACATCCCAACGAACTAAACGGTACTCTCAGATTTTCAATATGAGTTTCCATTTAGAAGTTATTGATTTAGATATAAAATAATAGTCACATAATTATTTTATTTACAACCCAAAACAAAAATTCAATGGTGGCCCACACTGGACAGTGTTACTATTATCTTAATGAAAGCATACCCTCATGAGTTCAGAGGTGGTCTCCGATTATTAATCTATGTTATCATTCGTGAGTTCAAATCAATTTAAAAATAAAATAATTTTATTTAATAATTTTATTTACGATAATGTCAATTTCGAATTTTCTCCCAGGAGGTCTGTGACGACTTAAATTAAGTCGCACATAGGGTATTACCAGCATCCTAAATGCAACGGTGCCCTCGTAATTCTGATTTCGGAAACCGTTTAAGATTTATTGCATTTTTTAGGAAAACTGCTCACGCGTGCAAATTAATGCTTAAAAAGCATCGACAGATCATTCCAGGCACTCTGAGCCTCGAAATCATGCGCCGCCAGATTTCACGGTGTTCAACTAATTCAATATAAAAAAATAAAAAAATATATAGAAATTATGGGACATTTAAATACGGGTATATATGTAATCAGGAAATGGAAACATACCCATATAAGGGTCCCCAATCATTTTCATATGGGTTTTGTATGTTACTAATGTATGTGTGACTGAGGAAAAATATGAGTATGGGGATTTGTGTTAGTGTTAAAATACTAGGTATTTGTGTCATCTTATCTCAACATATATGTGAATCAAAATATAATATATTTTTGAAATTCTTAAAACTGGTGAAATATTCTTATCTCTATGAGTAATATTAAGTAAAAAATATAAATAGAAATTCATAATTAATGATTGATAAATTTAGAAAATGTACATATTTTCTATTGTTAATTATATATCACAATTCAATTACCAATAATTATAGAAATAATATGGTTAATATTGAAGATGATAATGAATATTTGGAATGATAATAATTAATAATTAGAGTATGTGGTGTTGTGAAAACCAATGGGATAAAGGTTTTTTAAAAATGAGAATGAATCGGTACCATGATGTAGTCTTAATCATAGTGATATTATAAAATTTCTCTGATAAATTATGATAATTAATATACATTACATTGTTTGGAGTAGTTTAAAGTAGTGTAAAAGGAACATATATTCTTTTTATTTTAGTTTGTGTCATTATTCTCTTTCTATGTATATGTGATTCATAAAACGTCATCACTGTCATTCTATAAACAAAATTACTTTTCCTTCTGATTAGTGTATGTTTTATTGTCTTAATAGTATCTATAATCCTAATTAAAAAAGAAATATTTTGATTATAATACTATGATTTCAATTTCAAATATCATG
Organism: Viscum album; assembly: GCA_963277665.1. NCBI lineage: Eukaryota > Viridiplantae > Streptophyta > Magnoliopsida > Santalales > Viscaceae > Viscum > Viscum album. The sequence goes on along the minus strand of OY728120.1, from coordinate 25,593,793 downwards.
ATTCCATAATTTGTGGTATGATTCAAACAAGAGGTAAATTATGAAGGTCCTTGATCATAATTTTTGATTCCTTCAGTGATCAAAATTTTATTATATATAGATTTCATAGAGTAAGAATTGAGTAAAAGTATGAAAATATTACCAACATATTTTTAACAATCATGAGGAATAATATAGTCCTCAACCATATTTTTAGTAGGGGTTTAATGAGAATAATAGTAAAGGCATAGTCTAAAAAATTTCCATATTTCAAGAAATATTTCAATAATGAGATTTAGAAACAATGAGAATATAGAATAGGGGGACAGAAACTCCTAATGGAGTTTCAATATTGAATATCATGAAAAATATTATTAAAATTATTTACTAATATATTATCTATGAAGATAAAGAAAATATGGGTATAAAGAGTTCTTGACTATAACTAGTAAACAATTTGAAAGTGAGAATAATGAAAGAAAGGATAGTTATGATATTGTACCATTTTAGGACATAAGGAATCAATGAGTGAGAGATAAATATTATTATTTATGTGTAACGACCCAAAGAATTATTAATTGAAATCCATCTTGATATAATTAAATGTCTCTTTATATTTATATAAAATGTCAACTTCTTTGGTTTTATGTTAAGAATTTTGACCGTTGCAAATATAGTGGTCGAACAGTGATCACATGATTAGTCTAAATATAGGACTTTAACAAATCCAATTTACTCAAAAAAAGGAAGCGATGGCCTCATCCAGTAGAATTACCCCATACGAAGCCCATTTGTCAGAGCTCGAAAAAGAGGTGGCATCTTTGGGCTTCACTATTGACCAACCCCAAGCTGATCTTCATCATGTCAAGCTCGAACGTGACCGTCTATCAAAAAAGTGGATGTTGATTGAAATTACCACTCGAGCGATGTTATCCGAGCCACCCCAAGAGTCTGTCACCATCACACACTTTACCCTTAGGTCTTATGTGGCTATTTTAAGGGGTTATGTAACAAATAAGTAGTACTATGTTCGTGTACATTATTTTTGTATATAATAATTAATATAATTTCCAGTCATTTTTGATACATTGAAAATTGTTTTTAAAGTACAGATAGTATTTTTAGTTATTATTTAATTAAGATTTATATTTTCTTAAATTAAGGGATTTTTGAATTAAATAATATTTTAATAAAATATTATTATTATTATTAATAAATTAGTTTTTATTAAATGTAAATGATCTTATAATTTTATAAATGCAATTATAATTTTTATTATGGTTTGAAAGCCATTTCTGTCAAAACCTGTGAATTTTCGATAAATGCCATTTATTATTTTAAAAGTGAAAATTAAAAATTTTTGAAAATTATTTAGATAAAATATATGTTATTTCTAGAATCAGGATGTCGAAATTATCCAATGGTTAATTTTTCATAATTTTCTGAGACAATCAAGTTTTTGGGTAAAAATTAAATGCCGTTTAAATATATAATGTGTTTTATGACATCATAATGACCCAATAGTGATTTAATAAAACAATATAATCAATATTGTCGGCCAATATATGTTTTACCATTAAAATAAGGTGATTTTATGTTAGTTTGACTTACTTTTCAAAGCATTAATGGACCCATCAAGACTTATTAAACACCTTGTCATTTTAAATTAATTTCCAAGGGAGTGTGACTCACCTCCACATAAACAACCATGTTATATTAAAACGTTTGGACCATGGCATTATAAAATATTGTTTTCCTCTTTCCTTTTACAAAAAAAATGGGCAAAAACTGTGGGATGGTTTGTGGTTTGGATTAATTTAATATAAGTGGTCCCAAACCTAAATAATAAAGAATTCCCTCACCTTTCCTATATAATCCCACACAAGCTCCCACTTCCTCCACACTCAAAACCTTTGGAGTTCGTCCAAACTCTTTCCTAATCTCTATAGAATCCTTCCAAGGTGCCCCAAGCTTTCATGAAGCCTCTATCATGCCTCTCTCAAGCCTCTGGAAGCACACTTCCTAGTAAGGGTTTTTTCTTTCTTTCTAAATTTTGTCCAATTTCCTTTAAGTTGTTATTCCCTTTTTATTTCAATTATGAATATTGGGGTATGGTTTCGAACCTCCCTCATACTTACCTCTTTATGTTTTAATGATGGGATACCCATTTCTCTCTCATTAAATTCCTCCCATGTACACCCGTTACTATGCTGAAATTCCGAAAGGAACTTCTCTCTCCTCTTTTACATTCAAGAAATACTTTTGTATCATGAATCTAAATTCCATTAAAATTGTTGGGAAATGTATCTATATGACCTCCTTACTGTCCATTACATGTAGATATGATGAGGAACCCCTTTCACTCTCATCAACCATTTTTTATGAATTCTTATGTCACGTTGTTACGCTGCCGAAATCGCACCGATTTTCTAATCCAATGCCTTTGTGTAGTGAATACCATGCCCATTTCTCCGTCAAGGGTATTCACCTCTATGCACATTCACTTATTGATTATAAAGATTCATGTATGAATTCCACATTCCTTCATCTTGGAATAAATTATTATGTTTTATGAATCCATGTTTTATGATCCATGCAGCACACTTATGCATGAAAAGAAATGTTTAAGAAGGGTGTGCCCTTATTGCACTCCAATGCATTAGGTAAAGTATAGTATCATGATACGTCATGTGCAATGAGTGTTGACTCATGATAATTCAAGTGCAATGAGGGTTTACTCATGCTTTATGTGCAATGAAGATTTAATCATGCTCCATATGCAATGAGCCTTGGCTCATGCTAATTCCATGTAAAGTGTTGTTGCCACATTTCCATGTTATGATTATCATTCTTTATCATGCCTTTATATTCATGTTTTTTTTATGCTCTATTGATATGCCTATTTTCTAACATGTATTTTACTCCCCATGTTATTCCATGTGTACTCCCCTACTGTGCTTTATAGCTCACCCTTTTCTTATGCATGTCCTCAGGTTATCCCATGCAATGCTAATTACGAAGGAATGTAGTGGTCATGTAAAGGAAGTTTTCAATAAAGATGTTTTATTTCATGTTTCAAGTTTATAGGTAATGATCCTAAGCGCCAAAGACTTTAAACCATTCGATCTTCTTTGTTGTATCAAGTGATGTTTTATGTAATAAATCATGTTTAAGTTTGTTACAAAAGCAGGGTTGTCATAGTTGGTATCAGAGGATAGGTTTAGTTATTTATGGGATTAGGATTAGAAATCCCTAGTAAAGCCTTAGATACAAGATTAAGTACAATAAAAACGTCCCAATGTTTTGGTGAGTATTGAGTAAGTGGTTTATCAAGAAAATACATCCATGTCTGGATACGAGTAGGTAGAGGCGGCTTTGGAATAGATGTTTCCTATGGGTAAAACCCGAAAACACCGCTTTGAGATAGACTCGAACGGGAAATGGTGCACGACAACAGGACTTTCTGCACTCTTGGTCATGACACTCCCGGGGGATATGCTTTATTAAATTCACAAGCTTAGTATGAACCCTTATTATGGGAATTAAAAAAAATTACCCTAAGAATATATGTTAGAAATTAGATAATGAAAATCCTAGATTGAAGCCTATAGACTCATGAGTTAAGGAAATAAAAGATTATTTATAAGTCATCAAATTTTTCCTTTGGATTACCCTTTATGTGTTACCCCTAACATTCCTTTTATTCTTGCCAATGGACGGTAATCGGAGGACTCGAACTAAAAACCGTTGTGAAGAACAGTGTGATCACTGTACTAATTAGATTCCCAATCCAAATGGAGCCGGAATCACAAACTCTGTCACGCTTCTCTCTCAGCTAACTCAAGTTTTGAATAGAAAAACGGGTCAAGAGGAATGTTCAACCCCCCTAAGAAAGAACAAGTCGCTATAAAGAGATTCATGAGACAAAGGCCTCCTACTTTTAGTGGATCATTCGATCCCACGATTGTTGAAAAATGGACCAACTCCATTGAAAATATCTTCTCCATCCTTCAATGTTCTGAACAAGAGAAGGTTCTCTTGGTTGCTTATCATATGGAGGGTGAAGCTGATCAATGGTGGATGTTGATCAAAAATACGAAGCCTGAGGAGGAGATTGAGGCATTGGAATGGAAGGATTTCCGTAAGATGTTTTTCAATAAATATTTTCCATGCACCCTCCATCTTAAGATGTAAAGGGACTTCCTTTCCCTCAAGCAAAAAGACAAAGAATCTGTTGGAGCGTATGAGTTAAACATCACAAGTCTTGCACAATACGCTTCCGGATTTGTCGTTACCCCCGAATGCATGGATGGCCTCTTCTTTGGTGGGTTGAGGCCTAGCTTGCAGAAAGCATTAGTGATCCATGACTTCGACAGCTATGAGGAAATTGTCCGATGTGCCCACAAGGTCGAAATGGAGATCGGATAATCACATGGGTATCATGGGAACAAGAACTGTAAGGTGGACTTCAATGATTATAGTCCGATGGATCAATCCAATGGTCCTAAGAAGATCTAGCACCCCACTTTCCAAAAGTGTGGGAAAAAGAACCATGGAAATTTCCTTAAGGGGACGAGGAAATGCTTCAGGTGTGGAAGAGAAGGGCACCTAGCTGTTAACTGTCGGCAAAAAAGACCCACGGCTGTGACATAGGAGAGGAACACTCCGTTCAAACCTCAACGCATTGTTCAATGATACAAATGGAAATAATGATGTCAATTTTCAAATCATTTCCCTAATCCAAGTGTTTTCAGAGACAACCAACAACCTCCAAGGCAGAAATGAAGAGATTTTTCAATCACTTCTACCGAAGTGAACCCCGAAAACGAAGTGGTGACAGGTACACTAGTTATTGATTCAAGAATATTGAACGTATTTCTGATTTAGGTTCTATGCATTATTTTATATATAGAAATTTTAGTAGAACAATCCTAGAACCACCACAAATCATGGAAGTGAAGATGTTGATGAGTATGGAAAATGTGGCAATCATTGCATCCCATGAGTATAAGTCCCCCCCTGTTATAATTGTAGATTTAATTTCCCGGCGAACCTTGTCAGACTCCCTCTGGTGGAATTTGATGCAATTCTTGGCATGGATTGGCCATCCTTATATAGAGCCAACATAAATTGTCGGGATTGGGAAATCACACTCCATATGGGGAATAGACCCCCGATTCATTACAAGTGTCAGGAGGAAGATGAATCTCCTTTAGCTCCATCATCTCAAGCATGAATATTACTTCCATATGAGCATCCGTATCTGGCTCAGATTATTGAGTCCAAAGAAGAAACCATCCTTGAAGAAATGCCTATCATGAGGGAATTTGCGGAAGTGTTTCCTGAGGAACTGCTTGGTCTTCCTCCTAGAAGAGATGTTGAGTTCTAAATTGAACTTACACCTGGGGCATTACCAATATCCAATACTCCATATAGAATAGCTATTTTTGATCTTGAAGAGTTGAAGAAACAACTACAGGAGAATATGGATAAAGGGTTTATACGCCCAAGTGCTTCACCATGGGGTGCAGCAGTCCTCTTCGTCAAGAATAAGGATAGATCAAGGCAGCATTGCATCGATTATCGTGAACATAACAAAATCATGATAAAGAAAAATTATCCTCTCCCAAGAATTGATGAATTGATCATTTAGCTGCGTGGAGCACAATACTTCTCCAAGGTGGACTTGCGGTTAGGATATTATCAAGTAAGGGTGATGATGGAAGAAATCCCCAAGACTGCTTTTCACACAAGATACGGGCACTATGAATTCATAGTAATGCCTTTTGGGCTCACTAATGATCCATAAATCTTCATGTAAATTATGAATAGAGTCTTTAGAGAATACCTAGAAAATTTTTTGGTATTCTTTATAGATGATATTCTAATATACTCTAAAAACAAGGAGGATCATGATGAGCATTTAATAACTATACTATAGACTTTGCGCAAGGAGAAGCTCTATGAAAAGTACATCAAGTGTGAGTTCTGGTTGAAGGAAGTCTCATTCTTGGGGACATATCATCATAAGAAATGGGATATCTATGGACCCCTCCAAAACAGATGCAATTGAGGGATGACCGAGGCCAACATCAGTAACAGATATCCGTAGCTTCTTGGGGATAGCTGGATATCATCGACAATTTGTGAGAAATTTCTCACGATTGTCCAACCCTATTATGAAGCTAACTTGAAAGGGAGTAAATTTTTCTTGGAGTGATGAATGTGAAGAAAGCTTCAAGGAGTTGAAAAGGAGGCTTATCACTGCGCCCGTTGTGACTTTACCCACAAGGGGGGAACATTTTGAGGTATTCAGTGAGGCTTAGAAGAAGGGCTTAGGGTATTTGCTGATTCAAAATGATAAAGTGATATCCTATGCCTCAAGCCAGTTGAAAATCCATGAGTGAAACTATCCAACGCATGATCTAGAGTTGGAGGTAGTGATCTTTTCCGTGAAAATCTGGCAGCATTATCTTATGGGGAGAAATGTGAGATATATACCGACCACAAGAGTCTTAAATATATATTCACACAGAAAGAGCTTAATATGCACAAGAGAAGATGGATAGAGCTCATTAAGGATTATGAATGTTCAATCCATTACCACCCTGGGAAAGCGAACAAGGTGGCAGATTCCCTAAGTAGAAAGGACCCAGCAATTCTATCAATAATGAGAATTGAGATGGATCCAATCTTCTTAGACTTGTTGAAGATGGACATGGGAATCCTAAAGAAGGGAACATCATCAATCCTTTCACAAAATATTTCTCAAACATCTCTTTTGGAAAGGTTAAAAATGCTCAAAACGATGATGTGGGAATTTAGTAAAAAGTGTAAGCTATCAAAAAGGGGAAATCCTCGGAGATTAATATTAATGAAGAAGGAATTGTGCGGTTTGGGAAAATACTATGTGTTCTATCATGTCTGGAGCTGAAGAAGGAACTTTTGGATGATGCACATAGTTCAAATTTATCTATTCACCCAGGGAGCACAAATATGTATCGAGATCTCTGAGAAAACATTTGGTGGGATAATATAAAGAAGGAGATCGCTGAATATACATCAAAGTGCCTGGTGTGTCTGCAAGTGAAGGCAGAGAGGCAGATGTCTAAGGGCATGACGCAACCATTTCCTATACCAGAATGGAAATGGGAGAACATCACCATGGACTTTGTCACCAGACTTCCAAAGACATCCAAAGGCAATAATGCAATCTGGGTTGTTGTGGATCGTCTTACAAAGACTGCACACTTCATTGCTATTTGGGAGTATTTCACATTTGATCAACTGGCACATATATATCAGGGAAGTGGTAAGGTTGCATGGAGTACCATTATCTTTCATGTCTAACTGAGATCCAAGATTCACATCTATGTTTTGGAAGAGTCTTCAACATGATTTGAATACTGAACTGAACTTCAGTATGACCTATCGTCCTCAAACTGATGGCCAATCTGAGCGGACTATCCAAACACATGAGTACATGTTGAGAGCATGATCAATGAACATTAAAGGAGTATGGGATCAACATCTTCCTCTAGTTTGGTTCTCTTATAACAATAGTTTCCACTGAAGCATCCAAATGGCACTATATGAAGCCCTATATGGGAAAAGGTGCAGAACACCGACATGTTGGGATGAGGTCGGTGAACGTAATATTCATGGACCAGAAATGGTCAAGGAAATGGTGGAGAATGTGAAAACCATTCAGCACCAAATAGAGGCATCCCAGAGTCGACAAAAGAGTTATGCAGATAATCGTCGACGAGACCTTGAGTTTAAAGTTGGAGACATGGTGTTTCTATGCATATCTCCATGGAAAAAGTTCATGAGGTTTGGAAAGAAAGGGAAGTTAAGTCCAAGGTACATAGTCCCCTTCGAGATTCTTCATCGTGTTGGGGTTGCGGCCTATCGACTAGCACTTCCACCTACCATGCACAAATTGCATGATGTATTTCATGTATCCTTCTTAAGGAAGTACATACCGGACCCTTCACATGTACTCTCTTCTGAGGTGGTACAATTGTAAGAAGATCTTTCTTATGAGGAGCAACCAGTGAAGATCTTAGATCGTAGAGAAAAAGTTCTACGAAATAAGACAATGCCCCTCGTCAAGGTGTTGTGGAGAAACCAAAAGTTTGAAGAAGCAACTTGGGAATCAGAGGAAGTGATGAATTTGAGTTACCCACAAATATTTTAGTGTGGGAAAAGGAAAATTTCGAGGGCGAAATTTCATAAGGGGGGAATATTGTAACGACCCTAAAGTTTCATTAATGGAAATCCCTCTTGATATAATTTAATGTCTCTTTATGTTTATATAAAATTTCAACTTCTTTGGTTTTATGTTATGAATTTTGACTGTTGCTAATATAGTTTTTGAACAGTGATCACATGATTAGTATAAATATTGGATTTTAACAAATCCAATTTACTCAGACAAAGGAAGCGATGACCTCATCTAGTAGAATTAACCCATACGAAGCCCATTTTTCAGAGCTCTGAAAAGAGGTGGCGTCTTTGGGCTTCGCTCTTGACCAAGACCAAGTTGAGCTTCATCATGTCAAGCTCGAACAAGACCGTCTACGGGAATAGTGGAAGTTGATTGAAATTACCACTCGAGCGACGTTATCCCAGCCACGCCAAGAGTCTGTCACCAACGTACACCATACCCTTATGTTTTATGAGGCTGTTTTAAGGGCTTATGTATCAAATATGTAGTACTATGTTCATGTAAATTATTTTTGTATATAATAATGAATATAATTTCTAGTCATTTTTGATACATTGAAAATAGTTTTAAAAGTACAAATAGTATTTTTATTTATTATTTAATTAAGAATTCTATTTTATTAAAATATAGTATTTTTGAATTAAATAATATTTTAATAAAATATTATTATTATTAAATTAATTTTTGTTAAATATAAATGATCTTATAATTTTATACATGCAATTATAATTTTTATTAATGTTTGAAAGCCATTTCGGTCAAAACCTGTGAATTTTCGATAAATGTTGGTTTTTATTTTAAAAGTCAAAATTAACATATTTATAAAATTACATAGATTAAATAAATGTTATTTCTGGAATCAGGATGTCGAAATTATCCAATGGTGAATTTTTCATAATTTTCTACGACAATCAAATTTTTGGGTAAAAATTAAATACCATTTAAATATATAATGTGTTTTATGACATCATAATGACCCAATAGTGTTGTAATAAAATACTATAATCTTTATGTTCGTCCAATATGTGTTTTACCATTAAAATAATGTGTTTTTAGATTTTTTTGACTTACTTTTCAAAGCATTAATGGATCCATAAAGACTTATTAAACACCTCATCTTTTTAAATTAATTTCCATGGGAGTGTGACTGACCTCCACATAAGAAACCTTATTATTTTAAAAAGATCGGACCTTGGCCTTATAAAATATTGTTTTCCTATACCATTTTCCAAAAACCATGGGCAAAAACCATGGGATGGTTTGGGGTTTGGATTAATTTAATATAAGGGGTCCCAACCCAAAATAATAAAGAATTCCCTCACATTTCCTATATAAACCCACCCAATATCCCACTTCCTCCTCACTAAAAACCTTTGGAGTTTGTCAAAACTCTGCCATAATCTAACTATAATCCTCCCAAGGTGCCCCAAGCTCCCATGAATCCTCTCTGAAGCCTCTCTCAAGCCTTTGGAAGCACACTTCTAAGGGTTTTTTCTTCCTTTCTAAATTTTGTTCAATTTTCTTTAAGTTGTTTTGCCATTTTAATTTCAATTATGAATGTTGGGGTATGGTTTCACACCTTCCTCATACATCCCTCTTTATGTTTGAATGATGTTAGACCCCTTTCTCTCTCATTAAATGCCTCCCATGTACACTCGTTACTATGCCAAAATTCTAAAAGGAACATCTCAATCCTCTTTTACATTCAAGCAATACTTTTGTATCATGATTCTAAATTCCATTACATTTGTTGGGACATGTGTCTATATGACCTACTTACTTTCCATTACATGTAGATATGATGAGGAACCCCTTTCACTCTCATCAACAATTTTTTATGAATTCTTATGTCACGTCGTTACGCTGCCGAAATCGCACCGATTTTCTAAGCAAATGCCATTGTGTAGTGAATACCAAGACCATTTCACCATCAAGGGTATTCACCTTTATGCACATTTACTTACTGATTATAAAGTTTCATGTATGAATTCCACATTCCTTCATTGTGGAATAAATTATTATGCTTTATGAATCCATGTTTTATGATCCATGTGGCACACTTATGCATGAAATGAAATGTTTAACAAAGGTACGCCCTTATAGCGCTTCAATGCATTGGGTAAAGTATAATATCATGATACGCCATGTGAAATGAGTGTTGACTCGTGCTAATTCAATTTCAATGGGGGTTTACTCGTGCTTTATGTGCAATGAGGATTTACTCATGCTCCATGTGCAATGAGCCTTGGCTCATGCTAATTCCATTTAAGTGTTGCTGCCACATTTCCATGTTATGATTATCATGCTTTATCATGCCTTTATGTTCATGTTTTTCATTTGCTCTATTGATATTCCTATTTTCTAACATTTATTATACACATCATGTTATTCCATGTGTAATCCTTTACTGGGCTTTATAGCTCACCCTTTTCTTTTGCATGTCCTCAGGTTATCCAATGCAATGCTAAGTATGAAGGAATGTAGTGGTCATGTATTGGAAGTTTTCAATGAAGATGTTTTATTTCATGTTTTAAGTTTTTATGTAATGATCCTAAGCCCCAAAGACACTAAACCTCTCAATCTTCTTTGTTGTATAAAGTGAAGTTTTATGTAATAAATCATGGTTAAATTTGTAATAAAAGCAGGGTTGTCATATTATGCATTAATATAATATATTAGATTTATAGAAGATGAAGTGATCCAATGCTAAATATATATGATCTTTCTTATGCACTTAGTAAGAAGGAATAAAGTATGTTTATTCGACTATACAACATTATACAACACTATTTCTGAGTATATCACATAACTAATAGATAGTAATCTACTACAGATAACTAGGAAACCCTATTAAATCCCACAAAATTATATATTTAATGTATAATATCATATATATAATCTATTATTGAATCAATCTATGAAAGGTTATCATACATAATGGTTGTAAAACCCCAATGTCTTATTTAAAGGGAGAGTAATCCCATTATTCCCCTGTAATTAGTTGGTACTATGATAAAAAGAATAACTCCAAATCCTTTATAATGATTTATTCAATAACAATAATGAAGTTGTTCATGAGTAATTATAACCATGATGTATTGGGGATGTTGTTGTCCTTATGAAGGTGAAATAAATTCACCAACCTCAATATTAACTTGTGTTTATTTCTTATCCTATATATACATACCAACTAATTCACTGTTAAATATAGAGATATATACTAATAAATATGTAAATAAGTGTAATGGGATGAAAATAAAATTTGGAGTAAATGTATATCAACATTATTCACCCCTCCCACTATTTGTTCAACAGCTCCCTATGTGGTCCAAAAAAAATTATTTGATCAAAGCAAACTAATATTTGTTTATTATTTATTAATGGTACACTTTTCAAAGTATAAATAATTTTTAGATTTAATTAATCTATGATTCCCCTTTCAATGATATCATATAATAAATTTATACCAAACAAATAAGTAATTCGATGAAAAGGGATGCCATGAGATTGAGAAAAGGCCCATAAAATAAAGAGTCTCTCCAATTTTTAATTTTATTAGAAGTTTATGTATTTTATTCACATATTTTAATTATATCCATCAATGAAATTAGGATGAAGGAATAATTACCCCTTTATCAAAAAAGAATAAAAATAATTTTTTCAACGATGAAATCCTGAAAATGAGAAATCTGACATATAATATGATGTTCTGGTAGTTTAATAAAGTACAAAGGAAATGGTAAATAGGTTAACCTCATGAAGTTCACCATATCTACATGAAATATAGGTAAAATATAATCTTGAACAACATTATTATATGTTATTCTAGTACTTGTTATGAAGACCATATCATTGAATAAAGATATGATGATTCTATTGCATATCGTTCCAATGAGTAACTGCAAGACATTAATTTATATGTTGTTGATTTTTTGGCTCTAATAAAATCATAATCTAGAAGATCACCCAATATGGGTAAGATTAAAAAAATAGATAATTTTTTTAAAAAAAATATATATATTGATGAGCCTTGATCTATCCAAACAAGTAGTATAATTAAATTCCCTTAATGAAAATATTGAAAATAGATTCTCCAATATTAAAAATGAATTTATCACTATAATTTAGGATATTGAAGAATCTAATAATAATATTTATTTAAATAACCACATGTTAAAATAGAAATTATTGACAATGATTATAAAATAGATATTAAGACCAACATGTTTTAAGAGCTTGACCATATTATACATGAGAAGAACTTAATTCTTTATAATAAAATTAACAAAAATTATTAATTCTAGTAAAGATTAACTTAATAAATTAGGGAATGAAAAATAATTATCAATAATATATTATTGGATCTTGTGGCTAAATTATATAATCATGATATATCCCTATCATGTTCCAGACATGGATTCCAATAACTAGATCACCAATCCAGGTTTTCCACACATAATAATGCACATCTTTCTAAATGACAAAGGCTGCTGACTAGTAGTGAGTGCCTTTGGTGCATCTATGGGGAGACTATTCTCACTAACCAGAGAGTAACACAGTGGAATCTAAATAACAAATAATTAGTGGAAGCAGTAACACATTCATACATTAGAATCAATGTAGGAATATATTAATATACTAAATGAAAGCTCATATACAATGATGATGATAAATGTCTCTTTAAAGTAACCCAAATAGGTACACAATAGTAAAATACAATCCATGTATCAAAATAAAATAATCCAAAAAAACCATCTAGCATCATGAGCCTCTGATTGGACCCATTATCCCCTTATATATAAATACAATCATCATCTAGTAGCAAGTTTATTTCCCTTTTCCATACCTATAATTTTATATTCTGTTAATGTACCCAAGGCAGTCCGAACAGGGTGTGTGACATATTCCTAGTAGGAGACCACCCTTCCTATGTACCATCTAGTTAGTGAAAATTTATAATAGTCATAGTTTCTAGGAATCAATATAATATGTAATATATATACTGAATGTAAACATTCTATAATGTTCAGGTTCACATTTATAATCAATTCATTTAATGATTCAATTATATTTATTTTAAATGTCTCAAGACCCGGTGTGTAGCTGGGTGTCCTGTATGGGTATAGGTAACTAGAGGATATTGAAACAATCCATCCCTAAAGTAAAAACAATGAATAAATGCCAGACTATTCTATGCCCTGGAAGACACATCATATAACACATTCCATTCATTTTTAAATTTATAACATGAACCCATCCATGTCATATAAAATTCTCAATCAAGGTATCACTCCACATGTAATATAAAACAACACCCTTAAATCCTATTCATGGTGATCCTAAATAGAATCTATGGATCGCTCTATGTGTGGTATAACATCTTTTTCAGTTGATTATATTCTTTTCGGTCCACTAAGGGATACCAAGTATCACCCATTTCATATATGATCAAATTCTTCTTGATTCAATCAATTGAAATCCACATGGAATCAGTTATCACTCAGAATATAATTGTCCTACCCCCATTATTACTTCATTGTAAATACAAATGTGGAGTTCATGCATCACTCAGGCATAATCAATGTCAAATACAAATGAGTCTTTCAGTGGAATTATTATTTGAATCCATGTGTCGCCAAAGGTATAAAAGCATTTCATCAGTTTCATTTAATGAAATAATTCAAATATTTGGTGGTTAATACCAAGAAAAATTCAACTCAATCACACATCAGATGGTGGTTAAAAGCTTCAGCAGATTTTAGAATACATATTCCTTAATTTACTCACATTGGCATTTCAAATTTTGGAGAAATTCATGTTTAAACACAGATTTTCCAGGAATAACCTAGTAACTTGTCATCCATTCCCATTATCTATTCAATAACATCATAAAAATCAATTCAATGTTGAAAACTCAATTTAAATAGTCAATTTAATATTATACATCCTGTTAAAAAGGGGGGAAATTCACACATTAAGGTATACAATTTCATATACAGTTACAATGTCCAAGTTAGTTAAACTACTCACCCAATGTGGGGATTCCAATTTAATTTCCATAACCTATAGACATACATTGGTTGGAATAATTAATGGAATATGTTATACCTCTTAATAAAATTCAAATATTAAGATTCATTTCATGGACAATGCTCTTTGGATTGGCAATAGGGAACAATGGAATAAATAAATACTTCTACTTTTAACAAATGGCATGAAACCACCTACTGTAGATTCATAGGGGATTGATTTTCCAGTATCACCATCTAATTTGTCTCATACTAGAATTTAATCGAAGAACAAATTTAGAAAACAATAATAGGTCATATTATCTTTCACCTAAATGGAACAACCGATGAAAAACTAAACCAATAATAGAAAAAATGAATTGAAAAGTCACCAATGTTCATCAAATGAGACTGATGATGATTGATTCTGGTGTCACACGAAGAAGATCTCTTGATTCCTATAATAATATCCAAAGGATGATCTCTCAATCCTTGGCTGTCCAGTATAAGAATAATAGAAGAATTAGGTTATAAATATTTTTGATTATGGTAAAATATAAATTTACACAATTTATTGGGTTGCACAATTTGGAAGCATGGTTGTCTAAAATGTACATCAACTGTGCATTCTTAGCTGTAGGAAGGGGAACCCTTCATGGTTTGTTTCCACAATTTAACTAACCATGTGAAAACAATGAAAAACTACAATTTCAAACATTTAAACAAGGAAACATGGTCATAAACCCCAAATCAAATTGTTTTTTCAAACCGTTCGGACTCCTCATATTCCCTTCCCATGCCTCACATATTTTTTCAAAACCCCGTGGCATGCAATACTTGTTTGGCACCAATCATGTGTGAGGGAATTTTCAACCTAAACATTGGTTTTTGAGCTCCTAAACAACCCTAGCCACCCTTGATACATCCATTATATCAATGGAAATTCATTTTAGGCCACATTTAAACATTTAATCTACAAATTAATGGAATTTAAGGTACCTGTACACAAAACAATAATTTTTTTCTTACAAACATCCACCTTAAAGTAATTCTCCGCCGAATTTCCTACTCATGGGTGGTCAAGATTTACTTCGATTAACTCTAGCTGATGTGATATTACATCAAAATTCAACGCCCATGAATCATCTTGTACGTGGTCATGTTGCCATAGAACCCATGATGATGAATTTTAAATTCAATTAAGAACCATCAAGTTAAGATCCAAAAGTATATATGACGATACATAATTAATGAATATACCAATCACCCAACATCCTCATGCTGAAATGAGTGGGATTAGTCAAAATTATTGCATCACAATGGAGATACATGGTAGAAGTCATGCATGGATTAGTAACTCTGAGGTAACTACAACTGATAGGCTACCGTCTAGAATCTCTCTCTAATCTCAAACAACCTAACCTAACATGGTGATCCTTACCCCATCTCCTGATCCTCCTGTTTCTGAGCATCAATGATACTCACAAGAATACCTAGTCCAAAACCGTAGACTATATAGGTTGAGACTTTTAATCAATATATGATTTCTATCGAGAGTGCATAGTGGAAATCTTCTTTGGAATCAACCAAATTTTCATTGTTGTCAAATTGACAAGATGATGGCCAAGTATACGTGCCTCTCTTAACCTTAACCTACAAAAGGTTGATAGACCAGGGCTACCATACAATGACTCTAAGGAACCATATGAATAGTATCCTAAAATCTATTGTTGTTGGAAAATTCAACCAAAGGTGGGTGCCTCTCCTAAGATCCCACAAAATCAAGGAGGCATGCTTACAACATCTCCTCAACCACCTTGGTTGAGCTCGTAGACAAGACATCAGTCTGAGGATTGTCTACTATGATCAAAATCACATGTATACCAAACTCCCTCGGTATCCCTCTATAGAATCACGATGTAAACCATTCATATATATATAAAATTATAGTATGCAGTACCCTAAGAAGTCATACTATCTCACAGATATAGAACCTTCAAATTTGATAACAAATAAAAGTTTATTTGATCAACTTGAAATGTGAATCCTTTATGTGACATTAAATTAAAACGCATAAACAGTCATTACCTCAAGGAAACATTAGTAAAACTATCAGTAATTCAATTGGGACGTCATTCCATTCCCAATTAGGGATGGTTAGCTGCTATAATGTTCTAGCAAGTTGCTAGTGTTCCACCTTCACCAAATGACAGGTGGAACATCTCATGATGAAAATGTATACATCTCATTTCATACCCGACCACGAGTAATTAAGATGTGTATCTAGATATGTCATGGTGATTCCATGTCACACTTCGCAATAAGATTCATGAGAGTCCAGCATCAGATCCTCATTCATGTCTACTGAAACCCATAAGAGACCATATAAATGAAAATTTTCATCCTCCCCTTTTGTCCAGCCATAAAAAGGGTCCTCAAATACCACAGATTAGCATATTTCTAGGATTTCACAATCCTATACATTCCTCATCCTCACTCTCTCCATATGTGTCACGGTAACAAATATTGAGGATAGATAAGTATGTCCATGAGAATATTGATCATACAATTGCATCTTATAGAAAAAATCCCTGAGAATCCACTCGTTATTGGCCTACTAAATTGAATGTATCCTAGTCCTCCTTATTATAACATCAACCACTACATTTTCTTTTCTAGACATGTTTGAATGATAAAAGTCCCAATATAGTAGGTATTCCACCAAACTTCATTGCCTTATGTTAGAACATTTTTTTTAAATATATACTTGAAACATTTTTGGTATTTGTACACCATAAAACCCTCTCCATGTATGTAATGTTTCTAGTAGCTCAATGTATGAACAAATGATTCATAATCAAGATCAGGAATTGGTTAATTTCTCTTATGTGGCTAAATATACTAAGACCTATACACAATGACTCTATCCCACAATTTATGAAATTCTCTCTGCCCAATACATGATGCATCAAAATAAATAGTGTAACTACAACTTGGTTCACATTAAATCTATATCCGCACTGAATTTAGTTTACCTTTCAACTCATGGAATTTTTTATAATAGGTATCTGACCAAATATACATCAAAATATTAATAGTAAATAATTTATGTATAACTACATTTTGGGAGAAAATGTTGTATAAAATTCCTATAGTAATCGTCTAGCCATATGAAATTCCATGCCTTAAAGTTGTTCTTGGGCTAAATCTAAGAAAATAAAACTCACATCTTCACACAAACAACTGATACTCTTATCTCTGAGATATTGTGACCAAGGAGTTGAATCTGATCCATCTAGAAGAGTCACATTGAGATATAATAATATAAAAAAAATCTCCTTTTAGTTTTTTCACTATGATATTAATATGCTTATCATGGTTATGTTTATTTTGAGAATACAACAAGATATCATAAATGAAAACCCCGATAATGTGATCTAGATTGTGTTGTAAGGCTTGGATCATCAGTTCCATGAAGACCACAAGCATGTTTGTGAGGATGAACTACATTACCCAATACTCGTATGGGGCATAACAAATATGAAAGTTGTGTGTGGTATGTTGAATGTTCTTACACGCACCTGATGATAATAGGATCTGAAGTTATTATTTGATAAAACCCAGGATCCTTGGAGATGGTCGAAGAGAAAATATATATGTAGTAGATTATATGGGTACATAACTATTAGTTGGTTCAATTTCATGTACTCCACATATAGCCAAAGATTTATATCCCTCATTCTCTCAAAAAGGTTAGGAAACCCCCATGAAGATGTACTGGGTCAGATAAATATATTTTCCTCTAAATATAGGTCGCTCTTGATCTCATTCATATCAGTACTATCCAGGGATGATGGGATAATGGTGTATCTCTTAGAACAAGATTTATAGGGAAATATAACTCTCTAACAATATCTAATAATTATTATTCTTCAAGAAAACATCACTAAAATGAGTAAAAACTGGGGAGAAATCCATATAATGTGTTCTTTGATTGTTAAGGTATAAAATCAAAATATGGGTTATCATATGGATCATCCCATGATGATCTTATTCAGACCTACTATAATGGAAATCCAATTCATGTTTATGAATATACTCTCAGACCTATGATTATGTGAAGATCACCCTTCAGTGATAGAAATAAAATAATAATAATTAAAGGTATCCCAACATTATATACCAAGAATGATGTCAAAACTAGATATCTCATTGAAAAAATAGGTCCCATAGAAAGTGAAAACCTCCAATCTCAAGGGGGATGTCCTGAACAGACATATACCCAACATTATAATAACCGTCATAGTACCAATAGTCATAAATCAATCAAAAGATTGAACACTAAGCCCAAGGATAATGAAAATGGGCCCATATATAATTCAATGAGAAGACTATGTATAAAAAAGTAATGAATATGAAATAGAGTTTAATAGAATTGTTCCCCTGAATGTAGAATCTCTGAGATCCTGTCCCTCAAGGGCATGTTGCATTCTGTATATCTGGCATGTACCCGGGGCCGGTGATACTACCTGCATATGATTAGATAATATTCTATAATCTCACTATAATATTAGGGGTTGACTACCCCAACCACGACCACCACCTTGGCCATATTGGCTATTTGTATTATTTCTCCCTACCGGATGAGATGTTTTTGACCACACTCATTAACATGTAGATGTTGAATAATATCTCTCAATCATTTTATAAGGAAATGTTCCCGAAAATTTCTCTAGATGGCCCATCATTCCACATGATCGGCACTCAACTTGGTCCCTCATACCCTAAGGCCTCATATGCCCTTTCCCAGCACACTATTATAATTCCACCTCGATACCTGATTATAGTCTTTGGCTACTAATGTCACCATGGTGAAGACCCTATTTATTCATCCTACAACTGGTCCATACAATACTATATCTATATATCAAGCTTCCTTGACTCACATCTCTAGTCTCTCTCAGGTCATGCTCATTGATAAGAATATAATTTAGTATTCCTATAATAGTAGACATCTGGAAAAAATTCAACTATGATCAAATTTCAAATATGGGACGATCCACAATTATCCATGACTTAGATAGCTATTCACCTATCGGAATAGGTGTGAATCACTGGATCTATAGAAAATGGGGTGAATAATCCAAAATGATAGTATTTCCTACTCTGGTTTTATGAACTCCTAGGATCTATTATCCCACAACATTTAGGGATTCATGTATTCATAGAAGACCTTATAGAGTCCCTACAATCCTTATCCAGATGATGTTTCATATTTGTTATAACATCCCAACATATCTTGGGATAATCACACATTATATACATTGTGATATTGAACCTCCTCTAAGGATTCATATCTAGATGCTTGAATGAAAATAGCTTGGAAGCTATTTGTGATTCCATAGTCTATAGTCCACCATCCCTATAAAACATGGTTAGATGCTACTGTGGGAACTCAATTGTTAACTCTTCCATAGTCAGGACCAGTTGTGGTGCTACCTGAAATTCATTCATAATGTTCAAGAACCACTCAAATAACTATTCTATAGAACATGTGTCAATTACAAATAAAGTTTACAAAACTATATCTACAAGAGAATCTACCGGTATCCCTAGGCCCACTACCTCTGGAGTGTGGTCTTTACCACCCTCTTAGCATAATATTATAGGACGTCTTGATGGAATACCTCTACAAATTCTAATTTAATGACTTATATCATGACCATTGACCATGTTTGCATCCAATATCCTAGATATTTCAATAAGATTTTCACAGTCCTTCCTATATAAGAACACACACCTCTTCCTTCTCCAAGAGTCAGTTCTAGGTGATGAACATATTAGATATAAGAAAGAGATACTACCTAATGACTACTACTAAGTTCATTTTTGGGTCAAGTTAACATCTATATGGCTTTTTAGTTTCCATTTTACAAAATTTTATTTCCATTAAATTTATTCCAAATGTATCACATGCGCATTAAAACGGTTCAAAAAATGGTTCACCAAATGTCGATCATGAGGGCCCATACTCCTCTAGATAAAGAGTATGGCATCCATCTTATTCACACCATAACACATTATTGAATACCTATAACAACATAATGTATATCAATTAAGGAACCTATCATAACATCATGAAACATTTAAGGAATACTAAATTGCATGGAATAATGATTGGAAGGTTATTATGACAAATGCATATATGATACATGAAATATGATACCGTCATCTCATTGGGTAGCAACATAATAGAACCCATAATAATATCAATAAAAACATAAAAAAACAGAGTACATCACCAAATGGTGGAATCAAATAAATGTTAATCATCAAAATCCATAAATCAGCAATGTGATTTAATTAAATTGGGCATTTTCCTATATTTGCGTTTTCTACACCCAGGCACTACACAATACCAAAAATAATTTCCTTCGTATCAATTTCAATTGTCTGAAAAATATTAAATAAAACCTAAAAAGAGGCTCTGATACATATTTGTTTCATCCCAGACTTGGATTCCTTTCAATAGTTCCCTAATCCCGAGTGGCCACATGTCATAAAGAACATATCCCCAAACACCTTACGTTTACAACTAGTATCAAGGGACTAGGGTGTGTATTTGGGGAGACTATTACCTATAAACATAGTGTAACACAACCGAACCTCAATACCAGATATGTAGTGGATTCTCTAAATAATACATACAATAGGTACAAATCCGGAATACACATCAATTCCAAAGGAATGATAATATATAATGATGATGATACATTTCTCTACCAAACAACCAAAACATGTAAAAAATAGTAAAATACATTGCATGTATCAATAGTAAAAAAAATGAAAAAAATAATAAATATAGCTAGTATTACAAGACTCAACTCAATCTCATGCTCCCTTGCTCAAAACTGCAATCAAGAATCTATATCATGGCACTATCTATTATCCATACCTTCATTGATATAGTCTATTTGGCTACCCCAGATTGCATGAACATGGTGTGAGACATAATCCCAATAGGAAACCACCCATGGTTTGTGCCTTGTTGTCAGTGAATATATATAACAGTCACAATGATCAAACATCAATATAATATGTAATGGTAGTAAATGAAATAAACATATAATAAAGTCCATGTTCCAATTTACAATCAATTAATTTAATGATTCAATTCCATTTAATTTAAATGTAATGAGACTAGGCATGTAGGATAGGTCCCCCATGTAAATAGCTATCTAATGGATATTCCTAAATAGGCCACCCATAATTAATAAACATTTACTGAATTCATGATTGTTCATTAGGATAGAATACACTTCATATAACTCAATCCATTAATTACCAAATATAGAACATGATCCTGTCTATGTAATTACTAATTTGGTATCCAAGTACTTCTCAAGGAATAATTAGAAATAATACCCTACAATATCATCCATGGTGATCCCCACATGAACCTAGGTATCAATATAGCTGTGGTATAGCATCCCTTAAATTATATCCCACACATGGAGGTCCTCTAAGCTAGCCCAAGTATCAACCATGTAATATGTTATCAAATCACCCTTGTGTCAATCCTCTGAAATTCATATGTAATCCAAGTATCATTTGACATAAAACATTCATCCCACCTATTAGCTCAGCAATTGAAAACCTTATAATGAATCCAAGTGTCACTCTAGAATAACCAAGGTATAATCCACCCACATATTTCTATAACACTCTTTTGTGAATCCATGATTCACCCAAGTAATATCATTATTTAATCAATTTCATTTAATCAAAACATTCAAACATTTCAAAGTCAATAACCTATGCATATCAACTCAATCTCACCACATAATGTTTTTTATGTTATGGGATATGCTAAAAAGTCTTATACATTAATTTACTCACATGGGAATTTTAATGGATTGGACCTCCCCAATCCATTACACATTGGGAAATACATTATTTGAGGATTCCTGTGAAGTCAAGGTGAAATTATTCAACACTTTTCAAAATTCCAAGTTTTCCACATTTCCCAAAAGTGAATCTTCCCAGTAGTGCCTAATCCTAATGGTAAATCAGTAGAGTTGAATCACCATGGCGGTGAATCACTCGATGTACCTCAGTGGTGGTGTGTCTCCCTGGTGGTGCCTTTCCAGAGGTGCCTCATTGACAATGTATCATGTTGCCAGTCTCACCCAAGCGGTCACTCGCAGGTGGTGGATAATGGGAAGTTGATTACCTAGTGATTCCTCATATGGAGGTGGAACACTGGTGGTGCCTTTTTATGAATTGACTAGTTGGTCATTCCTTCTCTGATGGTGCCTTGTCCGGTGGTGCCTTGTGCAAGGAGGTCGGTCTCCCTTGTGATGCCTCACCGATGATGCCTCTTCTAGCAGTGCCTCATCTAGTAGTGTGTCACCTGGTGGTGACTCAATGATGATGGTAGGGTTTTCATCCACATGGTGTCTCACAAACAATAGTGCCACTTTTACAATAGTTTCCATCTTCTTCGACCAATGTCACGTTTTCCAATGATACAACTTTTATAATGGGAATTGGTCTTAATAACTAAAATGATTAATTTTAGAGTAATTTTAAAATGTTTACATTTTATCATTATTTCTCATAAGTTTCTAATGCTTTGAAATGGTCAAACCGTGTGTTTTTAATCAGATCCTCAATTAATAGGAAAATAAACTATATCAAATTCTCTTTGAATCTGATGTGACCATCCTATGGTCGAGCTACCCATCCATTAATCCATAAATATTCTATTTTATTAAGTCCGTACATCCCCAGTGGCTTCTTCCTTGGTGATTTTCCTATAGTCAGGATCGTAATTCCCCAGAGATTCGCCTTTTGTATGTTCACCCCAGTTCATAGCACAATTAGGAAGTGTCAATATTTCTCCTTCTAGGTATTATTTCCTTTACCCTTCAAATTCTGTGCATCATGCACCTTGTGAATATTGATGTTTTCCATTATGATGATAGTGGATTAGAAATTAATAATGATAATATAATTTGTTTTAGAATCAATATACAATAGCATGGGAAAAGTGACACATGATCAGGTTGTGTTATTATTATTATTATCGATTTTTTGATTTGTATGGTCTAACTACCCATTGAATATTTTTTTCCTATTGGTGAACTTATTTGCGCAAGGGATGGTATATGGAATGCATATTGTTTGGATATTTTTGAACACTTATATATAAAAGTTATCTAACCATGATAATTTATCAACTAAATGTATCACCCAGAATCATACAGATTCTGTGACAACCCATAAAATAACAAGTGGTATTTATTAAGGGATACCTTATTAAATATGAAAATGTGTATTTCCTCTGTATGCGAGGTGATGAGAGGAGTGGGATTGATGTGGTTTTTGTGTATGGGTTATTTGAATGACATGTGGTTATACATTGAGGTTGTGAAGGGTGTGGTTTGATTATGATGTTGGGATGTGGAGTTTGGTCATCCTATAATGTGTTAATGGATGTGTTTTTGTGTTGGCGCTTGGTTCTATTAAGATTATAAACTAGGTAGATGAGTTTAAATATGGGGATTAAAGGTTTTTTGATTTAGTTCTGAGAGTATTTTCATTGGTATCATTCAGAAAACATCACCATTTTTAGGGGTAGTAGAACAGTGTGACATTAATGTGAATTGTGTTAATTTTTCAAGGATCATTATCCATTAGAGGATTTTTAATGACTATTATTGTTTTGTTTGATGGGTTTTGATCATGATAGTTTCCTTTTTATTGATTGAATAAATAAATAGTTATTTAAGATTTTTGGAGTGACATTGTTTGGTTTGGTTAAAAAAATAAAAGTGGTTTGGAAAATATTAAATGATGGTTATGTGATTATGTGTGGTTGATCTTAAATAATGAAATTAATTAGTGTTTAATGTAGAAGGAATGAAAAACTAGTTTAATTTATCAGGAATCTTCACCTTATGAAACAACTTTTATTGATACAAATAAATTCATTTAGAGGTTGAAACAAAATTTACTATTTTGTGAGATGGTATATTTGTTTGTGAATCCGTAGTTTGTGCTAAATTGTTTGATACTATACATATATTTTTGTTCTTGTTCGGATTTTTGTATGCACCCCACTAATTTTGAGAACTACGTGGTGAACACCCACATAGTCACACATGGTGTTTTTACCAACAATCAGTGAGGAGTACATATTGATGGGTACAATCTTTTTTCCAATCTCTATTCTATGAAAAATAGTTATGTAATAGTATCAGATGGTCAAAGGTATGTTAGTTCATTAAAAGGTGGTTTTGATAACCCAAGTCTTTAAAAGGGAGGTGGTTTGTGACCCATGTGTGTTCAAGTGAGAAGTTATATCCTAGGTGTTTTCGGGAGAGGTGGTTTACTTCACATGTGTGTCTATGATGAGTTCTAGTGTGCTTTCCTAGGTGTCAATAGGGTGAGATGTCATGTGACTTATTATGAGGCCTAGGTTTTCATATGTGAGATGTGTTGTGTGGCCCACATGTTTGTAGTTGGGATGTTTTTTGAGGCCAAGGTGTGTGTGGGAAAGATGTGAAGTGGTGTATATAATGGATGGGAGATTTAGGTCATATGTGAATTGGTTAGAGAGGCATACTAGTGCGAAAGTAGTTTGGGTCACCCTATAGTTAATTTGTTTTATAACATATTATATTATAGGAATTTCACTATTTAGTTAGTGATAATTTGTGAGGTTGTGTATGGTTACTATACCCATTTAAATGCTATTTGGTTTTAATGTTTTCTCCCAGCGGAAATAGAATAATTGATTCACATTTCCATGAGAGAATTTGGATATCCAATTGAGTATACTTGTATCCTAACACTATGTCAATAAAACTATTTTTAAGTATCAATAAGGATTACATGGGTGCTTTTTTATTGACATCTCTAGATATGGTGTAGTGGTTGTGTCACTACATTAGCATTACTTTTTCTTATTTACATTAGAGACATTAAAGATTTTGTGTTAGTTGTACTTTTTGAATGCATGTGATATGGTGTAGGTATCAATATTTTATACAATGTCTTATATTTATTGTGGATGATTCATTCTATATCATAATACTGTTTACATTATAAAGGGTAATTCCTCCCATATTATGAGATTAGTACACCCTTGGATTCTATTTTACAACATGATGACTATTAGAGGTGGGACTCAGGGGACATTATCCACCATTAACCATTTCCAGACCAAATGTGTTATCTTTGGAGGGTGGCAGTTGTGATAGAGTGGAACCATAGGTTGATGGTTGGGATATAGGAAGGAGTTTGGAGTTGGGAGCACTGAGTATTTTAGAGGGTGGTATAGAAATTGTTCTAGTTTACTTAGGTGCATGACATAGGATTGGGAGACCAGATGGGGAATGGGATTTTACAGCCCCCCTTGATAGAGTGCACAAACACTAAGATTAATTTATAAAAATTATTGATGGAACTTATTATGAGATAGAGACCTATGGGAGGTATATGTATCATTATTACATGTGTTCTTGTTTGAATTGGGTTGTTTTATGAAGGATAAAATGGATAAAATAAATAAAATGTATTAAAATAAATATTCTGGAAAATTTCATAATACTCACGCTAGGAAATCCATGTCTATCATTCTGATATAGGTCACTGATAATCTCCATGATTGGCTCAGGTAATTGAGTTTCAGTTGTTTGATCTTGTCGATCACCGTATGGTTGATCCTATTCAGAAGGATGAACGATGGAAGAAGACATTGTGAACATTCTAGTAGGAGGATTTTGGTATGTATGAGGGAATAATTTTAGATATCGATACATAGAGCTATCTGGAAGAGATTGAGATTTCTTTCAATTTCATCCGGGCCCTAATAGAGTACCATGTCCCTTTGGAAGGATGATATCCTTTTGTTAACCATGAATGCTAAGAATTGGTATGATATACTCTCCCATCAGTGGTAGTGTATGTTAGTTCGGGATATAGGTATCACATTCAAGGATCATCATTGTATTTTCCCTGACTTTTTTCTAGATTAGGATAGTCATGTGAGGCGTATTGAGGAGGCATTGTGTCCTTATATCCTGTATGATTTAACTTCATTAATGTTTCATACAAATTTGGAGGTCTAGAAGAAGGCACAAATCATCAAACATATTCCCTCATGAGGACATTTAATACAGGAAGGGAGACAACATAGTTCTTAGAGAGGCAGGTTTATAATTGTTAGATCTATGTCACCAGGAATTTTGAGGTTTTTATTGGTAGAGATTCGACCTAATCAACTACTTTTTTCGGTCTCTTGGTGCTAGTGGTTTTGGTTATTTTCCTAGGAACTTTGTGCTACTGTGTTTTGGGTGTGGGGATCATGGTCACTGCTAAAATCAGTTCCATGTAGCTACCCTATCTCATTTTGTTGGAGGTGGATAGGTTCAATGCCATACTCAGTAGGATTTTCACATGAAACCATTTTCACAGTAGGGGGGTAATCCTATTGCTGTGACTAGGTTAGATGGAGCTGATAGAGTCCAACCTTACACAATAAGAAATTAAAGTAATTGCAATGGGGTATTTGCGATCAACTCATGTTGAGAAATTTCATTTGTGATGAGCATTCATCCCAAATACCATATCAGGGATGGTGTTATCAAAAATATGTTTTTTTGTGATGATCTGCCATAAATAATACTTATCTGCAATGGATCCTTTGTATGTTGCAAAAGACTCCCAAAAGGGTTTAGAAAGAAATCGTTCTAATGATCAATCATAAAAGGTTGAAAATGTTATTTTAAATAGATAAATTCATCCATTAAAAATATTAAATTTTTCCTAAAGGAAAAAAACAAAAAAAATTATTAAAATTATTTTAAAAAATATAAAATATAATTAATAATTGTTTTCACAAATTTAAATTTATAAAAAGTAAATTATTAAAAAAATAAAATTAGATTACAAAAATAAAAATAAAAAACAATAATTTATGTGATTTAAATTAATTATATTAATTAAATTAATTAACATATTAAATATATTGATAATTATTAAAACGTATAAGAAAAATTAAAGAAAAAAAATTTTTTAAAAAATTTTAAAAACATTAACAAAAATTATTAAATTTAGATATATTTACAGTGCATTAAAGATAATTAAAAAACTAAAATAGTCGAGAAAGAAATACACCAGTTAAAAGAACACATGTCTTCCAAACCAAATAACAAGTAAAGTCATAAAAACATCATAAATCGTCAACTATAATCTGTTGGAGGTGGACCTCACAAAGGACAAGGGGGTTAAAACTCTATACCAATTCCTAGCACAAGTATCTGAATATACTCCATCATATGCTTATCTCTCAAACGCTCTTGCATATGATCCTCCTCCCTCTCCCTCTACATCTATTGCATCATATCATCATGTACTCTCGAAAAATCATCATACAATGTAGTGGATGATAACATCGAGGTTGAATCTCCATGAGCTCCCCCTCTGCACAGATATTTTGTGATAGAAGTACCTTAATAACTCATAGGTGTTAGTCAAGAACCAATACCAATTACTCGACCTTTCTCAAAACACTGTGATGTTTCCTTTATCCAATCTCCCTCATTAAAACCTGAATCTGTAGTGAATTATTCCTTTGTCTTAGCATGAATCTCCCATTAATGATATGTCACAACCTCATTGGTTTCCTATAATAATAATTTAAAATTACAAAAAAAATTAATGAAATTTTAAACAAAATCACTAGCCAAAATATAGAACTGCCATTCCCCTATAGAATTTCTTTTATGAGAATTTGTATAAATCTTCTTATTAATAAAAAACTCCATAATAGACGGGTCAGTAGTTGCATATATAATATAAAAAACATGTTATTATTAAAATATATATACATTAATAAAAAATATCATTCACTATATGTCATTAATGTATGAAAAATACACCACACTCTTCCCTAGGGGTGACATCCTTCCTCCTTGGATCTAATGTCTAGCTGATGATCTACTCCTAATGGTCTCTCTTATATAGAAGGAGAAAAACACATCCCATAGTAGAGTTGATATAAATTCAGGATGATGGGAGATGCAATAATGATAAAAAATCGTAGCATATACCTTATCCATAGCTCACTTTTGATGTTCAATATAAATTGTAGAGATAAATCGCATATAAAATTATCACATTACTATCATATATTACCTTTATGGCTATCAGAAATTAGAGAAAATAAATTGTTTAATACCATTAAAAAAATTTGTTACTAAATAAATAAATATAAAAAATTATATATTATTTAATAACATACAATCTAGTGGTCGAACATCTGTTCTTTCATGGTGATTGGTTCTAGGTCCCATGACACCGATGGATCGGAAAAATAATTTCATATAATCACACTAGCCTTCACAATGGCTAAATGTGAAAATATGTCGATATTGAAAAAATAATTATTCCGAAAATTATTATCAAAATTAATTCACATAATTAAAATAAAATAAATATCCTATAAAATTATAAATGCCTCTATAAACGTGGATTAAAATCAATAGATGGAATTATTTCTCGAATTTGATCTTGAATCATTAATTGAGTAAGACTGTTCCCCCTTTTAATAGGCGCACCAGCCTATTGTGGAGGAGATGGATCATGCTCATCATTAGGAAGCCTGGAATTAGTGAGAAAATGAAATAGATCATGAGGATCATCTCTAGGCATTTGAAACAAATATTATCACTAGTGAGGGATTATTAATATTTATATGAAATATAAATAGGTAATTACTTTCAGAATAAAATAATGTTACCTAAAAAAGAATGTTAGTAAAAATTTGACATTTAAAATACTAATAAATATCATAATATAATAATTAACTATAACTAATGACCTTAATATAATACATCAATCATCATCTTCATCACCATTTTCATCAATAGGAATATCTTCAACCTCATCTTCATCACTATCAATTTACATATGAATTTTAGTTTCATCAGCACCTATTAATTCATCATCATTATCAGTATCATCAACCCTTAACTAGAGGTTTTCATTATTGTTATTTATATCATGTCGGGTAAGCGATATATTTTGAGATTTTTCTTGAAAATTTTCAATATTTTTTACTTCCACCAAACCATTTTCATTTTTAATAAATTGATTGTTATGTGATTTCATTTTTATCACACTCAACCTATCATTTAAATCTCTCAAAACATCACAGTAATTTCATTAAAAATATGATGTGCATGATGGTCCAAAATAAATGGTTTTTTTGATGGATGAATACTATTATATTTATTGTCAATGGCTCATTATCATTGATTCACTCGTAAACCATGATTAGTATCAAACAAATTTCATTTAATCACTCTAACATCATTTTTTTCCTAATAACATAACTCAATTATTTCATCACGTATATCATAAAATACAATTTCAAATTCCCTATGATTCTATTATTTCAAATTAACACAATAATTCATTGATTTATTTGAGTCACCATATATGCATGTATATAATTTAAATCAATTAACTAAATACCAATTTTAAGATTTTATCAATTTTCATGAAGGATTTTTGAGAACATAGAATCTATGTCAATTTTATTTTCATATTTTGTTACATGTAAAAACAATTATTAACAATAAATATAATGGAAAATTTGATTTAATATTCCATCTAAATAAACTTATCTTACCATTACTTGAAACCAATAGGAAAAATTTTGTTATCGACAT
The DNA here is from genome assembly GCA_963277665.1 of Viscum album. NCBI lineage: Eukaryota > Viridiplantae > Streptophyta > Magnoliopsida > Santalales > Viscaceae > Viscum > Viscum album. The sequence continues at coordinate 25,563,833 of OY728120.1, read as the reverse complement.
TCCTCGAGAGAAGAAGATGTAATTTGTATAATTTTTTTATACGGTCAACATATATTCTAAAACAAGTAATGTAAATTATGTTATATTTTTTAAATATTTAATGAAATTATATAAAATTAATAATTACTGTAAAAATGAATCCATTTATTCATAATTTAGTAAAACATAAGAATGAGATATATGTTGTTCTTCTTCTATAGGCCATCTTTCATGATGACCATCTAAAACAAGATTTGGCGTGATTAAAAATAGACAATTGATGCTCTATGAGATCATTAAAATTTTTCTTACTATTACCCATGAGATTATGTTTTGAAGGATATTCTGACTGAAAATAATAACTACAGATATTTTGAATTTCCTAAAGCATGTAAAATTTTGCAATCGACCCTTCAACTTATGTTTTGTTATGTACTCTCTTCAGCAATTTTTTCACACGTCTATCAAATGGATACATCCTATAAAATCTTAATGGAACTCCATATTTAGCATCAAATAGAACATTAAATATTAAATGTACCCAGGAATCAAATAATCCCATTGGGAATATTTTCACCAATTTACATAAAATTAATAAAAAATCATTTTCCAAGAAATCCAATGCATAATAATTTGAGGTTTCGAAAAAAATATCAATGAAAAAATTTTGTATTTTTGTAACGACCGAATATTTTGGATATTATTTTTTCCTAAATTTGTGTGTTATTTAATTTTATACTCCACAAAACTATATCTGTTAATTAATGAAGTTATACTATTGGGATTCAACTTTTATATGACCATTATAAACTAAACTCTTAACATAATAATAATGGTTTATAAGTGCAAGTGATCTTGGTTAATTTATACATAATGAAGAGTCGATGGCCTCATCCAGTATACTCGGGCTGTACAAAGCCCATATGTCAAAGCTTGGGAATGAGGTAGCATCTTTGAGCTTTGCTCTAGACCTAGCTTAAGATGAACATCAACATGTGAAGCTTGAACAGAATCGCCTAAGGGAGATGTTCAAGCTGATAGAAATCACAACTCAGAAAATGTTGTCCGAGCCTCCCCAAGATTCTATCACAATAGAACCCCTTACAGATAGGTCCTATGATGTTGTAATAAGGGGCTATGTAATGGGAATTAGTTACTTTTGTAATCATTTGGTATAAATAAAAATTTTATTTCTTATTATGGTTTAATTTGTGATTTAAAAATGTCTGCAAAAATATAGGATGAATCGTATTGATGAATTTTTGAAATATTGGTATTTAAAAATATTCATGTTAATATTAAATAATTAATAATGTGGAATGATTTTCAGAAAAAATGGTCTTCTACAGTTGGGATCAGTAATCAATTTAGAGTCTAATAATTTCAACTTGTTTTAGGGAATAGTAAAATTTGAATAGTAACATACCCTTATGAATAGTAATTAATAGTAAATCAGCCAAAAAATTATAAAACTTTCCCATGAATGTATAAATAAAATTTAGACATCTTAGAAGTGAAAAAAAATCATCAAAGTATATTTTTTGATATTTTTGTAGGTCATAAATATTTTATTTATAATTTTATAATTAATTTAATAATTTCAAATGAAAATGTATTTTCATAAAATTTTATCATAAATTGTTACATTATTGTCTTATGGTTATACAATAATTTTATGGGACCTTGATTAATATTTCAAGGTGTTACAAAATATGTTATAGTTTTAGAGTTGTTTTTTTGAATAAAAAATGATTTTAATAAAAAATTAAATTAAAAGTATTTATAAAAATATTTACTTCAAATTGAGGTCATTTTTGAATTCAGAGCATCGATATTAGGTATGTGTAATGTTTTGGGTTTTTTCTGAAATAGTTGAATTTTCAGTGAATAGTAAAAATACATTTTTGAGTTTTGTGTTTTCAATGACATCATTGATGATGTAATCTTGATGTAACAAATCTTTTAATATTTTGAATATTATGATATGTTATGAGGTGTTCCAGGTGGAAAATACCATGGAAAAATACAATGAGAAAGATCATGGTTTTGCAAATACCACCGATGAGTTGTCCCTTGGGAATTAATTAAATATTCCCACAATTTTTCTATAAATACCAATCCCTTACCTCATTCCATTCATTATAAAATAATCCTAAAATAATTTATTTTCATTTTAACTCACAAGTATTCCTCCCAAGGTTCCCTCATTCCCCCCAAGGTCCCAACCGTCAAGCTTTCAATGTTACTCTTCCAAGAAAGGGAACCTTTCACCCTCCTCTTTTTAAGTCACAAATTCCTATATGTTATGTCTTATAGTTTCCATATAATAATGTTGGGTTATGTTCTTATAAATTCATATTTCTTTCCATTTTATTTGAAAATGATGAGTGACCCTTTCCGCTCTCAACATCTGAATTTCTGAATTTTAAATTGGCGACGTGAGGCTGTCGAATTTTCATAAAAGAAATCACATCTTCTCTTTTCATTCCAGATTCATTTTCATATGGTATTGCATTAAAATATCCATACCATGATATAATTTATTTTTATTATGGACCCATACTGTATTTTGTGTTTTTATGAGTGGGTTACTCTTTTCCCTTCTCTTTTCCACATTTTCTAAAACCGTTTTATATAGTCGTTATGATGCAGAATTACCAAATCAAAACCATTCGCTCTTTTTCTAAAAAATTATCTTATTTTATTTTTGTGAATACCAAAACCTATTTCATTTCTAGGTGTATTAATAAATCCATAATGTTGATTTATTTGATTCTGTAATTGACATACATATAATCCTCTCTCCCTTTCTATGGGTTATAAATGACATAATGATATTATTTTTAAGAAAATTTAAAACATCACAATTTTGAAATAAAACCCATTTCTTTTTTTCTATGGGTTATTTATGAAGTATTTGATATTTATCTATGAGGATCACAAGAAAATAAATACATATTAAGGGGGTGACCTAATAGCGCTCCAATGCATTGGGTAAATAATTTCATCTCTAGAGATGATAAGTTTGACGATAACTTGGTGAATAACAAAGGTAATCTTTATGACACCCTGGTAATGATCATTGGTGATATGTTCATGTATGTCTAAATTAATGGTTTTAGCCACATATTCAAGTTATGTTTCATGTTATTTTCACTATTATATTCTTATACTTCCATTTCTCATGTATTTATGTTTTTTTATCAACTTATTATTTATATCACAAGGAAAATGATTCCCTCATTTACCCTTACTAGGCCTTCTGCACACCCTTTCCTTTAATGTATTTCTCCAAGTTATTAGATGCAATAATTTTAAATTAGATGAAATTTTAAAAAATTATTTCATGGGGATTTAAAGGAGTGTTTTAATTTTTCATTATTATTGTTCCGGATTTCCAAGATACTAGATTTAAAGATTCTCTGTTTGTAAAATGTAATGAAAATTTATGTAATAAAACGAAGGGATTCCATAGTTGGGATCAAAGGAATTTTTGGTTATTTAATGAAATGAGGATATAAAAACATTTAGAAAAACCCTATATAAAAGTTTAAATATATAAATACTTTATATTATATTGGTGTGTATTGAGAAAGTGGATTATCAAGAAAATACATCTCTGTCTGGATACGAGTAGGTAGAGGCGGCTCAGGAACAGATGTACCTAGGAGTGAAAACTATGATAAGGAGTTTTGGGATTGAACTGTGGTATCCTGGTACAAGACAACATGCCTTGGTTCAATCTTGGTTACAATACTCCTAGGGGAAATATTTGGTTAATCATAATATTTTTATGATTCATTATGAAGGATTTATAGAGAAAGGTAATTGTTTATGCAGACATTTTAAGACATCTAATCTTTTATAGTTAAAAGATTCTTAAATAAAATAATTTTCTCACTAAGGTTTAATTATTTTATAAAATGCCATGAAATAGGAGGAACCATGCAAATTTTGACCGCAATGGACCATGTGCTAACGTCCCTTCGATGGAAGCCGGAATGGAAACATTCATGAAAACAATGAACCCACTAACTCAATTTATGGGAAATAACATGAATCTATATGATAGACTCATCTCACCACATAGGGATCATCATTATGTTGTGTCCTTTATGCATCCCACGTGTAATAAATGTGGGAAGTATCCTTCGAGGAATAGCCTTCTCGGGAGAGGCATGTACTAAAATTGTTGTAGAGATGTCCACATTTAACAGAATTTTCATAGTGAGGGGAAGCCACAACAACCCAACACTATAGAGAAGGGGAAGATGGTTCAGGCCCTACCAGATGTCCACTGATATAAGTGTGAAAACCTTGGGCACTTTTCCAATCATTGTCCAAATCTGAGGTCAGTGGAGGGGAATCACCATCAGCCTTAGTAAAGGGAAAGGGAGAAAGGTTATGATTTTTCTATCATGATAGTTGAATATAAATCTTCTAATGATGTGGTATCAGGTAATATTACTATTCTATCAAATCTATAAAGTACTTTGTTTGATTCTGGTTATCTGTATTCTTTTATTTCCTCCATGTTATCAAAGAATTTAGAATCATCCATCGACATGATAAAATTAGAGTTATCAGTCAAGACTCCTAGTGGGATTATCCAAGAATCGTCAGTGATTGGAAAATCTAGTATCATATTTAGTGAGAACAGTCTTATATCAAATCTAGTATTCATTCCCATGATAGAATTCAACATTATACTGGGGATGGACTAGGTCTCAAAGTATAATTCTATGATCAAATGTAGAAGCAAGGAAATCTTAGTAGACATGAATTCAAAACCAACAGATATCTTCCAAGGAGAGATATCTCAACCTGATCATTTTCCAGAATATCCTTTTATATCCTTCTTTATGGTGTTGGTTGGTGAATAGGAAGAAGGAAATGAGAGATTAAGGATAGAAAATGGTCCCATCATCTAGAAATAAATTGAAGAATTTCCTAAGGAGTTTCATGGTCCTCCCCCATAAATAGAGATATAGCTACCCATTGAACTCATACCTGGTTATCATCTGATAGCAAAGACCCTATATAGGATGGAATATGTGGAGCTGGATGAATTAAAAAAACAACTCCCTGATTTTTTAGAGAAGGGGATTTTTAGATCGAGTGTGTCTCCATGGGGAGAACCTTCTCTCTTTGTGAAGAAGATGGATGGTTCGATATGGCTATGCATTGATTATAGGAAAATGAATGGGATCATAGTGAATAACAACTACCTTCTTACATAAATGGACGACTTATTTGACCTACATTGTGGGGATCAATTGTCTTCTAACTTTGATCATTGATCTAGTTATCATCAATTGAGGGTGAATAAAGGAGATATTCCAAAAACTGCCTTCTGATCGAGATATGAGAATTATGTGTTTTTTTTATGCCCTTTAGAATGACTAATGAAAATTATAATTTTATGGATTTGATGAATAGAGTACTTAAGGACTACCTTGATAACTTTGTGGTAGTTTTTATTGATAATATTATAATATATTCCAAAAGTCTTGAGGAACATGAGGTTCATCTAAGTGTTCTTTTACAAACTAAATGGAAGGAGAGACTTTTTTAAAGGTTCAAAAATGTGAATTTTGTTTACAACAAGTTACATTAATGGGGAACATTGTTACCAATGAAGGTATCACAATTGACTATGCAATGACAAAGGTTGTAGAGGAGTGACATCAGCTTACAACAATAACTGAGATTCATAGATTCCTTGGATTAGCAGGATATTATAGGAGGATTGTGAAAAACTATTCATGACATTCTAATCTATTAATCATCTTAACTCAAAAAGGGGTGGGGTTCATCTAGACAACGTCGTGTGGGGAAAGCTTCAAAGAGTAGAATAAGAGATTGGTTACTGCACCCTTTTTAACTCTTCCCTCAAGTGAAAATGGATTCTATATTTTTAGTGAATAATATTTAAAAGGGATTGGGTGTGTCCTCATGAAAAATAACAATGCCATTACTTATGAATCATGATAGTTGAAGACTCATGAGCATAACTATCATATACATGATCTGGAGATGGCTACAGTCGTTTTTTCTATGAAGATATGGAGGCACTATATATATGGGGAGAAATGTGATATATACATAGACCATCAATATTTGAAGTATATTTTCACACAAAAGGAAATGAACATGAGACAAAGTAGATGGTTGGAACTTCTTCAAGTCTATTATTGGTCAATTCATTATCATCCCGGAAGTGAAAACAAAGTCGATGATGCGGTAAGCAGGAATGACCCAGCTATACTGTCCATGATGAGGATTCGAAGTGTTCCTTGGATCAACGTCCTATTAAAGATTGAAATTGGAATTATAATGGAAGGTACATCATCAACCATAACCCAAATTATTTATCAACTATCATTACTATAGATGATCACTAAATCCCCGAAAGATGTTACTTTGTTATAGAAGAATTTTATGGATGTGAAGGATATGACGTTTCCTGAGCTCAATATTTATCAAGAAGGTGTAATGAAATTTCATACAAGACTATGTGTTCCATCATTTCTAGAAATAAAGAAGGAGTTGATGGATGAAGATCATATCTCTACCTTCTTTATATATCCTGGAAGCACGAAAATGTATAGAGACCTTCGTGATCATTATTGGCGGGATAATAAGAAAAGGTCGATTGCTGACTACACATAAAAGTTCAAAGTATGTCATCAAGTGAAGGCAGAGTGAGAAATTCCTAAAGGGGTATTTCAACCACTTCCCATACCAGCATGGAAGTGGGATAATATCACCATGGACTTCATCACTGGTCTCCCATGAACTTCCAAGGGAAATGATGTGATATGGACTATGGTGGACCATCTCACCAAGACTGCCCATTTTATCTCCATTTGGGAAGATTTATCTCTTGATCAACATTCAATGTTTTACATGAAGGAAGTGGTAAGGCCGTCTGGAGTTCCACATTCCATCATATCTGATCGTAATCCATGGTTCACAACAAAATTCTGGGGAATTCATGAACATGATCTGAGCACTAAATTGAATTTCATTACATCCTATCACCCTCAAACAGATATCCAATCTAAATGTACTATTAAAACACTCTAGGATATGTTGAGAACATTCTAAATGGAATTTAAAGGTGTATGGGATCAACATATACCATTAGATGAATTATCTTACAAAAACAGCTTCCGTTTGATCATTCAAATGGCATCCTACAAAGCCCTATATGTGAAGTGATGTATAACTCCTACTTTTTGGAAAAAAGGTGGTGAGAGAATGTTTTTCTGGAAGGATCTTGTTATATAGATGAAAAAAGGTCCATGCCATCCAACAACACATTAAGGCTGCTCAAAGTTTTCAAAAGAGCTATGCTGACAACCATCGAAGTGACTTGGAGTTCGTTGTTGGTGAAAAGTTATATCATAGAATTTCTCCTTGGAAGAGAGTCATGAGGTTTGGGAAGGAATTGAATCTCATCCCTAGGTACATTGTCCCCAATGAAATACTTGATTGCGAAGGAGAAGTGGCCTATCGGCTTGAACTTCTTCAAAATATAGCACAAGTTCATGATGTATTCCATGTATCCCTCTTGAGGAAGTACATAACTGACCCTTCACATGTACTAAATCCCGAGGTGGTACAAATTCAAACATGATCTCTCTTATGGGGAGTAGCTGGTGGTGATCGTAGATTGTAGAGACAAGGTTCTACACAATAAGACTACACCCTTGTTAAAGTGTTGTGGGGGAACCAAAAATGCAAAGATGCTATGTGGGAACTAGAGGAGTCTATGAGGCAGTAGTACCCACACATTATCTATTCTTAGGGTATGAGATAAAATTTAGGGGATGAAATTTCATTAGGGTCGAAGAATGTAACGAGCCAAAAATTTGAATAAATTTTGTTTCATAAATGTGTGTGTTATTTCATTTTATACTACACATAACTATATCATTTAATTAATGAAGTGATACTGTTGGGTTTGGACTGTTATATGAATGTTGAGCAATATGATTTTTGGTAACTGAACTCTTAATGTTATAATTATTTTTTATAAATACAATTGATCTTGGTTAACTAATACAGAAAAAAGAGTTGATGGCCTCATCCAGTCGACTCAGGTTGTACGAAGCCAATCTATCATAGCATGGGAATAAGGTAAAATTGTTGGGCTTTGCTCTGGATCAATCCCATGATGAATTTCAACATGTGAAGCTTGAATGGAAACACCTATGTGATAAGTTCAAGATGATAGAAATCACCACTTAGTCAATGTTATATGAGACACCCTAAGATTTTATCAACGTAGAACACCTTACACTTAGGTCCTATGCTGGTGTAATAAGGGTCTATGTAACATGACTTTAGTTACTTGTGTAAAACTTTTGTATAAATAAAATTTTTATATCTTATTATGGTAAGATTAATGATTTTCAAATGTCCAGATAAATATAGGATGATAATTATTGACGAATTTTGGAAAATGTGGTATTTTAAAATATTCATGTAAACATTAAATAATTAATAATGTGAAATGATTTTCAAAAAAATGTTCTTCTATAGTTGTGATCAGTAAAAAATTTAGAATCAAATAAGATCAACTAGTTTTTTAGTGAATATTAATGTATGAATAGTTACATACCCTTATGAATAGTAATGAATAGTAATTCGGCCGAAATAATAGTAACATCACACATGAATGTACAAATACAATTTAGACATATTAAATGTGAAAACAATGATCATAGTATATGTTTTCTGATTTTTGTATGTTATATATATTTTATTTTCAATTTTATAATTAATTTAATAATTTAAAATGAAAATTTATTTTCAAAAATTTTAATCATAAATTTTTACAATATTTTTATATGGTTATACAATAATTTAATTGGACATTGATTACTTTTTAATGGTGTTACAAAATATGTTATACTTTTAGAGTTGTTTTTTAATAAAAAATTATTTTGATTAAATATTAAATGAAAAATAATTAGGAAATTATATTCATAAAATTTAGTTCATTTTTGAATTCAGATCATCGATATTAGGTTATGATAATGTTTTGGGATTTTTATGAAACAATGGAATTTTCAGTGAATAGTAAAAATATAGTTTTGATTTTCAGGTGTTTAATGACATCATCGATGATGTAATAATGATTTAATAAATCTTTTAAACCTTTGAATATTATAATATGATATGAGTCGTCCCAAGTGGACAATACCATGGGAAAATACCATGGTAAAGCCCTTGGTTTTTCAAATACCACCGATGAGGTGTCCATTGAATATTAATTAAATATTCCCACACATTTGCTATAAATAAAAAGCCTTTCCCTCATTCCTTTCATTCCAAAATCCTACTCAATGATGATCTAATATTTTTATCTCCCAAGGAGTCCTCCCAAGGTTCCCCCAAGCCCCCCAAGGTTCCAACATTCATGCTTTCGAAGTTACTCTTCATGGTAAGGGAACATTTCACCCTCTTCTTTTAAAGTCACGATTTTCATTATGTTATGTCTTCTAGTTTCCATATTATTATGTTGGGGTATGTTCTAATATATTCATATTTCTTTCCATTTTATGTCCAAATTATGAGAGACCATTTACGCTCCCATTTTCTGAATTTCGTAATTTTTAATTGACATCGTGAGGCTGCCTAATTTTCGTAAAAGAAATCGCATATTCACTATTCTTTTGAGTTTCATTTTCTTATAGTATTTCCTTAAAATATAAATACCATGATATTATTTCTTTTTATTCTGTACCCATACTTTATTTTGAGATATTTTTGAGTGGGGGACTCTTTTTATCCTCTCTTTTAAATGTTTTTTAATCCCTGTTATATTGTCGTTATGCTGCAGAATTTTCATCTCAATACCTCTCTCTTTTTATAAAAAATTATCATATTTTATTTTTCTGAATAACCCAATCAATTTCATTTTCAGTGGTATTCATATAGACATAATATTGATCTATTTTACTATGTAATTGACATACATATAACCCACTCTCCCATTCTATGGGTTATAAATGACATAATGTTCTTATTTTTAGTAACTTTTAAAATGTTACGATTTGTAGATGAAACCCATTTCTTTTATTCTCTATGGGTTATTTATGAATTTTTTTATATTGATATATGTGGATCACATGAAAATAAAGGAATATTAAGTTTGTTCCCTAATACTTATCTACTTTTTGGGTAAATAATATAATCTCTAGAGATAACAAGTTTCACGATACCTTGGTGAATAACTGTGATAACATTTATGACACCTTGTGGATAAACCTTGGTGATATGTTCATTAGTATCTAAATTGAGTGTTATAGCCACATATTTATGTTATGTTTCTATTTATTTTCATTATTATATTAATATACTTCCATTTTAAATTTCAATATGTTTTTTTATCAAGTTCTTATTGATATCACATGAAAACTGATTCCCTTGTTTACACTTATTGGGCCTTCTTCTCACCCTTTAGGTTGATGTATGTCTCCAAATTATGATATGTAGTAATTGTAATTAGGATAAACATTTCAATAAGATTTTCAAGGGGATTTAAAAGTTTTTTTTAATTTTTAATTATTATTATACTTTATTTCCAAGACAATAGACTTTAATGATCCTCTATTTGTAAAATATAATGAAAAGATACGTAAAAAAATGGCGGGAAGCCATAATTTTGTTCAACATGTATGAAATTGAAGAATTCAACAGCCCTCTATGGCTATCAACCATTAATATATCAATTATGAAATGACAGTCATGAATTCTTAACCAATTAATATGCATATTTCTAACACAACCAGACAAATTAAAGCATAAAATTCTGGTAACCACAAATTTCTATTCTATCGATAGAATAACACATGGTTTTCTTTATTAATTATGTAAGATTAATTTGGATCCATTAAATTGTGTGATCATTCATCTTCAAATATTTTATGTTCAGGATTTCCTCAAATCTATGAAATATCAAAATTTGCCTTTATATTATCTTTAGTATTACCATGTATGTCAAAAATGGTATAAAACACATAATTAGAAACATTATTCAAAATATTCATTACATATAAATTGTGAAAAGCCAACAAATTAGACCAATATGGAATGTCCTAAAAATAGAAAACATTATCCAATTATTATCTCCCCCAAAATCATTTTTGTTCTGCTCAATTATTGTTAGTCTACAGGTAACATGAGGTAATGCAAAGATAATAGATTTTACCTGATTACCTGAGAGAACTACTATAGATTCAAATGTATCAATTCAACCTCTTGTTAAATTAAATATTTTCCTTCAAAAAGAATGAGACTTAGGAATAAATCACTAATGAATGTAAAAAATAACTATCCATTCTTTCTTGACAAATAATAAATGCTTCGTTTTTAGAAATGTAGTATAGAAATGATTTTAGAACATGTGTGCTCCATCCAGATAACATACATTACCCAAAAAGTAACAGATCATCCATATAATGCAGCCTACATTATAAAATTATGATCAATTGTTATATCAAATATAGTCACGCCATTGTTCCATAATGAAATTAACACAATAATTAGTGTAATAAAATAAACTTCAATATTCTTCTTTGGATGTCATGTAATTAATAGCCTGAAATATATATATGGTTCCTTAATCAACATCAAACGAGCAATTTTGTAAGGAGTAATGAAAACAAGCAAATAATATTATTGACTGTTGAAAGAACCAAATTGGAATAAACCATTAGATGAAAGGTCAACCATATTTTACAATGTTCTGGAGCAATAGAAGGATGAATCTGATCAAAATGATTCTGTGAATCACCATCACAAAGATGATTTATGCATTTTGCAATGGAAATATTTGATTTATGCTATGTATTAAATCAAGTTGTGTTTCAAGACATAAAAAAAAACTATAAATGAGGTGTAATTGGAAAATATCTCAACTATTGTTGGATACAAAAGATGAATGTAAATGATTAATATAAAAAAGGGGAGTGAATAGTATAATTTAAAAAATTCCTTTGGAACTTTTAAAGATGGAAATGTTTAACAATGTTAAACAAGGAAAATTCACAAGACCTCTTAGTTCTACAAAATTGCATGATTCCGGAAATATGGTTCCAGAAGTGAAACTAAACAAAAGTTTACAAGAACAAAAAATCTATTTTAATCTGTATAGAATCTTACTAATTAGAGTATACAAGTACAAGAAAGTATAACATAGTTATAATTTCCTTATCAATAAAAATGCAGCAAAAAACAAACTTGAAACAATATAAATAACAAGTAGTAAATATTTTCACCCAAAGAGAAGGGTATCCAAAAAACTTGGATTAAGGTCCCCTGATTTATAATTTCAAAAAATTATTTTTTACCCCCACCAAGGTAAGCCCTTGATACGAATATTGGATTCTGTCTTGTAATCTCTACAAGCCCTCGAACATCAAGGTAGTCGACACCTCTATCTTCCTATCCCTGGAAGCCTTCGAATGTACTCAGCAACATTCAGAGTCACACAATGCAATTTAGAATAATATTTTCAGTATGAACAAATAATGAAGGTCTCTCTCTCTATCTAGAAATCACTTCAACATCATGTAATTTCTAGATTGATCAACATATATTGATCTTGTTCAAATGAGATTTTATTTATAGGCACATTTTTCAATGGTCAGCTCCCTCATCCAATGGTCTTATTTTTCCTTGAATTTCAAGTGGACCTATACATGTGTCACTCAAAAAATGTTTAGTTATAAATAGAATGCACAAAATAATTTTATAACCAAAACAAGTGTATTTAAAAAAATGGTTTCTCAACCAAATTCATTTTTTTGAGTCTAAGGAAAAAATATAATTCTGAGTCTAAACAAGTAATCTTTTGGAATCTAAATTACATGGATATTGGGATTCTGTTTTCATGGAATTAGGAATAAAAATTCTAAGGAATTCAGAATTAGAATTCAATAAATTTGGGAGTCTAAATTCTAATGAATTAAGAGTCTAAATTCTAAGGAATTAGAGTCTGAATTCTAAGAAAATTTGATCCTGAATTATAAGGAATAAAGAACGTGGATTCTAAGGAATTCGGAACCAGAATTCTAATGAATATGGAACCTAAATTCTATGAAATTTGGAACATGAATTATAATGAATTCGGCATCTGAATTTTGATGAATTCGGAGTCTGAATTTCAGAGAATTTGGATTATGAATTTCTGAGAATTCGGATTCTAAATTTCAAGGAATTCGGAGTCTGAATTTCGGAGAATTCAGATTCTGAATTTCAGAGAATTCAGAACCTGGAATTCAGAGAATTCGAAACCTGAATTTAGATCCTGAAAATATAATACAATATATCTATGTATTTATAGAATTACGAGTTTTTAGATGTGAAAACGAATTTTAGACTTAGGAATAAAAATATTTAGATTTAGAGAGACTAAAAATATGAAGAATGAAAACAAGGTAAGGATAAATTTCCTTGCGAATGTAAAATTTTCCTTATCAAGATGAAACATATGGAAAATGAAATTTTCCTTAAGATTGGTTGATTGTGATTTTCAAAACAAGAAGGAATGGAAAAGTCATAAATAAACCTTATTAACTCAACAATATCCCCCAAACCTAAATGAATAGAAAAGATATAATGAAATGTTATTGACTCAAAAATCTCCCCCTTTTTGGAAAACACAAACATCTTTACGAAAAAGAATACAAGGACTTAGAAATTTTATGTGCTTATAAATAAAAATTATCTACCTTTACTTGTGGATCAATGTGAATATGACTAACTCCCCCATAGGCTTTGGAAATACTAAGAATCGTATTCAGTATTTCATAAAGTTGATTTTTCATTTTTAGGAAAAAAATCATCATGATGAAAACTCCCCCTTAGAAGAACTCCCCCTTACTTAGGGAAATTTATTCTTTACATAGTCTTCTTTTTTGACATTCGATTCTCCACATTTGTGATTTTCAAAAAGAAATACATGGAATTGAAAGGAATGTTTGGTACCTGAAAGACTAGTACTAAACAACCAAAAAATATGAAGAGAAACAATAATTTCATTAGGATTGAAAAATTTTGTACAACAAAGAAATACAACAAAAGATCAGATTTAGAAAAAAAATTACCCTTCCTTCTCTTTTGGCATCTGCATCTTCACTATGATTTTGACCTTCTTGGGTTCCTTGTGACACTCGTTTACACATTTGAGTAGCTGATCCCGATCTTCTATTTTCTTCTCTAAGGATTTGATTTTCTCTTCCTGAGCATTAATAGATTCTTCTTGGGCCTTGATAACATCATCTTGCTTGGCAAGCTTCTCTTTAATCTCAATTCTGAGATCCCATTCCCTCTTCCAACTATGAGCAACGAAATTCAATTTCCCATTCATATCTTTAACTTCTTGCTTCCAAGATGTCTGTTCCAGCATTATATTTTCTTCAAAATTGTTAGTGAGATCCGTTATCTTCACATCTTCGGTGTCAAAAGCATCCTTAACACTTTATTGGAATTCATCAAAGATTCTCATCTCTTCTATCATTTTCCTTGACCTGGTTTTCATCTTCCTACATGACCTTTTATGATCCCCATAGCTAATAAGAAATTATTTGATGTCTACCTCCAGACTAACACACTTATTCATCACCATGGATACTAAATCTGATTTTTTATTTAATTAATTTTGAATCATCTGGAATCTTGAGGCTATGCTTGAAAATATTGGGATAGTTCCAACAAGATTTTTCAAAGACTGAACTACAAAATCATGTCCAGGAGAAGACAATTCTGAATCTAAAACTTTCGTTGGTGAGGTTTCCTTTTCTAACTCAACAGACTTCCTCTTAGAAGAACCACCAGCTTCATTCTTCATCACTACAAATTTTCTAGGTGTATCAAATACCACATTTTTTCCCTTATCATCTTTCGGAATGAATTATTCTTGATCAAGATATTCATGTTCACTATCTAATAGCTAAACAATTTTATCTTCATCAACATCTTCCTTCTCAACACCCGCCTCAATGTCCCTTGGATGAATGAAATATTTATTGATACTTTCTTCTTCAGATGACTTATTTAATTATTCTTCACCCTTTAGATCTTTCCCAGGATTATAAATCTTTGAATATTTGTCTTGAATGGATTTTAATAATAATTTCTTAGAAGGGTATTCTGTATCATGATATTCTTCTACCTGCGTTAAAAAATCATTAGAGTCACCACTTCCTTCTTCTTCCTATTCTTCTACATCATCTTCTTCAACTACATCTTCATATTGAACTTTTTTCGGAGTCACAAACGTCTTTCCATGATTCTTAGGAATAGGTTCGTGAAGAAACTACACCGACACCAAAATATTCTTGGAGGCTTTCTTAGTAGCCTTCAAAAGGGACTGCACTATCTCAGATTTAGAAAACATCTTCCTTTACTTCTTTTCTTTCTATTTCTTATCATGCTCTTCAGCTGCCATTTCCTTCAAATATTTTGCCTCAGCGAGGTCCAAGCCAATCTTCGGCTCACTTATTTCTTCTTTTTCATTTCTTCTCTCCACTTTTCCACTACCTCATCAGTATATGTCTTTTTCGTCTTTGGATTCATAGGTGCGAATTGAGATTCCTTGGCCACTTGGTTTTTTCCTTTTTCATCAACTTCCCTAACCTTTCTCTTCCTTCCACCCCTTTTAGATGTCTCAGCCATCTCATGTTTCGTTCATATGGATTCTACCTACACTTCTAGAAAATCATAGAATTCATCAGATTATTTAGAAAAACAAACGTTCATCCTTCTCAAGGTGTCATCACTCAATAACATGACCTTGCAATTTCTTCAATTAGATCTGCAAGGAATTTTGAAGGATTCTAAACACCGAAGAACAATATTTGACAGAATGGATGGATTCATTATAATTTGACATTTCAAATTCCATTTTTTATATTCTCAATCATGACTAGAAAGTACTTAATCAAATTTATCATTCTTGAATTCACCATGAAATGAAAAATATACATATCACGTTTCTTCAAAGTTTCATTGTCTCCTTTTATTGGAATGAAAAACCCTTGAACCCACAATTCAAGAATCTGAAGGCTTGTAGATAGATGAATTATCATCCGAGTCTTCACCAATGAAAGACCATGGTTAGATAAAGATCTTTCCTTATTAAAGGATCCTAACACATCAGGGAATTTTTTAGTGTAGAACTCAACTTCCCCTTCATATGAAATTCTAATCAAATTGGATGCCTTGATGTATGAGTGATAATATGTCTTCCATTAATACATACAAAAAAACATTCTTCTTCCATCTTCCATGAAAAATATTACTGACTCATATAAGTCAACAACAAGTCTGGATACACCAGATCATGTTCCTTCCGTTTCGAAATGAAAAAACATT
Organism: Viscum album; assembly: GCA_963277665.1. Classification (NCBI taxonomy): domain Eukaryota; kingdom Viridiplantae; phylum Streptophyta; class Magnoliopsida; order Santalales; family Viscaceae; genus Viscum; species Viscum album. The sequence continues at coordinate 25,547,462 of OY728120.1, read as the reverse complement.
CTCACCCATTCGTCTTGATATTCATAAAGAAAATAGAATCATACTCAGTAATGAAACTCAGATTGACCAAACATTCTCTGTAAATATTTCATTCAGAGATTGGCTTTACAATTGATATTTTTTTTTGGGAAGAGACTTCGGTATACATTCAGAAGTAAGAAATATATAAGATGTTCTGAACGAGATTTTGTAGGAACGGAATAGCTTTAGCACCAAATAGCATGGCGTTCGATGTGGGAAATGTATTGGGTGTTCATTATATAAGAAATTGAAGTGATGATTCAACATCCCTGATTGATCAAATGATTGAAAAACTTTCTGATCAGATCTGATGGTTGAAAAGATAGCTGAAGAATGAAATTTTGGTAGAATTTGATCTTTTATCTTTTTTTTATAAAATAAGGTTTAAGGAAAAGTCAATCATAAAAATTTATAACCAAAAGAAAATACCAACCAGTAAAAGATGAATAGAATAACTTTTAGTCTAAATTTTTTAGAAAATCTAATTAAGAAAATTTTCACTATGATAAATATTAGACTACAAAAAAATTTAGAAAATCGTATTACTAAAATTGTTAGACTACAAAAAAAATTATTTTAACTAACAAGGAAATGTACTCACCCTATGAAAAATAGTTTCATACTGTAAAGAGATAGGTTTCAACAAGATGTTAATAAGAAAGATTACCTTACATTTATCATTTTTAACTTCTATTTAATGTATTCAAATCTATTGGAGGGTAACAATTTTGTGAAAATATCTGCAAGTTGATCTTCTGTTCTGATAAATTGAAGAATGATATCTCCCATATAATTATATCTGAAAGTTACTTTTCCTCCTTTTGTCTTGATAATCTTATCCAAGAAGATTGTATTACCGGTCACGTGCTGGGAACATCAACTATCTATGTACATGTAATGTTGTTGGTACTATCATTACTTACCTGAAAATAAGAGTGTTAGACATTCGGAACCCAAATATTATTGGATTGGCAATCCTTAGAAGGAAAATTTTTAGAAATCAACATTTTCTTAAGAAAATAATATTTATGAAAACCTAAATATTGTGTAATGTTTAGGGAAGAGTTTTTTCCCAATACCCACCATACAGACACTTATTTCAGAATGAAGCAAATTAAGGAACAAAATAAATTTTACTGAAGAATAATTTTGAACTAGTATAACCAAAACCATAATTATTCCTTAGAGGTCAATTTTGAGAATACATCTTATCAAAATTTTCCATACCTATTGTAATGTTTGAAAAACACTTCCTCAAATAAAATATTTCCGACATTAATCTAATAACTAAGTTCTTATCATTAAAAACATTAGTTTTAGTACTAGAGTTAGGCTCTAAATCATTTATTTGATCATCTCTATCTCTCAACGTGAGTTATATATTAGTGTGAGCTGATTCAGTAACTTTTTTTTACCTCATGATTGAGATGGGTTACATGATAACTTAGGTATATGTATGAGAATATACCTATGTGGGTTTGTCTGTTGATTTCATACTCTGTGGATTATCATTGGTGGATTTAGAGAGTCCTTGAGGGTCTCAGGGTCACTTCTAATTATTGTTATACTCACCCCTGCACGGGCTATGCCCGAACCTCGTTTTGATGGTTTCAAATGACGGGTATCGCTGAATGAGGCTGATAGTACAAGGAATGGAGGGTAACCAGAGGTGGACCACCTGATGTGATTGTACATGGAGGAGACCGACAAATGTGGAGTGCTGAGGGGGATATCTGTACCTACCCTTCAGGTAGGATCTGTGGTGGACAATCCAGGAGCTTCTTTTCACCTTTTAGATATTTTTTCATTTTCAATTGTACTTGTACATTACAGTTGGGCTTATATTTCCAAACCAATTTACATTTAAGCACTCTCTTATTATACAATTTTACATAGTGTTTTGTATTTAGCAGTGTGCTCTATTGTGTTTGTTTTCAGTTTTAAAGGAAATTCCATCCCAGTTTAGAGATATATGCCTTTGGTGCTATTCACCAGCCCCTGGCCTATGGAAGGTGTGCTTGGGGGAGTCACGGAAAGTGCCCCAGATGATTGGTCGTGACAAATTGGTATCATCGGAGTTGGTTCTACTATAGAACAAAGGACTCTGATCTATTCTGTGAAGCAATAGTTTTAAGGGACATGAGTGTGGTTTTCAGTACATGGAGTCTAGTGTTGGTGTTGCAGCCGATGTATCCATACACCAAGACCCTGACTTCTGATTTTCGACTCAGTGCACGAAAATACTGATTTCATGTGTGTTTTGAAGAGTTTTCTTTGTGATCTATTTGACTCAGCTCACCATGTATAACTTTTTTACAGTGGCACACCTAATTCTATACAGGATTCCCCCTATAGAAATCCTAGCAGGATTCCAAGATTTTTACGTTATGGAAGCCCACCAAGCAATGAGGCCTCGGTTCAGGGCCCTATTACAGCAGATGCACCAGCAGTACCATTACCTGTTAGGCCACCGATGCCACCAGGCCTAGCAGTAGAGAGTGAATGCCACCTGAGTGCATTACACAAGTTCCATCTCCAGAGGCCGCCCAGGTATAGGGGAGAGAGGGACCCACAGAAAGATGAGGATTGGCTGGAGGCTATGGTGAGAGTCTTCAGACTGGTAGGGACACCGGCTGACCTTATGGTCATCCTTGCTGCGAGTCTCTTTCAGGCAGAAGCAGGCAGATGGTGGAGCCTGATACTCCAGGTGCATAACAAGGCGACACTACTATGGGAAGACTTTGATATCCTCTTTCAGGCGGAGTTTGTTCCATCAACACTACGTGTAGTGCGGATACATGAGCTACTTCATCTGCAGCAGGGTAGCATGATGGTGGTACATTACTCAGCGAGGTTCAATGAACTCTCACGCTGCTCCACAGATATGGTGAAGGACCCATTCTTCAGTGCCCAATCCTTTGAGTCGGGGCCCAAGAGAGAGATCAGGTCTTTGAGGACCTCCCTCATCATCCCGACGTAGTCGGGGGTGTTGGAGTTAGCCCTCATAGTGGAGAGTTTTTTTGATGAGCAGTCACCAGAAACGATACCCGCCACCGGGCGTCACGTAGCGGAGTCTTCTACAGCTGGCTACAGAAAGATGTCATAGAGGTCCAAGAGGACCAGACCATCAGGTGGAAGACCTCATGACATGGGTTTGGTTGAGCGAGGAAGACGAGACAGAGCCAGTCATTCGAGGAACAGGGAGTGTTTCACATGTTGCGGGCAGGGTCACATGGCTTGTGACTATCCGACCTGCTGTATAGATGATCAGCAGACGGTTGAGGGACCTCACAGGCAGAGTAAGAGGTTTGATTGATGCGATCCTCAGGGAGAATGCCAACATGGAAGAGGAACTAGTCATATAACTGGCAGTGGACATTGTTTTGAGGTGTTACCACCCCCACCACCAGGAGGTACACCCAGACAGCAGGGAGTAGGCAGACAGGCGAGAGCTCAGCTCCAGTCAGCTGAGGCATATGATCATGGCGCTCCAAAGATGATTCGAGGTATGTTCTGTGTCTACTAAACCTTAGGTTTAGTTCTTATAGACACATGTGCTAGTCACTCATTCATTGCCACTTACCTCGTTCTGGGCTCAGAGATTCTGACGGAGCCGTTGGCTCGATCATTATGGCTAGAGACAACTACGGGAGCTGACTCGATGATCACGCACTGATTTGGCAGTCTGATCTTACTCTAGGAGGTAAGAGCATCGGCTAGGATATCCTTGTAGCGGCTTTGAGGCCTTAGGACGTAATCTTGCGTATAGACTGGTTATCTACATTCCACGCTCAGATCGACTGTATTAGGCACAATTTTCAATGTTTCCGCACAGATGGAACCAGGTTTACCTTCTCCAGCAGGAAAGGAGCCTTTGCAGCATAGGATAGACTTACTCAGAGGAGGGTGTAGTCGATTACTCATCAGTTGGTCTGACTTAACTTCGGTGCAGTTTACGTGGAGTGTTCGAGCTATCCTGTAGCGGTGGACCAGTACGCATATGTTTTCCATGAAAATGTTCCAGGACTATCTAATCGTAGAGAGGGGGACTTATACATTGACTTATACCCCGTGATGACACTAATATCTACACCAGCATATCTGATGGCTCCTGCAGAACTTCAAGAGCTTTGGGTACAGCTAGAGGACGTGCAGTGGAAGGGATTCATCCTGCCCAGTGTTTCTCCATGGGCAGCCCCAATTCTGTTTGCCAAGAAGGCGAATAGAAGCTTGAGGATTTGTGTTGACTACCATCGCCTAAACTAGGTGACCGTGAAGAACATGTACCCACTCCCGAGGATTGACGACCTCTTTGATTAGTTGAAGGGATCGCGGTGGTTCTCAAAGATATACCTCAGATCAGGCTATCACCGACTCATAGTTCGAGAAGAGGATGTGTAGAAGATGGCCTTTAGGTGTCGGTATGGCCATTATGAGTTCATGGTTATGCCATTCGGCATAAACAATGCTCTAGAAGTGTTCATGGGACTCATGAACATGATCTTCCCACAATACCTCGATTGCTTTTTTGTAGACTTCAATGATGACAGTCTGATCTACTCGACTACTGAGGAGTATCATGCCTACCTTTTGAAGATAGTACTGGACACACTCCGAGAGAACCAGCTTTATGGTAAACTATTGAAGTGCCAGTTTTGGATCTAAGAGGTTCAATTTTTTGAAAATTTCATCTCAGAGGATGGATTCGCAGTAGATACAATGAAGATTGAGGTGGTACTTTCTTGGGAGCCACCCAAGAGTGTGATAGAGGTTCATAGTTTCTTGGGTTTGGCTGAATATTACCGAAGGTTCATACCAGACATCTCCAGATTTGCAGCACAACTATCAGCACTGAAGAATAAGGGGAAACCCTTTGTTTGGTCATAGAGATCCCAGCAGAGCTTTCAGAAGCTATGTTAGAGGATGACTAATATCGCCATCGTGAGGATTCCTGAGGAGTGTGTACGGTACATAATTTACCGCGACACATTATGGACTAGACTCAGGTGTTTCCTGATGCAGGAGTGATAAATGACCGCATATGGTTCTCTGTCGCTGAGACAACATGAGTAGAACTATGCAACCCATGAACTGGAGTTATCAGCAGTGGTCTTTACCCTAAAGATGTAGCGGCACTAACTGATGGGAGAATGTTTAACCGTGTTCTCTGATCACAAGAGTCTCAGGTATATCTTTTCCCAGATGGACCAGAACCTGAGATAGCGATGTTGGATTGAGTTCCTCCAGGACTATGAATTTGGGATAGTCTATACTTAAAGGAATGGGAAAATTATTGCAGATTCACTCAACATGAGGTCTAGTATATAGTTTCCTGGTGAGGAGACAGAGCAGGTGGCTGCTCTACAGATATCCTTTGTGGATAGAGATGGAGCAGCCTTCCTTCAGTATATTACAGTCCCTCCCCCACTTTGTCAGTGAGTCATGGAGGCACAGCGTGGAGACGTTGACTGCGAGAAATGACGTTCTCAGATATCCACAGGGTAGGCACCTGATGGATTTTTTGATGGTGGGGAGCACGTCATCCTCTTTAGAGGACGTACCATGGTACCAGGGGAACTTCAGGAGGATGTGTTGAGGGAGTTCCTAACTTCCCCTTTGGTGGTACATCCAAGAGTGGTGAAGATGTACCAGGACCTCAGATGATAGCACTGGTGGCCAGGTATGAAGAAAGCAATAGCCAAGTATGTCTCTCGATGCCTCACATGTCAGCAAGTGAAGGTGGAGCATCATGTACCAGCAGGCTTGGTTCAGCCTTTAGAGGTCCCAGAGTGGAAGTGGGATGGGATATCAATGGACATCGTGATGGGACTTCCACATACATCTAGGGGTCACGAATCGATTTGGGTGATCGTTGACCAACTCACCATGTCATCCCACATCCTACCGACCAGATATTAGGGATCAATAGAGAGATTTGGACGCCTCTATGTACAAGAGATTGTGCGGCTACATCGAGTACCCTATTCTATTTTCTCTGGTCGTGATGCACGGTTTTCTTCCTGGCTATTGAAGTTTTTGGATGAGGATTTCCGGGACGTAGCTTGATCTGAGCACCACCTTCCATCCTCAGATAGTTGGCCAGACCGAGCGGACCATTAAGACCCTCGAGGACAAGTGGTGTGCTTGTGACCTCAACATCGATCATAGGGTCGATCACATACCTTTGGTGGAGTTTTCATACAACAACACTTATCACTCCATCATTGGGATGACACCTTTTGAGGTGTTATACAGGTGACCTTGCAAATCACCCCTATGCTGGACATACCCAGGGGAGTCCGCATTAGTGGGACTAATGATGGTATGCGCTACCACAGAGAAGGTGCAGACCATCCAGTAGCAGATGGATACTGCATAGAGTAGACAGAAGTCATATGCTGATAGGAGATGAAGACCTCTATAGTTCGAGGATGGTGAACCCGTCTTTCTACGAGTCTCGCCTCGACGAGGATTATAGAGATTAAGATGAGGCTGTAAGTTATCTCTAAGATTCATCGGACCTTTCCAGGGCCTCAATATAGTAGGCAATGTGGCTCATCCCCTGTCTCTTCCACCTCAGTTGCACCGAGTGCACAACATCTTCCACATATCTCAGCTAAGGAGATACGTGCATGACCATTTTCACATCAATGACTATGGAGAGGGGGATGTCGATGATTGGGAGAATTTCACGGAGGTTCTACTATAGATTGATGATCGACAGGAGCGGGTCCTATGTGGATGGTCGATACCACTGGTGCGCGTTCACTAGTATCACGGGAACCACTAGGAAATCACATGGGAGCGGGAGGATCAGATGCGTGATCAGTACCCCCACTAGTTTCCTTATTTCGAGTTGTTTCTTACGGGGATGTAAATACCTGAGGTGGGTAGAATGTAAAGACCCATAATTTCCATGGAAATTTTTTCATAAATACATGGGAATTTTACCAGTCCGCAAAAACTGATGGCGCATGATTTTGGGGCCTGATGTGCCCAGAATCTATTTCTGAAGTTTTGTTCAAGTACATTCAGTAAACGTACACACGAGTTTTTATAACTTTTGAACTGGTGCTCGGAATTTAAATATGATGACACTGTTGAACTCGCAGAACCAATATTTTCTTAAGAAGACTTTCCCTTCGACAGATGTGAGTCGAGAAGATAAGTTAGTTTTTGGGTTTTCATATAGAATAATAAAATTAACTGAGCTTCAATTTATTATTTATTTGAGCCTTCTTGTGGGAGTTTGGAGGTCAATCCCACTAGATCTATAACCTCCTTGTGGATGATGGATGTTGGAGGTGGGATCACCACACCATAACCTCTCATGAGAGGTAATGGAGGTTGTGCCCACCCGAGGTCTAAAATTCCTATACTTGTGTAATGTGGTGTAGACCAACCGAGGGTAAAACCACATCAACTCCCCATTAATTATGAAGAAACACCTAGAGCTCCACAATTAAAGGTGCCACCACCCCTCCACATTAATGGAGGCGACTCCCCTAATTAATTTGTGCCAATCCTCCTAATTTAATTAATTAATGCCAGCACTCATGAATTAATTTATGGGGATCCAAGTCAATTAATTCACCATTTTGAATTTGTTCCAACAAATTAAATAATAGATTACCACAACATATTTTTATTTTGTTTGAAATTGTTCATTTTGATGGCATCTTTGAGAGGAGTATTATTGGGAGAATGCTTAAAATGAAGAATGCCTTCGACTATGAAGAACGCCGATCCTCTTCAAACATAATACTCTGAATCCTACTGACGCAGAGCATCTTCCACAAACGACACAATGTGGGATTGGAATTGTTAAGTGACGCAAGGAACAATGATCTTTTTCATCTACTTTCTGTGACTTCATCATTGAACAATGATCAAAGGTAGGGGTTTATTACATGTAGATTCATACCTTGAATTTTCTTCATCGGTTGGAAAGGAATCATTTTGGGTGATTTTCCATTCATATTTCTTACCTATTGATGAGAAAAATGATACCACCATAAACACGGAGGGTGAAGGCCAAACCAACATGGCCCGACCCCTCAGTCATTATTGTTTGTGTTGATTTTCAGCATGTCGATAAGGAGTGGAATGACGAAGGTGGTGACGAGAAAGGTCTCCCTACCCACGGCCTCTGGAAATCGCGCCGACCCCACAGCGCTTCAGGGCTCTGGGCCGAACCGAAGCCCTCCAGCCGTGCCACCCAGGTCGTACTGCCACCGTCCCGCGCCACCTAGCTATCAGCCGCTGCTGGCCTCCCATGCTCCCCGACCGAACACCGTCAAACCATGTCGGCCTGGACACATGGCCGATGACACCTCCCATGCACCCGGACCAAACCCACTAGCCCGCGCTGGCCGATCCATCACCCGGATGATCTCTGGCCTACCCAGCCACCCGAAACCCCACCTGGCGCCTTGCCCGGCTGCTTGCCGACCTGGTCGCACACTTCCCGACCTGCCAGATCGCCTCTCGTTTTCCTTGTCAAACCATGTCGGCCCACATACCTTGTGTTCCATTTTCACACCATTCTGCTCATGGCCCCCCTCGCGACGCACTGGCTGAACCTGCCCGACCACGCCCTCCGGGACGAGCTGCACCGGGCCGCTCCATCGCAGCGCTTCGGGCCAAACCGAGCCCGATCCCGTGCCGATCCACCCACGCGTCCTGCTGGGTTGGGCCTAGCGAGTCAGGACGAACCTAACAAGATGGAATTTCCAATGGGTCAGGCCAGACCCAATAGTTCTGTCCGGGTCGACCCAGACCGGGTTGGTCTGACTAGGTCGGACTTGACCCAGGTCCACTACCGATCCTTTACTATATTTTGGCCATATCTTTGGCACCATACATCTGTTTGACAAACCGTCAATGGCGCTAGAAAATATGTACCATAAATATACCTTTGATTATACCCCAATAGAGTTCAGGATATATTTGAGATACAGTCAGGTTGGATTGTGCACAAATCCAACTAGGCCCCTGAAACTGAAAGGCAAATAACTCATAGACTAGGCGTCCAATTGATGCGCTGTCTATTGCGTTGAGATGCCTATGATGAGGTGGACCATTGATATACTTTTTCAGGGGACTTAGTGGAAGATGGTATATCGACATATGGATTGAGGACCGGACCCTCCCGGGATCAGGCATGCTTCGTGTGGAACCCTGTGGCTGGATGTACACTGACGATTGTTCCTTAATCCTATGTGGGTCCGACAGCACTAACGACTATTCCTGGATCCTATATGGGTTCGATAGCTCTTTTTACTGTTCCTCAATCCTGTGTGGGTTTGACAGTTCTGATTTCTGTTCCTGGATCCTGTGTGGGTTCTAAAGAATAGAATATTCAGTGGCTATTTCTAATCATCTCTATCTCTTTACGTGAGTTTTATACATGTGTGAGCTGAGTCAGTAACATTTTTGTTTTCCTCATGATTTAGATGGGTTACTTGATAACATAGTTATATGTATGAGGATATACCTAAGAGGGGTTATCTGTGGATTTCATACTCTGTGGATTATCCTTGGTGGATTTAGAGAGACCTTGAGGGTCTCGGGGTCCTTACGAAGTATCGTTATACTCACCACTGCACGAGCTATGCACGTACCTCATTGTGTTGGTTGCTGATGAGGAACAATGCTAACTATGGGTGAGAGTACCAGGACTGGATGGTACCCGACGGTGGACCACACGGTGTGACAGTACACCGAGGAGACCGACAGACGTGGAGTGATGAGGAGGATATCTGTACCTACCCATCATGTAGGATCCGTGGTGGATTATCTCGGAGCTGATTTTCACTTTTTAGCTATTTTTGGCTATTCTATTATACTTGTACATATATTTGGGATTTTATTTCTGGCCCCCTTTACATTTTAGCACTCTCTTATTATACAGTTTTACTTATTGTTTTGTATTCATCAGTGTGTTATGTTGTGTGTGTTTTCATTTTAAAATGAAATCCCTTCCCAGTTTAGGGATTTACGTGTTTAGTGGTAGTTTCTAGTCCCTATCCTATGGAAGGAGGGCATGTGGTAGTCACGACATGGGACTCAGGGGACAGGTTGTGACGTGGAGTTCTGTAGAGGCTATCTATACCTACCCTTCATGTAGGATCTGTTGGGGACGATCCAGGAGCTTCTTTTCACCTTTTAGTTATTTTGTCCTTTTCAGTTTTACGTGTACTTTACAATTGGGCTTGTATTTCCCACCCCCTATACATTTCAGAACACTCTTGTTATACAGTTATACATAGTGTTTTGAATTCAGTAGTGTGTTTTCAGTTTTAAAGGAAATGACTTCATGTTTAGGGATTTACGCCTTTGGTGTTAGTCGCCAGGCCCTGGCCTATGGAAGGTGGGCTTGGGGTAGTAATGGAACGTTCCTCGAGAGACGAGTTGTGACATTATATATAAGTCAATTTGGATCTTCAATAGTCATTGATACTAGTAGAGCTGTAATATGTGCTGACTATTAAGATTTTAACTTTCTACCTTGAGAGTCGATTTCTATGATGCATCAAATATTTAGGACCATTATTAATAGCATTTAATATATTTGTGAGAATTTTCTAATAGATGTAATTTTTGTAGAAAATAAAAATGAGATTGTAGATTGTGAATGAGAATATAAGATAATAACATTAAATAACACATGAAGGATAAAAACATACTCTTGATTATCTCATTGAAATCCTTATACAAAATGAAGGTAGATTGAAATGTGATGCTAAGAAGATGAAGAAGAAAAATGGGGGAGTTTCTTTATGAAATTCATTTAATGATCGATGTAATTTAAATCAATTTAGAAATATTGTATGTCTTCATGAAATAATAATGTTTTTTTGAATCAGATAATATATCATCAGAACAAACATGGAATGAAATATGTAATTGAGATAAATGTATGAATTATATTGATGGAAATAATATTTTTTTTAAAGATATAAGAGGAGTCAAAATGATAAAAGTGATAAGAAAACTCTACATAAGTTATTTTTAATGAGTTTGAAAAAGAAATTCAAATAAGACCAGATTTTTATATGTATAAAATAGAGGATATGAATGAAATGAATTTTTATAATAATGACAATAATTTTTATAATCCTAATAGAAATTAAATTTAAATGCATTAGACAATTGGACCTCAATTAGAGGAGATATATATTCTGATAATTTGTTGGAAAATCAATGTTCTGGATAGAGAAGCACACATTTATTTGATGAAATACCCAAGATCAATAAATTCATCATGGAAAAGGTAACTATTATAAAATCTTTGACAAAATATTCCCCAAATACTAACTACAATTATATAAATGATTATAATAATTCTACACCATAAGATAATCGACACACATAATCTTAGATAAATATTTTTTAAATTTATGAAAAAATTATTTATATTTTCAGAACATATTGTAATTCGAAACTGTAATTTTTTTAAAAACATGATGTTTATCAAGGAAAAAATGTAATATAAATTTCAATAAATCATAATTTAACTATTATAATTCAAGATATGTGTAGATATCTTAATATGACTAATTTTTAATGACATAGACATTCAAAATATATTACGAAATCTATTTTTTAGAAAACATGTTTTTAATGTGACATTGTAAAACATAGTTCAAATTCAAGGTATATTGTATATAAAAACATATTTGTTAGAAAAAAATCATAAATATAATTTTTTGAAAATAATTTTTATAAGTATAACTTTTGGAAGGAAAAAATTGATATAATTTTTAATCAGATAAGTTCACAAAGAGATATAGTTGAAATGGGTTTTAAAAATAGACTTTTTTTAAAAGCAACATTTTTGATCTAAACAGTGCCCCATTTTTTCACTAAATATTATTGTTTTGGACACTAGAAGAAAAAATTATCTTTAAATAATGTTCAGTCATTGGGATTTTAGAAATATTTTTTTGAAAAGAAATTAAATTTCCTCAAAATAATAATTTTTGATATATTTTTTTCTTAAAAATATTACTTTCATAAAATAATGGAACCATGAATATTTTCATTCTAAAAAACAATATCATTTTTTGAAATAAAAATAAAGTACCAATGAAAAAAAATATATGGTATATCAATTTATGTTACTCTATAAATATGACTAGAAAGAAATAATTATTTAAGAATATCATAAAGATGATATTTTGAATAGTCATGTTCATATATAACTCTTAAGGATAAATTATTAGAACATGTAACACTTTTGTCCTTAGTAAATAATTACATTGATTTTTTAAGAAATTATAAAAAACCTTATTACCATACATCAATTTTATGATGTGGGTATTCTTTTGATCTTCATGAATGATATATATATTATTCATATTTATAAATACAAATTTGTTTTTTCTATAAATCAGAAAGAGAATGATAACACATTAAACATAGAAGTCCTTGGGTGCCAAGATATACCAAACCATAGGGAAATGGAAGACCAATATTGGTTATAGAATTTAATAATTTGAAAACTGTAACCAAAGATCTTTAGCTATGTTTCCTAAGAATTTAATAGGTATTATTCATCTAGAACATAGTTTTTATACTTCTAATTTATGTCATCATTTTCAATTAAAAAATGAACATATGTCATGTTTTAAATCTAATAGTGAAACCTCAATTTCATTTTCTTTAGAATTGGAACCCATGGGGTTATTTATTCCAATGGAAACTAGAATTATAATTTGAAAATACTATTTATATATATATATATATAACTCAATTATTACACTATATATACTATGGAATATTTTCTAGAAAGTTAATTTGATTCCATTATAAAAAAATTATCTGAAGAAGAAAATGAGAAAAAAATCTCTAAGAAGTATATTTATAGTGATCATGGTGCATAATTTTTAAATTCTATTTTCGTAATATTTCATATTAAAAAATGTATTCTATATAACTTTTTTTCACCTATAACTAAATAGAGAAATAGTTTATTAAAATGAATAATTATAGTTTTTTGATATATTACTAAAACCATGCTTATCAAATAATTGCATGATAAAAAGTTTCTGCCAAAGCATTTAGTACTTATATATTATAATTTCAGTTTTAGTAAGACCATTTATTAATAAAACACCTTATGAGATATGGAGTGGATGAAAATCAGAACATTCTCAAAAAGTTTTTCTGGATGAATTGAATTCACTACAAAAAATATATTATTTACATAAATTTTATCCAATATATATAGAAGAAATTTTTTTAGGTTTTTCTACCATTTATAAGGCATACTAATATTCTAATAAATTAAAAATTACTATTTTGGAAATAGTACATGGGATGTTTTAAATAACTTTTCTATTGTTTTTCAAGAATCCTCAAACTACGTGTTTTGATGTTATTTCATAAATTGATTTTCAACATATGTGGGAAAGTTATTCTTGGTGGAGAACAATAGATGAAAACATTTGTATTTCAATAACTCAATAATATTTTCAACATATTTCTAATGAATATATTTTTTTAAATTCAAAGATGTTAGTTGTGTCTTATGAATCATCCAGGTGATAATATCATTTGTTATTTTTATCAACCAGTGATACCTGGATGTTATTTGAGATATGAAATTTCATATATACCAATTTAACACTATTTTATCCTAATACTTTTGATAAGGAATGAAGTGATGATGATTGGATAAAATAAATATAGCATGAAATCTATGATTTTGAAATGAAAAAGGTTTTTTATTTAGAAGAACTACCGAATGATACTTCTTTAAATGCAGAATAATTGGTCTTCTAGAAAAAATGTGATGAAAATGATATAATAATAATAATAATTAAATATAGACATCTTTAAAAGGGTCAAAATTAACCAGGGGGCATAGATTATGAAAATCATATTCGTTGGTAGCTAGGATTGAAGCTATATATATACTTATACAATATACAACATTCATATGTCTCAAAAAAATAAAATGTATATGGACTATTATTTCATAAATGGATATGTTCAAGATGATGTTTATGTATAATAACCCCATGGATTTGAATATTAAAAACATATATAACAAGTTTTTAAATATTCCAATGATAATAACATACATAATAAATTCTCTAGAGCCTGTTATGATATTTTAACTATAGTTTTGTTTAATTTTTTTATTAGTTAAAACGTGCATCCAAACCATTTTTATTAAAGTGGATGATAAGAATGTCATTATTATGAAAATATATTTTTATGAAATTATAAATTCATCCACTCAAATTTCATTAAAATAGTTTTTTTCCAATATTAAGAAAACACTATTTCAAATGAGTTTGATGGTTTTGTTAACATACATCTAAGGTTGTTAGATTTCACAAAACCTAGAAGCAACTTTTATATCTCAATATAAGTATATAAATCATATTATTTTAAATTTTACATATAATAATACTAAAATTATAATTAATACTATTGAAACCTAAAATACATTAGATATTTATGTATAAGGGAATCTAGTTGGTAAAATTATATTTAGAGGAATGATTTTAGTTATACTATACATAATTTCGATTCATCCATATTTAATGTTTTCATCATGATTAATAGATTGATATCATGAAAAAAATATCCCCATCATAAATTTTTGAAATGAAATTTTCAATATCATAATGAAAATATGGATTTTGGTACATTTTATGTTTCAGTAAATGAATTTGAGTTAAAATATTTTTCAGATACTGAAATTGGTTGATATATAATTGATAGGAAAAGTACTTTCATAACATTTCATTTCATAAGACAACCCATAGTTTCTTGGCCTTGTAAGAAAAAAAACTTACTAGCACATTCGACAACTGGACTCAAATATTAGAAAACTGCAATTTTTTGTGCTCATGTGTTATAGATGAAATAATAACTCACTGATTATGGTCAATGATTTTTGTAAAACTCAAACATTTTTTGTTAATACATGTTCCAATTTTAATTATTAAAAATCTAATACATCACTCAGAAAAGAACATAAATATAAAAAACCATATCATTTTGGATCACATACGTAATGGATATATCATTTTAAAATTCATTAGACTTCATGAAAAACATGATGATATTTTTATTAAACCCCTTAGTTTGGGTATATTTGAAATATTAAGAATAATCCAAGAATTATTGATCTCGAAAGATCATTTATTTTGACATCTTGTTCCCTAATATCATTATATTAAAGAACCATTTCTAAATTGGGGAGTACATATGATTTGGTTTTTGAAACCATTTTTTCAATTTTTTTATAAAACTATTTTGTTTGCTAAATTTTGGTTTTTTTAGGACTATTTTTTTCTAAGAAACTTTATTTTATATAAAATATGAGTTTTATAATTTTTTCCAAAATAACATAAAAATATAAATTTCAATGTCAAAATTTATACTTATGAAGACTTAAAAATTATTACAAAATATTTAAGGACAATCATTTCTATATAAAGTGTATTAGTATAAATTTAATTTAAAAAAATCATGAAGAAAAGGATACCCATACTGTGAAATGTTTTCACACTAAAATTTAATTTTTTAATATTTTGTGATTTTTTAATTATTAATTAATTTAATATATATATATATTTTTATTTTAATATTTCATTTAATTTTAAAAATATTATATTATCATCAAATATAAAAGTGTCACAAATTTGATTATTGTATACTCCAATAAGATTTTTTTGACAAATACCCTATAAGTGTTCAAAATTTATTTAAATCTTTCAAGGATTAAATCATATTCATTAGATCATAAAATAATTTTGAATTAGATCCAAATGATTTAATGCAATCCAAACTATCACTTTTATGCCTATATATAATGGTAGGTCTTTCATGTTCCACAACAGCTTTTAGGATTTCCATATCGACTATCAAAAACACGTATATTGATCATTCTGATTTTTCCATTCATTTGATTAAATTATTTAATTCACGATCTTGAAATAGTTTGGGTCTGCTTTCCTCTATAGAAGACATTTTGAATTGATAAGTATTGGGATAAAGTTTTATTGAAAACACAATGAAAGAATTATGACTCTGTTTTGAAAAATATTATTTCTTCTCATGGTTGGGAGATAATTTTTGTTGAATAAGAGAATTTTAAATTGTACTAACAATATATAGTTAAGGAATTTAATGATTAATGGGAATTTAATATTTAAAAAGATATAGAAATAATATTATTTATTCTATTAATTGAAATATATAAACTCATATATCGGCATGATGCTTTGCTATTTGATGTAACCTTGTATTGTGAAGAATATATACCATCACATATTATTCCAGATAATCATTATAGTTTTGATAATTTAATTGAAAAAGATTCTATACATTCTTACCGTGAAAATTTTAGATATTTATTTCACTAGTATCTGAATGTAAAAGTGGTTTACCATGGGATGCCAACTATCCTGATTGCACGAAATGGATAGG
This sequence comes from Viscum album, assembly GCA_963277665.1. NCBI lineage: Eukaryota > Viridiplantae > Streptophyta > Magnoliopsida > Santalales > Viscaceae > Viscum > Viscum album. The sequence continues at coordinate 25,530,989 of OY728120.1, read as the reverse complement.
GAGATACTGTCAAGGTTTTCAACAAGTTTATATTGCACTTTCTCATTAACATGAGGTAGATTAATATTAAAGTTTTTTTGTTTACGTCTACATAATCAATTAATAAGGAATCAATCATTTCATAAATTATAAGATTTCATTGTTCGAATAATTATATAATAGTGAACGACATGAATTTTTTTCAAAATAGGAATCAATCCTATAATTTAAGGGAAGAATTTATATCATTAGTTAGGAATATATGGAAAGGATAAAGTTGGCCATAACATCGAAGTTAATGATGTTTTTGGAAATTATTGAAAAATCCTTTTCCATTGTTGAACCTATTAATTGGAAATATGTAGTGAAAAATAAGATAAAAGATGAGCCTACAACCCTTGAAAAATCAAAAGAAATATAATGGAATTGTATATATTGAATTCAAGAAAATGAAGACTCATAAAGCAAAGATGAAAAAGGGGGAACCTATTTTCATAAATGGTATGGGTGAATAATTATTCATAATGATAAGAAAAGCAGATGAGTTGATGGATTATGAGAATAAATAAAAACAAAAGAAAATATTTTCTATGGTTAGAATGGTAGAAATATTGATGAATAGAGGTAAATAAACATCCTAAGATCCAACTCTATTTGTTTCTATCTTATGAGTTGTAGAACTAGTTCTAGGGTCAAGAAAAATTCATTATACTGATCAGACACTTCATAATATAGGGTAAATTTTTGAATCATTTATAATTCTAGAAGCATTAGAAAAATTTAATGTAAAATATGTTTTACTTTAGCCTATTTTTGAATCCCAAATTAACATACTATTACAATTATCCAATCATAAGTTATTTGAGGTATCAATTTAGAAGAAGACGAAGAATTCATATAAGAAGATAGGTAAAGGAGTTCTAAGAACAATGAGGTAGTATTCAGACAACTTGATGATGAATATTTTATTAAGAATATTAAATGGGAAAAAATGAAGAAACAAAGGAATAAGGTGGATCTCCAGGTTCATCCTCAACATCAACTCCAATACTCTCCCATAAAATATAATCATGTGTTAGATGTTTTAGTGTAAGTAAAAAAATCTTCCGTATAATTTGTTTAATCTCATAATTAACATACTAGATTATCATAAAATGAGTGGAGATAAAAAGAAAGTTAATATTGAGAATGTGGCAGAATATGAAAGATTATAATTTAAAGAAAATAATTATGTTAAAACATATTATTAACACATCATAGAGGCTTTATTAGAGACATCAGAATATTTATCAATAGAGGTACAATAGATTGTTGATTACTTTTTCCATAATATAATAGAACTGAGTTACTCAACGTTGTATTTGGGGAATATATATTCTATATGAAAACATATTAAAAATAATATGATTGAAATGTAGAATTATTGATGTATTTTACTGAGTTAGTCATTCAAAATGAGGTTAAAATTAAAAATATGGAAGGTAAGACTATGTCTCAAAAAAATATTTACTTAATTGGTGATATGGAAAGGAAAGGTTTATCATGTATTAAAAGATCATGATGACCATATTGTGGAAGTGAATAATGTTTCTCTTGATATTGCATATTCATTTTTTAAGATACCATCCTATATATTAGATTGAGTGATGTATATGGAATAGTTCATAGATATTATAAAAATTTAGAATATGGAATTCTTTGTTTTGAATGAAAATTTTAATATTTTTATAGAGTAAAAAAATTATGTGTTCTGATAGTAGAATTTATAGGTGTAAATGATGAAATTCAGAGGTAATCTTTCATAAAGGATAATATAATAAATCTCGAATCATCCATTACTAAATCTGAGAATAACCATGATGATGTGGTTAAAATAAAGGTGTTGGTCAAGAAGAAATATAAAAAATAATGAACATTTTTTCTTAAATCTCCATGAATCTAAAAACATTTTAATGACATTCTATCCCAATATTTGTGTCTGAATTTGTTCAATACCTTTTTGGATTAATGTTCATTATTTTACTTCATGGATGAATAGTTAAATAAAATAAATTTTTTTTATATGTTATTTTTTAAAATTTATGGTTAATATTATTTTAATCCATTTCCATTTTGAAAATCACAAACATGGAGCATTTTTAATAAAATGGAGGGAATAGTCCTTGGGGAGATTTTATCTAATAGGGTTTATTTTTTTTTTGATAAAAAAACTATATATATAAGACTTTTTATAACCTGGGATAATATAATGTATTTATTATTTCTTTCATATCAGTAATGTTGAACAAAAATAAGTATTTAACTTAGTGGAAGTTTAATATATGATATATAGTGAAATTTTATATTATTCATATATTTTATGTTCTTAAAAAACTGAAATTTTTATGTATTTAGAGTTAATATTTTTTTAAATTTAAGTGTCATTTTTTGTGCTTTCCATAAAGGGGGAGTTTCGTGTGTCACAAGTATTACTTTGTAATTTTATTGTAATTAGTTTTTTAAATCAAAAACTATTTTTAAAACTCTATTTTACTTTCTTTATATATTCCAATTGTATTAAAATGTTTTCTAGAAAACCTATTTTGATTCAAAAAAATGACTCTAATATAAATTAATATAAACATTTTATTATTCAATCATATCCATTGAGTTCATGGTATGTGTAATACCTAAGACTAAATAGTGAAGTGACCAATAGTCAGAATAATTTTCTATCTATCAGAATAATAGAAGTCATTATCGGCAGAGTAGAAATAGTTTTAAATCATTAGATTGGCCATGTTTTAGTTTATCATATTCATAAAACATAGTATAGTCCATCAGATGATCCGGAGTAAAGAATTCTAGTAATTTGATTTATTTATATAAAGTGGAATTGTTTATAGTGTTATGACAGTGATACCAAAAAAATTACATCATCCAATGAAATAAAATTCATGCTTAGTTTTCAAGACAATGATATAGATCATTTTGATCTATATGTTTATATAATTCCAATGTTTTTTCATAAAAATCAAAAATATTATAACCAAATATATTCCTATACTATTGAGGTCATTCAAGGAGCTCAGAGCTGATTCATTTTGAAATAAAAATTTCTAACATTTATCTATTCCTAAACATATAATTCTAACACATTATAATTTGGTAGAGTATTGTCGTTCTATGGATTCAATTTGAGGATTGTAAATTCCAAATAATTTTATTCTTTTATGTTATATTTACCCGATCTTATTTTATATTGAGGGCCACTGGGTATAAGAATATATTTGAATACAATCGATCTAATTGAGGGATTTTGGGTATAGGAATATAGCTATCATCGATCTATCATATCGAGGGCTTTATGTATTATGGTAGATAGATCCATTCTGATCTTGTATATAGGGATTTTATTTTAAGGAAATACATACGATAAATTTTTGTTTAAAATAATAGACATCTAAATTATAGATTTCTGACATCCTTAACTCATCTGGATAAAGAGTTGAATTACCTTTTCTAAATCTTGAAAGTCATTATTACATTATTATATATTCTCACTTTTGTTTTTCTAGAATTTTACTATCTGATTTGAATTTATATTACAAAATTGTTTTTACATATATTTCTAATAACTGTTTTTATGAATTTTCCTATAAGACCATAAAGACTATGAAATATCAAATGTTTCCAAGATCATATTTAAGCATTCTGATCATTTGAATAATTATGAGTTTTATCTTTTTGACAACAATGGATTTTTTAGGATAAATTTTAAAAATAAAATTCATGAACCCTCCTAGTTGCCAAAAAAATATTGAAGATCTAAAAAAAATTTAGTTTTTTATTTCAAATCACTACATTTATAATTTTATAGATTGAATATAACATTTGAAAATAGAATGTCAAAGTGAGCCTAGAATGAATTTATTAAAGTATACCTCATAATGTTTTCTAAATTATTGAAAATGTAAAATTTAAATAATTTTATTTATGTTTATAATAATTTTTGAAATCATATATAGTAAATTATAGATTTATTATAGATTTATTATAAATAAAGACAAAAACATTTTCAAGTGAATGTATTTATTTATTCATAAATTTATATTTAATTGTACAATATATTTCAAAGTTAATAAAACCTCTATTTTTGAATTATTTTAATAAAATTTTTATAATATATAATTAATTAACAAAATTAAAATTTATTTAATTTTAGTTATTATGTTATAACATAATTTTGAATAAAAATTTTGATAGGTTTTTATATAAAAATTCATCGAATTCTAATCAATTTAATATAATATCTATTGCTGATATAAATATTTTGGGATATCATATACAGGACTGAAATATGGATTAATATGATGGAAAAAATGAGATTTTATGAAGTGAAAGTCTCTTCACACCACGAGTAGAGGAACGAGGTGCGACATTAGATTTTTAGAATGATCAACGAGTGCATCCAGAGGTACAAAACTGAAGATGTTGGATGAAACAAATATTCCAATAATAAATCACATTTTAGACATCATGTAAAATCATTCAATGATGTGATTTTGAAATCTGTGAACTACGTACATGTAATGCAAAGAAGAAAAAAAGACATGGGATTAAACTATGTGTAATCATATTACACATCATTTAAAAACCACATACAACAAAAAAAGATGATTTCTAACATATCTTCCATTGTTATTATTAAAATATTGTGAACTGGACAACATTTAATGCCATAATTGTCCTAGTGGAACCTTTTGGATGACCATAGGGATTATAAAAGGGGGATTCTAGCCAATATAAAATCATTTTACTCTAGTTGTAGAGGATAAACTACTAAGAGGATATTGTAGTGTTTCGATATTTATTTCAATATAGGCAGTGTTTTATTTTTGTTTTCATTTTCATTCCTTCATGTAATATTTTTATTAATTTGAGTTTTAATTCTAATCTATTTTATATTCATCAATCTATTCTTGTTCATTATTTTCTATTTTCTCCTCTATGGGTATTGTTTTATTCATCATTGGAGACGACCTAACGATGGTTGGCTAAAACACATAGGGGAGAGAAGAATCGATTAAAGTGGCTCCATACCAGTAAATCATGTTTCATCCTTCGCTTCTAAAGATGATTTTATTCGATAGTATCATGCTGTTCTAAAACATCTAATTTATTCATTATTGGATCATTGAACATATGTTTTGAATAATAAATTTACCCCAACATGATTGAGAAGATTTATTTAGCACCATTGAATGTAATTACTCTTATGCATTTTAAAATCATTAAATTATAAACATAAACTATTTTGATTCTTCTGACCATGATGAATTGGGTTTTTATGGAAGTTTTATTAGAAATGACCATTTTTATATAGATGAAATTATTTGGTTTTGTATCTATTTGTTATAATTATTTTATAAGAATGGTTAAACTAATTTTGAAAAACTGCCCTTGATAGATGATTCCCCACCCTTATGTCTCTCTTTTTTAAATTTATTATTTCCATTTTCATCATTTTTATAATTAAAGAAAACTAAAATTAGGATATACTTATCCTTTATTCGAGAGTTTTCAACAATGTTTTCCCCACTCTAGGTTGGTTCAACCCCTCAATTATATTATACTCTTCCTTTTAAGTTAGTATTATTCAAGAGAATATCAATTTCTAATTTACCCATGATTTGGGTATTTTAATGATGCCTATCATGCGCATCAGTAAGTAATGATTTATAATTTTAAAATCATATCATTTAAAATTCTATAATTGAATTGGATAAAATTATTTCATAATTTTAAATTATCATGACATTATTTTGTAAAAAGATTAATTTTTTTCGTATTTTATACTAATCGAAATAAAAATGTATTCATATTTAGATGGATAAAATGAAAAGGGGGTTTAAACTAAAACATAATTTCTAAAATGACATAAAATGAATTAATTCTATACGATGATCATATTTGGACATTTTACGTCTAATATTGGAAATATGACAATTTGGATCTATATGAATTGTGTAATACATATAATATATATTAGTATTTTATCTATTTAAAATATTTCAACCTAGATCACTTATAAAAGGGCACCCTAAGTCATTAATATTCACAAATTTTTAGCACCATAGTTTATAGAATACATGAAAATATAACTTATAATATTTTGAATCCATTTCCTATTTAGTATTGTATTCCCATATAACTATCATTAAATATTTAGGCATAAAACAAAGGAGATCCCTCAAAGAAGACACAATCATCTTAACCAAATATTTCCAAATTTATGTATTATTATACCAAATAAAAACCAATTTTACCAATCCTAAAATAAATATTTCAATAATATAAATATAGTAATATTTTATTATTCTAATATAAAATCAATTAACCACCACTTTTCTATCAAATGGGACATCAAACCATTGCGCATGCATACGTCCAGACTATAACATCCACAAATCAATGTATTTCATTTTTCACCACCACTATTCATGGTTGGTCATTATGATAGATATTATTTATATATATGATATGTATTATATTATTTTTCTTCTTTAATAGTAATATATAGTGAAACATATTACACTTCCATCCTATAGAAGATTTAAAATTAACTAATGCAAACATACAATCTACTGACTTCATGTATTGATATGGTTAATTTGTTTATCACCAGTTCTCATAGATTGATATAATGATTTATTTAATAATTATATATCAAAATAGTGATAATAATTAGATTATTTATTGATAAAATTATAAGTACATTCATTTTTTCCAATATAAAATTTAGGAATTGTCTATGCCAATGTAGAAATATTCATCTCCGTGATGGTTTTATTTCAGTTTTATATTTACCCACTTCATTGTTTGTTCTAAAAATAAAGAAAAAAATACAATATTTATATTATTATAAATATTATTTGAACATTAAAATCATGTAATTTATATAATAATTGAAACATTGAAACTAGAACATGTATAAAAAATAGAGTAGTTAACACCTAGAATGATGATTTTAATGAATAATTCTGAATTGTCAAGTTATGAGAAGTTATTGTTTAATAATATATGGTTTTATAATTCTGAATATTATTTTTTTGTGGTTTTTTTAATATTATAAGATCAATATATTTGAAGATAAAACACATATGACTAATATGATACACAAGGTATGGTCTTTCTGTTACAATCTCAATTTATTTAGGCATTGTCTATGTTTAGATAACCTTTTAGAAAATTAAATGATCCTAATATCATTAAAAAAATTCTAGTTTCTTCTCCATAGGTTATGTTTCTAGTTTACATTTTTATTTTCCCACTCATCTCATTTTGAATAAATAATCAACTAGCATGTTACATATAAGGGATACCAACCATATCTCTTCTTCTAAAAAAGTAATCATTTTCTTCTATATCCACATTCTTAATATTGTTTCATGAATATTATCCTTTATAATAAAAAAATTATTTAGAATTATTTTTAAATGAAATTTCATTTTTACTAATTTTTTAAAAAAATATTCAATTTTTTTAAAACAATTAGTTTCAACACAGAAGTGTAAAAGGAATGTTTTTTAACATATATGACATGAAAAGGTTTCCCAACTATATAGAAAATTTCTAAAAATAAACTAGTTTTATATGGTTCAATGGTTTTTTAAAAAAAATATAAATCTATGAATTTTTAATTGAAAGTCAAAGGGTTATAATTTATTAATGTAATTATACGAATTTTAATAGTCATTGACAACTTCCTTATAAAATAATGTTATAAGGAAGTAATTATTATTTGTTTTATTCTATTTTATTTTATTTTTAAGAGGGATTAATTTTACTAAAATCATTATTTTTTGTTTAATTAAAATTTTTTTATCATCATTTAGTGATTTATGTTTTTTTATTATTACATTTATCAAGATCACATTACCAATCACTCTCCATAATATCATTGGACATTATTTTTTCATTTATGGACATATTTTAAGTATCATTTAATTATGAATCATAATTTCCAGTAATTTAAATTTTTATTAATTAAATTCCATTTATATATATGGTATTAGTTGAAGGAATCTTATTCAGAATGTTATTTTTTTAACTGGGGAATTATTTCTTTTATTAAATTCAATTTGTATAATTTCTGATTTATAATGAATTTTGATAATGAATTGACATCCTAAATAAATATATGAGGAATGAATTAGATGTTAATGTGGACGATGGGTCATGGTTATATATTTCTTTTCAAGGTATTGATATATTTCTTAAGACAAACCACTAGGCAAGCTCTATTAGGTGCCTATCTAGTTTATTTTAAGAAAGTTATTAAGAAATCCTTATAACATAATTTGGAAATTGGATTCATGATATATTGGATGGTGACTTGATATTAATATCATTAATGTTAATAATTATGAATTTATCTAACTGAGAATTTATTTTCTATTATCCATGTGATTTTTATATTGATTTTGTCTACATATGTCATTGGAAATCTATTTATTGATTGGTTGGAATGTTTCTTGATTACAAACTATGAAATATAAATTAATCCTTATTTACTAAGGATATAAATAATACTTAATGATCATCTATGACAAATCTTTAACTATTTTCCCTTACCAAATATATAAATAAGGATTCCTTTATCGATATTAAGGATATAATAATGTTTCATATACTATTTATTTATATTTAAAATGTAATATGATGATCATGTAGGTATCTGATTTCCCAATAATTCTAATCTAATTGATCATTATTAGTGTGTTAACTTGTATCATTTACAAATATAATGAAGTAAAAATCTCCTCTTGGTTACTGAATTCAAGGTTGAAACACAACAAATATAAATTGGGGGATTTATCCAAGGGGGTATAGAATTAATTATTCTAGAACAAATTTCATTGTATATCTAAGACTAAAAATTGTAGATTTTTTAGACTTAATCAATGTCTATATAAACCCCATGGTATCTCTCAATCCATATAGTAATCATTCCCTAACTAGTTCACATCCCAAGCTATGACTTCAATTGTATATATCTACCCGAACATAGGGTCAACAATTTTTCATAACTTTCCTACCACATAAAAATTATAAATATAAATTCAATAATCCATACATGACTATAAAAACTTAAACATAGATCATTATGATATTCCATTTTCATATACCCCAATAGAAAAATACTTCCAATCATAAAACCCCTTTGAGGAATTTTTTCAAACATCTTGTATGAATCAAAGCCAAATCTATTTGATAAACCATATAAAATGGTTAAATATCCATCAAACATTAAGACTAAAAAACATAAATGAACCGCCATTATAAATAATATTTAATTAAAATTTAATGAATAAAAAATAAACCCATAACAATGTGTGATAAATTAGATAAAAACCTTATATAGACACACCTATATCGGAATCATATTGAAACTAATTGATATTGGAAAAATCAAAAAGATTAAAGTGTGAAAGGTTCTCAAGAACCTAACCCACACTAAAATTCCATTAATCATCCTTCTTAAATACGGGGTTCATATCCCATGGAATGTAAGTGTTTTAACACTCCATGAAAATGGAAAATTATTTTAGATGATGAGTGGTGGATGGAAAATAGATGGAGAAATTATGATCTCCTCTTGTAAAATATCAAAAAATCAAGGGAAATACACCATGAAATGAAGAGGGTAAGACATCCCTGATTATGAGTGAGGTATACAGATGAATGGAGAGAAAGAAGGGGGATTTAGAGTTAAATCCATCAATGTAAAAGTGGTAATACTATATTTTTGAATGAGTTATAATATAAACATTGGTATATTACATGGTATGGAAAATCCTATGCCAACAAATTGGCTATCATTTCTATAAATATAAAACATTTCATGGTTTTGTAGAGAGTGGATCAATGTTAGAAAAACTATATAGAGACTTTTTTAAAATGAATTATCCACTAAAAACTCCTCTCTCATGGTTTTTAGCATGGTTGGTACTAACTATGTGAGACCCATTCATTAAACATTCACTCCGTATTTTGGCTCCAAAAATCATTATTTTCAACCCAAAACTCCTAAGAAATATGATAAAACTCAATTTTTGACATAAATATAACCAAATGGGAACCAAACTTATTAATATAGTGAAAATTTTCCTTCAAAAAACACTTTAACTTCCATATTAAAAAATAGGTGATTCAACAACTACCTCACCATAACTTTATTATCCCAATACTAATAGTTATCACCACCAAAAATCCATAGAACATTGTCCAACCTAATTTATTTACCTTAGATCACCCCATTTTTAATAATCATAGAGATTAAAAATAGAAGTGTTATGATCTACATCCAAATCCTCTCACTCTATGAGATTAGATGCACCGAAATGGTACTTCTTTTGATGGGACACATGATAAAACAAAATGAGTCATGTTTAACCACAATGTCAAGTCCAACTAATAGGCTTGATTCATATGGTTCTCTAAAATATAAATGGATTTACATAATTTGGAACCCATTTTTCCTATATTAATAAGAAATGATGGACCAATCAAATAGATAACAATATAAACACATAACCATCGACATAAAAATTTGATGGGATTTTATGAGGATTAGTATTTTTTTTGTAATTTTGAGCTATTGATATACTTTTTCTAATAAAAAAAACATTAATTTCCATATCTTGGATGAGACATGATTCCAGTAAGGAAGGATCACACAACTCAACTCAAAATTTTGGTGATTGAAAGGAAAATCCATACAATGATTCAAAATCATCCCTTATAATTTTGTGTTTGAAAATATTTTTTTTAATTAAAACTCATGAAATAAGAAATTCCATTCCAACAAAATCGTGGTGTCAAAATAATCAGAAAAAATTATATTCTCATGAATATTTATATCATTCATATTATTATGATGTAGCTATTGGAGATATTTTTTGACTAACATTAGCTAGGTCACCATGGATTCCTAGAGACCCTTTAAAAATGGAAATTTAAGCAGACATTAAAGTCAAAAAAATGTATTTGCGGGAACCACATAAATCCTAATGATATCTTAGTTATATAGGATTTAAATATCCTAAAACTTCATTAAATCTATAATAGATACAAAATGGACTTATTTATTAAAAAAATATATAACTCAATAAATATTTCTCCTACAATAAGATGATAATGGTTGAATGTTAGAAAAACCCCTTGAAAATTTATCACATCCAAAACAGAATTGGGAGAGGCTTTCATAAATAAACTAACATTTGATTCACATATTTGATCCATTATTGATTCATGAAATATGATATAAAATAATAATTTTAAAATCACATCCCGGTTCACTAATACTGGGATATCATATTATAAAAAATATTTGTATCCCTAAGGTGATTGGATTAACTAGGATAATTTCTATCATGTAACAAATCCTACCATAATGATAAAGGACCCATCATATACTTCATGATGAGAAACGTATTATAAGGAGACCAAGATCAATCCACAATGGAATCCTGATAATTTATTTCTCTGTTAATCTACTGACATTTGGGGATAGATGACTATTGAAACCAAACATATTCCTAAAAAGAGGGTGTAACCAAAAAACTGCTCCATAATTACATCTCTCAAAACTATAATACATCCAAACATAGATCAATATAGAAACCTCATCACACTTAATTCATCCATATATTCTTTTTCTATCTAGATCTCTAATTTCTTGTACATGGAATTGACAACCATGTTTTCCATTTTAGTAGTAGAGGCTATATTAAAATTAAAGTTCTAAAGTTATTCTAACCAATTTCACTTCATGAGGATTAATTCTTCCACTTAATGATGTATTTTTGTTTCATATTATATTAATAATTTATTAACCACTCTTGAAATAGTTTTTGAGGTCATGAAAAAATCATGTTCATAACAACATTTGACATCGGATCAAGCTGTTGTAACTTCTTTCATGAGGGAATAACTTATTAGGTCCCTAGTCTATTAAATGATCATAATATATATTAATAAACTATAGATGTACCTAATTAATCAGTATAAACTTCATTAACCTTCATATTATTAGGAAATATCAAAACTATAAATAATTTAAACCAGACATATAACTTATTGAAATACATGTGGAACTTCTCATTCCACTCAAATTTTATCCTGTTATGAGTAAAAGATGTCACAGGTTATTAAAGCCTAGAAATATCACCAAAAAACCTATAATATTCATTCAAATTGATAATTTCCTTAATAAAAAAATCATTCATTGGCTACACCAAAGATATCATTTCTTGCATCTTCATAGGATATACCAAAAGACATTCCTCAAAAATCACATGGCCCTATATTTTCACATTCAAGATAGAGAAAATATATTTATATAGGTTACTTTACATGTTATTATCTTTTAAGGTTACCAAAACATGATCTATTAGGATTATATATTCTTATTTCATATGAAACTACAGCAAGAGATCATAAATGAACATAAACAAGAAGTATTCAAAAAATAAATGAATTATTGGGTTCATAAAATAAAAATAGGTGACTAGAGAAAGGGTAATTAAATATAACATAATCAATAAGGTAAATAGAATATCCTATTTTTGGAACCACAACTAGTGATTCCCTATCATTGGGTCAATTTTTGAACAATATAGGATCCCCTAAGATGATGAAAATGGTCTTCAATAATAGGAATAGGGTATTAATTCTTAGATGTCACCTGATTAAACATCTACGAATATGTTCAAAGCATGTGACTCCGATTTTACATTTTTGAAAAAATATACTATTGAATATAATAGGAATCAAATCCCTCATGATGGTGATTTTGGGTTGATTTTGTTTGTTGATGATGTTTTAGGATGTTAAATAAGGCATGTTTTCAATGAATGCATCAAGAGTTTTATTGATTGTTTTTATCTCGCACACTATGCTAATGTTTAGCCTAATCTCACGTATATCACAGATTCAAAATTGGATCTCTTAAAATGTTAAAATGTTGAATCTAATATCAAAAAAAGAATAAATTCTAAACCTGACCTCATTTAAGGAATTAATGCAAATCCAGATGTCAGGAAATGTGTGAATACTCAAACAGATTATGTGCAATGTTTTCTTATCTTGAGCCTCATCATAGGATCTCATGTAGCACTCATAATAGTATTTGGGTCACACAATGGGATCTCACACATCACTCATGATTGCGTTTCGACCTCAAAGATCATGAATTTCTCGAGAAATCACATAATGAAAATTAAAATAATGGAAATTTTAGAGGTATCTCATAGCATCTCAGGACCTTAAAAAGTTCTTGTTTGAATTTCAAATCTCATGAAAAGTGAAAATTTGAACCAGGTACTCCTGAAGATCCCAAATATGGACCGTGGAGACCTGAAAAGAATTAATTTGTAAATGGACTTGAGACTCATTCAAAGTATGATTATGGACTACGTACTTGCCCATAGAGCGATTATGGACCTGCACAAGGGTTTGTGCTAGGTCTTCACGCCAGGATCTCACATAGTGCATCATATACATGAAGTTGGTTCTTTTACATAATTTTTGGAGTTAAAGAATTTTATTTATTCTGTTTAATACGCCTAATATATCCTTAAGCATTGTCGAATTTATCCTTAAATTATTTATATGAAGCCTCAATATGGAAGAATACTCATGAATAGATCACTCTAAAGGGTTTCAACGAGAAGTATCATACATGATTATATTTGATTGAAATTGCGTATGTGATGCACATGATCTGAACAAGCTATTGTGAATAGCGTAATCAGGACAAATGTTTGTGTGTTCTCACAAGTATACTCACACAATGAATGAAAAAAGTTCGCACTATGGAATCACGAAAGAGGTCGCACACCAGGATATCATGCAAAGAGGGGAATTTTGTCTCAAACCAAATATCGAGAAAAGTAAAAACAATTCTCACACTATGAACTCACAATGAGCGTGAAGGTGAAAATGCGGAATGGTCTCACTCCAGGGCTTCACATCAAGGTCCAGCATAAGGATTTATGTGGCAGATTCTCATGCAAGGGGTTACGTGCAAGAGTGTTGCAGAGTGGAATCAGACATGAATATTGAACATGTATAAACTATTTTAAATTACCCTACAAATAGTATAATTTTCATATTTGAATTATAATGGAGAAGAATAATACATAGTATTTAACCATTCGACAATTCCTTCAAAATGAGATTATTTACTTCTACAATGATATTAGTGATAATAATACATGGAATCAGTTGAAAATAATTCCAATGTTGTGGTAATTTATATGTTTATAGTAATTATAATTCATTTTTAGATTTATAGAAATTGAAACTATTGAATCAATGTGTTTTCACATAAGTGACATAGAAACCCAGAAAAAGCTTCAATAGAAAATATATATAATTGAGGATTTATTCCATCCTGAAAATTGAGGGGCCTATATGTTCATAACCATTTTGCAGATCCTTTCCAGATAAGTGAGAAATGAAAGATAAATAATTTAATCCTTTCCACCGATAGTGAACCATCAAAAGATAGTAAGGGAGTGACCCATGGGAATTTTTTGAGTTGACCCTAATCATTTTTAAGGCAGTGATTCAGGGCATTGAAGTGATCTAGTCCGAACCTTGTATTTTGGAAGTGATCTCTAGTGTTTTGGTTACATCATCATATTTAATTTTTGTGCATCCTATAAGTATTCTAATGAGTGTTAACTATGTAAAAATCATTTTTGTCATTATGATTTCTTTTAGGAATTACATTCCAAGAATCATCATAAGAAATATTTTTTGAAAGGAGAAGAGAAATATAATCCCCATAGAGATAATGAAGCTACCCTTATAATGAAGAGGTCAAAATCCAATATGGTATGAATAATATATAAATGAATCACCATAACAAGATTCACCACCCCTCTCAGTTTATCTAGGCCCTTGTTGGACCTAACAGTTGGTATCAGAGAGAGCTTAACTTTTTGATATGTTTTCTCTAACATGGTTTACTATACTATTCGAATTGAATTTTCAGTTTTCTCTTATATTGTGGTTTAATGTAAAAAAATAAATACAAATAAGAATATTAATTTATGTAGAGACCTGATATTTTCATTCATAGACATTACAAAAAGTTTATAGAATACAGAGAACATTACAACAACAAATTCCCAAAAACCGTGTTTGGTTAGTGCCTTTGGAACCCTGTAACAAAACACATCTAAAATAGTGAAATATATTTAATGTTTACACAAATAATCTTCCCCTTACTATTTCTACTTATAAACCTTTATTCATAACCTGGGGAATAAAAATACATGAAATGGGTGATCTATAATTAATAGAAATGGTAAATAAAGGAAATGTGTAAGGATATCCTGATCATAAGGGTATGTGAACATGATCATGATCCATTGAAGATCATACCCCACATATCTGAAATCAAAAACATGAATCTTGAAATATATAATTTCGGATCATCATACATGAATCATAAGGAAATAAATTACATGATCCATGAATGAGTAATATATGAATAAGGCTTCAAATTGTGTAAGACACATAAGAATATAAAAACATTAAGTCAAGGTGGACAAATAATGCCTTTGTAACATGTTATCATTGGGTTAATCACCAATTCTCTTGATTCAGGACTAGGATGCCATCCCATATGCCCTCTAATTTTGGGATTGGCATATCCTCCCCAGTACCCTCTTATTTCAGGCATGGGATGTCCTCACGTGTACCTTATTGCATCTAGATGGGGATGTCCTCTCATGTACCCTCTTGTTTCTGTATATGGATGTCCTCCTGTTTACCCTTTGATATAATAAAACATGTTTCATTACCCAATTTATTAGATGAATATATAGGTCCCACCCATTTCATAATGAAATCATATATATATATATTCCAAAAAATAATAAACAATCCTATCATAACCCAAGAAATGAAATGGGTATCATAATCATGTAACCTTTTATAACCTATAGAAAATGATATAGGTTTAGTAATATTTTCATCAAAAGAATAATCCCTGAAGGAGAAACTAATTAAATAAATACATAACATATTAAAGAGAAATTTATTTCTAAAACACATAACCCATGAAATAGAAAAGGGTTTCATAAAGACCATGACATTAAGCATAACTATTCATATAATGATTATGAATTGAACCTTTAAATCATTTCCAAGAAAGGAATGAGTATCATCAATAGATATCATTTAATAGAAACTAATTATTAAATATATCAAAGAAAATTTTCTTGAGGAAAATATTATTTCCTATCCAAAAAATGAAATTTAATTTTCACTAACCAACCTAGGTCAACCTTGAATTAGTCACCCGAGAATGTCCACTGCATGGCCCTATGGTTGTTCCCAATCCCCACAGGCTAGAAACAAGTTCTAGACATCAAACACACAACGAATGGGATGGCTTTTAGCATAAAACTATGATCAAAGAGATATACCAAATAAACTGAAATGAAACTAGACTAAAATATGAATTTAAATAAATAAATTTATGTTTTAGATAGAAAATACACCTAGATAAACAAAAATATAAATAGAAAAAACTGAACTTCTTCCATAGAATCTCCTTGCAACCCACTGGCTTCCACCAACATCAAAACCGAACCTGATCCAACACTGAGTATTTGGACCAGGAACATGGGCCAAAATATGAACTAGAATCTTAAAATATAAATTAGTCGTGATCACTGAAATTAATCGTAGGTGTTCCAAAGATCAAAAATAGAATCCAAACGTTCCTTTTCCAAGGCAGTCCATAAATATGAGTTTCAAATACATCTATAAAATGCATTTTTCACATTTTAATAAAAACAACTCATTTAAACGTTTTAATGTCCAACCAAAAGACAAATAATTTCCAAACCAACTGCCATTTATAGAATAAACTCAATACAATTGATACAATAGATTTTCTTAAATAAAACTTATAAACATTGGGTGCTAGAGATAAACTAGTAAAATAGAAAGTAAAAAAGAAATGTAAATAATTAAGTAACCAAGGGTGATCCTAAACCTCCCTGGAATACCCCTGCACATACCCAGTTCGGAACCACCAATCGACATATGTTAAGGCCAATAATTCAATAACCAAATAGCTACCCAAACCTCGCCAAAATGGGGGAACATCCCTCCTGGAATGCCTAGAACTCTGGGGGGGGGGGTTCAAACAAGTATAATCAGGGCTAGAAATGAACCACCACATGATCATCTAAATGTTTCACAATAACCCTTGGTTATAATAGTAATATTGTGTATATAGAAGGCCCTCGTACTCATGAATCGCCTAACATGCTGCCACCACACTTGCCTACACCAAACATGGACACACTATTCGATAACCCATAAAGGGATATCTCCCTTAGAGGTTCCTTATAAATATATTCATACTTCTATCACATATTCACATCATATCATGAAAGGATCCTACCAGGCATCCATTCCATAAAAACATCAAGATCATTTCTATAATCATTTTAAATATTTGATCGGGTACATACTACTACTAGTATAAATTCTATTTTATAATCAATTAAAATGACCCTTTAGTTCAAAATATTCAACCATTTGATAGAAAAACTGAGAAAATAATTTTAAAACAAAAACAATCATCATATTTATACTGACATGGAGAAATGATCCTTTAAAAAATCTTCCACCATAGTGCACCCATGTGAATTTTTTTAAAATCAATTTGAAACACACAAGGTATATGAAAGTGCCCAACATGATATCAAAATACTTACAGACCACGATTATTTTTCAAACACCAAATTGGACCAATCTTACAACCACCCACACACATATTTTTTGTAGAAAACTAGGATAAATCATAAGTAACACATTTGGAACCATGTTTAGACAAATGTAACAACACTTCCACCATTTTAGGAAAAACAATATTCATTATAAAACTTGTCAAACAAACCTTATTTTTCCAATTTTCATAAAAAACAATTTCCATTTTTAATTCAGACACTAGTTTCCAAATACCCCCAACCTAGTTTCACAAAAATCACAATGATGCAACTTTGGGTTTAAAATTCTTTGAACTTACCAAAATAACACAAAAACTATACTTTAAAAATCCCCACCTCATACACATAAATTCAAAAACACAAACTACACAATTTAATAAAAATTATTCAATGGGAAAACACTATAATGAATTAACTACAAATATGATGTAGGTGAAAATAATTTTTAAAAACTATCAAATTAAAATTCAACATTCAATCAAACATAATAGGTGCAAAAATACATGGAAATATTCAATGAATAACTTAAAAATTCATTTTTAAAAAATTATACAAGCTAGAAAACACAACAACAAACTATGGAATAGTATTAAGATGGACTATGTCATGTTTAAAACTTTATAAAAACAACATTTGACATTTAATGTACATATTTTTCTATAGGTACATATAGGTATAACCAGGAAAACACTTCTACAATATTTTATCAAAATAAACTAAAATTAATACACTATAGAAAAATAACTAATTGTGTTATGATGATGGAAGTAAAGTCAAATATTTAATTAAATACAATCAAGAATTAGATGGAAATAATCAGAAATAAAAACATGGATTTTCCTACCTTAATGGCGTGCGACCGCAACACTGCTTTACAGGAATGAAGAACAACTCCCTACGGACCAACCCCACACCCTAATCAATGAGAAAAACATTGAATTAAAAATCACGGAATTAGGGTCAGCTTAAATTGAATGAACCCCCCCAAAAAATGATGTAATTACTAGAGGGAGGGTTGTCGGACATGGCAGCGCAGGGCGCTATATGGGTGGGGTTACGTGCTAGAAACAGTCTGTCGGGAGATTGGTTGTGCATCGAAAATATGATCGGTGAGGGTAAAATTGTGCGACAGAAATAGGAGCGGAGATGAGATGTTAGCTCAGCCAAGAAGGGGGTGTGTCAGCCAGGTTGGTTCGTGCATGAAGTAGGGAGCAAGAGGGAGCCACCATGTGAGAGATATGGGAATAAGGGGAATGTGTTGGTGGAGTGGTATGGTGAGGTAGAGGGGAACACCGCAATAAACATTGGAGAGGGGATCTACTACACTGTGAAGCCAAAAGAGGGGAGGCGTGGTGTGATGGAGGGTGCGCTATGGTTCCTACTTATTTTTTTTCATTTTATTATAATAATAGAAATAATAATTACAATAATTAAAATCATAGTTATCAAAAAATAATAAAAATAATTACAATAATACTAAAAATAATTCTAATATTTATAATAACACAGTAATAATAATATTATTATTAATAATAATGTAATGCATTTACTTTTAAATCATAATGACATTAATAACTATTTAATAATAATTAAATAAATAATAATCTAAAATGACTATAATGTTATTAAAATTTTTAATAATAATAATAATAATATCTACTCAATATTATTATTATTATTATGTTTTAAAAAATTTCATGAATTTATTTTTTAAAATTTTTATTATAATAAATAATGGGAAACTACAGGGGAAACCTTGCTGACCACACGGTTACCAGCAACCTTGCGGTGCCCGTGCACCTGTCCGAAACCCACCAAAATTATTAAACGATTAAATTTTAAACCAACGCTTAACCTGAACCTTAATGAGGTCATCTAATACAATGAAATAATAAAATAAAATAATTTAAAATGGTCAATGTGTGAAATTAATTCATAATACCATTTGAAAACAATTTTTATAGAAAATAAAATTAATATTTAAAATGAAGTAATTAAATCATTTTGAAATCCATTTTCCTAGAAAACATATAGAAGAAAATTCAAAATATTTCAAAAACACATTTCATGAATAAAATTTGAAAACATTATAATAAGTCTTGAAAACATTTCTAAAACTATTTCATTGACATTAATACATGTACATATAAAGAAATTCTAAAAACGTTTTGAAAACCAGTTATTTGAAAATAACATTGAAAAATTATAAATAAAAAATTAAAATTATTTTAAAACAATTTTTCATTGAAAACATATTCATGAAACTTGAAAAAAACGAATTTTTTTAAGAAAATATTTTTGAAATAAATCATATTTCCAACCGAGAAGCGAAATAAGATCAGAATTTTCTTAAAAACATTTTTTTAATTATCATAAGTAAAACATATTGTGAAAATGTTAACAATAGATGTATATATCATGATAAATTAGAGGATAAGAAAATTCATTTAATTTCTTGATATACAGATTATAATATTTCATCAATGGAAGCATAAACATAGACAATCTTGAAATTTTATTAGATTGTTTCAATAAACACATAAGACTTGGTAACTTGGGATCATACTATCCGTGTAAGAAACAAAAATTAAATGAAACACAAAATATCATTAAAAAAGGATATTCATGATATACCATCGAAAATAGATGTATAAACACCTTGAAAATGAATTTAGGTGCATAAAAAACCATGAGTCTCAAAGAAGGAAAATTGAGACCAAACATTTTTACGGATTTTTTGTTCTTTTGAAACATAATCCCCATGAAATAGTGATAATATAATGGATATTTAAATAAATATATATTTTAGTATAATAATAATTTACAGAATTCATGGTATGTATACACCCCACACAAAAGTAATGGGGGTTTATTACATCAAGTCTCTCAAATAAATAAAAGGTGAGATAAAATATCCTTACCCTATGTCTTGACTTTCATTATACTCATTAAAACCTCCTCTATAATAAATATAAGTTTAGATTACATCTATAACAGAATTATATTATTATATATAAAACATTTTATTGTTTTATTATGACTTCCGCTACCCACTTCTTCATAATTCTATGTTAAGGTTTCACTTCTGGTAATATCCACATTGTTCTTTTCATGTGTCTTAATTTTTTATATATTTGGTCTTTATAATTATAAAATTATTTATAGAATTTTATTAATAATATAAATATCATTTATATTAAATAATTATGTGTTATTATAATATATATAATATAGAAATATGAAATGGAATACACCGTTCATGGAGATGGTATGTCGAATGTACGCATGAACATTGTTTCCGTCTTTATTATTCTTTTGAAATAATGAAGGTAAATGATATATGGGTATATATATGTAGATATATATCTATTAATGTGTCATTATTATATCCTATATATCATAAAAATCACTAAAACTATCCTTAATACATTTCATGTTGTGGGTTAACAAATTACATCACTTTGAGGGGGAATTAGTGCACCATTCCTAAAATGAAATTTTCATAATTAGACCAAATGGAAATTATAAAGATATGTGTTTTAGAAGGATTAAATAATTTTAAATATATAATAATTGTAATATATAAAATATATAAAAATATTGTAGATCATAATTTCCCCCGTTAGAGGTGGTAAGGAAAAATGCAAAATCATCACTTTGTGAGGTTGAAGTTCTCCATACTAATAAACAGTATGTTCATTTCCCATTAGTTGGAGGTTCCTGTATGTTTATGTTGAAAATGTATCGAAAAAAAATCATAGTATATTTAACATAATTGCATTTTTATACAATAATGTAATATATAGAGTGGAGGGGTGGATAAATAAAATAAAAGAATGGAGCTTGAGAGAATTCATTACCTATCAAACGGGTATCTCCTTTTGGTTTGTGCATAAATTCTAACTTGGATTTCATTATTCCCAAGTGTATGCTTCTATAACTAAGATATGTATTTTTTGAAATGTATTCGGAATATGTTGTCCTAACCTATGTTTCAAGATTGTTGTGAGGATGTGGTGGGATAAGAATCCTTTTATAATAGAGGAGTGGCACTCTTGTAATATTTTGGAAAAGGGAAACCCCACCCACATTTATTTATTTAATGTGGATCAATAATGGTAAATTTTAGATAGAATAGAGTTTAGGTCCAAAATATTTCAATACAATGTATTTTGTAAAATTTTATTGTATGTTTTGGGTTTTAAAATTATGTTTTAGTTCATTGTTATCATAACTTTTTTCTTAATTATTGTAGTTAATTTTAATCACATTCACTAATATTATTTTGTAAAAAATATGTTTAACATAATAGGAATTATAAATTATTCTTATTAAATATATTAAATCAATTATTCCAAATTATAATGATATAATTGGTAGAAATTAATGTAAAACTAATCCTGCTGATGGGATGACACTGCGGGTTTTTAAAGTAAAAACCCTCCAAAATAATACTATCTTTTATACCCAATTTAAAATTGAAATTGATTATAGTGACATAAATGTGATAATTTTATGAAAATATTATTTAATTAAACTTTAAAAAAATTTAAAATATAATATAACCTTATAAATTAACTATATGAAAATGCAGTTTTGAATTAAAATTCATAATAATTTACCATACATTACAAAATGAAACCTCATTGAAAAAAAAATTCTCCAAACCTATTTTTATGATTATATTGAGAATATTTAGTTCATTTTAGAATATTTAATCCAAAAAATTTCCAATTTTTTAGTTAAATTGGGACTCCCTTAGCATGAGGTAAAACTACATTTATAAAAACATTGGGTTATAAGCATAAAATTATGATTCTTATTATCTTATATATATCAAATATCAAGGATGACTTCAATTTTTTTAGGATATAACATAAAAATTAGATTAATATCATAATATATGAGTAATTAATTTTAATTATTAATATTAATCTCTTATTTTCACAAAAGAATATACTTTTATAAAATCAGTATCTTTATATTATTTTGGATTCTGTATTATTTTCTAATTAATATGTAACCAATGAATTCAAATATGTATATTTGTAATTTTGTTAATATTATAACCTTAAATTTATTTTTTTTGTTACATAATTTTAAATAATAATATACTAATCATGAATTATTGTTCGGTAACACTCAATTTTTCCTGTCATGTAATCCAACAAGGAAAGTCAGTCCTGAGTGTAACGTAAGATAAAATTTTTATTCTATGTAGAGAAATATAAAATTTATGTCATGTTAAGTGCCAAATTGACTTGATATTTCAAATATCACAATACTTGCATACCAATTTGATATAAAATAACCTATTTTCATTGAGTATTGAAATGAAAAATATCAAAGAGAATAAATTAATTAGAAAATATATATTTCACCAAATCTTGAGGAGTTACATTCTAACCCCTTAAATTAAACTTCTACCTCGAAATTATTCTAGGATATAAATGGTTTAATAATTTAATTTTTCAATTATAAAAACCATCATCTTATAAATCAATTCTAAAACAACCCTTAAAAATGGAAATGTTAAACCCTAATTGTTACACAAAGTAACATATAACTAGGTTTCCAGAGAAGATAACATAGGTTGGGATTATATACTAGACATTCTGAAAAAAAATATTTATAGGTGTGATTCAGTTCATCATTCACAAAAAAGTTAATGATAAAGATAATTTAAGGGAATCAATGCTATAAATCATTGAATATTTAAATGGATATTGGTTTAAAAATAATTAATGTATTAGAACAACACATTTTTTTTATCATTATCCTAATGATGAGTAATTCTTTTAATGACATGGAATATTAGTAAATATACTTAAATGATATATTTATATGAACAAAATTTCATTCTTTAGTAGTTCTCTTATCTATTTCTAATTCATCTATTACATCAAAAAATCGGCATACAGAAATTATATTTAATATCTGAAGTGCTAAAATATACACTTTTTAGAAATAAAGTCCCATAAAATAATGAAAAGTATAACTATTTTTATCTAACAATAAGAAAACAAGTTTAATACATTAATTTATTAATATTAAACATAACACAGTGTTATCATCATAAATAATTACTCATTAAAAATAATATTACATTAACCGAGAAATCAAATAGGCTAGTGGTAGGCATGAAACACTTATCATCCTTCGATCATGGGTTCATGATATTTGGTCATGCCATACATGATTAGTTGTCACCTGAAATATTAGAGACCCTTTGATAAAACCACAATAACTTAATTTAATAATAAATATGATGTACATCCTTAAATTAAGTTTAATCACTAAATAGATTTTCAACAATGGTTCTCAATTAAATACCAAAACATAGATGATTCCTATAAAGTTTAACATAAATATTTCCTAAATTGTTAACCTTATAACCCTTCTAAATGATATCTATAAAATGATATATAAATATGGAAAGAAATCGTATTAACATTGATCCCTCATATATCAGAATACACATCTTGGTTTTCTCATTCCCTATATTTGAATACCCTCATCTTTAAACCTATTAAACATGTTAATATCATGATTTATCATAAATACATTTGGAAATAATGCATGATTATTTATTAAAATGATTATTTGATACATTATTTAATTCCAATAAGTTGTAAACATCATCCTTGATGGCATAGGAAAATTTCTCAATAATCAGTTCTAGGGTAATCCATAATGTCCAATGTACTTATTCATATCCATCAAATCATTATCCAAATATCACTATCTCAACGTCAATAATTAATTAAGGGTTTCCTTCTATTAATCAAACGATCACATTTATATGAAAAAACATTCAAAATGTCCCAATCATTCTATAATTAAAACATATAATGAAAAGACTAATGTATTTCCTGATTTTCATATCAAACTCATTGAATTTGAAAACATAAATACATCATTCATCTAACATTATCATTAAACCATTACTCTAGCTTTATCAAATTATTCGTTAATACATTTTTCATAGAATATGAAATATTAATCATGTCATAAGGTTTATCAACCTCGATCTAAGAATGCTTCATATGATTAATATATACAGTACATGAAGAAGATAACATACATTTCACATGTCCTTCGCAGTTTATTTATCCTTAGATGTATACCCAATATATATAAAACATTCCAATTGTATTTAGGAGATTTCCAATTGGGAAATTTATAATCAACATTCCCATACTTTCCACATTTAAAACATTCAATGTTAACAATGGTCTTTCTATGAATCTTAATTGACTAAATCCAGAAACCACGGGGTGAGAAACACATATCATATATGAAACCCACATAATCAGGAATAATTACTTATAGGATATCTCAATAATGAAACATTCCATAATGTTTGACACAGTTGTTTTATCCTATGGTATCTATAAAAAATATATTTAAATCCTTCATAATAGTTCAAGAAGAGTTTGGGAATTTCTAATGTATAGCCCATGGTAATATTAATCCACGTGTGCAGCAAGGCCCATTATCGTGTACCATTTTTCCCTAAGTGAGGCCCAAAACATCTTGTTGAAGATGTTAATCATAGGTACATATATTCTAGTTAAAAATTTACATTTTTATATCCAAAAATGGATTTTTTTTCTAGGAAACCACTCACTCTATCATTTACCAAAATTCTAGGAGAATTTCTTAGGCTTTTTCATATTATTAAACTTATCTGTAGACATGTCCCTATGGTTATCACTAAGGGTTTCTCAACCAAGAATCTGGTGGATAAATAAAATATTTATCTGTTACCAAGTGTAGTTACCCTCTTTTTTCATACATCGATGTTACATGACTTTTATGGAATACATAAAAAATTATAATAACAGATTCCCAAAGACTATATTTGTTTAATTCCTTTGGAAGCATGGTTCAAAATCCTCTAACTCAGTGAAATATATTAAATGTTTCCCACAATGATGTTCTCTTATGGTATTTCTACTTAAAACCCATTCTTTAGAACATTGGGAAAGGAATCAAATGGAAGGGGTGATATTAAATGTTCAGTAAAGTAGAATAATGGAAATGCATATGAATGTCAGGAATATACGGTATGATAACATGATCTTAATCATTATAAGACCATACCTTTATTATAAAAAAATTCAATAACATGAATCATGGAATTTATAAATGTATATCATAAGACATGAATCATAATGAAATAAAGAACATGATCTTTGAAAGAATAATATAATAATAAGATATATAATTGTGGTAGACACATAATTATATAAAACCCTATTTCAAGGTGGCCAACCCAGGCCTTTGTAACAAGTTATTCCTATGATAATCACCCATATTCCTGATTCAATATTTGGATACCCTCCCATGTACCCAATTTTTTCAAGCATGGGATGTCCTCTAATCTACAATCATGTTTTAGGATTGGTTTTCCCCCATATATCCTCTTGTTTCATATTATGATATCCCCATATGTACCCTCTTGTTTTAATCATGGGTTGTCCCATGATCCCATTATTCTCATAACACATTTTTCTTTACCCAATTCATTGGAGGGATAAATAGGTCTCACCTATATCATAATGAAATCATATATACATGTTCCACGAAATCATACAAAACGATATCATAACACATGAAATGAAATGGGTATCAAAATTATGTAATCATATAATAACTTTGGAAATAATATATAGGATTCATAATAATTTCGTCCAAAGAATAATACGTGGAAGAAAATTGGATTTCATAACCATATAATATGTTAAATATAGATATATATTTTATAATCATACAACTTGTGAAATACAAAAATGTATCACAAATACAATGGAATTTTTCGAAACCATCTAGAGAAAAAATATAAATGGAGCCATTAGATAATTTCTCAAAAAGGAATGGGTAACAAAAAATATATTTCATCTTAGTTGAAAAATAATTTTTATATATCTTTCAAAAAACATTTCCTATGAATAATATACATTATTCTTTGAAAAATCATTTTAATCCATATTATATTTGAAAATATGTTTCTTCTAAAATACCCTGAAAATGTATATCGAATAAATTAAATCATTTTTAAATACTTTTTCCATGAACGTATAGAATATGATTCATAAAAATTAAAAAATAGTCTTTGAAAACATTAAATGAAATATTGATAATGTTTTGAAAACCATTTTAGTGAAAACACTCTGAGTACTTATATTGAAATATTGAAAACGTTTTGAAAACCATTTCAATGAACATAACATTGAAAATTTATTAAAATAATATTCCAAATTTTTCAAAAATATTTTTATTAGAAAAATTATGAAGGAATATTGAAAATGTTTTGAAAACATTTCAGTAAATGTTGTTTTTGAAATAAAACACATTTCCAACCTAAAAGAGTAATTCAATCAATTTTTTCATAATTTTTTTTCATAATTATAATAAGTACCAAACACTATAAATATGGTGTTAATAAAAGGATATTTCTTGAGTAAATATTGTGTATGAATTTTTATTAATTTTTATTTTATATAGATAATAAGGTTTCATCAAAGGGAGTACAAACATAAACAATCACGAAAAGCGATGAGATTGTATCAATAAACTCTTATAACATAGTAAAATCATTCCATACTCTCTAAGAAAGAAAATGAAATTATATTAAGCTTAAAATATCATGAGTATAATTATATTTAGGTAATAAAATTGTATATGGATGAATATACTCCTAAAAAAATATTTTAGATGCATAACAGAACATGATTCTCAACGAAGGGGAATTGAGACAAGACTATTTTACAAATGTTGAAAATTTTGATACATAAAACACATGAAATAAACATCATATAATTGATATTTAAATCCAATAAATTTAACTAATAGAATCATTTAATACATCAAGGGTAAATATATACACCACAGAAAATGATTGGGTGATGAATGAAGCATATATCTCACGAATATAAAAAGTGAGATTAAATCCCTTTACCTTTTGTCTGGATTCCATCCATACTAATTCAATCCTATTGATTAATGAATATATATTTATTATAAATATATCATAGAAACAAATTATTATATATAATTTCTTATATGATTTTATTATTACATTATATTACCATCATTTTATCAATTTTATGTTAACGTTTCACTTCATGTAATACCTTCTTTGTTCATTACGTGGGTCTTAATTTGTTAAATATTTGTTCATTATACTAATATATTTATTTAAAATTTTTAAATAATGATATAAATATCACTTATATTATGTATATATTTTTTATAATAATCTATATAATATAGAAGTGTGAAAGGGAAAACACTGTTCATGGAGACGATAATACGAACAACTTCTTGAATGTTGTTTCTCTTTTTTCGTAGTGAAAGATAATAGTTAAATAAAACAAATATGTATATATATAATAATTCTTTTAGAATTAATATAATATATATATCATATAATTTCACTAACCCCATCTTTAATACATTCAATGTAGTGTGTGAACATGTGACATCACTTTGATGGGGCGGTAGTCCACACATCCTCAATGAAAATTATCAAATTACACCAAATTTAATGTATAAATATTAGTTATATAAAATTATTGAATAGAAATATATATATATATATATATATATATATATATATAATAAATATATTATATAATATATATAAATAGTTCTTCCACCATATTATACACCATGAGAATGTGTAAGGAAAAATGAACAATCATCGTTTTGTTAGGAAGTAGTTCACCGTACATATACACATCATGTTCATTATCCATTAGAAAAAGGTGTGTGTAAGTTAAGGTAGAATCATTAGAATATCTCAACCTAATATATTTAATGTAATTGTTTTTTTGTACATGCATTGTATACTATTAGTGGATACGAAAAATAATGAAAATAAAAGAAAGGAGCTTGGGATAAGTTGTTACCTTTTAATTAGGAAACTGTTTTTTGTTTGATAGAAAATAATTCCTTGGATTTTTTTCTTTCCAATAATGTAATAAAATAATAAGGGAGGTATTTTGGTATGTTTAATTGGTATATCCTGGAATATCCTATGTGGATTTAGAGGTATGAGAAATTGGGTGTAGAGGAGGACTCTTATAGTGGAGAAGGAGTGGCACTATATTAAAATTTTGGAAAAGGGAAAACCCAAACACGTTTTTATTGATATTGGATAAATAATGTTTCAATCTATATTAAAGGGATTATAGGGTCGAAATATATCCATAAAAGGGATTTTTATACATTTTTATCGGTTATTTTAGGTCTCAAATTTAAGGGTTTGTACTTTGCTAACCTAATTTTTCTCTTAATCCTTGTAATTAATTTTAATCATATTCAAAAATTATTTTGGTACAAAGAATTTTTAACATATTAGAAATTATAAATTATTCTGTTTCAAAATATGGAATACATTTTTCTATATTTTAATCACATAAGTGGCATAAATTAATTTAGAAATAATACCATTGATGAGATGACATTAGAGGTTTTTAAAGAAAAAGCATCCAAAATTTGCAATGTTTTTATAACCGATTTCAACATGATATTGATTAAAATTAACTAAATTGGATAAATTAATAAAATTATTATCTAAATAAAATTTACAATCAATTTATAATATAATTTTAGTTTATAAATTAATTAGATGAATATTAGTTTGAATTAAAATTATGTATTTTTAACTATTCATTGAAACATTAAACCTTACAGGAAAATACCCAAAAAATAACCTACCATAATTAATATATTTATATATAAAATATGAAGTTTATTTTTACATATTAATTCTAAAAAAGTTCTGAAAATTGATTTAATATGGCTTCACTATTAAAAGGAAGTAAAACTACCATTTTAAAAATTTAGGTTTTTATGACTAAAATTAGGTTTATCATTATCATATATCTATCAAATATATTGCATTATTATAAAAAATCTAATTTTGAATATATATCTTATTAATTTAATTGATATCATTAACTAAAAGTAATTAATTTAACTTATTAATTTAAATATTATTTTTCACAAAAAATGGACTTTTATAAAATAAATCACTTTATATTCATTTGGTTTCTATATTATACTCTAATTAATAGGTATCCAAAGAATTAAATATATATATTTATATGTTAGTTAATCCTATAGTCCTAAATTTTATGGTTGTGTCATAAATTATTAAATAATAATGTTTTAATAATTAATTATTTTAAGGTAACACTTAGTCATCTCTCTTATGTAAGCAATATAGGATAGTCATTCTTGCATGAAACGTAACATATCCTCGATGTTACATTTATAGAAAGATAAAATTTAAGTTTTATGTAGTTCCCAATTTCCTTTTTGTTTTTTATAAAAAAGTATATAAATATTTCATTAATATAAAATAATCAATTTCCAGTGTTTCTTGAAATGAAAAATATCAAAGAGATTAAATTAAATAGAAAAAATTATTTCACAAAATCTCAGGGTGTTACATATTATGTGGTATTCTTCAGTGTGGAACTGTCTATGAAATAAGTGTGATTCGGTTTAAGGATACCAACGATTCAATAAATTAAGGTTTGGTTGAATACAATAAATAAAATATGTAATCCCTCAGTGATGCAGTATTAATGTGTTGAGAATGTGAAATTCCAAGCGATGATGAAACTACCGATGATGAAGAAACTCTAGTACAGAAAAAAAAAGTGGATATTGTCCCTGAAATAGATGAATTTGATCCTAAATAGGATTAAAAAATTGAATCTAAATATATGCAGCTATATTTATCTAAAATTTAGGTCAATAATTAAAAACTATTATATACAAGGCTTGTTGAAGTGGAAAAAAATCTAAGATAAAAGAATTATTCTCATGATGAAGAAATAAAAAACTTGATTATGATGTAATGGGAAAGAGTACTGAATCAGATAAAATTCATTATTTTAATTCCTGAAATGATGATATTGATATACAATTGTCTATACTAGTTCAAGATAGGAAGAGG
Organism: Viscum album; assembly: GCA_963277665.1. NCBI lineage: Eukaryota > Viridiplantae > Streptophyta > Magnoliopsida > Santalales > Viscaceae > Viscum > Viscum album. The sequence goes on along the minus strand of OY728120.1, from coordinate 25,500,230 downwards.
CTATAATAAGATAATGCATGTTTGAAGTATTTTTCCTCAAATGAATTAAATGTTAAGGGATACATATAGCATGATGTATAATATTTATTGGGAATTTGAAGATGATATGACTTTAGAGAAGAATATCAAGAGTGAAATTAGTTATCAACATGAATAATGGGATAAAAATATTAGACAATTATGAGAAGAGATAGAATTAGTCAAGAAAGAAGTGGAGTAGTCCAATAATATATGAAATTCCAAACTGAAGGATGTTTTTCACATAAAATTTGATATTCATTCGATATATGGTATTGAAATTTAAGAGAAAATATGCTAATTTAGTGAAAAAACATGAATTTACTCTCTCATCTCAATGGTTGTAAAGTTATTCAAAATATTTTATTTGATATGATGGACCCTCCTCTACCCGTGATAGGTAGATGTCCATGAAAAGTTCCAAAAATAAGAAAAATATTACATATATAGAAATCATGAGTAAAAATGATTTTAAATTAAATAATGAAAATATATTCTATTTATATGGGATTTATGGTCATATTTCTTATTTTTTTAAATAATTTTAATATATTTTATATTATAAAGACATAAATATTTTAAAATCATTGGAATAAGAATTTTTTTTCAAAAGACTAAAAGAAATTTTTCTCAGAAGATTGTATTTTATGAATGTTATTATTTTGGAATACATGGGCACACCATGAGAGTGTGTGAAGAGATTAAGGTATTAATGTAAGAAAAGGAAATATGGTTTCATCAACATCTTTGCTAATAGTGGATGAAATGTGTTATGGAATTATTGTAAGGCGTTTTATATTTTCTAATCATCAGAATTTGTAAATGAATTGTTCTAAGAAAAATGATGTGAAGGAAAATAAATTAATAAGTTGATCCCCACCACTGGAAGTGTATAATGGAAAGGCCTATATTGGATGGAAACATGATAAGTTGAAATTTTTTTTACAACATCGGGTGAGTCACTAGGAGATCAATTAAATGTTTATTAATCACCTCCTCTATTACCCTTCCAACAAATCTCTTGGAAATAATGTGAATTAACCTAGCTGAAAACGGGTGTAGATTCTATAATTTTGAATAATAGAATGTAAATTTAGTGGACCACTAAGCCACAAAAAGAACATTTGGAGTGACTAAGAAAAATAAAATATTAGACATTAATAAAGAATTCCTTGAAAAATTCACATGCCAATCCATATGGAATGATGTTAAGGAAAGATAAATAGTCCTCAATGGAGGAAGAAGAAATATTAGATGACTAGTGGAGTGATTCTTTAACAATTAAAGAGTAAAAAAATGTAATATTAGTGAAACATCAATGAAATAAAATTAAAAAAATCTGTTTAAACCCATAATTGTGAAAAAAAGAAAATACTATATAATCTAAATATCAAAAGAAGACTCAATATATTGGTAAATAATGTTTAGTAATATGTCATGAAAAGTTGATGTTGGTTGGGAAGTTGTAACATACAGAAAAATGGTATAGTTTTTTTCAATAATGTATCAATGGGATGATTCATCCTGATCGTCCACATAAATCTACTTGCGAATTATAGAGTTTCCCATATTCCTATGTGTATAAAAGTTGTAAACTAATGATCATGTTTCTTATATTTTATGGGAGAAACAATCCAAGGGAAGTGGCATGAAAATACGAAAATCTGTGATGTGATATTCTCTAGAATGTCCAATAATTCCAATCAGTTAATAGAACCAATGAATAAATCATGGAGAATACCATAAAGAATTTAATGGTCATTCAATTCATGAGATTTATGTTTGTAATTTCTTTCAATGGACAATGATGGTGTTATTAAATTTATCTCTAGTTTCCTCTATCGAGTTTCGACTGAGTAGTCTTAATAGTTTTTTTTAGGGCACATATATAAGTGTTAAATTCACCCAATGAAAATATTATCGAAGGTATCTATAATTGGGAAAAAATTGATCTTGATATGTTTCTCAAATCAATAGTCATATTTGATGAAATGTTGTAGGAGAAGAATATTGTTTTGGGTCTAAATAATGTGCCTAACAATTAGAAAAGTTTCACATCATTGGGTAGGATTCAATCTCTTAACAACATGGAAGATATTAATTTTATATAATGTATGAAATTTAATTTTTTTATGTCATGAAGTTAAATTGGAAAAGAAACAACAACATTCATTTATTTCATTATTATATATTTTATTCTAACAATATGGTATCTTCTTATCATTTTTATGATACCGAGAAGATATGGGAGAAGATTAAAAGTGTTTCCAACAAGTTTCCTATAAATTCTAAAGAGTAATAAAAAATCTGAAGTCAGTAATAAAATTGGTATTAATAATTTATACCAGCCCAATTTCGGAGTTTATTTGGAGATTATTTTGAGACCAATAAAAAAGAATGTCATTGGTACCAAATTGGTATTTCTCAATAATAATAATGTATATTTCACAGTGATTTAGAACAAATAATGATTACTGTGATAAGGGTTCGCCGAAAAATATGGTGTTTATGTTGATAAAAAATCATCACAATTTTTTAGGATAGATACAACAATATTATTCTTTTCCATAGTATGAAATAGAAGGTTCAATGTTTTCTTGAGGGATTTCAAGTAATAATTTATTAATTTTTTTATAGAAGAACAAGATTATATTGACAAGCTACATGGTTTTCTTAATCCTGATGATGAGGAAAATATTTCACAACTAGAGAAGGTTCTATATGGGTTGAAGAAAGCACCATGAGCATGGTATTGAAGACTATATCAGTTTTTGAAGAATATTGGTTTTTAGCATGGTAGAGCTAATTACAATCAACATTTCCCAAATGAAAGTAATCAAATGATGATGGGGATGTTATATTTTTATTAAATATTATTTGTTTTATCAGATAAATCTCAATGTAATTTGTTCATGCAATATATGAAATATAGGTCTAAAATATCAATCATTGTTTAAATGATGTTTTTACTTATTATAAAATTTATAGAAGGAATGAATGAAAGATTCATTTATCAATTTAATTACGGAAATGAGGTTTTGAGAAGATTTTTATGGGATAATTGAAATGAGATAAGGACTTTGGTTTCTACCAAGATGAAACATTCATTGGATGATTTTGGAAATATAGTTAATTCTACAAAATATAGGAAAATCTTAAATAGTTTATCATACATGACAGTGATAAGACCTGATATTGTTTTTCCACTTCTAAATACCATTATTCCATAGCGACACCAAGGAAACCCACTTCCATGTAGTAAAAATTATACATTAGTATATCAAAGGCATTGTGGATTTCAGTTTTATATACAATCACAATTAAGATAAAGTGTATTTGGGCTATAAATATGTAGATTGGGCTAGGTCAAAAGATAATATAAAATCAATAACAGGGTGTACATTTTATCATGTTGTATTATGTATTTATTATCTAACAAAAAAAATATTGCATTTCCTTGACCACAACATAAGATTAATATACTATGACTACTAATATGTTTATGAAATTATTATTGATAAAGAAATATCTTGATGATATGGGTTTTGATGTGAAATATTTGATTTGAATCCATTGGGATAATTCATCTGTTATTCATCATTCAACTAAAAATCACATTTAAATAAAGTATAATTTTATCAAGGAGAATGTGGAGTAAGGGATTCTTAAGTTGGAGTATCTACCTATAAAAAACATGTTGTTGACATTATGATAAAGGCCATACCCAATGAATAATTTGAACATCATCGACTGGATCTTAGAGTTCATTTGACTCTCCACAGATGAAAAAGTGTGGAAGTGGGGACCCCTATCCCCATGGTATGATGTTGTTTTTCTAGATACGTTGATCTGTGTTATTTAACCTATTTCCTACCACAATGAAGTAACCATCGGGTTCATTAAAAAAGGTAGATAAAATATGGCTATAATATTGGATAAAATATCTTAATCAAGAAACGAATAGATTATTATAGAGGGAGAAGTGAAGTAAGGGGAGATTTAAATCTGATGATTCTAAAGTTAATTGATCCAAAATTATATATCATGATTTATGAGGTTTTGGATGAATGAATATGAATTTTTAGGGAATTAAATTTAGTGATTTATTGAAGAAATTTAATGTTATCATTGTTTCTCGTGATGGGCATTACTTATGTGGGATTAGATTATCTGTCGAGTAAATTTCAAATCACTATCTGAATTACATGAAATGAATTTTTTTAAGGATATAGAAGAAGCGTTATTTTGGTATAAATATGTGAATAGTTGTAAAAAAAAATCAATTGGTGAGATGGTTATGTTAAAATAACCATTATGGTGTGTTAGGTTGATTGGGTTTTTCATACATGGTTTGACATGGTTGAATAATAATGATTTTAAGCGAATAAAGGAGGAGTTGGCCTGAGTGTTTTGATCTTGCACAAAGCATGAATGAAAAACCTAATCTCTTTCAAAGCACAAATACTAAACCTAATATCACACAATAGAATGATGTTGAACCTCATTTCATGCGAAGAATGATTGCTAAATCTGAACTCACACAAAATATGAATGTTGTACCTAATCACATGCATTGAGTAAATGATGAACATTATCTCATGCAATGAGTGGTTTTCTAGGAATCTCATAGTAGGATCTCATGAAGTTAACATAGGAATTTTTGGATATCATGATGGAATTTCATGCAGTTCACATTCTTGCATTTTGATCTCATGGAGCACAAATGTCTCCTGAAAGCAAATAAATACATAGAAAAAATGTAGAAATAAAAGTGGTAACATTAAGTCTCTAAAAGCTTATGAAGATAATGATTGAATTTTATATTTCAGGGAAAGGGTGAATAAGAAATAGAGACTCATGAAAAGAGTGGATATAGACTAGAGACTCATGAAAAGAACTGATGTGAATATGGACTAGGTACTCACACAATGAATGAATATAGACTATAAACTTATGCAATGTGAAAATGCGAACCTACACAAGGGTCATTCTAGATGTTTATGACTGGATCAAGTCAATCAAATGATTACCATGGGATAGATGGTTTTCGTGAAATTTGGTGTTAAGGTAGTGGATTTAAGCATAAAAACACCTAATCCATCCTTAAACATTGAAGAAGTTATGTATAAAAGATTGATCTGAATCATCATCACGGAAGGATTCTCGTAGAGATATCTCATGAAAGGGTTTCTTGGAGAGGTATTGAAAACTATTATACAAAATTTACATCAAGTAATTGTTGTTAATTATATAAAAAATGTATTGCACAAAGAGGAATCATTCCAGAGGTTTTTTTTCAGTGGTTCATGGTAGGAGACTCATGGAAAGAGAAAATAGGGATTGTTCTAGGGGACATGTGAATGCCGACATGCACCAGGATCTCGCACAACGAACAATTGTGGTATCACAAAACAAACTCAAATAAAGCGTGCAATTTCCTTCACGATAGGAACTTGTGCACAGTAAACAAATAGGGCTCATGGAATGGACTTATTCCACAGACTCATACTATGGTCTTTCATAAGTGGTAATGTGCTAGGATCTCAAAAAATGGTGATATGCGACAATGTCTCACATTGGGGAATAACTCTAGCATATTTTCCATGGATAAATGAACATAAAATACCCTATTAATAGTATCATTATCATTTATTAATTCTAAAGGAGATTAATAATATAGAGGATATGCACCATTTGGAAATTCTCATAGAAGGATCATGTTCTATGATATATTAAATGTAGGGAAACGAAGACCTTGAATCACATGATATTCATTCCAAATCATAAGTAATTGATGTGTCTACAATAAGGGGGTGCCTTTTCTAGTTATTAGGAAGGTGGATGTGTTCCATCCATATGTTCATATAGATGTGATGGAGAAACCCATAAAGAGGTTCAATAGTTAGTCTATATACAATTGAAGAATCATTCATTAGTGATAATGATTGGATTTATAGGTCAATAAATTGTCTGTTTGTTCTTTTCAAATTAGTGATAAATGAAAGATGAAGAAGGTGATTCATTCCACTATTAGTGATCTATAGAAATAGAGGATTGGAGTGACCCATGGTAATTATTTGAGTTTTCAATAATCATTATAAACGAAGTGAACTTAGGAAAAGCATTCATCTATAAAAAAAAATTTATTTCGATAGTGATCCTTTATGGATTTTCTAAGTCATAAAATTGTAGTCGTATGCTCCTTGGACAAAGAATTGTGATGGGGAAACAAGTAAAATTATATAAGTCCTTGTGTTTTCTTTTATTGTTTACTTTCTATGAATCTTCAGCAGATAAATTTTGTAATGAAATTAATTAATATAATCATCAAATAGAAATAAATTTACCCTTCTAATAAATTGATCAAGATTCAGTGGGGAAGAAAGAATTTTTTAACGAATATATATACCCTTATTCACCCCAAGGGTACCTAGGACACTATTGAACCTAAAAAATCAAATTATGAAATGCTCTAAAAAAAATATACATTACTCTGTAGATCCTACAAAATAACCTTTAACAATTTTTTCTTGGAAGGATCAATCTCTTTTTATTTATTAGAAATGGGTTCCAACATTAAAAGTAGGTAGATAGTGAACTCGGCCTCATCAAATGGTGTAAAAATAGAGAAATAATCTATAATGAACTTGGGGTACCAATTCACTACCAATAGAGGACAACCATCATGTCTGTTCTTTAAAGAATTAATGAAAATGCTAGATAAATTACATGAATCAATCCCACATTCAGAACAATGAAATTTCCCTATATAACATTGAGACCCACACACAATGGAAGGGGTTAGTGTCAATTTCTGGAGATAGAATCTATAACCTCATATGGTACCAATTAATATGAGATTAAAAATTTGGTCTTCCAATCACTTCTAATGTTGAGATAAAAAATATCCAGTTCTAAAACAAAGATATCTCATATGACCTCCACTAATGAAATGTAAACAAGTAACTCCCCGAACATAATTCTCTACTCCATATTCCTTTAAAATGGTGTAGATAAATAAATAATAAATGAAATCAATACCAATCACATTCAAAATGTATAAATAAAATTTAACAAGATAAATTAATTTTAATCTCGCATCCCAAATGATTCTCAATACAGAGAAAAGAGAAATAAAAACCATACATATCATTGTAATTGGGCTAGATTCAGAGTCCTCTGGATCCATTTCCACTGAAGAAAGATGATATAAATCAATCATATATTGGGAAAACATAGATATATGGAAATCCCATTGAGAATAATATTGAGATATTACACCCTTTGAAGAACTATATGTCACTTCAAAAACCTTAAAAACAAGAAACCAACTCTTCTAACTTATATGATATTCATTTAGAATAATTGAAGATGACATAGTAAACTATTGTTGTTGCATGTCCTCAGAGACTTTTATATATCATGAATAGAAGAAAAATATTTCCCCCACTAATAAAAGGTCACATTATTAATCCTAAAATATAATATAGTAATCGAACCTGATGACCAATGAGAACCTCTTCTAATGTGTTGGAATGGTTCACCTAAATTTTTATTATATCTAGAGGAAGTGATATAGCTATATCAATGCACCAACTAAACCCCACTAAGTTGTATCCTCAAAGATAATTCAACTTTAAAACTAACAATTTATTGGTCTTATGAATATAATTCGATAAGAAATCTAGAATGATCCTTAATCCGATCTTCATATTCAAATTCTTTTAAAAAATTATCTCCATGACATAGTCATAAAAGATAATCTCAAGAAAAAAATTAATGAACTTGGAAACTCAATTAGAGTAATCTAGCACTAAATTATATCATTTATCCATATTCAAGAATTTTTTGGCCTTCTCCATCCCCAATTATTTCAGATAAAAATGGTGATTAAATTATATTTTTTTTTATTTTCCTGGTTAAATACTCATGTAACATTTCATGCACTATCGATTCCCACCACTACAGACATGATTCTTCAAATATGTTGAAAGTCATAGGTTAATGGTATCCTGAGTATTCAAAAACAATAAATTAAAATTGATCATTTCAATCCACACCTCGGGTTCTAATGTTCTTTATTCACCATATAATTATTGGGTATATCACTTGATGAATTAATATGTGTGGTTCACCATCCATGCCTAATTTTTTACTTCTCTATTGGCATAAGGATTAGATAGATCAGATAGATGATTCTTGAAAACAATGTTCTTTTGGATGAATTTAATGTAGATAATTCTATATATCCCCATATATTCTATTAGAGTTTTCCATTATGGGAGGCCTTATATTTATTTCAAATGACACAAACAGACTCAATATACAATAAAATTACAAAAAATAATTAATTAAATCATAAATAACCCCTTATAAAAACCATAAATAACTATTAATAATATCAAAAATAATATCAAAAAATTATTGTGTGAAAATGTGAAAAATATAAACAAAATTCAATATACTGGTTTGGTTGAATATTTTTCCAAACCTTGTATCATCCATGATTGTTTCCGCTAGAGGTATCAAAAACCAATTTGTAAGGTCCCTGCAAAGACTTATAGAATATGATCTCTAACCACGTGCATATTTTTTCCTTACCAGTTCACCCTAAAGAATCAAATTCCACATAATAACTCATGATATTAACCTAAAACTCATTGAAGCAAGGATACAAATCATTAAACTTAATAAAAAAATTCAAAAGTAACTTTATTCCAAGAGAAAATTCTCGATCATCCATGGAAACTCAAGGTCTATCAGATTAAGGGATATCTAGAAACTTGTCCACACCTATATGTCATGCTTGGATGGTCATATATCATATATACTTTTAGCATCCAAATAATTTGATGGATCTAATTCAATTTTTTAACAAACCATCCTTTGTAATCACGTAGTATCTTTCTATAGAGCCATAATCTTATTCTTAATTTTCTCAGTATGGATATAAGAACTAAAATATCATCCTTCACCATTTGGGAATGTTTTTACCTACAGAATCAACATAACTAATGAATAGATTCCTCTTAAAAATATATCATGAACCATTTATATATTGGAAAACCTTTATATCAAATTATTAGTCTCAAGGATTTTATATATCCAAATGGAGTATACACAAAACTAATAAGAAATAAATATCTTAGGAAGAATCAATTAAAATTATATTAACAAAAAAGATATAAAACATATATAAGTAAACATAATGAAATGATCAACATGGGGTTACAGCCAATGAGTCATATATATAAAAAAGATACAAAACAAAAACACAAAATTCCCCACATGTGCTAAACTACTTAAGACCATCATATTTATAGCAACCTAACCCTAGAAACCTGATGTCATTGTCTTGTACTAATTACATTGGCCCAATTACAAGGAATACAATGTTGATGTATTGAGAGTTAATTGTTCTTGAAAAAAAATACAAACACGCATCTTTTATTAAAAAATAAAAAACTAATTTATTCATAATTTTATAATCTTAATAAATAACATTCAGGGAAAATATAATCCATCTAGTAAATCCCTATATATATTTTAATAGTATGCTTTATGTAATACTATCGAGTGAAACATAATAAGGGTGACCTCAAATGATTACTGAGGGATAATGTAGCAGAAATAATAATGAATCAATGAGAATTTTCTATATAGAAAGGTAAATTACTGAAAAAACATTCCATTCAAATAAATATATAAGGAAATATAAATTTGGAAAGGTATGAAACAAAAACTCATTACATTTAATCAATGAACATAAAATGAAATGTATCCATAGATATATCGATAAAAAATCTCATGGATGAATTATAACTAAAAGTAATTTGAATTTAATTTTTAATTATCGTATTCCACGTTTACTAGGTACATGGAACAATTATTTTCAAGACGTTTCAGAAGACGTTTTATCTTATCAGGTATGAACCCAACTAATTTTTTGAACAACTTCATCTTAATAGACAAATGATGCATTGTGGGGATTTCAATAAACAGTCCCAAACTAGTAGTTATTACCTCAGATAGTCCCCAACCAGTGTATTACCATTCCAAAGCATTCCCCACATCATATAAAGAATATGTCTTACCAAATATCTGAATTGAATAATGTATACTGATTTATCAATATTTCTTTGAATAATAAAATAATATTAAAATTGAAAATCAAATAAAAAATCATATATGTATGTGGAAATGAACATATCAATGATATATGATATAGATAATTTGGGTAAATTCAATGTTCAATAATCATAGGAAATTGAATATCTAATGTGGATAAAAGGAATCATGTAAGTGAAAGTGAATAATATCCATGAAAAAATTACAAAAAACCATCCAGTGGAATATTAAGGTTGAGATTAATACAACATATCTTACGTGGAGTAAAAAAAATGGGTTTTGTTATTGAAGAATATAAATACTTTAAACTATATTTTCAAATAATTTTTTTGGAAAATAAAATTTTATAATGAAATCCAATTTGAAAAAAACTTTTAATTAAAAATATATTTTGAAAAATAATTCATTAAAAAAATTATCATTTTAAACAAAAAATGAATTCTTTATTGAAATGAAGAAGGTTATATCCATAGAAGACGTATCGGGTAAAAATAAAATTCCTTTTTCATGTTTAAATGTTGGAAATTCCTTATTTGGAATGACACAAGACTATTCCATTCAAAAAATTAGAAAAAAAGAAAAAAAATTATTTACCAATATATTTTAATATCATTATTTCATTTTATTTAATACAACTTGGGTTTTAATAAAAAATATGTTCTCCAATTAATGAGAGAAATAGAGTTTGGGTTTCTTAGACACATTTTATAAAACATATTGATTAGAAAATAGTGGGAAAATAGTACTAATACATGGAAATGATAATGTATAAATAGAGAAGAAAAAATTAAAGGTTTTATTGAAAAATGGACATACAATATCAATTAATGGAAAACCATTGAAATAAAATTAATTGTATGGTTGAGGAAAATAATAATAAAACATTATAATGTGTCCCATACCACTTGAAACATTTTATATCATAAAATTCATGATGGAATAATATTAAATGGAATATTTAAATCCCATTAACATAATGGAATTAATAATATAATATATATAACTTATCAGTAGATACACTACACAAAATATGTAAGTGGTTAACCTGGAATTTATCTCATAGATGTAAAAAATGAGATGAAAATAACCTACGTTGTGTTTCTATCTTGGTGAACACCCTTTAACATCCTTTAATATAAAATTATATTAATTTTATACATTATTGATATAATTTTTCATGTTTATAATTATTTTTATTTAATATTTTACAATTTATTTATAATAATTCAAAATCATTTATGTTTATTTCCGATGTTTTCATCATATTCGTTTTACATGTCAAAAACTTATTTTTTAGGTCAACTATAGTCAAAGGGGTCAATATATAACATCAATAGAATAATAATAATGACATAATTATCATATTTATAAATAAATTGTAGTTTCTAAACAAATAATTTAATACTGATATAAAAAAAGAATCAATGATACACTTATAGAGATAGAAGGTTTTACGTACGCATGAGTAATGTTCCCTTTTTTCAATGATCATTATTGAATGGAGGGAAGTAATAACATATAATTTACGATTTATCATTATATAATAAATACATTATTATTTAATCACATATACATACATATATATCTATAACTCTTGTGATGTAAAAGGAATCACATAGTGTCAAGGTGGTGGTAATCCATATGTCCACAAACGATATTATCACTTTGTGTGTAAAAGGGTAATAAACAAAGTGATATAATTATAAATATATTATTTGTATAAAGTTATATCCTGAATAACATATATTTGTTTTTATGTAACATATGTTTAATTAAAACAATCTAGTATATGTTCCATGTATAGTGTGGATGAATTATATCGCTTGGAGGGGGTGGTAGATCACACTTTCTCAAACGATGTTATGATAATAACGTAAATGGAATGTCTTAATGGAATGTATAATAAAAGGATTACCGAAGTCTAAAATAAATAATAAATATCATATATTTCATATATAAATATATTTTCCAGTATAATTGCCACAATTAGAGGTGGTAATGGAAAAAATGAGCATTCATCATTTCATGGGTTGTACATCACCGTACACAAAAATAGTTTGGGCATTACCCAATGATGAAATTGTGTGTATGTGTAGGTTAAACCATTATCGTCAAAACATCCTAGTATATTTATGATACTGGTGTTTTTATTCCAGCAAAGAATCAGAGGGGTTGAGGTGAGGTATGTTGATGAGGAATTTGGATAGAGATTGGTTGAGTGAAGGTTGCATCAGAGGTGTGAGGAATGTGGAGATGTGGGTGCCTTTTATTATGGAGGAATTAGACTCAATTGGTATTTTTTAAAATAATTCATTTGTACTTGTGGTTTAACCAAAATATGTCTTAAAAAACTATAGAATGGATGGTTCATGGCTGAATTATATCGATACAATGGTTTTGGGACAATTGGATATGTAATTTGGGTGCTTATGTTAAAGGATGTTCCTTTATTATGCTTAATTTTACATTAATAATTGTAATTAATTTTATTTTCATTCACTAATAGTTTTTGTCAGATTTTTTTTCTTATTATATAATATAAATTATTCTTATTCCAAATATTTAATCAATTTTTACAAATTTAAATAATATAAGTTATAGAAATTAATTTAATATTCACCCCATGAGTGGGATGACAATGTGAGTTTTTAAAATAAAAATGTTTGATAGATTGTTATGTTTTTTAAACAATTTCAAAGTGAAATTGATTCCAATGGAAGAAATTTAATTAATTTATTAATATAATATCTAATTAAAATTAAAACCCTATAAAAAATAATGATTATAAATAAATAAGATGAAAAGGCAGTTTTGAACTAAAAATTTGTATTTTTAACTATTCATTAGAAAAGGATATGTTTCCGAAAAATTCCGAAAAATCACCCTGAATGTTTTTCAATTTTTATTTCAAATATGAATTTTATATTGACATATTAAATCAATTAATGTGTTAAATTATATATTTAAATTTTTTTCACCACTAAAAGATGGTAAAATTACCATTATTAAAATATAGGTTTCTATGTGTAAAATAGAGATTGTTCTTATCTTATTTCTATCAAAAATAATATATGAATATGGAAATTTTTTTATTTAATAATAATATATATATATATTCAATTAATATCACTCTGTAATTGTAATTAATTTAATCTATTATCATAAAAAAATTCAACATAAAAACTATTTTCTATTAAAATATTCTCTTTATGTTAAATATATTATTATCCTAATTTATAATTAATTTCTAACAAAATAACTCATCATATATTAATATAAACCATTATTTTCATATGCTTGGTATTAATATTCATAACTACTAATTTAATTATTAGTTTGTATTTCATCATATTTTAATAATATATTATTGTTCAATAAAACTCATTCTTGCTTGTAACGCAAGACATCGAGGATGATCGATATTTAATATAACACATTCTAACATGGTGTTACTTGCATTGATATATATATACACTATTCTAAATAGTTAATATATTATAATGTAAATATATTTTATATTACCTTATGGTATTATTGTCTTGTGTCATATAATCCATCGAATACAAGGTTATTGCATTAAATTTTTTGGATGCCGCATTCTCCTCACTTTATTTAAATTGTGTTATCACAATCTAAATATGATCATGGTGATATATTGTTTGATACTTCCTATGATTGAAAACACACATTGTGATATGGGTTCATAATTCATCCTCTGTAAATGAGACAATGAGACATACAAACGTGACATGGACTAACATGTAACTAGGTCTCTATATAGGAGAAAATTGGTGTAATGTAGATTTATGTACTTGGAAGAAAATCCTAAATATTTATGGGGAGTGAATAAGTTCCTTAATACGAAACATGCTAACAATCAATTAAATGATGAGATCCTCACAGCCACAAATCTATGATGACTTAGAAGACCATCAATCCAACATAAATGAAGTTATTAGGAAAACATTTTATATTTGAGTTAATATTTACTAGTGTTGAGGAATTATTTTTCTATATACGTCTTCATACATGATATATTTCTATAAATTGAATATTAACATTTGGTTGTTCTTTTTCTTATTTTCCAATTCATTTAAAAATTAATATTGCTATATGAATCACACAAATACAATTATTGAGGATCACAAGGCCCATAAAAAAGTGATGAGTCGGACTATTTATCATTAACTATCTTCAAAATCCAATATGGTTAATACATTATATTCTGAACCATAAAATTCATTCTACTTGTTCATCATTAACATTTTTTCATAATATTTTTTAAATAAAAACAATGAAAACTTTACCAGGACATGGCCTAGATCTGTGGTTGGTTTGAAACCCTTATCATCATTTGTTCATTTGTTTAAGAACTGTGGCCTAGATTGATTTGAATGGTCGACACCTAGTATATAGGTTATCCTTTTCCTAAACAAAATAAAAAAAATTCTAAAATAAAAATTATGGAGATCATTTAAATTATTTTAATCGCTAAATATACTTTTAATTAAGGTTTTCAATAATACCTCAATAAAAAAATACATTATCCGTTTATTTCCAAAATGTTCTATACCTATTCTATAGTTTATATAAAATATCATTTATAGGATTTATAAATAATGAAAACTTATTTTCAATCTGATGACCCATGGATTTAACCATGGTTTTTCATTTTCAAAATCATTCATAGTGGTTTTTATAGAAAATATAAATTATGCAATGTGTATCTGTCAGGAGTGTCAAACCTAGTGTGTAGTAAGGCATGTTGTCGGGTACCTGGTTACCCAGTGTCTGTCTCAAAACACATTTTAATATTTATAAATCCTAGTTACATCTATTCCAAAACAACATCTAGTTGCAGTGTCCCGTCATGGATGTATTGCTAGGGAGACCCACACAATCACTACCATACCAGAATTCAGGGATATTATTTTATAATTATCCTATATTTTTACATTAGAGTTATGTTATCTACCCTAGGTTTTGTTAAATCTTATTGCCAATGCTCCCACTAAACATCCGTCTGATACCATCTATAATGACCCGACCTAAAAAACACAATGCCAATGTCTATCCCTAATTACATTGTCATGATTATATTGAATAAAATATAAAAGGAATGAGAGTTTATTAGGCTTGTTAAACTAGATACATACATCAGTATTTTATTAACAAAATATTAAAATAATAAAAAATAATTTTTTCTAAATATATTACATTTAGGATAACTCTAATCCATCCAGTAAATCCATGAATATATTTCATTGTACACCACTTTGATTCTAAGAGAATGAAACATAATAAGAGTAAGCTCCAATTATCATAACCGGAAAAAATTATAGTAATAAATAATTAATCAATGAGGATATTAAATATTGAATGTTAAAAAAGATAAAACCAATTCCATTCAAATAAAAATATAAAGAAAAATAAATAAGGAAATGTAGGAAACTAAAACACATTCCATTAATTCAATGAACTGAAAATAAAATGTATACATAGGTATGGTGATTAAAAATATCATGGATGAATAATAACTGAATCTAATATAAAGGAAATACATAATTATTGGACTTTATGTTTCATAGGATCATGGAACCATTGACATCCATACCTTTCACAACACAATTTAGATTATTGGGTAGAAACCCATATAATTTATGTAACTACATTGTCTCATGATACTTCTAATGCATCAATTGTTATTAATTAACTAATGCACAACTCATAGAGCATACCTAAAATAGTCCCCAACCCATGTAATAATTTTACAAATCATTCCACATATTGAATAAAAAATATTCATCATCAAATATCCTTATGGAATAAAGTATACTAATTTATCATATATTTACCCAAATAATCAAATAATTATCAATGTACACATTGTTAGAAAAATGTAATATTTCTTAGGAAATAAATATATCCAGGATATATGAAACAGGTAGTTATGTTAAATTCAATGATCAATAATCATAGGAAATTGATTATTAAATGGGGAGAAAATTGAATCGTGAAAATTAATGTGAATACTATCCTTTGATAATGAAAACATTTACCACCTCGAGGAAGATTAATAATTGTATCAATACAATAAATCCCATATGGAATAAAAATGAAGTTTTCTTTTGTAGACTAAAAGAATATTATAGAACAATAATTTAAATACATTCATGACGAAAATATCCTTTTATTATGAAAATCCCATTGTAATAAAAATTATTTGAAAATATATTTTGAATATACATTCATAAAAATGTATCATTTCTATCATGAAAAGGAATTATCCATGGAATAAAAGCAACATGTTCTGACCAAGCCATACGAGGTAAAAATAACATTTCATTGCATGGTTAAAGGATAGAAAAATTATTTTTTTGAAAAAATACAGGGGGATTCCATGGAATACATTGTAAAAAGAAAAAGGGTGAAAATTTAATTAAAAAAACATTTCAAAATATTTTTAGAATATTTTTTTTAATAATACATTTTTTATAGAAGAAAAATGTTTCTCAAACTAAATAGAAAAATAAATTTAGTTCTTATTTAAAACATTTTGATCACCAAATAATGGAAAATGATACTACTACTCGAATACGTTTATGAATAACTAAAGAAGATAAAATTAATATATTTATTGACCAATGTTCATAAAATTACCTTTAATGGAAATACCATTGAATAATCATTAATTTTACTTTTGAAGAAAATAATCTTTAAACATTCTAAACTATACCACACCACTTTGAAACATTTTAAATCATAAACCCTCTAAAGTAATAACAATAAATTTAAGTTTTAAATATCCAGAATGTAATAGAATTAATGATATAATATAAACATATGAGCAGTAGATACACCACACAAAAGAAAAAAGTGGTCAAAATGTCATTTATCTCACATAAATAAAATCTGAGATAAAAATCCATTACCTTGTTTTTCCTTTTGGGTGAACATCATTTAGCATAATATATAATAGTAATGTGTTAATTTTATACATGCAGGAGAAATATTTTGATTTTCATAATTAATTTTATGTCACATTTTATTTTGATTCATGAAACTAAATAATTTTTTCAGGTTTGGTTTTTTGACCAAATTTTGATTATGTGTCAAAAAAACTTTTGTATGTCAACTATGATCAAATATTTCATTATATAACATATCCATAATAATAATAATTTCAATATTTTAATATTTATATATCAATAATACTTTTAAAATAGATATCTAAATGTTGATTTTAAATATAAACCAACATTACACTCATGGAGACGGAAGGATGTATGTACGCATGTGTAACGTTCCCATTTTTCAATGATCATTATAGAAAGAAGGTAAGTGATATTATATCATTCAAAAAAATTTATAAATCATAAATAGATTATTATTTGATTATTTATTCTTATATATATAATTACTGTGATGTAAAAGGAATCACATCATGTCGAGGATGTGGTAATCCACACATCTATGACGACATTATCACTGTGTGTTAAAGGGTAATAAAAAAATGATATATTTATTATATTTCCAGATAAGTAAGTATGTCATGAATATCTTATAGAGGTTTTTATTTCACATAGTTTTAATTAAAATTATCGTTTATACGCTCCCTTTATAATGTGAACGAACCACATAATTTCAATGGCGCGGTAGTCCCAATTTACTCAAATGAGTATATCATATAAACGTTAAATTTAATGTATTAATGGTATGTGCAATTCAAGGATTTCATAATTATAAATAAATAAAAATATTCATATTCATATATATAAATTATATAAATAGTCTTCACATCATATTGGACACCGTGGGAGGTGGTAAAGGAAAAAATGAATAATCATAATATCTTGAGGTAGTAGTTAATCATACAAAAAAACTGTATATTCATTACCCATTTGATGGAATTGGGTATAAGCTTAGGTGAAAAACATTTCATAACCACATCATTATATATTTTTGATAAGGTTGTTGTTATAAAAATATATAATAAGTAAGGTTGAGGGGAGGGATGTGGAGGAGCTATTTGGGTGGATTTTTGTAGAGCCAAGGTGGGTTGAGAGGATTTGGGAGTGGGGATTGTTGGTGGCCTTTTATAATGGAGGAAAAGGCTACACATGGTATTTTTTAAGTGAATTGATGTGTATCAACATTTTTACTGAAAAATAATATTCCAAAACATATTATACTAACAAATAGAATGTGCATGGCCAAAGTACGGCTAGCCAAGGTGTTTTGGAAAAGTTTACATGTCATTTGAGAACTTATGTTAAAGGTTTTCTCCATTATTTATCATAATATTTCGTTAATAATTGTAATTAATTATAATTACATTCACTAATATTTTCGGTCAATAAAAAATCTGGTTATTAGAATTTATAAATTATTATAATTCAAAATATGTAATCCATTTCTCCAAATTATAATCATATTAGTGGCAGAAATTAATTTTAAAATTATCTATTAGGTGGGACAACAATGAATGTTTTTAAATTAAAAACATCTCAATATTTGGTATGTTTTCAAATAAATATTACAGTGAAATTTATTCAAATGAATCACTTCATATTAATTAATAGAAATATTATAAATTTAAAAATTAAAACTAAATAAATGTATAATTTACCCTAATAAATAAATTATATGGGTAAATTGTTTTGAACTACAATTAATCATTTTTAACTTATCATTAAAAATTATATGTTTCATAAAAATAAAAAAAATCTCCCTAAACTATTTTTTTTATATTTAAATTTTGCTGTTTATTTTTAAATATTAAATTAATTAACATGTTAAAATTCATATTTAAAATGGGTTATCCATTAAAAGGTGCTAAAATTGCCTTTATAAAAATATAGGTTTTTATGTGTAAATTTAAGTTTCTTCTTATCATATTTCTATCAAACAAAATGTAAGAATATAAAAAATATTTGATTGAATATATAATATATATTACATTAATATCACTCACTAATTGTAAATAATTTAATTAATTAGCTGAAAACATGTAATTTGAGATTGAAAATAGTATACTATATAAACAACTAAATGTATATTCAATTACAAATTACATTCATTTTTAATTAATTTGTAAAAACTTATTTCATTATTTATTTTTATAAAGAATAATTTTAAGAAATTAATTATTATTTTTCATAACTACTAAATAAATGGTGAATTTATATCCCTATTTATTTTAATAATATTTCATTATTTGTTGAATCTTGGTCTTGCATGTAATGCAAGCCATGGAGGAAGTTTTCTCCAATGTGTAATGATTTCAAAATCTAACTTCCACGAATTTAAATATATAGAAACTATTTCCAAAATATAATATATTACAAATTTAGAAGATATTATATTACCTTACGCACATGGTATCACATTTCATGCAAGCTATCGAATAAAAGGTTCTTACATTAGATTTTCTGGACGTCACAATCTCCATTATCCCAATCCAAACAAAAATATGGTAATCAATATAATCAACCCAACTATATGTTTTCTTTAAATTTTCCTATTTCATTCAAAATCAATCATGCATAAACCCAATAGCATATATAGGGTGATATAAAAATTTTCAAAAGGATACAAACTTGAATATATACCAGTTATTTCGACATACATTACAACAACCCTACTATATAACTAATATTTAAAATCATTTCACATTGAAAACATTTATTTAGAAGTCCACTTTTTATTTCAATACTAAACCATGTTATATATATATGCATCTGTAAGTTAATATCAACTACACATGGCATAAGAATTAGAACAAACATCATTACATTTTTAACAAATTGGATTTGGAGAAAATAAAAAGAAATATAAATAAAACATGGAAAATAAAATAGGAATCATGGGCTCCAAAAATGGGGACTATCATGAATTAGTCCACCATAAGGTTCACTAGCAATCTATATGAGAAAATTAATATTGGGTGATCCCTCAATCTCTCATGCACCATACATTCCCCAAATGGTCTCCCTCATTCCACTAGGAACACATTCCTTTTCTAGTTCACAACCTAGTATAAGGGTTGAGTTATCTAATCCTCCAACACAACAATGTACTTCCATGTTTTAAATATTTTAATAAACATTACAATATTAAATACCAACTCTATAAACTATAAATGTCCATAATATATAAAACCTTAAACACATGGAAATGAAACATTTCAAAAACATATTAAAATCCATTTTAAACCATAAAAAGTATTTCTAGAATTTTTCAATAATATGGCATGAATAAAAATAGAATCCTATGTAGAAACAGTTTTAACCAATGAAATTTCCATCACACATAACGAATAATATTATGCATAGATGAACCATTATTTTCAATATAATTTAATATACATTAAATGAATTAAAATCCAATGAAACCAAGAACTAATTGTGTTCCATGTTAAAAAACATCAGTAGGGAAATATATCATTAAATAACATGAAAACACATCTCCTTCGTTGAAACCCCCAATAATGTAGTGGGAATGTCTTTCACCCTCCTAAATCACAAATTAAACTAATTTAAAATCCACCATAAAACCCTGGTTTATTCCACATGTAATTCTATAGTTCCAAAAAGACATGGAATGGTAAAATTAATAATAATAATAATAATAATGTTTAATGAAAGAAAATCAATGATAAATCACACATACCTCAGTAAAAATAACAACAATTTATGGGAAATACAGCAAAAAGTGATGGGAATAAGAACTAGAAACCTGGTAGGGATGTATGTTAATGAATGGGGATGAATAAGATGTTATTTTGAGTAAAATACATTAACATAAAAAATTGAAATGATCTCTATTTAATTACCTATAAAAATTACTTTAATTTTTCTAAATAGTTAGGATACCCAAGCAATGACGATGTGGATCCACTTCCTTTATGAAATATCATTTCACTGATTTCTGGATTGTGATTCATGTTTCAAAAAACCTCTAATGGGTCAGGAAAACATATATTATCCGGAAAACAATCCTCCTAATTCTTTTTCACATGGTTACTACTAGAATTGTGTTTACCTTGTTCATTGGCATGTTCCTCCAAAAATCAATATTTTTATCCCCCAACTCCCTAGAACACCCATAAAAAATAATGAAGAAAATAATATGTAATTATGACCCAATAGGTGTCAGAAATCCTTCATCTCTCATCATTCAACATACACACACCCTTGTATATTATTGAAACAAAACGTAGGTCATAAACACCATCCCACAAGCTCACAAAATCCTTCTCAGGATTCTATTAACCAAATACTAAGACCCAAATATCAATCACACCATAACTACCCTCAAGTATCAAATGAATATAACTTAATAATAATCTCATTCACACAAGAATAACATGAAAAACTCTTGAATTTATCATATTTCCCATAAGGACCCTCAGTAGGTTCCACACAAACACCTCAGTCTATACAAATCATCACTACACAATATCCATAAATCTATGGTATTATCTAATCCCATATGCCTCATCTAACCCAAGACTCTAATGGTTTATCTAATCCATGTCTAGTTCCAATTTCATAACATTTCCCCACTAAAAAGTAATCATATTGATCTAACTCACACCAAGGAATGTGAAAACCACATGGAAAGTCCTTTAAAAATTACCTCAACCGACACTCGGGTCCATCTTTTATCACCTATTTGACATCCCTCAAGCACATAATTATGAGAAACCACTCCCCATCATACCTCATCATTCCTAAAATTACTTTTAAACTTCATTGTAACATAAAAGGATATAAATGAACATAAATTAAAGTTCTCAACTCAGCATGAGATGTAAAATGACCTCACTCATCACTAATAGGCCTTATCCTATAAATCTATCATGTTAACCATAAAGAATTCATCTAGGAAATCCAATTCTCATCATGGATCTTCAGGCCTACCCAAGGTTTCATGTCATCTTAACTATATCATTTTTCACTCAGTGATATAGGTTTTAGGAAATTCCAAATATCATAGGTTATAATTGAGAGCATTTTATATCTCTTAGAGTCTAAATGTCATCCTCTCTCATTCTCTAGTTCACTCTTATCCCCTGCCACTTTATTCATATAATGAATATATAATTTCATATACACTCATAATTATACACTCCCCAAAATTCAAGACCATGCACACCTTACTCAAACATTTACCTACACTATAAATCCACTAAAAATTCATAACACACAAATAGTTAATTGTAACAATTTATAACTAATTATTTCATATCTACCAAGGAGTTATATTTTCCTGAAAACTCGCAATTCATAACCACAACCCTGAAATTAGATGAAACAATAATTTTTTAATCTTCATGGACATCCTATGTCCATGATCCATATAATATCCACCAATCAAGTTGATTTCCACCATTATATAGAGATATAATTGTTGAAACCCAAGCTGAGGAAATTAAAATCAATGAATAATTATATAAAATAAGGAAAGGGAGAAAATGTGTATGAACTGACCCCAAACCAATAACATAACTCCAAAAATCCTCCACCTATATGGGGAAATCAAATTGGAGATGAATAATGGGTGGCGATGGATGAAATTTTCCTCCACAAGTGGCCTCCTAACCTAAAACATTATTAGTAAGAATGTTAAATTAAAGTACATCCCATATTATAAAAATATTCTACAATCCATGCCAAGACATGAAGATACATGTCAGACAATGATGTCTCCGCAAAAGGACATGCAACATCATATCACACATGTCTATGAAACAACTGATTCACTAAATATAAGTGGGGTTGATCCCACATTGACCACCACTAATAGGACATGGTGAGGTTTTTCCCTTCTTTTTGTGGCAAAACTATCCAACAGAAGGTTGGTGGTTTGATCCCCCATAGGTATTAAATATTTTTTGTCCCTTATATTTGTTCAGCGATGAATCCACCTCAATGGGTCCCTATCTTGAATCCTCAAACAATTTCACCATGGCCTCTCCTACTTCAAAACACCACACTGTAACATCCTTGTAACATTATGACCTCCCAACTATGACCTAAAATTTAGGAAAATTTTGTCCCCTTCATGTGAATATTTATTCTCTACGGAAAAAATATATATAATTTTAATCATTTGTGCACATTTTGGCCCGTCATGTATCCCCTCATAAAAGTTTGACCATTGCTCGTCAGGGTGGGATAAGCCACCAACGACCCTATATCAGTAATTTGGTCATCATAACCCTGCTCGAATATTCAAATAAGAACACAAAACAGATCTAAATCATATATACATATCTATAAATATATCTTTTATATAATTATACCCTTATAATTCTAATATCAATACATTTATAAAAACAATTCATTATCTAGGGCAACATATTCAAATTCCATCAAAAAACAATGACATGCAAATTTACAGTCCCTAAAAACTCCTAACCAGAATACTTAATAACCAAAATATTATGTGGTATTACTAATATTTCAATATAGACCGACATAGATAACATATTAATAATTAATAATTGTATTATATCCCCATACACCACTTGAAAAACCACTATAAAACTCCCGAAAGCAATGTAGAATATTTATGAAAATCTGGGCTACACAATAATCCTGATTATCAATAGTAAGAGGATGCTTAACTACACGATTCTATACTGAGACACTAAAATATCATCAATATATTCATTCATGAGACAAGAGTTTTCTTCACTAGACTAATAAATTCATAAATACAGTTTGTGGATTAAGGTGATCCACCCCATTAAAAATGATTATAAAAAATTCACCTCTCACGGTCAATTTGATGGGTTTCGGGGGTTCATATAAAAATCCCTGGAAATGGTATAACCCATGAAATTTATTAAAATCTATTAAAAAAATAAAACATAAACATGTTTATAAATAAAATCATTCCATATCATAGAAAACAATGACATCCATTATTTATAGAACAAGATTGATGGTGATCACTGAAGTAGTTGACAATGAATTCCTAAATTGGAATGTAATCCACCGACCCTTGGACCATGGAACACAAGATGAGGATTCCTGATTGAGAAAATGTGGTGTTAGAACCTTATTGGATTTATAAATGGTATTATTTGTGGGATATATTCTTGAATAATTATTCATGTAACCAGGAAACAATCACTAAGAGTGATCTGATCAATAATAAAAGAATATTCAATGGTCTTCCTTTCATGAAGAAAATTGAAAAAAGTGACTTGGTCATCTCCTAGCACTATGATTTCATTAATTAAACCAGATCAATTAATATGTTTGCTATATTTATTATCCCAAACCATTAATTATAATATAAATTTAATATCATCGGTGTATCATCTCAAGATCATGCATCCCATGCATGTTATCATATACCTATAAGTGTATCTGGATACAATATATAAGATTGAGTTTATTATTAATCCTTATATAATATCAACGTATTTGATATGCTAGGATATCTATCTCATTGGACTTTTAGTCTATGATCAAGGATATACATATTATTTATCTCAAATAATATAAATGAATATCTTGAAATCATCCATTCTCTCTTAAAATCCCATATATACATCAATGATAAACTTTACAACTCCTATGAATCCATAACAACACTCTTTTAGATACAATTTGATCAATAACTTTCTATTTTAGAGAAAAATAAAAGTCTAAAAAAATATTTATCTATAGGACTAACTATGTAACCCTTTAGTACATAGTAAAATTTCCAATATATATAAAATATAAATTTCAGAAATAGAAGAAAAAAGGTTCATAAAAAAAGTGTTAGTGATACTTAAGTTACTAAGGAATCTAGTGTGATCTAAATAATAAATAATCATATCCCATATAGACATTTCCATCATAAGATGAATCATATACATCACATGTATACTTAAATTTTCCATGTTTACATGACATTGAGTGACTGTAAGATGTTGAAAATTATCAATCATGTATAGGACATATAATGTTTTCTTTATTATCTTAAAAATACTTATTATATCGATGAATATATCAAATTTCATTCATCTAGATAATGACCACATCACAGAACCATCAACCATGTAGCAGAACAAAACTCATGTGACTCATCAAAACATTGAAATACATTTCCATTGCACAATTTAATGAAGTTGATCTCGTATTTTCTCAATTTAGATGTGGAAAATAGATATCATGGTTATATTATAACCAAATACCTGATCAAAAACATATCCAACCAACCCCTAATTTTCTATGTCATAAAGATTGCATAAGGATGATATAAAATTTTGAAGGTTATCATTCCATCATATGGTAAGAATGATGTAATCTACACATACACCACTAAATTTATCGATGATTGTATGAAATTATAGGACATATAATAGGTGGGTCGGTCTAAATAATAAATATCCCCTTGTTATCTCCAAAGTATATTATCATTGATAATCATTACTTATCATACTAACCAATAATACCCACTAGTGATTATTGATTATGGAAAATTCAATTTAATAACTTGGGTGCTTATTATCAATACATTTCTAAATTAATAACATTAAAATAAACATTAATGAATAATAAATTTTTGTATCATTTTATTAAAAAAACATGATTTTTTATTAAAAAAATTAAATCATTCTCAAATATTTCATATTCCAATATAATCTATTTAACAATTATGCTTATTCTATGATAATGAATTTGTTAAAGTATTTTCTCTATTATCATCTATTGCCACTAAAAATAACATAACATAACCCATCAAAATGACCTGTCACACAAGATAATATTTTTAAAAGTATTTTTCTTTCAATTAGTGATATTGAGGTTTATTCCATGAGTGATAACTCCACTTTTTTCATGGTATATATAAACCAGTCACTCAATGATATGTGCAACCACTAGTTAATATAAGAAAATTATAATCACAAAATAGTTCTTCATAGAATCCAATGAAAAAATTTACGCTTACACTATTTTCGAGTCCTTCATTGTGGATAATTTGAAACTCTTTTAACAAATATATCCCCCATTCAAGATACATAAAATTCCATTTTTAGATTTTATATCATCTATATTAGATAGGAAAATCACATATGTCTAACCCTTAAACCATATTTTATCCTCTCCCCCAAGGATAAAGATTATATTTTTAATCCTTATCATATACTTAATAATGTTATTAATTGAAATCTAATGAATCGCATCATGATTTTATTGGTATCTATAAGAAATTATAAGAGCATAGGTGACATCAAGACTAATACAAAATATGGCCTACATGATAGAACCAATGAATAATGCATAGGGAGTTCAATATGTCTTTGAAAGCACATTCAACGGATCCTAGAAATTACTTAATTTTGGGCCATGTAATACTCATAAAGGACCATTTTGGAGTTAATTATGGTATAATTATTTTGAACATAACTAGTTTAAGTGTCTTGATTGATCCAATGAAACCTATTATATTCCTCTATATGGATGGTTATACCCATTTTTCATCAAGTATAATTCAACCTCACATATTCAATTAGTGATGTATTGATATTCCATTTCCAATAAGATGAATATCATCAATACAAAATATCAAAAACCCTAAAATTCTAGCACAACTCAACTTGTATAAACATGAATAATCTATATTTTTTGGGGAAACCA
Organism: Viscum album; assembly: GCA_963277665.1. Classification (NCBI taxonomy): domain Eukaryota; kingdom Viridiplantae; phylum Streptophyta; class Magnoliopsida; order Santalales; family Viscaceae; genus Viscum; species Viscum album. Next base: position 25,473,438 of record OY728120.1, on the reverse strand, counting down.
AACTCTTTAAACACATCATTAAACCAAGTATTCCAACTCTAATATTGGTTTTCAACTAAAAAATAGATCATTCAATCTTTTATACATTATCATTAAAATTTTACATTTTAAAACCATATAGATATATCATATTCATGACCTTACAAAAATTACAATTAAAGAATTATGTTTTAAAATAAATTTGATATATCTCATAATCAAAATGAGTTTAAGTAGTGAGAAATTTCATAATGGAACATATCATAATAATATATTAAAATTCTTTTTCATCATAGATACTATGAATTTTCATATAACCGTTTACCACGATGAATGTTTTATTAGTACTCACGCTACTATATATTCTAGTTTTCGAAAAAAAATCACCTATCACTCTATCTGTATTACAACGTCAAGTTCATCCACAATGTTCTAAACATGGATAGTTTACATGGACTTCTTTATAGATTCTAGAGATTTTATCCCATTCAAATAATTAAAAATACCAATGGAATCATAGTAGGTAATATTCTCATCCACTATTAACAATAACTCATCTATATTTTCTATTATAAATCCATATATAATGATCTATTTATTAGTCCAATTTTTTTGATTTTCCTATGAAATATTGTTTAGTTCATATACTACAACTCTTTTTTTGAACATGTGAATGTCTACCTTAGGTACAATTCTTATTTATTGGTATTGAACATATAAAATATTACCTTTCATATTATTTTTTCGTAAAATAATTTCATTATTAATTGGAAATACACCTTGTTATTCGACAACAACTTTTTTTTAATGTGATTTTATAAATAATATCTCATAGTTTCATTAGTATAACTAAGAGATAATGATTTGTTTTGATTTAGATTTAATACTTTCATAATAAAGGAATCATAAAATTGACGTTCATCCATAAATATTTATAACAAAAAACTATGATTTTTTTCCTAACATTTATCAAATTTTATCATAATGAGTACTTTAGATGGAACACGATTTAGTAGATGTAAAAAAATTAGAGAATAATCGCAGAATGAAGTAGAAAGGTCACACTAACTGATCTTCAATCAAACCAAGAATGAAAAAGAATGATTCCACATTTTAGGAAAACATTCAATAACTATTTTTTAACAACTGGGTTTGGGAACAGTTCTACAAGACCATAAATGATAAATGAATTCCTTGGTTATGTATTCACCACCTTAATTTGATTGGAGAATCATTATAATTTCATTTGATGATTTTTTTTCTGATTCTCATTTCACTTTAAAAAATTTCATTATTACGTTCTTTAAAAAAAAATATCCATAATAACTATTGTAATGAGTAATATTGTCAATATACCCAAACAGACACATTTATTGAGTACCCATTTGTTTACATATATCACTATGTATGTGATATAATAGTACACTAATTCTTTCCCACTAAAAGGTTATTTGGTCATCATGCCAATAAAATAAGGTTCATAATTTTTAATTATTAATTATTTTAATGTTTTACATATTCTATATCAATGGAGTCTTTTAATATGATTTTCATTTCTATTTTAAGAAAATATAACCCAATGTAGTTATAATTACAGTCAACAGTACACTTATTTTTCTTCATATCATAAAGAGGACTTCCCATATATAGAATATATAATCCATTTCTAATATTCTCAATAACATAAAAAATATCATTCTTATATCTAGAATTACTCTTGTTCTTAATAGTGAATGATAATTCTTTCTTTCCCTAATAATACAAAAAAAATAACTATATGTTTATGGTTGGAAGATAATAAAACTATTCTAATTATATAACAATATCACATGGAAAAATAAAATCAAAAGTGTAAATTTTTAATGTAGTAAATCATTTATTATTACTATAAAAATGATCTAATTAACCCATTTAACCCCCTTCTTTTCTTTATGTTTGTTTTTGTCAATAACGAAATGGTTAATAAAATGATATCCAATTCTCATGATTCAATGAATGTGACATTTTTTTTGAGTTACTCCTAGAATCAAATTGTGTATTGATAATTATAAATCAAATATTTTTATTATTCTCTCCAAAATTAGTAATCAAAATATGAATACACATTTTTTAAAACTAAATTACATTACATGTTTTATTTGGGATAAGACTTAATAAATTCATTTTTGTAATTATATTTTCTCAGAACAATATTATGTTTTACAATTCTTATAGATTCTAAATATTTTTTAGTTATTTATTAATTGGTTCATTTATTTTATTTTTTATCATATATTTATTAAGTGTTAAATTTATATTATCTTATGTATTAATTATAATAATTCCGAACATTCAATAATTTTTTTATTAATTACTTAATTTATCTTCACATTTTTTGTTTGTTTATTCATATTATTATTAAAATAATTTATTAGGAGTTACTATACTAAATGAGTCATTTAAAACATTGAAATATAATGTAAATATGATATTTATTATTCTATGATATCCAAATTAATTTTACCATGTTTCCAAATCACTTATGTATCAAAAATCTACATTGTTAATTCTCCAAAATAACTGATTTTGCAGAATCAATTATTTTCATTATTTAGACAACCACATGAACCAAAAATATATATTTTATTTATTATTCATTCCTTATAAATATAATATAATTTATAACATTTAATTAGAATTAATGTACTTATGAATAGAAATCTATCATGTTCTAAATTTGTTCAGAATTCCCTACATATTTCCAGTCTCGAGTCTAATGTTTAAAGAGATTTTTTACAGTATATTATGATGATAAATTGAGATATAGATGTATAATTAATCTGATTAATGATTTTTTAATAAGTAATAAAATTTTATGAATAAAAGTTAAAATTTCCCAAAGTTAATTCTAATTTTTAGAATGCTTGATTTATGTCTTAAATTTGATGATTTGGGTTGTCTATAAATTTATAGAATCATCTATGAGAAATCAGATAATTGAAATCAGATACATTAATTATGATACTTCAATTCATCTACATGAATTACCTTACATGAAATATTTTAAATTAAATGGATACATATATTCACTTATATGAAAAATGGATGCAGTAAAATTATTTATTGGGATTTTCCTATATGGATCCTTCAATTTAGACATGATATTCTAAAAACCAGAAATATGCTATGTGAATGTAATACATAACATTTCATTTTGTTTAATTTTTTTTACAAATATATTTATTTTTTGTCATTTCAAAATTTTCTTTTAAATTATGTAAAATTATTGAAAATTGGGTTTAAAAATATTCTTGGTGGATTAACTGATATTCAAATAAGATTAAACATGTATAAATTTTAATGATTAAATTCATGGATCCTATGATATTGAATATAAATCCCATTGGAATATATTAACAATATATAGAATATTTTTTGGGAGTTTTTCAAGAATGATAATATTTTTTATTAACTACTATATTGATAGAATATCATGTGGTGATTCAAATGGATATTAATAATCTCTTTGTTAGGAAAAAAACATGAATCCCTTATTTAGAAAATAATCCTGAATGATGTTAAATTTTGAATTTTGAATATGAATATTTTATCACACATGATTCATGTAATTTTTTAATGAAATATTTCTCATCTTTTATGAATATATTAGCTGTTATTTTAATTGTTTATTAATCTAATAATCTAATTTTTATAGGATCATTTTTATTTTTTCGATTCATTGAATCTAATTAAAATATTACTCACTTTGAAGATTTAATGGATGGAATTTATGAAGAAGTATCAAATCTTATAAATTATAGAAAATAGTTGTTAGTTTTTTAATAAAAGGTAGATGGAATGTATTGAGTAGATAATAGATGTGACTCAACTTTACTATTGCATGTTTCATTATTCACAACATAGTCCTAGGGCTTCATTTTTCATCTATTCATTAATGAAAACTACTGGTTTAATGAGTATCATTATTTCAAACACATTAAAGTCTTGAGAATTTCATAATCCTAATGCCATCATCATCAATGACACTTTTCCTCTGGGTAAAACAATATTTATCTTTCGTAAAGTTGTATTTATCTAGGTTTATTTTTCCACACATGGAGCATATTAAACTAGGTATAATACCCAAAAAAGTACGTTTGGGTTTTTTCTCTCCAACATAATGTGAAGGTTTACTCTTTCCCCTTAATAGATCATGTTTCGATTAACTCAAAATACAAAAGGGGAAAGGACCTCCCATGTAATAGTTCGGGTTTAGTCTATCCCCAATAAGACTAGGCTCCTATTAACCCATAACATAGAAGAGGCTAGGATGGATTATGTGAACATAAAGGTTGGTTTTTCACCTATAAAACACCTAGATAGTTATTTTACACCATTGTATAATGGGATTTGTCTGAACCCAACAAAAAGGGGTTAGTATTAAGCCTAATAAATTCTAGGTTGGGGCTTCTCCTTCAAAAATCTGGGTTATTTTCTGAACCCAAAAAAATGAAATTGGGTTAATATTCCATTTGTGAACAATGATGACTTAATGATTCTTCACACTCTATAAAAATTGATATACCATAGTGGTCACGATATCTCTTATCTCATTAGAGGTGTGAAGAGTATATTTGTATATTTTATATTTAAAAACCAAAAAATTATTGTGTTCATCTTTTAATTTCATTCATTTTATTTTCTGTATTTTTTCTTTTATCTATATGGTTAATTTTTCTTATATTTGAATCATAAACATTTCACTAATTAATTTTAAACCATAATAAATTTTTAAATAATGTAAATCCCCCCTCTTGTCTATTTCAATCACCCTTACTGGACCAAAAATGAATTTTTATAACAATCATATTCAGATGCTCTAAAATATTCACATTAAAGAAATATCTCAACCTTATATACCAACATTGAACATTCTTATAGGTCACATCAATGAATAATATCAATATTAGTATCATGAGGTAATCCATATCCTATTAAAAATTTATGTAAATTTGTGAGTATCATATGTTATATCTTTTCATCATATACATTTAATGAAGCAATCAAACTAGAAATGTCTTCTTCATTCATCCTATTAATTTAGTGGGAAAAGTAAAGTATTTCATCATTACATACACTAGTTTGAACATATGAATAATCTATGACTATAATATATAACAACCTATCATGTGTAAAATAATTTAAAATTTATAACATAAAATATCAAAACAAATTATTGGCATTTTATAAAGAAGTTATATTTTATGACCACCTATCATGTGTAAAATATATCTAATATATGAGAGATACTATTCTTTACATATATCATTTATAATGAAACATATGAATCATTATACATGATTAATAACAAAAATATATCTGATTTAGAGGATATATTATTCTTGATATAAATCATATTTAATATAACTGATATAAGAGAGGTAATAAATTTATATTTTATGAACACCTATCAGGAGTAAAATATAGTTGATATATGAGAGTTATTATTCATGATATATATCATATTTAATGAAATATAGGGATCATTACCTATGATTAAATATGATATATATCCTAAATATTTTCTCTCATATATCCGAAATATTTTACATATGATAGGTGGTCATAAAAAATCTATTTGTTTATAAAATGATTAAAATTTCTTTTGATATATTTTGTTATAATTTTTAACTTATTTATAAATTATGATTTCATAGAATTATTAAATATTCTTGATTCGTAAAAATAGAATATATAACCGTTTTTAAAATATAATTATTAATACTTGTGAAATTGAATTTTGAATAAATTTTCATGCTACAGGGGAATAACCAACAAGATAGATCTGATACCACATATAAAGACACTATATTATTTTCATTTAATTAAGTGAAAAATATGAATTAAACGATAATGTGTTCACATTATTTGTTTATTCATAGAACCCCTTCAAAAAAAAGTTTCTATATTTTTAATAATCTATCTCATGGAGTATAAACTGAATGTAACCTTGTCATAAAATCGTAAAAGTGTATTTATCCCATTAATGTAACTCTATACCTATAAGTTAGTAATTTGATAGGATACATACATAAGAACAACCCTATGCCTCACATTCAATATAAGTCTGTATTATTTTCATAATATATATCATAAATATCATAACCTATTATCCAAGGTAATATTATTTTGTGAATGACTTAGTAGAAGTACATATCCATTATCATCGTAATGCTTGATGTGGTCTTGAGATCACCAAATTGAATCACATGTAAAACAAAAGTTGTTCATCCTCTCATTGAATATTCCCAAAAACCCTCAACAACACCTTCCAATTAATCATCACATCTTTCTATCATGATTCCTTATTTCATATAGGAATTAAAGAATCATCCACACACAAACACAAATTCCTAACCCAAAACTTGATTTAATTCAAAGGTGGGTTCCTTAACCACTAAAATAAATCATCACAATCTACATATGAGAACCGGAACATAACATATCAAACTTAGGATCCAATTACATTAAATATATCTGGATCTTTTTCCAACACATTGGATACATCAATTAAAAATATTAATCCAAATATTTATTTTCACTATTGACCATGATAAAACCAGTCCTCCTTGCACATTTGAATCTTGGTTCCACCCCTATTTTCCACCATCCAATAATTCCATATCTATAAACCTTCTAATATTAGGTTCATACCTCTCTGACCAATTTTATTCTCCCCAACATTGTAGTATCCTTATCTCCTCGATTCTGATCTAAATATCACAATATCAAAAAAAACAATGTCCCATCAATTACTAAATGTAATGATTAGCAATGGAAATCCTACTCAAACCTAGAGTCTTAAAAAACATTGGTCATTATATATTCCAATCTCAATAGGTGTATCATCCTTAACTATCATCAAATGTTTACACATAAAGAGGGCCAGACAAACCATTATCATAAGGTGTTTAGCCCACCATTTGCATATCCTTCCATTGATCATTATATGAACAGATGATTGATTCCAATTTTCCACATATGTCACTATTCCTAAGTCATGCTTACCACATACAAAAAACACCTTCCATATACCAATATCATATCATCATTTCCACATCTTCCTTATCTATATCTAATGAAACTCCATAGATTATAGGGACACCTCTTATTATCATAAAAAACCTTCGGCCATCGCTCCACTAGGAAACTATTAAAAACCATTAGATTATAATTTATACATAGAAACTCATAGATCTATATACATAATAGGAAGTACATGTGACCAACACCCACCTTCCTTCATGCATCAAAATAATTCCATGAAAACCCTTAATGACCATCACTCTCATCTTCCCAAGGATGATATTATATATAATGAAACCTCACATTGGTTCTTTCCACTTTCCAACTCGTTCTCGTCTTATACGAAAGGGAGATTTATCTTATATTACCCAACCTCATTTTCATATCAGAATAATTACCTAAAATAATGGTTTATATATCTAAAATTAAATTCTCACCACTATATGTCAAACTCATCAAACCATCAGCATCTCATGACTTCATTTCAAAAAAACATAAGGAATCTCTCTAAATCCAAGGCTTACTGCTTGATCACCCACAACTCAAGGATCATTATGATATCATAAGTGACTACCCAGTCTATATCCTTCCAAGAAATAACCATCCCATAAGGAAAAATATTCCTAATCACTTGTGTTTGGATTATAAAAAAAATTTCCCTATAAAACCAACCTATATACAACATGAAATCCTAATATATCACATTTAAAATATTTAGGCATCATGCATGGAATTCCTCTACACACATTGGAATATATATGTTCTTAATGAAATATTTTTCTATCCTCAAATCAGAAAATAGGAATATAATACCTATAATAACACAAAAAGGATCCTTATAGAACTAATACATGAAGGGACTATATATCCTCACTAGAAAATGCCTCATTTCCTGATCCACATAGACTTCCATTAGAGAAAATGTTGGAGTGTATCTATAGAAACATTGATTTTCCTTACATTACTAATACATAATTCTATAATTAAATAAAAAATAATGCTAAAAATATATGATTCAAAAGGTTTAGTGTCTTGGAAAAAATTAGGACCATAAATATATTTTACATAATAAAACATAAAAATCATTTAATTACATCCTATCTAGCATTGTAGAGTCCCTATTGTTCTGCATATTAAAAGTATTAAACTAAGGATATATATCAAAAGGGGAGATCTAAAATCCTAGTAAGAGTATGAATAATAAACATGGAACTATGTAACATAGGTCAACATAATCATCATCATAGGGGGTGTGGGTTTGCGGTTCGGTGGTCGGTGTTCTGGAATCCAAGAATATTATAATTTACTCTAACCCCAAGTTCTAATGATCCACTCCAAGTTGGATATAGAGTGGTGGTATCTAAGGGTCCTTGGGTTATGGGATTTAGTGGAGAAGGATTTCCTTGTGTGATATGAGTTATTTTTATAATAAGTTGAAAATCCAGATCAATACCACTTCAAATATCAAGGACTCGATATGAACTATGATGATCATCATTTGATGAATCTATTTGATACAGATGGATCTAGTTTTGGGTTAAGGTTTTTTTTACTATGTTTGTGGAAAATTTAATTATTGATTTTAGTTTTTGGGATCTCTATCTTGGGGAAGCCTAGTATTCTTTTTAGAGGTCGATCTAGCTGATGATTTTGTTATTTTTTTGGATTTTGGATTGGTTCAGGTTGTTTTTGGTGATGGTTAGTGATGTTTTTATTATTCGATGTGGTTGTTTATTATATTCTAATTTGTTCTTATAGTTATTTTTTGTTCATGTTTGGTGATGGGATTGTGGTTCTATTTTCATCTAGTATGTGGTGATATGCCTTGATGATTTTTGTTCATAATATTCATCACTATTTTCTCGGTATGGTTGTTTTTTATTTTGTAGGGGAATACTATTACATTGTGCGGTGAGATGTATTATGGCAGGTATGGGATTTCTCATGATATCTGGTGATTGTTGGTGGTTGGATGGTGATGTGGATGCAGTGATGGATGATGATAGCGAATGATGTTGGCTGGTGATATGTTTATTTGGGTGATCATAAATCATGATTCTCAAATGGTGTGTTATTTTTGAATTTGAAAATTTTAACTTAGCTGTAGGTGTTGGGTTCCCACATGGTTTGTAGGTTACCACTAATCTATAAAATAATATTTTGGAAAATAAAATAAAAAACTTATTTTCATACAGTCATGGAATGTAGTGATGCATAAAAATGAAACATCATGTCTCAGTGGTCAACTACAAAAAATAGTTTTGAAAAACACTATCATAATGTTCGTGCAAGTATAACATTACCTCATTTGATAAATTACATTTCCCAATGCATTGGAGTGGTGAATAATTTTTGGTGATCCTCAAAAATCATAATATTTACATAATCATATGTACCACATAGAATGTATAACAATATTTTCCGTAAAATAACCCTTGGAATGGAAATGGGTTTCATGATAATTAAATAAATAATTCATTCATGGATAAAATTTGGATTCCAAATATTAAAATGGAATGGCATACATGATATACGAATAATCAATATTGAGTAAAGAAGAAACAATCTCTAGAGAAGTAAAACATGTGTTTTTTTTAAGAATAGTTCTTTTGGAAAAATAATTACACATATCATAAATCTAGATTGGAACCTTTTATATCCAAGAAAATTAAAGGGATGGAAATGAACTTATATTCAAGGAACATTAAAGGAATATCCTAACTAAAAATGGTGTGGGAGTGGGAAACCAGAAATTAAGGGAGTTGGGTAAAATTATCTCTGTACATTATGTATGAATGATTTCATCACATTAATATCCTAGATAATAAAATTAAATTAATTAAATAATAAATCTAGAACCTCTTATATATTATTTGTTTTATTTAGAGTTCTTATGCTCATTTATTGGCTTATATACGAGTTATAGAGCTCAATTTCATCATTTGGGAGTGTTCGTTTAAATGGATTCCATGATTGGTTCACTTGTATACAAGAATGGAAGTTCATGTAAAATGCAGTCAAATATAAATAATTTTTTTTATATTTTATTAACAATAATACATAAGTTAAAATGGTATTATAATGAATTGTGTTGTATGGTATGATTATTAATCATTAGATTAAAGATAATGATGATCCTTCTTGGTGTAATTTAGCGGTCTTCAATCAGAAAAAACCTATTTTTTATTATTTAATATTATGTATATAGGATACTTACAGAAGATAAAAAATTGAAAACATACATTTTACAGTCTCTTTCCACAATTAGAGTTGTTTTATGACATGCCTTGAGGGATGTGATGAAAAAAGAAAAATTTTCATCCTCAAAGGTGACAAATCAACACCTCAAAGATAGTGATTTAATTTTTAAAATAAAAGGGATATAAGATTTTATTTTTTAATTCCATGGCACCAAAATCCCAAATTCGGTGCATTATTTTAATACATTGGCATTATTACAGGGAATCAAGTCTCGAAAGACTGACCAGTTTAGCAGTATTGGAAAATAGATTACACATGAATGTTACATTAAACATTAAAACAGTAAACCCTACCTACTTAATCCTTTGAGAACACCACTATTACCCTAGAATAAACTTTCATATCAATCAAAATACACTTCTTGGAATCCTAGGAAGACAATACATATGAAAGGGGCAAGCTCAGATGCTCAGAAACTGTAAATAATTTTAGCAGAAGCTATTACCTTTTAAGGAAACTTGTGTAATAAAAACAAAACCTTTTTAACATAAACTTGAACATACTATAGAAAAAATAAATCTAACATTACCAGATAAACATGCATATGGATATTCAACTAGTCTAATAATCAAATGTAATATGTAATTTCAAAATGAGGGAATGCATAATGTCGGACATCATAACCACATAGTCAAGGCCTCATGCAAAGACTACAAAACAAATTTTGTTAAGGCCATATGATAAGAAACTAATTTGTCTCATTAGACCTACTGATGCTTCATAGGGATATTGTGGTCCTCGCATGTCACCGACTAAGTCCAATGCATTCCTCATATGAAAATTGTGAAACACAACATAAAAATTTATATTAAAACTATCATACAAAATGTCAATACTTTAACCATTTACAATTAATGGTATAAAAATAGCACATCCATAGTAAAACAAATCATAAATCATTCATTACAATATATAAGATTGTATTAAAATAAATCAACCTCAATCGTGTATAATTTCCAGTAAAGTATGTTTGACATTGTTTAAAATGATCATTAAAACTCTTTGAGAGAAATATACCTTTTTGTGAAATCATTTAAGACTCACACTTTTATAAAGGAATTAATTTAAAATAAATTTTTTAATCAATGTGTCCAATACCACTTTGAAACTTTGGAAAATAACTAACATTTCAAAACATTCATTTCCATATAAATAAATCCTTAAAACCATTTTGAAAACATGGACATTGATGAGAATGATTTAGAAGAATAAAAATTTAAACCATTTAAAATGTTTTTTTATTTAAATAGTCCCTAAAAATAATACATTTGAAAACTCTTTTATAAAACATGGACAATGATAATAAATATTTCCCATTAAAAACACACACTTAAACAATCTCTAAAAATAATGAGATTGAGGAATTAACCATTACCTTGTGATTTACTTTTGTCTAGGGTATGTTTAACCTCCTATATAATAACCATATTATGTTCTAAAATTATATAAGAACCATATTCATATCTATGATATCATAAATGATTCATTTATGGTTTTATACTACCCATTTAGTAATAATTTCTATGTTAAAATAACATTTTGGGGTAATAATCACTTTCATTATCGTATGTGTTTTTAGTTGTTATTTTTTATCATATCACTTATGTCATGATTTAATTGCATCCATAATATAAAACATTTTTTATGTTTCATATATATTCAGAATATAAATATGTATAATAGATAGATATACGAAATGGAAAACACTATTTATAAAGATAGTAGTTCGTATGTCTGCATAAACACCTTTTCCGTTTTCATGTCATATTGAATGGAAGTAAATGAATGAGATATATGTATATATATATATACAAGAATTATTATTTCATATATTATATACTTATTAATGAAATGTATTTTTTATAATCATTGTTGAATAGTGAACGTGGAAATGAATATCATCACATCGTGGAGACGGTATGCCGTACGTATGCACGAGCGACAATATCATTCTATTGATGATGAAATAATATGTAATTGGAAGTTATATTATATATAAAGAATAATTAACATGTTATATTTATTATTTAAATCAATTATACTCATTATTATATCAATCCAATGAATGATGTGTTGAATAACAAAGTACACCACCACATGGAGATGGTAAGTCATACGTACGCACATATAGTGACGTTGTCATTCATAGGATGGATTGAATAATAAATATGGTTATACCAAATTTATAATAACATCTCAGTATTTAGAAGGTTCTTGAGTTATTATTTTGGTATGGAAACAACAAATAAAGAGGAAGTGGAAGAATAAAAGAACATTGAAAGAGGTGATTAAATAATTACATCTTGTTCAGGTTATTCAATTTGATTTGAAAAAAAGGTATCCATAGGTTCACATTATGATCACAGTAAGGCCTCTAGGAGGAATTTAGGGTAGTTGGGAGGATATTGAGTAGGGTTGGTAGAGCCAAATGGCAGTGGAGGTGTGAAATTAAGCGAAGGGGAAGTACCGTTTTATAAGAGAGGTGAGGGTCATTTTAAGAAAAACATGAAATATTATTTTATTATAAAATCCATTTTAGTTTGTAATGGCTACACATGTATTTATGTAGAGGATAAGGTGTGGATGGGTCAATATCCCCTCAACCAATACGTTTTAGACAATATTTGGTCACCAAATTAACCTTATCTTGTATATTTAACTTTTCGTTAAATTGTATAACTTTTACAATGTCTTTGTCATGACCCGTCCTCGGGGCCCGTGCAGTGACTACCCCAAGCCCGCCTTCCAAAGGCCAGGGGCTGGTGACTAGAACCAAAGGCGTAAATCCCGATAACTGGGAAGGAATTGCCTTTATAAAATAAAACAAGCACCACAGAGTAAGAAAGCGGAAAAAAGTAAACACTAAGTACAAGGGAAGTGATGAAATGTAAATGGGCCAGAATACAAACACAAAAGAAATTACAACTACAACTGAACAAGTACAACAGAAAAGATAACAGCTAGAAGGATGGAAGCGGCTCCTGGGTCTTCCTCCTCGGATCCTACCTGAAGGGTATGTACAGATGGCACAGCTCCTGGTCATCCACCACGGATCCTACCTGAAGGGTAGGTACAGATAGCCTCCTCCACGCTCTCATCCGTCAACCTCCTCAGTGTGTTGTCTCGTCGTGTAGTCCACCTCCGGGTACTGAATCGTCGTGTAGTACACCTCCGGGTACTGACTCGTCGTGTAGTCCACATCCGGGTACCGTCCAGTTCTCGAACACTCGGCCTCCGTCTGCACTGCCTGTCGTCTGCAACCAACACAATGAGGTGCGGGCATAGCCCGTGCAGGGGTGAGTATAAAGATACTTAGTAGGGACCCAGAGACCCTCATGGTCTCACTAAACCAACACGGATAACCACAAAGAAGATCTCAACAGATAACCTCTACTTGGGTATATGCCCATACATATACCTAAGTTATCAAGTAACTCATCTCAATCATGAGGAAACACAAGGATTGTGAAATCAACGGATAACCACTACCCAGGTATATGCCCATACATATACCTAAGTCATCATGTTACCCATCTCAATCATGAGGTAAACACAAAGGTCAAAATATTCAGCTCAAACCGGGATTTTCATTATCGAAACCGTAACTGCTGAAGAGCTCCATCTCTGGAGTGTATAGTGGTCCTGTCACGTCTCTGAGGTACTGCTCACTAACCTAAGACTTATGATGTACTCCTCCTGTCGAGTACCGCGGGTCAGCCACCCAAACACAGTAGTGCTTCCCGCCGGGGTATGTCACCCAAACACAGTAGTGCACAGCCTCATGTAGCCTTCTGAGGTACTCTCCAGACGAGTACCGCGGGTCTGTACTGTCACACAGGTAGTGCTCCGTCCTCCATGGGTCTGCACCTCAGAAAGTAGTGCTCTGTCCATTGGGCTATTTGACTCACTCCAAGTCGAGTCGGTCAAGCAGTCGTCAGGTCTCAGTCGGCTACACAGTCTCCGTACTCCTCGCGCTCGTCTCTGGGAGGGTCCGCTCCACGAGCTACAGGTCGATACTCCAAGTATCTCAAGTTCCCACGAAGAAGTATCTCAAAGGACCGCCTCGTCATAGGGGTCTCAACGCAACAGACGGCGCGTCAATCGGACGCCCGGTCTGTGAGTTATTATGCTTTTCATCCCAGGGGCCCGGTTGGTTTTGTGAGAGAACCAACCCGGCCGTATCTCAACTGTACCCCGAACTCTCATAGGGTATACTCATTGGGACCGTTTCGCAACGTGATCAACAACGTCGCTGACGGTTCGTCAAACAGACGTCCTGTCTGAAAGATATCAGCTTTTCCGTTCCAGGGGCATGGTTGGATTTCGGGTGCGATCCAACCCGGCCACTATCCAACTATATCCAAAACTAGGGCAAATAATGCCAAAAGTTCGATCTCAACAAGAGGAAAACAATGAGATAGACGGCGCGTCAATCGGACGCCCGGTCTGTGAGTTATTGGCTTTTTCTTTCCAGGGGCCCGGTTGGTTTCGTGAGCGAACCAACCCGACGGCATCCAAACCTCGAGCGGAGTATGACAAAAGATCCGTCTCACTTAGAGGAATCCATCAATGTCGACGGCACGTCAATCGGACGTCCGGAGCTCAAGATATAAGCGTTTCCGCTCCGAGGGCCCGGTTGGTTTCGTATCCGAACCAACCCGGCCGAACACAAAGTAATCCGAAACCTTGAGTGCGATATACCGAATCGACCGTCTCGATCCAAGGATCGTGTTTCCGCTGACGGCGAGTCGTTTGGAGTCACGTATCCCATGTTACGGGCATTTGACCGAAAGTGGTCCGAAAACAGGGGGTCTGTTGGGCGGAGAAACAAAGGAGTGATGGCAAGAGGGGGGGTGAATTGCCTTTTAAAAATTAATTAACAAATTAAGATCAAAGTAAAAGAATGCAGCAGAAATAAATGAGGCAAGACACAAAATTGATAACGGAGTTCGGCCAAAAACCTGGCCTACGTCTCCGCTCCCAACTCAACCGTTGATAGATTCTACCGCTTGCTTTTCAATGGTTTTAGCAAGAAACCCACTAGACTTTACAGGTAGTCTAGAACCTATTACAGCTTGCTTTTATTGGTTAAGCAAGAACCCACTAGCCTTTTTACGGGTGAAGGCTAGCTCACCGATGACTCAAGCCTTTTAAAAGGAAAGGCTTGACTTACCTTTTCACACCTTAAAGTTGATGTGAAAACCCAAAAGAATGGAGGAAGAGAGAAGTGGGAGTTTGAGTGATGGAAAGAGGGGGGGTAAATTTCCTTTTAAAAATTAATCAACAAATTAAGATCAAAGTAAAAGAATGCAGCGGAAATAAATGAGGCAAGACACAAAATTAATAACGGAGTTTGGCCAAAAACCCGGCCTACGTCTCCGCTCCCAACTCAACCGTTGATAGATTCTACCGCTTTCCTTTCAATGGTTTTAGCAAGAAACCCACTAGACTTTACAGGTAGTCTAGAACCTATTACAGCTTGCTTTTATTGGTTAAGCAAGAATCCACTATCCTTTTTACGGGTGAAGGCTAGCTCACCGATGACTCAAGCCTTTTAAAAGGAAAGTCTTGACTAACCTCTTCACACCTTAAAGGTGATGTGAAAACCCAAAAGAATGGAGGAAGAGAGAAGTGGGAGTTTGTAGGCACAAACTCAATTTTAAGATCAAAATAAATAAAACAATAAAAACCATATTTGGAGAAGCCTTGGGCGCCAATGGATGATTGGAGTTGAAGACGTGCACTCCCAATCTTCTTTGGTGGTGCTCCTTGGATGTGGAATTGACTTGGAGCTATTGGAGTTCGTTGGTGGAATGCGCCGGAGGTTCGCCAAAATGATCAAAAATGTGTTCGTGGGCTTCCTTGTGTTTCCGGGGCTTCCTAGTCCTTTATTTATAGAGGGGGAACCCTCATATGGCCGTAGTGGTGCTTTGGAGCCGTTGGAGAGGCCCTCGGAGCCGTTGGAAGGCAAGTGGACCAGCCTGGTCAAAGGCCCAATGGCTAGTTTGACTGGGTCCACCGGCTGACCGGTGCAGAGCCACCGGTTGGCCGGTACGTGCAAAAAGGAGAGGCCTTCGGGCTCAGGCTCCACCTGCTGGCCGGTGCTGAGGCCACCGGTTGGCCAGTGCTGAGGCAGTAGCTTCCACTGTTTGGAGAGGGTGCCACCGGCTGGCCGATGGTGTGACACCGGTTGGCCGGTGGTCTGGACAGAAGGATGCCTTCTGTCCAGGCTCCATCGGCTGGCCGGTGGTGAAGCCACCGGTTGGCCAGTGGACTGAAAACAGTCCACTTTGGCCTTCTTTCTTTCTTGGCCCAATTCATTGTCCATCTGAAATCATGCCTATTAACAAAAACACTTGAAAACAAGATTAGATAAATAATTGAGTGATTGTGATCATGAAAATAAAACCTTGAGGGGTACGAGAGGTACAACAATCTCCCCCTATTTTTATGATCACAATCACCAAAACAAACAATGTAAAACCAAATTGAAAGGCATGCTTTAAAAGATAAATTGAAAACAAGCAATGCATGAGAGAAAGATTTCTCCCCCAATCAATCAAGAATTTCTCCCCCTTTGTGATTATCAAAATAGCACGGGGCATAAAACTTGATTGAGGGAATCGATGAAAAACGAGATTTTAAACCAATTGAAATTTTTGAAATTTGAATTGAAAGTTTTGAATCGAAAATTTTGAATAACAGTTTGAATTGAAAGTTTTGAATGAAAAATTGAATAACAGTTTGAATTGAAAGTTTTGAATCCAAGAGTTGAAATTGAAAGTTATTGAAAATAAAGTTTAGAAATGAAAGTTTAGAATCAAATGATTTTAAACTATCCTAACTCCCCCTAAATAAAAACAACAAGTCACCGGGGAGAGGTTTTTGAAACCGAAATAAATTTTGGGCTGGAGAGACTCGCTAATAGGGATTTTTCAATCCATACTTGTCTAGTGGCGGGTCATCTCCTATAAAATTATTCATTAAGGAAAATGGTTTTGGGCCGTCCATACCGGGAATTTTTGCAATTTCACTCATAGATTAAGTGCCCGGGTTTTTTACAATAATTGCAGAATTTAAATTGAGAGCTCCCCCTTACAAAAATAGTGGATGCATGGGAGGAGGAAGCTTGCTTGGAATAGCCAAGCCCTTGGGTGGTTCTAGATATGCGTTGGGAACCTAGATGTTTGGTCAAATTTTGTTCCCCTTGGGTGAATTTGGCAAGAGATTCCCTTAAATCTTTGATAGTTGATTCCATGGAATCAACATCAGGAAGGTTTTGGAATTTGAGGGACAACTCTTCCTTCTCATTAAGAAGTTGTTCTTTTTCGGAAGAGAGTTTTTTGAAATTATTTTTTAAAGAAACAAATTTGGAAGAAAGTTCGTGAAAACCTTCCTCCAATTGATCTCTAGCAAGCTGGAGATCCTCATAAGACATATGATTAAAAGAATTTGAATTTGAAGAACAAGAGGAGGAGGAGTCAGAAGAGGTTACCACATGAAATGCCATTAGGCATTTGTTACCGTTGTCGCTTGAGGAGGAGGAGGAGTCGGATGTGGAGCTATCACTCCATGTGGCCTTGAATGCCTTATTCTTTTCCTTTTGCTTGGCCTTTTTCTTGTTGAGTGGGCAATCAGGCTTGTAATGGCCTTTCTCGCCACACCCGTAACATGTTACCTTGGGATCGTATTTTTCGTTGGGTTGAGCCTTTCGAGCCTTGCAGGATTTCTTCTTCTTGTGCTTCTTCATGAACTTGTGCATCTTTCGGGAAAGATTCTCCATTTCGGAATCGACGCTTGAAGAGGAAGAAGATGAAGAGGAGGGGCTTTCTTCTTGTTGAACTTGGAAGGCGATGTTCTTTGGAACTTTGATCGGTTTGCCTTCTTTTTCAGCTTGCCTCCTCATGGTGATCTCATAAGTCATGAGGGATCCGATGAGCTCTTCTACCGGCATGTTCTTGATGTCCTTCGCTTCTTGGATTGCCGTGACCTTCAGTGCCCATGAGCTTGGTAGGATCCATAGGATCTTCTTCACCATAGTTTCTGCAGACACATCATCACCGAGGGACATTCTCCCATTGCAAACATCAGTAAACCGTGTAAACATTTCAGTAATATATTCGGATGGATGCATGGTAAAAGACTCAAAATCTTGACGGTATATGTCCAATCGAGTATCCTTCACTTTGTTGGTCCCCTCATGGGTAACCTCCAAAAGTTTCCAGATTTCGTGTGAGGAGGTGCATGTGGAAACTCGATTGAACTCATTACGATCAAGGCCGCAATGAAGAGCGTTCATGGCTTTGCCATCAAGCTCGAAATTTCTAATATCGGCTTGAGTCCATTTGGATTCATTGGGAGAGGAAAGAGTGTAACCTTGCATGACAATTTTATAAATGGGATAACCTATACTTCTAAGAAAAGTGGTCATGCGGGTTTTCCAATAATTATAGTCGGTTCCATCTAAAAATGGAGCACGACCCAAAGAATAACCTTCGGGGGAGAAAGAGGTTGAAGCCATCACAAATGGATCTTGAATTTGAAACCGGTGAAGGTATTACTCAAATTTTCCTCTGATACCAATTGTTGGGTGGAGAAAGAAAGGAGTGATGGCAAGAGGGGGGGTGAATTGCCTTTTAAAAATTAATTAACAAATTAAGATCAATGTAAAAGAATGCAGCGGAAATAAATGAGGCAAGACACAAAATTGATAACGGAGTTCGGACAAAAACCCGGCCTACGTCTCTGCTCCCAACTCAACCGTTGAGAGATTCTACCGCTTGCTTTTCAATGCTTTTAGCAAGAAACCCACTAGACTTTACAGGTAGTCTAGAACCTATTACAGCTTGCTTTTATTGGTTAAGCAAGAACCCACTAGCCTTTTTACGGGTGAAGGCTAGCTCACCGATGACTCAAGCCTTTTAAAAGGAAAGGCTTGACTAACCTCTTAACACCTTAAAGGTGATGTGAAAACCCAAAAAATGGAGGAAGAGAGAAGTGGGAGTTTGTAGGCACAAACTCAATTTAAAGCTCTAAATAAATAAAACAATAAAAACCGTATTTGGAGAAGCCTTGGGCGCCAATGGATGATTGGAGTTGAAGACGTGCACTCCCAAGCTTCTTTGGTGGTGCTCCTTGGATGTGGAATTGAGTTGGAGCTATTGGAGTTCCTTGGAGGAATGCGCCGGAGGTTCGCCAAAATGATAAAAAATGTGTTCGTGGGCTTCCTTGTGTTTCCGGGGCTTCCTAGTCCTTTATTTATAGAGGGGGAACCCTCATATGGCCGTAGGGGTGCTTCGGAGCCGTTGGAGAGTCCCTCGGAGCCGTTGGAAGGCAAGTGGACCAGCCTGGTCAAAGGCCCAACATCTAGTTTGACTGGGTCCACCGGCTGACCGGTGTAGAGCCACCGGTTGGCCGGTACGTGCAAAAAGGAGAGGCCTTCGGGCTCAAGCTCCACCGGCTGGCCGGTGCTGAGCCCACCGGTTGGTCGGTGCTGAGGCAGTAGCATCCACTGTTTGGAGAGGGTGCCACCGGCTGGCCGCTGGTGTGACACCGGTTGGCCGGTGGTCTGGACAGAAGGATGCCTTCTGTCCAGGCTCCATCGGTTGGCCGGTGGTGAAGCCACCGGTTGGCCGGTGGACTGAAAACAGTCCACTTTGGCCTTCTTTCTTTCTTGGCCCAATTCCTTGTCCATCTGAAATCATGCCTATTAACAAAAACACTTGAAAACAAGATTAGATAAATATTTGAGTGATTGTGATCATGAAAATAAAACCTTGAGGGGTACGAGAGGTACAACAGGGTCTGGGCCCGGGGCGACCCGGCCCGACCCCCCCTGGTCGGCCGAACCGGGTCGACCCGACCCGAGATTGGCCCGGCTGGGCCCGGCCCGGCCCGGCCCGGGTCGGTCCGGCTCGGTCAGTCCCAACCGGCCGGCCGCGGCTCGGCCAGCGTGGCCGAGCCGAATCGCGGAGCGGGGTGTCCCCCGCCTGCCGCTAATTGACGACGGCGGCGGATCCGCCGGCCGCCAACCCTCCGGCGGCGCGGCGCCGCTGCCTTCCGCGGACCACCGGACATGCTCCGGTGGTCCGTTCCTCCTGCCGTCTTCTCCTATGGTCCCACAGGGACCCCACCTTCACTGCAAAGGGATTCAAACGCCCAAACGGCCTGCTTCGTCGTCGCCCTTCAATCTGCATGTCACAACGAAATGCGTCGTCTTCGTTGTTCTCCGGTGCGGCGTGCTGGCGCTGCGCCCCTTCGCCATGACCCGACTCCGTCCGCAGATTTCTTCGGGTTTCTTCGATGCGGCACGATGGTGTCGCGTCCTTGTTCTTCTTTTCACGGCGCGGCGTGACGGCACCGCGCATTTTCTTGTCGCATGATTCCGCGTGGCGCGACGGCACCACGCCTTTCCATTTCAATCCACAAGGGACCAACATGAAAGAAAAAGGAGGAGGGTCGGTCGTGTTTGTGCGGTCCGGCCCCCTCGCGTTATTCGATAACAACTGGTTTTAAAAATCCACGAAGATCGTCAAGGTAATAATCACGAACAAATCAAAATATTAATCCTCAACATAAATCCGCATGAACGAACGATACACGGCTCAACCTGGAATTGGTTGGTCCGCGCTCGTCGTTCTTTTTTCAAAAGATAATAGAACACCAAAAAAATAAAAACCCAACTCGCAACAAAATCTTCACGAATCAAATTAATGTTTTTTTGATCTGAGTTCCTTGATTTAGAAGGAAGTAGCATGGGGTTCATTAATATTTCATAAATAATTCCCTACCTCGGTTCAGGAATGGTGCACGTCAATCGAGTTGCGGAAGACGAGCGTCGTGGAAGTCGAGCGTCGTGGAAAACGAACGTCGATTCCGTTGTCGTCGAGGTGCGTTCGAAGGGGAAATGACGTTGGAAGAAGACGTCGCGTTCTTCGAAAGAGATGTTCTTCGTTGAAGAATATTTTTCTTTGACGGAGGTGTTCTTCGTTGAAGAACGGTGTTCTTCACGTTCTTCGTCGATGTTAAAGAAGAAGAAGACTTCAAACTTAGCCTTTTCTCTCCCAAGTCTCCACCACAAGAACAACTAACCCCAAAATAAAATAATCTTCAAACTTATTTTATCAACCCAATATAGGTTTTTAATTTCAAGAGTTTGAAAATTCAAAACCCACATTTAACTCACTTAAGTTATTAACATAAGATGATATAAAATTAAGGAGGTGATAAGTTAACAAAACTTAAATGGGGGGTTTAGAGGGGTTAGGAAAGTGAGGGGTTAAGAGGGTTAGGGAGTTTAAGGAATTTGAAAAGGTGGGGGGTTCGTGTGGGCCCCACAATTTCAAATATCCACACATGGGAAGTTGTATGGATGTGGGACCACCACCAACTTCCCATGGGAGAAATTAACCACATAACATGAAATAATATTGATTCAACAATTTTATTCACTTTTTTTAATTAAACCCCAAAAATTAACTTCTTCTCCCGCACAAACGCAACTATGGTAAAGGCTCCATTATGCGATTACCGGCGTTGAGAGTTCATCGGTGCCATCAGATATCAATTCCGAGCACTGGTTCAAAATGTAGAAATTCCCGCTCGCTCGTTCACTGAACGTACCCGAGCCATACTTCAGAAATTAATTCCGGGCACACCGGGCCTCGGAATCAGGCGCCGTCAGAAACTGCGTTCTTGTAAAATTCCAAAGAAAATTAAGAAAAAAATTTCCTTGAAATTTCCTGGTCTTTACAATACTCCCACCTCAAGGATTTATGTCCCCGTAAAGCTTCAACACAAACTAGGGTCACAAAAAAGCGGTACAGAGCACGCATCTAAGCCTTCCACTCCCATGTGCTTACCTGAATGTTCCGTACTTCCAACGAATCTCACCCGAGGAATCGATCGTCCTCGTAGGATCCACTCCTATCGATCCTCGATCCCCACTGGAACCTCTGTGAAAAAAACCTTATCGCCATGGTCCAGCTCCTCATGGTCGATGATATGTGAAGGGTCAAGCACGTATCTCTTCTGTTCAGATACGTGGAAGTTGTCGTGCACCTGGTACAACTGAGTTGGATGGGTCAAGCGGTAAACCACCCCGCCTACCCAGCTGAGGACCTAAGAAGGTCCGCTGAACCTCGAAGATAACTTGCCACCACGAGGGTAAGGTTGGCCGACTCAAGAGTGATCGGTCGCACCCTCTCCTGCATGAGTTTAACTTGTGCTGCCTGGGGTTTCCTTTTCGCCGACCAAGGAAAACCCATCCTGATGTTTTCCTAAAACCGTCAATTTGAGTATGAACAGTTATTTCCCATTCCATACTCAAACTAACGTCGTAAGGCCTCGACGCTGCAACCAAGAGATTTCCAACCGGAACTCTCGCCTCGAGTGTCTGACCACACCGTCGGCGTAAGTGTGACTATCGAGTCTCCTCCAAAGGTATCTCCAGACGTGAGGGTCAAGTCCAGGTCTTACCAGATACTCTTGGTCTGGAGCAAGATTTGTGAAAGGAAGGAATGATTCATGTCGACGTCTGTTACTACAGCAGCTAGTAGTGGACACAGACTGTTCCTTGAATCATTTCTAGAGCCATTGGGTCACTCTCCTTGACAGCATGTAACTGCACTCTTCCTCTGCCCTCCAGCTCCCAGAGCCTGGCGGGAATAACTAAGGCAGGTGGTTGTAGCATGTTAAGAGGTACAACACCTCATACTTCTCTCCTAGATCTGCCTCCACATATGCTGCTTTGCAGACTCATGTATCCTTAAATTTTCTTCTCCTTTAACAATTAACACGCTTGAGTCTCTAATACTGGAGCCAGTTTCCTGCTTCTTACTGCATTGTGCAGTCTTCATCCGCTCTTGGATGATCTGCACCTGCTTTGCCTATGATCTGAAAGAGCTGCTAAAATTTATCTTTTTCTGAAAAGAGAAACTCGGTCTCATCCCCTGGATGAACCATGACCATTGCCTAATACAGTCAATCCTGACATGAATGACGCATTCATGCCATGGATGACGTCGTAAGGCCTCGACAAAACTACTAAGAGATCCAACTGTCACTCTCGCCTCCAAGGGTCGAGTCACACTGTCGGCATCAGTGTGAGGTCACTGGGTCTCCTCTAGTAGAAAACTTGAAAGTGAGGGTCAAGTCAACAGTTTTAACTGGGACCACTCAGTATCAACCAAACAAAAGGACAGGAAAGCAAACAAAGATAAGTGTCTTTTTATTATTGCAGCTCATAGTACAAAGACACGAATACAATAGCAATATGGAACTATAAGTACAAGGGACGTATCCACTAGTTCCTCTCCTATACACCTGCACCTGGAGCTCTACTGCCTTGTCCACGGCTCGGCTGTTTCTCAAGCACCTGCCGCTGCTTCTGCCTCGGTGGCTCCTCCAAAGCCTGCGGATCAACTGTACGAGGAGTCGGACAGTCATGTTCTAGGTGACCCTTCCCACCGCATGAGTAACACTGTCTGTTTCTAGCATGTATGGCTCTGACCCCACCCCGGGTGCCCCGCACCACCGGTCCTAAAACAGGAGATCGTCCAACTACTGGTTTGGTCCTCCTGGACCTCTGCATCATCTCTCTATTGCCCACAGATGACTCAGCTACTGATCGAAAAACACGCGGCAAAGGCAGAAGCTCATGTACACGATTGGGGTGTAGAGCTACTGTCACAAACTACACCCTGAAGAAGGTCTCGAAGTCTTCCCATGCGAAGGTCATCCCATCGCAAAACTGAAACAAGTGGCTCCACCACCTGCCTGCTGCTGCCTGAAGGAGGCTGGCAGAAAAGATCGCGATGAAGTCTGGCAGCGTCCCTAATAGCCTGAAAACTCTCACCACAACCTCCAGCCAATCCTCAGCCGCCTGCGGGTCCGTCCCTCCCTGGAGCCTGGGTGGCCTCTGGCGCTGGAACTCGTGCAGTGCACTCAAGCGACGTGCACCCTCTACTGCTGGGGCTGGTGGCATCGGTGGCCCAATGTATGGTCGTACTGCTGGTGCCTCCACTAGTTCCACAACTGCAAGAGGGCCCTGTACTGAAGCCTCGTCGCTCGACATGCTGTCAGTACGCACATCCATCTGGGTTGTAGCTGGTCGTCCAAGAAAATGCTCCTGAAAGAAACAACGTGACACGGTCAAACGATTATACCTGGTGAGATGAACTGGTTTGAGCTGTTTTAATGGAAAACCTTTGAAAACACAAATGCAATCAGTGTTTTTATGCACAAAGTCGGAAATCAGTTTTCAGGGTCCTGGTGTATGGATACGTCGGCCACCCGCACCAACACTGGACTCCCTGAACTGAAGACCACACTCGGTACCCTTAACACTATTGCTTCACAGAAAGAAAATATCAGAGTTATAAGTTCTGCAGTAGAACCGACTCCTCTGATACCAATTTTTCATGACCCATCCTCAGGGCCCGTGTCGTGACTACCCCAAGCCCGCCTTCCAAAGGCCAGGGGCTGGCGACTAGCACCAAAGGCGTAAATCCAGATAACTGGGAAGGCATTGACTTTATTAAAGAAACCAAGAACCACAGGGTAAGCAAGCAGAAAAAAGTAAACAAAAAGTACAAGGGAAGTGATGAAAAGTAAATGGGCCAGAATACAAACCCAAAAGAAAGTACAACTAAAACTGAACAAGTACGAAAGAAAATATAACAGCTGGAAGGACGGATGTGGCTCCTGGGTCGTCCTCCTCGGATCCTACCTGAAGGGTTGGTACAGATGGCGCAGCTCCTGGTCGTCCACCACGGATCCTACCTGAAGGGTAGGTACAGATAACCTCCTCCACGCTCTCGTCCGTCAACCTCCTCCGTGTGTCGTCTCGTCGTGTAGTCCACCTCCGGGTACTGACTCGTCGTGTAGTCCACCTCCGGGTACTGACTCGTCGTGTAGTCCACCTCCGGGTACCATCCAGTTCTCGAACACTCGGCCTCCGTCAGCACTGCTTGTCGTCTGCAACCAACACAACGAGGTGCGGGCATAGCCCATGCAGTGGTGAGTATAAGGATACTCAGTAGGGACCCCGAGACCCTCAAGGTCTCACTAAACCAACAATGATAACCACAAATAAGATCTCAACAGATAACCTCTACTTGGGTATATGCCCAAACATATACCTAAGTTATCAAGTAACTCATCTCAATCACGAGGAAACACAACGATTGTGAAATCAATTGATAACCACTACCCAGGTATATTCCCATACATATACCTAAGTCATCAAGTGACCCATCTCAATCATAAGGTAAACACAAAGGTCAAACGATTCAGCTCAAACCAGGATTTTCATTATCGAAACCGTAACTGCTGAAGTGCTCCGTCTCTGGAGTGTACAGTGGTCCTGTCACGACTATGAGATACTACTCAGTAACCTAAGACTGCTGAGGTACTCCTCCTGTCGAGTACCTCGGGTCAGCCGCCCAAACACAGTAGTGCTTCCTGCTGGGGTATGTCACCCAAACACAATAGTGCACACCCCCAAGAAGCCTACGTAAGTACTCTCCGGACGAGTACCACGGGTCTGCACTGTCACACATGTAGTTCTTCGTCCGCCATTGGTTTGCACCTCAGAAAGTAGTGCTCTGTCCACTGGGCTAGTCGACTCACTCCAAGTCGAGTCGGTCAAGCAGTCGTCAGGTCTCAGTCGGCTACACGGTCTCCGTACTCCGTACGCTCGTCTCTGGGAGGGTTTTCTCCACGAGCTATATGTCAATACTCCAAGTATCTCAATGTCCCACGAAGAAGTATCTCAAAGGACCGCCTCGTCATAGGGGCCTCAACGCAACCGAAGGCGCGTCAATCGGACGCCCAGTCTGTGAGTTATTAGAATTTTCGTCCCAGGGGCCGGTTGGTTTCGTGAGCGAACCAACCCGGCCGTATCTCAACTGTACCCCAAACTCTCATATGGTATACCCATTGTGACCGTTTCTCAATGTGATCAACAATGCCACTAACGGTTCGTCAAACGGACGTCCGGTCTGAAAGATATCAGGTTTTCCGTTCCAGGGGCCCGGTTGGATTTCAGGTGCGATCCAACCCGGCCACTATCCAACTGTATCCAAAACACTGGTGAAGAATGCCAAAAGTTCCGTCTCAACAAGAGGAAAACAATGAGACCGACGGTGCGTTAATCGTACACCCGGTCAGTGAGTTATTGGCTTTTTCATTCTAGGGGCCCGGTTGGTTTCGTGAGCGATCCAACCCGACGGCACTCCGACTGCATCCAAACCTCAAGAGGAGTAAGCCAAAAGATCTGTCTCACTTAGAGGAATCCATAAAAGTCGACGGCACATCAATCGGACATCCGGAGCTCAAGATATAAGTGTTTCCGCTCCGAGGGCCTGGTTGGTTTCGTATCCGAACCAACCCGGAGGAACCCAAAGTAATCTAAAACCTTGAGTGTGATATACCGAAATGAACATCTCGATCCAAGGATCGCGTTTCCGCTGACGACGAGTCGTTTGGAGGCTCGTAGCCCAAGTTACGGGCATTTGACCGAAAGTGGTCCGAAAACGGGGGGTCTGGGCCCGGGGCGACCCGGCACGACCCACCCCCCCTGGGTCTGCCGAACTGGGTCAACCCGACCTGTGTCTAACCCGGATGGGCCCGGCCCGGACTGGCCCGGCTCGGTCCGGCCTGACCGGCCGGCCGCGTCTCGGCCAGCATGGTCGAGCCGAATCGCGGAGCAGGGTGTCCCCTGCCCGCCGCTAATTGACGCCGGCGGCGGATCCGCCAGACGCCAACCCTCCGGCGACGCGCCGCCGCCGCCGGTCACCGGTGCGCTGCCGCCGCCTTCCGCGGACCACCGGACGCGCTCTGCTGGTCCGTTCCTCCGGCCATCTTCGCCTATGGTCCCCTCGGGACCCCACCTTCACTGTGAAGGGATTCAACCGCCCAAATGGCCTGCTTCGTCGTCTCCCGTCAATCCGCATGTCAAAATGAAACGCGCCGTCTTTGTGGTTCTCCCGTGCGGCGTGCTGGCGTCGCGCCCCTTCGCCGTGGCCCGACTCCGTCTGCAGATGTCTTCGGGTTTCTTCGACGCGGCGTGACGGCGTCGCGTCCTTGTTCTTCTTTTCACGGTGCGACACGATGGCACCACGCATTTTCTTGTCGCATGATTCTGCGTGGTGCGACGGCACCATTCCTTTCCATTTCAATCCACAAGGAACCAACATTAAAGAAAAAGGAGGAGGTTCGGCCGTGTTTGTGCGGTCTGGCCCCCTCACGTTATTCGATAACAATTGGTTTTAAAAATCCACGAAGAAAATCAAGGTAATAATCATGAACAAATCAAAATATTAATCCTCAACATAAATCTGCATGAACGAACGATCCGCGGATCAACCTGGAATTGGTTGGTCCGCGCTCGTCGTTCTTTTCTCAAAAGATAATATAACACCAAAAAATAAAAACCCAACTCGCAACATAATCTTCACGAATCAAATTATTGTTTATTTGATCCGCGTTCTTTGATTTAGAAGGAAGTAGCATGGGGTTCATTAATATTTCATAAACAATTCCCTACCTTAGTTCAGGAACGGTGCACGTCAATCGAGTTTCGGAAGACGAGCGTCGCGGAAGTCGGGCGTCATGGAAAATGAACATCGATTCTGTTGTCGTCGAGGTGCGTTCAAAGGGGAAACGACGTTGGAAGAAGACGTCACGTTCTTCGACAGAGATGTTCTTCGATGAAAAACGGTGTTCTTCGTTGGAGGTGTTCTTCGTTGAAGAACAGTGTTCTTCACTTTCTTTGTCGATGTTGATGAAGAAGAAGAAGACATCAAACTTAGACTTTTCTCTCCCAAGTCTCCACCACAAGAACAACTAACCCCAAAATAAAATAATCCTCCCAATTATTTTATTAACCCAATATAGGTTTTGAATTTCAAGAGTTTGAAAATTCAAAACGCACATTTTACTCACTTATGTTATTAACATAAGATGTTATAAAATTAAGGAGGTGATAAGTTAACAAAACTTAAATGGGGGGTTTAGAGGGGTTAGGAAAGTGATGGGTTAAGAGGGTTAGGGAGTTTAAGGAATTTGAAAAGGTGGGGGGTTCGTGTGGGCCCCACCCTTTCAAATATCCACAAATGGGAAGTTGGATGGATATGGGCCCACCACCAACTTCCCATGGGAGAAGTTAACCACATAACATGAAATAAAATTGATTCAACAATTTTATTCACTTTTTTTAATTAAACCCCAAAAATTAACTTCTTCTCCCGCACAAACGCAACTACAGTAATAGTTTCCTTAAGCGATTACCGGCGTTGCGAGTTCATCGGGGCCATCAGATTTCAATTCCGAGCACCGGTTCAAAAGATTGAAATTCCCGCTCGCTCGTTCACTGAACGTACCCGAGCCAAACTTCAGAAATTAATTCCAGGCACACTGGGCCTCGGAACCAGGCGTAGTCAGAAACTGCGTTCTTGTAAAATTCCAAATAAAATTAAGAAAAAAATTTCCTTGAAATTTCTGGGTCTCTACAGTCTTCATGAATTTTTATATTCCATGTTTAATAAACATACAATAAAAATCCAAGAGAACATAAATTGGTTAATAAATGACATATTTATAATTATATAAGTCCTTTGGCTGATCATTATGTTTTTATGAATATTATATCATTTAATAATATAGTATTTGTTTTAAATACACCTTTATGTAAATTTTGAAACTATTTAGTATTTGGTTTCTGTGAAAGTCAAAAAACACATGATTGCGCCGAAAAAATACATAAAATAAAAACTAAAATGTCATGTTAACATATAAAATTATAGTAATGCATCAAATGTCTCAATTTACATTTATTTCGATTTTTTAATAATTATTAGTTTAATATTCCATTAATATGGTAATTACAACATCATCATTGTGTCTTAAATAAATTTAACTATTTATTGTCTAAAAATTATAAATAAAATACCATGATGTAGGAAATAATTTTATCTTTATAATTAATATTTATAGTCTAATTTATATTTTATACAACCCTATATTAAAATGGTTTAGTTATTAAAATTTGAATTTCACACTTTTAACACTTCTTTAAATGAAATAATAATAAATGTCCTAATCTAATCCAAGATGATAAAAAAGGATCATATTTTATTCATGAGGTTTATTTTGGTTAAAAAACACTTATCCAATAGAATTAGTACATGTTTTATGGTAATTATATTATCATTTATTCCTTTAGTTACCCTATTTACTTTTAACCGTGGTTAATAAAATTCAAAAGATATTGTTCACCAAAAATTATTTTCATCCTATTGAACAACATTTTACCTACATGTTTCAAAGGTTTCTGTTATATTCTTGAAATTAAATTCACAGAAGTGATAAAATTATGTTTTATGAAAATCATTAATGTGTGTAGAAGGTGGGTTAATGAAGTTAAAAAAGATCAAAAAAAATTTATATGTATAATATTATTATAAAATGACACAATTAATTACAATGGACTAATATATGTATTATTTATCTATTTTTACTTTAATATAATATTTTTATTAAAAAGATTTATTTATATGAAAAGTTCGGTTTTTATATACAACATAGTGTTTTCAATATTCCTTAAAAATTGAATGTTTTTAGAAAAATACTAAAAATAACCAAAATAAAATTTTGATATTAAAAACTAAAAAATGATGTCAATTTTACCAAATTCATAACATAGAATTTTTATTTATTAATTTAATATTAATTCACGTTTTCAATACTAGAAAGCGGGGTTTTATGAAGTAAAAATGATCAAAAGATTGACAAGTGTTTTTGTACAATTAAAATGTGAAATTACATCAAATGACCTAAAATTTATTAAATGGTAAAAATATTATCTAATGATACTTTATAACCAATCAAATGTATAATTTTACATTATAAATTATTTCGATAAAAAATGTTGTTTTATATTAAAATTTTGTATTTTTCAGTATTCATCCAAATATGAAAGTTGTCAGAAAAGTATCAAATATTTATTCAAGAAAATTTTTCATGTCCCATTTCTAAAGAAAAATTTATTTTCATTAAATTGAATATTTAAAAGTGGAAAATATTTGATTTAAAAAGGGTTCTTCATCAATAAGGGGAAAACTACATTTTTTAAAAAATGCTTCTTTTATCTCAAAAATTGAATTTGACATTATATTATGTCTATGAAATAAAAGTGATGAATTTTAAAATTATATTGAATATATATAAAATACAAAATTTTTTTAATAATATTCATAACCTCATTTTGAACGTCTAGTTTGATAGGTCGTTATTCGCTTGAACTTAGTGTTTCATGTAGCGCAAGCTGTCGAATTACTTTATATAGATAATGAACTTAACTGAAAATTATTATTTTATTAAGAAAGACACTTTTGAGGTAAAAGTGATAAGCCATAAGTTCAACAAGCATCAAACAACGACAAAAATAAGATCAGAAACAACCTCATCCAAGCATAATCAGCAATCGCTAACTCCAAAGAAGGACCACTTGGTGATCCCATGCAAGCATGGTCCCTCTCGATGGCAAGCCATCCCTCTTAATCAACCACATCCCAAATGGCCTATAGAGGAAGAAGCAGCATGCTCTAGCCCATTTGAGCCAAACTGACCCTTCAATATTCCTTACACAACAAGTACGGTAACTCAACAAAGCACAAGTTAGGAAATAAGTAAAATAGAGTCAATGAAATTCTGTAGAAGTCTTCCCGAGTCAATTTCTCTAAAAAGACTCCAGGATAAATTAGATACCTGTAGAATTTTATTCCCCCTTATCAGGTCTTCAAAGGAAGAAGTCAGTTTATTCCAGACCTGTATATACTCCTCAAGTCTGATCAACCCCTTATTGAACCCTCCAACTAGGATCATGTCCTGTTTGTCAACCCAAATGTACTGCTCCTCATTAAGATCCACATGAAGATTTCTACCCATCATCTTGGCTGCATCCTCTTCCGAAGCGTTGAGAAATAACACCTGCTCTGATACCACATCATCTGAACTTAAAACCAAGTCCAAGGAAATATCATTTTGTACATGAAAAATTAAATATATAATTTAATATGAAATCTTGGTGTGTTACATTCTCCACTAATTTAATAAATTAGGTACCTACAATTTGAAATTGTTCTCTGAAAATAAAAGGTGGAAAATAGAAAATATCATTGTGGAAAACCCACATCACAAATAGGATTAATAAAATTTAGAATTAAAAAGAGGGATGGGGAAATGAAAAAGTCACAAACAAATTAGGGTTTCGAATATGAGAAAATTGGTCTAAGTTATAGACACATAATTTGAGGGAAAATATAAATATATTTAGGGATTTATTGCATTCATCATTCAAAAACAAGTGAACAATAAATGGAAATTCGAGGGACTCAAATTTATAAATCTATGATGATTTAAAATATCATCGGTTCAAAAAAACCTAAATTATTATGATAACATATTTTTTGTTTCTATATTCTTTAACTATTGTTTAAAAATTAATTTCATCATAGAATAATAATGAACAAGAAAAATAATTGACAATTAGAGTTCCATCTATTAACAAATTTCTACCACAAACTCATCATTCTCTCTAAAAGTTAATAGAACTCCGAAGTATTCTATTAAACCTAACCGTACAGGGTTTCAAAAAAAAATTAATTTATAATTTATTTGTCACACGATCTAAAAAAATACATTATAAAAACCAAGACCTCATGTAGGAATGTTGTAGGTGATTCACCCATGTTGCCCTTCGGTTGTGGGTTCAATTCTAGCGGCTATGTCAGACGCAATGGGTTTCGGCCCGACCTCGGGGTTGTCCTTTTTATAAAAATTCATAAAAAAATATTATGAAATATTTTAACCTTAACCAATAGTAGAAAATGTATAAGTTAATCAATTAAAACCTTTCGAATTATCCAAAATATTTCTGTCCAAACTCACAATACAAAATTTCTATGTATTGTAAATTTAATGAAGATCTCTTTATCCATGTAATAACATCTAAATACCTTCATCATGTATTCTCTTAAAACATTTTAACACCCTGAATTACCCTATAACCTTATTTATTACATTCATTCTCCTTCATTCCTTATAGAATAACGGATATACTTTTTATATAAAAAAATGTTTTAAACTCCAACAATGATTGAATAAACCAACAATTAATTAGTTTCAATATAGTCAAGAATATCCAATATAAATTATCCAAAAAATTAATATCTTATTCCGAAATCATTTTATCAGTTTTAAAAAAATATTAAGGGTAATATTTCCCTCATCCATGTATTTTCCAAAAATAATAACTTTTTATTGAGTCACTATTCATATTACAATAATATCTCAAATCCTCAGTGAAATAGTACTGTAATAAAATCCATATATACTCTATAATTATTAAAACATGTACATAATTAATACAATACTCAATTGATTAAATTATTAAATAACAAAATAAGTAAAATAATTATTAAACTTCATCAATGGTTGTATCATGGCATAATTATTATCCAATAACATCATTTTCGGTATACTCTAATGATTGGGACATTGATTCACATAGTGACCCAAATCTTTGTAGATGAATCATTGTACATATGAAAAAAATTTCATACCCTTACAAATCATGAACTCGATGTCCTTTTTCAACACACTTATAACAATGTCCCATTCCCTTTCAAAAATTTACCAAGGTGATTCTTTCGACAGTTATCACATATGGGAATATCCTTCTTTCCCTTATTCCATTTATCCAACTCTTTCTCAGTCATACACTTGTTATCTTATTTCCCTTCAGATCCATATGACTCATAAAATTAATTACTTATCTTATTAACACATGATATTATTTCTTCAAATGATGAGAATACATGGTAGTCTATTTCATTTCTAAATGATGGATTATTACCATGTAAGATATTATTCTTCTTACTCTTTGTATAATGCGTACTACTGGAGTTCTCAATCCTTCTACTGGGCGCCATTTATAAATGATGATTAAAACAAGGTCAAATCATATCATATTGTATAATCAAAAAACTAGAAAAATTATCAACATTAATTGAATATTTTCACACATCTAGTATCATAATCAGAAAAATGATTTCTTTGCTGGCATATTTACTCATAAATCCTTCATAATGGTTTGTAAAAAAATGTGAATTATCCTAATCAAATACCTTGAGAGTGTCATAACCAAAAGGTTAGCAAGGCCCCTTGTCATGCATCAGTTCTCGTTCGAGTTTAGATTAATGTGGTGTTTTCAGTTTTTACCCCTAGATATATCTGTTCCAGAGCTGCCTTTGCATACTCATATCTATACAGGGATGTATTTCTTGCAAAATTCACAAAATCTCAACATTACCAAAATTCTAAGAAGTTATTTTATATTAATACTCAATGTTTATCTTAGGGTAATGTTCTCAAATATAAGTTTTTCTAGACCTAGTTTCCAAGGTTTTTACTAAGCCTCCCTCTGATACCAACTGTAATTCCCTGACCCTAGATACTCGAAGCCAATTCATTATTTTAATATATTGACATGATTACAAGGATTCAGGTCCCGAAGGAACGATCAGTTTAGTAGTATTGGAAAATAGATTACATACATGAATGTTACATTACACATTAAAATATAAAACACATCATAAATAATCATTCAATAATTCCAGTATTCATCTATCATAAACCTTCATATCAATCATAATACACTTATTGAAATCTTGGAAAACAACATAAGAAATGGTTGGCCTAAGAAGCTCAGTAAAGCTAAATAATTAAGACGACTCTACAAAATTGTAAGGAAATATGAGTAATAAACTCAAACACCTTTAAATAATAAACTTGAACATAATATGAAAAAAATAAATCAAACATTACCATATAAACATGCACATGTTTATTCTTATATTTGAATAATCACATGTAATAACTAATTTCATAAAAAGGGTATGCATAATGATGGACATCATAACCACATTGTGAGGGCCTTGTTCCAACACTACAAATAAAATTTGGGTCAAGGCCTTATACCAAGACACTAATTTGTCTCATGAGTCCTACCGAAGCATCGAGGGGCTATAGCAGGCCCCACCCGTCAATTACTAAGTCTAATGCATTCCTCATATGAAAATTTTGAATCATAACATAAATATTTGTAATAAAACTAGAATAAAAAATGTTAATACTTTTTCCATAAACCAGTAATGGTATAAAAATATCACATCCATTGTAAAACATAACATAACTCATTCAATACAATATGGAAGATTGTATTATAATAAAAAAACCTCAATCAAGTATAATATATAGTAAATAATGGTTGACTTAGTTTACAATAATAAGTAAAACTCCTTGAGAGGAATACACAATTTTTGTGAAATCATTTAAAAGTCACACTCTACTAAAGAATTTCATTTAAAAGATATTTCTAAATTAAAGTGTCTCATATCACTTTGAATCATTTGAAAGGAATTAACATTTAAAAACATTCATGTCCATAAAAATAAATACATAAATCCATTTTGAAAACATATACATTAATGAGAATGATTTAGAATTATAAATATTTAAACCATTTAAAATGGTGTGTTATTTAAATATTCCATTAAAAAGAATCCTTTTGAAAAATATTTTATGAAACATGGACTTGGATAAAAAATATTTCACAGTAAAAACATACACATAAACAATCTCAGATAATAATGAGATTGAGGGATTAACCTTTACCTTGTACTTTCCTTTGGTAGAGGGTAAGGTTCACCTCATGTAGAATGACTATATTATGTTATTAAATTATTCCAGAACCATATTCATATTTTTTATTTCATACATTATTCATTTATGGTTTTATACAATCTATTTAATAATATTTTCAATGTTAAACTAACATTTTGGGAAATAATAACATTCATTGTCGTACATGTTTTAAAATGTTATTCTTGATCGTATCACTTATATCATGATTTAATTTCATCCATAATATAATAAATTATTTATTTATCATATATATTCAAAATATAATTATGTATAATATATATATATATATATGAAACAACAATGAATGAGGCAGTAAAAGAATAAATGATCTTTCAAAAGAGGTTATGAAAAAATTACCTCTTCTTCGGGGTTTTCCTTTTGATATGAATGTAAGGGTTCCATATATTGGAATTCGGATCATTGTAAGGAATCTAATATGAATTAGGGATAGTTTGGAGGATATAAGAATAGGTTTTTTCTGAACCAAATGCCTTTGGATGTGCGAAATTAAGAGAATGGGAAGTACCATTTTTTAAGAGAGGTGAGGGTCACTTTAAGAAAAGTTTGAAATATTATTTTATAATAAAATCATTTTCAGTTTATAATGGATCAAATTAGACTTATTTAGAGTCTAAGGTGGTTATGGGTCAATATAATATCAACCAATAGGTTTTAGAAATGTTTAGTTTTCCATATTAACCTCATCTTTTATATTTAACTCTTAGTTAAATAGTTTAACTTTTAAAATCATATCTTGTTTATTAAACTACATGGTTAATAAAAATACTATATAATGTCAAGATAACCTCAATTTGTTCATTAATGAACTATCTATAATTATATATGCTCTTTGGCCGAACCTTGTAATTTAGGATGATTATATCATTTAATAATACAATATTTGTTTTAAAAACTCATTTATATCAATTTTGAAACTATTTAGTATTTGGATTTTTTGAATGTCAAAAAAACATTTTTAATTAAACAAAATTCACTGAATAAATATTTACATGCCATATTAACCAATAAAAATATTGTAATTCATTAAAAGATTCAAGTTACATTTATTTAGATATTATTAATATTAATTATTTTAATCATTCGTTAATAAGGTAAATATTGCATCGTCATTATGTCATAAATAAATTTAATTATTTATTGTCTAAAAAATATAAATTAAATACCATGATGTATTATATTATTATATGATTCTAATTAATATTTATAGTTGAATTTATGTTACATATAACCCTATATTAAAAATGTTTTTGTTATTAAAATTTTAATTAATCACTTTTAACTCTTCTTTAAATAAAATAATAATTAATGTCCTAATCTAATCCATGGGGATAAAAAGGATCATATATTATTCCTAATGATTATTTTGGTTGAAAAACACTTATCCAATATAATTAAGACATGTGTTAAGATAATTATAGTATCATTTTTATCTTTAATTACTATATTTACTTTTAACCGTGGCAAATATAATTCAAAAGATACTATTCCCAAAAATTTATTTTCATCCTATTGATCCACATTTAACATAATTATTTCAACCATGTCTCTAATATTTTGTAAATTAAATTCATAGTAGCGATAAAATTACGTTTTATCCATATTGGAAAATTTTCCTAGAAGGTGTGTAAAAGAGGGTAAAAAAGTTTCATAAAATTTCATATGTCTAATATTATTATAAAATGACTCCATTGAAATACATTAAACTAATATATTTATTATGTATCTATTTTTTATTTAAGATAAATTTTTAATTAAAAATTTTATTTAAATGAAAAAATCAGGTTTTATCTACAACATAGGGTTTTTCACTGTTCATCAAAAATATAATGTTTTTGAAAAATACCAAAAATTCACCAAAATACTAATTTGATATTCAAAATTCAAAAATTATGTAAATTTTAAAAAATTTAAAAAATATAAGGTGCATTAATTAATTTACAATTAATTTCCATTGGAAAATTTAGATAGAGGGTTTTTATGAAGTAAAAACTATCAAAAGATTAAATGTGTTTTTGTAAATTTATATTTGAAATTACAATCAATGATCTAAATTATATTAAATGATAAAAATATAATATAATTATACATTAAATTAACAAAAATTTATAATTTAACAATATAAATTATTTTGATAAAAAAAGTCATTTTTAATAAAAATATATTAATTTTCATTATTCATCATAATATGAAAGTTATCAGAAAAGTACCGAAAATTTATCCAAACTAAATTTATATGTCCCACATATAAAGAAGAATTTAATTTCATTTTAATTAATTTATAAAAGTGTCAAATATTTTATTTAATAGTTTTTTACATTAAATGGCAGAAAAAATGCATTTTTTATTACAAATACTACTTTTATTTAAGAATTGAATTTATCCTTATATTATGTCTAAGAAACAAAAAATATGAATATTTAAATTATATAGGATATATATATATATAATTATAATTTGGTTAATAATATTCATAAAAAAGTTTTAAATGGATAGATTTGTAGGTTGCGGTGCTCTAGAACTCAGTTTTGTGTGTAGCCCAAGCTATTGAATTACATTAAAGAGATAATTTACTATGAAATATTGGTTGGTTACATATTTTATGATTAATTATTCCATTATATTAATAATATTTTATTATATATAGGGTAATGCCGTAATCAAAATATTTGGGTGATGTTGGTGGTGGGGAGATAATGTGAAAAGAAAATAAGACGACAAGAAATTAAAATAAAAGAATGAGAATTTTACATCTTGAATCCTACTCCTTGAGAACCCCCATAAGAGGATTCGTTTTGGTCTATTTCAATTCCAATTGATCTTGGATTTTTGGTAGAGGATTGGGAAGAGTATTAGGAAGAATTTTGGTATGTATAAAATCGTGATATTTGTGGGGACAAGTGTTGGTGATGGTGTTATTTATAGTGGAGGAGAGAGGGGTTTTCTAATTATTTTAAAAATTAGTTTCTTATTTTGGCTCAAGAATAGATATATATACAATTATATGACTATGTAAAGAAAATATGAAAGGGGATTTCATTATTATGTGCATACATATTGATGACTCATCCATGAAACATAAATTCATTTATTCCTTAAATACATATAATCAACTATTCAACATAAATAAATCATTTTAAAAGAACCCAAAAATTCAACCTAATCATTTTTGAACATGTAGAATTCAAAAAATAAATCTATTTTCTGAAAATAATTTTCAAAATATGATATATTTTAAATTAAATTCCTCATTTACGTGAAAAATAGGGATTCTAAAATTACAAGTCAAGTTATAACTCCTTGAAAAATTAATTAAGGTGTTGTGAAATTATATTATAATCATAAGAAAATAAGTTATTATTTTATTAATAAATTTTAGGAAAATAATTTTTATTTTAAATTATTAAATTAACAACATAATTGTAATTAAATAATTATGACTTACAAATATACTAAGAAATAATTTACCATTTTTAAAAAATTTATTTACATTTTCCATGAAATAAATATATCATATTTTCATTCATATTATAACTAAAATATATTTTTACTTCCATATGTAAGGTTACTATTATATTGTCTAAAACAAATTTTGAAATGGTTAATTAATAATTCCAAAGGACTTGTTTCAATTCCCATGGTAAAGGATCCTTTACATCGACAATTACTTCTTATTTCGGTAATTATTCATATATATTGTTTATATAGCATTATTAGAGTAATATTATGTGGTTTATAAAATATGAAATTGTTATAAAAATGGAAATTTAATTGATTATATGATGGGTTGTTAAATTTTTACCCTATTTTAAAATTTACCCCTCGAAATTTTGTATTATTTAATATGATAAAAACTTGTGATGGTACTTTTCCTTCAATGCTTCCTTGGGTCCCATGTTTCCTATTCATAATTATGGGTCCACCATAGTACATTGAACAATTGATTAGTCTTACTACATATAACATTATCTCTATCATCCATGATCTTCATTGGATTCTACTCATAAGTGAGATCCTTTTCCAACTATACCACCTCTAGATTCATTACATGTGATGGATCTGGAATGTATTTTTTCAAGAGGGATACATGGAATACATCATGTACATCAGACATTGTAGGTGGGTGTGTCTGATGATAGGCAACAACATCAACAAAATCAAGGATCTGGAGGGGGATGATATGCATGAGAACTAACCTTCCATTCTTCCCAAATATCATAATCATCTTTCATAGAGATATGTGGATGAATACCATGTATCAGACCTCAAACTCTAGGTCTTATTGATGGTTTTATAAATATATATTTTCTGTCAACAATGTATTCCTTAATGTTCTGCTGAATTATTTTCACCACTTCACCATTTATTTCACAATTTCATGTCTTATAAGCTTATGTTCAGTGAATTCATCCCAGCATGATGGTGTTCTCTGTCTTTTCCAATAAAGGGATTAATATTGATATGTTTGGATGATAAAGTAGAAACTGTTATCCTAAGAGAACTATGCCGAAGAAAAATGTTGGTACAATCCTACTTCGATGTCATAGAACATGATCTCAATAAGTATTATATTATGAATGTTCTTCATTGATTGACCATAATTTTGAGGATAATAATCCTTAAAGAAGTTGATCTCATTGTTTAGAGAAAGTTGGATAACTTTCTTGAACATGGAGGATAATCTCGAATCCTGATCAGATATTATTGATATTGGTTCTCCATAAATCCTTACCACTTGGATGATTTATATTCAATCATCTTCATCCAGTAATGAGCCCTCTCTAATTATGGTATATTGAGTTGTCACAGTGAGATAGTCCACAACAACCTATATATAATTTTTTCCTCTGGATAACTTCGAATGTCTGTTGAAAAAGTCCATGGTGATTTTTTCCCTCTTCCATGATTGTATGGGTAATTGTTTCATAATCACATTATATTTTTTTCCTTATATACATCACTTACTAATATACCAGGAACATAGATTTGTTTTCATCAATCACCTTCCACATGTTTTCCCAGCAATGGTTATCTCGGATATCTCGATACATCATTATTCACACTTGTTGAATAGAGGTGGTTGATCTTCGTGAATAATTCAAGATATAATTCATTATTTATAGATTGGATGGTACACATATTCATGGAATAAATTTTAAAATTCTATATTCAATGATTTTTAACTATAAGGATTTACCATTTATCATTTCTCATATTTTCCACCATCTTATGACATTCCAAATCATTTCTATGAGAATTCTTTATTTTCTCCATTACCGATGGTTGGGGAATCATTTGTAAAAAGATTGATGATGTACATTCTTTAATTATTTCTATGTTCTTACTTTGAAAATATATTGAGATTGGATCCTTCTTAATCCTCATCATTCATAATGATGTTGGATACATTCTACATAGAGTATCTTCCACCTTATTCTCTTCTCTAGTATGGTAGTGGATTGAGTATTCATAATCCATGATAAGTTGTAACCATCTTCATTGGTGCATATTATTTTATTTATGTGTGAATATATATTTGAGGCTCTTATGATCAATATATATTATATATTTCTCCCCATAGAGATAATGATATCATATTTCTAACACATAGATAACATCTATCAACTCTCAATCACTTATTGGATAGTTTTGCTCATTATTTTTTAACTGAATTGAGTAATTGGATATAAATTTTTCATTTTTCATTATTAAACATCATAATACCTTATTATATGAATCTTTTATTCCCAAAATATTTCCCCACTTTTTGGAAGTGTTAGTGATGGTTTGGTGATAAGCCTCGTTTTGAACTCATTGATGTGGTATTCACATTCATTAGCCCAGAGTAACATGTCACCCTTTCGAGTCATATTGGTATTTGGATTTTAACCTAGTGATAATTTCTTCACAAATCACTAATAGTGCCTAGCTAGACTAAAGAAAGTATAGATCCCTGTTACAGAATTTGTCATGGGCCAGTCTTTGATGGCCATTGTGTTGGAGGGGTCCACATATACTCCTTTTTTGTGGTAACATTCCCAATTAATGACACTTCTTCAATGTAGAAATAATTATTAATAAAATTTTCATATATTTTATCCCATTTCAAATTCTGTAGAATATTATTGAATTTCTCTCCATTTTCCTCATTTATTATGGCGTATATCAGAATAAAAATAATAATGACTAATAAAAATTGGTTGTAGTGACCTCTAAAGACACTCTTAATCAAGTGCTTGAATATTTCTGGAGCATTAGTGAGTCTGTAAGCCTTCAATATGAAATCATAGTGTCCATAAGTTATTCAAAATGTAGTTTTGGTAAAATTTTCTATCCTCACCATTAATTGTTGATATCCTGACTGAAGGTCCATATTAGAGAAATTCATGGCCCAATGCAATTGATCAGAGAAATAATCTATCTATGGAAGGGGATACTCATTATTTATCAATTTTTTGAGCTTTTGATAATCAATGAAGGTGAACTATGGTTAATTCATTTTTCTTAATTAATAGGACATGCACAACCATAGAGAGGCCCTTAGGCATATAAAACCCTTGTCCAAATTCTCTTAAAATTATTTCATAAATTCCTCCAACTCAATGGTGGCCAATCTATAAGGTGTCTTTGATATAATATGATATATTATTATAAGTTATATTGATAAATAATCCTTTCATTATAAAGGAATACTATAAAATTCTTCAGGGAACACATCAATATAGTCCCTCACAATGGGCAGTTCATCTAGCATGATTCTATCTATTTTCTCGATCATTTGGCATAGAATTTAATACATATTAAGAAATAATATTATCCCATTAGATGATGATTCTAATGGATATTCATCATCCCCATTACACTTATTCAATATGTGAGGATCTTTTTAGATGGGAAGAGTGATCTCCCTTTCCTGACAGATGATGCGGGATTTGTATAAAGCTAATAACTCTGTGACCAATAGAGCATCAAACTCCACCAAAAGAAGTAAGACCATATTTTTTCGGAGGATCAGTGCAAAAACCTTAATTGATAAGGAGGTGTAAAATTTAGATGAAATAATTTACCCATTCTATATTCTTACAGATCTCTCAACCACTATATTTTGATGCAGTGTTTGAATAGTTCTACGAAACATGCAATATATGAGTGAATATATAGAACCAGAATCTAATAGTACATTACCTATTCATTAATGAATAACTATTTTAACAATCACCACATTAGTGTTGGGATCCACCTTATAAGAATTTATTGAATAATATTTTCTTTAATCATTTGGAATTTGTGGATACTGGCACTAATAACCCTATAGAACTTGAGGATTAGTTCACTGGATGACATAATACCCTTTCTCCCAAAAATTGAAACATTTAACAATATGTGGTTCTATCCTTTAATCCACCACATTTTCCTATGTCCTATTTCCTTTTATAAAATAATTAGATTAGTGAACTTCTATCGTGTAATTATATCATTTCCACCTCCCATTGAGGTAGTTTTCATGATTCCTCTTCCAACATTTTTGACGTGTGAGTAGTTGAGATTTCATTCAAACATTGTTATTAGATCCTAAAATTTAATCTCTATATTTTTTTCTTATCACCATATCCGTGGTAAAATTCTACACACTCCATATCATTTTTTATATCACATTCATCAACTTATTCATAACATCCAATTCCTTTAATTTCTATATCCTTTCAATCGTGTGGTTTTATACAACTAAAGAATATATCAATTTTTCTATCATTTTTTAAAAAAACCCAAAGCATACCATCCTAGCCTTGTGAAATTTGATTTTTAAGTCATGAATGATTTACCATCCTTTTCAACCATCTATATCAATCCTATATAAATTTTTTGATTAATTTTATTATGGAAAAACATGTTAACAAACATTTTCATAATTTCATTAAACACCATAAAATCAATTTAAAACATTGGATTTGTATTCTTAATTACCACCCACCATTTATTGAACTCCCTATATAATCAATAAATTCCGATTGTAAATTTATCTCATCTCTTAAGAGTGAATAATAAAAAAGATCCTCTATAAAATTTTGACCCACTATTTAGAGACTAGTTCATCTGATGATCCAGTAAATGTCTGCAGTCATTGACGCATAAAACTCTCGATAGCCAGTTTCTACCTCTTGGGTTAACGACGAAATTCCAAATTATTCATGTTATTATTCATACCATGATATTATAGGTAAATAATTTCGATGAAATTATTAACTCCACATCCCAAGGCATAAGGTTTCTCATTCATGAAATCACTTCATTGTCTATCACATGGGTTATTGGCTTGGATTCTATTGATTCCCACCATTTTATAAATTAGAAATTGTTAGAATAGAATATCAGTCAATAGATTGTTAGTAAATAATTTATTTTGTTGTACAATAAACTAAAAATCCTTATATTGTGGAATCCATGTGTCTATA
Organism: Viscum album; assembly: GCA_963277665.1. Taxonomy (NCBI): domain Eukaryota; kingdom Viridiplantae; phylum Streptophyta; class Magnoliopsida; order Santalales; family Viscaceae; genus Viscum; species Viscum album. The sequence goes on along the minus strand of OY728120.1, from coordinate 25,429,894 downwards.
TTTTTAAAAAATAAATATTCATTTGTTCATACTTATACCCTGTCATGTCTTAATTGTTTTCACTAAGGTTATCCAATTCTAATTCCCATATTAACTAAATGATGATTTGATACTAACTATAGTGGCCATGATTTTTTATACAATACTATTAAATTATTTTAAAATTAAAAAAATTTATAGTTTATATAATCTTGGACAAAAAGGTTTAAATTCTTTGAAAAATGAGTAACATAAATAACTTTTATATGGAAGAACATAACCGTTATTTATTTCATTCTTCTCTATATTCTTAAAACCTTTATGTTCTCCCATGTATAAGTATTGGACAAAGGATATACATCAAATAGGGGTCTCATAAATTCCTAGAATGAGGTTAAATAAGATACATGTGGTAATATAACATGGTTCATCATAATATTCCTCTTAACATTATATTTATGAGAGGAAATATTAGATAAAGGCATCAAATGAGGGATTGCACAAAAAGGAATCATATTTTCTTAGTGATCTTAATACCACATATAGTTTAGTAAAAATCTATCATTATGTTTATGAATATCACACATTATCTCATGAGATACATCACATTACCCAATTCACTTTAGTGCTATATAATTCTTGACACACCCGTCACATCATAATAGTTTCCCAAACATTCATTGCACATAAAATGTAGATAAATATTTTCCATAAAATAACCCATGGAAAAGAAAATGGTTTTAATGATAATTTCATTAATAATATATTAATTGATAAATATTTTGGTTCCCAAAATAGAAATATAATAACACACTCGGTATAAGAATCATCACTCTTGAGTGAAAAATAAACAATCCCAAGAGAAGTAAAACATGTGTTTTTAGAAGGAATAGTTCCATTGGAAAAATCTATAAATCTATCATAAAACTATATAGTAAGATTATATATAATAAAAAAGAAATATTATGGGATGTAAATGATATTTAGGGAACATTAATGGAACAACATAACTAAAAATGGTGTGAGAGTGGTAAAACCCAGAGGAAAACTGATGGGTTAAAGAATTCCCATACCTTAGGCCTAAATGATTTCTTCACATTAATATCCTGGATAATAAAATTATATTCATTAGTTAAAAAATTAATATCCTTTTGTATTTTTATTTGATTCGTTATAATTTTATTATACTGATTAATTGAAATTTCAATGTGTTATAGAGTTTAATATAATTGTTTCAGAGTGTTCAATTTCGTGGTTTTCTTGACTGGTTCAATTGTAAACAGGAATACAAGTTTGTGTAAAATGATGATAAATATCAAAAAAAATTATAAATTAATAACCATCATATATATGTTTTAATTATATTACTATTATTTTTAAAAAATGTTATAATGAGGGATATTCATATAAATGTTAATGATAATCATTTTAGGGTATTTTTGTTGGGTATTGATCAGAATGAACCTATTTTGATTTTTCATTTTGTATGTTTCATATATGTTAGTTATAGAACATAAGAAAAATAATAAAACAATAATATTAAAATATTTTTCAATAGTTATAGTGGCTTTATGACCAGCCTTGAAGGAAGTGAAAGAATATGGAAACATTTCATCATCGAAAGCTATAAACCAACACCTCACGGATTACATTTTCAATTTTTTTAAAAAAGAGGTATGAGAAGGGGTTTGATGATGGATTATTCCATTACTGTAATAACATTAAAGTACATATAAGTTAATTGATTCATCATACAATTTGTATGAGGGGGTGTGAGGATATTATAAGAAACGAAACGAATAAGAAAATAAATTAAAAAAAAAGAAAAAGAGTTTACCTCTAGTATCCTTCTCCATGAGAACCACATTAGGGGTATTGGATTTGGTGTTTTGTTTAAAATGAAGGATCCCAGAAATGGGAGATTGTTGGGAAGAGTATTGTGTATAATTTTTATGAGAATCAAATCTAGAGAGGTATATGGAGAAGATTTGTTGAGGGTTGTATTTATAGTGGAGGAAAGGGGTGTTTTTCTCATTGTGTTATTCATTAGTTTATTATTTTGGATCCAGAATAGAAAAAATGATGGTTATATGACTAAATAAAAAAAATAGGGAAGTATTTTTTTTGTTATGGGATTACATTATCCATTCATCATTGATGACTCATCCCTGACACAAAAAGTCATTAATTTTTTAAATACCATAAATTAACTATTCACATAAAAACAACTATTTTATTTAAATCCTAATCAAACACCTAATCCATTAATAGATATGTATAATTAAAAAATTAAATTTATTTTATGAAAATAATTTTCTAAATATGATAATTTTTTAATTAAATTCATCATTAACATGAAAAATACTTATTTAAAAATTGTAACTACTTTTGAAGCACTTTAAAAAATAACATAAGGTCTCATAAAATTATCATATAAAGATAAGACAAAAAATATTAATTTGTTTATACATTTTGTAAAAATATATATTTTTTAAAATATTAATTAATTATAAATTTTTAATTAGTTAATAATGACTTACAAAAATAAAAAAAACCTAATTTTTCATTTTTAAAATAGTTATATATTTTGACAGGAAATAAATACATCATATTTTCATTTGTAGTATATAATAATGTTTATACAATCATAGGATAGGTTACTATTCTATTAGAATATTTATAATTACTAATGGTCACTTTACTGTGGCAAAGGTCTTATTATTATTCCATTGGTAAAGATTGATTAAGATTAATAAATACCTATTATTACACTCATTATTCATTTATAAAGTTTCTATTGAATTGTCATATTGATTTTATGGAGATTATAATATATGAAATAAATATAAGAATATATATTTCTTGTTTAAAATTATGGTTTTTTATATTATCCATGTATAATTTCACCAACATGTTATACATGAAAACATTCTATATATTTTTATTCAAACATTAAAAAAATGAACCCCCTATCATCAAGGAAATAAATCACACACAATCCTAAATATTCCTTATGAATCCTATTTTCCATGTACAATTCATTAACATTACACACTTACCACAACTGGTCGAGATCCAAAACAACGAAAATGATATTGAATAAACTCATCATACTAGATTTAACATCCCAATAAAATAATTTTAAAACCAAGAATAAAAATCATATAACCATTGTATCAAAGTCATCAAAACATGATGGTGTTCAAAACTTAGCTATTTAATGAAGCTTAAGACCACTCATCAGTGTTCTAGATTGATATTCCATGTGGACTCACGTACACCTCCCCATATGTTAGAGGATATCGATTAGTGGTATGAGACTAAATCATTAATTTGGGAGACTATTCCCTAGATATAATAATCCTAAAATAATAAAAAAATAACCATAATTTTACCAATTCTAATCATTAATGTATACATTATTAATAAATATTTCATTAGCTTAATTAATAAAATATAAAATTCCAAAAGTAATACATTAAAACATATCTTGTATCAGGTAGATCATATATGAAAATGAAAAAAATAAATAAATACACTCCATGTATATACTACCGTATCTGAGCCTTACCATCATTAATGTAGAGATATTCTAACATGATATGTTTCACATCCTATACTCTGACATGAAATTCTTACATAATTGTTTCATGCACAGTGGGGTTCCCATGTGAGGTGTGAGAAAAAAATCTCAGTTTTGTATCAATATGTTCCCCTAACATACCCCCATAATATACATGTATGAACGAGTTAGAAAAATAACATAAACACATTCATATTGGGTCATCATGTACTCACAATTCAATGATGACACTTGACCTTTCCTTCTTCAATCTATTGTAGAAATCAATTGCTTCATAGAAAAAAAATCCAAAAATGAACCTATAGATTCTATTTATAGTGTTATGTCAATGATTATCCTCTACCATCATCCTCAATATATGATCTATATCATATATTGTGGTCATTCCCCTATATGAATCCCATATATAAAATAATACAACTAGACCCTCTCTATTGAGGGAACATAAATGAATCCTAGAAATCTACTCTTAATTGGAAGATGGTGTACATATAGTGATCCAGTCATCATTGCATAACTATGATAAACAACAAGAAAAAATATATTTTTCATTGTGATGTTAACATTGGTTATTTTGAAAAATGGGTCTAATAAACACGTGGGGAGGCATTTAATGTTAGTTCTACTTGAACTAATATTAAATGAAAATATAAAAATCTAGAAATTTTTTATATAGATGTACCAATATTAAAATATTTCAAAAATATAAAACATGGACTCTCTAATAATATTTTAATCAATCCATTTTTCATTCATTTTGAATAATTTCCAATTTACATTTCATTATTTGACATGAGGGTCCCCCTATTTTTTGTCTCCCGCATTCCAAAAACACTAATCAAAAAATCTTGCAACCACACTGCACTTATTATTCAACTACATCATTTGTTCTATTTTCATCTTCATTTATATTCATTTAACATATTTAATGCATTTTTCAGACTACTTTTTCCTCATTCAGTTGCATTTTTTTTCATGAAAACCACATTCCACATTTCTTATTGGACTTCCAATATATTATCACTTTTAATAATGTATCCATATTTTATAGGTTAATTGTTTTATTGGTTAAAAAATTATTAATTATATTTAATATTAATCAATTAATTAATTTTATTGTATGTATATCATTGTAAAATATAAAATATATAAGATATAATTATTTAGTGGTTATAATATTTTTGTTATTATAAATTATGGGTATATTTTATTGTGGTTGTAATTATTTTTAATTATAATTTTTCTTATTTTATACATATTTTTTCATTAAATTTTATTAGGGAATTTTTTTTCATAAATATATTTATTTATAAACAATTTTTATCAATATGTTTAATTTTGGTCTTAAACAGTTTTCTAGTAATAATTAGTTTTTGAGTTTTAATTATTATACAATAAATTTATCCATGTTAACTATTTATTTGATTATAGGTTTACAATTTTTAAATTTCTATATATTAAAAATATTTAAACCATTTAAAATATTTTTCAATTATATACTGACTTCAGGTAATTAATGGATCAAAATTGGAGCACCATGAACTATTTCAGGGATGGTAGCTCCTTATGTTTTATCGATCACCATTTGGTTTGTACTTCCTATATGAGGATCTTGGATGTAATATTTGGTATCATGGAATTCTTCAAATCGATTCATCATGAGTAGGTGCCTCTTCCGAACATTATTTCCATGTCAACATTTGTTCCAACTACTCACGTCAGTGCAACACCATATATTATTAAATTTTTGTCTGATAATGACCTGGAAGGTCGTCATGGTTCCATCCCAATGGTACAACATCATTTAATTTAATGATACATGTGGCATATTCAAATGAAAATTTTCTGGTTCATCCTATTATTGGTGGCCCCATTCTTATGAGTTTAACCAATAATTCATCTTTCAATGTGAAATCCTCAAAAGGAATTTATTCTATGTCATGATCTGGTCAATTTACCACCTAAAATTCATCCAGTCAATAAGATTATGGATTTTACAGTAAAAACTCCCTCGACATTCATCCCGGTTCTAGTGATGGCCTATTATTGATTTTGATTTAGTTCTACCATTGTTGTGCATATCCCTTATGGATACCATAACAACATCAAGGGGTCGAGCCACATTTGTTGGTGGAAAATGAACTAACCCCATTATGCCAATGGTTTTTTCAACATACGTTTCTACACATGTGGCATTTGAAGGATTCTATGTTTAAATTACAATGTTTTTCTGTGATATATGAGGGATTGTGGGGAGTTTTTTGAAACTGGAAACCTAAAAAAAGATATAAAAGTACTTTTAGATAGCCTTTCTGAACAAGATCTAATCCAAGAGAGATCTCGTCTACAGATGGGGACCATAAATGTTCTGTGGGTGAGAAATAAATGTCGGATTTGTTAGGGTAATTCCAATAAACATTGATCTTTCAAAAATAATGTTTTCTCCCTCAATGCATGTATCTTCATTTTCAATACCTCAAAAAAAATTATAAGCATTTTTGAATAAAAAATGGCATGAGGTCAATAATTTATAGTAATTGAAATTCAAGTTTCTCCAAAACATGTTTTGAATCATGATTTTGAATTTTTATGTCATGGATATTCCAATGGAATAAATATCATAAAGAGGGTGATAAAATAGAATATCAAGGATTGGTAAAACTGATTTTCAGTGTTTGGGGTGCTACAATATCCCTATTACCTGATTAGACCCCATTATACTTGTATAAATTGTATTTTCGGGTACATTTTTCCAGCTTATGCATTGTCCCACAATAGTTACATGTTTCTACAACATAATTAGTCGATCTCGACCATTGAAAATGACTTGATAAATTTTTGATCAATTATAATCCAATTATTATGATTAAAGATTTGATTACTCAATTTATAACATTTTTATGCACCAAAATAATATAATATTTTATATTATTCTCTAATTGTTACAAATTTCAAATTTAATGTTGGGACCATACATGGGAGAATTTATCATGTTAAATTCCACAAACTAAAATATTTTCACATCTCTAATAGAAGATCACATTAATTATAAGGAAGTATTTGGCACCATTGAGAACACGAGAGTTAACCCTTTTCTCCTCATGGAATTAGAGAAGAAGAATCTGAACATGGAAATAATAATCAAATACATCAATGGATTGATCATAGAATCTATCAACATGTCTATTAGGAATCTAGTGTATAAAAACATAGGATGAAGTTAGAAAATACATGACCATAAATGTATTCCTGAAATAAAATTTTAATGTTAATTTTTTTGTTGAGACATCAACAATAGAGTGTGATCTCAATATAATAATACTCCAGTATGTTCTAAATCCATGTGAATCAATTGGTGGATTTAGGTATGTTTGTAAATAATGATGGTTAATAGTATCAACTACTGTGAAAATTCCCTAATAGTTGGGTTACCTTGGCGGTCCCATTAGACAATTCAGTTCATGAATTTAATCATACCATTTAAATTGTAAGGTATTAAGTATTAATTTAATATTCTCGAAGGGAAGAAACAAGATAACACCTAGTGAATCTCAAAATATATTAATTTTAGGGAGACTTAAAGGAGTATGTTGAATTGAAATAAGTAGTGTTTGATGAAATTATTTAGGGAGTCCCACATATAGAATCATGCCAATAAAAAATGCATCCATTGTGGCATGGAGTGTCACATTTAGAAGAATTATCAAATGATTATACAATTAAAGGGATACAGTAGTAACTAAAAATAAATAAATGGAGACTTGCATTTGATAATCATTGGATAAGTTGGGATTTTCACCAAAGATGAAGAATAGCCTTACATACCCACATCATTACAAAAGATAGAATGGTTTTTCGATATTGAGTCATCATACCATGTAATATTACATCATGTGTATTTCATAACATATCAATATGTTTACATGGTTGCAGTCAGTATGGGGAATACCAATTAATCAGTTGTAGTTGGGAACATTTCTACACATTTATGTATTAATTTTGGATACCTAGTCACACTGATGAATGTTTGATATGATCTAAGCCTATGTCTCAACATACTATTAGGATAACATTTGATCGACAAGACAATAACAACATCATCATTAATCATGCATGTAATTTGACAAAATGAAACATCATCATCACCGGAGGACACATATGTTATATTTTTTACAAAACTCATGTGATGATATGTACAGATAGCCTCAAAACCATATAAATAGAGACATAAAACAATATATGGAATAATATACTCAACCACATGATTTATTTGGGGTTATCTACAATGACGAAAAAGAATAAAATCATTGTTGATAAGAATTCCCCACTCAGTCAGTGAAAATAAATATTTAATTTTAAAAAATATATAACCTCATTGGATACAACTTCATAATGGAGATAGTAAGATCTAACTATGATTGTATATTGAGTTTTTGGTCTATCAGATTTTGATTCACTATGAGGTAAAAAATATTTCTTACCCTTTATTGATGATGTAACTTAAAAGGATTTTTTTCTCTACTTGTACATGACAGCTCATGTATGTGAATTCTTGATGATGTTCCACATCATAGTAGAGAATGAAAATGGATGGAAGATGAGGTATATTTTTTCAGATAATTGATGAGAATGAACATCAAGGGAAATTGATGAATATTTCAATAGTTTGGGAATTTTACAACAGAGGATGGTCCCACATTCCCAATAATATAACTAAGTTGAGGAAAGGATGAATAGAAAAAATTATGGATATAGACAAGATAATTATATGTTTTTCGATGAAACCTAGTCCATTCTAGGGAGATCTTTTTAATATTTCATTATACCTCATAAATATATCCCAAATTATACCACTGAATTTTGTGATTCTATAAAAGGGATTTTTTGGTAAACATCCGCCCTTATTTCATTTAAAATTATATGAATATATGAAATTTTCACACATTTCTGAAGACCTTAGGATGGATCTAGATTGGTGATATACTCCAAGAATCATTATTCGCTATTGAGATAAGCGAAGGTTATGATCATAGTGAAAGCACAGAAGGGATGGTTCCCAACTATAATTTTTTCCATATTCCATGGTGAATTGTTATTATTTGATGCATTCGAACACAGATTTGTAGTGTACCATTGTATTTTTTTTGAGATCAATAGTATATCTCCAATAATAGTGATACACATATTCTCTAAAAACTCTATATTTTGATGAAGGTGTCTATGGGTTCTAGCATAGAAGTTTTATGTACTTGCTTCATCTGACTGCAATTGATTTTACAAAAACATCCAAGCATTATCCTTGGTTCAGTGGAGGATGAATGCTCTCATTCTTGAGAATTTTTGTAAAGACCCGTAAATTTCATGGAATAGTTTTTCTTAAATTCTTTGGGATTTTACGAGAACTCAGTTTCTGAAAGCACCTGATTTCGAGGTCTAGTGTGCCCGAAATAATTTTTCTAATGTTTAGCTCGGGTAAGTTTAGTTAACGAATGTGCGGGTTTTTCTATATTTTGAAAAGGTGCACAGAATTGAAATCTGAGGGTACCGATGAACTCGCATCACCCGTAATTTCTTAAGAGGACATTTACCGAAGATGCGGTTGTAGAGGAGGAGGTGTTAAAAAATTGTGGATTAAATAAGAAGTGAATAAAATTGTGGTACAATTTTATTCTTTTATTCTAAGCTGTTATATCCTAAGTGTGGGAGTTGGGGTGGGACCCACTAGTTCCTAACAAACCATGTGGGGAGACACTGTTTCCTCCTCATACGTTCGCCATCGACGTCTATGAAAATTTATTACGTGACGCCGTCAACCGCGACACTGATGTTAGTCATCATTTGTAGAGGTGGGGGTGTGCGTGGATTGAGTAATGATTGGTTTTCCTTCCATGTTGTTCTTCCTCTTAAACCGCTTGTTATCGGAATAATGCGGAAGGGACAAGAAAAAACTAACACGGTCCGATTCCTCCACCATTCTTGTGAATTTGTAGAATTCTTCCGCTATTGTTGAGCGGTGAATCAGGCTATGTTTTTTGAGCCAATCAGAGGACGGAAAACATAGTAAATGGCCTCAGAGCATCGGGGAAACCTAGAAGCGGAAGTTTCATAGAAATCAGATCATCGGAACGAAGAACAGACACCTCGGGAGACATGCTGGCCAGAGGCGTCCTTTTCTGGAAAATTCCAGAATACACGGAGTGTCCTCCAGGAGCACACGCCGTGTAGTACAAGCGTACTATGGCTTCTGTTTCTGACATTAGAAAAGTAACACACAACATGTGACTCTATAAATAGGGTGTGTACTCTCCACACTGTTTGACAGAGGAGACTTCGATGGACATGGCGTGTATATGGGGAAAATACACGGACATAGAAAACAACACACAACCAAGTAACACAACGTGTATTCTCTTCATAGAATGGCAGATGTGGCTTTGCGATGCTCAGCGTGTAATCTAGGAGATACACAGACCCTGGCAGAACCACACGTCCAAGAGGTACTACGTGTACTACCTTCACCTTGGTAGAATCAGCTTCGTGATGACTCAGCGTGTATTTTGGGAGTACATGGACACGGGGTGGAGTACACAGGAATGTATTCAACCACCTGGCCAGGCATGGCCTACACACATGGAACAGACCCTAGGGGTCTGGACATGGCATGTAACCATACCACACGTCATGTACTTACTTATCTACACGACCAGCCCTGCGACACGGGCCGTTTCACACGGGTAGTACCCAATGACTGATGACACGGTGTGTATCGCTTACCTACATGTCGTGTACTTTAGGGAAAGGGCATGGTCGTCTTGTTCTTCGTGACTTGGGAATGTTTTTCTTGGTTTTTTTCCCCTATGACATGTGACGGTACTATGGGATACTTCAACTCTGGACATCATGATAGTTGATGTATCGATCTTTGAATCGAGGAGTAGACCCTCCGAAAATCGAGCGTGATGTGTGTGGGAACTCTAGAGATGGTTGCGACTTCGATGACGATGATGACTGTACATGGATCCTACGTGGGTTCAGCATCGAGGATGACTTTACTTGGATCCTCTACGGGTTCGGCAACGATGATGACTATACTAGAATCCTACGTGGGCTCAACAACGATGGTTACTTGGATCCTACGTGGGTTCGACAACGACAACTTCTTTACTTGTGTCCTACGTGGGTTCGGCAGGGAAGATGATTCATAGGCTACATCTATCATCTCCACCGCTTTCGTGAGTAGTATACCTGTGTTAGCTGAGTCTTGACTTTCAATCAATATAATCGATATGATTGACTTACTTTCCTCAATGGACTGGGTTTTGCTTTCCTGTGTGGACTGGGTTGTGCTTTCCTGTGTGGACTGGGTTGTACATGGGCTCTTGAGTTGGAGCTGAACTTGAATTGATGATTTAGGTATATGTATTGGAATATACCTAAGTAGAGTTGGATTATACTTCGTGTTTATAACTTTTCATTGTGGTGTATCCTTTGTGGATTCTGGGAGACATTCGAGAGTCTTGGGGTCCTTACTGAGTATCGTATACTCACCCCTGCACGGGCTATGCCCACACTATGTTTTGTTTCATGCAGACGACATACAGCACTGATCGAGGTGGACTATAGTGGAGCAGAACAGTACCCGGAGGTGGACCACATGGCGGGACGTAATTAGAGCGGACGTCCAAACCCGATGAGCCGACGAGAATATCTCTACCCACCCTTCAGGTGGGAATTCGGGAGGACGACATGGTGTTTGTTGCTTTACTTTTCTGCTGTTGTACTTTCTTTCTCAGTTGTACTTTACTTTTAGTTGGGTTTGTATACCGGCCCATTTACATTCCATAACATACTTTTTTACACAGTTTACTTAGTGTTTACTTCATCTTGCGCACTCTATTGTGTTTTTTACTTATAAAATCCATTACCTTCCCTTTTATCTTGATATAAGCCTTTGGTGCTAGTGCCATGCCCTGGCCTATGGAAGGCGAGCTTGGGGTGGTCACGGCATGGGCCCCGAGAATGGGTGGTGACAAATTGGTATCAAAGGAGTCGGTTCTACTACAGAACTCAGGAATCTGATAATTTCTTCCTGTGAAGCAATAATTTTAAGGGTATTGAGTATGTTTATCAGTACAGGGTGTCCAGTGTTGGTGTGGCGGATGATGTATCCATACACCAGGACCCTGACTTCTGATATCCGACTTAGTGCTCGAAAACACTGATTGTATGTGTGTTTCAAAAGTTATCATTGTGATTTATTTGTGTTAGCTCACCAGGTTTACTGTTTTAACAGTGGGGCACCTGTTTCTTTTCAGGATTTCCCCATTATGAAATCCAGGTAGGGATCCGAGTTACGTGCGAGATGGAAGCCCACCAAGCGATGAGGCCTCGATGCAGGGCCCCATTACATTGGAGGCACTAGCAGTTCCTCAACCCACTGGGCCACTGATACCATCAGCCCAAGCAGTGGAGAGTGCATGTCACATGAGTGCGCTACATGAGTTTCAGTGATAGAGTATGCCCAGGTTCCATGGAGAGACGGACCCTCAGGCAACCGAGGATTGTATGGAGGCTGTTGTTTGAGTCTTCAGATTGTTAGGGACACCAGAAGACCTTATGGTGATCCATGCTGCGAGTCTTCTGCACGTAGCAGCAGGTAGATTGTGGATCCTAATGCTCCAGGTGCACTACAAGGAAAATATACTATGGACAGACTTCAAGAGCCCCTTCCTCTCGGAGTTCATTCTAGCCACACTCTGTGTGATGTGCATTCAAGAGTTATTATAGATGCGAGAGGGAAAATGAAAGTAGCACAGTACTCGGCGAGGTTTACCGACCTCTCGCGCTATTCCACAGACATGGTAAGGGACCCATTCTTCTGGACCCAGACCTTCGAGCAGGGAATGAGGCATGAGATCAGGGATTCGATGATCTCCCTCAGCATTCTGACACAGTCATGTGTATTGGTGTGAGCCCGCCTTTTGGAGACCTTCCTTGCTGAGCCTACACTAGCAGAGAGGTCTACCACAGAACGGCACGTAGCATATTCATCTGCAGCTGGTAGTAGACAGATGTCCCAGAGGTCCAACTGGACTAGGCAATCCGGGGGAGACCTCAGGATAATGGTTCGGATGTGCGGGGCACACACAGTAGAACCAGTCATATGAGAGGCCGAGAGTGCTATGCATGCAACGGGCAGGGCCACATAGCTCGTGACTACCTGACCCTCTATGCAGAGGAGTAGAAGACGGTTGAGGGACCACCATGGAAGAGGCATAGGTTCGACCATGGCGGTCTGCAGGGAGAAGGCGGATGAGGCAGAGGAGCTAGCTGAGCAGCGGGTGGTGGGCGGCGCTTTGAGACTCCACCACCACCACCACTAGGAGGTCCCCCCCCCCGATCATAGGGATCTGGAGGACAAAGGCAGGCACATCTTTAGGCAGTGGAGGCTTATCACCACGGTGCACCTGATATGATTTGAGGTACTATCTATGTCTACTCCACCCTTGCTACAGTTCTTATAGACATAAGATAGAGTCATAATGTTATTTTTGTTGCCCTTGTTCAGAGCTCAGAGATCCGACAGAGTCGTTGGCTCGATCTTTATGGATAGAGACTCCTACGGGAGTAGAGTCGATGATGACGCACTGTTGCCGGTAGTGTGACCTTACTCTAGGAGGTGAGAGCTTCGGCTCGGATCTTCTTGTAGTGGCGTCGAGGCCTTACGACATCATCTTGGGCATGGATTGGTTATCTACAATCCATGCTCAGATCGACTGTATTAGGTGCAATGTGTGGTGTGTCCACACAGATGGGAGCAGGTTCACCTTCACCGGTGAGAAGGGAGCCTTTGTCGCGCAGGATGGACTTACGCAGAGGAGAGGGCAGCCGATCACACATCAGTTGGCTAGTCTAATTCTTGTAGCGGTTGATGTGAGGAGTCCATGTTTTCCTGTTGTGGTGGATCAGTTGGCAGATGTTTTCCCTAATGACATTCTGGGTCTACCTTCTCGCAGATAGGTAGACTTCTATATTGACATTTACATCGGGACAACCCCTATATCTACTCCAGTATATCGGATGGCACCCACTGAGCTTCGAGAGCTGCGGGTACAGCTGGAGAACTTTTAGGGCAAGAGATTCATCTGACCCAGTGTTTCATCCTAGGCTTCTCTGATTTTATTTTCCAAGAAGGTAGATGGGAGCTTACGACTATGTGTAGATTACAGTTTCCTAATCAGGTGACCGTAAAGAACAAGTATCCACTCCCAAGGATAGACAACCTCTTTGATCAGCTCAAGGGGCACGATGGTTCTCGAAGATAGACCTCAGGTCAGGCTATCATCAGCTCAGATTTTGAGACGAGGATGTCCCGAATACGGCCATCAGGTGTTGGTATGTACACAATGAGTTCTTGGTTATCCCTTTCAGCATATCCAATGCTCTAGTGGTGTTCATGATTCTCATGAACAGGATCTTCCAGCCTTATGTCGATCGATTTTTCATAGTATTCATCGATGATATACTGATTTACTCAACTTCTGAGGAGGAGCACGCCTTCCACTTAAGGGTTGTATTGGACACACCCTGAGAGAACCATCTTAATGGTTATCTCTCGAAGTGTCAGTTCTGGATTCGAGAGGTCCACTTTTTGGGGCACATCATCTTTGGGGCGGGACTTGTTGTGGATCATGTGAAGATCGAGGCAGTACTTTCTTGGGAACCACCCAAGATTGTGACGGAGGTGTGGAGTTTCCTAGGTCTGGCTGGGTACTATTGGAGATTTGTTCCAGACTTCTCCAGGGAAGTAGCACCACATTCAACATTGACAAAGACTGGGAAACCCTTCGTGTGGTCAGGTAGATGTCAGCAGATCTTCCAGGATCTGAGGCAATGATTGGCCAGTGCACCCATCTTGAGGCTACCTGAGGAGGGCGTAGGTTATGTAGTTTATTGTAATGCATCAGGGACCAAACTCGGTGTGTCCTGATGCAGGAGCGGGCAGTGATCGCTTATGGTTCATGACAGTTGAGGCAGCACGAGCATAACTATGCTACCCATGACCTGGAGTTAGCCGCAGTGGTCTTCGCCTTGAAGATGTGGTGGCACTATCTGATTGAAGAGTTCTTTACAGTCTACTATAACCACTAGATTCTCTGGTTCATCTTCTCGCCTAAGGACCTGAACCTGAGAGACCGACAATGGATCGAGTTCCTCCAAGACTATGACTTTGATATAGTCTTCACTCTTGGGATGGGGATCGTAGTAGCTGATCCTTTAAGCAGTAGGATGAGCATTCAACTACTTGGAGAGGCGACAGAGCAGTTACCCACTTTGCAGATATCATTCATGGATAGAAATGGAGAAGCCTTCCTATAGTCACTCACAGTCACTCCTCCACTACTTCAACAGGTTAGAGAGGCACAACGTGGGGACGTTGACTGTGAGACGCGACGTGCACAGATTTCCACAAGGCAGGTGCTTGATGGAATTTCTGATGGAGCAGAGCATGTCATCCTCTTTAGGGGACATACCATGGTACCTGTTTCATTACAGGAGGAGGTGCCAAGGGAGTTTCACACTTACTATCTATCGTTACATACTAGAGTAGCAAAGATGTACTAGGACCTCAGATGATATCACTGGTGCTCGGGTATGAAGAAGGCTGTGGAAGAATTCATTTCTCGATGCCTCAACTGTTATCAGGTGAAGGCAGAGCACTAGGTACAGGCAGGTTTGGTGCAGCCCTTAGAGGACCTGGAGTGGAAGTGGGATGGGATAACAATGGATTTTTTGATAGGACTTCCACGCACATCTAGAGGACACGACTCCATCTGGGTGATTGTCGACCGACTCAACAATTCGGCCCACTTCCTACCTATCAGAGAGTAGGGATCAGGGGGGACCATGGGGTGCCTCTATGTTCACGAGATCATATGGATTCATGGTGTTCCATCATCTATCATCTCTGATCGAGATGCTCGCTTTACTTCCCGGCTTTGTAAGGGGTTTCAGATGGCGTTTGGGATGTAGCTACGCTTGAGCACCACCTTTCATCCTCAGACGGATGGCTAGATGGAGAGGACCATTCAGACACTGGAGGACATGATCCGTGCATGCGTCCTTGACTTTGGTCGCACCTGGGAGGATCACCTACCCTTGGTGGAGTTTGACGACCACAACAGCTGCCACTCCACCATCGGGATGGAACCATACGAGGCATTGTACGACCGACCATGCAGATCACCTCTGTGCTAGACTGACCCTGTTGAGTTAGCACTCGTAGGACCAGAGATTGTTCAATCTACGACAGAGAAGGTACAGATCATCCAGGAGTGGATGAGGACTACACAAAGCAGATAGAATTTATATGATGATAGGAGGATGAGACCACTAGAGTTCGAGGATGGGGGCCACGTTTTCTTACGGGTCTCACTTCGACATCAATTATAGAGGTTTGGCAGGGGTAGAAAGTTATCTCCACGCTTCATCGGACCATTCCAGGTCCTTAGCAGGGTAGGCGAGGTGGCTTATCGTCTTTCCCTTCCACCTCAGTTACACTGGGTGCACGGTTTATTCCACGTATCCCACCTGAGTAGATACATGCACTACCTAAAACATATCATTTATCACGGGGAGCTGGACATCGTTGACTAGGCGACTTTTGTGGAGGTCCCGGTGGAGATCGAGGATCGATAGGAGCAGGTCCTACGTGGATGGTCGATTCCTCTAGTGCGCATCTGGTGGCATCACGGGAACCTCATGGAGATAACATGGGAGCGGGAGGCTCATATGTGTGCACAGTACCCTCATTTATTTCCCTAGTTTATGATGTAGCTTTACGAGGGTGTAAAGCCCTGATGTGGGAGTAATTTAAAGACCCGTAAATTTCAAGGAAATTTTTTTTCTTAAATTCATTGTGAATTTATGAGTACGCAGTTTCTAACGGAACCTAATTCCGAGGCCCAGTGTGCCCGGAATAATTTTTATGAAGTTTATCTTGGGTAGGTTCAGTGAAGGAATATGCGGGTTTTTCTATCTTTTGAACTAGTGCTCGGAACAGATATCTAAGGGCACTGATGAACTCACAGCGCTGATAATTGCATAATAGGACCTTTACCATAGATATGTTTGTACGCGAGGAGGTGTTAAAAAAATGTGGATTAAATAAGAAGTGAATAAAACTTTAGGACAATTTTATTCTTTTATTTAAAGTGGTTATATCCTAAGTGTTGGAGTTGGGGTGAGACCCACTTGTTCCTAACTACCCATGTGAGGATAAATGTGAGGTGGGGCCCACAAAAGTCCTAACACTTCACATTCCCTAACTCCATAACTCACCCCTTTAAACTTGTCAACTCCCCCATTATTGGATTAACTCTTCCTCTCCCCACTCTCCCTCATTAGTGCTTTACAACCTATCACAAAATTAATTTTAAAACACATGGTTTAATTAATTAAGTGAATTGGATTATGTATTTTGTAATTTTGAATGAATGGAATGAATTAATGAAATAAGGAGGAGCCTTATTTTATTTTTTTGGTTGGCTTGTTGTGTTGAGAATTTGGGGGGAGAGCTCTAGTTTATTTGAAGAACATCATCCTCAACGAAGAACATCAAGTCTCTGATGAAGAACATCGACTCAACGACCCCATTTTCTTCTTCCTTTTCCTCCTCCGCCGGAATGAAGTAAACACCGACACGAGAACTCTCCAACAACATCACGCTTTGTTTTCTTCTCTCCGTGATAAAAAGAGGAGACACTGCTCCCTCCTCGGACGTTCTCTATCGACGTCTACGAAACCTCACCACGTGATGTCTTCATCCACAACGCTGATGTTCGTCATTGTTTGTTGAGGTAGGGGTGTGTTTGGATTGGGTAATTTTTGGTTTTCCTTCCATGTTGTTGTTCCTCTTAAACCTCTTTTTATCAAACTAATGCAGAAGGGACTGGACCAATCTAACACAGTCCGATTCCTCCACCATTATTGTTAATTTGTGGAAATATTTGGCCATTTTTGAGTGGTGAATCAGGCTATGTTTTCGGAGCCAATCGGAGGCCCTAAAACATCGTAAATGGCCTCAGAGCATCTGGGTGACATAGAATCGGATGATTCATAGAAATGGGATCATTGGAACGAAGAACGGACACCTAGGGAGGCATGCTGGCCAGAGGCGTCGTATTTTGGAAAATTCTAGAATACATGGCGTGTCCACCAGGAGTTCATTCTGTGTACTACAAGCATACTTTGGATTCCATTTAAGATGTTAGAAAAGTAACACACGGTGTGTGACTCTAGAAACATGGTGTGTACTCTCCACACTATTTGACAGAGGTGACGTCGATGGACATGGCATGTATTTGGGGAAAATACACGGAAAAGGATAAAAATACACAGCCAAGTAACATAGCATGTATTCTCTTCATAGAAGGGCATAAGTGGCTTCACGAGGATCAGCATGTAATCTGGGAGATACATAGACACGGGAAGAACCCCACGGGCAAGAGGCATGGCGTGTACTACCTTCACCATGCCAGAAGAGACTTTGTGATGACTCGGCGTGTATTCCGGGAATACATGGACATAGGGTGGAGTACATGGGAATGTATTCCACCACACGACCATGCATGGTCTGTGCACATGGAACTGACCCTAGAGGTATGGAAACGGCGTGTAACCATACCACACACTGTGTACTTACTTATCTACATGACCAGCCCTGCAACACGGGCCATTTCACATGGGAAGTACCCGGTTACTGATGACACAATGTGTATTGCTTACCAACATGTCATGTACTTTAGGGAAATGGCTTGCTCATCTTGTTCTCCGTGACTTGGGCACATTATGCTTGGGGTTTTTCCCCTTTGACATGGGACAGAACTACATGATACATCAACTCTAGACATCGTGATAGGTGATGTATTGATATTTGAATCGAGGAGCATACCCTCTGGATATCAAGCATGCTATGTGCGGGAACCATAGAGCTGGTTGTGACTGCGATGAAGATGACGACTGTACTTGGATCCTACGTGGGTTCAGCATTGAGGACGACTGTACATGGATCCTCTGTGGGTTTGGCAGCGATGACAACAATACTATGATCCTACATGGGTTCGGCAGTGATGGTTATTGTACATGGATCCTATGTGGGTTCGACAGTGACGACTTATGTACTTGGATCCTATGTGGGTTTGACAGGGAAGTTGATTCAGAGGCTAAATATATCATGTCCACCCCCTTCATGAGTAGTATAACTGTGTGAGTTGAGTCTTGACCTTCAATCAATATTATCGATATGGTGGACTTACTTTCCTATGTGGAATGGGTTGTGCTTTCTTTTGCGGATTGGGTTGTACTTCCCTGTGTGGATTGGGTTGTACATGGGCTCTTGAGTTGGAGCCGAACTGGAATTGATGACTTAGATATATGTATGGGCATATACCTAAGTATTGTTGTCTGATAATTCGTGTTTATATCTTTTCATTGTGGTGTATCCTTTGTGGATTTTTGGAGACCTTCGAGAATCTCGGGGTCCCTACTTAGTATCGTATACTCAGCCCTGCATAGGCTATGCCCGCACTACGTTTTGTTGGATGCAGACGACAAAAATCACTGATCGAGGTGGAGTCTAGTGGAGAGGAACGATATCTCGAGGTGGACCACTTGGAGGGACGTACCCAGAGCGGACAGCCGGACCCGAGGAGCCGACGAGACTACCTGTACCCACCCTTCATGTGGGAATTCCAGAGGATGGCTTGGTTTTTGATGCTTTAATTTTCATCTGTTGTACTTTATTTCTCAGTTGTACTGTTCTTTCATTTGGGTTTTTATAAAGGCCCATTTAAATTCCATCACTTACTTTTGTACACATTTTACTTACTGTTTACTTCATCTTGCGTACTCTTTTGTGTTTTTTTACTTATATAAAGGCAAGACCATCCCTTTTATCAGGATATATGCCTTTGGTTATAGCTGCCAGGCCCTGGTCTATAGAAGGCAGGCTTGGGGTAGTCACGGCCCGGGACCCGAGGATTGGTCGTGAAAATTTTCTTAGAGAAGAAGTCACTTTCTAGGCTTGAAAGAAATTCTCCAAATTTTTGTGCACAACTAATTGCGTTACATTGTTGGTTCCCCCTTGACCAATTAGAGAATAATTACATAACTATGAATTTAATTCATTAGGTAATAATAATTAATTAGTAAAAAAAATTTACTTGTTTTATTATTCCACGTGAAACCCCCATGTCAAATAATAAAATAAATACCATTATTTCTATGACATGTTCTTCACATAAATATTATATTAAAATAATATTTTAATAATATTTTATTTAATATTATTTCTAACCATACCAGAGACATGGTCTGGAAATCCTCCACAATTATTACTGGACCACGAAAAATTAATTTTCATTTATTAAATATATATAATTTCAATATTTATTAATAAGTAAATGAATATTATGTTTACAAAATTATAAAATAAACAGTTTTTAAATATTCCCTCTCAAATATATTCCCTCAAATAACTACCGATGCAATAAATGCGACCAAGAATACATGAATAATTATTAAACCACAATAGGGAATATTATTTATTCAACTTCTTAAATAATAAACTATTTAAATGAGACTCTAGATACACTTACTGAGAGACCCTCTAGGAAACTTTTTAGTGGCATTTGATGAACCAACCTAACGTCCAAGGTTAACAACTAGAAACACACCAAGGAACCCATAGAGAATGATGTTAATTCCACTACCACTTTTCACCTCATATGAATGGTTAACATGTAATATAATCCCTTTGTATTAATATTATCAATCAAGTTGGTTTCATTCATGTTCTATCAACCCTTCTACATTATTTCTCTTTCTTTGAATTCCCAAAAAATGATGTTGCCTTTAGATCACCATGGACATTAATTTATATTGGCTATATAGTTTCCATCAATGGGACTGATATATCAACTTCCATTATTGTGTGGAAGGGAAAAATAAATTCTTACAATTTTCATTAATGAATTATTACTAATGATTCACCAAACATATCCCACATAAACGTGGTCATATGCCATCACATTTTTCTCTAATAAATCTATGTGCATGATTCATGACACCCATTAATAATAATATAAGAGTATAAGGAACAATAAACACTCCCATAGATAGGGACATCCAATGACACTTATAAATGAGGATTTCCTATTTGTGGGTCTCATTCTCATAATATTATCCTTGACATTAGCAAGGGAATACCCCATTAGATGGTTCCCCAAAGTCTTATGAGTCTCCACCCTGATATTATATATAATTTTTGTCCCTTCGTATTATATCATCTAGATATATAACATATGTTCATGAATAGTGACCTGGAACATCCTGGTTCTTATCATAGTAGGGATCCGCTATAACCTTTTAGTGCAACAACTTCTCTTTGGACATTATCACTTATAATTTCATGCAGAAGAACAATCATAATGTGAAAAAAAAATTATTAATAACCATATAATGAATATATGTTTATAATAATGTACAAAGTTTTTCTTTCTAGGGAACCAACTCCAACGGACTTGCACTTACACTAGAGCCAACTTCTAACAGTCATTAATCTACTAGTTGTCACATGGTATTAATGCTTTTGTTAAGATATGCATTCAGTCATGTGGCCCACCATGATATCTTCTATGGATACTATGCTCTCTCTAACATCCCCCATTCAATAAAAATACCTCCAAAGGAGATACTTCTAGTGTACGATCTTTTTCTATGGATGTGACCTTGGTTCTTTGCCAAGAGACACCACTGCATTATCATCATAGAATAATGTGATAGGGTCTTTACTTATAGGTACCACATCATGCTCTTGGGTAAATCTATGAATCTTGATGACTTCCAAGACTGAATCATAAGCCGCTATATACTCATAATTCGCTGTAGAATTTTCCAATACTAGATACTTTTCACTCTTACAACTCATAACTCCTTTATTAAGACATAAAAAATACCTCATTTATGACATCAGATCATTCTGATCATTCTGAAAACAAGAATCCGTATACTCTCTAATGATAATTTCCTGGTCTACTCTATACACCTGAAACATATCCTTAGTTTTTCTTATATACAGAATAATATTCGTAATAGTATTCGAATGTTGTTCTCTAGGATTTTATTGATATATACCTTCCATGTTCAGTTCATAGTCAAAATAATGTCTTGTATATTACTTGGCATGCATGATATATTCTATCATTGAATCAGAATGGATCTTACACAATCGATGTATATCCAATTTTGTATGGGTTCACATTTTCTTTGAAGGATGTAAACCATGTAACACTATAATCAACCCCTCTTGGATTATTCAATACTAAATCTATTTGGTATATGGTCAATATAATTTCATTGTCGTATTCCAATATGCCTCTAGGATCTATCATGAATGATCAGGATCCATAGAATGTTGGATGCTTCGCCTTAGTCCATCATGGAGAATGTTTTGTTAAACCAGTCATTATATAACTCTAATTTCGATATGTTGTTTCCAATAAGTAACATGTCATCAACATATAGTACTAGTATAATGACCACATTCCCATTAAAAAAAATTTATACATGTGACTCACATTCATTTTTAATGAAAAAAATTCTTTTATGGAGTCATCAAATTGTATTTTCCATGACCTAGATGCATTCTTCAATCCATTAGTGGATCTATATGACTTTAAAATTATTTTGGCTTCACCTGGTGTCATAAATGCTTCTATTTGGGTCATATAAACATCTTCTTGAATATTCCTGTTAAGGAATGAAACTTTGACATCCATATGCAAATTCTCATAGTAATGTTATGATGAAAGGAAAATATGATTCTGAAGGATTTAATCATGGAAAATATTGAAAAGTATACATCTTAGTAAATTCCTTGATTCTTTTTAAACACTTTAGCCACTAGCATTGCTTTATAGGTACATTCATTACCTTACAAGGCTGGTTTCCTCTTCAATACTCATTTGTATCCTATAGGATTTACATTAACTGGTGCATTGACTAAAATCCAAACATAGTAATAATACATTGAATCCACCTTAGAATTCATAGCTTTTAGCCATCTTGTAGCTTTTGATCTCTCAATGTCCTCCATATAGGATAAAGGTTCATCATTTTCAAACAGTAATGTGTCACCATCCTCGTTGACAAGAAAACCATATGTCTTTGGTTACCTTACCTCTTGTACATTCCTATACAGTACATGTGTTTCTAGAACTACTTCTTCCATAGGGGCCTATGGAACATTTTCATTTACCTACTCTTGGGTATCATGGGCATCAAATTAATCAAATTCAATCCTCCTACCACTATTCTATTTGAGGATTTTCTCCCTCTCAAGAAAGACAGAATGACTATAGATAGTTAAATTCTTGTCTGTGAGGTTGAATAGGTTGTATCCCTTTGTTTACATGGGATACCCTATAAAGATACACATCATTCCCGATGGTAATAGTTTGTTTCATGATAAAGAGTTAAAAAATGCCTCGATTCCCCATACATGTGTATTCAAAAAAATGGGTAACTTTCCACCTGAAAAATGAAACGGAATCCCATTTTCCACCTTAGTTAGTAGTAAGTTTAATGTGAGTGACATATTTTTTAATGAATATCCTCAAAATGATAATAGATGATATATATGACTTATTATCAACCTTACCATTTCCAACTATGTATGGTACCACCTTTCACAAACACTATTAAACTATAGTGTATATGGTGGAGTGAGTTATGATAGAATCAAAAACTCCCATTTAATTTGGATGATCTCTTGGTTAATATATTCTCCTCCTCCATCCAATTTATGATTATTTATCATTATAGCAAGCTGATTCGGTACATCATTCTTTAATTCTTTGAGTTTATCAAAGTATTCAGAATTATACATCATCAATAAAATATGTCTATATCCACTCAACTTATTAGTAAATGTTATGAAGTACAAATATTCACCTATAAATTCAACTATAAGTGGATCAAATACATTAGTTTTCACCAATCCTAGAATCTCTATGGAACCTTCACCCCATCCAACATATTGAGGTTTTTTCATTTTACCTTACAAACAGGAATGACATCTATCTAGTGGTTTTATTATAGAAGTGTCTAAATATAAATCTTGATATAGCATTGTTAGATCTTTCTTATTTACATGAATGAGATGGTGATGCCACAATTTAGTGTTGAATGAGTCTTGTGAACTTATTTCGTTATCAATTTCCAACACATGGTTTTCATAATATAATACATATAGACCATTATTTAAATTCTCCATACCAAAACATTTGTTGTACATATAAAAAATTTTCTGAACATGGAAATAATCCCATATATATCCAGATATGTTACATCTATTATATTTTTGGTAACATGTGGTACATAAAAACATCCATTTAAAACCAAAATCATTATCATTTGAAATTTACTGTGGTACTCAGTAATTGAAAGAGTAGAAAGCCTCAAACCAATGGCATCTCATCTATCCACCTCTCCAAAGGATGTTTTCTCAAATCTACTATTTTCCTGCATTTCAATACATATGTGAGAACCAAAAGTTGTATTTAATACAAAATGTATAGAAAAGGAAAAATTTATCTTGATAATGAATGCACATTTGGAATACCTATACCTCTAGTTGAATTTCCTCTTCCAGTGGCCTAACTTGCCACATGAAAGACACACTGCCTCCTTTTCCGTACCATGCTTTTGGATCTTATTCTTCTTGGACGGATGGTTCTCTAAGGAATTATACTGTTTGTAGCTCTTATTCCCCTTTTATGTGTCCTTACTCTTTCTACTCACTATAAGGATTGCAGGTTTGTCACACCCCATTTCCTTACCCCATGGAGAATCAGGGTTAGAAGATTTGATAGAATCTTCTCATTAACGATCATATTATATTTTATAATAATACTATTGAGGGTCCTAGGTAGTGATGATAGTATGTGTTCTATATGGAACTAATCCAAGAATATAATCCCTAAGATGCCTAGATTCTCAATGTGTCCAATAATATTGACTACATGTGGCCTAGCTTGCATAGACTCTCCATGAATAATGGTTAAAAATCATTGGATATCTCATACCTCTCTTGTCATTCATTCTCTTGATTGAGATCAATATGTTTAGACATCATTCTATATGAGTCCATTTCCTCATGTTCCTTCCAGAGCACATAGTTGATGGCTAATTGCATGAGTCACTGAATATACATAGCATCATTGATATGTTTATCATACATAGATAGCTACTCAACACTGACCTCTTTTCCAGGTGAAAATACTAAATGTTTTTCTAGAACAAATTGTTTCATTTCATGGAGAAGGATGTCATGAAGGCACCTTTTCCACTCCTAGAAATTTGTTGCAGTGAGAAGTATTTCCTTCTCAGGTATAAAATACAACATTATGTGTAATTCAATTTTTAATATCATTTCATCTACTAAGATAAATAGAGTTTAAATAATTATTCTGATTAAAATATGATAAATAAATAAATACTCATTATCCTCCAAATATTTTATCAAAATCCAATATACCTCACCATTGGATTCAGAATTTCATGTTTCTTAGACATTCAAGTGGAATGTATCCATCATTCCCTTTTAACTACCCCAATCATGGATGGTCAATAAATCTTAATGGATTTAGGTTTGCATTCCAAATTCAAACTTCTTAACTCAGGGCTCCTTGATCTGTTGAGCGGACTCTGAAATCCTGAAATACTTAAATATGGATTTCCTCAAACATTTCCTCTCATTTACACCAAGTCAAACTTTTACAGTCAACCATTGAAGTAAACTATATCAAGTCATCCCAAAACCTCATATTATAATACCACGATAATTGAATTCCCCCCAACATTGGCCGGTCAATAACATTGAACTATGGTTTGATTGTAACCATGTTAATGGAAGGTTGTACCGATTTGATATCTTATTGAGGTATTTTATAATTTATGCATAAATTTCCATTAACTATATTTTCACATGAATGTTAATAATATGTGGGATAAGATTAAGCGATTAACCATATATTAGATAAAATTTTGGCATAAGTCATTTTGTTTTAAATTCTTCTTGAATACTTATTAATTCATTAATTATATGATCGCGAAAAAATACATAATGGATAACCATATAACTGGATGAAATAAAATAAAGGGTATGATCATGAGCTTGTTCTAATGGTTTTTGTCTTTTTGATTGATAGTTTAAACACTGACCTAGGGGTGAAACACCTTGAACCAGTAAGGATCTTGTTTATAGTTTTCCATCGATCCACCTTTGTATCTCCTTTGATTGGTTTCACCTCAGCTCCTAACTAAACTATATCCATTAAATTTAGAGCTCCATCCATTACATATTCTTCTACTCACATGATGTTGAGGGGTAAAAGGGGGTTTAAATAAAATAATACATTATCATGCATGCCCTACATATTAATAAATAGATAATGCATGCATGCCAACAATTTAAATTGATAATAAATTAAAATAAAATCAATCTCATACAATGGTCTAGTCTAGCTCATAATCATCAACATGCATGCAATGAATTGTTATTTTTAATAAAACTAGAACTCAACTCTTTTATAGTTGTTCATTAAGATAAATCTTCCTCAAATAGGGTAATTATTATATTTCATTTATCAATCCTTTTCAGTTAAACCCTTCCATAATTTCCTTTATATTATTATCAATTATAATTATAAATAAATTAATAAATACATTTAAAATATACAGTATACATAAATTTTACCTTGGATGATACCCAATGAACACCCATACCAAAAAATCCAACATGAATTATACTTGTATACACTTTATTCATTATGACATGTAGTATTCCCATAGAATTAGAATTGTAATAAAACTCATACATTTTGTGCAGAACATTGAACATTATACAGATGTCAATTATATATATATATATATATATATATATATATATATCAAACACCTATCACATGTTGTGTCTTAGATTTATGCCCACACGAAGGTACATGTA
The DNA here is from genome assembly GCA_963277665.1 of Viscum album. NCBI lineage: Eukaryota > Viridiplantae > Streptophyta > Magnoliopsida > Santalales > Viscaceae > Viscum > Viscum album. The sequence goes on along the minus strand of OY728120.1, from coordinate 25,403,264 downwards.
TCAAGGGTTACATATTTTAACAATAAATGTTTTAAATCAGTGTAATATGGATGTAGTGAATGACGTGTAGATCCGACTATACGGTGTGTAACCTATTCACCGAGTATCTGATGTACACACATTGGGACTCGGCTTGTGATGTGTACTTCAAAAAATTTGGAGTACATGTTGTGTCTAGTAGGATACATTCTATTTTGACTTGGCGTTATACGGTGTGTGATTCAGATTACATGTCAAGTATGGAAGATTACATGGTGTGTATCTTAGAATACACGACATTCACTTTCATGTTACCTAGAAATAATATCTAGATCCTCAGGATGATATCATCAATTTAATTTTAATAATAATGTTATTTTATTATGTTGGATTAGAAAAAAATGGAGGAACAGATCTCCAAATTAAAATTATACTAACAATTAAACATGAATTGAAAAACTAAATTATTTGAGCGTAAAAGATAAATAAATTTTTTATATAATTATATAATAAAATATCTCTTCTCCGATACAATTTGTATGTTTGAGTCGCAGAAGAAGTGTGGGTGGGACACTACCCAAAATTAATTTTTTATATATTTAATGAAAAATCCAACATCAATACGATGATAAACACCCATATCCAGGGAATTTAATCAAGTAATCATATAAAGAAATAAAATCCTGAAACCAATATAGGGAGGATCAAAAAAATTATTTTATAATTAAAGTAGTTAAATTAATGAATTTACTCTAAGGTGGTTCTTTCTTCGTTAATGCTTTCGACCACATATATGAAATGTGTCTTCATTGAATTATAGAGATAAAATTTGTATCCATTCTATAGGTGATCAACATGTGCTCAACGAATCTCCAGACCTCACCAAAGGTGTCTCTAGGTGCTAGCATAGAATATCCTTATGATTTCATTGTCCACCTTCGATCTCCTTGAGAACAAATTCCAATGTGTTCTCCCTGATCCAGTGGAGGAGGACTGCTCTCGTTCTTGAAAAATTTATTTCAAGAGAAGAAAATCTCTAGGCTTGAGAGAAATTCTCCAAATTTTTCATCACAACAAGTTTCCTTGGTCTTTTGGTCTCCCTCTTAGATAATTAGAGAATAATACCATAATCAGGAATTTTATTCACTAGGTAATAATAAATAATTAGCACAATTTTCCTTAATTATTTCATTATTCCATGTGAAACCCCAAGTCCAATAATAACAGAAATAACATTATTTCCATGACATGTTCTTATTTTTCATGTTATTTTTAAATACTATTTTATTTAAATAATATTTAATATTATTTCTCACCGAACTAGAATAATGTCCTTTGAATCCTCCTCAATATTTACGGGGCCTTGAATAATTAATATTTATTTATTAAATAAAAATTACTGCATTATTCACTGATAAATAAATAAATATTACATTTACTAAAATATGAAATGTATATTAAATATTACATATTCAATATATTGTCTTGTATAACTACTAGAATATTAAATGTGATCAAGACTTCATAAATAATTAATAGACCACAATAGGGAATAAAATTTATTAATCTTGTTATATGATAAATTATTTAACTCAAATTTCGTATATAGTTATTGTGTGAACCTCTTGGACTCTTTCATAGGGGCATTAGGCGATCCTACCAAATGTCCAAAGTTATCATCTAGCAACATGCTAGGGCGCCCATAGGGAAAGAAGTTAATGCTTCATTGACATGTCACCTCATACAAACACATACCGTGTTATATAATCCTTTTTTATGTTATCTCCAATCAAGATGGTTTCATGCAAGTTCCAGCAACCCAGGTGCATGATTTCTTATTCATTTACTTCAATAAAATTGTACTATTCTATAGAACACAATGTCCGAAATTTATTTAGGCTATATAGTTTCCATCAATGGGCCAAATATACCAATGTACTTTATGGAAATGAAGGGATAAATCCTTTCTCACATTATTCATTAACGCAATATTACTCATGACGCTCCCAACATATCATACCTCACCATGAACATATGTCATCATGTATTTCACAAATACTTCTAAGTGGACAATGTGTAATACCCATTGATAATAATCTTAACTTGTAAGGATGAATACACATGTATGCGGATAGGAACATCCAATTGCACTTATAAATGTGGATTTCCTACTTGTTATTCCCATTTTAATCATATCATCCTAGGAATTACCTAGGGCATACACTAAGAGAAGGTTCCTAAAAGTCCAATGAGTCTTCCCATAGATATAATGCACCACATGTGTCCCTTCAAATGATATCATCCAGCTATAGAATAGATGTTTATGAATAGTTTTAAGGAACTTCTAGGTTCTCATCATAGCAAGGATTCACTATGACCGTTTAGTGTGACACATACTCTTAAGACATTATCACATACATTAGTTGGTATAAGAAGAATAATTATGTGATAATAAGATTATTAATATCCATACAATGAATATATGATTATCATAAAATTTAAAGATTTTTGGTTTAGGGCACCAAATCCAACAATCTGGAGATCAAATGTAATATTTGGGGCTTGAAATATATGAATGTGATCATAAACCTAGGTTCTTTGTTCCACAGTAACCAAACTGACTGAGGAAATTAAAATGACCATAATTTCTAGAAAATAATCTATGAATGGATATTTAATGTTCCTATTCCTATAACAGAACCACCTATCCTTGAAGTGAGGGATTTCCACGATGAATCATTAAAAATAGACCTGGAGGGAGTGGAGAAGGATATTGTGTAGCAGGACCCAATCATATTAACAAGAACGTAAAAATTATTGAAGGGTTTATGTGATGTTTTGAATCCTAAAACCTACATTTTTTAGGTTAAAATATCTTCCCTTGAATGTATTCTATATAAAATATTTTTATTCATAGTACTTATTATTGACTAGTAAGGGGAATCCATAAGGTTTCATTGAAGTAGTTCTGAATTGTAAAAAACTCAAGTGGATTCATGCAGTGGAGGATGAGATGGTGTCTTTAGGGAAGAACCATGTATATGATTGGGTAGAACTACCCCGTAGTAATAAATTTCTAATAAAAAATAGGTTTCCAAGATGAAGAATGACGAAAATATAAGGAAGTTTATGAATATTCATTATTTAGTAGTCATGGGATACCTTTATAATAAATGTGTTTAATTGGATAATATTTTTTCTCCCATGGTGAAGATGACTTCAATTTGAGTTGTTATCAAATTGGTTTAAATGATGGACATGGAGCATGAATTTAATGAAATAAGGAAATATTTTCTTCATGGTGAGTTCTCTGACAAAATCTCTATGAATCATTAAGAAGGTTTTGATGTTTTTGGAAAAAAACCTCAACTTCAATTTGAATGACAAATTCAACAAACATAGAAAATAATCTCGATATTTCTACCAGAATTTAGAAACATTCATGGTTAGTTATTGATAAAAATGGACAAATGAGGACCAATATTATGACATCCCGATACTTAATAATGGTGAAATTGATTTTCTATTAAGTTATATAGAATAGATATGAGTCATTGGTAAGTATGAAATGAAGAAAACTGGTATGAAGAAATAATTACATATTTCTTCATATATAAATGACATGGGAGTGTCTTAACATATTTTGGGGAAGAAAATAATTAATCCATATAAGATGATGTTTTTATGGACATATCAGTAGAATTACGTTGATTTTTTTGAAATGATTCAATATGGATAGAGTCAGTCCAATGAGAACACCTCCTCCTAGTCATATGAATTTTAGGAAGTATAAATGTCTATCTTAAATTAAATAAATTGTGGCTATTGAGATGATACCATACTCATTAGCAGTTAGAATCATGATTTATTGCTATGGTGGGTGGAAGCCTAAACTTTTCACATGCACTAGAAATCATGATTTGATTTCTTTCTAATACCTAAAAGTAGCATCGGGATACAGTCAAGTCGGGTTTATGGAATCATTAAGGTATATTAAATATATCTTTTTATAGGGGATATAGCCCTTTTTGGAGTTCTATAAAAATTAATATATGACTATAAATACTCATAATCATAATTCTACATTAGGATACATATATAATTTTATTGGAGGAGTTATATCATTGCATCCATGTTGGAAAAAGTGGTTCAAATTAACCATGATGTATGAAGAGGTAATTACTTCTCTAGAATCCTAATAGGTGATGTTGTGGAAAAATAATATTCATTAGGATCTCAATTTCACCTATATATAGTTCAACATTAATTATAAATGTCAAATTACATTGTAATTATTTATAAAATATTTGAAAAATTTATGGATGAAGCACATAACTATTTATTGTTAGTGGTTATTTTAAGTGAAAGATAAAAAGATACAAAGACATGTAAAGATCCACTCAAAGAAGAACATGATAGATATGGTTAAAAATGAGGTTTCTTAAGATAATCTAAAAAATTTTAGATTTTATAGAGGATTTTAGTTGCATTGGGTGAATTAAATGGGTCTGGCTACTTTTTTTGGTGGCCAGTGTCCCAACCCCACTAGACTAAAGGTTACCTCACCATTGGTTATTACAGATTTTGAATGTATAGGATATCATGTTTGATGACCAATGATTGGTGTTGATTTGTTGGGGATTGATGGGTGTCTTTTAAAACAAGACACCTCCCACCATGGTTATAACAAGAATCATTTTTTAGATCCTTTCAATATTAGATATAATCCAAGATAGATATTTTTTTGTGAGAACCATGAGTGTTCCATATGTGGGTGATAGAGGGAGGTTTGGGAGGGGGATTATTATAAACTTTATTCATGAAAAATATATCATTTCCCTCATCTATTTATATAAATTTGTGTTCAGTGAATCATAATAAACCAATAAATCTTGTGATTATATAATGGAATCACCTTTTTGAATTTTTGCTCAATGTGTTCTTGCATCAACATCATTTTCCATTATTATCCAAGAACCCAAAATACCTTTTTTGATGATCATAAAGATAATGGTTGGTGATGAATAACACTAGTTTGATCTAGATTCAATCATCCATTTTTTTAATTCCTCTCATTGGTGAGGTTATGGGATTTACTATTTCCTTATGATTTTCCTTCTACATTCTAATAATTTGGCTACCAATAAGGAACCACATTCTATTCATAAATAAATATCACATCTGATTATAAAAATAATCATTAGATAACATTATAATCTGTTCTATAATTGAATAGGTTCATTATATTTGGAAACAAATATACATAAAAAATGGGTTCATAAGTGAACTGCACGATCTACCTCTTTGTAAGATCCTAGGTTTTCCTTGAGGTGTGAATCATTTCATTCTGGCTAAATGTTTGTTAAATGATCCTTTTTTTATTAAGCCCTATGTTGGGTTTTGGGCCAATTGGTTTGTCTTTAGGGATGAAGATGTAGGAAAGATGTGAACTAGAAACAGGCTAGTTACAAGACAAGTTATAGCAAGGCCAAGACTCTTCATGGAATGAATTTGTTTTTCCAATGTAAGGGAAAACTAAGTATTATACATTATGTTTGGAAATTAAACATCAGGTAATTTCATCATTGTTTTTTAAATAAGGTAGATCCTATTATTAAAAAAAAGAATCCTCACCCCACCCTTTCATGTAATGTCAAAACCCAGAAGAACCTAGTGTATGGTTTTACAATAGTTGTAGATCAAGACTCTGTTATTTATGTTTTTAGTCATGTTGGAACCATATTGGTAAAAATCCTGATTAATTTTTATATGTTATTATTTCATAAGAATAATATATGTGTTATTTGGATTTAGGATAATGTGAGTAATTTCTTGTTCATTGTACATTCATTAGACTTATGTTAATTTATCTTTAATAACGATTTGATACTAGATGAGCACTATACTGCCGAGAAAATCTAGGTGGCCTATACATTTCATTATTATGTTGATTCTATATTGAGTTATCATCCTTTTGTTCACCAACCAAATTTTTGGATGCAGTCCCAGTTATGAAATGTTAATATAAAATATATTTAGTTAGACTTGCTAAGCACTCCCTTAGGTTTTTTGAGGTATGTTGGTGGTTGTTTCCAAAACCAAAGGCCACAAAAAGGGTTGGTCAATGCATTTTCTTTGGTTTCTACCCTTGATAAACCCACTAAGGGGTTTGTTTTTGAGTTTTTCTAGTTTTGGGAAGGTCAGTTTTATATTAATAATGTTGGTTTACATGATTAGGGGATTTTATGCCTCCTTTCCTTATGTTACTATAATATTCAGTGCTTAACTTGATTATATGTATTTAATGAAGTTTATTAAATGATTGGATTTACTGGTTGGGGTTTCTCATATTTCATAAAAATATATTTCTTATAAATGGATGGGTATAACCATATGGATTTATTTAAATGGAATGGATTATATGAGTGGGTAGATTAAAATGTATTTTAATTATTTTGTTTAATGTTATGAATACATTATTGTTTAAATAGATTCCATTGATTACTCTCCATAGATCTAGAATGTGGTAGTGGATGACATGGATAAAGAATACTTCAAGGGTCTTGATTCTATGGGATTCATAGAGGTTTTCTACCCCTTTGTTCCAGCTTACATGGACTCTCATAGGATATGTTGGTACAAATGATCCTAGGACACCAACCAGTGCCCATATCGAGTTTCCATTGAGATGCTCCTACTACTGGATGAGGATTCCTCAGTCTTCGACACATGGATCTAATCCTTTGTGGTCTACACGTCATTATATGGCAAGTATGCTGATATTGTGATACAATTTCCTAAATTGAATGACTATGGGATATATGAATCTGGTTGTATGATAAGTCTGTGGGTTTTAAATAGTTTCATTATATGGAAAGGTTGTGTGGACATTATATGGATGGATGTACAAAGATACCATGTTGATTGTTTATATTGATTTTAGCTGCCTTGTCAAAAGATAAATCTTACTACAGGGATCCTTGAATGTTTATTTGGTTTTATGTGTTATAGTAGATATTTTACATGGGAATTCACACCTACATTACCTCTTACTTAAACATGTTTATCCAGTTGTACTGTGCTTCTTAGAGCTGTATAAACGTTGGCTGGAAACCTACTTGGATGTTTATCTCACTACATGTTTGGTCCTCCATGGTGACCCAAAGAGATTATATGGTTTCATTTATTGGAAGATGAACTTTATCTTGTACATGATATTGATCATTGTTTTGGAGGAGGTGAGCATGTGACAATGTTGAGGCTTGCGATGTTACAGACACTTTTTGGTCCTTATTTTCATTTGGGATTTTTATATTGTATTGTATTTCAAAGTACCTTTTTGGTTGTTTTCCAGATACATGTATCATATGTATCATTGTATATGAGCAATGTTGTGTGATTTCATTCTATTCATTCTTTGTATATATTTTCTTATTGATTTACTACTACCTCTATTTGTATGTTTTTGACTTATTCGGTGATATAATATGGTAATAAGGGAATAATGTAACTACCTACACTTTTTCAATGGAATATATACTTTCTTTTAGTAATTTAATATTGTAAAAGGAACATAAAATCACTTATATACCATAATAAAATCTTTATAAATAAGGATCTAATGAAATATGAAGTGTCTCTAGATGTTAAGGATCCAATATTTATGAAATAGTAACATGACCTCACGAATATAAATATGAACCTAATAAATATTAAACCAAAAAATGAATAGTAACCACATACATTAATGTATAAATAATATTTTGGAATCTTATTTGAGAAAATATGATATAGGTATATCATATGTTAGGTAAATAAATATTTCAACGTTTATTAAATAATTTTTGATATTTTTGTAAGTCATAATTTTTATATTACAATTTATAATTAAAATTTAACAATTTGAAATGAATGTTTCCCTTTTATTTTTTCATATATTAATATTTATACTCCTTCTGATTTTATGATAACTTTTTGAGAAATTAATTAATTTTTCAAAGTTTTATAAAATTATTTATAATTTTAAAATCTATATTATCCATGAAAATGTTGAATATATTTATAAATTATATTACTCATATTTAGAAAATTATTTTCATAAAATATAGTTAATTTTTCAATTCTACACATTGAAAAAATTGATAGGGTGTATTTTTGTTATTTTTCAAAAATAAGTGGGTAATTTTGGAGAATAGGGAAATACAATAATTTACGATAAAAACTAAATAAATTAATTATTGAGTCATCAATAATTTATATACATAATGTAAGACCATAATCTCTATCTTTCATTTCCCTTTTACAATATTTATTAATTAAAAAATCAAAATTATTTTTCTTAAGGGAAATTTATAAAATAATTAATTAAATACTGAGAAAACACCCCTATCCACCACTATAAATACCTCACTACACAACCTCAATTCCTCATGACTATCATGATTTAGGAATTATCAATAATATGACCAATAATAAAACATAGTACTTCCCCCAGGTCCAATAGATCATGATATCATCAAAATTCCAATCCTAGGTGCCTAGATGAAGATCTCAACAGGAAAATTCAAGGTAATTCTTCTATCTCTTTTCATAAAACATCATTTCAAATTTTATTTGTTTTCATCTCTTATTCTCAACATCTCTTATCCAATTTTCATGATAACTCTAGTGTGTTTTATTAAATAGTTTTATATTATGTTAATGGAATATTATTCATTAAAATTCAACCTCTCTCTCCATTATGAAATCGTCACTTGTGATGTGTTAATTTACCATCATCGTGGTCGATGAACCTTTATTTTCCTCCACTTCCTGAATATTTTCCAATAAAATAATTAAATGGGTGAATATATATTCTAATATTTATGTTATAACCCTTTTTAAATTCTGGAACTATCTTATATTCCAGATTTTAATTATAAAACAAAACATGTTAGTTGTGATAAAAAACACCCATATTAACCAAAAATGATCATCATTAAATTATATCTAATGATTCATCATCATGGTAAATAAATAAATTATTTATAATATAATTCCATGTTCTCTAATACCATTAATAACATATAATAATAATTATGGTTGTTTATACACATTTTATATTAATAACTATTTATATATACAAATGAACCAATCCTGAAATCAAAGAAAATGAACACTCTCAAACGATGAAATTAATCTATATAAGTCATAAAAATCCCCCTAAAATATCATAATGAAACCATAATGAATCATATTCAAGTATAAATGGTTCTATAATTTTTAATTCATCAAACCAATTTCATTATACAAGACATTATTGTGAAGAAAGTGTTTATATACAAGGAAAAGGGAATTCTCAAACACAATCTCTTTCTTTGGGTTTTACCTCTTTCAAACCATTTTTATTATGGTTATCATATAAAAATTATTTATTAATCATTTTATAACCTTTTATAGGATATAAATGTTTTCCACTATAGTTTATCCTAAAAACAATGTTTTCCAAAAAATATCTTCTTCTAAAAAAACCCCCTTTTTATTCTCCGGATAGTTTCCTTCACTCAAAGTTGATGATTATTATATCATATATGTTATTCCCCATTTCATTTGGGAACCCAATGTTAATGAATTTCTGCTTATGATATGAAACAAATTTCTTTCCATGGGTTATTTATGTTCATGATTAATATTTTTTCTATGTTTCATGCATGTTAATTTAAATATTATGATATGATGGGTTTACCAGAAATTATATAGCACAATGTTAATGTTATGATGTGATGGTGCGCCCAGAATTATATAGCACTCATTGTAATTGGTTAATATGATGAACCTCATGAGTAAATTTAAATATGCATGAACATGATTCTATAATTATTCATAACTATGTATGGTAGTTGACCACTAAGACATGATGTATCATTTTTATTAGTCTACACATTCCATGTTTTCCAATAATATTATTGTCATAATTGTGATTCTATGACTATGTTCTAATGATAACAATTATTTTTACCCCATGTAATATTGTTATATATCATCTTACTAGGTTTTTATCTCACCACTCTTTTTATGTATATCCTTCGGTGACTGCATGTACTAAGTATAACTCAAGGTCCAATAAGAAGATAGAGTCGAGGGAATTAAATAAATGTTTTAGATTTATTTTTTAATCTTTTTTGTGGTCCTATTTTTTCCAAGAAACTACACCATTGGATCCTCAATGTGTAATGTTTTTATGATGTTTACCTTTAAAATGATGTAGTAGTAATGTATGAATCGTCAGGGTCACAATAGTTGGTATCACAGGATGGTTTAGTAAATTTAAGAATTACTATTATAGAACAATAGTGAAAACCATTATTATGAGACTTTGTATATGTAATCACCCAATGTGAAATTATAAACAAATGGATCCAACAATATAATCCTTGAGACTTCATTAGAGAAAAGAATAAATTATATATTTTTGACATGTTGACATATATTTTGTTCTATCCTTTTCTATGTTATAAAATGGTGGAAACTATGAGAATCTAGGATGACAACCCATGTGAGGGACAATGCAACGACTGCACAAACAACATCTCCAATGGTTTTTGAAGTGGATTTAAAAATTTCAGGGTGATGCTAACCCAGTTATCTCAGGTTATAAACAAAAATGTGTATAATGCAGAATGTCTTCCTTCACCTAAGAGGGATCAACTAGCTATCTTGTGTTTTATGTGACAACCACCAATGGTGTTTAGTTGATCTTCTGGTCCACTAGTTGCATAACAGTGGGTCAACTCCATGGAGAAGATGATTTCTATGCTTCCCTGTTTTGAATTAGAGATGCTGAGTCTTGATGATTGACATCTAGATAGAGGGGGTGATAAATAGAGGGAATTGATTAAGATATCTACGTTGAGGGATGAAATAGAAGAGACGGAATGGAAAAATTTTAGATAATGTTTCTTAATAAGTATTTCACTAGAAATATTCCTAAAAATATGGAGATATAATTCATATAGGTAATTTCAATTGAAGGATAATCTATCATAACCTATGAATAAAATTTCACAAGGCTTGGAAGGTATTCATCTGGTTTTTTAATAAAAATGATCGAATATTTATTGATTCCTTAGGGGTTTTAAACCACTACATCCAGATGGTCATTCAATTCAAGAATTTAAGAGATATAAATTACATGATGGATATGATCTCAAAGTAGAGACAGACTTTGGAGAAGGGTCTCATCGATATATTGATAGGAAACAAAAGATGGAGTTTCAAGTAGGTGGATACAGTGAGAATAGTGTAAAGAAAACTCAACCACCCACATGCCAAAAATGTGGGAAGAAGAATCCATGTAACTACCTCAATGGGATAGAGAAATGTTTCATGATTGGGATTGAAGGATACCAATCCATTGAATGTCGAACATATATGATATGGTAGGAGAATTTTGTAGAGGAAAGTAGGGCACCAACCATGGTCCAATTTTATAATCGTAGGGAGAAAGGGAACTATGCAATCCTGTGCAATAAACTAAGACTCCTTGAGGTTAATAAATATCAACACCCACCAATGATAAAAGAGAAAGTTAATTCTTTTGATATAATACTGTTTAAGTGGAGCATGATAATGAACTCGTACATGTTATACTTCCTATTCACTCATGAATGGAAAAGGACTTATTTTTTCTGGTTCTATGCATTAATTTATTTGAATCTAGTTTTCTAGAACTATTTAATCAAATATTGAAACCTTTATGTAGTGAAATTTGAAAAAACAACTTCTTGTGGATTCATTGCAAACCATGCGTTCGACGCTTCTCTTATTTGTCTATGTGGGATGATTCTTCCAGCAAATATCATGAAACATACCTTGGTGGAATTAGACGACCTATTGGGTATGTATTAGATCTCCTTATAAAGAGAACATACAAATATCAATAAAAGGAAATATATTTTCATATTTCAAACCATAGCATTATGTTCTAAAAATTCACTGGAGATCAACAATATCCCTTCGAAACTACTTCAACTATGAGGGTGTTGATTCATTGTGATGAAGCATACAAAACTCAAATGTTTGAGTTAAAGGAAGTAATACACAATGGGGAGATTCCCATCATTAGGGATTATAGTTATGTATTTCATAAAGAGATATATAGACTACCTCTGGATCGTGAGGTAGAGTTCCCAATAGAACTCATAACTGGATCTACTCCTATCGCATAGTGTTCCTATAGGATGGATCATATCAAACTGGAGGAGTTATGGAAGTAGCTGCATGAGCATTTGGATAGAGGGTTCAAATGACAGAGTGCATCACCGTGGGGTTCACCTTTTCTCTTTTCATTGAGAATGATGAAACAATGCGATTGTGTATCAATTATCAGGAACTCATCAAGATCCCCATAGTGAAGAAGTAAAATTTTTCACGTATTGATGAATTTTTTGATCTGTTGAGAGTAGATTAATACTTATCTTTGGTGGATCTCCATTTTAGGTGTAACCATATAATTTTAAGAAAGAAAATATTCCGAAAAAAACATTTCTTTCAAGGGATGGGAATTATGTGGTTTTTACGATTCCATTCAGACTTACTAAATCCCATGAAATCTTCATGGACTTGATGAAAAGAGTCCTCAAACAATACCTCGACATATTTTTAGTTGTGTGTATTGAGTAAATTCTCATATACTCCATGAGAATAGAGGAACATGAAGATCCTCTAAGACTTATGTTTGGGACATTAATGAAAGAGAAGTTATATTCCATGTTTAGAAAGTGTGTAATTATGACACATCAAGTCACATTCGTGGGACACATGACCACATATGAGGGAATTTCAGTAGACACATAAAAAACAACAGCAATTGTGGAATGGACCAACCCCTCTAGTTTCATAGAAATACATTGTTTTCATGGATATGTAGGGGACTATTGACATTTTTTGAGAAATTTCTCCCATTTTTCATTCCCACTAATTAACTAAACATGGAAATCAGTAAAGTATGTCTATATAGGGGAATGTGAGGAATGCTTCATGGAGCTACAAAGAAGGCTTATCACTGCACCTGTACTCACATTTCCAAAAGTGGAAAATTTATTTTTTAAATAATGTGATGATTCCATGAATTTATTGGGATTTGTACTCATGAAAAATGTTAATTGGATTTCCAAAAACTCAGGATAGTTAATGATCCACGAAAATAACTTCCATACTCAAGATCTAGATCCAGTAGCTCTGATTTTTTTTCTTGAAAATATAGATGTAGTACCTATATGGTAAGAAGTACTGATTAAAAGAGACTAAAATATTTATTAAAAAATTAATTTCTCAAAATGAATCAAAGGATATGGTTATAAATAATCATAGAATACAATTTCTCTATTGACTATCATCTAGGAAAGGCAATCCTGGTAGGAAATGCTCAAAGGAGAAAAGAAACTGCTACTCTATCCATGTTGAAGATTGAGAAATACCTTGACTTAATGGATATGAAAAGGATGTATTTGGAAATAATAATGGAAGGGAATAAATCCTACCTTCCCCAAATGATTCCAAAACCATATATCCAGGATAAGATTAAGGAGGCGTAAATTGATGACATAGAGTAGCAAAAGAGTGTGAATTATGTATGGTAATGAAAGATAAAAATGTTCCACAATCTATGATTATGGTGTAATTCGGTCTGGAACAAGGATTTGTGTGCCCTAGTAACCCAGGATAAAGAAGGAACTATTGGAAAATGCACATAGATAATCATTATTTATCCATCCAGGTAGCACCAAGATCTACTGTGATATCCATGAACACTTCTGGTGGGATAAAATGAAGAAGGATATTGAGGATTATATCTCATGGTTCTTGGTATATCTGTAAGTTAAAGATTATCGTCAAAACTCCAAATAGTAGAAGAAAACATTGCCTATACCCATATGGAAATTGGGTAATGACACTACGGACTTTGTCATAGGTCCTCAAAATACATCCAATGGAAATTATATTATATGGGTTATGGTGGACCAAATCACCAATAATGATCACTCTATCACTATTAGGGATGATCTATCTATTGAAGATATTCGTAAGATATATGTGAAAGATGTGGTGAGGCTAAAAGGAGTTTCCTCTCGATTTTCTCTCATCATATTCCCTGTTTCACCTCGAAATTCTAGAGGAGTCTTCAACATGCCTTCAGAACTAAATTGAATTTAAACATGACCTATCACCCCCAGACAAATGTCCAATTTTGAAAGGACCATTTAGATTCTTTAAGATATGAAATGAAACTAATCATTAAAACTAATAAGAGTGTTGGAAAAACATATCCCATCGGTTCAAATCTCAATATCTTTTAATAAAGTATTCAGATGGCTCTATATGATGCTCTGTATGGAAAGTGATGTAGAACTCCAACCTATTGTGATGAAGTTGGAGAAATAATGATACTTTGACCTAACCTTGTACAAGAGATAATAGAAAAGGATAAATACATGTAGCAACATATCAATTAAACTCTGATTCTGAAAAAGAACTATGATGACAACTGTAGAATGGACTCAATGATAGACGTTGGAGATATAGTCTTCCATCGAATATCACAATGAATTTCGGTCATGATGTTTAGAATAAAATATAGGCCAATCATAACGTACATTGGCCCCTTTGAGAATATCGATCACATAGGATACATGGATTATCATCTCTCACTTCCACCGAATATGGATCAAGTTCATGAGGTGTTACACATATCACTCGTGAGGAAGTATATACCAGATCCCACACATGTACTGAACTACGAGGTAGTATAGTAGGAAGATGTTCTCTCTTATAAGGAGTGGCCAGTAAAGATTATGCATAAGAGTGATAAGGTTCTATGAAATAAGAAAACACACCTTGTTAATGTAATGTAGAGGATCCATAAGTTTGGAGAAGCGACATGGGAACCAGAGGAGGTGATTAAGGAAAAGTACCATCACCTGTTTTTATAAAATGAAATGTAAGGGGTGAAATTTTAAAAATATTGAAGAATGAAATGAACCACATATTTTCCAATTTAATTACTCCCTTTTTATAGTAAATTCATACTACATAGAGAAATTAAAATCACATAGTGACCAAAAAAAGCTTTATAAATGGGTAATTAAGGAAATAATAAGTGTTTCTTGAAGTTAAGGAATATAAACTAATGAAATAGTAACTTGACCATTGGAATAGTAATATGACCCTTAACAATAGTGAAATAGATAAATGAATATTAACTATACCCATAAAAGAATAAATACTATTTAAGAATATTATATGTGAAAATATGATATAATTATATCATAGTATACATATGTAAATATTTTAAAAATTATTAAAATAGTGTTGGTTTTTCTGTAAGTCATAATTATTTAATTAAAATATTATGATTAATTTGTGAATTTATAAGAAAAATTATTTTCATAAAATGTTTTTATAAATTATTATTCTGATTTATTATGATTTTATGATAATTTTTGGAGACCTTAAGTAATTTTTCAATGTGTTACAAAATCAGTTATAAATTTAATATATGTATTTTCTGAATAAATGGAAATTTTAATTAAAAATTAAAAAACTCATATTTAGAATTATTTTCATAAAATTGAGTTCATTTTTTAATTCTACTTGTTGATAAAAAAATTCGATAATTTTTTGGGATTTTTCAGAAGTAGTTGATTTATTGTGAACAATGAAATACGATAATTAATGATAAAACTAAATAAATGAATTATTGAGTCGTAATTGATGTATATGGTTGATGTAATCCAATAATATCTCACTATCATTCCCCTTTTAATATATTTAGTCATGATATAATCACTATTTCTGGTTATAAGGGAAACTAATAAACTAATGAATTAAATATTAAGAAAAGACACCTCCACACAACTATTAATACCACCCCACAGAACCTTATTTCATAACACATATATTGCATCAATACAAGCCCAAATTCTGGAAAACAATGTCCCATAGTCCCTTCAAAACATTCAGTAGATCTTGTTCTAATCATAACACCAATACTGGGTGCCTTGAGTAGGATCTAAAGTGGAAAATTGAAGAGGTAATTCCTCTCTCTTTTCATCCAATTTACTTTTAAATTTTATTTATTTTTTTCCACATATAATTTACTTCTGTTATCCAAATGTCATGATAAATCTATTATGTTTTATATAATGTTATTTTATCATGTTAATGGAATATTATTAATTAAAATCCTCCCTCACCCTCCCATATGAAATCATCACCCATGATGTGTTTATTTACCATTAACATTGGCGACGCACCTACATTTTCCTCCAATTAATTCATGTCTATAAATAAAACCATTAAATGGATGAATACATATTTTAATATGTATGATTTATCAGTTATTATATTCTTGAACTAAATTATATACGTTGGAAAAAATGATAAAGTATAACATGTTTGATCTAATCAAAAAACACCCCAATTAACCTACAAACGATCTTCATTAAAGTTTATCTAATGATTCATCTTTATGGTATATAAAAAACATTATTTATAAGATAATTTCATGTTCTGGGATACCATTAATAACATATAATAATAATTTTGGATTTTTATCCACATTTTAAATGAAATTCCATTCTTTTATACAAACAAACGTATTAAGAAAACTAATAAAATAATCACACCTGAATGATGAAAATAAACACTAAAAATCATCCAAAGGCCCATAAATGATCATAATTGTAATGACCCAGAATTTCGATGTAAATATTTTTAATTAAATCGGAATTTTATGAGTCTGTAAAAATTGACGGTGCGTGATTCCAAATCCCAGTGAGCCCAGAATCAATTTCTGAAGTTTTGTTCGGGTACATTTAGTAAACGTACGAGCAGATTTTTATAACTTTTGAACCGGTGTTTGAAATTAAAATCTGAGGGCACCGTTTAATTCACAGTTCCGGTATTCACTTAAGGAGACTTTTAACTCGAAGGATGTGGCTTGAGAATAAAAGGGAGTTTTTGGGTTTTTCATGGAAAATAATAAAATTATATTAACTACACTTTATTTTATTTTTTAGCCACCGTGTGGAAGTTGGGGGTGGGGTCCACCAGAACTAAACCTCAATGTGGGAGTTAATGTGTGGGGACCACCTGACACTAACTTCCCATGAGAGGTTATGGTGTTGAGGCCCACCCAAACCTGACCTCTCGTGAGAGGTTATGGTGGTGGGGACCACCCCAGACTAAATAACCATTTTAATTGAGGAAAACCACTCAACTCCTCTCATTAATAAGGGGGAGTCTCTTGACCTCCTCTACCCAATTAATTCTTCCAACACACTTTCCCTTTATGGTGCCACCACCCCCACTTTAATGGTGTCTACCTTTCCTCTCTTATTATTATTCCAACCTAATGAATTAATTAAGCAGAGCCAACTTAATTAATTCACCCTTTTTTAATTCGTATGCCGATGAATTAATAGATTTTTAATATATTATTCGTGGATACCTATTCTTTTGTTAGAAAAGGAGGAAGGATCTTTTGAGATAAAATCTCTCATCCACAATGAATGATGAACACCTTCTTCTAACAAAGAACACCTATAAGGAGAATCGTCGAATTCTCGAAAGAACCTTGTAGAAGTAACCAACATGGGATGTCTTCAACCACCAACCCTCCCTCCTCATCATCGTCAACGAATCGTCGGATGATCTTGGGATAGGAAGTGTGCGGCGGACACGACAAACGACAAAAACTCTGTCTTCTTCTTCGAAACTCCGTCGATGATCAACGAACTAAGGTATGGGTTTTATTTGAATATGATATTATTCATTAAATTATTCCCTTTTAAAATGATGAATCAATGTGGATGTTTTTATTTGCTGGTTGAGATATATTTTTGTAGGAAGATGTGGGTTGTTTTCTTTATTTTCTTTCATCTTCTCTTCTTGATAATACAATGAAATTCAATAATGAATTGACCTACTTTCTACCACCATAAATGTGGAGGGTGTGGGCCAAATCAATGTGGCATGAACCCTATTATGATCTTGTTTGTGATGTTCATCGGAATGGTGATGAGGCGATGAGACGACGAAGGCGATGGAGGCAACAACTGCCCTACCTGTGGCCTCCGCAACCCGTGCCGCCCCAGCGACGCTCCGGCGCCCTGGGACAAACTACACCGCCCGCCGGCTTCTAAGCCACCCAAGCACCGCGCATTGGCCGCACCACCTACCAGGCTGAACCACGCCGCCCATCGGTCGCACCTCCTGCACTGAACCAGCTGGGCCGCACCGCGGCTCGGCTAACCCGGCTCCCAGCCCCTACACGCCCCGCGGCTTAGTCGTTCGTGCTCCCCACAACTCCATCGTCAGCACGCCCCGTGGTTCCGTCATTTACGCAGCATGTATGCCCTGTGCACCTCGTGGCTACGCATTCCCCATGTCGCCACTGGGCGAATCGGCCCTGGCCACCCGGGCCAAGCCGTCCGAGCCGCACCCCTCGCGGCGCCCCGCAGAGCCGGCCTCCTAGCCTCGGCCGCGCCACCCCGGCCCCGGGCCGGGCCACCCCGATCTGGTCCCTCGCGGTGCCCTTAGGTCCAAGCCTTGCCCTCACGGATGCCTCCGGGACGAACCTCCCTCGCACTGACCAGCGGCCAGTCCGTGCCCTCGTGACTGGTCCGCGCTCTCGCGGCCCTCCACGGCACCTCGCCGCCCACTAGGTTGGGCCCAGCGGGCCGGGCCGAACATAATGAGCTAGCCCACCAAACGGGACGGGCCAGACCCAACAGGTCAGGTTGGGGAGATCCAGACCGGGTTTTCCCAGACTGGGTCGGGTCGGGTAGGTCCGACCGGGTTGGACCGGACCCGGGCCCACATAGACCCTTTACTTTCTTTGGACATATCTTGGGCACTAGACGTCCATTTGACGAACCGTTAGCGGCGCTGATAATCTTGGAGCATGATTGTCCCATTGATTATACCCCACTATAGTTTAGGGAATAGTTGAGATATTGTCAGGTTGGATCGTTCACGAATCCAACCGAGCCCCTGGGACTAAATGGCTAATAACTCACAGACCAGGCATCCGATTGACGCCTCGTCTGTTGTATTAATACCTCTATGACATGGGAGACATTTCAGATACATCTTCATGGGACTTTGTGATAGTGGGAGTATCGACCAGTAGCTCGTGGAGAGGATCCTTCCAAAGACGAGCGACCAGAGTGTGGAGACCTAATAGCTAGATGAGACTTGACGACTACTATCCAACTGACTCAGAGTGACCCGACTAGCATAGTGGGGAGAGCCTGGTTGTGGTGGCAGACCCACGACGGAGGAGTTCCTAGTTGTGGTGGCAGACCCGCGGTACTCGACAGGAGGACTACCTCTACAGGATATTAGGGGGAGAGCCTGGTTGTGGCGGCATACCCATGGTGAAGAGCACCTTGGTGACACAGCAGACCCACGATACTCAATATGTGGAGTACCTCATCATTCCAAGGTTAGTGGGAAGCGCCTTGGTGTCACGGCAGGCCCACTGTACTCGACAGAGGAGGAGTTCTCCAATAGTCATAGTTTCAATTATGTGAATAAAAATCCAGGATGAGCTGAGTCAGTAACATTTGTGTTTACCTTATGATTGAGATGGATTACTTAATAACATAGGTATATGTTTGGGAATATACCCTAGTGGGGTTATCTGTTGATTTCATCTGCTATGGTTTATCCTTGTTGGATTTTGTGACACCTTGAGGTTATTAGGGTCCCTGCTGAGTATCGTTATACTCACCCATGTACAGGCTATGCCCGCACCTCGTTGTGTTGGACGCAGACGACAGACCGCACTGACCAAGACATAGAGTACCAGGACTGGACGGTTCATGGAGGTGGACCTTAGGGTGTGTCGGTACACGAAGGAGATGGACAGAAATGGAGTGATGAGGAGTCGATCTGTACCTAACCTTCAGGTAGAAACCTCGGAGGACGAACCAGTGGCTGTTTTTTCTATTTCCTCCATTGTACTTGTACATTCAATTTCTTGTAATTTCTAGTTGGGCTTGTATTCTGGTCCCTTCTTACTTACTATACTCACAAGTTGGTTATTCAGTTTACTCATTATTGTATCCACTATGTGTGTTTATAGGTTATAAATGAAATTAATTCCTATTTTTGTGTAATTGCACATTTGGTGCAAGTATCCATCCCCTGACCTATGGAAGGCGGGCTTGGGTTAGTCACGGTAGAGGCCCCAGGGGACTGGTCGTGAAAAATTGGTATCAAAGAAGTCGGTTCTACTGAAGAATTAGTACACTGATCATTCTTTTCTATTAAGAAATAGTGTTAAGTGTAGTGAGTTTGGTTCTCACTTTAGGGAGTCCAGTGTTGGTGCTCCAGCCGATGTATCTTTACACCAGGACCTTGACATCTGATTTCCAACTCATGCACGAAAACACTGATTGTGTGTGTGTTTTCAAAAGTTTTTCCTTACGATGGATCAACCTGGTCAGCTCAATAGGTATAATCATTTGACCGTGTCGCATCTTTTTCTTTTAGGATGCCTCCCCATGGACGACCAGCTAGAGTCCTAAGATTTTTACACATAGATAGCTCACCAAGAGATGAGGCCTCGTGCAGTGCCCTTTACCAGCGGAGGCACCAGTTGTACCACTCCCTGTTGGGCCACCGATGCCACCAACCCCAACATGAAATGATGCACACTACATGAGCACGTTTCATGAGTTCCATCACCAGAGGCCACCCAGGTTCAAGGGAGAGATGGACCCATATGCGGCTGAGGATTGGCTGGAGGATGTGGTGTGAGTTTTCCGACTGGTAGAGACACCAACCGACGTCATGGTGTTTCTTTCTTCTAGACTTGTATAGGAAGCAGCGAGTAGATAGTCGAGCTTGATGCTCCAGGTCCACGATGAGGTAAAACTTATCTAGGAAGACTTCGAGAGCCTATTTCTGGTAGATTTTGTTTTAGTGACTCTCCGCGCAGTGCGCATACAAGAGGTACATCATCTGCAGCCGGGCATCATGACTGTAGCTCAGTACTCAGTGAGGCTTACAAACCTCTAAAGCTAATCAACCATTATGGTGCATGAACCATTGTTTAGGGCCCGGACCTTCAAGCAGGGACTCAGGCGGGAAATCAGAGCTTCAGTGATCTCACTCTGCATCTCGACGCAGGAAGGGGTGTTAGAGAGAGCCCTCCTAGTATAGATTTTCCTTGCTATGAAGTCTCCAGCATCGAGATCCACCACCAGTCGACACGTAGCAGAGTATTCTACTGCTGGTATCAGACAAATGTCATATAGGTCTAAGAGGACCAGACATATAGGTGGACGACCGCATGACTCAAGATCGGTTGTGCGGGGCACCCGGAGTAGAGACTTGCATGCCATGAGCGGGCAGTGCATCTCATGCGGCGGGTAGGGTCACCGGGCTCGTGACTATCTAACCGTTCATTCGGATGATCAACACACGATCGAAGGACCACCCATGAAGAGACAGAGATTTGATCATGGTGGTCTGTAGGGAGCAAACAGACATGGTAGAGGATCTCGTCGTGCATCTGGTGGTGGACGACGATTCAAGGTGTTACCAACACCACCACTAGGAGGTCGACCCCAACTAAAGGGTGCAGGTGGGAAGGGGAGATCTCAGCTCTAGGCATCTGAGGATTACGATCATGGCGCTCCATAGATGTTTTTATGTACGATTTGTTTCTATTACACCATTGTTGTAGTACTTATAGACATAGTTTTTGGTCACTCTTTCATATCCACAGCCCACGTTCGGAGCATGGAGATTCCGACGGAGCTGTCGGCTCGATCCTTATGACTAGAGACTTCTACGGGAGCAGACTTGACGATGAAACACTGGTGCATGCAGTGTGAGCTTACTCTAGGAAGAGAGAGCTTCAGATAGGGTCTCCTAGTAGTGGCGTCGAGGCCATACGATGTCGTCTTGGGTATAGACTCGTTTTCTACAGTCCATGATCAGATTGACTGTATTAGGCATAAAGTGCACTGTGTCCACACATATGGGACCAGTTTTACGTTCACCAGTGAGAAGTAAACCTTTTCAGCACAGGATGGACTTGCATAGAGGAGAGTGAAGCTAATAACTCATCATTTGTCTTTCCTTACCCTCAGAGATGTTGATGTGGAGAGTCTGAGCTGTCCTATAGTGGTGGACCAGTACATGGATGTATTCCCGAATGATGTCCCAGATCTACCCCCTCATAGAGATGTGGGAATTTACATTGGCTTGTACCCCAAGATGACACCGATATCTACTCGAGCATATCAGATGCCCACTGCGGAGCATCACGAGCTGTGGGTACAACAAGAGGACTTTCAAGGGAAGGGATTCATCTGGCCTAGTGTTTCTCCCTGGGCAGCCCCGGTTCTGTTTTCCAAGAAGGAGTATGGGTGATTGAGGTTTTGTGTCGACTACCGGTGCCTAAACCAGGTGACCGTGAAGAACAAGTACCCACTATTGAGTATTGATGACCTATTTGATTAGATGAAGGGAGAATGGTGGTTCTCGAATATATACCTCAGATTAGGCTATCACCAGCTCAGAGTTCGACATGAGGATGTGCAGAAGACGACCTTTAGATGTCAGTATGGAAACTATGTGTTTTGGTTATGCCATTCGGTGTAACCAATTCTCCAAAAGTGTTCATAGGACTCATGAACAATATCTTTCATTCATACCTCGATCACTTTGTCAGAGTCTTCATAGACAACATTCTGATTTACTCAACTACTGAGGAGGAGCATGAAAATCACTTAGGGGTAGTACTTGACACACTCTGAGAGCACCAGCTTTATGGTAAGCTCTCTAAGTGTTAGTTTTGGATCTTAGAGGTTCACTTCCTATGACATGTCATATCAGAGGCTGGAGTTGTAGTGGATCCAGTGAAGATTGAGGTGGTACTTTCTTGGGAGCCACCAAGGAGTGTGACGGAGGTACGAAGTTTCCTTGGTTTTGCTGGATATTACCGTATGTTGGTACCAGACTTCTCCAGAGTTGCATCACCACTATCAGCCTTGAAAAAAAGGTTAGACCTTTTGTGTGGTCGGAGAGATGCCATCAGAGCTTTCAAAAGCTGAGACATAGGTTGACTAGTTCCCCCATCCTGAGGAATTGAGAGGAAGGCGTAGGGTACGCAGTCTACTGCGATGCATCTGGAACCAGACTCGGATGTGTCCTGATGCATGAGAGATCATTGATCGCATATGGATCTCATCAACTGAGACAACATGAGAAGAACTAAACTTCCCATGTTGTAGAGTTTGTAGCAGTGGTCTTCGCCTTAAAGATGTGGCAACACTATCTAATGGGCGAATGTATTATCATGTACTCTGATCACAAGAGTCTCAGGTATATCTTCTATCAGAAGGACCTGAACCTGAGACAGTGACGTTGTCTTGAGAACCTATAGGAATATGACTTCGAGATAGTCTATAATCATGGGAAGGGGAATGTTGTTGCAGATGCACTCAACAGGAGGTCTAGTATACAGCTGCTAGGTGAGGAAATGGAGCAGTTGGCTTCTTTACAGATATCCTTTATGGTTAGATATGGAGAAGCCTTCCTTCAATATCTTATAGTCACTCTCTCACTTCTTCAGCATGTCAGAGAGGCACAACATGGGGACACTGATAGTGAGACATGACGTGCAAAGATATCCATAGGGCATGCACCAGATGGATTTTCTGAAGGTGGGGAGCACATCATCCACTTCAGAGGACATACCATGGTACTAGTGTCACTTCAGGAGGATGTGCTGAGGGATTTCCACACATCCCCTCTAGTGGTACATCCAGGAGTGGAGAAGATGTACATGGACCTCCAACGATAGCACAGGTGTCTAGGAATGAAGAAAGAAGTTGCAGAGTTTATTTCTCGATGCCTCACTTGACAGCAAGTGAAGGTGGAGCACCAGGTACGAGCAGTATTGGTTCAACCTTTATAGGTCCTAGAGTGGATGTGATATGGGATATCCATGAACGTCATGATAGGAATTACACGTACATCCAGGGGACAAGACTCGATTTGGGTGTTTGTCGACCATCTCACCAAGTCGGCCCACTTCCTACTGGTCAAAGAGAAGGGTCCAATAGAGAGCATGGGAAGACTCTATGTGCTGGAGATTGTGCAGTTACATGCGGTACCCTCGACAATTGTCTCAGATCATGATTCATGTTTAACATCCTGGCTTTGAAAGGGGTTGTAGGAAGCTTTCGGGACGCAGCTTCGTTTGATCACAACCTTCCATCCTCAGACGGATGGCCAGACTGAGCAGACCATATAGACACTTGAGGAAATGCGACATGCTTGTGTCCTCGACAGCGATCGCAGTAGGGAGGATCACTTACCTTTGGTGGAGTTTTCATACAAGAACATTTATCACTCGAATATTGGGATGACACCTTTTGAGGTGTTGTTCGGGCGACCTTGTAGATCACCTTTGTGCTAAAATGACCTAGGGGGGTCAGCACTCCTAGGACCAGAGATGGTACGAGCTACCACATAGAAGTTTCAGATCATCCAGAAGTAGATGAAGACTGCATAGAGCAGGATGAAGTCATATGTTGATAGGACACAAAGACCTATGGGGTTTGAGGATGGCCACCGCCTCTCTCTACGAGTCTCACCTCGACGAGGACTATGGAGATTTAGATGAGGCGACAAGTTATCTTAGAGTTTCATCAGACCTTTTTAGGTCCTCAGCAGTGTTGGCATGCTAGATTACCACTTAACACTTCCACCATAATTGTACAGGGTGCACGAAGTCTTCCACATATCCTATCTGAGGGGATATGAGCACAACCCTTCTCACATTATCATCCATGGAGAGCTGGATGTCGATGATGGGATGACTATAAGGAGGTTCTAGTAGAGATTGAGGATCAATAGGAGCGGGTCCTTCATGGATGGTCGATAACTCTGGTGCACATTCGCTGGCATCATGGGAACCTCAAGGAGAGCACATGGGAGTGGGAGGCTTAGATGCGTGCTTAGTACCCCCATTTGTTCCCTTAGTTATGAGTTGTAGATTACCGGTATGTAATGCCCTGAGGTGGGGAGAATGTAAGGACCCAGAATTTCTATGTAATTTTTTTAATTAAATGGGAATTTTATGAGTCCATGAAAATTGACGGTGCGTAATTCCAAGGTTTGGTGTGCCTGGAATCAATTTCTGAAGTTTTATTGGGCATATTTAGTAAACGTACAAGTGGGTTTTTATAACTTTTGAACTGGTGCTCGAAATTGAAATTCGTGGGCACCATTGAACCTGATGCGTCTTTATTTGCTTAAGGAAACTTTCACCTCGATGGCAGTGGAATGAGAATAACAGGTTGTTTTTGGGTTTTTCGTGGAAAATAATAAAATAAAAAGAACTACACATTATTTTATTTTTCAGCCACCATATTGAAGTTGATGGTGGGGGTCCACCAGAACAAAACATCCATGTGAGAGTTGAAGTGTGGGGACTACCCGATCATAACCTCCCTTGAGAGGTTATGGTGGTGGGGCCACCCCGAACCTAATCTACCGCAAGAGGTTATGGTGGTGGGGACCACCCGGGACAAAACCCCCATTTTAATTGTGGAAAACATCTCAAATCCCCTCATTAATGAGGGGGAGTCACTTGACCTCATCTACCCAATTAATTCTACCAATGCACTTTCCCTTAATGGTGCCACCACCCCCCTCTTTAATGGTGTGAACCATTCCTCTCTTCTAATTATGCCAACATCATGAATTAATTAAGTGGAGCCAACATAATTAATTCACTCTTTTTGAATTCATATGGAAAAGGCTTAATATATTTTACAATCTATTATTCATGGAAACCTATTATTTTGTTGGAAAATGAGGAAGGTTCTTTTGGGAGAAAATACCTCACCAACGAAGAATGAAGAACGTGTTCTTCCAAAGAAGAACGTCGTCAAGGAGCATCTTCGACTTCTCGGAAGAACCTTGAAGAAGCAACCAATGTGGGACATCTTCAATGAAGGACCCTCACTCCTCATCATCGCCAATGAACTGTCACAAGAGCTCGGGATTTGAAGTGTGTGGCAGATACAATGAACAATGACAACTCCGTCATCTTCCATGTGACTTCGTCGACGATCAACGAACAAAGGTTGGGTATTTATTTGAATATTATATTATTCCATAAATTCATCCCCTCTAAAACAAAGAATCATTGTCGATGACTTTATTTACTAGTTGGTATTTATTTTTGCATGAATATGTGGGGTGTTTGTTTGATTTTCTTTCATATTATTTTCTTGATAATTCTTTGAAATTCAAGAAAGAATTGAAGCGCTTGCTACCACCATAAATGCCGAAGGTGCATGCCAAATCAACATGGCCCAACACCTCCGTAGTTCTTGTTTGTGATGAACATCGGAATGGTGATGAGGTGATGGGACAAAAATGTTGAAGGAGGCAACGACCGCGCTACACAAGGCCTCCGAATCATGCGCCACCCCCGCGACACTCCAGCACCTCGAGCCGAACCGCGCCGCCCGCCAGCTTCCAAGCTGCCCCGGCCACAACGTCTGCCGGCCAGGCCACCTGTCGGGCCGAACCGAACCACCCTCCACCCACACCACTAATGCCGAACCGGCTGAGCAGAACTGCACCCTGGCTGAACCGGCCCCCATCCTCTACATGCCCCATCACTCTGTCGTTCGCGCACCCTGCGTTCCCCACGCACCTTGCAGCTCCGTGCGCCATGCATTCCCCACGCACCTTGCATCTCTGTGTTCCCCTTTCCACTGCTGGATGAACCTGCCCCGGCCTCCTGGGAAGAGCCGCCTGAGCCACACCCCTCACGGCGCCAATCTGAGACGGCCTCCCGGCGCCATCTGTGCCCCACTGACCACGGTCGCGCCACCCTAGCCCTGGGCCGAGCCGCCCTTATCCAGCCCCTCGCGGGTCCCATCGAGCCTAGTCTCTCCATTGCGGCACCATCCGGGATGAACCACCCTCATGGTGACCTGCGGACAGTCTGCGCCCTCGTAACCAGTTCGCGCTCCCGCAGCCCTCCACGACCCCTCACGGCCCGCTGGGATGGGCCTAGCAGGCCGTGCCGAACCTAACAGACAGGTCCGCCTAACGGGTCAGGCTAGGTCAACCCAAACCGTTTCAGGCTAGGTTGACCCAAACCGGGTCATCCTAGACTGGGTCGGGTCGGGTCAGTCCTACCGGGTTGGACCGGACCCGGGCCCACTTCAACCAATTACATTCTTTGGCCATATCGTTGGCATTAGACGTCCGTTGTATGAACATTCAACAGTGATGGTAATCATGGAGCATGATGTTCTCTTTCATTATACCTCACTTGAGTTTAGGGTATAGCTGAGACACGGTCAGGTTGGATCGTTCACGAATCCAACCGGGGCCCCGGGACAAAAAGGCTAATAACTCACAGACTAGGTGTCCGATTGACGAGCCATCTGTTTCCTTGAGACCACTATGACATGGTGGATCATTCAGATACTTCTTTTTTGGGCTTCATGACATTTGGATTATCGACCAGTAGCTCATGGAATATATCATTCCATAGATGATCGAGAAGAGAGAGGAGACCTAATAGCTAGCTGAGACTTGATGACTGCTGACCGATTGACATAGAGTTACTTGGTTAGCCAACTGGGGAGCGCCTATGGGGCAGATGACCCACAGCGGAGGAGCACCTGGTTGTGGTGGCAGACCCACGTTACCCCATTGGAGGAGTTCCTCTGCAGGCTATTAGGGGGACTGCCTGGTAGTAGTGGAAACCCCACAGTGGGGAGTGCCTTGGTGACGCAGCAAGCCCACGGTACTCGATAGGAGGAGTACCTCAGCAGTCCAATGTTAGTGGGAAGTGCCTTGGTGTCATGGTAGGCCCACTGTACTCGACAGAGGAGGAGTTCTCTAGCAGTTGTGGTTTCGATAATATGAATAAAAAATCCTAGTTGAGCTGAGTTAGTAACTTTTGTGTTTACCTCATGATTGAGATGGATTACCTGATAACATAGGTATATGTATGGGCATATATCTAAGTGGGTTATCTGTTGATTTCATCCTTTATGGTTTATCCATGTTGGATTTTGTGAGACCATGAGTGTCTTGGTGTCCCTACTGAGTATCGTTATACTCACCCCTGCACGGGCTATGACCGCACCTCATTGTGTTGGATGTAGATGACAGACAGCACTGACCGACACTGAGAGTACTAGGACTGGAAGGTACCTAGAGGTGGACCTTACGGCATGTCGGTACACGGAGGAGACTGAAATAAGTGGAGTGGTAAGGAGGTTATCTGTACGTACCCTTCAAGTAGGATCCTTGAAGGACAACCCAGTGGGTGTTTTTCCTATTTCCTCAGTTGTAATTGTACTTTAAATTTCTTGTACTTTCCAGTTGGGCTTAAATTCTAGCCCCTTCATACTTATTGTACTCACATGTTGGTTATTCAGTTTACTTGTGATCATATCCGCTGCGTGTGTTTACAAGTTATAAAGATAATGTCTTCCCATTTTTACAGAATTACGCCATTGGTGCTAGTCGCCACCCCCTAGCCTATGAAAGGCAGGCTTGGGGTAGTAACGGAATGGGCCCCGAGGGAAGATTTGTGATATTAATGAATCCATAATTGATTATATTAATGTTTAAAAGTTTCTAGAATTTTAAATTAATGAATCTAATTCCATTATATAGGACCTTAATGTAATGAAAGCGTTCCGATACATGGTATAGGGAATTCTCAAACCCATCTCTCTTTATTTGGTTATTCCCTCAATCAAACCATTTTCAATGTGGTTATTCCTAAAGAAAATTCTTCAAAATTATCATATATGATAATAATAATAATCACCCCATTTTATATTTTTTTTTATAACCACTTTTTATAAAAAAAAATTCACCCCTTTTTTGATGTATATATTTAGGCGACAACTTATACTAAGGAGAAAATAAAGGCCAATAATAATCTAGAGAAGAAGGAATAAATAAATTTTTATGTTTTATGTTTTAAAAGTTATGTATGGTCCAAAATTTCTCCAATCACTAAACCTTCATATCCTCAATGTGTAATGTTTTTATGTTTTTTACATATAATATGATGTAATAGAAATGTAAGAAAAAGCAGGGCCGCTAGGAGTATTATCCCTAATAACTTACCGAGTAACTCAATGCTATTAAGAAACATATGAAATTTGGGGTTACGTGCTTGAGGCCATATAGGAAATCAGGTTTGGGAAAATTTTGACTGGAATCCAGGTTTGGTACATTACAAATTTGGATCTGAATAGTTTCTTTCAATGTTTTATTTATTATTTGGAGAAAATAGTCATGGATAAGAAAGAAATGGATTTGGGTAATGAGTTGTATCTTAGAGTAGCTAACCTATGTAGAGGGAAAACGAAAGTGGCCTCAAATTGAATAGTAATTTTATGGATTATGACTATTATAGATGATTTTATTTCACCCTTGGGTGAAACACAAGATTTTTTATATTACAATTTATTTGATTTGGTTCTATTTCCATTTCAACCTGATGAGATGAGGGTATGCTATCTCATACATCAGAAAGGGACATGTTAAGAAACACATGTCATGCATTATGTCATTCCATTTATGATGCATTA
This sequence comes from Viscum album, assembly GCA_963277665.1. Classification (NCBI taxonomy): domain Eukaryota; kingdom Viridiplantae; phylum Streptophyta; class Magnoliopsida; order Santalales; family Viscaceae; genus Viscum; species Viscum album. The sequence goes on along the minus strand of OY728120.1, from coordinate 25,373,634 downwards.
TATTACCCATTTTTTCACATTTGTTGTGATAATTGTGAATGGAATTAGGTTAGATCTTTTGTAGTGGATAGAAATGTGATTCCATATTTCAATTCATACGTTGTATGGGACCGTATAGAAAGGGATATGTCAAACATTTTAAAATTAAATAGATAAGTGAAATTGATATGTATGGATTATATGGGAATAAAATTTTGGTTCATGAAGTGTTATGGACCATCCTAGATCAGAACCTTGTAAAACATGGGATAAATCATTTGAAAAAGTTAATGTTAAATGATGTTTAATGAAATGGAAAATATAAAATTGAACTAGAGCCTGATTTTGTGTGGGAAAGAGGCATAGTTTCTAGTGTTTTGGTGATTTTTCATTATATAGTTCAATATTTAATAGAATCTTGTGGGTTATGACTTGGTTTTACGAATTTTATGGCATGAGATACTCTTTTGAGCACTGATACATTGATAACATTATATTATGAGGCATGTGTTTCACATTGTAGAGACACGCCACCATGCCAACCACTATGGTTATGTCGTGAGGCAGGTGATGACCAGACATTTGAGGCAGTAGGACATTGAATACTAGTTGATCATCCTTTATTTATAGCTATCCCACTAGGTGTTATTCCTGACATAGATAATGAGGAATAGTTCCCTGAGGCTTTCTTTCTCTATATGTAGAATTTCTTGGGAGCACCATAGCCTGCCTTGATTATGGACGACCTGGAACAGGTGTTCTAGCAGCATCATCCTCCCATGTTATCAGGGTACGGATGCCCAAATTATGTTGAGATGTGTCTTGATACAACATTATATATCTTCAAGAATCTAGATACACCTCATTATTAGAGGGTAAAACTTACTACACACATGCTATATGGAGCTGAAAAGAGCTGTTGGGATGTTCTGACCCAGGAAGATGGACAATGAGATATGGGTTGGACTGATTTCTCGATCCCCTTCTATGACTACATTTAACCTAAGACACTTTGGGTAGTGTGGTCTAGCGAGTTCCTGCATCGGGATTAGGGCACCATGACAGTTATTGAATAAATATAATGATTTATAGAGTTGCATCATTTTTCACAGATGTACCATGTTGATGAGTTTTCATGAGTGAGACGCTTCACGGAAGGTCATTAAATGCTATCAAATCCTAGTTCAATGTGTTTATATTGACTAATACCATTGATATTGTGAATGAGGTTCTGATTATATAGCCGAATCAGGGGGAATATGCGTGCATACAACAGGTTATTTTTGCTTGTTGACCTAGTGGTTCTACATCTCCATGAAGGATGTTTCATTTTGAGGTATCCCTAAAGATGATATATAGTCATGTTGTGAGTACTAGAAGCTTGGTGTTTTGTCACCAATGTGGCAGGAAATGCCACAAGAATAATTAGTGCGACCGTGACCCAGTCAAGTGTCGATATTTCTATATGATGGGGTAAATATTGTGGTGTTTAGGACCATCCCTATTGTTGTGGGTGGTAGGGTTTTAGCTCCAACACTAGGTTTGGGATTAGGTACCTCATCTCAACATTAGAATGGAAGTTGGAGTCGTGTGGGCCGATCAAGACGAGGTAGTAATGGTCATGCCGGAGGTAGCAAGACACTAGTTACACCTGGACATTAGTGTGGACTAACTCCATGTTATGAGGTTATATCATAGGGTCATGGTACTCGCTAGTTCTATTCATTATATCATACCCCAAGAGGATCAAGGTTCCATAAAATTTATGGTGAGAGTTATAATATCAGTTACCTCTACTATAACATCTCCTCTTTTTAATATAGGTGCATCACATAGTTTCATATCTTCACGTATGGTGGAAATCCTTGGCCTTATTGTGTTGTCTTATGAGAGTGTTTTGACTCTAGACACATCATCAGGAATCATAATGGATGATGTTATCCTATATAGAGTGCTCCCCTTGAGGTTGGTGGGTGTCATTTTGTTTGGGATCTATATATCCTCAAGATGACCTGGATCGATGTCATTCTCAAGATGGACTATTTAGTAGCTTATAAATATACCATATACTACTATCAATGGAGGGTGAAATTTACATCACTTAAAGGTATATTATTTACTCAAAAAACATAATGGGATGTATAGGAATAAAAATATTGACCAGAGCATCTTGTGCTAGGAAAGATGATAGCCTATATTTCTAGTTTATTTTTGGATGGTCAAGGAGTGAGTTGTGTAGAATTTACTCCAGTGGTTGATCCCTTTAGGGATGTATTTCTGGTGAATTTTCTATGACAACTCCTAATATAGATGTTGAGTTCTACATAAATCTAGTTAAATAAGATTCACTGGTATCCATTACTTCTTATATTATTTCTATAATAGAGTTGTGGGAGATCAATAGGAAGCTATAGGATTTTTAGGAGAAATGGGTTTATTCTAACCAAAATATTTTTTGTTAAGTTCTCAGGTCATTTTTTCAACAAATGAGGATGGTACCCATATGAAATATGTGTATTGTTAGAAACTGAACCAATTTGTAATTAAAAATTTATATCCCATTACATAGATAGATGATCAATTTGATCAGCCATGAGGAGCATGAGTGTTCTCAAAAATGGAGTTAAGGTCCAGATATCATCATGTGTGTGTTCGTCCTATAGTCATATATCGTACAAAATTTCATTGTAGTTTTGGTCTATAAGAGTATATGGACATGTTTTTTGGTATCATAGACACACTAGTAGTTTTCCTGGATTTGAAAAGATGAGTATTCCATTATTACATATATACATTTGTGGTGGTTTTTGTGGATGATATTGTGATGTTGTCTCACCATCGACATGACCAATACATCCATCATGAAATCATTTTGAATACACTGAGAGGGAATTAGTAATATGATAATCACAAAAAATTTCACATTTGGATGGATCAGATTCACTTCTTTGGTCACATCATCTCAGAGAAATGAATATGAGTGTACCTAGAGAAGGTGAAAGATATAGTTTTCTAGGAATATCCCAAGAAAATTTTTTAAACATGGATTTTATTATGGATAGATGGTTGCTATGGGATTCTTGAATAAAAATTCTAATGCTTAGCATCATCATTGAAGAACTTTACTATGAATGGTGTAATGTTTTATGGACAGTTTTTTGTAAGACAACCATTCAAGAGTTGAAAGGAATGTTGAAATCATCACCAGTGTTGATACTACTGTAGAAGGGTAGGAGTTATACCATGTATTGGGACACAATAGGTATCAATATAAGAGAAGTGTTAATAATGGGTGATTTATTTGTGGCCTATGGGTCACATAAGCTAAGGCCACCCAAGAGTAATTACCTGACAACCAATCTCAGCCTAGCTAACTTTTTTTATGCATTGAACTATTGCACCCACTATTTACTGGCAGATTGTTTGGAATTGCACATGGACCAAAAAACCCTCATGTATATTTTTACATAGCGTGATATATCAGGCAATAGAGGTGGGTGGAGTACCTACTGCCTTTGACTTAGAGCATACCTACACACTTTGAAAAGGAAATGAAATAGTTGATGCAGTATGAAGGATGACTCATATATAATAATTGATACATGCCAGTAGTGAGTGGATGCTTACAACGTCTTTCTTTGAGATGGATCTGGAGGTGCATGACAAACAAGGATAAATCTATATATCATTTTTAGATATGAGGTCTATCAAACTGGATAGAGTTAGACTATGGAATCTATCAGATTATGAGGGCCTAGCCATTCAATAGTGTGTGGAAGGTTAGGAACCACCTCCTTTTTTGACCGTAGGTGAGGATGAGATCTTCTGTATCCATAGATGCATTTGGGTTCTAGTGGATATGTGTGAGGTAATGATGCAGGTGTTTCATTCTTCATATGGGATGTGAACCATGGTGTCACCAAGATGTACCATGACATGTGATGTTAGTACGGGTTGCTGGGTATGAAGTGAGAAGTAAGTAGTTTTGTTATGAGGTGTTTTACCTCTTAGAAGGTTAAGGTGAAACACCATTATCCAGTTGGACTACTACAACCATTACCAATTCCTGAGTGTAAATTGGATGATGCAGTGATGAATTTAATGACTATTTTTTTAGGTCTCCATGAGGTGATGATATAGTGTGGGTTGTTGTTGACATGATCATGAAATATTCTCACTTAGTGATGATTAATGAGTCTTTTAGAGTTAATTATCTTTGATGGTTGTACATCCCTAAGATAGAATTATTTCACTAGGTTTTGTGAACTATCGATTTAGATAGCGATGCCCGCCTTACATCATGTTTATGGAAATGTTTTCAGAGGGTGTTGGGTACAAATGTGCTTCTGAGCATAGCATACCACCTTTAAATAGACGGTCATACAGAGCGTATGATACAAGTGTTATAGGAAATGTTGTGAGCATGTGTCTAAAATTTTGGGGGTATTTGGGAGAGGAAAATTTTCTTGGACGATTTCACCTATAATAAAAATTATTGGGAAACAATAAAAATGGAACCTAATGAGGCGTTTTTCTATAGGAAATTCAAATCACCCGTGTACAGGATAATGGACGGTGAGGCAACCATACTGGTATGACATATTATGCTAGAGACTTCTGAGCAGGTCCAATTAATTAAGAATATTATGGCTACTACACAATCTTGTCAGAAATTTAATGTTGATCCCTATATAGGACCTCTAGAGTTTGAGGTCAGTGATCATGTTTTGATTCATGTTTCACCAAGGTTGGATCACATATGGATTAGGAGACATGGTAAAATTTCGTCATGATATATAATGATGTTCTGGAATATGGAATGAGTCTGGTATGTAGGCTATCAGTTGTAATTATCTTAGAGGTACCATGACATAGAAGATGTCTTCCACATATCTCAGATTACCCACTTTCATTCAGACCTATCTCATGATTTTCAACCCGGATAGGGTTATTTTCAGGTTGATGCATCATTTGATAAACAATTTTATTCCTATCATTGATTAGAGAATAAATGTTTTCTGTGGTCCATCAGTTCCTCTAGTATAGGTTTTATAGAAGCATGGCTATTTACCATATGTGACATAGGAGAGGGAGGCCAGTGTATGTGCTTAGTGGCCATAGTTTCTTTCAGAATAATCATGACCATACATGAGAGTAAAATTTGGGTATGTATTAAATTAAGGGGATGATTATAAGATTTTTGGTTTTTGTTGACGTACAGATCAATTCATTTTGGATAAATTGTTGTAAAATTTCATATTTTGGCTTAGACCCTAATGTAGGTTGTGGTCCTGTTATGTTGTTTTTGGGAAAGAAGTAGCAGAAATTATTTGTACTTCCTACAGGTCAATAACATGACATGTAATGTTCTGGAATGGACATTTCATGGTTTAAAATCATTTTTCCCAATAAAGCGAAAACTGGGAATTATGAACTATGTAAGGAAATTACACATCTTGTAATATCCCAAATATTATATTTCAAAAGGTAGTGCCTATAATTATAGATAAATAGAATCCTTACCCCAGTAAATCAAGAAAAAGGATAAACCAAGAAGTGACTAGGGTATGATTTTCATCCGGCTGTAGATCTGGTCTCCATTTCTTCCCCCATCGGTCACGTTCGAACAAAACCAATAATACCTTTATTACTTTTATGTTATTCCTTATTCTTCAAAAAAAATTCTATGTTGTTTTGATTTATGATCTTGTGGCATAATTTCTCGTTATTCTTCTATTCATTAGATTTCTCCTAAACCGAGGTGAATAGGGACTTGATACTAGACGAGCACTCTACTACCAAGATATGGTAGTTGTTCGATACTTTTCTTTCAGTTGTTGATGATATATATAGATATAATCATTTATTTAGGTCAGGAATTTTGGTTTAGTCCCAGTTTTGAAATGATAATCTAAAACGGATGTAGTCAGTCCTTTTAGGGAAGAACATAGGATCCTTGAGGTATGTCGGTGGTTTTTTCCCAAACTGGAGGCCATCTATGGTGTGCGCCATGCCTTTTCATTGGTCTTATCCCTAGATAAACAACCCATGGTTTTTGTTTTAATGTTTTCATTGTTTATATTTCTCATTTATTAAATATTTATGTGGAATTACATGATTCAGAGATGTTATTCCTCATTGCCTTGGGTTACCATAAAATCCCAGGCTTAACTAGATTAGAAGGATTGAATGTAGTTTGTTAAATATTTTAGAATGATCATCGGTTTTTTAATATTTCATAATTTGTTTTTCAGAATCAGGGGGTGTCTATACTCATGTGGGTTGATTTAAATTAAATCTATTATATAAGTGGGTACACTCTTATGGAATTTAATTGATTTTCTAAATGTTAGATGCCTCAGGATTTTCTACCTCTGGGATATTTCGTTCTTGGACTCATGTAAGAAATTTTAGTACACATGCTCCTAGGACTCCAACCAGTTCCTATACCGAGCTTTCATCGAAATGCTACTGGGACTCAATGGGGATGTCATGGTCTTCAACCCCATGGATCTGGACCATTGTGGTATACACTTCATTATACATAAAGGACGCGGCAATTGTGATACACCGAATTATACAACATGGAAATGAGATATAGGTCTTTTGTTTTATAGCACGTTTATTTGTTATTGATTTAGATTCCTTTTACAGAAAGGTAGTGTGTAAAGGATATGGATGGTTATATTGTGAGGCCATTTTGATTCATTATATTTTTTTTATGTTCCCGGTTTTGAGTTAAACTTTGTTGCAGGGAGCCTTGAAAGTCTGTTTTGTATTCCTTGCTTCATTATATTTATTACATGGAAATTCAAACTTATGTTACTGCTTACTTACACATGTTTAGATTATTGCATTGTGAAACATTGAATTGTACTGATCCTTAGGAGTAATACTAATTGGATGTTTCTATCACACCCTATTTGTGCCTCCTTGGGGACCAATATAGATTATATGGTTACATGTGTTGGTTGGGTAAATAACCCCAGTATAGATTGTTAATCATTACATTAGAGCCTGAGAGCATGGCATAGAGATATGTATTGAAATGATATAAATACTTTTTAGTGTTTTTGTCACTTTATATACTTTTATTGTATTATATTTCCATTTACTTATTTTTCCTATTATCTAAATACATTTATCATATGCATCATTGTGTATGATCCATCATTTTAGATTGCTATCTTTTCATACTATCTATCTGTTTTCTAATTGTTTTACTATTTCCACTATTTTTATGATGATGAATTATGCTACGATATACTCTTGTAATAAGGAATAGTCTTTTAAAGGACTCACATAGGGACTTGCTGTTAGTTGGTAGCCTCCGGCATCTAAAGAGATGCGCTTGGGGCCACGTAGCCAACCGCGATCAGGGTAGTATTGAGTGGTATCCACGTTTGGGATGATACATAGTATGTTCTTTATATCATTAAATCATCTTAGACATGTCATACACAATAACATTCATCACAACCTGGGGAAATGAAAAAATAAAAGGGTGACCTCTGATGCTTAGTATAGATGGGATACTTCAATGATTACTTAAACCTAACGTGAGTATAACCCTATGAAAAAAATTACATAATATTTTATAACCACAAATTTTATATAAAATTTCATAATATTTATTCATGGAATTTATAATAGTATTTCATATTACATGAATAATTAAATAATTAAGGAACATTATCCATACAAGAATAGAATTATCATAAAACAAATGTTTTTTGAATAAAAATAATCATAAAAAATAATTTATATTGTAGTCAATGATCTCTTACAAGACTGTCATAGTCGATTGGGTACACTCCCAAACCATCACATTAGTCAACATTCACTCTCATGTCTATCTTAGTAGTCATAGTAAATTATTCATCTAAGATCACTCCCCAATTTAGATCTTATTATTTCATTATATATACAACATTTCCCAATTCATTGTAAGGGTGCATAATTTTTGGAACACCAGTCACTATATAAAAAACATTCATACGGGTTCTAAAAGAGAATTAAATTTTCATCAAATTATAAACAAAGAAAAGCCAATAATTTTAACAAACCATTCATCCTTCCAACATAGTATAACCCGTAAGAATGATATGTGTTTCGTGACATAATTATCGCTTTGGAAGGAATTTAGATTCCTAGAGTCTACCTAAAATAATAATCATCATTATCCATCCAATTAAATAATATATATGTAACCATTGGATCTTACCCTTTATAATTAAAATCATGGATTTTATCCTAGATGAAAAATAACATTAATATATTATAGGAAACAATATGGTTGAAGACACCATTTTCATTTTGAAATCACTTATTTGGAGTCTAAAAATCTCCCAAATGTTATGGAAATAATTTTATTCCAAAAACAGTGGAAAATAAAATTTAATCATAAAAAAATTGATTTTTCATTATGGGGATATGTTTTGACATTTTATGTATGTTAAAAAGTGGAACATTAAACACTATTACTAAAAATTTAAAAGTACCTCATTCAAAAAATAAAAACAGGTTTACAGTTAAAATAATAAAAAACTAAAAATGAATATAAATTTAATTAAACAATAATATAATAATTTTAAAACATTACTAAAAACAATTTAGTGAAAACATAGACATGAAAGAAAATTATTTTCAGCTGAATGATGAAAAATATCTATTTTCCTTGAAAAATTATTTTAGATGAATTAGTACATAATGAGAATAAAAAGAATGGAAAACATGTATTCTTAAGAAATAACCATATTCATATAAAATTCATTATATTGAAGTTAGGTTGATAATGAAATTATATATTTATAAGCATCATAAAAACAACGTTGATAAACAATGATATTGTAACATAAATCCATTTCCTCAAGTTCAACATTTTTAGAGTTTCTTTAAACTCTTTTATATTAAATTTTAATTTAATATACTTCTATAATATAATAATTTTAAAACTAATTTATCATATATTATCGCATTATTAAATTTTAACTAACATTTATTAGTAATTTTTTATTAAAATCATTGTTTCCCTGTTTAAACACATTTATTTTTCATGAGAATTTCATTTCAATAGTTTTGTTATTTTTTAATTTAGTTTGGTTATATCTTCAAGAAAATTTATATAATGATATAAATATCATACGTATTCATTATATATATATATATATATTAATTCATCAGTTATGGAGATTTAAAAATGAATTACAACATTCATAGAGACTGTAGTTTATGCATATGCCTGAATATTGTTTTCACTTTTCAATGAATGTGTTGAGAGAAAATTATATTAAAATTCAAATATAAAAAATAATTAATATATCATTTATATCTTATATATTTATTAAATATGTTTTTATTAACGTCTATATTAATCATAAATGAAAAAATTATTATATCGCATCATAGAGGTGGTAGTCCACACGTACATATTAACAAAGTTATTGTTTTAGAACATATTTGAATGAATTAATTCATATATTATATTATAATTTTATAAGAATAAATATTTAACAAGTATATTTTATAGAAATTTAACCTATCATAGTAACTATCAATGGAAGATGCTGATAAAATATGAATAGTATAGTTGCACGCATGATATAGTCCACATGTACACATGAGTGATACTTTCACTTCCCATTTGATTTAATATTTTTGAATATGGGTGAATATATAGTCATAAAAACTTTTATGAATATTTAAGATAATTATTTTATTATTTTAATACGAATATCAAAAATTTAGAGGATTTAGATGAACGATGATAATGAAAGAGGTTGAGTATAATGATTACCTCTCCTTCAGTTGACCTCCCATAGATCCTTTATTACGGACCATTGGAATTTTCATATTAGAATATAATAACATAACAATAATTAAGAGTAAATTTTATATGATATTTGGGGGGATTTTGATTTTTTAGATGTGCCAAAGTGGTGTAAATTAGATAAAGGAGTGGTTTCCTTTTATAATTTGGGGAGGGGACACAAATTAAATTCCATTAATGAATGAAATATAATAAATTTTGTCTCAAAAAAACAATTCCAAATTTTAATAGATTCATACTTTTAATATTATGTGGTCAAAACATTTCAATAAAGTAAGACTTCTATATTTTGAATTATCAAACGTACCATATTTGTTTTGTTTGACCACCTAGTAAACCTAATTTATCAATAACCACAATATAAAATTATTAATGATATTAATATTAATAATCAAAAAAATTAAAAATTACAACACTTAAAAAATTATAAATTATTATCCGAAATATGGAATCTATTTTTTCATATTGAAAATCAAGAATTTTCAAAAAAAAAATTATAATCAATATATAAAATGAGATGAAAATTTGTTTTCAAGTTCAAGCATTTTTCTGTAGTATAAAATGTTTCTATTCCAAAATTGTAAAAAATAATAATTAAAATGATAATATATAGATTTTTTATAATATAAATAGACTAATTGTAAATTTTTAACAATAATTTTCACATAATATCTTCTATATTCTATAATATAAATTTTATGTTTCATAAAAAAATCAATATTTTTCATTATTTGTTGAAAAATTAATCTTTTTAAAATGTTATCCGAAATAAAATATAAGTTATTTTTAACATGTTAATTCAAATAATGATTTTAATTTCATAATATAAATTTTCTATAACTGTTAAAAATTAGTTATATTATTTTTTGAATAAACCTTTTTTTGTGAGAAAATCTATTTTTAAAAATATAATCATTTTATTAAAAATCTTTTATTTATGTATTTTTATTTAAAAATTTATAAATATAGTTAAAAATTTGATACATCCATTCATGTATCAAGTTTAATTGATTTTTTGTAGTTGTATTCTATATTATGGTTTATTTGGACTAGGCATTTCATGTACAATAAATTATCAATGAAATTATTTTCTTAAAAACTATCATAAGATCTCTTCGTGTTTTGTTAAACAAAACCCAAAAATAATTTATCCCTTGAAATTATGTTACTATTATGAAAAATAATTATATATCTATTTCATCACATCCTAAAATTAAAATATACCTTTCTCTAATTTCTTAATCATATAGAGAACTATAACAAGGTGATTATTCATGTTTCGTATAACTTTATCTCAGGGATCAAAGATTTATACTAGGTGTTCTTCATTGAAAATACCATGCTCGAACATCATGACCATCATGTTTATTACATTTTTTGGATTATGTATGAAACGCCTTAAGAGAGATATTTGGAACACATCATGATCTTTAGATTGGTTATTTGGTTGCACCTAGTGAAAAGATGTCATCCCTATTTGATCAAGAATATCAAAGGGTCCAATATAACTATGGGATAGATTTCCCTTCTTTATGAATTTAATAAACTTATTACCTATGGAAATTCATAAGAATACCCACACACAAACATTGATTTCCATATTTCATTGATCACTATCAACATAACATTTATGGTGACTTTGAGAAACCATAATGTGATGTTGAGTGGATAGGAATTTATTTAGCATTTACATAGAAAGTATATATCCCAAAAAACTTTCTTCCTCAAACATCATCCATTAACATTGGAGTTATGAACTTATTTTAATGAGGGATTCATAAGGATTCATCTGAATGATCGAGTGAAATCTATTTTTGTAAAAGAACACCTCACATGGAAGGTGTTGATCCCAACCACCATAAAAATTCTTGGACAAGACATCAGCAAATAATATATGGATTAAACAATATCTCACACTGGAAATATATATTAGGTTCATTAGTAGTATTGAAACTCAACTCTATATCAACATATTGCTAAAACAATTAAAATATCCATGAGGTAATCCAAGGGTACTGATAATATATAAGACAATGCAGTATGTCGTGCAACCATAACACTTCCATAACATATATTCTGGAAATATTATCAAGATATAAATTTTCCTCGATGGAAATGAAGTGTTATAACTTTATAATAATATTAATATTATCAAAAATAGTATTATATCCCTTTAATATTTTTGGGATTATAATTAGAAAATCAATATTGATGTTTTCCATTTTCAACTCTTGTATGGTTAATTACTTTAACTTCCCTAAGAATTATATATAAGAATACGAACTTTCTGACATACTAGGAAACAAGATACATACACTATAATATCTATGTTCATGCGATTACTCCAAAAATACAATTTATATATTTATACATTATCATATTTCTAGGATGAATTGATAAATATGAACTATGAGATTCATAAAATTGCACCCAATTCTAGTATGGTATTGATGGGGAAAACATAATTTTTTTTAAACCTTATCAATATATCATAATAAATTTTGATCTCATGAAAATTTCTAATAGTCTTCTAATACTCCACAACATTATTTTGTGATGATTTAATACTCATATTGACAGATCGTTGCACACTCATTTGAGAATTATAATATTTTCAACCATCCTTTCTTGATTTCTATTTCCATAAATTTTAAATTAATAAATAATGTATATTTTTTTCCTCATCATATATAATAAATAATTATCATTTCAACTCAATGCTTTGGCCACCTATTTAACTATCCCATGGTTGTAATGTATTAAGATATAACAACATTTAATTAACTAGAACCATATTTTTTTTCCAAAATTCATCTCCTTATATGTGAATATATACATCAGTATTTTATGTTTAGAAAATATATATATCACATTTATACATAAATATAATAGATATATATCGTTAATACAAATATTACCATAACAAACTCCATATCACCGATTGGATATTTTTCTCATGAACCTTAAATTTTTATCAATCATAATCTATCCCCATATCCTTTTTCATGATTTTTCATCCTTATCCTTTCATATATGAATCACCAATGATCATAAACAAATCTCTACTATAGGTAATATAAGAATAGGATCACTATCAAACATTCTCATTAGTTCTATATCATTTTCTTCACATACATTTTCCCCCAAGAACATGGGTTCTTTAAAAGTTTACACTATTAGTGGACTAAATAATACTTAATAATTATCCAAAAAATATTTATAATATAAAATATAAGAGAAATATGGATATATGTCACCTGTTTGGTCTAGTACAACATTAAATAATTTCTGTCCTTGACAGATCGATTGATATCCCCTTACATGATATTGTATAAAAAATGAAACATTATATAAGCAAAATGATGACCTATTTTTATTCATAAAACATCTCATTTCATAGGGTCTACACTAGAATCATCAAATGATCACTATGATCTTCTTTAATATATTAATATATAATAATGTAATTTATATAGACTTCAAAAATTTTATGAAGGTAATATCTTGAGAATCTTTATTAAATATATGAATACAATATAAGAATTATTAAGATCAAATTGAATTACTATAAATATAGAAATTTCATTTTTTAAAGGGAATATTTTCTTGGAAATATCAACCTTAATGACACATAATTGATGATATCCAAAAGGAAGGTTTGTCTTCAAAAAGATTTCAGCAGTGAACATTTGATAAAAAATGTTATCAATATGGTGAAATGATAATTATTAATGATTTTGATCATGTTACGTTCGTAATAATAAATTGAAAGTTTCATTGTTCCATATATCTTCTTAATTAATAGAATAGTTTCACCTCATGGTTTTGAACATGGCCAAATGAATCCCTTTTGAATATTCTCATAGAGTTTCTTCTTTAACTCCTACAACTCAAATATTACATATTATATGGTGTCATTTAGATAAGTGTAGCAGTGCGTATGAGTTCCATTAAAATATAATCCTTATGATTAAGTTGAAAGATTTGTAAATATTGAAAAAAAATATTTAGTAACTCCTTGAAAAATAGAATATCATGGAAGTGATGTTTTTTCCCAACTATCATGACCCATCCTCGGGGCATGTGCCGTGATTTCCCCAAGCCCACCTTCCATAGGCCAGGGGCTGGCGACTAACACCAAAGGTGTAATTCTCGATAACTAGGAAGTAATTTCCTTTATAAGAGTAAACAAAACACCACATAGTACAAGCGGAAGTAAAACACTAAGTACAAAAGGAAGTGCTAAAAAGTAAATGGGCCAGAATACAAACCCAATCGAAAGTACAGCTACAACTAAATGAAAGTACAACAGAAAAGACAAACAGCTGGAAGAATAGAAGCATCTCTTAGGTCGTTCACCTCGGATCCTACCTGAAGGGAAGGTATAGATAGCGCAGCTCCTGGATCGTCCACCAGGGATCCTACCTGAAGGGTAGGTACATATAGCCTCCACAATTCTCTCTCATGTCAACCTCCTCTCAGTATCATCTCATCGTGAAGTCCACCTCCAGATACTGACTCGTCATGAGGACCACCTCCAGGTACCATCCAGTCCTCAAACACTCAGCCTCAGTCAGCGTTGTCCATCGTCTGGATCCAACACAACGACGTGCGGGCATTGCCCGTGCAGGGGTGAGTATAACGATACTCAGCAGGGACCCCGAGACCCTCATGGTCTTACTAAATCCAACAATGATAACCACAAGGAAGGATCTCAACGGATAACCTTTACTTAGGTATAAGCCCATACTTATACCTAAGTTATCAAGTAACCCATATCAATCTTGAGGAAACACAAAGGTTATGATATCAATGGATAACCACTACCTAGGTATATGCCCATACATATACCCATGTTATCTAGTGACCCATCTCAATCATGATATAAACACAAAAGACATAGACTCAGCTCAAACCAGGATTTTATTCATGTTTTTGAAACCACGACTGCTGGAGAACTCCTCCTCTGTCGAGTACAGTGGGACTGCCGCTACAACCATGTGCACCCCACTAACCTTGGACTGCTGAAGTACTCCACCTGTAGAGTACTGTGGGCCTGCCACTGCAACCAACCACATCCCACCAAGGGTTTGCTACTACAGCCAAGCACACCCCCTCATAGCCTATAGAGGTACTCCATCTGTCGAGTACCGCGGGTCTACTGCTACAACCAAGTGCACCTCCGCCATGGGTCTGCTCCTACAACCAAGCACAACCCACTGGGATATCCAAATCACTCTGAAACGATCGATCAGCAGTCATCAAGTCTCAGCCAGCTACTAGGTCTCTGCTCTCTACTAGCTCGTCACCGGGAGGGTCTGCTCCATGAGCTACTGGTCGATAATCCAAGTATCACAAAGTCCCATGAATAAGTATCTCGAAGGACCGCCTCATCATAGGGGTATCAACGCAATACACGACACGTCAATTGGGCGCCGGGTCTGTGAGTTATTAGCCTTTTCGTCCCAAGGGCCCTGTTGGTTTCGTGTACAAACAAACCTGGACGTATCTCAACTATACCCCAAAATCTCATAGGGTATTCTTATAGGGATCATTTCTCAACTTGATCACCAACGCCACTGACTATTCGTCAAATAGACGTCTGGTCGGAAAGTTATCGGCTTTTCTGTTCCAGGGGCCTGGTTGGATTTCAGGCTCAATCCAACCCGGAAACTATTCAACTATGTCCAATCCACAGTTGAAGTATGCCAAATGTTCCTTCTCAACAAGAAGAATCCAACAAAGTTGATGGCACGTCAATCGGACGTCCGGAGCTCAAGTTGTAAGCATTTCCGCTCCAAGGGCCCTGTTGGTTTCGTGTTCGAACCAAACCGGCCATAACCAAAGTTCTCCAAACCCTTGAGTGTAATATACCAAAATGCCCTTCTTGATCCAAGGATCACATCACAACTGACGGTTCGTCGATCGGATGTCCATAGCCCATGATATTGGCGTTTGAACGAAAACTGCCCGAAAATTGGGGGTTTGGGCTCGTTCCGACCCGGCTCAAGACCCACTGGGTCGGCCCTAACTGGTTCGACCTGACCCGGGTCTGGGTCCAGAACACTAGGGCGCAGCCCGGCCCGGCTGGCCTGACCCGACCGAGCTGTCACGGAGATGGGGGGGAACTGCCCCCCGGATTGAAGCTGTGGCCCCCCATGTGGGGGGCCGCCTCCTTTGACCGTCGGGGGTTACAACCCCCGGTCTCCACTGGTCCCGCATGGCCGCGGGACCGCCACCTGCCATCGCGGCTTCAGCCACGGCGAAACCTCCTGGCGGCGCGCCAGGCGCTGCCGCCTCCTGGCAGCCAGCCGGTGCAGGCCGCCGCCTCCGACCACGGGCGCCACCGTGCCAGTGTGGCGCGCCGTCAGGATCATCCGCGGACCACCGAACGTGATCCGGTGGTCCGATTTTCATGTGGTCTTCTCCGGCAGTCCTCGCAAGACCGACTCTTCACTGTGAAGGGTTTCAAATCGCCTCTGCGGCCCGTTCCATCATCCCCCATTAATCCACACACAACGATCAACCCGCTGAGTCTTCGAATCGCCCCTGCGGCCCCGACTCTAGTTGTGGTTTCATTTAGCCTCAATGGCACGACGTGACAGCACCACACTTCTTTGTCATGTTCTTTCTTGTTTTCGCACGGTGCCGTTGCACCGCGTCACCTTCGTTTGAGCCGCAACAAGTATGACAACAAGGGGGAGGAGGGTCGGCCGTGTTTGTGCGGTCCGACCTCCTCCCATTATAATTATAGCAAGCGGCCAACAATAATCAACGAAGATCGTTAAAAAAACATGAACGGAGTTTAAACCCCTACATTGAAAATGGTTCGTTCGTCGAGGAAGCGTGAAGCAAATTTCGCGGTAGTTGGGTGTCGTGGAAAAACGGTATCGATTCCGTCGACGTCAGAGGAAGTCGAAGAACGTTGTTGTTGGCATCGGTCCCCACGGCGCGGCATCTCCTTCCTTGTCACGGAAGAGGAAGGTTGTCGTTCTTCATTATGGAAGCATCATTCTTCATTGAAGAGGCATCGTTCTTCAATGAGGAGAAATTATCTCCTCTTCCTTCTTCTTCTCACAAGGCTCTCACTCTCTCCCTCTCCAAAATCCTCAACACAAAGTGTTTCCCCCCAAAATAAAATAAAAGGGCTCAACCAATTATTTTATTTTCAAATGCCATTTGAAATTCACAACTCAAAACGCTTAATTAATTAATTGAGTAGGTTTAATTAATCAATTAGTGTATGTTGGCAAGAGTTAAGAGTGGGGTTTTCTTTTTGAGAGTTACAAATTAAAGAGGGGAAAGTTATGAACGTTAGGGGAAGGTGAGGGGTTGGGATCGTGTGGGCCCACCCCACCTTCATCCTCCCAAAGGTAGTTAACTATAATTAGGTCTCACCCCCAACTCCCTTACTTAGAATATAACCACATAAGAAAGGGGAAACTTGTTATGACACAAAACTTAAACCACTTAGCAAGAAATAAAAATAAAATTGTAAAACAATTATATTTTTATTCCTCACATTTTTTAACAACTCCTCCCGAGTAAACGCATCTCCAAGAAGGGTCTTATTAAGCAATTATCGGCGCTGCGAGTTCATCGGTGCCCTCAGATTTCAATTCCAAGCACCAGTTCAAAATTTATAAAAACCTGCTCATTCGTTCACTGAATGTAACCGAGCTAATCATCGGAAATTGATTCTAGGCACACTGGATCTCAGAATCAGGATCCGTCAGAAACTGTGTTCTTGTAAAATCCCAAAGAAATTAAGAAAAAAAAATCCTTGAAATTTCCTGGTCGTTACATTACTCCCACATCATGGCTTTATGTCCCCGTAAAGCATTAACAGAAACTAGGGATACAAAAGCGATTCTGATCAAACATCTGAGCCTTCCGCTCCCATGTGCTCACATGGAGGTTCCCGTGCTTTCAACGAAAGCGCACAAGAGGAATCGACCATCCTTGTAGGACCCGCACCTATCGATCCTCAGCCTCTACTGGAACCCCGCAAAAGTCACCCCATTTCCAAAGTCCAACCCCCCATGGTCACTAACATGCGTCGGGTCGTGCACATATCTCGTCAACTGAGATATGTGGAAGACGTCGTGCACCCAGTGCAACTGAGGTGGTAGAGCTATGCCGTAAGCCACCTCGCCTATCCTATTGAGAACCTAGAATGGTTCGATGAAGCACAGAGACAACTTTCCACCTTGACCAAATCTCTGTAAACCATGTCGAGGTGAGACCCGTAGGAAAACATGGTCGCCATCCTCGAACTCTAGTGGTATCCACCGCCTGTCAGCATAAGAATATTATCGGCTTTGAGCTTTCCTCATCCGCTCATGGATGAACAAGACCTTCTCTGGACCTACAAGAACTGCAAAGATTTCATCATTGCCGATAAGATAAATCTTGTCTCAACCCCAGGATGAACAACGTTCTTTGCCTAATATAGTCAATCCCGACATGGATGATAAAAATCCATACCAAGGAAGATTTCATAAGGCCTCGACGCTACTACCAAGAGATCCAACTGTTACTCTCGCCTCTAAGGGTTGGGTCACACTGTTGGCATCAATGTGTTGTCACTGGGTCTGCTCCAGTAGATATCTCATAAGTGACAGTCAAGTCAACGGTTTCTAAACTAAATCCTCTTTGTAACAACAAAAAGAGAGGACAGGAAAGTAAATTCCACAAAGAAAGGTGAATTTTATTACTGCAGATCAATGTACAAAGACATAAAGAATCTACAAAAAAACATCCATAAAGCTAGAATTAACATGGACAAAAATCTCCATGTCTGGAGCTAGTCCCGCTCCTGTCCATCTACTCCCAGATCTCCATGATCATAGGCCTCAGCTACCTGAAGCTGAGCTCTCCCATGTCCACCCATTCCCTGTGGTCGGTGTTGATATCCTTTTGGTGGTGTTGGAAACACCTCGAAGCGTCATCCACCTCCAACTGCATGGCCATCTCCCCTGCCACGGTCTCCTACTCTTTGCGGTTGGCCTCGATCAAACCTCTGCCTCTGTCTAGGAGGTCCTTCGTTTATCTGCTGATCATCTGTATGGCGGGTCAGATAGTCACATGCCATGTGACCAACCCTGCCGCAGGAGTAACATTTTCCGCTAATGGTAAGTCTCTCTCCACCCCGGGTGCCTCACACACACGATCCTGTGTCATGCGGTCAACCATAAATAGGTCTGGTCCTCTTGGACCTCTGCGTCATCTGTCTACTGCCCGTTGCAGAAGACTTTTCCGCATGCCGGCTAGTGGTGGGTCCTGTTGCTGGAGACTGATCAGCAAGGAAACTCTTCACAATGTGGGCTCACTCCAATACCCCTGTCTGCGTCGGGATGCTGGGAGAAACAACAGAAGCTCTAATCTCTCACCTGATCCCCTTCTCTAAGGTTTAGGCCCTGAAGAACGGTTCTCGTACCATGTCTGTAGAGTAGCGCGAGAGGTCTGTGAACCTCGCTGAGTACTGAGCTACACTCATTCTAACCTACTGTAGACGCAGTATCTCCTTTATGCGCACCTCTAGAAGGGTGGCTGGTACAAACTCCACTTGGAATAGGCTCTTGAAGTCTGCCCACAGAAGTGTCGCCTCATCATGCATCTGGAGAATCTGGCTCCACGATCTGTCTGCTGCTTCCTGAAGGAGGCTGGCAGCAAGGATGACCATGATGTCTTCTGTCATCCCTACTAGTCTGAAGACTCTCACCACATCCTCCATCCAATCCTCAACCTCATGCGGGTCCTTATCTCCCCTGAACTTGGGTGGCCTCTGGCGCTGGAACTCGTGGAGTGCGCTCAAGAGATGTGCAATCTCTGCTGCTAGGGCTGGTGGTAGCGGTGGCCCAACGAGTGGTAGTACCGCTAGTGCCTCCGCTGGTGCCTCAACTGGGATAGGTCCCTATACTGAGGCCACGTTGCTTGGCGGGCTGTCAGTACGTACAACTCTCGGGGGTCTAGCTGGTGATCCGTGGGGAGGCATCCTAAAAGAAAGAGAAATGACACTGTCAAACGATTTATACCTGATGAGCTAACCTGGTTTGGGCTGACTTTTTTTTAAAAACTTTTTGAAACACACACACAATCAGTGTTTTCGTGCACAAAGTCGTAAATTAGTTGTCAGGGTCCTAGTTTATGGATACGTCGGCCACCGCACCAACAATGGACTCCTTGAACTAAAGACCATAGTCAATACCCTTAACACTATTTTTTCATAGAAAAGAATGATCAGAGTTCTGAGTTCTGCAGTAGAATCGACTCCTATGATACCAATTTGTCATGACCCGTCCTTGGGGACCATGTCGTGACTACCCCAAGCTCTCCTTCCATAGGCCAGGGGCTGGCAACAAGCACCAAAGGCGTAAATACCGATAATTAGTAAGGATTTGACTTTATAAGAGTAAACAAAACACCACAGAGTACAAGCGGAAGTAAAACACTAAGTACAAAAGGAAGTGCTGAAAAGTAAATGGGCCAGAATAAAAACCAATTAGAAAGTATATCTACAACTGAACGAATGTAAAATAGAAAAGACAAACAACTAGAAGAATAGAAGCAGCTCTTAGGTCATCAACCTTGGATCCTACCTGAAGGATAGGTACTAATAGCGCAGCTCCTGATTCGTCCACCACGGATCCTACCCGAAGGGTAGGTATAGATAGCCTCCACAACGCTCTCACCTGTCAACCTCCTCCGAGTATCGTCTCATCGTAAAGTCCACCTCCAGATACTGACTCGTCGTGAGGTCCACCTCCTGGTAACGTCCATTCCTCGAACACTCGGCCTCAGTCAGCGTTGTCTGTCATCTACAACCAACACAACGAGGTGCGGGCATAGCCCGTGCATGGGTGAGTATAACGATAGTCATTAGGGACCCCGAGACCCTCAAGGTATTACTAAATCCAACAAGGATAACCACAAAGAAGGTTCTCAATGGATAACCTTTACATAGGTATAATCCCATACTTATTCCTAAGTTATCAAATAACCCATCTCAATAATGAGGAAACACAAAGGTTATGATATTAACGGATAACCACTACCTAGGTATATGCCCATATATATACCCAAGTTATCAAGTGACCCATCTCAATCATGACGTAAACACAAAGGTCATAGACTCAGCTCAAACGAGGGTTTTATTCATGATGTTGAAACCACGGCTGCTGGAGAACTCCTCCTCTGTCGAGCACAGTGGGCATGCTGCTACAACCAAGCACGCCCCACTAACCTTGGACTGCTGAAGTACTCCACCTGTCGAGTACTATGGGCTTGCTGCTGCAACAAAGCGCATCCCACCAAGGGTCTGCCGCTACAACCAAGCGCACTCCCTCATAGCCTACAGAGGTACTCCTTCTGTCGATTATCGCAGGTCTGCCACTGCGACCAAGCGCACCTCCACCATGGGTCTACTGCTACAACCAATTGCACCCCACTGGGCTATCAGAATCACTCCGAAACAATCGATCAACAGTCGTCAACTCTCATCCAGCTACTAGGTCTCTGCACTCTGCTAGCTCGTCACTGGGAGGGTCCGCTCCAAGATCTACTGGTCGATACTCCAAGTATCATAAAGTCCCATGAAAAATTCTCTCATAGGACCACCTCATAATAGGGGTCTCAACGCAACAGACGGTGCGTCAATCGGGCACCCGGTCTGTGTGTTATTAGCCTTTTCATCCCAGGGATCGGCCATATCTCAACTATAACCCAAACTCTCGTAGGGTATTCCCATAGGGACCATTTATCAACGTGATCACCAACGCCTCTGACGATTTGTCAAACGGACGTCTGGTCTGAATTTTATTGGCTTTTCCGTTCTAGGGGCCCGGTTGGATTTCGGGTACAATCCCACCCATCCACTATCCAACTACGTCCAAACCTCAGAAGAATTATTCCAAAACTTCCTTCTCAACAAGAGAAATCCAACAAAGTCAACGACACGTCAATCAGATGTCCGGAGCTCAATTTGTAAGTGTTTCTACTCCGAGGGCCCAGTTGGTTTCGTGTTCGAACCAACCTGGACATACGGAATGTTCTCTAAAAACTTGAGTGTAATATACCAAAATGACCGCGTCGATCGAAGGATCGAATCATAAATGATGGTTTGTCGATAGGAGATCTGTAGCCCACAATATGAGTGTTTGAACAGAAACTACCCAAAAAGAGGGGGTTCGGGCCCGGTCTGACCCGGCCCGAGACCCCCTAGGTCGGCCTGAACCGGATAGACCCGACCCGGGTCTGGGTCTAGCCCACTAGGGCGCAGCCCAGCCCACGTGGCCAGAGAGCTCGGCTCAGCTGAGCTGTCACGGAGAGGGGGGGGGGGGGGCGCTGCCCCCCTGATTGAAGTCGCAGCCCCCCACGTGGGGGGCCGCTCCCTCTGACCGCTGGGGGTTACGACCCTCGGTCTCCCCTGGTCTCGCGCGGCCATGGGTCCGCTGTGGCTGAAGCCGTGGTTGACCTCCTGGTGGCGCGCCGGGCGCCGCCGCCACATGGCGGCCGACCAGTTCCGGCCGCCGCCATTGACTTCCGGCACTGCCATGCCGGCATGGCGCGCCGGCGGGATCTTCTGCGGACGACCAAACGTGCTCTGGTGGTCTGTTTTGCCTGTGGTCTTCACCGGTGGTCCACCAAGGACTGGCTCTTCATGGAGAATGGTTTCAAATCGCTTCTGCGGCCCATTCCTTCATCGCTCGTCAATCCATGCAAAACGATCAACCAGTGGAGTCATCGAATCGCCCCCGCGGCCCTGAGTCCGGCCGCGGTTTTGTTCAGCCTCAACGAAGCGGCACGACGACACCGTGCTTCTTCATCGCGTTCTTTCTTGTTTCCATACGGTTCCATTGCACCGCGTCACCTTTGTTCGAGCCACAACGAGTCTGATAGAAAGGGGGGAGGAGGGTCGACTGTGTTTGTGTGGTCCGACCTCCTCCCATTATAATGATATCAACTGGCCAATAATAATAAACTAAGTTCGTTAAAAAAAACATTAATGAAGTTTAAACCCCTACATTGAAAGAGGTTTGTTCATCGAAGACGCGGTAAGCGAACATCGCAGTAGTCGGGTGTCACGGAAGAACGGTATCGATTCCGTCGATGTCGGAAGAAGTAGAAGAACATTGTTGTTGGCGTCGGTCTCCACGGCGTGGCGTCTCCTTCCATATCGTGGAAGAGGAAGGTTGTCGTTCTTCATTAACGAAGCGTCATTCTTTGTTGAAGAGGCGTCGTTATTCAACAAGGTGGAATTCTCTCCTCTTCCATCTTCTTCTCACAAGGCTCTCTCTATCTGTCCAAAATACTCAACAAAAAGTGTGTCCCACCAAAATAAAATAAAAGGGCTCAACCAATTATTTTATTATCAAATTCCATTTGAAATTCAAAACTCAAAACGCTTAATTAATTAATTGAGTAGGTTCAATTAATCAATTAGTGTATGTTGGAAAGTGTTAAGAGAGGGGTTTTCTTTTTGAGAGTTACAAATTAAATAGGGGAAAGTTATGAAGGTTAGGGGAAGGTGAGGGGTTGGGATCGTATGGGCTCCACCCCACCTTAATCCTCCCAATGGTAGGTAACTACAAGTGGGTCCCACCCCCAACTCCCTTACTTAGGATATAACCACATAAAAAAGGGGAAAAGTGTTGCGACACAACACTTATACCACTTAGCAAGAAATAAAAATAAAATTGTAAAACAATTATATTTTTATCCTCACTTTTTTTAACAACTCCTCCCAAGTAAACAAAACTCCATGAAGGGTTTTCTTAAGCAATTACCAGCACTGTCAGTTCATCGGTGCCCTCAGATTTCTATTCCGAGCACCGGTTCAAAAGCTATAAAATTCCGCTCATTCGTTCACAGAACGTACCTGAGGTAATCTTCGGAAATGGATTTCGGGCACACTGGACCTCGGAATCAGGCACCGTCAGAAACTACGTTCTTGTAAAATCACAATGAAATTAAGAAAATAATTTCAATTCAAATTTCCAGTTCTTTACACTAACCATCTAAGATAAACACCCTTTTTAAATAAGAATATTTACCCATATAGAATGTCTTCTTATATATATCCTCCCTATTGACCCCTGATTGATGATATCCAAAATAACGGTTAATCTTTGAAATGTTTTTAGTACTGCACATTTGGCCAATAAAATACATCAATATGGGTAAAGTAATACTTATTCATGATTTTTATCATTTTATATTCATAATACTCAATGTAGTGTCTCAACGATCATTCTTTATTCTTAATTAATTAAAGATGTAAAACCCATAGTGATGCACATAGTGGACTGAATCTATTTTCAAGATTATAATATAGATTCTTCTTCAATTACTATAACTAAATTGGGGTAAATCTCTATATATTATTTTAAATAGTTTTAGCACTAGGTATGATTTCTGTTGAAAAGTCAACTTCACAATTTGGTGTGGGAAAAAGATGCTCTTACAAAATGAAATATGAAAACTCCTAAAAAACATTTATATATTGGATTTTGAGTTTCTCCCCCACCATCTATGTTAACACACTTTTTTAATAGGAATATTTACCCTTATAATAGATGTTATTTCCATTAATAGTTCATATTTCTCGTCACATTGATAGATGATCATGGTTTAGATCACAATATCAAAACTGAATTACCTTACTTATTAATTTACATGGTATTTATATAGAGAAAAAAAATCCATTTATAGGATAAAATAAAATTATAAAAGAAGTATAAAAAATGAAGGGAGAACACTGCAAAAAAATTTAACTGGAAAGGAATTATAGAAATCATGTTTGATTATCATAAGATTAATGGTTTTAATACAAACTAAATAACTAATAAAAGAGGTAGTATTATGATACCCATATGAAAATTTTAATATATAAAATTGTTGGTAGATATAGAATTCAATAATATATTAGAAATTACAGATAGAATGATATGCATACCATTCCCCATATCATTATTGTACCCATCATCATAAATAGTGATCTCTGGATATTTCCATTTATCTATAGACATAATAGATTTCTAATTTAGAATATTATCATTAACCTTAATATTATATCACATGATATAATAATTCCAAAAATACTTGAATTTGGAACACTAGAGATCATGGTGTATTGTGTATGGATTTTTCACTATTCACATTATTAATTAACTTCTTACCTTACGTTTATAATATTATTTCCAGATGAAATTACTTTTAAAACTTCAAAAATTTAATACTCTACTTAAAAAATCCCTATATGATTCCTTCAATAATATAATAATATATGACATATAATTTTCCAATCTCTATGATTTTTATAATTTTATTTTAATTACATCTTAATTTTCTTAACAAACCCATTAGATTTTTGAGTATCTATAATCTCCATTTCTACCTTGATAGCACATTAGACAATTAATTGATAGATACTAAGGTCCATTATTCAAAACTCCCTTTAAAAACATGTCATTAGGACACTGATTAATTAATAAACATTGCTTTTATGTTGGATTATGATAATATAATCATTCTCTTATGGTGTTCTAAAATTTTCTTCGTTGGAACTAACTGATTCATCATACACCATCTTTAGCTCAATAACGTTATTCTTCATATTAAACAAATAATATAAGGAAATAAATTATTGAGAAATACGCTCATAAACTCATCCCACACCATGGATTCAATTTCTTCCTACATCTCATATTCATGAAAAGATTCAATCATCAATCTGCTCTGCCTTCCAAAAATTAATGGCTAGAAAATGTTTTCAACCACTAACTAATAGAGAAGGTAAAATGTTTCTTCAGTTGTACTTGTACATTTCTCAACAACAAGTGGATAAAAAAACATAATAACTGTATTTCGTTGTTTCCAGATGAAGGACTCAAAATAATATTTTTTAAAAAATTTATCATTTTAATGTTTAACATGATTCATAACAAAAAATATTTAGTAGTCATATATACCTTACTTTTTATTACAACTCACATAAATTTTTTTATTCATGTATTCAATAATTTCATTGTCGATCACTTGAAATAATTAACAAAATTCATCTCATTTCAATCCATTTACTAAAACAAAAATTTCTAATGTGATAAATAGTAATCAAAGTGGAAAACCTTATAGTCATGAAAAATCATTTATATGTTGTATAAATCATGAATCATTATATTTAATCATTTAAACCATATTATTAACCATGGTTGTTAGTGGCCATTATCTATTCAATTCCATCAATAATTTCTATAATAAAAATTAGAATTATCCCAAGCACAGTGGTGTGTCAAACCAGGAGTACAGTAAGGACATAATCAATGTTCCCTTGAAAATGGCCAAAATATACTCAAAGAACTCTATTAGAGGTTGTTACCTCTAAAGAGATTGGTTCTCATACCACAATGACATGTACAATCCTAATAAGGTTGTTTTTCTATGAAAACCGTAGTCATTTCATTACTATAACATATGATTTTTTACTATATATTGTATTTTTATGGGGTTTCATAGTAATTTTTTCATATCCTATTTTAAATAGGTAATTAAACCATTATCTTAAAACAACTATATAGACCCACACTTCTCATAGATAAATATCAAATCTTCTTAGATGAATATTCAATAAATAACATTATGATTAATTAAATAATAGTATAGTTTATTTTTATTGGGAAACATGGATAAATTAAAAAGTGGTTCAAGAAAGAATTATATAATATACCACTAAGTTATTAATAACTAGAACCATTATTAAAAATATCATACATTATATATTTCCTTATAACATGGGGAATAAAATCATAATAATGGATAATATATAATTCTTATTTATGGTAAACAAGAGAAATATCAATGATTACCAAAAAATAACATAAATATAAGTCTATGAGTGAATGGACCGAACATTTCAATACCTTACCCTGTATTTTAATGATTTTAATCGTGATTAATGGAATAATAAATTGTAGAACATAATAAATAAATCAAAAATGAATCAAATAACATGATCCATTAGATCATAACAATCGTATATGATATAAATTTATAGCATACAAAAAAACAAAAAAAATTATTTAATAGACTATTCATATTGCCATGACTATACCAGTTGATAGAGTTCACTCACCAAACTACATATTATTTAAGATCCACACCCAAAACTCTCCAAGTGGGTTGATTCCCTTACTAAATTGGGTTTACTCCATATTACATTCCTTACTGTCACATAAGATATCTATATTTACATCATACATAGGAGGGTTATATAATTATGGACACACTAGTCACATAAAAAGTATAATAAAAATGTGTTTCCAATGTCAAAAAATATTCACCATATCATAAACAGGAAAGGGAAATAGTTTTAATACACATTTCATAATATCTTCATTTCACATATTGAAAAATTTTAATGGTATTAAAAATTATTTATCCTATATGAATGAAAGGGGTTTCATATATTCATTTTTAAATAACAATCTTCAAAAGACATTAAAATAAATAAATTGGATTGTATAATTGGTAAATAAAACTATAAATGGAAAGAAATATTAATGATGATATCATAGATGAAAAATTCCAACAAAATATCAGAAAACCATTTCCTATAGAAATTCAACCGTTCATTTTCAAATATCTTATTTAAATTGTTAAAAATTCATAATTATTAACAAAAAATATTATTTTGAATAATCATTGAAACTATTAAACCAAGATTTAAAAATATGAGTGTTCATTACAACTATAAGTTCTTCCCATGTAATTTATGTTAAAAAATATTCCTTTCACATTTTTATTAAAATAGAAAAATTACATAATTGAGAAAAAATACATGATTTCTTTTAAAAAAAATCTAAACATTAATTCCTGTGACAAATTAAAATCATATTTTCCTAAAATATTAATGAAAAATACTTGAAAATGTTATATAGAGACCATGAACATGGAAGAATAATGATATATATAAAAGTGAGAAATAATGTTGATTTTTAGTAAGAAATACAATTTGTCTATATTGAGTTATTGAATAGAGTTAAATGAAATTGAAATGTGTGTTATCAAGAAATTAAAATAGTATAATAGCATTCATTAAATTTTTGGAGATATATATCATGAAATTTTATTATTATAATCACAACACAAATAATCTTGAATATAATAACATTGTAAAAAAATCCCTTACCTCATGTTTGAATTTCCTTAAAGGCACTCTAGCCTCATATATAATTATTTTATATTTAATTAAATTATATATATGAGTAATTAAATTAATTATAATTTCATAAATAATATCATTATAAAATTTCAGCATCATCTTAATAATATTTCCTTATTAAAAATATTTTTGGGTGATAACTAATTCATTTTTCATGAGAATTTGGTTTGATTGTTCTGATCCTTATAATTTTTTATGGTTACATAATATACAAAGTATTATTCATGGCATAAATATTATATCAATTAATTATATAAGCATTTAGATTTATTCTTAATGGATAGGGATTAATAAAATTAATTACACCAATTAAGAAGACAGTAGGTCAAATGTATGCATGAGCTTGATTATTCCATTTCGATATATGGAATAGAATAATAGTAAATAATATTTAAAATTTATTGTATAATTTTTATTAAAAATAAATCATATAATTAATAAATGTATCCTTATTACCATCCATATAAATTATAAATTATAAAATGAATAAATTTTCATTATCGAATTTGTAGTCCACACATACGTACGAGTGATATTGTCATTTTCCAACATATTAAAAGTTTATAAGGTATAAAATATATTATAAATAATAATTTATATTTATATAAAAAATATACTTCAAAAAAATTAAGCCTTTCAAAAAAATCCATGAAATATGGGGATGGAAAATGAATTGCATTGCTCTGTGGATGCAGTTTTCCACTAGTACACACAAGTGATACTTTCACTTTCTATTTTTTGAATAGAGGTAAATATGGGAGGATCCAAAATCATAATTTCATATTTGTTTATTAGGGATAAATATATTTCTATATAATGGTGAATAACATAAATTTAGATGAATTTTCAGATGATATAAATTGATTGATATCAGGAAATACAATTACATCTCCATCGATTAACATCCCTTGGATCATGTCATAAGGACCCTTGGAATGGACATTTAAGAATTAATGACCAATTATTTATTGTATATAGAAGTTTATAAGAGACTATATATGGTTTGGTTGATCTAGAAACCAAAAATTAATCTAATTAATAGAATGGATTGGTGTCATTTTATATGTGGGGTAAAGGACAACCATAAAATTTCTTAAAATAATTTAATATAATTTAATTATTCACGTGAAAAATGATTAAAAATGGATATATATTATAATTGTTTCTATTGTGGGGTCTAAATATTGGTATTAAATAGGATTTGGGAATGATTTTTGGGCGATAACAAACCCTTATAATGTGGTTTAAACCTTTAATAAACTGGTTTTAACATTAAATGAAGTGACATATTTTTATATGTTTTAATATTAATTATGACCAAAAATGAATGTGGAATCTTTAAAATTTGTGGAAATTTGTATTAATAATATTTAATTCATTTTATAAAAATAAATATCTAAAAATGAGATAAATTATATTTAAAATAAACTCACAATACATGAAAAAAAATTCATTAAAAAAGTGTTTTCCTAAGAATTAAATGTTTTTATACCAAAAATCCAATAAAATTTATTTTACAGAAATAATAGGATTAAAAATTATATATTTTAACGAATTTTAAATTTAAACCCATTTTAAAAAAATAATAACTATAATTATTCTTTAAAGAAAATATTCAATTTTCAATAAATATCAGCATTTCCCACTATTCATTAATAAAATCAATCTTTTACAAAAATACAATAAAAATCAGTCTGATCTGCATTTTAAATGATTATTTCAAAAATTAAGTTCATTGTTAAAATAAATTTTCATAATTTGGAAAATATAAATTTTATTATTTTCTCACAAAAATATTTTTTATGAAAATTGTATTTTTCAAACATATGATTAATTTGATAAAAAATATGTACTTAAGTATATTCATTATGTAAAATAATTATTAATATTATTATTGTTTTGTAATTCCTATTCATAGTTCCAATTTTTTTGATATGTTATAATGTTATACTATTATTTTTCATTTATACCTGATGATGTATGCATTTCATGTTATCGATGTGATTAGGTTTTTAAATAAATATTTATCATAAAATCTCATGGTGTTACAATCAATCTAGAAATATCCTTCCTCCATATAATTATAGGTCATATATGGTGTATCCTTGTCATCCAATCTTGGATTTTTGTGTCTTTGTTTCAATATATAATGGAAAACAAGACAGTTCCCCATATCGATATGTATCCTTCAATTCTATTCTCTTTTAAAATAGTGATCCTCTAGTTCTGCACTAACTATAAGAGTTGGGTTTTTACAGTCACTCAATTATTATATGTGATTTAATTGGTAACATGTGCATGTTTGTGCTCAAAGGAATACACTAAAAATTAGTGTTATCTTTGAGTCATGTGTTTTACCTCCCACTATTCAAAAAAAAACTTAACTAAAGCTACGAATCAGACATTGTTTCTCTATAATGGGAGTTTAGTGAGACACGTGGGGTTGACCATAATTTCATGAGAACGAAATTGACATGGAAAAATATTGTGGGATTTTTATTGACTCAAACTAATGTTTTTTTAAATTTGGTATCTTTCAAAAATTAGTATTATAAAATAATGAAATTAGATAAAATCACAAATATGTAGTGATGAATATGATAAAGGTGTTCAAATTTATCTAGATTTTTCTTAAAAATCCTTAATATAAAGACATAATTTTTTTACATGCATATAGTTATTAAATATGAGAAAATTAAATTATAAGGAAATAAAAATTCATCTATTTTTCAATGGATATAATAATAATTATATAGAGAGGGACTATTATAATAAAATTACATACAAGTTACGTTCAAATAATGAATGATATGTTCAATATGAGGTAGGAGATCATCTTGAAGAATTAATTCTCTATAGAGTTATCGAAACCATTGAAAAAAATTGTTTGCAATGATTATATAGAGATATTGATAATATATCATTCTATAGATGTGCTAAATTTAAATTTTTATATAAATACAAATATTAGATAACATGAAATAAAGATATGGGTAGTGTGAAAATGTTTCTACAAATTTCTAGAACCATTAAAAGAGACACTTCTAGAAGACAATGTGCTTTCACATTATAATTATGAAGAAAATATATTATTCTCTATAGTATTGGGGTATGAAAATATAAATGTTTCTTCAAAATGTTTGTGTACTGTCTAGAAAGGAATATAGTAGTTTATAATAATGTTTTAAACTTGGTACATCGTTATATAAGAGGTATTTCATATCAAATTGTGTTTTTTTCATGAGTAGTCAAATAACATCCCACTAGAAAAATATAGTATCATATAATAATTCCTCATATGAGACATTAATTTTTAAATTAAAATTATATAATGTGGATATGATAAAATAAAAATGTGCACATATTTAATGGAAACATACGTCACCCTGCTGATTCTCCATAATGAAAGAGATTTTATAAAAAATATTATTTAGAAATGAATTTTTAAATCTCATAATAGGTCTATGCATGGATGGAATGAATCATCATTAGAACCTCAGTAGCTAAAAATATTTTTTGCCCCATTATGATGGTGGTCTAAATTGTTTTTTCACATACATGTATGAATTGAATATATGTTATCTTGATAGATATTATTTGTAGAGATAAATATCCTAGAAATGATATTTATGTCTACCGATCATCATTAATTAAATATTTTAAATTGTTATGTGATACATGTGTTATATTTTTAGAAGAATACAAAAAAAGATCATTAAATTTTTCATCCAATGATGTTGTTAAATATAACTGAATTTTCTGTATATGGAATCATATCTGGATATAATGTTAAGGGATATAAATATTTTCCAATTTAGAAATAAGGGAATCCATTTAATCAACTAAAGTTTGGATGAAGGTAGTGTATATGGGACCTATGATATTCTTTTGAATTGATGATCGATATATAATATTAGAAAAGGGATTCAATGGTTTAAAAGAGTAATATTTTTCCCCAAGAAAATTGTCACTCGAATAATAATATGACAAGGAGAAAACAAATTATGTCTAATTTTGAATGAAAAGAAGTTAAATTCATCATAAAAATACAATAATGAAATGGTCCATATTATTTATTCTACCCTATTAGATAATTATTTAGGAAAAATATACCATTTACATTTTACATATTGATTATAATATATGTAAACAATTTCATGTAGATTTTTTAGATAGAAATGAAAAGGGAAAAAATGGATTGAATGAAATATTTTAAATAATATCCATGGTGATATGATTAGAGTTTTCTCCCACTATGAGAAGAATTAAAAAAAATACCTCCATCATTTTAACATTATTAAATATTGATAATTTAATTGTTTTCAATGTCTACATGGTATTAAAGAACAAAATTATTTTTCAATAAATTTGGAATATTTTATGTCTTGAATACATTTAATATTATTGGTATAAAATATCCTAACTAACATGTATTGATAAAAAAAGTTTTCTATTTCCCTATGTCGAATATTAATGATATCTTTCATAATTTCTATTAGTATTATTAGTTATTTTTTCAATTATATTTGAATAAAATTAATAGATCCCCAAAATTATGTGATGAATAATGAAAACTTCATTATAAGTTTTCATTAATATATTTATGTTCAATATTGTTTTTTGATATAATTTGAGTTATAGACAATAATTTGTGGTAATTTTTATTTATGTTGTGTTCATCCTTATAAAATATATATGAATATTTTTAAGAGATATTTTAAAATTCCAATAGACAAAAGAACTCTATTTTCACAAATATATAAATAATAATATGTGATTTATTATCATATAAGTTATTTGAATATATATTATCATGTTTTCATATATCTCAAAATATGATAGTTGACTGTGAATTTCATGAGATATGTGGCCTAAAGGAAAAGGTAATTCCCCATGAGGAAGTTTTTCAAACACATCTATACATTTTGAATAATATATGAGAGGTGTAACCATATATATCATCACATATGTCTAGATGGAAGGTGTAATATCTAAAAATTAATGAAAATTAGTTGATGAATGATCAAAAATATATATATTTTTTTGGTTTGAGGTGAAATTCAATATTGATTCTTCTATAAAAAACATTTACATGGTTCTTTAAGGAATAGAGTTAATACAATCACATGGCCAAGTTCTGATAATAATGGATATATATTTTACAAAAAAAATAGAATGAAATGAGTATAATTCCAAATAGTAGAGTAATGGTCATCGCTGAATCAATTAATTTTTTAGTTCCAAAGATTTAAACCCAATTTCTACATTAATTGTATATTTTGGAGATATTGATGATATATGGAAGCATAATTAGACAAAATATCAAGTACAAGTTTTGTGTATTTATAGATTGATAGTAAAATAGTGTTAAACATGATGACTATAAATTTAAATTAACTAATTATAAAATATTTATTTTCCAAGACAAACTATCATCATTGAGATGAATCAAAATTAGTTATTGTTTATAATATTACCATCAAATGATCAGTGGGATATCTTTTTCAAATGAAAAAATTTTATTCGGATTATGATTTTGTCGATGATGTTGTGGAATTATGTGTGGTTTTTTCATCAATTAAACACGTAACATATGATAGAAATTTTTATGAATAGAACTTGTCAATTTTATATGAAATGGTCATATTTAAGGAATATGGGTGAATAATATGTCTCTCTCCTAATTATTTTGATATATTTCTATTTACTTTTTTTATAAACAGACACACGAAAATATTGTATGTTGTTTAATATTAACTTCACATCAGTTGATGGTTCCCATTTATGTTATTTCCTTGTAAATTTTACATTAATCGGTCATAATAAAAAAGTTATTTTGATGAAAAATCATATCATTATTGTTTTTTGTAAAAATTAGACATGTAAAATCACTATTTTGAATTAATTATTTTAATAAATAAAATTTGTTCATTTATATTATTTATTAATTAATTTTTAAATATATCAATTTTAGTTACACATTTTTTGGTATCAATCTTATCATCTTTTATTTTTTGTGAAACATACAAATGTAACCAAACTAATTTTTACATTAAATTTTTTTATTCATTAATTTTTTATATTTAATATTTTTCGTCATTATTATTTACCATAATAGATATAATTTTCTTAATTTTCATCAAATAAATATTTAATATTTTTGGTAATCACTATATTCAAACAATAGACATGTATTTATAATTTCATTATATTGATATATTTATTAAACTTTAATAGAGGAAGAGGATAAACATTCATGGTATGTTTATTTTTTTATTTTAATAAATCACTAATAACTTAATTATTTTTTATATCATGTGTTGAATTTTTTTTACTAAGTCAATATGTGTTTTTCGATGATGTGGAGATTCTTTGAAAATTCATTTGGATTTACTTGATCACATAGGATTTCATGCTCCATAAAATATTCCACGTTAATTGTGGTGATTTTTGAACAGATTAGTATGTAAAATACATGTCTTTTTTATGAAACTTTATTTAATAAAATGTTATAGAATACGATTAATATCCAATATCCCTTATTTCATGTGGATGAAGATATGATTAAATCTATACATCAATATATTTATAAATCTATCATGTGAGGGGTATATATGAAAATGGATTTTTATTTTATTCATCATAGAATATATCTATCTATATTATGATAAGTGGTTTCCTTATTAAAAAATAGGGTCCAACATAATAACCACCTTATGTTTGTCACAAAAAAGGCTCTATGGGACTCAGAGGACAACCACACCCAAGTGAACCAACTCGGGAAATCACATGGGCTATAGTAGAGAATGGGCATGCATTGTTCCAACATATTGATAGTAAAAACAGGTATAATTCTTGATGAGAACATGCTAGAAAGGTGCATAAGTTGGGCCTGAATCTTGTTGGGCTAAATCCCATGGTGTTTGAATGGTGTGATGTCTATTAACCCCAATAGCTAGCTGAAATGGTAGGAGGTACTGATTTCCTCATAAATCATAGTGAAGATGCATGGAAAGATCAATATAGTATTTCAACCTCAAATTACTGAAGAACCTTCAATTAAAAGACGAATACAACAAGGGTAATAATATGCGATAAATTTTGTCCGTCTGATCTCCCATGACTCAGCAGATGAACATTCCCCATCTTCTCCTACTATTTGATGAGGAAACATTCTTCATGAGATACATACACCTAGCCACCATATGATATCAAAAAAATACATTGACACAAGATTGATCATAATGATAATATTCATGAAATTGATATCATGTATTTATCTCAATATTTAATGAACATGATTTAGTTGTTGTTGATTGACTTGTTTCATGAATTCATCCATAGAACCACTGACATAGCATGAATAAAACACCTGAATGAATTATAGTCCACTGTGACATCATTTGATTTCCTATGTGTCAAATAATGTTAGCAGAAACCATTAATCTATCGTGTAAAGAATATTAAATCATCAATTAAATAAACCTGTAATCTTAATTGAAATATTAATGTGAATTATTCTGGATTATAATCCAATTTTAAAGTGACTATCCAATGAGAAGCTACCACATGGACAACTGAAAATCAATATTTTAACATTTAGTCCAATAAATTGATTATGAGAAATAATTATACTAATCGTATGATCACCACGGTAGTGCAAGAATATGCTGATGTTTTTATAGTTTTAAATAAATGGGATCCCAATTTTCTCAAGGTAATTTAATGGGTTCCCAACATAACAATAAAATTTTAGTAGATTTATTATACCTTCATCTATAAATCTATGTTATCCATTCAATCCATGAGTTTTCAAAAGTGATAACTCTCATATCATAAATAGTTTACCTGTGTGATCTTATCAGATGAATGTGATTCCTCGAACCACTCTAATTTCATGATAGGAAACTAAATATAATCTATGATCCATCGTACATGGATCATGTGTATAAATGAAGAATAAAAAATAGATATCCTTCATGGATGAATGAACTAAAGGAGGAGACCCAAGTTTTTTATTGGTATGGTTTTTGATGAAACCCACTGACAATCAAGGGTTCACATGAAGGGATATGAGAAAATTTCTAAGAAAAACTCTTAATCTTGAAGATGATATCTCATAAATCCATATAAGTAGTTATCTTAAGGGTTTAAAACAAAAATGTATCCTTTGTGGTCATGCATTATTTGATCAAGTAGAGACATGAAGAGACTCATTTGATGGCTACTGGATTATGTGGGGGATTACTAGACACCATGAGATATTATGGATAGAAAATTTATGTTTTTCTAGACCAATTTTGATCAAATGATGGCATAACCAATTATAGGTCACTCACTTCACATGATGTTGTGAATTATTTCATAGAGTGTTCAGGGAGTGAAAAAATCCTTCTTAAATAAATATTTAATTAAAGGTCACATAAAATAAATATCACATAAAATATGAAGTGCATTAGAGTTGTGATAAATTTGGAAATAGTGATAAAGATGATAGTGTAAAAGATAAAATCTATTTCTATTTTAATGTTGTATCCCAATCCATTTAGGATGATGTTGGACTACTTGCTTGCATCCCAAACTAAACACCAGTCGACAACTCCACAAACATCCAACCTCTGGGAACTATATCATCTTAGGATTGGGTGGCTACGACACTATACCATAATGGAAATTCTATAATGTTGGTGGATTATGGAATATTTATATTTATTTTCTAATTTTGAGCTTGGCTATTGTGACTTTGAAACACATATATCTCCCTATAATATTTTTTTCTCCTAAATAAAAGTGAAATTTATACCTCTCAATTGAGAAAGAGATTACTCCCCAACCATATAAATCATTTTTTTGTTATTATTATTCTCATTTTTACTATCATTTCCTCATTTATAAATATGTTATGTCTCTACGACTCCAAACATTTCCTCTACAACTGCAATCAAAGGTTCTCTTTAGAATTGTAGAATTGAATGATATATAATGAAGAAGTAATAATAAAGATCAACCACTTTAATGGAATTATATTAGGATACAATAGGATGTATATCAAATAAAATAATCACTAGAATAAAATAAATTTACTAATTAGGGGATAAAATCCAATGAATATGGAGTAAATGGAGTGGAAGGTACTGGAACAATAGGTTCTATATTTTTTGAACCTTATGTTTTCTTAAAACATGGTGTTGATCATCTAGGAGGTGAAGACGATGATTGGGATGATGATAGATATCATGAATATGTATGTGTAACATTCAAAATCAAAAAAATTATACCTAATTTGAAAATTATTTAATCAAAAAATTATTGAAAGGAGGATTGTTCCAGATCACATCATCAAATTCAACAACATCATAAGTCATTTTACATTTATGGATGCTTTACTTGATGAAGAGGTATGCACAATGGTTTGATTTCTCTATAACTTGATAGTTGAGAAACAATTATAATATTCATGAGTAGTTATTCGGGGAATAAAAGTGTAGTTCTTATGGATGTGAGAAACCTGATCCTTAATTATGATATTTTATGATGATAATATTTCTGATTCAAAGGTTCTTCTCTAAACATTGATGGAAGATGAATATATATGTAGAGAGATAATAAAAGAGGATGATCAAAGACATGTTGAAAAAATATGAGATAATGAAAAGGGGATTGGTCCGACCTGCTAGATTTGCAGGTGAAAATAAAAATAATAAAATCGGTGTAAAGATAAATGGATGGTGCGTAATAGCATTTACAAAAACAAGGCAGTTGAAGGAACTTATTATAGGGTGCTATTATACATGGATAGACCTATGGATTATATGATTTTAGATTCATGGGTGTCATTCCAATAAAAATCATATAAGGGTTTCCTTAACAATTATGTTTTTGGATATTTTTTCAAGGTTCATCTAACTAATGATGAACCTTTACATAACTTTATGAAGCGTGAAGCACGAATAAATAAAACTAGTTGGACTGTTTTTAACACCGTATGATTTTTTGAATTATTTTTTTCCAAATTAATTTATGTTCTTGATATTTTACATTTCACATTACATGAGAAATAGTTAAATATATATATATATATATATTAATACACTAAGTCAAACAATATTTTTACATGAAATACCGACTTTTATTTCTATACACGCAACAACGACTCGACATACGTAACACACAACACTGAGTTTCTAAAAAGCATCCTTTTTTGATTTTTTAATTATATTTTATGATAATAATATATAATATACATTATATTTATAGACATGAATATTAATAACAACTTTAAAATATTTTTTATAATGATTTTGTAGAAATAAAACGTATTGATAAGGAATGATATAGTATTTGGTATTATACTTTTTATGTTTAAAAATATAATTTTCTCAAATTAATTTCTTTTAATACTAAATTTAATTTTAGCCATATTTAGAAATATAATTTTATATAATAGTAATAATTTTTGAATTTATAATTCATAATTATCACAGGGTTAGTTTTTGGGATTTTTTTTGAGAAATATCATTTTTTATGAATAGTGAAAAATACTAATTTTTAGTTGTAAAATATCATTTTGATTAAATAATTATTTATGATAACTTATATAAAAATTGTTTTTTATGTAAAAATAGATCAATTAAAAATATAAATATAAAAATTAGGTCATTATAGTCAATTCCAATTTTAAATTGAATAAAAAACATAATAATATTATGAACATCTTTCTACATAAAAACCCATAATTTCTTCCTGTCTGTGAGAATAACACTAATCATAATTTTTTAATTCAATGAATTGAATATTGAAAAATAACTATACACCATTTTAATCAGAATAATGTTTAGATTCATATTATCTCATGTTTATTTTTGACCAAAATAGTTAGTTAAAGTGATTTAAATTAACCACAATGATTAAAGTAACATTAAGCTTAATTGGGGATTAAAAATTAATCATAAGAGCACAAAAAACCTATAGTCTTTTCCAAAACCAATTTTATGGACATATATCGGAAAAAATATTTGGTATTGATTTAATTTTATTTTTTATACCCTTTTTAAGTAATAACATGTGTACACATAACCTGTTTTCAAAAATTACATGCGAGTCCTTAAATGTCTATATAAAAGGCCACAACCTCTCTGATATCCACACACAAATAAAACCTCATAGGTTTGTCAATTAAAATCCAAATAAACTTCAAAAAATCCCTTCACTCTTAATAGAATCCTTCCCATGGAAAATGGAAATCTAGGGAAGCCTTTTGGTAGAAACCAAAACAAGTTACCAGATTAAGAGTCAACATCTTCTATGAAGTCACTTTATTTAATTTCATTATCCACCCCCTAAAAATATATTAATTATATTATTATATAAGAAAATATATACTAATTTTATAGTACGTTTTTATGTAAATATTTAGAACTAACCTTATAGAAACCTCCATTTAATGTGTAACAAACATACTATTTCTGTGTACCACGAACTACTGCCCCACGAAATGATGATTCTACATTTTCTATTACCACATATCATAGTGGCCATTATTATGGAAACACTGATTATTTATATTATTTAATAATTAATTAATATTTTGTTTTCCTTTTCAAAACATATCTTTTTTACTTTTTATTCAGTGTTAATATGATAATTTCGTTTGAGGATGTGTCCACTATCACCCACTCAAAGGCATGTGGTTCATTCCCACAATACATGGAATGTATTAAGGATGGAGTTAGTAAATATATATTATAAATATGATATAATAAATATACTACAATTATTATATAAATATATACATTTATATATATATATATATATGTCTTTTAGTTTCTTTCCCACAACATGACAATTAAACAGAAATAGTGTTCATGTGTATTTACGACCAACCGTCTCCATGAATGGTGTATGCCATTTCATAATTATAAATTACATAGTTTATTATAATACATATATACTATATATAAATTATATTTCTTCATTGATTTCAGTCTATAATCTTAATATATGTATAATGACAAATAATATTACAAATTAAGGCACATATGAAAAACACATCAAATGTTACACGAAGTGAAACCTTAACATATGATGGTTTACAAGTAGGTAATATAAGGTCATAAAAAACCATATATGGTATTATATATAATAACATGGTTCTTAAAATGATTCATAATAAACATATATTTATTATTCAGTTGGTTTTAATGATTATAATGATTGTCAATACAAAAGGTAATTGAATTTTATCTCACATTTTATTTCTATGAGATACATTATATATTCTCCTCTATTTCCATGTGTGTGGTGTATGTAGAATCTATTATTGTATTA
Organism: Viscum album; assembly: GCA_963277665.1. NCBI lineage: Eukaryota > Viridiplantae > Streptophyta > Magnoliopsida > Santalales > Viscaceae > Viscum > Viscum album. Next base: position 25,333,279 of record OY728120.1, on the reverse strand, counting down.
TATGTACCTTATAATTAAATTAATGGGTATTTATATAACCATTTTATGATCATTATTTCAAGGGATTTATGTTTCAAAAGTTACCAAATCAAAAAATTATTTTTTTTTTAAATTTTCCATCTTTGATATTCATGTCTGGTTTTGTATCTAAATTCACATTCGATGTGTATATAAATAAATTTTAAAATTTATATATAGAAATTTAATTCATACATTATGTTTTATTATTCATGTAATTATTGTTTCTTACATGGATAGTATAATCACATTTTACAAAGTTATAAGTGTTTATTGAAACAATATCACCGCTTTTTGAGATTGTTTATGTTAATACTTAATATGATGAAATATTGTGATCCATATCTCAAGAAAACTAATGTGTTCCATTATCCTCTATTATTCAAGATATATCCATTTCTTAGTTCCATTTATGCACTCATTGGTTTTAATGATGTCCTTTTTATGTGAAATATGAACATCTCTCTCTAGTTATAAATCTACTGTATTCAAAAACCATGTATTGAAAAATGTTTTCAAAAATGTATTCCAATGATATTTGAAGCAAATTTTCATGGAAAATGGATTTTCATTTTTTATATTTTTCAATGAATATTTCATAATTGTTCATATCAATTTTCAATGAAAAATGGTTACAAAATGGTTTTCTATTTTTTAATGAGTTTTCAATAAAGAAACGATATTTTCCTCACAAATATTTTGTACTGATTTTTAAAAACTATTTTACATATATGATAACATAGATTGGTGTTTCTCATTAACTTATGTGGAAATTATTCAATTAATCAATTCTTATTATTTATCTAAAGGGATTATGTTTTGAGGGCATGATGTTTATGAAACCTGTTTTTATTTCACAAGTAATATGCTTTTGAAACCATATTTCTATTCACGGGTTATATGATTTTGAAACCCAATTATTTTCACAGGTTATATTCTTGATTAAATGATTATGACACCTATCTCATTCCATATGATATGATTTTATTATATGTTTATAAGACCCATTTCATTTCAAGGGTCATGATATGATTATTGATGATCTACTGCCACATGTGTGTATGATTTCATTATGATATGGGTTGGAACTATATCTCTATAAAATGTATTGGGTAAATAAAAATATCTCATGAGATTTTCCTAGATGGAATGAGAAATGAAGTTGTATTATTATTATATTGTGTGAATAGGAAATGAACTCGGATACTTAATATAGGGCTAAAACGAGGGGTGAACTCGGTTTACTAATATTTGGCTTGAATGAGAAATGAACTAAGTTTAGTAATAAAGAGATGGAAGGAGTTTTCAACTGAGTTCAGTAAAAGAAATTATATAAAAAATGGTATTATAAAAAAATAATTAAATACTATGAAAATCATTATAAATTCCTATGAATCTTCCACAATTCTATGTTTTAATCATATGTCATGATTTCGTGGATTATGTTTTTTATTTCATTAAGATTAATTCCTAATGAACTAGAAATAATTATGCCATGATTTATGTATATCATATTTGATATGAATGGTATGATCATACATGTTCATGATCATGTTATCTTACCCGTATTCTCGTGATTATGTTTACGTATCACCCTTGTTTACCCATACTGAACATTTGATCTTAGCATATTCTTATGTTGCCTTTCCCCAGTTTAAGAAGAATGGTTATGGGTATAAGTACTAAAGTTGTATATCATTATTGGTGATGTTGAAGATATTTTACAAATATAAAATATATTTTTTCTCTGTTTCCAATGACACTAAACTACTACAATCCTCAGGCATGTATTTTTTTAGTGTACTGAATATTCATCTAAAATAATGTTATATTCATGTATGTCAATCCCCATTTACTATAGTTGTTATTAAAGGAAATGATTAGTCAACTTTTGAAATCTAGGATGATAAAACATTAGTGATATCCCTAGGTATATTTCTAAGTATATTTCTATGTATATATCATAGAAAAACTAAAAGGATGAGTTAACATTTTAGAAAATGTCCTCAAATATTGGTAAAGGGTAAAGTGATTGGTGTCCTAGGAATAAATCCATGTATGGATACTGTAAGTGTATGTGAATCTTTCATATATGATATTAGTTGTAATAATTGTTAAAAAGATTTGGGGCTGACTCGGTGTAATCTATTTCACAAAAACAGGCCTTACTGCAATCCAGTTTTGACACTCCCAGGGCATATGATTTGAAAACAAAACAAAACTCTTAACGAAACATCTATAAGGATTTATGTATTTGTTGGATATGGATAACCTATGATGAACCTAGGATGTCATATATTAAGTAATTTGTCTTGATTTATACATCTTATAAGTAATTATTTTCATTACTATGTGGTTATCGGATATGATAAGTAATTATCACACTATATTTCTGGTTTTAGTTAATTATTGGAGCCAAAAAGAATTAAATTAATGTTAAATGTGATTATTGATTTTCTAATGACCATTCAAGTGGGATGATCACTGGAGTATGTGATGTATTGATTTAGAATTATTAGTTTTCACATAAAATTATTAATAATTTATACCTTCAGCAACTCTCGAACTCACCAATGAATTGATATAAGGAGTTTGCTGAGAGTTTAGGTAATATAGAACCTGAATGAAAGAAGATTTGGTTTCCAATATGTTATGAATGTGTACATAATCACCTAATTTAATTAATTTTTGAAACATGAAGATGGTTTGACTATGGTAAAAAATACACAAAGCAAGTAACTACAAAGAAAAAATTAAGAGTTTAGTTAATGAAATGGATGAAAATATTGGCCTCTCGAAGACATCATAAAAGGATAATAATTTTATGTTTGGATTAAAGATTCAATATTGAACTCAATGCCCTGTGATTAAATCTCATAAAGGGAACCAGTATAATGGTTTGATTAATGGTTACATTGATGACGATGATATAACTATAGATGAAATTTTAATGGATTGAGGTATTGAGTAATATGATGAGGTATCCTTGTTAATTGAATAAGGATTATTGGAAAAAGAAATTATTTTTTGTGTTTGTATTCAAGAATTATGTTATTTTAATGGTGAAATATATACATATTTTTATTTTTATCATTTTCACTAAATATTTACATGAACATATTGAGTGGTTCTGATTGAGAAGAAAAGTGATATAATAGAAAGATTATGTCTATGTAAAACAAATTATTAATGGAAAATTAACCATTAATAAGTTACTTATGTTAGTATATAATTTTTTGCATAATGATATGTGGGATTTGAATAATTAAATTGGAAGGTAATGATTTCCTTGTAACTAATTAAGGAAAATATTAAAATTAGTTCATCATATCATGGGTGAAGTATAAATAAATTTTATTTATGGAATATATCCAATAATATATGGAATAAGAAAGAATACTTGTTATCTAAAAGGGATTTATGGTAATTCTGGTCACTAACATGTTACAAGATAATTTACCGTGAGGGTACTCACATGTTTGGAATTGGAAAAACAATAGATAATTTGTAATATATGGGCTATCAATGTTAATCTTGTTTCAATAATTTATATATATGGTTCTATATTTTCATATTTCCTAAGGGTAATATGGTTATATATTCATGAAAAGTCTATGTCATCCTTTAGAAGATGTATTTATGTATTGAGATTATTTTGAAAACCTTTGTTAAAAGTCAATTTAATGATTAAAATTATTTCAATTATGTCCATCATATATTGGAAATTATATTATTATGGTTTTGAAAAAGGAACCAATGTATTTAGGGTAACAACCAATCATGTCTTGCAAGGTTGTGGGTCATAAACCCATGGCCAAAGGACGATAATGGATTTATGCCTACCGATGGCCTACAATATGTCCTCATTAATGTATAATTATTTACGATGATTTATTATATATAATGAAATAGTAGTGCTGTTTTTTAATCTTATATATTAAATTATTAAAAATATTTACTTTTTAAAAATAGTTGTAGATAAATAGTTATAAATTTCACTCTTTTATGAGGCCTAAGTTCTTTTAAAACCTCTGTTTATCACATCATCCTTGAAAGTTTATTTCTAGACATCCATTACTATATGTAATGGATGAATTTGAAGATAAAATTTTATTTATGTCAAGTAATTATATTTCTTTATATTATTGATCAATAAAATAGTTACTCAATGTTAGGATAATGATCTAATGAAAATGTGTTTGTCCTAGTATGTTGATTTTTATGAACCAATGGGCTTTAAAATGATAATAAATTTATGAATTTGTGGACTTTAACATTTATTTGATCATTAAATTATTATTAATTGATGAACTAATCAATCATTATCAGTAATTACACGTTTCCTCCATGTCCAATAATCACTCTGATAATATGTTATCATATATTGAAAACAAGTTATATGTTACATTTGGTAACAATTATGGTCCCAAATTTACCTTTTTATGGAATTTTTCAGTATTAATTTTTAAAATGTGGAGTTACAAGAATGCATTTATTTTTTATTAATCCATTTAAAACCCATATTAATTTTTAGGGTGAAATTAATTTAAATGGGGGTAGACTGTAACCCCTCAAGATTTTGTGAATTATTATTTTCCAAATTAATTTATCTTCAACATATTTTTCATTTCACGTGATACTGGAAATATTAATTTAAATATATATATATATATATCAAAAAACTAATTCAAAAATTCATTTCACATGAAATACTGACTTGGTTTTCACTACACACAACACTGACTTGGCATACATTACACGTAACACTGAGTTTCTACAAAGCAACATTTTTTATTATATTATTTTTTAAATGATATTTGTATATCCTAGAATTTAATAATAGAGATACTAATATGAATAACCACTTTTATAATATTTATTATAATGTTTATATATAAATAAAACATATTTATAAAGAAAGGTATATTTTTTGGTAAAATTCATTATCTTTTTAAAAAACTATTTTCTCAAATGAACTGGTTTTCTTAAAAAAGATTAATTATTTTCACATTTCAAAATTTATTTTGATACTATAAAAATAATTCTTGAATTTAAAATGTAAAATTTAGTTTAGGAAGAATTTTTTGTATTTTTATGAGAACCATATCATTTTGATGAATAGTAAAAAATATTGCTTTTTAGTTCAAACAATGTCATGTCATTTAATTAGTTTTTATTGTTAAATAATATACAAAATTTTTTAGGTCACAATAAATCCAATATACATATATTAATAAAATTTAGGTCATTTGAATCAATTTAACTTGTTCATTGAATATAAAAACATAATAAATAATTTAACTTCTTTCTACTTAAAAAACTCATAATTGTTTCCCATATGTGGTATTAGTATTAATCATAATTTTTAAGCTAATATGAATTTAATTTATAAATATTGATATAAAAAATTTTAATTAGTATAATATTTATATTTTAATTATATCATTTTTATTATTTGGCCAAAATTATTTGTAAAAGGGATTAAAATTAATCATAGCAATTAAGGTAAAATTATGATTAATTTGGGACTAAAGCATAATATTAGGAGCCCAAATGGCCTAGAAACATTTCCAAAACCTACTATATTGACATTGTTCTCCCATAAACCATCCATTATTTATTTTGGATGGTTTTTTAGACTTTTATTAGGTAAGAACATGTTTGTAGCTAACTTGTTTTAAAAAATTCCATGTCAGTCCTTTTCCTTCCGAATAATGGCAACCACTACTCCCACATCAGCACACATATAAAACCTATAAGGTTTGGAAAATATCTACATATTACACTTTAAAACATACCTCACTTATTCCTAGAGGCCTTCCCTTATGTATAAAGTAATCCAAGGAATCCATTTGGCACAAACCAAAAAGAGTTACTCGATTAAGTGTTAATGTCTTCCCTCAATTATTTCTATTTATTTTCTATCTCCACCCAATAAAAATCTTGTTATTATACGATTATATAAAAAACCATTATCATAAATATACTTGTATGTTCTTTCTTAAATGGTTTTATAATCCCCAGGCATAAACATTACACAATATTGAGTTGATTCAAAAATTCACATTGAGGATATTTTTAGGTTTAGAGTTTTAGAGAATTATTCAATAACAATTACATTACATGACAAAAATTAAAAAGTGGACACACATTCTCTTTCCATTTAAAAAAAATAAAACTCTTGAAAATAAAACAATATTTCGTTTCTGGATATAAATCTTCATGAAATCTTCCTTTATCATACCCTTCCTTATACCCTATGAAAATATTTTCAAAAACATAGGATGATTAAAAAATATCAATAAGTGATATGAAATAAAGAATGTAATTTTTTTCTATCAATAGATACAAATAAATTAAACCATACTTTTCAATCATAAAGCATTTGTTCATTAACATACCTCATCAAGTCATAAGATTTATGATTATGACACAAAAATCGTAAATCATAACGTTATCTAGTGACATCCATAACATACATTCCATGTAGCTTTTACAGCTACATAGGGAGTTATGTACTGGAATACCCATCAAATTATATTCCCTAAATATAATATGAGAAACATTATCGTTTACCTACGTCATGTTACCCAATTCATTGAAGAGCTATCTCGGTCTCACCTGTCCTTGGTTTATCACCGAAAAACATGTATTTGGTTTATCACACAACCACCTATCAAATGAACATGTATAATTACATAATATTAAGACATAAAAGATTGAAATTATCATCATTTCAAAAATCAATAAAAATAAATCAATTCAATATAATGAAATATTTTTTCCATTTTCAAAACCATTTAAATCATTTAATAGAGTGATTGTGGATTCAAAGTGTACCATACCACATTGAAACATGTAAAGGAATTAACAATTTTAAAAAATAATTGACATATAAATAAATTCTTAAAACCATTTTGAAACCATGTACATTAATGAGAATCATTTAGAATATTAAATATTTAAAATATTTAAGATAATGTTTTAGTTAAAGAGTCACTTAACAATTGAGAAAATAATTGAATAAAAATAATTAAAGAATAACATTAAATGAAACCTATAATTTAAATAGAATAAGTATATTCATGATAAAATATTTCAATGGGTATTATATACACCATAGAGTTTAATAAAGGTGCACAATATCAACATATGCCTCAATGAAAGGGGATTGACATGTAGTCCATTAAAAATATCATTTTTAAAATAAAATAGATCGATTATGTGTACTCACTATAAGTACACATAAAGAAGTTATAAATACAATATTGGATATAAAAATATTTTTATCACATAATTGTAGCATTACATAACCAATAATTAGAAGATTAACCGAAATAATGGAAATTTGGTTAACAAGTTCCTTTACATTGAGTTCGACTCATCACGTGTGTTCCTTGTTCATCCTGAATAATAAACATAAGTTTATTTCTACTTGATTAAGAAAAATTTTTCATGTTTATTATTCCTATTATATCACTTATTACCACATTATAAACATTAAATATGTATTTATGTTAATATCAGTCATTTTGTCGATTTTCTGTACTTGAGTCAAAAATGAACTTGTTATAATTATAAATAGTCAATGTGGTCAAAATTACATTATCTCTAGGATAATATTAATAATATTAATATAATATGACTCTAATATATATATATTTATTTATAATAGTACATAATATTTTTAGATACCAAATGAAATCCCCCATCCATTGAGTTGGGAAACCGTACGTACGCAAGAATGCTACATTAATTTATATTTCATATTTAACAGAATGAAAAATTAATGATACATAGGTATATTTTAGTTATAGAATAATATAATATTTTATATATGTTACATAATTTCATTAAATACATCCTTTATACATTCCATGTATTCCATGAATGATCCATATTATTTTGAAGTGGCGGTAGTCCGTACTTCCTCAAATGAAATTATCGTGTTTACACATAATGGAAAGAATAAAGGTATTATTTAAATAAAAAATCAGAATCATAGATACAATATAAATAAAAATTATATAATATATAAATATAGATCCATCATAATTTCCCCCATGAGAGGTGGTATGGATAATTGAACAATCATCATTTCGTGAGGCAGTAGTTCGCCATCTATAGAAACAATATGTTCATAACAATTAGATTAAGGTGTGTGTAAGTGTATATTAAATCCATCCCATACCAACATCCTACTATATTTAGGAATTTTTTTAATTTAATAAAATAATAATAATATAATAGGTATTGAAGGAGTAAAATAATGGATATTATCTTTTGAGAAGATGCAACCTCTAAAAACGGGTAACTCCCTTTGATATGAGCCAAAAGGCCTTATTTAATTTCCTTATTCCAAATGTAAGGATTGTAAGAGGAAGAAATGGATTTTGGGATCTTATATGGGTAGATTTTGTATGGGCCAAAGGTCTTGAGAGGTGTGATTAAATGGGTATGGGTGACGCCCTTTTATAAGAGGGGGAGGGGCATTTTAGTAAAAAATATTATTAGTATAATTTTATTTTAAATGATATTCATTTTAAAAGGGTCAAGAAGTCATTTATTTCAAAGATAATATGATTTTGGGTCGATAAAATCTCAAAAAACTGGTTTTATAGAATTCTAGTTCACAAATTAGTTCCTTATCTGTTATCTTTAACCCTTATTTAACTAATTTAACACTTACCATGTCTTCTTGAATATACATACTATATGGTTTATATAACTACTATAAAATTCTAATATAACCTCAACTGGTTAATTAGTGACATTTTTAAGATTATATAAGTCATTTGTCTAAATAATATTTTTTAGGACTATTATATAATTTAATAGAATAGTATTTGTTTTAAAAACATATTTATGTAATTTTTTATACGATTCATATTATGACTATTAAAATTCAATATAAACATGGTTATTTAAAAAACATCATAAATTAAAATACCAAAAGACACAAAAATCCATTAATATTTTTTGGATTGAATAAAAAGTTTTCAAATAAACTTATTTTAATATTTTTAATCTCATTTATTTAAATAATTATTTAATTAGGTATTCATTAAATCATCATTATGAAATAAATATATTTATTTATTTGATGTCTAAAAAATCTAAATAAAATAACATGATTTAGGAAATATTTATATATTTCTAATGACTATTTATATTTGATGATAACACTTATATAACCCCATATACAAGTGGTTTTAAAAAAAGAAACATGTTTATGTTACGTTATATTTACTTTAAATCAATTCGTATAAAATGTAATTTTCACATCCATGTGGCTCCAAGGGCTCCACAAAACGACCCACTGATGCACATGTTCAGACTCATCTCATCCAGTAGGATTCTTAATTGTTTTATAGTAGTTTAATATTATTATAATATTGTTTTTCCCCTTATTTACCTTATTTACCCTTTAACCATTGTAAATAAAATAATTACTAAAGTAACTATTCATAATGTCTAAAAAAATGTACCTATTTAAAAAATATGGACCTTATGATTCCAAATATGGAATTAATTTATCTAAATTCAAAACATATATTTTTCCAAAATTAATTTAAAATTAATTTCTATTGTCCAAACCAAAAAACAAGTTTTTAAAAAATAAAAACTACCAAAAGATTGACATGTGTTTTTGTCTGATTTTATAGTGAAATTACATCCAATAAAAAAAAGGTTTAAATAATAAAAATATAATCCAATTACACTTTAAAACAAATTATATGTAAAATTTATCTATATTAATAAATTATATGAAATGGAAATTTTGACTTAAAATGTAGTATTTATTCACAGATCGTTAAAATAATGATATTTATCAAAAAATTACCATAAATTAATCCAATGTAAATTTTGATATTATGCTTCTAATGAATATATATATTATGATTCTGGTTTAATTCATTGTCTCCAATAACACAACTACTAATAAACTAAAATTTCTTATAATAATATTATTAAATTATTTATTGGTAAAACTCAAAGTTGTGTGCAATGTAAGATTTCAATGAAACATGTTATTTCATGTTTAGTATGATATCGGAGAAAAACATCCCCTTTATGTAAAAATGATATTTTATTCAGAAATTTTTTTATAAATGAAAAAAAAATATTCTAGAAAGACCTGGCTTATTACAACCTTCAAACGTTTTTGGAAATAGTTTCCTCTCAATTTTGAAATTTGGTTTTGTAACTTCATTGAAATTACCACGTCGGAAAAAGAATCAATAAAAATATCACTTTAAAACAAATAAAAATAAGTAAAAATGTCAACCGAGTTAACCTATACTTGGATTACAAATAGGAGAACATGGATATGGAAGTGAAACAAAACATCATGTTCTGATGGAGTGTGATAGAAAGCATGATCAGGAGAATGTTAACCACCATAAAATAAAAAACATGGGATATGTTAAATGCTCTTTTATTAAATAGTATGAAAATAAAATGGAAAGCATTATTTTTTACATTTATTTTCAAAATTTTATATAATTTATTTAATATATTGACTATGAACATAAGCAACTAAAGTTAATTTTCAATAAGAGTTTCATCCTTTAATAAATTTCTACCAAAAGCCCATCTTTCATCCAAATGATTGTTATTCATGATGACTAGGTCACACCTGAAGTGTTAGAATTGACTTCTAGAGAATCCCACAATCCAAAAAATATTAAATATATTTTACACTTTTAATTATACATTAACCAAAACCAATAAGCTTATAACGAAATGATATAATCCTCAAAAGGACAATCCTTTATAAAAAGAAATACTACTCTTAATCCCCATAATTAAAAAAACAATACCCAATGTTAAAAAATACTAATCAACAAACAATTATACTTAAATGTTTTCAAAATAATCCAACTAAGATTGAAACGAAAAATTCAGAAGGATTTGATCACATTATATTCCATGATAAATCTTAACATTTCATTCCAAATAAAATTGACTACTCTTAATGTCCCATGCTGGAATATAATTAAACTAACCACATATTCTCCATAATAGGTTAATCATTTCCATAAATAAAAAAACAGCTATATGTCCACAATAAAACATTGATTATTCCAAAATAATAATTCAACCATTACTCCACAAATTAAACTCATAGTATTCTATTTTTTGTAGGCATATAGTGTTCCCAAAATAGAGAAAGTCTTCAAAAATAACATTTATCACTTAAAAAAAATCAATTTCCTATAGTAAAGATATCCATTTTATAAAACATAAGTTCCTAAATAAACATATTCATTAATTATAAAATAATTTAACTAAAACGAATAAGTCATATTAACCATGTACTTCATGATGGCCAGTGGTGAACGATGTGCCCTTATCACCCCTCAGTTGTGGGTTCGATTCCTATGGCCCTATCAGACGCGACGGGTTTTCACCCATCCTATGGGTTTTCCTTATTCTAAAACCATATAATTCTTCTATAATTGTCAACAATAATATAATTTCATCAAAAATTACCATTACCTTCTTTATCCTCAAAATTTATCTAATACCTTTCATTTTTCAACCCAAGCTGTAATAACCATTAATCACCTCAAAAAAGAAAAGATCATATGATAACCTATGGTTATTCATTATGGCCACACAAGAAAAGGTAATTCTTCCTTGAATAACATTTTTTAAATATAAAGTATTACGGTTACACCTATTAGATAATGTCTTCCAATGTATTTCCATCATCAAAAGTGCACTAATACTTTTATAGATTTAATCACCCTACAACCTACCATAAATCTTGAATCCCTTATATATAGACTTATTACTCATTGAGATAACTTCAAAATTCATTAACTATGAATTTTCACCTTATTTATTAATACATAATTCCTATAGAACAAATATCCTCATCATTAATAAATATTGATCCAAAGATGCTTCGTTATTTATGGATATGAAAATAAATTATACATTGAATCCAGATATCATGATCTTCATGATTCTCCCTTTCTCATTCTGCATGTTGCCATACATTCATGAAGAAAATGTTCACTCCAATTCTATACTTTCACTTTTCAATAATGTTTAAAAATATCATTTTTTGATACCATATGAAAAAGAAACCACGACCCCTTCTAATTGAATTAGCTATGTGTCAGTGTTGGATAACTCAATCAATTTCTATTAGGAAATTTGAATACTCCAGAAGCTGTCAAAATCATTCAAGTAGGATTTTCGATAATAGTGATGATAAAATCCTTAAGGAGGGATAAGAAGGTTGTGAAATATCTCTTTCCTTACTTCTTGAAAAATGATCCTAAATATTCTAAAAGTAATCAACAGTTAAACACAGAACAAAATATTTTTCTTAAGAATAGATTCCACTATTAGGTAAAGATAACATAAAAACTTTTATATTACACTAATCTATAAAACTCCATATATTTCAATTGTCCATGTTTTTATCCAAACAATATATTTTACATCTCAAAAATTACTAAAAGTATACATATCTTCGCTATCAATTTTTTTGACAAAAATTAAACTCCTTAAAATAAAAAAAGAATTATTATCATGATATAAATCTTCCAGAATTCTTCCTTTCTCATACACATCATTATACCCAATGGAAAAAATTTCAAGATTATATGATGAGAAAACATCTCAATAAGGGATATAATATAAGTAATTAAAACATTAGTCCATAAATACATATAAATCAATGAAACCATACTTTTGAATCGTAAAACATACTTTCTTTAACATACCTCATGAAATCATAAGATTTATGAATAACACATATAAATTAGAAATCACAAAGGTAACTTGTGGTATCCATGACATACTTACATTGTATCTTTTACAGCTACATAGTGATTTATGTTTTGGAATACCCATCGTAGTATATTACCTAAACCTCTTAGGAGAAATATTTACATTTACCTCTGTCACGTTACCCAATTAATTGGATAGTTATCTCGGGCTCAGCCACCCTAGGTTTATCATAGAACCACCTGTATTTGGTTTATCATGTTACAACCCATCAAATTTCCATGGACCATTATATAATCATAACATATAATGTATTGAAATTCTCAACATATCACTCATCAATCATAAACAATCAATTCAGAATACTAAAATATTCAATCCATTACCAAAACCATGTATAACATTTGATAAAGATATTATTGAATCAATGTTTCTCATATGAAATTGAAACTTTTGAAGGAATTAAAATTTTAAGACATTATTTTCCATAAAAATATATCCTTAAAACCTTTTTGAAAACATTAATATTAATTATAATGATTTAGAAGATTGTGTCATTAAAACATTTAAAACAATGTTTTAGTTAAAGAGTCATGTACGACATGATAAAATAATTGAATAAAAGTAATTAAATAATAACATTAAACAGATCCTATAATATAATGAGAATAATTATATTCATGTTATAGTATGTCAATGTTTAGATATTCACCATATAGGATAATAATGGAGTAGAATATCATGATATGCCTTAATGAAAGTCGATTGAGATGCAATCCCTTAAAAAGATCATTTAGAAAATAAAGTATATTTATTATGTGTAATCACTATAATTACATGTAAATAAAGTAAAATATAAAATATAGGATATCAAAAGATATTTCTCACATAATATTTTTATGAAATAACAAATAATTATAAGATTAACCCAAGGAATGGAAATTGGGTTAAGAAGTTCCCTTACCATGAGCCTGACTCATCATGTTTGTTACTTGTTCTTCCTGAATAATAAACAAAATATAATTTATACTTGATTCAGAATTTTTTTTCAAGTTTATTATTCCTATTATATCACTTATTACCACGTTATAAACATTACATAATTATTTAGGTTAATATCGGTCATTTATTCAATATTCGGTAATTGAGTCGAAAATGAACTTGTTATAATTACAAATTTCCCATGTGGTCAGAAGTAAATTATATCCAAAATTATATTTATGATTTAAATATAATACATACCTAGTATATATATTTATTTATAATAGTACATAATATTTGGTGATAACAAATGCAATTCACCATCATGGAGATGGTAAGTGATACGTACGCAAGAATGCTACTTTCATTTCTTTTCCATATTAATAGAATGAAAACTAAATGATACAAAGGTATATTATATTTATAGTATAATATCATATTTTATATAGGTTACATATTTTCATTAATTCCATCCTTTATACATACCATGTATTCCATGAACGAGTCTTATCACTTTGAAAGGGCGGTAGTATGCACGTCCTCAAATGAAATTATCGTATTCACATATTATGGAAAGAATAAAGGTATTATTTATATAAAAAATAGTAGAATATATACAATAAAAATATAATATATATCATATATAAATATAGTTCCATCATTATTTCCACCATAAGAGGTGGTAGAGGAAAATTGAACAATAATCATTTCGTCGGGCAGTAGTTCATCGTCCACAGAAACAGTATGTTAATATCCCTTAGATGGAGGTGTGTTTAAGTTTATTTTGACTCCTCATTACAAAATCCTAGTATTTTTAGGATAATGACTTTTTTATTTAATAAAGGAATAATATTAAAATTTGAAGTGAATATGTAAAAAAATGGAAATGATCTTCAGAGAAGACGCTGCCTCTCAAAACATGTAACCCCAACTGATTTGTGCCAAAAGGATATCTTGAATTGCCCAATTCCCTAGGTAAGGATTATAGTAGGATTATATGTATTTTGGGAGCTTATTTGGGTATAGTATGAATGATTCAAGGGTTATTAGAGGTGTAATTAAATGGGTAGGGGTGATGCCCTTTTGTAAGAGGGGGGATGGTCACTTTAGGAGTGTTTTTAAGTATTATTTTATTATAGAATTTTTTTCGGTTAAAAAAAGTAACAAATTAATTTTTCTAATAAAACATATGATTTTTGGTATAAAAACCTCTCATCCAATAGGTTTTAGACAAGTCTATGGAACAAAGTTTAACCTTATCTTCTAGCTTTAACCCTTAGTTAACTAATTTAACTATTACTATATGTTATTGTAGATTCATTCTATATAGTTAATATAGTTACTCTAAAATGCCAATATAACCTCAAGTGGTTCAGTAATTACATGTTAAACATTATATAAGTCATTTTTCCTGAACATTGATTTTTATGACTAGTATATCGTTTAATAAAATAGTATTTTTTTAAACTCATTTATGTCAATTTTAATTCTATTCATATCATTACTTTTTAAAAATCCGTAAAAACCTGATTCGTTCAAAAAACATATATAATTAAAATATTACAATACATAATCGCACATAAAATTCATCGATGGAATAAAAAGTTTTAAAATATATTTAGTTTCATATTTATAATCACATTTATTTAAATAACTCTTTAATAAGTTAATTAATACATCATTATTGTGACATAATTATATTTATTTATTTCTTGTTTAAATATTATAAATAAAATACCATGATTTAGGAAATATTTTTATATTTAAAATTAATATTTATAGTCAAATATATCCAATATATATCCCCAAATAATAATTGTTTTAATAAATGACCCATGTTTATGTCACATTTTTCTTTACTTTAAATTAATTCTTATAAAATTTCATTTTCACATCCATGTTGCTCCACGGGCCCCCAAAATCAACCCATGGATGACAATGGTCAGAAATATCTCAAATAATATGATTAGTACATTTTTAGGGTAGTTTAATATTATTATTATATTATTTTTTACCCTTATTTACTATATTTAAACTTTAACGACGGTAAATAAAATAATTTCTGAAGTTACAATTCATAATGTTTAAAAATAAAAGGTACCTGTTTAAAAAATTAGGACCTCCTAATTCCAAATATGGAATAAATTTTTCCAAATTCATAACACAGAAGTTTCAAAAATAATTTAAAATTAATTTCTATATTCAAAACCAAAAAATGTGTTTTTAAGAAGAAAAAACTGCCAAATAATTGGCATGTATTGAAGTCCAATTTCAAAGTGAATTTATTTACAATGACCAAAATTGGATTAAATGATTAAAATATAATCCAATTAAGCTTTAAACTGAATTAAAAGTAAAATCTTACTATATAAATAAGTTATATGAAAAGGAAGTTTTGACTTAAAATTCGGTAATTTTCAGTATTCATTAAAAAAGGAAAATTATCAGAAAATTACAAAAAAAATATCAAAAATAAATTTTGATAACTTGATTCTATATAATAAATTTATTTTTGAAAATAGATATATACAGGTGTCAAAAAAGTAGATTTAAAAATGGTACTACATCAAAAGGTGGTAAAACGGCCTTTTAACAATATAAGAGTATTTCATGCTTAAAATTGGATTTGATTTTATTTTAAGACTCTAAAATTTATCAGATAAATGTATTGACATTTAAAAAAACATGAGTAATATTTTTTTAGTTAGTTATGTTCATTCCCTCAAATATTATGGCTAGGTGTCAACTACCATTTAAAGTAATATTATTATTATATTACTTTTCAGTATATCTCATAGTTTTGTGCAACATATGATTTCAAAGAAACTCGTTGATGCGTGTGGAGTATGCTATCATAAAAAAGAATCACATTTAATATAAAAATAATATCTTATTCATTAATATTAAGATAAATCAAAAAATATATTATTCTATAAATACATGGGTCATTACAGGTTTGACCTAAACATATAAACACCTCATTATAATGGGTAATAAAAATATTTATTCTATGTACATTGAACTACTACCTCATGAAATGATGATTGTTCATTTTTCCATTACCACCTATCATGGTGTCCATTATGATGGAAAACCAATTTATATATGTTATATTTTTTTTATTTCTTTAGGATTCTCCATTCATTTTATAACAAATATATTTTAACTTTCTATTTGATGTTAATATGATAATTTTGTTTGAGGATGTGGGGACTACCTACCCCTTAAAGCAATATCAATCATTCAAACACTACATGGAACGTTTTAAGGATGGATTTATTGTATATATAGGATACATATGACATAATAATTCTAATTTAATAATGATATGTATATATATAGATGTATTTTACATTCTTTCTCACAAGAAGACAAGTAAACAGAAATAGAGTTCATGCTTACGTACAGCCTATTGTGTCCCTTCATGGTCTATTTGTTTACATAATTTTATATTCTATATATTATTATAATAATAATATACTTAATATTCCTGGTATTTTAAAAAAAATTATATTCATGAATCATGATATATTTATAATGTCAAATAACATAACTATTTAAGACATATACAAAAAACCAAGAGAATATTACTTGAATTGAAACCTTAATATTAGATGGTTAACAACCATGTTATATAGAGTCATAAATGTAAGAACTCTACATTTTATGGTGTCATCTCAGGCACGTTTTCCAGTACTTACTGATTTTTTATGTACCATTAACATGAAGTAGTGGATTGGGGTGCATTTGGATGAATATTTACGGAAATTAAAAGAAAAGTGGGATGTGCACGATTTGTACATGGTTTGGAAAACCATGGGACCAAACCATTCCAATCATGAAAAATTTGGTACTGGAGTCCACATGCTTTTCCCAAAGTTTGATAAAACATGCGACCAAACTATTCCAATCATTCAAAACTCGGCAATGGAGTCTACATGTTTAGCGCATGGTTAGGCTAATCGTGTGCCTCTCCCTAGGAAACTGGGCACGCGGTATTTAAAATCCAAAAATATATTTTAAAAACACATGAACCCCCTTGGACTCAAAAATTATGACCATGTCTTGGGATTGAAAATTTAATGGTGTTCCCAAATCCTTATGAAGGGATTCCAGGGTGATACAAACACCGTTCTTCGAGATCAAAAGCCCGGATTGAAGATATACTCTCCTCCTAGGAAGTTTATTTCATCCCGATGCCTCTTAAAATTTTCTCTTATCATTCCATGATCTTATCACAAAATATTTCCAATATTTTACTGGAATCTAAATCTATCTATTAAGATATAGATCTAGGATTGTGAATCTAGTCCAATATTTGAAATATTGTGAATATTATGATCTTAATTTTGGTTTTAGGTACTTAGATCCAATTCTTGATCGACAACATTGTGCCACTCAGATTTTGGGGATATCTGTTAGGCTAATTTCTGCCAAGAAAATGAGTTAGGACATCTAAATCTAACTCCCACAATCATTATATATGATATGTGTATGAGTTTATGATTTTTCTAGTTTCCCTTAATAATTGAATTCCTCATTTGAGTGATTGGGAATATTGTTTTTACTTTTGAATTTCTTTGGTGACTTAATTGGTAATTGAATCATGGAAAAAAGGTTGGGGGTTTCCCAAATTGATCTTTTGGATATTTGATATTGTAATTTAGATATTAATTTCAATTTGGAAAGATAATTAATTGGTGTAAATTAATTATAGAATTATATTTGACTATGTAAGATAATTAATTATGAGAATTAACTATTAGCTAATAAGTTGACCAAAGATAATTAATTGAGAGAATTGATTATGTTTCATGATGTGATAAAAGATAATTAATTTTGATAATTAATTATGACTTGATGGATTTAAAATTTATAATTAATTATGAAGAATTAATTATTGAATGAAAATGGAATTTGTCGATTAAATAATTGATGTATTAATTAATGTGTTATATGCTTAGTTAAAGGTTGAATTTACTAGTGGCCTTTGAAATTCTAAAATAATAATTGGATTAGTAAATGAATAATGTGGAAAAAAATTTAGAATTAAAGAATGACTAAATGTTTGAGATTTTTTTGGTGCTAGGCATGGCATCCTAGAATGATAAGCAGTTGGGACTTAGACATGGTATTTCCCCCCAATAGTTATCTAATCCTGAGAATATAGATCTCTAGTCTTGAAAAACTACACCAATTGAGAATTTGAGTGCTAGGCATAAAAACCTACACTCATGGTATTTTTTGTACTAGGAATGACATCCCACAAAAAATGAATAATGATAATAATGAATGATTATTAAAATGAGATTTTTGGTACTATGTGTGATAACCTACACCAAATGATAAATGATAATGAATGATGATTAAATTGGGAAACATGAATTGAAAATGGAATAATGTAATGATTAATGATTAAATGATAGTGTGATATCTATTTAAATTTATGCATTATATTTATTGAATTATTAAATTTCATGTACTACCTTTTTATTGGACTTGTTTTTGACAATGTTTGCGGTGGCCTACTATGTTGTACTCACACCCTATTTGGGCTGCCTGATCGACACCCAAGAAAACATTGTTATTGTAGGATTGGATAAGGTCATGGACCTAAGATAGATTTCTCTTTGGGATTGGAGCATGAGGGAGGGAGCCAAGTGTGGTTCGGGACCTATGTTGAAGTCATTGTGTCTTTAAATTCAACTGCATTGTAGACACGTGGAACATTCACTATCATATAATTCTTTACCATTCATTTTAACATTATATTTTTTTGTTTTGACATCATATGTCATGTATCTGTTCTTGTTATTTATATAAGCTTCCGCATTTGGATAATTGTTATTTTCTTCTGCTGGTTTTTTTATTCTGAAAAAATGTTACAGTCTCCCTAAGACTAACTTACCAGACCCTCACTGCTTGTCGGTACCCTCTGGCATATAGGGATGCACGTTTGAGGGAATGTGGACAACCGACATGGGGCACCATTCAGTAGATTCTGATTTGGGACCTCAC
Organism: Viscum album; assembly: GCA_963277665.1. Classification (NCBI taxonomy): domain Eukaryota; kingdom Viridiplantae; phylum Streptophyta; class Magnoliopsida; order Santalales; family Viscaceae; genus Viscum; species Viscum album. Next base: position 25,313,515 of record OY728120.1, on the reverse strand, counting down.
AAAGTTGTATGAGAGGAGTTTTCTTTTCTTTATTCTTATTTTTTCTTTCTATTTTTGGAATGGTAGACAGAAGACTACGAAGTGTAAAAGTTGGTAATGAGCTCATGCATGGGAGTTTCAAACCCATATACGGGGGAAATTCTAAGTACTTGGGGTGGGATTGTTGTGATTTCTATTTTTTGTTACCGTTGTATATTATTTCACCTTCGGTGATGCACTTGGGGTGTGATGTGGTATTTTTTTTGAAAATTGTTGTATTTTGATCTGTGTTCTAAAGAGGCACGATAGTTGAGTTGGCATGCATCATTCTTGGAACTTGTGTTTTTTATAACATGAATCATTCTAGGGACTCATAGGAAAACGAGTTATGAGTATGTTGTTGAACATTAAATTATTTCCTTGTTCATAGAGTTGAATAATGAAGCAAAATGAGAATAAATGGGAGTTTAATGAGAACCTAGATTGATGAAATGGGAATAATAATTTAATTAATTATTGAATTAATTAATTTAAAATAATGTGATTAATTAAATGTTGAATTAAATAATGAGAATGAATGTACCCTTTTTAACCAAGACCTAGGGGTAGGATGGTTAAGGGTATTAATAACGCCTTGGTGTTGATCGTGTGGTGATAAAAGGGAGAATTTCCTTGTTGAAACATGTTTTGTTAGTTTCATCACTTACATAAATGTTATAAAGATGCATTATGATACCTAAGATGTGTGTTTGTCTTTGTTGGGATACTCTTCCATGACGCTTGTTGAGGGAGAGACCACGGTGTATGTCCTGGAACAAACTTCCATATAAGGAGATTGAGGCATCATTGGTGTATGTAGTTGAATAATGAGAGCAGTTCTAAGAGAACATTCCTCTTTTCATGAAATTATTAGAGAGAGACCAAAGGGGGGTACAGAAAATCATGTCTGAGATGACAAGGGAGTTTCAGCTGCAGCACCCACCTACTTTTATTGGAGAGGGAGGACCTGATTGAGCTGAATTCTAGATTTAATCCATAGAGATAATACATGACCATTTGGAGACTTCGGTTGAGAGGAGGTTCAGTTTGGATGTTTATATGCTTCATGGTTCCATGAATCATTGGAGGGACATTCAGGTATGATCTGAAAAAACTGATGATATGTTATGGAAAGAATATCTAGAGAAGTTAATAGATAACATCAATCCAGACACGCTACAGAAAAAGAATGCTTCAGAGTTTATGCATCTAATAGAAGGAAGCATGTAAATAATGTATTATGATAAACATTTCATGGATTTACAGTGTGTTTCTCCAGCATTGGAAATAGATGAGACAACTTCGAAAAAATGATTTCAAGGATTTAAGTGTGATATTATGTCCCAGGTGAATATTTTTATGCTGAAGATATTTGAAAAAGTGATTACTCTAGGTCTCATTTCAAAGGGCAACCTCAAAGTGGTTTCCAGTAATTTGTAGGTAGCTAGACGATTAGGGAGTGTTCCTTCAAAGAGCAGGGAGCACCATTAAGAGAATATTAGTTAGGACAGTGGAAAGAAATGATGACAGTTAGGAGGAATAGTTTCACCAGATCATTCACATGTGCTTTTCCACCAGTGCAGTAGGCAGGGAAACCATTATACACATTTTCCTCGACCAACCGTGGAGTGCCGGTTTTGTGGTATGATGTGACACCTATAGATGTTCTGCTGGAAGCAGTGGTAGGCTATTGCTAAGGGAGAAGTTTCACAAAGTCAGACTACGGGAAGGGGGTCTTATACACCATATAGTTATAGGAGCTGGAGTTCTATTGGATGTGGTAGTAGAGGAAGTGGACATAGTGATTCAGGGTATGAGCACTCATACCAGTAGAGTGGTGCTACTCAGGGGAGTTAGATGAAAACCCAAGGAAAATGGGAAGGATAGTTACATGCAGTGTAGCCTACACTTATAGAGAGCGAGGTTGGTCCATCGACAGTGATATGTACTGTTCTAGTTGCTTCTACTTTATCTAATGCATTGTTTGAAACTAGCACCTCTCATTCCATTATATCTGCAAAACTTGTTAATGGCCTGGGACTAGAGGTGGAGTATGTGAGTGAGATAATGAATATTGAAACACCATTAGGAACATATAGTAGGGTTATCTATATATGCCGAAGATGCTCTCTATAGATTGGATTGTCTCGTTTAATTTGGGATATATATATCCCTGATATAATGGGCTTCGACCTCATAATGGGTATGGAATGGCTAGTCGCATACCGATTTCACATAGATTTATATCGTAGCTGAGTGAACATTGTATCTCTTGAGGGTAACCAATATTTCCATCTGGAAGAATGGGATATCCAAGCAGCCATTTTTGGTCCAATTACATTGAAATTGTGAGAACTCAAGGGATATTTTTCTAGTCCTTTTTGAGATGATGGGTTTAGAGGGCAAGATGTCCTTCCAACTGTAGTCGAACAATTTCATGATGTCTTTCCTGAAGACTTTTCTAGGTTTCCATCTAAACGAGTTGTGGAATTCACTATTGAGATATTGTCAAGGGATGAGAAGGTATTTATTCCACCTTACAGAATGGAACCGACTAAGCTTCATGATCTCATAACTCAGTTTGAAGAATTATAGGATAATGGGTTTATCCATCCAAGTACATCGCCTATGGGATCACCTGTTTTGTTTGCAAAGAAGGCTGACAAGGGTCTACGCTTGTGGGTCGATTACCAAAAGTTGAATAAAATGACTGTGAATAACTGATATAATCTTCCTCAAATCGATGAATTTTTTGACCAAATTAAGGGGGATAGTGTGTTCTCAAAGATCGATCTGAGACCAGGGTATCATCAAGTGAGATTCAGACTTCTAATTTACCATGAAATACTTTCAACAGAAGGTATGGACTTTATGAGCTTTTTGTAATGTAGTTTGTGTTCAAAAATTCTCCCGTAGTGGTTGTGGATTTGATGAACATGATCGTTCATCCATACATAGATTAGTTCATGGTGGTGCTTGGGGACGATATCTTAGTGTACTCTAAGACTCAGGATGATCATGCCCAACATCTTAAAATCATCTTCAGTAAACTGAGATAGCATCTTCAATATTCCAAGCTATCAAAATGTCAATTTTGGATTGACAGGGTAAACATTTTGGGGCCCATCATCAAGAAAGAAGGTGTGTTAGTGGATCCAGAAAAAGTGAAAGTTTTGACTTCAGGGGAGAAGACCACGAATATTTTTGATGTTCGAAGCATTTTTGGATTAGCTGGTTATAATAGGAGATTCATCTAGGACTATTCCGAGTTGGATGCACCACTTACATATTTTACAGCGAATGGGATAAAGATTTTTCAGATAGAAGCATGTGAGAATGCTTTCTATGATTTGAATAAGCTCTAGACTTCAACACCAACATTGACCTTACCTAAGTCAGTTGAGGAGTACACGGTGTATTGTGACGCTTTTAGGTTTATACTCGAAGTTGTGTTGATTCAAGAAGGTATATTCATTGCTTATGTGTCTCAGTAGTTGAGGCCACATGAACGGAATTACCCTAATCATGACCTTGACTTGGCAGTAGTGGTTTATCAACTTAATTGTAAGTTACACTATCTATTAGGTGATAAATTTAATGTTTTTACGGATCGTAAAATCATGATTAATATCATTTCATAGTTTGACATGAATATTCGACATCGAATATGGATGGATTATATGCAGTCCTTTGATTTTGAACAGGAATATACACCCAGAAAGGGGAATAGTGTTGGTGATTCTCTGATCAAAAAAACTCAGACTCATTTGGTATGTGAGTCGAGTGCAGAGTGGAAGATGTTTAATTCTCTAGTGAAGATGTACGTGGTAGTTCAATATATTCAAGATAGGATGACTATGGTTTATGTAGTAGTATAGTCTACAATCTTGAGATGAATTCGGGATAGGCCGTATGAGGATCCAGAGTGTTTAGCAATGAGAGAAAGCCTCGAAGTTAGGGAGACAACTTCAGACAAGAAAATAGATGAGAATGAGATCATCTATGTGAAAAATCAGGTTGTTGTGCCTAAAAGAATGCAATAGGAACTCATGAAATAATTTCATGCTACTAGGAAAGAGATACATCCTGGGTTATCAAAAATGTACCATGACCTACAACGATGGTTTTGGTGGCTATGAATTAAAAATAATATTTTAGGGTTCGTAACAAGATGTTTCACCTGTCAGAAGGTGAAAACAGAGCATCAATGACCTGATGGCCTATTGCAGCCATTACCTATTCTATAATGGACGTTGGATGATGTGACAATGGAATTTTTGGTAGGATTTCCATGTAATTTTTGGAAGAATGAATCTATTTAGATCATTTTGTATCAGCTAATAAAGTAGAAAACTTATTTCTTATAAAGGAAACCTTTACAGTAGAGTTGTTGGGATAACTTTACATGAGATAGATAGTTCATTTTCATGGGGTTCCAAAGAATATAGTTTCAGATCGTGATTTGTGCCTTACTTCAAGCTTCTGATAGGGATTACAAAAGGTTCTTGGTACACAGGTTCTATTAAGTATGGAATTTCTCCCACAGATAGATGGACAGTCAGAGCATACCATACAGGTGTTAAGGGATATGTTGCGAGCACATGTTCATGAAATTGGTGGTTCTTGGGAGAATCACTTGTCTTTAGTGGAGATTTCCTTTAACAATAGTTATCTAAAAACAATACAGTAGGCACCAGGCGAGGAACATTATGGTATACCTTGTAGATCACTACTATGTTGGTTAGAGGTGGGTGAGTCAGAGTTGTTGGGACCGAGTCTCGATTAGGAGACATCAAAGTAGGTATTGTTGATTCAAAAGCGTATTGCTATGGCTGATAATAGACAGAATTCTTATGTTGATAGGCATATATGACCCCTATAGTTAATATAGGGTGATCATGTATTGCTTTGGGTGTCACCTAGATTGGGTCACCACAATATACAGAGTTTAGGAAAGTTAGCGCCGAGGATTGGGGAACTGTTTGAGGTGATGGAGAAAATCGGGCTGGTGGTGTACCGATTAGTACTTCCACAAACATATAGGGCTATTCATGATGTTTTTCATGTGTCACAACTATGAAGGTATCACCTCAACACTTCCCCTATAATTTATTTGGAATAGGATGATCTTGAGAAAGATGCATCCTTTGATTGGCATCTGATACGTGTGCTGGGTTGTAGTGAGAAAGTGTTATGGGAAATGATTGTTCCATTAGTTCTTCTATTATGGAAACATTGAAATGATCAATTGGAAACTTCGGAATGTGAAGTAGACATGACGGATAAATGGACCAAAAGTCTTTTGATTGGAATCATAGAGAAGTTTAAGAGTGCAGCTCAATGACGAGCTATTATATGGTGCAGAGATTGTAAGATCCCTACTTTTCTAGAGTCAACTCGGATGAGTTTTCATATACTTTTTGATTTTTTAAGTACCATTAAAGTGTATTACTGTCTTGGGGTGCATTTGAGTAAACTTTTAATGAAAAATAATGGACAATGGGTTGTGAACAGTTTACGCATAGTTTTACAAATCATGTGATCAATCTTTTCCAAGCGTGTGAAATTGGATAGAGGAGTCTTCATGGTTTGCGCACAGTTTGATAAATTATTTATCCAAACCATGCCGACAGTGAAAAATTGGGCAGTGGAGTTTTCATGGTTGGTGCATAGTTTTCATAACCATGCGCCTCTACCCAGGAAACAGTTCTCTCATTTTTTAATATTTGAAAATGAATTTTAAAACCACCCGAACATCATGGGACTCCCATATTTCAACCATGGATCTGGCATGACAAACTGTAGGTGTTCCCAATGTGTTCCTTATGGATTATAATGAAATTTTAACACCTTTATTTGAGATCAAAATCCTTGATTGAAGATCTTATCTCCTCTTAGTTTGTGGATTTCATCCTAATGTTTCTTTCTTTCTTTCTCTTATCATTCATTGATATTCTCATTGAATATTTCCACCATTTTTCTTGGATCTAAAACTGTGAGGTACGATCTAGATCTAGGATTGTGAATCTAGACCTCGATTTGAAATATAATGATTCATTTGATCTTAACATCAGTTTTAGGGACTTAGAACCGAAGCATGATCAATGACGTTATGCCTCTCCAATTTTGGGGATTTCTATTAGGCAAATTTCCATCACGAAAGTGATGTTGGTGGTCTAAATTGAACTCCCATAGTCTTGATTTATGATATGTTTATGAGATTATGTGTCTTATAGTTTTCCCTTAATAATTGAATCATTAAATTGGAGTAATTAAGAATTTGTATTTTACTTGTGAATTACCGTGGTGATTTAATTGATAATTGATTCACAGAACAAACAATGGGGGTTTCCAAAATTGATCTTTGGAGATTTTACATAGTAAGTGAGATATTAATTTTAATGTGGAATGATGTGTAATTGGGGGAAATTAATAATGGAATTATGTTTTTCAATGTATGTTAATTAATTGTGAGAATTAATTATGTTGCAAGAAGTTGACCAAAGATAATTAATTAGAAGAATTAATTATGTGTCATGATGTGATTAAATATAATTAATTGAGAGAATTAATTATTTGTTAATGGGATTTAAATGGATAATTAATATTGGATAATTAATAATGTAATTAAAATAAAATTGATTGATTATATAATTAAATAATTAATTAATGCTTTATATGCTTAGTTAATTGTTTAATTGACTAATGGCCTTATAAATGTTTAACTAATCATTTGATTAGTAAATGAATAATGTGGAATATTATTTTTAATTAAAGAATGATAAAATATCTGAGATTTCAGGATGCTAGGCATGGTGTCCTAGACCAATTTGAATTTTGGAAGTGGACACGACGTTTCTCCACTATAGTTATCCAAGCATGAGATTATCGGGTGCTAGGCATGACGACCTACACTAAATGAGAATTGGAGTGCTAGGAATGATGACCTAAACTCAATTGATTTGTGGTTCTAGGCATGAAGTCCTAAACAAAATGATTAATTATAATAATGAATGATTATTCAAATGGGATTTGGGGTGCTATGCATTATGACCTATACCAAATGATAAACGATGATGAATTGCGATTCATATGGGAAACATGAATTTGAAAATGGTCTAATGTATTGATTAACGATTAAATGAAAATGTGATAACTCTTTAAATTTATGCAATATATTTATTATTTTATAAAATTCCATTCACTGTCATTTGACTGGACTGGTTTTAGACATCGTTAGTGGTGGCCTACTAAGTTATACTCACACCCTATTTGGGTCACCTGATCAACACCACAGTAGACTTTTTTATTGTAGGAATAGATAAGAGAAAGGCCCAGGGATAGATTTCTGTATGGGATTAGAGCATGGGAGAGGGAACCATATGTGGTTCAGGACCCTTTTTGGATTTGTTGTGTCTATAAATTCAGTATCATTGTAGAAATATGGCACATTCATTTCTATAACATGCTTTTCCTTTAATTTAAACATTGTATTTTATGTTTTTGACAATCATATGTCATGGATCTATTTAGGTTATTTATATACCCTTCCGCACATGGTTAATTGTTATTTTATTCTGTTTTTGTTTTTATTCTGGAAATAGAGTGTATAGTCTCCCCATGATTGACTTACCAGAACCTCGCTGCTATTCGGAACCCTCTGGCATACAGGGAGGATTTCTTGAGGGCATGTGGTCCACAAGCTTGATGCACCGTTCAGCGGTTTCCGGGTTGGGACATCAAAAATATGTATCATAGGAGTTTACCTTTCTTTATACTTATTTTGTGTTACAATTTTGGGAAAGGTAGATAGAAGACTATGAAGTGTCGAGCCTTGGAAATGATCTCATGAAAGGGACTTTCAATCCCATGTATGAGGGAATATTCGAGTACTGAGGGAGGGATTGTTGTGATTGTTGTTTGTTGTTAGAGTTCTATATTATTTCACCTTGGTTGATACACCTGTGGGGTGATGTGGTATTATTTTTTAAAATTGGTGTATTTTGATTCGTGGCCTAAAGAGGCATGATTTTTGATTCAGCATGCATCATTCTAGCCACTTTGGGTTGTTGTAACATGCATCATTCTAGACAGTCACAGAAAAATGGTTTATGTCTATGTTGATGATCTAAAACTATTTTCCTTATTCTTAGAATGGAATAATGATGATAAATGAGAATAAATGGGTGTTTAGTTAGAACCTTGAAGGATGAAATGGGAATAATAAATTAATTAATTGTTGAATTAATTAATTTTAGATAATTTGATTAAATAATAGTTGAATTAATTAATCAGAATGAATGTAACTATGTTAACCAAGACCTAGGGTGGGATGGTTAAGGATAGTGATAAGGCCTCAGTGTTGACTGGGTGGTGAGAAAAGGAATAATTCACCTGTTGAAACTTGTTGTGTTAGTTTCTTCCCTTACATAAATTTTATAAGGTTGTGTTATGAGACCTAAGACATGTGTTTGTATTTGTAGTGATATTCCTCCACGACACTTGTTGAGGGAGAGACCAACGGGTATGGACCAGAATGAAATTCTAGACCAGGTGTAACGTCCCAGTCCCGAGTGCCACCCAACGGGTGCCATAAACCCGGTTCGCCATGTGACCTCAAGCGAATTTCCCCAAATGCCAAAGGCTTCCGACTATCAGCTAGGGCTCAGGTCTAATAGTGGGGAATCTATGCCCTCATTTTTCAAAGTGTAGTGCATTGGAATACAAAATACAACATACAACAACTGCAGAAGCAATAAACTATACACATTTTAATATAAACAATTGTAGTAAAAGATAACCAATAGTTATATAAATGATGATGCAACTTGTATTAAGTTCTAAGAAAACAGCCAGAACATGTTACACAACAATATAGTAGAGTATAATACAGAGTACAAAAAAAATACATGTAGCATTGTGAGCCTAGGCCCAGTACCATGCTCCCCTACTCCTCACCAACATTCAAGTACCTCTATAGGTACCCTTGCCCTTATCCATACCTATAGAAATGTAATCTATTTGGGCCAAAGACATGACCCAAACAGGGTGTGAGAAAAAAATCATAGTAAGCACCCACCAAAGTCTCATTCCCAACTGTGTAAAAATATGAAACTACAGTGTGAAAAAGTAAATGAAGTAAACCAGAAAGTACTCAAAAGTAACTATAACTACCAGTTCTTTACCATTTTCCTTATAACCATTTAATTTAATAATATTATATGCTCATCAGAACCCAGCCCTCAGGCCAATCAGAATCTTTCCCTCAGGATAATATAGTAAAACCACGTCCTCATGCTTTCCCTTGGGCTATACATTACCTTGCCCTCAGGAATTGCCCTCGGGAAAAATAGAATCTTTCCCTTAGGCCAAACTGAAACAAAACCCTCAGGTAATCAGAATCTTTCCCTCAAGCATTTACCTTAGGCTAATATAACTATTCCCCCAGGCTAATCGACAATTCCCTTAGGCTAAAAAAGTAACAGGTAAATGACCAACATATAACATGAATGTTATATACAATTCCTCTCAAGGAAAAATTAATTCATAATATTTCACGGTATACCCTCGGGTAACTTGGCCAAACAGCTAAACAGAAAAACGCACCCCAGGGGTGGTCCTGGATCCACGAAATTATCCCAAACAGTAGTTTATTATCACTTTTAATCACCTATACATTTATAGGTAGTTAAAATAGCCATGACCTCAGCCTCACGACACCCCAACATGGGTTCATAGCACAATGGTACACAAAAATGCACAACAGTTTGAAAATATACACCAAGCCACCTACCTTTAACACCAAAAAACGATATACGTGAATGTTGATTCCTTAAATTCCCAAAGACAACTTAGATCTGTGCAGTTCCAGCAAGATCGACGGAGGCAGAATCAGATTCCCGGTTCACGATCAACGGATCTCCAAAGCTCTGTCCTCCTCCATCGGCTCCAAAAAGGCTCAAACACCTCCTCTGCCAAATGATGATGATGCTTCCTGTTTTATGCTGAAAAAATAGACTACATGGCGTGTACTATCAAGTACATGGAGTGTACTATTTCATTTAACTATTCCTTTGGTAGCACCGCCACATTGTTCATCCATCGACATGAGTACAAGACGTGTATTCCTGATTACACGGTGTGTACTGTCGTGCAGCTGGCGGCTACTTTCACCCCTAACTATTCACCTACTGACTGACTACAGGACGCATAAATACCCACTAAATGGCATGTAGTTGGTTTTTACACCTTTCCTCACCAACATGGCTACACACCCTATGTACTCATCCCACATGGCCAAAAGTACAGGGCGTGTAGTCCCAAATTTTAAGATTTTCCACATTTCTTTTATTTTCACAAAAACAATTAAGGAATGGAGAAAAAAGAAGAAACTCATACCTCAAAACTAAGAACTGAGTTCTTACCAACATCCCCCATTATATAAATTCGTCCCATAATTTCACTTCAAAGGGTGGTGAAGACATAGCCGTGAATAACTCCAGCCACTGAGCACGTACATCGGTCTCCCCCTACCAGGTTTCGTCCTGCACTCAGCCATGCTACCACAACACTTGTATGAGAGGAACTGACCAGCCTCAGAGAACCTTTGGGCTCCTATCGATGATACGATTCAGATTCTCCTCGAAGGATGCATCTACCTCGAGCTCAACCTCCTCGGGCTCAAAGACGTGAGACGGGTCTGAATGATAGCAACGCAACTGAGATACATGGTAGACGTCGTGCATGGCTCGGTACCTTTGTGGTAACTAAAACCAATAGGCAACCGGACTGACTCTCTCCATAATCTGAAATGGCCCCACATACCTCGGTAAAATTATACCCTATCTCCTGATCCGCCCATGTCCCAACCTCGGTGAAACACGCAAGAAAACCCGATCTCCAACCACGAACTCCAAGGATCATCTTTGGTGATCAGAATAAGATTTTTTATGAGACTGTGCAGTAGCCATCCAATTCTGAATCTACTGGACTAGCTAAGAAGTATCCTTCACTACATGTGGTACCCGTAAAGCTGCCTCACCTGCCTCCAACCAGCACAATGATGATCAGCATGGCCTACCATATCAAGCCTCATAATGTGCCATCTCGATAGTTTTCTGAAAACTATTATTACTGGAAAACTCGACTAAGGGTATATGCTTCTCCCAAGAGCCCCCAATGTCTAAGATGCATGCAAGCAGCATTTCCTCTAACACATGTATCGTACGCTCTGACTAACCATCGGTCTAAGTGTGGTAAGCTGTGCTCAGAAGCACCTGTGTACCCAGTGCCCTCTGAAAACTCTGCCAGAAATGAGAAATAAAATGGGAGTCCCTATCTAAAATGATAGAATGGGGGACCCCATGAAGATGTACGACCTCTTGGATATAAAACTTCCTGAGATCTTCAACACAGATGGTCTCATTGATCGGAAAAAACTGAACTACCTTCATGAGTCTGTCAAAAAAACCCACATGACATCATTGACACGAGGTGACCTTGGCAACCGCATCACAAAATCCCTCGTGACATCATCCCATTACCATGCCAGAATGGGTAACTTTTGTAACTGTCCAACTGGTCACTGATGCTCTGCCTTCACCTGCTGACAGGTGGAACAACTCGTAACAAAACCTATTATCTCACTCTTCATACCCGTCCACCAGTACTAATGTCTCAAGTCACTGTACATCTTGGTAACTCTGGGATGAACTACCCAAGCTGAAGCATGAAACTCACACATCAACTCCTCGAGTATATCCCCTGGAACCCATACTCGACCATAGAAATGTAGAACTTCATCATCTCCTATCGTCCAACTAGGAAGAGGGTCGTCACTTGCCACCGACTCCCGTAATACTAGGCCATCTGAATCAGATAGCTATCTCATCCTCACTCTATCTAGGAGGGTATAAGTCAAACCTAAAGATAAAAGGTATATCTACCCCTAACTGTCATGCCACTCCAAATGCATCTCAAAGAACAAGGCCATTATATTCCATTCATCATTGGCCTCTTGTACTGCATGTATCCAATTCATCCGGCTCAGTGCATCAACAACTGTGTTACCCTTAACAGGTGTATAGAGAAGCTCAAAATTGTAGTACTGAAGGTATTCAACCCACCTTAGCTATCTCAGGTTCATGTCACACTGAGTAAAGATGTATTTGAGGATCTTTTAGTCGGAGAAAACCACAAAATTCTCTCCCAATAGATAATGTCTCCAACAACATAACACATGAACAACTGCAGCCAACTTGAGATCATGCGTCAGGTAATTCCTCTCATGTGGCCTCAACTACAGGGAACCATATACAACAACTCAATCACCCTTAATCAACACTGCTCCCAGTCCATTACCAGATGCATCATAGTAAAATTTATAGATCTTCCCTTGCTCTATAATTATCATGACTGGTGTGGATGTCAACCTTCCCTTCAGCTCCTGAAATGATGCCTCACTAGATTCTGACCAAATGAACATCACACCCTTCTTAGTCAAACCCGAAAACGGTGATGCTATGCGGGAGAAGTCCTGTATACAGAGCCTATAGTAACTATCATTCCCTAAGAAACTCTGTATCTCAAACATGTTCTAAGGATGCTCCCTGGAAACTACTTCGCTCACCTTCTCTGGGACTACTGCAACTCTTGCCTCTGAGATGATATGACCAAGGAACTGAATCTAGTCCATGCAAAAGTGGCACTTTGAGAGCTTATCATACAACTTATACTCTCTCAGTGTACTCAATATGATCTCAAGATGGGTGGAATGGTCGTGTCGAGTGTGAGTGTACACCAAGATTCCATCCATGAATACTACCATGAAAGAATCCAGATAAGGATGGATCACACGATTCATCAGATCCAAAAAAAATTGTTGGCGCGTTTGTGAGTCAGAACAGCATAACCGTATACTCATATAGACCATACCTTCTCCTGAATGTTGTGAGAGGTATATCAGATGTTCTAATGTGTAGCTGATGATATCTGGATCACATTTCAATATTCGATAACACTCGTGCTCCATGAAGATGATCAAAAATATCATCAATCCTTGGAAAAGGATATCAGTTCTTAACCGTTAACGGGTTCAGCTTCCGATAATCCACACAGAGTCTAAGGGTACCATCTGCATTCTTCGCAAAAAGGACGGGCGAACCCCAAGGAGAAGTACTGGGTTATATGAAACCCTTTACCTGTAACTCCACTAAATGCCTCTTGATCTCCTGCAACTCTGGTGTAGGCATCCTGTAAGGAGGAATAGACACCATTGCTACTCCTTGCACAATCTCAATAGAGAAATCCAGCACACGCTCCGGTGGTAGACCTGAAAAGTCATCTAGGAATAAATTCCTGAAACGATCAACCACTGGAGGGAAACCCATCTTACAAGTCCCCTGATCATCTTGATATAAACTCGCAATCTGGGTTGTAACTCCACTACACCCATGATGCTCTTTTCAAGCTCAACTCGCCTAAATATCCCATTCACCCTTGTAAAGAAACTCTCCACCACCTGGTGATGTGAAACACACCCTGTGATGAAAGCAATATACAAAGGCTCTAAAGGGAACCAACCAATCCATCCTGAGAATGAAATCATAGATCCACATCTCTAATACATAGAGGTCCCAAAGGATGTGACACCCACCAACCTCAATGGGTCACCCCTTGCACTGACGCACACCGGCCATTCTAATCCCCAACAGAGTGTCTAGCATCATAACATCATAAAAAGAAGGAACACAGAGCCCAAGGATCTCCACAACGGGTACATATATGAAACTATGCATAGCACCCATATCGAAAAGCACTAAAGATAAGATAGAAGCTACTAGAATAGTTCCTCTGACAGTAGAATGTCCGGGATCCTACTCCTGCTAGGTCTGTTGCACTACATATGCCTGCCCAGTTCCATGGCCCTGGGACACATCCTAGCTACCCTGAGCTATCCCGCTCTGCTGCCTCTGAGATCTTGTTGTCTGGCTACCACGACCATGACTCTATGAGCCCGGTTCTTCGTTTCAGGTATGTTTTCCTTTTTCTGTATTTTTTGAGGAAAGTAATGTTTCTTAAAAATTTTGAAGTACACGCCGTGTACTTTTAGAGTACACGCCATGTACTCTTTTCCCTCTCGAAGCTGTGTGCTGGCAGTTTTCGGGCCACACACATGGTGTGTAGGGGTGACATGGAGGCCGATTTTGGCGGGGTACGGAAAGACATAGTACACGTTGTGTACTCTAAAAGTACACGTCATGTACTTTCTTTTTTTATTAAACAGACCGGGGTCGCCCCTAATCGACGAAAAGAACTTCTTCTACAGTTTCTTCATCTGAGAATGCCAGGAACCCGCGCATCTTCGACGAGCCACCTCTCCTCTGAACTTTCTCCAATTCAAGCAATGTTGATTGCATTGGAATCACAGCGGTGAGTTCTTCCTTCTTCTTAAGCCTTGTTTTCCAATTCCTCATCTGTATCATGTTATCATGGTTGGAACGTTTTGGACGTTATCTTAGATCTACGATGTTCGGGGGAGAATCAATCATCATAATTCAATTATATCGATCTCCTAGGATCAAGGTATGAGGTTTGTGCCTTACCGTTCAATGTCTTTGAGTTTTATGTGCAAATTCCACTAATACTCATGAATTGGGTATTGTGTGTTTACCTTTTTCCCTTGTTGTTTGCATACCTTTCTTGTATGCTTGTGTAGAGTTAAATTTATCATGCTAGAGGATATTTTGTTGTTCTTGGAATTTTTTACAATGATTATATGTATTTGTGACCTTTGGGTCTTGTTATCCTTTGGATGTTATGACTGTTTCCATGACTTGTGTCTATTGGATGGAGTGTTTTGCATTACATGCTTGTTACCTTGTAGAATGTTATCCAAGTACCTCTATAGGTGTACTTTTCCCTTATAGCATTATTATGAACTGACTAGCATGGGGCCGAGGGAACCTGGTGCTATAGACTATACGGGATAGATCAATTGTACATCCCAGAGTGTCATTGAAGTTATAGACTACAGGAGGGTAGTCTGAGTGAGCTTCCTTATTGAGTCTTAGACATTATAGGCCACCGGTAATGGACCGAGTGAGCTTCCCAGAGTTCCTTCAGATATTATAGACTACATGAGGGTAGACTGAGTAAGCTTCCTCAGAGAGTCATACATTTTTTGATTTCATTAAGATCCATCCATGGATAGAGGTGGAATTGACAGAGTGAGCTTCTTTAGAGAGTATATCGAATACCTGAGGCTATATGAGGAATTGACCGAGATAGCTTCCTTGGAGAGTCTCTAGACATTGGGGCTAAGAGGGTTAGACCACGTGATCTTCATCATAGATTCCCTGACTACCCTAGACTATAAGGGTAATTGACAGTGTGAGCTTCCCCCAAGAGTCTCATAAATTGGTATGACCAAGCCAGAGGGGTTAGGCTGAGTGCACTGCCCCGAGGGTTGTGGTACTTCTTGGATAAGACCAGAGGGAATGTCTATGAGTACATCCTAGAGGGTTTTCCTGCATGTCAGCTGTTTGATTCACTAATGTTGTTGGTTTTGGATTGATTACTGTTGTGTATCATTCTGCTTTACTCTTTACTATTTACTACCTACTTCTTTGCTGTTTCTATTTACTACTTAGTGTACTTTAACCTGCCATATACTCACTGAATGTTAGGCACAGATCTTCGGGTGGTTGCCTACTGGGATTTTATCTCACACCGTATTTGGGAAATGTTTTTGGGCCCAATAAGACTATGTTGTTGTAGGTATAGATAATGGAAAGTTCCCTTCGACTTCTGGTACTTGATTTCTTGGGGAAGGAGAGCAAGGGACCATGCTCTAGCTTGCGATGATGAAGAGCTATTTACTTTTCTTATGTACTTGTTTTGGTACTGTAGTGTTTTTCAGCATTGTGACTTGTTTGGATTCTTTCCTAGATATGTATTATAAATCATTTAATATATACATATGTTCTCCAGTTTGTTGATTTAGTCTTCCGCCATTTATATTGTTGGTTATTACTACTTCCTCTATTGCATATTTATTTTTTTCTTCCGTTGTATACTCTGCCAATGAGGGCATAGTTTCCCCTCTATCACACCCAAGGCCCTCAATTCTTATCAGTAGCCTCTGGAGTTTGGGGAAATGCGCTTTAGGACATGTGACCAACTGGGTATGGGGCGCCTTTGGGTGGCTTCTGGAAACAGGTTGTTACAAAGTGGTATTAGAGGAATCTTTTCTCTTGACATATTGTTTGGATCCATTAGCCAAGGATAGGACAGATTTTGTACTTGGAATTAATTTGTGCTCGGTAGTATCTTACCCATGTACAGGGAAAATCCATACTGCCTCGTTTATTGTAGTTTTCTGATTTTGAGATTTTACGGTTCTTAAGATTTCACCTAAAGTCATTCACATGCTTCGTGTTGTTATTGTTTTGACTATTTCGATTCTCTTTTTGTCGCTACCTGATGAGATGAGGTTATTCCATCTCATGCATCACATAGGAACTTGTAGAAATCACATGAAATGCATTCTTTCCATGCCATCTTGGGTGCATTATCAATTAAATGTTGTTGTGATAGACTTTGGGTAGATTATGCATGATGTTGTGATAGATGCATGATAGAATCTATAATACATTGTTAGTGGATTTTTTGTATTTTACATGCTTAAACGAATGCCAAATTTTGATTCTGGAGGTGTTATGGTCCCTCTTGAATTGGAAATTGGGGGATTATGATCCTGTTCTCTCTTGTACGTGACTGTAGGAGATACCAAGCTTTGATTTGCGGGGAGTATGACCCCTCACAAATCAGAATTTGGCACCTCTTTTCCTTGTTTTCAGTGTTTCTAGGATTCTATGTAGTTTCTGAGCTACATCCCAAAAAACCAATAATACACAGTGTGTACTTTCTGGTTACACTCCGTGTAGTTTTCAGGCCGTTTTACTGACTGTGTGTGCAGGAACACGGTGTTGTAGAAATGCCTTCAGGAACATGCCGTGTACTGCTGGTAAATGCCGTGTAGTTTGGAGTCGTGTACCCAGTCGTGTCACTAACACGGGTTGGGGAAGCTCGAGAAGAACATGTCGTGTTGTAAAAGAACACACCGTGTAGTCCTGTCTAGGTACCCGACCGTGTCTCGAACAACATGGGTCGGTGTTATCTTCTCGTAGACACGCAATGTTGTTTTCGGAACACGTCGTGTAGTCTTGTTCAGGTACCCGACAGTGTTACGAACAACACGGGTTGGTTCAACCTTCTCCTATACACATCGTTTTTGTTAGGAACACGCTGTCTAAGTGACAACCATGCAGACAACCATGTAATTAACAACACGGGCCACCGAGACCATATCAAGTACACGCCGGGTCCCTAGGGAACTCGTAGTGTTGTCTGGGGTTAGTTAGACCGTATGGGTTAGCCATGTAAGGAGACTCGGGTAGGGGTTTAGTGTTCAAGTACACGCCGTTTGTGGGAACAACATGCTGTGTAGTTTGGGGTGTTACACGACCTGTCGGTCAGGGGTACACGCTCATGTTAATGGATAAAGAAGACACACCGTGTAGTTTTTATACATGCCGTGTAGTCGTGTTTTGTATAACATGATAGTTTCTTCCCCTTGTTCCCATTTTGTACTCCAGTGTTATCAGTCTTTGGTAATCCTGATCTATGGTTTGATTTTGATCTTTCAGTGCAATGCCTCTGAGGGGTCCTCCGTTCGTACGTCAGTTTCTAGATGGTGATCAGACACTGGATATGTCCAATCAAGGACCTCCTGTTGATCCTCCTACAGATCCTTCTACTGTTCCAGCCTTGGAACCAGTAGTTATACCTATCACAGGCATTGATATGCAATTCTGGGATGACTTCCTAATGATGATGCCGAATTTTCAGGGAGCACCACCTCCTGCCCCATCAATGGATGAGTTGAAGAGGGGTTTTAAGTAGCAGCATCCTCCTACTTTCTCAGAGGATGGAGGACCCTTGGATGTATAGTCATGGTTTGAGGCCACCCAACCTATCTTTGAGCATCTGCAGATACCCCCATAGAAGAGGGTAATGCTAGCCACTTATATGTTCTGGGTAACCGCCAAAAGGTGGTGGGAGGTGATATCATAGTCAGGGCGTCAGCAAGATATGTCTTGGGACGGGTTTCGACGCACCTTCTATGACTACTTCTATCCATAGACCCTGATGGCCAATCGAGCCCAAGAGTTTATGAGTCTGCAGCAGGACACTCTTTCTATTATGGAATACTCATCTCGCTTCACTGAGATGCAGCGTTTCACACCGATCCCAGCAGGTGATGATTTGTCCCTTTCTAGGATGTTCGAGGACGATCTCATGCAGGTGTTCCATTCCTAAGTGAATATCCTCTTGTTGACTTCTATATCCTCCATCGTCAACCAGGCGTTGATCACTGAGGGCAATCTGAGTGATTCTAGAGCATTGAGACATGGCAGTTCGAAATCCAGAGCTGGTGTTCCTCCTACAGATTGTAGGAAGCGTCGTAGAGAGTCCTCTCAACGAGATCAGGGTTCGTGGGATGTGACTTCTGGAATCCAAGTTTAATGCTACCAGTGTGGTAGGAGTGGGCACACTAGGCCTTAGTGCCAGAGGGATCTGATGGTGTGCTGATCATGCGGTAAGATGGGCCATCTTCAGAATTTTTGTCAGATCTCTTCACCTTCAGCTGGTGGTAGAGGTTCCTCTATGACCCTGCGTTCTGGAGATGCTTCATCAGTTTTCCACCAGTCTGGGAACTGGAGTTCATCCGGCCATTCAGGCCGAAGTGGAGGTCGCGGCCGTGGTTGTTAGTCACTAGGTCATCAGCGACAGCAGAGAGGATCAACTAAGAGTGGTCATCCAGGGGTGCAGGGCTGTGGTATAGGCCAGTCATTTGCAGTGGAGTAGACCTATCAGGAGATAGATCTCGGGCCTTCTACAGTTCGATGTATGATCTTAGTAGCCTCAGTTTTATCTTCATCTCTTTTTGATACTGGTGCATCCCATATCTTTATCTCTGTTGCGGTTGTGGAGAGCCTTGGGCTATGTATCGTTTCGTCTTCCGACTTGTTGACACTAAACATGCCGTTGGGAACAAGGAAATCTAGCATATGTCAGTGGAGAGAGTGCCCTCTTGAGGTTGTGGGGTGTCATTTCTTATTGGACCTCTATGTCCTAGAGATGTCGGGCTATGACATCATTCTCGATATGGACTGGTTGGTTCCCTTCCATGCATTTGTCAATTACTATCGTCGCAGGGTGAGTTTCATATCCCCAGAGGGTGGATCTTTCATTCATAGAGGTGAGTGGGATGTCCAGGTGGGTAGATCTGGACAAGAGCATAATGGGCTAGGGGATGTTATAGCCCAGATTGTGAGCCTTTATCTGGATGACTACGGGACTTCACAGTTAGATTTTCCTCCAGTGGTGGATCATTTTAGGGATGTCTTTCCAGAGGACATTTCAGGTTTTCCTCTAAAGCGTGAGGTAGACTTCTCGTTTGAGCTCGTGCCAGGAGCGCTACCAGTGTCCATTCCTCCTTATAGGATAGATACACCTGAGTTACAGGAGCTCAAGAAGCTGTTGGTGGAGTTACAAGAAAAGAGTCTCATCTGACCCAGTACTTCTCCTTGGGGTTCGCATGTCCTGTTTACAAAAAAATAAAGATGAAACCTTTTGGCATCATGTAGATTATCAGAAGCTAAACTAGTTAATGGTCAAGAACCGATATCCTTTTCCGAGGATAGATGACGTCTTTGATCTACTTCGGGGAGCTTGGGTGTTCTCAAAGACCTATTTGAGGTCTTGTTAGCATGAGTTGCGCATTAGACAATCAAATATACCCCTTATATCCTTTAGGAGAATGTATGGTCTATACGAGTATACAGTCATGTCGTTCAGTCTCACGAACACGCCTGCAGCTTTCATGGAACTGATGAACCGAGTGTTCCATCCGTACATAGACTCCTTTGTGGTAGTTTTTGTGGATGAAATCTTGGTGTACACTCATACTCGACACAACCATGCCACAAATCTTGAGATCGTTCTGAGTACACTAAGATAACATTAGTTGTATGCTAAAATCTCGATGTTCCACTTCTAGATGGATCAGATTCACATCTTGGGTCACGTCATCTCAGGACAGGAGTTTCAGTGGACCCATAGAATGTGAGATCTGTAGTTTCCTAGGAGAAGCCGAAGAATGTCTTTGAGGTGCAGTGTTTTATAGGGCTGGTTGGATACTGCAGACGCTTCATTCAGGACTTCTTGCTCTTAGAAGCCCCATTGACAGGTCCGACCAAGAAGGGGGAAATGTTTTTATGGCCAGATTCCTGTGAGTCAGCCTTTCAGGAGTATAAGGGGTGGTTAACTTCTGTACTGATACTAGTCTTGCCTGAGATAGGCATGGGCAACATTGTTTAATGTGATGCTTCGGGTATCAGGCTAGGATTTGTGCTTATACAGGGAGATGGAGTCGTTGCATATGGGTCTCGACAGTGGAAGCCACATGAGGGGAATTACCCTACGCATGATCTGGAGTTGGCAGTTGTTGTTCATGCCTTACATAGTTTGAGACGCTACCTTCTTGGAGAGAACTTTGTGGTTTTCACTGACCACAAGAGTCTCAAGTATATCTTTAATTAGTGTGATATGAATCAGAGACAATGTAGGTGGGTTGAGTATCTTCAGTTCTTTGACATCAAGCTCGCCTATATGCCAGGAAAGGGAAATGTAGTGGCAGATGCATTCAGCAGAAGATCATAGATTCAGGAAGTTCAGGAGGCTAGCAGTGAGTGGCAACTTACGGCTATGTTCTCTGAGATGCCCTTAGAAGTGAACGACAGGTAGGGACAGATTGTCCTATCTTCTGTAGCTATTACCTCTACACTTCCTGATCGGGTACGGATGAGGCAACTATTAGATTCGGAAGATTTATTCCTATGGGAGAGTGTGTCAGGAGGGGACCCTCTTCCTGGATGGACAGTGGGTGAGGATGAGATTGTGCATTTCTAGGGATGCGTATGGGTGCCACCAGACATACATGAGGAGCTGATGCGGGATTTCCATTCCACAGTTTGGGCACTTTATCCTGGCTTCTCCAAGATGTATCATGATCTACACCGCTAGTACTAGTGTCCAGGTATGAAGAATGATGTTTTTGGTTTTGTTGGGAGATGTTCTACTTGTCAGCAGGTGAAAGCAGATCATCAGTGACCAGGAGGGCATTTACAGTAGTTACCCATTCTCGAGTGGAAGTGAAATGATGTCACGATGGACTTAATGAATGTGTTTCTGATTTTTTCCTAGAGAAACGATGTTTTTTGGGTTCACATCAACAGGCTTACGAATGTTTCACACTTCTTGTCGATCAAGGAGAGCTTCAGTGTTGATGATTTGGGATGGTTGTACATCCACGAGATTGTATGTCTACATGGAGTTCCACACTCCATTGTTTCAGACAGGGATGTGCGCTTTACTTCTCGGTTCTTGTAGGGATATCAGAAGGCTTTGGGTACACAGGTACTTTTGAGTACAACTTACCATCCCCAGACTGATGGCTAGCCCGAGCGCACGATCTAGGTGCTTGAGGATACGATCGGAGCTTTCATTCTAGACTTTGGTGGTTCTTGGGATAATCATATTCCTCTTGTGGAGTTCAACTACAACAACAGCTTTCAGGAGGCCATTCAGATGGAACCATATGAAGCTTTGTACGGTAGGCCATGCAGATCACCATTATACTGGATGGAGGCAGGAGAGGCAGCTCTACTGGGACCTTGTCTTGTTCAGGAGACCTCAGAGCAGATAGAGTTGATTTGGATGCAGATGGCTACATCACAATATCGACAGAAGTCTTCTACTAATCAGTTGAAACGACCACTTCACTTCGAGGTCGGAGATCAGGTTTTCCCGCGTGTCGCACCGATGTTTGGAAACAAGAGGATTCAGAGAAAGGGTAAGCTTTTATAGTGGTACGTTGGGCCATTTGATGTGTTTGAGAGAGTTGGGCTGGTTGCCTATCAGTTGCAGCTACCTTAGATGTATCAGGCTATGCATGTTGTCTTCCACGTCTCTTAGCTCTGACATTACTTTTCAGACCCATCTCATGTCTTCCAACCTGAGGAGGTTGAGCTTGAATCAGATGCGTCGTTTGAGGAGCATACTATCCGGATTGTCGATCGCAGTATGAAGGTTCTCTGTGGGTGTTCTATTCCTCTAGTATGGGTGTTATGGCAGCATGGGCGAGTACAGGACGAGACCTGGGAGAGGGAGGCCGATGTAAGATTGCAGTGGCCAGAGCTGTTCAGGGTTTCTTCTTCTACACCTCCCTAGGGAAATTCGAGGATGAAATTATTTAAGGGGGAAGTTTGTAAGAACCTGGTTCTACGTTTCGTTTATGTTTTTCTTTCTCTGGAGTTTTTGAGAAAAATATTGTTTTTTGATATTTTTGAAGTACATGCTGTGTACATTCTGAGTACATGTTGTTTACTCTTTTCCAGCTCGATGTCGTGTGTTGGCTGTGTCTGGGCCGTACACACGGTGTGTAGGGGTGACGTTGAGGCCTATTTTGGCAGGGTTCGGAAAGACCTAGTACACACAGTGTACCCTAAAAGTACACGCAGTGTACATAATTTGATTTTCATTAAACGGACCGGGGTTGCGCCTAATCAAAGAAAAGCACTTCTTCTCCAGATTCTTTGTCTGAGAGTGCGAGGAACCCTCATATCTTCGATGATCCCCCACTCCTCCGTTCATTCTCTGATTTGAGCATTGTCGATTGCGTTGGAATCGCATCGGTGAGTTCTTTCTTCTACTTGAGCCTGGTTTTCCAATTCCTCCACCTTCTCATGTTATCGTGGTTTGAATGTTTTGGATGTTTTCTCAGATCTATGATGTTTGGGGAGAATCAATCATCATAATTCAGGTATATTGATCTCTTAGGATCGAGGTAGGTGGTTTGTGCCTTACCGTTCAATATCATTGAGTTTTATGTGCAAATTCTACTAATACCCGTGAATGGGGTATTGTGTGTTTACCTTTTTGCCCTTGTTGTTTTCCTTCCTTGCTTGTATTCTTGGGTAGAGGTAAATTTATCATTCTATAGGATATTTTGTTGTTCTTGGATGTTTTTACCATGCTTTTCTCTGTTTATGACCTTTGGGTCTTGTTAGTCTTTGGTCGTTATGACTGTTTCCATGCCTTGGGTTTATAGGATGGAGTGTTTTTCATTACATGCTTTTTTACATGAAGACTATTGGCCAATTTGCTCTGTAGGTGTACATTGGACTTATAGCAGTATTATGCAATGACTGGAATGAGGCTAAGGGAACTTGGTGCTATAGACTATAAGGGATAGACCGAGTGTACTTCCCATAGAGTCTTTGACGTTATAGACTACAGTAGGGTAGACCGAGTGAGCTTCCTCAGTGTGTCTTAGACATTATAGGCCATGGGGGATGGACCGAGTGAGCTTCCCAGAGTGCCATCAGATATTATAGACTACATGAGGGTAGACTGAGTGAGCTTCCTTAGAGAGTCTTACCATGTTTGATTTCTTTAAGAACCTTCCAGGGGTAGAGGAGGAATTGATCGTGTGAGCTTCTTTAGAGAGTTTGTGGTATACCTGAGGCTATAGGGGGAACTGACTGAGATAACTTCCTCATAGAGTTTCTAGACCTTAGGACTAAGAGGGTTAGACCATGTCATATTCCTCAGAGTGTTCCTGACTACCCTAGACTATAAGGGGAATTTACCGAGTGAGCTTCCCAAGAGAGTCTCATAAATTCTTATGACCATGAAAAAGGGGTTAGGCTGAGTTTACTGCCCAGAGGGTTATGGTACTGCTTGGATAAGACTAGAGGGAATAGATGCGAGTACTTACTTGAGGGTTTTCCTGCTTGTTAGATGTTTGCTTCACTGTTGTTGTTGGTTGTGGATTGATTACTGTTGTGTATCATTCTACTTTACTGCTTACTATTTACTGCCTACGACTATTAGGCACAAACCATCGGGTGGTTTCCAACTGGGATTTTATCTCACACCCTGTTTGGGACATTTTTTTGGGCTCAAGAAGACTATGTTGTTGTAGGTATAGACAAGGGAAAGAGCCCTTCAACTTCTGGTACTTTATTGCTTGGAGCAGGAGAGCAAGGGGCCAAGCTCTGGCTTGCGATGCTGAGGAGCTGTTTACATTTATTTTGTACTCGCTTTGGTACTGTGGTGTTTTTCAGCATTGTGACTTGTTTGGATTCTTTATTAGATATGTATCATGCATCATTTCATATATACATATGTGCTCCATTTTTTTGATTTATTCTTCCGCTGTTTATATTGTTGGTTATTACTGCTTCCGCTATTGCATGTTTATTTTTTTCTTCTATTGTGTAATCTACCAATGAGGGCATACTTTCCCCACTATCACACCCAAGGCCCTAACTTCTTTTCGGCAGCCTCTGGCGTTTGGGGAAATGTGATTGAGGCCACTTGACCAACTGGGTATGGGGCGCCTCTGGGTGGCTTCTGGAACCGGGACGTTACAACGACCACCATCCCTGGCTGCATGCCCGGACATATTCCAGTAGCCCGACTGGTAAGAAGCTGCTGCTCCTGCTCCCACATGCGGAGTCTGTACAGAACCCCTCTCACAAGCCATTGGTAGAAATGCCCCGCAAAAGCGCTGAAGATGACCCATCTTGAAGGAATCTCAGCACTGCACTGGATCACGTGGACACTATGGTCTCCTGTGCCCCTCTTTACCACACTGGTAGCACCTGACCGGGCCACCTGGAGAAATCATCTGGCTGGTACTGCCACCCTGAGAGAATTCCATCTGTCTCTTCCTCTTTCCAGTAGAAATAGTACCCAAAACTTGTGCTGAACCGCTCTGGGCCACACCACTAGCTTCCCATAGGTTCCTCTCTATAATCAGTGCCTAGTTCACAATAGCATGTACAATAGGCAACCGTAAAACATTCACCAGTACTCGGATGTCAAAATGAAGACCATCCTCAAAGCGTGTAGCTCTCAACGTCTTATCACCCATCAGCATAGGCGAAAAAAGATGATTCTCGATGAAACAAGCAGAATAATCCATCACCGACAAAGCACCCTGCTGTAGTTTCATGAACTCTCAAGATCTATCTACTCTCAGCATCTCTGGAACGAAGAAGTCTTAGAAGACTGCATGAAAAGAATCCCACTCCATGTCCCTATGATGCTCTGACTAGGTGGTAAGATCCCACAACCTCTTGATGGAATCACACAACATATAAGTTGCGCTCTTCACCCTTCTCCCTTGAGGCGTATCAAGATGCTCGAAAATAGTCTGCATAGTCCCCATCCAAGACTCCACAGTCTATTGTCCGCCATCCCCTAAATACGTAGGTGGATGCTGCTGCTTGAATATACGAGTCAACTCAGCCATAGATGTGGCATCCGGTGGTGCTCCCTAAATGGTCTGCATAAACCACATAAAGCCTTCATAGGACTGCACATCCACACCTGTGTCCGGTATAACAGCTGGCGCCGCATCTGGCTATACTGGAGGATCGACTAGTATCCCTTGTCCCACCATCACTCGAGTATAATAATTTTCATTCTCTTGGAAAAAAAACGCGTGGTCGAATCTGAAGCATGAATCTACAAGTTCAAACACACACCTTTGATCATGATTATCAAATACTGGAAACGAAGGGACCAAAAGGGGAACAGGAGGAAGAAGGCATTCAAGATTTGAAAAACAAGAGTACACGACGTGTATACTAACTACACGGCATGTACCTCACATATCTTCTCCTACCCAGGTCCTTCTACAAGGCTAAGCTACACAACACCTGTTGAACAAACTACACGGCATGTATAAAATCCAAATGGCATATATGGTGTGAATTTCCCACTTCCTGTGTCATTTGTTACATGGCCGACTACTCGGCTTTAGAGTACACGGTGTGTTACACCCATACACACCATGTACACCACTCCGTCTTCCCAGCGACACGACTAACTCCACATGGTCCATGATCGGACAAGACTAAACGGTGTGTCCCATAGGTACACAGCGTGTACTAGAAGAGCTCTGCAGACTAGTGTTGTTCGTTACACGACTGGATACATGGGTCACACTACACAGCGTGTTCAGCAGTGGACACAGCGTGTACGTCTAAAGGTCTCCTCTCTCTGTGTTGTTAGTTACACGGGCGGACTCCGAGTCAACACTACATGGCATGTTCGCCGCAAGTATTTCCCATCCCCGTGTCCCTACCCACACGGTCTCTGATATGGGAAGGTACTACACGGCGTGTACATAGGGTACACAATGTATACTCAAATTTTTTTCTTTTCTTCCCAAATAGAGGATCATACACGACATGTTTAAGGTACTACATGGCATGTATACTGGGATTCCAGACAGTATGCCTCATAAACTTCCCCGGAACCCATAAAATACTGAAAAACAACACCTAAGTGTCAAATTATGATTCGTGAGTGCCCATACTCCCTGCAAATCAAAGTTTGACATCCTATATGTGTTATAACAAAATAAACAGTCAATGTTCTACCAAATTCCAGTCAATGAGGGCCCATACTCCCCAGAAACCAAAGTTTGGCATCTATTCTATCAACAGTCTCACATCAAAATACCTTATCATATAGCATGAATTTATCATGGATCTATCACAACAGCATGCTTCTCTAGTAGCACAACTATCACAACAACATGAAATTTATAATGCACCTACATGGCAGGGAACTATGCATGGCATGTGATTTCTAGCTTGTGCCTAATGATGCATGAGAAGTCATAACCTCATCTCATCTGGTTGCAACTAAACAGAACCCACGAATAAAATATATACAGCACAACACAAGTTTCTCACCCAACGGTGAAATCAAATCACCTGTAAGACATTCAAAATCAGAAAAATCGCAATAATCGAGGTAGACTGGCTTTTCCCTGTACTAGGGTTAGCTACGCCTGAGCACAAATTATTACCAACTACTGCTTTTTTCTTATCCCAAACTATGGATCCAAACTGTTATTCAAAGAAAGTAACCCCTCCGATACAACTATGTAACATCCCAGGCCCGGGTGCCACTCAACGGGTGCCCCGAACCAGGTTCTCAACATGACCTCAAAGGAACTTCACCAAACTCCAGAGGCTGCCGACTAGCAGCGAGGGCCCAAGTCTGATAGTGGGGAAACTATGCCCTCATTTTTCAAAGTGTAGTGAAATGGAATAAAATATACAATATACAACAACAACGGAAGCAATAAACTATACACATTTTAAAATAACACAAATGTAGTAAAATATTACCAATAATTATATAAATGATGATGCAACATTTCTCATGTTCTACGAAAATAGCCAGAATATCTTACACAACAACACAATATCGTACAATACAGAGTACAACAAATCAAAACAAAACCATCGGTAGCATCGCGAGCCTAAGCCCTTTCCCATGCTCCAATTCTCCTCAGTAACAATCATGTACCTGTATAGGGACCCTTGCCCTTATCCATACTTGCTGAAATGTAATCTTTTTGGGCTGAAGACATGACCCAAATAGGATGTGAGAAATAAATACTAGTAAGCACCCACTAAAGGCTCGTGCCCAACTGTGTGAAAATATGAAACTATAGTGTGAAAAAGTAAATTCAGTAAACCAGTAAGTACTCAAAAGAAACTATCACTTCCAATTATTTTCCATTTATCTTTTAAACATTTAGTTTAATAATATTCTGTGATCATTAGAACCAAGCCCTCATGCCAATCGGAATCTTTCCCACAGGCTAATATGGTAGAACCACACCCTCATGCTTGCCCTCAGGCTATACACTACCCTTCCCTCAGGCATTGCCCTCAGGAGAAATAGAATCTTTCCCTCCAGACAAACTAAAACAAAAACCTCAGGTAATCAGAATCTTTCCCTCAGGCATTGCCCTCAGGCTAATAGAACTACGCCCTCAGGCTAATCAACAAATTCCCTCAGGATAATCAAGTAATCGGGCCATGACCAACATATAACATTCAACTTATATACAAATCCTCTCAAGGAAATGGTATACCCTCGAGTAACATGGCCAAATGGATAAACAGAGGAACGCACCCCGGGGGTGGTCCTGGATCCAAGAAACGATCTCAAATAGCAATTTATTATCACATTTAATCACCTATACATTTCTAGGTGGTTAAAATAGCCATGACCTCAACCTCACGACACCCCAAGATTTGTTCGTAGCGCAAAGGTACACAAAAACGCACAACAATTGGAAATAAACACTAAGACACCTACCTTTAACACCAACGGATGATATACACGAAGGTCAATTCCATAAAATCCCAAAGACGACATAGATCCACATGGTTCCAATAAGATAAACAGAGGTGGAATCCGATTCCCGGTTCATGATCAACGGATCTCCAAAGCTCCGGCCTCCTCCTTGGGCTCCAAAATGGCTCAAACGCCTCCTCTACCAAATGAGGAGGCTACTGCCTATTTTTAGCCAAAAAAACAGACTACACGGCGTGTACTCTCAAGTATACGACGTTTAGTTTTTCATTTAACTGTTCCTTCGGTGGCACCACTACACTATTCATCCGTCGACATGAGTACACGGTGTGTATTCCGGATTAGACTGCGTGTACTGTTGCACAGCTGGCGGCTACATTCACCGCCTTTCTATTCACCTTCCGAATGACTACACAGTGTGTAGACACCCACTACACGGCATGAAGTTGGTTTTTAGACCTTTCATCACCGACATGGCTACCCACACTGTATACTCATCCCACATGGCCAAAAGTACATGGCGTGTGAAAAAGTACATGGCGTGTAGTGCGAAATTTTAGGATTTTCCCAATTTCTTTTATTTTCTAAAAAACACTTAAGGAAAGGAGAAATAGAAGAAACGTGTTCCTCAAAACTATGAACCGGGTTCTTACACCGGGGATAGAGGTTCCATTGGTGAAAGATGAGGATGAAGGAGAGCAGTTTCGGGGGTACATTTCTTGTTTCATCCATTCGTGTAGAGAGACCTAGGATGAGTTCAGAAAATCATGTCAAACATTAAAAGGGAGTATCAGATGCAACACCCTCCTACTTTTCCTGGAGAGGGTGGACCTAAGGGAGATGAATTATTGATTAAATCCATAGAGAAAATACTAGACCATTTCGAGACTCTAGCTGAGAGGAGGGTCAAGTTGTCTGATTATATGCTTTGGGGTTCTACAAAGCCCTTGTGGTACATTTAGGTCTGATCTGGATAGATTGATGATATGTTATGAAAGGAATTTCGGTAGAAGTTGTTAGAGAACTTCTATCCAGAAATGTTTAAGCAAGGGAAATATTTATAGTTTATGCATCTGACACAAGAAACCATGTCAATAATGGAGTATACTGAAATTTTCACAGATATAATATATTTTTCTCTAGAATTGGCAACAGATGAGGCATATTAGACAAAATGTTTTTAGTATAGACTTACGTTTTAAATTATGTCCCAGGTGTATATATTTAGGCTGAAAATTTTTTCAAAAGTGGTTTATCAGGATATCATTAATTAGGGAACCTAAAAGAGGCTTCTATTACTAGACAAATAACTTGAAGATATGGAAGTGTGCCTTCCAAGAGTAGGAAGCATTTTTAGGTGAATCTTAGTTAGACTAGTGGAAAGCAAGGTGGACAATCAAGAGGAACCGTTTCACCAGATCTTTCACATGTTCTTTTCCACCAATGCGATAGGCATGGAAACTATCTCACCCATTTTCCTCTACCACCATTGTATTACCAGCTTTTTGGAAAGATTGGACACATTCAGAAGTTCTGATGGAAGCAGTGGCAGACTGGTGCTGATGGAGCAGCTACATAGAGTCAAAGTACGGGAAGGGGGTCTTATAAACAAGATATGACTCACAACTAGTGTTCTATAGGAAGGAGTGGAAGAGGCAGTGGACGCGGTTCTTCAGGGTTTGAGAGCACCTACAAGTAGAGTGGTTCTACTCAGGGGGGGTAGACGATACCATAAGGAAGAGGGGTGGGATAGTTACATGCAGTGCAGCCTACACTTGTTGAGAGACAGGCTGGTCGATCATCTATGAGATGTACGATTCTAGTTTCTTCTACACTAGCTACTACCTTATTTGATACTAGTTCCTCAGATTCATTTATATCTACATGACTTCTTAATGGAATGAGATTGGAGGTGGATTCTGTGAGTAGGATGTTGAATATTGAAACAATATTTGGAAAACAGACTCGAGATATTGGTTTATGCAGAGGATGTTCTCTAGATATTGTAGATTATTGTTTTCTTTGGGATATACATGTCCTTGATATAATGGGCTTGGACTTCATTATGGGTATGGACTGGTTAGTCACATAATGAGCCCACATAGATTGTTATCGAAAGAGAGTGAACATTGTTTCTAAGAGGGTGAACAAAATGTCCTTCATGTAGAATGTGATATCCATGTAGGAAGAGCTGGGCTAATTACATAGCAATAGGGAGATCTCACGACCCTAGTTTTTAGTCATTTGCTGGATGATGGGAGTGGTGGGAAAGATTTCCTATCACCAGTAGTAGAACTGTATCAGGATTTCTTTCCTGAAGACTTTTCGGGGTTTCCACCTAAAAGATATGTGGAATTCACTGTTGAGAACAGGTCAGGAGATGAGCCAATATCTATTCCACCTAATAAAATGGCACCAACAGAGCTTTAAGAGATCAAAACTCAATTGGACGAGTTATAGGAAAAAGGATATATCTGTACAAGTACATTGCCTTGGGTATCACCTATTTTGTTTGGAAATAAGGCTGACATGAGTCTACTATTGTGTGTCGGTTACCGGAAGTTTAATAAAATGAATATGAAGAACTGATATCCTCTTTTCTGTATCTATGATTTTTTTGACTGATTGAAGGGGACAAGTGTGTTCTCAAGGTTTGATCTATGATATGGGTATCATCATGTGAGGTTTTTGATATCTGATATACCAAGAACTACATTCAGGATCAGGTATGGCCTTTATGAGTTTCTCGTAATGCCGTTTGGGTTGAAAAATGCACTTGCATTGTTTATGGATTTTATGAACATGTTCTTTCATCTGTACATAGATCAGTTTATTGTGGTGCTTTTTGACAAAATCTTAGTGTACTCTAACACTCATGACATTCATTCCCAACATCTTGACATCGTCCTAAGTACTTTGAGAGAGAATCATCTATATTCCAAGATATCTAAATGTCCATTTTGGATTGACATGATACACTATTGGGTCACAATATCTCGAAAGAAGGTGTGGTAGTGGACCCAAAAAATGTGAAATAATTTATTTCTTGGGAGAATCCTTATAATGGTTTTGATAATCGAAGATTTCTGGGATTAGCTGGTTATTATAGGAGATTCATCAAAGCTTTTTCGAGTTGGCTACATTGCTTACTAGTTTGAAAATAAAAGGGGTAACGTTTATTTAGATAGAATCATTCTATAATGCTTTCTAGGATTTTAAGTAGTGCTTGACTTCGACAACAATTTTTATCTTACTAAAGTCAGTTGAGGAGTACACAGTGTATTGTGATGCTTATGGGGTCGTACACAAAGCTATGTTGATGCAAGTGGGTAGAGTCATAGATTTTGGGCCTCGGAAGTTGAGGCCACATGAACGGAATTATCCTACGCATGACCTCTTGTTTCCAACAGTGGCTTATTCTCTTAAGTGTTGGCGACACTATCTGTTAGGTTAAAATTTTACAGTTTATGGAGATAAAAAAATCTTGAATTATATCTTTTCAAAATGTGACTTGAATCATCAGCTTTGAAAATTGATGATGTATATGTACTACTATGATTTTTAACTTTTATATACACATTAAAATGGAAATAGTGAGGATGATTCTGGGAGAAGAAAAACTCATACTCTGTTGGTACATGAGTCATGTGTGGAGTAGAAGATTATGACATTGCTGGCAGAAATGAATGTGGTAGTTCATGAGAGTCAGGATAGGATGACTGTGGTTTCTTTAGTAGTGGAGTCTACACTCTTGATACATATTAGGGATAGGTAGTACAAGGATCCAGTGTGTTATCCTTGAGGGAATGGCTTGAAGGTGGGGATACACCATCATACTAGAAAATATATGAGGATGAAATCATCTATGTGAATAATATGGTTATTGATCCTATAAGTATGTGAGAGGAACTCATGCGAGAATTTCATGCTTCAAGATGGGTGGAACATCTAGGGGTGAAAAAAATGTTCCCTGACCTTCGACGATAGTTTTGGTGGTCATGCCTAAAAAAGGAGATAGCAGGGTTTGTAACTAGATGTTTCACCTGTCAGCAGGTGACAGATGAGCATCAACTACCTAGAGTCCTATTGCAGATGTTGACTATTCTAGGATGGAAGTGGGATGACATGACTAAGGATATTGTGTTAGTAAATCCAAGCACTTTTTGGAAGTATGATTCTATTTGGGTCTTTTTCGATCGACTAATGAATGTAGAACAATTCATTCCTATTAAATAAACATTTACAATAGATCATTTTGAGAATTGTACGTGATAGAGATAGTTCTTTTTCATGGGGTGCCACAGAATATTGTTTCAAATTACAATTCGAAAAATACTTCATGCTTCTGGTAGGGCTAACAGAAGGTTCTTAGTACACAAGGTCTATTAATTATATCCTTTCACCCACAGACAAATGGACAGTCAATGTGTACCATACATGTGTTAGAGGATATGTTGCAGGCATGTGTGCTTGTCTTTTGTGGTTCTTGGGAGAATCACTTGGATTTAGTATCGATTTTCTATAATAGCATACATAAATAAACTATATAGATGGAACCATAGGAGGCACATAATAGTAGACCTTATAGATCACCTATATGTTGGTTAGAGTTTTGTGAGTCCGAGCTATTGGGACCGAGTCTTATTTAGGATAAATCGGATCTAGTAGAGTTGATTTGAAAGAATATGGATATTGCACAGAGTAGAAACAATTCATATGATGATAGGAGGAGAAAAACATGATAGCTTATAGAGGGTGATCATGTATTTCTTTTGGGTGTCGCCTAGATTGGGTCACCAGAGGATATAGAGGTAGGGGAAGTTAGCACCTAGGTTTGTGGGACCGTATGAGGTGTCGGAGAGAATCGGGCTGGTGTCATACTGATAAGAACATCCCTCGAAATGAATCGCAATGCATGATGTTTTTCTTGTGTCACTAATATGGTGGTATCATCCTGACCCTTTCCCATGTGATTGATGTGGAAGAGGTTGATCTCATGATAGATGCGTCCATTAAGGAGCATCTGATACGTGTGATGGGTCGCAGTGCGAAATTTTTTTGGGGAAAGGTCGTGCTGTTAGATCATGTGTTATGTAAACATGGAAATGTTCAAGAGGAAACATGGGAATATGAAGCAGACATGAGGGCTCAATGTTCAAATATTTTTGGCATGGAATCTTAGAGAAGTTCAAGAGTTCATCTCGTGGATGAGCTGTTATAATGTGTGGAGATTGTAAGATCCTGACTTTTTATGGTGTCATATCGGGCATGTTTTCTGGTACTTTTTGATGTTTTTAGTTACCTTTAACATAGATTAGTGTATTTGGGTGAATTTGGGGTAACTTTTAAGTAAAACTAACATACATTGGGTTGTGCAAGGTTTGGGATTGGTTTGACAAAACGTGCAACCAAACCATGCGAAGCATGAAAAATCAGACAGAGGAGTCGACACGGTTTTTGAATGGTTTGAAAAACCATGTGACCAAACTATCCCAACCATGAAAAAATGGGAAGTGGAGTCTGCACTGTTGGTGGATGGTTTTCCTAACTGTGCATCTCTACCCATGAAATCATGCGCATCGTTTTTAATATTTGAAAATCTCTTATAAACACACCTGAACCCCCCTAGACACCCATATTTTGACCATGGATCGGGATTTACAAATTATTTGTGTTACCAAAGCCTTAAATATGGATTACAAGGTGATCCGAACACCTTTATTTGAGATAGAAAGTCTGGATGGAATATCTGCTCTCCTCCCGGTAAGAGGATTTCATCTTGATGATTCTTCTGTTCTATCTCTTATCTTTCCATGATCTTCTCAGGGAAGATTTCCACCATTTTTATTGGATCTAGACCTATGAGTTAAGATCTAGATCTATTATTGTGAATCTATACTTAGATTTTCAAGAGCTTTTTTCCTTTGATCTTAATTTTGTTTTTCGGGACTTAGATCTGAAGCTTGATTGACGACATTGTGTTGCTCTGATTTTGGGGATTTCTGTTGGGATATTTTCCATCAAGAAACTGCGGTAGGTGGTCTAAATCAAACTCCCATAGTCATGTTTTATAATATGTCTATGATTTTATGTGTTTAATAGTTTTTTCGTAATAATTGAATTCCTAAATTTGTGTAATTAGGAATATGGATTTGAATTGTGAATTGCCTTGGGGATTTTATTGATAATTGAATCATAGAAGAAACGATGCGGGTTTCTGAAATTGATCTTTTGGAGATTTGATATTGTAATTGAGATATTAATTTAAATGTGGAAAGATAATTAATTGGGGGAAATTAATTATAGATTTGTGTTTGACTATGTAAGATAATTAATTGTGAGAATTAATTATATGCCAATAATAAGACCAAAGATAATTAATTGGGTTAATTAATTAAGTGTCATGACGTGATTAAAGATAATTAATTATGAAAATGAATTATGAAATTATGGTTTTAAAAGGGATAATTAATTGTGAATAATTAATTATGGAAGTAAATGGTATTGATTAAATAATTAATTGATGAATTAATTAATGGGTTATATGCTTAAATAATTTTTGAATTGACTAATGTCCATTGAAATGTTTAACTAATCAATGGATTAGTAAATTCAAAAAATGGAAAATTATTTAGAATTATAGAATGATTAAATGGCAAATATTTTTTGGTTCTAGGTATGGAGTCCTAGAATGATTAGAATTTGGGACTTGGACATGGAGTTCCTCCACAATAATTATCCATGCTTGAGATTATGGGGTGCTAGGCATGAAGAACTACACTGAATGATAATTTTAATGCAAGGCATGATGACCTACACTCACCAGATTGTGGTGTTAGGTCTGGCATCCTACACCAAATGATTAATGATAATAATGAATGATTATTAAAACAAGATTAGGATTTATAGGCATGATGACATACACCAAATTATAAATGATAAATAATGATGATTAAAATGGGAAACATGAGTTGAACTTGGCCTAATGTAATGATTAATGATTTAATAAAAATGTGATAAATTTTTAAATTCTTTCATTTTATTTATTGATTTATTAAATTTGATGCACTTTCTGTTGACTGGACTCGTTTTAGATATCATTGGTTGTGGCCTTCTGAGTTGTACTGGCACCCTATTTGGGCCTCCAGATCGTCAGCCAAGAAGACTTTGTTAATGCATGACATGATAATGGAAAAGCCCTCGGATAGATTGATGTTCGGGATTTGAGCATGATTGATGGAAGAAGATATGCTTCAGGATCCTTTTTGGAGTCGTTGTTTGTTTAATTTATGTATAATTATAGACAATTGGATCATTCATTTTCATATCATGCTTTACCTTTCAGTTGAACATTTTATTTTCTAGTTTTGACTATCATATGTCATGGATATATTCTATTTTTTTATATATGATTCTGCACTTGGTTATTAGTTATATTATTTCTCTAGTGTTTTTGTTCCGATAAAGGAGGGTATATTCTTCCCAAGACTGAGTTACCAGACCCTCACTACTAGTCAACAGCATATGGCATATGGGGAGGCGTGCTTGAGGGCATGTGACCAACTGCCACAGGGCACTGTTCAGTGGCTTCTGAGTTGGGACATCACAATAAACAATCAATATAT
The DNA here is from genome assembly GCA_963277665.1 of Viscum album. Taxonomy (NCBI): domain Eukaryota; kingdom Viridiplantae; phylum Streptophyta; class Magnoliopsida; order Santalales; family Viscaceae; genus Viscum; species Viscum album. The sequence goes on along the minus strand of OY728120.1, from coordinate 25,277,552 downwards.
TGTATTAGATATAATAATATGGTTTATAATAATATTCTAAAATAAATTTATATTTATTATAATGGTGTTTTGAATGAGTAATATGTGAGTAAATACACAAGTTAAGGGGATTTCATCCCCACTATAATTTCTATGTGATAAATTCTATGTTAACTCTCTACCATATTTTGTGGTGTATGTAATGAAAATGATTGTATAAAATGTATATTATACATATATTTATTTTTATTCGTGTATCAATTTTAGTATAATTATTTCATGGGGTTTATGATTCTAATTATAATAAATTAGTTAAATAGTTTTTGTCTAAATTTTCTTTAATTGAGATTCATATTTTTTTATGAACCTAATTTCTCTTTCAAGGTGTGTATACGCAAATTTTAGATGTTATATCTTTAATTTCATTTATTTAATGATATGTAATGATTTATGTATTGTTTTTATTTCATAGAGAGCATGATCCCAATTTACCGAGTTAAAAGTGTTTCTTAAAACAATCTCACCACTTTTCAATATTGTGGATGTTTATGTTTCCTATGATGAAATATTATGAAAATTCTCTCAATAACAATCATGAGTTTCATTATCATCTATTATTATAGATATATCCATTTATTATTACCATTTTCACCCTATAGTTCTTAAGAAAACATTTTAATGTTAAATCCGACCTTCTCTCTCTCCGAACGGAAATCTATTGTATTCAAAAACCATATTTTCAAAAATTATTTCGAATGATATTTGATGAAAATTTTCAAGGAAAATGTATTTTAAAATCCATTTATAGATAAAAATTATTCCTTTATATGTTATCAATGCTATTTTCCATGAAAAATATTTTCAATAAGGTTTTATGTTTTTTAATGTGTTTTTAAGGATGAAATGATATTTTCGTCAAGAAAAGTTTTTAAAAGGCCTTTCAAAATTATTTCCTATATAAGATAACATATATTGGTGTTAATCATTAATTTATGAAAAATTATTCAATTTTCCCATTCATATTATTTCTATGATGGGATTATGTTATGATGGCATGATGTTTATGAAACATTCTTCTCTTTCAAGGGTTATATGCTTTTAAAACCCATTTCTCATTCATGGGTAATATGATTTTAAAAACCAGTTCTTTTAAAGGGTAATATTCATGAAGAAATTATTATGAAATATATCTCATTACACAGGTTATGATTTGATTACATGTTTGTAATACCCATTTCATCTAATTGGTTATGATATGACAATTGATGATCTTTTGGCACATGTTGGTATGATTTCATTATGAGATGGGTGGGAATGATATATCTATCCAATGAATAGGGTAATGATTTATATCCTATTAGATATACATGGATAGAATTAAAAATGAACATGGTTCGGTATTACAAGGCAAGAATGGTAAATAAAATCGGATCAGCAATATAGTCCTAGAAGGTGGGGTGAACTCGGTTCAGAAAATACCAGGATAGAACAAGAAATGAAATCAGTTCACTAATATTGGGTTAGAATGGGGTGTATGCCTGATTTTACAATTGTCCTTTTCCAATATGATGGTCTCAGAAGTAATATCATTACTCCTATAAAGGTAATTATTATTCTTATGTATCTGACATAATTCTATATTTAATTTATATGTTATGATTTCATGGATTATGTTGTTTATTTCTATTAGAATAAATCCTTATGAACAACCAATATTTATACAATGACTCATGTATATGATTTTTTTATTCTAGTCATGATCTTCAATATTCATGATCATGTTATCATTCCCTTATTTCAATGATTGTGCTTATATATATCCCATGATTACCCTTAAAAATCCTTTAAGCTCCCACCATTCTTTTGTTTATTTTCCCAACGATTTGAAGAATGGTTTTAGGTGGATGTACTAAAGGATTAGATATTTATTGGAGATGTTTAAGTTGATTCTCTAGGATTTAATATTTTGTAACCATGATTCCAAAGAAAAAAAAATATTACAGTCATTGGGAATGCATTTTTATAATTTATTAAATATTGATCTAAAATGATGAAATATCCATGTATGTCAATCTTGGTTATCTAGTTTTTTTATTCTAATAAATGTGAGGTATATCCCTAGAACATGAAAAATTTATTGATGTCGTAAAATATCATGATGTAGTATTTGGAATATTTTTCATTGGTGGTTTGTGGAATATTACCATGGGAGAGGCAGTGAATGCTCGGGGTGAAAATAATGGTACCCTGTACAACATGAAAAATACTTCAATTGGAATTCGTTGATTAATAAAATATATCTGGGAGTGAAACCCTTGGAACTAATTGTTTGTATAAAAAAGTAAAAAGGGAATCATAGACCTTGAATTAAAACTATGTATACTATAGATTATGTTCTTGGAAGTTTATTTTATTACATGATTTTATCCATAAAATAATAAGAAGTTATCCTTTGTAAATTTATCTATAAAACCATAGCTAGGGTTGCTGATCCTAGTGTAGTCATATTTTTGAGGTCCTTCACTAGTGCATTCCCTTTGAGGGTCACTATATTATGTTACATTTATTAATGAATCAACATGGTATGCGTTAACTTTTTGAATATATAATATAATGTGTTTAATTTTTTTAATAAATTTAAGTCCATGGTGCAGAATTATTTGGGAAATATGACCAAATGTTTTAGGTCTGACAATTTCAGTTTGAATGAAGTCATGAGTAGACATTATTTTTTATAATAATGCAATCTGACAGGAGAAGAATATTCTAGGTACACCACAATAGAACAGTGTGGCTGAATGATTGAATTTGAATTCAAATAAACATTCTAGGAGTATTAGGATACACTTGGGGTATCCAAAGACCTTGTAGGATAAGGCAGCGAACAAGGAATCATATCTCATCAAAAAGATCCCATCCACACTAGTATGATAATGTCTACCCCTGGATCTCTAGTCTGGGATGGAGGTAAGATTCCCACATTAATGAGTATTTTGATATTTTTTATTTTTACATATTGATTCTTATGCAAGGTTAAATTTGATGTTATGTCCTACCCATTTATCATTAATGGATATAGCGCTGAGGAGTATGAGTACATATATTTAGAGGATCTCAACGATATGGTCATTTGGAGCCTGAATATGGTATTTAATGATGTTTCCATGCATAGGGAACATTATGGATTTGAAGATGACAATGGAAACAAAGAATCAAATAGTCATAACAATGTGGAGATTGATGGTGTGCCTGATCATGTTTTTCCAAAACTAGTATTGAATACAAATAAAATAGATTTGTGCAGGTAAAAAAGGGAAATAATTCCTATGTGGAGGTATTCACCATCCTTAATTTTTTTTATTGAATTATGGTTTAGGAATATAATCTTTTGATGATACAATGCAGTTGAATTATTATATCAAGTGGGAGATGGATATGATGGATGATATTTCATTATTTCATAGTAAAACGCTTTGTAGTTGACACCACATCCAAAATAAAATATATAATTGAAGAATAATTTCATTTATTGGGTCAAAGAAGAACATGATGGAATGAGGTGTAACAAATATAGGTTAGTGGTGAATTGTTTTCAACAGTACAAATAATTGGATTTCACATAATGATTCTCAAGTGTAAGGTTGTTTACCACCATCTGAGTTATTCCCATTATTATGGAATATGATTTCTTGAACATTGAGTAACATGATGTGAAGAAAACATTCCTTTATGTAGATATTGTGGTTCAAATATATATATTTTATCCAGAGGGATATTTTCATCCTCTAAAAGAAGAACTATTGTGGAAAATCATAAAGATCTTGTAAGGGATGAAGCATGAACACTAGAATATGAACAAAATGTTTGATTAATTCATGAAAAAAAATTAAAACAAATAATTTGGAATGGATCATGTAAGAACCCAGTTCTTATTCTTGAGGGATAGGTCTCTTCTTTTCCCTTTTCTTTAAGTGTTTTTGGGAAAATAAGGAAAATGCGGAAAATTCCCATTTTTGTGGGTACACGCCATGTACTGTTCCACACATCGTGTACTTTGGCCATGTGGGATGAGTACACGGGGCGTGTAGTCCTGTCAGGGGTGAACGGTGTAAAAAACGACTACACGTTGTGTACATAGTATATACACATCCTGTAATCAGTTGGTAGGTGAACAGTAAGGCGGTGGGAGTAGCCTCCTACTGAGCGACACAACACACCATGTATTTAGAAATACACGGCGTGTACTCATGTTGAAAGATGAATAGTGTTGTGGTGAAAAGTAGCCGCCATGGGAACAGTAAAATTATGAAAATTACACGCTGTGTACTTGAGAGTACACACTGTGTAGTTAGTTTTTTTCTCTTAAAATGGGAAGTAGCCTCATAATTCGGCTGAGGATGCAGTTTATATGTTTGGAGCACTAGAGGAGAGGTGAGAGCTTGGAGGAGCTCCTGATCGCATGACGAGAATATGTTTCTTCCGCCGTTGATCTTGTTTGAACCGTGTGGGTAAGACCTTCCTTCTCCTTGATCCATTCTTACTAATTCTTTACTGAGGGGATGTTATTTGGGGTTTAAGGAGTTTTCATTTTTCCCAGATCTATGTCATTTTTGAACTTTTCAAATTGCGTCGTTCACGTATATTGATCAAAGGAGATCAAGGTAGGTGGTCTGTTGTTTAATTCTAATTATCGTGTGATTTTTGTGTACCATTGTGCTACGCACCCATTTTGGGGTGTCGTATGGCTAAGGCCATGATTAATTAAATACCTATAATTGCATAGGCAATTTTATGAATAATATAAAACTCATGTGTGGGATCATTGCATGGATCCAGGGCCACCCCGTGGTTGCGTCCCCCCTATTCAGCCATTTGGCCAGGACACCTGAGGGTATGCCATATCTACAAAATGTGTTTATGTTTTCCTTAGAGGAACTTATATGAATTTCTTCTTGGGATTTGGGCTTCACCCAGATACTTGCTTTTTCCTGAGGGCAGTGTTTTTTTTAGCCTGAGGGAAAGTATTTTTTTAGCCTGAGGACAAGTGTTTCATTTATCCTAAGGCAAATGTTTCATATGTCTAAGAACAATACTTCTGTGCCTAAGGGAAATACCTCATGCCTGGGGGAAATATTCATTTAGCCTGAGGGAAATCACCCGAGGGTTTCAATTCTGATTAGCCTAAGGGCATGGTACTGATTACCTGAGGGTAAGGTTTCGCATGTCTGAGGACTCCCTTTACATTGCATATTCATTGTGGTGACTCGACATGTTATATTTTCCAAGAAAAACCATAGTATTGTTAATGTATACCTCGTACTTATTAGATATCTTGTTGTAGTTTTTGTTGTGGCACTATTTATGAGATTGTCGGCGAGGCTGAGTCTCGGGAATTTATAATTCAATTATTCTGAATTGTTAAGTATTAATTAAATGGAAATGGAACTGTTATGGGTAGCTGCTTTTTACTACATCCTAGTTTACTGCATTTCCATTACTGCACACTACTATTGCAAAAATTCACTGATAGTTGGGAATGAGCCTTTGGTGGTTGACTACTGGGATTTATTTCTCACACCTTGTTTGGGTCATGTCTTGGGCCCAAACAGATTATATGGTTACATGTGTAGATAAGGGAAATAGTCTCTATACAAGTACTTGATAGTTGCTGAAGAGTAAGAGAGCATGAGACCGAACATAGGCTTTCGATGCTGATGTATTCCAATTGCGTTGTTGTATTTTGCATTGCTGTATTTTTTCCTTGTATTGTATTGTTTAGATTGTAGTGTATCTTGTTCTGGATGCATTCTTAGACATAGGGACATATTGAATCATTATATATGACCGTTGGTCTTTTTTACTTCATTACTCTGTCTATTTCGGCTATAGTATTGTTTACTACTTCCACTTTTGTATGTTTGTATTTTTTCCACTGTGTTACACATTGAAAAATGTATTTATAGTTTCACCACTATCAGACCTAGGCCCTCACTGCTAGTCGGAAGCCTTTGGAATTTGTGGAAATACGCTTGAGTTCTTGTGACCAACTGGGTTCGGGGCACCTGATGAGTGGCACCAGGGTTCGGGACAATACAAAGTGGTATCAAATGTTTTGTTTTCTCTAAGTTATTTTATTTTTTGGCGACGACTGAAAAAGATAGATTGTTAAGGGTTTTGGTAATAAATGTGCCTATGAGTAGCTACCCCGTGTACAGGTAATTTCCGGATTGCCTCGAATTAAATTTTGATTTTTTCTTTGTGATTATTACAACTGATTTTTTTTCACTGTTTGGTGACACACTTGTGGTTTGCTGTTAATATTTTTTATCTAGGTTCTATTTAGTTGAAACATGATGAGATGAAGTTATTCTATCTCATGAATCATTTAGGCACATGTAAGAATCACATGACTTGCATAGTTCCATTCCATGTAGGTGCATTAGAAATTACATGTTTTTATGATAGATTATTTGCTAGAAAATGCATGTTGTTGTGATAGATGCCTTGATAAAATACCTGTAATTTGATAGGGCATTGTTATGTAAGGTTCTGTGAATGAATGACAAACTTTGTTTTTTGAGGAGTATGGGCCCTCATCAACCAGAAATTGGTGGATAATCGACATTTTTACCTTGTTATAATACACATAAGATTCCAAACTTTGATTCGTGGGGAGTATGGGCCCTCACAGATTGGAATTTGGCACTTAGGTGTTGGTTTTAGTGTTTTTTGGGCTTCAGAGAAGTTTTTAAGGATTAATGTCCGGAAAAACCTAGAATACACGCTGTGTAGTTTTAACTACATTCCATGTACTCTTCTATTCAGGACGAAATGAAAATATTTTATTACATTCTCTATATTGTATGTACATGCCGTGTAGTTTCTACCTGTTTCCTAGACCGTGTAGGCATGAACAAGGGATAGTGAAACTTTGAGGTCACTTGATGTGTACCTATTGTACATGTCGTGTTGTGTTGACCATGTGTCCATTGTCTAACTAACAACACAGGCAGATAAATCTAAGCTTATACATGCAGTGTCAATGATTAATACACCGTGTAGTGTAACATGGGGATCCGGCTATTTAACTAACAAACATGGGTTGGAGTTACCTCTTCTTGGACAAGTCGTTTAACTGTGGGACACACCGTGTAGTATTGACCTATGAGAGACTGTGGGGACATGGTCGTGTGGTTGGGGAAATGGGGTGGTGTACACGCTGTGTGTGGGTGTAACATTCCGTGTAGTGTCTTCAAGTAGCAGGTCGTGTCACTAACAACACATGCAGTTGGAATTTAAGTCATACACTCTATGTGTATCTGGAACACACCTTGTAGTTCTAGATGTGTACCCGGCTTTGTCACAGATAAAACGGTTCGGTGAAGCTCTTCCAGTACACACCGTGTAGATCTTATACAAGATGTGTAGTCTCATTTAAAAGAGAGGCATGTGGCTAAGCCGTGTAGAGGGACTCGGGCAGGGAAGAAAATTCAAGTACATGTCGTGTGTGTGGAAAACACATCATGTGTTTGGGATGTTACATGACCAGTTATGGCAGAGTACACTCCCATGTGAAAGGCGTACGGGAACACGCACCGTGTAGTTGTTATACACTCCATGTAGTCCTGTTTTTCTAAACATTAAAGTTTTCTTTTCGTTGTACCCTCCTTGAACTTTTTATTCTTATTCCTTGATAATCTTGATCTAAGGAATGTGTTTGACCTTGTAGAGTCTTTCCGCCACGATGACCTTGAGTTGTTTTCCAGGAGATAGTAAACAAGTATACTCCAGAGATGGTAGTCCACGGGCTACCGATGGATCCTCTAGAAAATACAGATGTAGTGCTAGTCCTTATAACAGACACCATTAGGGAGGCGCAGTTCCATCAAGGCTTCGTGCAGTTCATGGAGACCTTACAGGGAGCACAGTCTGCTGCCACATCTATGGCAGAGCTGAGAAGGATATTCCAGTAGCAGCATCCACATAGGTTTTCAGGTGATGGTGTACCACATGCTATGGAGTCTTGGCTGGGTTCTATGCAGACTATTTTCGAGCATCTAGAGATGCCTCCAGGGAGGAGCGTCAAGCTCGTTACATACATGCCACGTGATTCCACCAAGATGAGGTGGGATGTTACCACCCAGACCAAGCATCACAGAGACAAGTCATGGGATGATTTACAGGAAGTACTTTATTAATATTTTTTCTAGATACTCTGAGGGAAGATCAAGCTCAAGAGTTCATGAATCTAAAATAGGGCGCCATGTGAGTGATGGATTATTCTTCCCACTTCACCGAGCTACAGATTTATGCACCTGTTCTGGTGGGTGGTGAGATGTTGATGGCTAGAGGCTTTGTGGATGGTCTTGGTATGACAACCGCACACTGGTGAACGTTTTCATGTTGCCTACAATGCATGCTATTGTGAACTAGACACTGATTACTAAGCGCAACCTCCGAGAAGCTAGTGGTGCAGGCCAGGGCGGTTCAGCACCAGTTTCTGGTACTATTTTTACCAGTTAGAGGAAGAGGCATATGGATTTCTCTCATGGTGGCAGTACTAGCCTTAAATTTTTTTAGGTGGCCAGGTAAAATGCTACCAGTGTTGAAAAGAGGGGAAAAAGAGACCTAAGCGTTCATGTTACCCTGTGGAGTGTCGATTGTGTGGCAAGATGGGTAATCTAAAACGATTTTGCAGGTTTTTCCCACCAGTGGATAGTGAGAGGGGTTTTGGGAAGACTCCGCGTACAGGAGCAGGGCTAGCAACTTCTTACTAGTCTGGGAATTGGGATACGTCAGGATGTTCAGGCCGAGGTGGTGGTCATGGTCGTGGTATCTAGACACCAAGATCTCAAATATAGTAGGAAGGGTTTGCTCATGGTAGCCAGGCTGTGTCGCAGGGCCACGACACTGGGCAGGCATATGCAATGCAACACAGCCAACATTTGCAAGATCCCAGACCTTCCACAATCAGAAGAACTATTCTAGTTGCTTTTGATTTCTCTTCAGTACTTTTTGATACGGTTTCTACACGTAGATTTATATCCGTGCCTATTGTAGATAGCCTTGGGCTCTACGTTTTTTCTTCTTATGATTCCATGATATTAGACACTCCACTAGGGATTATAAAGATAGGTGTGCGTCAGTGCATAGAGTTCCCCATAGAGGATAGTGGGTGTCACATTATATGGTACCTCTCTTTCTTAGAGATGATGAGAAATGATTTCATTCTTGCGATGGACTGGTTGGTACCCTTTTGAGCCTTTATAGATTGTTATCGTCGCATGGTGAGATTCAAATCACCATAGGGTGGAGTGCTTTTATACAAGGGTGAATGGGATATCTAGGCAAGCAGAGATTGAACCGAGCATCATGGGCGAGGTGGAGGCACTGCCCAGATTTCGATTTTGTATCTGGATGACCAGGGAACATGTCATAAGGATTTCCCTCCACTTGTAGATCATTTCAGGGATGTCTTCCCAGACTACTTTTCCTGTCTTCCTCCAAAGAGAGAGGTGGATTTCGCTATTGAACTAGTTCCATGTGCAGCACCAGTGTCCATTCCACCTTATAGGATGGATAAAATAGAGGTGTAGGAGCTCAAAAGGAAGTTATAGGAGTTGCAGGAAAAGGGCTTCATCTGACCCAGTACATCTCCTTGGGGTTTTCCTTTTCTGTTTGCGAAGAAGGTGGACTATACCCTCAGAATTTGTGTGGATTATTGGAAGCATAACTAGTTGATAGTCGAGAACTGATATCCCATACCAAGTATTGATGAACTTTTTGATCAACTTCGAGGAGCACAAGTGTTCTCGAATATTGAATTGAGATCTAGATAACATCAGTTATGTGTTCGACCATCTAATATACTGCTTATGGATTTTCGGAGTAGATATGGTCTATACGAGTACATGGTTATGCTGTTCGGACTCACAAATGCACCACCAGTTTTCATGGATCTGATGAATCGTGTGTTCTACCATATATAGATTCTTTTGTGGTAGTCTTTGTGGATGATATATTAGTGTACTCTCACACTCGACACGACCATGCCACCCATCTTGATATTGTATTGAGTACACTGAGAGAGCATCAGTTATATGATAAGATCTCTATGTGACACTTCTGGATGGACCAGATTCACTTCTTGGGTCATATTATCTTAGAGTCAGGAGTTGTAGTAGACCGATAGAAAGTAATAGAAGTAGTTTTTTGGGATAATCCTAAGATCATATTAGAAATATAGAGTTTCTTGGGGCTGGATGTTTATTATAATCGCTTTAAACAGGACTTCTCCCGCTTAGTAGTACCTATAATGTGTTTGAATAAGAATTTTGTGATGTTTGTTTGGACCGAATCATGCGAGACAACCTTTTAGGAGACGAAGGGAAGGTGGAAATTAGCACCAGTCTGAATACTTCCACAGCAAGGGAAGAGTTATACAGTCTACTATGATGCATCAGGTATTTGGATGGGAGCAGTGTTGATACATGAAGATCAAGTAGTTGCGTATGGGTCTCGACAGTTAAGACCACTTGAAAAGAATTTCCCGAAACATGATCTCGAGTTGGCTGTATTTGTTCATGTGTTGCGCTGTTGGAGACATTATCTCTTGGGAGAACATTTTGGGGTGTTTATGGACCACAAAAGTATTAAATATATCTCGACCCCATGTGACCTGAATTTAAGATAGCAAAGGTGGTTTGAGTACATTTAGTCCTACGACTTCGAGCCTACCTATACACCTGGTAAGGGTAGAATATTTGCAAATGCACTGAGTATGAGGAATCCATTAAAGGGAGTGCATGAGGCCAGTTTTGATTGGAAGCTTATGGCTTTATTCTCTGAGATGCATTTAAACATGCACAACAGTCAGTGGAAAACCTATTTTTATTCTTTTTCTATGACTTCTACCCTCCTGGATAGAGTGAGGATATGATAGATATCAGATTCAGAAGGCCTAGTTCTATGGGATTCGATGGCATGTGAGGACCCTCCTACCAGTTGGACGATTATAGATGATGAGGTACTGTGTGTCTATGGTCAAGTGTGGGTTCTAGGGGACATACACTATGAGCTAATGCGGGAGATTTAGGCATTAGCTTGGGAAGTGCATCCTAGAGTTACCAAAATGTACCGTGACTTGAGATGTTAGTATTAGTGGATGGGTATCAAAAGGGAAGTAGTTGGTTTTGTTACGAGATGTTAAATCTGTCCGCAGGTGAAGGTGGAGCATTAGAGGCCAGCTATGCTGCTACAACAGTTACCCATCCCAGAATGGAAATGGGATGATGTTGCAATGTATTTTGTTACCGAGTCGACGAGGTCACCTCGAGAAATGATGTCATCTGGGTTATTGTGGATAGACTCACGAAGGTAGCTCACGTTTTACAGATCAATGAGACCTTCAGTGTTGATGATCACGATAAGTTGTATATCCGAGAGGTAGTACATCATCATGGGGTTCCTCGTTCTATCATTTTGGATAGGGACGCCTGTTTTACATCTCGTTTCTGGAAGAGTTTTCAGAGGGAACTGGGTACACAGGTGCTTTTGAGCACAGCTTACCACCCACATACCAAGGGCACGATAGAGCATACGATACAGGTGCTTAAGTACATTTTGAGTTCTTGTGTCCTAGAATTTGGCTGAACTTGGGAGAATCACATACCCCTAGTCGAGTTTTCCTATAATAATAGCTTTTAGGAAACTATAATGATGTCACCTTACGAGGATTTATATGGAAGACCAAGCCAAACACCCTTGTGCTGGATAGAGGTAGTTGAGGCAGCTTTACTAGGACCATGTCTTGTACATGAGAATTCAGAGTAGGTCTTGTTGAACCAAAAGTGGATGGGTACAGCACAGTCTCGTTAGAAATCTTATGTTGATCGCCATAGACGACCCTTGGAGTTCTTGGTTGGGGATCGGGTTTTCATGAGTGTTTCACCAAGGATGGGAAACAGGCAGATCAGGAGTCAGGGAAAACTTTCACTGATGTATGTGGGGCCATTTGAGATTCTGGAGAGAGTCAGGACAGTTTCCTATCGGTTGCAGTTACCATAGAGGTACCGGGCCATGCACGATGTCTTCCATGTATCTCAGCTATGCCGTTATCACTAAAACCCATCTCACATCTTTCAGCCTAAGGAGGTTGAGCTTCAGGCTGATATATCCTTTGAGGAGAATCTGATTCGTATTGTTGATAATAGCACGAAGGGTCTCTTAGGCCAGTCAGTCCCTCTCTTATGGGTGCTATGGAAGCATGGCCGAGTGTAGGACCAAAGTTGGGATCAGGAGACCGACTTACGTGCATAGTGGCCATGGTTGTTCTCAGCTTTATCATCACCACCCTTGTAAGGGAAATTCGGGGATGATTTGATTTAAGGGGGGAAGTTTATAAGAACTTGGTTCTTATTCTTGAGGTACAGGTCTCTTCTCTTCACTTTTATTTAAGTGTTTTTGAGAAAATAAGAAAAATGGGGAAAAATCCCATGTTTTTTTGGTACACACCATGTACATTTCCACATGCAATGTACTTTGGCCGTGTGGGATTAGTACACAGGGTGTGTAGGCCTGTAGGCGGTGAAGGGTATAAAACTGACTATATACTGTGTACTTAGTATATACACGTCGTGTAATTAGTCAGTAGGAAAACAATAAGACAGAAGGATTAGCCTCTAGCCGAGCGTCTGTACATGTCGTGTATTCAAAAATACACACCGTGTACTCATGTCGACAGATGAAAAATGTGGCGGTGAAAACTAGCCACTAGAGGAATAGTTAAATGTTGAAAAGTATATTCCATGTACATGAGAGTATATGTTCTATAGTTTGTTTTCTCTTAAAACAGTCAGTAGCCTCTTTATTTGGTAGAGGAGGCAATAGATGCATTTGGAGCTCGAGAGGAGAGGTCGGAACTTGGAGGATCTCCCGATCGCACGCTGAGAATTTGTTTCTCCCATCGTTGAACATGTTTGAACCATGCAGGTAAGACTTTACTACTCCTTGAGTCATTCATAGAAATTAATTCCTGAGGGGAATTTATTTGGGGTCGAATGGGTTATCATTTTTCCCAAATCTACGTCATTCTCAAACATTTCAGGAGGCTTCGTTCATGTATATTGGTCAAAGGAGATTAAAGTAGGTGGTCTAATGTTTATTTCCAACTGTCGTGTGGCTTTTTTGTACCATGGTACTATGTTCCCATATTGGGGTTTCGTATGGCTGAGGTATTGATTAATTAAATACCTATAATTTCATAGGTAATTTAATTATTATGTATAACTCATGTGTGGGATCATTTCTTGTATCTAGGGCCACCCTGTGGGTGTGTTCCCCTATTTAGCTATTTGGGCTGGATACCCGAGGGTATGCCATATGTATAACATGTTTTTATGTTTCCTCGAGATTAACTTATATGAATTGCTTGTTGTACATTGGGCTCGGCCTAGTTACTTGCTTATGCTTGAGGGAAGTGTTTTTTTAGCCTAAGGGAAAGTGTTAGTTTAGCCGGAGGGAATGTGATTCATTTAGCCTAAGGGAAATGTTTCATATGTCTGAGGATATTACATTTTTTCATGAGGGAAATACCTTACGCTTGAGGGAAATTTTCATTTAGGCTTAGGGAAATCACCTAAGGGTTTGAATTCTGATTAGCATTATAGTGTGGTTCTAATTACCTGAGGGTAAGGTTTTTCATGTATGAGGACTCTTTTTACTTTGCATATTCATTGTGGTGACTTCACATGTTATATTTTCCAAGCTAAAACATAGTCTTGGTATTGTTTACCTTTTACTTGTTAGATATCTTGTTGTTGTTTTTTCTACAGCACTGTTTACGAGATTTTTAGCTAAGGACGAGTCTCATGAATTTATAATTCAATTATCCTGAATTTTTAAATAATAATTAAATGGAAATGGAACTGGTAGAAGTAGCTGCTTTTGAGTACTTCCTAGTTTACTTCATTTCCATTAATACACACTACTGTTGCACAAATTCACTGATATTTGTGCACAGGCCTTTGGTGGTTGCCTACTAGGATTCATATCTCACACCCTGTTTGGTAAATGTATTGGGCACAAAAATATTATATTGCTGCAGGTGTGGATAAGGGAAATGGTCCCTATTTAGGTACTTGATTGTTTCAAAGGAGTATTAGAGCATGGGACCGTGATTAGGCTTGCGATGTTCATGGGTTCCTGCTGCACTGTTTTATTTTTCTTTTCTATATTTGTCCCTTGTATTGTATTGTTCAAAATGCAGTGTATCCTTCTATAGATTCTTTCTTAGACTTAGGGGCATATTATATCATTATAAATGACTTTTGGTATTTCTTTACTTCATTACTCTGTCTATTTCAGCATTTGTATTGTTTACTACTTCCTCTTTTGTATATTTTTATTTGTTCCGCTGTTTTACACATTGAAAAATGATGGCATAGTTTCCCCACTATTAGTCCTAGGCCTACACTACTAGTAGGTAGCCTTTGGTGTTTGGGGAAATGCTCTTGAGGTAATGTGACCAACCATGTTTTGGCACCGGTTGAGTGGCACCCATGTCTGGGACGTTACATATCAATGTTTCTACATAAAGTATTTTGGTGATGAATATTCTATACTTATTCTATATGCAGATGACATGCTTATTTTCGGATAATGTATGCAAATTTTTGATGAGATGAAAATGTTTGGTGAGATGAAAAGTACCAGGATGAGGAGACTTGGTCATTTCAACCTTCCTAGATTATAAAATGAGGATGACTGGGTGGAATTGATCTACCATTTCAAAATTAACACCTTAGATAAGATTTATTGGAATAATATAGTGATTGAAATACAAATTGTACATGTACATAGAATTTCTATAATGGGGATATGCCTTTACGCCCCCTCCAAAATCTAGTTCTAGGTGGAATGAAGGATATTCGAATTTATAAGAGACACTTCATAGTATCTACTACTAAGGTTTGGATTGGGTAAGGGTATCATATAGAATAATAGAGGTTTCAATATATAATTTGTGAATCACATGTTATAGAGGAATACAACCATTAAATTTCTATTTTCATCCTCATTTAATAGTAAGAATTTCATTTTATAAATTAAATTTATTTATTTTCATATGTATTTATAGGAATGAATATTCCATAGTCTAGTTATTTTCATCCCCATTACAAGTTTATAAATTCCAATACTCTTTATACATTTCAATTGGTACATCAAGTAACTGATACATAGACTTTATATCCAGTAGCAGGATGTAACACATCATATATAATGATTTGATTGACTGAAAATACATACCAAATTTATAGAAGTAAAATATTCATAAATTGGAGTTGTAATTCATCAATAAAATAAACTCTTATTCATCCCATAGACCCAGTGGGTCATGGATTAAATTTTTTATAATTGGTAAATCAAGGTATCATTATCAATATATGTTGAAAACTAAATTAAGAATGATGGAAGAACATCAATTAATGAAATTATATAATCCATAAAATAAATATTATTACATTATTCATATAGTAATACAAGAACCAACTATATATAGTTGTATATGCACATGGAATATTGTTGTGGCATTGAAATCTTCATGGAATATTAGTCCTAAATTTCCTATAATTATTACTGGAATGATATCTCTTTGTCATAATAGGACAAGGCAATAATAAATGCATAATAATAATTTCTCCATGAAATTCATCACAAAACATTTTTTTCACCCATTGTTGAAATCAATGGAACTTTAACAGGTGAAAAAATAGAATTGAAATAACCCATAACAAGTAATTTGTTTTTACTAGATACATGGGTTAGGTAATCCTAGTCACAAGATCATTACTTAATTAATTTATATACTAGAATCATATATAATATCCCAATAGTAATAATAAATGAAAAAGGTGCTCTGATACCACTATGTAGCCTCACACCCTAGAAGCCACTAAGTGGTTCCCCGAGACTGCTGGTTGTGTGACCTCAAGTTCACATCCCTATACACCATAGGCTTCTAACTAGTAGCGAGGGAATAGGGTTTTTACATTTGTAGATTATTCCCACATTATATGGAGTGGAGCACAATGGTAATTAATATATATATATATTTATAATATTGGATGTAGTAATAAACCAGAAATATTAAAATAATAGATAATTTATATCTAAAATAAATAAACATGTAAAAGATGATTCATAATTAGATACAAAATAATCTTGACGATTCCATGTAATTACTAAAAATCTATGTGCATGATATACATGGGGAACAAAAATATGAAACATGTTATAAAATATACCAAAATGGAAAAAAAAATTGAACTACTAAAATCATGATAATAGGCTTCCATTAATAATATTATATTACAACATAAAACTAGAAATCATGCATCAAAATCTAAACATTTACCCTCAATAACACTTGTAATCATGACATTCACTTGGGTACCAGGGGTGGCCTGAGTAGTGTCTAAGTCATTCTCAGTTGTCCACCATCCTCATTCTGTAGATTGATCCTGTATGTTCAAATAAAATGGTCATTGTTAAAAGAAACTGAAATCCAATTTAATATATAAATAAGTACATCAATCTTGGCTCCTTTTGGTGTACCTGACCGACACTACCTAAATCATTCAAAGTTGAATTTATCTAAGCTAAGGAGACCTATGAAAAATTTAATACAAATAGTAATAGATATCATAAATAAATTAATAGTATTATATCAAGACTAGGAATGTGATTTAGATTGGTAGAAACAACATTTGGTTATATAAATCAGCATTATTGGAATTATAAAAAACTCATCTCTTATATTTAAATAAGTCGATTCTAAGGACCGTTTGAGGAGAACATTATAATTGAACCCATGTATCTCACTAATATCTCTAGAAATATTCAACGTCATTGGATTCAGTCCAAGGATATCCGTAAATGGAATCTCTAGGTTTTCACCAAGAATACTGTGAATCGAACCCCAATGAACATGTCCCTAGTATCTCACATAGGGCGAAGAGTATCACTTGAGGAATAGTATAATCATCAAGACAATGAGTCTATCCATGGTGTCTCATATAAGGAAATAGAATTTATCATACAAAGGTAATTAAAATCCATCATGATCCCATCCAAGGAATTCAATGTATTTCTCAAAGCGTAAAACAATTTAATTTACAAAACCTAATTATGATACTTGGCAAGATCGTACATGGAATCCTTTATGGATCCTTGTATATTTATTGGATTGGGTATGAGTTATAGAATTTCAATAATAATTCCTAGTACTTATAAAGGAATTTATTTTAAAAAATATTAATTGAATTGGCGAGAATATTTAATTCAAAAAAATTAACTCGGGAATAGGTCATAGGCATAACTCATGGACAACATATTTATTCATTAATTTATCAATAATATATATTTATAATGTTAAAAAAACCTAAATGAGTGTTTAAATAAATAACTTATAGGAAAATTAGGTGTCTATGTAAGGTAGACCCCCAGGGTCGATCAATTCTATGAAATAAACCACGGTGTTGATTCATCGCTAACTATGATTTTACTAATCATAGAAACCAAATTAATTTAATTTACTATGTTCTTTGGAGGAAACTACAAATAAGTCTCACATGAGGATTAATGATTAACTATATAAATATATTGAAACATTGGTAAAATGACTATAAAACCATCTTTATCCCTATATCAATCTCCTCATCCAATTTTTTCTCATAAATCAAGTTGGAATGGATGAAATTAGAAAAATTTATAAATACACATAAATTAGGAAAAATGTAGACACACAAAAATATGAAAATAGATAAGAAGATAAAAATGTAATAATAATAAAAGTGTGTTTATCATACCAAGAATAATCTAACACTCCTGATGGTGAATAAAATGTAAATCAAATGGGAGTGCTATCAAAATCCCTATCTGGAGAAGTGGAGGAGCACCTAATGTGAGAGAAAGAAGGGGTTCTACTAACTTGAGAGAAATAGAAAAAAGTGGAGAAGATTTAAAATCATTAAAGGGGTAAAACGTAAAATCAATGATAAAAGATGGGTAAAATTTCTTGCTCTCATGGATGGAAAAATCATGCACCAATTGTGTTTTATCCTCTACCCATGATGCCCACTCGCAAAATCTAGGGCCATAGATTGAATTATAATGAAAAATCCATGAAAAATGCCTATATCTCGTGTCTAATAAAATTCACATGATTGTGAGGATTAAATAACATGGACGTAAAAATACATTGTGGACTATATGGTGTATCATGTTCCTTAAAATGTTGAGTCACATGTTAAGAAATAACTATGCACTAACTATGCGGCTCTTTCTGACACTCCAATTTCAAGAAATGTTTTCTCAGAATTAGACCTGAATTCCCAAGAGACACACTCTTTCATTTAGAGTAAATTAACATAATGAGGAAAAAGTAATTCTACAATATAAGAGGATTTTGTACCTATCTGAAAACAAGTTACATTATATTACCTCTTTCTATTATAGTGGTGAATCAAAAATTGTGGTGTGTATCCAATCACAGTAAGGAGTATGCTCACTTTGAGACTAGACCTTATAAAAAAATTTCATATCATGATATTTTTTTTAATACATTTGGGATATGTTTAGAAATACTATATGTTTTTTGGAATCAAATGAGTTAAAAATGGTTAATTTAAAAAGAAATAAAAAATTTAAAAATCACAACTGAAAAAAACTCCCATCTATTATTGTGAAACATCTCCCTAAGAACATCATATTTAATGAAATATAACTTTATATTGTAAAAAATACTTTCAAAAATACTGGTAAAACTTCTAGGGTATATTATAATTATTCTAAGGTAGAGAATATTATTACTCGATTTATTAGATTTTGGATTACACATTTTCCAATAATTTCACTTCTCATGTGTATAAAAAGGATAAAAATTAAATTTTATGATCATAATAAAATAAGTTGAAAATATAAAACTTATTTTAGGAGTTATATTACTCTATGTATTCATTTTAGAATTAAAATTTTATTTCAGGATTATTGTAGTGTTGAAAAGACAAATAATGATCCATTGTTGGAATATATAATGAAAAATATACCAAATGATTTGTTTATATCAATTTTATTAAATATTAATTATTTTACCTGAATATTATTAAATATATAAATTACATATTAAATTTATTATTTTATAATCAAATAAATTTATAAGAAGTTCTTTTATTTTTTCCTAACTATATGGTTGAAAATTTATATTGAATTGATAAAAAAATATGTTGGGGCGATAAAGACAGTTACAACCAATCCCTTCATTATAATATTTTTAATGTATCTAAATGTGTGAAATTTTTCACCAGCTAAAATCATTGAGCCTTTCTGGTATAAAAATTATTTTATATAAAATAAATATGTAAAATTAGTCGTTTATTACCTTATAATATACTCATTCATTATTATGTAATAGTTATCATTGTGATCTCACTATTTAATAGTTTTAAAAAATGTATATTTGAATTCTATATTACATAGAGGGTTTCATTAACTATATGCATAAATTATTTATGAAAATATAAATTAATTAAGTTTTAAATCCAGTAGTGGCACTAAATAGGTACAGTTTATCCATTTATCTCCCACAAATATTCATGAAAAATATAAAATGGATAGGGAAAAAAATGTTTGAATACATTATGTATAAATCCATAGAATTAGATGAGAATGTTTTAAAAAATGATTATAATTTTTCCTAAATATTTTTATTTTTTATATTATCCACTAAAATAAAATTTTAACATATTATATTATGATTCCATTAAGGTGAAATAAAATCATTTAAATTTTATTCACATGGTTAGGATAGAAATTCTAGCTACTGCATTTAGAAAAGAAGATCACCATGACAACATTAGAGGATATGGGGCTGGTTTCATTTTTAAGAATGAAATTTTACTATCCTTGAACACAATTGAGGGAGAAAAATTACAATGTAGAAATAGATTACCTAAAGACTAAGTTGGACGATATTAAATATTTTATAGAAAATTTAACTAAGATATCTATATTTTTTAGGATTATAAAATATATTAATCAGATACAACATGTATAGAATGTTTAACCTTAAAACTCATATCCTTCACCTCCTTGTTCAAATCCAATCTTGTATTGTGAGTTGCATGTTGGGGATCCCATTCTATATATTGTATCATACAAAATCATAAATTATTTGGGGGAATATAAACATAATCATTCAATTTATTTATGTAAGGTAAGAGTACCAAAACATGATATTGTTGATCCTATATATCTAGTTTAGTTTTCTATTAAGGGAGTGGCCAATGTTGGAGATTGAATGAGTCATTATTTACTCTTACCAACTACCTTTCTCCATCATCTAACATATGCAGTGTGGGTTGTTTTTTTAAATGATTTTTTTATTTAAAATAAATGGTAATGTAATATTTCAATTACCATATACAATATTATATAAAATAAATGGAATCAGTGTGATTGAACTAATGTTTTCAAAAAACATCACATTCATATAATTCATTGGTTATTGATGGGATGTAAAAATTAATTATAAAAATTGTTTATTTATCTATATAATGAATTTATAATGATAAATGATGTATATGGGAGAAAGTATTCATTAAGAAGATTTCAAAAATATTTCATGGATCCTATAAATGGTGAGATTACATATTCACTTATTTTGTTTTTTTTTATATAAGTAAAATTCTATTAAAATATCCATTTATTTTAAAAAATATAAATAATTGTTTCTCAATTTATTACATATATAATTAGTTTTATCTATGATAATTTACCATAAAACTATTGACCTTATGTTCATGGTATTATTGGTCTGGAGTGTATTTAAATGGTAAAGAAATATCTGAATGATGATGTTATAGAAAATTATATATGTGAAGGTTAGAAGACATTGAGATTTTGTTTTTGATTCTTCCATTCCTTTATAATTAAGAATAGTATAATATAAATATGAAATAATGTTCATTATATTTCTATTAATGATGAAATTTTTATATTTTATTATTCATTGTAATATATGTGTATTATTCCCACATGAATGCATGGCTTGTTAGTTATACATTTTTAGGTGGAGTATGAAATTATTTAAAACAAATATTGAATTCCTATGATTTATTTTATTTTATTAACTCATTCATGATAGTTCTTCCTCCAAAATAAATGTTTTATTAGGAAACACTTCTATTGAAAAAAAGTGAGAAACTGCATGTTCAACAAGGGTCAATACTATAGCAGATAATTGCGTTATTGAAAACCAGCTTAAAACCACTAGATGCAACCTCCCAAAATAATTTCAAAGACAAGCCTCATACCTTTATATCCGGTTCGGTTTTGATAGCCCCTTCGACTGGAGAATCTAGATTGTCCCGTGCTTGCATGGACTCCACCACTGAAATCATCTCCTCGTTGAATCCTCTGGTAATAATTAGATGTTGTTTATCAATCCAATCTCCCATTTCCCTACCTTCGTCAACTTGGATTGGTCTCCCTTTTAATCTTTCTGCATCCTCTTTGGATGCATGAATGGTCAAAACCTTCTCCAGCATCTCTTCCTTAGAGTGCATGAGATTGCCCCATGATTTCTCCATCGTCACAGCATTAGCAACTGGATGTGATTCTACAGAGATCGTCAAGGGAAATTCAACTATTCCAGCCTCTTGACCTGATAGCCCCTATTGTCCTTTAGTGGGGAAAAGAGCTAGCTGCAAGGTAACCACCTCCACCGCGCCTGAATGCCATCCCTCCTTATCAGAGTTTGATTCGAAATGAGGACACTCCTTGTCCCAAACTCCAATCTCAGAAGGAATACAATCCGTAGATGTAGGCATCATGCTCATCAAGGCAGACACCAGTCCCCCACCGAGATGTGGAGAAGCTTCCCTGACTCCAACCTCTAAACCATTTCACATGTCTTACCTGACGATCTGGTTACTATTATCTTTGGAGTATTCGAATAATATTTCCGAGGTCTTGGTTTTTCCCCTCCTTGGGAACCGGAAGGTTTCCCATCAAGAGAATCCCTTGTTTCCCTTTCCTTGATCCAGGTCGGACCATGGCCTCTTTTTCATAGTCTAACCTAAACTGGGAACCCCCATCACTTACCTCCTCCTGATCTGAAAGAATTTTATCCTGCTAGTGCTTCCATATTGGAATGGCAGTTTTCCATCCCTCCGGATCCACATTCTCCATTCCCTCCTCGGAAAAAGTCGATAAACGGTTGTGCATCAAGATAGGCTTTGCAACCATGCATGATACAGGGAGGCAAGGACTCAGGGAGATAGTCTCACTTACCAATAGGACCTGTGACTCTTTGAGAACCCTACCTTCTGCCTGAGAAACAACATCACCAAGAACTGAGCATTGATCATTCACCTAGGCATGAACACTGCCTCCATGATTATCTGTTTCAACAAAAGAGGGAGAACTCCACACTACCATCTCTGTCAACATTGGGACACCAAGATCGTGCAACAGTATTGCATACACATCTTTAACTCTTAGGTTCATAGGAATCCTCTCGACATTCGACTTTTCACGGGAAAGATCAACAGCCTCCCTCTCTTGCCTACCCCTACCTCTCCGACGACATGAAGCAGCCAAATGACCGAGAATATTGCAGGACGAACTGAAATTGAACCACGAATCAAAAACCACACTCTGCTTATACCTGAACTCTTCACCAACTGAGATCCAGATCCAATCGACTAGAGGTCTAGAAACATCGATCTACACACATAGACGCAGTGAAACTGGGTGACTCACCGAGTTAGTTCTCTTATCTGTGCATAAAAAACGGCCAATCAAGTTCCCTAACATTCGTAAACTAGCTGGATTTGGGAAACGAAGGGGGAGTTCGGGGAGACTAACCCAAATCGCCATCTGTTGAGAATCAAACTTCATATGAAGATCGTATGTTCAGCGAAAAAGGAAGAAGTGAGAACCTTTGCATATACGAGGAGCAGAAGACATTGCCGAAATCAAATCTTCTTCCATGGAGAAACTGATCAAAATTTGATGCCGATAAATAAGGTCGATAACCGCCGAGCTGGTCAAACCCCAATCAGTGGTGACAAACCGGTCAAAGACGTCCACCAAGGGGCGATGGAGAGAGAAACGCACAACCAAGGTCAGATAATTTGAAAATTTTATTACTTTTTAGATGTACAATTAAAATCACATGTTTTATTTATTTTTCGTTTATTACTTTAAAAAATAGTATTTTGATGCTTATTATTTTCTATTATATTATACAATTGTTTTGTTCTAAAATCCATATTACTATATTTTTAATTTGTTAAATTTAAAAAAAATGTCATATATTTTCATAACATCCCAGGATATATGTGACTTTATTATATAGAACATTCATAAGGTGAATTATATATCTCACATATAATCTATAAATCTCAAGAATATAAGGTTTATAGATTTTGAGGATTAACTACATAAGAAATTTATTTTACAGCCCTTGTGTCCAATAACACATAATTGATCAACACTAGAATCCATTCTATATTTATTCTATATTATAAAAGACATCACAACCTGTGTAAATGGAAAGATAATAAAGGGGTGGAACCAAACACATAGTACACATATCTATAAGTGATAAAAATAAAATATTACAAGTGAATATAAGATGAAACAGAG
The DNA here is from genome assembly GCA_963277665.1 of Viscum album. Classification (NCBI taxonomy): domain Eukaryota; kingdom Viridiplantae; phylum Streptophyta; class Magnoliopsida; order Santalales; family Viscaceae; genus Viscum; species Viscum album. The sequence goes on along the minus strand of OY728120.1, from coordinate 25,253,864 downwards.
TATTCATTAATATACATAAGAAATTTCATACTCAAAATATCATATAGCATTGATAATGAAGAATGACTTCGAATAACATAATACAAGATTAAAATGGGTCGAGAAATAATATTTAACAATGCTAAGCTAAAAGAGCATAACACCATCATGAGAAGAAGAAGAATACCATGACACATAATTCAACCTTTATACAAACATTATTATAGGGTAAATAGTCTCATGAGAAACATTATTTCTGAGTATTCATATCAGAACATTAGATGTGATATTTAATAATTGTATCATGTGATATAAACATTAAACCAATGTATTAAAAGATTATAGTATATTCCCAACCTCATAATCAATACATATGTGTATCACATGAAATGAATCCCTTGACACATCATAAACTATTCATGGATATGAAATTGGTTTCAAAAAAACATCAACATGATAATCATTAAATTTTATATCATAATGAACCCATGTAAAAAATGGGTTTCATTCAACACATCATAAGGAACCCAAAGAAATAAAATCTTATTTATGTGGATTCACTTAAGGAAATTATAAATAATTACAAAAATAATCATAACATGATAAACCCATGGAGAATAAATTGGTATCCAATGATATATTTTAATGTTGTTTAAAAATTTCATTCAATAAATATAATAATGAATATGGTACTCACATTTTATATATAATGGCTATACATTTTAGTTCATAAGTATCCAAAGTTAGTATATTTTTGGAACCGACGATAACACCTTTCAGTTTAGTTAACAGAAATAGGATTTTTACAAAGGAAATACATTGGATGAAATGTTAATATCATACATAGTGGATGATTAGGCTAGAAAATTTAATTGATGGATTATGTCTCCCAAAATGAAGGATATTGCATAGGTAATTCATAGATATAAGGTGGATGGATCCATTAAACAAATATATTTGATCAATAATAATTTATGTTAACAGATGTGGATTTAGATGAACTACATATTTTGGAGTATCAAAATAACACATTGAAAATTAGAAACATTAATGATATTTTGGAAAATAAAATAAATATTTAATAAATATAGGATAATAATAATTTATTTTAGAAAACCATTAAATATTCTAAAGGTTGTATCCGACAATATAAAAAATATATATGAAAATTTTGTTTAGATGGATATTATTAAAAATAATAATTTTTTACTCATTGATAAAAATGACTCATACGGAAAAGGTGAAAAAGTTTAGTAAAAAGTTTTAATGAATATGATGTTATAGAAAATAAACTCAATAATTTTTTAGTAGTAGATAAGTATTTTTCTCAAAAGTATACAATGAGTTGTGACATAGAAAAAAATTAAGGTTCCAAACATAAATAATGAGATACAGTCAGTTTCACATTTATGGAACACATCATTTAAAACATGAGTCAAACAGAACTAAAATATAAAATGAAAATATAAAATCCCATTAATTTACAAAAAGGTATTTGGGGTTTTATAAATAATAAATGTTACCAAGATGGATTACTATTAAAAAACAGTTTTTTTTTGAAAATAACATTATTAATGATACCATTAATGTATTAGTAATATTTTAATGAAAACGACTTTCACGTTGGGTATTTTTTGAATCTAAATAAAATTAAATAAAGTTAAAAAAAATATAGATATTTATCCATAATAAATCTGTTGAATTATATACATTAGAAAATAATCACACTGTATTAATGGTATCATGGAGAACATTAGGAAAAAAGTAACAAGTTATTAAATTCATGACAATGAATCAGTTATATTTATTCTTTATTAGTCGAACGTGATCTAACATGATATTAGGAAGAAATATAAACATTATAATTATATTTAAAATAATTATTTTATAAACATTAAACTCTTATATAATTTATATGTTATAATTTATTATGGATTTATTAGTTAGTTGTTTCTTATTTTTACAATCGGTTGTTTGGACATTCTGATTTTTATATCATAAAACATTATGAATATTGGATTTATTATCACATATTGGATTCAAGTTCATAATTAATAGATAATTAATTATAGTATAATGAATTTTTCAATTGTTACTCAAGTCTAATTTTAATTAGGTGAGTGACATGAATATGGCTTGTGAAAATGTGAATCATTATAAACTAGTTCATGATGTCTTTAATGAAAAAAAGGTGATATATATATAAATATTTTAAATACTAACAACACATTTCCATAATCATTAAAAAATAAATATTTCATTATTATATGGTAATAGAATTATATGAAATCCAATAATCATTTAAGACAAAATTATAATGACAACATTTACTTATGCGGTTAAATATTCCAAAATGGTAACATGATTTAATGATTTAATGAGTAGTGGGTGTTTATTTAAATAATGAATATATGACTTATACAGAATCCTAACAATTTAATGAAAATCATATATCCTTATTAAATCCATTCTAGGGTCCATCAATTATGGGTGGTGATAAAAATGTATTGTGTTGTTTGTGGAAGCAGTTGTTCAGACATGTGCATGAAGAATGATTTAGTTTTCCTTAATCGATGGAATAGATTAATAGATAATTATAATAAAATTTATATAATAGAATTAGATGATTTAAATGATAATTATATTATCATATTAATTAGTATAAAATAATTTTTTTGAATCTTTTTTTAATGAAATGATATCTAGAAGATAAACTCGTGTTAGGGTTATGAATTTTCTTTGTAATTATTTATGAAAATAAACACCATATGATAACTAATGGTGACCGAAATAATTATATACTCAGATAGTGTTCAATTATATTTTTTTGGAAATGTTTCAGGAATAAATTCAATGGAATTTTTATTCATGAAGTGGTGTATGTTTTACCAGTTAAAAAATAAAGGGAACAATTATTTTAAATTAACCATTAGATTTTCAAAAATAAATTACTACTATTTGAGGGTTTGATTAAAAAATATGGAATAATGTTAAGGGGAAGTGTGTATGGGAATGGATTCTCGTCTTATACTAATTTCTAAAACAGTCTTGGTTTTCATTCTTTTTATTATAACTTTTTAAAATTTACCCAAAATTAGTGTAACCGTAGTAATTAATATTTAACCATAATAATTTATATAAATAAATATACAATATTTTTTAATAGTACATCATTTTATCCTTCTAATTTCAAATATATAAATCACTTTACCAAATATAAATTTTATTGGTTCGTATTTTAAATTTTTAAATAATCACACATGAAGTATAAATGTTTTAGGAAAAATTATTTCATATAATTAAGTATCTATGTACATTATAGATAATCATAGATAATGATTTTTATTAAAAAAATAGAATTTTTATAAAACAAATAAATTTATTGTGGATTTAAAATAAATTATAAATTGAATATCAATATCCAGACACATAATTAGAAGAAAAGGCCGAAAATCATTTTCATTAATATAATATTATAATTTATTTCAATAAATGATTGATATTGTATTTATAAGCTCAAACAATATTTGAAAATTAAAAATGATATTCCTTAAATAATATTTTTATTACTTAAAATGTTTTTTAATCTTCTATGATACAATTACATAATGATGATAACATAAAAAAATATAATTTTCTTACAAATTGTACTTTTCTACTTCATATCTATATTAAAAAAAAACCATTTTATTCATACTATTAAAACATTGACATAATAAATCCAATAATTAATATAGTTTTATCTAATTTAGAATATGAAATTTAAAATTTTATTTTTAAAATGTAAATAAAAAATGAATAACGAAAACTCATTTTATTGGAAAAGGACATTTTTTAAATATTATGTGTTCTTAATATTGTTTCACATAATTTTATAAATTTACTAAATGCCAATATATTCATTCATCAAAAATAATATTTTAAATTTGTTCAATTTAATATATTAGCATAAATTATTAAATACTTACTAGAGTTGTTAATTAAAAATAAAAATACTACTTTTCTACTAAATATGCTTTAACAAATTCAAATAATATTATTTTGTAATATTATATAATTTATTTTTTCTACACCATTTATTTTAAATTCATTTTTTTAATTCTATACTATTGTATTTTATTATTATTATTATTATTTATATACAACGTACAAATATATATATATTAATTTAATATCAAATTTTTATTTTATTGTGGGATATATTATTTTGAATTTACTACTTATCAATACACGAATTCCAAATACATATTGGATAAATGTAAAACGACCATATTTTCAATGAATATATTTGGATCGACCATATTTTTTCAATATATATACTTACAAAATCGATGGTTTATTCCACTATCACTTCATAAGGGACATTTTTTATTTAATGTTCTAGATTCTATATAATTACTTCTTGTTTTAGGGTGATATTTCTCATTATATGTTTGTTTTGGATATTGGTGATCCTCAAGAATGAATATATTCTAGCGGATATCCTAATCAATGAGAATTTTTTATTTCTTATCTTTATTCCCCTTTTTATATATACACTTTAAGTTGATGTATTATATATACAGTATGTAACAAACAATGGAGTGATACACTTCTTATTTTGGGTTTTTTTATAATGTTCAAAATATGAAAGAATATTGTGTTTTTACTTTCAATTCATATCATGTTTAACATATCTACTAATAAATTTCAATTAACTTAAGGAAAAAAATAGTTTTGAATTATGAACATATCATTTATCAAATGTATATGCTTCGATAGAAACTTTGGTGTTTCATTCTTCCACCTTATACATGTTATGTACTTATTATTATAATTATCACATACCAATGAAAACAGATAATGGAATATTAATTATAGAGATTAATCCAAATATAACTTTTAGAGATAAATTAGTCCTAAACATATGAGAAAAATATCTCTTTTATCATAATAGGCTTATCCGTAATATAGATTTTTTTCTCGAATTATTTGGGCCACGTGTCTATGATTATTTGGTTTTGTGAACCACATTATATAACTTTTTTGTAGAGTTATTTTGTTATTATCCTTTAATTTATTTAATATAAAAGGTTAAATTTAGATTTTTTCCTTTACTTTAGATAAAATTTCCACTAAGTGTAGGAAAACTATCCATCCCTAAGATCACATTAAATTAATATAAATGAAGGATATTAAGACTTCCATAAGGCAAAAAAATATAAAATAAATTTATCCGTTAATATAAGTGGGTATGTGTACCATAAATATAGTGATCCACTTTGGATGTAGTGATTTCATAGGTATTATGTCATATTATTGGTCTTAAATGTTGAAGACACTCATTGAATGTTTTGATCAGATGATTGGATCATTAACTTGGGTATTTCCTATGTTTCGCACACATAGTAAATTGAATTATTAATTAACATTAAAATGAAATATATTTTTTCAATCATCTTAACAAAACTCTTCATTTTCTTATAGATGATTTATTCTTGATTCATTTCTTTACCTTATGTAAATTAACTTCTTGTCACCTTTGGTAAATTCCCTTATTGTTACTTCCCATATATTTTATATGTAAAATGTTGAATATCCCAACCATAATTACCTCCATTATATAAATTTATATAAGACTTAATGCTTCTCTTATTTCGTGAATTCTAGAGTCTGACTAGTTTTACATTTTTTAATCATAATTCATCACATCATGTTTGGTACAATAACATGATTCACCAATGTGGATATTATCCCAGTTTTTGTGTGTGAAAACAATTTCTACATTTTCCATGATATCTATTGTGGACTTGGTTTCTTCAGGATTCGTTCATTAATTAAACTAAAAGTATTTACCACGAGTTATTAAAACCATATATTAAATATTATAAGATAATTAAATGGAAAATTAAAACTCAAGATTACCTAATGTTAAATTAGTTTTTTGTCAAACATAAATCAAACTCTAATTAATCAAGGTTTTTATAGGACTTCTTTACTCAAACTTCTTATATAAATACATATCATAATATTTACATCTTAATGGATTTTAAATAAAATGTGATTAACCAATGCATAACCCCCAATAATTTCAACCCATGTGTATATTAATTACTCATTATCGTGCATCAGGTAAAGATTAAGTTATTACCTCATATGCCATGTTTAGAGATATTACCCCTAGTTACATTTTGGATTGATCATGAATCCATTTATAGTATCCAGATTCAAATGTTTCTTCTAGAAAAACTACACAATATATTGTTTACCGAATTTTTTGGATCTTATATTACATTTATAAATGACTATTAGAATTATATATAGGGTTTTCAATACGTTTCTCTCATCCTAATACCCAAAATAACTAATCTAATCCAAAAAGAAAAACCCTACTCTGATACCAATTATAGCGACCCATGATATAAATATATTTATTTTTGTGAAATTTACATAAGGTAATAATTTCATCTCAGAAATAATCCAATAGTCCTATGAATGAATGAATTGGTGTCATTAACGACTAGCTACATATGTAATGTGTTTTAAAACAATTGTGAATATTTCTCAACAGTTGGGACACAATAGACTTCATCCAAAACATTATGTATTTAATAATTAAATTATTTTCCTAGGGAAATTGAAACAAAATAAATGGGTGACCTCAGATTCTCAGAAAGTTTAAACAATATGGATAAAAAATTTATATTATATGTTAACATAATATGAGAATATGGTTACAATTATGATACATAAGGAAATATATTCCCAAAAAAATTATAAATCATAAATCATTAAATATGTCTTGAAATAAAATAATATATTAATCAATAGAGTGCAAAAACATGTGTTAATAATCATCATCCATGTGATCAAAACACATTCATGAGAATAAACAAAAAATATAAAAATGTCTTTCTACATATGCATGATTATTAGTATAATTAATGATTCATTTATGATCCACACAACACCATTAGTGTCTTCGATTGTTAGAAACTAAAATATAGTGATGAATACCTAGTAATTCAGATATAAATATTAAACTAATTCTTTCTAAGGTGATATAAGACCCTAAGTGTCATCATCCAGAGTTATCAGTGATATGTTAAATAAATCACTTATCATAGCATAATAGCCCCATGGAATGAAATTTTTTCCATAAAACATTAAAATTGAAATAAATTCACATATTTATCCTAATGAACCCATTGAAAGAATATTGGTTTCATTCAACATATTATAATGAACACATGAAAATAAAATGGGTTTCATATTGATTTATATAAGGAAATTATTTGTAATTTTATCCACAATCATAAAATGACAATAAAATTGTAAATTTATTGGTATCTAATGACATCAATAAATCTTCAAGGATAGTAACATTCTGTCAATATATTACCAAATATGGTATTTACATCTTATATATAAAGTGTATATGACGATATAAATAATTTTACCTTGTCAGTCGAGGTATGGAATCTAGGAAAAACCACATCAATCAAATTAATAAAAAAAATATGTCATTTATAGAGGAAATAGAATATGATTAAATTTATAATCATAATGAGTAGATTATTAGTCCAAAAAAAATTTGATAGATCATTTATCCAACTGATAAAGAAATTTCATAAGTCATATAACTATATAAGGGGATTAGTTACATTACAATTATATCCTTGATCAACCTTAATGTATGTAAATGTAAGTGTATTTAGATGAAACCTTTTTTTTCATTAAGAATAATTTTCTAGGAAAGAATAAATGTACATGGTCTTTTTAAAATCATGGAATTATTTTATAAGTAATGGGTAATAAGATTTTGTTTCATAAAATATTAAATATTATTAATAAAGTATCATGTAAAATGATAAATATGGTGGAAAGGGGTGTTTTCCATGAAAAAGTGAGATTATTATACCATTTTTTGATAACGACCCATACGATAAATGATGAAAATTTTATTTTTTCATTTTCAAGAAGATATATTAGTATAAAATAACCACAAAAAATTAATCATGCATAAATATGGAAGCTTTCATAAAGAATAAAATGATTTTGGTCCTAGAAAAAAGGGAGATTCGTTATAAAATAGACATGATTCTTTTTCACTTACGAGAAAAAAATCAAGTAAAATATGAGTCAAGGTGATGTGAATTATAAAGTTCACATATAAACCCCATAAATATACAAATAAAATTATTATATGTTTCATAAAGTATACAATTTCTTCATATTTATTATCTTTAAAATATAATATAATATTAAAAAATGGGAAATGAAACCCTTATGGGTTGAGTAAGATTTTGATTTTACCACATTCAAATTGGGTATCATTTGAATCAATGTAAGATTATTGAAATTTGATGACATTTCTCTTAAAATAACATGAATATGGAAATGGAAATTTTATATCTATTAAGAACACCATATTAAAAGTCCCATGGTTCACATTATGAAATAAGTCTTGTGATATTAAATATGAGACAAAGAACAACTAAACCTTCTTCCCGATTAGTTTAATGTGATCTTTTTTCCTATAAAAATATATAAGTATTTAAATATATTATTTTATCATATTATTAATTAAACATTAACTAATCAAATACTTAATTTATAATAAATATATTTGTTTGAGATTAAATTTTTTTACCATCGGATATTAAAACGATTGGTTGATAATTTCATACTAATTCCATAAAGACAATATTTATTCTCATTAAGTGGGATCATGTTCATAAATACAATATCATACAACATTGAATAATTATTTAATTTCAATGGTAATTATGGTCCCATTTTCATTATGTGAATCTCATTATTACAGATTGTGAAAATGGAAATCATGATTAACTAGTTTTCATCCTGTTTAATGCTTGAAAGGTGATACAGTAATAAATATTTTAAATATTAACAAAACATTTCCATAGTAATTAAATATTTTGAAAAATAACATTATTATTGGTATTACCATTATATTACATCCCATAATCATTTATTTATTAATCATTATAACATCATTTACATAGAAAATCAAATAAACAAAATTGGTAATGTGTTTTAATGATTTAATGAGAAAGGGGATGTACATAGATAATGATAATCTGAAATATGAAAAATATAAAACAAGTAATAAAATTAATATATCCACATTTAATCAATTATTAAAAAAATACAGGATTATTGGTGATGAAAAATTAATTATATTTTTATTGGAGGCGGTAGTGGGTACGTACGCATAAACAACGATTTTTTTCTTAATAGTTTTAATAGGTTAATAAAAAATGTAAAAACCTAAATAATATAACATTGAACTATATAAATTATAATATTATAATCATATTATTATGTTTACATTTTTTTTATTAATTTTATTAATAGAAGCAATGTAATCGATGATACTCACAACAAGGTTAAAAAAGTTCACTAGAACTCTTCTCAGAAATGAAGTCTATATTATAAAAAATAGTGACCACAAGATTTTAAATGATGTATAAGGTTATAATAGGTGTAATTTGAAAGAGTTTGATGAATAAATTCATGGGATAGGTGAGACATGAGGTCTATCAAGTGTTTCCATTTTATAATGGAATAGAAGGGTAGTTTTTGTTATAGCCATTATATTTTTAATAATGTAAGGTTACTATTCAATGTTTAATTGATCCAAAAATAGAGAATGTGGATGGGTAGTTTGTATTGATCTTTTCCTCCACGTGATCTCATATTTTGGAAAATATATATAGTTTTTCATCTTATTATTTATTTTAAAACATTTACCCTAATTGACATTTAACATGGAAAAACAATTAACCATAGTAATTAATATTAATGAAAAAAAATTCATTAGATATTTTAAATAATTTTAAATATATGAATTAATATTTTTAAATAATTCTAAAAATTAAAATTCTTAAGTGTCTAAAATATTAATTTTAAAATAATTCTACATAATGTGTAAAAATTGTTTTTAGGAAAACAATGTTAATAAGATTAATAATTTATGTAATACATAATATTATCATAAATTATTTATTATGAACTAAATTGGTTTATTATAATAATAGAAAAGTATGGTGGCTAAAAAATAATTCCAAATCCATATTTCACCATTAAAAATATTAATTATAAGAAAGGATTGAAACACATTTTATTAAAGTGTAATATTAATTAAATTCTAAAAATCATATACATGATATTTTTATGTTAAATGAATATTTTAAAATTTAGAATGATATTCCATAAAAAATGTGATTTAATATTTTTAAGGATTTTTAATCTTCTATAATACACCTACATATTGTTAAAATCATTAAAACTAAAATTTTCTGAAAACCCATATTATTTGACAAAAAAATTCATAAATTACTCAGTGATTCTTACTAGGAAAATAATGAAATCCTAAATTAGAAAATTAAATTTGTTTTATGTAATTTATATTATGAAATTTATAAATTTATATTTTCAATGAAAATACAAAACATATTGAAAAAACAACTTTTATTGAGAATTCAGATTTTTTAAAATTTAAATTTTTTTATATTATTTAACATAAATTTTTAATTTAAGATACATTAAAAATAAGATCATATATTTTAAATTTTTATATATTTTCAAACTCATCAATTAAGAAAAATTATACAATAATTAAAAAATTAGTTCTTTGAAAAAATGAAATACTAGTTTTATAATAAATATTTTTTTAAAAAATACCATTATAATTTATTATAAATATTATATAATTTATTATTTCTACTCCAGTGATTTTAAAATATTAATCAGAATTTTTACCTATCGTATTTTATTTTTAATATTAATTTTAACATGTAACACATAAATTTTTCTATATTTATTTTGTTTATATATCATATTTGTTTCATTGTGTGATATATTATTTTAAATTTACTACATATATATCAATACATAAAATCAATCTTACTATTTGATATATGGCCATTGAAAATATTTTCAATGACCATATTTTCAATGAAAATATTTAAAACAACTAGATTTCATTCTTTTATAACTATATACACACTACATAATTCATTCATTTGAATCTCAATTGTCAAGGAACAATTCACATTTCATTTAATATATTCTTCTTAATTATTTATCCATTCATGGTGATTTACCGTATTATTGGATTGTTTCCTATTAGTTATCCTCATGGTTGAATATGATTCTGTGAATTCATAATCATGAATATTTTACTCTTTTCTGTATATTTTCACATGATAAATTATAGAGTTTTCAGGGAATTTTATTATCCATTGTGATTAACACTCTTAGAAATGGAATATACAATATATTTTATAAACTTTTTAGTGTGACCAATTAATGAAAATATCATCACACAAATGTGGAATTGGGGATAAAATAATAGAAAATGAAGGTGTGACTTATATAAAACAACTCTTTCAGGATTTGGTGACTAATATAGAAAAACATGAAGGATTCCAAAATGTTTTTTTTACTCTCATACCAATGTGAAGTAGATAGTTTCTATGGTGGAGATTATTAATCCTATAGAGGAAGAAGAATTTTCACGGTTTTTTGATCATTGAAATAGTTTTTATGATTCAGACAAACTTTTGAAGATATTTGATCCACTATTGAGAGAATTTTTAAATGCATCACTATCTTGAAGGGATACTACAAAATTTGTATCCTCCCCTTCTAATTTTTTTTGAAAAATAATGAAAAAAAAATTTCCCATTCATTTACAAAAAAACCATTCATTTTTAACCTTATGTGTTCAAAATAAAATTATCTTACAAAACTATCAAAGATTAACATTTAGATAACTTGATTCCACTTATAAATTGCATTGGAATTGATCTGATCAATCAAGGTTCTAAACCGCCTAATTCATTGATATGATTTCCTCCTGATTGTGGGTCACATATGGGTATAGGAATAAAAAGAATCTCCATAAGACCAAACTTGGTCTATTTAGATAAGTATTATTTATTCTTAGGTGTGGGTCACTAATGGGTGTAGGCATATGAAACATAACCATAACATTGATGCTATTCTATTCTGATGTTAACGATTTCCTATTATGAGTGGATTATATATGGGTATTTATGTATACACTATAATCATAATAATAGAGTTGGTCCATTAAAATGTAAATTACTTCCTAATGGGTGTGGCTCATGGATGCGTATCAGAAGAGTCATCATTACTATAACACTATATTCGTTCTATTCAGTTGTGGAAAGAGATGAATCAATGTGATGAGGATCATGATAGGGGTCTTTGAATAATTATTACAATGTTAAAAAGGGAATGATAACCATGTTTTTATATTTCTATAAATTTAATAGGGATCCATTGAACTAATATTCTAGTGATGATGGGTATTTTTACGTTTTTTATAGGCCAATGGGGTTAGAAAGAATAACATGAATTTTCCTGAATCATCTATAAGTCCAAAAATGATTTATTTTTTTTTATTGACAACAAAAATTCTACTAAATTATTATCTAAAAGATACTTTGTAGATAGAACATTTCTATAACCCAGATCTCCCTTCATACGTTTTCAACCAAACAAGTTTTATTATTTTTTTTGTCAATACTAAATGTTTCCTAAACCAATTTTGGATCATATCCAACAACATAATCCTTGAAATTTTCACATTACTCACATTATTGGTTTTCAACATGGAATTATATAGGTATCCTTCCTTATTAAGTTTATTTTCATTTAATTTGGGCTAATTTAGCGGATGTTTATCATTATAAACCATTAAAAATGTTGAGGTGATTTATCTAGAAAAAAAAAGGTAATACCTTAACTGAATAGATGATCATTTTTTCTAGAATTATATATTATCCCATGAGTATGTGCATATATTATTGGTTCTAGATGCTCGATCCAGTTGAACTTTTTTTTAATGTCACATAGATTTTACTACATATTGGTATAGTTTAAGGGTGTGGTAGTATATTTAGATATTTTATGGTAATACCCAATGTGAATGGAATGTGATTTTATCATATAAATTATATTAGGAGGAGTGTAATTTTTGTTAATGAGCATGATGATCTTGACATTGTTCAATATAGTTTAATGTTATGCAATAAGCACCATGAATTTACTATAATGATAGTCTCAACCTATTTCATGGGCTATCGAGAGTAATATATTGTATTGTGGAAATTGGAACATCAAAACAGATTAACATACATATATGAATGAAAATAATTAAAATATTCCATAATCATGCTTTTGAAATTGGTTTGATACAATAATTTGTAAAGTCAAGGGTATTTTATTCCACCTCTATAGTTGGTTGTGTATCATGTAAATCATAACTTAAGAATGACAGCATCAATGGGGAATAGATTCTGGTGGGAGTAGGTTTACTAACACTAATGGAAGAAAGAATCATTTCACCATCAAGAAATATCTCATATGGTTAAGGGTGCATTTTATCTAAAAATACTACTTCGAAGTAGTGGTTTCAAAGGATTAAAGGAAATTGTTTTTTTCACATTATATTAATATTGGGTTATATTTAGATTAAAAAATTCAGATTAAAAAATATTTCAATGAATTTTAGAACCAATAAGATTAATTGACTCAAGGTTGTGGGTTTCCTGTGGTGGTATATTGACACAATGAATTAGTTATGTTTTTTTGAAATAAAATTTATGTATTGGGTTAATATATAATAGGATATTCATTGTTTAATCAAGGACCGTAATACTTATTCCACAATGTTTTAAACACAATCTTTGGGTAATGGTATACATTATGAAATTCTTGAATACACAATCCAATAAGTGTAAAAATGATATTAATATTACAATAACACATTTCCTAATTCTATTGGACAAGTTTATCTCGACCAGAAACAACCTTAGGAATAAAATATTATCATTTAGGTCCACTTGGATTAGATTAGGACATTTATTATTATTTAATTAAAGAAGAGTTAAAAGAGCTAAAATAAATGTTTATTAACTAACAACATTTTAATATAGGGGTATACATAAGATAAATTAGATTTTAAATATTCATTAGAAAGCTAAAACGATTTCCTACATAATGAGATTTTATTTATAATTTTTAGACAATAAAAATATTATTTATTTATGACACAATAATGATGCAGTAATTACCTAATTAATGAAAAATTGGAAAAATTGATATTATAATTACCCAAATAAAAGTAATTTGAGACTTTTTATAAATAAAAATAATTTTATAGGATAATATGACATGATAGGAATGATTTAATTTACTTTATTCTAGGTAGAATTATGTTATGATTTTTAAAAATATCAATTATTAAATAGTGTCAAAATTGACATAAAAGAGTTTTTAAAACAAATATTATATTATTATTTGATATTAAATTCATAAAAATCTATAGTTCGGCCAAGAGACTTATATAATGATAGTTGTATCATTAATGGACCACTTGGGGGTCACTTGGATGTATATAGTATGTTTATTAACCATATAATATAAAAATAAAAAGAGACATTGTAAAAGTGAAACTAATTAACTAAGAGTTAATACTTAAAGATAAGGTTAATATAGTGACCCAAACCTGTATAAATTCTATTGGATGAGTGGTTTACGACCAATCCCCACCTTAACCTTTAAATAATCCACTTTGGAGCCATTATTATCCGAATACGAATTTATTATAAACTAATATTTCTAGCTTTTCTAAAGGTGCCCCTCACCCCTCTTATAAAAGGGCACTCTCCCTTCTCATTAACTCACACCTTAAAAGCCTTTTGGTTTGGCCATCCTCTGCCAAAATACTCTCTCAAATTCCCTCACTTCATCCTAGAGGCATTACTTTAGTCATAAATCCAACTTAAAGAGCCCTTTTGATCAAATCAAAAGGAAGAACTCGAAGAAGAGGTAATGATTTCATCGCCCTTTTTCAAGTTGTTTTCATCTTCCACTTATTCTTTATTTGTTATTACTATTCTAAAATAATCAATCCCATATCTCCTATATATAGTAATATTATTATAAATATGGTACAACCATATTCAGTATTCTATCCATCCTTTGAATGACATGTCACCATACGTGCGTACGTACGGCTTACCGTCTCCACGTCGTGGTGTAATTGTTATTCAATATATTATTATTTGGATGGGTATAATAATGATTTGTAATTCATGTAAATAATAAATATAACATGATAATTATTCTTTATATATGATATAACATCCGACTATATATTATTTTAATATCAAAAGAATTATATTTTCGCTCGTGCGTTCGTACGGATTACCATCTCCACGACGCGATGAGATTCATTTCCAAGTTCACCATTCATTGACGATTATAAAAATATATATTACTAATAAGTATGTAATATTTGACATAATAATACTACTGGAGATATATATATATATATAAGGATTTATGTACTTACAAATATCTTATTCCTTTACTTCCGTTCAATACTATATGAAAACAGAAACATCGTTTATGCGTACGTACGGACTACCGTCTCCATAAACGGTGTTTTCAATTTCATATATATTTCTATTATACATATTTATATTCTATATATATATGATATATTTATCATGTTTTATATTCTAGATGTATTTAAATCATGATCTAAGTGATACAACCAAGAGTGACAAGTTAAAACACGTACAACAAAGAAAGTGATTATTACCCAAAATGTTAACTTAACATGGAAATTATTATTAAATGGGTAATATAAAGTTATAAATGAATCAGGTGTGATATAATGAATATTAATATGGTTCTGGTATAATTTAATAACATACTACAATCATCGTACAAGAGGTTAAACGTACCCTCGACTAAAGGAAAGTTCAAGGTAAGGGGTTTCTTATCTCTCACTAAATTTCGTAAAACTTCCATTGTTCACCACTTATTTATTGCATGTGGTGTATGTGTATTTCCCATGATTGTATTAATTGTGTAATATAATTTAATTTATTGGTATTTACATCATCATTGTATGATCCTTCTTTCATGGTTGTATGTTTCTTAAGTTACCTAATTGGTAAGGTGTTTTAATCTCACTCCTTATTCCCGTGAGATTCATGCCATATTGCCACTATTACCTTTTGTGTGGTGTATGTACTACCCATAATTGTATTCTTTGTATACTACACATTAATTTATGTGTATTTACATATTCATTATATGATACCTCTTTCATGGGTTGTATGTTTCGTAAGTTACCAAATTGGTAAGGGTTTATTTCGCAATCTCTTCATTATTCGAGGTTGTTTATACGTAATAATCTACTAGGACTTCTTTGTCCTCCACGTCAATGTTTCTTAAAAATTTATTTTTAAAAAATTTTACTATTTACTATAATATGGGTTAAATCCATTTATACCCTTGTTTGAGTTTTTATAAGAGGTTTATAAAGGAATCATTCCTTCTTTTTCCAAAAAAGGTCCTTTTTAACCTTTTCGACAAAATTAAGGTAAGAATGTCTTTTTTCTAACTTATACGTCGGGTGCGGATATTTTACACCGTTATAAAATCTTCGAAGCATCCCTTACATTCTTATAAGGATATTTTCAAAATAAAGGTATTCTTTTATAATTATGTGATTTTTACATGATTTTAAAAAAGAGATATTTCTCTCAAAAATATGAAAATCCAGTGCAAATGTATACGTATTTAACGCAAGATGAAAAATGTTTTCAGAAAACCAAACTCTCGATTGTGGTAGATAGGAAAGGATTGGGAGTGGACCCATCATGGCCTGTAATTTGTCGAGTAGTATCAAAATTATTCATTTTGTTTTCAGAAGCTTGTATAATGTTTTCAGAAAAACACTGGAGTATATTTGAGCAATTTCAATCGTAAGTATCTTCTAAAACATTGCATCGGTAGGTCTCATGAGACAAACTAGTGTCTTGGCACAAGGCCTTGACAAATACTTATTTTTAGTCTTCGTACAGGGCCTTGGCTATGTTGTTATGATAGTCTGGCATTATGCATTCCATCATTATGAAAGTGGTTAGTGATATTGCATGTAATTATTCGATTAGTAGAATATCTATGTGAATAAGTAAATGGAGTTACTTCATTTTATTTCTTCTATATTTTTCTGAATTTAAAGTTTAAAATGATTTTGTTTTAGTATTATACATTTCCTTAAATTTTTATGCTTATTTTTGAAAGTTTCTGCTGTATTGCTTTCCCTTACTGAGCATTTGAGCTCACCCCTTTCTATGTTTTATTTTTTCAGGATTCCAAGAAGTGTAATGTGATTGATATGCAGGGTTATGACAGGGGAATAATGGAATTCATAAATGATTATTTATGTTGTTTTGTATGTTATGAAGTTTAATGTAACATTCATGTATGTAATCTATTTTCCAGGACTGCTAAACTGATCGGTTCTTCAGGACTTAGTTCCTTGTAAGAATGCCAATGTATTAAAATAATGCACCGACTCTGGGTCACTGGGGTCAGAGAGTTACATTTGGTATCAGAGGAAGCTTAGAAATAACCTTGAAAACTAGATTTAGATAAACTCTGATTAGATCACGTATCCCTAAGATAGACTTTGAGGATTAGTATAGAAGAACTTCCTAGAATTTTGGTATTGTAGATATTTTGTGAGTTTTCCATGAAATACATCCTTGTCTGGATACGAGTAGGTAGAGGCGGCTCTGGCATAGATGTAACTAGGGGTAAAACCCGAAAACACTACTTTGGGATAGACTCGAATGGGAACAAGTGCACGAAAACGGGCCTTGCTGCACTCTTGGTTACGACACTCCCTGAGGATATGATTAGGATAATTCTCATTTTATTTACAAACCATTATGAAGGTATCATGAGTATATACTTACTCAAAGAAATTTTTTTTATGATTAGGGATTATATCCATAAACTATTCAATTTTCATTATGAATTATTTATTGAAATTCATAAACTGACCTAGTTTATGCTATTGTATAGAAATGGCGCCCAGTAGAAGGAATGTGAACTCCAGTAATATGTATGATCCCAAGAGTAAGAAGGATCGTATCTTTTATGGTATTAGGACATCATTTAGAAGGGAAATAGTCTCCCATGTATTATCATCATATGAATAAATAGTATCATGTGTGGATAAGTTAACTAAAGAGTTTACTAAGTCCTATGGCATTGAAGGGAAGAAAGAGAAGAAAAGAATGGAAGAGTGAAAGATGGATAATGGGAAGAGGGAAAAGAAGAATTTCCCCATAAGTGATAACTGTTGGAAGAAACACCCTGGAACTTTCCTGAAAGGAATGAGAGTTTGTTATAAGTGTGGAAGAAAAGGGCACAAGGTACGTGACTACAAGGTTAAAAAAATGGTTTCAAATGTACAATGCTTCATTTGCAAGGAGTTTGGACACTACGCGAACCTATGTCCCAATCATCATACTATGCCGCAAATGATGCTATTGGAGAATAATCAAGTTATGATACTACCACAAATGAAGAGGAATGATTAGAGTTCTTATGTTGATTATGTCAATTGAGTGTTGTATCAACAATGTACTAATTATAATAATTATGGAGTATATATGGATTGTACTGCAGTACTATTCCATTAAGGACTAGAGATTGTGTGGAACAATGAAAAGTGACTCAATAACAGGATAAATTTTTGGAAAATATATGGATGAGAGAATGATAAACCATAATATAGTTCTGATACTCAGGAAGTGATTTTAGAATAATACAAGATTGATTTAAATAAATTATATTGGATATTATTGACTACCTTGAAACTGATTAATGATTTGTATATTCCATCATTTTTGGGGTTTACAACATTTTTGGATTGAAGGAATATATCCATTATTATTTAATGAATAAGGGATCATGAATTTAATCAATAAGGTTTTATGGTAATTCAGGATGTTACAGTGTTTTAAAAGAATACATGTTGAAGGTGTTCGCATGTTATTACACATCAAAAAGGATCTTCATTTTTGGACTAAAGCATTTTGGATAGTTCAGGTTTGGATTATTTTTGGATTTCCATAAAAAGACAACTCGGAGGTCGGGCGGCAACCTGTCGTGTCCGGCAAGGCCGCGAGTCTTGAACCCACAACCGAAGGGCGACAATGGTGTATCACCTACCACTGGCCCACCTAATGTCCGGGATTAAATAATGTAGTTTTTTTAAAAGATCTGGTAGTTGAATTATAAATTCGTTTTTTTTGGAACCCTGTATGAAAAGGATAAATAGAATTTTTTTTACGTTCTATTATCTTTTAGAGTGAAAGATGAGTTTGTGGTAGAAATTAGTTAAAGGAAGGAACTCTACTTGTCAAGAATATATTTTTATTCTTCTCTTATTCTATGAATAAATTAATTCTTATACTTTATTTAAGTAATCCTAAAACCAAAAATGTGTTATCCTAATACCCTATGTTTTGTTGAACCGATGGTATTTCAAGTCATCATAGATTGGAGAATTTAAGGACCTCAATTTTACACTTGTTTGTGATTGATGACCTCAATCACTACCTATAAATATTTACGTTTTTCCTACAATTATTTGTCTCTAATTTCCACCAATGTTCTCCTAATCGAGATCATAATTTGGTGGTGACCCTTTCATTTCCCTTTTCCTCATATTAAGACTAAATTTTAGTAACCCAATTTGGGAAGTGGGTTTTCCCACAAAGATATTTTCTATTTTAAGAATTTTATTTTTGAAGAACAATTTCAAATTGTGAGGACACAATTTATTGAAGGAGGGGAGAATGTAACACCCCAATATTTCATAGTGTGTTATTTCTTCAAAATAATTCAATAACATGCACTACACGCAACACCGAGTTAAAGCACACCATGACTTACCAAACAAGTCGTTCAAAAGAGGTTATGAATATTATGAACTAAATTTTAATATTTTTATAATCCTTATAATTTTAGAATCCATATTATGAGTTTCTTAGACATAATGTAAGAACTAATTCTTTTTTTAGATAATAGTACTATTTTTTAAAAATGCACTTTTACCAACTTTAATAGTGAACCCTTTTTAAATCCAATATTTAAAACTTTTATATATTCATTTTGATTAAATAAATTTATTCTTTAGAATGGGGACATAAAAAAAATTTACAATGTTACACCCCAAGCTTCCACGGTATGCTTCTCTATGAATAATACAGTAGCATGTGTGGTACGCAACTTCGAGTTCTAACACACACTACTACCAATCAAACTAGCCGTAATGAATAGTAATACCTACTTTTTAAAATTTTATAAATTTCATCTTTCAAAATGTACTTCATTTTTGGATTTGGAGTATCGAATTTATCCTAAGGTGAAATTTTAGTACTTTTTAGTTAACTTTAATATTTTGATGAATAGTGAAAATTACTAAATTTTAATTAAAAACAACTTTTTTAATCAAAATAATAAAAAGTGATAAATTATGAATTATAGTGGGTTTAAAGTATAATTAGAATATATTTTTACCATTTTATCCAATGGTGTTCATTATAATTAGTTTCACTTTGAAATTGGACATAATCAATTGTCAATCTTTTGATATATATTGTTTCTTAAAAACACGCTATTTTTTTTGACAGCAGGAATTAATTATAAATGTAATTAATGAAACCTATATGTTTGGAATTTTGTAAAGTAGACATCATTTTTGAATTTAGAATATCAATTATATCTTAGGGTGAAATTTTGGCATTGTTCTGAAAAACATCAATTTTTGATGAATAGTGAAACAACTAAGTGGTAGTTAAAAAACTGAATTTTTCATAAAACATAATTTTACCACTTCTGTGATTGAATTTCAAAAATCTGAGAGACATGGTTAATATAAAGGAGTAAAATATGGTTCAATGAGATGAAAATAATTTTCAATGAATAGTAACTTTTTACTTTTATTTACCACGGTTAAAAGTAAATAAGGTAATTATGCGTAAAAATGATATTAATATTACCCTAACACATGTCCTAATACTATTGGAAAAGTTTATCTCGACTAAAAAACAACCTGAGGAATAAGATATTATCATTTTGGTTCACTTGGATTAGATTAGGACATTTATTATTATTTAATTTAAAGAAGAGTTAAAAGAGTTAAAATCAAATTTAATTTTCTAAAACATTTTTAATATATTTTTATACATAAGATAAATTCTATTTTAAACATTCATTAGAAAGATAAAACGATTTCCTATATAATGAGATTTTATTAATAATTTTTAGACATTAAAAGATTTAATTTATTTATGACACAATGTTGATGCAGTAATTACCTAATTAATGAAAAATTTTAATAATTGATATTATAAATATCCAAATAAGTGTAATTTTAGACTTTTTATAAATACCAATAATTTTCTACGATAATATGACACGTTAGGATTGATTTAATGAACTTTTTTCGAAGTAATAATTCTGTTATGAGTTTTACAAAAATCTGTTATTGAATAGTGTCAAAATTGCGTAAAAGAGTTTTTAAAAAAATATTATATTATTAATAGATATTAAATTCCTAAAAATCTAATGATCTACCATGTGACTTATATCATGATAGGTGTATCATTAATGGACCACTTGGGGGTCTCTTGGATGTATATAGTAAGGTTATTAACCATATAATTTAAAAAATACAAAGAGACATTGTAAAAGTGAAACTAATTAACTAAGAGTTAATACTTAAAGATAGGGTTAATATAATGACCCAAACCTGTATAAATTCTATTGTTTGAGTGGTTTTCGACCCCAACCCACCTTAAACTCTAAAAAATCCACTTTGGAGCCATTATAAACCAAATATGAATTTATTATAAAATAATATTTCTAGATTTTCCAAAGGTCCCCCCCCCCCCTTATAAAAGGGAACTCTCCCTTCTCATTAACTCACACATTCAAAGCCTTCTGGTTCGGAAAAACTCTGCCCAAATACTCTCTAAACTTCCCTCACTTCATACTAGATGACATCTTTAGTCATAAATCCATCTTAAGGAGCCCTTTTGATCAAATCAAAAGGAAGAACTCGAAGAAGATGTAATGATTTCACCACGCCTTTTCAAGTTCCTTTCTTCTTCCACTTCTTCTTTCTTTGTTATTACCATTATAAAATAATGAATCCAGTATCTCCAATATAAATTAATATTATTATAAATATGGTACAACCATATTCATTATTTTATCCATCCTTTGAATGACATGTCACCATACGTTCGTACGTACAGCTTACCGTCTCCACGTCGTGGTGTAATTGTTATTCAATATATTATTATTTGGATGGGTATAATAATGATTTTTAATTCATGTAAATAATAAATATAACCTGATAATTATTCTGTATATGTGATATAACATCCAATTATATATTATTTTAATATCAAAAGAATGATATTTTTGCTTGTGCGTACGTACGGATTACCGTCTCCACGACACGATGAGATTCATTTCCAGGTTCACCATTCATCGACGATTATAAAAACATATATTACTAATAAGTATGTAATATATGACATAATAATGCTACTGGATATATATATATATATATATATAAGGATTTATGTACTTACATATATCTTATTCATTTACTTCCATTCAATACTATATGAAAACAGAAACCGCGTTTATGCGTACGTACGGACTACCGTCTCCATAAACGGTGTTTTCCATTTCATATATATGTCTATTATACATATTTATATTTTAAATATATATGATATATTTATCATGTTTTATATTCTGGAAGTATTTTAATAATGATCTATGTGATACAACCAAGAGTGACAAGTTAAAACACGTACAATAAAGAAAGCGATTATTACCCAAAATGTTAACTTAACATTGAAATTATTGTTAAATGGGTAATATAAAGTCATAAATGAATAAGGTATGATATCATAAATATTAATATGGTTCTGGTATAATTTAATGACATACTAAGATCTTAGTACAAGAGGCTAAATGTACCCTCGACTAAAGGAAAGTTCAAGGTAAGGGGTTTCTTATCTCACACTTAATTTCGTGAGAATTCCATTGTTCATCACTTCTTTATTTCATGTGGTGTATGTGTATTTCCCATGATTGTATTCATTGTGTAATATACTTTAATTTATGGGTATTTACATCATCATTGTATGATCCTTCTTTCATTGTTGTATGTTTCTTAAGTTACCTAATTGATTATGTGGTTTCATCTCACTCCTTATTCCCATGAGATTCATGCCATATTGCCACTACTACCTTTTGTGTGGTGTTTGTACTGACTATAACTGTATTATTTTTGTAATACACTTTAATTTATGTGTATTTACATATTCATTGTATGATACCTCTTTCATGGGTTGTATGTTTCATAAGTTACCAAATTCGTAAGGGTTTATTTCACAATCTCTTCACTATTCGAGGTTGTTTATACGTAACAATCTAAGGGGACTTCTTTATCATCCACATCCATGTTTCTTAAAAATGTATTTCTAAACATTTTTACTATTTACTAGAATATGGGTTAAATTCATTTATACCCTTGTATGAATTTTTATAAGAGGTTTATAAAGGAATCTTTCTTTCATTTTCCAAACAAGGTCCTTTTTAACCTTTTCGACAAAATTAAGGTAAGAATGTCTTTTTTTTAACTTATACGTCGGGTGCGGCTATTTTACACCGTTATAAAATCATGGAAGCTTCCCTTACATTCATATAATGATATTTTCAAAATAAAGGTATTCTTTTATAATTATGCGATTTTTAAATGATTTTAAAAAAGATATATTTCTCTCAAAAATATGAAAATCCAGTGCAAATGTATACGTATTTAACGCATGCTGAAAATGTTTTCAAAAAACCCGACTCTTGAGTGTTGTAAACATGAAGGGATTGGGCGTGGACCCATCATGGCCTGTAATTAGTCGAGTAGTCTCAAAATTAGTTATTTTTTTTTTCAGAAGCTTCCATAATGTTTTCAAAAAAAAACTGGTGTATATTTGAGAAATTTTAAAGGTAAGTATCTTCTAAAAAATGGCATCAGTAGGTCTCATAAGACAAACTAGTGTCTTGGAACAAGGCCTTGAAAAATTCTTATTTTTAGTCTTGGCATGAGGCCTTGGCTATGTGGTTATGATATTCTGGCATTATGCATTCCATCATTATGAAAGTGGTTAGTGATATTGCATGTGATTATTCGATTAGTATAATATCCATGTGAATAAGTAAATGGAATTATTTCATTTTATTTCTGCTATATTATGCTGAAGTTCAAGTTTAAAGGTATTTTGTTTTAGTTTTATACATTGACTTAAATGTTTATGCTTATTTTTGAATGTTTCCGCTATATTGCTTACCCTTACTGAGCATTTGAGATCACCCCTTTCTATATTTTATTTTTCCCAGGATTCCAAGAAGTGTAATGTGATTTATATTAAGGGCTAAAACATGAGGAATAATGGAATCCGTAAACGATTATTTATGTTGTTTTGTTTTTTATGAAGTGTAATGTAACATTCATTTATGTAATCTATTTTCCAAGACTGCTAAACTGATCAGTTCTTCAGGACTTGGTTCCTTGTAGTCATGCCAACGTATTAAAATAATGCACCGACTCTGGGTCACTGGGGTCTGGGTGTTACAGAATTTTGGGAAAATATGTTCCTACTAATATCTCATTGGAAGAAGGATACTATATTTTTAATAAAGGTAAACATAATACCTACATATATAGTTCCCTTTTAAATTATTGATCATATTGGAATGATAGATTATCATTTAGAACATACATTGAATCTCTCTAATGTTCATGATGTTTTCCAGGAATATATCATGAGTATGTACATACTTGATCCTTAATATCTTACACACATTGATTTTATATTACTATAGAAATATCTCCCCTTTGAGATATTGTTAGTGGATATTTTTTATAATAGAGTGAAAATTATGTAAAATAATAGCAGTCATCGAGACAATGTTTTGGGGTTAAACCATAAATTAGAAGAACATTTTGGGATCTTGAGGATGTGATGATATAAAATTATCCTCAATTTTATTTATCATATTGATACAATATAAATTAAGAAATTTTTTTATATCGTGTGGAATGTAACAACATGAGATTTCATGATATATTAATAAATTTTAATCCTTTGATAGTTTTTGATACTTGAAAACGTGGGTATAAATGAATTGTAAAATAGTATACCATTATAACATAGCTTTTAAATTTTGAGAAATGAGTAGATTTGAATTTTTTTTAAAATATATGAATAGGTTTGGTTGATATAGGATATATATTTATTTAAAATCATTATATTCTTTAATCTAGAGAGACGATAATAAAGTGGTAGAGGCACCTTCTTGGCATCCAAAAGGCCAAAATGAAATCTGAGTGGGGCATAATTTCTAGGATACATTAGTGTTAATGTAGCTTTAATATAGAAATTATTGTTGCAGTTACTATAAAAACAAGAAATATTCATCCTATTTGGGCCTTCAGGTAATCAGTTTGCCCTATAAGTCATAGGGTCTTTTGTCCACCAAGGCATTTATTCCATAGGTCCTTCGGCCCACAAAATTCCATTGAGCGTCCAATGGGCTTTGGGACATCCGGACCTCAGGAAAAAAATGAAATCTGGACATTGGTCCTTTGGGTCGCAATGATGTAATATGTACCCAAGGAAACCACATAGTATTTGGCCTAGAAGAGGATTCAGAGCATGTAGCATCCAATAGAGCAACCAGATTGGATGAATGAGACAGTTTCGTAGTTTCCAATGGTACCAAGCATCTTAAATCTCTTCATGGATCAAAACTATAAGATTATCCATATGAGGTGGGGTGTTATGTACCTTTTTTGAATAAGTGGTTGGGGAGTGGTATTTCCAATTAATTGTTTGTTCTTGGTCATTCAAAGGTCATTTAATTGTCATTGTGACAATGGGCCCTTGGGTCATACAAGGGGACTTGTGCCACTAGGCCTACGGGTCATGTAAGTTTCCCCCCTAAACACATAAAAGGTTGTTTATATAAAATAATTAAAAATATAAGTCCATTTTTCTTTTGGAGGAGGATTATATTCTTTAAAAATATATTTTTCCTCAAAAAACATTTTTACTACTTGATGTGAAAAATAATATAATTAATTTTTTCCACATTATACAATTTTATCTAAAAAAAGAAACATAATTTTTTAAATAATAATTTGAAATTTATATTTTGGTGAAATTTAAATAAATTTATGAAAATAATTTTTTTATAACAAATAGTGAAAAATACATATTTTTACTCAAAACATTTTTTTTCAAATTTTACCATGTTCCAGTTAATCATGAAATGTTTTAAAATTAAATTTAGATATGTAATTTTATAAATAATCAAATTAATTTCACTATAATAAATTTTATTGATTTATTTTCTATAAAAATATTTCAATACATAAAAATCCATTTTTTTAAAAACTATTTCTTGTTGCATTTTTATTTTTATCTAAAATTTATTTCTTCCTCTTCTAGAAATTGAATCCTGGAAAATTTATTCCATATATTGAATCATGTGGTAATTTTTTTAATAAAATTGCTACCCTTTATTTGTTTTAATTATTAATCATAACAATTTCAAGTAATATTCACATTATTATGGGTATAACTGTAAAATATGGTTAAAATATGGCATAAGTATTTAAAAGAATAATCAGGTCTTGGGCCATCAATGGTCATGTAATGGTACTTTTTCCAATGGGACATCAGTTCAGGTCCAAGCCATCTACCAATGGACCAATGGGTCATGTAAGGG
Source organism: Viscum album (assembly GCA_963277665.1). Lineage (NCBI taxonomy): Eukaryota > Viridiplantae > Streptophyta > Magnoliopsida > Santalales > Viscaceae > Viscum > Viscum album. The sequence goes on along the minus strand of OY728120.1, from coordinate 25,227,155 downwards.
TCCAAAATTAACCTTCAATATGGGTATTATAGTGAATAAATAAAAAAATAAGGTCATCGGGCTTTCTGATAAGGATTGTATTATTTAAAATATATATATTTCGTCCAATTCATTTTTTAATAATTTTTCTGAAAAAATAACATAATTGATTTTTCAAAGAATTATATAATTAATTTTAAAAATATAACCTCATATTTAAATAATCAATTCAATATTATTGTAGAGTTAAATTTATCGATTTTTATGAAATGTTTGATTTTTAAGTGAATAGTGGAAAAAAAGATTTTTACTGAATACAATATTTTGTCAAAAATTTTCATGGTCAATTTTATTTAAAATGGTTTAAAATTAAAATTACTTATATAATTTTATAAATAATCCAACTAATTTCATTATATTCTATTTTTTGGTAGTGTCACTAAAACATAAATTGAATTCATTGGTGGTCTTTTAGAGGAGGTTTACAAAACCGCCGCTAAACCTTTTCTTAAAATGGTTTCGTTGCGGTTTATTAAAACCCACCGATAAAACCATTTATATTTTTTACAGTCGTGACCCCCCCAACACACCCGATCCAGCCCCTTTCTCCTAACCTAATGCGGCTTTATCCCCCGAACCTGTCTAGCCCCAACCCAAGGTTCTCTCCCCTCGCTCGCCACCAGTGACCTTGCCGCCCGTCACCGCAGACCCCCTTCACCCTCCGACACCCATGGCGATGCCTTCTCCCTTAGACGTTGTTGAGTTCCTACCATAGGTCATCTCCCCTCCCCTGCATCCGGTGGTTTTCATAGTGGTACGTATAGTTTTTCATGTTTTTTATTATTTGGATGTTTTTGTATTAGCCTTTTCATCCAGGATATTATTTCTGATTTATCATGTATATGGGATATTGTTTTTCATTTTATGTCTGGATTATGTGATGGTTTGGTTTATGAGTTTTTTTGATTAATTTTATTGTGTCATACTCTTCATGGTTCTTTCACTATTAAGAAAATAGTTTATTTTTATGCATGGATGTCTAAATGTGATATTGGATGAGTAGACCTTAGTGTGGGAGGGATATAGTTAAACTAATGTAGGTGTGAGTTAGTTCATATATTTATTAATTTAGGAATTAAAATTCTCATTTCACATTTTCATGAGAGGTTTTCGGGATTATCCTATCGAGTATACATATATAATCACTCAGACATATATAAATGTGATTTAAAGGTCTCTGTGGGAGATTTGGTGGATGATGTACACATTTCTAGTTAGAGGATTGTAGCTTCTTTTAGATTCATTTTCATACGAGTTTACTTTTGATATTTATTTTTCATACTTTTTTATGCATGGAAATTACATGAATTATGGATTGGGTTTTATTTTATATCTTTTCAATTTGATTGGTGGTTTATTTTATACTCCTATGATTATGGGTGTAATGAAAGATTTCTAGGACAGTTTAACACTTAAAATAAGTCATGATAGTAAATAAGAAACAAAAAAACCCATCATCACCATGCATGAAACCCAAAGACAAATAACAAATAAAATGAAGAAACTATTATATACCTTACACTGAAAAGTTTCAACCGTTATCTTTATTCATTACGTGTGATAAGTATCACTCAAGGGTATCCATAAGATTTCCCTCTGCATAGAGCATCCATGGGTTGAACAAAGTCACCAAACATTCAGGTTATACACTCCATCCATCCATGATATGCTAGTATCTCTTGAGTTTTAGGATAAATGATGAAACAAAGCACTGAATCATATGTGATATTCATCCAAGATCTTACACATGAATCATACACACATTTTTGTGACCCTCTTCCTTTATATAATCTATTAGATATATCCCCGAAGCCTCGCACATTTACTTATGTGTTACATAACACATGAGTAAATAACATATGGTTACCTTGGTTTACAACCCATTGATTGAATGTGTACTTATAATTATCATATAAAAACAACATTTAGTCACCCTTTATTTCATGATATCTTATGTAGTAGTTGAAATATATTCAGAAACATGCTTTAAGAGTAACCCTTAATAATCAATATAATATTCCTTGTTTTTATTATTCCAAACAGTACGATATAACCATGAATTCATCAGATGTGTATGTATTTAAGGAATATATCCTTCAATCTCTTACTTTAAATAAAGCCTCATAGACATAGTTCCATTTACCCTTTCATTGTATCATGTATAATAATATGTGAAACCATATCTGAAAATAATTTTTGATATCTTCTAAAACACTTTTATAAATCTATCAATAACTTCCATATATATCACATAATATATAATACCTTGTGAATGTCCATCACAAACTCTTAAGATAAACTGTAAAACACTTTTAAATAATATCTATGTGCTAAAAAAATAACCATTCATTCAACAATAATGTTTTACCCATGATACATTATAACATTAATAACAAATATGAATTCCTAAATTTATGAATTTAACCAATGAACAGCCTATAGAAAAGAACCAATGAAACTCATGTTGCAAAGGGATCTGTCATGATATCCATCAAATACGTATACCTATATACCAAAATCCTCCAAATACATCATATACAATCATGCATCTTATACAATCCCTTTCTCTAAAACATTGAGTTCCCATGAGAAAAGAACCAATACAATCATTGATTCTCTTAGTTAAGGCTTGGAAACCTCTTTTTATTTTAGAATAATCCCTTTTTATGTAATTATATATTGAACAATCGACTTTACATCAGAATGAAACTTCTAGATCATGTTTTGATGAAAAAAATGGTTTCTTAAAACCACTTACTGAGTCAGGATCATCCATGACACGTTTTGATCATAATTTATATCAAATTAAACATTAAGTAATTATTACATCACATATTTAATGCATTTTTTTTGGATTTAATCAGATCATCCTTTAGTTGAATTACATGTGCTTTATTAGCACATCCACCCCATGGATTATATATCCCCATAAATATTGAGCCACTTCAAAGAATGGTTTTAATTACTTAATTTAATGGCAGAGGGGAACCTCAAACTTACTTAAGATGAGTAATGTGGTTGGACGTTGATCACTCACCCTAATATCTTAATTTAATTATAATCCTTTGAGGTGGTACTACTTTAGATGACAGCACTGGTAAAAATTTCTTCACCAATGTCAATTTTAATATCATCTATGTCCTATTTATTGGGCTTCAACCTAGTTGTGGGAGTAATCCTAGTTTTTTATATTTCCCCCATTAATGAACTATGCACCATCCATGAACTCTTTGTAATGATTAGTTTTCTATTCAAGTATAATTCCACTAGTCTTATTCTCATGCTTTGTAGTTTTGTAAATGAGACCACTTATGCATTTTTATTACAATCCTTCAATAAATTCCATCAAGAGCACTTTTTCCATTTCAATATATGGTGAATCCAATAAATTAATTTTCCTATATTTCATAGATGGGATAGATTAACCCATTTTCTTCATCCTCCAAATTTAAATCTCCTTCAGTTTAAATTTTATTTTTCATACAGTTTAGATACATATTTTAATTGCTTGTTTGTTATGTTACATACAAAAATTTTATAACTGGTACTCAAAGTCCCTCTAACTACATCATAAATGATAAGAAGAGAATTTTTTTTATTTAGATTCGACTATCATCAATATATAGAAACCATCAATTATTTCCAAATTCCCTTCGGGGTACATTTCTTGTGTAGAAGTTATGAAAATTTAGGCCATACATATTCAAAATAGGGGGTACCCATTTAACATCATGTCTTTTGGGGACTCAAAATAACAAGACCCAAATTGTGTATGTGAATTAAAGTATTGATTAAATAAGATTCAATATGTTGAACCATCACTGGTCAGGAAAAAACATTGTTAAATTTTATATTGCCTAAGAAAATACTCATTATCTCCTTGTTTCTTCAAGTGATTTTGTAATCACATGTGCATAATCATAAACATGCATACACATATGTACTTTGGTTTTCTAGTAGGTGATTTACCATATGTATTTATATAGGATAACATTACGTAACATATTTATATATATATTTTAACTCATATATATGAATCTATTTCCCTATTTATTAATAATAATGTGTTTTAATTTTTTTAATATTTTGTGGGCACATTGTGATATAATGGATAAAAACTGGATCACATTACGGAGGAACACACCTCAGTATATTAAGGTTTTGAATCAGTTTTTAGATTTTGAAATTTTTAATCGATCACTTGAAGGGAGAATAAGATGTCCATGTCCTAAATGTAAATTTAGAATATGGTTGAAGAGAGATGATGTTTACAAACATTTAATAGTGAAGCAATTCCAGGATCATTATTTGTGTTGGATTAGGCAAGGATAATTGAACGTTACTGAAAGGTTGAGCACTGATTCCAATCAATAGAATGGCCTCCCAACTTCATCGACAACGGAAAATGAAATACAAAACCTTATAAATGATGAATTTGGAACTACAAGAGACAACCATTAACATCAATCATATCAAAACAACCAGATGATGGTGCTACAAAAAGTAATGGGACAAGTGATGTTTTTGAGACTATAGGATAGCCATATCAAGATTGTAACATATCAGTGGATCTTCCTCTTTATTTTATTGAGACTAATGTAATAGAATAATTCAATGAGTAAAATAACTTCCATGATTTAGTTGACAACGGAAGTCAAGAGTTGTATAGTGAATGTTTAAAATATTAAAAACATTATCTTATGCTGAATTTGTACAACATCAAATGGCTATGTGGATTTAAAAATAAGGAAATGCTCATGATATTGGAATTGTTGCGTGATGTATTTCCTGAAGCAAACATCCCCCAGTGTTTTTATGATATGATAAATGTTGATAACAGGCTTGGTCTGAATTATAAAAAAATACATGCATGTCCCAAGGATTGTATGCTTTATTAGTGAGAGGATTCAAGTAGACAGAATTTTAAAAATTATTTTTCTTCTATATGGTAGTCAATGGGTGATGTCAGAAGTCTCAATCAACATACTTTGATGAAGACGAATAAAAGGAAGACACCTGGAATGGTTTTGCATTACTTTTCTTTAATGCATTGATTGCAAAGATTATTCATGTCATCAAAAACCACTGAACACATTAAGTGTCATTCTGTAGATAATAAAAATGATGGGTTAATGAGACATCCATGAGATTCACAATCGTAGATGAAATTTGAATCATTATATCCATATTTCTCAGCTGATCTTAGTAATGTTCTATTGGGATTTTCTACCGATGGATTAAACACATTTGGGACTTTGAGTACCAATTATAACATTTGGTTAGTTATTTTGATCCCTTATAATCTACCTCTGTGGATGTGTATGCAACAAATGTATTTTATCATTTTGATGATTATTCCTGGATAACAAATGCCTAGAAAAAATATTGATCTATACTTGCAGCCTTTAATTGAAAAATTATAGGAGTTGTGGAGCAATGGTGTTGACACATTTGATGCATATTCTAAGACATTGTTAAAAATGCATGCTTCTTTAATGTGGACAATTAGTGACTTCTCAGGGCTTGGGAATTTATCTTGTTGGAACACTTACATGGGTTTTTCTTGACCTAATTGTAACGTTGATTTTCATCCCAAACAGCTAACTCACAGTAGAAAATGGTTCTTCTTGTGCCATCAATGATTTCTCGAAGCCTCTCATAGATTTCGGCTGAACAGATCAAAATTTAATGGTTTTGTTTATCATAGACCACCTCCAAAGTCGTTAACTGGTTCTGAAATATTGACATAACTTGTAATTGTTGAAACATAATTTAGGAGGGTTCGTCATTTGAATGATATTGGGAAACATGTTCGAAGTGCAACATCAAGTGAAATAGGAACGCAACAATGGAAGAAAATAGTATATTTTTCAAACATCTGTATTGGGAATTTAATTTGTTGCGGCATAATCTTAATGTGATGCATATTGAGAAGAATTTCTATGAAAATTTGATTTTCACATTGGTTAATGAGCATGGAAAGGGAAAGGATCATCCCAATGCTTGCAAAGACTAACAACTAATGAACATAAAATGTGATCTCTGGCCAGATGAGAATGAAAAGTATCCTCTGGAAATTTTTTCAATGAAAAATAGGGATAAAGATACATTCCAATGAATTATTAAGTATGTTGAGTTATCTGATGGGTATTCAAGTAACATATCGAGGTGTGTTGACTTGAAGAATCGTAAGGTACATGGACTGAAAGGCCACAATTCACTTATTATGTTACTAAAATTACTAACATCGGCATTGCATACATTATTACCTGAAAAAATTACTCATGTTGTACTCCAATTATCCATATTTTTCAGAAAACATTGAGAGAAATATCTACATCCATTTCAGCTTGAAATCCTCCAGGAGAGGTTTTTATTGACACTTTGTGTAATGGAGATGATCTTTCCTCCATCATTTTTTACTGAAATGATGCATTTAACAGTGCATTTGGTTGACGGAGCTAAATTTGGATGCCCCGTTCATTATCGATGGATGTATCCAATTGAGAGTTACATTATTTTTATGCTTTTGAGTTCAGTAAAAAAAATTTGGCACTTAATTAAATTCATAATTATGTTTATTTTATTTAACGGATATCTTGGGCATTTGAAATCATACATGAGAAAAAAGCTCAACCAGAAGGCTCTATTGCTGAAAGCTATTTGGCTGAGGAGTGTCATACATTTGGTTATAGATACTTGGATCATATTTAGACAAGATTTAATCTAGTTGTACGTGTTGATGATACATCGAATCAATCTCAAATACATCATAAATCAAAAATATTTCTTGATATTGGCCGATCACTTGGGAGAACCTCAAATGGGACACAGTTAGAATTAGAAGTATTACAGGCACATAGATATGTGCTGCGGAATAATGAAATTTAAAATCAATTTATTGAAGATTTGAGGATAAAGACAAAGAGATGAATGAGAGGTTGAACATGAAATAAGAAATATATAACAAAAGCTGTTAATAAAGAGCATGTAGAATAATTTACAAGATGTGTAAGTTCATAAATATTTCAATAAATACGAATATTAGTTTGACACATATATTTTGTAAATCTAATAAAGTATATTTACTTTTTTAGATCATTAATTCTGATATTCGAGAAGAGGTGTCAGAAAATATGAAGTTTCTTGCTCGAGGTCCTCAAAAACAAGTTAGAACGTTTGACACTTATAATGTGAATGGATTTAGATTTCTTACCGTTGATCGAGAAGAGGGTTTGAAAACACAGAATAGTGGAATATTTACATTTTCTGATGTGTAATACTATGGAAAGCTGACTGATATTATTGAATTAAACTACCAATGACATTTTTCAATGGTTTTATTCAAATGAAATTGGGTCGATATTATTAGAGGTGTTAAAATGGATTACATGCATTTTACTTCTGTGAACTTATCTCTCTTGATGGATGTTGGTCATCATGAACTACATGATCCATATATCTTATCATCACATGAAAAAAATTTAAATATGTGAATTATGTTGTGGATGAAGGGTGGAGTGTAGTTTCTCACGTAATACAAAGATATTTTTATGATATTGGTGATGAAATGGAAGATTGGACCTTTGAAATTGAATCTCATCAACAACAAGAAGAAGATTTATTTTTCCATCATGATATTGAAAATATTAGTCTAGCAGGGATGAATAATGTGGATGAAGTAATATAGTAGGAAAGAGACGTGATTGAATGGGAAAATGACTATATGTACCGTTATTTATTCATTCAGCAACCATTTATTTCATTTGTGCAGTCATTCATTATCATTGTTGTGTATATTTTGTTTGTTAGTACTGAGCATCTGTTATCATTTTTAAATTTTGTTTTTGCATAATATTTTTGAAATATATGTTCTATACTTAATTTTATTTTATTAAATGTCAGGAATTCCAAGGAGGAAGCGATACACTATTTCATCCACTGTTGTGATAGATGAGGGTCCATTTGTCTCCCTCCCTAAAGCATCTGAGCCACCAGTTGCCTGCCACCCTGCACCATCTCACAAACCCTCTCCGAGTGTCCCTTTAGAACCTGAGTCATTGACTCCCCCTTCAGCAGCCTCATCAGTCGGGCAGCAGCGCGCCACTTCTAGTTCATCACAGACATACTGGAGGGTCACTATTATAGGTAAAAACTTTAATATAAATATATTTATTGCACTTTTTTTATATTAACTGTTTGTTCATTAAAGATGAAAAAACTGAAACTGTGGATACAAATATGAAAAGTTCAGATGTGTGGAATATGATAGAGAGAAGATAGTGGTCACATTTGATTCATATGGGCTCCCTACGGATGACGATGCGGGATTACTTGGCCAAATTCTAGGCTAGCTGAAAGCGAATCCCATTTCCCTTCCTATTTATTATGATAATTGGAGACATATGCCTCCATGTTAGAAAAATGGTGTTTTTGATTCCCAAATAAAGGTAATTTTAATACATTATGGTGTAATTGAATTTCATGTTATTAATATGTTCAAAAAGAATTTCTATACACAGATATTTTTCCAATTTACAGTTGCTAATGTGATAACACGAAAGTGGTCATTGAAAAATATGAGTAAGAAATGGAAAGAATTAAAATGGAGATTGTGGGGGAGATGTTAATGATACATTATTGATCATCCATCAAATGTATGAGAAGCTACCCAATGGGGTATCCAAAGAATAGTGGAACGTTTTTGTTGACAGACATCATGATGAGATGCATGTGGTATTTAGATATATATTATAATATTAACCTCATTTTACATTTGTACATGTATATAAAGAGGATAGGACATTGAATAAATTACTATTAAATTGAATTTTATTTATTTCAGGATCTCTCAATAAATAATTCATCATGCCTGGCTAAGCAAGTCATCCCTCTCACTGCGGGGTCAAAAAGATTTTCCAGAAGCCGATCGTCTCTGGTAATATTTTCATTTATTTAAATATTTAAAAGACAATATTATCTATTTAATATATTAAATTGTTTATTTATCATTGTATAATGCATTCACAGAGTTTAGGGCATGAAGAATCCTGAACTGAATTGTGGTTGGATGTTCAGAAAATATCTGATGAATGTTTTGTTAATGAGCCTAAAAATGAAGTTGGGGTATGTACTCATTTTTTCATTACAATAACTTATTATCTATTTTAACTATATTAATATATATTGATATTTTATTAATAGGTAAAAATTAAAGATCTATGGGAGTCCAATCCTAGGAAGTCCTACTCAGTCTCCCAGGATGACCCGATTTCTAATGTCCTTAGGAAGGAGCATCCTTGTAGAGTGCGCGGTGTGGGTTTGGGACTCGTACCATCTAAGGTTTTTGGCAGGAAATCGGGGATTGCAGCTGCATCTACTCCTTATTGTAGTCCGTCCATACCCGAAGATACTCAAAGAGAGATTGTTTCTCTATGAAACATAGTTCACAAGTAGGGGGATCAGATATCTGCTTTGCAGAAAGCGTTGACTGATATGCGTTAGCCGAAGAGCAGATATTCCCTCAGTGGTACTATATCGACTAGTGGTGATCAGGTAAATAAAATAAATTAAAAATCATTTATTATGAAAACATTTATTTTTTTAATTTTAAATATAAATATGCAACACTATATAATTTTCAATATAATGTTCTTACAGGTTGTAGTAGGAAGTGGAGATGGATGTGGAGAGGGTGACGATATGTGTTCATCATCAGATAGTGATTAGTTGTATTGTTGATATATTGTAGGTGGATAGGGTGCTGATATGGGTTTATATTCTGTTTTTATATGAATCATGTGTGTCATATAGTTGCCACAAAACATTTTCATGACCTAACATTTTCTTGATTTTTCAAGTTTCCTTTAATGTATTTTATTGATTTATAATTTTTCCTTTTATGTCATGATTTCTTTAGTGTGGTGTCAACCATATATGCCGATTATTTATTGTGATGATTAATTTTTTTTTATTTGTTTTTCATAAATTTATTAGGTATGTCGGCCCTGGGTGAACATCCCACTTTGAAGCATTATAAACTGGTTATGGGGATGTCGGTCCTATAATGTGGATATATAAAAAGAATTTCATTGAATCTTGGGAGATTAGTAAAATTTTTAGATATAATGTGAGGCATTGTACCCCAACTTCCATACCAAAAATCTCTGAAAAATCAATGAAGGAAATTGATATTGAATTGATTTTGTGAGGAATCATGAAGCCCATTTCATATTTAGATCACAACATCCGACATCAGTCCCCTACCAAAGCATTAACAGAACCAACCATTCTCTTTCCAACAACTTTCCCATAGTGAATAATAGGGAAAAAAATTATATATGGGAAGAGGGAAGTTCACCTAAAACTATTAAGGGTTGGTCTCCCAAGATCGAGGTTAAAATATAATAAAAAGGGACCAGAATGCCTCTTAGGGATATACTTGGGTCATCTATGAACTGATAGAAAATATGGAATAATGTGGGTGATTAAGGGTATTTCAGATTTTATAGGGGGTCTATTTTAGAGAGAACATCTACGAACGGGGTCTTACGACACAATCCAAATCCATTATTCCACTACCCCAAATTTGATAAAACACCAAACCCCAACCCCCCCCCTCCAAAAACAATTCACCCTTAGAAACCATAACACAACCAAGGTGACAATTCCTAAGACATGACCAAAATGGAAAAATAACCCAAACACTCCCAAGAGCCCTAATTTTATAGACGACCAATCCAAACCACAGAACTCTAAGGTCCATGATGTCACCCTTCTCCACAATGTATCCATGACAAAAATGTATTTATCACCAAACTTCTCTCTACACACCCCCCCCCACACACCACAACCAACCTACCCACACCTTAATGGCATACTTTATGGTGAAAATGATCTCATATATAGTTCAATAGCTTTAAAAACATAGTTATTGCCTTAAATTTTTCCTGAAACTGAATTAAAAACTGTCAAACATTAAAAAAATATAATAATAGTAACTAGGATGTTATAATTCTCTTCACTATATTACAATTTTTTTCTATGGAAAGTCATGTGGGAGAAATATTCTCTAGAATGTATGAAGGTACACTACCCCCCACCTATATCTGAGATTTATGTACTTCTATGAAACGTTATTTCTCATTCTATTATGATAAAAAAAGATCATAAAAATCTCTCCAAAAGATTGTGTCTCCAATACTTAAGCACATGCATATATGAAAAAATAATCAAACTCATTATAGGGGTAATTTTTATCTTTTGGATAATGTTAATGAGATTTATAGGCCACAAAAAGAAGTTTTGGCATTTTATAAAATGATATTTCTCACACCACTTGTCATGTTTTTATTAAAAATGAATCAAAATTCCAACGGTTGTGCTTAGTTAAGCATATATTATCATATTGACTATAATATGTATTCTGTTGGTATTTTGGTATTATTGGAATGGTTTTTTAGAGAATTGGTACAAAATCTACAAAAACTATTGTTTTTATTTGTAAATATGATTTTAGTGGTTATTTTAACCACCACTAATTGTAACCGGAATAAATCATGATGGTTAAAATCACCGCTAAATGTCGGTATTTTTCTACTAGCGGCGGTTTTAACCACCAGAAAATGTCAGAATTTATCTATTAGCGGTGGTTATAACTGCCACTACGGTGTTAAATTTAGCTGAAGTTATAACTGCAGCTACAAAATTCCCATATTCCACGTGTAGTTCGCGGTGGTTATGTTTTTTTAGCGGCGGTTTTACCAGCCAGCGGTTGAGTTTCTTTAGCGGTGGTAAAAACCACCACGAAAAAACATCATAACTGCTATAAACTATGAAAACTAAAATGATTCCTATAAACCGCTGCTAAACGGCTTTAACTGCCGGCAATAGTGTCCTGACACACAATTTAGCAACGGTTTTCCGAAACGGCTGTAGAAGAATATAACCGCTATTAAAACTACCGGCATACCCAAAAATAACTGCTGTAAACATTGAATTTTCCTGTAGTGTGTTTTCATAAATACTTTTTTATAATTAAAAAAGGAATTTTTTGAAAAACTGTAATTCATTTCATTATTCATTTTTATCATAATATAATTTCTGAGATTTATATAAATTTAATCATGGAATCATTATTCCATAAATGGAATCACGATGTAAAAATTTTGAGAATGGGTTGCATTTATTTTTTCCAATTATAAACCCTAATAATGGAAAATAATTGTCACCATGTTATGGGTAGAATAGGAAAAATTAGGTTACAAATTTGGTAAACAACATTATAATTTTAATAAAAAAACAAATTATTCTATTGTATGTGTTTATTTCATTCATGTATATCCATGTCTCAAATATATAGCTATATGGGGTAATTTTTCTTCGATTAGAACATTTAGAATAAATTAAGATAAAAATAAATATAAAATGTCACTCTCTTGACATTAATATCTCTTAATGTTTTACATGTGCATAAAAAGAGTATAGTTAACATATAAATGATTATTTTTAATATAAATTAATTTAATTATCATGTTTATATACATTTTTTTAGTGACTGATAATTCCATTAAATTCTTATGCAGCACCATCTTAGTATTTATTAAATTCATTGAAAAATTAAAAAATAATATTAAAAATATTAAAAAAAATAAAATTCAGATGAATTATTGTGATCAATTAATTTTTAATATAAATATACAATTTTATTTATATATTTTTTGTTATATGATACTGGTCCATTACTATCATAATGTACTTAATGTTAAATTAAATGAATTGTTTTGAGAATGAAATAAATGTTATTTTATAATAAAAAATATTTTAATAAATGATTTCAAATTTATAAAAAAATTATATTCATATAGGTAAATTAGATATGGTTTCACATATCAATAGTTTTCTATTAATTTATTTCTTATTTTTTATTGTAAAATTATTGACCCTAAATGATGAAAAAAATACTATATTATGGTAATTTTGAAAAATATTAATCAGGGGTTCAAAATATGTGATAAGGGTTAAAAGGTCACCTATACTTGTTTAAATATTATTTTATGAGATTATATTGATATATAATCACCATATATTTATAATATAAAAAATTTGAGTCACATTTATATAAATATTAATTTATATTAATTTAATACCACAAGTAATTCCAAGAGTGTCCCTCCCCTCGCTTATAAAAGAGAACCTCTTCTACTGTCCTATTCACAACGTTTGATATTTATATCACAGCTAAAAACATCCTATATAAAATCGTATAATACATAACCACTTCTTCTATTTTCTTATAATTCCAAAATACCATACTTTCAGGGATCGTAGAATATTCCAAAGAAGGTTTTTTAGTGAATAAGTATAACTCTTAACTGAGCTGTTTTACATTATTTATTATTATAATATGACAAAATATATTTTTATGATAAATAAACTAATTAATTCATTAGTTTAAATATAATTTATTTTATTAGGTTAATGTAAAAACCATTATCCAACTTCTTCACATCCACTGGAAAATGAAAATGTCTCTCATGCCTATTGGTGGACTACCACCTCTACAAAAACAATGTGCTTCATTTTTTTCTACTATTTTAAATGTGTGTTTATAATTATAGAATTAATAAGTATATATTATATATATTATATAATAATTACTCTATATTTGGTATTAGTATTTACCTTTCATTCATTCGATCCTTCATAATGTGAAAAAAGTGTTTGAATAGTTATGGCATACAGTATCCATTAATGACGTAATTCATTTTTTATAACTACATTCTATGGATATATTTATATATATCTTTATATTTAATATTTATTATATTCATATCATGATTTAAATTCTGAATATGATATAACCATCATCAAGTTACATGGACTGGGACATCCAAACAAAAGTATCCATGATAAATGATGTAGTTGTCTCCTTGAATAGTTATTTTAATAACAATTTTTTAATACAATGTTTTTAATATGTTATAAATAAATAATATTCCAGATTATATATTTTAGTAAGGTTATAGGATAAATTTATAATAATTCAATTTTTATTATATAGGAGGCTCAAATATATAAGAAGAAATATATGATAATAGTCAAGGTATTTACATCTCAATCCCCTATTCTCAGGATTTTTTATGCATGAATTTATATGGAAGAATTAATATATGATTAATATGTTTTATATTAAAAATAGATTTTTTCTTTTTGTAGAATAACTAATTCCATTTAATTTTACACACTTTATGCACTCAATAGTCTGTAATGTCATTTTTAAGGAAATATAACAATGTTTTACCATTACATTGGGAATATTTTCCACCCATGTCCATTTTCCATTAAAATGATCTGTTAAATGATTTAATATATACTATTAATTTTATTTAATTTATATGTATGTTTTTATTTTTTTTTATATTTTATAATGTAATCATCATGTCATTTTTTAAATGGAATACTTTTGACATTTATAAAAAATGTGGGAAAAAATATTTTTTTAACACACATTGCATGAATAGAATTTCATGCCATCATGAAAAATAAATTATGAAAAGATAAATTTACATGTTTCAAAGGTTATTTAAAAAGATTTCTTAATTTTGAAATATTTTTTAATATCTTATTTCAAATTTAAATGGTAATTTTCCTTAGGAAATATTCTAGTAATATTTTTATGATATTTATCATACTGTGTTCTGATTATTATTATAAGATGTTTATGAAAGCTATTTATTTTTCTTGGGATATGATGTGATAAATTGATGACATGATTATGAAACATATTTATTTCCCATGGGTTTTGTATAAATGAATGTTTTAAGATCTTATGGCACACATATGTATGATTTTAATTATTATATATGTATTCCTTGAATTATATATTCCTACAATTAATTTGTTTTATTTTTTTATTCAATGATTTTATAATGTGAAACATGTGAATTTTATTGATCCTCTATGAGAAACAAGTCGATGTGCTTGATACACAATTGAAAATATGTGGTGATTCCTTATCCACCATGTGACATATGTTAAGAATCTTAAACCACTATGATATGGTAAATATGTTTTGATATTTGATCCAAAATGATTTAATATTCTCATTATAAAACCAAGATAGATAAAATGGTCACTATATATATTGTGGTTCCATAAGTTTATGGATTATTATTCTCATTACAATATGAAATTATGGTTCATGATAGATTTATGATTATTTTTTAATATAATGATTAATGATTTTTTTTGAAATTATAATGATTTATATCATGAATCATGTTCAAAATATATAAAAACATATGTATGAAAAATTAATTTCAAGGTCATTATCTCATTCCTCCATAAATATCTTAGGATTTAATATGTCCATCAATTATTATCTCCCATGTTTACCCTTATGGATCCTCTAATCTCACCCTTTCTTATGTGTCCTTTCCCCTAGTTATAAAGAAATGTTTCAAGTATAGTATGTTAATAAGGTAACAATGATAGAATATTTTTATGAGGGAACTGAGGAATGTACCAAGTTAATATTATAATATATGAATTCTTAAAAGACAAAAAACCTTTACGGTTCTAGTGTGGGTTATAATGTGATATATAAAATATTCACCTAAAATGATGTGATATTTATGTATAAAATGGTTGGGCCTCTATAAAAATAATAATAATAGGTTTTTTGTAAATATCATGATAATATATAGAAAATGGGGAAAATATAAGGATTTCCTTGTTGTATAATGAAATAGAAACCCCAAAATTAATTAGTGGATTATCTTACCACTAGGGCATACCCAATTTGAGGAGATACTATGACTGGACATGGGATTAAGGAATCAATGTTTCAGTACATATCTCAAGGCATTAGAATAAAGGCACTAGTAGTTCTATTGATTGATCCCAATACACATGAAGCTCTTTCATAGGAAAGGGAATTTGATTTTTTGTATTCTTGTACTAGGAAAAACCTAGGATTTAAAAATCCTTACTTTTATATGGTTTATATATTAGGCAATGAGTCCATGAAAGTGGACTACATTTATCGTTTTAAATTAACACATAGTTGAATCATTTTTTTCAATTTATATTCATTTTTTGGGACATGTCTACCTATTCTAGAACAAGTTGTTACTAGATCAAGGTAACAATGAAAATAAACTAGAACCCCTAAGATTACATGATTAATACTCGGTGTGAGAAACATGAGGTGACATTTGGATGACCTAAATAACATGAGATAGCAAGAAAGGGTAAATGTTAATCATGCAATTTATAGTCATACAATGAGGACATATCATGTAGTTTAACATCAGATGATTATGACTAGGTGATATAGTTTATTGTCATACAACTAGGATGAACTGACAAACATTTAAACTTCATTTTACTTATACAAGGTTATGTTCTATAACATATTGTATCTTTGATTAAATTATATACTATATACCATCACATAAATTTGATTTTTTTGATCATTTTTACATCATGTGACTATGAAAAAATTATTCCTAATTTATTAACATATAGAAATGACAATTTGGTGAATCCAATTTGAATTTATTTGAAATAAATCTCTAGGAACCTTACATGAGTGGTTTATGTGATGTGTTCCCCCCCCCCATTATGATGAAGGAATATTCTCTATTTTTATAGATCTTGTATATTTAATATAGTCCCTCTCATTTTTTATTTAGTTTTCATGGTTTCTTCCATGGAATTGACATAGTTTTATTAACTAATACCAACTATCATTATAGAAACATATAAATAAAACCCATTATATTGAAGTATTTCATGACCTGATTTGGATGGACCTTAATTTTTGTAGTTTTAGCATTCATTACTAATATTGATAGTCCAGATCATTATATCACTTTTGAGATTGTTCAAAATTAGATAAATTTTCATATATGGAAATGTGATGTGAGGGTATTTGAACATCAATGAGTAATATTTTCATTATCCCATATTGATGTTAATATACGTTCACATGTATAGTCATATAGTTCATGGTTTTTTAATCCCATAAGATAATATTGATTTTATCTTACTAGGATATCATATAGTTATTCAATATATTTAAAAGTATATCAATAAATGTATTTTAAAAGTATATTTTTATCCATCCGCCACTACATGGTAGTGGAATGAGTTATCCAATAAGATTTATAATTGTTGGTTTAGCATTTTAAAAACAAAATCTAAAAAATTATTCCAATTTTCCATCAATATTCTACAAGGGATACCAAATTTTGTAATTAAGTTTGAATTAATGAGTTGATGATAGCTATAATCCTGAATTCAAAATGGGATATAACCTATGACCTCATGGAGGAAAAATCAATGTTAGTAAGGATTTACATAAATTTAATGGATATAGCCAGTGTATATTACTCAACAACAACAATTATCTTAATTGAAAAGGCTATGAGATTTTGGAAGATCGGAGAAACTCGATGGGTTGATGAATAAAATTGTCTTGACTATGGAAATCATGTCATTTCGTTGGTGAACTCTATATATAATTGTTTCATAGATGAAAAAATGTATCCATGTCTGTTGATCTATGGGTAGATCATGTTTTATAAATAATGAGTATTGTAGGAACATGAAAATAATTATTTCCTAATATTGTGGATCCCTCATCCTCAAATAAATCAGAGTAAAACTATATTGATGCTAATTTTATAGGGGAGTTTCTAAAATCCATCCCATCATAATGAATGATGTTTACTACTCCCCATATAATCTAATATTCCTTGAATCATAATGATTGAAGAATTATTCAATTGAGGAAGTCCAATAAGGTCAACTATCATTTTTTTGTATCATTTGGGGAGGAAATATTCTCAACATACATCAGGGATGCATTAATCTCCTTAAATTTCAATGGTATTTTAGATGAAAAGATTATCCATCCAATAACACCCAATGTTGATGACCATTTCATCATACTCTAGATCTAGTATGGTTATGACAATGTTAGTTAATGTATATCCATATTTATTCTATGTTCATAATGTATGATATAATGTTTCTTTAATGTTAAATTTGACTAATAACCCTCGCACATAACCATTTATGCGAATTAATTCATCATTATTAATACAATAATAACAACTAGTTATCATGGTAACTAATAATGAATTTATTCTAATGTTTAATGATCCCCAAATATCATCAATTCCATCTACAATCCCGAAATGAGTGCTTTGTATTCTACTGCATTGTTGGAAGATCCATATAGAAAAAGGATAGAATATGATAATACTACCATTATTGGATAGATGAAAAAAATAAAAAGAAAACTCTATTGTTTTTTGTTTTTTATTTCATATCTATTAATTTTAGTATACTTATAGTGACATAAAAGTAATTCTCTCATGTCTAATGAGTGTAATTAAAAGAAAAATCTCTTATATTGGGGATATCAATATCCAGTATCATATTCAATGGAAAATGGTGTTTTGGTAGGAAAGAAACTAAATTTTAACATTAATTGACTTATATGATTTCAAATGGTTATTTTATTAATGTAGTATGACTTCCCACCATGCCAAATGCTAATTTAGCATTGGAAAAGTGAGTATATACTTATGGAGGTCCACGTGTGAGACCAAATGGATCTTATGATGCTATAGATAGTGCCTCAATTTCTGTATAGAGAATATAAATCTATTTAATTTCATCTCAATATCAATGTATCAAGATTCAGTATATACTATCTGTGTACTATGATAATAGATATTTTCCTCTTTCTTAATATATTTTGTTCTAATAAAAAGGGAACCATGTGATCAGCCCATGATATCTATATAACATATGGGTGTATTTCATCATACATCAGACATTAATATTATTGGGATCAATAAATATTTTTAGAGGTTGTATTAGAATTATTATTTTTTATTATCACATCGATAAGTAAACCATAACATTATCAGCATTATTAATGTTCGATAATTTCTTATAAGGTTTTCTAGAAAACACCAAATTCATGGGAGTAACTCTTAAATACCTCTCAAATCTAAAAGATTTCTGGGAGGAATCATATAAATTATCACCTTAGTCTTCTCATAATGGACCTCAATGTGGCAATAACATGCCAAAATGCTAATAAATATTCTTCATCATACCTTGATTTCATATTTAATGGGATTTATCTTTAGTGTATGTTTTTGTAAATTATTGAAAACTATCTCAATATTATCAAGTTAATTAGAATGTTTTTGTATTTGAACACCAAATTATAAATATACCATTTCATAGTCATCCATAACAAGTGACTAAGGATATTTTATAAGGAACATTGATATACAGATCTGATGTTCATTAATCCAAATAGAATTCACCAATAGAAATAAACACATGTGGTGACCTGAAATTAGTATCTTCCCCATATTCAAGATTCATCGGGATTTTGTTCTATAAAAAATATCAATCTTAAATTTAGAGAGATTAGAAACTAGAAATTTAATTGATTAATAGTTATATAACTAAGACTAGGAAATAATCCTTTAATAAATACCAATTGTGATCCTTATTGTCTATGAAAACACTTATTTTCCCACTATTTTTCATGATGATGATGTTCTTATAAATCCATTATAGTTATTGAATTAATGGAATGTTGTTGGAATTGAAAATATTTTCAATTGAGGCTTATAACTGATGACCATTAGTTGTTTTCATTTTCCTTGTTTCTTTATTATAACCATAGTGATCCTCTGGTTGTACCAAAAAATTGGTGTCCTCATTAGTGTCATGTCTTAGAATTTTTTTGTAATTATATGTATAAAATTACAAATTCTACTTCATGATAGAAATCTAGTTCAATTTATGATTGGAATATATTATTGATGTTATAAATATTGTTCGTGGACCTTCCTCCATAAATATTTCACTATTTTGAGTTCATCAGTTCTTGTACAGATCTCATCCTAATATGATAGAAGGATATCTAGGAGATCTTCTTCCACCCCTACAATTTCAATGGAATTTAGTGATAAAGGGATATTTTGGGAAAAATAATACAATGCAATGAAATTTTAATCACATATGAATAATGAGAAAAAATTTATGGATAACAAGTGTATAGATTTATGGGAATCATTTTCTATGGAATCCTTGATATGCTCAACTCTTTCTACAATATTATCGAGTCCATAAGAAGTCGCAACATCTTGAGATTCAAGAGATGATATGAGGGTAATAGTAGTCTCTATCCGAGATGTAATGGTATCATTCATTTATCATCATAATGAAAGGATCATATTTAGGGAGTTTTCATTACTCTTGGGTTCACATATTTTCTTCACAACTGTAATCATCCAATATTGATGATATTATGAAGATATTGTAAAACATAACCTAACCATATTTTTATCTCCTTCAATGAGGCTGATGAATATAAAACTAAATAAAGTTAGTAGTGTGGTAAATATATTGGTACTATTGGTCATTTTCTAAATACTTCTAGTAGAAATATTGATTCACATAGGTAACAAAGTAGCATTTTCATCAGTTGGTAATAAATACACTATTAGAGAAATTACCTAGCCATTATATAAAAGGATTTCGATTGAATGTTCTATAATCTCATTCATGATTCAAATGACTAGATTATTTAATTTATATAGAGTGACTTAGTCGATAAAATTATGTGGATTTACATATTCATAGAATATTACATTGTATTGGTTGAATCAAGTCATCTCTAAACCATTTTGGGTTTTTAACCATGTGGAATTATTTGTAATAGACAAATTTTCCTCCCTTTTATTGAATAATTCATCTATTTATTTGAATTTTAGGTAGATAAATGTTGAATATTCACTATAAAAGACTTTTAATTTTCATTAAGAAGAGTATTACAGGCCCTAATGGCATGATAAAGTAATTTTTTGCATCTGAATTATTACATGGTCTTCCCAAGAAGTCATTAAATTTATTATCATGAAATATAGCAATGAAACAATAATATGAGATATGGTAAACTATTATTTTAAGAATAATCTATAAAAGTAAATTGTTCTCACTGTTGTCTTACCCTTGGATAATCAAGGTTGATGGAGAAAAATCATCTATATTGTAGACTAATCATTGTAAATATTAGGCCAACAAGAGATTTAATCGGGAATCATTTCTAATGAGATCCTAACAGATGTCAATTCCATATAGCTTTATAGTTATATAAATTTTTTGAATATTTATTTTTATGAAATTATCCTTAATTATATTTATGAATTATATGACTTTATTGAATTAACATGGGTCAATACCTTCATGGTAAACTATTGTGGGGATAAAAATAGATTCAAATTTCTATGGGATTAAAAGGAATAAAAGTGTTATTCACTAATAACTATTCATAGAAGAAGAGAATGTATGATTGAATTCCTGTGTATAAATATATAATTTTGATCAATGATTTCATAATTTTAGAAAAGGGGACTATACTGATGAATCTGAGACTGTTTTCAAGTCTATGGATTTGAATTTATATCTACCAATGTTGGTGGTGATTTTCCTTTACCAGAACTATAATGATTTTTTTAAAATGGGTTCTGTTGATATACCCCAATACAATTTGATGATTGGTAGGAAATTAAATTTTTTACAATTGTACTTCCAATATTATTGGTGTTCCACTCCAATAGATTTTGAAATGTTTTTTTTGAAATAATTTAATCTTTTTGAAATTTTTCATTTCACACAACATTGAATGTACATTTTTTTATATAAAAGAAATATGTGTTCCTTACATTATATGGAACACTAATTTATTCTTTATCTATACATAAAATTAATATTAACTTTTTTTACAGGAAACACTATGTTTTTCTAAGTTACCCACAATAATGTGTTCCTTCTATATCTTGTGTTACATGCAATGTCGAGTATTACCAAACTAGAAAATACTTTTAAAATAAATATTAAAACATTATTATAGCTAACACCAAGCCATTGGAATAGAGGTGAAAAATAATATTAACTAAATTGTGAAAATATTATTTACACATTTATATAAAATGAAACCTTTGTTTATCAATTAGATTGATATTAATTTAAGAACTATTTTAAAATAAAAATTTTATGTTTCTAGGAAAATTATTTTTTCTAAATACAAATAAAATTATATAACATTAAATTATATAAATAAATTTTTAGTATATTTTTTAAAAAATTATTTATTATATATTTAATTAATATTTCCAATTCTCGTCCAATTGATTTTATAGGCATAAATTAATAACAAAAATACATTTTATGAATAAAAGGATGTATATTTTTAAAATATAATTTTATTACATTTTAATGGTGAACACGTCTTATACATAAATTTTGAACATTTATAATTTTTATTTTACACATAAACATCAATTTGGAATCTGAAATATCAAAATTTACTTTGGGATATTTTTTGAATTTTCTGAAAAGATTCATTTTTTGATTAATTGTGAAAATAATGAATTTTATTTCATAATTTATTTTTATTATAATTTATTTATTTTTATTGATGATATATTAAATTGGTTTTAAATTAAAATTTTACCAATTATACGTCATTAAAATGGAAACAATTTCTACATGAAATTGGATATAAAAATATTTCAATCTTTTGGACTTTTTCACATTAAATACTCGTCGTCTCATCCCGTATATGGGATTAATATTAAATTAATTTCTTCCAAACCTAGGATTATAATTTAAAAAATCGATTCCATATTTATAATCATAATAATTTATAATTTCATGTTTGTTAATCAATTTTTTAACAACAGTATTAGTGAATGTACTTAAAATTAATTATAACGATTAAGGTAAAAACTTGATTTCTTAATGGTTAAATTTAATCATACAAGGATAAATGGATTAAAAAAATTTCAAAAATATATTTTAATGTAATATATATACCACCTTCCTATTTGGATATAAAATAGAAAATTACTTTAATAAAAGATGTGTAAGAGGCCTCTTAATAGTGATTTCCTTTTTATATTTACAAGAATGTCACTTCTCGTCCAATATAAAAGGGAACTCACCCACTCACTACCTCAAACATCTGAAGTCATATTGGATCATACATAAACATTCCAAATAAGACCCAAAAATATCTCCTTTAAACTCAGATCCTCCGTTTTGGCATAAATTCCACCATGGAATCCATTTGGTGCAATTTAAGATGAGTTTCCCAAAGAACATGTAACATCCTTGCACATGATATTTTGTATTATTTTCATTATACAACCCATAAATTTTTCTCATTACATGATTATACAATAAACCTAATATAATCAATATACTGAGTTGTTTTTATTTAATCTTTTCTTCCTATATGAACACACACTTCCATCAAATGGGTAACAAACAATCTTTTTGTGTTCACGGCAGACCATCACCTTGCGAAATGATGTCATAAGATTTGTGATTACCACCTATCATGTTTCGGAAATAGGATTGTCCAAATTTTTTTGTATGATGTATATGATTTCTATTTTTTATTTTTGAATATTGAATTATTATTTTAGTCATTCCTTTATTGTTTTATTTTTTTTTAAATATGATAACTTCATTTGTAGATGTGTAAACTACCACCTCTTCAAGGCGATGTGATTCGTTCCCACCATTCCTGGAATGTATTTTTGATGGGTTTATTAAATGTATATGATATTTTCAAAAAAATATTTCTATTAAAATGATTTTATATATATATATATGTGGAATGTAATTTCATTCTTTGAAATGCGATGATAAAATGAAAATAGTGATAATCCGTATATAAGGCCTACAGTCTCCATGAATGGTGTACTCTATTCACATTTCAATATTTTATAAATTATTCTAAATATTTATATAATTATTATATATGATATCGAAATCATATTTTTCATTATTTTAATAATAATATAATGATATAATTAATTGGGTCAATAATTACAAGTCAAAACATATATGAAAAACAAAGCAGATATAACCAAAATTTTATAAATTAACATGAAGTTAATAATAAAATGGTAATATTATGTCGTAATAAAATAATTTATGGTATGATATATGGTAATATGGCTATGTTTTAGATTTATAATAAACATATACTTATTATAAAGGATTTTTTTAATAGGTACAATGGAATTCAAGACTTAAGGTAACAGATTTCTCATGTCGATTTTATTTTTATGAGATATAGTCTATATTAACCATGTATTCTTGATGTGTGGTGTATATACCAACATATGAAATGTAAATTTATGAAATAAATTATTTTCATGATATTAATGTTTTCTATTGATTTTATTATTTCAATTATCTCATTATGCCAAATTTACTCACACATTTATTTCTATGATATTTCAATTTAATGTTATAAGTGTTTTCTCATCTCACATTTATTTCTATGATATTTCTTTTATTCACAAATAATTTCATTTTTTGGATGTATATACTTATCATGAATGTATTATATTTTTATTATAACTAATTTTTTTACATATCCATTTTATGATCTCTATTTCATGGGCTATTACCGTTCAAATGATACGAAATCAAAAATGTTGTTTTTAGTTAATTTTTCTTCATTGAGACACACATTATGGAATACACCTATATTATATTATGAGGTGTACATAATGTCTATTTGAATTTTTATATCATGAATCATATTATTTTAATGATATTATAAGCTTAATTTAATGTTACTATTTAATGAGAATTTTGATTTATTGTTACCAAAGTTGTAATAATTTATTGCTACAATATAATTTTTTATCAAGATCGGTTATGAGTATGCTTCTATTAATTAAATATTATAATTAATATATTAAAAAATCTCATGAATTTTCATATATTCTGATTATTCATGTTATATTAAATTAATAGTACCCTTTATCTAGTCTTTGGAATATATGATAATTTATATATATATTTATGATAATGTACCTTTATTTCTCATTTTTGTCGGAATTCTATGTTCTTTCAAAACCGTGTTTTATAAAAATGAATTAAAAAATGATTTAATATTATCCTATGATATTTAAAGTTAATTTTTACCCATTTCTTTACCTTTATAGAAAGTTATTTTTAAAGGAATATTCTTATATTTTTCTAATCAATACACTTATCTAATCATTTTAAGGTGAAAAGGGAATATTCGACATGTATGGGCATACCCACATTCATAACCATAATTTCATTGAATATTCATTCATATGATTAAAAATTAAATTTTAAAATATTAACTTCCAAATATTATAGAAATTTGTTTATTATAATGTGGTCTTCAATGAAAAATAGTTTAAAAAAATTTGTTGTCCTTAAAAGGTTTTTTAAATGATTTTTAAATATTACATTATATGTTTTCAAAATGATTTTTTCCAATAAAATGATTTAAATTAATCCATGTTTTCATTATAATATTTCAATACCATTTTCTAGAAAATGGTTTCGATAATTATTTCAATCATATTTTATATATTTTTTAAATTATTTTGATTGAAATTTTTTTCAGAATGTCCTTAAGATTCTTTTATATGTTTTCTAAGCTAATTAAAAACAATTTTTTTTCAAAATGAATTATTTTTTAAAAAGATTTTATCAAAGAGGAAAATAAATTTTCCACAAGATATGTTTAAATAAAAATTTAAACATTTCTTCATATGAAATGGATTTTCCAAATGTTTTTATGAAAAGTATTTTCTTAAAAATGATGGTTTCCTTAAGAAATGTCTCTTGTGATCATTAAAAATCTATACCCACCTATGATTCCATACATTGATATAGTTTTTTCTTTACAAGGGATTTGATCCAACATTACTATTCATATTCTTTATCTAATTTTTATGTTTTGATGGAATGATGCCTATGAATCCCATTTCTGTTCCATGGGTTATATTCCATTGAAACTTGATTCATTTCACGTTTTATGATTTGATAAAATTATTATGAGGCCTATCTATTTTCTAGAGGTGATGATATTATTAATTATTCATGATACACATTTCATTTCATGGATAATTATATGATTTTTATGAAACCTATATCTTTTTATGGATCATGATATGATTAAAATATAGAGATTTTATTATGTCACAGGTGGAAGCTATATCTACAACCAATGAATTGGGTATTTATTTATATATCATGAGATAATGATGGGAAACAAGTCAAAAGGCTTTTTCCACAATAGTAAATAGGTGTTTCCTAATACAATATGGGAAACATGTGTGTTTTGGTCCATTATTGGATAATGGGTAAGCCCGATAACTTAGAGTATATGCGAATCTTGATACACTATGTGAATATGGGGAAACCTGAACCACATTATTAAAAATGGGTTACCTGATCCCTTAAAAGGAAAAGACATTAAATTGGGATACAGGTGTGTCCCCCTCTAGTAGGTGAAGTCTCCACAAAGTTCCCAACAATGGTTTGTAAATGAGCATCGACTTCTTTGGAATTATTTTAATGCGTGAACATGATTACAAGATTACAATGTTATGAGTTTTCTTGTATTTCATGTTCATATATTTATGTGAGGGATTTATTTCGTTTCCATAACTAAATGAGTGAACCTGTTTATATTTACACAAGTTTATAATTTTATAAGATGATGTTTATGAAAAAATTCAAATTCTTATTCTAATGTTATTCACCCATGACTCATGTAATTTGGTTTTCTTAGGATTCACATCTTATGAACTGTGAATATTTCTTTTATGGCTTATGATTATAATCATTGATGTGTGTAGAATGATATTCAAACATTATGTCCATGTTCCCAAACCCTTATGTTCATGTTATGATTATTTATCTAATTTACTTACCCCTACTAATAATCTATACTCCCCAATTTATTATGTTTCCTTTCCACATGATTTGAAGAAAGGTATAAAATAGGTTTAATAAATGGAAATTCCATTATTGGAAAAATTGAAGATCTTAGTATGTGATTAAAAGATTTTTTTTGATATTTCCAAAGACAATAAACTATTATGGTCTTTGGTCATGTTCTTTTTTGATTATCTGAATATTCATATGAAAGTATTTATCAACAATGTATGTGAAGCCTGGGTAATTATTTTTGGTATCAAAGGAAAACTTCAGTCATCCATTGGAGAATGATTTAATAAGATCCCTAGGGATATTTCTAAGGATTTATCTTGTGATGTCTCTATGTATAAGTATAAAGTCGAGTTGAAGTGTTGGAAATTGTCCAAGAATTTTTGTTAAATGCTAGAGATAGTATTTTACTAGAGACACATCCCTTATATGATAATACAAGTTAATGTGGATCATACATAGATTTAAATATGGATAACAACCCAAAAAACACCATATTAATATTAACTAGATCTTGAACTAGTGACCAACAATTGTCTTTTTTACACACCTAGTTCAAGACACTCGATGGATATGATTCAGTAATTTAAAAACTCATTACAAACCATCACAAAGGATTTAAATATAATATAACAATTAATAACATATGATTAACCTATGATGTAATATATTAATCTGATCAAATTCATGATTTAGAAACTCTGTAAGTACTTTTTCTTTATAATATGGTTTCTAATATGAAAACTGCTTCTCACATAATTCTTTATGGTCTTAGTCAATTGTAAGAAATAG
The DNA here is from genome assembly GCA_963277665.1 of Viscum album. Taxonomy (NCBI): domain Eukaryota; kingdom Viridiplantae; phylum Streptophyta; class Magnoliopsida; order Santalales; family Viscaceae; genus Viscum; species Viscum album. Next base: position 25,199,483 of record OY728120.1, on the reverse strand, counting down.
TTGGAATTGGGGTAACATTGAATTTTTCATACTTGAAAATATGGGAATTATTTTAATCGATTTCCTATGTGGAAATATCATTAAGATAATTAGGAAGGTGGTATGTGTATTTTTTATAATACTAAATAAAAATTTACGGAAATCAACATCTGAATGGTAAGGGATGCTCTAATAATATTTTTTACATTAATCAAAAGAATCAGGATTTTGTTGTGGTTGAATAATATTATGACATGATTCAAGTTTCATAAATTATGATAGGGGTATTAAAGAATAAGATGATGAAGATCGAGAAATGATTTAAGAATAATATTGTGTAAATTAAGTGTTTATGTTTTCAATTTCCTAGATATTTTAACTAAATCATGAAATATATAATAATTTTCAGTATTAAATTTTCATTAAATATTGAAAATAATTTTTTGAATGATGATGGGGACAATTAAAAGTCATTTAATGGAAATGTTATGTTTTGATTAATTGAAGGAAACCATTAATTTTATAAAGATATTGAGAAATTTGTGTTCATAATGGATAAATAGATGATTGATATGGATAACGCAAGTTTGATAGTAATGATTTCCATGGAACTAGTTATTGATTTATTGAAAAAGTATTCTATATTATCAATGATAAATTTTAAAAATTCTTGGATTTATGGATTATATGCATTAATATTTGGATAAACAAGAATACATTTTTTACAAAAATGATTTATAGTAATTTTGATTTTTACCATGTTTTAGATGAATATATGATTAGGGAATTCAAATGATTGGAATGTGACAACCAAGATTTATGTTTTGTTATATGGGGGATCAATGTTAAGCTAATTTAGTGAATTATTTAAAATGATTTGGATTTTAAAAATTTGTATGGATTAGATGGTTAACTATTTATCAAATTTTTTATGTTAAACATCAGATATGGTTTTGTAGATAAAATTAGTATCTCTCCACATGAGGATTTATTCATATTGGATATCCTACACTGACCATTTTGAGGATATGTTAAATAAAGATGTATGGAATAACCTATCATTATATTAATTGATCTCATAATCTAAAAATTCTTTATGAATGAAAAATTAACATACATTTCCTAAAATTATATATATAGTGGAAATTGATCATGGAAAAAATAGAGAGTTTATCTCAAAATCATGTAAGTATATATTCTTATGAATTCTTTTTGGCTTTACGAAAAGGGTCTTCCAATAAATTTTTTCCTATTATAATCATTATTGATGATATCAATGACCTCTTTTATAATTCTTCATTTGGTAGATTTGTGATTTTTAACATTCCCTAGATCACCCACATTCTTATGATCAGAGATCATATCGGTCTCAATGAATAATTTTTCTTTTCTAACTTATCTAGTTTTTCACTTTCCACCTATGTTCTCCAAATGGAAAACCAATTATGAGTTTCTATAAGAAACTGTTTTTTATATGTTTCCATTTTTTAAGAAACTGTTAGTATTCATTTTTATGATGTGTGATGTTTTGAAAGGAAATTTAAACTATTAATCCATGGATAAACCATAAAAATTTAAACAGTGAAATAAATTTTAATGAGGGTATAATGTAAGACTACATGATTTTATGAAATATATTTTTTTCAAATTAATTTAATCTTTTTCATATTTTTCATTTCAAAAAACACTAAATATTACTTTTTTTATATGAAATAACATTATATGGATTACATTATATGAAAAATAATTTAAATCTTATTCTACACACAATACCTATATTATCTTTTTGGAATAAACAACATTATTTTCGGATTATGATACACACAATACTGACTTCCATCAACATCTTATGTTACCTGCAAGGTCGAGTTTTACCGAACTTTATTATACTATTAATAATATTATTAAAACAATATTATGGATACAACCCAGTAATTGGAATGGAATTTATGAATAATAATAACTAAATTGTAAAAATATTGTTACACATTTATATTAAATGAACCCATTGGTTATCAATTAGTAAAAAATGAATGTAAGAATTGTTTGAAAATAATGACGTTAATTTTCTATGAAAAATATTTTTCTATGTTCAAAAACAATTAACCCAATAAATTAAAAAAACACTTTTGATGAATTATACCATTAAAATATATATATTAAATATTCATTCAATATTTTTGACACTCAGAAAATAAATTGTATTTGTATATGATAAGAATAAATCATATTTTCTGAATAAATGATGTATTTATCAAAAAGGTAATTTTTTCCCTTTTAATGGAGATCTGAAATTCAATATAATTTTAGAAAAATCTATCTTTTTTTAAGAAAAATCAATTTTTAAATTGGAATATAAAAATTTACATTAGGTGAATTTTTTTATTTTTCTGATAAATATCATTTTTTGATAAATTGATATAAATACTTAATTTTTATTTAAAACTTATTTTACATGTAATTTATTTATATATTAATATTATATATTGATTTTTTGTTAAAGTATAATATGATCAATTATAAAAATATTACACAAATTTAGTTTGTTAGAACCACCTTCCCATTGATATTGGATATAAAAACATTTCAATCTTTTGGACTTTTTAACAATAAAAACTCGTTGCCTCATCCCATCTATTGGATTAATTTATATTATTATGTACCATTTTTGTGATTATAAATTAGGGAAATGGATTGTATTTTTTGAATAATAATTACTTATAATTTCATTTATGTTTATCTTAGTTTTTACCCAACATATTACAGAATCTGTTTAAAATTATTTACAGCAATTAAGGTAAATATGTGTTTAATTAATGGTTAAAATTTAATAATAAAAGCCTAAATGCACTATAAAATTTTCCAAATTACATTTCATGGACATATCTCAACCAATTGACCTATTTTGTATAAAATGTAATATTATTGGAGGAACATTATTTAAGAGATACCCCTCAATTGTATTTGGCTTTTTATATTTACAAGTTTGCCATTACCCCTCCACTATAAATTGGAACTCAACCCCCTCACATTATCATAATTCTAAAGCCTCATTTTATCATCCAAAACCTTCCCAAATAATCTAATATTTCCATCCTATAAACCTATAAGCATCCCTTTGTGTATAAATCCAACCATGGAATCCCATTGGTGCAATGCAACTGGAGTTAGCCAAAGATGATGTAACATCCTTCCACAAACTCATTTGTTTTATTTTACTTATAAACCCCCTAAATTATTCTAATTATATGGTTATATTATAATATATTAATATAAAATATACTGATATTTATTTATTATAATGGGATATTTTTTCACCTATACACACTTTGATCAAATGGGTAATGAACCTATTGTTCGTGTGTATGGCGAACTACCACCTTGTGAAACGACATAATTCTATTTTCGTATACATTATATCATTGTGGGAAATATGATTTAAATAAGTTTTTTATATGATATATATGATATTTATTATTTATTAGTCCTTATTTAATAATGATTCAAAACATAACTTCAAACCATCCATTTTGTCGAAATAAATTAACTTCGTTTGTGGATGTGTAGACTACTACCACCTCAATGAAATTTAATTCATTCACTCATTTCATGAATAGTTTTAAAGATGGGTGTATTAAATTTATAAGATATGTACGACATAATAGTTATAAATTAATGATAATATATATATTTTTATTTTATTTATCAAATTTGATAATAAAATGGAAGAATTATTCATGCTTACGTACAACCTATAGTCTCAATGAACGTAAAATTCTATTTCATATTAATATATTTTAAGGATTATTATAAATATTTATATACCAATTATATATGATATTTACATAATTAATTACATCATGGAAATAATTAAATCAGGATCTATGTAAATGGATAAAAAAATATATCTGAAAACATATATTAAAAACAATAAAGATATTACCCAAAATGCAACAGTAACATGAAGTCATTAATAAAATGATAATATAATTTCATTATAAAAACATATATGTTTTGATGTATGAGAATATAGTTTTTTGGAAAATTTATAATATTCATATACTTATCATAAACTATATTTGAATGTGTACAATGAATGTTGAGGGTTATGGTATGGGATTTTCATCTAAGGTTAATTTTTTTTGAGATATATACTATATTCGCAACCTATTATTATTGTGTGGTGTATATACCACCCTATGAAATATTATAAAATGAGCCTGATTAATTTAATTATATTAAAATTTTAAATTTAATTTCTTTTTTCATGGATTTCATGATTCAAAAGTTACTGATGTTGTAAGAGTTTTCTAATCTCACTTTAATTTTTGTGAGTCTTATTGCTTATTCACCACTCATTTCATTTATGTGGTGTACATATATTAAATGAATTCATTATATTATTATTATAAATAAATTTATTTTTATTTACATATTCATTTTATCTTCTCTATTTTAGGGGAATATATGGTTCAAATGTTTCCAAATAAGTGAAGCAGTTTTATGTCAAATTGGATTCTTTGGGTTTTATGTTTCTAATACAAATATATTATTTTATGAGGTATATATATTTTCTTATTGATATGTTATATAATGAAACTTATTCTTTTCATGAAATTATAAGATTAATTTAATGTTATTCTCTCATGTATATTTGGATTTAGTGCTACCAATGTGGTAGGTGTTTATTGCAAAAATCTCATCATTTATCGAGATTGTTAATGAGTATGAATCTATTGATGAGATATTATAATATATATATTACATAATCTATTTAATTTTATTTTCCTCTAATTATTCATTTTATATCCATTTTAATGAATACATTTTCCATCAATATTTATATATGATTATTTTGAAAAAAATCATGACAATCTGACATTATTTTTTCATTCCTTAAAAAATATGTGTTATTTAAAAACTCTATTTCCTAAAAATGATTTCAAAAAATTTCTTCTATTATATTATGATGTTTACAGGTAATTTTTTCCTAGTTTAATATTTTTAAATCATTTTGTAAAATGTAATCTCCTTTTAATTTTTTATTCAAGGCACTTCTCTAAAAACTTTATAGGGGAAACATATTTTTCGACATGTACAAACATACCCACTATCATAAATATCATTTCAGGAATACTCTGTGGTATGTTTAAAAGTTTATTTCTATATAATATGTTTTCCTAATACTATTTTAATTGTCTGATTTAATAGTGGGTTTCAATGAATAATGTTTTCATTATATTTTTTCAAATCCATTTTATAAAAAAGTGTTTAAAAATTAATTCAAGACTTATTTTTTATGTTTTCATATAATTTTCATAGAAAAATGTTTTCAAAATATTTTCCTGATTCATTTATATATTTAAAAAACTATTTTAAATGAAAAAGGATTCCAAAATTTAATATTTTATAAAAAGGTTTCTTCAAATAAAAAAAATCCCTCAATAAATTATTTAAATGAAATTATAATAATTTCATTACAATAATTGTATTTTTCAAATGGTTTTATATAATTTTTTTTCATCGAATGTCCATTTTCCTTGAGAAATAATTCATGTAACCATTCAGAATCCTTCTCCATCTAAGATGACAATCATTGATATTGTTTATGTTTTATTAGTGATGTGATCCCTGAATACCATTCATATTATTTCCAGAAATGTTATGTGTTAATGCAATTATTTTTATGAAATGTGTTTCTCTTCCATGAGTTATATGAATTTGAAACCTGCTCTCATTCAGGAGTGATGCTTTGATGAAATGATCAAGAGACGTATCTATTTTCCAAAGGCAATAATTTGATGAAATGTTTATAATACACATTTAATTTCATGGGTTGTGATGTAATATTTTTGAGGCCCATCTCAATTATGGTTTATGTGATTAAAAGTGTTTTATGATTTTATTGTGAGATTGGTGGGACCTATATCTATCTCCAAATAATTGGGTAAAGATTGATTTATCTTGAGATAATGATGGGAAAAAAGTTGATGGACATAATCCACAGAAGGAAATGGGTGTTTCATTTTAAAAAATGTGAATATTTGTTTCTTGATCCACTATAGGAAGGTGGGAAATCTGATCCACTATGGGATGATGGGGAAACCTTATCCTCTCTGGGAAGATGGAGAAACCTAATCCACTCTAGGAAGAATGGGGAAAATAATACCATATAATGAAGGGACTATGACTATGGATGGGGGTTTGTATCATCTCATAGGTTTAGTTACCATTATATTCCCTAATATGTTTTGGAAATGATCCTTGAATTCTATGGAATTATTTTTATGTGTGAACCTAATTACATAATCACTATGTTATGCGTAGAATTGGTTTCATGTGCATAATATTATATGAGGGTCTAATTTCATCTCCATTTCTAAATTATTGAGTTTATTTATATTCAATTATGTTCACAATGTTATATGTTAATTATTATTCCATAATTAAATATATTATGAAGATTTTTTCTCTCATGACTCATGTTCTTTGATTTTCATACTATTACTGTCTTACTATATGTCAATATTTATGACTATTCTCATGATTGTAATCATTGATTTGTATGATACAATAACAAAATTTCATTCTCTTTTTCCCATACACATATGTTCATGATGTGATTAGTTATCTATTCTATTGACTCTTATTGAGCATCTGAGCTCACCCCTTTCTTCTATTTACTTTCCCTATGTTATGAATAAATTTTTTATGCCAGAGTACTAAATGGAATGATCTTTTTGGAAAACATTGAATATTTTTCAGCATAATTTTATTATTGTGTTCCAATATTCCGAACACACTAAACTATTTTTCCACAAGCATTTAATATTGTAATTCACATCATATTCATCTAAAGTGATATAATAGCCATGTATGTTTAGCCTATGCCACTATAATTAGGTCTGAATGACCCATAGATGATTTTAGATATAATTTTATATCCCTTTGAACTACTTTAAATTTATACCTTATAATTTTTACAGTTTATATGGATTTATTGGAGACATAACATGAATTTGGAGTTCTATGATGACATTATTTTTCTTAACCCCATTAACCACTGCAACCTATTACTCAACCCCTTTGATTGTAAGAGGGTAAAATTAGAGATAGATAAAGGGTTTTTTATGTGAATCATATTTAATGAGCATAGTCCATACTCTATATTTGAATATTGTATTGTTTGGTAGATGTTTGCAATTAGACCATATTATGGGATAATGCCCATCCAAATAATAGTAGAGGTTGGAAATATTAATGATTCTATAATGAATAAGGAATCACTACATGATCATCAACATGTGACATACCCTTTTTATGATTATTGATTCATTTATTAGATGATTTATTCTTGGGGAACATCTGTTTTAATGAATATATTTCTTCTATATTATAGGTAAATGGGTTCAAAACAAATGATTTTTTCTACACCTTGTGTATAGTGATCGTAATTAACTTTTATTGAGGTCATACACTCATTAAACATATATTTTCCCTAGATCAGTACTTCTATTAATTATTCCTCCTCTTCTAGAAGGATAGTAAAAACATAGTCCAACTTTGTCTGTGGATTATCTAAATTGATTAGACCAGAATCAATAATCAATTAAAGGATGTATTTAATGACAAAAAATTATTGAATTTTGTGTCCCAACAATAAATTGTATTTAAAAAAATTGGTTATCATATAGGATAATTTCCAAAGGTTTCAAATATTCATGTATTTGGTGGAGATTATTCAATATAGGCATTATTAATTACCTTAGAACCTACTCCATTTCAAAATAGATTACATTATTTCAATCGTATTCATATAATGGTTGCCTCTATTTTTTCATCCATCATATTATTGATTATTTTGTAGTTTCATTCATTCTATTGGGATAAAACATTAGTTTTTCATGGGTTTAGATGTTGGGGCTTATATTGACTCCACTAAAATCATAACAATTATTGTTTTTACACTGTCAATCCTCTTTCCATGAGTTTATGATTTCGACCATGATTTATAAAATTAATTATGAATGGAATAATTTATCCTTCTAAAACAATATAGAACTCATGAAATCTTCCAAATTATTTTAATGTGAATAATAAAATCTAAAATTTATTAAAAAAATAAATATAAATCTCTAATAGATACTTCTTTGGGAATTATAGTTTCAATGAGTATGTCAAATACATCCTTCTAATAATAATTTCCAAAACCCTTTCATTTTTTCACTTGATTAAATTTTAATGACTGGGGATCATCAAATTTCTCATTGTTGAGATTAATTGGTATAGGAATTTCAAATGGAGGCAATCACATATTATGATTGATCCAATTTCTATGTTAAACACAGAATAAATTTTTTCTCTCTATATTTTATAAATTTAATTTGAGTTATGTTTCCTCCTATTAATTGCTTTCCCTCATCATGAGGCCACATATATATATTAAATATGGGACCCCATTTCCATTTAATATAGGGAAAATATTATTTCCAATGGTGGTTCAAGGAGGAGTCTCATTGGCCAATTTAGGGTATAAATTATACTTTGTTTAAACTAGTTCACAAATCCCTTCAATTACCAATGTTCAAACTATTAGGGACTAGTTTTTGGTCATTAGTTATTGAATTATTACTATAAGGGATCATATTTATGTAGAGGTAGAGGGTGGATCTTGATATAGTCCACTCCCCATTATTTATTTTTGATATCCAATTTTATCTAGGCGACGGTATATTTCCTAACAAGAATCAAGTTACTACCATAGCAGGTAGAACTCAAAAGATCGAAAAAGAAATTACATTAAATAGATCAGTTTTATAATCCTATAGTAGTTTGGATGATTTGATTCACCCCTTCTTATTAGAGTATTTCCTTCTTATTTTAATTTTTTTATAAGGATAAAGGAAGGTTTTTTCTTAGAGGTCGCACTTTGTTATAGTATTTCCATAAATTAATTTATTGTGTTTATATACATTAAATACATTATCACTTATTTTCATTGGGAAAATATTTCCATGATGGTAGGAGGATTAACTTCTTCTAGTGGTAGGTTGGATGTGATGACATTCTTTACATATTAATTAGATGAAAATAAATAGATATGTGGAAAATGTGTATTCAGGGGAACCCCCAAATTTATGAAGTTCTCTCTAGTTCGTAGAACATGAAAATTCTTTATGTATTTTATTAGAGACCATAATTTATATGAAAAATTAATTATTATTCTTTTTTGTGCTGAAATTGTTTTCTGTGTCATTATTTTACCCTTTATTAATTAATTTAACTAATTCATATCACACTATAAGAATCATTTCATTTTCATAATTTTAAGGGGATCCATAACCATCTGAATATATTTTTAGAGAAAAATCAAAATCCTCCATATAATTTACCTTCTTGGAGCCCATTTTGGTTTGTATCTCCTATAAGGTTTAAATATTTCTATGCAATTCTCCCCTCATAGGGACTTATGACGAATAATAATGAGTAATTCCTAAAAAATATTTCATAGAATGTCCCCAAATTGAATTATTGGACATGTAATGGGATAAACAATAAATATCACTCATGTGAAACCTCCCATTGTCAATAGAAGACTGGATTTCATAGTAGAGGGGGGAGGATGTTGTGATATAAATTTGTCCATCATTGCGTGCATGGGTTGATTCTTTTCCTCCACCGTAAACTCATAGACCTACTAAGGATTTATGATCCCAATGGTTATGTGGTCGGTAAGAATTCCTACAGTCTTTTGGGAAATGGTGGCTCCCATGTTACTATGTGATGGTAACTTATACTAATTTTTTTTGGTATTTAGTTTGATAGTGATAAATCTGTAGTACATGTTCCAAGAATGAGATATATTAAATATCTGATGGAATTTCTGAAAGGGGAATAACTTTTCTCAATTAATAAGCCTTTTCAATATTTTAGAGGATTTATTTATGATTCACTTGATTATTTTCTACCGTTAATTTTACTTTTTATAGGCATTTGAAATAATTGTATCCTTCTGTACATACAATGTAGCATGTTTAATCCATGTTACTATGTCATTCTTTTAAATAATGAAGTTTCATTGAATAATTTTTATTGTAATTTATTGATAAGGATATGAGTGAAATGAAACCCTCAATGTTCACATCACCCTATAATGTCTACTTCGAATAGGGTATCAGTGATTATGGGTAAAGTGTTTCCAATGATTTGATTCATTCATGTTTGATATCTCTACACAATTTTCCAAAATTTCTGGGGTCATTATGCTTGTAGGGATTCAAATTAAAATTTGTGATAAATATAACACATTACACTAATATGGTTGGAATATTCTCAGAAATAAAATTTCATTGTCTTGAGTTTTAGATGATTCATCTATAGGTTAAGACATAGATAATATATTCATTTCTAAGTAATTGTTTTTAAAAATTCATAGTGGGGGTAGTTATGGGATAAAACATACATGTAATATTTTCAGAATTTTGTTTACCATATGATCAAAATAATTTTTAAATCCACTAAGGGACACTTCTCAACCTAATCAAAAAATATGGGTGGCTTACAACTACCATAGTATGTGGAGTGGGATTATTTTAGATCTCTTTTATATTTTCAATGAATAAGAAATATTGACGAGGAACAATTAATGACTCTTCCCTTTGGGATATTCATGCTTATGGTGATATATCTCCAATAAATTATGGTGAACATGGTGTAGCATAAAATGATTTTGGATGTTCATCTTGGTATGTGTACCACATTAATGTTTTTCTAACAAGAGGTTAACCATCTTTTTGGGCGGTTTATAGTGGTGTGTAGAACAATTATAGTGGATTACATGTGGAGAAATAATAAGGAAATATTCATATATGATATTTCAAGGAGGAATTAAATCTATTGTATCATTCTGTTGTTGAGAGGGTCTCTAACGTATAAACCATTAGGATAGATTTTATGTTGGATGGTCCTGATTTCATAGGGAGAACGTTTTTGGTGATTGAAATCTAATTTATTTTCATGAGAAAAACCATTTTTCAAATTGATCATCCAATATTAGGGAGTATTTTATCACTCATCTCATTAGTAGAAGTTCCTACCACAAATATTTTTATTTCCACTTGAAGGATATTCATATTTTCTCATTGTAGTACTATAGGGAGGACATATAAAAATATGGTTGCTTCTACGTCTTGAAGATTATTCAATAGGTACTTGTTTCAATATAAATATATATATAAGGAAATCAAGAACCTAATATGTGATTATGGAAAACGAAAATCATACTAATTTGTGTGCCAACTAAACTGATATATTATATTCTATTCGAGTTGTGTAATTATACAAAACTCATTTCATTACACTTACATATGTGGGTATATAAAGAATTTTATGAGTCCTCTTTAGGAAGAAAATCACACACATCGAAGAAAGTGTGTATTTTTTGGATATCCCATGAAAATGTTTTTCCTTAATGTTTCTTGATTGATTAGGTACATTATTAAATATCATGAAACCGAAATAAACAATCCTTTTATTTATTTGTCAAAATGAGATCCAAACTCCATTTGATGCATTATATCAGTATAGGATAGAATGGGGAATTCATGAACAAAAGGGATAAGCCATAAATCCCAGTAAGTGAGTAAGAGATGAAATAAAACATATCACATTTGATAAAAGGCCTAACATAATGACCTAAATTAATCAAACATGAAAAAACATAATGAATAAAAAAAATTTATAACATTTAATCATATAACCATGACATCATTAGAATGTGGCAACAACTTATAAAATGGTATAAAAAGATTCAAGGCTAGCTTCCAAGACATTGTAGACAAAGTCCCACAAATGAATCATGGTCACTCCTTATCCTTACATGAAGTCTCATGAGACTAAAAATTTCCCAATTCATTGGTGTTCTATCTGGGAACACCCATAATAAAATGCTCATGAATATGTGTGCCACATGAATACTGAACCATAAGGGTTACCATTGGAAATAATTGGGTATCATAATCATTTCAAATGGAATAACAAAAGTGAATATCATAGTGGTCTCCCTGAATAAATGGATTTAAACCATCCATGTCCAATTTAAAGGTTAAATTGAACTATATAATGATAATTTATGTCAATATAGTTTGAATTCAAGTAAAATGAGTGTTTAAGAATCTTTAATAGTATAATATTTTTGTAGGGTTTTACGGAAAAAATTAACGAGCATTTAATGCCAACGAGCCTGTACGCTAGTGGTACAGGCACCTGCTTGGCATCCAAAAGACCCAGGATCAAATCCAAGAAGGGTCTAATTTCTTGGGGTACTGTAGAAGTACTACAGTTGGGGACTTTAGTAGTACTGTAGAAGCAGTAGAACTGTTGTGGTGGTGACACTGTAGTGACGGAGGCACTGTAGTAGGAACTGTAGCGGCGGTAGTACTGTAGGAGGTATTGTAGCATCCAGGGTACTGTAGCAGTATTATTAACTGAGGGGATCTTTGAGCCGTGAAAATTGGATTCCCAGCCTAGTCTTCAGGCCACTTGTCCTTGGGCCTCAGGCTATGTAATGGGTCTACCTTTACCCAGTCTTAAGAGGTCATTGCTTTAAATAATAAAATGAGGCTTCAACCATAACCTTTTAAAAAAATTAAAGAGAATTTAAATTAGAAAAAGAATAATATTTTATGTCAAAAAATAATTGAACAAATATATTTTTTCACCATAAAATTAGTGAATTTATAAAAATAATGGAGGCATAATTTAGATTATGTAGTGTTCTTGAAAATGGGTATGAAATTGGGAAGTTCTCATCAACCGGTCTTGCTTATCAGGATGATTTGAGTTGGGGCATTTTAAAAATATGTATTTCCCCATAAAAGAATATTTTATGATTTGGATTAATTATTTTAAAAAATATACATACAATCTATATGAAATAATCAAAAATAAATAATCAATACATTGTGGTAAAGAGAGAGAATGTTTAACCTGAAAGGAAAATAGAGATTTGAGTAGAATCCCTTACCTTTTGTTTGAATGTTTTTTTACACGATCTTAATGATCTAGATAATGAAATTAAATCCAATAATTAGTTATTTCATAACAATTTCTAAATTTATTTGTTTTTTTACTTTTATTAAATTTATTTATGGTACTTTTGATCAGTTATAACATACAATTTCATCATTGGGAGCGTTCATTTTCTTTGGTTTTCACGATTGGTTTACTTGTATACATATATAGAAAATCATGTAAAATTAGAATGGTTATCCAAAATTAATGATATATGTTATTAATGAAAAACCATAATAATAAATTAATATATAATTCTTTTTTTTGATGTGGATGAATCATTAGAAAAATTCTAGTGATAATCGTTTCTATTGTTTTTGAAGTTTTTTGATCATTACCAAATACTTTTGTTTTATTAATTAATATTATGTTTTTAGAATTGTTACATATAATTAAATTTGTTCTAATACATATATTATAATAATTTTTGACCATAAAAATGGTTTTATGATTTGTCTTGAAGTAAATAATGGAAATTTAAAACATCATCATCCATGAATGTGATAAATTAAGACATCACATATGATGTTTTCATTTATAGAACAAAAGGAGAGGGAAAGAAAAATTATGAGGATTTCTTACCTAAAAAATAACTTTATAGTATATAAGTGATAATATAGATATAATTTCACTTTGTGATGGGTATTTGGGGAGAATATATGAAATTAAAATAATGTGATAAGAAATTAAAAAAGAAAACACCAGTGGGTTTTTCCAATTAATCTTCTTCTCCTTTAGAATCATCTTGGTGAAAAGGTATTTTTATTTTTTAGATTCCAAAGGTTATTTTATGTGGAGGGAGATGATTATCAGTGGATTGGGATGGATTTTTATAAGGATTAAAGATTTAATAGTTTGAGGATTTTTGTTCGTATTTATATTGGTGTTCAGGGGTGTTTTCTCATTATTTTATTCATTAGTTTATTATTTTGGCTCATGATTATGAATAGATTCATAATTATAAATAAATATAATAAAATAATGAAATATTGTTTTATATTTTGGGATTTCATAATTCAAACATCATCTATGAATCCATAATTCATGCATTTTTTTTATCGTAAATTATTGTTTCTTACAATTCACTAAAAATTCAAGTATTTTAGAAATAATCCTAAAATTGAGCCTTAAATTCGTTTAACATTTATAATTCAAAAATATACTTCATTCTATGAAAATAATTTTATAAATATGAGACATTTATGTTTTAATTAAAATCATCATTTACTCAGGAAATAAAAATTTTAAAATTATAACTGATTTTATAACAATTTGAAAAATTAATTATGGTTTCATTAAATTAACAGAGATGGGTATTATGCATAATAAGGGTGTATATATTAAAATGGATAATTTATTTTTATTCAGATCTATTATGAACTTGTGGATCCATGATATACCACTCTAGTATCATCATCATAGAGGGACTCATTATCAATGAAATACATAATCATTATAATTCTAGGTGTTCTGTCTGTTTGTGATGATAAATCCCAAGTCACCTTTTATCAATTTTATAAAATATTTTAGTGGTGAATGTAAATTTTCATTTCTAGATTATGAATTTCTCATGTATTTGGTGGAGACATTGATAATTGGATTTCAAGGCAGAAGACTTGAGTAAAGAGGCAGTATAACATAGAAATTTTGATTTTCATGGTACTCTCGCATGGTATTAGAATATGATAATTATCCAAATTAGAATACCTTTTCATCAATTTATCCTTGTGAGAGATATGAAAGGTATTTTTCATGTGATGACAAAAAAGGTTCTTCACCCAGGTGAGAACTAGATAAGAAGTAGTTACCTAGTGACACTAGTGTGATGTGGAAACCTAGTTGTACTAGGTAATAGTGGTACCCTAGTGGTACTATGGTCATATATCAGGCATGCAGTTCTTGTGAAATGTGATTACCAAAATAATAAGGGATGTGTGGAACCCTATTTGACCAAGGGTGAGGCGGTGCCCTAGCGATCACCATATATTGTGTTTTTATTGTATTTGTTATCAAAAAAATTAATAAGTGATGAATTGTAATGACTTATATTTTCCATGTAATTTTTTTAATTATATGTGAATATTACGAGTCTGTGAAATTTGACTATGCATGATTCTTTGGCCCAGAGTGCCCGAAATTAATTTCTGAACTTTTTTATGGTACGTTCAGTAAACACATGAGTGGAATTTTGTAATATTAGAACCAGTTCTCGGAATTGAAATTTGATGGGACGGTTGAACTCACAGTGCTAATATTCACCTAATGAGACCTTCACCTAGGTCGTAGTAGGTCGAGGGTGAAAGTTAGTTTTTGTGTTTTTCATGGGAGAGGTTAAAAAATGTAATAAAAATAAAACAATAAATTTTATTTTTATTTGAAGCCTCCCAATTGAATGCATGGTGGTGGGGACCACCCGAACCCCTCTAAATGTGGGAAAAAGTTTCAACTCTCCATCGTTAATTGTGTTAACTACAATTAATTAATTGTTTCAACTTTAATTAATAGATAGACTTGTTTTTTCAATAGGATGGATCCTTATTTCCCTGGATAGAAATCATTGGAAAAGGTGAGAGTTGGGAGAACATTGAAGAAAAATTTCCTCCGAACGATGAACGCCCTCTCCAACTATGATCATACTTAGGAATCAAGAATGAGGATGATGGAAGTGCCAATTTTAGAAGCGTGTTGTGGAAGCGACAATCGTTGGCACCCTCATCGCCTTCACCGACTTCATCTCATGACACCTCAAAAAATAAATCAAGATGGGGATTAATGTTTTTGTATACCCCATACCATGTTCTTGACATCCTTCTTGAGTTAAGAACATCTATTCTGAATGCTATCATTCTAAGGAGGAGAGTGCTAGAAAAATGAACATGTCCTGAACTCTCTGCAACCGTTGTGAATTTTGATGGTCTTGAATCAATGGAAACGCCCGAGGCAGGTGCAGGGGTCTTCAAAATGAAGAACGGGCCAACCGGATAATGACTGGTGACTTGAGGAACGTTGCTGGCAGCCCGTGCCGGTGACCATCAATGGTGGGGCTTGGGAATGGCGCCTGGCAATCCAGTCGGCCGCGACGACTGCGGCGATGCGACCGCGCTGCCGGAGAATCGTCTTGGCCAATCTGTTGTGGCAGAGTAGGGGCGATGGTTGGTGCACGGCCGGCTGAGTGAAGGGGGCGGTGGCACGCAACCACGTCGTCGGGCATGCAGGGTCACGTAATGAGGCCGCAGAGGCGAACAGAGGGTGGTCGGCTTGCTGCCAGCTGCCAGAGGTGGTGTGGCTCACAATCGCACCACGCTGGTGGGTTGGCTATCCAGCCATCCAGGGAGCTGAGTGGGACCCTAGGTCCCGCATGCCAACTATTGGAGTCACGTTGCATCGTCCAGACAGCTACCCATCCCGAATGGCAGAGCCGTTCGGGTACCCAAGGGGGGTATCCCCCTTGGGTGGTGGCTTGGGCGGACCCCACCATAGGGCCACCCAGCCACAGGCCATCGTGGGCCAGTGGGACACCTAGCACGGGATGCTCTACGGGCCCCTAGTGGGCCGCGCTAGTGGGTCAGGACGGACCCAACGGGCCGGGTCAGACCCAGGGCTGAACCCTGGTCGGCTCAGGCCGGGTTGGGCTCGGTTGGTCAGTCCAACCCTGCCGAACCAGACCCTGACCAACTTCGACCCCTTTCCACTCTTTCGACCATAATTTGAGTTATGAGTGCCCATTTGAAGAACCGTCTATGATGTCAGCAAATATGGATGGAGAAGGTTCTTTTGGTATTCCAAACTTGAGATTTGGATAATATTGGGGTATATCCATGTTGGATCGAACACGAATCCAACCGGGCCCTCGGGACAAAATGGCCAATAACATATAGATCGGGTGTCCAATTGACACACCATCTGTTGCGTTAAGACCCCTATTACATGGTGGTCCTTTGGGTTACTTCTTCGTGGGTCTTCATTGTAGTTGGAGTATCGACATGTGGCTTGAGGAGTGGACCCTCTTGGAATCAAGCGATCTTAGTGCGGGGACCCTATAACTGGATGTAGGACGAGAAAGTGATCTTATGTGGGTCTATGTCTTTGGATCCTACGTGGGTCTATGATTTGGGATCATATGTGGGAATATGTCTTGGGATACTATGTGGGTCTGTGCTTTGGGATCCTATTTGGGTCTATGATTTGGGATCCTATGTGGTTCTGTGTTTTAGTATCCCACTAGGATCCGCTCTAGGAATTCATGTGGGTTTACTCTATGATCCTACGTGTGTCTGCTATACTAGGATCCTACGTGGGTCTGATGATTTAGGATCCTACATGGTTATTCCTCTCAACTGAGTAATATGATTTAGTAGTTACATCAAATCCTCTTTTCTTTTTTACCTATGTTATACCTAGTGTGAGCTGAGTCTTAACCTATGTGGTAATCATCTATGTGGCGTACCATTGTGGTGCATAACTTTGTGGTGATGCCTTTGTGGGATTCTTCTGTGTGGTGTTAACTTTGTGGTACTATCATCATGGTGTTACATTAGTGGTATTCTTTCCATTGTGGGACAGTTGAGCTCTGGGATTTTGAGTTGGGCCTTGTGTTTCCTCATGATTGAGATGGGTTAGCTCAACAATTTTGGTATATGTACGGGCATATTCCTAGGAAGGGTTGAAAGTTGTTTTCATGATTTTTGGTTTATCCTTTGTGGATTTTGTGAGACCTTCAGGGGTCTTGGGGTCCCTGCTGAGTATCATAATACTCACCCCTGCACGGGTTATGCCCGCACCTTTTTGTGTTTGGTGCAGACGACAGACAGTGCTGACTGAGGATGAGAGTATCAGCACTGGAGGTAGCATGGAGGTCGACACTAGACATGGCGTACCATGGAGAAAATGGTTTGAGATATGTACCTACCCTTCATGTAGGATTCTTGGTTGTTGTTTATAGGAGTTTTTTTAGTTTTACTTATATTTTTCAGTTTACTTGTACCTTTCAGTTGGGCTTGTATCCTGGCCACTTTTTATTTCTATACACACTCTATATACTCTAGAGTTTTACTATGTTTGTACATTGTTTTGTGCATGGATGTGTGTGTTTACAGGTTATAAAGGAAATGTCATCCCAGTATTAGGAAATATGCCTTTCAGTGCTATCTGCCAGCACCTGGCCTATGGAAGGCAGGCTTGGGGTAGTCATGACATGGACCTCAGGGGATGGGTCGTGACAAATTGGTATCGGAGTAGTGAGTTCTACCATAGAAAAGTGGACTCTGATTTTTCAACAGTTATAGTGTTAAGTGTTATGAGTGTGGTTATTTGTTTAGGGAATCCAGCGTGGGTGCGGTGGCTAACGTATCCAGACACTAGGACCCTGACTTCTGATTTCAGACTTAGTGCACAAAAACACTGTTTGTGTGTGGGTTTTGAAAATATTTCTTAGTGATATATTTGAGTCATCTCACCCGGTATAACTTATTGACTGTGGAACACATGTTTCTTTTCAAGATGCCTCCATGTAGACAACCAGCTAGGGTTCTAGGAAGAGTACTTGATGACAACCCACTGAGCGACGAGGCCTCGATGTAGGTCCCTTTATCTGTGGAGGAACCAGTGGTACCATTACTCGTTGGGCCACTGATGCCACCATCCCCAACAATGGAGAGTTCAAGCTGCTTGAGTGCGTTGCATGAGTTCCAGTGCCAGAGCCCACCCAGGTTCAGGGATGAGATAGACCCATAGGCGGCTGAGGATTGGCTGGAGGCCATGCTGAGAGTCTTTCGACTAGTTGCGACACCATCTGATCTCATGGTGATCCTTGTTGAGAATTTTTTAAAGGAAGCTGCAGAAAGATGGTGGAGCTTGATGCTTCAGGTTCATGATGAGGAGACATTTCTCTAGGTAGATTTTCAGAGCTTGTTTTGAGTAGAGTTTTTCCTAGAGACCCTTCGCACAATGTGTATACAGGAGATTATTCATCTCCAATAGGGCATCATGACTGTAGCTCAATACTCATTGAGGTTCACCGACCTATCGTGCTACTCCAATGATGTGGTGTGGGACCCATTTTTCAGGGTCCATACCTTCGAGAAGGGACTCAGGAGGGAGATCAGGGCTTCGATGATTTCTCTCAACATCTCGACGCAATTGGAGGTGTTAGAGTGATCCCTCTTAGTGGGGAGTTTTCATGCTAAGTAGTCAACAACAGCGAGACCCATCACTGGGCATCATGTAGCATAGAATTTCGCAATTGGTAGCAGATAGATGTCACAGAGGTCCAAGAGGACTAGACCTACAGGTGGACGACCGCAGGATTTAGGGTTGGTTGTGTGGGGCACCTGAGACTGAGCTAGTCATGAGAAGATCAGATCGTGTTTCTCATGTGGCGGGTAGCTTCACATGGCGTGTGACTGCCCGACCCTCTGTACAAATGATCAGCATACGGTCCAAGGACCACCCAGGTAAAGGCAGAGGTCCGACTGAGGAGGTCTGCAGGGAGTAGGCAAACATTGCTGTGGAGTTGGTGGTGCAACTGGCGGTGGTAAACGATTTGAGGTGTCACTGCCACCACCACCAGGTGGTCCACCTCAATCATAGGGAGTATGTGGAAAGAGGTGATCTCAGCTCCAGGCAGCTGAGGCCTAGGACTATGGTGCTCCAGAGATGATATGAGGTTCGATCTATGTCTACTCCACATTAGTTTAAGTACTTATATACATAGGTGCCAGTCATTATTTTATTTCCTCTACCCTAGTTCAGAGCTCGGAGATCCCTGTGGAGCCGTTGGATTAATCCTTACAGCTAGAGACAACTATGAGAGAGGATTTGATGATTACACACTGCTGACAGCAATGTGAGCTTACTCTGGGAGGTGAGATCTTCGGTTGAGATCTTCTACTAGTGGCATCGAGACCTTATGAAGTCATCTTGGGTATAGACTGGTTATCCATAGTCCATTTTCATATTTACTGTTTTAGGAGAAAAGTGTGTTGTGTCTGCACGGATGGGACCAGGTTTTCCTTCACCAGTGAGAAGGGGACATTTACCGCACAGGATGGACTTACCCAAAGGAGAGTGCAGCCGATCACTCATCATTTTTCTATCCATACCCTCAAAACAGTTGATGTGGATAGTCTGAGATATCCTATAGTGGTGGACCAGTATGCATATGTCATCCATAATGATGTTCGGGATATAACTTCTCATAGATTTGTGGAATTTTACATTGAATTGTTCCTGGTGATGACACTGATATCTACACAAGCATATCAGATGGATTCCATGGAGAATCATGAGCCACAGGTACAGTTGGAGGACTTACAGGGGAAGGGTTCCATTCGGCCTAGTGTTTCACCATGGGAATCCCTGATTTTGTTCGCCAAGAAGGCGGATGGGAGACTGCGACTTTGTGTTGACTGTCTGCACCTGAACTAGGTGACCATGAAGAAAATTTACCCACTCTGCAGTGTTGATTACCTATTGGATCAGCTGAAGGGATCACGGTGGTTCTCGAAGATAAACCTTAGGTCAGGCTATCACTTGCTCAGAGTACGAGACGAGGATGTGTAGAAGACTTCTTTCAGATGTCGGTATGGTCACTATGTGTTCTTGGTTATTCCATTCGGTGTGACCAAAGCTGTAGAAGTGTTCATGGGACTCATGAACATGATCTTTCATCCATAACATGATCACTTTTTAGTAGTTTTCATCGATGACGTTCTGATGTACTCAACTACTAAGAAAGAGCATGCCTATCACTTGCAGATAGGTATGGCCACACACCGAGAGCACCAGCTTTATGGTACGATTTGGAAGTGCCAGTTATAGATCTGATAGGTTCACTTTCTAGGACATGTAATCTCAGATGTTGGATGTGTGGTGGATCCAGAAAATATTGAGGCCGTACTTTCTTGGGAGCCACCCAGGAGTGTGACAGAGGTATGGAGTTTCTTAGGTTTGGACGAATACTACCACAGATTTGTGACAGATTTTTCCAGAGTCTCAGCACCTTTATCAACATTGATGAAGAAGGGGAAACCTTTTGTGTAGAAGAAGAGATTCTAGCAAAGTTTTTAGGAGCTGATGTAGAGGTTTACTAGTGCCCCCAACATGAAGCTTCCGAGGTAGGGCGTTGGGTACGTAGTCTACTGCGACGCATCAAGGACCGGGCTCAGATGTTTCCTGATGCAGGAGCGAGCATTCATCGCATATGGCCATCGACAGCTGAGACAGATTGAGTAGAACTATGCTACCAGTGACCTTGACTTATTATCTGTGGTATTATCTTTGAAGATGTGGCACACTATCTGATCGGAGAGTGTTATACGGTCTACTCTAATCACTAGAGTCTCAAGTATATATTCTCCTAGAAGGACCTAAACCTGAGAAATCGATGTTGGATTGAGTTCCTCCAAGACTTGGACTTCGATATAGTCTATACTCTTGGGAAGGGGAATGTTTTAGCAAATGCACTTAGCTGGGGATCTGGTATACAACTGCTAGGTGAGGCGACGGAGCAGCTGGCCGCTTTGTAGATATACATTGTGGATCGAGATGGAGAATTTTTTCTTCAGTATCTTAGAGTCACTCCCCCAATCCATAAGTGAGTTTGGGAGGCACAACGCGGGGACACTGATTATGAGGCTCGACGTGATCATATAACCACAAGACAAGAACCTGATGTATATTCTTGAAGGTGGGGAGCATGTCATCCTTTTTGGAGGACGTACCATGGTACCAATATCACTTCGGGAGGAAGTGTTGAGGGAGTTAAATATGTCCCCTCTGGTGGTGCATCTAGGAGTGGAGATGATGTACCAGGACCTCCGACGACAACACTGGTGGCTTGGAATGAATAAAGTAGTAGCAGAGTTTTTCTCTCGGTGCCTCACTTGTCAGCAAGTGAAGGCGGGGCATCTGGTACCAACAGGATTAGTTCAGCCTTAATATGTCCTAGAGTGGAAGTGGGAAGGGGTATCCATGGACTTCGTGATAGGACTTCCACATACATCCAAGGGTCATGACTATATCTGGGTGATCGTCGACCGACTCACCAAGTCGGCCCACTTCCTATCGATCATTGAGAAGGGTTTAGTAGAGAGCTCAGGACGCCACTATGTGGAGGAGATTATGTAGCTACATGGAGTACCCTCGACGATTGTCTCTGATCGTGATCCACGTTTCACATCCCAACATTGGAAGGGGTTGTAGGAGGATTTCAGGACGCAACATCATTTTAGCTCCGCCTTCCATCCTTAGATGGATGGACAGACTGAGTGGACCATTCAGACCCTTGAGGACATGATGTGTTCTTGCGTTCTTGAATTCGGTCGTAGCTGGGAGGATCAATTACCCCGATTGGGGATCACATATAACAATATTTATCACTCCAAGATTATGATGCATCCATTCGAGGCTCTTTACGGTCGACCATGCAGATCACCTTTGTGCTGGACTGACCCAGATGAGTCAGCACTCATGGGATCAGAGATGGTAAAGGCTACCATAGAGAAGGTGCATATCATCCACGAAAAGATGAAGACTACACAGAGTAGGCATAATTCTTATGCTGATAGGATATGGAGACCTATGGAGTTCGAGGGCGGTGACCACGTCTTTCTACGAGTCTCACCTCGACAAGGTTTGAAGAGATTTGGTTGGGGTTGAAAGTTATCTTCGAGGTTCATCAGAGAATTTCAGGTCCTCAATAGTGTTGTCGAGGTGGCTTACTTCTTAGCTCTTCCACGTTAGCTGCACCGGGTGCACGACATCTTCCACGTATCCCAGCTGAGGAGATACGACCATGACCCTTCACACATCAATGACTGGGGTGAGCTGGACATCGACGATGGGGAAACATTTTCTAAGGTTCCAATGGATATTGAGGATTGACAGGAGAGATTCCTTCATGGGAGATCGATACATTTGGTTTGTGTATGTTGGAATCAAGGGAACCTCCAAGAGAGAACATGGGAGCGGGAGACTCAGATTGGAGATCAGTACCCCCGCTTGTTTAACTAGTTATTGTGATGTGTCTTTCGAGGATGCAACACCCTGTGGTAGAGAGGATATAATGTCCCAAATTTTCCTTGTAATTTTCTTTAATTATATGGGAATATTATGAGTGCAAAAAAATTAATGGTGTGTGATTCTGATACCTAGAGTTCCCAGAATAAATTTTTTAACTTTTTCAGGTACGTTCAATAAATGCACGAGTGGAATTTTTTAACTTTTTAACCAGTGCTCAGAATTGAAATTTGAGGACACCATTGAACATGCATCATTGATATTCTCTTATGGATACCTTCACCTCAATTTCCATAGGTGGAGGGTGAAAGTTAGTTTTTTTGTTTTTCGTGGGAGAGTTTATAAAATATAATAAAAATGAAACAATAAATTTTATTTTTATTTTAATCCTCTCATTTGAATGCATGGTGATGGGGAACACTCGAACCCCACTTAATGTGGAAAAACCATTCAACTCTCCATGGTTATTGGTGCATACTTCAATTAATTAATTGTGCCAACTTTAATTAATTTATATACATAATTTTTTAGTTGGTCGAATCCTCATTTCCCAAGTTGGAAATTATTGGGAAAGGTGAGAGTTGGAGAACTTTGGAGAAAACTTTCCTCCAAATAATGAACACCCTCTCCAAAAAATATCATACTTCAGAATCAAGAACGAGGCTAATTCACGAACCGATTTCGGAAGCATTTTGCGGAAGCGACAATTTTTGGCACCCTCATCGCCTTCGCCGACTTCATCTCAAGACACCTCCAACCAGCAATCGAGGTTGGGATTAATGTTTTTTTATACCCCAATACTTGTTCATGAAATCCTTCATCAATTAAGAACTTCAACGTCGAATTCTATATTTCTAATGCGGAGAGTGAGAACCAAACAAACATGGCCCAAACTATCAGTAGCCTTTGTAAATTTTGATGGTTTTGAATCGATGGAAACATCCCGAGATAAGTTCGAGAGTCTTAGGAAGGAATAACGGGCTATCGGGGCACATCCAGTGCCCTGAGGAACATCTCCAGCAGCCTGTGCTAGTGACCAGCACTGGTGGGGCTCTGGAGCGGTGGCTAGAACTCCATCCGACTACGCTGACATTGGCAGTGTGACTGCACTGTTGAAGAAGGGTCGCAGAAAACCATGTGCGGCCGCCAGCACATGGTCAGCTGCGATAAGGGAGCGGTTGCGCACGACCGTACTTCCAGGCTTTTAGGGTCGTGTCACAATGTCGCGGCGACAATTGGAGGGCGGTCAGCTAGCTATCGGCCACTGGTGGTGGTGCAGCGCGTGACCACGCCGCGCAGGTGGTCTCGCTGTCCATCCATCCGAGGAGCCGAACAGGGCCCCGGGTCCCGTGTACCAACTTCCGGCACCACACGGCACAGACCGGATGACGGCCCAACCCGAACGGCCCAGCCGTTCATGTAACCAAGGGGTTCCTTCCCTTTGGGTGGCGGCTAGGGCGGACCCCACCGTGGTGCCACCCAGCTGCTGGCCAGCACGGGCCAGCGGGCCCCCCAATGGGCCATGCCACACCGGTAGGTCTGGGAAGACCCAGTGAGCCAGACCCAACGAGCTGGGTTGGACCGAGGTCTAGACTAGGGTCAGCCCAGGCCGGGTCAGTCCGACCGGGTCCGACCGGACACAGACCGACATCGACCCCCTTCCACTCTTTCGACCATAACATGAGCTACGAGCATCCATTTGATGAACCATATACAGTTTCAGAAACCTTGGATCAAGGTGGTCTTATAGGTATACCCCACTTGAAATTTTAATAATGTTGGGGTACGGTCGGGTTGGATCGAACACGAATCTAGCCTGGCCCTCAGGACTAAAAGGGAAATAACATACAGAACGACCATCTGACTGACACACCTTTTGTTGCATTAAGACCCCTTTTACATTGTGGTCCTTTGGGATAATTCTTCATTGTAAATTACGGTAGTTGAGGTATCTATTAGTGGCTTGAGGAGTGGACCCTCCGGGAATATGGCGAGCTTAGTGCGGGAACCTTATACCTGGCTGTAAGTTGAGAAATGGATCCTTTGTGGGTCTTTTCTTGGGATCCTACATGGGTCTGTGCTTTTGGATCCTAAGTGGGTCTATGTATTGGGATCCTACTTGGGTCTGTGATTTGGGATCCTAAGTGTGTATATGATTTGGGATCCTACATGGGTCTATGTTGTATTATCCCACTTGGATCCGCTCTAGGAATCCACTTGGGATTACTACAGGATCCTACATGGGTCTACAGTACTTAGATCCTACATGGGTCTAATTATTTAGGATCCTACGTGGGTCTGATGATTCAGGATCCAACATGGGTCTTCCACTCAATGGAGTAAGATAATTTAGTAGTTACATCTAATCATCTTTACTTTTGTACCTATGTTATACCTAGTGTGAGTTGAGTCTTTACCTCTGTGGTAATAATTTGTGTGGCGTACCTTTGTGGTGATAACTTTGTGGTATTTTTCTGTGTGTTGTTACCTTGGTGGTACTATATTCTTTTTGTTACCTTTGTGGTATTATTTCCTTTTTGGGATAGGTGAGATTTGAGATTTTGAGTCGGTCATCGTGTTTCCTCATGATTGAGATGGGTTTACTCGACAACATAGGTATATTTATCAGCATATACCTAACATGGGATGACAATTGTTTTCATTATTTCTGGTTTATCCTTTGTGGATTTTGTGAGACCTTCGAGGGTCTTTGGGTCCCTACTGAGTATCGCAATAATCACCCATGAACGGGCTATGCCCGCAACTTCTTGTGTTTGTTGAATACGATAGATAGTGCTGAGTGAGGACAAGAGTACAAGGTATAGAGGTAGCTCAGAGGTGGAAACTAGAAGTGGCATACTGCAGAGATGATTGTTTGAGATCTATACCTACCCTTCTGGTAGGATCCTTGGCAGGTGTTTACAGGAGTTATTTTCAGTTTTACTTGTACTTTTCAGTTTACTTGTACCTTTTAGTCGGGCCTGTATCCTTGCCCCTTATTCATTTTGTACACACCCTGTTTACAATATAGTATACTTTTGTTTATACTTTAGTTTGTTCTTGAATGTGTGTGTTTCCATGTTATAAAGGCATTGACTTCCCGGTTTTAGGGAATAATCCGTCCGGTGCTAGTCACCAGACCGTGGCCTATGGAAGGCGGGCTTTGGGTAGTCACGGTACGGGCCCCGGGGGACTGGTCGTGACATGAATCACCTTATTTCCATTGGAATTTACAAAATAATAATATATTAGATGTTATTTGGTGATAACTAATATGTTTTTCTAGATTTAATTGAGTATCCCAATAAAATATGTTAATTAAGTTTTGAATTAATTTGTGAAGCTCATAATTTGATTAATAAATCCTATATTTGTTTTTGGTACTATGAAATATCATTTATATAATATCTCATTATAGTTTGAAATGAAATATTTTCGTTGATTCAAACTATAAAAGAATATCTATCCATGTATTTTTTAATTTTATATGCTACATTTTTGAATTAAGTGGATAAAAATGGTAAGGATTGATGAAATTGTCTTATAGATCAAAGACCTACAAAATTGAAAATTGAATAAGAATATATTGTGTACTTTTTTGAAAGGTACCATGAAATATTTTTCCATTAGATGTGTTAAGAAGACCATGCATATATTTAATTTCATGATGAATTAATCCTTGGTTCATGAATTAGTTTCATGACTATGAAAAATATAAATCATTAGGAGGAGATTTAAGGATCCCTATATTGGGAACATATAATATTTTTTAGTGGAACATTCTAAAACGAAGTGTTCCTTTATAAAAACATTAGGCATACCTTAACCAAAAAGACATGGCCAACTCATTCCCACTCATATGCTACCATAGAGACTAGAGAGAGTGTACATAGGGGTTTACATTGAACACAGCAATGCTACATAGGATGGTGCCCAAGGGAATGAGATGTGGTGAGGTGTTTCATATGTAGGTGTGGGTGCAATGTTTTACTCGTTTCAACTCAAGAGGTAGGGGAAATAAGATAATATATATTATAGATAGAAGCTTATTTAAAGAAAAATGTAGGAAGATAATTAAGTGGGATACTATCCACCCATTAAATTATACAAGGATATATCATAACCATTTTATAATTTCAATATATATCATCTGATCATTCCAAATTCATCGTCATATTCAGGGAATCTCTTATTCAATATTGAGGCTTCTTTTTATTAGAAATTTTCATGATAACATGATTCATCCTACATCCATCATATCTTTTTGTACCTGTGATCAATCTAAGACAGTGAAATATAATCAAACATCCTTGAATCCCAACATGAAATATTCATCATTCATGTATTCCATTTTGAACAATATGATATTGGTAAGGATAAAAAATTATGTCGGAATGGGAATTATGTCACAGTTTCAGATGAATACATTTTGTCACATAAATGATCAGGTATTATGAAATCACAAATCCACTCAAGCATTACTTGAATATAAAGAAGATGAGGGTTTTTTCATTTTGAAGAAAATGGGAATTTAATATCTTCCAGATTCCATGAATATACACTGATGTATAATTTCAATAATATATATTTATAAGGAGTTTTGGATCGAAATAAAATGTATATTATAGTTGATTGATCCTTATCTTTAAATACTAAGAGACTAAGATGAGTTAACGCTTTTAGTTATTTGAGAACCCTCGTTTTCAATTATGAAAATTGATAATATGAATTATCATTTATGTGATGAATCCCTTGAATTTATATATATGTGAGTAAGTTTATACAATCATATATTTCGTGAATAAAAAAAATTGGCTCTATGAGTCACTTAGTTATGTGAAGGAAAGGATTAATACACTCATATATTGTGAATTATAGAATCATGAAATAAATTATTTTGGGAAGAAAATAAGTGCCACAATGATTGTTCAACAAGGAGGTGAATAGAATTGTTATTTTGTGGTGTGAAGGATGATATGAAAACTAAACGGTTTTATCATTTAAAATACATATAATCGTCAAATCATTAATATGGTAGTCGTGTGTTGGAAAAAAATTATTTCAATATCTGTTCAGGATAATTGATAATATATTTGTGATCCCTACACAATGAAAAGTAAAATCGTGATATAAAGATAATATATTTCACATAAATCATCCGAAAATCATTATTTGAATATAAATAACAATGAACTTCTTGAATAAATCAATATAATATTTCACTCATGGAGGCCATGAAATATTCATGCATGAATTTAACAATTTTTGTGTAATTCACTTTCAGGAATATTTCTTGTGAGAAGAATAATAGAAGAGAAACAATACATTTTTAATTTTGTAAAATATGTATCAAGGTCATAGAATATTTTTTTTACATGTCAAAAATATATTCATATTATTCCAACTGAATGAAAAAAGAGGCATCCTTCCTAATTTATACATGTATAAGACAACCTGATTTACATTTTTTTGGAAATAGAGGATTCTGTATGATTTTTTTCATTATGAAATATTTGATCAAAATCATTGGTAACTACTGAGGAATAATTTTTATTCATTTTTATCACATTATAAGGGATAGTATGCTATTATTTATTCTTGTTCATTAATACTAATGGTTTCATTAAAGCTAGTTCGTTCCTAGAATAATGAGTATATGTCCGTACAATTTATTTTTATTTATTTGATAATAAAATGATAGATGTGTGTGAGTTGGATAATTACAACCATTAATTGACGATGTAGTTATCAACATTTGAGGTTGAATTTGTTTTCCAATCCAGGTGTTCCTTGTGCATTATTATTTTATGTTCATTATTTCTAACTATAGTTAGTGTATACAACAGAATCATTGAATGAAAAACTGACATAGGTGTTAAAAGGGTTAGAAATTTTACGGTGATAATAATTTATCCCACACTTAATCAGAACTTATCAATGTGGTCATGCTAATGTAATCTAAACAATTATTATTAGAGGTCTGTTCACACATCATATTTGATTATATGATTTGATAATTCCTGATTATTTGAATTCAATTCTAAATTCATATTGTAGTGAAAACATAGAGATGTTTTATCTATTACAGATCGTAATTGAATATCATCCAACACATTATAGAATATAAATTTGAGATAATTACTCAAGAAAAATTAGAAATCCCTCTTATAAAATGAAGATGAAAAACCCATTTTTTATATCATAATTCTAAGTATACAATTCTAATATGGAAGTAGAATATATGGATGTCTAGTATAGTAATAATTAGAAAGACATTAGTTCCACTGCATGTAGTGATTCATCCCAACAAGAAGTGTATGCATCAAAATTATCATTCCAAAATTATATTCATGGATTTCAAATAAATAATAATATTCTACATATATCATATGACTTTAATCATTAATCATTTGATACATTGAATGATATGAATCATTACAGTCCTAAAGATGTTGTCACCATTATCTATGGAAAATTAAAAGGTATGTATGACAAGTTCATCAAGAATGATGAAAATATAGATTCGTGGAGATATATTTTTGAGAAAGAATATTATACATTTAGAACATCCAAGAATGGTAAAAATATTCCAAATGATATAATTATAATTTTATCTGCTAATGATAAAAGAGAATCGAAAATTTAAGAATCAAGGATAAAGTATTGTTTTAAAATACAGTACAATATTTGACATAAATAATACTAATTTCATGAGAGGTTATTAAAAATTCATAACCAATGTTTATGAAAATTACTATTTGGAATGTAAATAATGGATGGAAATATATTAGATGAGCGTTTGTTCATATAACCACCTCAAGAAGTAATATAAACCAAGAATCATAGAGAACCATGTGATGAATGTCCTGTGATAGAAAAGGAATAAATGGAATTTCAACAAGATGTTACTAATGATGAACCCAAATTGACAATGATTAAAAATAGTAAAAATAATTATATTAAACTCTACATGAATTATTAACTGTCACATTGAGGAGAAAAGAAATGAGTCTCACAGTTGAGAAACAATTCTCAACCATACTTCTCTCGATGAACAATTAAAAGCTATCCACATTATTTATATCTTCATTGTGAAAATTCCTTATTTTTAGGTAAGTGAAGGTGATTCATATTCTCATTAGGAGAATAGTATTAATGAAGAATATATTGTTATTTCAAGAAGTGTGTATATTTATTCCAAGAATAATGGAAGACACCATCTTGGTTTTTTCTATCTAATGATTTCGTGAAGACAGTTTTTTGCAAAGGATCTATGGACAACCTTTCTAAAGATGATTAAGCTATTATAGATTGTCTAAAAAACTTGAATTCAACATTATGGATGTGATAATAAATATGCAATTATCATTTATTTTTATTCATAATATTATATAATGGAAAGATATATCATGATGATGTAAATGTATACATATTCCTTTGTGGGGGTGTATCTGAAGAAGTTCCTAAATTATTATATTTCGTTCAAAAATATTATCTTAGGAAAATAAATTTTCACAAATTCTTTGATGAGGTATGTTGGAATATTCTAAAATCCTTATTTTAAAAAATAAAATGATTCTTAATATTAAGTGAATGAATTTAAATGAATTAATGAGATGAACAAAACAATATTGAAGATGTTCCGGGACTAATTTCATAAATGATACTATCCATTTATAATTTAAATTTGTTAACAATTGTGTTAATATGTGTGAAGTTGTTTCAGTCTATGTTTATCTTGATATTTTTCTTCAAACATAGTGTTAGATAACTTTCACTTGTATTGTATCATTCAATTACTATCAACCAATACACTATATAATATTATCTGAGGAAACATCAATGCTTTTTTATATCAATTGTTATCATATTCGGAACTGATAATTCATAGCACCGATGTATAAATTATAATTTCATTGGTTATCCACCGGGTTAGACAATGAAAACATATATTATAACAATTGATATCAAATTGATCAAGAAATAATTGATTTCATCTACTCTCTAGTAATTTTCATTTTTAACGATAAAGGGGAGAGAATAAAATGAAAAAAATGTGTGAATAATTTTAGAGAAAAAAATTCCATCCCATTTCCTACATTAGTTTGGGAAATAAATAAAAAGGGATAGATTGATGATCCTAATTATATTTCTATTGTATTTGTTTTCAATGACACAAAATGTGATGAAGAACTACATTTCAATATGAATTTAATAAATTAGAAAAGATTGTATATTAATTGGTGTTCCAAACAAATGTTGATGAAGATAGATGTGAATCCCTAACAAACTATTTGAATTAGTTTGGGAATTACATTTTGAATTTCAGAATATGAGTAAATAATAATGGTGGCATTTTTTATTCTACCAAATAATCTGTATAGAAGATCTATATATATTTGGAAAATATATATTTTAATTATTTATAATATTTGATGAATATCTATCAATGTATGTTCAAAGGTAAATTTCTACAATTTTTGATGAAATGGATTTAAATTATGATGATTCATACTATAGAAATAATCCTCAAATAGTTGTTCTAGTGGAAATTGAAATGGTGAAGATATTTATTTCATTGAATGAGATCATTAAATTATATTGCATGAGTTGTTTGATGATGACCATGTAAAACATTATTTGAATGAACAATTAAATATTTGTTTTGGATGTAGTATTTAGATAATGAAAATTATAATTTTTCATAAGGGTATTTAAGGATACCGATGTTTGGTAAATAAAATTTTTTTGGACGTTTATAGAGAATAGAGGCACTTTAGATAAAAAATAAGCCACCCATAGCAAACCAAGATATGTGAGCTCATTCCTACACATGTGTGGGAAGGCTTCAACTTGTGGGAGAGCTATCCAAGTTGGCTAGTCAAAATTTTTGATATAGTTGGAAACCATATCTAAAATGGGGTGTTTACATGGGATTGTCCAGGGTACATGAACTGTTTATGGGGGAGCGGGACCAGGGGAACATGAAAAGTTGTTGCACAACCTTTGTGGGTGTGTGTGAATGGAGTTCTAGGGGCCATTTGTAGTGCCATATTGAGATGAATAAAATTGGGATACTATATATTTTAAATCATAGATAATTTTTAGACTGATGTTGGATAAGAATGAAACACGATACTATTCACCCACTATATGATATAGAGATATATCATAGTTTCATGGTGAATTAATTTTGTTTCATATGATGATTCCACATTCATCTTCATTGTTTTCACAACCGTAGTTTTATGTTGGTGATTATGTTCATCATAAATTTTCATGCGCACATGAGACAACATCTAAGGACCCACCCAGTTTCCTAGAGCCGATGCCTTATATTATTACATTGGCATATAAACCAGGTATATGATTCTTGAAGTACTGGGTAGAATAGTATTTTATTAAACAAGATTCATACATATGTTCAACCTTACAACATGAAAATAAACACAACATAGAAACTCCTATGACAGTATCTATAACTCCTAGGTTATTCAGCATGTCATTCATAATATACATCTTCGTGTCTTGGAAAAATTGAACATAAGAAAGGGGTGAACCCAAATGAATAGTAAGGTTAAGAAATATAGTGGAATATATCATAAACATAAACATTAGTTGTGGTGAATAATATAAAAACACATGTATTTAATAATGAACACGAACACATTGTCGGAGAAAAGATATGAATAAATAATGATGTAATAAAACACAATTAAGGATATTATATTAGTAGAATTACCACAAGAAATATCAATTACTATATTCAAAATGATGGAATACATAATGTGGTACATCTTAACTATACTTTCATGTCCTTGTTCGAAGACCATAAAAATCAATTTTGTCAAGGCCTTGTGTCAAGACCATAGATTGTCTAAGGAGACCTACTGATGCTCGGTAGGGATGTAACGGGTCCCACACGACACATAATAAGTCATATTAATTCTTCATATGAATGGTAATAAACATAAGAAACCTATACATTCATATTTAATATATAATATGAAATGTAAATAACACTACCCGAACATTAAGCATAAACACTAATCATTCAGAGTAAATTGGTGAATGGTTTGGAGATAGCACATCCACTATCAAAATAATAATAAAAAATTAAATTATATATTTTATATGATATCATAAAATATTAATCCCAATAAAATATAATAATCAATTATATTGAATAAAAACATGAAGATTCTCTTATAAAATCATCATGTATTTATTGAGATAAATACTATTTTACTTTTAAAAGAAGAGTAACTTTTGAAAAATACTTATATAAGACAAGAAGAAATTTAAGATAGTATCATCATAAAAAATGAGATATTTTATAAATCAAATGTCTTCTAAAAAAATATTATATATTTCCCTTGAAAAACGGTACGAATTTTAGAAATTCCTTTGAATCGGGCTTGTATTACGGGTAGAATTTTTGAAATATCCTTTTAAAACCTATAAATACCCATAAATGAAAGTATTATTCTAGTTTGTACACATATATAGAAAATTATCACAGAATATATTAGGGTTAAATATTAATAAATAATATTTTAATTGAGGTATGTATAGATTATGAGTAACCCAAATGAATAAGGTGGTTCAAGTAGAAAACTCTTACATTAAGTTTGAATGTTCCCCTCTTGACATTATGGTTCTAGAATATGAAATTAGTAAAATTAATAACATAATTTATAACATAATTTATATTTATTTAGTTTATAAATATATTTTTAGTTCAATTATTTTCTTACTGATAATTTATAATATTTAATTTTGACATTCGAGAGTGTCTATTTTCCTGATTTTCATAATCAGTTCACTGGTTTTTTAGTGATGGTGTTCCTTTGGAATGGATGTAAATATCCATTATTGAATATAAAAAATATATATGAACATACATTCGTTTTAATGTTCATTTATATCATTTTTAAAGGTAATGAGGATGAATCATTATATTAAATATTAATGACAATCACTTGTATTGTTTTAGCTGTATTTTGATTATTTTGAACTATTTTGGTCATATGATATAATATTAAGTAAATATAATTTTTACAGAATATTAAATACATATATCATATCCTATTTCAAAAAAAAATAATGGTTTGATGACTAGTATTGAAGGTGAAATAGAATAATGAAACTTTGTCGTCCATGAATGTTGTAAATTGGAACCTCGCGGATAATGATTTTGTTTATAAAAATAAAAGAGAGAGAGTAAGGATTTTGATGATGTTTCTTCCATTAAAATTTTGTAATTCTATTATATATATGATAGTGAAGTTATCATGGCCATTTATCTAGAGGAGGTGATGAGTGAAAAACAATAGAAAAGAACATGAAAGGAAATTGAATGAAATATAATGTGAATTTACCTCTTCAATCCACCTCCTTGAGAATCTCTTTAAGGGAAGGGTTTTGTGTCTTTTGGAAAGACCAAGAGATCTTGTATGTAGGGATTTATTTGGGAAGGGTATTTGGGAATAAAATATAGGATATTTAAGGAATATAGTAGTGAATAGAAGAGGGAGTGAGGGGGGTAAGAGAGGAGGAGAGGAGGGTTTTCCCATTATTTTACTCATTATTTTGTTATTTTTCCAAAGACAACCAATTATATTGATTCTTGTGACCAAGAATAATAATATTTGAATGATGTTTTGAATATAGGGTTCTTACATCATCCATGATTCTATTAATAGTGAATTTAACTAATAATGTATATATATAGTATATTATCATATTTTACTATTCAATAAAAATTCGAGTATTTCAAAAAAATCCCAAAATTTAACATGGAAAATTTTTCAATGGGTAGAATTAAAAAATGATCACCATTTTTTGAAAATAATTTTATAAATATTATTAATTTAATTTTTAAATAATATCGTAACTTATTTAAAAAATAAAAATTTCAAAACTATAATCTCTTTTATATCACCATGAAAAATTAATTAGATTTTATTATCTTATAACCTTGTTATTATAAAATAATAATATGATTTAATATTTATTAGGTTCATATTTCAATTCAATTTAATATTAATAATGACAAATATCTATTAAAATATAATTATATTTGTCTTATCATACTCTTAATATCTTACTGAACACAACCATGTATGTCAGTTTTTTGAAATTCAAGTCATAGAGGG
Organism: Viscum album; assembly: GCA_963277665.1. Classification (NCBI taxonomy): domain Eukaryota; kingdom Viridiplantae; phylum Streptophyta; class Magnoliopsida; order Santalales; family Viscaceae; genus Viscum; species Viscum album. The sequence goes on along the minus strand of OY728120.1, from coordinate 25,164,258 downwards.
AGAAAGTTATGTTTACTAACTAGGTTATAACAAAGTGGTGTGTTGTGGACACTTAGTGTTTCCTGTATTTAATATTAAATTATTTTATGAATCTTGGGGTGTAACATTATCCCCACCTTACATTAATTTCATCATCCAAATTACCAGAATTTCACCTCAAAAAACATTTTGGTATTTATTAATTAAAATCTCATAATGCTCCCATGTTTCCTCTTTGATTTTATGTATTTTAAAAAGTATATTTACCATTAGAGTTGTCTAATTCCTCAACACTTGATCTTTATAGTCTATAATTGAGATAGGCTCTTCACAGTATGACAGTTATGGTTTCAATTCTTTACCTATAGACGTGAGGACATGTGTTGGGTCTAGCATGTAATTTCTCATGAATGTGACATAGAATACATTGTGTACTTTGGAAAATCTAGGTGTCATAGCCCAACGATATGAAATAGCTCCAATTCTATTAATAATTTCAAAAGGATCTATGTACATAGGGCTTAGTTTCCCATTCTTCCCAAATCTTATAACACCATTCCATGGAGATACATTTATGAAAACATGATCTCCCACTTGAAACTCCAAATACTTTATTCAATTATCAACATATTTTTTTTCTACTTTGAGTGCTTTGATATGACCTTGAATAGCCTTTAGCTCTGTTGTTGTTTCCTCCACAAGCTCTAAGCCCACTAGTTTATTTTCACCAACATCATCCCAACATGTTGGTGTATGAAATCTCTTTCTGTACAATACTTCATATGGCACCATTTGATTACTTGTATGGAAACAATTATTGTATGAAAACTCCACCAAGGGTATATACTAATCTCACATACCAAAAATGTCGAGCGAGCATGATCTCATCATGTCTTATAAAGTTTGGATTTTCCTTTTTTATTGTCTGTTAGTTTGTGGGTGATATGAAGTACTCAATCGAAGCTCAGTATCCATTGATTTCTCAATAATTTTCTAAACTTTCAATGTAAATCGTGGATCAGGGTAAGAAAAATTTGAGATAGGTGCTCCATGAAGTCTCACAAAATCATTAATATAGAGTCGTGCTAGGCTATCTAGTGTAAAATTTTCCCTTATTATGAGAAAATGAGAAATGTTTGTTAGTCGATTAATATTTACGCATATCGCATCAGTATTCCTTATAGTTTTGGGTAATCCTATTAAAACAATCCATGGTGATGTCATCCCACTTCCATGTAAGAATAGTTAGTGGATGCATGACTCCAATAGGATGTTTTCATTTGACCTTAACTTGTTGAGAGACTAAACATATTGATAAATAATAAGAAATTTCCCTTTTCATGTTGCCCCACACGAAATCATCATTCAAATATCTATACATTTTAGTTCTATAATGGTGTTTTGAGAAATTCGAGGTACAAGATTCGTCGAATTACTCCATTTTTAGCTTGGGTATGGAGGGAACACATAGCCTCTTCCCAAATTTCAGAATTCCTTCTTCACACATGAAATTAGTCAACTTCCCATCTTTTATGTCATTAATTTCTTATTAAGGATTCTCATCATTATACTATGAAGGAATATTTATTTCCAATAAAGATGGCTATGAAACCATTTGAAAAAGTAGTGAAGTTTCTCATTCTTTGATGATTCCCATATCCATCCTCACTATATCAATTTACAAAGGATCCTTGTCAGTAATCATTTTGTTGAGAACTCCATGATACATCCTGCTCAATTCATCAGATACCTTATTTTACTTTCCTGGGTGGTAGTGTGTCGAATAATAATAATATTTGAGTAGTTCGATCCATAACCTTTGAATCATGATGAGTTTTTTCTATGAGAATATATACTTCATACTTTTGTGATCTATATATATCTCACATATATTTACATAAAGATATTTATACATACATTTGGAGAAAATATTAAAGCTACAAAATCACGATCATGAGGAGGATTGTTTTGTTATTGAATTTTTAACTTCCATGATGCATATGAAAAATATTTATCATTATTTAAAATGAAACTACCACGTCCATTATTTGATTCATCATTATAGATCACAAAACCATCATTCCTCGATGGTAGATTAAGGATTGGTTCATTGAATAATTTCCACCTCAATTCATCAAAATATTCCACACGTGATATTTTATATATGAACATAAGCCCTTTACGTTTAATCGTGGTCATCAGGTTTGATAGATGGGAGACATTCTTAATGAAATGCTACTAATAACTTGATAGAACAATAAAACTACGTACATGTGATATTTTCATTGGAGTAGGCCATTATTTCACAAAAATTCTCTTCACAGGATCAATTGAAATTACAACCTCATAGAAAATGTGGCCAAGAATGAAAAATTATTGAAACCAAAATTCACACTTGATAATCATCATATAAAATTAATTTCTTATAAGAGTCTTCATAATTGTGTGCATTTTATTTTCATGATCTCTATAGTTTTTGGAGTATACAAAGATATAATCAATAAATACGACCAAAAATTCATCAAGATATTCCGTGAACACTTTATTCATTAGATTCAAGATAACAGAGGGTTAATTATTCAGTCAAAAAGTAATTACTGTATACTGATAATGCCCATACCTGGTTTGAAATTCTATCATTGGAATGTCTTCCTTCCTTGTATGAAACTGATGATATCCAGATCGAAGGTCAATATTTTCAAAATATTTAGCTCCATGAAGATTATCAAATAAATCATCAATGTGAGGTGGGGATACTTGTTCTTTATTGTTATAACATTGATCTCCTAGTAGTCAATGCACATCCACATAGATCCACCTTTCAACATAACGAAAATAACAGGGTCTCCCCATGGAGAAACACTTGGGAAAATAAATCCTTTATAACTCGATTCCTTTAGTTATTTCTTTTATTATACTAATTCTATAGTGGGAATTATATAAAGGGTCATTGATATGGGATTTGAATCTGAGATTATGTCAATTTAAAACATAATTTCTTGCTTTGTAGGATGTCCTGCTAAATCCTCTGGAAAGACATCAACATATTCATGTACAATAGGTAAATCCTATTTTTGAACATTCTATTTCTCACCCATAGATATTTCATTCCCTTCCACCCCAATAATTGAATTTATTAGAGCTACTAGGGGTTGATCTAGGTGAAAAATCATATAGTGATTTTTTACCCTAATGATAAGGGACTCCACAACATCGTCTAAAATTGTATCCTCTTTCTTCATGCAATAAATTATCACATCATGCTTCAAAAGCTAATCAATACCAACTATTATATAAAATTCAATCATGGGTATGACAATAAAATCTATAGATAAGGCATGTTTATATGTCTTAATGGGGACTTCCTAACATAACTTTGTTTTAATGATACCTCCCTTAAGAGTTTTGATTAACAACTCCCATATTAAATAAAATTAGAAATATCTAATTTTCATAGAAAACTGGGATGATATAAAGAATGGGATGACTCAGAATCAAATAATTCATTGGATACGTTCGAGGAAACGATTAAAGTACCTTCCACCACATCATTAGGAACATTATACCCCACAATTATGACCACATAAGCTTGGCCTTGCTCTTATACCCTTCATTGGGGAATCATTCCCTAACACATTGGAAATTAAAGTGCTTAATGTCCCATCTTTTTTCAATTTCATATTTGTAAATTGGTATCATCATTCATCCCTGTACAATCACGATATAGGGGACCTTTTTCTCTTCACTTGTAACAGAACCACATTCCCTTCAAGAAAGTGCCAGGGTGTTTCTTCCCAAAATTTATGCATGGTTGGAGGTGAACACTTCCTTTCATCCCCATTTCCGTATTTCCTTTTCTAGAGATTTTTGTAGCCATATTACTCTCTTATTTTCTTTTATATTCATTAGACATTTAAAAATACTTTTCTGTCTTGATAGCACTTGAGACTAAATGTTTCATATGATGAGAAAATTTGGGAGACTAGTTCCCTTAGGAGAATGGTTTTAAACCATCAAAAAAACTATAAATCGTGCTTCATAGATTATGTATAGAATCTATAGAATGTCTTTCTATCCTTGAAATGTTATATTCATAAATTGAAACATTTTCATCCTTCTTCTACCTTAGATTCAATTATTGTTTTTCATATACACTCATTCTACCTCAGATTCAGGTATACTTATGTGCATCCATGAGACCCAGGATCAAAACTAGGTATAGGAATATTTTATGGAATACAACAGCAGTACTGTAGTAGGTACTGTAGAATTACTATACAGTATATGGGTACTGTAGCAGGTACTATAGCAGTTACTTTATGGTACTATTTCAGCCACAACTATTCACCTTAGGCCATCCGTTTTGGAATGAAGCACTTAAGGCCTTTGGGAAAACCAGGACTTTTGGTCATTAGGAATTTTGGGCCACCTTTAAGGTCTTTGGGACGCCTCATGAACTTCGGGCCACATGCAGTTTCCCTAGACATACACTATAGAAAAGGAACATCCCCTTATGAGGATTCAAAGTAGGAGAACTCACTAGAGAAGAACCAATGGATTTGGAAGAATGAGAGGGTATAGATATGCCCTCAGGACTAGATTTTCTTTCATGGGAAGCATATCTAGATTCCATGTGAAGGTAGAGAGCTTCCATCATGACGCAGATGCTGGGGAGGAGCGGTTCCTTGTAGTTATAGTCTGGTTGAATTCCTTAAGACCTTCCATTCATGTAATGTCTCTTAAGACTATTTGACATGTAATCACTAAGACTATGATCCTTTTAAGGGTTCCATATCATCATATTAAAGGGGGGTTATAAAAAATAAGTAAAAAATAAGTCCTTTAAGAAATTTGTTTTTAAAATATTTACCTAGGAAAATTTCCTTAAAGTACCTCCATTCCTTCTCTTCTATTTCTTCCTCCTCCTATGTGTTTTTTATTATTGAACACCACTGATCTACATCTCTATATAGACAATAAACATCCATGACAATCTTATCCCTTTTTAATATTACAAAGAGAGAAATATCTTCTCTAGAGAACTTATCTATTGCTCAGCTACAAATGGGTTGTTATTCCCATTGAATGATTGAGGCCATTGTTACATAATAAAATCCAATAGATCTCTTCCACATTGTGGAATAAGATTCTACATATGGGTAAGGTTACTGTTCATTACATTATTTAGTTTTCCTAGTATAGTTTTGAGTTTCTCATCACTAGTTGTAGCTCCAGAGCCAACATCATTATCTTTTATAGGAGGGAAATCCCTATATGAGATACGTGAGTTCAGGCAGTTTCCATTACTTCCACTAGGAACCATTTATAAATATTCAAATACACTAGATTAGGTTATAAATCATAATGTATAATCTAATCATAGAAAAATAAATAGCATAAATTGAAGTTCTATACATAGATAATCTCATAATCTTAAACATGGTATCATTGATGAAAAAATTACATTTAAATCATTCATAATGGTTTTTATAGAAGAAGTAAATTAACCTAAGAATATCCTCCAGGAATTTCAAACTATGTGCATAGTAAGGTCCATTGTCATGTAATATGATACCCCAGTTAATGCCCGAAAATCCTTGTTGAAGTTACACTAATAGGTACATCAGTTATAGAACCATGTCAACTTTAGGTATCCAAATATAGATTTATTTTCTAGGAAAATCCACCTAATATATTACTTACCAAATATTATAGTATTTTCTTGTATATTTTATCCTCATATTTTAAATTAGAGATTTTTCCCTAATCTACATTCTCTAAATCCAGTTTCCATGTTTTTTACTATTCTTCTTCGAATTCCTACTCTAAGGACCTGAGCCCAATTGTTTGGTGTCAGTGACTTATTTAATTTGATTGGCATATAAACACGGAATATATATCCATAATGAATGATTAGTTTAGTATTTTTGGAAATAAAATACATACATAAGATAAAATTATAACATGGAATGAAATAAACCATGCAATATTCTATGACAACATCAATAAATCCTATGTAATTTCTTAATGTCATTAATAATATACCTCTTTGTGTCTTGGGAAAATGAAACATTAGAAATGGTTGATCTCAAACACTCAGTAAGGGTATGAAATATAATTTAGGTTGTTAAAAAAATAATCATTAGTCATTGTGAATAACATAAAAACGCATGCCTTTAAAAATGAACTTGAACACATTATGTTATGAAATAGTTGAATAAATAATTCCAGAGTAAAATATAATCATGTGTATTATAATAGTCAAATAACCACCTGAAATATCAATGACTAGTTTCAAAATATTGGAATTAATAATATGGAATATCATAAATATATTGTTAAGGCCTCAAGTAATGACAAAAAATATCCATTTTTGTCAAGGCCTCATGCAAGACCATTGTTTGTCTCATGAGACCCACCGATGCACCAAGTGGTTATAGAGTGAACCACCCTACAATTTATAAGTCCAATTAATTCCTCATATAAATGTGGATAAACGTAAAAAACATATATATTCATATTGAAACAAATATATGAAATGAAAATAAATTTCCATGAACATTAAGCATAAACACTAAACATACAGAGTAAATTTATGAAAGTTTTTAAGGTAGCACATCCCCTTTAAAAATAATAATGATTAATTCAATTAAATATGGTATATTATATCATAAAATATTAATCTATAATATATAATACTCGAAAATATTTTTGAAATAGATCATGATACTCTTATAAAATAATTTAGTAATTTTTTAGAATATACTCTTTTACAAAAGAAAAAATGAGTTATTTTGTAAAAATCATGGAATAAAATAATAATTTAACAAATATAGTATATTCATAATAAAAATAGATATTTTATAAAGATAATGGATTCCAAAATAGATTATATATTTCCCTTCAAAATAGAAAATAATTTGAGAAATTCCCTTGAATTAGGCATGTATTACAGGAAGAATATTTGAAAGATCCTTTTAAATAATATAACTCCCCATAAATAAAATTAGTATTCTAGTTTTTACACATTTATAGATAATTATCACATAATATATGGGGAATAAATATATAAATATGATTTTTATTGAGTTATGTAGTGAATAAGATAAACCAAAATAAAAATGTAGGTTTGGGTAGAAAACCCATACCTTAAGTCTGAATGTTATGCTATTGACCTTATGGTCCTAGAATATGAAATTAGACTTCTTAATACATAATTTAGAACCTATTTGACATGTATTTTGTTTTTAATATTTCATTAGATCATTTATGTCCTTATTGACATGATATAATATAGAATTACATCATTGTTTAGTGTTCGTTATCTAGATTTTCATAATCGATTCACTTGTATTTAAGTAATGAAGGTCATGTGGAATGGATGTAAATATATAGAATTGAATTTAATAGTTATTTATTTGAATCCATATTTTTCAATGTTCATTTATATCATTTGGTGACATTGAATGAGGTTTAATCATTAGATGAAATATTAATGACAACCAATAATACTTTTAGCATTATTTTGATTATTTGGAACTAGTTTTGACATATGATTTAATAATGGGTAAAAATACTGGTTCCTAAATATTAAATACATATATTATATCACTTTTAAACAATAAAAAGGTTTTAATTACCAGTATTTATGGTGAAAATTAATAATGAGACATTGTCGTCCATGAAGGTTGTAAATTGGTACCTCGCGGATGATGATTTTGTTTATAAAATAAAAGAGATAGAGAAAGGATATTGATTATGGTTAATCAATTAACATGATATAATTATAGTATACAGATAATACTGGAGTGTTAATGTTCATTTTTATAGAGGATGTGAGGAGAGGATAACAATAGAAAAGAAGTTGAAATTAAATTAAATGAAATAGAATGTGAATTTACCTTTTGAATCCACCTCCTTGAGAATCTGCTTAATGGAAGGTGTTTAATATTCTAGAAATACCATGAGCTTTTTGACATGGGGAGTGACTAGGGATGTGTATTTTTTAATATCTTCTAGGATATTCAAATCTTATAGGAGTTAAGATAAGAGGGAGTGGGGGTTAGAGAGGATGAGAGGAGGGTTTTCCCATTATTTTACGCATTATTTTATTATTTTTCCAAAGTCTACCAATATTATTTATTCTTATGACCAATAATTGTAAAAATTTCATGTGAGTTCGAACCATGTGTTATAAATTAATCCATGATTCTAGTATTAGTGAAGTTAACTAATAATGTATATCGGGTAAATTATCGTATTTTACTATTTATCAAAAATTCAAGTATTTCAGAGAAATCCAAAAAATTCACCCTAACTATTTTTCGATGTGTCAAATTAAAAAATAAAATCTATTTTTTAAAATAATTTTCTAAATATTTTTAAATTAATTTTTAAATAAAATCATAATTTATTCTAAAAAACAAAATTTAAATCTCTAATCGATTTTATATCACCTTGAAAAATTAAACAGATCTCATTATCTTATAACCTTTAAAAACTAAAATAATAATATGATTTACCATTAATTATGGTCACATTACTATTAATATTACTATTCTTAAGGGTATGTTACTAATCACCAAAAATAATGTTTTTCTTATCAAACATTAAATATCTTACTGAACACAACCGTGTATGTCCGTTTTTTTAAAATCAAATCCCAGAGGTGGAAGAATTATGTTTACTGGCTATGTTATAATAAAGTTGTGTATTATGGAGACATAATGTTTCATGAACTCAATATTAATTGATGTGTTGAATATTTGGGTGTTACACAACTCACATTCAATATATCATCTAGTACCTAGGATGCATATGAGACAATAAAATTGTCTGAACATCCTTGAATTCATGCATTCAATTTTCATATTTCATAAAAACAATTATTTCAATTAATATTATAAATATAAGGATGAAAAATAAGGATTAAACAATAATTCCATAAATTCATCACATAAAAAACTCTATAAATTTTAAGGATCATGTATTGCACAATCACCTATCCACACTAGCATCACCTAACTACAAATAGACATAGAGTTTTGTCATTTCAAAATTAATGAGATCTCAATATATTTAAGATTCCATGAATGTGTAAATATGAATAAGATTAATTATGAATTATATAATGTGTATCTACTCCATATAATTCACTAATTATTGTTATTGGTTACTCATATATAAACACCAATGGGCTTAGAAAATATGAAGCTATTGATTAATTTAGAAATCTAATTGTAAATAATGAAGAAAAGGATTTTTATTATTATTTACTTAAAGAGTGCCTAAAATTTGTACATAATTTAGTTATATTTAATGCTCATTTATTAGATGAAAAAAAAGAAATTATTTTTAGACAATTTATTATAAAAATTATATGTTCTATGAACACCTATTTCCAGAAGAATAGAACTGAAAATTACTTTTTTCACAAAAATGACCGAAAACATAACTAATTTTTAACAATAAAAATAGGTATTTTTTTATGAATGATGATTCGTGAAATATGTATATATCCAAATAAAAATTCATGCAATCATCACTATATGAATCATTAATTTCTATGTAGGATAAAATTTCAACTTTTTACTAGTTCATGAGAAGTAATTAGAGAACTGTGGTCATTATGATTTTTGTTGTATCATATTGATATAAATATAATCTCTTGTAGTTGGATCTGAATGAAATAATCATAGGAAAATAAAATATTGTGATATGCATTATGATATCATGAGAAAAAGTCATACATGGAAACAATAAAACATACATGTAAAAATAGACAAGTGTAGTGCAATTCAATTTCTAAAATATTTATAACACTAAGGAGATTCAAGAACTGATACCTTAAAAATTATTGATATTTTGTAGTGTCTTCAGATTACAATTCTGATATTTCCCATCAAAAAAATATTCACCTAATTCTTACTACTATAATATAAGAGTCAAACAACCTGATTTCTATATATCTAAGATAAAAATTTTGATTTCATTGAAATAGAGGCATGTATTTCATTAATGAAATATAGAGAAATTGACCAAAATCATTTATTTCTATTAAAGATAACTTTTATACGTTTTTATCATCTCAATATAGAAATTCCAATATATTATATTCTTGTGGGTCAAATCTATATTGTGCAATATATCATGTCGGTTCTAGGTCAATTAGCTCAAATCATTATGGTTTCCTGTTATTTCATTGATAATAAAAGGGATGTTTTGTATGAGTGGGATAATGTCCATCGTATGATGGGGAAATATTTTTCCACATTAGTGGTGATCCTCATTAAAAAATCCTTATATTATTTTTCCTTTATTGTTTTATGTGCATTCTTGCTAACAATAGGTGATGAAGACAACAGAACCATGCAATGAAAATGTGATATATGTGTTAAAAGGGGATACATGTTTTAAAGTGGTGAAATAAATTCCCACACAGATTCACCCCCACTATTTTTTTTATCCAAATGTGATCCCAATACATTGGTACAATGTCATGGTGGCATCCATGTGGTTAGGGGGATCCAGAAATATCAATGGATGAATGGAAATATATTGTATCACATGTTAAGGTTCATTCTTTATAACATATAAAAACATTGAAATAATTGGTATCATTTTAATTATTTAATAGTAGTTATCTTCAAACAAACTTATTACCCTATCGTTCATTTATATTCATTTTTTATCATGACAATGATACTTAGAGGGAATTGATGATTTGGGCATGAGACTAGGGTGGGCAGAGCTACATACAATCTCTTTTTATTCCAAAATAATCAAAATAGGGAGGATAAGGGAAATATTTATAAGAAAATTTGAGAATTTATGTGAACATTTTTTTTTGGATTATAGTTGAGGCATGCAGGTTTTATTTCACGCAAAACATATAAAATATTGTTTAGTACATGTGTTGACATGGGTGCATGGTTTGCATGAAACTGAGTAGCTCAAAGGTAATCCACAGTGTCTTCCTTGTGAATATTCTTCATGATTTAGAATGTATTCATCACTTTTCAAAATATTCAAACTTATAAAAAAATAGATCCCCAACAATCATCATAAAAAATTGTTTGGTTTTGTATTGAAGGGACCACTACATGAACCATAGTGTTAGCAAACTAAAAATTATATGATCATGTCAAAATGTGTAAATCCATGCCATGAAAAATCTTATACCAACACCTAAGATCATATTACATTCCAAAACACCCAAATAATTAATTAAACCACTATATAAATAGTAATTTAATTTAGAACTAGGATGTATAATCACCAAAAATCTCAAGAGGGTTCATTGTGTCACTCATGCTATATGAAGCACTATGTGTTTATCCCCCTATTACACACTGTATCCAATATTGGAAACATTTCAATTTATCTAGATGACGTGGTATGAAATATATCTTTCTCTTAATATTTATGTTTCTCTTAGAGAGAGATCTTTTTGTATTATCTTCATAGAGTGGTTAGGGTAATTAATTGGGTATAATGACCATGATTTGTGGGATCCCTCATATGCGACTCCTATGTTAAAATTGGAATATACTAATGGTTTCATTGAGGATGGGCATATGTATTTTCCAACCCATTACTCTCATTCAAATATATAAATGAACTTCTTCATGGTTTGTAGAAATATTTGTCTACCCTTAACTTTTTGTTGGGATAAGATAACTGAATAACGTTGGAATAGAGATATTGGCTTATCCAATTTCATTATTCATCACATGATTTTATTGAAAATCCTCTAAAATGTAATAAGTAATATGTATAGACTATGGATTATATATTGAATTGTGGTGGTGATATACTCTGGTTACAGGGGTAGGAGTATATATACAGCTCTGTTCACTAGAAGTATTTGCTAACAATGCCCTTGCAATGATGCTGCTAGGATATGCAGAATGTTATTTAAGTCATGTCACTGGTTAATGTTCTACCCTCCAATTTTATTTATCATATAGAAGTTCCTTTAAAATCTAGGAATAGTAATATGTTTCTATTCCACGATGGAAGTTGGGAAATGATCCCTCCCTAGTCCTTATTTTATATCTGGATATACTGAAGAACAGTATATATATGGTTTGTACTATAGGATTTCCCCTACTTTATATACGAATATGATGTCATTCCCACACCCACCCCCACCCCCACCCTCATTGACACTAGAGTAAAATGTAATGGATGATAAAGGGAATGGATAATTTTGGATTATACCATGTTAGATTTTGGGATATTCCATCATGGTTCTTATAGTGTTTCTAGAGTATGATGGAAAGATTTCATTGTGTGAACACGAGTTTAGGTATTTTCATAGACATCCACGAGATAATGCTAGTATAATTATTCTATAAAATCTAGAATAGGTACTTACACCACATTATTGGTTGGTCACATCCATTTGTAAGATCTCTTAGCAACCTAGGTCAAGGTGGTTTGGGTGTTAACATCCAAGGTAGCATCTTTAGGTGGTTGTCATGGATTTGAAGTTGCACATATCATGGAGTAGTGGTAAATTGATGGATCTATCGTAAAAGCATAAACAATCAAGGGTTATAAGTATATATATATTGGTCTAGAGACAGTTTAAACCGCTGCCAAATTGTTTAGCAATTTTTCCTAAAACTGCCCCAATTTTTCACGGTTTCTAGTTAATTAGTTGTAGTTTGTTTTATTTAATGTTGGTTTTCTATGTTTTATTTTTGGAAAATGTAGTTTTTTTTATTTAATTAATAGTAATTGTTTAAAAAAAATACTCTATTAATATAAATTAAATAAAATTAATTATCGTTATGAAATTATAAATAGTTATTCTGAACAGCCACTGAATACATAAAATAATATATGTTTATCGGTAGTTACAAGAATCCACCTCGGAGTATTTTTTTCATTTAAAAAAATTAATAAAAACTATAAATATACAAAAACATACATTATATAAACTCAAACATATATATATATATATATGATAAACACATCATTCATTCATCACACATCCATAGTTATAGAAATAATCATGGTCATCATAACCTATGGTTAGTCACCCCATACATCAACTAATTTTTCAGTCATTACATGGTAAATATTAAATATTTCCAATGAAAACACATTCCCAATATACAACCATATCAAGACCTCCACTGTATCTTTCTACTTCCACATCATCACATTAATAGAAACTGACCACATTATCTCATCATCTGTATCAAAAAATGAAAAGAAAAGTAAAAATAAACATAATAAAATAAAATTACATGATAATAATTGATAAAATTTTAACATACTATAGAAACTTCAAACTATACAAATTTCATTTAAAATAATTTGATGAATCAGAAAATTGAACTACTTACCAATTTCTGGCATTTTCCACCTACAATGAAAACTAGAACATTTAGGAAAAGAACTGGGAATGTGAAAATTAACAGAATATATTCTGAATGTAGCACAAAATTTTTATAATGTTATTTTAAATTATATTAAATTTTAACATAAAAGAAAGAATATATAATTAAAAAATCATTTAATGAAGAATACTTATTTAAGATAATATTGAAAACATGAAACTGAAATGGGTAAGTAAATACTATAGTTTATATATAAAATTATGTGTGGTGTGCTACAAAATTATTATTAAAATGTTAGGGATTTCAGTAAAATATAATGTAGTATAATTCAAAAACATGTAATTGGTTGTTTTCCCAGGATTTCACCACAATATGAGGTTGTTTTCAATGGGTTGGATTGTTCCAGACATGTTTTATTGTTTTAAAAAACTAAAAACATTATTTTAGACATAATATGAAGACCATCATTTGGAATTACCTACCCTCATTTCCTACATTTTAAAAATATATCTACATCCATTTTTCGATTATTTTATGATAATCTGACATCTTTTCAATGGTTTTTAGCATTCCACAAATGTTTTACTACTATAAGACACTAAAAACATTTTTATGTCCATAATGTGAAAAATTTCACTCAGAATGATGTGTCATCAATTCAAACATTTCACAACAAAACCAATAATATTTTTCCATTGATTTTAGGAAAATATAACATCAATTTATTTTTTCTTACAATTCCAAACATGTTTTAGTTTTTTTAGTTAATAAAATATTTTTATGGACATAACGGGAAAACCATCACTCATATTGATGGGTTGTTGGTTCCAACATATCACAATTAGATCTGTGGTAATTTTCAACTAATTTCAGTAGATTATGACATTTTTTTCAAGGTTTTGACCATTTATAAAATGTTTTAGTTTTTTGAAACACTAAAAATGGGTTTTCCAAATAATAGGAAAACTGTCACTCAAGACGACATACTTTCGGTTCATCCATTTCTGAATAAAATATACTATAGTTTCCCATTATTTTAGGGAAATCTGAAATATTTTGTCAGTTATTGACCATTCCAGGAATGTTTTAGTGTTTTGAAACACTAAAAATAATTTATGGGAATGCTGATCAAACCATCACGTAGAATAATGTGTCATCAGTAAATCTGCATTCATTGTCCCTTGATTTTAGGCTAATCTGAAGTCATTTTTCTATTTTTGATCGTTCCATGTATGTTTTAGTGTTTTAAATCAATAAAAATGAATTTACAACCATAATAGACTAAACATAGCTCTGAATGAAATATTATTGGTTCTTTTATATGAAAATTAAATATATTTTATTTTTTCCCTAAATTAATGAAAATCTGATGTCGTTGGCCTTCTTTTCATTGTTCCAGGCAAGTTTTTGTGTTAAAAAATGAATTTATTGACAAAACTGGAATATCATCACATGTAATGATGTTTCATATGTTCCTAAATTTCAAAATTAAATCTATGATCATTTTACATTTATTTCAAAACAATCATATATTGTTTATCTAGTTTTGACAATTTCATGAATGATTTACAGTTTTAAAACAAAATAAAAATGGTTTTGAGACCATAAGGGGTAAAATGTCACTCATAATGACATGATATCATTTCATAAATTTCATAAGTAAATATATATTTTTATTCCTATAATTTAAGGTCAATTCGAAGTCGTTAGTCAAGTTTTTACCATTCTAAGCATGTTTATTTGTTTTAAAACACTAAAAATACATTTATGGCCATAACGAGTAAACAATCACACGTATTGATGTTCTTTTAGTTCTTAAATTTCCAATTTAAATCTATAGTAAATTTTCCCATATTGAAGGACTATATGACATCATTTTCCTTATTTTTAATTTTCCATGCATGTTTTAGTGTTTTAAAACACAAAAAAAACATTTTTACGTCCATAATGGGAGAACCATCACTTGGAATGACATGTCATCAATTCCTATATTTCAAAATTAAATATATGGAAATTTTCGCCTAATTTAATGATAATGAGAATTTTGTTTCATGTTATAACCATTCCACACATATTTTAGGGTTTTAAAATAGTAGAAGTATATTTACGGCCATAACTGCAAAACTATCACATAGAATGACATGGTGTCAGTTCCTATAAAAAAATTAATTCAATAGTTTTTTACACTGATTTTAGGAAAACATGACATTTTTTTCCTATTTTTTACCATTCCACACATGATTTAGTGTTTTAAAACACTAAAAATGAGTTTAGAGCCATAATGGAAAAACATTACTCAGAATGACATTCCATCAGTTCATACATTTCAGAATAAAAAATATATTAATTTTACCATGAAATTAAAATAATTCTACATCCATTTCATGGTTTTGAGAATTCCACTTGTTTTTTAGTTTTTAAAAGAAATAAAAACATATTTATGACCATAAAAGAAAATTGTCCCTTTGAAAGATGTTTTGATAGTTCCTACATTTCAACATTAAATCTATTGTCCCATCCTATTATTTCATTACAATCTGATAGTTTTTTTAGTTTTGACTGTTCTAGGCAATATTTAGTGTTTCAAAAGACTAATAACAAGTATATGTCTATAACAGGGAAACCGTCATTCAAAATGACGTTCCTTTGGTTCCCACATTTTGCATTTACATCTGCCATCATTATCCACTTATTTATGTTAAACCTAACATCATTTTCCATGTTTTATTATACCATCCACAAATCATTTTCAATTGCATAATCTAAAAAATAATCCAATCCCTTAGCATACAGAGGTGTGTTTTGATGAAAATTAAACAAAATTGTATACAAAATTATTATATTTTATTCACCAAGTACATTAGAATATAAATAAATTTTTTTTAAAAAAATTGTTACAATCAAAGTTAAAGAAGAATCTATATAGGTTATAATAAGACTAAATAAGATGTTGTTTGAAGTTAAATGCATGTTTGAAGAAATTAATATTTAATTATAGAAGTGTTGAAAAAAATTCTATATTAAAGATGATAAATATTTATCAATTTTTGATATTTCATATGTTAATAATATTATTTTTATTGGAGAAGAAGATATTGTGTTATTCTACCTTAGTATTGTAACTATGGAGGGTTCATTATTTTGAAAAATGAGCTATAATGAACAATTTCCAAATCATTTTCCATGGTCTGACTAAGACCAAGAGAACCCATTTATAAATATTATTGAAAAGTATCATATAGGTGGATTTAACACACTATTAAACAGGTAAATGTAATAAAAATAGATGTTTCATGTTGTTATATGTTCTTATACTTCGTCATAACATTTAAGAACATTTCATATGTGCACCTAAATTTCTATAAAAACTAGCTAGGGAGGATATCCTTTTACTGAAAATTTTCTACACTTTATTAGCTAGTTATTTCAAAAATATATATTTAAAATATTAAAAATACTACAATGTGATATGTAATGATTCTTGAAGCATGCTCATGTTTTTTAGAACCAAGGCTTCTAGTTAATGTAATGTAAGATTATGTTTGATAGATTATTACATGCCATTTATCATCACATTATTTTAATTTCAACTCTTTTTGATTGGTTTTTTTATATTTAAAATATCATATTAAACTATTTTGGTCGATGATTATTCTACTCAAAAGAAATTTATTAAATCGAGGAATAAAATTTGAACTAAAATCCATAGATTAAGAATGTATTATTAAATCCAAAGTAAGGAAAACTAAATGAATAGAGGCATTCAATCTCATGGAGAATGATACGTACTAAAAAAACTAGAGGAAAAGTACACTGATTGTATACAAATTGCATTCATGTATAGAGGTATAACTAGGTGTCATTATGGCACCAACTATTGTGAAAAAATATTTGTAAAATTTAAATATTCTTATTATGTGTCTTATAAATGAAGTAACAATTTTTTAGGGATTAATTGCATAAGGTAATACACTATGGGAAACCTATTTATACAATTTTCATTTAAAAAATAGATATTCAATATTTATAAAGTCTCTATATTCAAGGTAAACCAAAATTGGTTCTTAAATGTCCATGCACACCCTTGTAAGTCAATATTTTCCATTAAAAATTAAATTAAGAACCAAAAAAACTTATAATGTCATAAAATCACATAATAAATTAAATTATACCATTTTTGTAATTGATAGTTATGCTTGGTAGTTTTGAAATGTAATTAAAATACATGTATTCATATAAATATTCTTCAGATTCAATGTAAAACAAGTTAAACAGGTTTTCCCTTTAAACAATATTTATATCCACAAATAATAATTTCATTAGAAATCTTAAACCCATCATAATGAGGAAATAAATTAATGTTTATTAATTTAATGAACAATGCAATAGGAAAACCGACATCTGATATGCCACTTCCATAATGTGGGACACTAATTCCCTGCTACAAGACCAATTAATACTAATGACGCTAAGATGTTGGAAACCAAGATATTGAGAGGGACGTCGGGGGGGGGGGGGGTTTGAGTCTCCACTAGGGAGGGGAACCAGTATGGAGGAGAACCACCAGGGAGGGGAAGGTCAGAGGGGGGTCTACATTTCCTATGGTAAGAGGGATGTTGAAGGGGTTCGTGAGGGTTGGGTTCACCTTTGATGATAGAGTTGGGAGGTCATGGGGTTGCATCACTTATGATGAGAGGAATGATGGTGGCTGGGGGTCACAAGGAAGGGTTTGCATGGGGAGTAGAAGAGCATACGGGTTAGGGTCAATGTCATGTAGAGAGAGTCAGGGAATGGGAGGAAATATGGTTCAAATAAATCATGAAAGTTTAATGGAAACCCTTCCAATCATTAAAATAGAAATATATTTTGATGGTTAGAAAAAACCGCCACTATATTATTATTATTTTTAATCCGAATTTATTTAGTTGTATTTAATAGAACTTCTACTAATAATCTATCACTAACCAATCATTTTTTATTGTTTAACCATCTACAAAACTATAATGTGGTTATAATTGACCTATTTGTTTTCTTACAAATGTTGAGGGATGTGTGTATGGTCAGGTTCCATGGAATGACACATGAAATAGTTGGATAAGGACATGATTCCACCCTATTCCTCACATCCCCATGATTAATTGATTTTTTATGGAGATTAATTTGTTAGATGGTTTTTTGAGGCCAAAAATGTGGGATTGTGTAATTTAAAAGGAACACCAACACTAACATGTTTGTTACCTTGTGTTATTAACAATGAGTTGGTGACATAATCCATTTATTCATCAGGGCTATGAAATTTTTAGAAAATTTTTAATTTTATTGACACATCATGAATTCCATTAGTTTGAATAAAAAGGGGATCATATTCCAATATTATAGGAAATATTGAAAAACACAAGTAATATTCCAATAAATTTAGTGTTGAATATGAAATTATCATTGACTTATCATTTTCATGGTTAAAGGATTCACATCAGGCTCACCATTGTGTTTCCCCCTCATAGTTTTAGCCTCAGTTAGATTTATTCTATAGAAACATCATTTAAAAATATGGGAGAACATTGTGACATCACCAGAAACACCATAGAATGTTAATTATAATATATGGTGTGATGTAGGGAACATAAACAAATTTTGAGGCGGGATTATTTAATACAAATGGACATTTTGAAATATTAATTAAATTTTTTTAATCTTTCCTATATCCCAGGGTGGGGCTGGTTACCCAAATTCCAATGATTGGTTTTCGTCATGTGGATATGTAAATATCTATTATATATTAGAGTCCATCTATCAATGTAATTATATATATCTATTATAGGTTATTCATAAATGGTACTATCTTTATGTGTAAATTTTCATACATATTTATATTGTTAATAATATAGGTCATTTTTTAATTATAGACATCTAGAAACTATACAGATAATCAACATCTTAGATGGAGGTGGGTTTCTGGTTTTTTTTGGGTCAGGACTATGGATAGGTATTTCTCTATATCCATGTATAGGGAATTAGAATATAGGTTTTATGGTTACACTGAATAGAACATGTCAAACCCTTTCAAATAACTTGACAATTACAACCATGGTTCCTTTTAATTTTGTGTATCCATGAATACCTCTATGTTTTATAATTGCATACAGAATTGAATTCTAAGAAGAAGGTTCATAATAATTGTTGGTGTGGGACTCAAAGATAGGTATCTCTTTCTGGTTCTTTTTCGAGGAATATGAAACATTAATTAATCATGGGGTTTAATATGGAATGTGGACTATAGTAAATGTCCTCTCTATAGATTGTGGGGAAATTTCCCACTATGAAATATTATTTCTTTTTCTATAATATGACCTAATAAGGATGTCTTTGGGGGATATGGACCATATTAGAATGATATATAAATAATGAGTTGTAATATGACCCTTCGAATTTGTGGAATTATTTCATCGAGAATATATCAAAATTGAAAGTATGGATTTGGATACTATATTTCAACTTTGGGGTCAGACCGTATATAAAAATCCTATTTATCTCGTTGAATGGATTCAATGCCCAAGTAGTTTGAGCTGTATATTTTATGGTCATTTCATTGGAAAAAATTTACATCAATGTCATGAAGTAAGGAAGTTGTCTATATGTTTTATATCACATGACTAATGAATTTGGGTACAAAATGTGTTATAATAATTGATTTAATGGGGATCATGCATGGGAGGGCTAGTTCGACTCACTGATGACTTATTAAGAAGTGATTATAAATGATTGAGTGATTTAGTGGTGTTTACACCTACAGAGGAGGCCCAGACACATGTCCTAATTAAAGAATTAGGTTATGGTAGATAGTGTGTCATTTCTAAAACCTAAGATAAGTGCCAGGATACTACTAAATAAATGGGAGAGAATTAGTGGGTATTACTCATTGGTGAGTTCTAACCACATGTGGATATCCCGAAAATAAATTATGACTCACTATTATAATATGATGAATGAATTTGTATTTTGAGCTTACAACAATATGAGAGATAATATTCACAAAGATCATGGATTTAGATTGAAAATAAGGCTTTTCATGATGATCCAGTAGATTCCACACTTGTATTATCATTATTGTATGCCTCATTATCAATGTAATACATAATTATTTTCATTTTTTTGTTTTTACAAGACTAGGATATAAATTCTCAAGCCTAATTTTAACATGAGAATACAAGATCAAATTGGTACATTCTAATGTGTATTCCCGAATTAAGAACATCTGCTGTCTTTATGGGAAGCCTAGATGATTGGATTCTTGTTTAATAAACATGGGTGAAGGGTATCTCTACTAAAATAATTATGGACCTCATGATACCTTACTATGTGAGTAGAATATGGGAATCCTCCCAAGTGGATGTCCCAGGTACAGCTTCTCCCTATTGGTGGTAAAAGTAGTTTTCTTATTAATAAAGGATAAAAATGTATTTCTCCACAGTGATTGAGAAATTAGGTCTTTATCCCAAGTGGGGGTAACAATGAAGTGTAGCCCATGTGATTCTAGGGTGTAGTGGTTCCCTAGTGGTACTATGGAATGGAAACACAACAGTGGTACTATGGAATGGAAGTTTCATAATGGTACTAGGAAGAGGTGTCTCACTAGTGGTATAAGGGAGAGGTATCACCCTAGTTATATCTGGGAAAGGTTGTTACCCTCTGGTTTTGGGGATTAACATATTCCATTGAATGAATAACACTCTATTGAATTTCTTGGAAATTTTCCTTTTCCACAAAATTGTACAACTATAGAATAATTGGTTTTGAAAAAATATTTTAATTTTATTAACATTTAAATAATATAATTACCCTATCATTTTGTTAATTTCCATTGTTTATAATGTGAATAAGCTACCTCTGTGGAATAATTTATTAGGTCTAAGACTAGGGATATTAGATCTTCGATCAATATCTTCTTCCTTCAAAAGGATTCAAATGAGGATAATATGTGTGTTATTTATATGAATAATTAGGGACATGGGGGAATAAGAGTGTGACTCAATGGCGGTGTTTTTTGGTTGAATATCATTCCCAATATGTACAGATTCACTATAAAAGATGGTTATCTTGGGCATCTTAGATAAATGAACCTTAGTGGCACTAATTGATGTTATGGTGTCTTCCTTTGGAATTTTCCTTCCCCATTTTAAGGTATTCACACATTTACAATATATTTATTCTTTTCTAAAACATTATTTCCAATACTCATGCATAAATAAGTATACGGTTTTATACTAAAGTGACTATATTCTAAAATCATATTTTTACATTCCACGTGATTCCATGTACACCCTTGACCTTGTACATCTATTCCCCATCCAATCATGTACAAACCCCATGGTTCTTATCTGAAGCCACAACAACCATATAATTAATAAAAATTATTTATAACTT
The DNA here is from genome assembly GCA_963277665.1 of Viscum album. Classification (NCBI taxonomy): domain Eukaryota; kingdom Viridiplantae; phylum Streptophyta; class Magnoliopsida; order Santalales; family Viscaceae; genus Viscum; species Viscum album. The sequence goes on along the minus strand of OY728120.1, from coordinate 25,142,503 downwards.
AGAATATAATTAATATAAGGAGGAATAATCACCAAAAACACATTAAGAATCACAACATCACAAAAAACTACCTGAAAATCTATATTTCCATCCTTCTGGGGATTGATCTATCAAATATGAGAAAAATACCAATCGATCTGGATGATTTTCACCATGATCTAGTAAAATTTTCATTGAATACCTTTCTATGGTGACTAAAAAAATTGAGGAGAAAAATATTGAAAAGGGGGATGAATTAACCTAAAATTATACATATAAAACCCCAAAATCATCCCTTTTGAAGTGTAATTGAATGGGAGAAGGAGAGTGCCTATAGATGGATGAAATGGGCCTCCCAACAATATCACCTCACCTAAAACATAAATATGGGTGAAGAAATTGAAATGTTTTGAACTGTTATAATGTTAGACTATGTTCCTAGTCACGAAAAGGTCATGATGGTTACACATTAGTTCCTCATTTCTATGCCATATTGTTGTGTGGCTATCATGAATATAGTGAAACTACCTAAAAATGGAAGACAGTTCAATTTCCTATAGCCCAGCCTCTTTAAGGAATGCTATGGAATAGACCTTCATGTTATGGTGTCTCCCATCCCCATAAGAGGGATGATCTCCCACATTCCACCCCTGTGGAATGAACCATATGGTAATTTTTTGAGAAATCCACCCTATAGAAGTCCATAGTGTTGCCTCCCACCATTTTATTATGGCCATATTAACTTAATTCCACCATGTTGTGGAATCCATGTAGCACAATGACCGTTCCTTAACATTTGGTATTATATATAACCCCTGTGCATGAGGATTTTACTCATACATATTAACAATTATTTTATAAATCCATTGGATTCTTCATGTTCCATTGGCCCAACCCTCATCATATCCTGATCCTTACTCATCATTGTGTTATGGTATAGCTACAGTCCAAAATAAAAATCCATGGTATCCTTTACATACTCTAATATTCACTTGAAATTCCATTTTTCGTACATCTCTACCTTATGAGGTTTTCATGATCACAAACACTCAATTATGTTCATATGTATTTCATTAATTTTATTTTAGTTTCCATAATTTAAAACTAATCAATGAAGTGTATGGTTTTAAGAAACATTTATGTAATACTTTGAATTATCATAATTAATACATTTAATATCTTTTAAAATTCTCCTTCAAGATGTAATGGGTTTGTTGAGATCATGGAAGGAATCTCTTGAACTCATTGAAAATATTTAAGGAATCATAAAGGGAAAATTTTTAATATGAATCACTATAGATATCATTTTACTACTACAAATTAGGAATTTAATAACACTAGAAATATCCTTCAAAAAATGCTAAAAAATCAGAAACTATATTAGCGAGATTAATGGAATCAGTCTTTTATCTGCTATAATAAAGCTCTAATAAATGGGTCCTTTATCAGTGGTGAATCAACATTTTTAAATACTAAATATAGTGATGATAAACAGTTTTGTCAGTGCTTATAGAAGAGATCATTATTTGTACCTTTATATGTTCTAAAAAACATTCAATTATTAGTGCTTGTAAATGTACTGGTAAATGTGTTGTTTATCAGTTCATTTAAAAGTGATGATAAATTGCCACACTACAGTGTAAATAAATGGAACAATGTATCACCAAAAACACACTATATATTAACAAAGACACTCCCTATAATGAATTTAAATGAAATTAAATTTAAGAAAAAAAGTAATAGAAAAGAACAACATTTTTCAAATTTCTATCATTGGATTATACAATTACATAAATAAAAATTATGACACACATTAAAAACATCAATTACCCTTTTCCTTTTAATCCATAACTACTGTCATTCTAATACAAAAAAAATCTACCCTTCTTGAGAGAAATAACACACTCAATTAAGAAAATAATTCTTATGTTAGTAATAATATAATGAAACAAATTAAGAGAAAGTGTTAATATTTATAAAATTTAGGTAAATGTTTAATATAAATATGCACTTAGTGTCATACTGGTCACACCATGCATTGGATTGAGGTTTTTATAATTCAAACATGTCTCCCATGAATTTTGGATCATTGTCCTGATGTATGAAAATAATATAAATGTGTTTTATAGATTTTGAGTACATTATTTTTCTTTTTTACTAACATTTAATTTTAAATAGAAATCACAAAAAGTTGAAATATTCCCATTATATCAAGTATATGTTGGAAATGAAACCAATTACAACACATCACAAATTCCTTATGAATCATCTTCATAAATTATCATAAAAATATTATTGGGTTTGATCAGTTTTCAATGAATACCACTTCATGAACAAAAATGATGATTTTAAACTAATAAATGCAACATTGAGTCATACTGTTCATATATATTATCAGATTGAGGTTAGGATTATTCTTTCATGTCCAAAATGACTTATAGATTGTTTTGAAATATATCAATACAATCCGGTTTTTTTGCTCTATTTTAGGTAGGTCAGTTATTTATTTATCTAAAATTAATGTCAATTATAAATAAAAATACACTCTTTGTATGATACCAGTCAAAAAAAGTGACATATTTAAGTGATTTTGATTCCAAAATGTCTCAAATGACTCATTGATCATTTTCCAAAAGTTTTAAAAAATCCAATTGTGTTTTCTCATTTTTGAGTAAGTCAATTGTATTTTTTACTAAAATGACATTTAAAACTGGAAACATGCACTTTTGGATAATTTTAATCACATCATGTATTAATATGAGATTAAAAAAATTCATACATATCAAAAATGATGTATGAATCTATTTTCATAAATATCAATAAAATACAATCTCATATGATCTGTTTTTAGTGAGAGATACTTTTTGAACTAAAATGTCAATTTTAAAATGGTAACGATCTGTTTCAGTCATACCAAACACATTACATATTATATAAAGGTGAACCTGATCTATACCCATCAAAAATGACTTATTCTTAATTTTCCTAATGTATCAAAACAAAAAAAAATTATTTCCTTTATTTGGAGTATTTCAGTTGTCCGTTTAACTAAAATTGATGCCAATATTTTTTAAAAATGTACTTTGAGTCATACCGGTCGAACTGTTGGTCGGATTTAGGTGAGGCTAATTCATAAATGTCTCTAATGTCTTAGGGATCATATTAATAAATTATAAAAACAATATGAATTATTTTTATTGGTCATGAAGATGCCAGTTTTCTTTTTTCACTAAAATGTCAATTTAAACTAGAAACACACAATTTTGACTCATCCTGATCACATCGTGTATCGGTTTGACGTGAAACTAATTCCTATATGTGGAAGATATGACCTATGAATAATTTTACAAAATTATCACAAAAATCCAAACTTTTTTATCTGCTTTCTGTGATTGATACATTGTGAACTAAAATTTTGATTTTAAACTTATAATGGACAGTTTCAATCATATCAGGCGCATCATGTATAAGATTATAGTGAGGCTGATCACTACATTTCATAATTGATTTTTGGATAATTATAATAATCTTTAAAAAAATATAATTGTGTTTTATTAGTTTTGAGTAGGTTAGTTATCTATTTAACTGAAAACGATGTCAATTATAAATAAAAGTATGCACTTTGAGTAATACTAGTCACACCATGGGTCAAATTGAGGTGTGGATAATTCCTAATTATCCCAAATGACATATAGATTTTTTAAATATATTATAAATATAATACTAATGTGTTTTATCAGTTTTTATCATGTCTATTTTCTATTTTATAAAAAAATTATTTTAGTAATAAAACACTATCTTTGACTCATCTTGATCGTATCGTGTATGAGTTTAATATTATAACGATTCTTACACATCAAAAATACATTAGGAATCATTTTTCCAAATTGTCATGAAAATATGAGTGCACTTGAATGATTTTCAATGAGTTACACTTTTTTAACTAAAATGTTGATTTCAAACTAATAACGAATACATTGAGTCATACAAGGAACATCATTTATCAGATTGTGGTGAGCATGATTCTTATACATCACAAATTAATTATATATCATTTTATTAATTTGTCTGAACAATATGAATATGTTTGATTATTTATTGGTATGTATTTGGTCTACTTTACTAAAATTAATGTCAATTTTAAAATTAAAGAGTACTTGGGGTTATACAAGTCAATCCATGTATTGGAATGAGGTGTGTTTGATTCCTACACATCCCAATTTCTAAAAACAATCCTAAATTTCCTTGAAAAATGATATCAGTTTGATGGAATTGTCAAACTATCAACACTGTATGAGCATATTTAGACAACCCACCCCTTCTTGAAAAAAATCAATTGTATAAGAATGAAATTATTATATGAGTAATAATATAATGTAACACAAGAAACATAAATGTGAAAAAATAAATTAATTATATAGAAAATTATTTTACTATGGAAACATAAATATTACCTTTGTGATTGAGTAATATAGTGAACATTATTTATGGAGATAAATTTTAATATTGGAGTGGTGAAAGGTTTTGAAGTACTAGAAGACTTTAAAAGTTTTGGGGCACAATTGAATGAAAGATGGAAAGATCCCCCAAATTGGAAAAAAAGTGTCCACATGTTTATAAAAAATTATGTGAGTCATACTAATAATAAATAAATTAAATAAAAATATGAAATAATATATTGATTCAATGGACTATTATTTTACTATAAAAACATCAACATTATCTCTATGATTGAGTCAAAGAAGAATCATTTATCTTCCTACCAAGGTAGTGTTAGGGACATGAAGGAAAGTGATAAATGAAACTCTGTAGCAGTGAGAATGTTTTGAGGGAGAATATGTATGTGGATGTTATTTTATGAAAAATAATGAATGGTGGATAGATCACCCCTACTCAAACAAGGATCCAAACGTATAATAAACAATTATTGTGTGATTAATACTAAAAAGAAAAAAATTAAACATAAATATGAAATAATGAATTAATTGTATGGGTAATGATTTTTATATGGAATCATCAATATTTTATCTATGATTGAGCAGCGACAGCGTCGTTGTTCTTCCTACAGAGGTAGTGTTTGTAACATGAAGGAAAGTTGTATATCCAACAGTATATGGGAGAAAAAGGTATTAGGGAGAATTAGTTTTTGGATGTTTTGGTAAATAAATTTATGAAAGATAGAAATACCACCACAACATGTACAAAATAATCCACATGTAAAGAATACATTATTTTCATGGGTATTCAAACATATAATTTATATTATTTTAATGTAGTACATAACATTTAATACTATGGGGAAACATAGTATATTAAGGAAAAAATTTACCTTCAAATTTGAACTCTATTGTTTTAATGGTTTCAGAGATTTGGTTCCCCTATCATGAATATAAATCCCCTCTTTATGGTCCCCTATAACTTAAAAGAAATTATATACATAGACTAGTATGAAGTAATTATAATCACTCAATAAAAGTGTAATCATCGATTGAATTTTCATTTTATGGGACATTTGTTTTAGTTGCTAGTTGGACAATCCACCAATTCTTATTCATTGGATCATAGACATATGGTAAGTTAACTCACATTGATTCCATTAGGAATGGGTCATCATTTCCCCTATCCATGCTGAAATTCACCTCCACGAAACCCATTTCATCAAATTTCACTACAATTATATTTTCAAACTATTTTTAATTGAAAATCGGTAATTTAAATGTTGTATAATCCAACTCAAATATCTATTCTATAATTCCAAAATATGACATATCAGAATAAATTGGATTTCGATCTTTGGAATTAGATATGTTAATTTCTTCATCCACCAGCTTAACACTACTATTTTTCTTCTTACTATAGTAATCAAGTTTTTTAGTATAGAATGTACAACCATTGATTACAAAACCACTATATGATATAACATTTTTATTCATTCATATTGATATACATTGAATTTTTTCACCAATTTAATTCCTATTTTCTAATAAAACCATGTAAATTTTATATTGGATTCATACTTTAAACCATTGATAATGTGTATTTGATTTCCATCCTTCAGCCCTTGACATGTTAAATTCTCTAATAATTTCTTTACATGATTCAATTTATGGATCAACAAGTTTACTATTATAAAGAAATTTATGGTGTGGTTGTTCATGCTCTATCATGGTAATTATAACAACAACTCTTTTGTAAATCCCTTCACTAATAAGGTGTTTACTCTGATGAGACATTGGGAGACCGATGCTGTATGGATCTTATCGTTCCGTGATACTGAATTAAATTTCATCTTCAACGGTACATTTTTCTCCAATTCAAACTTCTATCCAACTTCGATTGTTAACATACCCTTTCAAAATCATCATATAAATTTCAATGGTGTACATCCATATGTATTGGATAGGACTACATAGATGAACCCCTCTATCGTAATGTACTATTAGGTGGGCCATTATATCAATGAATGATGGTAGAATGAACATCTCAAATTCACATAATATGATTAAAACCACTATAATCATGATGGGAAGCTTCACCAGATCTACAATATTATTGCATATGGATTTGAAATTGAATCATAGTATGATTATTTTAGGTCATTCATTTTGAGTCAGAATGCAATGAAATGTAAAAGGAAATAAATATTATATTAAAACATTACTATAACATGATTTAAGTCCTTGTAACATCAAATTAGTCATTTAAACGATATTCTTAAAATTGGATGAATACCCCTATGGGGCTTTTACACTATTATGGAAAAGGAAAAATTAGAATTTTTATTATCTGGATAGACTGTATAATACTAGAGGAAGTTATGTTTTTCTTTTATGCTTAACTGATGCCAACTCTTCCATTACCACCATTACAATTAAGTACAAACTCGCCCTGATTCAATATTTCAATTTTTTTATAAATTTAATAACATGCCAATAATGTTATAGAATACATTTTCTTCTGATTTCATGACACCATGAAAATTTCTAACTTACAAACAATTCCATAATGGTAATTCAATGAAAATTGATCTCATCTTGAATCCTGGTTTTTTATTGGTTTTTGAAAATGGTTTACTGAAAATAGTTTCAGTAGATTTTATTTTATTGTATATTTGATAGCCCAATACTAGAGATGGTGTTGTACCTTATTCAGTATTCCTACTGAATGATTTCATACAGGAGTAGTATTTAGGCCATCGAGGTAAAAATTACTGATTTCCTTAAAAGACTGTATTTGAGGAATCTTTCCACTAGAATGAGTATGTGTGTCTTTCACAAATGGGACACCCTGACATTACTTTAATGGTATATCCTACTAAATTTCCATAAGAGGGGAATTCATTTGTCATTCGATACGAAAAGGACCACAATGGGAATTTATGACAACTATGAGAATCATAAATTGTAACACATGTACCCTATATCAATTTAATATATTAAAATATAGATCCAAATAGACATCAATATTGTTACATAGATTATTTGGTCTGGATAAAAGTATAGAAAATGTGTTTTACATTAATTTCTTGCATAACCTTGGAGGCTAGTCATAATTTACCAACATGATTGGCCATGTACTATAAGTTATACCTGTACACCAAGATAATTTTTTCCATCTGCGGATAACACAACAAATAAGTTTCTTGGATCAATTAACAATTATTGAATGTTGTAATTAATTATATTTAATTTAGTAGAATATTCTAGATCACATAGGTTCCCATCATTAATTCTTGAATCTACATGTCATGTCAATTGTCTCATAGTTTACTGACATCCATATAGTCTTCTAAAATCTAAAATGATAGGAAATTAATATGCAGATTTCCGAGGACATTATTTATATTTTCTTTATCAATATACGCCACACTTAGGGCATTTTATGAGTGATTCATGGTCCTTGAGAAATAATATGAAATTATTTAGACAAGACTTATTTTTTAGAGATCATTCTTATTGAATGTAACATTAATTTAGCATCATATTCATGGCATGGAAGTTTATTTTCATCTCACTAAATATCATTCTGAAGAATATGTAGTTCTGTAAAGCTAGTGTCACTCTATCTATTTCTAGTATTCAAATTATATAACTTCAATACATCTGAAAATGTTCTGTATATAGTACAACTATTATAAAATCTTTTCATGTAATATCTATTTAACTTCTTAATCATCTTTTGAAAATCTCCAATGTCATCTTAAATTTTCATTTCCATTTGTTCCATGAAATATCCATCATACTTTACACTAGTATTCATATCAAATGATCCATAAACGAAAATATCATCCCAATCAGTGCCCACATTCAGTTTTTCCCCATGTTTAGTCCAATATTTATATATATGATCTATTCCATGAAAAATAAAATGATCTTCCAACTCTTCTGGAGTATTTTTTGTTAATAAAAAAAATGTAATCATGGAAAGAGGATTTGAGAGGGGTCATATGTATGATCTCATGAAATCATAAAGAACACATTAACTCTATCTTCATAATATTTTGTCAAATGATTAGAGTAAATCCATTTTCAATTCATATCCATCATATTTGGTTAATTAGAGATTATTTTTTGACAATGAATAATTAAATACACATATGATATTCTTTATCAAAGGTGAATGCTATATAAAATTATAATAAGAGAAACTTAATAATTGATTATTTCAAATAATTTAATTATATTGAAGAAAATGAGTAAATAAATTTTAGAAATGAATTTTCCCAATATTCCAGGTGTTATCATATGAATTTATTCATAGGTGAAAGTTTTCGAAAACTCATTCTCATAAAATCACCATCATGACATTTATCATTACTTGTTGTTGTTTGACACATCACTTATCTCTTATGGGAAAAAAACCAATGTGTCTCGAAATAAAAAAAAGGAGTAGTCATAAATGGGATGAATAATGCTCATTGTAGTACAAAATCATAAATGAGATGGGGGTGAGTTTCAAGAGACAAATTATTATAATGGATATTTAGGAGATGAAGTCGATGAGGATGAAAAGTGTGTATAAAAGTGAAGGGGGGTGAGTATCCAGAAATAAATTCCAATAATAACTACTATTTGACACACATCTTGTCTTTCATAAATAACCTAATAAAATGAAAATATAATATAGGAAATTAATCTAAAAAATACCAAAATATGATAAACAAGAAAAATAAACTCTTATTCAATAAAATATATGAAATAAAAATTTATTGATAAAACAATTTAATAAATAAAGAGTTATATCATATACATGGATTTTAATCATAGATTCCTAGCGGTGGAACCAATACATGTAGACCTAAAATGATGAACACCTAAATATAAATTCTAATATATATAATTTGATAAAATTCATTCTATTTTATAGAAAATATGATATGGAAACCTAATGAATTATTACATTTAAAATTAATGGTATATCAAATATTTTAAAAAATATGAGGAATCTTGGGATGTCATATCACTATACCGACTGATGCTAAGGATTATAGGGATTTCATAACATGATATCTAACCATATTAAGGAATCAATGGAGGCCATGTAATACACATTGACTAATCATTGAGACATTAGGGAGGTCCATAAAGAATATTTCATAAAAAATAAATACACATCAATAGGATATATCAAAAACAAGGTAGAAAAACACACCAAACCATGAAACATATATCCCATACACATTTAAACATATTTATATAACATGGTATTTATAATACACATATGTGAAAAAAATACACTTTCGAACATTATTTTTAATGAAAATAAATATATTCCCATCCTAATTTGAAAATCCAAAACCATTGTTAGTGAATAAAAAAATATAAAATCAGCCTAACATTATATGTTTTGTAAATTAATTAGAATATATATAAATATATATATATACATATATATATATATATGTATAAAATAAATATAAATTGAAAAAAATATGTAACCCTTACATAATAATATTACAACGTAGTAAAGTATATACAAACCTATAATAATTTTGAAAATATATTGACATTGAAAATAAATAAATAGGGTATCACCCTTACTGATATATCTCTTTAAAGAAAACAACACAATTCTATGAAAATATATTTTATTGAAAACCCATTACACTATAATATTAAATCATAATATAAATAAATAAATTCCTATACATGAATTTCATAAAATCAACTTATGTATCTTCTTTTCACCATCACCAGTCTAAGAACTAGATTTAAAAATAAATTTTCTTGTTTGCTTAAAGTTTTTAAATCAAAATTCCATACTATTTATTCAGTGGCATAAATATTTATTTAATTGGATTATCTATGCACCATATGTGATTCTTTAATTTTTCAAAACAGTGAGAAAATTAAGATTACGAAGCAAGATAGGGTAATGATTTATGCAATGAATAAAATTGATCAAAAAACAATTTAAAATGACCAAAACATGGTATCAAAATCAGTTGTCAAGAAAAAATGGATCATAAACCCAAATAAAATAGAATACAATAATCGGAGCACAAAAAATTAATGACATCATCAAAGAAGAAATAAAAAAATCACAAATTTAAAATGAAAATCAGAACCTATATAGGAAAACAAAGGCCTACCTCATTAGGATGAAGAAAATTCAAGACCCTTAGATCCAGATCTTATTGTTTTCTTTGAAAACTATAACTTTAGAGGATAAAGGGATGTCACACAATGTTTTTACAACTAGAGGAAGTGGGTTTGCGTGATTAGAGTGGGGATGTGTGATTCAAACAATGATTCACTGAGGAGGAGTGATAGAAATGGATATCTTCCTTAGAATGATTATAATATTGTGATAGGATTTCAACTGGTTAGGTTCTTTAAAATATATTGGTCATTTAGTATCAACACTTTAAAAATAACTTTTAAAAATAAGATTTATAAGTACCTTTTTAGTGCTAATAAATATAAGTCTTTATCAACACTAATTGATCACTGATAAAAAGCATCTTTATCAGAACTAAAGTTTTAGCACAGATAATTATGGATTTTATTAACACTAAAAAAGTTCCAATAATATTTTATTTTGGGAGTGCTTATTACTTAAGCGATAATAATTAATTTATAAAAATTATTATAAATAAAAAAAATTAATATATATATATATATACTTAATAAATATATATAAATATAAATATATTCATATATTCCTTATTTAAATTTTTTAAGTTTAAATTTTTTATTTATTTAAACATATAATTATTTATTTATAATTATATAATTAAAAATTCATATTTTTATCAATATATATATATAATACATATATATAAATATAAATAGAGTAAATATAATCATTATTCAATTAAAATCGTAATAAATATAATAATTATATATATATATACAAAAATACTTTTAAAATATAATTTTTTATTTAGAATTAAAAATATATAATTTTATAAATATAGTATGTACATTTATAATATTGTATGTACATTTATAAATATTTGATGTACATATAGATATATATTTCAATTATTTTTTTACAAATATTTTTATCATTATTAAGGAATATCTATTTTTATGTGCAAGTATGTTAAGAAAGAGTAAAATTGAATAAATGAAAAATACGTACACCTTAAAAATATCAAAAAATGGAAAGGTTCTGTGTTTGTCTACTGTATATAAAAATGCAATAATTACGTATTTGTGGAATCAATATAACACACATTTCATCTCTGTTAAATTCAAAAATAAAACGGCATTAAATTATATGTCAATTACTCTATGCAATTAGTGTTTATTTTTAATTCTAATTATTTTTAAATTTTAAACCATTATTCACTAAACAGATGACTATTTAATATAAAGTGGATAAATATTTTTAACATAAAAATAATATTTATATACATTAATATATATATATATATATATTTAATATACAATATTTGTTATTGTTATCAATAATCATCTAATTATTAAAAATATTTATATTTTCTCATTTTTATAATTTTCAATTGAAATTTGATTAATTTTCCTTTTTAATATTATCAATTTACTGAATTTGAATTCCTTACTAGTATTTATAATTTATATATATTATAATCATTTTTTTCATTTTTATCAGTATTTATCTAATTAATAATATTTGAAATTTTTTTAATAAACATATTTTTTTATTTACATTTTTTATTTTATTTATTCCAACCTTAATTAACGTTAAAAACGTACTAATAATGCACTCCATTAGGAGAAGTAAAAATTTAGTGCTAATAAAGGGTAATATTTTTCATCACTAATAATAATGGATTTGTAAGGGTTACTCTTTATTCGTGATAAAAATAAAATGAAGATAAAACGTACCCTTTATCAGTGATGACAATGGGTTCAATTTATCAACAATTTCTTTAGCACTGATATCGTTGACATTTATCAGCAATTCTTTCTGGGCATGTTAAACACCAGTTCTATTAAAATCTTGTTTTTTAGTTTCATTGAGAACAAAGTGAAAGGAACAATCCAACTAGTGGAGGCTATCCAAATACCTGGTGGATGATGATAATTCCATGATGCCTATTAAAACTAAACTATCATGTCGTTGGAATCATGAACATTAGGGAGGGGCTAACCTAGAAAGTCATGTACATTAAATTTAGTGGGGGGACACTTAATAGATTTCTTCTTGTTCATAATAGTACAAAAAATGAATAGAAGATTCCTAGATCCACTGAAATATATAAATTGTGACCTATGTGAGGCATTGGACATATATATCAAACAACATCTGAGGATTGAACGATCAAATCATGTGTCGTTCAATAATGGGCTTGTATCAAATTTTCTCCAATCTCAAGATCCTCTTTAGAGAAAACTTTAATTCTCATTCACTTTACCACTCACCAAATTTATTTTTCTATATAAATCTCTCTTTTCTTTTTTCATCCTTTATAGATATATGATGCTAGCATAATAATTGGTTTTCATCAATCAAATAATTCCCTTCTCCCACATACCATCTACCAATGAGATTCTTTTTAAATCTATAGAAATTAACATGTGGAAGTGTGCTTACAAAAAAAAGTAAGGGAGGTGGGTTTAAGGATACAATCACAAAAAAAAATCAATGGGGTCTTAGTTAATTGATCTCCATTAATTTCGAGGGAGTAACAAATAAAACATTTTTACTAAAGGGGGAGGTAGGGAATCTAAATTAGTTATTTTAAAATACCATTATCTAACCATGTTTGATATATCTTTTAATTTCTACATTGAATCATTTAAAATATATTGTTTCAAATAATCTCATACTTTTGATATTCCTTAAATATTTTTTTATTTCTAAATTAAATTAAATTTTATTCTTATTATCATATATCAAAATTACAATGATCATTTGTATTCACATTAATTTTTAATCAAGTGCTCACACTTTTCATTTCTCGATATAATTATTGAGTTCATCCATCCATTAAATTTTATATTTACAATATCATTATTTTATTTTATATTTCAAACAAGATTACTTATTTTTATTTTTTATTTTCACATTAGTTTAATTAATTTAATTACTAAATTAAAAATCAACCCATTTATTCATCCTAATCTTAGCAACATTTGGTATGGAAGAGGATATTTGTTATCTTTTTCAAAATCATTATTTTTTACTTTTTTTAAAAATAAATTCATTTTTATCTAAATTAGGTTTAATTTCCCAAATATTAATAAATTTAAAACTATGATAATATATTGGGCTATATATATTATAGTCATTATCCTTTCTTTTTCTTCAAAAATTACCCTTCTTGGAAATATGACATGTTAATTTTCCATAGAATAATATGATATCCAATTGTAAGATATTGGTGAATAGTTATACCCCTACAATAGGACTTCAAGATAAATGGACACCCTAATATATTTATTCCATCAAATTATATGGAAAATCTATGATCGTATTGCATTATGGTCTTAAAAAATGCAATAAATAAATTATCTACATGAAAACCCCTCATGAAATATTAAAACTGTTATAAATTACTCTTGATTTCATAAAAAAAGTCAATGATAATATAATTTATATGTATAAATAATACAATACATGTTTTAATATTCATGAATACGAATAATACTTTCTATGTTTACTCACTATTCTAACATTTTCAGTAATTAAAATTATCAAGGTGGTTATTTTATTATAAAACATTAGTAAATAATATTTTCTATGTATTAGAAATATTTTGGGAAATAATAGTTATGGGTACACATGAAGTGAAAGATTTCAAAAATATCATTTATGAGGAACTTATTATCTCTACCATGAAAAAAAAAGATTACCATGAATAAAAAATCCAAAAATGTAGATGGAGTGGCGAAAAAAAATAAGTGAATATAATGGTAGATTTCAAAGGCATTTATGATAAAGATTCATTAAATAATGAATCTAAGATTCAATTATTGACCAAGATATTGATAAAATTTAAGACTAATAAAAAAATATCCTGGAGTTTTTAATATAAAATCAAATTGAAACATCAAAAATGATATGTTATGAGTGTAACGAAAAGGTTTATATCACATTGTCTTTACCTATCTACCAAAATATTTTTAATAAAATGAAGAAAGGTAAGAGTTATCTAAATGTATCAACCTTGATTTTAAGGTATGACTACATAGATCCAAAACTTTAAATGACTAATGTCTTTGATTTTACCTAACACGTATTGAGGTATGTGGGGAGGTTAGTTGTCATATTTATTTTTATTCCTCCACCAAATATCATTAATATTCTTCTTGTATCACTTATAAAAAATACAATTAACATTAAATTTTCTATAAATTAATCATTTCAATATAAATATATATTAAAATATTTAAAATTATGTTCTTAATTTTATAGATCATAATTTAAATGAAAAGGATATATTTTACAAAGAAAAATATGATTCAGTTCTAAAATTAAAATATCAACCAAACATCGTGACTTTAAAATAATCAAACATAAAGTATAAAAATACTCATTCAAAATTCACCCCTAATGAAAATAATATAAATAATATTTTTTGTAATAAACATTATAACGAAGTTAATTCTAGAGTTTGTTTTTTAAATTCTAATAATGTTTCTCCAAAAGAAATTTTGGAAAAGTGATATTCCGAAACAATTTCAAATATTTGTAGAATATCAGGAATATTATTTATGATATTATTTAAAAAATGGATATAGAAGAACTAAATATATTAATATCTATTCCAATTTGTCTAATAAAAATATCATAAAGGAAATTGGCTTCCAAAATAACTTATATATAAAATTTCAACAGCCATGTTCACATGAGTTCTAAAGGGAACTCAAAATAGTAATTTTTTCAGAATAAACTATTGAAATGTATTTTCAAGTCAAATTGTTTATTTTAATTACGTGGATCAATCTACTATAATGTATTTTGTATCTGATCTATCATGATTTAATGTTTTATATTTTTTACACTCTTACTATATTTTAATAGGGGATATGTATTGTATTAAACATTAATTAAAAAAAATGTCTTACCAAAATATATTATTATTATATTCCTTATTTACTGAAATCATTGAATTATCATTTATTTTTATCACCTAAATTCATTATTAAATTGTTTATTTTTATATCTTGATTTAAATTTTATTATTATTAGTGTCATTATCTTTTTTGGTGAAGTTTCCTTTTTCTCGTTAATTTCATCTATTAAGGGGGATACTTATCCAATGATGTTTGTATGGATAAATATTAATTGTGTATAACTTGTAATTCATGATTCCAATTTTATCTTAGCTTGTTACTAATCGATGATGTTATGGGAAAATAAATGGGTGAAAAGGATTATAGATAACTATTATGATTGTATCTCATCTTGAAATTAATTTCAATATCTATCTTTATCTTTCTCTTTTCAACATAGTATTGTTCCTAAAAGGGTAGTGCTTTCCCTATAATTTTTTTTACTTTTTTGTACATTTTTTAATAATTTTCCCACGTATTTGATTTCAAAATAACATTATTTTTCTCTGGTTCTTTTTTTGAGTCATTTTCAAATTTCCTTTTTCAAAAACAATTATATTTTTAAAATTTTGAGATTCACTATTTTATTTACATTATATTTTTTATTCAATTAAATTAATTTTATTTTTGGGATGATATCAAATTTAATGTTATATCTATAATCCATATCTAATGATTTACTTCTTTTTAATTATGAATTGTCATTATTTTCATTATATCATTGTGTAAAACTGGTTTTAATCTTATAATAATTATTAAGGGGGGAGATAATATTTCTTTAAATTATATATTTATCTTACAATAAATCATCATATTCATATATGTCTTATTTTTCTCTTCCTTATTCTATTTTTAATATTCATTATGGGGATAATAGATTATGTAAAAGGATGGAGTTTTTGTTCAATGGGGAGAAGTTTATTTATTTGGGAAATGATTTATATGTCTTGTTTTGGTGGAGAATATAATATCATTGATTAAGGGTGATTTATTTATTGTTTAGTTTTATTATTTTTCACATATTGAGAATTTTTATTATCTTATTTGAAATATATTTATTTATATTTAAAACATGTTAATAATCAAAATTTATAATAGATTCATATTTTTGTGTTAGTTGTTTTTTGATCATCATAAGGGGGATATTATTTTACTTATGTATCTCTCATGGTGTTTTAATGATAGCCGACAATAAATTATGTTTATAATGGTTTTATTTAAGAGATATTAGTTTCTATGATGTAAAAAAAATTTATGATGATGTTGGTTATAATAGACATTAAATGATAACTTTGAAGTACCATAATGATGTCATTAAAGATATTTTCAATGTATGTTAAAAGTCATAATGAATATTTTGAAATCATACAATGACGATCATAAAACAATTGATGATATTAAAGAAATATTAAAGGTCCAATGTGAAATGTAAAACACTACAGATATCACCAGCTTCCATATAATGGGAACCACCCAACCACTATAATTATACAAAACTAGGTTATGTAGTAGGATGATACTTACCTGCCGATGAAGCCTCATAGGTTATCAGGTGGAGTATGATACATCTAGGAAACCTACAACAAGTAAAATGGTTATCTTGATTAACTACTAATAATGATGTTGTGTCCATTCCAAAATGTCAAGTATTGTTAATTTGGATGGCCTCGATGCACTAAATTGGGTATTAATTATGGTTAATGCACCTAGAGAATTATATAAGATTCATTGGAATATTAAAGAATATAAATATTGTCTTATGAGAGGATTGTATGATAAATATAAAACAATTATGGTGGATTGAATAATAAAATCAGCTGACATTCCAAGGAAGAATATCTAGAAAATTGTCTCTAATATCAAGATCCCCTCTAGGAGTAATTAGCTTCCTCATTATATTTCGATATCAAAATCTACAATTGACTCTATATCTACCAATAATTATGTTCTATCATTATAGTGATATAATACTAAAATTGTAATTGATTTCGGTCAGGAAAATATTTATCTTATTCTCACATACCTTTAATTAATCAGTTTTTTAATGTAAATAGTGAAATGAAATTGAGAAGGGTGTTTACTACTAAAAAATTAAGTTATGTATTTTTCATGTTGAAACTGATGAAAACCAAGGTATTACATTTTTTATTTGATCTATTTTAAATTAAAGTTTGTAATATGAAAAATATATCAACCGAATGGGAGAAGTCATAGGGGCTCACACTGAGGTATTTTTGAACCACTTTACAAAACTGTGTTTCTCTCTCTTTTAATTTTAAAATATCAAAATTTATATAATATTGATTTGTATATTCATATATTTTTTATATTCCTTAAATATTCAATGATTACATTATTAATCAATTTAGAATTATAATTTAAAATAAAATCAATTTTTTCAAGATTTTTTATAATTTGTTTATTATTTAATCGTATGCTTGAAAATCTAAAATATTATTATAATTATTTGGTGAAATCGTCAACAAAATATTATTATCTCATTATTTTTAATTTATTATAAATTAATGATATTATTAATTATTAATTTTTTATTTTCAATGATAATTTATTTTTTTAATTTTCAAAAAGAAATTCACCCCCCCCCCAACCCCCTATTTCCGTCTTCATATGACCAAAAAATGGAAATCAGAATAATTTTGCATTATTTTATAATGGTAAAAAATTATTCATTTATTATTTTAAAAAATATACATGAAAATCCAAATAATGTTTATTTATTATTAGTTGGGGATGTATCTTTGGAACCAAAATGTTACTCTTAAATTAGAATCATGAATTTTATTCTTATTAGCCACCCCATGTGTCAGAATTCTATGTGGTTAGTTCCTAAAAATAAAAAATGAATTATTGATAATCATTATAATGTATATTGAAAATTCGACAATGAATTATTGGTTTTGAGTATGTGTCTCAAGTTTTTGTGTAAAATATATTCTATAATTGAAAACATTGACTTTTAGTCATACCAGCCACATAGTGTGTTAAAATGATGTGTTCTTACTCCACAAAAAACTTTTTTGTTATAATTTTATTTATTTAATAAATTTAATATTATTTAAGGAGTGTGTGTAGAAATATATTTATGTTTTCATGTTTTTAATTTCAAATGATTAATTCATGGTCACGATAAAGTTAGTAGTAAATATATAGTATAAATTGACATGTGAATCATTTTTTTTGGTACCGTATGGTTAAGATTAAACCGTATTTATGACCCTTATAAATGAGGTTATTCTTTGTTAGTGATCAAATGGGTTTCATGTGATTAGGGTAAACTACATCAATAATCCTTATGTAGAGTGGTATTCTTCAGTGCCTACCATACAAGTTTCACATAGGTAAAAGTAAAGGTGCATCTTAACTATGTCAGGTTTACAACATAGATCCAGTGCTTGCTCCAGGTTTAATACACAGTTTACTAAACCATTTAGATAAACTGTGTGAGCTAACCAATTTTTAATTAAAATATAAATTTAATATATTTTTTCTTCTCAGATTTATGACCCTTGGACTCCTTGTTCCTCCACATTTGAAATCCTGAGGTTTCTAAAATCACATACATTCTATTTTTCATCTATTTGAGTTCTTCCATGGGATTTCATCCACTTTTTATAATGATTCCTTGATAAAAATTCATCTAAACCTTTTACTCATTTTATTACACCATTATTCCCCTTATTATTATCCCTATTTTGGTTATAGATTCCTTGGGTTTAGTGTTTATTTATAGTTATTTGATATTTTATTTATTTCAGGTTCGTATTATGATTTTAACGGTTCAAATGTATCTATATTGGTCGGATAAGACCTTTATCTATAGATTCAATTATTGATGTAGGATTTTTCTTATATAACACAATAAATTTAAATACATGAGTTTTTTAATTTATTTAATCCATTTTTTTAATTATTTAATGATTATTATATCTACATTTATAAATTTACTACCAAATTCATTTGGTTTTCTCCGGAATTTTATTTGGAAATAGAACATATTTCTGTCATATAAAGTCTTCAAATTTATTTTTATATAAATTATGTGAACCAATTGTTTTTTTTCAATTTCTTAATAGTCTATTTTAAAATTATTTGTTCAAACTATGTGTTTTTTCATTTTTAACTGCCATTTTTGAGATTAGTTTCTAATTTGATGTTCATTGATAAAATTTTAATGGTTTTAAAAAAATGTTGAACTTAAAACATGTTTTTTATAAATATATTCTTAATTCTTCATTTTCACATTATATAAATGGTCTTTATGTTGAAATAACTCCATTAAAGTGATCATGAGTTATTTATATAAAAGTTAATTGTGATGGTGATATTATTAAATTGAAAAATTCACCTAGTCTTGAGTATTTTAATAATTTACGTATATATAGAATATATGGGATGATTCATTGAAGGGCTTTGGAGGTTAGGGTTTTTATTAAATATTATTTGTTATATATATATATAAATATATATATATATATTTTCCCTGTAGATTTTTCACCTCATTTTTCTTCCACAGTAATCAATGGGTAGTTTGGTGGGAATCTAGGAACAAAGTGCTACACCAATTTATGTTTTTGTATAACTTATGTTACCAAGTTAGGATAAGCCATAGATATGAGATTTTTTCCCAGTTTTAAGAACAGTATGGTAAAATCATGTACTTGGGTAATTGAATAAAATTAAAATCAAATAATTTTTTTTCATGATTTTTGTTAGAAATATCCTATGTGTTCCCATTATGATTTTTATTTCATTATTCCACTATATTTCATTTATGGAGATATGATGATAAAATCATAGAATTGATTTCCTAATTATTATTAACATTTTTATATTATATTTTTCCATATCTTTTCATGGTTTATATAATCTTTTACTTTTCAATAAAAATTACACATCTATTTTCTATCATGTTCTTGAAAATTATTTTGATGTTTGGATGTTTTCCCTACACTATATACATGGGAATATGTGAAGTAAATCAATAAAATAATACATTATATCTATTTTAAACAAAAAATTATTTTTTTTGAAATAATCCTCCTTTTAAGGGATGATGGGAAAACCATCAAGCCACAAACAAAATAACGCGACTCCAACAGACCAAAACTCAAGCTCAAAAGCAGATCTCACCACAATAGAGAAGCTCCTCCCAGTAAAAAGAACCATTAAAATAAGATTTCATTGTCACATCACAGCACAACTAGGTGTCCTGTGTAAAAGAGCATGGGCCTGGTATCGATGACCAAAGCCATACCCTCTCAAACATCTGATTATGAAAATCCATGAAATAATGAAACCTGTTTTCCCAGAACCTCATCTGGAGAATCTTCTTGTCGGAGAACTATTGAAAAATCAGTTGTGTCACA
Organism: Viscum album; assembly: GCA_963277665.1. NCBI lineage: Eukaryota > Viridiplantae > Streptophyta > Magnoliopsida > Santalales > Viscaceae > Viscum > Viscum album. The sequence continues at coordinate 25,121,649 of OY728120.1, read as the reverse complement.
GCCTATCAAGCCCAAAACATCCATAAAGGCATCACTGCTCACCATTCATGGGAGCCAACCACAAACATTCTAAGATCCAAAAAACCAAAACAAATTTGTGAAACAACCATCAAGAAACATCAACTCCTAGACCGGCGTAAGAGCCGAAGCTGGAAGCACACCGCCGCAACCATTGGCATCTCCAACCAAATCCATAGTAACCCGATGAGGTAGACGGTCTATGGATAATGAAGCTGAGACTTAATCCCCAGGGATTGGAAGTTCCTGAATCACCTCGAGGGAGAGTCTCTAATGAGGGGATCCAAGCAGATCGAGCCAGTAACACTACTCAGGTCTGGAACTGAACCGATCAAACCATGGAAGAACCCACACCAGATTCCAGATCGGTTGAACCATAGAAAGAAGAATTATTCCATGAGGTAGAAGGTGCGTACCAGAGACGATGCAGGATCACCGGTGAAGAAACCAGAATAAAAAACCTCCATCAAACTTGAAAACACAAGAACAAAAAAAAATCCCTCCCCCTCCTCATCACTCCGAGTCTGAAGCCAACTGCTTAGAACCGAAACCATCGCCTGTATCTTCCAAGTAGTGCCACTGTTGAGATGTCCTCATCCACCCAAATCTAAAGTCACCGCTCACCGGGATTTGACAGTGGTGACATCTAGGCCGACAGAGAGCGCCGAAGATGGTGACGCCGACGTCAAGCCTACCGAGAAGCCGGATGAGGGTAGGGAACAAGAAGCTGACGTCGATTCACCGAAAATCTAGAGGATGGGAGGGAATAGGGCCTCTTGATGAAACCCTATCCCTCGAGGGAGAATGTGCTCCGCTACTCAGAGGCCCCTTGGATGAAATTGTTTCATAAAGTTCTTTAATGTTACATGTTTAGAAGATAAAATAGATGTCAAACATTTTTAAATGTATTCCAAAAGTACAAAAAAAATTAATTTTAATTGATGTTCATGGATCATTAGAGGATAACTACTGGTTTTTTTATGTTCATACCAATTTGAAAACATGTTTACTACTTTTTCATGGAGGTTTAGTGAATGGTTCATATATTTTCTAGTTCAGATATATTGGATGTGAATAGTGAATATTTTCATCGGAGACAAGTTGATGTATTGTTGTGGTGTTTGTGGTCTTTATTATATTATATTATTATATTCATATTATGTATCATTACACATTGATTAAATTTAATAATTTAATTAGAATGTGTTTTGAATAAAAAACATATTATTTTAATTATAAGTGTTATAATGAAACTATAATTATCAAAATGGTTTTTTGTTCAGATCATGATTATATCATAATTAAATTGTAAAACAAAATACTGGAATTTATTAGACATAATTTTATGATGAATTTCAATTAATGAAATAATATTTTATAAATAGACACATTATATTTGTACAAATAACAATTATTAAGAGATATAAAAGTAATCCAACTGATTATTTACATATTCACTTTTTTTATTCAATTGATGAAATGTGATTCTTATTGATCTCATTTCATGAAATTTTGTAATTTCAAATATTAATTATCACGAAATATGTGAATTTAAAGTATTAATATTAAATAACGAAAATAATGTAATAAAAAATTATCCTTTAAAAACTTTTTAAATCAACTTTGAACACATTTAAGATATAGAATAACTAATATTCAACAAATTTATTGTGATAAAATGGGCATACCATCCAATGTATACTAAATTATAAAAATTACCGCACTATAAATTTTATAAAAAATTGAAGTTAAGAATTATATATGTTTTCATACGAGTCATGGAATGAAAAAAAACAAACATGCAATCTATGATATTTTATTTTTTAAAATTTTAAATTAATTTTTTGGAATCTTTGTCAATGTATTGTAATGATATTGAAATGTATAAAGCACTTAAAAACCACAAAAGAATGTGAAATCATATTTTATGTAAACAAGATGGAGATAACCAATTATAAAAGTAGAATATTAAGTCAATTTAACATTTTTCATTTGAAATATACTAAATATAAATTTGAAATGTACTTACAAGGAAATAAATTACAACATGGCTATTATTATCTCTTATACATTTACAATATCATTATTTTTAAAACAATTATTGTATAATATCATGCAAAAAATAATCACCCCTTAGAAATTAATAATATATATAAAATATCATATGATAAAATTTTAAATTTTTTATCCCATTTATATTCTAAGGAGTATGTGATGGTCTTAGTTCTTGATACTCACATTGACTTTGAATGGATTCCTTCAATTTTAGAAGAACCAAAAATTTCATCTTAATAAAAAAACTATATAATAAAAATAAATTGATAAAAAAAATGAAAAAATATATAACAAATAAGTAAAATAAATAAAACATATAGCTTCCCAAAAAATCACCATTATTCTCTAAATAAATGGTATCCTCTTTAGTATTTGGTTTCCCTAGAGTAATAGGATTAATAATATCATTTACTCATACTCTTTCCTAATATGACTGGATAAGTTGAGGATGTACATAATCCTCAAGATGATTTATAATTTTTTATAATATAGTATATATATGGGTATCCCTATCATGAAAGTAATTATATATGATCAGGTCTGAACAAGGAGAGAGTGTACATGAGTAGGTTGGTTATACATGATGTATATTTCTCATTACTTATTAAAACATAACATGTGAATATGGTTTGAATTTATCATCTTTTAATATATTCAACTATAATTGGTCACTCACCAAGGATGTTATTTAATCATTGTATTTAACCTATATCAATAGAAAACAAGGGATTCAAAAAAATCTAAAATAGATAACCTTGTTATACCCTCATTCATAATAACTCTCTTCCCATGAATTTTCTCAGATCTCATTTTCCTAATGAACATAAATCTGGTACTCTTCACTACATGTCTTCCTCTATCTGGCCCTTGATTAAATCTTATTATTTTTCTATTTTGGAAAATTCTAGGTGGATTGTTAGTAAAGAATCAAATTTAAATTTTTTTTATAATATGTCTATTTCCCCTCTTATCTCGAAAATGCCTAATTCTTTTACTCTTGATCCCACTAACTTCTCCATCGGAGATGTGATCCACTCCTCTGGCCCACATCTTCTGAAACATATTAAAGTGATCATTTAAAATTTTTACTTCACTTCCAATGATGACTTTATGGTCTGGGAACCCACTAATAATGGTTTGTTAGACTCAAAAAAATATTATAATGACCATCTCTCTGAAGTTGATGATAATATCAGTTGGATAGCCAATTTCAATTAGTCTTGGATAAAACCCTCACTTCTTACCCTTATTTGGAGAATTTCTCACCAAAAAATTCCTACCGATGGTTTTCTTTAGTCTTATGGTTTTAATCTATCTTCTAAATTTTGTTTGTGCAATCAACATCGGGAGGATATAAACCACCTCTTTTTATCTTTTAAAACTGATAATGCTCTTTGGCACTACAATTTTCATCTTATTGGGTGAAGATGGATTTTGGATAACTTTATTTTCTCTTAGTTGAAAAGGACGATTGAGCTTCTGAGGTCTCTGCAAATTAGAATCATTTTTCTCACTGCCGTGGCAGAGATTCTGCATATTCTCTAGTATGGTAGAAATGATTTCAGTTTCATCAATATCTCATATAAACTAAATGCAGGTAAAATGAGGATCATTCTTGCAATCAAAGAGGCTTCCATGATCCAAAAATATCATTGTGATAATTCTATCATTGATCTTGAGACCCTCCGTCAGATTGGAGTGACTGGAATATTTCCAAAACTGAAATACACTATTGATGTCTTCTGGAAGGCTCCTCCTCCCGGCTGGATTAATGTAAATATTGATGGAGCCTCAAAAGGAAACCTGGGGCCTTCGGGGTGAGGATGTGTTTTCAAAGACCATCTTGATCAGATTCTCGGGTGTTTCTATGGAAGCGGCGGCATTGCTTCTGCTCTGGAGGCTGAAATGTTGGGTCTCATACATTCCATCTCTTTTGAAAAACTTTTCAACTGGAGAAACATCTGGATTGAGAGTGACTCATCTACTATTGTGGAAGCTATCTAGAAGGGTGAGACTCTTCTAGCATGGTCTGTCACCACCCGATGGATCAAGTGCCTCATCTCGCTCAACAGTCTCAATTTCATTGCTACACACAACTTCTGTGAAGCTAACAAGATCGCCGAAGGTCTCGCTAACATGGGAGTCTCTCATGAGATCACTTGGAGGAATGATCTCCCTCAGGATTTGATTCCATTATTTATTAGAGATACTAGAAAATTTCCCTCTATTTATCTCATGTAAGTTTTATGCTACCTTTATTTTGAATAAATTACAAGTTTCTGGTCTTTTGACCAGAACTCATCTTCAAAAAAATCCATTATACCCTCTTGTATAGAGGTCCCTTTTTTCATTTTCTCAATAAGTTATTCCATAAATTATGTTGTAAAATGTTATAATAGTGGGATGAATTTATAATATAGTAATATTGAATAATGAATAATTATTTTTTACTTAATAATCTTACTAGCTACATATTTTGTTTGGTTGATGACAAACATCTATATTTTTTCGTCCTCTTCCTTTTCTATTTTTCAGGATGAGGTGTATGATATAGAGGGTCTTATTAGAACTCTTAATAGCCTATAATTAACATCATTATTAATTAACTAATTTTTTTAGTAATTATTTGATGCTCTAATAATGGATACCCTTTATGTGAAAATGTATTTAGTATAAATTTTTGATTTTTATCTCATAGTGATATTTTTCCATAAAATTAAACCACATTTTTATATATATATACCAATACATAAGTTATGAAACTTTATTATATTTACTATAAATTATAATATATATAGAAAAAAAATATCTTAAAATATATATATGTGGTTTCCATAAAGGATAAAAATATTTTCTTAATTTATATCAACTATAGAGAGTCAAATTTCAAATAAAAACGAATAGATAATTATTAGTCGCATGATGTGTAAATTTTTTAAACAATTGGATGAAAATATTTTATTAATTTTACCATTATATACTCCCATAATTGATCTATCACAGATAGTTTCATTATCCTCCAATTAATGATTAAAATATACTTCCTATAATTACTCTTCAAATCCATGTTACACATAATCTTCTAAGCATGTGGTCAAGTTTGGTGATGGTTATCATTAAACTCAATTATAATGATTTTATCTTCATATGCATGTGAAGGTTTCGGTAAATGTGTAATATAATTCATACAATATTTAGGTATCATTCTATCTAGATAAGAACAATATATAAATAATGACAAGAAATATAAGTTTAATTTCATTATATAATTTAATTACTATATTTATATATATGATGAAATGTATGTACCAAACCTCCCTGAACTCCATGCCTAACATTTATAAAGGTTTATTCTACTTAAATGAATACTTCTACACTTGCATTCAATTAAAATATACTGGTAATTTTATATTATTTATTATTTTTAATACAAATAAATTTTATTATTATTATACTTTTTAGAAAGAAAAATTTAACTAGAAATGATGAATATAAAAATTAATAAAAAATGATAGAATTGATTATCATCAAATGAAATTATAATTTTAGGTACCTATATTTTAGGATAAATAAATAAATTTTATATGTAAACATGTGATTTATTATAATTGGAAGATTCTTATAAATATTTTAATGAAAAAAATTGATATACCTGATAATGAAGTATGTAAATAAAATATCACAATAAATAATGATGTAAAAATTTTCCAACTAAAAAATAGATATCTGAATCTAATGAATATAATAATTATTATAAAATGGTATACTTTGTCAACATATATATATTTAAAAATAAATGTATGAAAATAATTTCTTTAATTATGTTAGTCTCACAATAAAAAAGATATTTACCTAATTAATTATAATGGTAAAGGGGTCTTATCTCATATCATTTCAATGTGATCATTCTATGTTTCATAGAAAATTTCTATATCATTTTCAATTTGATCCTTAGGTAATATTTTAATATATGATCATATTTCACAGAATTATTCAACACCATTAACGTTCTCATCACCCAAATAAAATTTTCCCTTGACAAATGATGAACCACAAATAATTTTATGGGATAAAAATTTATAATATGGTTTCTTATGAATTTCCAATTTGGAACAAAATAATTTCAAATAAAGAGGTGGAAATCCATACGCATTTTCTTTCACACCATTTTTTACACTCAATATTGTTACAGTTAAATTCTAGAACTGAATATTTTGAATAATAAATCCCTCATATATCCTAAACAACTCAAAAATATGTTATTGATAAAGAAATTTGTTTTTTTATCATTGGTATATAAAAGTTGTAGTGTTTTAGTGATGATCAATATTCTAAATTTTAATCATAATCTAGTCATCATGGATTTATTTTTAAAACATGTGACCATTAATAATAAAATTATACCATGAGATCCAATTTAATATTATTCTCCCTCATAACAATTCTAATGTTTCTATATGGGATAAATTAGTGTCAAATGTTTCCTTAATCCATGAAGGTAATGTGTTTTTATATTCATTCATCAACCATATTTCAGTTTTATAGGATATCATACCTTTAATCCAGTAATATTTGATGATATATGTGGTTTAACCACACCTATATTGTTCAAAATATATATATGTTCATGAATCACTTCATCACAAGAAATTTACTATTAATTTAACCTATAGATCCTTTACCATCATTGTAAACTATCAAATGTTTTGATATAAGGAGACCAACAAGATTAACATCAAATAAATAATTATTCTAGAACTCAATAACATTTTAAAATATATATTATTGAGTTATAGTGGCATCTATTTGTTATATATTCCTATCAAATCCCTTAAAATTTTTATATGTATTTTTAAATGATATATCCAACATGAATAAATAGGACGACATATTCCTAACTTTTTCAAAAAATTAATCATCAAATAGATCATTATATTAAATAATAATAATGGAAAATATATTTATTGTTGGAAAAATATGTGGAAAACTTCAATCTACAACACATATAAAAAACATGGATCCATAACTTTACTATATATGGATTTGAAAAGGTGGCATAACCTGATGATATACATTCTTATTAATATAAATAACATGTCACACAATTATAGGAATCCATATATTTTAAATGAATCTAGGTATACTATGGAGTGAACTTTAGATGCTTGAAACCATACCATTCAATGAATAATGTGCTCGAATTTGGAAAAGGACATGAAATGACATAGATGCATAATTTTCCACCTATCAAATCAAGTATCCAATCTGGAAACCACCATTTTCCATAAAACCAGCCAAAAGAAAATTTATTCTAGTATGAGTTTTTATCTATACATATATCACAAATCACCAAATATAATTATCTTTTTCCAATAGGGGTATATCTATTGGTAAAAGTTCATTTTTTGCTGGTAAAACGTTTTCCCAACAAAAATTGTCATATCACTAGACTTTTGGTAAAAAATATTTCACTAAATGTTATTGGAAGAGATAAAATGGTTATGTTGAAATTATAATAATAAAAATAGATAATATATATGTTGGTTAAAATTCTTATTAACTGATTAATACAACTAATATATCTATTTTTAATATAATTAACATATATAAACAATATCAACAATTAATATATTTTTTCTAAATTATACTCAAAATGTTGATATTCCAAAATTTATTGTTAACATTTAATATAATATTTATTAATATATTTATATTTAATATATTATTAAATTTATTATATAATAATTATAAAAATATATTATATAAAATACCAAAAAAACACATGTTTATTTGAAAAAATATGCTCCAATATAATTTAAATAGATGTTCAAACAGTAAGAGACTTTACATGAAACTAAATGAAACTTCATCATAAATCTATTTCTCACAAACATTAGATGTCACTATCATGGAATCTCCATAACATCACATCAGATATTTTCTATAGTAGTGGATCAAGACATGTAAAACCTCACTACCATCCCTTTAACAGCTACGGACCACCCTTCTATTCTTGAAGCATCACCTATCCCCACTCTGTCCACTTTATACAAATTTCGTCACCATGAACCACATTCTAATCACAAAAAAAACAATTCAAAAATAGTTTTCATTTAAATGAAAGATTCAAAAATAATAACACGTGATATAAAACTATCATACCAAAGGATAATATGACAAGTAGAAACAACAACCATAAGATAGTCTACATTTTTTATAACAAACTATGTCATAAATTGGTCACCCAATTCATGCCCCCAATGAAAGTTATTTAAGAAAACGTATTACAATCCAAAAATGAGTTGTAATGATATTACAACATCAGATAATTGAGGTACATACAAGATAGTGTAATAATAAAACTCAAACAAAAGCTCAAAATCCATCATACCTGCTAGAAACATACTACCTTCATGTATGAAATCACATCATCCAAAAAAGGAAGCAACGCCAATATAGCACCAAAACCTCATAATTATTATTTTTAGTCTTCTAGAGACATGTTAAAGAACTATGAAATACATCAAAGTGGCATTAGTGACATCATAAATGCATGTAGTAGAAGTGATATGACTAACCAAAGAAAAATACCACATGTAAAAAATTCAAACTCTGATTAGGTGCAGAAGATCAAAGTTGGTCATCAAAAAATAAATGCACTATAAATTCTACAGTGCATGAAAAATACGCAAAGGAAACCTAAGGAGGATCATAGAAGGTCACTTCCATATTCATAAAGGATATTCCATAAGTCCATCCATCTTTATAATCTTTGGGATGTTTTAGTAAAGCAATAAGCCTTTGTTTCCTCTCTTAAACAGGAATAAGAATTAGGATATGAGGAACCATGCATACAATATGAACATACAATCTATGGAATCAATAAAAGCATCAAAATCAACTGATTTTGGAAGAATAGAATAAGGGAGGTAATTCCCCAATACTCTGGTCAATCAAGAAGAATACCCACTCAACAATGAAATGGTACGGAAGCCTGTGTCAAACTTCTCCCAATTATATCAGCTTCTATGTTGACATTCAGAAACATCAAATGCATTCCTTCTAGAATCAACACAATGATCCAAAAAAACACTGAGTTCCACTAGCATAGTAATCCTCTAGCCAGAGTTAGTCACCACAAAAAATAATCAATAGAGCACAACAAGAATATATAATGAATACTCATTTCAAATAAGTAACAACATAGAAAGTATCAATTGAGATTGAGGGTGAACATTTACGATATTAATCACAATATTAAATTAATCAATAACCATAAAATTTACAATAACGCTTCAGAAAGAAGAATGTTTTAGCACGCAGCGAAAAAAGAAGTAGGTCTCAAAATTTTACTTCATAATAAAATTTAGAAAATAAATGTAACAAGTGAAATAGATAACCCCCTAAGGAAAGTAGTTTTATCCTCTGAATTTAGCCACAAAACATCACCCTTCCTCTTAAAAATAATGCAACCAGGTTTTAATCTACAATTCAAAACAATTTTAACCATTAATTATAGCAATATAGTTAAATTAAAAAATACATTACCAGAAAGTAAAAAAATTATAGAAGGTGGAAGTTACCCCAATAAACTCTAGTTTTATGGGATGAATTCAATTGTAGCATAGAATTGTTTAAAAAAATCACCACAATCTTCTTGTTGCCATTAATGTCCAGTTATATTGTTCAAAAAATTAGAGTGATTCAAACATGAGATGCATCATTACAGTTAAAAATAGAATCAATAAATCCTAAATTACAGTGGTGATGCAATGTATCTCAAAGGTTAAATGTTGATTTTTATTTTGAAACCCAACGCCCTAAATGTCACCCAAACTAATATAATGAAACAGCAGCATGTGAAAAAACCCTTCATCCACTATTAAAAGAATATCGTTTTTTATACATGGAACCTTGTGGTGAGAATATGTTGAGATTTTAAAACTCAAATTTAATTCTCAAGAGAGAGAAAAAATGTTTTTAAGAGGAAATGTTCTTACAAAACATAAAGGTAACATGATTGTTCAATAAATAATTCCTCCCTAAAGAAATCATATTAGTCCCTTTTGAATGAAAATTCAGTGCAAACATGAATTTTTTCTGAGAAAACTCAAAATTATTTACAATTAAAATAACAAAAAAACATGTAAAAATCACTTTTTAGTAGGATAAGAGACAAATTTAAGGAACATTTAACAGTATAATAAACATGGAACCATTTTTTAATGAAAACTCTACCACTGATTTTGAACAATCTAATCATGAAATATAAATTTCACAACAAACAAAAACATATATTGAAACTCAACACTCTTCATATTTTACCAAAACCAATAATTATTTTCAAAAACCAATATAAATGGATTTTGTGAAATAACATCAGCATGAAATGTATTTCAATGTCTAATAACAAACACTCATCAATAAATAACCATAAAATGAATTATATACTCATGGATCACAACAACCAGATGCCTTTAGACTCAACAACAAACATGTTTTATAAGCAATCAAGTAGTTTTTTAATAACCATGTTGTACATACATAATATAGGTATTATCTAAAATAAAATACTAGGAACTAACATAGAACCCTCATAATAAAGGGAGTTCCAACAGGTAACAAAATGAATATGATGTCTGATTTAAATTAAAATCAAATTACAAAATTACTTCCTTCCAATGAGAGGGTGTTATCCGTTAACCATCCATACTTATCTTTTTAAATTTCACTCAACCAAATGGTGGGTAACAACGAATCTAGGTTGATAGGGGATTGGGATGCTAGGAGATGCAGAGTTGGGATATGGTGACTATGGAAGGTGGGTTGTAGCGGGGTTGCACAAGGATGTCGGGGATGGGGGTCTATTGGGATAGTATGGATAGAGGGGTCGTGGGGGTGGGGGTGATGATGAATTTGGATGATGGGGATAGAGGGTTTGCATGTGGGATTCCATTCGAGACTAGCAATGGTTTCACATGAGGATGTCGGTGGGAAAGCTACTGATGATGAAGGATCCGTTAAAGATACATGTCACACTATTGAGGGAAATGTATTGGGCTGGGGGAGGACAAGTTGGGGAGATGGGGGTGAGGGTAGAGTATGGAAGGGTGGGATGTGTAGAAGGAGAGCGGGATGAGAGGCAGTGTTGCGACAGTCGAGATAGGGGGCAATGATGGGTCTCACTTATTAGAGACAATAAAAAAGTATCCACAAAAATAAAATGTTACCAAACATTTCAAACAACTGTTGATATGTCAAAACAAAATATTATATTTTGGACACAACCATCAGAGTAATGTTCCCATATTCTTCTCAAGAGATTATCCTCACATCATCGTTTAAAAAAATAAAACTTCCATGATTATTGGAACTCATTAACTCAAGAATCTATAGAAAATAAATGACCTTTTCCCATTATAATTAGTATGTTTTGAACAAAACATTCATGGAACTATTAGGGATTACCATATTCATAAACCTAAGCCCAATAGTATCTTATTATATTCATTTATTTGGGGCCCAAAAATTTCTTCCTTCATAATCATTAGAAAACCCCTACACCGAATGGTTCAATAAGATGCATGATAAAGAATAAATTCTATGAACACCTTACGAATGAAGACATTACACATTTTCACTGATAATTTTTCTATTCAACAGAGCAGTATACAGTAGGTCGAACATCCTAATAGATGATATTGAAGCTATGATTTTAGGTCATTGAATCCTATGTATAAGAATCCAATGGCTGTTAATCATACTATCATATTTTTTACTAAAGAAAAACAATATAATGGATCCATGGATAAAGGGATATCACCTGACATCAATCCATAAATAGGATTCCCTGCCCAAAGCAACACAATGTCATGAAACAAAATCAATAAAATTCATTGGTTATTTAAACCATACAAAAATCCAAAAAATATTTGCCTTCAATATAGGGATATGTTTATAATATATATGAATTATAGTGAAATGAAATTGAAAAAAAAGGTAGGACGGAGGTAGGTGATTGTGGCAACAAGGAGGTGGGCGATGTGTGGGACCGAGGCAGGTGATGTGTCGTCGATGGGATAAATTGGGGATGGTGGTGGCAAGGAGGTAGGACGAAGGTGGGGAGAATGTGGGACGTAGGCGGGAAGAGGTAGGTGATATGTGGTCGATGGGATAGATCGGGGATGGCGGCATTGAGCAGTGATGGCAGCGACTAGGAGGCACGACAGAGGTCAGACTGAGGTAGGATAGAGGCGGGACGGAGGCGGGTCGATAGGATAGATCAAGGGTGGAGGGATAAATCGGGGATGTCGGCATCAAGGAGGCGGGATCGAGGTTGGACAGAGGAGGGATGGAGGTGGGCAATGTGTGGTCGATGGGTCGTCGATTATTGTTTTGTGGTGTTATTTTTTTTATAAAAAGTATTTAGATGTTTATTTAATAAATAATATCGAAAGATATAAAAACATTTAATATATTGAGAAAATTGAATAAACAATATTGAAAAATATAAAAAACATTAAATAATTGGAGAAAATTGAAATTTAATATAAATTATGAGATTTTTTTAATTTAAATCCTAGAAATAAAAACATACTTTGGTCATAGAATATATATATATATATATATTATTTTTCTCTTTTGGTTATTGATAAAATCTTTTTTTATTGAATGATTTATTTTAATAGTTTTTGTTGATGAAAAAATATTTTTTGGTAATAACGTTATTCATAACAGATTGATGTGTTATTAAAAAAAATTTGGGTATTTGTATGATAAAAAAAATAGACTAAACTATTTTTAAATGATATGTTGGTATTAAATGATCAATATCTAAAGATCTATTTGTTGGTAAAAATAAGTGTTCGTATTAAAAATTAATACCAATAAAACAAAATATCTATTTAAAATGATCATTTTTACAAAAAAATATATTATCTATCAATAAAGTTTTGTTCTTACACACTATTTTTTTTAGTTAATGAAAATAATTTAGGGCATGAGGTGCTTGGTTGAGGCCCCCTATAAAAAACATTTTTTGCTGTGAGGTGGTCACTCGACACCCCCCCTGCATACAAAATTAGTTTAAAGATCATGGATATAGATCCACACCCCCAAAAAGGTAAATATTATTTATAATGAATGGTGGTTCCTTGAAATCCCCCATAAATGAAATGCATATACATTTGAGTTTTAAATTATCTTCCACTACATTGAGTCAATTATGTTATGTGGTCAACTATTTAGGGAAATATGATTTCCAAACATCTCCAATAAATACAAAATTATCATCCAAAGAAAGACATGATGATATATAGAGACCCTAAGAGAAATATCATAGATTTAGGAATGAATACTGAAATAAATTTCCAATTCAATAACATAACCTCAAAAAATAGGAAATGATTTTCATCCGAAAGGAATACAAAACTCTTCAAAAAGGAGTCCACCAAAAATGGTACATGGGTGCAAATGAATCCTTGAAAAACATGTTGCTCATAAGATCTTCCTAAAAGTATATACACTCCATTATAAGGAAAACCTCATATGAAGACTTTTCCATTGAGATATTCCCCTATCAAATACCAAGAGAAGTATGAAAAATGATGTATCCATAGTGTATTTATCCAAATGATATTAACATTATATATTAACATAGAATTTAAATTTTTCCAATCCCCTTCATGTAGAATCCATATAGATTTTTCTTATCAATGCTAAAGGCCATATAAGGACAATCTATGATCTTCCCTGAGACCTTCTGGTTTATGTAATAATAGTAGCAAACTGACTAGTGTGTCTCCCATTCATTCTTGAATTACCTTACTAAAGATGGTTCCCCAATTCTCCTTCCTAGTAAGATGGTTCCTCAAGATGTTAAAATCAAGACATGCCATTGTAATGATAACCTCCTTCCTAGAGGCGATGATGGGAATCCTTTTGTTTTATGCGCGAATACTAAGATCCCTCATGTTTCTAAAAACATGAACAGAATTGGGATCCATCTGTATCTCATGTGGTCCAATCATTGGATACAAAATCCAAAATATTGGGTTTCAAAACACACAAGATAAAATATTATTTTGTGAATCCATCTTGGTGTAAACCCCTACTCATTCATTTTGAATCTCCCACTATATTCCTTCCTCATCTATTAGATTTTGTGGAGTTCCTATGTAAATACCTCCAAGAGAAATATTTCTGTCATTCTCATAGGATATAATATTTCTCCTACCATACATACCTCCTACCTCATACATAAATTAATTATAAAGGAATTTAAATCACATTCTTCTAGTTTAGGTGAATGTCACATGTAAAATCAATTATAAAAAGTGACTGATTTATTGGTGATCATTGTTTCTCTTGTTGAGAATGACACATGTGCATTTTGGGACTCTATTTTATCTTATCAGCAGTATAATTAATGATTCCAACATTTCCCCCCTTATAGGTGTAATCCCCTATAGATCAAAACCATGTGGGATTTGATTCACAACAGAACGGGATACATAAAAAATTCCCATGAGCTCCAAAACTAATATCTTCAACACATTTCAATATCTATTAGACCATATTCCCAATAATCCACTTCTAGTTGGGATTCATTTATTATCAGTTATTTCATCTCAATCTCAGTGGACCATATTCCCAATGAGAGCTATCTTTACATAGAAATATTCATTATAATATAATCCAAATCTCATAAGGATATATTCCCTATATGATCAACCATAAAGGGACACTCATGAATAAAACCCATACAAAATTATATTTGGCACATTACACCCATGCATCCTTGTCATGTGACATTAAACATTATAATATGATCTTTATCACAAGAATATAAAAGGTGTGATGTTTTCTATTAAGTGGTATAGGACGAAACATGTTTTAATTCCTCGTAAGTTAATATGTTGGAAGACTAATTAGAGGCATAGTCCCAACAATGTAATTGAAAATTTGTACCTGGATGAATATTAATTCCAAATCCCACAGCTATTTGGCGTAATCCCAACATCACAAAATAATAATAATAATTGAGAAACAACGATAGATACAGGTGGTTCCATTGAAAGAGAACATGAGATTCATGAAAAATGGTGAATTGGTGGAGAAACATTGATATAAATAGACAACCACTTCCACATGTTTTATTAACCAATTTCAAAATTAATGGGATACCATCCATGTATTTTGATTTGTAATGATTCAAAAACCTAAATTCAGTCTATAAAATATTATTGGAGTATGAATAAATTCCACCATAATATTTTGTGATTACTCCTACCTCACTTACTATCAACCAATATTAGTTCTTAAGAATAATTGGAAAAATATTCTAATGACCCTGTGCCATTGGAATGAAGGACTATAACCTATCATGTTTATGAGAAATGTTTGGTGTTTTATATTCCCCGAATAACCCAATTTGGAAAAAATATAAATAATTAATGTAATAACCCACACATGAATAACCTCATGGTCACCTTCAGGTGTGAAAGAGAAATGATGAACCAGATGTAAAACATTCATTGTCAAAAATAAATGTGACTCTCATAGATCAACACATTTGAAATTTCATATATTTACAATAAGATAATGAGTTCACCATGGCTCCACTAATGAAATCGATAATGCATGTGTTTTTTACTTATAAAGATACTTTTTGGGTTTAATTGATTATGTTTGTTTACAACATTAATAACATCCACTCAAAATCCCTTCAATCCTAATGACATCTTTCTATCAGTGTAAAAAGTATTTATATGTATTTGTATGGATATGATCTCTATAAAACTAGAGGACATAATTTTCTACATAGTTTCATTAACACCAAGAGGAAAATTCACTAATTATGGAGTAATGTTCGAATAGTACTATTATGAATAGTATGGCCACACATGAATCCCTCTAGTGCTTGAGTCCTCACAGACTGTCTACTCAATGATGTGTGACGAAGAAAAATCAAGAAGTAACTATTTCAATCTCAAATCATTTTGGGATCCTATCCCTGGAATGAAAATTCAATTTACACCCTTTTCATAGGGATGTGGACCAAGAGATTAATAACATCATCATCATTATAGAACAATATTCACCATGAAGGGATCCCACTAACAATCATCACTACCAATTTCATCTGAAGACATGTTCTCAGCATGTGGAGGATGCCAATATAAGGACCTAGAATCATGTCACCCATTATCAAGAACCTAGTAAATCACTCTAGGAACTAAAAATGATCAAATACAATGAGTTGGACAAGATACCCATTTCCCCTAAAAATCCAACCAATATAATATAACTATAATTTTTGAGAAGTCATATATTACATACCACACCCATCAAGCCTTCTATCATAATCTTCTAGCACATGGATAATTTTATTGAATACCATAAAAAAATAGTGGAATACTCATGTTTACACACCCACACAATAATAATATTGGTACATTCCATCTTTATATGGAGAATATGATTTGGCACACATTCCAGATCCATTCAAATATTGGGTATGTATTCCCATTCTAGCTATATATGTTTATTGGAACATCCTTGATGAAACAGAAGGGTTTTCTTATTTCACTAACACCATTTCACAAAGAAGTAAACATATATTGATTGTTGATGTATTATTTTGGGTTCATGCACACTACCCTACCCCCACCATTAGTGAATCTCAATAACATAATGTGTTGGCTACTATGGAGGAGATATATATTCCTTCTTCCATATAGGAATGTCATCGACACTACCCTTACATAAAAGTATTACATGAGAATGAATAAAATCCCATTATAAAAGGATATTATTGATCCATTTTTTGGCCTCTTTAGTTCAGGAACGCATCCTCTCAAAAACTATAGAATCTTTCAACATATCCCCTCAACAGCATATGATTCTCTTAGGACAGATCTGATACATGGTAGTCTATTTCCATTGAATGTGACTACAAATTTATTATGTTGAAAATCAATAAATATGTCTTAAAAAGAAAATTTCAAATACATAACTAGACCCAAATTCCCACTCTTCATTATGCTGGTATTCTTGATGCCCTGAAACATCTATCAGTTGTGGTCGAATATACTATTGACTCCTCACTATATCACGGAAATTATTTTTTTAGTTGTGATGTTCCTCCCAATACCTTTTCTACAAGAAACTATAGATGTACTCCCTAGATTTATTTCCATGAAGGACTTATTTTACCATAATGCGATTGGTCACAAGAACCATTCTCGTGATGAGTACTCTGGAATCCCTTGTTGGGGTAATAAGAACAAATGATAAGAATTCCATCCCCATAATATTGGAAACCTAATATGTCCCCCAGTGGGAATAATTTGTATGAATCCTCCATTTTGTTGATCATTATGCATTTATTGCAGTCCACCCCATGATGGTATTCATTTTGAAGGTCCTCCCAAAAGTGATATTTCATTTCATCAAAATGTTTCCACCATAGTTGAATTAATTATGAGAAATACCTTATATAATTAGGATCATAGAAATATGAGGATATTATAGATTTATGTCTTGAAATTTGAAATTGAATCTCAATATAATCTAAAATATACCCCAATTCAATGTTATATCCCCTAAAACAACCTTGCATCATCTAGCATTAAGTATTGCGGAATATATTCAAGAACATATATCATTTTATGATAAGTTATCTTTGAAAAATATGTGTTGTTCATACTAATTAATGTAATATCTTATAGATGTATACAAGAACCCATTTCTCATTATGAAATGACTAGAAAAAGATAACATACCAATTATGTTTTGGCCACTAGACACTCCTCGATATAGAAATTGAATGACTTTGTTTGTGTAATGTATACATCAAATTCAACTGAATATATGGAAGAATATTCACCATTTAAAATAAAAAAAATTACCATATCAAATTTGTTGGAATCAGGTTATAGAAATAGAATAGCATCAACATCAAATCGATTTCCTTCACTTTTAGCAGTACGACACCCAAAATTGAGAAATATGTGTAACAATATTCAATGTTTATGAATTAATGTCTATGAAATCTATGTTAGATAATCCCTAATGATCCATTATTTATCCATATTAAATTATTGGTAAAACATAGTGAACATCAATTTTTTATTCTCCCTAACCAGAAAAACCAACCATATATGACATTATTCAATGTCATCACATTGTATCAACTATAATAATTTGTCTCTTCACACAAAAAATGGTACATTTAGAAGGAAATGGACATGAAAAAATATCGTAAGCATCGATCCTAATGTGAACAAGGAATGTACAAACACTTACATTGAGTATCGATAAAGATTAAGCAATATTTTCACTTGAGTAAATCTGATCATTTGGTAACATTAATGGATATAAAAAAATTATAAAATGTTCAAATAATGAATTCCAAAAAACACATTCCCAAAGAAATATCCAAAATATTAATATGGAAGATGTGATATCTATATCCATATAAATGTTGTAGTAACCCCATAAACCTGGATGGAATGATTTTTACCACATCTACTTTCTTCAATATTAAAAATTCCTGCCTAAAATGCTATAATAATAGATCTGGAGTATCCCTAACCCATAGGGATGGGGGTATTTTAACTTCAACCCCCCAAAAAAATAAATACTTTCCAATTTTGGAGACACATTATAAAATGATTCATAATATTTTTTCTCATATCTGACCCTATATTGACATTGGAAATGTATCCAATGAGGGTTTTTATAGACAATCTTTAGATTACCCTTCATAAATCAGCTCTGATAGAATACTTAAGGGAAATGATGAATCATTATAGAGTACATTAGCCAATGACACACATTACATGGATCACATATCCCTTAGATTGTGGTGGATTCATTAATCATGACCCACCATTCAACCCTTCTAGTGGATACGTGAAACCATTAATTAATGATGATTCTAGTATTATCAATAGGTCTAGAATAAAATATGATATAGAATTGGGAGCTAGTGTTGGAGAATAAGTGGAGAAAATTTATATTTAAATCATGGTCCATGTTAAAATAATTGAATATGGTGTTCATTCCAAAAAAATAAATGACTTTCTAAAAATTTATGGGCACCCTAAGATGATTAGCTTTCGTCCCTTCATCAGGATTCAATCAATGAAAGGGTATGACTATGGTTATATCCCAAATATTACCCATGGATGTAAAAACTCTTATTCATGATAATTTATTTTCAAAATTAAAGGTGCATATGAAGGATTTGGTGTGACTCCACATGGAATCATATAGATGAAATATCCCAAATAGGTATGGTATTTAAGTGGATCATCATCTTTCTCTCTTAGTAGATATTCCTTAAGAGGATGTTACAATTCTTCCAAAAAAGGTATAACTTGAAAAATTTCTCAATATGCAAGAAAGAAATAAATTTATTTAGATCCAATGGTTGTAGGATTTCTGGGGATCCCTATAGTATAGTAGTACATGGAGCTATGTCTTGTGAAATACCATAGGCCACCACATTCTGTTTTATAGTCCCAAATTTTCAGAAAACCGTCAATATTAGGATCAACACGTTGTTTCCAATATTCAAATAACTACTCAGATGGAAATCCAATTTGATCTCACTGAAAATATAATAACATGGATGACTTGATTGGATGACATGTAATGATAGAGTTCACCAGTTCCACCAGAATGAAATCCTTACCCATAATGGGTAGACACGAAACTTTACCCATCCATATTTGGAAATCCATTGTTTCCAATTTTCAATTTCATTGGGATCAAAAAAATAACTAGATGATTTTTTATCTTAGTGAAGTTCTATGATGAGAACCCTTATTTATAAAAAAACGTATGTAGATATATATTCTTCCAAATGACATAGTAAGAATTGGCATTTTTCTAGTGTGCCTATTTACCATCTATGTCAATCAAAGGATTGAAAGACCTCCAATGGTAGTTCCTTTATCAATTCATCTATATGTTGTGGATGACCAAAACCACTGAAAATTACAATTTCAGGACACAAAGGAATGATAGAGTCTCAAATTTCATTTCTATGTTGAAGGTTTTGACTTACTAAAATTTAGATTCCCTAAGTTGATTTATTGGGTCTTTTAATATAGAACCTCTATGAATATTTTAAAATAATCATAGTTATTTTAATGTATATGGTTATTTTTGGGAAGTCTTGTTATCTGCATATATTATTTAAGATTAAATTTTCAAGGCCAAAGAAAATACATGACAAATCATGTATGCATAATAAAGGATAACTGATAAAGTGGAAACAATGGCTGTCACACTTAAACTAGCTCTTATGCCAACTCCATATCTATGTCTTTCCCTATATGATATGAAACCTCTTCTTTAATAGAAAATAATACATAAATTTATCAATTATGATCACATAAATGAGAAAAAGTTTATTAAAGTCTAGGACTAGGTAAATAAATTTAATTCCTTCATTCATGAAAAAGCTCATGGATACATTATAATTGTAACAGAAAATAATATTCTAAGTATCTCAGGGTCTAAAATTCTTAATATTCAATGTCATAATGAACACTGAAATTATTTACCAATTCTTAGACTGTTGGGATACATCATCTTTGATTAATTTGTTTTTAAATAATATAAATATAAGATGGTTGATTTTGGGTAGAAAAAATTGGGCAAGCAACCCACCCAAGTGTCATGTGTTTCTACTATTGTATTAGAGTAATAAGGAAAATAGAAAGAAGTTACAAGAAAGGTGTTATAGAAGTCTAATTATTAGATGACATGAAAGATGATCATTTGATCATTTGATATCTTTAATGAATAGGTACTGATGTTCTATATTCCTCCATTATCATCAATCAGGGTGTGACCAGCCTCATCGAGACCACAATCCTATAAGAGATAATATTCTAAGAGATAGAATAATAAACAAGATAAAGAACAATAATATGAAGAAAACCATTTTCCAATTACAAATACAGTCCTAACCCTCTAACACATTATGCCTTCAGTCCTCATATGACGATATTTATCCCACCTAATGGCCCAACATAAACCACCCATCTGAATGGATTCCCCATAAGATGAATAATTACTCTTTAGTTATATTAATTTCATTATTTTAATGTATCCCTTATTATTTTATGATTATGATTATGAATCACATTTATCTAGTCCTAATATGGTAATAAGAGGAAGGTGGCACATGATCCAGGGATATAATGGAAAACCAAGTCAGGACCGAACTAAATATTCTAGGCATATCACCAATATAATTATTTATGTAACTGAACCACATTATAAAATACATAATAGATCACAACAAGAGTATGAATATTCTCAATATTTACTCAATATTTTTTGGAAATGATTTTCTAGGAGTGTCTGGAGTGGGTGAAGTTGTCCAGTTATTTTAAAAAAGTTTCTATACCATGTTGTGTTAATCAACCTATGATAGGAGGTCCTCAATTTAATTTTCAAATTCCTAACCCACCTACATTAGAAACTCCATCACCTACAAAATATTTTAAAAAGAAACATAACATTGGGAATTTCTATATTATTTCTAAAAGTATTCCATCCTAAAAATTTTTCTCATGGTCCCAACAAAGATTATAATTTCAAATTATTTTAGTTTATAAATTGATATTCTAAGAGAACATGTGGAATCTTTTCTAATCCTTTATGATTTTGAATCCATGGCTTCCATTGTTGATTTATATTAGGTTGATACTGATACTATGGAGTGTAACATTGTTATTTCAATTATAGAGCAGGGAATTTAAACTAGTATGTGGGTACACATCAGAGAGTTGTGTGTATTTGGAATGCATTATTAAATTTACATATTATAATAATTATATAATAATGGCTCAATAATCAAACTCATTATATTCAAAAAACTCCATCAATTCATTTAAAGTGAAGAAGACATGTCTTGTTATGCACTAATAATCCAGGGCTATGAAAATAGGGAGAAAAACCCACTTTCTTGAATCAAGAAAATAAATCATTTTGAGGACTATATATTCAACATTGAATTACTATTTTTTCAGTAGGGTATAACATTTGGCTTCCTTCAAGGGATGCCTTAATTTTATAAACATGTGATAGTCCCAAAAATATAAAATCATAGCCTTAAATACTATGTTTATAGAAATTTTATTATATTACATGGTGATAAAGCATCATTTGAATCTAGAAAATAACGATACAAAGGTGAGGGACTTTTTTGGAGAGAAGAAAAACAACTAATGACTAATGATGTGTTCTCTGGTTACCAACCCCAATGGTTTATAAGTAAAACTGAATAAACCATTTCATGATATTGTAGATTAATATATATTAACCACTAATCAAATAAAAAATTCATGTTAAAATCATGGTGAAAATGAACTTGTTTTGTAACGAGCACTTTAGAAGACCCCAACATCATTATCTGAGTCAAAAGAAACATGTATCACTAATTGATGGTTAGAATACTCCTACCTCAACTTTTAAATGTTAGAATATTGAAACATATTCTATAATTAAATATTCCCTTCCTTCACCCATACATCGTGAGACTAGTATAATAGAACAAAAAAGAAGAAATATAGGATCATAAAGGCACCCATCCATCATTCGAGGAAGGCGTATCCACCACTATTAATAAGGTCCAATGGGTAAATATAGTTATCGTATAATATCCATTACATTTATTGATCAGTTTGGTAGTGTCTTATGATGAATAATACATATATATACATATTTTTGAAAGAATCATTGATATATGTTCACATGGAATTATAAAGAAATTTTAGGCTGTTATCCGAATGTAGCCACACTAAACCTTGGTTTTCCAAAATATAATCATATCTACAAGTAAGAATCCAAAAGAATGTATCCAAATCACTATTAAAAGTTTGAATTTAATGTTGATAAGCTCAATAAATAAAACTTCATTATAGAGGTCCAATACCTTACATGGCTCAGAAATATTGTCCTGATCTAGAAGTAGGATGGGGAGATTAGAGTATTCATCAATTTTAGGAATCTGAATTGGTATTTTACAAAGCATAATATACCATTTCCAATAATAGAACTTTTCATCGATGAAAATTTCAACTCCCAAGCCCTACCCTATATGGATAACTACTCAAGATAAAAAGAAATATGGATGGAACCAGAAGATGAAGATTCTTCATCTTTTAGGAAACCCCAATTAATATACTACTCTTGGGTGTTGTCATTCAGTTTGAAGAATTATGTCACCAAATACCAATGTATAATCAATAGAATTTTCAAATACATATTGGGGTATACATTCTAGCATTAAATAAATATTTTTATAGTCGAATCCTACCATTTATATTATTATATTTAGAATATTTTTAATTTTTTTAATAAGCTTCAACAGTATAACTTAAAAATGAATCACATTAAATGACCTTTCATTGTTAAATCATGATTCGTTTATGGGATTTATAGTTTTGTATCACAAAATTGATATTTATCCTATGAATAATAGGATATCCATGATATTTCACACCACCCAAAACTAAAATAGTCTTGTTTACTTCAAGGCAGCCTCACCTACATTTTGCACATTGCTTGAAATATTTTAGAAAAAATATTACACTTCCCATGCTAATGAATGAGGGAGTCACCTATAAATGGAATAATGTTTTCTAGAAGCCGTTTATCATCTCTTGAAATAAATTTTGATTCCAACAGTGTTAACCGACCTTGTTGAGGGAAACCAACTAATTTATATGGGATATTAATATAGTGATCACTGGTATCTTTTATTGTAGAGAAGACCGATGCATTATAACACCCCATTTTTTCGTCAAATAAATAGAAATGCGTGGAACTATTTTTTAAGTAGATATTTATAACTATCCTTTAGAACATAATTTTTCCACTGCTGTTTTTTGAATTTCAAGAAACTGTCATCTACAATTGTGCTCAGTATGTTATTTAGAATCTTTAGGAACCAACTTGTTTTTTTGTGAATAGTGACATACCATTATGAATAGTAATATGAATACTAATATGACCCAAATTAATAGTAAATTTTATTATTATTTTATTTTCTTAAGGATTTAATATAATAACATCATGGTTAATTTTTCATCATGATATAGAAGTAGTTATAGAATAAGAATTGTTATTTTTTGAATTAAGTATGCTTTTATTTAAAAATTAAACTAATATTATTTAGAAAATAATTTTCAAAAAATGGACTTCATTTTTAAATTATACATGTCAAAAAATGGTTTGGGTAATTTTTTGGGTTTTTTCTGAAATTCATAATTTTTCATTGAATAGTGAAATACGATAAAATACCGTATAATCAAATTATCAGTAAACTAAACTATTTATGACATCATAAGTGATGCAAGTCCACTTGGATCGAACACAACTAATATTATTACTATTTTAGGTCTCATGAACTAAGACTATTCATAATCTTCCGCAAAAATATTTTAATAATGAAAAATACCCCACTCCTCTACTATAAATACCACCCTCACTCCCCTCTTCATCCCACACCTCTCAAGACTTGTGTCATTCCTATGTTCTACCCAATACTCCTCCAAATTATCTTCCCCAAGTCCTAGTGCTTCTAGTCTCACCAAAAGACCAAAATCGAATCCCGTAAGAAGGATCTCAAGGAGAAGAGATCAAGAGGTAAACATCATCTTTTATATTCATTCTTTTCTTTCATTTTTTGTTATTATCATCCTATAATTTGGATTATGATAAGATATTTCATTAAATATCCCAAATTAATGTCCATATTATCTATTGCTGATGAGATATCACCTTTCTCTCATAAAACTATTTTTTATGAAATTTTAAGAGTCGTCGTTAAGCTGCCGAATTTTCGTGAGAAATTTCTCAAGTTTTCTTTTATTTCAAGATTCCTTCCTTTATTCTTCTTTTCTAACCTATTATTAACAAAGAGGAATGGAAGCTCTAGAATCTTGTATAATCTTAATTTTCTAATGTTCATGTTAAATTCATCATCAATCTTATTATCTTCCTCGACTTGTTCATGGAATTAAAAACATTGTTTGTGATGTGTCGAATTACCGACATCGTGGACAATGTGAATTCAATTTGCATGAATTCTTTAAAGTATGGTTATGAAACCATTTTTATGGTAGAACCAAGTAATAATATATGTATCATATCTCATCCATGGTTCTGGAATTCGTTTTATTAGATGGTTTTAATTTATAAAATGAAATGAGGTCGATATTATCAAAGAACCACTAAAATGATCTAAACGAACATCATTAATGCTTTAACTTATCAATCATCCTCATGAAATAATTGAAAAGGATAAATGGTATAATTTATGTTAATGGATTTATTTATATAATACTCCATTACAATTCTGGAGTTTCACTTCCAATCGACAAGAACATCCACCGTGAACCAATCATGGAAATCATGTAAAGAACTCAACAAAAAATAGTGCAAGGAGAAAAATACTAACAATAAAGTGGTGAAATGATGTTATGAAATTATAATATAATATGTCATGAACATCAAAATGTTTTTTTAAAATACTAATAACACTCTTTTAACCATTTTATAGGATGTTTAAACAAGTTTGAAGTAAGAAAAACCCGAGGTAAGAGAATTTTTAAACTGATTTCCATTCTTTGTGTTAACCTTCTACTTCATTTTTTTATGTTCTATTAAAATTATTTGTCTGATGGATTATGTTTATATTATGTTTTATTATTTCAATTTACCGTATATATTCAAAATTCAAACACTCTATTAATTCTTTATCAAATTTTATGACATTTATAAGGGGTTTTTCTTTACAAATCATCTTCTTAAATTCGGTTTTACAAAATACCAAAGCAAAGTTTTTATGGAATTCTTCATTATGTATGATTATTTTTTGGTTCTTAGAAATTATTTATGATGGATAGTGGTACCTATATCTCCCACCAATGAATTGGGTATGTGTATATTGGAATTCGTCCATATTGTTACTCCAAGTGTAATTGAGATGGTTACACAAAGTATGGTAGTCGTGAGGGTTACAAATTATAAGGTAGCCAAGAATGGTTACATGATTATGTACGTAATTCCCCAAGATACCTTTATCATTATATTTATGTTCTCATGTTTTGTGTCTATCTTTTGTAAATATAATGTTACACAATGTAAGTATATAAGGGTGACAAGCGTGTCTTTTGAAAATGCTTTCATACGTTACTAGTATTCATGGACTAGTGTTCTATTTCCTTCGTTTTCATCCCTTACTGAGATTTTGTGCTCATCCAAAGTTTTTAAATGATTTTCACAGGTTAATGGATGTGTATGACAATGAAGTATGCCATGTTAAATGTTGAATAATTTTCATGAATTCATGTTTATGGTTTAGTGTTTTTTATTTTGAAAAAATTGGAAACTATTTTTATGGTATCAACTTTGTAGTAATGTGTTACGTTATGAATGTATTGTCCAAATTTTCTAGAGAAATAAACTTGAAAAGATCCTCAATGTAAAATGAAGTGTTTTCATGACTAAATTCAATATTATGTATATAATAAGGTCGGGTCCCTTTTGTTGGTATCAGAGGATGGTTTATATAACTTTAAGGGTTAGGGTGATGTTAATGAAATACCATAAATGATTTTCATTATATGTTTAATTTGAAATGTTACTGCATTTAAATATTACCATGTTAATTCATCTAAGACATGTTTATTCAGAATGGTTGTCCGCAGAAGGAACAGTGATGCTGAAGAAGAGATGCACCAACAGAATGACATCCTTCCAGAACTACAGCCTGAGATTGTTGGGATTGGAATGGAGAAGTTAGTTACAATAATAGATCAACTAACACTGGCAATAAATGGTGGTGGCATCCATGCAAGAGAACCAATAGAGGTACCACAACAAAACATGATAGTAGAGGAATATATTATGAGACAACATCCTCTTGTATTCAATAGATCCTCTAACCCAGTATTAGTTGAAGGATGGATCAAATCACTTGAAAAGATATTTGATGTTATGGTATTTTCACACAATAATAAGGTATGTATTTTCATTTATTAGCTTCAATGGGAAGTTGATCGGTGGTGGTCAATGGTAATGAATATCAGAGGTAGAGAGGATTTTTATGCCTTAGATTGGGATGAATATAAAAGTCTTTTACTTGAAAAATATTTTCCTAAGGTGGTGCGGCATAGAATGGAGAAGCAATTCCTTGAATTGAAACAGAAGGAGGAAGATTCAGTGGCTGTGTATGAATTGAACTTCACCCAACTGGCAAGGTATGCTCTAAATCGTATTCTGGATCTTGATAGCAAAATCAACCACTTTTACTCAGGGTTGAAGCAAATTTATCAAAGGTAGTTTCCCTCCCTTGAATTCAAAAGATATGAGAAACTTCTTCGATGAGATGAGAGGGTAGAGATGGAGTTTGCTGATGATCATGTGAATTTTGTAAACAAAGTGAATACGATGTCCAGATGGCAAGTAATGGGTAAGAATCAACCAATGAAATCTGATGGTATGAAAATCCAATTTTTAGTTTGTGAATAGTGTGGCAATAAGCACCTGGGGGAATGTCTTAGAAAAAATGAGAAGTGTTTTAAATGTGGTAAGATTGGACATATGGCCCAAGATTGTAACAAAAATTCTCCAAAGACTAATCCTGATAAGTAGAAAGTAATGTGTTTTAAATGTGGTGAGATGGGTCATTATGAAAATGCATACCCAAAGAGATATCAGAGGGATGCAAAGAAGCAAGACTATAAGAAGAAAGGTGTAGTGAGATCCTTTACCACTACATCAGCAGATGTCGTGCCATCCAATGAAGTTGTATCAGGTACGTTGTTTGTTCACTAATTTTTTTCTAAAGTTTTGTTTGATATGGGTTCTAGAAATCCTTTATCTCTAAGAAATTTTCTGGTAAATTGGAAATATCACCTCAACAAATAAGACCCGAACTTTTTGTTTAAACACCAGGGGGAAATATTATAGCAAAGAGGAATTATAAGAATATTTCTATTGTGATATGTGGAAATACATTACCTGCAAACCTTGTTGTTTTACCCCTAGTCGAGTTTGATGTTATTCTGGGAATGGATTGGCTTTCTGATTATCATGCTAAGATTGACTATAGATGTAAAGAAGTTTTTTTTCATAAGAGTTTTAGTTTGTATACAAGAATGAACCCATACAATTGATAACATATCAGTAAGCTGAGAAAGTATTGAAATATGTAAATGAATGTTATCATGGTCATATTGTTGAAAACAAGGGAACTATTGAAATTAATGTTGTGCCAATGGTAAATGAATACCTTGATGTCTTTCCTGGTGAGTTACCTGGTGTCATACCTGATCGAGAAGTTGAATTCACAATTTAATTCGTTCCTTATGCTAATCTAATTTCAAAACCCCCTTATCATATGGATCCAATAGAACTTATTGCATTGAAAAATCAGTTGCAGGATTTTCTTGACAAAGGTTTCATTCATCCAAACACTTCACCAGGGGGAGCTCATATTTTGTTTGTTAAAAACAATGATGGTTCCATGATACTTTTCATTGATTATAGATCTTTTTATAACATCACTATTAAAAATAAGAATCATTTTCCTCTTATTGATGACTTGTTTGATCAGATCAAGGGAGCTCATTACTTTTACAAGATTGACTTGAGATCTGGATACCATCAGCTGATGGTGAAGGACGGTGACATCCCGAAAACAACCTTTCGTACTAGATATGGGAATTATGAATTTTTTTATGCCATTTGGATTAACTAATGCACCTAATGTATTCATGAATCATATGTATAGAGTATTTCATTAGTTCTTGGATAAGTTTTTGGTTGTATTTATTGATGACATTCTGGTATTTTCTAAAAAAAATGAGGATCCTGAAAAACATCTAAGGGTTGTGGTAAAATCCTTAAAAGAAAAGAAACTGTATAAAAAATTCAGCATGTGTGATTTTTGGTTTAAAATAATATCTTTTCATTGGAACATTTTAAAATAAGGATAGAGTAAAAGTTGATCCTGCCAAAACAAAATTAGTTGATGAATGTACAAGACCCAGAAATGTTACAGGGATTCGTAGTTTTCTTGGATTAGCTGGCTATTACAGACATTTTGTTAAGAACATTGCTCGGTTATCTAGCCCGATAATTATGTTAACACGGAAAGGGGTTAAATTTGTTTGGACAGAAGAATGTGATGTTTGTTTTTAGGAACTGAAAATGAGATTGGTGAATGCTCCAGTTTTGGCCATACCTTCCCAGAATGGTGTGTTTATCATCTAAAATGTTCCTTCTTTGAAGGGACATGGTAGTGTTTTGATGCAAAATGATCAGGTAATTGACAATGCTTCAAGAAAACATAAACCTCATGAGCTAATTTATCCCACACATGATTTAGAATTGGCAGATGTGGTTTTTACATTGAAAATATGGAGGCATCATTTATTCGGAACCAAATGTCAAATATATACTGACTATAAAAGTCTGAAGTAATTATTTAGTCAGAAGGAATTAACCATGAGGCTGAGAATATGGCTAGAACTGATAAAGTATTATGACTGCATGATCAATTACCATCCTAGGAAATAAATCAAAGTGGAAGATTCCTTAAGTCAGAAACATCATGCATCATTAACCATGTTACGTTTAGAACATGATCCCTTGATTTATGATAAGATAATTATTGGATTAGAAGTTGTTGGTGAAGGGGATACATCTATTTTGTTTTAGGTTTTAGTGTAGTCTTTGTTGTTAGACAAAATTAAGTGAGCGCAGAAGGAAGACCGTGAGCTACAGAAAAAAGGTATAATTGGTTAAAATGGGTAAGATTCTAGAATTTAACCTTGATAATGATTGTGTTTTAAGATTTTTAAAGAGGTTGTGTGTGCCTAGTGATTCTCAGTTGAAGAATGAATTGTTGTGTGAATCTCATAGTTCCCCATTTTCAGTTCATCAGGGCTATACTATGATGTACAGAGGCCTTCGGGAGTATTATTGGTGGGATGAAATGAAAAGTGATATTGTTGAGTTTACCATGAGATGTTTGACATGTCAACATGTAAAAGAATAGTGGAAGTTATCGAAGGGGATGCTTCATCCTTTTATAGTTCCAGAGTGGAAATGGGAGAATGTATCCATGTACTTTGTGGTGGGACTACCAAAGACTTCTCGAGGTAACAATGTGATTTGGGTTATTGTTGATCGGCTAAAAAAGTCTGCACATTTTCTATCTATTAGAGATATAATGTCCTTGGATCATCTTTATCGATTGTACATTAAGAATATTTTTAGGTTATATGGAGTTCCTCTTTCCATTGTATCTAACAGAGATCCCAGGTTCACTTATAACTTTTGGAAGGGACTTTAGAAGTTGTTGGGCACAGAGTTAAATTTCAGTATAGCTTTTCATCATCAATTAGATGGGTAGTTAGAACGAATGATTAAAACTTTGTAGGATATGCTTCGAGATTTTTCAATGGACTATCAGGGAAGTTGGGATCAACATATTTCATTAGTTTAGTTTTCTTATCATAATAGTTTTCATTCCAGTATTTAGATGGCACCATTTGAGGCCTTGTATGGGAATCAGTGTCGGAATCCCGTGTTTAGGGATGAAATCGGTGATTTTTTTTTGATGTTTCCAGAATTTGTTGAAGAAGTGTCTTAGAAAGTGAGGATGATCCATCAACATAAGAGGAAAACTCAGAGTAGGAAGAAAAGTTATGTAGATAACAGAAGGAAAGACTTCTCTTTCGAGGTAGGTGATCTTGTTTTCCATAAAATCTCTCGTTGGAAAAGTGTGATGTGTTTCAATATGAAAGGAAATCTATATACACGGTTCATCAATCCTTTTGAAATCTTGGAGAAATTTGTAACAGTTTCATACCATTTAGCTTTTCCACCGAGTTTTTTAGGTACACAATGTTTTTCAAGTTTCGATGTTGAGAAAGTATGGTCCAGATTCATCACATGTCATGAGTCCAGAAGCAGTTCAGATGGAAGAGAACCTTTCTTAGGAAGAGAAACTAGTTCATAATCTTGATCGATGGGAAAATGTATTGCAGAGTAAGGTTATCCACTAGGTAATATTTTGTGGAGAAACCACATGGTTGAAGAAGCAACATGGGAGTCTGAAAATGCTATAAGGGAAAACTACCTTCAGTTGTTTAATAAGTAAATAAAATTATGAGGATTAAATTTCTAGAATGTAGGTATAATGTAACAACTGATGTTTTTCTAAAAATAAATAGAAATTCATGGAAATTTTTTTAAGTAGATATTTATAACTCGCCTTTAAAGCATAATTCTTCCACTACAATGTTTTGAATTTAAAAAATTGTTATCTACAATTGTGTTCAGTATGTTATTTAGAGTATTTAGGAACCATCAAGTTTTATTGGTGAATAGTGATATACCCTTATGAATAGTTATCTGAATTGTAATATAATCCTAATGAATAGTAAATTTTATTATTATTTTATTTTATTAAGTATTCAATATAAAAACTTCTCGATTAATTTTTCATTATGATATAGAAGTAGTTATAGTATTAGAATTATTAATTTTTGAATTAAGTATGCTTTTATTTAAAAATTAAATTAATAATATTCAGAAAATTATTATAAAAAATGGACTTTATTTTTGAATTCTACACGTCAAAAAATGGTTATGGTAATTTTTTGGGTTTTTTCTGAAATTTTTGATTTTTCAGTGAATTGTGAAATACGATAAAATACCGTATAATCACATTATCTGTAAAATACACTATTTATGACATCATAAGTGATTCAAGGACACTTAGTTCGAACTCACATTCCATTATTACTTTTTGAGGTCACAAGAACTAAGACTGTTCATAATCTTGGGCAAAAATATTATAATAATGATAAAATAATGAAAAATACCCCATCCCCTCCACTATAAATACCACCCTCACTCTCCTCTTCTTCCCACACCTCTAAAGACTTATTACATGCATAATTTCTTCCCAATAAGCATCCCAATTCTCTTACCCACGTCCTAGAGCTGATGATATAAACAAAAAACCAGAACTAAATCCCTTAGGAAGGATCTCAAGGAGAAGAGATCAAGAGGTAAACATCCTCTTTAATTTTCCTTCTTTTCATTCAATTTTATGGTATTCTCTTCCTTTAAATTGGATTATGTTGGGATATTTCATTACATATCCCCCCTTACTGTCCATATTTTTATGAGTGATGAGATATCCCCTTTCATTCATCAAACTATTTTTTTTATTAAATTTTTTGAGACGCCGTTAGGCTGGTGAATTTTCATGAGAAATTTCTCAGGTTTTCTTTTATTTCAAGATTCCATTATTTCTTCTTCTTTACACACTCTTCTTAACCAAGAAAAATAGAATCTCCAGAATCTTTTATATTCGAGATGTTCTCATGTTCTTGGGAAATTCATCATCTATATTATTCTCTTCCCCCACTTGTTCATGGAATTAAAAACATTGTCTGTGATGTGTCGAATTACCGACATCATGGACGATGTGAATTCTTTAAATTCTGGTTAGGAAACCATTTTTATATTTTATCCAAGTTATAAAATATGAATTATATCTCATCCATGGTTCTAGAATTAGTTTTAACACATATTTTTAATTAATAAAATGAAATGAGGTCGATATTATCAAATAACCACTAAAATGATCTAAATGAGTGTCATTAATGATTAAACTTATGAATCATCCTCATGAATAAATTCGAAATGATAAATGGTATAATTTATGTTACTGGATATATTTAAATTATACTCCATTACAATTCTGGAGTTTCACTTCCAATCGACAAGAACATCCACCATGAACCAATAATGGAAATCATGTAAAGATCTCACCCAAAAAAAGTGGAAGGTGAAAAATACCATCAATTAAATGGGTGAAATGAGGTTATGAAATGATAATATAAGAGGTTATAAACATGAAAATATTTCTTTAAAATACTAATAACACTCTTTTAACCATTATACGGGATGTTTAAACAAGTTTTATGTAAGACAAACCCTAGGTAAGGGAATTCATAACCCGATTTCTATTCTTTGGGTTAACCTTCTACTTCATTTGTTTATGTTGTATTTTAATTATTTTTTGATGCGTTATGTTTATATTATGTGTCATTATGTAAATTAATAGTATATAAACAAGCTCCATCCTCTTTATTAAGCCTCTCTCCATGTATGATAATTATAAGGGGCTTTTCTTTAAAAATCCTTTTTTTAAATTCGGTTTTACGAAATTACAAAGCATTGTTTTTATGGAATTATACATGTCATATGATTATATTTAGATTATTGGGATTTATTTGTGATGAAGGGTGGGACCTATATCTCCCTCCAATGCATTGGGTATGTGTATGTTGGAGGTCGGTTGTATGGTTAATCCAAGTGTAACTGCTATGGTTACACAAACTAAGTTAGTTGTGAGGGTTACAAATTATAAGGTAGCCAGGAATGGTGACAAGATTAAGCAAGTAATTCCCCAAGATACCTTTATGATTATATTTATGTTCTCATGTTTTGTGTGGATCTTGTGTAAATATCATGTTTCATGATGTATGTAGATATTATTGACAAGAATTCCTTTTAAAAATGCTTTCATATGTTATGAGTATTCACGGACTAATATGATCATTCCTTGTTTTTCATCCCTTACTGATCTTTTGTGCTCATCCCATGTTTTTAAATGATTTTTACAGGTTCATGGATGTGTAAGAAAAAGAAGCAAGCCATGTTAAATGATAAATAATTATCAATAATTCATGTTTATGTTTTAATGTTTTATATTTTGAAAAAAATGGAAACTATTTTTATGGTATCCACTCTGTAATAATGTGTTACGTTATGAA
This sequence comes from Viscum album, assembly GCA_963277665.1. Taxonomy (NCBI): domain Eukaryota; kingdom Viridiplantae; phylum Streptophyta; class Magnoliopsida; order Santalales; family Viscaceae; genus Viscum; species Viscum album. Next base: position 25,087,681 of record OY728120.1, on the reverse strand, counting down.
TGAATTGTACCAATTCTCTAATGATATAAATTTGAAAAGATCCTCAATGTAAAATGACTTTTTTTCTTGAATAAATTCAAGATTATATATGTAATAAGTTCGGTTCCTTATATGTAGTAAATGAGACAAATATCTATTATCTGTGTAGAACAATGGTTGATACTAAGACATGATATTAAAATATAAGGAATAGTCACATATCATCAATATTTATAGTTTAGAATTGTTAGCACTAGTAGTATCAATAGTATTTCTACATTATCTTTCATATTGACCCACTAAGATATATCCCCAATTCTTTTTTCTGACTGGATTCTTGGCATGGTGGGTGGTCATTTTTCAATATTTTGACATTTGGATCACAATATACTAGAAGATAAAAGGGAAGACGTTAATAGATTTTCAGACATAACTTCCATCCATTGAAAAATATATATTGAAGGACAAATTTCGTGATGAAGAGGTCTTATCTATACAAGACTATCCCTAGTTATGGGAGATATATTTTAATGGCTCTGCTAAAATCTCGATAGCAGAAATCATGGAACATAGAAAACTCAACAGGGTAGGTTTGGGAGTCTTTCATATCTCTCTAGAAAAGGATGTTCATTATTTTTCCTACCTGTTCATAGAATTATGCACCAACAATGAGGTATAATAAAAATACCTCATTCCAGTTTTAGAACATTCACTGAAAATACAAGGGTCCCAGTTAAATTTATTATTGATTTAAAGATGGTAATAATGTAAATAAATGGTGATTATGCCTTCATTATGTAAGGTCTAATTCTCCTTCTTGACTATGTGAAATTGTTGATGATAGTGTACCCCTAAGATCCAACAATTACTGACATCCTATATTCATATAATGCTTAGTCAAATTCATTAGCCAAATTTTCAACAACCTTGAACTATCCCAACATATAAGAAACATTCATCATCATTGTGCTTTATAAAACGGTGTCACTGTTCATCAGAAACAGTATTGAAGAGTTCAATAATAGCCATTATATCCTTGAACAAGATAATTATGAAAATCGTTAAATCAAAACCATATTGGACGTCATCAAATTAAATATTCTTCTAATAGATATATAATGGAATCATAGAATTCGATGGTGGGGAGTCAACATTACTCTTTATGAAAACCCAAATTTTCTGATGGCCCTTTATAAATGAGGATTTGACTGATGTCTCATCATATGAATTTAAGGGTAATTACTATTGTTATTCAATAATTATGTATTGGTGATTGTGGTTATCATTTTTCAAGGATCACAATTTCTCAACAAATCATGAGGATTGGGAATTTCAATATTTCAATGATATATAATTATTTAGAGATCCCAATAATGTATCATTCCAATTGGATATATGCCATATTTATCAGTCACCTATAAGAGTTACTCCACCTAACCAAATACTCAATCTTATTTTCCATATAAGGAATGGATGTTGTATGGCTATATCTACTAAATACATCCAATAATTTTTAGCACATCATTTCTACAACTAATATATTTTCGAAATGGGCTATTTTCAGGACCATCAAATAAGTCCGTATGAATAACCACATCAACATCATAAATTCTAATATCAATAATATATTTGGTGTCCCTCACAAAATATTGATAGATAATACAACCAAAATCTATTATTTTAAATTGAAATGCTATTAGCTGGACTATAACTTTGAGATTGAACATTCATCTAAGTATCATACAATAGAAAATAAAAATATATAGTCTCCCTATAAAATTCAACCAGACATAATCTGAAATATGGTGGAAAAAACAAGAAATCAAAGCTCGAAAAACATCCACATTCCTTGTTATATTATCATAACACTACTCGTACTACAACACATAAAACCACATATTATCTTTTATGTGGGATAATGGTAGATATACATATTATATTCCCATTAAAAACAATATACATTTCCATTTGTGATTATCTATTAATAGAACATAAATCTAAACATATATTTGATGAATTATAATCTCTTAATTAGAAAACATTTCATACCCTATATCATTTAGTGGTTCACAAAACTGAGTAGCATGATCTTTTAATTAGATATTTTTTCATTAATCAATCCTCAATAGGGAACTATTTTTGAGTCTTATTACCCAAATAATACCTTGGAAAAACCCTGGAAAACATATATAATTTTAGGTACATTTCATTATTCAAATGCTCAACTCCAAGAGTGAATATTCATAGATCACCATGGATGGGGAGTGTATCAAATCCCCTAAAAATGTGATATTACTAATAAATATTTATCATAATCCTAATATACATTCCTAGAAGCATGAAAATAACTTTTTTTAAATATTTATAACTTTAAAATATAGTACCTATTCATCTCAAATGCACGACGTCAAGTTGTGAGAGAACATCCTTGTAAAATTTGGTTAAATGTTTTCAAAAATAAGGTCTGAAAATGATGACATTAATCTATATTAAAACCATTACTGAAAAATGTATGAACATAAACTAATGTAACCCTTATTATGAGTTAGTTGATGTTAAACTCTGGGATAATATCCTCTCTAACATGATAAAAAATCTTATATTGTGTTTTAGGAACAGTCCATGACTGCTATTTTAATATAATTTGGATAACCTGATAATTTTATTCTATTTCAGAAACCAATCATCAGTCATTCTAGCTTAGATATTTTAAAAAAATATTTTAACATTAAAAATTTATACCACCCCATGACTAGAGTCAAGGTTTATTTTTTCTGTCCTAGATGACATTTTACTACTTATGGTGGCCTCCCATGTATGGATTGTTCTTCCCTCAATTTGATCATTGTCTATGTAGATATTTTTCTCAGAAATACATGTGGATTTACTCATTCTATTAAGTGATTCATAGTGACATTTATATTATTTTTCTTGGATAGATCGATGACGTAAAAAATTCCTTCCCCTATTTTTTTAGCTAGATTTGCACTAGGGATCTCATTCCAAGGACAATGTACAAGTTTGATAGTCATTATTTTTATATACATAGTGATGGGTTGATCTTATACACAATTCTGAAAAACAAATAATGAATAACAGATGTGATAATTTTTTTTATGTTCACATATAGAACCTAATGTTTCCTAACTTTTTCTCAGTGTTTGACCGTCTAATCAATTATATAAGGTTGTTACATTACATTGAACATAGAAATAGTTCTATAAAATAACATGAAGATTATACCCATGTGAAATCAATCAACAAACATTGAAGAATGATTATAAATAATATAATACCCATTTTCATACCATATGATGATAATCTATATGGTGACTCTCCACACCGAATGTTTCCACACTATGAGGTGAATGTCTACCCTTCATGAGTCTAAACTACTAGGAGTGGCAGAATCCATTTGGAATATTCCTACCATGCATGAAAACTTGATCTATGTCATGACCTCTAACTCGGGGCCTATGTCATGACTACCCCAAGCCCTCCTTCCATAGGTCCGGGGCTAGTTACTAGCACCAGAATGTCATATCCCAAAAGGGAAGCCATTTCCATTAAACTTGTACACAAATAGACAGGGCATACCACACACAATGAAAACCAAAATTGAAATAATGTAGTACATCCACAAAAAAGTACCACCACTAAGAGTAAAAGATGTAAACTGATAGTTAATGGGATAGAATACAGTCTCAACAGAAAGGAAAGTACAGCTGATGAAGTACAAGTTACAAGGGTCATTAGCCAAGGATCCTACATGAAAGGTTAGTGCAGCTCACATTAAAATTTCACAACAGCACACCATGTCTCTCTATCTTCCTCCAAGAACTATCTAGAATTAGATCCCCAATTTCCCATTCAATGTTGCTCGTTGTCTCCACAAGACACAATAGGTGCAGGCGAAGCCCGTGAATGGGTGAGTATAACAATACTCAAAAGGGACCCCAAGAACCCTATATGTCTCTCAGTAATCCACAAATGAAAACACCAAAAAGGAAATACCACAGATTTAATAAAACTAATCAAGATCCCAAAAACATAGCACAATTTCATAGACACATATCACACCATGTATAACATATGAATATAAGTAAAGATGACTAGTAATAAGCTAGATCACCATATTATTTTGAGGGGATCTGTTGATAATCCACCCAGGGTCATTAGGTGATTATCCATATATGGTCACATAGAGAGAATCCACATAGGGTTTCTAGGTATTGAAACACACAGGGTCTCTAGGCACTGATCCACGAAGGGTTTCTAGGTACCAATCCCTTCAAGATCAATAGGTATTGATCCATGAAGGGTCACTAGGTGATCATACACACAAGGTTGCTAGGAAATGATCCACATCGGGTCACTAAGTGATGATCCACACATGATTGTTATTATACTGATCCATGAAGGGTAAATAGGTGCTGATCCACTCAGGGTCACTATGAGCTGATCCACATAGGATTTCTATTATGATGATCCATAGAGGGTTGCTCTTTATTCTCCACGTTACAGCCATCCACTAGATTCCCACAGTTAGCATGCTTGATATTGGAATAAATAGCTCCTTATGCCATCAGTTGTACCTCAACCACCATAAATTCCCACATAAAGTATCCTAAAGGATTATCTCGTCATAAGGTCCCCATAGAAATAGGTGGTGCGTTTAAGAGACGCCCAATAATTAACATATGGTCATTTTTGTAAAAAAGGGGATGGTTGGATTTTAGTCTGATCCAACCTAAACATATAACAATTTATATCAAAATTCACATAGTGTATCTCATAAGGACCGCCTCGTCATAAGCGTCCTCATGCCATAGATGGTGCATCAATTGGATGCCCGATTTGCATGTTATTGACGTTTTTTCAAAAAGGGGTCGGTTCGGTCTCGGTATGGTCCGAACCGGGTGGACCGACCCAACCCGAATCAGCCTGGGCTCCAATAACCCAAATCATGTCTTTCAACCTTACCCAAACCAAGCCCATCCGGAATCCGAACAACTAGTGTGGGTCCGACCTGTATAATTTTCCCGGTCCTCCATTACGGGCTGACACTCCCAACCCGAATGTAGCTAACCATTGTCCAGTTTCATTACCCAGTGGTGCCAGCTGGCACTACCACCCCCTGTGACTAGTCTGTGCAGTGGAAAGGCTTAGTATAGCTATATGTAGTAGATCCACATCCATTTCTTCCATCATGACCAGAATGCAGTCGAATGTTTCCTCCTGCACGCGGTCGACAGACTGCACGCCTCCAGCACCCATGAGCAGCTCGGATGCGGGCTGCCCTTCCACATGCTGCTGTGGGAACCTCACTTCACGTCGTTGCAGCTTATTGGCCATGACTCTTTGCTGCCATGACATGTCGATGGGTGAACCGCCTCCCTCTACCTGCATCCGCCGCCATGGGCCACCGCCAGTGGTTTCTTCTGTAGGCCATCAATGTTGTTCGGGTGGTCTATTTCTCGAACCATCTACGCCAACAGGTCCATGTGGATGCCACCTTCGATGCGACTTCCTCAAGCCCACCTTTCTATAATTTAAAAAGATCATCGACCCATAACATATGAAGAATAAGGGGTCAGTCCTTGTTCTTTTTGGCCTATGCCCATACTATTAGATGTTTAAAGGAGGGAGGCTCAAGAATACAATTATATAAAAAATAAAATTTATCACAACTAGAAAACCCATGAACGATACCCTCCTATAAGAATTCACTATCATAAAATCATCCTATTCCTAGGTTAATCTGTGTTCATTGTTTTCAATTATAATGGGGATATCATAATACAAAAATCCAACCCCAACCTCATTTGACATTCGTTTACATACCATTCCATCCTCGAGGGTTTAAGAGGCCAATATTGTTCATTTCTTCCCTCCATCGTTCTTTGAGTCATGTCAATGCCAATGATGTTCTGCCGGTGTTTTTAATTATTCATTGGAGAGGAAACTTATCGGAGGTTCATCAAGGAATTTCCCATGATTTAATTCCAAACACTCCAGTGCATTTCTTAATAAAAAAGGGAACACATCACATCATTTCTATTATGATGCTATGTTGCATCATTTCACTATTTCATTAATGAAATAGTGTAGCTGTTATGATGAAATGTTACTATCCATTAAGGGGATTCCATTATTTTATCTCATCATCGGATCATCGCCACACCGAAGCACTTCCATCCAATTCTCAATGGTTTAGAAATGAAATGAAATAAAATTTTAATGTTATTTATTATTTTTCAAAAATTACGAAAATTAACTTTTCCATCCGATCATTTCCAGTCGAAGTTACATATTTTCTAGGCGAATATTAGAGTTATATGTTCAATAGTACGCTTATATTTTCTATCCATGTGTTTGTTCAAAAGATAGAAAATCTCGCACTCCCATTTACTGAATGTATCTTAAAATAAGTTCACAATTACATTCTTGGGACTTCGGGCCTCAGAATCATTTGACGTCAAAGTGTGCGGTCTCAAAATAATTCCATATAATTTGATAAAAAATTAAATAGAAATTTTGAGAAATTAAATTCACCTCAAATTATGGTTTTAAGTCCCTAAAATCCAAAAAAATTGAAAATCAAACAAATGGGGGCACTGAGCATGAATCTTATCCTCCCACTCCGATTTGCTCTACTGGAGGTTTGAATGATACAACTGAACGCACACCAGAGGAATCAGCCATCCACGAAAGAACCCAATATTGTCGATCCTCTATCTCCACTGGGAACTCCATAGAAGTCACCCCATCATCAATGTCCATATTTCCCCAGTCGTTGACATGTGATGGATCATGCACGTACCACCTCAGCTGCGACAAATGGAAAACATTGTTTACCTGGTGAATCTGTGGGGGAAGAGCTAGGCGATACACCACATTTACAACTCTGCTGAGTATCTGGAAATGTACGATGAACTTCGAAGATAACTTTTCTCCCCTACAAAATCTCTGCAATCCCCGCAAGGGTGAGACTCCAAGGAAAACATGGCCTTCTTCCACAAACATCCAAGGTCACTGCCTCCTATCAGCATATGATTTCTGCCTTCTTTGTGTAGTCTTCATCTTTTCCTGGATGATCTGTACCATCTTTTTGGTAGCCTAAACCTACTCTGGACCCATGATTGCTGACTCCCCTAGGTATGTCCATCATAGAGGTGATCTGCATGGTCGTCTAAATAAGACCACAAATGGTGAAATGGAAATGGTGTAGTGATAACTATTTTTGTATTAAAACTCCACCAGTGAAGGTGGTCCTCTCAAATTTTACCAAACTAAAGAACGCAATCACAAATCATGACCTCCAGTGTCAATATGTTCTATTTCATCTAAACATCCGTCCAGGTGGGAAAAGTTGTACTCAAGTGTAGCTGGGTCCCGAACGCCACATACAACCCCTTCCATATCCGGGATATAAAGCGTACATCACTGTCTAATAGGATCATCGAAGGAAACCCGTGTTGTCTTATTATCTCTTGGACGTATAGGCATCCCAACCCCTACTGATCCCTTATCCCAAATGGGTAGGAAGTGATATGACTTGGTTAGTCGGTCAACGATCACCCAGATATTGTTTTGGCCCCTAGAAAAGTGTGGTGACCCCATAATGTAGCCCATGGTGATACGATCCCACTTTCACTCAAATTCCTCATGTGACAATGTTAAGCATGGTTGTACATGATTCTCGACCATCACTTACTGATAAGAGAGGAATCATGAAAAGAATTCTATCACTTCTTTCATCATCCATGGCCACCATTACTGACATCGGCGGTCCTAGTACATCTTCTCCACAATAGGTTGTACATCTAAAGGGGATGTATGGAACTCAATTAAAAACTCCTCCCATAACATCACTAGTATTATGGTGTGTCCTTTTAAAAGGATGATGTGCTCCCCACAAATAAAAAATCCATCAGGAGACTGTCCTGAGGATATCTCAGCATGTTGGTCCTCATAGTTAACATTGCCAAGTTGTGCCTCCCCAAATCGTTGATGGTGTGAGGGAGTGATAGTCATAGAATAGAGGTAAGATTCCCCATCAATATCCATGAATGATATCTACATCATGGCTAGCTGCACTGTCGCCTAACTCAGAAACTACAATCCAGACCTCTTGCTGAGTGCGTCAGCCACCACGTTCCCCTTATCATGAGTATAGACTATCTAAAATTCATAGACCTAGAAGAATGACATCCATTGTCATCATCTCAAGTTTAGGCCCTTCTATGAGAATATATATTTGATACTATTTTGGTCATAGAAGATGGTAAACCATTCACCCTTCAAGTAGTTCCCCCACAACATCAAGGAAAAGACCACTACTGCTATGTCCAGGTCATGGGTCTTGTAGTTCTTCTCATGTTGCCTCAATATCCATGAGATGTAGGAAAATATTGATCACTCCTACATTAGGACACAACCCATTCCTGTCCCCAATGCATTACAGTTGACTATCTAACACCATCATCTCATAGTATCAAGATGGGGACACTCGTCAGTCTCCACGTCAGCCCGCGGAAACGCTTCTAGAACCTCTCCATACACACAACGGGTTTTACATTTTTTTCAAAGAGGGTAATGGTGCTTCTACTTTGGAAATGTTGGGTACGAACCTCCAGTAGTATCCAACCAACCCCAAGAAACTCCACACTGCAATCACGCTTTTGGGTTGTTCCCAAGAAATCAGTGCCACTATCTCTTCCTAATCTACTGCAACTCTACCCTCCAAGATGATGTGGCCTAGAAATTGGACCAACAAAATCAAGATTTATATCTTTGAGAGATTACCTTAAAGATGGTTCTCTTAAAGTGTATCTATGATTATCCACATTTATGTAGCATACTCCTCCTCTAACACTGAGTACACCAATATGTTATCAATGAATACTACCATGAAAAGATTAAGGTAAGGCTTGAAGATCCTATTCATGAGTCCCATGAACACTACTATAACATTGTTCATGCTGACGGGAATCACCAACAACTTTTAGTGGCCATATCGGCATTTAAGGGCTATATTTGGTACATCCTCATCTCATACCCAAAGATGATGATAGACTGATATGAGGTCGATATTATAGAACCACCTTTATCCCTTCGTCTGATGGAAGAGATCATCAATCCTCGGAAGTGGATTCTTGTTTTTCCCGATCACCTAGATCATTCCCCAAAAGTCCACGTATAGTCTCATGCTCCTATTTCCCTTCTTGGAAAACAACATTAGGGATTACCATGGGGAAAATTTGGTTCTTACGAACCCCTTATTCTCTTTGTCCTCCAGTTGTACCCTCTTCTCCCGGAGGTTTGTGGGAGCCATCTGATATGCAGGTGTACATATTGGCACTATCCCCAGGTACAAATTGATGTAGAAGTCTACAACGATGTGAGGAGGTAGTCCCAATACATACTTCGAAAAGACATACTCATACACATCCAACACTACAGGAATGATTGGACACCTCTCATCTTCCACAATGAGGTTGAGGCTAGCCAACTGGTGACTGATTGACTGCACCCTACTCCGAGAATGTCCATCATGTACAGCAAAGGTTCCCTTCTCTCTGTTGAAGGAAAATATAGTCCCATCCTTGCGGTCACACTGCATTTTTTACCTAAAATAGTCAATCTGAGCATGGACTATAGATAACTAGTCAATAAGGAAGATGGCGTTGTATATCCTCGACACTTCTACTTGGAGATCCCAACCAATGCACTCACATCCTTGAGTAAGCTCACACTGCCAGAACTAGTGTGTAATCATCTAATCCCATCCCATAAGAGTCTTTAATCATATCGATCGAGACAATAGCTCCACCAGAATATATGAACCACGAATGTAGTCAATGTAAAAGAAAGAGTGACTGGATCCAATGTCCATAAGAACTGTATCTAAGGTGGAGAAGATACAGATCTTACCTCTAATCATATCTAGAGAACCATGTTCATAGGCCTCCATCACTTGAAGTTATCCCCACCCTTACCAACTTGCTTCTAAGGCTCTTTTTGGACAACCTAGGGGTTCTAGTAGTGGTACCTCAAACCGTCGTCCACCACCTCCACTCAGCCAACTCCCCTACCACATATCTCACCGTATGGGCCTCCTCTCTTGAACCTCTATCATTTTCTTGGCAGTCCCTCCATTTTCTGGTGTTCATCTATGGGGGAGTCAGATATTCATGAGTCGTGTGACCCTATCATCCATAGGAGTAACAATCTCTGGCCCTCAAGTGACCTCCTCTGTACTGTGAGCTCTGCACCTCTGACCCTGCATCCTGGGGTCATCTTATGGAAGGTCTTTCTGCTTGGACCTCCTGGTCATCTGCCAGATGCCTGCTGTAGATGACTCAGCCACCTACCATGTAGTGGTGGCTCTCACCATCGATATCTACTTGACCAGGAAGATCCTCTCAAATAGGGATTTCTGTAGCACTCCAGCCAGCATCGGGATGCTTAGTGACATCATCAATGCCCATATCTCCCATTAGAATCCCTGATCAATGGTCTGGGCCTTGAAGAAAGGGTCATGTATCATATCGGTGGAGTAGTGGGATATATTGGTAAACCTCACCGAGTATTCAGACATAATCATGCTGCCATGATATAGGTGTAGTATCTCTTGAATATTCCCCAAGAATAGATTCACTGGTATGAACATCTCCATGAAGAGGCTCTCAATGCCCAACCGGGCAAGGGTCACCTCATGATGGGTCAACATCGTTAAGCTCCACCATCTCCCTGTTGTACCCAAAAAAGGATAGTGGCTATGACATCCATTGGGTATTTAGGTGTCTCTACAAAGCGTAAACACCCACGTAACTACCTCTAACCAATCCTCTTCTGCGTAAGGATCTGTCTCGCCTCAAAACCATGGATGCCTTTGCCTTAGGAAATCGTGCATTGTGGTTAGTCGACATTCATTGTCCACTAGTAGGGCTGGTAAAAACTACTGCTCTATGGGTTTTGGTGGTGCTAGTACACCACTCGAAGGTGATATCGTTGTACGTGGTCCCTGTCCTGAAACCTCATCGCTCAGTGGGCCATCGTCGTGATCCCTCTCTAGAATGTTGTCTAGATGTTTTCTTGGAGGAATCCTGTAGGGAAACAGATGTGCTGTGGTCAATAATTTATACCCAGTGAGCTGACTCCAAAAAGATCAAGAGAAAAACTTTTCCAAAACACTTGGAACTAGTGATTTCATGTACTGAGTCAAAAAACAGAATTGAAGGTCATGGTGTATGGATATATGGGCCGTCGCACCAACCCTAGTCTCCTTGGCCTGAAAGACAATCTAAAAACACATAACACTATTGAATCATCAAAAACACTAACTCATAGTTCTTCTAGTAGAACCGACCACCCTCTGATACAATAGTTTCACGCCCGTCCCCCAGGGCCTTTTCAGTGACTACCCCAAGCATTCCATCCATCGGCCAGGTGTTGGTGACTAGCACTAGAATGGAATATCCCAAAAAAGGGAAGGCATTCCCTTTAAACCTATAAACATAGAGACAGATCATACTGTATAAAGAAAACCAAAATGGAAAGAAAGTAGTACAACCACCACAATGTAAAACCACTGAGAGTAAAAGGTGTAAATAGAAATTAATGGCACCGGAATACAAGCCCAAATTAAAGGAAAGCACATCAAATGATGTACATGCTATGGTGGTCATCCACAAAGGATCCTAATTGAAGTGTAGATACAACTCAACATTGGATGTCACTACAACACACCATGTCTATCGATCTGCCTCCCAGTACCATCAAGCCCTGGCTCCCCAAAGTCCCAGTCAATGAGGTCCGTCGTCTACACAAGACACAAGAGTTGCAGGCGAAGCCCTTGTAGGGGTGAGTATAACAATACTCATTAGGGACACCAAGACTCCTAACAGTCTCCCAGTAATCCACAAAGGTAATCATGACAATGTAAATACCACAAATTTAATACCACCTAGCAAGATCCCAAACATAGAGAACAAAGTAAAAGACCTTGCTCACACTAGGTATAACATAAGTACAGAAGTAAATAAGATTTTTTGTAATCTAGATCATCTTATTCCAGTGATTGGATCTACTACTTATCCACAGAGGGTCTCTTGGTGCGGATCCACATAGGGTCTCTAGGAGATGATCCACACAGGGTCACTAGGTATTGATCCAGACAGGTTCACTATGTGATGATCCATTACGGATCGCTAGGTGATGATCCACACAGGGTCACTAGGTTTTGATCCACAAAGGGTTGCTAGGTGATGTTCTACATTGGGTGGCTAAGAGCAGATCCACATAGGGTCTCTAGGAGATTATCCACATAGGATCGGTTTTATGTTGATCCACGAAGGGTCACCAATTGTTGATCCACACAGGGTTTCAAGGAGCAGATCCACATAGGATAACTTTTATGCTGATCAATGAATGGTCTCTCTTCTTTCATCACGTCATAGCCAACACCTATATTCATGTAGTTATCATGATTGATTATGGGTGAAACGGATCCTCAAAACACCATTTGTAGCTCAACTGAAACAAATTCCCACATTGAGTAAACCATAGGATCATCTCATTGTAAAGGCCCCAACAAAAAAGACGATGCGTCAGACAGAGGATTTGTCTATAATATATGGGCCTATTTGTAAAAATGGTTTGGTTGGATTCATGTTTGATCCAACCTGGTAGTATGAAAATTTATATCTAAACATACTTAGAGTATCTCAGAAGGACCGCCTCATCAGAATGGTTCTTATTCCATATAATGTATCTCATTCAGACGCCTGTTCTGCATGTTATTGACATATTTTATCAGAAAATGGACCAGTGAGGTCCAGCTCCGATCCGACTTGGGTGGACCAACATGACCAGACCCGAGTCTACCACCCTAACCTTACCTGGGTCTTCCGCCCCGACTCGGACCCAACATAGCCATGGTCCTACTCATTGGGTCATGGGACCATCGAGATGGGGGTTCGGTCCGGCCTGAAAACTTTTCCCGTTCTACCATAGCGGGCTGGCTCTCCCAACATGGATGCAACTTAGCCGCATCTGGTTTCATCACCCAGCTATGCGAGCTGGTGTCGTCTCCCCATGTGGCTGGTCCGCGTAGCAAACCGACATGGTCTAAGAGGATACGGCAGATCCACGTCTATTTCATCCAGCATGACCTGCAGCCAGCTGGCTGTTTCCCCCTTCAAGTGGTCAATGAACGGTGTGCCTCCATTGAACCTGAGTTTCCCAAATGTGGGCCTCCCTTCCATTTGGAAACTATCGGCACCACACATCATGCTACTGTGGCCGGTTGGCCATGACTCTCTACCCCCATGCCAGTGGTTGCGTCTTTGGGCCACCAGAGTTGCTCCGGTGGTCTATTTTTAAAACCATATGTGTGTATATGTCTATAAGGATTCCACCATCACTAAGATGACCTCAAAATCACCTTTCCAACATTTCAAAAGTTATTCCACTACGAAAGCACATGTGTGAGGGAGGTCGTACCCTATTCGGGTCATCCACACCCTCCGCGTAAGGGGTTTAAATCAGTTAAGGCACGAGATTGCAATTCTACCTATAATAAAATTTATCGAATGTAGAAAAACCAAAACAAAACCCTCCCACATGAATGCACGATAGGCGGATTGAACTATTAATGGTTAATCCATGTTCATCGATTAGAATAAGAATGGGGAAATCATAAAACTAAAATCAAACCCCTACCTCATTTGATCTTTTTTCTATATCATTCCTCCATCGAGGGTTGAAGAGGTCGATGTTGTTCGTTGCTTCTCGGCTTCGTTCTTCGAAGTACTTTGTAGTCAATTATGTTCTACAGTAATTTGTCATTCTTAGTTGTAGAGGAATCTCCCCAGAGGTTTGCCAGGGAATTGCCCAGGATTTAATTCCCAACTTTCCAATGCGATAACCAATTAAAAAGGGAACACGTCGTAGTGTCTCTGTTATGTTGTGATGTTGCGTCATTATGCTGTTTCATTTATGAAATAGCATAGCGGTTACAAAGTAACATAATGATCCATTAAGGGGATTCATTTAATGCTCCTCTCTATCTCCTCATCGCCCCACTGCATTGTTGCCATCAACAGTTGAATGGTTGAGGAAATAAATAAAATAACTTTTTAATGTTATTTTATAATTTTATGAAAAGTCCAAAAAATAACTTTTTTATCTGGCCCATTCTATTTCATGTTAAGTCTTTTATAGTTGAATCGCAAGGTTCATAATTCAATGGTGCCCTTGGATTTTTTATCAGAGCACTAATTCAAAAGTTAGAAAAACCTTCTCATACTTTTACTGTACATACATTAAAATAAGTTCAAAATTACATTCTGGGCACTCCGGGCCTCGGAATCACATGTCGTCTATGCGAGCTATTTCAAAAGAATTCCATATGATGTTAAAAAAATACACAAAACAGACAGGTTATTAAAATCCATGTGGAATTTCTTCATCACACAAATTTTTTGTCCATTAGATCATTTATACCCCATTCTTCATACGATCTAAATCTATTTAATACACTCCTACATGGGCTCTCATATATTTAGACCTACCCCCCCCCCTAAACACACCATAATGTTTTGTTTGAGGCCATTGATTTGATAACTATAGATGGATTGATTATCAATTTCAATTGATACATAGCTATTCCAATACACCATATCCTGGAATCTCCAATAATTTCAATAAAAAAATATAAAGCCCCATGTCCTTATATCTGAGCTAGATCTATGCAAGGAAACCCTTACAGGATCCAGGTGATGTTTGGTCTTGTAATATCAATGGTGTAACAATCACTATTTCATAGTGAGGTAATGTATACATTCTTACCTCATAAATTCAAGACATCTTATTTCTATAATCCACCATTTATGTCATGATAAACATGGATCCCCACAAAAGTTCATTCTCTATTGGTTACAAGAGCATTTAATTATACACAAAAACAGTGTTCTAACTATACATAATACACCCTTAGTATGAATCTTCATATGTCCCACCCCCAATATGGCCTTTCATCTAGATTAATCCATATACAAAAGAGAAAAACAATTTCATTCATTCATCTTGATAGAATCATAATAGAAATTGCGTTTAAAACATAGTTCATGCTTATTCCTTATATATCTGTCCAATTCTATAACCTAATATCATGATCCAAATACGACATATCTTACTTTTTCTATAAGAACTATTCATTTCATTATAACCATAAGCCTAGGTCAATGATATTACACCTAAAACTACAGGGACCATTCATCTGGGAACCATGAACATAAACTATGTGCACACCATTTGCAAGTTTGATTCCAACGGAATTATTCCAACATTGGGTATATATTTTTTACACAATAATAATATTACTAAGGGGAATTAATGATTTTTCATATTTCTATTCTCCATAAAACCACATAATATCTTTTATGTCTAATTGAACACCAGACAAACCTCATGTTGATATGTCCTCTTGGTTTTCCATGAAATAGAAAATTGAGAAACATGGAATGATCGAGTTTGGTAATGGATATCCTACACTCACAAATCCTCATTGAATTAGTGTGATATTATTCCCCCACTATTATTAATGGATAACATTTTCCAAAATGTTTATATTTCTAATCAACTCATAATTTCATGGGTTCTGATTTACACATTCAGTAGTCCAATTATTCATATGACTTCCACACCATTAGTATTTCTCAATTTTGTATTGTGCTCAATTTTTGTGTTGAAATCATTTTCAATGTTATTAAAACATAAAATGTATAAACCATTGGTCTGATAAGCATGACCTTAAACTACCCAAATAAATAGTTTTAGAACTCTTCATAAGGAGAACCCACAAATGGAGTTATAAATTTTTTTGTCTCTTCTCTCTAGACATGCATATTTCATGATCAAGGAAAAATAAAGCATTTGAAGTCGAAGAGGTAAAAAAATTAGTTCAAAACCCCAAAATGTGAGGCCTCAGTAAAATCCGAGCATCAACATGTTAGTCCTGATTATATCTGGATTGATAAAAAGTTCGGGATGAGATAGAAAATAGGGAAAATAATATAGGGTCATCCAAATGGATCTAGTAACAGTCATACTATGATTTCTATATCTGTTGGCCAAGTAAAAAGTTAGGGCATTTATCTGTTCCTAAAATTTGCATTCGTATACTATCCTAAAAATCATCTAAAATCATGACAAAATATTATTAATTCAAATAAGAAAACTCAATTGTTAATGTTTTGGTAATTGTAATTATACCTCCCTATGATCAATGATCAAGAAAGAAATCATTTAGAATTATATATTAATAATTATGAATAATATTTTTGTTTATTGGTTGGATGATCTAGGATATCATTATATAACCTTTTAAATAGTTTAATGTTATTATGAGATGAAAATTAAAATAAGGCTAAAGATAGATAACAAAGAACAATAATTTTTTCATTTATTCATAAAAATATAATAAATGGGAGCATCATCCACCTATATTCTCCCCGTATTAACAAATAATGTTACTATATATCATTATAAGTTGATTCTATAAGTGGAATCATTGATTTATCATAATATTCAACAGATTGGTGCAACTTATTCAATGTTATAATTTATATTTCCATATGAACCTATAGTGATTTTTCCCTCTCAGTGATGTATAACACATGATTCTCACCATATTCTGTCATCCATTATTATCCACCAACTACTAAATCATAATTTACATTTATTTGGTGGAGTCGATCAAACTCATATTGAACTCAGTTTGACTCTTGATGGAATTATACCTCCAAGGATTTCTAATATGTTACTCAACCATATCACATTGTAGCCGCTTCCTCTTCTATATACCCACTAATTCAGAAATTTATGACTTAAAAAATGGGCCCCAATCTCTAAAGGTGTATGTTTTGATCAAATCACACACACACACAGAGACACACACTCTCTCTCTATCATGAGAGACAATCACATATTTCACCATAGAATGTACTTCATTTTAGTTTAACCCTCTAGACCTTTGAAAAGATAACATAAGATGAAGAGTGGGATATTTTAATAGAAATCATGGTAGGGCAGTTTTTGAGATCAATTTCCTTATATCTCCCCATATTTTTTCATGAAATGTATAGGTCCTCAATGGTTTCATAAAATACTTAAAAATCTCTCAGGAAAGAATGGATGTATTTATTAACCAACCATACTAGAGATTACATTACACGAAAACCATCAAAATGAGTTGAATATATTTTATTCCATGTCCTTACCACCACAAAATACAAATATTTATTGTAAACATCATGAATTTCATGAGTTTTTATATGTATTACTAAAAATTTTGGTTCAAAGAAATTTTTTGAAGAAAATTGATATAGAAAAAGAGGTATAAGAATCAACATCACATATTGATGTGATAGCCTCTAAAATTGATATCACCTCATTAGGGGCCACAACATCTATTAAATTCCCCATAATAATGATAATTACATAAGGCACCCATGATTCAAAATTAATTTTTTTTATCAAGAGACAGATTATGGAATAGATAGTGTTCAACATAAAAAATCTCTTGAAAAATACTATAGTAATTAACATTCATTAATAGAACATTTCTATAAATTTTAATCAGTAATTGTATATTGGGATAAATCATTAACCTCTAAGAGGCCAATTACTTTCATTGATCATGAAAAAATTACAACTACTATATATAAGATAATTGATGAGACTGAATCTCCCTAGGCATGTCTCATCATTTCCTATATTGTTGTTCCATCTAGGAGAATTTTGGTAGTTCACTATGATGAGGGTTGTATTAATAAATCTATAACCCATGATGGTTCATCCAAAAAAACATGGTTTTATGGGGTTAGGAATTGTTTTAGATAAATTCATGCTATTACTCCATTCACATGGATCACTCATTACAAAACAATCTTCAATAAATGTAGAGGACATATGATCCTAGGATGACAAGGTTCCATTATTCACAATTCCGACAATATAATACTCTAGTATCTATTCATCATTTGGTCCTAAATTCCATAGAGTTTTCCCTATTATCACATCCATTTATGAAAAATAAGAAGCTATAAACTCTTGGATATTAGTACTTTCAAAAAGTTTGACCTCGTCTTAACATCTTTATATGTTCACACATCGATAAGAAACTATCAAAATAATTGGAATGTTTTGTTTGAAAACAAAATATGAATAAAATTTTAATAATAAAATGTGTATTGTTAGCTTCATTAACTACCATATCGAAGTGCTATCCCATAAGGATAATCTCACTAGAAGAAAAATTGGTAGTGCTGGATGTAAAAATGATCCCTTAGGATCAGCAACCACAGCCCGCTTATGCTCAAATATGCCATGATCTCCTTCTACCTCAACACTTTCATAAAAATAAATGTCTACACAAACAATTATTTCCCATTTAGTGTATTTTATTGAAAGAATTAGTAATTTTTCAACTCCATGCACCTATAAAAAATGGGTGTTGAGAATCATAGACATAATATAAGAGTGAATTATAATGAGAACTCACTCTACATATTCCTATGATTTAGTTCCTTCATCAATTGCTATCAGAATCTCATGTACTCTATGTGAGATATAAATTATACCATTGAAAGAATATATTGGTAAATCCATATCTTCATGATAGGAATTTTCTTTCTCAGGTTTTCCTTCTGAATAAAAATACTCAAGAGTGGTGATAATTCAAAATCCATGAAAACGAATCTCATTCTCCAAAAGTATTCCACATAATTCCTTATATGATACATTTCAACTCCTAATGTCCATTTCACTCCAATAATCAAGAAAATCTTCCATGATAGTGATATATAATGTTTATGAGAACACTCTTAATAGAGAATATGTATCTTAGTACCTAATTGATTTCCTTAGCGTTATTAGTATCATATTTTTGCATAGGGTATTACTTTTATGATGTCTCAATAATTAAGATGAAATATCATCTTGGTGTTTATATTCAATGGGTGAATATTTTATGATGGATTCATATGTATGATGAGAAATCCTCAATTAATCCTTTAAAAAAAGAGTATAGTGGGATATTTCCTAAGATTGTCTATAAATGGGATGTCATTTTACATCTTCCTACAAAGAATTTTTACACTCGTTTTATTCTTAGTTCTCACTCACATAAGGCTATAATAATTAAAGTACTTAGAGTGTATATTTATGTTGAACAAGAAGAAATTGAATATAATTTTTAAGGTACTAGAGATAGGGTTTTAAAATCTAAGGATGATATATATAAAAAATCATTTCAGGAGAAGATATACACCAATATCCGGTCATTTTGAGGTATTCTCATTGAAGAAAACTCTATATTCCCCCCAGTAAGCATAGATATCCTTTTCAAGGATTCCTGCTACTTACAAAAAATTATATTTGAATTCTCATATAGGATAGATTTTTAGGAATAGTTTTTTTGTAGTTTGTGGAGAAAAATCAATAATTTGGGGAAAAATTCCCCAAAACCATTAATCGTATTCTGGGATTCTCTCTATGTGACCATATATGGAATCAATTTTTCCTTATTTATCATTCACCCAAGTGATTAGATACCCTTAATTCATTTCTTCTAATTTCAACCAATATTAGTTGGATATTTATTACAACATTTCTATCATTTCAGACCCACATAGGCTGGTTTTTAATATCTCATCATTTAGGCTATTCTCAACAAAATAATATCATCTAGTTCTTGATAGGGATCATGATAACAATGTCTTAGGAAATATTATATTTTTAAATTAAGTACCTACTAAACTGAGATTCATGTTATGCACTATACTCAGTTAAGTCCTTCATACTGATGAGATAGTTTGATAGAGGGGTGTTTTCATTTCCTTTTCAAGTAACTATCTCTGGGGGAAATAAATAATATTATATTGATATCATATTATTTGATGGGGAAAGGGAGACCTATGTGTGTCCCATCATGGGTTATTATAGATGAAATTTTGAACAAGAGGTTACTAGCAGTAATTTCCTTCAACATTGGTTTAGTAAACCTCACGGTAATATCAGAGAAAACAATATGATGTCACTGTTTATTGAGACTAGATACTAGTGCATATAAAATGTGTGAAACATGGGTGTTCATGATGGGTTTTTGAGTTCAAGTATGGTGTATTTGGTTCATTCCCCCTCCATGTATATTGGTCTAGTCCTACTTCTTATGCATTTGGAGTACTCCCCATCACTCTTCTAACCCATGGATAATATGGCTTCTGAATGAAATCTCCACTGAACTCTATCACATAGTACCTGGAAGTGATGAATTTGTCCTGGTGATGGTCTAAAAATGAATATAAATGGTCATGAATTAGTGGCCTCATGAGGTGAAGGATTTCATCTAAACCAATCCGGATATATCATTTTTCCTTCATATATTATTTTGACCATGGTGGCTCTCTTATTGGAGAAGTGTCACCCATGATTAGGTTGATAGAATTATGCCTATTTCATAGTGTCTTACTAGATGGGATGAAAAATTATTCATGTATTCTACATAGATCCATCAAGGAGGTTATCTGAATTCCTTGGGCTATCAAATATATTTTTCTCATATGCATGTGTCTTATCTCTAATGGAATTGATATTACTCACACATGTCGGAAAGGGAATATGGTCGAAGAATTCATGACCTCCTGGGACACCCATGATAACTCATTTATCATATATATTACCACAGAATCCCCACCCACATATTTTTCTAATATTGTGAGAGATGATGCTCTTGGACTACGTTATTTTAGGCCACTGTGACTTTTTTTTCTTCCCCCTTTATTGAATAAAAATTGTTACCATTGGAATGATGGGAGTCATCTTTACATCCACCCATATTTTTGATGGGGTAAGGAATGCACCATAAATGTATCCCATGATTTTTTACCCATCAATCATCTAGATTTACCAATGTTTTTTCTAAACATAACCGTGGAAGAGAAGGAATATATTAATATCCGAGTTTTATCTACTATGAAAATTCATATGAATAAAAATATTACAATGAGAAAATTCTTGTGAAAACTAGATGAACAAATAAATATTTAAAAAATTCATCTAATTATTAAATTAGTTCTATATTTGTTGAACCCAAAAGTGAATCCATAGTGTTGGGTGAATGATCCTCAAACAATAAGACCCATTTCAGAGACCACTCAAGATTCTCTTCCGCAATAACTTTCCTCATAATGGATTGGTATTAGTAAATATCTATTATTGGTTCCCAAATTTCGTAATTTCAAAAAAAAAATTATATAAATGATGAAAAATAATTTTGATAGGTTATCTTTTCAATATGTTTCATTCACGATGATACTTTCTTGAGATGCATGATTATTATGATTCATTCAATGAAGGGGTTTAGTTCCACGATAGTCTGTAGAAATAGAAACATTATATAGTAGGGAAAATATATAATGGAGGCCTTATCTAATATATGATAATTGAAAAAGATAGTATCCATGAGAATTGAAAATAAATTATGATATGAGAAACACGTCAATTTAAACCATTATCAACAGTTTTGATTATGGAATTTTTCATCCCATTGACAATAGAGAAATGTTATATGAAATCCATTTTCTCAATTCATAAAAGGATAGAGTGTTATAATGGGGAACATATATTGTAAATTAAAATTTTGTGCATAGTATCTTAGGTCCTATGAAAACCCCATTACATCCCATAAAGACCACATAGAATCCAAATTCATAAAAGAGTTATATAATTTATATGAGGGAAAAATATGATTATAAATAAAGGAATATAGCTTATAGAAATACCATTTTACAGATTCCTCTAGTTTGTACATTGAAAATATCAACCACAACGAGTGTTTTTTATATGGATAGAAATGTAATTCAAAATCTCAAATATGACTACAAGGTAAAAATTCTAATAATATAAAAATCAATTCTACTTGAGATATTTTTTAGAAGGTGTTCCCTCCAACTAATAAATCATGATGTACACAAGTGAACTAAAGTTCTCACTCAAAATTTACTTTACATCAAATTTATTAGACCCCATTATGATTGGGGTCTTGTAGTAGTATATAATTTTTTAAAAATAATTTTGGAAAACTATTATAAATATTTGGGATGTTAACAACTAGAACATTATAATGAAAATAAGATTGAATTTTTCAAAGGAAAAGAAATCTCATAGTTGATATATTTTCCTCATAACAGGACTTATATGATATGTGGAACCCTATCCTTCACGTAGAACCCCATAAATGGAAATTTAACACATCCTATGTTTGTAGCTCCCCCCCCCTGAAAATTAAAGTCCATTGTGGCATGATGTGGTCGCTCGATACCCCCCAAAATAAATTTTTTTATGGTGTGATGCAGTAACTTGATGAAATCCACAAATGAAATTCATTTCACTCCAATGGTGGCATCTCAATTATCCCCAAAATCAATTTTTTATAGTTTCAACTGATTCCTTTACTTCATTAGTAATTGAAATTTATTTTCATATGAGGTACTAATTATGAGACTCCACATTTTTCTTAATATGTTATGTGGTTCGAAATTTCCAGAAGTAATATTTTCTTGTACCAACTATATTTACATGATTATCCCATAATACAATACATTGATATAAATAGTGACTGTAAGAGAAATACCATAGAATTTAGATAGATAAGTGTGAGAAACATCCAATTCCGGATACTCAACACAAACAATATGTAACAAGATCACCATAACGAAATGGAAAAATCCTCATTAATGAGTTCCCACTCAATGGGACATGGATCTAATAGGAATCAATTTCAATAATATAGGTTTTACTCATATTCATCAAATAATATATTCTATATCATGAGGAAAACCCTTTATTTGAAAACATCTTTTATGATGGACACCCATAGTGATATACATCTTATTATTTACCATGACTAGTATATGAAATGAGGCATCCTTGTTATATTTACCCCTATGAATTTAACATTATCCTTATAAGTAGATTATGGATTTAACATATCCTTTCTATGGAGTATCCTAATGTCCCTATCTTTTCAACTCTTAAACTGATGGAAGGCCAAACTATGAACTCCCGAGAGGCATCTTGACTCGTATGATAACATTATTGGACACATGATCTTGTACCCCATTTTTATCATTCGTTACCTATGTAACAGATATTTACAACATAGTCTCCATTATAAGTGGGGTACATTGGATATTATCAACCATGAATTATCGTGGTAATGAGGACACCATTCCTTGAGGTAGTTCTAAGAATCATTTCATTTTAGGCTGTGATACTCACTCCCTTCTTGTTTCCATAAATGTGAAGGAAATTAAAAAAAGTGTATCTCCTGTTATCCAATTAGAAGATATGTAATGCCCAATCTATTTTTTATAATAACATATGAATATAGATTAGTGTAGGTATCCCACCCGGAGTAATTCCCTAGTATTTCTTCCTTGGTACCCTACCGTAGTATTTCCCTCATCCATCAGTGGGTAAGGATTTTCAATGAAAACACCTCATTGAGTATTCCCCATGATATTATAATAAGATATCATATTTATCATGCCTTCTATATCCCCTTTCTGTTCATTAGTTGATCGTGAATTAAGTTCAATCATGGGATTCTAGTTTAGGTATAAGTCCCATTTTAAATCAATTACGCAATTTGACAAATCTACTAGTCTTTATTATTTACCATTATAATCAAAACTAAAGTGGGCTTAGGGAATCATGTTTATCATATCCCTAGAATAATCAAAAAACCAAACCATTCAACACCATTGGGGTAAGACCCAACATATCTAAACAATGTGGCCTATTATTCATGTCCAAATTAGATTATTAAGATGAATCCTTCTGTTTTAAACTCCTAATCTACTACCCAATATAATTTTTATTCGACCATATTACTAGTAATATCATACCCCCTACAAGAGTTACACATTTATTTTATGTTCATTTTACTAATCCTAATCGGACCATATTTTTAGTTATACTTATCTTCAAAAATAAATAGTAATTGAAAAATAAACCCAAAATTGTCAGGATATATTCCACGTGTGATCAACCATAATGATATTATCATGAATAATCCTTATGAAAATACTTTCTAATAAACCTTTTTCTAGATATCCTTGTTTTATTACATTAAAGAATTTTTTTTTGGTCCTTCTTACCTGAACTCAAACGGAATGAGCAGTCATGTTATGTGTCAATAAATTATGTCTGTTCTAACACCTTTTTTATAATATATAGGATTCCCCATCAGGAGCCCACTCTCAAAATGCAAATAATAATTTTCTCCCTATATTATGTTATATTCCATAGATAGCAGCTATATGTCATAAAATCAGCATAAAAAAAGTAAAAAATACAAAATGTATAACCTATGATATATATTGGTGGTACCATTGATGGATTATCTCTTATAAATGATTTTGGATCAATTTATGTAGATCCTATGATACATGAAGATATTTATATATTCATGTCTAAATGATATAATTCAAAAGTAAATAGTGACAAGCTTTATATTAGTATTTGACAGGGCATCATGACCATGACTTAAATCAATATAATATTCCTAGAGTCAGAAATTATTCCCTCCAAAGGGTCCAATTAGACCAAAATACCATCATATCAACTAATTTGAGTTCTTATGTATCCAAAAAAAATATTTCGATGATAGCTTGAATTTGGAATGAATGTTCGTAACATATCATGCATTCAGAGCCATTTGGTGTTTTATGTTCCATGAATAACCCATACTGAAAATAATCTTATGGGTACAAGTAATTCCCTAAATTTGAATTAATTCATGAACACCTTCAGGTGAAAAAAATAATTACAACATGTAGAAGAACATTCATTAATAAATTACTGATTGAAAATTTCTTTTTTATTAAATGAGAAAATGATGGTAAAAAAGTAGCACCCTCCCATGAGCCTTCATGGAGGGTATACATGATGTAAACTAAGAGAATACCAATGGGAAAAAGGCATATACTCCAAGGGATGGGATCCTATGTTTTTATAAAGAACAAGATCATACTCTTGACCTCCAACCGGTGAGAGCGCATTAGACGCAAAGCTATAGTCCCTCCAATAATGCTTAATAGTCCTCCTGATATCATTTGCTAGTGAAAATATATGGATCACTTACACCTGGTCCATGGATGGTTCATAAACACCACAGAATGATATGACCAAGACTTCAGAATCTAATTCCACCATGTCCACAAGAAAACCCACCCTCTAAAAAACTATGATTCCTATGAGAATCTCCCTTACCTCTGCACCCAATGTACATCCAGGACTAAAGATTACACTAAAGGCCACCAACACTGAGCCGCATGCATCGCATATAACCCCACCATCTCTAATGATCCCATTCATTAGTGAGCTGTCCACATTATGTTTAAATCCTTGATGTGGAAGAAACAATCTGATCCATCATCCAACCTGACCACCATGCACGATTGGTACAAATTAGCCGCATGGACCCATAAGCTCCTGGACCCCTTTGAACAAAGAGATCAGTTCGAATATGAGTGCTTTTAACAGGATCCAATGAAAATGGAGAGATCTCTAGTCGCCTGACCGAGAAAGGTTCTTCAACTCCCAAATGAACCAGCAAATGGAGGAGAGAATAACACTCTTCTCATTGCATTATATATCCCTTCCCTCCAAACATTGAATCCAATCCACAAGAAAATCTTGGAAGTATAGGTGATCATGAAAGAAGCGTGGGAGGGGAGTGAAGTGTGACCAAAGAAACACCACTCACTCACTCTGGCACAACAGATGCATCTCATGCTCAACCTAAGTTTTCATACAGCAAAAAAACATGAATCCAATTGAACACCCTTCCTCTATATTCTATCCTCCATAGGAAAAGCACTGTTTTAGATGTTCCAAACCAGAAGGTTCATTTTGATGGGTATTTCTTTACACTAGCTTTTCAAATCCCACTCATCTCACATCAATTCAACCTATGACAACTTCTTGTAATCCCATCCAATGAACATACCCGAACATGACCTTGTGAAGCATCACCTATCCACCCACGAGTTCATGATAATCTCCTCATAATTATTTTGTTACTCCGGGATAAGTATAGATTGAAGAATAATCGGATGCTCGCTTGCTTTCTGAAATTTAATATCTAGAGTTGGACACCATGGAAAGAACAAATGCTCACCTGACCAGTTGTATTCCTAGTAACTAATGTCACCTTTCCCAATGATCCACCGAGTCCATCCCTGTAATTCTTTCATATACAAGAGCATACGCTTTGAAGGGCAAGTCAATAGTGGCCTACGGGAACCAATGACCACCCAATGCTCCCCATTGTGGGAGTTGAAGAAGGACGCCCAAAATGAATCCCTAGAAATAATGTCCCATGAATGCCTCGCTATCATGACCTGCATGGTATCATTAATATCATGTAACCCAACTCCATCCTCCTCAACTGGCTTAGCCAAACGAGACCAACATCCCAATAAAAATGACATGTGTGATTGGAATCCCATAGAAATTCATTATGAACATTCTCCATTGATGTAATTGTTCTTTTTGGAGGCCTAAGGACTGAGAATACATGCATAGGGATGGCGGAAAAAATGTTTTTAATCACGGTCACCCACCCTCTGAAAGATAACAACTTGTTCTTCTAGTAAAAAATACGTGCCAACACCCAATTAATAACATCATAAAGAACACTTTTTGATGTGACCACACGAATGTGGGACCCCCAGATAAAGGATTGGATTTTGTTTTTTTGGTCAACCCAAGAAGTCTTTTATAGCCCTACATTGATTACCTAGGCACGTATTAGAGATAAAAACATGGATCTTCCTGTAATTAATGCATTTCCCATATATGTTCCCATACACAGAAAAAAATATCCATGAGGCCCCTCAATGACCATTGCCTGCCATTAGAGAAATCAAAATATCATCGGCAAACATCAAATGAGACACTCCTTCACTTCCGTTCCTACATAGATAAGGAAATAACCTTCCACTCTCCATTATAGTATGTAGATTCCATGATATGGCCTCATATTCAAAGATAAAGGGTATTCTAGAAAGGGGGTCACCCTGCCTGACTCCTTGAAATAATTGAAAGAAGCCAAAACATTTTCCTTTGAGAGAGATAGTAAACCATAGAGAAGAATATCACCTAAATCAAAGGTCACAAAACCATTCGTGAAACCCAAATCATTTTATCACAAAAATTAGAAAACTCCATTCCACTTTCTCATAAACCTTGTCCATATCAACCTAAAAATGAAAATTGAACCATCGTCTCCCCTATTAGGGTCATACACTAGCTCACTATAAATCTCCACCACCCCTTGAATTCTACGACCTTTAACAAACCCATGTTGCTCCCTAGACACCATCCCTTGAAAGATCTGTTTCATCCTACTTGCAATTAAGCTTTCCATTATTTTATAACGCAGGTTACATAGGCAAATGGGTTTATAATGGTTGATATTAGTGGGATATTTGACCATTGAAATCAACACCACCCTTGAAGCAGTAATGCCCTGATTAAAATCTCCACCATGAAAAAAGTCACGAATCACCATCACCACTTGAGGACCAACTATAACCAATGCATCCACGTAGAAAGTTCCCAGAAAACCATCTAGACCTATAGCATAGTTAGGGGAGATTGAATGAATTTTCTTCTTGATTTCCTCCTCACTTGGAGTTGCCACCAAAGTTTCATTTTCAGGACCAGACACCAAATGGGGTATGCACCTCAAAAAACCCAACTCTGTTGAATCACCCTCCACATCCTCATATCCTGAAGAAACCCCTCCCACCACCAGGTCTTCAAAATGTTCTAGCACAAACAGCCCCACCACATCTACCACGAATGAAAAGACTCAATTACCCTGATTAATATTTAACCTCAAATTAATCCTTCCTCTTAAACATTCATGAAAAAAACACTATTGTGATCCCCTTCCTTCCACTATCTCACCCGAGACCACTGCTTGTAATCTCTCTCAACTTCCAAGAGCTTCTCCGAATGAATCCTATTCTTGTCACATAGGATATTAAATCTATTATCTACCCAATTAATCTTCCACTCCCCCTCAATATTCTCAATGTCTGCTTGAATGGAATTCACACCTGAAATGTCATTTGGACTATTATCCAACCATCCTTGAATATCCATCTTAAGACGCTTCAAAGGGATTGCAAGGCCATGCCATGCACCTTCATTCTCCTCTTTCTCCCAAGAAGTTCTCACCATCTACATGAAGCCTTTCACTAGATGCCAGCTACTAGAATAATGAATATCCTTCCCCCCATCACTATCAAATCTATGCTCCACAAGTAGAGGAGCATGATCCTACAATGAGCGAGTTAAATGAGTGAATTTCAACTAGGAAAAGGAATCAAGACATTGAATGTTTGTATAGAATATGTCAAGCCTACACTGTATGTGATGCGACCCTTACGATTATTACACCACATGAATCACTTGCCCTAGAATCTGAGGCCCAAAAGCCCAGCTACATTGATGAAGCCATGAAAGTCCTTCATGGAATCAATAGAAATCATCGAACCATCTATTTTTTCCTCTGAATCCACAATCATTGTGAAGTCTCCACCCATAAACCATGTAATATTTCTAGGTTAGAAATACCATATGAAACTCCAAATATCCATCCTCCTCTACGTATCATTGCTAGCTTACACAATAGAGAAAAACATCTCTCCCCCATCACGAGAGATGACAATGTTAATACATTGAGAAGAAAGGCTAACCCCCTACACCTAGACATTCATCATCCAGAAAATCCAAATATTCTAGTTAATCGATGCTCCATGAAGAAACAATGGAAATCCCCTCTTCTTCGCCACACAACGGAGCTTTGTAGGATTCTGTTTGACCTTGAGAATGACCACAATAGATGATAAATGTTTCCTAGAGTCAACCTCCATGAAATCAAAATTTTCTTATTCCCCGAACCCACGGTCATTCCAAATGATCAGAGACAAAATTAATAATTACCTCCCCTGCCCTTTAGGACAGAATCTACAGATGATGAAAATGAAATTATCATACCAGCCTGCTTCGATTTCTACCGAGTGATAGGGCCAGTGACTTCCTGTGAAGGAATTACATACAACGATCCCTAAGTCTTCATCATGTATAGACTCCCCAAATTCTCTAGTAGCGAGAGCCGAGGTGAAGGTAGTGGATAGATCACCACATCCTCCTGATGTAGAGAAACTAGCAGGAGGCACTGAGGAGAGACCCGCGAGGACAGAACCTGATTCACCACACCATCTAGGGATGAACCCCACTACGGAAATTTCAAAGGAGAAGACAATATTCTGGGATGAAAGGATCGCTTAATGAAGTCAGGAGATAACATGGACAAAATTTGGAACTCTGACAGCGGAGACGATAATGATATAGAGGGTCATAGGAGGGAGACATCCCTCTTGTCCTAGGATACTCCTGATGTGACCAAGGGAACCTCGGCCATAGAGACATCCGCATCAGGGAAAGCAGGAGGTGACAATGGGATCAGACTAGCATGTGAAGTGGGGTCACCGGAAAAAAGTTTTCGAGTCATGCTATCCGAAGGTGCGTGATATCCACCACCGAAATTTGAAAAATCAATGCCCGCCCCAACTGTCACCTCATTCTCTGGATCATCTGAGTCACACGAGGGGATGGTGGGGAAGTCACTCTGATATCCTGAAACAGAGGAGCTAGCCATAGACCGCTTCCTTCTGCAGACACCCTCCGAGTGGTCATGGATCCCACATACCACATAGACACACCGGAAGCCTCCAAAGAGGAGCCATTTCCACCAACTAAGCCCTATTGCCTGACCACAACATGATATTTGAAGATAGCTTCGTCGAATGATCCATCTCCATGCAAATATGAGGATAGGTCACAAATTGAATACAAGCTGTATCATCATCCATACAAAGGAATGAGCCTAGGGAATCACCCACCACCTTCAGAATCCCCGGATTATGAAAGGGGAGAGGATGGCCGGGCAGGCCAAACCACACCGATGCCGAAGGAGACTCTCTACGAAAATGAAACTCCCAAGACGAACGAAATATTGAAAAATACCATGAACTACATCTTCATTCTTCTCTAGACCTAGCCCTTGAAAATTCATCCTTCGAGGCCAGATGAATGCCAATAGCGGCCCTAGAAAGATAAAAAATATCTACTATATGTAGAAGACCGTAAGTATCCACCAACTCCTTGAACAAAGCTATCGGAGGCGTATTACTATCGAACCGCACCACCAAATTTCGATCATGGAAAGATGACACATTTTGCACCTCCTACTCTGAAATCTCCACCACGGGTAAGCCCTATACCTTACTATCCGCCCTTTATCCCAATATAATCATTGGGAAAGAAGACCTAACCACCACAACATCCTTTGTCTCACATCCAATGATTGAACCCAGAGCCACCACGCTGCAGAAAGCATATTTGAAGGATCTCCCCTTGAAAACACCAGGAAGAGCCTCCTCCAACATCAGCCACGAAGGAATATCTAGAGAAGAGGTGATCCCAGTGATAGAACCTGGCACATTTGAGGCCAGAGTAGAAGAAACCATTGCGTCTCATCCATTACATTTCCGAACTATGAACTATAAATCATTCAATTATAATAAATATTTTAAATTGGAAGAAAAACCACAAGTTATTTAATATCAATACATTAAAATATATTAATCATCTTACTCTTTCCTAATGTGTGAAAAAACTATAAAAAAAATAATTTATTCTGGTTCAAAGTGGGTACTAAATCAACAAAAATTCCCAAGGTTATTAATTCCAAACCTAAATGATAACCCTCTTTTTTCATTCCTTTTATGGTTAACAATGTTCTAATCAAACTATAACATTATTTATTCTCAAAATAAATAATTTCAATGTTTTGTTTTACCTATAAATATTTCTAACTTGGCAAATTGAATCTAATTGGTTGGTTCTTCAATGTATTCAATGGAACATAACTCCCTTCCATTCCAAATGTGACATTAATGTTTTTTACCATGTTATAATATTCTTCATCTAAAAATGGTTTTGAGGAAAATAATTCTTTTCTAAATTGTTAAATTAATTTTTAAATATTTTATACGGATTATCTAATAAAAAAATTCATAATTTCACATGTACACTATAATTATACCATTTTAATATTTGATGATATGATGCCTCCTTATTTTAAATTGGATAATAATTACGTACCACTATTTTTTTGATATGTTTTTATATAAAAAACTGAAATTTATATTGAAAACTATCACAACACATAAATGAAAATACACTTTCTTGTACGAATTAAATTTTTTAACACATGTCTCAATCATAAATTTTAAATCATCAATCAACGGTGATATATAAGTGTCATTATCATTTCTAAGATGTATTGTTCCATAAAAAATAAAGCTCTTCATCACATATTTTCTCTTCATACAAATATCTAGGAAATATTTGAAAAAACAAATATAAAATGGCATGGAAAATATAGACTTTTTATTCATAGATATCGATTCAATTCCTATATGCATAGTCCGATTCTAATATCTCTAACTTCATTTCAAAAATCAGAATATTTGCAATCAAATCTATTATATTGATGTATATCAGTAGTGTGATATAGGATTCCATTAGATATTCACTCATTTATATTCCATATTATCTGATTTTAACCACATTAATTTGAATAAATATTCTTCTAATGATGAATTTTTTCAAGATGTTGTATTTCAATAGTAAAAGGTTTGGTTCCTATTCTTGAGAATCAATCACAGTTGGATTTTTCATCCATTCTATAATATGAAGTCCCATATTTACACAATTATTATAAAAATTCATATTGATTATTATATAGTACATTAGTATTTGGAAAATATTTTATCTTTCAATACCATAATACCATTGGGCTAAAAATTTTGTTCTCCTATTAATTATATTTCATAATCCCATTTTTGTCAAGAAGTATCTCTTTTAAAAGTACAATAAATTCAGTTAATCTTCCATCACTTCAACAATTTCTTACATTCTTGTTAACTAAATATAGAAATAAAGATAATATTTTAAATTGATTACTTCTTGAGAATATTGTTTTCTTTGAATCGTGATACAATCATTCAACACATTTCTTCAATGCACTCAACACTTACATCAAGAATTAATTCTTCCAAATGATCATTTGTCTCATGCAGGACATTTTTTCCATCATTAAATCGAATTTTTATTATTTAACCATTCCAGAACCATTATGTCTAATTTAGATTAAAACCATAGAAAATCATATGGTCCATAATTTATCTATAATCCAATTTTATCATACTCAAACACTCATTGATAGAAAATTATATCATTGTTATCAATATATCAGTAAGAAACTTCTATTAAATATTTAACCCCTTTTTAAAATTCATTGCTTATTCTTTTTTCAATTATTGAATTATGATCCATTAATTTCCTATAGAAACAACTTAATTGAAAAATGTTCTTAAAAATTTATTCATATATATTAATATAAAAATTCAAAACATATATCCATATAAATATAAAATAATAAACTGATTATAAAAAATTATATTTGGAAAACAATATACAACTTAAATAATTAATAATAAAAACATATAACCAAAACAAATTTTATCAAAAAAATAATAAAAATAATAAAATCTAATAAAAAATTTATTTTAAAAAATTAAAGAAAATCCAGAAATTCAGTCAATAATAAATACAATAATGTACAACCAAAATGAAATTATACCTATAATTTAAAATTACAAAGAAGAATATTAAATGTAAATTATGACATTAAAAAAATTTAATTTTTAATGAAATATATAAACATATATATATAATTAATATATTAATGTAATTTATTAATTTTAAATAATTAAATAATCTTCAAAATTTTTTAAAAAAATTTACTTATTTAATATGGAGTTCGTTGAAAAAAATTGTTATTCAAGTCTGATGGATGCAATAAAGGGAAGTGGAAATAGGGAGAATGATTCAAAATTGAGGATAAACATTTTAAAAAATAGAATAGAAACTAATTTAATCAAAAAATATGGATCAAGGTAATGAGTTGAGAAGATTAGGGTTTTAGTTGACTAAGTGAAGTCATAGGCTATAAAGGGTGGATGAACAATGTAATAATAATGGGGCATAATATCAAAAAATGTTTTTCAATAAAAATAACATTGAAGAATGTGTGTGGGTGGGTTTTAGTCATCAGTAAAAATGATTTGGTTTTTTGAAATAACATTTTCAAAAATGTAGAGATAGTTGTGCATATTTGTTAATATAAAACCATTTGACATATGTTTTATCATAACTTATTTTAAAATAATTATCATTTCACTATTAAAATCAGTTATTATAGAACCAATGTTAAACCAATTAGTATAAATAACTTTTTCTACTAGTGGATCAACCATATAGGAAACCTAAAACCAATATAAAATGTAATTAAAGAACTCAATGTGTGTACCATACGCCATATATTATTGTTCTATTAGTCTTCAATAATTCTCTTGATAAAGGTACCTTATTGGTAAAAAACAATACCTCCTCTATAGTGTATCCATGGGTTGAATAAATCACCCAATACTAGGGTGGTATTCTCTTACTATTCATAATATGAATGTTCCTCATGTGGTAAAGAGTGTCAGAGAAGGGATCTTCAAGGAGAAAAATAATTTATAGGAATTTAGGAAATCATGGACATACCTTCATGATGGTTTTTCTACTCAATATATCCCTAAGGGATGATCCCCAACTGTTCATACATGTACTTATACATTTCAAGAATACTTAGTCGGTAACCAATATTTCTATCATTCCCCAAAATCAATCCCATAATATTTCATGTAATAATTTTTTTTCAATCAATAGTAATTTATGTGTGAAAGAATAAAATGATAAAAGCTAATGTTTATCTTCCATAATCAATAATAGGTTATATGTGAATCATACTATATGACTGAAAATGCCTAAGATATTCTCTTCTTGTACATTATGAATGTTTGAGGAAATAAAACACAACATAATTATATCATATTAAATGATATACACATAAGTTATAAAATATTACTTTGTTTCATATAAGTCAAACCATAAAATCTACTTATATCATACATTATGATATAGTTATAAAAACATCATATATATCATGTATTTATTTCATATCTTTTTCACATATAATGTATCATTTTTTAAACATGTAAATTATATAAAATATATTCTCAAAAAAGACATGTAAATTATAATACTTAAATATATAAAGTATATAAACTAATAGATATAAGTATAATATTTTATAATACATTTATATAAATATTCATATAATAAAATTATTGTATATAAATATTATTTATTCTAATATATTCATAAACACACAATTAGATATATCATCAAATTAAAAAATTATGTATAAATATAAAAAAATGTATTTCATTTTGTAATTATATATATAGTTATTAAATTTTAAACCATAAACTATTAATTCAGTATAAATAGAAAAAATTATATAATAGTAAAACACACTTTTTTTATTTAATGGATAATCCCTCTTTTTATCTTTGTTAAGGGGGAACCATTAAATGGATCGAATTCCCCATAATGAATGATCAAAGTCCCCCTAATACATTGCATGGAGGCCTAAAGAAACAATCTATTAATCTCTAGCATCCCCTCCTACCATCCAATCATCCACTACCCCTAATTACCCAACATCATGTATGCATCGAATCATCTCTACCTCATATCGATGTTATGGGTGTGAGTTGATATTCATTCAGTGATGTCAATAACCAATCACATAGATTATTATTATAACGTCCTCTTATACTAACAACCCATTAATATAATTTTAATAGCAAGGACTTCACATTTTTTTGACCTCCTAATTTTTTTGTGATTTCTATTCTAGATAATTTGGAAAACAATATATAAAAATGATAACACTTCCATATAATTTACATTTTTCTAGAAAATTAGGGCTTTATAGTTAATATCCTATATCATTCATGCTAATATTTTTTATTTTATAAAGATCCAAATTGGGGACATTTACCCTTCCTATTATTCTTATCCATCCATAAAGCCTCCATTTTTATTAAACATTTGGGAGGGGAATAAATAGAACAGTAAGGGACATAAAAATAATGGAATCCCATTACTCTTCTGAAAACATAAAAACACATAAAAAGGTTTACATTTTATGAATACAACATTATGAACCAAAATAAAATAGTTATACTTATGAGAATAAATCATTACTAAAATAAAATATTTGTTAACCAATTATTAAGAATAAGAAAACCGTGAATGCATCTTGAGGCTTGTTGGAGTTCATGAAAACATTATAAACCTTTCACCATTAAATGATTATAAAATTTATAGAACTCATTAAATCAAATTATATATAAATAGAAAATATTTTTTCAACCATAATATAGGTATGTTGGGGAAACGTATACATAAAATTTTTTTTCCCATTTTTAACCTATATCAGGATAACATAAGCCTACTAAATATCATTGGAGTCACCCACCAGGTTATATCCCTCATCTTTCACCTTTAGTGACTAAATTATTACATAATGGATTGGCGAGATACAATGGTCTCACCAACAATTATGAGCTATATTGGCCTCACCCATCATTATTTATAATACTCAAGTACCATATCATTATCAAAACACCTGTAAGATTTAACTTATAATAATAAATCCATTTAAAATCTAATTTTTTCACCTAATAAAAACACCTTAAATTTTTATATAATAATGAGAGATATTATTTTTCTTTGAAAATTCTTAAAAATAATTATTATTTTTAATAAATGTAAATATTATATACTTTGAAAATCCATGTTATTTTATAGAGGAATTCTGATAAAAAATAATGGATGGTATGTGTGGGAATGTGTTTAATCCATATAAATTAAAAACATTCCTTTTGTTATTTTGTAAATATTAGAATATAACCCATATGTAAAATGATGAAAAGATTATATTTAATCCATTGTAAGAAAAAGTTAATGAAATAGAAAAAATATTAATTTATAACCCATTTAAAAAAAATTAAAGATTACATCATGGAAAAAATGTGTTGAAACTAAATAATTTAATTTTTTTTAAAAGAATTCATGTTACCTTCAGCCCAATCTAATTTAATTAATTATAATAGCCTTCGGAGTAATAATATTTTAATTTTTTTATAATTTATTGATAACCTTTTATATGTTGATTTCATTGTTATTATTATAATTATTTAATTTGTTACCATCTTTTATTTTGTTACTAAAATGTTGAAGTTCAGATAGAAATTTTTTGGGTCATCAGTTTATTACAACAATAAAACATTGGTTCTCTGACCATGGTCAAAGTTTTTTATTGTGACATTTAATATAAAATCTTAAAAATTTTCTAATTAATATTTTTATAAATTATATACACATTTAAAACTATCCATTTAAGGTAGTGATGAAACAATATATGTCATTTTATAGAGGTGTTAGTCTATACTTATGCATGAACAATGTTTTTCTAATTGGTGTCATCCCTATGACCATCCTTTTATGGTTGAAAAGAAAAAAATCACATCATTCTTTGGAGGATGTAGTCAACATATATGCATGATTGACATTATCATTTTTCAAAATATAGAAATGTAAAATGGCATGTAATGCATTATTTTTAAAGAATAATAACAATTTAATTAATATATTTTAAATTCATTTTTGAAATATTTATAACTAACCATATGATTTGGTGATGAAAAAAAATAAATTCCATGAGGGGGTAGTGCACACATATGCACGAGTTGGGTTTCATTTCCAATATGATGTAAATGGGCATGAAAAAGTTTTTTAACATAAAGATATTATATTTTAATTAAACGGAAGATACTAAATTTATTATTTTATATTGGTTAAATAAGATTTTAAAAAGGTGAAATAAGAAATACACATGAAACACTCAGTTATGTATGATAACTTTTCATTATAAAACATCCCTTATAATTCATCTCAAACCTTATTCAGGTGTCCTTTTGGTGAGACTCAAACCACTAGGGTGTGGGAAGGGATGTTGATAAGGTATCTGCGTTAGTATTTGTAATATTCCATACGTCTCATACATAAATATTACATATAATAGATTAATATTCATTACAAAACATAATGACCCATTTGAGCTTCATTTAGGTATACTGCCTTTGGAATCATAGGCACATAAACAACTGGTCCAAAAGTGGGCAACAACATCTCCAACTAAGTTATTCATAACTATCACCCTTAATGTACATAAAAATATTACCTTTCTACATAATCTAGGAAAACGAAACATATTAAGAAAAAATCTCAAATCTTATATAGACTAATCAAGGGAGATATCAATATAATATGAGAATAATGGTATGAGAAAATAAGAATAAAATTTGAAACTCATACCCTATAAATCATAGATCATAAAAATGATTCATGGAATAAATAATAATAGTTAAATATACATGAATCACAACGTAATCAGAGAACATGATCCATGAAATTATAACATTATCATGAAAAATTGATTTTAGGAAACCACGTAAACATTATACCACCCTATTAACTATCATGCATGTGTGTTTTAACATTAGTTTTGGTTTTACTTTTTCATTTTATATGTAATGATGAGAAGTAATTAGAAGGATAAATATAATGGCCAAATTAAGTATTTTTTTAAAAAATATTCCGGATACAGAATGTAGGATTTATAGTCTGATGTGGATATAAAAACCGTGCAATGGGGTTACACAATGTGTTATCGTCACTGATAAGATGCCGTGAAATGCCTAAATACCGTGAATTTGTTACATTCCATGTGTAGATTAAAACAATAAAATTACTAAAAATCATATTTTTATAAATGTTGATTAATTGTTATCTGTATATTGATTATGAGAATTTACACGATGTGAACTAGGGTTACAAACAAAAAAATTATAGTATATTGTAGTTATAAATTTTTTGGAACAACTATTTAATTTTCACTCACCATACATACCTCAATTTGATGAAACGTAGCTTCCATATAGAGATTTTGGGTGCTTTTGCGTACCTCGACCCCTTCTGGATCATCCGTTTGGAGAGTGATCATTATGTAGGCTGTGTTGCATCTCTTCTAATAAATGATCTTATAATCTCATTATTCTTTCAATCTCTATAATTCCACATTTTAGTTTGAAATTTATCCTTGGTATTGATGGATCTAATATCTGTGTTGTTGAATATTTATTCATGGTTGTGTTCTAATATTATTTTCTCCTTCATCCAACGTTGGTGAGTCCTATTACGGGGGTTGTGATTCCCTAAAAAATTTAGGTCGTTCAATTTGAAATTTCAATTTAATTAAATAATATATTTTCATCATTTAATTTAAATTTCAATAGATTTCATTGTGATCACCCAATTTTAATTGAATTGAGATTAAAATTAATATGTCATGTGTTGTGGAAAAAACTCCTAATTGTAATTTAATTTTAATTTGGGGTATGTTATGAAATTGATGGAGATTGTGAAAATATACTAGGGATGATTTTAAGAAATATATAAAAATGAATTTATAAAAACAAATTACTTGTTTTGAATTTTAAATTAATTAAATGATGAAAAACATATTTTTTGGTTTTGGAATTTAATTGTCTTATAGAAACTAGAAATTTGGAAATTGTATTTTAATTTGATTTGAAATTATTATCCCAATGTTGATTGGTTGATTTATTAAATGTGATCATGTGTAGTGGGTGGGATATTTGGGACAAGAATGATATGATGTTTTTCCCTAGTAATGTATGGAGGATGAAAACTCTAATATAATCCTAGTTTGACATCATTTTCCTTGATCAGATATTGATGATTCCTAATTGGATTGAACCAAAGATATGTTTGAAAAAATGTTTATTTTTCATCAATAATATGATATTGAGGGGATCTATTGACTATAAACAATAATACCAAAAGGATGATAACTATTGTTTTTATATTATATTGATATATAGTCAAATGATAGAGAACTATTTTAATTATTCTTACAAATTTATATACTTTATTTTATATAAAAAAATTGCAATCCATGTTGAAATGTTTTTTGATCAATTTGAAAATAAACCTTCTTTTTATTAAACATTTAAATGTAATACCATACGAATTTTGATTAAATTTGAATGAATTAATTTTTTACTATTATGTAATATCATCATGGAAAACCTGGTGGGAACGTACTAGGATTTTTAGTCCACACCCTACCTTTGACTTAGGGTGTTGGTAGATTTTCTCCTTCTAGGTCAAAGTAAATTGAATGCATCCCTTGGAGGAGGGGATGTTATTGATCCCATGTGGTTTGAGTGATACGTCCATTGGGACATTAAATTCTCCATTTCATAATTTGGACACTTTGATGATACACTTTTTGTATTTTTGATTTACTTTATTAGTTTCTGGTACTATCATCGTTTGTATTTTTGAGTATACAAATATTTGTTTTGTTATATTCCACTGTGTTGGTGAAAAATTAATTCCAAATTTTGTATATAATTACACTATATTATAATCACAATCCCATGGGGAATAGGAATTCCCTTTTGGGATATTTCATAATTAGATTAGTTATCAGGACATTGTGGTATCCAATCTGAGTCATGAAAAATTATAATCATAAGTGTAGGTTAAGCATCATTCCATGGTCTTATTATACGATTGGGAGATCATTTAGAGATGTACAAGGTACTTGTGAGTGAGTTCCTAGACATATCTCACCCCAATGAGAATTATTTCACCAATAGTAGTCTAGAAAAATAATACTGAGGAATAATTATAGTCTTTTGCCAAATATAGATTTGAAAGGATAACATCAAAATAGTGATGTCTTATCGAACGAGATTAATTTCCATGCCACAATTATTGGACTATTGATCTATGTAATCATATGATATCATAAAATTTTAATTAGAATTATTTGTTCCATCATTCCACGAAAAATGAATTTGAATAAGATCTAGGATTAAGCTTTTGATGAACCACAAAGAGAAAAATCGCTTATAGGCCACAATCGGGTTCAGGTTGTTGTGCATGTTGTCCAAGCTTTGGGACATTCACCTCCACATATTTCCATTGAGGTTAGATGTGTAACCTTAGGAGGATGAATCCCAAAATCATATTTTAGATTTCCATTACCAAAATACAAAATTTTTTTAGGTTTATAATGATCCTTAGTAGGCTAAGTATTTGTTGAGAATGATAAAAGCTTCTTTTTTAGTTCATGGAAACACCTACTTAAATCATGGTGAAATGTGTAACAGTATAGTTGTAATGATCTAGAAGGAGATTTTTGGACATGACGGTGGAATTAAAAAAAATTTAATGGTTTATAGAGGAAATACATCATGTTTTTCTTCACCAAATAGTTCTAAATAGTGTTTATGGTGTTGGGTAAGGAAACAATGTTTTTAGAACTCAAGATGGATAATAGGATCATGAGAGAGTATGATAAATGATTCCTAAAGATTGTTTAGAATTCACCACATATTATATAAAATTAAAATAATAATAATTAAAAGATATATGTGGTACATTGATCAGATATTTGTTCTCATATATTCTTGTTGAATCATTCTTCGTATACTTCAGTGATAGATAGAAAATTGTTGTTTGAACGTAACCATGCTGGTATGTTAGGGATGTTAGGTGTTACTTTTAATTCTAATACCAGTTCTATGTGTTCTTATGAAAAAAATATAAATATTAATCTATCTCATGGTGAATTCTGATAGTATTTTACCGCTAGAACCCTGGTAGTTCCTAGTAGAGGCCCTTTGACTTTCTTCTAGTATAGAAATCCTGGGCATTTGTAATGGGTTTTCACTGGGGAACCCATGATATGTGTTTCATGTTAATGATAAAATCAAATGAAACAATTTTTTATATCATCTTTAATCCACATAGGCAAATGAAATCATCATCACCAAAAAATAATATAACAAAATAAGATGATTCAAGATCTATTGGGTTCTAACCATAGTCATCCAGAATGAAGCTTCTTCATGCAGTGGAAGAGTCTTGATATGAAGTAGATAGGGGTATAGAGAATAATATAGGTACCATAATTATAGAATTAACTTTATTTACATAGATATTTGATACTATTGTATATAATTCATTCATTTCACCTCAAATTTTGAGAATGATAAATCATTCAATTGAAATTAAATCTTATGTGACAGATATTACTACACCCTTAGAAGAGAGAGATAATGATCGGTTATTATTGTCTTAATTATTTGTTCTCATTATCATATATTTATATTTCATTATATATTCAGGATATAAACATGAAAAATATTTTTTTTCATCATTAGAGTGTATTGAATTGATAATAAATCCTGAATTTATTATTATCATTGATGGGTATCCTTTATAGAACCTAATGGGGTGTGCCATATCATTCTTAGAGAATTTGACTAGAGGATGAGAAAAGATTGAAAATCTAGAATATTTTTAGGGAATGAATTATAATTATTCACTTTTTATTTAGACTATGTGTATTTTAGTTATGATCTTCCACCAATTTTCATCAAGTTTCCTGAAATTTTTCCTGTAAGCTTCTCCTGTTTCCTACCAATAAGGGTGATAGATTTTTCTATTTATTTTTTGTATGGTACTCAACTAGTGCCTATAACCTCCTGCCACATATACCCTAATACAATGAATTTTTTTTTACTTAATTGGATGATATATTAGAATAAAAATTTATATGATTTGTTATATCACCCCAGGTGGTGCATGTTTTTTTAACAATGCTAATAGAGAACATCATTAATGTGATGATTTTAAGATATAAAATCAATATATGAGAAATAAATGTTAACAGTTCCCATGTATTGGTGACCTATTTTATCATGTCAAATGGGAGTAGTGGGTTTCAAAGATTGATCACCGATCTTGTTATCAACAATTGAGAATCAAATAATCTAACATTTAGAAAACACCTTATAAAGAACATATAACCATTTTAAATTCCAGATCTCTCCATTTGGTCTAAGAAATAGCCCTGAAATAAATATTTATTTAATCAATTAGATCTTCTAGGATAATAATGATGAATTTGAGGTGGCCACTATGGGTGACATCACATATTACTGTATGTCCAAGTAGGATCATGTGCCTCAACTAAGAGAAGTTGTGGAACTACTGAGAAACCACCGACTTTATTCCAAGCAATAGAAATTTGATTTTTTGATTCATGAATAGATATAATTTGGAAAAATTTACATAGAACATTGTAATTATATTGATACTAATTGGGAAAAGTTGTTTTGAAATGTGGAAAAACATGTTATTTTTTCATGATTTAGATATTATTGGGTTTATCGGGTTATTATCACTGATTCATAAAGTATTTCTCGATGTTTGCCTCTATGATGACTACTGTAATAGGTAAGGGAGTGATTTTTTTAGGATGATAAATTTTAGAGTTATTTTTTGAGATTAAACATCATTTTAATTATATGCTGGTGTTTTCTCATCCATATTTTACGTCGGGCTTTTTTGTATTCTATGATGCATTAGGTTCAAGTTTGGGATGTGTTTTTATATAAGGTGATAATGTCATTTCCTATGGATCTCGGTATCTTAGGCCACCTCAAACAAATTATCAAACCCATAACCTTGATTAGGAAGTTATGATTAATGAGCAAAGAGTTGGTGGAATTTACATTTTGGTGAAAGTTTTATCGTCTATTCAGACTACAAGACCAGGAGTTATATCTTCTCTCAAAAATATTTCAATCTCCACCAATGGAATTGGTCAGAGTATCTATAATAATTTATTTTGGCATCACTTATAGCGTATGGAAATGGAATGTAACTGATGATGCTTTGAGTAGGAGACTGCTGACCCTGCCATGAAACCATCTTTTGATGAGTGAGAATAAATGGTTATTTTTTGTACAGTTCTATATATGAGTTCTGAAAATAACAACAACGTTTATTGGATAATTTTCAATAAAACTCCTATATTACCATGATTATTCTTCATGAAAAGAAACATACCATTGAATTCCATAACATTAGAGACTCTATTTGTTTTGGGGAGATCATAGATGAGTTACCATTATCCAGAAAGGGTGTACTATGCTTTTAGAATCTATTTGACGTTCTGTTACCTAATAGAAAAGTTGTGATAGGGTATTTCCATAATTCATATTAATATTTGTTCCTAGGAACCATAAAGATGTTCTTTGAAATTAGGTGGTAATTTTGGAGGCTAGTGTGATACATGACATCGCTGACTTTTTTTTTTCATTTTTATAATTTCTATCAAGTCATGGATGAGAATCAAAAGCCTTTGAGTTTTCTTTAGCCACATCCAGTGGTGACATGGAAGTGTCTGATATTTCTATGGAATTTTTTGATGGTTGTCCACAAAACTAATGAATTAATATTGTTATATGGGTTATGATTGGTAGGCTAGCCAAACCCCCTCATTATATACCCATTTTAGATTCATCTAATGTTGAAGAGATCAATAATATATATATGATAGAGATTTTTCATCTCTAAGGAGTTACATTATATATATCCTTTTTTAGAGTTTCACATTTTATGTATAATTTTTGGAAAGGATATCAGTGGTCAGTGGGATCTCATGTTCATTTGATTATGACATACCATTTATAGACAGATGGTCAGAAAGAGAGGGAATTACAGATTTTTTATGATAAACGTCTTGCATGTGTCCTCATTTTTTTTGGATCTTGGGATGACCATTTGGGACTGGTTATGTTTACTTATAAAAATTTTTACCAATCCATAATCATAGTTGAT
Organism: Viscum album; assembly: GCA_963277665.1. Lineage (NCBI taxonomy): Eukaryota > Viridiplantae > Streptophyta > Magnoliopsida > Santalales > Viscaceae > Viscum > Viscum album. The sequence continues at coordinate 25,043,737 of OY728120.1, read as the reverse complement.
ACATTTGAGTCCATGTATGGTTTTTTTTAAATAATTTTTTTTGGTTAGATATTGGTGAAAAAAACTTGGTAAAGCTGATTTTGGTCCAATAGATGACATCGGTGATTGAGTAAATTCATTAGATAATGATCACGTCAATGAGATGATATGCATGTTATGTCGATCATCGGAGTATACCATTGGAGTTTCAGTTGGTGACTAGGAGTTATTCAATGTTTCACCTAGTGTAGGTTATCAAATTCATAGGGGACAATGTAAGATTTCTCATCATTTTGTAAGACCATTGGGGTTGTTTAGAAGGTGGGGAAAGTGGAATACCGTTTATAACATCATCCATATTTGACAACAATACATATCATTTTTCATGTATAAATTCTATGAATGTGTTATTCTAATCCATATCATGTTTTGAGATGGAGTGATGTTGATTTTGAGATTTATTTTTTCATGACTGAGCATCCAATTCAGATTGGTGACCCATAGATGAAGGTACTTTGTGGGAGGATGCTATATTTAGTCAGTGTGATATTGAGGCATCATTCTAATTCTCATGAGATATATAAATGTGGGAATCTATTTAGAGGTAAGTTAACTCAACTAATTTAATATAGAGGCTTCTTGATATGAATTTTTGGGATATAATGTATTTATGGTTGGTAGATTATAACAACTCATTTCCATTTTACTGGGTATGTTATAAAAAATTGTTTTTCTTTTTTATTTTCATTTGTTGTATAATTATAATAATTAATTAATAGGATACCAATAATGGTGATTTTATGTAATTGTTTGTATTTTCAGAATATGACCTTCCATTTTTGTGTTCTAATTGGAATTTAATAACCATGTAAGGGTAATACAGATCATGTAATCATCGCATGGAATATACCGTGAAATAGATGCAGAGTGTGAAATTGTTAGATTCTGTGAATATATTACACACTATGTATATATTAAAAATCATATTTTTAAAAAAAATTATTCCTTTTAACCATATATGGAATACCATAATTTACACAACGTGAACAAATGTTACATGCCATGTATTTATTCGGTAAAGGGGTCTAAAATGTGATGTATAGATGATTTACTTTTCCATCAACCATGATCCCACCCCAACAAGACCTAGAACCTTCCTGTGGAGATCTTTTGGTATTTTTTAGGGCCTGCTTTGATTCTGGATCATCTATTTGGTGATTAATTGTTTTGTTGGATGTGGTGTGTCTCATCAGGTAAATGATCTTCATATATCTTCCTTCTCTATATATTTCCTATTTAGATATTGATAGATCATATTTGAATTGATGGATCTAAAAATTGTGTTTTTGAATCCTGATTGAAGATTGATTTCCTAGATCCTATGTGGCTTATTAAATCATTAGTAAGTACTGTTACAGGCATTGTGATTCGATGATAAAGGTAGCTGGTTCCATTTGTGATTTTCCATGTAATTAAAGAAATTATTTTATTTAACATTATTCAAATTAATTTGGTAAATCTAAATTATATGTGAATTTAAATTTAAATTTATATGGTATAGATTTAGGGAAAATCCACCAATTCAATTTGAATTTCAATTTGGGGTATGTTATGAAATTGATTGAAATTATGATATGAATTTTGGATTGATTATAAAAAATCACTTAAATTGAATTTATCAGTACCTATTATTGGTTTTTAATTTAAATTTCATGAAAAGATAAATAAAATATGATTTGATTTTATAATGAAATAGGCATATTAAAAATGGAAATCTCCTAATTTTATTTTGTAAAAAATAGATTTAATTTCCCATTTTTGATAGATTTATTGACCACATGCGAACATGTGTTGATAGTTCGTTATTTGGGACAAGAATGCTAGGATATTTATTATATAGAAATAGAATAATGATTAAAACTATATAATAAACCTGTTTCAGCATTATTATTAATGATGGGATAATGATGGGTCTCATACATCTTGAGGATGAGGGACATTAGAAGACATGCCTAGCCATGATCATTGATATGGGAGTGTGGGATACTATAACTAGAAAATATTGTACAATATTAAATATTACAATGGTATATGTTTTGATATTATAGATATATATTATATTGATATAGAACTATTATACTCACGCCTATAAATTTATATAAACACTTTATAAAAAAAAATTTATCAATTCCACACTGAAATGTTTTTCCATCAAATTGAAAAGAAAGAACGTATTTTGTAAATAAAAAAATATACTTCTATTCTTAATTTGATTAATTTTTAAACAAAGATTTTTTTATTATGGTATAATATTATAGAACACTTGGTGGGACCCTACAAGGATTATTAGGTAGAATTCTACATTTTCCTTTGGGTGTTTTAAAATTTTATCCTTTCAAGTCCGAGTAAAGGGAAATCTCATCTTAAGGTATGTGAATGTTATTGATCCCTTGTGACTAGTAGTGTCATTTCCTTTGGTATGTTGAGTTTGTATTATTATTCATTGATTACCTAGATGATGTAATATTTATGTTTTTGATATAAAAATTAGGTTTCTTGTGTTGTCTCCGTACATAGTTTTCTTCATATTTCTATGTATTTTTATCTTACACTATATTTATGGAAAATTATTTCCCACTATTATATTTCAGGATTCTAGTAGATAGTTGCCAATATGTTGGGATTGGGAACTCCATTAGAGTTTTCTAGGGATTGGATTGTTTATCAGGGTACCGAGGTATCTGGGAGGGTTCATGAAAAGCATGGAAAATATTTTTTAAATGATATTCACAATGAAATTCATAACATGTAAGGATTTTTATAACTAATATTTTAATAATTTCTTGTATTGGGATAACATCCTATGTACCCAATTTTTCGCTTGGGTTATCCCCTCATGTACAAACTTTTAGGCTTGGGATAGCCTCCTATGAACCCTCTTTCTTTATTGGGATAATCACTCATATACCATTTATGATCATATGACATGAATCCTTTATCAATGAATTGCTGTGAGATATAGGTCCCACCCATAACATAATCCATTAATTTTTGTTCTACAATAACATATTGAATTCTACGTATAATAATCCATGAAAATAAATTTGTTTAATTAAAATTTCACCATAGAATATCTATTGAAAGGAAATAACTTTCATAACTATATATTCATCATATACATAATCCATCCATATAAATAACATATATTATATCATTGGGTCATATACATATAAAATATTAAGTAACATAAAAGGATTTCATCATATTTTAATAATAGATTGGAATGATCACATGCAAAAATTCTTAAGGAAAATAACCATTATTTAAAAATTACTTTTTTAAAAATTGATATTAATAAAATATTTTGCAAATAATTTTATTTGATGATAAAATTTAAAACATATAGTTGGATATTTAAAAAATTCTGTTATCAAGATGGTGTGAAATTTCATTAATGTCATACACATAAAAAAATTCCTTTCAAATTTTTGTAAAAGAAAAATGAGACATGTTTGGAAAAGGCATGAACCATACTTTTAAAAAAATTGTAACAAATGGATGAAATGAATTTAAAAAATAATTGTGTAATATTAAATAATTCATGAAGGAATTTTTAGAAAAAATTAAAATGGAATGAAAAGGATTTTCATATGAAGAGAGAAATAATGTTTGTTTTCATAAAAAAAATTCTTATGTTGTATTTAGTTGTTATATAGAATAAAATTTTGGGATTCATGTATTATCAAGAAATATCAAATAGATAAGAAAATATATGATTTTAGTTAGTGGTATTTCATAAAATATCATAATTTGTATCTCTATCATAAACATTCCCAATAAACAATGGCATTGTAATATAAAATTATTACAACATGGGAATCATTTTAATAAAAGTCCACATTAATGAATAACATGAAAAAACATTATAAATAATGAGAAGAAATATATTCATGATTTTACCATTCAATGGATAACTATATACACCTAAAAAGAAATATAAATGTGTATAACTTAATTTAGGTCCCAAAAGAATGAGATATGAGACAAAAATCCTTAACATTAAGTCTCAACATATTTCTTACATGTTTGAACCTACAGTATAATAAATATATGGTTATTATAAATAAATAAATAAAAACCATAATCATATGTATAAAACCTCATATTATTTACTAAAAAGACTTTATTACCAATTTATTAACAAGTCATTGTAAAACTCACATTTCATTTAATAACTCTTGTTTTTCATGTATGTTGTGGTTTGGTATCTTCTATAATTACTTTTTGTTATCTTTTTTCAAGAATATCTATTATTTTATAGATTATATAAATATGATATATATTCATTATATATGTATTTATATTAATCTATATAAGTTAAATATTGAAATTGAATTACACCATTTATGGAGATGGTACACCATATGTACAAATGAACGGTACTTCCATTTTCTTGATGGATGAAATAAATAGAAGGTATATAATATATAAATTTTATAGAGCCATTATGATTTAATATATATTAAATAAATATATCCATATTACTTTACATGTAAATCTTAATTGAAAAATAAATCACATCGCATAACATGGTGGTAGTCCGTTGTACACACGAATGACATTATAATATCCCCCATGTAATTGAAAGAAAGAAGCTATAGGTGATATAATAATTAAAAATAATAACAATTTTACAATAATTTTATATATTAATTAAATATATTCTTATATTCAACCATGTAAAATATAGATGAAAAATATAACACATCGATTCATAAGGCGGTAGTCCACTGTACCCACGAGAATTTATATTGTTTTCCTATGGGATTAGAGTTAATACTTTCTATGTGTTATTATAATTATAAAGTTATAATAATATGATATATATTATATAGAAGCATTAAATCAATAATTATATTCAGTCATGGATTTTGATGAGTGAAAATGAATAACATCAGTTCGTAAGGTGGTAGTCCACCGTACACACAATCGACAGTTTTATTTCCCATTTAGTGGAAGAGGAGATTGTTAATGGTTATATTATTCACATAATGAAACATTAGTGTATAGGATATTTTTTGGTTATTATATTATTGGGATTTAATAATATTTTAATGTGGAAGAGAAAAAAAATCAAGGTTAATAATTTTATCTTTTCAATAGAGAACATATTTTGGATTATACCAAAATCCATCTTATTGGGGTTTAATAATATGTAAAAGGGATATTGGATTTTTATATGGAAGTATTTAAGGGATATGGGTAGTTATTTGATGATAAAAAATAGTTTTTAAAGTGTGAATTTGAGAGGAGATGGGTGGCCTTTTATAATTGGGGAGAGGATAGGGGTGGAATGTTTTATGTGGATCATCATCTTTATCTCTTAGTAGATATCCCTTAAGAGGATGTTACAATCATGCAAAAAAAGTTGTAACTTAGACAGTTTCTCAATATACGAGAAAGAAATAAAATTATTTAGATCTAATGGTTGTAGGATATCAGGGGCTCCATATACTATGGTATTACATGGAGCTATGTCATATGAAATACCATTGGGCACCACATTCTGGATTAGTCCCAAATTTTTGGAAAACCGTCAACATTAGGTTCAACCCGATGTACCCAATATTCAAATAACTACTCATATGGAAATCCAATTTGATCTCACTGAAAATTTTGTATCATGGATGACATGTATTGATAGATTGCCCCAGTGCCACCAGAATGAATTCCTTACCCATAATGGGTAGACACAAAACTTTACCCATCCATATTTGGAAATCCAATGTTTCCAATTTTCAATTTCACTGGGATCAAAAAAATAAATAGATGAATTTTTTATCTCAGTGAAATTCCATGATGAGAACCCTTATTTAAAAAAAATTATCTAAATATATATGGTTCTAAATGACTTAGTAAGAAATGGCGTTTTTCTAATGTGCTGATTTACCATCTAAGTCGATCAAAGGATTGAAAGACCTCTAATGGTAGTTCCTTTATCAATTCATCTCTATGTTGTGGATGACCAAAACCACTGAAAATTACAATTTTAGGCCACAAGGGAATGATGGAGTCTCAAATTTCATTTCTATGTTGAAGGGTTTAACTTACTCACTAAAATTTAGATTCCCTAAGACAATTTATTGGGTATTTGAATAGAAAACCACTATTAATATTTTAAAATAATAACAGTTATTTTAATGTATATAGGATATTTTTTGGAAGTCTCGTTAACTACATAGATTATTTAAGTTTAAATTTACAAGGCCAAAGAAAATACATGACCAATCAAGTATGCATAATGAAGGATAACATATAAAGTGGAAACAATGACCGTCACACATAAACTAGCTCTTATGCCAACTCCATATCTATGTATTTCCCTATATGATATGAAAAAACCTCTTTTATAGAAGATAATACATAAATTTACCTATTAGGAAGACATAAATGAGAAACAATTTATTAATGTCTACGACTAGGTAAATAAATTTTATTCCTTCAAACATGAAAAAGATCATGGATACATTATAATTGAAATGTAAAATAATATTCTAAGTATCTCAGGGTCTAAAATTCTTAATATTGTTTGTCATAATGACCACTGATATTATTTACTAATTCATAGATTGTTGGGCTACATAATCTTTGATTAATTCGTTTTTAAATTATATAAATATAAGATGGTTTATTTTTGGTAGCAAAAATTGGGCAGGACACCCACCCAAGTGTCATGTGTTTCTACTATTGTATTAGAGTAATAAAGAATATAAAAAGAAGTTACAAGAAAGTTTTCATAGAAGTCAAATTATTAGATGACATGAAAGATGATCATTTGAACATTTTATTTCATTAAAGAATTGTTACTGAAGTTCTATATTCCCCCATTATCATCAATCTGGGTGTGACCAGCCTCATCGAGACCACAATCCTCTAAGAGATAATTTTCTAAGAGATAGAATAATCAACAAGATAAAGAACAATAATAGGAAGAAAACCCTTTTCAGATTACAAATACAGTCCTAACACTCTAACACATTATTCCTTCTGTCCTCAAATGACGATATCTATCTCACCTAATGGCCCTAGCTAAACCACCCATCTAAACAGATTCCCCATAAGATGGATAATTACTCTTTATTTATATTAATTTCATTAATTTAATGTATCCCTTATTATTTTGTGATTATGATTATGAATCATAGATACCTATTCCTAATATGGTAACAAGTGTAAGGTGGCACATGATCCCAGGGAATAATGGAAAACCATGTCATGACAGAACTAAATATTCTAGGCATATCACCACTATAATTATTTATGTAACTGAAACGCATTATAAACTACATAAGAGATCACATCAAGAGTATGAATATTCTCAAAATATATTCAATATTTTTTGGACTTGATTTTCTTGGAAGAGTTTCTAGTGTGGGTGAAATTGTCTAGTTATTTTAAACAAGTTTCGATACCATGTTGTTTTAATCCACCTATGATAAGAGGTCCTTAATTTAATTTTCAAATTCCTAACCCACCTACCTCATAAACTCCATCACACACTGAATATTTTCAGGAGAAACATAACATTGTAAAATTTATATCATTTTTCTAAAATTATTTTATCCTAAAATTGTTTCTCATGGTCCCATCAATGATTATAATTTCAAATGCTTTTAGTTTATTAATTTATATTCAAGGAGAACATATGGAATCTTTTCTAATCCCTTAAGATTTTGAAGCCATGGTTTCCATTGTTGATTTATATTAGGTTGATACTAATACTATGGAGTGTAACATGGTTATTTCAATTACAGAGCATGGAATTTATACTAGTATGTTGGTAGACATCAGAGAGTTGTGTGTATTTCGAATGCAGTATTAAATTTACATTTTATAATAATTATTTAATAATGGCTCGATAATCAACCCCATTATATTCAAAACACTCCATAGATTAATTTTAAGTGAAGAATTCATGTCTCGTTCTACTCTAATAATTCAGGGTTATGACAAGAGTGAAAAAACCCTCTTTGAGGAATCACAAAAATTAATCATTATGAGGACTATATATTCAACATTGAATTACTATTTTTTTAATAGGATATAGATTTTGTATTCCTTCATGGGATTCCTTAATTTTATAAACATGTGATAGTCCCTAAACCCTAAAATTATAGCTTTAAATACCATGTTTATAGAAATGTTATGATATGACATGGTGATAAAGCTTCATTTGAATCTGGAAAATATTGATACAAAGGTGAGGGACTTTTTTGGAGAGAAGAAAAACAACTAATGAAATGTGATGTTTTCTTTGGTTACCAACCCAAATGGTTTATAAATAAACTTGAATAAACCATTTCATGGGATCTTATATTAACATATATTAACCACTAATCAAATAGAAAATTCATGTTAAATTCATGGAGAAAATGTACTTGTTTTGTATAGAGTACTTTAGAAGACCCAAACATCATTATCTGATTCAAAAGAAACATGTATCACCAATTGATGGTGGTAATAATCCTACATCAACATTTAAATGTTATAATATTGAAACATATTCTATAATTCAATATTCCCTTCCATCACCCATACATCATGAGACTAGTCTAATATAACAAAAAAGAAGAAATAATGGATCATAAAGGCACCCCTCCATCATTCCAGGAAGGTGTATCCATGTAAAATCCCGAGTAAGTAATGAATAATAGATATTTTTATCTATTTCTATTAACGAATTAGATAGTGTTTTAGAGGCTTAAAATGAGAATAAATCCAATCTTAAGCATGGAATACACTAATATTTTTAAAAGACTATTTTACTGCCTTTTGATGGAAAACCATTTTGAAATATATCTTTTGAAAATTTTATAAGCTATATTTGTCAAAATAAACTTATTATTTTTGATTGGGACATTGAAATTTACAATGGATAATTTTTTGGTATTTTTCTAACAATGTTCATTTTTTAATGAATAGTGAAAAATACTACATTTTACATCAAAACTGATTTTTCATCTTATTTAATTATATGGTTTGATTATCTTTTTAAATGGTCTTAAAGTGTAATTTGAATATATTTTTACCATTTAATCCAATATTGGTCATTTGAATTAATTTCACTTTGAAATTGGACTTAAACTAGTGTCAATCTTTTGATACTTATTGTTTCACAAAAACATGCTATTTGCTCTGACAGCAGGAATTAAGTATTAAATTAATTAATGTAACTTATATGTTTTGAATTTTGTAAAATAGATATCATTTTTGAATTCGGAATATCAAATATAGCTTAGGGTGATGTTTTGGTATTTTTCTGAAAAACTTCAATTTTTGATGAATACTGAAACCACTAAGTGGTAGTTAAAGAAACTAATTTTTCATTTAAATGAAAATTTTCCACTTCTGTGATTTTATTTTCCAAAATCCAACATACATGGTGGTCATTAATAAGTAAAATGTGGTTCAATAAGATTAAATTTTTTTTTGGTGAATAGTATCTTTTAAGTTTTTAATCGCGATTAGAGGTAATTAGTGTAGTTTAAGGTAAAACTAATGTTTTAAAAATATTAAATGACCTAGAAACATGTCCTACCCTTATTGGATGTGTCATGGACGACCAAGACAACCCATGGGTCGATTTTTGGGACCCCATGGATCCACATGGGTAAGATAAAGACATTAATTCCTTTTATTTATTGTTAAAATAAAAATGTCACAAACATGAGTTGTTTTACTAAAAAAACTTTAAATGGGGTAATACAAGTCATATATTTGACTATAAATATTAATTATAAATCTAAAAAGATTTCCTACATCATTATATTTTTTTTTATAATTTTTTGACACTAAATAAATTAAATTCTTTATGACACCATGATGATAGAGCGATTACCTCATTATTTAACGATTTAAATAAAATGAAAAGATAATGTAAAATCTAGGACCTACACATGTAAAAAACCTATTGGATGTGTGGATTTAGAACTCTTAGCACCTTATCCTCTAAATATATAATGTTGGGACCTTTTAAATCCGAAAATCATTTTATAATAAAGTAACCTTTTATAACTTTCCAAGAGTGCCCCTCCTCTCCTCCTATAAAAGGACCCCACCTCTACCACCTTACCCACAACTATCAGGAATTTTTCTTGGCCAATCCCTGCCCATTTTGTCTCTCCACATCCCTTTATTACTCCTTGAAGCCTCAATTTTGGCAGAAGTCTCCCCATGGAAGCCTTTGATCTCAAATAAAAAAGAGTTACCTGTTTTAAAGGTAGTGTTTTCTCTTGTGTTCCTATGTTTTATTTTTATTCTCCAACCCTCTAAACTCTTTTTATTCATTTTCTTTGTAACAACACCAGTATCTTCCATATACTAGGATGTAATTATAAGAAGTATTCGAGCTACACTTACACACACCTACATCTAATGGTTAATGAACATACTGTTTTCGTGGATGTCGAATTTCTGCCTCATGAAACGATGATTATTAAATATTCCTTTAACACCTTCAAAGGTGGCCATTAAGATATCAAAATATTTATATATGATATATAATATGTTTATGTTTTACATAAGTTTCTGTATTTTTCATTTATGGAATACCTTTATGGTTTCCATTATGGGTAAACGCGATATCTTCATTTTAGGAAGTGCGGACTACCTCCCCCTCAAAGTGATTTGATTTGTTAATACCATATGTGGTACGTATAAAAGATATATTTAATGATATTATAAATGATAAAATAGTGGAATTATAATAATATTATGTATCATTATGTTTTAATTCCATTAAATATGAAATAGAAATGGAAGTAGCGTTCATGCGTACGTACGGCTTACCGTCTCAATGAACGGTGCATTTCATTTCTTATCCCCAAATGTAATGTACTATTATAAGTACATATATATAATAAATATATATGATATATGTTACATCTAAATGATGAATATAATTCTGGAATTAAAATATACATATGTCTCATTTAGTTTTAATTCCATTAATATGACATAGATATGAAAGTAGCATTCATGCGTACGTACGGATTACCGCCTCCATGAACGGTGCATTTCATTTCTTACCTCTAAATTATTATGTAATATTATAAATTCATGTATATACTGGATATATATGATATATATTATATCTACATCATGAATATAATTCTTGATATAATGGATATTTTACCACATGAACAACTTGTACTTATAAAGAGTTTATTTTTGACTCAAGTACCAATGATCGTTAAAAAGACCGTTATTATCATAAATAATTACATAGTGTTCATTACATGGTAATAAGTGATGTAAAAGGGATAATGAACTTGAAAAAGGTTCTTAAGCATGTAGAAATTAACTCAAGTTTATTATTCAGGACGTTAAAGAATGATCGAGTCAAGTCGGGCCCGAGGTATGGGACTTCGTCTCAATCTCCTTTCATTGAGGCATATTTTGTTTTATACACAACCTTATTTTATACGGTGTATAAACCCCTTTCACATTTATGTTTATACAAATGGAATATTTTATATATGAAGCCTTTTTCTAAACAACAAAAGGGAATGTTTTTGGCGTACGTATGCGGCGACAATGACTTCTCCGCCGCCGTGACCATTGTTTGAGTTTCGGCTTCCTCTACAAGCCATAACTTTTTTTAAAAGAAAAATAAATACCATGTTTTACTTTTCTTTTATTTTGGTATAGAAAATAGTTTCATAATGTTTTTATATCAATGCGTTGTATTGATATATTGTGATTGAAAAGTGGAAATGTTATGTTTCCTTTATGCATGTTTTATGTGATACAATTATGTTATGGTTCTTGGGTATTGTTAGAAAGATGGGTTGTTCCATGATAAATTAAGGGCGGATGAGCCCGATATAGCTCTCCAATGCATTGGGTAACACGATGTGGTTAAACGTTGAGGTTTCTCCAAAGATATTTAGGAAATATATTGTGATGGGTATTCCAAACGTAACCAAGAGGGTTACTCCTTATGTAAGAATGTAATTAATGCCTCAAATTACCTTTATGTCTTATGATTTCTCTGATTTATTCATGATTTGATGATGTTTGTTAGTGTGCTTATGTTTTATGGGTAAAGAAATATTTCATTCTTATGTATATATGTACTCATGTTTCCTTTCCATATTTTTATATCCCTTACTGATCTTTTTATGCTCATCCCATGGTTTTGAAATGTTTTTCATAGGTCAAGGGGAAGGTACATGATATGATGATAGTGTCAAGGAAGTGTCAAGAAATAATCCATGTTTTATTTTAAATGTGTTTCCGTTGATGGGAAAAATGAATACTATCTTTTATGTATCCACTTTGTTTAAATGTGGAATGTAATGAATGTTTTATGATCTAATTCTCTATAACTATAAACCTGAAAAGATCCTCAATGTGTAATCATGTAATAACTCAATATTAAGTAATGTTTAAGGATGGGGCCTTATAGTTGGTATCAGAGGTCGGTTTAGATAACTTTAGGAGTTAGAATTTTATTAAATTATTATCCAAAAAAATATTTTTTTGGTCAAATCTAAATGATATAGCATTTAAAGATTACCATGTGGCTTCACCTAAGGTATTTATGTGATAAGAATGGTTTTCCATAGAGGAAAGATATCAGCTTTTCTGGGAAGGCATACAAAGGGAAATGAACTTTCAAATCAGTATCCTAAGATGGTCAAAATCATAACTAAACAGTTTGTTGAAGTGATGGATCAGTTGACTCGGGTGAAAAATGTTGGTTGTTTTTATTGATGATATTTTGGTGTTTTCTAAAAGTAAAGAGGAGCATGAAAGACATTTAAGGGTTATTTTTCAAACATTAAAAGAAGAGAAATTGTATGGGAAATTCAGCAAGTGTGAGTTTTAGTTGCAATAAATTTCTTTCCATGGTCATATTGTTTCTAAAGATGGGATAACTGTTGATCCTGCAAAAACAAAGGTTGTGGAAGAATGGCCAAGAACCACAAATGTAACTGAGATTCGTAGCTTGCTTTGTTTGGCAGGCTATTACAGATGGTTTGTTAGAAATTTTTCACAGTTATCTAGTCCAATGACTAAGCTAACTTGGAAGGGTGTTATGATTATCTGGACAAAAGTATGTGATGATTCTATTTAGGAATTGATAATAAGATTGGTGAATGCTCCATTTTTGGAACTACCATCCAGGAATGGGGAGTTTGTTATCTACAGTGATGCATCATTGAAAGGACAAGGTTTTTTCCTAATGTAGAATGATCAGGTAATTGCTTATGCTTCATGACAGTTGAAAACTCATGAGGTAAATTACCCTACACATGATTTGGAATTATCTTTTGTTGTTTTCGCTTTAAAAATTTAGAGGCATAATTTGTATGGAGTAAAGTGTGAAATATATATCGATCAAAAAAGTTTAAAGTATATATTCACTCAGAAATAATTGAACATGATATAGAGGAGATGGATAGAATTAATCAAGGATTATGATTGTACAATTCATTACCATCCGGGAATTGAAAATAAAGTGGCTTATGATTTGAGTCGAAAAAGTAATGCTACATTAGAAATGTTGCATTTGGAACGTGATCCTTTGGTTAAGGATTTGATGAAATTTGGCATAGAAGTTTTTGGTGCATGATGTTCTTCTGTTTTGTTTCAGGTATCAGTGAAATCTTCTCTATCAGACACAATCAAGAAAGCACAGAAGCAAGACAGTGAGTTGCAGATGAAGGTGGAGTTGGTTTAGAAGAGTAAGTTGACTGAATACATCATTGATAATGATTGTGTTTTGAGATTTGGGAAGAGATCGTGTGTGCCTTGTAATTCACAGTTAAAGAGAGAGTTGTTATGTGAAGCTCATAGTTCTCTGTTTTCAGTTCATCCTGGCAGTACTAAGATGTATAGAGATCTTCGGGAGTATTACTAGTGGGACGAAATGAAAAGAGATATTTCTGACTGTACTATGAATTGTTTGACATGTCAATAGGTTGAAATAGAGCGACAGTTAATAAAAGGGATGGTTCACCCTTTACCAGTACCAGAATGGAAATGGTATAATATATCCATGGACTTCGTTGTGGGATTGCCAAAGACACATCGAGGTAATAATGAAATCTAGGTTAGTGTTGATCGCTTGACTAAATCTGCTCATTTCCTTGCCATACGAGATAATTTTTCTCTATCTCAACTTTCCCGTTTGTATCTTAAAGAGATAGTCAGGTTACATGGAGTTCCTCTCTCCATTTTATCTGACTGTGATCCCATGTTTACATCTATCTTTTGGAAAGGCCTTTAGAGGTCATTGGGTACTGAATTAAATTTTATTACAGCTTTGTATCCGCAGTCCGATGGGCAGTCAGAATGAAAAATACAGACTTTGGAGGATATGATACATGCTTGATTGATGGATTATCAGGGAAGTTTGGACCGACATCTTTCTTTGGTTGATTTTTCTTATAATAACAGTTTTCATTCCAGTATACAGATGACACCATTTGAGAAATTATATGGGAATCGGTGTCGAACTCCAGCTTTTTGGGATGAAGTGGGTGAAAGGATGCTGATGGGAACATAATTTGTAGAAGTGTTCGCAGAAAAAGTTCAGCTGATACAGAAACACATGAGAACAGCTCAGAGTAGGCAGAAGTGTTATGCGGATAACTAGAGGAAGGATCTATCTTTTGAGGTAGGTGGTCTTGTTTTTCTCAAAGTCTCACCATGGAAAAGTGTGATGAGATTTTGTATAAAAGGAAAGTTGAGTCCAAGTTTAATTGGACCATATGAAATTATGGAGAGAGTTAGATCATTTGCTTACAGAGTGGCTTTACCTCCGAGTTTATCTCAGGTACACAATGTTTTTCATGTTTCAATGTTAAGTAACTACATGCCAAATCCATCTCATGTTTTGAGTCGAGAGGTAGTTCAGCTGGAAGAGAACCAATCTTATGAGGAACAACCGGTCCAGATTCTTGACCATAGGGAGCAAGTGTTAGGGAATAAGGTGATTCATCAGGTAAATGTTTTGTGGAAAAACCACATGATTGAAGAGTCAACATGAGAATCTGAAAATGCAATGAGGGCTAAATACCCCGAATTATTCGATAAGTAAATAAATTATGGGGATGAAATTTTCTAAAGGGGGGAAGGATGTAACATCCAATGTAAGTAATGAATAATAGATATTTTTATCTATGTCTATTAATTAATTAGATAGTGTTTTAGAGGCTTAAAATGAGAATAAATCCAATCTTAAGCATGGAATACAATAATATTTTTAAAAGACTGTTTTACTGCCTTTTGATGGAATTTTTTTTAAATCTATCTTTTGACAATTTTATAAGCTATATTTGTCAAAATAAACTTATTATTCATTAGTGGGACATTTAAATTTACAATGGATAATTTTTTGGAATTTTTCTGGCAATGTTCATTTTTTAATAAATATTAAGAAATACTACATTTTACATCAAAACTGTGTTTTCATATAATTTAATTATAAGGATATATTATCTTTTTAAAAGGTCTTAAAGTGTAATTTGAATATATTTTTACCACTTAATCCAATTTTGGTCGTTGGAATTAATTTCACTTTGAAATTGGACTTAAACTAGTGTCAATCTTTTGATACTTATTATTTCATAAAAACACGCTATTTGCTTTGACAGCACAAATTAATTATTAAATTAATTAATGTAACTTATATGTCTTGAATTTTGTAAAGTATACATCATTTTTGAATTCATAATATCAAATATAGCTTAGGGTGAAGTTTTGGTATTTTTCTGAAAAAATTCAATTTTTGATGAATAGTGAATCCACTAAGTGGTAGTTAAAGAAACTGATTTTTCGTTTAAATGAAACTTTTCCACTTCTGTGATTTGATTTTCAAAAATCCAATATACATGGTTGTCATTAAGAAGTAAAATGTGGTTCAATAAGATTAAAATAATTTTTTTGTGAATAGTAACTTTTATGTTTTTAATCGTGATTAGAGGTAATTAGTGTAGTTTAAGGTAAAAATAATGTTTTAATAATATTAAATGACCTAGAAACATGTCTTACCCTTATTTTATGTGTCATGGATGACCAAGAAAACCCATGGGTCTATTTTCGGGACCCCATGGAGCCACTTGGGTAAGATAAAGACATTAATTCCTTTTATTTAATGTTAAAATAAAAATGTCAGAAACATGAGTTGTTTTACTAAAAAAAATTAAATGGGGTTATACAAGTCATATTTTTTACTATAAATATTAATTATAAATCTAAAATGATTTCCTACATCATGATCTTTTATATAATTTTTACACACTAAATAAATTAAATTATTTATGACACCATGATGATGTAGTGATTACCTCATTATTTAACGATTTAAATAAAATGAAATGTTAATGTAAAATCTATGACCTAAACATGTCAAAAACCTATTTTATGGGTGTATTTATAACTCCTAGAACCTTATAAGCTAAATATATAATTTTGGGACCTTTTAAATCAGAAAATCATTTTATAATAAAGTAACCTTTTATAACTTTCCAAGAGTGCCCCTCCTCTCCTCTTATAAAATGACCCCACCTTTACCATCTTACCCACACCTATCAATCCTTTGGATTGGCCAAAACCTGCCCATTTTGTCTCTCTACATCCCTATCTTACTCCTTGAAGCCTCACTTTAGGAAGAAGTCTTCCCAAGAAGCCTTTGTGCTCAAATCAAAATGAGTTACCTGTTTTAAAGGTAGTGTTTTCTCTTGTGTTCTTATGTTTTATTTTGCTTCTCCAACCCTCTAACCTATTTTTATTCATTTATTTTGTAACAAAACTAGTATCTTACATATACTAGGATGTTTTTATAAGGATTATTCTAGCTACACTTACACACACCAACATCTAATGGTTAAAGAACATACTGTTTCTGTGGTTGGTGAATTTCTGTCTCATGAAACCATGATTGTTCAATATTCTTTTAACACCTTCAAAGGTGGCCACTAAGATGTCACTATATTTATATATGATATATAACATGTTTATGTTTTACATAATCTTATTTATTTTTTATTTATGTCATACCTTTATGGTATCCATTATGGGTAAATGTGATATTTTCATTTTAGGAAGTGCGGACTACTGCCCCCTCAAAGTGATTTGATTCGTTAATATCATATGTGGTACGTATAACAGATAGATTTAATGATATTATATATGATAAAATAATGGAATTATAATACTATTATGTATCATTATGTTTTAATTCCATTAAATATGAAATAGAAATTGAAGTAGCATTCATGCGTACGTACGGCTTACCGTATCCATGAACGGCGCATTTCATTTCTCTTCCCCAAATGTAATGTACTATTATAAGTACATATATATAATGGATTTATATGATGTATGTTACATCTAAATGATGAATATAATTCTGGAATTAAAAAATATATATCTCTCATTTAGTTTTAATTCCATTAATATGACATAGAAATGAAAGTAGCGTTCATGCGTACGTACGGATTACCGCCTCCATGAACGGTGCATTTAATTTCATACCTCTAAATGATTATGTAATATTATAAATGCATGTATATACTGGATATATATGATATACATGATATCTACATCATGAATATAATTCTTGATATAATGTATTTTTTACCACATGAACAACTTGTAATTATAAAGAGTTTATTTTTGACTCAAGTACCAATGATCGTTAAAACAACCATTATTAACATAAATAATTACATAGTGTTCATAACATGGTAATAAGTGATATAAAAGGAATAATGAACTTGGAAAAGGTTCTTAAGAATTTATAAATTAACTCAATTTTATTATTCAGGACGTTAAAGAATGATCGAGTCAAGTCGGACCCAAGATATGGGACTTAGTCTCAATCTCCTTTCATTAAGGCATATTTTTTTTATACACAACCTTCTTTTATAAAGTGTATAAACCCCTTTGACATTTATGTTTATCCAAAAGGAATATTTTTTATATGAAGAGTTTTAATAAATGACAAAAGGGAATGTTTTTTTCGTATTTAAACGGCGACAACGACTTCTTCGCCACCGTGACCATTATTTGAGTTTCGGCTTCCTCTAAAAGGCATACCTTTTTTTAAAACGAAAATAAATACAATGTTTTTATTTTCTTATATTTTTGTATTGAGAATGGTTTTCATAATGTTTTTATATCAATGTGTTGTATTGAAATATTTTGATTGAAAAGTGGAAATGTTATGTTTCCTTTATGCATGTTTTATGTGATACGATTATGTTATGGTTCTTGGGCATTGTTATGAAGACGGGTGGTTCCGTGATAAAATAAGGGTAGGTTAGCCCGATATAGATCTCCAATGAATTGGTTAATGTTAAAGGGGTTAAAATTTGAGGTTTCTCCGAAGAGATTTAGGGAATATACTGTGATGGGTATTCCAAACGTAACCAAGAGGGTTACTCCCTTTGTAAAAATGTTATGAATGCCTCAAGTTAACTTTATCTCTGATGATTTCTATGATTTATTCATGATTTGATGAGGTATGTTAAAGTGCTTATGTTTTATGGGTAAAGTATGATTTCATTCTTATGTATATATGTACTCATGTTTCCTTTCCATGTTTTTATATCCCTTACTGAGCTTTTCATGCTCATCCCAAGTTTTTGAAATGTTTTTCACAGGTCATGAGAATGGTACATGATATGATGATAGTGTTAAGGAAGTGTCCAGAAAGAATCCATGTTTTATTTTAAATATGTTTCCATTGATGGAAAAAATGAATAATATCTTTTATGTATCCACTTTGTTTAAATGTGGAATATAATGCATGTTTTATTATCTAATTCTCTAAAACTCTAAACCTGAAAAGATCCTCAATGTGTAATCTTGTAATAACTCAAGATTAAGTAATGTTTAAGGCTGGGGCCTTAGAATCCACCACTATTAACAATTCCCAATGGGTAAATATAGTTATAGTATAATATCCATTAAATATATTGATCAATTTGGTAGTATCTTATAATGAATAATATATATACATATATATATCTCTTTTCAAAAGAATCATTGATATATGTTCACTTGGAATTACAAAGAAATTTTAGTCTGTGATCCTAATGTAGCCACACTAAACCTGTTTTTTTCAAAATATAATCACAATTACAAGTAATAATCCAGAAGAATGTATCCAAATCACTATTAAAAGTTTGAATTTAATATTGATAAGCTCAATAAATAAAACTTCATTATAGTGGTCTAATACCTTACATGGCTCACCAATATTGTCCTGATCTAGAAGTAGAATGTGGAGATTACAGTTTTCATCAATTTTAGGAATCTCAACTGGTATTTTCCAAAGCATAATATACCATTTCCAATAATAGAGCTTTTCATCGATGAAAATTTCAACTCCAAAGCCCTCCCCTATATGGATAACTACTCAAGATAAAAATAAATATGGATGGAACCAGAAGATGAAGATTCCTCATCTTTTAGGAATCCCCATGTAATATACTACTCTTGGGTGTTTCCATTCATTTTGAAGAACGATGTCACCAAATACCAATGTATAATCAATTTAATTTTCAAATACATATTGGGATATACATTCAAGAATTAAATAAATCTTTTCTTAGTGGAATGCTACCATTTATATTATCATATTTAGAATATTTTTATTTTTTTAAATACGCTTCATCAGTAAAACTTATAAATTAATCACATTAAATGACCTTTCATTGTTAAATCATGATTTGTTTTTGGGATTTATAGTTTTCTATCATGAAATTTCGATTTATCATATGAATAATGGGATATCCATGACATTTCACACCACCCAAAACTAAAATATTCATGTGTAATTAAAGGGAACCACACCTACATTTAGCACATTGCTAGAAATATTTTAGGAAAAAGATTAACCTTCCCATGATAATGAATGAGATAGTCACCTATAAATGGAATAATGTTTTTTTAGAAGCAGTTTATCACCTCATGATATAATTTTTTATTCCACCAGTGTTAACAGTCCCTGTCGAGAGAAACCCACTCATTTATATGGGATATTAATATAGTGATCATTGGTCTCTTTTATAGTAGAGATGACTGATGCATTGTAACACCCCATTTTTTTCTTAAAATAAATAGAAATGCATGGAACTATTTTTTAAGTAGATATTTATAAATATCATTTAAAATATAAATTTTCCACTACTATGTTTTGAATTTCAAGAAAATGTCATCTACAACTATGTTCAGTATGTTATTAAGTGTCATTAGGAACCAATTTGTTTTTTGGTGAATAATGACATACCCTTATGAATAGTAATATGACCCTAATGAATAGAAAATTTTATTTTTATTTTATTATCTTAAGGCTTTAATATAATAAAATCATGGTTAATTTTTCATCATGATATAGAAGTAGTTATAGAATTAGTATGGTTAATTTTTGAATTAAGTATGATTTTATTTAAAAATTAATTTAATATTATTTAGAAATTTATTTTCAAAAAATTGACTTCATTTTTTAATTTTTCAAGTCAAAAAATGATTAGGGTAATTTTTTGGGTTTTTTCTGAAATTCATGATTTTTCAGTGAATAGTGAAATATGATAAATTACCATATAATGAAATTATCAGTAAAATATACTATTTATGACATAATAAGTGATGCAAGGCAACTTGGTTCGAACTCACATGACATTATTAGTATTTTAGGTCTCATAAACTAAGACTGTTCATAATCTTCTGCAAAAATATTATAATACTGATTAAAATAATGAAAAATTCCCCTCTCCTCTACTATAAATACCACCCTCACTCCCCTCTTCATCCCAAACCACTCAAGCCTTGTTCCATTCCTATGTTCTTCCCAATTCTCCTCAAAATTCTCTTTCCCAAGTCCTAGAGCTTCTGGTATCACCAAAATACCAAAACTGAATCCCTTAAGAAGGATCTCAAGGAGAAGAGATCAAGAGGTAAACATCCTCTTTTATTTTCATTATTGTCTTTAATTTTTGTTATTATCATCCTTTAATTTGTATTATGTTAGAATATTTCATTAAATATCCCACCTTAATGTATATATTATCTATTATTAATGAGATATCCCCTTTCTCTCATCAAACAATTTTTTTTTTGAAATTTTAAGAGACGTCGTTAAGCTGCCGAATTTTCATGACAAATTTATCAAGTTTTCTTTTATTTCAAGATTCCATCGTTTATTCTTTTTTCCACACATACTCTTAACCAAGAGGAATGTAAGCTCCAGAATCTTGTTTATTATTAATTTTCTCATGTTCATTGGAAATTCATCATCAATCATATTCTCTTCCCCCACTTGTTCATGGAATTAAAAACATTGTCTATGATGTGTCGAATTACCGACATCGTGGACAATGCGATTTCAATTTTCATTAATTATTTTAAGTATAGTTATGAAACCATTTTTATGGTTTATCCAAGTTATAATATATGTATTATATCTCATCCATGGTTCTGGAACTCTTTTTAACATATGGTTTTAATTTATAAAATAAATGAGGTCGATATTATCAAAGAACCACTAAAATGATCTAAACGAACATCATTAATGCTTCAACATATGAATCATCCTCATGAAATAATTGAAATGGTTAAATGGTATAATTTATGTTAATGGATATATTTTAATACTACTCCATTCCAATTCTAAAGTTTCACTTCCAATCGACAAGAACATCCACCGTGAACCAATCATGGAAATCTTGTAAAGAACTCACCAAAAACAGTGCAAGGAGCAAAATACTAACAATAAAAGGGTGAAATGATGTTATGAAATGATAATATAAGATGTTGTGAACATGAAAATGATTTTTTAAAATACTAATAACACACTTTTAACCATTATATAGGATGTTTAAACAAGTTTTATGTAAGACAAACCCGAGGTAAGAAAATTCTTAAACCGATTTCCATTCTTTGGGTTAACCTTCTACTTCATTTTTTTATGTTCTATTAAAATTATTTGTGTGATGTTTTATGTGTATATTATGTTTTATTATTTAAATTTACAGTATATATACAATCTACAACCACTCTATTAATTCTCTCTCCAATTTTATGATATTTATAAGGTGTTTTTCTTTAAAAATCCTCTTTTTAAATTCAGTTTTTCGAAATTCCAAAGCAATGTTTTTATGGAATTATTCATGTTGTATGATTATTTTTGGGTTTTTTGGAATTATTTATGATGGAGAGTGGTACCTATATTTCCCTCCAATTCATTGGGTATGTGTATGTTGGAGGTTGGTTGTATTGTTACTCCAAGTGTAATTGCGATGGTTAGACAAAGTAAGGTAGCCATGAGGGTTAAAAATAATAAGGTAGCCAAGAATGGTTGAAAGATTTAGTGAGTAATTCTACAAGATACAATTTTTATTATATTTATGTTCTCATGTTTTGTGTGGATCTTGTGTAATTATCATGTTACACGATGTAAGTATATAGGGTTGACAAGAATGTCTTTTGAAAATGCTTTCATACGTTAAGAGTATTCATGGACTAATGTTATCTTTCATTCTTTTTCATCCCTTACTGAGCTTTTTTGCTCATCCCATGTTTTTAAATGATTTTCACAGGTTCATGGATGTGTACGACAAAGAAGGAAGCCTTGTTAAATTTTGAAGAATTGTCAAGAATTCATGTTTAAGTTTTAATGTTTTTTATTTTGAAAAAAGAGGGAACTGTTTTTATGGTATAACTATGTAATAATGTGTTACATTGTGAATGTATTGTCCCAATTATCTAAAGATCTAAACTTGAAAAGATCCTCAATGTAAAATGAAGTGTTTTTTGGACTAAATTCAAGAGTATGTATATAATAAGGTCAGGTCCTTATTGTTGGTATCAGAGGATGGTTTAGATAACTTTATGGGTAAGGGTGATGTTAATGAAGTACCATAAATGATGTTCACTCTGTTTAATTATAAATGTTATTGCATTTAAAGATTACCATTTTGCTTCATCTAAGACATGTTTGTTTATAACGGTTGTCCACAGAAGGAACAGGGATGCTGAAGAGGAGATGCACCAACAGAATGGAATCCTTCCAGAACTACAGCCCAAAATGACAGGGATTGGAACGGAGATGTTTGTGAAAGTAATGGATCAGCAAAAACTGGCAATAAATAGTGGTGGTATCCATGCAAGAGAACCAATAGAGGTACCACAACAAAACATGATAGTAGAGGAATTTTTTATGAGACAACATCCTCTTGTATTCAACAGATATTCTGACCTAGTAGCAGTTGAAGGATGGATCAAAGACATTGAAAAGATATTCGATATTATGGGATTTTCATATAATAAATAGGTAAGTCTTTCCATTTATCATTTTTAAGGGGAAGTTGATTGGTGGTGGTCAATGGTAAGGAATATCAGGGGTAGAGAGGATTTTTATGCCTTAGAGTGGGATGAATTTAAAAGTCTTTTCCTTGAAAAATATTATCCTAAGGTGGTGTGGCTTAGAATAGAAAATAAATTCCATGAATTAAAATAGAAGGATAAAGATTTAGTGGCTATGTATGCAGCGAAATTCAACAAACTGGCAAGGTATTCACTAAATCATATTCTAGATCTTGATAGAAAAATAAAAAAAAATTACTTAGGGTTGAAGCTAAGGTATTGAAGGTAGTTGGCCTCCTGTGAATTCAAAAGTTATTAGAAACTTGTTCGATGTGCTGAGAGGGTAGAGATGGAGTTTGCCGATGATCATGTGCATTTTGGAAACAAATAGAATAAGTGGTCCAGATGCCAAGTAATGCGTAAGAATCAACCAATGAAATCTGTTGGTAAGAAAATCCAATTTCCAATTTGTGAAAAGTGTGGCAAGAAGCACCTAGGGGAATTTCTTATAAAAACTGAGAAGTGTTTTAAATGTGGTAAGTTTTGATATATGGCCCGAGATTGTAACAAAAATTCTCCAAAGACTAATCTTGATAAGTATACGGTAATGTGTTTTAAATGTGGTGACATGGGTCATTATGAAAATGCCTACCCAAAGAGAGATATGAGGGATGCAAAGAATCCAGACTACAAGCAGAAAGGTGTAGTGAGATCCTTTAAGACTACATCAGAAGATGTCATGCCATCCAACGAAGTTGTATCAGGTACATTGTTTGTTCACTCAGATTTTTCTAAAGTTTTGTTTGATATGGGGTCTACAAATTCCTTTATCTTTGAGAATGTTTTTGGTAAATTGGAAATATCACCTCAACAAATGAGACCCGAACTTGTTGTTTAAACACCAAGGGGGAAATATTATAGAAAATAAGAATTATAAGAATATTTCAATTTTGGTATGTAGAAATAATTTACCCAAAAACCCTATTGTTTTACTCCTAGTGGAGTTTGATGTTATTGTAGGAATGGATTGGCTTTCTGATTATCATGCTAAGATTGGCTGTAGAGCTAATGAAGTGGTTTTTTAGTAAGAGTTATAGTTTTTATACAAGAATGAACCCACACAAATGATAATATATCTGCAAGTAGAGAAACTAATGAAATATTGAAATGAAATTTATCTTTCTCATATTGTTGAAAACAAGGGAACTATTCAAGTCAATGACGTGCCAGTGGTAAATGAATACCTTGATGTCTTTCCTGATGAGTTACCCGGTGTCATACCTAATCGAGAAGTCAAATTCACAATTGACATAGTTCCTGATGCTAATAAAATTTCAAAACCCCCCTCTCATATAGATCCGATAGAATTTATTGAATTGAAAAATTAGTTGCAGGATTTTTTTGACAAAGGTTTCATTTGTCCCAGCACTTCACCAGGGGGAGCTCCAATTTTGTTTGTTAAAATGAAAGATGGTTCCATGAGAATTTTCATTTATTATAGATCTTTGAATAACATCGCTATTACAAATAAAAAACATTTTCCTCATATCGATGGCTTGTTTGATCAGCTCCAGGGAGATCAGTATTTTTCCAAGATTGACTTGAGATCTGGATAACATCAGCTAAAGGTGAAGGATGATGACATCCCGAAAACAGCCTTTCGTACTAGTTATGGGCATTATGAATTTGTTTTTATGCCGTTTAGATTAACTAGTTCACCTGAGGTATTCATAAATCATATGAATAGAGTATTTCATGAGTTCTTGGATAAGTTTGTGGTTGTATTTATTGATGACATTCTGGTATTTTCTAAAAATAATGGAGATCTTGAAGAACATCTAAGGATTGTTGTACAATCCTTAAAAGAAAGGAAACTGTATAACAAATTCAGAAAGTGTGATTTTTTGTTGTAAAAAATTTCTTTTCTTGGGATCTATGTAAATAAGGATGGAATAAAAGTTGATCCTGCCAAAAAAAAGTAGTTGATGAATTTCCACAAACCAAAAATGTTATTGAGATTCTTAGTTTTCATAGATTAGGTGGCTATTACAGAAATTTTTTTATGAACATTGATCAGTTATCTAGCCCGATAACTAAGTTAACACGGAAAGGGATTAAATTTGATTGGACAGAAGAATGTGATGTTTGTTTTCAGGAATAGAAAGAGATTGGTGAATGCTCCAGTTTTCACCTTACCTTCCCAGAATGGTGTGTCTGTCATCAACAGTGATGCTTCTTTGAAGGGAAATGGTTGTGTTTTGATGTAGAATGATCAGGTAATTGCCTATTCTTCAAGAAATCTTAATCCTCATGAGCTAAATAATCCCACACATGATTTGAATTGGAAGATGTGGGTTTTAATTTGAAAATATTGAGGAATCATTTATACAGAACCAAATGTAAAATATATAATGACCATAAAAGTCTGAAGTATATATTCAGTCTGAAGGAATTAAACATGAGGCTGAGAATATGGATAGAACTTATAAATGATTATGACTGCATGATCAATTACCATCCTAGAAAAGAAAAAAAGTGGAAGATTCCTTATTTCAGAAACATCATGCATCATTAACCATGTTGCATTTTAAACATGATACCTTGATTAATTATTTGATAAATTTTGGATTAGAAGTTGTTGGTGAAGAGAATACATCTATTTTGTTTCAGGTTTCAGTGCAGTCTTTGTTGTTAGACAAAATCATGCTAGAGTAGAAGGAATACCGTGAGCTACAAAAAAGGTAGAAATGGTTAAAATGGGTAAGTTTCCAGATTTTAACCTTGATAATGATTGTGTTTTAAGATTTTTAAAAAGGTTGTGTGTGCCTAGTGATTCTCAGTTGAAGAAAGAATTGTTGTGTGAAGCGCATAGTTCCACATTTTCAGTCCATCATGGATGTAATAAGATGTACAGAGACCTTCAGGAGTATTACTGGTGGGATGGAATGAAAAGATATATTACTAAGATTACCATGAGATGTGTGACACATCAATAGGTTAAAGTGAAGCGGAAGTTACCGAAGGTGATGCTTCAACCTTTTCTAGTGCCAGAGTAGAAATGGGAGAAAGTATCCATGTACTTTGTGGTGGGACTACCAAAGGCTTCTTGAGGTAAAGATTCTATTTGGGTTATTGTTGATCGGCTAACAAAGTATACACATTTTCTATATTTTAGAGATGAAATGTCCTTGGATCACCTTTCTCGATTGTTCCTCAAGAATATTTTTTGGTTATATGGAGTTCCTATTTCCATTGTATCTAACTGAGACCCCAGGTTTACTTTTAACTTTTGGAAGGGACATTAGAAGTCATTGGGAACAGAGTTAAATTTCAGTAAAGCTTTTCATCATCAATCATATGGGCATTCATAAAGAATGATTCAAACATTGTAGGATATGCTTCAAGCTTGTTCAATGGACTATCAGGGAAGTTGGGATCAACATCTTTCTTCAGTTGATTGTTCTTATCATAACATTTTTCATTCCAGTATTCAGATGGAACCTTTTGAGGCCTTGTATGGGAAGAAGTTTTGGACTCCAGTGTTTTGGGATGAAGTTAGTGAAACAAAGTTGAAGGGGCCATAATGAGTTGATGAAGTGGCTGAGAATGTGAGGAGAATCCATCAACATATGAGGACAACTCAGAGTAGGAAAAAAACTTATGCAAATAACAGAAGGAAATAATTCTCTTTTGATGTAGGTGACCATGTTTTCCATAAACTCTCTCCTTGGAAAAGTGTGATATGTTTCCATAAGAAAGGAAATCTAAGTCCACGGTTCATCAATCCTTTTGAAATCTTGGGAAAAGTTGTAATAGTTTCATACCATTTAGCTTTTCCTCTGAGTTTATTTTAGGTACACAATGTTTTTCATGTTTCGTTGTTGAGAAAGTATATGCCTGATTCATCACATGTCTTGTGCACATAAGCAGTTCAGTTGGAAGAGAACCTTTCTTATGAAGAGAAACTAGTTCATATTCTTGATCGATGAGAACATGTATTGCGGAATAATGTAATCCACCAAGTAAAGGTTTTTTCGAGAAACCACATTGTTGAATAAGCAACATGGGAGTCTGAAAATGCTATGAGGGAAAAGTACCGTCAGTTATTTAATAAGTAAATAAAATTATGAGGAGGAAATTTCTAGAAGGTAGGTATAATGTAACACCCGAATTTTTTCTAAAAATAAATAGAAATGCATCGAAATATTTTTAAGTAGATATTTATAACTAGCCTTTAAATCATAATTCTTCCACTGTTATGTTTTTAATTTCAAAAATTTTCATCTACAATTTTGTTCAGTATGTTATTTAGAGTATTTAGGAACCAACATGTTTTATTGGTGAATAGTGATATACCCTTATGAATAGTAATACGAATAGTAATACAATCCTAATGAATAGTAAATTTTATTATTATTTTATTTTCTTAAGGATTCAATATAAAAACATCTCGGTAAATTTTTCATCATGATATAGAAATAGTTATAGAATTAGAATTGTTAATTTTTGAATTAAGTATGAATTTATTTAAAAATTTAAATTAATAATATTTAGATAATTATTTTCAATAATTGACTTCCTTTTTGAATTCTACATGTCAAAAAATGGTTATGGTAAATTTTTGAATTTTTTCTGAAATTCATGATTTTTCACTGAATAGTGAAATACGATAAAATACCTTATAATCAAATTATCAGTAAAATACACTATTTATGACCTCATAAGTGATTCAAGGCCAATTGGTTCGAACTCACATTCCATTATTACTTTTTTAGGACACAAGAACTAAGACTAATCATAATCTTGGGGGTAAAATATTATAATAATGATTAAAATAATGAAAAATGCCCCCTCTCCTCCACTATAAATACAACCCTCACTCTCCTCTTCTTCCCACTCCTCTCAAGCCTTATTCTATGCCTAATTTCATCCCAATACTCCTACTAATTCTCTTACCCACGTCATAGAGCTGCTGGGAATAAGGCTTGGGATATTTCATTACATATCCCCCCTTACTGTCCATATTATGTATTAATGATGAGATATACGCTTTCTTTCATCAAACAATTTTTTTAATAAATTTTTGGAGATGTTGTTAGGATGCCGAATATTCGTGAGAAATTTCTCATGTTTTCTTTTATTTCAGGATTCCATTCTTTCTTCTTCTTTACTCACCTCCTCTTAACCAAGAGGAAAGGAAGATTCATAATCTTGTATATTCTGGATGTTTTCATGTTCTTGGGAAATTCATCATCTATCTTATTATCTTCCCCAACTTGTTCATGGAATTAAATACATTGTCTGTGATGTGTTGAATTACCGACATCATGGATGATGTGAATTCTTTCAGGTTTGGTTATGAAACCATTTTTATTGTTCAACCAAGTTATAATATATGTATTATATCTCATCCATGGTTCTGGAATTAGTTTTAAAACATGGTTTTAATTTATAATAATAAATGAGGTCGATATTATCAAAGAACCACTAAATTGATCTAAATGAATATCAGTAATGATTAAACATATGAATCATCTTCATGAATGAATTAAAAATTAAAAATGGTATAATTTATGTTACTGTATATATTTAAATACTACACCATTCCAATTCTAGATTTTCACATCAAATCGACAAGAACATCCACTATGAACCAATCATGGAAATCATGTAATGAACTCACCCAAAAACAGTGCAAGGAGAAAAATAATAACAATTAAATGGGTGAAATGATGTTATGAAATGATAATATAAGATGTTATAAAAATTATTTTTTTTAAAAATACTAATAACACTCTTTTAACCATTATAGAGGAATTTTAAAAAAGTTTGATGTAAGACAAACCCGAGGTAAGGGAATTCATAACCCGATTTCCATTCTTTGGGCTAACCTTCTACTTCATTTGTTTATGTTATATTTAAATTATTTGTGCGATGTGTTCTATTTATATTATGTTTCATTATGTAAATTTACAGTATATATACAATCTCCATCCTCTCTATTAAGCCTCTCTCCAATTTTATGATATTTATAAGGGAATTTTTCTAAAAAAATCATCTTTTTAAATTCGGTTTTACGAAATTCCAAAGCATTGTTTTTCTGGAATTATTCATTTTGTATGATTATGTTTTGGTTATTTTGAATTATTTATTATGTAGGGTGGTACCTATATCTCCCTCCAATGCATTGGGTATGTGTATGTTGGAGTTCGGTCGTATGGTTACTCCAAGTGTAACTACAATGGTTTCACAAAGTAAGGTAGTCGTGAGGGTTAAAAATTATAAGGTAGCCAAGAATGGTTAAAAGATTAAGCAAGTAATTCCCCAAGATACCTTTATTATTATAATTATGTTGTCATCCTTTCTGTGGATCTTCTGTAAATATCAT
Organism: Viscum album; assembly: GCA_963277665.1. Taxonomy (NCBI): domain Eukaryota; kingdom Viridiplantae; phylum Streptophyta; class Magnoliopsida; order Santalales; family Viscaceae; genus Viscum; species Viscum album. Next base: position 25,013,988 of record OY728120.1, on the reverse strand, counting down.
GTTTCATGATGTATGTATATATGATTGACAAGCATTTCTTTTGAAAATGACTTCATATGTAATGATTATTCACAGACTAATATGATCTTTCCTTCTTTTTCATCCCTTTCTGAGCTTTTGTTCTCATTCCATGTTTTTAAACGATTTTCATACGTTAATGGATGTGTAAGACAAAGATGGAATCCATGTTAAATGTTGAATAATTATCAAGAAGTCATGTTTATGTTTTACATTTTTTTATTTTTTTTAAAAATGGAAACTATTTTTATAGTATCCACACTATAATAATGTGTTACGTTATGAATGTATTGTCCCAATTATTTAATGCTCTAAATTTGAAAAGATCCTCAATTTAAAAAGACTTGTTTTCTTTAATAAATTCTATATTATATATGTAATAAGGTCAGGTCATTATATGTAGTAAATGAGACAAATATCTATTATCTAAGTAGAAAAATGGTTGATATTAAGACATGATATTAAAATAGAATGAATAGTCTCCTATCATAAATATTTATAGTTTAGAATTTTTGGCACTAGTAGTATCACCACGATTTCTACGTTATCTATCATATTGACCAACTAAGATATACCCCCATTTTTTTATTCTGAATGGATTATTAGCATGCTGGGTGGTCATTTTTCAATATTTTGACATTTGGATCATAACATACTAGAAGATAAAAGGAAAGAAGATAATAGATTTTCATATATAACATCCTTCCATTGATAAATCTATATTCAAGGACAAATTTCATGATGAAGTGGTCTTATCTATACAAGACTATCCGTAGTTATGGGAGATATATTTTAATGTCTCTGCTAAAATCTCGATAGGGGAAATAACAGAACATAGAAAACTCAACAGGTTAGGTTTGGGAGTCCTTAATATCTCTCTATAAAAGGATCTTCATTATTTTTCCTACCTGTTCATAGAATTATGCACCAACAACGAGGTATAATAACAATCCCTCTTTCTAGTTTTAAAACATTCACTGAAAATACAAGGGTCCCTGTTAAATTTAATGTTGATTTAGAGATGGTAATAAAGTAAATAAATGGTGATTATGCCTTCATTATGTAATGTCTAATTCTCATTCTTGACTATGTGAAATTATTGATGATAGTGTACCCCTATGATCCAACATTTACTGACATCCTATATTCATAGAATGATTAGTCAAAGTCATTAGCCAATTTGTCAACAACCTTGAACTATTCCAACATTTAAGAATAATTCATAATCATTGTGCTATATGAAATGGTGTCACTATTCATTATAAACAGTATTGTAGAGTTCAATAACAGCCATTATATCCTTGAACTAGATAATTATGAAAATGGATAAATGAAAACCATATTGGATATCATCAAATGAAATATTATTATAAAAGATATATTATAGAATCATAGAATTTGATGGTGGGGGGTCAACATTACTATTTATGAAAACCCAAATTTTTTTATGGCCCTTTATAAATGAGGATTTGACTGATGTCTCATCATATGAATTGAAGGGTAATTATGGTAGTTATAAAATAATTACATATTGGTGATTGTGGTTCTCATTAGTCAAGGATCACAATTTCTCAACAAATCAGGAGGATTGGGTATTTCAATCATTCAATGATATATAATTATATAGAGACCCCAATAATGTATCATTCCTATTGGATCTATGCCATCTTTATCAATCACCTATAAGAGTTTCTCCACCCAACCTAATAATCATTCATATTTTCCATATAAGTAATGGATGTTGTATGGCTATATCTACTAAATACATCCAATAACTATGAGCACATCATTTCTACAACTAATATATTTTCCAAATGGGATATGGTCAGGCCCAGCAAGGAAGTCAGTACAAATAACCACATCAACATCATAAAGTCTAATATCAACAATATATTTGGTGTCCCTCAAAAAATATTGATATATAATAGAACCAAAGACTATAATTTTAAATTTAAATTCTATTAGTTGGACTATAACTTTGCGATTGAACATTCATCTAGTTATCATACAATAGAAAATAAAAAAATATAGTCTTCCTACAAAATTCAACCAGACATAATCTGAAATATGGTGGAAAAAAAAAAGAAATCATAGATCGAAAAACATCCACATGCCATGTTATATTATCATAACACCACTCATACTAAAACACGTAAAACCACATATTATCTTTTATGTTGGATAGTGGTAGATATACACATTATTTTCCCATTAGAATCAATATACATTTCCATTTTTGATCATCTATTAATAGAACATAAATCCAAAAATATATTTGATGAATTATAATCTCATAATGATAAAAAAATTCATACCCTATATCATTTAGAGGTTCAAAAATATGAGTACCAAGATATTTTAATAAGATATTTTTTCATTAATCAATCCTCAATAGGGAGCTCTTTTTGGGTCTTATTACCCTCATAATACCTTGGAAAAACCCTCCAAAACTAAATTTTTTTTTGCTACATTTCATTATTCAAATGCTCAACTCCAATAGTGAATATTCGTAGATCACCATGGATGGGGAGTGTATCAAATTCCCTACCAATGCTATATTCATTATAAATATTTTTCATATTCCTAATATACATTCCAAGAAGCATGACCATAATTGTTTTTAAAAATATGTATAACATTAAAATATAGTAACTATTCATCTCAAATGCATGATGTCAAGCTGTGGGAGAACATCCTTGTAAAATTTGGTTAACTGTTTTCAAAAATAAGGTCTAAGAATGATGACATTAATCTATATAAAAACCTTTACTAAAATATGTATGAACATAAACTAATTTAACCCTTATTTTGAGTCATTTGACGTTAAACTGTGGGATAATATACTCTATAACATGATAACAAATCATATAATGTTTTTTAGGAATAGTCCATGACTTCTGTTTTAATATAATTTGGATAACACGATAATTTTATTCTATTTCACACACCAATAATTTGTCATTCTAGCTTAGATATTTCAAAAAATTATTTTAATATTAAAAATTTATACCACCCCATGACTAGAGTCAATGTTTATTTGGTCTGTCCTAGATGACCTTTTACTACATATGGTGGCCTCCCTCATATGGATTATTCATCCCTCAATTTGATCCTTGTCTATGCAGATATTTTCCTTAGAAATATATGTGGATTTATTCCTTCTATTAAGTTATTCTTAGTGACAATTATATTATTTTTCTTGGATAGATCGATGATTGAAAAAAATTCATTCCCCTATTTTTTAGCTATATTTGCACTAGGGATCACATTCATAGAACTATGTACAAGTTTGATTGTCATTATTTTTATATACATAGTAATGGGTTGATCCTATACACAATTCTGAAAAAAAAAAATAATGAAGAAAAGATGTGATAATTTTTTTATGTTTACATATGGAACCTATTGTTCCCTCACTTTTTCTCAGTGTTTGACCATCTAATCAATTATATAAGGTTGTTCCACTACATAGAACATAGAAATAGTTATATGAAATAACCTGAAGAATATAACCATGCGAAATCAATCACCAGACATTGAATAATTATTATAAATTATATAATACCCATTTTCATACCATATGATGCTAATCTACATAGTCACTCTCCACACCGAATGTTTCCACACTATGAGGTGAATATGTACCCTTCATGAGTCTAAACTACAAAGAGTGGAATAATCCATTTGGAATCTCCCTACCATGAATGAAAAAATGATCTATGTCATGACCCGTAACCCGGGGCCTATGTGATGACTACCCCAATCCCTCCTTCCATAGGTCTGGGGAAAGTTACTAGCACCCGAATGGCATATCCTAAAAAGGGAATCCATTTCCATTAAACTTTTACACACATAGAAAGGGAATACCACACAAAGAAAACCAAAAATGAAATAATGTAGTACATCCACAAAATAGTACCACCACTAAGAGTAAAAGATGTAAACTGATAGTAAATGGGATAGAATACAGTCTCAACAGAAAGGAAAGTACAGCTGAAGAAGTACAAGTTTCGGGGGTTATCAGCCAAGGATCCTACCTGAAGGGTTAGTGCAGCTCACTTTCCAATGTCACTATAGCACACCATGTCTCTCTATCTTCCTCCATGCACTATCTATAATTAGATCCCCAATGTCCCATTTTAAGTTGTTCGTTGTCTGCACAAGACACAATAGGTGCAGTCGAATCCCATGCAAGGGTGAGTATAATAACACTCAAAAGGGACCCCAAGAACCCTAGATGTCTCTTAGTAATCCACAAATAAAAACACCAAAAAAGAAATACCACAGATTTAATACCATTAATCATGATCCCAAAAACATAGCACAATTTGAAAGACACATCACACACCATGTATAACATATGCATATAATTAAAGATGACTAGTAATAAGCTAGATCACCTTATTATTTTGAGGGGATCTGTTGATAATCCACCTAGGTTCATTACGTGATGATCCAAATATGGTCACATAGAGCGAATCAACATACGGTTTCTAGGTGTTGATCCACACAGGGTCTCTAGGTGCTGATCCACAAAGGGTTTATAGGTACTAATTCGTAGAAGATCAACAGGTATTGATCCACGAAGGGTCACTAGGTTCTCATCCAACAAGGTTGCTAGGAAATGATCTACATCGGGTCATTAAGAGATGATCCACACATTATTGTTGTTATACTGATCCACGAATGGTAAATAGGTGCTTATCCACTCAGGATCACTATGATCTGATCCACAAAGGATTGCTATTATGCTGATCTGCAGAGGGTTGCTCTTCATTCTCCATGTCACAGCCAGCCACTGGATTCCCACAGTTAGCATGCTTTATTTCTCTAGAAATATCTCCTCAAGACATCAGTTGTACCTAAACCACCATAAATTCCCACATAAAGTATCCTAAAGGATTATTTCGTCATAAGGTCCCCAAAGAAATAGGTGGCGCGTTGAACAGACGCGAAAAATATAATGTATGGTCATTTTTGTAAAAAGGGGCTGGTTGGATTTTAGTCTGATCCACCCTATACATATTCCAATTTCTACCAAAATTTACATAGTGTATCTCATATGGGCTGCCTCGTCACAAGGGTCTTCATGTCATAGACGGTGTATCAACCGGATGCCCGATCTGCATGTTATTGACATTTCTCCAAAAAGGGGTTGGTTTGGTCTCGGTACGGTCCTAACCAGGTGGACCAACACATCCTGAACCAGCATGGGGTCTACTAACCCAAATCGTGTCTTTCATCGTAACCTAAACCTAGCTCGTCCGGGATCCGACCCACTAGTGTGGGTCCATCCTGCAGAATTTTCCCGGTCCGCCTTTACGGGCCGACAGTCCCAACCCGAATGCAGCTAAGCATTATCCAGTTTTTTTACCTAGTGGTGACAGAAAGCACTACCACTCCCTATGTCAAGTCTGCATAGTAGAAAGGCTCAGTATAGCTATATGCAGTAGAGCCGCATCCATTTCGTCCATCACGACCATAATGAAGACGGACGTTTCGTCTTACATGCAGTCAACAGACTGCATGCCTCTAACACCCCTGAGAAGCTTCGATGCGGGCCGCCCTTCCACATACTTCCGATTAGAACCTCACTTCACGTCATTGCAGCCGATTGGCCACAACTCTCTACTTCCATGACATGTCGATGGGTGAACCGGCTCCCTCTACCTATATACGCCGCCATGGGCCAAAGCCAGCGGTTTCTTCTGCAGGCCATCGATGTTGTTTGGGTGGTCTATTTCTCGAACCATCTAAGCCAACAGGTCCATGTGGATGCCCCCTTCGATGCGACATCCTCAATCCCACCTTTCTTCCATTTAAAAATTTCATGGACCCATAACATATGAAGAAGAAGGGGTCAGTCCTTGTTCTTGTTGGCCTGTTCCCTTACTATTAGATGTTTAAAGGAGGGAGGCTCGAGATTACAATTATATAAACAATAAAATTTATCCAAACTAGAAATCCCAAGAATGATAACCTTATATAAGAATTAACTATCTTAATATCAACATATTACTAGGTTAATCTGTGTTAATTGTTTTCAATTAGAATGGAGAAATCATTATACAAAAATCCCACCCCTACCTAATTTGACGTTCGTTTACATACCATTCCAACCTTGAGGGTTTAAGAGGCCAACATCGTTAATTTCTTCCCTCCAACATTCTTTGAGTCATGTCAACGTCAAATATGTTCTTCTGGTGTTTTTCATTATTCATTGGAGAGGAAACTTGTCATAGGTTCATCAAGTAATTTCCCATTATTTAATTCCAAACTCTCCAATGCATTTTCTAATTAAAAAGGGAACACATCACATCTTTTCTATAATTCTTCTATATTGCGTCATTGCACTATTTCATTAATGAAATAGTATAGCTGATATGATGCAACATAACTATCCATTAAGGGGATTCCTTTATTTTATCTCATCGTTAGATCATCGCCACACCGAAGCACTTCCATCCACTTCTCAATGGTTGGGAAAAGAAATAAAATAAATTTTTAATGTTATTTATTATTTTTCCAAAATTAAGAAAAATAACTTTTCCATCCGACCATTACCAGTCGAAGTTAAGTATTTTCTAGGAGAATATTGGTGTTAAATGTTCAACAGTTCCCTTATATTTTCTATCCATGTGTTGGTTCAAAAGATAGAAAATCTCACACTCACATTTACTGAATGTACCTTAAAATAAGTTCACAGTTAAATTCTTGGGACTCCGGGCCTCAGAATCATGCGACATCAAAGCGTGCAGTCTCATAATAATTCCATATAATTTGAGAAAAAATTAAATAGAAATTATGAGAAATTAAATTCACCCCACATTACGGTTTTAAGTCCCTAAAATCCAAATAAATTAAAAATCAAAAAAATGGGGGTACTGAGCATGAATCTGATCCTCCCACTCCAATTTGCTCTCTGGGAGGTTCGAATAATAAAATTGAATGCACACTAGAGGAATCAACCATCCACAAAAGAACCCAATACTCTTGATCCTATATCTCCACTGGGAACTCCATAAAAGTCACCCCATTATCAATGTCCAGCTCGCACCAGTCATTGACGTGTGATGGATCATGCATGTACCAGCTCAGCTGCGACACATGGAAAACATTGTCCACCTGGTGAATCTGTGGGGGAAGATCTAGGTTATACGCCACATTTAAAACTCTACTGAATATCTAGAAATGTTCGATTAACCTCTAAGATAACTTTCCACCCCTACAAAATCTCTTCAATCCCCGCAAAGGTGAGACTCCATGGAAAACATGGCCTTCTTCCACAAACATCCAGGGTCACTGCCTCTTATCAGCATATGATTTCTACCTACTCTGTGTAGTCTTCATCTGCTCCTAGATGATCTGTACCATCTTAGTGGTAGCCTGTATTTACTCTAGACCCATGATTGCTGACCCCTCTTGGTATGTCCATCATAGAGGTGATCTGCATGGTCGTCTAAACAGTCCCCCAAATGGTGAAATGGAAATGGTGTAGTGATAACTATTTTTGTAGGAAAACTCCACTAGTGAAGGTGGTACTTTCGTCTTTTACCAAAATAAAGGACGCAATCAAAAATCTTGACCTCCATTGTCAATATGGTCTGTTTAATCTTATCATCCGTCTAGTGAGGAAAATTTTTGCTCAAGCGTGGAAGGGTCCCAAACGCCACATACAACCCCTTCCATATCTGGGATATAATGTGTACATCATAGTCTAAGAGGATCATCTAATGAACCCCATGAAGTCTTATTATCTCTTGGACGTATAGGCGTCCCAACCCCACTACCGATCCCTTCTCCCAAATGTTTAGGAAGTGAGATGACTTGGTTAGTCGGTCAACGATCACCTAGATAGTGTTTTGGCCCCTAGAAATTTTTGGTGACCCATAATGTTGCCCATGGATATACCAACACAATTTCAATCAGATTACTCATGTGACTATGTTAAGACCACTGGTACATGATGATCAACCATCACTTACTGATAAGAAAGGAATCATCAAAATAATTCTATCACTTCATTCATCCTCCATAGCCACCAGTAACGACATCAGAGGTCCTAGTACATATTCTCCACAATAGGATGTACATATAAAGGGGATGTATAGAACTCCATTAAAACCTCCTCCCATAACTTCAGTAGTATTATGGTGTGTCCTTTTAAAAGGTTCACATGCTCCCCACCTATAAAAAATCCATCAGGAGATTGTTCTGAGGATATCTGAGAATGTTGGGCCTCACTGTAAACATATTCAAGTTGTGCCTCCCTAAATTGTTGATGGTGTGGGGGAGTGACAGTCATAGAATAGAGGTAAGATTCTCCATCAGTATCCATAAAAGATATCTACATCATGGCTGGCTGCTCTATCGCCTCACTCACCAACTACATACCAGACCTCTTGCTGAGTGTGTCAGCCACCACGATCCCCTTACCAAGAGTATAGACTATCTCAAATTCACAGACATATAGGAACTCCATCCATTGTCATTGTCTCATGTTTAGTTCCATTTGTGATAAGAAATATTTGATACTATTTGGGTCATAGTAGATGGTAAACCATTCACCATTCAAGTAGTTCCCCCTCAACATCAATTAAAATACCACTACAGGTAACTCCAGGTCACGGGTCGCGTAGTTCTGCTCATGTTTCCACAATATCCATGATACATAGGAAATTATTGATCACTCCTACATAAGGACACAAGAAATTCTTGTCCCTAATGCATCATAGTTGTCTATCTAAGACCATCTTCTCATAGTCTCAATATGGGGACACACGTCAGTCTCCACGTTAGCCCCTGGAAAGTCTGTTGGAACCTCTCCATATACACGATGGGTTTTCCCTTCTTTTTCAAAGAGGGTAAGGGTGATACTACTTTTGAAATGTTGGGTACAAACCTCCAGTAGTATCCAACCAACCCCAAGAAACACCACACTGCAATCACTCTTCTGGGTTGTTCCCAAGAAATCAGTGCCACTATCTCTTCCTAATACACAACAGCTCTACCCTCCAAGATTATGTGGCCTAGAAAGTGTACCAACAGAATCTAGAATTGGATCTTTGAGAGATTACCTTAAAGATGGCTCTCTTAGAGAGTATCTATGATTATCCACATTTGTGTTGTGTACTCCTCCTCTAACACTGAGTAAACCAATATGTTATCAATTAATACTACCATGAAAAGATCGAGGTAAGGCTTGAAGATCCTATTCATGAGTCCTATGAACACTACTACAACATTCATCATGCGGGAGGGAATCAACAACAACCTTTAGTGGCCATATCGGCATTTAAAGTCTATATTTGGTACATCCTCATCTCGTACCCAAAGATGATGATAGACTGATATGAGGTCAATATTCTAGAACCACCATTCTCTCTTCTTATGATGGAAGATATCATCAATCCTCAGAAGTTGATTCTTGTTTTTCCCGGTCACCTAGATCATGCAACAGATGTCCACACGGAGTCTCATGCTCCTATTTTCCTTCTTGGAAAACAACATTAGGCATTACCATGGGGAAAAATTGGTTCTTAAGAACCCCTTATTCTCTAGGTCCTCCAATTGTACCCTTACCTCCCAGAGCGTCATGGGAGCCATTTGATATACAGGTGTAGATATTGGCACTATCCCCAGTTACAAATTGATGTATAAGTCTACCCCACTATGAGGAGGTAGTCCCAGGACATCCTCAAGAAAGACATACTCATACTCTTACACCACTATACGAATGATTGGACTCCTCTCATTTTCCACAATGATGTTGAGGCTAGCCAACTGGTGATTGATCGACTACACCCTCCTCCGAGAATGTCAATCATATGCAGCAAAGGTTCACTTCTCTCTGGTGAAGGAAAACCTAGTCCAATCCTTGTGGTAAAACTGCATTTTTCACCTAAAATAGTCGATCTGAGCATGGACTATAGATAACCAGTCAATATGCAAGATGACGTTGAATATCCTCAACACTTCTACTAGGAGATCTCAACCAAATCCCTCACATCCTTGAGTAAGCTCAAACTTCCAGAAGTAGTGTGTCATTATCTAATCCCATCCCATAAGTGTCTCTAATCATATTGATCAAGACAATAGCTCCACCAGAGTCTATAAACCTCGAATGAGGTCAATCAAAAGGAAAGAGTGACTAGCACCTATGTCCATAGGAAATGTTGATAAGGTGGAGAAGATAAAGATCTTACCTATAATCATCTCTAGAGAACCATGTTCATAGGCATCCATCACATTAAGTTGTCCCCACCCTTACCAACTTACTTCTAAAGCTCTTTTCGGACAACCTGGGGGTGCTAGTAGTAGTACCTCAAACCATCATCCAGCACCTTCCGCTCTGCCTACTCCGCTACCACATCTGCCACCATATGGGTCTCCTCGCTTAAACCTCAATCATTGTCTCGATAGTCCCTCCAATGTCTGGTGTTCATCTGTGGGGGAGTTAGATAGTCACGAGTCGTGTGACCCTATCTTCCATAGGAGTAAAAATCTCTATCCCTCAAGTGACCACCGCTGTAATGCGTGCTCTGCAACTCTGACCCTCCATCATGGGGTTGTCATATGGATGGTCGTTCTACTTGGACCTCTGGGTCGTCTGCCTATTGCCTGCTGTAGATGACTCAGCCACCTGCCATGTAGTGGTGGATCCCACCATCGACATCTACTCAACCAGGATGCTCCTCACAAATAGGGATTTCTGTAGCACTCTAGCCTGCGTCAGGAGGCTGAGTGAAATCATCAATGCCCATATCTCCAATTAGAATCCTAGATCAAAGGTCTGGGCATTGAAGAAAGGGTCATGTATCATATCGGTGGAGTAATGGGATATATTAGTAAACCTAATTGAGTATTGGGCCATAGTCATACTGACATGATATAGGTGTAGTATCATTGAATATTCCCTGAGAATAAAGTCTCTGGTACGAACATCACCTTGAAGAGGCTCTCAATGCCCAACTGGGCAAGGGTCACTTCATCATGGGTCAACAACGTTAAGCTCCACCATCTCCCTACTGTACCATAAAAAGGATATTGGATATGACAATAATTGGGTATGTAGGTGTATCTATAAAGCGTAAAAACACTCGTAACTACCTACAACCAATCCCATGTTGCCTAAGGATCTGTCTCACCTCAAAACCATGGAGGCCTTTGTCTTAGGAAATAGTGCATTGTGCTCAGTCGACATTCATTGTCCACTGGTAGGGCTGGTAACAACTACTTCTCAATTGATTTTGGTGGTTCTGGTACACCACTAGAAGGTTCTATCGTTGTACGTGGTACCTTTACTGAAACCTCATCGCTCGGTGGGCCATCATCGTGATCCCTCACTAGAATCTTAGCTAGCTATCTTCATGGAGGCATCCTGTAGGGAAACAGATGCGCCGTGGTCAATAATTTATACCATCTGAGCTGACTCCAAAAAGATCAAGAGAAAAACTTTTCCAAAACACATGGAACTAGTGATTTCATGTACTGAGTCAGAAAACAGAATTCAAGGTTATGATGTATGGATATAAGGGCCGATGTACCAACCCTAGAATCCCTGGCCTGAATGTTAATCTCAAAACACATAACACTATTGAATCATCAAAAACACTGACTCATAGTTCTTCCAGTAGAACCGACCACCCTCTGATACAACATTTTCATGGCCCGTCCCCCAGGGCCTGTGCAGTGACTACCCCAAGCCTTCCATCCATCGGCCAAGTGTTGGTGACTAGCACTAGAAAGGAATATCCAAAAAAGGGAAGGCATTCAATTTAAACCTGTACACACAGAGACATATCATACAATATAAAGAAAACCACAATGGAAAGAAATTAGTACAACCACTACAAAGTACCACCAATGAGAGTAAAAGGTGTAAACATAAAGTAATGGAACTGAAATACAAGCCCAACTTAAAGGAAAGTACATCAAAAGAAGAACATGCTATGGTGGTCATCCACCAAGGATCCTAATTGATGTGTATATACATGTCAACATTGGATGTCACTACAACACACCATGTCTATCGATCTGCCTCCCAGTAACATCAATCCCTGGCTCCCTAAAGTCCCAGTCAATGATGTCCGTCATCTATAGAGGACACAACTGGTGCGAGCGAAGCCCGTGTAAGGGTGAGTATAACAATACTCATTAGGGAACCCAAGACTCCCAACAGTCTCCCAATAATCCACAAAGGGAAACATGACAATGTAAATACCATAACGTAAATACCACCTAGCAAGATACCAAACATAGTGAAAAAAGTAAAATACATAGCTCACACTAGGTATAACATAATTACAGAAGTAAATAAGATTTATTGTAAGCTATATCATCTTATTATAATGAGAGGCTCTACTACATATCCACAAAGGGTCTCTTGGTTCATATCCACATAGGGTCACTAGGAGATGATCCACACAGGGTCACTAGGTATTGATCCAAATAGGGTCACTATGTGATGATCCATTAAGGATCGCTAGGTGATGATCCACACAGGGTCACTAGGTTTTGATCCACAATGGGTTTCTAGGTCATGTTCTACATAGGGTTTCTAGGAGAAGATACACATAGAGTCGTTAGGAGATGATCCACATAGGATCTCTTTTATGTTGATCCACGATGGGTCGCTAGTTGTTGATCCACACAGGGCTTCAAGGAGCAGATCCACATAGGATATATTTTATTCTGATAAATGAATGGTATCTCTTCTTTCATCACGTCACAACCAACCAATATATTCATGTACATAGAATGATTGATTATGAGAGAAACGTTTCCTCAAAACACCATTTGTAGTTCAACTAAAACAAAGTCCCACAATGAGTAAACCATAGGACCATCTCATTGTAAAGGCCCCAACAAAAAAGAAGATGTGTCAAAAGGAAGCTCTGTCTATAAGATATGGGCCTATTTGTAAAAAGGGTTTGGTTGGATTCGTGTCTAATCCAACTCGATAGTATGCCAATTTCTATCTAAACTTAATTAGAGTATCTCAGATAGACTGCCTCATCGCAATGGTCCTTGTGCCATATAATGTATCTCATTTAGATGCCTGGTCTGCATGTTATTGACATTTTTATCAAAAAATGGACCAGTGGGGTCTGGGTCCGATCCGACCTAGGTGGACCGACATGACCAGACCCAGGTCTACCACCTCAACCTGACATGGGTCTTCTGCCCCGACTTAGACCCGACCTATCCATTGTCCTACTCATTGGGTCATGGGACCATCGGGCTGGGGGTTCGGTCCGGCCCAAAAACTTTGCTCGGTCTTCCATAGTGGGCGTGCTCTCCCAGCCTCGATGCAACTTAGCCGCATCCGGTTTTATCAGCCTACTGTGCGAGCTGGAGTCATATCCCCCTGTGGGCAGTCCAGGTAGAGGACCGACATGGTCCAAGAGGATGCAACAGATCCGCGTTTGTTTCATCCAGCATGACCTGCTGCTAGCAGGCCGTTTCCTCTGGCACGTGGTAAATGAACTGTGTGCCTCCATTGGACCTGAGTGGCCCAAATGTGGGCCTCCCTTCCATGTGGAAACTATCGGCACAACACATCATGCTACTCTGGCCAGTTGGCCATGACTCTCTTCCCCCAAGCTAGTGGTTGCGTCTTTGGGCCACTAGAGTTGCTTCGGTGGTCCGTTTTTAAAACCATATGTGAATATGTTTCTATAGGGATGCCACCTTCACTAAGATGACCCCAAAATCACCATTCAACCATTTTAATAGTTCTTCCACTAAGAACACACATGGTGGAGGGAGGTCGTGCCCTGTTCGGGTCACCCACACCCTCCGTGTTTGGGGTTTAAATCAGTGAAGGCACGAGATTGCAATTCTACCAATAATAAAATTTATCCCATGAAGAAAACCAAAAACAAAACCCTCCCACAAGAATGAACGATATGTGGATTGACCTATTCATGGGTTAATCCATGATCATCGATTTGAATAAGAATGGGGAAATCATAAAACTATAATAAAACCCCTACCTCATTTGATCTTTTTTACATATCATTCCTTCATCAAGGGTTGAAGAGGTCGATGTCGTTCGTTGCTTATCGGCTTCGTTATTTATTGTACATTGAAGTCAATTATGTTCTACAGGCATTTTTCATTCTTCCTTAAAGAGGAAACTCCCCAGAGGTTCATCATGGAATTGTCCAGGATTTAATTCCCATCTTTCCAATGAGATAACCAATTAAAAAGGGAACACGTCCTAGTGTCTCTTTACGCTGTGATGTTGCATCATTACGCTGTTTCATTTATGAAATCGCATAGCTGTTACAAAGTAACTTAATGTTCCATTAAAGGGATTCATTTAATGCTCCTCTCTGTCTCCTCATCGCCCCACCACATTTTCACCATCAACAGCTCAATGGTTGAGGAAATAAATAAAATAAAATTTTAATGTTATTTTATAATTTTATGAAAAGTCCAAAAAATAACTTTTTTATCCGACCCATTCCGTTTCAAGTTATGTCTTTTGTACCTGAATCCTAATGTTCATAATTCAATGGCGCCCATGGATTTTTGATCCGAGAACCAATTCAAAAGTAAGAAAAACTTTCTCATACTTTTACTAAACATACATTAAAATAAGTTCAAAATTAGATTCTGGGAACTTCGGGCCTCGGAATCACGTGCTGTCTCTGCAAGCTGTTTCGAACGAATTCCATATGATGTTAAGAAAATTACACAAAAATTACCGGTCATTAAAATCCATGTGGAATTTCTTCAGAACACAAATTTTATGTGCATTAGATCATTTATACCCCCTCCTTCATACGATCTAAATCTATATAATAAACTCCTATAAGGGCTCTCATATTTTTAGACCTACCCCCCAACACACACCATAATGTTGTGTTGGAGGCCATTGATTTTATAATTATTGATGGATTGATTATTAATGTGAAGTGATACATTGCTATTCTAATACACCATATCCTGAAATCTCCAATGAATTCAATAAAAAAATATAAAGCACCATATCCTTATATATGAGCTAGATCTATGCAAGGAAACCCTTACATGATCCATGTGATGTTTGGTCTTAAAATATCAATGGTGTCATAATAACTATTTCATAGTGAGGTAATGTATACATTCATCCATCATACATTCATGACATCTTATTTCTATAATCCACCATTTATGTCATGATAAACATGGATCCACACATAAGTTCCTTATCTATTGGTTACAAGAGTATTTAATTATTAACAAAACTAGTGTTCTAACTATACATAATACACCCTCAGTATGAATCTTCGCATGTCCCACCCCCAATATGGCCTTTAATCCAGATTAATCCACATACAAAAGAGAAAAAAAAAATCACCTTGACAGAATCATAATAGAAATTGCGTTTAAAACATAGTTCATGTTTATTCCTTATATATCTATCCAATTCCATAACATCATATCATGCACCAAATACAAAATATCTTCCTCTTTATATAAAAACTATTCATTTCATTATAACCATAAACCTAGGTCAATGATATTACACCTAAAACTACAGGGACCATTGGTCTAGGAACCATGAACATAAACTATGTGCACACCATTTGCAGGTTTGATTCCGAATGAATTATTCCAACATTGGGTATATATTCCGTTCACAATAATAATATTACTAAGGGGAATTAATGATTTTTCATACTTCTATTCTCCATAAAACCACTTCATATCTTTTATATCTGATTGAACACCAGCCAATCCTCAAGTTGATATGTCCTCTTGGTTTTCTATGAAATAGAAAATTGTGAAACATGGAATGATCGTGTGTGGTAATGGATATCCTGCACTCACAAATCCTCATTGAATTAGTGTGATATTATTTCCCCACAATTAATAATGGATATTGTTTTCTCACAAGTTTATATTTCTAATCAACTCATAATTTAATGGGTTCTAATTTACACATTCAATAGTCCAATTATTCAGATGACATCTGCACCATCAGTATTTCTCAATTTTGTATTGTGTTCATTTTTTGTGTTGAAATCATTTTCAATGTTATTAAAACATAAAATTTAGAAATCATTGGTCTGATAAGCATGACCTTAAACTACCAAAATAAATTGTTTTATAACTCTTCATAATGAGAAACCACAAATGGAATTATAACAAATTTTGTCTCTTCTCTCTAGACATGTACATTGCATTATCACGGAAAAATAAATCATTTGAAGTTGAAGAGGTAAAAAAATTAGTTCAAAACCCTAAAATGGGAGGCCTCAGTAAAATCCAAGCATCAACATGTTAGTCCCGATTGTATCTGGATTGATAAAAAGTTCAGGATGAGATAGAAAATAGTAAAAATAATATAGGGTCCTCCGAATGGATCCAGTAATTGTCATTCTATGATTTATATATCTTTTGGCCAAGGAAAATGTTAGATCATTTGTCTGTTCCTAAAATTGGAATTCGTATACTAGCCTAAAAATCATGTAAAATCATGACACAATAATATTAATTTGAATAAGATAACTCAATTGTTAATGTTTTGGTAATTGTAATTATACCTACCTATGAGCCATTCCCAAGGAAGAAACCATTTGGAATTATATATTAATAATTATGTATAGTATTTTTGTTTATTGGTCGGATGATCTAGGATATCATTATATAACCTTGGAAATAGTTTAATGTTATTATGTGATGAAAATTAACATAAGGCTAATGATAGATAACTAAGAATAATAATTTTTTTATTTATTCAGAAAAATATAATAAATGGGAGAATTAGTCTCCTATATTCTCCCCATATTAACAAATAATGTTACTACATATCATTATTAGTGGATTCTATAAGTGGAATCATTGATTTATCATAATATTCAACAGATTGGTGCAACTTATTCAATGTTATAATTTATATTTCTATATCAACCTATAGTAATTTTTCCCTCTCAGTGATGTCTAACAAAATCTTCTCACCATATTCTGTTATCCATTATTATCCACCAACTACTATGTCATAATTTACATTCACTTGGTGGGGTCGATCAAACTCCTATCGAACTCAGTTTTACTCTTGATGGAATTATACCTCCGATTATTTCTAAGATGTGACTCAACCATATAAAATTGTAGCCACTCCCGCTTCTATATACCCACTAATTAAGAAATTTATGACATAAAAAGTGGGCCTCATTATATAAAGGTGTATGTTTTGATTAAATCACACACACACACACTCTCTCTATCTCTATCATGAGAGACAATCACCTATTTCACCATAGCATGTACTTCATTGTAGTTTAACCCTCTAGACCAATGAAAAGATAAAATAAGCTGAATCATGGAAGATTTTACTAGAAATCATGGCAGGGCAGTCTTTTAGATCATTTTCCATAATTCTCCCCATATTTTTTCATTAAATGTATAGGTCTTCAAGGGTTTCATAATATACTTAAGAATATCTATGGAAAGGGAGGATATATTTATTAACCATCCATACTAGAGATTACATTGCATCAACAACATCAAAATGAGTTGAATATATTTTATTCCATGTCCTTACGACCACAAAATACAAATATTTGTTGGAAACATCATGAATTTAATGAGTTTTTACATGTATTCCAAAATATTATGGTTCATTGAAATTTGTTGAAGAAAATTGATATAGAAAAGGAGGTATAAGAATCAACATCACATATTGAGGTGATAGCCTCTAAAATTGAGATCACCTCATTAGGGGCTACAACATCAATTAAATTACCCATAATAATGATAATTAAAAAAGGCACCCATGATTCAAAGTTAATATTTTTTATCAAGAGACACATAATAGAAGAGATAGTGGTCAGCAAAAAATCTATTTAAAAATACTATAGTAATTAACATTATTCAATAGAACATTGCTAAAAAGTTTAATCAGTAGTTTTGTATTGGGATAGATCATTATCCTCTAAGAGGCCACTTACAATAATTGATCATGAACAAATTACAACTACTAAATATAAGGAAATTGTTGAGACTGACTCTCCCTAAACATGGCTCATCATTTCCTATATTGTTGTTCCATCAAGGATAATATTGGTAGTTCACTATGATGAGAGTTGTATTAATAAATCTAGAACCCATGATGGTTCATCCAAAAAATCTTGGTTTTATGGGGGTAGGCATTGTTGTAGTTAAATTCATGATGTTACTCCATTCACATGCATCACTCATTTCAAAACAATTTTCAAGAAATGTATAGGACATATTATTCTAGGATGACAAGGTTCCATTATTCACAATTTTGACAATATAATACTGTAGTATACATTCCTCATTCAGTCCAAAATTCCCTAGACTTTCCCATATTATCATATCCATTTATGAAAAATAAGAAGCTGTAAACTCTTGGATAATTAGTAGTTTCAAAATTTTTGACCTCATATTAACTTCTATATATGTTCACACATCGATAAGAAACTATCAAAATAATTGGAATGTTTTGTTTGAAAATAAAATATGATACAAATTTTCATACTAAAATGTGTATAGTTATCTTTATTAACTACCATATCGAAGTGGTATCCCGTAAGGATAATCTCACTAGAAGATAAATTGGTAGTTCTTGATGTGGAAATGAACCCTCATGATCAGCAACCACAGCCCACTTATGCTCAAATATGCCATGATCTCCTTCTTCCTCAACACTTTCATCAGAATGAACGTCTACACTTATAATTATTTCCCATTTAGTGTATTTTATTGAAGGAATTTATAATTTTTCAACTCCATACACCTATAAAAATGGGTGTTGAGAATCATAGAAATAATAGAAGAGTGAACTATAATGAGAACACACTCTACAAATTCCTATGATTTATTTCCTTCATCAATTGCTATCAGAAACTCATGTACTCTATGTGAGATATAAATTATACCATTGAAAGGATATATTGGTAAATCCATATCTTCATGATAGGAATTTTCATTCTCTAGTTTTCCATCTGAATAATAATACTCAAGAGTGGTGATAATCCAAAATCCATGGAAATGAATCTCATTCTCCTAATGCATTCCTCATACTTCCTCATATGATACATTTCAACTCATAATGTCCATTTCACTCCAATAATCAAGAAATGCTTCCATGAAAGTGATATATAATGTTTATGAGAACACTCTTAATAGAGAAGATGTGTCTTAGTACCTGATTGATTTCCTTAACGTTATTAATAACATAGTTTTGCATAGGGTATTACTTCTATGATGTCTCAATAATTAAGAGAAAATATCATCTTGGTGTTTATATTCAATGGGTGAATATTTGATGATGGTTTCATATATATGATGAGAAAACCTCAATTAATCCTTTAAAAAAAGAGTGTAGTGGAATATTTCCTAAGATTGTCTACTAATGGGATGTCATTTTACATCTTCCTACGATTAATTTTTTCACTTGTTTTATTCTTAGTTATCACTCACATAAGGCTATAATAATTAAATTACATAGAGTGTATAATTATGTTGAACAAGAATGAATTGAATAGAATTATCAAGGTACTAGAGACAAGGATTTTAAAATCTAAGGATGATATATATAAAAAATCATTTCAGGAGAAGATAAACACCCATATCCAGTCATTTTGAGGTATTCTCTTTGAAGAAGACTCTATATTGCCTCGGTAAGCATAGACATCATTTTCTAGGATTCCTGCTACTTATAAAAAATTAGATATGAATTCTCATATAGGATAGATTTTTAGGAATAGTTTTTTTTAGTTTGGGGAGAAAAATCAATAATTTGGTGAGAAATTCCCTAAAACCATTAATCTTATTCATGGAATCTCAAAATATTAGGGATTTTATTTGTTGAAAACCATTTATAGAATTGACTTCCATAATTGGTTGCTTCATGTCCCCCTTTATTTTAGTCAATATCCAACCCTCAACAACATGTACTGATTTTCCTGTCCATCCATTAGGATGTAAATGAATCTATGATTCAGTATAAGACATCACCGAACAAGTATAAATATCACAGGTAATAAGCCCAACATGAACCCTCCTATCCTCCCATGAGAAAATAAACCATAATTGATGATTAATATTTTAATATTTTACCTTTATTGAATTATTCATAGACACATGACATGTTTTTAGGAAATTAATGAATTTAAACCCAAATCATCATAGAAAATATCCTTCATAGATTAGTATCTCATCAAAACTTATAGCTAAAATTCATTCCACTAAATAAAAATAAAATCTTTCCCAAAATGAACACTAGACACATCATTCACCAAGATACAAGTTAAAAGTGTAAATGGAGCCTAAATGAAAAAATCATATTAGTTAAGAATATCCACTTCATTATTTAATTCCAAATATGGTAGATTAACATAGATTATTCATAAAAATATTTCATAATTTGAGACTTTGGGAGTGGTTGATCATTGATGAATTCATAACCCCATAGGCGATGATATATTTACCACCAAAGAACCTTAAATGGGATAATGAGTCTATATGAAGATATCCCTTACTGATTCATTACAATAAATTATACAGTTTCTGTAATATTATGGATTTTTTATTAATTCATATATTGACATCCAACTGCGAAATAATAAAAAACATTGTGACCCTAACCCCAGTACTCAACTCAAAAATTAGTATTAACCATCCACTTAGGAACATTGGTAGGAATACTATCAATTATACCATCTTGTCAACCCCATGTGTATCCTATCTTCCCCACTACTTAAAAGTCTTCTTTTAGTGTTGGAAAATTGGCACTTGAAACCCTATGAGTCCTATGGGTCATAATACTTCATGGATTCCTCATATGTGGATGACATCCATTTCGTGTAATAATTCCTTAGATCCCTCTTGAAAAAGCAACTTGAAACCAAATATTGAATTCATAAAACCCATTTCTTCTACTTGGGTTGATGGGATTCAGACCCAAACTATAATACAGTGGTGAATACATCATGGGAAAAACCTATGAGTGATGTATTATGATTAGTGTTCCATAACAATCTATGGTGACAAAACGGTGACCTTCTTGCTTGCGAATCCAATAAACCCTCACACATCCAAGATATTTATGGACATTAAGATGATATTGGGCTGGCCAAGATGAACATTGAATCATTATGGGATATTTATCTTTTTAGGAATTATGTTGACATGATTTCATATCATTTTTAAATGGTTCAGGAGAAATAAAGGATATCATGATAGATATATAGAGTGAATTGGATCAATGAAGTAGACAAGAAAACTTCCTTCTTCCATGAATTCAACTATGAATGGAAAAATTCCATTTCTCTTAACATATTTCATGGGGGTGTATTCTTCACCAATGACCCATATGGGGTGGGAGGTACAGTCATTCCCTAGTTTGGTTCCTTACTTTCTGAACATAACCCTTCCATTCATGAAGGTTGTCCTACAAGTAATTGATACATATTTAACAAAATCCCCCCATTATGTTACCATGGACATTAATTTAATTATTTGAGTGAATTATGGATGAGAGGGATGGATGGTATTTATTTCACTCCTTTATGGGTTGATGTTCTCTTGATTTGAACGTTTTCCAATAATTATCTACAAAAAATTATTTCGAAATCTTAAAAATATACTTGTTGAGATCATCCAAGTCATTCTCTATGGTGGTAGTTTTCTTAGAGTGGCATGTTCCAGAACCCTATTCCTCATTATGATGTTCTTGAATACTTCCTCTCTCAAAAAGTATCTTTCAATTAGTTTATGAGACATTCCTTATAATGTTCTAACAATAATCATCAATAGAAGACTCTACAAACATATTTAAAAACAGGATATAAGAGGAATATCATGGATTCACCCAAGGAATATCTACTAAATATTCTATTTAAATTGCTCATAATGTGATTAGACACTTTATAAAGAAGGTCTCAGGCACTAATTTGTTTTTCAATCATGATATGGGAAAATTTTATGACAGGGTGGAATAGATTTTCATAACAATAGTTATGTGGAGTATGGGGTTCTCAGAACGGGTCATTGAAATCATTTTTAGGTTCATTAGTTACCCCTGGTTCTCTATTTAATTTATCCAATGATGGTATAGTTTCTTAAAGGAGTTCAGTAGATTATTCAAGGATATCCCATTTCCCTTATTGTCATTATATTGTTTCAATATTAATTCAGTTCATTCTTAAATAAAAACTTTTATGAGGGACCCATGAGGTCATTCTAGTGAAAGCCTAACCTCGAAGTACCATCCCATATTTTATTTGTGGATGATATTATTCTATTCCTTAATGGAAGTTGTTGGTCCATCCAGGAGATCGATTGTATCCATGGTTAGTATTGACAATTGAATGGTCAATCCATTAATCGAGTCAGGTGCGGTGTTTATCGTCCAAAATAATGTCTTGATGCTAGGCGTATGAAGTTTATTGATAGGTTTTGGATAATAAAATATCTTTCAAAATGGAATATCTTGGATCCTCAATATCCCTAGATATATTTTAGATACACCATTTTTATGGTTTTTTGAAAAACATATCCAACCATATTCAAAATTGTAAAAACCAATTACTTTCATTTGTCGGACGCATCAACCTATTTAATAGTGTCCTTTCCTCCATTCACATGCCTGTCTTATTGGATCAAATTACACCTAAAGAAGTTATCTATATTATTGAACATATTCTACTTCTTTCAACTAAGGATGTGCTTTCTGAAGGGTAGCATCATTGGGAATCGTGGCATATAATGGCTAAAAAATATTGGGAGTGGGGGAATTTCCCATAAAAGTGTCACAAATTCCATGAACTGTCTTCAACTGATAAGTTCATGGTATTTCTTAGAGGGATCATCATTGTGGGAAAGCCACATTTCCAATAATTGTTAGACGGTTCTGAGTGGACTGGGGGTAGGAGATCCAAATTTTGGGACTCAATATAAAGCGAATTACCAGCCCTACACAACCATTAACGATAGATTGTTGGGTGTGGGTCAATCAATTACTGGGAGAACAACTTGGTTGGAATGTTCTTGAACTAAGGGGGAATCTTGTGCCTTATTATTCAGTCACCCAAGTGATTAGATACCCTTCATTCATTTCTTCTAATTTCAACCAATTTCAGTTGGATATTTATTACAACATTTCTATCAATTTGGACCTTCATAGGCTGGTTTTTACCATCTCATCATCTGGGCTATTCTCGACAAAAGACTATCATCAGGTTCTTAATATGGATCATGATCAAAATTCCTAGGTAAATATTATATGTTTAAATGAAGTACCTACTAAACTGAGATTCACTTTATGCACTATACTCAATCAAATCCTTCATACTAATGAGATAGTGTGATAGAGGGGTGTTTTCATTAACTCTTAAAGTAACTATCTCTAGAGAAAAAAATATATTATATTGATCACATATTATTTTTTAGGGGAATAGGAGACCTATGTGTGTCACATCATGGGTTCTTATAGATAAATGTTTTAATAAGAGGTTACTAGCAGTAATTTCCATCAATATTGGTTTAGTAAACCTCACGGTAACATCAGAGAAAACAATGTGATGTCACTGTTTATTGATACTAGATACTAGTTCATATATAATGTGTGAAACATGGGTGTTACTGATGGGTTTTTGAGTTTAAGGATGGTGTATTTGGTTCATTCCCCCTCCAAGTATATTGATCTAGTCTAACTTCTTAAGCATTTGGAGTCCTCCCCAACACTCTTCCAACTCAAGGATAATATAGATTCAGAAAGAAAGCTCCACTGACCTCTTCGCATGGTACCTAGAGGTGATGAATTCCTCCTGGTGATGGTCTCAGAATGAATATACATGGTCATGCATTATTGGCCACATGAGGTGAAGGATTTCTTCTAAACCAATCTGGATCTTTTATTTTTCCTTCAATGATTTTTTTGACCATGGTGAATCTCTTATAGAAGAAGCATCACCCATGCTTAGGTTGCTAGAATTATGCCTCATTCACAGTGTCTTACATGAATGGGTGAAAATTATTAATGTATTCCACATAGATCCATCAGGGAGGGTATCTCAATTCCTTGGGCTATCAAATATATTTTTCTCATATGCATGTGTCTTATCTCTAATGGAATTGATATTACTCACACATGCCGTCATGAGAATATGGTCGTGGAATTCATGACATATTGGGGAACCCATGATAACTCATTTATCATATATATTACCGCATCATCCCCACCCATAGAGTTTTCTAATATTGTGAGAGATGATTCTCTTGGACTAAGTTATTTTTGGACCCTGTGACTCTTTTGAGCTTCACGCTTTATTGAATAGAAATTATTAACATTTGATGGATGGCAGTCATCTTTACATCCTCTCATATTTTGGATGGGGTAAGGAACTCACCATAAATGTACCCCATGATTTTTTCCCCAACAATCATCTAGATTTACAAATGTTTTTTTTAAACATAACCGTGGAAGAGAAGGAACATACTAATATCCAAGTTTTATCTACTAAGAAAATTCATTAGAATAAAAATATTACAACGAGAAAATGTTTGTGAAAACTAGATGAACTCATAAATATTTACAAAATTCATCTAATTCTTAATTTAGTTATAGATTTGGTGAACCCAAAAGGGAATCTACAGTGTTTGGTGAATGATCCTCAAATAAGAAGACCCATTTTGGAGACCACTCAAGATTCTCTTCTGCCATAACATTCCTCATAATGGATTGGTAGTAGTAAATATCTAATATTGGGGCCAAAATTTCATTATTTCAAAATAATTTAATATAATAGAAGAAAAATCATTCTGATAGGTTATCTTTTCTATATGTCCCATTCACGGTGATACTTTATTGAGACGCATGATTATTATGATTAATTCAATGAAGGGGTTTATTTCCAAGATAGGCTGTAGAAATAGAAACATTATAGAGTAGTGAAAATATATAATGGGAGGCCTATATAATATTGAATAATTGAAAAAGATAGCATCCATGAGAATTGAAAATAAATTATGATATGTGAAACACTCAATTTTATACCATTATCAATAGTTTCGATCATTTAATTTTTCATCTCATCGACAATAGAGAAATTTTATATGAATTCCATTTTCTCACTTCATAAAAGGATAGAGTGATATAATGGGGAACATATATTATAAATTAAAATTTTGTGCATAGTATCATAGGTCCTATGAAAACCCCATTACATTCCTTAAAGACCACATAGATTCAAAATTCATGAAAGAGTTATATAATTAATATAAGGGAAAAATATGATTATAAATAAAGGAATTTAGCTCATAGAAATACCATTTTACAGACTCCTCTGGTTTTTACACTGAAAAGATCAACCACAATGAGTGTTTTTTATAAGGATAGAAATGTAATTCAAAATCTCAAATATGACTACAAGGTACCTATTCTAACATTATAAAAATCAATTCTACTTGAGATATTTTATATAAGGTGTTCCCTATTACTAATACACCATGATGTACACAAGTGAACTAAGGTTTTCACTCAAAATTGACATTACTTCAAATTGTTAAGACCCCATTATGATGGGGTTCTTGTACTAGTCTATAATTTTTTAAAAATAATTTTGGAAAACTAATATGAAAATTTGGGACGATAACAACTAGAACATGATAATGAAAATAAGATTGAATTTTTCAAAGGAAATGAAATCTCATAGTTGATATATTTTCTTCATAACAGAACTTATATGATATGTGGAACACTATCCTTCACGTAGAACCCCATAAATGGAAATTTAACACATCCAATGTTGGTATCTCCCCCCCAGCCCGAAAATAAAAATCCTTAGTGGCATGATGTGGTCGCTCGATACCCCCCAAAAGAATTTTTTTATGGTGTGATGCAGTCACTCGATGAAAACCGCAAATGAAATTTCTTTCACTCCAATGGTGGTATCTCAATTATCCCCAAAATAAATTTTTTATAGTTTCAACTGATTCCTTTACTTCACTAGTAAATGAAATTTATTTTCATATGAGGTACTAATTATGAGACTCCACATTGTGCCAAATATGTTATAAGGTTGGAAATTTCCAGAAGTAATATTTTCTTGTACCAACTATATGTATATGATTATCCCATAATACAATACATTGATATAAATATTGACTGTAAGAGAAATACCATAGAAGTTAGATATCTATGTGTGAGAAACATCCAATTCAGGAAACTCACCCCAAACTATAGGTAACAATCTCACCCAAATGAAAGGGAAAAATCTTCATTAATGAGTTCCCACTAAATGGGACATGGAACTAATTGGAATCAATTTCAAAAAGTAAGTTTTACCCATCTTCATCAAATAAGATACTCTATATCATGAGGAAAACCCCTTATTAGAAAACATCCCTTATGATTGATACCCACTATGATATACATCATATTATTTAGCATGTCTAGTAAGTGAAATGAGGAATCATTGTTATTTTAATCCTTATGATTTTAAAATTATCCTTATAAGTAGACAATGGATTTAACATATCCCTTCTATGGAGTATCCTATTGTCCCGGTCTTTTCAACTCTTAAACTGATCGAACACCAAAATATGAACTCCCTATAGGCATCTAGAATCGTATGATAACATTATTGGACACATGAGCCTATACCCCATTTTGATCATTCATTACCTATGTAATGGATATTTCCAACATAGACTCCATTATAAGTGGGGTACTTTGGATATTAACAACCATGAATTACCTTGGTAATGAGGACACCATTCCTTGAGGTAGTTCTAAGAATCATTTCATTTTAGGCTGTGATACTCAGTCCCCTCTTGTTTCCATAAATGAGAAGCGAATTAAAAAAATTGAATCTCCTGTTATCCAATTAGAATATGTCTAATCCCCAATCAATTTTTTATAATAAAATATGAATATATATTAGTATAGGTATCCCACCCGAAGTAATTCCCTAGTATTTCTTCTTGGTTCCCTACCGTAGTATTTTCCTCATCCATCAGTGGGTAATAATTTTCTATGAAAACACCTTATTGAGTATTCCCTTTCTGTTCATTATTTGATCGTGAAGTAAGTTCGATCATGGGATTCTAGTTTAGTTATAAGTCCCATTTTAAATCAATTACACAATTTGACAAATGTACTATTGTTTATTATTTCCAATTATAATCAAAAGTAATGTTGGCTTAGGGAATCATGTTTATCATATCTCTATAATAGTCAAAAAAACCAAACCATTCCACCCCATTGGGGTAACACACAACATATCTAAACAATGTGGCCCATTATTCATGTCCCAATGAGAATATTAGGATGAATCATTCTGGTTTAATCTCCTAATCTACTGACCAATACAATTTTTATTCAACCATATTACTAGTAATATCATACCCCCTCCTAGAGGTACATATTGATTTTATGTTCATTTTCCAAATCCTAATCGGACCATATTTTTTTTGATACTTATCTTCAAAAATCAATATTCTTTGGAAAATAAACCCAAACATGTCAGGCTATATTACACATGGGATCAACCATAATGATATTATCATGGATAATCCATATGAAAATATTTTCTAATAAACCTTTTTCTACATATCCTTGTTTTATTACATTAAACAAATTTTTTTGGTCCTTCTTAACTAAACTCAAAAGGAATGAGCAGTCATGTTAAGTGTCAATAAATTATGCCAGTTCTAACTCCTTTTTATAATATATAGGATTCCCCATCAGGGGACCACTATCAAAAACCAAATAATAATTCTCTCCCTATATTATGATATATTCCATATATACCAACTATATGTCATAAAATCAGCATTAAAAATAAGAAAATAAAACAAGATGTATAACCTGTGATATATATTGGTGGTACAATTGATGGATGATCTCTTATAAATTAAGATGGATCCATTAATGTAGAACTGATGATACTTGAAAATATTTATATATTCATGTCTAAATGATATATTTCAAAAGTAAATAGTGACAGGCTTTATATTAGTATTTGGAAGGACATCATGACCATGACTTAAATCAATATAATATTCATAGATTCATAAATATTTCCCCCAAAAGGGTCTAATGAGACAAAAATACCATCATATCAACTAATTTGTGTGCTTATGTATCCAAAAAAATATTTTGATGATAGCTTGAATTTGGAATGAATGTTCGTAATTTATCATGCATTCAGAACCATTTGGTGTTTTATGTTCCATGAATAAACCATACTAGAAATCATCTTATGGGTACATGTAATTCCATAAATTTGAAATAATGCATGATCACCTTCAGGTGAAAAAAATAATTACAACATGTAGAAGAACATTAATTAATACATTACTAAATGAAAATTTCTTTTTTTGTTAAATGAAAAAATGATGGTCAAAAAGCAGCACCCTCCCAAGAGACTTCATAGAGGGTAAAAATTATATAAACTAAGAGAATCTCTATGGGAAAAAGACGTACACTCCAATTGAAGGGATCCTATGTTTTTATAAAGAATAAGTTCATACTCCTGACCTCCAACCCATGAGAACGCATTAACCACAAAGTTATCCTCCCTCCAACAATGCTTAATAGTCCTCTTGATATCAGTTTCTAGAGCAAATCTATGGATCACATACATCTAGTCCCAGGATGGTTCATAAACACCACACATTGATATGACCAGGACTTCAGAATCTAATTCCACGATGTCCACAAGAAAACCAACCCTCAAACAAACTGTGATTCCTATGAGAAGCACCCTTACCTTTGCACCCAAAGTATATCTAGGACTAAATATCACACTAAAGGCCACCAACACTGAGCCGCATGCATCGCATATAACCCCACCATCACTAATGATCCCATTCATTAGCGAGCCATCCATATTATGTTTAAATACTTGATGTGGCCGAAACCATCTGATCCATCAGCCAACCTGACCTCCAGACATGATTGGTACAAACGAGCCGTAAGGAACTAGCAGCTACTGGACCCCTTTGAGCAAAGAGCTCAGTTCGAAGATGAGTGCTTTTAATAGGATCCAAAGAAAATGGAGAAATATATAGTTACCCGACCGGGAAATGTTATGCTCCTCCCAAATGAACCAGCAAATGGAGGATAGAATAACACTCTTCTCATTGCATTCTATAGCCCTTCCCTACAAACATTGAATCCAAGACACTAGAAAATCTTGTAAGTATGGGTGATCATGAATGAAGCATGGTAGGGGAGTGAAGTGTGACCAAATAAACACCACTTTCTCACTTTGGCCCAACAGATGCAGCGCAGGCACACCCTATGTTTTCATACAGAAAAAAACATGAATCCAAGTGAACACACTTCCTCTAGATGCTATCCTCCATAGGAAAAGCACAGTTTTTAATGTTCCAAACCAGAAGGTTCATTTTCATGTGTATTTCATGACACTATCTTTTCAAATACCACTAGTCTAGCATCAGTTCAACATGTGACAACTTCCAAGAATCCCATCCAATGAACATACATGAACTCGACCCTGGGAAGCATCACCTATCCACCTCCGAGTTCATGATAATCTTCTCATAACAATTTTTTACTCCGGGTTAAGTACAGACTGAAGCATAATCGGATGCTTGCTTTCTTTCTGAAATGTAATATCTAGAGTTGGACACCATGGAAAGAACAAACGCCCACTTGACCAGTTGTCTTTCTAGAATCAAATGTTAGCTTTCCCAATAATCCACCGAGTCTATCCCTGTAATTCATTCATATACAAGAGCATACGCCTTGCAGTGCCGGTCAATAGTGGACTGCGGTAACCAATGACCACCCAATGCTCCCCATAGTGGGCATTGAATATGGATGCCCAAAGTGAATCCCTAGAAATAATGTCCCATGAATGCCTCTCTTTCATGACTTGCATGGTATCATTAATATCATGTAACCAACCTCCACCCTCCTCAACTGGTTTAGCAAAACGAGACTAGCAGCCCAATAAAAATGATCTATGTTATTGGGATACCATAGAAATTCATTATGAACATTACCCATTCATGTAATGGTTCTTTTTGGAGGCCTAAGTACTGTGAAGACATGCATTGGGATGGCGGACAACATGCTGTTAATCAAGGTCACCCTCCCTCTGAAAGAAAAAAACTTGTTCTTCTAGTAAAAAAAACGTCCCAACACCCAATTAATAACATCATAAAGAACAATTTTTCATGTGAACACATGAAAGTGGGACACCCAGATAAAGTATAGGATATTGTTGTTTTGGTCAATCAAATAAGTCTTGTATAGCCCTACATTGATTACCTTTGCACGTATTAGAAATAAAAACATGGCTCTTACTGTAATTAATGAATCTCCCATATATGTTCCCATACACGGAAAAAATATACATGAGGCTCCTCAGTGACCGTCACCTGCCATTAATGAAATCAAAATATCCTCGGTGGACATCAAATGAGACACTCCTTCACTTCTGTTCCTACTTAGATAAGGAAATAAACTTCCACTCTCCATTACACTAGGTAGATTCCATGATAAGGCCTCATGTTCCAAGATAAAGTGTATTCTAGAAAGGGGGTCACCTAGCCTGACTCCTCAAACTAATTGAATGAAGCCAAAACATTTTCCTTTGAGAGAGATAGTAAACCATAGGGAAGAAATCACCTAAAGAAAAGGTCACAAAACTATTCGTGAAACCCAAATCATTCTATCACAGAAATTAGAAAACTCCATTCCACTTTCTCATATGTGATGTCTATATCAACATAAAAATGACAATTGAACCACCGTCTCCCCTATTAGGATCATATACTAGCTCACTATAAATCTTTGTCACCCCTTGAATGCTACGACCTTTAACAAATCCATGTTTCTCCCTAGACACCATCAATGGAAGGATCTGTTTCAACTTACTTGCAATGAAGCTTTCCAGTATTTTATAAGACACTTTACATAGGAAAATGGGACTATAGTGATTGATATTAGTGGGTTATGTGACCTTCGAAATCCACACCACCCTGGAAGCAGTAATTCCCTGATTAAAATTACCACCATGAAAAAATTCATGAATCACCATCACCACTTGAGGACCAACTATAACCAAAGAATCCACATAGAAGGCACCCAAAAAACCATATAGACTTGTAGCATTATTAGGGGAGATTGAATGAATTTTCCTTTTGATTTCCTCCTCACTTGGAGTGGCCACCAATGTTTCATTTTCAGGACCTGACACCAAATGGGGTATGCACCTCCAAAAACCCAAATATATTGAATCACCCTCGACATCCTCATATATTGAAGGAACCCCTACCGCCACCAGGTCTTCAAAATGGTCTAGCACCAACCGCCCCACCACATCTACCTCGAAGGAAAAGACTCCATTACCATGATTAATATTTAACCTCATGTTACTCCTTCCTCTTAAACATTCATCAAAAAAGAATTATTGTGATCCCCTTCCTTCAACCATCTCACCCGAGACCACTGCTGGTAATCTCTCTCAACCTTCAAGAGCTTCTCCGAAAAAATCCTACGCTGGTCACATAAGATATTAAATCTATTATCATCCTAATTAATCTTCAACTACCCCTCAATATTCTCAATGTTTTCATGAATGGAATTCAAACCCATAATGTTGTTTTTCCTATCAGCCAACCATACTGGAATATCCATCTTCTGATGCTTCAAAGGGTTCGCAAGGCCATGCCATGCACCTTAATTCTCCTCTTGCTCCCAAGAAGTTCTCACCATCTACATGAAGCCTTTCACTGGATTCCAGCTACTAGAATAATGAATATCCTTCCCCCCAACACTATCACATCTATGCTCCACCAGTAGAGGAGCATGATACGACAACGAGGGACTCAAATGATTGAATGTAAACTGGGAAAAGGAATCAAGACCTTGAATGTTTGTAAATAATATGTCAAGCCTACAATGTATGTGATGCAACCCTTGTGATTATTACACCACATGAATCGCTTTCCCTTGAATCTGAAGTCCAAAAGCCCAGCTGCATTGATGAAGCCACAAAATTCCTTCATGGAAATAGTAGAAATGATCAAACCATCTATTTTTTCCTGTGCATCCACAATCATTTTGAAGTCTACACACACAAAACATAGAATATTTTTATGTTAGAAAGACCCTATGAAACGACAATGATCCATCCTCCCTTACGTATCATTGCTAGAATACACAATGGAGAACAACATCTCTCCCCCAGCACGAGAGAACACAGTGTTAATAAATTGAGAAGAAGGCTAAACACCTCAACCTAGACATTCAGCTTCCAGAAAATCCAACTATTCTAGTTATTCTAAGCTCCATGTAGAAAAAATTGAAATCCCCTCTTCTTCACCACACAGGGGAGCTTCTTAAGATTCTGTTTGACCTTGATAATGACCACAAAAGATGATAAATGTTTCCAAGAGTCAACCTCCATGAAATCATATTTTTCATGTGCCCCCAACCCACGGTCATTAAAAATGATTAGAGATAAGATTAATAATTACCTCCCCTGTCCTATAGGCTAGAAGCTCCAGTTGAAGAAAATGAAATTAGCATACCTGCCTACTTCGATTTGGACTAAGTGATAGGGCCAGTGACTTCTTGTGAAGGCATTCCATACGACGATCCCTAAGCTTTTATCATGTATAGACTCCCCAAGATCTCTAGTATCGAGAGACGAGGCGAAGGTAGTGGATAGATCACCACATCCTCCTGATGTAGAGAAACCAACAGGAGGCGCAGAGGAGAGACCCACGAGGACATAACCTGATTCACCACACCATTTGGTGATGACCCCCCCTATGTAAATTTCAAAGGAGAGGACAACATTCTGGGATGAAAGGATGACTTAATAAAGTCAAGAGATAATTGGGACAAAATCTGGAACTCTGACGGCGGAGACGATAATGATATAGAGTATCATAGGAGGGAGATATCCCACTTGTCCTAGGATACTCTTAATGCGACCAAGGGAACCTCGGCCATAGAGACATCTGCATCAGGGATAACGGGAGGCGACAATGGGATCAGACTAGCATGTGAAGTGGGGTCACCTGACAAAAGTTTTCCAGTCATTCTATCCGAAGGTGCGTGATATCCACCATCGAAATTTGAAAAATCAATACCCTCCCCAACTATCACCCCATTCACCGGATCATCTGAGCCACACGAGGGGACGGTGTGGAAGTCACTCTCAAAGCTCGAAATAGGCGAGCTAGCCATATACTGTGTCCTTCTGAAGACGCCCTCTGAGTGGTCATGGATCCCACATTCCACATAGACACACAAAAAGCCTCCAAAGAGGATCCCTTGACACCAACTAAGCCCTATTGCCTGACCACAACATTATATTTGATTATAGATTCGTCGAATGATCCATATCCATGCAAATATGAGGATAGGTCGCAGATTGAAGACAAACCGTATCATCATCCAAACAAAGGAATGAGCCTAGGGAATCACCCACCACCTTCAGAATCCCCGGATTATGAAAGGGGAGATGATGACCAGGCAGGACAACCCACACTGACACCGAAGGAGACTCTCTACGAAAATGAAACTCCCAAGACAAAAAAAATAATGAAAAATGCAATGAACCACATCATCAATCGTATCTAGACCTATCCCTTGAAAATTCCTCCTTCGAGGCCAGATGAATGCCAAAATCGGCCCTATAAAGATAAAAAATATCCAATAGATGAAGAAGACCATATTTATCAACCAAATCCATGAACAAAGCTAGCGGAGGCTTATTACTACCGAACCACACCACCAGATTTTGATCATGGAAAGCTGACGCATCATGCACCTCCTGCTCTGAAATCTCCACCATGGGTAAACCTTATAACTTTCTATCAGCCCTTTATCCCAATATAATCATTTGGAAAGAAGACTTAACCTCCAAAACATCCTTTGTCTCCCTTCCAACCAAATCACCTAGAGACAACATGCTACAGAGATCATCATTGAAGGATCTCCCCTTGAAACCACTAGGTGGAGCCTCCCCCAACATTCACTACGAAAGAATATCCGGAGAAGAGCCAATCCTAGTGATAGAACCAGGCACATTTGAGGCCAGAGTAGAAGAAACCATCGCTTCTCAGCCATTACATTTCCTAACTATGAACTATAAATCATTCCATTATAATAAATTTTTAAAATTGGAATAAAAACCACAAGTTAATTTAATATCGACACATTAACAATTATTAATCATCTTACTCTTTCTTAATTTGTGAAAAACTATAATAAAATATAATTTATTCCAGTTCAATGTGGGTACTAAACCAACACAAATTCCCAAGGTTATTAATTCCAAACCTAAATGATTACCCTCTTTTTTCATTAGTTTTATGGTTAACAATGTTATAATCAAACTATCACAATATTTATTCTCAAGATGAAAAATGTCAATGTTCTGTTTTACCTATAAATTTTTCTAACTCTAACAATTTAATCTAATGTGTTGGTTCTTCCATGTATTCAATGGAACATAAATCCCTTCCATTCCGAATGTGACATTAATGTTTATCACCATGTTATAATATTATTCATTTTAAAATGGTTTTGAGGAAAATAATTCTTTTCTATATTGTTAAATTGCTTTTTAAATATTTTATAAGCTTTATCTAATAAAAAAATTCATAATTTCCCATATACAATATAATTATTCCATTGTAATATTGATGATATGATGCCCCCTCATTTTAAATTGGATAATAATTATGTACCAAATTTTTTTTGATATGTTTTTAAATGAAAGACTTCAATTTATAGTGAAATATATCACAACACACAAAAGAAAATAAAATTTCTTGTATGAATTAAATTTTTTAACACATGTCTCTATCATAAATTTTAAATCATCAATCAACGGTGATATATAAGCATCACTATCATTTCTAAGATGAATTGTTCCATAAAAAATAAAGAACTTCGTCACATATTTTAACTTCATACATATATCTTGGAAATATTTGAAAAAACAAATATAAAATGGCATGAAAAATACAGATTTTTTATTCATAGTTATCGACTCAATTCATATATTCATAGTATGATTCTAATATCTCTAACTTCATTTCAAAAATCAGAATATTTGCAATCAAATATATCACATTGAGGTATATCAGTAGTTTGATATAGGATTAAATTAGATATTCACTAATTTATATTCCATATTATCCGATTTTAATAATTCTAATTTGAAAAAAATATTCTTCTAATGATGAATTATTTCAAGATGATGTATTTCAATAGTAAAAGGTCTAGTTCCTATTCTTGAGAATCAATAATAGTTGGATTTTTCATCCATTCTATAATATGATGTCCCATATTTACAGAATTATTATAAATAT
The DNA here is from genome assembly GCA_963277665.1 of Viscum album. Lineage (NCBI taxonomy): Eukaryota > Viridiplantae > Streptophyta > Magnoliopsida > Santalales > Viscaceae > Viscum > Viscum album. Next base: position 24,978,636 of record OY728120.1, on the reverse strand, counting down.
TAATATTGATTATAGTACAGTGCATTAGTATTTGGAAAATGTTTTATCTTTTAATACCCTAATAACATTGGGCATAAAATTTATTCTCCTATTAATTATATTTCATAATCCCATTTCTGTTAAGATGTATCTCTTTTAAAAGTACAAGAAATTCAGTTAATATTCTACCACATAAACAATTTCTTACATTATTGTTAAATAAACATAGAAATAGAGATAATAATTTAAATTGATTACTTCTTGAGAATATTAGTTTTTTAGCATATTGATACAGTCATTCATCACATTTCTTCAATGCACTCAACACTTACATCAAGAATTAATTCTTCCAAATGATCGTTTGTCTCATGCTGGACATTTTGTCCATCAATAAATGTAAATTTTTTTTTATTTAACCATTCCAAACCCATTATGTCTAAATTAGATTAAAACCATAGAAAATCATATGGTCCATAATTTATCTATAATCCAATTTTATCATATTCAAACACTCATTAGTAGAAAATTATATCATTGTTATCAATATTTCTGTCAGAAATTTCTATTGAATTTTGAACCCCTTTTAAAAATTCATTGCTTATTCTTTGTTCATTTATTAAATTATGATCCATTAATTTCCTATAACAACAACTTAATTGAAAAATGTTCTAAAACATTTATTCTTGTATATTAATATATATATTCAAAACATATATACATATAAATATAAAATAATAAACCGATTTAAGAAAATTATATTTGGAAACAATATAAAACTTAAAAAATTAATAATAAAAACATATAACCAAAACTAATTTTATTAAAAAAATAATAAAAATATTAATTTTTTAATTTTTTTTAAAAAAATTAAAGAAAATCGAGAAATTCAATCAATAATAAATACAATAATGTACAACCAAAATGAATTTATACCTATAATTTAAAATTACAAAAAAAGTATATTAAATGTAAATTATGACATTAAAAGAAAATTAATTTTCAATGAAATATATAAACATATATATATAATGAATATATTAATGTAATTTATTAATTAAAAATAATTAATTAATCTTAAAAAATTAAAAAAAATTACTTATTAAATATGTATTTCATTGAACAAAATTGTTATTCAAGTCTGATGGATGCAATCAAGGGAAGTGGAAATAGGGAGAATTATTCCACATTGAGGATTAAAATTTAAAAAAATAGAATTGAAAATAATTTAATCAAAAAATATGGAGCAAGGTAATGATTTGAGCTGATTAGGGTTTTTGTGGACTAAGTGAAGTCATGGGATGTAGAGGGTATATGAACAATGTAATAATAAAGAGACATAATATCAAAAATATTTTGTTAATAAAAATAACATTGAAGAATGAGTGTTGGTGGGTTTTAGTCATCGGTAAATATGATTTTGTTTTTTGAAATAAAATTTTAGAAAATGCGGAGATTTCTATGCATATTTGATTATATAAAACCATTTAAAATATGTTTTATCATAACTAATTTTAAAATAATTATTATTTTACTATTAACATCAATTATTATAGAACCAATGTTAAAACAGTTATTGTAAATAACTTTCTTCTACTAGTGGATAAACCATATAGGAAACCTAAAACCAATTAAAAATGTAATTGAAGAACTCATTGTGTGTACCATACGCCATATATTATTGTTCTATTAGTCTTAAAAAATTTACTTGATAAGGGTAACATATAGGTAAAAAACAATACCTCCTCTATAGTGTATTCATGGGTTGAATAAATCACCCAATACTAGGGTGGAATTATCTTACCATTCATAATATGAATGTTCCTCATGTGGTAAAGAGTGTCAGAGAAGGGATCTTCAAGGAGAAAAAGAATTTATAGGAATTTAGGAAATCATGGACATACCTTCATGATGGTTTTTCCTCCGAATATATCCCTAAGGGATGCTCCCCATGTGTTCATACATGTACTTAAACATTTCAAGAATACATAGTCGGTAACAACTATTTGTAACATTCCCCAAAATCAATATCGTAATATTTCATCTTATAATTTTTTTCATTCATTAATAATTTATCTATGAATGAATAAAATCCTAAAAGTCATTGTTTAGATACCATAATCAATAATAGGTTAAATATGAATCATACTATATGATTGAAAATGCCTAAGATATTCTCTTCTTATTCATTATGAAAGTTTGAGGCAAAAAAATAAAACACCATTATATCATATTAAATGATATACACATAATTTATACAATAGTACTCGGTTTCATATAAGTCATTCCATACAATATACTTATATCATACATTATGATATAGTTATAAAAACATCATATATATTATGTATTTATTTCATATCTTTGTCACAAATAATGTATCATTTTTACAGATGTAAATTATATAAAACATATTTTAACAAAAGACATGTAAATTATAATACTTACATATATAATGTATATAAACTAATAAATATAAGTATAAAATTTTATAATACGTTTATAAAAATATTCATATAATAAAATTATTGTATATAAATATTATTTTATCTAATATATTCATATACACACACATAGATATATCATCAAATTAAACAATTATGTATAAATATAAAAATTTGTATATGATTTTTTAATTTTATATATAGTTAATAAATTTTAAACCATAAACTATTTATTCAGTATAAATAGAAAAAATTATATAATAGTAAAACCCCTTTTTATTTAAAATATAATCCATCTTTTTATCTTTGTTAAGGGGGAACCATTAAATGGATCGAATTCCTCATAAGGAATTATCAAGGGCCCCATAATAAATTGCATGGAGGCCTAAAGAAACAATGTCTTAATCTCTAGCATCCCCTCCTACCATCAAATAATCCACTACCCCTAATTACTCAACATCATGTATGCATCCAACATCTCTAACTCATATCGATGTTTTGGGTGTGCTTTGATAATAATTCAGTGATGTCAATAACCAATCACATAGATTATTATTATAACATCCTCTTATACAAACAACAAATTAATGTAATTTTAATAGCATGGAATTCACATTTTTTAACTTCGGAATATGTTTTTGATTACTATTTTAGATAGTTTGGAGAACAATATATAAAAATCATAACACTTCCATATAATTTACTTTTTTCCACAAAAGTTAGGCTTTATAGTTAATATCCAATATCATTCATTCTAATATTTATTATTTTATATTGATCCAAATTGGGAACATTTACCCTTCCTATTATTCCTATCCATCCATAAAGCCTCTATTTTTATGAAAATTTTTGGAGGGCATAAATAGAACAGTAAGGGACATAAAAATAATGGAATCCCATTACTCATGTGAAAACATAAGAACACATAAAAATGCTTCCATATTCTTAATAAAACATTATTCACCAAAATAAAATAGTTATACTTATGAAAATAAAGCATCACTAAAATAAAATATTTGAGAACCAATTATATAGAATAAGAAAACCATGAATGCATCTTGAGGCTAGTTGGAGTTCATGAAAACATTATAACCCTTTCACCATTAAATTAATATAAAATTTATATAACTCATTAAGTCAAATGATATATATATAAAATATTTTTTGAGCCATAATAAAGGTATCTTGGGGAAACATATACATAAAAATTTATTTCTCATGTTTAAGCCATATCATGATAACATAAGCTTACTAAATATCATTTGATTCACCCACCAGGTTATTTCCCGCATCATTCACCTTTAGTGACTAAATTATTACATAATGGATTGGCAAGATAAAATGGTCTCACCAACTATTATGAGCTATATTGGCCTCACCCATCATAATTTATAATACTCAAGTACCATATCATTATCAAAAAACCTGTAATCTTTAACATATAATAATAAATCCATTTAAAACCTAATTTTATCACATAATAAAAACAAATTAAATTTTCACATAATAATGAGAGATATTATTTTTCTTCAAAAATGTTTAAAAATAATTTTTTTAATAAATTTAAATATTATATACATTGAAAATATATGTTATTTTATAGAGGAATTTTGATAAAAAAATAATGGATATTATGTGTGGGAATGTGTTCAATCCATATAAATTAAAAACATTGCAGTTGTTCTTTTATAAATATTCAAAAATAACACATATGGAAAATGATAAAAAGATTATATTTAATCCATTTTTTGAAAAAGTAAATGAAATAGAAAAAATATTATTTTATAACCCATTGAGGAAAAAAATCTAAAGACCACATAATGGAAGAAAGTGTGTTGAAACAAAATAATTATATAATATATATTTACAATAATTCATGTTGCCTTCAACCCAATATAATTTAATTACTTTTAATACTCTTCAGAGTAATAATATTTTAATTGTTTTATACTTGATTGATAAACTTTTATATGCTCATTTTATTTTTATTATTATATTTATTTAATTTGTTACCATGTTTTATTTTGTTACTAAAATGTTGAAGTTCACATTGAAATTTTTTGGGTCTTCGGTTTATTACAACAATAAAACATTGGTTCATTGACCATGGTCAAAATATTTATTGTAACATTTACTATAAAATCTTAATCATTTTTTAATTAATATTTTTATAAAATATATACATATTTTAAACCATCCTTGTAAGTTAGTCATGAAACAATCTATGTCATTTTATGGATGTGTTAGTCTATAGATATTCCTGGACAATGTTTTACTAACTGGTTTCATCCATATGACCATCATTTTATGGTGGAATAGAAAAAAATCACATCATTCCTTGGAGGATGTAGTCAACATATATTCATGATTGACATTATCATTTTTCTAAATATGGAAATGTAAAATGGAATGTAATAAATTATTTTTAAAGAATAATAACTATTTAACTATTATATTTTTAATTCATTTTATAAATATTTATAACTAACCATATGATTTGGGTATGAAAAAAATCAATTCCATGAGGGGGTAGTACACACATATGCACGAGTTGGGTTTCATTTCTAATATGATGTAAATGGGCATGAAAAAGATTTTTAACACAAACATATTATATTTTAATTAAATAGAAGATACTAATTGTATTATTTTAAAATGGTTAAATAAGATTTTAAAGAGGTGAAATAAGAAAAAAACATGAAACACTCAGTTATTTATGATAAATTGTCATTATAAAACATCCCTTGGAATTCATCTCAAACCTTATTCAGGTGTCCTTTTGGTGAGACTAAAACAACTAGGATGTTGGAAGGGATGCTGATAAGGTATTTGCGTTAGTGTTTGTAATATAACAAATTTCTCATACATAAATATTACATATAGTAGATTAATATTCATTACACAACATAATGACCCATACGAGCTTCATTTAGGTATACTGCCTATGGAAACATGGACACATTAACAACTGGTCCAAAAGTGGGAAACAAAATCTCCAAATAAGTTATTCATAACTATCACCCTTCATGTATATATAAATATCACATTTATATAAAATATGGGTAAAAGAAACATATTAAGAACAAAGCTCAAATCATTGATAGACTAATTAATGGAGATGTCGACATTACATGAGAATAAGGGTATGAGAACATCAGAATAAAATTTGAAACTCATTCCCTATAAATCATAGATCATAAAAATGATTCATGGAATAAATCATTATAGTTCAATATACATTAATCATAATGTAATTTGAGAACATGATCCATGAAATTATAAAATTATCATGAAACAATGATTTTAGGAAGGCACGTAAACATTATACCACCCTATTAACTTTCATCCATGTATGTTTTAACATTAGTTTTGGTTTTACTTTTTCATTTTCTATTTAATGATGAAAATTAATTATAAGGATACATATAATTTCCAAATAAATTATTTTTTTTAAAAAATATTCCGGATATAGAATGTAGGATTTATAGTCTGATGTTGATATACAAACCGTGTAATGGGGTCACACAATGTGTTATCTTCACTGATAAGATGACGTGAAATGCCTGAATACCGTGAATATGTTACATTACATGTATAGATAAAAATCATATAAATATTAAAAATCATATTTTTATAAATGTTGATTCATTTTTATCTGTATATGGAATATGAGAATTTACACGACGTGAACCAGGGTTACACACCACAAAATTATAGTATAATGTAGTTATAAATTTTTTGCAAGGATTATTTCATTTTCACTCACCATTCATCCCCCACTTTTAGAAAACATAGCCTCCATAGAGATATTTTTGGTGCCTTTGAGTACCTCGGCCCCTTCTGGATCATCCGTTTGGAGAGTGATCATTATGTAGGCTGTGTTGCATTTCTTCTAATAAGTGATCTTCTAATCTTGTTATTCATTAAATCTCTATAATTCTGCATTTTAGTTTTCCATTTCTCCTTGGTATTGATGGATATAATATCGTAGTTGTTGAATATTTATTCTTGGTTGAGTTCTAAGATTATTTTCTCCTTCATCCAATGTTGGTGAGTCCTATTGCGAGTGTTGTGATTCCCTAAAAAAGGTTGGTTGTTCCATTTGATATTTCCATGTAATTAAAAACTATATTTTCATCATTTAATTTAAATTTCAATAGATTCAATAGTGATCCCCCAATTTTAATTGAATTGAGATTAAAATTAATATGTCATGTGTTTTGGAAAAATATCAGAATTGTAATTTTATTTTAATTTGGTGTATGTTATGAAATTGATGGAGATTGTGAAAATATTTGAGGGATGATTTTAAAAAATATATAAAAATGAATATATAAAAAAAATTACTTGTTTTGAATTTAAAATTAATGAAATGATGAAAAACATATGTTTCGGTTTGGGAATTTAATTGGCTTATAGTAACTAGAAATTTGGAAATTGTATTTTAATTTGATTCGAAATTATTATCCCACTATTGATTGATTGATTAAATGTGATCATGTGTAGTGGGTGGGATATTTGGGACAAGAATGATATGATGGTTTTCCCTAGTAATGTATGGAGGATGAATACTCTAATACAAACCTAGTTTGGCATGATTTTCCTTGATAGGATATTGATGATTCCTAATTGGATTGAACCTAAGATATGTTTTCACAAATGTTTATTTGTCATCACTAATATGATATTGCAGGGATCTATTTACTATAAAAAATCATTCCACAAGGATGATAACTATTTTTTTTTATTATATTGATATATATTCAAATTATAGAGAACTATTTTAATAATTCTTACTAATTTATTTACATTATTTTATATAAAAAAATTTCAATCCATGTTGAAATGTTTTTTGATCATTTTGAAAATAAACCTTGTTTATATTAAACATTTAAATGTAATACCATCCCAATTTTGATTAAATTTTAATGAATTAATTTTTTACTATTATGTCATATTATTATGGAACACCTGGTGGTAACGTACTGGGATTTTTATTCCACACCCTACCTTTGACATAGGGTGTTTGTAGATTTTCTCCTTCTACGTCAATGTATATTGAATGCATATCTTCGAGGAGGGTATGTTATTGATCACTTGTGGTTTGAGTGATATTTCCATTTGGAAATTAAATTCTTAATTTCAGAATTTAGACACTTTGATGATAAACTTTTTTAATTTTTGATTTACCTGTTTAGTTTTTGGTACTATCACCCTTTGTATTTTTGAGTATACAAATAATTGTTTTGTTATATTCCACTGTGTTGGTGGAAAATTCATTCCAAATTTTGTATATAATTACTCAAGATTATAATAACAATTCCATGGGGAAGAGGAATTACCTTTTGGGATATTTCATGATTATATTAGTTATCAGGACATTGTGGTATCCAAGACGAGTCATGAAAAATTATAATCATAAGAGTAGGTTAAGCATCATTCCATGGTCTTATTATACAATTTGGAGATCATTTAGAGATGTAAAAGGTATTTTTGAGTGAGTTCCAAGATATATATCACCCCAATGAGAATTATTTTACCAATAGAGGTCTAGAAAAATAATATTGAGGAATAATAATAGTCTTTTACCAAATATAGATTTGATAGGAAAAAAATCAAAATTGCGATAACATTTCTAATGAGATTAATTTCCATGTCGTAATTATTTGACTTCTGATCTGTGTAATCATATGATATCATAAATTTTTAATTAGAATTATTTGTACCATCATTCCATGAAAAAGGTATTTGAGTAAGATCTAGGATGAAGCTTTTGATGAACCACAATGAGCAAAATCTATTATAAGCCACAATCGGGTTCAGGTTGTTGTGCATATTGTCCAAGCTCTAGGACAGACACCTCCACCTATTCTCATTGAGGCTCTAGATGTGGGGCCTCAGAAGGATGAATCCAAAAATCATATTTTAGATTTCCATTAACAAAATACAATATTTTTTCATGTTTATAATGATCCTCAGTAGGCTAAGGATGGGTTGAGAATGATAAAGCTTCTTTTTTAGTTCATGGAAACACCTACTGCAATCATGGTGAAATGTGTAACATTATAGTTGTAATGATCTAGAAGGATATAGTCAGACATTATTGTGACATTAAAAAATATTTATGGTTTATAGAGGAAAGAAATCATGTTTTTATTAACCAATATGTTCTACACAGTCTTTATGGTGTTGGATAAGGATAAAATGTTTTTTGAACTCAAGTTGGCTAATAGGATCATGAGAGTGTATGATAAATAATTCCTAAAGATTGTTTAGTTTTTTCCACATATTATATAAAATTAAAATAATAACAATAAAAAGATATATATGGTACATTGATCAAATATTTGTTCTCATATATTCTTGTTGAATCATTCTTCTTATACTTAAGTGATATATAGAAGATTTTTTTTGAACGTAACCATGCCGGTATGTTAGGGATGATAGGTCATACTTTTACTCCCAATAACAGCTCTATGTGATCTTTTGAATAAAATATAAATATTAATCTATCTCATGGTGAATTATGATAGCAGTGTAACTCTAGACCCCTGGTAGTTCCCAGTGGAGGCCCTTTAACTTTCTTCTAGTGTGGAAATCCTGGACATTTGTAATGGGTTTTCACTGGGGAACCCAGGATATGTGGTTCATTTTAATGATAAAATCACATGAAACAATTTTTTATATCATCTATAATCCACATAAGGAAATTAAATCAATAACACCAAATAATAATGTAACAAAATAAGATGATTCATGATCTATTGAGTTCTAACCATAGGAATCCAGAATGAAGCTTCATCATGTAGTGTAAGAGTCTTGATATGAAGTAGATAGGGTTATAGAAAATGATATAGGTACCATCATTATAGAATTATCTTTATTTACATAAATATTTGATACTATTGTATATAGTTTATTCATTTCAACCCAGATTTTGAATATGATTAATCTTCCTATTGAAATGTAATCTTATGTGCCAGATATTACTACACCCTTAGAAAAGAGAGATAATGATCGGTTATTGTTGTCTTAATTATTTGTTCTCATTATCATAGATTTATATTTCATTATATATTAAGGGTATAAACATGAAAAGTATTTTTTCATCATTAGAGTGGATTGAATTGATAATAAATCCTGAATTTATTATTATTATTGATGGGTATCCTTTATGGAACCTAATTTGGTGTGCCATTTCTTTCCAAGAGAATTTGACGAGAGTATGAGAAAAGATAGACCATATAGCCAATATTTAGGGAAAGTAATATCATTATTCAGTTATTATTTAGATAATGTATATTTTAGTTATGATCTCCCACCAATTTTCATCAAGTTTCCTAAAATTTTTCATGCAAGATTCTCCGGTTTCCTACCAGTAAGGGAGAAATAGTTTTCTATGTATTTTGTGAATGGTACTCAAATAGTTCCTATAACATCCTACCACATATACCCTAATAAAATTAATTTCTTTAATACTTAATTTGATGATCTATTAGAATAAAAATTTATATGAATTGTTATATCACCTTGGGTGGTGCATGTTTTTTTAACAATGCTAATAGAGAACATCAATGATGTGTTGATTTTAAGAAATTAAATCACGAGATAGTAAATAAAAGATAACAATTTCCATGTACTGGTGATCTATTTGATCATGTCAAAGGGGAGAAGTGGGTTTCAACGATTTATCACTGAGCTTGTTATCAAAAATTGAGAATAAAATAACCTAACATTTAGAAAACGTCCTTATAGAGAACTTGTCTCAATTTTCAATACCATATCACTCTATTTGGTCTATGAAATAGTCCTAAAATAAATATGGATTTAATAAATTTGGTCTTCTAGGATAATAATGATGAGTTTGAGGTGGCCAATGTGGGTGACATCCCAGATTACTGTATGTCCAAGGAGGATCATCTGCTTCAACTAAGAGAAGTTGTGGAACTACTGAGAAGTCACCGACATTATTCCAAGCAATAGAAATTTAATTTCTTGATTCATGAATTTATTTTATTGGGAAACATTGTCATTGAACATTTTAATTATTTTAATCCTAATTGGGGAAAGTTGTTTTCAAATGTGGGCAATCATGTTATTTTTTCATGATTTCGATATTATTTGGTTTATCGGGATATTATCACAATTCATAAAGTATTTCTCGATGTTTGCCTCTCTGATGATAGCTCTAACACGTAAGGGAGTTATTTTTTAGGATGATAAATGTTAGAGTTATTTTTTGATCTTAAACATCATTTGAATTATATGATGGTGTTTACTCATCCATATTTTAGGCATGGCTTTTTTTCTTCTATGATGCATCAGGTTCGAGTTTGGGATGTGTTTTTATATAAGGTGATAATATCATTTCCTATGGATCCTGATATCTTAGGCCACATCAAACTAATTATAAAACCCATGACCATGATTAGGAGAATTAGAAAAGAGTTGGTGGAATTTACTTATTGGTGAAAGGTTTATCGTCTATTCAGAATAATAGACTATGAGTTATATATTCTCTAAAAAATATTTGAATCTCCACCAATGGAATTGGTCAGAGTATCTATATTCATTTGTTTCGGTTTCACTTATACCCTAAATAAATGGAATGTAATTGATGATGCTTTGAGTTAGAGACTCCTGACCTTTCCATGAAACCATCATTTGATGAGTGATGATAGATGGTTATTTTATTGTACAGTTCCATATAGGAATTCCAAAAACAACCACAATGTTATTTTGGATAATTTTCAACAGAAATCTTATATTACCAATATTATTATTAATTAAATGAAACATGATGATGAATTCCATAACATTAGAGACTCTCTTTGTTGTGGGGAGATCATAGATGAGTTGTCATTATCCAGAAAGGGTGTACTATGTTTTCAGAATCTATTTGACGTTCTGTTAGCTAATAGAAAATTTGTGATATGGTATTTCTATAATTCATATTAATCTTTGTTCCTAGGAGATATAAATATGTTCTTTGAAATTAGTTGGTAATTTTGGAGGCTAGTGTGATACATGACATCAGTGACTTTTTTTCACTTTTATACTTTCCAACAAGTCATGGATGAGAATCAAAAGCCTTTGTGTTTTCATTAGCCACATCCAGGGGTTACAAGGAAGTGTCTGATATATCAATGGAATTTTAGTATGGGTTTCCACATAACCAATGGATTAATGGTTTTATATGGGTTATGATTGATAGGTTAGCCAAACCCACTCACTATATACCCATTTTAGATTCATCTAATGTTGACGAGCACAATAATATATATATGATAGAGATTTTTCATTTTCAATGAGTTACATTATATATATCCTTTGTTAGAATTTCCCATTTTATGTATAATTTTTGGAAAGGACTTCAGTGGTCATTGGGATCTCACATTCATTTGATTACGACATACCATTTGTAGACAGATGGTCAGAAAGAGAGGGAATTACAGATTCTTTGTGATAAACATCATGCATGTGTATTCATTTTATTGGATCTTGGGATGACCATTTGGTACTGGTTATGATTACTTATAAAAATATTTACCATTCCATAATCATAATTTATACTTTTGAGTCCATGTATCGTTTTTTTGTAATTAATTGTTTGTTTTGGTTAGAGATTGGTGAAAAATACTCGGTAGAGATGATTTTGGTCCAATAGATGACATCGGTGATTGAGTAAATTCATTAGATAATGATGACATCAATGAGATGATATACATGTTATGTTGATCATCATAGTAGACCATTTGATTTTTAGTTGGTGACCAGGATTTCTTCAATGTTTCACCTAGTGTAGGCTATCAAATTCCTGTGGGACAATGTAATATTTCCCAATATTTTTTAAGACCATTGGGGTTGTTTAGATGGTGGGGAAAGTGGCACACCGTTTAGCACTGAAGCCATATTTTACAAAAATAAATATAATTTTTCATGTATATATTCTATGAAATATTATTCTAATCTATATCGTGTTTTGAGATGGAGTGATGTTGATTTTGAGATTGATTTGTTCATGGCTGAGCATCCAATTCAGATTGGTTACCCTGAGATGAAGGTACTTTGTGGGAGGAAGCTATATTTAGTCAGTGTGATATTGAGGAACCGTTATGATTCTCATGAGATATATAAATGTGGGAAACTATTTAGAGGTATGTTAACTCATCTATTTTAATATAGAGGCTTCTTGATATGAATTTTAGGGATATAATATATTTATGGTTGGTAGATTATAACAACTCATTGCCATTTTATTTGGTATGTTTTAAAAAATTGTTTTGCTTTTTCGTTTTCATTTTTTGGATAATTCTAATAATGAATTAGTAGGATAAAAATATTGGTGATGTTATGTAATTGTTTGTATTTTCAGAACATGACATGCCATTTTTGTAGTCTAATTGGAATTTAAAAACTGTGTAAGGGTAATATAGGACATGTAATCATCGTCTAGAATATACATTGAAATAGATGCAGAGTGTGAAATTGTTACATTCTATGAATATATTACACACTATGTGTATATTGAAAATAATATTTTAAAAAAAATTTATTAGTTTTCATCATATATGGAATACAATAATTTACACAACGTGAACCAAGGTTACATGCCATGTAATTATTGGGTAACGGGGTCTAAAATGTGATGTATAAATGATTTACATTTACATCAACCATCATCCCACCTCAAAAAGACATAAAACCTTTTCATGGAGATCTTTTTGTATTTGTTAGGGCCACGTTCGATTCTGGATCATCTATTTGGTGATTAAATTTTGTTTTGGATGTGATGTGTCTCATCGGGTAAATGATCTTCCTATTTATTCCTTCTCTATCTCTTTCCTATTTAGATATTGATAGATCATATTTGAAATGATGGATCTAAAAATTGTGTTGTTGAATATTGATTCAAGATTAATTTCTTAGATCCTATGTGGATTATTAAATCATTAGTAAGTACTGTTGCAGGCATTGTGATTTAATGATAAAGGTAGGTGGTTCTATTTGTGATTTTCCATGTAATTAATGAAATTATTTTATTTAACATTATTCAAATTAATTTTTGAAAACTAAATTATATGTGAATTTAAATTTAAATTTATATGGTATAGATTTAGGGAGAACCCACCAATTCAAAGGGAATTTCAATTTGGGGTTTTTATGAAATTGATTGAAATTATGATATAAATTTTGGATTGATTATAGAAAATCACTTATATTGAATTTATCAATACCTATTATTGTTTTTGAATTGATATTTCATGAAATGATGAATAAAATATGATTTTTTTTTTGAATGAAATATGCATATTAAAAATGGAAATCTGCTACTTTTTTTTGTAAAAAATGAGATTTAATTTCCCATTTTTGATAGATTTGTTGACCACATGAGAACATGTATTGATAGTGCGTTATTTGGGACAAGAATTCTTAGATATTTATTATATAGAAATATACTAATGATTAAAACTATATAAGAAACCTATTTCATAATTATTATTAATTATGGATTATTGATGGGTCGCATTCATCTTGAGCATGAGGGATGTGAGCACACATGTCTGGCCATGTTCATTGATATGAGAGTGTGGGATCCTATAACTAGAAAATATTGCACAATATTAACTATTACAGTGGTGAATGTGTTGATATTATAGATATATATTATATTGATATAGAACTATTTGACTCATGCCTATCAATTTATATAAACTATTTTAAATAAAATTTTTATCAAGTCCATGCTGAAATGTTTTTCTAACAAATTGAAAATAAATAATGTCATTCCTAAATAAAAAATATACATCCATGCTTAATTTGATTAATTTTTAAACAATGATTTTTTTATTATGGAATCATATTATAGAACACTTGGTGAGACCCTACTAGTATTTTTAGCTAGAATTTTACCTTTACCTTGGGGTGTTTTTAAATTTTATCCTTTCAAGTCTAAGTAAAGGGTAATATCATCTTAAGGTACGTGAATGTTATTGAACCCTTTTGACTAGAAGTGTCATTTCCTTTGGTATGTTGAGTTTGTATTATTATACATTGAGTACCTGGATGATGTAATATTTATGTTTTTGATATAAAACTTTGGTTTCTTGTGTTGTCTCGGTACGAGTTTTCAGCATATTTCTATGTATTTTTATCTTAGACTATGTGTATAGAAAATTATTTCCCAGTATTATATTTCCTGATTCTAGTAGAAAGTTTCCAATATGTTGGGATTGGGAACCCCATTAGGGATATCTAGTGATTTTATTGGTTATCTAGGTACCAAGGTATCTCGGAGGGTTCATGAAAAGCATGGAAAATATTTTGTAAATGATATTCACCATGAAATTCATAACATGTAAGTATTTTGATAACTAAATTTTTAATAATTTCTTGTATTGGGATAAAATCCTATGTACCCAATTTTGGGCTTCAGTTATCCTCTCAAGTACAAAATTTTAGGCTTGGGATACCCTGTTATGAATCCTCTTTCTTTATTGGGATAATCACTCATATACCATTTATAATCATAGGACATGGATCCTTTCTCAATGAATTGGTGGGAGATATAGGTCCCACCCATAACAAAATCCATTAATTTTTGTTTTTAAATATAATATTGAATTCATCGTATCGTAATCCATGAAAATAAATTTGTTTCATTAAAATTTCACCATAGAATATCTATTGAAAGGAAATAATTTTCATAACTGTATATTCATCATATACATAATCCATCCATATAAATAACATATATCATATCATTGTGTCATATAAATAGTAAATATTACGTAACATCAAAGGACATCATCATATTTTGAAAATAGTTTGGAAAGATCACATGCTATAATTCTTAAGGAAAACAACCTTTATTTAAAAATTACTTTTTTAAAAATTCATATTAATAAAATATTTTTCAAATGATTTTATTTGATGATAATATTTAAAACTTATAATGGGATATTTAAAAAATTCAGTTATCTAGATGATGTGAAATTTCATTAATGTCGTACACATAAAAAATATTCCTTTCACATTTTTGTAAAAGAAAAATGAGACATGTTTGGAAAAGGCATGAACCATACTTTTAAAAAAATTGTAACAAATGGATGAAATGAATTTAAAAAATAATAGTATAATATTAAATAATTCATGAAGGCCTTTTTAGAATAAATGAAAATGGAATGAAAATGTGTTTCATGTGAAGAGAGAAATAATGTTGGTTTTCATTAAAAAAATTCTTATGTTGTATTTAGTTGTTATATAGAATAAAATTTTGGGAATCATGTATTATCAAGAAATATAAAATAGGTAAGAACATATATGATTTTAGTAAGTGATATTTCATAAAATATCATAATTTTAATCTTTATCATAATTATTCCCAATAAACGATGACATTGTAATATAAAATTATTACCACATGGGTATCATTTTATTAAACGACCACATTAACGAATAACATGAAAAAACATTAGATATAATGAGAAAAAATAGATTCAATATTTTACCATTCAAAGGATAATTAGATACACCTATTAAGAAATATAATGGTGTATAACTTAATGTAGGTCCCAAAGAATGAGATATGAGGCAAAAATCCCTAACATTAAGTCTCAATATATTTCTTACATGTTTGAACCTCGATTATAATATATATATGGTTATTATAAATAAATAAATAAAAACCATAATCATATGTATCAAACCACATATTATTTACTAATAAGACTTTATTACGAATTTATTGACAAGTCGTAGTAAAACTCGAATTTCATTTAATAACTCTTGTTTTTCATATATGTTGTGGTTTGGTATCATCTATCATTACTTTTTTTTCATTGTTCAAGAATATATATTATTTTATCAATTATATAAATATGATATATATCCATTATAAATATATCTATATTAATCCATTTAAGTTAAATATTGAAATTGAATTACACCATTTATGGTGATGGTACACCGTATGTACAAATGAACGATATTTCCATTTTCTTGATGGATGAAATAAATAAAAGGTATATAATATATAAATTTTATAGAGACATTATGATTTAATATATATTAATTAAATTTATCCTTATTACATTACATGTAAATCTTAAATTAAAAATAAATCACATCGCTTAATGTTGTGGTAGTCCATTGTACACATGAATGACATTATATTATCCCTGATGTAATTGAAAGAAAAAAGGTATATGTGATATAATAATTAAAAATAATAATAATTTTACAATAATTTTATATATTAATTAAATATATTCTTATATTCAACCATGTAAAATAGAGATGAAAAATATATCACATCGGGTTATAAGGCGGTAGTCCACTGTTCATAGGAGAATTTATATTTTTTTCCAATGGGATTAGAGTTAATACTTACTATGTGTTATTATAATTATATAGGTATAAAAATATAATAAATATTATATAGAAACATTAAATATATAATTATATTCAATCATGGTTTGTGATGAGGGTAAATGAATAATATCAGTTCGTAAGGTGGTAGTCCACCGTACACACAATCGACGGTTTTATTTCCCATTTGGTGGAAGAGGAGATGGTTAATGGTTATATTATTCACATAATGAAACATTAGTGTATGGGATATTTTTGTGTTATTATATTATTTTGATTTAATAATATTTTAATGTGGAAGAGAAGAAAAAAAAAATCAAGGTTAATAATTTTATCTTTTCAGTATAGAACATATTTTGGATTATACCAAAACCCTTCTTAGGAGGGTTTAATAATATGTAAATGGGATATTGGATTTTTATATGGAAGTATTTAAGGGATATGGGTAGTTATTTGATGAAAAAAATAGTTTTCAAAGTGTGAATATGAGAGGATATGGGAGGCCTTTTATAATTGGGGGGGGGATATGGGTGGAATGTTTTAAAAGAATATAGTGCACCCATGTTTTTCAGATTCCACAATCTCCAAAATGGGTAATTATCTAAAATTTATGATTATAAGATATAAATATGGCCATAAAAGGGGTTTTGAACATGTTTATTGGTCATTTTACCCATTATATGTTTAGTTCAATATATGTAAACCCATTTAAACCTCATCCACAATAATTATTTTTTAATGTTTTTTACTATTCATTTTGACCAAATATCAATATGAAATTATTATATAATAATAATTATTGTTATGCAAAATATGAAATATATTTTTCTAAATTAATCTTATAGAATTTGTAATGTTAAATGTAAAATTAATCTTGTATACCTGATGAAAAAGTTGTTTTCTAAAGGGAAATCATTCAAACACTTAAAATGTTTTTATATCAAACATCAATTTGAAATTGATTATAATTACTTATATTTAATTAATTTTAATATAATTGACTAGTTTTACTTTTAGAAAATGTTTTTTACAAAAAAAATAATAGCTATAAATTTTTAAAATGGATTTGCAGTTTTCAATAAAAGTAGTTATTTTTCACTATTAATAAATTAATATTTTAGAAAAACTCAGAAAAATTAAGCCTAATATAATTTTTATATTTTTATTCCAAAAATTAAATTATATTTTTCAAATAAATTTTCTAAATATGTCAAAAATTAATTTAATTATATATTCATAAAAACAAATAGAAATCCTTTTTTAGAACAACAAAAAGTAGTTTTCAATTCATATAAACACTAAAAATTTAGTACTTATTTATCAATTTGGTTTATTTAAATGAAACCAATATAATTTATATTTTAAATTTTTGTTCTTAAAATTCATTATTACAAATTTATATCAAGGTAATTATGGTTTCAAATAAATAATAATATTAACTATTTTTGGTTCATTAAAATTATGTGTTGTGTATAACACAAGATATTAAATAAATTAAATTTAGTTGGTAAAACAATTCATAAAATATAAGTATTTTATATTATAGGTGAAGATAAATGGATAATTTTTTATAATTAAGGATGGAATGTTACATTTTATATGTGAGCAGGGTGGAAAACGTGTAAATACATATTTTTTTAATATATTATATTTATTTATCAATAGAAAAGGGCACAAAATAGAAAGGTTATGAATAAAATATAAGGTATGGTTGAAATATAGTCAAGAAATATTATTTAGCACTTATTAATTAATATTTGATTCCATATATCTTATTTTGACCCATATGTTAACCTTTTACTGTGGTTACAATACATATTTAGTAAAAATTATTATAACATTTAAACATCATTGTTAAAAATATAAAATCTATTATTTCTTATTAAATTTATAAAGTATGTAAAAACTAAATTTAAAATTAACACAGAAAAATCAATGAAAATATTATTTTGAAATATTACCTTTTAGGCATAAAATTGATTTTATACCAAAATCATGTAAAATAATTATTATTATAGCGATAATTGGATTATTTTTTTAATAGGGACTAATATCACCTTAAAAAAATATAAAATATAATAGTAACCTTTAAAAACTTGAAAATAAATAACTTCATAAATAAAAATAAATTTTTTTCATAGTTCACAAATCAATCTGTCATTTGAAAATAATACAAAAATTTGAACCTAAGAAAAATTTGAAAATACGAATCAAAAATTTAATTCCATTTATCAAATTAAAATTATAAACATTTGAAATTTATCTATTATATAAACCATGTAATACATGGAAAATATTGTCGTTAATTAAAACAATTATATTCTCAATTATTGAATTATATAATGCCATTTATAAAACTATGATGGTTACAAATCCCTAAAAAGGAATACCTAGAAATAATAAGATTTATTTTTATTCTATTTTTACTTAGGTTGTCACATTCTTCACCCTCGAAGAACCTTTTTCTTCACATTATTATTTATTATTTAAAAAAGTGGGGGTATTCATCCCAGAATGATCTTTTTTATCTCCTTGTTCAATCATTAGTCATGTTATTCTTCCAGAAAACCATATCCTAATGTATCACATAATTTCGCAATGCCTACTCTCTTTGATCCAAAATTTGAACCATATTTTACTCAAAATTTATATTATCTTATAACGATACCACTTTCAATATTAAAACACAAGATTACATAGGAATGTATTTCTTGTGAAAATAAACATGAAACCCAATATGTTACTAAGATAATCATGGATTTGGAAATACCCCTATAATAAACATACCCCATATTCTGTATTATTTCATTGGGACTTGTAAAATATGGTCTCAAATTTATATTTTTTACAAAACACATAAATTTTTTCCAAAAATATTCTAATAAAAAAATCATTTCATACCTTAAGATATATATATTTCCATGGGTTATCTGCATAACTTTCCTAACCTTTTTGAACTACCAGATTTAAATATAGAATCAATGGTACTTTATCAATCATATCTTTGCCAAATTCTGGTCCTTACAACCTCATTTCACTTTCTTATTTCTAACATGATTGAGTTTGAATCGACATTCCATATAGTTCCTCATAATGTACCATCTGTATACTGGACTGAAAACTATTATTTTTTGATAATTTCACCAAATTATAGATATTGATTCAAGCATCCCTAATAATCTAATGATAATGGTCAAATCTTATTTTACAATGTCATAATCACTAACTATGACTATCAATATGGCAGTGGATGAAAATGTGTAATGAAATTAAATTTTGATCCTAATAATGTTTTATGTGATTTCAAAAAATTTGATGAAAATCTAGGATAAGCATAAAATACAATATAATTATTGAATCTATGTAATATTACTATAACTTTAAGATAAACTCTCTCAAGTTGATCATAATACATAGTATCATAAAAGGGAAGATAATTCATATATTTATTCAATATATCAACAAAAAATCAAATAACAATATTACCTTGGGATGTAATTGGGAAATCCCATGATGAAATCCATGTTTATATTATCCAATTTCTTTTTAGTCATTGAAAATTTTAATTGATTACCATTCTATTGATTGGATTCAGTTTTAACCTATCGAAATGTCAAATAAAAAATCTTCAATGTCATTTTTCATTCATTCACACTCAAAATATTTAAAAAGGACATTGTGTATTCTATTTAGACCCTAATTAATTGACAATAGGGAGATATGAGCATCACTCAACAATTCCAAAATTAACTATGAATCATGGGGAACTCACAACCTCTTTCCAAATCTCATAACACATTATTTATTAATTTTAAAATCTGTAAACATAAACATCTAGATCAATTCCACCATTTCATGGAAATTATGATCTATAATCTGTATATTATACACTATATCTGATAATTATGACACCACTAAAACCTATACCAAATGATAGAGAGTTCATGTATGAAAAATTTCTAGGCCTCAATTCATTAAATCATTAATTAAATGACCATGTCTCAAATATAGTATGGTTGATGATATATTAAATTTTTAACTCAATAAATTGAATACTTTTTTTAATTTTACTGAATGATAGTGAATTATGTGATATAAACCCTTATCAGCTCAAGATATTTTATCCACCTAATTTTCAACACTTTCATGGTGAATATATAATTTAATCTTTTTTGGACATTATAAATTTCACATTTTGTCCCATAAAAATGATTCAACTGATGTTTTAAATAAAAAACCATAATTTAATGCTCAAGAACCTATGTTGGGTAATACATAAAAAGAGTTATATATTACATCAAGTATATCAAATTACATAATATTGGTGCATCAAGAAAAATCATTGTCCCTTAAATATGAACATGTGTAAATTAAAAAAGTTACCATTCCCAATTATAAAGGGTAACCGATTATAATTAGCCAATCTTGTTTTCAATTCATAGAAGAATTCATCACATTCTTCTGTACAAAATAATTTAACTTCATTTTGTGTTAACATAGTTAATTAATATATAACCAGGAAAAAATTAAAAAAAAATCAGTAGTATCCCATTAATACCTGAAAACAATCAATCTTAGTGACATTTGTAGGTTATGAGAACTCTTCTACTACTTTATTTTTAGTAGGATAAATATTTATTCTTTATCGAGAAAGAATATGCAAATAGAATGAAATCTATTACATCAAATAATAAATTATTATAAATTTTCCATCCAAATAAATTAATTTAAATTATTCCAACAATTATTAGGTTGTCTTCATGTTCCTCATAACGCCTAGAATAAACAAGAATTTCATATATAGAAACCAACAAAATATTTATCCATGTACTCATTGAAAACACTATTCATAAGATTCATAAATACTATTGGTGAATTTCAAACACTGAAGGAATTAAAAAACTAATAATTATCATACATTATATGGAACACCAGCCTTGGAATGTGTCTTCTTCACCATCAGTTGGTGATTCCAAGACTGTAGATAAATAATCGAAAAATAATGACCACCCTAGAACTAGTCAAACATGTCATAGATATGATGTAACATATAATTGTTCATAATAGTGATTTTATTGGGTTCTCTATGATCAATAAAAAGTATCCTGGAACAATAATTTTTTGAAGAAAAACTAGATCACTCTAATGTAATGTTACAGGATGGATAATAACCTTAATAAGAAACTCTTGTTACACATTTTTCAATTAAAAATGTTACATACGATCCATTCTATAAGTGGGTATTGAAATTGGATTAGCCTCAAGATATATATCAATAGTAACTTATAATTATTTATCACAAATAACAACATGGGAAGTAATGGAAAATACATATAGATATCCATTGACTACTAGAACATCAATAACTTGAATGGTTTCTCTCTTTTCAATAATATGTGCAAGATAAAATTATTATCATCATTTATCATATTCATAGCTTCATGATATGTCATAAAATGTATGAATTCATTCTTATATACAAACTAAAAATTATTCTATAAAATAACATCATTAGATCATAACTATATCTGAGAATGATAAAACAAAATCTAATTCATTCTAGGAATAACATCATACTCTAAAATGTTCAAGACAATAGGGATTGGAGGAAAACTCATTCCATAAATAATAATTGGTATATCATTATAAATTAGTGTTTCATTCAAACTACTCCGAGTAATTTTTACTACAAATTATAGTATAATTTCCTATGGTGGTTTTTAATTTTAATTGTACATTATTAGATTTGAAATAACTTTTAGATCCTAAAAAAAAGAAGATATTGGAATAATATGAACAAAAAAATAATACAACTATCACCACATCATTGGATGTTCATGTGACTATTGTAGTAGTTGAAAAATTCTATACCTAAACATTGTATTTATAATATTGAGGATTTAAACCATGATTATATAACATTGAACATTCATTAGAATAATATTCGTACTCATTGTAATTTAAAAATCATAATTTGGGATGAATATCTTTTTTTCGATTTCTTTTATATATAGAAATATTTTAATTATAGTCACAATCCAAATGACCCATCTTGTGACATTGGTAACACATAATTAATCCTATTGAACATTTTTTAAATTTTCTATTAGAAAATATGGAACATTTATTTGGATTACCTCTATATTTCTTAGTTTACTATAAATTTCTTGATTTCCAACTATATTGCTTCATACTATAATTTTCACGTAGTTAATAACTGTTGAAAAAATATTTTCAAAATTATCATCATGAAAAAAAACCACCTCCCATATTTTAAATTCTAAAGAGGAAAAATATATTTATAAACATGGTTACAAAATAATGTAAAAATAATCAATTTTTATCTAATTGTCCAGAAAAAATTTGAATCTTACTTGGCCAAATATGAAATATTTTCTTTGTGATCATCCAATGACTATAATAAATTTTGAGTGAACGGTAGATATTTTACTCCCAGATTCAATTAATGATATTTTTGTAAATACATCTATAGAAAATGGTCTTTAATGATAGGATAATATGTGTAATCAATCACATTATTTTACATAGAATTCGAATTCGATGACCACCATCAATATGGATTCAACATCAAAATGATCAAAATAGTTACCATTTTATGTTTCATTAATATATTATCTAATTTGTTTAATTATCATTCATATTTCATTGGGTCTGAAGATAATCTAAAATTATGAGGGTGATGTATCATTAAGTGATCCACTATTGACATGTTCCAATATATAAAATACATTTTTTCAAACGTACAACCATTAATATCTTTTTTAAACTGAGATAAATCTACCATAAACAATTCTATTATTAAAATTCATGGTTTATTATTTAGAAAATTATTATCCTATTGATTATTTCCAACTTAATCAACTTTATTTCTCTATGGAAATCCATTCTAAAAAACATAGATTAGATTAATAAATATTATAATGATTATTATATAAATCATTAAAATATAGTCATAAATATTAATATCTTAATAATTTATTTTAACATTATAATAACCTCTAAAGGAATCTAAATGATTCTTAAATATAGACAATAAAGAAATATTACATTATCAACCTAAAAATATGATTTTCATTAAAAATTCTATGTTTTATCATATTATGATCTTATAGGATTAATGTTTTATATAATTAATAAAATTTTTGTACAACAATGCGGACACATCCACATAGTGTAAATTTTTCCACCAAAAGGGGCCATTACATTTAATCCATTATTTCATTCAATATAATTTATATTTATATTAGACAAACATGATATAGAAAATATGAAAAATTTATTGTTACTATTCATCCTTAGATTCAATGGAAAACAATTGAAAATGTGGGATGAGCCAACAATTTTCAGTAAAATACATAAAAAAATGGAATCTCATTAGTATTGTTATAAGGACACAATCATAAACATTTTATAATCTCAAATTAAGTTATTAATTCACATTGAGGATCTTTTTAGGTTTAGTGTTTTAGAGAATTAGTCCATAACTATTACATTACATCTCTAAAATTACAAAGTAGACACTTATACTCAGTATCCATTTTTTCATAATAAAAATTCTTAAAAGATAACAATACTTCTTTTCTTAATATAAATCTTCTTGAGTTCTTCTTTTCTCTTACCGTTACCTATACCCTATGAAAAATATTTCAAAAACATGGGTTCAGCCTAAAAATCTCAGTAAGGGTTATAAAATAAATAAATAAAACACTAGTTCATTAGTACATACAAAACATGAACTCCTTAACATACCACATGAAATCATAATATTTATGAATAAAGTATTGAAATAATAAATCATAAATGTTACTTGTGGAATCTATAATAAACTTAAATTGTAGCTTTCACAGATATGTAGGGAGTTTCATTTGGAATACCTATAACATTATATTCCCTAGATATCTTAGTAGAAACATTCATGATTATCTCCTTCACGTTACCCAATGAATTGGAGATCTATCTCGGGCTCACCCGCCCATGGTTTTTCACAGAACCACCCGTATACGTGAAAAATGACCAATAACAATAAAACATTCATAACACATAAAACTAGAATAAAGGAAAGTCATCATTTCCTCATTTCAATCACAGTATATCATATCAAGATAAATGTATAATCAATGCTTTATCAAACAATTTTGAAAAACATTTAAAGCATTTATTAAAACGGTTTTTGATTCAAAGTGTCTCATTACACATTGAATATTTTAAAAGAAATTTTAATTTCAAAAAATTCACATCCATATAAATAAGTTCATAAAAACATTTTTAATAAAAATAAATTAATGATTAAGATTTATAATAGAAAATATTCAAAACTTTTAAAACGATATTTTAGTTAAAGAGTTATTAACCAAATGAGAGACTCTTGAATACAAATATTCACAGAATAATATTAAACAAAGCTTATAATATCATGAGAATAAGGATATTCATGATATAATATGTCAAATGGTAGTATATAAAACATATAAATGGTAATTGTTGTATAACAATGAATAATTCTCAATGGAATGTAAATTGAGATAAAGTCCCTTTCAAAGATAATATCCATAGATTAAGGACATATCAATGAAATATTTATGTGTCAGAAATAAGAATATACCAAATATAAGTGGAAATTAAGTGTAAAATAATTATAGTTCATTTATACATATTCATACCACTAAATAATTAAGATGTATATGTTTAACACAATGAATTGAAATTGGGTTAAGAAGTTCTCTTAAAGAAATTCGACAGCCTAAAAAATCACATAAAAATTTAGAAAATGATTTGATGAGAGAGAAAAGGGTATCTAATCACATGGAAAAAAAATTTAAATAAATTAACATGTATTAGAACATATCCCAACATTTTAGAATTTTAATTTATATAAATAACATAAAATAATTATTTTATTAAAAGAAGAGGGTGAAAGGGTCCCTTACCGATTTGGTAACTTTAGAAACATACATCCCATGAAGGAAAGAACATTCAATGAAGATGAAAATACACATAAATTAATTTATATTACACATTGAATACAATCATGTGCAGTACATACTCCATAAAAAAGGTAATAGAAGAAAAAATATAGCATGAATGTCATGGGAATAAAAAGTGAATTGAAAACACCTTACCATATTGTAATTATTCGAGTCGTAAGACCAAAAGTTAATAACCACCAAATGAATCACAAAATACCTAGAATATAAATGTAATAATGATATTATATATCAAATATAATTACACAATACACTATATGAAATAAATAAGTGGTGAACAATGGAAATCTCAAGAAATTTAAAGTGAGATTAGAAACCCCATACCTCGTGTTTTACTTAACTTATATGTTCCGTGTTTTTCATGAATAATAAAAATAATTTAATTTATATGTCCTTAATTTTTTTTCAATTTTATTATTCCTTTTAATAACATATTACCTTTATATAACAAATTAGTTATTTATTTGAGTTCATATCATATATTTTGTTGATGTTCAGAACTTTAGTAAAAAATGAACATGTTATAATTACTAGTTGTCCATGTGGTAAAAATTACACTATCTCCAGAATTATATTCATGATTTAATATCAAATATATCATATATATCCAGTATTTTAATTATTTCAAATATTCCATATCATTTGGAGTTAATAAAGGAAATACACTGTTCCTGGAGACGGTAAGTCGTACGTACGTATGAACGCTATATTCATTTCTATTTTATATTTAAAAGAATGAAAACTTAATAATACATAGGTATATTATAATTAAATTATAATATCTATGTAATGTAATTTAATTAACTCCATCATTTTAACATTACATGTATGTCATGAACGAGTCATATCACTTTGAGGGGGTGATAGTCCACACTTTTTCAAACGAAATTATCGTATTTACCTATTATGGAAACCATAAAGGAATGATATAAATGAGAAATACATAAGTATAGAGAATATATAAATATAATATATATCACATGTAAATATATTTCCATCTTAATGTCTTTCATAAGAGGTTTTAGGAGAATATTGAACAATCATCATTTCGTGATTTAGTAGTTCACCGTCCACAGAAACAGTATGTTCTTTACTCATTACATAGAGGTGTGTATAAATATAGTTCGAATAATTCTCATATAAATGAAATATTATTTTGAGGATACATGTGTTGTTATAAAATAAAGGAATAAAAAGAGTTTATGGGGTTTTAGAAGTAAAATAAATGAAAAGAACGTAAGAGAAGATGTTACCTTTAAATTGGGTAACTCCCATTGGTCGGAACCGAAAGTATTTCTTAAAGTGCCTTCTGCCTAACATAAGTATTATAGGTAGAAGAGAGGGATATTTAATGCTTATATGGGCCATGGATGGATGATCCAAGGGGCTTGGGGGTGTGATTAATGGGTTAGAGGTGAGGGGTTTTTATAAGGGGGAGGAGGGGCTCCTTAAAAAAGTTTGAAAATATTATTTTCTTATATAATGATTTTTGGTTATTAAAGGTCAAAAACTTTCTAAATTCGAAGATAAGATGACTCTTGTTTGAAATGAAATCATTCAATAATAATTTGATAGGTATTCGATATTGTTTTAATCTTTATAATCTTATTTATTTAAATCATTCATCAATGAGGTAAACACTGCATCATTATTGTGTCATAATTTTTTTTTATTTGATGCCAAATGATTATAAAACAAAATTCAATGATGTAGGAAATATTTTTTTATTTCAAATTAATATTTATACTCAAAACGATAACTTATATAACCCCATTTAATAATTTATTTACTAAAAGATATATGTTTATGTCATTTTTTCCATTAATTTAAATTAATTTATATAAAGTGTCATTATCACTCTTATGTGGTTCCATGGGGTCCCAAAATCGTCCCAAGGATGTCTATGGTCATAAATATATTAAAAAATATGAATAATACAAATTTTAGGGTAATTTAATTTTATTATATTACTATTTTTACATTGAATTACCCTATTTACCTTTAACAGCAGTAAATAAGTCAAAAGTTACTATTTAACAAAAATTATTTTCCTCTCATTGAATCACATTTGACATAATTATAAAAAAAAAATATTTGTCAGATTTTCAAAATTAAATTCACAAATGTGGTAAATTGTAATTTAAATGAAATGTTGGTTTTGTAAAAACTACTGAGGGTTTTCACTACTCATAAAAAATTTATGTTTTTTAGAAAAATACTGAAAATTCAGACTATGCTATATTTGATTTTCCGAATTTAAAAATTATTTCTATTTTAATAAATTCAAAACATAAAATTTTCATTAATTAATTTAAAATAATTTCCATTGTCAAAACAAAAAACGTGTTTTTTATGATATAATAACTATCAAAATATTAGCACTTGTCTATGTGCAATATCAAAGTGTAATTATTTCCAATGACAAAAATTGGATTAAATGTTAAAAATTTAATATACATAAAATTTTAAAAAAATTAAATGATAATCTAACCATATAAATAAAATATTTTAAAAGGTATTTTTGAATTAAAATACAGTATTTCTTACTATTCATTAAAAATTGAAATTTATAAGAAAAATTACAAAAATTTACCCAAACTAAATTTAGATGTCCCGATTCTAAATAAGGATTTTATTTTGTCAAATATAACAAATAAAAGTGACCAAAACTATATTTATAGAAGGTTTACTATCAAATGGTGAAAAATCGTCCTTTTAAAGAATATTAATGCATTTATGCTTAAAATTATATTCATTCAAATTTTAAGCCTATAACTTTTATTGAAAAATGTAAAAACATGTAAGAAACATGTTTAATCAAAATATGGTCCATTATATTCATTACCACTAATATGACAGATATGCGTTATCTACCATTTAAAATAATATTATATTATTACTTTTCTGTATGATTTGACATTTTGTGCAACACAAGATTTCAAAGAAACCTGTGGTTGTGTATTAGGTAAGCCATCCAACATAGAATCCACTTTAAAGTAAAATTAATATTTAATTCACAAATATTAATAAATAAGAAAATGTATTGTTCTTTATTTACTTTGGATGTTACATCCTTCACCCTTTTAGAAATTGCGTCTTTGCAATTTTAAAATTGGGCATGGAAACATCATTAAAACTCCCACATCCAAAAAATATTCAATAAAACTATCACATTGAAAGAAATAAAGAGAAGTACCAAGGTCACTCAAGTTAACTGATACTAGTATTCCATGAAAACCTATATATGGAGGAGAAAATAATTTTCATGTTCTGATATAGAGTTATAGAAACCATTATTAGGAGAATGTTAACCACTGGAAAATCAAAAACATGTTATAGGTTAAATGGTATTTGGTTTCCCAGTAGGAAAAGTAAATAGAAAACATTTTTTGGGTTTTAAGATACTTTTCATAAGGTTGGAGAATTTTTTTTATATTTACTAGGTCATAAGGAAATATACTTACTTTTCAATTAAGGTTTCATCCTTTAATATGTGTCTACCAAGAACATATCTTTTCTCCAAATGATTAGTATTCAAGATGAACTGTTCACATCTGGAGTGCTAGAATCAATTTCTAAAGAATCACATAATCCATAAAATATGACTATATATATTCCATGTCTTTAGACATTATCCAAATCCAAAATGGTTAGTACAAAATCAGATAATCCAAAAAAAGATAATTATTTAATTTTTTTTTCCAAATTTCCAAAATTCGACAAACAATACGCAAAGTTCAACAAAGACCATTCAATAAACAAATATCCATAAAATTCATCAAAGTAAACCAAAGTAATATTGAAACCCAAAACTCTTAAGGATTTAATCACATAGTGTCCCACAGTAATATCTCCAAATAACATTGACTATTCTTAATGTCGCATACTGACGTGTAATAAACATAATCACATATTCTCTATCAAATGTTAATCATTTCCATAAATAACACAAATAGCAATAAAACATAGATTCTTCCATAATAATATTTCAACAATTATTCCACAAATGAAATCCCATAGTATTCTATTTTTATTAGGCAAGTATTGTTTCTTCAAAAGAGATAACTTCTTCTAAAATAACCTTTCTCACTTAATCAACAATTCATTTTATTATACTAAGGATATCCCTTTGATAATACATAATTTCACAAAATCAACATTTTCTTGATCCATCAAATCATTTAACTAATGTAATAACTCATACTAATTAGGGACTCATGTAGGCCAGTGGTAGGAGATGCGACCTTGTCACCCTTCGGTTGTGGGTTCGATTCCCATGGCCTTGCGAGACGCGACGGGTTGTCACTCATCTTACGGGTTGTCCTTTTTATAAAACTCAAAAATAACCCTAACATATTTTAACATAAAAGTTTGTATGATACCTATCATTATCATCCCAAATCATTAAGACCATAACATATTAATGAAGACTTATATATATTGTCAATTTTTGTTTCACCTCCATATATTAAATTAAAACTATTCCCAAAAGAATGTACATCTTACCTTGATCATGGTGTCCACATGGTTTCATTGTCATCTTGTTCACATAGGTAGAAAGTCCATGCATTGCAATAATTATCTAGATATCTTTCAAAATCATTTTTATCCTTCAACCTAATACACCTTGTACAATATGGGTCATATGGGTGTTCATAGAAAAATAGTTTCAGAAAATAATCATTTATTACATATAATTTCAAAACATCTGATAAAACATGATTTTTATAAAATAGTTGGACTAAGTTAGTGTTGAAACATTCAATCAATGGTCCATTTAAAATAACTTAATATTGTTCTAAAATACTATAATTAAAAATAAAAAAAATAGTTTGCACAAGTGTCTCTGTCTTCAGTACCTTTTTCAAATTCGTAATATGCATCAAAATATTTTGATAAGGGATAATATTTGGAAATACCTTTATAATATTAACCTTTTTTGAAAATACGAGAATATTTTGAAAATGAGATATGAATAAATACAAACCATGATCCACGATTACATCGAGGTATATTAGATGTGTTTGATATCTCAAACAACTTCTTGCAAGTGAGTTGTATACTAGAAAAAGATTGAAAATTTTCTGAACATGACTTTTCAATAATTATTGCAAGCATGTCATCAGGAAGAGATAATAATGTTGTTTGAGATCCTCCTCCTTCCATTTTTAACTGAATATCCTTTATATAAAAAATTTATAAAACAGGGACTTATCTTCAATAGTAGACATGGAGACTCACCATATGTCTAAAAAAAATAATATCCCTAATGTTGCCTAAAATGTCCTCTGATACCAACTATACGGACCAGCCTTAAACATTACATAATCTTGAGTTTATATAATAATTCACATTGAGGATATTTTTTGGTTTAGAGTGTTAGATAATTAGGCCATAACTATTACATTACATCTCTAACATTACAAAGTAGACACTTCTTCTAAGAATCCATTTTTTAATAAAATAAAAATTATTAAAAGAAAACAATAATTTTTTCTTGATATAAATCTTCTTGAGTTATTTCATTCTCTTAAGCTTCCTTATAAACTGTGAAACCATATAAAAAATATGGGAGGAGCATAAAATGATCAGTAAGGGTTATAAAATTATGAAATAAAACATTAGTTCATCAATACAATCAAAACATTAGCTCTTTAACATACCTCATGAAATCATAAAATTTATGAATAACACATAGAAATCCTATATCATAAATTTAAATTCTGGCATCCATATCAGAAAAATCATTTTATATTTCATATCTATGTAGGTAGTTACATTTGGAATACACATCACAGTTTATTCCATAAATCTCTTATGATTATCATTCAAGTTTACCTCTGTCACTTTACCCAATGAATTGAAGAGCTATCTCGGGCTCACTCACCCTAGGTTTATCACGGAACCACCTGTATATGTGAAAAATTCCCAATAACCATAAAATTTTCATAACAAATAAAACAATAATAATGGAATGATAACATTTACACATTTCAATCTGAATAAATAATTTCAAGAAATGAACATAATCAATGTTTTATGATACCATTTTCATAACCAATTAAAACATTTAATAAAGAGATTTTTGAATCAAAGTATCCCATACCACATTGAAGCTTTTGAAATAAATTTTAATTTCAAAATAATCACGTCAATATAAATAAATCCTTAAAACCATTTTTAAAACATGGAAATTAATGAGAAAGATTTTGAAGAATAAATCTTTAAATCATTTAAAATGATATTTATGTTAAAGATTTTGTAACCAAATGACAGGTGCTTGAATAAAAATATTTGTGGGATAACATTAATAAAAGCTTATAATATCTTCAGAATAAGGAGATTAGTGATATAATAGGTCAAAGGGAAGTATATAAACACTATAAAAGTGAATAGGTTTAAAACAACGAATAAGTCTCAAGGGAACATAAATTGAGAAAATGTCACTTGAAAGGATCATATCCTTAGATTAAAGACAAATAAAAGATATAGTTACGTGTGAAAAATAAAGAATACACCCAATATAATTGTAAATTAAGTTTAGAAAAATCAGAGTACATATAAATATATTCAAATCATTACATAATCAATAAGTATAATTTTAACTCAAAGAATTGAAATTGGGTTAAGAAGTTATCTTACAGAAATTTGACAGCCAAATGATGTTACATAAAAAAAATCATATAATGATTTGATGAGAGATAAAAGGGTATGTCATCACATGTATATAAAATGTATATAAATACGGATATATAATAAAATATCCCAACATTTGAGAATTGAAATTTACAGACTAAACATAATAGAAGACATTGACTAAAAGAGGAGGGTGAAAGGTTCCCTTACCGATTTGGTAACTTATGAAACATACACGCCATGAAGATAGGGTCATAGAATGATGATGAAAGTACCCATAAATTAAATTATATTCCACAAATAATAAAATCATGGGAAGTACATACAACACACAAAAGGGAATAGTAGAAAAAATATAGCCTGAATCTCACGGGAATAAAAAGTGAGATGAAACCCCTTACCAAGTTGTAATCAATCGAACCATAATACCAAAAGTAAATAACCACCAAATGAATCACAAAATTCCATAAATATAAATATAATAAAGATAATATATATCAAATGGAAGTACAAAATACACCACATGAAATAAATAAGTGGTGAACAATGAAAATCTCGTGAAATTAAAAGTGAGATAAGAAACCCCTTACCTCGTGTCTGACATGAATCATATGTTTCGTGTTCTTCCTGAATAATAAAATTAATTTAATTTATAATTTTTAAAGAAAATTATTCATGTTTATTATTCTTTTTATATAAATTATTACCTTTCTATAACAATTAGTTAATTATTTGAGTTTATATCTGACATTTTGTTGATGTTCGGAACTTTAGTATAAAATGAACTTTTTATAATTAAAAATTATCCGTGTAGTAAAATTTCCATTATATCCATAATGATATTAATTATTTAGATATCATATATATCATATATATCGTATTTATATGTATTTATAATATTCCATATCATTTGGGGTTAAGAAATGAAAGGCACCGTTCATGTAGACAATAAGTTGTACATACGCAAGAACAATACATTCTTTTTTATATTATATTTAATGGAATGAAAAATAATAATAAATAGGTATATTATAATAATGTTATAATATCTATTTTATGGAATTTAATTAACTACATAATTTATATTTTCCACGTCTGGAATGAACGAGTCATATCACATTGATGGGGCAGTAGTCTGCACTTTCTGAAATTAAATTATCATATTTACCCATTATGGAAGCCATAAAGGTATGATATAAATGAAAAATACATAATTATAGAGACAATATAAATATAATATATATCGCATGAAAATATATTTCCATATTAATGACCACCATAAGAGGTGGTAGGAGAAGATTGAACAATCCTCATTTCAGTAGGCAGTAGTTCACCTTCCATAGAAAAAATATGTTCATTACCAATTAGGCGGAGGTCCATGTATATTTAGTTAAAATAAATATCAAATAAAAAACCTATTATAATTTAGAAACTTTTATTGTTATAAAGTAAAGAAATAAAAAGATTTTAGGGGGTTAGAGAAGTAATATAAATGAAAATAATTTAAGAGAAAACGTTACCTTTAAATCAGGTAACTCCCTTTGGTTTGAATCAAAAGGATTTTTGAAGTGCATTATTCTTAATGTAAGGCTTCTAGGTGGAATAGATGTATCATTGAAGATTGTTTGGGAAGATTATGGACGAGATAAAGGGCTTGAGAGATGTGATTAATGGGTTAGAGGTGAGGGTGTTTTATAAGGGGAGGAGGGTATCTTTAGTATTGTTTGAAAATAATATTTTATTATATAAGGATTTTTTGTTTCTAAAGGTCCAAAACTAATTAAAGTTGAATATAGGATTAATTTTGTTCGAAATAAAAACATCCAATAACAATTGCAAGGGTTTTGGATATTGTTTTTATATTTATAATATTATTTATTTAAATCATTCATTAATGAGGTAAACACTGCATCATTATTGTGTCATAAATAATTTTATTTATATGATGTATAAAATTATAAAAAAAACAATGATGTAGGAAATATTTATATCTTTGAGATGAATATGTATAGTTTAAGAGATAACGTATATATCCCCATGTATGGAATGATTTACTAAAAGGTAAATGTTTATATCATTTTTGTCATTACATTAAAATAATTAATATAATGTGTAATTATCAATTTTATGTGGCTCCATGGGGTATGAAAATAGACCCAATGATTCTCATGGTATGAATTGTATCAAACAATAGGATTAAGACACATGTTTGGGTAATTTAATATTATTATAATATTATTTTTTTCCTTTAATTACCATATTTAACTTTAATCGCTGTAAATAAAAGTTAAAAATTATTATTCACCAAAAATTATTTTAATCTTGTTAAACCAAATTTAATTTACTAATAACAACCATTTTTATTTTATTTTTAGAATTAAATTAACAAAAGTGGTAATATTTTGTTTAAATTAAAATTTTGATTTTTTAACTACTACTCAGTGTTTTCACAATTCATCACAAATTGACGTTTTTCAGAAAAATACCAAATATTCAGCCTAAGATATATTTTGTATTCCTATTTCAAAATTGATGACTATTTTAAAAACTTAAAACATAGAAGTTTCATTAAATAATTTAAAATTAATTTCCGTTGTTAAAACAAAATGTGACTTTTTTATGAAATACTATCAAAAAATTGGAACTTGTTTATGTCCAATTTCAAAATGAAATTACATCCAATTGCCAAAATTAGATTAAAAAGTAAAAATATAATCTAATTACACATTAAAAAATTTAAAAGATAATCTAGCCATATAAATAAAATAGATTAAAAGGCAGTTTTGAATTAAAATAAAGTATTTCTCACTATTCATTAAAAAATGATTTTTATTAAAAAAATACCAATATTTTTTTCAAAGTAAATTTTGATGTCACGATTATAAAGAAGAATTTTTTTGTCAAACAGAACATATAAAAGTGTCCAAAACTATATTTAATGAGCTTTCTCCATCAAAAGGTGGTAAATCGACCATTAAAATAAGATTAGTGTATTTATGCATAAAATTTGTTTCATTCATATTTAAAGCCTATATCTTTTATTGGATAAATAAAAAAAACATTTAAGAATGTTTAATCATATTATTGTTAGTTCTATTAATTCATGCCAATACAATGGTTATGAATTAACCACCACATAGAATAATATTATATTATTATTTTTCAATATGACGTAACATTTTGTGCAACGTATGATTTTAAAGAAACATGTTATTGCATTTTGAGTTTTCCATCAAACATAGAATCCATTATGAAGAAAAATTAGTATTTAATTAAAAATTATTAATAAATAAGAAAATTTATTGTTCTTTATTTACATGGGATGTTACATTTTTCAAAATATGAAAACCTCAAAATATATTTATCTTTACCCCTATAAAAAAATTAGCACATAAATAAAACATTTACACATATAAAATTTAATAATTTCTCATAGAAAACATTCTTAAAACCATTGTTTAAAATATGAAAATGATGAATCAATCTTAACACAAATTGGAATTCATGAAAACAATTCAAAATATTCATCTTCAAAAGTCAACATAATTTTCGTACCTCATGAAATCAAATGATTTACAAAAACCCTTTTTTCAAGAATATTATAGGTATCATGGAGAATCATATTCACATATTTTGTTTATTCATGTTTAACTCATGACATAAAAAAAGAAACCCAATTAATTTCAAAGGAGTATCAAACTCAGTTATCTCCTACATTTTTTCCTTTGAATACATAATCAATACACAATGCATTTGATATCTATATCAGGTTTTACCTATATGAAGATATATACCTGGATCCCTTTTCATCATCACTATTTCTCATGCACCATATCCCATATAAAAAAAATTATTCATTGAATTTTAATTATACAACCCTTGAAAAACTCATTTGAACCTATAAGAAAATGACTTTTAATTTTTCCATAATTGTTAGGATAAATATACTTTTTCATTGAAAAATGTTAAAAATTATAAAAAACCAAAAAGAGTGGGAATAAGATATAATTTTTAAAACAATTTTAACTTCTCGTTCAATCATGATAATGATTAGTGCCTATAATGGATGGAAAATTTTGTCAAGTATTATATGTTAAAAAACATTATTTTTTATATTTGTAACAATTCATAAATAACCCACAATGAAAATGATGATAAAATTATTTTTAATCATTTTAAATGAATTATTATTGTTCTAAGGATCGAATAACAACCGAGAAGGGGGGGGTGAATTATTTTTTCACTTATTATAAATTTCATTACATTTATAAACATAACCCCTATTAAATGTTAAGATTTACATACTAATAAAATATTAGTAAATACTCATATATCAAAATGTAGTAATGTATGAAATGAACAAAGATTTACAAGGTTCATCCTCAGTGTGAGAACCTACATCCTTGCCACAACCACTCTTGTGGGTCTATGGAAATCCACTATAAAGAAGATGTTAATAAAACAAGGGGAAACTATCATTCGATTTGTTCTTTCTACATATTGGAAATATAATACTGAATCATGTCTACTTATAATGTTTCCTTATAAAATAATTGAGAAACAAATGAATAAACACTTTGTTGAAAATGCCACATAATTTAATAGTCTAAATCCTTGGTCTAATTTAGAAGGATCCAATTTTATTTTCACAAAATTGTGGATCTAATTTTTGAAGAATGTTGAATCTTATTTTTGTAGAATTCTGGATCTTATTTCACAAAATTAAGTTTTTGACATGGTTACAATATTAGATTTGATTTTCTCAAAATCACGGTTTTGATTTTCTCAAAATCATTGTTCTAATTTTCATAGAATCATTGGCACCGATTTTCTAAAAATATTAGTTCTCATTTTCTTAGAATATTGGTTCTGATTTTCTCAAAATCATGGTATATATTTTCACATAATACTTGTTGAGATTTTCTCAAAATCATGGCTCTTGTTTTCATAGAATATTGGTTCTAGATTGATCAGAATACTAGTTCCAATTTTCTCTAAATATTGGCTCTGATTAGCTTAGAACCATCTTTCAGAATTTCTCAGAATCATTATTCTGATTAGCTTAGTGTGTTTGTTATAATTTTCACAGAATCTTGGTTCTGATTTTCTCTTAATCATTGTTCCAATTTTCTCAGAATCATGGTTATGATTTGCTCAGAATTTTGGTTCTTACTTACAAAAAATACTGGTTCAGATTTTCTCAGAGTCATCTGAAAAAAACTCAAAATCTAATAGAAGGCTTGTTACAGTTATTCTTCAATGAAATGGTAACTCTTAAATTTATTTATACAATTCTATACAATTCATTTGTATGTAAAAATTTGAAAATGAATGAATTACTTGATAAAGTATTTGTAGTGAACTCGAAAAATGAAGTTGGGAAACATTAAAACATTCTTGCATTTATAAATCTCAAAATACTCTAATCTATCACAATTACAACATCATCTTTGTCATAATCAATACTCTTTATATTTCTCTCAGACTCATGGAAAATTGAATTTCATGTTTGAGCTCCCCAAATTCTGGAATTTTTCTTTTGAGTGAATATGATTTCTGTAAAGGATTGAACCAATTTTATAAAGATGTTGGATCTGATTTTATGAAAAGTAATGCTGGATCTGATTTTCCGAAGATGTTGGATCGAAATTTCAGAAAAATATCTAGATCAAATTTTCTGATGAAGATTGATGCAATTTTCAGAACAATAATGATTGATCTTATTTTCTAAAGTTGGTGGATCTGATTTTCAAATAAATAATAACGATCATATTTTTTGAATAAGTTGGATTTCATTTTTGGAACTATTATGCTAGGTCTGATTTTTTAAAGTTGTTGGATCCAATTTTCATAACAATAAGTCGGATCTGAATTTTTGATTCTTTCTCACGATTCAGATTTCTAAAATCCTCTCCCCCATTTCATCAAATGTTTTTATCCTGACTATTTTCATGATAATTTAGAACTTTTTGATCTATAAATCATCATATAAATTAGTTAAGAAAGTCTGAAAACATTTTTACTCCTACCATCACATTCTTCAACAAACCTCTTAAGTAAAATTGACTTCTTCAGCCAAAAAATTCTATCTAAACAATATTCATTCATCCTAACTAAGTAACCTCCATCATCAATGATAATATAAACATTATTCAAAATTTTTTTTTTGTCAAAATATAAAAAACAATATTTAAAATAATTTATCACAATGATACTTCAATCTCCCCCTTTGGAATTTTAACAACTATTGTTATCAAATTTCCCAACTCTCATAATTTTCTACACTTTATATCTTGTAATCAACTCCAGTTTTTCCTATTATAAGAAAATAAACATTCTTAAAAAACATTTTTGAACACCACACTACTAGATAAAGTAATTTTATCGATTAAATTCCATCCCTTAGTGGTAGGAAGATTTTACATCCAGATAATGATAAACCCCCTTACTTTTATCTTATTCTCTCTCACTTCTTTTTTCCTATCTAATTTTTCATTTTTTTCTCCCCATTATATGATAACCATAGCTTCAAATTCAAAATAGAATGCAAAGTAAAATCTTATTAAAAATAAAAAAAATTACTTACTCTCCCCTTGTCAACATAATCCAAAAACAGTGGGGTACTTCCTTACGACTTTTACAAATCCATTGGAGGAGGTTCGACAAGGAGTTACAACCTCAATTCTTCAAAACTTTCATTTGGAATTGATTTTTTAAAGATATTAGAAATTTGATACTCTGTTAAAATGTATTAAAAATAATATCTATCAACAACATTCTCTTATATAAATTGAATTATTATATCAATTTGATTTGATATTGAATATTGGATAGGATTCATGAAAATATGAATTCACTATGATTATCATAATGATTATTCAATTGTTTTGAAATTATTACATTCAAATATTCATGTTGAACATTCAACCACATCATTTTAGAAAATTCACAAGTAGATTCAACATATTCAGATTCGGTTGAGCTCAAAGTTTATGAACATTTTTTCTTACAATCCCAACTAACAAAACATTCACCAAGAAAAATGTTCCTCATATGGTTGGCTTTCTATCATCAAAATCGTCAGCCCAATCGGTATCAATATAAACAGGAAACATCATCTCTCAATTTTTTATAACAAACCATGTGATGCGGTTCCTTTAACATATCTCAAAATTATTTTTGAATCCAACATATGTGATTCATTTGGATTACATTGATTTCTGGAACACAAACATACAACATTAAAAAATCAGTCCTTGAATCTATAAGGTAATGAAGACATCCTATCATCCTATGAATGTATTTATGATTCACACTTATTTTTTATTCATATTTTCTTAATTTTAAGCATACTAAAATTGGAGTTGATAATTCTTTTTATTCAGTCATTAAGAACTTATTTAAAAATCCATTTTATTACTTTTTTTAGATAATAAAATGTATTTTTACTTTTTTGGACATATAATCCAAGGAAGAAAGTTAATTCTCCAGTCATTGAAATTTCAAAATTCTTCTTCAATTATTCAGAAAACACATCACAATCCTTTTCTTCATCCCCATAAAAAATTATCTCATCAACATAAATTATTATATTTAATGTTCCAGAGTCAACATATTTTACATACCAGTTGATATTAACTTTTCCTTTATAAAAATTAATCATTATAAATGAATTTTCAAGCATTTAATACCAATAATTTGGAGATTTAATCAGCACATACGATTCTTTTTACAATTTAAAATCAATTTTCATCCTCACCATGACAAACCACACAATGGTTCTCAATTTAAACATCTTCCCCGATCACACCATTTATGAAATATGACATTATATCGATATGAAAAACATTGTAATTCCAATATATGGCTACTAAAACAATCATTATAATAGTTTCTAATCTTGCAATTGTGGGAAATATTTCATAAAAATACACACCATACACCTGTGAATATCCATTAAAAACAGGGCATTTATAGTTTCATGAATCTTCTACATGCTAATTCATTATTTTTCTATTATCCCACTTGGGTTTGAAAAATATTTTAATTATTTTCCTTATAACAAGTTCCCATGTAACATTATTTTCAATTTGATCCAACTGTTCTTTCATAGCATACACCGATTATTAATATTGAATAGCCTCTAATAATTATTCAATTCCAACTTTTAAGAAATATGAAGAATGTATTTCTAATCTCAACATCATTATGGTATGAACCAGAACCCTCTGATTCCAAATAATGTTTTCAGATTTTACTTTTTTTCATATGATAGGAAATCTCAATGTTTCGTCCCCATTAGGAATTTCCTCATCACATTATTATTCTTACTATTCATTATAATGTTATTAATTACATTAACTAGTGTTTTAAATTTCCAAATTATACTCCTCAGCAATATCAATAACCATTGTTAAGTAAATTTGATTTTTATTTACCTTTAAATCATATGAGTCAAACAACAATTATAAAATTTTGTTCCTAAATTTTTAAATTCTCCCATTTGGTGAATGTACCATGAAATTTCCTCATCTTTCTCATAACAATTTCACAAATACAAATATTTTATTCTGAGAAAAAATATACATAAAAAAAATTGATGTATTTCAATTATGGATTTTTTATACCTCATTTCATAAGAAGTAATGTTGGTTTTTAGTATCAACAAGAATCTGTTTTGAACATGTAGAGTAGTACTAACATATTATCTCCAAAATAATTTTTAATGTTTGTATTCTTATAAGATACTAATTCCCATTTACACCATTTTTATATTAATTTATTATACTACTCCATTTTTTTGGAGTATAGGGATCACTATACTAATGTTTGATACTATTTTTTCAGTTATGCTTCAAAAGTATATTTTGGGAATTTAGTATCGTTATCAGTTCTCAGATTCTTTATGGAATCCCCTAATTCATTTTCAACATAATTTCTTAAGAATTTGAACATTGAAATGGCCTCTAACTTGTGATTTATGAACATGATTTTTTTCATATATTTGAAATCATCAATAAAACTGATCAAGTAAAAATATCATTTTTTGATGTTTGATTGGTCCACAACAATCAGAATGAAAATGCACAGGTGGTCTGGTTGATTGAATCTCAATTTTATAATGAATTTTTTATGTCATATTTCATTTCTGCAATGTAATACAATCATCATAATCTCTTCATATTTAATTTTGGATAATTCTAGAAATCATCAATATTAGAAATTATATTCATGTTTCTCAACCATGGGTACCCAAGCCTTTGGTGACACAATTTTTTATCATCTTATGTAATATTGTAACAAGATTTTTTGAATTCTACTACCTTAAAGAGATTCCCCTGGGTTCTTACTATGTTTGTAATTACATTTCAATATCTCACACATTGAATGATACACGAATCCTTTATGAAGATTACTTCTTGTACATTATAACAAATTTAACTTACACAGACTATGTTATGTCTTATTCAGTCAACAAGTAATCCTTCATTTGATTTCAATTTCTCTACATCTGTATCTATTGTTATGATTCCTCATATTATTAAGGAACTATTAATTCCAAAAGTTACTACTCCTTTATCACGACTCCCAACTTATTTTTAGATTTTTATACCAAATGTCATATGTGATGAGAAACAACAATCAATTATCCATTGATTTTTCCTCATAATTTCTTTCAACATTGTCTCAACAACAATATCTATTTCTTCAATATTCTTATTTTTAGTTATCATTTACATTCTTTCTTTTGAAAAATGTTTTGGAAAGAGTTCCATATATCATACCACATGATGAATAGTCTTATCACATCTTCCACAAACATCTTCCAAACATTCAAATTTATTTTTGGTTATAATGTTTCTAACATCTTCAGAATGTACCATTTCAAATTACTATATATTAGGAATTTTACTAATTCTTCTTTCACTATTTCTTCCATTTTACATAACCCTCTTCCGGGTAATGATAAGTTATGCCAAAAAATAACAATCTCTGTTCCCACAGAATCCACAACACCAACAATAGACAAAAATTATGAATTCACTATTAAAGAAATATATATCTCTATTGAATCATTGATGAGGTTGGTAACTTATTTTAGATCAAGTATGCTTTGGACATAGACCATCTTTTATTTTGACTGATTTTTACACTTTTGTTGAATTTATAGTTTTATCACTTCCATTCTCGAACCAATATTTTCCAATGCATTTTATTTTTCCTGAAATTTTAAAAGAACTAGATGAAACATTTTTTATAAGAAATTGTTTCACATAATTCTTGTATTGATCATTCTCATAAACATTAAGAATCTCATTGTTAACTACTAATTCATTTTTGATTTTTTTATTAATCTTTATAAAGTTTCTTTTCAACTTAGGATGTTTGGATTGCAACCTGTTAACCTATTCTTCCTTAGCTTCCAACATATTTCTAATATTTTAAATAATCTTTCCCAATTCAGAAATTATGAATTTTTAACATAAAATATCATAATTTTATTCATCCTCCTAGTTGATGAAATCTATTAATCCATTAGAAACGTCATCACCATCATTGTTTATAAATCTAATTTAATTATTGAATTTTTTGTTTTTCTTAATAAATTAATAATATTATGTTCTTAACTAAAACTCTCTATATGATTTTTCACCATCTTCTTCAGTATCTACTAAATATTTTTATTTATCAACTTTTTAAATAATTATTATTTATTCTTTTGGACATTTTTCTAAAAATAAATTGTTTTTAGTTGATTATGATTCATCATTATTACTAAATATACTTTTTTACATAAATATTCTTTTTATATCTGTTGGATGACATTTCTTCAATATAATTTTGGTTCCTCTTCTTAAATCATCATTTTTCATTTGAATCATCATTATATTCTACAAAATTATTCTTGTGGAAATTCATTGAAATGATTCTGATTCCAACACTATCAAAATATTTGTGAAGAAGTTTACATCCATTAATTCACATTCCTCTTCGATAGTTATTGGATATAAGAGAAATTATTTTCATTCATCTCTTCATCCTATTAGTATTTAGACTCATAAAGATTTTTCTCTTATACATCATAAATTTTTATGTTTTTTATGGCTTTAAAATCCATTATATCTTTCATCATCCTATTGAACATTGTGGATTTCATCATTTCATAAGTAATAAGAATGTTATGATATTCATAGAGTGATAAATAATACTTATATTCTAAAGAATAATTAGTAGAATCAAAAAATTTGGCAATGTTTCTCATATGTTTCTTCCCAATTATAGTGTGTTACAAAACATCTCTGAACCCCCTGA
This sequence comes from Viscum album, assembly GCA_963277665.1. NCBI lineage: Eukaryota > Viridiplantae > Streptophyta > Magnoliopsida > Santalales > Viscaceae > Viscum > Viscum album. The sequence continues at coordinate 24,934,892 of OY728120.1, read as the reverse complement.
TTTTTCAAACAATTTCATTTAGTCTTGTGAAGTAATAATAAATTGATTATTAACCACTCATTATTATTTGTTCATACATATTATGCCATATTTTAAGCTTTTATTCCTCATATTTTTTATTCCATTCAAAAACAAATTCCATCTTGTCCCAAATTATTTTATATGTTTTGAGACCCGTCACGTTAGAATAATAATTTTATGATAAGAAAATGAGGAAAAATATTGATCACTTCAATAAACATCTATATTTATTTTATCAGTAAATGTCATAAGAAAATCATTGTTAATATGTGGGAAACTGATAGTGAAAACATAAAAATCTTCCATGATAATAGATAAGAGAAAATGAATCATCCTATTTTTACATCAATAATAATTTTTTCCATGAAATGTATGAATTCCTCTAATATTGGAAGAATTTATTTCATCCATGGTAAGGATTATAAAATGGAACATAAATGTTGTAATACCCATTGACATTCCACTGATCAAAAAAAACTGAGAAGGGGGGTTGGATCAGTTGTTAACTTTTTATATGTTTCAAAAAATATAAAAACATAACCCCCATAACCTATTAATATTTATACCCTTTTCAAACTTTAGTAAATACTCATACCTAAAAAAGTTGGAATGAATGAAAATGAAAATAGATTTATATGGTTTGGAATTAGAGTTAGAACCTACATAATTACCATAGCCCCTCTCACGAGACTATGGAAATCCAATATTATGAAGAAGTGAATAAAACTTGTTCCAACTCTCCTTAGTCTCCTTGTATCTCACAATTGGAAGGATTATACTAACTCCCACCAGTATTAAATGTTTTCCTATAAATAAATTAGAAAAATATTTTTGAATTTGATTCACAGGTAATCAATCTGAATCCTAAGACTGATTAAGCTAGATTAGATTTTATTTTCTCATACACCTTCATCTGATTTTTTTCAGAATAATTTATCTGATTTTTACAGATTTCTTGATCTGATTTCCTTATAATGGTAGTTCCGATTTTCTCAAAATAGTGGTTATGATTAGCTTAAAATATTGGTTCCAATTTCCTCTAAATATTGTTTCTGATTTCTTCTATAACTTGGTCATGATTTTATCAAAATCTAGGTTCTAATTTGTTTAGAAACTTTGATTTTATTTTCTCAGAATATTGGTTCTTATTTTCTCAGAATATTGGTTTCTATTTTCTCAGAATCATGGTTCCGATTTTCTTAGAATCTTGGTTTAAATTTGTAAGGAATACTATTTCCAATTTTTTCTAAATATTCATTCAAAATTTCTCAGAATCATGGTTATATTTTTTCATAGAATCACAGTTCATATTTTCTAAGAATCAAGGTAGTGATTGGGATATAATCATGGTTCTGATTTTCATTGAATAATTATTCCAATTATCTCAAAATCTTTGTTACCATTTTCACAAATCATTTTTCTGATTCCACATAATCATGGTTCATATTTTATCATAATAGCATCTCTAAGTATCTTAGATTCCTCGACAAAACTAAACATTTAATACAATTCTCAATATAGTTCTTCTTTAATCAGATGTGAACTTTCACATTGATTTATCCAAGAATCCTCCATTAGTGAAAAAATAAAAGGTTCCAAATGTATGAGTTATCTGATAATTTATTTATAAGTATCTCAAAAAACAGTAGTGGAGAATATTGAAAACTATTCCACATTCTTAAATATCAAAACTCCAAAAATATCCTTCATAAAAACATCAACTGTCACCTTTTAAATACTCCTTATATTACTCACCGATTTATGGAAAATTGAATTTCATATTTGACCTCTTCATCTTATGGAATTTTCCATTTGAGTTATATAATTTCTATAAATGATTGATCAGATTTTATGATGACGTTGGATTTGAATTTATGAACAATATTGCTTGATCTGATATTTGGAATATATTTGATCCAATTTTCAGATGATATTGGATCAAGTTTTCAAAACAACAATGTTGGATCCAATTTTCTGATGATGTTGGAACTAATTTTTAGAACAGTGAGATGGATCTAATTTTCTAATGATATTGGATCTGATTTACAAGAAAATAATAATTGATTAGATTTTCTGAATATGATGGATCTGATTTTCAGAACAATAAGATGAATCCAATTTTATGAAGATTACTATTATGATTTTGAGAAGAATAATCGTGGATCAAATTTTCTGATTATTTTGGATCCAATTTTCAGATTAATTTACCAGATATGATTTTCTGAATCTTTTTGGTGTTTCCTATTTCCTCATACCTCTCCATAATTTCTTAAAAAACATTTATCATGAATGTTTTCATGATTTTTGAGATCTTCTTGGCCAGTTAAGTATCTTCTGATTTAGTTTAGGAAGTATGAAATCATTCTAACTCCCAAATTCACTTTCTTCAAACATCCCCTTATGTAATATAATGCATTTTTCAACTAACAAAATTTTTCTCAATAATATTCTTTATTCCTTACTCGGTAACTTTATTCTTCCTAGATAACAAAAACATTCTTCAACAAAAAATTAGTTATGAAAAAATACAAAAAAATTGTTAAAACAATGTTTCACAATGGTACTTCAATTATAAATAGTAAGAAATTTATTTTATAATCAAATGAATAATAATAAAAAAAATTATGGAGACATTTTATATAATCTCTTCATTCATGAAAATTATTTTGAAGATAAACATTAAATTTAAATTTAAAAAATAATGTCCCTTACAACGAGTCCTGACTCATTTGTTTTGAATGTTTACCCTCCTGAGTAATTAAATAATATCATTTATTACTATATTAAGCAGAATTTTCATGTTAATTAAATTACCATTATTCCCATTTATTTCATTTTTCCATGTTTTATTCAATTACTGAAATCATTATATTCACATATAATGTTTTGACGATGTTTGGTTATAACCTCATCATAACATTGGTGCATTGACTGTGGTCAAAGGGGATATGGTTACATTAACACCATAACATTATACATTTTATATTTATTATATTTATACATTATATAAAAATTTATAGATATCAATGTAACATTTCTAGGAATAAAACTCATGTCATTTCATGTGGGTGGTAGACCATGTCTACGTATAAATGACGTATTCATATTTTAACTCAGATGAAAATAAATAATCTATATAATATTTTAATTTTATTTAATCAATTTTTTTATAAAATTCATTTATATACATTATTTACATTATTATTAATATCCTTTTATAGTGGATATAAAATATGAAGAAGGTAATTTCATGGAGGTGGTAGTCCATATATACGCACAAACTAAGTTATTTTTTTCATATAAATTGTATAGTAAGAAGATAAGTAATATACTATAATTATAGTATAATACATATTTTATAAATATAATAAATATTCATTTAATGAATAATTATTAACATATATATGATTCAGTGATGAAAAGGGAAATATATTTCTTTATGGTCGTGGTAGTCTGCACATATGTATGACTGATGTTTTAATTTTCAATAAGTTGTAAAAGGAGATGAAAAGATAATTTCCCTAGAGTATAATAATCATTAAATATATATAATATGTTGATTTTATTATTTCATATTCATTAAATATTATTTTAATGAGTTAGAAGAAGAAATAACATGAAAACACACTTTATAATTATACAACTTCTTTAGACAACCAATATTGGTACATATTTGGGAAGGTATTTCTCAATTCAATTGCACAAATGTGAGTGAAAAGGTGATCATATCACGTTATCTTTTATAAGTGAGGGAAGAGAAATAGTTGTAATTACTTGAAAATTTTAAATTTATTATTTTTATTTCTCAAAGAAATGTTGAACAAAATGAAAAAAAATTAGAATAAAATATATTTTTTAGTCGAAAAACCACTTTTAAACCTTATATTTTAATGTCACAATCCACTCTTTTTATGTTTTCATGATTCTAATTTTTTTCTTTCCTAAGTTATAAAGTTTTTTTTATATGATTGTATGTAATTTTAAAAGATAGGAAAAACTATTACATCCCAACCCTTGAGCAGCTAAAAGGTTCCCTAATAGGGTGGGATTGATGTCATTAAGTTTTCCTCTCCAAAATCCAGAGCCTACCGACTAGAATTGAGGGTCCATGGTGATATAGTGTCGAGATTATACCATCATAAAAAGAGCATCATTATTGTGAAACATATATATAGAATAGGAAGAATAATAATATAATTTAGTTATATAAGATAAAAATACATATGAAAATAACATTAAACAAATCCAATGGTAATATCATGTACAATGTAGTTAATATTTCATGAGACTATAGAAAATAATAATGAAATTCATGGTAGTATATTCCCAACAAAATACATAGATCAACATATAAAAACAAAGAAAAGATGAACTGTCTCTTGATGGAATCATGAGCCATAGCATTGTAAGGTTCTCCCCTTCTCTTATAAAATGATCAATCAAGCATTATAATTTGGGAACTTTCTTAAGTCCAAACCTATATCCATGAAGTCTGTCTGAGTAACCAATAGTGACCCAAACCTGGTGTGAGATAAAACATAGTAGTCCACCACCAACAGTGTCTATAACAAGTTCAATGTATATATATATATATGATAAATAATTGTTCAATATATATAAATAATAGGAATATTAATTTAGGAGTAATATTTTACATCCTACAAAGTATCACAGTGAACAAAAAATCATAAAAAATGTAAATCATTAAAATATAGTAAAACATACACTATAGAATACTCTATGAAACATTGTATAATGCATATGGGGGAATGATATAAGGTATAAAGTTTCCATGGCATCCTCATCGACTCCATTGATAGTCTCCATTATAAACATTGTAATGACTTGGGTGGAGACCAAGGAGCCTGTCCAAGGTGGTCCAATCAAGATAGATCCCAGGAGTAGAAATTTCATTTGACTCCAATGTAATCAAGATCTATTCAGTATAGATGTTCATGGAATATTATTTAATTTGGATCTATTGAGTAGAAAATTAAATGGAATAAAATTTAATTAAGATCCATAGAGTATAAATTTCTATATCATCCAATGTAATTTGAATTATTTCATCAATAATTTCATAAATTATTTCATAATCATACAAAATCCATGAATTCATCAAAATCATACCTCATTTTTCATTTAATACATTTATCCCTTTTAATTTATTTTATAACTAGTTATAGGATTCAAGATACCTCTAATAATATCTAATTTAATGGAAAAGTATTCCTCTACCAAAGGAGATCTCTCAGACACCCAATGTGGTGGAATATCGTGGGGAAGATACATGAACACCGGTCACTTGTGGTTGAGTTTGTGGTTGAAAAACTATAACCATATCTTGGTTATATGTGAGAAACCTATTATGGTTCCAATAATTTAATAATAGAATCTAATAAATTTTGAAAAAACACTGGATGTTTTGGAATGTTGATCGAAAACAATAGGGTATAATGAATCTATACATTTAGAGAAAAGGTATGGACCAACTATTGTATTCCTGTGGTAGAGCACTCATCTAGTATCGAATACTAAGTAAAACATAAAATGAAGAAAATGTATATATAAATGAAAACTCTAGATATATATCATATAATATTTCACTAAAATTGTAGAGTCAATAGGAAGAATAATGAGATATGATCTTATGGACCGAATCAATTACCGAGAGGAATTAAATGAAATATAGGATCTAAAACAAAACATCATAATAAAGAACCACATCAAATCATAGTTTATTTCTTGAGGGACCCTTCCAATGTTAGAGGGATAGTTATCCACTATAGAAAATGAGAAAGTGGGAGGAGGGTTAAAAAATTTAATGAAATAGGAGGAAATGGTCATTTATACTTTAAATAATGGGTCACATTTTTTTCCAATCCATGTGACAATGATGAACCATTAATTTCCCAAGAACCCAACTTACACAGTTAGGGATCATGGTTATGAAAACCATGTGTTGACCATGTATGTTTACTCTACCAAAGACTACGAAAAACATGCATGGGAATGTTCCCCCTGATTTCTGGTTTCATCAAACAATGTAGCCTGGGGTAGTTTTTTGGACCAAATCATACTATTAAAACAAACCATAAAGCCTTGGATATATGATTTCTAATAACCATGTATCACATACCTCTTTTCAAAAAATTAATCCTCCAGGCTTCAAACATGACCCGAACACCCCAAGAATCTCCTATGAGCACATATGGAATTCAAAATATGCAGAATCAAAGGAACTAAACCTATATTCAAATGATCTATACCTAATAGAAATATCATGATATTATAATATCTCCCTCATGTTTCTCTTCTATGTTTTGTGAAGCATCTGAAAAGGTTTCGGGCCACTTAGATTGAATGTCAGCCTTTCACTACCAAGACTCATCCTATACACAGTCATGCTACTACAACACCCATATTAAATGAATTGGCTATCCATGAAGAGAATTTGTGCTCTAATTGATGATATGTATCATATTATCCTCAAATGGGAAATATACATGTAACTCAAACACATGTAGATGATTTGTATGAGATGAGTATGAGTGATCAAAACATAGCTAAGTTATATCAATGAAATCATTCTTGTATCTATACATCTTGAGATTTCCCTACCAAGATCCAAGTATCACTGAATGTTTGAGGGGTGAATAAGTGTTAGATTTTTGTTTTTATTTTTCCTTACATTTAAAAAAACCTTTAACAAATGTTAAATAGTTATGAGTTTCCTGAACGAAAATCAACCAGTAATCTATATGAACATAAGAATTTACAAGGTTTCCCACTCAACAAGAGTTTCTATGTCCTTGGTATGGTATGGAAAAAATCCAATTCCACACAATAATCAATAAAAAATATCTTTGGTATATACAACATGTTCGATGCACCATTAAACATTTTAATCACTATGATCAATATAATAGTTCATTTTCTTTATGTAACATGAAATGATACAATAAAATTTTATTTAACAATTTAAGAAAATTCTAATAGTTTCATATGATCATGGCACTGTTCTTCCTTTTCATGATTAAAAAAATACCATCTTTAAAAAAAAATTCATTATCCTACTGAGTAGTATGTATGAACTTCATTAGACTGCACAATGACACTTAGTCCAATTTCCTAGTTCAATTCCTCAATTTAATATCCTAGTTCGGTAATATATATTGTCCATGAATACCATTGAAACAAAACAGAACAACTTCGGTCTGAGTCTAGAAGACTCAATATGATTACCTTGTATGAAGGATCGTCCCATTCTAAGAGACTCATAATACATTCACCCTTCTTCTCCATTAGTCATGTGAACTGCCTCATGAATTACAAATCCAAAAACCTCCTCTCTCTACAAACATTTAGTTCTCCTCCTTCCCTCATCACCCATGAATTGTATTAGTGTCAGAAAGTATAATGTACTTCTTAACATTTATAGGGAAGCCAAAATTGTTTGAGGCTATATTCAAAAACTATTTAATATTTTAACAAAATTTTCTGAATGTTCACATTTCCATTACATTTTAGATCAATAAAAGAAATATTCATGGTATATCAACTCTTCTCATTTCTTCTCAAAACTACATGAATCTTCAAATAATATCAGCACACATTTTACTTTCTAAATTTTCATCATACTTATTATGATTGACACATATATATCCACAAAATGATGAAGAAAAATGCACCACAACAGTTTCTTCATTACATTTCTCCAGACCAATATAATGATATGAAATAAAAATTTGACCATATTACAATTCTAAGAACCGACTAAAAATCATCTCATTTTGATTCCCCATACCAACTATTATATATAACTCATTAAAACCATTATTCTTTAAGAATTGTATCATGAATTAAATATTTGAACACATTATAGAAGCACTTCATCATCAGTTTCAACCCTCGTTGAAATTGTTTTCTAAAATCTTCAAACTCCAAGATCCTATTTAGAAAAATTGATTTAAGAGTATCATAATTTTTTATTTCCCTAGAATGATGATCTTGCATCCGATGAAGTTATCATTGCCATATGGTGTCTAATGGATCGTTCATTGCATCACACTGATAATTGGTGTCTTCACAAGTCTGATTACTCTTGAAAGAATTGATAAATACATAACAAATTTATTCATTCATTCTTGAACAAATTGAAAAAAAATTGATCCTAATGAAGATGGTGGACTATATTGTTGATTTATCACTAATATAATTTTTCAATGGTCCCAACTACTTTGGATTTATCATCTATCTTTGTAACAGCCCGAGATTTTATGAAAAATATTCTTTTTTATGTCTTGTGTTATACGCTACACCAAAAGGAGTTTTCACAACACACATATTTGACTTGCCTTGCATTATACGCAATCGCAACCTTCCTCGATAGCGTGTGTAGTACGCAATACTGAGTTTCATGAAACAACGATATGCTATTAAAATATTATTAAAACTAGCCGTTATGAATAGTAGTAACCACTTTTTGAAATTTTGTAAATTTTATTTTTCAAAATGGACTTTATTTTTGGATTCGTAGTATCGAATTTAGCCTAAGGTGAAATTTTGATACTTTTCGGATAACTTTCATATTCTGATGAATAGTGAAAATTACTAAATTATAATTAAAAACAACTTTTTTAATCAAAATAATTAATAGTGATAAATTATTAATTTTAGTGGTTTTAAAGTATATTTAGAATATATTTTTACAATTTAATACAATGTTGGTCATTGGATGTAATTTCACATTTAAACCAGACATAAACAAGTGTCAATCTTTTGATAGATATTGTTTCTTAAAAACATGCTATTTGTTTTAACAGCGGGATTTAATTATAAAATTAATTAATGCAAATTCTATGTTATGAATTTGGTAAAATAGACTTCATTTTTGAATTCGGAATGTGAAATATAGCTTAAGAAGAAATTTTGGCATTGTTCTGAAAAACATCAATTTTTGATTAATAGTGAAACTACTAAGTGGTAGGTTAAAAACTGAATTTTGCATAAAACATAATTTTACCGCTTCTGTGAATGGAATTTCAAAAATCCGATAGACACGGTTGATATCAGTAAGTAAAATGTGGTTCAATGAGATAAAAATAATTTTTTGGTGAATAGTAACTTTTTACTTTTTTTACCGCGGTTAACAGTAAATAGGGTAACTAAGGGTAAATATGATATTTCTATTACCCTAACACATGTCCTAATTCTATTGGATAAGTTTAATTCGACCAAAAACAAACTTAGGAATAATATATGACCATTTAGGCTCACTTGGATTAGATTAGGACATTTATTATTATTTAATTCAAAGAAGAGTTAAAAGAGTTAAAATCAAAGTTTATTTACTAAAACATTTTTAATATAGGGTTATACATAAGCTAAATTCGATTGTAAATATTAATTAGAAAGCTAAAAAGATTACCTACATAATTGTATTTTATTTGTAATTTGTAGACATCAAATAATTTATGTTATTTATGACACAAAGATGATGCAGTAATTATCTTATTAATTAAATATTGACATAATTGATATTATAAATGCCTAAATAAGTATAATTTGAGCCTTTTTATGAATTCCACTAATTTTCTAGGTTACTATGATATATTAGTGATGATGTAATCAACTTGGTTCGAACATATAATTCTTTTATGACTTTCACAAAAATCATATACCAAATAGTGTCAAAATTGACACAAAATAGTTTTTAAATCAAATATTATATTATTAATTATTATTTTATTCCTAAAAATCTAAGGTTCGGCCAAATGACTTAGATAAGTATATATATATTAATAATAAACAATTTGGGGTACGTTTGTCATGTTATAGTAAGTGTATTAACCATATAGTGAAAGAAAACGAAAAGACGCGGTAAAAGTTAAATTATTTAACATAGAGTTAAATCTAATTGATAAGGTTAAAATAATACCCTAAACTTGTCTAAATCCTATTGGATGATAGGATTTTAACCCATCCCCACTTTATCTTCGAAATAAGACCCTTTTGAACCATTATAAACCGATTTTGACTTTAATATAAAATAATATTTTGAGATATTCCTAAGGTGCCCCTCTCCTCCCTTATAAAAGGACACCTCCTCCCCCTCCTCCTCACACTAATTTGAGAACTCAAGCTCGGCCAACCCCTGCCAAAATCTCTTCTCCACTTCCCTAAAAACATCCTAGAGGTTCTGGGCTTCCTCAAAGACCAATTTTAGTGCCCTAAGAGGAGGTCTCAAAGAGGCGCTTCAAAGAAGAGGTAATTACCGTTACCAATTCTTTCATCTTTATTTCTTCTTCCACTTCTTCTAATTAGGTTGTTTCATTATGAAGTAATAACATCAGTATCACTCATATACTGATATGTTATTATAAGTATGAAACAACCCTATTTCACCATCTATCCATCCTACGGAAAAAGAAATCACCGCGCGTGCGTACGTACGGAATACCGTCTCCACGCCGTGGTGTAATCTATTTTCCACCACCACCTTACATGGATGGGTATAATGGTATAAAGAATAACTATACATAGTTATTAAAAAATCATATTGATTCTGATATATTGTATAATCCACTCCAATTAAATTCAATATTTATGGAAATGATATCATCGCTCGTGTGTACGTACGGACTACCGTCTCCAGGACGCGATGAGATTCATTCTCCATGTTAACCATTTAAGAATGATTATAAAGTATATATAATATGTACTAATGAAATATATGACATAATAATGATACTGGATTTATTTATATATTTATATGTATTTCATGTACTTAATTCCATTCAATTCAATAAGGAAACGAAAACAGCGTTCATGCGTACGTATGGACTACCGTCTCCATGAACGGTGTATTTCGTTTCATTTAATGATTTATTATATATATGTATATCCTGAATATATATATATATATATAAATCATGTTTTATGTTCTGGAATTAAGTAATCAAGATCTAAGTAATCATATGAATAATTACAAGTCAAAACACGGACGACAAATGAAACAATTTTACCCAAAACGCTCTTTAACATGGAATTTAAAAAAGAACGGGTAATATAAAGTCATAAGTGAACCATATATGATATCATAACAATGAATATGATTCTGTAATAAGTAAATGACATTATTTAATCATTATAAAGGAGGTTCGGACACTTACGAAGCAAATCGAACCTAAGGTAAGGGAAATATCACAATCTCACTTTTATCTGAGATTGTTTTTACTTTGGTAATTACTAGGGAGTATTTTATCATCCACATCCATGTTTCCTCAATATGTAATATTATTTCCATCCAACTACAATTTTTTAAATCCAATTTTACCCTTCGGTGAGTTTTTAGTAAAAAAATATGAAAGGAATCTTTTGACTTTTTTCATACGAGGTGCTTTTTGACTTTTCCGACAAAAGTACGAAGAATGTTTTTTTAACTTATACGGCATGAATGGAATTCTAAAAAAATTATTTCCAAGAAGCTTCCTTTACAAGTATTCAAGTTTATTTTTAATCAACATCTTTTAGTTTAAAATTGTATGACATGTTAAGAAAGGAAAAGTGTTTTTGAAGTAGAAAGGATATTTTCCTCAAGAATGAAGTTCAAATATTTTATCAAAATTATTTTCCATCTAAGATAATAAAAGGGTTCTATTTTTATCCATATTATTACATGGATTTGATTATGTTGTGATGGAAACAATTTTATGAATTCCTTTATCTTATATGAATTGTTTTATGATGTCATGTTGTTTAAGAATCCCATTTGTATTACATGGGTTATGCGATGATGTATGATTTATGATTATGTGGCACAAATAAGAAAGGATTCATTATAAGATGGGTGGGACCTATATCTCCCTCCAATGCATTGGGTAAAGATTTTATATCTCATGAGATAGACATGGCTGGAATGGTAGGTTATACCGGTTCAGTGAAACAGGACTGAAACGAGGGTTACTCGATTTAGAAAGGGACTTCGTCCACTAAGATAGTCTTGGCAATGAGTCTTGACTAACAAGAAATGATTCTCTATGATTATGTGTGAATGCCACAAAGTTTCATGTTTTATGTTATGATTATTGGGATTACATTTAACTTCTATGATTTATCCCATGTAATGATATTATGAGCTCTCTCTTTTGCAGGTTATGATTTCCAAAATGTTATGTTTTTATGAATACGATGTGATTGATATTTCTGTTGTTTACCCTTACTGAGCATTTGAGCTCACCCTTTTATGTTTTCTTTTCCCCAGGATATAAAGAAAGGTTTTAGGTAAAAAAAAGGAAGATCTTTAAGGGAGATGTTGAAGATCTTTCACCACGATTAGAATATTTTATTCCGAGTTTCCAAACACACTAAAATGTTACGATCCTTGTGTGTGTGTTTTTTGTTATGTACTAAGTATTCCGCAAAAGTAATGTAATGTGCATGTAAGTCAGGCTTCGGGTCTCTACAGTTGGTATCACAGGAAAGGTTTAGTCAACCTTTGGAAACTAGGATGCGAAAACGTGAGTGAGATCCCTAGAGATATTTCTACGGTATGTCTAGGGATGTCTCTAAGGTTAAGTATACGTATAGGTTATAGTCCTAGAATCGCGCTAATGATCATATAATTTAACCTAAGATGTTAGATATTGAGGGTACTCCCCCTTTATTATGTTGTTTTCCCTAGCATGATTTTTGCCTCTCACACTATTCTTTTTGGGTTTTAGATAATGGCTGGAACCCGAAGGAACTGTGTTGATCAATGCAATGGAAAATGCAACGATTTTCCTCCTGAACAAACAAATGTTATGGCAGATGGAGTGAAAAATCATATTACTATACTTACACAAGCTATGAATCATTCTGGACTTCCAAATGAGCAGAGAAGGGAACAATATTCTATTGAGTCCTTCATGAGGTAACATCCACCTTCTTTCAGTGGGTCTTCTGATCCACTTGTTGCTGAACAATGGATCAGTACAACTGAAAAGATATTTTCAGTTCTTCAATGTTCTGAACATGATAAAGTCATCTTAGAAGTATATCGTTTCGAAGGTGAAGCTGATCAATGGTGGAATCTTATCAAGAATACAAGGCAAAGAGATGAAATTGAGTCCATGGAATGGGACGAGTTCAAGAACTTATTTTTCAATAAGTACTTTCCTCGTATTCTTCGAACAAAGATGGAGAAGGAGTTTCTTGAACTAAAGCAAAAGGATGATGAATTTGTTGGTATATACGAAGCGAATTTTACAAGACTTGCAAGGTATGCATCTGGCATTATCATCCAACCTGAAAGTAAAGTTGATCGATTTTTCAGTGGCTTAAAACCAAGTCTTCGAAGGGAATTAGCTATAAGAGACTTCAGTAGCTATGAAGAAATTGTGCGTTGTGCTATCAAGGTAGAAATGGAAGTTGGTGTTACATATCCATCTCATGGTTTTGACAAGAAACGAAAGATGGAGTTCAAGGAGAAATCTCAGAATAATGGTGAAAAGAAGATGAATGTTTCCTTATGCACAAAGTGTGGAAAGAAGCATGGTGGATATTGTCTTAAAGGGACTAGAAAATGTTTTAAGTGTGGAAAAGAAGGACATCGAGCAGCTGAGTGTCGGAGTAATGGAAAAAGGGTTTCTAATGATGTGAATAAAGCAAACACTGCAGATAATTCACCACCAACACTTCAATGATTCAAGTGCAAGGAAATGGGGCATTATGCTAATAAATGCCCTAATCCAAGGGTTAGTGATGGTCAACATGAGCAACCACTGAAGGCAAAGGACAAAGGGAAGTCACATGCGATCACTATTGGCAATGTTGAATATGACAACGATGTGGTGGAATGATTAAGTGTTTATGTAATGGGATTCCAAAATAATGTTGTATCATTGAGTATTGCAATATTTATTGATGTGGTATTCAAAGTGATTGAGATATTTTTTTGGAAATAAGATGATATGTGCATAATGAAGGGAAAACGAGAAAATGAAATGTTTAATAGTATTCATGAGCTCATGATTGATATAAAGACTAAGTGATATCATGGTTTGAGTATATATAATTAACATTTGACATCATGCATGTTTTCACTAAGGTTCAGTGGGTATTCAAGAGAATACGTGATTAAGGACTTTTAATGTTTGGAATGTGACCAACAAAACATATCTTATGATATATGGGGATCAACGATGGTATTAAATCTCTGGTAATTGTTTTCACTATGTTATGAGAGTGGACTGCAGTATTATAGATAAGCCTAAAGATTGAAATGGATTATGTTGGACATAAGTGAGTATTGTTTAAGGATAGAAGTTTTTTTCGATATTATTGATGGGATGTTATAGTAATGTAGTTTAACAAAAAGGACAACCTGCAGGACGGGCGACATCCCATCGCGTCGGACAAGGCTGTGGAAATCGAACCCACAACTGAAGTGCGACTGGCCTTTATCACCTACCACTGGCCTACAGGAAGTCCTTGTTTAGTAGAAACTAGTTTTATTATATTAAGCTGTATGACATATGATGTATAAGTCCATTTAGGAACCATATATGATTAATCTCACTATAGATCGACTTATGTATATAATTTTTTGCTAACCTTTTGTTTGAGATAGATGGAATGACCCGTCATTCTATCACATGATCTGCTAACACTTCACGAATAACAAATTCAACTTCATTTATTTAAGATATGAAGTGGAAATTTTTAAAGGCACAAACAACAGTGAAATTGTACCAAAATAAAGTAAGTATTTATTCTAATTCAAATTCTTTAACTTTAGGGAAATGGTCTTGAAAACCAAAAATGTTGTCCTAGTGATCTTATATCTGATGAATCAGATGGTACCTTAGATCGTCACAAATTTATGGCTTGTGATTGCTAGCTTTTCCATAGCCATGTTCTCTACCACTCTCCATCAGAACATGATGGTTATATTTCTCTTCCATATCCATATTTTCACCTATGTGGAAACCCAATGATTAGTTTATTTGGGTAATCGTTACATTTCATACTTTAGTTTTTAAAGCCAAGTTTTGGTATTCCTTTTTACGATGTGGGTTTCTATTAAAGAAACTTTCGAATAGTAAACCATTTATAACCCCGACGAATTTCGAGGGCGAAATTCATTTTAAGGGGGGTAGAATGTAACAGCCCGAGATTTTATGATAAATATTCTTTTTTATGTCTTGTGTTGTACGCTACACCAAAAGGAGCTTGCACAACACACATCTTTGACTTGCCTTGCATTACACGCAATCGCAACCTTCCTCGATAGCGTGTGTAGTACGCAATACTGAGTTTCACGAAACAACGATATGCTATTAAAAAATTATTAAAACTAGCCGTTATGAATAGTAATAACCACTTTTTGAAATTTTGTAAATTTTATTTTTCAAAATGGAATTTATTTTTGGATTCGTAGTATCGAATTTAGCCTAAGGTGAAATTTTGATACTTTTCGGATAACTTTCATATTCTGATGAATAGTGAAAATTACTAAATTATAATTAAAAACAACTTTTTTAATCAAAATAATTAATAGTGATAAATTATTAATTTTAGTGGTTTTAAAGTATATTTAGAATATATTTTTACAATTTAATACAATGTTGGTCATTGGATGTAATTTCACATTTAAACCAGACATAAACAAGTGGCAATCTTTTGATAGATATTGTTTCTTAAAAACACGCTATTTGTTTTAACAGCGGCATTTAATTATAAAATTAATTAATGCAACTTCTATGTTATGAATTTGGTAAAATAGACTTCATTTTTGAATTCGGAATATGAAATATAGCTTCGGATGAAATTTGGCATTGTTCTGAAAAACATCAATTTTTGATTAATAGTGAAACTACTAAGTGGTAGGTTAAAAACTGAATTTTGCATAAAACATAATTTTACCGCTTCTGTGAATGGAATTTCAAAAATCCGACAGACACGGTTGATATCAGTAAGTAAAATGTGGTTCAATGAGGAAAAAATAATTTTTTGGTGAATAGTAACTTTTTACTTTTTTTACCGCGGTTAATAGTAAATAGGGTAACTAAGGGTAAATATGATATTACTATTACCCTAACACATGTCCTAATTCTATTGGATAAGTTTAATTCGACCAAAAACAAACTTAGGAATAATATATGACCATTTAGGCCCACTTGGATTAGATTAGGACATTTATTATTTTTTAATTCAAAGAAGAGTTAAAAGAGTTAAAATCAAAGTTTATTTACTAAAACATTTTTAATATAGGGTTATACATAAGCTAAATTCGATTGTAAATATTCATTATAAAGCTAAAAAGATTTCCTACATAATTGTATTTTATTTGTAATTTGTAGACATCAAATAATTTAGGTTATTTATGACACAAATATGATGCAGTAATTATCTTATTAATGAAATATTGACATAATTGATATTATAAATGCCTAAATAAGTATAATTTGAGCCTTTTTATGAATTCCACTAATTTTATAGGTTACTATGATATAGTAGTGATGATTTAATCAACTTGGTTCGAACATATAATTCTGTTATGACTTTCACAAAAATCATATACGAAATAGTGTCAAAATTGACACAAAATAGTTTTTAAATCAAATATTATATTATTAATTGTTATTTTATTCCTAAAAATCTAAGGTTCAGCCAAATGACTTAGATAAGGATATATATATTAATAATAAACAATTTGGGGTTCGTTTGGCATGTTATAGTAAGTTTATTAACCATATAGTGAAAGAAAATGAAAAGACACGGTAAAAGTTAAATTATTTAACTTAGAGTTAAATCTAATTGATAAGGTTAAAATAATACCCTAAACATGTCTAAATACTATTGGATGATAGGATTTTGACCCATACCCACTTTATCATCGAAATAATACCCTTTGGAACCATTATAAACCGATTTTGACTTTAATATAAAATAATATTTTGAGATATTCCTAAGGTGCCCCTCTCCTCCCTTATAAAGGGACACCTCCTCCCCCTCCTCCTCACACCAATTTGAGCACTCAAGCTCGGACAACCCCTGCCAAAATCTCTTCTCCACTTCCCTAAAAACATCCTATAGGTTCTGGTCTTCCTCAAAGACCAATTTTAGTGCCCTAAGAGGAGGTCTCAAAGAGGCGCTTCAAAGAAGAGGTAATTACCGTTACCAATTCTTTCATCTTTATTTCTTCTTCCACTTATTCTTCTTAGGTTGTTTCATTATGAAGTAATAACATCAGTATCACTCATATACTGATATGTTATTATAAGTATGAAACAACCCTATTTCACCATCTATCCATCCTACGGAAAAAGAAATCACCGCGCGTGCGTACGTACGGAATACCGTCTCCACGCCGTGGTGTAATCTATTTTCCACCACCACCTTACATGGATGGGTATAATGGTATAAAGAATAACTATACATAGTTATTAAAACATAATATTGATTCTGATATATTGTATAATCCACTCCAATTCAATTCAATATTTATGGAAATGATATCATCGCTCGTGCGTACGTACGGACTACCGTCTCCACGACGCAATGAGATTCATTCTCCATGTTAACCATTTAACAATGATTATAAAGTATATATAATATGTACTAATGAAATATATGACATAATAATGATACTGGATTTATTTATATATTTATATTTATGTCATTTACTTAATTCCATTCAATTCAATAAGGAAACGAAAACAGTGTTCATGCGTACGTACGGACTACTGTCTCCATGAACGGTGTATTTAGTTCCATTTAATGATTTATTAAATATATGTATATACTGAATATATATATATATAAATCATGTTTTATGTTCTGGAATTAATTAATCATGATCTAAGTAATCATATGAATAATTACAAGTCAAAACACGGACGACAAATGAAACAATTTTACCCAAAACGCTCTTTAACATGGAATTTACAAAAGAACAGGTAATATAAAGTCATAAGTGAACCATATATGATATCATAACAATGCATATGATTCTGTTATAAGTAAATGACATTATTTAATAATTATACAGGAGGTTCGGACACTTACGAAGCAAATCGAACCTAAGGTAAGGGAAATATCACAATCTCACTTTTATCTGAGATTGTTTTTACTTTGGTAATTACTGGGGTGTATTTTATCATCCACATCCATGTTTCCTCAATATGTAATATTATTTCCATCCAACTACAATTTTTTAAATCCAATTTTACCCTTAGGTGAGTTTTTATTAAAAAAATATGAAAGGAATCTTTTGACGTTTTTCATATGAGGTGCTTTTTGACTTTTCCGACAAAAGTACGAAGAATGTTTTTTTAACTTATACGGCATGAATGAATTTCTAAAAAAATTATTTCCAAGAAGATTCCTTTACAAGTATTCAAGTTTATTTTTAATCAACAACTTTTAGTTTAAAATTGTATGAAATGTTAAGAAAGGAAAAGTGTTTTTGAAGTAGAAAGGATATTTTCCTCAAGAATGAAGTTCAAGTATTTTATCAAAATTATTTTCCATCTAAGATAATAAAAGGGTTCTGTTTTTATCCATATTATTACATGGATTTGATTATGTTGTGATGGAAACATTTTTATTAATTCCTTTATCTTATATGAATTGTTTTATGATGTCATGTTGTTTAAGAATCCCATTTTTATTACATGGGTTATGCGATGATGTATGATTTATGATTATGTGGCACACATAAGAAAGGAATCATTATAAGATGGTTGGGACCTATATCTCCCTCCAATGCATTGGGTAAAGATTTTATATCTCATGAGATAGACATGGCTGGAATGGTAGGTTATACCGGTTCAGTGAAACAGGACTGAAACGAGGGTTACTCGATTCAGAAAGGGACTTCGTCCACTAAGATAGTCTTGGCAATGAGTCTTGACTAACAAGAAATGATTCTCTATGATTATGTGTGAATTCCACAAAGTTTCATGTTTTATGTTATGATTATTTGGATTACATTTCACTTCTATGATTTATCCCATGTTATGATATTATGAGCTCTCTCTTTTGTAGGTTATGATTTCCAAAATGTTATGTTTTTATGAATACGATGTGATTGATATTTCTGTTGTTTACCCTTACTGAGCATTTGAGCTCACCCTTTTATGTTTTCTTTTCCCCAGGATATAAAGAAAGGTTTTAGGTAAAAAAAAGGAAGATCTTTAAGGGAGATGTTGAAGATCTTTCACCACGATTAGAAGATTTTATTACGAGTTTCCAAAGACACTAAACTATTACGATCCTTGTGTGTGTGTTTTTTGTTATGTAATAAGTATTCCGCAAAAGTAATGTAAAGTCCATGTAAGTCAGGCTTCGGGTCTCTACAATCTCAAAACATCCTCTTATCGAACAACTATAACCATATTTTCATCATCTTATTAACTTTTTCAACCATCACTAGATATAAAGATCTGGGTTAGGATTACATTGATGATAATTGACACACCGTATTCGATGAATGAATTTTGTAGATACTTATTAGGATCAACATTCTCAAAATAATTGTATCATTTGGACTGTTGGTCTGATTGAAAACCAAAATCTTTATTTTTTCAGGTTCTGAAATAAACATCATAGCCATCAAAGAATTAAATGTCTAGTGATTTCACACTGATGGAATGAGACTAGAAATATTTGACACTAAGAACTCACTTCTATAAAAAAATCTTATTATATCATGAATTCCCCAAAAAATTGAGAAAAAAAAGGATCATCATATCATCATATAACTTACATTGGGAGGTATAGTAACTTCCAATCTAGAAAAAACTACATTCTTTTCAACCAAACCTCAAAATTTTTAGAACACACGTTATCCCCCATTCCTTTATATGGCATGAATCAAATGTTTTCCTAAAAAACTTATGATTTATGAAAACTATAAGATCAGTAATGAATATTCATATTTTCATTTCATCCATACTAACTCTGATACTCTTCCTTATTATGATTAACTCTTTCATTCTGGACCCATGGTTAGTATAATGAACCTTTTCTTATAGAAAAAATCTTCCCAAACTGATGATCTTTCATAAGAATTTTTAGTCTAATCATATGAATACGTTGATGAGTCTTATCAAAATATTTTTGAATGTGATGTGATTTCATTTTATTTGAAAACATCAAACAATACAAACAGTGAAATCTTATTTCTTCCTCCTAAAACAACTTCATTCAACATGGTCCCAAAAATTTATCCCATAGGATTTTGTTTTCAACCAACTTACATAAATCCCAAAATTGTGAAACCATAAGCAATGGATTACTTATCAACAATTCCAAGCCTCTGTGAGCTAACTAATGGTAAGAAACAATATTTATTAAAAAACAATGTTTTCCGAAATTATATACTTATGTAACATATTTATCTTTTCTTCAAGTCTATATTTAGTTAATTGACTTTTTTGTCAACAAAATTTTTCTACAACCATTCTAACATACTATTTGAATATTTCACACACTTACATTCTTATTTAACAACATACCCACAACTCCACCTACATACACACCTCACTGAATGATTTTACACAAATAAATAGATAGATTTATTAAAAAAAATCTCCCCCATTGAAATCATTTTCCATAGGCTATATGAGAGAGGGTATAAAAACACATACCTAAACCATGATAAAAAATAGTTTGGATGCCCATATCAAAACTCAGTTTATAAAATTATTCCTTTAGTAATGAATTTATGAATATTTCATAAAATTGTTCCGGTATGGGAATATACTATATATTCAATTAATTTTTCTCCATATGATATTTGATGTGGTGGTATATGATGTCAATAATTTTTTTAAAAATGTTGTACCATGTTTCATGTAAGTACGATTTCACATTTATTATCACAACCCAAAGGAAAGGGAAACATTACTTTAGTAAGTATATATTCTAACTGATTCATCATAAAAATAAGTTCAGTAGAACATATTGATTGGTAGAAATATTCTCAGATTCATTCAGGTTATGAGTTATTAAATTTGTTTTTCTTGTGTACCAAATAATTATTTTTCCATGAATGAAAACTCAAATAGGATCTTTAATCATCAAAATCTCTTTACAAATCATCATCTGAATACAAAAACAATCCATTAATTATGAGTTATCATACAAGACTATGAAATTAATTATGCCTTTGAAATATCTGAGAAATCACATTCTAGATAATAGATGTGGTTCTTTTTGAGAAATAGGAAATCTTTCAAATAAGGTAACAACATAAATTAGGTTGGGTGTTGAGGCAATCATATTCAAAGCACTTCAAATAATCTTCTAAATCTAGTTAGAGTCGTCTTATATTCATTATCCATCTTTAGGGAACATGGTTTCCATTGAAACTAACGTAGAAATAGGTTTCTAATAATACATTCTTAAATTCATAACAAGTTCCTTGTCATACGTTTCTTATGAAATAAATTGGTGTTTTATATTTTTGAGATTTGTAACCCATGAATGTATTTATTTTCACCTAGAATAGATATATTACAAAATTAATAACATTAGAAAATATTTCACATGTTCAATAATCATTACCACTATGGATAATGTCATCATCATAGAAATTTACAAAATACTGAATTTCATTGATGTACATATTACAGTCAACTCAATTTTTTTCGTAAACCTCATCATCCTAAGGAAATTATCCATTTTGGAATATCACACCCTTGAATATTATTTTTCCCATTCAATTATTTCTTCAACATGCACACAATACATTCATCCTTCACAATAATAAATCCACATGGTTCTTCAATATAGACTTCTTCATCAAAATAGAAATTTATAAATATGGACTTCACATAAATATAAAATATTTTATAAATTCATTGTTCTACAATATCAAGAATGGTTCTTTTTTGTTTCTAAACATTCCGCATAAGGAAAATTTTCATCAAAATCAATACCCATTATCTTTGACTAACCTTTTCAGAATAATATTTATTTTTTTCTTATCACTTCACAATTTTTATTTATATTTCTTTGTAAAACCCTATTTTTACCATTAACATTTTTATCACTTGGTCTGGGAATTAAATTCCATGTATCATTATTTTCAACGTGAAATTTCTCTTCATTCATAGCATAAACCCATTTTGAATGCTCAAAATCATCATTCGCATCTGTCAGCTCAACATTTGAATACAATGAAGTATGTGTAATAGCTATTGATGTTATTCATGTTTGATATGTTTTTTATTTATCATCAATTATATTTTGATCTACCACTTGATTTCATAACATGTGATTCATTTTTGGGATTTTTCCTCATAAAAAGAAATATCTAATTTTTATTCATGATCTTGAGTATTATTAAAATTTATTTAATCGTTATAATAATTATTAATAAACATTCTTTCATTTTTTTCATATTCCTTCTCAAAACAAATTTTTTAGTATCTTCTTCATCATTTTCAATATCATTCACATCAATAAAGTCAAATAATCTTACATTCAATATTTTGAATCATCTATATAACATTTTTTCTAAATCACTTCTATGAAAAATTTAATCTTCACCTCTCTCTTGAAGCATTCCATGGTTTCCACCATTATTATTTATGATTAAAGGAATCACATATAGTATAAAATGTTTAAAACAAATATTTTTTTAATAAAACATTTCATGAGGATTAGTATCAGGCTATATAGTGTAGAGAAGTCAATTTTGAATATAAATAGCAGTGCTAATGGATTTCCTCAAAAAGTAATAAGAGAGACCATTTTCAAGTAACATAGTTTTCCTCAATTCAAAAAACCATCTATTTTTACTTTCAACAACACCTATTTAATAAGGAGTGTATGGTGTAATGAACTCATGCCAGATTCTTTTATTCTCATGAAAACATTCAAACTCTTCATTTTTTAAGTAACCACCATTTTGATTTCTCTACTGCTCTGTTAAATACTCACATTCCTTCTCAGATTTTATCGTAAAACATTTAGTCAATTTTACAACATATTAAGTTTGTTCCTATTAAAGAAATGTTGTATTGTGATTAAGTCATCTATGAATGTAAGGAATTACTTATCTCCATGTGTTGATTTTTTTCTTATCGGCACACAGATATCTGAATGAATAATTTCATGGGGATTTTTTGACCAAATTTCATCATTCTTATGCAATTTCATTTAATATTTCCTTTCTGATTTTTTTACAATATCAATATAATATTCATTAAAACTCTAAAATTCCATGACCAGTAATATTCTTTGATAACTTTCCCATGTTTCTCTAACACATGTTTCCTTGACTTTTTTGGCACAATTGATTCCATTCTGTTATAATTATTTAAATGATTTTTTAGCTTCACCATCTTGTAAAACTTTTCCTCCTATACATTGGCCTATTGTGACTATCATATCATATTGCTCCCTTTTTAGAAAATACCAATGTTTTTTAAATTTATTTTATTATTTAAAATGTTTTGAAACACATATAATGTATTATTTCATCCAATCAATAAAAAAATATTTAATGGAAAAAATCATTTCATTCCAAATAAGTTTAGATCTTACGCCTTTGATTTTGAGAGATTCATCATTTCCAAATGTCACTATTCCTTATTTTATTTCTGCATATTTCTAAAAAATATTTCTTCTATAATATGATAAAAACAAACACTATCCAAGATCCCATTACATTATCCTTTTTTACCTTTGAGAGTGGTTTCAACAATAAGATCCATTTTATTCTATTTCTCTTTCCTCACCATCGGCTTATTATAATTGTTATAAAACATTTTTTTAATGGGAAAAAAATTAAGAAATCCCTTTTCTATATTTCTAGTTAGTTCAAATATTTCCAAAATTGTTTCAAGTGGTTGGAAAATAATTTCACCCTTAACACCTAACTTATCAGTTTTCTTTAAAATATCATCCTCAAAATTCATCATTTGTGTGGATTAACTCCCCATAAAACTTTTCCTTATGTAATTTGTGGATTGTTAATAATGATTTTGATTAACCCAACACATATTTTACATATTATCAAAACCAAAAAATTACAATTGTGATCTAAAAAAATAATATTTCTCCTAATTCATTTATACTGTACAGAGATGTGAACTTGTTTCTCAGAAACCTTGTTTTAATTATTATCAAAACATTGTTGACCACCTGTAACTTCCTAGCTCCGGAAGCCACCCAGAGGCGCCCCATACCCAGTTGGTCACATGGCCTCAAGCTCATTTCCCCAAAATGCCAGAGGCTGTCGACTAGAAGCGAGGGCATTGGGTGTGATAGTGGGGAAACTATTCCCTCATTGACGGATTATATAGCAGAAGAAAAACAAATAGATAACCGCAGAAACCATAACCATCCATACAAGAGTAAACGATACACAGAGGAAGATGAACAGTAAACAACTGGAGCACACACACATGTATATAAAATGTTGAATGATACATATGTCTAGGAAATCATCCAAACAAGTCACAATACTCAATACAATACTAAACCAAAGTGAAAAAGAAAAATAGGTAAACTCCTCAGCATCATAAGCCATATCTTGGTCTCACGCTCTCCAGCTCCACAGAAAGTCAAGTACCTGAAGTAGAAGTGTGCTTGCCCTTATCTATACCTGCAAAAATATAATCTGTTTTGGCCCAAAAGCATGGCCCAAATAGGGTGTGAGACAAGGTCCCAATAGGCAACCACCCAAAGATCTATTCCTAACAGTTAGTGAATACATTGCAGTAAAAATACAGGAATCAGTAAACAAGAAAGAACACAACAGATACAATCTATAGTCTAGCATACGAAGTACACAAGTAACAGCCAAACAATAAGAACAAAAAAAGTAACCCCTAGGTAGTTCTCACATCCTAACCCTTATGGTTGAACCTACAAGTACTAGAAATACTCTGGGAAGCACACACAATCTCGCTCCTCTGGTTCAGCTAAAGAATATACTCTCTAAGGAAGCACTCACCGTCAGTTCCCCCTATAGTCTCGTATCGTACTAAAGGCTCTCTAGGGAAGAATTAAAAGTCTAATTCCCCATGTGGCCTACTTCGAGGAACTACAGACTCTCTGAGGAAGCACTCAACATCAATTCCCCATGTGGTCTCGCATAGTAAATTAAAGACACTCTGGAGAAACCCTTACTTCCATTCTCCTTCTGGTCCACTACACTAGTTTCTCTCAGCCCTGTGTAAAACAATCATGCATAGCGAGTGTATCATCCCAAGGAAACCTCAAGAACTTCTTGGCTTTCATTCTGAGGCACAATAACATAATAGTACAACAGTTCCACTATCCTACAAATAGGTATGGAAACTGGAAAAATTCCAAATAATCAAAACAAACATGGAAAAAATCTAGAGTACAGTAAAAACTACCCTATTCAAACGCAATTACCTCTACTCAATCAATCAAGTGATGCAGGCAATGACAAGGGAAAAACAGGAAACACACAATATCTCGTTCAAGGGTATTGGAGGAATTTCAACAAAATAATCATAGACTTATTACATAAAGGCACAAACCACAAACCTAGATTCTAGGAGAATGATATACGTGAACCACGATCATTTATTCTCCATAGAACATTGAGGTTCTGAGAAAACGTCAAAAATGCTCAACCAACGATATCTTGAGAAAGATGAGGAATTGGAAAACAAGGATCTAAGAGAAGGAAGAACTCACCGCTGTGGTTCCAAAAAAATTGACGATGGTCGATTTGGGGAACAGACAGAGGCACAAGAGCTCGGAGAAGATCTATGGCTGTACGGATTATCTCGGACAAACGAAACCTAGACGAAAGGTGTTATGTCCATCAGGCACAACCCCAGTGCGTTTAATGAAAAAAGGAAAATACATGGTGTGTACTTCTTGAGTACATGGTGTGTACTCCATTTTCTCATACTCCTCTTTAAGTGGCATCCACTTCTCCCCTACACACCATGTGTGTTGCCCGAACATGGAAACCACACGGCCTGGTGTGGCAAGGGAGTACACGGCGTGTACTCAAAATGTACATGGCGTGTACTTCAAAATTTTCTAGAAACTCATATTTTCTCCAAACCACTAGAAAAAGGAATGATATACTTGAAACGAAGATCCGGGTTTTTACAAACATCCCCCCTTAATTAAATTTATCCCCAAATTTCCCTGAAGATGTGGAGAAGAAGATACCCCGAACAGCTCCGGCCACTACGATCGTACATCGGCCTCTATTTCCCAGGGCTTGTCCTGTACTCGCCCGTGCTGCCGTAGCACTTGTACCAATGGAAAAGACTGACCCTGGGGAACCTTCATACTGTGATTGACAATCCGGATATGATGCTCCTCAAATGATGCATCAGCTTCGAGGTCAACCTCCTCGGGCTGAAAGACATGAGACGGGTCTGAAAAGTAGCGTCGGAGCTAAGTGACATGGAAGTAGTAGTGCGTGGCCCAATACCTCTGAGGTTACTACAACCGATAGGCAACCATCCCAACTCTCTCCAATATATCTAACGGACCGAACTACCATGGTGAAAACTTACCCTGTCTTCGAATCCTCTTGTGTCCCGATCTCAGTGCGACATGTAGGAAAACCTAATCCCCGACCTCGAACTTCAGAGGTCATCTCCGCTGATCAGCATAAGACTTCTGTCGAGACTGTGCTGTAGCCATCCTCTTCCGAATCAACTCTATCTTCTCTAAGGTCTCCTGAACAAGATGAGGTCCCAGTAAGGATACCTCTCCTGCCTCCATCCAGCATAAAGGTGATCGACATGTCCTACCGTACAGAGCCTTGTAAGGTTCCATCTGAATAGTCGATTGAAAACTGTTGTTGTAGGTGAACTCCACCAAAGGGATATGCTTCTCCCAAGAACCTCCAAAGTCTAGAATTAAAGCTCGAAGCATATCCTCAAACACCTAGATCGTATTCTTGGACTGACCATCTATCTGGGGATGGTATGATGTACTCAAAAGTACATGTGTACCCAAATCCCTATGCAGCCCCTACCAGAACCGAGAAGTAAAGCGCGCATCCCTTCCTGAAACAATGGAGTGTGGAACTCCATAAAGACGTACATTATAATGGATGTAAAATTTTCCCAGATCATCAACACTGAAGGTCGCCTTGATCGGTAAGAAGTGAGCATCCTTCGTAAGTCTGTCGATGACAACCCAAACTATATCGTTTCCTCTAGGCAACCTCAGAAAATTGGTCACGAATTCCATCGTGACATCATTCCACATAAAATTTTTAATAGGTAACTACTGTAAAAGGCATGTTGGTCGCTAATGCTCTGTCTTCACCATTTGATAAGTAGAACACCTCAAGATGAAACCAACTACATTCCTCTTCATACCTGGACAACAATACTAGTAATGAAGATCCTTATACATCTTGGTGATGCCAGGATGAACTGCCCAAACTGAGGAATGAATGTCCCGAATCAGCTCCTTGAGTATGTCTCTGAGCACCCACACACGTCCCTGGAAACGCAAGATCTCATCCTCACCCACTGTCCATCCAAGAAGAGGGTCCTCTCCTGACACACTCTCCCGTTAGACTAAGCCTTCTGAGTCTGATAACAACCTCATTCGTACCTGATCATGAAGTGAATAGGTAACAACTACATAGGAAAGGTATGTCTGTCCCAGTCTTTCGTGCACCTCTAGATTCATCTTAGAGAACAGATCCACAAGCTGCCACTCACTACTTGCCTCCTGAACTTCCTGAATCTGGGTTCTCTTTCTCAATGCATCTGCCACTGCGTTGCCTTTTCCTAGTGTATAGGCAAGATCAAAATCAAAATTCTAATGATACTTGAACCACATGTTCTCTCTGAGATTCAGATAATGCTGAGTGAAGATGTACTTGAGACTCTTATGGTTGGTTAAAACAATAAAGTGTCTCCCAGAAGGTAATGTATCCAACAACGCAAGTCTTGAACGACAGTTTCCAACTCCAGATCATGAGTCAGGTAGTTCGTCCCATTTGGCCTCAACTGGCGAGGACCGTACGAAACAACTTCGTCTCCCTGAATAAGCACAACACCCAATCCCATACCTGAAGCCTCATAATAAATAGTATAGATCTTGCTTGGCTCTAGAATGAATAGTATCAGTGCTGACATCAACCATCCCTTCAACTCTTGAATGGATGACTCACAAGAATCTGACCATAAGAACTTCACCCCCTTATTGGTCAGACCTGTCAATGGTGCTACTAGGCATGAAAAGTCCAGAATGAAGTGTCTGTAGTATCCGGCTAGCCCTAGTAAACTCTGTACCTCAAAGATGTTCATTAGATGATCCCATGAAACTATATCTCTCACTTTCTCTAGGTCCACAGATACTCCTGCCTCTTAGATGACATGACCCAATAAGTGAATATGGTCCATCTGAAAGTGGCACTTCGAGAGTTTAGCATAAATTTGATGCTCTCTCAGTGTACTCAGAACGATCTCAAGATGGGTATCATGCCCTTATTGAGTGTGATTGTACACCAAGATATCATCCACGAAGACCAAGATGAAGGAATCCATGTGAGGATGGAATACTTGGTTCATCAGTGCCATGAAAACTACTGGCGCATTTGTGAAACCGAATGGCATAACTGTATATTCATAGAGACCGTACCTGCTCCGGAAGGCTGTCAGAGGTATATTTCATGGTCTAATGTGCAAATGATGATAATATGACCTCAAGTCGATCTTTAAGAACACTCGGGCTCCCCAAAGCTGATCAAAGAGGTCATCGATCCTCAGAAGGGGATATCGGTCCTTAACCATCAACTGGTTCATCTTCCGATAATCCATGCAAAGCCATAGGGTGTCGTCTGCCTTCTTCGCAAATAGGACAATCCAACCCTATGGAGAAGTACTGGGTCGAATGAAACCCTTTTCATGAAACTCCTCCATCTACTTCTTGAGCTCCTATAACTCAGTTTTAGCCATCCTATAAGGAGTAGTGGAAACATGTGCCGCTCCTCACACGAGCTCAATAGATAAGTCTACCTCACGCTCCGGAGGAAAACCATAAAAGTCATCTAGAAAACATCCCTAAAATGATCGACCACTAGAGGAAAGTATAACTATTAAGTCCCCCAGTCATCCAGATAATGACTAGAAATCTGGGATGTAACACCTCCCAGCCCATGATGCTCTGGTCCAGCTCTACCCACATGAACATCCCACTCGGCTCTGTGAAGAAAATATTCACCCTCTGGTGAAATCAAACTCACCCTGTGGCGATAACAGTCGACAAATTCCTTTAAGGGATCCAACCAGACCATCCTGAGAATGAATTTATAACCCGTCATCTCTAGGAAATAGATTTCCCATAAGAAATGACTCCCTACAACCTTAAAAGGGAACTTCATGCACTAACATATGCTAGATTTCCTCGTTCACATAGGCGTGTCAACAGTCAACAAGTCTTCCGAAGAAAAGATACAGAGCCCAAGGCTCTCCACAACAAAAACAAAGATAATTCTTTGCAAAGAACCAATATCGAAAAGGGCGGAAGATAAAACTAAGGCTACTAAGATCGTACCTCGAACTGTAGAAGGGTCGGGATCTTGCTCCGGATAAGTCTGCTCCACAGCGAATGTATGGCCTGCCCCGCCGCCCTGTGACCCTGCCTGACCACTCTGAGCTAATCCCCCTGCTAGCTCAAAAGGACTGGTGACTGACTGCCACAACATCGACCTCCACCTTGGCCCGAACGGCCAGAATAACTTCAGTTCCCCGACTAGTGAGAAATTGGTGGTGCTACTCCTGGACGAGGAGTCATGGAAGAACCCCCATCACCAGGTACTGGCGAGAAAACCTAGAAGAAACACTGAATGAGACCCATCTTGCTGCAAGATGGGAACCCCACTAGGTCTCTCTGGCACTGCAGCCTTGTTTTCCTAGCCCTTCCATAATGGTAGCATATGACCTGGCTACCTGAAGATGTATCTCGTCTCCTCGGATCACCACACGTAGACTCTATATAGCAATTCCTGCTGTCAATGGGAGGAACACTAGCCTTGGAAGTAGAACCACCCTGGCTTGCAGCTCCAGAGTCTCTCAAATTGCTCTCCGCAATCAGCGCCTGGTTGACAAGGAAAGTACTGGAAGTCAACTGGAAGAGATTCACCAGCGACCGGATCTCCCAACTGAGACAATCCTCAAACTTCATTTCCAAGAACACCCCCACTTCCTTCCCAGAGGGGTGTGAAATGCTGCAGCTTAGTGAAAAGAGAGGAATAGTCCATATCAGAAATAGTACCCTACTCTAGAATCATGAACTCCGGGGCTCGATCGGCCCTCAGGGTCTTCAGTTAGAAGTAGTCATAAAACATGCACTAGAACTCCTCCCATGCCATAACATGCTGACGACCCGCCTATTAGATCACATCCTACCAACTCTTGGTGGAGTCTCATAGAATATAAGTAGTGAGTTTGTCCCACCACTATGAAGGCATATCCAATGATCAAAGATAGTCAGTAAGGCTTCCATCCACGACTCTGCAGCATGAGGTCCTCCTTCTGCCGAAAAATTAGGAGGATGCTTCTACTGGAAAACCCATGTCAAGCCTTCCATAGATGAGGCAGGAGGTGGTGCTTTCTGAAAGGTCTACATCATCCTCATAAAGCCTTCCCCTAAATACGCAGTAGCACCTAAAACTAGTATGACAGTCAGTGCCACGGCTGGCCCGACCAGAGGATCGACAGGAAGTCCCTGATTAGCCATATCTGGTGTCTGATCACTGCCTAACAAGTGATGTAAAACTGGGGGACGTCTCGGAGGCGTAGCTCTGAGAGATTAAAAGAATTCCTTAGATAAGGACAACAAGGACAATGAATAATGGAGTACAAAATTAAAACAGGAGAATGAAAAACTCACAATTCACAAAACATGATTACAAGGCGTGTATAAACTCTACATGGCGTGTACTTAGCTGTATTCCCCTACCCGAGTCTCCTTACATGGCTAACGCACATGGTCTTCTTAAACTGAGACTACACTGAGTGTACCCTATGGACACGGCGTGTAGGAGACAAGGTTCCAATGACCCTTGTTGTTAGTTACATGTTCGGTTACATGGAAGAGACTACATGGCATGTTCCGAACAAACACGGCCTGTACTTGAAGATTTTCCCGACCCGTGTTGTTGGTGACACAGCCAAGTACACGGCTGACCCTTACACAGCGTGTTCCAAACAAACACGATGTGTACAAGAGGATATAACATCAACTCATGTTATTCGTGACACGGCTGGGTACCTAGAACAATACTACACAACGTGTTCTTTACCAACACGGCTTGTTCTACTCAAGCTTCCCCGACCCGTGTGGTTAGTGACACGGCTGGGTACATGGCTCTATACTACACGTCGTGCACCTTCCATACACAGCGTATTCCTGGAGATTTTCACAACCCATGTTTCTACTCACACAGTCAGTGACATGGTTTAAAACTACATGGCGTGTATATATAAAGTATATTTCGTGTATTCAGGGTTCTTCCGGGAAGTAGCTCTAAACTGCACCGAAGCCTAGAAAACACTGAAAAATGAGCATGAAGGTGCCAAATTCCGATTCGTGAGGGCCCATACTCCCCAAAAATCAAATCTTGGCATCCAATAGAGTCATATATAAGTAAAAACAGGTCAATGATTCACCAATTTCCGATTCAATAGGGCCCATAATACCTCAAGAACCAAAATTTGGTGTTCATTTAAGCAAAGTACAATACATAAGTCCTCTATAAAATAGAAGAGATCCTATCAAAGAATCTATCACAATAGCATGAATAATCTACACAATGTCTATCAAAACAACATGAAATCGCTAATGCACCCTAGATAGCATGGCAAGAATGCATGGCATGTGATTTCTAACAAGTGGCTATATGATGAAAGAGATGGAATACCCTCATCTCATCAGGTTGCGACAGAAATAGAACCACACTATCAAAAAAAATAACAACACTAGGCATGTGAATCACTCTACGTGAAATCAGATCAACTGTAACATAGAAAAACCAGAAAACTGTAATAAGTGAGGTAGATTGGCTTTTCCCTGTACACGGGTTAGCTACTCCTCAGCAAAGCTTAATACCAAGTACCAAATCCATCCTATCCTTGGATAAAGTCTCCAAAGAGTAATCAAGAGAAAAGGAACCTGCTGTTACCACATTGTAATGTCCCGGTTCGGGAATCCACCCAGAGGCACCACGTACCCGGTTGGTCACATGGACTCAAGTGCATTTCACCAAATGCCAGAGGCTGTCAACGAGTAGTGAGGGACATGGGTGTGATAGTGATGAAACTATGCCTTCATTGGAAGAGTACATAGTGGAATAAAACCAAATAGATAACCAAAAAAACCATAACCATCCATAAAAGAGTAAACGATACACAATGGAAGATGTACAATAATCAACTAGAACACAGACACACATGTAAATAAAATGATGCATGATACATATGTCTAGGAAAGTAGCCAAACAAGTCACAATGATGAATACAATACTAATCCAAAGATCAAGAGAAAAATTGGTAAACTCCTTATCATTGTAAGCCATATCTTGGTCCCACGATCTCCAGCTCCACAGCAATTCGAGTACATGAAGTAGAAGGGTGTTTTACCTTATCTATCCATGCAACAAAATAATCTATTTGGGCCCAAAAGCATGGCCCAAACAGGGTGTGATAAAAGTCCTAGTAGGAAAACAACCAAAGATCTTTTCCTAAAAGTCAGTGAATACATGGTAGTAAAAATACAGGAAGCAGTAAATAGGAAAGCACACAATAGCTATAATACATAGTCTTGCATACAAAGTACACAAGTAATAGCCAAACAACAAGAAGAACTGTAACACCCAGACCATAGTTACCCAGAGTCGATGCATTATTACATAACATTGGCATGATCACAAGAAAGATCAAATATCGAAAGACCAATTGGTTTAGTAGCCTTGGAAACACTAGATATATTCATAAATTTTTACATTACATCATAAAGTGAAAAACTACTACAACAACATAGTTTCCATATTCCACACTCATATCCCCAAATAAAATCCCAGCAAGTCATTCATAACTTACTTCTTCACATCCTTGGAAAAATAAAACATAGAAAAGGGGTGATCTCAAATGCCCAGTAAGGATAACAATATAGCGGAACTTTCAAAAATAAGCATAATCATTTAAGGTAACGCATCACTAAAACAAAATCCTTTTAAACTTGAACTTCAACATAGTATAGAAAAAGTAAAATGAAATAATGCCATTTAATTATTCACATGGATATTCTACTAATCGAATAATCACATGCAATATCAATAACCACTTTTATAATGTTGGAATGCATAATGCCAGACTATCAAAACCACATATCCAAGGCCTTGTGCCAAGACTACAAATAAAATTTTTTCGAAGGCCTTGTGCCAAGACACTAGTCTGTCACATTAGACCTACCGATGCATCGAGGAGCTATAGCGGGCTCCACCCGTCACATATTAAGTCCAATGCATTCCCATATGAAAATTTTTAAACATGACATAAACATTCGTATTAAAAATAGCATACGAAATGTCAATACATTCACCATAAACCATGAATGGTATAAAAATAGCACATCCATAGTAAAACATATCACAAAACCATCAATACAATATAGAAGTTTTGTATCATAATAAATCAACTTTAAATAAACGTAAAATCCATCAAAGGATGTTGACATAGATGAAATCAAAATTCTTTTTAAAGAAATATCTCTTTCTATTTTGAAATTATTTAAGAGTAATATATTTATAAAATAAATATTTTTCTTTGAAAATTTTCTTATAATCTTGTAAGGGAAGCTTTGAAAATTTTATAATGGTAGAAAATAGCTGCACCCTCTGTATATGTTAAAAAAACATTCTTACCTTAATTCTGTCGAAAAGGTTAAAAAGGACCTTGTTTTGAAAACCACGGAACGATTCCTTTATAAACCTATTATAAAAATTCAAACAAGGGTATAAATGACTTTAACCCATATTCTAGTAAATAGAAAAAATGTTTTGAAATTTCATTTTTAAGAAACATGGATGTGGATGATAAAGAGATCCCAGTAGATTATTACGTATAAAAAACCTCAGATAATGAATAGATTGTGAAATAACCCTTACCTTGCACTTTTCCTTGGTTGGGGTAGGTTAACCTCCTGTATAATAGTGAAATAATTGTTATTAAATTATACAAGAATCATATGCATTGATATGATATCATATATGATCTTTTAACATTTCTTTGTTAATAATATCTTAGTATTATCGTTGTTTCGGGTGTTAACTTACTCATTTTATTTTATATGTTTTGTTACGTAAGCCATGTTTTAAAGGATAGGTTGTATATTATTAATATCCAGAATGATATCAAGTCCATAAACATCATTTTTAAATCATCAAATGATAATTATACTTGAATGGATACGATGGAGAATGAATCTCATCGTGTTCGTGGAGACGGTAGTCCGTACGTACGCACGAGCGACAATATCATTCTTTTGATATTAAAATAATATATAAATGGATGGTATATGATATATAAAGAATCATTAATATGTTATATTTATTATTTAAATGAGTTACACATCATTATTATACCCATCCAAATAATAATATATTGAATAACAATTACACCACGACGTGGAGAAGGTAAGTCGTACGTAGGCACGTATGGTGACATGTTATTCAAAGGGTGGATAGAATACTGAATATGGTTGTACCATATTTATAATAACATCAAAGTATATATATGATACTGGATTTATTGTTTTATAATGGTAATAACAACGAAAGAAGAAGTGGAAGAAGAAAGGAACTTTGAAAAGGGTGGTGAAATCATTACCTCTTCTTCGAGTTCTTCCTTTTGATTTGATCAAAAGGGCTCCATAGGATGGCATTCTGATCAAACTAAGGACTATAGGTTGTAGTGAAGGAATTTGGGAGAGTATTTGGGCAGATTTTGTCAAAACAAAAGGCTTTTAAGGTGTGAAGAAATGAGGAGGAGTGCCCTTTTATAAGAGGGGTGAGGGGCACCTTTGGAAAAGCAATAAATATTAGTTTATAGTAAATTCATATTCGGTTTCTAATGGCTCCAATGTTGATTATTCAAAGGTTAAGGTGAGTATAGGTCTAAAACCATTCATCCAATAGAATTTAGACAGGGTTGGGAACTTATATTAACCTTATCTTTAAGTATTAACTCTAAGTTAATTAGTTTCACTTTTACAATGTCTCTTTATATTTTTATATTATATGGTTAATAAACTTACTATATACATCCAAAAGACCCCCAAGTGGTCCATTAATGATACACCAATCATTATATAAGTTTTTTGGCCGAAACATATATTTTTAGGAATTTAATTTCAATTTATAATATAATATTCGTTTTAAAAACTCTTTTATGCAAATTTTGACACTATTCAATTGTTGATTTTTGTAAAACTCATAACAGATTGATTACTTCAAAAAAAGACAATTAAATAAATCCTAATATGTCATATGATCCTAGAAAATTATTCTAATTCATTAAAAGCCTCAAATTATATTTATTTGGGTATTTATAATATCAATTAGTTTAATTTTTCAGTATTATAGTAATTACTGCATCATCATTGTGTCATAAATAAATTAAATTATTTAATGTCTAAAAATTAAAAATAAAATATCATTATGTTGGAAATATTTTCATCTTTCTAATTAATATTTATAATCTAAAATCCAACATATATATCCCTATGTAAAAATTGTTTTACTAAAGGATATATGCTTGTGTCATTTTTGTATTAATTTAAACTTAATTAAAATAAAATGTCCCTATCACCTACAAGTGGCTCCATGAGGTCCAAAAATTGACCCAAAGATACCCCTGGTCGGACATGTATCCACCAATATGTCTAGGACACGTTTTAGGGAAATTTCTATTATTATAATATTATTTTATAACCCTTATTTACCGGATTTACCCTTAACCATGGTAAATAAAATATTTATCGCAGTAATTATTCAAAATGTCTAAAAATAAAAGTTACCTATTTACAAAATTTGAACATCCTGATTCCAAATATGGAATCCATTTTTCCAAATTCAAAACACAGAAGTGTCAGAAATTAATTTAAAATTAATTCCCGTTGTTAAAACAAAAAGCGTGTTTTTAAGAGATAATAACTATCAAAAGATTGACATTTGTTTATGTCCGGTTTAATTGTAAAGTTACATCCAATGACCCACATTTTATTAAATGGTAAAAATATATTCTAAATATATTTTAAAGCCTCTCAAATTTATAATTTATCACTATTAATTATTTTTATTAAAAAATTTGTTTTTAATTAAAATTTAGTAATTTTCACTATTCATCAAAATATGAAAGTTATCCGAAAAGTACCAAAATTTCACCTTAGGCTCAATTAGATATTCCAAATCCAAAATTGAAGTCCATTTTTAAAAATAGAAAATATATAATTTTAAAAAGTAGTTATTACTATTCATAATGGCTAGTTTGATTGGTTATGGTGTGTTAGAACTCTGTGTTGCGTACAACACATGCTATCACATTATTCAAAGGGAAGCGTACCGTAGAAGCTTGGGGTGTTACATTCTCCCCTCCATCAAATAATTTCATCCTAGAAATTTCTAGAATACTTATCACATGAAATGACTCAGGTGGTTCTTCATCATATGTTCCTCGGGTTCCCACGTTGCCTCTTCCATCTTATGGTTTCTCCACAAAACTTTTACCAGATACGTCATCCGGTTTCTCAGTACTTGTTCTCTCGTATCATGAATCCTGACGGGCTCTTCGCAATAAGACAGATCAGGTTCCATTTCTAATTCTTCATATGTGAGTATATGCGTTGGGTCAAACATGTATTTCCTCAACATAGATACGTTGAACACATCGTGAACTTTGGAGAGACTTGGCGGCATTGCCAATCGGTAAGCTACATCCCCAATTCGTTCTAGGATTTCGAATGGTCCGATGTACCTGGGACTCAATTTACCTTTCTTACCAAAAAGTATAACTCCCTTCCATGGGGATACCTTTAGGAAAATATGATCAGCGACTTGAAATTCCAAATCCTTCCTTCGATTATCGGCACAGCTCTTCGGCCTACTTTGAGCCGCTTTGATGTGATTTTGGATTACCTTCACCTTTTCCATCGTTTCCTCCACTAGTTCTAGGAATACAAGTTTTCTTTCACCAACGTCAACCCAACAGGTTGGTGTGCGACATCTCTTTCCGTATAACACTTCATATGGTGCCATCTGAATACTCGAATGGAAGCTATTATTATAGTAAAATTCTACCAGAGGTAAATATTGATCCTACCTAACCTGAATGTCAAGTGAGCAAGATCTCAACATGTCTCTTAAGGTTTGAATAGTCCATTCTAATTGTCCATCTATCTGAGGGTGGTAAGCAGTGCTCTAATGAAGTTCAGTATCCAGGGATTTCTGAAGAATTTTCCAGAATATTGAAGTAAAACGGGGATCACGATCAGAAACAATATATAGGGGTACTCCATGATGTCTCACAACTTCATTAATATAAAGTCTTGCTAGACGTTCCAGGGGTAGATCTTCTCTTATAGCAAGAAAATGTGCTGACTTGGTAAGACGATCAACAATAACCCATATTGCATCGTTCCTTCTAGGAGTCTTTGGTAGCCTCATGACAAAGTCCATCATAAAATTGTCACATTTCCACTCCGGTATGGGAATAGGTTGCATGACTCCTCCAGGCTGTTGCCTTCCAGCTTTCACTTGCTGAAAAACCATACATCTTGACACAAAATCAGCAATCTCCCTCTTCATGTTGTCCCACCAAAAATGTTCCTTCAAATCTCTATACATATTGGTGCTCCCAGTGTGTATAGAGAAATTGGAACTATGAGCATCATCCAGCAATTCCCTTTTTAGATCAGGTATATCGAGAACACAAAGTCTCTTCCCAAATTACAAAATTCCATCTTCATACACAAAGTCTCTCAATCGCCCATCATTCACAGCTTTAATCTTCTTTTGAAATTCTTCATCATCAGTCTGAGAACTCTTAATCCTTTATAGTAAAGATGGTTTGGAAACCATTTGAAAAAGCATTGATGTTTCACCTTCCTTGGTTATTCCCATGTCCATCTTCGCTAGATCCATGAAAATTGGATCCCTTTCAAATCTCATATTGTTCAAAACTCCATGGTCTTTTCTACTCAAAGAATCTTCCACCTTTTTTTCTTTCCCCGGGTGGTAGTGTATCGTGCAATCATAATCCTTGAGTAATTCAAGCCATCTCCTTTGCCTCTTGTTGAGTTCTTTTTGTGAAATAATATACTTCAAACTCTAGTGATCAGTATAAATCTCACATTTTTCACCATAGAGGTATTTCCTACATATCGTCAAAGCAAAGATCACAAATTCTAACTCGAGATCATGAGTAGAATATTTTTGTTCATGAATTTTCAACTGTCGTAATGCATAGGAAATAACTCTATCATTCGGAATAAGGACACAACCAAGTCCTTTTTTGATGCATCACTATAAATAACGAACCCATCATTCCCTGATGGTAGAGTAAATATAGGAGCATTAACTAATCTTCTCTTCAGTTCTTTGAAACATTTTTCACACTCTTTTTTCCAAACAAATTTAACCCCTTTACCTATGAGCTTCGTTAATGGGTTAGCCAATCGGGCAAAATTCTGGACTAAACGTCGATAATAACCTGCCAAACCAATAAAACTGTGTACCTCAGTTATACTCGTAGGTGCTGGCCATTCGTGGATTGCCTTGGTCTTAGAAGGATCAACAGAGATTCCATCTTTAGAGACAATATGGCCAAGAAAAGAAATCTCCTGAAGCCAGAATTCACACTTGCTAAACATCCCATATAATTCATGCCTCCTCAGAGTCTTTAAGATAATGCGCAAGTGATTTTCATGATCTTCGTAGGTTTTGGAGTATACTAAGATATCATCAATAAATACCACCACAAATTCATCGAGATAATCCTTGAAAACTCTATTCATCAGATCCATGAATATAGAGGGTGTATTAGTCAATACAAAAGGCATTACAGTAAACTCGTAATGCCCATACCTGGTTCGAAATGTTGTCTTCGGAATGTCTTCCTTCTTTACACAAAACTGATAGTATCCAGATCGAAGGTCAATCTTTGAAATGTATTGAGCTCCATGTAGTTGGTCAAATAAATCATCAATGCGAGGTAGGGGATACTTGTTCTTTATCGTTATATCATTGATCTCCCTGTAATCGATACATAACCTCATAGATCCATCTTTCTTTTTAACAAAAAGAACAGGGGCTCCCCATGGAGAAACACTAGGGAGAATAAATCCTTTATTACTCAATTCCTCAAGTTTTTTCTTTAGTTCAACTAATTCTACAGTGGCCATTCTATAAGGGTTCTTCGATATAGGCCTTGATCCAGGAATTAAATCAATGGAAAACTCAACTTCTCGTTCTGGAGGATATCCAGGTAAATCTTCTAGAAATACATCTACAAATTCATTCACAACAGGTACATCCTCTATTTGAACATTCCTTTCCTCACCCACAGTTATTTCATTCTCTTCCTCCCCAATAATTGAATTTAGTTGAGCTACTGGGGGTTGATCTAAATAAGAATTTGGTGGTGACGATTCTGCTCTAAATATAAGGTGTTCCTTATCATTATCATCAAGAATCATAACCTCTTTATTCTTACAATAAATCTTCACATCATAGTCCGAAAGATAGTCCATACTGAGGATTATATCAAACTTAATCATAGGTATGACGATGAGATCAGCAGATAAAGAACATTTATGTGCTCTAATGGGGACTGATTCACAAAACATTGTTGGAATGATACTTCCTTTAGG
This sequence comes from Viscum album, assembly GCA_963277665.1. Taxonomy (NCBI): domain Eukaryota; kingdom Viridiplantae; phylum Streptophyta; class Magnoliopsida; order Santalales; family Viscaceae; genus Viscum; species Viscum album. The sequence goes on along the minus strand of OY728120.1, from coordinate 24,894,977 downwards.
AGTTTTAACAGACAACTCCCTTGTTAAATCAAATTGGAAATATATAATTTTCTTAGCAAACTGGGAAGATATGAAACAATGCGATGATCTAGAATCAAATAATGCCTTTGCTAAACTTAAGGAAACCATTAAATTACCTGCCACCACGTCTTTCGGAGCTTCTACCTCAGCAGTAGTGATAGCATAAGTCTGGCCTTGATCCCTTGTCCTTTTCTGAGGTAAGTTCTCCTGACGCTTAGGACATACATTTTCAAAATGCCCCATCTCCCTGCAATTATAGCACTGAACATTGGTAGCTTCCTTCTTCCCCTTGCAATCACGAGCTTGGTGGCACTTTTCACCACATTTGTAATAGATTCCCATTCCCTTCAAGCAAGTACTGGGGTGTTTCTTCCCACATTTACAATAGGATGGATATTCAACCTTTTCTTTCATCCCCTTATTTCCATTCCCAGATTGATCAGCAGGCCTCTTCTTCTCTTGCTTTGCTTTAAAGTCATAAGACTTAGATAATTCCTTTTCGGTCTTGATAGGACATGAGACAATGTCTTCGTACGACGAAAATGACAGTGAGACTAATGCTTGGCGAAGAAATGGTTTTAACCCATCAAATAAAAGATCAATATTACTTCTTGTGTTACGTATATAATCTCCAGCATACCTTGCTACCCTTGTAAAGTTGGCCTCATCGTTTGCGATATTCTCATCCTCCTTCTGTCTCAGACTCAGAAATTGCCTTTCCATATCTGCTCGATGGTCGTGAGGAAAGTATTTTTCTAAAAATAGATCTTTGAACTCCCTCCATTCCATATTTGATACTTCATCATCTTCCTTCATGTTTTGAATCAATGACCACCATTGATCAGCATCTCTAGTGAGGCAGTAAACTGCCATGATAACTTTTTCCCTTTCACTACTCCCCAAAGCCTGAAATATTTTCTCTAGGGAAAATATCCATTTCTCATCTACTATGTGATTTGTACTCCAATTGAACATTGGTGGTTGTTTCCTCATGAATCGATCTAACATTGATCCTCCACGCTGCGGATCAGGGTCCTCCATACGGGTAAGGTTATTATTCATAACCTGAGTGAGTTGTCCTAGTATGGTGATTAGCTGATCGGCACCAGTTGCATCACCAGCTACACTATAATTATCTTGAACAGGAGGGAAATCCCTACATGGAGTGCATGCATTAATACGGTTTCCATTTCTTCCACTAGGCGCCATTTCTAAACAATGGCATAAACTAGATCTGTTTATGAATCAAAATACATAATCCCATACTTCTAAAACACTTAACATAAATTGAACTATTTATGGATATAATCCATAATCATAAGAATGTTTTCTTTGAGGAAGTATATACACATAAACCCTTCATAATGATTTGTAAAGAAAATGAGAGTTATCCTAGGCATATCCCCCGGGATTGTCGTAACCAAGAGTGCAGCAAGGCCCGTTGTCGTGCACCAGTTCCCGTTCGAGTCTAGCTCAAAGTGGTTTTTTCAGGTTTTACACCTAGGTACATCTGTGCCAGAGCCGCCTCTACCTACTCCTATCAAGACAGGGATGTATTCCTCAGAAAACTCACAAAATCTCCACAATACCAAAATTCTAGGAAGTTCTTCTATACTAATCCTCAATGTCTATCTTAAATCAATGTGCTCTAATCAGAGTTTATCTAAATCTAGCTTCCAAGGTTTGTACTAAACTTCCTCTGATACCAACTGTAACGCCCCTACCATAGTTACCCAGAGTCGGTGCATTATTACATAACATTGCCATGAACACAAAAAAGATCAAATCTCGAAACACCGATTGGTTTAGTAGCCTTGGAAACACTAGATATAGTCATAAAGTTTTACATTACATCATACAGTGAAAAACTACAACAACAACATAGTCTCCATATTCCACAATCATATCCCCACATAAAATCCCTACAGGTCATTCATAACTTACTTCTTCAAATCCTGGGAAAAATAAAACATAGAAAAGGGATGAGCTCAAATGCCCAGTAAGGATAACAATATAACGGAACATTCAAAAATATGCATCAACATTTAAGGCAATGCATCACTAAAACAAAAGCCTTTTAAACTTGAACTCAACATAGTATGGAAAAAGTAAAATGAAATAATTCCATTTACTTATTCACATGGATATTCTGCTAATCGAATAATCACATGCATTATCAATAACCACTTTCATAATGTTGGAATGCATAATGCAAGACTATCATAGCCACATAGCCAAGGCCTCGTGCAAAGAATACAAATAAGATTTTTCCAAGGCCTTGTGCCAAGACACTAGTTTGTCTCATGAGACCTACCGATGCATCGATGAGCTATAGAGGGCTCTACCCGTCACATATTAAGTCCAATGCATTCCCATATGAGAAGGTTTAAACATGACATAAACAATCGTATTAAAACTAGCATACGAAATGTCAATACTTTCACCATAAACCATGAATGGTATAAAAATAGCACATCCATAGTAAAACTTATCACAAAACCATCAATACAATATAGAAGTTCTGTATCATAATAAATTAACTTTAAATAAGCGTAAAATCCATCAAAGGATTCTAACATAGATGAAATCAAAATTATTTTTAAATAAATATCTCTTTCTATTTTGAAATCATTTAAGAGTAATATATTTATAAAATGAAAAATTTTATTTGAAAATATTATTATAAGATTGTAAGGGATGCTTTGAAGATTTTATAATGGCGGAAAATAGCTGCACCCGCCGTATAAGTTAAAAAAACATTCTTACCTTAATTCTGTCGAAAAGGTTAAAAAGGACCTTGTTTTGAAAACGATGGAATGATTCCTTTATAAACCTCTTATAAAAAGTCAAACAAGGGTATAAATGACTTTAACCCATATTCTAGTAAATAGAAAAAATGTTTTCAAATTCATTTTTAAGAAACATGGATGTGGATGATAAAGAGATCCCAGTAGATTATTACGTATAAACAACCTCAGATAATGAAGAGATTGTGAAATAACCCTTACCTTGTACTTTTCCTTGGTTGGGGTAGGTTAACCTCCAGTATAATAGTGAAGTAATTGTTATTAAATTATACAAGAATCATATGCATTCATATGATATCATATATGATCTTTTAACATTGCTTTGTTAATAATATCTTAGTATTATCGTTGTTTCTGGTGTTAACATACTCATTTTCTTTTATATGTTTTGTAACATAAGCAATGTTTGTAAAGGATAGGATGTATATTATTAATATCCATAATGATATAATGTCCTTAAACATCATTTTTAAATCATCAAATGATAATTAATCTTGAATGGATACGATGGAGAATGAATCTCATTGCGTTCGTGGAGACGGTAGTCCGTACGTACGCACGAGCGACAATATCATTATTTTGATATTAAAATAATATATAAATGGATGGTATATCATATATAAAGAATCATTAACATGTTATATTTATTATTTAAATGAGTTACACATCATTATCATACCCATACAAATAATAATATATTCCATAACAATTACACCACGACGTGGAGACGGTAAGCCGTACGTACGCACGTATGGTGACATGTTATTAAAAGGGTGGATAGAATACTGAATATGGTTGTACCATATATATAATAACATCACAGTATATATATGATACTGGAGTTATTATTTTAGAATGGTAATAATAAAGAAAGAAGAAGTGGAAGAAGAAAGGAACTTGGAAAAGGGTGGTGAAATCATTACCTCTTCTTCGAGTTCTTCATTTTGATTTGATCAAAAGGGCTTATTAGGTTGGCTTTCTGATCAAACTAAGGCCTATAGGTTGTAGTAAAAGAAGTTGGGAGAGTATTTGGGCAGATTTTGTCCGAATAAAAAGGCTTTGAAGGTGTTAATAAATGAGAAGGAGGAGTTCCCTTTTATAAGAGGGGTGAGGGGTACCTTTGGAATAGCTAGAAATATTAGTTTATAATAAATTCATATTCGGTTTATAATGGCTCCAATGATTATTAATCAAAGTTTAAGGTGGGGATAGGTCGAAAAACATTCAACCAATAGAATTTAGACAGGTTTGGGTACTTATATTAACCTTATCTTTAAGTATTAACTCTAAGTTAATTAGTTTCACTTTTACAATGTCTCTTTATATTTTTATATTATATGGTTAATAAACTTATCATATACATCCAAACGACCCCCAAGTGGTCCATTAATGATACACCTATCATGATATAAGTTTCTTGGAAGAATATTATATTTTTAGGAATTTAATATCAATTAATAATATAATATTTTTTAAAAAACTCCTTTTTGTCAATTTTGACACTATTCAATAGTTGATTTTCGTAAAATTCATAACAGATTTATTACTTCGAAAAAAGTCAATTAAATCAATACTAATATGTCATATTATACTATAAAATTATTTTAATTCATTAAAAGTCTAAAATTATATTTATTTGGGTATTTATAATATCAATTAGTATAATTTTTCACTATTATAGTAATTACTGCATCATCATTGTGTCATAAATAAATTAAATTATTTAATGTATAAAAATTATATATAAAATATCATTATGTAGTAAATATGTTTATATTTCTAATGAATATTTATAATCTAAAATCCAACTTATATAACCCTATGTAAAAATTAATTTTCTAAAAGGTATATGCTTGTGTCATTTTTGTATTCATTTTAACTTAATTAAAATAAAGTGTCCCTATCACCTACAAGTGGCTCCATGAGGTCCCTAAATTGACCCAAAGATACCCATGGTCGGACATGTATCCACCAATAAGGCTAGGACACGTTTTAGGCTTATTTTGGTTTATTATAATATTTTTTTAACCCTTATTTTCCGGATTTACCCTTAACCATGGTAAATAAAATATTTACCTCATTAATTATTCAAAATGTCTAAAAATAAAAGTTACCTATTTACACAATTTGAACATCCTGATTCAAAATATGGAATCCATTTTTTCAAATTCAAAACACAGAAGTGGCAGAATTTAATTTAAGATTAATTCTCGTTGTTAAAACAAAAAGCGTGTTTTTAAGAGATAATAACTATCAAAAGATTGACATTTGTTTATATCCGGTTTAATTTTAAAATTGCGTCCAATGACCAACATTGTATTAAATAGTAAAAATATATTCTAACTATACTTTAAATCCTCTCAAATTTTTAATTTATCACTATTAATTATTTTCATTAAAAAAGTTGTTTTTAATTAAAATTTAGTAATTTTCACTATTTATAAAAATATGAAAGTTATCCGAAAAGTACCAAAATTTCACCTTAGGCTAAATTCGATATTCAGAATCCAAAAATGAAGTCCATTTTAAAAAATAAAAAATATATAATTTCAAAAAGTAGGTATTATTATTCATAACGGCTAGTTTGATTGGTAATGGTGTGTTAGAACTCTGTGTTGCGTACAACACACGCTATCACATTATTCAAAGAGAAGCATACCGTAGAAGCTTGGGGTGTTACAAGAACAACTGGTAACCCCCTGGGTAGTTCTCATAGCCTAACCCTTATTTTTCAACCTACAAGTACTTTCTATCCTCTGGGAAGCACACACAGTATCTCCCCTCTTATTTAGCTAAAGAATAGACTTCAGAGGAAGCACTCATCATCAATTCCCCCTATAGTCTCGTATCTTACTAAAGGCTGTCTGGGGAAGTACTCAAAGTCTAATTCCTCCTATGGCCCACGCCGATGAACTACATACTCTCTGAGGAAGAACTCAATGAAAATTCCCCCTATGGTCTTGCAACGTAAATTAAAGACACTCTAGAGAAACCCTTACGTCCATTATCCCTTTGGTCCCCTGAAATTGGTTCTCTCATCCCTATGTAAAACAAACATGCATAGCGCACACATCATCCCAAGTAAACCTCAATATCTACTCGGCTATCCTTCTAAGGCAGGACATAATAACTGTACAACAGTTCCACTATCCTACAACTAGGCATGGAAATTGGAAATACGCCAAATATGAAAGACAAGCATGGAAAAAATCCATAGTATAGTAAAAACTACCCTATTCGCAAGCAATTACCTTTACTCAAGCAATCAAGTGAAGCAGGCTACAACAAGGGCAAAATAGGAAACACACAATACGCCGTTCATGGTTATTGGTGGAATTTTTACAAAATATTCCTAGACTTCCTACAGAGAGGCACAAACCACCGACCTCGATTCTAAGAGAATGATATACATGAACCATGATGATTGATTCTCCTTATAATGTCAACTATCTGAGAAAACGTCAAAAAAGATCAACCAACGATATCATGAGAAAGAGGAGGAATTGTAAAACAAGGTTCTAGGATAAGGAAGAACACTCTGCTACGGTTCCAATGCAATTGACGGCGGTCAATTCAGAGAACAGATAGAGGCATAAGAGCTCAGAGAAGATCCGTGGTCGTACTGCTTCTCTCGGACAAATGAAACCTAGACGAAAGGTGTTCTGTCTATCAGGCGCAACCCCGGTGCGTTTAATGAAAAAAAGGAAATACAAGGTGTGTACTTATTGTGTACACGACGTGTACTCCATTTTTCCGTACTCCACTTTAAGCATCGTCCACTTCACCCCTACACACTGTGTGTGTGGCCCGGACATGGCAAGCACACGGCCCGATGCAGTAATGGAGTACACAACGTGTACTCATAAAGTACACGACATGTAATTCAAAATTTTCCCGAAACTCCTCTTTTCTAAAAAACTCCAGAAAAAAGAAAGACATACCTGAAATGAAGATCCAGGTTCTTACACCACCAACCATTTTTTTATCAACCAGAATCTTCTTTTTCATCTTGGTTTTATTTTTATCCTTATCAGAACCAAAATTAATAGAAACATTTTTAAATTCTCAATTTATAAAAACATTTGACATCCCCATTTTGATTGTTTTTCCACATTCATAAATTTCACAACATTCTTTTTCTCTTATAAAATTTTCACTTTCTTCTCAACATTTAAACGTAACTTTTGATCCTTGTCTGGTTTACCCTTTCTATAAATTTAACCAAATTTATAGATAAAATCATCAAATCATGTTTCCCTATGTTTAGCTTCATATTTTTTTGGACAAGTTCCAAATATTCTTATTTTTTCTTCAAATTTTGTTCTATATTTTCATTCTGATTCATTTATATTTCAATTTATTTCTCCAATTCATAAATATCATCTATAATATTAACTGTATCATCAGGAAAACATTCATTATTTTTTTAGTAATATTAATCTTTTTTAATTTATGTATATCTTTCTCAAACCTTGTAATATTATTTAAGAATTATCTTAGTTATTTTTTAGAAGAAATACTAATTGAGTTTCATCCTCTTCACAACTATTTCTTAAAAACTCTTAAATGTTATCTAATGCTATGAAATTATTCTCTCTAGGATTATCATCATATATTTCAAAAATAGCGTCATTATTTTCCTCTTTACAATATTTGGAAAAAAATCACTATTTATATTTGGTGAACTTTTTATATTGATCATTGGAAGAAGATTTATCTTTATCAACACGTTTCTTCCATGATCTTCTCTGTCTTCTTTCATCATCACTACTATCCTATTCAATATTTCATCAAGGAAAATTAGACAAAAAGTTCCAAATGGATCCACAGTCAGAAAACACCTAAGGAATATTCCTATTATACATTTTGGAACCTCATATGACATTTTTTTAAAATAAGGATAAATATTAATCAATATTTTTACATACATAATTTTCAGAATCCACATCAATAACTTCTTCTTCTTCACGATCCATCTTATAATATCCTTTCTTGGTATCCTTTAATGAATTTCCCTTTTAATTGTTTTTTCATATAATTCCCCCTTATGAATTCATAATTAATGAAAGTATAATACAAATCATCGAGAGATATTTTTTCTAGATCTATATATCACAATAAAGAATATTTGGCATAAAAATATTAAGGAATAAATCTCATGATCTTTTAATAAAAGTTTGATTGTTCAAAATTTTAACCAAGACACCTAATAGTACTAGTAATGTCAGTCATCCAGGTAAATAAGTCACCAACATATTCATAAATACACATGATGAGGTATTTATAATTCAGCCTCTAGATTATTAATTTTTCATTATTAACTTTTTTATTACCTTCATAAATGTTCTTCATCATATCCTAGAAATATTGGGTGTTAGAAAACACATTCACTCTAAAATACTTTGTATTAGAATGTACTGAGTGTAAATAATTTTTAGCTCTTCTATCATTCTCAGGATTTTTATTTTCAATAGGTGTAAGAGAAAATTTTTCATAAATAGAAGGAAATACATGTATTTTCACTTCAAAAATAACATACCCATGATACATAAGATAAGGAATCATTCTATATTTCTAGTTAATATAGTTTTTACCCTTGAAGATATGAACTACCTTACTATTCACACAACACATATTCTCTATCACACTATCTGTAAAAAACATCATAAAAGTCTAATTGAAGGGATCCTTCGATTTAATACTAATTTATATTCCACATCCATGATCCACTTTTCACTAAATGGTGGAGATTGAATCAGTGATAAATTTTACTTTTATTTTTTATTCAATTTGATATAACCTTTACCTCTAGTAAATGTGTTATGAATTTTCTAAAAAAAATCACACATCAATAGGAACTTAATAATTTACACGTTTCACCACTCAACAAGACTGTTAACTTCTATATTATAGTATATAAAAAATCTAATATGAAACAATCCACTAGAAAAAAAATCATTTTCTATGGATAAAATATCTGGTATATTCCCCTAAATGTTTTTATTACTATGATTAATAAAACTGTTCTTGTGTTTCCTGCATCACAAAATGTTATAATACATATTTGTGTAATATGATAAGAAACATTCCATAGTTGATTTAAAATAAGATAATTTCCTACCATGTCAACATTCAAAAATATTATCTGTAAAAAAATTATTCACCTTCCAACCTAGTAGTAGGTAAGAATATAACTTTACATTATAATGATACACAATCTTATTTCCCAGTATGGTTCTTTTATCTAATTTCCAAGTCCAAAAATAAATATTCTGCATGTAAAACAATGAAATAAACCTTAATTTCGTTTATTTTAGTTCGGAGGACTCAATATGATAGCCCTATCTAATGGATCTGTCCAATATGAGAAGAACATATTATGATCATTGTTATTTTTATTCATTAGTATGCAAAACATCCTTATGAATTCTCAATTTGGAAGCCTACCCTCTCTAAAAATATTATTCACTCCTCCTTCCCTCTTCCCCTATGAATAATACATGTGGAAAATTTACAATTTACTTCATATTATTTATCATGGAGCTAAATGTTGTTTTGAAAGGATTTTGATAATATTTTTCCTCTTAACTAAATCTAATGAATCATTACATATCTATTACATTTCCGATATTTCATTTACTTCTTAAGATCTTCAAAAAACATATCATTTCATCTTGACCATTCTCAAACATTCTCAAAAATTCATATCACCTATGAATTTCTTAATATTATTTAGTCTAATTCTGATTTCCAATCCTATTTCTTCCTTCTAATTAAGATATATGCACAACATCCTATTCTTCATTATAATGCTACGCTTCAATTTAAGGTTGTGAAATGAATGTTACTTCTTATTACCACTCTCAAAACCAAATGAAATAAAACTATTCATTCTATTACTCCGTACCAACTGTTAGATATAACACATTGAAACCATTCATCCTTAAAAATTGTCACAAATTATAAATATTTCGACACTCTGTGGAAGAACTTCAGTATTATATTCAAACTTCTTTTACAAAAAATTTCTCTATACTTTTCAAACATCATGTTACCCTTCTCAACACAATCATAAATACATTAAAAAATTCTTCTTCTATTTTTTTACTCATATCAATGATCTTATATCTGATGATGTTGTTGATTATGGAATGTATCTAATGGATCAGTCTCTTTTTCACACTAACAATCAGTTCCATCGCTATTCTAGTGACTCATGAATCAATTGATAAAAACATTTCAGGGTTATTATTTCATTCATGAACTAATTGAAAAAATATTAATCATGATGAAAATGGTTAAAAAAAGTGTTATTTGTTCTCAGATTCCATTTTTCATTGGTCCCAATAGCTTATTATTTCTCGTTTGTCTCAATTACATTTACTTATTGAACTTCTACAACACTAATTTTTCATCGGATTTCCTTTTACAACTATCACTTCATGTGATGATCAACTTCATGTTTACTCAAAATATTGGTGGCACAACACATCTGATAATCGATGTCCGTAGCTAATTTTTACCTATAACTTTATAACAAAATTTGTATCATGTGCCTTATTGGTATTACTAAAAACTAGCGTCATCATCATTGCACTTTCTGAAAAAACATCATAGCCTTCAAAACAATTCTACATCCAGTGATCTCACACTAATGGAATGAGATTAGAATGATTTGACCTAAGAAACATCCTTCTTCCACAAATAACTTACTATGTCATGAGTTACTCATGACTTTCTTAACACTTAGGATTTCATCACTCTCACCGAGGTGGATCTGAGTGGTGGTCTTCTTGGTGCATTTGGATGTGAGGGTGATCGTCTGCCGACGTCTTGTGGTGGCATTGTCTCCTTTGGATCCTGGTGATGCTCTTGAAGGTTCAGAGGAGGTTGTTTCATTCGAGGACGTAAAGGCGGTCCTTATGAATTTGTTTTTTGTATTTTAAGTCTCCCCGTACATGAATCCTCATGGTTAGCATCATATTTCTTGGTCTTTCTGTGATTTTTTTATTCTGATATGTGAAAGCTTCTTGACATGCTAAAAGGATCCGCTCTACATGAGGTTTCAGAGTAAGAAAAATTCACTAGAGCTGGCCATTTAGATTTGGCAGAAAAAGAGGGTTTGGATTTTGTCATCGATACCAGGCTCGTACAACCCTTCATGGGACAGTTTTCGGATTGGCCTTACATTGGAGGAGGTTTGACATAATGATGTAATTTCTGGGAAGAGGTGTTTCTTGTAGTCTTTATCTTGGTTGTCTTTCATTTAAATGGTTTTTATTAGGTGAAGTTGTCAGGGTTCACACTTACCCTTTAAAAGTGTCATTTGAAAATACAAAAAATAGATTCTGGTATATCATCTGACATATATGGTGAAGTATTGTAACATCCCATCCATGCATAAATTGTTTATTTCCAACCATAACAAAAAATGTTTTGCATCAAATATTCTCCCCTATTACTACATAATAATTTCATCAAATGATTTGCCAAACAGAATAGGATTTATGAGAACCCCATGATCAACATAGAATCATCATATTTTCATTTGATCCATGCAGACCCAGATACACTTCCTTATTATGATTCAATATTTCATTCCGGAAACACTGTGATTTGGATTAACCTTTTCTCCCATTAATGTTTTTCCCAAACTGATTAATATTCCTACAAATTTTTATTATGATCTAATGAACATGATGATGATATTGACCACAAAATTTTACAAGTTGAGGTGAATTATTTTTTGTGGAAAAAAATAAGACAATACATACATCACAAATTTATTTCCTACTTTTTCTCAAAATATATAAGGTAACTGCAACTGATAGGCAACCAGCATAACAATCTCAAAGTCCTGACATATCACATTGAAAATTTACCATATCTCTGAATCCAATATAAACCAAATTTTGAAGAGATATGTAAAAAGACAGATCCTCAATATCGAACAATTGTGGTCATCGATAGAAACCGATGTAGGACTTTTTTCTAGACTATGCGGAAACAATCCACTTTTTGACCAAATGGGACTACTATAATGTTAACTATAGTAGATGTGATCTAACTAATACTGCCTCTCCAACCTCTAACCATTATTAATGCAATCAGAATAACCTATATAAATGGCCTTATATGGTGTCATATATATAGTCACATGATTTCAATAGTTTTAGGCATTTTATTGCATGTTTATATGCCTCTCCTATAATCCCCCAAAATCAAATAAACATTCACTATGAATATCTTCTAGAACATATATTCTGGGATATAACATGATATAGATCTAATGGTGGTATATCATTCTAAAAATTACTATATACCAAATTCTATATGTAATACCTACCAAAACAATATCTAAGTTATTCCTCGACTAAGAAATATGAAAATTAATGGTTAAGGACTCGACCAAAATCCATTACTATTTTTTCTCATGATACCTACATATTTATCAAGGGGATAGAGAGGGACCCACCTTTCACTTGTTAATTTCAAACAATTCCTCTTATAAATGGGGTTAGAAAAACTCATCACATATATTTTCTATGTATATAACATTCCCAAATCTGTTACTAACCATTACTAGTAGTATGGTGAATGGTATCAATATAGCACATTCCTAGTCAAACAGATCATAAAACATTTAAGAAAATATTTTATATGATTTTAATAAAATGTAAATCTCAATAATTTATAAAATTCAACTAAGGAGTTCAAATATAAGAAAATAAATTCATGAAATTATCGAGAAATTCCTCAGAAAAATAGTAATTGTTTACTTTATAAAGAAGATTTCTTTTGGAAAAGTCATTTCTATTTCTCATAATGGTTTTTATAAAACCAGAAATGAAATAATATATATTTTCAGGATTTTTTTTTATTTTAGAATAATAATAATGTATTATAACATATTATGGATAGAACATTAAAATTGAAATGAAATTAAGATGTTTCCTTTAATCGAGCTTGCGTATCCAGAAGAATTGGGAGGGGAACCTTATAAAACATGAATTTTACAATGAAACAAAGATTAACTGATCTAGATAAATGACTATGGAATGTATAAACCTAATTTTTAATATTTATATAAAAATAAATGATAATTTCATTGGTGTATAGTGGGAGAAATCATAACCTTGATGAAATTGGAGATTGGGTAGAAACCCTTACCATATGTCTGATAGTGTTATGCACATGATCACAATTTCCTAGATAGTCCAATAAACTCCATTAATTAATTAATTAAAACATTTTATACAATAAATTTATTCATTATTGTTTTATTATTTTCATACAATTACTTTAATGACTTATATAATTTAAATTCATTATTCTGGAACATTAATTTTTCTTGGTTTTCATGATCGGTTCGCTTGTTTATCGGGAATGATGTTCATGTAAAATTGATATACTTCTCTTAAATTCAAGTTATATGATATTAATGAAAATATATAATATTAGATGTTCTTATATGTTGTTCTATTATGATATGTGGATGAATCATTAGAAAAAAATTAAATGTTAATCGTTTATATTAATTTTAGTGGTTTGGGATAACAATGAATTTTATTTGTTTTATCAATTAGTATTATGTAAATATGTTACATATAGATAATAAAAAGGATTATAATAGAAATTCCACAATCTATTTCAATCTTAAAAATGTTTTCATGATCATCATTGAATATGGTGATGGAAAATGAAATCCTGACATCCTTGAATGTGATGAAAAAACACCTCACAGAGGGTGTTTCCATTTCTTGAATAAAAAGGGTGGAAGAACATGCTGATGGATTATTACATTAGAATAATAACAATATTATATATGTATGTGAATGGATTTGTTATTATATTTGGATGAGGGTTGGGTAATATAAAATAACAAATTAAAATAACCTAAAAAGAAAATAAATAAAAAAGAAAGGTGGTTTTACTTGTGGCATTTATCTTCCTTGAGAACCTCCTTCGGGAAATGGTTTTTCTTCTTTTAATGAGACTAAGATCTCTTGAATTTAGTAGAACAACTTTGGATGTAGATTGGTAATATTTTTTACATGGATCAAATCTTGGAAGGTGTTATGAGATGGGGATGTGAGGGGATGTAACTATTTTGGATTGGTGGGGTGTTTTGGAATGTTTTATTTATTTATTTATTATTTTGGATAAATATTATGAAATATTTGACAATTATAGAAAATTTCATAAAAATAATGAAGGACAGATTGATATTATGGGCTTTGATTATCCATACACCACCAATGACAGAATAATTCATTTATTTATCATTAATGAAAAATTATTGTGTTTTGCTATTCACTACAAATTCATGTATTCTAGGAAAATCCAGAAAACTCATCCAAAGCATTTTTGATTTGTATAATTGAAAAATGAACTAAATTTTATGAAAATAAATTTCTCTATATTAATAATTTAATTTTTAATTATAATTATCATTTACTCAAAAAGTACAGTTTTTAAAATTATAACTAATTTTGTAACTCTATAAAAAAATAACTAAGGTCAGATTAAATTAGATAAAATCATAAGACAAAAAAATATTAATTTATGAATAAATGTTATGAATATTTATTTTTTTAAAACATTTTAATAATTAATATATTGTAACAAAAAAATTATGACTCATAAAAATAGAAACACATACTTTATAATTTTTGAAATATGCATTTACTTATATTAAGATATTATTTTATCAAACGTTATTTTAAGATATGTCAAAATTATATTTATAATTTCATTGGTGGAACTACTATTTGTCTTTCCTTTTTAGTATTCATAATTATCATTTTTCTATACTTATGGTCAAGTTACTATTTCACCGATATAGGTTACTTAACTTCTAGAAATAACTTTTATTTCATTAATTCATCATTTATAAATATTTTATTGATTTCAATAAGATATTTTATATGATTTATACAATTTAAATTAATTAAAAAAGGGAAATTTCAAGGATAAAAATATGTGTCATTACATTCTCCACTCAAACTATAATTTTATAATCAAAATTTCTAGAATGTCACCTCATAAAAAGATTTGGACGTTTCTTCATTATATGTTACTCAATCACCCACGTCACCTCTTCAATTTTATGATTTTTCCAAAGTAAATTTACTATCTATGTCAATTGATTCCTCCACACCTATTATTCAGTGTCCATAATCTGAATATGATCTTCATAGTAAGATAAGTCAGGTTCCAAAAAAATTTCTTCAAATGTGTGGGCATGCATTGGGTCTAGCAGGTAGATATTAAACAAAGAGATGTTGAACAAATTGTGTACTTTAGAATGGATAGTCGGTATTGGAAAACAATAATTCATAGCTCCAATTATCTCAAGAATTTCAAAGGGTCCAATGTACTTGGGGATCCGTTTATCATTCTTCCTAAAACTTATTTAACCCTACCATGGAGATAATTTCATGAAAATATGATCGCCCATCTAAAATTCCAAATTTGTCCCAAATATTCATCATATATATTTTTCATTCTTTGAGCTACTTTTATATTGATTTGAATAGTATTTAACTATTCCGTTCATTTTTCCAGAATCAATGGGCTTACAAGATTTATTTCACTAACATCATCCCAATAAGTTGGATCATATCATCTCTTCCTAAACAATACATCATATGGTTACATTTTAATACATTAATTGCATCTATTATTGTGGAAAACTCAATAAAAGGTAAATACAGATCCAACATAAATTGAAAATCTAGTCAACATGTCTTTTCATAGTTAGAACGTCCTTTCTGATTTCTTTTTAGTTTGAGGGTGATAAGAACTACCCAAATGAAGCTCAATATCCAATGATTTCTGATTAATTTCCCATAATTTCAAAGTAAATAATGAATTATGATAAAAAAAATTGTAATAGGTGATCAATGGTATCTTGAAACATCATTAATAATGATTTTTCCAAGAAACCCTTGTGGAAATACCTCCCTTGTTGCTAGGAAATGTGAAGATTCATCAATTCAAACAAAAATTTCCCATATTTAATCATAATTTATTGGGGTTTTTGGTAATCCATTGATATAATCCATGGTGATATCATCCAATTTCCATGTATGAATAGGCATATATTACATGAATCCTCTAGGATGTTTTCTTTCATCCTTCACATTTTAAGAGACTAAACATCCTAATATATATTCAAAAATTTCCTACTCTATGTTATCCCAACAGAAATTTACATTCAATAATATATACATCTTAGTGATACTACGGTAATTAGTGAAATTAAAATTATGGGAATCATCCAATAACTCCATTTTTTAGCTCGGGTGGAGATGGAAAACATAGCCACCTCCTAAATATCAAATTTCCATCCTCACTCCTGATGTGTTAGTAACTTTCTATCATCCACATTGTTAATTTTTTTAATATTCATAACATCTGAGTGAGAAATTTTAATTCACTCTAATTAAGATAATATTTAATCCAATTGAAAACGTAATGTTGTTTCAACTTCTTTGATAATTACATTATCTATCTTTAGAAGATATATGAAGACAAAACCACATTCAATCTTCATTTTCATCAGATCTACATGATTCTTACTACTCAACGAATTATCATTTTTGTATTCCATTCCTGGGTGATAATATATTGAAAAGTTATAATCCTTGAGTAGATGGATCCATCACTTTTTCCTTATGTGGAGTTATTTCTATGAGAATATATATTTCAATATCTTTTTATTTGTATATTTCTCTGATATTTCTCGTAGAGATAGTGTCTAAACATTTTTAGAGAAATTATTATAGTTTCTAACATAGGATAATGAGTAGGATAGTTCAATTCATGAGTTTTTAACTACCTTGATATATTACCCCAACTATATCATTTAGCATAAGGAAAATACAATGTCCTTTCATTGATTCACTATAAATCACAAACCCTCCATATCCCAATGGTAGTGTTATGATCATAGCATTCACTAATCTCATATTTATTTCATCAATGCTTTCATAACATTCCTTTTTAAAAATATACATAACCCCTTTATGATTAATCTTGGTTATAGGGTCAGATAATAGGGAAACATTATGAATGAAATGCTGATAATAACCTGATAAACCAATAAAACTATATGCCTCGATTAATTTCATTTGTATAAGCCATTATTCAACTCCCATTTTCATCTTATGATCAACTGACATTCCATTCCTTGATAAAATATTCCTATGAAATGTTACTATTTGATGCGAAAATTCACACATACATAACTTCCTATATAACTAGTTTGTTTGATGATTCTCTAGAACAACCCACCATTGGTTCTCATGGTCCTTGTAGCATTTGGAATATATCAAGATATCATCAATAAATACTAGAAAAAAATATCAATATAGTCCATGAAGACTATATTTATGACATCAATTAAAACAAAGGGTGAATTAGTCATTCAAAATTGAATTACTATAATCTCATAATGTACATACCTTGTTTGAAATGATGTCTTTAGAATATCATCATTCTTCACATGCAACTTATGCTATCGGGATCTAAGGTAAATCTTCAAGAAGTAACTACCTCCACAATTTTTATTAAATAAATCATTAAATAAATTTGGTGGATACTTTTTCTTCATTCTAATAACATTGATTTTTATATAGTCATTGTGCAACCTCATTGATCCATATTTCTTCTGCACAATGATAAAATGGGTTCCCCATGGAGAAACACTATACTGAATAAATCCTTTATGAATCAGTTCCTGTAGTTTTTTCCTCAGTTATAGTAATTCTATAGTGTCCATTATATATGGAGTGTTAAATATATGACTTTCACAAGAAATTGAATCAGTAGAGAACTCAACATCCCACTCTGGAGGATGTCTAGGTAAATCCTCAAGAAAAAAATCAATATATTCATGAATAATAAGTACATATTCAATTTTAAGATTCATACATGATGTTTTATATTCCTACCTTATAATTTCATTTTAATATCTACTGAATGTGGATATAGAAAAGAACCATATAATGACTTTTCTTCTCTAATGATAAGGGATTCTACATTTTCCCCACAAATTGTGACTTCCTTTTTCTTATAATATATTTTTACATAATATTTTCAAAGAATACTCATATTGAGGATTATATCTAATATAGTCATAGGTATGATGAAAATTTCTGAAAATAATGATTGTTTTTGTGTTATAAAGAACATAAAAGGAAAAAAATAATTGCAATGATACTCCCTTCATGATTTTCAGAAACAAATCCTTTATTTGAAAAAGTGAAATGTATAATTTTCAAGGAAAACTGGTAAGATATAAAAGAATGTGATGATAAAGAATCAAATAATTAATTGGATATTATTGAGAAAATCACTAAAGTACCTACGACCATATATTAAGGAACTTCTACCTTAGAAGTTGTGATTGCATAAGCATAGCTATGCTCCCGTGGCCTTTTCTGGGAAATGATTCCATGATGATTAGGAAAATAATTTGCATAATGTACCATATATATATAATTAAATAACTGATCTTTTGTATCTTCTTTCATTCCTTTGAAATCATGGGCATGGTGGCCTTTTTCTGCACACCTGTAACAATATCCCATTCCCATTAGGAAAATACCTGAGTGTTTCTTTCTACAATTATCATTGGATGGGAAAATACAATTTTTATTTTTCCATTTATCCATTATTACATCCATTATCCTATTATTTTTCTTATTATCCCTTAATTTCATAATACATATAGAATTCCTTCTATGCCTTGATATCAAATGAGATTACATCGTCGTATGATGGGAAATTTTTAAAGACCATTTCCATTCATAGGAATTCCATAAAACCATCGATGAATTGATCAATATTTCTCATTAGATGACGTATGTAGTCTATATCATGTCTTTATAACCATGTATCTTTAAATTTATACTTCACAATGTTTATATCCACTTTTTATTTCAGACTCAAGAATTTCCACTCCTTATCCTCTCAGTATTAACGAGGAAAATATTTTTCTAGGAATATTTCCTTAAAATATTTCCATCCCCTATTTTAAATTTCTTTCTACTCCTTTTTGTTTTGAATCAATGACCACAATTGATTAGAAAATCCCGAGATATGATTAACATCCATGATAACCTTCTCCCATTCATTAATTCTCAAAGAATGATATATCTTCTATGAGAAACTTATCCACTACTCCACTACCAGTGGGTTTGTTTTCCCATTGAACGATAGAGGTTATTGTCTCATAAAATGGGTTATCATCAATCCTTCATGTTATGGATCAAGATAATCCAAATGGGTATAGTTATAGTTTATAACCTATGGAAGCTATCTCAGAAAAGTTATATGTTGCTAAACACTAGTTTTAGATTCAGTACCAACGTCATTATTATTCTAGGAGGTAAATCCATACATGGGATACAAATATTGATACAGTTTCCTTTAATTAAACTATTCTAAATTTCTAAATAATGGAATACATTAAATTAGGTTATGAATCACAATATATAATAAAAAATTAAAAAAAATGCATACCATAAATTGAAATTTTATTCATATAAAATATTATATTTTTAAACATAGATTATTTGGGGAAATATCAATTTTTCAGTCATTCTTAATGGTTTAAAAAAGGAAATTTGAATTATCATAATCATATCCCTTGGTAGATTCAAACTATGTGTGAAATAAGTCCATTTATTATATATCATTTTAACCCGAGCCATCCATGATAACACTTTTTAGAGTTATTACCCCTATGTACATCTGTTCCTAATCCACGTACACTTGTAGTGTCATGATAGGGATGTATTACCATGAATTACAATATAATATCAACTATAAAAAAATTCTATTATTTTCTCCTATTTTTATCCTCAATGTTTACATTAGTGTTTTGTCACAGTTCTATTTTTACTAAATCTAGATTCAATGGTTTCTACTAATATTTTTTTGATACCCACTGTCAAGACCCAAACCCCAGTTGCCTAGAGTTGATGCCTTACATTATTAATTTTGTATATACACAAGACACAGATCACAATTAATCCCTCAGAATAGTATTTTTGGAAACTAGATTACATTAATGAAGTTTACAATACAACATGAAAAGAAATAAAACATAGTCATTTAATTGAAGCACCCATAAAATCCTAGATAATTCCAACTTTTCATTCATATTATAAATCCTCATATCCTTGGAAAAAATAAAAAAAAGAGAATTGGGTGATATTATATGATTATTAATGGTATGTAATATAGAATATGAATAAATAATAGTTCTTGGTGAGTAACTAAAATAAATCAATCCTATAATAGAAATCATGTGGATAATATGGAAGGGAAACAGATGAATGAATAATTGAATATAATTATTCAAATGAAACAAAACAATGGATATTCTACATTTCTAATAATATATTAATTTTTAAATTAGATATATCATAATGATGTAATGCATAATTTTGAACTTCTGAAAAATATCATGAAGGCCTCATCCAAGACTTCTGAAAATAAATTTTTAAGTCCTCTATGAAAATCCATTTCTGGTTTGTATCATGAGACCTGCTGATGCAAAGAGGGGATATTGGGGTCCCTACCGATAACATTTGACATTCAATGAATTCGTAATATAAATTGTGTTAAACATAAACATCAATTACATATGAAATGTAAATGACCTTCCAAAATCTCTAACTAACCATAATCTGTATTATAGTGAATGGAATAAAGATAGAACATCCACAATTAAACTGATCATAAACCATTTAATAAAATATTGTAGATGATAATAATAATAGGTCAATATCAATAGAGAAAAAATAAAATTGAGGTTTTATAATTGTCAAAATTATCCAGTTAAATCAAAGAGTAATTATTGGAAAAAATTAATCTTTTTTACTTTTCAATGCAGAATTATTTGGGAAAAATCATTTGTATATGTAACAATTACATATATATAACAAAAATTAGAAAATATAATTTTTTTAATAAATATTAATTTTTGTAGACAAAAAATAGTGCCTTTTAATAGATTATGGATACTATGTGAAAATGGGTATGAAATTGAGACGTTCCCATTAACCAGATTTGTATATTGGGAAAAATTGAGAATGGATCAATGTAAAAAATGAAATTCCCCTAAAAAGATAAAATTATTAAGATAAATGTGTTTTTATTATATAAAATAATTTAATATATGTATATAAATATAATTAAGAATTATATTTTTTTATAGAGGGAGGAAGCATAACTAGAATGAAAATGGAGATTCAGGAAGAAACCCTTACCTTGTGTCTAATAGTGTCATTCACATGATCTTAATAACCTATATAATAAAAATAAATAAATAAATTAATTAATATTTAACATTTTATAAATTAAATTTATTCAACATATTTTATTACATTCATTTATGTTATTTTGATGAGTTATATAGTTTAATTTCAACATTCGGTAGTGTTCGTTTTCTCGTGTTTCATGATCAGTTATCTTGATTATAAGTAATGATTTTAATGTAAAATTGGTATTATTTTTATTAATTGGATTAAATTTTATTAATGATCATAATTAAGTGTAATTGGAATTAAATATTCTTTTCTCTAATATGAGGATGAATCATTAGATATCGTTTTAATGATAATCATTTAGATGGATTTTTGTAGCTTTAGATCACAATGAACTTGTTTCATTTTATCCGTTAATATTACAAAAATATGATATATAAAAAGAATAAAAATTGTTTTAATATAAATTTTAAAATAAATTTCAACCAATAATATGGTTTACTGAAAATCATTGATCATGGTGGAGAAAAATGAAAACATGTTGTCCTTGAATGTGATGAAACAACACCTCACAGATGACGATTCCATTTTTCAAATAGTTCGAATAGTAGAAGATGATCGATGATGGATTATTACACTATCATCAAAACAATTTATTATATAAAAGGTACTATTTTTATCATTTTATTTGGAAGAAGTGAAGTGAGGATATAATTTTAATAAAAGAACATTAAATGAAATTAAAAGAAAATGAAATATGTTTTTACCCTTTGAATTTATTCCCCTTGACTAACCTATTAGGGAAAAGGTTTTGGATTTTTTATGAGACCAAGTGATATTGGAAATGGGGGAGAGTATTGGTATTATATATTGGAATAAATTTGAAAAATATAACATAATGGAAGATGTGAGGACATGTAGTGGCGAGGGGTGGTATTTATAAGGGAGTAGAGGGGTGTTTTGTTTTAATATTTAATATTTTTGTTTAATATTTTGTGTCAAGACTACGAATCGTTTGACCATTATCACCACATATATTAAAATAATGTTGTATTGTTTTATAGTTTGGTCTTACATCATCCTTACATCTTATAGGAGTCAATAATTCATGAATTTACCATTTATTGTAAATTATCATAATTTACAATTCACCAAAAATTCAATTACTATTACAAAACCCCAAAAATTCACCAAAACAATTATTAACTATATAGAAATAAAAATGGATATACATTTTATGAAAAAAATAATAAATATTAGAAAATTAATTTAAAATTCAAATATTCATTTACTGATAAAATACATTTTTTTAAATTATAACTGAGCTTATAACACTCTAGAATATTTACTATGGTCAAATTAACTTATACAAAAATAATAATAATAAAATATTTATTTATGAATATATTTTATAAAAATTATTTTTTAAATAAATTTATTAATTTTAAAATTTTAATAAAAGATTTATGACTCCAAATAATACCAACACTTAATTAATTTTTTTAAAATATTCAATTACTTATACAATGATATAATTAAATAATACATTAATTTTTGATATTTCTAAATGTTATTTTTAATTTCATGGGTGAGGTTACTATTTATTTTTTCATTTTACAATGTATTAGGGTCATAGTTTAATTTTTAATTCATGTTACTCTTTCATCGATAATTGTTACTAACATCAATAAATACCTCTTCTTCCATTCATGATTCATTTATAAATCTCGTATTATGTTTTAAAGTTATTTTATGTGATTTGTAATATATAAAATAATTATAAGAAGCTAGATTTCATTGAAATAATGATGAATCATTATATTAGGAATCATCTATACTGTTATGATCCAGAGTACTTTTTTCAAGAAGAAAAGAAGTGTATGTATCTCCCAGTAACACCCATCCCCTCTGCCTAAATGAGTTGTTGTATTACTTGTCACATACTAATGGGTGTCTATGAAGCCCACACCTTAACCTAGATTCTATTTTGACCTCCACTCACTGACCACTAAATTAATGGTCCTACAAAATAATTGTAGGTCGCCCATCCCTCCATATGATCAGCACTTGACTAGGTCGCTATCACAATAGATCCTTTTGTTTCCCCACTATCCACAACAATGAATGAAGATATAACTACCATCGTTCACACCTTGGCTGGTATTCTCCTAACAAGTTGTCTCAAAACAACACTTCTTGCAACATGGCACTAAACCAATTTGTCAAGAAGCTTCACTACGATGCTCTAGAATCCCATCTTCCCTCAGATCATGTTTATCAATAAGAACCATATTTAATTTAAAGGTTATGGTATTCAATAGAAACATGATCACCTAGGATCAAATGGAATGAATGAGACCTTTCCAGAAGTATCTCACCCTAGACATCTCATCAGCATGATTGATAAGCGAAAAACATCCTTTAATACTAAACATAACCTATGGGAATATGGGGTCCCATATCAGGGTAGTGAATTGTCCCCTCAGAAGATAAATAATAATTTAATTATAAATTTATAACTAATGACTATGCCAAACAGGAACTAAGAACTATCATATCTTAGTTATGTGATACGAAATATCATTCCAAGAAAAGGATAGATGGTGATATAGCGTATCCATATCTTTTTATAGGTAATAATATGAATTTAGATATTATATATCATATATAAATAAAAACATTCTTTTTAGGATCATTTATATAATTATTTTATGGTTTTCATATTATAGTTTTAATGTCATGAAATTAAATTTTCATTAGGATATTTGGTTCACATTTGTCACTTCTTTTTCTATATTTAACTTTTAATAATTTATGTTACATGGTTCATATTTTGTGATAGGCCATTTTTTCGTTTTTTGGTTTAGGTGAGTTTTCTAATTTTGGGGTCAGTCATTTGTTTCATTATTTCTTATATTCATCTTCATTATCATAGTTCTTTATATTTATATTCATCATTTTTAGTCCTTATTGCATTGTTTCAATTTATTTTATTTTTAGGCTACAATGTAGTTCAATTCAATATTATTAATTGATACTCATAGAAAACTATAAAAATAATATATTTATAATTCAAATGATGGTTGTGATGGATACAATATATTTGAAATCAAAATTAATGAAATTTATATAGTACCATCCAAAAAAAATAAATTCAAAAAAAACACTAAGAAATGAAAAAACAAATGGATCATACTATATATTTACCACCACAATATTAGGTTAATAATCCACTCTAAAATTTGGAATATTTGCGATTTGAAAAGTAATAAATTTATTATGGCCAATGTGGGAGGTTATGTTGTTAATTTCAAACCCTTAAACATAAAAAAGATTTTTAAAAATTACATCAATAATTTCATAGTATTCATATATCAGATGGTCTATCACATTGAATTTTTTTTGTCCTTTAATGCCTAAATATATTTCTCATTAATGGAAAGATAACATTCCATATCTGCATAACTAAATTCATATTCATCAATAAATGTTCCATGATTTAATATTGAATCAAACAACTTTAATTTCATCATAGAAACATAAATATGACAGTAATGATAAACTATTATCATTTTTTCAATAACTTCATAATAAGATAAATTTTCATACAAATTCATACTATATGATGTAGTATAATAATATTTTTTATTTTTAGAGATAACATAACACCATAATGTTATATTTTCATGTTCACTACTAGGTTAATTATAATAAATTGGATCCCATTGATATCACGTTATTTTAATTCATTAAAATACTGAATTAGGAACAAAATCCTATACTCTTATCTCATTATATATGAAACAACCCAATCTATTAAATAATGTATATCATCTTTTTCAGGAAAAATATTTTAAATATGCATTTTTATTTTACCTAATGTAGTGATAGTGTTACAGAGGGTGATCGAGTATTTTTGTGAGCAAAAACCTTGGGAATTTGGAAAAGAGATTAGGCCACACAATTAGGTGAATCTATTCTACGCAGCCCAGAAAATCTCTTCTAAGATTGTGGGATGAGATCAATGATATATGTGGGGCACATGATTTTTTTTCAACCATAAGAAACAGATAGAGCAACCGTGAAAAATTTCAGGCCTCTATTAAAAATTCCATTCCCAAGTTTGGTGCATCTTTTGGGAAAATGTTTTTTTGGTGAATTTTCAAATTTTCCCTTTATAAGACATCAAATATGATTTATTTTTTATCTCCACATTCTCTAGTAGTTTATCAATACCTCTCTTCTCACATTTATTATCATCCTCCTTAGTATATGTATTGAGCTATCAATCAGATCTAAAAACTGAATCATGAACTGTTAAAAGCATTGTATATTTATCAGTATGATTTCCATTACAATTTCATTCCCATTTTTTTATATTCAGGTCCATTGATCTATTTATGTGAAGTATCATTTCCTTGTTTTCAAGGTTTTTGACTATTCCTTTAATTTCTCCTAATCTAAATCAAATTTTATTATTCTATCAGATTATGAGTATTCACCAACCATAAGGTAGGTGGTACCATTTTTATCCCCAAAAAATATGGTGTTTTCATAGCTTTTCCATTTGTCATCATTTAAAAAATTTCCATTTGTTTCCATAGAATTTATTTCATAATTATAAATTTATAAACACACCATTTTATACTACTATGGATCATTTATAATAATTACATAATTACAACCAAGATCATCAACAACACTTGGGTGTTATAACTTTCAATTACACTTTGAAATTAAATGTTTAAATTGTAGGAACACTTCATACATGTTCATATTGTGTTTTAAATGAAATTTCATACTTATATAAAAATATTTATTGAACACAAGATCCAATTATGTTCTTTTATTAGGAAAATTCATTTTTTTATTTTATTAATCCAATTGAGTTTTTTATTGAATTATAGATAGAATATCATTTGTAGTTAGTTTTCCAATTT
This sequence comes from Viscum album, assembly GCA_963277665.1. Taxonomy (NCBI): domain Eukaryota; kingdom Viridiplantae; phylum Streptophyta; class Magnoliopsida; order Santalales; family Viscaceae; genus Viscum; species Viscum album. The sequence goes on along the minus strand of OY728120.1, from coordinate 24,868,928 downwards.
CCAGTGACGCATTTTATGTGCTTCATTGAGTGTCAAAAATTGAATTTATATGTTTTAGTTAGTTAAATGTATTGATTATATATAATTTCTTTCCTAATATTGGATTTTATGCTTAATTAAATAAATTGATGAATCAAAATAGGTTATGAGTGTTGTAAATGAAAAACTAATTTTTGAAATAATTATTAAATTCTTTATATCAAATGTAATGTCCATTATTATAATTGGGATTGATGAGGATAATGCTTGAGAATTTATTATTCAAGGATATTATTAAAAATATTAGTACACATTTTATATGGGTTTTGGAACAATGGTATATGGTTATACTAGTAATGATGATTCATGATCCCTTTCATTAGGTGTTGAGCATGACATCACATACCATTAACTCTATTTGGATTATTATAGTGATGCAACGTGTCCATTTTTTGGGTGTTGACATTATGAATCACCCACCATATAGTGTTTTGAGATTTATGTATATCACTCATCATGTGATGTTTGGAATTTTATCCTTTTTTAAGCCTACAGTCTCATTAATTATAGTAATTGATGAAGGTGTTATTCCTCATTCTAGATAGTGCCAAGAATTACTTTTATATGTCTACATAAATCAAAACATAAATATTTCATATAGGTTTATGCAATATATTACTATACTATATATATACTATTAATAAATATATAGTTGTGTATTAAAAACTCATCAAGAGATGAATTTGGAAGAGCTTCCATTTTTCCTTGTAATACTTAATAATTCTAGTTATTTATTAGTCATTGTTTCTTATTCTTTTTATATGTTTGAACTCTTATTATTATGTAATCCTTTTGGATTACATCTATACAACACATGTTGTTTCCAACTAGAATTTTTTATGACACCCATCTCAGGAAACATTCAGTGTCCAATTAGATGACTTTTCTATAGTGATGGATTAGGAAAAACCCATACTAGAGATTCTTGATATCATTTACATATAGACAAAGTGTCGGAGAAAATTACTGAGCATATACTAGATATTCTAGTGGAGAAACTTTTTAAAATTTTTTCTTTATGTAATGTATGTATTATATTCAAATCCCATGTTCCCCTTGTATATCAACATGCCATGAATCAATGTATATGACACATACTAGTGTATTTTTTACCATTTTTTAGTAGTTCAACTATTTATTCATTAGTAGTTTATTATTATACCCGTTTTATAGTCTTCCACTGTAGAAAATTACTATTCTAGTCATTTAGTGTTAGTTTATATGAAACATCCACTATTTTGTGTTTATTTAAATTATCCATTATTTCTCTATGATATGAGGGTATATTATCCCAGATATACAACATTATATGATCATTTATAGTCAGTAGAATCTGTCATATGAGGAGGGGTGCATGAGGCCATGTGACCCACCCTCTTGAGGGCCATGTTTAGTGGACACTGGGTAGGGATGTTATAAACTGGTACGAGAGCATATAATTTTTTTCATTTTCTTACATTATTGGAATTAGATTGTATACTAGGAGTTAATTAAATTTTTAAATAACCCTCTTCTTGGACATAGTTGACAAATGCAAATGGGAATACAAAATTTTTGGGGATAGATAATTGATTTTATTGATTACACCTGTTAGGTTTGATATGACTTCTCTATTAGGTGACACACATGATTTGTGATTTTATTATAATTTATAGGCTCGAAATGATACTTTTTTTACATAGGACCAAATAAATGAGTCTATTTTATTATATACATCATGATATGAACAACATGACTAATATTCCATGAATTTTTTCATTAATCATCTATTTTAAGTGTTCATTTTCTTGTTGAATAATATATGTTCCCTAATTACCAATGAAATTGTGCTAACAATCCATTTAGGATAGTTAAGACATCACAAACAATTAATGTGATTTCCTAATCATAATAATTTTTTCCTATATAGGACAATGATGACTCCAAATTTAGTTAATTATGGCACATAGATCCACGAAACATTAGTCGCATGAGGTAGAATGTGTTCTTGGTGTCGGTTATGTTTATGACATATATTGGTTTATGAAGAGTATGGTCCCTTGAGGATCAGGAATATTGATCCGTATAATTAATCAATATATAGAGAAGTTAAATACATAAATGAATATCAAAATAATGATGTATGTCATTTATTAAATGAAATGGTCATTTTTTAAATTTGAATTAGGGACCTAATCCCAAACCTGGCCATAGTAGTGGAGAATTTGTGTCTCTCTTACATTATAGTGGAAAGAAATATTATTTATCTATTACTGTGCCTATGATTTAGGGTTTTTAAAAGGGGAATGATCTATCTATATGAATTTTATATCCATACCTTAGTTTCCTATCTATTATATTTTTACTATATAATCCTTTTTGAGGAATGTGTTTGGAATTGTATCATGTTGATTCCATGATGTTACCTTTTTGTATGCCCTATGGGTGGTGAAAACTATGCACCATAGGTGGTGGGACTTTATCCACCACTAATTCCTCCCATAGTACTATCTGTGTAACCTCTTCTTATTAATAATATAGGAATTGACACCAAATTCTGAGAGGGAATTATATTTATTTTAAAGTCTATTCAAATTGTTTCTCAAAATTGCCTCAACTATGGATGAGTCTACTTAGAAGTTCCAGAAGGAGCATCATCCCACCATTTCAAGGGATGGAAGACCATATTTATTTGAGTCCTAGCTCGAAGATATCCTCTTTATATTCAAGCTCCTTGGGATGCCTCTTGATAAATAGTTCAATATTTTAGCTTATATGATTTGTGATTCTTCCATATGATGTTGGCATATTATTACCAATGTATAACATCATCATAATATGGTTTTTAAATATTTAATGACTATATCATATGAATATTGACATATAAATAATTCTTAGGATGATATAGATAGGGATTTTATAAACCTATTGCAGGGAACTCTGTCTTTCATGGAATATTCATCTCAATTTACAGAGCTACAATAGTTCTCCCTGACTCTTGCGGGTGATGACCTTTCTCCCTCTAGAAAAATTTAGGATGTTCTAGTATACAATATCCAATCATGGATAATGTATTTAGGTTGACTAATATTTATGATATCATCAACAAGGACCTTATTAGAAAGTAAAATCTTTGGGAAGGTGATGGTGTGATTTAGGAATGTTCAACACCTAAATCAATGAGTGGTTCTTACTGTAGGCCCAAGCATCGCTTCAAGGTTTCTAATTGGGGTTACAGTAGTTTGGATCTACATAAATATATATTAATTATTTTTCTAGGGTGTGGGAATATTGAACATATAAAATCTTAATTCTTACAGTATCTAGGGGAATTCAATGGATTTGGTAGGATTGTCCATTTCTAGAATTTCTGTAGCACCTTACCATCAACACTTAGTGAGTGACTATCTACTCCTCCCCCAAATTCTAGATTCAAGGAAGTAGCATTTCTCTAATAAAGAAACATAATACAACTAGCTTCTTAGGATGAAGTGGAGGTTGATCCTGAAGTTTTCATACTCATGATTCAGAGTTCCAACAGAGTGGTAATGCTAAAGGATGTCAGGAAGTGAATAAGTTCCACAATATATGAATGATACATGCAGTCCGACACATGTAAGAAGATAAGATCATGGGATCGACTAAAATTCGAGGTAATATTATAGCATCATCCACATTAGTGACTACTTTATTTTACATTCAAGAGTTTTTTGTTTTTTATATCTGAGAAAATCTTGGAGAGTTTCATCCTCATGGTGAAATATATTTATGGCTATATGATGCATGTTATCCCATTAGGTATTTGATGATATGGAAGTCATTCTAAGGATTTTCACCTTGATATTTTTTGATACCTATCAGTATGGAATCATTTTATACTCAAATTGAAAAAAATTGATATAGTCATTGGAATGGATAAGTTAGATTTCTATCGAATCCAAATAGACTGCAATCATCCGAGGACGACATATATATTTCGAAGGTTATGTTCAAATTATCATAAAGTATAATGGTAACATTATCTAAATGGATTTGGACATAAACAGAAGAGGATGGGTAGTGTGATGTCCTATTTTTCCAGTATTTTCTTTAATGATATGGGGTTCTGGAAAACTATTTTCCCTCCCATATTTGATCATTTTAGGAAAATATTCATAAATGCATTATATTTTATACCTCTAGTGAGAAAGGTCAAATTTTCCAATGATTTAGTTCTAGGAGAATCATAGGTGAACATTCCTCCCAATAAAATCAATCATACGGAACTACTACTGGAGGGAATTTAGGCAAAAAGCTTCAAAATCCCATGATCATTTCCATAGGGTACACCAGTCCTTTTAAACAATAGGGTAAATGGAACCCTCTGGGTTTTCATGAATTACCACAAATTGAACAGACTAAAACTAATGATTATAATTTTGTTTCATCAAATAGAAAACAAAATTTATCATCTCCAAGGATAGAATGTTTTTTCAATTGTAGATTTGATTTCTGGATGTTGTGAGGTGTGTGTTAGGTCATTATGCATACCTCATATAACTCTTAGGAAATGGTATGTTCTGTATTAGTACATGTTAATGTCCTTAAGTCTCACAATTGCACAAGATTTTCTAATGGAACTAATTTATTGGGGTTTCCACCAGAATTTTGATTCATTCATGGAATTCTTTGTTGATTTCATCTCACTGAATCAAATATCTATACATAACCATGATAAATATCATGGAATCGTACTAAATACACTAAGAGACAATCAACATTATGATATTATTAATAAATTCCACTTTTGGATCGATAATGTTCACATCTTGTGAAAAAATATCTAATAATCAAGAGTTTTAATAGACCCAGAAGAAGTGAGAGAAATTGTTTCATAGGACCAACATAAGAAAATATTGAACATGTGGAATATCTGGGGGAATTCTAGATATTATAGGCACTTCTTCTTGGATTTATCATGCCCTATATTTCTATATATGGGCTTCAAAGAAAATGGTGTGAAATTAATATGGTAAGAATTTTCTAAAGACTCTTTTGAAGAGTTGAGCGGAAAATTTACATCATAACAGATAGATATTCTTCAAGATCAAGGTATGGGGTAAAAATTCTACAGTGACATATTAGGTTTTAGTATTAAGGCTATTCTGATTCAGTATGTGTGTGTCATCAAGTACGGCTCTCTTTTTTTAAGTCACCATGAGCATAATTACTCTATGTATGACCTCTAGCTAACTACGGTTGTTCAAGCCTTACACTATTGGAGATGCTATTTACTTGGATATCTTTGTGTGGTTTACACAAATCACTAAAGTCACAAGAAAATTATTATGTAGTTTGAACGAAATGTTTGGTAGCTCTTGTTGGTTGAGTACCTAACCTTTTTTTTGATTTGGAGCATACTTACAATCCTAGTATTGTTAATGTTGTAGCTGATGGTCTAAGCTAGAAGACTCTGATGTAACATCCCGGTTCCAGAAGCCACCCAGAGGTTCCCCATGCCCTGTTCACCACATGACCTCTAGTGCATTTACCCAAACGCCAGAGGCTTCCGACTAGCAGTGAGGGCCTTGGTAAGTTATTGGGGAAACTATTCCCTCATATTGTAAGGTATACTATAATAAGAAATTAACATTAAATAGAGGAAGTAGTAAACAATACGAAACTACTTAAACCAAATAGCGGAAGAAATGAATTTATAGTAATGATGATAATGATTTAGCAGGTACAAGTATCTAAGGAATGCATCTAACACAACAATGTTATGAAATAAAAGAAAAAAACAATGTACTAAAAGAATAGAAACCCCTGCAGCATCGGACGCCTAAGCTTGGTCCCTTGCTCTCCATCTACATGCAATAATGTATCGGAAGTCGAAGGGAGCTTGCCCGTATTTATAACTGCAACGACAAAGTCTGCGTGGGCCCAAAAGCATGGCCCAAACAGGGTGTGAGATACAATCCCAGTAGGTAATCACCCAAAGGTATGTGCCTAACATTCAATGAATACAAGGAAAGTAAAAGTGCAAGAAGAAGTAAACAGAAAAGAACCCAGTAGCTACAATCCATAGTTATAGTATATAAATTACACAAGTAAACAACCAAAAACAATTAGAAAATAGGTTACCCTCTGGGTAGCTCTCATAGCCTAACCTCTATGGTTCAACCTACATGTACTAGAAACCCTCTAGGAGGCACACACAGTCTCACCTCTCCGGTTCCGCAAGTAGTAGACTATCTGAGAAAGCACTCACCGTCAATTCCCCCTATAGTCTCGTATTGTACTAAAGGATCTCTGGGGATGCACTCAACGTCTCTTTCCCCATGAGGCTCACGTCAAGGAACTACAGACTCTCTGAGGAACCACTCATCGTCTATTCCCTCTATGGTCTCGCATCGTATTAAAATACACTCTAGAGAATCCCTTATATCCATTCTCTCTATGGTCTACTACACTAGGTTCTCATAGTCCTGTGTGAAATAAACATGCTCAGTGCGTGCATATCATCCCAAGTAAACCTCAAGAACTACTTGGATATCATTCTAAGGCACAAGATCATAACAGTTTAATAGCCCAACTATACTACAATTAGGTATGACAACTGAAAAAATCCTAATAAGCAAAAAATGAAAGGAAAATCATAGGAAAACAGTATAAATTATCCAAATTCACAAACAATGATCTCTACTCAAGGAATCAAGAAAAGCAGTCAAAAAACAGGGGAAAAACCGGAAACCCATAATTCCCCGTTTAGGGGAATTGGTGGAATTTGCTCAAAATATTGACAGACTTCTTACAGAAAGGAACAAACCACCTACCTTGGTGCTAGGAGGTCGATATACGTGAAACATGACGACTGATTCTCCTTCAAACATAAAAGATCTAATAAAATGCCCAAAACTCTCAACCCATGATATCTAGAGAAGGAGGGGGAATTTGAAAACAAGACTCAAGCAGAAGGGAGAACTCAGGGCTGCGATTCTAACACAATTGACAGTGCTCGAATTGGAGAACGTACGGAGGAACAGTGGCTTGCCAAAGGTCTGTGGATTCCCAGTGCTCTCAGATGAACATGACATAGAAGAATACATTTATGGAGATTAGGCGTGACCCCAGTCTGTTTAATTAAAAAAATAAAGTACACGATGTGTACTTTTAGATTACATGGCGTGTACTGGTGTTTTCTGTACTCCGCTTAAATCGGCCTCCACCTCACCCATACACTCCGTGTGTGTGGCCCGGACACAGCCAGCACACGGCTTCGAGTGGGAAAAGAGTACATGGCGCGTACTCATAAAGTACACAGCGTGTACTTCAAAAAATTACAGAAACTCCATATTTCTCAAAAACACTCAAAAAACAAAATACATACCTCAAAAAAAGATTCGGGTTCATACAAACATCCCCCCTTAAATAAATTTTTCCCCAAATTTCTCTAACGAGGTGGAGAAGAAGAAACCCTGAACAGCTCAGGCCACTGTAATCGTACATCAGCCTCGCATTCCCAGGTCTCATCGTATACTTTCCCGTGCAGCCATAGCACCTGTACTAGAGGAATAGACTTCCCCCGGAGAACCATCGTACTATGATCGACAATCCGAATAGGATGCTCCTCAAACGATGCATCCAATTCGAGCTCAAACTCCTTGGGATGAAATTCATGATATGGGTCTGAAAAGTAACGGTGGAGTTGAGAGGCGTGGAAGACGTCGTGCATGGCCCGATACCTATGTGGTTACTACAACTGATAGGCAACCGGCCCAACTCTCTCCAATACATTAAACGGTCCGACCTACCCTGGTGAAAACTTACACTGTCTCCGAATCCTCTTGTGTCCCAATCTCGGTGCGACACGTAGGAAAACCTGATCCCCGACCTCAAACTCCAGAGGTCATCTCCGCTGATCAGTATTAGACTTCTGTCGAGACTGTGTTGTAACCATTCTCTTCTGAATCAACTTTATCTATTCTGAGTTCTCCTGAAAAAGATGAGGTCCCAGTAAGGATGCCTCTCCTGCCTCCATCCAGCATAAATATTATCGGCATGGACAACCGTATAGAGCCTCGTAAGGTTTTATCTGAATAGTATCTTGAAAACTATTGTTGTAGGGGAACTCCACAAGAGGGATATGCATCAACCAAAGAACACCAAAGCCTAGAATATAAGGTTAAAGAATATCATCAAGCACCTTTATTGTACACTTGGAATAGCCATCTGTCTGGGGATGGTATGATGTACTCAAATGCACCTGTGTACCCAAATCCCTCTGAAGCCCCTTCCAGAACCGAGAAGTAAAGCGTGCATCCCTTCCTGAAATAATAGAGTGTGGAAATCCATGCAGACGTACAATCTCACGGATTTAAAGTCATCCCAGATCATCAACACTGAAGTTATCCTTGATCAGTAAGAAGTGAGAAAACTTCACAAGTCTGTATATGACAACACAAACAACATCATTTACTCTAGGTGACCTCAGCAATCCGGTCACGAACTCCATCGCGACATCGTTCCACATCCAATCTGAAATACGTAACTACGGTAAAAGGCATATTGGTCACTGATGCTCCACCTTCACCTATTGACAAGTAGAACACCTAATGAAGAAACTAGCTACATCTCTCTTCATACCTGGACACCAGTACTAGCAATGAAGATCCCAATACATCTTGGTGACACCATAATGAATTTCCCAAACTGAGGAATGAATTTCCCGCATCAGCTCCTTGCATATGTTTGCTGGCACCAATACACTTCCCTGGAAATGGAAGATCTCATCCTCCCCCACTTTCCATCCAGGTAGAGGGTCCTCTCCTGACACACTATCTCGCATTGCTATGCCTTATGATTCTGACAGTGGCCTCATTCGTACCCGATCAATAAGTATAGAGGTAATAGCTACAGAGGATCGGTAAGTCTATCCCTGTCTATTGTGCCCCTCTAGATTAATCTCGGAGAACATAGCCATAATATGACACTCATTACTGGACACCTGGACTTCCTAAATCTCAGTTCTCCTACTCAACACATCTACCACTACGTTGCCTTTTCCCGGCGTATAGGCAAGGTCGAAATCAAAATACTTAAGATACTCGACCCACCTATGATGTATTAGATTTAGATCACGCTGAGTGAAGATGTACTTGAGACTCTTGTGGTCATTGAAAACAATAATGTGATCTCCCATAAGGTAATGTATCTAACAGTGCAAGTCATGAACGATAGCTGCCAACTCCCAATTGTGTGTCGAGTAGTTCCTCTCATGTGGCCTCAACTTCCGAGACCCGTACGCAACGACTTCGTCTCCCTGCATAAGCACAACACCCAGTCCAACATCTAAATCAACACAATAAATAGTATAACTCTTTCCTGGCTCTAGAAATACTAGTATCGGTGCTGACATCAACCTACCCTTCATCTCTTGAAAGGCTAACTCACAAGAATCTAACCATAAGAACTTCACCCCCTTATTGGTCAGACCAATAAATGATGGTTCTAGGAATTAAAAGTCTAGAATGAAGTGTCTGTAGTATCCATCCATCCCTAGGAAACTTTATACCTAAAAGACGTTTGTCGGATGCTCCCAGGAAACTACAGGTCTCCCTTTCTCTGGGTCCACTGATACTTCTTCCTCTGAGATGACGTGACCCATGAAGTGAATCTGGTCCATCCAATAGTGGCACATCAAGAGTTTAGAATAAAGTCGATGCTCTCTCAGTGTACTCAGAACTATCTCAATATTGGTATCATGGTCGTGTCAAATGTGAGAGTACCCCAAGATACCATCCACGAATACCCGGCCAAAGGAATCCAAGTGAGGATGGAACACTTGGTTCATCAGTGCCATGAAAACTGCTGGAGCATTCATGAGATCGAACGACATAACTGTATACTCGTAGAGACCATAACTGCTCTTAAAGGCTGTCATAGGTATATTTTATGGTCTAAAGTGCAACTGATGATATCCGGACCTCAATTCGATCTTCAAGAATACCCAGGCTCCTCGAAGCTGATCAAAGAGGTCATCAATCCTCAGTAGGGGATATCGATTCTTAACCGTCAAATGGTTCATCTCTCGATAATCCATGAAATGCTGAAGGTTGTCGTCTTCCTTCTTCGCAAACAGGATAGCTGAACCCCAAGGAGAAGTACTAGATCAAATGAAACCCTTTTCCTGCAACTCCTCCAACAGCTTCTTGAGCTCTTGTAATAGAGGTGCAACGATCCTATAAGGAGGAATGGACTCTGGTGCCACTCCTGGCATGAGCTCAATAGTGAAGTATACCACAAGCTCTGGAGGAAAACTAGAAAAGTCCTCTAGAAGGACATCCCTGAAACGATATAGCACAGGAGGAAAGTATAACTGTGAAGTCCCCTGGTCATCCTGATAAAGACTGGAAATCTGGGTTGTAACTCCTCCTAGCCCATGATGCTCTGGTCCAGCTCTACCCGCCTTGACATCCCACTCGCCTATATGAAGAAAAGATTCACCCTCTGGTGAAATGAAACTCACCCTGTAGCGATAAATGTTGATGACTACCTGGAAGGGAACCAACCAGTCCATCCTGAGAATGACGTCATAACCCGTCATTTCCAGGACATATTGGTCCCATTAGAAATGAAACCCTAAAACCTTAAGAGGGAACTCTCTGCACTGATGTATGCTAGATTTCCTCGTTCACAAAGGCTTGTCAAGAGTCAACATGACGACAGACAAAAATATGCTTAGCCCAAGGCTGTCTAAAACAGCAACAAAGATAATACCATGAAAATAACCAGTATCGAAAAGGGATGATGATAAAACTAAGTCTACTAAAATCGTACCTCAAACTGTAGAAGGGTCGGGATCCTGCTCTTGATAAGTCTTCTCCCAAGAGAAAGTATGGCCTTTTCCGTGGCCTTGTGACCCTGCCTGACCACTCTGAGATGATCCTCCCTACTGGCGTTGAAGGACTGGTGACTGACTGCCCTGGCCTTGACCACCACCTCTTCCTGAATGGCCAGAAGAACTCCAGTACCCCGAATGGTGAGAAATTGGAGGTGCTTCTTCCGAACAAGGAGTAATGGAAGAACCCATGTCAACAGCTTCTGGTGATAATACCTAGATGAAACGTTGAAGGTGACCCATCATGCTGCAAGATTAGCACTCCACTGGGTCACTCTGGCACTGCGGCCTCATGTTCCCATCCCTTCTGCACTGGTAGCATATGACCAGGCAACCTAAAGATGTATCTCGCCTCCTAGGATCACCGCGCGTAGACTCCCTACGATGCTTCCTGCTGTCAACTGGACAAACACTAGCTCTGGAAGAAGAACCACCCTGGCTCGCAGCTCTGGATTCTCTCAGATTGCACTTCGCAATAAGCACCTAGTTGACGATTCAAGTGATGGAAGTCAAATGGAATAGATTCTCCTGCGATTGGATCTCCTGCCTGAGACGATCCTAAAACTTCCTTGCCAAGAAAAACCCACTTCCTTCTTGGAGGGGTGTGAATTGATGCAGCTTGTTGAAATGAGAGGAATACTCTATAACAAAAAGAGTACCCTACTCTAGACACATGAACACTCGAGCTCAATCGGCCCTCAGGGTCTCTGGTTAGAAGTATTCATAAAACACTTGCTGGAACTCCTCCCAAGCCATAACCGGCTGATGACCCGCCAGTGAGATCACGTCCCACCACCTCTTGGCAGAGTCTCGTTGCATATAGGTAGTGAGATTGACCCGTCTCATTGGAGGTGTCTCCAGATGCTCAAATATAGTCAGCATGGCATCCATCCATGACTCTGTAGCTTGTGGTCCTCCTTCCCCCGATAAAGTATGAGGATGCTGCTGCTTGAAAACCCGCATCAAGTTTGCCATAGACATAGTAGGAGGAGGTGCTCCCTGAAAGGTATGCATCATCCTCATAATTCCTTCCCTGAACTGCGCATCAGCTCCTAAAACTGGTATAACAGTCGGTGCCAAGGCTGGCCTAACTGGAGGATCGGCAGGAAGTCCCTGATCAGCCATATCTGGCATCTGATCACTACCTAACAACTACTGTAAAACCGGGGGACATCTTAGAGGCATAAATCTGAAAGATCAAAAGAATTCCATAGATCAGGATAACAAGGACAGAGAACAATGGATTACAAAACGAAAACAAGAGAAGGAAACACTCTTTATTTATAAAACATGACTACACGACATGTATAAACTCTACATGACATGTACTAAACTCTATTCCCCTGCCTGAGTCTCCTTACCCAGCTAACCCACATGGTCTTCTAAAACAGAAACTACATGGCGTGTACCCTGTGGACACGACGTGTAGTAGACAAGGATCCAACGACCCGTGTTGTTAGTTACAGGGTCGGTTACACGACAGTGACTACACGGTGTGTTCCGAACAAACATGGTGTGTACTTGAAGATTTTCCCGACCTGTGTTGTTGGTGACATAGCCAAGTACATGGCTGACCCATACACAACGTGTTCCGAACAAAAATGGTGTGTACATGAGGAGATAACATCGACCCGTGTTGTTCGTGACACAACCGGGTACCTAGAACAACACTACACGACCTGTTCCTTACCAACACGGCGTGTTCTGCTCGAGCTTCCTTGACCCGATTTGTTAGTGACACGGCCGGGTACACGTCTCTATAATACACTGAGTGAACCTACCATACACAGCTTGTTCCTATATATTTTCACAACCTGTGTTTCTTCTCACACAGTCATTGACACGGTTTAAAACTATACGTCGTGTATATATAAAGTACACAACGTGTACTCAGGGTTCTTCTAGGAAGTAGCTCTGAAACTGCACTAAAGCCCGGAAAACAATGAAAAACGAGTACAAAGATACCAAATTCCAAATCATGAGGGCCCATACTCCCCACAAATCAAAGGTTCGCATCCAATACAGTCATATATAAGGAAAAACAGGTCAATGATTCACTAATTTATGATTCAAGAGGGCCCATAATACTTCAAGGACCAAAATTTGGAATTCATTTTAGAACATTACAATTCATCATTCCTCTATCAAACAGCATAGATCCTATCAGATCATCTATCACAACAACATGCATAATAATCAACAAGTCTATCAAAACAACATGCAATCACTAATGCACCCTAGATGGCATGGCCAGAATGCATGACATGTGATTTCTAAAAAGTACCTATATGATGCGTGAGATTGAATACCCTCATCTCATCAGGATGCGACAGAAATAGAACCACAATATCAACAACAATAACAACAAAAGGCATGTGAATCACTCTGTGTGAAATCAGATCAACTGTAACATAGAAAAACCAATAAACTGTAATAATTGAGGTAGATTGGCTTTTCCTTGTACACGGGTTAGCTACTCCCATACACAGCTTAGTACCAAGTACTGAATCCGTCCTATGCCTAGATAAAGGCTCCAAATAGTAATCACAAAAAAAGAAACCCTATGATACCACATTGTAATGTCCCGGTTCAAGAAGCCAACAAGTTGTGCCCCGTACCTAGTTGGTCACATGGCCTGAAGTGCATTTCCCCAAATGCCAGAGGCTGCAGACTAGCAGTGAGGGCCTTGGGTGTGATAGTGGGGAAAATATTCCCTCATTGGAAGAGTACACAGCGGAAGAAAAAAAATAGATAACCGCAGAATCCATAACCATCCATACAAGAGAAAACAATACATAGTAGAAGACGAACATTAATCAACTAGATCACAAACACATGTATATAAAATAATGCATGATAAATATATCTAGAAAAGCAGACAAACAAGTCAAAATACTGAATACAATACTAAACCAAAGTGCAAGAGAAAAACAGGTAAACTCCTCAGCATCACAAGCCATAGCTTGGACCCATGCTCTCCAGCTCCACATCAAGTCATGTACATGAAGTAGAAGGGTTCTTTCCCTTATCGATACCTATAACAATATAATCTGTTTGGGCCCAAAATCATGGCCCAAACAGGGTGTGAGACAATGTCCCAGTTGGAAACCACCCAAAGATCTGTTCCTAACAGTCAGTTAATACATGGCAGTAAAAATATAGGATGTATTAAATAGGAAAGCACACAACAGCTACAATCCATAGTCTAGCATACAAAGTACAAAAGTAATAGCCATACTATAAGAAGAACAAATGGTAACCCCCTCGGTAGTTCTCAAAGCCTAACCCTTAAGGTTCAACCTACAAGTAATAGCAATGCTCTGGGAAGCACACACAGTCTTGCCCGTATGGTTTAGCAAAAGAATAGACTCTCTAAGGAAGCACTCAATTTCAATTCCCCCTATAGTCTTGTATCGTACTAAAGTCTCTCTGGGGATGCACTCAATGTCTAATTCCCCATGTGGTCCATGTAGAGGATCTACAAACTCTCGGAGGAAGCACTCAACGTCAATTCCCTCTGTGGTCCCACATCGTAAATTAAAGACCCCATGGATAATCCCTTACATCCATTCTCCATATGGTCCACTACACTAGGTTCTCTCAGCCCTGTGTAAAACAAACATTCATAGCATGCGTATCGTACCAAGTAATCCTCATGAACTACTTGGCTATCATTTTAAGGAACAACAACATAACAGCACAACAGTTCCACTGTCCTACAACTAGGCATGGAAACTGGAAAAATCCAAATATGAAAAAACATCATGGAAAACATCCAGTGTACAATAAAAACTACCCGATTTGGAAGAAATTACATCTACTCAGGAAATCAAGTGATGCAGGCATCAAAAAGGGAAAAACAGGAAACATACAATACACTGTTCAAGGGTATTGGTGGAATTTGCACAAAATATTCACAGAATTCCTACATAAAGGCACAAACCACCAACCCCGATGCTAGGAGAATGATATATGTGAACCATGATGATTGATTCTCCTTATAACGTCAAGGATCTGAGAAAACATCAAAAACGATCATCCAACGTTATCTTGAGAAATAAGATGAATTGGAAAACAAGGATCTAGGAGAAGGAAGATCTCACCACTGTGGTTCTAATGCAATTGACAGCAGTTGATTCAGAGAACAGACGGAGGCACGAGAGCTTGTAAAAGATCTGCAGCCTTACAGATTCTCTTGGATGAATAAAACCTAAAAGAAAGGTGTTTTGTATTTCAGGCGTGACCCTAGTTCATTTAATGAAAAATAAAATAAAATACACGCTGTGTACTTCTAGAGTACATGACCCGTACTCCATTTTTTTACTCCACATTAAGTGGCCTCTACTTCGCCACTACACACCGTGTGTGTGGCCCGGACACGGCCGACACACGGCCTAGCATGACAAGGGAGTATACGACGTGTACTCAGAAAGTACACGACGTGTACTTCAAAATTTTCCAGAAACTCCCCATTTCTCAAAAACTACAGAAAAAGGAAAGACATACCTGAAACAAAGATCCGGGTTCTTACACCACCATTCATTGTGTTATCAACCAGAATCTTATTTTTTAGCATGTTTTTATTTTTATCCTTATCAGAACCTAAATTAATATAAATTTTTTTAAATTCTGAATTTATAAAAACACTTGACATCTCCATTTTGATTATTTTTTCCACATTCATAAATTTCCCAACATTCTTCTTCTCCAATACAATTTCAACATTCTTCTCAACATTTAAAGGTATCTTTTGATCCTTCTCAGGTTTAGCCATTATAGAAATTTCACCACCTTTATAGATAGAATCATCAAATTATGTAACCATATGTTTAGCTTCATATTGTTTTTTTGGACATGTTCCAACTATTCTTATATTTTATTCAAATTTTGTTGCATATTTTCATTCTTATTCATTTATATTTCAATATATTTATAAAATTCATAAATATATTCTATAATATTAATCGTATCATCAGGAAAACAATCTTGATTTTCATAGGAATATTAATCGTTTTAATTTATGTATATCTTTCTTAAACCATGTAATATTTCTTAGGAATTATCATAGTTATCTTTTACAAGAAATTATAATTGAGTTTCTTCCTCTACATAACTATTTCTTAAAAACTCTTCATTATTATCTAATGATAATAATTTATTCTCTCTTGGATTATCATCATATATTTCAAAAACAGCTTCATTGTTGTCCTCTTCACCATATTTGGACAAAAAAGTCACTATTTATATTTGGTGAACTTTTATTATTTGTCATTAGAAGATGATTTATCCTTATCAACATGTTTCTTCCATGATCTTCTCTATCTTCATTCATCATCACCATTATCCTATTCATTATTTCATCATGGAAAATTAGACAAAATGTTCCTATTGGATCCATAGTAAAAAAACCTAAAGAATATTCCTATTATACATTCTAGAACCTCTTATCACATTTTTTAAAAATAAGGATAAATATTCATCAATATTTTTACATACATAATTTTTATAATCCATATCAGCAACTTCTTCTTCTTCATGATCCATCTTAGAATATCATTTCATGGTATCCTTTAAAGAAGTTTCCCTATTAGTTGTTTTTTTATATAATTCTCCCTTATGAATTCATAATTAATGAGAGTTTAATTCCAATAATATGTAGGTAATGTTTCTAGATCTCCATCTCCCAATGAAGAATATTTGGTATAAAAATATTCAGGAATAAATCTCATGATATTTTAAAAAAAGGTTGAGTGTTCCATGTTTTTACCAAGACACCTAATATTACTAATACTGTCTGTCAGCCAGGTAAATAAGTTTCCAACATATTCATAAATACACATGTTAAGGTATTTATAATTCGGCGACTAGATTATTAAATTTTCATTATTAACTTTTTTATTACGTTTATAAATGTTCTTCATCATATTCTAGAAATATTGGGTGTTAGAAAACCAATTCACTCTTAAAAAGTTTTTATTAGAATGCACTGAGTGTAATGAATTATTAGCTCTTCTATCATTCTTAGTATTTTTCTTTTCAATAGGTGTAAAAGGAAATTTTTCATAAATAAACGAAAACACATGTTTTTTGATTCAATAATATCATACCCAAGAGACATGGGATAAGGAATCATTATATATTTATAGTTATTGTAGTTTTTACCATTGAAGATAGGAACTACATCACTATTCACACCACTCATATTCTCTATAACACTATCTGTTAAAAATGTCAGAAAAGTCTAATTTAAGGGATAATTTTCTCTGATACTAATTGATATTCCCCATCCATGATCCAAGTTTCACTAAATGGTGGAGATTGAATCAGTGAAAAATTTTACTTTTATGTTTTCTTCATTTTGATATAACCTTCACCTCCTCTTAATGAGTTATGAATTTTCTGAAAAAAAATCACACATCCATGAGAACATAAAAATTTACACATTTTACCCGTAAACAAGACTATTAACATCTATAGTATAGTTTATAAACAATCTAATATGAAACAATCCACTAGAAAAAAATCATTTCGTGTGGATACAATATCTGTTATATTCCAATAAATGTTTTTATTACTGTGATTAATAACGTTTTTCTTGTATTTCCTGCATCACAAAATGTTGTTATACAATTTTTTGTAATATGATAAGAATCATTCCCTAGTTAATTCAAAATAATGTAATTTTCTACCTTGTCAACATTCACAAATTTCATATTTAAATAAATTATTCACCTTTCCACCCAGTAGTAGTTAAGAACATAACTTGACATTATTATGATACTTAGTCTAATTTCCCAGTATGATTCCTCTATCTAATTTCATAGTCTGAAAATACAAGTTATGTATGCAAAACACTGAAATAAACCGAATTTCATTTATTTTAGTTCGGAAGACTCAATATGATAGGCATGTCTAATGGATCAGTCCAATCTGAGAAGCACATATTTTGATCGTTGTTATTTTTATTCTTTAGTATGTAAAACATACCCATGAATTCTCAATTTGGAAACATATCCTCTCTAAAAACATTATTCACTCCTCTTTCCCTCTTTACCAATGAATAATACATGTCAAAAAATTACAATTTACTTCCTATTATTTATCATGGAGCTAAATGTGGTTTTGGAAGGATTCTGAAAATATTTTTCCTCTTAACTAAATTTACCAAACCATTACTTTTCTATTACCTTTCCGATATATCATTTAATTATTGATATCTACTAAAAACATATCATTTCATCTTGAAAATTCTCAAACATTCAGAAAAATTCATCTCACCTATGAATTTCTTAATATTATTTAGTCAAATTCTAATTGCCAATCCTATTTCTTCATTCTAATGAAGATATATGCACAACATCTTATTCCTCATTATAATGCTACACTTCAATTTGAGGTTATGAAAAGAAAGTTACTTCTTATTACCATTGTCAGAACCAAATTAAATAAAACTATTCATTCTAATGCTATGTATCAACTGCTAGATATAACACATTGAAACCATTCATCCATAAAAATAGTCACAACTTATAAACATTTCAACACTCTTCGAAAACACTTCAGTGTCAGATTAATACTTCTTTTACAGATAATTTCTCTAAACATTTCAAACATCATGTTACCCGTAACAACACATTCATAAATACTTTATGAAAATTTTCTTTTCTTATTGAACTCAAATAAATGATCTTAAATCTGATGATGTTTTTGATTATGGCATGCATCTAATGGATCAGTATATTTTTCTCTCTAATAATTAGTTCCATCGCTATTCTAGTTACTCATGACCCAATTTAAAAAAACATATCAGGGTTATTATTTCATTCATGAACTAATTGAAAAAATATTAATCATGATGAATATGGTTAACAATAGTGTTGATTGTTCTCTGATTCCATTTTTCATTGGTCTCAATAGCTTATTATTTCTCGTTTGTCTCAATTACATTCACTTATTGAACTTCTATAACAAACAGTTTTCGTCAAATTTCCTTTTAAAACTATCACTTCATGTGGTGATCAACGTCATGATTACTCAAAATATTGGTGCCACAACACATCTGATAATCGATGTCTATAGCTAATTCTTACCAATAACTTTCTCCAAAAATTTGTATCATGTGTCTTATTGGTATAACCAAAAACCAGCGTCATCATCTTTGCACTTTCTGAAAACAACATCATAGCATACAAAACAATTATACATCCAGTGATCTCACACTGATCGAATGAGATTAGAATGAATTGACATAAGAAACATCCTTCTTCCACAAGGAAATTATTGATTCATGAGTTACTCATGACATTAATAACACTTAGGATTGGCATAGCATCATCTGAAATATGTGGGGAAGTATTGTAACATCCCATCCTTGTATAAACTTTTTATTTCCAACCATAACTAAAAATGTTTGGCATTACATATTCTCCCCTATTACTTCATAATAATTGCATAAAATGTTTTCCCAATCAAGAAATGATTTATGAAAACACCATGATCAACAAAGACTCATCATATTTTCTTTTGAACCATGCTGACCCAGATACTCTTCCTTATTATGAATCAATATTTCATTTAGGAAACAATGCGATTTGGATTAACATTTTCTCCCATAAATATTTTTCCCTAAATGATTAATATTCCTATAAATTTTTAGTGTAATATAATGAACATGATGATGAAATTGACCACCAAATTTTACAAGTTGAGGTGAATTATTTTTTGTGGACAAAAAAAGACAATACATACATCACAAATTTATTTCATACTTTTTCTCAAAATATCTAAGGTAACATTAACTTATTGGCTACCGGCATAACAATCTCAATGTCTTGAAATGTCACATTGAAAATTTACCCTATATTTGAATCCATTTTTAACTCAATGTTGAATAGATATGTAAAAAAGACATATCCTCAATATCGAACTATTGTGGTCATCGATAGAAACTGATGTATGATTTTTTCGCTAGAATATGTAGTAACAATCCACTTTATGACCAAATGGGACTACTATAAAGTCACCTAAAGTAGATGTGGTCTGACCAATACTGCCTCTCTAACCTCTAACCAGTATTAATTAAATCAGAATAACCTTTATAAATGGCCATATATGGTGTTATATATATAGTCACATGATTTCAATAGTTTCAGGCATATTCACACATGTGTATATGCCTCTCCCATAAACCCCCAAAATCAAATACACATGCTATATGAATATCTTCTAGAACATATATTGTGGGATATAACAACATATAGCTCTAATGGTGGTATATCATGCTTAAAATATCTTGTATACCAAATTACCTATGTAATACCTACCAAAACAAATATCTAAATTATTCCTCGACTATGAAATATGAAAATTAATGGTTAAGGACTCGACCACAATCCATTACTATTTTCCATCATGATACCTATATATTCATGAAGGGGATAGAGAGGGACCCACCATTCACTTGTTAATTTAAAATAATTCCTCATATAAATGGGGTTAGAAATAATCATCATATACACTTTCTATGTATATAACATTCCCAAATCTGTCACTAGCCATTCCAAGTATTATGATGAATGGTATCAATATAGCACATTCCCTGTAAAAAAGATCATAAACCATTTATAAAAATATGTTATATTATTATAATAAGATTTAAATCTCAATAAAAAATAAAATTCAACAAAGGAGTTAATATATAAGAAAATAAACTTGTGAAATTGTCAAGAAATTCTTCCGAAATATATAATTTTTTTACTCTATAATGATGATTTCTATTGGAAAAATAATTTCTATTTGTCATAATGATATTTATAAAACCAGAAATGAAATAATATATATTTTCATGAATTTTTTTTTCATTTTAGAAAAATAATAGTCTATTATAACATATTATGGATGGAACACTAAAATTGCTATGAAATTGAGATGTTTCCTTTAATTGGGCATGCGTATCAGGAAGAATTAGGAGGGGAACCTTATAAAATAGAATTTTACAATGAAAAACATATTAACTGATCTAGATAAATGACTATAGAATGTATAAACCGAATTTTGAAGATTTATAAAAAATAATTAATAATTTCATTGGTGTATAGTGGGAGAAATCATAACCCAGATGAAATTGGCGATTGGGTAGAAACACTTACCATATGTTTGATAGTGTTATTCACATGATCTTAATGTCCTAGATAATCTAATAGAATCCATTAATTTATTAATTATATAATTTTATGCAATAATTTTATTAATTATTGTTTTATTATGTTAATTTAATTACTTTAATGAGTTATTGAAATTAAATTCATTATTCGGGAGCGTTCATTTTTCTTGGTTTGCATGATCGGTTCTCTTGTTTATAGGGAATGATGGTCATGTAAAATTGGTATACTTTTCTAAAATTCAAGTTACATGTTATTAATGAAAATATAGAAGATTAAATTTTCTTAAATGTTGATTTATTAAGATATTATTATAGATCATTACATAAAAGTTAAATGTTAATCATTTATATTAATTTTAGTGGTTTTGGATAACAATGAATTTTATTTGTTTTATCAATTAGTATTATGTGAATATGTTACATCCAGATAATAAAAATGATTATAATAGAAATTTCACAATATACATCAATTTAAAAATTTTTTGGATGAACAACATTGAATATGTTGAAGGAAAATGAAAACCGGTCATCCTTGAAGGTGATGAAACAACACCTCACAGAGGGTCTCTCCATTTCATGAATAAAAATGGGGGAAGGACATGATGATAGATTATTACATCATCATAATAACAAACTTATATATGTCTATGAATAGATTTATGATTATATTTGGATGATGGTTGGGTAATATTTAATAACAAAAGAAAATAACATGAAAAGAAAATAAATGAAAAATAAAGGGGGTTTTACCTGTTGAATTTCTCCTCCTTGAGAACCTCCTTCGGGAAATGTATTTACTTCTTTTTGTGAGACCAAGAGTTCTTGAATTTCGTAGAACAGATTTGCATATATATTGGGAATTATTTTTTCATGGATCAAATAATTGAAGGTGTGATGAGATGGGGTTGTGAGGGGATGTAATTATTGTGGAGGGGTTGGGTTTTTTGGAATATTTTTTTCATTTATTTATTATTTGGGCTCAATATTTTGAAATATTTGACAATTATAGAAAATGTTATAAAAATAATGAAGGATAGATTGATATTATGGGCTTATATTATCCATACACTATCAATTACAGAATAATTCATGTATTTATCATTATTCATAAATTATTGTGTTTTACTATTCACTACAAATTCAGGTATTCTAGAAAAATCCTGAAAACACATCCTAAACATTTTTTTATTTATAGAATTGAAAAATGAACTAAATATTTTGAAAATAATTTTCTAGATATTACTAATTTAATTTTTAATTATTATTATCATTTACTCAAAAAATATAGTTTTTAAAATTATAACAAATTGTATAACTCAATAAAAAAATAACTAAGGATGGATTGAATTAGATAATATCATAAGACAACAATATATTGATTAATGAATAAATGTTATGAATATTTATTTTTTAAAAACATTTTAATAATTAATATATTGTAATTAAATAATTATGACTCATAAAAATCAAAACACACAGTTTATAATTTTTAAAACATTAATTTATTCATACAAATAAATAGTTATATCAAACGTTCATTTAAGATATATCTAAATTATATTTATAATTACATTGGTGACACTAATATTTTTATTTCCTTTTTTCTATTCATAAGTTTCATTTTTCTATACTTTTGGTCAAGTTACTATTTCATCGATATAGGCTCCTTAACTTTTAGAAATACCTTTTATATCATTAATTCTTCATTTATAATGATTTTATTGATTTCAATAAGAGATTTTATGTAATTTATACTATATAAAATAATTATATAAATGTAAATTTCAAGGATAAAATAATTGGTCATTACATTCTCTCTTCAAAGTATAATTTTTTCATAAAAATTTCTTTTATGTCACCTCCTAAAAAGTTTTGGACGTTTCTTCATCATATATTACTCAGTCTCCCACGTCACCTCTTCAATTTTTTGATTTTTCCAATGTAAATTTACCATCTATGTCATTTCATTCCGCCACACCTATTATTCAGTAAACAAAATCTGAATAGGATCTTCATAGTAAGATAATTCATGTTCCAAATCAATTTCTTCAAATGTGTGGGAATGCATTAGGTCTAGCAGGTACATATTAAAAAAAGTGATGTTGAACAAATTGTGCACTTTAGAATGGATAATAGGTATTGGAAAACAATAATTCATAGATCAAATTATCTCTAGAATTTCAAAGTTTCCAATGTACTTGGGGATCCGTTTATCTTTCTTCCTAAATCTTATTAAACCCTTCCATGGAGATAATTTCATGAAAACATGATCGCCCACCTAAAATTCCAAATTTTATCATCAATTTTCATCATATTTTTTTCATTATTTGAGATAATGTTATATTGGTTTGAATAGTATTTAACTTTTCTGTTCATTCCGCCAGAATCAATGGCCCTA
The DNA here is from genome assembly GCA_963277665.1 of Viscum album. Classification (NCBI taxonomy): domain Eukaryota; kingdom Viridiplantae; phylum Streptophyta; class Magnoliopsida; order Santalales; family Viscaceae; genus Viscum; species Viscum album. The sequence continues at coordinate 24,845,471 of OY728120.1, read as the reverse complement.
CAAGCTTAGTTTCACTAACTCCATCCCAATAAGTTGGTGCATATCATCTCTTCCCAAAAAATACATTATATAGTTCCATTTTAATAAATTAATGGAATCTATTATTGTTGAAAAACTCAATAAAAGGTAAATACTGATAAAACATTACTTGAAAACCATGTGACCATGATTTCAACATGTCTTTTTAAATTTTGATCATCCTTTCTGATTTATTTTTAGTTTGTGTGTGAGAAGAACTACCCAAATAAAGCTTATTATCCAATGATTTCTGATTTATTTCCCATAATTTCTAAGTAAATAATGTATAATGATAAAAACAATTAATAGGTTATCAACGGTATCTTACAACATCATTAATAAATATTCTTCCAAGGCACCCTTGTGGAAATTCTTCCTTTGTTGCCAGGAAATGTGCAGATTCGGCAATTCAATCAACAATTTCTCATATTTAATGATGATTTATTGGAGTTTTTGGTAATACATTGACAAAATACACGGTGATATCATACCATTTACATGTATGAATATGCATATGTTACATAAATCCTATGGGATGTTTTCTTTAAGCCTTCATGTTTTCAGAGACTAAACATCCTACTATATATTCAACAATTTCCTACTCCATGTTATCCCAATAGAAATTTTCATTAAATAATATATACATCTTAGTTTTATAATGGTATTTAGTGAAATTATAATGATGGGAATCATCCAATAACACCCTTTATTATCTCAGTTATAGATGGAAAACATATCCTCCTCCTAAATTTCAAATTTTCATCCTCACACATGGTGTCTAGTAACCTTATATCATCCACATATTTAATTTTTTTAAATATTCATATCATTAGAGTGAGTAATTTTAATTCACTATAATTAATATAATAGTTAAGCCAGTTGAAAAAGTAATGATGTTTCACCTTCATTGATAATTACCTTATCTATCTTTACTAGATCTATTAACACAAAACCACTTTTAATCCTCATTTTCATAAAAAATACATGATCCTTACTACTAAATGAATCAACTTTTTTGTATTCCATTCCTGGGTAATACTATATTAAATAATTATAATCCTTGAGTAGCTAGAGCCATCAATATTTCCTTATGTTGAGTAATTTATATGATAATATATATTTCAATATCTTTTGATTTGTATATTTCTCACATATTTCTCCATAGAGATAGTGTCTCAACATTTTTAGAGAAATTATTATAGTTACTAACATAATTTAAAGAGTAAGATAGTTCAATTCATGAGTTTATTACTTCCTTGATATATTACAACAACTATATCATTCATCATAAGGAAACTACCATGTCCTTTCTTTGATGCATCACTATATATCACAAACCCTCCATATCCTGATGGTACTGCTAAGACCATAGCATTCAAAAATATCATATTGATTTCTTCAAAGCTTTCATAACATTTCTTTTTACAAATAAACATAACCCCTTTATTATTAATCTTGGTTATAGGGTTAGATAATAGGGAAACCTTCTGAATGAAATGCTGATAATAGCCTGCTAAACCAATAAAACTCTATACCTCGATTAATTTCATTGTTATAACCCATTCTTCAACCCCCATTTTCATCTTATGATCAACTGAAATTCCATTCCTTGAGACAATGTTCCTATGAAATGTTACTATTTGAAGCCAAAATTCCCACATACATTACTTCCTATATAACTAGTTTTTTCGATGATTCTCTAGAACAAACCACCAGTGGTTCTCATGGTCCTTGTAGCATTTGGAATATATCAAGATATCATCAATAAATACTAGAAATAACATATCAATATAGTCCATGAACACTATATTCATTAGATATATTAATAAAAGGGTTAATTAGTCATTCAAAATTGAATTACTATAATCTCATAATGTCCATACCTTTTTTGAAATGATGTCTTTAGAATATCATCTTTCCTCACACGCAACTGATGCTATCTGGATCTAAGGTCAATCTTCAAGAAGTAACGAGCTCCACAATTTTGATTGAATAAATCTTTAATTCGATTCGGTGGATAATTTTTCTTCATTATAATAACATTGATTTTTATATAGTCAATGTGCAACCTCATTGATCCATATTTTTTCTACACAATGATAAAATGGGCTCCCCATGGAGAAACAATACAGTGAATAAATCCTTTATTAATCAGTTCATGTAGTTGTTTCCTCAGTTCTACTCATTCTATAGTTTCTATTCTTTATGGAGTGTTAAATATATGAATTTCACAAGAAATTGAATCAATAAAGAACTCAACTTCTCACTCTAGATGATGTCTAGGTAAATCCTAAAGAAAATATCAATATATTAATGAAAAATATGTACTTTTTCAATTTTATGATTCATACATGATGTTTTATATTCCTCCCTAATAATTTTATTTTAAGATCTACTGAATATGGATATAAAAAAGAACCATATAATGACTTTTCTTCTCCAAAGATAAGGGATTCTACATTTTCCTCAAAAATTATGACTTCCTTTTTCATATAATATATTTTCAAATCATATTTTGAAAGAATACCCATAGTGAGGATTATATCAAATATAGTCATAGGTATTAAGAAAATTTCTGAAAATAATGATAGTTTTTGTGTTATAAGGAAAACTAAAGGAAATAACTTCATTGCAAATATATTCCTTCAGGATTTTCAGAAAAAAATCGTTATTTAAAAAATTGAAATGTCTAATTTTCAATGAAAACTAGTAATATATAAAAGAATGTGATGATCAAGAATCAAATAATTAATTGTATATTATTGAGGAAATGGCTAAAGTACCTATGACCATATCTTTAGGAACATCTACTTTAGAAGTTGTGATCGCATAAGCATGGTTATGCTCCTGTGGCCTTTTCTGGGAAAAAATTCCATGATGATTAGGAAAATAATTTTCATAATGTACCATATATATAAAAATAAACAATTGAACTTTTGTATCTTATTTCATTCCCTTAAAATCTTGGTCTTGGTGGCCTTTTTCTGAACACTTTTAACAATATCCCATTTCCATTAGGCAACTACCTGATTGTTCATTCTACAATTATCATTAGATGGGAAAATATATTTTTTATTCTTCCCTTTATCCATTATTACATCCATTATCCTCTTATTTTTCTTATTCTCTATTAATGTCATAATACAAATAGAATTCCTTATTTTCCTTGACATCACATGAGATTACATCTTCGTACGATGAGAAATTTTTAGAGACCAGTTCCCATTAGAGGAATTCTGGAAATCCATCAAAGAATTGATCAATATTTCTCATTAGATGACGTATGTAGTCTACTTCATGTCTTTATAACCATGTAACTTTAGATTCGTACTTCACAATGTTTATATCCACTTTTTATTTCAGAATCAAGAATTACCACTCCATATCCTCTCACTATTCATGGGGAAAATATTTTTTCAAGGGAAATTTCCTTTAAATATTTCAATCCCCTATTTTAAATTTATTCCTTCTCCGATTTGTTTTGAATCAATGACCACAATTGATCAGTATATCCTGAGAGATGATAAAAATCCATGATAACCTTCTCCCTTTCATTACTTCTCAGAGAATGAAATATCTTATCTGAGAAACTTATCTATTACTCCATTAAAAGTGGGTTTGTTGTCCCATTGGATGATAGAGGTTATTGTCTCATAAAATGGGCTATCATCTCTGCTTCATTTTATGGATCATGTTACTCCAAATGGGTATGGTTATAGTTTATGACCTATGGAAGCTATCTCAGAATATTTATATGTTTCTCAACACTAGTTTTAGATTTAGTACCAACGTCATTATTATTCTAGGAGGTAAATCCCAACATGGGATACACATATTTATACAGTTTCCATTAATTACAATATGATCCATTTCTAAATATTGGAATACATTAAATTTGGTTGTGAATCACAATCTATAATAAAACATTAAAAAAATTCATACCATAACATGAAATTTTATTCATAGAAATTCTTATATTTTTAATCATAGATTATTTGGGGAAATATCAATTTTTCAATCATTCATAATGGTTTAAAAGAGGAAATGTGAATTATCATAAGCATATCTCTTTGCATATTCAATCTAGGTGTGAAATAAGTCCCTTTATCATGTACCATGTTATCCAAAGTCATGCCTGATACACCTTGTCGGAGTTATTACCCCTATGTACATCTATTCGTAAACCACATACACTTGTAGTATCAAGATAGGGATGTATTACCATGAATTAAAATATAATATCTAACATACCTAAATTCTATTATTTTCTTCTATTTTTATCCTCAATATTTAACATAGTGGTATGTTCACTATTCTATGTTTTCTAAATCTAGTTTCAATGGTTTCTACTAATATATTTCTGATACCTATTGTAAAGACCCCAACCCTAGTAGCCTAGAGTCGATGCCTTACATTATTAATTTTGTATAGACACTAGACACAGATCCCAAGGAATCCATCATTATATGTGTTTTGGAAACTAGATTACATTAATAAATTTACAATACAACTTGAAAAGAAATAAAACAAAGTCATTCAATTGAATCACCCATAACATCCTAGATAATTCAAAATTTTCATTCATATTATAAATCCTCACATCCTAGGAAAATATAAAAAAATGAAAATTGGGTGAGATTATATGATTAGTAAGGGTATGAAATATAGATTAAGAATAAATAATAATTCATCATGAGTAACTAAAATAAATCATTCCAATAACAGAAATCATATGCATAATATGGAAGGGAAACGGATGAATGAACAATTACATATAATTATTCTGATGAAAAAAAATCGATATTCTACATTTCTAAAAATATATTGATTTGTCAATTAGTAATATGAGAATGATTTGATGCATAATGTAGAACTTTTGAAACATATCATGAAGGCCTCATCCAAGACTTCTGAAAATAGATTTTTATGTCCTCTATGAAAATCCTTTTTTGGTTTATATTAGGAGACTTGCTGATTCAAAGAGGGGATATAGGGGTCTCTACCGATAACCTTTGATTTCCAATGAATTCATAATATAAATTTTTTTAATCATAAACATCAATTACATATGCAATTTAGATGACATTCCCCAATCTTTAACTGACCATTAAGAGTTTTATAGTGAAAGGAATAAAGATAGAACATCCACATTCAAACGGATCATAAACCATTAAATAAAATATGGTAGATGATAATAACAAGAGGTAAATATCAATAGAGAAAAAATACAATTGAGGTGTTATAATTGTTTAAAATTATCTAGTAAAATCAATGGGTAATTATTGGAAAAAATACACCTTTTTTACTTTTCAATGTTGAATTATTTGGAAAAAATGATTTGTATATGTCATAATTTCCTATATAAAACAAAAATGAGAAAATATATTTTTTTTTAAAAAAATTGTGGTTTTATAAAAAAAATAGTGCCTTATAATAGATTATGGATACTATGTGAAAATGGGTATGAAATTGAGACTTTCCCTTTAACCGGGATTGTATATCGGGAAGAACTGAGAATAGATCATTGTAAAAAATGAAATTCCCCTAAGAAGATAAAATGATTAGGATAAATGAGTTTTTATTATATAAAAATAATTCATAATATGGATATGAAAATAATTAAGAATCATATTGGTTTATAGAGGGAGGAAGCATAACTGGAATGAAAATGGAGATTTAAAAAGAAACCCTTAACTTGTGTTTAATAGTGTCCTTCACTTGATCTTAATAACCTATATAATAAAAATAAATCAATTAATAAAATAATATTGAACATTTTATACATTAATTTTATTCAACATATTTTTTTACAATCATTTATGTATTTTTGATGAGTTATATAGTTTAATTTCATCATTCGGGAGTGTTCATTTTCTTGGTTTTCATGATCAGTTCTCTTGTTTATAAGTAATTATTTTAATGTAAAATGGGTATGATTTTTAATAATTGGATTAAGGTTTATTAATGATCATAATTAAGTGTAATTGTTCTTAAAAATTGTTTTCTCTGATATGAGGATGAATCATTAAATATCATGTTAATGATAATCATTTAGAATAATTTTTGTAGCTTTATATCACAGTGATCTCGTTTCATTTTATCCTTTAGTATTATGTAAATATCTTATATAAAAAGAATAAAAATTGTTTTAATATAAAATTTTAAATTATATTTCCCCCAATAATATGGTTTAATGAAAATTATTGATGATGATAGAGAAAATTGAAAACTTGTTGTCCTTGAATGTGGTGAAACAACACCTCACGGACGACGATTCCATTTTTCTAACAGTAAGAATAGTAGTATAGGATTGATGATGGATTATTACACTATCATCATAACATTATATTATATAAAAGGTATTATTTTTATAATTTTATTAGAGTGAGTTGAAGTTATGATATCATTTGAAAAAATGAGCATGAAGTGAAATTAAAAGAAAAAGAAAGACATTTTTACCCGTTGAATTTATCCACCTAGGACTATCCTATTTGGGAAATGGTTTTGGACTTTTTATGAGCCCAAGTGATAATGGAAATGGGGCAGTGTATTGGTATTATAATTTGGTATAAATTTGAAAAATATAAAATAATGTAAGGTTTAAGGACATGTTGTGGTGAGGGGTGGTATTTATAATGGAGGAGAGGGGAGTTTTGTTTTAATATTTTATTTTATTTTTGATTATTTTGTATCAAGACTATGAATATTTTGATCATTATCACCAAATATATTAAAATAATGTTGTATTGTTTTATAGTTTGGTCTTACATCATCCATACATCTCATAGGAGTCAATAAATTATGAATTTAGCATTTATCGTAAATTATCATATTTTACAATTCACCAAAAATTCAATTACTATTAAAAAACCCCAATAATTCACACGAACAATTATTAAATGTATAGAAATAAAAAAGGATATACATTTTATGAAAATAATTTTATAAATATTAGAAAATTAATTATAAATTAAAATAATCATGTACTGATAAAATACATTTATTAAAATTATAACTGACCTTATAACACTTTAGAAAATTTATTATTGCCAAATTAAATTAACCTAAAATAATAAGAAAATAGTATTTATTTATTAATATATTTAATAAAAAATATTTTTTAAATCAATTTATTAATTGTAAAATTTTAATTAAAGATTTATTACTGTTAATAATACCAACACATAAATAAATTGTTTTAAAATATTCAATTACTTATACAATGATATAATTAAATAATACATTAATTTTTGATATTTTTTAAATGTTATTTATAATTTCATGGGTGAGGTTACTATTTATTTTTTCATTTTACTATGTATTAGGTTCATACATTAATTCTTAAGTCATGTTAATCTTTTGATATTGGTTCCTAACATCTAGAAATACCTCTTATTCCATTCATAATTCATTTATAAAGCTCGTATTATGTTATAGAAGTTATTTTATGTGATATTTAATATATGAAATAATTATAAGAAGGTATAATTCATTCATATAATGATGAATCATTATATTATGAATCATCTATACTATCATGATCCATACTACTTTTTTCGAGGAGAAACGAGTGTATGAGTCTCCTAGCAACAACCGTCCCCTCTGCCTAAATAGGTTTTTTTATTACTTCTCACATACTAATGGAGATCAATGAAACCCACACATAAACATACATTCTATTTTGACCTCCACTAACTGAGCACTGAATTAATGGTCCTACAAATAAATTTTAGGTCGCCCATCCATCTATAGGATCCGCACTTTACTGGGTCTCTATCACAATGTATCCTTTTGTTTACCCACCATCCACAACAATGAATGAAGATATAACTATGATAATTCAATCCTTGGCTGGTCTTCTCCTAACAAGATGTCTTAAAACATCAATTCTTACCTCATGACACTAAACCAATGTGTCACGAAGCTTCACTGCCATGATCTAGGATCCCATCTTCCCTAATATTATATTTATCAATAAGAACCATATTTAATTTCAAGGTTATGGAATTCATTTGAAACATGATCACCTAGGATCAAATGGAATGCATGAGACCTTATGTGAATTATCTGACCCTAGACATCTCATAATCATGATTGATAAGAACAAAAAATCATTTAATACTAAACATAACATACGGGAATATGGGGTCCCATATCAGGGTAGTGACGTTTCTTCTCAGAAGATAAATAATCATTTAATTAGAAATTTATAACTAATTACTATGCCAAACAAGAACTAAGAACTATCATATCTTAGTTAAGGGATATGAAATATCATTCCATGTAATGGATAGATGATGATATTTCCTAACCATATCTTTTTATAGGGAATATTATGAATTTTGATAATATATATAATATATAAATAAAATCATTCTTTTAAGTATCTTATATATAATTATGATATGGTTTTCATATTATAGTTTTAATGTGATCAAATTAAATTTTCATTACGAGAATTAGTTCACATTAGTCACTTATTTTTCTCTGTTTAACATTTAAGAATTTACGTTACATGGTTCATATTTTGTGATAGGCAATTTTTCCTTTTTTTGGGTTATTTCAGTTGTCTAATTTTGGGGTTAGTCGTTTGTTTCATTATTTATTCTATTCATCCTCATTATCTTAGTTATTTATATTTAAATTCATCTTTTTTTCGTCCTTATTGCATTGTTTAAATTTATTGTATTTTTAGGCTCCAATGTAGTTAAATTCAATATTAGTAATTGACACTCATAGAAAACTACAAAAATAATATATTGATAATTCAAATGATGGTCGTGATGGATATAATATATTTGAAATCAAAATTAATGAAATTTATATAGTACCATCCTAAAAAAATAAATTCAAAATAAACTCTAAGAACTGAAAACACAAATGGATCATACTATATATTTACCACCACAATATTAAGTTAATAATCAACTCTAAAAATTGGAATATTTGAGTTTTCATAAGTAATAAATTGATTGTGGTCAATGGGGGAGGTGATGGTGTTAATTTAATACCCTTAAACATAAAAGACATGTTTCCAAATTACATCAAAAATTACTTAGTATTCATATATCAGATGAGCTGTCTCATAGAATTTTTTTGTCCTTTAATCCCTTAATATATTGCTCACTAACGAAAAGATAACAATCCATATCAGCATAACTAAATACATATTCATCAATACATGTTCCATGATTTAATATTAAATAAAACAACATTAATATCATCATAGAAACATGAATATGAAAGTAATAATAAAATATTATCATTTTTTCAATAAATCCATAATAAGATAAATTTTAATATAATTGCATACTATATGATGTAGTATAATAATATTTTTTCTTTTTAGAGATACCAAAACACCATAATGTTATATTCTCATGATCACTATTATATCAATTATAATAAAATGGATCCCATTGACATCACATTATTTTAATTCATTAAATTATTGAATTAAGAATAAAATCTCATACTCATATCCCATTATATATGAAACAACCAAATCTATTAAATAATGTATATCATATTTTTCAGGAAAAATATTTTAAATATCCCTTTTGATGTTACATAATGGAGTGATAATGTTACAGACGGTGACCGAGTCTTGTTGTGAGCAAGATCCTTGAGAATTTGGAAAAGTTATTAGGCCACACAATTAGGTGAAACTATTGCATGCAGCAAACAAAATCTATTCTAAGAGTGTGGGATGAGATCAATGATATCTACAGGGCACATGATGTTTTTGGGGACCATAAGACACCAATATAATGACCTTACACAATTGCAGGCCTCTATTGTAAATGCCATTCTCATATTTGGTGCATCATTTGGCCCCATGTTTTAGGGTGAATTTTCAAATTTTCCCTTTATAAGACATAAAAGATATTTTATTTTTTATCTCCACATTCTCCAGTAGTTTATAAATACCTATCTTCTCACATTTATTATATTCATCCTTAGTGTATGTACTAATCTATAAATTAGATCTGAAAACTGAATCATGAACATTCAAAACCATTGTATATTTATCAGTATGATTTCCATTACAATTTCATTCCCAATTTTTTTATATATAGATCCATTGATCTATTTATGTGAAGTATAATTTCCTTATTTTCAAGTTGTTCGACTATTCCTTTTATTTTTCCAAATTTACATCAAATTTGATTATTCTATCACATGAGGAGTATTCACCGGCCATAAGGTAGGTGGTCTCATTGTTCTCACCAAAAAATATGGTGTTTTCATAGCTTTTCCATTTTTCACCTTTACAAACATTTACATTGGTTTCCATAGAATTTATTTCATAATTATAAATTTATATTCACACCATTTTATACTACCATTGATCATTTATAGTAATTATAGAATTCCAGCCAAGATTATCAACACCACTTTGGTGTTGTAACATTCAATTACACTTTTTAATTAAATGTTTCAATGGTAGGAACACTTCATATGTGTTCATATTGTGTTTTAATTAAAATTTCACACTTATATAAAAATATATATTAAACACAAGATCCAATTAATTTATTTTCTTAGGCAATATCATTTTTTAATTTTAATAATCAAATTAAGTTATGTTATTGAATTATAAATAGAATATAATTTGTAGTTAGTTTTCCAATTTTCATTGATGCATTTTAAGTGCTTCATTGAGTGTGAAAAATTGAATTTCTATGCTTTAGTTAATTAAACGTATTTATTATATATAATTTCTTTCTTAATATTGGTTTTCATGATTCATTATATAAATTGATGATTCAAAATAGGTTATTAATGTTGTAAAAGAAACACTAATTTTTGAAATAATTGTTAAATTATTTATATCAAATGTGATGTCCATTATTATATTTGGGATTGATGAGGATAATGCTTGAGAATTTATTATTCAAGGATTTTATTAAAAATATTAGTACACATTTTATATGGGTTTTGGAAAAATGGTAAATGGTTCTACTGGTAATGATGATTCATGTTCCCTTACATTAGGTGTTGAGCATGACATCACACACCATTAACACTATTTGGATTATTATAGTGATTAAACATGGCCATTTTTTGGGTGTTGACATGATGAATCACCAACCATCTAGTGTTTTGAGAATTATTTCTATCACTCATCATTTGATGTTTGGAATTTATCATATTTTCTTTATCCTATATTCTCATTAATTATAGTAATAGATGAAGGTTTTATTACACATTCTAGATAGTTCCATGAATTAATTGTATATGTCTACTTAAATAAAAACATAAATAGTTCACATAGGTTAATGTAATATATTAATATACTATATATATATATACTATTATTACATATATTGTTGTGGATTAAAAACACATCAAGAGATGAATTTGGAAGAGCTTACATTTTTCATTAAGAAACATAACCATGCAAGTTTTTTATTCGTCATTGTTTCTTATTCTTTTTATATATGCACACTCTTATTATTATGTAATCCTATGGGATTAAATATATACAACACATGTGGTGCCCAACTAGAATTTTTTATGACACCTATCTCAGGAAACATTTAGTATACAATTAGATGACTTTTATATAGATATGGATTAGGGAAAACACCCTACTAGATAATCTTGATATCATTTACATATTGCCAAAGTGTAGGAGAAAATTATTGATCATATACTAGATATTCTAGTGGATAAATTTTTTTAATTTTTTTCTTTCTTTAATGTATGTATTATATTCCAATCCCATGTTCCCCTTGTAGGTTAACATTCCATGAATCAATGTATATGACACATCATAGTGGATTTTTATATCATTATTTAGATGTTAAACTATTTATGAATTGGTATTTTATTATAATATCCATTGTATAGTCTTCCACTGTGGAAAATTGCTATTCTAGACATTTAGTGTTAGTTTATATGAAACATAGACTATTTTGTGTTTATTTAAATTATCCATTATTTTTCTCTGAAATAAGGTTATAGTATCCCAACTATACCACCTTATATGCTCACTGATTGTCAGTTGCATCTGTCATATACGGAGGGGTGCATGAGGCCATGTGACCCACCCTCTCGAGGTCCTAGTTTAGTGGACACCGGGTAGGGATGTTATAAACTGGTATGAGATCATATTTTTTTCATCTACTTACATTATGGGAAATAGATTATATACTAGGAGTTAATTGAATTTTTAAATAACCCTCTTATTTGACATAGATGACCAATGTAAAGGGTAATACAAAATTATCGGGGATAGATAATTGATGTTATTGATTACACCTGTTATGTTTTATATGACATCACTATTAGGTGACACACATGTTTTGTGATTTTATTGTAATTTATAGGCTTGAAATGATATTTGATTCACATAGGACCAATGAAATGAGGCTATTTAATTATATACATCATGATATGAACAACATGACTAATATTCCATGAATTTTTCCATTAATCATTTATTTTAAATGTTCATTTTCCTATTGAATAATATATGTTCCCTAATTACCAATTAAATTGTGCTAACAGTCCATGTAGGATAGTGGATACATAACTAACAACTAATGTGACTGCCTAATATAGATATTTTTTTCCTACAGAAGGAAAATATGACTTCTAATTTAGTTAATCATGGCACATTGATCCATGGGACATTAGTTGCATTATGTAGAATGTGTTTTTGGTGTGGGTTATGTTTATTCCATATATTGGTTTATGAAGAGTATGGTCCCTTGTGGATCAGAAATATTGATCCATCTAATTAATCCATTTATAGAGATGCTAAATATATAATTGAATATGAACATAATTATGTATGTTGTTTATTAAATGAAATGGTCATTTTTTACATTTGAAATAGGGACCTTATCCCAAACCTGGCCATAGTAGTGGATAATTTGTGTCTCTCTTACTTTATATTGGAATGGAATATTATTTTTCTCTTACTATATCTAGGATTTAGGAGTAGTAAAAGGGTAATTATCTATCTATATGAATTTTATGACCCTTCCTTAATTTCCAATCAATACTTTTTTTACTTTCTATTCCTTTTTGAGGAATGTGTTTAGAATTGTATCATCTTGATTCCATGATGTTCCCTTTTTATATTCCCTATGGCTGGGAAAAACTATGCACTATAGGTTGTGGGACATTATCCACCACTAATTCCACCCATAGTACTATCTGTGTAACCTCTTCTTATTAATAACATTGGAATTGACACCAAATTCTGAGAGGGAATTATATTTATTTTAAATTCTATTCAAACTGCTTCTAAAATTTGCCTCAACTATGGATGGGTATACTCAGGAGTTCCTGTAGGAGAATCATCCCACCATTTCAAGGGATAGAGGACCATAGTTATTTGAGTCCAAGCTCGATGATATCCTCTTTATATTCAAGCACCTAGGGATGCCTCGTGATTAATAGTTTAATATTTTATCTTATATGATGTGTGATTCCCCCATATGATGTTGGAATATTATTACCTAGTTATACCTTCATCATAATAGGGTTTTTGAATATTTAATGACTATATTATATGAATATTTACTTATAAATACTTCTTAGGATGATATAGATAGAGATTTTATAAACCTATTGCAGGAAACTCTATTTTCATGGAATAATCATCTTGATTTACTGAGCTACAAAAGATTGCACCGACTCTTGCGAGTGATGACCTTATTCCCTCTATAAAAATTTAGGATGTGCCAGTATACAATATCTGATCATTGGATAATGTTTCTAGGTTGACTATTATTTATTATATCATCAACTAGGACCTTATTAGAGAGTAAAATCTGGGGGAAGGTGATGGTGTGTTTCAGGGATGTTAAAAACCAAAATCTACGAGTGGTTCTTCTAGTAGGCCCAAGCATCGCTTCGAGATTTCTCATTGGGGTTACAGTAGTTTGGATCTACACAAATATATATTAAAAAAATTTCAATGTTGTGGGAATATTGAACATATAAAATCTTAATGCCTACAATATTCAGCAGAATTCAAAGGATTTGGTAGGATTTTCCATATCTAGAACTTCTATAGAACCTTACCATCAACACTTAGTGAGTGATTATCTACACCTACCCGAAATTCTATATTCAATGATGTAGGATTTCTCCAATTAACAAAACATAATACCACTAACTTCTTAGGATGAAGTGAAGGTTGATCCTGAAGTTGTCATACTCATGATTCAGAGTTCCAATAGAGTGGTAATTCTCAAGGATGTTAGGAAGTGAATAAGGTCCACAATATATGAATGTTACATGCAGTCCAACACATATAGGAGGATATGATCAATGGACCGAGTACAATTCGAGGTAATATTCTAGCATCATCCACATTAGTGACAACTTTATTTTACATAGGAGAGTGTTTGCTTTTTATATCTGAGAAAATCATGGAGTGTTTTTTCCTCATGGTGAAATATATTTATAGTTATATGATGCATGTTATCCCATTAGGTATTTGATGATTAGGAGGTCATTGTATGGATTTTCACCTTGAGATTTGTTGTTACCTATCTGTATGGAATCATTTTATACCTAAATTGATTTTTTTTTATATATTCATTGGAATAGATATGTTATATTTCCATCAAATCCATATAGACTGCTATCATCAGAGTATGACATATATATTTCTAAGGGTACGTTCAAATTTACATAAAGGATAATGGTAACATTATCTAAATCGATTTAGACCAGAACAGAAGAGGTTGGGTAGTGTGATGTCCCAGTTCGCCAGTATTTTCTTTAATGATACGAGGTTCTGGAAAACTATTTTCCCTCTCATATATGATTAATTCAGGAAAATATTCATTAAAAAATTATTTTTTATACCTCTAGTGAGATAGGTCAAATTTTCCAATGATTTAGTTCTAGGATAATCATATGTGAACATTCCTACCTATAAAATGGATCATATGGAACTACTAATGGAGGAAATATAATCTAAAGGCTTCAAAATCCCATGAACATTTCCTTAGGGTTAACCAGTCATTTTAAAAAATATGGTAAATGTAACCCTTTGGGTTTTCATGGATTACAACAAATTGAAAAGACTCAAACTAATGATTATAATTTTGTTTCATCAACTAGACAACCACTTTTATCATCTACAAGGATAGAGAGTTTTTTCAATGGTAGATTTGATGTCTGGATGTGGTGAGGTGTTTGTTAGGTCATTAGACATACCTCATATAACTCTTAGGAACAGGTATGTTCTGTATTAGTACATGTTAATGTCCTCCAATCTCACAAACACACCAGATGTTCTAATAGATCTAATTTATTGGGGTTTCCACCTGGATTTTGATTCATTCATGGAATTCTTTGTTGATGTCATCTCACTAAATCGAATCTCTATACATAACGACGAGATATATCATGGAATTGTACTAAATACACTAAGATACCATCAACATTATGATATTATTAACAAATTCCACTTTTGGATCGATAATATTCACTTCTTATAAAAAAATATCTTACAGTGAGGAGTTTTAGTAGACCTATAAGAAATTATAGCTATAGTTTCATTAGTCCATCATAAGAGAATATTGAACATGTGGAATATCTTGGGGAATGCAAGATATTATAGGCACTTAATCTTGGATTTATAATGCCCTATATTTCTGTATATGGGCTTTAAAAAATAAGGGTGTTAAATTAATATGGTAGGAATATTATTACGAATCTTTTGAAGAGTTGAATGGAAAATTTACATCATTACTGATAGAGATTCTTCCAGGGAAAGGGATGGGTTAAAAATTATACCGTGACATAATAGGTATCAGTATTAAAGCTATTCTGATTCAGTAAGTGTGAGTCATCGAGTACGGTTCTCTTTATTTGAGCCTCCGTGAGCATAATTACTCTATGTATGACCTCGTTCTAACTATGGTTCTTCATGCCTTACACCATTGGAGACGCTATTTACATGGATATCATTGTGTGGTTTACCCAAATCACAAATGTCACAATAAAATTTTTATGTAGTTTGATCAAAAGGTTTGGTAACACTTGTCGGTTGAGTACCTATCATTTTTTGACATTGAGCATACTTACAAGCCTGGTATTGGTAATGTTGTAGCTGATGGTCTAAGCTAGAAAACTATCATGTAACATCCCAGTTCTGGAAGCCACCTAGAGCTACTGACTAGAAGTGAGGGCCTTGGTAAGTTATTAGGGAAACTATGCCCTCATATAGTATGGTATACTTAGAAAATAAATTAATAGTACATAGAAGAAGTAGTAAACTATACACAACAACTGAAACCAAATAGGGGAAGTAAATAATATATAGTATTGATGATAATGATGCATCATGTACAAGTATCTAAGGAATTTAGCAAACACAGCAACGTGCTGAAATACAAGAAAAAAATAGGGTAATAAAATAACAGCGACTCCTACAACATCACATTCCTAAACGTGGTCCCTTGCTCTTTATATCCAAGCAATCAAGTACCAGAAGTCTAAGGGCACTTTCCCTTTTCTATAACTGCAACAAAAAAGTCATCTTGGGCCCAAAAGCATGGCCCAAACAGGGTGTCAGATACAATCCCAGTAGGCAATCACCCAAAGGTCTGTGCCTAACAGTCAATGAATTCAAGGCATGTAAAAGAGCAGGAAGCAGTAAACAGAAAAGCACACAGCAACTACAATCCATAGTTATACCATATAATATACAAAAGTAAACAACCAACAATAAGTAGAAAACTGGTAACCCTCTGGGTAGCTCTCATAGCCTAACCTCTATTGTTCAACCTACAAATACTAGCAACCCTATAGGAGGCACACACAGTCTCACCCCTCTGGTTCAGCTTAGAGTAGACATTATGAGTAAGTACCAACCGTCAATTCCCCCTATTGTCTTGTATCATATTAAAGGATCTCTAGGGAGGCACTCAACATCTCATTCTTCTTGTGGACCACATCGAGGAACTACAGACACTCTGAGGAATCATTCATCGCCAATTCCCCCTTGTGGTCTCGGATCGTATTAAAAGACACTCTGGATAAGCCCTTATGTCCATTCTCCCAATGGTCTACTACACTAGGTTCTCACAGTACGATGTCAAATAAACATGATTAGTGTGCGCGTATCATCCCAAGTAAACCTCAAGAACTACTTGGCTATCATTCTAAGGAACAACAACATAACAGTATAATAGCCCCACTATTCTACAACTAGGAATGGTAACTAGAAAATAGCCTAATAAGCAATAAACACAAAGAAAAGCACATGAATACAATATAAATTATACAAATTCACAAGCAATGATCTCTACTCAAACAATCAAGCAATGTAGTAAAAAAACTGGGAAAAAATAGGAAACCCACAATTCCCCGTTCAAGGGAATTGGTGGAATTTGTACAAAATATTCATAGAATTTCTATGGAAAGGCACAGAGCACATACCTCGGTGCTAGGAGATCGATATACGTGATCCACAATGAATTATTCTCCTTAGAACATTGATGATTTTAGAAAAAACAAAAAATGCTCAACACACGATATCTTGAGAAGTATGAGGAATTTGAAAACAAGGATCAAGAAAAAGGGAGAACTCACCGCTGTGATTCCAACGCAATCGACAGTTCTCAAATCAGATAACGGACGAAGGAACAGTGGCTCGTCAAAGTACCGCGGATTCCCGACACTCTCGAAAGAACATGACCTAGAAGAAGATGATTATGGCGATCAGGCGCGACCACGGTTCGTTTAATGAAAAAAAAGTAAACTTTGTGTACTTTTAGAGTACATGGAATGTAGTGAGTTTTTCTGTACTCCACTTAAATCGGCTCCACCTCTCCCCTACACACCGTGTGTGTGGCCCGGACATGGCCATCACATGGCTTCGAGCGGGAAAAGAGTACACGGCATGTACTCAAAAAGTACATGGGGTGTAATTCATAAAAATTTAGAAACTCCATTTTTCTCAAAAAGTCCAGAAAAAGGACAAACATACCTCAAACGAAGATCTGAGTTCTTACAAACATCCCACCATAAAGAAATTTGTCCCTAAATTTCCCTAATGAGTCGTGTAAGAAGAAACCTTGAACAACTTTGGCCACTACGATCGTACATCGACCTCCATTTCCCAGGTCTCGTCCTGTACTCTTCCATTCTTCCATTACACTAATACTAGAGGAACGGACCGCCCACGGTGAACCTTCGTACAATGATCAAAAATCCGGATAGGATGCTCCTCAAATGATACATCTACTTCGAGCTCAACCTTCTTGGGCTAAAAGACACGTGAGAGGTCTGAAAAGTAACGTTGGAGCTGGGAGATGGGGAAGACGTCATGCATGGCCTGGTACCTCTGAGGTAACTGCATCCAATAGGCAACTGGCCCAACTCTATCCAAAACCTCAAACGGCCCGACGTACCACTGTGAATATTTACCATGTCTCTGAATACTCTTGTTTCCCAACCTCGGTGTGACACACAGGAAAACATGATCACTGACCTCGAACTCCAGAGGGCATCTCTGCTGATTAGCATAAGTCTTCTATCGAGGCTATGCTATATCCATCCTCTTCTGAATCAACTCTATCTGCTCTGAGGTCTCCTGAACAAGATGAGGTCCCAGCAAAGCTTCCTCTCCTGCCTCTAGCCAGCATAAGGGTGATTGGAATGGCCTATCGTAAAAAACCTCATAAGGTCCCATTTGAATAGTAACCTGAAAACTATTGTTGTAGGAGAACTCCACTAGAAGAATATGATTCTCCCAAGAACCGCCAATGTCTAGAATCAATGATCGGAGCATATACTCATTCACCTGGATCGTACGCTCGGACTGGCCATCTATCTGGGGATGTTAGGCTGAACTGAAATGTACCTGTGTGCCCAATGCCTTCTAAAGCCCCTTCCAGAACTGAGAAGTAAAGCAGGCATCTCTATCTGAAACAATAGAGTGTTGGACCCCATGCAGACGTACAATCTCTCGGATGTATAGTCATCCCAGATCATCAACATTGATGGTCTCCTTTATCGGTAAGATGCTGGAAACCATCATAAGCTTGTCAATGACTACCCAAACAACATCTTTCCCTCGAGGCGATATCGACAATACGGTCACGAATTCCATTGTGACATCATTCCACATCCACTACAGAAAGGGTAAGTTCTTTAAAAGGCCTGCTAGTTGTTGATGCTACGCCTTCACCAGCTGACAAGTAGAACACTACAGGATGAAACCATCAACATCCCTCTTCATACCTGGCCACCAGTACTAGAAATGTAGGTCCCGATACATCTTGGAGATTCCAGGATGAAATTCTCAAACTGAGGAATGAAAATCCTGCATCAGCTCCTCGCGTATGTCTGTTGGCACCCATACGCATCCCTGGAAACCCAAAATCTCATCCTCTACCTTTTTCCATACAAGAAGAGGTTCCTCTCCTGACTCACTCTCCCACGGGAATAAGACTTTTGAGTCTGATAGCTTCCTCATCCATACCCGATCAAGAAGGATAGAGGTAACAGCTACAGAAGATAGGAAAGTCTGTCCCTGTCTATCATCCACCTACAGATGCGTCTCAGAGAACCGAGCCATAAGCTTCCAGTCATTGCTGGCCTCCTGAACTGCCTGAATCTGAGTTCTCTTACTCAACGCATCTTCTACTACGTTTCCCTTCCCTGGTGTATAGGTAAGCTTGAAATCAAAAGACTGAAGATACTCGACCCAACTGCACTGTCTCAGATTCAGATCACGCTGAGTGAAGATATACATGAGACTCTTGTGGTCAGTGAAAACCACAATGTGCTCTCCGAGAAGGTAATGTGTCCAACAACATAACACATAGACAACAACTACGAACTACAGATCGTGCGTCAGGAAGATCCTTTCATGTGTCCTCAACTACAGAGACCCGTACACAACAACCCCATCTCCCTACATAAGCATAGCGCCCAGATCGATACCTGAAGAATCACAATAAACAATGTAGCTCTTTCCTGGGTCTGGAAAGACTTGAATCAGTGCTGACATCAACCTTCCCTTCAGCTCCTAAAAGGCTGACTCGCAAGAATCTGACCATAAGAACATCACCCGCTTCTTGGTCAGACCTGTCAAAGGTGTTTCTAGGCGTGAGAAGTCCGGAATAAAGCATCTATAGTATCCATATAGCCCTAGGAAACTCCGTATCTCAAAAAAGATCTTCGGATGCTTCCAGGAAACTGCAGCTCTCACATTATCTGGGTCCACTGACACACTTGATTCTGAGATGATGTGACCCAACAAGTGAATATGATCCATCCAAAAGTAGCACTTTGAGATTTTAGCATAAAGTAAATGATATCTCAGTGTACTCAGAATGATCTCAAGATTGTTAGCATGGTTGTGTCGAGTGTGAGAGTACACCAAGATATCGTCCCCAAAGACCATGACAAAGGAGTCCATGTAAGGATGTAACACTCAGTTCATTAGTTCCATGGAAACAACTGGCTCATTCGTGACACTGAATGGCATGACTATATACTCGTAGAGACTATACATGCTCCTGAAGGATTTTAGAGGTATATCTGATGGTCTAACGTGCAACTGATGATAACCATACCACATATCCATCTCCGAGAATAGTCGGGCTCCTAAAAACTGATCGAAGAGGTCATCAATACTTGGCAAGGGATATCGGTTCCTGAACGTCATCTGGTTCAACTTCCAATAATCCACACAGAGCCTAAGGGTACCGTCTGCCTTCTTTGCAAATAGGACAGGTGAACCCCAAGGAGAAGTACTGTGTCAGATGAAACCCTTTTCCTTTAACTCCTCCAACTTCTTCTTGAGCTCTGGCAACTTAGGGGTAGCCATCCTAAAAGGATTAATGGACACCGGTGCCACTCCTAGAATGAGATCAATCGAGAATTCAACCTCTCAATCCGGAGTCAAACCTGAAATGTCCTCTGGAAAGACATCTATGAAACTATCCACCTCTATAGGAAATTCCAATTGTGATGTCCCCTGATCATCCAGATAAAGACTAGCAATCTGGGTCATCACCCTTCCTAGCCCATGATTCTCGAGTCCTGCTTGACTCACCTGAACATCTCATTCTCCTCTATGATGAAAAGATTCACCCTCTGGTGAAATGAAACTCACCCTGTGGCGATAACAGTCGACCACATCCGGGAATGGAACCAACCAGTCCATCCCGAGAATGAAATCATAGCCTGTCATCTCTAGTACATAGAGATCCCATAAGAAACGATACCATGCAACCTCAAGAGGGCACTCTTTGCACTGACGTACACTAGATGTCCTCATCCGTAAAGGTGTGTCCAGTGTCAACAAGTTGTCAGAAGAAAAGATATAAAGCTCAAGGCTCTCCACAACAGCAAGAGAGATAAATCTATGCATAACACCAGTATCGAAAATAGATGAAGAAGAAACTGAGGCTACAAAGATCGTACCTCTAACCGTTGATGGTCTGCGATCCTACTCCTGATAGGTCTGCTCCACCGTAAAAGTCTGGCATGTCCCGCGACCCTATGACCCTTCCTAACCACTATGAGCTGATCCACCTTGCTGATGCTAAATGACTGGTGGTTGAACACTACAACCTCAACCTCTACATCGTCCCAAATGGCAAGAAGAACTCATGTTCCCCGACTGCTGTGAAATTGGTGCTGCAGCTTTTGAATGAGGAGTCATAGAAGAACTCCTGTCACCAGCTACTGGTGAGAAAACATGGAAGAAACGCTAAAGGTGACTCATCTTGCTGCAAGATCGGCACTCCACGGGGTCTCTCGGGAATTTCACCCTCATGTTCCCTGACTGGCCACACTGGTAGCATATCACCTGGCTTCCTGACGATGCATCTCGCTTCCTCTGATCACCTCGCGTAGACTCCCTACTGTGCTTCCTACTGTCATCTTGAAGAATACTATCTCTGGAAGCAGAACCGACCTGGCTCGCAGCTCCGAAGTCTCTCATATTGCGCTCCAAAATCAGTTCCTAAGTGATGATGGAAGTGATGGAAGTCAACTGGAAGAGATTTACCTACGAGTGGATCTCCCGCTTTAGACCATCCTCAAACTTCCTCGCTAAGAACATCCCATCCCCACCCCAGAGGGGTGTGAAATGTTGTAGCTCGGTGAAACAAGAGGAGTACTCCCTAACAGAAATAGTACCCTGCTCTACGCTCATGAACTCTCGGTCTCGTTCGGCCCTCAGGATCTCCCGGTAGAAGTAGTCATAAAAGACGCATTGAAACAACTCCCAAGCCATAACCTGATGATGACCCGCCTATGAGATCACATCCCACCACCTCTTTGGGGGGTCTCATAAAATATATGTAGCAAGCTTGACCTGCTTCTCTAGAGGAATCTCTAGATGCTCAAAGATGGTCAAAATGGATTCCATCCATGACTCTACAGCCTGTGGTCCTCCTTCCCCCCGAGAAAGTGGGAGGATGCTACTGCTGGAAAACCCACGTCAAGTATGCCATTTTCGTGGCAGGAGGTGGTTCTACCTGAAAGGTCTTCATCATCCTCATAAATCCTTCCCTAAACTATGAATTAGAAACTTCAATTGGTATGACAGCCGGTGCGAAGTCCGGCCCGAATTGAGGATCGGAAGGAAGTCCCTAATCAGCCATATTTGGCATCTGATCACTGCTTGACAACTAACGTACAATCAGAGGGCGTATCAGAGGCATTGATCTGAAAGATAAAACATAACATAGAATAGGAAAACAAGGACCGAGAGCCATAGAGTAAAAAACTAAAACATGATAAGGAAACACACAAGATTTAGAAAAAAAGATTTCACGGTGTGTATAAAATCTACACTGAGTGTACTTAACTATGTTTCCCTGATCGTGTCTCCTTGCACGGCTAACCCACCTGCTCTTCTTAAATGGAGACTACACGGCATGTGCCTGGTGGAAATGGCGTGTAGTAGAAAAGTTTTCAATGACCCGTGTTGCTAGCTACATGGTCGTCTACACTGCGTGTTCAAAACAAACATGGCGTGTAATTGAATATTTTCTCGACCCGTGTTGTTGGAGACATGGCCAAGTACACAGATGACCCTTACACGATGTGTTCCGAACAAACACGGCATGTATGGAAGATGATAACACCAAACCGTGTTTCTCATGACACGGCCGGGTACCTGGAACAAGACTACATGACGTGTTGCTATCCAACACGGCCTGTTCTACTCGAGCATCCCCAACCCGTGTTGTTAGTTACATGGCCGGGTACACGCTCACTACTACACGAAGTGTACATCCCATACACAACGAGTTCTTTGCAATTTTCACAACCCTTTTTTCTGATCACTTAGTCAATGACATGTTTTAAAACTACACAGCGTGTATATATAAAGTAGACGTGGTGTATTCTGGGTTTTTCCGGGCAGTAGCTCTGAAACTGCACCGAAGCCTAGAAAACACTGAAAACTGAGAAAGAATGTGAAAAATTCCGATTTGTGAGAGCCCATAATCCCCAAAACTCAAAGCATGGAATCCATTTAAGCAAATTATGATACAAACAATCCTATAAAAATTAACAGATATTCTAATAAATCATTTATCAAAACAGCATGCATAATCTACACATGGTCTATCACAACAACATGAAATTGCTAATGCAACCTAGATGGAATGACAAGAATGAAAGGAATGTGATTTCTAACAAGTGCCTATATGATGCATGATATGGCATACCCTCATCTCATTGGGTTGTGACAGAAATAGAACCATAATAGAAACAATAATAACAACATAAATCATGTGAATCACTCTAGGTGAAATCATATGAACCGTAAAATCTTAAAACCAGAAAAATGCAATAATCGAGGTAGTATGGATTTTTCTTGTACATAGTTTAGCTACTCCCGAGCATAGCTTAACACCAAGTAATGAATCCATCCTATCCCTATATTAAGGCTCCAAATAGTAAATCAATGGAAAATAACTCATCTAATACCACTTTGTAACATCCCGGTTCTGGAAGCCACCCAGAGGTTCCGTGTTCCCGGTTTGCCACATGACCTCAAGCGCATTTCCCCAAATGCCAGAGGCTACCGACTAGAAGCGAGGGCCTTGGTAAGTTATTGGGGAAACTATGCCCTTATTTGGTAAGGTATACTATTAAATGAAATTAATAGTAAATAGAGGAAGTAGTAAACAATACGCAATAACTGAAACCAAATAGCAGAAGAAATGAATATATAGTAATAATGATAATGATGCAGCAGGTACAAGTATCTAAGGAACATAGAAAACACAACAACGTGCTGAAATACAAGATAAAAAAGGTAATAAAAGACTAAAAACTCCTGCAGAATCGCAATCCTAATCATGGTACCTTTCTCAACATCACCAAGTAATCAAGTACCAGAAGTAGAAGGGCACTTTCCCTTATCAATACCTAAAACAACAAAGTTTTCTTAGGACCAAAAGAATGACCCAAACAGGGTGTGAGATAAAATCCCAGTAGGAAATCACCCAAAGGTCTATTCATAACAGTCAATGAATACAAGGCAAATAAAAGTGCAGGAAGCAGTAAACAGAATAGCACACAGCAGCTAAAATCTAGAGTTCTAGCGTATAAAGTACACAAGTAAAAAACCAAAAACAAGTAGAAAACTAGTAACCCTATGGGTAACTCTCTCAACATAACCTCTATGGTTCAACTTACAACTAATAGAAACCCTCTAGGAGGCACACACACAGTCTCACTCCTCTAGTTCAGTTAAGAGAATACTTTCTGAGGAAGAAATCACCGTTAATTCCCCCTATAGTGTTGTATCATACTAAAGTCTCTATGGAGAATCACTCAACATTTCATTCCCCTTGTGGCCCACATCACGGAACTATAGACTCTTTGAGAAGCACTCATCGTCAATTCCAGTTGTGGTCTCGCATCATATTAAAAGACACTCTGGAGAAGCCTTTACATCCATTATCTCTATGGTCTACTACACTAGGTTCTCACATACCTGTGTGAAATAAACATGCTCAGCCCGTGCATATCATCACAAGTAAACATCAAGAACTACTTGGCTATCATTCTAAGGCACAATATCATAAAAATATAATATCCCCACTATCCTAAAACTAGACATGGAAACTGGAAAAATGCCTAATAAGAAAAACATGAAAGGAAAAGAATATGAACACAGTATAAATTATCCAAATTCAAAACAATTATCTCTACTCAAGCAATCAAGCAATGAAGTCAAACAACAGGGGAAAAACATGAAACCCACAATTCCACGTTCAATGGAATTGGTGGAATTTGAAAAACATATTCACAGACATCCTACGGAATGGAAAAAAAACATTCCTTGGTGCTAGGAGATCGATATATGTGAATCATGACAACTAATTCTCCTAAGAACATTGAAAATCAAAGAAAACACCCAAAACACTCAACCAATGATATCTTGAGAAGGATGAGGAATTAGAAATCAAGGCTCAAGAAGAAGGGAGAACTCACCACTGTGATTCTAATGCAATCGAGAGTGCTCGAATCGGATAACGGATGGAGGAATGGTGGCTCTTCAAAGATCCACAGATTCTGATCGCTCTCATATGAACAGGACCTAGAGGAAGATGTTAAGGGCGATCAGGCGCGACCCCGGTCCATTTAATGAAAAAAAAGTAAACGACATGTACTTTTTGTGTAAATGGCATGTCGTGGGTTTTTCTATTATCCACTTAAATCGACCTCCACCTTAACCCTACACATCGTGTGTGTGGCATAGACACTGCCAGCGCACAGATTCAACTGGGAAAAGAGTACATTGCGTATACTTCCAAAATTTCCAGAAACTCCATTTTTCTAAAAAAACTCCCAAAAAAGAAAAGGCATACCTCAAACGAAGATCTGGGTTCTTACATCTGTCATAGGAAGTTCAATTGGATAGTGATGAATGAAATATCATGACCATATTATTAGATATTCTCATTGAGTTTAAAGTGAATAGTGTTTACACAATCATAATAAACATATTAGTGACCTAATCTATTCCTGAAAATGTATGAATGTGGAAACTATCTAATCCCAAGGGACATGTCATTTGAGAAATCATCTCAGATGATGACATTTCTTCAATTTGAGCAATGGATTGAGAGGATAATCTTCTATTACATGGATGTGCATGGGTTCCAATAGATATGATAGAGGAGATGGTGTAGGGATTTCAAGCCTCATCTTAGGCAGTTAATCCCGATGTCACCAAGTTGTAGAGAGACATATTACACTATTATTGGTGGCTTGGTATAAAGTGGGAGATTTTTGGTATCATCACTTAGTGTTCCATCTATTAGTAGGTGAAGGTATATCATCATTGATCAATATGTATTTTATATCCTTTTTCGATTCTCATGTGCAAATGGGAGGATATTTTGAAGGATTTTTAGGACTGGTTTACTAGATCAAATCAAGATAACAATAAAGTGTGGGTTTTTCATTGACCATTTGATAATGGATGCACAGATGATACCTTTTTAAGATACATTATCAATAGATGAGATAGGTGGTCATTATTTCATGATGGTCATACTTATTAATGGATTTCATCTTTTTAAATGTTTCTAAAATAGACATTCATTTAATGTTATGGTTCTGGCAGGGGATGTAGAAGGAATTTGTTACGATGGTGTTCTAAGTACTTCCAATCACCCACAAACTGATGGAATGTAAGATCATATAATATAGGTGTTAGTGTATAAGCATCATTCATGTGTCCTTGACATCGGGGGTTCTTGGTAGAAATTCACTCCCCTTTCCATGTTCTATTATAATAATAACATCTAGGAAAAAATTTTGATGCCTCCTTATGAAGCATTATATGATAGGGCTTCCAATTCATCTATGTGTAAGATAGTGGCATGGGAGGAAAATATTCATGGTGAGTGTCTTTTGGGGATAATACAATGTTTATTTAGTAGATTAGAATTTTCATGATGCTAGCATAGTCTAGAAAGAAGCTTCATGACATCTGACACAAAAAACCTCATGTGTTTGATTCATATGATCATATATTTTTTCTATTATTAAATATGTTTGGCTATATACATACATAAAGGTAGGTTATGCTCTCCCCTTGGATCATTATAACAATTCAATTTGTGATATGTATTGGAATAGTAGCTTACCAGATAGAATATTCAAATACATACCGATCAATGCATGATGTTTTCATGTCTCTCATCTTGGCCTTATTATCCAGAACCATCAAACATCGTTCTTCTGGATAAGGTTACTCAATATTTGGATTCTTATATTGAGGAGTACCTAGTGAATATTTTGGATTATATTAGGATGAAACTGTTCAAATTTTCAATTATTTTCGTAGGTATTCTATGGAAGAAGGGATGATGATATGACATGAACTAGGAATAGTAAGAACAAATATGATCTCATTTTCTATAACGGTTTTCTAAAAATACCTCATTATCCTTATATAGTTAACTCATGGATGAGCTTATCTAAACATGGGAGGTTGGAATGACCAATATATTATGGAAGTTACACCTCATTTTTTTCAATTACGTTAAAATGATATTACAAGATTACTTATTATTGTCATAGAGGTTACAAGGGCGTCTGGGGAATGTTTTGATCTAGAAACAATAAGAAATTGTAAAAGTGACTGACCAAATAATTAGAAGAAACTACGTTTCCTAGCCCGTAGAGTCTCTATTAACTATGGGTAGTGAGTAATAGGAGATTTGTGGGCCACACAGTTTTTCTACAACCGTCTAAACATTTGATCACGATCGTGAATAATTGTAGACAATTTTTATAATATCCATTCACACGGTTGTCATATCGTTTTGAAAATCATAAGGACAAACCATGAACCACTATTTTTTATGGTGAATTATCTATTTTTGAAATCATTACAGATAATTTTTTTATTCTTTCTCCTCTCATAATCTATTAGCTGAGTTATCCCACATCTCTCCCATGGATTCTATTACTCCACAATCTGGGTATTGATCTTACTCTCAGATCTGGATAACAAATCGAGAATCATCAGAAGTTTTGGATAGATCTCTGTATAATCTCTATTGCTCTTTATTCCAATTTATATTCATATTATGATCCATCACACTATTTTTGTGCAAGATCATGTTCCATATTTTCAGGACATTGGATCATTTATTCGATTTCATTGAATCATATTTGAATAAAAGGCATCCATCGAATGAGCATTCATCAATGTACGTATGGTAGGTGGTATCAACATTTTGACTATAATATTCTTTTCACGTCCATGTGGTTATGTCATTATCCATCATTTTCTTCACATTTAGTTAAAATTTACTTATTCAATGTAAATTTATATTCACAACATGTTATGTACCAATGGTTCATTATTTTTTAATTAAAAGATACCATCCTAGATTATTATCACCCCTTGGAAATTACTAGTTGAAATTACCCCCCATAAATAAAAATTAAAATTTAAGGAATGCATCTAATTTTCTCATATTATGTTTTAATTGAAATTTATTACTTCTATATATATTATAGTTGAACCCCAGAACCAATGTTTTCTTGACATGAAATATAAATAGAATTTACATTATATACAGTTTCCAAATTTCTGATGACATGTACTATGTGGTTAATTGGGCCTTGTAATTTGATTTTCCATTATTTAGTGAATTAAATGGATTGATTAAATTGAATTTCATGCATCATGATGGTTTCCTTAGGTACTGATTTAAAGGTAATAATTGAAATGATTTCTAATGGGTGGAAAAGATAATGTTATTAATCAATTAATTGTAAATGAATTTATATAAAATGTAATACTCATTGTTATATTTGTGCTTCAGGAGACTAATTCCAGAGAGGTGATTCCTCATGGTTATTGTTAAAAATATTATTATGCCTTTGATATGGGATGTGGAATTATGGATAATGATTCAGTTGGGAATTATGATTTAGGATCACCTACAACTGTTGTTGAGTTGATGTATCAATCTTATAAAATTAATTTGATATTGGGAATGACACACTACATCCCATGTTTTAGGTGATGACATGAAAACTCAATAACCATATAAATGGTTGATCATGATGTCTATCACTAATCATGGGATGTAAGGTATGCATGATTTTTCATGACCATGTTGGCTTGTTCATGCTGGTTATATCTGACTGAGCTGTGCCCTTGTGTAGCTAGTACCCAATATTCCGATTATATGGCTACAAACGTCTTAACATATATATTACATATAGGTGGATGAAATATATAACTATAATATATATATATATAATTATGTGTAAATTTACTAATCATTCATTCATTCCTACCATGGGACATAGTAGGTACAACAACCACTTGTCTATGAGGAATTGGAGATGGATGGATATTTATTAAGTATTTTTTATTCTTTTTATACCTACACACATTTTTTCTTATGTACACCACATAGATTACATCTAGACACCATGGGTGGTAGACTACATGGATTTTACCTCCCACAATACTTCAGATAAATTTGGTACCTGGGTAGATTACTTTTATATATGTATGGATAATGGAAATAACCTTACTAAATATTCTTTATATTCTTTACCTATAGTTAGAGAATATAAGATGAAGACCAATCAGATGTTATAGATTCTATTGAAAATGACCTTTTTTCTTTTTTTTTCTTTAATTAAATCGTGTTTTATATGTATTTACTATGTTCCCATTTTACAGAATAATTCCATTCATCAATGTATATGAAACTGAAAAAAGGGTTTTCATATTTCTATTCAGTAGTTATATTATTTTGGATTTTTTAGTTTATTATTATATATTTTGTATGTTTTTCCTCGGTGGTGGGTTAATCTTTCAGTAAATTACTATATATTTATATGATTCATAAGATATTATGGGTTTATTTATTTTATCCGCTACACCACTTTGATATGGGGGAATAATCTTCCCATCTTACAACCTTATACCATATCTACTATTCAGTAGCATTTACCATATAGGGAGATGAAATTGATACCATAGTGGCCATTACCTCGAGGCCCCCATTTAGTGGATGTTGGGTCAAGAAGTTATAATAGAAAGACTCCGTTGGTAAAACTAATACATAAAATATAATTTAATAACAAAAATAAAAAGAATACGATTTTTTTTATTTTTATTATATAAATAAATCATCCATTTATTTGATAAAATTTCAATGAAAACACCCTCTCTTTCAAAAGGGTAATTAAAATGATTTCTATTTAAAAATAATTATGTTCACCAAAAAAAATTCACAAATTATTTAAAATATATGTACTAAAATATGGGAGGAAATAAGATATTCATGTTTAATTTACATACATTATGTATTTTTTAAACATATCATAGTTTAAAAAATAGTGTGATATTCCATATTCTACGCTTCACGGTTTGATATATTTAATGTATGTAAACCTCTAATTCCCTTTGATTGGGTATGCGATAGAAAAAACATTCAAATTTCTCAAATATTATTCATTTTTCATTAAATAATTATTTCTTGTGGGCACATTATATAATTATATTGAATATAAATCAATAAATTCCAGGGAATGTACAGCTTTTATGATGGATTTTTCCTGATGATTCATGTTCCAGATGATAGAAAATAATATTTTCATATTTTTTTACCTTTTATATAACAAAAAAATAGTAGGTCATCCAATATTTATATCAACAGGATGATTGAAAATTGGATGCAAATTTTATGTAAAAAATGACAGGGAAATAAATTTATGTATCTCACAACAAATTATTGGTTCTCCTTACATAAATTGTTGATAATAAGGAAATGTAATAAAAGTACACAATGAAATCAAAAAAATGGAAAACATAAATAACGTACAAGATATATTATAAGAGAATATATAATTTTTTTCAGATATAAATATCCACTATGTCATTTTGAGATCATAAATAATCTTTTTTCTTCACCAAAACAATAAGAATAATTAAAAGAAAATTTTATATCCATTATTTTCAAAATTATTTCTATCTAACTAATGTTATAATAAAATTTTATTCCAATAAAAAACATAAATATGTGAGATTCCTTATTCTAATTACAATTATATTCAATACAGAAATAATTAAATTTGCTAGTTTCATATCACATTTAATTAATAAGAAACAAACATTTTTCAATCCATTGAAAACATTAGTTCTTGGCATATGTTAAGAATTATTTTTTTCATAAATGTTATTTAAATAACATTTATGATTATTTGAATATGAATGATCTATTATCATGTATAATTTATGTCCAATAAAACTAGAAAGATGATGATATTTATGTCATATAGATCACAAATTCATCAAAAAATGTGACAAGAATGTCTTCACATAAGGATATATCTTTTCATTAATGGAAACATGGTAATGTAATTTACAATCCACAAAAGTGAAAATAAAATCTAAAATTTCATTTTAAATAATCATAATATATGTTCACATCCACATTCAAAATATTCTTCAACTCATTCATTAATGGTCCCTTGTATACATCTACATCTCTTTTAGGATCATAAGCTATATATAAGAGTATAATTATGAAATTTAACTATTTATTAATAAACATTCATTGAAAATGGTTATTAATGGGAATGATAATAGTTCATAGTTTGTGAAATGTATACATTATAGCAAACAAATTTAAATTGTCCCATGAGAGAACCATCATCACATTTGGAAACATAACTAAAAAATCATGTGACTATATATCAAATTTTATCCATGGTAATCCATCTCTGGGATGAATGAAATCATCATTATTGAGACTACTGAAAAAATATTTTTAAATGAATATTAATCATTATATATTTCATAACATGAAAAAATAAAAATTTAGGAAAATTTATAAATATTTTAAAAATATATTCAATTAAATGTTTCCAAATGATTGAATTAGTAGGTATTAATATAAGTAACCTCATTATGAAAGAAGTAAATTTTATCACAATAAAATAAACACTTATTGATTAATTCATAGAAAATTAGCAATGTTTTTTAAGGTAAATTCATTTTATTTATTAAAATGTTTTTCACCAAAAGTAATTCATATTACATTTTATGCATCAAATCAATAATTTAATTATATAAAACTTAGAAAATATATTTTAAAAAGTTATCATCATATGTTAAATAATCTTGTAAATTTTATATTGGTTCTTATTTTTTATAATTTCCATAAATTATAGATCTTTTCATGAATTATGGAAAAAAACTTATTAATTGATTTTTTTTATGTTTAACGAATTTAGAAGGATTGATTTTTTTATAATTATGTTGAGAATAATATTATATAAATTATATTAGTAATTATCAAATTAATTACATTATAATTATATTAATTTTGTGATTTGGTATCAATTTTTATATACAAGACAAGATTTTTTTTTGAAAAGTACATTTCAACACATTTTATGGATTTTATGTTAAATATATCAGTCCACTTATGTGAATTGGATATTTAAAATTTTAATCTAAATTTTCATTTTGTAATATAATTTTTTTTAATTAGTACCCATTGATTTTTGGTCATTATGATAAATCACCCTAGTAAATATTTGATCCCTTAATAATGCTAAAATGAGTAAATATGTGGTAATAATTTGCGATAATGATTCTAATTTTCTATAACACTACCATTTATAATATTTGATGAGTTAATTTTTCCATGACCATTCAATATATGAATATATGTCCACATTGTGTAATTTCTCATTGATTATGAAACTTATATTATCATATGAAATGAATAATTAAAAAATATCATTCTTTTGAATTTAATATCTATAAAAAATATACCAATGTTTAATGAGAGGTTGTGTCAGTTTTAAATTTATATTTGTCATATAAATTAATTTTTCTCTCATGGTATATTATTTTTATTTTATATAAATTGATAAATAACCTTCACATATTTTTGAATAATAATTATGTTAGAATAATTTTTTAAATATATATAACATTTGAAAGATTTTTAAATCGGTTATATTTATATTTTATAGATATAATGTTTCATTCAATATCAAATTATATCAATATTTATTAAAATCAAATTAATAGTATTTTTTCATAAAAATATTTTATTAAATTATATAAAAATCATAAAAAATTAATGAATATAATTTGGATGAAAAACAGAGTAATTTTTCATCATAATGTAATTTATGATACACTATTCACCTTATAAATAAAATAACAACCCATTAATATTGAAAAATTCATTACCACAGTTTTGGATAAATTTGGTTATTAAAGTTGTTAAAGAAATATATTTGGTTAAAATTGATGTTTAAACCTATAAAAATATTAATTAAATATAATATTAGGATTGTATATTTATTTTGATTGAATAAATTTCATATTTGTATCATTTTACACTATCTACACACATTTTATATTTTAATATTTCATTTATTTCTAAAAAATCTCATTAATTATAATGTATATTTAATAATATTATTAAATGATTCAAAATTAAAAAAAAATACTATAATCAACCAACTGAGTCGTACATTGTCTAATATATTAACCACGTCCTATTTATGGGGAAATTATTCTTTTACGGAATAATTATTATCCCATTAATAGTAGAATGATTCACATTTTGGTAGTTTAAAGTCATATTAATAGACGTAAAAAATTGTTAAAAAAAGAATCAAATTTTATTTTCATTAACTTAGAGGATTTGTACATACACAGTTCATATCATTTAATGTTTAGAATTTTGAGTCACCTTATTATAAAAATTAAATAATTTTATTTTAATAAAATCATTAAATATATTAGTTAGCTCCACTCAATTATAAAAGGGGGCAACATATTCTCTCTACTTCATTAGAATGAAGATAAGACCACCCATAAGATAAAAGAATATTCTCCAATGATAGTTGTATAGACAATCCTTTTTTCCTTTTTGATGGAGATGGAATATTAATATTACTTAACATATGGATACACAGTTTTATTTCAATGGAATGATTTTGATGGCTTCAGACACCATTTTTATTATGGGGGTTCAATATCTTGTACAATAATTCCTGTCACTTTTACAATTTTTTATTTCTATTGGAAATTCCCAATGGATCCCCCATCCATACCAGAAAAAATTCATTCCTTCCAACAGTAGGTGGTCTATTTGGGTTTCAATCCGAATCTTACAAAGTATATCACATTGGTTGAGAAGATGTTAGGACAATATCAACAAACCATTTTGGTGATGAATTGATTCATATTTTGGTACTCTATTATAAATTTCATTTATGTTATAGAAACTATTCATAATCATGATATTGGATCGGCTACCATAAAAATGATCATATTTAAAATCCATTTATATACAACATGTGGATCTTATTAGTGAATCCATTTTACTTTATCTAAGGTTCTTCATCTATTAAAAATTCTTCAGTGGCCTCTTATTTGATGATGTTGTATATCCAGGAACTCAAGAGTTTATTTTAACTAATGTATATGGTTAATATTTTGATGATCGGATTGATCCATTATGATCTATTGTATGTGTCCATCTTTATAATTGGAATAAAAACTCAAATAGCTTGTTAAATCCATGTAGTTTAATGTCATACGAAAGGGAAATATGTGGAGGCACATAGGGGATAAATAATAGATTTCAGACCATGGATAGGTATCATATGTATCCTAGTTATAGTAGGAATCATTTTTATTGTAGTTATGTTTACTTCTTTGTCCGCTGTTGGATGAGGAAGAATGAATAGACAAGGGGAAATATTCATTCTCAATAGTTATAATGTCAGATACATTAATTGAAATACACTAAGGTGGATACCCATTTGAGAATGGTCTATATGAATTAATGTTATATATCCTAGTAATATAAGAAATAATAGTTCTTATTGTTCCATTTTATTAGAGAATAAAAACTGATTCTACCCTTATATGGGAGATATAACATATATTTCTACGTATTGGGGAATAAACTATGTGTTTTCCCTGTATAGTCTATATTCATTATATGATCATTGAAACTGCCCAATCCCACGTGAGGTATTCAAATGGTGAGAAATAAGGGATTTCACAGTACTAGTCTCCCTACTTATAGATGTTGTAATTATGTAGTTGGGTCATCCATTTCAATAATTTATATGGATCTCAGTGATTAGGAAGGAATCCTACATATCTGAGTTATGGTAATAATAAGATTCATTATTCTTTAGTAGACTAATCCATCGTTTGGGTGAGGGGGAAGGATGATTAAACCATAAGAGAGACTAGGTCCCTATGGTTGGACTTTTTGAGACATAAAGAGATGAAGATTGGGGTGGATTTACTTTTTAGATCGATCCATAGGAAGGAATATTTTATATCATAGTTATGGAAAGATTCAGATTCAAGATTGTACTTATAACTTTCCGATTCAACTGTGGATGAGGAAGGATAATCAACTAATGGTAGAGATTGAGTCTTCAGCGTTATAATGTCGGAGTAATGGAGGGACATACACTTAGTTGGATGTCCATTTGTTCTTGGTCCAAATAAATGAATCATATAAATACATGTTATGATAGGAATCAGGGTTCTCATTATCTATTTTGATCAGGGATGACAGATTGTGTATTTATTATATACGATACATATCATATAATGCCACTGGTTGTGGTTTATAGATTAATTTTCCCTTGTATTCCCATTTTATAAGGCTATTTTTTCTTGGGACGTCCACCATATATGGACTCATTGTCGGCCTGAACTGCCTGTTTGTCTTTGTGACAATTATTCCTTTTTTCATGACATGTCTGAAGATTTATGTACATGTCCTTTTTTATAGAGGACCATTAAATAAAAAATTTTCTGATCCAATTGATAAATCTGAAGGATGTTTCATGATCCCTTCTAAAATTTCTAGTGGTCATCGAATTATCTAGTGTGGCATGTTTGATGTGCATCCCATGACCTGGGATGTCATGTCTAGAGTCCATCACATTATATGAGCTACCATGTGTGGAGGATGTTTTATGATCTAGATAGCATGTTTTGGTTTTATCGTGAAACCTAGAAAACATAATTGAATCATTCCATGAGATCGAGATTATAATCCTAGAGGTATTACCATGATCTAGATGACATAAAATGGGGTCACCACATAACATGGGTGGCATGTCTCGGGGATATCAAATGATTTTTATAGTGACCCCCCGTAAGGATTCATGAGACTCAAGTGGTATTCCTAGAGGAGGTCGTGTGACTGTCATGATGGGTCCAGATGACATCACAGGATCTAAATGCTATGTAGAGGGGACATCACATGAATTTGGATACATTTACTAATGAATGTATTCGAATATGGATGAGTCCTATGAAAAACATGCGGGTCCTCGTATATTTTCTTAGGAGAAGCCTATCATATTTTAGTATTTACTCAATATTGTGTTTTATATTTTCAATGTATTTGTTTAGTGTTAGCTTGTTTATGTTTCACTTTTTGTAGATGATATATAGGAACTACATTTCATAACCCTACTCACTCACTAGACTTCCTTCATATGAACTCAATAGATCAAAATTTGTACCTACACCTTATTCAGGACCCCTTAGGTTTTTCCACATATTTTACATGGTGGTTTTCCTTTGTGATCATGATATTTGCCTCTATGAGAAATCAATTTTATAACATATAGATCATGGATTCCTAGATATGCTTTTGGATAAATAAAAAGGTGATTTTTATTCCTAAGGGGGATGTAATAATAGGTATCTCCCCCAAATTAAACTATACCCTATTCGTCACATATCAAGTAAATCTAGGATGGAGTCGATAGATGACTTTGGTGCACTACTGGAATTTTGGCTATTTGTGACGCGTTATTTTCTATGGGGTCCCGTCACAAATAGATCTCTGATTAATTACATTATATTTAGAACAACCTATTGTTATTGGCCCTTTGAAAAAATTATTTTCAACAGGACGATGGCTCGTCGCATATAGCATTATGTTATAAGCCTTTTGTGACGGGCCCGTCGTAAATTTGTTTTGCGACGGTAAAGTAAAAAATCGCTAATAAGTTTTAAAAAATATATATATAATATATTTGTGGTGGGACCCAATTTCAAAAGGCGCCGTCGCAAATATATAATAATTAAAATAATTATGATTAATGAAAAAATAATATACATATTATTAAAAAAATAAAAAATATTAAAATTCTTAGAATTCTTAAAATTCAAATATACTTAAAAAAATAAAAAAAATACAATTATTATTTATGAAAAAATAATATGAATATTATTAAAATAATATAAAATATAAAAAATATTAAAATTCTGAAAATTCACAAAAAAATATAAAAATTTCATAAAATATTATTATTTTTAATATTATTAGTAAAATAAAAAAATATTAAAAAATTATAATACTAATAATAAATAATAAAATATTAAAAAAAAATTAAATTATACAATATAAACAAAAATATAAAAGACAAAAAAATTGTTTATATTAAAACAAATGTTTATTTTTAATGTCTTTAAAAAACATAAAAAATCACTGGGGGGTAGACTTCTAGGGGAGTTGGAAGAGATGGTGGAGATGGTGGAGGAAACTCCATCCCTAATGTAGAGATCCAAAGCTTGATTTATGGACAATACATTACTTTTGCGGAATACATTGTACATAACAAAAACACACACACCCAAGGACCCTAATAGTTTAGTGTCTTTGGAAACATGGAATACAAAATTCTAATCATGTTGAAAGATCTTCAACATCTCCCATAACTTTTCTCCCCTTTTTTTCCTTACCTAAAACCTTTCTTTTAATCCTAGTGGAAAAGAAAACATAAAAAGGGTGATCTCAAATGCTCAGTAAGGGTATGTATGGAGAAAATAAAACAAACCATATATATTTGATGTTAAAAACATTAACATAATATTTAAACATCAAAATGTTGAGAAATGAGATAAAACATAGATGTATGTAAGGCATATATCATAAAGAAACATTAAGAATGATAAAATAGAATGGGAGTAAAACATGTAATTGTGGAAACCATTCAGCACATGTCATGATTTCCATAGTAGCCAAGGCATTACTTCCAAGACCATCTTAGTGGACAAAGTCCCTTTCTGAATCGAGTTCACTCCTCGTTTCAGTCCTGTAACACTGAACTAGATTAACTTACCGTTCTAGCCTTGTCTATCTCATGAGATATAAATCTTTACCCAATGCATTGGAGGGAGATATAGGTCCCACCCATCTCTTAATGAAATCATTCTTACTTGTTCCACAACATAAACACAAATCATTCATTATAACCCACAGAATAAAATGGGTTTCATAAACATCATCCCATCATCACATAATCCATATAAAAGAAATGGATATCATTTCATAATAAGGAAAGTGAAACCATGTAAATCATAGAGACATTATACTTGAAACATACACATATGAAATAATGTCATCTTAGATGAAAATTGGTTTTGATAAAACACTTGAAATGATTTCTTGAGGAAAATATCCTTTCTTCTTCAAAATCAATTTCTTTTCACAAAACATCATGTAATTTTAAAAGAAAAAGATTTTGTTGAATATATTCATGAAATCTTTTATAGTAAGATTCATGAATTTGAGGCTTTATAAAACCGTAAAAATCTGTTCATTCCGTGTAAGATAAAAAACATTCTTCTCGTACTTTTGCATGAAAACTCAAAAAGTACCTCGTAAGAGAAAGATTCCTTCCATACGATGTGTTAAAAGTAGAAAAGGGTAAAAATGACATTAAAAATTCATGGAAGAAAAGTAAAAATTTTATGAAAACATTTTGAGAACATGTGGACGTGGATAATAATCATAACCCCAATAAATACTTACGAATAAACAATCTCAGATAAGAATGAGATTGGAATAATTAGCCCTTACCTTACGTCCGATATGCTTTGTATGTATCCGAACCACCTATATAATGATTTAAATAATGTCATTGAATTATTACAGAATCATATTCATTGTTATGATATCATATATGGTTCACTTATGACTTTATATTACCAATTCTTTTGTAAATTAATATTAAAGTAGCGTTTTGGGTAAAATCGTTTCATTTGTCGTTCGTGTTTTAACTTGTAATTATTCATATGTTTACTTATACCATGGTTACTTACATCCATAATGTAAAACATGATTTATATATAATATATTTTCAGAATATACATATATATAATAGATCGATAAATGGAAAGAAATACACCATTCATGAAGACGGTAGGTCGTACGTACGCATGAACGCTGTTTTCGTTTCCTTATTGAATTGAATGGAATAAAGTAAATGACATACATATATATATACATAAATACAGTATCATTATTATTTCATATATTTCATTATTACTTATTATATATACTTTATAATCATTCATTAATGGTTAACCATTGAGAATGAATCTCATCGCATCGTGGAGACGGTAGTCCGTACGTACGCACGAGCGATGATATCATTACCATGATCATGGAATTGTATTTAAGTGTATGTATAATATTTAAGAGTCAATTTAACATTAAAATAATCATATATAGTCATTATTTACACCATTATACCCATCCAAGTAAGGTGGTGGTGGAAAATAGATTACACCACGACGTGGAGACGATATTCCGTACGTACGCACGCGCAGTGATTTCATTTTCTGTAAGATGGATAGATGGTGAAATAGGGTTGTTTCATACTTATAATAAAATATCAGTATATGAGTGATACTGATGTTATTACGTCATAATGAAACAACTAATGAAGAAGAAGTAGAAGAAGAAATAAAGTTGAAAGAATCGGTAACAGATATTACCTCTTCTTTCGACACGCCTTTTGAAACCTCCTCTTAGGGCACTATGATTGGTCTTTTAAGAATACCAGAACCTCTAGGATGATTCTTGGGAAGTGTAGAAGAGAATTTGTCAAGGGTTGGCCGAACTTGAAGGATCAAATTGGTGGGAGGAAGAGAGGGAGGAGGTGCCCTTTTATAAGGGAGAAGATGGGCACCTTTGGAAAAACTAAAAATATTATTTTATTATAAAGTCATATTCTTTTTTAAATAGATCCAAATTAATTTATTTCGAATCTAAGGTGGGTATGGGTCGAAATACTATCATTTAATAGAATTTGGACATGTTTAGGTTTCTATTTTAACCTTATCATTTAGATTTACCTTTAAGTTCAATAATTTTACTCTTACCTTGTCTTCTTGTTTTCTATCACTATAAGGTTAATAAACATACTATAACAAGTCAAAAGAACCCCAAGTTGTTTATTATTTATATATATAACTTTATCTAAGTCATTTGGCCGAACTTTATATTTTTAGGAATAAAAAATCAATTAATAATATAAAATTTGTTTTAAAAACTATTTTATGTCAATTTTGACACTATTTAGTAATTGAATTTTTTGAAAATTATAACATAATGATTAGTTCGAACCAAGTTAATTAAATCAATTATAACATATCATTTTAACCTATAAAATTAGTTTAACTCATAAAAAGTCTCAAATTACATTTTTTTGGGTATTTATAACATCAATTATGTCAATATTTCATTAATAAGATAACTACTGCATCATCTTTGTGTCATAAATAAATTAAACTATTTAATGTCTAAAAAATACCAATAAAATACCATTATGTAGGAAATCGTTTTATCTTTCTAATAAATATTTATAGTCGAATTTATCTTTTGTATAACCCATCTAAAAATTAATTTAGTTATTAAACAATGATTTTAACTATTTTAACCCTTCTTTAAATAAATTATTATTATATGTTCTAATCTAATCCAAGTGGCCTAAATGGTCATATATTATTCCTTAGGCTGTCTTTGGTTGAATTACACTTATTTAATATAATTCGGAAATGTTTTATGGTAATAATAATATCATTCTTACCCTTAATTATCCTATTTACTTTTAACCGTGGGGAAAATGTAAAAAGTTACTATTCACCAAAAATTATTTTCATCTCTATGAAACACATTTTACTTACTGACATCAACCGTGTCTCTCGGATTTATGAAATTATACTTATAGAAGGGGTAAAATTATGTTTTATGAAAAATTCAGTTTTTTTAACTACCACTTAGTGGTTTCACATTTCAACAAAAAATGAAAGTTTCTAGAAATGTACGAAAAGTTTGGCCTAAGCTATATTTGATATTTTGAATTCAAAAATTATGTCTATTTTACCAAATTCAAAAAATATCAGTTGCATTAATTAATTTTAAAAAATTAATTCCCGTCGTCAAAACAAATAGCTTGTTTTTAAGAGATAATAACTATCAAAAGATTGCAACTTGTTTATGTCTGGTTTAAATGTGAAATTACATCCAATGACCAACATTGTATTAAATTGTAAAAATATATTCTAAATATATTTTAATACCACTAAAATTAATTATTTATCACTATTAATTATTTCGATTGAAAAAGTTGTTTTTAATAAAAATTTAGTAATTTTCACTATTCATCAAAATATGAAAGTTATCCGAAAAGTACCAAAATTTCACCCTAAGCTAATTTCAATATTAAAAATCCAAAAATGAAGTCCATTTTGAAGATAAAATTTATAAAATTTCAAAAAGTGGGTATTACTATTCATTAAGTCTAGTTTATATAGCATATCGTTGTTTAGCGAAACTTAGTATTGCGTACAACACACGCTATCATTGAAGGTCGCCATTGCGTGTAATTCAAGACAAGTCCGAGATGTGTGCTGTGCAAGATCCTTTTGTTGTATCATATAACAGAAGAAATTAATGAAATTAAAAAGGAATATTTTTCATAAAATCTTGGGGTGTTACATTCTACCCCACTTAAAATGAATTTCGCCCTCGAAATTCATCGGGGTTATAAATCGTTTACTATTCATAGAAACCCACATCCTAAAAAGGAATACTAAAACTTAATCTTAAAAAATAAAGTATGAAATGCAAGGATTACCCAAAGTAACTCATCATTGGGTTTCCATATAGGAGTACATAGGTGAAAATATGGATATGGAAGAAAAATTTAACCATCATGTTATGATGGAGGGTGGTAGAGAACATGGCTATGGAAAAACCAACAATCACAAATCTATAGATTTGTGATGATCTATGGTACCATCTGATTCATTGGATTTAAGGGAACTAGGACAAATTTTTTGGTTTTCAAGATCATTTCCCTAAAGTTGAAAATTTTGAATTAGAATAAATACATGCTTGATTTTTGTACAATCTCTCTCTTGTTGGTTCTTTAAACAATTTCCACTTCATCTCTTAATGAAATGAAGTTGAATTTTTCATTTATGAAGTGTTAGAAGATCATGTGATAGAATTATGAGTCATTCCATCTATTTCAAAAAAATGGTTAGAAAAAGTTATCAAATATTCATAAGTCCATCTATGGTGAGGTTAATTGTATACGATTCCAAAAATGAACATATACTTCATATATCATACCACGTAATAAAATAAAACTAGTTTCTACTAACCAGGGACTTCCTGTAGGCCAGTGGTAGGCGATAATGGCCAGTCACACTTTGGTTGTGGGTTTGGTTCCCAGAGCCTTGTCCGACGCGATGGGCCGTCGCCTGTCCTGCAGGTTGTCCTTTTTCTAAAGAAATATTACTATAACATCCCATCAATAATATCAAAAAAAGTTGTATCATTAAAGAATACTAACTTTTGTCCAACATAATCCATTCGAATATTTAGGGTTATCTAAAATACATCGGTCCAAGCTCATTGTATAAAGAATATTATTACTTGAAATGTCACATAACAATCACATGAATGCCATCATTTATCCCCCATATATCATAAGATATATCATGTTGGTCAAATTACAAACATGTGAATACCTTAATCATGTATTATATTTAAGAATGAATACACATTGAACCTTAGTGAAAACATAAGTGCAGTTAAAAGTTAACACTTTCCACATACCAAAATCCTCAAAATTATTTAATATCAAACCATGATATCACTTAGTCCATATATCAATCAGGAGCTCATGAATACAAGCAAACATCTAATTATCTTCTTATCCCTTCATTATGTGCATATCATCTGCTTTCCAGAATATTTGAATCACATTTCATGGTTATCGGTACCATAAAATTATTGAAAACCACAATAGACTAATACAAAAATATTCTAATACACCATAAAAGTACCTCAACAACATTATTATTGAATACCAATACATAAACACTTCAATCCATCATCTTCAATGATTGTCCTGGAATAAGTCCTTCCTTGATTTAGAAGTAACTGTTTAGGTTAGGGCATTGAGTTTGGGTAAGGACCATGTTCTCAACAAATAAATCATTGAACTCCATAACAGTCTGTCACTCTATGACCCTTTTCTCCAAACAGATAACATATGTCCCTCCATTTGAGGTATTCATCAAGGTTCTTCTTCACTTCTTTAGAAACTTCAATCTTCCTTTCTTTATGCTCCTCACTATGAGAACATGCATAAAATTTCATCTTCCTCTTATTTTATGACTTAGTAATACCACTAAATTTCACCTTGTTAATCATATATCGTGATGACTGATTCGGAATAATCACAATATCTTTCTCTCTGGGAATTACGCAATTTTGTTGCTCATAGTCACGAATTTGTCCATTGGATTCAATGTTAACTGAATTCGTTCTGGTTTCCTCCATTGACTAAAACATAAAAAGAATTCTGTGTGAGGGAAAAATCATGCTAGGGAAAACAATATCGTAAAGGTGGAGTACCCTCAATATTTATCATCTTAGGTTAATTTCTAATATCATTTTCGTAGTTCTAGGACTATATCCTATACGTATACATATCCTTAGGGGCTTCCCTAGACATACCTTAGAAATATCTCTAGGGATCTCACTAATGTTTTCGCATCATAGTTTCCAAAGGATGACTAATCTTTCC
Source organism: Viscum album (assembly GCA_963277665.1). Classification (NCBI taxonomy): domain Eukaryota; kingdom Viridiplantae; phylum Streptophyta; class Magnoliopsida; order Santalales; family Viscaceae; genus Viscum; species Viscum album. Next base: position 24,801,533 of record OY728120.1, on the reverse strand, counting down.
TCTGATACCAACTGTAGAAACTCGAAGCTTGATATACATGGACAATACATTACATTTGCAGAATACTTAGTACATATCAAAAACACACACACAAGGACCGTAATAGTTTAGTGTCTTTGGAAACTTGGAATATAAACTTCTAATCATGTTGAAAGATCTTCAACATCTCCCATAATGATTCTCCCCTTTTTGTTTCCTTACCTAAAACCTTTCTTTTAATCATAGGGGAAAATAAAACATAAAAAGGGTGAGCTCAAATGCTCAGTAAGGGTAAGCATGGAGAAAATAAATCAAACCATATACATTTGATGTTAAAAACATGAACATAATATTTAAACATCAAAATGTTGAGCAATGACATAAAACATGGATGTACATAAGGCATAGATCATAAAGAAACATTAAGCCTAATAAAATATCATGGGAGTAAAACATGTAATTGTGGAAACCATTCATCACATGTCATGATTTACATAGTAGCCAAGGAATTGCTGCCAATACCATCTTAGTGGAAAAAGTCCCTTTCTGAATCGAGTTCACTCCTAGTTTCAGTCCTTTAACACAGAATCGGATTAACTAACCGTTCCATCCATGTCTATATCATGAGATATAAATCCTTACCCAATTCATTGGAAGGAGATATAGGTCCCACCCATCTCTTAATGAAATCATTCTTACTTGTTCCACAACATAAACATAAATCATTCATCATAACCCACAGAATAAAATGGGTTTCATAAACATCATCCCATCTTCACATAATCCATATAAAATAAATGGATATCATTTCATAATAAGGAAAGTGAAACCATGTAAATCATAGATACACGATACATGAAACATACACATATGAAATAATGTCATCTTAGATGAAAAATGGCTTTGATAAAACACTTGAAATGAATTCTTGAAGAAAATATCCTTTCTTCTTCAAAATCAATTTCTTTTCACAAAACATCATGTAATTTTAAAAGAAGAAGATTTTGTTGAAAATATTCATGAAATCTTTTGGAGGAATATTCATTAATATAAGGCTTTATAAAATCGTAAAAATCCATTCGTTCCGTATAAGTTAAAAAAGCATTCTTCCCGTACTTTTGCCGGAAAAGTCAAAAAGTACCTCGTAAGATAAAGATTCCTTCAATACGATGTGGTAAAAGTTGAAAAGAGTACAAATGACTTTAAAAATTCATGGAATAGAAGTAAAAATTTTATGAAAACATTTTGAGAACATATGGACATGGATAATAATCATAACCCCAGTAAATACTTATGAATAAACAATATCGGATAAGAATGAGATTGGAATAATTATCCCTTACCTTACGTCCGATATGCTTCGTATGTATCAGAACCACCTGTATAATGATTTAAATAATGTCATTGACTTATTACAGAATCATATTCATTGTTATGATATCATATATGGTTTACTTATGACTTTATATACCAATTCTTTTGTAAATAAATTTTAAAGTAGCGTTTTGGGTAAAATCATTTCATTTTTCATTCGTGTTTTAACTTGTAATTATTCATATGATTACATAGATCATGATTACATACATCCAGAATGTAAAACAAGATTTATATATAATATATATTCAGAATATACATATATATAATAGATCGATAAATGGAAATAAATACATTGTTCATGTAGAAGGTAGGCTGTACGTACGCATGAACGCTGTTTTCGTTTCCTTATGGAATTGAATTGAATTAAGTAGATGACATACATATATATATATATACATAAATCCAGTATCATTATTATTTGATATATTTCATGATTACATATTATATATACTTTATAATCTTTCATTAATGGTTAATCATTGAGAATGAAACTCATCGCATCGTGGAGACGGTAGTCCGTACGTACGCATGAGCGATGATATCATTACCATGATCATTGAATTGTATTGAAGTGTATGTATAATATGTAAGAATCAATATCACTTCACAATAATCATATATAGTCATTACTAACACCATTATACCTATCCATGTATGGTGGTGGTGGAAAATAGATTACACCACAGCGTGGAGACGGTGTTCTGTACGTACACACGCGCGGTGATTTAATTTTCCATAAGATGGATAGATGGTGAAATTGGGTTGTCTCATACATATAATAACATATCAGTATATTATTGATACTTATGTTATTACTTCATAATGAAACAACTAAATATGAAGAAGTAGAAGAAGAAATAATGTTGAAAAAATAGATAACGGATATTACCTCTTCTTTCGACACGCCTTCTGAAACCTCCTCTTAGGGCACTATGATTGGTCTTTGAAGAAGAACAGAACCTCTAATATGTTTCTAGGGAAGTGTAGAAGATAATTTTTAAGGGGATGGCCGATCTTGAAGGCTCAAATTGGTGGAAGGAAGAGAGGGAGGAGGTTCCCTTTTATAAGGGAGGAGAGGGGCACCTTTGGAAAAACTAAAAATATTATATTATTATAAAGTCATATTAGGTTTTAAATAGCTACAAATTGATTTATTTAGAAGATAAGGTGGGTGTGTGTCTCAATACACTCATCCAATAGAATTTGGACAAGTTTATGTTTCTATTTTAACCTTATCATTTAGATTTAACTTTAAGTTAAATAATTTTACTCTTACATTGTCTTCTGGTTTTCTTATAATATAATGTTAATAAACATACTATAACAAGACAAAAGAACCCCAAGTTGTTTATTATATATATATATATAACCATATATAAGTCATTTGGCCGATCTTTAGATTTTTAGAAATAAAATATCAATTAATAATATAATATTTGTTTTAAAAACTATTTTATGTCAATTTTGACACTATTTGGTAATTGATTTTTGTGAAAATTATAAAAGAATGATTAGTTCAAACCAAGTTAATTAAATCAATGATAACATTTCATTTTAACCAATAAAATTAGTTTAATTCATAAAAAGTCTGAAATTACATTAATTTGGGTATTTATAACATCAATTATGTCAATATTTCATTAATAAGATAATTACTGCACCATCTTTGTGTTATAAATAAATTAAATTATTTAATGTCAGAAAATTAAAAATAAAATACCATAATGTAGGAAATATGTTTATATGTATAATGAATATTTATAATCGAATTTATCTTATGTATAACCCTATCGTAAAAATAATTTAGTTATTAAACTTTGATTTTAACAATTTTAACCCTTCTTTAAATAAGTTAATATTAAATGTTCTAATCTAATCTAAGTGGGCCTAAATGGTCATATTTTATTCCTTAGGTTTTCTTTGGTCGAATTAAACTTATCCAATAGAATTAGGACATGTGTTATGGTAACAATAATATCATTCCTACCCTTAATTATCCTATTTACTTTTAACCGTGGAAAAAAAAGTAAAAAGTTACTATTCACCAAAAATTATTTTCATCTCATTGAACCACATTTTACATAATGACATCAACCGTCTCCCGAATTTTTGAAATTCCACTCATAATAGCGGTAAAATTAATTTTTATGAAAAATTCAGATTTTTTAACTACCACTTAGTGGTTTCACTATTCATCAAATTTGAAAGTTTCCAGAAATATACCAAAACATAGGCCTAAGCTATATTCGATATTTTGAATTCAAAAATGATGTATATTTTACCAAATTAAAAACATATCAGTTGCATTAATTAATTTTAAAAAAATAATTCTCGTCGTCAACACAAATAGCGTGTTTTTAAGAGATAATAACTATCAAAAGATTGACATTTGTTTATGTCTGGATTAAATGTGAAATTACATCCAATGACCAATATTGTATTAAATTGTAAAAATATATTATAAATATATTTTAAAACCACTCAAATTAATAATTTATCACTATTAATTGTTTGGATTGAAAAAGTTGTTTTTATTTAAAATTTAGTAATTTTCACTATTCATCAAAATATGAAAGTTATCCGAAAAGTACCAAAATTTCACCCAAAGATAATTTTGATATTATGAATCCAAAAATGAAGTCTATTTTGAAAGATAAAATTTACAAAAATTCAAAAAGTGGGTATTACTATTCATAACGGCTAGTTTATATAGCATATCGTTGTTTAGCGAAACTCGGTATTGCGTACAACACATGCTATCGTGCAAGGTCGCGATTGCGTGTAATTCAAGCCAATTACGAGATGCGTGTTGTGCAAGATTTTTTTGGTGTAGCATATAACAGAAGACATTAATGAAATAAAAAGGAATATTTTTCGTAAAATCTTGGGGTGTTACACCTAAACTTTGAGTCAGAAGACACATGTCACCCATCTCATAATGATTCTGATGCTGCCATCGATGCATGTCCTTCTCATGCTTCTGCAGCTACGGTTGCTGACACATCTATTTCTGCTACTTCTGCACACTATTTATAAGCACATTTTGGCCTCACAACTATTCCAGATACTGTGATCCAGAAGATGATTCCTCTCCACAAGCATCTCTCATTCTGGACGCCAACATCACATAAAAAAATAATAAGTCACAGGAGTCAAATGATAGCTGATAACATCTAATTGGCCCTTCTCGAAAGCATACTGGGTCACCTGTATCCATGCTGCCTCATCGAAATGGTGGGAACTAGTATGATCAACAGTATCAGCCTAACTCTCAGCCCTTTTCTGGGAGGTCGTAGCCTCATATGATTCCTTCAGTTTCAATTTGAAATTAATATAGTGATAATATTATATGAAAATTAATTTTCAAACTGAAAAAAATACTGACCACAATCTGACGCTGACGATCACCTCAAATCTCTCAAGTGGCTGGATCATTGTAAATTCTATAATAAACGTCAAACTCCATAATAACGGGATGCCTTAATTCATATATGAATATAAAATAAACAATTTATATTTAATGTTATATAAAATATTTAAAAATGATATTTACCAGATACTCGCTATGCATAATGAATGGATGACTACCAGCTTGATGTGTCTCCTCATGTCTCCCCCGGTTCTGTCGGCCCAATGGTGATCTCATCTAAAATCTACCATTCAACCAATGTGACAATAATCCATCCAAAACATGATGTGAGATGTAATTGGGTCGGTGGGCTCTACATGACTCATCAAATACTTTCACTCCTTCTTTTTTAATGGATATCCATCTCAAATTGTGAAAAAACTGATGGAAATGCTCCCGCATAGACACCTCCCATGCCTTGTAGATAGCACCATGCATTCTATAATCGATGGGATACCATAAAACCTTCATATAATTAATAATATCATGTTATTAATGATATAAATTTCTAAATAAATATTATTTATTTACATAAAAAAATATTATTGGACATTTCAAGCTGCACAACAATGAGATTCTGTTCCCATTTGATCCATGGATGAGAAAAATAATTGTGCAAGATAGAGCTCCCATATCCAATAGCTACATTCACAAAACAATGAATAAATAAAAAATTATAAAACAATTAGTATATAAATAAATTAATGAAAGATAACTAAAATACACAGGTTACCATACCTCAATGTGCATGGATTGAAACCAAGACATGGATGTCGCTCAGGGATAGGGTCATGAATCATCAGTCCTGCATGACTGCAACCCCTCTGTGCACCCCCTGAAATTCCAGTAGACAGAGGGTCAGATGGTCCCAAATCCTCCTCATCCAATGATAGCTCAGCCTCCTCCAACTCACGAAATAGATTAGGGTCCATCAGAATCAAAAATTATTTTTGTTAAACAATAGTTGAAAATTACTATTACATATATATATATTTTTGTTATGGTTATAACCAGCGTTTAACTCTGTCAATGTTTACCTTCATCATCATCTTCATATCTGATGATGTCAATGTCTTCATATTCATCATCAGCATCATCAATATCTATATGAGTTTCAATTTCATCATCTCTTGCCATTTCAAATTCATGTATAAAATCATTAATATCATCGTCACCCTCAACCCTTAATTGTGTAGTGTCATCATCGATATTCATATCTTTTTGTGAAAAGATATGGATTTTGAGTAGTCTCTTTAAAAATTTCAATTCCTTGTACATCGTTAGAACCACATTCTGTTTGAGTAAACTGATTTTTCCAAGATTTCCTTTTTATTATGCTCCACCAATCACTCAAGTCTCTTGAAGTAACATAGTCCATTGTGTAATATATTTTATGTGCCTATTGAGAAAGTAAAAATGTTTCATTTACTACAATAAGACTTTTATATTTAATATCGATGGTTCCATGAATTATATGAATATGCAAGCCTATCTTAGTGTCTAACCACTAACATTTAAACATTCTTATTTAATTTTTTCTGTAGACAACAATGTTCAATAATTTTATCTAGAATGCTAAAAAAGTCAACTTCATTTTCTCTTTGATGCAATCCTATAAAGAAAACTCCACTTTTCATGGTTTTTTATACCCCATATGCCCGTTTATGAAATTGAAAAAACATTCATCACATATGTATTATAAGATTTAACCATTTTGGATGGTGGGTTACTCAATATACACATTCACTTATCAATTTTATCTGCATGTTGGGACACTTTAAAATTGGTAAAACAATTATCAATACAACAAATGATAAACTGACTTGATATGTTAAACCATCAATAATTTATTTTACCAGTTTTTTAAACAATTTATAATTTTTTAATCAGCGTTAATCAAGAGTAGCTGCTGTAATGTTTCGAAGCTATTTTGTTGACATGACTATCATATAACCTAAAAATAAAATAAGTTTACATATTATTACATAAATTATACAATAAGTGATATAAGCACTCAAAATACAAATGATGTAATTTCATTATAGTTGATCAGAACATATATATGAGCTCAGTGATGTTCTTTTTCTAAAATCCATCATTCATGAACTCCACTGAAGCCAAGAACTGGCTGATTAAAAACTTGTAATTTATTTACCATTTCATCAAAAACAATCCCCTCATTCCATCCATAGAATTTTTGTTTTGAGGGATATTGAGATTCAAAATAATGATATCCACAAAAAGAAATTTCCTATAGAAAATAGGTTTCAGTAATAGGGCCTTCAACTGATTCTTTATTACGTACTTTTTTCTTAAATTTCAGCATGCATATTTTACATGGGTATATCCATCGAAATACAACTGAACCTCTTCATTTAGCTTTATGTGGAAAATTTAATATCATATGTTCAATTTATTTAATGAAAACCAGTGGGATGATTTATTCCAGTTTACATATAATTACATCAACATCATCATTTAATATACTTAGTGAATTATAGTCTTTTGTCTCTGAAAAAATGTCTAAAAAAATATGATATATTTGTTATCAAATACAAAATCATAGAATTCAACAAACCTCTTAATCAAATCTGTATACGTCTTTCCAATATAAAATGACAATCATAACATTTTAATACAGTAATGTTAACATTCTTAACAAATATTCCCAAATTGGAAGCATAGCCATCTAGAAGTATCAAATCTGTAATCCAATGAAAAAATAATAAGTGAAATTCTTTGGACAGTGTATATGCTGCTTTTGGTTTCATTAAACTCTGTGATATGAGATTTTGAAATTGTTCAAGTTCCTATCGTCTGCAAATTTGTGAAAGATCTAATTGTGCCTTTACGTTATCATTGGTCTTATATGGTGTATACAAAAATTTATGAAATAAATTATCAAAAATTGTTCTTCTAAATATGCAGGACATCCAACATGTGGCAGAACAACAAATCAGATCAATATGAATGATCCCAAAAAATTCTCTGTTTTATCGAATTATATTCTTTCCCAATGCCATTAATTATTTATTGGTTTACTGTTGGCCCAAATGTGATGGGAGGTAATGAAAATAAAACTGATTTTAACTCTATACTTGATATCATGTTTGGAGGTTCATACATTTTAGTTGTTCTTTTTCTAAAATGAGATTTGTTCCTCGGAAAAGGATAATCGGTTGGATGAAATCTGTGATGACAGTCAAAATAGAAAGATTTTTTACATTGAAAAACATAAAGGCTTTGTAGTAATTCCTTCTATAAGGAAATGATTTCAGACCATGTGCAATCTTGCCAGATAACATTCCATATTCCAGGAATTCACTAATTTTCTTCATCAATGTAGCTTTTAATATGAAAATTTGTTTCCCAGCAACATCATATGTATTACCACCATTACCCCACAATGAATTTAACACATAAATAAATGGTTTCAAAAAAACATCAATATTCTTTTTCGGATGTCCTGGGATTAATAAGGTCAAAAATATATAGGTATCCTTAATCAACATCCATGGAGGTAAATTGTATGGAGTTACAAAGACATGCCACCATGAATACTGACTACCATAACAACCAAACAGACAGAAACCATCAGTAGAAAGACCCAATCACAAGTTTCAAGCTTCTAATGTAAATGATAGATGTAGTCAGTCAAAATTTTTCCATGAATCACCATCAGATGGACGATTCAATCTTTTATCTGTTGAAATATTGGTTTTGGGTCATGACATCATTGAGTTAGTGTTCTGAGACATAAATAAACATTGCAACCTTAGTTTAAGGGGAAAATATCTCAACTATTTTATAGGAATTGATCCATAATTCCCTTGTTGAGATTCTTTATATCTCAATTTTCCACATGTGGGAGAGCTATCCAACGACTCATTTTCACCAGAATATAAGATGCATTCATTTGAATATGCATGAATCTTATGATAACTAAGTCTTAGATTAAGAACCGGCCTCTTGCTCTCATAGTAATTTCCAAGAAACACATTTCTTTTAGGTAACAGTGTTTTAACCAAAGAAGACATGTGATCAAAATAGTTGTTTGACATTGCATTATCTGATTTAATAGCAATAAATTTTCCAACATTTGTAATTTTATTTTCATTCCGCTTGGGTATAATGAATCCTTAGAAGACCTCAAAAACTCATAATATTTGGATGGCGCTATCTAAGGAGTTAAATCAATATCATCCTAAGTTTCAGTTTGTTGATCAGATGGACCTGAAACATCATGCACTAAATTTTGAAACCGTGACAGATTCAGAATCACGTTATTAGTATCTTTTTTGGAACTACATTATTCATGTTGATACAAGAAAAAATAATCTATATGAAACCTAAACCGCAAGAGATATCCCCCCACCTTTTCAAATGTGTCAAACATTCTCAGAGAATATTTTTTAAAAGTCCACTTAATTCTGCCTTTAGAAATGAATTTTGGTTTTGATGATGAAAATTATAAGAAAGAAACAACACCCTCAATATATATATGATTTAAACTAGAATCATTTGGATTTTTGAGCTGATTTATCTAAGAGAGATCATCTAATAATGACTGTTGTTGACTTCCTTGTTCCATATTTTTCTACAAAATATAAAATCATTACCATTTTTGAATAATTTGAAATTAGAAAACAATATCCAAAAAATGAAGGTAAATAATTACAACTACATCTTAATAATCACCCTTAATTACAGGAAACACAATTTTTAGTGGATTGTCGACTCCTATATTTTCCGACGACTCATTTACTAGAAACTTTATCACACTGAAATGAAAATGAGGATTCTTCTTGGAGGTGCACATATTCATTCTCATGAATATGAGAATGTATATGCATATCTTCGATCAGATTCTTCGTTGTGATTTTAGTGTGAGAAAGATTCAAGTAAATGAGCTATCATAAAAAATAGCCCCCTTTTCATCAATGAATCATCTTCTTACAACTGTCACTGCCTGAATACATTATGAATAACGTGGCCCTATGAATGCATATTCAAACTCATCCATATGATATGGGATCTGCATACATATAAGCATACTTTTCAGAATGTTTTGAGTCAGTGAGAGTTAAAAGGAGGAGAATCATCGAGCAAAAGGAGTGCTTCCGATCCACTAGAAATTGTTCCAAGTTATTACAATTTGTTACTATTGGTATTATTACTAATTATTACTAATTTTCCAAATAATTACTAGTTATTCCAAATTATTCCTAATTATTACTAATTATTACTAATTACTAATATTTATTTATAATTACTACAAAATTATTACTAATTAATACAAATTATTAATATTTATTCCTAATTATTACTAATTATTACTAATTATTAGCAATTAGTACAAATTATTAACAATAATTACAAATAATTACTAATTATTACCGATTATTTCCAATCATTGCTAATTAATACTAATTATTAAAAATTACTACTAATTATTACAAATTAATCCTAATTATTACTAATTAATCCTAATTATTAGTAATTATTCTGAATTATTTCTAATTATTCCTAATTAAATCAAATTTTTACAAATTATTTTTAATTACTACTAATTAATCCCAATTATTACAAATTATTCCAATTTAAAACTAGTTAATCATAATTAATAATAATTAATCCTAATTAATCCTAATTAATACTAATTAGTCCTAATTATTGATAATTCTTGATAATTCTTGGTAATTAATCCTAATTATTCCTAATTATTCTTAATTATTGCTAATTATTACTAATTATTGCAATTTATTCGTATTTTTTTTCTAATTATTACTAATTGTTTCTAATTGTTACTATTTATTACTATTTATTCCTAATTATTACAAATTATTCAAAAATATTACTAATAGTTACTAATAATTACAAATTATTACTAATTAGTACTAAATATTACTAATTATTTCTAATTATTACTATTTATAACTAATTATTACTAATTATTACTAATTATTACTAATTATTACTAATTAATTCTTATTATCACTAATTTATCTTCATTATTACTAATTATTCAGAATTATTACAAATTATTCCGAATTAATTAAAATTAATCCTAATTAATACTAATTATACCTAATTAATACTAATTAATCCTAATTAATCCTAATTAACCGTAATTAATCATAATTAATCTTAAAAATCCTAATTATTCCTAATTAATCCTAATTAATCTTAATAATTCCTACTTATTGTTATTTATTTCTATTTATTGTTATTTATTGTTATTAATTGCTAATTATTGCAAATTATTGCTATTTATTACTATCTGTTACTATTTATTACAATTTATTGTTAATTACTACGAATTATTAATAATTATTACAAATTATTAGTATTTATTATTATTATTACTAATTATTATTATTTATTACTAATTATTACTATTTATTATTATTTATTACTAAATATTAATAGATATTTCTAGTTATCAGTATTTATAACTAATTATTAGTATTTATTACTAATTATTAGTATTTATTACTAATTATTAGTATTTATTACTAATTATTACTTTTTATTACTATTTATAAGTATTTATTACTATTTATTAGTATTTATTAGTATTTATTAGTATTTATTACTATTTATTAGTATTTATTACAATTTATTACTAATTATTACTTTATATTACTAATTATAACAGTTTATTATGAATTATTACTGTATATTACTAATTATTTGAACTTATTACTATTTATTAATATTTATTTGTATTTATTACTATTTATTAGTATTTATTACTCATTATTAATATTTGTTACGGATTATTAGTATTTAATACAAATTATTTGTATTTGTTACTAATTATTAGAATTTATACTAATTATTACTATTTATTACTTATTATTAATAATTAAAACTATTTAAATTATTTATTAGTATTTATTAGTATTTATTAATGTTTATTACTTTATATTACAATTTGTGACAATTTATTTAAAAAATTAATATTTATTTCAATTTATTACAAATAAGTACTAATTATTAGTATTTGTTTTTATTTACTACTATTTATTACTATTTATTACTAATTATTAGTTTTATTACTATTTGTTACTATTTGTTACTAATTAATACTAATTATTACTAAGTATTACATTTTGTTACTATTTATTACTAATTATTACTATTTATTAAAATTTATTACTATTTATTAGTATTTATTACTATTTATTAGTATTTATTAGTAATTATTACTATTTATTAATATTTATTAATAATTAATAGTATTTATTACTAACTATTACAATTTATTAGTATTTGTTACTATTTATTAGTATTTATTACTATTTATTAGTATTTATTAATATTTATTATTAAAATATTACTTTTTATTTGAATTTATTACTAATTATTAGTATTTATTAGTATTTATTAGTATTTATTATTATTTATTAGTATTTATTACTAAATATTACTAATTAATACTATTAATTAGTATTAGTTACTATTTATTAGTATTTATTACTAATTATTTCTATATATTACTAATTATTAGTATTTATAACTAATTATTACTAATTATTACTATTTATTATTATTTATTTCTAATTATTAGTATTTATTACTAATTGTAAATATCTATTAATATTTTTTCCTAATTATTACCCTATATTTCTAATTATTACTAATTACTATTAATTAATATTAATTAATGCAAAATAAAGCTACTAATTACAAATTACCTCTAATTATTTATATACATTATTAATTATCGTTAATAATTATTAATTGTTACTATTTACTAAGAATTAGTAATAATAATTTAATTTTATCATTACAAATGAATACTCATGACAGAAAAATTAAAATATAACTCAATAACAAAAAATCAAAAATAATTAAAATTAATATAAAGAATGGAAATAAATACTAAATTAAATAAAACATAAATACCTTTAAACATAAACTTGTATATTCGTAGACGGCTTCACAATGTCTTCGTAAGAAAAAACTAACTCTCAAAAATATTCACAAAAAAAAATGATTTTATCGAAGTAGAGAAAGAACGAATTCAGGAGGAGGGATGAAAACATAGATGGAGGTATATATAGGTTAGATTTGTTGTGAGGGGACTATTTACGACGAGATTCCCATCACAAATAGTATTTTTTTGCGACGGGACCCGTCCCAAATACCTTAGGCCTCATTAATTACTGTCAGTGGTTAAAAGATTGTTATGTGACGAGCCCTGTCAAAAAAAGTATCATGCCGACACACTATTTGTGATGAGACAACATCCCGTCGCAAATAGGATTTTACTACAGTAGGATATTTTCCACGGGACCCGTCACAAAAACCCTCTGGGGGTTTAACTAGATACGACGGGGGATCCCTCGTCGCAACTAGTTTTTACCGCCTCCTCGTATTTGCAACGGGCGGTGCCTACCCGTTGAAAATACCCTTTTGCACGGTTTGGCATGAAAACCACGCCAATCCACACGTAAGTTTTTGCGACGAGGCGACTAGCCCCATCCGAAATAATTGGTTTTTTGTGACAGGATTTATTCCCATCGCAAATAATCCATCGTAAAAACCGGTATTTCATGTAGTGGTTTCACGTGCATCACAAAATAACTCCACTAGACATCCCATACCATCACATAATTTTCATTTACCATTGTACCATGTCGTTTACACACAATTTTATTAGATTCTAGAAAATCAAATGTTTCATACATATACATATCGACAATACATTGATGTTATGCAATGTCAAACTGACATTCTTAGGGGCCATCATTGGATCAGTATTCTTGTGGAAAGCCTTGTGTGTGACGAAACATGACTTGTATGGGATCATCTATGAACCAATGTAAGATTTCTATGGGTATTTTTGAATAAATGGATGTCCTGTTGGGGGGGGGGGGTGTCTCGTTTTATAAATTTTGACCACTAGGGGTGTAAATCACCATTCACATTAAATCTGTATATCTCCTAGATGCTAGAAGCTCCCATCATTTCCCATTTTGTTTCATATTTTTTCAAAATGTTATGGGATCTAAATAATTGTAACATGTTTTTTCAAATAAAACCAATATGTCTTTTGTTGATGTGTCATGTGACAAAATAAGGGGTTTTTTAGCGATGAACATGAAATGTCAAGCACAAAACATTTTATTGTCTCAAAAGTTGAAGGAATTTCATGATGCTCTTATGTGGTAAGAAGGGTAGTTCATATGATAGTTATCATGTGATCAACAAGTGTCTTGGACACCTTTGTGATAACAATGAGGTTTATCAACGGGTCTCTATGCGATCTCCCAAATTTCATTCACTTAATTTCAATCATTCACATGATCTTTTTAAGATTATTGGATCACGTAACATTTTCAAGGTTAAGTGATCTGTGACGTTGGTGACCTTATCATCCTTTTATATACATAGAAATATATCATCCATGTTTTGTGTATTTCATCCCATTCATATTTTACAATTATCTTTTTGATAGCATCAACAAATCCCCCTCCCCATCAATTGCGATGTTTATGGGGAAAATGGTTCGGTTGTGAGGAAAGTAAATTCCTACAAGAGGATTTGTTACTTTTTCTAGTAAACATTTTTGGAGATGGTTGGTCTTCAGGTTGATGTTTTTTATTCCACAGAATACCTTATAAATAAGAAAACATAAGGTGGATCATTCACTAGATACTCAATTGACAGAGCTCGTGTGATCTACCACAATCATTTTTCACTTTCATAAGGCATCCCAAAATAACTAATCCTGAGATCCTAACACAAGAGTATTTCATGATAACTACTTCACAAGAAATCATTTTCCCATCACATTTTTGAACTGGCCACAAATCCATCATCAATTGTTTAATGAACCTTGTCTATATGGATTCATGGTTGTATTTGTAGTTTTCATATGATCAGATGGTTCTATTACATGATCACATAAACTATTAAGACAAATTATTGATATGTTAAGGTCATGCGATTTTGATTCTTTCCAATGATTTTGTGGTTGTTCAAAATTCATTGGGCTTCTGTTATCAATGAGATCATCATGAGCCAAGTAACTCTTGAGTTATATATGTAAAAATGAATCCCCTAATGATTAATGTGATGTGAATGAGGTTAATGAGATTATAAATTCATTTCTATGGGATTTAACTCATCTCACTTATAATTATTTCTTTTATGAAGATGCCTTTCAACTCTTGTCATTGTTCTTCTATCAAAGATAATTAGAGGACAATTATTTCTAGGAAATATAATTCTTACCCACAATATCTTTTTTTCTCCGAAAATATTACTATGAAAAGGATTCTCTCATTCAAACTCTAGAACTATCATTTATCACAAGGACATTCCATATTTGAATTTTTCAAGGTTGATGAAATTTTCATTCCTTATACGGAATAAAATATCCCATCTCACTGGGTTTTAACTTCCCATGATTGAATTTAGATGATTGTTTGTGAAGATCGTATACTTTTAATAGAATAATCATAGGGGTTGTCTTTATTATAGTAGAAATCCCCTCTAAAAACATATGGATGTGATTTCACACATCATACCATCTCTATAAACAAATAAAGTGTATTTTTTTATTTTTTGAAAAAATCATGTGGTGGATGGAACAAGAAATTTGGTTTTTTCCAAGGTGCAATATTTTCTAATGAATGCAAATGGATTTTTGGGTTAGGAAAATATTCTTACCATATATTGACAATCTTCACACTATACACATTTATGAATTTGTATAGTTATCTAGGTTTATCATTTGTTTTTAATATGATCCTCTTTATGAACTAGTTACACAATTCCTCCTTGGAATTAATTATTTCCATCTCTCCCATGGTGAAAGGGGAATTTGAATATTTTATATATATCGACTGGTTGGGATACGAGCCCTTGGGGATGTGTATATCGAATTCCTTCCTACTACAGACACCTAGGATTAATCCATGAAAACAACATTATTTATGAAAGAAAACCTCAAACCAATGAGATAAAATATTTTAAATGAAATTAATCTACGATCACTCACCTCTTTTAAGTATTGGATCATCATTTCCCCTATCACAATAGAGCTTTGTTGACCATAATACACCCCCACAATTACCCATATTTACATGTCCAGGATTAAACTGGCACATCCTAGGAAATCATGGAAGCTATGTAATATGCTTCATGGGTCTACTGTGTTATTATAGACATATCTTCAATCCCTAGGATGGTTGGATTAATATCCATGTTCCTAAATTGGTGTATTTTCCTGGATGTAGAAATGCACTCTGGATTATGGGTCATAAATATTCTGATGGAAACATTACTTGATGAGGTATGGAACCACAATCTATATGCACCAAGTCTGGAAATCCATTAATTGGTCGTGAGCCCCATATAGAAAGAAAACATTTCATATAGGATCAGTGATCCTTTGCAGTTTCTATTTGGCTTGATAAGTGATCATTTCCACTACTACAGATACCACAATACCACCCGGATCCTTAGTGCCTTATCTCATCATAGAGTATTAGAGATATCTAGGGTTGAGTCATATCTGTAGTCCCTTATGATTTTACTAATATTATTATTATATCTGATCATTTTTATTTCACCCCTTAACCTACACCAGATGGTATAGTTATTGATAATATCGGTGGTTCTCTTGATGAATGGTAAAAAAACATCTCCCATTAGGTTGGAGATCTTATGTGTATAATCGATATGATGATCATTTTTATGATATATAAACCTTATCAGTTACCACACTATTTCTTCTACATTGAATATTTTTCCAATCTACACTTATTTGGTGTGTGGGGAGAGAGATATCATGGTAAAATCTTCTAGTTTTGGACGATATTAGTGCATTAGGACAATAATTCATAGGTTATCCTTTCACATGTAGGTTCCCATGTCATTAATGATTGGGATTTTTCCTATTCTTGGGTAGAGGCCTACCCAGGTGGTATACTAATTTGACTAATTCATCAAGAGGATAAACAATTTCCCTAACTAACCCATTCTATGTAGAAGTGATGTATTTGAAATATGACTCATGAGTGTATTTGAGGAACCATTCTCATCAATGTGGAAATATTTTACTTAATTGGGGAAGTATATAATGAGGGTGTTGGTCCTTCCTAAAGGCCAATGAATGATGAATTTATTGACAGAATATTTTATTGGTATTTATAAACAATTTTTATTTTCAACTAATATAGTTATTCCCCCTTATGATGCACCCACTCAAGAATCCATAGAAGATGATCATATGTGGAGTATTCAATTTGGGTGGATGATTGATTCTTAGTTCACCCAAAACCCATTAAAAACATTCAATTATTTGGAATAATATAATATTTAACTATTTAATGACATGAGGGTGGAGGAAAATGACTACCATCCAATATATGAAATCGTGAAACAAATCATCATGACCCAGATTGATTTGGAAACCAGTGAGAGTGTCTTGCATGATCATAAATACTAGTATTCCCTATCTTAATATAAAATGGAAGCTTCAAAGTCATTATAATAAATTTGTTAGTTGATATTTAAACTACATTCCAAGAAGGATGTTTTTACCACATAGATATGTTGATATGAAGAGATCATAGCTCGCTCAACGTTTGACCATTCAACATCATCAGACTTATTAAAAGTCATATGTATGAGAGTATAGGATAAATATAATTTAGGTGAGACCATTAAATTTAGGGAACATGATTAATTATATGGGTGAGTGGAACATTGGGGATCCAATGACTCATCCTGTCAGAAACATTATATTTTTTCATACCATCGTATCAAAAAAAATATAGATTGATCAATGATATATATTTTTATTTCATTGAATATTTGGAGAGTCATTCAATTGTGTATATAATAAATTATTTCATTTTATCTAAGAATAGATATTATGAAATTTATCTATTCATATACAATCAAATTTAATTCATGATGTGAATGACATTTATTTTATTTAATACGTCGTGAAATGACAATGATACTGACACTTTTTAAAATAACAAGTTAACCTCATTTCATTGATTTGAATTTTAAAATTATAAATGATTATTAAAAATAAAGTCTCATGAATTCCCACTAACATGGGATTCAGTATTTACATATCTCTCCAATTTATCATGAAATTAACAAATGCATAAAAGGATTATTTAGGTAGATTATATGTCTTAGAGTGTGAGTGATGTAGATTTTTCTAAAGTTAATATAATGAACAGTTTGATTTTTATAAGGCAGTTATTTCGGACTCAGAAGTGATATATATATATAATTATATTTCTATAATTTTTCCTTTTGATTCATATATTAGAAGATGTTGTGATCTTGGAATCATCTTTTCCTCAGGTCACTATCTTATTTTTTGTTTTTCTAGACATCATCTATGACTTCTCCATTCATACAGAAAACATTATTTTTTGGATATAGATTTCTTTATTTCATCTCAAATCTTATGTTTGTTTATTTTTGGTTCATTTAGATCCAATATTATATATTTTTAGTTTTCGTTTTTTAAGATTAGAACTTCGATTGATATATATTGTGGTATGTTTTCTTTGACCTTCTATTACTGTAGTTTATGGTCTATTAGATCAGAACTTTTATTAATTTTGTTTATAGTCATTCATCTTGGACATTCGACTACTATATTTTTTTGAGTTTTATATTATACATTACATTTATTTAGTCTATGGTATTTTATCCCAAACCCTAATTTTTTATAGTTTATAGTATTTTAGCCCAGTCCATCCATTATTGTGGTTTTGGGTCATTTAGATTAGACATTCAACTTCTATAGATAATGAGATTTTTTCACAGAGCTTATATTTCTATAGGTTATGGTTGTTTAGCTTAGGAATTCTGTTATTGATTACGGTATATGGGAAATACATTTTAAAATTACTCATGAAACCCTATTATTGTGAGTTCATAATTTATGTTCCCATGGATCATGAGAATTTGAGTACCTTTTGTTAAAAGAGGAGATGATGTTAATTGGAAGGTCAAAGACCATGTGTGTCAATATGATTGTAAAACAAGGGTATTCCCTCTCTTTTATAATGTCCATAACATATATATTGGGTAATATTGGTTGAGTGATAAATAATAGGGATAGTGGGTCATTAAAAGATTTGTAGTACGAGTTCATTAAGTAAAAATCCAAAATCCTGAGTCAAGAAATATGGGATAGAGAAATAATTCTAGTGATGGACCATAACACCTTGAGGTTCTTGGATCATGAAAAGTGTTAAAAGGGATCATGTGGATTAGAGTTCCTTTTTAATATGGGTCAAACAAATTTATTTAGTATGTCAATGTTGTTTTCTGTCGATATAATGGAAAAATAGTTGCTTCTCCACTCTTTTTTGCGAGCTATGATAGATTTTAGAAGACGTGAGCATATCGGTGATGATGTTGGATATGGAATGAAATCTACCATGGAAGGGTTTTGAAACCCTAAAGCTATTTATCTCTTAAATAGTGATTATTGGGTTCTGCATAAGGATATTTTGTGTCTTGAGGTGTGCACCATAAAAAGGATAGTGAATGGAGTGTCTCATTTATTCTTTGAGAAAGGGTAAAAACACAGTGATTTAACATCAAGTATGTTGAGTCAACATTAATAGTCTCTTAATGAGGATTTGAAATCATGGTCTAACGTGCTTGAGTCGTGGGGGTGATATATGAAAATCATGTTGAGAAGGGACTAGAATACTATAAGAGGTTGAGTACTTCCAAGGTGATCTTAGGCTCATAAGAATCAAAAATTCCTTTTAAAAATGTGACACATTTGTTTTGTGACGTAGAAAAATAAGTTTGTGTCAGAGGAAAAAACTGATATTAAAAATAGAAACACATGATTATAAGTGTCATTTTCAATGGTACAATGGAGATTTATGATATTATGAGGTTCTCAAATAATGACGTATGCTTTTTTCAATGACTAATATATATGAAGGGTTAGAGAACCCTACAGGATGTGGGACCACCAATAGAATATGTTGTCATTGAAAAGTGATGTGAAATGTTATTACGTAATCGTTTTTGCAGACTAGAGCATCCAAGAAAAATATATAGGACTTTACTAGGCCAACAATGTGGGCTCTATAAGATTTAACATTATTTATTTAAGCCCAACTTTTTGAAAAACAATTGACGATGAAGTGATCAGCAACCGAATACATGACTTTTTCTCAGGCCGACCATTAACAGTTTTCAACCAATTTTTTTTATCTTTTTCAGTAGTAGTTTAGTGTCTTCAGATCAAGATAATTATATGCCTGAGTTTTTGATCATACATTTTTTACTAGAGTTCAGTCGATTTATGGTCATGATGATCTAAGATCCAATATCAGGGGAACATTACAAAAGATCCTAATTACATTAATAAGTGTCAATAGTTCATTGAAATCCTTCTATTTGGGAGACGAAAATGTTTTAAATTGTGGATGAAGGTTCTTAGGCTATGCGTATTGTTATATAAAAATCATGAAAGAAATTGATCAAAACACTCTAAGGCAATGTGTTCTATAATAGTGACTTCATGATTAGAAAGATCTAAAATACTTTTTTCAAGGAAATAACACATTTGGTGATGTCCATAAGTGAAAATGATGGATCAAAATTCTTGCATTCATAGTCAAACAAATGTCCCCTCAATACTGGGTATCATTTTCCAATGGCTTTGAAAGGATTTCAGAATGAATAGGCACTCAAATCATGTAATATGACCTATAGTATAAAGGCAATAATAGATGAAAGAATCACAACATTTTATGGTAAACCGTGGTCATAATTTTGAGTCCCTGTGATAAAGGATGATGATGGGTGATGGTCTATACACTTTAATGTAATGTATTTGGGATTTATTTGTCATTAAGTTTTAATTTCTTATGAAAAGTAAATTCTCCCTGATGTTTAACATCATTGGGTATGGATGTTTGAATGTATGTTCCCTATACACACCAATCCCATACATTTTTATGGTGGGAAATATTTATCTTTTTGTGGCTAGACCCAATAATCAGACACCCTAGAATCACTATATAGACCAAGAGCACATGAATCAAACAACATGTAGTTTTTTATTTTTAAACACTATATATATTTCTAACACATATGAATTGGTATTATTTTTCTAATGTATTACTATAGTTAGGTTGTAGGACTGTAAATTTTACCAATATAATTTATTATGTGATGACATGAATCATTCCATATGTAGTTCTTGAAAAAAAATGTAGTTTTACATCATGTTCCAAGGAAATAGGCTCCCGGTGTGAAAATGGAATGTTTTTAGGGCCCATGAATGGATGTTTGAGTGTCACTTCTCATATGATGTTAATACTACACAATCCACATGTAGTTCAAAAATGGGGGCACACTACATTGGTTGAACCCATACTCAAGGAGGGTACAATTTTACGATTATTTTTTGTGACTGGACTAGGGGTTGGATATATTGGTGTCACTAAGATTCCTATGATGAAAAGAATCAAGTCAGAAGTAGTTTTTGAATGAAGTTGTGGAGGGAAACCAACACCAATATAAGAGGTAATCTTGGGTGATATCTATAAGAATAATCAATTTTATGTCTTGTAACATACATCAAACATGGAATTTAACATCATAGTGTGATGATTTATTGTTTTCATTTTATGTTCATTCATTCTGGACAATGATACCCTGTCACATGATGATATTCCTTGTATGAGTGGGGATTCCCATACAAATGATCCTTTGACTCGATGTGCTATACATGGTGTAATAAAAGTGGAATGGAAAGACTTACACTAACCATAAATGAAATTTAGTGAATTGAAAAAGTGAATTTTGTATCATGTGGTGGCTAGGCCATAGTAAAGGACTGAGGCATCACTATGTGTCACATAAAAAATATTATCAAGTCACATGTATCTATTGAAATCTGTGAAACATAGTGTCTTTTAGTGAGGATTTCGACCAAACAGTTTAATGGCATGGAATGATGATGAATGGGAATGAACATAAAAGTGGATAAATGTTTCAAATGGAATCAACAATGGATTTTTTTGTGTTATTAAATATCATTTGTTGACATTAATGATGGCCTGAAATGTTCTTCAAAATAGAGTTGATTACTGTCATCTGAAGAAGAATAAGTTATTTAGTATGAACTCTTGTACTCATGAAAAGGGTCACCTGATGAGCATGTAGTTGAAAATTTTCTAATTTTTTAGTTTTATATCTTGTAGTGAGGATATTTTTTGGGTCCTAGATCAACATGTGTTAAGAAAAAAAATGTGTTGTGTAGTTTATCGTATTTCTCCCAAGATGGTATCCATATAGTTTATTTTTTTGCGGTATTGATGTAGTGATCTTTATTGTAGATAACCAAAACATGACGTACTTGGATGTTACATTACTTTTACGGAATAATTAATACATAAAAAAACAGACACACAAGGACTGTAATAGTTTAGTGTCCTTGGAAACTCAGAATACAGTCTTCTAATAGTGGTGAATGATCTTCAACATCTCCCATAAAGATATTCCCCTTTTGTATTCTTACCTAAAACCGTTCATTATATCCTGGGGAAAAGAAAACATATAAAGGCTGAGCTTAAATGCTCAGTAAGGGTAAGCATGGATAAAATAAAGCAAATCATATACATTTAAAATTAAAAACATGATCATAATGTTTAAACATCAAAATCTTGATCAATGACATAAAACATGGAAGTACGTAAGTCATAGATCATAAAAGAACATTAATCATGATAAAATAGCTTGGGAATAAAAATTTTAAATGTGGAAAAATATTAATCACATGATATTATTTCCATATTATTCAAGGCATTACTGCCAAGACATTCTTAATGGGCAAAGTCCCTTACTAAACCGGGGTTACATGCCGTTCCAACCCTATATTACTGAACTGGATTTACTTGTCGTTCCATCCATGATTATCTAATGAGATATAAATCATTACCAATGAATTAGAGGGATATATAGGTCCCACCCATATCATAATAAAATCATTCTTACTTGTTCCACAACAAGAAAAATAATCATTCATCATTTCCCAATGTATGAAATAGGTTTCGTAAAAATCTTCCAATCATAATATAATCCATACAAAAAACTGGATATCATTTCATTATAAGAAATGTGAAACCATGTGAATCATAGAGGAATTATACTTGAAATATACAAATATGAAATAACGACATCTTATTTGGAAAAAGGTATTGATAAAACACATGAAATGAATTCTTGAGGAAAATAAAATTTCTTCTTCAAAATCATTTTCTATTCACAAAAATCTATGCAATATTAAAAGAAAAGGATTTTGTTGAAAATAGTCATTAAATCTTGTAGGGTGAGCTTCATGAAAATAAGGCGTTATCAAACCATAAAAATCTGTTCATGCCGTTTAGGTTAAAAAAACATTCTCCTCATACTTTCAAGGGAACGGTCAAAAAGTACCCCGTATGGTAAACAAAAGAATGATTGCATCCATAAAAAAATTTAAATTCAATTAATGGAAAACATGACATTAAACATAAATGGACGAATATTAAACACATTATGAAAAACATTTTATGGGCATGGATGAGAAATATAACCCCAGTAAATAGTTACATATAAGAAATCTTAGATAAAAATGAGATAGAAAAATTATCCCTTAAAATGATATTTTTGTTAATAAAATAGATCACTTATTTGTATTCACTATAGGGTAACATAAAGAAAGTAAAAATACATGATAATATATAAAAAGTCATTTCTCACATAATCAAATAACGATGTAAACAAGAAAGAGAAGATCAACCCAAAGAAGGGAAATTGGGTTAACAAGATCCCTTAACTTGTGTCCGACTTGACTCGATCATTCTTTAATCACATGAATAATATACCAAAGTTAATTAATACTTTCTTAATAAACTTTTTCAAGTTTATTATTCCTTCTATATCACTTATTACCATGTTATAAACATTATGTAACCATTTAAGTTAATAACGTTCGTTTTGTCGATATTTGGTACATGAGTCAAAAAAGGACTTCTTAAAATTACATGTTGTTCATGTGTTCAAAGTTTCATTATATCAAGAATTATATTTATGATTTATTTATCATATATATCATATATATACAGAATATAAACGTATTTATAATAGTACATAACATATGGAGGTAAGAAATGAAATGCACTGTTCATGGAGACTGTAAGCCGTACGTACGCATGAACACTAATTTCATATCTATTTATTATTTTAATGGAATTAAAACATAATGATACATAGGTATATTAAAATTCCAGTATAATATAATATATAATATCATTAACTCCATCCTTTATACATCCAACACAAGGCATTAACGAATCACATTACTTTGCGGGGGGCGGCAGTCTGCACTTTCTCAAATGAGATTATCGCATTTACCCATTATGGAAACCAAAAAGACTTGAAATAATTGCGAAGTAAAGAAGCATAATGAAATCATAAACATACTGTATACCATATATAAATATTGTTCCATCATAATGGCCACCATGAGAGGCAGTAGGGTAAAATCGAACAATCATCGTTTCATGAGGCGTTAGTTTGCCATCGGTAAATCATTATGTACTTCATCCATTAGATGAAGGTGTGTGTAAGTGTAGTTTGAATAATTCTCATTAAAACATCCTAGTATATTTTGTATAATGTTTTTATTACAAATTAAAGGATTAAAAAGATTTTTGGGGTTGGAGAATTAGAATAAAAGAAAACAATTTTAGAGAAATCATTACCTTTAATTTGGGTATCTTCCTTTGGTTTTAACCAAAAGGACTTCTTGAAGTGCCTTATGCCTAAGTTAAGGATCCTAGAGGGAGTATAGGGATGTAGGAAATTAATTGGGCAGTGGTTGGATGAGCCAAATGGCTTGAGGTGTGTGAGGAATTGGATAGAAATGGTCTCCTTTTATAAGGGGGTGGAGGGGCTCTTTTGGAAAGTGTGAAACTATTATTTTATTATAAACTTATCTTCAGTTTAAAAAGGTCCAAAAATCATTAAATATTAAGATAATATGACTCATGGTCGAAATAAAATAATCCAATCACAATTGAACATGTTTTGGATAATATTTTAATCATTATAATCTTATTTATTTAAATCATTTATTAATGAGGTAAATACTGCATCATTATTATGTCATGAATAATATAATTTATTTGATGTCTAAAAATTATAAAAAATGTACCACCAAGTGGGAAATATTATTAACATTCCAATTAATATTTATAGTCGAAAATATAATTTATATAACCCCTTATAAAATTAATTACTAAAAGATATTTGTTAATGTCAATTTTGTCTTTAAATTAAATTAATTAATCCAAATTATCATTATTACTACCAAGTGGTTCAATGGGGTCCCAAAATCGACCCAAGGATACCCATGGTCGGCCACTACTCATCCAATAATGTTAGGACAATGTTTTTAGGTAATTTTGAATTATTATAATATTCTTTTAATCTTGAATTACCCTATTTACCTTTAATTGCAGTAAATAAAAGTCAAAAGTTACTATTCACAAAAAAAATTCATCTTATTAAACCAAATTTCCTTCTTTATAACAACCATGTATGTCAGATTTTTTAAATTCAATTCATAGAAGTGGTAAATTTTCATTTAAATGAAAGAGTCAGTTTTTTAACTACCACTAAGAGGTTTCACTATTAATAAAATATTGATGTTTTTCAGAAAAATAACAAAAATTCACCCTAAGCTATATTTGATATTCCAAATTTAAAAAAGATGTCTATTTTTACAAATTCAAAATATATAGGTGGTATTTACTAATTTTAAAATTAATTCCCGTAATCCAAACAAATAGAGTGTTTTTAAGAAATAATAACTATAAAAAGATCGACACTTCTTTATGTCCAATTTCAAAGTGAAATTAATTCCAATAACTAACATTGGATTAAATAGTAAAAATATATTCAAATTACACTTTAAAACCAATTTAAAGGTTAATATAACCATATAAATTATTGTGATGAAAAAAAGTTCATTTTAATTAAAATATAGAATGTTTTTACTATTCATTAAAATATGAAAGTTATCATAATATTATAAAAAATTTATCCAAATTAAATATTTATATCCTTATTCCAAGTAAGAATTTGATTTTCTATAATTGAACTTATAAACATGTCAAAAACTAGATTTAATGGGGGTGCGCCATCAAAAGGCGGCAAAACGGCATTTTTTTAAAATTCTTATTTTACCCAAAAAAAATTATTTTGTTCTCATACCATGTTCTAGAAAATGTGTAAGATTAATATTAATGTTATAAAATTCAAAATTTAATTTATAATATTCATAAAGGCTAGTTCATAATAATATTATAACCATATATCGTTGTTTAGTGAAACCTGGTACTGCGAACAAGACACACTATCGAGGAAGGTCGTGATTGCGTATAATGCAAGACAAGTCAGGGTTGCGTGTTGTGAAAGTCTCCTTCATTGTTTAGTATAACAGAATCGAACCACATTTCATTTATACATTGACTATATATATATACACTCAATGTTTCATAGAATAAATACTATCAAATGAAATTGAAATGGTGTGTAACACAATCCAAGAATAGTGTTGTGTATACTAAAAGTTAATACTGTGTGGCATATAGCATAAGATAATATTGGTTTAGCATACAACAGATGATATAAAAGAAATTAAAAAGAATAAATCTCATAAAATCTCAGGTTGTTACATTCTACCCCCTTAAAATTATTTTCTCCCTCAAAATTCGTCGGGGTTATAAATGTTTTACTACAAGAACGTTTCTTTCATAGAAACCCACATCATAAAAATGAATACCAAAACATACTTTTAAAAATGAACGTTAGAAACAGAACAGATACCAAATGTAACTCATAACATGGGTTCCCACATAAAAGATCATAGGTGAAAATATGGATATGGAATATAAATCTATCTTTCATGTTCTGATGGAGAGTGGTAGAGAACTGGGCTATGAAAAATCCAACAGTCACAAAGCAATAAAATTGTGATGATCTAAGGTACCATCTGATTCATCAGATATGAGAGCACTAGAACAAAAGTTTTGGTTTTGAAGATTATTTTCCTAAAGTTGATGAATTTTTGATTTAAAAGAAATACTTTCTTGATTTTGGTACAATCTCAACGTTGCTCGTGCCTCGAACAGTTTCCACTTCATCTCTTAAATAAATTTAGATGAATTTGTTTTCCGTGAAGTGTTAGCAGATCATGTGATAGAATGATAGGTCAGTCCATCTATCTCAAAAATTGGGTTAGAAAAAGTTATATACGTAAGTCCATCTATGGTGAGATTAATCGGATATGGTTCTAAAATTGACTTATACTTAGTCTATCATCCTTCTTAATAAAATAAAACTAGTTTCTACTAACCAGGGACTTCCTATAGGCTAGTGGTAGGTGATTAAGGCATGTTGCACATTGTTTGTGGGTTTTATTCCCACATCCTTGTCCGACGCGATGGGTTGTCGCCCATCCTGCAGGTTGTCCTTTTTCTAAAAATACATTATTATAACATTCTAGAAATAGTATCGAAAAAATGTTCTAGCCTTAAACAATACTGACTTATTTCCAACATAATCCATTCCAATCTTTAGGCTTATCCAAAATACTTCTGTCCGAGCTCATATTATAAAGAAACAAATTACTAGAAAAGTCATCTACCGAGCATGTTAATACCATTATTTATCCCCCATATATCATATGATATATCTTTTCGGTCAAATTAAAAAATGTGAATACTTTAATAATGTATTCTCTTGAAAAATGAATACCCATGGACTCTTAGTGAAAACATGAATGCTATAAAAAGTTATCACTTTCCACATACCAAAATACCCAAATGTCTATATACTCAAACCATGATATCACATTGTCCTTATATCATCCACGAGCTCATCAATACAATAAAACACCTCATTATCTCCATATCCCTTCATTATGTGCATATCATCTACTTTCCAAAAATGTATGAATTAACCTTTCATGTTTACCGGTACCATTCAAAATATACATTCAAATACTTTAGGAAAAACAATTGTGTAACATTCCTTAGATGTGTATTTATTCCATAGTACCATTACCTATACAACATAACTCTTGATAAACTTAAATTATTCCACTACCTTCTTAAACCATTGACCAAGCTTCAACACGTTTTTCATATCATATATCATTTGTAGTCTCCTCATCATCATCCACATAAAGACTACCCATATGACTATGCTGAATCTCTTCATGAGATTATCCCTTAGGGAATTGGTTTGAATAATGCCCATACATTCCACATATGAAACATCTAATCATTTTTGATGTCGTAGCAATACCATTATCATTGTCCATGGTGTTAACCGAACCTTTTCCTTTGCACTTACTGGATTTGTGTCCTTCTTTTCCGCACCAAAAGCATCTTCTAGTTACTTTGGAGAATTCTCCTTGATGGTTTTTCCCACATGATTTACATGAGAGAAACTGAACATTTTTACTTCTATGATCATCATGAAACGTTATCTTTCTCTTATTAGTTGAGTCGGGAAATTACCAAAGTTGAGATTATTGATCATATTATGAGATTGCTGATTAGAAATAATAAAAATATGTGGACATATAGATCCAATTTCATTTTGTTTATCTTGAATAATATCATTCCATTGTCTATTATATCCTCCATTATCGTGAATCTTCCGGTTTCCGGCCATTTTCTAAAACCCAAAAGGAATAGTGTGAGAGGAAAAAATCATGCTAGGGAATAAAACATAATAAAGGGGGAGTACCATCAATATCTATCATCTTAGGTTTAATTCTAATATTGTTACTATAATTGTAGGACTATAACCTATATGTATACTTATCCTTAGGGACATCCCTATACATACCTTAGAAATATCTCTAGGGATTTCACTAAAGTTTCCGCATCCTAGTTTCCAAAGGATAACTAAACCAATCATTTCATACCAACTGTAGAGACCCCAAACCTCACGTACTTGGACATTAAATTAATTTTTCATAATACTTAATACATAACAAAAACAGACACATAAGGACTGTAATAGTTTAGAGTCTTTGAAAACATGGAATATAATCTTCTAATCATGGTAAAATATCTGCAAAATCTCCCATAAATATCATCCCCTTTTGTTTTCATACATAAAACCTTTAGTTATATCCTAGGTAAAATAAAACATATAAAGGGTGTGCTAAAATTCTTAGTAAGGGTAATAATGGAGAAAATAAAGAAAATCATATACATTTGAACTTAAAAACATGAACATAATGTTTAAACATCAAAATCGTGATCAATTACATAAAACATGGCAGTACATAAGGAATAGATCATAAAAGAACAATAATAATGATTAAATAGCATGGGAATAAAACTTATAAGTGTGTGAAAACATTAATCACATGATATGATTTCCATACTAGCCAAGGCATTGCTGCCTAGACCATCTTAGTGGAAAAAGTCTCTTACTGAACCGGGGTTTACTTGCCGTTCTAGCCCTATATTACTGAACTGGATTTACTTGTCATTACATCCATGTTTATCTCATGAGATATAAATCTTTACACAATGCATTTGAGGGAGATATAGGTCCCACCCATGTTATAGTGAAATAATTCTTACTTTTTCCACATCATGAACATAAATCATTCATCATTACCCAAAGTATAAAATGGGTTTCATAAATATCATCCCATCATTACATAATCCATACAAAAAAATGGATATCATTTCATCATAAGAAAAGTTAAACCATGTAAATCATAGAGAAATTATAATTGAAACATACACATATGAAATAATATCGTCTTATATAGAAAATGGTTTTGATAAAACACTTGAAATGAATTATTGAGGAAAATATCCTTTCTTCTTCAAAATAATTTTCTTTTCACATAATGCCATGAAATTTTCAAAGAAAAGGACTTTTTTGAAAATAGTAATTAAATATTGTAGGGTAATCTTCATGAAAATTAGGTGTTATGAAACTGTAAAAATCTATTCATGTCGTATAAGTAAAAAAACATTCTCCTCGTACTTTCAACGGAAAAGTCAAAAAGTACCACATATGGTAAAAAAAAGATTCCATCCATTAAAGAAATTAAAAGTCAAAAATGGTAAAAATGAGTTTAAACATAAATGTATGAACATTAAACATATTATGAAAAACATTTTATGGACATGGATGAAAAATATAACCCCAGTAAATACTTACGTATAAGTAATCTCGGATAAAAATGAGATTGCAAAATTATCCCTTATAAACATATTTTTGTAAATAAAATAGATCACTTATGTGTATTCAATATAAGGTCACATATAGAATGTCAAAATACATGATTAAATATAAAAATTCATTTCTCACACAATCATAGAATGATATAAATAAGAAAGAGAAGATCAACCCTAAGAAAGGAAATTGGGTTAAGAAGTTCCCTTACCTTGTGTCCGACTTGACTCGATCTTTCTTTAATCTCCTGAATTATAAACCAATGTTAATTTATACTTTCTTAAGAACCTTTTTCATGTTTATAATTACTTTTATATCACTTATTTCCTTGTTATAAACATTATGTAACCATTTAAGTTAATAATGTTTATTTTGTCGATATTTGGTACTTGAGTCAAAAATAGGCTTCTTATAATTACATGTTGTTCATGTGGTAAATGTTTCATTATATCCAGAATGATATTAATGATATATTTATCATATATATCTTATATATCCAGAATATACATTTATTTTTAATAGTGCATAACATATGGAGGTAAGAAATGAAATGCACCGTTCAGAGAGACAGTAAGTCGTACGTACACATGAACGCTACTTTCATTTATATATCTTATTTTAATGGAATTAAAAAATAATTATAAATTGTTATATTATAATTAAATTATAATATCATATATAATAACATTAACTCTATCCTTTAAACATCCCACATAAGGCATTAACTAATCAAATCACTTTGAGGGGGCGGTAGTCCGTAATTCCTCAAATGAGATTATTGTATTTACACACTATGGAAACCATAAAGGCATGATATAATTGGGAATTAAAGAATAATAAGGTAATATTAAACATAATATATATCATATATAAATACTATAACCTCATAATGTCCACCATGATAGGTGGTAGGAGAAAATCGAACAATCATCGTTTCGTTCTACGTTAGTTTTCCATACACAAAAACATTATGTTCTCCATCCATTAGATGGAGGTTTATGTAAGTGTAGTTCTAATATTTATCATAAAAACATAATTTTTTATTTAGGATAATGGTGTTGTTACAAAATAATGTATTACAAAGAGTTTAGGGGTTGGATAAGTAGAATAAAAGAATACAATTTAAGAGAAACTGTTACCTTTAATTTGGGTAACTTCCTTGGGTTTGAACAAAAAGGACTTCTTGAAGTTCCTTCTGCCTAAGGTAAGGGTTCTAAGAGGAGTATAAGGATGTAGGTAGATTAATTGGGCAGATTTTGGACGATTCAAATGTCTTGAGAGGCATGATGAATTTGATAGAAATGGTCTCCTTTTATAAGGGCGTGGAGGGGCTCTTTTGGAAAGTGTGAAAATATTATTTTATTATAAACTTATCTTCGGTTTCAAAATGGTCAAAAAATAATTAAAGATGATGATAAGATGACTAATGGTTGAAATAAAATCATCCAATCCGAATTGTACATGTTTTGGATAATATTTTAATCACTATAATCATATTTATTTAAATCATTTCATAAAGTGGTAAATACTGCATCATTATTGTGTCATGAATAATTTAACATATTTGATGTCTAAAAATTAAATAAAAAAATCCACCATGTGGGAAATATTTTTATCTTTCCAATTAAAATTTATAGTCTAAATGATAATTTATATAACCCCTTATACAAATTAATTACTAAAAGATATTTGTTAATGTCAATTTTGTCTTTAAATTAAATTAATTAATCCAAATTGTCATTATCACTACCAAGTCGCTCAATGGGGTCCCAAAATCGATCCAAGGATACCCAGGGTCGGCCACTACACATCCAGTAAGGTTATGAAAATGTGTCAATGTAATTTTTAATTATTATAGTATTCTTTTGACCCTGAATTACCCTATTTACCTTTAACTGCAGTAAATAAAAGTCAAAAGTTACTTTTCACCAAAAAATATTTTCATCTTATTGAACCAAATTTTACATCACTATAACTACCATGTATGTCGGATTTTTGAAATTCAATTCACAGATGTGGTAAAATTTCATTTAAATGATAGGGTCAGTTTTTTAACTACCAATAAGTGGTTTCACTATTCATCAAAAATTGATGTTTTTCAGAAAAATACCAAAAAATAAACCAAAGCTATATTTGATATTCCAAACTCAAAAATGATGTATATTTTTTCAAATTCAGAACCCATAAGTGGAATTAATTAATTTTAAAAGTAATTCCCTTTATCAAAACAGATAATGTGTTTTTAAGAAACAACAACTACCAAAAGATCGACCATTGTTTATATCCAATTTCAAAGTGAAATTAATTACGATGATGAACATTGGATTAAATGGTAAAAATATATTAAAATTCCACTTTAAAACCAATTTTTAAGATAATATTACCATATAAACTATTTCGATGAAAAAAAGTTGTTTTTAATTAAAATATAGCGTGTTTTTACAATACATTAAATTATGAATGTTATCAGAATAATATGAAACATTTATCTAAATGAAATTTTTATATAATGATTCTAAGGAAGAATATTATTTATTCTAATTGAACTTATAAACATGTTAAAAACTATATTTGAAGAGTGTGCCATCAAAAGGTGGCAAAATTGTATTTTTTGAAAAATACTTATTTTACCCGAAAATTTTATTTTGTTCTCATACCATGTTCTAGAAAATGTGTAAGATGAATAATAATTTTATAAAATTTAAAATTTATATGATATAATTCAAAACTACCAGTTCATAATAATATTATAACCATATATCGTTATTTAGTGAAACCTGTTACTACGTACAACACACGCTATCGAGGAAGGTCGCGATTGCATGTAATGCTAGACAAGTCCTGGATTCATGTTTTGCAAGACTCATTCATTGTTTAGTATAACAGAATCCAACCATATATCATTTATACATTGAAAATATATATATATATATATATGTATACACTCAATGTTTCGTAGAGTGACTACTATCAAACGATCTTTAAATTGTGTGTAACACATTCCATGAATAGAGTGGTGTATACTGAAAGCTAATACAGTGTTGCGTATAGTGAAAGATAATCTTGGTGTAGCATACAATAGAAGATATGAAAAAAATTAAAAAGAATAAATCTCATAAAATCTCGGGTTGTTACATTTATGGTAGTTATTCATAGTATATCCTATGAAATCTTGAATTGGTGGGGGTGTATCAAATTCACTATCCATTGTGGTCAATGTGTAGGCTAAATTTTTATAAACCATATGTTTGATATAACGCCCATTTTGGATCCAGTGTAGGAGGCTTATATCTTGGTATTTATAGGGTTTCGATAACCAATATCAGTTTTCCAAAAATAATTGAATATAGATGAAATTTTTAATTATATACCAATGAAATATGAATATTATAGAATTATAGCTTGTGTAATGTAGAAGCTTGTCCTCATCGGGTTACTCCAGGTCATCAAGAATTTTATGTGATTCCTCATCATCTAAGTGGTGTCTACAAATGAATTTTAGAAATGAGGGATATTGGAACTCTATTGTAAATACTACCTCTATCACGTACACCAAAGATTATGGTGTTTCTTATGTAGATGTATATATGTTTTTTTATAGAATTTTAATAAAAAATAAGGGATTATGTCAGGCTATGACATGTTATATTTATTTACAATCATATGTACTATATTTAACATTTTCATATTGAAATCCTCTATCTATCAATTTTTTTTTCTTAACATCTAGATGGGTGATTGGAGTCAATGTTTTACTCCCAGAATAATTAAATCAACTCCCTTGAATATAACTTGGATCCTTTATCTATCTATAGAATGTGAGGAAATCTGATATTTTTGATGATATGTCAATTTATAAAGTTAATCATATTCTTATTTCTAACATAATCATGTGGAATTGCTTCGTCCTTATTATAAAATTATTCAATAGCAGAAAATATGTAATTAAACTATCATGCTATGGATGTGGGACATGTCCCAATGACATCAATTTCTCACATCACCAGAATACAGGAATCTTTTGATGTATATTGCAAATCCCAGGTGCTGAGGGATGATGTTTTCATCGATTTGTCCTGAATTACATTTATTTGTGAATTCCACAAAATCATTTATTATGTATTCGATTAGTAACCCAGCATATAGATTAGGTGGGATTGGTTGGTCCCTAATTTAAGTGAAATATAGGATCCCACGCAATCTTCTCCCATGATGGTGAGAATATCCCGTTATTCAAAACATATAAGGATAATTCCATATATGGATTGATAGTAGAGGGATTTTTATTTAAATATTTACCATCCCACAGGGAAATGTTTAGTACTCGGAGCAGAATTTGTTCCATTACATCTTGGTCTTTCAGGAGAGTCCCATTTTGGAGATATCTAATTTTGGCTCCTTCTATCCATGGTTGGAGATCTATTCATCATGTTTGGAAGTAGTATTGACCTAATTGATTTCATCTACAACACAGTTGAATATTGACGAGACCATTCTTGAATTCATGATACTTAATATCACTTCCTCATGAACATTGTTGGCTAGAACTATTGATTCATTAACCAATGTGTCAGCAAGAGCATTTTTTGATTAGGGGACACAGTGAATCATGGGATCAACAATGAAAATTCCACGATTTTCCATGACATAGCCTATGGGATGGATCAATTATTCCTTTGTTATGTAATATTATATGTTGATTAACATTTTAACTTGCATAAAATCCCCTTTTTATGTCTTGGTAGGATAATTTTAGTAGTAGAGATACATCCAATCTAGTGATTATGGATCGGTATTCAGACTCATTTTTTGTGATGCCTTCAAATAATGATAAAGGGTACATAAAAATTTCATTTTCTGAAGAGACGAACTCAATCCCAAAGATAACCCAATTGATATTTGAATTTCATAACATTATGAAAAAAAGAATTCACTAGGTTCTATAGAAATATATCCTCATTTTATAGGGAGTGTTAATGGGATAGAAAAACTAATTATATCTAATATAGGATTCTTCTAGTGAGCTATCTCGAGTGGGGTGTAATGTAAGGAAATCATTCATAACCATACTTTTCAATGAATTCTAGGACATTAACTATATTTAATATTTTTGAATAATGACTAAGCATTAGACAAGATGCACATTTAGCATGGTATGATCGACTATGTTCAGGGGATGAATTGTAATATATACTATACAGACTTCATGGTTCTACAAGTAATGCCTTAGATTTTTCACTTTCAAATATGAGGATGAGGCAGTTCTTCTCGACATCATAAGATTTGTTCTTAGATCCTTTCATCAGTTTGATTAATTATTATAGAATGTTTCACTCCTTATATCATTTTTTTTGTTTTTGGATGGTGGTAGGTGAGAATTTTATTGGGTCCACATATAAAATGAGTTTCATTACTTCCACTTGAGTTAAATAGACCATTGGGTATAGATTATACTACATTGGACTTATGATGTGTTAATGAAGCTAATAATCCCATTGTTAGGATATTAATTTATTCGTTATCATGGTTAATATTAGATATTTTCTACCGACGATGTCTACAGAACACTATATTTTGGTGAGGTTCCCCTAGAGCCCACATGGTGCTCTAAAATATTGTGAGGGTGAAACTGATAAAATTTATCATATCAATAACTGGTCATCGTCGATGCCATAGTGGCATACAAAAAATTTATAGAATTTCCCTAATGATACTGTACAAGTTCATTTTAGTAGGTTCATATTAATAATTTGTTGTCATAACTTGTCTAATACTGTATAAATATTAATAAACTAATGATTTTGCTATTTGGATTTAACCACTAGTTCATTGACATAACATTCAACTATTTTTTCAAGGAAAGGAATGTTGATACGTTTGATGGTGCTTTGATAAGTAGATCCAACATTTTTCAAGGATAAGGTCATGACATGATAGAAAAAGACCCCCTGGGGTGCTCTAAAGGTAGTGACTTCCCCATCTTCTAGGGCCATCATTATTGTAACGACCCGAAATTTTTAAATAAATTTTGTTTCCTAATTTTATGTGTTATTGTTATACTCAACAAAAATGTTTTATTTGATAAACATGATTATAATTAAAATGAGATCAGTGGGTTTTGACTATTATATAACCATCGGTCAACATGACCACTGTGAACAAAATGTTTTGATTATTGTCTCTAAATATAAGTAATCTTGGTTAATTATTATAGAAAGAAGATTCGATGGCCTCACCTAGTAGTCTTGGACCGATCGAATCCCATCTAACAGAGCTTGGGAAGGAGGTAGCACCACTGGGCTTTGCTCTGGATCAAATCCAAGCCGAACTTCATCATGTGAAGCTGGAACGAAATCGCCTTCGTGAGAAGTTCAAACTGATAGAAATTACTACTCGAGCAATATTGACTGAGCCGCACCAAGCTTCTATCACCCTAGAACACCTTACTCTTTGGTCCTATGCTGGTATTATAAGGGGTTATGTAATGAGACCGTAACTACCTTGTTTAATCCTTGTTTTAAATAAAAATTGGGATTTCTTCTTATGATGAAGTTTATGAATTTTGAAATGACCGGATAAATATAGTATGCATATTTTTGATGAATTTTAGAAAAAGGATATTTTAAATATGTTTATGTAAACACTAAATAATTAAAAATGTGTAATGATTTTCAAAAAATGGTCTTCTGCAATTATGTTCAGTACTAAATTTAGAGTCTAATAAGATCAACTTGATTTTTGATGAATAGTAAATTATGAATAGTGATTTTATGATTAGGATTAGTAATATGACCAAATGGATTAGTAATCTCACTTAAAGAAAGTTTTAAAATAATCTAGGCACCTTGATTAAGTAATGTGATTCAATAAAATAGTTAAATAACGGTTTCATTAATTATTATTCAAGTATTAGTTTTTTCGGGTGAATAGTGTTTTTTAATTAAAAATTTTATTAAAAATAATTAGAAAATTATTTTTATAAAAATGACTTTATTTTTGAACTCAGAGCATCGATATTATGTTATGGTAATTTTTGGGGTTTTTTCTGGAAAAAATGAATTTTCGATGAATAGTGTTTTTATTTAAAAATTAAATTAAAATTATTTAGAAAATTATTTTTATAAAATGGTTTTCATTTTTGAAATCAAAGCATTGATATTTGGTTAATGTGAAATTTTGGGATTTTTCTGAGAAAGTTGAATTTTCAGTGAATAGTAAAAATACAGTTTTAGGGTTTCGGTATGTTTATTGACACCATAACGGTGTCATGATGATGTCATGAGATCTTTTGAGGGTTGGCCGGCCAAGGGTGATGAATAATTGTTTTTGGGGCCCCATGTGGCCTAACTCCATGATATGTGACAAGGGAGAGCACATGGGTTTGAGAAAAGTACATGTGAGGTGTCCCTTGGCCATTAATGCCTTGTCCCCTCACATTCCCTATAAATACCAAGCCCTCCTCTCATCCATTCGACTCCCCACTCATTCCCAACGAATTTCCGGTGTCATTACCTCCCATGGAGTCCTCCCAAGGTTCCCCCAAGCCCTCAAGGACCCAACCTTTGAGGTTTAAGAGTTACATTTTAAGGTAAGGGATCAGACCCCTCTCTTTCTTTTCAAGTAATCTCTTTTGTGTCTTTTCTTTTATACTCCATGTTCTTATGTTGGAGGATGTTCTTTTATATTCATCCTACTGCCTATTTCATGTTCATATGATGAGAGACCCCCCCCCTTGCTCTCATCAATTCGTTTTAAGAATGTTTAAGTGGCGCCGTTAGGCTGCCGAATTTTTAAGGGATTCTTTCACCTTCCTCGTTTTCAAGTTCTATTTTCATTCAAGTCTTTCATGTTCCTTTTTTTATATTGGGGTATGATCTCTATATATATCATACTGGACTCTTATGTTCATATGATGAGAGACCCCATTTGATCTCTTCAATTCAGTATTTTGATGTTTTAAGTGGCGCAGTTAGGCTGCCGAATTTTTAAGTGGTTCTTCACCCTTCTCGTTTTGAAGTTCTACTTTCATGTCAATTATTTAAAGTTCCTTTTTGTTATATTGGGGTATGATCTCTATATATATCATACTGGAATCTTATTTTCATATGATGAGAGACCCCATTTGATCTCTTCAATTCAGTATTTTGATGTTTTAAATGGCGTCGTTAGGCTGCCGAATTTTTAAGTGGTTCTTCACCCTTCTCGTTTTGAAGTTCTACTTTCTTGTCAATTATTTCAAGTTCCTTTTTTTTATATTGGGGTATGATCTCTATATATATCATACTGGACTCTTATTTTCATATGATGAGGGACCCCATTTGATCTCTTCAATTCAGCATTTTGATGTTTTAAGTGGCGACGTTAGGCTGCCGAATTTTTAAGTGGTTCTTCACCCTTCTCATTTTGAAGTTCTACTTTCATGTCAATTCTTTCAAGTTCCTTTTTGTTATGTTGGGGAATTATCTCTATATCTATCATACTGAACTCTTATGTTCACATGATGAGATATCCTATTTGATCTTTTCAAATCATTTTTGTTGAGGTTTAAGTAACGCCGTTAGGCTGCCGAACTTTCATAAGAGAAATCTTTTTTTTCTTCCTTCCATGTTTTTCATTTCAAATGGTATGTCCTTGAAATCTCATTACCATGATCATGTATCCTTCTTATTATGTCCATGTACTATTTTATGGGTCATTTATGAATGTTTGACCCATTTTACCTCTCTTTTAATGTCTTCTAAAACCTCAGAACATTGCCGTTATGCTGCAGAATTTCTGTCTCAAAATGTCTATCTCTTTTTTCTAAAGTCTTTTTATTTTATTAAGTGAATACTCAAAGATCTTTCTTCTAAAGGGGTATTCACATATATACCAAAATGTTCTATTTTAAATTCTTGGATTTACATACATGAGACCCACCTTCCTTTTCTGTTGGTTTTAAAGTGATATAAAGATCATGTCTTTAAAGCAGTTTTTAAAAAGTTATGATTATGAAATGAAACCCATTTCATTTATGCTATATGGGTTATTTATGAAATGTTTGTTGATTATATATGTGGATCACATGATAATAAAGGAAAATTTAAGGGTGCGCCCTGATAGCGCTTCAATGCATTGGGTAATGATGTAACCACTAGAGATTACAATTTTAACGATACCTTGGGGAATAACCTTGGTAATTTTAAAATGACACCTTGGGGATGGACCTTGGTGATATGTTCATGATTGTCTATGTTAAATGATGTAGCCACATCTTCAAGTTATGAAAAAGTTTTATTTTTATTATTATATGCCTCATGATTTCATTTTCATGCATTAAAGTTCTTTTCATTACTTTATTGATGTATCTCATGTTCATATGTAAAATGTTTCACTTGTTTATCTTGCTGGGCCTTCTGCTCACCCTTCCTTTTGATGTATGTCCCCAGGTTATGAGATGCAGAAATGAGCCTAGGGTGAACATGAGGAGAATCCTTTCAAGTGTTTAAGAAGAATGTTTTTTTTTGTTTCATGTTTTATGTTCCTTGTTTCCAAGACACTAAACCTTAAAGATCCTCAGTTCCGTGTAATGGAATGAAAAGTTATGTTATAAAAAGACGGGATTCTATAGTTGGTATCAAAGGATGGTTTAGTTATTTGTGAAAATTAGGATATGAAAACTCTAGGAGGAACCCTATAGAAAAGTTTAATATATGAAATCTTCCTGGTATTTTGGTGAGTATTGAGTAAGGGGTTGCCAAGCAAATACATCCATGTCTGGATACGAGCAGGTAGAGGTGGCTCTGGCATAGATGTACATAGGGGTAAAACCCGAAAACACCACTTTGAGCTAGACTCGAACGGGAACTGGTACACGACAACGGGCCTTGCTGCACTCTTGGTTACGACACTCCCGGGGGATATGCTTTGGTAAATTCATAAGCTTGGTATGAACCATTGTTAAAGGAACAAAGATAAAATAAAATAAAGGTTCACATAAGAATATATGATCATTCATAACCTAGATGGGAACCTAGGAGATCACATGTTAGGGTATACCTTTCATATACAAGTTATCCTTATATGCTTTCAGTTCCTTTTCATGATTATTAGCTAAGTATTTAAGCCCCTAATTATGCTTTCTCTTCTTAGTTAATGGTGGGAAATGGAAGAACATGTTCCGACAACCAATGTGATAGGAAATGTGACGATTTTCGTATTAATATGACAGGGATGATTAGGGGATTAAAATATGATTATTATTTTGGAAGATGTTCATTATTTTGGGAACCATATTTGATCGAGGTAAATAGATTACTACGGTATTTTCATAGAGGAGTAAGGTTGACTAATATTTTGAAGAATCGATGAATTTAAGGTGAACTTATAGTAATTTAGGTTACTTATGGGAATGACTAACCTATCTTGGGTAAAATATGTTTAGGTTAGCTACTTTTTTATAAGATGTTAGGAGTGGTTGATGTTGTCTGGAGATGAACAATGAAATTGTTTTGGAAGACTATGTTATCAAATCCTTATTGTATTTGGGTTTCAATCTTAGTTTGGTTTGTTTTGAGGAATTTTAAGGACCGTTATTTATGGAATGGTCTATGATGAACTTTGGTTAGTACCCTGGAACTTTGATGATTTAAAAGTAGTTTCCATTCCTATGGGATTCTTTCTTTTTGAAGAGTTGTTTTACCTTAACCTTTCTGTTTTTGGGATAATGTTTAAAGATAGAAGAAATAGATAGTTAATCTTTTGTAGATTATGTGATTCTACAGAAGATGATTCTTGTGCTTTTATGAGACCAAGTGTTTTTGAATTCTCATCATTTGGAGAAAAGATTAGTGTTGGTAGGGACTTGTTAAAGGTTGAAACTCTACTTGAAGGTAGGTATATTTTCTTATGTTTTTGTTATATGTAGTAAATGAAATCCTCAAAATTATGAAAAGAAACGTAAAACAAAAATGTTGTCGGTTTACGTTTCCTACTAGGTAATCAAAGACCGTTTACACACATCATAAGTTTGGGATTTTCTCATGGTTAACTTTCTCCTAATAATGTTCTCTATCACTCTCCCTCAGAACTTGACCCTTTGTTTTTTTCCTCCATGTCCATGTTTTCCTACATGGAACCCTAGTGTGGGTTAACTCGGGTGACCATTGTACTTCCCTTTCTTTATTTTAAAGTAATAGTTTTACTGAATCCTTTTCCGATGTGGGACTTTCAATGAAATTTCAAAACCCAATTTCAAAATTGCGAGGATGCAATTTCTTAAGGGGGGAAGATCGTAACGACCAGAAATTTTTAAATAAATTTTGTTTCCTAATTTTATGTGTTATTGTTATACTCAACAAAAATGTTTTATTTGATAAACATGATTATAATTAAAAAGAGATCAGTGGGTTTTGACTATTATATAACCATCGGTCAACATGACCGCTGTGAACAAATTTTTTGATTATTGTCTCTAAATATAAGTAATCTTGGTTAATTATTATAGAAAGAAGATTCGATGGCCTCACCTAGTAGTCTTAGACAGATCGAAGCCCATCTAACAGAGCATGGGAAGGAGGTAGCACCACTGGGCTTTGCTCTGGATCAAATCCAAGCCGAACTTCATCATTTGAAGCTTGAACGAAATCGCCTTCGTGAGAAGTTCAAACTGATAGAAATTACTACTCGAGCAATGTTGACTAAGCCGCCCCAAGCTTCTATCACCCTAGCACACCTTACTCTTAAGTACTATGCTGGTATTATAAGGGGTTATGTAATGAGACCGTAACTACCTTGCGTAATCCTTGTTTTAAATAAAAATTGGGATTTCTTCTTATGATGAAGTTTATGAATTTTGAAATGACCGGATAAATATAGTATTCATATTTTTGATGAATTTTAGAAAAAGGATATTTTAAATATGTTTATGTAAACCCTAAATAATTAAAAATGTGTAATGATTTTCAAAAAATGGTCTTCTGCAATTATGTTCAGTACTAAATTTAGAGTCTAATAAGATCAACTTGATTTTTGATGAATAGTAAATTATGAATAGTGATTTTATGATTAGGATTAGTAATATGACCAAATGGATTAGTAATCTCACTTAAAGAAAGTTTTAAAATAATC
This sequence comes from Viscum album, assembly GCA_963277665.1. Lineage (NCBI taxonomy): Eukaryota > Viridiplantae > Streptophyta > Magnoliopsida > Santalales > Viscaceae > Viscum > Viscum album. Next base: position 24,759,370 of record OY728120.1, on the reverse strand, counting down.
TAGGCACCTTGATTAAGTAAAGTGATTCAATAAAATAGTTAAATAACAGTTTCATTAATTATTATTCAAGTATTAGCTTTTTCGGGTGAATAGTGTTTTTTAATTAAAAGTTTAATTAAAAATAATTAGAAAATTATTTTTATAAAAATGACTTTATTTTTGAACTCAGTGCATCGATATTATGTTATGGTAATTTTTGGGGTTTTTTCTGAAAAAAATGAATTTTCGATGAATAGTGTTTTTATTTAAAAATTAAATTACAAATATTTAGAAAATTATTTTTATAAAATGGTTTTCATTTTTGAAATCAGTGCATTGTTATTTGGTTAATGTGAAATTTTGGGATTTTTTTGAGAAAGTTGAATTTTCAGTGAATAGTAAAAATACAGTTTCAGGGTTTCGGTATGTTTAATGACACCATAACGTTGTCATGATGATGTCATGAGATCTTTTGAGGGTTGGCCGGCCAAGGGTGATGAATAATTGTTTTTGGGGCCCCATGTGGCCTAACTCCATGATATGTGACAAGGGAGCGCACATGGGTTTGAGAAAAGTACATGTGAGGTGTCCCTTGGCCATTAATGCCTTGTCCCCTCACATTCCCTATAAATACCAAGCCCTCCTCTCATCCATTCGACTCCCCACTCATTCCCAACGAATTTCTGGTGTCATTACCTCCCATGGAGTCCTCCCAAGGTGCCCCCAAGCCCTCAAGGTCCCAACTTTTGAGGTTTAAGAGTTACATTTTAAGGTAAGGGATCCGACCCCTCTCTTTCTTTTCAAGTAATCTCTTTTATGTCTTTTCTTTTATACTCCATGTTCTTATGTTAGAGGATGTTCTTTTATATTCATCCTACTGCCTATTTCATGTTCATATGATGAGAGACCCCCCCTTGCTCTCATCAATTCGTTTTAAGAATGTTTAAGTGGCGCCGTTAGGCTGCCGAATTTTTAAGGGATTCTTTCACCTTCCTCGTTTTCAAGTTCTATTTTCATTCAAGTCATTCATGCTCCTTTATGTTATATTGGGGTATGATCTCTATATATATCATGCTGGACTCTTATGTTCATATTATGAGAGACCCCATTTGATCTCTTCAATTCAGTATTTTGATGTTTTAAGTGGCGCCGTTAGGCTGCCGAATTTTTAAGTGGTTCTTCACCCTTCTCGTTTTGAAGTTCTACTTTCATGTCAATTATTTAAAGTTCCTTTTTGTTATATTGGGGTATGATCTATATATATATCATACTGTACTCTTATGTTCATATGATGAAAGACCCCATTTGATCTCTTCAATTCAGTATTTTGATGTTTTAAATGGCACCGTTAGGCTGCCGAATTTTTAAGTGGTTCTTCACCCTTCTCGTTTTGAAGTTCTACTTTCATGTCAATTATTTCAAGTTCCTTTTTGTTATATTGGGGTATGATCTCTATATATATCATACTGGACTCTTATTTTCATATGATGAGAGACCCCATTTGATCTCTTCAATTCAGTATTTTGATGTTTTAAGTGGCGCCGTTAGGCTGCCGAATTTTTAAGTGGTTCTTCACCCTTCTCATTTTGAAGTTCTACTTTCATGTCAATTCTTTCAAGTTTCTTTTTGTTATGTTGGGTAATTATCTCTATATCTATCATACTGAACTCTTATGTTCACATGATGAGAGATCCTATTTGATCTTTTCAAATCATTTTTGTTGAGGTTTAAGTAACGCCGTTAGGCTGCCGAACTTTCATAAGAGAAATCTTTTTTTTCTTCCTTCCATGTTTTTCATTTCAAATGGTATGTCCTTGAAATCTCATTACCATGATCATGTATCCTTCTTATTCTGTCCATGTACTATTTTATGGGTCATTTATGAATGTTTGACCCATTTTACCTCCCTTTTAATGTCTTCTAAAACCTCGGAACATTGCCGTTATGCTGCAGAATTTCTGTCTCAAAATGTCTATCTCTTTTTTCTAAAGTACTTTTATTATATTAAGTGAATACTCAAAGCTCTTTCTTCTAAACGGGTATTCACATATATACCAAAATGTTCAATTTTAAATTCTGGGATTTACATACATGAGACCCACCTTCCTTTTCTGTGGGTTTTAAAGTGATATAAAGATCATGTCTTTAAAGCAGTTTTTAAAAAGTTATGATTATGAAATGAAACCCATTTCCTTTATGCTATATGGGTTATTTATGAAATTTTTAATGATGATATATGTGGCTCACATGATAATAAAGGCAAATTTAAGGGTGCGCCCTGATAGCGCTCCAATGCATTGGGTAATGATGTAACCACTAGAGATTACAATTTTCACGATACCTTGGTGAATAACCTTGGTAATTTTAAAATGACACCTTGGGGATGGACCTTGGTGATATGTTCATGATTGTCTATGTTAAATTATGTAGCCACATCTTCATGTTATGAAAAAGTTTTATTTTTATTATGATAAGCCTCATGATTTAATTTTCATGCATTAATGTTCTTTTCATGACTTTAATGATGTATCTCAAGTTCATATGTAAAATGTTTCACTTGTTTCCCTTGCTGGGCCTTCTGATCACCCTTCCTTTTGATGTATGTCCCCAGGTTATGAGATGCAGTAATGAGCCTAGGGTGAACATGAGGAGAAGCCTTTCAAGTGTTTAAGAAGAAGGTTTTTTTGTTTCATGTTTTATGTTCCTTGTTTCCAAGACACTAAACCTTAAAGATCCTCAGTTCCGTGTAATGGAATGAAAAGTTATATTATAAAAAGACGGGATGCTATAATTATCTGATTTTACCTTGAAAACCCATCCTTGAAGGGTACAGATTTTAATCTAGAAGTTTCATCAATCTGAATAATTTATCATTTCAATAGGGAATCCTCTTTTAGATATTTTTGATTATTCTCTTTGAAATTAATGTTGGCCATGATCTTGTAATACCATTTCATAAAAAGCACAATGCCAGAGTGCCATCATGTTTATTATATTTATAGGAAAAAATACTATGTGATCAATTTTTCAACTCCATCATTTTCATTTATAGCATGAGAGGGTAACATATTCCTAGATATCTGCAAGAATCCTCTATGGTAATCAGTTAAGATGAGATGGCAGGTAAGAACGACTGGGTTAAGTCGAGGAATTTTTGTATTGTTACAAGAGAAAACATATTGGTTTCCCTATAGAAATGAAATGTAAAACTCGTACTAGTTGAGATTCATGGAGTAAATAATCTTTTAGGGTTTGGGTCCTCTTTTATTCATATATTTACCTACATGATCTCATCAATGATGGTGGATTCTCCTTTTTAAAATGTTTGAAACGTTTTAATGAGGACATACTCTTCTTCTTTCACTAATTAGTCTTTGGTGGAATTTTCTAATGAAGTTGTAAATCTAGGGGAATCACTTTCACCATTTAGGTGAGAGGATAAATATGAAAATAAATTATCATCAAAATATGTTAGAGTTTTCATATATAGATTCCATGGAGGATTTAATTTTATTCTTCCAATGGAGAAAAATGGGAATTGACATTAGGGATCAGGTCTATTGCCTAAAATAGATTTATAGGGAGAATGAATTCATTCTCGAGCATATAACAAGGATTTACGGAAGTGTTCCCCAATCCATTGGGGGAAACAACCTATATATCTTCATCCACAATGGATGTTATCCATACCTTTTATAGAAACCTACAAAAATATATGTGTTTTCTCATATATAGACAGGGGAACAATCAGAATTTAGTATGTTGACCTTTCCATTGATGGGGATTTTCAATCAGTAATAGATTTATTAGGATAACACCACGTGGATATATAGCCAATTAATTTTGAGTAGTGCATTGTATTTAGTTTCTTTTTGGATATCTATAATCTCGAAATTACTTGTGATGCCCCAAAAATGTATATTATGCATGATCATCTAAAACATCTATGATTATGGTAATAATATATATTAATGGTTGAATTTGTGGGAGAGAAATCCACTTTTAAATATGCTAAACATCTTATGGTATTAATTGAGATGATGTTGATTCTAGAGACATTTTCAATCAAAACCCTTCAAATGTTGACATTATCGAGTCTACCCAAATCATAAATAGGTTTGATGTGTCCCTATTTGACCTCATCTCAATACCAAAATGTTAACAAGATGGTGAAATGGAAGTATTATAGAATGGTATCCAAAAGATACAAATAGACAATATAAACATCTTTATAAAACATATTTTGGATCTCAAGGGATTAAATGATTGCCTCTATGAGTTCTTTTTTATGATTCTTCACATCTGGGATTCATAGTGTGGCTGGTAAAATAGATAGTTATTTATGAATGTCTAAATTATGTGACATGGGTTAGTGCTTCCTGAAGTGGGGTACTCCTTATTATGTTGCTTGGAAAGGCATTTGTTGTAGATTTGAATTGTTTGGGTGTATAGGTTTTGGGGGTATATACAACTAGTGGGGAAGGTCCCAATGAAATCCACTATTTTAAAAGGTTATTATATAATTTTACCCTCGCTAGGTGGTCTTGAATGACATCTAGGAACATACAATCACTTGATGATTCTATTACACCTCCATGTCTCTATTAGGATTGATGGATCACATTCCCATGGTTATATGCTTCCTATATTTCCTCCTTGGAGATGAGATCATTTTACTTGGTTTAGCTATGCAAGTAAAATCCATCATATGCTTGGTTCTTGTAAATGTGGAATTATTTTTTCGGATTCAGCATAGGGAACTTGTAAAAAGTGGAATATTTATCAATGGAGATGGGGTATAACTCATGTATCAGGTTAAAAACCCAAATATAGTCTCTTTGTCAGATGATGTTTCTATTTAGTGGGATGGTTCCCGTCCATTGAATATTGAGGGGAATTAATTTGTAAGAGTCTGAGCATGAATTGGATCATAATTAGACTATTCTTATTCTATCTCTTACCATGTATAATGGTCACATCAACCATTTAGTTCCAAAACTGATGTTACCTCCAAAAGTGGAAGAATTTCTATTTTTATGCCATGTTTTGATCCCATGTTTTCATAAACATAGTTAACTACTTTTTGATTCATAGTGTCTTTGACCGTGTGTCCACATCTGGCCGAAACATTCTTCCAATTAAAATTTTTGTGACTATTCAATGTTCATGGAGGTGACGTTCACATGGGAGTGATCTAACATCACATTTCTGGATTTAGACATTCTTTGTATATTTTATTTGTAGATAAATTAATACTGGATGTTATGATCTAGGCTTAAATAAAAAGAGTAGTATTAGAGACAATTGGTGGGACTGAAATCATTGGGATTCATGGTTCATGAAAACATAAATATCTTAATGTCCATGACTATGAATAAAAACCAAGGCCTTGTTCTTTTCAGGAGGAGTACCCTTTATTCATCTGTTCCAAAAATCCCCGGTGACCCCGACCTCCTTTAATGTCTGGACGATAGAAATTTTGTGGAATGTGATGCTCAATAGGAGGTAACGGCCCATTTGGAACATCCTTATGTTGTTGGACATGCAATTATACTGGTTTGATTATAATTGTGGACATCTGTTACATGTAGAGTGTCTTACCATATTTTGAAGAAATAAGTTGATATTTAGCTTAGGTTCACTGAATGTCATCTTCCAAATGTTGTCCAATTTTTATGAAATCACAAAACCCACCGAGATACACTATTAGAATCAAATGTTTTTCAATATATTCCTAGATATATTCAACATAATGTTCCTATAATATTTACTACGAGAGTAGACTATAGATGAATTGGTGAGACCCTTACAACAATCTAATACATCATCAAAACTATCATTTTAATTTTCATTCATTTCATTGGCTGAATGATTGTGTTTTATCATCTAAATGGTTCTATTATGGAAAAAGAATTAATTATGAAGGACATCCCATCCAAAAATGGATCATTCTAGAAGGATGTTGTATCAAACAATGGTGGACCGAATTATGGTATGTACAAAAAAAACATATGATTGTTCTCCACTTTCTGATCATTAGGGACCATCATCAGACATCATTGGGATATGAAGGGACTGATATTCTATTTGGGGACTCCAACATTGGAAATGGTAGTGAAATATGGATATCAAGAACTGTGTGGGGTAAAAGTGTACTCCACCCATTTTGGATGTGGATTAATTTTAGGATAAACATGTCCATGGATCCTCTCAATACATTTGGATTTTGTTTCCTATGACATGAAGGAATTGAGAAATTCAAGAGTTACTATTGTCTAAGACACCTCACATATATAGGGACCATGTGGATCCAGATGATGTGTCCAGGTTTTTACCTCTCATTAATCTCAATTAATGAAAATACTATGTATTTTCCCTTCAAAGGGATAAGATGTTGTCATAAAGGGGAGACATCATGATCATTTTTGAAATCCTCATTTATGTAAACTGGCCACCTAGAGGAGGAGTTGGGATGAAACTCAGATGACACTCTTAAAGGATAATCAAATCCTTCTAGATATATGTTAAATTAATATTCACCTATATTTTAAGATGATACTCATAGGTAATATTTCCCCTATATATATCCTAAAATATTTTACTAGGATTTTTAATCTCATTTTATATTATTCAAATTTTTTTCTAAGGAACATTGTCTCTTAAGGATGTTGATTGAGATGTTGCCAAAACATTCCATTATCCATGTTATGGTTCTACCATATATGTTGAAACTCGATATTTTGTGGTGTTGTGTTATTGATTTTCCTCTAGTTCTATGTAGGTGCATCCTCAGTTGCTGCATCCAGATCCTCCACTCAGGGTATGTGACGAAGCGTTGTCGTGTACGCTCTCAAAAATATTTATAGCTAAGTGCAGCACAGGGGCTGACCTAGGTCGTTCTCTTGAGGAGCTTTTGTGGTTAATAAATCACTACTTCTATTCCACCTAATCTAATTCTTTTTTTGTTGTTTAATATTTTATGAAATAAATGTAATTTAATAAAATAAATTAAATTCATAAATCATATGAAACTAAAATTTAATTCTAAATTACCATGCAATGCTAAACAGAATGTAATTAGGGAAGAAAGGAAGTTCTCCCGAGAGAATATTCAGGGAGCACCTTCATTGGACAGCTTCAAATATTCTTAGTGTACACACTCCATCGTATGTGTGCACACCTTATTCTACCCCTGTTGTGAATGAAAAGCCTACTTAGCGATCGCCAAGCACACCTTCCATCCACCTCCTCAATCGAGGGAAAATGGTTGTAGATTAAGAAGTTAATCTTTAGACAACCATAGTGAGGATTACACCCACTATAAATTATCCTTAGAATTAACTCAAAGAATATTAAAAACATGGTCTTGGGTTCAAGAACCTGATTACTCCCTCGGGATATTCCTCGGATTAGTTACTCATGATCATGAGTATTATAGTTCACGATGGTAAGATGAGAGGAAGAAAAGAGGGTGAATCGGTGGACACAAAAATAAAAACAATGCATGAATTTATTAGAAATCTAAATTACAATTAAAAACTAAAAATAAAGAAAAGAAATAAAATAAAAAGAAATGTGGAAGATTTGTGGCCGGCCTCCCTCGGTGGAGATCTCCTCCTTGGTGCCTTGAAGAAGTGGATGGAGAATGGGATGGTTTGAGGGGAAGGAGCTCTCCTCCTTTTATAGGCAGAATTCTACCCCCGAAAGTTGTCGCGTTTTGGACCCCATAAATGACCTCTTCACGCGTTGAGGCCTTCTTCAATGTTGTTCATAATTGTCTTGGCCGTGTCCCCTAAAAATCTCAGCGGCTTTGGATAGGTATTCCGAGAGTTATGGCCAATTTCCTCTGACAATTTATTCTGTCCAGTCAGAATCATCAAACCGAAAAACACCGTTTTGTACTGAATTAATGTCCATGAACACGGCCATTTCAGGCGTGGCCTCCTTAATGAAACTTGTTCAAAAGCTTCTTAACCGTCTATCCACAAAATTTCAGCTCCATTAAAGTCGTTTTGAGAGAGTTATGGATATTTCACTGAACCTTCGTTTTTCTGGAAGAAATTTCCTGGAAGCTTCCTTGGTGTTCCTCAATAATCTTCAACTTCATTGAATTGTTTGGACCTCAAGATGGTAGAATCAGATCCTGGTCCAGAAGACAAAGTTGAAGGAAATAAAATAAGGATTCTAACAAAATTTTAATCAGAAAATTTGGAATTTTGTTTTTCCTGAAATGACCAAAATACCCCTGACGTAAAATTCTGTCAAAAATCCAGAATTAGCTTTTTTTCACATTTGGGTTCAAAATAGCACTAAAAACTAAAAACATGATAATTACCCATTCAATAACACTTTTGTGGGATTATAAACAATGTTTTACAGTATAAAATATATGAAAATGTGAGCTTCATCACTCCCCCACACTTAAACATTGCACTCCTGGGCAATCATCTTACATCCAAATCAAAATCCACACAACAATCAAAAATGAGAAAATATCAATGATTTTATCCAAAATAGAATTCCATCATGTCTCATTTATGAATAATAATTCTCTCATTTTCATTTCAATAATTACAATTTGTTCAACCTCAAAAATCAATCCATGACCCAATCACAACCTACCTCACATTGATTTTTATGTCACTCTTCACTCAAGAGAAATTGATTCTGGAGTTATGCTCATACTTGAAAATCACATGTATCACCATAGGTTTGTGAAAATTATCATTTCTCCACAGCGTGAAACATGAAAATGAATTTAATCATGAGGGCTTTAATTAAAGGTTCAAATGATTCTGTGGCTTAGGGTCGGTGGTAAAATGATTGAAAAATGTTCCAAGCTAGAAAGAGGAGGTTGAACTTTTAAGTACAATGCATGATTAAATCAAGTGAAAACACAGGAAATTCCTCACTCAATACAGCTTGTAAATGTGAAAAACAACCCCACCCATCTTTATGACATGGTACATGAGCCAATAAGTGATTATATCATCTAAGTTCTCCTCTTTTTTTTTCAAAGCTCCAGAAAGGCACAGCTTTATTTTCTTTTTTTTTCTTCTTTTTTTATGGAGGATGAGCTGAAAATTGAATACAATGAATGAATGACAATTCATGCCCTTGATTTTTTTTGGGAGGGACATGAGTCATAAAAGAATGTATAATGAGGAATTCAAGCTCATCTCCATTTTTTCTTCTTTTTTTTAGGAGAAATGGATGAACCAAATAAAGCACAATGAAATGATGACACATGCCCAATTATCTTGTTATCCACTGCCCAAAGTATTGAAACACACCTCACACCACCCATAAATGATACACATTCCAATGAACGCACACGAAAGGCCCTTCCCCCACACTCAAACTTGAAATATCCATGCAAAAATACTAAAAGTGCGGGTAGGTATGGAAAAATTGGCTTGTAATGTGGCTTAAACCTATAAGGCAATTCATGGCATCTAAGGGATTACGAAGGATAAATATAAAGGTGGGTCTCAGGATAAAATGTGGCTAGCCAATGAGAGTCCTCAATCATTTTAAATACATTCCATGAAATCCAAAGCTTCGAAAGAGAATATTCACAAATTCTGGTTCTCACACAAAATTCAAGTTTCCCTCAATAAAGTGTGGGTATTAGGAAGAATATGTAAAAGTGGTTTAGAATACCTCACAGGATTGGGAAAAAAAATATTTTGAGACAGTGTTTCATGGTCATGGATTTCAAAAATCAGTCAAACTCATAAAAATGATTGACAATCCAATTCAAAAAAAATGTTTTCACATCAACAATCATTTAAAATCCATTATTTCAAAAATCATTTCAACTCTTTCAAAATAAATTGATGTGTTAAAAGTGATAAGAATATTCATTAAAGCTCAAAAATCCTAAAAAAAATGAAAAGAACACAAGAAGAACTAAGCAGGTTGACACTCCCCCACACTTAAATTTAACTACCCCTTATTTCAACTCAACAAAATATAAATATAAAGGTAAAAAAATAAAAGGGAAGGAAAGATACAACCTGACATTATTTTAGAGGTGGATGCCTTGAGTTAAGCTCCTAGAAGCAGCCACTTTAAAACTACAAGAAAGTAATTAAAATACATAAGAAAAATAAATAAAAAGAATGAGAAAGGGAAAAGAAAAGAGATAATGCTTGGTTTAGACCCCCAAGCGGGTGCTAGGTTTTTACTTCCCCTAGTCAGGCAGTTTCAGTAGATTATCCCCAATCAGAAGGTGGATGTGGTTTCTTTGAGATGAACCACCACATGTGAGTTTTCCCGATGTCCATGATTAAACACTGAAAGTAGAGAACCCCAAATAAGATAAGAATGTTCCCAACCACCGAGAAAGAATAAAGAAGAAATTTGAGGTTCGAAGTGGGAGGGAATAAAAGATAAGGATTCTCCCTATTAACTTCAGCGGTGTCCTCCTCCATATGGTATACAAATTTCTGTTGAGGAGGTAGTCGCACCACCACCAGCTTCTTCAGATCTTCTTCCTCGATTACCACCACTTTGGTGGTATCATCATCAAAATCCAAGTCCTGATCCATTTGTGTTGTATCTGAAATTTCAGGAAAGGAGAAGTCAGAAAACAATTCAGTTTGAATAAAATTAAAACATGACGAATCAATAAAGAAATCTTCCCTTTCAAGTAATTCAACTTGGTAATTGATCTCTTCAGGCATGAACATTGGAAACTCCATCTCAGCAGGTGCATCTTCTTTTTCATCTTCTCCCATCAGTGCATCAGTTGGAATGTGTAATTCTGGGACCTCCTTGAGCAATGGTTGAGTGCGGGATGATGTGATAAGTTCTTTTAGAAGTTCTTTCTCACCCACCTCAGGTTCTTTAACATAAAATTTGATCGGTGAAATCTCTTCTACCACTCGTTCTGGTTCAGGTTCAGGCTCAGGTTCAGGTTGTTCTTGGGATGCGCGTACATATTCTGCAATCAATTCTATTTGGCCCTCCAAGTTTTTCACTTTATCACTAATCCTATGAAACTGCGCATCTAGTTCATTGTAAAAATTATCTTGCAGTTGAGATTGATCAGTCCATGCATAATAATCATAATTTGAATACATCATGAACAAAGACGATTTTTTTTTAATTTTTGAAATTTATCATTTTTTTGTTGTTTTTTTTAATGAAAGGAAAATTATTTACACAATGTGAATAAAAATAGTGAATTAAAACCACTTGGCTCCCTGGCAACGGCGCCAATTTGACGAAGCGTTGTCGTGCACGCTCTCAAAAATATTTATAGCTAAGTGCAGCACAGGGGCTGACCTAGGTCGTTCTCTTGAGGAGCTTTTGTGGTTAATAAATCACTACTTCTATTCCACCTAATCTAATTCTTTTTTTGTTGTTTAATATTTTATGAAATAAATGTAATTTAATAAAATAAATTAAATTCATAAATCATATGAAACTAAAATTTAATTCTAAATTACCATGCAATGCTAAACAGAATGTAATTAGGGAAGAAAGGAAGTTCTCCCGAGAGAATATTCAGGAAGCACCTTCATTGGCCAGCTTCAAATATTCTTAGTGTACACACTCCATCGTATGTGTGCACACCTTATTCTACCCCTGTTGTGAATGAAAAGCCTACTTAGCGATCGCCAAGCACACCTTCCATCCACCTCCTCAATCGAGGGAAAATGGTTGTAGATTAAGAAGTTAATCTTTAGACAACCATAGTGAGGATTACACCCACTATAAATTATCCTTAGAATTAACTCAAAGAATATTAAAAACATGGTCTTGGGTTCAAGAACCTTATTACTCCCTCGGGATATTTCTCGGATTAGTTACTCATGATCATGAGTATTATAGTTCACGATGGTAAGATGAGAGGAAGAAAAGAGGGTGAATCGGTGGACACAAAAATAAAAACAATGCATGAATTTATTAGAAATCTAAATTACAATTAAAAACTAAAAATAAAGAAAAGAAATAAAATAAAAAGAAATGTGGAAGATTTGCGGCCGGCCTCCCTCGGTGGAGATCTCCTCCTTGGTGCCTTGAAGAAGTGGATGGAGAATGGGATGGTTTGAGGGGAAGGAGCTCTCCTCCTTTTATAGGCAGAATTCTACCCCCGAAAGTTGTCGCGTTTTGGACCCCATAAATGACCTCTTCACGTGTTGAGGCCTTCTTCAATGTTGTTCTTAATTGTCTTGGCCGTGTCCCCTCAAAATCTCAGCGGATTTGGATAGGTATTCCGAGAGTTATGGCCAATTTCCTCTGACAATTTATTCTGTCCAGTCAGAATCATCAAACCGAAAAACACCGTTTTGTACTGAATTAATGTCCATGAACACGGCCATTTCAGGCGTGGCCTCCTTAATGAAACTTGTTCAAAAGCTTCTTAACCGTCTATCCACAAAACGTCAGCTCCATTAAAGTCGTTTTGAGGGAGTTATGGATATTTCACTGAACCTTCGTTTTTCTGGAAGAAATTTCCTGGAAGCTTCCTTGGTGTTCCTCAATAATCTTCAACTTCATTAAATTGTTTGGACCTCAAGATGGTAGAATCAGATCCTGGTCCAGAAGACAAAGTTGAAGGAAATAAAATAAGGATTCTAACAAAATTTTAATCAGAAAATTTGGAATTTTATTTTTCCTGAAATGACCAAAATACCCCTGACGTAAAATTCTGTCAAAAATCCAGAATTAGCTTTTTTTCACATTTGGGTTCAAAATAGCACTAAAACCTAAAAACATGATAATTACCCATTCAATAACACTTTTGTGGGATTATAAACATTGTTTTACAGTATAAAATATATGAAAATGTGAGCTTCATCAGTATGTTTTTCATATTGCATCCCTCTACATCAAATTCATGATCCACATTATCTTTTTTATGGTAATAATATTCATAGTGGTATATCATGAAAATGGTTGTTTAACAATTACTTTTTACATAATAGGGTGATTATTCACTATATTCATTATTGTCATTTCTCAAACCCTTGTCTGTATTGTGTTTTTTCACCTTCAAACACCATTAGGGTTTATTTTAATTCATCATACATTCCACCCATCTCAGTATGTGTGTTATAACATTAAAGAAGGGCCTGGTCATGATTTACTTATGGGCCCCAAATAGAAGAGGTCATTCTTGAGATGGGAGGAACATATGGGATGATATCGATAGAAATTTATCTCCCAAACTGAATAAGATTAATTCCATATGTGGAAATGAGGAACATGATAATGCCACCAGATCTATAGGATGGGTCCTATATGAGGCCAAAATTCACATCGATTGATATTTTTTGAACATTTTATGATTTTGGTAAAAGAGTTGATGATTATATTTATAGGAATTAAAATCTAAATCCACATAAGAGGATAACTATAATCATTTGTGGATATCTCTATAACCAAAATGGGAGACAATGATCCTGGTCATAATGATTGATATTTAAATCCCCCAGCCCTTTAGACGGGGTTTGTTTATAGATATTAAAGGCATGTCCTAGATCTACTCATGTATTGATGATCTTAGTGGTGTAGATGATGGTAGATATTCTCCCAACCTAGTTTGTTGGGTTCCCTCTAGGATGAATGTTATGGCTACTATCATTATGGCATGTTTGGAGTGGGCTATTTTTTCTCATACAGTCATCGGGTGCAAAGGTATACCATATCAGGAATCAATTTACAAGGGTAGCTATTTGGTTAATTTCTAAATTGCATTCAGAGTATAAAATTTATTCTTGTTTATTAAATGGTCATAATTAATCGATCTATTGCCTACCACATTACAGCTTTTGTATTCCTTTGAACTATTGAGTACATGTCTTTTCATTGTAGTGACCTGCTGGATCATGCATTACATGGTCAAATAATTTCATTGGAGTCTATGACATTATAGGACTCCATATAATATTGGTTCTATTGTTCCATGGTTGCAGTGAAGTGGAATGCTCTATGAATTCCACATTCTCAAATACATGTACAATATTTGGATTTGGTGACCATCTTCCAAGGAGTTGGGATGAAACACAAGTGTTCATGTTTTATATTTTCATTGTGATTATATAGTTTTGGATCATGATTTAGGGAAATAATATCATGTTATAGGTGACAACAGAAAATCTTGATGATCCCGAGGTGATCCTTATATCCTTGGTATACAAGGTTCCTAGCCTTTAGTCTCTAATGATTTTCCCACATATTTTGATGTGATAAGGCATGAAATCCATCTCTATATCCTCGGTATTATCATAGTTAATGGTTTAAAGTCAACAAAATATTGTGGATAAGTTCATTATGGGTAAATAATTCCATATGAGAATATATGATTCCTATGAATCATACATACACTTCTCCATCTGATTAGACCATAGATGGTGCTTCTTGGGGACTCATACTGACTGAAGGTGAGTGTTTCTCAAATTTAATGGGGGAATTGTAAACAGTTTCCACCAATGGTTCCAGAAACTCGATATATAAAGATTTATATGTATTTTAATCCTCTTTTTATGGGGTTATCTTGGATATGGGAGGATTTACTTTTCTGTGGGAGATATTTCTAGAGGTAGGTTGGCAGTGGAGGATGATAGTAGATGACTTCATATGATCCATGTCCACTATATTATGTGGAGGAATGTCATATTAATGATCACTGTCTACTTTGGTTGAAGATTAAACATACCCTTGAGGTGTTGATAATGTTTCTTGAACAACCTCAAGGACATTGGAATTGCAAATATTGAGGATATGACCCTCATTCTGCATCATGGTCAGGATATTTTGACCTGTCTTTTGGATTTGTGCAGGGAAATGTCATTGTGGTATAATATCTTCTAGAATTTTTTTAACCATCTAGTGATACAGATGTATTATCCCTCAAATGATAATATATTTTATTATTCCAATGAGATTCCTTGTTAATGATTCGATTATGATTGATTCAATAGGAATGTTCTATTTTTCATTGGTTCACCCTTGTTATAAAGTTGATATAGGGTAGATCATGTACCATTGGAGTATTATTTTTATCCTTTTTGATAGGATTATGAAACTATACCTTAGCATGAGCTGCTCTCACTTGGTGTGACCTGGTTTCAATATGAATATGAGCTCGGACTGAATATGATATCCCTATTTCAATATGTTGAAGGTCATCCTAAATGGGAAAAAGGATATGCACATACTCTTATATGGTGTTGAAAATATGATTCTATAATCATTTATTAGCTGAATTAAGAATATGATCCTCCCTTACCTGATCTAATAGAATAGTCTCAGTATTATCTTTAAAAGGTATATAAACATGTTGTAAGTCATTTTCCATTATCACTTGGTGCCTCTTTGTTAAAATGGGAGTATTATCCCAATCCAAATCATTTAGAGTACGTCCCTGGTCTTTTTTATATGAATATGAACCTATCTCAATGCATGTGTGGATCTTATATATTGAGACATATCTATAATCAGGATATAATCTAGATATATGGCGATTGGAATATGCCAATTGTCTTTTTCGACATGAATGTGTCCCTCTACTGAGGCACGTACCACACTCAGTAGGTGAGTCCATGTCAGAATAGGAATATGATCCCAGTTTGACTCATCATCTTTTTCTATAATATTCTAATAATATAATTGTTTTAGGGAATAAATATGTGAATACTCCCAAGAAAACACATGTTCATAGTGATCATAGTGTTTTCATGCACTATATGTTCAAATAATAATATTATCATATACGTATATCTATACCAGTTTCAATATAATAAATTGGAGGTCACCAGCAATATGTAAGTTGTAATGACTCTTTAGAAATTTTTTTACATGAATGTAAGAATATATTTTCTATCTACACTATGTAATGGAATATATATTTGATTAATATAATTATATGACCCCACTTTATTCCTCATTGTCCCCAAGAATATGTTGCTCGACTTCATGAAATGGATAGGAATATGTGCCGCCATCATGCTAAATATAGGAATATACCAACAACCATCTTCTATAGGGGTTGGGATATGTTCCTTCTCATTGGTTTACTCCAAATTATGCTGGAAGACATCATCCTAAAGATTGTGGAAATGTTCCCACTTATGATTATCTCGATAATTCCATACCTAATGTGTCTTCATTTTTTCACATGGAATGGGATAATAAGTGGAATTTGATAGTTGGTTCCCTCATTAATTTATTAAAGAGAACTACTTGGATAGTTCTAGAAATGATGGTTTATATGAACCATCCCCAGCAATCCCAAAACTAAAAATGAGATATAGTTGACTCCTTGATCACTGTCAAGAGATACTGAAGTTAGTGGTTTTCATACTCTAGGGATAAGATTCCAATGTAGTTGGATACAAAAATGAGTTCCCCAAGTATTACTAAAAAATTCCATGGATTATTTAGAACCATTAGTTTAAGAGTTTGGAGACTATCACAGGAAGCCCCAATTTTTATAATCTGTTTATTTTTATTGTATTATAGTATCATTTAATTTTCTAACAGTCATTGAAGCTATCAATCATGTGAGGTTATACTGATTCCCATAGAGTGTGAAGTTGTAAATTATTTTCTAGAACAATCACTCTATGAAGAAATTATCTTGAGTTATGTTTTGATTGAGAGAGAATTGTCTATAGACACAAATACAAAAAGTAATAATGTCACCAATCCATGCATCATTGTAGGCATGATTTGTGCTCAATAAAATATACATGGGTAAAAAATTCCATTTATTATTCAATTTAAATCCATTCTTCTCACGTGAAATTTTCAAATTGGGGATGATATTATTTTATGATAACCCTAGATAGAGAAGATTATTTATAAGATCCATGATAGATTCCCATATTTGTTTATATAGGATGTGAAAAAATGTGTTTAACCATGTTCAACCTCTCAATTTTTTTATGATAGATTCTCATCTATCTCCCCATTATATTATCATTGAAAACGATATGACAACCCATATAATAGGAATTAAATTTTCCCACAAGAACTGGGAAGTATATATAATTTTATACTTATATAGAGATATCTTTTCTAAATGATTTCATTCCAGGTACCCCACTTTTTATTCATTGGAAAAATGTGGTTTTCTTGGCCTAATATTATGATTAGGGGGTAAATTTAATGTACAATAATTAAAGTCAATTTTGACATTTTTTAATCTCTAACAAAAACTCCCAATGGATTCCACACACATAAATATGTAATGATATACTTCCCAAAGGCTTGTGGTCCTATAGTGTATCATTGCAAATGATTCTTAATATCTCACATTCTTCAATTGGATGGGAGTTTCGGATCATCACACCCTTATAGGGTGTAACGACCCAATCTTTTATCAATGAAAATCCCTCATGATCTAATTAAATGTCATATTATATAAAATGGTAATATAAAATATGCACTTCCTTGGTTTTAAGGATTTCAAAATACTATTAATAATTTTTACATTTGATTATATATCCTTTTAACAATTATCAATTGATTAGTAGAAATATAGGGATTTAAAAAATCCAGTTTACTCATACAAATGAAGTGTTGACATCATCTTGTAGAAGTGCTCCATACAAAGAGCATTATTCAGAGCTCGGAATGGAGGAGGTATCATTTGGATTCCCTCTTGACCAATCCCAAGCTGTGCTTCAACATGATAAGCTTGAGTGGAACCACCTATGGGCGAAGTGGATGTTAATAGTGATTACCACCCATGTGATGTTATTTGTGCATCCCCAAGAGTATATCACCATCAAACACCTTACCATTCGGTCTTATACAGGTGTTATAAGGAGCTATGTAACAAGACCTTAAAACTATGATTATATGAATTATTTTTGTATAGAATATGGAATATACATTCATTTTATTATTGTAACTTTGTAAATTGTTTTTAAATCACAAATAGTATATATATTTAATATTCAATTAAGAAATATATTTTGAGGAATTAATGGATTTTTGGAAATAAAAAATATTTTGATAAAATATTCATTTTACTCAATTAATTTTTATTAAATATATATTATCGTATAATTTTTAAGAATAAAATTTTGATTTCTATTAAGGTTTGAAAACTGTTTTTGTCAAAAACCATGAATTTTCAATAAATGTCATTTTTTTCTTTTAAAAGAGAAAATTAACATAATTAATGAATTATTTAGATAAAATGAATATTATATTTGGAATTAGGATGTCTAAATTATCCAATGGTGAATTTTTAATAATTTTATGAGACTATTGAATGTTTGGGTAAAAATTAAACACTGTTTAAATATATAATATGTTTTATGACATCATAATGACCCAATAACAATGTAATAAAAAATATTAAATGTTATTTTAGGCCAATATATGTTTCACCTTTAATATAATTTGATTTTATATTTTTTTGTTTAATTTTATGGAGCCTTAGTGGACCCTCCAAGACATATAAAACATTTTATCTTTTCAAATTGAGTTCCTTGAGAGTGTTACTCACCTACACATATGAAAGAAATTTTTTTTTAGAATTTATGCCATTTTACTTATAAAATATTGTTATCCACTCCCATATTGCAAAAACCATAGGCAAAAACCATGGGTTGGTTTGTGGTTTTGATTAGTTTAATGTGTAGTTCCAAAACCTAAATGATAAATAATTCCATCTCTTTTCCTATATTATCCCACCCAATATCCCACATATATTCAAAAAACAAAACCTTTTGAACTCAACTATCCTCTAAAATCCCCTCTTTATAATCCTCCCAAGGCACCCCATGCTCCCAATTATCCACTCTCAATCCCCTCGAAATCCTTTGGTGTCACACTTCCATGTAAGGGATTTCTTCCTTTCCCATTTTTTTCCAAATTTCATTACTTTGTTATACCCTTTTGGTTTTAAATAAAAATTTAGGGGTATGATTTTTCACCACCCCCATACATCCCACATTATGATTTAATTATTATATAAACCATTATATCTCATTAATTCCTCACATTCACAACCGTTACCATGTTGAAATTCCGTAAGGGATTATCTCTATTAATTTACATTCAAGAAATTATTTTGAATTATAAATATAAATTATATTACATATGTTGGTGAAATGTATCTATGTGATCCTTTAATTTCCATTTCACATACAAATTATGAGACACCCCTTTCTTTCCCATTAATGATTTTTTTTGAAATCCTATGTCACGTCATTATACTACTGAAATTGAACTGTGATTTTCCAAGCCAATGTCATTGTGTACTGAATACCATACCCATTTTTCTATAATGGGTATTCAACTTCATTCACATTTACATATTGATTATAATGTTTCTTGTATTAATTTTAGTTTCCATTATTGTGGAATAAATTATGATGTTCGATGAATCTATGTTCTATGATCTATGTGGCACACTTATGTATGGAATTAAATGAATAATAAAGGTGTTCCCTGATAGCGCTCCAATGCATTGGGTAATGAATAGTATCATGATACATCGATTACAATGATGGTTTGTTAATTATAATTCAGTTTCAATGATGTTTTTATCATTCTCCGTGAGCAATTATCCGTGGATCAAGCTAATATCATGTTAAATATTGATTCTACATTTCTAAGTTATGATAATCATGCTATATCAATAATTTTATGTTCATGTTTTTCTTGAGCTCCATTGATAATCCTATTTCCTAATACATAATGTATTATTCATTCTATGACTTGTTTACTCCCTTACTTGTGTTTATAACTCACCCTTTTCACATGTATGTACTCCATTTATCCCATGAAATGATAAGTTCAAGGATATATTATGGTCATGTAAACGATGTTTTCAATAAAGAAGTTGGGTTTTATGTTCTACATTGTTTTTTAATGATACCAATTTCTAAATACACTATATCTCTTGATCACCAGAATTGTATTAAGTGTATTTTTATGTAATAAATCATGTTTAACTATGTATTATATTACATGATTTTTATAGTTGGAATCATAGGATAGGTTTAGTTATTATTGTGATTAGGATTAGAAAACCATAGTGAATGCCATAGGTATAAGACTAAGTATAATAAAAACATCCCAAAATATTGGGAGTAATGAGTATGTGGGTTATCAAGAAAATACAACCATGTCTGGATACGAGCAGGTAGAGGCGACTCTGGCGCAGATGAATCTAGGTGTAAAACACGAAAAAACCTCTTTAATCTAGACTCAGATGAGAACAAGTTCCTGCCAACAAGCCTTACTGCACTCTTGGTTATGAAACTCCTAGGGGATATGATTCAATAATTTCACGAGATTAGTATGAACCATTATTGAGGAAAAAAATTCCCTAAATAATTTATGTTGAGATGTTGATAATGGATAACATAGATTGAGGCATATAAATTCATAAGTTAAATAAATAAAACCAACTTATAAGTTATCCCTTTTGTCTTTGGATTCCCCTTAATGTGTTACCCCTAACATTACTTTTATTCCAGAAAATATATGGTAATTGGAGGACTCAAGATAAAAACTGATGTAAAGATTAATGTTATTATCGTTCTAATGAGATGCACAATCCGATGGGAGCTGGAATCACAAACATTGTCATGATACTCTCATAGTTATCTACTATTTTAAATAAAAACATGGGTCAAGAGGAACGTTCAACCCCCCCCCCCCCCCCTGAAGAATTAACAAGTTACAATCGAGATCTAAATGAGACAATGGCCTCTGATCCCTCAATCGTTGAACAATGGATCAACTGCATTGAAGAAATATAATCTACCACTCGATGTTCTGAATAAGAGTTAATTCTTCTGGATAATTATCATATGGATGGTGAACCTAATCAATGGAGGACATTGATAATAAAATATGAAGCCTGAGGAAGATATTGAGACATTGGAATGGAAGGATTAGTAGAAATTGTTTTTTGATAAATATTTTTCGTGCACTCTCTGACTAAAGATGGAAACATACATCATTTCCCTCAAGAAAAAAGATGATGAATCCATCATAGCGTATGAGGAAAACTTCAAAAGGATTGCATGATATGCCTCTGACTTCATCATTACTACCGAATAGAAGGTTGACTACTTCTTTAGTGGGCTAAAACCTCGCCTATGGAATGCCCTGGAAATCCGTGACTTTTATAACTATGAATAAATTGGGCGATGTGACCTCAATGTCAAAATAGATATCATAGAATCTTAGGGGTATCATGGGGATAAGAAGTGCAAGGTGGAATTAAATTCTGGCTGTCCGATGGATAAATACAAGGATTCTAAGAAAATCCAGCACGCCACTTTCAAACGACATTGAAAGAAGAATCCAGGAAATTTCCTTAAGGGGGCTAGAAAATTATTTAGGTGTGGAAGAGAAGGGATCCTGGAAATTAACTGCCATCAAGAAAATCCCATAGCTACAACTATGGAGAGGAATAATCCTTTAGACCCTCAATGCATTGTTCATTGCATCAACTACAAATAACCAGGTTACTTTGCAAACCAATTCCCTAATCCAATGGTCTATGGAGGCAACCAATAACCTCGATGGAAGGAAGGGAAATATTTTTCCATCACTTACCCCGTAGTAAACCCTGACAACGAAGTGGTGACTTGTACACTATTTATTCATTCAAGAATAAAGAACATACTTTTTTATTCTAGTTTTCACATTCTTTTATATCCCAAATGATTACTGGCTCAATCACAAAACCCTCACAAATCATGGAATTAAATATGTCTATGGGAATGGAAAATGGGTCAATCATTGTATCCCATGAATATTACTCCTCCCCTATCACAATTTTCAGATTGAACTTCCCAGCGAACCTCGTTATACTTTCTATGGTATAATTTTATGAAATTCATGGCATTGATTGGATTTCTCTATATATAGTGAACATAAATTTCCGTGGGAGGGAATTCACTTTACATATGGTGAATCGACCCCTGATTCAATACAAGTGAAAGAATATGTATGAATATTCTTTAGAACCATCATCTCAAGCATGGATATTATTACCATATGAGCATGCGTATCATTCTCAGATGATTTAGTCTAAGGAGGAAACCATCCTTGACGACAAGTCTATTGTGAGGGAATTCACTGAAGTGTTTCCCAAGGAATTTCCTAGTATTAATCTTAGAAGGGAGGATGAATTATTAATTGATCTCATAAATAGGGTGTTTCCAATATAATAGACTCTATATAGAAATGCTATTGTGGAGCTTGACGAGTTGAAGAGACAACTACAGGAGAATCTAGATAAATGGTTTATATCACAAATGCATCACCATGGGGTGAACCAATCCAATTCATCATGAAGAAGTATTGGTCAATGCGCCTTTTTTATTTATTCTCATTATCTCAACAAAAATAAAGCTAAATAACAAGTATCCTCATCCAAAAATTGATGACTTGTTTGATCAGCTACATTGATCACAACAATTCTCCAAGGTGGATATGCAGTAAGGATATTATCAAGTAAGGATGAAAAAAGAAGATATCCCCAAGACTGATTTTTGTGAAAGATACAGGCACTATGAATTCATAGTAATTCCTTTCGGTCACACCAATTCTCTAACAATCTTTATTGAATTGATGAATATATTCATTATTGGTTACCTCGACAAAATGTTGGTAGTCTTTATAGATGATGTTTCAATATAATCTAAAAACAAGGAAGATAATGAGGACTATCTAAGAACTGTACTAGAGACCTTGTGAATACAGAAGCTATATGCAAAGTACAAAAAGTGTGAGTTATGGTTGTTGGAGGTCTCATTATTAGGTCATATCATCACAAGTAATGGAATGTCTGGGGATCCCCTTACGGAAGCTACAATTGTGGAATGGACGAGGACAACATTGGTGATGGAAATCTATAAATTTCTAGGGTTAGCTGGATATTATCACTGATTTGTGAAAACAATTCTCATGATTGAACAACACAATTACCAATGTAATCCGGAAGGGTGTAAAGTTTTATTTTATTGATAAATGTGAATATATATTAAAGGATTTTAAAAGGATTTTTATCACTATTCTTGTTCTCACACTACCCATAATTGGATAAATTTTTGTGGTATTCAGGGATGCGTCAATGAACGGATCGGGAAGTGTGTGGATGAAAAATGAAAATTCATTTCTTCTGCATAATGGAAATTGAAATTTCATGAGAAAAACTATACAAAAACTTATCTGGAGGTGGTTGTAGTAGTATTCGGTGTAATAATTTTGCAACATTCCCTCATTGGGGAGAAGTGTGAAATATACACGGATCACAAAATCCCTAAGTATATATTCAAACAGAAAGAGTGGAACATGTGCCAGTGAATATTGATAGAGTTAACCAAAGACTATGACTACTCAATCCTTTACCACCTTAGGAAAGTGAAAAAGGTGGTGGATTCTCTATGTAGAAAGGGCACATCGATTCTATAATTTATTAGAATTGAAAAGGATACAATCATATTATATATGATGAAGATGGAAATGGGAATCATAATTAAGGGAACATCATCAATACTTTCACAAATTATTGCTTAATTTTATCTTTGGAAAAGGTTAAAGGATTCTCAAAAGTATGATGTGAAAATTCAGAAGAAAGTGGAAACTATCAGAAAAGGGGAATCCTCAGAGTTCATTGTTAATGATGAATGAATTGTGATATTTGGGTCACTAATAAACATTCCATCAAATACGGAGATAAAAAATGAAATTTTAGATTATGCACATAATTAGAATTTATCCATTCACCAAGGTAACAAAAATATGTATTGAGATCTCCAGGGGAATTATTTTTGGGATAAAATGAAGAAGGAGATCACTGAGTATAAATCAAAGTACATGGTATGTATGCTTGTGAAGGCTGAGAGGTAGAAGTCTAAGGGGAGGATGCAACCATTACCCATATCAGCTTGGAAGTGGGAGAACATCACCATTGAATTTTTCACCAGACATTCAAATACATCCAAATAAAATGACGTTACATGGGTTATTGTGGATCTTCATACAAAGACTACACACTTCATTGCAATTTGGTAGGATTTATCAATAGATAAACTAGAAGAGATAAGTATTAGAGATCTATTAAGGCTGCATGTAGTACCACTATCAATTGAATCTGATCGAGATCCATGATTCAATACTTAGTGTTGGAAGTGTTTTTAACATGCTCTAAATATTGAGTTTTACTTCAATACGGATTATCATTCTCAAACTGAGGGCCAATTTGAGCGGACTGTCCAAACACTAGAGGACATGTTTAGAGCATTATTAATTGAATACAAAGGAGGATGGGATCAACATAATCCTCTTGTCATGTTCTCTTTCAATAATAGTTTCTGCTCAAGAATCTGAATTTATCCCTATGAAACCTTTTATGGGAAGTGGTTTCGAACACCGACCTATTGGGATGATGTTGGGGAAAAAATCCAAGGTGCCGAAATGGTCGAAGAAATGGTGTAAAAGGTTACGACCATCTAGAAGCACAATAAAGCTTCTCAGAGATGACAAAAGAGCTATGGTGATAATCATCGAAGACACCTAGTGTTTGATATTGGAGACATGGTATTCCTATACATATCACCATGGAAGAGAGTTATGAGATTTGGGAATAAGGGAAAGCATAGTCCATGGTACATCATCCCTTTTGAGATCCGTGATCGCATTGGAGTAGTGGCCTATCAACTAGAACTCCCACCGAACATCTCTTAAGTACATGATGTATTCCATGTATCACTATTGATGAATTAACTACCTGAACCATCACATGTAATCCATTTAGAGGTGGTACCATTAGAGAATGACCTCTCCTATGATTTGAAGCTAGTGATGAAATTTGATTATAGGGAAAAAGTTCTACGAAATAAAATAATGCCGCTTTCCATGGTGTTGTGGAAATACCAAAAGTTTGAATAACCAATGTGTGAATCAATGGAAACGATGAAGCCGAGATTACATCATCTATTTTAGTCTGATAAAGGAAATTTCTAGTGTTAAATCTCTTAAGGGGGGAAGATTTTAATGACCCAATATTTTTTTAATGAAAATTCATCATCATCTAATTAAATGTCTTGTTATGTAATATGGTTATATAAAATATTATATTCATTGGTTTTATGGAATTAAAAATACCGTTAATAATTTTTACCATTGCTAATATAGCCATTTAATAGTGATCATTTGATAAGTATAAATATAAGGTCTTTTACAAATCCAATTTATTCAGATAAAGGAAGCAATGGCCTAACCCAATAGAATTTCTCCATAAAAGCCCATTTGTCAGATATCGAGAAGGAGGTGGCATCAATGGGCTTTTTTCTTGACCAATCCCAAACCGAGCTTCAACACATTAAGCTTGAGCATAACCACCTACAGGAGAAGTGGAAGTTAATAGATATTACCACCCGATCGATATTATCTGAGCCTCTCCAAGAGTCTGTCACTATCACACACCTTACCCTTCAGTCTTATGTGGCTGTTATAAGGGGTTATGTAACAAGAACTCAACACTCTATTTATGTATATTATTTCTTTATAGAATAAATATTACACATTCATTATATTTTTGCAACATTGTAAAGGGCTTTTATTTCACAAATATTATGTTTTGTTAATATTCAATTAGGAATTCTATATTTCTGAATTATACAATTATTTAATTAAAAAATATTTTAATGAAATATTATTATTATTAAATTAACTTTTATTAAATATAAATTATCATATAATTTTTATGAATAAAATTTTAATTTTTATTAATGTTTGAAAACTCTTTTTGTCAAAACCAATGAATTTTCAATAAAGGTCAGTTTTTATTTTAAAAGTGAAAATTAAAATATTTTGATAATTATTTAAATAAAATGGATATTATTTTTGGAATCGGTATGTCAAAATTAGCCAATGGTGAATTTTTCATAATTTTCTGAGACTGTTGAATTTTTGGTAAAAAATTAGATACCGGTTAAATATATAATTTGTTTTATAACATCATAATGACCCAATAGTGATGTAATAAAATACTATAAATGGGGCTTTTGGACAATATAATCTATACCTTTAAAATAATGTGATTTTAGATTTGTTTGATTCAATTTATGGTGCCTTAGTGGACCCTCCAAAACATATAATTCATTTATCTTTTAAAAATGATTTCCTTGAGAGTGTGAATAAAATCCACATAAAATAGCCTAATATATTAATATTTTTGTCCATTTCTATTATAAAATAATGTTTTCCACTCCCATTTGGATAAATCAAGGTGCAAAAACCATGGTTTGGTTTGTGGTTTTGATTAGTTTAATGTGCAGGGTCCAAAACCTAAATAATAAAGACTTCTTTCTCTTTTCATATATAAACCCACCCAAGCTCCCACTTCTCTTAACTCAAAACATTTTTGGATAGACCAACCACCGAAATATTCTCTCTAGAATCCTCCCAATACACCCTATCCTCCCATTAATACTCTCTTAATCCCATCTCAATCCTTTGATATCACACTTCCAAGTAAGGGATTTCTTCCTTTCTCATTTTTGCCAAAATTTCATTACTTTGTTACACCCTTTTGTATTCAATTAAAAACATTGGGGTATGATTTCACACCTCCCCCATAATTCAATCCTTATAATTAAATTATGATAGGTCCATTTATCTCTCAATAATTTCTCCCATGTACACATGTTACCATGCCAAAATTCCGTAAGATATTTATCTCTCCTCATTTACATTCAATCAATTCTTTTGTACTTTGAATCTAAATTCCATTAAATTTGTTGGGACAAGTTTCTATCGGACCACTTTATTTCCAATTAATGTAAATATTATTAGACACACCTTTCTATCGCATCATCAATTTTTTATTAATTCTTATGTCTTGCCATTATGATGGATAAATTGCACCACAATATTTAAAGCCAAAATCATTATGTAGTGAATACCATTACCATTTCTCTATCAAGGGTATTCACGTTCATTCAAATTTACATATTTATTATAATTTTTCATATATAAATTCCAAATTCTTTTATCATCAAATAAATTATGATATTTAAGAATCCATGTTGTATGATCTATGTGGCACAATAATGAATGAAATGAAATGGTTAATAAAGGTGCACCCCAATAGAATTCCAATACATTGGGTAAAGAATAGTATCAAGATATGACAAGTTCAATGAGGGTTAACCCATGATAATTCAGATAAAAAGAGTGTTTAATCATGATCCATGTGAAATGAGCCTTGGATCATGCTAATATCATGTTAAATGTTTATTCCATATTTCCATGTTATGATAATCATGCTATATCTTGCATTTATGTTCATGTTTTTCTTGAGCTCCATTGATATGCCTATTACTTAACATGTACTATATTGTTTATGATACACCTTACATACTACCTTAATGGGATTTATAGATCACCCTTTCCGCATGTATGTCTTCAGGTTATCCCATGTAATGCTTAGTATGAGGGAATGTTGTTGTCATGTAAAGGAACGTTTCAATTAAGATGGTGTGTTTTATTCTCTATGTTGTTATGTAATGTTCCTAATTTCCCAAGACAATAGACCTCTTTATCATCAGAGTTATATTAAGTGCATGTTTATGTAATAAATCATTTTAAGTGTGTATCAAATATATTTGTTTTTATAGGGTGTTTTTAATCCCTGAAAATCATAATGATCTAGGATTTTTTTTATAATCCCTTCCTAATTCTGATGTGGGATAGATTACCCTAACAAATTGAAAATTGGTTAATTCATTTTATATAAAATTGGCTAATAATAGTGAATCCATATATTCTAATGTAACGTTATTAATCCATTTCCCATTGGTGGGTAGCATTTTATACATTGATGTTTTATAACTAGTAATTTAGGAGATTTTTATCATCGAGGGAGGGGTTTAGCATTTTGAGGATGGGATTAAGCAATTACGAGTAATCCTACATATCTAGCTTTATAATATGAATGAAAACCCATGTAATCATTAAAAATCTATATATTTACTTCATATATAAATGAAATATATTTAGGAACATAGGTAATAGAAATTTGACCTCGAACACTTAGGATGAGTCTAATATATAATTGTTATCGCAAGAATCAGAGTTCTCATAAATCACATTACATCCCAAAGTCATAGTGAATGAGGAAAAATTATCTTCCCATTGTATGAAGTTGGTCCTGATGGTAGGAATACGAGGGAGACTGTGTTATATACAATTAGGTAAATTCCTAATAGAGCTTGATTTTGAAGAAGGAATCTTACATATTATGTTTATGGAGTGAATCAGTGTTCACATAGGTCATTTTGATCACGTATTACACAAATTCGGCTTTCCTAAAATGTGGTACATATCATATTATTATACTTATATGGGATTACACAATGAGGATTCTGTGTCTGGGGTAGATTCTTGATTCTAATTATATGAACATTGAACCTCCCAAAGATAGTGTGATATAAGCTCTGTGTGATAAACATTGGATAACATGTAACCAGTATCACAGTTTATGGATTTCGGACATATGTGCTGGGATATAGCATTGGATGTTTAATATAGAGAATGTTATATATTATGGAGTCCTACCTATCCTTATAATGGAAGGAATTGGTGTCATCATTGTTAAATAGAATTCTCAATCCTGTAGTGGATGAGGTAGGATTATCATCCCATGGGAGCGATTTGGTCTAGATGGATGGATCTTTTGAGACATGGTGGGACATACACTAGGGTGGATTCCTATTTGATCCCATGACATATGAAAGAGTATTATGTGTTCGGGTTATAGTAGGAATAAATTTCATCATAATTTAGTTTACATCTTAATCCACTATGGATGTAGAAGAATGATCATCCCATGGGAGATATTTGGCCTCAATGGTCGGAATACCAAATTCATGGTAGTATATACATTGAGGTGGATTCTCTGTTATTATTAGGCCTCAAGAATTCATCATATGTAATCAGATAATGGAATCAATAGGAGATTTGTTGGTTCATATTTATCATGTTTTAAATTGTATTTCTACCCTTATATGGGGTACATATCATATTATGTCATTGATTATGTCTTGCACACTAAGGCTACCCCTACATGGCTGCCAGATAAGGATATAATGTCCCAAAAGGTCTTCTAGAAAAGGCCTATTTGTCTTCCTATCATTCCTCATTATCAATTTAACATATCTTGTATTATTCATGACATGTTTAATATGTGCATGAATTCCATAGTACCAGAGTGGATGTCTACAATGACAATCACATGATCTAGTAGACTTCTCTTATATTTGACACACGATCTAGGATAACATGTCTCACATGATCTTGTCGGGAAGGCATGGAGGGTGTTTCATGACCTATGATGTCTTCATTCACGGTCATCGCTTGATCTCATATGACATGCCAAGAGGACGTCGCATGATACGGGTAACAATCCCTAGTTTGATTCCAAAACCGGTATAACATGATTGGTGAGTTCAATGAGAATTGTTGATGTTTTTTTGAATATATAACTATATATATGTCATAAACTTAAGTTATCATATAAAATTAGATATTTAATAGAGTAATTCACATGATCTTGATGGGGAGACCAGATGGATTCACGAGACATTGGTGGCATAACTGAAGGACGTTGTGTGACAAGAATAACATGTCGGGAGGACATCAAATGATCCAAATGGTTTTTCAATGGGATGTCACAAGATATTGGAGATATGTCATAATTTTTTCACATGATCATTATGAGCCATGAAAAAAACATGAGAATCATAGAATATATTTTTCACATTATTTTCACATCTTTTAGCCATTATTCCACATTTTGTTGTATATTTTCCTTAGAAGAGTTTATTGTTATCATTTTCTTGTTTCACATGATTTAGAAGATAAATAGGACCTCCTTGAAATACCAAGATAAAACACTATTAGTCCATAAAATGATTTCATCTGATCAAATGAAGTGACTATTCATTCCTCATGATCCATTATGTCGTTCACCATATTATACCAGTTGGAAAATGATTTTGATCATGAGAATGGATGCTATGGGAAATATGATACATCAACAATCGTTTGTGGATGCATGAATGTGCAGGTGCATAGATCCAAATTTGAATTTTTTACAAGGGGCTTAATTTATATCCCCTTCCACCCTGGATATATTCCCCTTTTAATGGTGTGTATATCAAGAATTATGAATAGAGTTGGTGGAGGTATTTGAAGTCACACACTTTGTAAAACATTATTGTAGGTAATCATAAGGGAATCATATGAATTTCAGTGAATAGATGAACTTGTATCTAGTTACCTATTTTCTTTGTTCTTTTTCCAAAAAAAAAGGATCATACCTATCCATGTTGTCATTCTTAAGGGATTCCAAAATTTCGGGAAGACATTTCTAGGGGAATTTGAAATATCAGAATGCCTATAGAAAGGCTTGTTCTTGATCAAAGGTTACTTTTATGGGATATTCAATGAGACAATGGTAGATTTATATGGGTAATTTATGTGATAAATATATATAGTCGAGGGGGCCTCACATGATCAATGTTGGTCACCTAGTGTGTAAATCAATATTCTCATTCAATCTTTATATCTTCCACTATGGGGATGTTCACATCATTTCTCCCCTTATATTTCCCTATTTATTTGAAAAGTGTATGAGATCAAGATAATTGGAGTTAGTGTTGTCAAATAAAACCATGATAACCATGGTTCATGGGTCACATGACTATTAAAGGGTATTTTATTGATGAACAATCATTTCCACATTCAGAAACAATTTTATTATATATGGGGTCGAAGGCATGTCATAAGGATCATGAATGGTATGATGGGAATATCACTAGGGTTTTAATGGTGTCTTTAAAAAATAATGGGTGTTCACATGAATAATTAAAAAAATGGTAGGCTCAATTATATTTTTTCAATTAATTTTTCATGGTTTTTTAGATGGTTTTCAGGTTTCTATAACTTGAAAAGTCTTATGACATAGGGAAGCTCACTGGAAAACCACTACCTAATCATAGACTATCTTGGATTCTTCTTTATAAAAAGTATGATTATTAAATGGGCCTAAAATTATTTCTCATAATAAATTAACATATCATGTACCTTTCACATGGACTAATTATGGTTATGAGATCGCGTTTCTTTTTTATGGTTATGTGATCCTTCATTTTTTGGCCACCATATCATTTTTTAAATTAAGGAGAAAAATAATACCAATTTTTTGGGTATGTATTCTTATGAATATTTTCCAATTCTCATTTAAATGGACTCAAAACACTCCAACTCACACATTTTGTTCCTCACAGATAATAATTTCTCTACCATACTACCATCTCGGATACATTAACTATATCCTACAGCTTGTGATATTTCTATAAAACCACTCCTCAATACATGATATAAATTTAAAATAAAAAATTTGTTATCATAAGTATATTAAATAGTTGTTATGATGAAATAAAATGATTATGAACCTTATTTCCATCCAAAGTAATGTGTAATCATTTCTCATGTGTATGTATTGATTATTGTCTCTACATAGTATTGTAATGAATTTTTCATATCAAATTTTAATTAATAATGATTATTTTGTGTAATAAGTTTATACATGATATTTATGAATTAATTATACAAAGGGAATTATCATATCATATCTACCTTAATTCCAATGAATCCGTTAGAAAATGATAATGTTTCTCATTTGAATGTCTGGACTACCACTTATGTAAAATTATGTGACACATTTTTCAATTCTACATTACATGGATGGTAATAATAAAATATTTGTGTAATGAATATTATATATATCATCTAATAATTTTTATGTAATGGTGAATCATTTTTTATGTACATTTATTCAATTATTTGGATAGTAAAAACATCATTTATGTGCACATATAACCCACTATCTCTATGAATTGTTTAGTTCATATATATATTCTAGCCTTTTATGATGTCTCCCTATCTCAATATATTTATAAAAAGAATATAAATGATATTAATTTTTTTTAAATATATATATATGATTTAAGAATGATACATGTGAAATTACCAAAACTACCAAACTGAAATTCCAATGAAAAAACAAAATAGCTAACAACTAGAAATAATTATTTCAATAAGAAATTATTAATAAAGAGGAATTAAATTTCTATAAGTGAATAACATATTTTACTCTAATTATACTCATTAGAAATTTTAGAAGTTAAGTAAATATATACATATTTTATAAGAGGGTAGCTAAATTTTGAAGAAGCTCAACTTTAGGTAAGGTATTTCTATGTAATTATTATTTCAGCTACACAGACACCAAACTCACCACTTGTTTCATCTATGAGATGTTTTTAATTCCCATGAAATAATTTTTGGATTATTGTGAAAACAATTATAGTTATATTAATATATATCAATGTCTATCTCATGATGATGTTCAGATTTAGATCTTACCAAAACAGTAATTGATTAATAAAATAATGTCACTATTTAACGGGATTGTTTGGGATATAGTTTATAATGATTCAACATTATGATATAACACTATCAAAACCCATGAATTTTCATCTCATTAATAAATTTCTTGTGAATAAATTTTTTCTTTTAATTTTAGTCATGATAATATATTAGGAGACCGAAAGAATGATTTTGATAAAAAAGGATTTTATTTCTCTCATTAGCCCAAAATTATTCATTATTTTGACAATATTTACAAGAAAAATTATTTCAAGATGTAATTACTCTTATCCTATGATTTTTATTTTCTATTTTACACATATTTTAATTTTTAGTAGAAAAGATAAAAGGAATATTCTTATTATTTTAAAAATGGGGTACTTATTACATTTTAAGGAAAATCTAAAATGTATAACTACTATAAGTTGAAAATATTGTTCTAAATTTTCTTTCATCATAAAATTTCACCAATTTTAAACATACATTATAATATTAAATTAAATTTTGAATGAAATTTTTTCCCTTCATATTTTTTAAATTTTAATATTTTATACAAATTATTTTAATTTGAAAAGAATATTTTTCTAAAGGAATTTTATATTTATCTATTAATGTAATTTTATAATATGATATAAAATTGATGTATTCTATCGTCTAATATGTATTTGATCCAAGTATACTATACATATTATTTATGAGTATTTTTTATGATGATGATGATGATATTTTTATGAATCCAATTTTTATTCAATGGTTTATTCTATGATGAAATGATAAAATGACAATGAATACTATAACTTTTTTAAGTGTTATGATTTGATGAAATGAGGAATGATTAATGAAACCAAATTATTTTATCTGGGTTATGTAATAATGAAGTAATGAGGTATTTATGAATCCCATATTCTTCAAATGGGTTATGATATGATGAATTTATTATTATTAGATAGAATGAATATGATTGACTTTAAATATGTTCCCTGTAGGATTATAATTTTATATCCCTCCAATTAATTATGAAATTATGGATTTATCATGATTTAATATTAACTACAATGGTGAGTAAACAGATTTTCCTAACTGAATATGTTTACTATGATATTTTAGGTAGTGAATCGCGTCTAAATAAATAATGGTTTAGGGAGAGAACCCAATCCACAATAATTTTCATTTTAGGGATAAATGATTTCTAGAGAAATTATTTTATAAGCACATATTTATCACCAACTAATTTTTCATATCCAAATTTAATGATCTCATTGATTATGTTATGTGATTCATTTTTGATTCATGTCATATTACCTACCATGATTTATTCTATTATTCAATAATATGATCCATGATATAAAGGAAAATATATACAAATATTATGTTCATATTCTCATATCCTTATGATCATGTTATATTAGTGTTATAATTCATATCTACATTATTTCGTAATACTGATCAACTTAGTCCATAAATTCTTATTATTCATTTTCCCAGGTTTTGAAAAATGGTATTAAGTATTATATGAATAGGAATATATGTTATTATTATAATTAATGGTGGATAATTTAGATCTCTTTCAAACTAGTTGAATATATATCCATGTACTATAGGATGAAAATCATATATGATTATGATTTTGAACATTATGTTATGTGATATCATATAAGATGTAATATACATGTATGATAAGTATGGATATCTATTTAGTGGTATAATTTAGATAGTTATTTACATTTAGAAAGTAGGATTATAATTCCTCAATGATAACTCCTTTGATAATACTATGTATATGTGGACATCCTAACATACGGTAAAGAAATGTGTCTAGTTATCAAAGAATAATATCCCTACCATGATACTAAAAGTTGAATGGATTTTAGAACATATCCATTAATGGGTAATAAACTCTGAATGAGTTCATCAATATTTTCTCTAATATCATTCTGGTTCGCATAATGTAATCCCTTACTACACACATGTATTGACAGTCCTTTGGGATATAATTAGATAATTCAAGTTTTCCTTCTGAACCACTATGAAATATTTGAAATCACAATAACCAAGGATGAAATATATTAAAAATAAGGTTCAACAGATTTAAAATAATGTGTCATAATTAAAAAAATTTATAAATTACATTCCATTTTAAATGACTATGATTATTATCAATCACAAATTTTATTTATTTTTGGAAATGGAATGAATAATGTTGACTAATGTAATTGGTGAATGTGATGGAAAATGGAATGATTTTCCAAACAAAAAAAATTAATGAAATTAGTACTAGAATTTATAAATTTGTGACTATTCCAAAAGTACAATATTTATATGTAATTAAAAATGTAATCATCTATCAGTTTACCAACACAGAAATTAATAGGAAGATTTAATTTTATAAAATATCATGCTGTAGAAGACATAAATGAATGTATGTTCAATATTATTCTGGTTTAGAATGTGCTAATAAACACCAAGGATAATAAATCAAAGTAAGGGAATGAAGATTATTATGTAGAAATTAATTTCATATTACATTGAATTTATATTGTTCTTTTTGTCTAATTTTTTGGAAACAAGGGAAATATATTAATCAATTCATTAATCCAATGTTTAACTATTAGAAAAAGGATCTTTATATGTTATGTTAATTTTTTAACCAAAATTATTGATGATATTATGTATAAGGATTGTAGAAAAATGATATATATGTTTTCATTTGTCGGTATGTTCTATATTATAATCCTGTAGCATATAATTATTCTCAAACATTAGTTTTTCTATAAGGATTTTAAATTATTTGTAAATATTTAGGCTAACCAAGAAACATTATTCAGTTGTAAGGAGATATTATTAGATAAAACGTGAGTAAGGGATATGAAAATCATAATATGTCCCTGTTTTAGGATGATATTTTTTATTGTGTTAGAGAGAAGAATTATATTGATAATTTATATTAGATAGTATTGGTGACCAGGGAACTTATTTGTGATTTGAGGAAAATGATTTTTTTACATTGATTGAGTTTATAGAATTTTTTAATTTATGGGATATATTCCATAGTTTTGAATATTTATTAAGAATAATAGTTGTGATAATTTTCATGAATAACATATTTTTCATTGGGGTTTTATTCTAATTCCGGAATTTACATTTTTTTAAGAGAATTTATTATCAACATATTTGAAAATTTTGTATGGACATTAAGAGGGATATAAATTTCATTTAGTGGGATTAAAGTTATGTTGATTTTGTAATTTTATTGATCTTATCTATATAAAATTATATTTATAAATTCTTTTGAATTGTCTATAATGAGAAATAATGATTACTATTTATGGGATGGTTGAACTGGAATTTTTTGTTTTATTATCATGGTATTATAGATTAATTTATTATGATTATCCTATTTCAATAACCAAGGATAATATTTTTTTGGAAAATATTTAGATTCATAAGGTTTTAGAACTAAATCAATTTAGTCATTATAATTTAATTTAATTTCCACAGGCCATAGAAAGTTATCTTCAATATTTATTTCACAAATAATTTCTTGAAGTGGAATTTTATTAAAGCACCAAAAAATAATGAAACTATCCTTATGAAATTGATATAAATTATATATTTTTATACTATTGTGTAATCATTCATGAAAGAATAATAATCCCAAAAAATTGAAAAAAAATTTAAATAAAAATTTCAGAATTATACATTCATTTTTGACCAATCAATAGTATTTTAAAAAATCATTGGTTTTTTGGTTTTGAGGTGGTTATATGTCACGAACCAGGCCAGGTATCCATCCAAACTGACGCCCGACCCAGTCCGCTACATGGCCCGAAGGGCGTTCCTGATCCCCACGGGCTGGCACAAGTGCCCGGGTATCAAAAATAAAACATGGGAACAGTTTACCTGAATAGATAAATATAAAACAAATAGTAAGATATATAAATTAATTCTTAAATAAGACAACCAAAAGACCCTTTTACCAAGTTCAATGTTAATTTTTACAATAGGAACTAAAATTCCAATAGTGGATACAACAAAAGAAAAACCAAAACCCAAATTCAAACCTCTATGCAACATGAGGAGTCACATCCGTAAGCCACTACTATTATACCAAGTCGAGGATGTCACTAGAAAACCTGAACAACCAATGCAATGCTCAATGTCTCAATATGGAATGCAGAAGAAATATGATCTATATACACCCAAAGGTGTATGTAGGGTGTGAGCCAAAATCCCAGTAGGATGCCACCGAGAAAAGGTTCCACACATAATTATTAAATTAAAACTCCATTTGTAATTTTTATTAAAGAAAATAACTAAATGCTTGAAAAATTTAGATAAAATAGGTTTAAAGAAAATATTTCAAATGGATCAACTTAAATTAACACACACAAACACACTTACTTATAGAGAAAAATATCCCATATGTCACCCTGATGAGAATAAAGTAACCAATGCGCACTAATATGGGAGAGGCCTCGTGGGTGTTAGCTAGCTTGGGCCCCTAGATCTTCATTCCTCAGTGAAACGTGGCACAGAAGGCCACGAACCTAAAAAAATGTGGCTTAGAAGGCCATGAATCTTAGAAAACGTGGCTTAGAAGGCCACAAACCTCAGAAAAACATATGTTTAGATAGTGTTGCAATTGTCAATCCTGCCTGGGAAATCGGGTCGAGTCACGTATGG
Organism: Viscum album; assembly: GCA_963277665.1. Taxonomy (NCBI): domain Eukaryota; kingdom Viridiplantae; phylum Streptophyta; class Magnoliopsida; order Santalales; family Viscaceae; genus Viscum; species Viscum album. The sequence continues at coordinate 24,722,272 of OY728120.1, read as the reverse complement.
AATACTAGCACACTAGACTGAGTCCGCCCACCTAGTACCTAGGCTCTCATATATGCTCATGTAGTTCAGAGATCATGTCATATGTAAAACATAAACAAACAAAAAAATGAGATATTATCTCTACCCAACACTACACTCACAGTCCAAAAAAGCATTTGAAAATAAATCGTACACTAAAAATATATCAAAACTAAATCTGCATCACTTACTCAACTAGTTAAAACAAAAGAACAGTCAAATAAATAACCTTTATTGTCAAAAAGTCCACTAACTGAAATCATTAAACAAATTCCACACTCGTCGCATGACATTAAAAACTAAAACCATTTACTTAATTTAACCAAAACATATTTTCACCCTTAAAAATTATTTGATAAAACAACCCAAATTTTCTTAAATAAAATTTTAAGAGAAAAAAATGCTAGACCAACCCATTTAAAAAATATGTCTCATGAGTAAAACAACAAAAATCCCCTCAAAGCCTCAATTAAGAATTAATGCATACCAATGGAACTCCAATACACCAATTGAGACCCTTATACATCCAAACAAATAATCCAAAAAATTTATAAAACAATGGTGAATAGTCTGACATTAATTTTCACAGCAACAACACACTCATATCATCTAAACATGCTAATAAACATATTAAGACACACTAAACCTTAATTAAAAATTAAATCACACCCAATAAAACTAATTTGTGATCTAAACTCACAATTTAAAAAAACACTGAAAACTAACCAGAGATGAGATTTCAGCAGCAAGTACACATATTATAAACATGCTCTCAAATATATTAAACTACAAATCAAATCTCATAAATTTTCGACTTTTCACTACATCAATTAATTAAATAATATCCTAAATTAATTAAACATGAAAATTAATTAATCAAATAAAAATTTAACATGGAACCACCTACTAGGAATGTCAAGAACCCCCAAATCTTGAGGTGAAATCTCCACTGCACCACAGTGACACAATTAGAACCTAAAAACAAAACATCGGACCAATGACACCATAAATGAACCAAACACCAAGACGAAACCCTAACCAAAACATAATAAAATTAAATGAACTATCAACAAGGGTATAGCGCACATACTACAAGGGGTCCGAGAAGCTGTCCGAGTGAGTTTGTGGGTGACGAAAGGTGTCGCAGTAGCTGTATCCTCAATGGTAGAAGTCGCAGCCAAGGGAGTCATTACCGGAGGTGTGCCACGTAGGTTGGAGGCTTACCGGAAGGGGGAGCGACCAAAGGGGGGTGTGTGTGTGTGTTGGGGTTGTCTTGTATTCAGGTGAGGCAAGGAGGGGGGTGTGGAAAAGGGTGTTGTGGCATGAAGCAGTGGGTAGAGAGGAGGGAACCAATCCAGGTGCGTGTCGCCGGAGGGCTTTAGAGGGGTGATTCGGCGAGGGAGGAAGTAGTGTGTGGCTGATGGTTGGCACCGGGGTGAGGAATTCCACCGAGTGGAAGTGGAGCGCGGGGGATGTGTAGAACGCGGCGCGCTAGAAGGTGGTAGGATCCTTGCTAGACGAGCGGGCTGGATGGGAGGGTGTTGACCGAAGGGAGTAGGGGAACCAGCGGTGTGATATGGTTGAAAGGGGGAGGGGAGGCCCGCTGTGCGAAAAAAACCTGGGGGTGATGGGGGTACGCACGGGGAGAGATTGGGAGGGGTATGAAGTGGGAAAAAATGAATATAAAAAGAAAACACAAAGAGAAAATAAAAAATAATAAAAGAAAGAAAAAAATATAAAAGAATAAAAATAAAACCCTAATAAAAAATAACAGATTTTATAGTAATAATAATAAATTCCAAAATAAAAAAACCAACCATGTTAAAATTTATATTAAATTAATAATAATAGAATTCATCTTAGTATTAATGTGTTGATAATTTTATAATCATTCTTATATTTTAACATTATATAACAAATAAAAATATTAAAAGAAATAATGATAAGGAGGATAATAATTTAATGGAAATATCAACTTAAATACTAATAATAATAATAATAATAAAAACTAAAATAATAAAACCAGTCACGAAAATAAATGAATTTATTATTGAGTCGGGACCCTGCCTATAGACACCTCCATGGTCACTAGAATAGTTGTGCACCCATGTAATAATAATTTAATAATAAAATTTTCTTTTATTCAATTTGGGAACTACGCATGGTCACGCCTATGGACTCACACCATATATGAACCCAAATCACAAATAAAAACCCGACTAAACTTGTGGCTAAAAAAAGAGATCCAAAATAATTAAATTAAAAGGATGTGTTGGTCAGGGTGTGACAATCCTCCCCACCATGACACTATATGCCCCCAGAAACATCCGAATGATTTGACCAACCCAAGATTCCAAATAAGACAATGAAGATACCAAAAATTAACACTCAATCACTTGAAGTATGAGAATTCAAAACACCATGACCTGAAACTTCAAAAATCTACAATCCAGAATCTCCCAGTAGAAAAGGCACCAACAAGGAATTCTCCTTCAAACACCACTACAACATGGAACACCCCGACCCCCAACATAGGGATCACTGGGGCCTCTCGAGATCTCTAAAAACACTCTAACAATGACCAACTATGTGAGCTAACCAATTAGCATGGTCGAGGTTGGGTGGAGAAGAAGCAAGCGGTTGCCCCGCCAAGCGCACTTTCAAAACAAAGATTCCACCAAATTCTTCCTATGGTCGTCTCCCAACCATATCTGGACTCTTGTGAAACACTAGTTCTCCAAACCAAGATGACTCACAAACCTAGAAAAACCTCCGACACTGGCTTAACCAACCAAGCTCCCTACATTTAACCAGCCAACACATGAGGGGACATCAGCAAGACCTGCACTAGATCTCTACACCAGATTAAAATTTCTTGACACCACAGAACCCATGCAGAATTCCCAATTTACATTGGATGATACAAACTGAACTCTTTATCATGAACCCACTAACACAGGCTAACCTGCACGGATGATTTATAAACATTCCAATATTCCACAAAATTAGATGGTATCGAGAGTGGAAACTCCTATCCTAGCGAAAAACTGGACTAGCATGTGTTAATCCCCCAAGACACGAGCATCTCTAAAACTAGTACGATTTCGATCCATAACTGACCAAAAGAAGGTTCACAGAGCACGCCCACCAACCTTACAAGAATAGGGATTTTCCAAACCTCTTTATGGCACAAGAGGAACTCCCACAATATAAGACCAAGACATGTAGACAAAGGATCCATGACCTTCACAACAAGAATGATGCCTTCAGAGAGATTACCAAAATAAGGATATTTAATCATTCCCCTTCCTGTCACTGCGAACTTAAGATGGATCAAGCACATCCCATGTCAGACGAGTTTTTTTGACTACGCGCACACTTCACCCTGAGACCTATGGCTGGTGCCTGATGTCTGAAGCATCTACCACCTCACAGTCATAAGCTGACCACCTCTGACTGGAACATCCTCCACTAGAAAATAAAACTGCATAGTACTCGTAGTCCCCCAAGTAGACAATATGTCAACATACCAACAAATAATTGCAGCGAATGACATAGGGCGTCCGACTGACCACACTAGAGGTAGGATATTGAGCGGTATGTCAAACACGTGACACAAACTGATGAGAGGGGCACTCGAAGAACATGTCCCTTTTTCACACTCTTCAACGGATGAGGAACCTGTATTTACAACAATATGGTTGTGACTAACAACTATTATAATCTTTAATGTGACTGTTCCACACAACCTCTGGAGAACATTAAAAAATCCCATCAGAAATGTCAATGCACCTCAATATCCACCTGTTGATTGGTTGAGAACCTATGAGATCCACCAATTTCTCTTGACTTCACTTCCATAGGTACCACCACGGAATGTTGTTAGTCTGGAGGATCACTCACATCATCCCCATTTTCAACAAAAACGGAATTATTACCATTTGTTGGTCTAGTCTCGCTCCTCATACACTATCGAGAAAACTTACACCCACACAAATTTTGGAGTTCCTCGAAAACTAGAGACACATATAACTTCCCCATGAATTCAACGATATCCAACTCACCTCGACATCTACAAACAATTGACACCACCAAGAAGAACCCAACCTCACCACTCCACTAGGACTCTGGGCTTAGAGAAGAACTAGGAGACTTGCTGGAAACACTTGAGACATTTCTTTGGGGCATATCCCAAATAAGAAACACAAAATAGCCTTCCAAAAATCCAAACACATCAGAAATCAATCATTTTCAATTTACAACGACAATTCATCCTTAAATAAAGACACCCGCTTGGAAAACCAATCACAATACAATAAAACCCAACAAATCTTTTGAACCCATTGATTTCACTCCAGACTTGAAACCATTTTCCAATTACAAAACCATTAAAAGAATAAAAAACCCTTTTTGAGAAAACCCCAATTTTCTGAAAACAAGATCCAGCTTTTAAAATCATTCACTCACCACTGATATTCCTAGATGAATTGCCGATTTTCATTTCGGTGCCACCCAGGAACCCAACCACACAATCCACCAACAATCCATTTATCACTTCCACGTGCCCACACGAACATCTATATTAATACCATTATAAAATGCAAGGTTCTTCCGCTTTAAAGAATTATACATTTTCATTATTCCAAAAATAGTCCCCTTTTTTTCCAAAAATCATTTCAATGATTGAAGACAAATTTTTAAAATGCTTTCTATTTCTAAAACAACCCACTTTAATTTCAGATAACCCAAGTCATTATTTTAATAAATAAATTTCCAACAAATCAACCACCAAATTTCCAAAAACAAGGTCCAAGAGAAATGCACCCCAAATATCATGCCAAACACACACCAAAATAAAATAAGAGAAGCACCAAAGTCCGCTTCCCTTTTTGATGGTAAACAATTTCGTGCCAATCCCAAAACTGAAGCAAGACATCAATAACATTAAAGCATCTGGGATGAGGACTAGTGGTCATGTCTAACCCACCTACATGGTTTAGCAGACCATGCCGTAGGCAAGCACCAACCACTAGGAGTATCGAACTGTACTCTTGGGCATCACATGGGTCACACTCCATGTGAGACTGCAAATAGTACCAGTTTAATCCTACTATCATCCCGCATCAACAAAGACCAAAGTCAATAATCAATTCTCAAACTACCCCTAGTTACTCGAGGTTCAGAATGAGTAAGAGTTTGCGACGCTCTCCCTGCACCTACCACATGAGTACCGATAGTCCTTTCTCATATCTACATTACAATCCAAATAACAAGAACAAGCCTGATCTGATACCATTTAGTCACAAACTAGGCCGGGTCGCCATCTGACCTATCGCCCAACCCAGTACGTGAAATGGCTCAAAGGTCATTCTGGATCCCCAAGGGGTGGAAAAAGTACCCAGATATCAAAACTAAAACATGGGAATGGTTTACAAGAATAGATAAATATAAAACAAAAAGTAAGATGAATAAATTACAACTAAAAACAGACAACCAAATTGAACATTATACCAAGTTCAATGTCAAAGTTTACAACTAGAAATAAAATAAAAAAATATGCTACAACAATGGAAAACAAAATCCCAAAATCAAACCTTTATGCGACATGTGGAGTCACATACCAAAGCCTCTACCACCATACCAACACGTGGATACCACTGAAAACCCAAACCACTAATGCAATGATCAATGTATCAACCTGGAATACAGAAGAATCATGATCTACATACACCCAATGGTGTATGTAGGGTGTGAGCCAAAAGCCCAGTAGGATGACACTGAAAAATGGTTCCATGAATAATTATTAAATTAAAAATACATTTTCAATTATAATTAAACAATAGAACTAAATTCATGAATTTTTTTTAGAGAAAACAGGTTTAATGAAAATAGTTCAAAAGGAAAAACATAAATTAAAACACACAAACACAGTTACTTCTAGAAAAATTTTTTTCCCTGTGTCACACTGATGAGTGTAAAGTAACCAATGAGCACTAATATGGGAGAGGCCTTGTGGGTATTAACTAGCTTGGGCCCCTAGATATTTGTGTCTCAGTGAAACGTGACTTAGAAGGCCACGAACCACATAAAATGTGTCTTAGAAGGCCACAACCCTCAGAAAACATGGCTTTGAAGACCACGACCCTCATAAAAACAAATGTTTAATTAGTGTTGCAATAATCAATCGTTCCACTTAGTACCCAAGCTTCCTATTTGTTCTCATGTATTTCATAGTTCATGTCATATGTTAAACATAAAAAAACAGAACAAATTATATTTTATCACTACCCAACACTAAACTCATGCTCACAAAAGCCATTCGAAAATAATCCTCACACTAAAATTATCTCAAAACTATATCCGCATCAGTTATGCAACCAGTTAAAACAAATGCACAGTCAAAGAATGGACCTTCATTGTCAAACATGCCACTAACAGAATTCATTAAAAAAATTCCACACACGTATCCTGACTTTATACACTAAAAAAATTTACACAATGTAACCAAAACAAAATTTCAACCTTAATAATTATTTGATACAACAACCCAAATATTCTTAAATAAATTTTTAAGAGAAACAAAACACTAGAACAACCTGTTTAAAAAATATGTCGCATGACTAAAACACCCAAAATCCCCTCAAATGATCTTTTAAGATAGAACACATACTGACGAAATACCAAAACACTAATTGCAGCCCATATACATCCTAACAATTAATCTTTATAATTTATAAAACCCTGGTGAATAGTCCGACATGGGTTTTCACACCAAAAACACACATATATCATCCAAACACACTAATAAACACTTTAAGATATACTAAACCTTAATATAAAATTAAATCACATCAAAAAAACTAATTAGTGGGATATACTCACATTTAAGAAAAACACTAACAATTAACGAGAGATGAGATTTCAGCAGCAAGTATACATATTATAATCATGCTCCAAATAAATTCAACTGCAAATCAAACCTCATAGAAGAAAATCTTTTCACTATATAAATTAATTAAATAATATCCTAAATTAATCAAACATGAAAATTAAATAATCAAATAACAATTAAACATGGAACCACCTAACTAGAATGTCAAAAACCCCCTAATCTTGAGGCAAAACCTCCACCACACCAATGTGACTGAATTAGAACCAAAAAAACAAAACATCAGACCAATGACACCATAAATGAACCAAACGCCGAGCCAAAACTCTAACCACAACTTAATCAAATTAAAAGAACTATCAACCGAGGTATATATCACTTACGGAAAGGGGTGTGAGAAGCTTCTCAAGTGAGTTTGTGGGTGCCAAAAGGTGTCAGGCCAGTTGGAGCCTCGTAGGAAGAAGGCACAGCCAAGGGAGTTGCAACCGGAGGTGTGTCGTGCGGGTTGGAGGCTTGCTGGAAGGGGGCGCAACCAAAGGGGGGAGGTGTCTCAGGGTTGTCCGGCCTTAGGAAGATCCAAGGAGGGGTTGTATCCAAGGGCAATGTGGCCCAAAGAAGAGGGTAGAGAGGAGGGAGCCTGTCAAGGTGCATGTCACTGGAGGGATTGAGAGTGGAGGTCCGATGCCGGAAGAGGTAGCAGACGTCTGAGGGTTGCCGCCGAGGCGAGGAAGTCTACCAGGAGGAATTGGAGCTCGGGGGCTGGGCGGTGCGCTGTGAGCCGAAAGGTGGTAGGAGCCTTGCTGGAGGAGCTGGCTGGAGGGTAGGGTGTCAGCCGAAGGGAGAAGGGTAACCGGTGGCGGGCTAGGTATGAAGGGGTAGGTGAGGTCCGCTACGCGAGAAAAAAAGGAGGGAAGGGGGTCCACGCGGGGAGAGAGTGGTAGGGGTATCAAATGGGGAAAAGGATAAATTAAAAGAAAAAAAGTGAAAATAATAGAGAATCAAAGAAATAAAAAAGATAGAAGAATAAAAATAAAAACCTATTAACAAAATAATAGATTTCATAATAATAATAATAATACCCAAAATATAGAATCCAACCACATTAAAATTTTAATGAAATTAATAATAATAGTAATCATGTTAGTATTAACATGATGATAATTTTATAAGCATTATAATAATTTAAAATTATCTAACAATTTAAAATATTTAATGAAATGATGATAAGAAGAATAATAATTTAATATAAATATAAACTTAAATACTCATAATACTAATTAAAAAACTAAAATAATAAAATTAGTCATGAAAATAAATGCATTTATTATTGAGTTGGGACCCGGCGTACAGACGCGTGCATGGTTTCCGGCATAGTTGTGTGCCCATGTAATAAATAATTTAATAATAAAACGTTCTGTTATTTAATTTGGGCACTATGCATGGTCACACATATGGTCTTACACCTTATAAGAACCCAAATCACAATGAAAAATCTAGCTAAACCTATGGCTCAAAAATGACATCCAAAATAATTAAATTAAAAAGATGTGTTGGTCAGGGTGTGGCATTATAATTCTCATAAACATGTACTGTATCACTATCTATTGTTACATTGATGGTATTTTTCTCCACCATGGTGATTATTAATTTTCAAACCAATGTTACTGATTCTCTTGGAATTATGTTATTTGGTATTTCAACTAACCATTATTATTCCCACTTGATTTTTTTTACATTTTTTTAATTTAATTTAATTATAATAAGGATATTAAATAATGATATTTAAAAATATTAGTCCCTTGATTAGGGAAAAAAATAGAGAGGGAACAACTAATTTGGGGTGTATGTCACACATAAAATAATTATTTTAAAATAATTTTAAGCTCAATCACTTGCATAACACACCACATTGAGATATAATCGAATAAAGATATATTATAAAAACATTATTATTTAAATATAACATAGAAATTGAATTGGTACTTATTAATATATGTATCCACTTTAGGGAAAATATTTATACAAGTCCTAATAAATATTAATGAATTGGATGTCTCTTAGGAAATGTTCACTAATTTGTTTTACCAAATTAATTTTATGCTTTCAGAATGTATTTTCATTACTTATGATGTTTTCAGTGGAATATATAATTAATTTCTAACACATATAAATATAAAATTTTACGTAATGAACATTTTTTAATTCAATGTTTCAAAATTACCTTGATTTTAGTTTATTTAGTTTTCTGAACGGATTGATTTTTCGATGAATAATCTAAAACAAATAATTCTAAATTTAAAAAATATTTTTATATAAATAAATTAGAATGGTAAATTTTCTTTTAATATTTTTTTACAAATAGTACATTTCGATTATAAATAATACAATTATAGTAACTATAATTAATTTTATTCTATAATTATTTTTAAAAATAATTTATACTTTAATTTGATTTCTAGAAAACTAATTTTGATCACGTTTTACAATATTATTTTTAAATTACATTATTTCAATTATATGAATTGAATATTAAAAAATTATTCCATATTTTATACTATTAATTTAAAATTTTTTAGATATAACCCATAAATTTCGGTTCTTTTTATTAGTAATTGAGTAATATATTTCTCACTATGATATGGGTAAAATGGTTATACCTAGATCAAAACATTGGGAAATGTAATTCAAATTTCTATAACAAATTTCCCTATCAAATATTTTATGTTTATTTATGATATTTACATCTATTTAACAAATAAATGGAATCATGCTACATTTTTCTTTATTTATGATATTTATGTTACTATAATTATCAATTAGTAAAACAAATTCACTCTCTTAACATTAATATCACAATAGTTTTAAAAAATATAAGAAAATAATAATTTTTGTTATAAATATCAACATCACATATAACATAAATATTTTTTATCATGATAATTTATTTTCATTTTTTAGTGATAAAGTAATTAACTAAAATGATTATTCAACACCAACACATTTTTATCCAATAAATAGAATAATAAAAGAAATGATGTTAAAAATATAATACATAAAATTTTGTCATTTATTATCATAAAAGAAATATATACATAAAAAGAAAATATTTTGTATTGATAAATGATTTATATTCTAATGAAATTTTATTCTGCTTATTTTCAGTATAAAATTAATTGAGTAGCCAATAAAATGACATTAAAAATATTTTATGTAATATATATATATATTAAAATATTTAAAAAACATAAAAATATTGAAATTGGAAATTTATAATTTTACATGTTATAATAAATAAAAAATACAAATTTTATCCCAATTTTTTAATTATAATGAAAATTATTACATTTTAATATTAAAAAATACATATAATGGTTATGGTTAAAATTGTTTGACGAAGGGTTAAAACTGAATTATAAGGTTTGAAATGATATTTAATGAAGTAAAAAATTTGAATAGATGATTCTATGAAGACCATGTATTCATTATAATTTAATAAATATAATTTTGTGACCAATTTACACGAGTTAGTGACCTGTTATATTATAATATTTAAAAAATTTCTAAATATGAAATTAATGAAATTTTATAAATAATGTTAATTTATTAAGAGATTTAAAATTAAAAATAAATGATATGTTCATAAAAGTTAATGGGATAGGGTTTTTTATATTAATCTTTTTCAATTTACGTGTAATTTTTTTATATATAATTCATGATACATATATAGTAGAAAATATTAACTTTTTTGTAATTACGAAACCAATCATCATGTTCATAAAACTAAAATATAGGGTATAAACATAACATAATCATTCATAAATTTATTTCTATAATATGATTTATAATTATAATCCTCTTATATTGGAGTGATTTCAATTTCATGTTACCTAATTATAAAAAATAATTTATATAAATATAATATGGTAAATAATTCAATGAGTGGATGTCCTCTAACTTATAAAATGGTTTATATTCTCTATTATTCCTCACATATCTAGATAATTTTTCAATTGAAAATATATAACATTATAACTTCATATATTCATTCACCATACAATATATCATCATTAATTTACAAAATATCTTCCCTTTAAGGATAATGGTGCAAGGCAATAGGGGATTCGCAAAGAATTTGAATAAAACATAAAAAGAGAATTAATTTTTATTCAGTATTATAACAAATCTAAATCCTTGCAATATATTTTAATATATTTAATTTATATAGTTTAATATATTAAAATAATGTTATGATTATTGAAAAACCATTATACACCTTCTTATCAACCTATATAAAGAAAAAAATATTACCAATGTGTACGTATGACTTGTCGTCTCTATATAACAGTGTAATTCATTTTTCATGAAAAAATTATTTTTAAGGTTATTATAATGCTTTTAAATTTAGATACAAAACTTATGACCTAATTATGATTGTGTCACTATATATCATATTCACCTCATTTGGATCCTATCTAATGGAAAAGAGTTATGTTGCTCGAGCGTACATGTTAGCAACCAAGAACATGAATCAATGTGATTTTCTTGCCTAAATTATGAGCATGGACTATAATAAAGATATATATTATGAAAAAATAGGTAAAATATGTTATAATAGTGATTCAATAATGATGAATTATGTTTTATATTTTTTTTCATTTCATCCATTGAAATTTCAAAACGACATTCATTCGTATGTACGACATACCTTCTAAATTAACGATTTGATTTATTTCCATGTATAAAAATATAAAGAATGAAAAATAATATATTTATATAATAAATATATATTTTATTAATATCCTGTATTGTATTTCTTAGTTGATGGATTTAGAATTCTATTACAAGTAACAAAACTACCAAATTGAAAATCACTTGAGAAAATGAAGGATTCAACACCTATAAATTATATTTTAAAATATTAATTATTTATATATTTTTGTTGAAATGTTATATTTGGATCATATATTATATAATAATTACATAAATTATTTATTTATAATTATAATTTATTTATATCTATTCAATAAGAGTAAAGATAAATTTTAACAAAGTTAAACATCTGTTAAGATTTTTTCATTATAACATTTATTTTATTGAGTAAGATATCATATTCACTAGGAGTTCCTTTTATTTGATTTATATATGTCCCATAAATGTTATTTTTTTATATTAAGGATAAATGTGGTGGTATTCCTATAAAACGACATCAATTAAAAAAAAGAATTATTTAACTAATTATATGAAATTTCACTTAATAGGACCCAAATGATAGATTACTCTAATATATTTTCTAATTAGGTACATTTCATTACAAACTAAAAAAATTAATAAAATTATTGAATGAATATTTATCAGGTTTGTTTTTAAAACTACTTTGGATAACCTGGGGATAATATGTAAGAAAGTGGTGAGCTATTAATCATAGTAAGATGCTAAAAGGGAATAACATGAAGATACTAATACATGTACGAAAAAGAATATCAATGAACCATATAGAAGGATGAATAATAAGGAATGGTATAGAAAGATAATAATAACATGGGATATGTAGAAACAATATAAAACATTGCATCATAAACATAGTTCAAGGATAAACATCCAAGACTTCATGGTGGAGGAAGTCCCATAATGGAATATGGTGTACCACTGTCCCAAAATTATGTATCATGACACTAATCATTACTCAATGAAATGGAGTGCTATATAATCCCTGGTTCCCTCATCACATTCTTTATATTCTCATACTAATTTGTGACTCATAAATTATAAAATATGGATTAGTTAATCATAAATATTTATTAAACAATAATGTATTTTGGAATACATACACTTAATTCCCCAATAAAAAGTTATATGTGCATAAAATTTAGCACCCATGATAGGAAAAGGCACTGTATTCACTACACAATTAGTTTTGAATAGAAAATCATGGTGAAAATTCCGAATCAAAACTATGTCTCCATAAAATTAATTAAATCATCCGATGAGATAGAATTTGTTCTTCCATAATTGACACATTATTTGGATATTAATAGGTACTTTTAAGGACATGTGGATACATTGATAATTATAAAATGAAGCTATATGATAATAAATAATCTTGAATAAAAAGGGAGAAGAAAGGTTGCATTAGAAATTTCAGTATAGTAACGTGTATAAATGGGGGAGAATAATGAGATATAAAAGAATCTCTCATCATTTATATATAATATGTGATGTCTGTTTAAGGTGAGAAAAAAATACCCCATCATATGTAATTTAAAATAAAATTGAATTACGTATTAAATAAACTTGGAAAATGATGAGAAATGAAAGAACCCTTATATTAAGTGATTTAATAAGCTTCACGTTTTGAATATCATTATGTCATGCCTCCAAACTCATGTGCTTGTGATGTATCCTTATGTTCATTCCCTTAATGGGAATTTTTAGCTCATCACTTTGTTCATGTGTTCCACATTGTACCCTATGAATATGTGAGGTCTCAATGGAATTTATAAGCTATTTATGGAGATTAAACAATTAAGTTTTTTATCCCCATCTTTTATGTTATATGTACCTAGTCTCCAAGACACTAGACATAACGATCCTTGGCTTGTACTCTGATGACTAATTATGCTTAAAATCATGAAATGTTTTAATGTAAAAGGCTCAGGTCAGTCTACTCTATGTAACCTAGAAGGCCCACTATACTTTCTAGAGGAGGAGTTCTCCAGGGGTCAAGTAGTTCGATGATATGACTGATGATTCTACTATCACAACCCCTAAACATACCTGATGTGAGATGTCTTATTCTTAATTCTTTACTTTGATCATCTCCATGTTGTATTTCTTTTTAGTTTTATAGTCCCTACTATGTTTCGTGTTACACACCCCTTCACCAGCCCCACCCATGTGTTTCATGTCCTGTAAAGATGATCGATGCTTATATAGAGACCTTGGAGGTCCGAGACATGATGGAGTCGAGTGAGACAGGACCGATCGATGCTTCAACAGATGACTTTGTGGGCATGGACTAGGTGTGTCCTAGTAGCACCAAGGAGACATGACATACTACTTTGGCTTCTAGTATCATCACTGCTCTTACGATTAGTTGGGGTGTTCTACGGATGTCAAGCAGAGCTCTATTTTTTTACATTTTTGTTTGAGTTCTGTATGTTGGGTTTTTATTTTGGGCCACATTCTTTCAACATTACATTTTACTCATTAATTATTTAGTATAATTTTTTCGCCTTTTAGTGTGTTCGGGGTGGGTTGAGCCTGTGTGTGTGTACAGGTTCTCAAGAAAATGCCTCGCACATGTAGGTTGATGCCTCCAGTGCTAGTCACCAACCCTAGATTTCAGAAGGTGGGTTTGGGGTAGTCATGACATAGTCCCCCAAGGGACAGGTCATGAAAAAGTGGTATCACAGGGAGGTTGGTCGTACCACAATGATTGGGAGTCAATTTTTTGTTTTAGAGCAATATTGTTATGTGTTTCCAGTCCGACTTTCAGATTCGGGAGGTCCAGTTTTGTTGTGGCAGAAGATATATCCATACACCAAGACCTTCATTTCTTCTTTTCGTCTCCATACCTAATAACATTGGTGGAATTAGTGTGTCCTTATGTTCTTTTGAATAAATTTAATCTCACTAGGAATAACCTTATGATCATGGAAAATATTTATCTATTTCAGGATACCTCCATACAGACGAACAGTCGAGATCCCAATACATGTTCATGATGAAAATAAGCATAATGAAGAGGCATCAGTTCAAGGACCAGTGCTTAGGATGGCCCCAACGAGTTAGGAATAGGTGCTACCACCACCCAATGGTCAGCATCTACTATCATTGGGTCTATCATAGGATTTGTGTAGACTCAGTTCCTTGCACGATTTTCAGAGACAGAGACCTCCCTAGTTTAGTGGAGAGACATATACCTAGGTAATTGAGGTCATGATAGAGGTTGTGATGCATTTATTCCTCTTAGTGAGGACCCAACCTGAAAAAATGGAGAAATTGTTAGTGAGCCTTTTGTAGGGATCTACATGGAGATGGTTGAGCTTGACCAACCAGATCCATGACAATGAGTCCCTTACCTAGGATAAGTTCATGCATCTTTTTAGAGAGAATTTTATCCCCACAACATTGTGATATATGTGCATTCATGAGTTGATTCACGTTCACTTGGGCAGCATGATAGTGGCTGAGTACTCAGAAAGGTATACAAAGATTCCTTGATAAACTACATACATGGTTCGAGACCCTTTCTCATGGGCCCGAGCCTTTTAGTAGGGACTGAAATGGGAGATCAGGGCATTGGTGATGTCTATCAGTTTCCCTTCCTTGGACAGGGTGCTTGAGCAAGCACATCATGAGGATAGAATCATGGTGAAGTAGGAAATGGTAGATAGAGCCACAAGTATATCCCTTGTGGCAGAGTATTCTGCAGGTAGCTAACAACAGAGATGTGTGCCCAAGTGGTCGAGGTATTTCAGAGGCCACACCCAAGACCCATCGTCAGTATTGTGGGGTTACCTGTCTAGTGGAAGCCATCTGGGAGCAAGGCTGTGCTTTACATGTGGAAGGAAGGGACACATGACATATGACTACACGACCTACCATCAGGATGACCAGCCGACCATCGAGGGACCACTGAAGCAGAGGTAGTGGTTCGAGTGAGGAGGTTCATAGGGAGGTGAACATGGCATGGGATATGGTCGAGCGATAGGTGGTGGGTGATGGTTTGATGTGTTACGTCCACAACCCCCAGGTTTTCCACCCCGATATATGGGAGCTGGCCGGTAGGGGTGAGCTCAGCTCCCAGAAGTAGAGGCTATGACCATGATGCTACAGAGATGATCCGAGGTACGATCTGTGTATTTTTCACCATAGATATTTTTATTATAAACATAGGTTCTAGTAATTTTTTCCACGCCACAAAACTCGTTTGGAGATCAGAGATTATGGTTTATTTTTTAGCTCGATACATACACCTAGAGACTACTATGTGAGATGATTCAATGATTACACACTGATGTCAACTATGTGAGATTACTCTAGGAGGTGAGTGCTTGAGTCGAGATCTCCTAGAAGCGGAGTCGTGGCTTTATGATTTCATCTTGCATATGGAATGGAAATCCACAGTCCATGCATAGATCGACTATTTTATGCATATAGTTCAGTGTGTCAGTAGAGATGGGGTGATGATTTCCTTCACCAGAGAGAAGGAAACACTTTCAGTGCAAGACATACTTTCTTGGGGGAGGGTGCAGCCAATCACTCACCAGTTGGCTAGCCTCACCCTCGATGTTGTGGAGGATATGAGTTCGAGAATTCCTGTAGTTCTGTATGAGTACGAGGATGTTTTTATTTATGATGTTTCAGGACTAACTCCTCACAGAGTGGTAGACCTTTTCATCAACCTATAACCTAAGATGACACAGATATCCACTCCAGTATATCGGATGGCTCCTGTGGAGCATCGTGACCTAAGGGTACAACTAGAGGACTTATAGGAGAAGGGTTTCATAAGGCCCAGTGTTTCACTATGAGAAGACCTAGTGATTTTTTCAAGTATGAAATTCAAAAGATTGAGGTTGTCCATGGATTTTAAGTTACTAAACTAGGTGACTATGAAGAACAATTATCCAATACAGATAATTGATGACCTCTTCGAATAGCTAAAATGAGAGAAGGGGTTCTCAATGTCCGACCTTAGATCAGGCTATCACCATATTCGGGTACGGGAGGAGAATTTGCCAAAGATAGACTTTAGGTGCTGGTAAGACCACTATGAGTTCCTAGTGATGCATTACGGTGTGACCAACTCCCTAACAGTGGTCATAGGACTCATGAACAGGATCGTCTTGACTTACCATGAACAGTTCATTAGTGCCTTCTTTGATGACATATTGGTGTACATAGTGATGGAGGAGGAGCAAGATACACACCTTTAGATAGTCCTGTATACACTATTAGATAACCATCTTTATGGTATGATCTTGAAATTCCATTTTTGGAATTAAGAGGTCCACTTTTTAGGTAACTTCATCTTAGAGGATTGAGAGGCAGTAGATCTAGTGAAGGAAGAGGAATTTCTACTTGGGAGCCACAAAAGAGCATGATTGATGTGGGGATATTCATGGGGTTGGCAGGTTACTATCAGAGGTTCTTTCCCATCTTCTCTAGTGTAGCAAAACCCTAATCATCATTGACATGAAATGGAAACCCTTCATGTGGTCATGGAAATGTTAGCAGAGTTTCCATGAGGTGAGGTGGAGTCTGGCTATTTTCCCATTCTTTAGACTAGAAGATGAGGGCTTTGGGCATGTAGTTCACTACAAAGCATCAGGGTCTGGACTGGGTTGTTTCCTAATGTATTAATATGATGTGATTTTCCACAGTTAACTCTAGCCAAGGCAACATGATAAAAACTACGTGAACCATCACATGGGGTTAGCAACATTAGCCTTTACCTTAATGATGTGGAAGCACTACTTGATGGGTGAGGAGTATAAATTTTACTTATACCACAAGAGTATCAAGTATATCTTCTCTTACATGTATATGAACTTGATATAATGAGGATGGCTAGAGTTCCTCTAGGAAAATGAATTTGAGATAGTCTATACACTGGGAAAGGGGAACATGGTGGCATACATGCTTAGTCGGAGGACCCTTTTCATCTTTTGTGTGAGGAAACAGAGCTATTTTCCATGAAGAAAATATCTTTCATGGATGATGGTAGAGATTCTTACCTTCAATTGACGACTGTTACTTACCCACTCTTGCAAATTAGTTATGGAGGCACATCTAGTGGATGTTTTCTCTGAGGCCTGACGTGATAAGTTATCCTTAGGATGGGATCCTGATGTATTTTCGATAGGTGGGGGGAATTCCTTACATTATAGGGGCACTCTATAGTACCAGTGATGTTTCAAGAGGAGGTATTGAGGGAGTTCCATACAACCCTGTTGGTGGTACATCCTGTAACACCCTGAGATTTTATGAAAAATATTCTTTTTAATTTCATTAATGTCTTGTGTTATACGCTATACCAAAAGGAGCTTGCAAAACACGCATCCCTAAATTGCCTTGCATTACACGCAATCGTGACCTTTCTCGATAGTGTGTGTAGTACGCAATACCGAGTTTCACTAAACGTGATATTATTATAATATTATTATGAACTAGCCATTATGAATAGTAATACCCACTTTTTGAAATTTTATAAATTTAATCTTTCAAAATGGTCTTCATTTTTGGATTCGGAATATCTAAATTAGCATAGTGTGAAATTTTGGAACTTTTCATATAACTTTCATATTCTGATGAATGGTGAAAATTACTAAATTTTAATTAAAAACAACTTTTTTAATCGAAATAATAAATAGTGATAAATTATTAATTTGAGTGGTTTTAAAGTATATTTAGAATATATTTTTAAAATTTAATACAATGTTGGTCATTGTATGTAATTTCACATTAAAATCAGACATAAACAAGTATCAATACTTTGATAGTTATTATATCTTAAAAACATGCTTTTTGTTTTGACAATGAGAATTAATTTTAAATTAATTTCTGCCACTTCTGTGTTTTGAATATGGAAAGATGGATTCCATATTTTGAATTAGGATGTTCAAATTGTGTAAATAGTGAACTTTTATTTTTGGACATTTTGAATAATTACTCCGGTAAATATTTTATTTACCATGGTTAAAGGATAAATCCGGTAAATAACGGTTACAAAATAATATTATAATAATATTAAATTACCCTAAAACGTGTCCTAACCTTATTTTTTGATACATGTCCGACCATGGACATATTTGGGTCGATTTTTGGTCCCCATGGAGCCAGTTGTAAGTGATAATGACACTTTATATTAATTAAGTTAAAATAAATACAAAAATGACATAAGTATATATCTTTTAGAAAAAAAATTTACATAGGGTTATATATGTTGGATTTTCGACTATGAATATTAATTAGAAAGATAAAATGATTTCCTACATAATGATATTTTATTTATAATTTGTAGACATTAAATAATTTATTTTATTTATGACACAATGATGATGCAATAATTATCATATTAAGGAAATATTGACATATGTGATGTTATAAATACCTAAATAAATGTAATTTGAGACTTTTTATGAATTAAAATAATTTTATATGTTAATATGACATGTTATAATTGATTTAGTTATCTATTTTCGAACTATTCAATCTGTTATGATTTTCACAAAAATCAATTACCAAATAGTGTCAAAACTGACATAAAATAGTTTTTAAAAGAAATATTATATTATTAATTGTTATTATATTCCTACAAATCTAAGGTTCGGCCATGATACTTATATCATGATAGGTGTATCATTAATGGACCACTTGGGGGTCGCGTGGATATATATGGTTTGTTTAATAACTATATTATATAAAAATACAAAGTGACATGGTAAATGTCAATCTAATTAACTAAGAGGTAAAACTAAAAGATAAGGTTAATATAATGACCTAAACATGTCTAAATTATATTGGATGAAAGTATTTATACCCATACCCACCTTAGATTCGAAATATATCAATTTGGAGCTATTAAAACCAAATATGGCTTTATTATAAAATAATATGTTTAGTTATTCCAAAGGAGCACCTCTCCTCCCTTATAAAAGGGCACCTCCTCCCTCTCTTCCTCACAACACATTGAGTCTTCATTCATGGACAAACCCGGCCAAATTTTCTTCAAAACATCCATATAAACATCCTAGAGGTCCTGGTTTTCTTCAAAGACCAATGTTAGTTCCCTAAGAGGAGGTCTCAAAGAGGCGCTTCAAAGAAGAGGTAATGTCTGTTACCGATTCTTTGAAATTTATTTCTTCTTACACATATTTTTCTTTGGTTGTTTCATTATCAAGTAATAACATAGGTATAAATGATATACTGATATATTATTATAAGTATGAAACAACCTTATTTCACCATCTATCAATCCTATGGAAAACGAAATCATCGTGCGTGCGTACGTACGGAATACCGTCTCCACACTGTGGGGTAATCTATTTTCCACCACCACCTCACTTGGATGGGTATAATGGTGTAAATAATAACCATATATGATTATTGTAAACTGATATAGGTTATGTAATATTATACATTTACTCTAATAAAATTCCACGATCATGGGAACAATATCATCGCTTGTGTGTACGTACGGAATACCGTCTCCACGACGCGATGAGATTCATTCTCAATGATTAACCATTCATAAATGATTATAATGTATATATAATATGTAATCATGAAATATATGACATAATAATGATACTGTATTTATGTATATATATATGTATTTCATCCAATTAATTCCATTCAATTCAATGAGGAAATGAAAACAACATCCATGCGTACGTACGGCCTACCGTCTCTATGAACGGTGTATTCCTTTCGATTTATCAATCTATTATATATATGTATATTTTGAATATATATTATATATAAATAATTTTTTTCATTCTGGAATTATGTAAATCAGGATATAAGTAATAATATCACGAAACGACAAGTCAAAACACATTGGATAAATGAAATGATCTTACCCAAAATGCTACATTAACATGGAATTTACAAAAAAATGGGTAATATAAGTCATAATTGAAATGTATATGATATCATAACAATGAATATGATTATGTAATAAGTCAATAACATTATTTAAATCATTATAATGGAGGTTTGGAACCATATGAAGCATATCGTACCTAAGGTAAGGGATAATTTGGCAAATGTCATTTTTATCCGAGATTGCTTATTCGTAAGTATTTACTGGGATTATTGCTATAATCCATGTCCATGTTTTATAAAAGTGTATTCATGTATGTTTAAATTACTTTTTACCCATTTTGAATTTACCTGTTGGTATGGAAGGAATCTTTCTTTTATTTACCCTACAAGGTAAATTTTTGACTTTTCTGACAAAAGTACGAGATGAATGTTTTTTTAACTTATACGACATGAAAGGATTTTTACGGTTTTATAAGCCTTATTTTCATGAAGCTTCCTCCAAAAGATTTCATGAATATTTTCAACAAAATCTTTTTCTTTTAAAATTTCATGGTGTTTTGTGAAAAGAAATTGATTTTGAAGAAGAAATGATATTTTCCCCAAGAATTCATTTCAAGAGTTTTATCAAAACCATTTTACATATATGATGATATTATTTCATATTTGTATGTTTCAAGTATAATGTCTCTATGATTTAAATGGTTTCAATTTTCTTATTATGAAATGATAACCATTTCTTTTATATGGATTATTTTATGATTGGGTAATGTTTATGAAACCCATTTTATTCATTGGGTTATTATAAATGATGTATGTTTATTTTCTTCCACAAGTAAGAATGATTTCATTATGAGATGGGTGGGGAATATATCTCCCTCCAATGAATTGGGTAATGATTTATATCTCATGAGATAGACATGGATGGAATGGTATGTTAATCCGGTTCATTGTTACATGACTGAAACGATGAGTGAACTCGATTCATAAAGGGACTTTGTCCACTAAGATGGTCTTGGCAGCAATGCCTTGGCTACAATGGAAATCATATCATGTGCTTAATGTATTTCCTCAAATACAAGTTTTATTCCCATGCTATTTTATCTTGATTGATGTTCACTTATGATATATGCCTTACATACTTCCAAGATTCATGTATTTGCTCAAGATTTTGATGTTTAGATTTTATGTTCATGTTTTTGCATTCAAATGTTTATGGATTGTTTTATTGTCTCTATGTAGACCGTTATCGGGCATTTGAGCTCACCCCTTTTATGTTTTCTTTTCCCCAGGATATAAAGAATGGTTTTAGGTAAGAAAAAAATGGAAGACCTTTATTGGGAGATGTTGAAGATCTTTCACCATGATTAGAAGATTTTATTCCGAGTTTCCAAAGACACTAAACTATTACGGTCCTTGTTTATCTTTTTTTGTGATGTGTTAAGTATTCATCAAAAGTAAAGTATTGTCCATGTACTTCAAGAATAGTGTATCTACAGTTGGAATCAGAGGAAAGATTAGGTTAACCATTGGAAACTAGGATGCGAAAACGTTAGTGAGATCCCGAGAGATATTTCTAAGTTATGTCTAGGTATGTACCTAAGGATAAGTATATGTATAGGATATAGTCCTATAACTACGGTAACGATCTTAAAATTTAACGTAGGATGTTAGATATTGAAGTTAATCCCCCTTTATTATGATTTTTTCCTCTCACACTATTCTTTTTGTGTTTTAGAAAATGGCTGGAAACCAGATGATTCTTGATAATGGAGGATATGATGGACAATGGAATGATATTATTCATGAGCAACCAAATGAAATGGGATTCGGAAGTCTAAACATCATTATTATGCCGAATCAGCATTCTCATAATATGATCAATAAACTCAAATTTGTTAAGTTTCCTGACTTGGATAATAAGAGAATGATGGAGCTTCATGATGATCATAGAGAAAAGAAAGTTCAATTTCCCCTATGTAAATAATGTGGGAAGAGGCATCAAGGAGAATGTTTCAAAGGAATTGGAAGATGCTTTGGGTGTGGAAAAAAAGGACAAAAAGCCAGTAAGTGAAAAGGAAAAGGTTCAGTTAACACAATGGATGAGGATAATGGTATTGCTACAACATCAACAATGGTTAAATGATTTAAATGTTGAATGTACAGGAATTATGCAAACCAATTCCCAAAGGGAAAGTCTCATGAAGAGAATCAGTATGGTCATGTGGGTAGTATTTATGTTGATGATGATGCAGAGACTATAAATGATATGTGAGATGAAAGAATTGTTGAAGCTCGGCCAATGGTTTAAGAAGGTAGTGGAATGATTATATGTTTATCAAGTGTAATGTTCTATAAGTAATCTCATGGTGCTATGGAATAAAGAGACATCTAATAATCGTTACACTGCTGTCATTCCTTATGTTTTGAAAGTGTATGATGAATGGTACCAGTAACCATGAAATGTTATTCAAATATTTTCAGAAATTTGATGATATGAGCATAATTTAGGGATAAGGATAAAATTAAATGTTTGATAGTATTCATGAGCGCATGACTAGTATAAGGAGAAGGTTATATCATGGTTGGAGTATATAGAATTTTTGGATTTTGGTATGTGGAAAGAGTTAACTTTTGACATCATTCATGTTTTCACTATGGTTTAATGGGTGTTCATTTTTCTAGAGATTACATGATTAAGGTATTCCCATGATTGGAATGTCACCAGCAAGATATATGGGGGATAAATGATGGTATTCACATGCTTGGTTGATGACCTTTCAAGTAATTGTTTTCTTTATACTATGAGATTGGACATATATATTTTGGATAAGCCTAAATATTGGAATGAATTATGTTGGAAATAAGTTAGTATTCTTTAAGGAAATATTTTGATTATAATGTAGTTTTAGAAAAACAACAACTTATAGGACAGGCGATAGCCCATCGCGTTGGACAAGGCTGTGGGAATCAAACCCACAACCGAAGTGTGACTCGCCTTTATCACCTAACACTGGCCTATAAGAAGTCCATGTTTAGTAGAAGCTAGTTTTATTATATTAAGCAGTATGAAATATGAATTATAACTCCATTTTGGGAACCATATATGATTAATCACATTATTGATGGAATTATGTATTTTTTGATAACTTTTCTAACCTTTTGTTTGAGACAGATGGAATGACCCATCATTCTATCACATGATCTTCTAACAAATCATGAATGACAAATTAAACTTCATTTCTTTAAGAGATGAAGTGGAAATTTTTCAAATAATGACCAACGGTGAGAGTGTACCAAAATCATGAATGTATTTCTTTTAATCCCAATTTCATCAACTTTAGGGAAATGATCATGAAAACCAAAAATGTTTCCCTAGTGCTCTTATATCCGATGAATCATATGGTACCTTAGATCATTACAAATTTATGTCTTTGTATTTATTGGCTTTTTCATAGCCATGTTATCTACCACTCTCCATCAGAACATGATGAATATATTTTCTTCCATATCCATATTTTCACCTATGTTCTCCTACGTGGAAACCCAGTGATGAGTTAATTTGGGTAACTGTTACATTTTATACTTTTGATTTTAAATACAAGGTTTGGTATTCCTTTTTACGATGTGGGTTTCTATTAAAGAAACATTTGAGGAGTAAACCATTTATAACCCCGACGAATTTCGAGGGCAAAATTCATTTTATGGGGGGTAAAATGTAACACCCCGAGATTTTATGAAAAATATTATTTTTAATTTCATTAATGTCTTTTGTTGTATGATACACCAAAAGGAGATTGCACAAAACGTATCCCTGACTAGCCTTTCATTACACGCAATCGAGACCTTCCTCGATAGTGTGTGTTGTACACAATACCGAGTTTCACTAAATGAGATATTATTATAATATTATTATGAACTAGCCGTTATGAATAGTAATACCCACTTTTTGAAATTTTATAAATTTTATCTTTCAAAATGGACTATATTTTTGTATTCGGAATATCTAAATTAGCTTACGGTGAATTTTTTGTACTTTTCGGATAACTTTCATATTCTGATAAATAGTGAAAATTACTAAATTCTAATTAAAAACAAATTTTTTAATCAAAATAATTAATAGTGATAAATTATTAATTTGAGTGGTTTTAAAGTTTATTTAGAATATATTTTTACAATTTAATACAATTTTGGTCATTGGATGTAATTTCACATTTAAACCAGACATAAACAAGTATCAATCTTTTGATAGTTATTATATCTTGAAAACACGCTTTTTGTTTTGACAACTGGAATTAATTTTCAATTAATTTCTGCCACTTATGTGTTTTGAATATGGAAAAATGGATTCCATATTTGGAATCAGGATGTTCAAATTGTGTAAAAAGGTAATTTTTATTTTTAGACAATATGAATAATTACTTCGGTAAATATTTTATTTACCATGGTTAAAGGATAAATCTGATAAATAAGGGTTAAAAAATAATATTATAATAATATTAAATTACACTAAAACGTGTCCTAACCTTATTTGTTGATACATTTCAGACCATGGGAATCTTTGGGTCGATTTTTTCACCCCTTGGAGCCACTTGTAATTGATAATGACACTTTATATTAATTAAGTTAAAATAAATACAAAAATAACATAAGCATATATCTTATAGGAAAAAAATTTTACATAGGGTTATATATGTTGTATTTTCGACTATGAATATTTATTAGAAATATAAAAAGATTTCCTAAATAATGGTATTTTATTTTTAATTTTTAGACATTAAATAATTTATTTTATTTATGACACAATGATGATGTTGTAATTATCTTATTAATGAAATATTGACATAAGTGAAGTTATAAATAACCAAATAAATGTAATTTGAGACTTTTTATAAATTACAATAATTTTATATGTTAATATGACATGTTATTATTGATTTAGTTAACTTTCTTCGAACTAACCATTCTGTTATGACTTTCATAAAAATCAGTTTCCAAATAGTGTCAAAATTAACATAAATTAGTTTTTAAAACAAAAATTATATTATTAATTGTTATTATATTCCTAAAATTCTAAGGATTGGCCAAGATACTTATATCATGATAGGTGTGTCATTAATGGACCAATTGGTGGTCTCTTGGATGTATATGGTATGTTTATTAACTATATAATATAAAAATACAAAGTGACATGGTAAATGTCAATCTAATTAACTAAGAGTTAAAACTAAAAGATAAGGTTAATATAATGACCCAAACCTGTCTAAATTATATTTTATGAGATTATTTCGACCCATACCCACCTTAGAATCGAAATATATCAATTTGGAGCTATTAAAAACCGAATATGACTTTATAATAAAATAATAGTTTTAGTTATCCCAAAGGTGCCCCTCTCCTCCCTTATAAAAGGGAACCTCCTCCCTCTCTTAATCACACCACTTTGAGCCTTCAGGCACGTCCAAAACCTGCCAGATTCTCCACTACAATTCCCTAGAAAGATCCTAGATGTCCTGGTCTTCTTAAAAGGCCAATTATTGTGCCCTAAGAGGAGGTCTCAAAGAGGCGCTTCAAAGAAGAGGTAATGTCCGTTACTGATTCATTCAACTTTATTTCTTCTTCCACTAATTCTTATTAGTTTTTTTAATTAGGAAGTAATAAAATAAGTATCAATCATATACTAATATGTTATTATAAGTATAAAATTACCCTATTTCACCATCTATCCATCCTACGGAAAATGAAATCACCACGCGTGCGTACGTACGGAATACCGTCTCCAGACCATGGTGTAATCTATTTTCCACCACCACCTTACCTGGATGGGTATAATGGTGTAAAGAATAACCATATATTATTATTGTAAATATATATTGATAATCTAATAGTATACATACACTCCAATAAAATTCCACGATCATGGGAATGATATCATCGCTTGTGCGTACGTACGGAATACCTTCTCCACCACACGATGAGATTCATTCTCAAAGATTAACCATTCATAAATAATTATAAAGTATATATAATAAGTAATAATGAAATATATGAAATAATAATGATACTGTATTTATGTTTATATATATTTATGTCATCCAATTAATTCCATTTAATTCAATGAGGAAACGAAAACAACGTTCATGCATACGTACGGCCTACCGTCTCCATGAACGGTGTATTTCTTTCCATTTATCAATCTATTATATATATGTATATTTTGAATATATATTATATATAAATCATGTTTTAAATTAGGAAATTATGTAAATCAGGATATAAGTAATAATATCAAGAAATGAAAAGTCGAAACACATACGATAAATGAAATGATTTTACACAAAATGCTACTTTAACATAGAATTTACAAAAGAATGGGTAATATAAAGTCATAAGTGAAACATATATGATATAATATAAATGAATATGATTACATAATAAGTCAATGACATTATTTAAATCATTATACAGGAGGTTTGGAACCATATGAAGCATATTGGACCTAAGGTAATGGATAATTTTTCAAATATCATTTTTATCCGAGATTGCTTATTTGTAAGTATTTACTGGGGTTGTTGCTATCATCAATGTCCATGTTTTATAGAAGTGTATTCATGTATGTTTAATGTCCTTTTTTCCCATTTTGAATTTTACCCCTTAGTATGGAAGGAATCTTTATTTTATTTACCCTACAAGGTACTTTTTTGACTTTTCCGACAAAAGTATGAGAAGAATTTATTTTAACTTAAACGGCATGAAATGATTTTTACGGTTTTATAAAGCCTTATTTTCATCAAGATTCCTCCAAAATATTTCATGAATATTTTCAACAAAATATTTTTCATTTAAAATTTCATGATGTTTTGTGAAAAGAAATTGATTTTGAAGAAGAAATGATATTTTCCTCCAGAATTCATTTGAAGAGTTTTATCAAAACCATTTTCCATCTAAGATGACATTATTTCATATGTGTATGTTTCAAGTATAAAGTCTCTATGATTTACATGGTATCACTTTTCTTATTTTGAAATGATATCCATTTCTTTTATATGGATTATGTAATGATGGGGTAATGTTTATGAAACCCATTTTATTCGTTGGGTTATTATGAATGATATATGTTTATTTTGTGGCACAAGTAAGAATGATTTCATTAGGAGATGGGTGGGACCTATATCTCTAGCCAATGCATTAGGTAATGATTTATATCTCATGATATATACATGGCCGGAATGGTATGTTAATCCGGTTCAGTGTTACAGAACTGAAACGAGGAGTGAACTCGATTAAGAAAGGGACTTTGTCCACTAAGATGGTCTTGGAAGCAATGCCTTGGCTACCATGTAAATCATATCATGTTCTTAATGATTTTCCACAATTATAAGTTTTATTCCCTTTCTATTTTATAATGATTGATGTTCCCTTATGATATGTGCCTTACGTACTTACAAGATTCATGTCTTTGCTCAAGATTTTGATGTTTTAATTTTATTTTCTAGTTTTTGCATTCAAATTTTTATGGATTTTTTTATGTTCTCTATGTTTACCCTTACTAGGCATTTGAGCTCACCACTTTTTTGTTTTCTTTTCACCAGGATATAAATAAAGGTTTTAGGTAAGAAAAAAAAGGGAAGACCTTTATTGAGATATGTTGAAGATCTTTCACCACGATTAAAAGATTTTATTCTAAGTTTCCAAAGACATTAAAGTATTACAATCCTTGTGTGTCTTTTTTTATTTATTAAGTATTCAAAAAAAGTAATGTATTGTCCATGTACATCAAACATCGGGTCTCTACACATCCTGGAGTGGAGAAGATGCAATCCGACCATTGATGTCAGTACTAGTAGACAGGGATGAAGAGAGTAGTGGATGAGTTTCTTTCATGATGCCTCACATGTCAGCAAGTGAATTCTAAGCATCATGTTCCCATAGGCTTGACCAAGCCACTGGAGGTACCAGATAGGAATTAGGATGGTATCCCGATTGACTACATGATGAGGATAACACATACGTCTCGAGGACAAGATTCTATTTGGGTGATTTTTAACCGACTCACCATGTGTCTCAATTCCTACCCATTTGGGAGAAAGTACCAGTAGAGGGATTAGTACACCTCTAAATCTAGCAGAAAATGTGTCTTCATGGGGTGCCTTCGACGATCAACTCATATCGTGACAACTGCTTTACTTCCCAGTAGTGGAAGGGATTACTGGAGGCATTTGGGATGCAGTTGTGCTAGAGCACAGGTTATCATCCCAAGATGGATGATCAGATAGAGAGGACCATACATAACATCAATTTAATGCTTCATCCTTGCATCCTAGACCATAGTCGATGTTGGGAGTACCACCTAAATTTGGTGGTGTTTTCAGACATCAAAAACTATCACTCCACCATCAACCTGGAACCATTTGAGGCCTAGTATGTGTATCCTCGCAGATCAACCATATACTAGACAAACCTGGGGGAGTCAGCACTCATGGGTCTGGAGTTGGTATGTGCTACCACTGAGAAGGTGCAGATCATCTAGGTGTAGATTAGGACTACATAGAGAAGTCATAATTGTTAAACGACATGAGACGAAGACCCTTGGAGTATGTGGATGGAGAACATGTGTTCCATTGAGTCTCACCCTAACTAGGGTTACAATGATTTGGTCAAGGTGGAATGATATATACGAGGTTCATCAGACCCTTCTATAACTTGAGAAGTTTTGACAAGGTGGCATACTGCCTAGCCCTTCCCCCACATATGAACTAGGAGCATGATGTTTTCCACATGTCACAGCTGAGGAGATACGTGCATGATCAATCCCCGTCATCGACTGGGGAAAACTAGAAATTGATGATGGGGTGATTTTTGTGGAGTTCCCAGTGGAGATAGAGGATCGAAATGAGCTGGTCCTACATGGTCATCTGATTCCTATGGTGTGAGATCAATGACAACATAGGAATCTCCAGAAGAGATCATGGGATTGGGAGTCATAGATTCGTTCTCAGTATCCCCATCTATATGATAAGTTTTTTCTTTGTCTTTTAGAGATGTAAATTCCTAATGTAAGTAGAATATAATGGGTCAGAAATTCTAGGTAATGTTTTGAAATTATATAGAATTATTTTGAGACCATGCACTCCGAGGACATGTAATTTCGTAGCACAGAGATCCCAGAACAAAATTTTGAACTTTTTAAAGCTATGTTCAGTAAACACGGGAGCAGAATATTCTAACTTTTGAGCTGGTTCTCAGAAAAATACTCCTTGGACATAGTTGAACTCAGAATGTAGGGATTTTCATAGAATGGACTAAACATCAGCCGAAAAAGTTCAAATAGAAAATTATATTTTTAGAAATTTTGGAAAATAATAAAATATCATTTAACTGTTATTTTTTTATTTTTTTTAATCTGACAAGTAGCGACACGATGACGCTGCAGTGCAGTGATAAAGAAGCGTTGCGGCGCATTAACGAGGCCCATTAAAGACCCATATCATGAAGCATAATGATGCAACAAGGGTAGTGTGATAGCGATGTTGTCTCAAAAATGAAATAGAGTGATGACGCAAGTTCGTAGTGTAAATGAATTTTTGTGACATGATTTCCTTTTTATTTCCTAATGTTTTGGTTGATGGAGATGTATTCTTGGAGTACTCTCTGATGAAACCCTGTGGAATCTCCTCTATAATGAATAACGGTGAACGACGGCAGATCTTCATCTTCATTGATGCACATAGTAGAAGGGATATGGATGTGGTGACGTCAACACATTGAACTCTCAAGGATGAGAACTACAACATCGAACATCAATGAAGTAGGGGTTTGATTTTTCTTTCAAACTTCTTCTATGCTGTTCTTTTTCTATAAATGAAAAACACAGATCATATCATGAATAGGTTGATCCTCGATTCGTGTGTTTATGTGGGAGGGTGAATTTTCATGGGGATTTATTATTTGTGATTCAAACCATGCAAGAAATGATTGAACATCAACCCCAAAACCTCCCCCTTGATTTAAACCTCTATAATGGAGGGCTCGAGCAGACATGAACAAGGCATAAGCACCTCCGCTCGTGCGTTCTTGGTGACTGCATTATCACTGTGGAGGCAGTTTTATTTAGTAACAAGATCAGGGATGGCGGCTACCTGAGGGACCCTTTGGCACAAACTGGTTGGAGAACGGACATTGAGAGCAACTCTGTTTCCCCGTGGAGGCGGTCATGGGAAAATGATTCAGGCGCTCCCATCAGCGCCCCGTGGTGGCATGGAGATGTAACACCGGGAACCGCATAGTGGGGGATGCCCGTATCCTAGATGCTAAGGTTGTGATGTGCCTCATACCATCCACGGTAACTATGATCCATAGTTTTATTAGTCTTTATATGTACACATGATTCTTCTGGAGTGATTTATTAGGAGTATATATTCCACACACCATAATGAGTCAAAAGGGATCCATGTTCATGTTGATAGATGAATGTGTGGTTAATTTCAAATAATGAATGGGATGGTTTGTCAGTGTGCATATTCATACACAACCCTTTTTGGGAGAAGGTTTTGTAATATATATTCATGCATCACTGTTGGGATTAGGATGATTCTCCATAAAAAATCTTATGGTGTTACGTTATGAGTCTCACCAATTGAAAATTCTTGACCATAATTAGCACAGATTATTTAGATCCCACATACATAACATGTGTAATAATGAAACAATTGATTTATATGTTTATTGAAATGCGTGATGTATAAGATTATCCAAAAATAATATTATATTAATTAAAATTTAAAATCTTTAATATAATCCAATGAATAAGGATGTATTTGATCAAATATTATAAATTCTTGATACATTACAAACTTTAGAAGGTAAACATGGTAGATTCTATGAGTTGAAAATGCAATGCTTCATTTTCAAAAAAAAAATGAATGAAATATATCTAATAATTGTGCATTTATATAATAAGGATCTATAAATTTTTTGTTATGGGGTCAAATATTATGTTTCTTCTATGAATTCTCAACCATTAAAAAATGATAATATTATTAAGGCATAAAAGGAAGATATGGAATTACAGAAGATTGAGAAAAATGTTAATAAGATAATCCATGATCATCATAGAATGTTAAGGGCTAGAAATTGAAAATGTGCTCCATCAATACAGGTCATGAAGTAGGATATTTTTTGTGATTCTCATAACTCATAATTATATATTCATTAGTGAATTATGAATATTTATATAGATTCGAAGGAGTATTTCAAGGGGGAAACCCGAAAATTGATAATACAAAGTATGAATAGTGATTCCTATTGTGTTGTAATGATATGGAAGAAAGAGGGAGTGATAAGGGGAATGATGATCCCTAGATATTTCAGTTCCTAGGATAGTTATGATCCTATCAGAATTGTCTACTCTCTCCTAGATATTTCACTAAATCTCTCTCAAGAATGTAATTTATTCTAGTTATATCAAATAAGGAATTATGTATATGATCCTCCATAGGTACATTACTCAAATGATGTACCATATGAGTATAATATGTATTATAAAGAATAATTTATAGATTTTATCTATTATAGAGATAATGTTCTACGAAATAGGAACACTCATCTGGTAAATGTTTTTTTGGGGGGAATCAATAATTACGAGGATGCTAGTTTCTAACGTGGGGATACCCTTGGTTTGAAGTGTGAACCATTTGTTATATTATAGTGATGAAAATTAATGAGAAAATTATAATATGAGTGGGTATAATGTTACAATAATAAAATTCATTATATATTTCACTTTATATTATTATAATTTCTCTAATTGTTTTCATTACATGAATCACCATATTTAAATAAACTCAGACAATATATGGAAATGTTAATATATGGAATTCATCACATATCCATTTGAATGGTGGGTATATATATGATTAATATCATTATGAATGGCATATATAAAAATTTCATTTAATTTATATTTATTTAATATCTATTATGAAATATGTAAAAAAATGAGTACAACCATTGTATGTTTCAATAATATGTTTTCCAAAAAAGTTATCAATATTTTTTTCTATTTAGATGTTATAATTAATTTGAAATAAATTTTTTAATTAATTTTCATAAAATGTAATCCAATGTTTAAATTATAATTTCAACATTATATTATAATGATTTCAGTCGAGTTTTCCTAAATATATATATTTTTTTGAATACTGAATATTGATTTTTTTTGTAAAATTTTCATTTCATATAATTATGTTTAATATTAAATTTCAATTATAGATATGGTATTAATGTTATAAGGTAATTGTTTATTATAAAAATAAATTTTATTTCATCCAGATTAACTTTTTTACATGAATTAGATGTATGTTAATCAGTAAGTAATTTTTTAAACAATTATATTATTATTTTTATATTAATTTCTAAACTTCTCATAATTAAATTTGATAAAATATATTTCATATTTTTAATTAAAATTATTAAAATTTTTAAATAGGTATCTTTTATTTTTAGTCATTATGAAATGTAACAGTGTTAAAAATTATCACATCGACAAATCACAAATCAAGTAATTATTGTTAAAAATAACATTATAAGTCAATATTAATTCATCAAACAGTTAACTTTATTTACTAAGAGGAGATATATTTTACCATATAGTTTTGAATTTTGAATATATGCAATTTTAGTGAAATTATACATTTATAATATCATTTATGTTTTTTTAATTAAAGAAATGTACAAAATGACATTCTCTTGCCATTAAATTTGTCTTATATATTTACAATGCCAAAAAATACTATTGAATGAATATTAAATATAAAATTTAGAATAACGAAATATTTTATATAAAGGAAATATTACTATAATTCATTCAATTTATAGAATTACCATAATCTATTAGATAACTCTTTTATATTATTTTCACAGGTAGTGGAAAAATCAATCTAAATATTTTTAAAAAATTAAGACTAATACATTTATGATGATTTTTTTTCAAAAATGATTATATTAAAATTAATAATGTATGATTTATGTTTAAAATGATTATAATATATTTTTATATTTTTGTTTTTGTTTTTAATGTCAAAATATTAGATTTATTTATAAAATGAAATTAATTATATATTATGTAAAATAATAATATTAAATTAATTTAAAAATCATAAAAATAATGAAAGATGAAAATTAGGATAAAAATTGATCAATAATTTTACCCCTATATCATTTAAAATAATTTCATTCTTATAGGTAAAATTATTACCATTTAATTTTGTAAAATTTGTTACTATAGTTATGGTTAAAATTATTTAACGAAGGGATTAAATTATTAAAGTTTAAAATGAATTTTAAAACAATAAAAATTTCACCTATAGAGGGGATTTGAACAAAATAATATATAATCATTTAAATTATTTCAACATGGACCTGCATTTACATAAAAATAAATATATTTTAATTGAAACATATTATTAATTACAAGTGTATCCATTCATTCACTTCAAAAGGAATCTATATCTCCTTTATTCAATAAACTAGATAAATCCACGTAGATCAACCAAAAACTATTAAAAAATATTATTAATTTCCTTATAAAATTTCATTAGGTTGTGTTATTACAAAAAATAACAACTTTTTATCCCTTAAGAAGATATCAAATCGATCAATTTCAAATAATAAGTAATCACCTACACCAAGAACTTCCATTTTTAACTAATTTTACCTCATTAAATTTTTGTTATAACAATTCAAATATAATATAAAAAATAATGACATATAATTTTTTTTATAATATTATGGAATAATTTCTATCCGTCTCCTTCTTCATAAAATTGTAAACTATACCATCTCTTATGTGTAAGTGAGACTACCACCCCCAAAACCATTGTAATTTGTTTTCCATTACAAATAGATATGTATTTTCATATTTATTGAATAAATAAATATATTAGATACATATTATTTAATTATAATTAAATATTTATAATATATAATATACTTTCTAACTCCTACACAAACTAAAATTGATAACATCGTTAATGCGTAAATATGTCCAACCATCCCCACTAATCGATGTGATTAATTAATTATTTTTGTCACCCAGAAAAATTATATATATATATGCATACTCAGTTTGAAGGATTTATATATCATTATTAACCTTATTGAGATGGTATAATCAATATGAATATATTTGGACCATAACAATTGAATCAAAACAAACATGATAAATCATGAATTTAACACCCCAAGTAATGATAAAAATAAAAATTGTTAACAACTAGGTGACATCCTGTTATTAATTGATCAAATATTATATATATATATAATTATGGTATATAAGTGTAAATAATAATAATTAATTAATAAAAAGGTTAAATTCGTAAATAAGTTTTGTCAAACATGGCATAAAGTATTTTGAATCAATTTCATCTCCATTTGGGAATATTTTGTATTATGTACATATTTATTTTGATTTGATTTATTTAATACATTATTAATATATTTTAGATGAATATAATATTAATTATCATGATTAATTATTTGTTTATATTTTTAATCTTTCATGGTATTATAGTTTAAATTATTCTAATATGTAAAAAATGTTTTTTATAATCGCAATTTTGGATTAATTATATTTTATGTCAATCACCTCTTATAATATATCATTCATAAAATATATATGTATTATTATACAATTTGTATTTAATTATTTTATATGACCTCTTAAAATATTTCCACTCCAATGAAATTATATAATCAAATAAAATGATTAATAGAAATTCTAATCTTATTTCTCTTTTGGTTAGGTATTTTTTTCATAAATGTCCATATTTTTTGAAATTATTTTACAATAGTCCTATTTTTTATTAAAATCATTTATCAAGTGAAAATTATGTTTTTCCTTTATTTTTTGAAAGGATAATTTCAATTTCATTATATAATGTACATTTTTTAAATTTATAACCTACGGTCTATATAAATATATCTTTTTAACATACACGATGATAATTGATCTTCCTTCTTTTATAAAATTTTCACACTATTACCATCTTCTATAAGTATTTTATAGTTTATAATGAAATATAACTCATTAAATATTATCTTAATTGATCAATTAAATTTTCCAAATGAATTTAATTTTACCAAATAGTCTACTTTCCTAAAAAAAAATTGGATGTTCGATCATATCTTGATTGAATTTGTGGAAATTGCATTTATGTTAAAACATTCACCATTATGTGATAATATTTTTTGACAGTAAAATTCCCTTCCCTATGATTATTATTTATAAATATAAATTCTTATATACAAAACTATATAATAGTTAACAACATAATGTTTTTTGAAAGAAGATTTTTTTGAATGTTATTTGATTGACTAAAGAAATAATGATATTAATTATTAATTACAGAATACATTTTTTTATAAGGTATATTTTTTATGAATTAAATTGATCATTCAAAATATATGGAATATGCTTGACCTCATGTGATGGTTGGGGCTTGAAATTACTTATCCACAGAATGCATCAACACATCTCAAGAGACAAATTATATGGAAAAATTTATTCAACAGTTTTTTTGTATTTATATTACTATTAATTAAACTATCTATCAACATGGGCATAAGTGAATGATATAATGTTATGTGAAATCATGAAATATTGAATTTAACAATTACATTATTGAGAATTTTGTTATTATTATACATTAGATTATTGTATTTATATTATCCATAAATTAATTTAATGATCACTTTATTATTTATGTGGAATGTGTTTTATTTATTTATAGTTAATTATTATTTTTTAATTATTAATTAATGATATAATAATATGGGTATTACCCTTATAGATCATATGATCTCAATGATTATATACTTTCTCATTATATGAAGAATTTTATTATCAATAATATAATTTAATGAAGAATGTTTCTTATGATATTTTTTATATTATCGACGTAATAAAGTAATTATGTATATATATATATATATCATTGTTTATTAATTATAAACTGATCTATCCTTACATATGATATCGCATGTATATTATTCCAATGTAAAATTGAAAAATGGTACATTGGTTTATTGAACATGTGTTTCTGACTGATTCAATTTATGTATTGATTAAGGATGGTTCCTTTTTCTGTGTCATAATTCACTAAGACTGCAAAAATAAAAGATCATTAAAAATACATGAAAATTTAATTTTATTAAAAGAGTTAATTTATGTATTGATTAATTTTGGGTCCATATTAACATGAAATGTAATTTTCAATACTAACATACAATTTTTGAAATATTTCATAAATAAAGTTGAGGCAATCGAATAGGTTGAAGAGCCCCTTAATTTTTCCCATTAGTATTATCATATCAAAAATTCAAAAAATTCATTAGAAAATTAGTGGAATCATTTTTTCTTATAGTCCAATCAATGAAATATGTAGAGGGACACTGAATATCACAGTGACCATTGAATAAATGGAATATTGAGTTTTGTTAGACAAACAAAATAAGGATTTAATAAATTTAATGTCAATAAGAAAAAATATCCCCTATACAAGATTAATAATTCATTCTATATCAACATTAATTACAAATAATTTTCTTTCATTATCAAATACAATATTCATTTTAAAAAAGAATTTAGTGGAGAAAATACTTTTAATGTCTATTTTTTATCATTCAACAACTTTTATAAAGACACAATAATATAGGCATTGGTGAATTTAGAACATTCCACATTAGTTTATATAAAACTACATTGAAATAAATTATAATATGTGAAATACACAAGTCATTTAAAATTATTTTTACAAATAACCAATGTTCAATTCCATAAAAATAGGGTTTATAAATACCTTTTTTATAAAAATATCATCTAATTACCTCACTAAGGCCTATAAAATCATGTTATTATAAAACCAATGTTCAATGCCATCTATGATATTACTATGTTTTTGTTTTCTAAAAAAAACTGAACAAAAAGGAGATTTGATTTAAAAAATATATTTCTGAAGAAAATTATCTCTCAATAGAAAAATAAAAAATCATTTAAAATGTAGTGAAGGGATTTTGAAATAAAAAAATAGATGAAAAATTAATATAGAACTCTATCATCATTTATAACAAGGATATAATTAAATAAAACTAATATTCCAAATTATTCAAAAACGATAATTTTCATCTAATAAATTTATAACTGTTTTATATTTGTATGAGGTTTACAAAGATACATCATAAAACCCTACAAACTAATTGTATTGAATTTTACATTATAATTGATTTTTAATATTATATGTTTTATAAATAAACTAATCTCTTCAAAATATATTATTGGTCTGGTCATTTTGATCTCATAAGTGTATAAAAATTATTATATCAATATTCAACAAACACATGATGAATATGAAACTATGTTTTTGAATAAATATCCTAAAAATTAAATTAGTAGATATGCAATTAAAAACATTAATTATAATCATAAGAGTTCGAAATATGAGCATTCACATGTTTTATTTTTTCTAGTTTCTCTACTTATTATTGGTAACGGTTGAACTTAAACAATGACCCATTGTAATTTAAATTATTTTTTAAAAAATCGGATGTAAAATTAGTACTATATTTCTAATGAACAAATATAATATAATTAAACATAATATTTTAACAATTTTATAAATATCCATAAAAAACCAATAAATATATTAGGTGAATATTCATTACATTCATCTTGGAAAAATACTCATATAATCTTTTTTCCACAAAAAAACTAAAGCATTTATAATATTATTAATAATAGTTGTTCATAATTAATTACTTTTTTACCTTTCATGGAATATAGAAACTAATATGTAATATGTATGTTTTTAAAACATTCATTTACATATTCAATTACAAATTCTTGGTTTAGTTATTTTTATAATATTGAATGGTATTTTGTGTCTATTAAATTTTACAATGAAGTGAAATCATATCGAATACTAATAATATGGTGATACAAATTTATGAATTTAATTTATTATGGAAATAATTTATATGATTACTTTATTAGAATAAATTAAAAATTCAAATTTACATTATTGGAAAACAACTGCAACACTAGTATATAGTGATCATTACCCATTATAAATACTGTTTATTATATACATGGAGGATCTTTGTATGAAGGATAAATAACCTATGTACATCGTATCTCTATCATTTGGTATATAAGTATAGATGATACATATGATTTAAAACTATAATATATGTATGAATTCATGTTTTGTATCAAAAAATTTAAATAATCTATTTAATTATTATATTCTACCACCCATTGATGATACATTACATGGTCCATAGATCTGCAACATTACATGGATCTTAATTCATTATGACTTACAATAATAATTTGTTTCTCATTTAAAGGAAACCCTCTCTATGAATGTGTATAAGAATATAAAAAATTATTTTATATATATTGTTTATTTATTATTGTTATCCATTATATAATTGAAAAATAATATGATAAAAATTAAGTAATATTTAAAAAAATTATTTTTCACTTACAATAATTACTTCCTCCCAATGAATTGTGAAATCATCTACCATGATTCTCTATCGTTAAACCCATTCATTATTCATGGATCAAGACTAAATTTTGTCCCAATAATATATAACGAAATCACAAATTTCCAAAAATCCCTCCATATTATTTTAGTAAAATATTGAAAGTTAGTCTATGTTATTTATTACTCTTTAGTGATAAATAACATTGTAAATTGAATAGATAAATATTTGGGAATGAAAAATATTTAATAAAATTTAAAACTATATAAATAACTTTTGAATTTTTATAGTTATAAAATCTAAAAATAGATCTTTTACTAACTGGTCTACACCTCTATAATATAAGAATATAATACATATCCTATAATGACTCTTCATACCCTATTAAGTCTAATACTACTTGGAATTAGGGTAAATTTGGTTGTTGTTTTCATCAATATTAATTATCCCCTCCTATTTTAAAAATGAAATTCAAATTATTCAAAATTTTTAATCTCATTCCAACTATCATTACAAAGAATCTACTGTAAAGAAGAATACAATGTCTAAATAATGTAATGAAATTTAACATTCTTTTTGTTAAATAATTAAAATACTATATATTTATTTATTTATATGAAAAAATATACACACCGAGGATCCCCTACTACATTGCCTATCTATTCAAAAAAATACACCTCGTTCAACACAACTATATATCCTTCTATTTATATTTAATTAAAAAAATTATTAAAATTAAAATTTATTCTTCATAGTAGAAAACTAAAATAGGAATATTATAACAAAAAATGAATATTATGATGAAAATTGAAATAAAACATTAATACGGAAATTATTTCAACCAAAATTAAGACAACAAAATGTAGTGAAAATAAAAAAAATATCGTAAATCATAATAATGTTAAATATCAATATATTTATAAGTAATTTATGATGATTTGTTGATTAATTGGGTCTTTCCCATTAAACTAATATAAGAATATTTAGATTTTCACATTAAATAAATATATTTTTGTGATCATTTTCAATGTGTAATCCTATAAATGATAGATAAATGTTAGATATATCTTCAACATCCTTAATATTCTCATCGCACAAATTATTTTTTCCCCTATTTAAACAGTGTCCACTCATCATTTCGTGGTTCCATAACATAACATTTTTTTCCTTCAAAAAATCTTATAATAAATGATACATCCTTTCAACTATAACATTTAAAATCAATAAGTATAAATTGTTACTAAACATGTTTCAATCAAATGATACTTAATAAAAATCAATTTCATCATAATAATGTACTATATTATTGAGTGGAAACCTCAAATTACTATATACCAAAATTCATACAACCCAAACCATAATAGCATACATTATTCAAAATCCACCCCAATACATCAAAATTCAAAGTTAGATTTAAAATTCCATAAACAAGATACATCATTCAGAAAACAGACACATCAACACCTTGGAATATGATTCTCCTCAAGACACACTATCTATTTCACAACCATGATTTAAAATAATCCAATCATCATTTTAAACATCATAGGTAAATAGAATCCATAGGATTAAAAGTTCATCACCATTGGAGAAATTGAAAACCTATTAATTTTGTTGGGAAATCATGAGTTCTTCAGTATCGATAGTGCGATTGACATTACAAAAATCTACCCCTAATTATAAAATTGAACATTTTATAACAAAAAAAAATCAAAAAAACTATCACTTCTTGGTACATTGTTGGACACTAGAGCTCCCCTCTAATGAAAACATGAATACCACCACACAAATATTAGTGGGATTGTAGTGGTGGAATCATAGGAAAATAGTAGAGTAGGAGTTGACAATATCGACTAGAAACACCATCACATTAAACATCAATAGTCTATTTGGATAAAAACCATGAAAACTTCCAAAAGGTCAAGATTCAAAAAATATTTCACGACTAAAAAACATTACCATGATTAAAAGACCTATAGAACATAAAAAATCTTGAATCACAACCAATGAGGGAGACCGATACCATGACGTAAGAGAGAACCAAAATTAAATGATACTCCTAGAAAATTGATGAGCTCTCAAACAACACATCCCCAACCCCCCCCCCCCCACTAGATACATTCAATTTGATCAAAATAGAGTCTAGTGAAATAGAAATGAGAGTAATAGTGGATATTTAGATGAACAAGGCCCAGATAGAGATCCATAATCGTGGTGAGAAAGAAACACATGAATGGGAAAGTTGAGATATCAGTGATGGAGACTAGTGAAGTAATGTACAAAGAGGGAGGTAATAGGGAAACAATAGGTCACCAATGGAGAGAACCCCATCCATGAAGAGGAATAATGATTGAAATGTGAAACATAGAAATTAAAAAATAAGTTATGTAATAAGATAGAGGATAAATATACATCAATGATAAGAAGAGTGTAGAGTAATGGAAGATGGAAGGGGTTGGTCTATCTATAGGGGATGAGAACCTAGATGTAGGAGAAGTGTCGCATACTCTAGAGAGATATTTTGGAGAGAAGAGATCCATTTGACAAAAAACTATTAAAACTAACACACATACACATAAATGAAATTAAATGAAATTTAGGATTATAAATCTCCAATATATACTCAGTAACTCAATAATATGATGATAATGATGTAATTTATTTTGTCATTGGCCCTTGAAAAAGTAGCCCTCACGACCCCCTCACACCAAAGATGCCCCTCCTGAGCTGGAAATAGTGAAAGGGAGATAATGAACTTCGAGCCCCACCTCCAGTAGGACCCAGAGTGGCGACCAACACCAAGGTTTTGATTTTTCACAATTATGGGAGACATTAACCTTTTATCAATTAAGATTGTGAAAAAGGATGAGTCAAACACAAAAGAAAAGGAACAAGTAAAAGAAAATAATACCAAAACCAAACCCATATGCATGTTTTATACAATACGGAAACAAAAGTACAAATACAAGAAAATATCCAATGTACGATACCCAAAGAAAGAAAAAACTGCACATAGCAAAACTACAACGCCCAACTAGCATGGTACCGCACGGTCCCCAAAGTCCTCCAGAAAACCTAAAAGTAAACGTAGGGTGAGAATACAAGTATACTAAATAGGGAGACCTAAAGATCTCGTGCACAGGTGGGGAGACATCCAAATGCCCCGTGAGAAAACAGAAGGAGCCAAAGCCAATAAAGGAATCTATCCACCCAACCTTACAAGACACACTCTCCAAATATCACAAGTCGATAGAGTAGTATAGTAATATGTTCAATGTATGGGTACCCTGCACCACCTTCCCACTAAATACTGCTCAATCCCTCACTCCAAACTCTCTAATTCTTCCCCCTCTTATTGAGCTAGTTTTTCTACCTATCCATACGATGCTCGAGCTAGTGCCGCAACCTGGCCATACGAAGCTCATAGTATCCCACCGACACACAATCCTCGTCCATAACCACATCTCATCCAGCATTCCACCGACACTCAATCCTCGGTCATAACCACATCTCATCCCGAAGACACCTAGGAACCACATCCCAACCTCATCCCAAATACTCTTGGGAAATATTTATTATAACATGCCCGAACGATCTTGGACTGTAGAACCTGTAAGAGGGAGCACAAGAAAGAATAGTAACCAGCCATCCTTTGGATGTTTGGGAATCTAACCCCCCATCCCATTGGTGTTCGGGACATAGTTCTCATCAAGGGTGGGGTGTGTAAAGAAACAAAAAACATACAGATTTATATAATTATATCAACCACTCAGACCATCCTAAGGCATATACACAAAAGATCCGAACACATTCCGCGACACTGCTACCTCAAAATTATGCACACAATAAACAGCCCCAAACCCCATTAATCTTTTCATGATTCATCAGTTTTAGTTTATAAGTTTCGTATCTACCGAGAAACTAACAACAACCAAACCAGATAAATCTTTCATGAAACATATCCCTGCCAACCACAAATATAGTTAGGGAAAAACACAAGAAACACAAACACATTTTATTTTACCATCCAATCAATTCCATTGATTTTTCAGTATTTAATCAACTACCATGCCCCACACATCATTAGGAAACTCTCCCACTTTTATTCATATGAAAAACACATCCATGCAGCCCCGCTACCAACTACCACAAAAACAACACCTTAGAAACAATACCCATACCGGATCATTATCCCTTCGATACCATTCACCATAGCTCTGCTACCCATCACAACCATATGATACACGCCAACCCACAACCACGACAACCACATCCCTGCTGCTCACCCATTCCACAACAACCCAATAAACACCCGTTCACATAATTAAGCCACAACCAGCACCTACAAAATTCATTCCTTAATTTAATTCAATCATGGTGATCATACAAGGGTTACAGGTATTCATTTAATCATCCATCTTTACATGATTAACCAATTTCACATTCTATTAAATTCCATCCACAAAATAATTCTAGAAACACAGGAAAACATTTAATTGTGCAAGAAAAGTCCCCCAATGACTGTAATTTTCAGTAGGCATAATCCTATTTAGTTCACAACATATTGAAAGGATATGCATTGATGGAATTAGAATGAAGAAATCAACAAAACTTCCCAAAATCAGTTCATTAAATAGTTATTATCTTTAAATATTGGTTCAACCATACCTCATGAAAAAAAGAGGATTCCCACCCAGCATAATGAACAAAAGAGAGAGAGAGATGATGGTAAGATCCCTACCTCAAAGGTTTTTGACGAAATCCCCAACAAACCAAGAACACACATGAAACCCAAGTCGATTATCCCAAAGCCCGCCTTAGGTCCCTCCTCATAGCAAGATCAAGACCAAAGCTCACCATAATTGGCTTCCACATACTTAGGTCTACCAAAAATGGGCATATATCTAAGAAAATGAAGGAATAGGAGGAGTAGATCCATGTAGATCTAAGAAACCGAACAAGAACGATCAAGAAAGATCACATAACTCAAGGAACCAGCTTTGATTCGCCAATTGAAGACTTAGGATCACTTCCAAAATTCTTGGGAGAGGTTTTATTATCCTCAAGGAATGGTAATCCAGTGTTATGGACACTAAGAGGATTAAAAGAACCATTTAGAGGAAAAACATTTCAGATCCACAATTTTAGGATCTAACGATAAGTGCACGCATGGTTAGTCCGCATGGTTTAACAAACCGTGTTCTAACTGTGCATAAGCTTCTGCCTCGACAAACACTCCTCACACGGTTAGACTAATTTTGCGCTAACCGTGTGTTAGCTACTGCCACCAACACTAACCTTGCACGGCTTGGCCGCATGGTTTAGCCAAACTGTGTGCCAACCGTGCGAAAGCTATTGCCCTTTAGCTTTCATTAAAAGTCCACCCAAACACACCCCCAAGTCAATATGACCTCCCGAAACACCTCCTTCACTGCATTTCAAAAAGGAATGAATCGTAGAGGTCCAAGACATTAAATCAGATACCTCTCAAATCATTCATGCCCTCAAGAATTAAAACCATACCTAAAGAAAGGAGAGGGGTAAGAACAACTCCCCCCCCCCCTCGAAAGATACCTCTCAGGAGAAAACCTCCTTGTTACCAAGGAGTTCCCCCCTTCCTCACCTATATCCTGAAAAATCACAATCATACCAGTCCTCTCCCCCGTGCAACCATGCAAAGTA
This sequence comes from Viscum album, assembly GCA_963277665.1. Classification (NCBI taxonomy): domain Eukaryota; kingdom Viridiplantae; phylum Streptophyta; class Magnoliopsida; order Santalales; family Viscaceae; genus Viscum; species Viscum album. The sequence goes on along the minus strand of OY728120.1, from coordinate 24,677,589 downwards.
AATGATTAAACCGTCTGGTCATGTGGGTGATGGGTTTTCCTTCCTCCATTTTAAGATAATATCTTCTTTGGGAGGCACTGACTCGCTCGCATGGGATTAGGGGAATCCACTTTAATGCGTCTTATCTAGGGGTTAGGCCCCCCTCCCCACATTTAAGGACACTCTGTACACACTTGAAACACATTTCATAGTTAACCATGTCATATATTATATCGTAACCATGTATGAAACAAAACAGGATAAAACTCAAAACAACTCTGGGTACTGGGAACGCATCTCTGCTTCACGTTCCCAAGTACTCTTTTCAAACCCACCATGCCTCCATAGAACACAGACCAAAGGAATTGTTCATCCACAAATCACCTTCTCTTCATGAAATTCGATCATCATGGGTCTCTCCATGAACATTGCATCGTCCCCGATATCTTGCTCCCCCCAGTCGAGGACGTGTAAATCATCGTGCAGGTACCGTCAGAGTTGAGACACATGGAAGAGGTCGTGCACCCTTTGTAGTGGTGGCAGCAATGCCAGTTGATAAGCCAACTCGGTAACCCGCCACAATACCTCGAAGGGCCCAACGAACCTTGGAGAAAGCTTCCATCCCTTTCTGAATCTTCTCATCCCACGCCTAGGAGAGACCTTCAAGAACACGTGGTCCCCAACCTTGAACTCCAAGGGTCTCCTCCTATTATCATCTTATGACTTCTGCCAGACCTGAGCTGCCTTCATCCTCTCTCGTATAAGCTGAACCTTCTCCATCGTGCTCTAAACCACCTCCAAGCCATGACCACATTCTTCTCCGACCTCTGTCCAGCATACGGGTGAGCAGCACGACCTCCCATAAAAAGCATTGAAAGGATCTATTTCAATGGTAAAGATATAGTTGTGGTTTTAAGAGAACTCTATCAGAGTAAATGGTTGTGCCCATGATACTCCAAGGCCCAAAACACATGCTCGAATCATATCTTCTAATGTCTGGATAGTGCGCTTTGTCTGCCTGTTTTTCTGGTTGTGGAATGAATTGATAAGGCATATCCGGGTACCAAAGGCATGATGCAATCTTCTCCAGACCCGAGAGGTAAAACAGGTATCCAGACCAGAGATTATAAATCTCGGAGCTCGGTGAAACCACACCCCCTTATTCATGTACCTCTGAGCTAGGGCCTCAACCATACTTGATTCCTTGATTTCTATGAATTGGGATGATTTCGTCAGCTGGTCCACTACTACCCAGATGGGGTTGCAGCCCCCTTAAACACTAGGTTGTCCCATGAAGAAATCCATCTAGATGTAATACCACATCCACTCGGGGACATCTAAATGTTTTAATATACCTCCTAGAATGTGGTGTTCCGCCTTCACCTACTGACACACAAGGGACATTGCTACGAACTCTGCTACTGTCTGTTTCACCCCGGGCTACCAGAACATCCTTCTCAATCACTGGTACAACTTGGAAGCTCTCGGGTGTACTACCAGGGGTGAGTTGTTGAACTCACCATGAACTCCCTCATGCACTGCCACTGTAACAAAAAATTTCCACATGAAAAGAATTCGATTTAGGCCATCCTCCGACCATTCTTCCGGAGCACTTCCCTGGCTAGCCCGATCGTGCATCACTTCACTCTCTATTTCTCCCCATTGAGACTCCTCCACTTGCCATAGTATGGAGGACTACACTATCATCTGAAATAGACATCCTCTTCCACCATCTTTCTATACATTGAGGTGTAGTGCATCCAATTATTCCATCGCCTTCCATACATTTTACGACTTTTAAACCATGTCCTTCCTCCTACTCAAAGCGACAACCACCACATTTCCCTTGCCATCGGTGTAAGAGATTTCGAAGTTGTAGTCCTAGAGGAACTTCATAAACCTTCGTTGCTGAAAATTTAGGTCCCGATAAGAGAAGATATACTTCAAACTCTTATGATCCTTGAAGACCACAAAGCACTCTGCGATGAGGTAATGTCACCACAACTTTAGTGCGAACACAACTGCTGCAAGTTCTAGATCGTGGGTGGAATAGTTACGTTCATGAGGATGTAGCTGCCTAGACCCATAAGAGATCACCCCTTGTTGTTGCATCAATACACACCCACAGCCTTGTACTGAGGCATCAAAACATTCCTCAAACATTACTCCCCCCTATGGTAATCTCAGCATTGGGGTAGTAACAAAATTTCCCTTTAAATAACTGAATGATTAATCACACTGCTCATCCCACACGAAAGCTCAATCCTTCTTCATCAAGGGTGTCAAAGGTACTGCAACTCGGGAGAAGGTGGGTACGAACCTCCAGTAGTAACCTGCTAGTCTAAGGAAACTACGAACCTCCTCCACGTTCTTGGGTGATGCCCAAGAAACAACCACCTCGACCTTCGATGGGTCCACCTCTATTCCTTGATTGGACACCAAGTTCCCATGGAAGTGTAGTTATCGCATCCAGAACATGAACATTGACAATTTCCCATAGAGTTTGTGCCGTCGAAGGACTTCTAAAAATATTCTGAGGTGCTCAACGTGATCCTCCTCTGATCATGAGTAGATCAGAATGTTGTCAACAAATATGACTATGAACCGATCTAGGTATTCACGGAAGACGAAGTTCATGAGTCCCATGGACACAGCTAGTGAATTTGTAACACCGAACAAAATGACTAAAAACTCAAAGTTCCCATATATGCACTTGAAGGCAATCTTAGAGATGTCACCCTCCTTCACCCTCAACTGGTGATATCCAGACTACATATCTATCTTAAAGAACCAACTAGCTCCCCTCAGTTGGTCAAAGAGGTCATCTGTCCTCGGGAGGGGATAATGGTTCTTAATGGTTACCTGGTTTAGTATCCAGTAGTCTATGCACAACCTAAGACCACCATCAGCCTTCTTTTCAAATAAGACTAGATCACCCCATGGTGATGCACTCATATGAACAAAACCCTTCATCATCAAATCATCAATCCGAATCCATAACTCCCGCAACACAGAAGGTTCTATTCGGTAGGGAGCCATCAAAATCGGACAGGCACCGGGTCGCAAGTCTATCCCAAACTCAACCTCATGTTGAGTGGGTAGAGTCACCACCGCTTTAGGAAAGACATCCATAAACTCACCAATGATCCCTGGGACTTCCACAATTTCTGTATCTGCTGACCCCACTAACATTTTAGGTAACATGGAAAGGAAGGGCTCCCCTCGTCGGCTACCCTCCTGGCAACCCCGCTCATCGAGGAAAGTCACACGTCGGCTGCCCACACCTAAAAACACATCCCTTCTTCGGAAATAATCGATGACGGAAAACACCGAGAACAGCCAGTTGATGCCTAGAATGATGTTGTATGGATTAATTTTTAGTAAAAGGATGCCTCCACAAGATTGGTGTGGCCCCAACATCAACCTAAATCCCCCGAAAACATAAGACAAGCTGGTCTGACCTCTGAGTGGTGTACTCAAAACCAGGGGTACGAAAAGTGTCTCTATGTCTAGGACCAAGGAACTAGCTAGACTAGGTGCAAAAAAGGTGTGTGAAGCTCTTGAGTGAAACAAGGAATAGGCAAGGGTACTAAACAAGCTGATCGTACCTCCAACAACTTCTTGCCCTACTGGAATTTCTGCCTCTGCGGTGTGCATCTTCCCATGACCAGTTCCTCTGCCTCTCAAATGTCGGCCACCTCCCTGACCACTCCCTGGTTGAGGTCCCTAAGGAGTGCCCTGAGGTTGGCCTCCTTCTACAATGTTTGCCCTCATAGGAGTAGGAGATCGCTGCCCCTGCTGCTGCTGGTAGAAGGTCCTGGATAGAAACTATTGTGGCTATAATGGGTGATGTACTAGTCCATCGCAACTATACTGTACTCGGTCTGGGAACTGGTTCTGAAGGTTCCAACGGCTGACACAGATGAAACACCTCGGTCCCAGGACCGAAGGGAAATAGAGATAACTGGGGGATCAGAACTGAAACTACTGAGGTATGCTACATACTGGTCAAAACCTGGAGGGCCCTGATGCTAGAGGCCTGCTGCTGATGGCTTTCCCCTTTTACGAGCCCAACTGGATTCCTTCTCATGACACACCTCCCAGCGTGTGCATCCCCTCTAACACTTCAGCTTTCTTTTGGACCTCCATGTATGTCAGTAAGGTGAATGGAGTAACAACATAATGGAGTGAAGGTCGAAGTGCCTCCTCCAAACATCTCGCTCGAGACTCCTCATCTAGAAAGAGTTCGGGAGAAAAGAAAAGGAGATCCTTGAACATGATCCCCAACTCTCTCACTGACATACTCCCATACTGTAAGGAGATTAGTTCCTTCCTCTTCTCAGCCTTCATCATGGAAGAGAGGAATTCCGCCCGGAATTCCTTCTCAAAGTCAGCCAACGGGACATCATCCTCCCTCTTCTCCCCATGATAAAGCGTCCACCACTGATTCATTACTCCACACATCTGGCTCACAGCTAGAGGAACCCGGTACTCTTTCGGAGCCCGGATCAAGCTGAAAACTATCACCAGCTCCTCTATCTAGCTCTTTGTATCCATGTCTGAGATGCTACCCTTGCACCTTTCGAGGGTCTGCCACTGAAAGGCTCATAGCGTCTTCTGCCACTGATCATCCTCCTCCTCTGGGTCATCCCTTTTTTGATTAGCCATTTCATCCTCCTGGGCATCGAGTTCTTGCACTACTCATGGTCATCTTTCAGGTTCCATAGCTGCACGGTAAAAAAGGAATTCCTATGCCCAAGTAGTGTAGAATATTTTTTCTTAAATTTTCGTACACTCCTTATTCATTTAAATCCATAAAATTTCCCAGAAACACAAGAACAGATGTCATTTTGATGCATGTACCTTTCCTAGGGTGTCATCCCCGCAGTCAGTGTGGCCTCACCTGGTCGTTCGGTAGGTTTAGAGTCCTTGTATCTGATCACAGGGGGCCCTAAAATCCCGCGTCCAAGCTAGTCGTGCCTGGAATATGGTACACACCATGATCATCCAAAACTGTTGTCCTACCATCCCATGCAATCCTCACTGTTCCTTATTCCAGACTCCTTCATTTCTCTCAACATCCCTCTGATACCATTCTATCACGACCCCCTACCACCAAAGATGCCCCTCCTGAGCTGGAAATATTAGAAGGGAGATAATAACCCCCCGAGTCCCACCTCCAGTTGGCCCTGGAGTGGCGACTAGCACTAAGGGTATGAGTTTTTCACAATTATGGGAGGAATTAGAATTTTTATTATTTAAGATCAGGAAAAATGATGAGTCAAACACCAACGAAAAGGAACAAGTAAAAAAAAATAAACCCAAAACCAAACCCATGTAAATTTTTTTTACAATACTAAATAAAGGTACAAATACATGAAAATCACCAATGTACGATACCAAAAGAAAGAAAAAAATACACCCAGAATAACTCCAACTCCCAACTAGCAAGGTCCCGCACGGTCCCTGAAGACCTCCATAAAACCTTAATGTAAACGTAGGGTGAGCATACAAGTATACACAGTAGGGAAACCTAAATCGCAAATACACTGGTGGGGAGACATAATAATGCCCCATGAGAAAACAGAAGGAACCAAAGCCTAGCAAGTAATCTATCCACCCAACCATACAAGCCACACTCACCAAATATCGCAAGTCAATAGAGTTATATAGTAATATTATCAAAGAATGGGTACCCCGCACCACCTACCACTGAATACTACTCAAGCCCTCAGGCCTAATGCTTTTATGCTTCCCCCTCTTCCTCTTCTAGTGTCGCAACCTTCCCATACGAAGCCCGAGCTAGGGCCGCAAACTGGCCATACGAAGCGCATAGTATCCCACCGACACACAATACAGGTCCATAACCACATCTCATCCTGCATTGTGCTGACACTCAATCCTCAGCCATAACCACATCTCATCTCGAAGATAACTGGGAACCACATCCCATCCTCATTCCGAAGACTCTTGGGAAATATCTGTTATAACCTACCCGAAGGATCTTGGGCTATTGAACTTGGAAGAGGGAGCACAGGGAAGAACAATATCCATCCATCTTTTGGATGCTTGTGAATCTCACCCCTGACCCACGAGTGTTTGTCACGTAGTTCTCAACATGGGTGGGGTGTATAAAGAAACATAAATCATACAGATATATATATATTTATATCAACCACTCATCCAATCCTAAGGCTTCTACACAAATGATCTGAGCACATTCCTCAACACTGTTACCTCAAATGTATGCACACAATAAAAATCCCCAAACTCACTTATGCTTTTCAAGATTCAACAGTTTTGGTTTATTAGTTTCTCAACTACCGAGAAAATAACAACAGCTAAACTAGATTAATCATTCATAAAACATATCCCTTCCCTCAACAAATATAGTTAGGTAAAAACACAAGCAACACAAAACAATTTTATTTTACCAGCCAATAAATTACCTTGATTCACCATATTTAATCAACTACCATTCCCCATGCTTCATTAGGAAAATCTTCCACCTTTATTCATATGAAAAACCCATCCCTTCAGCCCCGCTTCCAACCACCACAACCACAACACCTCATAAACAATACATGTACCACGTCATTATCCCTTCAATACAATTCACCACAGATCCACTTCCCATCACAACCATATGATACATGCCAACACACAACCAAGACAACCGCAGCCCCACTTCTAACCCATTCCACAACAACCGACGAAACACCCCTTCACATAATTAAGCCCCAACCCGCACCCACAAAATTAATCCCTTCATTTAATTAATTCTGGGTGATCATAAAAGGGTTCCAGGTAATCATTTAATCATCTAGCTTTACATGATTTAAAAATATCCACATTCTATGAAATTCCACCCACAAATGAATTCTAGAAACACAGGAAAACATTTAAATTCCCATGAAAAGGCCCCCAACGCCCGTGATTTTCAGTAGGTATAATCCTATTCAGTTCACAAAATAATCAAAGGATAAGCATTGATGGAATTAGAATGAAGATATCAACAAAACATCCCAAAACAAGTTCATTAAACTCTTATTATCTTTAATTACTGGTTCAACTAGACCTCATGAAAACAAGAGGACACCGATCTCACATGATGCAAAAAGGAGAGAGAGACGAAGGTATGATCCCTACCTAAAACGTTTTTGATGAAAGCCCCAACAAACGAAGAACGCACAAGAAACCATGGTTGATTCTCCAAAAACATGCCTTAGGTCCCTCCTCCTAGAAAGATCAAGACCAAATCTCACCATAATTGGCATCCACACACTTAGGTCTACCCATAACGGGTGTAGATCTAAGAAACTGAAGGAATGGGAGGAGTAGATGCTCATGGATCTACGAATCTAAACAAGAACGATCAAGACTGATCACATACCTCAATGAACCGGCTTCAATTCGCCTAGAGAAGCATTCATATCTATTCCAAAATGCATGGGAGAGGTTCTATTATTCTCAAGGAAGGGTAATCCCGAGTTATGGATGCTTTGAGGCTTAAATGAACCATTTAGAGTCAATAGAGTTCAGATCCAAAAATTTAGTATCTAACTTTAAGTGCCCACATGGTTAGTACACAAGGTTTAAAAAACTGTGCGCTAACTGTGCGTTAGATTCTGCCTTGCCAAACACTCCTCGCATGGTTAGTTCGCAAGGTTAGACAAACCGTGCGCTAACTGTGCATTAGCCACTACCTCCAACACAAACCTTTCATGGCATGGCCGCATGGTTTAGCCAAACTATGCGCCAAACATGCAAAATCTATTGCACTTTATATTTTCTTAAAAGTCCACCCAAATGCCTCCCAATTCACCTTGACCTCCTAGAACACCACCACCACATTTCACAAACGAATGGACCTGTGAGGTCTAGGCCATTATAGTAGCGTAGAAGGGAAACTTCTTACTCCACTATTTTGATTGGTACCCATGCTAACCTATTATTTTCAACAATGTGTACTAATTAATTTCAAAACTAGACCACATGATCACATTAAAATGTGGTCCACATGCATACTAATTACATGTTTCATTTGTGGATTAATCAATGCTAATTTCCCATTAAGACATGAAACAAATTTGTTTTAATGTTCATTCATTAACCAATTTTAATTTCATATAAAATATTATGCCCACTAAATGGGAGTATGTGATGATATATATATTTTAACATAACATCTGATTATCAAACAATATAAATTTCTATGATTCAATTAGTGAAATGGTATTATCATTACCGTTACTCAACAAATAACTTTTTCTTAACTATAAACTATTAAATGTTAAAATATAAGAATAACAACAGGTTATACATCAGTCAAATAATAAATAAAAAACATAATTTCGTATTATTTTATGTTTTATTGATCAATGGATTCCTTTTTTATAGGGGGTACTCCATATATCCATTAAAAATATTAATATATTATCCAAAAGTATAGATAAAAAATAAAAAAAAACATGCTATTTATATATCTCTCACTAAATGAATCAATAGATGAGAAATTATATCAAAAAAATTAGAGGCAAATATTTATCAAGTTCGCAATTTTTGAGGAATTCATCATTCTCTAACTCAACTAAAAAATCTACAAATATGAGTAGTAAATTTGTGTTTTTATAGTCGTGATGATAGGGGCTTCTAGTATAAAGGTTTTTTGTGAAATCATTCATGGGACATCAAGAGTTGACCCCCTGGATCCTAGGTTATGGTGTAATAAAATCCCAGTGAAATTTAATTTTCTTATTTGGAAGGGGGGGGGGGGGGTGGAACTCCACAGTTTGTATAGAAGATAATATCCAATGGAGAAGAATCCAACCATAATTTTAGTGCTGGTTCTATGAAGATTTGAGAGTGGAGACTCCTTGACACATCATCACAAGGATAGAGTTGGATAAGGTCCTATATTCATTGGATGCTCAACAGCTCATCCTCAACCTCCATGGGGAAAACATTAATGTGATTCTCAGATTCTTGCGTTCAAGGGGATTATATGGTATGTGGAGCGGGATAGGATTATAAAACATTGATAGAAGTAATGTTTTTGGTTTTATGGGTGGAAAGTAACTCCAAGAGGAATGAAGGTAAAATATAATTTATGGATTTGTAAGTTCTCTAAGACACTTTCGTGGCTAGGTTTAGATATCTACTAGGTGGAAGGGGGATTTTGGATGTCATAAGTTGTCTATTTATAAGATTGGTGAGTGGTATACATGGGTTTCATCATACTAGAAGGTGATATGGGGTTAGGTGGAAGGCTCTCATACCAAGGTGAAAACACAAAATTGATGGATCATGTGTCTGGGGTCTCATTTGTGGAAAAGGTATTGTTGATGTTAAATATGGAAATTTTTTGTTCAGCTTCAACATCATCCATTGTCCCAGTAATGAAGTGCACACATAAGCGAGGGCCCTTTCAATATGGTATTATGCTATGTGACATCTATTAATTCTAGACTAGACTTGGGGATAATAATTATATTCTTCTAAAGAGTTCAATAAATAACAACAAGGCTACTCCTTGGGACCATGCATACATTATTATTGACTATAGGGGATGAACTAGTGATGGTCCCAAGAGTAGTCATACTGTTAGGGAATGAAAACTGGTGGTATACCCGTAGACATCCTTGTAGATGTGAAGGGCATAATTTTTCATTATCATATCATTGACATCCTCTCCAACCCTTACAAAGGGATTATTTTTGGCGATGCATTGGGAATCTACCAATATTCCCCCCCTGTGATGGTTTTTCATAGCGTTTTATCCTATAATTTTTTTATATTTTCAATAAAAAGGGATTTTAGTAGTATTTTATCAATGTGGGATCTAACTCGATGTGTTTTACAATTTTTATTAACTATTCCCATGATTATGATACATCTATTAACATTACTTTTTGTTTTGTTTTGAGAAAATCCAAAAATCTAGTAAAATAGATCATTGCATCCAAGTATTTATTTGGAAACCAGAACACCAATTTCCTCTAAATGTGACAACAGTATTTTGACAATATTATGATATTATATGTTTAAATATGGTTGTGTAGAATAATCATAATCTTATTAATAGATAAATTGATTATTAATCAGTTATAGGGATGATCCAATTTAAATAATCACTAATGTCCCATATACACTATTTTTCTACCATTCTGAAATTGATTTAATGATCTCCCGAAATTGAGAATTGAATATTTCTAATTTTCATTGACAATGTATCTATATAAGATTCTATATATTGGAATGTCATTTATGATGACCTTTATCATAGAACACAACAGAACATACGCCTTATGGTAAAGAAAAAATACATTAACACGTATCTCAAAAAGAAATTTCAAATAATCAGTCAATGATGAAATATATATAGAAATATCATTTCATGTATTATTTAGTCTAGAATTATACAAACTTATCATCTCATATTAATTATTCAAACATATAAATAAGGAAATATTTTATGCAAACAAAAAAAAATCCATGAACTATGATTTCTATAATACGAAGATATGGATTCAATCAAACAGTGTACATAACCATTCTATTAATTAAAACTACACTTAAAAAATAAATAAATTTGATCAAATAATTTCTATTTTTTTAATAAAAATTATATCATTCGTTTCTATTAGATATGAGCTGAAATATATGTCATATTATCCTCATTTAATTATCTTCATTATCAATGTGGATATTTAAATGTGGAATTATTAGTAGTCACGAGATTTCATTATCAGGGGGTTTGGGGCCTGTTATTGAGGATGAATTACAATTGTATGTTTCATTTATCTTGTATAATGTTATACACCTTTTAGGAAATTATGATAGACATTTATTTTACTACCTATACGTAACATATTCACAAAGGTATGAATTCATCCTTTTATACATCATCTTGATTAGAAAAAATATTTTTTCTACCTAATATGAAGTAAGGATTCAATTTACTTATTGAAATATCTTATTTAATAGAATATAAATTTAGTGAAATTTTTATTAACCTAGATATATATTTTATAGAAGTAAAATTATATGAGTATTTTCGATAGTAATGTGTTTTTTTAATCCTATAAATATTGGTTTCCCATAATCTATATTTATTTGTTTGATAATTATTTTTTAGTTGATTTAGAGTAAACATCCTGAAATAATCATTGAAGGTGATAGTCAATCTGATTCATAACATATTAAAAATCCTTAGATCTTGAGGTAATTAACAAATCATCTTACTAGATCTAGTGTGTATAATTATGAAAAAACCGTAAAAAATAAAACATTATTTGATTTCATTTTATGCTAATTTACTCATATTCAAGCAATTCACGCATCAAGAGAGACTCAAATCTTTTATTTCATGATTTCAATTAGAAATTACCAAGTAATGTTCCACTACTTTTCCCATATTCATTATAAGTTCTTCATTTTTCATTAATGAAGATAATTTTATTACCTATTAAATCAATATATAATAGATCAATAAGTTAATAAAAATTAATATTTAAATAGATATATTATCATAAAAATTAAAACATAAATTTATATATGAAAAAAATTAAAAAAATTAATCAAATTATTTATATCATAAAAACAATTTATCATGAAAAATATGTTTTTAAAAAAATTGATAAAAATTAATAATAATGAAAAAAACATTTCATAAATGCAAAAGATGAAGGTAAAAAAAGTTTCGACAAAAAAATTCTAAAAATAAAACATTAATAAATTAAAAAAATTAACAAAATGTTTCCTTAAAAAACATGTTGACATCACAAAAATATTATAATCTTAAAAAAATAATAAAATTAAATAAAATAATGTATTGACCTAACCCTAGTATCCCATAGCCAATGTAATCGTTATTAAAAATTCATTAGATACAAGGAATATCATCTTCAAGGACTAAGTAGTTTTTTATTCTTTATAAAATTGATGCATAAATTATTCCAATAAAAAATTGAAAATCAAAAAAAATTACAAAAGAATTATATATTTATAATATCATTATTCCCTCTACCATTTCCCTGCATATCATTTATAGAACAGGTCATGGATTCCTAGGACTAGAACCAAAATTAGGTTGAGCTCAAATTCACTATATGTGTTAAGTGATAATGAATATATCAGTGATAAATAATGTATAATAAATATAGAATTTTAAATAACAAAAAAACATTTTATTTATCCAATATAATAAAAATGAAAATAATCTAGATAAAATATCATGTTGAGATTCTCATGGATAATAATAAAACTGAAATCTACATTAGGGAAATTTTTAATTCATGGTTATCATGTATGTGGAACATGTAATCGTCTATTATCATAGAATATCCTAAAAATTAATCTATTGGGTGATAAACCATATGATGTTTCTACCGTTAAGATAAAACCTTAAGACATATAAAATTTGTAGTGTTGAAACCCATCTAATTTGGAAAAGTTTTGGAGTCATGAGACCAATTGATGGAACGAGGGGATATATAATGTGGTATACCCACATTAAAATCGATTTACATGGAATTATTCATATATAAAATATTAAATATATTAAATATTTAATATTTCTTTTAAAAATTATCAATATTGATTAAATAATATAGATTTTAAAATATTTCCCCAGAAAAAAATAGAATTCTATGTAGTGAAACTTTTGTTGAAATGTTGTATATTTTAATAAATATAAAATCCATGATAAATAATATGGATATTTAGGGAAATATAATTTCAAATTATCATAGGAATGTGAATAATTTAATTTGGAATTTAATGGCTACAAAAATGTATAATAGATGTGAATTTCAATACATTCGGTGAATATGATTATAATAAACCAAACACATGAAGAATAAATATTGTATGAATAAAAAATATACCCATTCAAGTATGTATAAATTGTTTTTCCCTTGATTAATTTAATAATAATAATAAAATATTGACAAAAATTCTTGAGGATAATATCATTTTCATATTGAAATTAGAATTTTAAGAGATAAACAATTTTGAAAATTCATTTAACTAAAAATAATTTCAAAATTAATTTATAGATTATTTTTAAAATCATTATATTCAAAATAAAATTGTAAAAAATTAAATGTATGAATCATATAAATGTTCGTCATTAGTGTGGGTTATTCATTATGTTATGTAGAATTAAAAAATCCCTTTTAAATTATAAAATCACTAAATATGTTCCTTTTTCAGTAAACGAAAAGAATATATCATTCAAAATATCATATAAAAAGTAATAATAAGATACGAATATATTTATTAAACCATAATTAATGGTTTAAAGATATTTTTATAAAACATTTCATGAAAATATGAGTTTTTATAAAAAAAATTCCATCTAAATAGAAAAATAAATTCAGAATAAAAAACAAATTTTGAGAATAATTCTATTTAGAATATATTCTAAATAGTGATTTTACATTCAAATATATTGAATATCCTTGGGAGGAAATAATTAAGTGGGTCTATTATAGAGTTAGTAAAAAAAGAAATGGAAATGTAGGTATAAAAAATCTTGGTAATACTAAGATTGTGAATAAACCCTTCCAATTACCATAATGTTGAAGTTAAAATTAATCAAATAATCAATTGTGTTCATCAAACATAAATTTATATAATCTAATTCGAAATAAATAAAAATTTATCAAAATTTATTGTACCCATAATAAATAACAATGAATATGTAATACAACTCAATGAATGGAAATTGAGTTATTAAAATATTTACCACATTATAACTATATGGGAAATCCCCATAGATGAAATAATTCAAGTAGTAACATAAAATAAAATGAAGAATATTGTATTAATGATATTACCTATTAATTTGGATGTATATATACCATATAAAATATATTTGGTTAATAACAATAAAATAATCTTCAATGATGTGAAATTGAGATGAAATCACTAACCTATCAATTTTATTCGGTTAAATGTGTTTTAACATCATGAATAGGTGATTTAATCATGTCGATAATTTATAATAGAACAATATAAATATTTATTATATAATATATTATTCTTTTACATCATGTCATCACATTTTCATTAATAATCAACAATTAAATTCATTGATTCAGGTGTTAATTTCCCCACATTCCCATTTGTATTTTGTTATGAAAATTTCAACACCTATGAATAATTTTTAGAAACACCATCTAAATAATAATTATTATTATATAATTAATAAACTATTACATAAATTATAATTTTAATAAAAATCCTGAATGTTGGATATGTGAAATTATGTACATTATTATCATATTCATAGTAAGTCATACGTACGCATGACTTACTTTTCCATTTTTCAAATATATTTATTGAAAGAGTTCTGTAATTATTTATCATTCCATAATTTTATAAATATCATAAATACCATATTATATTCTAATAGATATTATATTTTTAGTGTCTTGATGAAATGAGAATCACATATCATTGTAATGGTTGTAGTCCACATAAACAAGAAATATGATATCATCTGAAAGTGACTCAAAAGGTATGAAATAAAATAATATCTTTTGATTATAAAATGATAAATCCGTCATTAATATTATATTTATTTCAGGTATATCTCACATAATCATTATATTTATCCTTATCTCCTTCAATTTAATGAAGTAGTGAATATGAATCACTTCTCATTACATGGTGGTAGTCTTCCATACAGGCAAGAGACATTACCATATCCCCTATAGAATGTAAAGTAAAAAAAATATATGTATATATATGATATAATTAATCTATGTTTCAAAATATGTTATAAATTACATATTAATAATTTATATATATCCTTATACCCAACTGTGAGTGGAGGTAATTTAAAAATGACTAACATAATTTCGTGAATTGGTTTTCCGCTATACACATGGGTGATAATTTCATAAAACATTTGATGGAGGTGAAGATGGTTTTTGGTCATTAAATTATTTTATGAAAATATTAATTTATGGGAGATATATTTTTTAATATCAAACATTTTTAAATGGAATTTAATCATTTGGAAGAATAAATAAAATTAAATCACTTGTTGAATAACATTACCTCTTATTTTGGGATCCTCTTTTGTTTTAACTAATTCATTTTTTTGTTTTCATTAATTCCAACCTAATTATACTATTAGGTTATGAAGGAATTTTAGTATATATTAGGTTAGGTAATTTATGAATAATTTTTGAATGTTTGAGGAAGGGTAGAAAGGCGGTGGCCTCTAATAAGTGAGGTGAGAGAAACACCTGTGGTTTCTTGTACTGATTTAATGATTCCCACATTATTAACTTTATAAAATCCAAAAAATCAGACATTCAAGATCCTATAATATATTAGGTAAAAATATTTCTATATAATTTGTTTAGATATATTGGAAGGTCATTTTTAAACTATATCCTCTTAGTTTAACACCTTGTTAATCTATTTTTATCACCACAAAAATAAATATATTATAATCTTAACCGTAGAAATTAACAGTACAAATTTTTTGTTTCAATATCCTCTTACTAAGGAGGAGGAATAAAAAAAATTTCTAATAGAATATGTAAATTTATATACTTGAAATGTTTATATTTCATAAGTAAAACATCATCAACTTTTTTTGTTGAAATAAATTTCTATTTCATCTACTACTATAAGAAATAAAAATTCAAAAAAATTAATTTTTATGATTTATATACTGAAATTCACTATTTATAGATTTTTGGTTCCCTAATAGAGTGAAAATTATTTCATAAAATTTAAATCTATTTCAATAAAATTATTTTTACTTATTATCGAATAAGAATAAATACTGATATAGTGAAGTAGCAAAAAAATCTCTAAATCCTCATATAAAGTTCAACTTCAACCATTTCGTAAATGGCTAACCATATGACCCATGGAAATTCTATTGATATTAAATGATTATAGATGGTCATATCATTTACAAAAATGAACATATTATTAATACCCAAAAAACAAGAATTATCTCTTATCCATTAAATTCCAATAAAGTGTATTCATTCAACATTTATTGTTTTGATATATGTTAATAACCATAAATACCATAAAAACATATTGGAATAATGCATGGATCCTTATTACATATGTAAAACACAAATTATGGTTTATAATATTTATATAAAAAGATGACGTAAACTACTTTATTAACATTAAAAACAACTTGTTAAACAAATCATTAATTATTCCCATGGCTGTCAATACTCTCCAATTTAGTTTATCCATGACAATTATCTATTCATCCATGAATCATTTTTTAATATAAATATCCCATTGTAAACCCCAAACATGTGTTATCTAAGATTTTTAACATGAAACTGGATTATTTTTTTGGTAATTATTACCATTTATCAAATAACATTCAAATATATAATGAAACATTTCTCAAGTATAATAGTTATAAATTTTGTAATTTATTTAATTGATATATCATTGATAAAATATTCAAGTGACATAATTGTTTAATCTAATCATAAGAAAATTAATCATAAGAAAATTAATCATTCTATTGTATAGTTGGTAATATAATATATTTTTCCATGATCTATTATGATATCATGAGGTATATTCTTTTTTACTTGAGACATTGATTTTCATAGTGTTTCTTTGGCGGAATCTCTATTTTCAAATCCTTCATAATTATTTGTATTAATAATTAAAATTACCCTATGAATATCCACCATGAGTTTCAATCTAGGTGTAAATAAAGTCTTAATGTCTTGTTTTAGGTGATGATCATGTCATTTGCAATGCACCCTTTTTTAATAACTATATCTTCATTATATTATTCTAGAAGCACATCCACATGTAGTATACAAACATGGATTCACTATAAGGAAACACCACTTAGTCTCTACCTTAATAAACATTAGTATTTTCATTTATAAATTTCACCAATTCTTATTTTGGGGTAATGATCCCTTCTTGTTTTTTTTAAAAAATAATATTCACAATGTTTCTACTAATATTTATCAAATACCAACTACAGTGACTCGGCTACAGTATCCCAAAATTAGTGAAATATTTGTTTCATTACCATAAGATACAAAAAAATTTATCTTAACAGAAATCATTGTTTTTATTCTCAGTAATATACAGAAATAATTGATTAACATATTATATTTGAAAACAAAAAATTGAAAAATAATTTTTTGAGAATAACATTATTCCCTATATCTTACCCTAATATAAAATTATTTCTATAATTACATCATTTCATGGAAAGGATACAAAATAACTATGAGTGAAAATTTATAGTATGGATTATGTGAATTGGAGGACATCATGATTAAATGATGCATAATCAATATGGAAATGCAAATAAAAGAAGATATATTCCATTTAATCAATAAAATTACAATCATAATAGGAAATGTAAAAATTATTATGTAAAGGAAAATAATTGAAAACATATAAAATTTTATAATTAAATGGATAATGAATGGAATCAACAGATATGATGATGATGATATTCGCATGGATAATAAAATAATAGAATTAAAAAATTTCATTATTATTGGATGTTATGTTTGAGGAACATGAAACCCTTAATTATAATAATCTTTCCCCATGATAGTTTTATACTGACATGTAAAACCTATTATGATTAATCAATTAACATGATCTATCTTCAAGAATGTTTAAAATTACTGGGTATAAAACAATCTAATTTTGTTAACTAGTTTGTCTTCTAAGACCTATGGATGCATCAATGGGCTATATAATGTCATGGCCCCACCCATCACTATAATTCAAAATCATTCCTCTTATATTTTATAGTATATTTAACTATGGAATAAATATTATTTTTAAAAATAAAATCCATATTGAGTAAAGAAATAAGATATTTCAATATTTCCCAAAATAAAAAAATAACATTCAATAGAAAACACCATATGTATAAATGATTTAATTTTAGTTGATAAGGAAGATAATTATAAATAATATATATATTTTGGTAAATGTAATGTCTAATTATCATTGGAAAGTGAATAATTCAAGGGGAACTCAATGACTAAAAAATGAATAATTGAATTGAATGTTAAAACTTTTTATCATTAATATGACCATAAAGAATCATGCATATGAAAAAAGATCGTATCAATAAAAAATTAATCCATTATGTTATGAATAAATTTTGTTTGTTGTTAAAGAATATAATTCCATTAAAATATATTTAGAAACATTCTTGTTGAAATTATAATTTTCATTTCAAAAATTTGTTTTTTAATCATAATTTTCTAAAATTCCTTTTATTTTAAAATCAATTCTGAAAAAAATTATTTTCTATAATTTTTCGAAAATGGTTTTATATAAAACAATCTCCTAAATATGAAATGTAATCAATAAATAAATTTATTTAATGATTGAGAGTAATGAATTACATTTTTTTAAATTATAAAAGAACATTCTTTTTGTTATAGAAAAATATAGAAAGGTGACTCATTTATAAATTGCTATGAATATTCCCATAAAAACCCAAAAAGGAAAAAGGCGTTATATATTTATTTAATAAATATTTTTTAAATGGTAAAATCAATTCCCAAAATATTTTCTGGAGAAATTTGTGTTGATGACAATTTTATTAAGATAGAAGAGGTAAATAATTTCAAATTTTATAAAAACATTTTCTTATTAATTTTAATTTCGAATGATTTTAAAGGTGGTAATATTAACATAAAATATATTGCATAACCTAAAATTTTTAAATGAATTTTTATTATTTTATAATAATCAAATATCTTCCTTAAATATAAATAAATCTATAAATAATATCCCTACGATTGAAATTGTGAAATAAACCGTTGAAATTTTCATATCATAGATTTGGGAATTAATAAATGAATTTATTAGGTGCATAATATATATATCCTTACGAAAAAGTTTATATATAATATTATATACTAAAAATCCATTATATACATAATCGACCTCAATGATGAATTTATATAATCCAATGAATAGAAATTGGGATCTAAAATTACATATCACTTTGTAGCTTTTATGTCAAATATCCTTATGGGAAATTATTCATGATAAAACATTAAATAATAAGAATAATAATTAATTCAAGACATTACCTGACAAATAGGTTTTATATAAACCATATAAAATAGTGTAAGTTTATGACAATATGGTATACTATAATGAAATGAAATTGTGATGAAATCACATACCACACACTTCCTTTTGGTTTAACATGATTTAACATATTCTATAGTGTTTTTAAACTTCTTCTTTAAAATAAATATAATATAATTATTTTCTAAATATCATATATGATACTATTATAAAATCTTATCACTCTTTCTTCTATAATATTTCAAAATTTTCATTGATTTGTTGGTAAATTTACTTATTTTATCATTATATATTTTGGATCAAAGTTACTTTTTTTGAATATTATATAGTTTTATCTTTTATAGATTAATAAATATGAAATAATTAGCATATTTTACTAAAATGTTTTCTTATAATACCAATATAACAAATATTTTTTCAGTAATTAAGTACATTATAATCATGGAGATGTTTAATTGTACATACACATGAGTAATGCTTCCATGATTGAATGCTCATTATGGAGAGGAGGTATGTAAAATTTTAACACATAAATTATTTAATGATATCATAAATACTGTATTATATTTTTATTTATATCTTATATATTTTGAAGTAATTAATAAAGAGTCATAACACTCTATTAATGTGGTATCATACACGTACAAGAATGATGTTATCATTTTTTGTGAGACAATTAGTATGAAATAAAATGATATTTTATATTTTAATAATGATAAATATGTAGAAAATATAAAAATAATTTCTTTTATATACCATATAAGAGTGAAATTAATCCTTATCCCCTTCCATGTAATGTGTTACTAAAAACAAATCACATACCTTTGTGATATGGTGGTCCACCATACAAAGGAACGACGTTATCTAATCGACTATAATGAGGAAAGTAAAATCATATATATGATGTAATGAAATAAGAGGTATAATTTTATTATAAATATAATATTTATCTTGGATCCATCATTATAAAATACGATGATATTTGGTTATTAAAAAACGAATGACATCAATTTGTGAGGCGATAATGCACTGTACAAAAAAATGGTGATTTCGTAACCCATATTATGGAAGATTACATGATTGTAGGTCATTACCGTATAATAAAGACATCCCATTATATGGAAGATAATTATTTTATTATATCAACATTTTTTAAAAATAATTTATTGTTATGGGGGAATAAATAAATTTGAAATTCCCATTGAAAAACATTACCTCTTCTTTGGGTATCCTACTTTGGTTTTCACCAGAGCCATCCTATGATGGATTTATATAGAAAATATATATTAATCGATGAAAGGAGGCACTGAAAAAGTTAATTAGATAATTATTTTTCATACAAATTAATTTTAAGGTGTGAATATTGGAGGATAGTAGGTGAATATATATATGTTAGGTGAGTGGGACACAGATATATTTTTGAAATGATTAAATTGTAACCCTGGTTTTTATCATTTAACATGACACCATGTTGGGTCAATATAAATTATAACAGATTTAATGCATATATTTCATGATTTAACTTGTTTTTTATTAGCTTTTAGTTAATTTATAATCGTTATCCTCTTACATTAACCCATGTTAAATAAGTTTTTACCCTAAATACTATAATTAAATATCCCTATTTTCAGTATTCATTTTTTTAGAAATCATGTTTACATTATTATAAATAGGGTGAAGGGTATGGCGAGCGCGAGGCGAGACGACGGCGACGACGATGGAGCTCGGGTTCCAAACCCTAGCACATGAACGCTGCTGATTTTCCCCCCCTCCCTGGTAGTGGGCGGGGGGAGGATGTTCTTCCGCGTTTCATGAACAAGCGAGAGAATTTTGTACCCTTCTCTAACCCTAACTTTCTGCCTGATTTCCCTCCGATTTCCTTGAGTCCAAAGGTCCCAGATTTACATCTTGGGATTCCTCAAGTATCGATTTCTCTCCCGGAGTTCTCGACGGCATCGAATCTCCTTAACCTTACTCTGGTGGCTCGTTTTCATCACCGAAGACCATCGGTTGACGAATTTGACAGGTTCGTGTTCAGTAAGTGGGATTTGCAGGATCGTGCCGTCGTGGGGTTGCTGGACAAGAATCAACTGATGATTCGTTTTTCCTCGGAGGAAGATCTTGTTTGTGCTTGGTCGCGGGCTCCGCGTCGATGTGGTGGATGTCGCTTCTTTCTGCTTCGATGGACGTTCGATCTGTGTTTGAATCATGATTCACCTTCAGCTGCGTTGTGGGTTAGTCTTCCTCATCTCCCGCTGCCGTTTCAAAACCCATCCATTATACGTATGCTTGGGAATTTGGTTGGGCGGTTCCTCTGCTCGGACGCGCGAACGTCTTCGGTATGTCACCCTGTCAATCTGCGGATCTGTGTGGAGGTGGACGTATCTAAACTGCCTGTTGAGTGGATTTGGATCACGATCGGTGAGGAACTCCGATGGAAGCAAGCGGTGGTCTTTGAGTCATGGGAGGATTTCTGTCCAGGGTGCCAGCGGCTGGGTCATCGGGATGGGAAGTGTCATGGTGGTGTTGTTTCAGGGCTGATGGGGTGCAGTGGTAAGGATGCTGGAAATGGGAGGAGGACTGGTGCTTCTCACGATGGCGTGGGTGAAGTAGGGCCGCGACATGCAGTGGGGCCTCGTCAGGACTGTGTTCGTGAGGTGAATGGTGCCGGTGATGGCATGGGTGGAGTGCGGGTGAATCCTTCAGTGGTTCTTTCTCAGGTCTGTGCTCATACAGCCACTCCTTCTGAAAGTGGGGTGAGCTTGCATTCTGCAATGATGCGTGATGTGGGTGCCTCCAACGCTGGGATTGAGGGGAGCAGAATCAGCCCGGGAGCTGCTATTGCTGTCAAGGCTACTGATTTTCCGATGGAGGTTGTATATGTTGTAAGTGCTGCAGGGGTGATTGACAGCATGAAGGAGGATGGGAGGAGGTTGGGCTCAGAGGGCCGGAAGCAATCCAATGATGTGCTCTCTCCTATAGAGTCCAGGAGGCATTTCCTTGCTGCTGTTCCTCCAAATGAGGTTCAGACTGATAACAGGTTCCAAGTCATGGCGAATGAAGAGGATTTGAATGGGGCGATCACACTGGATGCTAGTCAGGAGATGAAAATTGTCCCGGTTGATACAGAAAAGGCTGTAAATGATGAACAAGTCTTTGAGGGACAGCCGCACTGCTTGGAGATGGTGGACTGTAACAGTGTGAATGCTGCTCGGGAGGTTGCTGTTGGCTCTTATGGTGTGGTGTCTGGGAATTGGGCTGATGCTTTGGAAAGTGATAAAGAAATTGGGAAGGGCATGCTATCATATTGTGATGTTCTAAAAGATGGGAAGGGAAATCGTGGACAGGTGATCCCTGTCACTCCAAGTCGAAAGCCGAGGAAGGATTACTCCACGCTGCTGAAGCCAATATCTACTCGGTCCTCTTTAAAGCAATCGCCAAAAGAGCTGATCTCATTGGAGAAGCTGAATCTCCGAAGGAAGTATGCCAAGATCCTTAAGCAATATGAAAGTTCAGAATGGGAATCAGCCACGGCGGAGGATGTTTATCCGGGAGGTGGGAATGGGTTTGATATGTATGACATGTGATGACTTTTACTTTGTGGGATGCTCTTTATGCACTTTTTGTTTATTTTAATAAATAGTCAGGGGTTTGCCTCTGGCCACCTTCCTTGGATTATTATAAATAGTATATTATTATGATTAAAAATATTTTATCCATTTTTTAAAATTCAATTCTCAAAATTTATTACTTGTATATTAAAAATAATATTATAAACATGACGTGAAAGAATGTATTCAAAGAGAAAATGATCCAAATTTTACAGTATTGTTTTATCAAAGTGAAATAAAAAAGATATATAATAAAATTAATTGGTTAATTGATAAAAAATAAAAATTAGTTTTCATTAAAACCAAATAATAATATACATTAACATTATAATTAATTATAATGGATTATTATTTTAAAATAAAAAATTATTATTTTTTACAATTCATTAAAATGAAACTAATTTGAAAAATAAAAAAGATAACCCTACAAATTTTTTGATATTCTGATTTAAATAATGAAATTTAATTGTTCTAATAAATGTTTTAAATTTATTAAATATTTATTTTAAATCATCTATGCAGAGCATGAATATACCACATTTTTGGAAAAAAAAATTTAAGAAAATATTCCCTTTTTATATAAAATGAATCGAATTTTCAAAATAATCACTAGATAAATAATAAAAAATTTGAACTGTTTATTTTCATAATTTATATCATCCAATTCATATCTCACATTCTAAATGTTAGGTGATAACTTTTATTCTATATAATAATAATATTATAATATTATTCAGGAAAACTCAAATTTTTCTGTAATCAATGCAAACAATAGAGTTGTATCTAATAAATTCCATTGAATATATAGTATATATTAAAAAATGAATATACCTTTTTTTATTTGGGAGTTATATTATTTTACAAACATGTTACTACATGTAACATATGATATAAAATACAATTTTACAATTATAATATCTAAGGGTGTTATATATTAACAAAAATAATTGAAAATAAAATTCATATAAAAATGGATGACTAAAATTTTAATGTAATGGATATTTAATTTATATTCAGAAAAAAAATTACCTAAAATAATTAAGAGTAACAAATGAATAAAAGATCATGAATTCATATTAAATTCTTCAATGGAGGTGGAAATATGGTGAATAATGCAATCATGAATGGATATATATTTCCATATAAAAAATTCATACATTCATAAGTTTTTTATCGATAAATTATAAGACAATGATATTTAAATATTAAATACAAGTTAAATGAAATTAATTAATAATAATCTTATCTACAAAACTGATTTATAAAGGATAAAGTGAAGGGTAAAATAGATTTCAACCACACAAATAAAATTAAAATAAATAAATAGGAAAATAATAAATATAAATGGTTGTAACCTAAAACATATTATAGTGGAAAAATTACAACAATAAAAAATTGAAACCATTAATCTATTTTTATAAAAAAACATTAATTACTATACAATAGATAAAAAATTAATAGATGAATCAAATTTATAACAACTAAGTAATAAATTTTTATTAGAAACTGAATATTAAAATTATAAAATAATGTATTTGAATGTTGGTAATTCCATATAGATCCTAAACTATATATAACTCACTAAATGAACATGGAAATAATGTGATTGTTGTATGATTTAAGATAAATTTTTTTCAAAATAAAATATAAAATATAAGGAACAAAAACTTGGATCTTTGGTAGCGTGTCATTGGGAAGATGGTTTCTATGGAAATTATAACCTTGAGGGACATGTTGAATGAGATATGTGGAATATTTAGGATAATAAATACGAAAAGATAAATAAATAGACTAAATTTATAGATCTAGGGTCATCAGGTGTTTTCAACCATTTAGAGAAGATGGGATTCAAAATTTTTGATTCAAATAAATACGTTTTTTGTTGATCATGTTTTTTTAACACATTAATAATTGGTTTTATGTTACCCCACTGTTAAAATTATTTTCTAAATACCATAAATGTCTTTTTCTAGAAAACCAATGTAAAATACTTCTTGCCTTACATTGAATGTCTGTTTCTAAAAACCAATGGTAATGGTCCGTAACTGAATCCAATTTTTATACTATTATGAACATACATATATGCCTTTTTAATAGCTCCATATATATCGGAATATAAGGATACAAATTATAAATGATAATATGTTTCAGAATATATAACATTAAATCATAGATTCAACAAATCATTAAATAAAATACCATATTTCAAAGGTGGAATGGTTAATCATTTAAAATATTTTCGACCAAAGGTTTAATTGATATTCTAATCTATAAATAGTTGATATTGATTCCAAAAATCCTAATTCGCTATCAGTTCCTAAAATATTATTTGATTCATTCCTAGTTATTTTTGATTAAAAATTTACTTTAATAATATAATGACAGTATATCTTTCAAAATTTAACCCATATAAAATATTAATATTTTTTAGGGAAAAAAAATTACATCCACAATCCCAATGAGCATTGACATTTATCGTATTGGAAAAATATAATAATCATATGCATTATTTTATCTACAATAGTAATATGGGAGAATAATTACTACCTAGTGATTAGCCATCAAAGTTATATGAATCGTATGGCTATAATGTTGTCAGACGAATGGGGTATATGGCATTCTAGAACAACTAATGATCATGTGAATCCTTATCAAAAAGAAATTATGATTTAGATAATCCCAATCCAACATCCCATCGGACATGGTAAAGTCCCTCGGATAAATACATTTGTTCAGTCTACATGACAAATATCAAGTGATTTCCAGTATCATAATATATATTTCAAATAAAATAGTTATAATGATGAATCTCCATACAAATAGTCCATTCATTTATTTACATATATCATGGTTATTTTTTTATTATTAAAATTATATATCAACTGAAAACACTAGTTTCATGTAAATTTTTTCAATAATATGCTATTGGACACTTCACCTTCATCATGTGATGTATCTCAGACATGGTTCATTGTTCATTTGATACCCTAATGAAAATTGATTGAAGTACACCAAAGGTTTTATAAAATGAAAATTGAAATTATTTATACCATTTTGAGAAGGAAATAATTTCAATGTTTCATTTGAATGGACAATAAACAATGAATGATTAATATTGTTTGATCATAGAAAGAACTAATGACACATGAGCATGATCTCCTAAAGGGCCCCAAACATGATGATCTGATCTTATGAATTACCTTTGACATGTCAATTTGGATTGGCTAAATTCCATTTAAATTTAATGCGTTCGATAAATATGGAAATAAAAAATTGATATCATTTTCATTGCTGATGACGGGATATAAAGATGACCTCATTGATTACCCCTGGCAGGTTCACAAGAAATATGAGACACAATGTTCTCGTCACTGACTGAATACCATATATGTGATTTAAGCATCATGTGAAGCAGTGTAGATCTAAGTTGGTGATTCATAAAATCCCCCCCCCCCCAAATTAAATAACACATGTAGGAATGTAGAGGTGAGAGAGGAAGTGTCAGAGTAGAGAACCATTCAATCATAAGAATCTTCCACTAGGTGAACCTAGAAAATGATGTAACAGATTATTTGGTATGTTTTTATGTTTTTTATTAACAAAATATTGACCATAGGGGGAAATTTCAAAAAAAATATCATATCATGATAAGGATTTGTTGTCTATAAACATGGTCACATGAGTCCCCAAAAGGCTATTTAGTAATAAAAATTGAGAATTTATTCATTAATTGATAAAAATGATCAATGATTCATATGAAATAAGAGACACAAATAATTATTTGAGAGATTCTTGTTTTATTCATGATTAGTTCCTTAATCAGGAATAGAACATTGGTCATGTCATTCTTGTTCTATAAATTCCCTCAAAAATTACATCTTGATCACTTGAGGTCCTTTATACATGTCATCCATTTTTCATGTTTCACAATATAAATATTAGGTAGATCTTGTTATGTCCTCCGAGAAGGTTATTGTGTTCCTGGGAAGTCCTCTAAACTTTTCAAAGGGTTCAATTAATTTATTATAGATATATCAGGTAAAACATGTGATGGGTTCTGGGAATGTTAGTTATTTCATGAAATGTTATCTGGACATGTCAGGAAGATCATGAATAGAACTCCAGATATGTCAACCAAATCATGAAATGTCCAGAAAGCATGTTATCTGGTTCATATGAAGTCCACTGAACAAGTCACATTTATCATGAGATAGACCTAAGGCATGTTGGATATGATAATTCAAGGACACCTCTAGAAAATACAAGTAAAAACCTATTTTAGTGACTCAATTTTTCCATCTATAATTTTTTTATTATAGGAATTTTTATTGAGACTAGGAGTACAGAAGGAGGGAGATTCCAAGTCCTAGTTTCCTTAGAATAAATGTTTGAAATATATTAAATATATTTAATAACATGAGCTTGCAATTTTCTTCAATATGTGAAAAACATTCTAAATAGGGGCTCAGATTAGACATCTGAGGGAAGCATTGAGTTAAGAATGCAGAGTTTAACCTAGGTCTGATATAAAATTTTCAGCATAATACATTTGTAGAATAGTCATCAAGCGATTGGAAAATAATAATATAATTAAATAAACTATTTTACTTCTATTTCATTGATGCAGTGACTAGAAATTGTTTAAGAACACTACTATGGAAATATCCCATGCTTATCCACATAATCATGGAGATATTAGACATCCATTAGAGATAACATTGTAGGATCTCTCTTAAATGAATGGAGATCAGATCATGGATCAATGTTCAAGGCATAATGGAATTAAAGAAATTCTCCAATGATTATGGTGATCCTTTGTTATTCATGATAGATCTATCTAAATCAAGTTATGGTGTTTGTTTATTTATATTTCTTACACATAAATTTTTTCTATGATGAACGAGAATCAATCAAATAATATATAGAGTCAGGAATTCGTCATCATATAGGAATACTTTTTGGTGATTTTAACTATATAATTTCTATGTAATTGTTGAAACACTATTATTATTGTAATGAAGACAAATTGTGTAAATAATGAACTATCACTATGGTTTGATCGTCCAATTTTTGGTTTGGAACTTCTCTATTGACTCATTATTCACTATGAGTGTTATTAATTATTCTTGTCATTCAATACATCCCAATGAATCGGTTGTTTCAAGAATATTTCTTAGAATTTTTTTTTGATACGATAGATCTGAGATCAGGATGACACAAACGTGGTGTGATGATTTAAGAGGTGGTGATTCTGATGGGTTTGTATGCCATATTATGTGTTCTTTGGCACAAAATGATGAATAATGATAAATCACATTCATCCAATATGATAAAGATGAGAATTTTTTTAATCAGTGATGTAATGGTTCATTAGGTACTTATTAATGATTTTCCATGAAAGAAGCAGCTGGATCGGTGGATAGATAATTGTACAATATGCATAGATCCATATCTGTGATTCCTAGAAGTTCCAAAATACGTGATGTATAAGTTCGACCTAAAAATTTGGTTTTAAAATCATGAAAATCCAAGGGGATCAAATGATGGTTTGTATCACACGATGTGTTTCACCTATCACATGGCATTTTGTAGTTCCCCAATGACTCATTTTGTAATTGAGATGGTACAAAAACATTTGTTGGAGTACATGGTGTCCTCCAACTTGTGTACTCTAAAATGTGTACTCTTACACGTGTACTCGAACACAAGTACTCCAACATGTGTACTCCAACATTTGTACTCCAACACGTGTACTCCAACACGTGTACTATAGTTTTCTAATGAGCATTTTTTCTTCGATAGTGGTCATCATTTGAAACAGAATCAGGAGGGGGTTTTCCAAACAACTTCTTTGTGGATACATCGAGCTTAAATATTAGGATTGGTATCTATAGTTGGGACATAATTTTCAACTATGTGTCGTTTTGAGTATATCTTGGTGTTATTTTTATATATTCAGTATAAATATATTAATGTACATATCAATGTATTTCTATTTTTATATGATTTTTCATATCATGGTGTCCTATTGGGTATTTATATAATTAATCATGAATGCGATTTTACAGAATTTGTCTTGTCTTCTATCGACTGTCGATGTTTTTATAGAGTTATTTATAGAGTAGGATTAGACAATTCATAGTGATACCAGATAGAATGAGGCATATTCCTACTATATTCTGATATCAATCCATGTTTTACTTTTATCTTGAACATGTTTTCATACTCTTATGGGGGACATAAATTTTTCCTTGTTTACATTATTATACTTCTTATCGTAAAAAATTTATGGTATGTAGATGTATGCCTGAATGGTCTTTAATTTTTTTTCATTCATGGATTTGTAGGCTGGGTGATGTGTGTGTGTGTATATAGGTTTATAGCCTAAGGACTCTCATATAAGTTATATGCATATTTGATGCCATTCACTAGACCTTGGGCTACTTAAGGTATGATTGGGGAGTTATAACATATTATCCTTTGGGATGGTTCATGAAATACTAGTATCAGAGTATTCAGATCTACCTTAGGACAAAATTCAATGATATTGGTTGTGGGAAATATTGTTAATTGTTTTGATTTTGAATTTTAGGACAAGGACTCTAGTGTAATTTATGGTGGCTGATATAACTATACCATATGACTCCAATCACCTTACATGCGACATGGTACAAGAAAACACTAATTCTGTGAAATAAAATAGTGCATCATTATATAAGACTGGGTTTAGGGTTCTATATCCTTCTTCAGTTATCTCTCAATATATACTAATTGACTTTGGTACATAGTTTCAGTTTAAAGATGCTTCCATAGCTTATTCTATCTAGGTTTCAGTATCAGGATCATGAGAATAGTCCCCTTGGTGATGAGTCA
The DNA here is from genome assembly GCA_963277665.1 of Viscum album. Lineage (NCBI taxonomy): Eukaryota > Viridiplantae > Streptophyta > Magnoliopsida > Santalales > Viscaceae > Viscum > Viscum album. The sequence continues at coordinate 24,648,028 of OY728120.1, read as the reverse complement.
TCGATACGTGGTGTAGTTCCCATGGTATTATTTCCATGTGGTACGCCATCTGTACCACCAACAGTATATAATTACATCATACCCACAATTCCAACAAATGTGTTGTGTAGGTTGATCTCACATCACTATTTTAAATGATATTGGCACCTCAGGTTCTGAGGCTAACACCACCCATAGGGGGATGAGCAGTGGATGCAGGAAGTGACCTAATTTTTCTTTACGGTGAGGACACCATCAGATCATACGGTGGTCCTAGTGGTAACTACTATTCATTGATCATGAGGATGAGGGTTGGGTTTTATGAATGAGTCTTATGATGAGGAAACTCAATAATGGTTAATATTTCATTATATTTTTGTAGAGGAGTTATTGGTAGATATGTTGAGAGATTTATGTATCTAGGATCTTCTAAAAATCCAATAGAGCAACATGACAATAGTAATGTATTAATCATTGTTTACCAAACTCTCCAGATACTCGATGGATAATGTTATTGAAAATTATTCAATGATAGGGCCTTTGAGAGAGGATTTCATAAAGATAGATGATCATATGTCATACCTCAATGAATACATAACTATGACTAAATTCTATAGTTAGAATGGATATATAATAGTTTCTTGGAAAAGAACATTCAACTAATGGATGTTGGTGATGGGTATACAGGATAATTGTACATGGCATAAGGGATTCGACATTTGTCTTTTTGACTTAGAAATGCATGATGTTTTACAAGGAGGACCCTTGAAAATGAGTCTATAGTTTCGGGATAATAATATGGTTATAGTCATCATAGAGAGAGGTGATTCTACTTATGTAATAGTAGGGGAAATCTTTCATGATATCGTTTGACCATTCGTATAGTTGATAGATAGACCATAGATAGGCCATTGATAAATAGGAAGTGGTATGAGAAAGAAGGATCAAAAGGATGAAGAAGTGTGGTAGGATCTATGAGAGAAGTAACAGGTTGGAGGCACATTGAGTTATTAAAACCACAACCCCTAGGAGTTCCAAGCTAGGCTCATAGTGATTGAGGATAGGGGATGAGGCTGCTATAGGAGGTCAAAACATAAGACCTAGAGACTCATGGAATGATTCAATATATGATATATTTATTTTCTACCTTAGAGTCAGTATTGATAGACATATGTTCTAGTCATTTCATTCCTATCACATAATGTTTATGAGTTATAGAGATTATGGTTGAGCCCTTAGCTTGACCATTCATCTTGGAGGCTCATACATGGTAAAACATAGTGATCACACACTTGTGATGACGGTGTGACATGACTCTAGGTGGTAATATTTTAAATAGGAATCTCTTTGTAGTAAAGGTTAGTCCATACAATATCATTATAGGTAGGGAGTGGTTATCCACATTTCATTCCATAATTGACTCATATTAAGGAAATATATGGTGTGTCGATGGTGATAGATTCATGTTCTCCTATGTCAGTGAAAAGGAAACCCATGTAGTTGAGGATGGACTCATGCAAAAGAGGGTGTAACTGATTACTCATTAATTAGATAAACAAACACTTGTTTCATATTATGTTACTACTTCCATGTTACCTGTGGTAGTGGAAGATTATGGAGAAATATTCACTGATGTTGTTTCATTATTACTTCCCAATAGAGTGATATAAATCTACATTGATCTACCCCCTATGATGATATCGATATATATGATGGCATATAATATTTCTCTCAAAAATAATTGTGAAATGAGTGTGTAGTTGGAATACATGTAATGGAAAGGCATTGATAGACTAAGTGATTCACCTTGGGTAGCCCCAGTGATGTTCCCCAGGACTGAGGATAGCAAATTGAGGTTATATGTGGATTATAGAACATAAAACAAGTGACAATGAAGAATAAATAACGAATATTAAAGATCTCTAACATTATTTAGTTATTGATAGGAGAATGATTGTTCTCAAAGAATATACCTAGGTCATGAAATCACCCACGATGAGTATGGGATGCAGAAATATCAGAGAAACCCTTCTCATGTCACTACAATAACTATATGTATTTGGTGATTCCCTTTAGCATTAAAAACACACCAAAAGTGTTCAAGGGGCTCATGACTTGAATATTATATCCCATCATATACTATTTCTTGTATTCTTCATCAATGATATCCTTGTGTTCGTAGTGACGAAAGAGGATCATTCCAAACACGTAATAATTTTTATAGATGAACATTGTGGGTACCAGGTGTACAAAATACTCATGAGTTTCTAGTTCTATATTCAGTAATCCATGTTTATGGGACTTGTTATCTTTGTTAATGGAGTGGCAGTGGAATCGACCATTGTCAAGGAAGTATTAGCTTGGGATCCACCTATGAGAACGATGTAGGTACACAAATTCCGTGGGTAAGAATGATATTAAAAGATATTCATTCCTAATTTCTCTATAATATCAGCACAAATGAAATCAATGACAAAAAACGGGACAAATTCATTGTGAATGGAGAGTTCATAGAAGGCTATTCAGTAAATGAGGAAAATTATGATGAGTTCTCACATCTTGAGATAACAAGAATAGGGTTTTGAATATATAATGTTTTATTATTCATCAAAAAATTGGACTGGATATGTTATGATGTAGAGGATAGAGGTGATTTCTTGTGGTTCATGTAATTTGAGAACACATGAGAAGTATTTTAGGATGCACGATCTTGAGTTAGAACTGTTTGTTTTTGAAAAAAATATGTGTTGACACTACCTATTGGAAGAGAATGTTATGTTCTATTATAATCTCAAAAATCCCTATTATATATTCTTCTAGAGGGATCCTAACTTGAGATAGAATTGATGAATATATTTCTTTCATGATTATGATGTTAAAATTTTTAATTCTACTGGGAAGGATAAAATGGTTGCAAATGATTTCAGAAAGTGACCCTGTTCATGGATTCTGAATGAGGTGATAGAATAGTATATATTTTTGTAGTTATCCATTTGGAATGGTGATAGAAAATCTTGACTCTAGTTGAATGTTGTAATCGAGATGATCTTTCCAAGAGTCAGGGCGGAATATCATGTGGATACATTCATTGAGACCCTATATACCCAGATATCCACTTGAAATTCTACTTACATATTTTCTAATGGTGGGGATCATTTCATTCTTTTTATAGGGAGTACATTTGTACTATTGAAGCTGATGGAGGATTTTATAAGAGAGGTTAACACATGTCCATTGGTGGTGAATCTAGGCACTGAAAATATGTTCCATGACCACTGACATCTGATATTATGTCTAGGGATGAAGAAGGTAGTTGTAGATTTCGTCTCTTGTTTCCTTACTTGTCATCAACTGATGGATGGACACCATTTTGCAGTGGTATTAGACCACCCCTTTGATGTTATTTTGGTGAAGTGGGATGTAATATCCCTAAACGACATGAATGTTTTACTATTTATGTCGATGGGAAATGATTACATCTGGGTGATCATTAACTAACACACTATGTTGGACAACTTCATAGAATTTATAGATCATTGTTCAGTAGAGTGATTTGTTTGTATCAACATTCATGATATAATTTGATTATGTGGAGTTCTAATAATGGCCAATTTTGATAGTGATGCTCTATTCAGAACCTAATTGTGTATGGGATTGTAGGAGACTTTTGGGACTTAGTTACTCTAAAGAATAGTGTTTCACCCCCAAAATGATGGCCAAATATAGAGGCCCATTCCGGTTCAGGATGAATTTTTGTGATTGAGTATGTTGGAATTTGTGCATATTTTGGAGGATCACTTACCACTAATAGAATTTTTTTACAACAACAACTACTAGTTGAAAATTTTTATGTCACCATTTGAGACTTTGTATGGAAGACCTAGTAGGTCACCAATTTTCTATAATCATCCTAGAGATTTTAAACTCATGGGCCCATAGAAAGTGTGAGTAACTAAAAAGAAGATTCAAATAATCCAGGATGGATAATGACTATATAGTGCCATCAGAATACATATGATGATATAAGATGATGGCCTTTTGAGTTCATGGAATGAGGCCATGTGTTCCTGTGAGTTTCTCCACGATTTCGATTATAGATATTAGGTTGTGGAATAAAGATATATACAAGAATAATTAAACACTTCTAGAATCATAATATATTTAATGAGGTGGTGTACTGATTAGTTATATATCTATGGTTAGATGAGTACTCAATTTCATCCACATGGCGTAGTTGAGGAGGTACATGGATGATCCATCCGATATTATCGACTGTGGATATATTTACTTCAATGATAGAGCGTCTTTTGTTGATCAAATGATAGAGATCAAAGATTGGTAAGAGAGGATCATTTTTGTGAGGGATATTCATTTAGTGAGTGTTCAATAAAATACTATGAATCTTAATTAGAGCACATGAGAGAACATGGATCATATTCATGGTCATTACCCACAACTCATTGTGCATCTACATTTAGTAGATTTTTTTGATGTAATGCATCATGGTGGGGAGAATGTAATGAATATTATTTTCTTTGTATTACCTTATGATATTGTTTGGATTATTTTAGAGACTTTTCACTAAGAGAGATTGAAATTATATGGCCTAATGTTTCTTGAATAATATTTTGAAATATATTATATATATTTAATATCACACCACACATATTTCATGAAAAAGATGAATAACATACAAACAGAATCCCTAATTACAAGTATGAAGGATACATGGATTTATGAACACAGGGATTATAATATGTAAGGAATAATCTTTTTCATCATAGATCATTTATATAAAATTCATTTCAGTCTTTGAAAAAAGATAAATAATTAAATAAATGATTTTATTTCTATATTCATGATGTAGGGACTGTCATGTATTTATGTAGAATTCAATGGAAAAATATAATTATTAACTTCATAACACAAGATCCATTTGATATTAATTATAGACAGAGTAGAATGATCTATCTCAAACGAATGGTCATCAGATCAATGATCAATTTAAAAATGAACCACATGATTTAATGATCTTTCAAATGATCATGATGCACCCCCATTCTTCATAGGGATAAATCCAAATTATATTATTGAATTATTATTTTTTTATTTCTTCAAAATTATTGATTTATACAAGGATCGTGAATCAATTTACTAATGAATAGATTCATAGACCAGTCATCTAATGGGATGGGTTTATTTTTATTATTTTAATTTATATAATTTAACTATAATTATTTATTAGTGGTTATAATTATAATGGTGATTGATCCAGTCCTATATAAACATTGGTTGAGGTTAGTTACTCATGTTTTGGTTGTGCATTACTCCCATGATTTTTCATTAACCATGGGCATTATTCCTTTTTCATATGGTTAGACATATCCTGAGGAACCAATGGTTGCACACATGTTTCCTGGAGTAAAGATCTGATAACATCGATCTGGGATCTGAATGACATGATGGTGGTGCGATAATCGAAGTGGAAATGAATCAGACAATTTTTTATTCTTGATTTCATATTCATCAGTGTGTAATGAAGAGTGATGAAAAATACCATTTTACCTATATATTAACTGGAGAGAAGTGGATAATTGAAGACGATAACATTTTTTGGGCAAGATTCTTGATTTTGTTCATGCGATGTAGCCAGATCGATGGTCATAGAACCATATAATATGCATAGAACCGGATTAAAATATGGTAAATTCGATTGGACACAATGTGTAGGTCTGATCAATTTGTTGTGTGGGCCCCCTTGTGGCCAATAGGGTTCAAGAAATGTTATGTATCTCATGGTGTGTGACCATGGAAACATATCATGTGGTCTATCTCCAACGACATGGCATGTACTTTAGAGGATAAAGGACACTGGTTGGAGTACACTAGTTTGATCAAACCATGTAGTCCCCTAAAAGGAAACATCAAAGACATGTACAAGATATAAGCTACGTCTTGGAACATTTGTAGAGTATACCAGTAGCTAATATGATTTTTTACTTCTACACTTAAATTTACACCATCATGAGACATGGTCTGGTTACAATGATAGGACCTGAGTTGAAGGTACTTGACATGTAACTCTAATACAAGGTGGCTATTTTATAAAAAATATCTTCAAGACCATTTAATCTACTTTATGGACATGTTTCATTGGGGTTTGTTACCCATATATGTTCCATGATGGATATTATGGAATCATATCATACTATTCAGAATAGTTTCCCTGTATCATTAAATCATTGACATACTTTTTTTAATCACTCAGTTATGTCTAGCATAATATCCTATATTTAACTTCATTACCTAGGAGGAGTTAGTTTTATCATCATAAACCACACTATACAGGCACCGATTAGCAACTTGTTAGGTTAATCTAGATTGAGTTATTAGTATACCCCATGGCCTTTGTTTGGATCCTCATCTATGTATCCTAGCTTTTCATACCATCATGGTGTTCATATAATTGGAATACCCAATAAGAACTAATTATTGAATGGATTTAATCATCTCTATCAGACTTAGGACTTTGTTCTCCAATATGAGAGATGTGTGGAATCTTAGAGAATGAATCCTAGGATAGTATATTGTTGTTGTGATATACCTTTAGATTGTGTGAACTATGGATTATATCTATATTTTATTTTTATATGTGAGTTAGACATATTCTAATATATAGATGATTTCGTATTTCATTGTAGTAGGCTTTTTGGTTTCGGGTATCCTGATGGGTGTTGTTATAATAGCCCCTCCATAGAAACATCCCACACATTTCATGTCTTTGTCGAATTTTTTCACAAAATCAATGATATACCAGGACAAGATAGTGATATGTGAGATCAGAAAGACTAAGGTGTGTTCCTATTGTGTTCTGACAGTAGTCTAGGTGTTAATTTAAGGTTGGAATTATTTTCAAACTCATGTGGTGGAAATGTATTTGGCCAAATATAATTTCCATTACTTCATGACATATTGTAGTTATGGGATTTAGATATATTAATTCATTTTTTTGAAATTCCATAATTTTTAGGCTTGGAGATGTGTTCTAATACATTTGTACTAGAGCTAAGTCATTTAATTTTAGTGATATTTATTCATGGTTCTATTTACAATCCCCATGCCTATTGGAGGTGGGATTGCAGATTCATTGAATATTCCCATTCAGGATGCATCGTGAAACCTATAGAGGAGTTGTTTAATTTTTTTCTTGTACATTGGTTTGTTTCTGTATTTCAGCATTGTGATGTCTTTGGCTGATTTCCGAGACATATGTATCATGAATCATTTATATATGTGTGCTACAGTTGTTTCATCATCAGTCTTCTGATGTTTACTGTTTTATGATATTGTAGTACTTCAACAATTGTTTATCTGTTTTGTTTCATTGTGTTACTCTGCCAATGAGGGCATGGTTTCCCAAAAATCACACCCAAGTCCCTCACTTCTAGTCAAAAGCCTCTAGTGTTATTGTAAATGTGCTTGAGGTCAGGTTACCAACCTAGTATGGGGCGTCTCTGGGTATCTTCCAGAACCGGGACATTACAAAGTGGTATCAGAGGAATCATTTTCTATTGACTTACTATTTGGAGCCTATAGACAGGGATTGGATAGAATAGGTAATGGGTAATAATATGTTCTTGGGAGTAGAAAACCCAGGTATAGGGAAAATCCAATCTACCTTGTTTTTTCTAGTTTTCTGGTTTTTCAATTATTTTAGATGATTTTATTTTACCTTGAGTGATTCACATATTTTTTGTTGTTATTGTTGATGTTATTATGGTTCTATTTATATTGTAACCAGATGAAATTAGGGTATTCTATCTCAGGCATCATATAGGAACATTCTAGGAATCACATTTCACACATTACTTCTATGCCATTTAGGGTGCATTAGCAATTGTATGTTGTTGTGATAGATATCATGCTAGATATGCATGCTGTTGTGATAGATGCTTTGTTTGTGTGCATGATTTTGATAGGGTATTTCTTGTGTAAGGTTTTGTTTTAATGAACACCGAACTTTGGTTATTGAGGTATTATGGGCCCTCATGAATCGGAATTTCATGGATTATTTCCACGATTTACTTGTATATGACATGTATAAGATGCATAGATTTGATTCGCGGGGATTATGGGCTCCCAGGGATCAGAATTTGGAAATTAAATTTTCATTTCAGTGTTTTTCTGGGCTCCGGAATAGTTTTTGAGGATTAATTCCGATAAAAACCTAGAATACACGGCCTGTAACGATGAATACATGCCATGTGTTCTTCTGTTTGGGAAAAAACTATTTTTTTAAGTACACACCATGTACTGTATGTACATGACATGTTATCTATAACCGTGTCACAGACTGTGTGGGAAGAGGCACGGGGTTGGGAAATCATTGGTAGGACATGTTGTGTACCAGATGTACATGACATGTTTTAGAACCATGTAGCCAACTGTGTCACTAAAAACACCGGTAATTGAATTCTTCCTAGTAAACATCATGTCCATCTAGAACACACCATGTAGTGTGAGCCGTGTCTCAGACCATGTCACTAACAACATGGGTCGGTGAAGCTCAACTAGTACACGACGTGTTTGGAACTAACACATCATGTAGTCTTGTTCTATGAGAATCATGTGGCCTAGCCATGTATGGTAACTCGGGAAGGGGAAGAGGATTCAAGTACATGATCTGTGTAAGGACAAAACGTCGTGTATGGGGTGTTACATGACTAGTTTTGCGTAGAGTACATGTCCATGTTAATGGAATATTGGAACACGTCTTGTAATTAAGTATACACACTGTGTACCCTTATTTTGAAAAACATGAATGATTTTTTTTCTTTTTTTTCCTCCTTATTCTTCAAGTTTTCGGTCCTTGACAATCTTGATCAAAGGTGTGCGCTTGGCCTTGTAGAGTCATGCCACTGAGACGTCCTCCGGTTGTATGCTAGTTACAGGGAAACAATTAGACACCTGGCATGACTAATTGAGGACTACATGCAGATCCTTTAGTTGTGCTAGGCTTGGAACAAGCTGTCGTTAAAGACACAGTTGATGACAAACAGTTCCGAGAGGTCTTTATGAGGCTCACGCAAAACTTCCGAGGAGTACCGCATCAAGCCCATTCTATGGAAGATTTGACACGAGGTTTACAGTAGTAGTATCCTCCCACCTTTACATGGGAAGGAGGACCTCAGGCTATTGAGTCATGGTTATAATCCATGCTTTCCATCTTTGAGCATCTAGAGACGCCTTCAAAGAGGAGGGTCAAGATCGCTACATACATGCCTTGGGATTACACAAAGAGATGGTGGGATGTGATATCACAGACGGGATGCCTGAATGTTATGCTTTGTATGACTTCCAGCGTGGTTTTTATGACTACTTCTATCTATAGACTTTTAGGGCCGATCGAACCTGAGAGTTTATGAGTCCATAGTAGGGTACTCTTTCTGTTATCGAGTATTCATCTCACTTTATAGAGCTCTAGAGCTTTACGCCCATCCCGTGAGGTGATGAGTTTTTATAGGAAAGGATGTTTGAGGATGGTATGGGGCATGACATATGATCACAAGTGAATATATTCTGATTGACTTCAATAACTTCTATAGTCAACCAGGTGATGATCACAGAGTGTGATTTGAGGGATTTTGGAGTTGTGAGTCAGGGCGGTTCGACATCCGGAGTTAGTATCCCTCCTACTAATAGCAAAAATTGACGTATGGAGTCTATGCATGAGGATAAGAGGAGGTGAGACACTTACCCTTGAAGCTAGGGGGTGTGCTACCAATGAAAGAAGATTAGTAATATGAGGCCACATTACCCTAGAGACTTAGTGGATTGACGATATTGTGGAAAGATGGGACATATTCAGCATTTTTTTGGATATTCTCACCAGAAACTAGTGACATTGGTTCTTCTATGACTCCTTGTTCAGGAGAAACACCATCAGTTTCTCATCAGTCCATGAACTGGAGTTATTCCATCCATTCAGGCTGAGGAAAAGGATGTGGCTGTGGTAGCCAATCTCCATGCATTCTGGGACAATAGGGTAGATCAACTCATAGTGGTTAGGAAGGGTTGTAGGGCCATGGTGAGTGTTAGACTTTTCCAGTGGAGCAGACCCAGTAGAAGATGGATTCCAGACCCTCTAGAGTTCGAGATAAATCTTAGTTTCCTTAGTTTTAAATTATAATCTTTTAGGCAGAGGGGATTCCCATATCTTTATATCTGTTGTTGTTTTGGAGAGCCTTGGGATCTGTGTCATTTCATCTAATGATGTCTGGACGTTGAACACTCAGTTGGGGATGAGAACGGCTAGTGTACGACAATACTAGGAGTTCCCTCTTGAGGATGGTGTTTTTCACTTCTTATTGGAACTTTATGACCTAGATATGACAATCTATGATGTCATTCTTGGAATAGATTGGTTATTTCGCATCCAGGTAGTTTTCTGTTGCTATCGTCATAGGGTGTGTTTCACATAACCAAAGGGCAGATCATTTCTTTATAAAGGAGAATGGGGTGTCCAGTCGAGCATACCAGGACTCGAGTATTTTGGTTTGGGAGGAGTTACAACCCATATTTCTAGTCTTTATATTGATGACAAGGGGACTTCACAGATGGAATTTCCTCCTTATAGGATGGCTGCACCAGAGTTATAGGAGCTCAAGAAGCAGTTATAGGAGTTATAGGAAAAGTGTTTCATCAGTCCCAGTACTTCTCCTTAGGGTTCACCTGTCATGTATTCAAAGAAGGTAGATGGTACCCTCAGACATTGTGTGGATTAATGGATGTTGAATCAGTTGATAGTAAAGAACTGATATCCCTTTCCATGTATTGATGATATCTTTGGTCAGATTCGAGGAGCCCGTGCATTCTCGAAGATTTTCATGGGATTTGGTTATCATCAGTTGACCGTTAGACCATATGATATACCTCGTAATGATTTCCAGTGAAGGAATGGTCTATACAAATATGTGTTTATGTTATTTGGTATCACGAACATGCCTACAGGTTTCATGGCACTGATAAACCGAGTGTTCCTTCCATACTTGGATTATTTCGTTGTGGTTTTCATGGATGATATCCTAGTGAACTCTCACACTCGACATGACCATGCTACCCATCTTGAGATCGTTCTGAGTACACTGGGAGAGCATCAGTTATATACTAAGCCTTCAAAATGCCACTTTTGGATGGGTCAGATTCACGTATTAGTTCATGTTATATCGAAGACTAAGAGTGTCAGTAGACCCAATGAATGTGAGAGTTGTATCTTCATGGGAGTATTCGAAGAATGTCAATGAGGTACGGAGTTTTCTAGGGCTAGATGGATACTAAAGACATTTTATACAGGACATTTCACACATAGTAGCACCACTTACGGGCTTGAAATAGACGGTTGAAATGTTCATGTGGTCTGATTCTTGTGAGTCATCCTTTTAGGAGCTTAACTAGAGGTTGAATTCATCACCGATACTAGTTTTCATAGAGTCGGTCAAGAGCTATACTATGTTCTGTGATGCTTTAGGTATCAGACACGGAGTAGTGCTTATGCAGGAAGAAAAAGTCATTGTGTATGTGTAACATTCCAAGTAAGTAATGAATAATAGTTATTTTTTATCTATTCCTATTAATGAATTCTATAGTGTTCTAGAGGCTTAAAATGAGAATAAATCCAATTTTAAGCATGGAATACACTAATATTTTTAAAAGATTGTTTTACTGGCTTTTGATGGAAAACCATTATTAAATCAAACTTTTGAAAATTTTATAATCGCTATTTGTCAAAATAAACATATTCTTTATGATTGTGACATTGAAATTTACTTTGGATAAATTTATGGTATTTTTCTGATAATGTTCTTTTTTTAATGAATAATGAAAAATGTTGTATTTTAATTCAAACATATTTTTAATCTAATTTGTTTATATGAATATATTATCTTTTTAATTGGGTATTAAGTGAAATTAGAATATATTTTTACCATTTAATCCAATTTTGGTTATTGTAATTAATTTCACGTTGAAGTTGGACTTAAACTAGTGTCAATCTTTTGATACATATTGTTTCATAAAAACACCTAATTTGCTCTGACAACGCGAATTAATTATTAAATTAATTAATGTAACTTATATGTTTTGAATTTTTTGAAATAGAAATCATTTTTGAATTCGGAATAACAAATATAGCTTAGGGTGATGTTTTGATATTTTTCTGAAAAACTTCAATTTTTGATGAATATTGAAACCACAAAGTGGTACATAAAAAAACTGATTTTTTGTTTAAATGAAATTTTACCACCTCTGTGTTTTGAATTTCAAAAACTTGACATACATGGTTGTCATTAAGAAGTAAAATGTGGTTCAATGGGATTAAAATAATTTTTTGGTGAATAGTAACTTTTAAGTTTTTAATCGCGATTAGAGGTAATTAGTGTAATTTAAGGTATGAATAATGTTTTAATAATTTGAAATGAACTTGAAACATGTCCTACCCTTATGTAATGTTCCATGGCCGACCATGAAAACCCATGGGTCGATTTTTGGGACCCCATGGAGCCACTTGTGTAAGATAATGACATTAATGCCTTTTATTTAAAGTAAAAGTAAAAATGACACAAACATGTATTATTTTATTAAATCAATTTTTACATGGGTTTATACAAGTCAGATTTTTGACTATAAATAGTCATTGGGAAGCTAATAGGATTTCCTACATCATGATATTTTTTTTCTAATTTTTAGACATTAAATAAATTAATTTTTTTTTGACACCATGATGATGCATCAATGACCTCATTATTTAACGATTTAAATAAAATGAAAATAAAATGTAAAATATAAGCCCTAAACTTGTCAAAAACCTATTGTATGGGTGTATTTAGAACCCTTATCACCTTATCCTAGAAATATATAATTTTGGGACTTTTTTATGCAAAAATAATTTTATAACAAAGTATATTTTCTTAACTTTCCAAGAGTGCCCCTCCTCTCCTCTTATAAAAGGCCCCCTCCTCTACCACCTTACCCACAATTCCAAAGCCTTTGGGTCGTCCAAAACCTTCCCATTTTGTCTGTCCACATCACTCTATAACTCTTAGATGCCTCACATTGGTCAGAAGTCTTCCCACGGAATCTTTTGAGCTCAAATCAAAAAGAGTTACCCGATTTAAAGGTAGTTTCTTCTCTTGTGTTCTTATGATTTATTTTGATTATCCAACCCCCTAAACTCTTTTTATTAATTTAATTTGTAAGAACAACAGTATCTTCCATATACTAGGATGTTTGTATAATAAGGATTCGAGCTACACTTACGCACACCAACATCTAATGGTTAAAGAACAACTGTTTCCGTGGATGGTGAATTTATGCCTCACGAAATGATGATTGTCCAATATTCTTTTAACACCTTAAAAGGTGGCCATTAATATGACATTATATTTATATATGATATATAATATGTTTATGTTTTACTTAAGCTTCAGTATTTTTCATTTATAGCATAACTTTATGGTTTCCATTACGGGTAAACGCGATATCTTCATTTTAGGAAGTGCGGACTACCGCCCCCTCAAAGTGTTTTGATTCGTTAATGCCATATGTGGGACGTATAAAGGATTTAATTAATGATATTATATATGATATCATAATTTAATTATAATATACCTTTATATCATTATGATTCAATTCCATAAAATACGAAATAGAAAGGAAAGTAGCGTTCATGCGTACGTACGGCTTACTGTCTCCATGAACGGTGCATTTCATTTCTTACCTCCAAACGTTGTGTAATATTATAAATGCATGTATATACTGGATATATATGATATATATGATATCTACATCATGAGTATAACTCTGGATATAATAGATACATGAAAAAATTGTAATTATAAAGAGTTTATTTTTTACTCAGGTACCGATGATCGATAAAATGACCGTTTTTAACTTAAATAATTACATAGTTTTCATAAAATGGTAATAAGTGATATAAAAAGAATAATTAACTTTATAATGGTTCTTAATCAAGTCAACATTTACTCATGTTTATTATTCATGAGGTTAAATAATGATCGAGTCAATTCGAACCTGAGGTATGGGACTTCGTCTCAATCTCCTTTCATTGAGGAATATTTTGTTTTATACACAACCTTATTTTATTGGTGTATAAACCCCTTTGACATTTACGTTTATCCAGAAGGAATTTTTTTATTCGAAGCATTTTACTAAACGACAAATGGGAATTTTTTTTGTCAAACGTATGCGGCGACAACGACTTCCCCGCCGTTGTGACCATTATTTGAGTTTCGGCTTCCTCTACAAGCCATACATTTTTTTTAAAAGAATAATAAATACCCTGTTTTAATTTTCTTTTATTTTGGTATTGAAAATGGTTTTCATAATGTTTTTATTATATCAATGTGTTGTATTGATATCTTGTGATTGAAATGTGTAAATGTTATGTTTCCTATATGCATGTTTTATGTGATACGATTATATTGTGGTTCTTGGGCATTGTTATGAAGACGGGTGGTTCCGTGATAAACTAAGGGAGGGTGAGCCGGATATAGCTCTCCGATGAGTTGGGTAACACGAAGGAGTTAAATGTTATGGTTTTTCCGAAGAGATTTAGGGAATATATTGTGATGGGTATTCCAAACGTAACCAAGATGGTTAATCCCTACGTAAGAATGTTATGAATGCCACAAGTGACCTTTATGTCTTATTATTTCTATGATTTATTCATGATTTTATGAGGTATGTTAAAGTTATTATGTTTAATGAGTATAGTATGATTTCATTGATTATTGTGTATACATGTACTCATGTTTCCTTTCCATATTTTTATACCCCTTACTGAGCTATTTATTCTCATCCCAAGTTTTTGAAATGTTTTTCACAGGTCAAGAGAAGGGTACATGATATGATGATAGTGTCAAGGAAGTGTCAAGAAAGAATCCATGTTTTATTTTAAATATGTTTCTATTGATGCGAAAAATGAATACTATCTTTTATGCAACCACTTTGTTTAAATGTGGAATGTAATGACAGTTTTATGATCTAATTCTCTAAAACTCTAAACCTGAAAAGATCAACAATGTGTAATCTTGTAATAACTCAGGATTAAGTAAGGTTTAAGGATAGGGCCTTATAGTTGGTATCATAGGTCGGTTTAGATAACTTTAGGAGTTATAATTCTATTAAATTATTATCCAATAATATTTTTTTATGGTTAAATTGAAATGATATAGAATTTGATGATTACAATATTTCTTCATCTAAGAAATGTTTGTTCAGAATGGTTTTCCGCAGAGGAAACATGGAAGCAGTGCTAGAAAGTTATACTTAAGGAAATAACATTCCAAATCAGCATCCTAAGATGATCGAAATTGGAACTGAACAGTTTGTTGTAGTAATGGCATAGTTGACTCAAGCATTAAATGGTGGCGGTATCCATGCACGAGATCAGCCAGATCAACCGCAGAGGAACATTTCAGTGGTGGAACAATTCATGAGGCAACATCCCCCATAATTCAGATGATCATCTGAACCTGTGCTAGCTGATGGGTGGATTAAATCACTGGAGAATATTTTCGATGTCATGGGGTGTTTAGACAATCAAAAGGTTAGTCTTTCTATTTACCGTTTGGAGGGTGAGGCAGATCAGTGGTGGTTAATGGTTAAAATTATCAGGGACGCTGATGAGATTGATTCTTCTGACTAGGATGATTTCAAAGGTATGTTTCTAGAGAAGTATTTTCCTAAGGCTGTTTGACTTAGGATTGAAAAACAATTCTTGGAATTGAGGAAAGAGGAAGACTCAATGGCTGCCTATGAAAAAAGGTTCACTCGACTGGCAAGGTATGCTCCAAATTATATCTGAGACCTTGATAGTAAAATCAATCATTTTTACTCAGGATTAAAGCCAAAATATCGAAGGGTATTTGCTTCTTGTGAGTTTAAAATTTATGACAAGCTTGTTCGTTGTGCTGAGAAGGTGGAAATGGAGTTTTCCGATGATCAAGTGTTCTATAACAACCAGTAGAAGAAGAGACCGAGATTGGAGGAGAAATGAAATAATTCTTCAAAAAGTTCTGACGGTAAGAAAAATAAGTTTCAAGTTTGAGATAAATGTGGTAAAAGGCATACTGGGAATGACTTTTGAATTATGGAAAGTGTTATCGATGCTGTAATATGGGACATAAGGCTCGTGATTGCACTGAAAAAGATCAAGGTGATGGTAATACCAAATTTTATTTACAGTTAGTGAAGTGTTTTAAGTGAAATGAGATGGGTCACTATAAAAATGAGTGTCCGACAAAGAGCTCGAGTGATGGGATGTAGTTAGACTACAAGAAGAATGGCGTGGTGAAATCCTTTGCAACAACTTCAGTAGATGTCGGGCAATCAAATGATGTTGTATAAGGTATTTTGATTGTTTTTTAAGATTATGCCAGTGTGTTGTTTGGTTCGGGGTCTACATATTCTTTCATCTCTGAAAACTTTTCTAGTAAAATGGGAATACCATCTCAAGAAATGACTCCTGATCTTGTGGTAAAAACACTTGGGGGAAATGTTGAAGCAAAAAGAATTTATAATAATATTCCTATCCTTATCTGTGGAAAGAAAATACATGCAAACCTTATTGTTTTACCTATAGTAGAGTTTGATGTTATCCTGGGTATGGATTGGCTCTCTATTTACCATGATACAATTGACTGTAGAGCTAAAGAAGTTTCTTTTCAGATAGAATTTCAGTTTGTGTACAAGAATGAACCCTTACTGTTGATAACTTATCAAGTGGCCAAGAAACTTTTAAAATATTGAAATGAATATTACCTTGCAAACATCATTGAAAACAAAGGAACTGTTCTGATTAATGATGTGCCAGTGGTAAATGAGTATCCTAATGTCTTTCCTGATGAGTTTCCTAGAATAATACCATAGCGGGAAGTTGAATTTACTGTTGACTTAGTTCCTGATGCTAAGCCAATTTCAAAACCCCCTTATCGAATGGCTCAAATTGAACTTATAGAGTTGAAGGAGCAATTGTAAGATTTATTAGAGAAAGGTTTCATTCGACCTATCACATCACCATGGGGTGCTCCTGTTTTATTTGTTAAAAAGAAAGATAGTTCAATGAGACTTTGCATTGACTATATAGCCTTGAATAACATCACTATTAAGAACAAATATACATTCCCTCATATCGATGATCTGTTTGATCAGCTCTAAGGAGCTCAGTATTTTTCAAAGATTGACTTGAGATCGGGGTACCTTCAGCTGAAGGTAAAAGAAGCAGATGTTCCGAATACTGCGTTTTGTACAAGATTTGGCCATTAAGAATTTGTAGTAATGCCTTTTGGGATAACCAATTCACCTTCTGTATTTATGGACATAATGAATATAATTTTCCATGAGTTCTTGGATAGGATTTTGGTGGTTTTCAATGATGATCTTCTATTATTTTCTAAAAGTAAAGAGGATCATGAAAGACATTTATGGGTTATTTTTCAAACCTTAAAAGATAAGAAATTATATGGGAAATTCAAAAAGTGTGAGTCTTCGTTGCAAAAAATTTCTTTCCTTGGTCACATTGTTTCTAAAGATGGGATAATTGTTGATCCTGCAAAAACAAAAGTTGATGAAGAATGGCCAAGACCCACAAATGTAACTGAGATTCGTAGTTTCCTTGGTTTGGCAGGCTATTACCGATGGTTTGATAGAAATTTTTAATGGTTATCTAGTCCAATGACTAAGCTAACTCGAAAGAGTGTTATGTTTATCTAGACAAAAGAATGTGATGATTGTTTTCAGAAATTGAATATAAGATTGGTGAATGCTCCAGTTTTGGCACTACCATCCTGGAATGGTGAGTTTTTTGTCTAAAATGATGATTCATTTAATGGAATTGGTTGTTTCCTAATGTAGAATGATCAGGTAATGGCTTATTATTAACGACAGTTGAAAACTCATGAGGTAAATTATCCTACACCTGATTTGGAATTAGCTGTTGTTGTTTTCGCTTATAAATTATTTGGGAATCATTTGTATAGATTAAAGTGTGAAATATATACTGATCACAAATGTTTAAAGTATATATTCACTCAGAAAGAATTAAACATGAGACAGAGGAGATGGCTAGAATTAATCAAGGATTATGATTTTACAATTAATTACCATTTGGTAAAATAAAATAAAAAGGATGATGCTTTGAGTCGATAAAGTAATGCTTCATTAATAATGTTGCATTTGAAACGTGATCCTTTGGTTAAGGATTTTATGAAATTTGGTATAGAAGTATTTGATGCAAGATGTCCATCTGTTTTGTTTCAGGTATCAGTGAAACATTCTCTATCAGACAGACTCAAGCAAGCATAGAAGCAAGACAGTGAGTTACAGAAGAAGGTAAAGCTGGTTCAGAAGGGTATGTTTCTTGAATTAATCATTGATAATGATTGTGTTTTGAGATTTGGGAAGTGATTGTGTGTTCCTTGTGATTCACAATTTAAGAGAGAGTTGTTATGTGAAGCTCGTAGTTCTCCATATTCAGTTCATCCTGGCAGTACTATGAAGTATAGAGATCTGCGGGAGTATTACTGGTGGGATGGAATGAAAAGAGATATTGCTGATTTTACAGTGAAGTGTTTGACTTCTCAACAGGTTAAAGTAGAGTGATAGTTACCAAAAGGTATTCTTCAGCCTTTACCAGTACCAGAGTGGAAATGTGAAAATATATCCATGGACTTGTTTGTGGGATTATCGAAGACACCTCGAGGTAATAATGAAATCTGAGTTATTGTTGATCGGTTGACTAAATCTGCTCATTTCCTTACTATACATGATACTTTTCCCTAGATAAACTTTCTCGATTATATCTTAAAGTGATAGTCAGTTTGCATTGAGTTCCCCTCTCCATTGTATTTGATCGTGATCCCAGGTTTACTTCTAACTTTTGGAAAGGCCTTCAGAAGTCATTGGGTACTAAATTAAATTTTAGTAAAGCTTTTCATCCTCAATGAGATGGGCAATCAGAATAAACAATTAAGATTTTGGAAGATTTTATACGTTCTTGTTTGATGGATTATCAGGTAAGTTGGGACCTACATCTTTCTTTGGTTGAGTTTTCATATAATAACAGTTTTCATTCCAGTATATAGATTGCACCATTTGAGGTGTTATATGGGAAGCGGTGTCGAACTCCATATTTCTGGGATGAAGTGGGTGAAAGGAAGCTGATGGGACTAGAATTGGTAGAGGATTTGGCAGAAAAATTTCAGCTGAAATAGAAACACATGAGAACAGCTCAGAGTAGGCAGAAGAGTTATGCGGATAATAGGAGGAAGGATATATCTTTTGAGGTTGATGATCATGTTTTTCTCAAGGTCTCACCATGGAAAAGTGTGATGTGATTTGGTAAGAAAGGAAAGCTGAGTCCAAGGTTCATTGGACCATATGAAATTCTGAAGAGAGTTGGATCTGTTGTTTAGTGAGTGGATTTATCTCATAGTTTATCTCAGGTACACAATTTTTTTCAGGTTTCGATGTTGAGAAAGTATACGCCAGATCTATCTCATGTTTTGAGTCCAGAGGTAGTTCAGTTGGAAGAGAACCTGTCATATGAGGAACAACCAGTCCGGATTTTTGACCACAGGTAGAAAGTGTTATGGAATAAGGTGATTAATCAGGTAAAGGTTTTGTGGAAAAACCACATGATTGAAGAGGCAACATGAGAATCTGAAAATGCAATGAGGGATAAATACCCCCACTTATTCGATTAGTAAATAAATTGTGAGGACGTAATTTTCTTATGGGGGAAGGATGTAACATCCCAAGTAAGTAATGAATAATAGATATTTTTTTATCAATGATTATTAATGAATTAGATAGTGTTTTAGAGGCTTAAAAGGAGAATAAATCCAATCTTAAGCATAGAATAAACTAATATTTTTAAAAGATTTTTTTACTGCCTTTTGATGGAAACCCATTTTTAAATCAAACTTTTGAAAATTTTATTAGATCTATTTGTCAAAATAAACTTATACTTTATGATTGGGACATTTAAATTTACTTTGGATAAATTTCTGGTATTTTTCTGATAATGTTCTTTTTTTATTGAGTATTGAAAATGTTGTATTTTAATTCAAAAACACTTTTTAATCTAAATTTTTGTATGATTATATTATCATTTTAATTGGTTTTAAAGTGAAATTAGAATATATTTTTACTATTTAATCTAATGGTGGTCATTGGAATTAATTTCACATTGAAATTGGACTTAAACTAGTGTCAATCTTTTGAAACTTATTGTTTCATAAAAACACGCTATTTTCTATGACAACGGGAATTAATTATTAAATTAATTAATGTAACTTATATGTTTTGAATTTTTTAAAATAGACATAATTTATAAATTCGGAATATCAAATATATCTTAGGGTGATGTTTTGGTATTTTTCTGAAAAACTTCAATTTTTGATGAATAGTGAAACCACTAAGTGGTACTTAAAAAAACTAATTTTTCATTTAAATGAAATTTTACAACCTCTATGTTTTGAATTTAAAAAATCCAACATACATGGTTTTCATTAGGAAGTAAAATGTGGTTCAATGGGATTAAAATATTTTTTTGGGTGAATAGTAACTTTTATGTTTTTAATCGCGATTAGAGGTAATTGGTGTAATTTAAGGTATGAATAATGTTTTAATAATTTGAAATGAACAAGACACATGTCAAACCCTTATTGGATGTGTCATGGCTACCCATGAAAACCCATGGGTCATTTTTTGGGACCCCATGGAGCCACTTGGGTAAGATAATGACATTAATGCCTTTTATTTAAAGTAAATGTAAAAATGACAGAAACATGTATTGTATTTAATAAAACAATGTTTACATGGGTTTATAAAAGTCAGATTTCTGACTATAAATAGTCATTGGAAAGATATAAATATTTCCTACATCATGATATTTTTTTCTAATTTTTAGACATTAAATTAATTAAATTATTTTTTGACACCTTGATTAGGCAGTGATTACCTCATTATTTAACGATTTAAATAAAATGAAAATATAATGTAAAATCTAAGCCCCAAACTTGTCAAAAACCTATTGGATTGGTGTATTTCTAACCCTTATCACCTTAGGTTCGAAATATTTAATTTTGGGACTCTTTGTATTCGAAAATCATTTTATAACAAAGTATCATTTCTTAACTTTCCAAGAGTTCCACTCCTCTCCTCTTATAAAGGCCCCCACCTCTACTACCTTTCCCACACTTCCAAAGCCTTTAACTCGGCCAAACCCTTCCCATTTTGTCTCTACAAATCCCTATCTAACTCTGAGAAGACTCACTTTGGGCAGAAGTCTTCCCAATGAATCCTTTGAGCTCAAATCAAAAAGAGTTACACGATTTAAAGGTAGTGTCTTCTCTTATGTTCTTATGTTTTATTCTTCTTCTCCAACCCGATAAACTCTTTTTATTCATTTATTTTGCAACAACAACAGTATCTTTCATATACTAGGATGTTTTTATAAGAAGTATTCGAGATACATTTACACACAACTACATCTAATGGTTAAAGAACATACTGTTTCCGTGGATGGCAAATTTCTACCTCACAAAACGATGATTGTTCAATATTCTTTTAACACCTTCAATGGTGTAAATTAAGATGACTCTATATTTATATATGATATATAATATTTTTATGTTTTACTAAAGCTTCTGTATTTTTCATTTATGGCATACCTTTATGGTTTCCATTATGGGTAAATGCGATATCTTCATTTTAGGAAGTGCGGACTACCGCCCCCTCAAAGTGATTTGATTCGTTAATGCTATATGTGGGACTTATAAATGATATAATTAATGATATTATATATGATATCATAATGTAATTATAATATACCTTTATATCATTATTATTCCATTCCATAAAATACGAAATAGAAATGAAAGTAGCGTTAATGCGTACGTACGGCTTACCATCTCCAAAAACAGTGCATTTCATTTCTTACCTCTAAACATTATGTAATATTATAAATGCATGTATATATTGGATATATATGATATATATGATATCTAGATCATGCATATTACTCTGGATATTATGGATTCATTAACAACTTGTAATTATAAAGAGTTTATTTTTGACTCAAGTTCCAATGATCGATAAAATGACTGTTATTAACTTAAATAATTACATAGTGTTCATGACAGGGTATTAAGTGATATAAAAGGAATAATTAACTTGAAAAAGGTTCTTAAGCATGTATAAATTAACTCAAGTTTATTATTCATGAGGTTAAAGAACGATCGAGTCAAGTCGGACCCGAGGTATGGGACTTCGTCTCAATCTCCTTTCATTGAGGCATATTTTGATTTATACACATCCTTCTTTTATACAGTGTATAGACCAATTGACTTTTACGTTTATACAAAATGAATTTTTTATACGAAGAGTTTTACTAAACGACAAAAGGGAATGCTTTATTCGTACGTATGCGGCGACAACGACTTCTCCGCCACCGTGACCATTATTTGAGTTTCGGCTTCCTCTACAAGACTTACATTTTTTTAAAAGAAAAATAAATACCCTGTTTTACTTTTCTTTTATATTGTTATTGAAAATGGGTTTCAAAATGTTTTTATTATATCAATTTTTTGTATTGATATCTTGTGATTGAAATGGGGAAATTTTATATTTCCTTTATGCATGTTTTATGTGATACGATTATATTATGGTTCTTGGGCATTGATATGAAGACGGGTGGTTCCATGATAAACTAAGGGCGGGTGATCTCGATATTGCTCTCCAATGCATTTGGTAATGCAAAGGAGTAAAACTTTAAGGTTTCTCCGATGAGATTTAGGGAATATACTTTGATGGGTATTCCAAACGTAACCAAGAGGGTTACTACCTACGTAAGAATTTTATGAATGCCTCAATTTACCTTTATGTCTTATGATTTCTATGATTTATTCATGATTTTATGAGGTATGTTAATGTGCTTATGTTTAATGAGTAGAGTATGATTTCATTGATTCTTGTTTATACATGTACTCATGTTTCCTTTCCATATTTTTATATCCCTTACTGAGCTTTTTATGCTCATCCCATGTTTATGAAATGTTTTTCACAAGTCCAGGGAAGGGTACATGATATGATGATAGTGTCAAGGAAGTGTCAAGAAGGAATCCATGTTTTATTTTAAATATGTTTCTGTTGATGGGAAAAATTAATAATGTCTTTTATATAACCACATTGTTTAAATGTGGAATGTAATGCAAGTTTTATGATCTAATTTTCTAAAACTCTAAACCTGAAAAGATCCTCAATGTGTAATCTTGTAATAACTCAAGATTATGTAAGGTTTAAGGTTGGGGCCTTATATTATTGGTCTCGGAAGTTGAGGCCACATGACAGGAATTAACCGATGCATGATCTAGATTTGGCTACGGTTGTTCATGCCTTACGCTTTTGGAGACACTATATGTTGGGAGAGAATTTTGTGGTTTTCACCGATAATAAAAATCTCAAGTATATATTTACTCAACGTGACCTGAATTTGAGATAGTGATGGTTGGTTGAGTACCACCATTACATTGTCTTTGAGCTTTCCAATACGCTTGTGAAAGGCAACGTAGTAACTGATGCAATGAGAAGGAGGACTTAGATACAGGTAGTTCAAGAGGCCAGTAGTTAGTGGAATCTTATGGCCCTGTTCACTGAGATCCATTTGGAGGTTCATAACAGAAAGGGGAAGACATTTATTTCTTCTCTAGATATTACCTCAACTCTTCTTGATCGAGCATGAATGAGGAAACTATCAGATTCTAAAGGCTTAGCCCTATGGGAATGTGTGTTAGGAGAGGACCCTATTCCTAGATTGACCAAAGGCAAGGATTATATCTTACATTTCCATGTGTGTGTATCGGTGTCAGTAGACATATGCGTGGTGCTGATGCTAGACATTCAGTCCTCAGTTTGGGCAGTTCTTCCTCGTGTCACCAAGATGTATCATGATCTAAACCATTAGAATTGGTGGCAATTTATGAAGAGAGATGTTGCTGGTTTTTTCATGAGGTGTTCCACTTGTTAGTAGGTGAAGGAGGAGAATTAGTGACTAGCAGGTCTTTTGTAGTATTTACCCATTCATGAGTGGAAATAGAATGAAGTAGCAATGGATTTATTAATGGGTTTACCAAGGTCGCCTAGAGGGAATGATGCTATTTGGGTTGTCATTGACAGACACACAATGGTTGCTCACTTTTATCCAATCAAGGAGACTTTCAGTGTTGATGTGTTGGGATGGGTATACATATGCAAGTTAGTAAATCTACATGGAGTTCCACACTCCATTTTATCGTAGATGGATGCCCATTTTACTTCTCGTGTCTGGCAGAGATTGCAGATGGCCTTGGGTACACAGGTGCTTCTGAGTACAACGTACCACCCACAGACAGATGACCAATCTGAGGGTACAATTCAGGTGCTTGAGGACATGGTTCGTGCATGCATCCAAGATTTTGGAGGTTCATGGGAGAAACACATACCTCTTTTGGATTGTTCTTAACAAAATAGTTTTCCAGCAACTATTCGGATGGAACCTTATGAGGACTTGTACGGTAGGCCATGCTGATCATCCTTATGATGGATGGAGGCAGGAGAGGTAGCTATTCTAGGACCTCTTATAGTCCAGGAGGCCACCGAGCAGATAGAGTTCATTCAGAGGAGGATGTATACTGCACAATCTCGACAGAAGTCTTATGCTGATCAGCAGAGATGACCTCTAGAGTTCGAGGTCGGGGATCAGGTTTTCATACGTGTCACACTAAGGTTGGGATACTTGAGGATTAGGAGACAATGTATTCTTACACCAAGGCATGTTGGGCCGTTTTGAGGTTTGGGAGAGAGATGGGCTGGTTTCTATCAGTTGAAGTTACCTCAGAGGTACTGGGATATGAATGAAATTTTCCACGTTTCTCAGCTCCAATGTTACTTCACAGACCTATCTCATTCTTTCATCATGAGGAGGTTGAGTTAGAGGTGGATTTCTTGTTCGAGGAGCATCCTATCTGGATTTTCGATCACAGTATGATGGTTCTCAGTGGCTGGTCTGTCCCTCTGGTACGAGTGTTATGGCAGCACGGGTGAGTACATGACAAGACCTGGGAGAGGAAGACTAATGTATGATCAAAGTGGCCGGATTCTTGTCCTTTTTCAATTTATCCTCAGTTGAACGTTTTGGACATTCTTGTAGTTATACAATGTTCTTAGGAGATTCAAGGATTTAGGTTCACTTATATTGATCCTAAAACAATTATATCGATTGCGTTGGGATCACCTCGGTAAGCTCTTCCTTCTTCTAGGGCTTCATTTCCTGATTCGTGTTCTTTTTCAAGTTATCCTCAGTTGAATAATTTAGGCATTCATTTAGATCTATAGTGTTATTGGGAGATTCATGGATTGAGTTTCACTTATATTTATCCTTCAACTCCTAGGTAGGTGGTTTGTGCCTTTTTGTTGAAATTCTAGGAGTTATATGTGAAAAAGTGAAAATACCTTGACAGGGTATTGCGTGTTTATGGTTTTAGCCTTGTTAATTTCATGCTATGCTTGGAGTCTTGAGTAGAGGTTATTTGAATGTGAATAAGTTTAATTTCTATTATTTTGATGTTTTTCCCATGAATGTTTTCTTTATGACCATTTGGTCTTGCTTAGTCTGTTAGACTGCCTTGTTGTTTCTGAGGACTAGTATTATAGGACGGAGTGTTTATTATCTGACATGTTTTTATGTTGTAGACTATAAGACATATATTTCTTGATGTTTAAATTATCCAATACACATCTCTATACTTTCTTTACTTACACAGGGCCGTGAGATCCTTGTGTATAGACCATAGAAAGAATGGACATAAGGGCTTCTCTAGAGTATCTTTTCTACATATGATGCAAGAGCCCAGGGGGAATTGACACAAGTACTTCCTCAGAGTTTATGTAGTTCAACAACATGATCCACAGGGGGAATGTGACATAAGTGCTTCCCTAGAGTGCCTTTAGCTACCTATACGAGACTATATGAGGAATTGACAGTGATTGCTTCCTGAGAGAATCTATACTTAAGCTGAACTAGAGGGGTTAGGCTAAGTGTTCTGCCCCGAGGGTTGCTTGTGTTTCTAGGTAGGACTTGATGAGATAGGTTGTGAGTACTTCCTAGAGGGTTACCTGTTGTGTTATCTACTTTCTTGTGTTGTTTTGGTTGAACTAGAGGGGTTAGGTTAAGAGTACTTCCCATTGGGTTACCTGCTTTGTTTATATGCTTTCTTGATATGTGGTGTTTGAATTCATTGAAACTGTAAGAATATTTACTATTGAGTACTTCCTTGTTTACTACTGCTTTTTCTTATTACCTGCCATATATATTCACTAACTATTAGAAACAGATCTTGTGGTGGCTGCCTTTTGGGATTTAGTCTCACACCCTGTTTGGGTCATGCTTTTGGACTCAAACAGATTATACTATTTCGGTTATAGATAAGGTCAAGCGCCCTTCTACTTCAGGTACATGGCTGCTTTGGATATAGAGAGCATGAGACCAAGATGAGGCTTGCGATCCTGAGGATCTATTTACTTGTTATTATTGTACTTTGGTTTTGTTCTATATTTCAACATTGTGACGTGTTTGGATTCTTTCCAAGACATTTGTATCATGAATCATTTATATATGTGTGATCCAATTGTTTCCTCATCAGTTTTCCGTACTTTACTTTTGTATGATATTATACTTCTTCTGCTACTGTATATCTATTTTTTCAGCTATGTTAGTCTTCTAATAAAGGTATATTTTCCCCACTATCACACCCAAGGCCCTCGATGCTAGTCAGCATCCTCTGGTGTTCGGGGAAATGTGCTTGAGGCCATGTGACCAACCGGGTATGGGGTGTCTCTGAGCGACTTCCAGAAACAGGACATTACACCACATCCATGTCGATGTTTGGGAAATGGAATTTGATTTTTTAAAATTAAAACATATATTTTAGGTGAAAACCAGTAGTTCACATTTCATGGATGGATGATGGGTTTGAGTATTTTTTTTCATTTCATTGTAATGATGGATGTCAATGATGGATGGTTTTATCAATGATTTTATGGAGTAGTGATTTACAAAACACATTGGGTAGATTTTTGACTTTTTTGTTTGTGGTTCTAATGTTCTTTAACGATGGTGGAGGTCCCAAACAGGTTTTCATGGTTATTGTGAGCTCATGTGTATGTTGGGTGGCTCCATAATGGTCAACTGGTCAGTTGATGATATGATCATTGTTTCAGCCTATATGGGATTAATATAACCCAACATGGTGTTTGATTTTATTAATTAGAATTATGTCAATTTTGACTCATTGAGTGTCATAGTTTAGTGTTTCTGAATTTGTTTCCTTTCCGGAGTTCAGATATGTAATGATTGAATTGGACCTTAAGTTGGGGGCCAACCGAGGTTGGGGTTTGTTATTGTATAATTGTAAGATCCCTTAGGGAATTATAGTTGTGATGGACTATTATAGATTGAGTAGAGAATTCGACCCAATGTGTGATAACTATCTCTCATATAGTGGTGTTCTGCTTTTCTCAATTCTCTCATTATGTGGTAGATACAATTTTGTTACACAGAATTTTCTCATGTGTTTGATATTGTTAATGATGATCATAATATGGATGAATAGTCTGTGGAGAATTTGATTTGTGTTGTGATTTATATTGAGAGGTTTTATGGGTGAAGACCATGATTTTAATCTGAATGTTTTTATGGTGTTTCCATATTCAATAGGAAATATGTTTTAAGAGAATCAGGTATGTGGGACCATCAGTTTGACACATTTTCAATTAGGTTTTAGTGGTGTTTTGATGTCTATTTTTAGTTTGTCATGTATATGGTGGGGAGGTTGTAATGTGTATATGTATTTTGGGTTCTCTTTTTATTTTTAATAATAGTTAAAAACCTTATAAATTTGTTAATTAAAGATTTCCTATGAGTATATAATGTCTTGGGGATGTCATAGGTGTTTGGGGAATGAGATAGAGGGAGAGAAGTTTACAATCTATTTTAAGATAATGGTTGGAACATGGTTAGTAGTAATAATGAATCCTAACTATATTAGCTATATAAGGGGGTGGAGTATTATCAATATCATTTGGTGTGGTCTAGATGACCATTCAGATCACGGTCCCCAGGGATAGTGGAGAGAACATGGAAATTTAAAGGGTTTTCTAACCATATAGAGGCTATAAATATAGTGCATCTCACTATTCTATTGGAAAGAGGGACCCCGAGGTTGGTTTACTTTTTGGAAAACGTTTGTTCGAACCTCATTCCTCATTGAAATTAGGGAAATTTTCATTTTTCTATTATGATTAAATTTCTATCCCTCAAATGTATCACCCATTCGGCCCACAGTAGATAGTGGTGTAAACTATGATCTTTATCGACCTAAATTCATGTTTCTAGATAAATTCACAGAAATTTGGAGTCTCATTGGTTGGGAAATGAATCTTTGAGTATGCATTAAACTACATTTTCAATCATTTTCTATAAGAGGGTTTTGAAGATGTCTACAATCATTCTGATTCTCATGTAACCTATTTAATGTGGCTTCTTCTCTTTAGTTCATTAGGATGGTTAAGTTTAAATAATGAATAGAGGATGTAATGATTATTTCAAATGATCAAGAGATAGGTTTTTTGTATGCTTTTCTCTATACTAATATTCTTCTATATGTGTATTTAGTTGTGTAGATTTTCTACCTTCATGTGTTTCTTATCATTGAGTAAGGAATATAAATTTTATAGGAAATTTAGGTGTATTACCCTATGATATTCTCATTTGGTATGATTATGAATTGAAACAAGATTTAGGGATACCCATGCGGTACTCCGATTCATTTAAATTGATTACACAATTTGTTTAAAGACGTCTTAGATCATTTTTGTGACTAAATGGGTTGAAATATTTTTTGGAAAATGGGGATAGATAATGGGTTCATTGTATTAATTATATTTTATATTTAAAAAAAATCCATTTTCAGGTTTGAAATATTCTTAAATAATTTGTTTTGGTTTTTAATTTGGTTATTGTTTTAAATGATTTAAAATGATGTTATAAAATTGGAAATGATTCAAAAATGAATTATATACCATAATGTTATTATAAAGGGGTAAATAATAGATTTCAAATTACATTTTTAATTTTTTATGGGTTTTAGACTTTGTGCAAATTCCAAGGTAGACTATGTAAAATGAAATGAAGGGAATGATTAACATTTGGAAAATTTTTTATGTTTAAATAGAATTACCCTAATTCAATGGTGGGTTTTATTTGTTTTAAAAACCCTCATTGTTTTTTAGTAAGCTCAAATAATATTAATTAGGGTATTAAGAAATAAAAGATGGAGGATTTTTTAATTGTTAAATGGTTTTGAAAAACATCTAACAGATGTGTTATATGAACACAGGAAGGAATGGTTTGATTTTGAAATTGTCACAAATGGGTTTGATCTTGTTGAGAATTGTTTGGTTTTAATGGTCCATTTGGACATTTGTATATGATGAATTATTATATGTATTGTATTTTGATGAATGATGTGGTAACAATAGTATTGATTGATAATGTAATGGTTTAGGATATTTGAAATGTAATTTCACATTCATGGTATATTTTATAGAACAATTCATGAGTAAATGATAATATATATGTATTTTGGATGTTGGGATTATGATCCATTTCATTGATTTGGGTGGCCCGGTCTAATGATCAGGTTTCCCGGGGGCACCATAATTTATGGAGGAATGAAATGACACTCTTCACTCCATGGTTATAAATATGGCATTAAACATCATAGTTATAGATGATGGAAATGGTTATACACATCATTCATTGGGATTTTCATTCATGTAATTCCAAATTACTATTAAATACATGGAATTATTCCAAATGTTTTATAACATGTGATCCCAATTATAAAAGGATAGTGTGGTCAGAAACAAAATTCCTAATACCAATTATATTCATGGAATGATGGTAATCATTTTTTGAAATGTTATCTATATTATATATGAATGAAGGGAAAATCATGGGCTGAAGAAGATTTTATAGGTTTATTTATCACTATATGAGTGATGTTTTTTAATTTACATATTGTTAAATAATGAAAGCTTTCATAACTGTGGTTTTAATGGTTTTAACTATATCACTAAGTTTACTATTAATATATTATTTATTGATTTAGAAACTATTTATTAAGACATACTAAGTTGTACTCACACCCTAATTAGGATTCTATGCGACATGGGTACCTGATAAGATGTCAGTTATTCTAATTTTACATTAAGGGTATGATATTATTGTTTATTTTATGTATTGTATGATGGGGTTTATAATATGATGTTAGGATTGGTATGTTACACATGACCATTTACATGATTATTATATTGTTATTTTTGTAATTATTTAATATTCGTATGTATTCTGGACTTGTATATTATACATCCCAATATAGATTCATGTTTCGTATTTATTTTTATTGTAAGTTTCCATTTGTAGTAACTATTCTAATGCATCTTGATTTTTTATTTGGTTATATTTTTCATTTTTTATCACTGTGATCAGCTTTTATAGCCTTCCCATCATACCTATTTAGACATACAATACTATTTGGAAGAATATGGCACAGGGGGGCCAGACTAATTTCATGTGGTCCACCATCTTATAAAACCATTTTAGTGGAACCTGAACTGGGATGTAATAATATGATGGATGCCTCTTGAAAATTCAATCCAGTCCTCAAAACACCAAGTACCTTATGGGATGGTAGTTGAAACCAACATTCATGGTTATATGTATTGAAAACACAACCATCTACCAATTCCTATGAAAAAAGTAGAAACAATTGGAGAACCTCAAATACAATTATTTTGTTTCTATAATATAACTCTCATTCTAGGTGGAAGTATTAAAAAACATATATATACATTAGGATATACAATCCATTATCATGATTGCGAATAGATTCATGTACATATCATAAAAAATAAGAGAGTATCAGTGTAATAAATTATTCACACCATATGGGTATAATGAGACATCCCCCCAATCCTGTCATCCATTATGAGATCCTAAGATTCATTGGTTTTGAAAACCCAGGAGACCACCTTATTTTGGAATAAAAATCCATAATTCGGGATGTGTGAGCCATTAGGTGTATCAATTATATTGGAAAATGAAAATACAAAAAAAAATGAAACACTACTCACCCACCACCACATTCAATCAACGACCCCAGATTTTCATTAGATGAAAAGATAGTTTACTTTATAGGAATATGGAAATAATAACCAGATGTGAAATTCTTTAACAATTTTATCGCTTCCTAGTGATAAAAAATGATTAATTTACTAGTAATAATCAAGCCATTATTCCACACCATTAGGATCAAAACCACACTTCTCTGTGGTATTGACTATGTGATGGATAATACCACTAATTGAGATTAAAGTTTCACGTTTTTTTTATAAAATTACTATATCATATCTCAACATGAAAAAATTGAATTCATTGAAGAATCAATTAAAACATAAAAACCCTCATTTCAATATGGAATTACCAATGTTGGAGTAATAAAAATATTTTCTTCATGTCCAAACAAATTCATCTAATTATTCAATCCAATGAATTAACTCTATTGCAAGATAAAAAGTTATGTAGGTTAAATAAACCATAATTAATTTCCAGATATCATTGGTTCTATACCACTAGTCAATTAATTCATGAAATGTCACTAACATATATATGTTTTTACAATTGTGAAATACATTTTATTTACAATTATAAATAGTTATTCTAAATTTTGAATCAATATTATCAAGGAATGAAATATATTGTATCCAAATTTGATATTTTCATAATTTTCTAAAAAACACATTTTCACTTATAATTTGTTAATATATCATTATATATTTATAATTATCATCATAAAGTTTTAAATTACTTATAATTTAAAAGGTGAAAAAAATATAAAATTATTCAAATAAATATGTAAACCATAATTCGTTTTATTAATAAATATATAGGGGCGTCGTCTAGGTAAAATCTTGAGCCATCTAACCATCAAACGAGTAGCTGGGCCGGTGGGCCACATGGCCTCATGCCTGTCTCCCCATATTCTAAAGGATAATGACTAGTTTACTTGGTCATTAGAGGTGATAGTGGGGATAATATACCTTCATATCAAACATTTCAATGTGTTATTATGTAGTAATTAACAATCTACTGTGGAAGAAGTAATAAATAAATCAATGCCAAGAAGCGGAAGGAAATTTATAATAATTAAATATGTTTGTAAAATTCCAGTTTGTACCATAGAATAAAGCATGGAATAGTAATTATAGAAAACCAAAATAAATAAAAAATAAAAAATTCATTGTAATATATACCAATATAGAAATCAATTAATGAAAATATTTAATAATGACCAATGTCGATCTCCACGAGTGTCCTAATCTCTAACTTTGTCCTTTTCTCTTAACATCCAGGTACATTCATAAAACAACAACCAAGGTCTAAGGCCCTGTAAACAATAAGGTATAATTGAGCACCAAGGGCACCCAAGCATGGTGTGAGATAAAATCTCAGTAAGCCAGCACCCAAATTGTCAATACCAATACTATGTAATCTAAATTTTACAATGTGCATGTATATTAGAATAATAAAAAAACTGCTAGAATAAATAAACACTTTTCTATGTTAATGGAACACCTATCAATAATTATAGATTCATCCTATGACAGGAATGTCTAATCATGTGAAAATTACAGATATATATATATATATATAGTAGCATTATATATATGTTAGGTCTATCAGGACATACCACCACCATCCAATTCTAGGGGAGTAATCATGGTCTACCGATATCCCATGTGTAAGAGCTCTTAGTCACATGGCCTCTATGAACATGACATATGTTGGGGAGGATTGGGATGTACCACCCCCATCAAATTCCAGGGAATCTCATACGGTCTTCAAATTACACAATACCAAGAGGCCTTATTGTCTCTTGAAATAAAAGAATTTATATTCGTAAAAAAATAGTGTCGGGTAATAATTCCTCCAAACCATATACATTTTAACAATTGTGGGTTATGAATATTTCCCACCTATACACAATCATGCTTCTGTCATGGGGTAATAATTCCTCCCACCTAGAAAAAAACACATAAATGATGTGTGGTAAGAATGCCTATCATCCATAAAATTTAGAATAATGTCACGGGGTATGAATGCCTAAAATCAATAACATTTAAAATACTAAATTGAGATAAAAATTACTCCAATATATAAAATTTATAATATTTATTGGAAAAAAAATATAAGAATGTTTATAATGAAATCTATGGGGGAGTACCTCAAATGCTTCTCAATCATATCAATCCAACATAACAATTATAACGTTCATAATAAAAGGGATGTGTAACTACTCTCTTTTGAATTGTAATAGGCACATCATATTACATTTTAACCATTTAACACAAGGATATAATTTCATTTTGAAAATTCCATTTGGTGTGAACAATCCTACTCATGATCATTTCACTCAATTTTCCAACACATGGAAACTTGGTTTCATGTACATGTTCCAAAATAATTGATCATGTTCACTAATAGTAAAGGTGAATGACTTCTTGAATAAGCCATTCTAACAATTTCATTTTCCTCATCCAACCCATTTCTCACATTGGGACATAACATTTACTTTTCAAGGGATCTAGTGTAAGGAGTGGTGTCAAGGAAACAAGGTGTGTTCCTTATTGGTAAAATGAAACATAAAGGGTCCAATATACCTAACATGGCATTTAACAATTTTAATATCAACAATAATTTATCACCAAGGCCTTATGGAAGGAATGTATACAATAATACTAAATAATTTTTTATCTTGAAGGATGTTCACCTCGGTTGGAGGGGTTTTATTATGAAATGATGACTTAATTAATTATTCAATAATTTAGAATCAATTGAAGAAAAATCATTCCAATAATGTAGTAAAATGTAATAAATAAAATTTAAGAAGGAAGATAAAGGAAATTCCAACCATAATTGAATTAAATGGTAATGTTAGTGATCCTACCTCAGGGTTGAACAAAGGCGAACACCTTGGATCCTAACACATTATGTCCCAAATCATTTATTACCCCCACTGATTATATGAGCCTTCACAATCATATAAGGACTCATATTCCCTATATAGACATCTGCGTGGTTGAGAACATGTCCATGGGGATCCATTCCTATATTCTTATATTCATATACATTTCTCCACTGACATACATATTAATTTTCATATATATATATACACACACACACATAGGTTCACATATCCACATAAATGTATATTAACTACCATTGATGAATATACACATAATGTGGGATCAATTATATATACATACATACATATGAATACATCAGATGGTCACCATATATTTGGAGACTCGACATCAATTGGTAGGATCCAACACACATGGATGTCGAGGGAGGCCCAAATCAAAGAGAATTGATTCACCTTCAGCGGTGGTTGTTAGAACAAGGAAAAATAGGTTACAAGAGACCATTATCAAAACCATCGAAGGATCTGAGATAGCATGGCATGAAATACATATCAATTCCATCGATAGAGAGGGATCCACGAGATGAGTTCATCATGCATTGAAGGGGAACTCTATGGTAGGGGTGCACTGTGTATGAAGGAGAAAGGGAGAGGGTGGTGTAATGTTATTATTTTAAATTTCTTTTTAATTTAATTTAATTTCTGTTTTCAAAATATGGTATTTGTGTATTGTATGGTCTACATGGTTTAGAAAACCCTACACTAACCATGCACCCTCTTCTCGTCACAAATACCACCCCACATGGGCTGGTCACATGGTTTGGAAACCGTGCACCACTCATGCAGGGAATAGTTCTTAGGTGCTTCCTAGTATCCACTAACAGTGTCAGAGAGTCACATGGTTTTTCAAACCTTGCATAGCCTGTGATACATCCAATATCAACATAAAAAGGCCTCTTAGTTTCCATCTACTTTCATAATGGTTTCACTCAAATCATGTCCCTAGTGGAGGTCCTTCAAAATTGGATATCCTCAGTCTTACACTCATAAAACTGATTGATACACCCGAGAATCATAACATGCCATTACCCAAATCCAAAAACATCACACTAAAAGCTTCCAACTATATTAATTTAATTCATAAACATGTTTTTAAAAATAGTCCTTCAACAATATGAAAAAGTTAAAATTCTGTACAATTTTTGTTCGGTTCAAAACACAAATAATTACATGTTAACCCAATTGGAATAACCACATATTCATAGTATTCTTACCTACTGTAATTCACTATCTATATAAAATAATTTCGGATCAAATTGTGATGATATTAACTTGATCTAAGTTCAATCAGGGAGAACTACTAATCATCCTACATATATTAAAACAAGACATCAATATAAGAAAACAAAATTTTTTATAATAATTTTTTATTTAATGATATATAATAAAATGAATTCTCATAAAACCATTAATCATTTTTTAAAATATAGGGCCACCCCACAAAAACATGTAAGTGAATATGATACCCCTCTCATTTAATTATTGTAATTTATTTTTCAACTTAAATAGACCAGTTTTCCCAATTTGATAATGTTGTATTGAAATTGGTTTGGAATCATGAGGTTATTCAATAGTTAATGTAACCCTTATATATGGAATAACATAATGAAAATAATTATGAAATATATCAAACTATTTATTTATCATATGTACAACCCTTGAATCTCAAATTCTATTCTTTTTAATGACATGTGAATGATGACATTCAACCCCTTCATTAATCATCATCTATACTACTTTATTTTTATTATATGTAAGAAAATATTCTTAAATATTATTTAAAACTAAATAAATAGATTTAATATGAATTATTTACCTCAATATTCATTCTTAGTAACATAAAATAAAAACCATTACATTTCAAAAATGTCATAAAAATTCATTATGGTGGAGAAAACTTTATTATCAATAAACATCATCTCACATATGATGATATAATGGTTAATCGAAATAAATCAAACATTAAAAATATAACCATGATTTCTCACCAAATATTTTATCTTTTCTTATATAACAGATATTTCTATTTTTCAAAAGGAATTCTTTGAAATAAAATAACACATAGACAATGAATCAATTAAGAAATTCAAAAAATCTGAAAAAAATAATATACCATTCACCCATAAATTTCATATTATTTCATTTATTAATGTAGATAACAATGATTTTGGAATTGATTTTTTATTATTATCATGATTATGTCAATCTATCATAAATTTCATTAGAAAAATACATTCACAATGTCCCTTCTCATTAGAATTAAAAAAATATATGTGTAATTATAATATAATGACCCTAATCTTTTCTCTTTTATTTGACATAATGATATATCTATAATATCTTAATACATATGTAATAGTTTTTAGATCCCAAATAACTTCACAAAAAAGCTTTCTAATACAGTTATCACAAGGGGAAAATTTATATTCCATTCGTTGGAATTATTCAATGAATTTCTCACCTTTGACAAACACATATTTCAGTTATTCTCATTATTTATATAGAAATAATAAAATTATATTTCTATATTATTATTAAATGAAATAATATCTTCATAAAATATAAAATCATGGGTAACAAAATACAGTCCCCAAAATGGTTTCAATCCTGTGTAAACACGATCAATTTTACATTCAATTTCTAGAATAAAATGTTGAGGATACCTGTAAAGTCTAGTAACATTTCCACCATTGAATGAAATTTTTCCCCCACCATATACATGAATTCCATGAATTTATATTTTAATATATATTAAAAAAAGAAGAATATTTTTTCTCAAAGAATGTATCCTTCATTTTGTTTCAACTATATGCAATCTATATCTAATTTTATATGAAATTATTAATGAGAGACCAACAATAATTATCTTTACCATTAAGATGATAAATTGAATTATTTTTCATCTTATATGATGAACATACTAAAACATAAAATATATTTTATAAAGAATTTATCCATCATTAAACTTCTAATATATCTATAATTACACCAACAATAATGGGGTATAAAATACTGAACTTTCCACTATAGAAATGTTTTTATCCAGTGAATTAGTTTTTTTTATTTCTTGGGTTTCACGATTTATATCCTGAATCAATATCTTTTAACCCTACCCCTTATAGCTCAATTACCACTTGAAACATTTCAAATATCAAATTTGAATGGATATTATTCCCTATTTTCACTCATAATTCATTTTCCATTTGTCCAGATTTAAATTTTTGTTGAATAAATATAAATTAGTTGATTGCACATGTAAATCCCAAAAAGATATCACATTGTAATATAACCATAAATTGGAATATTATTGATGATTCTTTTAATATCATAGAAACCTCTAATGTTATCTGAATCATTACTTTGATACAAACTATAACACCTCGTAACATAATCAACTTTTAATAACATAATATTTTATAATGGTTTTAATTTTATAAGAATATTCGATCGTTTTGGTTTATAGTTAAATGGAATTAGGGAAACAAATTAAGTATACAACGTACATTAACACATAGTATACAATTTATCCCATAATAATATGTTCCTACGTCTAGATCCATGTTTGATTAAGGATCTACTTATTCATTCAGGACATGTCGATATGAACCTTGATATAATCCCTTAAAATCATTATGTTTTTTGAAGTAAATTTCAATATCATGCTATAAAAGAGAAATAAATTATTGGATATAAAAATAATAGAATTTTTTTCATAATATAATTTTATCAACACATGTATGAATTTTTTACATCATATACATTGGGCACAAAATAATCATTACATACCCATTGATCTAAATTGAATTCCAATGGTTTTTAAAATATATTTTGTATTAATTAAAATATTAAAAATAATATTAATTAATAAATATTTGGAAATCTAGGGAACAAATGAAAATAATTAATTCACCATTATATGATAATAAACAATTAATTAATTATGAATTATTTTTATTACCTAAGAAATCAATGTAATTAAGTTAAAGCCCATTTCATGTTATGAATAAAATATATGTTTCCTTGGAAATTATCCTTCAAATACCTATTAAAATTACCCTTAATCAGGATAAAACATCAAACATAGCTCCAACATATCACATTATATATTTAATATATATGTATCAAATTTTATAAAAAATGAACAAAATATTATCTGAATTTTATTTATCCATGATACCCATCTAGAAATATAAATCATTATACTCTTCTTCACATCTAGAGGAATGAAACTAGAGGAATGTGGGAGGACAATCACTCAATAAGAATAAGCATAAGATAAATTAATAAAATATGATATGTTTGAAGATTATGGACATTTGAATTAACAACAAAATAAGTGTGTATTATAATAAAGTTTGAAGTGATTTCCCAATATGATAGATATCACTAATCAGGATATATGATATA
Source organism: Viscum album (assembly GCA_963277665.1). NCBI lineage: Eukaryota > Viridiplantae > Streptophyta > Magnoliopsida > Santalales > Viscaceae > Viscum > Viscum album. The sequence continues at coordinate 24,609,422 of OY728120.1, read as the reverse complement.
ATTCATTCTTGAATAAAATTAGGCATCCGTCAATGAATCATTGAAACATGACTCCATAAGTATGATATAAGAAAACATAAAATAAGAATATTTCATTAAATATATTATTGTCATAATAATTGTTTATATACATTATCAAATAAAATCATTTGTTAGGTCATGTCCCTCTTCTTTAACCATTATCACTTTCTAAATATAGTTCTATAGTTGATTGGGTTCGATCAATATTATAATAAAATTTGTACATTGTCCCATACTGGATTGGGATCACTCCCAAATCGATTACATATAATATAATGAGATATAAAATATTACCCAATTATTTATAGGGATATACAATTTCTTATCACACGTCACATAAAGAAAAAATATATATGTATGCTATATAAACTATAAAAAAACATAATTATTTCACATCTTATTAAATTGATGATAATGTAATAGGCTTCGTGAAGATATCCATATTATAGTATCATAACATATTTATATAAATATATGAATGATAACTAAGATTATAAACCCTAGTGATGTATTGAAAATATTAACGGATATTAATATAAATAGAAAATAATTTTTTTGGACTTATAGAAAACATATTTGGGAAATTATGAGAAATAAAATTTATTAATTTATAACACTAATTTTAAATGTAAATAATTTTTTTAAATAAATTATAAAAATAATGATAAATTAAGTTACATTAATTTTTGATAATCATAAATGCATTCAATGTATGATTCATAAGGAAAAGAAAAAAAATTTCTGGGTGAAACATATATTGTAGAAACATTAAAAAAGTATTTATTTCACACATTTTTAAAATGAAAATCAATCAATATATAATTTCCATATAAAATCACATTTATTTGAAAATTTAAATCTATTATAATTTTTGATAAAATAGGAATGAAGGAAAAATAATCTAATTTTAAAATAAAAGATATGGCCAAATTTAGGTGTACGAATCATTTCAAAGGATTTAAGATCCAAAATTGAGGTGAAATTTTAGGAATATATATATAATCATGAAATAATGATAAGGGAACAAATTTGATAGAATGATGATAAAAATAACAAATAAATTATTCAAATTTTAATTTGGACATATAAAATATTATTTTCAATGTCATATAGGAAATAAAAATTGTACCTTGGGGATCTGCATTATAAAACTTCTTCTAACTCCATAAATATTAAATCAATGTTTAATATTAAAATGTAAAAAACTATATTAACATTTATTTTATTTAATTATAATTAATTTTTTATTCCATATTATCTAATTATTTTCTTATAGTTACTGCTAATATCTTGTTTGAAACTGTTACATTTTTCAATTAAATATTTTGTTTAGAGGTTACATACCTTACTCATTAAACATATAATAATCATATCCAATGTGTATAGAATGATTTTGAAATTTCAATTGATATATTTTGGGAATCCATTTTTCATTTCATGCAAATTATGGTGATGCCTCACACATAATGAAAAAAAATTCATTTTTAAATGATTATTTCATATACAAAATAATATAATTAATTAGTGAATCTTCGTTGGAATATTCTCATTTTAGTTTTTTTAAATATTCTTAAATTGAGTGTTTTTACAAACATTTATATTATTCATGTTTTCATAGAAATTCATGGTTTAGAAATTATATCATCATTTATGTATGGTGTAAAACTTTCCCAAATTGGAACACACTCTAATAACTAAATGAGTTTGATCATGTAATTTATTAGTAATAATATAATATATACAATAGAATAAGGATTAAAAAAACTAGTTTTCAGTGTTATTATTCATATTTTAATAATAATATTTTGATGAAGTTTCTAATGAATGATTATGTATGGATAACACTTTAATTGAATCATGAATTTTATCATAAATAATTACATAGAAATGTGTGAAATGGGAGTCTTCGTTCATATAGGTTCTAAAATATGGGAGAATATTTTTCAGGAGTCAATATTGAATATAAATCATGAGAAAAAATTTAATAATATTATTATGGGTTAGGAAAGGATGGTTCCCATTATATTTTGGAAATTATTTCATTTTAGTAAATATTTTTTTTATAATTTAATAGAATATAAATTTTTTTAAATTGGATTCAAAGATGAAACATATTTTAAAATGGATTATGAGATGTCCATAATTCCCCACTGAATCATTTATTGATATTCATTATTTATTTTATATGACATCTCACATTACATTAACCATTTTATCGAATTTTACAATTACTATAGTAACTATAATTCATTTTGGAAATAAAATTTTATGATTAAAATTGAAATTGAAATTATTACACAAGTATAAAACCATGATTCAAAATAATATATCATTTTTGTTGGATTATATTTAGTAATGTGATATTAATTAATTTTAACTATACAAATCATAGTGTACATAAATTATTTTTATTGAAGATATATTTTTTGCAAAGAATAACTTTGTACTTATTTCATATAATCTATTAATACTTATTGGAATGTTAATTTATATTATTTTTTTGAATTATCAATAAATTTAATTACACCAACTATTTACCTATGTTATTGTTTTTATAAAAACATAGAACACTTATAAAATTCATTTATTTAAAAAATCTTTCATTTAGAAATATTTAAATTTAACTACATCCCATTCCAAAATTATTTGTAATCTGACCATGTTATATAATTATTTAAAAAATTTTACAATATTTCTTTATGAAAAATTATAAATGTAATATTTATTAAACATCTATTTTTATAATAAATAAATTTATTTAATTATTGTCTTTTTATTTCAATTAAAAATTATATATTTTATGTGAATTTTATAATTTTTAATTTGTTAATTATAATTATTGAACCCTATGCCTCTTTGATAAATGTAAATCCATTGATTATATATTTAATGGTTAAATATCTAATGGAAAAATATGCATGGACCACATAAATCACAACCATAATGATCAATTTTAATCATATTCATTTTCATCCATTCATCCATAAGTCTTATTCTCTATTTTGTTTTTCCAATGGTTTCTATCATATTTTGATTTTTCGTGATTTTTTTATATACTATTTACAAAATTCTATAATGAATTTCAATAATATTTTTTAATCATGCTGTCTTTAATTGTAATTAATTATGCTTTATAAATTTCTACCAATAAAATCCTTTATATCATTATTTAGGTGTTTTTAGTATCACAATTTATTGAAATTATGAGATTTATAAATATTTTAAATGATATTTAAAATCATGGGGTAATTTGATTAATCACCAATAAATGAATTTTACACTTTTAATTTCATTCCATTGATCAAATATGAAGTTAAAATATCATTAATAAATCTCAACATTCCCATTATTTGCAATAAATCATATGATTCATTCAATGAACATAAAAAATAGTTTTATTTTTTTAGTAATTCTTGATATGATCAATAAGTTTTATTGATTAATCCCCAAAAGATAAATCATTCTCAACCTCAAAATCATTTGAATTCAGAAAATGTGATATATTCGGTATGTAATTCCTCAAATGTGATAAATGGAATATAACAACCAAATTTTTTACACATATTATAACATTAGTTATAAAGATAATTTTCCAATAGGTAGAACCCCAATGATCTTAAATACTTATGACTAGAGATCGTTATGTTATTATTTCACCATGGTAACATAAAAATGTAATAATTTATTTATTATACATGATGAAATCATAAAATCCATATATTCTTGTGAAACTAAATGGGATAAACTAGTTAATATATATTTATGGGGTCAAATAAAATTCCCAGAATGGGATTAATCATTACTACGAAACATAAAATGTGGCTCAATGATATAACATGAAATCAAAGAACTGAAATATAAATAATAATTGAATAGAAAAATAACATAAAGAACCTGGTAACATAAGATCACGGAATAAAAAGAAATATTTTACAAACACATAACATATATAATAATTAATCAATGATACCATCCTATGGAATATCACATGGTGAACAATGTCCTAGAATTGATTATGATTACTCTATAATACAATTCATCATGGCATATGATAATAAATATTTTACAAGTGAATTGAATAGTTATATGGGATAACCCATCACAAAATTTCCATTATCTACGTTTTCCAGTTAATGTAATCAATATTAATTCATAACCTATGAATTATTCTTTTAAATAAAATGGGTTTCATAATATTTTTTTATATCTAAATCAATTGAAATTTCATAAATAATGCAGTTGAATAGTGATCATAAGTAATTTATTACCACATAAATTTAAAGGAAAATAAAATAGGTTTATATGTTAGAATAATATATACATTTTTTTATAAAATATACATAACAATAAACTATGATCTAATGAGAGTTAGGGAGATATTGTTCGCAACCTAAAGGAAAGGGCTATTTAAGAGATCACTTACCTCAATTCTAATTAGTCACTTGTGTTATTTATCTTACTGAATAATAATAGTATATTAATTAAATACATTGTTAAGAAAACATTTCGGGTTTGTTATTCCTTTCATTTAATTTATTATCATTATATTTTCAGTTATATATCAAATTATTTACACATTAGATGTTTTAATTATAAACAAATATTATGTAAAAAAAATTTGTATGTTGACTATTAAAAAATTTAATATTACGTTATATTATAAATAATGGTAATAATATTATAATTATCTTTTTAAAAGATAAATTTTTCTTTTAATTAAATTAATGAAATATTAATAATAAAATTTATTAATTTAATAATCATAGTGATGGTAGTTCGTACAAATGAATGAGTGACGATTCCAAATTTTTTATGATAGTGATTGGATGAAGGCAAGTATTAGTTTATATTTTAAATATTAGTATTATATCATTAAAATAGTTTTTTATAACCTTAGACATACCAACCTTGTGCTACGTTAATAAAAATGATATACATCGTTACACAAGTTTGTATACCATTATTCACATGATCCACATTTATATTTCACATTTGAGAGAGGAGATTATGGATTTAGGTCTTTTACATAATATAAAAATATATAATATATGGATGATTAGTTTTTTATTATATATAAATTATTTTATATTATTTTATAGTGGTAGATGAAAACAAAATTATATTGTCGGTTATGAATATTACACCATTTTAGGACCACCTCTTTACTATTATACCTAAGGAAGTCCTAGATATGATTACTAATAAGAAAAGGATTCAAGGATGATGGGTGGGAATTAAGAAATATATTATTTAAAATTTTTGGGAACTAATGAGTTTTTATGTATTCAATGGAAATGAGAGGTGTTGTCTTTAAATGATTTGGGGAGATGACAGCTTTTGAATTTTTTCAAATGAAATAATTTCACCCATCGTTTTATCATGAAAAAGGCTCCCAAAATGATAATTCTAAAACCAGATAAATTATAATGTTTAAATATTCTTAAAAGAGTAATTGGAATATTGTTCAATAATTTAGAATAATTATCTTTTTAGTTTAATCATGTGTGAACTCATTCTTACCTTAACCACTGTAATTAATTATTACTATTTTCATTATTAATAAAATTCAAAAACAATTAATCAGTTATTATACAAAATAAAGTATGGTGATTCTATATATAGAATGGCTTTTACCAAATTCAACTTTCATAAGATATATAATTCAATTTAAATTTAAATTTTGATATATCCAAAAAAATAACCTTTTACAAAAACATATTTCAAGTATAAGATGGTCTTGTAATAACTATATGAATAATAATAATAAATTAATTAATTTTAATTCATGTTTATATAAATAATATATACTATAATTTGCGGTTATTCCTCATTTTGGGGTTATTTTAATTTATTAAAATATAAAAGCATTTTTCACATTCAAATAATATTGTGAATACTATGTTTTTAATCCCAAAACACAATTATACAAAAATCCATTATAAATTTGAATTAAATGTAATTATTTATATTTTATATAGCTAAATAATAGTAATTTTACATTAAAATAAAAAATAAATATTAACATGTATTTAAATTTTGTTAATTGATAAAAAAGAAAATAATTTGTTATTGACTTAATTATTTTTTCATATTAACTGAAAAGATAAAATATTAAAAAGAATACCTAAATTTCACCCAACATTAATATAGATATTATTATTTCAAAAAATAATATAAATTTATAAAATAAATTTTATAAAAGATAATTGAAATTAATTATATTATTTTCTCATTAAAAGAAGTGAAAATAATTTTTTAAGGAAAACATATTTTTAATGATTAAAGTGTAATTTTATAAAATCAACATAATAGTTAATTAGAATTAATAATAAATATTTTATTTATTATGACCTTTGTATACACTTTTAATGTATTTAATACTATTTATTACCAATAATTGGGATGCTTGGTTAAAATGATCACAGAAAAATAATAATATATTATTAATATGGTGTGGTTTATTTATACACAATATAATGTGATGAATACACTATCATATATAATGTAAAAATTTCAGTACCACCCATGTATCAAATCGTAATCTTGGGAATGGTTTGGAAGAATTTCAAAAATGATAATATATTTTCCCATAATGTTCAACGATTTTGGTGGGGATAATGTATCATGAGATCAACATTCATTTCTTCCTAAATATAATAACCCAATTCATGGGTTATATTCAATGTAATAACATGCCTATATCATTAAATTTTTTCAATTTACTAAAATCATAGAACATTTGTCAATATTTTAAAATTTTATTATATAACTAAAGTATATGAATATTATTTGAAATATATATATATTATCCTCTAAGGTTATTCTATAAAACATCATCCAAACATGTTGGATTTCAACACCTCTTCCCTTAAAATACATTATATGGTTTCATTTCAATGCCAGAATAGAAGCTTATAATATTTGGAAACTCTACTAGGGGAATATTTTGATCAAAACATCCATTGAAGTTAATTAAATATGATATACTAATTTCTTCCAAGGTTTGAATGATCTTTTCATATACACTATAAAATATAGGATGAAAAAACATTTTAAATCTCAAATTCACATTCAATTACCATTAATGACTTCTCAATACATTAAATTTAGGCCTTATAATTCTAAAAGATAAAATTGAGAATAGTTCTATATATATCCCTACCACATCATTTAATTACATCCTATTAATTTTATAAAGTAATAATTCATCTAAAATATAAATTATATAGAGTAACTTCTATAACAACAAATTATAACTCAAGTGCAACTCTATACATTAGTGTTCATTGGAATTCATATAGTGAATACTCATATGACATTATCCCATTTCAATTGAAGTATTGGAAATTGTTTTTATATTCTCATTAGTTATAGGAAAAAGTTATTAATTCTGATATTTTATGATGATTCTGGATATATACACATTAATAACATCTTTAGGTTATCCCAAAATATATTCCCTTTGAGATTCATATAAATCCTTATTTATTTTGGATAGAGAGGGAATAATATGATATGTGAATCATCTGAAATATCCTTATATAGTTTTGATTTTAAAGAGAAATGTTTTCCTTGAAACATATAATTTATTCAATTTAATTGTTAAAAAAATATTCTTTACCTTACACCATATTTGTTCATTCTCCTTAACAAAATCATTGTTTATCAAATTTATGGATGATTAATATGGAATTAATGAAAGATATGAATTTACCAATTCACTATGATATTAATGTCAATCCTTTATAAATACGCTACAATTAGTTCTATTTGAATCATCATTATTTATTATTTATTTTCAATATTCTTACTCAATATAGTATCTTATTTCTTGGGATTACTGATGTAGTAATTTATTGAGAAGTAATAGTTCATGACCAAATCCCATAATCACGTTTTTTTCATGTTAAACATTTTCTACAAGAATATAAACATTTATATTTTATGTATCATTTGAACATAATGATAATGTAAAAATATATTTAATGAAAATAATAAAATTCATAGATCGAGTTAATGTTACAAAAAATATTTATCATGAGACATTAATTTACAAGTTGTATAAGGGGCCACGAAGTCATTTATAATGAGTACAAACTTAATTACCTTCTATGATACGTATATATATATAAAATTTAATCTATAATATATTTTTTGTAAATGTGAAATAAACAAACATCTATAAATCTATGGTATATTTTCATCAGATTCATCTTCCAAGTGGAAGATAATTCCTTATTGAGTTTACTTAGTTAGTTTATTGGAAAATATTTTCAAATTTCTCAAAATGTATTAGTAAGATAAAAAACATGTTAATAAAAAATGTTTCTCTGTTATAGAGTTAATAATATCACATTTGTCTTTTACCACACTTATTAAGGAACTGTTGGTATACCAGAAAATTTTTTTATATGACCTGAAATGATAATTTTTTTCATGATTTACATATAGTAATTTTGGAAGATAATTTTTCATTTCTCATAATTCTTACCACAATCCTCAGATAAATATTAATTTACTTTATATGGTAATACCTCATTAAACCCTCTATAAATATTATGAGATATTTATATATGTAATCGTTAATCACTATATTCTTCACACCATATAAGATAAGAGTGGTATTAGAATGTTTAAATTAAATAACTATAAATTAATAGTTTCCATGTGATATATCAAATAGCTATAATGTGAAAATATACATTTCTATTAAAATTAAATAAATTATATTATATGCACTTTTATGACTTTTGTAGCATTTATTTCATTACTTTTGGGACATTACAATGTCATAATATAGATCACAAATTTATAATGAATTTATATTTTCACAAAAAAATTAATATCTTTGAAAATTAAGAGAAAATATTAATTTGTTAATTTTGACAAGATTATGTAAAATTATTATTTTAGAAAAGTAGTTTTATTAATATTATAAATTTTAATTCTAATTAAAAAAACACATTTATGTGAAATTAATAGTTTTCTGATATCAGATCCTAATAATATTTTTCAAAATTAAATTGAAAATAATTAAAATATAATTTCATATTTTATGTATTTTTTTAATAAGAAATATTTATTAATTTATTAATCACTTCATATATTTATATCATAAAATAATTAAATAAGAAAAATATTTTATTCATTGATATAATATATTTCATAGAAATACAATTTGATATCATCATGTCAAGACCTAATTTTTTGATACTCATTATATTATCATTAATTAAATTATAATAATGGGATGAATATTATTATTATTTTAATAATAATATAATTGAAAAAATCATATTGATAAGGTCTAGATACATAACCATTTATTATAGTAGCATATGACCTAATGGTATATTATATGATGGGGTATTCTTCATGGGTTTGTTCAATGAAATATGTTTGGTTTGTAATATCTAGAAGATTGAAAATCTCACATTAGTGGCTGCACTCCATCTTCAGTTATTATATATTATATTGGGATTGGTTAATGGTAAATCCTTGGGAATCCATATTACATGGAAACAATGATAAATGGTTTTAATTAAGTAGGAGCCTACTATCCAAGGTAGTAATTTCATCGGTCTTTATCAATCATAAATTTTCAAAGACCTTATAATATATTATTCCTGATATTCATTATAGAGTGGATATATTTTTTACAATTAAGATGATTAATGGTCTTCTAATTCCAATGGAATATATTTCTTAATTAGTCCAAAATATCCTAAGTGGTGCATTCCTTTTCAATTACTATATTACTTAATAATGAATTTAATAATTCAAATGATAATTTAATTTATAAAAGTTCTGTTCGTTACATTATTCCCAATTAAAAAATTTAACACTAAAAATTTCATTTGATATTTTAAAATATAAAATTGTACTTATTTTTCAATAATTATTCTAATTTTAATATTTCCTACACAATCATGCCTTTTTATATAGTATATAAACCATGGATGTTTCATTATTTAATTTTACCTTAACACTATGATCAAATATCCTAAATAACAAATCCTTCTATGATAGATCATTATCCAATGGTAACACATCTACATTTAATACATGTGATTGGTCTGATATATACTTACTCAAGAATGATAAATAGAGAAAATCATGTAGATTGCTTTGGTTTTCTAGGAGATCACAGTTACATCACAAATATTTTGTAAAATAATCAATGATTTACTGATAATCTTATTCACAAACTCTTTTAATTATCCGCCACATTCATCATTCCAAAATTTCCTCACTCCCTTCTATGTAAACTTATTTATAAGGATTGATAATATAATGACTTAGACATAAACCTTTCATAATATTGAATTAAATGGATAATTCACAATGAGTATCTTTTCAAGTATAGAGTTTTAGAAAATTAGGACATAACTATTACATCTCAAAAGATTACAAAGTAGACACTTCTACACATATTCCATTTTTTCATAAAATAAAAACACTTGAAAAAAGTGAGTCATGTCTAGTTCAATGTTTTAGATAGCATGACTTTTTCTTGATCTTATCCTTGACCATAATCATCTTTAAGTCCTATGAAAAAATTTCAAAACATCGGTTGAGCATAACAAGATTAGTAAGGGTTATAAAACAATGAATGAAAAAATTTGTTCATTAATACATACAAAACATAAAATCTTTTACTTACCTAATGAAAACATAATATTTATGAATAACACATATAAATCATAAATCATAAAGGTAACATGTGTCATCCATATCATACTTACATTGTATCTATCACCGCTACATAGGGAGTTACTTTCGTATACCCATCATAAAATATTCCCAAAATATCTTTAGAGAGACATTCAAGTTTACCTACGTCATGTTACCCAATGCATTGGAGGGCTATCTCGGGCTCTCCCAGCCAAGGTTTATCATGGAACCACCTGTATACGTAAATAGTTTCCAAGAACTGTAACATTATCATAACACATAACATAAGTATAAAGGAAAGATATCATCTCCACATTGAAATAAAAAAATATCATTTCAAAATATTGAAATAATAAATCCATTATCAAAATCATTTTCAATACCAAAGTACGTAAAAAATAGTATATGGTATTTATTTTTCCATTTAAAAACATTCTGGCTGGTTAAGGAAGCCAAAGATCAAACAATACCCGAGGCGGTGGAAAGGTCATTGTCACCTATAACGTAAAAAAACATTTATTTTTTTCATTTAGTAAAATTATTCGTATAAATAGAGTCCCTTTGAATGAAATTAATTTCAAATAGGTTTATACACCATATAAAATAATGTCGTGTATAAAACTATATATGCCTCAATGAAAGGAGATTGAGACGAAGTCCCTTATATCGTGCCCGACTTGACTCGATCATTCATTAATCTCGTAAATAATAAAATAGAGATAATTTATACTTTCATAAGAACCTTTTTCAATTTTATTATACCTTTTACATCACTTTTTACCAGTTTATAAATATTATATATTCATTTAAGTTAATAACGTCCATTTTGACGATATTTGGTACTTGAGTAAAAAATGAACACCTTATATTTACAAGTTGTACATGTGGTCAGTAGTCCATTATATCCATAATTATATTCATGATTTAGATAACATATATATCATATATACCCAGAATATTCATGTATTTATAATAGTAGATAACATTTGGAGGTAAGAAATGAAATGCAACGTTCATGGAGACGGTAAGCTGTACGTATGCATGAACGATACTTTCATTTATATTTCTTATTTTAGTAGAATTGAAACATAATGATACATAGATATATTATAATTCCAGTATAATTTATTGTCATATATAATATCATTAACTCAATCCCTTATATGTCCCACATATGGCATTAATGAGTCATATCACTATGAGGGGGCGGTAGTCCGCACTTCCTCTAATGATATTATCGCGTTTACTCATAATGGAAACCATAATGGCATGATATAAATGGAAATTACAGAATCATAAATAAAACATAAAACTAATATATATCATATATAAATACAGTTCTATCATAATGGCCACCATGAGAGGTGATAGGAGATAATCGAACAATCAACGTTTCGTGAGGCGTTAGTTTGTCATCCACAGAAACATTATTTTCTTCATCCATTAGATTGAGGAGTTTGTAAGTTGAGTTTGAATACTTCTCATAAAAACATCCTTTTATATTGAGGATATTGGTGTTGTTACAAAATAAATCAATAAAAATATTTTAGGATTTGGAGAAGTAAAATAAAAGAAAACAATTTAGAAGAAATTTTATCCTTTAATTTGGGTAACTCCCTTTTGTTTGAACCAAATGACTTCTGAAAGTACCTCTTTCCTAAGTTATGGATTATAGGGGGAGTATATGGATGTAAAGAGCGTAATTGGTCAGAGTTTGGATGTGCCAAAAGGCTTGAGAGGTGTGTGGAATTGGTTAAAAGTGGTCTCCTTTTATAAGGGAGAGGAGGGGCTCTTTAGGAAATTGTGAAAACATTATATTATTATAAACATATATTCGGTTTCAAAAGGTCCAAAAATCATTAAGGTTGAATATAATATGACTCATAATCGAAATAATTCATCCAATCATAATTGGACATGTTTTGGATAATATTTTAATCATTATAATCTTATTTATTTAAATCATTTATTAATGAAGTAAATACTGCATCATTATTGTGTCATAAATAATATAATTTATTTGATGTCTAAAAATTATAGAAATACTACCATGATGTAGAAAATCTCATTATAATTCCAATTAATATTTATAGTCGAAAATATAATATATATAACACCATATAGAAATTAATTTACTAAAAGTTTTTTGGTTATGTAATTTTTGTATTTACATTAAATTATTAAATCTAACGTTTCACTATCACTCACAAGTTGCTCCATTGGTTCCAAAAATCAACCCAAATATTCATATGGTCGGCCATGACTCATAAAATAAGGTTTGGACATGTTTTAAGGTAATTTTTAATTATTATAATATTCTGTTTCCCATGAATTATCTTATTTACCTTTAACGGCGGTAAATAAAAGTCAAAAGTTACTATTCAGAAAAAATTATTTCCATCTTATTGAAACAAATTTTATATCTTGATAACAACCATGTATGTTGGATTTTCAAAATTTAATTCATAGAAGAGGTACTGTTTCATTTTAATGAAAAAGTCGGTTTTTTTAACTACTACTAAGTGGTTTAACTATTTATCAAAAATTGATGTTTTTCAGAAAAATACCCAAAATTCTGCCTAAGCTATATTTGATATTCTGAATTCAAAAATGATGTCTATTTTTCAAAATTAAAAGCATATGAGTGTCATTAGTTAATTTTAAAACTAATTCCTATTATCAAAACAAATAGGGTTTTTTAAGAAAAAATATCTATCCAAAGATTAATAGTTCTTTATGTCCAATTTCAAAGTGAAATTAATTCCAACGGCCAACAATGGATTAAATGGTAAAAATATATTTTAATTTCACTTTAATACCAATTAAAAATATTATCTATCAATATAAATATATTAGATTAAAAAGCACATTTGAATTAAAATAAAATATTAAAAAACTATTCATTAAAAATGACCTTTATTAGAAAAATACCCAAAATTTACACAAATTAAAATTTGAAGTCCCCATTCTAAAGAAGTATTTTATTTGGTAAATTATAATGTATTAAAGTGACTGAACTGTATTTAAAGTGGTTCTCCATTAAAAGGCTATAAATCGACCTTCTATTGTAAATTATACTTAAAATTAGATTCATTCACATATTAAACCTCTAAATTTTTATTGGATAAATATAAATACATTTAGCAAACATGTATAATCTTATTGTAGTTAGTTTTTGGAATTCCCGCCAATACAATGATTTGGAGTTAACTACCATTTAAAATAATAATATTATATTATTAGTGTGCAACGTAAGATTCCAATGAATCCTGTAGTTGCGTATCAGGTAAGCTGTCGAACATAGAAACCAATTTAAAGTAAAATTAATATTTTATTGATAAATATTAATAAATATGAAATATGTATTATTCTTCATTTACTTGGGATGTTACATCCTTCCCCCTTTTGGAAATTCTGTCCTCACAATTTTATTCACATATCAAATAAATGGGGATATTATCCAACATAGAATTTTTTGATTCCCACATTCCCTATTCAACCATATATCTTTTCCATAAATCTTTTACCTAGTGAATTACCTTATTCCACAACACTTTCTCTCTATGGTCAGGAATCTGAACTGGTTGTTCTTCATAAGAGATATTCTCTTTCAACTGAACTACCTTTGGGCTCAAAACATGAGATGGATATGGAATATACCTTCTCAACATTGAAACATGAAAAACATTGTGTACCTAGGACAAAATTGGAGGTAAGTCCACTCTCTATACAAATGATCCAATATTCTCCCGAATTTCATATTGTCCAATGAACCTCAGACTCAAATTTCCCTTCTTACAAAATCACATCACACCTTTTCATGGAGAAACATTGAGAAATACATGATCACCTACCTCATAAGAAAGAACCTTCCTCCAGTTATCTACATATCTTTCCTTTATACTCTATGTCGTTCTCATGTATTTCGGAATCAACTAAACTTTCACTACAATCTCTTCTACCAATTCTGGTCCTATCAACTTTCTTTCACCTCCTTCATCCCAAAAAGAAAAAGTTCGACAATGCTTTCAATGTAATGCCTCAAATAGATCCATCTGTATACTAGAATGAGAACTGTTATTATATGAAAATTCAACCAAAGAATGACGTTGGTCCCAACTTCTCTGATAATCCATTGAACAAGAATGTAGAATAACCTCCAAGATCTGAATTTTTCATTCTGACTGCCTATATGATTGGGGATGAAATGCTCTAATGAAATTTAATTCAGTACCCAATGACTTCTGAATGCCTTTCCAAAAGTTATATGTAAACTTGAGATCACGATCAGATACAATAGGGAGGGTAACTCTATGCAACCTGACTATCTCTTTAACATACAATCGAGAAATCTTATCTAAAAAATATTCATCACGAATAGGAAGGAAATGATAAAATTTAGTCAATCGATAAACAATAACCTGGATTTCATTATTACCTCAAGATGTCTTTGGTAATACCACAACAAAGTCCATTGATATATTTTCCCATTTCCACTTTGGAACTGGTAAATACTGAAGCATCCCTTTAGGTCACTACAGCTCTACTTTAACCTGATGAAAATTGAAACACTTCACAGTAAAATCAACAATATATATTTTCTTTCAATCCCACCAGTAATACTCCTGATGTTCTCTGTTCATCTTAGTACTACCAAGATTAAATGAAAATGGGGAACTATGAACATCACATAACAACCCATTCTTCATCTATGAATCAGAAGGGAAACATAATCTCTTTCCAAATATCAAAACACAATAATTATCAACGTTTAAATCTGGATACTTACCCTTCTGATCTAAATCTACTTTTTTTTGCAACTCACTGTCTTCTTTCTGCGCTTTCTTTATTCTGTCTGATAGAGATGATTTCACTGATGCCTGAAACAAAACAGAATAATTTCCAGCACCAACATCTTCAATGGAAATTTTTATCAAATCAAAAACAAAATGATCCTGTTCCAAACGTAACCCAGTTAATGAATCATTACTTTTTCAACTCAAACCATCATCTACTTTATTTGCTTTTAAAAGATGGTAATGGATCATGCAATCATAATCCTTGATTAATTCCAGCCATCTCCTCTTTCCTATGTTCAATTATTTTTGAGTGAATATATACTTTAAACATTTTTGGTTAGTATATATTTCTTATTTTACTTCATAAATATTATTCCTCCAAATTTTTAATGCAAAAACAATAGCATCCAATTCCAAATCATGTGTAGGGTAATTTAACTCTTGATGTTTCAATAGACCTGAAGCATAAGCAATTACCTGATTATTCTGCAATAGGACACAACCCAATCCTTTCAACAAAGCATCACTGAAGATAACAAACTCACCATTTCTGGATGGTAGTCCCAAAACTGGATCATTCAAAAATCTCCATTTCAATTCCTAAAAACAATCATCACATTCTTTTGTCAAGAAGAACATAAAACCTTTTTGAATTAACATATTCATTGGAAATGTTTACCGTGAAAATGATTCAAAAAAACTCTGGTAATGACCTTCCAAACCAAGAAAACTATGAATCTCGGTAATATTTGTGGGTCTTGGCCATTCATTAAAAACTTTTTTTAGTAGGATCAACAGTTATGCCATTTTTTGAAACAATGTGACCAAGGAAAGAAATTTTTTTTAACAAAAACACACACTTGCTGAATTTCCCGAATAGTTTCTTTTATTTTAAGGTTTTCATGACAACCATTAAATTAATTTCATGTTCCTCCTCACTTTTGGAATAATCCAAAATATCTTCAATGAACACAACCACAAACATATCCATGAACTCACGATAAATTATATTTATAAGATCTATGAATACAGTAGGTGCACTGGTTAAACCAAAAGGAATAACTACAAATTCATAATGGACATATCTAGTATGAAACACGGTCTTCAGAATTTCTGCTTCCATTACTTTCAACTGTTAGTAACCTGACCTCAAATCAGTCTTCAAAAAATAAAGAGCTCCATGGAGCTGATCAAACAAATCATCGATAAGATGCAAAGGATACTTATTCATAACAATGATGTTATTCTATGCTCTATAATCAATGTAAAGTCTCATTGAATCATATTTAATCTTAAAAAACAAGATAGAAGAACCCCATGGTAATGAGCTTGGTCAAATGAAATGTTTATCTAATAACTCATGCAATTTCTTCTATAACTCTAAATGTTTAATTTGAGCCATTCGATGAGTGGGTTTTGAAATTGGCTAAGCATCAGGAACTAAATCAATTGTAAATTTGACTTCTCGGTTAGGTATTATACTAGGCCACTCATCAAGAAAAAAATAAAGATACTCATTTACCACTGGAACATTATTAATATGACGAGTTCCTTTGTTTTCAACAATATGTGCAAGTTAACATTCATTTCCCTCTTTTAATAGTTTCTCCTCTTCCTGAGATGTTATCTAAAGAAACGGTTCATTTTTGTTTAAAAAATCAAAATCATTCTAAAATGATACCTCTTTAGCTTTGCAGTCAATCTTAGCATGATAAAGAGAAATCCAATCCATACCCAAAATAACATCAAACTCTACTAGAGGCAAAACAATAAGGTTTTCATGTAGATTTTTTCCGCACACAAGGACATGAATGTTCTTATGTTTTCTTCATGACTCAAAATTTCCTCTAGGTGTTTTTACCATAAGTTATATATTCATATCTTGAGATGGAATTCCCAATTTACTAGAAAACATCTCATAAATGAAAGAGTGTGTAGACCCTAAATCAATCAACACATTGGCACAATCGGAACAAACAAACAGTGTACCTAATACAACTTCATTTGATGTCACAACATCTACTGAAGTAGTTGCAAAGTATTTCACCACCCATTTCTTCTTGTAGTATGGTTTCATTCCTTTGGTTTAGTTATTTTTGGACACTCATTTTCATAATGACCCATTTAATTGCACTTAAGACATTTTACTGATTGGAAATAGGATTTTGTCTTACCATTACCCTGATCTTTTTCAGTGAAATTACTAGCCAGATGTCCCATTTTACAACATCAGTATCTCTTACCAGAATTCATAAGACATTCCCCAGCACAATGTTTACCATAATTTCACAAACTATAATCTTAATATTCTTACCATTACAGTTTTTTGAAGAGTTCTTCTCTTTCACCTGCCACCTCAACCTCTTATTATGTTGTTTTCCAAAGAACACATGATCATTAGAAACTCCATTTACACCTTCTCCGCACAACAAAAAAATTTCTCATAACATTTGAACTTACGAGAAGCTAAATCCCTTTGATACTTTGGCTTTAATCATCAGTAAAAACGGTTGATGTTGCTATCAAGATATCCTATGAAATTTGGAGCATGCCTTGCCAGTCGAGTGAATTTTTCTTCATAAGAAGCCACTGAGTCATCCTCCTGACTTAATTCCATTAATTGTTTTTCCATCCTAATATGAAAAACCTTAGGAAAATATTTCAAAAGAAACATACCATTGAATTCAACCTAATCGAGAGAATCAATCTCCTCACTATCCTTGATATTTTCCACCATCGATCACCACTGAACAGCTTCACCTTCAAAACGGAAAACATCAAGACTAACCATTTGTTATTATGAACAACCCATGAAATTGAAAATCTTTTCCAGTGCTTTAATCAACCCTTATTCTAGCATCTGATTAGATAATCCTCTAAATGATGTGGGATGTTGCCTCAGGAAATGCTCCATTGCTGACAAGTTCCTACGTGGTTGATCTGGATGATCTCGTACATGGATACCACCACCATTGATTGCCTGAGTCAATTGGTCCATCACTGTAACAAACAGTTCAGTTCCAATTCCAACCATCTCAAGTTGCATATTGGGAAGGTTGTCTTCCTCCTAATGTCATCCCAACATAGCCGCCCGGTTTCCTTTGTGGAAAACCATTATGAACACAAAAAAATATTAGGCAATGCAACATAGTAATTTGGAAATGATATATGATTTCAATATTAACATAAATTACATTATGGATATTAAAATAACAATACCCTAACTCCTAAATTTATCTTAACGGACTTCTAATACCTACTATAAGGACCCAACCTTAAACCTTACATTATATTGAATTAAATAAATAATTCACATTAATGATATTTTCATGTTTAGAGTTTTAGAGAATTAGGACATAAGTATTACCTCTCAAAAGATTACAATGTAGACCCTTCTACATAGATTCCATTTTTTTCAGAAAATAAAAACTCTTGAAAAAAAGTCATGTCTAGTTCCATGTTTTAGACAACTTGACTTTTCCTTGATCCCATGCTTGACCCTATTCATCTTTAAGGCCTGCGAAAACATTTTAAAACATGGGATGAGCATAAAAATCTCAGTAAGGGTTATAAAACAATGAAAGAAAACATTTTTTCATTGATAAATACAAATCATAAACTCTTTTACGTACGTCATGAAAACATAGGATTTATGAATAACACATAGAAATCATAAATTATAAAGGTAACTTGTGGAATCTGTATCATACTTACATAGTAGCTATCACAATTACATAGATTGTTACTTTGGAATACCAATCATAGTATCATCACAAAATATCTTTGGATAAACATTCATGTTTACCTCCATCACATTACCCAATTCATTGGAGAAATATCTCAGGCTCACCCACCCTAGGTTTATCATGGAACCACCCGTATACGTAAATAATTCCCATGAACCATAACATTATCATAATATATAACACAAGCATAAAGGAATGATAACATTTCCACATTGCATTAAAAAAATATCATTTCAATATATGGAAATAATAAATCCATTCTCAAAATAATTTTCAATACCAAAATACATAAAAAAGAGTATATGGTATTTATTTTTCCTTTTAAAAATAATCTATCTTGTTAAAGAAGCCAAAGATCAAATAATACTCATGACGACGGAAAGGTCGTTGTCACCGATTATGTAAAAAACAGTACTTTTTGTTGATTAGTAAAATGATTTATATAAAAATATTCCCTTTGAATGAAATGAAATTTCATACTTATTTATACACAATATAACATATTGTAGTGTATAAAACTAAATATGACTCAATGAAAGGAGATTGAGACGATGTCCCATACCTCATGTCCGACTTGACTCGATTATTAATTAATCTCTTGAATAATAAACTAAAGTTAATTTCTACTTTCTTAAGAACATTTTTCATGTTTATTATTCCTTTTATATCACTTATTACCATGTTATAAATGTTATGTTATTATTTATGTAAATAACGTCCATTTTGTCGATATTTGGTACTTGAGTAAAAAATGAACACCTTATATTTACAAGTTATCCATGTGTTAAATAGTCCATTATATCCAGAATTAAATTCATGATTTAGATATCATATATATCATATATACCCATTATATACATGTATTTATAATAGTACATAACATTTGGCGGTAAGAAATGAAATGCACCGTTTATAGAGACGGTAAGTCGTACGTACGCATGAGCGCTACATTCATTTATATTTATTATTTTAATATAATTAAAACATAATGATACATAGGTATATTATTATTTTATTATAATGTCATATCATATATAATATCATTAACTCTATCCTTTATACGTCCCACATATGGAATTAACGAGTCATATTACTTTGAGGGGGCGGTAGTCGGCACTTCCTCTAATGAGATTATCGTGTTTACACATATTTTAAACCATAAGGACATTATATAAATTGAAATTATAGAATCATAAAAAACATAAAAATAATATATATCATTTAAAAATACAGTGCAATCATAATGGCCACCAGGAGAGGCGGTAGGAGATAATCGAACAATCATCGTTTCATGTGGTGTTAGTTTTCCATCACCAGAAGCATTATGTTCTTCATCTATTAGATGGAGGTTTGTGTAATTTTTCTTATAATAAATCTCATAAAAACATCCTAGTATATTTAGGATACAATGTTTGTTAAAAAATAAAGGAATAAAAATATTTTAGTGGTTGGAGATGTAAAATAAAAGAAAAAAGTTTAAGAGAAACAGTTACATTTAATTTGGGTAACTCCATTTTGTTTGAACCAATGGACTTCTTGATGTGTCTTATGAATTAGGTAAGGATTATAAGAGGGGTATAGGGATGTATGGAGATTAATTGGATAGATTTTGGACGATCCAAAAGACTTGAGAGGTGTATGGAATTGGTTAGAAGAGGTCTCCTTTTAGAAGGGAGAGAAGGTGCTCTTTAGGAAAGTGTGAAAACTTTATTTTATTATAAACATATCTTTGGTTTCAAAAGTCCAAAAATCCTTCATGTAGAAGGTTAGAAGACACATATTTGAAATAAATCCATAAAATCAGAATTTTACATGATTTGGATAATATTTTAATCATTATAATCTGATTTATTTAAATCATTTATTAATGAGGTAAATACTGCATTATTATTATGTCATACATAATTTAATTTATTTGATGAATAAAAATTATAAAAATTACCATGATGTGTGAAATAATTTTATCTATACAATTCATAATTATAGTAGAAAATAAAATTTATATAACACCATATAAAAATTAATTTTCTAAAATGTTTTTGTTTATATCATTTTGGCCTTTACATTAAATTAATTAATCTGAAGTGTCTTTATATTTCATAAGTGGCTCCATGGGGTTCCAAAATCGACCCAAATATTCCAATGGTCTACCATTACTCATCCAATATGTTTTGGACAAGTTTTATTGTAATTTTTAATTATTATAATATTCTTTTTATCTTGAATTAACTTATTTACCTTTAATCATGGTAAATAAAAGTCAAAAGGTATTGTTCAACAAAAAATATTTTATTCTTATTAAACCAAATTTTACATATTAATAATATGAAATTATATCTGATTTTAGAAATTCAATTCACTGAAGTGGTAAAATTTCATTTAAATGAAAAATTCCGCTTTTTTTAACTACTACTAAGTGGTTTCACTATTCATCAAAAATTGGATTTTTTCAGAAAAATAACGATAATTCAGCATATGGTATTTTTGATATTACGAATTCAAAAATGATTTCTATTTTTCCAAATTTTAAACATAGGAGTGGCATTAAAAAATTTTAAAATTAATTCCTTCTATCAAAACAAATAGCGTGTTTTTAAGAAACAATAACTATCAAAATATTGATACTTGTTTATGTCCAATTTCTAATTGAAATTAATAACAATGACCAACATTGGTTTAAATGGTAAAAATATATTATAATTTTACTTTATAAACAATTAAAAATATAATATAACCATATAAATAAATTATATTAAAATTCACTTTTGAATTAAAATACAATATTTTTCACTATTCATTAAAAAATGGCCTTTATCAGAAAAATACAAAAAATTACCCAAAGTAAAATTTGATGTGCAAATTCTAAAGAAGGATTTTATTTTGTCAATTATAATTTATTAAAGTGACCAAAACTATATTTAAATAGGGTTCTCCATTAAAAGGTGGTAAATCAACCTTTTAATGTAAATTACGCTTAAAATTAGATTCATTCACTTTTTAAGCCTCTACCTTTTTATTGGATAAATGTAAATACATTTAACAAACATGTATAATCATATTATAGTTATCTTTGTTCATTACCTCTAATAAAATTTCTATGAGTTAACTACCATTTAATATAATAATATTTTATTATTAGTGTGCAATGTAAGATTCCATAGAAACCCGTTGTTGCATATCAGGTACTCTATCGAACATAGCAACCCATTTAATGTGAAATTATTACTTAATTCAAAAATATTAGTAAATATGAAATATGTCTTATTCTTCATTTACTTGGGATGTTATAGATAATCATTAGATGCTTTTGAAAAATTTATAATAGTACCCGACTATTCCATGGAAACTATGTATCTCTAACACTCATGGTCGTCTGAGAAATAATTCTATTTCATCGACGTAAGGTTCCATTGAATGAAGAGTATTATGAGGGATCAAATGTACATAGGTTATAACTTCTATACTTCCATATATATTTCTGGGTCACTTATATCATTAATAGATGACCGATTTACATGGATTTCCTTAAATCCATTCTCCTCATCCGAAAATTCAACAACCACATCTGGTCCAAGACAAGTTTCAACCATGTCTCTTGTCCTTTTATAGTGACCAACATTATTTATATATTCCCATATATTATCATTTTCCACAACCCAAAGATTCTTCATTGGGTTACAATTTAGCTCCACCTTATAAGAAATGCATTTTCTGATGAAAAACCCATCACAATCAGTACCTGATTCTCCACCCCCATCCACCAAACTGTTATCTTCCATAATTGTAGCAATAAGATTGGAAAAAAACAAAGAATTGGTATTTCACTATGGTTTTTTGACCTCACTCATATGCACTATTAAAATAAGTGTACATGAAAATCATATGTAACTTTAGAAAAACAATATTGAAAAAACGCATCATGGTATTTTAGGGCGGCGAACTTTTTTGATATAACTAATGTTGAATGAACTTTAAGATCAACCTGCAATCACTATCATGCTTTCTTGTAATTTGAATTTTATGAGATTATTTACCCATAATATTATCCAAATCATCCCAATGACATAAAATATCACTTTGTGGAAGTTAAAATCTCTAAGGATCTTTAAAAACACCTTAATATTGTACCATTAAGAATTAAACCAATTTCATGGATGAAAATGAATCTATTATTCCATTTACAATAGGCTTATTCAAAAATATCTCTCAGCCTTCGGGAAGAAATTTTGTATAAGAAAACAAATCATGCACTAACCTCAAGTGAAATGTATTTTGTTATTGTTGAAGTATTCAACCATCATTATGATTGAAACACATTAAATAGTATAGATTTACTTGTTGGTAACCTTTTTTAATCCAATTAATTCTCTAGAGAGACAATTATGATTTGATGTTTTGGATGGATAGGTTTTGTTTTAGGTTCACTGGATTCACATTTCTTCTTCTTAGATTGACGTGACCCATTGAAAGACTAGTTATATATAATATCACCTCAAGAAATTTGTGAGATTCATGGGTTTCTAGTTCAAAGGAGAATGTTTGTAGGAGTTATTGAGAGAATGGGTCAATGGAAAGAGTGTTATAGCAAGAGTGATTATGTAAGAAAATGAGTTAGATAGACTCTAGTTTTGTCATTTAGGGATTTAAATTTATGAAATAATAAATTTGTTGAAAAATAAAATGAAACAAGTAAAATAATTATTTTTAACATCAAAACAATGAAATGAAAAAGTAGACCAGTGAGTCACATCAGTGAGCTCTATTAGTGAGTCCTATCAGTGAGTCTTATCGGTGAGTCCATTAATTGATCCCTATTGGTGAGTCGCCAACAATTCATCATTCCTATCACATATCTGATATAACACATTCTTTCATAATTTAATGGCTTGATAAAAATTTCATCAATCTAATGTACATTATAAATGAATTCAAGAGTTATATCACTTTTTTGATTTTGATATCTATAAAATTAATCCCTTTTATCAATACCCTTTTTTATTGAATGGGAAACTAGATTCTTAGAGATGTTAATTGATTTTTTATTATCTCACATTATAGGTACATGCGTAAATTGGTATCTATAATCTATTAGTTTGTGTTTAATCTACAAAATATTAGTGAAAAAACATCGAACAAAATTTAATTTAGCTTCTCTAGTGGATAATCCTATATAATTATTATTTTTTAGTACACCATGAAACTATTGAATTTCCAAAATATGTTACTTGTATCTTAGGTTCTTTTTCTAACTTACATGAATCCATCAATTTAAGCATCAGAATAAATTACTAAGTCTAATAGTTCTCCTCTAGGTAGAACAATTTTATGTAGGTAGTATACATGAGGTATTTAAAAATTCATGAAACCGAATGAATTTATGATTCTTTAGGGTTTTCTTAAAAAAGAGCACACAAGCATACACAAAACATAATATCAGGTCTGATAACAATTAATTAAAAAATAATTCCAATCAAAATAATGTAATTTGTGATATCAACTGATTTTTCAAATTCATCAAGATCCAATTTACAGTTGGTACTCAAAAGAGTATCACTACTTTTAGTGCTATCTATAATAAATATTATTAATTGTTAATTAGTATATTTAAATTGGTATTAAATAATTCATTATTTATTTTGAAAAATCATAGTCCCGATAAATTATTTGATGTTATCCATTAATCTTATTTCAAATTCATTTAGCATCATTTTTGAAAAATAAACAGGAAAAGATTTTTCTTAGAGATTGGAAAATAATATCATCAATATATATTTGATCATCTAATGAATATTTATAAGTTATTTTTAAAAAAAATTATATGATTGTTAATATCTTTTGTAAAAACCTTAAAAATAATAAAAGTGTTGAGCCTATCATACCATGTCCTTGGGGCTTGTTCAAATCCCTATAATGCTTTTATTAATTTGAAAACATGGTTTGTAAAATAAGGATTTGTAAAAGAAGGGTGTTGTTCATAAACACATCCTTAACAATATACGCATTTAAGAATGCAGTTTTGACATCTATTTGATAACTTTTTAAACTAAAATGTGATGCATAACATAGTAGGACCCTAATGTTTTTAATTATGGAAATTTTTGAAAATGTTTCCTCATATACAATTCCTTCTTCTGGACTATAACCTGGTGGAACTAATCTTTCTTTATTTCATATTGTAGTTCCATAATCATCGACTTTGTTTCTAAGCACCCATTTAGTTACTATAGTCAATGTTTATATGGGTCTATCAATAAGTTTATGAACATTATTTCATCCAAAATTATTCAATTCCTCTTCTATATCCATCAACCAAAATTAATTTATGATTGAATCATTGATGTATTTAGGTTCAGGTTATGAAACAATGATTTGATGTTCAACCATATTTCTTTGAGAATCTCTATTATGTGTCCCCATATATATGTCTCTAGCTATAAAATCTATGGGTTGATTCATATGGGTTATAATAGATCTACAAAAAGGTATTCTTGTTATTTCAGTTTCTTCTACAGGTTCAGGGTCACTATGATCAGAATATTGAATTTTTCCAAAATTAGATGATTTTGATGATATCAAAAAAGAAAAGTTATAATTTTTATAAATCAAGTTAATATTTGAATATTTTTCCAAATTATTATCTATAGAGGTATTAGGTCCATGTGGATCAATTTTAAAAAATCTATATATAAAAATTCATCCACAAATTTTTTTTTATTGAAGATTCTATTCGATTTTATAGAGGTTGAATAACTTATGAAAATTACTTCATCCCTCTTGGATGAATTTTTTCAATATTATCTTTTTTATTACAGATAAATACTTTTCATCCAAAAAAATTAATGTAATTTAACTTAGGCATCCTATTTTTACAAAATTTGACGGTATTTTTCTTATGGAATCGTCTAATCAAAATCTATTTATTATGTAACATGACGTATTCATATCTTCTCCTGAAAAATAAACTGGTAGATCATATTCATTAATCATAGTTTGGGAAATATATTGTATGGTTATGCTTTTCATTCAACAACACAATTATTCTACGATATCGATGAGGCCTAGAAGATATTACTAATTCCATTTTGTGTCAAATTATTTTCAAACTCTTGGTTTTAAAACATAGGACCATTGTCACTTCTAATTTCTTTTGATTCTAGGTCATCTTATTTTTTCTAACTATTTAGAATATATGGTTATACAATATCATGTATTTCTATTATGAGCTAAAAATAATGTCTATCTATACCTAGAAATTTTATCTAATAAAACATATACATACGGCATCCCATTTAAACATGAAACTCTTGATGGTCCATACAAATAAATTTAAACCAAGTCAAGAGGTTGAGAGGTCGAAACTTATTTCTATGTTTTTAAAGACATTATATTCTACATTTAATTTTGGGTTAGATTACATACATTATAATTTGGAAACTTTGGTATAGGTAGATATATTAATAGTCCTTTTCTAGTAAGTTTTCTATACCAGTGAATGTTACAGTGGCCTATAATTCTATGCAATACCCAAGAGAATTTATCAAAGGCACTAATGAAGGATACATTTTGAGAAACTATGGAATCTAGATTAACAACATATACATTTTAATTTTTAAATTATGTAAACACTAAATCATTTTTGGGATTAAAAAAATTACAAGATTAATTTTCAAATTTAACACCAAATCCATCATCTGAAAATTTTGAAATGATATGTTGATTTTACATAGACAATAAAAAAAAAGAAATATGGGAATTAAAAATAGTTCTAGTTTCCAATATGGCCTAGGGAAATTATTTTCCCTTTTGTATTTTCAATAATGGTGACATACCCACAATCAATCTTGATATATTTCTTGATGATTTAATAGTAAATTGTTATATGTCTTGATCACCCACTATCCATGTACCATAAACACTTATTAGAATACCACAAAAATCTTTCCTACAAAAATAGATCAAACATTAAAAGATATTGGTTCCCTGACAATTTTGGGTTGAGTAATACTAGTAGATAGAGCTTTGGGAACCCATGTCTCCTTCAGGGGTTTCCTAGATGAAATTTTTTATGTCAAAGAAACATAAACACTATTATATCCAGAAAAAATAGAATAAGTAATGTAATTTTTAGTGCTAGATCTTGAAGATGATTTTTCAATTCTAGTAACAAGACCAAATTTTCTGGATTTTCATACACAATTTTTTTAATAATATATTGTTTCCCCACCTGATAGCCTATAGTAGAAATGTATTTTAGAGCAACATTCTTTCTATAAATATGAGTTAGATTATTTTTTACATTTATAAATTTCTCTAAATCCTTTTTCAATTACTCATTAGATTTTTTATGTTCATTTTTCTGATTGAGCAACTAATAATTATTTAAATTTTCATTAGTATGTTTAGAATGAATAAAAACATAAAGATTATGATTCTTTTGGAGAGACTTATATTTATACTTCAGTTTATTTTATGTTTCCTAAATCATTTTTCAATACTCAAACATTTATTTATTATTCATATCTTCAGAATTCTCAGAATCGTCTCCATAATAATAAGAGTTATGTACATGAGTCTCTATAGTTACCTTAGATGTGTTTGTCCTAAAACAGAAGTTAGATTTGTCATATTACTCATCATGTGATAATTGTGAGTAACTAGATGTATCCTCAAGGGAACTCCAGGAGGCCTTCATTTTCATTTTTTAATTCTAATTCTTGTCCTCATATTTTTTTTTATTTTAATTTATATAGTTATCTTTTACATTTTCTTATATATTTCACGTATAGTATACAATATTATTAGTATTATATCTTCTATTCAATTCATTTTTTGAGTTTCCCTTGTTCTCATACTTCCCTTTATAACTGGAGGTTCTATAGAATTTAATCTTTATATAGAACATCGTAAATATTCTAGATAGCTGAAACATTTCTTGATCACTTCCACATTATGAGTAATTATAGATGGAACTTTTATTTTTTAGTTTCACATTCTTTTATTCTTTTTTTCTAGAAGAATTTGTTTTAATATTAACTAATTTTCATTAAGATTCATCATTTTCTTCAGAATTAATATTTAGTTCTTCATCATACACCATCATGTTACCTATATTCTCCTTTATAGGTAGTGAAATAATGTTAGAGGATTCTCTATTGGATATTGATGTCCTTCTCCACCTTTCTGGAAGACACCACAAGATACTCATGATTTTTTTCATTGTAGTGATTGACTTTCCTAGTGCGATCGTTGTATTGAACATATCATTGATCCTAATATACAAAGAGGAAATACTTTCACCAGGAATAATTTTGAGGTTATCAAATTAATTTTTATATGTATTGAGTCTCATTTCCTTAACATTAGTTGTTCATTCATGTGAAACAAATAAAGTACATAAATCTCATAGCCTGTTTTACATATATAAATACTATTTAATCCTTCATCACATTAATCATAGTAATATTAATTCATATCTTGAAAATTATTATTATAACTAGCCTTAGTGAAATCACCCCAAGTGTTCTAGTTGTGGTAGGATTCTTATACTAACAAGCTATAGAAGACTATATTTCAAAACCCAAGATTTCTAAATTAATTTTCATTTTATATTTCCACTACGTATAATTTGTTCCATTGAAATAGAGAGGTCTATTTGTAGAATAACTTTACATTCAATTTCCCATTTAATTTTTTAATATTAATTTAATGTTCCATATCATTTTTTCTAAAAAAATATAGATATCATTAATACACAACTAAAAAATAGTTTGAAGGATGTAAACACATTGAAAAACTAAAACCTATGATACCAAATGTTGGTCAGAGAAGGACACTCAAGAGGGGGGTGGGGGAAATAAGTTCCTATAAAAATTTATGTCACAAAGAACTTTTTTAAATTTACCACAATTTAAGATAAAAAAAATCCCAGTTAACCGAAGAATAATATTTAATTTTTTTTGGACTATTTGAAGTATTTCTCAATGATTGACTAGTTTATAGATAAAACAATATGGATTATTAATTAAACATTTGAAATCACTCTAAAAAAACCAATTATAATATAAAAACTATCTATGAATAACTATCAATGTGAAGAAATTTTTTCAATGAATAAATAAAAAAAGGAATAGATCTTTGAAAATCATATTCGATTATAAAACAAGAGGTTTGGCCTCAAGCTGAGACATAGTCGTCTCCACTTGGTGATCACATTACACTGATCTATTTATATAAAAAACAAGACATGAACCATGGATTGTGGTACACAACAGCTTACACACCTATCCATCTTAACTAGACCTCTTCCACGATGATCTTGGGAGTTCAAGTCACAAACAGGCCACATAGGGACCTCTTCCACTGTTATTCGTGGGATTATAAGGTGTAAAAATATAGGATTGTTAGGATATCAACGTATCTTCTAGAAATGAATAATAAAATGTCTGAATTTATAAAATAGATACACACTTATTGAAATGTAAAATAACTCACAAACCGTGGAAAAATTATAAATAATAGAGAAAGAAGGATTTGTGTGATGTGTTTTTTGGATTCTATACTCCATAATGATGGAATATGTCACGATGGGGTCCACTTTCGAAAAAATACATCAAAATTGAGTATTGTGAGTTCTTAAGTTTTCAGTTTATATATAAGGTGTATGATATTTTTTATGATATCTTCTCCTTTCGTATATTCATTTTGCAGATACGTTATTATTTTTTTCCCATTAAAATCTTTGTATAACATTATTTTGAAGTCCTTAGGATTTTACAGGTGCATGATATCTCTACCGAAATACATGGATATTATTTTATTTTTGATCAGGTATAAAATATATCAAAAACACAGGAATGGTAGTTCATTCTGTCCATAGGTGACGTGTTGGAATATTAGGATCAGTAGTTTGGTCAGTGGGTAGGTGATGCGTTTGTAACTCACCTATCATTAGCTAATACGTAATGAACATTTTGAGAATTAGTATGTTTCTCTATCAGTTGGTAAATAGGTCAGTGACTCGATTCCATCAATATCATATACATTGTTCTGTAGGTTAAGCTATTAGTTACTCATGAAATTGGTAAATCCAATTTCATCAGTGACTCATTCTTATAAAGAATTATGAGAGTGTCATGACCCAATCCTACCCAGGCTCGAGCCGCAACTACCCCAAGACCACCTCCATAGGCCAGGGGCTGGTGACTAGCACCGATGGAATAATAACATGGGGAGGCCTTTGCCTAAGTACCTGTACACACACACGCAACACACTCAATACAACAGTGCTGAGTAAAAGAATAAAAACAAGCAAAGAAAATGGAAACTGCTATATAGATACCACAAATGTGCATCGACCTCTAAACAGTACAAGTGAAGTGCTGAAAAGGAAAAAGGGAAAAACACGCACCCAACCAGAAAAGTGCCACAACCCAGCAATAGGTAAACAAAACAAACAGCTGACGGGTCTCCCACCGGGAACCCGGCTATGACCACCGCATCCAGTCCATGCTCTCGAACTCATATGCTCCACTAAAGTCACGAACAACTTGTCTGTTGTCTATACGGGCACACCAAGTGCGTGCAAAGCCCAAGTAGGGGTGACTATAAAAATACTCAATAGGATACCCCGAAGACTCGAGGGAGCAACAAAGGAGGTACCAAAGGGTGATCAGTAGAGCGAATAGGGAAAAGTAAAGGAGGACAACAGAGAGGGTAGTAAGGAGTACAGTAAAGAGTCCAGCTCAACCCAACAAGAGGAAAGAATATAGAATCGTCCAGACACAAGGATCTGGAAACGGTGAGAAGATAAACTTTACGTCGAGTCTTCGCTACCTATAGCATGATAGTAGACTCGTCCAACCATTAGAATCTAGACACGGAAAGCACGTGGCATACCCCGCACGTCTTCACCTCTCCTGAAAGGTGAGTGACCAAACCCAAGAAGTGGGTACTAGAACAATGTATATATTTATCCTGATGCTCAACCCAGAATCCCGAACAACGTCGTAAGGGGATCTTCGTCCCGTAGCTCAGCCCAAGAAAAGAGTAGCCAATAGTTCTATAAGTAAACACCATCGATGCCCAGCATCCTGCACGTCTTCCTAGAACTGCAAGCTAAGGGATCAATCATCACACTGAACACTATCCTCTTTGGGTGGCACTGACTCGCCCGCACAGTTTTAGGTCGGTCACAAGGACGCATCTTGGTGGGGTAAAGTGCCCCTCGTACTTGAGAGTTCTGGGGGAACGTCAACCACAACTCGTCACTGCCCCGCAATCGAGAGGTCTGCTCAAAGTCGACAGGTGACCCCCCGCCCAGCCCCACTGGATGGTCCCTGGAAGTCAACATGTACCAACTACAGGGAGACCCGAAAAGTCAACGGGTGCCACTCTGCCCAGTCTCGTAACAGGGTATTCCACTAGAGGGCGACTCGGCTAAAGTCGGCGATGAGACCACTGCCCAGCCTAACTCGAGGTAACCCGGCATCGAGGACCACTGCCCAGCCCAGCTGGAGGTAAGCCCGACATCGAGGACCACTGCCCAGCCCCGCTGGAGGTAAGCCCGACTTCGGGGAACACTGCCCAACCCCATTGGAGGTATGCCCGACATCAGGGACCACTGCCCAGCCCAGCTGGAGGTAAGCTCGGAACTGCTCTGGCTATCCCTGCAGGATGGTACTGCTCGGTGAACACCACTGTACTGGCCATCCCTGGTGGATGGTAACCCACTGATGAGCCCTGCTCAATACAACCTCAGCCATGCTAGAAACAACCTCAGCCCTGCTGGAACAACCTCAGCCCTGCTGGAACAACCTCAGCCCTGCTGGAACAAACTCATCCCTGCTGGAACAATGTCAGCCCTGTAGGAAACAACCATATCTCTGCTGGAACAACCTCAACCCTGCTGGAAACAACCTCCTGGGTAGAGGATCGGTGCCTGCATAATGTGTTGGTCACACCAAAACCACAAGCTCTACCAGGGAACACGGAGAAACAGGAGAAACTCCCCAAGCCTGACAAGGCGATCCCTTTCCAATCCGCTGAGTCACTGTCGAAGAGGACCGAGACATCTCATCCTAGAGAGTGTGGAAAACTCCCACACTACACGGACACCCGTAGCTGCAAACGGTGTCGAAGACCAGTGAAAGGGAAAAATAATGAAACCCCTCACAGCTGAGGAAACAGTGGAAAAAAATCATCTCTATCGGCCAAACCATATAGAAGAGGACTAGGGGAAAACCACTCAACCCTGCTGGTAAAAAAAAATAGCACTAGGATAGGGGAAAATCCACCCTGCTGGTCAAACAAATGAGCACAGAGCCAGGGAAAAAATCCACCCTTCTGGTCAAACAAACGAGCACAGAGGGACCCTCTACGTCGCGAGAGGTCAAAGTACGTAAATTAGAACACGACACGCACATGGGGACCACACGACGTGTGGCCCCAAGTCAACCCCAACTGAGTGCACAAACATCCTCAGGTACAACAACCACATGTACCTCCCAGTGCTCCCATATACTCCCAGAGTATACCTCGTTCAATCCCAAAGGCTATCGTGCACATGGCACCTTGCGTCAACGCGATGGCGTGACGTAACAACTCCACCTCAAAGGCCTAGGCACGACCAACCACTACTTGTGAATCATTTATATCACTCTCCCAAGAGTGCGCGATCACATACCAAGGGCCCCCAACAAACAAGGTAGGGCAAACCACCACTGGAGCACCTTCCATGCTTCCACATTTAATAAGATCACACAATAGGATCCGCACAGCCAAACGGATCGCACCATTGTAATCCTCACGTAGAAAAATGCGAGATATACTACTAACTCACCTCCAACGGATATCCGATGGAAAAGTCACCAACACTGCCTCACGCCCGAACGATGTCTCGTGATCCCGAGCTTCGGCCCTGAAAATAGTCGGTCGCGTCGCACCATTGTGATCCCCTAAGGAAAACACGTCAAAATCACTACCCACATGAGTGAAACCGATATCCAGAGAAAAAGGTTCATTCCGACACACCGCACACAAGCGGTGCTTCGTGGGACCCATAGCCCGGTCCTGAAACACAACGAACGGATTGTACCGTTCTGATCCTCTCGAGAAAACACACAAGATGGACTATCCACTTGTCCAAAATGGTCGCCCGGTGATTAAGATGGAAAATCAACATCGACGCCCAAACGGCCCACGTGGGACCCGCACCACCATGTTGAATTATAGCGGGAAGACTGAACCAACGCGATGCCTTCAGAAAAACATCCAACATCGACTACTCGCACACCCCGAATGGACGTCTGAGGAAAAAGTCGCTAAATGCAACATGCAGCTCAAAAGACGGGCTGTGGTGGGCATGCCTCAATTCCAGCTTCAACGCCTGGAACCACCCTGGAAACCTCCTCCTCGATTCCAGGGTTCCAACTCCACTGAAGACCCTTAAATCGGATGTCGGACGCGTCCGCGCCGTCCAAAACAAGTTCCCCCAGAAAAAAGACAACTCCTCGACGTACGTGTCGCGCTATCGAGGCCCCTCGTTTCGGGAATTAAAAACATTCCAAACCATCTCAAAACGTCTGCCTGGTCGATACGGTTCCACCGCCGTAGACAACAATCAAAACAGACACCCATAGCGAAACATACGGGTGTCCGATGTCTGAGGGGGAAACGCCCCTGGGGCTGGACCGGCTTGGACCGGCCGGTCTACCCGGCCTGGGCCGGCCCACGGCTTAGCCGTGTGGGCTGGTCGCGGTAGCCGCGTGAAGACCCGTGCAGCGCGTGTCTTTGTCGCCGCACGGGGGTCACGCGTCGCGACCCCGTGGTCGCCGCCACGCCGGGCGCTACGCCTGAGCCCCGGCCTCCTCCGGACACCGCCCCCCTCACACCCGGCTGATGGCACGCTGTGCCCTGGCCTCACCTCGCCGCTCCACCGGACACCCACGCCGCTGCCCGAGAGTCCCGCGAACACCCCCCCTGCTGCCGCTCTGCAGACCCCCAGCAACCTGATGCTCGGCCGAACCACCGCGCCGCACTGCCGATCCCCCAATTCCCGCAAACTTTGGTGAACATATGTGAGCGGCTCGGGACATGAAATTGAAATCCTAGATATGCGTCGAAAATGGGAAAAACTCTACTACGCATCCATGGGCTTTTCTAGATAATCCGACAGAGTATCAATACAAATATTTGAGCTCGAAGTAGGTGCAGTGAAAGAAAAATGCAAACGACAAATCCTACCTCGATGGGCTTTGCCCGAAGCTTCGCCGTGATCCGCCAGAGCAGTGCCATGCCGAAGAGGAGTAGGTGATGGAGGGGAGTGTCCTCCATCGCTGTGGAGAGCTACTGGCATCAGGGGAGAAGAGGGGAGGAAGGGGATGAGTTAAGCATTTAAATAGAAAATGCATAACCACTCGCCCGTCGGTCCGAACCCGAACCCTCAACAGGGTCGAGGTTAAGCCTCCCCTATGGTAAACACCACCTCCCAAGCATAATGGAGTTCACGGAATTGTTATCTGAGACCCCGTTCAAATGTCATAAAATTTAACGTCCGAAGCTGCTAAATTATGAAAACGCCCAAGGGCCATTTTTACCAAACAGCCCACGCCCGCGAAACTTATACCCCTCCTAGGGTAAACGGCATGCTCAGAACTCAACTGTTCCCTTGGTTTTCTAATCCAAGCCACCGTTTAAGAGATACTAGCGTTTCTCCATTAACCGAATAAATTATTTTTTTTAATTTATCAATTTAACCTTCCGAAAGCGAGCGAGGGGTCGAAATATCCCGCGCCGACATGTTTTCTGTCGTTCAGTGGGTAAAACCCACATTACGGACCCATCCGTACACTCGGATCCCTGATCCGGATCACTGCTTATGAGTTATCCCATTTATTTGGCATTTCTAGTGTGAATGCACTAAAAATTTAATTCCGGCCACTCCGGGGCTTGGAATCGCACGCTGTCCGAAGGCGCTGCTCTGGAATATCATCAAAAATATTACAAAGTTTTTCGTTGCAAAAAACCAGGTTCTTTGGAAGAGGCCTTTGTTAAGTCTATGCAAAGGTGTCTAATCTATTTATAGGCCTATAATGTGTGACTTATACTTATCAGTTACTTATACATACCAGTGTTTATACATATCCATATTTTGTTAACACATCTTATGAGGTAATCACTAACAAAAGAGATTAAGGTTATTTTTAAACATGACTAAATATGATGTAACATAATAAAACATAATTAAGCATGATTTATGATCAATAAATCTACAGGAGACAACACAGAGATATCACATATAATGTAATAAAATAAACTAATAATGTTAATTTCCCTATATAAAAATCATATTTTCTATGATTTGCATATAACTTTTCCTTTCAAATTCTCTTGAGTACATATTTTAGAAACTCAACATGTTCATCATTACAACAAGATTATATAAGAATAATTATAATAAAGGCTATCATAAATTTTTTTGTGGTAATCCGTAAAGTAGATAGTTATTAAGTCCACGAATATATAAGGAGATTCAGTTGTACCAAAGAACATCACTATGAACCTATATATCCCATACCTTTTATGAAAATTTTAACTTGGGTACATACACCATCTTCTCCATTAGATGATAATATCTGGATCAAAAAACAACCATAGATATGTATATATCACTATATAGTTGATTAATTATTTAATCAATCCATGGAATATGATATCTTTTTTTATCATGGTAATGATTATCCCATTATATTAAATTTAGAGGCTGATTTTCCAATACTCATTAATGATTAGATGTACAGGTGCACCCCATGGTAAATCACTTATGTGAATAAAACCATTATCTTTATTCCAATGTAGTTTATTTTTCTACTAATCGTGATCAATAGTGTGTATTAAATATGTAGTATTGTAATTATTTAAATTTCAAGGTATAATATATATCATGAACTCAACCACTTGGTGTAAATACCCCCATCCATGTATCCTATAGTGAGTGGTTACTTTGTTACAGTATAACTAGATATTATAAATAACATTCCTAAAGAATGAATAGATTTTTAGTGTAATATAACAAGATATATAGTTGATTATTATATTATATTTTGAAAAAAACATGATATTATGTTTTACTATACCATTATAAATTTTATTATATCCTTATATATCAATCAAAATATACATATTTATATCTTATAATAAAATATAAATAAGAAATGGATGACAATTGATTCTCATTATGGGTATTCACACATAATAATTTATTATGATTAATATCAAGAAATACATTGAATTTAGTCAATCACGTAATCATGAAGAATAATATTATTGGAATAAATAATGAAAAAATAATTTTAGGTGAATAATCAAGTGATCTCAAATCATATCCCTTTATATCATAACTATTCAAGTAAACATGTAGAAATAAAATTATAGTATCAAATATTAAATTCTTAATTATAAACATCAAATAGCAACCATTGAGGCATCGTTAAAAGACATCATACATAAATGGGTAAGGACTAATCCATTACACAATCAAGGTTTACCCATGATACCTAGTGGTGCATTATGAGGTTATAGCTGGTGCCTACAAACACAATAGTATATACAATTCATTAATTATATAAAATTTATGAAACATATAAAATATAAATATTTTTATTGAATCTTGAATGAAAAATATAAATAAATACACAAATCAATAATCCTGACCATAAACCATCCCGAGTAATATGAATAATGCTATCTAATTATTACTTAACATGTCAAATAGATATTCATCCATTCCATAAAATATTTTATATTGTATCATATAATAAAAACATTTGTAGATAATTTTATTCAATGATTGATGTTTATGTAAATGAAAATTATTTAAAAATAACATTGGAAAATTCATGAGTAAAATAGAATTTACAGATTGAAATTACTAATTTTAGAAAACATCTCAAATAAAAATTAAAAAATTAATTAAAAATAAACATCTAAAAATCTAGTATAGTCATAAATAAAAAATTTATCCTTCATTCTATGAAAATATTTTCAAAATATATATGATAAAAATAATTCCATTCACACATTTGTAAAATGTTTAAAAGGTACATCATTTGGAAACATGGAAGTTGAATCCAATCAATCATTTTTTTAAAAAGTTTAACATTTTTAATAAATAATATTTGAGTTATAGAAATATTATTTATTTCATTGTGGAATATATAGGCCTGGATGAATGATATTCCACGAATGGTGAGTTAAACATAAACAATCATAAATTATGACGATATTGTGCAATAAAACCACACCTCTACTCCAATTTATTTTACAGATTTTAAAATGTCCTATATAGTAAATATATATTTCTTATACCTCCTATCCAAAAAATACTCATATATATCATTCTATTTTGTCTTACTTATAATCTTTTATCACACAATTATTAATAATTAATTTTTTAAAATCATATTGTTCGTGGTAATAATGGATTCATATTTTATGTATGTTTTATTTGGGCATTTCAGTCATTATACTTTAATCAAGGTTAATTGATCGTCATAATATAAATTTTATATGAATATAACATATATTAGTTATATAAATATTTATAGATATCCTTAAAACATAGATATAGAACATGGATTACATCATTTATAGAGAGAATATGTTATACGTAAGTATCAACACAATGTTAAAATTTGGAAGTATAGAATAGAAGAAATGTAAATAATAAATCTACATTAATAAATAATTTTTATATGATATAAATTATATATTTTCATCGAATAATACCTCATTTCATTCCACATAAAATATAGATTGAAAAAAAAATCAAGTCACCTCATGGATGTGGTAGTTAACATGTACGCACTTGCAATGTTATCATTTCTGAATATCATGGAAGGTAAGAGGATATATATGTTATCCTCATTAAATAGGTATAATAAGTTCATGATTATCATTTATAAATATTAACCCCATCATAATAATCATTCATGACAAATATTTATAAAAAGTTATTGTATCTCAATGTGGGGATGATAATTCATTAGTACCTACAAGGGATTCATTTGCTTCCTATTTGTGAGGTTGTGTGATTGTTGATTAATAAGAATAAAAATATTTAATTATAATTTAAATAAATAAAATATTATTTTATGACAAATTATAGAGTATTATAAGAGGTAGAAGAAGATATAAATTGAAAGTGTTTGGGTAATTCAATTATCTCTTCTTCTAGAAACCACTTCATATTATTTCTTAAGGGACATACATTTTGGGTAATTGGAAAAAAACTTAAAAATCATTGATAAGGATTTTTAATAGGGAAACATGATTATATTGGTTGATATATTTTTATCACTTTTATGTACGAGATAAATGTAATATATTTCCTTTTATAATTGATGTGAGGGCCCCTTTTGAAAATTCCTAAATGATTAAATTATAATCAAGTCATTCTCTATCCGAAATTCCTAAAAAGGGATAGGGATACAATCATAGGGAACTATATAGATGAAATATCATCAACTAATAAAATATTAATAGGTTTAAATGGTGGTTTCAAACGAACCATTAGAATTATCCCCTTAGTTAACCATTATTAATATTAACTACTAATAAATAATTTTCAAAAATTAAGGATTACAATTTTACATGTATAAGAAATGTTAAATAACAAATAGAAATGTGATTATTTGTTTGACAAAATATATCACCATTTATTCTGTCATGACTGCAATAAATTTCTAACAGTGTAATAGAGTATATTTTTGAAATTTTATCATCATTTTCCATTCTGACACTATTTATATAATTTGACATTGAATTCATAAACAAGGTTTTTTATTTTGAATTCTATTCATTTATAAATCAATAATTTATCAAAATAATATTTAAAATTAGTTGATCAATATAAATCACTTGTAACGCCCCGACCCTGGTTACCCAGAGTCGGTGCATTATTACATAACATTGGAATGATCACAGGAAAGATAAAATCTTGAAAGACCGATTGGTTTAGTAGCCTTGGAAACACTAGATATATTCATAAGTTTTACATTACATCATAAAATGAAAAACTACTACAACAACATAATGTTTCCACAGTCCACACTATAATCCCCTCATAATATCCCTGCAGGTCATTCATAACTTACATCTTCACATCCTGGAAAAAATAAAACATAGAAAAGGGGTGAGCTCAAATGCCCAGTAAGGATAACAATATAGCGGAACATTCAAAAATAAGTATAAACATTTAAGGCAATGAATTACTAAAACAAAAGCCTTTTAAACTTGAACTTCAACATAGTATGGAAAAAGTAAAATGAAATAATTCCATTTACCTGTTCACATGGATATTATAATAATCGAATAATCACATGCAATATCAATAACCACTTTCATAATGTTGTAATGCATAATGCTAAACTTTAATTTCTTTGTCAAGGCCTCATCCCAAGACCTTGGGGCTAACTGTAACCGGAACCAAACCCGGAGTGCCTCTAATAACCAGACACCAACCCGGAGTGCCTCTAATAACCGGACACCAACCCGGAGTTCCTCTAATAACCGGAGACCAAACCGGAAGGCTTACATTTACCAGTCCCTAACATGTAGGGCTTACTTTTACCAGTCCCCAACCTGGAGGGCTTACTTTTACCAGTCCCCAACCTGGAACATACTTGTCCAACACATTCATATGAAGTAAAGGTTGAAATATAACATAAAAATTCTTATTGCAACTAGCATACGAAATGTCAATACTTTACTCATAAACCATGAATGCTATATAAATGGCACATCTACAGTCAAAAATATCACAAAACTTCATTACAATATAGAAGTTTTAAATCATAATAAATCAACATCAAATAATCTTAAAATCCATCAAAGGATGTTGACATAGATGAAAATGTTTTTTTAATTATTGAGATAAATATCCCTTTTTCATGAAAACATTTTAATGTTACACAATTTAGAAAGTAAGGCATTTAAATACATTTTTGAATCAAAGTGTCCCATACCACTTTGAAACTTTTGAATGGAATTAACACTTTTAAAACATTCATTTTCATATAAATAAATCCTTACAAACCATTTTGAAAACGTGGACATAAATGAGGATGATTTAGAAGAATAAATATTTAAAAAATTTACAATGATGTTTTAGTAAAAGTTCCCTTAGAAATAATCCCTTTGAAAACTCTTTTATGAAATATGGACATGGATAGTAAATATGTCCCTGTAGATACTTACGTAAAGACAACCTCGGATATTAAAGAGATTGTGAAGTAAACCCTTATCAATTTGGTAACTTATGAAACATACAACCCATGAAAGAGGTATCATACAATGAAAATGTAAATACACATAAGGTAAAGTTTATTACACAAAGAATACAATTATGGGCAGTACATACACCACACAAAAGATAATAGTGGAAATATGGCATGAATCTCACGGAAATAAAGAGTGAGATGAAAACCCCTTACCACGTTAATCAACTGAGTCGTATGGCCAAAAGTTTATAACCACCAAATTATTTGCAGAATAAAATGAATATAAAGAGAATCATGATAATATATATCAAATGGCAGTACACAATACACCACTTTCAATAATTTAGTGGCGAACAGTGGAAATCTCACGGAATTGAAAGTGAGATAAGAAAAATCCCTTACCTTGTACTTTTCCTTGGTTGGGGTAGGTTAACCTCCTGTATAATGGTGAAATAATGGTTATTAAATTATACAAGAATCATATACATTATTATGATATCATATATGATCTTTTAATATTGATTTGATAATAATATCTTAGTATTATCGTTGTTTCGGGTGTTAACTTACTTGTTTTCTTTTATATGTTTTGTTACGTAAGACATGTTTATAAAGGATAGGTTGTATATTATTCATATCCATAATGATATCAATTCTTTAAACATCATTTTTAAATCATCAAATGATAATTATACTTGAATGGATACGATGGAGAATGAATCTCATCGCATTCGTGGGGACGGTAGTCCGTACGTACGCACGAGCAACAATATCATTCTTTTGATATTAAAATAATATATAAATGGATGGTATATCATATATAAAGAATCATTAACATGTTATATTTATTATTTATATGAGTTACACATCATTATTATACCCATCCAAATAATATTATATTGAATATCAATTACCCCACGACGTGGAGACGGTAAGCCGTACGTACGCACGTATGGTGACATGTTATTCAAAGGGTGGATATAATACTGAATATGGTTGTACCATATTTATAATAACATCACAGTATATAAATGATACTGGAGTTATTATTTTAGAATGGTAACAACAAAGGAAGAAGAAGTGGAAGAAGAAATGAACTTGGAAAAGGGTGGTGAAATCATTACCTCTTCTTTGGGTTCTTCCTTTTGATTTGATCAAAAGGGCTCCTTAGGTTGGCTTTCTTATCACACTATGGCCTCTAGGTTGTAGTGAGAGAAGTTGGGAGAGTATTTGGGCAGAGTTTGGCCGAACCAAAAGGCTTTGAAAGTGTGAAGAAATGAGAAGGAGGAGTGCCCTTTTATAAGAGGGGTGAGGGGCACCTTTGGAAAATCTAGAAATATTAATTTATAATAAATTCATATTCGGTTTCTAATGTCTCCAAAGTTGATTATTTAAATTTTAAGGTGGGGATGGGTCGAAAAAAACTCAACCAATAGAATTTATACAGGTTTGGGTACTTATATTAACCTTATCTTTAAGTATTAACTCTAAGTTAATTAGTTTCATTTTTACAATGTCTCTTTGTATTTTTGTATAATATGGTTAATAAACTTACTATATACATCCAAGAGACCCCCGAGTGGTCCATTAATGATGAACCTATCATTATATAAGTCTCTTGGCCGAACCATAGATTTTTTGGAATTTAATATCAATTAATAATATAATATTTGTTTTAAGAACTCTTTTATGTCAATTTTGACTCTATTCAATAGTTGATTTTTGTGAAACTCATAACAGATTGATTACTTCAAACAAAGTCAATTAAATCAATACTAATATATCATATTATCCTAGAAAATTATTTTAATTAATTAAAAGTTTTATATTATATTTATTTGGGTATTTATAATATCAATTATTTTAATTTTTCACTATTATAGTAATTACTGCATCATCATTGTTTCATAAATAAAATAAATTATTTAATGTCTAAAAATTATAAATAAAATATCATTATGTAGGAAATCGTTTTATCTTTCTAATTAATATTTATAATCTAATATCCAACATATAGAACCCTATTTTAAAATTATTTTTCTAAAAGATATATGCTTGTGTCATTTTTGTATTCATTTTAACTTAATTAAAATAAAGTGTCCCTATCACCTACAAGTGGATCCATGGGGTCCCAAAATCGACCCAAAGATGCCCATGGTCGACCATTATCAACCAATAGGTTTAAGACACGTTTTAGGGTAATTTAGTATTATTATAATATTATTGTTTTAACCCTTATTCACCGGATTTACCCTTAACCATGGTAAATAAAATATTTACCGCAGTAATTATTCAAAATGTCTAAAAATAAAAGTTACCTATTTACACAATTTGAACATCCGAATTCCAAATATGGAATCCATTTTCCTAAATTCAAAACACAGAAGTGGCAGAAATTAATTTAAAATTAATTCCCGCTGTCAAAACAAAAAGCGTGTTTTTAAGAGATAATAACTATCAAAAGATTGACACTTGTTTATGTTCGGTTTAATTGTAAAATTATGTCCAATGACCAACATTATATTAAATGGTAAAAATATATTCTAAATATACTTTAAAACCACTCAAATTAATAATTTATCACTATTAATTATTTTGATTAAAAAAGTTGTTTTTAATTAAAATTTAGTAATTTTTACTATTCATCATAATATTAAAGTTATCCGAAAAGAACCAAAATTTCACCTTAGGCTAAATTCGATATTCCGAATCCAAAAATGAAGTCCATTTTGAAATATAAAATATATATAATTTCAAAAATTAGGTATTACTATTCATAACAGCTAGTTTGATCGGTTGTGGTGTGTGTTTAAACTCCAAGTTGCGTACAACACACGCTACTGTTTTTTTCAAAGGAAAGCGTACCGTGGAAGCTTGGGATGTTTCATTTTAAATTTTTTGATGTCCCCATTTAGTCAAAAAGTTTAAAATATTGTATTTAAAAAGGGTTCACTATTAAACGTTGAT
The DNA here is from genome assembly GCA_963277665.1 of Viscum album. Classification (NCBI taxonomy): domain Eukaryota; kingdom Viridiplantae; phylum Streptophyta; class Magnoliopsida; order Santalales; family Viscaceae; genus Viscum; species Viscum album. Next base: position 24,565,940 of record OY728120.1, on the reverse strand, counting down.
AAAAGTGCAATACTGAAAATGAATTTGTTTTTGCATTATATCTAAGATACTCATAATATGGATTCTAAAATTATAAGGATTATATAAAGTTTAAAATTTAGATAATACTATTCATGACCTCTTTTAATGGATTTTTTTGTATTTTATGGTGTGATTGAACTCGGTGTTGTGTGCAGTGCAAGTTATTGAATTATTTTGAAGAAATAACACAGTATGAAATCTTGGGGTGTTCGATTCTCCCCTCCTTCAATAAATTGCGTCCTCGCAATTTGAAATTGTTCTTCGAAAATAAAAGGTCGAAAATAGAAAATATATTTGTGGGAAAAGCCACATTGGAAATTGGGTTACTAAAATTTAGTCTTAATATGAGGAAAAGAGAAATGAAAGGGTCACCACCAAATTATGATCTCGATTAGGAGAACATTGGTGGCAATTAGAGACATATAATTGGAGGAAAAACGTAAATATTTATAGGTAGTGATTGAGGTCATCAATCACAAACAAATATAAAATTGAGGTCCTTAAACTCATCAATCTTTGATGATTTGAAATACCATCGGTTCAACAAAACATAGGGTATTGGGATAACACATTTTTGACGTTTCAAAATATCTTAGTTGAAATCCCACATCGAAAAATGAATTAATGAGGCCTCTATTTAAAACAATGAGTGGAAAGTATGAAGATTACCGAAAATAACACATACTAGGGTTCCATGTAGGAAAATATGGATATGGAAGAGAAATATATCCACCAATTATCTGATGGAGAGTGGTAGAGAACATGGCTATGAAAAGGCCAACAACCCCAAAGCCATAAATTAGTGATGATTTAAGGTACCATCTAGGACAACATTTTTGTTCTAAGTTCCTTTTATTAATGTTGAGGAATTTATTTATGATATTGGATAAGATCATAAGGAGATATACTTAGTTTATAATTAGAGTTTTATCCATTAATAAATTTCTACCACAAACTCATCTTTCAATCTAAAAGATAATAGAACGTAAAAAATTCTATTTACACTATTTGTATAGGGTTCCAAAATTAACGAATTTATAATTCATCTACAAGATCTTTTAATAAAAACTACATTATTTAATCCAGTACATCTCGTGGGCCAGTGGTAGGTGATACACCCTTGTCGCCCTTCGGTTGCGGGTTCAAGTCTCGCAGCCTTGCCGGACGCGACGGGTTGCCGCCCGACCTCGGGGTTGTCCTTTTATGGAAATCCAAAATAATCCAAACTAGAACTATCCAAAATACTTCTGTCCAAACTCACAGTCCAACATTTATAAGGAAGGTAAACATAATATAGATCCTTTTTACCCCGTAATAGCATATGAATACCTTCATCATGTATTACCATATTCCTTGTTGATTACATTCATGCTCCCTTATTCCATATAGAATGCTGGATATACTTCATTAATCCAAAAATGTATTAAACCCCAACAATGATGGAATATACAAATCATTAATCAGTTCCAAGGTAGTCAAGAATATCCAATATAATTTATCCAAAACAATCACATATTATTCCAAAATCACTACCTCAGTATTAGAACTATATTATGATTTATCATTCTCTCATCCATATATTTTCCAAAAATTTATCCTGCTATTGAGTCACTTTTCTTTGTTCCACACAATCTCAAGTCCTTAATGAAATAGTAATGCAGTACAATCCTTATATACTCCATAATTATTATAACAAGTACATTTTTGATACAACACTCAATTGACATAATCAACATAAGAACTCTAATCATTCCTCTTCATCTGTGGTAGTATCATAACTTGATTATTATCCAATAACAACATTTGAAGCATAGTCTAATGACTAGGACATAGGTTCACGTAGTGTCCAAACTCCTTGAAAATGAAGCATTGTAAATTTGAAACCATTTTCTTACCCTTGAAGTCACGTACTTTGTGCCCTTTTCCTCCACACTTATAACAAACTCCCATTCCTTTCAGGCAAGTTCCAGGGTGTTTCTTTCCACAGTTACCACATATGGGAAAATTCTTCTTTTCCCTCTTCCCTTTATCCATCTTTCTCTCTTCCATCATTTTCTTCTCCTGCTTCCCTTCAAATCCATAGGACTCCGTAAACTCTTTACTTATCTTATCAACACATGATATTATTTCTTCATATGATGATAATACATGCGAGACTATTTCTCTTATAAATTCTGGCTTAAGACCATGAAATATATGATCCTTCTTCCTCTTTGTATCAAGTGAATTGCTGGAGTTCTCATTCCTTCTACTAGGCACCATTTCTAAACAATGGCATACACTAGATCAGTTTATGAATCAAAATACATAATCCCATACTTATAAAACACTTAACATAAATTGAACTATTTATGGATATAATCCATAATCATAAAAATGTCTCCTTTGAGGATGTATATACTCATAAACCCTTCATAATGATTTTTAAAGAAAATGAGAGTTATCCTAAGCATATCCCCTAGGAGTGTCGTAACCAAGAGTGCAGCAAGGCCCGTTGTCGTGCACCAGTTCCCGTTCGAGTCTAGCGCAAAGAGGTGTTTTCGGGTTTTACCCCTAGGTACATCTGTGCCAGAGCCCCCTCTACCTGCTCGTATCCAGACAGGATGTATTGCTCGGAAAACTCACAAAATCTCTACAATACCAAAATTCTAGGAAGTTCTTCAATACTAATCCTCAAAGTTCATCTTAGGTCTACGTGCTCTAATCAGAGTTTATCTAAATCTAGCTTCCAAGGTTTGTACAAAACATCCTCTGATACCAACTGTAATGCCCCGACACTAGTTACCCAGAGTCGGTGCATTATTACATAACATTGGCATGATCACAAGAAAGATCAAATCTCGAAAGACTGATTGGTTTCGTAGCCTTGGAAACACTATATATATTCATAAGTTTTACATTACATCATAAAATGAAAAACTACTACAACAACATAATGTTTCCACAGTCCACACTATAATCCCATCATAATATCCCTGCAGGTCATTCATAACTTACATCTTCATATCCTGGGAAAAATAAAACACAGAAAAGGGGTGAGCTCAAATGCCCAGTAAGGATAACAATATAGCGGAACATTCAAAAATAATCATAAACATTTAAGGCAATGAATTACTAAAACAAAAGCCTTTTAAACATGAACTTCAACATAGTATGGCAAAAGTAAAATGAAATAATGCCATTTACCTATTCACATGGATATTATACTAATCGAATAATCACATGCAATATCAATAACCACTTTTATAATGTTGTAATGCATAATGCTAAACTTTAATTTCTTTGTCAAGGCCTCATCCCAAGACCTTGGGGCTAACTGTAACCGGAACCCAAACCGGAGTGCCTCTAATAACCGGACACCAACCCGGAGTGCCTCTAATAACCGGACACCAACCCGGAGTTCCTCTAATAACCGGAGAGCTTACCTTTACCAGTCCCTAACCTGGAGGGCTTACTTTTACCAGTCCCCAACCTGGAGGGCTTACTTTAACCAGTCCCCAACCTGGAACATACTTGTCCAGCACATTCATATGAAGTAAAGGTTGAAATATAACATAAACATTCTTATTGGAACTAGCATAAAAAATGTCAATACTTTACTCATAAACTATGAATGCTATATAAATGAAACATCTACAGTCAAATATATCACAAAACTTCATTACAATATGGATGTTTTAAATCATAATAAATCAACTTCAAATAATCTTAAAATCCATCAAAGGATGTTGACATAGATGAAAATGTTTTTTTTCATTATTGAGAGAAATATACCTTTTTCATGAAAACATTTTAATGTTACACAATTTAGAAAGTAAGGAATTTAAATACATTTTTGAATCAAAGTGTCCCATACCACTTTTCAACTTTTGAATGGAATTAACACTTTTAAAACATTCATTTTCATATAAATAAATCCTTACAAACCATTTTGAAAACGTGGACATAAATGAGGATGATTTAGAAGAATAAATATTTAAAACATTTAAAATGATGTTTTAGTAATGGTTCCCTTAGAAATAATCCCTTTGAAAACTCTTTTATGAAATATGGACATGGATAGTAAATATGTCCCTGTAGATACTTACGTAAAGACAACCTTGGATATTAAAGAGATTGTGAAGTAAACCCTTATCAATTTGGTAACTTATGAAACATACAACCCATGAAAGAGGTATCATACAATGAAAATGTAAATACACATAAGGTAAAGTGTATTAAACAAAGAATACAATTATGGGCAGTACATACACCACACAAAAGATAATAGTGGAAATATGGCATGAATCTCACGGAAATAAAGAGTGAGATGAAAACCCCGTACCACGTTAATCAACTGAGTCGTATGGCCAAAAGTCAATAACCACCAAATGATTTACATAATAACATGAATATAAAGAGAATCATGACAATATATATCAAATGGCAGTACACAATACACCACTTTCAATAATTTAGTGGCGAACAATGGAAATCTCACTGAATTGAAAGTGAGATAAGAAAAATCCCTTACCTTGTACTTTTCCTTGGTTGGGGTAGGTTATCCTCCTGTATAATGGTGAAATAATTGTTATTAAATTATACAAGAATCATATACATTATTATGATATCATATATGAACTTTTAATATTGATTTTATAATAATATCTTAGTATTATCGTTGTTTCGGGTGTTAACTTACTTGTTTTCTTTTATATGTTTTGTTACGTAAGACATGTTTATAAAGGATAGGTTGTATATTATTCATATCCATAATGATATCAATTCTTTAAACATCATTTTTAAATCATAAAATGATAATTATACTTGAATGGATACGATGGAGAATTAATCTCATCGCATTCGTGGAGACGGTAGTCCGTACGTACGCACGAGCGACAATATCATTCTTTTGATATTAAAATAATATATAAATTGATGGTATATCATATATACAGAATCATTAACATGTTATATTTATTATTTATATGAGTTACACATCATTATTATACCCATCCAAATAATATTATATTGAATAACAATTACCCCACGACGTGGAGACGGTAAGCCGTACGTACGCACGTATGGTGACATGTTATTCAAAGGGTGGATAGAATACTGAATATGGTTGTACCATATTTATAATAACATCACATTATATAAATTATACTGGATTTATTATTTTATAATGGTAACAACAAAGGAAGAATAAGTGGAAGAAGAAATGAACTTGGAAAAGGGTGGTAAAATCATTACCTCTTCTTCGGGTTCTTCCTTTTGATTTGATCAAAAGGGCTCCTTAGGTTGTCTTTCTGATCAAACTAAGGCCTCTAGGTTGTAGTTAGGGAAGTTGGGAGAGTATTTGGGCAGAGTTTGGCCGAACCAAAAGGCTTTGAAGGTGTGAAGAATGAGAAGGAGGAGTGCCCTTTTATAAGAGGGGTGAGGGGCACCTTTGGAAAATCTAGAAATATTAATTTATAATAAATTCATATTCGGTTTATAATGGCTCCAAAGTTGATTATTTAAATTTTATGGTGGTTATGGGTAGAAAAAAACTCAACCAATAGAATTTAGACAGGTTTGGGTACTTATATTAACCTTATCTTTAAGTATTAACTCTAAGTTAATTAGTTTCACTTTTACAATGTCTCTTTGTATTTTTATATAATATGGTTAATAAACTTACTATATACATCCAAGAGACCCCCAAGTGGTATATTAATGATGAACCTATCATTATATAAGTCTCTTGGCCGAACCTTAGATTTTTAGGAATTTAATATCAATTAATAATATAATATTTGTTTTAAGAACTCTTTTATGTCAATTTTGACACTATTCAATAGTTGATTTTTTTGAAACTCATAACAGATTGATTACTTCGAAAAAAGTCAATTAAATCAATCATAATATGTCATATTATCCTCTAAAATTAGTTTAATTTATTTAAAGTTTTATATTATATTTATTTGGGTATTTATAATATCAATTATTTTAATTTTTCACTATTATAGTAATTACTGCATCATCATTGTTTCATAAATAAAATAAATTATTTAATGTCTAAAAATTATTAATAAAATATCATTATGTAGGAAATCGTTTTATCTTTCTAATTATTATTTATAATCTAAAATCCAACATATATAACCCTATGTAAAAATTATTTTTCTAAAAGATATATGCTTGTGTCATTTTTGTATTCATTTTATCATAATTAAAATAAAGTGTCCCTATCACCTACAAGTGGATCCATGGGGTCCCAAAATCGACCCAAAGATGCCCATGGTCGACCATTTATCAACCAATAGGTTTAAGACACGTTTTAGGGTAATTTAGTATTATTATAATATTATTGTTTTAACCCTTATTCACCGGATTTACCCTTAACCATGGTAAATAAAATATTTACCGCAGTAATTATTCAAAATGACTAAAAATAAAAGGTACATATTTACACAATTTGAACATCCTGATTCCAAATATGGAATCCATTTTCCTAAATTCAAAACACAGAAGTGGCAGAAATTAATTTAAAATTAATTCCCACTGTCAAAACAAAAAGCGTGTTTTTAAGAGATAATAACTATCAAAAGATTGACACTTGTTTATGTTCGGTTTAATTGTAAAATTATGTCCAATGACCAACATTATATTAAATGGTAAAACTATATTATAAATATACTTTAAAACCACTCAAATTAATAACATATCACTATTAATTATTTTGATTAAAAAAGTTGTTTTTAATTAAAATTTAGTAATTTTTACTATTCATCAAAATATTAAAGTTATCCGAAAAGTACCAAAATTTCACCTTAGGATAAATTCGATATTCCGAATACAAAAATGAAGTCCATTTTGAAATATAAAATATATATAATTTCAAAAATTAGGTATTACTATTCATAACAGCTAGTTTGATCGGTTGTGGTGTGTGTTTAAACTCGAAGTTGCGTACAACACACGCTACTGTTTTTTTCAAAGGAAAGAGTACCGTGGAAGCTTGGGATGTTTCATTTTAAATTTTTTGATTTCCCCATTTAGTCAAAAAGTTTAAAATATTGTATTTAAAAAGGGTTCACTATTAAAAGTTGAAAAAATTGCAATACTGAAAATGAATTTGTTCTTGCATTATATCTAAGAAACTCATAATATGGATTATAAAATTATAAGGATTATATAATGTTTAAAATTTAGATAATACTATTCATGACCTCTTTTAATGGCTTTTTTTGTAAGTTATGGTGTGATTGAACTCGGTGTTGCGTGCAGTGCAAGTTATTGAATTATTTTGAAGAAATAACACACTATGAAATCTTGGGGTGTTACATCACTAATATGATAAAAATTATTATATTTTTATATCAATTATTTTAGTTTTTGATTAATTGATCAAATATAGAAAAATATTTTCACAATAAATTAATGTAATAATATAATAACTAAAAAATGAACTAAAATTTCTTCAAAACCGTAGTTTAATTATATAAAATATTTCCCATTAAATTCATTCATATATTTATTTTTTTCTCATGTGGACACATAATAGATATTTAATATAAAAAAAATTGAATTTTGATCCTTTTTAAAATAACTATTATATTTTTCATTTTCATGAAAAAGTAATTGTAAGATCCCGGGTTTTGGGCGTGTAAGACTTTTAAATTTTCTTGATGTTATTCTTGAGTAGGGTGTTCAGACGGCGTGTGATTCCATGCCCCGGTGTGGCTGAAATTTAATTTTAAGTGCATTCACACTAGACATTCCAAATAATCATTATAACTCCTAAAAGATTTCTCGGATGGGAAAACCCAAGGGCACCGTTGAGTCTGGAGTGATCCGTTTAACTGAGGAGGGGTGTAACTTTCGTGGGCACGGCCATTCTGCGAAGAGCGCCACCAGGGGCATTTTTGAAATTTAGCGACCTCAGGAGAAAAAATTATAACTTCTGAATGGAGGCGCGTATTAAAATTGTGAGACCACCGTTGCGCTTAGAATGCGGTTTTTACCCTAAGAGCGGATTAACCTTGACCCTCTTGAGAGTTTTGGTATGGGCCTACTGGTGGGAGTTGTAAAGTAAATAAAATTTATATTAGTTTGCCTCATAATTAAACACCCACCCCTCCTCTTTCTTCCCCCTTTCCTCTAACTAGTCCAATCCATCTCAACATGAATCATGCCTTTATCTACACTTTTCTATGGGACAGTGGCTCTGGAGGATCGTCGGCGAAGAGGCGGGCTATGCCCTGCGAGGTAGGCTTGTGTTTTTTCATTTTTAATTTCTGCATCCTTTTCAAATGTAATTTGTAGCATTGAAATGCTGTTTTCTTATCGAGAAAATACCATAGATGCATAGGATTTGATCCATTATTTCTAAATCTCTTCTCTTTTCGAAAATCTGACTCTCGGGGCGCCCAGGGGGTCCTCGGGATGTTTTCCAGCTATATTTTGGGTTTTCTGGCGATTCCAGGTTTTATGGTGGTTCCGCGCGACAGTCCGACGGTCGACGACTGTGGCGCGATAGCTCCCAGGTAGAGGCGCGGTGGTTTCTAGGTGGCAGAGGTGCGACCCCCAGGCGGCAGCGCAGTGGGAGTCTGCGGAAGACCGGAGGGGCGGGTGGAGGTCGTCGGTGCGGGGCGCGACGGGGGTCACGGTGTGGGACCCCGAGCGGGAGACCGAGACCCGCCTTCGGCGGGACTCTTCATGGGACAATGACTGGCCACAATGGCCAATCAGTGCGGGTGGATTGTGGGGCAGTGGCCAGGCGGTGCGGAAGGGCCGCGGGCCGGCGCTGCAGGCTGGGCCGACCGGTGCGGGCTGGCCCTGGCCGTGTGGACCGGCTGGACTGCGCCGGTCCAGCCCTAAGGGGTTAGCCCCTTGTCTTCGGACACCCGTAACATTCACTAGGTTGTCGGTTTTTCATGTTGTCTATGTCAGTGTGATCCTCAAATAGAGTATGAGATTTTCATATGGTCTGGGGGATTTTTAATTACCGAGACGGCGGCTCGGTGCCGCAACACACCGTTATGTATTATTCAGCACCTCGCCGGGATTCTTCTTTTGGATGACAGGAACACATCCTGAGTCTATTTTAGGCACTGTTAGTGGCGTTGTGACCCTATAATTGAGATGAAGTTATCCAGGGTGATTTCAGGCACTGAAGCCAAAGTTGATGCGTGGGCCCCATGGGCCGTCTTTTTAGTTATGTGTAGCTTTTTGCAACTTTTTTATCAGACGTCCGTTCAAGGTGAATGAGTAGTTATTTTGGAAGGTTTTTCCGAGAGCATCACAATGGTGTAGTTCTCCCAACCTTTTTTCGAACTGAGGTGTGGGCCCCATGAGACTTCATATGGGCGTAAAGTGGTTTTGAATAACGTTTTCATCGGGAGTCCGTTTCAACCGAGTAAATAGTCTATCTGACAGGTTTTTCCGTGAGGAATGAAATAATTTAATCGGTTTGTGAAGAAGATCCTATTTCGAGATCTCCTTAAATGTGGAAAAATGAAAGAGCATTGGTCGGAGGTTCCTATGACGCACTCCGAACCAACAAACAGTAGAGATGTTAGTGACACCCAGAGATGGTTCGGGGAGTGCAGAGTTATCGGACCAGTCCAGGGTTTACCCTCTAGTGGGGCTAGGTAGTGGGTTACCCACCATCGTATCAGGGTTTACCCTCGAGCATGTCTGGGTAGTGGGTTACCCATTGAACATATGGTTTACCCTCAAGCGGGGCTGTTCAGTGGGATACATGTTGACCTTAGGGTTTACCCTCCAGCGGGGTTGGGCAGTGGGTTACCCATTGACTTTAGGGTTTATCCTTCAGCAGGGCTGGGCAGTGGGTTACCCATTGACTCTAGGGTTTACCCTCCAGTAGGGCTGGGCATTGGGTTACCCGATGACCACTTAGAGTTTACATTCCATCTACACCGGCCAGAGGGTAGACTCATACCTTTCTATGTAGCTGTTCAGTGACTTCTATCCACGATTACTAGAGCGGGACCCTAGGATGTATGGTTTAGCGATGAAACAACTTTGACGTGTGGGATTGATGATCATCAATGATGGATATCTTTAGAATTGTTGGCGACTTTTCCTAGGATGAGCATGGAGATATATATCCCCATACACAATTGTTCAGGTTTCTCATTTAGACAATATATATATATATAAACCATACTTTTGTCCCCAATCCTTGGGTTCAGTTACTCTCCTTCTAAGAGGGGCGAAGACATGTGGGGTCTGCCACGTGCTTTCTGTGTCTATATCCTCTTGGTTGGGATGAGACTACTTCCTTTATTTTTTTGGGTTGAGCTGCACTCTCTCTATTGTACTCTTACCTTGTTCTCTGTTCTGTCTTCTACTCACCATTTTAGTACATCCTTTGTTTTCTCCATTGAGATTTTGGGGAATCCTACTGAGTATCTTTATACTCACCCCTTCTTTCCCTTTTCCCGCATTTGGTGATGCCCTTGTATATGACATACAGGTTTATCGAGACTACGGAGGAGCGTAGATGACCCAAGGTCCTGGGATACATTCAGTGGTCATACTAGGACATTCAGTTCTGAGACTCAACAACTGTTTACTTTGGTTTACATGTTGCCGGGTTTTGGCTCATTTCTGGTTGGTCACATGTTTTTCCTCTTTCTGTTCATATATATTGTTAGTACGTTTTAGCACATTACTTTTTTATATATAGATGTTGATGCAAGAATGTGGTGGGGTTATAGTTGTTTTTTCATTGGATTTAATTTGACTCTGCACTTCTACATCGAGTGGGATGTGTGTGTCTGCATAGGTACTTAGGGAAAAGGCCTCCCCGAGATTGTTATGCCTTCGACATGTGTTGCCAGCCCCTGGCCTATGGAGGTGGGCTTGGGGTAGTTGCGGCTCGAGACCGGTTGGGTTGGTTCATGACAAAGTGCTGTCACATGGGGTTCTTTCCTTGGGTAGTTTTTTGGACGTCCCTATAAAGGAATTGGTTGGGATTTAGGGAAATAATGATGACGTGTCTCGAGAGCAGCTCTCAAGTCAGGGAGTCTAGTGATGGTACGGGTGACCAACATATCCATTCACCAAGACCCTGACAACCCACTCGTCGACTCGGCACACTGAGACACTTATTGCATGGAACATTAGAACCTGAATCTGATAGGATTAAGTCATTGACTGGCCTTTTTGGAGTCAGCGCCTCTTTTTTATAACTGGTATATATATATATATATACTTATGCTCATCTGATCGCGGTAATCCTTTATAATTTTTAGGATGCCCCCATGATAGAAGCCAGTAAGGTGACCCTGTCCAGTTCCTAATGACGACCTCAGGAGCGATGAGGCATCAGTTTAGGGACCATTATGTGATCCCCTTCCACCCAGTGCTTCAGCAGTAGCCCCTCCACCTAGAGAATGATAGTTAGTAGTGGCAGCAAAAGCCGAGGTTTAGCGCAGGGTGAGTGCGCTCTGAGACTTTCAGCATCAGCGACCGCTGAAGTTCCATGGAGACCCGAATCCCCATGCAGCAGAAGTCTGGCTAGAGTCTGTGGACTGACTTTTTTAGGATGTTACTGACAACAATAGACCAGATGGTAGCCCTAACTTCCATCCTTTTCCTTGGGACGACCGTGAATTTGTGGGGGTTGGATACAAAGTCACACGATGAGTCATCTCTCACGTGGGATAGCTTCAAACAACACTTTCGGGAGGATTACTCCGTCTATTATTTATGTTGCATTCAGATTCAGGCGCTTCTGTAGCTGAGGCAGGGGGAATGACTGTGGCGCAGTTCTCGGCCTGATATACCGATATGACACGATACTCACAGGATATGGTCCGCAATAGTTACTTTTGGGAATGAAAGATTGAGTAGGGTCTTTATAGGGAGATCTGTGCTAGTGTAGTTCCCATGTGCATCCCTACATATTATGGGGTTCTAGAGCAGGATCTCGTGAGAAAGAGATTCTTCTTTGGGGGATGCCAGCTAGAAAGGTCTAGTAGTGGCCTCTTCAAAGCAGAGCCTAAGTCGAGGAGACCCTTCAGTGAGAAGACTCATGGGCAGGGTCGTACACTGTAGTGGCGCCATAGAGCACCGAGGTAGTTAATAGAGAGTCGGTTCTATTCTTGTGATGGATGAGGTCACCAATCAAGGGACTGCCCAACCAGGCATACCAAGCAGTTGTGGCAGCCAATGGGTGCACCACAGTAGTAAAGGCAACACCATGACCAGGGATCCCCCATGAGAGGACTGGGTGGCCCTCAGGGAGGCAGCACAGGTAGAGGAGTAAGACATGGTGGTGGGGGATGGAGTTTCGAGGTCCTTCCACGACCACCACCGGGTGGCCCATGCTAGGCTCTAGGAGCTGGCAATAGGGGCCCCAGGCATCTTCATTCTATGGGTGTTTGTGACCCCCCAACACAGGATATGGTCTACGATATGATTTATGTTTACTATACGCTTTCATTGGTATTAGTAAACATAGGCGCCTGCCACTACTTTATATCGATACTCTTGCTATAGGAGTTGGAGAATCTAGTATAGGTGCTAAAACCTGCACATATCCACGAGGGTCCTATAGGAAGTGACTCATTAGTGACATTTATCTACAGACAGTGAGAACTTTCATTCAGAGGAGGGAGTTTCCCATGGGACCAACTCTTCATCATGATAGAACCATATGATGTTATCTTGGGAATTGATTGGATTTCCATGGTTCACGCCGAGATTGATTATCACCGTTGAATAGTCAGATCTGTCAATTTTGATGGGACAAGGTTCACCATCCTTGGTGAATGAGACATCGTGGCAGAGCACACATGTACTTTGAGTAGGAGAAGACGACCATTTTCTCACCAGATGGCGAGCATGGATCTCAGAACAGTAGATGATACCGGAACCTGGACCCTACCACTGTAGAGGACTACATGGATGTCTTTCTCGAGGATGTCACGGGACTACCTCTGAGGTGATAGATGGAATTCCACATTGACTTGCAGCCGGAGACTAACACGATATCATGTGCAGCATATCGGATGGCACCCACAGAGCTTCGGGAGCTACGAATTCAGTTGGAGGACCTTTGTGATAAGAGATTCATCCGGCCTAGTGTATCCCCCTGGGTAGCTCTAGTTTTGTTTGTGAAAAGGAAGATGGGATTCTGTTGCTTTGTGTAAATTATCATCACTTGAATTAGAATACGATAAAGAAAAATTAACCTTTTTCAAAGATCAATGACCTCTTCAACTAGTTCAGAGGTGCGATGTGGTTCTCCAAGATTGATCTTCGATTCGGCTACCACCAGTTACGGGTTCATGAGGCAGACATCCTGATGTTGGATTTCTATTGTTGTTATGGGAATTACGAGTTTCTAGTGATTCCCTATGGCATGAGAAATTCCCCGACTGTTTTCATGGATTTGATGAACTAGATCTTCCAGCCAAACTTGGACCCATTTTTTGTTGTCTTTATTGATGACATACTCATCTACTTTGCGATGGAAGAGGAACACACGGAGAATTTGAGGATGGTCCTACACTTACTATGAGAGCACCAGCTGTATTGGAAGCTCTCGAAGTGTCAGTTTTGGATTCATGAGGTTCATTTTCTGGGGAATGTCATTACGGAGCAGGTATTTGTCGTAGATCCCGCAATGATAGAGGTAGTTCTTTCTTGGGATCCTCCCAAGAATGCGTCAGAGGTGCGGAGATACCATGGTTTGGATGGGTAGTACATTAGGTTTTTGGATGATTTCTCAAGTATTACTTACCCTATGACTGAATTGGCATGGTTGGGATGATCAGTCACCTAGAATAATCAGTGCGAGAAGGGCTTCGAGGATTTGAGAGAGAGGCTGATTAGTGTAGCAGTGTTGAGACTGCTAGAGGAGGGTGTTGAGTTCATGGCATAATGTGAGTATTCAGGAGATGTGCTCAGGTGCTTGTTGATGTAGCATCGGGTAGTTATTGCCTATGGGTTTAGGAAGTTGAATCCCCATGAGGTAAATTATGTCACTCATGATTTGGAGTGGGAAGCGGTGGTCTTCGCCTTGATTTTATGGAAAAACTAACATCTGGGTGTGTTTTTTGTGGTCCACTCAGACCACCAGAGCCTCATGTACATCTTCACTTAGAGGGATTTGAGTCTGAGGCAAAGGTGCTGGATTGAGTTTCTACAGAACTATGATTTAGAGATATTCTACACTCCAGGGAAGGGAAACGTAGTTTTAGATTCCCTTAGCGGGAAGTCCCAGGATCATTTGCTGTGGAATGGTTCAGAGCAGTTGGTTTTTCTACTACTGACCGTGGTGGAGTAGGAGGGTAAGACTTTTCTACAGTCGATGGTGTTGAATCCTTCTCTCCTTGAGTGTCTAATAGAGTCATAGCTAGGGGATGTCGAGAGCAAGGTACTACATGATCAGATATCAATGGGCAATGTTCCCTATGGGAATTTTGAAGGAGGTAATCATAAGACACTTTTCTAGGGGTGAGTTGTATTAATAGTGGAGATGAGGGAGGAGGTGAGGTGAGAGTTCCACACTTCTTCCTTGGTTGTACATCACTGTTTGTGGATGATGTACAGATACCTTCAGCAGTAGTTTTGGTTGTCCAGACTGAAGCAGAGCATATCTGAGTTTGTTTCTCAGTGTCTTACCTGTCAACAGGTGAAGGCAGAGCATCAGGTTCCGGAAGGGTTGTGGTAGCCCCTTGATATCCCAGAGTGGAAGAGGGATGTCATATCTATGGAAATATTCATAGGGATTCCGCACACAGTGAAGGGCCATGATTCTTTTTCGATGATTGTGGACCAACACAAGAAGTTGGCGCACTTCCTTGCATCATGTAGCAGAGTTCAGTGGAGAGTCTAGGGTAGCTATATGTGCTGGATATTGTTCTCCTTCATGGGGTACCCTCAATGATCATCTATGACCGCATTGCATAGTTTACGTCACGTTTGTGGAAAGTCCTGTAGGAGGAATTAATGGCTCAGTTGTGGATGAGAATAGATTTTCCACCCCAGACGGACGGGCAGACCGAGCGCACTATCCAGGCGTTGGAGGATATCCTCAGGGTATGCGTGCTGAACTTTGGTCAAAGCTTGGAGGATCAACTACCCATGGTGGAGTTCGCGTATAACAAAATTTACCACTCTACTATCGGCATTAAACCTTTTTAGTCCGTCAACAGGAGACCCTGTAGGTCACCATTGTGCTGGACTGATGTTGGTGAGACCTCCCTCATTGGCCCGTAGTTGGTGCAGGCGACGACAGATAAGGTGCAGGTCATTCATGAGCGGATGAGTATAGCTCAATGCAGAAAGATGTCTTACACAGATCGTCATTGCAAGCCTTTGGAGTCCATGTAGGGGGACCATATCTTTTTGAGGGTCTCCACACAGCATGTAATATGGTGGTTCGGATGAGGAGGCAAGCTATCCTTGATGTTCATTGGGCCCTTTGAAATTGTGCACAGTGTTGGTAAGGTTGCCTACCGTCTTGCTCTACACCCACATCTGTAGAGGGTGCATGGCATCATCCACGTGTTGTAGATAAGGAAATACGTGCATGACCACACACACATTATCGACTGGGGAATGCTAGACATTGAGGATGGATACACCTTTGCGGAGCACCCGGTGGCGATTGAGGACCGGTAGGAGCGAACTCTGTATGGACCGACCATTCCTTTGGTTCTAGTGTTGTGGCAGCATGGGAGGGTGCAGGAGAGCACCTGGGAATGAGGGAGCCAAATTCATTCTCAATATCCGGAGTTTTTTTAGTTTTTTTTTCAAGGATGAAAAACATGAAGGACTGAATGATGTACGAAACTGGGTATTGAGCCTGTAAGACTTTTAATTTTTTTTGATGTTATTCCAGAGCAGGGCTTTCTGACGGCGTGTGATTCCGAGCCCCTGTGTGGCCGGAATTTAATTTTAAGTGTGTTCACACTAGACATTCCAGTAATCATAATAACACCTAAATAGTTAATGAGATTGGAAAACTGAGGACACCATTGAGTATTGAGCGTGATGTTTACCCTAGGAGGGGAGTTACTTTCACGGGCGTGACCCTTCTGCGAAATGCACCACCAGGGGAATTTTCATAATTTAGCTACCTCAGGCGTAAACTTTATAAATTTTTAATGTATAATCAGATTAAAATTTCAAGACCACCGTTGTGCACATAACGTGGCTTTTACCATAGGATAGGCTTAACCACAACCCTGTCGAGAGTTTGGGTATGGGCCGACTCATGGGAGTTTAAAAATAATTAAATTTTTAATTAGTTTATATCCTACCTGAACACCCACACCTCATCATTCTTCCCCAATGCCTCTCCCTGGAGGAATCCCTACAAACATGAATCAATCACCACTCCCCACCACTCCAATGTGTAGCGGCTCCAGAGGATCATCGGCGAAGCGAAATGCTACACCTTGCGAGGTAGGCTCCTGTATTATCGTTTTCAATTTCCACAACCTCTTAAAATGAAATTACTAGAATGGAAATGCTATTTTATTGTCAATTGAATCCCATAGTTGTGTAGAATTAAATCCAAGATTTATAACACTCTTCTCAGATCAAAAATCTGAGTCTTTGGGTGCCTGTGGTGGCCATGAGATGTTTTTCAGCTAGATTTTTGGTTTTCCGGTGGTTCAAGGGTTTCCAGCAGCTGTGGGCGGCGCCCTGGTGGGCAATGATGGTAGAACGATGGCTCCAAGGTGGCAGAGCGGTGGTTCCCAAGCGGTGGGCAATGATGGTAGAACGATGGCTCCAAGGTGTCAGTTATTCATGATGTCTATTGAAGTAAGATCCTAGGATTGAGTAAGAGTTTTTGAGACAGTCTCGGTGATTTTTAATTCCCGATACGGGGGGCTCAGTGGCACGACACACAGTTAAGTATTGTTTTGCGCCTCGCTGAGCTTCTTCTTTCTGATGGCGCGAACACATCCGGATTCTGTTTTAGGTGCCGTCAGTGGCGCTGTGACCCTGGTGGTGAGACGAAGTAGTCCAGGGTTATTTCAAGTGCTGAAGCTGGAGTTGATGCGGGGGCCCCATGGGCCATCTTTTAAGCTGTGAGCATCATTTTGTGACATTTTCATCTGACGTCTGTTTGGGGCGAATGAGTAGTCATTTTGGCGTGTTTTTCTGAGTTCATCACGATGGATTAGTTCACCAAATCTTTCTCAGGACTATGGTGTGGGTCGTACGAGATGTCATATTGGTGTAGATTAGTGTTGAATTACTTTTTCATCGGGAGTCCGTTTCCAAAGAGTAAATAGTCTATCTCACGTGTTTTTCTTCGAGGATTGAAATGTTGTATTAGGTTTGGGTGTGTCAAGCCTATTTTTAGATCAAATTAAATATGAAAAAAATGAAAGGGTGTTGGTTGGAGGTTCCTTCGATGCACTCTGAACCAATGAATTGTAGCGATGCTAGTGACTCCAAGAGATGGTTCGAGCAGTGCGGAGTTATCGGACCGGTTTAGGGTTTACCCTCCAGTGGGGCTAGGTAGTGTGTTACCCACCATCATTTCAGGGTTTACCCTCTAGTGGGGTTGGGTAGTGCATTACCTGTTGACCATTGGGTTTAACCTCCAGTAGGGCTGGGCAGTGGGTTACCCATTGACCTTAGTGTTTACCCTCCACTGGGGCTGTGTAGTGGGTTACCTGTTGACTTTAGGGTTTACCCTCCAGTGGGGATGGTTAGTGGGTTACCCTCTGACATTACGGAATACACTCCAGCGGGGCTAGGAAGTGGGATGCCCATTGACTTTAGGGTTCACCACCCAGCGGGGCTGGGCAGTGGGTTACCCATTGACGTTAGGGTTTACTCTCCAGTGGGGCTGGGCAGTGGGTTACCCAACAACCTCTTAGAGTTCACCCTCCAGTTCTGTTGGGTAGTGGGTTACCCGATGACTTTTTTCAGACTCATCCCTTTCTATGTGGCTAGCCAGTTACTACTCTCCGTGATTACCGGAGCGGGACCCTTAGTTGTACGGTTTAGAAATGACACAACATTGACGTGTGGGACTGATGGGCATCAGTGATGGATATCCATTGAACTGTTGGAGTCTTTTCTTGGGCTGAGTGTGGAGATAGAGATCAGATTACACCCTCATTCACATTTCTTGTTAATCATATATATATATACCCTACTTGTGTTCCCAGTCCTTGGGTTCAGTAACTATCCTTCTAGGAGGGGCGAAGACAGGCGGGGTGTGCCACATGCTTTCCATGTATAGCTCCTCATTGTTAGGACGAGTCTACATACTTTATTTTTCTAGATTGAGCTTCACTCTCTCTATAGTACTATTACATTGTCCTTTATTCTATTTACTACTCACAATTTTAGTACCTCCTTTTTCCTCCCTCGAGCTTTTGGGCATCCTACTTAGTATCTTTATACTCACCCATGGTTGGGCTTTGCCCGCACATGGTGTGCCCTTATAGACGATAGATTGGTTGATCGAGACTACACAGGAGCATAGAGGACACAAGATCTTGGGCTGGGTTCATTGGTCTAGTAGGACTTTCAGGTGTGATACTCACCAGCTATTTACTTTTGTTTACCTATTGCCGAGTTTTTGAACCTTTCAAGTAGGGCGCGTGTTTTGAAGTTTTTCTATTCAGTTATCATGTCTTAACTATTAAGAACATTACTTTTTATTCTATTTATAAGTCGATGCATGACTATGGTTGGGTTATAGTTGTTCGTTCTTTGGTTTTCTTTTGACTCTGCACTTCTGCATCGAGTGGCCTGTGTGTGTAGGTAGATAAGCAAGGCCTCCCTGAGATTGTTACACCTTCGGCACTTGTCACAAACCCTTGGCCTATGGAGGTGGCCATGGGGTAGTTGCGGCTCGAGACTGGAATGGTGAGGTCGTGACAGTAATAATAAAAATTTACACATTGATCCCAATATTCTAATGGTATAATTACATTATTCAAATAAAAATATGGGTGAAAATTTATAACCTTACTAGAAAATTTTATCCTATGTTTACAATATTTTCCATTTATTTTGGTGATAAATATTACGCAGGTATATATTCCTATTGGTGAAGATAATGAGAATCTATTTATAAATTTTAAACCCTATGATTACAAATATTGCATTTATTTTAGGAAATTATTTAACTATATGTAGATAAATGTAATATATAATATAATCTGAATCATCAATTAAAATCGTTTTTTACAAAGAAAATATATTATTTTTAAAATTTCATTTATAATAAATGATCATAAAATTTATCCTGAAAATGATATTTTTATTATTTGTAATAAAATATAAAAAATTAACAATTAATTCGAAACAAAATTTAAAAAATTAAATTCTTGAAAAAATATAGTATTCAATAAAAAATAATATTTTTCCATATTCAAATGAAAATATATTATTATAGAGTGATAGGAAAATTTCACACTATGATAATTTTTATGTGAAGATTTAAAATTTTATATTTTTATTGTAAAATAAAATTTATAGCTGTTATATAAATTAATTTTAAAATTTTATCAAAAAAATAATGAAGATCATTTCTGTGAAAAAATATTTCTTAGGCATAAAATATCTTTAATGAAAATTGAGTAAATAATTGAAAAGAAATCAATCGATTTTATTTGAGTTATTCCATAATATATATTTGAAAATTATATAAATACTAATCGTAACTACAAGTTTACCACCTAGATTATGACAATAAAATTTAAAGAATATAATTTTTCAGATTAATTATGATTAGTGTTTCACATATTATACACTTTCAAATATAGTTTTTCTCTAAATTCTCATGTATTTTAATTATAACCCATTAAATAAATATACACACACAATTTAAATTTATTTTGTTAATTAGGGATATGATTTTTGAAAATATCATTTTGGAAAACTCAAATCATAAAATGGGTTAATAAAACATCGCCTAATAATGTGGTTAGTGAAAATTTATAGGTTTTCACAAAAATAAGTTATTGATTAGGTGAAAATCAGTGGGATATAAAAAATAGGAATTTTTAGAGAGAGATAATGACTAAAGATTGATTGGGAGTGATAAATAAGATAGAATGATAAATTTAACTATATGAAAATTTTAAATCTATGATTGGTTAAAACACCAACGATTTATTGTTAAAATAATTAATTAGATACATTTTTATTTCATCATCCATTTTCTAATGTCAGGTAATTATTATATTATCCATATAATGAAGTCCAACATATAATATAATTTTTTTTCATTTCAGTGGCCTGATTTCATACCTTGGTTTTGATTTTATCAATTGAAACTTAACATATTTCACAATGAAATGGACATTAGAGATAAATTGTTTTTTCATGATTTTGTAAGTAAATATTTTAATGAATTATATGATATATAATTCATTCCATTGACCTCTAAATATTTTCCAAATTAAATTTTTTTCAATGTTTATCCAATAAACTAAATCGTAATTTATCCTCAAATAGTAATATAATCATTTATACCTCATCCAATCCAAATGAAGTTAACATTAAGGGCCCTAAAAAATAAGACTGAAAAAATATTTAATTTACAAATTTGGGTTACTATCTTTTCAAAATCAATATATCATAAATCCCACAAAAAGTATCTTTTTATGACACATGTAAATACAATGATCTCATACTCCCAAAAAAACATGTAAATAACATAAATCACTATAAAACATAATTAATAAATAGATGATTCCAAGAAATAACTCCCTCAAAATCGTAGGATATCAAATATAAATCCCAAATGATTGTGAAATCAATGAATATTTAATTTTTAATAAAACCAATGATCTATTATATGGTGACCACTAATATCCAAATATATTCTTCAATGATAACTTTCTACATATATCAATTAAACATCATGAACATATTAAGGGTTATGAATTCCTTATTTATATAATATTAAAAAAATATCCTAATAACACCAAATCAATTTCAATGATTATCGCTACCATTCAATAGATGATTTCAAATCCTTGAATAATTTATTTCTGAATATCCTTATATGTTTCATGAATTTTACTATAACAAAATCATTGATAAAAAAATATTGATATCTAATTAATGAATCCAAATAAACGATTTTATTATTTATTCCACATAGGATGTAGTAAATACATTTTATTTACATCTATCTGTTAGACTATTATGAGGTTAATTGTAGGAAAACATAATGACTTTGTATTTATAGGTAATCATACTAATTTTTTTGGAACAATGAATGTCAAAAGTTTCCTTTCTACAATTTAATTCATGTTCTAGATATACTTTCTCTAAAAACATGATGAAAAATATCATTCCCTTTAATCATCTACCATGATGTTTCAATCCAAAAATATACACTATGGGTTAATATTCCATTCACTTATACAATTTTCTAATTTTCCCCATCTACATCATTCTTACGTGGATTTACATTAAGGAAATAAGACTTAGGAAATTATTTCTCTATATCTTTATGGAAGCTGATACTATATCCTTATATGATGAGAATCATTCAGATGTTAGTTCCATTATATGTGCTAGAAATACCCATATAATTGAAATCCAATCAAGAAATTTGGATTATACATGTATTTTTTAGGATGTCTTGATATCCTTGTAAATATTTATTTACTCTTAGAAATAATTTCATTATTATTTTAACATAGATTCTGGAACCGTATCATAATATACGCATATTTTTCATGATAATAGTATTTTTATATGAAATCATCAATGAAATAATTCTATTATATAATCATTATATTCTAATTATCTATAATGTTTTAAATCAATGGACACTATAAATCTTCATCCTTTGAGATATGTGAAACAAAAATAACACCCTTATATCATTCATTATATCCCAACATCAGATATATATCATATATGGAAATGATGCATTACTCAACTAATAATTTTTTATTGACTTCATTGTATGAAGGTGGTTTCACTAGTGGAAATACGGGCTTTAACGTCGTTGTAATAACGTCGGTTTTTTAAAAACCGACGCGAATAGTATATGCGGGGAATTTTTGGCGTCGGTTTTACACAAAACCGACGCCAAAAATAATTATGTGTTTATTTTCTGCGTCGGTTTTTAAGAAAACCGACGCGGAAAATATTAGTATACATATTTTCCGCGTCGGTTTTCCTGAGAACCGACGCGGAAAATCCTGTTATAATCGGTTTTCCGCGTCGGTTTTTAGAAAAACCGACGCGGAAAACCTCTCCGACTATATTTTCCGCGTCGGTTTTTCTAAATACCGACGTGGAAAATCCTGTTATAATCGGTTTTCCGCGTCGGTTTTCCTGAGAACCGACGCGGAAAATAAATTTTTAAAATGTTTCGGCGTCAGTTTTCATGAAAACCGACGCCGAAACTCATAAAAAAAATATATTTCGCGTCGGTTTTAATGAAAACCGATGCGAAAAGTCTTTTAAAATTATTCACGGTCAGAAACCCTCATTTTGTTCGTCCGTCGAAATCGAGTTCCGCTGTGGCGCTTCGGACTCCCGACGACCTTCGAACTTGATTTGCGATCTTGAACGGCCATTGTTGAAGGTTTTTTGTCGTCTGCACGATTTTGGGTATGTGTTCTTCCTATTTATCTCTTGTTTCATATCCCATTGTTTATTTCTTTATCAATAACCCTATTTTGCGTGATTTTGATTATTGGTTAGATTTTAGTTGTAATTTATCATTATTTTTTGTTTGTATTATCATTGTTGGTGTAGATTTGATATTGTTTGTTTTTCGAAGTAATTATATCGGTCGCAGTTTGGATTTAACATCTCAATTCGGGTTGAACTTCAAATTTTTTGTTTATATTATCGTTATTCCTGTTTAAAATGATCTTTCATTACATTATGAAGTACTATATTTTTAATTCCATTTCCATTTTAATAAATTATTCTTCAAAAAAATAATTTTATTGTGTTAAATGAATTCACTCACATTTTTGCATGTAGTTTGTTGTTATTTCATTACTTCTTGAGATTTACCATGCCAAATTCCTCAATTCTTTTTGGTCCTCATCATTTAACTAAGACATGAATAATTACCACTATCTATTATGTTAAAAAAATTTGAATAATTATTTTCATGCCATTATATAATAAATAATTTTTCTTGCAATGTCCATAATACGACTAGAATCATAATGTATTGTAATCTTCGTAGATAATAATATAATCATTATCCCTCTATTAATGTTCAAAAATACCTTTCCACTTTCATATGTGGGGTTAGATTCATGCATTTTTAATAAATGTCCTCTTAAACTAATCTCATTCCATTGATTATATTTATTCATCTTTCTCTCCCTCTAAATAATAGTCATGAAATGATTTACTTCTCCCTCTAAGTCATAGGCTGCAAATAAAACATTCTCATGATCTAATCTTTCATGGATGGATAATATATTTCTCTTCATGTTGATCCATTCCTTGACATGTTTTGCTGCAATAGACCCATGGATGGGGGTGTAAGTTGTCACCTACAATATGCAATGGAATTTTTATCCCTCCATAATGAATTTATATGTTCATAGTTCCCTATTATAAAACTCATGGATTGAGGGAGTTGAGTTATCATAGTCACCAAAAATTGTATCATGTCTCTTAATACACATTGTTTTAAATAAGGATAGTTATTGTACTAATTTTCACATTAATTTTTCCATGATTCATTCATGTTACATCAAATGAATAAAAAAATAAATATAGTGTGATCAATAGTAGTCATAGTGAGAAATCATATTATCTTGTATGTCATTCATATAATATTTATATCATGAAACATTATTTTCAAAAAATGAAACCTTTGATTTAACCATTTTGTCCTTGTATTTCAATATAACACACATGTATATAATATTAAAATTAACTGTTTACTATATTTGTAAACGTGTTTCATATTTGATGTCTTTTATCTGATTATCAATAGTTTTTATGGAATATGTTTTTGTTTACAATTTATCTGATAGATATTTAAATGTTTTTATGTTTTAATATATTCATCAATTATATTGTGATATCAGGTATTAATGGATCATAATTGGATTTATCTACGAAGAACTACTAGTGAATATGAAAGAGGAGTTGACAATTTTTTGGAATTTGCTAAACGGCATAATCAAAATATTGATTTGATTTTCTGTCCATGTGTGAAGTGTGTAAATATGAGAAAGTTAAACTTCAGAGAAATCAAAGATCATCTCATTTGTTATGGTTTTAGCCTTAATTATACACGTTGGATCTTGCATGGTGAAAGAACTGAAAATTCAACATCCAATGTTGATGACGATATTCATAATGAGGCAGAGGATCGTATTGAAGAATTAATTCATGATTTAGGTGTTGAAACCATCGAAAAAACACCAACTGTTGAACGATTGTATGGAGATTCTGAGAAACCATTATTCCCAGGTTGTAGTAAATATACAGTGTTATCAGCAGTTTTGAGATTAGTTAACTTAAAAGCAAAAAATGGGTGGAGTGATAAAAGTTTCTCCAGTTTACTTGAGCTTTTAAAAGAGCTTCTTCCAGAAGGCAATGGGCTTCCATATTCCAATTATGAGGCGAAGAAAATATTATGCCCAATGGGATTGGGGTATAAAAAGATACATGCTTGCCCCAATGATTGTGTACTATATAGGAAAGAAAATGAACATTTATCAAGTTGTCCTACATGTGGAACATCGCGCTATAAGATGGATGAGAAAGTCAACTCAGATTCATTTTCAGGGGATGTCATGTAACGTTATGAAAAATCAATTTTTTTACTTTCCAATGATATCATCCAATATTTTTTTCAAACAATTCTGATAATTCAATTCTGGTTTATTTTTAGGTACCAAAATCAAAACTCCATCTAAAGCATTTTGGTACCTTCCAATTATTCCTCGTTTGAAGAGTCTATTTGCAAATTCAAATGATGCAAAAAGGTTAAGATGGCATTCAGATGAGCGCATTTCTGATGGTAACTTACGTCACCCTGGCGATTCACCACAGTGGAAGAGTTTTGATAAAAAATTTCATGATTTTGGAAGTGAAGTTAGAAATCTCAGAATGGGATTGTGTACTGATGGAATGAATCCATATCGGAGCCTCAGTAGCCAACATAGTTCATGGCCTATTTTGCTGGTACTTTACAACTTGTCCCCACATCTATGTATGAAGAAAAAATATGTTATGATGAGCTTGATGATTTCTGGACCAAAACAACCAGGAAATGATATTGATGTGTATCTTACACCATTGATTGAGGATTTAAAACTGCTATGGGAGAAAGGTGTTACAGTTTTCGATGCATACAAGAAAGAGTATTTTCTTTTGCGTGCTATGATAATGTTCACTATAAACAACATTCCTGCGTATGGAAACTTATCTGGATATAGTGTTATGGGACATAAAGCATGTCCAATTTTTGAAGAACAAACTTCATATTATCAATTGCAGAATGGAAGAAAGACAGTGTACATGGGACATCGAAGATTTTTGCGAATTGAGCATCCTTATCGTAGATTGAGAAAAGCATTTAACGGTTTACAAGAATACAACCTCCCCCCTCAACCATTGTCAGCTGAAGAATATTATGACAGAGTGAAAGATATTGATTCAACATTTGGAAAGAGAAAAAGTTCTGGTTTACAAAAACATATCTGGAAGAAGCAGTCTATTTTTTTCAAACTACCTTATTGGAGTTTTTTAGAGATAAAACATAACATTGATGTTATGCATGTTGAGAAAAACATATGTGATAGTTTGATTGGAACTTTGTTAGACATAAAAGGAAAGACAAAAGATGGATTAAATGCTAGATTGGACTTGATATTAATGCGAATACGTTTGGAGTTAGCTCCCGCTGTGAAAGGAAAAAGAACATATTTACCTCCGGCCTGTCACACATTAAGCAAGATTGAAAAGATGAATTTTTGTCAGTGTCTTCATGGTATTAAAGTACCCAGCGGTTTTTCTTCAAATGTGAATAATTTTGTGTCATTGAAGGATTGTAAATTAATAGGTATGAAATCACATGATTGTCATGTGTTAATGCAACAAATTCTACCAGTAGCAGTGCGTGGTATATTACCGAAAGCTGTCAGGAAGACAATCATCAGGTTATGTAATTTCTTTAAATCCATTTGTAGCAAAGTCGTTGATCCAAATTTGTTAGATTTGTTGGAGAATGAAGCAACTCTTATTCTTTGTCAACTAGAAATGTATTTCCCACCCACATTTTTTGATATAATGGTTCATCTATTGGTTCATTTGGTGCGTGAGATAAGAATGTGTGGGCCTGTTTATTTAAGATGGATGTATCCTTTTGAAAGATATATGAAAATTTTGAAAGGATATGTTAAAAATCCTTATCGATCAGAGGCCTCTATTGTTCAAAAATATGTATCAGAAGAGGTGATTGAGTTCTGTACTGATTATTTGAATGAAGTGGAGCATATTGGTCTCCCTCTATCTCGACATATGACAGTTGACAGAGAAGGTAGAGGGGTTCGAGGCTTAAAGGTAATGTTCATTCCACGTGATGAAGTGATGCAAGCACATTTATACATTTTGAACAACACAGATGAGGTTCAGCCATATATATCCTCACATATTGCTGAATTAAAGTTACGATATCAGAAAAGAAATGAAAAGTGGTTGATGATTGAGCATAAGAAGACATTTGTTTCATGGTTTAAAGAGAAAGTCACCTCAGATATATCTGTATCAGAAACATTGAAGTGGTTATCAGGGGGACCATCTTTTAATGTGATCACTTGGTCTGGTTTTGATATCAATGGCTACACATTTTACACAAAAAACCTGGATGACAAGAGTACCGTTCAGAATAGTGGTGTGATGGTATTCGTTGAAGCAGT
Organism: Viscum album; assembly: GCA_963277665.1. Classification (NCBI taxonomy): domain Eukaryota; kingdom Viridiplantae; phylum Streptophyta; class Magnoliopsida; order Santalales; family Viscaceae; genus Viscum; species Viscum album. The sequence continues at coordinate 24,539,061 of OY728120.1, read as the reverse complement.
GCATTTTTCGAGTGCCAAAGATAAAAACCCAATTTCTGCATCAACATCATATTTTGGAGTTATTGAAGACATATGGGAAATTGATTATATTAAATTTCGAGTCACTATTTTTAAGTGCAATTGGGTTGATAGTAATAGTGGCGTGAAACATGATGAATATGGGTTTAAACTGGTTGATTTGAAAAGATTTAATCACAATGAGGAACCATTTATCTTGGCGACACATGCAAAACAAGTATTTTATGTCATTGATCCGTCGAATGATCAGTGGTCAGTTGTTTTGCAAGGGAAAAGATATCATTTGGGTGATGATGATGATTCTGATGATGCTAGTGATTTACATGAGCGTTATTCATCTATTATGCAATTTTCAGAGGATTGCAATGAATATAAGACAGACATAGTGCATGCAGTACGTACCGATCATGATGAAGGGACGTGGGAAAACACTAAATTAGTCTCCTAATTTTTCTGGTAAATATTTATATTTTGTGTCTATTTTTAAAACTTACAAATGCATGCCTCTATTTTTACATATTTATTTTTCATTTCCTTGTTTCTAATTATTCAGTTTTCTAATGATATGCAGGTACCCAAAATTTCATTACACTTTCTTGTAGCAATGTCAAATACAGATAGAGATGAGCAGTTACCGAGGTATATCTATTTTGACATATTATTAAATATTCAGTAATATACATATTTAATGAAATAAAACTGTTAATTTATTAAAAAAAATTGCAGGACTACTGATGCGTCCTCGGCGGAGGAGACTTCTCCAGTTACTACTGAAAAATCAAGTTCTCTAGTTGGTAAACGTGGTATTACACGTTTATCAAAACTATCACTCGCTCGTGATGATAACAAATTACACATCCGTTTTGATGATAATAATAATGCAGTTGGCCCAAATGCAGTTCAGTTTGTCAGTTATATAGCGATGCAGAGCCGTTGCAGGATTAGTATTTTATATCCAGATTGAAGTCAGTGGACAGGACGGCGAAGCAACAGCTTTGGGAGGCCGTGACGGTAAAATATCTTTATTTATTTATTTTATCTCATTTTTTTAATATTATATAGTTTAAATGACATATTTTATTTTTACAATTACAGATGACATTCAATTTTGAGGAAACCAAAGAAATTAGGAAAAGACATCTCTCTTTAGCGGCGGTTCGATGGAGAGATTTTAAAAACAAACTGACGAAAGATTATGTTTTTGGAAAGAGAAGGTTTGAAAGCCCATGTCTTAAGTATCCATATATAGATGAAGAAACATGGAAGCGATTTGTTGACAGTCGTCAGGAAGAGAAATTTCAGGTATTGTAATTGTTTTATATTTTAAAATTTATGCTATATTTTCCTTATTACTTATGTGTTTATTTTTATGTAACAGGCCTCCAGAAGATCTCATCAGGATATCCAGTTGAAAAACGTATACCCTCATACTTTATCACGTGGAGGATACTCGTATTTGGAGCAGAAAATTATTGAAGAAAAATTTGAAGCATTAAGAGCTCGATCAAGTAGTGGTTCAGAAGAGGTCCAATATGGTCCTCCATCTCCTCCCACTCGCCATGAGAAATGGAAACGAGCAAGAAGAAGAAAAAATGAACAATATCTTACAGATGAAGCTCATCAAGTGGCTGATAGAATTGTAAGTAAATATTAATTCTTTGTTAACAATTTTCCTTTTTTATAATTTATAAACACTAATATAAATTTTTTATTTTTCATTTCAGGATGAACTTCAGGAGAAAGAGACACAGGGCTCTTTTATCCCTGAGGGTAGGATGGATATCCTAGCCACTGCTTTGGGAAAGACTGAACACCCCGGCCGTGTTAGAGGATATCAGGCGGGTGTTAGTATTCGGAAGGTTTTTGGTAAGAGTAAGCAACCAAGAGACCCGGAAATTGAATCCTTAAAAGAAGAGCTGCAGGATATGAAACGGTCTATGGGTGATCAAATTCAAGCAGCAGTACAGAAGGCTTTATTAGAACACATGGAAAGACAGTCACAGTCTGCTCATCCTTCCGAGGTATATTATTTACTGTTAACAATTTTTCTTTTCTATAAATTATAAACACTGATATAACTTTTTCATTTTTCAACATTCTCAGCCTACTCACTCAGACTATCATGCCTCATATGCTTACCCAACACCGTCTGGGCAGCCTTCTGAGGTATATTATTTAATGTCATCAATTTGTCTATTTTATAAATTATAAACACTGATATAACTTTTTCATTTTTCAACATTCTCAGCCAACTCACCCGGACTACCCTGCCTCATCTGCTTACCCTGCCCCGTCTGCGCAACCATTTGAGGTATATTATTTTATTTAATTTTTAATAAATTTTTCTATGTTATAAATTTTAAACACTAATATACCCTTTTCATTTTTCTGACTTCTCAGCCTGCTCACCCTGACTACCCTGCCCCACCTGCTAACTTTGAGCCTCCACCTCCTCCATCGGATCAAACCTTATATTGTGAGTTGTTTGCGGGAGATCCTCATGTACATATTGTTGCGTTAGGACAAGTGTATTTTTTGGGGGACTCGGTACATCATCAGCCTATGCAGATGGGTCAGGTTAGAGTATCAGTACTTGTTATTATAGATCCTACTGCTCTACTACCATTTCCTACTGCGGAGATCACCAGTGTTGGGGAATGCATGGGCCAATTTTTACTTTGGCCAACTGCACTTCTTCGTTATATTTCACATGAGGTATGAGTTTTTTTTAACTAGTAATTAGAAATGATAACAAATTACTTATAATGTTTTCTGACATTTAACTTATATAGGAATATCTGAAAGCAAAAGAAACTGTACAAATGCAGCAAAATGTTCAGAAACAGTCGGCTGTAGATACTTCTGATATTTCTTCTGGGTTGAAAAGATTATCTCAGTGCTCTTCTTCCTTGAATTTTATCTATGAGTTTCGGATGACGTCCGATATATGTGGAAGAAATTATAAATTGAGAATATTGAAAGAAGATATCATGAATTTAGTTAATTTTGAAGAGATCGGGCTGAATGTGGTGCAGCTGTTTTCCATGTAAGTAAATTGACGTCTGAATTGCTATTTCTATACTAAAATATTATTATGTCATTGACTAACTATGTTTTCTTTTTAAATTAGGTATCTATACAGGATTCTTTTACAAAATGAAACTACAAGCATTTATAGCTTTATAGATCCAGAGTACATTTCCTTGGAAGTCAAACATGTGAAAAATGATGAAAGAGTTCAATATATATCCGAGAGATTATCACAAACAGAGATTCAGTGCTGGTTTTTGCCATTTGTTGATAAGTAAGAATATCAACATAATTTTGAACTCATGATCATTATAATGTCATTAATTATGACCTTTTTGTATTATAGGGGGCATTGGATGTTAGGTGTATTTTTCCCAAATGAATGCACCTTATATTGGTTTTGCTCTTTATTAGGAAAAGTGCGTAAACCGTTTTCCAACTTATTAAACAGGTAAGTTGTTTTTTTATTTTTAGATGTTTGTTATGTTTAATTTTAATTGTTTACACAAGTTTTATTAGTTCTTATATAAAAAAATGCAGTTCATGGAAACATTTTACAAATGAAAAGAAACCAACGAAAATCAAATATGTGGAAGTACAGGTAATTAGTTTTTATATTTTTGTTATATATTGGGTTTCATTATTAGTTAAATGTTTTAGAACTGCAGTGTCATCGTCAAAATGGAAGCGTTGAATGTGGTTATTATATTCTACGATTTATGTACGAGATAATCACAACTGGGGAAACTACTGATTTTCATAAGGTTAGTTGTATTAACTTTTTTATATATTTTCATCCACTTTCATCTATTTATTAATTTCATATCATTCAATATTATTGTAGGTATTCAATGATTCACAGTCATATTCTCAATCTGATATGATTCATATTCAATCTACTTTTACGGACTATTTGTTAAGTCTGATTAAGATTTGAGGTATGTATACTAATATTTATAAATAATATTATATATGGGTTTAAAAAACTAACTCTTATGATATATTAGGTGTTTGAACCTACTAATAATCAAATGAATGCTTCAACAATAACAAACAATGAGCATGTCATATATTTCAGGTACGTGTATTTTAATTCTGCTTTACTGAGTTTTCTCAAGTGCCTCTGCAAAAACTGTTTTATTGAATCTACTAATAATCAAATGAATCCTTCAACAATAACCTACAATAAGCATGTCGTATATTTCAGGTACGTGTATTTTAATTCAGAATTAGTTATTATATTTCTTTTCATTGTTATTTCTTAAAATCATTTGTCTGTACAGTGACAAATCTGTAGGGTGGTACTTGGATCATGAACATAGAGATTCGTATAGCGAAATAACATTCACAAACACTAAAAATTGTCTCCCTTGAATGCACAGCAATATCTTCTAGGCCTTTTTATTTTTTATGCAAATAAATATCGAAAAATGATTGCCGAGAAGCATATCACATAATACCCGAAACAATGCTTAGTGGGTTTGCACAAAGATAAAATAGAAGGCGTCAATTTTTAAGGTATGTTTCTTTATGTCTCTTCAATCTGCATTTGATTTCAATTTTCTAACCTATTTTTTGCACTCAAACTTATTTCTCTGTTATTCCATAACTTAAACAAATAACAATAGTGAATGGGTAATGCACGTCTATACAGAGCAAATATAAAAACCTGAGGTTGGGGGTGGTGGGGATCCTATGGTGAAAAGACACCCCCAACATCTTCAGTGGGGGAGGTGAGGAAGAGGTTGCATCGGCTGAGTGTTCCTGGAATTTTGATCAGGAGTCGTAACATTTCATTTTGGTAATTTACTTTGTGAAAAAATGAATGATTCAAATAAATTACACATTTTCATTTAATGTTTATTCATTGCACTAATAACTTGGATTGATTTTTTTCACTCACATCTCCTTAGTTTCATTACTGTTTTGACAGGATTGGTGCTATCTATGGGAGGAAACTTACAATGATTGATACTGAGTATGGTTAGATTAAGAAAATGCACCATGTAGGTACGTGTATTTTAATTCTGCTTTACTTTGAGTTTTCTGAAGTACTTCTGTTAAAGCTGTTTAATTGTTTTTGTATACTTCGTTTTTTTTTCAGGGTTCCGATTTGTTTGGAGGAGAAAATATATGTATTTTATTTAAAAAAAAAAATTTTACGGCGTCGGTTATTTTAAAAACCGACGCCGAATATTTTTAAAAAAAAATTATTTACGGCGTCGGTTTTTTTAAAAACCGACGCAGAAAGGGTTTTCCGCGTCGGTTTTTAGAAAAACCGACGCGGAAAATCAGGTTGAAAGCGGTTTTCCGCGTCGGTTTTTAGAAAAACCGACGCGGAAAATCCTGTTATAAGCGGTTTTCCGCGTCGGTTTTTCTAAAAACCGACGCGGAAAACCTATTCGACTATATTTTCCGCGTCGGTTTTTTAATGAACCGACGCGGAAAATAATGTCTAAATGTAGCTTCGGCGTCGGTTTTATAAAAAACCGACGCCGAAGCTCATAAGCGAATTATTTTTCGCGTCGGTTTCTATGAACCGACGCGAAAACTCTATTTTTAACGTCGCCTATAAAGACGTCGGTTTATAACCGACGTTAAAAATTAAAAAAAACCGACGCGAAAAAGTGTTTTTGCACTAGTGTTTGTGCTACAATATGATGAATTATATTGATTCATTTCATTGTTGATCTACAAGATGTAGCATTTGTGAATGTTATTTCTCATAACAATGGATAGTTCCTTAATATATTTATATTATTTTAGATCCATCTAAATCAATACCTCTAGAATACTTTTAATGACCAAAGGACAATAAATATGTGGAAAATGATTATTTACACAATTTACACTCCTTCCAAAAATCACCCTTTATAAATAGTGGTATAAATTATGTGATAACATAATGTTATGAATTTCTATGGATAATTTCTTAACTATGGGTATTCTGAATATATATTGAAATATTTATTCATAACCAATATAGGGATCATAATCGTAATCTCATTAGAATTATTCTCATTGATAATTATATGGTTAATTGACCAATTATATTAATTCTAATGTCTCATTCACAATTTTTCAACTCAACATTCATTGATACTTGTTATTATTTTCCTGACTAAAGTATCCCATTTTTAGTTGATTCATTATAAACCAGGCACAAATAAAGTCAATCACATCACAAATGACCTAAAAAATTATTATTATTAGAAAACCAAAAAACAATGTTTAATATTATATTAAATTTTTAAATCTATTAATAAATAAATATAATTGGGTAAACCATTATTCCCATTATTATATCCCACAATATCTATCATAATTTTTTTACAAGAATATGATGGAAAAAATATTCATAAGATTGGTGTGATATAAGATTCATTTAGATAGTATGCATAGAGTGGAAACTAAAATGATCTAATAAGGAATAAAAAATATGGAAAGGTAAATTCCTGACAATACTTGTTATTTTTTCAATAAAATAAGTATAATGAATTAATCGGAAATAATAATTGTTGATAAAATAATTCCATATAAATAATCATATTATCTGGGGTCATATCCTTGGATATCATAACTAATCAATTAATCACATGGAAATCTCATAATTAATCTCATAAATACTATATTCATAATTTTGTTCATCATAACCATACCATAATGGAATCATAACAATTTAACTTATATATATGGGAAAATCCATATCCAATACACTATATAGTTGGTCTCATGAGACAAAACAATTCATCAAAAAGATATAGAGGGAACAAACCTTCACATACTAATTACAATAAATTCATAATATTAATTGGTTGAAACCTTGTTAAAATAAATATTCATATATATAAAATTGTAAAAAAAATTAATAATTTAAGTTATTGATAAACAATATCATAACCATCTAGATTAATATAGTGAATGGCCTAATAATAGTAAATTCATAGTTAAACTAATAACAAATCATCCAAAAATAAATGGATAGATGGTATAAATATTGAATAAAATAAATAAATCATATTATTCTTAAAATTAAGTTGATGTAGGTGATAATATTTTTCAATGATCCTGAGAAAACTCTTATGTAAAATTCCAATATCACATCGAAGTTTCGTATTTTTAATACATCAAAAATACAATTGAAATTTTTCTATTTAAATGTAAATTATATAATTTTAAAGTAATGTTAAAATAAATTATTTTTCATTATTTAATTGTAATACAAACATTTTTAAAAAATTAAAAAACTTTCCTTTCAAAACGTGGTGAAAATGATAAATATTACCTCATTTGTAAAATGTAATGATTATTCATTGTAAAAAAATATATAAGTAAAAATTTGTAAAAATAATTTCATTAATAAATTATTTTATATTAATTGAAATACAATTCAAAACATTTTAATGAAAATCTGGATATTGATTAAAGATAATAACACAGTTTGGACATGTTTATATACAACCCCCAATAGTGATGAAATTGGGAAATTTAGACTTACAACAAGATTGATTTCTATTGTAAATTTTATAACAACATTTATAATATGTATATTTATTATAATTCTATTTTAGATACATTATCAAATATATCAAAACATTTATGACTTAATAATATTATTGTTTAGAATATTTATTAATTATACAATCTAATAAAAAAACTGTTTCGTGTAATAACTACATCAGTTTTCATTTATGTTTTGGTTCAAATGTTCTAGTTAATATTGTATTATAAAATATACATTAAACAATCATAGTTAATAATTATATAAATATATTATTCATTTTATATTTATTTATATTTATCCATTAATAATAGATATTGAAAATTAATTACACTTTTTATTGAGATGATAAACTATATGAATGAACTAACAATGTTTTCAATTTTCAAATAATGAAATGATATAAAATTAAATAATAAAAAACCATTCCAAATTAATTAATATATAATATAATGTAAATATATTTATAAAATACATCTTCATTTACAGATATGTAAATTATAATTAAAAATCAAATCTCATTGATCCATTTATTTGGTAGTCCACACATACACACAAGAGGTGTAATTGTTTCATAATGAATTTAGAATTATGTAGTTATATTTGATATTATAATAATAGATGTAAAACATCTCATTATTATTATATATAAAAATATAAAAAATCCAAATACTCTTCTATAAAAAATATTTATGGTAAATTAATTGTATCACTGTGTTGAGACATGTAAGCCATATATACAGAAGACCTATTATTTAATATTCAATTTAATTGGATGGAAAGTGGATAATTGTTCAGTGGTTATCATAATAACATTTTAATAAAATTAGTAAAATTATGTTTTTAGTTTTGTATAAATTCATGTTTGTTATAAGAGAGCAAAAAATAAATAAATTAAAAGATATTAGGAAAGACAATTACCTATTCATATTGAGATATGTTTCTAAATCATTTAATAAAGAACATAAGGAATTTATTTTTTGTAGACTAGAGCCTCTATCATAATAATAATGAGGATTAAAATTTATTATTTAGGGCATGGAAAAATAAAATTTGTCAATGTGAAGTAAAAGAGTGAAGGAAGGAGATTCCTTTTATAAATAAGGTGGGGTCATTGTGAATTTTATAAAATAGTACAAAATTTTAATGTCCTATTTTTTCCAATTGAATCTAACTAAACATTAATTGGGAACTACTGTGTTGTTTAAATACAATAAAAAATAAATTTATTTATGTCTTTTTAATCATGACCATTTTATATTACAAAATCTTTAGCATATTTTAACATTAACTACGGTAACATATTTATCACACATAATGGGCTATAATTTTACAGATGTGGTAACTATTTACACATTAATGGAAATTATATTATATTTTATACCATGTTTTACACCCATTAAACTGTTGACTATTTTATATATTTTTAAATTAACGTAACAGAATAATATTTTGATAAATTATATTCAATGAAAATTTTGAAACTATTCATTTAATATGACAATAAATACATCTAGAAAATGTTGCAATTAAAATATAATTCATTTTTACATCAATAAAATTAAATATAAATATAATAAATTCATGGAACACTATAAATAAAATAAATTATATAACATTAAATATTATTAATTAAATTTATTCTTGATTTAGATAAATTTAATAAATATTGTATTAGTATTTCACATGAATTTAAGGTAATTATATAATTACTATAAATAAAAAGTAAAATATAATCATTGAATTGAATTAGTTTTAATAAATATTGATAATTATATTTGTTGATAACTTTATTTTTTCATTATGTGGACACATAATCATAAATTAAAGTTAAGGGGGTGTCATTGTGTATTTTTCATTGATCTAAATACAATATTGAAAATTTTCATGGAAAAATATCCCTTAAAAATAAAAAAATTAAGAATAAGGTGATAATGGTTGAATGGAATTGATAAAATATAAATATGAACGAAAATATGTCACCCTAAAATTAAATTTTAATATATTTTTACTCGATATAAAATTTGTAGTGGTGATATAATTTACCGTGCTTATTATTCATAATGACTAAAAATAAATGACCCCTATTTATATTATTTTAACCATATGATTCCAAAAATAAAATAAATATTTTTTCTATCAAGAGATATAAATACATGTATTTAATTTACAAAAAAAATGTAAACTATAATGAATGGATGTTTTTCATACCAAATACTTATTATGTATAAAAAGTTTTTATACCAAAATCAGTCATCAAATGTATTCTTATGTATATAAATAAATTATTAAAAATATATTGTATCTAATATTACACAGAACCTAAAATAAAATTTAACATTTAATATTATTAAATCAAATGTATAGTTCTAAATAAAAATCATTATTTTTCCCTATACACTAGAAAATAATATTTTAGAAATATAAAAAAAATCATTATCACATAATTTTAATATTATTATTTATAATGTGATATTATTTTTAATAATTAAAGTATATATAATATCTAGAAATTTATTATAATATTAATTTCCTAAACATCAGAAATACTAATTTTTTAAGAGTGCATATTTTTTATGTATGAAATAATATTACTGAAAACTATGTACATTTTTTTCAAGAATTTTTTTATTGAGTAGTTAAATTATATATATTTCATCATTAATTTATTACTATTTATACCAACCAAATTCAATGAAATGATAGTCTGGCCATCTTTAAATAAAAATATTATTGGTTTTTTCGTGGATCACTGTTCTGTGTCATATAACTTATCGACACACTTTTATTTTAAAAACATGTGTTGTTACAATTGACTAGGGGATGAATAGTAAATTATTTAAGAAAAAACACCAACATATTACATTATAATAGTCTTGTAATAAAATATTAAATTTTCCTTAGTATCAATCATGTGAGTTAGATACACATGATTATATGTTAATAATATCTCTTCAAAGGAAAATGATACCAAATGATTTTCATCCTACTCATTATTACTATTTAGAATCAGAGGGTAATAAAATATACATTGGATTATTTCATTATATAAAAAACTAATGTTGTATCTATAAAAATAAATAAAATCCATAGGTTGAATAGAATAAAATTATCCTATAATGATTTTAACATGGTTCATTTGTAAATTTATCTAGAAAATATGGATGTGGAGACAATTTTATATTTGGGATAAAATAATTTAAACATTTACTATTTCCATTGAAAAATAAACTTCCATGTATTTCATTAGTGAATCTATTAAACAACATAACAATTTTTTATGAATGAATGAGAGGAAATTTAATCAAATAATATAATATCTATACATGAATGAATTACTAGCATATATGTTACCAAATCATATTCCGGATCCTTGATTGCAATTGTGATAGAATTTTATTTCACTTTCAATCTAGGCCGTAGAGTTTTTTTCATTAGTTTTTATCAACATAACATTGTATAGTCCATTGTTTCAAATAGTGTCTTTGTATTAGAAACATTAGACAGGAACATGAGGTCATACTCGAAAATTCCATTATTCTATCACATTATTGGGGTTTTTCCATCTACATTCATTATCACAGTTACCTTAGTTATCCGACTAAAATAACATTGTTGTCCCCTCTATGTAATTTATGGGATTCTACATCTCTCACATTTGAAAATTATGATATTAATGTTTTATTCCCCAATTATATTTCCCCATCAAACCACCAAAATTAAAATTCACTCATCAATACCTATAAAAATACTCATGATACCTTTATGATTCGACGATCACATTTTAGACTATTAAGGAATAAATAAAAATATACCTATTGATTTAGGTTCATTATATAATGAATAATAATCACTGATTCTATTATACCACATTAAGAATGAGGTCATTATTTAATTTGAGGTTAATGATAATGTTGGAGTGGTATTCCACATGTTGTTTAATTATTTCTACATATCCCCTGAATAATTTTAAATTCATTATCTTGACAACCTTGAAGTCCCTACATATATATCAATAATAATATCACTGAAATAAATAATTTCAAATAATTGTATTTAATTTTTTCTTCTGATTACTTCATTTATCTCTTTTGTAATTCTAATTTCTATCGTCTTACAATATTGGTATGATTTTTTATCCATATGATAGAAACATAAAACAGTATTCTCATTCTCAATGAATGTATTAATGGATTGTTTTTCTAATGAGTTGATATATAGTAATGGGAATGAACGATCATAAGATCCACTAAATGATTGTGAATTGTTTCACATGAAGAGATTGATTATAAAATTCCCATTCAATGTGAAATGTGGGGTTTCTCCACATTGTTTTTCGAATTCAATATATCTGTTAATTCAATTTTAATTTTCATTAATATCTTGACACATTTTCCCATTATATTTAGAATTTCATTTGGGAATCACTGATAATAATTTTTATGGACAGTGTTCCTTCTATTTAAATACAATGACAAAAAGATAGGGATTTTTAGGAAATAGACTTATTAAACTATTAAAAAAATAAAACATTTAAATTTGATGGGAAACATCAAAGATGATAGATATTCCTTATCATGTGAATATCATGGTTTCATTCTATGGTATCCATCATACATGTTGTAACATATATTTTTATGAGAAATTTTATTCTAAGGACTATTTTTCATAGATAGATTGTGAATTTATTAATTTAATTGCCATGGTAGTGTCAACCCATGTTTTTGGGAATATCTATTTGTTATGTGTTTGGTAATTATTTTTCCAAAATATGATCCAAAAAACTGAGAGGTGGGGGGAATGAGTTGTTACATATTAATTTATTATAATGTTTCATAACTCTTAAACAAAAATATTTTTAATCTATGTAACGTTTTATAGTTATCATTCACTAAAATATATCTCATAGAAAAACCAATCCTAGGAAAAAAAATATAAATATAGAACAAAGGAAGATATTTTTAGAGTGTGGAACAAAGACCTATAGTTTTAAATGTTCTATACTCCCACCTACACGGATTCTTTCTATCACTTATTTCATGAATATAATTTAACAAGAAGTGATCTATTAGATAATCCTAATAGAATCATTAGTTATACAGTTGGTTATACCTCCTAAATATTCATTCTTATATCCACTTCCCCATATCATTCCTTTTAAATAACTAGTACATGTATGTAGTTAGAAGCATCAAATTTCATATACGTATCAGATGAACATCATAAAGTCATCACATCCTAAAAATTTATATAGAGTTAAAAATTACATGCATTAAATCATCGAAAACATAAACAATTATATAAGTAACTTGTTGGTATTGATAGTTTTTCAACAAACTCTAATTAAAAATATTCCATAGAAAATATCATTCTCATATTCAACATTAGGATAACCTTTATCTGATGGTCTATGTCTGTTAAACTTCAGTCTGATTCTCCCTTTTCTATGCCTTTATCATTTGATTAGGAACTCAATCAGTATCTCATAATTCATCTATCATATTTAGATAAGTCTGATGAGACTTAATCAAATGTTTGTCACTCAGATGGGCTCACTCTTATTGACTTTATCCTATTATGTACCTATTAACAAATGAATAGTTATTCCCTTTTATAGGAATCCCACATATATATTGGGTAGGATTTTGAAAAGAATTCCTCCTCAATTATCATTTCTAAACCAACAATTATTTATTAATATCAGGTGGAACATTGAATTCCTAAAATCCTATCAATATAACTAAAAACATCATACTTCTTCAAGTTCACAATAATTAGTTCCCTTCAATTCTTCAATATGATTGTCCGTTCTAATTCTTCAGTATGATAAAGGCAATTATAGAACTGGAGACTACCCTTTATAATGACCTATTGTAAATATAATTTTTTTTTATAGAGTCTTCAGACATAATATTATATGTATGACATTTAGAACCATTATATTGTATATTCAAATTATTTATACATTTCCTCTTTTCATCATACTAATGGTTTTTAGTTTGATTGCATTATTAGTGTCACATACATTCCAATGGTTGTTGTCCCAATGTTTTTGTATCACAATTCATCATTCATCGGTCTTAAAAAATGAAATAAAACTCAACAATTATAAATAATTATTCCTTTGTTAAAACTTTTCATATCCTATAAATAGTATACTAACAATATGAATTAGTGTCCGAAACAATTATGGTGGATCAATGGAATACTGTGTTAGATGGACCGGTGTTGGAAGTTAAACATTTACTCCAACAAGATCAATCCTTTATACTTTTGGTATTGTCATGTCTATAATTCTCAAAATCACAATTCTCATACCTAAGATCTTCATCCTTTTTCATCTACTATTACTCAGAATTATGTGTAGTAGAAATTGATAACTTCCATCATAATATCCTCTCTTACACAAAATCCATATTGTATCATGACTTCATCATGACATTGAATATTTTGAATATCATCTATAGCGCATTCTGACTTCTAATGGAATGCATTATTACGTTCCATCCTTTATGAATCACATTTCATAAAGATGAATTGTCAATGTGATTGTCATCACCATCCCTCCCCATTTCCATAATTAGGATTAAATAACATGTTTCTTAAAAAACACATGACTATTTTTTGTTACAAAATAATAATTAATCATCATATTTTCATTAGATATAGATAGAATATATTATATCTTCTCATTACGGTCATCTTTTCATATATTGGACCCATAGTGGATCTGATGTACCTATTCTACTAGAAACAATTCTTCTCAAAATGATGGTCATTCTTAATAATTATGTGTTAGATCCCAGGATTATAACGGAGAGTATAATGATTGATATCTTTAAATTTTCAAAAATTCAACCATTTATAATCTATTTTCATTTATTGAATAAAAAATGTGGAACATTATTTGATTCTAAAAATTTTACCCTTTGTTTTTTTGTCATTACCCATATTAACAACACCAAAACAGTAATTCTCGATTGTTTGATTATCACCTTATCTTCACTAAATTACCTCCAAGATCTCCTTATTTCTTTTCTCACCCCCTATTTCTTATCTATCCCATAATTTAAAATCAAATTCAACAGGTCCATTATAAAATGTTTCACCATTTATAGGAAAATGAACTTATTTCTAAGGGTTTTAACTTTCTATCAAAATATTAAAATTAATCTTCAAGAGAGCATGATTTTCAAATGACATCCGTAAAAAGTGTCCTTCAACTAAAATATACTATTACTACATGGGTGAAAGTGATGTAGAATATAATAGTGAATTAATATGATTGTCAATTTTTTCCATTGAACACCTTTCATTTAATATCCTTTTATTGTTTCTTTTGAAAATATCATTTTTGGGGAAATCATGAATGGATCTATTTAAGATATAATTAAATTTACCCCATCTTAAAAAATATATCATTTTTTTTAGGTGTGTAAAAAAAATATAATATTTTTATTTTATAACCTCAATTTTTTATCATCAAAGAATAATATTACATTCACTAACATCAACTTTTATACATTGCATCATTCAATTACCTGAATGTTAGTAAAAATAAAATTATTTTGGGAATAAGGAATAACCTCTTAGTTTATATTATGTAACATTTGGATATATATTCCTCGATAAATATTTTAATTTTCCCCATCTTCATAGATTTTTTATTGTATGTTTTTTCTTTCTTCTATTCGTCAATCTCAGATTTTGTTATCAGATTCATTTCATTGAGGATTCTTTTGATAATGCTTTCAAAAATAATTTCTATCATAGTATCCATCTAATTTTTATGAACATGTATCAATTAATTATTTCCTTCCTCATATTATGTCAAGATAGTCATTCAACATTTAGTTACATTCTCCTCTTTCTCAAATATCATGAATATTTTTTGATTTTTAAAACATAATATGTTGATAACTTTTTATCAAATTCAGGAACATCATTAGAATCCTTTTTAATTATATTTAATTTAGTTTATTTTTTTTCTTCTTCTATATAAATAGTTATATCATATTTTTATGGACATTTAAATATCCACTACTATTATTCAGGAATAACACTATTTTCTACACTTTCTTAACATACACAAATTTTATCATCTTCAATGTTTACTCAATCATTTCTACATAATCATTAGGAACATTTAATCTCTAATTCACATTATAAATACCCCTAAATTAATATATATATTTCCTTGTTGACAAATTTTTTACCTATATGAATAATATCTATGTCTAAAAATTCCATAACACAAATAATGTCCTCATAATCGTGATCTTTTAGATAGAGAGTAAAACATATTAGAGAATTATAGTTGTTGTTGTTTTTTCATCACAAATCATGGAATACTATTATTATGTGGATAATTTCTTGAAAAATCACTATCATTCAATGTGAAATTTTTTTCCATAAAAAATCTTTTTAAACCATTCTTTTCACCTTTTTAGAAGTGTCTCCATTAACATTGACACCATTCATGATGTTTTATCCCTAATTAATTATTTATTTTTTTCGTTCAATAAATATTGATTATGTTTCTGAAAAATATTCCTCTTTATCAACCAACACTGATTTTATAACATCTATTATTTTCCAGATCTAGCTATCTTAAACATCTTCTATTTACTTTCATCAGCAACTATCAATTATAACCCCCTTATTTTTTATTGTTAGGTGAATATTTTCCATTTCATTTTATATTTCATTCAAGATCACGATTCTCAAAAAAAATTCTATATCATCTTTATACAACAACCTTCTTAATTTCTCAAGTTGATTATTCGGTTTGATTGCATTCAACAAATTCCTTTTCATATTCCATTCTTTTTCTGTATCTTCATCCTAATCATCCTCACTACTGATTGAATTAATTCTATTTATTACATGAGATATATAGTAGAGTTGGTGATCATGATCATCAGTTGATTAGGAATCATCCATATTTATTTTTCTCATATGACTTTTATTCTTCTTATTTTCATTAGTAAACATTTCCATCTATTTCTCCCAATTTTTTTGAGTTTTCACATCATCATTATCGGACTCATAGTCTCAAATATTATTCCCTGTAAAATTTTATGAAAAATTTATATTCTCAATACAATTAATTTTTTTAATGTTTTTACATATCCACTTTCTCTTATTGTATTTCATTTAACACAATAAGATTTTTTATACAAATCCTTCTCTTATTCCTCTATTTCTGAATCCCATGATTCTTCTTCAACTTCTTTTTACTGAATTTTCCCTTTGAACAAATTTCAAAAGGAAATTTCTTGATTACCCATTTTATTACATTTTATTAACCTATTTATTATCTTTTCATAAGTAACATCTATATAGTTTAGATAATACAAAGATTGATTTTCAAACCTCTATCATCTAATGATAAAACATTAGAATCAAATATATAAGGAATAATTATCAATTTCAATTCAACAATGTCTTAGTCATCAGGCTTCACACTGAATTATATCATGGTTATTTACAATATAACATACCCTTGAAAAAAGTCAACATTAAATTCATCCTTATCGATTTTAATATCATCATACTACATCCTCTAGTTTTGTAACTTTTCTTTCCTCACCATTTTATTTACTTCAAAAAAGATTTTTAACTTAAGTTTGATAGCATTGGATGTTCAATATACCTTTAAAAAATGAAATTCAATTTTAATTAGAGATTATTGTAAAAATATTTATGTCAACTATAATTTCTATGAATTCCCTTTATAGGGGATTTAAGAGGATCACTCTCAATATTAATAGGGAAATCAATCCATAATATCTTTCCAAACATCATACCAAGAGGCATAAGATAGTGTATCATTATATCATTCCATATATGATAGTTCATATGAAAGAAAAAAAATCCCTTAATAGTTTATCAAATTCAACATTTCCATTCTCAATGATGGATCCTTCATAGGTAATATAGTCTGACACCAATTGTTGTTCCCAAATAGGATCTAGACCACATAGAGTGGGGTTGGTTGAATCAATGGTTATTTATATTTTAAAATAAATATTATTTACACTGTATCAAAAAATACATATACTCTGAAACTTGTGAAATTTATAATTATAGTGACCCTCACTTTTCATACATTAAAATGAGATAATTGTTTTGGAATACATTAAAAATTGCACAAATTGATGAAAAAATACCACATTAGTTTAGTACCTCTAGAAACAGGGAAATATGAAAATTGGTACATAATTGTATTAAATTATCTCCCACTAGGTTCTTAAATACTATAACCATTCATATAAATATCATACTTAATACATACCCATGAAACATGGTAAAGGAATCATAAAATGTTGTGATATTGGATTATTAGTATTTGTAAACAAGAGAGACATATGAGCATAAACATGACCATTTGATTATGATAACACAATCATAACATTATAAGATCATACACTATATATCATAAGATCATAAAATTGAATCACATAACAAACATTGATTATTCATAAGACATGTAGAATAAAGAAATTATTAACATTATACATGAATTAATAACATAGGTAAAAATGGAATTATTGTATACAGAATATAATATAAAATGATTTACATAGTAGCCTTAGAATAACTTATAATACAATCTTAGTAGTATGTTTTATCTCCCCCCACCCAATTCATATTTATAGTTCACTCACATAGAAATTTTCTTTATATGAGTTCACTCCCCACACCATTTGGGTTTTATTGTTCATTCCTATTTCTATTTTGGTAATATGAGTTCACTCCCCAAATTTTATTGGTTGTCATGTTTTAATCCCATGGCGATAGTATATGTCAAGGTTCAGTCATAAGACCATATTAATCCATATAATGAGATATAAATCATTATTGTAATGCCCCGACCCTAGTTACCTAGAGTCGGTTCATTATGACATAACATTGTCATGATCACAAGAAATATCAAATCTCAGAATACCGATTAGTTTAGTATCCTTGGAAACACTAGATACATTCATAAAAGTTTACATTACATCATTAAAAAAACATCTTGTCTTCATATCCGCTCATACTATCCCTGAAGGTCATTCATAAATTACTTCTTCATAATCCTGGGAAAAATAAAACAATGAAAGGAGTGAGCTCAGATGCTCAGTAAGGAATACATTATCACAGAAGCATTCATAGATATGCATAAACACTTAAGGCAGTTTATAATTAAATCAAAAGCCTTTTAAAATTGAAATTCAACATAGAATGGAAAAAATAAAATGAAATAATTCCATTTACTTATTCACATGGATATTCTGCTAATCGAATAATCGCATGCAATATCAATAACCACTTTCATAATGATGGAATGCATAATTCCAGACTATCATAACCACATATCCAAGGCCTCATGCCAAGACTACAAATAAGATTTTTCCATGGCCTTGAGCCAAGACACTAGTTTGTCTCATGTGACCTACCGATGCATCGAGGATCTATAACGGGATCCACCCATCACTTATTAAGTCCAATGCATTCCTCATATGAATAGGTTTAAACATAACATAAACATTCGTATTAAAACTATCGTATGAAATGTCAATACTTTAACTACAAACCATGAATGGTATAAAAATAGTACATCCACAGTCAAACATAACTCATTCGATACAATATGGAAGAATGTATTGTATCACATTAACCTCAATCAAGAATAATGAATGATGTTGACATAGATGAAAATAATTAACAAAACTATTTGAGAGAAATATCCCCCTTTTTCTTGAAATCATTTAAAAGTCACATTATTTGTGAAGAAGCCATTTAAAAGAGATTTCTGAATCAAAGTGTCCCATAACACTTTGAAACTTTTAAAAGGAGTTTTAATTTTAAAACTTTAATGTCCATATAAATAAATCCTTAAAAACATTTTTTAAAACATGGACATTAATGAGAAAGATTTAGAAGAATAAGTCTTTAAAACATTTAAAAACTGTATTTTAGTTAGAGTTTCTAACCAAAAGAGAGACACTTGAATACAAATAATTGAGGTAATAAAAACATTGTAATATCATGAGAATAAATTAATTCATTATATACTATGTCAAAGTACATTATATACAACACAGAAATGTGATTTGGTGTATAACAACAACGAAGTCTCAATGGAATGTAAATGGAGATGAAATCTCTCACAAAGGCTGTATCCTTAGGTTAAGGATAAATCAACGACATAATTATGTGTGACAAATAAAAATACAGTAAATATTATTGGATATTCACTGTAAAACAATCAATGGATATTCACACATAATCTTGTAAAAACAACAACAATGAATTGGATGTTTAACTCAACAAATGGAGAGTGAGTTAAAATTACTATTATGAAATTCATATAGATGACTTGAGAAATTATCAATGGAGTGATTATGTTTATCAACAGTATATACATAGGAAGGGGAGTGGATATTATGACATAATCAAATGAATAGTGATTCCACACATAATCGTGGAGTAATATAATCAATGAAATATGCGTAAAGCCAAATGAGTGGAAATAGAAATTCCAAATTCCCTTATCGTTTAGGTAACATACGAAACATACACCCATGAATGAAGGATCTTAAATTGATGATTTAAATACCCATAAATTACAGTATATTACACAATGAATACAATCATGGGCAGTACACACACCACATGCAATAAATAAGTGGTGAATAATGGAATACTCACAGAATTAAAAGTGAGATAAGAAACCCCTTACTTTGTACATTTTCCATGGTCAACGGTAGGTTAAACTCCTGTATAATGGTGAAATAATTTTTATTTAATTATAAAAGAATCATATGGATTAATATGATATAATATATGATCTTTTAACATTTATTTGTCAATAATATCATAAAATTATCGTCATTTCGGGTGTTAACGAGTTCATTTTACTTTATATTCATTATTATGTGAGCCATATTTGTCATTAATGGGATGTATATTATTCATATCCAGAATGATATCAAGTCCTTAAATATTATTTTTAATCATCAAATGAGAATTATACTTTAATGGATACTATGGAGAATGAATCTCATCCCGTTCGTGGAGACAGTAGTCCGTACGTACGCTCGTGCGACAATATCATTCTTTTGATATTAAAATAATATATAATTGGATGGTATATCATATACAAATAATTATTATCATGTTATATTTATTTTTTACATGAGTTACACATCATTATTATACCCATACAAATAATAATATATTGAATAACAATTACACCACGACGTGGAGACGGTAAGACGTACGTATGCACGTGTGGTGACATGTTTATCAAAGGATGGATAGAATACTGAATATGGTTGTACCATATTTATAATAACATCACAGTATATATATGATACTGGATTTATTATTTTATAATGGTATCAACAAAGGAAGAAGAAGTGGAAGAAGAAAGGAACTTGGAAAAGGGTGGTGAAATCATTACCTCTTCTTCTGGTTCTTACATTTGATTTGATCAAAAGGGATCCATAGGATGGCTTTCAGATCAAACTAAGGCCTATAGGTTGTAGTGAGGGACGTTGGGAGAGTATTTGGGCATAGTTTGGCTGAACAAAAAGGCTTTTATGGTCTGAAGAAATTAGAGGGAGGAGTTCCCTTTTATAAGAGGGGTGAGGGGCACCTTTGGAAGAGATAGAAATATTAACGTATAATAAATACATATTCGGTTTCTAATGGCTCCAAAGTTTATTATTTAAAGTTTAAGGTGGGGATGGGTCGAAAACCCCTCAACCAAAATAATTTAGACAGGTTTGGGTCCTTATATTAACATTATCTTTAAGTATTAACTCTTAGTTATTTAGTTTCACTTTTACCATGTCTCTTTGTATTTTTTTATTATATGGTTTATAAACATACCATATAAATCCAAGAGACCCCCAAGTGGTTAATTAATGATAAAACTATCATGATATAAGTCTCTTGGCCGAACATTAGATTTTGAGGAATTTAATATCAATTAATAATATAATATTTGTTTTAATAACTCTTTTATGTCAATTTTGAAACTATTCAATAGTTGATTTTTTTGAAACACATAACAGAATTATTAATTCAAAAAAAGTTAATTAAATAAATCCTAATATGTCATATTAACGTATAAAATTAGTTTAATTCAATAAAAGTCTCAAAGTATATTTATTTTGGGTATTTATAATATAAATTATTCTAATTTTTCACTATTACGGTAATTACTATATCACCATTGTGTCGTACATAAATTAAATTATTTAATGTCTAAAAATTATAAATAATATATCATTATGTAGGAACTCTTTTTATCTTTCTAATGAATATTTATATTCTAAAATCCAACATATATAACCCTATGTAACAAATGTTTTTCTAAAAGATATATGCTTGTGTCATTTTTGTATTCATTTTAACCTAAATAAAATAACGTGTCCCTATCACTTACAAGTGGATCTGTGTGGTCCCAAAATCGACCCAAAGATGACCATGGTCGACCATGTTTTAACAAATAGGGGTAAGAAACGTTTTAGGGTAATTTAGTATTATTATAATATTATTTTTTAACCCTTGTTTACCGGATTTACCCTTTAACCATGGTAAATAAAATATTTATCGAAGTAATTATCCAAAATGTCTGAAAATAAAAGTTAACTATTTACACAATTTGAACATTATGATTCCTAATATGGAATCCATTTTTCCAAATTCAAAACACAGAAGTGGCAGAAATTAATTTAAAATTAATTCCCGTTGTTAAAATAAAAAGCGTGTTTTTAAGAGATAATAACTATCAAAAGATTGACACTTGTTTATGTCTGGTTTAAATGTGAAATTATGTTCAATGACCAAAATTGTATTAAATGGTAAAAATGTATTCTAAATATACTTTAAAACCACTCAAATTCATAATTTATCACCATTAATTATTTCGATTAAAAAAGATGTTTTTAATTAAGATTTAGTAATTTTTACTATTCATCAAAATATGAAGGTTATCCGAAAAGTACCAAAGTTTCACCCTAGGCTAATTTCAATATTCTGAATCCAAAAATGAAGTCCATTTTGAGATATAGAATTTATAATATTTCAAAAATTAGTTATTACTATTCAGAATGGCTAGTTTGATTGGTTGTGGTGTGTTAGAATCTCGAAGTTGCGTACAATGCACGCCATTGCATTATTCAAATGGAAATGTACCATGGAATCTTGGGGTGTTACATTCTCCCCTTCCTTCAATAAATTGCGTCCTCGAATTTTTTTTTAAAATTGGGTTTGATAATATAATGGAAATTCCCACATCAGAAAATGTGTCAATAAAACTATCACTTTAAAAGAATGAAGGAGAGGTATAAAGGTCACCCAAGATAACCCATACTCGGATTCCATGTAGAAAAACAAGGATATGGATGATAAACTATGTGTCATGTTCTAATGGAGAGGGATAGAAATCATGAGCAGGAGAAAGTTAACAATAAAAAAACCACAAACTTGTGTTGGGACAAACGGTTATTAGTCTCCTAGCAGGAAAGTAAACAGACAACATTTTTTTTGTTTTAAGTATCATTACATAAGGATGAGGAATTCATTTATGATATTGAATAAGAATATAAAGATGTATACATACTTTATAAGTACAGTTTCACTGTTTAATAAATTTCCACCACTAACTCAATTTTTTTTAAATTATGAGTATTCAAGAAGACTTCGTCACACTGGAAGAGCTAGAATAAGCTTCTATAGAATCACATAATCCATGTAGGATAAAATATATATTTACATTGTCTTTGGAGATTACTAAAAACCAAAATGGTCAGTGAAAGATCTAATGATCCTCCAAAAGGATATTCCTTGAGATAAATAAACAGTAATCTGAATTTCTAAAATTAAACCAACAATACCACAATGTTAAATAAATACCATTCAATAAAAAATTGTCCTAAAAATCCTTCAATATAATCCAAACTAATATTTAAAACCAAAACTTATTAATAATGTAGTATTCCATGTTAAATTGTATCTTCAAATGACATTAATTTCTCTTAAATTCACATACTTAAAAGTAATTAACCTAATCATTTCCATAAATAAACCAAATCATTATGAATCCACAATAAAAACGTAGATAAAAATCCACCCTTACTCCTCAAATGAAATCCCATACAACTCTATTTTCCTTTGGCATATAGTGTTCTCAACAAAGAGAACAACTTCCAAAATAAATTTTATCACTTAATCACCAAATCATTTTCTTATACTACGGGTATTCATTTGATAAGACATAAGATACCAAATAAAATTATTATTGATCAATAAAATAATTTAACTAAAAATAATAGTCACACTAACCAGGGACTCCATGTAGTCCAGTGGTAGGTGATAAATCCAAATCACACATTGGTTTTGGGTTTGATTCCCAGATCTTTGTCCGACGTGACGGGTTGTCACGCCGTCTGCGTGTTGTCCTTTTCAAAAACTATATTTTATAATATTACCAAATTGAGATAAATTCCTCAAAATACCATAATATAATTTAACCACAAATGTTATATCATACCTTGAATTTTTATCCCAAATTATAATAACTTATAATTCTCTCAAACCCCAATGATCCTATAAAACCAAATGGCTATTTATACCTATATCCTCAAGAGAAGAGATAATTCATCTTCAAATATCATTCTCACATGGCAAACTACAGGGTTACAAACACAAGAGAAAATTATTCCAAAGTAAACCCATCAACAAGGAGCACTAATTTTTTTAAACATTTCTCAAACCATTTATTTCCACATAGCTTCTTCTCTGACCCAGAAGATATCCTATAGAATAGTGCATTCACTCGGGTAATGGCCAGGTCCCCTACATTTACGGAAAATGACTGTAAATGGACTCTTGGGACTATTTTTATCTTCTTCCATAGTACTCTTCATTTTTCTTCGGCAATTCTTCACTTTGTGTCCTTCTTTTCCGCACTTAAATCATTTATTTTTCCCATTGAGACAGTTTCCTGGGTGTCTCCTTCCACATTTCCTACATGATGGAAATTGAGGATACCTTTCTCCATTGTCTCCACTGCTGTAGCTCTTATCATTCATCACCACTCTCTTTTTTTGAGTCCAGGAATTGGTTAATATATATATTGTTGATCATATTTTTGGAAAATTGATTTGGCATAAAGGCAATATCTTTTACACCTATCAACATTCCATTTTGTTTCTCATTTCCACCACTGTTCCTATAAGGCCCCAGCCTTAAACCTTACATAATATTGAATTAACTGAGTAATTCACATTGAGGATCTTTTTAGGTTTAGAGTTTTAGAGAATTAGGACATAACTATTACATATCAAAAGATTACAAAGTAGTCACTTCTACTAAATTTCCATAAAATAAAAAACTCTTTAAAATAAACATGTATAGTTCCATGTTTTAGGTAGCATGACTTTCCCTTGATCCCATCCTTGACCCTATTCCACGCTAAGTCCTGTGAAAAACATTCCAAAAACTTGGGATGAGCATAAGAAGCTCAGTAAGGGATACACAAAGAATGAAAACTGTTAGTTTTTCAAAACAACAAGTAAACCATGAATACTTTATCAATGTAATACTTTTCACCTTCATGAAGTAGTAAAAACTCTTCACTGAAAAAAAAGTATCATTACTTACCTTTTTGTAACCAAAGTATTACCATAAAACCCATATAAAGAACACATAACATATATAAAGGTAACTTGGGACATAAACATACTTAAGTGGAATAACCATACGGTTGACTTCCACACATATCACTTAATGGAATAGCCATACGGCCAATTTCCATACATACATAATGGAATAGCCATACGGCAGACTTCCATACCCAATGCATTGGAGGTTATAACGTAACCACCCGTCCTGGTATTCACGGCACCACACGTCATATGGTTTATAACGTAACCACCCGTTAAAATGTCCAAGTACCAATATAAAATCATAAAACATAAAACCAATATAAAGGAATGATAACATTTCCACATTTCAATCAAAATATATCATAATAGAATCCTTTATCAAAACCATTTTCAATACCAAAATACATAAAAGAGTATATGGTATTTATTTTATTTTAAAAACATTACGGCTTGTTGAGGAAGCCAAAGACCAAATAATACTCGCGGCGGCGGAAAAAGTCATTGCCACCGCGTACGTTAAAAAAACATTCCTTTTTGTCGTTTAGTAAAACGCTTCGTAGAAAAAGATTCCTTTTGTATAAAAGTAAAAGTCAAAGGAGTTTATACACCGTATAAAAGAATGTTGTGTATAAAACTAAATATGCCTCAATGAAAGGAGATTGAGACGAAGTCCCTTACGAAAACTCGGCAGCCTAACGACGCCACTTAAAACTTCCAAAATGGATTGATGAGAGGAAATAGGGTCTCTCATCACATCAATATACTGTTTACAGAATGAGTAATATAAAAGAACATCCACCAACATAACAAATAGGAGCTTAAAAGAAGTGACATAAAGGAGAGTACTTTAAAAGAAAGAGAGAGGTTAGATCTCTTACGAAAATTCGGCAGCCTATCGGCGCCACTCAAAACTTCCAAAATGAATTGGTGAGAGTGAATAGGTTATCTCATCACATGAACATAAAAATTACAGTAAGTGTAATATAAAATATCATCCCAATAACAAGAAAGATGAGCTTTAAAAGGAATGACATAAAAGTGTGTACTTAAAAAAAAGAGAGGAGTAGGATCCCTTACCTCGAGTCCGACTTGACTCGATCATTCTTTAATCTCCTGAATAATAAACTTGAGTTAATTTATAATTCCTTAAGAACCCTTTTTCAAGTTCATTATTACTTTTATACCACTTATTACCATTTCACAAACATTATGTAATCATTTAAGTTAATAATATTTGTTTTGCCGATATTTGGTTCTTAAGTCGAAAGTGGTCTTCTTACAATTAAATGTTGTTCGTGTGGCAAAATGTTTATTATATCCAGAATTTTATTCATTATGTAGATATCATATATGTCATGTATATCCAGTACATGCATGCATTTATAACATTACATAATCATTTATAGGTAAGAAATGAAATGCACCGTTCATGGAGACGGTAAGCTGTACGTACGCATGAACGCTACATTCATTTCTATTTCGTATTTTATAGAATGGAATAATAATGATATAAAGGTATATTATAATTCCAGTATAATATCATATATAATATCATATTTCCATCCTTTATACATCCCACATATGGTATTTAACGAATCAAATCACTTTGAGGGGGCGGTAGTCAGCACTTCCTTAAATGAAGATATCGCGTATACCCATAATGGAAGCCATAAATGTAAGACAAAAATGAAAAATACAGAAGCATAAATAAAACATAAACATATTATATATCATATATAATAATAGTGACATCATAATGGCCACCGTTGAAGGTGTTAAATGAGTATTGAACAATCATCGTTTCGGGAGGCAGAATTTCACCATCCACGGAAACCGTATGTTCTTTAACCATTTGATGTAGTTGTGTGAGAGTGTGGCTCGAATAAATCTTATAACAACATCCTAGTATATTGAAGATACTGGTGTTGTTACAAAAGATGTAAATAAAAAGATTTTAGGGGGTAGGAGAAGCAAAATAAAACAAATGAACATGAGAGAATGAATTACCTTTGAAAGTGTAACTCCTTTTGATTTGAGCCTAAAGGCTTCCTTTGAAAGGATTCTGCCCAAAGGGAATCCTCTAGGATGAGGAGAGGGATGTGGAGAGAGTAAATGGGCAGGGTTTGGCCGAGCCAAAGGCTTGAGGAGTGTGTTAAATGAGGTAGAGGTGGGGGCCTTTTATAAGAGGAGAGGAGGGGTACTTATGGAAAGTAAAGAAATATTACTTTATTTGAAAATGTGTTTCGGTTTTAAAAGGTCCCACATTGATAGAATTCGTCGATAAGGTGATAAGGATTCGAAATCCACTCATCCAATAGGTTTGTACATGTTTTGTTCATATATTTTACATTATCTTTCCATTTTATTTAAATCGTCAAATAAAGATATCATCGCTGCATCATTATTATGTCATAAATAATTTAATTTATTTAATGTCTAAAAATTATATAAAAAAACTATTATGTATGAAATCTTTTTATCTTTCCAATGAATATTTATAATCAAAAATATGACTTGTATAGCCCCACTTAAAAATTGTTTTAGTAAAACATATCATGTTTGTGTCAATTTTACTTTTACATTAAATAAAATGTTATTTATGTCATTTCCCAACCAAAGTGGATCCATGGGGTCCCCAAGTTGACCCATGGCTTGTCTTGGTCGGCCATGATACAACCAATGAGGGTAAGACATGTGTCAAGCTCATCTCATTTTATTAAAGCATTATTTTTACCTTAAACTACACTAATTACCACTAATCGCGATTAAAAACTTAATAAGTTACTATTTTCCAAAAAATTATTTTAATCTCATTGAACCAAATTTTACTTCTTAATGACAACCATGTATGTCTGATTTTTGAAAATCAAAACATAATGATGGCAAAATGTCATTTAAACGGAAAAATCAGTTTTTATAAGTACCACTTAGCGGTTTCACTATTCATCAAAAATTGAAGTTTTTCAGAAAAATCCCAAAAATTCACCCTAAGCTATATTTGATATTCTGAATTAAAAAATGAAGTCCATTTTACAAAATTCAAAACATATAAGTCACATTAATTAATTTAATAATTAATTCCCGATGTCATGTCAAATAGCGTTTTTTATGAAACATTATGTATCAAAAGATTGACACTAGTTTAAGGCTGATTTCAAAGTGAAATTGATTCCAACGAACACTATTGGATTTAATGGTAAAAATATTTTCTAATTTCACTTTAAAACCAATTCAAAATATAATCTAATCATATAAATAAATTAGATTAAAAAGTGATTTTGAATTAAAATACAACATTTTACACTATTCATTAAAAAAATGAACTTTATCGGAAAGATACCAAAAATTAACACAAAGTAAATTTTGATGTCCCGATTCTTAATAAGAGTATTATTTGGTCCAAAAGAATGTATAAGAGTGATAAAAACTATATTTAATGATAGTTCTCCATTAAAAGGCGATAAGTGAACCTTTAGTGAAAACTAAGGCATATACACCTAAAATTGAATTCTTTCCTTATTTTAAGCCTCTATCCTATATTGTTTTAATGTAAAAACATTTAAAGATATATAATCATGTTTTAGTTATTTCTATCCATTCCCACCAATACAAAGGCTACATGTTATCTACCATTTAAAATAATATTATTAGAGTGCAACATAAGATTCCCAAGAAACTCGTTGTTGCGTGTTGGGTACGCCATCGAGCATAGCGTCCCCTTTAAAGTCATATTAATATTTTATTCACAAATAGGGATACATATGAAAATGTCATATTCTTTATTTACCTGGGGTGTTACATCCTTCCCCCCTTTTGGGAATTGCGTCCTCGCAATTTTAAAATTGCGCTTGGAAACATCCTTAAAAGTCCCACATCGGAACAAGAGTTGGTAAAACAATCACTTTAAAATAAAGAAAGATAATTACAGAGGTCACCCGAGTTAACCCATACTAGGATTCCAAGTATGAAAATATGGACATGGAGGAAAAAACAAAGGGTCATGTTCTGATGGAGAGTGATAGAAAACATGTTTAGGATAAAGTTAACCACGAGAAAATCACAAACTTGTGATGCGTTAAACGGTATTAGATTCCCCAGTAGGAAAAGTTAATAGACAACATTTTTATTTTAAGTTACTTTTTATTGAGTAATTTATTCATAAGGAAACATAATCACTTATTATATTGACTTTCAACTTTTATTAGATTCCTTACACAAACTCATATTTTCTCCAAAAGACGAGTATTTAGGAAGACTTGTTCACATTAAGAGTATTATAATCAACTTCTAGAGAATCACCTAATCCACAAAATAGAACTATATACTTCCCATGTCTTTAGACTTTAACCAAAACCAAAACCCAAAAGGCTAGTACAAGATCAGATAATCCAGAAAAGGATAACCATTTATAAAAAGAAAATCTATTCTTAATCTCCAAAATTTGTCCAACAAAACCCAAAGTTCAACGAGGACCATTCTATAATCAATTTGTCCATAAAATTCTTCAAAGTAAACCAATATAAGATTGAAACCCAAATATTTGAAGGATTTAGTCGCATATTCTTCCATGATAAATCATAACATTTATCCCCCAACAATATCAGTTGCTCCGAAAGTCTCGTTTTGAAAAGTAATTAACCTAATCACATATCCTCCATGATAGGTTAATCATTTTCAAAAATAACCCAAAATCAACTTACTCCTAATTCATAAAATAATATAACTAGAATGAATCAGTCAAACTAACCAGGGACTTCACGTAGTCCAGTGGTAGGCGATAAATACCAGTCGCACTTTGGTTGTGGGTTCGATTCCCGCAGCTTTGTCCGACGCGACGGGTTGTCACACGGTCTGCGTGTTGTCCTTTTTTCAAAACTATATAATTCATAAAACATTCCCCAAAATGAGATAAAATCTTCAAGAATAATCATAACATATTTTAACCTCAAGTTTATCTCATTCCTTTCATTTTCCATCATATCATTGAGTAACCCATAATTACCTAAAAATTAATTATCATATAAACCCTAATGGTTACCGTAGTAATTATTACCTGAATTTCCACATCGAATTGGCCATCTCGTACCTGATGCATTAGAGAACTCACCAAGGTTGAAGTGGTTGATCATGACTCCTTGATATTTGGTTTAGAACAACCACGAGTTTCCTCATTGAATCCTTCATTTTATCTATTATCTTAATCAGAGAACCACCACAGTTTCCTTCAAACCTGTTGTCTCTTTGGTGCCTGCTAGATCCATCCATTCACTAAAAATAGAAATGTCAGTGTGAGTATATCAACAAAACCATCATGTACTAATGAGTAAGATAGACAATAAAATATACTTACTCATTCACTTTATCTAAAACTAAGACTCTTTCTGAAATCCTAACCATTATGGTAATTGTCAATTATGCTTAAAGAATACCCTAACCTCTAAAGTTATCTAAACCGACCTTTGATACCAACTATAAGGCCCCAGCCTTAAACCTTACTTAATATTGAATTAAATGAGTAATTCACACTGAGGATCTTTTCAGGTTTAGAGTTTTAGAGAATTAGGACATAACTATTACATATCAAAAGATTACAAAGTAGTCACTTCTACTAAATTTCCATAAAATAAAAAACTCTTTAAAAGAAACATGTATAGTTCCATGTTTTAGGTAGCATGACTTTCCCTTGATCCCATCCTTGACCCTATTCCACGCTATGTCCTGCGAAAAACATTCCAAAAACTTGGGATGAGCATAAGAAGCTCAGTAAGGGATACACAAAGAATGAAAACTGTTAGTTTTTCAAAACAACAAGTAAACCATGAATACTTTATCAATGTAATACTTTTCACCTTCATGAAGTAGTAAAAACTCTCCACTGAAAAAAATTATCATTACTTACCTTTTTGTAACAAAAGTATTACCATAAAACCCATATAAAGAACACATAACATATATAAAGGTAACTTGGGACATAAACATACTTAAGTGGAATAACCATACGGTTGACTTCCACACATATCACTTAATGGAATAGCCATACGGCCAATTTCCTTACATACTTAATAGAATAGCCATACGGCCAACTTCTATACCCAATGCATTGGAGGTTATAACGTAACCACCAG
Source organism: Viscum album (assembly GCA_963277665.1). Lineage (NCBI taxonomy): Eukaryota > Viridiplantae > Streptophyta > Magnoliopsida > Santalales > Viscaceae > Viscum > Viscum album. The sequence continues at coordinate 24,507,718 of OY728120.1, read as the reverse complement.
TCCTGGTATTCATGGCACCACCCGTCATATGGTTTATAACGTAACCACCTGTTAAAATGTCCATGTACCAATATAAAATCATAAAACATAAAACCAATATAAAGGAATGATAACATTTCCACATTTCAATCAAAATATATCATAATAGAATCCATTATCAAAACCATTTTCAATACCAAAATACATAAAAGAGTATATGGTATTTATTTTATTTTAAAAACATTACGGCTAGTTGAGGAAGCCAAAGACCAAATAATACTCGCGGCGGCGGAAAAAGTCATTGTCACCGCGTACGTTAAAAAAACATTCCTTTTTGTCGTTTAGTAAAACGCTTCGTAGAAAAATATTCCTTTTGTATAAAAGTAAAAGTCAAAGGAGTTTATACACCGTATAAAAGAATGTTGTGTATAAAACGAAATATGCCTCAATGAAAGGAGATTGAGACGAAGTCCCTTACGGAAACTCGGCAGCCTAACGGCGCCACTTAAAACTTCCAAAATGGATTGATGAGAGGAAATAAGGTCTCTCATCACATCAATATAATGTTTACAGAATGAGGAATATAAAAGAACATCCCCCAACATAACAAATAGGAGCTTAAAAGAAGTGACATAAAGGAAAGTACTTTAAAAGAAAGAGAGAGGTTAGATCTCTTACTAAAATTCGACAGCCTATCGGCGCCAATCAAAACATCCAAAATGGATTGATGAGAGAGAATAGGTTATCTCATCACATGAACATAAAAATTACAGTAAGTGTAATATAAAAGATCATCCCAATAACAAGAAAGATGAGCTTTAAAAGGAATGACATAAAAGTGTGTACTTAAAAAGAAAGAGAGGAGTAGGATCCCTTACCTCGGGTCCGACTTGACTCGATCGTTATTTAATCTCCTGAATAATAAATTTGAGTTAATTTCTAATTCCTTAAGAACCATTATTCAAGTTCATTATTACTTTGATACCACTTATTACCATGTCACAAACATTATGTAATCATTTAAGTTAATAATATTTGTTTTTCCGATATTTGGTTCTTAAGTCGAAAGTGGTCTTCTTACAATTAAATGTTGTTCGTGTGGCAAAATGTTTATTATATACAGAATTTTATTCATTATGTAGATATCATATATGTCATATATATCCAGTACATGCATGCATTTATAACATTACATAATCATTTAGAGGTATGAAATGAAATGCACCGTTCATGGAGACGATAAGCCGTACGTACGCATGAACGCTACTTTCATTTCTATTTCGTATTTTATAGAATGGAATAATAATGATATAAAGTTATATTATAATTCCAGTATAATATCATATATAATATCATATTTCCATCCTTTATACATCCCACATATAGTATTTAATGAATCAAATCACTTTGAGGGGGCGGTAGTCCGCACTTCCTTAAATGAAGATATCGCGTATACCCATAATTGAAGCCATAAAGGTAAGACAAAAATGAAAAATACATAAGCATAAATAAAACATAAACATATTATATATCATATATAAAAATAGTGACATCATAATGGCCACCGTTGAAGGTGTTAAATGAGTATTGAACAATCATCGTTTCGGGAGGCAGAATTTCACCATCCACGGAAACCGTATGTTCTTTAACCATTTGATGTAGTTGTGTGAGAGTGTAGCTCGAATAAATCTTATAACAACATCCTAGTATATTGAAGATACTGTTGTTGTTACAAAAGAAGTAAATAAAAAGAGTTTAGGGGGTTGGAGAAGCAAAATAAAACAAATGAACATAAGAGAATGAATTACCTTTAAAAGTGTAACTCCTTTTGATTTGAGCCTAAAGGCTTCCTTTGAAAGGATTCTGCCCAAAGGGAATCCTCTAGGATGAGGAGAGGGATGTGGAGAGAGTAAATGGGCAGGGGTTGGCATAGCCAAAGGCTTGAGGAGTGTGTTAAATGAGGTAGAGGTGGGGGCCTTTTATAAGAGGAGAGGAGGGGTACTTTTTTAAAGTAAAGAAATATTACTTTATTTGAAAATGTGTTTCGGTTTTAAAAGGTCCCAAATTGATAGAATTCGTGGATAAGGTGATACGGCTTCGAAATACACTCATACAATAAGTTTTGTACATGTTTAGTTCATAGATATTACATTATCTTTCCATTTTATTTAAATCGTCAAATAATGATATCATCGCTGCATCATTATTATGTCATAAATAATTTAATTTATTTAATGTCTAAAAATTATAACAAAACTACTATTATGTAGTAAATCTTTTTATCTTTTCAATGAATATTTATAATCAAAAATATGACTTGTATAACCCCACTTAAAAATTCTTTTAGTAAAACATACCATGTTTGTGTCAATTTTACTTTTACATTAAATAAAATGTTATTTGTGTCATTTCCCAACCAAAATGGATCCATGGGGTCCCCAAGTTGACCCATGGCTTGTCTTGGTCGGCCCTGATACAACCAATGAGGGTAAGACATGTGTCATGCTCATCTCATTTTATTAAAGCATTATTTTTACCTTAAACTACACTAATTACCACTAATCGCGATTAAAAACTTAATAAGTTACTTTTCAGCAAAAAAATTATTTTAATCTCATTGAACCACATTTTACTTCTTAATGACAACCATGTATGTCGGATTTTTGAAAATCAAAACACAATGATGGCAAAATTTCATTTAAACGGAAAAATCAGTTTTTATAAGTACCACTTAGTGGTTTCACTATTCATCAAAAATTGAAGTTTTTCAGAAAAATCCCAAAAATTCACCCTAAGTTATATTTGATATTCTGAATTCAAAAATGAAGTCCATTTTACAAAATTCAAAACATATAAGTCACATTAATTAATTTAATAATTAATTCCCGCTGTCATGTCAAATAGTGTGTTTTATGAAACAATAAGTATCACAAGATTGACACTAGTTTAAGTCTGATTTCAAAGTGAAATTGATTCCAACGAACACTATTGGATTTAATGGTAAAAATATTTTCTAATTTCACATTAAAACCAATTCAAAATATAATCTAATCATATAAATAAATTAGATTAAAAAGTGGTTTTGAATTAAAATACAACATTTTACACTATTCATTAAAAAAATGAACTTTATCGGAAAGATACCAAAAATTAACACAAAGTAAATTTTGATGTCCCGATTCTTAATAAGAGTTTTATTTGGTCCAAAAGAATGTATAAGAGTGATCAAAACAATATTTAATGATGGTTCTCCATTAAAAGGCGATAAGTGAACCTTTAGTGAAAACTAGGGCATATACACCTAAAATTGAATTCTTTCCGTATTTTAAGCCTCTATCCTCTATTGGTTAAATGTAAAAACATTTAAAGAAATATAATCATGTTTTAGTTATTTCTATCCATTCCTTCCAATACAACGGCTACATGTTAACTACCATTTAAAATAATATTATTAGAGTGCAACATAAGATTCCCAAGAAACTCGTTGTTGCGTGTTGGGTACGCCATCGAGCATAGCATCTCCTTTAAAGTCATATTAATATTTTATTCACAAATAGGGATAAATATGAAAATGTCATATTCTTTATTTACCTGGGGTGTTACAGTTCCAACCATGTACATCATTCTTAATGTCACTATGATTTCCTTGGAATCCAGCCATTGACCAAAACCAGAAAGCATTGTGTGAGTAACAATAAACATAAAATAATTTAGAGATTAACATGTCACCATATTCTCAATTTGAAACACATTATGATTAACCAAGGTCATTTACTCTCATCTTATATATATATAAAACTTTAAATCAGTTTGTAACGAAAATGTAAATTATCCTAATCATATCCCCCGGGAGTGTCGTAACCAAGAGTGTAGCAAGGCCCATTGTCGTGCACCAGTACCCATTCAAGTCTAGCTCAAAGCAGTGTTTTCGGGTTTTACACCTAGGTACATCTGTGCTAGAGCCACCTCTACCTTCTCGTATCGAGACAGGGATGTATTGCTCATAAAACTCACAAAATCTCTACAATACCAAAATTCTAGGAAGTTATTCTATACTAATCCTCATAGTTCATCTTAGGTCTACGTGCTCTAATCAGAGTTTATCTAAATCTAGCTTCCAAGGTTTGTACTAAACTTCCTCTGATACCAACTGTAATGCCCCGACCCTAGTTACCTCAAGTCGGTGCATTATTAGATAACATTGGAATGATCACAAGAAATATAAAATCTCAGAAGACCTATTAGTTTAGTAGACTTTGAAACACTAGATACATTCATAAAATGCTACATTACATCATAAATAAACATCTTGTCTTCATATGCCCTCATACTATCCCTGCAGGTCATTCATAAATTACTTCTCCATAATCCTAGGAAAAATAAAACATTGAAAGGGGTGAGCTCAGATGCTCAGTAAGGATAACATTATCGCAGAAGCCTTCATAGATAAGAATAAACACTTAAGGAAGTCTATAATTAAAACAAAATCCTTTTAAAAATGAACTTCAACATAGTATGACAAAAATAAAATGAAATAATTCCATTTACTAATTCACATCGATATGCTACTAATCGAATAATCACATGAAATATCAATAACCACTTTCATAATGAAGGAATTCATAATGTCAGACTATCATAACCACATAGCCAAGGCCTTGTGCCAAGACTACAAACAGGATTTTGCCAAGTCCTTGTGCCATGTCACTAGTTTGTCTCAAAAGACCTACCGATGCATCGAGGAGCTATAGCGGGCTCCACCCGTCACTTATTATGTCCAGTAAATTCCTCATATGAACAGGTTTAAACATAATATAAACATTTGTATTAAAACATGCATACGAAATGTCAATACTTTAACCACAAACCATGAATGGTATAAAAATAGTACATCCATAGTCAAACATAACTCATTCTATACAATATGGAAGAATTTATTGTATCACATTAACCTCAATCAAGAATAATGAAGGATGTTTACATAGATGAAAATAATCATCAATACTATTTGAGAGAAATATCCCCCTTCTTCTTGAAATCATTAAAAAGTCACATTATTTGTCAAGAATCCATTTAAAAATAGATTTTTGAATCAAAGTGTCCCATACCACTTTGAAACTTTTAAAAGGAGTTTTAATTTTAAAAATTTAATGTCCATATAAATAAATCCTTAAAACCATTTTTTAAAACATGGACATTACTGAGGAAAATATAGAAGAATAAGTCTTTAAAACATTTAAAAATGGTATTTTAGTTAGAGTTCCTAACCAAAAGAGAGACACTTAAATAAAAATAATTGAGGTAATAAAAGCATTGTAATATCCTGAGTATAATGGAATTCATGATATACTATGTCAAAGTACATTATATACACCACATAAAAGTGATTTTGTGTATAACAACAATGAAGTCTCAATGGAATGTAAATTGAGATGAAATCTCTCATAAAGGTCGTATCCTTAGGTTAAGGATAAATCCACGACATAATTATGTGTGAAAAATATAAATAAACTAAATAAAATTGGATATTCAGTGTAAAACAATCAAGCAATATTCCCACATAATCTTGTAAAAACAACTCCAATGAATTGGATTTTTAACTCAACAAATGGAGAATGAGTTAAAATTACTCTTATCAAATTCAAATCGATGACTTGAGAAATTATCAATGGAGTGATTATGTGTATCAATAGTATATCCACATGAAGGGGAGTGGATATTATGACATAATAAAATGAATAGTGATTCCACACATAATCTTTGAGTAATATAATCAATGAAATATGCGTAAAGCCAAATGAGTGGAAATTGAAATTTCAAATTCCATTATCGATTAGGTAACATACGAAACATACACCCATGAATGAAGGATCTTAAATTGATGATGTAAATACCCATAAATTACAGTATATTACACAATGAATACAATCATGGGCAGTACAGACACCACATGCAATAAATAAGTGGTGAACAATAGAATTCTCACAGAATTAAAAGTGAGATAAGAAACCCCTTACTTTGTACTTTTTACTTGGTATATAGTAGGTTAACCTCATTTATAATGGTGAAATAATTCTTATTTAATTATAAAAGAATCATATGGATTAATATGATATCATATATGATCTTTTAACATTAATTTGTTAAAAATGTCATAGAATTATCGTCATTTCAGGTGTTAATGGGTTCATTTTAAATTATATTCTTTATTATGTGAGCCATATTTTATATTAATGGGATGTATATTATTCATATCCAGAATGATATCAAGTCCTTAAATATTATTTGTAATCATCAAATGAGAAGTATACCTTAATGGATACGATGGAGAATGAATCTCATCCCGTTCGTGGAGACGGTAGTCCGTACGTACGCACGAGCGACAATATCATTCTTTTGATATTAAAATAATTTATAATTGGATGGTATATCATATATACAGAATCATTATCATGTTATATTTATTATTTAAATTAGTTACACATCATTATTATACGCATCCAAATAATAATATATTGAATAACAATTAAACCACGACGTGGAGACGGTAAGTCGTACTTACGCACGTGTGGTGACATGTTATTCAAAGGATGGATAGAATACTGAATATAGTTTTACCATATATATAATAACATCACAGTATATATATGATACTGGATTTATTATTTTAGAATGGTAACAATAAAGGAAGAAGAAGTGGAAGAAGAAAGGAACTTGGAAAAGGGTGGTGAAATCATTACCTCTTCTTCGGGTTCTTACTTTTGATTTGATCAAAAGGGATCCTTAGGATGGCTTTCTGATCAAAATAAGGCCTAAAAGATGTAGTGAGGGAATTTGGGAGAGTATTTGGGAAGATTTTTGCCGAACCAAAAGGCTTTGAAGGTGTCAAGAAATGAGAAGGAGGAGTGCCTTTTATAAGAGGGATGAGGGGCACCTTTGGAAAAGCTAGAAATATTAATTTATAATAAATTGATATTCAGTTTATAATGGCTCCAAAGTAGATTATTTAAAGTTTAAGGTGGGTATGGGTCGAAAACCACTTAACCAATAGAATTTAGACAGGTTTGGTTCCTTATATTAACCTTATAATTAAGTATTAACTCTTAGTTATTTAGTTTCACTTTTACAATGTCTCTTTGTATTTTTTTATTATACGGTTAATAAACATCCCATATACATCCAAGAGACCCCCATGTGGTTCATTAATGATACAACTATCATGATATATGTCTCTTGGCCGAACCTTAGATTTTTAGGAATTTAATATCAATTAATAATATAATATTTGTTTTATAAACTCTTTTATGTCAATTTTGACACTATTCAATAGTTGATTTTTGTGAAACACATAACAGAATGATTACTTCGAAAAAAGTTACTTAAAGCAATCCTAACATGTCATATTAACCTATAAAATTATTTTATTTCAATAATAGTATCAAATTATATTTATTTGGGTATTTATATTATCAATTATTCTAATTTTTCAATATTATGGTAATTACTGCATCACCATTGTGTCATAAATAAATTAAATTATATAATGTATAAAAATTATAAATAAAATATAATTATGTCATAAATCTGTTTATATTTCTAATTAATATTTATATTCTAAAATCAAAAATATATAACCCTATGTAACAATTGTTTCTCTAAACGATATATGCTTGTGTCATTTTTGTATTCATTTTAACTTAATAAAAATAAAGTGTCCCTATCACTTACAAGTAATCCATGAGGTCCCAAAATCGACCCAAAGATTCCCATGGTCGACCATGTATTAACCAATTGGGTTAAGACACGTTTTAGGGTAATTTAGTATTATTATAATATTATTTTGTAAACCTTGTTTACCGGATTTACCCTTTAACCATGTAAAATAAAATATTTACCGAAGTAATTATCCAAAATGTCTAAAACTAAAAGTTACCTATTTACACAATTTGAACATCCTGATTCAAAATATGGAATCCATTTTTCCAAATTCAAAACACAGAAGTGGCAGAAATTAATTTAAAATTAATTCCTGTTGTTAAAACAAAAAGCGTGTTTTTAAGAGATAATAACTATCAAATGATTTGCACTTGTTTATGTCTGGTTTAAATGTGAAATTATGTTCAATGACCCACATTTTATTACATGGTAAAAATATATTCAAAATATACTTTAAAACCTCTTAAATTCATAATTTATCACTATTAATTATTTCAATTAAAAAAGATGTTTTTAAATAAAATTTAGTAATTTTCACTATTCATCAAAATATGAAAGTTATCCGAAAAGTACCAAAATATCACCCTAGGATAATTTCCATATTACGAATCCAAAAATGAAGTCCATTTTGAGAGATAGAATTTATAAAATTTTAAAAATTAGGTATTACTATTCATAACTGCTAGTTTGATTGGTTGTGGTGAGTTAGAATCTCGAAGTTGCGTACAATGCACGCCATTGCATTATTCAAAGGGAAACGTACCGTGGAATCTTGATGTGTTACATTCTCCCCTCCTTCAATAAATTGTGTCCTCACAATTTTTTTTTAAAATTGGGTTTGATAATATAATGGAAAGTCCCACATCGGAAAAAGTGTCCATAAAACTATCACTTTAAAAGAATGAAAGAGAGGTATAAAGGTCACCCAAGATAACCCATACTCGGAATCCATGTAGAAAAACATGGATATGGACAATAAACTAAGTGTCATGTTCTAATGGAGAGGGATAGAAATCATGATCAGGAGAAAGTTAACAATAACAAAACCACAAACTTCTGTTGGGACAAACGGTCATTAGTCTCCTAGCAGGAAAGTAAACGGACAACATTTTTTTGTTTTAAGTTACATTACATAAGGATGAGGAATTAATTTATGATATTGACTAAGAATATAAAGATATATACTCACTTTCTATGTACAGTTTCATTGATTAATAAATTTCCACCACTAACTCAATTTTTTTTAAACAATGAGTATTCAAGAATACTTGGTCACAATGGAAGAGCAAGAATAAGCTTCTATTGAATCATATGATCCATGCAGGATAAACTATATATTTACATTGTCTTTGGAGATTAATCAAAACCAAAATGGTTAGTGCAAGATCTAATTATCCCCCAAAAGGATATTCCTTGAGATAAATAAACAGTAATCTTAATTTCTAAAATTTATCCAATATTACCCCAAAGTTAAATAAATACCATTAAATAATAAATTGTCCGTAAAATCCTTCAATATAATCCAAACTAATATTGAAAAACAAAACTTATTGAGAATGTGTTCTTTCATGTAAAATTGTATCTCCAAATGACATTAATTACTCTTAAAGTCACATACTTAAAAGTAATTAACCTAATCATTTCCATAAATTACCCAAATAATTATAAATCCACAATAAAAACATAGATAAAAATCCACCATTACTCCTCAAATGAAATACCATACTACTCTATTTTCCTTTTGCATATAGTGTTCTCAACACAGCGAACAACTTCCAAAATAACATTAATCCCTTAATCACCAAATCATTTTCCCATACTAAGGGCATTCATTTGATATGACATAAGATCCCAAATAAAATTATTTTTGATAAATAAAATCATTTAACAAAATATAATAGTCACACTAACCAGGGACTTCACGTAGTCCAGTGGTAGGCGATAAATCCCAATCGCACTTTGGTTGTCGGTTGGATTCCCACATCTTTGTCCGACGCGTCGGGTTGTCACGCGGTATGCGTGTTGTCCTTTTCAAATACTATATTTTATAATATTACCAAAATGAGATAAATTACTCAAAATACCATAACATAATTTAACCTCAAATGTTATATCATACCTTGCATTTTCATCCCAAATTATAATAACTTATAATTCTCTCAAACCCTAATGATCATATAAAACCAAATGGATATTTATACCTATATCCACAAGAGAAGAGATAATTCTTCCTCAAATATCATTCTCACAAGGAAAACTGTGGGGTTACAAACACAAGAGAACATTATTCCAAAGTAAACCCATCAACAAGGAGAACTAATACTTTTTAAACATTTCTAAAACCATTTATTTCCACATATCTTCTTCTTTGACCAAGATCATATCCTATAGAATTGGGCATTCACTTGGGTAATGGCCAGGTCCCCTACATTTACGGAAAATGACTGTAAATGGACTCTTGGGACCATTTTTATCTTCTTCCATAGTACTCTTCATTTTTCATCAGAAATTCTTCACTTTATGTCCTTCCTTTCCACACGTAAAGCATTTCTCTATCCCATTGAGACACTTTCCTGGGTGTCTCCATCCACATTTCCTGCATGATGGAAATTGAGGAATCCTTTCTCCATGTTCTCCACTACTGGAGCTCTTATCATTCACCACGTTTCCCTTTTTTTGAGTCCGGGAATTGGTTAATATATATATTGTTGGTCATATTTTTGGAAACTTGATTTGGAGTAAATATGATATCTTTTACGCCTATCAACATTCCATTTTGTTGCTCATTTCCACCACCATTCCCAACTTGTACATCATTCTTAAAGTCACTATGACTTCCTTGGAATCTAGCCATTGAATAAAACCAGAAAGCATTGTGTGAGTAATAGTTGTCATAAAATCATTTAGAGATTAACATGTCACCATATTCTCAATTTGAAACACATTAGGATTAACCAAGGTCATTTACTCTCATCTTATATATATATTACTTTAAATCGGTTTGTAATGAAAATGTAAATTATCCTAAGCATATCCCCCGGGAGTGTCGTAACCAAAAGTGCAGCAAGGCCCGTTGTCGGGCACCAGTTCCCGTTCGAGTCTAGCTCAAAGCGGTGTTTTCAGGTTTTACCCCTAGGTATATCTGTGCTGGAGCCAACTCTAACTGATCATATCCAGACAGGGATGTATTGCGCAGAAAACTCACAAAATCTCTACAATACCAATATTCAAAGAAGATCTTCTATACTAATTCTCAAAGTTCATCTTAGGTCTATGTGCTCTAATAAGAGTTTATCTAAATCCTGCTCCCAAGGATTGTACTAAACTTTCTCTGATACAAACTGTAACACCCCGATCCTAGTTAACTAGAGTCGGTGCATTATTACATAACATTGGCATGATCACAAGAAATATCAAATCTCAGAAGACCGATTAGTTTAGTAGCCTTCGAAACACTAGATACATTCATAAAATTTTACATTACATCATAAAAAAACATCTTGTCTTCATATCCCCTCATACTATCCCTACAGGTCATTCATAAATTACTTTTCCATAATCCTAGGAAAAATAAAACATTGAAAGGGGTGGGCTCAGATCCCCAGAAAGTATAACATTATCGAAGAAGCTTTCATAGATAAGCATAAACACGTAAGGAAGATTATAATTAAAACAAAATCCTTTTAAAATTGAACTTCAACATAGTATGGCAAAAATAAAATGAAATAATGACAATTACTTATTCACATGGATATTCTAATAATCGAATAATCACATGCAATATCAATATCCACTTTCATAATGATGGAATGCATAATGCCAGACTATCATAACCACATAGCCAAGGCCTCGTGCCATGACTACAAATAAGATTTTACCAAGGCCTTGTGCCAAGACACTAGTTTGTCTCATGAGACCTACCGATGCATCGAAGAGCTATAGCGGGCTCCACCCATCACTTAATAAGTCAATCTCATTCCTCATATGAACAGGTTTAAATATAACATAAACATTCGTATTAAAACTAGCATACGAAATGTCAATACTTTAACCACAAACCATGAATGGTATAAAAATAGTACATCCACAGTCATACATAACTCATTCGATACAATATGGAAGAATGTACTGTATCACATTAACCTCAATCAAGAATAATAAAGGATGTTTACATAGATGAAAATAATCATCAAAACTATTTGAGAGAAATATCCCCCTTTTTCTTGAAATCATTTAAAAGTCACATTATTTGTCAAGAAGCCATTTAAAAATATATTTTTGAATCAAAGTGTCCCATACCACTTTGAAACTTTTAAAAGGAGTTTTAATTTTATAAATTTAATGTCCATATAAATAAATCCTTAAAACCATTTTTTAAAACATGGACATTAATGAGAACGATTTAGAAGAATAAGTCTTTAAAACATTTAAAATGGTATTTTAGTTATAGTTTCTAACCAAAATAGAGACACACGAATACAAATAATTTAGGTAATAAAAACATTTTAATAACATGTGAATAAAGGAATTCATGATATACTATGTCAAAGTAAATTATATACACCACATAAATGTGATTTGGTGTATAACAACAAAGAAGTCTCAATGGAATGTAAATTGAGATGAAACCTCTCATAAAGGTCGTGTCCTTAGGTTAAGGATAAATCAAAGACATAATTATGTGTGAAAAATATAAATACACTAAATATTATTGGATATTCAGTGTAAAACAGTCAAGGTATATTCAAACATAATCTTGTAAAAACAACACCAATGAATTGGATGTTTAACTCAACAATTGGCGAGTGAGTTAAAATTACTCTTATCAAATTCATATCGATGACTTGAGAAATTATCAATGGAGAGATTATGTGTATCAATAGTATATCCACAGTAAGGGGAGTGGATATTATGATATAAAAAAATGAATAGTGATTCTACACATAATCTTTGAGTAATATAATCAATGAAATATACGTAAATCCAAATGAGTGGAAATTGAAATTTCAAATTCCCTTATCGATTAGGTAAATTACGAAACATACACCCATGAAAGAAGGATCTTAAATTGATGATGTAAATACCAATAAATTTAAGTATATTACACAATGAATACAATCATGGGAAGTACACACACCACATTCAATAAATAAGTGGTGAACAATGGAATTCTCAGAGAATTAAAAGTGAGATAAGAAACCCCTTACTTTGTACTTTTTCCTTGGTATATGGTAGGTTAACCTCCTGTATAATGGTGAAATAATTGTTATTTAATTATACAAGAATAATATGCATTAATATGATATCATATATGATCTTTTAACATTGATTTGTTAATAATATCTTAGAATTATCGTCATTTCAGGTGTTAACGGGTTCATTTTACTTTATATTCCTTATTATGTGAGCCATATTTGTTATTAATGGGATGTATATTATTCTTATCCAGAATGATATCAAGTCCTTAAATATTATTTTTAATCATCAAATGAGAATTATACTTTAATGGATACGATGGAGAATGAATCTCATCCCGTTCGTGGAGACGATAGTCCGTACGTACGCACGAGCGACAATATCATTCTTTTGATATTAAAATAATATATAATTGGATGGTATATCATATATACAGAATCATTATGATGTTATATTTATTATTTACATGAGTTACACATCATTATTATACCCATCCAAAAAATAATATATTGAATAACAATTACACCACGACGTGGAAACGGTAAGCCATACGTACGCACGTGTGGTGACATGTTATTCAAAGGATGGATAGAATACTGAATATGGTTGTAACATATTTATAATAACATCATATTATATATATTATACTGGATTTATTATTTTAGAATGGTAACAAGAAAGGAAGAAGAAGTGGAAGAAGAAAGGAACTTGGAAAAGGGTGGTGAAATCATTACCTCTTCTTCGGGTTCTTCCTTTTGATTTGATCAAAAGGGATCCATAGGATGGCTTTCTGATCAAACTAAATCATATAGGATGTATTGAGGGAAGTTGGGAGAGTATCTGGGCAGAGTTTATCTGAACCAAAAGGCTTTTAAGGTGTGAAGAAATGAGAAGGAGGAGTGCACTTTTATAAGAGGGGTGAGGGGAACCTTTGGAAAAGCTAGAAATATTAATTTATAATAAATTCATATTCGTTTTATAATGGCTCCAAAGTTTATTATTCAGTGTTTAAGGTAGAGACATGTCGAAAACTACTCAACCAATAGAATTTAGACAGGTTTGGGTCCTTATATTAACCTTATCTTTATGTATTAACTCTTAGTTAATTAGTTTCAGTTTTACAATGTCTCTTTGTATTTTTATATTATATGGTTAATAAAAATACCATATTCATCCAAGAGACCCCAAAGTGTTTCATTAATGATACATATATCATTATATAAGTCTCTTGGCCGAATCTTAGATTTTTATGAATTTAATATCAATTAATAATATAATAGTTTTTTAAAATTTTATGTTATGTCAATTTTGACACTATTCAATAGTTGATTTTTGTGAAACACATAAATGAATGATTACTTCGAAAAAAATTAATTACATAAATCCTAATATGTCATATTAACCTATAAAATTAGTTTAATTCAATAAAAGTCTCATATTATTTTTATTTGGGTATTTATAATATCAATTATTCAAACTTTTCACAATTATGGTAATTACTGCATCACAATTGTGTCATAAATAAATTAAATTATATAATGACTAAAAATTATAAATAAAATATAATTATTTAGGAAAACTTTTAATCTTTCTAATGAATATTTATATTCTAAAATACAACATATATAACCCAATGTAACAATTGTTTTGAAAAAGATATATTCTTGTGTCATTTTTTTATTCATTTTAACTTAATTAAAATAAAGTGTCCCAATCACTTACATGTGGATCCATGGGGTCCCCAAATCGACCCAAAGATGAACATGGTCGACCCTGTATTGACCAATAGGGTTAAGACACGTTTGAGGGTAATTTAGTATTATTATAATATTATTTTTTAACCCTTGTTTACCGGATTTACCCTTTAACCATGGTAAATAAAATATTTACCGAAGTAATTATCAAAAATGTCAAAAAATAAAATTTACCTATTTACATAAATTGAAAATCCTGATTCCAAATATGGAATCAATTTTTCCAAATTCAAAACACTGAATTGGCAGAAATTAATTTAATATTATTTCCCGTTAAAACAAAAAGCGTGTTTTTAAGAGATAATAACTATCAAAAGAGTGGCACTTGTTTATGTCTGCTTTAAATGTGAAATTATGATCAATGACCCACATTTTATTACATGGTAAAAATATATTATAAATATACTTTAAAACCACTCAAATTAATAATTTATCACTATTAATTATTTTTATTAAAAAAGATGTTTTTAATTAAAATTTAGTAATTTTCACTATTCATCAAAATATGAAAGTTAACCGAAAAGTACCAAAATTTCACCCTAGGTTAATTTTGATATTCCAAATCCAAAAATAAAGTCCATTTTGAGAGATAAAATTTATTAAATTTCAACAAGTAGGTATTACTATTCATAATGGCTAGTTTGATTGGTTGTGGTGTGTTAGAATCTCGAAGTTGCGAACAATGCACGCCATTGCATTATTCAAAGGGAAACGTACCGTGGAATCTTGGGGTGTTACAATTACCCTTTTAATTATATGGGGATATTGGTACCAACAATCTCATAATGAAATCATACATACATTTTCAACCATATCATAAATAATTATATCAAAACCATTGAAAGTAAATTGATTTCATAAACATGTAATAATATAAGAACCTATGGAAAATGAAAAGATTCTTATCATATAATGAAATATTACCAGATGAAAGGAACTGAGATTCATAAAAATATAACCTATTAAAGTGAAATATATTTCATAAAAATATAACCCTTGAAAGGGATTTGTTTTTATAAATATCATGACATAATTTGTAAACAATTTAGATAAAGAATATGAATGGATCCTTTTGATCATTTACCTTAAATGTATGAGTAACACCAATGGATGTCATCTTATATTGAAAATTAATATTAAAGTCCCCATTAAACAATTTCATGATGAAAATATCCTATATTATTTGAAAAAACCATTTTAAAACATAAAACCTTTTGAAAACCATTTTCATTAAAAATAAAAATGAAAGAAAGTATATTTTTTGGTAAAATAGTTGATTGTATTTTCATTGAAAGCTTATAAAATAATCTTGAAAAAATTATTGAAAACCATTATCATTGATAAAAATGAAAAAATATAATGTAATATTGAATCATTTTAAAACTTCTTCTATATATAATTTCATTGAATATTAATAAATAATTATTAAAATAATTAAAATAAATTTGGTTTAATATAACAATTTGATAACTTATATTGGAAGCTTTGAAAATAAATTAAACAAATTTTAAATATAAAACATTTTGTTATTTTTTTAAAGAAACCTTAAAAAAAACAAATTTCTATAGACTTAGGTAAATTAATTTCCTCAAAAATTACATTTTAAACATATAAATTAATAATTAAGGAAATTATGGTCATGACATCGCGTATATTTATACATGTTGAACAAACCTTTTTCACCATAAATGATTCGAAAAGTGGGTTTACCAGAAAACTACATGAATATTACTATTTAAACAATTTTAAAAAATATAAAAAATTAGTAAAAATTCTATTTAGATACTATAGTATATTGGAAAAAAAAATTGAAAACCTTTTTTAAAACATAGTTTCAAAATAACATATATTTTTGACCGAATGGAAAGATGAAGCAACATTCTGTAAATTTTTTTTTCTAAATTCGACTAATTAATAAATATTGGGAAAATGGTACCATTACATGGATATAACATTTATATCTATATTTTTGGAAAATTCATGAGATATATTTAGATTTTTTTATAAAATTAAATCATTGAAAGAATAAAAAATAATAATCTATGTAAACAATAATAGTTTTTCGAATAAACTCTTACCACTCCAAAACATTGAATCATACACCCAATGTAAGAAATTTAAATTAAATAGACTAAAAAATATCATTATTGTTAAGGGGACTCATGATATAAAATAATCATCTAGAATCATATGCATGACGTCAAAAAAAATAGTTTCATAAAAAAACAAGTGTCTCAATAATGGAAAATTGAGAGAAAAATACTGTACACATTTGGTAGCATTTGAAACGTAAACCCCATGAATAAAAGATAATGTTAGATATTTAAATACCCAAAATATTAATAAAACTAATCATATAATACATTAAATTTAATAACATGCACCCCATGTAATAAAATTATGGTGAACATGGCATGTATCTCATGAATATAAAATGTGAGATGACATTCCCTTACATTGTGTCTTGGCTCTCTTCGAACTCATTCAAAACTCCTGTATAATAAATATAAGTTTAGAATAAATCTAAACAAAACTATAATATTATATATTATACCATATAAGGTTTTATTGTGACTTTATATTACCCCTATATTAAAAATTCAATTTTAAGGTTTCACATTAGGTAATATCTTCTTTGTTCTTTGAACGTGATTTGGATAATTATTCTTTCTTAAATTACAAAGATCACGCTTTAATTAAATAAATATCTAAAAAATATATAAATATAATATATATTAATTATCTAATTATTTATAAAATTCTATAATATAGAGAAATATTAAATGTAATATACAATTCATCGGGATGGAAGTCTGTATGCATGAATGAATGATGTTTCTATATTGTTGTCGTATTGAAAGAATATATGAATATGAAATATACGTATATATGTATAAAATATAATGTAAATATCAAAATTATGATATAAATATTATATATGTTCGATAAAACCATCATTATTAATTTCCCGATAATATATGAGTGAATCACATCACTTTGAAGAGGTGATAGTCCACACATCCTCAAACGATGATATTGTATCAACACAAGATGAAATGATTAAATGAATGTTTTATAAAAGAATTATGTAATTATAAATAAATTATAAATATCATATATACAATATAAAACAATACTTTCCATCCATATTCCCAACATGGGAGGTGGTAATATAAAAAGATAATATGCATTGATGGGGGTGGTAGTTTATTGTGTACATAAACCATATGTTTATTACACATTTGTGGGAATTGTGATTATATGTAGGTAATATCCATAGAATAAGAAGTTATTATTATATTTTGAACAATTTTTTTGAATATGAATGGAATACGAAGAGTTTACGTTGTGTAGATTCAAAATAAAACTAAAGATATTGAGGAATGATGTTACTTCAACTTTGTGTAACTCCATTAGGTTTTCACTAAAGGTAATACCAGGATAGATATATATCCAAGGTTAGGCTTATATTATGGGAGGATTTATTTAGGGTATCTATTTGGTAATATCTTGATTGATACAATGCAGCTTAACAGGGTTGAGTAAGTGGGAGTTCAGGAGGCTTTTTATTGTGGGGGAGTAGTGACACTCTTGTAAATTTTTGGAACTAGATTTACACCCACGTTTTATTCCATTACAACTTGATCTAATAATATAATATGTTTGATACAAGATAGGTTATAATCAAAATATAGATATCCAATGATTTTTTTCAATTATTAATTTCATTTTTTAACTATTGTTAATTGTTTAGACCATTGTGAAGCTTAATTTCACATTAATCATTGTAAATATTTTAAATTACATTCATTAATCATTTTGGAATAGAATAATTTTACATTATTATAAAATATAAATTATTTTTATTTAATATTTGGAATATATTTTTAAATATTCCAATAAAATAATTGTTATAATTTAATTTGAATTTAATCTTATATAAGGGACAACAATACGAGTTTTAAAAGTAATGACATTGAAATGATTGGTATCTTTTTTTTCATCTGTAAATTAAAATCGATTCAAATGTTAAAAATATGGATAAATAATAAAAAATTGATCTACATAAATTTTATATCAACTTATAAATATAATTTATCCTTATAAAAAAATTATATGACAACATAGTATTGAATGACAATTCTTTATTTTTCACTATTCAACAAAAAATTGAAACATACCAAATAAATTCAATAAAATCACCCTAAAATAATTTTTATGTTTCCAATTCAAAGATGAACTTTATTTTGAAATATTAAATTTATAAAAGTTCAATAAATTTGATTTTAAAAAGTTTTTCCATTAAATGGCGATAAAATTTCCTTTATAAAAATATTGATTTTTTTTGTGAAATATTTTGTTCATACTTATATTATACATATAAAATCTACTCGATGAACATAAAACATATTTCATTGAATAATATATATATATATATATATATATATGTTAAATTAATATCAATAAATAATTTTAATTACAATATTCTATTATGATAAAACAATTTTGTGACAAAAAAAGTCAAAATATTCATTTTTATTCAATTGGTATTAATTTTTGTTTCTAATTAATTGGTTACTAATGAGATGATATTATAATTTAATAAAAAATATACTCTCATGTTTTTGTTAATACGTATTCCTAAGCTCTAATTTAATGAATATATTATGTATTTTAATATTAATTAATAATTTTATAATAATATTCTGTTGTATGGTTAAACTCGGTAATACTTGTAACAAAGTTCATTAAAGAAACTAGTTGTTGTGTGTGACACATTGAAACTCATTATCATGAAAATGTCATTATATATAGATTTAAAAAAATATATTTCTAAGAGTATATATATTGTATCATATTAGGATTTTATATTACCTTTCACGCTTGGTGTTTCATGTATCATAAGCAGAAGATGGGAGTTGCATATCATGAAATCCAAGCATAGAGATTTTATATATCTAAATACATATTGTTTCATGATATTAAAAATACCTTAAAAAGATTAAATTAATTTGAAAAAAATATTTCCCAAAATATCAGGGTGTCACATTATACCCCCTTAAAATTAAATGCACTCTCGAAATTTATCCTTGATATTAAATGATTAATAATTGAAACATCCATTAATAGAAAACTGTATTAAAAATAGATACTAAAATATCATTTAAAATGATGTGTCAAAACTATAATTGTTAAACAAAGAAAATCACAATTATATTCCGCCATTTGATAATATATGTGGGGGTGAAAACTTGGAAATTGAATATAAATCTTACAATTAGGTTTTGTATGTGACTCATAGAGAACAAGTTCATGATAATATTTAAAATCATGAATCCATAAATATATTATCCTCTAAGGGAAAATATTATTCAACATAAATTATGGTACTAGGATAATATATTTTATTTGGTTTTAAGATCCTTTTTTCTAAAGTTGAAGAATTTTAATAAAAATATATAATTTCATGATTTCCGGACAACTTCACCCATTGTAGTTTCATGATCCAATTAACTTATTTTTTCAAAAAAGGAAGTATTTGTTTATAAATATTGTTCATACAGATAATGTGATCCTTGATATATGATCAAATTTATCCTTATTTATCATTAATATGATATTTTTAGAACATGTTATCCAATGTGAATAAATCCTCACGTGGTGAGATGATACATTAATCTCACAAACATGATTCAATATTTACCATAAACATTCCATAAATTTTTATCCTTATTACCCTTCAAAAAGGTAAAAATAAAAATAATTAGAATTAATGTCACAAAAATATTGTAACATCAATCCCCCATATATAAAATTTTTATCATGGTTACCACATTCGAAATATGTTAATACATTAATTATAGATTCTCTTGTAACAAGGTAATAATTTGAAATAACCCTGATCCTTATTTAAATCGTGGATGTTTCCTAATTCAAACCTATATTGGCTATATTCCTTAAATTAGAAAAATGGTTTAGCCCCCATAAATTAGGGTATATCCACTTGAAAAAAAGTCCTTAATTAGTTCAAATGTAATTATTTCCATCTAATTTACATATTCATATTGAACATATATTTATCCAAACAACATTATCTTAATAATAGAAAAATATTAAGGGTTATTATTCCCTTAATCAAGTGTTTTCCATTAATATAACCTTTCTATTAGTTCACTATTGTATTGAAATGGGACAATTCAAAAGCTTCTTGTACATCCTTAGGGAAAAACATAAACTGATCATTATTTATATATTTAACTATCCATATAAAATAATTAATGAATAAAAATACATAAAATCACATATTATTCCACTTCATACATAATTCATTAACAATGCTTCCTCATTATATTACATAATTACTATTTCTGTTCACTTTTCATCTATATCCCCATCATCATCAGTATTCTAACCAATACTTGTACCACCTTTCCATTTCTATTGATGGAAATTCCTCTTTAGAAATTTATTTTCATAATGAACATTCATTAGACACATAATGAATACTACCATCAATTAAATCATTATGAGACCATTATTCATATCAATTACTTTAGTCAAACTCTTTTTTATCATTTTAGCCACATTCATTTTGTTTTTATTTTTAATGGTCAAACCAAATTTTTGTTCTTATAAGACATTCAATGGTGTAATTAGGTCCACACTCTCAACATGTTAAAAATAGAATCACCATTTCTCCAGGATTTACATTACCTAAACTCTTATTAAACACTTTCCTTCATGTATTTGGTGAGTATGAGAAATGGTAAAGGTATATATTTTTAATCATATTCTAATAAAATAAATTAGTCCTGAGCACAACATCTATAACTGAGGTTGTAATAATATTTGACATATCATTAGAAAAATTTCATTGACATTAATTATTAACATACTTATTTCTGGTTCACTCTACTTACTATAACCTGAGAGTATATCATGAGGAAAAAATATAATAGGGGACACCACATAATAATGAAAAGTAATTAATTATAATATTTTAAAATTATAACACATTCCATAATATATGACAATATATTTGTCTCATATTTTTTTAATAACCAACTTATACTTCAATTAATCATGATGGTTTGTAATGAATTTGTGAATTTCCAAGGAATATCCCCAGGGAGTGTCCAACCAAGTGTGTAGTAATGGATGTTTCCCTGTACCAGGTTATGCAAAGTTAGGCCTAAAATGACTTTATAATTTTTTTACCCCTAGGTATATATTATATAAAGCCACATTAGATATCATCATATCCTAGGAAAGGAAACATAAAACAGGGTGAGCTCAGATGCTCAGAATGGGTAAACAGTGGAGACATGTAAGAATTAAGATTATAATATGGGTATGAGAATATAGTCATAACATTACAAGATCATTACCTACATATCATAAGATCATAATAATAAATCATAACACAAATATTTTTATTTCTCAAGATGTTAACCATCAGGAAAAAAATAAGAAAATCTATGAAATAATGAAATTCTAATAAAATATTGAATTTTGGAAGACACATAAATATATAAAAATGATATTCAAAGTAGAAAATGTGTCACATCCAAGTTCATGGTTTTATTATTGTTCCACTCCCCATACCATCATGGAAGACATTGTTATCTCCCATGGTCATATTAGTGGTATACTTTCACTCCCCAAACCATCATGGTAGTCTTGGTCAATTCCCATGGCCATCAATGTAGTAATAGTTCACTCCCCATATCATCTTGGAAGTCATATTTCACTCTAATAGACATTTTATAACACAAGGTTCACTGACATGACCATATTAGTCTATATCATGAGATGAAATTCATTTCCAAATATATTTGAGGGAGGTATAGGTCCCACGAGTCTCATAATGAAATAGTTTCTACATATTCCACATGCTCATAATCATTCATATCGTAACCCATGAAATGAAATGGGTATCATAAAAATGATAAAATATCATAACCTATGGAAAATATAGGTTTCACAATCATATCATCAATGAATAACCCATGAAAAAAGTGGGTTTCATAAACAAAAAACTCATTAAAGTTAAATGGATTTAATAAATAGATAACCCATTAAAAATAATATATTTATTCAAAATCAGGTCATAATGTGTAAATAATTCAATGAAATAAAATGAATATAAATTTTAGATTATTTCCCAAAAGGCATGATTAACATCATTGGATTTAATCATATATGGAAAATAATTTTGAAACATCCATTAAAACCATATCATGAGGAAAATATCATATACTCTTTGAAAATTTATTTTTAAAACATAATACATATTGAAAAATATTTTATTATAAAATAAAAATGAAAACATAAAAATGTGTATAGAATAAAATTGAATATATTTTCCTAAAAATATTATTAAAGAAAATTGAAAAAAAATTAATTTTTTTATAAATATTTATTTTCATTATATATAATTAAATATTGAAATCATTGAAAACATTTTATTTTAAAATTAATGTTTGAAAAGATTTTTGGGATACTTTGAAAACAAATAAAACAATTTTTGAAAATAAATATTTATTAAAACCTCTTTCTCCAAAACCAAATTCAATACAATAAATCTCCAGAATATTAGGGAAAAATTTACTCAAAAATAAACTCATAATAATGTAAATTAATCAACAAGTAAATGATGGTCTTCATGGCAGTTATGTCCATACATTATGAACATTCCTTTTACACATTAAATTTTTAGAAACTTTCCATGGTTGGAAAATGGAACTAATATTCATTTTAAAAAAAATTATTAAAATTGGAAAACAAGATTTTAAATTTCCTCAAATCCTCATAGGATAATATTAATACAATTTTAAAATCATTTTAAGAAAAAATGGTTTTTAAAGAACACATATTTTTGACCAAAAGTAATAATATAACCACATTTTCATAATAGCATTTTCATAATTTTAGTAAGTACCACATTGTGGGAAAGGGGTACCATTAGATGGATATAACATGAATATATATATGGTACATAACATCATGAGTGTTATAAAGATATAAAAATTAATATTTAATAAATTAAATCTTAATCCCAGACAATCTTGATAAATGATGAGATTGTTTCAATAAACTCTTACCACTCTGTAATATTGAATAATACTCCCCATGTAAGAAAATAAAATAAAATGGTGGATAAAATATCAAGAAAAATAATTAGGTTCATGAAATAACATTTAAATTGGAAGCATATACACCCCATTAATGAATAATGTTTCTGAATAATATATGTACCTCGTAGAAGGAAAAATGAGAAAAAAATATATTACTAATTTGATATCATTTGAATCATTATCCCCATGAAATAAAGATCATAGAATTGATAAGTGAATAAGAATTAATTTATGAATAATAATCACAAAATAAATTTATTGGAATTACATAAACCACAAAAAGGAAAAGAGTGGTCAACATATAATGTTTCTCGTGAATATATAAAATGTGAGGAAATTCCATCAACATATGTCTTGACTCTAATATTAATCATTTAAACCTAATGTATGATAAATATTATTATATTACAAATCATTCAAAAAATGATATTATTATATATAATACATTATATGGGTTTATTATGACATTATATTAGATTTTTATTTACAATTCTTTGTTAAGGTTTTACATCTTGTAATATACACTTTTTTCTTCACACGTTTCACTTTTTTTTATTATCATATTAAATAAATCATTATAAACTTAATAAAATTATGTTAAAAATATATATAAAAATCATATATATTAAAAATATATTTATGAAAAAATATATATAAAATATTGAAACATGAAATGGAATATACCATTCCTAGAGAAGGTAGGTCATACCTATGCATGAAAGCTATTTATATTTTGTTATTCCACTGAAAAAAGAAAATTAAATTACATAAAAATATATATTTATATAATATAATTACATTATAATTATAATATTATTTATATATCATATATTTTTATTAAATCTTTCCTTATAACATTCTATGTAATGTGATAATGAATATCATCGCAATAATGACATGGTAGTCGACCCATCCATAAACGCTGTTATAGAATATTCAAAAGATTTAAATTATTATGTTATGTGTTAGAAAATAATTAAAAAAACATAAATAAATTATAAATATCATATATATTATATATAAAAAGATTTTCCATTATAAGGCCCACCATGTTAGGTGTACCGGGAAAAAGAACAATCATCATGTTGCAAGGTAGTAGTTCACCATAAACATAAAAAATATATTCATTATTCATTAGATGGAGCTTTTGCATGTTTCTCTAGAATAATTAGCATAAAAACATCTTATTATATTGATTATTCTGGTGTTTTTGAATAATAATGGAATATGGATAGTTGAGGGGTGGTTAATGGATCAAAAATTAACGAGCTTTGGGAATGATGTTAACTCTTATTTCAATAAATCATTTTGGTTTTCAGAAAAGGGATTACATGGAAGGATTTAATCTAAAGGGGAGGATTCTCAAATGAGGGGAGGGATCCAGAGGAACAATTTTGGAATAGTCATTATGAGCCAATGTCCCTTGAGTGGTATGAGAATTGTGGAGGAGGGGAGGACATTTTATAGAAAAAGAGAAGAGGAACATTGGTAAATATTTAGAAAGGGAATTATACCCATGCTTTTTCCATTTATTGAGGATCAACTAATGGGAAAAATTCAAGTTAAACTATTATAGGGTCGAAATATGGATTTGAATTTTCTTTTTTATATGGTTTTATGTCATCTGTGTTGTTAATTTTAATTCTTATTCCCTTGAAAATCTTCATTTCACATTAATTATTTCAATTAATTATAATAAAATTCAACGTTTTTTGGGACAAAAAAATCACGTATTTAGAAATTATAATTTTTTTGATTCCATATATGAAATCCATTTTTCCAATTTAATACCAATTATTTGGTATAAATTGATTTTAATTTTGATATTTTTGTTGGGAAGACAAGGAATGTTTTTAATATAAAAATGTTCAAAACATTGATATATTTTTATAGTAAATTTCAATGTGAAATAATTACCAATGACCTATATATGATTAGTTGATAAACATTTATCTAATTACACTTTAAAAAATCAAAATATAATTTATCCCTATTTATAAATTATATGGAAAATTAGTTTTGAATTAAAATTCAATATTTTTAACTATTCATTAAAAATGAATCATCACCAAAAATACAAAAAATTCACCCAAACCTAATTTATAGTATTCTAATTAAAATATGAAGTGTTTTTTTGAAATATTTCATTTACAAAAGTTCCAAAAATTGAATTTTAAATAGGTTCACCATTAAATGGTTGTAAAAATTCCGTTATTAAAATATTGACTTGTGTGTAAAATCTTGTGTTTGTACTTATCTTATGCATACCGAATATATTTGATGAAAAAAATATTGAAAATATTATATTTATATCACATTAATATTATAAACTAATTTTAATTCCTTTAATATATTAGGACAATGTCAATTTAGGAGAATAAAATAATATTTTATTTATATTGAATTTTTCTACAATTTCATTTCTAATTAATTTTTTTCCAATGAATTAATTTTATAATTTTATGAACCATATATTTCCATATATTATTTAATACATGTTAATAATCAATAATTTCATATTTAAGAAATATCTTATTATATAAAATAAATTTTTTGATAAGATATATTTGGAAAACCTCTATTATGCATTTAACACAATTCACTAAAGAATCATGTTGTTATGTGTGACAAATGATAACATGATTTAGTATATATTTCAATATATATATATATATAATATCAAATCATTATAAAATAGTGAATATATTGTAAAGACTTCATATATGTTATTCCATTCCAGGCGGGAACTTGCATGTAGTGCCATCATAAATTGGTTTTACATATAACACAATCCAAACACATCGCTTTCAAATAAAAATATCCGGATTAATTTGTGAAAAGAAAAATATTTAAAAACTACTAAATTAATTTGAAAAATTAAATTCAAAAGTATTGGGATGTTAAAAATATTCACTCAAATATATCAGAAAACATGAACTTTATTAAGAACAAAATGTAAATATAGAACAACATATGATATTTACAAGGTTCATAACAACGACTTACTTATTTCGATAGAAGATTATTCCACCCACATTGATTATTTCAACAACCTAATTCTAGAATACAAATTCATAAGATGTGAATAATTATACAATATCATTAGTAGTATTCTTCATATAGTTGGTTATACCACTGAATTATCCTTTCATGTATCCACTTCACCACATAATGTAGTTTTAAAGACTGATAAATATCTATAGATACAAGATTCGCTTTTATTATTAATTTATTATCCATGTGATAAATTATTCACCTTCTCTAGAACTAATATAAACCAATCATTACATATTAAAAATTGAAAATAACATAAAAAATTCATTCTGTAAATTTTTGGCCTAGAAAAATATTCTAGAAACATGGTCTAGAGAAATTACATAGAAAAGGATAGTTCGATATTCCTCAGTATGGTAACCTATATCTGATGGACTCCATCTGATTAGCCTTAGTCGGATTCAGCTTCAACAATTCATTCTTCATGATAGCATTAAATCAGTTTGAATGTCTCAATTATTCTATTTAATTGAACATTGTTTAGTTAACATTACTAAGATGGTCTCACTATGATGGACTTTCATTGATAGATATTCATTCACTGAATCCTTTTTCCATTGATCATATTTAACCTCACTCCGATGAATTTGTTCCCATGGAAATTCCTCATTATCATGAAAAAAATATTCATTGGTACCTCAATATATTTTCCCTAATTATCATAGCTCTAGTGTATGTGAATAGTCAATTTTTTTGAACACATTAAAAAATGAACAGATCTATCCTTTTTTAGGAAACCTAGATATTGTTTTATAGGATTCAAAAATCCATTCACCCTCATCCAAATTTTGGGAATATTAAGTTCTATTTAAATCAAGGATAAAACATTGAATTATTTATGTATTCTCAATATATCATATTACTTCAGACACCTTTATGTTCATATACAGTTCTACATTCTAAATTTTCAATATGATTTTCCATTATGATTCATCATTATGATGAGACATATATAGAATAGAAGATGTGCCATTATTATTCTCTTTTTTAAACACTGATTTTATACACATACATATTATCCATACCAACAGTTATATTTATGAAATAGATAACCATTACATAATATCATAAAATTATTTCATAATATTTAAAATTCATCAAACCAATTATTCCATGTTCTATTTATTAACTGGTGGTACATCAATATTGATGGATCTTTACCCAAATGTAATGAATTATAATTCTCCATCATTCATTCTGGACAAGAATTAAATAAAATTCAACAGTCTCAAATATTATTCCTCTGATACCACATTACATCTAATATACAAAGGATACAACCAAAATGAATCTATTTTTGAATACAATACGACGAATTTGTGGCATACCATGTCTAATGGACTGCTGTTGGAAGCAGCTTCATTACATCAGAATGATAAATATTTCAGCCATACGATATTTTCATGCCAATGATTCTACTACCAATGATCTTCATCCTTCGATTTTTGGTGTTTCTTATAATGATGTTTAGTATCCAATAATAAATTACATTATAAACTTCTCTCTTATAAAACTCCTTCATATATCATATCTTCCTCTTCATTTTGAAAACATTGATGATAAACATCATCATCTTATGAATTCTGATGGAATACATAATAACAATCTATCATTCGAGAAACATATTTCTTATGAAACAATCCTCACAATGAATAGGAACACCAATTCACCCTTTAACTTCATAAGGATATCATCACAAGTTTCTAAAACAACTTATTACTATTATAAATTACAAAAAATCAATGCATCATCTAATTTTCATCAAATCCAAATAGACACTAAGGGAGATTTTCATTAAAATAACTTATCCTTTATAAAACCAAAAGTTAACTAATTAGAAATTTTTATAGAGAAACATCTTCTCAATATGGTAGACTTTCTTATGTGTTATAAATCTAATACAATTATTACGGTTGTGAGTATAATATTCCATATCACTAACTTTTCTCAACATCAACCTATTATCATATATTATCATCTATTGAAAATAAATAGAACAAAAATTTATCCGGGGTCAAGCAGAACAATATATTAAATTCAAAATTCACCATCATTGGTGTTATTCCCACTTGGTAAAACTGTTGTGATGAGAAATAAACATTTATTTCGCATAAATGTGTCTTGTTTTGTGGAATGCATTTATTATATAATTTACTATAATTTATTTATGATTTCATATTTTTAGTCAAATCCAAGAGGATTTTAATAAATTTTTCTAATCTTATACCAAAAAATTACTAGACCTCTCCCTAATAACAAATATGAAAAGACATGTTTCTTTATAAACATCAATTCATAATTTATTAAATAATGAAAAACATAATAAATTCCTAAAGGATATAAGATCATATTTTTAAGGAAATTTGATAAATAAAATAATAACATGAAATAGAGATACAATAAAATTATTTAAAAATATTTAATATAATTTTGAATCTCCATAATTCGTCAAAAACTATATGGGGTAACCTATGGATATACATAAGAAAGGGGAGGGATATTTTGATTTATAAGGGAATAACCGATATATAAAAATATTAATTTAATACTTGTTAGGTAATTTTCATATCAAGGGTACCCAAATGAGATTGGAATTATAAAAATGAATATTGAATCATGATACAAGATGATAACCACACTAAATTATTGGATAATAGGAAACAATATAAAATATGAAATCATAATCATAGGTCAAGGCTAATCATTGTGATATTTCATATGAGTATGATAATGTTAATTCGACATAAACCATACATGATATAACATTTAATAAAAACATAACCTAATGAATTGGATGTCAATATAATTTTTGGAAAACCCATCATTTCATTTCTTTAACATATAATTGTGCACCAAATAAATCATATAATATACAGAATCCTTTAAAAAAATATCCATGATTATAAAAATTAGATAATATACTTGGGAGTCCCAAATCAATGATGGATATGTGATTCCAGGTGATTAACATTGAGCGAAAATGCGTATGGGTATAAAAAATTTATATTTTTGAAATGGAAAATATGGGTAAAACTGTTGTAGTGTAACATGTGTACATATAGGTTTATGTAGAGGATTAATGAGTTTATGAAAGAATCACAATACGTGGGAATAATAAATATAGATAACTAATATTTAATAACATATTCAACATGAATAATATTTAATCAATTATAATCACTAATATATGTGCTTCAATAATGTATAAGGAGGATAGAATCACATACCTTGAGAGGGATCATTAAAAATCTTGTTAGGATCATTTTAAAATAATATGGATAGAAAGTGAGGGCCATAGATTGTACTATCGATAAAAACATCATTTTCAGTTGGGTGTAAGTGAATTATATGGGTATTTGGGTGGATATTTATATACATGGAATTGGGAATTCTTTAATAATTTAAAAAACAATGTTTTTTTGTATTTAAAATAAAAAAAATAAAATCATCAAGCATTTCATGGTTTCTTAAAAAGGTTTCTTCCATTGTGGAGTGTTTTTAAATATTTACAAATCAAATGAACATAACATGTTCAAATAATTCCATTTTTGATGTTCAAGTGTCATATGTTTATAATGTCATGAGTTTAAAACATAAAAATTAAATATCGGTTCAGGATTATTGATTAAAAATATTAAATGTTAATAAAATAACATAAAATTCAATTATATTAATGGTGTAATATTTTTAAAGGTTGGGGCCGAAGCCTCCTTTTATTATTAATGAAAACAAAGGTACACATTAAACATAGTACATGGAGACCCATTACAAATATCTAAGGCCCAGTGGGCATATAGCACATTACCTGGCCCATAGGCCCATTATTTTGCCCAAGTTCCATTCAATGAATAGTAGTGCTACAGTACCCACTTGCTACAGTAGCGCACAGTACCCACCGCTTCTACAGTTTCCTGCCACTACTATAGTGTCAGGATGCCGCTACAGTACTCATCGTTGCTACAGTGCAACCGCTGCTATAGTGCCCCTACAGTACTTCTATAGTACATGTGCCCAATGAGGTTTAAACCCCCATTTTTATGTAATCATTTTATAGAATTTATTATTTCACTTTTGGACCATTACGAAATTGTAAAAAAGAGCGTATATTTATAATATATTAAAATATTATGAACTATGATTATCCACATGAATTATGAAAAAATCATCACAGGATAATTATGATCTTGTGATACAAGAAAAAAATTATTTTATCAATTAAATTATCTTTATATGTAAATTTAATATTTTAAATAAAAGCCAAAAATTAATAGAATTACTAATTTGTATGATATTATCCTCTTTTTTACCACTATTATAACTACATTGAGTTAATTATATTATATGACAATTTATTTTTAAATAAATATTATCTTATAAAATAAACTTATTAGAACATATTTTTTTTCTACAAAAAGTCTTAACATTATCAAAAAAATGTCTTATTTGAAAATATATATTTTAAAAAATCAATGTGATTTCAACATGTAGAAACTATATTTTAATCATGTTTAATATAAATTCATTTATAATTAAATATAAAATGAATAAATATAAGATATATTAAATTATATAAAAAATATAAAAAATCATATTACTAAATTCTATATACATAAAATCCAATATAACTATTGAATTCCCTATGGGTATGTTGTTTGTACATGGAGTCTTCTTCAGGCAGTGAAATAAAATTTCATAGGACATGATCTTTATATTACTGAACATATCCAACAATTATAATCGTCTGGGTGTTATTTTTTGAATATAAAATTGGGCGTGGTCATGGGAAAATCCCATTTATACCATATCTCTCAAAATCTATGATAAATGATAATTATATTTTATCATCCTACTACATGAGGCCATCATCTCTTTCATCTATGAAAAAATTACTTTATAATAACTCTTATTACATAATACTCTTATCATTCAGTATACAATGACTATATTATCAATTCCTTATATGTTCAATGTACTTTTATATCGGATAGGATACATTTTATAATTAGTCAAAAAATAATCAATTTTGTGAATGTGATTTCAATAAATATATTCCCTACAAAGGCATTTATTCAATTAAAAAATTATTTCATTTATAAAATATCTAGTCATTAGAACAGTATTTTTAAAATTTTCATATTCCATTTAATTAGATAATTATATTTTGTATAAATCATTTGATTGATCATAATTATTTTTGATTTCATTTCTTATCCTAGACATAAATATTTTTTCATTCAATTTCTTGAGGGAATTTTCTTCCACACAATAATAACATACTAGTTAGTTTGAGGAAATTAACAATATTCTGCTTCCCAAATATTTATTTTTTAGGATGATGAATCAAATTTACATCATTAATTTTAATATTTTTATTTCTAATGATAATATGTTTTTATCTTCATATTCAGAATCGAAAATGAATTATTGGAGTCCAAAAATTTCAATTTCCACTATTATACCACATTATACAATCTATTCATAACTATCAGAGACCTATATATCCAATTCCTATTAATAAATGGTTTTATAAAATTGATGAAATAATTATTTTTTTCTTTTATAGGTAAAGGATAAAACCAATCTATTGATTTTCTTTTCTTCTGATGCTTTCATCAATGGAACAATTAGATTCATCCACATTTATTAGCTCTATGAATTTTGTATCCATTTTACTATGAAATTTACATGTAATATATTTTAAAAGAAATATATTATTAAAGATATCCAATAATTAATTTATTGTTTCAACATAATACAATGTATATATAATGGGATTCATAAATTTATCTATAACATCCCCCCTTAAACTCATTGTATTCTAAAGGTGGGAGGATTCTACATGGCCTTAAGAGACATCCCCAAGGAACCAATGTTTGGTAATAAATGACTAAGGGCTTCGTCAAATTGATGGGGGATGGTTTCCCCTTAATAAATAAAACAACCATGTCAAAATACATATCCAAACATTCCACTCTATGTTGTTTGGAAACCATGATAGATGAATCAAATTTTCATAAATAAAAATCAAACTGTAATCATGTTCCACGTCGAGATACTACAATATAAATGTAAACAACATAATAAAATCAAACAAAATACCATGACAATCACAAGTCTCCAAGCTCCACAAGCATCATCTTCCATCTGACTCTAATATCCCAAGTATCATGATATAGTTCTAAAGATGTGTGATACATTACCTTTACCAATTTCTCGATATATGACATATAAAAAAACACCATCGTTCCATAACTGAGGTGGGTAAAAAAACATAGTAGGTTTTCTCCAATGACTTCCCTACTAGTTCCACTAGAATATTAAAGTTAACATTAATAATATGAAACACTTTATATTAAAATTTAAAAAAAATATAATAAATAATTATAAAAAACATCATATTTAATTCATAACTAAATATAAACAACCACCATATTAACCAATTTTCTAATGAGAGCCATTTTTCAAAGAAAAAAACCTAACAATTCTAAATACCCATTCCACAATTTATATTTGACATAACCATTCCCTTCTACACAACTATACTACTAACCATGAATGATTCATTATGACTATCCCATACACATAAGTGGTCTCATGTCAGTCTACCAAGTCATCAAAAGGTAATTATTTTCTATGAGTCATTACACCTTTGGCACTAAGAATAAGGTCACCTATCAACCAATCCTTGTAAATACAATATGAACACACACAGAAAGTATGGGAAAAAACAATTCCAAAACCATTTTAGTATAACACTCATTTTATTGAAATACATTTTCAAACAATACATTTTCAAATTCCAGCACTTCCATATTTAAAAATAAACTTGTCATATTCATGATACCAAATCACTTGCATAAAAAATCAACATAATTCCATAATTTCACCAAAAAGTATAATTCACAACCAAAGAGTTATTATATCTTGATTATCACAAATATTTAACAATACATTTAATAAAATAATACAATTTGATTTAAATCCATAAAATTTTTGTTAGAGGAGTGGAGTGTAAAGACACATATCTCGATCCTTTTGAAAAAATGGTAAACGACCTAAAAATGCCAAATAAATTATAGCAATATCCTTGAACCCATCTTATATTTCTCACCCTATCATAAAAAAACCAAAATATGAACATAATTGAAATCAAAGACCTTATATTTAACCATAATGGGTGTGGATATAATAATTTTGTGGATTTCTGACGTAGATCTAAGAAAACACATCAACATCGATAAAGAATGATCACATGCTATATGAATAAGGCTTCAATGCACTAAGGAATGGCTCCAGATCAATTCAAATTCAATTAAATAAGGTTCTCAAAACTTTGAGTGACAAAAATATCGAGATAGGGATTAATTTAAAGAAAAAAATTCGGTCAAAGTGTAAAATGACTAACCTCCACTTTTAATGGACATAGTTTTGTCCTACATACAGATTATTTGCATGGTTAGATATTAGTGTGCTAACTGTTCTTCTAGTATTTATTTAATAACGAATAAATATAGTTGGCTCATACAGCTTCCAAAATGTGCACTAACTGTGACAAATTTCTCTATCCCACTTTTTCACTAAACTACACAGTTTCTACTTGGCTCCCAAATGGGTTGGACAATCTGTGCGTAACTTGTGCACCACCCCCTTAGCCCTAGTCTCCCTATTCATGGTTTCCTACAACTATTTTTTTGGTTTTCACAAACCATGAACCACCCATGAACCAGTATAGAATCTCCAAAAAATCTCAATATTTACTCCATTATCTCCCATCATTCACCCTTATACTTTATATACATAATAAACATAAAAAAAGGTAACACACCATAAACCAGAGGTGCAACATTCTCCCAACCATTGTACATTCCATCTCTATAAAATGTAAATAAAAATATTTCCCTAAAATAGTTTGGTCCATTTATCTATCAATTCTATTTAGTGTTCCCATGTCACTTATTGAATCTTACAAGGTTTCCACAAAACACGTACATGACCTCTTCTTTTCTACACAAGAAAATATCTTACATATTCCAAATCTTTACGAGGATATATAACATCAAATCATTTAGATCTAGGTTAATGTGATCCCATCTAATCACATGGTTTGTATCATGATGATACATTTTCAATTAAGATATGTGGAACACATTGTGCACCACATTGAACGATGGTGGGAAATCCAACTGATTTTCCACATCTACATCCCATTATAGTATCAATAAATGGCCTACATGTTGAGGAAATTACTTTTCCATCATCCCAAAATGATGATGATTATTCCTTGGAGAAATTCATAAGAACACTTGATCACTCACTACAAAAGACTATGTTCATCGATGGAGACCTGTATATGATTTTTGACGACTCAGATGAGACTGTATATTCTTTTTGATCAAGTTAATATTCCCCCTTTTTATTTGCAAAGTCTTGGCCTAAGAAGTGAAATTTTTCCGGTTTCCATCACATAAAGTGGGTAATTATATGGACGCATATAAAATGCTAAACAAAGGATCCATACATATCGATGAATGATATTGTTGTTATATGAGAACTAAGACAATGGAATATTCTCTTTCATTGATCCACCAAAATCCATTACAATATAATGAAACATGTACTACAACATTTGTTTCATCCATTCAAATTTCCCATCTATCTGAGGATGATATGCCATAATCATAGTCAAATTAATCCCAAGGGATTTCTATAATGATTTCCAGAAATTAGATTTTTACCTTGGATCTCTGTGTAATACAATCAAAACCGTAATTCCAAATCTCATTACAACTTCTTATATGTATATATTGGATAGATCCTCCACCATGTCATCATTAGAAACAGGAAAGAAATGGGCCAACTTTGTGAGATAATCCACTTTCACTCATATGGAATCATGCTTCCTAACCATTCTGGGGAGTTCTATTATAAAATACTTTTCTATCTACTCTCAATTAAATACTATGAATGGTAATGTCTATAACATAACATCTGGATACCAATTCTCAACGTGAACATGCTAACAAATTAAAAATCTCAAAACAAACTCATCCACTATCCATTTCATACCTTTCAACCAAAATTTTGGTTTCAAAGCCTTATATATCTTTTATATTCCTGGATGAACAACCCATATTTAATGATGATAAGCACCGTGAAGTTTACTCTTACATACCATAGATACTACCATATGATTCCTAAATCAAAACACAAAGATTCCATCTATCCTCTATCCCTCAATGGTCTCCCACCATTGAATTTTAAACTCACTGCCATATATTCTTCATCAGATATATGTTCTTCTTTAACTAAATTTATTTTGTTAGGAACAATGAATTGTAGATAGAAAACTAAAACATCACCTCAGTCTTCACATTCTCTAAGCATATTGGCTTGGATCGACATCCACTGTCACTAATCTAAAACTTCATTCACCATATAAGAATATGACATTTTTCATAATGCATCTACTACTGTATTTTATTTACCTGTCTTATACATCAAGTCAATGATGACCATTTGGAGATACCCCATCCATCTTATTTTCCTAATATTAAAATATATTTGTTACATATTATGTTTTATCTACTTATGATCCCTGAAAATAATAAATATCTCGCCATTGAGATAATGAAGCCATGACTTCAAGGAATGGACAACTGCAGATGACTCTAAATCATGTGTTTGGTAGTTCTTCTCATGCGTCCTTAACTGCCGGGATCTATAATCCAAAGCATGATCTCCTTTCATGATAGCATACAACAACATATATCTTGATCAATCACAATACACCATCAACCCTTTTCTTAATTATGAATGTGTCAATATAGGTGTTGATCTAAGATGAACATATATCTCATTAAAAGATTTTTGGAATTCCTCTTCAATTATAGTAGAACATTCCTCTTTATCAATGCTATAATTGGGGAGACTAGACATGAAAATTCATGAAAAGTGGGTCAGTAATAACCCTCTAGACCCATAATGCTCAGTATCTCAAATACATTCTTTGGTGGTTTCTAATAGATAACATCTTATATAATTTACGGATCAACATAGACACATTTTTTCAAAAATTACCTGTCCACGAATGTGTATCTCTTATATCAAAAAGTTACACTTTCATAATTTTTCATTCAAAAGATAATCTCCAAGATTTTAAACAAAATCTCCTTTCTTTCTCAATTTAATCTCTTGTCCTTTAATAGAACAATATTTCACACACAAACACCACAAAAAATAATCCTTATATATAGGAAACATATGATTCATAAATTCCATTAAGATTACGTAAAACCATAAGACCAAAAGGATTACCACATATTTGTAATTGAAATATATTCTTCTAAAACATTACTTCAGAATTTACTCCACCAAATATTGTAATTGGTGATATCTTGATCGCAAGTAAATTTTAGAGTAGCATTGATCTCCAATAAATTGATCAAATAGATCATAAATGTGTGGAAGTGGATTTGTATTATTTTTTGTAACAAAAATAAGATTACAATAAATGATACCAACCTAAAGAGTTCCATGATTTTTATTTACAAACCATACCAGTGCTTCACATAGAGATGTTCTTTTCCAAATAAAACTCTTGATTTACATCTCTACCAACTAAACATTCACCTCCCTTAATACTATTGGTTCCATTCAATAAGATTGAAGTTAGATAAGACTGGTCCCAGGGAGGAGAACAATCGTAATCTCAAATTTTATTATGGGTAGTAACCCAGAGATGTTCTTCAGGAAGACATATTAAAATTGTTTCATGATTGATGGAGAACAGTCATCCTTGTTCAATTACATTGATGAAATACTCATTTCCACCAAATGGAAAGAGATATTTCCCACTACTCATTCCAAAAATCATGTTTCACATGTTTTTATATGTCACGACCCGACCTCGGGGCCCATGCCGTGACTACCCCAAGCCCGCCTTCCATAGGCCAGGGGCTGGCGACTAGCACCAAGGCGTAAAATCCCGGTAAACAGGGAAGGCTTTGCCTTTATAAGTAACAACCACAACAGAGTCAGCAAGCGGAAAGTAACTACAAGTGCAGAAAAGTAAAGGGGGCCGGAATACAAGCCCAACTGAAAGTACAACTGAAAAAGTAAAGAACAACAACTGAAGAAAAGACGGCGGCCTCGTGTCGTCCACTGGCAATCCCACCTGAAGGGTGGGTACAGATAGCCTCCCGGCTCCTCGGGTCCCACGTCCGCTCCGAGCACGTCCCGCCCAGTGGTCCACCTCTAGGTACCGTCCTGCTCCACGCCCCAACCGAGATCAGCGCTGTCTGTCGTCTGCATCCAACACAACAAGGTGCGGGCATAGCCCGTGCAGGGGTGAGTATAAGCTACTCAGTAAGGACCCCGAGACCCCCGAAGGTCTCCCGAAATCCTCAAAGGATATAGCACAAAAGAAAGATGCAATCACGAAGTAACATCTGACTCGACTTAGATATATGCCCATACATATACCTAAGTCCCCAATTCTAGCTCTACTCACGAGCTCAAGAACAACTCAATCCACGCAGGAAAGCAAGACTCAAATCCACAAGGAGAGTAAACAGTAAATCCACAAAGGATAGTTCAACACAAACCACAAAGGAGAGTAACATAAGATTCAGCTCAACCAGGTATACTTTTTCAGATGACGTCAAAGATGATCACTGATCCGTCTAAGTCGTCGGACCCACGAAGGATCGATAGGTACTAACCCCCGCAAAAGACCCACACAGGATCGGGCTCACACAGAACCTGTAGGCAGTGGCTCACACAGAACCGGTAGTAAGGACCCACATAGGATCGGGCTCACACAGAACCTGTAGCACTGATCCACGTAGGATCGCTGAGTGCAGTAGTCGACGCAGTCCACTGAGGATCTCTGCACAGTCGTTGCCGCAGTCCACGAAGGATCTCTGCTCTGTCGTCGTCGCAGTCCACTGAGGATCTCTGCTCTGCCGTCGTCGCAGTCCACGGAGGATCTCTGCTCTGTCATCGAAGTCACAGCCAGCGCTAGGGTTCCCGCACATAGCGAGCTCATTTAGGAGGGTCCGCTCCACGAGCCGAGAGGCTGATACATCAACTGACACGTAGTCCGAAGTTGATGTATCCAAAAGTTCCGTATCGACAACAGGATCTCAACGCAACAGACGGCGCGTCAATCAGACGCCCGGTCTGAGAGTTATTGGCATTTCCGTCCCAGGGGCCCGGTTGGTTTTTAGGGCAAAACCAACCCGACCGTACTCCGCCTGTGTCCGATCCTCGGGCGGAGTATGCCAAAAGTTCCGTCTCACTTAGAGGAAACTACCACAGCTGACGGTACGTCGATCGGACGTCCGTAGCTCAAGTTATGAGCGTTTCCGCTCCGAGGGCCCGGTTGGTTTCGCGTACGAACCAACCCGGCCGAACCCAAATCTTCCGAAACCTTGACTATAATATACCAAAACGACCGTATCGATCCAAGGATCGCGTAGCCGCTGACGGTTCGTCAAACGGAGGTCCCAGGCCCAAGATATGGGCAAAAGACCGAAGAAGGCCCGAAAACGGGGGTTCTGGGCCCGGGGCGACCCGGCCCGAACCCCCCCTGGGTCGGCCGAACCGGGTCGGCCCGAACCGGGTCGCTCCGGCCCGTCCCGGCCGACCGGACCGGCCGGCTCGGCTTCGGCCGCGCGGCCGAAGAATCTGCCGCGGGTTTGACCCGCGACTTGGAGGAACGCGGCCCGCGCGGGCCGCGTGCTGGGTGGCCGGACCGCGGACGCGGTCCGGTCGTTCGCCGCCGCCGCGGCTCGGACGCGGCGGAATTCCCGGCGGCGCGCCGGGCGCCGCCGCCGCCTTCCGCGGGCCGCCGGAGTTGCTCCGGTGGCCCGTTTTGCCTCCCGTCTGCGCCATTGCTCCTCCCGGGGGCCGATCATCACTGCGGGATCAACGGATCGCCCTTGCCGCACGGTTCGTCGTCGTCCGCCAAATCCGCACAACAAAAGATCGGCGGAGGGTTGCCGGGTCTTGTTCGTTAGATACGCACCCTCCGCGTTAGTCATAAACAACGGAAGAAAAAGATATAACCAATCAACAATTTTAAATAAATTAAAATTGTTCCATGATCGGGTTCTTTATTTTAAAAGAATAAACACGGGAAGTAAAATAAAATATTCCAACAACCCTTACCTCGATGTCGCCATCGGACGTGAGGTCGTCGCGGAATCGCTCGTCGCGAAAGGAGGGGATCGTCACGTCGTTGCGGAGGAGACGTTCGTCGCACCGCGGGAAAAACGTCGCGCCGACGATCTCCGGATCAAGATCAAACAGATTTAATTAATTTAAATCCATTGATATCGAATTATAAAAAAAGGGGAGAATTAGAAGATTCGATTCTCACCTTAGTTGCCGAACGAGGATCGGCCGCGGAAGAAGAGGCGTCGCCGAAGAACGTCGCGGGTAGAGTTCGTCGACGTCGCAGATCACGGTGTGCGTCGTCGAATTCCGGTTCCGGCGTTCTTCACGTTCTTCGCGTTCTTCGCGTTCTTCGCGTTCTTCGCGTTCTTCGCGGGGAGAGTTGAGGTTTAGAGGATCTCGCACAACAGGAGGATCCTCCAAAATAGACAAGTTTGTTTATTTTATTATTTTTCCAACAAACGCAAAACGCGTAAGTAACGACCCTTTAAATTCGTTGAATTAATTCAACGAATGAAACAGCCCATTTAATTCACGAAATAAACCGCCCAATTAAATGGTCTGTTAAGAAATTAAAGAAAACGCGTCGGTTGACTTTTTAGTTACTTTGACGGGTTTTCGCGGGTGCGTTACTTAGCGAAAGAAACGGCGGGGCTCGTGCGGGCCCTGCCTCACAAATATCCAACCAAGAGGGTAGGATATTTCCAGATAGCACCCTATCCGCTTTAACTCAGTTCAAGTGGCTTCCAAGTGACTTCCAAGCAGCTTAAGTGAAATAAAATAAAGTTGTCGCACAAATTTTATTTTATTTCTGTCTTAAAGCCCCAAAATTTAAAAACCACGTCTGAGCAAATGCAACTCCGGAAGAGGCGTTTCTAAGCAAATACCGGCGCTGTGATTTCATCGGTGCCCTCAGAATTCGATTCCGGGCACCGGTTCAAATGATAGAAAAACCTGCTCGTCCGTTCACTGAACGTACCCGAGCCAAACTTCGGAAATTGATTCCGGGCACACCGGGCCTCGGAATCAGGTGCCGTCTGAAGCTGTGCTCTTGTAAAATTCCAAAGAAAATTAAGAAAAAAAAATTTCCTTGAAATTTTCGGGTCTTTACATTACTCCCACCTCAGGGCTTTACATCCCCGTAAAGATACATCAAAAACTAGGGGAACAAATGGGGGTACTGTGCACGCATCTGAGCCTCCCGCTCCCAAGTGCTCTCCTGGAGGTTCCCGTGCTGCCATCTGACACGCACAAGAGGAATCCACCGCCCACGTAGGACCCGCTCCTGTCGATCCTCGATCTCCACTGGGACCTCCGCAAAAGTCGCCCCATCGTCCACGTCCAGCTCCCCAAAGTCGATGATGTACGTCGGGTCGTGCACGTATCTCCTCAGCTGAGACACGTGAAAGATGTCGTGCACCCGGTGCAACTGAGGTGGTAGAGCCAGGCGATAAGCCACCTCTCCTAACCTGCTGAGGACCTGGAAAGGCCCGATGAAGCGTGGAGACAACTTGCTGCCTCGGCCAAATCTCTGTAAACCACGTCGAGGTGAGACACACAAAAAGACGTGGTCGCCATCCTCGAACTCTAGTGGCCTCCGCCTCCTGTCAGCATATGACTTCTGCCGGCTCTGAGCTGTCCTCATCCTCTCCTGGATGATCTGGACCTTCTCTGTCGTGGCTCGGACCATCTCTGGTCCCACGAGTGCTGACTCCCCAGGGTCTGTCCAGCACAACGGTGATCTGCAGGGTCTGCCGTACAACGCCTCGTATGGTGCCATCCCGATGGTGGAGTGGTAGCTGTTGTTGTACGCGAACTCCACCAAGGGTAGGTGGTCCTCCCAGCTGCGACCAAAGTCGAGAACACATGCACGGAGCATGTCCTCGAGTGTCTGTATGGTCCTCTCCGTCTGACCATCCGTCTGAGGGTGGAAGGCTGTGCTCAGATGGAGCCGCGTCCCGAACGCCTCCTGCAACCCCTTCCAAAGCCGGGAAGTGAAACAAGCATCTCGATCGGAGACGATAGATGATGGCACACCGTGAAGCCGTACGATCTCCTAGACGTAAAGACGTCCCAAGCTCTCCACTGAGCCCTGCTCTCTGATGGGTAAGAAGTGTGCCTACTTGGTGAGTCGGTCGACAATCACCCAAATGGAGTCGTGACCTCTGGAAGTGCGTGGAAGTCCAGTCACGAAGTCCATAGATATGCCATCTCACTTCCACTCCGGGACCTCCAAGGGCTGTACCAAGCCTGCTGGTACCTGATGCTCTGCCTTCACCTGCTGGCAGGTGAGGCATTGTGAAACGAACTCTGCCACAGCTTTCTTCATGCCCGACCACCAGTGTTGTCGTCTGAGATCCTGGTACATCTTCGCCACTCCGGGATGCACTGCCAAGGGAGAAGTGTGAAACTCTCTCAGCACCTCCTCTCGTAAAGCGACTGGTACGAAGGTATGTCCTCTGAAAAGGATGTCGTGCTCTGCTCCATGGGAGAAACCATCAGGCGCCTGACCTGAGGATATCAGTGCACGCCGGGTCTCACAGTCAGCGTCCCCACGCTGAGCCTCTCTGACCCGCTGTAGAAGTGGAGGAGAGACTGTGAGAGACTGAAGAAAGGCTGCTCCGTCTCTATCCACGAAGGATATCTGTAAGGAGGCTAGCTGCTCCGTCGCCTCCTCATGTAGCTGAATGCCCGTCCTCCTGCTGAGGGCATCGGCTACCACGTTCCCCTTCCCAGGAGTATAGACTATCTCAAAGTCATAGTCCTGGAGGAACTCAAGCCATCTCCACTGTCTCAGGTTCAGGTCCTTCTGATAGAAGATATACCTGAGACTCTGGTGGTCAGAAAAGACTGTGAAGTGCTCGCCCATCAGATAGTGCCGCCAAGTCTTCAGAGCGAAGATCACTGCTGCTAACTCCAGGTCATGAGTGGCGTAGTTCTGCTCATGCGGCCTCAACTGACGTGATCCGTAGGCGATCACGGCCCGCTCCTGCATCAGGACGCACCCGAGTCCAGTCCCTGACGCATCGCAGTAAACTACGTATCCAACTCCCTCCTCAGGCAACCTCAAGATAGGTGCGCTGGTCAACCTCTGCCTCAGCTCCTGGAAGCTCTGCTGACATCTGTCTGACCACACGAAGGGTTTCCCCTTCTTCGTCAACGCTGAGAGTGGTGCCGCGACTCTGGAGAAGTCTGGCACAAATCTCCGATAGTATCCGGCTAGGCCTAAGAAGCTCCGCACCTCCGTCACGCTCCTGGGTGGCTCCCTAGCTAGCACTGCCTCGATCTTCGCGGGATCCACTGCAACTCCCGCCTCAGAGATGACGTGCCCCAAGAAGTGGACCTCACGTAACCAGAACTGGAACTTTGAGAGCTTTCCATAAAGCTGGTGCTCTCGGAGCGTGTCTAGCACAACTCGCAGGTGGTAGGCATGCTCCTCCTCAGTCGTCGAGTATACCAAAATGTCGTCAATGAAGACCACGACAAATCGGTCGAGGTATGGCTGGAAGATCCTGTTCATGAGGCTCATGAACACTGCTGGAGCATTGGTTACGCCAAACGGCATAACCAAGAACTCATAATGGCCATACCGACACCTGATGGCCGTCTTCTGCACGTCCTCGTCTCGAACTCTGAGGTGATGATAGCCTGACCGGAGGTCTATCTTCGAGAACCACCGCGCTCACTTGAGCTGATCGAAGAGGTCATCAATCCGTGGCAGCAGATACTTGTTCCTCACTGTCACCTGGTTCAGGCGACGATAGTCGACACACAGTCGCAAGCTCCCGTCCGCCTTCTTGGCGAACAATATCGGGGAAGCCCAGGGTGAAACACTGGGTCGGATAAACCCCTTGCACTGCAAGTCCTCCAACTGTACCCGCAGCTCTCGAAGCTCGGCGGGGGCCATCCGATATGCTGGAGTAGATATCGGGGCTGTCCCGGGGTACAAGTCGATGTAAAAGTCTACCTCTCTACGAGGAGGTAGCCCTGGAACGTCGTCGGGAAAGACGTCCACGTACTGGTCCACCACTGCAGGAAAAGCTGGACTCCGCACGTCCACTGCTCCTAGGATGAGGCTAGCCAACTGATGAGAGATGGGCTGCACTCTCCTCCGCGGAAGTCCATCCTGTACTGCAAAGGTTCCCTTCTCGCCGGTGAAGATAAACCTGCTCCCGTCGGTGCGAACGCATCGCACCTTGCGCCTAAAACAGTCGATCTGGGCATGAACCGAGGATAGCCAATCCATGCCCAAGATGACGTCGTAAGGCCTCGACGCCGCTACAAGGAGATCCCAGCCGAAGCTCTCGCCTCCTAGAGTAAGCTCACACTGCCGGCACCAGTGCGTAATCGTCGAGTCTGCTCCCGTAGGAGTCTCTAGCCGTAAGGATCGAGCCAACGGCTCAGTCGGAATCTCCGAGCTCCGAACAAGGGCAGAGGCTATGAAAGGGTGACTCGCTCCTGTGTCTATAAGTACTGCAGCAAGGGTGGAATAGACACAGATCGTACCTCGAATC
Source organism: Viscum album (assembly GCA_963277665.1). Classification (NCBI taxonomy): domain Eukaryota; kingdom Viridiplantae; phylum Streptophyta; class Magnoliopsida; order Santalales; family Viscaceae; genus Viscum; species Viscum album. The sequence continues at coordinate 24,463,192 of OY728120.1, read as the reverse complement.
ATCTCTGGCATGTCGGGGTCGTAGGCCTCCACTGCCTGGAGCTGGACCTGTCCCTGCCCGCCAGCTCCCTATGGTCGAGGTGGCCCTCCTGGTGGTGGTGGGGGTAGAGCCTGGAAGCGTCGCCCACCACCCGCTGCTCGGCCAGCTCCTCTGCCTCGTCCGCCTCCTCCCTGCGGACCGCCACGGTCGACCCTCTGCCTCTGCCTGGGTGGCCCCTCCTCCGACTGCTGCTTCTCTGATCGGCGAGTCGGGCAGTCACGAGCCATGTGACCCTGCCCGCCGCAGGAGTAGCACAGCCTGCCTCTCGGAAGGCTGGCACTCCGCTGTGTGCCCCGCACTGCTGAGCCGGTGTCCTGAGGCTGTCTGCGTGGGGGTCTGGTCTTCCGGGACCCGAGAGTCATCCGTCGGCTACCTGCTGTCGAAGACTCAGCTACCTGCCGCCCTGCGCTAGGTCTCGCCGCTGAAGAAGGCTCTTCCAGGAAGCTCTCGATCAGGAGGGCTCGCTCCAGCACTCCCGCCTGGGTCGGAATGCTGAGGGAGATCAGCGACGCCCGAATCTCCTGTCGCAAGCCCTGCTCGAAGGTCCGGGCCCGGAAGAAGGGGTCCCGTACCATGTCGGTCGAGTAGCGAGATAGGTCAGTGAACCTTGCCGCGTACTGAGCGACCGTCATGCTGCACTGGCGCAGCTGGAGAAGCTCCTGGATGCGCACCGCTCGGAGGGTGGCCGGGACGAACTCAGAGCAGAAGATGCTCTCGAAGTCCGTCCAGAGCAAGGATGCCCCATCGTGAACCTGGAGCATCAAGCTCCACCATCGTCCTGCCGCCGCCTGCAGGAGGCTCGCCGCGAGAATCACCATGAGATCCGTTGGTGTCCTCACTAGCCTAAAGATCTGTACCACCGCCTCTAGCCAGTCCTCGGCGGCCTGGGGGTCCGCCTCACCGCGAAACCTGGGCGGTCGCTGGCTCTGAAACTCATGCAGTGCCCTGAGGCGACGTGCATCGTCAGCGTCTGGTACTGGTAGCATCGGTGGCTCGGTGGGTAAAGCTACCGCCGGTGCCACTGCTGGCAAAGGGCCCTACACCGAGGCCTCGTCGCTCGGTGGGCTGCCATCGCGCCCTACACTCGGAACCCTAGCTGGCTCTCGTCGCGGGGCCATCCTGAAAAGGAGTACAAGAGCACCACAGTCAGAACAGTATACCTGGTGAGCTGGCACAAGTAATCACAAGGAAAACCTGAGATTTTCATAAAGCAGATCAGTATACCCGGTGAGCTGACACAAGTAATCACGAAGAAAACTTGAAACACACACGCAATCAATGTTTTCATGCATTAAGTCAGAAATCAGGAGTCAGGGTCCTGGTGTACGGATACGTCGGCCGCCGCACCAGCACTGGGCTCCCTGAACTGATAACCACACTCAATACACTAAACACTATTGCTTCATATAGAAAGAAAAGACGATCAGAGTCTGCGGTAGAACCGACCACCTCTGATACCAATTTGTCACGACCCGACCTCGGGGCCCGTGCCGTGACTACCCCAAGCCCGCCTTCCATAGGCCAGGGGCTGGCGACTAGGACCAAGGCGTAAAATCCCGGTAAACAGGGAAGGCTTTGCCTTTATAAGTAACAACCACCACAGAGTCAGCAAGCGGAAAGTAACTACAAGTGCAGAAAAGTAAAGGGGGCCGGAATACAAGCCCAACTGAAAGTACAACTGAAAAAGTAAAGAACAACAACTGAAGAAAAGACGGCGGCCTCGTGTCGTCCACTGGAAATCCCACCTGAAGGGTGGGTACAGATAGCCTCCAGGCTCCTCGGGTCCCACGTCCGCTCCGAGCATGTCCCGCCCAGTGGTCCACCTTCAGGTACCGTCCTGCTCCACGCCCCAACCGAGATCAGCGCTGTCCGTCGTCTGCATCCAACACAACAAGGTGTGGGCATAGCCCGTGCAGGGGTGAGTATAAGCTACTCAGTAAGGACCCCGAGACCCCCAAAGGGCTCCCGAAATCCACAAAGGATATAGCACAAAAGAAAGATGCAATCACGAAGTAACATCTGACTCGACTTAGGTATATGCCCATACATATATCTAAGTCCCCAATTCTAGCTCTGCTCACGAGCTCAAGAACAACTCAATCCACGCAGGAATGCAAGACTCAAATCCACAAGGAGAGTAAACAGTAAATCCACAAAGGATAGTTCAACACAAACCACAAAGGAGAGTAACATAAGATTCAGCTCAACCAGGTATACTTTTTCAGATGACGTCAAAGATGATCACTGATCCATCTAAGTCGTCGGACCCACGAAGGATCGATAGGTACTAACCCCCGCAAAAGACCCACACAGGATCGGGCTCACACAGAACCTGTAGGCAGTGGCTCACACAGAACCGGTAGTAAGGACCCACATAGGATCGGGCTCACACAGAACCTGTAGCACTGATCCACGTAGGATCGCTGAGTGCAGTAGTCGACGCAGTCCACTGAGGATCTCTGCACAGTCGTTGCCGCAGTCCACGAAGGATCTCTGCTCTGCCGTCGTCACAGTCCACTGAGGATCTCTGCTCTGCCGTCGTCGCAGTCCACGGAGGATCTCTGCTCTGTCATCGAAGTCACAGCCAGCGCTAGGATTCCCGCACATAGCGAGCTCATTTAGGAGGGTCCGCTCCACAAGCCGAGAGGCTGATACATCAATTGAAACGTAGTCCGAAGTTGATGTATCCAAAAGTTCCGTATCGACAACAGGATCTCAACGCAACAGACGGCGCGTCAATCGGACGCCCGGTCTGAGAGTTATTGGCATTTCCGTCCCAGGGGCCCGGTTGGGTGTTAGGGAAAAACCAACCTGACCGTACTCCGCCTGTGTCCGATCCTCGGGCGGAGTATGCCAAAAGTTCCGTCTCCCTTAGAGAAAACTACCACAGCTGACGGTACGTCGATCAGACGTCCGTAGCTCAAGTTATGAGCGTTTCCGCTCCGAGGGCCCGGTTGGTTTCGCGTACGAACCAACCCGGCCGAACCCAAAGTCTTCCGAAACCTTGAGTATAATAGACCGAAACGACCGTATCGATCCAAGGATCGCGTAGCCGCTGACGGTTCGTCAAACGGAGGTCCCAGGCCCAGGATATGGGCAAAAGACCGAAGAAGGCCCAAAAACGGGGGTTCTGGGCCCGGGGCGACCCGGCCCGAACCCCCCCTGGGTCGGCCGAACCGGGTAGGCCCGAACCGGGTCGGCCGACCCGGCCCGACCCGGCTGGGCCGGGTCCGGTCCGGCCTGGGCGCGGCCCGGCCGACCGGACCGGCCGGCTCGGCCTCGGCCGGGCGGCCGAAGAATCTGCCGCGGGTTTGACCTGCGGCTTGGAGGAACGCGGCCCGCGCGGGCCGCGTGCTGGGTGACCGGACCGCGGACGCGGTCCGGCGGTTCGCCGCCGCCGCGGCTCGGCCGCGGAGGAATTCCCAGCGGCGCGCCGGGCGCCGCCGGTGACCCGCTCCGCCGCCGCCTTCCGCGGGCCGCCGGAGTTGCTCCGGTGGCCCGTTTTGCCTCCCGTCTGCGCCATTGCTCCTCCCGGAGGCCGATATTCACTGCGGGATCAACGGATCGCCCTTGCCGCACGGTTCGTCGTTGTCCGCCAAATCCGCACAACAAAAGATCGGCGGAGGATTGTCGGGTCTTGTTCGTTAGATCCGCACCCTCCGCGTTAGTCATAAACAACGGAAGAAAAAGAAATATCCAATCAACAATTTTAAATAAATTAAAATTGTTCCGTGATCGGGTTCTTTATTTTAAAAGAATAAACACGGGAAGTAAAATAAAATATTCCAACAACCCTTACCTCGAAGTCGCCGTCGGACGTGAGGTCGTCGCGGAATCGCTCGTCGCGAAAGGAGGGGATCGTCACGTCGTTGCGGAGGAGACGTTCGTCGCACTGCGGGAAAAACGTCGCGCCGACGATCTCCGGATCAAGATCAAATGGATTTAATTAATTTAAATCCGTTGATATCGAATTATAAAAAAAAGGGGAGAATTAGAAGATTCGATTCTCACCTTAGTTTCCGAACGAGGATCGGCCGCGGAAGAAGAGGCGTCGCCGAAGAACGTCGCGGGTAGAGTTCGTCGACGTTGCAGATCACGGTGTGCGTCGTCGAATTCTGGTTCCGGCGTTCTTCGCATTCTTCGCGTTCTTCGCGTTCTTCGCGTTCTTCGTGGGGAGAGTGGAGGTTTAGAGGATCTCGCACAACAGGAGGATCCTCCAAAATAGACAAGTTTGTCTATTTTATTATTTTTCCTACAAATGAAAAACGAGTATGTAACGACCCATTAAATTCGTTGAATTAATTCAACGAATGAAACAGCCCATTTAATTCACGTAATAAACCGCCCAATTAAATGGTCTGTTAAGAAATTAAAGAAAACGCGTCGGTTGACTTTTCAGTTACTTTGACGTGTTTTCGCGGGTGCGTTACTTAGCGAAAGAAACAGCGGGGCTCGTGCGGGCCCTACCTCACAAATATCCTACCAAGAGGGTAGGACATTTCCGGATAGCACCCTATCTGCTTTAACTCAGTTCAAGGGGCTTCCAAGTGACTTCCAAGCAGCTTAAGTGAAATAAAATAAAGTTGTCACACAAATTTTATTTTATTTTTGTCTTAAAGCCCCAAAATTTAAAAACCACGTATGAGCAAACACAACTCCGGAAGAGGCATTTCTAAGAAAATACCGGCGCTGCGATTTCATCGGTGCCCTCAGAATTCGATTCCGGGCACCGGTTCAAAAGATAGAAAAACTCGCTCGTCCGTTCACTGAACGTACCCGAGCCAAACTTCGGAAATTGATTCCGGGCACACCGGGCCTCGGAATCAGGTGCCGTCTGAAGCTGCGCTCTTGTAAAATTCCAAAGAAAATTAAGAAAAAAAAATTTCCTTTAAATTTGCGGGTCTTTACATTATAACCCTTTATCATCTAAAGAGAGGTACATTGCCATCCTAAGTTAGAATAATAATCGTTCTTCATTATCATTCATTGTGATCCATGAACATTATCAACCAATTCATATCTAGGATTATAACATAAACATACATCTCTAATGCCAACAAGTTAAATTTCATATCATCTCTATCAATAATTATTGAACATCATCTACACATAATTGCATGAAATTATCTTTGACCAAGAGGAGATTTATGTTTTATCATAGAGGGTATCATCTCATGTTTTAAGCCCATTAAATAAGAATCATGAGAAGAAATGAAGGAAGGCGATGCACCATTTTCACCCGTCACATTAATAATAGTATATTTCAATAATAATCATACCCATTAATGTAGACGATCCAAACTGATCATCCACAATCACCTACACAACTCTATATAAATTCTTCTTCTATGTACTCTGTTCCTTATTTCCTTACTCTTATTTCCCATGATGAGGTGTCTTTTTATTCCAAGAATCACCATATATATCTCTTCTCTGCTGACAGGAATGATTCTATTGTCCTCACCCTTCCATAACAATGATTTTTGTGACACCTAAGTAGTGTCTCAAGAACCCGACCTCAGAGCCTTATGACAATAACACCTATGATGTCCCATTTATTTTAAATTTTGTTATTACCTCAGTGCCCTTGTATATTTGAGATTCATAAGGTATATGAAAAAACATTGGAAACACCCCTCTGTTGTTGTGGATCTCAGAGGACGATTCGTCAATCTGCCTATCTAATTATGATTTCCAGTCTGACCATGAATGTGGGAGTCCCTCTTATTCTTACATCTTACATTTGAGTTCGCACTCATTATCACAGGTATAAATGTACATCCTCCCCCCACAATTCATGAGATGTCTCATTAAACCACCACTTCCCAATTCACTATCTCTTTATAGTTAGTAACATAGATAAACTCTATCATCGAGTGAATCTCCTATCTGAGCACTGATTCAAGGATGCGTACCTTCAAGGATGAAATAGAAGAAAAGACAGGTGAAAGGAAGACTAAATTGATGTATTTATACACATATCTGGTGATAAAGATATTTTCATACATCAGGAGGAAGAAGTCATTCATCCATTATATCATGAATGTGTGAGGAATGATATTTTTGTTCAAATATTACTCAAAATCCTCCCATATTGGGCCTTGATCTACTATATCTTACAATTCTAGAACCCACAACTAGAGTTGTAGATCCTACAACATGTACTTCAAAATAATTACTTTTATCTCTTATGTTGTACTGATTAAATCACTATTAAGATTCATCCTATTCAATCACACTACACCCTTTTCTATTTTTAAATCACCCCAAAAGATTGCTATAATATTCTTCTAGAACAGGATGGAATGAATCACTTGTCTTGGATCATCACTCTAAATCCATATTCCCACAACCTAAAATTCATGGACTTCACTCTGAACATGTTGTTGGTTCACCTATGGCTCAGGTGCAACCACACTCTCTATATCATCTACCAGTTTGTTTCTAAGACACCTACCAAGTTCTATTTTCTATATGAACAATAAATGACACAAGTCTCACTCTCTAGCAACTAAATTATTATAATATCAAATTCAATCACATCCAAAATCACAAAATTGAATTCAAATAGGAAAATTTTAAAATGTCAGCCTTTTTTTAATACAGTCTATAATTTATATTGAAAATAAAAATATTTTAAAAATTCCACAATCATGATATTTTCGATATCATTAATTGGAAAAATTCATCCTTACATCCAAAATAAATTTTTTTTCCCAAAACCATAAATAAATACTCAAATGATGTATTCAATATTGGTGGAAAGTTATTCATTAAATTCATTCAATTCTCTTCTCATTTGATAATCCCATGATAATGAGATTCCAAACCTTTATGTGTCTCCAAAACACCTATGTACCCAAATCCCTCGTAACATGACGTTCAACAGAAAGAGAATATCTATATATTTTTATGCTCTAAATTTCATTTCCTAAAAATTCTAATGCATTATATGATACAAATTCAATTATCATAAAATAATGAAATTCAACTACAAGACTCAAAAAACTGATGACTACTTGTTCCCCAAGAAAATAAACAATTTGAAGCTATTTTTCTCAATCATACAATTTGATTGAAAAAACGGATACCCTTTGTTACATTCATTATTCTCTCCATTGTATTGATAATGTGGGAGGATTATAATTCACCATATGATAAATCCCTAAGGTGTTCAAGGCTAGAAATATATGTGGAAGGAAAACATTAAATAAGTGGGAGAATATTTTACCTTAAATAACAGATAAACAAATTAAAAATATATAACCAAGCACGAATATATATGATGAATGATAAAAATTTAACATGAATCAACATTTCATATATCAAAACAGTACTATAATTAAGTACCACATTAGAAGGCTAAAATATCAATGTAAACAATGGAAGGAAATCTAAAGAACTCAAAGACATAAACATTATTCCAAGCTCCACAAGCTCTTTGCTCCAACATAATCAAACATCCCATGTATTTTCATGTAGTGAAAAAGACAAGTGATACATTACCTTTACCCATGTCCCGTTAGATGACATATGAAAATTCACCATTATTACAAATAATGTGTGAGTACTAAATCATAATAGGTTTTTCCAAATGATATTCCAACCCATTCCACTAGGATAGAGTATATATCATCATTTATATAAAAAAAATTATATAAAAAATATCTAAAAAAGTTTGTAATTTAAATATATTCATAAAAAATAGTATATTACTAAATATATACTAGAATATTATTAACCAATTTTCCAATGAACTCCATTGTTGAATGAAATAAACTAAATAACGCTTGAAATCCATTACACATGTTCTATTTGGAATAACCATTCCATTACATATAACAACACCACTAACCATGCATGAATAATTATGATATTTCCACGCTCATCAATCGTGTCTCATTGATCTATCATGTTTTCATTATGTAATTATTTCCAATGTGGCATTAAAACTTTGGTACTGATCATAATTTCATATTTCAACCATGCCTCATAAATGAAATATGAAAACACACACCTAGTATGACCAATAAAAATTCCAAAAAAATTCCAACAAAACAGTTTTTTTATTGAAAGAAATTTTCCAACTTGAAATTTAAAAATTATATAAAAACATTTTTTAATAATCTCTTTAAAATCAGGAAATCAAATCAATTGAATCAAATCACCACAATTCCAAAATTTCACCAAAGTTATAAATTTCCACTAAAGGAGATTTATATCATGATTTTCACTAAAATTTCACAATCAATTTTAACCACATAATCCAATTAATACTATTCTAATAATTTCTAGAAAGAGGATTTGAGAGTGAATCCACCTACCTCAATCATTTTGGATTAGATGATAAATGACATGAAAAATGTCACAAAAATGGGTTGAATCTCTATGAACTAGACAAAGATATATTAACTAATAATAAAACAACACAAATATAAAATAATTTCATATAGATGACCAACGATCTATCCATAGAAGGCACAAAACTATGAATCTAAGATGAAGGGAAATGAATACACTAATAAATTAATCAAGAACAAGGATGAATGATTAAATACCATGTGAATTAGGCTTTAACGCCCCAAGGTATTTCTCCAGATAAATTTAAATTATTGTAGGATTTGTTCTCCAATAATTGAGAGTCCAAAATGCTTATTTAGTGCGGAATATAAAAAAAAATTAGTGGGTTAATGCATAAAAAGAGTGAGATCCACTTTTTATTGTGGTAGTTTTGACCTGTGCATTGTTTACTCAAATGGATATGTAAAACATGTTCTAAGCATGATCATGATACTGTAATAAGAAATACCTTACAAGATAGGGTCACACTACTTCCAAACTATACACTGACCTTTCTATTGATCTTTGTCCACCATTTTCACTACACCACACGGTTTTTCCTAGGCTTTTTCATGGTTTAGAAAAACTATGTGCATCATGTACTACATCCCTTGAGGCCATGTCTCCCTGAGTACATTTTCCATCATGTGCTTCATGGTTTTCAAAAACCCTTAACCACCCATGAACCTATATAATACCCCCAAAACACTCGACATGTTCTTCAATCTCTCCCAATATTCACCATTATACATTATATACATATAAAATAATAAATAAAGGGTTACATTCAAGAAAATGGTGGTGTTAATTATCTAAATTATCATCCGACAAACTAATAGTATAAATGAACTTTTAGGCCTTCAATATTTTGAGAATTATAAATTTATATAACCTTGTTTGGATATTTTTCTTAGTAATTATTTTATTATAAGCCAATCAAATTGAGGATAGTTGTTTCTATATAATGTTTAATGGGAATATATTCTATCCATGGTGAATTTTGGATTTTAGCATCATTCATGTTATTATTCATATATTTAGTAAGTTTGGTGAGAATATTTGTATGATGTTTCACTACATCTCCTATTTTATTTGTATATCATATGTAAATATAATAAATATTCATTTTACTCATTGTTTATTATGTTCCTCCAAATTTTAGCCCTTGATTCTGACCAAAACTATTGGTGGGATTATTAATAAATAATAAATTTTGTAATAAATTATATAATTATATAATTCCATCCAATGATATTATATATTATTAAACAATCATATCATACAATTAAATTTTTTTATCATGAACCCCATCAATTTAACATAGGCTATTGTGAGTTATATTCTCTTTTTCATCACAATCTATTATATAAAATTAAATATACTCTTTTCTCAAACTAACTAAGGTGACCAAAAAATAACACACATACCTAAAAAAATATCATAATGACTAATATTTATAAATGAAAATAAATCACACATATGAACCTATAGGTTGATATCATTTTGAGAAGTACATAAGAAACATATTTTACATAAAATATTTGACATATACCTCTAATTTTGTTCACATATTATAAACTACTAGATATATCAAACATAAAAAACTTTTTCATACCATGGGGAACATAATCAAAATAAATGATGACCTATGATAGTCCATAATTTCATAGATAATAGATAACAATATAAGGTCATAGGTAAGCATAATATAAACTTTTGGGATTGTAAAAATAATAATGGATCATGATGATAAACAAATAAAATCACTCAAAAATTAATCTTACTTCATAAATAATGAATAACGGTAGAATAAGTTTTGGAAAAAATAGAATCCATGAGTAATTACAGCACAAAAACATGACTCAACAATAATATTCAATATGAACATAACAATGTATTTTTTTCAATAATGTATTGTTTAGATTTTTTTTGTACATGATCAATTATATAAACTCAATTCTTATAAGATTTATTACATTATAGAGAAACATTATATAATATACAAACATCAATAGAGGATATGTTTCACTTCATATTACCATGGGCATAGTAAAAAGGGTCACATATTATATTCAATTGACTATGTATCCACATACACGTAATATAATGAAATATAATTAATTATCAAATCAATTAGATGGATGTATAATTCTATATTTTCTCAATATATAATGAAAAATCATACATATGTTTTTCTCAAGAAGTGGATAGTATCACAATTCCATCATTATTTAATTAATCTATGATATGGAAATTGGTTTCAAAAGAATTATCATGCCACAAGACCAAAAAAATCTAATGAAGGAATGTGGATGGTTTTATAAAATCATATCCATAGTGAATCAATGAATCATTAGATTAAAATAATATGATGAAAAACATTTAACTAGCGAAATACAAATATCATTTCGAATATAGATAGAAATATACATTAAACATTGTAAAATTTTATTTCAAAATAAATTATTTCAAAAAAAAATTATATTATAAAAAAAATTATAAATTAAATAATATTTAAATTGTAAAACCCAAAAATACATGAAAGGATTAATTGTAGTGATAACCAATTAATGCTTTGGGAAAAAGTGATTTTGTGGAATATGTAAAAAATATGACTTTCAAACCTTTATCAAATAGATTGAAAATTTATTGAAAAGGGAATTAATAAATTATTTTTGTATGGATATTTAAATAAATAATATCATATTAAAAAATGGATGAGAAAGTATCATTGGTCAATAGAATAGATAATGTTGGTTTCACATGCTAGTATCATTTCATTGGAATAATGAACTTAGGAATGGTGAAATGTTAAGGATCCTTGAAAATCCTATAAATAACTACAAGATAATTAGATAAAGAAATATTATAAGGGGAATTCCCAAATTTCCATTATTAGAAATTTATACATAGGGAAGCTCAGTTTTAATGAGATATTTCTAAACCCATTCTATTACCTTTTTCTCATTGAGAAAGACTAAACCAATATATATAATATATATATATATGTACATCACACACATATATATATATATTCTCTATTAATATTTATATAATATAATAAAATTATTTTATTATTCTTATTTACCAATGTATTATTTTTTAATGGAAATAGATATTTGTGTTCTAATTGTTCAGTTATTCAATGTAGGGTTCAGTTTGGAGGATTCCAACCTTACTCAATGAATATGGGATTGAAATATTTTAAATTATTGTGAAGATTAAGTACAATTTTTTATATTTTAAATGATGATTATAATAATATCAAGGAACTTAAGTTGATTATTTGAATGGAACAACTAAAAATATCCTCTTCATTATATATTGAATAATCCAATGGTTTGAATTTTTCGATGAATATAACTAGAAATTGAATCATTATAAAACAATGAAAACATTTAAAACAATAATTGTTTTTAAATTTTTCTTTCATATTGGTCTTCTTATAAATTATTGATTTAAATGATATAAAACTATTCATGTAAGTGGAATAACTCACTTAATTGACATCACATTTTAAATTTATAATTAGTAGTGAAATTTCATAGTATAATTAAATTAGAATATTTAATGAAAATTAATTATATCAAAAAAATTATCAAACTGACAATTAAAATTTAAGAAGTAGTGGATATGGAAGATGAAGAAGAATTATTTATGAGAGGATACATCTTATGCTTATTAATATAATCATCTATTGAAGAGAAAAATATAAATGAGGGATTCTAGAGTCCTTGTTGTTACCATAGGATCCCAAAAATGTGATAGGATTTTAAAAGAGTTCATTTGTGTAGTTATGTATGATAAAATTTAAATAATTTTATGGGATTATGATTGGAGCGGTGGGGTCCTCTATATGTGATAAGGGGAAAGAATTTTTCAATAACACCTTTTTTAATGGAAATGTAATACCATTTATAATGAATATATGTTCAAAGATGGAAAATAAATGAAACATTATTGTGGGATGTAAATAGATCCGTCAATCACTCATTTATGGATAATTGTTTTGTATTTTTTTATAACTCCCTCATTTTAACACTTTATATCAGTTAACCATTATAATGATTAATATCGTTGGTGTTGGTAACCTAGAACCAACTACTTTTTAATTTATTCATTAATAAATACCTTCTCACATCATGATTGTTCTCATTCATGACAATGAATGCTATAATGTCCTTGGGATAGTTGTTTCAATAAAGTGTCATAGTGGATCCCTAATATGATGAGAACCCAAATGTTCTATAACGATGTTCATGAATATATGCTTTATGACTGGATGATATCATTTGAGGGACATAAATAATACATGCCATTAGTGATGAGGACTCATAAAACATTGAGGTACTAACTCATGGTGTGAACCCTTGGAAATATCTTGGAGGATATTTTGAGAACATGACCCACCAGTAAGAAATAAACATTTCAAAGTGTAATTGGAGGTTCCTATCAACATACATGTGTATTGGTACTTTGAATTTATAATTATTATTAATTGGTATTACAACTCGCCAACTTAGATGTATTTACAAAAACTGTGGCGACACACTGTTCGTAGCGAGGTAGGATATGTTGGGTGCCTCACGAGTAACACAACATAAATAGATAATGCGATAAAGGATTTACACATTCTATTCCATAACAAAATTTGATATATCATGCCCTTTAATGAAATTGATATAGCCTAATTAAATATATGGCCATGGTATGGGATGGGTGAGTTCAATTCTGGAAATTCAAAGAAATAATAATCTTGTACATGGGTTGATGACACTAGCAAGAAATGCACTTGATTTGAGATATCGAAAAAATTGGATCACATTACATGGTAAGCGTTCGTAAGAGGTGACATATCATTACAACATTAACTTCTTTCACTATGGGAGCCTTGGCATGTTTCTTGATGCTAACATTGGACTTTTGGTAGGCTCTGCCTAATGCCACTAAGAAAGAGGCCTAGAGGGTCACACACTAAGTGTGTCCAAGTATCTCAGTTAAATATTATTTAAAATATGAATAATGATTATTCTCAATTGTGGTTAAATAATTATATAATGATTCCTGATCACATTTATTTCGACAGTAATTATTAAAGAAAACATATTATTGGTGAAATAATATATTTATTGGTGAGAAATTTTGGGATATTAATTTAAGAAAGAAATATATATTATTCGAGGTCTAATAAATGTGGTTAAGGAAATAAAGAGATTTGAAAAACAAAAGTACACGTTGTGTATATTAATATAAAAACTCAGTATTTTTTTGGGAATTTATGTGAAATAGTATTATTTTTATAATTAAATAATATTAGGTGTTATTTTTTGGGAATATGTAAAGTAATAATAATAGTCAACTATTATTATTAGACATGAGGTATTGATAAGAATTAAATGAAATGAATAAATGATTTTAGGTAATTAATTCATTTTATTCTTCTATATAATTAAAATCCCAATTATATAATTCTCATCTGCCTAGACATTTTTGGTGGTGGGCTATAACTGATCTAGAGAAAACTCTCAAGCGATGATGGAATTAATTTCTTCCAATAATTATCTCAAGCTATGATAGAGTGATCCCTCTTTACCAGATCAAGGAAATTAAAGGTGGACCATGAAAATAATGGTTTTTCTGCACTAGAACCTGGAGATCCCTTCAGGGACATCCATTGAAATGTGGAGCATGGGTGGATCACCACTAGAGGAATCCTACATTTGGATTCTATGATGGAACAATGGATCACATCAGATCATTACCCAAAACATCAATGGAGAGAGAATTACATCAAAGGTTAACATTTTCTTTTTATTAAATTAATTATAACCAACATATGACGATCCTCCCTATGGTTTTGGGACTCCCTTATTTTATTTCATTCATTTTTCTATTCTGAATTTCCGACATTTTTTTATCATGACAGATCTCAGATTAAACATCTTTAATGGAAAACATTATAGTTGGTACACCCACCAACATGCTTCTGCTGCTCCCAGAACCTACATGTTGTATCAGAGGGGTTATATCATTGATTATAATTATTTAGTTTCACTACTGGAAAGGGAGGTTTTCCCAATGTCTATATACCAATGGTTTTCTTAACCGTTTTTGTAGAGTACTTTTACCAACGGTTTAAGGAAACTGTTGGTAAAAGCTGGTTAAAATCATCTATTCACAACAGATTTGAAAAAAACATTTGGAAAAGTATAATCTTAAATAACTGTTTTCTTAAACCATTGTTATAAAGAGTTTTATATAATCATATACCAATGGTTTTTTACAAATAGTTGGTTAAGGATTTCTTTCCCAATGGTTTTTACAAACTGTTGGAAATGTTTATCCCCAAATTCACAGAAGCTTGGCCTCCCCCATTCCGTGCGACTGCAGTCCTAAACAGAAGGGAGAATTGGGATTTTATTTCCCCGATGGCCGAAATCCATCCATCATTATGATTTATCAGTTCTTCACATGTAATCTGTGAATGATCATGCATCTTCTATTTTGGGATTATGTTTTCATTTGGGTGAAGTGGAGAAGCGGGATTCTGTTTACCCTACTAGGAAAATCCTTTGTTCTGATCCATCTTCAAAATTTCATAGTTCTACAATTCTAATATGTAACTGATACTTTCATTTTAATGTTCTGAATCTACTTTTTTGGTTTTCTATTTTGATTTGGGTGTGTAAGACTTGTGTTTTCTGTTTGAATTAGGCATGTGTGTTGGGATTTGACAGTGAATCAAATTTGATTCAAAATGAATTATGTGTTCATAACATCCATAAATTTTATGTTCTTAGAAGTATTGGTATTACTGGTAATTTTTGTGTTAATATCATCCATATTCCACATTATTCATATAATTTTAAGAATTTGTGATGATGTTGTTGAGATCAAAGAGAAAACTCATACACTCTAGGTTGTTTATAGTGGCATGGTTAGTGTTGAGTGATATTTAGCTTCCTAAGATGATTGTACTAATATAACATTAGGATCAATTAAATATAGTTCTCACTATACATTATATATTATGTCTCTTTCTTGGCCAATACTCAGTTTTTTGATGGTGGGCTACTTTTCACTAGCCATGCTGGCATGTGTATACATCCAATACAATGTTAGATAAGTCACAAATATAATTCAGAAATCTTGTTATCACAGATATCATTTATTATTAATCTCAAATTGAAAAATAACTGTTTTTGTCCATACTTTATGAAATTATACCATTTTAAAAGCCATGAACAACCTATCAGTGTAGAAGCCTAAACTTTATCCACCCATGGGGTGCGCCTGACATGGGAAACTAAGTGGGTATTGAAAGGTATGACCATAGAGGTGCCAAGAATGATTTATTGAACCTGAGTGAATGATTTGGGATTCCTACAACACATAATGGGATCTGAGGCATGTGCCTTTATTTGGGAGGCCTATAAAGGGGCCTTGAAGTCATCTTTTACCTATGGTTGTGTGCAACCGTTGGTAAAACTCTTTCCTTTACCAATGGTTTGATTCAATTTTGAGGCCAAGCACCTTTAATGATGATTGTTGATTTTGAGTTATTGAAATTACTCGCACTCTTTCCATTGATGAACCAGATGATTAGATTGTAGATCAAGAATCCAGGTCGAATTTTAGAATTTATTGAGCCTCTTTCATAATACTACTTTCAATGAGTTGTAACTATGTTTTTATTCTTGATACATGACATACATTACCATCATTTAGTTTATGATTATTTTATTAGTTGGTATTACTAATTTGGATATATTCATCCATTTCCAATATTTTCCCATTGTTATATTTCGTCATCTTTTTAACTGAAAATATTAAAATTGTGTAACTAAGGTAACAAGGGAATATTCACCCCCAGAAACACCAAAGGCTCACACTATTAGTCAATTGCATTTGGAATTTTGGTAGATGTGCTTGATTCCATGTGACATTATGGGTTCGGGTAACTAATGAGTGGAATCCTGGTTTGGGATGTCACAAATTCTTATATATAATTGTTACAGGTGTTTCTAATCAAATCTATAACTACAACTATTGAATTACCCTATCCAAAAACAATTGGGACATGATTCAATGAATACACCCTAACAACCTATGATCTATGGTCCCAATCCTAGGATCCTTTAATCCATGGTTAATGTGAAACTTGATGAGGCCATTACTACTTTTCATGAGATCCAAATCCGACTCCTCATCCTGATATCCTTGAAGAAGATAATGTATAAAACTCATGTACTCCCAACAATACACTTAAAGATTATGTATTCCTTGATCCACTTCCAATATCTTATTAGGAAATCCTTGTTTATAGGCATCAAAAATTCCATATCCTAATTTCATATATACATTGTATTTTTCTGTGTTTCTTAATATGATTCTCATATAGAGTAATTTTTCAGTTATGCTTTTAAATATAGTAAAAAATTGTCATTTACCTATTTTATTTATTTAACATCAATATTATTGAATTTCATTGAAATGACTTTTTGAAATTTTTACAGAATGGATAGAAGTTGGATGTATGAAACTAATCGGATTTCAACCGATTTTTAAAATAAGTTGAACATCGTTTCGGATTTTTCATATGAGAAGGCTTCAGATAGTGGTCGCATACACTGCCCATATTCTAATTGTGTTGGAAGACCATGGTTAGGTATTGAGGAAGTTAGCTATTATATAACCAAATATGGTTTCCAAACAAACTACTATGTTTGGTATCACAATGGAGAGAAAATGGAATCTCATAATATTGATGATCCAAATGATATGACTGAATACGAGAGTTTCATATGTGATCGGTTTCCATTTATTCGGCATCATGATAAGGAAAGGATGTCTAGCCAACATGATTTCAATATATGCACACATGATGCATCCAATGAAAAAGATGATTATGATAGGGTGAAAAAATTGAATGATGTTGGGACGACACCAGTATATCGGAAATGTGGAAAAATGAAAATGTTGGAATTTTTAATATGATTGTTTCCTGGGAAAACTATGTATAGGATTTCAAATACTGAAATTGATTACATTATTACCTTCTCGAAGTACTTACATCTAGATGATGCAGATACTCCCTCAAACCACTATATGGAATGAATGTTATTTGATGAACTTGGATTCTCAAAAAAGTCATTCTTGCTGGAATGATTGAAGCTTATTTTTGGAAGAAACTGCTGAAAGAAATGATTGTATCAAATGTGGAACCTCCCAATGGAAGGAAAAAGATGATGGAACACCATCTTTTGTGCCACAAAATGTAACGTGGCACTTTCCATTAATCCCCAGATTACAGAACCTTTTCATGTCCTATTAAATATCAATTAATATGTGATGGCATGCCACCAAGGGAAAAATTAATAATGAAGAGTTCGTTCACCATGAAGATGGATTTTCGTGGTAGAGATTTGATTTTTGATATCCTGAATTTGTAGCCGACATGCGTAATGTGAGACTACATCATTCATGTGATGGTTTTAATCCATTTGGGCATATGCATACTTTGCACAGCATATGGCCAGTTTTCATAAACATTTATAACCTCCCCCTATGGTTGTGTATGAAAAAGCCTTACACTTTCTTGAGTATACTGATATCTGGCCCTTTTGATCCAGACAGTGATATAAATTTATACATGAATACTTTTTTAAAAGAGTTTAAACTTCTTTTGGATATGGATGTGACCCCATACGATTCATGTTCGAAAGACATATTTCAGATGTGTGCTGCGCTTATGTGGACGGTCAATGATTTTCCTGGTTATGTAATGATGTATGGATGGAGAACAAAAGGAAAATTGTCATGTCTTATTTCTATGGAGAATTCTTGATTGAGTAGACTGAAATATCATTTTAGTTTTAGTTTTATGGGTCATCGACGATTCTTGCCAATGAACTGTCCATATAGAAACAATCTTCAAAGATTTGTCAATACCATGGAGACTGATGATCTACCTCAGCATATTTTTGGAACTGATGTGCTTAATGAATTGAGAGATTTCAGTTATTCATTTGGGAAGGGTGTCATGAAATCTAGAAGGAGGAAAAATGATTCCAATGATACCTGTTACAATTGGAAGAAGAAGAGTATATTCATTGAGTTGTCATATTGTTCAACCAACTTGTTACGTCATTTCTTAGATGTAATGTACATTGAAAATAGTATATGTGAAATGTTGCTTTTGATTATTCTAAATGTCATGTGGAAGACAAAAGATGATTTATGATCTCGGCATGACTTGGTATATTAGGGAATCAGACCATAATTGCATCTTGTCTATATCTGTGAAAATAAACGGAAAGTTCCATGTGCTTATTATGTGATAACACCTTCTAAAAAAATTAACTTCTGGAAGTGCTAGAGACTATTAAAGTTCCGGATGTCTATTCAAGAAATATATTAAAACAAGTCAACAAAAAATAGTTTAAGATAAAATCATTGAAGACTAATTTAGAGACCCGAAGCCTAACGTACATGAACATTACATTACTTTTGCGGAATACTTAATACATAACAAAAATACACACACAAGGATCGTAATAGTTTAGTGTCTTTGGAAACTCGGAACGTAATCTTCTAATCCTGGTAAAAGATCTTCAAAATATCCCATAAAGATCTTCCTTTTTTTTTACCTAAAACCTTTCTTTATATCCTGGGGAAAAGAAAACATAAAAGGGTGAGCTCAAATGCTCAGTAATGGTAAACAAAAGAAATATCAATCACATAATTTTCATAAGAACATAACATTTTTGGAAATCATAACCTGCAAAAGAGAGCATAATTTCATAACATGGGATAAATCATAGTAGTGAAAATGAAACCATAACTTAAAACATTACTCATTGTGGCATACACACATAATCATAGACAATCATTTCTTGTTAGTCAAGACTCATTGCCAATACTATCTTAGTGGACAAAGTCCCTTTCTGAATCGAGTAATCCTCGTTTTAGTCCTGTTTCACTGAACCAGTATAACCTACCATTCCAGCCATGTCTATCTCATGAGATATGAAATCTTTACCCAATGAATTGGAGGGAGATATAGGTCCCACCCATCTCTTAATGAATCCTTTCTTATGTGTGCCACAAAATCATAAATCATACATCATTGCATAACCCATGTAATAAAAATGGGATTCTTAAACAACATGACATCATAAAACCATTCATATAAGATAAAGGAATTCATAAACATAATTCCATCACAACATAGTCAAATCAATGTAAAAATATGGATAGAAACAGAACCCTTTATTATCTTATATGGAAAATAATTTTGATAAAACACTTGAATTGAATTCTTGAGGAAAATATCCTTTCTTCTTCAAAATCAATTTCTTTTCTCAAAACATCATGCAATTTTAAAAGAAAGAGATTTTATTGAAAATAGTCATGAAATCTTTTAGAGGAAGCTTCATGAAAATAAGGCTTTATAAAACAGTATAAATCCGTTCGTGCCGTATAAGTTAAAAAAAACATTCTTCGTACTTTTGTCGGAAAAGTCAAAAAGTACCTCGTACGAAAAACGAAAAAAGATTCCTTTCATATCCTTTACTAAAAAGTCATAGAAGGGTAAAATTGGATTTAAAAAATTGTAGGTGGATGTAAATAATATTACATATTGAGGGAACATGGATGTGGATGATAAAATACACCCCAGTAAATACTTACGAATAAACAATCTCGGATAAAAATGAGATTGTGATATTTCCCTTACCTTAGGTCCGACTTGCTTTGTAAGTGTCCGAACCTCCTGTATAATGATTTAAATCATGTTATTGACTTATTACAGAATCATATTCATTGTTACGATATCATATATGGTTCACTTATGACATTATATTACCCGTTCTTTTGTAAATTCCATGTTAAAGAAGCATTTTGGGTAAAATCGTTTCATTTATCGTAGGTGTTTTGACTTGTTGTTCTTGACATCATTATTACTTATATCCTGATTTAAATACTTCCAGAATATAAAATATGATTTATATATCATATATATTCAGTATATATATATATATAATAGGTATATAAATAAAATGAAAAACACCGTTCATGGAGACGGTAGTCCGTACGTACGCATGAACGCTGTTTTCCTTTCCTTATTGTCTTGAAATGGAAGTAAGTAGATGACATACATATGTATATATATACATAAATCCAGTAGCTTTATAATGTCATATATTTCATTATTATTTCTTATATATACATTATAATCATTCTTAAATGGTTAACATGGAGAATGAATCTCATCGCGTCGTGGAGACGGTATTCCGTACGTACGCACGAGCGATGATATCATTTCTATAAATATTGAATTGAATTGGAGTGGATTATACAATATATCAGAATCAATATGATGTTGTAATAACTATGTATAGTTATTCTTTACACCATTATACCCATCCATGTAAGGTGGTGGTGGAAAATAGATTACACCACGGCGTGGAGACGATATTCCGTACGTACGCATGTGCGGTGATTTCTTTTTCCGTAGGATGGATAGATGGTGAAATAGGGTTGTTTCATACTTATAATAACATATCAGTATATGAGTGATACTGATGTTATTACTTCATAATGAAACAACCTAAGAAGAAGAAGTGGAAGAAGAAATAAAGATGAAAGAATTGGTAACGGTAATTACCTCTTCTTTGAAGTTCCTCTTTGAGACCTCCTCTTAGGGCACTAAAATTGGTCTTTGAGGAAGACTAGAACCTCTAGGATGTTTCTAGGGAAGTGGAGAGGAGAAATTGGCAGGGGTTGGCCGAGCTTGAGTGCTCAAATTGGTGTGAGGAGGAGGGGGAGGAGGTGTCCTTTTATAGGGTAGGAGAGGGGCACCTTAGGAATATCTCAAAATATTATTTTATATTAAAGTCAAAATCGGTTTATAATGGTTCCAAAGGGTCTTATTTCGAATCTAAAGTGGGGATGGGTCGAAATCCTATCAACCAATAGGATTTAGACAAGTTTAGGGTATTATTTTAACCTTATCAATTAGATTTAACTCTAAGTTAAATAATTTAACTTTTACCGTGTCTTTTTGTTTTCTTTCACTATATGGTAAATAAACATACTATAACATGCCAAACGAACCCCAAATTGTATATTATTAATCCATATATCCTTATTTAAGTCATTTGGCCGAACCTTAGATTTTTAGGAATAAAATAACAATTAATAATATAATATTTGATTTAAAAACTATTTTGTGTCAATTTTGACACTATTTGATATATGATTTTTGTGAAAGTCATAACAGAATTATATGTTCGAACCAAGTTGATTAAATCAACACTAATATATCATAGTAACCTAGAAAATTAGTGGAATTCATAAAAAGTCTTAAATTACATTTATTTTGGTATTTATATTATCAATTATGTCAATATTTCATTAATAAGATAATTACTGCATCATTTTTGTGTCATAAATAAATTATATTATATGATGTCTACAAATTACAAATAAAATACCATCATGTAGGAAATCTTTTTAGCTTTCTAATGAATATTTATAGTCTAATTTAGCTTATGTATAACCCCATATTAAAAATGATTTACTTATTAAACTTTGATTTTAACTATTTTAACCCTTCTTTAAATAAATTAATAATAAATGTCCTAATCTAATCCAAGTGGGCCTAAATGGTCATATTTTATTCCTAAGTTTGTTTTTGGTCGAATTACACTTGTCCAATAGAATTAGGACATGTGTTAGGGTCATATTAATATCATATTTACCCTTAGTTACCTTATTTACTATTAACCGTGGTAAAAAAAGTAAAAAGTTACTATTCACCAAAAAATTATTTTCATCTCATTGAACCACATTTTAGTCCTTGATATTAACCGTGTCTCTCGGATTTTCGAAATTCCATTCACAGAAGCGGTAAAATTATGTTTTATGCAAAATTCAGTTTTTAACCTACCACTTAGTAGTTTCACTATTCATCAAAAATTGATGTTTTTTAGAACAATGCCAAAATTTCATCCCAAGCTATATTTCATATTCCGAATTCAAAAATGAAGTCTATTTTACCAAATTCATAACATAAGAGTTGCATTAATTAATTTTATAATTAAATCCCGCTGTTAAAACAAATAGCGTGTTTTTAAGAAACAATATCTATCAAAAGATTGACACTTGTTTATGTCTAGTTTAAATGTGAAATTACATCCAATGACCAAAATTGTATTAAATTGTAAAAATATATTCTAAATATACTTTAAAACCACTCAAATTAATGATTTATCACTATTAATTATTTCGATTAAAAAAAGTTGTTTTTAATTATAATTTAGTAATTTTCACTATTCATCAGAATATGAAAGTTATCCGAAAAGTACCAAAATTTCACCTTAGGATAAATTCGATACTCCGAATCCAAAAATAAAGTTCATTTTGAAAAATAAGATTTACTGGATTTCAAAAAGTGGTTATTACTATTCATAACGGCTAGTTTTAATAATATTTTTATAGCATATCGTTGTTTAGTGAAACTCGGTATTGCGTACAACACACGCTATCGAGGAAGGTCGCGATTGCGTGTAATGCAAGGCAAGTCAAGGATGTGTGTTGTGCAAGCTCCTTTTGGTGTAGCGTACAACACAAGACATTAATAAAATTAAAAAGAATATTTTTTTATAAAATCTTGGGCTGTTACATTCTACCCCCCTTAAAATGAATTTCGCCCTCGAAATTCGTCGGGGTTATAAATGGTTTACTATTTGAAAGTTTCTCTAATAGAAACCCACATCGTAAAAGGGAATACCAAAACTTGGCTTTAAAAACTAAAGTATGAAATGTAACGATTACCCAAATAAACTAATCACTGGGTTTCCACATAGGTGAAAATATGGATATAGAAGAGAAATCTAACCATCATGTTCTGATGGAGAGTGGTAGAGAACATGGCTATGGAAAAGCCAGTAATCACAAATCCATAAATTTGTGACGATCTAAGGTACCATCTGATTCATCAGGTATAAGATCACTAGGACAACATTTTTGGTTTTCAAGATCATTTCCCTAAAGTTGAAAATTTGAATTAGAATAAATACTTACTTTATTTTGATACAATATCACTGTTGTTCGTGCATTGAACAATTTCCACTTCATCTCTTAACTAAATGAAGTTGAATTTGTTATTCGTGAAGTGTTAGCAGATCATGTGATAGATTGACGGGTCATTCCATCTGTCTCAAACAAAAGGTAAGGAAAAGTTATTAAATATACATAAGTCATTCTATAGTGAGATTAATCATATATAGTTCCTAAAATGGACTTATACTTCATATATCATACTGCTTAATATAATAAAACTAGTTTCTACTAAACAGGGACTTCCTGTAGGTCAGTGGTAGGCGATAAAGGCCAGTCGCACTTCGGTTGTGGGTTCGATTCCTACAGCCTTGTCCGAAGCGATGGGTTGTCGCCCGTCCTGCAGGTTGTCCCTTTTTCTAAAACTACGTTACTATAACATCCCATCAATAATATCGAAAATCTTCTATCCTTAAACAATACTAACTTATGTCCAATATAATCCGGTATAATCTTTAGGCTTATACATAATACTGCAGTCCACTCTCATAATTTAGTGACAACGATCACCAGAGATTTAATACTATCGTTGATCCCCACATATCATAAGATATGTCTTGTTGGTCACATTCCAAACATTCAAAGTCCTTAATCGTGTATTCTCTTGAATACCTTAGTGAAAACATGAGTGCAGTTAAAAGTTAATACTTTCCATATACCAAAATCCTCAAAATTCTATATACTCAAACCATGATATCACTTAGTCCTTATATCAATCATGAGCTCATGAATACTATCAAACATTTAATTTTCTCCTTATCCCTTCATTATGCGCATATCATCTACATTCCAAAAATATCTGAGTAACCTTTCATGGATACTGGTAACATTAATCATATACTTTCAAAACACAAGGAAAGACAACAGTGTAACAATCCATAGATGTCTCTTTAATCCAAAATTACACATGATAAACATGTAATCATGCCACTACATTCTCAAACCATTGACCGAGCTTCAAAAATTCTTTCATCTCACATATCATTTTTAGTCTCTTCATCATCATCCACATAAATACTACCCATATGACCATACTGATTCTCTTCATGAGTCTTTCCCTTAGGGCATTTGTTTGCATAATGCCCATACATTCCGCATTTAAAACACTTAACCATTTTTGATGTCGTAGCAATACCATTATCCTCATCCATGGTGTTAACCGACCCTTTTCCTTTGCACTTACTTGCTTTGTGTCCTTCTTTTCCACACCCAAAGCATCTTCCAGTTCCCTTGAAACATTCTCCTTGATGCCTCTTCCCACATGATTTACATAGGGGAAATTGAACTTTCTTTCCTCAATGATCATCATGGAACTCCATCTTTCTCTTATTAGTCGAGTCAGGAAACTTACCAAATTTTACTTTATTGATCATGTTGTGAGATTGCTGATTCGGCATAATAATGATGTTTGGACATCCAAATCCCATTTCATTTGGTTGCTCATGAAGAATATCATTCCATTGTCCATCATATCCTCCATTATTGTGAATCATCTTGTTTCCAGCCATTTTCTAAAACCCAAACAGAATAGTGTTAGATGCAAAAATCGTAATAAAGGGGGAGTAACTTAAATATCTATCATCTTTGGTTTAATCTAATATCGTTACCATAGTTCTAGAACTATATCCTATACGTATACTTATCCATAGGGGCATCCCTAGACATACCTTAGAAATATCTCTAGGGATCTTACTAACGTTTTCGCGTCCTAGTTTCCAAAGGTTGACTAAACCTTTCCTCTGATACCAACTGTAGAGACCCGAAGCCTAACGTACATGAACATTACATTACTTTTGCAGAATACTTAATACATAACAAAAATACACACACAAGGATCGTAATAGTTTAGTGTCTTTGGAAACTCGGAACGTAATCTTCTAATCCTGGTAAAAGATCTTCAAAATCTCCCATAAAGATCTTCCTTTTTTTTACCTAAAACCTTTCTTTATATCCTGGGGAAAAGAAAACATAAAAGGGTGAGCTCAAATGCTCAGTAATGTTAAACAAAAGAAATATCAATCACATAATTTTCATAAGAACATAACATTTTTGGAAATCTTAACCTGCAAAAGAGAGCATAATTTCATAACATGGGATAAATCATAGTAGTGAAAATGAAACCATAACTTAAAACATTACTCATTTTGGCATACACACATAATCATAGAGAATCATTTTTGTTAGTCAAGACTCATTGCCAAGACTATCTTAGTGGACAAAGTCCCTTTCTGAATCGAGTAATCCTCGTTTTAGTCCTGTTTCACTGAACCGGTATAACCTACCATTCCAGCCATGTCTATCTCATGAGATATGAAATCTTTACCCAATGCATTGGAGGGAGATATAGGTCCCACCCATCTCTTAATGAATCCTTTCTTATGTGTGCCACAAAATCATAAATCATACATCATTGCATAACCCATGTAATAAAAATGGGATTCTTAAACAACATGACATCATAAAACCATTCATATAAGATAAAGGAATTCATAAACATAATTCCATCACAACATAGTCAAATCAATGTAAAAATATGGATAGAAACAGAACCCTTTATTATCTTATATGGAAAATAATTTTGATAAAACACTTGAATTGAATTCTTGAGGAAAATATCCTTTCTTCTTCAAAATCAAATTCTTTTCTCAAAACATCATG
Organism: Viscum album; assembly: GCA_963277665.1. NCBI lineage: Eukaryota > Viridiplantae > Streptophyta > Magnoliopsida > Santalales > Viscaceae > Viscum > Viscum album. The sequence goes on along the minus strand of OY728120.1, from coordinate 24,437,032 downwards.
CAATTTTAAAAGAAAGAGATTTTATTGAAGCGTAAAATTGGATTTAAACAATTGTAGGTGGATGGAAATAATATTACATATTGAGGGAACATGGATGTGGATTATAAAATACACCCCAGTAAATACTTACGAATAAACAATCTCGGATAAAAATGAGATTGTGATATTTCCCTTACCTTAGGTCCGACTTGCTTTGTAAGTGTCCGAACCTCCTGTATAATGATTTCAATCATGTTATTGACTTATTAAAGAATCATATTCATTGTTATGATATCATATATGGTTCACTTATGACATTATATTACCCGTTCTTTTGTAAATTCCATGTTAAAGAAGCGTTTTGGGTAAAATCGTTTCATTTATCGTAGGTGTTTTGACTTGTTGTTCTTGACATCATTATTACTTATATCATGATTTACTTACTTCCAGAATATAAAATATGATTTATATATCATATATATTCAGTATATGTATATATATAATAGGTAGATAAATAAAATGAAAAACACTGTTCATGGAGACGGTAGTCCGTACGTACGCATGAACGCTGTTTTCCTTTCCTTATTGTCTTGAAATGGAAGTAAGTAGATGAAATACATATGTATATATATACATAAATCCAGTAGCTTTATAATGTCATATATTTCATTATTATTTCTTATATATACATTATAATCATTCTTAAATGGTTAACATGGAGAATGAATCTCATCGCGTCGTGGAGACGGTATTCCGTACGTACGCACGAGCGATGATATCATTTCTATAAATATTGAATTAAATTGGAGTGGATTATACAATATATCAGAATCAATATGATGTTGTAATAACTATTTATAGTTATTCTTTACACCATTATACCCATCCATGTAAGGTGGTGGTGGAAAATAGATTACACCACGGCGTGGAGACGGTATTCCGTACGTACGCACGCGCGGTGATTTCTTTTTCCGTAGGATGGATAGATGGTGAAATAGGGTTGTTTCATACTTATAATAACATATAAGTATATGAGTGATACTGATGTTATTACTTCATAATGAAACAACCTAAGAAGAAGAAGTGGAAGAAGAAATAAAGATGAAAGAATTGGTAACGGTAATTACCTCTTCTTTGAAGTGCCTCTTTGAGACCTCCTCTTGGGGCACTAAAATTGGTCTTTGAGGAAGACTAGAACCTCTAGGATGTTGCTAGGGAAGTGGAGAGGAGAAATTGGCAGGGGTTGGCCGAGCTTTAGTGCTCAAATTGGTGTGAGGAGGAGGGGGAGGAGGTGTCCTTTTATAGGAGAGGAGAGGGGCACCTTAGGAATATCTCAAAATATTATTTTATATTAAAGTCAAAATCGGTTTATAATGGTTCCAAAGGGTCTTATTTCGAAGCTAAAGTGGGGATGGGTCGAAATCCTATCAACCAATAGGATTTAGACAAGTTTAGGGTATTATTTTAACCTTATCAATTAGATTTAACTCTAAGTTAAATAATTTAACTTTTACCGTGTCTTTTTGTTTTCTTTCCCTATATGGTTAATAAACTTACTATAACATGCCAAACGAACCCCAAATTTTATATTATTAATACATATATCCTTATTTAAGTCATTTTGCCGAACCTTATATTTTTAAGAATAAAATAACAATTAATAATATAATATTTGATTTAAAAACTATTTTGTGTCAATTTTGACACTATTTGATATATGATTTTTGGGAAAGTCATAACAGAATTATATGTTCGAAAAAAGTTGATTAAATCAACAATAATATATCATAGTAACCTAGAAAATTAGTGGAATTCATAAAAAGTCTTAAATTACATTTATTTTGGTATTTATATTATCAATTATGTCAATATTTCATTAATAAGATAATTACTGCATCATTTTTGTGTCATAAATAAATTATATTATTTGATGTCTAAAAATTACAAATAAAATACCATAATGTAGGAAATCTTTTTAGCTTTCTAATGAATATTTATAGTCTAATTTATCTTATATATAACCCCATATTAAAAATGATTTACTTATTAAACTTTGATTTTAACTATTTTAACCCTTCTTTAAATAAATTAATAATAAATGTCCTAATCTAATCCAAGTGGGCCTAAATGGTCATATTTTATTCCTAAGTTTGTTTTTGGTCGAATTACACTTGTCCAATATAATTAGGACATGTGTTAGGGTAATATTAATATCATATTTACCCTTAGTTACCTTATTTACTATTAACCGTGGTAAAAAAAGTAAAAAGTTACTATTCACCAAAAAATTATTTTCATCTCATTGAACCACATTTTAGTCCTTGATATTAACCGTGTCTCTCGGATTTTCGAAATTCCATTCACAGAAGCGGTAAAATTAAGTTTTATGCAAAATTCAGTTTTTAACCTAGCACTTAGTAGTTTCACTATTCATCAAAAATTGATGTTTTTCAGAACAATGCCAAAATTTCATCCCAAGCTATATTTCATATTCCGAATTCAAAAATGAAGTCTATTTTACCAAATTCATAACATAAGAGTTGCATTAATTAATTTTATAACTAAATCCCGCTGTTAAAACAAATAGCGTGTTTTTAAGAAACAATATCTATCAAAAGATTGACACTTGTTTATGTCTAGTTTAAATGTGAAATTACATCCAATGACCAACATTGTATTAAATTGTAAAAATATATTCTAAATATACTTTAAAACCACTGAAATTAATGATTTATCACTATTAATTATTTCGATTAAAAAAAGTTGTTTTTAATTATAATTTAGTAATTTTCACTATTCATCAGAATATGAAAGTTATCCGAAAAGTACCAAAATTTCACCTTAGGATAAATTCGATACTCTGAATCCAAAAATAATGTTAATTTTCAAAAATAAGATTTACTGGATTTCAGAAAGTGGTTATTACTATTCATAACGGCTAGTTTTAATAATATTTTTATAGCATATCGTTGTTTAGTGAAACTCGGTATTGCGTACAACACACGCTATCGAGGAAGGTCGCGATTGCGTGTAATGCAAGGCAAGTCAAGGATGTGTGTTGTTCAAGCTCCTTTTGGTGTAGCGTACAACACAAGACATTAATAAAATTAAAAAGAATATTTTTTTATAAAATCTTGGGCTGTTACAACTAATGATTATCATGTCATTTTACATGAGTTGATTCCAATAGAAATACATCATCTCTTGTCCAATAATGTAAGAGTCTCATTTATTTAGTTTTGCTATTTGTTTAGAGATCTTTGTGCGAATAAGTTCTTCACATCCTTCTTGGAAAAACTATTGGCACAGTCACCATTAATTTTATTTGAGTAAGAGAAAATATTCCCTCCATAATTTTTTAAATGCATGTTTCATCTGACTGTCTGTATTCTAACCAAAATAATTATTGGAGGACCCATTGCATTCCATTGGATGTATCCAACTAAAAGAAACATGTACACATTGAAATAATATGTTCGTAAAAAGAATTATCCTGATGTTTCTATTGTGAATGTTTACTAGGCTAAAGAATGTATGGATTTCTGCTCAATGTATTTTTTTGAACCTACTATGAGAATAAACAGACCAATGAGAAATGAAGAAGAATAGTATGAGAATATTGAACCCAGTTTTCCATCACTTCCTCAGACTGAAGGAATTCTGGGATCATATACATTGATGACATTACACCTTGAAGAGGGAGAGATGGAACATCGGATAGTGTTGTTAAATTGTGATTTGTTCGATGAGTATATCAAGTATGTAAATTGTACATGTATCTCTTATGTTATCAATTTTTTTTTTAAATATTTGTTAAACCATTATTATTTTTATCTACAGGGAATATATAGAATTTCTATACAGAGATCATTGTGCTTTATCTTTTATAAGGTAAGAGACATTTCAAAGAAAATGGTTTTCTGCTCGTTTGAAATTGAAGGTAAAAATATTTATTTAGTAACTAAATAATAATAATATTTAATTATGTTTACTATTTGTTTTTATTTCAGGTATAGAGTTTTCCTGCAGACTCTTCTTCTGAGGAAGTAAGAGCTTTGGATTTTTGTCATAATACCATGGTTCGTTCTTGTAAATCACTTTTGATCAATGGATACAAATTTATTATCACTGAACAAGCAATAAAAATGGGAACACAGCATGATGGTGGTATTCTAACTGCCACAACAGACTATTATGCCAGTTCATCATATAATAGACCTCGTTCTAAAAATGTATCTTATTATCGAGCCATGGTGAAAATAATAATTTTGGATTATTACTCGCATGGTCGAGTCATGATGATGGAATGTCAATGGATTTATTCAAGGATGGGGAAATGCACCTTTATTGATGTTTGTGGATTTTGAGTTATTGGCATGACTCACACTCTTTCCACCGATCAACCATATGTATTGTCATCAATTGTGAAACACGTTTTTTATGTCAAATATCATCGTCATCCTAAATTCGATGTAATTACTAAGGAAAATATCAGAACTATTTTTGATGATAGTGGTGATGAAGTTGACACTATCCCTACTGCAATTGGAAGCAATCCATTTATTACTTATGATGACTCCAATAGCTAAATTGTCAAATTTTATTGTGAACCCAATGTTATGGTGTGAAATATATAGAATCAGATAGTCATTTCACCAACATTTTTCACCTACATCATTCACAGTGTGTATCCTAGTTCTTACCTTCAAACAACCATAAATATTTTATTTCATTATGTTTTTTATCAAAATGGGTTTTCTATATTTTGTTATTTAGGTTACACATTAGATATCCATTTCTAATTACTTATATATTTGTTTTCATAGTAGGTAATGACACCCATTGAAGAGATGTGGTAGAAAAAGATAGAAAATAATCGTCGCTTGACAGAGATTAGAGTTCCTCCACTCATCCATGTTGTCAGTATTTTATTTAAAATATATATATTTCAATAACTTATAATATCATGGTTTTACTTTTGATTTTAATTTTTTTTCAGGATCCACCCCCTAGACGAGAGATATCTGAGGAGGAGCCTGATATTTCTCCCAGTACAAAGAATGGTGGTAGGAGGGTGTGGTTTCGGAGTTAGAAAATCATCTGGTGGTCCTGGTACTGAGTCCGGTGGTACGAAAGCTCGTGGTGTGAGAGTTAGACGATCCACTGGTCATACCCGATTGGATTATGCCCCTACCTCAGACATATCTTATATGCCCCTTTTTGATCCTACTGTGTCTTTTGGGACACACGAAATATTTAGGCCTCCGATGATTACACTACCAATTTTCCATACATCTGTTCCATCATCTATTACTTCTGGTTCATTATCTACGAGCTATTATATTCCACCTCCTTCAACTCCTTCTACGAAATAGTATGTGGCTAAGGAGCGTACACTGAGGGAAACTCCACCTGTATAGGATATTCCTTCAGCTTATGCACATCTAGTGATGTCCATTGATCTGACTACCATAGGTATATTTATATAACTCTAACAAATTTTTATACCAAAATTTATTTTTATTATAACTTGTACTCATATTTTTTTCATTAATAACAGATTCATCTACTTATAGGAGGCGAGGGAGGGGGAGTACACACTTGTGTGTGGTGTGGAACCTCTAGACAAAGTTGATAGTTGAATACAATGATGATGGATAGATGATTGATAAATCAAGGATGGAATGTCGGGTATTTTTGGCGACACTAGCCAAATACTCTGAAATCATTCCAGTATTCCCTCTCTAATGGAGTCATCTGCAACCCGGAGTCAATGATAATGCATGGGCACAAATTTGGGTAAAAAATATATTAGATTTAATGTAGTATTTTTTTGTATTTATATGAATTAATATATTGGGTGTCAGCTTTGGTTTAACTTCCCTGATGGAGAAGGTGCCCGACTAGCACATTTAAAGGAGCTAGGAGAGCTTTAGAGAGAATATAAGAATGAGATGTATGTTGGCTGGTGTGATAGAGTGGGAACGGAGTTGGTGACAGTACCTATCATGGATGACTTTTTGATAGAGAAATATCTCCAAATGATTTCCCATTGGGTAACATCCAAATTTAAGGTATTAATCCCATTTGAGGTATTTAAATGACATTTTTTAAAAAAAATTATATTATCTTATTTATAATTAACCATTATTTAAGAATATTTTGAAAAACAAAACAAAAAAACATTGATTCAAAACAATACCTCCACATGTTGAGGTGAACTACTATGGCAGATAATGAGAGGCAGCTGGTACGATGTAGTTGTTGAAAATTTTTCTTTAGGACATTCCCTTTTTATTGTTTCCTATATAAATATAGTTATCTATTTATAATTTAATATATGAATATACATGCACTTTATATTTATTCCATTTCATTACAGAAGCACAAATTGAATATTGAAAGACGTTTCCATTGAGCAAAATTGTTTTTCTCGAGTAGAAGCAAAAAAGATTGAACTGTAGTTAATGAACTGACAGAAGAAAATATTGTAAGATTTAATTTGTTTATTTCAAAGTTTAATATTTATTTAAGAATTAATAATCTATTAATATTTTTTACAAGCTGCTTATGATGCCCTTGATGCACAGGTTCCTAACAATTTAGGGCCACATGATCATTTATATCATGTTTTGGGAGATGAACACCCTGGTCAAGTACACTGCCAACCTTGTAATAATATAGTCTCAAAGAGGTATTGGTCCTCTCAAAGTATCCATTCTAGTACGGACGAGTTGGAATAGTTCATGGAGCACGTAAGACAGTATGATAAAAGAGTCACAGAGTTCGAAGAACATGTTCAAACGTGGGAGAAAGAATTTATCAAACTGATCAAAGAAATATCTTCATCACTTCCACCAGAGGCCAACACAGCTTATCAGACATATATGCCGTCGATGGGTGCATTATCCAATGCACCGGCCAGTAGTTATAGTGGCGGTCGAGATGATGACATTCTTGGTGATGACGAAGATGCTAAAGAGGATGAGGGTGAGGATGAGGATGAGGATGAGGGAGAGGATGGGGCTGAGGGTGAGGATGGGGATGAGGATGATCATGGGGACAATGAATAGGATGATGACGAGGACAGAGATGGCGTTGAGGATGAGGCTAATGATGACAGTGGTGATGATGATGGTGATCAGGGGTAGATTGATCCATTACATTTTTGATTTTTGTATAACTCTTTATTTTTTAACATGTTTTTTCACTCTAGTATCGATATTTTTTAATTCAGTATAACTATTTTTTGACCAAATATGGAGCCTAATGATGTTATAATGTGTTATGGGGCTTCTGGCGCTTGTTCGAAGCTCAGAACCCCGGTCGGCGTAGAAAACACTATTCCTCACGGTATGTAAAATATTTAAATCCATCACACAATGTATCTACCAACCATATATGGCTATATATTATACGAAATGTGAATGAATTTTCCTTACCATGCACTATGGGAATCACATCATGCACAATGTATATATTTTTAGTATAAGATATTATCACTGTTGTTCCACAATTTTCCTAAATGGCATAAGGAAAACCGACCAAATGCATTTAGAAATGTTTTGATACATTATCAAAATGATCCATGGGGCATTTTTTTATGTGTAGGTGTCAACCCCGCATCAATCTGAGGCACGGTGTTTTCGGAACCACTCAAAATGTCTCACATTTATTTGAAATTATTAACATTTCATGTGATAACAACAACTGGCATATGGAAAACAAACCAAACACATTCGGATTATGTTGATACTCTAGGAAAATGATCAATGAGAAACTTGTGATGTGTACGAGTCAACCTCGCATCAATCCGAGGAACAGTATGGCCGGTACCAGTCTATGTGTCTTTCATTTGTTTAAAATGTACAATGTTTTAAGTAAAAATAACTGGCAAAAGGAAAATTGACCAAAAGTATTCAGATTGTGTGGATACTTTAGGAACATGATACATGTGGAATTTATGATGTAAAGGAGTCAACCCCGCATCAATATGATGCGCAGTGTGGCCGGTACCACTCTAAATGTATCACTTTTGATTAAATTGGACATCATTTTAAGTTAAAACAAAAACTGGCATATAGAAAACCAACCAAACGCATTCGGATTGTGTTGATAATTTAGTAAAACGATCCATGGGAAATTTTTTACGTGTATGAGTTAACCTCTCAACAATACGAGGAATGATGTGGTCGGTACCACTCTAAATGTCTCTATATTGTTTAAAATGGACATCATTTTAAGTGAAAACAACATCTAGCATACAGAAAACTGACCAAACACATTTGGATTGTGCTTATACTTTAGGACAATGATCCATGAGTCATATGTGACATGTAAAAGTCAACCCTGCTGACACATACCTATCGTGGGGTGTGGAAAAAAATATATCCTATTTAAAATGTATTATAGTGGATTAACTAGGTTGTCTCCAGAGAGGAGTGCACAACAATTAAGCAGTCACCTTAAAATAGAAAGAAGTGAGGTTATTTTTAGAAATTGTTTGATTTAGAAAATAATAGAAAGAAACTAAATAAAGTAAATTAATTAAGTGAATGTTCTGAAAAAAATTGACAAATGATGTGATTTAAATCAGTGATATGAAATGGGGATCAGGTTAGGGTCGGTTTTCCAATTGTAATTCTATCATTGTTAATTTTACCCAATTCTCCTCTGCTATATCGTTAAGAGTGAGAATCCAAAATCGTTTCTTCTCACTCCCTTGGTCAATTAAAAATGTGAGAATAAACATTACTAAAATATTAGGTTGGTCTACTCTCCTTCCAATGTGTAATAGAGTTGTACAAAATACCCCAAATTTTCTTAGGCAATTCCCAATCGTGTTTTGTTTATCCCAAGTAATCAATAACATTCACTACTCCTCACACACGTACCGGTGATCACCGAGTACTACACCACTAAATCCCATTCTATTCCATTTTTTATAAACCAGAACCTAGTGGAGGGAGATATTGACCATTGACCAAATATAAATGAACAATAGAATGTAAAATTAGATACAATCGTACATGATAATAAAAACTGTTATATGAAATTGAAACAGATTCGCAGAAGAGAAAAGAGGATTTTAAATCATTAATAGAAGGAACTCATGAAATACAACAAGGAGAACCACTCCTTCCCCAATCACATAGAATTTTACCCCACCACAGTAAGGTTAATTGTGACTAATGGGAATGAAGAACACATTACAAGACTATGAAGTGGAAAACAAATAAAAGAAGGAACATAAATTTGATCTTCCAGAATTTCTCCTCTAGAGGTTTTCCTCTGTTCTGCCCACCAGCAGGCCAAAACTCACTGAGTTCCCTTCTTATAGAATATTGGAAATTATGTTTTATATAGACCCTTAAAACATTAGGGTCATTTGACAGGTGTAGAGAAATATATGGATGAATAAATGACCATTACATTTCTGGCCTCCAAACACTGTTTCACCCACTCCACTTGGACGTTCCAAAAAGTTGCCTTAATGTGTTTCATATTTTCTGAAATTTAATTTGAACCATCCCTTGAAAGTCCTCTGTCGACATCAGCTTGAATCACCAAATTCAAATGTCGGATGAAGGAGATATTCTATATTTAATGAAGTGGGGTCCATTCTCCCTGCCAAACTGATTTCTCCCCTTGATTGAATTTTTTGTACCATTGGGTTTCGAATTGGGTCTTGGTACATACAAAACATTTGAAGCCCAAAATAATAGGAATATAAAAAAAATTCACTTCAATTGGACCCATATTATAAATGTTATGCCCGAAAAACAAAAGCTATATAAAACTGACAATTTTACAGAATTACCCCATTTTCACATTTAAGCCCCAAATACACCAAAATCACATAAATGATGCAAATACACTCACATTGAATAATTGGGAGGGATTAAATCATTGAAAAATGTATAAATAATAATGAAAATATTAACTCTATTTATTCCCCCACACTTATCACTTGGACTCCTAGAAAATTCAGAATCAAAATAAATTCATTGTAAATTCAAAACACATATCCATGAGATCCACCAATTTGAAAACCAGAAACAAAATATATCATGCCTCCTCAAACTATATTATTTCATGTTCTTAATTTAGGATCATTCAATAAATTTAATCTCCATTTCTCCTCCCATGCACACAAAACACTTACCAAACTTTCATTATCCCTCATTACACAAATTTCAATTTTTTAGCAATGTCTTTCTCATCCATACTCATACAAGGGTCACCATAGGCTTGATAAATTTCTACATCTCCACACACTGTGAGACAAAGACATATGTTTATCATTAGGACTTGTTAAGATTTTTCTGTGGCTTTAGGTTGGTAGGATTTATATGTGAAAATTCGGAGGCTGAATGAAGAGGGCTTGGCTCTTTTTGAAGCAAAATTGCATTACTCTAATTTTCACAAAAGTATGGTCTTATCTTCACTCTCCTTAGAAGAAAATAAAATCCTTCTCCATGGAATATGAAGGAATGTTCTCATAGTTCATCATTTCATCCGAAAACATTTCAATCTTCTCAAATATAATATTTCTTGAAAGCTCCAGAAAAGGCACAGCTTCCTTTTTACACTACAAGCTCCAGAAAGGCACAACTTATCTCATCTTGAAAGCTATAGAAAAGGAACAGCTTTCAGCAGAATGATTTTTCTTCCAGTAATCGCATCTCTTCAACATTTTTTTCACCCAAATTAGCCGCAAATAAGGTAGTACAATACAATACATCTTCCTACCGCACTTAAGTTCAAATAGATCATGCTATTTCTCTTCAAGAGCTGGTTGGATAGGGAAAATTGGCTTGTAATGTGGCTAACCTAACAGGATGTTCATGGATTCTATGGGCTACAAGGATTAAATGTTCATGGTAGGCCATTATATAAGGGGTTATCTTGAAAAGGGGGCTTTCAAACCAATTAAGTTCCTCAATCATTTAAAACACAAGTACCTCAAATCCTCAAGTTTTGACAGGAATAAATCAAATTCAGGTTAAATCAAGTATGATTTGGTTCTCTCATGTAGTGTGGTGAATGTAAAGAATATGAAAATAATAGGTCTAGAAGCCTCACAAGAATATGATTTAAAATATAAAGACAGTGATATGTGGCTTGGGATTCAAGAAAAAAGAGGAGTATTTTTTCATGAAATTCCCAAATAATTGAACTTGAAACAATTTCATTTTCAGCATTCATTTAAGCTCAGTTTCAAGGAATTAATTATTTCACTCATGGATATGGGTTTCAAAAATAACAATTATAATCATTTCTGATCAAATGTCTCAAAAACACACAAAAATTTACAAATAATCGCACAAAATTTTAAACACACACATGTATTTTTAAAAAAAATAGGAAAACAAACAACACATAAAAATCCTACACTACAAAGGTTCCCTCCCCCACACTTAAATGATGTAGTGTCAACAATGCATTCAAATGTAATTAACATGTAGGAATATTGGAAATTGAATCACAAAAATGATGAAAATATAAAGGAGAGGTACGACCTGATGGAGTTTATTGATAAACAGGTTGGAGGTGTGCGATCTCGCCATTGGCTCTGATGGCTTGGTCCCAATGAATTTCTTCAGTCTATGTCCATTAACAGTGAATGTATCCTTCACTCCATCCTTCACAATCTTCAAATCACCAAAAGGATATACATGAGTAACTATAAATAGGCCTTCCCAACTGGAAGGAAGTTTACCTGACATCATCTTGAGTCTTGAATTGAATAAAAACACTTTGTCTCCTGGTTGGAAGTCCTTTGGTTGGATCAGTTTGTCATGAGCCACACTTGTTCTCTCTTTGTAAATCATGGAATTTTCAAATTCTTCCCTTTGAATTTCTTCCAACTCCTATAATTGAAATCATCTCTCTTTCCCAGCACTTTTAAGAGCCAGATTAATCTTCCTCACAGCCCAATATGCCTTATGTTCCAATTCCATAGGTAGCTGACAAATTTTCTCTTAAATCAGCCTATATGGACTCATTCCAATTGCAGTTTTGTAGGCTATCATGTAAGCCCATAATATTTCTTCTAACTTTTGGCTCCAATCCTTCCTATTTGGATGAACAGTTTTTTCCAAAATTCCTTTGATTTCCATACTGGACACTTCATATTTCCCATTAGTCTTTGGATGATAGGGAGTTGATCTTTTATGATGCACCCCATACTTTTTCAACAATGCCGCCATTCACTAATAATAAAAGTGAGTCCCTTCATCACTAATGATGGCTCTAGGAACTCCAAACCTACAAAATATTCTAGCCCTGACAAAATCACAAACAACATTAGCAATGTCAGTTCTGGTGGCTTTTCCTTCAACCCATTTGGAAACATAATCAAAAGCAAGAAGAATATAAGAATTTCCAAATGACATTGGGAAAGGGCCCATAAAATCTATCCCCCAAACTTCAAATATTTAACAAAAATTAAGTGGCTCTTGGGGTATTTCTTGTTTCTTTGAAAATTTCCTGTAAACTATCATTTTTCACACCATTTACAAAATTCATGAGAATCTTCGAAAAGTGTTGGCCAATAATGTCCAAATTCTAAAACCTTCTTCGATATCCTTTGAGGTCCAAAGTGGCCTCCACAATATAATGTGTGACAAAACTTTAAGACTGATTCAATTTCATTTTTAGGCAAACATCTTCTGATCATTTGGTCATTGCAAATCTTCCAAATAAATGGATCATCCCAGATGTAATATTTAGATTCATATTTCAATTTGGGATTTTAGTGAGAATTTAAATGAAATGGGGCCTGAGATGTTACCAGATAATTGACCTTGTTAGCATACCAAGGTACTTCTCCTTCAATCAAGTACAACTTCTCTCCTGGAAGGCGATCATTTAGTGGTTCAGTGTCTGGAATTTCAACTTCAGCGGTGTTGGGTAGTCTACTTACGTGATAATCCACTTGGTTCTCAGATCCCTTCTTGTCTTTGATTTCTATGTTGAACTCCTGTAGTAGTATCATCCATCTCACTAGCCTCGGTTTTGCTTCAGCCTTCTTCATCAAGTACCTAAGAGCTGCATGATCAGAAAACACAATGACTTTAGTTCCAAGAAGATACGATCTAAATATTTCTAAAGCAAAAAAACTGCTAAAAACTCTTTTTTTGTTGTTGTGTAGTTGAATTGGGATACATATAAGGTTTTCGAGGAATATGAAATGACTTGTGGACTGCCCTCATTTCGCTGAGAATGGACAGCTCCAACTGCTTGGTTTGAAGCATCACAAAGTAGCTCAAATGGTTCTTCCCAATTTGGAGGCTGCATCACTGGTGGTGTAATCAATTTCTTCTTCAACTCATCAAATGCTTCCCTACATGAACCGTTGAAATCAAAATCAGCATCTTTCAAAAGTAATCTAGGGAGAGGGAGAGAAATCTTACTCAAATCTTTTATAAACCTCCTATTGAATCCTACATGTCCTAAAAATGATCTAACATGTTTCACACAAGTTGGGTAAGGGAAAGAATTTATCACATCAATTTTTGATTTATCATCCTCAATGCCTTTCTGAGAAATGACATGCCCAAGGACAATTCCTCTCTCAACCATAAAATTACAGTTTTCAAAATTCAAAAAAAGGTTCTTTTCAATGCAAGTTTTCAAAACTTTTTCCATATTTTTCAAACAATGGTCAAACAAATTTCCAAAAACTGTGAAGTCATCCAAGAAAAACTCCAAGAAATCGTCAATGTGATCAAAAAATATACTTACCATACACCTCTGAACTGTACCTGGAGCATTACACAATCCAAATGGCATCCTTTTGTATGAAAAAGTTACGAAAGGAAAAGAAAAGGTAGTATTTTCTTGATCCTCGGGGGCAATGTGTACTTGAAAATCCATCCAAAAAGCAATAATGAGTTCTCCCTGCCAATATCTCTAACATCTGGTCAATGAACAAGATAGGGAAATGATCTTTTCGAGTGACCTGATTCAGCTTCCTAAAATTGATGCATACTCTCTAGCTATTCTGAATTCTCACAGGGACTAATTCATTCTTTTCATTCCTCACAATGGTTAGGGAAGTTTTCTTTGGGACAACATGGATAGGGCTAACCCATTGTTAATCTGATATGAGACTGATGATCCTAGCTTGTAATAACTTCCCAATCTCTTTTTTCACAACCTCCAACAGGGTAGGGTTCAGCATCCTTTGGGATTGTCTGACAGGTTTGGAATCTCCCTCAAGAAAAATTCTATTTGAGAGAATTTTTGGATTTATTCTTGGGAAATATCCTATGCTCCACCATATTGCTTGGGAATTCTCTCTTAAAAGCTCAATCAATGATTTTTCTTGAGTTTTAGATAGATTATTAGCAATTATTACTTATAAATTCTCCCCTACATTAGGTAAACATATTTTAAATCAGTGGGGAGTGGTTTTAATTCTAGATCAGGAGGATGATCAAGAGATGAATCTAAATTGAGGTTCTCCACTTCTAATGGTTTGACATCCTACACACAATAAATCATATCATCTTTATCATAATTTAACAAATTATCAATGAAATCAGATTTTACCTCTTCTTCCAATAAGAAATCAGAACCTACAAGAGTTTGGGAATCCATATGTTCAGTGATATATTTAATGGGAAAATTCTTTCCTAATGATAAAAATTCATGAAACATACCTAATTCTTCAATTGGTTCTATTTCGTCATCATGGGAGAGTGCGAAGAGTAAATGATCATCTGATGGGTGCCCCATGGATTCAAAAATATAGAAGTGGATAGTGCTATCTCCAAACTCCATGGTAAGTGTCCCTTCATGGAAATTGATGATGGTTTTGTCCGTCTTTACGAATGGTCTCTCCAAAATGATTCGAGAGTGTGATGGGATCTTATCATCTTCCATATTCAACACATAAAAGTCATCGGGGAATAGAAGATCTTTGACTTTTACCAGGACATCCTCCATAACTCCTGCTGGGAAAACTATGGATCTATTTGCAAGCTGGACCACCACTCTTGTGGCCTTCAAGTCTCCCATCTACAAAGATTTATATACTAAGGGAGGAAATACATTAATTGATGCACCTAAATCGCACAAAGCTTTATAGAAATTTAATGAACCAATGGTTCATGGAATAGAATACGTCCCTGGATCTTGACATTTGGTAGGAAATTGTGGTGTGATAAGGGCTGAGACGCTTATTCCCAAATTGATCCTCGCATTCCCTTGACGTCTTCTTTTCTTGGTGCAAAGATCCTTCAAAAACATAGCACACTTTGGAATTTGTTTGGGTGATTCAAGCAGAGGTATGTTGACTTCCACTTTCTGAAAGGTGTCCAGAATTTCTTTTTGCAGTGTTACTTCTTGTAAACTCTTTGATTCAATCATCCTTGATGGAAATGGTGGGGGTATATCATTCTCCTCCCTTTATTGGCTTTGAAATGGTGTTTCTTGTTTATTCCTTCATGTCCTATCATTATCATCCTCCTCTTTATTATCTTTTTCGTGATGCATTTTTATAGAATTTTCATCATTTCTAACTTCATTCTCACCCAGATTAGTTTTTCTTATTTCAGGTTCAATGGTGGATGGGGGTTGGAGTTCCTTTCCACTTCATGTAGTTATAATACTAATATTATTTTTTGGGTTTGGGAATGTTTGGGATGGGAGTTTACCAGGATTTTTGGTCAGAAAGTCCATGAGACTTTCAAACTTATTGAAAAAATATTTAAGAATGACTTTCAGTCCTTCAAACTAAGATTTTTGTTGGTTTTGAATTGGAGGTTGTGAACTGGTGGATGGTTTCTCCTAGGGTCTTTGGAGATTGGTTCGTTATTGGTATGAAGGCTGGTTATAAGTTGGTTTTTGTTGAAATGGTGGAGGGTTCTAGAATAGATTTTTGAATGGGAGTTGGTTTTAAAACTGAATTTGGTACGGGGGCCTAGCTTGATTATGGTGATTTCCAAATCCATATTGGACATGCTTAGGCTCTCTCCATCATTGACATTTCTGGAACTACCTTGCCTGAATGGCTGCTGTACAAGTTTCCATTCCTTGTATTTCAGAACATTGGTCAGTAAAATGATCAGGTGACGAGCATAAACCACATACCTTAGCTGGCGCATGTTGGTCACTAACTTTCTTCAAGGCCATCTGTCTCACCAAACTAGTAAGCTATTCAATCTTAGTTTCTAATAAGGGTGGTGGATGAGAAGTGCGTACCTCATGAATACCTCTTGTTTCAATACCTCTTGTTCCAAATTGCTGTGAGTTTTGGGAAATCTTCTCAATCAAGCCCTTGGCTTCTTCTAGTGACTTGTCAATCAAGGAGCCTCCAGATGGTTCATTAAGAAGGTTTCTATAATTTTCCAGTAGTCTTTGATATAAGAATACAAGAAAGTGGTGTTCCTAAATGGCTAGATATGGATAGCTGGCACATAGCTTCTTAAATATCTCCAAGTACTCGTAAAGGGTTTCTCCAGATGATTGTCGTATGGCATATATTTCCTTCCGAATGGCTGTGCTTCTAGAGGTGGGGATGAATATTTTCATAAAACATCTTACTAGGTCATTCCCGTCATGTATGTCTCATGGATGTAGGTCATACAACCATTCTTTAGTAGCTATATCCAATGAAAAAGGAAATGCCTTCCACTTTACCTGCTCCTCGGTAATTCCACGAGGTTTGAAAGTTGAGAAAACATGTGTGAACTCTATAATGTGTTTGTTTGGATCTTCACCTGCCAAAACATGAAACTTTGGAAGAAAAGGAATCATGTTAGGTATCATTTCAAAATCATTTTGTAACACTGGCATGGCAAGTTGATTGTTTTGATTAAGGAATTGTGGTGCAGTGAGGTCTCTAAGTGTTTGGTTTTGATTTTCAGCCTTGATAACAGGCTCTGAGTGAACACTTGATGTTTCACATGAGTCTTCAAGGGGAAATTCCTCATAATCAGATTCCAAATTAATGTTTATATGTCTATTAAACAATTTTCTTTCAATTTCAGGATCTATGGGTAAAGGTTCATTTTTTGAGGTTCGATTCATTCAATTTTGAAGATAAAAGAAAAGAAAAAAAATGTTGGCGCTACCTCCCCGGAAACGGTTCCAAGGTTTGACACGCACCTATCATGGGGTGTGGCAAAAAAAAATATAACCTACGTTAAAATGTATTATAGTGGATTACCTAGGTTTTCTCCAGAGAGGAGTGCATAAAAATTAAGCTGTCACCTTAAAATAGAAAGAAGTGAGGTTGTTTTTAGAAATTGTTTGGTTTAGAAAATACAAGAAAGAAACTAAATAAAGTAAAGTAATTAAGTGAATATTTTGAAAAAAATTGACAAATGATGTGATTTAAATATGTGATATGAAATGGTGATCAGGTTAGGGTGGGTTTTCTAATTGTAATTCCATCATTGTTCATTTAACCCAATTCTCATCTGCTAAATCGTTAAGAGTGAGAATCCAAAATCCTTTCTTATCACTCCCTCATTCAATTAAAAATGTGAGAATAAACCTTACTACAATCATAGGTTGGTCTACACTCCTTCCAATGTGTAATAGAGTTGTAGAAAATACCCCCAATTATCTTAGGAAATTCTCAATCGGGTCTTGTTTATCCCAAGTAATCAAGAACATTCACTACTCCTCACACACGTACCAGGGATCACCGAGTACTACACCACTAAATCCCGGTCTATTCCATTATTTATAAACCAGAACCTAGTGGAGGGAGATATTGATCATTGAAAAAATATAAATGATCAAAATAATTTAAAATCAGATACAGTCATACATGATAAAAAAACTGGTATAAGAAATTGAAATAGATTCGCAGAAGAGAAAAGAGGATTTTAAAACATTAATAGAATGAACTCATGAAATACAGCATGGAAAACCTCTCCTTCCCCAATCACTCATAAGTTTACCCCACCATGTTACGGGTAATTGTGACTAAGGGGAAAGAAGAACACATTACAAGACTAAGCAGTGTAAAACAAATAAAAGAAAGAACATAAAATTGATCCTCTAGAATCTCTCCTCTAGATGATTGCCTCTGTTCTACCCACCAGCCGGCCAAAAATCACTAAGGTGCCTTCTTATAGAATTTTTGAAATGAAGTTCCGATCGACCCTCAAAATTTTAGAGTCATTGGACAGGTGTAAAGAAATATATGGACGAATCAATGACTATTACTTTTCTGGCTGCCAAACACTGTTTCACCCACTCCACTTGGACGCGCACAAACGATGCCTTAATGAGTTTCATATTTTATGAAATTTAATATGAACCGTCCCTTGAATGTCCTATGTCGACAACTTCTGGAAGAACCTCATTCTAAGGTCGGATGAAGGAGATATTCCATATTTAATGAAGTGGGGTCCATTCTGCCTGCCAAACTGATTTCCCCACTTGATTGAATTTTCTGTACCATTGGGTTTCGAATTGGGTCCTCATCCATAAGGAACATTTGAAGCGCACAAGCATAGGAATCCTATAAAAAAATCACTTCAATTGATCCCATATTCTAAATTTTATTCCCAAAACACAGAAACTATATAAAACTGAAAATTTTACAGAATTACCCCATTTTCACATTTAAGCCCAAAATATACCAAAAACACATAAATGATGAAACTACATTCACAATGAATAATTGGGAGGGATTAAATCATTTAAAAACATATAAATAATAATTAAAATATTAACTCTATCACCCGCCTCAATCTAAGGCACAGTGTGTCCGATATCACTCAAAGTGTCTCTCTTTTGCTTAAAATGGACACCATTTTAAGTAAACACATCTGGCATATGGAAAACTGACCAACCATATTTGGATTGTGTTGATACATTAGGAAAATTATCTATGGGTCATATGTGACTTTTAAGACTCCACCCCACCTCAATCTGAGGCATGGTGAGGCTGGTACCACTCAAAGTATCTCACTTTTATTTGAAATTGACAACATTTTAAGCAAAAACAACATCTTACATACGGAAAATAGACCAGATGTATTCCGATTCTATTGATACATTAGAAAAATGATACATGAAAAATTTGTGACATGTAGGAGTCATTCCCACATCAATCTGAGGCACGGTGTGGCTGATACCACACAAAGTGTCTCACCTTTATTTGAAATGATCAAAATTTTTAGTGAAAACAACAACTAGAATACGAAAAACAAATGAAACACATTCGTATTGTGTTGATACATTTGAAAAAACATCCATGGGACAATTTTGATGTGTACGAGTCATCCTCGATTCAATTTGAGGCATGGTGTGGCCAGTTCCACTCTAAGTGTCTCTCTTTTGTTTAAAATGGACAATATTTTAAGTAAAAACAACTAGCATAAGAAAAACCAACCAATCATTTTCAAATTTTGTTGATACAATAGGAAAACAATCCATGGGACATTTCTGACATATATGAGTCAACCTCCCATCAATTAGAGGAACGGTGCGGCCGGTACCACTCTAAATGTCTCTATTTTGTTTAAAATGGACACCATTTTATGTGAAAACAACAACGGGCATACAGAAAAATAAAGAAACACATTTGGATTTTGTTGATACATTAAGAAAACAATCCATTGGATATTTATGAGATGTACGAGTGAACCCCGTATCAATACGAGGCACGGTGTGGCTGGTACCACTCTAAGTGTCTCCCTTTTGTTTAAAATGGACATCATTTTAACTGAAAACAATAAGCAGCATATGGAAAAACAAACAAAGGCAATCGTATTGTTTTTATACTTTAGAAAAAAAATATCCATGAGTCATATGTGATGTGTACGAGTGAACCCCGCCTCAATCCGAGGAACAGTTTCACCTGTATTACTCAAAGTGTCTCTCTTTTGTTTAAAATGGGCTCCCATTTATGTAAAAAAACTGGCATACAGAAAACTGATGAAATGTATTTTCAGTGGGTTTTTATTTTAGGAAAATGATCCATTTGTCATATATGATGTGTATGACTCATCCTCGCCTCAATCCGAGGCACATTGTTCCCGGTACCACTCAATGTGTCTCACTTTTATTTGAAATGAACAAAATTTTAAGTGAAAAAAACTGACATACAGGAAATGGACCAATATTATTCGGATTCTATTGATATATTATCACAATGATCCATGGGACATTTTTGACGTGTAGGAGTTAACCCTGCATCAATCCATGGCACGGTGTGGCCGATACCACTCAATGTGTCTTAATTTATTTTAAATTACTGACATTTTAAGTGAAAACAACAATTAGCATATGGAAAACCAAGAAAACGCATTAGGATTGAGTTGATACATTAGTTAAATGATCCATGGGAAATTTGGGATGTTTATGAGTCAAACTCACATCAATCCAAGGCACGGTGTGGCCTGTACCACTCTAGCTGTATCTCTTTTCTTTAAAATGGACAATGTTTTATGTAAAAAAACTAGCATATGGAAAACCAACCAAACATATTCGGATTGTGTTGATACATTATTAAAATGATCCATGTGACATTTTTGATGTGTATGAGTTAACCCCACATCAGTCCGAGGTGAGGTGTGGCTGATACCACTCTAAATGTCTCCTTTTTGTTTAAAATGGACATCATTTTAAGTGAAAAAAAAACTGGAATATGGAAAACCAACCAAACACATTCAGATTGTGTTGATACATTATGAAAACAATCCATGGAATATTTTTGACATGTACGAGAAAAACTCACTTCAATCTAAGTCACGGTGTGGCCGCTACCACTCTAAATGTCTCTCTTTGGTTTAAAATGGACATCATTTTAAGTGAAAACAACAACTGGCATACGAAAAAATGACCAAACGCATTTGTATTGTGTTGATACTTTAGGAAAACTATCCATGAGTAATATGTGATGTGTATGAGTCAACCCCACCTCAATCTAAGGCACAGTGTGACCGATATCACTCAATGTGTCTCTCTTTTGTTTAAAATGGACACCGTTTTAAGTAAAAAACCAATGGCATTCAGAAACCAAACATATTCGTATTGTGTTTATACTTTGAGAAAATGATAAATTTGTCATATGCGACTAGTATGACTCAACCTCGTATCAATCTGAGGCACTGTGTGGCCGATACCACTCAAACTGTCTCACTTTTATTTGAAATGGGCAACATTTTAATTGAAAACAAAAACTGGCATACAAAAAAACCAAACACATTTGGATTGTGTTTATACTTTAGAAAAATGACCCATGGGTCATTTTTGGCATGAACGAGTCAACCCCGCATCAATATAAGGCACAGTGTGGCTGATACCACTATAAATGTATCTCTTTTGTTTAAAATGGACAACAATTTATGTGAAAACAACAACCGACATACGAAAAACAGACCAAACATATTATTATTCTATTGATACTTTAGGAAAACGATCCATGAGTACTTTTTGATGTGTAAGATTCAACCCTGCCTCAATATGAGGCATGGTGTGGCTGGTACCACTCAAAGTGTCTCACCTTTATTTGAAATGATCAACATTTTCAATGAAGACAACAACTATCATACGGAAAACTGACCGAACGAATTTGGATTGTGTTGATACATTATGAAAATGATCCATTGGTCATTTGTGATGTGTATGATTCAACCAAGCCTCAATCTGAGGAACAATGTGGCCGGTAGCACTCTGAGTGTCTCTCTTTTGATTGAAATGAACACTATTTTAAGTAAAAAAATTGACATACGAAAAACCATCCAAACGTATTCGGATTGTGTTGATACATTAGCACAACAATCTACAGGTGATTTATGATATGTACGAGTCATCTGACCCTCAATCTGAGGCCTGGTGTGGCCGGTACCACTAAAAGTGTCTCACTTTTATTTGAAATGGATAAATTTTATGTGAAAACAACAACTGACATATGGAAAAACAACCAAACACATTCAGATTGTATTGATTCTTTAGGAATTCGATCCATGGGTTATTTGTGACGTGTATGAGCCAAACTCTCCTCATTCCGAGCCATGGTGTGACCAGTATCACTCTAACTGTATCTCTTTTGTTTAGAATGAACATCATTTTAAGTAAAAAAAACTTGCATATGAAAAAATGAGAAAATTT
Source organism: Viscum album (assembly GCA_963277665.1). Taxonomy (NCBI): domain Eukaryota; kingdom Viridiplantae; phylum Streptophyta; class Magnoliopsida; order Santalales; family Viscaceae; genus Viscum; species Viscum album. The sequence goes on along the minus strand of OY728120.1, from coordinate 24,414,967 downwards.
ATTTGGATTTTGTTGATACATTAGCATGACAATCCAGTTTCCATCCTCAGATAATCCAATTCTCATGTGAGGAACTCCTACCCCTATTCTAAAACACATGACATTAAATAAACCAAGGAGAGATATATTCCATAAGTCACACAATCTCATTGATACACGCCCATTATCACCATCTCTATGTTCAAAGGCACCCAACCCAAACCATGAAATTATATTTGTGTTTGGTTGAGTTAATTTATTCATTTCGTTATTTTGGGTTATTATCTTCTAATTTCTGAATTCAATCGTGTATGTGTTAAAAAAAGGCAATTTTGTATCTTTTCATAATTCTGTATCACATATAATTACGTATTTAGTTTTTAATGCATTGTATTTATAATCAATTATTAAATTATGTGTCCATATAATTATCAATATTTAATTATTTATCTTTTTTATGTATTTCATTGTTTGTATTCTATAAAATTCACACAGTATCACACAAAGAAGGTTGTTGTTTGAATTATACAACAAAGCCTATACAAACGGTTTTAAACAATTAGTATAGGTTTTATATGTTTTTGTTTTTCCAATGGTTCTGAACCGTTGGTACAATAACTTTACCAACAGTTGAAAACGTTGGTATAGGGATGGATGGAAAACTAAAAAAGATATACCAATGGTTTTGAAACCATTGGAATATGTGTTTTATACGAAATATATGCCAATGGTTTTATAAAACCATTGGTATAGAGTATATTTCTTCACATATACCAATGGTTTATCTCAAACTGTTGGTATATTTCTATTGTCAAAGCTTACTAGGCTACGGTTTCTAAAACCATTGGTATAATTTTTACCCATGGTTCTCCACCCTATACCAATGGTTTTCAACCATTGGTATTACTCAAATTTCCAGTACTGTTTTCTAATTTATATTTACGCATTTAATAATTTAGTTGATTCAATTCAAGTAAATCATTCTACAAATCAAAATCTTGAGATATGTTCCTCCCCTCTCATTTATTTTTTACCTTACAGAAACAACGTTTTCTTTTAATTTTGAATAAAATAAAACAGAGGATCTCATCTGAAGGTGGAAAACGTTCCTGGTCTTACCACACAAAAATACAGGGCGTGTATTCGGATGTATACGCCCTATAGTCTAGGTTCAATGAATTAGACTAGTACGCCAAATCAGGGTTTGTGTTGTTTTATTTTTAAATATTAAATGACACAATGTGTTGACGTGGAACTAGTGGCACATGGTTTCTGGATTACACGCCAAGGGGTCCACTGATCAGGCGTGTAGGTTTTTTGGGTTATGGTTGGACCGTGTACCCCGTACACAGCTTTCGCAGCAGTAAATCGTGTGACACGGATAATACATGGCGTGTGTCCCACTAAACAGGCTATGTACTCCGAAAAATTTCTGATGTACATCTACACGTAATGTCCCCGGGAGTTTACTTCGGATGGATGGTGAACAAAAGCACACCCCATGTGGTTGGAATTACAAGTCTTGTACTCATCCAAATTACACAGAATTTTAAAATTTATTATTATATTATATAAACCCTTGAGAAATGTACCATATTGTTGGAATGAAGCTGTGGCACAACACGTGTAGGTGTTTTATATATATGGTTTTAATTTAACATTTGTGTAATTTACATTTTTACTCATTTGGTAGTTATGAAAAGGAAATCACCGGGTTTCCCCTAAGGTACAAGTTACATACAAAAATAATTTTAAATAATTTTAATTATTTAAGATTATGATGGATGAGAATCTCAAGGAAATTTAGAAAAGGTTTTATAATAAAACAAATCATTAATTAAAGTTAATTAACTCATTCGAGCATGATTCATCTTAAACAAGCATGACTAAATAATTGAATGCTAGTTTTATTTGTGCTTAAATATCGTCACATGTATGGATGATCATGAGCTAGAACAATACTTTTGTTTGTGAAGAGTTTATTTTAATTAATTTATTTTAATTTAATTTTAAGACTTCTGATCCTTCTCATCATTAATATGCTAGTCCTGCATTCCCAAGGTAGATTTTATGAAAAACCCAGTTTTACCAATCACTTCTGTGTGAGATAAAAGCATATGTAATAGATGGAGCTCCCAATCTAGTGGTGGCGGCTCAAGTTAGGAGACAAGGTTAAACCAATCCAAGGAGATACAAAGGTGAATAGGTGGAAATATATAAACACGAACCCAAAAGTTTTAAGTTGTTTCTCCCCTAGGTCATGGGTTAGTTTATTAATCGCAATATAAACAAAGAAATAGAACAATCTCATTATCATACCATTTATTTTATTTCTGTCAGTTGAGTGGTTTATTTATTGTGGGTGTGTTTTCATGACCAAAAAAATAATGAATTAAACAATCAAGCAAGATAGAACTAAAATAAGACGGACATATGCATAAATGTTATCCTAGACATGCTAAATCACATATGTATATCCCAATTAATATAAAAAAGAATGTAATAAAAGATAATAAATAGGAAATTTACATATAAGTATAAAATCCCTCAACGAAAATATTACATCGGTATAGCCTTCCATAATCTTGGTTAGAATCGAACCATAGTTAAAAGTTCATGACCTACCATAGTTGAGGTTCATTAAATTATCAGGGAATTATAATTCAAGGGTTTGGGTTTACTTGAATTGGTTTACATCAAGGTTTTACTAATATAATAGGAATTTGTGTGACATAAAGGGAATGTTTGAGGAAATCAAAAATAAAAGGATTTCTACATTGGGGAGTACACTCCGTGGATTAAGGAACTACTAGTTAATGCATTTGGAATTTCGAATGCCTACTTAAAACCCTTCAAGATTCTTAACTAATCCTAGTTGGTGTAATGTGAAGGGATATATGGATTATTTCCACTAGAATATTTAGGAAACACAATATTCTGATGTTTATGGAGGGGGTATTGTATTTTGATAAAATAGTGGGAGAATAATAAGTTTTAATTTATTTATTTTTCTCAATTTTATCATGATAACATTCTAAACCTTTTATAATCATAATTTGTAGAAAACATAATAAAAATGACTTCAATAATATCATTTTGAACCATACTTGAGAAGGAAAACCATCTAACTAACACCAATTTCTAGGAATTACAAAGGCATTTACATGTCATCCATCATCACAAGAGGAAATTATACATGATGGAGGATCCTATTCCAGTTGCACCTAGAAAAGGGGCTAGTGATGAGGAACTATCTCCCTATATGAAACATATAGATGATGCCACAGATTTCCATTATTTCAAGCTATCAGGCATGTCTAATGAGCTATTGAAGCTTCATGAAAACATGGACACGTATAACTTGATGTCTAACCTTAAGAATCTCTATCAAGAGAAGGTGAGACACGAGATATATGAGAACTAAAATTCTTTATTCACGACCAATCATGGTGAGTCTCCTCCATTAGGGCCACATGTAGTCAAGATTACTGGCTACATTGTAAGCCTATACATCTTAGGGATTATGTTCCTAGATGAGTTGCATATAGATCTCACCATATCATCACTGCCCAAGAACTTCTTTAGCATTATTGTCAACTACAACATGAGAAACAATGAGAATAGTCTATCGGGTATTCTTACCGTAATTCTCCAGGTAAATAAGAACATGGGGTATGAAAAACCCATAGTCATTATGGTTAATAAGAAAAGTAAGAAAAAGGAATAGGTTTCAAGGACATATAAATAGTCTGATGTCCCTGAGCATGATCCTTCCAAGTAGGGGAAGATCCAAAGGCAGGGAAAGGAATGAGAGGTGGTATGTTTTTCATGTGACATGTAAGGCCACTGGAAGAGGAACTTCAACCAAAAGAATGGGGACACTAAAGGTACACTCGTTATCAAGTGCAATCATTCCATTTCTACACATTGGTTACTAGATACATCTTGTGAGGCTCAAATCTCTATTCAAATGTATGAACACAGTGGATTCTGAATGATTCCCAGAGGAGAGGTGGATCTTCGAGATACCAATGGCGTGAGGCTAACTTCCTTGGTCATTAGCGATTACCATCTCTCATTTCCAACTAGGATGGTTTTGATTTTACATAACAGTTATAATGTGCCTAATGTTACTGAAAAAATAATTTATGTATCATGTTTGGAATGGATGGATTTATTTTCATGTTTTGGAAATAAGGGTTTATTATTTTATAATAACAACATATGTTATGGTATGGAAAATTTAAATAATTGTTTGTATGTATTAAATTAGGAAAACCAAGTGTTTTAAATTGATAACTAAACAAACTCACATAACTCATACATCACCCAGTTGTGGCATCACCGTCTCGGTCATAACAATGAGAAGACCTTGAACAATCTCATCCAATATGGATATTTAGACGCTACTAAATTAATACCACTTGATAGATGTAATTCTTGTTTACAAGGTAAAATAATCAAGCCACCTTTTGGTGGGCAAGGTGAAAGGGATACAAAGCTTCTAAGATTGGTGTACACAGAAGTGTGTGGCCCATTTGTAGTAGAACTAGAGGTGGATATTCTTACTTCATTACATTTACTAATGATTTTAGTAGATATGGATGTGTATCCTTAATGAGGTATAATTAAATTTCCTTAGAGAAATTTAAGGAATTCAAAAATGAATTAGAGAATAATTTTGGTAAGAAGATAAAGAAAAATCAATCAGATCAAGGTGGGGAATATCGTAATCATGAGTTCATTGATATTCTACGAGAGTTTAAGATTCTATCACAGCTCACTCCTCCTTATATAATATAGTGGAATGGTGTATGTTAATGGAGGAACCACACCTTGTTAGATTTGGTGAGGTTGATTATGAGTCATGCAGATATTCCATTATCTTTTTGTGGATATTCATTACAAACTACAGCGAACACATTAAACAGAGTACCATCTAAGGCAGAAAATGGAATTCTCTCCAAGTTATGGATTTGAAAGAAAAACATTTTGTCGCACACACGTGTATGGGGATGTGTGGTGTATGTTAAGGCCTTCTTTGTAAAAAACAATCTCCCCGAGGCACGAGGTGTATCTTCATAGTATATCCCATGGAAATGATAGAATATTACTTATATAACCCTTCATACAAGAATGTGACAGTCTATAGAAAATCGGTATTTCATGAGAGGGAGTACATCCTCAAAAATGTTAGTGGGAGCAAGATTTAATTTGACGAAGTTGATGCACAAGATATAGAGGAGTTGGTAGAAGAACAATTTCAACAGTTCCCTGTGGATGTGGTTCCAGAAACCCAAGTACTGCGTAAGAGCTCAAGAGAGGTAAGGGAATTTGAGAGATTCAGATTCCTAGTCACTGAGGACAGTGAATCATTATTGTTGGATAATGATTAAACTCTCTCCTATAATGGAGTAGTAGAAAGCTAATAATCTGCATGATGGATAGAAGATATTAATTCTGAGATGGATTCCATGTATCATAACCATGTATGGGTTCTATTATATGAGTCAGTTGATGTAAAGACTATTAGATGAAATTGGATATTCAAGAGAAAAATGGTCATGGAAGGTCAAGTTAGCACCTATAATGAAAGGATAGTGGATAAAGGATATAGAAAACATCATGTAATTGACGATGATAAAACCTTTTTTCTGGTTGACATGTTTAAATCCTTTAGAATCATACATGCCAATATAACATGAAATGATTATTAGATTTGTAAAATGGATGTCCAAATAGAATTTCTTAATGGGAACCTTTAGGAAGATGTCTATATGACACCACCAAAAGGGTTTGTTACAACAGGTGAAGCAAAACAAGTTATCAAGTTGATGAAATCCATTTACGTATTAAATAAAGAATCTAGTTCATGGAACATACGATTTGGTGAATCTATTTAAAAATTTGGTTTCCTAAAGAATGAATGTGAGACATGTGTTTATAAGTTGTTTAATGGGAATGCATTCAATATCCGATTAATATATGTTGATGACATAATACGTATTGGAAACGATGTACCAGTCTTACAGTTAGTTAAGGAATGGTTGAACAAGGGTTTTCCCATGGAGGACAAGGATGAAGCGACCTATATTCTATGGATCAAGATAATTCCTAATAGACCCAAGAGGCTGCATGGATGAAGTCAGGGTACATACATTGACTAGATACTAAAGAGATTTAGAAAGGAACAATCCAAGATGGGTTTAGATCTAGTGTCACGTGGCCTACATCTTTCTACGAAAATGTGTCCTCATACACAACAGGAGAAAGATAAAATGAGTAAGATCCCATATGATTCGGATATAAGATCCATCATGTATTCCATGTTATGTACGGGGCATGATGATGCCTATTTATTGATCATGGTAGGAAGATATCACTAAGATCACAGAGAACATCATTGGACTGCTACTAAGACAGTCCCTAAGTATCTGAGAAGAACTAAGGATATGTTTTTGGTGTATGGAGGAGACGAGGATCTTGTCATCAGAACATATATTTCTGCTAAATTTTAGAAATCTTAGAAGGATCTCATATTGCAATCTAGATATTTTTTCTGCCTCAATGGAGAAGGTGTGAGCATGAAGAGTTCAAAGCAACCAGATTTCACCGATTCTATATTGGTGAATGAATATATAGTTTCTTTTGATGCATCCAAGGAAGCTTTCTGGATTTGGAACTTTGAAAAGGGGCCTGATGTGGTACATATAACTAAATATCCTATCACAGTATATTGTGAATATACTGAAGCGGTGGATCTTTCAAAATAACCAAGGTAACATCAATAGACAAATATCATACTCTAAATGTATCACCTCTTGAGGGATTTATATCAATGTAGTGATGTTTTAGTGAGAAGAGTGTCCACGGAAGAGAACATGGAAGACCCCAAGACAGATTTCCAATCATAACATAAGCATGAATATCATGTGAGAGATAGCGGGTTAAAGTTTGATAGAAATTGGCTCTACTCCAAGTAAGATTTTTAGGGAGTTGGTGTCCAAGAATCTACTACTCTGTACTTTATTAATTAATAATTACCTTATCATATCTTAATTGTTCTTTTGCATGACAATGCATGTGGTAAATTCGTAAGGATTTTTGTTGTATTAATTTGTCTTATCAGATCCCTACTATGATGGGAACCCAGATGGTCCATAACACTATTCAAGAATAGATGTTCTATGAATGGATGATGTTATTTGAGGGACACAAGTAATATTGTCCATTTGGGTTGAGGACTAATAAAACTGTAAGGCACTTTCTATTGGTGTGCACCCTTGGTAATATACAGGAAAATATTATCAGATCATGACCAACCAGTTGGAAATCCCCATTTCATAGTGTCTTTGAATGTTCCTATCTATAGAAGTGTGTATTGGTCTGTAGTCATTATGATTATTAATAATGGGTATTACAACTCACACAATTAGTTGTATTGATGAAAATTGTGACAACACACTATTCGCAGTGACATAGGATATGTTGGGTGTGTCACATGTAATACTACATTAATAGATTATGAGAGAAAGGATGTGTCCCTTCGGTTCCATAATAGAATTAGATAACTCTGGACCTTTGATTGAATTGATAAAGCCTAAATAAATCCATGGACATGGTAAGGAATGGTCGAGTTCAATTTTGGAAAATCAAAGAATGAATAATTGAGTACATGGGTTAATGGCACTAGCATGAAACCCACTTGATTCCAGATATCGAGACAAAGGGATTACATTACATAATTAGCGTTCGTAGGAAGTGACACGTCATTGAGGCGTAAACATCATTCTCTATGGTTGCCTTGGAATGTTTCTAGATGCTAACCTTTGATTTTAGGCATGCTCCACCGAATGCCACTTAGAAATAGGCCTAGAAGGTAACACACTACGTGTGTTAAAGTATCACAGTTAAATATTATTATTACATGTTGAACAATGCTTATTCTCGATTGTGGTTTAATAATTATTTAAGGATGCCTGATCACATTTATTTCGACAGTAGTTATTCGAGAGAATATATTGTGGGAAAAATAATATATTTACTAGCAAGTAATGTAGTGATATTTATTTTACAAATAAATTGTTATTATTCATGTTCTAATAAATTTGGTGGAGGAAATTAAGAGAATGGAAAAAACAATACTACGAACCGTGTATATTAATATACACACGCAATATTTTTTCTGAGATTTTTTTTGGAAACAATATTATTTATTTAAATAAAAAAATTAGGTGTAATTTGCAGGGCACATGTCATGTAATAAAACGATTCAACAGTTATTATTAGACATGGGGTATTTATAAGAATTTAATGAAATGAATAAATCCTTTTAGGCAATTAATTAATTTTATTATTCTATGTAATTAAAATACCAGTTATATAATTCTCATTGGAAAATCCAATTTCTGTTGATATGAACAACCTATCTAGAGAAATATCTCAGGCTAAGAGAGAATTATTTTCATCCATGAAAGGAATCATGTTATGAGAAAGAGTGAGAGAGATCTTTCTCCACTGGATCTAGGAGATCGATCGCAGACAACACCAGCGAAGTTACTTCCGTGCTAGAACCCAAAGATCCCTTCAACGAAGTCCAGACATATGTGGAGAACTTGTGGATCACTACATGGGGAATCTTACACTTGGATTCTACGATGCAACAACAGTTCTCAATAGGTAATGACTGGAAACATCAAAGAAGAGAAAATTCCATCAAGGTAATTCTTGTCTCTTAATTAAATTAATTATAACAATCATATAATGATCCTCTATATGGTACCAGAACAACCTTATTTTCATTCATTCTTTATTCAATTATGAAGATCCAACATTTTATTATCATGATAGATCTCAGATTAAATGTCATTAATGAAAAAAAAATATTGTTGGGTACACCCAGAAACGCGCTTCCACTATGCCTGGAACCTTCAAATATATCATAAGAATTATGTTTACCATAAAATGAAAATTTAACTAATTATCCAATTGGTAAATATTTATTACAAATATGGGATCCATTTTTTATTCAATTTAAAAATTTAATAATTATTATTTTTAATATAATAATGCATTAATATTATTTTTATCAATGGTTAACATTAATATAAATTTATTATTACAACATAATGACTAATTATAATTTCATAAATTGTATATAATTTTATTTTATTTGTTAAAATACATTACATTAGAATAAATTTTTTATTCATATTAATTTAATTTATTAATTCAAAATACATAAGATATTTAAAAAAGTGAAAACCCAAAAATTCATTTTTAGAAATAAATTATTTTCCTCATATTCCATTATAATATTCTCATTATCACTAAAACATAAAATTGTATCAATCAAATGATGGTTTAATATTTGATATAATTTTATAAACACATAAAATCATTATTTAATAGTGATAATTAAAATATTTAGTGAATAACTAATTTTATAATAAAACATTTATATTAATTATTATCTTTGTATTCAATTCAATAAATACATTTTATATCTGAATTATATCATTTTTAATTGGTTACAAAAAATTATACAACATAAATGTTCCTATTGGGTATAATCAAATCTTACTACCATATATTAAATGTCAATATATCTAGGGAATATATAACCAATAGTCATAAATGTAATATCACATTTCAATATATATCGTTCAGAAAAAAACAAAATCATATTTTATAATTTATTATTCACAGTTTATATTAAATTTCAAATGTGTTGAATTATTTCTTATGTTCTAATTGGTTGAATGATCTTCATGAATGATCATGTATTAATAATTTAAATATTTTATTATTTTTATTTAAATGATACTACATTACATTGGTAATTTAACTAATTATTTTTTATTTAGTTACCATGTAATTTAGGTCATTTTTTATAGTGATATTATACAATATTGAAATAATGAAATTTTTATATTATTTTTTTGTGGTGAGCATCATATGAAATCGATCAATCGTTGTTTATTTAAACTTGAAATACATAAAAGAATCATGTGTTGTTATAACAAGTTTCAAAGGATTAGTTCATTTTATGAGGAATATTTGGTAGATCCCTTAAAACATCATGTTGATAAACATGCACATATTATATTTCACCAAACATATATATATCATATAAAATAGTTTATTTTAACCCATTAACTCCTTAAATTATATATTTTTTTGTTGGATATTTGTGACTAATATTCTTGTTTTGAAAATAACTTCATTATTATTGTGATTTCCTTCGATATATTTAAATTAAAAAAATCATTTTCAAATATTAACTCTTATACAATAACATAAATCAATGAATCACTCTAGACATTTCCAATCATTCCATAACTGTAGATAACATAATTAAATTTTCATTAAAAAGAACAATTAATCCTATGCAATTATAATTGTGTAATAAATCATTTATATAAGTTACATCACTGCCATCATTGAATTTTATAACATTTAATAGATATTTTAAATTTCATTTATGATGATAAAAAACTACCTCATGACATTTTTTTATTTATTCCATTTTAAACCCTTGTTAACCATTTATATAAATCTAATATACCTCCTCTAGATTGATTTAAATTAATATCTTATTTTTTCTATATGAGGTGTATGTTATGGAACTTTTTAGTTTTCATTAATTAAGAGGACACCTCTAAAAATATTATTTTAGATAAGAAAATAATTATTTGGTTCACCATCTCTTTTAGAGTTTATGTTTGTCATAATATATAATATTTTAGGGGGTCCACATTTACTAATAGGCTCCATTCACTTTGGTATGATACTGATTTTTTAGGAACACATATACCATATATCCAAAAACTCTATTACATCAACAGAACCACAGAAATTGAAATCTTCTTAGTCAATATATATATATATATATATATCTGTGTTGATAATTCCATTTATTTTAATACCAATTATTGTTTCCAATGTTATCTCCTTCAATGTTATTTATTTCACCGTGAGATAAACTATATGTTTAAACTGAATGTTATTATTCTACCACAACACATTTATTTTTTAAATAATATAAATTAATATTAATTGTATCAAGATGATTGTTTTTGAAATTATATATAAAGAAACATTGATATTCTATTTCCTGGGATATCACTATTTTTATTAAATGATTTGGTGTAAAAGAATAATGGTATATTCTACTATGGGATAATTATATGATTTTTGAATAATATTAGACATCATATACATTATATTGGATCATTCATTCTAAGAAAATTTCTTTTTTGTTATAATATGAATATGAGAATACCAAGATTAATAGATAATATTTTGGTCTTCAAATATACTACTGAATTTTAGTATTATATGGAAATTCATTTAGATTTTGATTCATCAATTTTTTTAATTAATTAATGTTCAATTTAAGTTATTTTATTTCAATATTATTTTTTAATTTTTGATAATCATATAATAATATATACTATTAGTATTAACTATTTTGGTTTCATTGATGGGATCACAGGTAAATCCAAGAATAATCAATGCATTGGAAGAATTTTTAAACTTCATATTAATATTAGTCGAATATCTAACCAAAACCAATTCAATAAGATATGAACACATGAATACCATTCACTGATGAAAATTAAAAACTCATTATTCATTTGTATATTTAATTCAAAAATTAAGAGGCATCCATAAAAAAGTTTCCATTAGAAGGCATCCACTGGCTAACCAAAATCTGTAATTGAGTTGGAAACATCCTCTAATATACTCATATAATGTTAGTGTCTCTTTTGATAATGAGTGAAATATATATAAAAATATTTAAAATAAAATTAGTAATAGTAAGGGTTAACATATCACTATATAATGGTGATGACCTCTTTCTATAGTTATCAGGGATACCCATGAGCGACCCTAAATTTAGTCACATATTTCACTATTTATGAGCTAACTCTTATGATGATCCTGAATTCATCGCATTAATTCACTCTTTAATTATCCTATCAATTAAATTTATTGATAACCTGATATCTAGGTGAATATTAGTATGAATTTTTAATTATTTACTCCCATTATCAATTTTACAATGTTATGATAAACATATACAAATTGTATCATATCATTTTTTATCACTATATTGTATAGTAATATATGGCAATGAAAGAAAAAAAGTATCATGTATTTCATTATATTATACGCCAAATAAATATTACAATATATGTTTTTCTCTATGTAGAAGAACATATGATATATGATAACACAAATCATATACATATTTTTATAAATTTATATCTCCTTTAATATCACACATGAACTAAAGAATCTCTGATTTTTTTATATTTCACCATATATTATACATAATCAATAATTTATGAAACCATATCACAAATAATTATAAAAAGTATTTAAAACACATTATAAACTATATCTTCAATTTCATCATGTGTCACATCAATAGTAAAATATTTAGAATGCCCATTCATAACAAAGATTATAACAAAATACTAAATATTTCAAGACACACACTTTGAGTCAAAATAAATCCTCCTTATGTCAAAAAAATTATTTTCCACAATTTTTTTAGTATTGAAATAAAATAATTTTTTTTTAAATTAATAAATGTTATCAATGTGAAGCCTCTTACAATGTTTTATTTCTACCCATGATACCTGAATAACGTAGAATGACATCGATCAAATACATGTATGACAATAAATTTTACCACAAATTGTATCGTATAGAAAAATAATGTCTTTAAGAACAATTTTTCAAATAAATCATGTTATAATGGAACATAGATTATGTAAATTATATATTTCTAATGATATATTCTCAATTCCTTGATTTCCCATCGACTAGATCAATGAATAAATGAATTCCATTCATCATTATGGGTGGGTGAATCATTAACCCCTCACCTTGAAAAATATGCACATAATATTTCACATATAGGTATGGATGTACACATCCTCTATCTTTTTTAATCGGTGGACAAAATTTAATCATTTTCATATAAAGGAAAACACTCATCGTGGTGAACCATTTTCACGAAAAATAACTACAAATATAACCATCTATAATCTATTTTCTTATGCATCATGGCTTTTAATAGAAATGAATCAATTTATAAAGGATATCATGATAGTTAATTTACAACCTAGGTAACAATAAATCCATTTATATAATTATTTATTATCATGATATTGATTTTAAATAGTTATATTTAATTCAATAATTATTTTGTAAATTGACAATAAAAACATTGTTTTATACATGTAAAATTCATATCTACGTATTACATGGTTATAGTTTATCCTTTAATTCATAAACATTGGAAATTAAGATTGAAAAAATGAACATCATATAAAATATAAATATGTCAAAACATTCATAGATTTAATTTAAGTATTTTTCTAAAAGTATCTAACTTTACGAGAATACTAAAATATAACTATTTATATAAAACATCCATTTACTTTCATTAAATAAATTAATTTAAAAGTACCAATTTGTTTGTAATTTGAAAATAAAGTAAAAAAGAGTCAATTAAATAATATTTATCAATTTAATTATAATAATACATTATTTGGGAATAAAATATTTTTTTGGAATTAAAAGGGTTTAGTCTAATAAATGATTTTTGTGTTATTAATTTTTATCTTAAATTTGTTTACACCACTTTAATAGATAATATCAAGAAAAATTAACACCATATATTCAATCAAGATGATTAAAATATGTAAAGAAATCTAATTTATTTATTTTTCAATATTTATATTAAACTTAATAATTATTTATCATCATAGTAAGTATAAAACAGATAAAAATATTTTTGAATTTTGATATAAGGGATAACCTTCTATGAAATTCTTTATTTTATATTAATTTTATTGTTTGTTTCAAAAATTAAAATCCATGACTTGATAAAATTACAAATTTTTAACATAGAACTTGTATAATAACCATAATATGATTATATATAATCAATAAAAATAAAATTTAACACAATTTATTTAAATATCACTAATATTTCTAAATTGGGAAAGGATAACTATATTTCTAAATTTTATTTCAAAAATGAATGAAATGTCAATATTATTGTAAAAATTTCGTTTTTAATTATATACTAATTCAATTATATTATTATGCACTACAAAAAAATTTCTTGATCATGAAATAGAAGAACTATGTGATGGATTTTAAATTCTCTATGAGTCATAATGTTTTGAAGAATTATTGTGTTTATTGAATTTTTTAGCTAAATATTACATATTATTTATATGTCAAATTTTAAGAGTCATATAACATTTTTATGCATTGTCTATAATCTCAGTCAATGTGAATTCTCATGGAAATGACATTAATGATATATTGGGTAAAATAATAATTTATTTAATGCGTTAAAATTTATAAAATATATTATATTTGGATAATGTAATGTTATATGGTCGAGAATACAATCATATGTCCACTTATGGGTGTTCCATTATATTTTATTAAATATTCTTATTACATATAGAGTAAAACAATTAAAATAATTTTTTCATCAAAACATGTAATAGGGTTTTAACACAGTGATAATGTATAAAAATTACATAAAATTGTCAATGAATTTCAATATGAAAATATTTTTGGATTATCATAATCCTATTATATGAATATAGTTATTTTTTCACCTAACCAAGAATGTTAATTTATTCATATATATGAATAAATATTATTATATTTCTTTTATAACTCATTTAATATCCTATTCAATCATATTTGAAATAAAAACAACACTCAATCATATAGAAATATTACCACCTACACAATGTGGTGTGATAAAAACTAATTTTCACCCCCTCAATAGTTTGGTTTTCATGATATAATTAAGAAATATAAATTGATTTTTTGCAATAATTATCATTATCTAATGTTAATATTTAATTTTTTTCTAATCATTCCATCTATTGGAAATTGATAATGTCATTTGTGCATATATATTGGATACCATCTCTTGAAATATCCGTAATTTTATTTTATTTTACACGAATCATAGATTTATATAAAATTTCATTTATGGAATAAAAAGGATATACCTTTCATTATTATGAGACTGGATGTAATGAAAACAATGATCCCATTGACTGTTGTCATCCTACCAAAGCTATAATGTAAGTAGAAACTGGTCACCCACAACATGCTTGACATTAACATAAATAAATATGTCACAAAATATAACATGGTATGAAATGAAAATATGTTATTTATAATAGAATTAATTTCAAATATTCTCTTAATAAATTATATATCAAATATTATTATTATTATTCAAGTGTTATTAAATATATTACACTATACATAATAAATTTTTTTAAAAACATTATTCAAACCCTAGTTCTAATCTACTAAATTTAAATTTATTCCACTATATCCATATTCATTAATATTTATCAATATTGTCATATAACTTACCTAAATGATGTATACATGTATTTTTCATCTCACTATGACTATATTTATAGTGGTAATAAATTAGTTATCTTCTCAATTTCTGAATGAGGTACCTTTAATGATGGGGTGAAAGAAATTATTGTCTTAATTTATCCCAACCCTGCCCCCAATGTTACTAAAATGAATAGACATTGATAATGAACCCTGTTCCCCTATTCTAGTATGTTATGGGTGGTGAGTATCCTTGATGGAATAATAATGTCCTGAAAAGTGATTCATTTCCCTTAATCATATTTAGATCAAGAAATAGAATACAAAAACCACAAGTAACTAAATGTTATATTTATAATATACACAAATACCATCCAAAATTAATGAATAATTATAGATGATACAAATACAAGTATCCAAAATAATATTGAAAATTGAATTCCCATGCAGTGACGCAACAACAACTCCAATGGTCTTTGTTAGTAATGACCAGCACTGTCCATGGTGTACTCTTGGTAAACATGATTATAGTTTTTATAAATAGAGTGAGAATACATGTATACATAGTAGTAAAACCAAATTCTCTTCTCCACATGTGAATTAAGAATACTAATACACTCATGATGAAAAATGATATTCAACAGCACATAAGAATGTAATGTAACCAGACACCAACATCACCATGGATCTATCACAAAATAATCTATCCATGTATAATAATATATTATGAACCATATTTATTATGGGTTACACACACACGATTCCCGATAATTTTACACTCTCACACCACAACATCATTTTTCTTAGCATCCCCACCTCTTCAAATAACATCACATCCCATCACATCCAAACAGAATACACATAGGTCATCTCATCACATCACATATTATAACTAGTGTATTAGGGTATCATAAATAGGAAATAAATCAACCACATTCCCACCTCCTTCAATTCATAACCCCCACTATAATCTATCCCTGTACATCTCGGCTGATCACACCAAGGAAATAACATCTCATCACATAACATGAATATAGTGGATCATTTGGCTTTTGGCCATCACAACCCATCCATCTCACCAATTCCTAGAATATGGAGAAGGGAAGAGTAGGTAGCCAATAATCTATTCTCCCAGAGGGATGTTGGGAATGGCATAATTTTTTTTTCTATTGAGGCATAGTTCTAGATGTGCAAGGGGGCACATATAGAAATAATAAGGATTATAAAATGTATACACATATAGATTCACACGACATAAGACACATCATATGGGTTCACTACAAAGGCATTAAAATTTCACCACATTACCTAACATTGTTGCTACCTCAAAATGAAGAATACCCTAAAACAATTCAATAATCCACAAACAAATTTCAACTAAATATAATTTCCATATTTTATTTTTAAAAATGCATTTTAAATTAAGTAGTAACCTTATTTCATATTTCCAAAAAATTAGTTATTTTATGACAATATCCTTTTTAAACCACATGAACATTACCCAATTAATTTGTTATACATTACTATTTTATATCATTATAATTAAATAAATTCCATACATATAACGAAACTAGGGTAATGAACCACAATCATAGCCCTGCTACACAAATGCACCGAAACCAACATCGCAACTTTGATGCATAGCCATACCAGTACAAACATTGTGTCTCTACATAACAAATACACCATAACTGTTATCACAGCAAAACTACACATCCACACCAACACCACCATCATATCCCCACTGCATATCAAATCCACTAACACACAAACATCACAATAAATGTATTTCACATGCATCACAACATCACAATCACTTCAAAACACACAATTGCCTCCAAAAAAGTATTCCAAAACACACCACATCATTTTACAGATTACAAATAGGGGATTTCAGTTACTTTAATTTATTTATTATGGAGTAATTTAATACTATCCATATATCCTGGTGCAACCAATTAATTTGACGATTATATGTGGTAATTTAGTTGTTGATGGGGGTTTCATAACAATTACCATCAAGGGAATGAAAAAATATATAAAAACAAAAAAAGTGTATACAATAGCTAAAATTTTCATCTAGGATTTAAATAACTATTATCAAATATAAAATATAATAATTATTTTATATAATATGGAAATTCTCATTCCCCTTCCCCTTTTTATATACATTTAACCAATTTATTTTTCATTTTTAATTTGGGTGTAACCATTTCTTCTTCAATAATCATAATAAACAGTCCCTATGAGATTGACATAATGATGATATGAAGAAATTCCTACATGGATAAAGGATTATTTTAACAATCTTATGGCACAAAAAAATAATTTTGTTCTTTTCAGGTGAAACTACCAACAAGGAGTACATGAACTAATACTAGAACGATGTATCCACAAATATAGCGTAAAAAAGACATCAAACCATAATATATTAGGGGAACATATTTCTGAACGAGTTAATTAATTATATTTTCCTTAGAAATATTGTATCCAAAACCACCAGGAATTGAAATGGTTTATGGTTTCAATTATTTTCATATATCATTAAATGTATAGGTATTAATCTTTTAAACATATTATGTAATTTTATGAAATAATGGATATAATTATATTCTATTGAAATGGATTGAAACACATTAATTATGGAATTAAACACATTTTTCATCATAGAAGATGCTAGAATAAAGAATTTATAAATTTTGGAAAAACTAGAATCATTGTTCTCTACCACAACTAGAGTGACCTGCATACAAAAATGACATATCATAGGTATTATCACCGCTATAATTTATTTCAAAAAGAAATGAAATACTACATGAATGACCCTCATCCATAAATTTTGTACCACCAGAATGACATATTATAAGAGATTACCAACTGTCAGAATGACACACCAACAGAAATGGCCTTAATAAAAAATAACATATAACCAAAAGTGACCTAACACTATTACAATGTAGTTTTAGAATGTGATACTGATTGAATTGACCTACCACCAAAATGAACAATGGAATGAATGTCCTACCACAACAAATGACCTACTTCTAGAAATGACCTACCGCCAAAAATGACCTAACACTAGAAATGACCTACATCCTGAATGATCTATCGCCAAACATGACCTTCTTCCAGAAATAACCTACCATAAGAAATGAAATAACAACATAATTTACCTGATAGGATAAAAAACTACCAATAGAAATGACCTACTGCTATAATTTTCTATCGTGCTTGAAATTCCATCTTTATTCCAAAATTCCTCAAAACTCTAATATTCCATCTCCCAACACATCTAGACTTTACCTGAACATATCAGCGACTCGATTTCATGCAATATAGTCTTCTAAAAGTTATAAGACATTATATCAAGAACTGTTGATCAATTATCATCCTTGATAAACTAAATAAATAAAAAATAAAAGATAATGGAAGATTAAACAACCACCCCATGATATACCTCTCAATTTTCTCACTATAGTTCGAACAAAACAACCACTAGGGAAAAGTAATGAAAAACAATATTGTATTTTAAAATAGTATAATGGTGGAGATAAATAACAAAACATACCTGGGCACAAATGTGGTCAAAACAACAAAAATCAAGCAATACATATTTACCAATTATGATACAAACATTATTTTCATCAAAAATCATCATTCATTATCTTAAAAACATACATTACCTTAAAAATAACTATTCATTTAATTATTTTCTACAAAAAATCATCATCAAATAACTTTTAATTTCATGTTATTAATAATTTATTCTTTCCCAAAATTCTTAAATACTTTAAACAATTCATTATTTCATAATTCAACTCATCCTATTTATATAGAAACATTAATTTTTTAAATGAAATGTCATGAATACTTTTCTTTTCAATAGTCCATATTTTGATGCTTGAGAGAACACTTAATAAAAGAACATATGTTTGGGACAATCCATTTTATCTTCCTATACAATTATATTTGAATTCTAAAAAACATTATTAATTTTGAGTGTACCAATGAAAATAATATTATATAACAAGTCAAAATAAGAAAAATAACACATATTAACATACATAGTGCTTCCACATGAATAAAAATAATTTTATTAAATCAAATTAACCATGATACTATCCTATTTGGGTACTATTTGATCAACAACACATATTTAAAACAAATCATAATATAATGTGTCTTTATGTGGAAAATAGATTCCCCCAAGTTATATGATTGATGTGGTGAAACGTGTCATTAAAATAAGTTCAATAAAAACTGACCTAACCAACATAATAATATTCAAGAAGTCTCATAACTCTTTTTATAAAATGTTTTTTTTCTTGGGAAGCATTCACATCTTCAATATACTCATGATTTTCAAACAACCATTTTTATTTTATTACCATAACATTATGATTAACCATTTTATAGGATATTAGTGACTTCATCAACACAACCACACTACTAAAAAACCATTAATTTCACCACAACTACCACATGTCTCATCTACCACACATCAGCAGTGTTACACAACATAACCACCATATTAAACTTACAATCCTGTGAAAACATCCACCAGTCACATCAAAAATCAACAAAAAATCACCATGTTGACATTCATAAGAATCCACCATATTCAAATAGACACATTATATATATCATCATTTAAACAAACCCATCCAGAATCTATCACTAACACTACATATCATATCACCAAGCACTAAAATTAAGGAATTTCTTCTGTATGTAATGTTATTACCCATTTTCAGTAGCACTGACTGCCCCTCACTGTTTAAATCGCATCAATGTATAACACATCATGATTAGAATCCACACATTGTATGCTTGTTGTATTTAATAAAATATTATAAAAGGAAATATAACAAAAAAACATATATACAAAAAATGATTTCCCAATCCGTAATTACCTAGGGGATAATAATACTTCATCTCATAATTTTTTATGTGTATTCTTAATGAATTTGTAATATTTCTCGGGAAGATAATATATGTGAAATATAAAGAAAATATATTTTTAATACATGGTGATCTTAATAATTTAGTGAAATCATGGGTCTTGTAATAAATAATAATCACAGTATAATAATGGTTTCCAACAACCATTATTTTTTTAAAGTCACTTAAACACATTAATGAAATTATAAAAGTGTAGCAGCAATCAACAACTACAAATTCAATGTAATTTGTATTGAAATAAAATTACATATATTTATAAGCTTCAACCATGTCACCATGTTATCGATGAAATTGTATAGATTTAATCTCAAGCATCATGTATAATACGTTTAAACAATAAATACATGATTTATATCATTACTGAGGAAATAATCTTCCATGTTCATCTGAAAAATTTAACAATAATCAATATTACTAACAAATATAATACTTCATTATATATATATATATGATATTATTATATAATAATCAATATAAAAAATTATTTCTATAAATATTAAAACTATACAAGTTATATTACATTGAAAACATGCTCTTTCATTGTCAAAATAAACATTATTTATTCATATCATAGTTGATGAAAAAATTATTATATACAAAAATTAGGATAATTTTTTTTAATTACATATTTATTACATGATATTATACATGATACATGATCATGCCTAACATACTAGAGTTTTCAATGTTACAAAACAGATGTTCTCAAATTTAGGAATACCTCTCATAAAAAACACCCCATGAATTATAGTTTTTGGAATTGTTATTTCATCAACTAAAAATTATTATCCTTTATAAAAGGATACATTTAATCATATAAATAGTTTCATGTTTTAATATGATACCAAAATGATTGGTCATTATTTACAAAAATTTTTGAAAAAAATGTCACACGAATTTTCATCATAACATAACCTTTCAAAGAATGATTATTTTAATATTGTAGAAAATAAATCTTACAAAAGGACTAGAAAATTTTTATTTTTAACAATTCTGATTAAAATTAATTAATAATAATTAATATTTCCCTTCTTCATAAATTTAAAAAATTCAATATGAAAAAGCATGTTTTGCAATAAGTTTATATCACATAGTCATGGGAAATTGTGAATGGAAAGAATCACATGGAATATTACGTAACCTGAGAACTAGAATAATTTTAATCCTTGTTTAAAAATATTTCATTTTATTATTTTATTTAGAACTATACAAAATTTAGAATGGTTCATATGTTACTTTTAAAATTAAGATATTTTCTAGAAAAAACTACAAAAATAATTTCTCTCATAAATTGTAAAACATTAGGAAATAAAGATGTCATGTTACACACACCAAGAAAGAGAAACAAAATTAATTCATTACGAATAATGACATAACATGCAATGAAACAAGGCATACATGAAATCCCCATTGCTTCTAACTCCAAAAATCATCCTACATCTAAACTATCAAATCTCAAACCACTCTATTAACACCCAAACCACCAATTGTACTGTATTGAAGGATTAGAGGTAATGACCCCCAAAGTCTATCCTCTAATAGGCCCCAAGATGGAAACTAACACTGAGGGTATAAAAATAAAATTAAATGAGTTTAATTACCCTCAATTATAATTCAAAAATGAGAAATGATAAATAAACCCCAAAATATACAGTGGCATATATAAAAAAGAATCCCAAAATCTATCCCATAATGTTTGTACAAATAAAGTGGATATAAATAAAATTATCCAAATAAATGTAGAAAAATTAATGTTAAGGTAGTGATAGAAGATCTAGTCCAATAGTCTAATGTAGTAATGTATTAATTATCCACAAT
Organism: Viscum album; assembly: GCA_963277665.1. Classification (NCBI taxonomy): domain Eukaryota; kingdom Viridiplantae; phylum Streptophyta; class Magnoliopsida; order Santalales; family Viscaceae; genus Viscum; species Viscum album. Next base: position 24,392,800 of record OY728120.1, on the reverse strand, counting down.
GGCCATAGGGAGAACCTGAAAATAGTTTTATATATTTATAAGGGGATAATAAAATAGTAATTTATTGTAAAACCAATGTCTCTCATTCACATTTGATATAATCATAATAATGAACCAATGAGGAATCATGAGAACCAAAAACATGTATATAGCTTAATTATCCAAACACCATCCTCAAAATTGATTTCTCACTAAATATAAAATCATATTATTATAATATAAAATGATGCATAACAATAAACCATACCATGTAACACATTCCCAAAAATTTTATACTCTCATTGACCAAAATCATAAGTCATGGTAGTCTATTCTGTTCCAAATAACCTCACATCACAACACATCCATCTCGAAGACACATGGGACACCTCCCCCTATCATGTTTCGAAACTACTATAGTAGGGTATCGTTAACATTAATGATGCCAACCTCATTCCATCCTACAACCATGAACATCCCCCACCATTATAAATCTCATCAAATCTCACCTAATGAAACCAGGGCCATCACATCTCAAAAAATCAATTTTAGATAGTGTCACTTGTTACTGTTGGCTATCACATCCCATTAATATCACTAACTCCGAGAATAATTAGATCGAAATAATAGGTATCTAGACATCAATCCTCCCAAAGTAATGTTGTGAAAACAACCCCAATACATTTGGTGTCGACACATAGTGCTTGACATGGTTTGGGAATATATTGAAATGATAATGAATAAAATACCTAATTACTTACCCTCACATTGATGTTTCTTGTAATTTAATAAAATCCCATAATGAATCCATGATCCATATACTATGTTCAATTAAATAGAATTTCAATATTATCCATTATCATCCAATTTAAATTTGAATAGTCACCTTGTTTTATATTTATAATACTTTATTTCTTATATAACATTATTCATTGTAAAAGATATGTTCTTGCACAAAATAATTTAATAAACATTCCCATTTAATATCAATTTCATGCATCTAATTCCATTACTACATGGAAATATAGTCTAAGAAAAAACTATCAAAGCCCTACTACACAACCACACCAACAACATAATCATAGAAACATTGCATAGATGTACCAGAACCTCAATAAAATCCCCACTGCACAATGACACCACCACCTCCATGACATCCCCACTGCACAACCGCACCACCACCAACCTCATATCCCCACTTCATATAACATTTATTATTCGAAACACATCACAATACTGCCAAATCCCATGCATCATGTCATGAAAGTCATGACAGAAAAAAACTACATCCATAAACTCATTATAGAACATAACACATCATTTAATAGATTAGGTAATAGAGATTCTGATCAATTCCACTTTTTTTATTTTGGTAATAATGCAATCCATATATCATGGTGAAAACAATTAAATAGTTCTGTATAAGTTCTTAATAATTTATTTATGGATCTTTCACAATAATCATACAACATGGGAAATAGAACATTTATAAAACCATAAAAATAGGTGCTATAAAATGATATTATCTTCCTCAAGGCATTAACATTAAATAACTACATTATAAATATTAATAAATATAGTAAAAATATAATATGACTCACATTCCCCTTCCAATTTGTTATTCCATTTAAAAAATTTCTATATCATTGTTAATTTAGATGAATCCATTTATTATTATATAAAAAATCACCCCTCTCCACATGATACAAAAAGAAAGAATATAAAGAATTCTTACATAAATGGATGATTTATTACAGAAAGTCACTGGACCAAAAAATGGCGTTGCATGTAACAAAAGAAACTTCCTACAAGGATAACTCAAAAAAACACCCGTAATAGAGATCCATGAATCTAGTGGAATTATCATTTGAAACCCAACATCTCAAGGGAATTAAAGATGAAAAAGGAATAGGAATGACGATTTCTTCAAAATGATTTTATCTCCAACAATCAGGATTACATACAGATTAAATTGTCCATTATAGTCAAAAATCATTAAGTCCACATGTTTTAAACATTCAAAAGTTCTTTGGACATTGATTAAATAAAGGATATATGTATCCTAAATTAAAATTGAATTAAAATATTTAATTAGGGTATTAAAAACATTTTCTATAAAAAAAGAAAAATATTTAAAATATTAATTTTTTTGGGAAAACTAGAAACATTTTTCATCGCCACCGCAGTAATGACATACTGCCAAAAATGAAATACCACTAGAGAGACTTACCAAAAGAAAATCCTACAACCAGAAATGACCTACCCCTAGAATTACTAACCTAAATATATTGATTACTTTAGTAATAAAATATATCTTGAAATGATGAATTTCTACAATAACCTACCACTTGAAATGAGCTACCCCCTAAATAATTTACCTCCAGTATAACAAAGCACCATAAATGACCTGCTGAAAGAATTATATTCCACCATAATGGAATACCCATAGAAATTTACAATCTCTATAATGATCAACCTGCATGAATGAACTTTCACAAAATTGACATACCTCCAATAATGACAAACCTCCAGAATGAACTACAACCAGAATGACCTACAACTGGAAATTAAAAATAGATAGAATGATATACAGGAATCCCTAACTTACCATAATAATTGATATATTGTTAGAATGACATAACACCATAAATTACATTCCTACATAACAATATACTTCATGAAATGACCTACATCCTCAATTTTCCATCACCCCCTAAAACTAAAATCTTACCTCAAAAACACCTAAATTATCCTCCCTCCTTTCTCTTGGACTATTTGATCATTTCACAATCCTCACAACCACTATATTTCGGAAATGTTATTGGTCCAAAAGATCTAGTCTCTTATATTAGATAACTATCAATGAATTATCATCGTCGATAAAAAAACCAAAACGAGAAGGAAAAGATAATGATTCTCCAAAATTACATCCCATGAGATATGTATCATGTTTCTTAGAAAATATGTAACACAAAAACCAGTAGGTAAAATAATGTAATAATTACACAATCCATTAAAATAATCACCATTGGAAGATACCTCTCAAATAAAATATGTCTAAAAATAATTCCATATCCAATACATCAAGAAATTCATATTAACGAAATACGTGCAATACATTATTTTCAATACAAATCAAAATTCACGGTTTTAAATAATTAAGCATATTTTTAAATATAATTTCATTTAATTCTATTTTTATATAATAAATATTTACTAAAATCACTTTTTATTTCAAGATATTCAAAAAAATTCCATTCTAATATTTTCAACGATATTAAATGAATAATTTATTGTAAATTTACAACCATTTTATTTCATAAAGAAATAATTCTTTTGAAAACTTATAAATATTTTATTCCGGATTCCCAAATTTGACTCATGAAATGGAACGTAGACAAAAAAACATAAGTTTGTAACCGTCCATCTTATCCGACCAGAAAGTTATCTAGGGTTATTAACAAATAATTATTTACTATGATAATACCCAATAAAAATTTATATATCATTTTACTACTATCAATAAAATCATATTAACATAGTTAGAGTGGACACAAGCATAAAAATCAATGGAAATTAACCATCACACCATCAAATTATATTTTTGGGAGGTTCTAGCTTGCATGAAAGGATTAAAAATATGATTTAATGTATTTAATGTTGGTGCAGTAAATTGTTACCCTCTATTCATATGTTTGATGCGATAAAACATTTCATTAACATAATTTCAATAAAAACACAACCAAACTGATAGTAGTCATGATTTACCATCCCCTCCTATATAATGATTCTTAGGTGTGGGAGGCGTGACCATCTTCAATAGATTCAATATTTTTAAAATAACCATTTTTATTTTATTTCCAAATTTATGTGATTATCATTTTTGTGGTTGGTTTTTGATTATATAAATATAATAACACAACAGAAAATAGAATAAATATTACCACAACAACCATATGCCTCAACCAATAAAAATCAAGACCACTGCACAACCCAACCACCAGCCTAGAAACATAATCTAATAAAAACACCCATGACAGTTTTCATACATCTACATAGTCTCACAACATTACCATCTGAAAGAAAACACAATTTTTTAAAACAACCTTCTATATATCATCCTTAACACTTCTATATCCAATGACCAACACTACCCCCACATTTCAAATCCACAATCACACAAATCAAATAATTCCTACTTTTATGTAACGATATTATATTCTTTCATCGGCACAGACACACCCTCATGGTTTCAAATGGTCCAATGTATACCATGTCTTGATTACGGATCAGGTTTTCCACTCATTTTATTCTTGGTGTTTTTATGTACACATCACATAGGAATCAAAATAAGAATAGCCACTCTGATCTGAAAACCATTTCGACTTGCATAATTATATAGGGTATTAAATTATAACACTTATTTATTTATTATGAGTAGTATCCCAAAATTTCACATTTTTCAGTTCAAAACTAGTACATTAGTAATAGTTGTATTTTTATCAATTTAATACATAGTGATATTAATCTACCAATAACATGGGGGTCTCATAATCCCTGATTACAATAGTAAGAAAGGCCTCCAACAAAAATTATTATCAGATAGGAATATAACTATTTTAATTTAATTATAACAATGCATCCACAAACAACACAAAACATTTCCATGTAATTTCTTTTTTAAAACCAAGACATACATTTAAAATTAATAACACACCTAAATTGTAAAGATGAAAATGCATACGTTTAATCTCATAGATCATGTTTAATATTATTAAATGAGAAATTATTCGTTCATATAGAGACCATGTAAATACAATTCCATATTATTTTAATGTTTATATATTCAAGGTTATTGATTCTTATTCAAATACTCCATTATTTGAAAGAAAGTCTTATATATGGTTTAAATAGAATATGCTTTCTGAGAAAATTAAACATTAACATTTTTTATTATTATCATTCTTCATTTCTCATGATCAATATAAAAATGACATATTCATTTAATTACTCATGAAAACAATCATATATACAATAATAATGATACCAAGATTCTAATATAATATTTATATACAATATGATAATCACTATGTAAGAGAAAGCTTCATATAAAAAAATTCCATATTTACCACCCAAATGTCTTAAAATTTAGTTAGTCTTCCAATGTTAATATTCCCATGAAATAACATGCGATTTAATGTAATTTAAGAACATAAATTTTATTTTCCATTATAGATGAATAACATTAATCATTTGAATATCAACTATTCTCAAAAGGTTAGAACAAGGAATTATCATCATTTTCAACAATTTTATTAAAAAATATCCAAATAAATTTCGATCATACACATGCGAACAACATTTTATTATCTAAATCTTAGTAAAATAAAAATCATTCCAAAAAGACGGAGAAAATTATTCGTTTAATAGTTTTCAACTATAAGTAATTTTCAATAATTAATATTTCTATTTCTCATTAATTTCATAATTTCTATGTCCAAAAACATGTTTTAAAATAATTCCATAACACATGATCATGTTAAATTATGAAAGGTAATCCAAACAAGGAATATTAAATTTAATAAAAACTAGACTAATTCTAATCATTGATTCATAATACTTCTTTTTATTATGCCGACATAAACTCAACTCAAGGTAAAATACATCATAGGTGTTTTCAATATTAAAATATTATTCAAAACAAAATATAGTAAAATTGTTTATTTTACAATTTAAATCATTAGAAAATAAATGTTTCATGTTATATATTTTAATAATGGATAAAAATTAAATTAATAAATAATAATTCTATAATAGAAAAGGAAATAGATCATTGAATCCTCAAAAGGATTGAAACAAATATCTTAGTCTAGTTATCCATTCATTTGAAGATTCCATTTAGGTTATATGAATAATTAATCAAACAATAACATCTCGTATATAATTATAGTTTTGGAAAATTCAGAGAAAACCACATAAAATTTCATGATTTATCAAATTAAATTCATTTATATTTCAAAACTACAACATTAAATCACATGTGAAATGAGTCATGATGCATATAACTCTCAAATTCACTAACATCACATGTGGTTCCACCTCCAATAGTGTTTCAATAGACACATTTTTCATTCATAAGATCATGAAGGGCCCAATATTCCCATGTTAAAGAGATATTCTTTATCCTATGTCACACATAAAGGAATACTGCCACTTTTTTCCTATCATCCAATGAAGTCATCAACATACCAAACACAAACCTAATCATGTCTCTAAACCATCACATATAATAACAAAATTTAATGAACATCTCTCTAAAAAGATTATATAATGGGGGAAAGACAAAATGACCTCTAGAGTCTCTCCTCTTGAAGGCCTCTGGATGGAGACTCTCACTAAGTGTATGAAAATATTGTTAAATGAGATTAATTACCGTCAATAATGATTGGATTGATATATATGATATATTATCCACAAGAAACTCCATGGTATATATTTATATATAATAAATACAAACTACATCACAAAATGCTTGTTTAAATAATGAATATATAAGTAAAAGTCTCTAAATGAATGTGTCAAAATGAAATATAAGGTAGAGGCACAACAAATACACCAAATGTATGAGATAGAAATGTATAGCCCGGTCCATGATGTCCACCTATAAAGCATTAATGTAGTTTTATATATGTAGGGTGAGAATAAAAGTATACACACATGTAAATTAAAATTATCTGGTCCACATGGGAAGGAAGGATACTAATGAACCTGTAATGAAATCGATTAACCAACAACCCACAAATTTCTTATCTATCCAAAACCCAACCTCAAAAATTTTGAATAATGAAATAAATCATCCATTTATAAAAATATAATATGAATCATAGAGATAAAGGGTACCAAACACAACTTTTCCATCCATTTTCCAATCTCTAAATCTAATGCGACAAGTCATAGTGCACCCTCCTCATCTAAATAACATCACATAACATCAAATCCCACCTGAAGAAAATAGGGACATCTCATTGCAACGTATCTCATAACCAGTTATATAAGGAATTTTAACTAGAAGTTCATTAACCTCATTCCATCATTATACCAAGATTGACCCCCACAATAATCCATCTCATCACATCCCAATTGAGGAAACTAGGGTTATCACATCTCAACAAATCATATATAGATAGTGGAACTTTTAACTTATTAAAATCAATGTTAATTCATATCACCAACATCTAAAAGTGGGTGTGAGGATGCATGGGTAGCTAGTCATTCATCATCCCACTAAGATGTTGGGAAAACATCCCCAAAATATTTGGTGTCAACACACAGTTCTCAATGTGGGTGGGGGTATATATAGAAATCACAAGGAATATATGATGTATATACATAGATATTAAAATCACATAAGCCCAACACTGTTGGATCACAACCAATGGAAAAAAATATCATAATTTTCCATTTCCATGTTGATTCCACTTAATTCATAAAAACCCCAAAAAATTAAATGATCCACAAACCATTTTAAATTTTAACAGACTTCTATATTTTCTGTTATCAATCTATATTATTTAGAATAGTCATAATTTTTTTATTTCTGACCCATATGATTATATATATCATTATACTTTTAAAATATATGACCCTACATCATATAGTTCATATAATATTTCTGAACCATAAGGCCATTTATATGTATTTAGAGTAATGAAAAAAATTTCATGACAGGGTTTGAATTTCACCATTCATGGATAAGGTATGTCATAAATATGCATTAATGTAGTCTCAATTTTAAAGCTTTGTTGAATGAATGATAATTAATTTATATAATTAACATTATTCTAGTATCATTATTATTTAACATATATCACACATACTTATTAATCCCTTCCATAATAAATACCATCTAATGTGTGAACGTTTCATATCGCTTCATGAGGTGGTAGTCTTTTGTATAGGCGAGCGTCGATATCGTATTATAAAAAATGGAAATCATGAAGGTTCTTATGATTTAATAATTACATAAGAATAATTAAATCATAAATATAATTTATATTATTTATAATCTATATACACTACATTATTCATAAACATAAAAAGTTGTAATTGAAAAGTGAATATAATTTATTCTCAGGGCGGTAGTCCCCTACACACACACAAAATTATTTTGTACCCTATTTTTTGTCAGTGTTTAATGTTATTGGTTGTTACTTTAACATAAAAACATATTTGTATATAGAAAATATTGAAGAAATTATATAATAATGATATATTAAATTTTTTGAAGTGTATAATGGTATAATATTAGAATACTTTTAGAAAAGCATTACATATTCGTAGGGGATACTCATTAGGTTTTCACTAAAACCTTAAATGTATTGATTTTTACCCATAGAAATTAATCTATTATGATGGAAGGGAATTTGGAATGTAAAATTTTAGGAATGAACAATACAATTGGCTTGATAGGTGAGTAAAATGTGATAGAGTGAGTTCCATTTTATTGAGGAGAAGGAGTGCATTTCATGAACTTAATCAATGAAATTTCACTATTTTGAGGGTCCCCATACCTCATTACCATAATATATTGAGTAATAATGGATGGTGGGAGTTCATATGGCTGATATCGACCTCTACTACATAAAATAAATGTTCAGTGTTTTAATATTTTTCCATACTTTTATACTTCCATAAATTTATGATTTTGTTTTTTATTAAGGTAACTAATTATCATCAATTGTAATTAGTTTATTAATAATCAATTAATTTTAGAGATATTAGAATTATAAAATAACTATATTATGTGTGTGGAAAATTAGTTTTAACATAACAACATTTTGGGCACAAAAACATTGTTTTCACCCAAAATTTGTCAATAATGTTTTTACAAAGAATTTTTCGAATGATGGACTATATTTACTATTTATTACTATTTAAAAATCACATTTTAGAAGATATGATTTTAAATAATTTTAAACAATTTAATAAATTAAATGTTATTATAAAATAACATTAATATAAATTTTGAAATTATATATTTCATTTGAATTTGAAAATATAAACTAAATGATGTTATTTGAATATATTAAGATCAGATGTATGAAAAATTTTATATCCTTCAAAAAGATTAATTTAATAAAATATTTCATTTCAATTTCATCACAATTTTTATATTCATTATCATTGATATAGTAAATAATTAGCAAATGTTTTTCTTTTTTTAATAATAAATTAAAGTAATTATTAAATCTCTAAAAACAGAAAATAGTATATCATGATACAAAAAATCATTTACACTTTAAAATAATATTTAAAAAAATTATTTTTTTTCTGTATTTGAGTGATTTATAAATTTTATATAAATAGAATGTCTTGTTTTTTCTTTTACATCACATAACATATTATACAGAACACATTCCTGGAATTATATTCTACTACCACATAAATGTACAGCCTAATGTGTTAACATCATGAATATTTATATTTCATTAGGATTTGGGTTTGTTGGAAGGACATTTTATAACTTATATTATATTTTTATCAACTAAGAAAATTTATCTATAGTTTAATTTGTAAAATTTATTTTAACAATATTTAATTATCAATATTGAAAAAAAAAATATTTTGAACTTAATAGATAATATAAATTATGATTATTCCAAATAAGGTATCCATTTTACCAAATTAAAATCACAGAACTAATATAATATAATTTATTAATAATCCTGCAGATGAGATGAGAAATCAGGTTTTTTAATGTGAAAATGTAAAAGAAATTAAAAAAACTTATATCGTAATTCACTATGAAAATAATTTACATTAAGTACGTTGGAATAATAAATTTATAAATTTACTGTTTTTAAAATTAAGTAAATTTAAATTATTTAAATGATGCATCATATAAAAAAACAAAAAATTCATAATAAGGTAATTTTTTTATTCCATAGTCAAAAATAATTTTTATTTTATCATTTATATTTTATATACGTTGTAAAATTAAATATTATGCTATATTTTCAAAAAATGATTAAAATATATTTTAGAAGAAATATATGTTTTTTTCAGAAAAATTATTTTTTTTAAATTATTATTATTATTGTTTATAAAAATTAGATATTAAATAAATGTTTTTAAAATAAGTATATTCATAAGCCCTTTTTTTATTTTCATACCATCTATTATAATTTCATGGAAACAAATTTCTTATTAAATAATTTTATTAATAATATTTTACTTTTCGTTAATAGAGGGCCTTTTGTGTATCATAAGGATTTGATGAAACTCATTATGTCAAATGCCACCAATGCTCAAGGTTGTGTTCATTTTAAGAAATTGAATATATTGAATATATTTAAAATATAAAATACATAAACATGTATATGGATTTTAGATTCCCTTTTACTAAAGGTTTTTCTTATTACACACACTATCAAATGAAATGTTATTAATATTGAATTTTGGGGTGTTACATCCTCCCGATGTTAAATAAATTGCATTCACTAAATTTAATCATCATTGTAGAAATATTTTGTTAGATATTTAAAATTTTCATTTTTAAAGACACCAAATTATAATTGTTTTAATGAAATATATTTATAATAAGAGACCTCAGTAAGTATAAATGAAAAATGAGATAAAATATTACTAGGATTCTATATATGATAAAATTAGCCTTAATTAGAGATGTTTACATAGAATAAATGAATAATTAATTATAGTGACTGGCTGGGGTCATTGATCAAATGTAAGTGAATAATCCACACTATTCTTAGGGAATAAAATACAAAAATCTATGATAATAGAAAATATCAAAGGTTTATCAGAAATGAATTTATTTGGAAAATTTTTTTTTTGGGGAACCTTCTACCAATTATGTGTAATTAATTTAAAGTATAATATTGTAAAATAATACACATGTCAGATATGATAATATTTCATAATAATTAATCTCCATTTATTGATGCATTATAATAATTTATAAAATCTCATCCAATGTGAAATATAAACCATTTCATAAATGATTATCCTTATAATGATTCCAAAATATTTAATCCATAATTTTAGAAATAGTACCAAGGTAGGTTGTAGTATAATATATACTTTATCAAAATAAATTATATCATTCTTCCAACATTATTATCCCAACATCATGATAATATCTTGGCTTATATTTCCCTTTTCCATCTATTTTACATAATGTTCACCTGGATACAGAATCGCTTTTCTTGGTATAATCTATATTTTTCATTAAAATAATTATAGAAATATTATTTCAGTATAATCCATATATATTTCATAATTCATATGATGATAATATCATCAATCGAAATTTTTTGCAGAAATGTCGATCTATCCAAATACCAATTAATATTATTCACTCCACTTCTATTATATTATTAACATAATCATGATGTTGATCCCTTGGATTCTTCTAATGTATATTAAATTGATGCTAGTGAAATTTATATGAATAGTAACTCATGTCACTAGAGTTGAAACACTAATTAGATGTATTTTATTTCTAATCTTTGAATTCATTTTCCCAGGGTCTATATTCTATTCACATATAAAAACCTCCCAATATATTCAATAATTTCCTATAGAGTCTCTTTGTACAGTTATCATGTGGGAGAAATTACTTAATTCCATTATTCTGTTTATCTACGATTTCATATATCGTCATCTTATATTTTTCATCCCCATAACTCCATAAGTATTATAGAATTATTCCTCTATCATTACTGAAAATAAAACTATGACTTTATATGGAAGTTTTTTTCTGATACCATCACCATTTGGAGATATTTATTAAGAACATTATATAAATAGTCAATAATACATTCAATGTCATTTATTTAATTCATATAATATCATTCTAAACATGTAATGGTACCTTTATACCACATAACATGTTTTTCTTCATTTTTTTATGCATAGGAATGCTCTCTTCAAATTATTTTTTTTATATCAGGGGAAATATTTTTCAAATTTTTTTTACTTAAAATATATCTATTCCATGCATTATATTTATTCATGCTACCAATCATTCCAGATCAACAAACTTTATTGATTAGAATCTGCACTGATATAATACACTACATGTTCAATTATATCATTTTCGTCACATAAAAAATGCCATAAATATCTTCTCCAAAGACATAATTATTTTCTTAGATTCCACCAGATCAGTAGTCTAAATAAATTATGGGAATGTTTATGTGTCATAATTATATTAAGCTCCCATAACCTATCCATATCTTATTCTGTTCCAATACTAGCTATATTTTATTACTCAGTTAATAAACCCTTACAATGGTTAAGAGTATTGATACCTTTATTACATACATATTCCATATATAAAAAATTTAATATAATCAATTATTTTATAAGAATATTTATAATTCAAAATACGGTCTAAAAATTATCATATATTAAAATTTATGAATTTTCAATACGAAAATATGAATGTCGGTTCCTTTGGGGATATATTAATTTTTAAAAACATAATAATGGGTTGTAAAGGAAATAAGAATTATCCTATTCATATCTCCCAATATTTTCAAACTAGGGTTGTAGTATGACCCATTTTTTGGTTCATAATAATTCAAAAGTCATATACAATAAGCATTTTTGGAGTTATTACCCATATGTACCACTATATACAATCCATTTCCACTTATCATAACTATGAATGGTTTATTTTAATGGAAGAACCACATAACATCTTTCTCAAAAATACCATATGGATGTTCTTCTATACTTTACCTCAGTTTTTATAATTGGGTAATTTTCCCCAATCTATTTCATCCCCAATCTAAATCCAATAGGTTCCATTAAACTTCCTCAATTACCAAATAGAGATAAACAAACTGTAGTAGTCCAGAGCCGATACATTATGATATTAAATTGGCATATATATAAATAATAACATCATGAAGGAATGAATTTTTAGCATCATTACAAGCTAGATACATACAGGAAACTAATTTTACATTGGGAAATGAATGTAAATCACAATAAAAGTAAATGTTCCGCATCATTGAAACTCATTCCATGAACTCATCATTATATCATAGGGAAATGAAAAAATAGTGGTTAGATAAAATCTCATTATGGATTATATATATTAGATGATTTAATTAATCAATTAATAATCACCATCATTAAAATATAAATGACTAAAACAATTTCTAATTAATTTGTAACATTAGTGTAATATTGTTAGAAAGAAAAAAGATCAAACTATATGATATAAGTAATCAAATGATATTGAAACATGAAAATGGATTTACTAACTAATAAAATAATCACATGAAATAATAAATATTATGGATAGAATAATTTTCATTATTTAATCTATCAACATATATCATCAATATAGTTACTATCATGAGTTATCCTCTATATATTTTATGTAACTGTGTTGAAACCAGAATGATTTTTCCAATGGATTCTTCCCATGATAATACCAATGTATCGATGGTCATACATTAACTGTCCCCCAACCCTTGTAATCTATGGACAAATCATTCCAAATATATATAATATTTTATTTAATTTATAAGAAATATTTCATAGCATAATTTATATATATTGTGTAAATGATACACACATATCAACACATCCATAGTTAAAGAAGATATCACTAAAGGAAGAAACCATATATAAAAATTAAAAGCTATTTTTTGAATAATCAAATCCACTAAAAATAATATTTATATTTAATAGACATTCATTTTCCAGTGTAATATAATTATAATAAAGTGATTTTTTGATAGAAAATATAACCAAAAAAGGATGTCGGATTACATAATATCTTTAACCATTTGGTAATTTTCAATTTCAATATACTTGGATGAAATAATTCAAAGTGAAATGTAAAAAATAATGAAGTATGAATGAATCATGATATTAGTTGTCAATGGGGTAGTATACACTCCCAAAAATGAAAATTTGTAAATAAAAACAAATATGACTCAATTGAATGTAAAATGAGATGAAATCCATTACCTTAACATTAATTTTGATTAAATTATCACTAAACACATATATAATGGTTCTAGGAAATAAATTAACTTATTCCAAAACCATAATAATATTTATAATATCATATATGATCCTTTTATTACCTATCCTCGAACATTTGTTTATAATATTTCATTATTTTATTTTTTTCATGTGTTAATAACCATGTTTTATTAGTATTAATTAACCATTTATTTTTTTCATCTTAATTTGATAATTATATAATAATATATTTCATTTAAACATTGATATAAATATAATTTATATATTCATTATATACTTATTTTCAGAAATCTATAATATTTGGTGATCCGAAATGAAATATACCATTGATGGGAACTATATATCTTATTTATTCATGAACATTTTTTCTCTTTTATTTTCATTATTAAATAAATTAACATATATTCATTCAATATATTTTTTATGTGATATATATCATAGATTTTTATTAATCACGTCCTTAAAACAGTCCCTCTAAAAGCTCTACAAATCACATTATTTCCTAAGGCAGTAGTAGACTCTACACATGAGAGATGATATAATATTTCAAAATTATTAAAGGAATGTATTTATGTGTGATATAATAATTCTTGAATAATAATATAAGGCATCCCACCCTGATTGATAATATACCAAGCCCCATGATAGTGGAACACAAAACCTCAATGGCATCTCCCCGAATGCCAGAGGCTACCGACAAGAGGCGAGCATCGTATGTGTTTCTATGGGGAGACAATACCACCTTTGGATTATAAATAACACAATGGAAACAAATATAAATTATATAATAGAATAAATTAGAACATATTATAGAAGAAGAAGTAAAAAATAGGCAGTCTATTAAAAAGGAACAACAGGTGGAAGCTATGTAATGAAAATTTATATGATAATGATTTCATTTCATCAGTCATTATAGAAATAAATGTATAAGAGAACATGGGTAAAATTATATATATACTTGTATCAAAAAGTGGAAAATAGAAAAAAAATCAACAATTTCATCTCGAGCATTGGCTCAGAACACTATACCCAATTTACATCCTATGCTACAAGAAAACATTCAAGCATCAGAAGTTACACACTTCCCAATATCCATACATGGGAGAATAGAGTCTACTCGGGTACTAAACAATGCTTGAGTAGGGTGTGAGATATGAATCCCAATGGTCTGGAAGGCATGATTCCTAGACTATTCCATTTCATTCATAATAAAATTAGTGTTCCAATATATAATATAATGCAATTTGTTAAAAATAATTGTATAACTACTACCTGGTTTGGGTTCTAGAGAATACACCCATCACATTCTACATAGTTCGATCTAAACTAGATGATTTAATAGGTTTCCTTTGAAAGGTAGAATTCAATAGAAATGCCAAAGTAAACTCAGAAATCCAAGAATGAAAACCCTCATGTTTGTGATATAGCTTGGGGTATAATTCCGATGTCATCTTCCACGCAAGATAAAATGTAAAATATAGGTATGAAAAACTCATAATAAAACATTATATGATATTAATAAATTCATCTCAAAAAATTCATACAATTCAAAAAAAATTAATTCCAATTATGGTGTCTGATACCGTCTCTAAAGATCTTTTTAGAATTCATGGTGTCACTATAATACATTTGATATAGGCCAATACCACCGAGCCCATCCATGGTGACCCTGTTGGAGTCTGATGTATTGCTGTGAGGCATGGTGAACTATGTGTCCAAGCCAAATATCTTAAATAGTGGACCGATTCTTACCTATGTCATATTATAACAAGCCTTCCAATAGTTTTATCCTCAGTTTCTCCCCTAGGGAACTAGCCTCACTCATTAGCATAATAAATCTCACCAAGAATCCCATTCCTAACAATCCAAAGTATCTATCCTAGAACTTCGATTAGTACCCCATAGATCATGGTGAGTACATTCATGAAATCCTTAACTCATGATTCATATCCTACTCTAGCCCGTATCGAATGATCCATATCTAACAAGGCATATAACCAATGATAATGAATATAGAATTTCATTCCAATGATGAAGTATCTCCATGTCAAATTCTTACCATCAATCAACCTATGTTGTTTATGTAATATACCCATGGCACAATTCACATTATAAGGTAATAACCATTTCTCATAAACAGGGTATAAGAAACAAGCATATCATTTAAATAAATTCATGAAATCATGTGAAATTTAATATAATAATATAGTAAGATTATCATTTAATCATGCTATTCAATTTAATCTAAGGAACAATGGAATAATTTATATAACAAAGCAACCAATTATGTCTAATAACGTTCTACAATATTATTTATTATTGAATATTGTACACCAATTTTGGAGGGGTTATATCCTAAAAACATGACATTACATAATAAATATATTAATTTAAATATATTATCATTTATTATAAACTCATTCAGCACATATTACATATAAATAAATTTTTATAGGCCTAAGCATCAAGCATAGCATGTAGAAAATCAGATGTCAACACTAATATACAAATTACGCAAGCCAATGATAATAAAAATGCTTCAAACATATAGGTAAACCCAATAAACAAGGAACTAGAAATTATATAGTTCACATGTCATTATTGGAATTCCAATCTCACAATCTAACAATATTTCCAAAAAAATTCAATTATTTAAATAAGGCACAACACATTAGCATGGTGCATGAGGAAATAAGTGTACATATTTTATAACAATATCACTAAGAATATTACACTACAAGATGAATAAACATTTAATCAACTTTCATAAGGTATTTTCCAATTAAATACGTTAGAAAACAAGGGAAAATATTTTCAAATTGTAAATTCAAGTATACCAAGGCATATGGGATTACAGAAGGGATAATTAATTAGCATCATGCTTCTTCAGTAATAAGGAAGAGACGATTCAAGGATAATTTATCATTATAAACAAATTTTTAAATTTTAATCATTAAAACAAGGTTCCTCACATGCCCATGGTAACATCAATGTTTTAATAAATTTTCAAAAATAGATAATTTTGGATGGCCACACCCAATGGTGGGCTGAAGACTAGGTGAAATCCAAATGAATGGGTTTTTTTCAGAAGGCCATAATCATTATGATAATGGAAGACACTCCTCTTAATTATAAAATTCCATAAAAAAGTTTCTACAAATTGTTATGGATATAATAATTATGGAGTGATAATAAATGGTGCAAAAAATTGAATTTAACACCACATGAATGGGTTTCACGACATGCGATGATCACTGTAGACACTGCAAAACATTTTTAATAATTAATTAGGCAATATCAAGATACACTATAATGTTTTGAAGAGAAAAACAATGAAATGAAACCTAAAAATGCACAAAAAGAGTGGGAAAAATAATTGATGCACTACCTAGTGGTCACAATACTTCACATGTCTCAAATCAACCCATTATTTGACCTAAACTTGGAGAAATTCGATTATTTATCACAACTCCCAAAATATGGAAAACACATTTTCGATGAAGATGTTGTGTCAAATTGGAATGTAAACATGGAATAGTTGAGTGAGGATGATGGAGATTACTATGAGGATTCAAAAAAACTGACCGTGACAAATAAAATAGACAAAAAATGGAGGTGAAAATTCAGAAACCCCCAAGCATGAAAAAGGAGTAGGCCAATATGCCACAAGAGGGGGGATGTTACTGCAGAATGTACCATGTAAGCTATTCTATAGTTGGGTTAGGCCAGGGGGACCCGGGATAGAATACATGATCCAATGAAAACTATAAAAACGGACTGTTGGTGCCCAGTGGAAGATCATGACGAGGTTTCACATGGTACTCTAGAGGAGGTACTATGGACGTATCAGTGCCCACCACCTCTGCAGTATTCTCATCACCACTCTCTTGGAGTTCGGAATGAGGATCTATAATAGCCAAGCACACACCATAGACAAGATTTATAATACATAGGTAAATAACATAAACAAGTAGTAATAATAGAATGTGCAAGGTATCCTAGAAACATGACATAGTAGATTGGAAGGTAATAATGGGGATAGGTTAATTGCATGCCTATGAGAATAACACAACAGACAACACTCTCCAAGAGGTGGGTCTAGATAAGAAAGAAGGGATACCACATGAGTATCGCTAATACACGGCCTACCACCCATTTCCCAAGTAAATATCATGTTATTTTATCACAATTCTCATGTCATTTTCATTTTTTAACAGC
Source organism: Viscum album (assembly GCA_963277665.1). Lineage (NCBI taxonomy): Eukaryota > Viridiplantae > Streptophyta > Magnoliopsida > Santalales > Viscaceae > Viscum > Viscum album. The sequence goes on along the minus strand of OY728120.1, from coordinate 24,374,575 downwards.
TAGTAATAAATTAGTTCATTTAAAAAATTTATTTTATTTTAAAATATTGTATTAGGGGGATCAACATTCTAATTTATAAGGGCTAATAAACATTATAAATTTAAAATTCAAGTCCACTTAATAAGACTTATAACAAGATTTTGTATAATAAATTTGAAATTTTTCTATACTTATAAGAATGACTAAACTACAAGATATAACAATTGAATACAACATTAATCATATAAAAACAAGTAGATGCATGATGAAAAAAACACATAATGGAAATAAGAATGACATTTTCATTATTATGGTCACTAGTATGACACATGCAATTCATTTCCCAATTATCATTTAGAAGAAGTAATATAGATTATCTACTCATTATTACCAATATCAATAATAGCCCAGAACATCTGTGTCACCCAACCGTGATGTCATTTCAAAAATAAAGTTCTTATTCAATAACTACAATTCAAATCCCATGCAAATGTGGGATTCAACTATACATGAGTTTTCGATGTCCAAGCATAGGGTAAATTCTAAATTCTTATTTACTAGTCTCCTGCATGACTAAAATAGTAAGACAAAAGGAAAATAATTTCTAGTACCACATTGTATATTCCCTCCACATGTGCCACTGAACCAGGCAATGATATGTTGGGTCACAAAACCTCAAAATCACATCCCTGAACACTAGAGTCTACCCAGTAGAAGTGATGGACCTAGGTGTGTCCATGTTGAGACTATAAGACCATAGAATTAGGTATAAAAAATAGTAGGGAATATAAATTAATTAAAGGAAACAATAAGAACAATAGATTTGAGTTGAAGTAATAAAATAAAAATTTTAATAACAAGGAACAACTGGAAGAAGTCGAATAACCATAATAAATTTGATAATGATGTCATTTAATGAGTTGATAAAAATATTAGAGAAAATCGGAAAAATTGTTTATCTATATATAGAATGCCTAGAAAAGGTGAAAAATATAAAAACATGGAACAATAGTATCTTGATCATAGGCTTGGTCCTAAACCCCAAATCTCTATCCTAAGAAGTAAGGAAACACTCAAGAATCAAAAGTAGCACACTTCCATTTACCCATAACTGGGAGAATAGAGTCTACTCAGGTAACAAATGGCTCTAGAGAGGGTCTGAGATCTATATCCTAGTAAGCTGACACCCATGATGTCTAGACCACTCCATTTCTTGTTATAACAAAAGCAGTGTTCCAATAGATAATATGATGAAATCAGTTAAATAAATAGAATAACTAAAACATTTTTAGGGTTCTATATTGGACACTCATCCCATGACACCTAATTTGGCTAATGGTGGATGTCTGAAAAGGGTACATATAAAAGGAAGAATACATATTCATGGGGTAATTAAACATGGAAATCCAAAAAGTTATACCCCGTTTTTTTCATTCCCTTAGGGTCCAATTAATTTGTCATCATACAAGTATTCTAAAAAGAAAATGTGAGTTATCACTAAAGAATTAGAAAATATTATGAAATATTAATAAATTCATATCATGAAATTCTAGAAATTCATGCCAAAACATCAATTCCATTGGGGGAGTCCTAGCTCGTCCCTATGATCTAAGAAGAACCCTAGGTGTCACCACAACACATCTGATATAGAACAATACCACCGAGACAATCCATGGTGACATCGTTGGAAATCCAGTTATCATTGAGAGGCATGGTGACCTCTGATTCTATTCTAGTTATCTTACATAGGAGATTAGGTCTCACCTGAGTAATGGTATAACCATCATTCCAATAGGTATATCCTCGATTTCTCCCCAAGAAAACTATCCTCACTATAAAACTCTAATATTAATTTCACAATTAAACACAATTTTATTCAGAAAATCATTATGTGATACGACATAGATGATCGAGAGGCATAGTTTATTTGGGGCTTATGAACATTACATAATGACATAAAACATGAAATACACATATTTATTTGAAATCTTCTTTTACATGACCTCACACATTCCTTCATACTAATCAATGCATGGGATAACATGAGGACATGTATAAGAAAACAGTGACATATAATGCCCAATAAGGGAGTAAAAAATATATAACATTAAGAATATAGTACTTGGTAGGAAATAGTCATATAAATGGATCATAAGATAAATATGAACAAAAATTCATGGTATAACATGATTATCATTACATGGAAAATTTGAAAAAACATTTATCATGATATTAGCATGAGCCAAGGCTCATTGAAAATGGATCATGATTAAGCCCTCATTTAACATGAATTATCATGAGTAAACCCTCATTACACATGATGTATCATGATACTAATCTTTACCCAATGCATTCGATCTCTCTCAGGGCGCGTCCTTCTTAATCATTTCATTTCATGAATAAATGTTCCACATGGATCATATAACATGGAATCATTATTCATAATCATTTATTCCATGATAGTGGGATGTGGAATTAATAAATGAAACTCTATAATCTGTATGTACACATAAATGAAGGTGAATACCCTTTATAGAGAAATGGTCATTGTATTTAATACACAATGACTTTGGTTTGGAAAATCACAGAGCAGTTTTGGCAGTATAACAGTGTGACATAACAATCCATCAAAATGTTTCAATATAGATAAAGGGGTGTCTCATCATATTTCAATTAAATAGAAAGTAAGGGGGTCATATACATACATTTCCCAACATATGTAATGGAATTTAGATTCAGAATACAATAGAATTGTTTGATTGTAAATGAGGAGAGAGAAATCCATTACAGAATTTCAACATGGTAACATTTCTACAAGGGAAGAATTAATGAGAGAGAAAGGGGTTTATAATCATTAAAAAATAAGATGGAAATTATGGGAGAGGTTACAAATATTATGACCTAAATTGTAATAGACAAAATGTTAAAACAATATAATGAACTTTGGACAAAAAATGAGAAAGGAAGAAATCCCTTACAAGGAAGTATGACCAGAAAGGCTTGGGAGGGGCCTGAGAGAAGCTTCTTTGGAACTTTTTTCTCCTTGTTAGGATTCAAGAGAGAGTAGAATAGATTTTCAAAGAGCGAAAAAGGTTTTTAGTGAAGATAACTTGGAGCATGGGTGAGTTTATATAGGGAAAGAGAGAGAAATATTTATTATTTAGGTTTTGGACACTACACATTAAACTAATCAAAAAAAGAAACCATAACATGGTTTTTCCCATGGATTTTTCCAAATATGAGTGTAAAACATTATTTTATAATGACAAAGACTAAATGTTTTAAAATATTAGGATTTCTTATTGGGAGTTGAGTCGCACTCTCAATGAAATCATTTTAAAATGTTAAATGTTTTATATGTCTTTCAAGGTCTACTATGGCTTTGTTAAAATATAAAAAAAATATATAATAAAATTATTTTAATTGAAAATCATATATTTGACGAAAATACCATTTATAGTATTTTATAACATCACTATTTAGTCATTTTGATGTCATGAAACACAATATATATTTAAATGGTATTTAATTTTCACCCAAAAATTCGACTGCCTCAAGAAAACTATGAAAAATTCACCTTTAGATAATTTAGATATCCTAATTCGAAAAAGGATATTATTTTTATAAAAATAATTTTCTAAATTTTTGAATTAATAGTTTTAATATAAAAACCTACATTTATAAAAAATTCCTTGGTTAAAAAAAAACTTTCAAACCTAAATAAAAATTACAATTGTTTTAATAAAAATTATACAATAATTTATATTTAATAAAAATTAATTTAGTTACAGTATTTCATTAAAATATTCTTTAGTTAAAAATTATATTAATTAATCAAAATATACTTCTTAATTGAAATTAATTAAAAATATTATTTGTGCCTTAAAAATTATTACAAATTAGAATAATAATATGAATGTATATTCATTATTCTATACCTAAAAAAATGCACATATTCATAGTGATATGGTCTTATTACATAACCACTTATAACACCCTCATAATAACAAATGTTAAGGTGTGTGATGATGAAAGACTCTTGGGGTGGCTTGGATAACCTCACTTGGGTTTTAATATCTACAAACTTATACATCTCCCGTAGGCAGTTCTAGTTGAGATTAACGTATTGAAGATTGTCATGGGATTAGTCAAGAGAAAATTCATGTGACTCTACCTCCATTATGGGCTCTAATAATGGGCTTTTTATGGAGTAATTCTACTATATAAGGCCATTAATTCATTTTTTGTGTAATTTGTATTTGATAAAGACCTATATTTATAGAAATCATGTAATCACAGTTCAATGACAATATTAGCAATGGTAATATTTCATAACTGTATATTAAAATCAAAAAACATAAAACAAAAAAAGACAAAATGTTTTATATAACAATTTTACATGATAAAAAGAATTAATTAGATCAAGATAAATTTTTATTAATAAAATTTTGGGTTGTTACAGTCTTCCACCATTAAGAAATTTCCCACTAGAAAATTCCTTTTCCCACATTAAAACTGATGTGGGTAACTCTACCGCATCACTTCCTCTGATTCCCAACATTCTTCTTTAAACATGTTTTTTCTCCAAAACACATTAAAGAGGGGAATTTTCATATCTCGTTGAGCTTTTTCCCTATGATCTATGAGCTTCATCATATTCTCTTCATTGGAGAGGTTATTATCCAATGGAACCACCTCTGGATTTATTACATATGATGGGTTAGGTATTTACTTCCTAAGGACTGAAACATGGAATACATTATGTACTTCATATAGGTTTGGTGGTAGTGCTAGTCGATAGGCCACTAATCCAATGCGATCAAGGATCTCAAAAGGGGAAATATATCTTCGAATAAGATTCCCCTTATTCCCAAATCTAATAACTCTCTTCCACTATTATATATGGAGGACTACCATGTCTCTAAAATGAAACTCTATGTGTCGTCGATAATTATTAGCCTAGATATTTTGTTGACTATTAGTAGCTTTAATATCCTGTTGGATGGTCATAACATTCTTTACCATTTCATCGACCATTTCTGGGCCTAGGAGTTTTCTCTCCCCACTTTCATCCCAACATGGTGGTGTTCTTCACCTCTTCCCATATATGGATTCATAAGGATCCCTTTGGAGACTTTAGTGGAAATTTTTATTGTAATTGAATTCAACCAGCGAAATATGTTGATCCCATATTCCTTTAAAGACCATTGAGAATGCTCTCAACATTTCCTCAAGTGTTTGGATAGTCTTCTCAAATTGGCCATTAGTTTGAGGATGATAATACATACTAATGTTCTGCTCATTATTCGGTGTGTGTTAAAGACCCCTCCAGAACGAAGACGGGAATCTTGGATCTCAATCGGATACAATAGATAGTGGTACGCCATACAGCCTCACAAATTCCCTAATATATATCTATTCTAGTTGATCCAATGCAAAATCTTCTCAAATAGAAATGATGTGAGCAGTTTTTGTAAGACAATCCACAATAACCTGGATTTCATTGTTTCCTTTGGATATATGTAAAAGTCCAGTGACAAATTCCATGGTGATGTTATCTTATTTCCATGTTGGTTGCATCATCCCCTTGTACTTATACCACTCATCCTTCACTTGATGACATATTAGGACCTTTGATGTATACTTTGTGGTCTCCTTCTTCATGTTATCCCACCAATAATGATCCTGGAGATCTCGATTCATCTTTGTGTTTCTTGGGTGAATAGAGAAATTAAAACTATATGCATCATCTAAAAGTTATTTCTTTAAATATTTATTTTATGGGACACATAATCTTGACCCAAATCTCAAAATTTCTTCATCAATAACATTTAACATTGAGGATTTCACTTTTCTGATAGTTTCTAATTTAATCAAGATTCCAACATCATCATTTTGTGGATCCTTTAACCTTTCCCAAAGAGATGGTTGAAATGTAATTCTGAAATGATTGATTATGTCCCCATCATTATGATTCATCTACCCATATTCATAAAATATTAGAATATAACATCCTTTTCAATTCTAATTAATGATAGAATCATCAGATCCTTTTTACTTAGAGAATCGTCCACATTATTGTCAATCCCAGGTTGGTATTGAGTTGAGTTGTAAAAGTCTGAATCATCTCTATCCATCTTCATTTGGGCATGTTCAACTCTATTTGTGTTAATATTTACATAAGGATTTTTTGATCCATAAATATTTCACACTTCTCCCCAAATATATAATGATTCCAAATTATTAAAGAGAATATTACAACATTGGACTATAGATCATGTATTGGATATATATTCGCATGAAAATTCTATTGCATTGATCCATAGTCAATGAATCAGTCATTTGGAATCAACACACAACCCAGTACCTTCTTCAATGCATCACTAAACACCACAATAAGTTCTCCACTTGTGGTTAATGTTATAACGGCCATAGTGATAAGACAGTTTTTCAACTCCATGAAGATATCTCCACATTCATCACTCTAAGATAACTTGAAACCCTTCTAAGTGAGAGAGTTAGTAGGGTTTGGAAATTGTGAACAATTTCTCAAATAATCAGCATAAATGCTCAGCTAACCCCTAGAAGCTATTGATATCCATTACTGATGATGGCTCGATCATCCCTCTATTGAAGGTGTATAGGAGGGATCCACAGATATCCCATTACATGTAATGATATGACCCATGAATGAGACTTGCTTCAACCAGAACTGACACATGATGTTCTTTTCATTGAGCTTCCCCTTTTGCATGGTCTATAGTACAGTTCTTAGATTCTACTCATGCTCCTACTTGGGTTTTGGAGAATATTATAATATCATCTATAATGACTACCTAAAATTTGTCAAGGTAAGCTCTAAAGTCTATATTCATCATGTCCACGAAGATTTCTGGATCATTAGTGAGTTTGAAAGGAATTGATATGTATTCATAGTTCCCGTATCTTATACGAAAAGCAGCCTTCAGGATATCCTCCTTCTTCACCCTTAATTGATAATATCATCAACATAGATCCACTTTTAAGATGTATTCTTCTCCCATAGCTGATGGAACAAGTTATCAATTCGTGGAAGAGTATACTTGTTCTTTATCGGGATTTTGTTGATCTGAAAATAATCATTGCAAAGGTGCATTGAACCATCGATCTTCCTGATGAAGAGGTCTAGTGTAACCCATGGTGAAGCACTTGGGCGTATAAACCCCTTATCCAGATTCTCCTATATTTGTTTCTTCAACTCCTAAAACTCTACAAAGTCCATTCTATATGGAGTCGTGGATATTGGAAATGCTCTAAGAAAATGATCAATAGAGAATTCAACATCACTTGAAGGAGGAAGGCCGGACAATTCCTTAGGAAAAACATCAGAAAATTCCCTCACAATAGGCAAGTATTTAAGGATGGTTGCATCCTTAGAATCAATAATCTATGAAAGATACGAATACTCATTGGGTAGTAATATCCATGCTTGAGATGATGGTGCTAATGAAGATTCTTCCTCCTTCTTGCACTTGTATAGAATCAGGAGTCGATTCTCCATACAGAGAGTGATTTACCTCTCATTTCAATTTATGTTGGATCTATATAAGGAATGAAAATTCATTCCAGAAATTGCATAAAATTCCTTCAAGGGAGTAATAAGAGGTTTTCTGGGATGTTAAATCCAAAAATTGTGATAGGGGAGGGGTTATATTCGTTGGATGCAATGATTTCTCCATTTTTCTTTCTCAGTTACATATTTACATCTATGATTTGTGGTTTTGTTGGGATTATTCTACTAAAATTTCAGAATATAAAATAATGTGTACAAATAGAATAAAAATTTATGTTCACTATTTTTGAGTGAATAAATAGAATATCTGACACCACTTCATCGTTAGGGTTCACTTTGGTAGTAGTGATGGAAAAATATCACCCCTACTGCCTTTGAGTTTGTTGGCTGCCTCTGAAAACCTTAGGCTTAGGGCACTAGTTTACTATGTCACCTAGTACATTGAAGTTTAAGTAATGAAGATAGATTTATGGGATGAACAAATATTTCATATCTTCTATCACTAATTCGGTTTTTCTTGTCAGTATTTAATGGACTGGTACACTTCACTTCCCCATCTAAATAATTTCCTCATCCACTTCAGGCAATTCATATGGAGATTCATTCTAAACCTTTTGAAAGTGGGGTGTAGGATTTTCTTAGCTCCATTAGATTTATCCATCAGTCAGCCAGAATTAATGTCCACCATAGGCTTCTTATCCCCTTAATACCCCTAGGATTTCCTGATAGATGTCATAGATACAGATTGCTAGGGATTTCTGTAGGCTAGTTTTTATCCCACAATAGAAGCGGTCAACCATTCATTTTTTGGGTAACGACAATGCTAGAGGCATAACATGCAATCCTAATGATGTATTCTTCAGACGCTCCAATGGATTTGTCGTCTGTTTTCTTTAGGGAATGGATGTCCATTTATTTCTTATGTCGGATGGTGCGAGGAAAATATTTTTTGAAAAAAAAATTTCCATAAATTATTCCATAACAATGCCTCGATATCCTCCTTAGGCATCACATTTTTGATCAATTTCCACCATAGATTAGCTTCACCCTCCATATGATATGCAGCCATAAGAACCTTCCCTTGTTCAGAACATTGATTGATGGAGATGATATTTTCAACGGAGTTGATACTTTGTTCGGTGATTTATTGATCAAAAGATCCATTAAAAGTAGGAGTCATTTGTCTCATTAAAATCTTGATTGTGACTTATTATTTCATTGGGGTGGGGGGTGAAAGTTACTATTGACTCGTGATTATATTCAAAACCAGAGTTAACTGGAAGTGTATCAAGCAATGATCGTGATTCCCGCTCCCATCAGATTGCGTATCTCATTAGAATAGTAAAAAAATTGATATTTTCATCTGTTGTTAGACCGAGTTATCCTATTACTAGCCATTTTCTAGAATAAATGAAATTTTATGGGTAACACGCAAATGTTAATCCATAGATAAAAAATAGATGACTTATAAGTTAATGATATTTCCTTAAATTATGAATTTATAGGATTCAATCTATGTTATCCATGATCTACTTCCCAACATATATTCTTATTGGAATTTCTTTAATTCCATTAATAATGGATCATAATATGATTATGAATATACCAATGAATATACCATGATAGGTTCATAACCAATAGTGCAGCCAGACCCATTGTTTTCCACCAGTTCCAATTCAAGTCTACCTAAATGAGGTGTTTTTGAGTTTTACACCAAGAAACATCTATGACAGAGCCGCCTCTACCTTCTCGTTTCCAGACATGGATGTATTTTCATGATAAAACAATTAATCAAGGCTCACCAAAATTTAGGGATGTTTTAATTATACTTATTCTTATCCTTATGGCTTTCAATATGGTTTTTTAATCCTACTCCAAAAAATAACTAAACCTATCCTATAATACCAAATATAACAACCCTTCTCTTTATTTCAAAATTCTAAATAATTTATTACATAAAAAATTCACTTGATACAAACATGAATACTGAAAGTTCTAGTGTATTTTGGGCTTAGGAACATTTCATAACCACAGAAAACATTAAATACACATCATTATTGAAAATGTTGTTTACATGACCACACAAATTCCTTCATAATTAGCATTGCGTGGGATAACATGAGGACATGAATAAGAATAGGGTGATATATAATGACCAGTAAGGGAGTAAAAAGACATAAATGAATAATATAGTACATTTTTGGAAATAGGCATATCAATAGAGCATTAGAGAAACATTGACATAAATGCATGACATAGAATGATTATTATAACATGGAAGTGTGGCAATCACATTTATCAAGATATTAGCCTTAGCGAAGGATTATTGCACATGGATCATGAGTATACCCTAATTGTACTTGATGTTTCATGAGTAAACCATCATTTAACTAGATATATCATGATACTAATCAATACCCAAATCATTAGAGCTCTCTCAGGGTTCAACCTTCTTAATCATTTCATTTCAGGCATAAATGTGCCAAAAGGATCATATAACATGGATTCATTAATCATGATCATTTATCCTAGGATAATAGAATGTGTAATAAATACATGAAAATTTATAATCAATATTTAACCATGCATAACCTTGATAGAGAAATGGGCATGGCCTTCACTACACAATGACATTGGCTTGGAAAATCATTGTGCAATTTCGGTACCCAAACAACGTGGCATAAAAATTCATAAAAATGGTTGATGAAATAGAAAGGGGTTTCTAATCATATGTAATGAAATTTACAGTAAGGGGGCATTTAGATACATGTCCCAACATATATAAACGAATTTAAAATTATAATACCAAATAATTGATTTGATGTAAATGAGGAGAGATAAATCCCTTACAAAATTTTGGCATGGTAATGAGTGTACATGGGAAGAATTAATTAGAGATAAAGGGGTATCTCATCATTAAATAATAAGGAGGGAATTATGGTGGATGTCCAAAATCATACCCCACGATTTTTAATTGAAAAATAGGGTATAACAACATAATGAATTTTGGACAAAAATGAGAAAGGAATAAATCCGTTACGAGGAAGTGTGATCCCAAATGCTTGGGAGGGGCTTCAGATATGCTTTTTCGGAGCTTGGAGAGAAATGGGAGGATTATAATGAAAGGGGGGAATATTTTGGTTGAGAACCAAAGGTTTATAGTAAAGAGAATTGATAGATTGGGTGGATTTATTTATGAAAGAGGAGTAAATTCTTTATTATTTAGGTTTTAAAAACTACACATTATACTAATAAAAAACCATCCTATGGTCTTTACACATGGTTTTTTCCAAAGGAGAGTGGAAAAGATAATTTTATATGGAAAATTACAGAACTTATTAAGATATTAGGCTTTCTTATGTGGAGGTTAGTCACACACTCAAGGAATTCATTTTATAATGATATAATATTTTATAAGTCTTGGAGTTTCCACGATGGAATTGTAGAATAAATCCAAAAAAATATGCAATCACATAATATTAAACATAATTAATCTATTTTCCAATCATACAATTCATTTTATTTTATTACATCACTACTGGGTCATTATGATGTCATGAAACACATTATATATTTAAATAGTATTTACTTTTTACCCAAAAATTCGACAGTCTCATGAAATTATGGAAAATTAACTGTTGGATAATTTCAACTTCCTAAATAAAAAAATTATATTAATTTTATCTAAATAATTTTCTAAATATTTTAATTTATACATTTAAAATAAAAACTGATATTTATTAAAAAAATCATTGGTTTTGACAAAAACAGCTTTCAAAACATAATAAATATTACCATTGTATTCATAAAAATCAAAGAAACATTTATATTTAAAAAAAAGTAATTTAGTATTAATATTTTATTTAAATATTATTTAATTTAAAATTCCATTAATTCATCAAAATAGATTACTTATTTGAATAATAACTGAATATATTTTTTGTGATTTGAAAACATTTTACAAATAACAATAATAAATTGATTGTATATTTTTTAGTCTATACAAAAAATAGGGAACATAGTTATAGTGTTAGGGTCTTGTTGTATAACCCCTTATTACACCTACATATGACCTAAGGGTATAGTGTGTGATGTTGATTGATTCTTAGGATGGCTCGAATAACATCACTTCTGTGGTAATCTCTACTAACTTCCACTTCTCTCGTAGGTGGTTCCGTTTGAGTTTAACATGTTGAACCACAACATGGGCTTGTTAAATAGTGAATTTAGTGACTGTACCTCCTTTATGATTTCAGACAAATGGGCTCTGTATTGATCATTTATACTATATGTGGCCATCACTTCCTTTTTCTGAGTATATTGGATTTGTTAAAGCAGAATATTTATACTAATCTTGATATCACTATTTAACAACAATTTTAGAAAAGGTAACATTTATTAACAGTATTTTAGATTCAAAAAACCTAAAACCAAAGAATTTAATACATTTTATATAACTAGTTTATATAATAAGACATGTAATTAGAATAAGGAAATTTTTATTAATAAATGTTTGGGTTGTTATACTCACTCACTAGAAGAAAACCCCACTCGGCAAGCCCATTCCTTGAAAGGCAATGTACCACTCCTAGAGCATAGAGTTGTAATCCACCGAGCACAGCGAGTCATTCCATGAAATCCTTAACTTAGAATTCATATTCACTTTCAGCACACATCGAACGATCCATATCAAGCAAGGCCTATAACTCATGGAAATTCATTTTTAATTGCATTCTAAAAAATTTTAATATACATGTCACATTATTACCATTTAATAAAGATGTGTAGTTTAATAATAACAACAATTGAAAAATTCCCATTTCAAGGTAATAATCATTTCTCATAAGTGGGGCATAAGTGAAAACCATAAGACATAAACTATTATATTTCATTAGAGGAAATTTTATATAATAACCTAGAAATCATATCATTTAATAAAGATTTTAAATTTATGGAAAACAAAAATGGAATAATTTTTAAAGAAAAAAAACATTAATGTCTTATAATGTTAAAAAATATTTTTTTAGTTTAGAAGATAATGCACATCTAATTTAGTGATTTTATTAAAAAAAACATGAAATTTCTTGATCAAGAAATTCATTTAATTATATTAAAATTTATTAAAAACACATTCATCACTAATTAAATACAAGGAAATATCTCAATTCATAAGCACCAAGCATATCATGTGGACAATCACATGTCAACTATAATATTTTAATAAAACAAGCCAATGAATTTACCAAAGATTCGCACATATCGGTGAATATACTAAACAATGAAAAATATATAATATATTTTACATGTAGTTAATGACATTCCAAACATACAATTTAATAATATTTACGAAAAAAATATTTTGTTAAATGTGATATAAGGACGCAGCATTGTGCACAAGGAACTAAGATTAAAAATTTGGTTACTATATCACTAATCAACTCACTCTTCATGTAGCATAAATTTTTAACCTATATTCATAAGGGATTTGACAATATAATGATTAATTAAAAACAATGAATAATATTTTCAAATAAGAACTTCATGCATAAAAAGTTATATGGAATTACTCATGGTCTAATTAATTAGAATCAAGCATATGAATTCCCAAGGGGGGACAATTCATGGTTCATTTTTCATTCAAAACCCATTAATTAATATAATTCATTAAACCAAGGTTTCTCACACACCCATGGTAACATCAATGTTTTATACAATTTGAAACATAGAATTTTTTTGTTGGATACACCCAATGGGGTTGACAAATCCATGGACAGTACCCAATGAATGGCCTTCAAAAACTTTTATAACCATTACCGACATGTAAAAATACTCCTCTTAATTATAAAATTTTATTTAAAATATTATCCAGATGCATCCAGCTAGTAGCACAACAACGTAATTCCAACGGCTGACCAATAGTGATGAGAACACCCCATATATGAGTTTCACAACATGGGAGGGTCACTACAGACATAAAAAAGAATTCAGTTTAATTTAATATTCAATATCAATCCTCAAAGAATGATTTTGACAAGTGGATGAATGGAATGATGCCAAATAATTCATTAAATAAGTAGAAAAAATATATTCACAACCTCATGGTCTTAAAAATCCACATGTACCATATCAACACTTGATTCATCCAATATCTGGATAAATTATATGATTCAGAAAAACCACCGAAATAGGGAAAATATCTTTCAAAAGATAATGATAGTACAAAGATGAATGGAAACATGAAATTTTTCAGTGTGGAAGATAATTAATATAATGATCTTTCTAGTGCATCTGATATTGATTAAAATAGATATAAAATAGAGGTACAACATAAAAAACTCCTATAAGAATGAAGGCGGATAATTCCACTACTCTAAAAGACTGAGAAACACCATCCATATAAGAGAAATATGAGAAAGGAAGAAAAAAATGAATAGAAAATAAATGAAAGGAAAAAATTATATAAAAGAAAAAATGAATAAAATAAAATAAAATAAGAGGAATTAAAAATAAAATAATAAGGAAATAAAATTGAGTAACCCTATTTTAATTTTATTCACACAGGTAATCCATACATATTAAACAACTGCAGGTATACCGTACACCTTCCGACTACTCAGAAACAACAATGGACCACATAACCATGCACCTTAGGTTGCGCGGTTCCAGACAACTGCACAAACCAGTATAACATCAACGTTTTTATTGCACTGGGTTTCAAAAGAGACCAAGAAGCACATGATATCTCTTTTATGCATAGCCATAATTTCTAAAGGACTATTTTATGTTAATTAAAAAATTTAAATATTCCACACCATTGATAAAGTGGGGATGTTTTTTATTAACATTATATGAGTAAAATAAGTTATAAATAAATTATAAATCCACAATTATCCCCAAATCATAAATGAGGTAATGAATATATGACCAAAATTTGTTTGAGAGGTTTGTTGTCTACTGTACAGATGTACGATGATTTTTCAGACCATTTGATTGATCTGGCTTCTGTTTTTGGATATACCCTCAACATAATAAAATATTAGTATATGGAATATGCTGATATTATTTTTTAAAAATGGAATTATAAAAATTAGAGGAGGTAAATAAGGAAATAAAATAAAAACAAATTTTGAATAATATTAAAACTTCGTAGGGTATCCTCTTTATGTTTTAACTACATCCTTAATCATATTGATTTCTTACCCAACTATGGCTATAAGGATGAGGTTAGGAAAGCTGGTAAGTTATTTTCGTATGTTTATGTCAAGCCAAATTTCACAAGATGTCGTAAGAAGTGTTTAGAGTGAGCATCCATTTATAGTTTAGGAGTGCAATTTGTGTAAATATTGAAAATTATTCACATTTGGTAGATCTCACATACCTCATGTTTCTCTACTATTGATAAATAACGTACTAGAAGGTTTTTTTGGAGAAACGCCTCCACACAAAAAAGTCCATTTGTAGAATGTTGTTCTATAACATATATGATTCCACACTTTTACCATTTTTGGTTATATTATGGTTACTAATTATCAAAAAAAGTTAATTTATTCATTATGATTACATTAAATTTGTAATTATTAGATAATTTAGACCCCAAAAATAATAATTGTGACACCCCAAGCTTCCATTGTACACTTCTTTTTGAATAATATATCAGTGTGTGTTGTACGCAACCTCAAGTTCTAACACACCGCGACCAATAAAAGTAGCCGTTATGAATAGTAATAAAAAAATTTGAAATTATATAAATTTTATATTTCTAAATGAACTTCATTTTTGGATTCAGAATATCAAATTTATCTTATGTTGAATTTTTGGGATTTTTCTAAGAACATCCAATTTTCAATGAATAGTAAAAAATACTTAAAAACAAAAATTTTAATATAAATAATTTATAGTGATAAATTATACTATTGAGTTGTTTTTAAGTGTAATTAGAATATTATTTTACTATTTTACCCAATGGTGGCCATTATAATTAATTTCAATTTGAATTTGGACATAAATAAGTGTCAATATTTTTGATAGATATTGTTTCTTAAAAACATGTCATTTGTTTTGACAACGAGGCTTAAATATAAAAATAATTAATTAAAATTTTATTTTTTGAATTTTTTAAAATGAACATTATTTTTGAATTTGTAATATCAAATATATCTTACGGTGAATTTTTTTATTTTTCCGAAAAACATCAATTTTTTGATGAATAGTGAAACCACTAAGTGGTAGTTAAAAAACTTATTTTCATTTAAATGAAATTTTACCACCTCTGTGATTGGAATTTTCAAAATCTGACATACATCAATTTCTTTAGGAAGTGAAATGTGTTTCCGTGTGATTAAAATAATTTTTTTGTGAATAGTAACTTTTTAAAATCTATTAATCTCGATTAAAGGAAATTAGTGTAATTAAAGGTAAATATAAAGATATAATAATATGAAATTACCTTTACACTTATACTACACTTATTAGATTAGTCATGGCCAACCAAGAGAATCCATGGGTCAACTTAGGGGCCCCATGGAGCCACTTGGGTAAGAAAATGACATTAATAAGTTTTTATTTAAATTAAAAATAAAAGTGTCACAAACATGTGTTGTTTTACTAAAAAAAATTCACATGGGGTTATAAAAATCATATTTTTTACTATAGAGTCATTGGAAAGCTAAACATATTTCCTACGTCATAGTATTTGTTTTATAATTTTTAGACATTAAATATATTTATTTATTTATGACACCATGATGATTCAATGATTACCTCATTAATGAATGATTTAAATAAAACGAAAAGATAATGTAAAATCTAAGACATAAACTTGTAAAAAACCTATTTAATGAGTATTTTTAGAACCCTTATCACTTATCCTAGAAATATATAATTGTGGTACCTTTAAAATCTGAAAATCATTTCATAATGATGTATCATTTCATGACATTCCAAGAGTGCCCCTCCCCTACTCTTATTAAAGGCCCCCACCTCTACCACCTTATTCACACCCACAAGCCATTTGGATTGGCCAAACTCTGCCCAAATACACTCTAAACTTCCATCTCTTTCTCCTAGATGCCTCAATTTGTATAGAAGTCTTCCCAAGGAAGCCTTTGGCTCAAATCTAAAAGAGTTACCTAATTTTAAGTTAATGTCTTCTCTTATGTTCTTTTGTTTTATTTTGATTCTCCAACCCATTAAACTCTTTTAATTCCTTTCTTTTGTAACAACACTAGTATCTTCAATATACTAGTATGTTTATATGATAAGAATTTGACTTACACTTACACACACCTTCATCTAATGGTTAATGAACATACTATTTCTGTGGGTGGTGAATTACTACCTCACGAAACGATGATTGTTCAATATTCTTTCAACACCTCTCATGGTGGCCATTATGATGACACTATTTCTAATTATGCTATATATTATTTTTCTATTTTCTTTATGCTTCATTGTTTTTCATTTTTGGCATACATTTATGATTTACATTATGGGTAAATGCGATAATATCATTTTAGGAAGTGCGGACTACGGCCCCCTCAAAGTGATTTGTATCATTAATGCCATATGTGGAACGTATAAAGGATGGATTTAATGATATTATATATGATATTATACTAGAATTATAATATACCTTAATATCATTATGATTTCATTTCATTAAATATAAAATAGAAATGAAAGTAGCGTTTATGCGTACGTACGGCTTATCGTCTCCATGAACGGTGAATTTCATTTCTTACCTCTAAATGTTATGTAATATTATAAATGCATGTATATACTGGATACATATTTCATATATTATATCTAAATCATTAATATAATTTTTGAGATAAGGGATATTATAACACAAAAACAACATGTAATTATATGATGTTTATTGTTGACTCACGTACCAAAGATCGACAAAACGACCATTATAAACTTAAATGACTACATAATTCTCATAACATTGTAATAAGTGATATAAAAAGGAAAATAAACTTAAAAAAGGATCTTAAGAAAGTAGATATTAACTCTAGTTAGTTATTCAGGAGATTAAAGAACGATCGAGTCAAGTTAGACATGAGGTAAGGGGCTTCGTCTAAATCTCCATTAATTGAGGCATATTTTGTTTTATACACAACTTTCCATTATAAAGTGTATTAAACCCTTTGACTATTACTTTTATTCAAAAGGAATATTTTTATACGAATAATTTTTACTAAAATTCAAAAGCAATGTTTTGTCTTACATATGCGGCGATAATGACTTCTCTATCGTAGTGACCATTATTTGATTTTCGGCTTCCTCTACAAGCCATAACTTTTTTTAATGAAAAATAAATACAAAGTTTTAATTTTGTTTTATTTTGGTATGATAAATGGTTTTGAGAATGTTTTTATTATATCAATGTGTTGTATTTATATCTTGTGGTTGAAATGTGGAAATGTTATGTTTCCTTTATGCATGTTTTATGTGATATGATTATGTTATGGTTTACAATATGTTTAAACATGTTCATATTAGGAATGAATTGGAATTAATATGTGATGGGTGGAGCCCGCTATAACTCCTCGATGCATGGGTAGGACTCATGAGACAAACTAGTGTCTTTGCATGAGGCCTTGACAAAATCTTATTCGTAGTCTCGGAACGAGGCCTTGGCTACATGATTATGATAGTCTGGCATTATGCATTCCATCATTATGAAATTGGTTATTGATATTTCATGTGATTATTTGACTAGTAGAATATCAATGTGAATAAGTAAATGGAATTATTTCAATTTATTATTGCCATATTATGCTGAAGTTCATGTTTAAAAGGCTTTTGTTTTAGTTATACATTGACTTAAATGTTTATGTTTTTTATGAATGGTTCCTCTATATTGTTATCCTTATAGAGAATCTGAGCTCAACCCTTTCTATGTTTTATTTTTCCAGGATGTGGAGAAATATTTTATGACTGACATGTAGAGATAGTCTGAAATGGATATGAGTGTGGACTATGGAGACTATGTTATTGTTGTTTTTCAATTTATGATGTAATGTTAGACTTATGAATTTATCTAGTGTTTCCAGGGCTAATAAACTAATAGGCCTTTCAAGACTAGATCTTTTGTGATCATGCCAATTTTACGTAATAATTCACCGACTATGGGTAACTAAGGTCAGGGCATTACAGTTGGTATCAGAGTTAGGTTAGTACTAACCTTGGAAGCTAGATTTGGATAAACTCTGAATTGAGAACATAGCCCTAAGATAGACTTTGAGGATTAGTATGGAGGAAATCTCTATAATTTTGGTATTATATAGATTTTTTGAGTTTTCAGAACAATTTATCCATGTCTGGATATGAGAAGGTAGAGGCGGCTCTGGCACAGATGTACCCAAGGGTTAAACTAAAAAACACCGCATTGAGCTAGTCTCGAATAGTAACTACTGCACAACAACGACCCTTGCTGCACTCTTGGTTACGACTTTCCTGGGGGATATTCATAGCTGAGCAATGGATAAATTCCTTAGATAAAATATTCCATGCCTTGGGGTGTAGTGAAAGGGAAAAGGTTATCATGGCAATTTACAGCCTCATGGAGATGATGATCAATGGTTTTCCTTGATTCAAAATATAATGGAAGATGAATATTTATCAAGTATGGAATGGATATAGTTCAAAGATCTTTTCTTAGAAAAATACTTTCCTTGTGACCATCGAGCAGATATGGAAAGGCAATTTCTGAGTCTGAGGCAAAAGGAGGATGATAAAGTTGCAAAGTATGCATCTAACATTACAAGGTTAGCGAGGCATGATGCATATTTTATATGTAACCCAAGATGTAAGATTGATCGTTTCTTTGATGGGATAAAACAATTTCTCCATCGAGCTTTAGTATCACAGTCTTTCTCAATGTACGAAGATATAGTCTCATGTTATATCAAGACAGAAAAGGAATTCTCTAAATCTTATGACAATAAAGTAAAGGAAGAGAAGAAGAGAATGGTGGAACAAGATATAGATAAAGGGAAAAAGAGAAATAAGTATTTTACATTATGTGATAATTTCGGGAAGAATCACCCCAGTAATTTCCTAAAAGGAATGGGAGTTTGTTATAAATGTGGAGAAAACGGTCACCAGGCTTGTGATTGAAAGGTAAAGAAAGAGGCTATCGATGTTGAATGCTACAATTGTAGAGAAATGCGGAATTATGAAAATGAATGTCCTATGAATCATGGATAATTACCTAAGAAAAGGCCAAAGGATCATGGACAATCTTATGTTGTTACTATAGTTGAAGTGGAATAATTAATGTATTGGTGATTTTGGACTCAAGGATTATATTCTGGTCATTAGAATAATGTGATTGTACTGTAGTTCCTGTTGGTTTCAATATGGTTTTAATATGATGAAGGTAATTATATTTTTAGTATGCGAGAATAAGGAAAATATTAATTTGTTTGGGGAATCTGATGTTTCAAATGGTTTTGGAATTTAGAGAACTTTTAGAGAAAGTCTGGAGAATGGTATTTTGGATAACTATAAAGGATGGAATGGATTAAGTTGAACTTTGGATAGTATTGTATAAGGTTAAAACATTTCTAAAGATTATTTTTGGAATATTATAATACTATAGTTTTAGGAAAAGGACAACCTGTAGGTTGGGGTATAACCCATCGCGTCGGACAAAGCTGCAGGAATTGAACCCACAACAATAGTGCAACCGGCCTTTATTACCTGCCAGTAGCCTACAAGATGTCCCTGGTTATTACAAAATAGTTTTCCTAATCTAAATGGAATGTGATAACATTTTGATCCTTGTACGATTAAGATAAATATAATATTTTTGAGTTCTATTAACTTTTTGAGTGAAAGATGAGTTTGTGGTAGAAATTAGTTGGAGGTCGAAACTCTACTTTTCAAGTATATATATATACATATCTCTTATTCTATGAATATATTAATTCGTAATATTTAGGAAAGGGATATTAAAATACAAAATGTTTTATCCTAATACCTTATGTTTTGTTGAACTGGTGATATTTTAAATCAACATAGATTGAAGGTTTGAGGCCCTCAATTTTACATTTGTTTGTGATTGATGACCACAATAACCCCAAAAAATATTTGCGTTTTTCCTCCAATTATTTGTGTCTAATTTCCACCAATGTTCTCCTAATCGAGATCTTAATTTGGTGGGTACTTTTTCATTTCCCTTTCCCTCTTATTAAGGCTAAATTTTATTAAACCTATTTTCGATATGGGTTTTCCACAAAGGTATATTTTATTTTCAACATTTTTTTTCGAAGAAAATTTTAAAATTGAAAGGATGAAATTTATTTAAGTATGGGATAATGTGACACCCCAAGCTTCCATGGTACGCTTCTCTTTGAATAATAGAGCTGTGTGTGTTGTACGCAACCTCGAGTTCTAACACACCGCGACTAAAAAAAGTAGTCGTTATGAATAGTAATACCCACATTTTGAAATTATATAAATTTTTTATTTCAATATGAACTTCTTTTTTGGATTCATAATATCGGAATTAGCCTATGTTGAATTTTTTGTATTTTTATGAGAACTTAAAATTTTCGATGAAAAGTGAAAAATACGTAAAAACAATTTTTTAATATAAATAATTTATAGTGATAAATTATACTATTGAGTGGTTTTAAAGTATAATTATAATATAAATTTACCATTTTATCCATTGGTGGTCATTAGAATTAATTTAACTTTGAAATTGGACATAAACGAGTGTCAATCTTTTGATAGATATTGTTTTTTAAAAAGACGTTATTTGTTTTGACAGCAGGAATTAAACATAAAAATAATTAAGGAAAATTTTATGTTTTAAATTTGTTAAAATGGACATCATTTTTTAATTTTGAATATCAAATATTGATTAGGGTGAATTTTTGGTATTTTTCTGAAAAACATCGATTTTTTATGAATACGGAAACCAATAAGTGGTAGTTAAAAAACTGATTTTTCGTTTAAAGGAAAATTTACCACCGCTTTGATGGGAATTTCAAAAATCTGACAAACATAATTTTCATTAGTATGTAAAATGTGGTTTAATGGGATTAAAATATTTTTTAGTGAATAGTAACTTTTAGGTTCTATTAATCGTGATTAAAGATAATTAGTATAATTTAAGGTAAATATAGGGATATAATAACATGAAATTACCTTTAAACTTGTCCTACACTTATAGTATGAGTCATTTCTGACCAAGAAAATCCATGGATCAACTTGGGGGCCCCATGGAGTCACTTGGGTAATAAAATTACATTAATTACTTTTTATTTAAAGTAAAAATAAAAGTGTCACAAACATGTATTGTTTTAATAAAACTATTTTTACATTGGGGAATACAAGTTATATTATTTACTATAAATAGTAATTGGAAATCATAAAAGATATCCTACATCATAGTATTTTTTTTATAATTTTGAGACATTATATAAATTAATTAATTTATGACACCATGATGATGCAACGATTACCTCATTAATGAATGATTAAAAGAAAATGAAAAGAAAATATAAATTCAAAGACATGCACTTGTCAAAAGCCTATTGGATGAGTAAATTTCGAACCCTTATCACCTTATCCTAGAAATATATAATTTTGGGAACTTTAAAATCCTAAAATCATTTCATAATAATTTAACATTTCATGACATTCCAAGAGTTCCCCTCCTCTCCTCTAATAAAAGGCCCCCACCTCTACCACATTATTCACACCTTCTAGCCATTTGTATCGTCCAAAATCTACCCAAATACTCTCTAAACATTCCTATATTATTACTAGAAGTCTCACTTTGGGCAAAAGTCTTCCCAAAGAAGCCTTTGTCTCAAATCAAAAAGAGTTACACGATTTTAAGGTAATGTCTTATCCTATGTTCATTTTTTTATTTTGCTTCTCTGACCCCGTAAAATAATTTTATTCCATTCTTTTGTAAAAAAACCATTAACATCAATATAATAGGATGTTTTTATGAGATGGATTTTATTTACACTTATACACACCTTTGTCTAATGGTTAAAGAACATACTGTTTCTCTGGGTGCTTAATTACTGCCTCACGAAACGATGATGGTTCAATCATCTTTTAACACCTCCCATGGTGTCCATTATGATGAAAATATTTATATATATGATATATATTATTCAGATGTTTTATTTAGGCTTCTGTATTTTTCATTTATGGAATACATTTTGTGATTTCCAATCTGGGTAAACCTGATAATTTCATTTTTTGATGTGTGGACTACCGCCCACTCAAAGTGATTCGAATCATTAATGCCATATGTGGGACGTATAAAGGATGGAGTTAATGATATTATATATTATATTATACTATAATTATAATATACCTTTATATAATTATGATTTAATTCCATTAATTATGAAATAGAAATGAAATTAGCGTTCATGCGTACATATGGCTTACCGTCTCCATGAACGGTGCATTTCATTTCTTACCTCTAAATGTTATGTAATATTATAAATGCATTTATCTAATGGATATATATGATATATATTATATCTAGATCATGAATATAATTTTGGATATAATGGATATTCTTCCACATAAACAACTTGTAATTATAAGAAATTTATTGTTGACTCAAGTACCAAAGATCGAAAAAATGACCGTTATTAACTTAAATTACTACATAATATTCATAACATGGTAATAAGTGATATAAAAGGGAAAATGAAATTTAAAAAGGTTCTTAATCAAGTAGAGATTAAATATAGTTTATTATTCAAGAGATTAAAGAATGATCGAGTCATGTCGGTCACGATGTAAGGGACTTCGTCTCAATCTCCTTTCATTGAGGCATATTTTGTTCTATAAACTACTTTCCTTTATACGGTGTATAAAACCCTTTGAATTTTTCTCTTATTAAAAAGGAATATATTTATACGAATAATTTTTACTAAACTACAAAAGGAATGTTTTTTCTTACGTATGCGGCGATAACGACTTCTCTGCCGCCATGACCATTATTTGAGTTTCAACGTCCTCTACAAGCCATAACTTTTTTTAAAGAAAAATAAATACCAAGTATTAATTTTCTTTTATTTTGGTATTTAATTTTTTTTTATAATTTTTTATTATATAAATGTGTTGTATTTATATCTTGTGATTGAAATGTGGAAGTGTTATGTTTCCTTTATGCATGTTTTATGTGATATGATTATGTTATGGTCTATGATATATTTAAACCTATTCATATGATGAACGAATTGGACTTAATAATTGACGGGTAGAGCCCGATATAGCTCCTCGATGCATCGGTAGGTCTCATTAGACAAACTAGTATCTTGGCACGAGGCCTTGACAAAATCTTATTTGTAGTCTTGGCACGAGGCCTTTGATACATGGTTATGATAGTCTGGTATTATGCATTCCATCATTATTGAAGTGTTTATTGATAATGAATTTGATAATTCGACTAGTATAATATCCATGTGAATAGGTAAATGGATTTTTTCATTTTATTATTTCCATATTATGCTGAAGTTAATGTTTAAAAAGCTTTTGTTTTCGTTATTCATTGCCTTAAATGTTTATGTTTATTTATGAATGTTTCTGGTATAATGCTATCCTTACTAAGCATCTGATCTCACCCCTTTCTATGTCTTATTTTCCCTGGATGTGGAGAAATATTTTATGATTGACCTGCAGGGATAGTCTGAATGGGATATGAGTGTGGAATATGGAGACCATGTTAATGTAGTTTTTCACTTTTTGATGTAATGTAAGACATATGAATGTATCTAGTGTTTCCAAGGCTACATAACTAATCGGTCATTTGAGAATTGATCTTTTGTCATCGTGCCAATGGTACGTAATAAGGCACCGACTCTGGGTAACTGGGGTCGGGGCATTACATTAAAGTTATATGTAATTTAAAAAAATCAATACCCATTATGCGTTGGAAATTAATTTCAATAAAATCATAAAAAGCACCCATCAACACTATGTTAACCCTAACTATTCTAAAAATTATTTTACAATTTTGTGCATAGTATAATAATTATTAAAGATCAGTAGGTCTCTGAATAAATCATATTTAATAATTATTAACAATTACTAATCACTTATATGAATATTTTAATCTTTGTAATTTTAAATAGTTTAATAAAATATCCATTATTGTTAAATTAAATTAATTTCAACATTGAGATCATTTATTTATATGAAATATAAAAATATTAAAGAAAATATGGAAATTTAATGTGTTATGTTGAAACTGGTGTAACATGATATATTAATTTAAAAAATTAATGGATGAAAATTATTATTTAAATACACTTTACATTTAAAATTTTATGTATTATTTATCTTAGTAAAATATTAAAAAGCTAAGTCACATGTTGGAATTTTATAATAATTTAATGTTATTATTTATTTTGTAATAATATAATAACATTTATCCTGAAAAAAAAGTCATTTATGTTTCAAAATAATATTTATATCTAAAAACATGTTTCTTTCTCCCTATCTTAAAATCATTATAAATATTAATGGAATGGAAGGTTCCTTTTTTTTAATTTCAATATAAAACATATTATACCGGAAAATTTAATGGTAAAATATTCAAACAACCCATAAATATATATATTAAGCCCTTAAGGGTCTATATAAGTCAATTAAATTTGCATTGGATATGTTGTTTAGTTATATTACAAATTATATTCTATGTTTAACCTCTAAGTAATCTCTTTTTTACATCATTAAATATATTTAATTTTAAAATAATCCATGATAAATTATGGTAAAAATATAATTCAACCATATAGGACAATATTAATCATTTTGAATCAAAATGTACAATCCATTTTTTTAATTCTAGTAATGTAATTTTCAGAATATAAGTTAATGTAAATACCACATACGCAACAAGAACTACGTTATTAAAGAGATAATATTCAAAAGTTTAACAAGATTTTATATTATAATTAAATATGAAAGTTATTCTAATGTTATAAATTATATTAAAAGATTTATAATTGAACTATTGTGGGGTTTAAAATTAATAAATTTTATCTGACTTTTTAAATTATTTAAAAGAAATGTAAGTTTAAAAAATCCTTATTTTTCATTATTCATCAGAAGATGATTTTTTTTAGAAAACTTCCAAACATTCACCCAGAGATATGTTTTATATTTTTCTTTTAAATTATGTTTTCAATAAATTTTATAATTTTTTTGAATATAATTCTAAATTATGAAGGACATGAACGATTAAATAATCCTTTAAATAAAATATTGTTTTTAATATGACATTTATTTTTCATCATAGATGAATATTATTATTATTAATAATTTTTAGATTACTATTTAATGTTTGAAATATATATTTTATAATAATTGATTAATCCTATTTATACATAACATCCTATCGACTATGAGATATTATTAATATTGAATATAATATTAATAAGATATTATTTTTTGGTAAAACATTACCTTCTGTGCTGTGAATGATTACAATGAAACTCATTGTTATGCTAAAAGGAAGCTAAAATCAAAGTTTTATTAATTCCAATATATATAATAGATTGAATTTCTTTTAAATATTAATGTCTTTAGATCTTATAATTCCTTATATACTTGGTGTTGTTACTCATACATGCTATCAAATAAAATGATCATACTTTCGAAAGTTAGGGAGTTACTTTTTATATTTATGGTATTTGGGCACATGAAAAGAAAAAAATAGTCTTGAATAATCCATGTATAAGAAAAAAAATATCTATCCTATGGTGATATGCTTAAATAGTAATGAGATGGGGAATTATGATATATCTAGTAAAAATTTAATTATACAAACTCTGAATCATCATTATCAAAATAAAAATTATGTGTAAGATCATTTTATGATACTACGGTTGATTATGGTTCATATAATGAAGTAGTAATAAGTATGTTACATGTTTATTTTCATTAATTTAATGAAATATTTGGAATTTAATCTTATTATTTCGTCATATGAATAAAATATGAATAAAAATTTAGAATATTGCCTGATTAAAAGAAAATTAAAAATTTTCTTGTAAAATTAATTTTTATGTATTAAAATAACAAATATATAATGGAATTTTTTAATTTTATTAGTGGTATTTGTTTTTCAACAAATCCTATTAAACACCCTATATTTTTTTTTATGTTTTTTCTATGTATGGACTACCTATAATGTCAGAATTCATCTAAATTGTT
This sequence comes from Viscum album, assembly GCA_963277665.1. Lineage (NCBI taxonomy): Eukaryota > Viridiplantae > Streptophyta > Magnoliopsida > Santalales > Viscaceae > Viscum > Viscum album. The sequence goes on along the minus strand of OY728120.1, from coordinate 24,347,829 downwards.
TTGAGAAAATAACATCATATTAAATGGTTTCACATCATTAATGACATATAATGATGAAATGAAATTGATTTCATATAATTTTGTATACAAATTATATCATGTTTTTTATTTGAATGAATCTATTCAAATAATTTATATTAATATAGGTAATTAATTTTTCAATGTATTTTTTGATGATTTCCCTACTATTATTTTGGATTATTATGTTAATAATTATTTTTATATACAACATGATTCCTTGGAAATTTCAAAACACATATTTAATAGATCGTTTTGAAATATTGGAATTGATAATGTGGTATCATTAGTTTGAGGATAATATGTTATTTCATCCAATCACTTCTCCATGGTATGAAAATATTTTATTTGACACAATTAATGATGATTAATTGATACTTTTCAATTATTGATGATCATTGAATAACAATGAGGATTGGAATAAGCATCAATTGATATCAATGATACGTTTGATCAGATGCAATGAGAAAAATATTTTTTCTTTGGTTGAAATTTCATTGTAGTACAATTAGATTAAGGTAAATGATGATGAAATTATAAAAATATAATTTTGTTTAAGATATAAGAATTATAAAATTGTAATTATTCACATTGGGTTGCATATTTATCTAGAATTATTCATGTATCTTATGTTTATAGTTGTTAATGGATATTTAGATAAATTCATGGTTCTAATTATTGATTATTGTTGGGAATATAATTTTCATGAACCACATTCCCCAAGATGATGGAAAGTACTCAAAGGATCCCTACCCTTACTTCTTCATGGTGAATGTGAGATAATGACCCTCGAGTCCCACCATCAATAGGCCCTAGAGTGGGGATTATCAGCATGGTTATAGAATCTCATATAAATGGATGGAATTGCAAATTTTTTAGAACAAGATAAGGGGATAAGAAGGTAAATCCCAACAACACAAAGGTATAAAGATAATAGTAAAGCCCAAAATCCATTCCCTTATGCATGATCAAAATAAACTGATACAATGTATGAGAAAAACACTAATGTAAAGTACAAAATGAAAAGAAAAACAGCAATGACAACTATCCCGACACCAAAGCTGTTAATGTCCGACACGGTCCTCAATGTACTCCTAGAAACCAGAAAGAAATTTTACAAACATAGGGTGAGTACATAGGTTTAATCAGTAGGGAAAAAAATATCTTATGCAAAAATGGGGGGACTTTCTAATTCCCTGTGAGAAATAGAGGTAACCAAATCCCCAAGGAAAACAATCCACCCAACCTCACCAAGTCACACTCCCCAAATAATGCATGTCAAGTATGATATAAGTAATCACACATTGATAATTGGGTACCCTATACTACATTATGACTGGTTATTTAGAACATTCTACGCATCAGTCCTACCCAACAGATCCCATTATAGTCCCACTGTCACCCCCAACAACAACCATATGGGTCATCCCAACTTCACGTCTATCCTTACGACAAACACCTGATCCACCACAATCACACATTCCTTCATCATTATACTCAACCATCTAAACCACACCTCCTACCCGCATACACTTGAGCCACCACAACCATACTTCCTCCACTCAGACACTTGGGCCTCATCCTGAAGACACTTCGGAATCAAACCTTTCCACATATTCCTGGGCCAACACAACATACCATGCCGTAAGATTCTTGGTTAATAATGATCCTCAGGCCATACAATCCTACCAAAAGATTATTGGGATACCTGGGAGAGGCATAATAAAGTGAAAATAACAATTCACTCAAAGGAATGTTGGGAAAACTCCCTCCTTACAAAATGATGGTGTTCAGAACAAAGTGATCAACATGGTTGGGTGAGTACATGAAACATAAGAACTAAATTTTATACATATAGGATATCAAGAATTCATCCCACCATAAGGGTCAAAAAACCAACAACCTGTCTGCACACAACCACTCTTGCGTCTACACCTACATGCATAATTACAAAATAGCCACAACTAGAGCACAACCCACATCTAGAAAACAAATCCCCATTGTACCCATTATCATTATCATGATCAAGTGATTCCATTAAAATATTACATCACTACTGGGAAACTAACAGGCCTAACCACAAGATAAATCAACAACTAAAATAAAATAGCTAAGAAAGTGTTCAATAATTCACTCCTGGTTCTCTAGTAAATAACATCATTAAAATGGGAACTCGTGATATCCCATGAATTACTAGAACAAAAAAATACCCAAATTTCTAGATCCCGAACATTGAATATCAGATCTAAATATCCTTATATTCATAAACACACAACCACTCAACTAGATATTCCATTCTCTTATGTGCTACCCCATAACCATCCACCAGAACAACCATACATATCACCAAAATAGAGAAAAGGAAGTTTTCAGATTTATCCAACACCATTCATTAAGTTCATTATTTCTATTTGATTAATTGGAGTGATAACACAAGGTTTATTAACCATTAGTAAATCATGTAATCAACCAAAATTAAAGGAATAATAAGTTTTTATGTTACTATCATTCAATCAAAAGATTATACAGTAAAACAGATTCTTAATTAGTTCATAGGAATGACCTCCAATGCCCACAATTTTCAAATAAAATGAGCCCATACATTTCAAAACATAAAAAAAGTTAAAATGAAACAACATCATCATCTTCCCTACCCATTAATTCTTAAAAAGTCTCTTTACGTTATTCATTAAAGTTGGTTTTATTTACATCCCTAGGGAACTTCATTATACCCAACCCTCATGATGCACAGTATATATAGACATATGAATATCCCCTTCTTGGATGATCAATGAACGAAGTTCCTTCTTTCACAAAAAACAAGGGATGGTACGACTAGTAGGAAATGAAAAATTAAAAGCTGAGCAGAAAGGGATCATGTATTGGAATACAACTCATCATAGAAGGAATTATCCAGGAACACAGAGAGAAATAAAAAAGTAATAAGGAAGAGAGGATCTCAGCGTAAGAAGAAGCCATATCCAAAATACAAGGAGAGAATTTCAATGTAATTAATAGTCAGGTCGTGGGATGACCATGTGGCCAGGAGGTTAACCCATTGGAATTAATTGATATTTAATAATTCCCTTTAAAGATGGTTGAGATAGACCAACAAAAATCTATGAGTTGAAAGGTTTCATTTAAAATGAGATAATACATAACAGGGGTGAAACTGGAAAATCCAGGAAAAATAGAAACATGTGGAAAAGGTTGAGACACTAATAAATGGCTACACATATTGGTATGTCAAGGGTGTCCCAACTCTTATAGGATTTAAAATATCATTTACGGGCCTCAAAATGGTCTTACATCACCTTTAATGATGCATTAAAACAATTTTACATTAAAAACGGCATTACGAGAGTGACACTAGAATGCCATGGAAAATATAGAAATGATCGACATGTGGGCGATTCATCGACACCCTGACATTGGTCGGTGTGGCCTGTTAGCCGATTAGTGCCACCGATGCCCATCAATTCCACCATTGGCGCATCAAGAAAATTGGAAAACACCTCAATGAGTAACCATTGGTCCCCAAGATACCACAAACATCAGGATTTGGTATAGTAGTAGACTAGTAGGGTCAGAATAATTACAAAAAATACCTCTCAAACTATTCTATCCCTTGATAATTCAAGATTAAATAAAAAAATATAGATTTCCAAACAACAACCACATAACATACCTCTTAGGAATAAACAAGCCTAGAGTTGTTCAAGTTTTGGAATAAAACCTCAACATCTAGGGACATATCTCTAACATCTATCTCTTGAAAAACATGGGAGACACTATGGCTCCACGATCCAAAGAAACCACAAAGCCACAAAAAGTCGCTACATCAAGGCATATGGATTTGTGAGTTCAATTATCCATTTCAAGATATTATCCACTTTTGGCAGGACTAACTCACCCTCACAGGTTTAATCTCATCCACATTAATGGGACTTTATTTGGGGATCGAGTCCTCCCCTACCCATGTTTAGGACTTTTCCCACAAAAGGGAAAATGGAAACAAATTATCATTCATCAAGATAGGTTTAAACAATACATCATAAGCAAGGAACAAAAAAACAAAATATCAAAACTTATAATTTCCTTGGGTACTAGGAATATATGCATTCCTCCTGTTACTAGGTACAATCGTCGAGGCCACCATGACACCATAATAGTCAATCCAACAGAATGGTCTTTTTACAAAGTACCTTCTCCTTACAATCCTCAATTCTTATCGGCTGCTCCAGGAATGTCGTATCATCCTCGATATACAATTCTCCCCAATAGAGGACATGAGGGTCATAGTGTATATATTGAAAAATATGAGATACATGGTAGAAATTGTGCATCCTCTCCAATGGTGGTTGTAAATCCATCTGATATGCCACCTCGCTGAATTGTCCCAACACCTCGAAGGGTTTGATGAACCTTCGAGAAAACATATTCCACCTTCTAAAACTCTATTACCCATGATAAGGGGATCCCTTTAAGAAAACATTTTCCCAAACATTAAACTCGATGGGTATAATCTAATGATCGAAATTTGTCTTCTAGAAGACCAGATCGACCTACATCCTTTCACGCACAAGCTGAACCTTATCCATCCTTCCATGTTCAACCTCTTGGCCAAGAAAACCTGTATTTCCAACCTCTGTCTAGCACACATGTAAATGGAATAGTCTTCCATTAATGTCGTTGAATGATTCCACACCAATGGTTTAGTGATATCTATTATTGTAGGAAATAAACAGAATGGGAATGTTTTTTACATAGGATTCTCCGACATCTAGAACACATGATCACAGCATATCCTCCAATGTCTGGATGTCCCTCTATGTCCGACCATCCTTCATTAGGTGGAATGCAGTGATAAGGCATATTTGGGTGCTAAAAGCACACTGTAATCCCTACTAGACTTATGACATAAAGCATGTATCCTTGTCCAAATAGATTCTTCTAGTAGTTCCATGTTTCCACACAACATCACCCACATAATTCATTGCTAATTAATCTACTACACTCAACAACATAACTGATACAAAGTGAGATGATATATTCAATTGGTCCACTACTACCTAGATCGAATCACATCCCCTCCCATCCCTGGTTATTCATGTGACAACATCCATTGAGATGTCATCCCACATTCACCCGAGAACATCTAATGGATGAAAAAGTATTTCGGGAACACAGTGTCCAGCCTTTACCTTCTAACACACTAGGCACTTTTCCAAAAACATTTCCACTCCCCTCAGTTGCACCAACACACACACAAAACATAGACCAGAAGCATCACTGAACAATTCAAACATTACCCCTTCCTTAGGTATCCTCGGCATTGGGGAACTGACCAACATCCCTTTCAGATAAGTGAAAGCTTCATGTAAATGCTCATTTCATGAAAAGCGTAGAATTTATTGGTCAAAGCTGTCAATGGAGACGCAAATTGGGAGAAGCTGGGTAAAAACCTCTGATAGTAACCTTCTAGTTCTATGAAATAGTGTACATCTGCCACATTCATGGGTGCTTTCCTAAGAACAACCAATTAAACCTTTGATGGATCCACCCATATTCCCTGCTCAAACCCCATGTGTCCATGGATGTTCACCTATTGTGTTTAGAACATTCACATTGACAAATTCCTATAGAGCTAGTGGGGTTGTTGGACCCCCACAAAAATCCATAGATGCTCTTCGAGATCCTCCTATGGCCCTGAGTAGATCAGGATGTCATCATGAAACAAAATTATGAACCAGTCTAGATACTCATGGAAAACATAGTTCTGACGCCCCATGAACACAACTGGAGCATTTGTAACCCCAAAAAGCATGACAACAAACTCAATGTTCCAATATCTACACCTGAAATATGTCTTCGGTATGACACACTACTTCACCCACTATGAGTGATATCCCGACCGCATGTTGATCTTTTAGAACCAACCTACTCCCTTCAACAGGTCAAAAGGGTCATCAATCCTCAAGAGGGTGTATTGGTTCTTAACTGTCACCTAATTCAGTCTTCAGTGGTCTATCCACAGACTGAGACCACTGTCATCCTTCTTTGTGAACAAGACTCGAGTACCCAATGGTGACATGATTGGTCAGATGAATCATTTTTTCATTATTTCATCAACTTCAATCTACATCACCCGCAATTCAAAAGCCGTCATTCGATAGGATCCATCGAAATCGGATGAACACCGGGTGGTAAGTCTATCTTAAAAACAATATCTTGTCGATGTGGTAGAGTCAATAACTCTTTGGGAAAGATATCTAGGAATGTAGTGCCAATCTCGCGAACCTCCACCATCTCCGAGTCTATAGATTCTATCAACATCTTAGCTTTCAAGGAAAGCAGGTTCCCCACATTCCAGCTACCCTTATAGAACCCACACTCTCCAATGAATGTTGCATGCCTGTAGAGGCCCGGAGCATGACGTACATGGACATTACATTACTTTTTCATATTACTTAATACATAAAAAAAACAGACACACAAGGACTGTACTATTTTTGTGTCTTTGGAAACTTGGAACACAATCTTCTAATCATGGTGAAAGATCTTCAACATATACCATAATGATCTTCCCCTTCTTTTCATACCTAAAACCTTTTTTATATCCTAGGGAAAAGAAAACATAAAAATGGTGAGCTCAAATACTCAGTAAGGGTGAGCATGGATAAAATAAAACATACCATATACATTTAAACATAAAAACATGAACATAATTTTTAAACATCAAAAGCATGAGAAATGATAGAAAACATGGAAGTACGTAAGGCATAGATCATAAAGAAACATTAATAATGATAAAATTGAATGGTAATAAAACATGTAAATGTGGAAACCATTAATAACATGATATGATTTCCATATTATCCAAGGCATTGCTGCCAAGACCATCTTAGTGGACAGAGTCCCTTTCTGGATCGAGTTCACTCCTCATTCCAGTCCAGTATTACTGAACCGGTTTAACTTTTCATTCCAGCCATGTCTATCTCATGAGATATAAATATTTACCCAATTCATTGGAGGGAGATATAGGTCCCATCCATCTCATAAAGAAATCATTATTACATGTGCCACAAAATAAAAATAAATAATTCATAATAACCCAATGAATAAAATGGGTTTCATAAACATAATCCCATCATAACATAATCCATATAAAAGAAATGGATATCATTTCATAATAAGAAAATTGAAAACATATAAATTATAGAGACATTATACTTAAAACATAAACATTTGAAATAATTTCTGTTTAGATGGAAAATGGTTTTGATAAAACACATGAAATGAATTCTTGAGGAAAATATCCTTTCTTCATTAAAATCAGTTTCTTTTCACAAAATGTCATGAATTTTTAAAAGAAAATGATTTTATTTACAATATTCATGAAATATTTTTGATTAATCTTCATGAAAATCAAGCTTTATAAAACCGTAAAAATCCGTTCGTGCCGTATAATTTAAAAAAACATTCTTCTCGTACTTTTGCAGGAAAAGTCAAAAAGTACCTCGTAAAAGAAATATTCCATACATATAATGTAGTAAAAGTAAAAAATGGGTAAAAAGGACTTTAAAAATACATGAAACAATTTTTAGGAAACATGGACATGGATGATAACAATAACCCCAGTAAATACTTACGTATAAGCAATCTCGGATAAAAAATGAGATTTAAAAAATTATCCCTTACCTTTGGTCTGATATGCTTCATATGGATCTGAACCTCCTATATAATGATTTAAATAATGTATTTGACTTATTAAATAATCATATTAATTGTTATGATATCATATATGTTTCACTTATGACTTCATATTACCTGTTCTTTTGTAAATTCCATGTTAAAGCAGCGTTTTGGGTAAAATCATTTCATTTATCGTATGTGTTTCGACTTGTCATTCTTGATATTATTACTTATATCCAGATCTAAATAATTCTAGAATGTAATACATGATTTATATATAATATATATTCATCATATACATATATATTATAGATCGATAAAAGGAATGAAATACACCGTTCATGGAGACGGTAGGCCGTATGTACGCATGAACGCTGTTTTCATTTCCTTATTGAATTGAATGAAACTAAATATATGACATACATATATATAAAAATAAATCCAGTATCATTATTATGTCATATATTTCATTATTATTCATTATATATACTTTATAATCATTCTTGAATGGTTAATCATGTATAATGAATCTCATCACTTTCGTGGAGACGGTAGTCCGTACGTATGCACGAGCGACGATATCATTTCCATGATCATGGAATTGTATTAAAGTGTATGTATAATATTACAGAATAAATATCACTTTTCAATAATCATATATATTCATTACTTTCACCATTATACCCATCCATGTAAGGTGGTGGTGGAAAATAGATTACACCATGGTGTGGAGACGGTATTCCGTACGTACGCACGCGCAGTGATTTAGTTTTCCATGGGATGGATAGATAGTGAAATATGGTTGTTTCATACTTATAATAACATATCATTATATGAGTGATACTTCTGTTATTACTTCATAATGAAACAGCTAAAGAAGATGAAGTGGAAGAAGAAATAAAGTTGAAAGAATCGGTAACGGACATTAACTCTTCTTTGAAGCTCCTCTTTGAGACCTCCTCTTAGGGCACTAAAATTGGTCTTTGAAGAATACCAGTACCTATAGAATGCTTCTATGTAAGTAGAGAAGAGAATTTTTCAGGGTTTGTCCATGATTCAAGGCTCAAAGTGGATTGAGGAAGAGAGGGAAGAGGTGCCCTTTTATAAGGGAGGAGAGTGGCACCTTTGGAAAAAAACATATTATTTTATTATAAAGTCATATTCGGTATTTAATAGCACCAAATTAATTTATTTATAAGATAATGTGTGGATGGGTCTAAATCCTTTCATCCAATATAATTTATAAAAGTTTACGTCATTATATTAACCATATCTTTTAGTTTTAACTCTTAGTTAATTAGATTGACATTTACAATGTCACTTTGTATTTTTTTATTTTATATTTAATAAACTTACCATATATATCCAAGAGACCCACAAGATGCCCATTAATGATACACCTTTAATGATATAATTATATTGGCCGAAACATATATTTTTAGAAATATAATATCAATTAGTAATATAATATTTGTTTTAAAAACTATTTATTGTCAATTTTGACACTATTTGGTAATTTATTTTTGTGAAAATCATAAAGAATTATTAGATAGAAAAAATTTAATTAAATCAATAATAACATGTCATATTAACATATAAAATTATTGGAATTCATAAAAGTCTCAAATTACATTTATTTGGGTATTTATAACATCAATTATGTCAATATTTCATTAATAAATTAATTACTGCATCATCATTGTGTCATAAATAAATTAAATTATATTAAGTCTAAAAATTAAAAATAAAATACCATTATGTAGTAAATATTTTTATCTTTCTAATGAATATTTATAGTCGAATTTATCTTATTTATAACCCTATATTAAATATGATTTAGTTATTAAATGTTGATTTTAACTATTTTAACCCTTCTTTAACTAAATTGTTAATAATTGTCCTAATGTAATCCAAGTGGGCCTAAATGGTCATATTTTATTCCTAAGGTTGTTTTTGGACTAATTACACTTATCAAATAGGATTAGGACATGTTTTATGGTAATAATAATATCATTTTTACCCTTAATTATTGTATTTACTTTTAACCGTGGTAAAAAAAGTAAAAATGTTATTATTCACAGAAAATTATTTTCATCTCATTGAACCACATTTTAGTCCTTGATATTAACCATGTCTCTCGGATTTTCAAAATTCCACTCACAAAATTGGTAAAATTATGTTTTATGAAAAATTCATTTTTTTAACTACCACTTAGTGGTTTCAGTATTCATCAAAAAATTAAAGTTTCCAGAAAAATACCAAAAATTTGGCCTAATCTAAAATTGATTTTATGAATTAAAAAATGATGTCTATTTTACCAAATTCAAAACATATCAGTTTCATTAATTAATTTAAAAATTAATTCTCGTCCTCAAAACAAAAAGCGTGTTCTGAAGAGAGAATAACTATCAAAAGATTGACAGTTGTTTATGTCTGGTTTAAATGTAAAATTACATCCAATGACAAAAATTTTATTAAATGGAAAAAATATATTCTAAATATACTTTAAAACCACTTAAATTAATAATTTATCACTATTAATTATTTCGATTAAAAAAGTTGTTTTTAATTAAAATTTAGTAATTTTCACTATTCATCAAAATATGAAAGTTATCCGAAAAGTACCAAAATTTCACCCTAAGATAATTTCGATATTCAGAATCCAAAAATGAAGTCTATTTTGAAAAATAAAATTTACAAAATTTCAAAAAGTGGTAATTACTATTCATAATGGCTAGTTTTAATAATATTTTAATAGCATATCATTGTTTAGTAAAACCCAGTATTGCGTACAACACACGCTATCGAGGAAGGTCGTGATTGAATGTAATGAAAGACAAGTAAGGGTTGCGTGTAGTACATGACTCCTTTTTCGTTGCATATAACAAAATACATTGAATATATATATATATATACTCAATGTTTTCTAGAATAACTACTGTCAAAAAAACCTGAAATTATGTGTAACATGATCCAAGATTAGTGTTGCATATACTGAAAGCTAATATGGTGTTAGATATAGAGCAATATAATCATGGCGTTGCGTACAATAGAAGATATGAAAGTAATTAAAATGAATATATCTTATAAAATCACGGGTTGTTACATTCTACCCCCCTTAAAATGAATTTTGCCCTCAAATTTCGTCAGGGTTATACATGGTTTTCTACTTGAAAGTTTCTTTAATTGAAACCCACATCATAAAATGAAATACGAAAACTTAACTTTAAAAACTAATTTATGAAACATAATGGTTAACCAAATTAACTAATCACTTGGTTTCCACATAGGAGAACATAGGTGAAAATATGGATATGGAAGAAAAATCTAACCATCAAGTTATGATGGAGAGTGGTAGAGAACATGGCTATGAAAAAGCCAGAAATCAGAATGCCATAGATTTGTGATGATCTAAGGTACCATCTGATTCATCGGATATAAGAGCGCTAGGAAAACATTTTTTGTTTTCAATATCATTTCCCTAAAGTTGAATAATTTGAATTAGAATAAATACTAACTTTATTTTGGAATAAACTCACTGTTGTTCATGCCTTCAACAACTTCCACATCATCTATTAATGAAATGATGTTGAATTTGTTATTCGTGAAGTGTTAGCTGATCATGTGATAGAATGGCGAGTCATTCCATCTGTCTCAACCAAAATTTTAGGAAAAGTTATTAAATATACATAAGTCAATCTATAATGAGATTAACCATATATGGTTCCTAAAATGGACTTATAATTCATATATTATACTACTAAATATAATAAAACTAGTTTCTAATAAACAGGGACTTCCTGTAGGCCAGTGGTAGGCGATAAAGGCCTGTCGCACTTCGGTTGTGTGTTCGATTCCCACAGCCTTGCCTGACGCGATGGGTTGTCGCCCGTCCTGCAGGTTGTCCATTTTCTAAAACTACATTACTGTGACATCCCATAAATAATATCGAAAAAACTTCTATCCTTAAAAATTACTAACTTATGTCCAACATAATCCATTCCAATCTTTAGGGTTATCCATAATACTGTAGTTCACTCTCATATTATAGTGAAAACGAGTATGAGTTATTTCATATAACAAGCATGTTAATACCATCATTGATCCCCACATATCCTTAGATATTTCTTGTTGGTCACATTCCAAACATTCGAAGGCCTTAATCATGTATCCTCTTTAAAAAGGAATACCCATTGAATCTTAGTGAAAACATGAGTGTTGTCAAAAGTTAAATCTTTCCACATACCAAAATCCAAAAATTCTATATACTCAAACCATTATATAACCTTCTCCTTATATCAGTCATGAGCTCATGAATACTATCAAATAGTTAATTTTCTCCTTATCCCTTCATTATGCACATATCATCTTCTTTCCAAAAAAATCTCAATCACTTTCCATGGTTATCGGTACCATAAAATTATGGAAAACTACAATATTCCAATACATAAATATTCCAATATTTCATGATACTATATACAACATTATTTTGGAATTCCATTACATAAACACTTAATCATTCCACCACATCATTTTCATATTCAACATCTCCAATAGTGATCTCATGTGACTTCCCTTTGTGCTTTGACTTAAGTGGTTGCTCATGTCAATCATAACTAACCCATGGATTAGGGCATTTATTAGCGTAATTCCCCATTTCGTTGCACTTGAAGCATTGAAGTGTTGGTGGTGTGTTCTATGCAGTCTTTTCTTTATTCACATCATTAGCTACCATTTTTCATTACTTCGACACTCAGCTGCTCGATGAACTTCTTTTCTACATTTAAAACATTTTCTAGTCCCTTTAAGACAATCTCCACCATGCTTCTTTCCACACTTTGAGAATAAGGAAACATTCATCTTTTTCTCACCATTATTATGAGATTTATCCTTGAACTCCATTTTTCATTTCTTGTCAAAACCATGAGATGGATAAGCAACACCATCTTCCATTTCTACCCTGATATCACAACGCACAATTTCTTCATAGCTACTGAAGTCTCTTATAGAAAATGCCCTTCTAATATTTGGTTTTAAGCCACTAAAGAATAGGTCAAATTTACTTTCAGGTTGGATGATAATGCCAGATGCATACCTTGCAAGCCCTGTAAAATTCGATTCGTATAAGCCTACAGATTCATCATCCTTTTTCTTTAGTTCAAGAAACACCTTCTCCATATTTGTTCGAAGAATACAAGGGAAGTACTTATTGAAAAATAAGTTCTTGAACTCGTCCCATTCCATGGACTCAATTTCATCTCTTGGCCTTGTATTCTTGATAAGATTCCACCATTGATCAGCTTCACCATCCAAACGATTTACTGCAAAAATGACTTTATCAAGTTCATAACATTGAAGAATGGAAAATATCATTTCAGTGGTACTGATCCATTGTTCAGCAACAAGTGTATCAGAAGACCCATTGAATGAAGGTGGGCGTTGCCTCATGAAGGACTCAACAAAATATTGTTCCCTTCTCAACTCATTTGAAAGTCCAGAATGATTCATTGCTTTTGTAAGTATAGCAATATGATTTTTCACTCCATCTCCCATAACATTTTTTTGTTCATGAGGAAAATCATTGCATTGTCCATTGCATTGATCAACACGGTTCCTTCGGGTTCCAGCCATCGTCTAAAACCCAAAAAGAATAATGTGAGAAGAAAATATCATGCTAGGGAAAACAACATAATAAAGGGGGAGTAACTTCAATATATAACATCTTATGTTTAATTATAAGATCGTTACCGTAATTCTAGGACTATAACCTATACTTATACTTAACCTTAGGGACATCCCTAGACGTACCTTAGAAATATCTCTAGGGATCTCACTAAAGTTTTCGCATCCAAGTTTCCAAAGTTTGACTAAACCTTTCCACTGATACCAACTGTAGAGGCCCGGAGCATGACGTACATGGACATTACAATACTTTTGCGGAATACATAATACATAACAAAAATAGACACACATGGACCGTAATAGTTTAGTGTCATTGGAAACATGGAACATAATCTTCTAATCATGGTGAATGATATTCAACATCTTTCATTAAGATATTCCCCTTTTTTTCTTACCTAAAACCTTTCATTATATCATGGGGAAAAGAAAACATAAAAAGGGTGATCTCAAATGCTCAGTAAGGGTAAGCATGGATAAAATAAAACATACAATACACATTTGAACATAAAAACATGAACATAATGTTTAAACATCAAAAGTTTGAGCAATGACATAAAACATGGAATTACATAAGGAATAGATCATAAAGAATCATTAATAATGATAAAATAGAATTGGAATAAAACATGTAATTGTAGAAACCATTAACCGCATTATATGATTTCCATATTAGGCAAGGCATTGCTGCCAAGACCATCTTAGTGGACAAAGTCCCTTTCTGAATCAAGTTCACTCTTCATTCCAGTCTTGTATTACTGAACCAGTTTAACTTGCCGTTCTAGCCATCTCTATCTCATTAGATATAAATCTTTACCCAATGCATTGGAGGGAGATATAGGTCCCACCCATCTCATAATGAAATCAATCTTACTTGTGCCACAAAATAAACATACATCATTCATAGTAACCCAATGAATAAAATGGGATTAATAAACATCATTCCATCATAAAATAATCCATATAATAGAAATGGATATCATTTAAATAATAAGAAAAGTGAAACCATGTAAATCATAGAAACATTATACTTAAAACATACACATATGAAATAATTTCATTTTAGATGGAAAATGGTTTTGATAAAACACTTGTAATGAATTCTTTAGGAAAATATCCTTTCTTCTTTAAAATCATTTTATTTTTGCAAAATTTCATGCATTATTAAAAGAAAAGGATTTTCTTGAAAATAGTCATGAAATATTTTTGAGTAAGCTTCATGAAAATCAAGCATTATCAAACCGTAAATATCTGTTCGTGCCATATAAGTTAAAAAAACATTCTTCTCGTAGTTTTTCAGGAAAAGTCAAAAAGTACCTCGTAAAAGAAAGATTTAATACAAACCATGTCGTAAAAGTAAAAAATGGGTAAAAAGGAAATTAAACATACATGAAACCATTTTTATGAAACATGTACATGGATGATAACAATAACCCCAGTAAATACTTTCATATAAGCAATCTCGGATAAAAAATGAGATTTGCAAAATTATCCCTTACCTTTGGTCAGATATGCTTCCTATGGATCCGAACCTCCGGTATAATGATTTAAATAATGTCATTGACTTATTACATAATCATATTCATTTTTATGATGTCATATATGTGTCACTTATGACTCTATATTACCCGTTATTTTGTAAATTCCATGTTAAAGCAGCGTTTTGGGTAAAATCATTTCATTTATCGTATGTGTTTTGACTTTTCGTTCTTGATATTATTACTTATATCCTGATTTAAATAATTCCAGAATGTAAAAAATGATTTATATATAATATATATTCATCATATAAATATATATTATAGATCGATAAAAGGAATGAAATACACTGTTTATGGAGACGGTAGGCCGTACGTATGCATGAACGTTGTTTTCGTTTCCTTATTGAAATGAATGAAACTAAATAGTTGACATAAATATATATATATACATAAATCCAGTAGCATTATTATGTCATATATTTCATTATTATTCATTATATATACTTTATAATCATTCTTGAATGGTTACTCATGGAAAATGAATCTCATCGCGTTCGTGGAGATGGTAGTCCGTATGTACGCACGAGCGATGATATCATTCCCATGATCATGGAATTGTATTAATGTGTATGTATAATATTACAGAATCAATATCACTATACAATAATCATATATATTCATTACTTTCTCCATTATACACATCCAAGTAAGGTGGTGGTGGAAATAGATTACACCACGGCGTGGAGACGGTATTCTGTACGTACGCACGCGCGGTGATTTTGTTTTCCATAGGATGGATAGATAGTGAAATATGGTTGTTTAATACTTATAATAAAATATCTGTATATTAGTGATACTTATGTTATTACTTCATAATGAAACAACTAATGATGATGAAGTGGAAGAAGAAATAATGTTGAAAGAATCGGTAACGGACATTACCTCTTCTTTAAAGCTCCTATTTGAGACCTCCTCTTAGGGCTCTAAAATTGGTCTTTTAAGAATACCAGAACCTCTATGATGTTTCTATGGAAGTGGAGAAGATAATTTGTCAGGGTTTGTCTGAGCTTTATGGATCAAAGTGGTTTGAGGAAGATAGGGAGGAGGTGCCCTTTTATAAGGGAGGAGAGGGGCACCTTTGGAAAAACAAAAAATATTATTTTATTATAATGTCTTATTCGGTTTATAATAGCTCCAAATTGATTTATTTCGAATCTATGGTGTGGATGGGTCTAAATCCTATAATACAATTGAATTTAGACAAGTTTAGGTCATTATATTAACCTTATCGTTTAGTTTTAACTCTTAGTTAATTTGATTGACATTTACAATGTCACTTTGTATTTTTATATTTTATAGTTAATAAACGTACCATATACATCCAAGAGACCCCCAAGTGGTCCATTAATGATACACCTATCATTATATAAGTATCTTTTCCAAACCATATATTTTTAGGAATATAATAACAATTAGTAATATAATATGTTTTTTAAAAAACTATTTTATGTCAATTTTGACACTATTTGGTAATTGATTTTTTGTGAAAATCATAACAAGATGATTAGTTCAAAAAAAGTTAATTAAATCAATAAAAACATGTCATATTTACATATAAAATTATTTTAATTCATTAAAAGTCTCAAATTATAATTATTTGGGTATTTATAAAATCAATTATGTAAATATTTAATTAATAAGATAATTACTCTATCATCATTGTGTAATAAATAAATAAAATTATTTTAAGTCTAAAAATTACAAATAAAATTCCATTATTTGGGAAAGTTTTTTATATTTCTAGTTAATATTTATAGTCGAATTTATCATATGTATCACAATATATTCAAAACGACTTATTTATTAATCTTTTATTTTAACTATTTTAACCCTTCTTTAAATAAATTAATAATAAATGTCCTACTCTAATCCAAATGGGCCTAAATAGTCATATTTTACTCCTAAGGTTGTTTTTGGCCGAATTAAACTTATCCAATAGGATTAGGACATGTTTTAGGGTAATAATAATACCATTTTTACACTTAATTACTGTATTTACTTTTAACATTGGTAAAAAAGTAAAAAGTTACTATTCACCAAAAAATATTTTCATCTCATTGAACTACATTTTAGTCCTGGATATTAACCGTGTCTCTCTGATTTTCGAAATTCCACTCACAGAATCTGTGAAATTAAGTTTTATGAAAAATTTAGTTTTTTAACTACCACTTAGTGGTTTCACTATTAATCAAAAATATGAATGTTTCCAGAAAAATACCAAAAATTTAGCCTCTGCTATATTTGATATTATGAATTCAAAAATTATGTCTATTTTACCAAATTAAAAAAATATCAGTTGCATTAATTAATTAAAAAATTAATTCCCGTCGTCAAAACAAATATCTTGTTCTTAAGAGATAATAACTATCAAAAGATTGACATTTTTTTATGTCTGGTTTAAATGAAAAATTACATCCAATGACCAAAATTGTATTAAATAGAAAAAATATATTCTAAATATACTTTAAAACCATTGAAATTAATAATTTATCACTATTAATTATTTTTAATAAAAAAGTTGTTTTTAATTAAAATTTAATAATTTTCACTATTCATCAAAATATGAAATTTATCCGAAAAGTACCAAAATTTCACCCTAAAATAATTTCGATATTCCGAATCCAAAAATGAAGTCCATTTTGAAAAATAAAATTTAAAAAATTTCAAAAAGTGGGTATTACTATTCATAACAGCTAGTTTTAATAATATTTTAATAGCATATCGTTGTTTAGTAAAACCTGGTATTGCGTACAACACACGCTATCGAGGAAGGTCGCGATTGCGTGTAATGTAAGCCAAGTCAGGGTTGCATGTAGTGCATGACTCCTTTTTCATTGCGTATAACAAAATAAATTGAATATATATAGATATATAGATATATATTCAATGTTTTATAGATTAACTACTATCAAACAAACATGAAATTTTGTGTAACACGATCCAAGATTAGTGTTTCATATACTACAAGCTAATACGGTGTTGCGTATAGCGCAAGATAATCTTGGCGTAGCGTACAACAGAATATATGAAAGAAATTAAAAAAAATATATCTTATAAAATCTTTTGTTGTTACAATGTCGACCGCCCATGTTTGAGAACAAGACCTTTCTCAAAAATATGTCGATAACGGTGTGAATGGAAAACATCCAATCGATTCCTAGGAAGACATCATAGGACTACATTTGTTGAAGATGAAGATCCCCACTAGACTGATATTTCCCCAACATTAGCCTATATCCTCAACAAATGTCAAGTATTCTAGTCTTACTTTCAACTGGCGTAATCAACACCACATTCCTGGAATGTATATCAACATCTATACCCAAGGCATGGGCAAGACCGGGGGAAAAAAGTAGTGTGAAGATCTATCACGACCCTTCCTCGGGACCCGTTCGGTGACTACCCCAAGACCGCCTTCCATAGGCCAGGGGCTGGCAACTAGCACCAATGGTGTAAATCCCGATAAAAAGGGAAGGAATTTCCATTATAAAGTAAACAAACACCATAGAGTAAGCAAGATGAAGTAAACACTAAGTAAACTGGGTACAACTATAAGTGATGGAAAGTAAATGGGCCAGAATACAAACCCAACTAAAGTAAAGTACAACTAAAAAGGAAGTACAACAACTGAAAAGTAAGCAGCAACGTCGAGACCTCCACTAGAAATCCCACCTGAAGGGTGGGTACAGATAGCCTCCTCAGCTCCTCAGGTCTAGCCATCCGCTCCATGTATGTCCCACCCATTGGCCCACCTCCAGGTTCTGACTCCCTCCATAAGACACAACCATGATAAACGATGTCCGTCATCTGCATCCAACACAACGTAGTGCGGGAATAGCCTGTGTAGGGGTGAGTACACACTACTTATTAGGGACACTGAGACCCCCAATGGTCTCCTAGAATCCAAAAAGGATAATCCACAAAGGAAAGATACAATCACGATGTAACAACCAACTCTACTTAGGTATATGCCCATACATATACCTAAGTCATCAATTCCAGTTCGGATCTAACATCTGAGACCATGTTTGATCTAGTACACACTGGATAGAACAATCCAATCCACATAGGATAACACAACTCAATCCACTTAGGGAAGCATGTTGATCATATCGAAGATAATAATTGAAAATTCAAGACTCAGCTCACACAGGTATACTACTTCGTAAGATGACAGAGATGATCAGATGTAGCCAATGATTCATCTAAGCTATCATACCCATGTAGGATACAAGACCAGATATGTTGTTGGACCCACAAAGGATACAACACCAGATACTCTGCCAGACCCACGTAGGATACAAGTACAGAGTCAAATACTGTCGGATCCACATAGGATACAAGAAAAACAGCCACGTACTGCCGGACCCAAAAAGTATACAAGAACAGTAGTCATCACTGTCGAACCCATGGAGGATTCCAGTACGGTCGTCATCACTGTCGAACCCACGGAGGATTTCCTTACAGTCGTCATCGTTGTCGTAGTCGCAGCCTGATCTAGGGTTCCCGCACACTACATGCATGATTCTGGGAGGGTCCAATCCACGGGAAATGGGGGTAGATACATGAAATGAGACTTAGTCCAGTGTTTATGTATCCCAATGTTCCGACTCGACAAAAAGAACTCAACATGACAGATGGCACGTCAATCGCGCACCCGGTCTGAGAGTTATTGTCTTTTCCATCCAAGGGGCCTGGCTTGTTTTTAGTTCAAAATGATCCCAACCGTACTCCAACTACGTCCAAATGTTATGTGGAGTAAGACAAAAGGTCTTTATCACTAAGAGTAAACTAACAAAGTCTACATCACGTCAATCAGACATCCAGAGCTCAAGTTTTAAGCGTTTCCGCTACGAGAGCCCGGTTGGTTTCGTGTTCGAACCAAACTAGACATACCCATAGTTCTCAAAAGACTTGATTTTTATATATATAAATTCCCATATCGATCCAAGGATCACATTTCAACTGACGGTGCATCAATCAGAGGTCCTTAGCCCTAGTTACGAGAGTTTGAAAGAACCTGACCGATTTAGGGGGGTTTGGGACCGGACTGACCCAGCCCAGAACCCCCTGGGTCGGGCCCAACCGAGTCGAACCGACCCGATTCAGGGATGACCCGACCTGGGTCTTGGTCCAGCCCGCTGGGGCGCTGCCCGGCCCGGCGCTGGCGGCCTGACCCAGCGCAGGCAGCCCGGCCCGGCGCTGGGTGCCCGGCCCGGCGCTGGCGGCCCGGCACTTCGCTGGCGGCCCGGCCAGTCGCTGGCGGCCCGACCCGGCGCTGGCGGCCCGGCCCGGCGCTGGCGGCCCGGCCCGGCGCTGGCGGCCCGGCCCGGCGCTGGCGGCCCGGCCCGGCGCTGGCGGCCCGACCTGGCGATGGCGGCCCGGCCCGGCGCGAGTGTCCCAGTGCGGCCGGTCTGTCTTGGGCGGCTCGGTGCTAGCTGAGAGGACACTGAAGGGGGGGGGGGGGGTGGCGCTTCCCACCTCATTTTGTAACGGCGGCCCCCACGTGGGGGCCCGCCCCTTTTCTGGCCACCGGGGGTTACAAACCCACAGCCCTTCCCAATTCTGGTAGGTCATGATGGCCAACTGGGGTGCCGCCGTGGGACCCCCCTCATGTGCCGCTTTCGCTTGCATCGGCGACCGGATTTCCGGCCACCCTTCCCTGCACCGCCACGGCCTTAGGCCGTGACCGTTGTCCGACCAGCGCGGCGCGACGACGCCGCGACCCTTTGCCGCCTTCCTCCTCATTCCCGGGCGGTGTTGTTGCACCGCGCTGCCTTCGTTCGAGCCGCAATGAGTACAAAAACAAAGGGGTAGGAGGGTCGACTATGTTCATGTGGTCTGGCCCCCTCCCGTTAATTCACTAAAAAATGGCTAAAGAATATATCGATGGATGGAAAAAGAATATTCACGAACACAAAACCAAACCCATAACTCAATAAGTTGTTGTACAAAGATCGTCATGGAAAAACGGAATCGCGAGGGTGGTTCG
This sequence comes from Viscum album, assembly GCA_963277665.1. Taxonomy (NCBI): domain Eukaryota; kingdom Viridiplantae; phylum Streptophyta; class Magnoliopsida; order Santalales; family Viscaceae; genus Viscum; species Viscum album. The sequence continues at coordinate 24,326,904 of OY728120.1, read as the reverse complement.
ATGAAGGTGATGGAGAGCATCCAAGAAGAGGATGTCGTCTCACACCGACGGCAGAGAATGGAGGGATTGTCACGTCGTCTCTCCATGGTGCTCTGGAATTCTTAGCATTCCTCAACAATGAATAATATGTTCTTCAAGACCGCTAGATTTCTCTCCTCTATTCCACACAACAAAAAACCACCACCAACAAAATAAGACCATGTCTTATTTTATTCACACACACACATGCCAACATTAATTTGGAATTCAATTATATCATTCAATTAATTAACTCAATTGAAGAGTATTTAACAATCCAATTAATTGAGAGAGTTGACATGTCATTAAATTGGGGGATTTGGTGAGTTACAAAATAAATTGAAAGAGGGAGGTGAAAAGGAATTGAAGGGGTGGGGATCATGTGGGCCCCACTTCACTAATATCCTACCAAGTGGAGTTTGGATGTATTAGGTCCCACTCCAACTTCCATTCATAGCTTATAACTACATATAAATTAAATAAAAATTGTAACACGAATTTTTATTTTACTCTTCAGTTAACCCATTTATTTAATAACCTCACCCGAGCAAACACAACTCCAGAAAAGTGTTCCTAAGGAATTACCAGAGTTGTGGTTCCATCGGTGCCCTTAGATTTCTATTCGGAGAACGGGTTCAAAAGATAGGAAAACTCACTCATTCGTTCACTGAACATACCCGATCTAAACATTGGAAACTGATTCTTGGTAACACCGGGCCACAAAATCAGGTTCTGTCAGAAACTACATACTCGTAAAATCCCATAGAAATTATGGAAAAAAATTCCCTTGAAATTTATGGGTCTTTACATTACTCCGACCTCAGGGATTTATGTCCACGTATTGATACATCATAAACTAGGGGAACAAATATGGGTATTGTGCATGCATTTGAGCCTCCCGCTCCCAAGTGCTCTCCTAGAGGATCCCATCCTGCCACCTGATGCGTACTAGAGGAATCGACCGTCCATGTGGGACCTGCTCTTGCAAATACACTATCTTCATAGAGACCTCCACATAAGTCTCCCTATCGTCAGTGTCTAGATTCCCATTGTTGATGATATGCATCAGGTCATGCACGTACCTCCTCAGATGAGATACGTGGAAGAGGTCGTGCACAAGGTGAAACTGAAGTGGTAGAGCCAGGCGATAAGTGACCTCACCTATCCTGCTAATATCCTAGAATGGTATGATGAAGCATGAATATAACATTCGGCCCTACACAAATCTCTGTAATCCACGTCGAGGTAAGACACGCAAGAAGAAGTGGTCGCCATCCTCGAACTCTAGTGGTCTCCGCCTCCTGTCAACATAAAACTTCTGTTGGCTGTGAGATGTCCTCATCCACTCCTGGATGACCTGGACCTTCTCCATCGTGGCCTAGACCATCTCTGGTCCCACAAGTACTGACTCCACAGGGTCTTTCCATCACAAAGGTGATCTGCAAGGCCGGCCGTACAATGCCTCGTATAGTGCCATCCCGATGGTGGAGTGGTAGATGTTGTTGTACGCAAACTCCACCAAGTGTTAGTGATCCTACCAACTACGACCGAAGTCTAGGACACATGCACGGAGCATGTCCTCGAGAGTCTGAATGGTCTTCTCCGTATGACCATCCGTCTGAGAGTGAGAGGCGGTGCTCAGACGTAGCTGCGACCCAAATGCCTCCTACAACCCCTTCCAATGCAGGGAAGTAAAGAGATCATCTTTATCGGAAATGATAGATTATGGAACACCATGAATCCGTATGATCACATGAATGTAGAGGGGTCCCATGCTCTCCACTGATCTATGCTCTCTTATGGGTACGAAGTTGGACGATTTGGTGAGTCGGTCGACAATCACCCAAATAGAGTCATGACCTCTGGTAGTACATGGAATTCCAGTCATGAAATCCATCATTATACCATCCCACTTCCACTCCGGGACCTCCAAGGGCTGTACAAAGCATGCTGGTACCTGGTGCTCCGCCTTCACCTGATGGAAGGTGAGGCATCGAGAAATGAACTCTACTACAACCTTCTTCATACCCGGCCACCAGTGTTGTTGTCTGAGATCCTTGTACATATTCGCCACACCTGGATGTACCGCTAAAGGGGAGGTGTCAAACTCTCTCAGAACCTCCTCCTATAAAGCAACAGGTACCATGGTACGTCCTATGAAAAGGATGATGTGCTCTCTTCCCATAGAGAATCAATCAGGTGCCTATCCTAAGGATATATGTGCACACCGCATATCATAGTCAACGTTCCCATGTTGTGCCTCTCTGACCCGCTGTAGTAGTGGAGGAGTGACTATGAGTGACTGAAGAAAGGCTGTCCCATCTCTAACCACGAAGGATATCTGCAAACCGTCTAGCTGTTCTGTCGCATCCCCAAGTAGTTGAATGATCTTCCTCAAACTGATAGAATCATCTACTACCTTCCCCTTTCCTGGAGTATAGACATTCTCAAAGTCATAGTCCTGGAGGAACTCATTCCATCGCCGCTGTCTCAAGTTTAGGTCCTTCTGTGAGAAGATGTTCCTGAGACTCTGGTGGTCAGAGTAGACTATAAAGTGTTCCCACATCAGATAGTGCCGCCACATCTTCAAAGCGAAGACCACTGCTGCTAACTCCAGGTCATGGGTATCGTAGTTCTGATCGTTCTACCTTAACTGTTGTGATCCATAGGTGATCACTACCTACTCCTGCATCAGTACACACCTGAGTCTGGTCCCTGATGCATCACAGTAGACTACATACCCTACTCCCTCCTCTGATAGCCATAAGATAGGTGCACCGGTCAATCTCTGTCTCATCTCCTGGAATCTCTCCTGACATCTATCTGACTAGACGAAGGGTTTCCCCGTCTTTGTTAAATCTGAAAGTGGTGCCGCAACTCTGGATAAGTCTGGAACAAACCTTCGGTAGTACCAAGCCTGACCTAAGAAACCCCACACCTCCATCACGCTCCTAGGTGGCTCCCAAGCTAGCACTGCCTCGATCATCGCCGGATCCACCACAACTCCCGATTCAGAGTTGATGTGTCCCATGAAGTGGACCTCACGTATCCAAAACTGAATCTTTGGTATCTTACCATAAAGTTGGTGCTCTCGGAGTGTGTCCAGTACAACCCGCAAGTGGTAGGTGTGTTCCTCCCAAGTGGTCGAGTATATCAATATGTCGTCGATGAAGACCACGACAATTCGATCAAGGTAAGGCTGATATATCCTATTCATGAGGCCTATGAACACAACTAGAGCATTAGCTACGCCGAAAGGCATAACCAAGAACTCATAGTGGCCATACCTACATCTAAAGGTTGTCTTCTGCACATCCCCATACCGAAGTCTGAGCTGATGGTAGCCTAACCTGAGGTCTATCTTCGAGAACCATTGTGATCCCTTGAGCTGATCGAAGAGGTAGTCAATCCTCAGTAGTAGATACTTGTTCCTCAAGGTCACCTGGTTCATGAGACGATAGTCGAAACACAGTCCCAAGATCTTATCCGCCTTCTTGGCAAACAAAATCAGGGAAGCCCAGGGTGAAACCCTCGGTCGGATGAATCCCTTGCCCTGCAAGTCCTCCAACTGTACTCGTAGCTCTCAAAGCTCCGTGGGAGCCATCTGATATGCTGGAGGGGATATAAGGGCTATCTCGAGGTACAAGTTGATAAAAAAGTCTACCTCTCTGCGAGGAGGTAGTCTTGGAACGTCGTCAGGAAAAATGTCCGCAAAATAATCCACCACTACAGGAAAACTCGGACTCCACACGTCGACTACTCCTAGGATGATGCTAGCCAACTGATGAGTGATCGAATGTCCTCTCCTCTGCCTCAGTCCATCCTGCGCAACAATGTTTCCCTTCTCACTAGTGAAGGTGAAATTCCTCCTATCAGTGCGGACAAACCACACCTTGAGCCTAATACAGTCGATCTGGGCATGGACTGTAGATAACCAATCCATGCCCAAGATGACGTCATAAGGCCTCGATGCCACTACAAGAAGATACCAGCCGAAGCTCACGCCTCCAAGAGTAAGCTCACACTACTGGCACCAGTGCATAATCGTTGATTCTTCTCCCGTATGAGTCTCTAGCCATAAGGATCGATCCAACGGCTCTTACAGAATCTCTGAGCTCCAAAAAAGGGAATTGAAAAAGATATAATGACTCGCTCCTGTGTCTATAAGAACTATAGAAAGGGTGGAGTATACACAGACCGTACCTAGAATCATCTCTGGTGCGTTGTGGTCATAAGCCTCCTCTGCCTGAAGCTGATCCTGCCTCTGCCAGCCTGCTCCCTGTGGTCGGGGTGGACCTCCGGGTGGTGGTGGTGGTTAAGCCTCAAAGCATCGCCCACCACAAGCTACTCGGCCATATCCTCTGCCTCATTCTCCTACTCCCTGTAGACTGCCACGGTCTGCCCTCTGCCTCTGCCTTGGTGGTCCCTCTATCATATGCTGCTCCTCTGCACGGCGGGTCGAGCAGTCACAAGCCATGTGGCCCTGCCCGCTGCATGCATAGCACTGTTTGCTCCTCGGAAGGCTGGATCTAGGTGTCCTGAGGTCGTCCGCCAGATTGTCTAGTCCGACTGGACCCCTGTGACATTCGTTGACTGCCAGCTGCAGTAGACTCAGCTGCGTGCCACCCTGCAATAGGTCTCAATGCTGGTGTAGGCCTAGCAAGAAAGATCTCTGTGAGAAGGGCTATCTCTAGTACTCATGCCTACATCAGAATGCGGAGGGAGATCATCGATGACCTGATCTCATTCCTCAGTCCTTTCTCGATGGTCCGGGCCAGGAAGAATGGATCTCGTACCATGTTTGTCGAATAGTGTGGGAGATCAGTAAATCTCGCTGAGTACTGGGCTACCGTCATGCTACCCTGCCACAACTGTAGTATATTCTAAATGCGCACCACACGAAGGGAGGCTAGGACAAACTTTGAGTGGAAGAGGCTCTCCAAGTCTGTCCAAAGAAGATATGCCTCCTTGTGCACCTGGAGTATCAGGCTCCACCATCTTCCTGCTGCCGCGTGAAGGAGACTCGCTGCAAGGATCACCATGAGGTCAGCTGGTGTTCCCACTAACCAGAAAACTTGAACAACATCCTCTAGCCAATCCTCTCATGCCTGAGGGTCTGTCTCCCTACTGAACCTGGGCGGTCTTTGATGCGGAAACCCGTGTAGTTCACTAAGGTGACGTGCACTCTCAATAGCTGGGGCTGGTGGCATCGGTGGCTCGGTTGGTAGAGGTACCGCTGGTGCCTCCACTGAAAAGGGCCCTACACCGATTTCTCTTCGCTCGGTGGGCTGTCGTCTCACACAAAGCTCGGAACCCTAGGTGGCTACCATCGTGGGGCCATCCTAAAAATAAACAGGTGCCCCACGGTCAATAGAGTATACCTGGTGAGCTGACACAATGTAATCACAATGAAAACTTATGAAACACACATGCTGTCAGTGTTTTCGTGCCCAGAGTTGGAAATCAGAAGTCAGGGTCCTGGTGTACGGATACGTCATCCACCGCACCAACACTGGAATCCCTGGACTGATAACCACACTCAATACCCTGTACACTATTTCTTCATATAGAAGAAAGATCAGAATCATGAGTTCTACGGTAGAACCGAACTCCTCTGACACCAATTTGTCACGACCTGTCCTCGGGATCCGTGTTGTGACTACCCCAATCCTACCTTCCATTGGCCAGGGGATGGTGACTAGCACCAATGACATAAAACCTAATAAGAAGAGAAGGTATTGCCTTTATAAAGTAAAAAAACACCACAGAGTAAGCAAACTGAAGTAAACACTAAGTAAACTGGTTACAACTGTAAGTATTGGAAAGTAAATGGGCTAGAATACAAACCCAACTGAATTAATGTACAACTGAAATGGATGTACAACAACTCAGATGTAATCAGAAATTCCGAGTCGTCCACTAAAAATCCCACCTGAAGGGTGGGTACAGATAGCCTCCCCAGTTCCTCGGGTCAAGTTGTCAGCTACGCGTACGTCCCGCACAGTGGTCCACCTCCAGGTACCGACTTGCTCCACAAGCGTCAACCACGACAGCGTTGTCCATCGTCTGCATGCAACACAACATTGTGCAGGCATAGCCCGTGCAGGGGTGAGTATACGCTACTCAGTAGGGTCCCCGAGACCCTCAAAGCTCTCCCAGAATCCACAAAGGATAATCCACAAAGGAAAGATACAATCACGAAGTACCAACCAACACTACTTAGTTATATGCCCATACATATACCTAAGTCATCAATTCTTGTTTGGCTCCAACATCTGATCCCAAGTTCGATATAGTCCACAAATGATAGCACAATCCAATGCACAGAGGATAACACAACCCAATACACTTAGGAAATAATGTCAATCATATCAAATATAATGATTGAAAAGTAAAGACTCAGCTCACACATGTATATTTCTTCGTAAGATGATAGAGATGGTCAGATGTAGCTACTGATTCATCTAAGCTATCGGACCCATGTAGGATACAAGGCCAGCTAAGCTGTCAGACACACGAAGTATACCAAACCAGCTACTCTGCTGGACCCACATTGGATACAGGTACAGAGTCAAAAACTGCCGGACCCACGTATAATACAAGAACAGTAGACACGTACTGCCATACCCACAAAGGATACAAGAACAATAGTCATAACTGTCGAACCCACAGAGGATTCCAGTGTGGTCTTTGTCGCTGTCGAACCCACGGAGGATTTCAGTACAGTCGTCATCTTCGTCGCAGTCGCAGCCAGCTCTAGGTTTCCCACACACAGCATGCTCGATTCTGGGAGGGTCCGCTCAATGATCCGAGGGGTCGATACATAAACTGACACATAGTTCAGAGTTGATGTATCCCAATGTTCTTTCTCAACAAAAGCAACTCAACGCGATAGACGGTGTGTCAATCAGACGCCACGTCTGAGAGTTATTGGCTTTTCTATCCCAAGGGACCTATTGGTTATGAAGTCAAAACCAAACAGACCATACACCAACTGCGTCCAAACCTATATTGGAGTATGACAAAAGGTCTGTCTCACTAAAAGTAAACCAACAATGTCGACGACATGTCAATCGGATGTCCGGAGCTCAAGTAATAAGCGTTTCAGCTCCAAGGGACCGATTGGTTTCGTGTTCGAACCAACCCGACCATACCCAAAGTTCTTAAAAACCTTGAGTGTAATCTATCAAAAAGACCATCTCGATCCAAGGATTTCATCGCAAATGACAGGTTGTCAATCGGATGTCTGTAGTCCTAGTTACGGGCATTTGAACGAACCTGTCCAATTTAGGGGGGTTTGTGCCCGCACAGACCCGACCCAGAAACCACTGGGCCATCCCAAACCGGGTCGACCCGACCCAGGTTCGGGTCCAGCCCACTAGGGCACGGGCGACCCGGCCCAGAGCGGGGGGCATGTCTCGGTGCAGGTGGCCTGGACCGGTGTGGCCAGTCTGGCCTGGGTGACTCGGCGATGGCCGAGAAGACACAGAAGGGGGGGGGGGGAGTGGTGCCCCCCTTATTTTGTAACGGCAGTCCCCACATGGGGGCCCGCACCTTTTCCAACCACCGGGAATTAGAAACCCCCAGCCCTTCCTAATTCCGGCCGCCGGTGATGGCTGGCCGGTGAGCCAAATCAGGACCCCCCCGCGGGTCCGGCATTCCCTTGCACCAGTTGCCGGATTTCCACCCGCCCTTCCCTGCACCGATGCGGCCTTAGTCCACGACACTTTTCAGATCGGCGCGGAGTGATGGAGCCGCGGCCTTCCGCCGCGTCCCGCCCCGTCCATGGCCCTCCATGGTTCTCTGGTGCGGCGTGTCGTCGCCACGCCACTCCACCACGTTCCTCCTCGTTCCCGCACGGTGCCGTTGCACCGCGCTGCCTTCGTTTGAGCCGCAACGAGTACAAAAAAAGGGGGATGAGGGTCGATCGTGTTCGTGTGGTCCGGACCCCTCCCATTAATTCGATAACATGTGGCTATAGAATTTAACGTTGGATGGGAAAAGAATATTCACCAACACAAAACCAAACCCCTACCTCAAGAAGTTTTCATACAAAGATCATTGCGGAAAAATGGCGTCACGAGGGTGGTTCGAAGAGGACGTTAGAGAGCGTCCAAGAAGAGAATGTCATCTCATACCGGCTGTAGAGAAGGGAGAGATCGGCATGTCGTCTCTCCTTGGTGCTCCGACGTTCTTCGCGTTCTTCAACGAGGAAAAAGATGTTCTTCAAGACCGCAAGAGTTCTCTCCTCTATTCCACACAACGAAAAACCACCAACAATAAAATAAGACCTTGTATTGTTTTATACACACACACACACATATTACAACATTAATTTGAAATTCAAAGATCTCATTCAATTAATTAACTTAATTGAAGAGTATTTAACAATCCAATTAATTGTGAGAGTTGACATGTCATTAAATTAGGGGAGTGGGTGAGTTACAAAATAAATTGCAAGAGGGAGGTTAAAATGAATTGAAGGGGTGGGCCTAGTGTGGGACCCACTTCACTAATATCCTACCATGTAGAGTTTGGATGTAGTGGTTCCCACTCCAACTTCCATGCATATGTAATAACTACATAGAATAGAAATAAAAATTATAGCACAAATTTTTATTTCGCTGTTCAGTTAACCAATTTATTTAATAACCACACCCGAGAAAATGCAACTCCATTAAAGGTATTCCCATGAAATTACCGGATCTGCAGTTCCATCGGTGCCCTTGGATTTCGATTTTGAGAAACGGTTCAAAAGTTATGAAAACCCGTTCATTCGTTCACTGAATATACCCGAGCTAAACATTGGAAATTCATTCTTGGCACACTGGGCCTCATAATCAGGTGCTGTCAGAAACTGTGTGCTCATAAAATCCCTTAGAAATTAAGAAAATAAATTTCCTTGAAATTTATGGGTCTTTACAAGATCCTAAATAAAACAAGGAAATGGAAAGAGTACTAAATAGAATGATTATACCTCGAACTACTTCTAGCCATGCTTGAACTGCTACCACTGCGGTATGTAACTTCCCACACCCAAATACTTTTCACCTCATCTGTCGATCCTCTCCTTGAACATGCCCCAGTGGAGTTCCCATAGACAAACCATGAGGTACGACTCCCCCTTAAACGTCTTCTCTTGGAGGCTGCTACTGCTACTGGAATGGTCTGTACAGCAACTGGTGCTGCTGAGGTGGGCGCTGAACCTGACCAACACCACCATAATACACTTAGGCAGGTCACTGATTCCAAAGATTCCAATGGATTAAATATGTAAATCACCTCATTCCTAATCCCATGTAGAATTGGTGAGAACCAGGAGATTGGAACTAAAAATGTGGAGGCTTACTCCCTGCCAACTGAAACATTAAAGGCCCTCATGATAAGGCCTTCTGCTAATGGAATTTCCCTTTGACAATCTCATATGGCTCCCCTCTCATTGAAAACCTCCCAACATGTGCATCCTCTCAACTACATTAGCCTTCTTTTTAACCTCCATTTACTTCTGTAGTGTGAAGGGAGTAACCACATACTGAATAAAAGGTCAGAGTGGATCCTCTAAGAGTTTTCCAATGACTCCTCATCCGGAATGTGTTCTAGAGTGAAATTAGGAAGATCCAAGAAGTTAATACCCAATTCCCTAAATGACATACTAATTTTCTGAAAGGATAGTAGCTCATGTCTCTTCTCGAATATGATCATGGAAAAATGGAATTATGTAAAAAACTCCGTCTCAATGTTAATACATGAAATCTCAATTTCCTTCTACTCCCTGAGATAATGAGTCCACCACTGAAGAATGGCTCCCCACATCAGGCACACAACCAAGGGTTCCTAGGACTCTGTCGGAGCCCAGGTCAAGCGGAAGGCGATCACCAACTCCTCGATACATCTCTCTATCTCTATGTCTGAGACACAACCCTTATAATTTTTGGGAGTTTTCCGCTAGAAGGAACAAAACATTTTCTTCCATAGTTCTCCCTCCTCATCTTAATCAGCCATTCAATGATCATTCAGATCAAACGAGTGGGCCTCGATTGCTCGTACTACTCATGGATGATGTTTGGGTGCCATAGTTAAAATGAGAATAAAAAATTTCTAATCCTGAGTAGTGTAGAAAACTTTTTTTAATCATTTGTTATACCATTTATATATTTTAAATTCCAAAAACACCCAAAACACACAAGAAAATTATTCATTATGATGTATGCTCAACTCCTTGGGTCTCTGCAATATAATCAATGTACCCTCACTTGGTCGTTTGGCAGGATTAGGGTCCTTGTGTTGGATCATGGGGGCCCTAAAATCCCCTGCCATTATTGGTCTTCCTTGGAATTTTTCACACACCATTATTTCCTAACATTGTTTCCCTACCATCACATGTAATCCCCACTATTCTGAACCTCGAACTCCATCACATCCCTCAACCATTACCTCTGATACCATTCTATCATGACCCGCCATATCTAGGATGAGGGGGTGGATGACAAGGTTCCCAGCCCTTACGTCTTCATAGGGAAGTAGAGATAATGACCCCCAAAGTCACTCCTTTAGTAGTCCCTAGAGTAGAGAAGAGAACCAAGGGGATTGAATCTCAGATAAATGGAAGGAATTACCATTTATATAGAACAAGATTGGGAGATAAGATGATTAATAACAACAACACAAAGGACTAATGATAAATGTTAAGCCCAAAATACATTCCGATATGCATGTTCAAAATAAACTGATACAAATTACATGAATTTTTTGGAAGGAAAGTACAAAAAAAAAATAAACGAAAAAAACAACAACAGTCTCGACACCCGAGCTAGTAAGGTCCTCCATAGTCCTCAAAGTCCTCCTAGAAACCTTAATGATGTTTTATAAATATAGGGTTAGTACACAGGTATACTAAGTAGGAAAAAAACCTCTCGTGAACATGTGAAAAAACATTCTAATTCCCTAGGAGAAATATAGTTAACCAAACCACTTAACAAGGAAAACTATCTACCCAACCTCACCAAGGAACACTCCACAAATAAAGCAAGTTATGAAAGTTATAAGTAATATCACATTGATAATTGTGTAACCCACAATGCATTACCATAGTTATTTAGAACATCCTATGAATCATACCTCCCCTATAGATCCCACTGCAGTCCCACAACCTCCCCCAAGAACAACTATATTGGTCATCCCTACCACATGTTTATCCCGCCTAAAAACACCTAGGCCTCCCCAACCACACATCTCGCATGAAAAAACCTCGAACATCATAACTACACATCCTATACATAGACATATGGGCCAACACAACCATACTTCCTAACCACAAACAACTAGGCCTCAACCTGAAAACCCATGAGAAAAAATCCTGCCCACACACACCTAGGCCAACACAACACACCCTACCCAAAAGTTTCTTTGGCTATAATGATGATTAGGCCACTGAAACCTGCCCAATGTTTCTTGGTCTACCTATGAGAGGAATAAGAATAGAGATAATTACTATCCACTAATAAAAATGTTGGTAAAAGACCTCACCCCCATAAAGTGGTGTTGTTCGCCACGAAGGGAAAAACATGGGTGGGGTGCGTTCAAGAAACCCAATAACTAAATTTTATACTAATTGGTAATAAATAAATCACCCCAACATAAGGGTCCCAAAACCAACAACATTCCCACAAACAACCACTCTTGCTACTACCCCTATATGAAAAAGTAAAAAACAACCACAATCAGAGAACAACCCACTTCTTGTAAACAATTTCTCATTGTACCCATTATATTTATGATGTTCAATTAATTAAAGTTAAATAGTTCCTCACAATCGGAATATAAATGGAATAACCACAAGATAAAACAATAGATTAAAAACTGCCAAGCTGTCTCTCATGCATTTAATCCCGATTCTCTAGTAAATAAAAACATCAAAATGGGATCCTATGAGATCCATCGAAGTACTAGAACCAAAACAATCCCCAACATACCAGGTTCAGAACATTTATTGTCAGCTACACACTACCTTATTTTCACAAACCAACAACCTGTCAACTAGATATTCAATTCCCCTCTATAACACACCATAAACATCAACCAGAAAACCCTTCCATATCACCCAAACAGATCATGGATGTTTTTAGAATTTTTCAACACCATTCCATAATTTCTTTATTTCATTTTTGATAATAGAGGTGATCACACAATTGTTCATATCTATCATCCATTAATTTAATAATCTAAGATTATGTGATTAATCATTTTCCACGTTACATTCATTCAATCACAAGATTATCTCGTAAAATAGATGCTTCATTAGTGCGCAAACAAATACCTCCAATGAAAATGATTTTCAGTTCACATGATACCATTCAATTCAAAATATAAAAATGAAGTTAAAATGAAACAACATCTTTATATTCCCCTTTCCTTCATTCATGAAAAGTGTATTTATTATTTTTGTTAATGTTGGTTTCATCTATAAACTAACGAAACATCATTGTACCCACCACACATGATGCACAATAAAGTGATACAAATGAAGAACCCATACATGGATGATCAAAGATCCAATTTACTTCTTTCACCAAGAACAGGGGATGGCATGACTTATAGGAAAAGAAAACAACAAATCTGAGGGGAAAGGGAACCATTACATGTGCATGACTTTTCTCAAAAGGAAGTATCTAGGTGCACCTTGAGAAACAAAAAAGGAAGAAGGAAGAGAGGATATCACCTTAAGAAGAGGCTATATCCTAACATCAGGGAGACAATTTCGAAGTACATAAAACATGGATCGTGTACTGAACACGGGGAATGTCAACTTTACATGATTGAATTAATTGTGGATTAATTGATCCCTTAAAAATGGTGGAGATAGACACACAAAAAACTATGAGTCGATAGATTTCCTTTAAATTGATAAAACACATCACATGGGTGAAACTTCAAAAAACATGAAAAACTATAACACAGAGTAATGGGTATGACACTGATAAAAGGCCACATGTTTTTAAAAATCAGGGGTTTCCTATCCCATTGGGGATTTGAACAATATTTTACGAGCCTAAAAATGGTATTAATTAACTTTAAAATATGCAATTAATCACTTTTATGTTAAAAGAGGCATTAGGGTAGTGAAAATGGAATGTCTTGGAAAAATTGGAAATGACTCACCAATGGGTGAGTCACCAACACCCTAGCACTGGTCAGTGAGGCACCGATGCCCATAGGGGCCACCGGTGGCCGATCAGTGCCATCAAGGGATGATTAGTTCCATTAAATCCCATTAGTTCCACCGATGTCGATCGGTGCAACTATTGTTTGATCAATGTGACTGATGCCCATTCATGCCACCGTTGTTTCAACAATTTTTTTTTTGAAAACTCATCAATGAGACACAAATGGTCCCCAAGACACCTAAATCATTACGATTGAGAAAATTAGTGGACCAGGATGGTCCAGGTCACTAAAATTATAGTAGGATAAATTATTAGCAATGAAACATAATGAATTTCGTGAATTAAATCAATGAAATGAATTTAAATGAAAAATTATTCAATGTGATTATTGGTTTCTATCGATTTATTTCCTTCTATTTTCTGAAAATATTGAGTAACTTTTGATTCGAGTAAAACTAATATATTTTTGAATTCCAATGTCCTATAAATGGATCCAAAATTCATAGTTTCCATATAATATTTGGTTACTACAAGAAGTTTTCTAAAAACTCGGTTATGTAATCAATACGACAATCAATTTATTATCTATATAGAGTTAAATTCAACTAGAATAAATAGTGTTCTTATTTTTCCAAGGATATAAAAATAAATTTTTTAAATTCACATGTTTATGTATTTACATTTATAAATGGTGAATATTTTAATACAAAATTATATTTTTAAATGGGTTTTTATTATTCTGATGTAGGAAGATTACATTATTGATTATTCCCTACATCAATTGAAATATCAGGAGATGAATTATATTACACATAATAAAGAAATAGATGATTTGTTTTTTTATTTAATAATAATTATAATCATTTATATTGACTAATATCTTAAATATCTACCTATAATAAACTAATGAACTATTTATTCTATAATAAAGATATGAAAATGGGGTTGACAAAATGGATGCAATTAATATTGGATTTTTATTACATTATTCAATACCATCATGAAACAGAAAGGAATGTATTATTTGCATTGATTCTAATGTTTAATGTATCATTATAAAATTATGTTGGAATGATCATACTTTTTTAAATTATTTAATGATTTATGGTCTATAAAATATTCATTCAAGAAAAGCATCATTTTATTTTCAAGATATAATGATGTCATCATTGTTATACATAATTTATCAACAAAAAAACACAACTAGGAATTGTTATAACTGGTAAATAAATATATGATAGCATAATTAATTATTGAAAATTAGTGTGTTTTGACATTTTGAAAATGGTTATGTGTTCTAGCTTTCTCATATTTGAAAATAGAATTATTGAGTACATCTCAAAGATCTCCCTTTCATGATTCTGTCAGCAGTATTAAAGTAAACTAAGTCTTTCTAGATTATAACTAGTTATAGAGAATTTTAAAAGATGAAGAAGAATTTATGACCAAATGTTTGAATTTTCAATAGTATAATTCCTTAAAATAATTATCGAATGTTATGTGTCTTCCATTTTATGTTAATTATGGAAATTAGAAAATATTTCAATGTTTTTCATAGTGATATTTACAAAAACATATCAAGGAAATAATGTGATGTGGGTTGTCATTTTTCAATTTAATAATTCTATAATTTGGTACCAATTTGAGATAATATGTATTTATATAAATTTTACCAATTGTATCTCAAGGATAAATTGTTGATTGATGGAGTTCCTCCTTTGGTTATATCTGATTTTGATCTCAGGATTAGTTTAAATTTTTGAGGGGTAATTCTGAAGGAATTTCACTAATTTTTATTGTAGTGATTTTTGTTAGATATAATAAACCATGCACAATAGGATGATCATTAATTATATGAATGATTATATCTTATTAAGAAGAGTATGATGCATGGAATTATTATTAAAAATTAAGGGGTTAAAATATTTGGAAATATGTTTGGGGTTCCAAGTGACACATACTTTTTTAAGGAATTCTCAAGTGAAGCGTATTGCACATCAACTTTTTTTAACCTCTGATGAATTTATAGTGAAATATAAATTGAAAAAAACTACTCATTTGATTGTATGGAAATGTATATTTCTAATTTAATCTTGAAATTATTTTGTTTTGAATATGTAAATGATTAGTGATAACTACCAAAGTGAATATATAATCCTTTTTCTATTATAGAATAAAAATATGATAATATATATGCATTTCATTCAGCGTGGTATCCCTAATAACATATATAAGTAATAACAATGTTTTTTTCATTTTTTTATTGTAACAACCTGGGATATTGTGACAAAAATTCGATTTATTTATATTTTTTCAATAATTATTTATTATTTTATATTTTTCTTGTAATATACACAAGACCATGGTGATCATACACTACTATAACACTTAGGTTATCATGTGCTACAAGTAGCAATGAGTTAGCTTTTTGTACACATAAGACATATTTTTTCTGTCTTTTATGAGCCAATATATTTTAAAACTCAATTTTGAAACATTTATGAATTTTATTTCATGAAATAAAGAACATTTATGAATTCATAAAAACAAAATTATCCTTGGGTGAATTTTTTCTATTTATATAAGAAACATCATTTCATAACAAATAGTGCAAACTACTACATTTTAGTTAAAAAAATCCATTTTTAATTAATTATTAACGATAAAATATATTTTATATTTGTTCAAATGTCAAATTAGATCAATTATACATCTATTTATACAATTATTATCATTTAAGTAATTTTTATTTTGAATTTATTATAATAAACATAACAAACCATTGGTTGTTTTTCAACTTCAAAAAACTATTACTTCGCCTCGTCCATGGGATTAGTGTTAATCTTAATTTTCCCATTTTTGTGACTTGAATGACGAATATTTAACAAACATGGTCATAATTAGTAATATATTTTTGGTCTAGTAAGATCAACATAATTATTTGATAAAATTGATTTGTTAATGATATTAAAATTAATTATGGTAATTAAAGAATGATTAAGAATTATAAGGGAATAAGCCTTAATCAACACGACCAAAATGACTAGGAAACTAGTCCAAAAGCTATTGATTTCCAAAATATAGACCATATCACAACATGGTTCTTAAATTAGGGGCTATTTGATTATTATTATATTAAATTACTATATATATAATATTAATTAAGGAAAATGAAAAAATGATATTTCCATAACATTAATCATTACAAAACATTGAGATCTATTAAAAAAAATATTTTCTGCTATATATATCTTTATTTATGATATATGGGTCATTTTTATTATAATAATTTATCTTTTTTCTATTGTCATAATAATTTATAATTAATCTTATGATATGGTTTAGTTACTTCAAATTCTTAAGAAATTCCAATGTTGTGATTATTTAGTTTATTATTAAGAAAAATAAATGATACTGTAAATATTAAAAGTGATGTAAATAGATTTTATTAATTTATCTATCTATTATTTTAAATTAGTATATAATTTTACACATATGTAAACATAATATATTTTAATTACAATATTAGAATGATATTTTCAAATTAACATTAAATAAATAATGTCAATATATACATTACTATTATTTTACAGTAAATGAAATTTTATTAAATGATTTAAATGCAATAAGAATCATTAATTATGATATGTTATTTTTAAGTGTTAATAAATATAAAATATGTTCAATTAATTAACCAATTAATCTTTTATAAATAAAACATTTTCTAATATACTGTTAAAACATTGTTAACACAATCTAGTTTTAAGCAGTGTTTTAGTGAATCATGTGAGATTTTTTTAAAATAAATTTCCCTAAACCATGGAAATTTTCTTATAATGTAGATACCATATTAATAATTTATTATCAATATATTTTAAAATAAATATCTCGGTTTTTATTCATTATGTGTAAACTAATTATACTGGAAAAGTAGATGATTTTATAAAAACTATCATGATTAAATTGGTGAATCTTAGCAGTTATAAAACCAAATTATTAAAAGAGACATAATTTTGTATTGTCAAAGATTTAATAAACCATGTATCCTCTATAATCCATTATTTTTCAGTTTTCGTGTCACTTTATGTAGGGTGGATCACCCATTATTGAATACCTTTTGGTATTTACAAGAGCGACACTCCCCCTCCACGATAAAAATGATTCCAGAATACCACTTTAGGGGTAATGCCTTTTCTGATGATCCTTTCCTTTATTTTTATTCATCACCCCCTAAAATATATTGATTACATTATTGTGTGAAAACACTTGAATCCCCCAAATTCAAGGATTTTGGTAAGAAACGTGTTCTAAAAACACTTAAACACCCATCCAACGAATGAATATCAAACATATTATTTCTGTATATGGATAATTTCACTCGCATAAAACAATGATTGATCAATTTATAGTATCCACAAATTATGGGGGGATATTTTGATGGACACTTTATTTATATGTATCATATATAACATCTGTTAAATTTTTATTCTTGTTTACTCCATTTTACTTCATAATCCTTTTTATTTCCATTTTTTGGAAATACTGTAATCTTTTTTGGGGATGTGTGGACGATTTCCCCCGTAAAGCAATGTGATTCGTTCAGACACCACAATGAATTTATTATTTATTTATCTGATAAACATATTTTATGTACATGATTTATTAATTATAATGGAATAATCATAATTATATAAATAAATATATATTATTATGTTACTTATATACATTATTTTAATATGACAATAATAATGGAAATAATGATCATGCATATGTACGACTTACCATTTTCATGAACAATGTATTCGATTTTTTTATTAATTATGAAGAAACTTATTTTAATATATATTTAATGCATATAAATGATAATTATTTCTTGTTATATGGTATGGAATCAGGGTATGAGTATAAGTACTAATGATATATCAAATTAAGACACATACTGAGAATGAAACAAATATTTCTTGAATTGAAACCTTAACATAGGATCACTAACAAGTGGGTAATATAAAATCACAATCATACCATTTGTTAATAGATATAAGAATATTATTCTATAGAAGATGATTAATAAACTTATATTTATTTTATAGGTTTCTGGTATGAGTACGACGAGAGTCAACTCACTAGGCAAGGGGATTTCATCTAATATTTAATTTCTATGAGATTCATGTTATGTTCACTATCCATTCCATTTTTCTTGTGTATTTACTAACCATAATTGACTTATATGTATATTATACTCATATTTAAGTTTACTCAATTATAAATTTTATAATCCATATTTCATGGGGTTTATTTTTAATATGTTACCAAATACATAAAAATGTATTGTCTCAATTTTCCATCATTGAGACATGTGTTTTACTATGAAAAAACTACTTTTCATGGTGTATATACTTCCATTTTACATGTTATATAATTAATATCTCTATATTCAAGATATATTAAGCTTAATTTAATTTCTATTTCTTACATGGAGATTATGATCCAAGGTTTCTAATTTATAATATTCTATTGAGTCAATATGAATGCATTTCTATAATGTTTATGTTTATGATTCCTTTGATGAAATATTATAATCCATATCTCAAGAACACACATGAGTTTCTTTATCATATATTTTTTAATTATATACTCATGTTTTAATACCCTTTTTCATCATTTAGTACTTAAGATACTATTTTTATGTAAAATTTAACAGTCACTCTCTTCGGTCCAAAATCTATTGTATTCCAGAACCGTGTTTTTGAAAATGGTCTCAAAAATTCTTTAAAAAGATCCATAAAGACAATTTTCATGGAAAAATTATTTAATATAATTTATTATTTAAAAAATCATCCTTTTTAAGTTTTCAAATATATTTTCAATGAAAAGGTTTTCAAAAGGTTTTACATTATCAAAAACCATTTCAAAGAAGAAAGGGCATTTTACTCACGATATGTTTTTGAAATTTTTTTCAAAATTACATTCCATATAAGATGAAATACATTGATGTTAATAATTATAGTATATTAAATTATATAATGGATATATTCAAATCCTTTCTATGAATTGGTTATGTATTATGTCATGGTCTTTTGGAAGCTCATTTCCCTGTCAGGGGTAACATATTTATGAAGCCCACTTCATTTCATGGGTTATGCTTTGATGAAATTGTTATGAAACCTATCAATTTTCAATAGGTATTGATGTGATCAAATGTTAATTATAATCATATAATTTAATGGGTTATTATTGTATTTTTATAAAACCAATGTATTTTTTTGATTCATGGTATGAAAACTGTTTTATTATCTTATGGAACATGTATGAATGATTTTTTTTGAGATCAGTGGGGCCAATATATCCTCAAAATGCATTGGGTAATGATCTATTACTCATGAGTATAAATGCATGAACCTGATTACATATTCACAATGTTATGGCTGGACCCAGTTCCATGTCCATATGTTTATCTGTGAAATAGGTTACATGTTCACATTATTATGAGTCAACATTATTAAATGATCACAATGTTTTACAGGGACTTGGTTCCATGTACATATGTTTATGCATGAACTGGATTAAATTTCCCAAATGTTATGAGTATGTCACAAACCATCCCCCAGGGCCTATTTTGTGACTAACCCAAGACTTCATTCCATAGTCCATGGGTTGGAAACTAGCACCAAAAAGGAATAACTAAAAAAGAGAAGGCATTGCCTTTAAACCAATATAAACATAGACTAGGTACACACTTCATACAAGTAAAACACAAACTAAAAATGGAATGTATAACAACTAATAAAAACCAAAACTAAGGTTAAATGTATGTACTAAATGTAAAGCGGCCATTATACAAACAAAAAATTGATGGAAAGTAGAGAATAAAGGTAAAACGTTCTCTAAAGGTCGCCCACCAAGGATCCTACTGTATTGGTAGGTACATCTCATCATCCTCCTTCACAGCCACTCAGGACATCTGTCAATCACCACTGAGCATAGTCTAGCCCTAACTCCTCGAGTCTCCATCAAGCTATCGTTCATCTGCAAAAGTCCCAACAAGGTGCGGTAAATGCCCATGTCAGGGTGAGTATAAAAATATTCAGTTGGGACCCCAAGACCCTTGAAGGTCTCTCATAATTCCACATAGGAATAAACAAAAATCATGATCTCAATCACAAATCACTATGTAAAAGACATCAAAAAATATATATATATAACTTGAAGAGTGGGAATAATAATGATTATTTGAAAATCTAAATCATATTATTCTGTTAAGATGTTCCACTGATGTACCATGAAGAAGTTTTCCTATTTCTGATCCACACAGTGTCATAAGTCACCGATCCACACCGGGTTATAATTAGTTGATCCGAAAAGGTTGTAAGTCATTTATCCTCACAAGGTCATATGTCGTTGATCCACACTAGGTCATAAGTTATCGATCCACACATGGTCTTAAGTCACGGATCCACACCGGGTTGTAAGCCATCAATCCACGCAGGGTCGTAAGTCCTAGATCCACATAGGGTTATAAGTTTTTCATCCACATAGTGTCATAAGTCACTGATCCCCAACGAGATGCTATAAGGTGGGTACCCATTGGGTCATGCTATTGCTAGTCCACCCAAGGATTCTCTAATTCCAGTCCAAAAAATTTTTCTCTTATACTAATCCATAGAGGATTTCACATCACTTGAAAGTCAGCTATAGGATTCCCGAACATGGTGAGGTTAAGTTCCAAGAAATCTGGTCCCCATATAGTTGGTCATACCTCAACCAGTACACAATCCGACGAAGAAGTAACACATTGGAATATCATGTCATAAGGGTTCCATATCAATAAATAGTTCATCATTTGGAGACCTGGTCTGTATGTTATAAAAAAAGGTAAATATAGACCGATTAGATTTGAGCCTGATGAAATCCAATTATACTCCGAAATATAACAAAACCAAAGTGGAGTATCTTGAAAGGAATACCTCGTCACGAGGGTCCCCACGTCGCTGAGGGATCTTCAATAGGACTCCCGGTTTGTGAGATACAATCAATTTAGCAAAAAGGGACCAGTCAGCTTCGGGTCCGGTAGGGGTCTGACCCAACCAGTCCATCGGGCCCATGGGTCCGGCCCAACCAGTTTGTCTAGCTGAGGTAGTGGGTTCAGTCAGTCTAGAGCTTTCTATTGGTCTATCCGATCAGCCCAAACATGCTTATCCTCTCTTCGCGTGGTGCGTTGGTGCCACACCATTCACCCGTCACAGCCTGCCTGGTTGTGGCTACTACCACTAGGGTGCCTATAGGCATTTCTCCTCCCGGAGGATGGCTCATATGTCCTCTACTATTGGTTTCTGGCACTGAACATATTGTGTTGTCGTGGTGGGGGTTGCCTTATTGGGCCATCGGAGTTGCCCCGGTGGTCCGTCTTCTTTCACATCTGCGCCTATGGGCCTCCTGGGTTGCCACCTTCAATATAAGGCCCTTAGTATTATCATTCCACCATGTTGTCCAGTCATGAATGGAGAACAAACAAATACCATGAAAAAGGAGGGTACAGTCCTTGTTCAAAATGGCTGGTTCCCTCTATGTAAGCTCGTAAACATGGAGAATTATAATCATCATTAACACCCGAGAAAGAAAACCCACATCAACTTCTAGAAATAAAGAACAAAACGCAGATCAACCCATTGGTCAGTTTATTCACATTCTTCATATTATTCCTAAATTGTAAAAGTGGGATATTAATCACAAAAATCAATTACACCCCCTACCTGAAATCGATGGTTGCAGATGATTGAGAAGATTCAAGTTTGTAGACGATCCATGTTTGTTGGAACTCGTCATCACTCAGTTTGAGTCCTCCAATGATAATCGCTTTAACACCATTCTTCATTGGATAGGAATGTCATCAGCTTTACGATAGATTCTTCTCCCACAGTTCTCAAAATTATTTCCAACGATTTGATTAATTAAAACAAACAACACCACATTGTGTTCAGTAAAATGGTATATTAATATTCCACAATTAATGAAAATTTAATCCACGAACGTAGTGGTTATACATACAAAGGGATGTTTCATTGAATGTATCTTATTTAGTGTTTCTCTGCCTATTGTTGTCCTACAATATTTCACTCAATGGCTGCTGAACAAATAAAATAACTCATTATGTTATTGTTTTTTTGGAAAGTATAAAAATTAATTTTTTCGTCTGACCCATGCTGGTTGAAGTTATGAATTTCCTAAGAAAATCTTCGCAATTTGAATTCTATAGTTCCCTCAAATTTTAAATCTGAGCACCAGTTTTGAAGATAGAAAAACCCGCTTGCACATTTACTAAATAGACCTTAAATAAGTTAAAAAATTATTAATGGTCACCCTCGACCCACATCGGTAAATTTTAGGCTCTACCAAATGGGGACATTTACTAACGAGCTCAACGGTACTCTCAGTTTTCCAATCTGAGTAAACATTTAGGAGTAATAAGGATTTGAAAACAAAATAAATGTTACTTAATCATTTTATTTATAGCCAAAAACCAACTTCAACTGTTTTCCCTCACATGCCAATGTTAGCATCTGTATAAGGAATGTATACCCTCATGAGTTCAGTGTTGGTCTTTTTTTTAATCCGAGTCACCATTCATGAGTTATAAGAATTTTAAAAATAAAAAAACTTTATTTAATTATTTTATTTATAGTTATTACATTTTCGATTATTCTCACTAGAGGTATCTGGCGACTAAACTTATATCTCACATAGGGTAAACTCACCATCATGAATGCAAATGTGTTCTTAGATTTCTAATCTGGGAACCTACGTAAGAGTTATTCCACTTTTTAAGGCAAACCAGTCACCTGCGCTATTTAAAGCGTAACATTTTTCGACGAATCATTCAGGACACTCCGGGCCTCAAAATCACGTTCTGATTCACTGTCTGAAAATAATTAAATATAACTAAAAAAGTATATGGTAATTCTGAGACATTACTATCTCCCCACCTTAGTAATGTACATTCACAAAAGACAAAACAAAGGCTAATCAAACAAGTGGGGGTACTAAGCATGAATCATAGCCTCCTGCTCCGTTATGCTCTACTCATGATTCCCCTACTGCCACCGAACACATTCTGAATGAGTCGATCAACCACTAAGTACCCACTCCTTTCAATCCCCTATCTCCACTGAGAACTCAGCAAACGTCACCCCATAGTCAATTTCAAGATCGCCTCAGCCGATGACATGTGATGGATCGTGCACGTACCTCCTCAACTACGACACATCGAAAACATCACACACTCGATGTATCTGTGGGAGAAAAGATAGGTGGTAAACCACCAAACCAACTCTACTCAGGATCTGAAACAGTCTGACTAATCATAGATATATATTTCCACTCCAAAAAAATATCCGCAATCCCCTTCGCGGTGGGACCCAATGGAAAAGATGGTCTCTCTTCTCCAACTCCAATGGTCCCCATATCCTGTCGGTTTATGACTGCTTTTTTTAGTGCAGTCCTCATCCTCTTATGGATGATCCGCATCTTCTCAGTGGTAGCCCGTACCATATCTGGAAACATGTGTACCGACTCCCATAGGTTTTTCCATTATAGAGGTGATATGCATGGCCACCCCTACAAAGCATCAAATGGTGTCACGCCAACGATGGAGTGATAGCTATTTCTCTACAGAAAACACACCAATGGCATTGGGTCCTTCCAACTATGACCAAAATCAGGACACAAGAATGATCTATGTCCTCTATAGTCTGTATGGTCCAATCTATCTGAATATCTATATGTGGGTAAAAGATACGCTCATGCATGATGGAACCTGATTCTCATCTGTCACTTACTGACATTTGGGGCATTGTGAAATGAACTCGGCAACCATTTTTATCATCCCTAGAAACCAAAACTGACATCGGAGGTCATGGTACATATTCGGCACACTAGGATGTACTGTCAAAGGGGTTTTATGAAATTCCCTCAATATATCCTCTAATAAAATCACAGGTACCATTATGTGTCCTCTAAAATGGGTGACGTGCTCCCCACCTTTCAAATATTCATCAGGATCCTGTCCTGAGAATATTTGAGCACATCAAGACCCAAAGTTAACGTCAACAAATTGTGCATCCCTAAATCACTAATGGAGTGGGGGGAGTAAAATTCAGAGAGTATAGGTAAGCTTGTCCATTATCTTTGATGAAGGATATCAGCATTACATTTAGTTGCTTCGTCGCCTTACTCAGTAGCTGTAAACAAGACCTCCTCCTGAGCGGGTCTTCCCCCACGTCCCCCTACCTTGGAGAATATACTACCACAAGGTCATAGTCCTGGTGGAACTCTGACCATCGATGCTGTATCATCTGATAAAAATCCTATTGTCACCTTTTCATCCCCGCAAATGGATACCCCTTTATCTAATTAATGTTCCCATCAATCCGTTAGTAGTTGTTAATCTATCTCCACTACCACTTGGTTAAGGTGTTGGTAGTCCACACATAACCACGGACACTCGTTCATATCAATATCTTCTTCTATATGACCTCTACCTATGCCCCTACATGCGAAGCTCAATGTAATACTTCAGATATACTAATCCTGATATCAGTTCCACCTTAGGGTGTAGAATGATAAATATGTTATTCCCCTAATTGGGAGGTAATCTTGGAATCATTTTTGAAAGTATTTTCCCACACTCAGCCACTTCCATTGGGAACTGAAAAAAAAAAC
Source organism: Viscum album (assembly GCA_963277665.1). Lineage (NCBI taxonomy): Eukaryota > Viridiplantae > Streptophyta > Magnoliopsida > Santalales > Viscaceae > Viscum > Viscum album. Next base: position 24,302,008 of record OY728120.1, on the reverse strand, counting down.
ATCCACCGCCATGAGGGTATGTCCGGCAAACACAACACTGATCGGTTGTAACCTCATGCATTAGTTAATCTTATGCTTCCTTGTTTCCATTCGAATCAACCAACTAAAACCCCATTCCAAATCTTTAGATATAAAACATCCTTTTGCCTAAAATACACAATATGAGAATGAAAAATGAATGAAAATTCCCTACCCATAAATACATCGTATAGACTCGACAATATCACCAAGAGTATCCAACTGAAACTCACTCCTCGTAGGTTAGATCACACCATCAGTGTAAGTTTGATTATCGAGTCTTTTAGAGGTATCTCGATACATAAGGATGAAGTTGAAGGATTAATTGGAAACTCTAGGTCTTGAACAAGATTCAAGATAATAAGGAATTATTAGTACTTATGTATATTAATACATAAACTAGATGTAGACACAGACCATACCTTGAATCTTTCCAGGATCCCTTGGGTCATTCTCTTTAAACTCATGTAGCTACTCCCATCCACTGTCGTCGAGCTCCCTAAGCCTAGTGGGGACCACATATGTGTACTGGTTGTAACATGTTGAAATGTACACCACACCCTTATACACTCCAAGATCTTCTTCCATGTTTGTTGCCCTGAAAATTTATGTGTCCCTATCAAACTCACTTCCCAAAACATTTTACACATCAAAGTATCTATGACTGACATCTGTTTCCTACTTTCCCACTACTGAAATTCACTAGCTGTATCTGACCAGTGAAAAAATTTCAACCACAATGGTTTTCTATATAACCCTAAAATAAATAATAATGCACAGTCAAATAGTGTAACGCCCCGACCCCAGTTACCCAGAGTCGGTGCATTATTACATAACATTGACATGATCACAAGAAAGATCAAATCTCGAAAGACAGATTGGTTTAGTATCCTTGGAAACACTAGATATATTCATAAGTTTTATATTACATCATTAAACGAAAAACTACTACAACAACATATTGTCTCCATAATCCACACTCATATCCCTACATAATATCCCTGCAGGTCATTCATAACTTACTTCTTCACTTCCTGGGAAAAATAAAACATAAAAAAAAGGGGTGAGCTCAAATGCCCAGTAAGGATAACAATATAGCGGAAACTTTCATAAATAAGAATAAACTATTAAGGCAATGTATAACTAAAACAAAATCCATTTAAACATGAACTTTCAACATGGTATGGCATAAATAAAATGAAATAATGCCATTTACTTATTGACATGGATATTCTACTAATCGAATAATCACATGCAAAAATCAATAACCACTTTCATAATGTTGGAATGCATAATGCCAGACTATCATAACCACATAGCCAAGGCCTCGTGCCAAGACTACAAATAAGATTTTGTCAAGGCCTTGTTCCAAGACACTAGTTTGTCTCATGAGACCTATCGATGCATCGAGGAGCTATAGCGGGCTCCACCCGTCACTTATTAAGTCCAATGCATTCCCATATGAAAAGGTTTAAACATAACATAAACATTCGTATTAAAACTAGCATACGAAATGTCAATAATTTCACCATAAACTATGAATGGTATAAAAATAGCACATCCACAGTCAAACATATCACAAAACCTTCAATACAATATATAAGTTTTGTATCATAATAAATCAACTTCAAATAATCTTAAAATCCATCAAAGGATGTTGACATAGATGAAATCAAATTTTTTTTTTAAAGAAGTATCTCCTTTTATTTTAAAATCATTTAAGATCCATATAAAATAAAACATTTTCTTTGAAAATATTCTTATAAGCTTGTATGGAAAGCTTCGACGATTTTATAACGGCGGAAAATAACCGCACCCGCCGTATAAGTTAAAAAAACATTCTTACCTCAATTCTGTCGAAAAGGTTAAAAAGGACCTTGTTTTGAAAACGACGGAAAGATTCCTTTATAAACCTCTTATAAAAAGTCAAACAAGGGTATAAATGACTTTAACCCATATTCTTGTAAATAGTAAAAATGTTTTGAAATACATTTTTAAGAAAACATGGATGTGGATGATAAAGAGATCCCAGTAGATTATTACGTATAAACAACCTCGGATAATGAAGAGATTGTGAAATAACCCTTACCTTGTACTTTTCCTTGGTTGGGGTAGGTTAACCTCCTGTATAATGGTGAAATAGTTGTTATTAAATTATACAAGAATCATATATAATAATATGATATCATATATGATCTTTTAACATTGATTTGTTAATAATATCTTAGAATTATCGTCGTTTCGGGAGTTAACTTACTCATTTTCTTTTATATGTTTTGTTACATAAGCCATGGTTGTTGTATCTTATTCATATCCAGAATGATATCTAGTCCTTAAACATCATTTTTAAATCATCAAATGATAATTATACTTGAATGGATACGATGGAGAATGAATCTCATCGCGTTCGTGGAGACGGTAGTCCGTACGTACGCACGAGCGACAATATCATTCTTTTGATATTAAAATAATATATAAATGGATGGTATATCATATATACAGAATCATTGACATGTTATATTTATTATTTACATGAGTTACACATCATTATTATACCCATCCAAATAATATTATATTGAATAACAATTACACCATGACGTGGAGACGGTAAGCTGTACGTACGCACGTATGGTGACATGTTATTCAAAGGGTGGATAGAATACTGAATATGATTGTACCATATTTATAATAACATCACAGTATATGTGAGATACTGGAGTTATTATTTTAGAATGGTAAGAACAAAGGAAGAAGAAGTGGAAGAAGAAATGAACTTGGAGAAGGGTGGTGAAATCATTACCTCTTCTTCGGGTTCTTCCTTTTGATTTGATCAAAAGGGCTCCGTAGGTTGGCTTTCTGATCAAACTAAGGCCTCTAGGTTGTAGTTAGGGATGTTGGGAGAGTATTTGGGCAGAGTTTGGCCGAACCAAAAGGCTTTTAAGGTGTGAAGAAATGAGAAGGAGGAGTTCCCTTTTATAAGAGGGGTGAGGGGCACCTTTGGAAAAGCTAGAAATATTAATTTATAATAAAGTCATATTCGTTTTCTAATGGCTCCAAAGCTTATTCTTCAAAGTTTAAGGTGGGGATAGGTCTCAAATCACTCAACCAATAGAATTTAGACAGGTTTGGGTACTTATATTAACCTTATCTTTAAGTATTAACTCTATGTTAATTAGTTTCACTTTTACAATGTCTCTTTGTATTTTTATATAATATGGTTAATAAACTTACTATATACATCCAAGCGACCCCCAAGTGGTACATTAATGATGAAACTATCATGATATAAGTCTCTTGGCCGAACCTTAGATTTTTAGGAATTTAATATCAATTAATAATATAATATTTGTTTTAAGAACTCTTTTATGTCAATTTTGACACTATTCAATAGTTGATTTTTGTGAAACTCATAACAGATTGATTACTTAGAAAAAAGTCGATTAAATCAATCCTAATATATCATATTATCCTATAAAATTAGTTTAATTCATTAAAAGTTTCATATTATATTTTTTTGGGTATTTATAATATCAATTATTTTAATTGTTCACTATTATAGTAATTACTGCATCATCATTGTGTCATAAATAAAATAAATTATTTAATGTCTAAAAATTCTAAATAAAATATAATTATGTTGTAAATCTTTTTAGATTTCTAATGAATATCTATAATCTAAAATCCAACTTATATAACCCTATGTAACAATTATTTTGCTAAAAGATATATGCTTGTGTCATTTTTGTATTCATTTTGACTTAATTAAAATAAAGTGTCATTATCACTTACAAGTGGATCCATGGGGTCCCAAAATCGACCCAAAGATGCCCATGGTCGACCATGTATCAACCAATAGGGTTAAGACACGTTTTAGGGTAATTTAGTATTATTATAATATTATTTTTTTAACCCTTATTTAACGGATTTACCCTTAACCATGGTAAATAAAATATTTACCGCAGTAATTATTCAAAATGTCTAAAAATAAAAGTTACCTATTTACACAATTTGAACATCCTGATTCCAAATATGGAATCCATTTTCCTAAATTCTAAACACAGAAGTGGCAGAAATTAATTTAAAATTAATTCCCGGTGTCAAAACCAAAAGCGTGTTTTTAAGAGATAATAACTATCAAAAGATTGACACTTGTTTATGTTCGGTTTAATTGTAAAATTATGTCTAATGACCAACATTATATTAAATTGTAAAAATATATTCTAAATATACTTTAAAACCACTCAAATTCATAATTTATCACTTTTAATTATTTTGATTAAAAAAGTTGTTTTTAATTAAAATTTAGTAATTTTCACTATTCATCAAAATATGAAAGTTATCCGAAAAGTACCAAAATTTCACCTTAGGCTAAATTCGATATTCCGAATCCAAAAATGAAGTCCATTTTGAAATATAAAATATATATATTTTCAAAAAGTAGTTATTACTATTTATAACGGCTAGTTTGATTGGTTATGGTGTGTTAGAACTCGGTGTTGCGTACAACACACGCTATCACATTATTCAAAGGGAAACGTACCGTGGAAGCTTGGGGTGTTTCATTTTAAATTTTTGATGTCCCCATTTAGTCAAAAAGTTTAAAATATTGTATTTAAAAAGGTTTCACTATTAGAAGTTGATAAAAGTGAAATACTGAAAATGAATCTGTTCTTGCATTATGACTAAGAAACTCATAATAGGGATTCTAAAATTATAAGGATTATATAAAGTTCAAAATGTAGTTATTACTATTCATGACCTATTTTAATGGTGTGATTGAACTCGGTGTTGCGTGTAGTGCAAGTTATTGAATTATTTTTAAGAAATAACACACTCTAAAATCCTGGGGTGTTACATTCTCCCCTCCTTCAATAAATTGCGTCCTCGATATATGAAATTGTTTTTCGAAAATAAAAGGTTGAAAATAGAAAATATATTTGTGGGAAAACCCACAGCGGAAATTGGGTTACTAAAATTTAGTCTTAATATGAGGAAAAGAGAAATGAAAGGGTCACCACCAAATTATTATCTTGATTAGGAGAACATTGGTGGCAATTAGAGACATATAATTGGAGGAAAAACGTAAATATTTATAGGTAGTGATTGAGGTCATCAATCACAAAAAGTATAAAATTGAGGTCCTTAAACTCATCAATCTATGATGATTTGAAGTACCATCGGTTCAACAAAATATAGGGTATTGGGATAACACATTTTTGACGTTTCAAAATATCTTAGTTGAAATCCCACATCGAAAAATGAATTAATGAGGCCTCTATTTAAAATAAAGAGTGGAAAGTATGAAGATTACCGAAAATAACACATACTAGGGTTCCATGTAGGAAAATATGGATATGGAGGAGAAATATAATCATCAATTATCTGATGGAGAGTGGTAGAGAACATGGATATGAAAAGGACAACAATCCCAAAGCCATAAATTAGTGATGATTTAAGGTACCATCTAGGGAAACATTTTTGTTCTAAGTTCCTTTTATTAATGTTGAGGAATTTATTTATGAGATTGGCTAATATCATAAGGAGATATACTTACTTTATAATCAGAGTTTTATCCATTAATAAGTTTCTACCACAAACTCATCTTTCACTCTAAAAGATAATAGAATGTAATTTTTTATTTATTTATATTATTCGTACAGGGTTTCAAAATAAATGAATTTATAATTCATCTACCAGATCTTTAAAAAAAACAACATTATTTAATCCAGGACATCTCATGGGCCAGTGGTAGGTGATACACCCTTATCGCCCTTCAGTTACGGGTTCAAGTCTCGCAACTTTGCCGGACGCGACGGGTTGCCGCCCGACCTCCGGGTTGTCCTTTTATGGCAATCCAAAATAATCCAAACTAGAACTATCCAAAATACTTCTGTCTAAACTCACAGTCCAACATTTATAAAGAAGGTAAACATAATATAGATCCTTTTTCCCCGTAATAGAATATGAATACCTTCATCATGTATTACCATATTCCTTATTGATTACATTCATGCTCCCTTATTCCATATAGAATGCTGGACATACTTCATTAATCCAAAAATGTTTTAAACCCCAACAATGATGGAATATAAAAATCATTAATCAGTTCCAAGGTATTCAAGAATATCCAATATAATTTATCCAAACAATCACATATTATTCCAAAATCACTACCTCAGTATCAGAACTATATTATGATTTATCATTCTCTCAACCATATATTTTCCAAAAATTTATCCTGCTATTGAGTCACTTTTCTTTGTTCCACACAATCTCAAGTCCTTAATGAAATAGTACTGCAGTACAATCCTTATATACTCCATAATTACTATAACAAGTACATTGTTGATACAATAATCAATTGACATAATCAACATAAGAACTCTAATCATTCCTCTTCAACTGTGGTAGTATCAAAACTTGATTATTATCCAATAACATCATTTGCGGCATAGTCTGATGACTGGGACATAGGTTCGCGTAGTGTCCAAACTCCTTGCAAATGAAGCATTGTACATTTGAAACCATTTTCTTACCCTTGCAGTCACGTACTTTGTGCCCTTTTTCTCCACACTTATAACAAACTCCCATTCCTTTCAGGCAAGTTCCAGGGTGTTTCTTTCCACAGTTACCACATATGGGAAAATTCTTCTTTTCCCTCTTCCCTTTATCCATTTTTCTCTCTTCCATCCTTTTCTTCTCCTGCTTCCCTTCAAAGCCATAGGACTCAGTATTCTCTTTACTTATCTTATCAACACATGATATTATTTCTTCATATGATGATAATACATGGGAGACTATTTCTCTTATAAATTCTAGCTTAAGACCATGAAAGATATGATCCTTCCTTCTCTTTGAATCATGTGCATTTCTGGAGTTCTCATTCCTTCTTCTGGGCGCCATTTCTAAACAATGGCATAAACTAGATCAGTTTATGAATCAAAATACATAATCCCATACTTATAAAACACTTAACATAAATTGAACTATTTATGGATATAATCCATAATCATAAAAAAAAAAATTCTTTGAGGATGTATATACTCATAATCCCTTCAAAATGATTTGTAAAGAAAATGAGAGTTATCCTAAGCATATCCCCCGGGAGTGTCGTAACCAAGAGTGCAGCAAGGCCCGTTGTCGTGCACCAGTTCCCGTTCGAGTCTAGCTCAAAGCGGTGTTTTCGGGTTTTATCCCTAGGTACATCTGTGCCAGAGCCGCCTCTACCTGCTCGTATCCAGACAGGGATGTATTGCTCGGAAAACTCACAAAATCTCTACAATACCAAAATTCTAGGAAGTTCTTCTATACTAATCCTCAAAGTTCATCTTAGGTCTACGTGCTCTAATAAGAGTTTATCTAAATCTAGCTTCCAAGGTTTGTCCTAAACTTCCTCTGATACCAACTGTAATGCCCCGACCCCAGTTACCCAGAGTCGGTGCATTATTACATAACATTGGCATGATCACAAGAAAGATCAAATCTCGAATGACCGATTGGTTTAGTAGCCTTGGAAACACTAGATATATTCATAAGTTTTATATTACATCATTAAACGAAAAACTACTACAACAACATATTGTCTCCATAATCCACACTCATATCCCCACATAATATCCCTGCAGGTCATTCATAACTTACTTCTTCACTTCCTGGGAAAAATAAAACATAAAAAAAAGGGGTGAGCTCAAATGCCCAGTAAGGATAACAATATAGGGGAAACTTTCATAAATAAGAATAAACTATTAAGGCAATGTATAACTAAAACAAAAGCCTTTTAAACATGAACTTTCAACATGGTATGGCATAAATAAAATGAAATAATGCCATTTACTTATTCACATGGATATTCTACTAATCGAATAATCACATGAAAAAATCAATAACCACATTCATAATGTTGGAATGCATAATGCCAGACTATCATAACCACATAGCCAAGGCCTCGTGCCAAGACTACAAATAAGATTTTGTCAAGGCCTTGTGCCAAGACACTAGTTTGTCTCATGAGACCTACCGATGCATCGAGGATCTATAGCGGGCTCCACCCGTCACTTATTAAGTCCAATGCATTCCCATATGAAAAGGTTTAAACATAACATAAACATTCGTATTAAAACTAGCATACGAAATGTCAATAATTTCACCATAAACTATGAATGGTATAAAAATAGCACATCCATAGTCAAACATATCACAAAACCTTCAATACAATATAGAAGTTTTGTATCATAATAAATCAACTTCAAATAATCTTAAAATCCATCAAAGGATGTTGACATAGATGAAATCAAAATTCTTTTTAAAGAAGTATCTCCTTTTATTTTAAAATCATTTAAGATCCATATAAAATAAAACATTTTCTTTGAAAATATTCTTATAAGCTTTTATGGAAAGCTTCGACGATTTTATAACGGCGGAAAATAACCGCACCCGCCGTATAAGTTAAAAAAACATTCTTACCTCAATTCTGTCGAAAAGGTTAAAAAGGACCTTGTTTTAAAAACGACGGAAAGATTCCTTTATAAACCTCTTATAAAAAGTCAAACAAGGGTATAAATGACTTTAACCCATATTCTTGTAAATAGTAAAAATGTTTTGAAATACATTTTTAATAAAACATGGATGTGGATGATAAAGAGATCCCAGTAGATTATTACGTATAAACAACCTCGGATAATGAAGAGATTGTGAAATAACCCTTACCTTGTACTTTTCCTTGGTTGGGGTAGGTTAACCTCCTGTATAATGGTGAAATAGTTGTTATTAAATTATACAAGAATCATATATAATAATATGATATCATATATGATCTTTTAACATTGATTTGTTAATAATATCTTAGAATTATCGTCGTTTCGGGAGTTAACTTACTCATTTTCTTTTATATGTTTTGTTACATAAGCCATGGTTGTTGTATCTTATTCATATCCAGAATGATATCTAGTCCTTAAACATCATTTTTAAATCATCAAATGATAATTATACTTGAATGGATACGATGGAGAATGAATCTCATCGCGTTCGTGGAGACGGTAGTCCGTACGTACGCACGAGCAACAATATCATTCTTTTGATATTAAAATAATATATAAATGGATGGTATATCATATATACAGAATCATTAACATGTTATATTTATTATTTACATGATTTACACATCATTATTATACCCATCCAAATAATATTATATTGAATAACAATTACACCACGACGTGGAGACGGTAAGCCGTACGTACACACGTATGGTGACATGTTATTCAAAGGGTGGATAGAATACTGAATATGATTGTACCATATTTATAATAAAATCACAGTATATGTGAGATACTCGAGTTATTATTTTAGAATGGTAAGAACAAAGGAAGAAGAAGTGGAAGAAGAAATGAACTTGGAGAAGGGTGGTGAAATCATTACCTCTTCTTCGGGTTCTTCCTTTTGATTTGATCAAAAGGGATCCTTAGGTTGGCTTTCTGATCAAACTAAGGCCTCTAGGTTGTAGTGAGGGATGTTGGGAGAGTATTTGGGCAGAGTTTGGCCGAACCAAAAGGCTTTGAAGGTGTGAAGAAATGAGAAGGAGGAGTGCCCTTTTATAAGAGGGGTGAGGGGCACCTTTGGAAAAGCTAGAAATATTAATTTATAATAAATTCATATTCGGTTTCTAATGGCTCCAAAGCTTATTATTCAAATTTTAAGGTGGGTATAGGTCTCAAACCACTCAACCAATAGAATTTAGACAGGTTTGGGTACTTATATTAACCTTATCTTTAAGTATTAACTCTAAGTTAATTAGTTTCACTTTTACAATGTCTCTTTGTATTTTTATATAATATGGTTAATAAACTTTCTATATACATCCAAGCGACCCCCAAGTGGTACATTAATGATGAAACTATCATGATATAAGTCTCTTGGCCGAACCTTAGATTTTTAGGAATTTAATATCAATTAAAAATATAATATTTGTTTTAAGAACTCTTTTATGTCAATTTTGACACTATTCAATAGTTGATTATTGTGAAACTCATAACAGATTGATTACTTCGAAAAAAGTCAATTAAATCAATAATAATATATCATATTATCCTATAAAATTATTTTAATTCATTAAAAGTTTCATATTATATTTTTTGGGTATTTATAATATCAATTATTTTAATTTTTCACTATTATAGTAATTACTTCATCATCATTGTGTCATAAATAAAATAAATTATTTAATGTCTAAAAATTATAAATAAAATATCATTATGTAGGAAATCGTTTTAGCTTTCTAATGAATATTTATAATCTAAAATCAAACTTATATAACCCTATGTAACAATTATTTGTCTAAAAGATATATGCTTGTGTCATTTTTGTATTCATTTTGACTTAATTAAAATAAAGAGTCATTATCACTTACAAGTGGATCCATGGGGTCCCAAAATCGACCCAAAGATGCCCATGGTCGACCATGTATCAACCAATAGGGTTAAGACACGTTTTAGGGTAATTTAGTATTATTATAATATTATTTTTTTAACCCTTATATACTGGATTTACCCTTAACCATGGTAAATAAAATATTTACCGCAGTAATTATTCAAAATGTCTAAAAATAAAAGTTACCTATTTACACAATTTGAACATCCTGATTCCAAATATTGAATCCATTTTCCTAAATTCTAAACACAGAAGTGGCGGAAATTAATTTAAAATTAATTCCCGCTGTCAAAACCAAAAGCGTGTTTTTAAGAGATAATAACTATCAAAAGATTGACACGTGTTTATGTTCGGTTTAATTGTAAAATTATGTCTAATGACCAACATTATATTAAATTGTAAAAATATATTCTAAATATACTTTAAAACCACTCAAATTCATAATTTATCACTATTAATTATTATGATTAAAAAAGTTGTTTTTAATTAAAATTTAGTAATTTTCACTATTCATCAAAATATGAAAGTTATCCGAAAAGTACCAAAATTTCACCTTAGGCTAAATTCGATATTCCGAATCCAAAAATGAAGTCCATTTTGAAATATAAAATATATATATTTTCAAAAAGTAGGTATTACTATTTATAACGGCTAGTTTGATTGGTTATGGTGTGTTAGAACTCGGTGTTGCGTACAACACACGCTATCACATTATTCAAAGGGAAACATACCGTGGAAGCTTGGGGTGTTTCATTTTAAATTTTTGATGTCCCCATTTAGTCAAAAAGTTTAAAATATTGTATTTAAAAAGGTTTCACTATTAGAAGTTGATAAAAGTGAAATACTGAAAATGAATCTGTTCTTGCATTATGACTAAGAAACTCATAATAGGGATTCTAAAATTATAAGGATTATATAAAGTTCAAAATGTAGTTAATACTATTCATGACCTCTTTTAATGGTGTGATTGAACTCGGTGTTGCGTGTAGTGCAAGTTATTGAATTATTTTTAAGAAATAACACACTCTGAAATCCTGGGGTGTTATAAATAGTACTGGCTCAGATGTCCCTATACACAGCTCTCTCAGAGGTCTGAGCCCTGAAGCACTGGATGTATCATGTTCATTGAGTACCTGGAATAGTAATTACGCCTCGAAGAATACTCAATTACCAACATGTCATTCTAACATAACTGTATATGCTCTGGAGAATACATACCCCTTAGATTTTCATGTAATGAGACACCTTATTTGAGAAATGTTCTCATGCTCTGTCCACAGAGAAGTCACCTCATCATAGGATAAGGGTAATCTAAGCCCTAGCGTCACCCTGCTGAGCCACATAGAATGATCACTGCAAGGACCCCATCTGATCTAATAGTGTCACAGATAGATGGAATCTTAGTCACAACCTCAAGACAGACATTAGCTTCTTGTGAGTCAGGTTAGACTTGGATCCTGATGGGTATCTGCCACTGAAACACATGTAAGGCACTAGGCCTACATGTGTCCTCTACTGTTAGTGCTGGAAGTAACATCTAGATAACAGGATGTTGTATTATTGGGACACTTCCCAAAGGCACCATCTCAGAAAAAATCCTTGTAATGAATCCTCATTACTCTATAGACCATCCTCATACTCACAAAATAGAATCTTGGAAGACTATCTGCACGGAGGCATCTTGATGAAAATCAAGATGAACCTTGTTCAATAAGTTGCAACCGGTGAGTTGACTCAAAATAGATCAAGATAGATAAAAAATTTCAAAATACATTCAATTACTATATTCTTGAATTGAGTCGGAATATAGAGTTCAATGTCCTAGTGTATGGATACATTGGCCGCTACACAAACACTAGACACCCTAGACAGAAATATGAACTCATGAAACTTTAAACTATTTCCCCCATTAAAAATAAAGAATCCTAGTTACTCTGGTTGAACCATCCTCCCTTTAATACCACTTTTTCATGACCCATCCCCCAGGGCATGTGATGTGACAACCCCAAGCCTACCTTCTATAGGCCAGGGGTTAGCGACTATCAATGGGAATTCATAACCCAAAAAGGGAAGGCATTTCCATTAAACCTATACACACACAGACTAGGTACACATTCCATACAATTAAAACAAAATTGAAAAATGGAATGTATAACCACTACTAGAAAACATTACTAAGAGTAAAAGTAAGTACTGATTTAAAGGTACCAGTACAAAAGACCAACTATAATAAAATTATAGAAAAAATGGAAAATGTGATTTATAGGTCTTCTACCCAGGAACATACCTAATGTGTAAGTACAACTCGATGTCTGTCGTCACTACCACTCACCACAGCTGCCAATCACCTCTGAGAACAGTCTAGCCCTATCTCCTCGAGTCTCAGTCAAGCTGTCTGTTTTCTATACAAGACACAACAAGGTTTGAGAAAAGCCAGTGTAGGGGTGAGTATAAAAATACTCAGTAGGGATCCCGAGATCCCTGAAGGTCTCTCATAATTCCAAAATGTAAAAATCCCAAATCATGATCTCAATCACAAAGCACTAAGTGAAAAAATTCTCACAATAGGTATATAACTAAAATAATAGGTATAATGATTATTAGTCAAAAATATAAATTAAATTATTTTGTTTATAATATCATCTGCAGAACCATGAAAAATTTATTATATTACCGATCCACGGAGGGTCGTAAGTTGTCAATCCACACAGGGTCATAAGTCGTCGGTCCACACATGGTTGTATATCATGAACCCACATAGGGACATAAGTCATTGATCCAAGATGGGCTGTTCTAAGGATGGTCCACAACATGTCATGATACTACTAATCCACACAGGGTCGCTCTGATGACAATCCACAAAGAGTCACACTTATACGATCCATAGAGGGGTTCTCTTCACTGATAGCTATCCATTAGACCCCTGCACTTGGTGCGCTTGTGTTCTCGAGACTCTGGTCCCCATATCATTGGTCATACCTCAACCACCACAAAATCCCATGAAGAAGTAACCCATTATACCATCCTTCCATAAGAGATCCAACGCATAAGTTGATGTGTCAATCGGAGGCTGGATCTATATGTTGTATGAGAAAAGGTAAATTGGTCCCGGTTAGATTCGAGTCCAATCAAACATTGTCATAATCCATCTTGTTCCAAAAATAATGTGGAGTATCTCAAAAGAACCATCTCATCACGAGGGTCCTCATGTAGTTGATTGAAACTCAATCAGTCGCTCAAATTGTGAGATATGCCCAATTTAGAAAAAAGGGTTCAGTGGGGTCTAGGTCTAGTAGGGGTCCGGCCCAGATGTCCGGTCCAACCCAGTTGGCAGACCCGGCCTACCTGGTAGGTCTAGCCGACCTGAAAAACCTGGCCTGCATGTGGGCTAAATTCCAAACGCACCGACTAAACATAGAGCGTCTTGTTTATATAACTGGCGTTGTAAGCGGGGTTCCACCCCTGCATCCGAAATGGCCGGCTAGAGCCATGCGGCCTGAGCTGGCCACTCTTCTCCCTACACGGAATGTCAGTGCCCCAACATTCCACCAACACAGCTTGGCTGGCCGTAGCTCCTACCTCCACTGAACCTGTGGGCACCAATCTTCCATGCAGCCAGCTTGGCTGTCCGCCACCCCCGTTTACTAGCAACATCAGTACTAGCTTCCGGTGCAACCCTTCTGTGGGTGTCACGGTGACGGTAGCCTCCACGGGCCACCATAGTTGCTCTGATGGTCTATTTTCTATCATGTCTATGCCTATGTGCCTCCCGAGTTTCCACCATCACAGTGAGACCCTTAGTTTCATATTTCTGCCACATTTCCCTGTCGCACACAATAAATATAGAAAATACCACGAATGGCGGAGTGTCTAGGCCATGTTATAATTGGTCCATGCCCTTCGGGCTAGCACATAATCATTGGGAAGAATAATAATCATTAACACTCCCTAATGAAACCCCACATCAACCTCCTGTAATATATAATGAAACACTGATCAACCCATTGGTCATTGGATCTGTGTTCTTCATATTATTAAAGAATAGGAAATGAGGGATATTAAACATGTAAATCAATTAAACCCCCTACCCGGAATCAGTGTAGAAAATGTAGGAGAAGATTCAGATTCATAGACATCCCAAGTTCACTGGGGCTCATCGTCACTAGGTTCGATTCTACCAATGATCATCGCCCGATCACCATTCTTCAATGGGTAGGAATGTTGTCAGCATCACGATAGAGGCTTCTCTCATGGTTCTCAAAATTCATTCCAACTGTTTGATTAATTAAAAGAAACTGCACCACATTACATTCATTAATATGGTTTATTAAATAACCTCAATTAATGAACCCTTAATCCAAAAATGTTATGGTTACAAATCAAAATGAAAATTTCATTAAATTTATCTTATTTAATGTATGTCATTACACTACGGTCCATCCATCCACCACTCAATGGTTGTAGAAAAAATAAAATAACTCATTTAGTTTTTTTATTATTTTTTTCTGAAAATTCCAAAATTTATCTTTTTTGTCTTAACCTTTACAGTTGTAGTTATACATTTCCTAAATGAATCACAACACTATAAATTCTATGGTGCCCTCATATATTCAACATGAGAACTGTTTTAAATGATAGGAAAACCTGCTCACATGTTTACTGAACGTACCATAAAAATGTTAAAATGTTATTAACAGTAAACCTTATCCCGTGACGGTCAAGGTTAGGGTTTTCCAGAGGATGACACGCCCATACGAGCTCAGAAAAATAATTGAATTTCTAATCCATGTTATCACTTAGAAGTTATAAGGATTTTAAAATTAAATAATTGTTACTGAATTATTTTATTCATAGCCAAAAACTAACTTCCACTATTGGACCGCACCCACGAATGTTAAGATATGCCTATGGAAACAATACCCTCATGAGCTCATCAGTTGTCTTGTATTTTTAATCCAATTCAATGATTAGGAGTTAAAATCATTTGAAAAATAAAATAATTTTATTTGATAATTTTATTTACGGTTATGCCATTTTCATGATTTCATAGTAGAGGCCTATACTGACTAAACAGAAGTCACTCATATGGTAAGCATGACATCTTGAATGAAACGGTACCCTCAGATTTCCAATACGGGATCCCATTTAAGAGTTCTTCTATTTTTTTAGAAAAATGCCCACACATGCTATTTAATAATTAACATTTTTTGACGAATCATTCTAGGCATTCTTAGTGTCAATATCACATGTCGTCAAATATCATGGTCTCGAAATAATTCCATATAATTAAAAAAATATGGAAATTTGGGGACATTCTAGAGTAAACATTATTACTTATTCGTAATTTTATTCATGTAGCTTGTTTTACATCCATAATCTTATGCATGAACCAGATTACATGTTCACAATGTTATTAAAGAACCTAATTACATATTCAAATTATTTAGCATGAACCTAATTACATGTTCAAAATGTTATATACAGATCTAATTTCATGTCTGTTAGGTAATGTGTGAACATAATTACATGTTCTCAATGTTTTCATTGGAATTCTTTAACGTCCTTTAGGAATTACATGAACCTGAATACATGTTCACAATGTTATGAAATGACATGGTTTCACATCCATAAAGTTATGTGTGAACCCAATTATATGTTTCAAGTGTGATGCATGGACCTGGATGTGTGTCCACATGTTGATGTTGGGGCCTGATTTCATGTCCTTGACTTAATGAGTGAACCTATTTATAATTAAAAATGTTTGCAACATTATATACTAGTGTTCATGCTAGAAATTCAATTTGTTTTCCTTTGTTGTGATTCCTTGGGAAATGTTATTTATTTCCTTATGATTCATTTCTTATGAACTTCCATTATTTTTTATGTTCTCTAACATGCAGGTCATGATTTTTAAATTTTATGCTCATGTTCTATACCCTTTTGTTTACGTAATGCTTATGCATTACCATTATTTACCCTTACTAAGCATATGAGCTCACTAAATTCTTATGCTTCCATTCCCTAGGTAATGGAGAAGATTTTTATGTATATATACTAAAGTTTTATATCTTTATGTGTGACTTTGATGAACTTTCAATGGGAGAAAATATTTTTTTTCATGTCTCCAAAGACCCTAAACTATTAGGGTCCTCGAGCATGTATTTCTGTAATGTGGTAAATATTATTCTAAAATTATGTAATATACATGTATGTTACACCAAATTCAGTATATTTGTAATTAGAGGGTAGGAGTAGTCAGCCTTTTGAATCTAGGTTGAGATAACCATAGATAGATCCATATGTATATTTCCAAATATATCTCTAAGGATGTCTCTAAGTATAAGTATGATGATGTGTTAACATTATGAAAAATGTCTAGGAGTTTTGGTAAAGGATGGAGTTATTAGTTTCCTAGAAATACTACCTTTTTTGGATACTACAAGTGTATGTGGCTCTGGAACATTTGTACCTCGGGTTAAAAAATCTAACAGTAAATTTTAGATAGGACATAGGGTAATTGTGTACACGACAACAAGCCTTACTGTAAATCTAGTTTTACAATACGAAAGGATATGATTTAGGAATTCAAAAAAATAATCATAAACCATTATAAAGGACTTAAATATATGTTTTATTTCAATAACCAAGGATAACAATAATCTTTCATTGATTAAGGACGGTGACATGATGTAGATACCCTATAAGTTATTTTTTCCTGACTCTATGTTTTTCTTCTATGTTACGTAATTCTCAATCTATTCCTCTAGTTTTTGTGAATTGTTGGAAGTAGAAGGAACTTGATTAAGGTTGAATGTGATGGATAGTTTGCTGATGAGAAGTAAAATGGGGTGATCAGTGGAGAAAAATAAATTGCAATTATGCTGAATCAGCTATCATGTTATATGATTAACAATGTTAGATGTGGTGATATAACTAACAGGTTAAATATAATAAATATGTACTTCTATGGTAACAAACATAGATGAATGAATATTTCACTACTTTAATATCAATTTTAAGGGATAAATAACATTGTGGATTAGATCATATGGATAGAAGAATGTTATTAGTGCAAGAAAAAAGGTCATATAGTGAGGAATTTCCACAATGTTCAATGAATTATACATGGAGAACAAGGTAATTACAAACTCAATGCTTGATATAATAATTTACATCTATACTGAGTATGTACATCTTCCATTCCAAACATTAATGTTGAATAAGTATTGAGTTTATATATTTGGATTCTAAAATTAAGAATGGTGATTTATATATGGATTGTTCAGTTTATGTTTTTTCTAAGTATTGAAATGAATAGATTTAATAGTATCAATGGACTATAAATGTGATCTCATGAATGGTGAAATTTTGACTAAGGTATGTTAACCTTTAAAATGTTCACTATGATAAGATAATATTTTATGGGACAATGCAGGTTTCCTTTTTTTTTTTGTAATTCAGGTTGTTTCAATGTTTAAAGGGGATATATAAATAGGGTAATCACAATTTTGGAATGTGAAAACCTTGTAATACATTTCAATATATATAGGATTAAATGTTAAGTTTATTCCATGAAATTATCTCTAATGTATTAAATTTGCGTCATTTATATGGGTTATATGGCTAAAAATTTATGAAACATTTAGGTAAATTTTTAGATGAAGTCAGTAAAATTTATGTTTTACCTCTCCATATCAGGGATTATGCCTATTGGACAGGTTATTCTAACTACATTGTGTTTATGATAACTGCTGAAAAATGGGATGTAATATCATGGATCCAATTATCTATTCGTACATTAGGAATGAAAAAAGTCACCATAATTATTATATAAATTTGTAATGAAGATCAAAGAACATTAAAGGGGTGACATTGACCACATATCATTAATGAAAATATTTTAATGAAAATTCTTCATATTTTATGTGAATAGTACATTGAAATAATTTTTTAACATGGTACTTCTATTTCTAATGAATTATATGGTTCCATAGATCATCACCAGTTTTTGGATTTGTGTTGGTTATCATTCTCCTAACCTTGTTCTCTATAACTCTCCATCAAAACATTATAGTCATATTTTTCTTCCATGTTCATTTCATTGCTTCCTAACTATGTTCTATTTTGTGGGAATCTTGTTATGAGTTAACTTGGGTAATCATAATGGTTACAATAGTCCTTTTAAAAGAAAATATTTTTATTTAGTTTTTACGATGTGGGATTATATGATTGAAACATTAATGTATTAAACCATTGATAACCTAGAATAATTTCATGGGTCTATTTCAATATAAGGGGTGTAGAATGTAAAACCTTGAGATTTTGTGAAATTTATTTTTTAATTTATTTATTCATTTTGATATTTTAAAAAAATTCAAAATAGCTTATAATATGTTTTTCTTGTGTTATACACAGCACCAATTAGATATTTCACTACACACATGGCATAGCTTAGCATGTGGTACACACAACATTGAGTCGCCTTCTGTTACATTCAAGACTAAGATTTACTATCTTTTATGGGAAAAAATTCTTTAAAAATAAAATTTGACACTTAATTGAATTTTATTTTGTAAATTAAATATAATTTTTTAATTTTGAATGTTGAAATAAGACTGTGGGGAATTTTTCAGGTTTTTCTAATAACCATCATTTTTTGATGAGTAGTGAAAACATATGCATTTTAGTTTAAACTTCATTTTATCTTAAATAATAATTAATGATAAATTATAAATTATATTTTAAGTAGAGTAAAATTAGATAAATTAAACATATATTTATAAAATTATGTTCATTATAATCTGTTTTAGATTTAATTTTATATAAAAACATTAAAAATCATTGAATGATTTTTTATATTAAAAAAATGTTATTTCACCCCATCCACGAGATTAGCTTCAATCATATTATTACAAATTTTTTGATTTAAATTTTTAAAATACAATACTAAAAGATATAATCAGTATGAAATTTTTGGTTATTAAAATCAACTTACGTTTTTGATAAAATTTACAAATGTATTTGATTAAAATTAATTATAGAGATTGAGGTATGATTAAAATTTATATTGGACTATACTATAATCAAAAGGACCAAAATTACCTGAAAAAGATTCCATATTCCATTGGATGCCAATATATATACCATATCGTCACATGGTTCTAAATCTTTGGGTTATTTTGATACTATTAAATGATGGTTCCCTATATAAAATGTTATGTAGGGATAATGAAAAATGGGAACATTACTTACCATTAAACATTATAAAAAATTGAGATATGTAAAAAAAATATGTATTAAGTTATATATATATAATTTATTGAGAAATGGGATATTATTATCAAAAATATTTATCAATTATTTTTAGATATGGTTTAGTTACATAAAATTATTAAAAAAATCCAATTTTGTGATAAATTATTTAATAATAAAATAAATAAATTATACTATAGATATTAAAAGTGAAGTTAATGTATTGAAATTTATTTAATTATTTTTTAATATTAATGTTTCATGTTCGTAATATGTAAACTTCTAATATTTTAATTACAATAGTAAATTGATATTTTAAAATTAATATAAAATAAATAATGTCAAAATTGACATTATTATTTTACAAATAAGTTAAATTTTATTAAATGATTTAAAATTAATTAAAATCATATATTCAAACTTTCTATTTCTAATTATTAAAAAATATAAATGTTTTTCTATTAATGAACTATTTAATCTTTTAAAGTTAACATATTGACGGGAATATCATAAAAATGTTGTTAACAAAGTCCACATTGAAGTATTGTTTTAGTGTGTCATGTGAGTTTTTTTTATTAATTTCCAAAAAAATGAGAATTTTATTTCATTAATTATATATACTATTAATAATTATGTGGCTCTATGTTTTCTAATTAATCTCAGTTTTTTATTGTTTATTTTTAAATGAATTTAATTAGAAAAGTACAAGATTAAAAAAAATCCACATGATAAAATTGTGGAATCATAGAAGTTAAAGAACCAAATTTATAAAATACACATAATTTTATATGGTAGAGGTTTTAATAAACCCTTATTAATATATTATCCAGTATATACTTTTTTTTGTGGAACTTTATGTAGTTTATACAACCCATTAATGGATACCTTTTGGTATTTACAAGAGTTTCACTCCCCATCCAATATAAAAAGGCAAGAACTCTAACACTTTATCACACATCTCAAGAACCATTAGTCTGAAAATATCATCTCAAATAAGCTCTCCAATTCCACTCATTCCTCCTAGAATCATTCCCTTGGTTTGATTGAATCTCATTGATGCCTTTTCGGATGAACCAAAAGGAGTTACACGATTTAGAGGTAATGTCTTATCTCAAGAACGATTCCATTATTTTTATTCTTCACCCCATAAAATTTTTTTCATACATTATTGTGTGAGAAAACCATTATCCTAAATATTCTAGATTGTAGTTATGAAAACGTCCCTACCTACACTTACAAAAACTTCTAACTAATGGATATCAAATATATTGTTTCTCTGTATAGTGATTTACTGCCTCACAATACATTGATTGCTCATTTTTAATTTTCCCCCTATAATGGGAGACATTATGATGGAATAATAATTTATATATGTTATATATAATGATTATTATGTATTTATTCTTAATTTTTTCTTTTTAAAACACATTACATATTATTTCTATTTCGTGGTAATACGATAATCTTGTTTTAAGAAGTGTGGACTACTGCCCCCTCATTGTGATGTGATTCTTTCACACACCTCATTGAATGTATTACAGATGGGTTTAATGAAGATATATTATATATATGATATTTAAATTCTTATTTAACAATTATATTTATATACATATTTCAATTATATACTCTCTTGTAAAAAGATAAAAAATACCGAAATAACATTCATGCGTACGTAGGTCATACTGTCTCCATGATCAGTGTCTTCCATTTCATTATTCTATAGTCTATAAATTATTATAAAACAATTATAATACATATAACTGATATTCATAAAATTTTATAAATTCTGTAATAATAATATGATTATACGGATTAAAAATATAAAAAATTAAGATACAAGCAAAGAATAAAGAGAATATTACCCTAAGTGAAACCATAACATAGGATCATTAAAAAGAATGTGATATAAGGTCGTAATAAACACATTTATTCTAAATAATATAAGAATAATATTCTATAAAATTTTATCATAAACTTATATTTATCATACAGAAAGGATGTATGAGTATGAATAAGTCAAAAGTTTATGGGATTTCATCTCACGGTTAATTTCAGTGAGAATCATTTTATATTTACCACTAATTCTTTTTGTGTGGTGAATGAAAATCCCATGTTTAAAATAGATATATATTATTGTTAAAATTATCTGTAATAACATTTCCATTTTATAATCATTCATCATGGAATTTATTTTTCAAAAGATAAAAAACTGGTTAAAATGTTTTTTGTAAATTTTCCAACTTTGAGGCTCATGTTTTGTTATACAACTAAACTCTAATCACTTTAGTATATAATTCAATTTTACATGTTATATCATGAATATAATTCCTTTTAGGATATATTATTCTTTATCTAATTTCCATTTCGTACAGGGAGAGTATGATCCCATGTTATCGAGTTATAAGAGTCTATTTAGGCAATCTCATCTGTTTTCGAGATCTTCGATAATTGTTTTTCCTTTGATGAAATATTATGATACATATATCTTGAAAAATCATGATTTTCATTCCCATCTATTTTTTGAAGATAAAATTTTTTGAGCAAGCTATTTAACCCCTTGGTTCTTAGGACAATTTTTTTATGTTAAATCTAACTGTCTTAGTCTTCGGTCAGAAATCCATTGTATTCAAAAATCATGTTTTTGAAAAAAAAATTCAAAAATGTTTTCAAATGTTCCATGAAGGTAATTTTCATGAAAAAAGTATATTAAATGTTTTATTATTCTAAAATATTTATTTTTATTTTTTCCAATATATTTTCAATGAATTTTTCTTTTCAACATGTATTATGTTAGAAAAAATTAGTTTTCATAGAAGAAAGGAAATTTTCCTCCAAAGATATTTTTAATGATATTTCAAAATAATTTTCTATATAAGACGACACATATTGATGTTCATCATTCCCTTATAGGATATGATATAAAATTTTAATTCATATTATTTTTATGTATGGTTTATGCTTAAGTTCATGGTCTTTATAATGCCAATTTCCCATTCACAGTTTACATGATTTTTAATCCCACTTCATATAACAACTCATTAATTGAAGAAATAGTTTCTAAACCTATCTATTCTCCAGAGGTTATTATGTAATGAAATTTTAGTGATTCCCATTTGATTTCATGGGTTATGATTTTATTTTTATAAAACTTATGTATTTTTATAGGTCTTGATATGATTATTAATTTTTTAAAGCCTCTGTAATTTCAAGGATTTGTTTTTCATAAAATCTATGGAATTTTTTGAGTCCATAGTGTCTGACGGCACGCGATTCTGAGGCCCGGAGTGCCCGGAACGATCCGTCGAGGTTTTTTTAAGCATAAATTATCGCACGTATGCAGTTTTCCTGAAAAAAAATATATCTATTTAATGGTTACTCATATCAGAAATCAGAGGCCAATGCTGCGCTTAGGATGGCTGGTTTACCATAGGTGTGGCTTAAGTTGAGTCGGCACGAGCCTCCTGTGAGAAAAAATGAAAATGACATAATCGTAAATAAAATAATTAAATAATGTTACTTTATTTTTCATATTCTTATAACTCACAAACGGTAACTCAGATTATATATCATAGTCCACCGCTGATCTTGTGATCATAATATTTCTTTATACAGATACTAACTTGGGTCGGTGAGGGCCACCAGAGAATGTTATTTTTTGGCCGAAAATAAAATAATTAACTGACAACAATTTATTTTAATATTCATAACATTTAAATGGTAATTCGGATTGGAAATCTGAGTGTACTGTTGCGTTCGTTGGGCCATGATTCACCTAGGAATAGGCTAACCTCAATCTCTGTGGGTCTAGGGTGGCTGTTAATCATTTTCCGAGAATTTTTTTCGGGTATGTTAAGTAAACGTACGTTTGGGAATTTTTATCTTTTTAACCGGTGGTCGGAATTGAAATCTAAGGACACCAATGAACTAGAAAGGCCGGTATTTACCTATGGAGTCCTTTACCATAGTTGTATTTGGTCAAGAGTGGAAGTTCATTTTTTGGGGTTTATTGTTTAAATAAATAAAAATATGAATTAGATATTTTTATTTTTGTGGGTTGTTATAATCTCCAAAGGGAGGTTGGTAGTGGGGCCCACCCACACATAACCTCTCATGAGAGGATAATGTGTGTTGGGGCCCATATAAACCAAAACCCTTTCACCTCCCTTCAACTCACTTAAACATTTTTGAACCCCCCATTAATGTGGTTAAACCATTCACATTCCAACTCCCTCCCCTTAATGTTTCCAACACAAGATTAAATAACGCCTTTATTAATTAATTTATGCTGTCAACATTTCATTTTGAATTAATTTGAAATTCTTGTCAACATTATAATATTGGGGAGCCTTTTAATATAATGGGCATGGAAAAAATTTGGTGGTGGAACTTTTGGAGAATTTGGGAGAGAGTGACCTTCCCCAAAGAACACGATGAAGGTCCTCTATCTCTAATAAAGAACAATGAGACTGGACGGAATCCTCTTTGGGTTCGACATCAGCCAGACTAGATGGAATCCTCCTTAGGTTCAACATCAATGAGACTGGAATTAATCCACTGTGGGTTCGACAGTAATGATACTGGACTTAATCCTCCGTGGGTTCGACATCAACAAGACTGGAATGAATCCTCCATGTGTTTGATAGTAATAATAATGTAGTAAATCCTCCATGGATCCAACATCGATGTCAAAATAACTAGAATCCTCCATGGGTTCGACACCGAGGACTACTATACTAGAATCCTCGGTGGGTTCGACAGTGACAACTACTGTACTTGTATCCTAATGGATCTGACAGTTTGACTTTTGTACTTGTATCTTGAGTGGGTTCGACAGAGTAGCTGGTCTAGTATCTTGAGTGGGTCTGACAGAGTAGCTGGTCTAGTATCCAATGTGGGTCTGACCATAGAGATGGTCTAGTACCCTATGTGGGTCCGACAGCTTAGATGAATCAGTGACTACATCTGATCATCTCTAATTTATTAAAAAAGATGTATACCTATGTGAGATGAGTCTTGACATTTAATGATTATCATCGATGTGATTGACTTACTTTCCTATGTGGATTGGGTTGTGTATGGGCTTGGGAATTGTAAAAAAATGTTATTGATAACTTAGGTATATGTATGGTAATATACCTAAGTAGAGTTGGTTGATACTTTGTGATTGTATCTTTCTTCTATGATTGTATCTTTTTTTATATCCCATGTTCATATTTTTAGTTCTAATTCCATGTTTTCTATTGATTTTTTAATTCCTATGTATTTTTAGAGGCCATAATAAGTTCAATAGTTTTGGAAGGGATATTATTTAAAAAAAAAGTGATAAAAAATTCATAAAATAATATTTTAAATTATGGAATCCTATTTTCATGAATGAATAGATATTTAATAAATGTTAAATCTTTTTTAAAAGTTATATATATTTATTTATCCTTTTTTTAATGAATATAATCCTAATTTCACAAGAGAATTAATAACTAATCAAAAATTTTGATTAAACTTATAATAATGGGTCTGCAATGTAACATTTCCTTAATATCTCTTTATAGAGTGAACTATTTTCATGCATAGTATGAACTAAAAAATAAAAAACTGTGGTGTTAGTAACTTTTATTCATTAATATAGAACAATATAACCCACATTCTAAAACAAATTAACTATATCCTTCATGTAATTACCGTCATCCTTATGTCATAATCCATCATATGTAAAAATAGAACTAAAATCGTCCTCAACTCCATGATTATATTCTCAGTACCATTATTGAATGAGGAAAATATGAATTAGTAAAATATTAATCGCTAGAATAACTATCATGGTGTAAAACTATCATTCAGGTCAAGATACTATTACACTAGGAATGCAATTTTTTTATGATATTCACTCACCTCCATAGAACATCTATCTAATTCAAAATCATGTTTTTAATAAATATAACACATAACCATATACAAAACACCTAGATAATTTTTATGTATAGTCTAATCATTGAATAAATAAAATTTTATAGTCATCCTCAAATTACAACATAAGAAAAATTGTTTATATATGTGTACTTGAACTCTTTTTGTACGATGAGTGAGAAATTCACCAAGACTAAACAACAATGAATCGATAACACTATTTTTCCAAATAACATTAAGTGGAGATAATTCAAACTTAAATAATCATATCCTACCTATGATAACCAATAAATATAGATAATAATTTAGAAAACATTAGATTCATTAACTGAACTTTTGAATTATAGAGATGATAATTGTTTGAAAATGGAATATTCTAATAAAGAATCAATGATAATAAATCTATAATGTTATATATATTGTTCTATATAAAATATATTTTTTCCATTATCAAGTCCATAAATTGTCTCATATACATGTATAAGTTATATTATATTCATTTTTACTATCATTGGGAGGATAGGGAATATTGAGTATGTTAATCTCAATAATAATGTAAATATATATATTTGATTATCTAATTATAAACTGACTTGGTCGATGAATATTTTTAATATATTTAATCTATGTGGATAATCACAATACATTCCGCTAGATATAGATATAAAATTAATAAATATATCTCAATTTATGGCCAAATTTCATACTCAATATATATATGGTCAAATCCATTCATCATTAAGCATCAATTGATGATATGTACAAAAACATACACATCCACCAATGAATTTTATAAGCAAAATATATGATTTAATATTGGTTTCTAAGAATAATGGTTACCATTATATATATCATTCCAACCACAGGTACAAGGGTTACCAATTGAAAAAACACAGATAGAATTCAAAAAACATGCTAAATGTTAATCTAAGTTGTTTACATAATGGGAAATCCTTTCAAAAAAATAGCTGTGTTATTCCTGAGATTATTTTTTATCTCCATAAGAAATCATACCCACAATAAAATAAAATCACATCATAACCTACAATAGTATTTAAAAATTATCATATAGATATTATTTAATTTCATATATTGATATGTTAATAGTTAATCACTATATTTTATAAACATATATAAAGTAAAATAATAATAATTTGAATTAATTATTTTATATTACATGATACGTGTCATAATAATAATCAGTTTTAAAACTACTATAAAAAGTCTTCATAATCACATTTAAAATAAAATATTATATTAAATACAACTATAACAATTTTATTCTTTATAAACATTAAAGGATTTAAAAAAACAACACATCTAAATGTAATTACTATCATATATATATTTTATTATATGGAAAAATATACTAATAAACCATATTAGTGAGTAATATTTTTGATGATATTTTTCGATAAATGATACATATAAATCACAATACCTTTTTTTCTTATTGTAAAATAATTTTGAGCATCCATTACATAAAAAATACAAGTCTATGATACTAATATGTATTTTTATCTATAGATAACTATTATTAACTTTATCAATATCATCATACATCCTTTATAATAAAATGTTTCTTTTATGAAATTAATTAATTAATATTACACATTACACCAATATTTTTTTCACATACATTTTCAAAAATACATTAAGATATAATGTCATCATTAATTATTTATGATAAAAAAAATATAAAATTGTACATTTCTATTTATCGATATATCCTAGAATCTTTTATGATATTTTGTGGTCTTATATTTAAAATTTTACTAAATAAATATTTTATTTCCTATAACATTTATACTTCAAAATATATTCCCACTTGCCTCATAGTAATAATTTTACCTCTATAATATAATTCAATTAATCATAATTTCCATTTTTTTTGTAAAATAATACTTATATCGAATACTATGTTGATAAAAAATAAAATATTATATCCATTTCATCGAATGTATTCAATGTGTTTGGATAAATATATAAAAAGAAAATTATTCCTATAAAAATATGAAATGGTTAAGTAGTTGAATTCGGACTCATTATTTTTTACCTAATATCTTGTATAAATCCTTTTATTTAAAATAAAACACATTTTGTAATTATTATTTTTTTCTAAATTTTATTGATTCTAGTATCGAATTCACTATGAGTGTTAAACACCATCGTCACATATTTTTAATAATTTCACGTCATAAAAAATGTTTCTTATCAAATAATTAAACTAATAGGGTATTTCTCAACCATGTGAAACTACCCAATAAAATAATTTTTAACATTCAAAAAAATCTATTGTTACTAAAAAATTTAACCATTTTCATTTTTAATTCAACAATAAAATAATGGCATATTACTCACTTTTTATCTATACTGAGCTATTTATGATAATAATTTATGTATTTAAGGAATCTTTTTATCATTATTCAAACCCCACATTATATAATTACCAAATAATTTTTATATTCTAGACAAATTTCAATGGAATCCATTAGTCGCTCTAGGTCCTAAACATATAAAACAACATTGAATATGTTAGATGTGAATAGAATAACTTTAGTCACCATTAACTAATTAAACTCCTTTGCTACCATAATTTATTCTATTATTGACTCTAATAATTATCTTTTAGATCAACTTATTATAATAAGCCCCCAGTAGGTTCTTCAGGAAGGTATTTTACAAAAACCTAAAATTAAAATTCTTGATTTAGTGGAAATATTATGTTCCTATACATATATAGAAGATTTCACCATTTCGGATTTTTATTTATCATGAATAATATCAAATTTAGGATCAATGAAGATGTTTTTTTCATTAAAACTGAATCATCTACTAAATGTGTACTATGTTTCACATTGTTTTTCAATGTTTCTTATTTTATTTTTTTCATACTAAAAGCATAAAAGTAATTTTATAATCTATTATATATATTATTTTGATATGATTTATATCTATTTATAATTTTATTTATTTGTTAAATCTCCCAAAACTTAGCTATTTAGGTAGGTCAACATCCAAATCATATCACATATGAATCATGAAGAGTATAGAATATAACACATTATACAACCTATTTTTTTGATAAATCAAACTATATTACTCTAGTAACATAATCCAATTAAGGTTTATAAGATAACTTTCACACAATTAAATTACTAATATTCAAAGAAATTCATATTATAGTCAGCCATACATGGTTTCCTTAAAATATGTAATCCAAGTGAAACATGATTTGAAAAAACCTACCCAATTGGATAATCAAGGTCATGAAATGGTTTTTTTAGAAGGAATATGAACCAAAATAATTATAAAGGGATGTAAATCATATAATCTTTTATCTTTATATTCCCTTCATAAATTTGCATGTATCAAATAAAATAATTTAATTTCTATATCACTTTCTCAAAATCAATATTAAACAATGATATTGATGTGCAAATTTTAACCAAACTCATAGTTTCTCATACTCACAAAAAATAATATAAAAAAACAAAGGTACATATATAATTTAATCCCATATATAAATTTCATTAGTCAATTTCATGTAATGGTTTTAAAAAATATGAAACAAAAAATTTCAATTAGATGATGTAAGGAATTACATCTATTAAACCCCCACATTGGTGGCCATGTAAAATTCATATTAAAGGTGAGATGTTCTAGAAAAATCCCCACTATGCATGGTTTTTTATCTAAGAGATACATCTATTCAATCTTATTTATAAAATTTAAATCTGTAATATAATAGTTAAATTCCTAATTCAAGATCACAAACATGTACAATATATAGTCAATTTAACAAAAAACAGAATTTTTTATTAAAAAAAGATGTAATATAGTGCCCATAAAATTCTTTCTACCCAAATAGTGATGAAGGACAATTGGAAACATGGATTTAGGATTGAAACCCTTAGGACAAACAATATATTCAAGAAAAAAGGGTGTAATCTGTTATAGAGGGAAGACTATACCCTAGGGTGGTAACAATAGTAATTTTCGAAATAAATATTGTAGCTGAATAAAGGAATTTACTATTATTACCATAAGATGGTATATTCTCTGCAATATCACCTCATAAACCATCGATTATAGTTGGAATCCTTTTGATTATGGTGTGGCATTCCTAATAAATTTTTTCACACTGAACATGAGCACTTTTCGGGTACAAATTGTGTCAGAGCACTATAAATTTTATTATGGAAGTTCATGAATGGGAATTATTAAAAGTATTAAATTGTATACTATTGATTGAGGATATTTTCCTTTTCATTTTTTGTAAAACTATTGAGGATATGATAAAATAGTTTTTAGGTTTTTGTCAGAACTCGGTATAAAGAAAATGATTGTCTCCCTGCAGCCCCATGAACAGGGGACAAACCAAGTTAAAAGTGTTTGAAAATTTTAATTGATTATTTATATTTTTATAGTTGCTTTTATTCCCACATTTATTTTCACACTTGAGATTCATTTTAATCACTTATGACATGTGACCACTGGCCTGGTATGGCAAGGGATGAATTTTTACCATTGGACTAGTATGGAAATTGATGTTTATTATGTTTTATTAGATACAACATAAGATTTGATATATATATATATATATATATATATATATTTGTTTTTATATAATAAATTGTTTATGATTATAAATAGGAAATTGGATTGTGATAAGAGGGGTTGGGTTGTTTCAAGTGTCAAAAAAGTATCTAAATAAGGTTTTAATAATTAAACATTTTTTTCGGAATTCAAATCATCTAACCCAGGAAATTGGTTCCAATGAAATATTTTGGATTTATTTTATGATGTGTGATATAAATATAAATGTGTTCGACTAGATATTATTGGAGAAGGAAATGATGTTGAAATTGGGTGATGTATCTAAAATTTAAAACAAAGGATGCTAAGGGGCGTCTTCATTCCTAACCCTCATTTGTGGAATATTAATCATCATCTCCATATTTATTTGTGATGTATGACTCCTATATGTGTAAGAAAGTGTCCATGATTCCAAATTTATATGTGATATCTGGCTCTCATATGTTCGAGTAAGGGGAAAAGAAGATGGATGTCACGAGATAAGGTTTTTATGAAAGAGAGTAAGGGGACAAAGTTTGTGATTTATCTTAACACTTTCTCTATTAGAGTTGTATATATTATTATAATAATATAATAATTTTATTTTTATTCAATGGTATTCCATCTAGACAGTCTCTTGAGGAGCATCAAGAGGGGGGTGATGTGGGGCCATATAAGTGTGCACATGCTGAGGCCGATAAGGGTCAGGATGATTTCCAATAGGTATAGGAAGATCATGAGACAATGGTGTTGGAATAGGTACACGATCTAGTGAAGGAATGTTATACATCATACTTAATAGAATTTTTTTCATTGATTAAGGAGAGGATGAAGACAATCATGGTCGGTAGCATCCATTGAATCAAGTGGAATGAACAGATAAGTAACCCATCTATGGAATATATGTCTTGGGGATTCTAGTCATAGTTTCCAACTCTATTTTAGGGTGATGGAGGAAAATGGGAAGCTAATAAATAGATAAAACATGTTCACAAAATCATTTAGAAGCCCATTACAACCTCTATATAGAGGGTGATGTTGGGGTCTTATATGATTATAGGGATGAAAAATCACATTTGGGATATTCTAGTTTTGGAAGGCATAAAAGAGGTCATTTATTTTAAGTGTATTGATGAATTATTATTTAGAAACATCTTCGGATAGCTATTGATGGTAGATAATTCTCAAGAGTTCATTATCACTCAGTAAGTTTAATTTTCCTTCACAAGCTATGTAGTGATGTGAACTAAATTGTCTCATATCTAACCCGATATATTTGGAATCAAAATAACTATTGTTTGGTGTTTCATGGAATATTTATGGAATTTAACTATATTTAATAAAAAAAGAATCATGTTATACTCATTCACAGTGTTTATTAATGAGTTGCTCATTACGGAGGATAATATGGTGGACTTTTTGTAATCAAGTCAGGTGAATACATTATGTGATTTTGGTGGAGATTTATTAGATAGTGGGATAGAATTTCCTAATAAATATTTATAGGGTTTGTTGGCTATAAAATTGAACATAAAATAAAGTATTTTTTCAGCGATGGTGTGATTCTAGTATAGGATTCCATGGAAGGTGCCCACATAATTTGATCAGGCACTGATGGAGTGACGAGGATGAGGATAGGTGTGGAACCTCAAGAGGATTGTTTGGAGGTCATCATAGATATTCGATAGTTAGGGATTGGGTTATATTTATGGTCTAAATTCCATAATGGGAGTGATATTAGGTGGAGGTAGTTTAGATTGATCTACACATAAAAAATGATGCAGAGAGAGTGTGACCTAGCACTCGGGTCAGCGGCCAGGGGATAATGATGCCCTATAAGGAGTCCAGGTTTCATGTAGTCAGTCATAATTCAAGGTACATACTGTTTACATTCCATGGTGGAATTATACTAAAATTAATAATAAATTTAGTTTTAATCATTTATGATATCCAGTTTTTTATTATTTTTTAATTTCTCTTCATGTATGCATGTCAATTTTTTGGATGAATGAGATGCACTTGTTAATTTTTGAGTAAAAAAAACTAGTTAGTATGTTGGAATATACATGGATGAAATATATATATATATATATATATATATATATATGAGGTGTGATACATAATGATTTATTATAGGCATCAGTTTGATGTGTGTTTTATGTACGGTTTGAGGCACCAAGACTTCTTTTGGGAAATTGATATGATGTGGGACCTCTCTGTTCCCCTGGATAAATATGTTCATGCTGGGTATCTGAGAAGATGTATTAATGGATTTGTGTCAGATGTACCATGAGGATGATCTGAGAACCTGATGAGATGTAATTGTGAAAATATTTCATGGGAGTACTTATGTGTCCTGATATATTAAGTGTACTATCAATTTATTATTGGTTTTGGGTCGGGAAACTATTATGGTAGGAAACACCATAGGTAGGGAGTTCTTTGTGAGACATTACCTATAAATTTTTAACCATTATTATTTAGAAGTTATTTTTATGATTGAAATCATATTCTCATAATTTTCTATAGCTTGGTGACGAGCTATGTTATGGTAGGGAAAATATATGATCTCTTGTTTTTGAAAGATGTTGAATTCCACGCCCGCTTCTAATTTTCAATGTTTGGTAATTTGGACAACTCTTAAATTGTTGTTAAAAACAATATTCCAATAGTTTCCTATACTCAATGACCCATATTCAAACATATGATAAACCTCATCAATTTTATCAGTGTTTTGGTTTTGTTCAGGGTGCGTTAGATAAAGAATACAGAATATTATGGGGTTGGTAGAGAGAGGCACAAAATTTTTTCAACAAAATGCGAACTCCTAGGTATGATCTGGCGGCCCATATGGTGATATGTTTATAGTTTTTGAATCTAGGGAGGGGGCACATTTTCTTCCACTATTATTAAATTTCTCTATGAGTGGTTCATGAATGTCCTCCACACTCTGGGAAAAAATGTGCAGAAATATCATGTGACACAACGACAAAAATATGTGTTAAACAACAGTAACATTTTGTAGGGCTAGAAAAATGCACATAAAAAGCCTATATTTATCCACGTTTAAATAATCACCGATAATGGGCACCATTTCTCAGCGCTTTTTAGGTCTGATAAAACAGAATATATTTAGCTCTTTATATTAGAACATATAAAGGATACCCTTTATGAGAACATTATTGATAGCATTAATAAAAGTCTACAATAAAATAAAATAAGTAAGAAATATTTTTTTTAACAATTTCATTAATTGAATAATTATTGTTCAAAATGACTAAATTGAATATACATATATATATTTTAGAAGTTAATAAATTGTATATATTAAAAATATAGAAATTTCAAACGAATAAAATGAAATAATAAATTGAATAAAAAGTTTAAATTTATAATTTATGAATAATATTAATCATTTTATTAGTTGATTAATTATTGAAAAAAATGAATAAATTTAATATACATATATATATTATAAATATTAATAATTAGTATATATTAAATATAGATTTATAAAATGAATAGATTGAAATAATTAAAAAAGTAATTGGAAAGGAATAAATTAAATTATTATTTACAAATGTATTAATGAAAAAATTATCAATAAAAATGAATAAGTATAACATATTTTATAAATAGTAATAAATAATATATATATATAATGAATAAAAAGAAAATGAAAATCATTTTAATGGCTTATTCATTTTTACTATTACATGATTGTTCAAATTAATATATATTAAACATCTTGTGTTACTTTGATTTCATTTACACACACACACACAGATATATATATATATATATATATATATATGTAATTAATGTTGTTTTAAATACAAACACACACAAAAATATATTTATGAAATATATAGATACACCTACACCTAATATTTATGTAATCTATTCATATTTTTGTATATTTTAGAATTTTATTTATAACATAATATATTATTTTTTTAGTAGGTCAACTTTATTTATTTATTTTTAATACAATTATATTTTTAGTATTCATTTTTAATTATTTTTCTAATTTTTAAATCTGATCATTAATTATTATATATATATATATTTAATATGTTTTATTATCTTCAATATATATATATATATATCCATATTTCTTTATAATTTATATTTAATTAATAAAACATACACAATTTTTCAATATTTATAAAGTGTACCAATATTGTATTATTCAATTTCACTCTTTTTTATAATTCATGTATTTATGATTTTATATGGGAAAATAATATAAATAAACATTAATAAATATATAAATTTATAAATGTATTTCTAATATAAATATTTATAAATTTATAATTATTATTTATAAAATAATTTTTTTTGAATTAGTATTTATATAATTACAAAAAAATTAATATAGATATATATTTAAATAAAAATAAATTATTAATAAATTATTAGTGAAAAGATTTTATCGCTGAAAAAGGAAAATTTAACTGCCCTTTTTTGTGCCGATAATGATCTTTCATTATCAGTGATAAATTCTTTTGTAAAAATATATCTTTTTGAGTGCAAAAATGTTGGTGATGATAAATACAATTTTTTATCAGTGCTTCTTTATCATTAATAAATCTAGAGCTTTATTAGTGCTAAAAAACACTGATAAATTCCCTTTTATCATTGATTATCATTTTAGCACTGATAAATGTGATCTTTTTGAGTGATTTTATGAAAGAAATTTTAAAAGGTTCACTTTTATATTTAAAAGAACCTTATCCATAACTAATTCACTCATGATTCAGAAGATCTAGTGAAACTCCTATATTACCAATGCAACTCCCTAACTTTCCCTTAGATGAATCGGTGTTATAATCCAATGTATGTTATTTTATGATGATCCTATATTTATTTTGATGGTTTGGATACCACATTTGGTCGTTTTTCATTGATATTAATAATGACAAACCCAATATTTCATATCTGCCTACATGAAATACAATGAGTGACACAGGGTGACTCTTATGTGACACTGATACCCCATCAGTCATTGTAGCCCCAATACACTGATATAGATTTGTTATACAAAACTATTAAACAACTGTATAATGCAGATCTGATGCACATAGAGGATAAAAATAGTCCTTCATTAGTTCCCAATATGATTCAAATAAATAATACTACTTTCAATAATTTTTTGATACTAAAACATCTCATTATTTTTTTTCTTATCAAATTGTTGATCATATGGGATTATATGATTAAATTTATGGGTTGAATCTTGAAAAAAATCTTGAAAAAAGAAAAGATCTATCATTTAACTATGTAACATGTTCAACATTTTTCATTAAGGCTAAATTTTTATAAGATTTCATTATTCTTGATAGGTATATCATTGACATGATTTTGGGAATTAATTGGTTAACATCCCTCAAGGATTACATCAATTGTTATACCCATTAATTTTTTTACAAATATTTATGTGGTGAGGAAAATCACTTTAAAGTGTATTTGGATGTGAATGCAAGCACAATAGGACTCCGGTAATTGACTATTGGGACAATGTTGGATTAAACAAATATAAAAAATTGTAAGGGGAGGAATCCTTGAGTAGATATAAGTAATGTTGAATGTTAATGTGGTGAGATTCATTTAATCATGACCATTATAGTTGAGGAATTCCCTGTCCACTTGAATTAAGAAGAATATATTAGTGATTACAATAATTTAGATTCCTTGGAAACTTCAATCCATATTGCCTCATTGATGTTAATATTTTCAATAGATGTGGTCAGTTGGGGAAACTCCAATGTTCATTCTGATAAATTCATTCTAGGAAGGGTCATTATATATGTTTGGTACATTATTTATGGCTGAGTAGTCTATTTATGATGCAATACTAAGTTCCTTTATAGTGATAGGTGCAATCCATGTATATTATATTTGTGTAAATGGTCATAAAAGAAATAAGATACCTATTTTTTATGAGTATCTTATATTTCTTCTGGTATTTAGAATCTGATTTATTCATAGTGTTATTAACTTCAATATTCTCTTATCTCTCTCTCTCCCATACCTATACCAACATAATTCCACACGTACTCTTTAAATTCCTTATAGTATCATACGGGACCACTATGAACTGCTTCTTAATCGACTTTTATGAAGGAATCAAACAACACATAATACTACATAAAAACCTAAATTACATTCCTCAAATTTCGACCATAGTTTTCACAAATAAAGCTGTGTGAATAAGGATTCATTTTGGAATGACATATATAAAATAAAATACTGTTAATATATAGAAATCTAAAATTGTTTGAATAATTCGTGAAAATGGTTACTAACATGAATAGAGATATAATACAACAATATGTTGTAACTTCTAACCATCACTACCATTATTTAATCTATCATGAGATATTGGAGTTTCTTCCATATTTTGATGATTTATTGGACACCCTATTTGAAATAGCCATCCTCCCATCATGGTTTTTCTAAATTTCCCTAATGACATACCTCCCGATCACACAATAATCATTAATCATATTAAAATACACTAGCACTAATTTCAATAACACATCTCCCAAATCCTTTTTCAATTCAACCATCCATTCATCTTCCTCAGTTACTACCTCCTGTGAATCTAAAAAATGACATCGAAAAATTAATGAAAACATTGTGAATTAATTTTTTTGGTTTTGTGATAATAATTTTATTATATATTCTACTCTATTACTTTTGAAATAAAATTTAAAAAATTAAATTTAATCTGAGTGTGGACACATTGTATACTATTAGAACTATACAGTTTAGAATACATGGAAGATAATACTATTATGATGAGTCATCTAATATGAACCTAAAAGGTATTCCTACCAAAATGATGAAACATCCCTACCCTTGTTTTCAACATCATCTTCATCATAGATTTTATTCATTCCATTAATAAATCAACGATTTTCAAGCTCTCCTATCCACCTCACATCAATAACACCACATGTTCGTTTCTCCTCTAAGCACTACCAAAAAAAATCAAAGGATGATGAAAAATAAAAAATTTTTGTGAGTGAAAATAAATAACTATGAGTGGATGTCATGTCAATTTAGATTTTTCAATATATTTTTTTAATATAATATTTTTGAAGACACAATTGAAATTTAATTTATGGTAATTGTTGGATTAATGGATTCTCGACATTTATCTCATGAATAGATATTGCATTTTGTTTCTTAAGGACCATCCACAATATCTCCAATGTTTCTTAAAATATTTTGAATAGTTGTTATCCAAAATTATATTTTGATGACTTTGTTTTAGATTAGTTCATGAAATGTAAGATGATTTCCACAATATTTGGCAAAAAAATAAAAAAATGTTATAATAACTGTTAGCATGATAATTCATCACGGAACATTGGGACCACAATGATGGGAGGAAGGTAACATTGAAATAGGGAGTCCAATCCATCATCAAGATATGTCAGACAATAAATGTATGAGGATAGATTTAATAATAATATTGAAGGATGGTTGAACTTAAACCCTGATATATTATAACTATATTCATGACAATAACAATTTTATTTCCATATGGATGAAATTTTAGAATTTTATGCATTGAGTGTATTGTATAGTTGTTATTCATGGAATATTAAATATTTTGATACTCATTTAGAAAATGTATTATCCACAAGATGATGTTACCAATCCAGAGTATCGACATTCTATTGATTATGAATCTACAAAATTATTTGGGGGTCAAACACATGTTGATGAAAAAAATACAAAAATGATGCAACAATATATTGATGAATAAAATTAACAAGGTCATATTTTAGGGTATAAAATTTTAAATCAGTTGGAATCCATTAGGACACCCTATTAATCCTTACAAGTCAATATTAATTAGATATCTTGGGGTTACAATAGAGAGTACTTTTGCGATTCTTATTGATTCATGGTGTTTTGTCCATCCTATAATGATGGAAATCCTTTTGAATTATATAATGGTAATGTAATAATAAAATTTCTCCATTTTACTGGAAAAATATATAATTAAATATCCATTTAATTTTAATTATTACTTGTAGAATTCATTTATTTTAGAATATTTTCTTAAGAAACTTCCCTTAATGTATACTTGAAATTCCTATAAAGGCTTCTAGAATAATCATAAAACGTATCAACTTAGGTTTGTGGAGGGGAAAATTTACCCCAACCCAACACTTAATCATGAACACGTCATAAATCATGAAACATGGCCTTATATTATCAATCATCACAAGGATAAATCATTTTAGGTGCATTTCAGTAGATAATTTATAATTTAACAATATTTAATTTATCCAACATGATTTAGAATTTTTAAATTATGATAAAAAATGCTAAAAACATAGAATGTGTATCAAAACCAACACACCCTTATTATAGAGAATTAATGGAGTAAGATTCACTACAGAAGAAATTGGTTTATATTTTAAATCAAAAAATAAGAAATTAATTATGTTATATAAAACAACATATATTCCTTCTATTATGTGCATAATGGGAAATAGAAATCTAAATCCACTTCCATCGCGCATCATGTGTTATGGAAGGTGGCTCGCCTGAATAAAGAGGATAAAGTAGTTGATGAATATAAAAGAATAATGGGAAACATGTGTATGTATGACATAATTGTAATTGTTTATTAGTCATTAAAATATTACATAAAAATTTATATTTTTTAAAAGAAATAATTGGTTTAAAAAAATTAATCGACAATGCCCGTAATATAATTAATGCTACATTCCATATCATTGAAGCGGATGAGTAATATGGTCTCATTAGGGGAATAGGTTTTGGAGTCTCACCTCGAACATATTTTCCGAAGATAAAACCATTTGAAGATACATATAATTTGATTAGATTATTACAGAAAAAAATACACTCATGATAATATATTAATATTCAGTCAAGTTTGGACGACCGATGTATAAGAAATGTTCAAAGAGAAAAAGTGGTATAAAAAAGATCAATATTAAAAAAAATGATCCCACTATATTTGAGAATGGTAATTACCCCCAACCGAATACCTTAGCATGGGAAATCAATTTTTTCATTACTCAAACTCCTAAATGTTAATAAAACGAACTTCTGATAGTATGATGTTACTAAAATTATGTAGGATATTGTTTTATGTGATTTGTATCTATTAAAACCCATGTACTAGTTTGTTGTTATGGGTACAATGTATAATATCCTGAGAGAACAACTACAAAATCAAGAACAACTACAAAATCATGAACAACCAAAATATCACATGAAGATTGGGCTTCTGGTTTCTTATGAGTCGACTGCAAAGATTCATGTTCTATTTAGTGGTTTATATATTACAATAGTCAAAGATGATATTGGAGAATTGAAATCATGGTATACTAATATTATAAAAAAACATGTAGTACATCTTTAAATAAAATCAATTTAAAAACATGTAAAAATTGATGATAAAAGGACTGAAGGGAAGTATGATATTATAGATGGAAAAATCAATGGGGAAATAGAAATCCAAATCAAGATAATCTTCTAAATCTATAATGAAAAAAAACCATTAGAGAGTAACTTCACCCCACCAGTTCTAGATAAACATTTATTATCATTAAAAATTCATGAGATGAAAATATTTAATGATAAAGAAATCTCTTATATTGAGTATAAATATGAAATATATGGATATTTCTTAACAGATGGATTTAGTCTCAGGACTCTAAATGATATTTTCAAGCATGAATGTCTAGGTGTCTCAGTTTTGAATGCATATAAATGGTAGATTTTCATAATATGTCTATCAAAATAGTGTGTTATTTGGTTTATGAAAATTAATAACTTTTCATATTTTTTATTGATGTTTATATCAATACTAAATAACGAGAAAATCATTGGAAGCATTATTTGGATTCATTAATCCATATATAATTTATACATCAAATAATTCATGAAATGGTGATGAAATTAAAAAGGAAAAAGTTTTATTACTCAAATATTTTAATAAAAAACATCAAACGATAGTCTTTTTTTGGTTCCTAAAATTCAAAGGTAATACTCTAATTTCTATTCACATAAAATATATATTTAAATTCTTTATTATGTTTTTGTTTTTGTTTTTTTAGGATGTCCTGTATGCTGATACAAATCAATATGGAAACCCAATATATATATATATTTTTTTGTATCCAATTCATTGATATTATACCAACGGAACACACATCTTGTGTATTGTGAATATGTAATACATTGCAATCAACATTTTATAGATAAAAAATGAATTACATGTTATCTATATCTTTTAATAACAATTCAATTATGACAGTGCATTAACTCAATACATGCTAGATCATGGAATGAATTCTATTTCTAATGGGATTAAGCATATAGACTACAACATATAGAAAAAATATTAAGATAAATATATTATGATTTAAATATAAAATAAATCAAAACAATATACTTATTCTTGTCAATGATTCTATAGTTTTTTAAATAAGATAATGAAACTGATTATGGATATAATGTTTTTAAATTTCAGAGAGAAATCATTATACATTAAAAGACTAGAAACCACTAGTTGGTATTTTCTGAACGTGATTTAATTTTCATTACATATATTTCTTAATTATTAGTTTATATATATTTTTGTAGTATAATCAATACTTCTTAAAATCTAGTTACTCAATAGAATAAATAAATTGATATAGGGATGAGGGAGAAGTTAACTTCTAGTAAAAATTTCTGATGACAAAATATTTAGATTATTAATTGCTATTCTTGTAATCTATTTTGTGTTTGTAATATCAAATGATATTTGTGGTGTGATGAATTAGTGTCAAAATTCTTATAATTTATATTTTTATCTCTATCTCAGGGAGAATTATATTAGACCAAATCATTATGTTTAGAAGCACTCACCTGTAAAAAATAAACTTGTTGGGAAACTGTGATGGTGGAGGTGGGGGAGGAGGTGAATGGAGAGGAGGAGGCAGAGTTAACTATGATGGAGGATGTAATGACCGATATGGAGGATGAGGAAGAGGAAAATATCTATGTGGATGTCATGGTGTCAGAGGATAAGAAGCGTTGTCTTTCCAAAAATAAAATTGTTCACCAGTGATGTAGAATGAGGGTAAAAAATGACTACATTTGAGAACAATTTTTAAGGAGCCCACCCAACACTTGACACATAATATAAGAGCCATTTTTCACGTGTTACATGTGAATTATTGATGTAATACATACCACCACATGTATTTATAATTTTGCACAATGAATCATAATTTTCATTTTACATGTATGAATTAGTCTCATGTCAAACCCACACATTATGCATCTCATATGGATTAAAGTATGTGTTTCCAGTTTAAAAATCCATTTTAGTTAACAAATATAACTCATTTACTCAACAACTAGGAAACATATAATAAATGTTTTGATACATTATGAAAATGATCCCTGTTTCATTTGGAAAATGTAAATGTTACATGTAACTCAATTTGATGCACGGTGTGACCTATATGACTACATATGTGTATTTTTAATTAAAATTAGATATAATTTTATAATGAAAAATAAATAACCGAATAAAAACCATGAAAATTCATTAAGATAGTTTTTTTACTTTATTAAAATGATACAGAAGTCATATGTGAGATGTATGAGATATCCATACCTCAATCCAATTCATTGTGTGATCGGTACAACTTCAAGTGTCTATAATTAGTTTAAAATTCACATTTTAATACAAAAAGTGACACTCACTGAAAATATAGAAAACTTACTCATATTTTCATGATAATTAGGAAATTTATTTTTAATTCATTAGTGACTTGTATGATGCAGTCTCATGTCAAACCCAAAAATTATTCCACCTGTATGGATCAGAGTGGTTGTTTCTAGTTTAAAATTACATATTCGTAAAAAAATGTGGCTTACAAAAAATATATGAAATGTGTTATGATTGATTGGATACATTATTAAAATGTTCCATGAGTCCTTTGGGATGTGTATAAATCTGGTGCACCTCAATTTAATGCATGGTGTGATAGGTATGACTCTAAGTAATTCTATTTATTAAATATTTACATCAGTTTTTTTAAAAAAAAATACATCACAAACTCAAAACTATGAAAATGAATTCAGTTTTCTTTGGTACATAATAAAATGATCGATATCTTATTTTTATTTGTAGGATTCATCCTCACATCAATCTGACACACTATGTGATTTGGTAAGACTTCAAGTATCCATTATCAGTTTAAAATTTACATTTTAATATAAAAAAGTCTGAATAACTGAAAACAATGAAAATGTACATGGATTGTCATGATAATTTGTGAAAACGATTCATAAATATTTTTTAACATGTAAGAATTATTCTTATGTCAATCCTATACATGATTCCACATATATGGATCAAAGTGCATTGTTCATATTCAAAATAAAATTTTAGTAAAAAAAACATGTGGCTTACTAAAAAGGGAGGATGAACATTCTGAATATTTTGTTAATTTATAAAAATAGTCCATAAATAATTTTGGATGGGTAGAACTCATTTGAACCACAATCTAGTGCACGGTTTGTCCAGTATGACTCAAAGTGTGATTTTTTATTCAAATTTGAATTTAATGTTAATAAAAAACTACTATATTGAAAACCACGAAATCACATTAATATTGTTTTGGTACTTTTTTATATTAATCTATATGTATTCTTTGTAATATTGGAATCTTCCACACCTTAATCTGACCCATGGTGTGACATGTATGACCCCAATTGTCTGTTATTAGTTTAAAATTGTCATTTTTATAAATAAATTGTCACTCATTGAAAACCAATCAAATGTTCTTGGATTATCATGATAATTTTGGATAATTATTCCTAATTGAATTTTTATATTGATGAATCAGTTTCATGTCAAACCCACACACTATTCCACTAGTATGGCTCAAAGTGTGTGTTTCTAATTTAAAATGACATTTTAGTAAACAAACACTTCTAACATATTCAAAATAGAGGAAACTCATTATATTTTTTTTCATACATTAGGATAATGATCCATTAATCATATGGTATGTTAATAAATTCCCATCACTATAACTGCACACACGTTGTGTCCAGTTGGACTCCAATTGTGTATTTTTATACAAAGTTAACATTAATTTTAGGGAAAAAACAACTGATATGCTAAAAACCAAGAAAAATCATTTGTATAGTTTTCATACATTAGGGAAAAAATCCATATTTCATTTGTGTTGTTTAGGAATCATTTATATCTCAGTCGGATGCACAGTGTGACCGATATGAATCCAATTTCTCAAAACTGACATTAATTTTAATTAAAAAAACATCTCACATACTCAAAACCAATTGAACACATTTAGATTGTTTAGTTACTCTATGATAATTATTCATAAATCATTTCCTAGGTTTAGTAATCTTTCA
This sequence comes from Viscum album, assembly GCA_963277665.1. NCBI lineage: Eukaryota > Viridiplantae > Streptophyta > Magnoliopsida > Santalales > Viscaceae > Viscum > Viscum album. Next base: position 24,258,394 of record OY728120.1, on the reverse strand, counting down.
ATCCTCAATTCATCACACAATGTTATCAGTATGACATTAAATGTGATTTTTAATCGAAAACCTTCATTTATTTTAGTATATAAAAAATTTTCATGCCCTATAATTGTTCTTTTTTATTTTATTTTGGTTTGAAATTTTATTTAATTTAAATATTTTATTTTTATGTGAATTTTTGTTCAGTTTTTTGTGTTGTAGTGTTTAGTTAAATAACACAACACCTATTCCGAGTAGTATAGTGTGTTGAAACGTGACACAATAGTATTCACCATTATAAGTACAAATAATTTCACTGAATAATATTACCTTTATCCGCACTTGTAGAAGAGCAGATAAAGGATTCCATTATCAACACATTTTATATCACCGATAAAAGATTCATTATCTATGCTTATAAAGGTACTAATAAAGGGTATCCTTATCAGCACAAAATAAAAGCAATGATAAAATTGTTCCTTGCGAATTCTTATATTTTAGATGATAAAGATACCCTTTATCATCAGTTTTGGAGCACAAATAAAATCCCTATCCATTTAACAATATTGAGGTTGTCAGTTATTTTCTAGCACTGATAAAGGCTTATTATAGTGCTTATAAAGGTCTGTTTTGTAGTGGTGTGAGGTGACCTCATTAAATAGAGGGTGTCACATGATTGGTTCACAGTTATCCAAACTGTTCAAGAAAATAGTGGACCACTTTTAAAGAGGTTAAATTACTGTATGTTTTATCCATCTATATATGTTTATAATTCCTTTTTCCATTTTCCACCAGCACACACAATGAAACGAACCCCTTCTTCTCCAATAGGGGATATTTTGAGCTCCAAAATCTATTTAATGATCTATCTATTGTGTTGTATGTGTAGAGATAAGACCATTTTTTCCTTTAATTCAATTTTCCATTTCTATTTGAATATATTGTACTAAATCTATGTGATCCGTATTACCTAAATTTTAGAGAGTTCATCTAAAATGGATTTTTCTTGAAAATCAGATCAAGATGGAAGATATGAATCAAAAAAAGAGTGTCTTCCATATGGGGGAAGGATGTGCTCATAAATATTTTTTATATTCTTTGTGTTTTGGGGGTGTATCATTTTTCATTCATTATGGTCTCTAATAAATTATTTAAAATTAAATGATAATAATTAACTAAATTATTGAACATGTTGAGATTCCAACAGACATGCATCCACATGAAATAAAATGGATAATACCTATTTAGTGTCATCAGACACTTGGGATATTTGGTTGGGGTGTTTATTTATTTAATTAAATTATTTATATTAAATTTATTATTATGATGATTAAATGTGAATGTGATAGATGAATACTATGGATTAAGGAGGTTTTGACCATCTAAATTTATGCAATAATGGTTTTAGGTTGGTATTGAAGAAGATTATATGAGTTATGATGACCATAGGTTAAGGAAGAGACAAACGTGATGTTATGGGAATAATGAATGTGATATTAAATTGCTTTGGACTTTAGATTGAGTGAAATGGTTGCTTGGGAATGATGTGATAGGGTGATGCAGTTTAATTAATTAGTTGATGATCGTCACTCAAAATGATTAGACAATGTTCCCTTGGAGTCACGTGAACATAATCGGACTCAAATGAAGTGGTGGTTTTAACAACATTTATAGTTAAGGACCTCTATTTTATTTTTCATAGGGTGGTTATGATTACCTATTTGGTAGGATGTGTTTTATATAGAAATCCAATGTGATGGTGAGGAGTCATCGGGTAAAGGTGATGGGGACTCTGGAATGGGGATAATCTTTATTGAATATTGAGGTCATGGGATTGGATTATGGCGGAGGACAGATTTCACCACTCCTTAATTTATCAGCTATTAAGCCTACAATGTTTATTATTTAATGAAATGATATCATTATACCATAGATGTCGATATGCATAGCTGGCCGAGATTTATGATATGAGGTCATAAGGGCCGTGTAAATTTTTGTGTGTTTCCTCAATATGTTAGTTATTTCTTTTTAGTATGAGGTGCTAGGTTATAACAGGGTGGTGGAACCTAAGGGTTCACCATGGATTCTCTTTCACCAGGGGGACACCTTGGGGATTATATTAATGATCCTCTTCACTACAATTATATATCACTTACTGAGGTAGGAAAAAACTTCCTATTGGATGCTAAGAACAAGGGAAGATGATTATATATATTAATATGTTTTTCTTATTTTATTCATTATTAGTATTCACCTACCTTCTCACGAATGTAAATTAGGAACATGTTAGTGATGGACAACTGAGATTTATTCCCATGCACTACATGATCACTTGGGGATGTCTGAATACATTATTTTCTTGAGATAAAGTAAGTGACTGAACCAAGGATATGGGCCTTCAGAATCATGTTAGACCTTTTTCATTTGTTATTTGGAAATGAACATTGGTGCTCCATAAATCCTATAGAGTTTACCTTTTGATTCATTATTTTTTTCCAGCATTATTTTATATGTATATACTACGATCATTCATAAGAAACCGTTCTTTGTTATTGTCTAGCATGAATTGACTCGTTTATATGATAAGTTACAAATGGTAACTACTTATGTATATTTATAAAAATGGTAAAAATTTTTTATTAGTTTATTGTTGATTTTTAGGTATTACTTTCAATGTTGAATAAAATGGTTTCCACTGTGGGGGGTTAATGATACTGTTTCATGGAATTCTTTTTTAAATTTCTATATTTACTTATACCTTTTCTATTATTACCACCAGTGGGTACAATCTCTCCACAGTCACTTATTACTACATTTATTCATTTCATAAACCTTTGTCATATAGTGGCATGCACCCTTGGCTGAGTAGAACAACGACCCAAGGCATTGCTCAGGTGGTAATATGAGGAAGGGGCACCTCATGTAACTCAATAAATGTGTGAATATCAATTTGAATAATATTTTTACTATATTTATACTAACAATTATTTCAAAATTAAGAACATAACATTTACATTTTTGAATTATAATGGTAGGATTAAATTAACTCACCGAGTAATTCATTAATTTTAAAAACACAAAATCATTTCTAAAATAATTAATAAATAAAATATTTAATTTTTTATAATCAATGCATTCAAAAACATGAACAGTTCTAGTATATCTGATACAAATTTTTTATATAATTATTTATCGATCATTTGTACAAACTAATTCATATTATGAAACAATTTTTTTTATAATTTTATTATATAATATTTTTAATTAAATATTTTATGAAAATAAAATCAATAACACATCACATAAAATATTATAATTGTATAAATCATTTATATCAACATCTAAAAAATATTATCAAAGGACAAAAAATATTTTCTATAAATTGATGATATAACATTTTTATTGATAAATTAATGAAATAATAAAAAAAATCACATTTCTATTTTACCTATGTTTAATTTATAAAAAAAATATAAATTATTTTTCAGTTAAATAAATATTAAACCAAAATCATAAAGAATAAAACATTTTTCATTCAATTTAAACCCTCTTGTTCTTCCGCATCTTTTTTTATAATTTTCATAAATATATAGAAAAATATATATATATAATGACATTAATAATTGATTTTATAGGTTTAGTTTAGAACAATTAACCCTGATATATATAGTTACTATTTTGAATATTTTTTAATAATTAGTACTTAACATTTTTAGATAGTAAAAATTTTGTACAATGTCATGGAACACTGAATTCAATGTTGTGAATCAAAGATTTTAGAAAACCTATGCCCATTTTTTTGAATTCTATAGCTAGAAGTGGTTTTACTATATATTTTTGGTCTTTAAAATTTTCTTAACCTTTACATTTTGGGTAGGTATTCCATCTTTAGAAAACCTATATACCCTATTATAATGGTTCCAGATTTAGTTTTTACAATGATTGATGGGAATTCCAAATCAATGGTGGTTAGAAACTATTACTTGGAATCATATAAAACATGAAATGGAATATAATATAAATAAGATTAAACCATCAATATATAATAGGTTATGAAAAAAATACTCAAAAATATTTTTTCTCTGAATTCCAAAAGTTGGAATGTAAAACAAAAATATTGATAAACATTCCATGTTAAAACATAAACCAAAGATAAACACAAAACCCATAATTAAAATGTATCATAAGCCCTTTGTAATGAGTGGACCATAGCTCCCCAGGTCAACACCATCACTCCATAAACCCATAAATCAACGACACACCCAAACCACCATGTTGTAGTTTCCCTTTCACTGGATATGGAATTAATAAATCAACAAAAATATAATCGTAATGGTAGGGTGTGATATAAAAATAATATTATGGTGTCAATATGTTTTCCATAATCAATTCTATAAAACATAAAAAAATATTATATATTATATTTAAATTATTTATAGAATGGAATTGAATTAATATATTTTACATAAATTGTATCTTTCAAATCAAAATGATTATATACGTATCAAAATTGGCATACGTTAATATTAATATAAAACTTTTACCCAAAATAATTGGAATAAATAAAATAGTTCTTAGGTAATGACATATATAATCAAATAAAAAACCTATTCATTATAGTTATTATAAAAACCCAAGATATTCAAACATGGATATTGATGCTTTCTAGTTGAATAGTCAATACATTAAAAAATTACTCCTAGTGACCATAATAGTTTTTTGGAATTTGATACATCGATAAAAGTCTTCTAATTTTGGGAATTATCTTCAACATCTCTCATAAATATCATCCCATTTAGTACATCTACTTTATACCTTTCTGTATAACCCACAGAATGGAAACATAATAAAGGGTGAGCATAGATGCTAGGTAAGGGTATTCATTGATGAAATATAATCATTACATTAGAATAAGTGTATGAAAACATGGTCATAACATTTGAGTATAATACCCTTCATATAAAAGTTTACATACTTGAGTCATGGAATATTTTATTGAAGTTCATAATACATGAATCATATTATAATCAAAGAACATGAGCCATGATGGTATAACAATAGAATAATATGTGGAATTTGTGGCATACACATATGTAGAAATATCTTATAGAAATGATACCCATAATTATCTTCATTCAATGTTGGTCATGGGATAATCAACTTTTTACATACTTTTGTCATGGGATGACTTCCCATGTACCTTCTTATTTTGGGATTTGGATGATCCCACATGTGCTCTCTTATTATGGTCTTAAGATTATATAAAATGTACCCTCTTGTTGCCGTATTATCATTCCCTCCCATGTATTGTTTGAGTTCATTGAACATTTATCAATTCCTAGTGCGCTGGAGTGATATATTGGTAAAACACATCACATAATGAAAAACATTGATATGTGTGTAAAAAATCCATTTATCATTCAACAAATTAGAATCCATGGAATTAAATGGATTACATAAAAATTATTCAACCACAATAAAATCTGTGAAAATAATGGGATTCCATAAATATCATTATATCATAATCATAACCCTACCACATGAATAATTAGGATTGATACCTTGAATAATATCCCCATTAAATAAAAAGAAACATAAATGAATGTTATCATAGCTGGAATATACTTTTAAGGATAACTTGAAAATAATTCTTCATGAGAATATGCTTTCTTCTGTGAAAACATTTTCTTTTCATAAAATTTATTTAAATTTTAAAAGAAAAAACATTTCATTGATAATAAACATTTAATATTATATATAAGGATTAAATAAATAATGATTTAATGATGTAGGATGATCCCATTACATTTTTTATATGTGAAAAAAAATTCATTCCATATATATTTTTATTATTAATGCCACAAATAGACTTATTTTGAAAATGATATAAATATTCTTGTCAAATTATTTCAAAGAATTTAAAAAAAGTGTAGAAAATATAAAAATTTAAAGGATAATAGTAAAAAAAATCAGTAATTTCTTTATAAATCATGAATGTTGAAGATAAATATTCCACAAGAGTGATTTAAAATGAAACAATCCCGAGTATTGATGAGATTGTGAAATAATCACTTATCTCATTATAATAAATAGAATTGTAAGCCCTATGAAGTTAAACATTATATAGATATTAAAAATCCAAAATATTTATAATAATTATCATAAAATACATTCATGGTATGTATATACCCCATGCAAAATAAACAAGTAGTGTATAAGGATTGTGTCCCACATGAATAAAAGTATGACATAATCCCATGCATTAAGTTTCGGATTACTTCATATAATTCCAAAACTATAATATAATTAACATATGTTTATTATAAATTTACCATTGTACAAAATTCATATATATAATACCATATATTATTTACTTATGACTTTATATTACTCTCATATTAGCAACTTCATGTTAAATTTATGTTTCAGGTAATAATAACGTTGTTTTTTGCACACGTTTTTAATTTTTTTCCCTTACCCTCTTTAATAGATCTGGATTTAAACATATAAATAATAATTAATATTTAAAATATATCATATATACATATTATGTATATATTTATTCATTACAATTTATAAAATATAGTTTTATTAAATAACGTACCTCACTCTCAAAGATAGTAGGTTATACGTGCGTGTGAATGCTATTTTCATTTTGTTGTCATATTAAAGTAATTAAAAGTATATAATATATTATCATTAAATAATAATTTTTGTGTTATATATATCATATATTTTCATAAACATCATCAATATTACTATCCATGAGTAATATAGATGAAAAACAAATCAAATCATATCGTGGATATGGAATGTCATACATACACGCACGAGCGATGTCATCATTTCCCAAATGACCAGGAGGTCAAGAGCTAGATTTAATATTATGTTTACAGATTTATAATTTTATCATAAATATAATATATAAAAATAAAAACCATTATAATTAAAAATCATAATTTTCATTTAAATGAAATTAATTGTTTCGATATGTAGAAATGATAAGACATACTTACGAAAGACTGATACATTCAATTATTTTTCTTTATGAAAGGGGATGTACAATGATGTTTTCATAATCCTAGTAAAAATTAATCATATTTAGGATTCAGATGATATTATTTAATGATATATATCTAATATTTAGACGAGTCATCGAAGAATAGAAAAAGAGAGCGATCATTTAGAGAGATTACATCATCTTTAAAATATCTACTTTAGATCTATTCTAATGAACAATAGACATGGTCAAATGAGAATCCCAACACCAGTATAATATGAATAATTAAGTGGATATGTTCATATAGTAGGGGATTCACTAGATATAATAATCAATGAGGGTAAATGAGATGATGGAGGATTTGTGCTTTTATAATGAAGCTGAGAGGATCTTCTATAATTTTTGAAAAGGTTAAATTATAATAAATTAAATCTCAATAAAAATACCTAAAATTTGAATGGTAGTAGGTGAAAATTTGTGAAAAGTTGTTAATACAATCAAAAAATATGTTTTTTCAATTTTTTTTAATTTTAAACCTTATCCTTTTGATTAAACATAAGACTTCATATTTTAATGTTATCTACGATAACATTATTTTCAATATTAAAAGGTAAATATTTTTTCAAATAAGATAAAAATTGAACATAAATTTCTTATTTATGATATTTTAGACCATAATACACCCCATTTCTTATTTATGATATTATTTACTAATTTATTGAAATATTAGTTTTATAAAATATCTGTTGTGTCAATTTGTACACCTTTCATTACATTGACATTAATAAATTAAATAATGCAATCTATCTTCTAACCCTTTTTTCTAAATAAGGTATTATGTTTAATATAATACTATTAAATTCAAAGAGAAACATACATTTTTATCACAACATATTTGTATTAATAATTTTAATATCACTTAATTGAGTAATCAATTAATTGAATAATTATGGCATCGTCATTTTATAATTATTTATAATTATTATTTTTAACAAAAAGTTAGATATAAAATTTATTAATGTGGATAACAATATTTTAATTCATAATAAAATTTATTTTATTGTATATAATCTATTTATATTCATATTTAAAATATTATAATTAATAAAAATAACACTGTGATATTTTGCACTCCCTTTGATTTTAAAAATATCTGAGTCATTTTCCTGAAAAAAGTTCATTAATTCATTAAATTTTGATCCATATGAGTTATTTCCAAATTTTATTTATCCAATAACATTTTTTCATGTGTTATGTTGTTTTTTATTTTTATAATATTAATCTTTCCCTTAATTACCTAATTTTACTCTAAATAGGTTAATAGAAAATAATAAACTTACTATTCATAATTTCCAAAACTAAATGGGAACTATTTTCTATATTTTGAAATTCTATTTAAAAATATGGAATTTTTTTTTCATAATTCATTATAAATTATTTTATAAATTTATTGAAAATTATTCTCCTTAATAGAACAAGAAAATTTATTTTTAAAGTGATACCATCTAAATGATAAACATGTTTTTATGCAATTTCAATGTTAAAGCGATTCCAATGACATAAATTGAATTAATTGAAATTTTTTATCAAATTATACATTTAAATCAATCAAAAAAATAATTTAAAACTCTATTTTATTTTCATGAAAAATATATTATCAATTAAAATTTAGTACTTTACTATATTAATCAAATAATGGAACATACCAGAAAATAACTGAAAAATCAGCCAAAAAATTTTTTATACACAAATTTCATACAAGAAGATTATTTTCCCAAATATAATTTACATAATTAGAAAAAAAAATCTTCATTTAAAACAATTACTCCAAAAATTGGTAGCAATGATACCTTTGTTATAAAAATACTTTTAATATTGGTATAATTTTATTTGTTTTAAGATAATTTCTAGAACCCATGAGGTGATTGTTAAACATTATATTGAATAATATATATATATATATATATATATTTAGTATAATTAAATATTTTTTTTTTATATTGGAATAAACCACGCTACTACACATTAAAATATTTTTTGAGAAAAATATTGGATTTTATTTTAAAAATGGTTTTACAATCACATAAATTTAAATGGTTAAATAATTACTTGAAACCCATAATTTAATAATTTTGATATTCATGTTCATAACTACGATTAAAATCTCTATTTCATAAATTTCATGTTTTATAAATTATAATAATAAAGTGATGTTTTATATAAACATTATGTTTCTTGTAATTTAAGTTACATCAGTGTTACGAGTAGTAGAAGAATATCATAGTGTAGCCTATAACTCATGAAGTCAATGGAATTTCATTAATCAAAAACAAATTTTCATAAAAACTCACAATGTTTTATTATACACCCTTTTAGAGATATTCTCCCAAAATATTCATCATTCTAAAACAAAAAATGAGGATAATTCTACCTCATCGTATCATATAGATAGCACACAACTTCTTCAAACCGGTGGTTTTATTGAAAATCATTACCTAGGTGAGTGATTTCATTTTTTAGGAAATAAACTATTTGATTGAAAATTTATACATGTTTCTATTCATAAGATGGATATTTCTCCTATGGTACAACCAATAAATTTAGTACATGTGATAGATTAGGCAAGAACCTCATCAGAAGAGATACATGGAACACAAAATGAACAAGAGGTTGATTTTGTGTATGTTCTACTAGATATGATACTTTTGTAATATGATCATTAAATTATAAAATTAAATCAGAAACAGTAAAATTCATATTTCACATTATGATTAATGGTGTATATTTGAGAATTTTGTTGTTGGAATCCCACACCATTAAAATAAATACTAAAAATTATTTTTAAAAATAATGTTAGAATCATAATGATTACCAAAAGTAGCTCATAAATCGATTTACAAATATGAGAATATATGTGGAATGTGAAAACATGGACATAAAAGTGAAATTTATCTATAATTTTCTAATATAGAGTGATAGAGAACATGGTTATGAGTATATTAATGTTCACAAAGACATAAACTTACGACTGTTAAAAAAGGTGATTGATATCATCAATAATAATTATAAGAGGAGAAATTTTTTCATTAAGACCCTTTTTCCTAATATTGAAGACTTTCAATGAAAAGATATAAATACATGATTTTAGGAAAATATCACCATTTATGGTGGCAATATCAATTTCCACCTCATCGATTATTCTAGGGAATGATAGTGAATTATTCATTCCTAATGTGTTAAGAGATCATGCGATTGAAAAATAGAATGATATATTATACATTATTTCATTACCATAATATCAAGGTTAAAAAAAGTTATTGAATATTCATAAATCATCATAAGGATATATAATAATTTAATCTCTAAAACCTCATAAAATTTTTAAAACAAATTGTCCAATATATGGTAAACAATATAACCCAGCTAAATGATTAATGTACAAAAAATTTACAAATAATTTAACTACATATCTGAAAAAAATTTCCGTGATCCTATATATATCATTTTGTATTATAAAAAACTATAATTAATAATCCAATTCTTATTCATTACATTTATAATTTTTTTATTAAAAAATATTTTTCATGGGATTATTGGGTTCATCCTTATATCAATAGAATAATTAATTTCATTATTCCAGAAAGCATGTAGACTATCATATTAGATTTCACTAATAGATAATCAATGATATCCTCATTGGTTTCATTCAGAAAAAAAATTATTATTTGTGACTAAGGAGAGAAGGAACAGTGTTAACTAATTATCATGGTTAACTTAAACCATTATGATAACCTTGGATTTTCTATTGTTATTTTTCCACATTGTCTATTGTGGCTTATTATCCAAATTTTCCTTTTGATTGGTAAAATTGTTAGCAAAATTCACAACAACCATGAAATTGAAATACTAAATTGTCAGATGTGTATTTTGTAGTGATTAATCATTATTCATATAATTAGATACCTTGATTATATACAATTTTAATTCATATGCTCGATTACCTTCCTTTCCAGACATTTAATACCTTTTAGTACATTTCATGAATTAAATTGAGTGATTATTCCAACATTTTTTGCATTCAGATAAAAGGAATTTCATTCTACAAATTATGTTTTCTTGAGACATGATCATATTTGTATATAAAAACTAGTGTAATGATGGGAATATCTAACTTACATTTCATGATTTAGTTCACATCGAATGAATTCTTCAAAACTACTAATGACTCTTATATACAAGGCCATTCGAATAAATGGATTCAAGCACCTAAATAATTGAAAGATTTACAATTAAGGGATGGAGATTATCCCAATATAATAACTTTAATTTTAAGTAAAATTATCTTTATAGGTTCCAATATATTCATAATCCTTTTATTTATGTACACATAATTTCTTCTCCAACTTTTTGTGTAGAATATGAGTGACATAATTAAATTAAAATGTCCAATTAAACTCTTCACATTACATAGATATAATTTCTTCTTATTTCATTATGTTCTAATAATAATACACAGATTTTCTAATTCACCTATCAGAATAATAAATAGCCAAAATTAATATTTCATTTTCTAATAAATGAAGGAATGAAAATATCATCTCAATTGTAACGATACATTATTCCAAAACTATGGGATTAAAAGAACTACTAAAAGTAGGTGGATATTTTCTCATGAAGTAAAAAATATAACTTTTTACACTCCTCTACTCTTTTGGAAGGGCAACATGATTTATATATTATGAGAGTATAGAAATAATACTTTTTATTAAAACCCTCATAAGATTATATTTTTAAGAGGATAATCCTTTAATTTTCATTCCATTCATCATTAACATGGTTTCTTTATGTTTCGTACATTGACTCAAATATAAAATATTAGTGTGAGAATCACCAGTCATACTAGGAATACGAAATAATGATGTTAAATTTCATTAAGTCTATAATATCATAGGATTAATCTTATGATATTCATGATCATTATGAAAAATCATGGATTGTAACATATACATAGACATATACTTTGGGATCATACAAGGGATTTATCAGCCTACTTTCCAATGGTTGACAAATTATTTCCTATAATACCAAATATAATGACACAAGATTTTAAAAGATGGAAAATAAATTTTCAACATGAATATTTGTTAACATACAAAAACAAATGAACGAGGACCATAACAGTTTAATGCCTTGGGAAACATACAACATATTTTTCTAGAATTTTAAGAGATCATAAATATCCACTACAATGATCATACTATTTAGTAAAACTAATAAAAACTTTTCTTTATTACACAATGAATGGAATCATATGAAAGGTTGAGCTTGACATCTTTCTAATGGTAATCATGGAAGATACATAAGCATAACATGATAGTGATGGTATGAAAAAATTGATATAACAATTGAATATTGTACACCTCATATAATGGATAAAAAAATTTAGTCTTTTAATAAATTTTAGATGTTCATAAGACATGAAACATTAGATAATCAGGGATAATGATCAATGAAATTATAACAATGATATATGAAATTGAAATTGTGACATACACATAAGCATATAATGTAATATACCAATGATACCAACAGTGATATTCTTTGTATGCTGGTCATGGGATAATAACAAATGTACCTACTTCAGGCATGGAATGACCTTTCATGATCCTCTAGTTTCTTTCATAAAATGTCCTCTAGCGTACCCTTATATTGTGGGCATAAAACGTTCTCTTTCCTACCATATTTTTATTGGAATATGATGACCTCCCCTGTAACCTTTAACATCATATAAAATTTATCATTACCCAATGAATTGGACGGATATGTTGGTACCACCAAAAACATAATGAAAACTATACATATGTGTTCCATAGAGCCATAAATAATTCATCATATTAGAATCCATTGTAGTAAATAGATTTCATAAAAATAATTCAATCATAATATAACCCATTTAAGGAAATATATTTTAAAAATATATTTACATTATAAATACAAACTATCCATAAGAATAATCGGGAAAGTACCATTTTATAATAACCTTATTAAATCATATTAAACAAAGATGAATTTTATCATAGATTGAAAATAAATTTTATGGATCACTTGAAAATAATAGTTGATGAAAATATCATATATTCTTTGAAATTGAAATTTTTTCATACAATTTCATCCAATTATAAGAGGAAACCTAAATTTTAAATTTTAAATTTAATATAATAATATAAAATTTAAAGAAATAATATGTAACTCTGTCGGAATATTTCATTCATTTGATAATTGTTTAAAACATTAATTTTGATTACTTTTTCTATAAAGACACAAAGGGACTTAATTAAAAAATGAGAAAAAAATTCCTTTAAAATTACATTAAAAAATATTACATGGGTAAATATAAGTTGATATTTTCATTGGAGAATATTAATTTTTTTTGAAAACATGAAAATTTGAGATAAATATTGCACATTGGAGATTTAAAACAAAAAAATGCCAGATATTGATTAGATTGTGAAATAGTCACTCATAATATTATAATTAGCAGAATCGTATCCCCATGAATGTATTTAAATAATTTTGAAATAAAAATTCAATAATATTCATAATAATAGATATAAATATCATCCATAAACAATATATACACCACACAAAATAAAAATGTAGTGTATATAGAACGTGTCCTATAATAATAAAGGTGAGAAAAAATCCCTTACATTATGTCTTTACATCCACCATATAAGTTCATACCTCCAGTATAACAATCATAATTAAATTATAAATATACAAAAGAAGCATATCATTACAAATAATTCCATATATGATTTTATTATGACATTATATTACTCTCTTATTATATATTCCATGCTAAAATTATGTTTCAGGTAATAACAGCTTTAGTTTTGAATGTATTTTGACTTGTTACCCTTAGTCCTCAGTTACATAATATGATTTCATCATATAAATAATGAAAAAATGAAATATATATCATATATATATTATTTATTTGTTAATTCATGTTTATGCATTAATTTTAGCTGAAGAAAATAATTACACCATTCATAGAGACAGTAGGATATACGTACTCATAAAAAATATTTTAATTTTACTTTCATATTAAAATAAAATAAAATAATATGATATATTATCATTGAAAATAATTATATATATATATATGTCATATATATTATAACATTTAATATTTATTAAAATCCATTTGAATGATAAAAGAAAAATGAATCGCATCACATCGGAGAGATGGTAAACTATTCGTACTCATGGGAGAGATTATCATTTCCCAAAATATTAAAAGGATGAATGGTAGTTATGATATTATCAATAAATTAGGATAATAATTTCATAATATCATATGTAAACATGAAACCCAACATAATTCCCAATCATAAAATGTGGTGATGGAAAATAAATTGTATCTCTACGTGGAGACGGTAAGCTATATGAATGCATGAGCGATACATTCAATTATTGTAGGATGGGATAGGTGATGTATAATGATGTGTTAATAATAAAAAATAAAATTTCAGAATATTTGGTATTGTTAATTTATTATTTAATTATATATATAGTATATTAATTTGATGTATAGATGTGTTGAAAAACATAATGATCGTTAAGTGTGACTACATCTTCTTCAAAACAAAATCTTTTTATATCTTACAAAGGATTGTAGTGTTGGTCTATTTGGAAGGCCTGAATCCCTTCAATGATAACAGGGAATTAGAGAAGATAATTTTTTTTTACATTGGACCCTCAGTGTAGTGAAATGAGTTAAGGGAGGATCTATCCTTTTATACTGAATGTGAGGGGATATTTTGGAATTTCTCAAAATATTTAAATTTAATAATTTAAATATTAATAAAAATACCACATAATGTAAATTTAATAGAAAAAAAATGTGTTTATGGTATTTATCCCATATGATAATATATTTTATTCAATTTTATTATAATTTTAAACCATAAATTTTTTATTAACCCTTCGTTAAACGATTATAATATTAATTGTGGTAAGAACATTAACAATATTAAAAGTTATAGATTTTTACTTTTATGGCTTGAATTTAATAATAAGTGTCCCATTAAAGATATTTATGTAAATATTTTATCTAATTTTTTCATTATTAATGTTTTTATGATTTTTTACTAATTTAATAAAAATTTATTTTAACAAAATATTCTTATAGTCAAATTTGACAGTATTCATTAAATTGACATTTAAAAAATAAATACCGAAAGATAAATTCAAATAAATTTATTTCATACATCCCCAATTTGACATATTAAACTATAAAATTAATGGATAACATTAATTAATTGAAATTATATATATTTTAATATTTTTAATGTCACTCAATTGAGTTTCCCATTAATTGAATAATTATCGCATCATCATCATGTAATTATATATACTTATTATATCTTCCAAAAAAATTGAAAATAAATTTCAATGATAAATAATAATATATTATATATTAATATAATATAATTAGTAAAAAATATACTCTATTTTGCATAATATTAAAAATATTAGACTTATTAAAATACTGAGTGTGATATATTGTCACCCTCTTTGATTATAATAATATCTAAGTCATTTTCATAGATATATTCCCATTAAATTATTCCATTTCAAAAACTATTAGTTGAGGGTAGAACTAAATTCATCCAATAAAATTTTGGAATGTTTTTAGTAAGTTTTTAAATATTTATAATATTATTTACACCCTTAATTACCTAATATACCATTAAACATTGTAATAAAATGATGTAAAGTCACTATTCATATTATTCAAAAAATAAAGTGGACTTATTTAGTAAATTTTGACCATATAATTAAAAATTTGGAATCCATTTTTCTTAATTCAAAAAAAATTAACATTATATTAAAAATAATCCCACTGATGCAATAAGAAAAGAGGTTGTAAGAGATAAAACATCAAACAAATTGAATTTTTTTTGTATAAAAATACTGTGTAAAATTTATTAAAATGAGATAAAAATGGTATAAAGGATAATTATTTGATCTAATTATAATTTCAAATCAATTAAATATATAAATTTAAATAGTAAAATATTTTGAAGTACAACCAGTTTTCAATTAATGTATAATATTTTCACTATTAATCAATACTTGAAACTAATTTGAAAAAAATAAACTATTATAATTTTTGATACTCCAATTTTAATTAATAATTTATGTTTTTTAAATTACAATTTATCAAATTTTCATAAAAATATATTTAATACAAGTGAACCATCCAAAGGTGGCCAAACTACCTTTATAGAAAAATATTTCTTATTTTATGAATAATATTGGATTAATTCTAATATGGTGTTTAATGATTGAATAAGAAAAATGTTAAACATTATATTTAAATTATTATATATATTTCATTAATAAAATTCAACATGATTGATTTTTTTAGTTATTGGTTAAAAATACACTTGTGACCATTTAAATAAATTTTCAAAAAATGTATTCCTTTTTTCTTTTTAAAATATTTTTTGATTAGTTTATAACCATGTGTATAAGGAATTATGTTTGAACCGTAACATTAAAATCATGTTAATACTTTTCATAAGTTACATTCTAAAATCTGGGTAATAATTGTATTCTTTAAATAAGTAAAATAATAAATGATGATTAGTTGAAAGTTAGTTATGTGTGCAAATAAAGATAGACCTTGGTTTCATGTGGCACAAATATAAATTCATTTAGAATATAACATACTGAATTAATGAAATTTACATTATGAAAAGTGGATCATAAAAACACGGGGTTTAAGACATATAAATGGTGAGTTATAATTATTCTAGGCTCTTAGATATTCAAACACCTCACCTATTAATAATGGACATAGCACATGTGAAGAAAACCTTGTGGCTATGACCAATGGGGCTAATAAATCATTGTTCAAATGGGGACAATCATACCAAAATAGTTTTAGTTGTATTTAACATCATTATTCCATTCATAAGAAGCCATAGTTCTAGTGTGATTATCTGAATCACCCACTGACTACTCAAGCTAATTTTTTTTCAATCGAAAATTACATCATTGGATATTTTATCATTTCAAATAAATTAATCGTTAACAAATCATATTCCCAATATCATATTCATCATTCCATTTAAATTAAAAATCCAAATCATATGGTCTTATAAAATTAAAATCATCCAAATGAACATTATTTTTAATAAAATTTAAAATAATAATAATTAAAAAATAAATTAATCATCTTATTTCTCATTTCAAAATTTTTATTTTCTAAAAACAAACATAAAAAATACAGTGCCATTGACATCACAGTTTTCAAAAATTCCATTCCCTTTTTAAATAAAACATAAAATTGTATCAAAATAATGTTTTATGAATTATTTAAAAAAATATTTCTATTCAATCAATTAAATTATTATTTATATTTTATTTTAATTTAATATGGAAGTACCTAAAAATAATCACAAAATTATTCAAATCATCAACAATAATATGAACCTCCAAAGGATAATATAGGTGAAGTAGGTCAAGGATGTAACCCAAATGTCCTGATCCAAAAATAATAATGATTCAATAAATTTAAAATATTGATGACTCACCACTCTCAAATTATAGAGAATTAATGAAGAGGGAAATCAGAATTATGGAAGAAATAAAATAGTTGATACAGATCAATATCATCCACTAACTCATTGATTTGGAGGAAAATATGGTTTAGGAGTCAAGGAATCTTCTAGACTACCTCCTAAATAAAATGAGACCAATTAGGTTATTGGAGTGGATTTTATGTGGTTAAATACGCAGTCAAAAAAATTATTTTAAACATTTGGTGGACCAGAAACCAACACACAAGGCTTTTTAGATGGGAAACAATGTTAGTAATAATTGTTTACCATACATATTCTTCTTAAATGTTATACTATTTGGATGTATTTTATAAATAACTATGATATAACCATTAAAATATTTTTTTCTATGATTTCATGTTTTTATGTCTAATGCCACATGTCTTGGAAAACATTTATGCCCCATACAGAGAACTAACATAGGGACCATGATTTTCTTGGCCAAATTTCATTATTATTCCTAATTATGTTAAAAAAATAAACAATCCATAAAACCTATAGTTTAAAAAAAATATACTAGAAATCAGAAAAACAATAAGGAATTCAATTATAATTAATATAAGTGTCATTAAGAATATGAAATTGAGTGTTGTGATATTTTATCCTCAACACAATTAAAAGTTTCTAACCCCAGAATTCCGGTAGGAAAAAAAATGAGATGTGGAAAATTATCTTTCATCGGGGCCTTATAGTCTCATGTATCATATGAATTAGAACCATTGTAACATCAAACAATGGATAACATTATTTACAATTCATGAATATCTAATATATCAAAATCAATAATCATGATTGAATGATCGGTTATGAAATTTTTTAGTTCCACATCAATGTATTCCCATATCAAGTCAGGATAATGGATTGAATGCTATGTTCTTTTATGTGATACATTAAAAACATTTTGAAAAGACATTATATTTAATGATATTGTTAAATTTTAAGAAGCATTTCAAATTTAGTCAATAACATCAAAAGGATCTATATATCAATGTGAATGTTTTCCCTATGTCCCATGATTCTAATGATATAACTATGGTCCAAATCATAGAAAAGACATCGTCACCAACCAAAAACAACAAATCTCTAATAAAATGATTAGAATAGGATTTGAAAAAACTATGTACAATCATTATTCTCTAAAAACTCAAATAAATCTATTCTGTCATCACTTAGACCAAAGATGTTCCATCCCAGGAAATTATAGAATCCATTTTCCAACACAGATTAGAATTAAAAGTTTAATAATACATTGACTCAATAGAATCCATTATAATTTTATACTAATAAATATTTTTTAGGAATAATCACATAGTCCAAAATTGTATCCAATGATCCCCTAAATTTCGAAGCACAATAACATATCATGTCCTCATGTATCTGTATTGAATTATATTTTTGTTCATCTATCAATTTATGCTATGATATTCTAAATCATTCCTAGGATCTCATACCCTCTTAAATGCTTCTCAAAAAATGAGATGTAAATTTCGGATCCATATATAATATTATAATTGGTGTAAATCTATTCAATATAACAGTATCTTTTAAATAAATACATCCCAAATAATCAACATCATATATATCTAGAATGAGAATAATGTGAGGTTATATGGTCAACTGGTTGATTAAAAACCATATCACATTATTCCCTAGAGGGGTATAAGTCAAACCGACAATGAAATCACTAGAAATATCATATGACATAGAATTTTATAATGGAAGTGGATGATGAAAACATTAAGGGGTTTTTTCCAGGAATTCATCCACTAATTGGTATAACATTGAGAAATAATGTCAATGTTGTCTCATTTCATATGTGGCCTCATGAATAATTACTATATATGACTAAACATCTTATTGGTTCTAGGGTGAACCACAAACTATAAATTTTAGTAAAACAAAAACATAATCATTCTCGAGTGAAAATGCAAAAACCATGTTCTAGATATATATGTAACCCTTAGAAGAGAATGAAAACTAAAAAATGTTCACCTAAACACAAAGAGGTCCATAACCCTATAGAATCAAACATCATGATACTTCTCTTGACGAATCATCTTGAGGATAGATGTGGAAAAATAAACGAATATCAATACAATATTTTCAACATCATCCATGAAATTCAAATTCAATTTATCAAACAAATAAATCAGATTCCATACATAGGATGACTGATTCTTTTAATGGATTTAATGCTCAATAATAATTCATAAAAAATTACATCCCCTTAAAATGGTTGTAATCAATAGAGAAATCAATGGATTCTATGCAATCTTTTCAATTCATCTTTAAATAATTTAGTTCATTTTTATGGAACATATAACTTAACATATTGTGTTCTAAATAAATGCTAAAACATTCTAAAAAATCATATTTACATATAATATTATTAGAATAAACCATGAATGTAGGCTCAAGATCATGGGTTAGATAGATCATTTAATGTGGCTTATGCTGTCAGGAACCATAATCATAAATTTTTTCACCTTTCATGATAATTTAGGCCCAAAAAAATAGATTCATCAAACAATATAATATTTCCATACCAAGAAATTATATAATTTAACAATGGTGTATAATTAAAAATATGATTCCAATAATCAAATTATATATGACCTTTATAATCCCTCTATAAATGAGCATTTTTTAAGTTGTAGTAGGAGATTACTACATTAAGAAATATTTATTGAACACGATTTAAAACCATGGTAATCTTAATAATATCTAAAAATAAAAATCATTATGTAGTTTAACTAATGTCATAAGAACCATTAACTTCTGAGGATTGACTATAATACCATGTTCTAAGACCACATGTCCAAATAAAATCACTCCCAAAATCTATATTTTTCATTTTTAATTATTATCCAAATGTTTGTGATCATTTAATATTTAAAATACTTCCCTCTGATGATGGAAATATTCTTCCATGGTTTTATTGTAATTAGGAAAATCAACCACTAATTACATCTGAATGACTTGAGGTACTCATGAAATGTTTTATTCATAAATTTTATAAAAACATTTGAATCTATGATTAGAAATAATTCACTATATGATACTCATATAGTGAATTACATATTCATGAGGTTAATCAAAAGGATTTTAGATTCTTTGATTCTGAATAGGTTTTAACTACGCCAATTATAATTCTTTGAGAGCCAGTTCTCCACATTTAATTAATTATTATATTATTTATCCATTAAAATGGACACATTTTACATTTTATAACATAAATTATCATGTAGTGTTATACACAATGGTCAAATGTATCATCTTCTTAATTGGTAAAATTAAAATATGTTACCGTGGATTCACTCATTACGGAATAAAAGAATTCTTATATAAAACCATTAAAAATATTTTCCAAGTCTCCAAATTTAGCTGGTGAAATATGGTGAGAGGTAATAGATAGAAACTCAGTAAAATGTTCCACATAAATATATTAAACCAACTTATGTACAGGTGGAATGCCCAAAAAATAAGTTATTGACTTATTAGGAAACACAAAAATAAATAAAGGGATTTCAATGGTTAATGATTATAATCCCATTTATAATTTTAATAATGATATTACATTACCCTAATTCAAAATAATATATGGATATACTCAATATTAACATCCCTTACACTTAAAAAATTGAAAACACCCACTCTGGAAGAGTAATAGTGACCCACTAAAGATAAAATTGATTCATTAATGTATTTAAAATAAACCAACACAAAAATAAAGTATATTTCATTGTCTTTATATTTTGAACAATAATATTTCATTTGATCTTAATATATCATAGAGATAAAACACAATAGGTACATGAAAGACCCTATACTCTCTTCATCTAATGGGTGGAGTATTATCAATCACATTAGAATTCGAATACCTAATAAGGTTTAGAAAACTCACAATATGGGTTAATTAAAATAAATGAGATGCACCACTCTAAAATAAATATTATAATAAACATAAGAGTATTTTTATGGTAACTCTAACTATCAATGATGATCCATGATCATTCTATGAAATCTATTCCACTATGTGAAGAAGATTCCTTTTGGATTCCATGAGTTGGAAACCCAATGATCATGAAGAATATGACCGAAGAACTATAAATTTTCATTATTATAATCACATTTCATATATAAGGGATGAATAAAATGATTGAACTTATAAATTTGTCCTAAAAAACCTAACATAACATTTATATTTGGTGACTTAGTGAAAAATGTCATTGAATACCCAATCTTGCAATCTCTGCAAGTAAATAGTTTTTAGTCAAACAATACATGAGGTATAGAGGATGTTTTCTATCTAAAATCTCTACAAGACTCATCCTACATGGTCTTTCCATTAATTAAACCAATTTAATGTCCATTTGGAGTAAGAGGTACTCATGTAAAACCGGAAATATTGTGACACTCAGGAATATCCATCAATTATCAATAGAAAAATCATTATAATTCATTACCATTATAATGAAATCCTATGATTGAATATATTATTAATTTTCCATATCAAATAATATTGCTATAAAGATTTCATTTTTCATTTATTATTGAGAAAATGGAACATGTTCTGCAATGATGATTATATATGGATTCATAGTCCTTTATCCTTTGAGGATGTTGGAAAACTCAAGAAGACTATTACCAGACCATCAATTATATATATAAATATCTATAAAAATAGCTTCATCATGTTTCCACTATGATCCCCCATGTCTCATTATATTTTTTATTGAATACCACAATATCTATTTAGTCCCTTCAAGTATAAGACTTGCACAATTAAAATTTTATCAAATCTATAGTTTACTTGAACTAAAAAGTAATCTCAATCAATATATTCCAATCCTTAAACTCTATAGGATTATTCATGAATTATAAATATAATACAACTTGCTTTAGAAAATACACTATTATTTAATATCTAGTTTTATCTCATATTGGTCGCATTATTAGATCCTGAAATGGATAATGATAATATTTTATTCCCTGATCATTGAAAAGGTGAAAAACAATCTCAAAAATATGTTAGATAATTTTATTATTATTTTACAATGATTCTAAAAATTGATTAATATTTTTATTAATCCAACGTACCCATAGAGGCCTTATTATATATAACATCAAAAGGAAACATTGAATCCTTGATATGAATTCTCATATCATCATATCTATCAACAGTTATGAAAATATCTATTCCATTATGTTTTTTATCAGTTATTGGTTACAAAATATTATGCCATTGATTAAATATTAAATATAATAAAATCATATTATTACTTAGGGACACCTTTCCCAATTACCAAATTTGGATTTAGTATCTCTAATATTAGATATATAAATTCACCCACTCATTACTGCATCTAATTTTCTATCAATCCTGTAACATGAATTCCAAGACACCACAAACTACATGTCAACATCGTGAAATTACTCTCTAACTCCTCTAGTAATATTTTTTCATGAACTGGTATCAATTCCCTTGTATACTAATTTCTAATCTGCTTTTACATGTCCTATGTTGCATTCATGAACATCATGGGTTGGTGAATAATAAGTAGAATCATATCAAATAGAAAAGACCATAGTTTTGCGACAAGAAAAAACCATATATATAATAACTGTTGATAATAAATCATTATTTTATATTTCAAACACTCATATTATAGAATAGTACCATAAAATATACCATGATAATGTATAAGATAAATAGAAACATAATTCCCTATAAGAAAATATATTAGAATCCCCATGAAAAAACATGACCATATCTCTACTAGTCACCACCAATACTATAAGGACCCATGGATCATGCACACCCACAACCTTTATGTGGCTCTTTACATCTCCTAATACATGGAATTTAAAAAAAATAAACAAATGAATTATTAGTTAGATATATTCTAAAAAAGACCATTAGTGTCCCAAATAGTGTTCAATAATAATTTCCTTAACAACTAAGCCATCAATTCTATAATTTCACATAAAACAAGACACACAAAACATTTAAATATTTTAAATATTAAATTATTTCAAATCAACATAATCATAGTTATATTAAAATATGAATAATTTAATATTTTATATAAACAATTAATTTAAAACAAATAGTATGAATATACTCTTTCATAAAAAATTGAGTTCACAATGAAATCATATAAAAGTAAGTATTATGGCCATATATAATAATTTATGTCATTTTTATGATCTCATATCATTCTTATACCATATCATTAATCACTTCTCATGTATGATGTAATACACACCTTTGGATTACTCCCTAGGAATAATTAATCAATGAATCTATGGGGAGAATCATTACAATCTTAGTCTAGTTCGATTTTTCATCATTTATACACTTCTATGGAGTAAAAATGTTTACCAACTAAATTTGTAGCATCATATGTTCTTAAATCGATAAATAAATCAACCATGGATGATATAATCATTTCAAATCAACTCATCATTCATAGCATAAATACCAAATTTAATGTTCAATGTTCTTCATTACCTTTAAAACAAATGATTAGTTTTCATCATATGCATGCATTTAAAATGAAATGTTATATTGAATAAAATTTCCTTATAAATGAAAAAGAAAAATTTTCCTCAAATAATTTAAAATATCTGTTTATAATTTATCTCAAAATCTTCCCAAAAATTTCAATTCCCTGGAAATTATTGTTTTTCGGAATATACATTCCTTTTTAAATAAAATATCAAATCATCTAGAATCAAGATTTTATAAATCTATTTAATACTAATTTCAATAAAATATTGAAAATTAATCATCCAAAATTGTATTGAATCGTTATGGAACAACCTACCATTAATCACAAGATGAAAAAAATATGTAACCACAATGGGAAATTCCAACCAAGAGTAAAGGACAATGAAATCAATGATTAAATGGTAAATTTTACATCTGATATAAGAATGATTCAATCCTTAAAAAATAATGACTATTATCTATTATCAAATTTCATAGAATGAATGAAGGGATAATACCCCTATCAAAGTATAAATCACATACAAATATTGCATAACGATCTTCCAAAATCACATTGATTCATAATATTTGAGGTATGAGGAGTTAAGGGATCATAATGGGATCCTCCAAAATTAATGGAAACCTATTATGGTCTAAATGGCAAGAATATGGGTTAAATTGAGGGGTACATGATTTGAATTAAATTTTTTAGTGGTTTTATGAAAAACATGCATGGTTTCCTTGATGGGTCACACAGTTATTATTAATGGTGCACCCTATCTATTATCCCTTCTGGGGATATAGAAAATGGTTCACTGTTTAGTAGCATAGTTAAAAAAATAATGTGGTAAGAGTGAAGATCATCTTTCCAGTGGTGAATGGATTTGAGGGTGAGGTATCGGAGATTACCAAAACCATGTTTCCCTGTCACAATAAACAATATTATTATATGGACATATATGTAAAACAACATGGTTTTGGATAACTTAGTTGCACATTTTCATTGTTTATAAAATTTATAAAATATAAAAAATAATGCTAAATGATCTATATAACATCTTCTAATATATGTTTGATGAGAATAAGATTCTAAATATTCCTAATATCATGTAATGGGTGGTTTCATATTTTAAATCCTTAAATATAAAAGCTAATAGTTTTAGGCATGGTATATTGATGTGGTCCCCATACCCATTTATGATATATATGTTCATCAAACCTTTAAAAATTTAATTGTGAAACACTAATTTATTTATTTTTTAAATTCTTAATATAAATTTCACATTCAATGTAGTCAGTTTGTAACACTCCAGCGAAATAAAGAATATGACGTTTTTATATTTATCTATATTTGTGAATAAAATATTAATATTACTTTAAAGTGGATGTTATGCTCAATGGCGTACCCAATACACAATAATGGGTTTCTTGGGAATCTTACGTTGCACTCTAATAATAAAATAATATTATTTTAAATGGTAGTTAATTCCTAGCCATTGTAGTGGAGGGAATGAATAGAACTAACTAAAAAATGATTATATATGTTTTTCAAATATTTTTACTTTTATCCAATAAATATTAGAGGCTTAAAATGCAAATGAATCCAATTTTAAGCATAAATCTTTATTAAACGGTCGATTAACTGCCTTTTGATGGGGAACCTGTTTTAAATCCACTTTTTGAAAATTTTATGTGTTATATTGGCAAAATAAAATTCTTCATTAGAATCGGGACATCAAAATTTACTTTGTGTAAATGTTTGTTATTTTTCTGAAAAATTTCAATTTTTAATGAATAGTGAAAAATGTTGTATTTTAATTCAACACCTCGTTTTAATCAAATTTATTTATATGATTAGATTATATTTTGAATTTGTTTTAAAGTGAAATTAGAATATATTTTTACCATTTAATCCAATAGTGTTCATTGAAATTAATTTCACTTTAAAATCAGACTTAAACTAGTGTTAATCTTTTGATACATTTTGTTTCATAAAAACATGCTATTTGTTTTGATAGCGGGAATTAATTATAAAATTAATTATTTCAACATATATGTTTTGAATTTTGTAAAATAGACATCATTTTTGAATTATGAATATCAAATATAGCTTAGAGTGAATTTTTGGTCATTTTCTGAAAAACATCAATTTTTGATGAATAGTGAAACCACTAAGTGGTACTTATAAAAACTGATTTTCTGTTTAAATGAAATTTTTCCATCTTTTTGTATTGAATTTCCAAAATCTGACATACATGGTTTTCATTAAGAAGTAAAATATGGTTCAATGGGATTAAAATAATTTTTTGCTAAATAGTAACTTATTAAGTTTTTAATCGCGATTAGAGGTAATTAGTGTAGTTTAAGGTAAGAATAATGTTTTAATAAACTGAAATGACCTAGACACATGTTCCACCCTCATTGGATGTGTCATGACCGACTAAGGCAATCCATAGGTCAACTTGGGGACCCCATGGAGCCACTTTGGTTGGAAAATGACAGAAATAACATTTTATTTAATGATAATATAAAAATGACACAAACATGAGATGTTTTACTAAAACATTTTTTTATATGGGGTTATACAAGTCAGATTTTGGACTATAAATAGTCATTGGAAATCTAAAAATATTTCCTACATCATTGTATTTTTTTATAATTTTTAGACATTAAATAAATTAAATTATTTATGACATCATGATGATGCAGCGATGACCTCATTATTTAACGATTTAAAAAAATGGAAAGATAATGTAATATCTAAGACCTACACATGTACAAAACATATTGTATGGGTGTATTTCTAACCCTTATCACATTATCCACGAATTATATCAATGTGGGAAATTTTAAATCCAAAATTCATTTTCAAGTAATGTAACATTTTCTTACTTTCCAAAAGTGCCCCTCCTCTCCTCTTATAAAAGGCCCCAACCTCTACCTCCTTAACCACACCTCTCAAGACTTTGGCTCAGTCAACCTCTGCCCATTTTGTCTCTCCACATCCCTATCTAACTCCTTGAATCCTCTCTTTGGGCAGAATCCTTTCCAAGGAAGCCTTTGAGCTCAAATCAATGGAAGTTACCCGATTTAAAGGTAATGTCTTCACTTGGGTCCATTTGTTTTATTTTTCTTCTCCAACCCCATAAACTCTTTTTATTAATTTATTTTGTAACAAATTCAGTATCTTAAATATACTATGATTTTTTTATAAGAAGTATTTGATCTACAGTTACACACACCTACATATAATGGTTAAAGAACATACTGTTTCCGTGGATGGTGAATTTCTGCCTCCCTAAACGATGATTGTTCAAATTTCTTCTAACACCTTAAAAGGTGGAAATTAAGATGAAACTATATTTATATATGATATCTAATATGTTTTTGTTTTATATAAGATTCTGTATTTTTCATTTATTGCATACCTTTATGGTTTTCATTATGGGTAAACACGATATCTTCATTTAAGGAAGTGCGGACTACCTCCCCCTCAAAGTGATTTGATTCGTTAATACCATATGTGGTACGTATAAAGGATATATTTAATGATATTATATATGATAACATACTGGAATTAAAATAATATTATGTATCATTATGTTTTAATTCCATTAAATATGAAATAGAAATGGAAGTAGCGTTCATGAGTACGTACGGCTTACCGTCTCCATGAACGGTACATTTCATTTCTTACCTCAAAATGTTATGAAATATTATAAGTACATATATATAATGGACATATATGTAAAATATTATATCTAAATTATGGATATAATTCTGGAATTATAATATATATATATATCTCTCATTTTGTTTTAATTCAATTAATATAACAAAAATGAAAGTAGTGTTCATGCGTACGTACGGCCTACCGTCTCCATGAACGGTGCTTTCCTTTTTTTTATCTCCAAATGATATGGAATAGTATAAAATGAATATTTAATGGATATATATTATATATTAATCATTAATACGATTCTGTAAATTATTTACTTATAACTACATGGGAATCTTTTTTCAAACAAGTTCGTTTTTGACTCATGTACCAAACTTCGGCAAAAACGTCTGATATGAACTAACACTGTTAAACAATTATTATGAAATTATAATATGTAATATGAACTGAATAATAATCTATAAAAGAGGTACTTAGGAAATGATTAGTTGAAAAAAGTTTATTATTTAGGAATATAAAGAAACGAACAAGACAAGTTGGACTTGAGGTAAGGTATCTTACTCCTCTCTTTCTTTTTAAGTACACTCTTTTATGTCATTCCTTATAAGCCCATATTTCTTGTTATTGGGATGTTATTTTATATTACTCTTACTGTAATTTTTATTATCATATGATGAGAGACATTATTCTCTGTCATCAATCCATTTTGGAAGTTTTGAGTGGCGCCGTTAGGCTGTCGAATTTTCGTAAGAGATCTAACCTCTCACTTTCTCTTTAAGTACTCTTCTTTATGTCACTTCTTTTAAGCTCCTCTTTTTTATGATGGGGGATGTTATTTTGTATTCCTCTTTCGGTACATTTTATTTTAATGTGATGAGATACCCTATTTGATCTCATCAATCCATTTTTGGAAGTTTTAAGTGGTGTCGTTTGGCTGCCGAGTTTTCGTAAGGGATTTTTCATCTCACTTTTATTCCCATGATATTTATGCTACATTTTCCCCAATTTCCTTTGAGTGGTGTATGCACTTCCCATTATTATACTCTTTTTGTAATATACATTTTTTTATGAGTATTTACATCAATGATGTATTGTCCTTCTTTCATGGGGTGTATGTTTTGAAAGATACCCCAGTCGGTAAGGGAACCTTTCACCCTCCTCTTTTTAAAAGACTTCTTTTGTTGGGGCTTTTAATTTACATATTTTTATGTTGGGATATGTTCTCATATATCCTTATTGATTTAAATTTTATGTCCAAGTGATGAGATACACTTTTTATCTCTCATCAACTCATTTTGATGTGATGCTGTTAGGATGTCAAGGGAACTTCTTAACCCAATTTCGATTTCTTTGGGTTCAACAAGTAGTTATTGAATATGTCATCCTTTGAATTTGTGTGAATGAAATTGGATTATTTTACACTTAATATCCAATGATATTTTGTGTATTCGTTTGTCACACATAATTATGTAATTGATTTATCCTTAAACCAAGGATACCGTCTTTGTATGGGACTTCGTCTCAATCTCCTTTCATTGAGGCATATTTTATTTTATACACAACCTTCTTTTATACGGTGTATAAACCCCTTTGACTTTTACATTTATCCAAAATAAATCTTTCTTTATATGAAGAATTTTACTAAATGAAAAAAGGGAATTTTTTTGTCATACGTATGCGGCAACAACGACTTCTCCACCGTCATGACCATTGTTTGAGTTTCGGCTTCCTCTACAATCCGTACCTTCTTTTTAAAAGAATAATAAAAACCATGTTTTACTTTTCTTTTATTTTGGTATTGAAAATGGTTTTCCTAATGTTTTTATATCAATGTTTTGTATTGATATCTTGAGATTGAAAGGTGTAAATGTTATGTTTCCTTTATGCATGTTTTATGTGATATGATTATGTTGAGGTTTTTGGGCATTATTATGAAGACGGGTGGTTCCGTGATAAACTAAGGGCGGGTGAGCCCGATATAGCTCTCCAATTCATTGGGTAATTCCAAGGAGTGAAACTTTAAGGTTTCTCCGAAGATATTTAGGGAATATACTGTGATGGGTATTCCAAACGTAACCAAGAGGGTTACTCCCTACGTAAGAAAGTTATGAATGCCTCAAGTTACCTTTTATGTTTTATGATTTCATCGATTTATTCATGATTTTATGAGGTATGTTAAAGTGACTATGTTTTATGGGTAAAGTATGATTTCATTCTTATGTATATATGAACTCATGTTTCCTTTACATATTTTTATAACTCTTACTGAGATTTTTATGCTCATCCCTTGTTTTTGAAATGTTTTTCACAGGTCAAGGGAAAGATACATGATGGGATGATAGTGTTAAGGATATTTCAAGATAGAATCTGTGTTTTATTTTAAATTTGTTTCCGTTGATGGGAAGAATGAATACTCTCTTTTATGTAACCACATTGTTTAAATGTGGAATGTAATGCAAGTTTCATGATCTAATTCTCTAAAACTCTAAACCTAAAAAGATCCTCAATGTGTAATCTTGTAATAACTCAAGATTAATTATGTTTTAAGGCTGGGGCATTATAGTTGGTATCAAAGGTCAGTTTAGATAACTTTAGAGGTTAGGGTATTCTTTATGCATAAGTGACATTACCATAATGGTTAGGATTTAAGAAAGAGTCCTAGTTTTAGATAAAGTTAATGAGTAAGTATTAATTAGTGTTTTTATTCCTCATTAGTACATGATGGTTATGTTGATATACTCACACTGACCTTTTTGGTTTTAGTAAATGGCTGGATCTAGCAGGCACCAAAGTGACAATTGGTTTGAAAGAAACTGTGGTGGTTCTCTAATTAAGAGACTGGATGAAATGGGGTATTCAATGAGGAAACTTGTGGTTGTTCTAAACCAACTATCAAGGAGTCATGATCAACCACTTGAACCTTGGTATGTTTTATAATGCATCATGTATGACAATCGATGTGGAAGTTCAGGTAATAATTATAAATGTAACCAGTAGGGTTTATATGATCCTTAATTTTGAGGTAATTATGGGTTATTATATGTTATGATGGAAAACTAAAGGCATGAGACAAACATGAGGTTAAAATATGTTATGTTTATTTTTGATGATTTTATTTCTTTTTGGTAATGATTTGAGAATTATATAGTTTCGCAAAAAGGACAACACGCAGACCGTGTGACAACCTTTCGCGTCAGACAAAGCTCCGGGAATCGAACCCACAACCAAAGTGCGACTGGTATTTATCGCCTACCACTGGACTACGTGAAGTCCCTGGTTAGTTTGACTGTTTTTTTAGTTAGATGATTTTATGAATTAAGAGTAATTTGATTCTGGGTTATCTATGGAAATTTATTAACCTATCATGGAGGATATGTGATTAGGTTAATTACTTTTCAATAAGAGACATTAAGAGAAAATGATGTTGTTTGGAGATAAATGTAACGATTTAGCTTGGAAGACTATGTGACTAAATCCTTCAAATATTTGGGTTTCAATATTATTTTGGTTTAATTTGAAAAATGTTTATGGACATATTGATTATAGAATGGTCCTTGTTGAACTTTGGGTTTTGTTGGATAAATTTTGGAGATTAAGAATAGATTTTCTTTTTATAAAGGGTTATCTTTTTCTGGATTATCTGATCTTGTACTAAACTTTTTGGTTTTGGTTTTGGTTAGAGTCTAAAGATATGGGAAGTATATAGTTCTCTATTGTGGAATAGGTGATTCTCTAGAAATTGATTATAGTACTCTTAATGCGAACAAGTCTTCCTAAATACGTCTTTTGGAGAAAATATGAGTTTGATTAAGGAATCTAGTAAAAGTTGAATGTCAACATGATAAGTGATTATTTTTCCTGATGAATAAATTCCTCAATAAAAAATAACATAAAACAAAAATGTTGTCTATTAACTTTTCCTACTGGTGAGTCGAATACCATTTAACCCATCACATGTTTGTGATTTTCTTGTGGTTAACTTTCCCCTAAACATGTTTTTTATCACTCTACATCAGAACATGACCCTATGTTTTCTCCTCCATGTCCATATTTTCATACTTCGAATCCTATTATGGGTTAACTTGGGTGACCTTTGTACTTATCATTATTTATTTTAAAGTGATTGTTTTACCGACTCTTGTTCCGATGTTGGGCTTTCAAGGATGTTTCCCAGCACAATTTTATAATTGCGGGGATGCAATTCCCAAAAGGGGGTCAGTTTGTAACACCCCATGGAAATAAAGAATATGACATTTTTATATTTATCCATATTTGTGAATAAAATATTAATATTACTTTAAAGGGGATGTTATTCTTGATGGCGTACCCAATACGCAATAATGAGTTTCTTGGGAATCTTATGTTGTACTCTAATAATAAAATAATATTATTTTAAATGGTAGTGAATTCCTAACGTTGTATTGGTGGGAATTAACAGAACTAACTACAAAATGATTATATATGTTTGTAAAATATTTTTACTTTTATCCAATAAATATTAGAGGCTTAAAATGAAAATGAATCCAATTTTAAGCACAAATCTTCATCAAACGGTCGATTAACCTTCTTTTGATGGCGAACCTCTTTTTAATACACTTTTTGAAAATTTTATGTGTTATATTTGACAAAATAAAATTCTTCTTTAGAATCGGGATATCAAAATTTAGTTTGTGTAAATTTTTGGTATTTTTCTGAAAAAGTTCAATTTTTAATGAATAGTGAAAAATGCTGTATTTTAATTCAAAACCTCATTTTAATCCAATTTATTTATATGATTCAATTATCTTTTGAATTGGTTTTAAAATGAAATTAGAATATATTTTTACCATTTAATCCAATAGTGTTCGTTGGAATTAATTTCACTTTGAAATCGGACTTAAACTAGTGTCAATATCTGGATACATTTTATTTCATAAAAACACGCTATTTGTTTTGTCAGCGGGAATTAATTATTAAATTAATTAATTCAACTAATATGTTTTGAATTTTTTAAAATAGACATCATTTTTGAATTCAGAATATCAAATATAGCTTAGGCTGAATTTTTGGTAATTTTCTGAAAAACATCAATTTTTGATGAATAGTGAAACCACTAAGTGGTACTTATAAAAACTGATTTTCCGTTTAAATGAAATTTTGACATCTTTTTGTTTTGAATTTCAAAAATCCAACATACATGTTTGTCATTAAGAAGTAAAATATTGTTCAATGGGATTAAAATAATTTTTTGGTGAATTGTAACTTATTATGTTTTTAATCGCGATTAGAGGTAATTAGTGTAGTTTAAGGTAAGAATAATGTTTTAATAAAATGAAATGACCTAGACACATGTTCTACCCTCATTCTATGTGTCATGGATGACCAATAAAATCTATGGGTCAACTTGGGGACCCCATGGAGCCACTTTGGTTCGAAAATGACATAAATACCTTTTTATTTAATGATAAAGAAAAACATGACACAAACATGAGATGTTTTACTAAAAAAAATTTTACATGGGGTTATTCAAGTCAGATTTTTTACTATAACTAGTCATTGGAAAGATAAAAATATTTCCTACATCATAGTAGTTTTTTATAATTTTTAGACATTCAATAAATTAAATTATTTATGACATCATGATGATGCAGCGATGACCTCATTATTTAACGATTTAAATATAATGGAAAGATAATGTAATATCTAAGACCTAAACATGTCAAAAACCTATTGGATGGGTGTATTTCGAACCCTTATCACATTATCCACGAATTATATCAATGTGGGACCTTTTAAATCCAAAACTCATTTTCAACTAAATGAACATTTTCTTACATTCCAAAAGTGCCCCTCCTCTCCTCTTATAAAAGGCCCCCACCTCTACCTCCTTACCCACACCTCTCAAGCCTTTAGCTCATCAAAACTCTGCCCATTTTGTCTCTCCACATCCCTCTGTAACTCTTTGAATCCTCACTTTGGGCAGAATCCTTTCAAATGAAGCCTTTGAGCTCAAATCAAATGAAGTTACCCGATTTAAAGGTACTGTCTTCACATGGGTCCTTTGGTTTTATTTTGATTCTCCAACCCCCTAAACTATTTTTATTAATTTATTTTGTAACAACTCCAGTATCGAAAATATACTAGGATGTTTTTATAAGAATTATTCGAGCTTCAATTACACACACCTACATATAATGGTTAAAGAACATACTATTTCTGTGGATGGCGAATTTCTTCCTCCCGAAACGATGATTGTTCAACTTTCTTCTAACACCTTAAAAAGTGGCCATTAAGATGACAATATATTTATATATGATATCTAAAATTTTTATGTTTTACTTATTCTCCTGTATTTTTAATTTATGGCATACCTTTATGGTTTCCATTATGGGTAAATGCGATATCTTCATTTAAGGAAGTGCGGACTACCGCCCCCTCAAAGTGATTTGATTCGTTAATACCATATGTGGTACGTATAAAGGATATATTTAATGATATTATATATGATAACATATTGGAATTAAAATAATATTATGTATCATTATGTTTTAATTCCATTAAATATGAAATAGAAATGGAAGTAGCGTTCATGTGTACGTACGGCTTACCGTCTCCATGAATGGTACATTTCATTTCTTACCTCAAAATGTTATGTAATATTATAAGTACACATATATAATGGAAATATATGTAAAATATTATATCTATATTATGGATATCATTATGGAATTATAATATATAAATATCTCCTTCATTTTGTTTTAATTCCATTAATATAACAAAAAATGAAAGTAGCGTTCATGCGTACGTACGGCCTACCGTCTCCATGAAGGGTGCTTTCCGTTTTTTATCTCCAAATGATATGGAATAGTATAAAATGAATATTTAATGGATATATATTATATTTTAATCATTAATACTATTCTGGAAATATTTACTTATAACTACATGGGAATCTTTTTTCAAACAAGTTCATTTTTGACTCATGTACCAAACATCGGCAAAAACGTCTGATATGAACTAAAATTATTAAACAATTGTTATTACATTATAATATGTGATATGAACTGAATAATAATCTATAAAGGATGTACATATGAAATTATTAATTGACCGAAGATTATTATTTAGGAATATAAAGAAACTATCAAGACAAGTTGGACTTGAGGTAAGGGATCCTACTCCTCTCTTTCTTTTTAAGTACAATCTTTTATGTCATTCCTTCTGAGCCCATATATATTGTTATTGAGATGTTCTTTTATAATAATCTTACTGTAATTTTTATTTTCATATGATGAGAGACCCTATTCTCTCTCATCAATCCATTTTGGATGTTTTGAGTGGCGCCGTTAGGCTGCCGAATTTTCGTAAGAGATCTAACCTCTCTCTTTCTCTTTAAATACTCTCATTTATGTCACTTCTTTTATGATCCTATTTGTTATGATGGGGGATGTTCTTTTATATTCCTCTTTCTGTAAATTTTATTGTAATGTGATGAGATACCCTGTTTGATCTTATCAATCCATTTTTGGAAGTTTAAAGTGGCGCCGTTAGGCTGCTGAGTTTTTGTATGGGATTTTTCATCTCACATTTATTCCCGTGAGATTTATGCTACATTTGCCAAAATTTGCTTTGAGTGGTGTATGTAATTACCATTATTCTACTCTTTGTGTAATATAATTTCATTTATGAGTTTTTACATCAATTATGTATTGTCCTTCTTTCATGGGGTGTATATTTTGAAAGATACCCAAGTCAGTAAGGGTACCTTTCACACTCCTCTTTTTAAAAGACATTTTTTTGTTGGGTATTTTAATTTACATATTTTTATGTTGGGATATGTTCTCATATATCCTTATTGATTTAAATTTAATGTCCAATTGATGAGATACACTTTTTATCTCTCATCAACTCATTTTGATGTGACGCCGTTAGGCTGTCGAGGGAACTTCTTAACCCAATTTCGATTTCTTTGGGTTCGACATGTTGTTATTGAATATGCCATCCTTTGAATATGTGTGAATGACATTTTATTATTTTACACTTAATATAAACTTATATTTGGTGTATTCATTTGTCACACATAATTATGTAATTGATTTATCCTTAAACCAAGGATACAGTCTTTGTATGGGACATCGACTCAATCTCCTTTCATTGAGGCATATTTTATTTTATACACAACATTCTTTTATACGGTGTATAAAGCCCTTTTACTTTTACGTTTATCCAAAAGGAATATTTCATTATACGAAGTGTTTTAATAAATGACAAAAGGGAATGTTTTTGTCATACGTATGCGGCGACAACGACTTCTCCGCCGCCGTGACAATTATTTGAGTTTCGGCTTCCTCTACAAGCCATACATTTTTTTAAAATAAAAATAAATTCCATGTTTTACTTTTATTTTTTTTGGTATTGATAATAGTTTTCATAAGGTTTTTATATCAATGTATTGTATGGATATCATGTGATTGAAAGTTGTAAATGTTATGTTTCCTTTATGCATGTTTTATGTGATACGATTATGTTGAGGTTCTTCAGAATTATTATGAAGACGGGTGGTTCCATGATAGACTAAGGGCGGGTGAGCCCGATATAGCTCTCCAATTCATTGCATAACACGAAGGAGTGAGACATTATGGTTTCTCTGAAGATATTTAGGGAATATACTGTGATGGGTATTCCAAACATAACCAAGAGGTTTACTCCCTACGTAAGAAATTTATGAATTCCACAAGTTACCTTTTATGTCTTATGATTTCTACGATTTATTCATGATTTGATGAGGTATGTTAAAGTGACTATGTTTTATGGGTAAAGTATGATTTCATTCTTATGTATATATGAACTCATGTTTCCTTTCCATATTTTTATAACCCTTACTGATCTTTTTATGCTCATCCCAAGTTTTTGAAATGTTTTTCACAGGCCAAGGGAAAGGTACATGATGGGATGATATGTCAAGGATGTGTCAATAAAGAATCCATGTTTTATTTTAAATATGTTTCTGTTTATGTGAAGAATGAATACTGTCTTTTATGTAACCACTTTGTTTAAATGTGGAATGTAATGAAAGATTCATGATCTAATTCTCTAAAACTCTAAATCTGAAAAGATCCTCAATGTGTAATCTTGTAATAACTCAAGATTAAGTATGGTTTAAGGCTGGGGCCTTATAGTTGGTATCAATGGTCGGTTTAGATAACTTTAGAGGTTAGGGTATTCTTTAAGCATAAGTGACATTACCATAATGGTTAGGATTTAAGAAACAGTCCTAGTTTTAGATAAAGTTAATGAGTAAGTATTAATTAGTGTTTATCTTCCACATTAGTACATGATGGTTATGTTGATATACTCACACTGACCTTTTTGGTTTTAGTAAATGGCTGGATCTAGCAGGCACCAAAGTGACAATCGGTTTGAAGGAAACTGTGGTGGTTCTCTGATTAAGAGACTGGATGAAATGGGGTATTCAATGTGGAAACCCGTGGTTGTTCTAAACCAACTATCAAGGAGTCATGATCAACCACTTAAACCTTGGTATGTTTTATAATGCATCATGTACAACAATCGATGTGGAAGTTCAGGTAATAATTATAATGGTAACTATTAGGGTTTATATGATCCTTACTTTTGAGGTAATTATGGGTTATTATATGTTATGATGGAAAATGAAAGGCATGAGACAAGCATGAGGTTAAAATATGTTATGTTTATTTTTGATGATTTTATCTCTTTTTGGGATTCATTTGAGAATTATATAGTTTTGGGAAAAGGACAACACGCAGACCGTGTGACAACCCGTCGCGTCGGACAAAGATAGGGGAATCGAACACACAACCAATGTGCGATAGGTATTTATCGGCAACCACTGGACTACGTGAAGTCCTTGGTTAGTTTAACTGATTATCTCTAGTTAGATTATTTTATTAATTAAGAGTAAGTTGATTCTGGGTTATCTATAGAAATTTATTAACCTATCATGGAGGATATGTGATTAGGTTAACTACTTTTCAATATGAGACATTAAGAGCAACTAATGTTGTTTGGAGATAAATGTAACGATTTAGCTTGGAAGAATATGTGGCTAAATCCTTCAAATATTTGTGTTTCAATGTTAGTTTGGTTTACTTTGAAGAATATTTATGGACAAATTGATTATTGAATGGTCCTCGTTGAACTTTGGGTTTTGTTGGATAAATTTTGGAGATTAAGAATATATTTTCTTTTTATAAAGGGTTATCTTTTTCTGGATTATCTGATCTTGTAATAACCTTTTTGGTTTTGGTTTTGGTTAGAGTGTAATGATATGGGAAGTATATAGTTCTCTATTTTGGATTAGGTGATTCTCTAGAAATTGATTATAGTACTCTTAATGCGAACAAGTCTTCCTAAATACTCGTCTTTTGGAGAAAATATGAGTTTGATTAAGGAATATAGTAAAAGTTGAAAGTCAACATGATAAGTGATTATGTTTCCTTATGAATAAATTCCTCAATAAAAAATAACTTAAAACAAAAATGTTGTCTATTAACTTTTCCTACTGGTGAATCGAATACCGTTTAACCCATCAAAATGTTGTGATTTT
Source organism: Viscum album (assembly GCA_963277665.1). Taxonomy (NCBI): domain Eukaryota; kingdom Viridiplantae; phylum Streptophyta; class Magnoliopsida; order Santalales; family Viscaceae; genus Viscum; species Viscum album. Next base: position 24,220,042 of record OY728120.1, on the reverse strand, counting down.
CTTGTGGTTAACTTTCTCCTAAACCTGTTTTCTATCACTCTCCATCAGAACATGACCCTATGTTTTCTCCTCCATGTCCATATTTTCATACTTAGAATCCTAGTATGGGTTAACTAGGGTGACCTTTGTACTTATCTTTCTTTATTTTAAAGTGATTGGTTTACGAACTTTTGTTCCGATGTGGGACTTTCAAAGATGTTTCCTAGCCCAATTTTAAAATTGAGAGGACGCAATTCCCAAAAGGGGGGAAGGATGTAACACCCCAGGTAAATAAAGAATATTATATTTTTATATTTATCCATATTTTTGAATAAAATATTAATATTACTTTAAAGGGGATGTTATGCTCGATGGCGTACCCAATACACAACAATGAGTTTCTTGAGAATCTTACGTTGCACTCTAATAATAAAATAATATTATTTTAAATGGTAGTTAATGCCTAGCCGTTGTAGTGGAGGGATTGAATAGAACTAACTAAAAAATGATTATATATGTTTTTCAAATATTTTTACTTTTATCCAATAAATATTATAGGCTTAAAATGCAAATTATTCCAATTTTAAGCATAAATCTTCATTAAACGGTCGATTAACCGCCATTTGATGGAAAACCTCTTTTAAATCCACTTTTTGACAATTTTATGTGTTATATTTGAAAAAATAAAATTCTTATTTAGATTCAGGACATCAAAATTTACTTGGTGTAAATTATTGGTATTTTCTGAAAAATTACAATTTTTAATGAATAGTGAAAAATGTTGTATTTTAATTCAAAACCTCATTTTAATACAATTTATTTATATGATTTGATTATCTTTTGAATTGGTGTTAATGTTAAATTATAATATATTTTTACCATTTAATCCAATAGTGTTCGTTGGAATTAATTTCACTTTGAAATCGGACAGAATCTAGTGTCAATATTTTGATACATTTTGTTTCATGAAAACACGCTATTAGTTTTGACAGCGGGAATTAATTATTAAATTAATTAATTCAACTTATATGTTTTTATTTTATTAAAAATAGACATAATTTTTGAATTCAGAATATCAAATATATCTTAGGGTAAATTTTTGGTAATTTTCTGAAAAACATCAATTTTTGATGAAGAGTGAAACCACTAAGTGGTACTTATAAAAACTGATTTTCCGTTTAAATAAAATTTTGCCATATTTGTGTTTTGAATTTCAAAAATCCGACATAAATGGTTGTCATTAAGAAGTAAAATATGGTTCAATGGGAATAAAATAATTTTTTGGTGAATAGTAACTTATTAAGTTTTTAATCGCGATTAGAGGTAATTAGTGTAGTTTAAGGTAATAATAATGTTTTAATAAAATGAAATGACCTATAAAAATGTCCTACCCTCGTTGGATGTGTCATGGCCGACCCAGAAAATCCATAGGTCAACTTGGGGACCCCATGGAGCCACTTTGGTTGGAAAATGACATAAATACCATTTTATTTAATGATAAAGTAAAAATGACACAAACATGAAATGTTTTACTAAAACATTTTTTTACATGGGGTTATACAGGTCATAATTTTGACTATAAATAGTCATTGGAAATTTAAAAAGATTTCCTACACCATAGTATTTTTTTTATAATTTTTAGTCATTATGTAAATTAAATTATTTATGACATCATGATGATGCAGTGATGACATCATTATTTAACGATTTAAATAAAATGGAAAGATAATGTAATATCTGAGACATACACATGTCCAAAACCTATTGGATGGGTGTATTTTGAACCCGTATCACTTTATCCACGAATTATATTAATGTGGGATCTTCTAAATCCGAAAATCATTTTCAAATAAAGTAACATTTGCTTACATTCCAAAAGTGCCCCTCCTCTCCTCTTATAAAAGGCCCCCACCTCTACGTCCTTACCCACACATCCCAAGCCTTTGGCTCGGCCAAAATCTGCCCATTTTGTCTCTCCAAATCCCTCTATAACTCCATGAAGCCTCACTTTTGGAAGAATCCTTTCCTAGGAATCCTTGAAGCTCAAATAAAAGGAAGTTACCCGATTTAATGGTAATGTCTTCACATGTGTCCTTTTGTTTTATTTTTCTTCTCCAACCCCCTAAACTCTTTTTATTAATTTATTTTGTAACAAATCCAGTATCTTAAATATACTAGGATGTTGTTATAAGAATTATTCGAGCTAAAATTACACACACCTACATATAATGGTTAAAGAATATACTGTTTCCGTGGATGGTGAATTTCTGCCTCCTGAAACGATGATTGTTCAACTTTCTTCTAACACCATAAAAGGTATCCATTAAGATAAAACTATATTTATATATGATATCTAATATGTTTATGTTTTAATTAATCTTCTTTATTTTTCATTTATGGTATAACTTTATGGTTTCCATTATGGGTAAACGCAATATCTTCATTCAAGGAAGTGCAGACTACCGCCCCCTCAAAATGATTTTATTCGTTAATACCATATGTGGTACGTAAAATGGATATATTTAATGATATTATATATGATAACATACTGGAATTAAAATAATATTATGTATCATTATGTTTTAATTCCATTAAATATGAAATAGAAATGGAAGTAGCGTTCATGCGTACGTACAGCTTACCGTCTCCATTAACGGTACATTTCGTTTCTTACCTCAAAATGTTATGTAATATTATAAGTACATATATATAATGGACATATATGTAAAATATTATATCTAAATTATGGATATCATTCTGGAATTATAATATATATATATATATATCTCTCTCTTTTTGTGTTTTAATTCCATTAATATAACAAAAAATGAAAGTAGCGTTCATGTGTACGTACGGCCTACCGTCTCCATGAACAGTGCATTCCATTTTTTATCACCAAATGATATGGAACAGTATAAAATGAATATTTAATGGATATATATTATATTTTAATCATTTATACTATTCTGGAAATTATTTACTTATAACTACAAGGGAATATTTTTTCAAACAAATTCATTTATGAGTCATGTACCAAACATCTGCAAAAACGTCTGATATGAACTAACATTATTAAACTATTATTATAACATTATAACATGTGATATGAACTGAATAATAATATATAAAGGAGGTACTTAGGCAATTATTAATTTACCAAAGATTATTATTTAGTAATATAAAGAAACGAACAACACAAGTTGGACTTGAGGTTAGGGATCCTACTCCTCTCTTTATTTTTAAGTACACTCTTTTATGTCATTCCTTCTAATCTCATATTTTTTGTTATTGGGATGTTCTTTTATACTACTCTTACTTTAATTTATATTTTCATATGATGAGAGACCCTATTATCTCTCATCAATCCATTTTGGAAGTTTTGAGTGGCGCCGTTATGCTGCCGAATTTTCATAAGAGATCTAATCTCTCTCTTTCTCTTTAAGTACTCTCCTTTATGTCACTTCTTTTAAGATCCTCTCTGTTATGATGGGGGATGTTGTTTTATATTACACTTTCTTTACATTTTATTGTAATGTGATTAGATACACTATTTGATCTCATCAATCCATTTTTGGATGTTTTAAGTGGCGTCGTTAGGCTGCCGAGTTTTCGTAAGGGATTTTTCATCTCACTTTTATTCCTGTGAGATTTATGCTACATTTGCCACAATTTCCTTTTAGTGGTGTATTTACATCCCATTATTCTAATATTTGTGTAATATAATTTCCTTTATGAGTATTTTCATCAATGATGTATTGTCCTTCTTTCATGCGGTGTATGTTTTGAAAGATACCCAAGTCGGTAATGGAACCTTTCATCCTCCTCTTTTTAAAAGACTTCTTTTGTTGGGTCTTTTAATTTACGTATTGTTATGTTGGGATATTTTCTCATATATCCTTATTGATGTAAATTTTATGACCAAGTGATGAGATACAGTTTTTATCTCTCATCAACTCATTTTGATGTGACGCTGTTAGGCTGTCAAGGGAACTTCTTAACCCAATTTCGATTTCGTTGGGTTCAACATGTAGTTATTTAATATGTCATCCTTTGAATATGTGTGAATGACCTTTGATTATTTTACACTTAATATCAACTTATATTTTGTGTATTCGTTTGTCACACATAATTATGTAATTGATTTATCCTTAAACCAAGGATATCGTCTTTGTATGGGACTTCGTCTCAATCTCCTTTCATTGAGGCATATTTTATTTTATACACAACCTTCTTTTATACGGTGTATAAACTCACTTTACATTTACATTTATCCAAAAGAAATCATTATTTATAAGAAGAATTTTACTAAATGACAAAATGGGTGTTTTTGTCATACATATGCGGCGACAACGACTTCTCTGCCGCCGTGACCATTATTTGAGTTTCAGCTTCCTATACAAGCCATACCTTCTTTTTAAAAGAAAAATAAAAAACATGTATTAATTTTCTTTTATTTTGGTATTGAAAATGGTTTTCATAATGTTTTTATATCAATGTGTTTTATTGATATCTTGTGAATGAAAGGTGGAAATGTTATGTTTCCTTTATGCATGTTATATGTGATACGATTATGTTGAGGTTCTTGGGAATTATTATGTAGATGGGTGGTTCTATGATAAACTAAGGGCGGGTGAGCCCGATATAGCTCTCCAATGCATTGGGTAACATGAAGTAGTGAAACGTTTAGGTTTCTCCGAAGAGATTTACAGAATATACTTTGATGGGTATTCTAAATGTAACCAAGAGGGTTACTCCCTACGTAAGAAAGTTATGAATGCCTCAAGTTACCTTTTATGTCTTATGATTTCTATGATTTATTCATTATTTGATGAGGTATGTTAAAGTGACAATGTTTTTTGGGTAAAGTATGATTTCATTCTTATGTATATATGAACTCATGTTTCCTTTCCAAATTTTTATAACCCTTACTGAGCTTTTTATGCTCATCCCATGTTTTTGAAATGTTTTTCACAGGTCAAGGGAAAGGTACATGATGGGATGATAGTTTCAAGGATGTGTCAAGAATGAATCCGTGTTTTATTTTAAATAAGCTTCTGTTGATGGGAAGAATGAATACTGTCTTTTATGTAAACACTTTGTTTAAATGTGGAATGTAATGCAAGTTTCATGATCTAATTCTCTAAAACTATAAACCTGAAAAGATCATCAATGTGTAATCTTGTAATAACTCAAGATTATGTAAAGTTTAAGGCTGGGGCCTTATACAGTTCATTAATAAAATTTAATCATCCTTACCATTACATTAAATACTATTTGGTGGGTGTTTATTTATTTAATGATGTGAAACAGTATTCACAATGGGGCTATTATTTTTAAATTTATGACTCATTTGGGAGTAAACTACATACATTTAGAAATAAAATAATTAATTTATATATAATCTCTAAAAATAAAAATGGATTCTATGGGACGAAGATCATCATAAATACACAATATGATCACAAAAAATTCCAAGAAAAATATATTTATTTCTGAATTTTGAACGATGTATCAAAAAAGTTCAAATAGTTTACCTTATACATTGAGATTGTACCCAATATATGATTAAGATAACATTGATTAAGATAATAGAATATAAATTGTTGTGTTCATAAAACATGGAATGTCTATAAATTTATGGATTTTTTTGGATGTGTGGGAAGGATTTCATTGTATTCTTTGTTTTACTGCTACCTCTAGAGTAACAAACATTAAGAAACAAGAAATTGAGTATTTTACCAGTTTTATGACATACATCGATATCTCAACACCATTGAAATATATATTTATCCAATGAAATGAAACACTTTATAAGGGAAGAAAGGTAATATATACAGTTCAATCATTTAATAATTTTTAGAACTATAATTTCATATGTTTTATAAAATGATTCATAATGAATTATTGAATTTGATTTATTTTTAATACATATAAAATATTTTGGGAAACTCACTCCACCTTATCATATTCTTAAGATGGTTTTAATAGATTATTATGGTTGGTAGAGGAGATTATTTTTAATTTATTATTTATGAATATTATAAATAAATAAACATTATAAATAGAATCAATTTTATTAAAATTTAATTTTATAGTATGCACTGAATAATTTAAATAACAACAACAACAACAACTAGTGTAAGAAAAAAAACAATTTTTCATCAAAATTATAAGGAAATATGAATGATCATACTCTAATATTAATGATAAATATATATGATATTGTGAATGTTATGGAAAAATAACAATAATATAAAAGGATATGAATTATGAGGAAAAAATGTACGAATTTAGAATTTAAAATATGTGTCTTTATATAAGTTATGAAATGACCACATGATGTGAAAGGTGACTATTGGAATATGAATTTAAAAAATAATTTTTTTATAATTGTAATATAAATATTAAACATAATAATTAAAATAAAATACGATAAAAATACTTCTACCAATATTTTTAATAATTCATTTTAATGTACAGATGTCAATTTATTACAACATTATAACTTAATAATGTCTTTTAATAAATAATTAGATTTATAAATAATGATTTTTTATAAACATTTCACCAATTTTGTTATATTTAGTAATATATGGTGTGTCTGTGTTTGTATGATAGATAATATGACTTAATTGTTATGTAAAAATTATACAAAAAGTTCTCTATTGAAAAATCATTCATTATTATTAATTATATTAAATTAAAATAAAATGTTTTCATATGATAATTATATTTCAAAATATAGAAATATGTTATAATAATTTAAAAAAAACAACTTATTATTTGACAAATTTTCAAGTACCAAATTATCCTAGTTATGGGAATTCTATTCTATAGAATGAAAAAGTCATAATCCATGTCCAAAATGTCAAATATCATTTCTTAATGCCATGAGAATGTTAGTGGGTTTTTGTTTTTATATCAAATTATATCCATAGAATATGATTATGTTTTAAATAGAATTATCCATAACAATATATTTTTAAAGACATCCATTTCTTAATGATTTAAGAAGATCACTCTCCCAAATTTTATATAGTCATAGAAAAGTCTCAATATGTTTTAACAATATCTTTATTTGTTTTTAACATTTTAATTATTACATTTACATTTACTCAGGTACAATTATTATGTTTTATTAATATAAATCCATGAATTTTATTATCATTGGTTATTATCATTTTAACTGATACCACTCTTATAATCAATTATATTTTTCCAAATATCCTTTTCTAGATATTAATTTTTTTTCTATATGTAATTTTTTTGGACATTTAATCTATTGATTAATATTAATACACCTATATAATTAAATTATTAATCGAAAGTACACTATAATAATTGATTTATTCCATTTCATTTTGAGTAAGGATATGCAATTAAATTTATTAGTGAAACATTGAAAATTTTCTATACCAATTACATTAACATGTATAAATATGGATTAATAAGTTTTTTATATAAGTTATTACATTGGATAATTATGATATATGTATATCCCCAAACCTAGATGCCCGATGTTGGTGAATTATTTTTTTTACATTTGCATGATAACAAAGAATCCAATCCTGAAATACTAATCATTTTAGTAGTCATATAATGTCAAAAACATTCATGAAACCCATAATTATTGGGAATAGAAAATAAAATAGAATTCATAATTAAAATAAATAAACTGCATCAATTAATGCGTATTAATTTATTTTTTCTTCATTACAAGGGGAAATGAAACATAATAAGGGTGAGCTCCAATGATCAATAATAATTCTTGAGGAATAAATAATGAATCAATGAGACTAAATATATATGGAATGGTAAATAAGTGATAAAAATTATATTCAGAAAATTAGATATTTCAAATTCAATATAGAATGTTATGAAACTCAAACACATGCCATTTAGTCAACAAATTGAAAAAGAAATGCTTCCATAGATATCTCGACATATAATCACATCAAAAAATAATAAATAAAATATCTTATAATGAAATACTTAATTATTATATTTCATGTCTAAGGAAGATGAAATCATATACCATCAACACCATTCCCATGATAACAAAAACAACAGATATAAACCTGTTTAAATAGTCATCCTTATTCATCTCAGGAGTAACTATTGATTCATCGAGGAGAAATAAAAATTTTGGACTCCACCTATCATTACATGTCCAAATAATTCATTATATAGAATAGCCAAAATAAAAAATTATTCATTATAGAATATCCAAAATAAATAAATAATAAAGAATTATCAACGTTTCCAAAAAGAATCAAATAACTATCAATATAGGCAATGTATGTAAATTTGTTGATGGTTTAGGAAACTAATATCCATTTTAAAAAAATATAGATATCCATGTAACGCCCCAAGATTTTATGAAAAATATTCTTTTTAATTTCATTAATGTCTTGTGTTGTACGCTACAACAAAAGAAGCTTTCACAATACGCATCCTTGACTTTCCTTCCGTTACACGCAATCGCGACCTTCCTCGATAGCGTGTGTAGTACGCAATACTGAGTTTCACGAAACAACGATATGCTATTAAAATATTATTAAAACTAGCCGTTATGAATAGTAATAACCACTTTTTGGAAATTTTGTAAATTTTATTTTTCAAAATGGAATTCATTTTTGGATTCGGAGTATCGAATTTAGCCTAAGGTGAAATTTTGGTACTTTTCGGATAACTTTCATATTCTAATGAATAGTGAAAATTACTAAATTATAATTAAAAACAACTTTTTTAATCGAAATAATTAATAGTGATAAATTATTAATTTGAGTGGTTTTAAAGTATATTTAGAATATATTTTTACAATTTAATACAATGTTGGTCATTGTTTGTAATTTCACATTTAAACCAGACATAATCAAGTGTCAATCTTTTGATAGATTTTGTTTCTTAAAAAAAACACGCTATTTGTTTTAACAGCGGGATTTAATTATAAAATTAAATAATGCAACTTCTATGTTATGAATTTGGTAAAATAGACTTCATTTTTGAATTCGGAATATGAAATATAGCTTAGGATGAAATTTTGGCATTTTTCTGAAAACTTTCAATTTTTGATGAATAGTGAAACCACTAAGTGGTAGGTTAAAAACGGAATTTTGCATAAAACATAATTTTACCGCTTCTGTGAATGGAATTTCGAAAATCCGAGAGAGACGGTTAATATCAAGGACTAAAATGTGGTTCAATGAGATGAAAATAATTTTTTGGTGAATAGTAACTTTTTACTTTTTTTACCACGGTTAATAGTAAATAGGGTAACTAAGGGTAAATATGATATTAATATTACCCAAACACATGTCCTAATTCTATTGGACAAGTGTAATTCGACCAAAAACAAACTTAGGAATAAAATATGACCATTTAGGCCCACTTGGATTAGATTAGGACATTTATTATTAATTTATTTAAAGAAGGGTTAAAATAGTTAAAATCAAAGTTTAATAAGTAAATCATTTTTAATATGGGGTTATACATAAGATAAATTCGACTATAAATATTCATTAGAAATCTAAAAAGATTTCCTACATGATGGTATTTTATTTGTAATTTTTAGACAGCATATAATATAATTTATTTATGACACAAAGATGATGCAGTAATTATCTTATTAATGAAATATTGACATAATTGATAATATAAATACCAAAATAAATGTAATTTAAGACTTTTTATGAATTCCACTAATTTTCTAGGCTACTATGATATATTAGTGTTGATTTAATCAACTTGGTTCGAATATATAATTCTTTTATGACTTTCAAAAAAATCATATATCAAATAGTGTCAAAATTGACACAAAATAGTTTTTAAATCAAATATTATATTATTAATTGTTATTTTATTCCTAAAAATCTAAGGTTCGGCCAAATGACATAGATAAGGATATATGTATTAATAATATACAATTTGGGGTTCGTTTGGCATGTTATAGTAAGTGTATTAACCATATAGTGAAAGAAAACAAAAAGACACGGTAAAAGTTAAATTATTTAACTTAGAGTTAAATCTAATTGATAAGGTTTAAAATAAGATCCAAACATGTATAAATTTGATTGGTTGATGAGATTACAACCCTATCTCATCTAAGCTTCGAATATGAGTCATTTTTGGAGGTTTTTAAGTGGGGTTATATTTATTATAAATTAATATTTTTAAGAATTCCTAAGGTGCCCCTCTCCTCCCTTATAAAAGGACACCTCCTCCCCCTCCTCCTCACACCAATTTGAGCACTCAAGCTCGGCCAACCCCTGCCAAAATCCCTTCTCCACTTCCCTAGCAACATCCTAGAGGTTCTGGTCTTCCTCAAAGACCAATTCTAGTGCCCTAAGAGGAGGTCTCAAAGAGGCACTTCAAAGAAGAGGTAATTACCGTTACCAATTCTTTCATCTTTATTTCTTCTTCCACTTCTTCTTATTAGGTTGTTTCATTATGAAGTAATAACATCAGTATCACTCATATACTGATATGTTATTATAATTATGAAACAACCCTATTTCACCATCTATCCATCCTACGGAAAAAGAAATCACCGCGCGTGCGTACGTACGGAATACCGTCTCCACGCCGTGGTGTAATCTATTTTCCACCACCACCTTACATGGATGGGTATAATGGTGTAAATAATAACTATACATAGTTATTACAACATCATAATGATTCTGATATATTTTATAATCCACTCTAATTCAATTCAATATTTATAGAAATGATATCATCGCTCGTGCGTACGTACGGAATACCGTCTCCACGACGCGATGAGATTCATTCTCCATGTTAACCATTTAAGAATGATTATAATGTATATATAATAAATAATAATGAAATACATGACATTATAAAGCTACTGGATTTATGTATATATATATACATATGTATGTCATCTACTTACTTCCATTTCAAGACAATAAGGAAAGAAAAACAGCGTTCATGCGTACGTACGGACTACCGTCTCCATGAACGGTGTTTTTCATTTTATTTATCTATCTATTATATATATATATACTGAATATATATGATATATAAATCATATTTTATATTCTGGAAGTAAGTAAATCATGATATAAGTAATAATGATGTCAAGAACAACAAGTCAAAACACCTACGATAAATGAAACGATTTTACCCAAAACGCTTCTTTAACATGGAATTTACAAAAGAACGGGTAATATAATGTCATAAGTGAACCATATATGATATCATAACAATGAATATGATTCTGTAATAAGTCAATGACATTATTTAAATCATTATACAGGAGGTTCGGACACATACGAAGCAAATTGGACCTAAGGTAAGGGAAATATCACAATCTCATTTTTATCCGAGATTGTTTATACTTTGGTATTTACTGGGGTGTATTTTATCATCCACATCCATGTTTCATCAAAATGTAATATTATTTCCATCCACCTACAATTGTTTAAATCCATTTTTACCCTTCGGTGAGTTTTTAGTAATATGTATGAAAGGAATCTTTTGTCGTACGAGGTACTTTTTGACTTTTCCGACAAAAGTACGAAGAATGTTTTTTTTAACTTATACGGCACGAACGGATTTCTACTGTTTTATAAAGCCTTATTTTCATGAAGCTTCCTCTAAAATATTTCATGACTATTTTCAATAAAATCTCTTTCTTTTAAAGTTGCATGATGTTTTGTGAAAAGAAATTGATTTTGAAGAAGAAAGGATATTTTCCTCAAGAATTCAATTCAAGTGTTTTATCAAAATTATTTTCCATCTAAGATTTCTGTTTCTATCCATATTTTTACATTGATTTGACTATGTTGTGATGGAATTATGTTTATGAATTCCTTTATCTTATATGAATGGTTTTATGATGTCATGTTGTTTAAGAATCCCATTTTTATTACATGGGTTATGAAATGATGTATGATTTATGATTTTGTGGCACACATAAGAAAGGATTCATTAAGAGATGGGTGGGACCTATATCTCCCTCCAATGCATTGGGTAAAGATTTTATATCTCATGAGATAGACATGGCTGGAATGGTAGGTTATACCGGTTCAGTGAAACAGGACTGAAACGAGGATTACTCGATTCAGAAAGGGACTTTGTCCACTAAGATAGTCTTGGCAATGAGTCTTGACTAACAAGAAATGATTCTCTATGATTATGTGTGTATGCCACAATGAGTAATGTTTTAAGTTATGATTTCATTTCACTACTATGATTTACCCCATGTTATGAAATTATGCTCTCTTTTGCAGGTTAAGATTTCCAAAAATGTTATGTTCTTATGAAAGTTATGTGATTGATATTTCCTTTGTTTACCCTTACTGAGCATTTGAGCTCACCCTTTTATGTTTTCTTTTCCCCAGGATATAAAGAAAGGTTTTAGGTAAAAAAAGGGATGACCTTTATGGGAGATATTGAAGAACTTTCACCACGATTAGAAGATTACGTTCCGAGTTTCCAAAGACACTAAACTATTACGATCCTTTAGTGTGTGTTTTTGTTATGTACTAAGTATTCCGCAAATGTAATGTAATGTCCATGTACGTCAAGATACGGGTGTCTACAGTTGGTATCAGAGGAAAGGTTTAGTCAACCTTTGGAAACTAGGATGCGAGAACTTTAGTGAGATCCCTAGAGATATTTCTAAGGTATGTCTAGGGATGTCTCTAAGGTTAAGTATACGTATAGGTTATAGTCCTAGAATTACGCTAACGATCTTCGAATTTAACCTAAGATGTTAGATATTGAGGGTACTAACCCTTTATTATGTTGTTTTCCCTAGCATGATTTTTGCCTCTCACACAATTCTTTTGGGGTTTTAGACGATGGCTGGAACCCGAAGGAACCGTGTTAATGCGGAATGTGATGGGCAATGCAATGATTGTACCCCTGAGCAACCAAACGATATAGGAGCTGGAATGCAAAATCTTGTAGCCATGATCACACAACTTTCTCAAGCTATGAATCATGCAGGACTTCCAAACGAGCAAAGGAAGGAGCAACATTCTGTTGAATCCTTCATGAGGCAGCGTCCACCTTCTTTCAGTGGGTCTACTGATCCATTAGTTGCTGAACAATGGATTAGTACTACTGAAAAGATATTTTCAGTTCTTCAATGTTCTGAACATGATAAAGTCATCCTAGCAGTGTATCGTTTGGAAGGAGATGCTGATCAATGGTGGAATCTTATTAAGAATACAAGGCAAAGGGATGAAATTGAGTCTATGGAATGGGACGAGTTCAAGAACTTATTTTTCAATAAGTACTTCCCTCGTATTCTTCGAACAAAGATGGAGAAAGAGTTTCTTGAAATGAAGCAAAGGGACGATGAATCTGTTGGTACCTATGAAGCAAATTTTACAAGACTTGCAAGGTATGCTTCTGGAATTATCATCCAACCTGAAAGTAAAGTTGATCGATTTTTCAGTGGCTTAAAACCAAGTCTTCGAAGGGCATTAGCTATAAGAGACTTCAGTAGCTATGAAGAAATTGTGCGTTGTGCTATCAAGGTAGAAATGGAAGTTGGTGTTACATATCCATCTCATGGTTTTGACAAGAAACGAAAGATGGAGTTCAAGGAGAAATCTCAGAATAATGGTGAAAAGAAGATGAATGTTTCCTTATGCACAAAGTGTGGAAAGAAGCATGGTGGAGATTGTCTAAAAGGGACTAGAAAATGTTTTAAGTGTGGAAAAGAAGGTCATCGAGCAGCTGAGTGTCGAAGTAATGGAAAAAGGGTTTCTAATGATAAAGCAAACACTGCAGAGAACGCACTGCCAACACTTCAATGCTTCAAGTGCAAGGAAATGGGGCATTATGCTAATAATTGCCCTAATCCAAGGGTTAGTGATGATCAACATGAGCAACCACTGAAGGCAAAGGACAAAGGGAAATCACATGTGATCACTATTGGCAATGTTGAATATGACAACGATGTGGTGGAATGATTAAGTGTTTATGTAATGGGATTCCAAAATAATGTTGTATCATTGAGTATTGCAATATTTATTGATGTGGTATTCAAAGTGATTGAGATATTTTTTTTGGAAATAAGATGATATGCGCATAATGAAGACGAGAAAATGAAATGTTTAATAGTATTCATGAGCTCATGATTGATATAAGGACTAAGTGATATCATGGTTTGAGTATAAATAATTTTGAGGATTTTGGTATGTGTAAAGTGTTAACTTTTAACTGCATTCAAGTTTTCACTAAGGTTCAATGGGTATTCAAGAGTATACATGATTAAGGACTTTGAATGTTTGGAATGTGACAAAAAAAAAACATATCTTATGATATATGGGGATCAACGATGATATTAAATCTCTGGTAATTGTTTTCACTATGTTATGAGAGTGGACTGCAGTATTATGGATAAGCCTAAAGATTGGAATGGATTGTGTTGGACGATATTATTGATGGGATGTTATAGTAGTTTTGGAAAAAGGACAACATGCAGGACGGGCGACAGCCCATCGCTTCGGACAAGGCTGTGGGAATCGAACCCACAACCGAAGTGCGACTGGCCTTTATCGCCTACCACTGACCTACAGGAAGTCCCTGTTTAGTAGAAACTAGTTTTATTATATTAAGCAGTATGATATATGAAGTATAAGTCCATTTTAGGAACCATATATGATTAATCTCACTATAGATCGACTTATGTATATAAGTTTTGCTAACCTTTTGTTTGAGACAGATGGAATGACCTGTCATTCTATCACATGATCTGCTAACACATCACGAATAACAAATTCAACTTCATTTATTTAAGAGATGAAGTAGAAATTGTTCAAGGCACGAACAAAAGTGATATTTTACCAAAATAAAGTAAGTATTTATTCTAAGAAAATTTTCAACTTTAGGGAAATGATCTTGAAAACCAAAAATGTTGTCCTAGTGATCTTATACCTGATGAATCAGATGGTACCTTATATCATCACAAATCTATGGATTTGTGATTACTGGCTTTTCCATAGCCATGTTCTCTACCACTCTCCATCAGAACATGATGGTTAGATTTTTCTTCCATATCCATATTTTCACCTATGTGGAAACCCAGTGATTAGTATATTTGGGTAATCGTTACATTTCATACTTTAGTTTTTAAAGCCATGTTTTGGTATTCCTTTTTACGATGTGGGTTTCTATCAAAGAAAATTTTGAATAGTAAACCATTTATAACCCCGACGAATTTCGAGGGCGAAATTCATTTTAAGGGGGGTAGAATGTAACGCCCCAAGATTTTATGAAAAATATTCTTTTTAATTTCATTAATGTCTTGTGTTGTACGCTACAACAAAAGAAGCTTTCACAATACGCATCCTTGACTTTCCTTCCGTTACACGCAATCGCGACCTTCCTCGATAGCGTGTGTAGTACGCAATACTGAGTTTCACGAAACAACGATATGCTATTAAAATATTATTAAAACTAGCCGTTATGAATAGTAATAACCACTTTTTGGAAATTTTGTAAATTTTATTTTTCAAAATGGAATTCATTTTTGGATTCGGAGTATCGAATTTAGCCTAAGGTGAAATTTTGGTACTTTTCGGATAACTTTCATATTCTAATGAATAGTGAAAATTACTAAATTATAATTAAAAACAACTTTTTTAATCGAAATAATTAATAGTGATAAATTATTAATTTGAGTGGTTTTAAAGTATATTTAGAATATATTTTTACAATTTAATACAATGTTGGTCATTGTTTGTAATTTCACATTTAAACCAGACATAATCAAGTGTCAATCTTTTGATAGATTTTGTTTCTTAAAAAAAACACGCTATTTGTTTTAACAGCGGGATTTAATTATAAAATTAATTAATGCAACTTCTATGTTATGAATTTGGTAAAATAGACTTCATTTTTGAATTCGGAATATGAAATATAGCTTAGGATGAAATTTTGGCATTTTTCTGAAAACTTTCAATTTTTGATGAATAGTGAAACCACTAAGTGGTAGGTTAAAAACGGAATTTTGCATAAAACTTAATTTTACCGCTTCTGTGAATGGAATTTCGAAAATCCGAGAGACACGGTTAATATCAAGGACTAAAATGTGGTTCAATGAGATAAAAATAATTTTTTGGTGAATAGTAACTTTTTACTTTTTTTACCACGGTTAATAGTAAATAGGGTAACTAAGGGTAAATATGATATTAATATTACCCTAACACATGTCCTAATTCTATTGGACAAGTGTAATTCGACCAAAAACATACTTAGGAATAAAATATGACCATTTAGGCCCACTTGGATTAGATTAGGACATTTATTATTAATTTATTTAAAGAAGGGTTAAAATAGTTAAAATCAAAGTTTAATAAGTAAATCATTTTTAATATGGGGTTATACATAAGATAAATTCGACTATAAATATTCATTAGAAAGCTAAAAGGATTTCATACATGATGGTATTTTATTTGTAATTTTTAGACAGCATATAATATAATTTATTTATGACACAAAGATGATGCAGTAATTATCTTATTAATGAAATATTGACATAATTGATAATATAAATACCAAAATAAATGTAATTTAAGACTTTTTATGAATTCCACTAATTTTCTAGGCTACTCTGATATATTAGTGTTGATGTAATCAACTTGGTTCGAATATATAATTCTTTTATGACTTTCAAAAAAATCATATATCAAATAGTGTCAAAATTGACACAAAATAGTTTTTAAATCAAATATTATATTATTAATTGTTATTTTATTCCTAAAAATCTAAGGTTCGGCCAAATGACTTAGATAAGGATATATGTATTAATAATATACAATTTGGGGTTCGTTTGGCATGTTATAGTAAGTGTATTAACCATATAGTGAAAGAAAACAAAAAGACACGGTAAAAGTTAAATTATTTAACTTAGAGTTAAATCTAATTGATAAGGTTTAAAATAAGATCCAAACATGTATAAATTTGATTGGTTGATGAGATTACAACCCTATATCATCTAAGCTTCGAATATGAGTCATTTTTGGAGGTTTTTAAGTGGGGTTATATTTATTATAAATTAATATTTTTAAGAATTCCTAAGGTGCCCCTCTCCTCCCTTATAAAAGGACACCTCCTCCCCCTCCTCCTCACACCAATTTGAGCACTCAAGCTCGGCCAAACCCTGCCAAAATCCCTTCTCCACTTCCCTAGCAACATCCTAGAGGTTCTGGTCTTCCTCAAAGACCAATTCTAGTGCCCTAAGAGGAGGTCTCAAAGAGGCACTTCAAAGAAGAGGTAATTACCGTTACCAATTCTTTCATCTTTATTTCTTCTTCCACTTCTTCTTCTTAGGTTGTTTCATTATGAAGTAATAACATCAGTATCACTCATATACTGATATGTTATTATAAGTATGAAACAACCCTATTTCACCATCTATCCATCCTATGGAAAAAGAAATCACCGCGTGTGCGTACGTACGGAATACCGTCTCCACGCCGTGGTGTAATCTATTTTCCACCACCACCTTACATGGATGGGTATAATGGTGTAAATAATAACTATACATAGTTATTACAACATCATAATGATTCTGATATATTTTATAATCCACTCCAATTCAATTCAATATTTATAGAAATGATATCATCGCTCGTGCGTACGTACGGAATACCGTCTCCACGACGCGATTAGATTCATTCTCCATGTTAACCATTTAAGAATGATTATAATGTATATATAATAAATAATAATGAAATACATGACATTATAAAGCTACTGGATTTATGTATATATATATACATATGTATGTCATCTACTTACTTCCATTTCAAGACAATAAGGAAAGAAAAACAGCGTTCATGCGTACGTACGGACTACCGTCTCCATGAACGGTGTTTTTCATTTTATTTATCTATCTATTATATATATATATATACTGAATATATATGATATATAAATCATATTTTATATTCTGGAAGTAAGTAAATCATGATATAAGTAATAATGATGTCAAGAACAACAAGTCAAAACACCTACGATAAATGAAACGATTTTACCCAAAACGCTTCTTTAACATGGAATTTACAAAAGAACGGGTAATATAATGTCATAAGTGAACCATATATGATATCATAACAATGAATATGATTCTGTAATAAGTCAATGACATTATTTAAATCATTATACAGGAGGTTCGGACACATACGAAGCAAATTGGACCTAAGGTAAGGGAAATATCACAATCTCATTTTTATCCGAGATTGTTTATACTTTGGTATTTACTGGGGTGTATTTTATCATCCACATCCATGTTTCATCAAAATGTAATATTATTTCCATCCACCTACAATTGTTTAAATCCATTTTTACCCTTCGGTGAGTTTTTAGTAATATGTATGAAAGGAATCTTTTGTCGTACGAGGTACTTTTTGACTTTTCCGACAAAAGTACGAAGAATGTTTTTTTTAACTTATACGGCACGAACGGATTTCTACTGTTTTATAAAGCCTTATTTTCATGAAGCTTCCTCTAAAATATTTCATGACTATTTTCAATAAAATCTCTTTCTTTTAAAGTTGCATGATGTTTTGTGAAAAGAAATTGATTTTGAAGAAGAAAGGATATTTTCCTCAAGAATTCAATTCAAGTGTTTTATCAAAATTATTTTCCATCTAAGATTTCTGTTTCTATCCATATTTTTACATTGATTTGACTATGTTGTGATGGAATTATGTTTATGAATTCCTTTATCTTATATGAATGGTTTTATGATGTCATGTTGTTTAAGAATCCCATTTTTATTACATGGGTTATGAAATGATGTATGATTTATGATTTTGTGGCACACATAAGAAAGGATTCATTAAGAGATGGGTGGGACCTATATCTCCCTCCAATGCATTGGGTAAAGATTTTATATCTCATGAGATAGACATGGCTGGAATGGTAGGTTATACCGGTTCAGTGAAACAGGACTGAAACGAGGATTACTCGATTCAGAAAGGGACTTTGTCCACTAAGATAGTCTTGGCAATGAGTCTTGACTAACAAGAAATGATTCTCTATGATTATGTGTGTATGCCACAATGAGTAATGTTTTAAGTTATGATTTCATTTCACTACTATGATTTACCCCATGTTATGAAATTATGCTCTCTTTTGCAGGTTAAGATTTCCAAAAATGTTATGTTCTTATGAAAGTTATGTGATTGATATTTCCTTTGTTTACCCTTACTGAGCATTTGAGCTCACCCTTTTATGTTTTCTTTTCCCCAGGATATAAAGAAAGGTTTTAGGTAAAAAAAAGGGATGACCTTTATGGGAGATATTGAAGAACTTTCACCACGATTAGAAGATTACGTTCCGAGTTTCCAAAGACACTAAACTATTACGATCCTTTAGTGTGTGTTTTTGTTATGTACTAAGTATTCCGCAAATGTAATGTAATGTCCATGTACGTCAAGATACGGGTCTCTACAATCCACGTATATTTCTAATAATTTTTTTAAAATTTATTGATTTTTTATGTTTATATTAAAAATCACACATGGATGTGTGATTTCTAATGTAATGATTATGATATTTCTCGAGGAGAATAATCATTAAACACCCCCAATTGTACCATACCAAACTGAAACATTAAATCATAATACATACTATGTGATGAAATTAAATGAAACATATAATATCATGATAATAATAATATTAACTATATTTTATTTCAAATTGAATAATATACACAATATAAATTTTTTAGTGCATTAAAACAAATAAGTGTCAATTGAATATAAATTGAGATAAAATCCATTACAATAATAATATTATTTGGTCTTGTATACATCCTCATGTATAATGTTTTATATGTAGTTAATAAATTTTAATATCTATAGTCATGTTTATAATATCACACAACATTTTTTATAATATCTTATTACCTTTTTTGTTTACAATAATTCATTATTTTCTCTATTTCATGTATTAATTGCCACGTTTTCTCAAGTATGTTTTGACATGTTATTTTTTACTCCTATTACATGCATCTGGATATCATTAACTCATATAATTAATCCATGATTTAATTACCAAATATATTCATTACATACATATTTATAATAATCAATAATGATTGTAAATAAGAAATGAAATGCACCTTTCATGGAGGGTGTAGGCCATATGTACGGATGAACACAACTATCATTTCATTGTTATGTTAAATCAGAGTAGGGTAAATGATACATATAAATTGTATAATTATAGTATCAAATTCATTTCATATATTTTAAAATGGTTTATTTACAATATCCTTAATATATAACACGTATATCATGAATTAATTTCATCTCTTTGACGAGGCGTTAGTCCACACTTCCATAAATGATGTTATCGCATTTACAAAAAATGTAATGTATAGTGTCATAAATAAAATAAAGAATCATATAGACATAATATATATTATATGTGAAATAAAAAAAATATTTTCCATAATAATTTCCACCATTAAATGTAGTAAAAATAAAATGATCAATCATCATTTCATGAGTCGGTAGTTCACCGTAAATATAAATATTATGTTCTATAGAGATTATATAGATGTGTGCGAATGTTTATATTTAACCCTTATAATAAAAAATAATAGTATATTAAGGATAATATTTTTGATATATAATCATATAATAAGTATATTTTAGGGGATGGATAAAGTAAATGAAACTAAAAATCATGAGGAATGATGTTACCACTTAATAAGATAACTTCATTTAATTTATACCAAAAGGATTTTATGGATGGAATTATTACAAAGGGGGGATTCTAGGATTAGGGTATAGATTTTAATTATATACTTATAGAGTTCATGTTCGAGAAAAATTACTTCAGAGTTATGAGGAAGTGTGGGGATATGAGTCCTTTTTAAAGTGGCGGAGGAGTGGCACATTTGTAATTTTTTACAATGGAATTTCATAGAAGTTTTTCACATTAAATGTGGATCCCATAATTTCCCCAATTATATAAAATGTATTTTAGGGTCCAATTATGTCCACTAAATGGATATTGGACAAGTTTATAGGTTATTTGGGCCCTTATGATTAAGGATCAGTACCTTATTAAGCTTATTTTTTCCTTAAGAATTTTAATTAATTTTAATTACAGTCACAAATAAATTTGGTAAAAAACTATGTTAACTATAAAAGACATTAGAAATAATTCTAATTACAAATATATAATAAATTTTTCAAAATTTAAATATCATATTTAGAGGGAATGAATTTAAATTTAATTCTGTAGACGAGACAATAATACTGGTTATTAAGGTAACAACTTATAAACGATTTCTATGTTTTTATTACGAATTTCAATGGGATATTGATTATAATGACTTAAATTTAATTAATTGTTAAAACTATTACCAATATAAACATTAAATCCAATTAAAAATATAATTTATCCTATGTTTTAATTTCATTGAAAAAGATGTTTTGAACTAAATTTCATTATTTTCCACTATTATCAATAAATAAAACATCCCATAATATACCAATATTTTACCAAAAACTATTTATAGCGTTTCTCATTAAATTATGATGTTTATTATGAAAATTAATGCCCATAATTTTTCCAAATATTTTATTTCAAATATGTTCTCCATCAATAGGCAGTAAAAGTTCCTTAATAAAAATATGGTATTTTCAACATAAAATTGTTTTTTTGTATTAAGACTATAAAATCTATTAAATGAATATAAAAAATATGTTATATTTATATAACATTAATATCACTCTCTAAATATAATTAATTTAATTTGTTAACGTAAAACATCTTTGTGATAAAATAATTTAACAAATTCCATTATATTCAGTTTGTTTTCATATTCAATGCAGATTAATTTGTAACCAATTAATTAATTTTATATTTTTTAAACATTATATTTTAATAAGTTAGATAACCATTTGTTAAAATACTAATTTAACTAATAAGTTATTGTTTATAATATTTTTATAATATATTGTTATTTAGTGAAACGTTATATTTTGTGTAACACATGTCATTTGATGAAACTTGTTGTTGTGTGCGATGTGGACTTACTCAGTATCATGTTCATATAAATGTATATCATAGATTTATTTCATATAGTAAATATATTATAAATTCATGGTGGATTGTATTCCTTAACATTCAAGGGGATGTTTGTGATACACACTCTAAAACATAATTTTCTTACATTAGAATTTCAGGCTATAACATTATCCTCAAAAAATTTAATTTTATTCATCATAAATATAAACAAGATCTCAGTAATCAATGGTTTTATGTTTAGAAATATAATATTTTTGAAAAAACCCATATCATAAATAGGGTTAATAACAAATCACCTTAATAGGAGGGAAATGAGATTACGATGTTCATGATACTAGGTTCTATATTTGGATAACATAGGAGAAAAATGGGTTCATAGATATCGATGAAAAATATGAAAATCATGTTCTAATGGAGAGTTCTATAGAACATGGTTATGATAATAATATCAGTCAAAAGGCCAAAAATCGATTATATTCTATGGTCGGATTTTTATTAATCATAAAAAATGTACTAGGACAACATTTTGTTGATCCAATATAATTTTTATAGTGTTTGGGGATTTATTCCAAATCTATTAATATATGAAAATATGTATTCTAAGAATAAAAATAATATAAATTTTTTGTTTCTTAAAATATATCTACTTTTTCTCTTATATGGTTATGTAATACAACTATCCCAAAAAACATATACATTGATCATCTTATAACATTTCATAAAAGGTAAAATTATCTAAAATATTATTATAAAACAAATTAGAAACATGTTAAATTAATTTCCATTAATGACCATATCATTATACTTCAATCTAGCTAATGTATCTCTTTATTCATTACAAACTGAATATGTGAACACCTTCATCATGTATTATTTTGAAATATAATAATAACAAGAATTACAATAATAATTTTTTCAGAAACATGAGTTCATAAATTATCCTTAGGTAGGAGATATTTTATTTGATATATTATATATATCAAAATGTTTTATAAACTACATCAAAAAATGTATAGACATCTTTTCATGAAGTCATTAATTAGTCTATGGTAGTGAATTTTTTTCCAAATCTATCAATTTATCATCATTATCTCACCATAAATACCATATTAAGTGTTTCATATCCATCAATCATGTGGTTTTTGAAATTTTTATCTTTGTACTGAATAAATTTTATTAATACAATTCATAATATGATTTGAAATATGTAACAAAAAATTACTACAACACAATCCTTACATATTTCATAACTAATATAATTAAAAAATAATTTATAAAATAATTGTACAACATATTTATTTTATCTAAATAAAGAAGAAAATTAATATTCCACTTCGTTCATTTCAATATCATAATCATGACCATGAACCCTTAGCTTCTTTAGACATATATTCCCTTAATGAATAAGGAATTTCTTTATATATTTCTCTGTATCAATGTATTTATAACACTTAAATACAAAATTTTAATTCTCCCCATAGAATTATTTTTCTTGGGGACCCATTTTTTAAATCATATAAAAACATCCATTCCTTTCAAGTATTTACCAAGGTGATTCTTTTTATAGTTATCACTTGAATAAAAATTGTTATATCTCATATTCCCTTTATCTATTATTTTTTCTTCCTTTATCTTCATCTCTTAATTCCATTTGAATTCATAATACTGGGATAATTCATTCATTGTCTAGATATAAAATAGAAAAATGTCTACATATATTAAAAAATTATTAGAAATAAGTGCCCATCAGATATATAGGTTAATTTATTTAATGAAATGATAAATATTTCATTCTATGTTGAAAATTAAATCTATCGGATACATTGATAACCTTGTAAAGGTAGCTTCATAATCTATAAAATTTTCTTCTTACTTCTATATTATGATAGGAAACGCACCATTTATCTCAATGTTTTGATAAAATGGGTAGTAATCATCATAAAAGATATCCTTAAAATTAATCTATTTTATGAGTTAAATATTTTACTCCCTTGCTTATATTCTAGATCAAAGACCACCACCAATCATCATCACCTTAGATACAATATACTACACATATATCATTGTTATTTTCACTCACTCCATGTCCTTAAATACCTTCTTCAGTGACCTAATACATTTCTCAAAAAAACAATTGTATTACTGATCCCCCTAATCATTGGGGAATTCTACTGTATAAAGCAATCTGACATGGGATATTGTATTTATAGAATATTTTTCTCCATTTAGGCATTATTATTTTTCATAACCTGACTATATTGTCCTAAAATATCCATAACATGCTTAGTTATAATACCAACTTTGTTGACCATCCAAGTAGGCCAACCATAACACTATACAAGATTATTAATATGAATCTTCCTTCTAGGTTCCGTTTCTAAATAATGGAGTACAATATGTTATTTCATAAAACTATGAATTTTTTATTAAACAAAATATGTAATAGAAAATGACATTAATTTATGAATCCAAAGTCATAGAATCAAAATCATTGGTGACTTTTGGGAGATTTTTCTTTTCTAGTCAACGATATTGGTATATAAACAAAATTTGATATTTCTTGAAAATATCCCCCAAGAGTGCCAAACTAGATGGGAAGTATGGACCATTAACATGTACTTGGTTATACACTGTCTGGATCAGAACACCTTGTGAGAGTAGTTACTCCTTGGTACATCAGTTCCAGAGCCATGTCATCTTGTAGTATCCATATAGGGATGTATTTCTAGGAATACCCACATAATCTTAACCTTAAAAAAATTATAGGAAGTTCTTCTATACATATCATCATTTTCTATCTCATGGTTATCTTCCTTAATCTATTTTATCAAAATATAGTTTCCAATGTTGATGTTAAACTTCCTTTGATACAAACTATAATACCCCAACCCTAGAAGCCAAAATTTATAGTATTATGTAATACCAATGTCATGATTAAAAGGAATCAAACCCAAATGACCAATATATTTAGCCATCTTGGAAATCCTAACTACACACATGATACCTATAATAAATTTTTTAAATAAACAAAAAAATGATAAATTATAAAAATCAAAATTCACATCCTTGATATATTCTATGACGATTTCATATTCAAAAATAGGGAAAAGGGAATATAGAATATCTGAGATAAAATGCTGACTAACAGTTTTTATGTTGAATGAAATAATGAATCAGTAAGAAAAGATAAATATTTACAGGTAAACAACTACTAACTCAAGAAATTCAAATATATAGATTACAAAAATTCAATATTTCATGTTATGAAACCGAAACACATGCCATTTAATCAATGGATTCAAAATGATATGTCACTATAGATATGTCCACGAAAAATATAATGATGAATAACAACTAAAATATCTATTAATAAATTCTTATGTAATAATCCTAATGTTAGAAGAAAATGAAAACCTATGAAATCAATACCATTCACATGATAGTTAAAACTATGGAATGAAACCCATTTAATTTGGCTAAATTGTTCTCCAAATGACAAACAATAGATACATCAAGGAGCGATATAATGTCCGGGCTCCACCCATCATCACAAATTCCAAATAAATCATCATATCAAAATGATGAAATAAATATAATTTCCTATCAAATATACATAATGAATAATGAATATATAATTTTCTATCTCTCACCAGGTAATAAAGTAACTATAAAATTGAACACCATATGTAAAATGATACAATACTATAAAATATGATGTTAACTTCACAAGAATATGACTTTATAAGTGGTAGAAAAGTGATAATAACATCATCATGGTTAAAAGGCCCAGGATTTTGTAAGTTCTAGAAATTCATAGATAATGTGTATCTTTATCAGCATAAATAGATGTGTTGATAAATCATTCGTTTATCAGTTCATTTAAAAACACATATAAATGACACCTTTTCTCAACACGTTTATTTAGAACTCATAAAGTGAAACTTTATCATATCATTTAGAATCAATAATATAAGAATCCTTTATTGTAACCATAGAATTTTTTGATAAAGGCTATATTTTTCAGTGCTTTTAGTATCAATAATAATGGTGAAAACTGCAGTGTTATGTAATAGCACACTACATCACAAGAAACATGTGTAGTAAGCTTTAAAAAAATATAATATCACTAGAAACATAACAAAAATTTCCAATATAAGATTCAAATAAAAAATTTAAATGATAATAATTTTCTAACTCAAATACAAGGAAAAATGGTATTATAGAGTACGCCAGATTTTTTTAACTAATATTATTGTTCATATTGAATAAAAAGGATCACCTAGACTCATACTGTTCACACCATGAGTCAAATTAATATTTGGATGATTACCTCATGTTACAAATGTCCTATGGATCATTTTCTAAATGTATGAAACAATCTGAATTCATTTTCTATATTTTGTGTATGGGATTTGTTTTTTGATCAAATTTATTGTCATTTTTGAGCACTTGGAGTCATACTAGTAATACCATGCATAGTATTGAGGTGTGTCTGATTCCTAAACAACAACAATGACTTATGGAAAGTTGATAAAAAGTACCAAAATAATCTGAATGTTTTTTCTCAGTTTTGAGTATGTTTGTTTTTTCACTATTATTAAGGTCAATTTTGAATGAAAATATTCAATTGGAGACATAAAAATCACATTGTGGATTGGATAAAGTTTTTTAAATTCTATACACGTCCCAAGTGACTCATGGATCATTTTCCTAATGTTTCAAAACAATAAAAATATTTTTCCTTTTTTTTAGTACGTCACATGGGATGTTATTAAATAAAATGTAATTTTAAACTGGAAACATGCACTTTGAGAAATAAAGGTGGAATTGTGTATGGGATTTACATGATAATGATTCATACATGTTGAAAATAAATTTCAAATCATTTTATTTAATTATAAATAATATCTGAGTATGTTTCCTTGGTTTTATGTGGGTGACACATTTTTGTAATAAAATGTAAATTTTAAATAGATAACGGACACTTGAGGTCATACTAGTCACACTGTGCATCAAATTGGGGTGAATCTTATTTCTAAAAATCATGGATGACTAGTGTAACAATTTCAAAATATACCAAATCATTCCAAATGTTATTTCTTTTTTTTGAATTCATTTTTTCACTCACATGAATGTCAATTTTAAATAAATAATCATACTAGGAGATATACAAGTCAATCTATGTGTCAGATTAAGGTGAGTCTGACATTTAAATGTCAAAAATTACTCATAGATCATTTTCCTAAAGTTATAAAATAATCATAACATGTTTTACTTTTTTTGAGTACACCACTTATGTTTTTACAAAAAAATTCATTTTAAATTGGAAACATGCACTTGGTTCCATATATGTGGAACCATATGTGGGTTTGACATGAGAGAGATTCATACATGTCATTAATAAAATAAGAATATTTGTCCAAAATTTTCCACAAAATACAAGCGTGTCTCTCCATTTTTAGTGAGTGACACTTTTTTTTATTAAAATATTAATTTTAAACTCATTATAAACAATTGGAGTCATACCAGTCACACTATGCATCATATTGTGTTGTGGGTGACTCCTAATAATCAAAATGTCTTATGGATCATATTCTTATTGTACCAAAAAATGCCTTTACTCTGTTTTGAGATTTCAATTTTATTTTTCATTAAATTTAATATCAATTTTGAATGAAAATATGAACATGAATTCATACTAGTCACATAGTGTGTTGGATTGAGGGGATACTGATTTCTACATGTCCCAAATGACTTGTGGAAAATTTTTCTAGTGTATAAATTAAATTAGAATGTGTTTCCTCTATTTTTATTACGTAACTTCCTTTTTTTACTAAAATTTTATTTTATATTGGAAACATGAAAATTGAGACATACTGGTGGCATCATGTATGGGTTTTCCATGATACTGATTCAAATATTTCACAAATGAATTAAAGAATCATTTTCCCAGATTATGAATACAATCTCATAATGTTTTTTGGGAATTCAATTAGTGACACATATTTTTATTAATATGTCAGTTTTAATCATATAATGGACACTAAGTGTTGTAGCTATAATATCATGCATTGTAGTGAGGTGTGGATAATTCCAAAAAGAAAAAAAATGTTTTCTGTATTGTTATATTAAATCACCAAAACAATTTGAATGTGTTTTATCACTTTTGAGAATTCGGTTTAAAAAAAACAAATTAATGCCAATTTTGAATAAAAAGATGTACTTGGAGTCATCCTGGTCACAATGTGCATTTAATTGAGATGCACCTGATTTATAAATTTCCAAAATGACTCATGGTTAATTTTACTAACATATAAAAATAACAATATTTTGTTTCCAATATTTTTGTATGCCCCTTCTCTTATTTTACTAAATATTCTTTTTAAACATGAAACACTCACTTTGAGACATACTCATGGAATCATGATTGTGTTTGACATTAGAGTGATTAATACACATAAAAAATATATTGTGAATCATTGTTTTGAATTATCAAGGAACATTGTGAAAAGCATTAATTCAATATGTCCCCTGAATCACTTGCGAAATCGATCTTATCATAAGTGAAAAGTGTTGTGTGAACTTTTAAATATTTGATCTCAAACACAGTCATTGTATAAAATTCATTCTTCATCATTTTCAAACAATTTTATTTTTTTAAAACAAAATATTTTTATCTTACTCTACCTCATTCTCCACCTCAGTATTCTCCTCTACCTCATAGTCCACATAAGTCTCTACATCCGACTATTCCTCTACCATCACCTTTTCCTCCGCCACGACCTCGGCATCCCCATTCACCACCACCTATAACTTCATGATTTCCCAAAAAATTTATTATATTATGATCATTTCTTGTTACAAATTGTTCCCTTCATTATATTTCTCCTTCATAAGGAGATAAAAATAATATATAATCATTCTGATATTAATTATTTACGCCCCAAATATATTTCAATGGTCATAACTCATACAAGATCACAAACATAATAGGTAATCACCATAATTTTTTATCAACATAAAATTTGAAAAAAGTTACACAACCCACTC
This sequence comes from Viscum album, assembly GCA_963277665.1. Taxonomy (NCBI): domain Eukaryota; kingdom Viridiplantae; phylum Streptophyta; class Magnoliopsida; order Santalales; family Viscaceae; genus Viscum; species Viscum album. The sequence continues at coordinate 24,190,981 of OY728120.1, read as the reverse complement.
ATCTCTAAATTTTTTATCTTATTTTATTTAACTCGGATTTCCATAGGCTTGATAGTATAGAAAAATGTATAGAAAAAAATTAGAAAAAAATACATCTACAGAAATTGTAATTTTCACCAATAATTTACCTATTGAATGATGCTACTACGTTTATGTTTTATGATTTATCTCATCAATTTGAAAATATAATATCCTCAATGGGTATCATTATATTTATTTGACTTTATAGAAACATTGACTAAAATATGTAATTTTTTTGAACTGTTTTGACTATTAAATCATTCTATATATACATTAATTTGTTTTCATTTTTAGTAATCGATAGACATTATCCCTTCTGAAAAAAATATCATGAAATGATCTAGTGTGTATTTAGAGACTTTTGTATCTTAACAATATTTGTATTAAAACAAATGATGGAGATATAATTAGAAGTTTAAAATTTTAATGTTCATTGAAGGGTATTACATATTCAATATACACATAATATGTGGTATGTTGGATTCATATCCATGAATTGGATCCAAAAAATATATTTTCAATGTGTCCATATTTATAGCTCTCAGTATAGTATAATGTTTAAAAAAAATAAGAAATGATAATAATTAAAAATATATTTTAGTTGATTATATCGTAGATTCTTAACATTTCATTGTAGGCATCAAAAAGAGTTTGTCATATAATTTTTTTTTAAACACAATGAGTAACTAGACATTCATCCAACTAATTTCTTACTCTTTCAATGTAATTTTAGAAATTGAAATTATAAAGCGATAATTGAACCCAAATCATTGTTGATAAGAAGTTCCCATTATAATGTTGTGATATAATCATCTGTACAAAATATGAATAGTTATAAACATTAATAAACATATTAACTCAGTATTTGGATAGATGTATTATGAAAATGTACCATATGTATGTATTGACAACTATGATGCTCATCCATTTATGCTTGTGAATATCATTTATATTCATGAGACCAATTCTATATCTTAATTAATCTCCACATATTAATCATTTATAATCAATTTAAGACATTTTTTTATCATTAATAGTCATCTCTTTATGAAGTTGTTCTGATAATAATTGTTTCTAAGGAATTTTAGGGAAGAAGGTACTCTTAGAAGGTGTTATTTTCTTGGCCAATTTCTAGATTTTCTTGATTCAACCATTTGTTCCCACTCTTCTTTACCCATATGTATTATCATACCTCACATCATAACATTTATCATCTATTGTTACTTGTTTTTCATTTGAAAAATTTGTAAGATGTTCCACATTAATCATTATAATATTAGTTGACCATTATATGAAGGCTCCAATAGGAACTTTAACCATTGTAATATCTTAACCATAAAGTGGAACCAACATCTTAATAGTTTCAACATAAGTTACCACAATCCAATCCTTCATGGGATCTTTTGTGATGTCTTAATGTTTTAGATGGTCTCCTGGGATATTATACATTGTTCCCATTATAACACTATGTTACATGGGTGGTTCCAAATACCAATCACATACAATTTAACCTTAAATAATTGTAGTAATATCATGTTATCAAAATTTTTTTGATTTACATTTAAGAGAATGAGTAATGAAATAATTGATTATCCCAAGTACGGTTTGTAGATGTGGAACTTACTAGCATCAATAATATTTGGAATTTTTGGTTAATTTGTATATCTTTAATCTACCTATGGTTTACATTGATAATTTCTTATGAATTGGTATACCAAACCAGAGAAAAAAATAATATCTTGATGTGATCCTATTTGTGTTTGCAATCATCTCTTTGTAGTATATTAATCCTAATGAGGTTTTATCTTCTTGATATAATTTCGAGTAAATACATTACAACCTAATCCTCTAACATGACCATATTGTTCAGGCTGCTTCAATTCTACTGAAGGTATATTCTCTTCTGGTATGGGATTTATTGATTCTTTTGACTAATCCATGTAATAAATATAAACAAAAAATAGATATATTTATGTAATATTATTATAAATTATAATGAATTAAAATTATGTCATACATACATGTGATTATCATTTTTTTCATCTTTTAATTTCCTATCAATTTCTACACGAGGATCCATATATAACCCATGATGTTTGATTGAATTGGATTCAGATTTTTATTCATCAATTATCATATAAACAAAGAAACATATTTTTTTCATATCAAATAATTAAACTTTTATTTTTTCGTTAAAAAAAAACTAATTTATTATTTAATGAAGAGTACCCCATCCTTTCCTTGTGATAGGGGTATGTTGGTTTTGATACATATTTGGTTATTTTTACGATTTTTTTTGAGGTCTCATAAATTAACAATTTTGAATCATGTTAAATGAAATAAATAATATAAAATTATATATTATCGAATATAATTCACCTGAATTGATTTATCATTACAATGATTGATTAAATTATTCAATATTTCTATCTTGATAAAGTGTATGTGACTACGTGGGGGTGGCAATATATTTTCCCCATAGCATCCCTAACATGTATCATTGTAAGAATAGTCTAGAAGACACTATGGGCTTTTCCAATTTCCATTATGAAAAATATACTACAAAAATCTTCTAAAATAATGAATTCTATAAGGAATATTGAAAATTAAATCAGTGTTTCATTATAAATAATCATTAAAATAGAAAATATATATTTTCACATTTATGTTATATCATTCCAAAATATTTCTTTCATTGTAGGTTGGACGTGACCTCATTAATCAAAACCAATCAACACATTCATCCTTATTGTAACCCAAACATAACTAATGAACATTGAGATTGGTAACATTGTCATGTGAAGAAGACATTGTCTACATGAGTAGTCAAAAATTTAATTTTCCTTTAGTAAAAACAATATAATACAGTCCATGAATAAAAGTCCACAATTGCATGTATCATTAATGAAAATTGTAATTTTCATAAAAATTGATATATAACTACAATTATGTAATAAAAATAACCATCACTAAAATTATATAATATACCGTCAGGCATTGACTATATTATAACTAATTATAATGGATTTGAATCCCTAATTCAATCTCTAATTCCACCAAATATTGGGGTTACAGATTTGCATCATGAATTACCTCCCAAATAGTTATTATTGCAAGTATTTTATGATTTTTATCTCCCTTATTTTTTTGGACATCCACCTATTTTTGATGAACTACTGTAACCAATGTCATCCCATGATCATTTAAATGACAACTAATTAGATTTTGTCAAGCAACATAGAAGATATGGGATATTAATCTCAATAAAAAAATGAAATAATTGTTGAGGAGTTAAAAGATGACTTTATTATAAGGTTAAAAAATAACATAAATGGAATTTTAATTATATATATATAACATATTACACTACAAAAATTATGGATTAAACATTATAATCCACATTATTTCCATTCAAAACTATTATTTTTTAGGACTTCCTCTGTATATTTTTCTATTTTTGTATTGGGATTAGAGGAGAAAAAATATTGTGGGGGTATTGATTTGAGTTGAATGAGGGAGCTAAAAAACCTTCCATTTATCTACGCTTCCATGAGAATGTATCGTAAAGTTAATGCTGACAATAGGGACCGATATCTCTACTCATTAGGGGATGAATACCATTAATTGTTAGAATAAAGGACTACTCATAGTATTATTCTCATCCAAGTATGCTTAAATACGAAGTTATAATAGTTTCCATTGTGACCACACTCAAAATAAAATTAGTTTTTGATGGAGTTTTGTCAAAATTAACAAAATGAATCATATAAGAAACTTCATATTAAGAAACCAAAAAATTCATTCATTAGGTTTTGATTAATAATTTTTTTTTCAGTTTTTGTCTTCCCAAGAAGTAGAAAATGAAGAGGAAGAATGTCTAAAATATATGAAGAAAGAGTTGGGAGAGGTAGAATTCAGATCCATGGATGTCGATTTGATTAAGATAAATGAATAAAATTCTATCAGGATGTAAGTCATCAAGGAACATTGCAACCACAATGATGAGAGGAAGGCTAGTATGAAAAAGTGATTCCTATTGATAATCAAGTGATGGATGAAAATAAAGCATCTCATGAAGGATTAAATAAAGGAAGGTAAGGTCAGTTGTACTACAATATTGATGTAATATATCTCTATTCCTGAGAGTATCAATATTAAAAAACGATGCATAGAATCTTGTAATTGTATTCATAGAGTTTATTGTATTTTATATCTGTCATGCTGAAATGAATAATTATTTAAAAACATTATTTGTGAAACACCTGGTCGTTTTTATGGAATGTTATTGATGTTGCGCAAGACTATTTTGTGTTAAATGATTCATTCACTATAGATGATTGAGATGTAGTTCAGAGTGGTATCATATATATATTTAATGTGTTTACATAGTAGGGGATCTCTGTATGTATATGAAAAGGATATATAGAGAGAGATATAATATACTCGTGAATAAAATTGACACTGATTACTCTTTTATAATAAGTTTACTTATATGGAATATTTATGTTATTAACAATTTTAATATGTTCTAATATCAATCCTGAATATAATATAATATACTCATAAATAAATAATTGGAAACATATGTATCATTATCCATTCGTTAAGAGTATAATATAAAAGGATTATTCCTGTAACTATAGAAGAAACATTTGTAGATTCATTCATAGACTACTCAGCAAAAAATAGTGTAACAAACATATCTAATGATCCTATCTAGAAGAAATTTTCCTAGAAGACCATTTGAGGTTACCCAACTAACCACATCAATTGAAATGTTTCACACCAAAGAGGCAATATGGGTTATTGTTTCCATTAAACCTATACAAATGGAATCACTTAAAAAGTCTCCTAAATTAAAGAATAATTTAAATACCTCTACTCTAATGGCCTTGAAGAAATGAATCTAACCCAACCTATATTAAACAAAACTTCGTTATTTCACAGATTCCTCACCATCCAATTTTGGATATTTTTTAATCCACCACAGTCCTAACAATTAGTATGAATTGTCCTATTGTACATGCATTCACATCCCAGTACCCATTGAAGTTAATTTTAACACCATATAATGAATTGAAACCAATTTAATAGGTATAATAGTTGATGAAAATATTTTATGGACGTTAACCAATGTATTCCCAAAATCAGGCCAAAGATATCCATCCCAAGAATATAGAAATCCTAGAATAATTTAACCTTAATGAAAATTATAGAATATGTTTCACAGTAAAGTACTATAAATTCTCTTTTTCTAAGAGTTGTTTAATGAATCAACACATTAATTTCGACATGTAATCCCATATGATTCACAATATGATTAGGAATTAAATATTGTGATTTTTTAATATCAAACAAAGATTTCTTGATATTAGAATTTTATATGATCATATCACGAACTATCAATGGACCATATTTATCCTCAATGAGCATTAGCTTGACACAATAAAATTGTTTACCAGTTTTTCATTATAATTCTATATTGGTTTATTGTGTTTGTAATGATTACTGGGGTATTAGTGTTTCATGAGAGTCAGTCTAGGTCACTTGTTGTATTTTAGTGGCGAAGAGATGATAAATAGGGTTCATTATGGTTAATAATAGTGAAAAACACAAACACTGAAACAAAAACAAACAAACAATGATAATATTAAAGTATTAAATAACATACATAGGATCATATACTGTATTCATCTTGCGGAATATAGAGGATTCATGCTGGTTGTAGAGGAGTACTTTTATAGATTGAGAATAAGGAGTGACTGAGTCACGGTAAGGGTTATTTTAAATTGATCAGAGACAGTTTTAACAACAAATTCATAAAAAGAACTGATAAAGATCAATTTTATTATTGATAAAATGATAATCATTATTAAAAACATCATTATCACCCCTAGGATTTTACCACTAATAGTGATATATTTTAATATATCCTTTTTTAGGTGGTAAAGATTGATCATTATTAGTACTAAAAAATAACTGATAAATATTCCTTTTATCAGTGATTCAATTTTAGTATAGATACATGATTTATAATTATAAGTATTTAAATAAATTAATTTTAATTTTACAATTTTTAAATATAACAAATTATTTATTTGTAATTATATAAATACTAATGTGGAAAATATTAATTATTTCATTAAAATAAATATAAATATACAAATATATAAATATACCTATTAAATATACATTTATAAACATATTAATTTTATATATGTATTTACAAATATATTTTTAACATTATTAGTCGATATATAATCTTAAATACCAGAATTTTAATAATGAGTGAAATTGAATATTTCAAAATGTGTACCCTTTTAAAATATTGAAAAAATTGATGTGTTTTATTAATTAAATATACATTATTAAAAAATATTGATTTAAATATTGAAAATAATAAAACATATTAAATATATATATATATATATAATTGAAAATAATAAAATTCATAAATGAAAATAATATTAAAAATGAATACCCAAACTATAATTGTATTAAAAATAAATAAATATTATTTACTTATTAAAACAGAATATATAATATTTAATAAATATTTTAAAATATACTAAAATTTTAATAAAGTAATTAAATATTAACTGTATGTGTTTCTAAATATTTTATAAATATATTTGTCTGTGCATTTGTATATAAAAATGAATTAATTACATTTATATATATGTACGTCAAATCAATGTAACACACGATGTTTTATATATGTTAAATAGAAACTTCGAACATAATTTTAAATGAATAAGACATTAATATGTATTTAGTCAATATTTTATTCATTATATAAAAATAGTTATACATAATATATATTAATTTTAACTAATTATAATATATATATCATACTTATTAATTTTATTTAAAAATTATTTCAATAATAAAGTTTTAAATATTTTATTTAATTAATTAATTTTATATTTATTTGTTTAATTATAACAAATTATTCAGTATATATATATATATAATATACTATTTATTTAAATTTATAATATATATATATATATATAAATTTATTCATTTTAAAAAATTGATATTATTAATCAAATGTTTAATATTTTTCAAAATGTACTCATTTTAAATTTTCGTTTGTTTCATTATTTCATTTTTTTCATTTTAAATATCTATAAATTTAATATATAGTATTATTAATTTTACTAAAATAAGTATATGTATATTCAATTTATCCATTTTTAAAAATAATTACATCACTAATGAAATTGATAGTTTTCTTAATTTCATTTGTTTAATAATTTCATTTTATTGTGGACCTTTATCATCACTAAAAAGGATTTGATAAACAGTTCCCTTTTTCAGTGCATTTTTTTATGCTTCTAAATGTCAGCACTATTTAAGGAATGGTTTGTAGTGGTGTTATATGGTTTATGAAACTAATATACATTTAAAAATAATAAAGATATCATATTAAATATCAAAAAAATGATTAAAATAATTTTATTTTTTAAGGGAATATTAATAATCAAAAAAAGAAGAGATATTTCCAAGATAATCATTATGGCCATTCATGATTAGAATAATCATTAAACATTCTAAAGTGTCACATACCACATTGTATCATTTAAAACATAATAAACAAGAATGTATGGCATTAAATGAAACATTTAATATCATGATAATTATGATACTCATGATATAACATTTAAGGAATTAGTATATACACCATATAAATCTTAATAGGCGCATAAAAATAAATAAGTCTAAATGGAATGTAAATTGAGACGAAATCCTTTACATTAACCATCCTTTTCGTTTTCTTGTATTTATCCTCTAATATAGTATTTTTAACATTTCTTAATAAGCTATACCATAACCGTAATTTTTTTATTATATCATACATAATATTCTTAGAATATCATATTATGCATTTGTTAACAATCTTTTATTAATTTCATTGTATGATGTGTTAATTGCCTAGTTTTCTCATGTATGTTTTTACTTGTTATTTTTTGTTCCTATTAGATATATAATTATTTAATCATTTACATAATTTCATCCATGATGTATTTAAAATATATTTTCATTATATATTTAGTTATAATAATCTATAATGTCTGTAGATAAGAAATTAAATGCCCCACTAATTGAGATGGTAGGCCATACGTACAATGAACTCTACTGTCATTTCTTATTCATTTTTAATTAATGAAGAGTAAATGATAAATATGTATATTATAAATATATTATTTTATTTATCTGATATAATTTACATAGGATTAGCATAATTATCCTTAATATATTCCGTGTATGTTGTGAACGAATCACGTCGCTTTGGGTAAGTTGTAGTCCACACTTCCAGAAATGATATTATTGTATTTATTAAAATGGAAAATATATAGGAATACATTATAAAAGAAGAAATTATGCATTGATACCTAATATATAGCATATATAATAGTATTTTCCATGGTAATTACCAATACGAGAGGTATTAATAGAAAACTTAAAAATCAGCATTTCGTGAGATGGTAGTTCACAGTACCCATAAACAATATATTCATAACAAATTAGATTGATGTGTGTGAAAGACTGATTGAACACTTTGAGTAAAAACATATATATATTAAGGATACTATTTAAATATATAATAAAAATATATGTATATTTTCAGGGTTGGAGAATGTAAATGAACTTAAATATATTGAGGAATGATGTTACCTTTTAATCAGGTATCGATTTTGGTTGGTACCAATAGTCTCACATGGGTGGATTTATTACTAAGGGTGGAATTATTGGATTAGGGGAAGGATTTTTGGGATCTAATTTGGTATTTCATGGTCATGAGATTTTTTCTTCTTGTATTTGTTGATGTGGGAGTGGAAGAGGCATTTTTATAGTGGATGATGACTGGCACCCCTGTAGTATATTGAAAAAGTAATTCCATACAAAATATTTCACATTGTATGTGTCTCCAATGTTGGACCCAATTCGATCCAAGGGATCATATGGTCTAAATATTTCCATCCAATGGATCTTGGAGAAGTTTCTATGTCATTTTTATTCTTCTGATTATGGTTTTGTCCCTTATTAAGCTTAATTTTACCTGACTCATTGTAATTAATTTTTTTATATAATTTCACTAATATTTTAAAAAATAATAATTTTCCCTTATTAAATATTATAAACTATGCTGATTATAAATATGGAATCCATTTTTATGAATTATAAAGAGATAAGTGGTAGAAATTAATTTAATTTTAATCCCTCACATATGATGATAATGTGGTATTTAAGTTAAACTTTTCTAAGATAAGGCTATATTTTTATAGTAAATTTAATAGTTAAATTGATTATAATGATCAAAATCGGATTAATTGATAAAAATATGATATAAATAATCATTAAATAAATTTAAATATAATTGATTCTTATAAATAATTTATAAGAAAAAGAAGTTTTGAATTAAATTTAATTATTTTCATTATTGATTCAAAAATTAAACATCTAGGAAAATTAAAAAGAATTTATCCTATCATATGTTTTATGTTTCTATTAAAAATATGAATCATATTTTGATAAATATAATCAAAAAAAGTTTGAAAATTTTAATTTAAAATGAGTTCTCCTTTTAAAATTTATAAAACTATATGAATAATAATACAATATTTTATACAGAATGTTGGGTTTGGTTTTGTGTTATGAAAATAAAATATATTTGATAATTTTTTAAAAAATATGGAATATATATTATGTATATCACATTAACATCTGTCACAAAATATAAATAAATTAATTTATTAGTGTAATACAACATTGTGTGAATAAAAAAATTACCATTTTATTCAATTGATTTTCATATTCGTTGGTAATTATTTTGTTACTAATAAAATATATTTATATATTTTTGAAAATTATTGATTTAAATAAGTTATTTAACTCTTTCCATTATATTAAATTAAGTTTTATTTTATATCATATAATATTTTAATAATATATCGTTATTCAGTACAACCCGATCTTACCTGTAACGCAAGACATATGAAAAAACTCATTGTTCTGTGTAAAATACGATAACTCAGTGTAATGTCCATTTAATGTTATATATTATATATATTTAATATATTAAATATATTGTAATTTTCTAGGTTTTTATATTCCCTTACGCACTTTGTGTGGTGTGTGATACAAATGATCAATCACAATGTTCTTACATTTGAATTTTGGGTGTTACAATATATATTTTCAACTACACTACTAAAAATAGAGGCTTTATTTGAATTATTATCTCATGGGTGGGATTATGTTTATATAATAAAATATCTCCTTTTTAGGTATCATGATAAAAAGAATTTTATTTTATTTTTTGTATGATTTATATATGATTAAAAACATTTTATACCATTGAATTGATGGAATAATTATAGTTTAATCGATTCGGAATAAATATTCTGATTATGACATCTAAAATTATATATCCCATGACTATGAATGTTTTCATTCTCATCTAGTTATTTATTTATTCCATTTATTATTTAGTTAATTAATAAATTTTTCAAAAATTGAATCCATTTTATTATTCCATCCCACTCTATTATTTATGGATTCGTTATTACATGTTAGAATCCATTAAAAAACCCCATAATACCCAAATGATACCATCATTTGTTTTATTTCCTCATTCTGTAGGAAAATAAGAAGTTTTTAGTGAATAATAAAAATTAATTAAAGGATGAAAATAATGTAACCAGTATTTATTATGATATAATTTATGTTTTGTATTTTATTAAAAGGATAATGTTTGAATCATGTATCTTACAAAAACTAAATGACTGTATAACATGCTATTTTTTTACGTTATATGTATTTAAAAAAAAATTTCTATGTTATTGGGTTCATGTAGATATAATAGTTTTCACAATATGTTTAGTAGAAAAAATGGGATCTATATTTAGAAAGAAATTATTATACTACACAAAAATTGTGATACACCCCTTGAATATTCAAATAATTTTTAGGAATAATCACCCTATATAGGGATTGAATATTTTGATTCGATATTGAGAATATTAAGAACTTTTTATGTGTGTCAAAATTATTATTATATTGTTCATAATTAATGATTTATAAATTATTCCATAAACTATAATCAGTTTAGGGATTTCTACCACGAGAAATTCAATATTATTTGTGTTGGAGTAAAGTAGATAACCTAAACTTTAGAGAACATTTCAAAATATGGGACCAATAATATTTTCAATGTTGGAAAAAAAATTCCATCAAAATAGTGTATTATTGTTGGATCACTTATCATGGAGACAACCTCAATCGTTCAATGGAACTATGAATCCATTAATAGATATACAATGGATCATGTACCTAGATAATAAATCACCCACATCATCATGTGTAATATAGATATTGTTATAATATTTTTATGTCACTTAAGTGGATGCATAGATCAATAGTGTTTTTTATTGAACTCGATAAAATGGATGAAGAGATAGATTATAAGGAATGGACATATCTTTTAATAACATTTATTCAAGACTACATCCTTCATGGGATTTGAGATGATATGGAAAAAAATTACTCAATTTAAAATAATATGAAATGTATAAATTTTTTCACTATTATTGTCATATTCTATATAATATAAGGAATACTATAGACAAAATATGTAATTTAGAATGAAATATTCTTGAACTATTTTATGATATGAATCCGGAAAATCATAGAGAATTAATCTCTCATTCCTTTTCAATACATGATTATATAGAGACACATTCCATAATGATTATACAGGATTTATCAATGTAATTTATTTTGAATGAAAAACATGAAAGGAAAAAGATTTCTATAACCACATAAGTGGAAAACTATTAATGGATAATAAAAAAGGATAGAGTTTCCAAAATAAAAAATGTTTCTGAAGAAACATCCATGATCATTCATGTGGGGAATGTGTGTTTGATAAATGTGTGGAAAAAATAATTCAACAATTAGTGTTTTAAAATAGATTCCAAAAATTATGAGGTATAAATAGATGAAAAATAAACATAATTAATTTATGGAAATTATTTTTAATAATTCATTGTAAATTGTTCATGTGTAAAAAAGCGATGAAATAAATCATGAATTATGGTGAAGGGATTCTTGATCCAAACCCCCTTTCATTGGATATCCCCACATTCAATACAATTTCATCATGGATATTAATTTAATGTACCGTAAATATATATTAATTATTATAACCTTAAACCCTACTTGATCCTTGTAATTGAATTTCTCTATAATATTTATCTGTATTAAATGGGGATTTAGATTATGTATTTCAAGAGGCCATTGGCTTTGGAAGGTGAGGTTGGAGTGTTCTTACCTGGGGAGGGAGAGATGTTAGTTATACTTGAGGAGAGATGTATATTAGGAATTTAATTAAAAAAATACTATATAAAAGTTAAATGTATCATCTAGCCCCTCCACATTGGCTTTAGTCGAGGGGGATGTTCAGTCTGGCCATAAGAGGCATCCCCAAGGAGCTAAAGGATGAAAATAAATTCCAAGGGATTCATGAAAAGTATGGAATGATTTTTTTCATTGAAATAAAAACACCTGACTGAATGTGCCATTACCACACCACTACACGATGTGTGTAAAGAAAATTAATATAGTAAAACATTTCAAATAGAACCATATAACCAAACCACAATAATCTATAATTATTTTAGAATATGAATTATATTCAATAAAAGCCAATCATTCAATGACATAAACCCATTGCTCTAGACCATTATCCAATCTCCAACTCCACAAATACCAATGTATCAGAAGGCACCACCCAAGGAATGAGATGCATTACATATACAAATGTCATTGAATAAAATACATAAAAAATCACCAATATTCCAATGTAGGGGTGAGTAATAATACTAATTAGAACTTCATCACATAACATCCAAACATACTCCATCAGGATAGAACCCCTTAGAACATTTATATAAAAAAATTTACAAAAAACAAATGAACAATGAATTTATTTTCTACAGTCCATACACACCCTCACAAAGACACATTATTACCAAATCATCACATTTTCAGGGAAACATTACCAAACACATCATTACCCAGTCTCCCCGACACTTTTTTTCCTAACTCAATTATCATTTTGGGGTCACACACACACTTTAACCATAATAAATTGATCCATACACCTAATCTAGAAGATCCCTTGAAGGGGTAACATCACATCCAAACCCATCCATTATTTATATTGGTGTGTCATGCCACATTCTAGACCTTTTTATATTTGTACTACATACTAAAATCCATCCCTTTTAATAGATTTAATTCACACCACTATCCATCTATTTTTATGGTGGTACTTCAAGCTACTATCCCTCTCATCAAACACATACTTAATCGTTTAATCTAACGAGAATTACAAAAAGGCATTTAAAAAAATCATGAAAAAATGAAAATATATAATTTTCAAAATAATATCAAAAAATACATTCCAGTCCATAATACCAAAAAATTTTCTAAAAAATCCCTTTAAGCTACCCATTAATTCCAACAACCTGAAAAAAAAACACTTTAATAAATAATCCCCTGGAAAACCCTTTATGTCATTTTAAATACCAAACCACACTCTAATAAAACAAAATTAATATTAGAACCCACTTTTATAGACCATGTTCCATAAATAATTAAAACAACATTACTAAAATCATCATTTCAAAATTCAAATACAAGTCACATTTCACAACCCTGACCCATTTTCCCTAAAATCCACATATAATTACAAAATGAGTTCTAATCGAGATATTAAAATCACAATTATAATAAATATCAATAAAATCCATTAAATTTGAAATTAATATTTATAATTCTTTCAAAATTGAGTCAAGAGTGAATTCACCATCCTTTACGGAATCGCGAAAATTTCTGATGACACAAACGCTCACCATATCCATGTAGAAACACCACAAAACCACCTTAGATCTCTTTTCGTAAAAACCCAGACAAATATCACTACAAATGAAAAAAAATATTTATATGAAATGTATATAGATCTAAGAAAGAAAGATATAGGGTGAATTAAATCCAATGATTCTATCAAATAAACCTATAATGCATACTTAACAAGTGAGATCAGCCTTCAAATCGCCAGGAATACCCTTCAAAACAATTCCAAAATGAGTTGGAGATGTTTTTTAACCATGGAGAATACGTAATACTAGGTTTTTGTTCATGGGAGGTAGATTGGGGTTTTTAGACAATATCCTAACCTAGACTAATTTTAAATAAATTATATGTTTTCTATTATTTAGACACATTATTAGAAAAAATATTCCCAAACCATTCACCTCATACTACTTCAAGGAAGACATTGCGCAGTTGACCCCCATGGTCAGATAAATCATGTGAAAACTGAGAAAAATCACACTATCTTATATTTCAATGTTTACCTGGGTGGAAACCCGGTAAGGAAAACATAAACCATAACTATTCTCCAACACATATCACTATTTCTCAACACACGGGGTTTCATAGTGATTCTATATAATTATCACTTACCGTTTTCAAAAAAATCACCATAAAAAATACCATTAAACCTTAAAAAACCATTCATACACTTTAAGCCACAACATAATCAATTTATATATATATATAAAAGAATAAACATGGGTTACATACCTCAAACCATGTGTAATAAATTCGCTAAACCATTGGACTTTAAATCATTGGAATGTACACAACCATAACATTTCTGAAATTGTTCATGCCATTGAATGGATATTTCATTCTCCCTTTCCCATGTATCCTCTTATATATGACCATGTTTCAATAATAACCACACTAGACTAATAATTTTACCATGAAAGTCTTTCTCATTCCTAACCACAAACCATATCGAAACATGCAACACTAAAGCATTGAATTCTTACTCAATATGATCCCATCTAATCACATAGACAATTTCAGGATGATACATATTCAACATAGAGAAATGAAAAAAAAATTGGACAACACAAAACCAAGGACTAAAATGAATCTGATATTTCATCTCACCAACTATCTTAAGTATCATGAATGGAATAATATATCTTGGAGAAAACCATCCCTTATCTAAAAAACAATGATGTTCTAACCAAAGATCGTCTCTCAAAAACAGTATATATCCAACGTAGAATGACAATATCTATAGAATATTTTCCTCCTAATATTTGTGAAATCTCTGATCTATATCAATTATCTTTCTAATTAGCATAATCTTCTCTGTTGACTCTTGGACATGGCTTGACCTGAATATTGATGTTTCCCCAGTTTCCACCCAATAAAGTGCAGAATGATATGGACACCCTTACAACACTTAAAATGGACTCATATGAATTTATTGGAGATAAATTTTATTATACGAGAACTCCACAATTGAAAACTTTTCCAACCATGGGCCATAATAATCCACTACAAAAGCCCACAAAATATCTTTCAATGTTGGTATTTTCCATTTAGATTATCCATAATTCCTAGGATGGTATGACCTACTCATCTTCAATTGATTCCCATAGAATTATGGTAAGGATTTCGAGATCCATCTGGTGAAACTAGGATCTCCATCTGATATAATCAAAAATGCAACCGTATGAGTCTTTACCACCTCATGGATATTGATTTTGGAAAGCTCCACTAGCCTATGAGGTTCCAAATATTGATGAAATGGGTCTACCATAAAAGTTGAACCACAATAAACCATATGTTATCATGTTTCTGGAACATTCATGTGATACCTGCAACAAAATACATCATTATCAGCTCCCACATCCACATAAGGATAGGTAAGGCCTATATCAAACCTTTCAGCTGTTGATGCTCTAACTTGACCAACTAAGAAGTCATGCACCTGAAGAAAAAAACTATTCCACTTTCCTTCTCATACCCAACCACTATAAAAACACTTTCAATTCCCAATACATTTTACGAATTCTAGGATGAACATACCATATTGAATGATTGTATGCACTATGATGTTGTTCCTGATAATCCACTAGTTCAACCATCTAATTCTGATAACACACAACTACACTCCAATCTAATTTCTAGCCCTTAATGATCTCCCCACCATTGAGTATCGACTGCATAGAATCAAAATATGAATCATATATATACACATATTTATAAAATCCAATAAGTATGGAACCAATGAAATTGGAATGAAAAATGCCACATCACGCCAGTTATCTATTTGCAACAACATGTCGACAATTACCAAAATCATCTACAACTGATCAGAATCCTCTTTAACCACTTGATCCTATGATTCTATCCTTAATGCATGTGGCACCGAATTAGCCTTAACTATAGAATACATAACGACAAATTCAGTCATTTGGTGATACTCCATCCATTTCCAATGTCTCAAGTTCAATTATATATGTGCTAAAATATGATTCAAATAATTAAAATTCTTAAAAACCATGAATATCTCATCAAATAGATAGTGATGACACTTTTTCAATCCGTGAACACTTTTGAAAATATAAAATCATGTATTGGGTTGGTTTTTCTTATGAAATTGCAACTTTTATGAGCCATACACAACCACATGATCCCCAAAATGACAACACACCCATACCCTCATATTAATGCATAAAAATACACCAATAACAAGACTGATGATTTCTATGGGGATGTTCTAAGATGGATTGATCCTGTATTCAATAACTCCTCCAACTACACATTCAATTTCTTAAAATATTATGGTGAAATATTGTAATATATCAATGAGATAGTACTAGTCCCCAGTAGGAGATAAATCATAATATAAACTTATCTCATGGGTGGAATCATGGATAATTATTCAAGAAAGACATCGAGAAACTAACCCACAACTGTTGGAAAGATTCTTCCACAAGCCACGTCCATCAATGATAAAGAAAAATACACAAAATGATATGAGATTATCACCACCACTGGTTCTATCAAGGAAATTCCACCCACCATTGCATCATTATCTACTCTAAATACATATTTGATTTCATCCTCAGTCAAAAAACTCACCATTCTCACATATAAGTCTATGTTGACCTTAAACATCATGAACTAATCCATACTAAGGATTACATCATAAATATCCATCTCAACCACATAGAATTCCATCATAAAATCAACCCCATCCACTAATAAATAACATGATCTACTTATGAAGGCTTGAAAATCTCTTCAACCCAGAGGACATTAAAGTTTGAACATAGAAGGTATCATTTCCACACTTCAACAAAAAAAAACCGATAGTACAAGAATCAAAGAAAGAATGTGATTCACCTGTATCGAACAATACATGAGTATATGTATAATTAAAAACAATTGAAGCTATCACTATTTATAGTTCAGAGTTATTGTCCACCAGAACATAATCAGATCCATATACCTGCACACTGGCCACAAATTTCATTATTCTCTCATACTGAACCTTCCCTTGTTGAGGAATAATGGTATTTCAAGAATCAACAATACTAACAAAATTATAATTATAGGGGTATTCAACTACCCTTTTCCCAATTAATTAAATAATACCTATGATCCAATAGATTAACACAAACACCTAAACTCCGAGCACTGTCAAAATAACTCTGAATATTTCCCATATGGTTTCCATTGTGGCCTAATATAGGTGGTGTTAATAAATTCTGATTCAAGTGGCCTATAGATCCATGCTAATAACATCATGGATTACTTTGAGGATTCATATGATGATTCACTGCATTATACATCAAATTATGATAAAACCTCCCATGCAAGATATAAGTGTCCCTTTTCTATTTTCTACCCTCATTAGAGTTCCCAACATTACATATGGGTACCAACATCCTTCCCCATTTTTTCACAATGATATATGTTTCTCCAACTGATTCTATATTCAATATCTCTGTATAATTTATAATATAAAGGACCTCATTTTTGGATCAAAATATTTCCTCATGATGGATTCAATGATATGACACTTTATGGCTGATCTATATGCAACCTTAGGTTTAAACCGAACTAAGATTATGAATTTAATCACATATTCTATTACAGACATTCACTCTCTATTCAAACAGAATAAATCCATGGTTTTATGGATTTTAATCATGTTAGGGTAGCTCTTTTTGTAAAACATTTCCTTAAAACCAACTCATTTCATACCTCAGTCAGTTTCATCTAGGACCACCAACTCCTACAACTGTCATTCAAGATCTTACAAAAATTATTACATTAACATTAAATTGAACTCTTCTTGTGTGATTAGGAAATTGAATATTGGATTCATCCTATTAAACCACAATTCCTACAATTCCTCTTCCAATGCCAGTTTCTATATACATGAAAACTCCCATATGTCTCCCTCCCTAGAAACTAAAAGATTAAAATTTCAAATTATATCACTTTTAAACTAGGAAAACCATGCTGTCCAAAATTCCTATTTTTCAATGTTAAACCATTTTCTATATATCCACTATGATTGGAAGATCAACCCATTATCAAAATACCACATCCATTTTCACTTAAAAATAATAAATTTTTTAAAAAATACACATTTTTTAAAATAACCATATTCATTAAAAAACCGAAATTGTTTTTCTGAAAATGAAATATTAAATCCTAGTGGGATGTAATTTCTATAATGTATTTCATTCTTTTGACATTTGATGAACCAATGACAATTTGGTTCCAATTCCTATAACTTTATTTAAAACATTTACATAATCCACTCATGGGTATGATAATGTTTAGCATAAAAAGTATAGATATGTATTTATGTTCTTACATTTCATTTTCCAATAATCCTACTCAATGAAAAAATGCAAGATCTAGGAATAAACCATGAATGAGTGCATCTACATGACAGAAAACAAATGCCATAGGATCGAACAAGACTAATTTCACTTGTATGTCAAGGACAAATGAATATGGTACTAATTGTAATATACCACACTCCAAATTTTCATGTGTCAAGGATGAGGTGATAGATGGACTTAACTGACATCCCAAGGCACCAATGGATGGAAATAATTCCACGGGCTTCATGATTGGAGGACTATTTTCACTTTGAATAAACAAACCCAACAGAATTATCCATTACATAATAAAAACTTGATTCTTGTAAACTATACCCCACAATAAAAAATTTCCAAAGGACCAGTATAATCATATTTCAATAATGCATAATGAGTTTAATAATATGAATACTATATAAAAAACCATAGGACTATGTGATACAACTAAATTTCTACACATCAAGATCAATGCTCTAACTCTGATACTTACCAAGCATCAGAAGGAACCAATCCCTAAATGAGATTCTAAACACTTACATATTTTTAAGAATACGACACCTAAAATCCACCAATATGACAAAGAAACAGTGAGTAATAATATTGAATAGGTCATCCCCAAACGACTTCCCAAATTAAGAAACTAGGATAGAACCCATTGGAACATTTTTATAAATCATTTTATATAAAACAATGATTAATGAAACAATTTTCATCAAGCCAAACACACCCTAAAAAATAAATATTATTAAAAAATCATCAAATTTAAATGAAACATTACCAAACAGAACATTGCTCAATATCCCAAACTCATGTTAGAATAACACAATTCACCTTTCAATGCCTCATGCACATTTCACTCATATTCACAAGTTCCATACAACACATTCTTAATCACTTATGACACAAACCATCCCACAACAAAATTTTCCAAATTCCCAACAATATGAAAACAAAAAATTTCCAAAATCTTATCAATAAACATATGCCAATACATATGAACCAACAATTTCTATACTAAAAACCCCATTAATCTAATAATTAATTCCATCAAAATGACAAAACCAATTCTATAAATCACCCATTTTATGAAAAACACAAAATAAATGAAAAAACCACCTTAAATACACGACATTTTTATTGAAAACCATTTTTCAAATATCAATTTCCATAAATAAACCATTCCACTAATTTTAAAATCAACATTTTAATATTCAACCAAAAATAACATTTATATTCAAAACCCATATTCGCTAAAATAAAAATTATCGGCATAAAATGAGTTCCAAAAACGTTTCACACATCAAAATCACACTCATTTTCCAGAAACACCAATAAATTTTAAATTAATAATTTTATTTCTAGTACAATGAACTTGAGTGTGAATCATGTTACCTTTATTAATTTGTTATAAACACCCAATGACACAAATAATATTCAAATCCGTCTTAGAAATCCACATAACAACCATAGATACCTTCCCCAAATAAAAATCGACTGAATCTTACAATTACTATCAATAAGACACTAGATACATTTGCACCAGAAGTAGATTTATGAAATTGAGAGAGAGGGTGAAGCATATCTAAGGAAAACAAGAAAACTACCACGAGAGAATAGTAACCATAGAAGATATACCTTCAAACCACCAGGAAAACACTTCTAAACACTTCCAAATTATGTGGTTTAGGTTCGACAATCATGGAGAATAGAAAATAACTAGTTTGGGGAACATGACAGAATGTATAGCGTGTTTAGGGAAAATCCTGAAAATCGCATTTTAAATAACCATATTTGTATGCAACACTTGGTTTAGCAACACAGATAAAAAAAATTTATACTAACTGTGAACCTACTACTGGATTAAGGTAGAACTCACATGGATTACCTACATGGTTAGAAATACCATGAACCCACCATGTGAAATACCAATGTGTCACGTTTCATAGATTACTGGATGGATTCAAGGTTTGGAAACTCTTCCTCTTTACTTGGTACCAACCCATAAACCTCTGCCTAAAATTCCATGGCCCCCTGGAGTCTCTGCACTGCTTTCACTAAATGCTCTCAAAACTAGTAGACTTATAAATGCCCAAAAACCATCCCCAAAACCATAAAAAGGAATAGTGATGTTTTCATAACATAAATCATATTAAAATATAATATATTTATTTTTAAAAAATTAAGACACTG
This sequence comes from Viscum album, assembly GCA_963277665.1. Taxonomy (NCBI): domain Eukaryota; kingdom Viridiplantae; phylum Streptophyta; class Magnoliopsida; order Santalales; family Viscaceae; genus Viscum; species Viscum album. The sequence goes on along the minus strand of OY728120.1, from coordinate 24,169,988 downwards.
TATAAATAAAATTAATTATTTTATCAAAATTAAATGTGGAAAAAATAGAACAATTTTTATTTTAAGGGATCTCTTTTGACATTAGGATTTTGAAATTGATTTTTAGGGTTGAAATTTAAGTTTATATTATTTCAATGAGTCATTTATAAAACTAAATATATTTTATGAAATGAAATCTATTATAAATTATATATTAATTATCAAAGGATGAATTATTTAATTTTATTATTCATAAATTATGATAGAAATGGTTTTTCTATTATTGACCTAAAAAATAATGATTTAAGGAAAATATGAAAAATAAAATACAAAATATTATTTCTCTAATTTAAAAAATAATATTCATTTTAATTAAATAAATTTCAAACATAGGTACTTTAAATTTTACATATTAAAATTAATGTCATTATAAAATACAATAATATAAAGTTTATTCAAAATTTGATTTTATTTCCTTAGGTTTCTAATAATTATATTTTTAAATAATAAAATACAATAAAATAAAATAAAATATTTATATTTTTAATAATAATATTTATTTATTTATTTTTAATATTTATATTATAATAAATTTATCATGATAAATTTTATTTATATAATAATATATTATTTTATATTGACAATACTATCCAAAAAATCATTTTACTCTTCACAACATCCATGTTACTATTCCCAATGACCAGTTTATTATTACAATGGTCACATTACTATTCTTAGGGTCACATTACATCATATAAATACCACATCATTATCTCACAATGTATTAAATAAAATTCAACACATGTTAGTATTTTTTTCTATGTTGTTGATTGGTTAACTATTATTTTTTTCCTTTTCTACCTTGTATGTTGTTTGAGTGATGATTCTAGGAGATTGGGTTGATACATATTTTCCAATTTTATCATTTGTATTTTAATTGTTTGACAATTTTATTGTTTTGTATTCTGCCTTTCTTAATTAATAATTATTATAAAAATACATAATAATGATATAAAATTTTTTGAATTCAATTTTTTATAATACTATATATTATTGTATAATATACATTTATTAAATCGAATGAAATCATTTATAAATATTGGGTTGTTACATTCTTCGCATTTAAAATTTGGTCCCTAAATTTTCAACTCATTTTCACCGGTGAGAATAGGTGAAGGTAATTATATTTAATTTAATCATATGTCCTCCATTTTCCATTTATCATGCATGTGGTTCCTCTATAACAATTTGACAAAATAATTTTTCATCTTGGAGAGAAATTGGTCTTTATAGTTTAATATATTCACTGAATCCTCGTTATAAGAGAGTTCATTCTCTAGTTGTACCACATATCGATTCATTACATGTGGGTGATCAGATATGTACTTACATAGGAGGGATACATAGAAAGAATCATGAACAAGATATATATTTCTTTGAAATGATAGCTGACAGGACACTTCTCCTATTGAAATATGAATCTCCATGATTGAAATGTAACTTGGTATAAGCATCCCATTCTTTCCAAATGATATGAGTCTCTTCCATGGTGATATTCAAAGGAAAACATTACATATAACTTCAAAATTCATTTACCTTTATTGGTTTTTAAAATATACATTTTTTAATCACATAAGAAATAACATGTTATTGGATGGATTGAATAATCCTTTTTAACTCTTTCACAAGGTCAGGTAAGGTGGATTCCAATTTCCAACATCATTCTAAAAATATGATGTTTAAAATACTACCGATATTTAGATTCATAAGAAAACATTTAAATAAAATAATTGAATATCTTATTTTATTTTAACTCAACTAATGTAATATTTTTGTACTATACATATTTTATTTCCATTGAGAATTATGTTAGAATGGTGTCACACATTTATATTCCCATTCGAGATTAGTTAATATTTTAGGGGTAATGAATCATAATGAAAATTAAATCAGTATTTGGAGAATATTTACAACTTACAAAAAATATATAAGTGAATCTTGGGCAACCTTCAGAGGTAATTGAATGGGGAACCCCATGAAGATTCACTACACCCATTACACATATCATATAATGTTTTTCACGTGTGAAATACTCCTGAAAAAAATGAGTTGTGTAGTCATGGTGATTCCATCTACCAAAACCTATATCACAGTGTTTCCTTTATATTTCATCAAGTGACTAATGAATATTTCCATGGTGATGTTCACCAATTTCAATGTGGGTATAGGAAATGGAAGCATGATCCATTTGGACTTCTATTTCTATTCTATAACTTGCTTTTATAAGGAACACCATGAGAAATACTTGGAAATCTTATTCATCATGTTGTCTCAATACATACACCCTTAAAGATCAAGATACATATTGGTAAATCCATGATGAATATAGAAAATAGAGTTATTTCTGTTATATATTTGATCTTTATTATTTGAGATCATGCATGCATACAAAGGGTTATTCCAAACATAATCCCACAAACACCCTCGATGTGGAACTCACATAGTTTCCCTTCATTTATAATATTCACCATATTTTCCATATCTACATAATCCCTTTGTTAATACATGATATTATCATGGTTTTATGGTTGGGAAATAATTTTGAAAAGGATGTATGTACACCCTTTCATTATGATTTCCTAATCCAGTATCTTGAATATCCATAATGGTATAGTCTTTCCAAATCTACATCATAGAGAGAGTAGATGTGTTAAGACTCCAACCCCAGTAGTGAAGAACCAATGCATACTGCCATTACAATGGAATAAGCCAAATGGATAACATTCTAATGGACTGAATAATATTTTAGTCTTGGAAAAGCAGAAGCATACTGAATAAAATATTTTATTATACTAAAAAATTAATATAAAGTTGTTTTCATTATCGAGATTAACATTATTCTACCAATCGAATACATACATATATTTCTAGTTACACGTAATGGAATCAGGTTATGTGAACCAAAATAAGGGTGAACTCAAATTCATAGAAAGGGTAAACTACATTTGATTCAATAATAAAAAAATGATTATAATCAATATGGAACTGAAAATAAAAGAAAATTGATTCCACTTAAATAATTTTACCCTATATATCAATATAGAAAGTTAAATAACTAATAATTTATTATATTTAAAAACCATGATAATGGATAGTAAATATTCAATGTAAAATAAATTAACAGAAATTATTTTTAATCAAAAAACTGAGAATGAAATGAGTCAAAATAAAGTATTATAAAAAATATCCTGGATGTAAATAAATGAATTATAAATGAATAAAAAGAAATAATATTAGAAATTATGATTCATAGGAACATGATACCATTACCATAGGTAGTGACTGTCACGATAGTTTAAAAATTATAGGTATATACCCATTTCACTATGGACAACCAACTAATTCATATCATGATACAAAGATTCATCTAGGGTCTTACATTAACTACTCCCAAACCCACTCATTTATCATCAAAATAATCCTTATTATATCAAATAGTCATTTTATTTAATAAACCTTATTCCTTATAATTATAAATAAATATTTTGAAAATAATAAATATTCCTTAATATTTACACATCTACTCAAATAAATTTCAATTAAACAATCTATTGAAAAAGTATATATGGATTAATTAATAATGATATTATTGATAAATAATCTCTATATTTAGGGTAAATTAAATATATATATATGAAAATAAATGATTAAATATATGGTTAATGATAGAAAAATGAATTATGGAAGTGAAATTCCGTACATCCCTTAGTGAAAAAGATCATAAACCATCCAAAGGAATATTAATTATGGAATCAATACAATATATATACATTAAAGTATGAATAAATCATTTTTATCATTAATTAATATAAGTACCATACAATAAACCTGAATATTAATCATTTTAAAAATATATTCTTAATTTTGAATCCATTTTTAAAATAATTTTTATTAAAAATATTTTTTTCCAAAAAATTTCATTCAAAATAATAATATAAATAATAAAATTAATCTTCATAAAAATATTTGACATGATTAAGGTTATATATATATATATTATAAAATATAATATTACTTTTGTACATTAAAAATGTTAGGATTATAATTTGTATTGAGAATGATATATGATTCCAATAAAAACATTATAAAATCAATAAAGGGTTGAACATTCCTTTGATAATTCAATTTAAAATGATGTAAATTTTTTGAAAATGTTTTTAGAAAACATGGTTTTGGAAGAAAATATGTTTTCCCAAAAAGAGTGAAATTATGTCGTATTTTGTTGAGAAAAATATCCTAAAAAGTTTAGTACCAAAGGGTGGAGAAATTTAACTATAACTTAGAAAATATGATGATTAAATATTATATTATAAATTAATTGGATAATTAATCTAATATAATATAGTTTCCTTTAATATAAAATCATGAATATAAAATATTAATTAGAAAGTGATTGTGAAGTAAAACCTTAAATTTATTATAAATCGGATGTGATAATAATTGAAATAATAAATTATCTGTAACAAATATAAATAAACAAATAAAAATTAAAATAATAGAATATTTAGTCTAAATTGATTATATAGATATTCATTGAATATTAGTGACAATGATGATCTAATATAATCCACTGAAAAGAAGTTAAGTTATGAAATTTAATTACCACTTGGTAAATCTATGTTTGAATCCATTTTGTTAAAATAATTTAAATTAAAAAATATAATTCCATAATAAATGAATTATTCATGATATTACATGTCAATGGGGAATTATTTACACAATATAAAAGTAATTATTTGTATAACATTAAAATATGATTCAATGAAACAAAATAGATACAAAATACATTAACACGTACATAATTTTGGTTGTTCATTATTTTTACTCTTTTAACGTGAATTTAAACATTATATTAACATATTAATTGGCCATATTAATATTTATGATAACATTTATGATCCATTTATTCTATATTACTACCCATCTATTAATAATATTTCATTATTTTCATTATTTCAAATAATAATTTATATTTTTTGATGTATGTTTCAACTTATTACTTTTAAATTACTCTTACATAGATCCCAATTTAATCATCTAAATAACTTAATAAACAATATAGATATATAATATATTCAGTTTATATTTATTTATTGGGATATATAAAATTTTGGATAGAAACTTAAATTCAACATTTGTGGAGATAGTAAGTTGTACATATACATAAATGGTGTTTCAATATTCATTTCATATTGAATGAAAAAATGTCAAATAAAATATATATTTAAATTCATTGTAGTATCATATTTCAAATATATATTACTTATGTTTATTAGAACCATTCATAATACATTCCATTTTTTTAATTAATGTATCACATCTTTTTGCAAGGCAATAGTTATCCGTACACATGTGCCAAAATATTGGATTCCCATAAAAGGGATAGAATGAAGGTATGTGTATTATACTATATCATAAATAATACTAACATCAAAAATTTCATATATATTTTATATTAACTATGAAAAAAACATTCATCTATAACCTGAAGTTTGATATTGGTAAAAAGAACGTCATCTATTCATGAGGTGGTAGACTGTCAAAGACATGATTGATGATTTCATAACCTATGTAATGGAAGTGAGTGAGGATTTACATCATACCACTAACATAAATAATATCTCATTATAAAATATTCAGAGTATATTATATTTTAATGATATAATATTAATTAAAGGAGGTGGATAAGAACAGAAAACAAAAATTCCTTCATATAAACATTACCTCTTCATCAAGTATACTACATTGGTATTAAATAAATACATTAAGTAATTAATTTAATACAAAAATAATGATTATATATTCAGGGTATAGAATTTGATAATCTTTTTAGTAGGTACTGGCTGGTTAAATTGTTTTTTGAGGTTCTAACTGTAGAGAACAAGGGGTGGCCTTTAATAAGAAGGGTGAGTGGCACACTTGTAATTTGTTTTGAGAAAGTGATTTCCACCCATGTCTTTTTTATTTAAATGGTTTACCATAATGGTCCATTACCAAAAAAATGAAGGAATAAGGTATTTATTAAGACAGATAATGTGTTCTATATAATGTTTGGATACTTTTACACCTTATATTATAGATATATTGACTTGGTAAAATCATTTTTTCCATAATAATTATAATTATTTTTAATAATTTTCACTATTATTTTTTATAAAAAATAAAATTGGATTATTAAAAATTATAAATTATGATTATTCAAAAAATACAATACATTTTTTTAAATAAAATTAATAAAAGAAACAATATTCAATTAAAAATTAATCTTATAAATGTGATGAGAATGATGTGATTTAAATTTGAAAGATTTTAAAGTATTAAAAACATTACAGCAAAATTAGCTTTAAAAATGATCCTCATAACTAAAATTGGATAAATATATTAATAATTAATTTATTCTTACTTTAAAATGATTCATATATTTTTCATACTAAATTATTTAGATGAAAATTTACTTATAAATTTATATCAAATATTTCAAATATTCTTCCAATGATGAAATATATCATAATAATACAAAAAAATCACCATATTCTAAAATTTTTATTCCTATTTTAATTTTGAATTTTCATATATTTGTTTTTTCAAAACTATTAAAATAGAATTTTATAATATGTGTTCCATGAAAAGTTAATCCATCTTTTAGAAAATTTTTATATTTTGGAAAACATTTCTTCTTATTTTAAATGATTATTTTTTATTTGAAATCAATAGATAAACAATAATTTTTTTTAAAATTTTTATTTTTAAATTTAATTTGATCATTTTATTATAATGAATTATTTTTTTATGATCTAATTTTCATATTAAATAAAAATTATATTTTTCTGCATTAAAACTCTATATTTGCAATAAAAAGATTGTAGAGAATCACATTTCATTGTGTAATACATGATAAAATCAATGATTCTTCTATTTAATAAAATTGAATATATGAAATTAATTTAATATATTAAATTATTAATATTTTATTTATTATTTATATTCATTTCTTCTTATGGTGTTGTGTTCCACATATATAATAGAATATAATGTTATTCTATTTGAATTTATCTGTGCTACATTCTCTATACCTGAATGTAATTTTATCCTCACAATTATAAATATATCATCAAAATCCAGGGATTGAAATTGGGATATTGTTTTTTCTAAAATCCCACATCATAAAAGTTATAATAAAATATTTCCCAAAACAAGAGCGAAATGGATGTACAAGGGTTACATAGAATAATATAACATTGTTTTAAAGTATGAAAAACTTGTTCAAAAGTAATGATATGATCTTGGAGGAAAAGATTTAATAAATATAAAAATTGATTGATTTAATTTATCACAAGCAACTGAATGATAAATAGAATTTTATGGATCTCATTTTTTTAAATCTTTGATGATTTAAAGGGCCATTTGATTCATCTGATATGAAGGTAAAAAGATAAATATTTTATTTCTATATGATTTTATTAATGTTGGTGATATATTTTACTATCTATAAATTGAAGTATATATAATTAATATAAGCGTTTCTATTTGGAAATTCAATTTATTGCTTTATTTTTGTCCAATAAATTTCAAATTATTCATTTACTCAAGGAAATCAAAAAAATGATTATTTTTTATTTTTAAATCCCTAAAATAAATTTTTAATACATTATAAAATCCATAAAAAAGGAAAAATGTATTAAATATTTCTCAAAGTAATTTATGAAACTGATATTGTTAATATATTGATCAATAAACCTAAAATGTAATACTAGTGGAAAATATAAATAATTATTCTCCCACTTTATTATCTAAAAAACTAACATATTAATGAGGACATCGTGTCTGCCTTTTTAAAATGTGAATCACATATCATCCTTTGGTCAAGGGTTCAGGATTCACATCCCAAAATGATTTTTCATTTTTTCACAATGAATGTTGATAGTCCTCTTTCTATAATATATTAATATAATTCCAATAATTTTACCAAAAAATATGATAGTCATCATTGAAATAAAATTTTATCTATTAAATAATATTTCCTATATGGTTAAAAAACAATTAACTTACAATGTCCTGTAATTTTATATCATAATTATTAAAATTTCACTAATGACCACATTATGAATAAAATTATCAATAGTTTTAAACTTACTTATATAAAATCTATTGTCATTATTGCTCGAATTATTATTCTAGTAAATCATATTATTTCCATAGATATCTCTATAATTTCAATAATCTTGGTAAAATCCCATTACATAATTCCTAAAAATATGTTTGTATGACTTTTAAGTTATGATCAATATTAAACTCATAATATCATGATGGTATTCAAAACTATTATGTTAATTAATGAATTAGTGTTTTTAATTTTTATGTCAATCCTTCAATGATTAATAATAATTATTATTAAAATAAAATTGATAAAAATATATCTACAATTTCATTATTGTATCACAAGACTTCATATGTTTAATTTTCTCAAAAGATCACCTTTTTTAGGTTTTATGTTAGGTCAATCATTATCGTTATCTATAAAAATACATCAAAATGGGGTTTCATGAAAATGTCAATTATCTTATGAATATCCCCTGGTGTTTCAATCCGGGTGAACAGTAAGGACCATTGTTCGGTACTAGGTTACACTCGAGTCAAGCATGAGAATTTTTTTTTTGAAGACGATACCCTTAGGTACATCTACTCAAGAACCTCTTCCAATTGTAGCAACCAGACATGGTAGAATTTCAAGTTAAATCTACATAATCCCCAACTTATAATTTTTTTTAATATTATTCTATAAATATACACATATTCTATCTTAGTATTATATTCCCTAATATACTTTTTCAAAAATATAGTTCTCATTGTTTATATAATACATTCTCATATACCAACTATAGCGACCCCAACCCTAGTAGCCCATTGTCTGTGCCTGCTATCATTTAATTGGAATATGATAAAAGGAATGACATCCCAAAAAGGATGAATAGTATAAAAGTCTTTATAGAGTAGATATATACACGATTATAATATTTCACGTTAATACAAACATTAAATAATTATAATTTTCTTTCATGATAATATCATTATTCTATCTAGTATTTCTTTTAGTATCATTATTAGTAAGCATCATGTAATTGTGTATAAGATAGAAAATAATGGTGAGCTAAAATTCAGTATAAGGATTAATTTCTATTCCGAAATATTGAATCAATGAGAATAATTAATATGGAAACATAAAGAACTAAACAAACATTTCATTTGAATAATTTGAAAATCATTAACAATATGGAAAGGTAAATAACTGAGCACACATTCCATTAAAATAAATTTAAAAGTATTACCAATATAGAATTTTAAATTTCTGAACAAAACACCATTTTATCAATTAAATGAGAATTAAATGAATAAATATATAATATCAAAGAAAAAAATATCATTTTTATAATAACATATCTCGGGATGAATGGAGTGATTAATTATTAGATGGCATGTTTCCACGAAACATGAAATATTTACCATGACTATATATTAAATAGATAGTTTAATACTGATGTGTAAAAAACCATTTAACTAAGACTACCCAAAAGATTCATCCCATTATCATAAAAATTCATCGAGGAGATTACATTAACAAGTCCTCAACCAGTTAATTGAATGTTCAAATCATACCTCACATATCGAATAAATAATATTATTCATGAATAATGTTCCTTATCATTAAATTTATTTATTGAGTAAATAAAATATATTTATAAATTTTTCCAATGTTAATCATATAAATTTCATATAAAAACACTATGATAGAATGGAATATTTGTTAGGTAACAAACATATAAATGTTAAATGATATTGGAATTTAGGGTAAATTAAATGTCTACCAAAAAGTTAATAATTTATGGAAATTCTAATATAAACAAAAATGCGACCAAGTTGTAAATTTTAATAATATATATGTCCAAGACAGTCATAATCAAACTACTAGAATATTAATTATTTTATTAATACAATATATATTCATTTGAGTTAGAATAATTTTTTTTTTCATCGATGAATATAAATTCAATGAAAAGATAATTAAAATAATTAATTACGAAAATATCAATTTAATTATGATTTTTTTGAAAATTCTATTCATTATAAATAACTAAAAAAATAATTCCTTCATAATGAAAATTTTAAACCTAAAAAGTAATCATTAATGAAATAATTGTCATAATGATAGCAAATTCCGTACATGATATAAAATGAACATTCCTTTTGTACTATAAAAACATTATGAGAATGAATTGTTTTGAAAAAGATGACTGATTCCTTTGAAAAATAATTCTAATTAATTAAATGGGTGAAATTAAATTTATAGTTATATTTTTAAAAGCTAAAAAAATATTAAATAATGTTTAGAAAACATGTTTTTGGAAGAGAATATATTTTTTACTTAATAAAAAATGAATTTGGATTTTTATTGATCATTTTCTATAGTATATTATGTATGAGAGAGTCAAAAATGGTAATATCACTTGAAAATTATCTATAACATTCATAGTAGAATAACAATATAGGTTTTATTGGACAATTATAATATAATTTCCTTTTATTTAAATTCTAGTTTAAAAAATCATGATTAGAATGGGATTTGGAAATAAAAAACATAAAGGATCAGAACATTGAAGTGAGAATTAATGACATAATGGATTATATATAATATCTATAAATAATCATAAAATATGTGTAAATAAAAACATAAATAGTCAATAGTAATAGTATACAAAATAATATAATATCAATGACTGTGAAAATGTAATGTATCCATATGAAAATAAATTGTGTTATAAAATTTCAATACCACTTGGTATGGTTTTTCTCAAAATCCGATTATATGAAATAATTTAATTATTTATTTTAGATACATTAAATAATTATGTGTTCATTTTTTACCTGTAAATGTGTCATTATTTAAATCTTAAAAAAGTAAATATGTGTATAACATTATAATATGCATGAAGGAAATAAAATTTTGATGAAATCCATTATATTCTTCTTCCTTTTCATTGAACTCTTTTTAACATATACTATAATGGTTTTACTGATTATATTTACTTATTAAAAAACCATATAAAGGATTATTATATAATATAAAATTCTTTTATATAAAATTATTAACTATTACTTAATTATAATTCATTATTTTTATTATTCTAGGTAATAAAAACTTTAATTTTTTAGACATGTTTGAATTCTAATTTTGTTGTTCTTCTTAAATTGTTCACTTTTTCATAATCTGTTGAATATAATAAAATATATAAATATTATATTTGTTAATTATATACTTTTTTTAGATTAATTATAAAAATTCAGTTGATTAAAATGAAATACTATATTCAGGGAGAATTAGGGATATACGTAACAATAATAGTTCTTCCCATTTTACAGTCATATTGAAAAAATGAAAAATAAATTATATATATAATAATTGATGTATATATTTTTTTCATATATATAGTAGTTTTTTATTATTCCCAAACATAATATGATCTATCTACAGAATGAATAAAACAAAATACAATGTGAGGCGATAGTTTGCCATACACATGAGCGATGATATCATACACCCCAAAAATGGAAGGAATGAATGTATGAATAATATACAAATTAATTATTCATGATAAATTAACTAATATCATATATATTATATATTAAATATAAATCCATAATTATTCACAACTATAATGTGTTGTAATGTAAAAAAACATATGACATTTATTCATAAGGTGAAATTACACAATATAAAAAAACACTGATTTTGTAACCCATTTGATGAAAGTTTATGAGGATGTTACTCATACCCATAACATAAAAAAATCACAATATATGGAATATATTGTGTTTTAATATCATAATGATATAATAATAAGTTATTTTTTTGGATACGGAAATAAAAAAACACTTTAAGAAAAACATTACCAATTCTTCAAGTATCGTCATAATGTTTGAGCTAGTTCCTTGAAGTGTTGAATTTTTCCAAACTATGGTATATGTAGTGAGTTGTGGGATTTTGGTATATTATTTGGAAAGTTCATGACCATGAAAATTTGGTATTTAGGTGTGATGTGTATAAGATATGGAGTGGCCTTAAATTAGTGGGGTGAGAGTAACACTAGTAATTTTATGATTGAGTGATTTGCAACAATTATTAAACCTTTCACCATTCCCCAATTGTTTTAAATTCTCAATTATATAATTAATAATGTATAAATATTTCAAAAAAATTGTATTTGGACATGTTGTCTACCATTCTTACATGATATATTCTAAATTGAATGACCATGTAAACTTTTTTTCCATTATTGTTGTAATTAATTATATTTTTATTCACTATTATTTACTAAAAATATTTTGTTTTAGTTATTTTAGTCATAAATTATTATTATTAGATATGTGGAATACAAATTTTTAAAATTAAAATAAAATAATTAGGAAAACCAAATTTTAAATTAATCTATCACACATGTCGAGAATGCATGTTTTTAATATGAATATTGTCAAAAGTTAACAAAGATTTTATATCAAAATTAAATTATAAAATTTTAAAAATGATGTGATTTGTATAAATATACTTATACTTGAACTATTGAGACCTTAAATATAATTAATGTTATTCTTTATCATTATAAATTCTTATTAAAAAACGAAGTTTCTAATGAAAATTTAGTATTTTTCACTAGTCATCATAAAATTAAAACAACATAGAAAAATCTAAAAACAATACCCTATGTTACTAGTATTCAACATTCCAAAATTATATTTATATATTATATCAATGTTCTATATGTTTTTAATTTTTTTAATTATGTGCACGAATCACAATTATATCACCTTTTAGAAAAATATTCTTTTTCTAAGAAAATATTTTTTATTTTGAATGGTTCTTATTATCTTTCATAATAAATAATAAATGTGTTTAAAATATATTATTTTTCATATAGTAACTCCAATTTTTAAACTCCAATCCTAGGGCTAAGAAATAAATATCATATTAAATAATAAATGTTATAAAATATTATTGTTTAGAGATTCTTAACCATTCCTATAATGAAGGATTTTGGAAAAATGGGTTGTTGCTAATAAAACAAGATAAACTATGTGATTAATTCTATGATTGGTACAAAATATTTTAAAATAATTTAAAATAAAAAATATTTAATAATTTCACAATATTTAAAATTTATTTCTTATCTTGGTGTTGTGTGTCACAAAAGAAATTAAATAAAATGTTATTTTTTTTAAATTTATGGGTGTTTTAAGATGGGTTTTTATGCTATGATCATTTGATACGATGTTATAATTTCCTATATGGTATTGAATAGATAAATTTTAGTATTTTATCATTTTAACTTGACCACTTAGATGCATATTGATATCCTTATATGTGAATATAAAAATTAGATAATTATGTTTGGAATATATGAAATTATTTTTTGTAAAGAGATAATTTCAAAAAATCATTAAGGTGATGATCATAGCTTCTATTTATAGATTAGTGATGATATACTTTTATCATATATATTCAACTATTTTTGTTTATAAAATATCACATTATCATGATTCATGTGAAGACAACCCTATATATTCATTAGGGAATCATTTTTTATCAAAAAAAAATCTACAATTGATAGTATTGGGATTATATATTGATTTTAACATCTTCTTAAGATCCATAACGAATTCCCCACATTCTACAATCCATACATATTTTTCTACATTCCTTTTCAACAATGTAGATGAGATTGAAAACATTGATAAATTTCTCATAATATATTATTATTACTATGATATTCCAAAAAAACAATGGATTTATATTACACTAGTGCATTTGGGAAATTCCTCAATTACATTGTACTTGGATTGGTCCATAGAGATTACATCAATTGTGATCACATTCCCCAATAATGTGACTTAATAAATCAAAAGGTATCACTTTTTGTACATACTATACATTTTCTCCACCCAAAATGTCACTATCACAATCAGTTGATTCTCTTAATGTTACTCATTTCTCTTTGGGTAAATGTGAATTTCATCAATAAAAAGTAGAATAAATTTCACAAAGTATTTTGAAAAGACACTATTAACTAAATCCATGATGATTGTAGGGGAATATGTATGTCTGAATATAATCATTATGTACTCGTAATTGACATACCATCTATGAAAGAATTATTATGAATATTTTCATTTATTAAATTCTTTTGATGTATCCTGAATAGAGATCTTCTTATAAGAAGTATTAAGATCCACCTTATTGATCAAACATGTCACCAATCCTTCATAAGGAATACATGTTAGCATAGTGAAATTGTTGTGCTCCCTATAATCGATACATAACCACACTAATGAATCCTTTCCGCAAAAAATCATTATTTTAGCAAAAGGTGTTGCACTTGTGTATATGAACCCAAAGTCCAAATTCCCTTATAACAAAATCTTTAACATATCATTATTTATCATGTTCATATACTGTATGAATTTAGAGATTGTTGTGGATCAAATTATAATTTATATTGATATCTCTACCTCATTATATGGTGATGTCCTTGAAAATAATTTGAATATACATCATTATATTCCCTATAAATGAAAATTTCATTTAGGTTTATACCCTATTTTAACACAACCATTTGGGAATGGTAGGATTCATCATGAGGTATCAGCAACCACATCATTATGAAATTTTACAATGGATACTTGTGGTCTTCATTTCATTTATATAGGAGGATTAGAAGGAATGAAATATGAAATTATATTTCCTTTTCCAAAAATTTAAGGTGTTTTCTATATAGAGAGTCCCAATCTATGCTCGTAATAGAATTTAGATCCACCAAGGTAAGGACCTGAGATAACATATAAAAATCAACCAATATATTCTAATAGGAGAATATTCCATCCCTTGGGATTCAATGATATCACAATTTGGTATTTTTATGGATATATATACCTCAAGTTATTAGTAAAATGATTAATCAGTTGTTGGTAACATTGATGATATAATGGAATGGGTATGAAAAAATTAAAACAATACTTTTTCCATTCAAGAGATAATAAAAGTTTTACATTGTACATCTTCATCTTTATGCTCCAAATCAAACGTTTTTATGGTATAATCATTCGATTTTTCTAATTTCATTTCTTGTTGTAGATGATAAATAAAATAAATGAACCATGGTATAGTGCACTACCATTCATAATACAATTATTCACTACTGTTGAATCATTCATCCATTGGTGGTGCATTAGTATGTAGCTTCTATTCCTCCATCTTGTTTGATAGCTTCTTCATTTCACATTGACAATAATGATCATGGACTTCTTGCCTCCTGTAAATAATGAATTTCCCCATTCAATTGATTAAATCAGTATGAAGATTCTTATAACATTTTTTATATGTGGGTACAAAGATAATATTTCCTAATTTCTCATTTTAGACAAAATCAAGAAACTAAATTATTCTCTTCTTATCTCAATAACCATGATACCATTCTTTATAATCCATATTTAATTTTACAGAACAACTAATAACAACTTAAAAACTCTTTATGTCTCAGATACCTAGAGACATTTGAAGCTAGGGTTTTAAACCAGTAAATAATCTATTTATTTTTATATCATTATTGATAAGAAAAATAGAGTAATATATATTACTAAATGTAAGGTTTATCTCTTAATTAATGACCATTTAAAATACATTTTCCAAAAATCAATGATTTTTTTACCCATAATAGTCTAAAGAGATCACATAAAATACTAGGTAATAAATATTCAGTCAAATTATTCCCACTAAATCTCTTCCATTTCATCATTCATTTTTCTATTCTTTTTTACTTTCCACAATTGATCATATTCTCTATCGAATTACTAGATAGATGGATTCAACATAAACTTATTAGAATAGTGGATTTTTGAAAGGATTATCTCTATTGGGATGACCAACTATTTCAGAGATAGTTGATCAGAATATCACTTAAACATTTTTTGTCATTTCTATATTAAATAATCAATGGGAAATTTCTATTTCTTGGGTGATGTATGATGTTGTAAACAGTTCAATTTATTATTTACAGCATGAGTTATATCTATAAGGTTTTATATAATGTTCTAAACTCCACATCTAATGAAGTTATGGTTCTCGTTTAGATAGTCATCACATTATCACTCATATGGGATTATGGCCTTGTTTATCCTGGTCCCCACAATTTTATATAACATTAAAGTACTTAAAAAAGTCAATAATGCATGGATTATTAATTTTTTAGTTTGCAAAATTAACTCTAAATTCATATATTATGGCACCCCTTTGATTATAATTTTTCTATAATAATTTTTCAATGATGTTTTCATATATATTGTATTATCTTATGGGTTTTAACAAATGTAGTCTAATCCTAATTCCTATATTAATTATAACATACCTCTGATACCAATAATAGTGATTTTTTTACGACATGAATATTTCATCTATTTAAATATAAACATCCTACTATATCTATATTTGAGGATTAAAAGATTTATTATCTAGGAAACATTAGTATCATACCTCAATATTTCATAATATTTCAGACACTATAATTTAATTCCTTATTTTTTATCATTTTAAAATTTCACATTCTCTTTAGTACATGCATTTACACGAGGATATATATCAAATAATGGTGTGTTCTAACAATATAGTTATAGGAGGAATGAGTTTCACAAATCAACATAAAATGACTGCGAATAATCATTATCATTAAATATTTAGGATGGGACCACCATCATAAACATGATGTAAAATTTTATAAAATCAAGAAGTGTGGTAATGCATAGAAATGAACCCTCATATAATATTTATCAAATACAACACACTGTTATGATGAAATCATGCATCATGTTGGAACAAGAAATATGTGCATAATCATAACATCATCATTTTGATCCATGTTAATATAATTAGCATTCATAATTCAAATTGTCCCATGTGATACATGAAATTTTCCAATGTATTATTAGGATATATAATATTGTCCACACTCATCAAATCATTATATTTAAAAAATCATTCATTCTAATTATAATGTATGACTATCTTAAACATGAAATAACCTATGAAATGGAATGCTTTTTCTAATAATTTCATAATGTAATCATTCATTAAAAAATATGGGTTCCCAAATGAAAATGGTATATAATACACTTTATGAAATGATCAATTTTATTTGGATAACAAATAATACATGGCGACTTATGTTTTTTTAGAAACAAAAGCATTTTTGGGAAATATTTTTATTTGGAAAATAATTGTATGTCAAAATTTTTTTTATCCCCAAATGAAAAGGGGTGATTTATTAAATTATATTTTGGGAACATCATATGATTATAAATATTAAAATTTAATTGGAAGAGGGAAAACTGGATGAATGTGGGTTGGGTACTAGACTCCACATAGCATAATTTGCAAATTATTTTTCTTCTTTTATGAAATTTAAACAACAAACATATGATTATTAATACATAGTTCTAGAATTTAAATATGATATTTTTATTAACATTTAAACCAGTATAATTATTTGATTCTATTTTAAATAATTATTTATTAAAATTGAAATTTCATGAGATCATGATTTCATTATATTTTTTTGGTTTGTTTTAAGATTTCTAATTTTGTTCAAAGTCATTATACCTGAATAAAACTAATTCCATAAGAATATAATTCAAATAATTTCATTTATATATATTATATAAAATTATTAATTTCTATACATTATTATTTATATATTTATTTACATGGAAAATTCTACAAAGGTGGTTAGACAATCATTGATAGGAAGTTATCGAGAGATTGACAATTGGAATATTAGAATTTATATATATATATAGTATATATGATAAATATTTTAGGTTAATAAAATTAATATAATGATAAGTTACTCATAAATAATCATATAATTTTGGGTTTGAAAATGGGTGGCGTATAATGAATGAGATGTAAAAGAACTGAATAACATACCAAAACATACAAAATCATATGTATAGATTCTCTTATATGATACGAAAACTCCCTTGATTCGTGATGTTCAATTACGCTAGGACATACCTAGGTATTATAATTGGATTTAAATAGAGGATTTTTAATGATCATTTTCTTTGTAATTTTGGGTAGTATTGTTTTTACACATGTATTGATAGGGTCAATTATGCTGTAGGAGATGGATATTTGTTAAATAAAATATTAAATAAAAATAATACATCATAGCTAAAATTTTATAGTACTTAATTTTTGACAATATAATCAATAACTAAATTATTTATAATGGGTTTTTAGGAATTGAAAATAATTATACTCCTAATTCATTACATTATTGAAATAGAAATAGGAATTAAATATAAAATATAATATTTTCAGGGATCTTTTTTATATTTTTGTTTTGGAAAATTATTTCTTATTTGGATTTTTTTTCTTTATATTATTTTACTAAATCATTTTTAAATTGAATATTTTTTCTCAAAAAAATGATTTAGATATTATTATATCATTATTATATAATGAATGATTATATTTAACATACATCAGTTACAATAAAAACTATGTTTTTACTATTCACCTAAAAATTATTGTTTTCCAGAGAATTACCCAAAACATTACCAGTGGAAAATTTCGTTGTGATGATTTAGAAATTCGTATTAATATTATTAAAGTAAATCTAAATCATAAGAAATGATTATTTTTAGTATAAAATCTAAATGTTATAATATACATTAAAATATAGTTTATTATAACTCAGCAAATATTTTATTGTGTTTTTTAATCATGATATATTGTTGGAATTATAATATTTATATATAACTAAATTAATCCTGAGAAATATAGTTTATATAATAATTTAAAAAAATCTATAATTTTTATTCCAATATTATGTTACTATTCCCAAGAGTTAGGTTACTATTAACAATGGACATGTTAATATTCCAATAGTCACTTTACATCTGATAAATACCACTTCATTATTTCTCTCATTATTAACTACTATTCCACCTAATATTATTTAATTCCAATTTCTATTTAATTATTAGTTTCTAATATATTTTTTGTTTTTTATATATTTATCAATGGGGAAGTTGATTCTAGAAGATTTGGGTGATCAATATTTTCAAATTTTTTATTTTTTATATTACATTTAATGTCCAATTATATGTTTTTAAATCATATTTGGTTCAATTATGATTAATGAATAATAGTTAATAATGAATTTTTTTTAGTAAATATATATTTATATTACTATATAGTATATTATATCACACACATATTTCATGAGAGAAATATCATTTATAATAACATGTTTTTTACACTCAATCACGTATATACATTTATCTTTAGGTAATTAAAAACACTTATTTCATTATTAATTTTATTCCTCTAATAATCATGTTTATAAATTGGTTAGTTCCCATTTAAAAACCATTTATTTTTTGTCAATAACAGTTAAAACCTTATATTGTATGTAGTCTCAATTATGCATTTTATGTAACCATTTCTCAGTGAATGTTTTATTCAAGGTTATATTTTGAAGTGAATAATGTGTTCATAATTTTTTTTGATTATATTGATGGTTTATGTATAATATTTGATAGATATATTTGTAATATAGAATGGAAATACACCATTTTCTTTTAAGAGTGTTTACTAACATGAAAATGATATGTTTAATGTTGTAAAATTACTTATGTGGTTTTAATTTTTATCAGTTAGTATTATACTATGTATATAATGATTTTATCTACTTCACCAGATCTGAATGTTTAGTTTTAGGGGGTCATCAGTTATTATGATACAGGTTTTTTTTACATTTATTTTATAATCAATATTCTGATAAAACATAATAAAATTTATTTTTAACTAATGATTTCATATATTGAATCAAATATATCTTATATTTTATAGACGGTTTTATGTTTTCATATTTATGGGAGCATTGGTTATGTTATATTGTGAATACGAATTAATATTCATATAATGGATTAAAATGATATTATAATTTATTATACTGTCCAATTTGTATTTTAATGAAAATTGAAATAGGAGTAATTGATAAATATCAAATGGTAAGGACAATGCAGTTTTCGTTTCAATGGTGTTCCACGAATAATGAGAGAATGTGTGGAATATTCTGTGGCCATACATACCCAATTGGGTCATATTTTAAATTAAAACATGAACACTTTGAAACTCTTAAATGTAAAATATTAAGAGAATCATTCTGTTAATTTCATAAAACATTGATAAATACCATTCCATTTTGGATTTTTGAAAACACTGATTGTTGGATAACATATGAACCTAAGAAAAATGGTTATTTTACATTCGTTAAACATGTTATTATCATCTTAGTTGTCCTATATTTTAAATGTTATGTGAATAGATAGATTACATTAAATAATAAATTATAATATTTGATGACGAGTTGTTAATAAAAATAGTAGTTTGTGGGATGATTCTATCATATGTAGACAAATATTCTCTTAATAAAATTTCATGGTATTTATTTAATTTAAATATATCAATTTTTTCATTAGAACAATTAAATATATTATAATAAGTGGATTAAAAATACCATGATTGACAATATGTATCATTTTCCTCATGACTATTAAAAATGATTCAATCTCGAGGGTGAAAGGATAGAAATGAAAATCATAAATTAAGAGGAAATGTCTTAACTTTCCCAAATGATTAATCAAGAAGTAAACCAATGTAATAATCAAGGACTCATAGAAGGATAATATGCATCCACAAATAATGAAAATACCATTATATTAAAAATTGTAAACTATCAAATATAGGAACATTATGGCATATATGGATAGTGATAACCTAATTTTGAAAACCATAAACACACATAAAAAATTCAAGGTGTGGTCAAATAGTTTAATATAGGCATATAACATACATGGGAGGCATAGGACTAAGTACTATTATTCATGATAAAATCTCCATGAACATTATGCAGCTTATTTGAATTTAATGTACACTCTTTTCATGATTTAGATTCTATTTTTGGGAATGGATTTTATTAAGAATATTTTTGAGAGTTTTTTAGATGATCCATGGTTGGATTCATCATTCTGAGAAATCATATTCAATTAATTTATAGTTTATATTATATATTTATTATGGAAATAATGTTGAGAAAAAAATTTACGATGTAACTATAATTACAATGTACTTAATGTTTTATTTTACTGTGATATTTTTTACCTTAGTGAATGTGAATTACATAGTACATGATTTTGGGGGATTTTATATTATAAATCCATTCATTATTGTTCAATACATTCATGAACACAATTTTTATATATTGAATGTATAAATCATAATTATTTATCTCTTTATCTTCCATCCCTTGAACCATATACTCTATTGATACTATGCATTTAATTTATCCTTATGGAATTCATTGTTCAACACTCTATATACATTGTTGATTCATCAATTCTATCCATGTAAATCCTCTTTATAATTCATCATTACCAGTAGCCATGATAGGGTAATTGGACTTCATTTATAAAATCCATTGATAATGTATTTTTTTTATGTTATTCTTATTGATACATTGTTCGATCGTTTTCTAGTGATCTTCCCATAATTTGGTTTTACTTTGTACTGTGTGTTTTTACAGATATCCACTTATCCTCCCACTCTAGTGACTATCTATTTTATGAATTTCCATTTAATGATGTATGAATTACTATTAGGGCATCCCTAGTTGTATATCCCCTCATTATGGTGTAGTTGGATCTGTTTATAGTGGTTTTCAACCCTAAGTAAGCTAAGTGTTTTTTTCTCATACTTGTGTTTAGTGAACCATTCTTTCTCCTACTTTCCAAATTCATTTATAAATACATTTTTTTGGTTTAATTGGTTGTGCAAATGTATTTTTATTATATCTTGGTTTTAAATTATTTTTACGTAGTGGGAAATGAAATTTGTGATGCCTTGTAAAAATGTTTACAAATAAATATTTTCAAATACTTTTTTATAAATTAAACAACTTTCTAGAAATTGATTTTGAAAATCCAACATGAATGATTTGTGAAACACATGACACTAGTATACATTGGTAATTTGGTGGAATTTGTTCCTTAATTCCAACATCGATTTTTCTTTTAGGGTATTTACCCCGAAATACTACCTATGATCCCAAGGGAATTTGATCAAGGGACATGATATTAAAAACAATTTTAGTGTTATATGGACCATTATTTTCATAAATTATTGTTTCATAATTTTAACCTTAAACAATGTTATAGTTATACATTCAATAAATAATGGTTTTCGTATCTTTGGAAAGTTAGGATCATAGTTTTGGAGTTGGTTCCCTTAAAATTATTTTTGTGAACATTATGATAACAAGTATTCATATATTTGAATATTAAAAACGATTTTATCATATCGTGATTATTTTTCTACATAACATAGTAGGTGATAATTTCCTATGATTATTTATCTCACTAATAGAGAATAGTAGTTCACCACTATGATGAGAACCCAGATGTGCTATGGAACTATTCATTATTAGAATTTCTATATATGGATTTATTCAATTAATGGAAAAAAACAAAACATGATTTATATTGTAGAGACTCATAAGACTATAAGGAACCTTATCATGGTTTATGACCATATTAATATTAAACAATTGATATTATGAAAATGAGACATGCCTGTAAGAAATTCATATTCAGGTGATTCATTGGATGTTATTACCAAAAGTCATGTGTATTGATCTTTATACTCAATAACTATTATTAACGAATATTATAAGTCTCGTACATTGATGTATTGATGTAAACCATGAAAACATATGTTTGTAGTGGGCTAGGATATTTTGGGTGTGTTATGAGTACTATTTCATTAATGAATAATGTGAGAAAAGATTGTTCCCACAAATTCTTCAAAGATATATGATATCTCATTACATTTGATAGAAGTTTTATAGCAAAAATTATTCTGTTCCTACAGTATTCAATTAGAATATTCAATTCAGGTATTGTCCTAGAAATAGACATCAACCACTTTTTTTATCGAACCAACATGAAACCACTTTAATTAGTTATATCACCATAAAAGGATTATAATACATAGTTTGTTATTTTATAAAATATTATTTCATTGAGACATTACATTATTCCTCTGTTGTTGGGTTTCTGTGTTGTTAAATGATGTCCTTATACATTAGGATTCGTTGACTAATGGAGCTGAGAAAGAGGATTAAAAAAAACACTGTTATATTCAGAATATTAGTTAAAATAGTATATTATTTTCTACAATTTAACATGGTGAATTAATATAATTTTTCTACATAATTTAATAATTATTAATCTATTCATGGTCACATATATTTTATCACCTGAATTTCGAAATAATCTTATGTTACGGGAAAATATAATAAATATTTATTTTATTTTTATTTAATATATTATTTATTATTATAATATAGTAAAGAATTTATATTAATTAATTAATTAATTAATAATTATTCAAGTCATGTTAAATGTTATATAAGATTAGAGGACTGAGTTTTTCAGCCCGATGATAAATAATTTATATTAATATTTATTTGGTTAAATAATATTTAATTTAATTCTATTATTTCATTAAATTCAATGAAATAATATAATTGTTATTATTTTAGAGATCTGGTTCAATAATGGAATAATTAAATATTAAATGTAACATGTGAAAATATTTTCTACTATTCCAAATTAAATTAATATTCCATGAGAGACAATCTATTTTTGTAATTTACAATGAAATCTATAGAGAATCCTATCTATTATTATAGAGATACTTCTCGATGAACACATCAAAGAATATGGAGTCATCTTCTTTCACCACACACTATCAATTCTAGATAGATCAGGAAGTATTCCTTGAAATTTATTCTCAATGGGATTTTAGTTGAATGATGCTAGAAGTCAGATCTTACATGATATATCCCATAGATTACTACGGTGATGTTTGAGGAGTTTTGGGACATGTGTGTATCACCACTAGAGGAACTCTTCTCTTTATTCCTATGGTTCATTGACATTACAAGATTGATATATATTCAAAACTGACAATGAATAAATATATCAAACATGATAATTTATAAATCTATTAAATTTATGATAAATAACATGTGGTGATGTTGTGCTTGGTTTTGGTGTTATATCCCCAATCTATGTTCTGTTATTAAATGCTATTAATTTTAACCTTCATCGATATGTAATAACGGATTGATCATTAATCATGAGAAAACGAAATGTTTGTAATGAACTACATCACAATTATTCAATGATTTTAACCTTTATGTGCTAACAAAGTGGTCACATATTTATTCTTAATAATTTAAAATTCCATTGATTAATTTAAGAGTTTTCCCATTAGTTTTCAATTCTTGTTCATTAATTCATAATCGGAATAGTGAGATGTTATTCTTCCTCTTTATTTCCTCATAGATCTGATCCAATCTATTAATACTATGAATGAAATAAAATCAATGAACTCATTTGATGGTGCAAAAGATTCTAGGTGGATAATAAAAGATATTAGGCCATGTAACTGTAGATACACATTGTGAACTACTATTCAATATTCTAGGATTTATTTATGTAATGACTCAAACAATGTGAATTGAATACATGTAGTTCATTTAATTTTATAATTTTTTTTGTTGATATAGCCAAATTGGTGTATAGTATTCCAGAATACACAAAATCTATCCCACGTACATGGTGTGTAGTCAATAAAGTAGCAAACAAGTCATGTATTTTCTTAAACTGCCTACCAGACTAGTGAACATGTAACATGAAGATCACAATCCATGTATGAATTGTATAAACCTTGTAATCCAATTTTTATGGGGTAAATTTTACACACAGAGTCCCACAATATGTTCCTATAATAGAATTTAAGAAACGTACACTACATATAGCTCTATTGTACATGCCATGTACTTATACCATGTTAAATAAAATTAAAATTAGTTTACTATAATATGTAATCCATATCATCATGTTCATGTGTGTGATAATCATGATGATAGAGAATTTTAAGTGATGGGTTTTAATATAAATGTAAATTTTTTATTATTTTTTGCATAATGTACAGATATTCATATAATGTATGATTAATTTTACTATTATTACAGTACATACATTGAAGAATAAAAATTTGAAAAAAATAATTTCATTCATTTAATCATTGAGTTTATAGTGGACATCAGGAATTTATGTTATAAGTCGTATATTCCATTATTCACTAGAGTAAACAGTATATGAGTATATCACATGTCATATAGATTCATATGGGTATTAACCAAGTATCCCCAAGGTATATTTATGTACACAATTAATTTTAAATAAATGGAAATAATCCATTACAAATAATAATGGATATGAATCTCAATGAGATTCCTATGAAAATGAAAATAAAATAATTGAGTAATTGAGGGAGATAATTAATTGATTTGAATGTGATTTATCTTAAATATGAATGAATATGAATGTAATTATACTTGAATTAATTCTATAATTTGATTCATGTATGCAGATGATCATGATAATAGACTAGAAGTTTTATGTTATTGGATCAATTTAAATTATTATTAATATATTAAGTGGTCTGTGTGTAATCTATCATGTCATTCGATATGATTCTTCATTCCCATGGTTTATTTTATAAAAACCCTATTCCCCTCACATGAATGTGAGTAATAAAATATGTAATTGATTGTGTTGAAAATCTTATCTATATGTTTTGTAGTTGGAGCTAATAAGAAACCAGTCCAATGGAGATACTTTGGTGGACACATATAAAGCTGTAACATGAACCTCAATTAGTTCATTGTTTTCTGAAATGCCAACATTTACTTTACCATCGTATAGAAAAAATATCCAATTGTAAATGATCATAAGTAGAATTCATTATTATTTTATCTCTATCATGTTTCTATGTTTTTTAGTTATGTATGTCTTTCAATATCACATAAATTAATTAAATTATTAATCATGAAAGAAACAACTAAAATAAATTTTCTTATTTGTATATATCTTCTAAGACATGGTTAATCACTAAATAAAATCCAATTTATATTTAAAATAATTGGATAAAGATAATGTTTAAATATTTAAAAAAAAATATAAAAAATTTAAATTATATATATTATGTCAGTATATCCTTCCACTACATTAGTTAAAAAGGAACCATAGTTCAATGTGCTCAAAGATCCATAGTTGAGGTGTTTTCAATTATTGGATAATTTTATCATATTGTTCTTGGTTGGCATAACATTGTTCACATCTAGGGTTGACATCAAATGTTAAACATGGTGTATCTAAGAGGACAGGGTTACAGAAATATAATTTAAGGATTTCCAGGGGACTCTACTCAACATATCCAAGAACTATGAGATAATTAAATTTGAGTTTAGAATGCCTATAAAAAACCTTTAATGTTTCTGGACCAACTATTTTTTGTGTCATGAGATGTGTAATATGGAGCCTTTCCACTATACTATACATTAAAAAGGATATTCCAAATCCATGTGTGAGACCTTTTTGGTGTTGGTAAAATAGTTTGTGATTAATATGTAGTACATTTATTTATTTTTATCAATTTTATCTAATAAAGTAATTCAACTCCTCTCATCATACTTGTAGAAAGGGAATGAATAATGATACCAGAATTTTCAATGAGATACATACATGATAAAGATAACGTTTTCACCCACAAAAATTTCCAAGAGTTGAAGTGGTATTTACTCTTTCACATTTTCCTTGAATGGAAATTGTAAGTTATAGAAGAAGATATATCTAATGTTCCTGGAAGTAAGGATAGTGATTCCTTGAGATTATTTAGTGTTTCATCCTATCATCCATGAACAACGATATTTTGATGGAACATGAAATAATGGATTCTAATGGATTGATCACTCCACATCCAGATCTATATGAAGAAAACGTGATACAATAGACATAGGGGAGCTCAAAATCTATTTTTATAATAGTTAGAGTGTCTTCCCTAGCTGGTCGTTAAGTAGTTATGATTATTTGATACAATGAATTGTTTTACAATGTAGGTATTATATTCCTAAAAGACTTTTTTATATTTCTCATACATTCACAACATCCTATGACCTTCAATAGTTTTATTTTCAATCACAATATGAGGAATAATGAGAAGAGTCTTTCAGAACATCATACTTTTTTCTCCATGTGGATAAGGACTATGGTTGTGAGAAACCCATGGTCCTTATTGTGAATAAGTAATTAACAAAAAAAGAAACAAAATAATGAATTTTAATAAGTATAAAGATCAATATACCATCATTTCAAAAATTGGATTATATATATGATGTGGATGTAAAATGTGGTAGTATGTTTTGCATGTGATAAGAAAGAACACAAGAAGAAGAACTACACCCAAAAGCTATGGGAAGCTAATGTTGTGTTATTTATTGAGTATAATCATTCCATATATAGACATTTAGTATTATATATAGTTACTATGATCACATATATATACAAATGTGTAACCATGTTTATTCTAAATTATTGATAGAGGATAGCTGGAACTTTGAGAATCTAATGGTGTTAGGCCGGATGCTCTACCCATTACTGATTAGAACCTTTATTTACAAGAATTAAAGATATTGTATCAAAAGATTATTATTTTATACCTTATTATACCATGATAATGTTTTATTTACCATTACTAGATATAGATGGGTATATTTTAACATTTGTTACAAAAGTTTTTTCTTTAATAAGGAAACAAACTGTTATATAATGAAACATTTAAATTGTGGTTTTTATATATTAAATTATTAATATGAGGTATTAAAAATTGATAGAAATTCATGTTTTGATTACTCATATAACACCAAGATATGGTATGAACATCTTTTTAATGTATGAAATATGTTTATGAAAAATCTATGTCATGATGTTTGTTTAAAATATTTTACGCTTAAACCACTGGAAATATTTCATTCTTGTTTACATAGAAAATTTAAAAAACTACATTTAATGGACATTATGAAACAACCATTGAGAATCTAGGATTTCTAAAAAATAATATATGAATACCATTTTTATTAAAATGTATAGATTAGTGTTACTACATCATATTATTTAATAATAAATTTATTAGATATGGATATGTCAACAAGATTATGTTTTGTCTGAGACCATTTATAATTCAAGTAATTGTACAATGAAATATAGAATCATTGTAATATAGAGGTTAGAATATTAGATTACATATATGTGGTGAATATCATTACATATAGTCTATTGAAAATTTAACTGAGTTTGTTATTCCATCACAAACTCAAAAATCCATACAAACTATAGTTGAACGGTGTTAGGGAAATAAAGAACCATAAAATGATAGATATTTTAAGGTCGATTATGAGTCATGAATATAATAAATTATCCAATTGGAAATTTTCGTTAAAAAATATAAAATACACATCAATATATGAACTATCTAAGGAAGAATATAGAATTACCTGTGGTTTATGTAGTAGAATTAAACTCATTTTCCTATACACATATACAAGGTTATGATGAATTTATTAAGTCCATCTCAAGAATAAAATAGCACCCTATGGAAAAAGTTATATATTTATTCTATAAACTAGGTAATAAATGGGATACTTCCTAAACAACACCTCATTCTATAAATTTTATATCACCAGACAAGTCATCATTTTTGGTAGGGTTCACATCCTCAAGAGTGGATAGTGGAAGTAGGGTTGAGTTTGATGAAGTTGATTCTCAATATACCCAAGGGTTGGTACATGAATTGATTCCATAAAACAAAAAGGAATAAGTCATTCCTGAAATAAAAATACTATTTTCTAGTACGATAATGTTAATATAACTAATGTTATATGGTTTTATATTCAGCAATGATGGTGGCTATTTTTTACTTAACAATGAAGAACCGCTCTCAAACAATGTGGAAGTAGATATATTTGATGTTGTAAGATAACCTGAATCCATAAATTATGAAATTGAATCCATATATCACAACTATGTATGGGTTTTGGATGATGCTCTATTTGATATAAATAATATAGGATGAAAATGGTTTTTCTTGATATTACTAGTCATTAATAGAATTTAAATACCTATAAAAATTTTCTATGAGTAAAATAAATTAAATGAAATCAAGGAAATTGTTATAATGATTCATTTCACCCAGTTTCAATGTTTATGTCTATAATTTTTTACTTGTTATAGTAGCTTAACATGGCTATGATATTTTAAATATGTATTTTGAAACAATATTCCTCAATTTGTACCATAAGGAAGATGTTTATAGGAAACAACTGGAATGACTAATGACTCCATGTGACAACAAAAATATTTAAATGTAATAGAGAACCATTAATGGATTTACGTAGGCATCTTTTTCAAGTAACATTTGAATTGATGAACATATAAAATATTTTTTTATATAATAATGAATTTGAGCCATCTGTTTATTTGAGGTCTAGTGGGAATGTAATTGGTATCCTTGTAAAATAAATTGATAAAATATTACGTAATGAAAATGACTTTATGGTCTTATAATATATCATTTACTAGTTAAAAATGGCTTCACCATGATAGAAACAGAATAAAAATCCAATATTATAGGTTTCGAGATCATTCATTATATATCCAAGAGGCTTCTTTGTCTAATTCTATGTACATAACTTGAATATAAACTAATGATATAAAGTATGAAACAATCCTTGATGTGATTGGTTCACGTGTCAAATTTATGAAACATGTCTATGAAAATGTGTCCACTAACACAAAGAGATAATTAGATAATGAATAGGATCTTATATACTTTAGTGATATGATCAATCTTGTGTTCTATGTTGTGTAGTAAACATGATTGTGTGTATGCATTGATAATGTCCAGAATATATAATACATATCCAATAGTACAACACTTGTCTAAAATTAAGGATATCCTAAACTCTCTATGAATAATTAATGATATGTTCCTGGTGGATAGAAGGGATAAGGATCTGGTTATCATTGTTTATACTAATTATAGTTTTTAGAAAAATTTTAAGGATATGAAGTAATAATTAGGATATGTTTTTTGACTCAAGGGAGGAGCTATGAGATGAAAGATTTCCAATTATCCAGTTATTGGTTATTCTATAGTATATTCTCAATATATAGTGGCTTATGATTCATCAATGGAAGACTTTTTGATATTAAAATTTGTCAGATATATTCTACATTGTAATAAAAACCCTATCATATTATATTGTGATGATATAATAGCAGTGGATCATTAAAAATAGAAAGGTCCATACAAAAAGACAATGTATTTAGTATTGAATTATAACCACATGAGGGATGATATCAAACAGTTTAATTTGAATTAATCATGGTACCCATAGATGATAACATGGTGAACCCATTTAATAATGTCCTATCTCAACAGTATCATTAGTATCATATAATTGCTAGCAGACTAAAGGTATATAGAAATTTTCTCTTGTGCATTTGGGATTATGCTAGAGTTTAAATCCTAAAACCTATTTATGTGTTCCTGATAATAACATTTATTCAACGTTATCAATATTAAAAAACATCATATCCAAAAAAATTGTTCATTTAATCATCATATATATGTGAAAATTTCCTACGAGTGGCTATTGTACTGTAAGGTCATATTATAACCCGCTACGATTGCAATATAGAAGAAATGTGAAAATATTCTTAAATATATGTTCTGTAGATAGAATTTATCCATTTGGGGACCCAAATGATATAAGAAATAATGGGTTATGGATCATAGGAATTTGAGGCTCATTATCATGGTGTACACCCTTGGTCATATCCACTATAGAATTATATTAGAACAAGATCCACTAGAAGGAAATCCACATTCATATGTGTCATTGGATGTTCCAATCTATAAGCATGTGTATTGATCATGAGACATACAGATTATAATAAATGGAAATTATAATTCACATACATTGATGTTTTAGATAAAAATTTGTTGTTATATATTCACAACAAGGAATGATACGTTGGGTGAATCACGAGTAATATTTCATTAATGAATTATTTGGGATTTTTTTTCTATATAGTATATAAGGGAAGTAAATATCTTAGTTGTAATGTCTCGACCCCGCTCACCATCGAACTGGTGGCCGGACCAGTAGGTCACATGGCCTCAAGCGCATCTCCCCATATGCCAGAGGCTACCGACTAGCAGCGAGGGTCTCATAGGTGATAGTGGGGAGACTATACCCTCATGTTAGAGTAATGCAGCGGTATCTCAGAGTAAATAACATTCAATAGCGGAAGCAGTAATAGATAAACAATAAACAAACAGTAGTGGAAGACAAATAGTGATCATTTTATAAAAGGTGTCCAAAGCCAGTTTACATGATACAGGGATGATGAATGATACAATTTGAAAATAGGAAACAAATACAACATGCTTACAATACAATGTAAAATAATAATGAAAAGAAAACAAGGCCCAAAAGGTGTTCCCCTGAGCATCCCAAGATCCCACTCGGTCCATTGCTCTTATCCCCATGTACAAGAAACACATCAACCAACCTAGGTCATGCAAACAAGAAGGTCTACTCGGGTACCCCAATGTAATGGCAGCCCGAGTAGGGTGTGAGATATAAATCCTAGAAGGTCGGCACCACCAGGTTCTAACCCAAATGAGATTTTGTAATATTAATTAAAGCGGTAAGCAGGTGTAGAAGGATTCAATAAGTAGAAAAAAATGGAATAACAACACCCGCTAAAGTTTCCCATGGAAAACCTGAAGGCTATACCAGCTTTGGCTCATAGCCGGAATATCAGTGTGATCATGACACTACAGTTACACATGTAAATATTTATAAAATATGGCATGGGGTAAGCATGCCTCCCATCCATCATCTGAATATATTTGGCATGAGTTATGAATGCATCTCATCCCTATAGGTCAAATGGAAAGTGGTTTTAATTCCTCTCTTCCATCATTCGTGATTAATGGGCATGAGGTAAGAATGCATCTCGTCCCTATCGGTCAACTGGCAAGGGGTATGAATGCCTCCCTTCCATCATTCATGATTAGTGGGCACGTGGATAGAATGACTCTCGTCCCAATAATTCAACTGGCATGGGGTATAAATGCCTCCCTTCTATACAAATATAGAGATCGCATCTGCCGTGGTGTATACATGCCCCACACCCATACTCAAGTATGCTAGCATGGGGTATACATGCCTCCCATCCATAACCATTCAATGTAGATGGCATTGGGTATTGATGCCTCCCACCCATAACCACACTCATTCATTATTAGCATTATAATTACAATGCATAAGGTAGTACCTCCTATGTATTTCAAATAGACATTCCACGTTAAAAAACACCCATAATCAAATATGGTACTCATTCAAAAACATAACAATAAACAATAGGGTCATGCTCTAACCCTCTCTAGTGTGCTATTCAGTTAAACCATCATTCATACTTATTAAACATCACATAATGTATTACCTCTTATGTTCTCCAATTAACCACATCAAATTCACAACCCCACCCATTAACTATGTCAATTAGCTCACTTTCCCTATTCAAGGTCATTTTATACAATTTTCCTAAACATGGAAAATTGGGAAAGGGTTCCCCCTGAGGGTCATTCGATTTAATAGTCACCATCTTACTAAATTTTCCTAACATGTATAATTGACCCCAACAAAAGTATCATGGCCATTTCATCCTACGTGTCTCAATAAGACCAATTCACATACAAAGAATCAAAGAGGCATTATAAAAATCTAGTAGGCAAGAATAAAAATTCTATCACTACTTTTTAACTTGAAGACAGTGCCCCTCTGATCGAGTGGTTTTATTATTAAATAATTAGTTTAGTCACAAAGAAACCATTTTAATCTTTTCCCTACAATTCACACTCATTGCACACATGAATTTAATTTAAACTGAACATGCATAATTAACGTACTAAACATTATAGAAACAACTCACTAATACTTAACTTTAAATTGAAGAAGAAGGAGAGGGATCCTACCACAAGGTGGATCCATCTGTCGACTACGGCTCTTGGAACTTTCTAAATAATGTTGTTGTTGCTGCTCCGCCACTGAGCATAATCACCTCGAACCAAAGATGGCAACAAAAACCAACCAAAAAACCTAACGCACAAGGAAAAACATACCAGGAACTCTTAAACATCTTAATACATTAAATTAGAGGATCCAAAAGCCTGAACCGAGAAAAACCCTTACCTTGGAAACAACCTGGAAGATTGAAACAACCTTAATCCACCTCACCTTTTTAGGAAGACATCATACGCTCACCAATGAGGTCCCGAGGGACCTTCTTCCCCCATTTACAAAAGAATAAAGAATAATGTAACGAATTAAACAAAACCCATAAACATTGGGGTTCAGAAAAAATAGATTAGGGCAATGGGGAGGCCGATAATCAGCCAAGGAAGGAGAAAGAAGGAGGAGAGTGACCTACCATGAAGATTCGGAAGGAGAATCTCCAAGGAACGGAGGATAGGAGGTCCGACCGAGGGAGGGCTCATGCGAGGCCGAGGTGCCATGGGAGGGGGCTCATGCGGGTCTAGCTGAGAGAAATGGGGGATAGTTTATTAGAGTTTGGTTTTATTTTAGTTACTTTTTAAATATTTCAAAAACCCAAAAATGGGAAAGGTGCATAGTTTATCTCGCACGGTTGGCCAAACCTTACGCAAACCATGCGACACCCTTCTGGACACCCAGGGCACCCCGCATGGGCTGGCCACACGGTTTGGGGAAACCGTCAGTAGGCCATGCGAACTTACCTGTCTCCCTGATTCAAGCCGCACGGTTTGGGCCGTACAGTTTGGGAAACGGTTCGCCAATTGTGCTCCTTATGTTGCTCTTTAAAAACCAGCCTCCATCGGGCACGACGCTCCCAAAATACCTAGAGCCACTCAGAAAACTAAAAGGGTAATTTCCCATGTCCAAAAACATTAAGACGAAGGATCCAATCCTTCAGAAATTCATTCTGAAGCCCGATCATAAATTTGACCAGTTCAGTAATTGAAATGGTTCAAATTTCTCCACTCTTTTAACCCGGTTCAAAATGTGGGTCATTACAACCATCCCACCTTAGAACATCTCATCCCCGAGAAGCCCTCGGGAACAACACACACTTCACTCGACCTACAAGGGTCGTGAAGCATCACTCCAACAATAGTGTTACATTTCCAAACATCTCATGCATCAACGAACATCCACTTAAGAAAATGGTACTGAAGCCATCAACACCCAAGCCAACACTCGTCTTCCAACCAAAAAACCCAGATGACTCTTACCCGAGCCTGTCATACCAGAGACACAATATTATCGTCGTCTCGCCACGAAACCAATTTAAGGTACTTCCCACCTTAGATTTTTAACGTTAAGAGGTCAGAACTCAAACCACAGCTCATCCACCTTTCAAAAGGACTTTCAAAAGAATCCTACAAGAGTTACAAAGAAACAACTAGCATGATTTTGAAATTATCTAACAATATATTTCCCCATTGACCTCTAAACCCTATTCGAAAAAGTCAAGCCACTCTAGCTGACTATTCAAGAAGATGCCCGACTAAGGCGGTCGGCGCTTTACAAGATGAACAATGATGCCTTCTCCCAAGGCATCCCGAATTCACCATGGGGACTTTCACTGAAAACATCATACTCGACTCCCGGTGACGCCACTAAGATCAAACCACAGAAGAAACCATGCATCCTACGTGCAACACCGAAATAGAACCACCCGAACAAGCCAAAAAGATTTAAAGAATTAGCGCAGATAAGACTGATGCTCTCATAGAGCATCCAGAACAAAAGCAAGACAGAGGACAATCTTGTCGCATAGCGGAGTACACTCAGTGTATTGAAAATGGATTCCATTTATTTTTACTGAAAAACTAGATAGAAGATCAGTCGAACCACCAATGGTCAACTCTAATGAAGAGACTCGGCCTCACCTACTGACGCATCAAGATTTCAACCGTCCACGATGCCTCTTCCCACATGAGGAATTCGTCGATCAACCTTACCACCGAAACCCAAATGATTTCAAGAAAAACCCGACCATTTTCCAATATGGTCCTTCTTGGCATGTAACTTCTTCCCGGAAGGACATGCTTTAATCAACTGGAATGTTACTTCCCACCTTAGAAGGTTCGGTTTCATCGAAAGGAGAATGACAAGCTGCTCACAAGCAGACTTGTTCATAATTAACTGAATTGACATGCATCTCTCCTCCAAGCCACAATCACCAAATGAAACGTACAAGGAAACCAAAGTAACAAGACCGACGTGTCAACCACCCGAGTCTTCTGAAAATCATCCTGATCATTGGGACAACTTGATTCTAAAATGCTCTGGTCACTCTACCACGTAGATGACCTGATACCGTACATAGCATTGAATGAGACACATAAAAATGTCATATTTCACTATATGACCATTCTCTTGGACGATTACATGTTGAGTCATCCACTAATGTGCAAAAAAATTGGTTAAATGTCAAACAAGGTGACCGACCATGTCAGAGGTTTGTCCAACCAATTGATAGAGAGCATTACCCAATTCTCAATCCCTTAACAAGATCAAAAGAAACATGACCACCCATCCGAATAAGTGTGTCATTAGAACTGGAAGTCCTACATGGGACAACGGTACCCAAACAATACCATACTTCAGAAAGTTCACCGAACAATCAATGCACATAAGTTCAAAGGGAGCTACCTACCATGATCTAGCACCTCACTAAAAAAAATCATTGACCCAAGCACTAGGTCACACCCTACAAAAGTCATCGGGCTAAATGCCTAACTTTTAAAGTCATTTCTAAATGAAAACAGCCTATGGAAAACGTTTAAGGTTCCGTTCCGAGACACTCACAAGAAAGACTTTACCTACCCACACACGGGGTCTCAACAAAGGACACCACTACAAGTTCCTTTTTCCAAGACCATTATATTTATTCACTTTTATCATTTAATCACTTTAAAAGATTAAATTACACACATCATGTACCCCTTTTCCAAACGAAAAATTGATAGGCAGTTGTTCATTTTATCAAATAGGTCAAAGCAAAGCACCCAAGTTTCAACAAACTCCCTTTTAACCAAAAAACATTTATCATACATCCCGTCTTATTCCGTAAATTTATCATAATGAATTCCTTTTTAACAATTCAGGAATCCGACGAGGGTCCCAACAAGCCAAAACATGTAAGGTAAAAACTATACATCGTTTACACAAACATGTAATTCACAAGACATCCTGCAATTTTATTCATTATGGGTTGCCAGCTGCCAACTCATGTAGCGCCCATACACTCTATGGGTTAAAATTTGGCCCCTATTAAATGAAACAAAGAAAATTCTATAAATAAACACGCTCAAAGCAATAATCCAGTCATATGGGTGGGAACCTACCAATCTGTAAAGAGACCATACACATTACAGTTTGGCATTTGGCTCACATTAATCGAAACCAATCCAATTTTACAATTAAAACATTAGAAACCCTTTTTTTGGTGATTCATTTACACAAGATACCCTTTCCCATCAATAAGGCACCCATACAAATTATAACTGAAAATTGGCTCCTATCATAATCACAATCACATAATTTAGCAAATGCATCCAATTTCATCTTAATCAAAAACAACATGTTATCATTAGCAGTATCACATAAACATGCTATATCACATAATCATATAATAACTACCCGAACCTATCACAACAACATACATTAATAATGCATCATAGATGTCATGCAATGTGATTTCTAACAATGTTCCTATACGATGCATGGGATGGCATACCCTCATATCATCGTGTTGCAACAGAAATAGAACACAAAATTGCATCAACAGTATCAATAGAAAACATGTGCACCACCCAACGGTGAAATGAAATCAACCGTAACAATCAAAATCAATAAAAAAATAATTGAATTCGATGAAATATGGATTTTCTGTAACGCCCCGACCCCAGTTACCCAGAGTCGGTGCATTATTACATAACATTGGCATGATCACAAGAAAGATCAAATCTCGAAAGACCGATTGGTTTAGTAGCCTTGGAAACACTAGATATATTCATAAGTTTTATATTACATCATTAAACGAAAAACTACTACTACAACATATTGTCTCCATAATCCACACTCATATCCCCACATAATATCCCTGAAGGTCATTCATAACTTACTTCTTCACTTCCTGGGAAAAATAAAACATAAAAAAAGGGGTGAGCTCAAATGCCCAGTAAGGATAACAATATAGCGGAAACTTTCATAAATAAGAATAAACTATTAAGGCAATGTATAACTAAAACAAAAGCCTTTTAAACATGAACTTTCAACATGGTATGGCATAAATAAAATGAAATAATGTCATTTACTTATTCACATGGATATTCTACTAATCGAATAATCACATGCAAAAATCAATAACCACTTTCATAATGTTGGAATGCATAATGCCAGACTATCATAACCACATAGCCAAGGCCTCATGCCAAGACTACAAATACAATTTTGTCAAGGACTTGTGCCAAGACACTAGTTTGTCTCATGAGACCTACCGATGCATCGAGGAGCTATAGCGGGCTCCACCCGTCACTTATTAAGTCCAATGCATTCCCATATGAAAAGGTTTAAACATAACATAAACATTCGTATTAAAACTAGCATACGAAATGTCAATAATTTCACCATAAACTATGAATGGTATAAAAATAGCACATCCACAGTCAAACACATCACAAAACCTTCAATACAATATAGAAGTTTTGTATCATAATAAATCAACTTCAAATAATCATAAAATCCATCAAAGGATGTTGACATAGATGAAATCAAAATTCTTTTTAAAGAAGTATCTCCTTTTATTTTAAAATCATTTAAGATCCATATAAAATAAAACATTTTATTTGAAAATATTCTTATAAGCTTGTATGGAAAGCTTCGACGATTTTATAACGGCGGAAAATAACCGCACCCGCCGTATAAGTTAAAAAAACATTCTTACCTCAATTCTGTCGAAAAGGTTAAAAAGGACCTTGTTTTGAAAACGACGGAAAGATTCCTTTATAAACCTCTTATAAAAAGTCAAACAAGGGTATAAATGACTTTAACCCATATTCTTGTAAATAGTAAAAATGTTTTTAAATACATTTTTAAGAAAACATGGATGTGGATGATAAAGAGATCCCAGTAGATTATTACGTATAAACAACCTCGGATAATGAAGAGATTGTGAAATAACCCTTACCTTGTACTTTTCCTTGGTTGGGGTAGGTTAACCTCCTGTATAATGGTGAAATAGTTGTTATTAAATTATACAAGAATCATATATAATAATATGATATCATATATGATCTTTTAACATTGATTTGTTAATAATATCTTAGAATTATCGTCGTTTCGGGAGTTAACTTACTCATTTTCTTTTATATGTTTTGTTACATAAGCCATGGTTGATGTATCTTATTCATATCCAGAATGATATCTAGTCCTTAAACATCATTTTTAAATCATCAAATGATAATTATACTTGAATGGATACGATGGAGAATGAATCTCATCGCGTTCGTGGAGACGGTAGTCCGTACGTACGCACGAGCGACAATATCATTCTTTTGATATTAAAATAATATATAAATGGATGGTATATCATATATACAGAATCATTAACATGTTATATTTATTATTAAATGAGTTACACATCATTATTATACCCATCCAAATAATATTATATTGAATAACAATTACACCACGACGTGGAGACGGTAAGCCGTACGTACGCACGTATGGTGACATGTTATTCAAAGGGTGGATAGAATACTGAATATGATTGTACCATATTTATAATAACATCACAGTATATGTGAGATACTGGAGTTATTATTTTAGAATGGTAAGAACAAAGGAATAAGAAGTGGAAGAAGAAATGAACTTGGAGAAGGGTGGTGAAATCATTACCTCTTCTTCGGGTTCTTCCTTTTGATTTGATCAAAAGGGCTCCTTAGGTTGGCTTTCTGATCAAACTAAGGCCTCTAGGTTGTAGTGAGGGATGTTGGGAGAGTATTTGGGCAGAGTTTGGCCGAACCAAAATGCTTTTAAGGTATGACTAAATTAGAAGGAGGAGTGCCCTTTTATAAGAGGGGTGAGGGGCACCTTTGGAAAAGCTAGATATATTAATTTATAATAAATTAATATTCGGTTTCTAATGGCTCCAAAGCTTATTATTCAAAGTTTAAGGTGGGGATAGGTCGCAAACCACTCAACCAATAGAATTTAGATAGGTTTGGGTACTTATATTAACCTTATCTTTAAGTATTAACTCTAAGTTAATTAGTTTCACTTTTACAATGTCTCTTTGTATTTTTATATAATATGGTTAATAAAATTACTATATACATCCAAGAGAACCATAAGTGGTACATTAATGATGAAACTATCATGATATAAGTCTCTTGGCCGAACCTTAGATTTTTAGGAATTTAATATCAATTAATAAAATAATATTTGTTTTAAGAACTCTTTTATGTCAATTTTGACACTATTCAATAGTTGATTTTTGTGAAACTCATAACAGATTGATTACTTCGAAAAAAGTCAATTAAATCAATCCTTATATATCATATTATCCTATAAAATTATTTTAATTCATTAAAAGTTTCATATTATATTTTTTTGGGTATTTATAATATCAATTATTTTAATTTTTCACTATTATAGTAATTACTGCATCATCATTGTGTCATAAATAAAATAAATTATTTAATGTCTAAAAATTATAAATAAAATATCATTATGTAGTAAATCTTTTTATCTTTCTAATGAATATTTATAATCTAAAATCCAACTTATATAACCCTATGTAACAATTATGTTGCTAAAAGATATATGCTTGTGTCATTTTTGTATTCATTTTGACTTAATTAAAATAAAGTGTCATTATCACTTACAATTGGATCCATGGGGTCCCAAAATCGACCCAAAGATGCCCATGGTCGACCATGTATCAACCAATAGGGTTAAGACACGTTTTAGGGTAATTTAGTATTATTATAATATTATTTTTTAAACCTTATTTACCGGATTTACCCTTAACCATGGTAAATAAAATATTTACCGCAGAAATTATTCAAAATGTCTAAAAATAAAAGTTACCTATTTACACAATTTGAACATCCTGATTCCAAATATGGAATCCGATTTTCCTAAATTCTAAACACAGAAGAGGTAGAAATTAATTTAAAATTAATTCCCGCTGTCAAAACCAAAAGCGTGTTTTTAAGAGATAATAACTATCAAAAGATTGACACTTGTTTATGTTCGGTTTAATTGTAAAATTATGTCTAATGACCAACATTATATTAAATTGTAAAAATATATTCTAAATATACTTTAAAACCACTCAAATTCATAATTTATCACTATTAATTATTTTGATTAAAAAAGTTGTTTTTAATGAAAATTTAGTAATTTTCACTATTCATCAAAATATGAAAGTTATCCGAAAAGTACCAAAATTTCACCTTAGGATAAATTTGATATTCCGAATCCAAAAATGAAGTCCATTTTGAAATATAAAATATATATATTTTCAAAAAGTAGGTATTACTATTTATAACGGCTAGTTTGATTGGTTATGGTGTGTTAGAACTCAGTGTTGCGTACAACACACGCTATCACATTATTCAAAGGGAAACGTACCGTGGAAGCTTTGGGTGTTTCATTTTAAATTTTTGATGTCCCCATTTAGTCAAAAAGTTTAAAATATTGTATTTAAAAAGGTTTCACTATTAGAAGTTGATAAAAGTGAAATACTGAAAATGAATCTGTTCTTGCATTATGACTAAGAAACTCATAATAGGGATTCTAAAATTATAAGGATTATATAAAGTTCAAAATGTAGTTAATACTATTCATGACCACTTTTAATGGTGTGATTGAACTCGGTGTTGCGTGTAGTGCAAGTTATTGAATTATTTTTAAGAAATAACACACTCTGAAATCCTGGGGTGTTACATTCTCCCCTCCTTCAATAAATTGCGTCCTCGCAATTTGAAATTGTTCTTCGAAAATAAAAGGTTGAAAATAGAAAATATATTTGTGGGAAAACCCACATTGGAAATTGGGTTACTAAAATTTAGTCTTAATATGAGGAAAAGAGAAATGAAAGGGTCACCACCAAATTATTATCTTGATTAGGAGAACATTGGTGGCAATTAGAGACATATAATTGGAGGAAAAACGTAAATATTTATAGGTAGTGATTGAGGTCATCAATCACAAAAAGTATAAAATTGAGGTCCTTAAACTCATCAATCTATGATGATTTGAAGTACCATCGGTTCAACAAAATATAGGGT
Source organism: Viscum album (assembly GCA_963277665.1). Lineage (NCBI taxonomy): Eukaryota > Viridiplantae > Streptophyta > Magnoliopsida > Santalales > Viscaceae > Viscum > Viscum album. Next base: position 24,128,458 of record OY728120.1, on the reverse strand, counting down.
ATTGGGATAACACATTTTTGACGTTTCAAAATATCTTAGTTGAAATCCCACATCGAAAAATGAATTAATGAGGCCTGTATTTAAAATAAAGAGTGGAAAGTATGAAGATTACCGAAAATAACACATACTAGGGTTCCATGTAGGAAAATATGGATATGGAGGAGAAATCCAACCATCAATTATCTGATGGAGAGTAGTAGAGAACATGGCTATGAAAAGGCCAACAATCCCAAAGCCATAAATTAGTGATGATTTAAGGTACCATCTAGGGAAACATTTTTGTTCTAAGTTCCTTTTATTAATGTTGAGGAATTTATTTATGAGATTGGCTAAGATCATAAGGAGATATACTTACTTTATAATCAGAGTTTTATCCATTAATATGTTTCTACCACAAACTCATCTTTCACTCTAAAAGATAATAGAATGTAATTTTTTATTTATTTATATTATTCGTACCGGGTTCCAAAATAAATGAATTTATAATTCATCTACCAGATCTTTAAAAAAACAACATTATTTAATCCAGGACATCTCATGGGCCAGTGGTAGGTGATACACCCTTGTCGCCCTTCAGTTGCGGGTTCAAGTCTCGCAGCCTTGCCGGACGCGACGGGTTGTCGCCCGACCTCCGGGTTGTCCTTTTATGGCAATCCAAAATAATCCAAACTAGAACTATCCAAAATACTTCTTTCTAAACTCACAGTCCAACATTTATAAGGAATGTAAACATAATATAGATCATTTTTACCCCGTAATAGAATATGAATACCTTCATCATGTATTACCATATTCCTTATTGATTACATTCATGCTCCCTTATTCCATATAGAATGCTGGATATACTTCATTAATCCAAAAATGTTTTAAACCCCAATAATGATGGAATATACAAATCATTAATCAGTTCCAAGGTAGTCAAGAATATCCAATATAATTTATCCAAAACAATCACATATTATTCCAAAATCACTACCTCAGTATCAGAACTATATTATGATTTATCATTCTCTCAACCATATATTTTCCAAAAATTTATCCTGCTATTGAGTCAATTTTCTTTGTTCCACACAATCTCAAGTCCTTAATGAAATAGTACTGCAGTACAATCCTTATATACTCCATAATTATAATAACAAGTACATTGTTGATACAATAATCAATTGACATAATCAACATAAGAACTCTAATCATTCCTCTTCATCTGTGGTAGTATCATAACTTGATTATTATCCAATAACATCATTTGCGGCATAGTCTGATGACTGGGACATAGGTTCGCGTAGTGTCCAAACTCCTTGCAAATGAAGCATTGTACATTTGAAACCATTTTCTTACCCTTGCAGTCACGTACTTTGTGCCCTTTTCCTCCACACTTATAACAAACTCCCATTCCTTTCAGGCAAGTTCCAGGGTGTTTCTTTCCACAGTTACCACATATGGGAAAATTCTTCTTTTCCCTCTTCCCTTTATCCATTTTTCTCTCTTCCATCCTTTTCTTCTCCTGCATCCCTTCAAAGCCATAGGACTCAGTAAACTCTTTACTTATCTTATCAACACATGATATTATTTCTTCATATGATGATAATACATGGGAGACTATTTCTCTTATAAATTCTAGCTTAAGACCATGAAAGATATGATCCTTCCTTCTCTTTGAATCATGTGCATTTCTGGAGTTCTCATTCCTTCTACTGGGCGCCATTTCTAAACAATGGCATAAACTAGATCAGTTTATGAATCAAAATACATAATCCCATACTTATAAAACACTTAACATAAATTGAACTATTTATGAATATAAACCATAATCATAAAAAAAATTTCTTTGAGGATGTGTATACTCATAATCCCTTCAAAATGATTTGTAAAGAAAATGAGAGTTATCCTAAGCATATCCCCCGGGAGTGTCGTAACCAAGAGTGCAGCAAGGCCCGTTGTCGTGCACCAGTTCCCGTTCGAGTCTAGCTCAAAGCGGTGTTTTCGGGTTTTACCCCTAGGTACATCTGTGCCAGAGCCGCCTCTACCTGCTCGTATCCAGACAGGGATGTATTGCTCGGAAAACTCACAAAATCTCTACAATACCAAAATTCTAGGAAGTTCTTCTATACTAATCCTCAAAGTTCATCTTAGGTCTACGTGCTCTAATCAGAGTTTATCTAAATCTAGCTTCCACGGTTTGTACTAAACTTCCTCTGATACCAACTGTAACGCACCGACCCCAGTTACCCAGAGTCGGTGCATTATTACTTAACATTGGCATGATCACAAGAAAGATCAAATCTCGAAAGACCGATTGGTTTAGTAGACTTGGAAACACTAGATATATTCATAAGTTTTATATTACATCATTAAACGAAAAACTACTACAACAACATATTGTCTCCATAATCCACACTCATATCCCCACATAATATCCCTGCAGGTCATTCATAACTTACTTCTTCACTTCCTGGGAAAAATAAAACATAAAAAAAGGGGTGAGCTCAAATTCCCAGTAAGGATAACAATATAGCGGAATCTTTCATAAATAAGAATAAACTATTAAGGTAATGTATAACTAAAACAAAAGCCTTTTAAACATGAACTTTCAACATGGAATGGAATAAATAAAATGAAATAATGTCAATTTCTTATTCACATGGATATTCTACTAATCGAATAATCCCATGCAAAAATCAATAACCACTTTCATAATGTTAGAATGCATAATGCCAGACTATCATAACCACATAGCCAAGGCCTCGTGCCAAGACTACAAATAAGATTTTGTCAAGGCCTTGTGCCAAGACACTAGTTTGTCTCATGAGACCTACCGATGCATCGAGGAGCTATAGCGGGCTCCACCCGTCACTTATTAAGTCCAATGCATTCCCATATGAAAAGGTTTAAACATAACATAAACATTCGTATTAAAACTAGCATACGAAATGTCAATAATTTCACTATAAACTATGAATGGTATAAAAATATAACATCCACATTCAAACATATCACAAAACCTTCAATACAATATAGAAGTTTTGTATCATAATAAATCAACTTCAAATAATCTTAAAATCCATCAAAGGATGTTGACATAGATGAAATCAAAATTCTTTTTAAAGAAGTATCTCCTTTTATTTTAAAATCATTTAAGATCCATATAAAATAAAACATTTTCTTTGAAAATATTCTTATAAGCTTGTATGGAAAGCTTCGACGATTTCATAACGGCGGAAAATAACCGCACCCGCCGTATAAGTTAAAAAAACATTCTTACCTCAATTCTGTCGAAAAGGTTAAAAAGGACCTTGTTTTGAAAACGACGTAAAGATTCCTTTATAAACCTCTTATAAAAAGTCAAACAAGGGTATAAATGACTTTAAACCATATTCTTGTAAATAGTAAAAATGTTTTGAAATACATTTTTAAGAAAACATGGATGTGGATGATAAAGAGATCCCAGTAGATTATTACGTATAAAAAACCTCGGATAATGAAAAGATTGTGAAATAACCCTTACCTTGTACTTTTCCTTGGTTGGGGTAGGTTAACCTCTTGTATAATGGTGAAATAGTTGTTATTAAATTATACAATAATCATATATAATAATATGATATCATATATGATCTTTTAACATTGATTTGTTAATAATATCTTAGAATTATCATCGTTTCGAGAGTTAACATACTCATTTTCTTTTATATGTCTTGTTACATAAGCCATGGTTGTTGTATCTTATTCATTACCAGAATGATATCTAGTCCTTAAAAATCATTTTTAAATCATCAAATGATAATTATACTTGAATGGATACGATGGAGAATGAATCTCATCGCGTTCGTGGAGACGGTAGTCCGTACGTACGCACGAGCGACAATATCATTCTTTTGATATTAAAATAATATATAAATGGATGGTATATCATATATACAGAATCATTAACATGTTATAGTTATTATTTACATGAGTTACACATCATTATTATACCCATCCAAATAATATTATATTGAATAACAATTACACCACGACGTGGAGACGGTAAGCCGTACGTACGCACGTATGGTGACATGTTATTCAAAGGGTGGATAGAATAATGAATATGATTGTACCATATTTATAATAACATCACAGTATATGTGAGATACTGGAGTTATTATTTTATAATGGTAAGAACAAAGGAAGAAGAAGTGGAAGAAGAAATGAACTTGGAGAAGGGTGGTGAAATCATTACCTCTTCTTCGGGTTCTTCCTTTTGATTTGATCAAAAGGGCTCCTTAGGTTGGCTTTCTGATCAAACTAAGGCATCTAGGTTGTAGTGAGGGATGTTGGGAGAGTATTTGGGCAGAGTTTGGCCGAACCAAAAGGCTTTGATGGTATGAATAAATGAGAAGGAGGAGTGCCCTTTTATAAGAGGGGTGAGGGGCACCTTTGGAAAAGCTAGAAATATTAATTTATAATAAATTAATATTCGGTTTCTAATGGCTCCAAAGCTTATTATTCAAAGTTTAAGGTGGTGATAGGTCGAAAACCACTAAACCAATAGTATTTAGACAGGTTTGGGTACTTATATTAACCTTATCTTTAAGTATTAACTCTAAGTTAATTAGTTTCACTTTTACAATGTCTCTTTGTATTTTTATATAATATGGTTAATAAACTTACTATATACATCCAATCTACCCCCAAGTGGTACATTAATGATGAAACTATCATGATATAAGTCTCTTGGGCGAACCTTAGATTTTTAGGAATTTAATATCAATTAATAATATAATATTTGTTTTAAGAACTCTTTTGTGTCAATTTTGACACTATTCATTAGTTGATATTTGTGAAACTCATAACAGATTTATTGCTTCGAACAAAGTCAATTAAATCAATCCTAATATATCATATTATCCTATAAAATTATTTTAATTCATTAAAAGTTTCATATTATATTTTTTTGTGTATTTATAATATCAATTATTTTAATTTTTCACTATTATTGTAATTACTTCATCATCATTGTGTCATAAATAAAATAAATTATTTAATGTCTAAAAATTATAAATAAAATATCATTATGTAAGAAATCTTTTTAGCTTTCTAATGAATATTTATAATCTAAAATCCAACTTATATATCCCAATGTAACAATTATTTTTCTAAAAGATATATGCTTGTGTCATTTTTGTATTCATTTTGACTTAATTAAAATAAAGTGTCATTATCACTTACAAGTGGATCCATGGGGTCCCAAAATCGACCCAAAGATGCCCATGGTCGACCATGTATCAACCAATAGGGTTAAGACACGTTTTAGGGTAATTTAGTATTATTATAATATTAATTTTTAACCCTTATTTACCGGATTTACCCTTAACCATGGTAAATAAAATATTTACCGCATTAATTATTCAAAATGTCTAAAAATAAAAGTTACCTATTTACACAATTTGAACATCCTGATTCCAAATATGGAATCCATTTTCCTAAATTCTAAACACAGAAGTGGCAGAAATTAATTTAAAATTAATTCCCGCTGTCAAAACCAAAAGCGTGTTTTTAAGAGATAATAACTATCAAAAGATTGACACTTGTTTATGTTCGGTTTAATTGTAAAATTATGTCTAATGACCAACATTATATTAAATTGTAAAAATATATTCTAAATATACTTTAAAACCACTCAAATTCATAATTTATCACTATTAATTATTTTGATTAAAAAAGTTGTTTTTAATTAAAATTTAGTAATTTTCACTATTCATCAAAATATGAAAGTTATCCGAAAAGTACCAAAATTTCACCTTAGGCTAAATTAGATATTCCGAATCCAAAAATGAAGTCCATTTTGAAATATAAAATATATATATTTTCAAAAAGTAGTTATTACTATTTATAACGGCTAGTTTGATTGGTTATGGTGTGTTAGAACTCGGTGTTGCGTACAACACACGCTATCACATTATTCAAAGGGAAACGTACCGTGGAAGCTTGGGGTGTTTCATTTTAAATTTTTGATGTCCCCATTTAGTCAAAAAGTTTAAAATATTGTATTTAAAAAGGTTTCACTATTAGAAGTTGATAAAAGTGAAATACTGAAAATGAATCTGTTCTTGCATTATGACTAAGAAACTCATAATAGGGATTCTAAAATTATAAGGATTATATAAAGTTCAAAATGTAGTTAATACTATTCATGACCTCTTTTAATGGTGTGATTGAACTCGGTGTTGCGTGTAGTGCAAGTTATTGAATTATTTTTAAGAAATAACACACTCTGAAATCCTGGGGTGTTACATTCTCCCCTCCTTCAATAAATTGCGTCCTCGCAATTTGAAATTGTTCTTCGAAAATAAAAGGTTGAAAATAGAAAATATATTTGTGGGAAAACCCACATCGGAAATTGGGTTACTAAAATTTAGTCTTAATATGAGGAAAAGAGAAATGAAAGGGTTACCACCAAATTATTATCTTGATTAGGAGAACATTGGTGGCAATTAGAGACATATAATTGGAAGAAAAACGTAAATATTTATAGGTAGTGATTGAGGTCATCAATCACAAAAATTATAAAATTGAGGTCCTTAAACTCATCAATCTATGATGATTTGAACTACCATCGGTTCAACAAAATATAGGATATTGGGATAACACATTTTTGACGTTTCAAAATATCTTAGTTGAAATCCCACATCGAAAAATGAATTAATGAGGCCTCTATTTAAAATAAAGAGTGGAAAGTATGAAGATTACCGATAATAACACATACTAGGGTTCCATGTAGGAAAATATGGATATGGAGGAGAAATCTAACCATCAATTATCTGATGGAGAGTGGTAGAGAACATGGCTATGAAAAGGCCAACAATCCCAAAGCCATAAATTAGTGATGATTTAAGGTACCATCTAGGGAAACATTTTTGTTCTAAGTTCCTTTTATTAATGTTGAGGAATTTATTTATGAGATTGGCTAAGATCATAAGGAGATATACTTACTTTATAATCAGAGTTTTATCCATTAATAAGTTTCTACCACAAACTCATCTTTCACTCTAAAAGATAATAGAATGTAATTTTTTATTTATTTATATTATTCGTACAGGGTTCCAAAATAAATGAATTTATAATTCATCTACCAGATCTTTAAAAAAACAACATTATTTAATCAAGGACATCTCGTGGGCCAGTGGTAGGTGATACACCCTTGTCGCCCTTCAGTTGCGGGTTCAAGTCTCGCAGCCTTGCCGGACGCGACGGGTTGCCGCCCGACCTCCGGGTTGTCCTTTTATGGCAATCCAAAATAATCCAAACTAGAACTATCCAAAATACTTCTGTCTAAACTCACATTCCAACATTTATAAGGAAGGTAAACATAATATAGATCCTTTTTACCCCGTAATAGAATATGAATACCTTCATCATGTATTACCATATTCCTTATTGATTACATTCATGCTCCCTTATTCCATATAGAATGCTGGATATACTTCATTAATCCAAAAATGTTTTAAACCCCAACAATGATGGAATATACAAATCATTAATCAGTTCCAAGGTAGTCAAGAATATCCAATATAATTTATCCAAAACAATCACATATTATTCCAAAATCACTACCTCAGTATCAGAACTATATTATGATTTATCATTCTCTCAACCATATATTTTCCAAAAATTTATCCTGCTATTGAGTCACTTTTCTTTGTTCCACACAATCTCAAGTCCTTAATGAAATAGTGCTGCAGTACAATCCTTATATACTCCATAATTATTATAACAAGTACATTGTTGATACAATAATCAATTGACATAATCAACATAAGAACTCTAATCATTCCTCTTCATCTGTGGTAGTATCATAACTTGATTATTATCCAATAACATCATTTGCGGCATAGTCTGATGACTGGGACATAGGTTCGCGTAGTGTCCAAACTCCTTGCAAATGAAGCATTGTACATTTGAAACCATTTTCTTACCCTTGCAGTCACGTACTTTGTGCCCTTTTCCTCCACACTTATAACAAACTCCCATTCCTTTCAGGCAAGTTCCAGGGTGTTTCTTTCCACAGTTACCACATATGGGAAAATTCTTCTTTTCCCTCTTCCCTTTATCCATTTTTCTCTCTTCCATCCTTTTCTTCTCCTGCATCCCTTCAAAGCCATAGGACTCAGTAAACTCTTTACTTATCTTATCAACACATGATATTATTTCTTCATATGATGATAATACATGGGAGACTATTTCTCTTATAAATTCTAGCTTAAGACCATGAAAGATATGATCCTTCCTTCTCTTTGAATCATGTGCATTTCTGGAGTTCTCATTCCTTCTACTGGGCGCCATTTCTAAACAATGGCATAAACTAGATCAGTTTATGAATCAAAATACATAATCCCATACTTATAAAACACTTAACATAAATTGAACTATTTATGGATATAATCCATAATCATAAAAAAAATTTCTTTGAGGATGTGTATACTCATAATCCCTTCAAAATGATTTGTAAAGAAAATGAGAGTTATCCTAAGCATATCCCCCGGGAGTGTCGTAACCAAGAGTGCAACAAGGCCCGTTGTCGTGCACCAGTTCCCGTTCGAGTCTAGCTCAAAGCGGTGTTTTCAGGTTTTACCCCTAGGTACATCTGTGCCAGAGCCGCCTCTACCTGCTCGTATCCAGACAGGGATGTATTGCTCGGAAAACTCACAAAATCTCTACAATACCAAAATTCTAGGAAGTTCTTCTATACTAATCCTCAAAGTTCATCTTAGGTCTACGTGCTCTAATCAGAGTTTATCTAAATCTAGATTCCAAGGTTTGTACTAAACTTCCTCTGATACCAACTGTAACGCCCCGACCCCAGTTACCCAGAGTCGGTGCATTATTACATAACATTGGCATGATCACAAGAAAGATCAAATCTCGAAAGACCGATTGGTTTAGTAGCCTTGGAAACACTAGATATATTCATAAGTTTTATATTACATCATTAAACGAAAAACAACTACAACAACATATTGTCTCCATAATCCACACTCATATCCCCACATAATATCCCTGTAGGTCTTTCATAACTTACTTCTTCACTTCCTGGGAAAAATAAAACATAAAAATAGGGGTGAGCTCAAATGCCCAGTAAGGATAACAATATAGCGGAAACTTTCATAAATAAGAATAAACTATTAAGGTAATGTATAACTAAAACAAAAGCCTTTTAAACCTGAACATTCAACATGGTATGGAATAAATGAAATGAAATAATGTCATTTACTTATTCACATGGATATTCTACTAATCGAATAATCACATGCAAAAATCAATAACCACTTTCATAATGTTGGAATGCATAATGCCAGACTATCATAACCACATAGCCAAGGCCTCGTGCCAAGACTACAAATAGGATTTTGTCAAGGCCTTGTGCCAAGACACTAGTTTGTCTCATGAGACCTACCGATGCATCAAAGAGCTATAGCGGGCTCCACCCGTCACTTATTAAGTCCAATGCATTCCCATATGAAAAGGTTTAAACATAACATAAACATTCGTATTAAAACTAGCATACAAAATGTCAATAATTTCACCATAAACTATGAATGGTATAAAAATAGCACATCCACAGTCAAACATATCACAAAACCTTCAACACAATATAGAAGTTTTGTATCATAATAAATCAACTTCAAATAATCTTAAAATCCATCAAAGGATGTTGACATAGATGAAATCAAAATTATTTTTAAAGAAGTATCTCCTTTTATTTTAAAATCATTTAAGATCCATATAAAATAAAACATTTTCTTTGAAAATATTCTTATAATCTTGTATGGAAAGCTTCGACGATTTTATAACGGCGGAAAATAACCGCACCCGCCGTATAAGTTAAAAAAACATTCTTACCTCAATTCTGTCGAAAAGGTTAAAAAGGACCTTGTTTTGAAAACGACGGAAAGATTCCTTTATAAACCTCTTATAAAAAGTCAAACAAGGGTATAAATTACTTTAACCCATATTCTTGTAAATATTAAAAATGTTTTGAAATACATTTTTAAGAAAACATTGATGTGGATGATAAAGAGATCCCAGTTGATTATTACGTATAAACAACCTCGGATAATGAAGAGATTGTGAAATAACCCTTACCTTGTACTTTTCCTTGGTTGGGGTAGGTTAACCCCTTGTATAATGGTGAAATAGTTGTTATTAAATTATACAAGAATCATATATAATAATATGATATCATATATGATCTTTTAACATTGATTTGTTAATAATATCTTAGAATTATCGTCGTTTCGGGAGTTAACGTACTCATTTTCTTTTATATGTTTTGTTACATAAGCCATGGTTGTTGTATCTTATTCATATCCAGAATGATATCTAGTCCTTAAACATCATTTTTAAATCATCAAATGATAATTATACTTGAATGGATACGATGGAGAATGAATCTCATCGCGTTCGTGGAGACGGTAGTCCATACGTACGCACGAGCGACAATATCATTCTTTTGATATTAAAATAATATATAAATGGATGGTATATCATATATACAGAATCATTAACATGTTATATTTATTATTTACATGAGTTACACATCATTATTATACCCATCCAAATAATATTATATTGAATAACAATTACACCACGACGTGGAGACGGTAAGCCGTACGTACGCACGTATGGTGACATGTTATTCAAAGGGTGGATAGAATACTGAATATGATTGTACCATATTTATAATAACACCACAGTATATGTGAGATACTGGAGTTATTATTTTAGAATGGTAAGAACAAAGGAAGAAGAAGTGGAAGAAGAAATGAACTTGGAGAAGGGTGGTGAAATCATTACCTCTTCTTCGGGTTCTTCCTTTTGATTTGATCAAAAGGGCTCCTTAGGTTGGCTTTATGATCAAACTAAGGCCTCTAGGTTGTAGTGAGGGATGTTGGGAGAGTATTTGGGCAGAGTTTGGCCGATCCAAAAGGCTTTGAAGGTATGAAGAAATGAGAAGGAGGAGTGCCCTTTTATAAGAGGGGTGAGGGGCACCTTTGGAAAAGCTAGAAATATTAATTTATAATAAATTAATATTCGGTTTCTAATGGCTCCAAAGCTTATTATTCAAAGTTTAAGGTGGGGATAGGTCTAAACCCACTAAACCAATAGAATTTAGACAGGTTTGGGTACTTATATTAACCTTATCTTTAAGTATTAACTCTAAGTTAATTAGTTTCACTTTTACAATGTCTCTTTGTATTTTTATATAATATGGTTAATAAACTTACTATATACATCCAAGCTACCCCCAAGTGGTAAATTAATGATGAAAATATCATGATATAAGTCTCTTGTCCGAACCTTAGATTTTTAGGAATTTAATATCAATTAATAATATAATATTTGTTTTAAGAACTCTTTTGTGTCAATTTTGACACTATTCAATAGTTGATTTTTGTGAAACTCATAACAGATTGATTACTTCGAAAAAAGTCAATTACATCAATCCTAATATATCATATTATCCTATAAAATTAGTTTAATTCATTAAAAGTTTCATATTATATTTTTTTGGGTATTTATAATATCAATTATTTTAAATTTTCACTATTATAGTGATTACTGCATCATCATTGTGTCATAAATAAAATATATTATTTAATGTCTAAAAATTATAAATAAAATATCATTATGTAGGGAATCTTTTTAGCTTTCTAATGAATATTTATAATCTAAAATCCAACTTATATATCCCAATGTAACAATTATTTTTCTAAAAGATATATGCTTGTGTCATTTTTGTATTCATTTTGACTTAATTAAAATAAAGTGTCATTATCACATACAAGTGGATCCATGGGGTCCCAAAATCGACCCAAAGATGCCCATGGTCGACCATGTATCAACCAATAGGGTTAAGACACGTTTTAGGGTAATTTAGTATTATTATAATATTAATTTTTAACCCTTATTTACCGGATTTACCCTTAACCATGGTAAATAAAATATTTACCGCAGTAATTATTCAAAATGTCTAAAAATAAAAGTTACCTATTTACACAATTTGAACATCCTGATTCCAAATATGGAATCCATTTTCCTAAATTCTAAACACAGAAGTGGCAGAAATTAATTTAAAATTAATTCCCGCTGTCAAAACCAAAAGCGTGTTTTTAAGAGATAATAACTATCAAAAGATTGACACTTGTTTATGTTCGGTTTAATTGTAAAATTATGTCTAATGACCAACATTATATTAAATTGTAAAAATATATTCTAAATATACTTTAAAACCACTCAAATTCATAATTTATCACTATTAATTATTTTGATTAAAAAAGTTGTTTTTAATTAAAATTTAGTAATTTTCACTATTCATCAAAATATGAAAGTTATCTGAAAAGTACCAAAATTTCACCTTAGGCTAAATTCGATATTCCGAATCCAAAAATGAAGTCCATTTTGAAATATAAAATATATATATTTTCAAAAAGTAGTTATTACTATTTATAACGGCTAGTTTGATTGGTTATGGTGTGTTAGAACTCGGTGTTGCGTACAACACACGCTATCACATTATTCAAAGGGAAATGTACCGTGGAAGCTTGGGGTGTTTCATTTTAAATTTTTGATGTCCCCATTTAGTCAAAAAGTTTAAAATATTGTATTTAAAAAGGTTTCACTATTAGAAGTTGATAAAAGTGAAATACTGAAAATGAATCTGTTCTTGCATTATGACTAAGAAACTCATAATAGGGATTCTAAAATTATAAGGATTATATAAAGTTCAAAATGTAGTTAATACTATTCATGACCTCTTTTAATGGTGTGATTGAACTCGGTGTTGCGTGTAGTGCAAGATATTGAATTATTTTTAAGAAATAACACACTCTGAAATCCTGGGGTGTTACATTCTCCCCTCCTTCAATAAATTGCGTCCTCGCAATTTGAAATTGTTCTTCGAAAATAAAAGGTTGAAAATAGAAAATATATTTGTGGGAAAACCCACATCGGAAATTGGGTTACTAAAATTTAGTCTTAATATGAGGAAAAGAGAAATGAAAGGGTCACCACCAAATTATTATCTTGATTAGGAGAACATTGGTGGCAATTAGAGACATATAATTGGAGGAAAAACGTAAATATTTATAGGTAGTGATTGAGGTCATCAATCACAAAAAGTATAAAATTGAGGTCCTTAAACTCATCAATCTATGATGATTTGAACTACCATCGGTTCAACAAAATATAGGATATTGGGATAACACATTTTTGACGTTTCAAAATATCTTAGTTGAAATCCCACATCGAAAAATGAATTAATGAGGCCTCTATTTAAAATAAAGAGTGGAAAGTATGAAGATTACCGAAAATAACACATACTAGGGTTCCATGTAGGAAAATATGGATATGGAGGAGAAATCTAACCATCAATTATCTGATGGAGAGTGGTAGAGAACATGGCTATGAAAAGGCCAACAATCCCAAAGCCATAAATTAGTGATGATTTAAGGTACCATCTAGGGAAACATTTTTGTTCTAAGTTCCTTTTATTAATGTTGTGGAATTTATTTATGAGATTGGCTAAGATCATAAGGAGATATACTTACTTTATAATCAGAGTTTTATCCATTAATAAGTTTCTACCACAAACTCATCTTTCACTCTAAAAGATAATAGAATGTAATTTTTTATTTATTTATATTATTCGTACAGGGTTCCAAAATAAATGAATTTATAATTCATCTACCAGATCTTTAAAAAAAACAACATTATTTAATCAAGGACATCTCGTGGGCCAGTGGTAGGTGATACACCCTTGTCGCCCTTCAGTTGCGGGTTCAAGTCTCGCAGCCTTGCCGGACGCGACGGGTTGCCGCCCGACCTCCGGGTTGTCCTTTTATGGCAATCCAAAATAATCCAAACTAGAACTATCCAAAATACTTCTGTCTAAACTCACATTCCAACATTTATAAGGAAGGTAAACATAATATAGATCCTTTTTACCCTGTAATAGAATATGAATACCTTCATCATGTATTACCATATTCCTTATTGATTACATTCATGCTCCCTTATTCCATATAGAATGCTGGATATACTTCATTAATCCAAAAATGTTTTAAACCCCAACAATGATGGAATATACAAATCATTAATCAGTTCCAAGGTAGTCAAGAATATCCAATATAATTTATCCAAAACAATCACATATTATTCCAAAATCACTACCTCAGTATAAGAACTATATTATGATTTATCATTCTCTCAACAATATATTTTCCAAAAATTTATCCTGCTATTGAGTCACTTTTCTTTGTTCCACACAATCTCAAGTCCTTAATGAAATAGTACTGCAGTACAATCCTTATATACTCCATAATTATTATAACAAGTACATTGTTGATACAATAATCAATTGACATAATCAACATAAGAACTCTAATCATTCCTCTTCATCTGTGGTAGTATCATAACTTGATTATTATCCAATAACATCATTTGCGGCATAGTCTGATGACTGGGACATAGGTTCGCGTAGTGTCCAAACTCCTTGCAAATGAAGCATTGTACATTTGAAACCATTTTCTTACCCTTGCAGTCACGTACTTTGTGCCCTTTTCCTCCACACTTATAACAAACTCCCATTCCTTTCAGGCAAGTTCCAGGGTGTTTCTTTCCACAGTTACCACATATGGGAAAATTCTTCTTTTCCCTCTTCCCTTTATCCATTTTTCTCTCTTCCATCCTTTTCTTCTCCTGCATCCCTTCAAAGCCATAGGACTCAGTAAACTCTTTACTTATCTTATCAACACATGATATTATTTCTTCATATGATGATAATACATGGGAGACTATTTCTCTTATAAATTCTATCTTAAGACCATGAAAGATATGATCCTTCCTTCTCTTTGAATCATGTGCATTTCTGGAGTTCTCATTCCTTCTACTGGGCGCCATTTCTAAACAATGGCATAAACTAGATCAGTTTATGAATCAAAATACATAATCCCATACTTATAAAACACTTAACATAAATTGAACTATTTATGGATATAATCCATAATCATAAAAAAAAATTTCTTTGAGGATGTGTATACTCATAATCCCTTCAAAATGATTTGTAAAGAAAAAAAGAGTTATCCTAAGCATATCCCCCGGGAGTGTCGTAACCAAGAGTGCAGCAAGGCCCGTTGTCGTGCACCAGTTCCCGTTCGAGTCTAGCTCAAAGCGGTGTTTTCGGGTTTTACCCCTAGGTACATCTGTGCCAGAGCCGCCTCTACCTGCTCGTATCCAGACAGGGATGTATTGCTCGGAAAACTCACAAAATCTCTACAATACCAAAATTCTAGGAAGTTCTTCTATACTAATCCTCAAAGTTCATCTTAGGTCTACGTGCTCTAATCAGAGTTTATCTAAATCTAGATTCCAAGGTTTGTACTAAACTTCCTCTGATACCAACTGTAACGCCCCGACCCCAGTTACCCAGAGTCGGTGCATTATTACATAACATTGGCATGATCACAAGAAAGATCAAATCTCGAAAGACCGATTGGATTAGTAGCCTTGGAAACACTAGATATATTCCTAAGTTTTATATTACATCATTAAACGAAAAACAACTACAACAACATATTGTCTCCATAATCCACACTCATATCCCCACATAATATCCCTGCAGGTCTTTCATAACTTACTTCTTCACTTCCTGGAAAAAATAAAACATAAAAAAAGGGGTGAGCTCAAATGCCCAGTAAGGATAACAATATAGCGGAAACTTTCATAAATAAGAATAAACTATTAAGGCAATGTATAACTAAAACAAAAGCCTTTTAAACATGAACATTCAACATGGTATGGCATAAATAAAATGAAATAATTCCATTTACTTATTCACATGGATATTCTACTAATCGAATAATCACATGCAAAAATCAATAACCACTTTCATAATGTTGGAATGCATAATGCCAGACTATCATAACCACATAGCCAAGGCCTTGTGCCAAGACTACAAATAAGATTTTGTCAAGGCCTTGTGCCAAGACACTAGTTTGTCTCATGAGACCTACCGATGCATCGAGGAGCTATAGCGGGCTCCACCCGTCACTTATTATGTCCAATGCATTCCCATATGAAAAGGTTTAAACATAACATAAACATTCGTTTTAAAACTAGCATACGAAATGTCAAGAATTTCACCATAAACTATGAATGGTATAAAAATAGCACATCCATAGTCAAACATATCACAAAACCTTCAATACAATATAGAAGTTTTGTATCATAATAAATCAACTTCAAATAATCTTAAAGTCCATCAAAGGATGTTGACATAGATGAAATCAAAATTCTTTTTAAAGAAGTATCTCCTTTTATTTTAAAATCATTTAAGATCCATATAAAATAAAACATTTTCTTTGAAAATATTCTTATAAGCTTGTATGGAAAGCTTCGACGATTTTATAACGGCGGAAAATAACTGCACCCGCCGTATAAGTTAAAAAAACATTCTTACCTCAATTCTGTCGAAAAGGTTAAAAAGGACCTTGTTTTGAAAACGACGGAAAGATTCCTTTATAAACCTCTTATAAAAAGTCAAACAAGGGTATAAATGACTTTAACCCATATTATTGTAAATAGTAAAAATGTTTTGAAATACATTTTTAAGAAAACATGGATGTGGATGATAAAGAGATCCCAGTAGATTATTACGTATAAACAACCTCGGATAATGAAGAGATTGTGAAATAACCCTTACCTTGTACTTTTCCTTGGTTGGGGTAGGTTAACCTCCTGTATAATGGTGAAATAGTTGTTATTAAATTATACAAGAATCATATATAATAATATGATATCATATATGATCTTTTAACATTGATTTGTTAATAATATCTTAGAATTATCGTCGTTTCGGGAGTTAACTTACTCATTTTCTTTTATATGTTTTGTTACATAAGCCATGGTTGTTGTATCTTATTCATATCCAGAATGATATCTAGTCCTTAAACATCATTTTTAAATCATCAAATGATAATTATACTTGAATGGATACGATGGAGAATGAATCTCATCGCGTTCGTGGAGACGGTAGTCCGTACGTACGCACGAGCGACAATATCATTCTTTTGATATTAAAATAATATATAAATGGATGGTATATCATATATAAAGAATCATTAACATGTTATATTTATTATTTACATGAGTTACACATCATTATTATACCCATCCAAATAAGATTATATTGAATAACAATTACACCACGACGTGGAGACGGTAAGCCGTACGTACGCACGTATGGTGACATGTTATTCAAAGGGTGGATAGAATACTGAATATGATTGTACCATATTTATAATAACATCACAGTATATGTGAGATACTGGAGTTATTATTTTAGAATGGTAAGAACAAAGGAAGAATAAGTGGAAGAAGAAATGAACTTGGAGAAGGGTGGTGAAATCATTACCTCTTCTTCGGGTTCTTCCTTTTGATTTGATCAAAAGGGCTCCTTAGGTTGGCTTTCTGATCAATCTAAGGCCTCAAGGTTGTAGTGAGGGATGTTGGGAGAGTATTTGGGCAGAGTTTGGCCGAACCAAAAGGCTTTGAAGGTATGAAGAAATGAGAAGGAGGAGTGCCCTTTTATAAGAGGGGTGAGGGGCACCTTTGGAAAAGCTAGAAATATTAATTTATAATAAATTAATATTCGGTTTCTAATGGCTCCAAAGCTTATTATTCAAAGTTTATGGTGGGGATAGGTCGCAAAACACTCAACCAATAGAATTTAGACAGGTTTGGGTACTTATATTAACCTTATCTTTAAGTATTAACTCTAAGTTAATTAGTTTCACTTTTACAATGTCTCTTTGTATGTTTATATAATATGGTTAATAAACTTACTATATACATCCAAGCGACCCCCAAGTGGTACATTAATGATGAAACTATCATGATATAAGTCTCTTGGCCGAACCTTAGATTTTTAGGAATTTAATATCAATTAATAATATAATATTTTTTTTAAGAACTCTTTTATGTCAATTTGACACTATTCAATAGTTGATTTTTGTGAAACTCATAATAGATTGATTACTTCGAACAAAGTCAATTAAATCAATACTAATATATCATATTATCCTATAAAATTAGTTTAATTCATTAAAAGTTTCATATTATATTTTTTTGGGTATTTATAATATCAATTATTTTAATTTTTCACTATTATAGTAATTACTGCATCATCATTGTGTCATAAATAAAATAAATTATTTAATGTCTAAAAATTATAAATAAAATATCATTAGGTAGTAAATCCTTTTATCTTTCTAATGAATATTTATAATCTAAAATCCAACTTATATAACCCTATGTAACAACTATTTTTCTAAAAGATATATGCTTGTGTCATTTTTGTATTCATTTTGACTTAATTAAAATAAAGTGTCATTATCACTTACAAGTGGATCCATGGGGTCCCAAAATCGACCCAAAGATGCCCATGGTAGACCATGTATCAACCAATAGGGTTAAGACACGTTTTAGGGTAATTTAGTATTATTATAAGATTATTTTTTAACCCTTATTTACCGAATTTACCCTTAACCATGGTAAATAAAATATTTACCGCAGTAATTATTCAAAATGTCTAAAAATAAAATTTACCTATTTACACAATTTGAACATCCTGATTCCAAATATGGAATCCATTTTCCTAAATTCTAAACACAAAAGTGGCAGAAATTAATTTAAAATTAATTCCCGCTGTCAAAACCAAAAGCGTGTTTTTAAGAGATAATAACTATCAAAAGATTGACACTTGTTTATGTTCGGTTTAATTGTAAAATTATGTCTAATGTCCAACATTATATTAAATTGTAAAAATATATTCTAAATATACTTTAAAACCACTCAAATTAATAATTTATCACAATTAATTATTTTGATTAAAAAATTTGTTTTTAATTTAAATTTAGTAATTTTCACTATTCATCAAAATATGAAAGTTATCCGAAAAGTACCAAAATTTCACCTTAGGCTAAATTCGATATTCCGAATCCAAAAATGAAGTCCATTTTGAAATATAAAATATATATATTTTCAAAAAGTAGGTATTACTATTTATAACGGCTAGTTTGATTGGTTATGGTGTGTTAGAACTCGGTGTTGCGTACAACACACGCTATCACATTATTCAAAGGGAAACGTACCGTGGAAGCTTGGGGTGTTTCATTTTAAAATTTTGATGTCCCCATTTAGTCAAAAAGTTTAAAATATTGTATTTAAAAAGGTTTCACTATTAGAAGTTGATAAAAGTGAAATACTGAAAATGAATCTGTTCTTGCATTATGACTAAGAAACTCCTAATAGGGATTCTAAAATTATAAGGATTATATAAAGTTCAAAATGTAGTTTATACTATTCATGACCTCTTTTAATGGTGTGATTGAACTCGGTGTTGCGTGTAGTGCAAGTTATTGAATTATTTTTAAGAAATAACACACTCTGAAATCCTGGGGTGTTACATTCTCCCCTCCTTCAATAAATTGCGTCCTCGCAATTTGAAATTGTTCTTCGAAAATAAAAGGTTGAAAATAGAAAATATATTTGTGGGAAAACCCACATCGGAAATTGGGTTACTAAAATTTAGTCTTAATATGAGGAAAAGAGAAATGAAAGGGTCACCACCAAATTATTATCTTGATTAGGAGAACATTGGTGGCAATTAGAGACATATAATTGGAGGAAAAACGTAAATATTCATAGGTAGTGATTGAGGTCATCAATCACAAAAAGTATAAAATTGAGGTCCTTAAACTCATCAATCTATGATGATTTGAAGTACCATCGGTTCAACAAAATATAGGGTATTGGGATAACACATTTTTGACATTTCAAAATATCTTAGTTGAAATCCCACATCGAAAAATGAATTAATGAGGCCTCTATTTAAAATAAAGAGTGGAAAGTATGAAGATTACCAAAAATAACACATACTAGGGTTCCATGTAGGAAAATATGGATATGGAGGAGAAATCTAACCATCAATTATCTGATGGAGAGTGGTAGAGAACATGGCTATGAAAAGGCCAACAATCCCAAAGCCATAAATTAGTGATGATTTAAGGTACCATCTAGGGAAACATTTGTGTTATAAGTTGTTTTTATTAATGTTGAGGAATTTATTTATGAGATTGGCTAAGATCATAAGGAGATATACTTACTTTATAATCAGAGTTTTATCCATTAATAAGTTTCTACCACAAACTCATCTTTCACTCTAAAAGATAATAGAATGTAATTTTTTATTTATTTATATTATTCGTACAGGGTTCCAAAATAAATGAATTTATAATTCATCTACCAGATCATTAAAAAAACATTATTTAATCCAGGACATCTCGTGGGCCAGTGGTAGGTGATACACCCTTGTCGCCCTTCAGTTGCGGGTTCAAGTCTCGCAGCCTTGCCGGACGCGACGGGTTGCCGCCCGACCTCCGAGTTGTCCTTTTATGGCAATCCAAAATAATCCAAACTAGAACTATCCAAAATACTTCTGTCTAAACTCACAGTCCAACATTTATATGGAAGGTAAACATAATATAGATCCTTTTTACCCCGTAATAGAATATGAATACCTTCATCATGTATTACCATATTCCTTATTGATTACATTCATGCTCCCTTATTCCATATAGAATGCTGGATATAATTCATTAATCCAAAAATGTTTTAAACCCCAACAATGATGGAATATACAAATCATTAATCAGTTCCAAGGTAGTCAAGAATATCCAATATAATTTATCTAAAACAATCACATATTATTCCAAAATCACTACCTCAGTATCAGAACTATATTATGATTTATCATTCTCTCAACCATATATTTTCCAAAAATTTATCCTGCTATTGAGTCACTTTTCTTTGTTCCACACAATCTCAAGTCCTTAATGAAATAGTACTGTAGTACAATCCTTATATACTCCATAATTATTATAACAAGTACATTGTTGATACAATAATCAATTGACATAATCAACATAAGAACTCTAATCATTCCTCTTCATCTGTGGTAGTATCATAACTTGATTATTATCCAATAACATCATTTGCGGCATAGTCTGATGACTGGGACATAGGTTCGCGTAGTGTCCAAACTCCTTGCAAATGAAGCATTGTACATTTGAAACCATTTTCTTACCCTTGCAGTCACGTACTTTGTGCCCTTTTCCTCCACACTTATAACAAACTCCCATTCCTTTCAGGCAAGTTCCAGGGTGTTTCTTTCCACAGTTACCACATATGGGAAAATACTTCTTTTCCCTCTTCCCTTTATCCATTTTTCTCTCTTCCATCCTTTTCTTCTCCTGCTTCCCTTCAAAGCCATAGGACTCAGTAAACTCTTTACTTATCTTATCAACACATGATATTATTTCTTCATATGATGATAATACATGGCAGACTATTTCTCTTATAAATTCTAGCTTAAGACCATGAAAGATATGATCCTTCCTTCTCTTTGAATCATGTGCATTTTTGGAGTTCTCATTCCTTCTACTGGGCGCCATTTGTAAACAATGGCATAAACTAGATCAGTTTATGAATCAAAATACATAATCCCATACTTATAAAACACTTAACATAAATTGAACTATTTATGGATATAATCCATAATCATAAAAATTTATTTCTTTGAGGATGTATATACTCATAATCCCTTCAAAATGATTTGTAATGAAAATGAGAGTTATCCTAAGCATATCCCCCGGGAGTGTCGTAACCAAGAGTGCAACAAGGCCCGTTGTCGTGCACCAGTTCCCGATCGAGTCTAGCTCAAAGCGGTGTTTTCGGGTTTTACCCCTAGGTACATCTGTTCCAGAGCCGCCTCTACCTGCTCGTATCCAGACATGGATGTATTGCTCGGAAAACTCACAAAATCTCTACAATACCAAAATTCTAGGAAGTTCTTCTATACTAATCCTCAAAGTTCATCTTAGGTCTACGTGCTCTAATCAGAGTTTATCTAAATCTAGCTTCCAAGGTTTGTACTAAACTTCCTCTGATACCAACTGTAACGCCCCGACCCCAGTTACCCATAGTCGGTGCATTATTACATAACATTGGCATGATCACAAGAAAGATCAAATCTCGAAAGACCGATTGGTTTAGTAGCCTTGGAAACACTAGATATATTCATAAGTTTTATATTACATCATTAAACGAAAAACTACTACAACAACATATTGTCTCCATAATCCACACTCATATCCCCACATAATATCCCTGCAGGTCATTCATAACTTACTTCTTCACTTCCTGGGAAAAATAAAACATAAAAAAAGGGGTGAGCTCAAATGCCCAGTAAGGATAACAATATAGCGGAAACTTTCATAAATAAGAATAAACTATTAAGGCAATGTATAACTAAAACAAAAGCCTTTTAAACATGAACTTTCAACATGGTATGGCATAAATAAAATGAAATAATGCCATTTACTTATTCACATGGATATTCTACTAATCGAATAATCACATGCAAAAATCAATAACCACTTTCATAATGTTGGAATGCATAATGCCAGACTATCATAACCACATAGCCAAGGCCTCGTGCCAAGACTAAAAATAAGATTTTGTCAAGGCCTTGTGCCAAGACACTAGTTTGTCTCATGAGACCTACTGATGCATCGAGGAGCTATAGCAGGCTCCACCCGTCACTTATTAAGTCCAATGCATTCCCATATGAAAAGGTTTAAAAATAACATAAACATTCGTATTAAAACTAGCATACGAAATGTCAATAATTTCACCATAAACTATGAATGGTATAAAAATAGCACATCCACAGTCAAACATATCACAAAACCTTCAATACAATATATAAGTTTTGTATCATAATAAATCAACTTCAAATAATCTTAAAGTCCATCAAAGGATGTTGACATAGATGAAATCAAAATTTTTTTTAAAGAAGTATCTCCTTTTATTTTAAAATCATTTAAGATCCATATAAAATAAAACATTTTCTTTGAAAATATTCTTATAAGCTTGTATGGAAAGCTTCGACGATTTTATAATGGCGGAAAATAACCGCACCCGCCGTATAAGTTAAAAAAACATTCTTACCTCAATTCTGTCGAAAAGGTTAAAAAGGACCTTGTTTTGAAAACGACGGAAAGATTCCTTTATAAACCTCTTATAAAAAGTCAAACAAGGGTATAAATGACTTTAACCCATATTCTTGTAAATAGTAAAAATGTTTTGAAATACATTTTTAAGAAAACATGGATGTGGATGATAAAGAGATCCCAGTAGATTATTACGTATAAACAACCTCGGATAATGAAGAGATTGTGAAATAACCCTTACCTTGTACTTTTCCTTGGTTGGGGTAGGTTAACCTCCTGTATAATGGTGAAATAGTTGTTATTAAATTATACAAGAATCATATATAATAATATGATATCATATATGATCTTTTAACATTGATTTGTTAATAATATCTTAGAATTATCGTCGTTTCGGGAGTTAACTTACTCATTTTCTTTTATATGTTTTGTTACATAAGCCATGGTTGTTGTATCTTATTCATATCCAGAATGATATCTAGTCCTTAAACATCATTTTTAAATCATCAAATGATAATTATACTTGAATGGATACGATGGAGAATGAATCTCATCGCGTTCGTGGAGACGGTAGTCCGTACGTACGCACGAGCGACAATATCATTCTTTTGATATTAAAATAATATATAAATGGATGGTATATCATATATACAGAATCATTAACATGTTATATTTATTATTTACATGAGTTACACATCATTATTATACCCATCCAAATAATATTATATTGAATAACAATTACACCACGACGTGGAGACGGTAAGCCGTACGTACGCACGTATGGTGACATGTTATTCAAAGGGTGGATAGAATACTGAATATGATTGTACCATATTTATAATAACATCACAGTATATGTGAGATACTGGAGTTATTATTTTATAATGGTAAGAACAAATGAAGAATAAGTGGAAGAAGAAATGAACTTGGAGAAGGGTGGTGAAATCATTACCTCTTCTTCGGGTTCTTCCTTTTGATTTGATCGAAAGGGCTCCTTAGGTTGGCTTTCTGATCAAACTAAGGCCTCAAGGTTGTAGTGAGGGATGTTGGGAGAGTATTTGGGCAGAGTTTGGCCGAACCAAAAGGCTTTTATGGTATGAAGAAATGAGAAGGAGGAGTGCCCTTTTATAAGAGGGGTGAGGGGCACCTTTGGAAAAGCTAGAAATATTAATTTATAATAAATTAATATTCGGTTTCTAATGGCTCCAAAGCTTATTATTCAAAGTTTATGGTGGGGATAGGTCGCAAACCACTCAACCAATAGAATTTAGACAGGTTTGGGTACTTATATTAACCTTATCTTTAAGTATTAACTCTAAGTTAATTAGTTTCACTTTTACAATGTCTCTTTGTATGTTTATATAATATGGTTAATAAACTTACTATATACATCCAAGCGACCCCAAGTGGTACATTAATGATGAAACTATCATGATATAAGTCTCTTGGCCGAACCTTAGATTTTTAGGAATTTAATATCAATTAATAATATAATATTTGTTTTAAGAACTCTTTTATGTCAATTTTGACACTATTCAATAGTTGATTTTTGTGAAACTCATAACAGATTGATTACTTCGAACAAAGTCAATCAAATCAATACTCATATATCATATTATCCTATATAATTAGTTTAATTCATTAAAAGTTTCATATTATATTTTTTTGGGTATTTATAATATCAATTATTTTAATTTTTCACTATTATAGTAATTACTGCATCATCATTGTGTCATAAATAAAATAAATTATTTAATATCTAAAAATTATAAATAAAATATCATTATGTAGGAAATCCTTTTATATTTCTAATGAATATTTATAATCTAAAATCCAACTTATATAACCCTATGTAACAACTATTTTTCTAAAAGATATATGCTTGTGTCATTTTTGTATTCATTTTGACTTAATTAAAATAAAGTGTCATTATCACTTACAAGTGGATCCATGGGGTCCCAAAATCGACCCAAAGATGCCCATGGTCGACCATGTATCAACCAATAGGGTTAAGACACGTTTTAGGGTAATTTAGTATTATTATAATATTATTTTTTAACCCTTATTTACCGGATTTACCTTTAACCATGGTAAATAAAATATTTACCGCAGTAATTATTCAAAATGTCTAAAAATAAAATTTACCTATTTACACAATTTGAACATCCTGATTCCAAATATGGAATCCATTTTCCTAAATTCTAAACACAAAAGTGGCAGAAATTAATTTAAAATTAATTCCCGCTGTCAAAACCAAAAGCGTGTTTTTAAGAGATAATAACTATCAAAAGATTGACACTTGTTTATGTTCGGTTTAATTGTAAAATTATGTCTAATGTCCAACATTATATTAAATTGTAAAAATATATTATAAATATACTTTAAAACCACTCAAATTCATAATTTATCACTATTAATTATTTTGATTAAAAAAGTTGTTTTTAATTTAAATTTAGTAATTTTCACTATTCATCAAAATATGAAAGTTATCCGAAAAGTACCAAAATTTCACCTTAGGCTAAATTCGATATTCCGAATCCAAAAATGAAGTCCATTTTGAAATATAAAATATATATATTTTCAAAAAGTAGGTATTACTATTTATAACGGCTAGTTTGATTGGTTATGGTGTGTTAGAACTCGGTGTTGCGTACAACACACGCTATCACATTATTCAAAGGGAAACGTACCGTGGAAGCTTGGGGTGTTTCATTTTAAATTTTTGATGTCCCCATTTAGTCAAAAAGTTTAAAATATTGTATTTAAAAAGGTTTCACTATTAGAAGTTGATAAAAGTGAAATACTGAAAATGAATCTGTTCTTGCATTATGACTAAGAAACTCATAATAGGGATTCTAAAATTATAAGGATTATATAAAGTTCAAAATGTAGTTAATACTATTCATGACCTCTTTTAATGGTGTGATTTAACTCGGTGTTGCGTGTAGTGCAAGTTATTGAATTATTTTTAAGAAATAACACACTCAGAAATCCTGGGGTGTTACATTTTCCATATGCACATGGTGGCCAATCTTGGACACATCTCATTACGAAATTCCAATTCCTTCCTATCCATGTCTAATGTCGCCAAACAGAAAAAAAATCAGAACAGAAATCTCCTTTGATACCACATTGTAACATCCCAGCTTGAATCACCATCAAACCTGTGGCTGGACCGGTAGGTCACATGGCCTCAAGCACGTCTCCCCGTATGCCAGATTCTGCCGAATATCAGCGATGGTCTCAGAGGTGATAGAGGGGAGAGTATAACATAATGTCAGAGTAACACATCGGTATCTCAGAGTAAATAAAATTCAATAGAGGAAGCAGTAAAAGATAAAAAATGAAAAAAAAGCAGCGGAAAACAAATCGGGATCACTTTTATAAAATGTGGACAAAGCCATTTTATACGATACATGGATGAAAAATGATACAAAGTGAAAACATGAAACAATACAACATGCTTACAATACAATGTAATAGAATAATGAAAAGTCAGCAAGGCCCGACAGGCATTCTCCTTAGCATCATGAGCTCCAACTCGGTCATTTGCTTCTATCCCAATGTACAAGCAACAAAACAACCAACCTAGGTCCTGCAAGCATGTAGGTCTACTCGGGTACCCCAGTGCAATGGAGGCCTGAGTAGGGTGTGAGATATAAATCTCAGAAGGCCAGCGCCACCGTTGTCTAACCCAAACCAGACTTTGTAATATTAATTAAAGCAGTAAGAAAGTGTAGAAGGATTGAATAAGTTGAAAAAATGGAATAACAACACTAGTACAAGTTTCCCAAGGAAAACCTGACGACTATACAAGCTTCGGCTCGTAGCCGGGATATTAGTCTGATCATGCCACTACAGTTACACATGTAAATATTTATAAATTCTTGAGTGTGGTAAGCGTGCCTCCCACCCATCATATGAAGATAGTGGGAACGAGGTATGAATGCCTCTCGTCCTTATAGGTCAACTGGAAAGGGGTATGAATGCCTCCCTTCCATAATTTGTGATTATTGGGTATGAGGAAAGAATGCCTCTTGTCCCTATTGGTCAACTGGAAAGGGGTATGAATGAATCCCTTCCATCATTCGCGATTAGTGGGCATGAGCTAAGAATGCCTCTCATCACTATAACTCAACTGGCATGGGGTATAAATTCCTCCCTTCCATACATATATAGAGATCGCATCAGGCGTGGGGTAGACATGCCTCCCACCCATACTCAAGTAAGCTGGAATGGGGTATACATGCCTCCCATCCATAATTGTTCAATGTAGATGGCATGGAGTATGAATTCCTCTTATCCATAACCACACACATTAGTTATTAGCATTATAATTAAAATTCATAAAAAAGAACATCTTATGCACTTCAAACATACATTCAACATTCACAAACACCCATAATCAAATATGGTACTCATTCAAAAAAATAACAATAAACACTAGGGTAATCCTCTAACCCTCTCTAGTGTGATATTCAGTTAAAAAATCATTCATACTTATCAAACAACCCATAAGTCATTACCTCTTATGCGCACCAATTAAACATATAAAATTCACAACCCAACCCATTAACTATGTCATTTAGCGCACTTTCCTTTTTCAAGGTCATTTTATCCAATTTTCCTATTCATAGAAAATTTGGAAAGGGTTCCCCATGAGGGTCATTCCATTTAAAGGATACAATCTTACTCAATTTTCCTAACATGGAAAATTGACCCCAACACAAGTATCACAACCATTTCATCCTACTTGTCTCAACAAGACAAATTCACATACAATGCATCAAAGAGGTGTTATAATAATATAGTAGACAAGCATAAAAATTCAATCACTACTTTTTATCCTGAAGACAGTGCACCTATGATCAAGGGGTTTTATTATTAAATAATTTTTTTAGTGACCAAGAAACCATTTTAATCTTGTCCCTGCAATTCACACTCTTTGTACACATGCATTTAATTGAAACTGAACTTGCATAATTAACGTACTAAATAGTACAGAAATAAGTCACTAATACTTCACTTTAAATTAAAGGGGAAGGAGAGTGCCCCTACCTTAAGGTGGATCCATCCATCCACTCTGGATCTTGGTGCTTTCTCTCTAAAGCTGCCGCTGCTGCTCCCCCACTGAGCATAAGCACCTCAAACCAAAGTCGGAAACCAAAGCCAACCCAAAATCCTAACCCACAACGCAAAACATACAAGGAACTCTTCAACAACCTATGACATTAAATTAGAGGATTCCCAAAACTTAAACGGGAAAAACCCTTACCTCGGAAACAACTCGGTGGATCGAAACAACCGCAATCCGCCTCGACTTCGGCAACGGACATTATACGCACACCAATGAGGTCCAGAGGGACCTTTCGCACCCATTTACAAAAGAAGAAACAAGAATAAAACAAATTAAACAAAACCGCTAAACCTAGGGGTTCAGAAGAAATAGATTAGGGAAATGGGGAGGCCGAAAATCATCCAAGGAAGGAATGGGAAGGATGTGAGTGACCTACCATGAAGATTCTGAAGGAGAATTGCTAAGGAATAGAGGAGAGGAGGTCCGACCGAGGGAGGGCTCGCTTGAGGCCATGGCGCCATGGGAGGGGGCTCATGCAGTCTGGCTGAGAGAAGTTAGGGAGACTTTATTAGATTTAGGAGTAATTTTAATTTCATTCTAAATATTTCTAAAACCCAAAACTGGGCAGGGCGCACGGTTTACCTCGCACGGTTTTCCAAACCATGCAAAAACCATGTGGAACCCATATGGACACCCAGGGAACCCCGCACGTGCTGGCCGCACGGTTAGGGAAAACCGTGCACAGGCCGTTTATACTTCCCCTCTCCCTGATTCATGTTGTACGGTTTGGGAAATAGTGCGCCAACTGTGTGCCTTCTGCTGCTCTTTAAAAACCATCCTCTTTCGAGTACGATGCACCCGGAACACCTCGAGCCACTTGGAAAACTAAACAGGTACTCGCCTATGTCCAAAAACATTAAGAACAAGGATCAAAACCATCAGAATCTCATTTCGAAGTCTGATATTAAATTCGAACAGTTCAGTAATTGAAAAGGATTAAATTTATCCACTTTTTTAACCCAGTACAAAACGTGTGTCATTACATTAGTCCCTTTGATTGAAATGTTTTATTCTAAATAAAAATATAGACATAGTTTTCTATGGGCATTTACCATCTCGAAAAAACTAAAATATATAGGAATCAACCACATTGGATGATGGCACTAGTATACAACATTCAAGATTTGATATATCCTGATAAAATGATAATATAATATTGTGTTACATTATATGAGGTATTATGTTGTTAAGAAATTAAATTATTTATCAATAGATTCCTTGTCATGTTTCTTGATTAGAATTTTTGAATTTTGGATGATTTACCTTTTCCCTCTTTGAATGATTCGTAGAGGGTCAAAAAGTACATGTATCAAAAAATCTCAGATAAATAATATATTATTGTTCATAATTTAACAAGTTGAATAAATATAATCTCAACACATGTTTTGATAATTATTCATGTATTATTTAATTCATATATTATTTCACCATTTATGTTAGAGAATATTATTTTTGAGAAGTATATAATAAATATTTTTTATTTGATTTAAAGAATCTAATATTTTTCTATTTATTAGTAGATAATAGTGTGATATTAATTTATTAAATTAGTTTTCATTATTCTACGCCCGATAAATGATGTTGAGGAATAAACGAACAATTTTTTAGATCGATTGATAAATAATATTTATTGAATATCATTTAATTAACTGTTATATCATTAAATTTGAATGTTAATAACATGTTGAAAATATAATAATATTATAAATATTATGAAAATCAGTATTCAAAAGTAATTAACCAATTATTAATGGTCACTTGTGAAAATAACTATTTCTAAAAAATAGAATTATTTAAAAATAAATATATTATTTTTACAAGAGATCCAATTCATTTTTTTCACAACGATAGATGGAGAAAATCCACTCCCTTCATAGAGATATCCCTCTCCAATATTGATCCCAATAATAGATAGAGATCATTATCCACCATCTACTCTGAAGTCTAGTGATATGAAGAATAATGCTTTGGAATTGTTTCTAGTGTATATAAATGGAGAATAATTTTAGGGATATGATAGTCTGTAATAGAAACTAGAAATTCCTGAGGAAATGTTTGGAGATTTTTGGAATAAGTGTTGATCATCAATAGATGAAATCTTTTCATGATTCCTACAAAGAGAATACCTTACAACATAGATCTATTATCTTATTAATCAATGAAGAATGAATACATGAAATGTGATTATTTAATTTATTAAATAAATTATATGTATTATTTGAATCTCATACCCTCAGTTATAGAGTTTGGTCCATTTTTATTTTCATTTTGTTAATTTAATTTTTTACAACACTCATTTTCATGTTTATCTCAGATTCATCACTGATAATGGAAAAAACTAACATTCAGAACAACACATTTCACACTTCTTCTTCACATATTACCTTCACATATAACACTTTTACATACTATAATATAAAAATTTATTTGATTCTTTCTTATTTATCCTTTATAAATCTCAGGTTCTCCTTACATCATGTTGTTAGTAGATTATATACATTAATGAATGGGTCGAGAAAAAATCACATTAAGATGAGGATTAAAGGTAATTAACTACTATAAAAATGGTAAGAATAATCATCATAATTAGATAATAATAATAGGATCATCATCATAACCATGGGGCAATCATTTGGTAAGATCATGGAAGGTATAAATGCATTAAAATTAATCCTCTTATAATGGTGGTCAAATACAACACACAGTTGTGAACAAAGTTATCATAGTGTTCATGCATAACATGTGTACATAATAATAAAATCATAATTATAAAACAAATAGAATTTTGTTTATTAATATAAGACATTATATCATGAGATTCATCAAATTAGCGAATTCATTGGATTGATATATAATTATGGGGAATCTATTGACATCAAAATATTTCCATAATCATCCATTTCAATTAGAACATATAAAAATAACAGTCATTAAAATAATAATATAAAAGAATTGGTTTCATAAAGATTTCATAAACAATCAATTGATTCATTAAAAATTTTATTCCAAAATTAAAATTGGGATCATGATTTGGAATAAAATATTATTTTTCATTGGATAAGAAAGAAAACATATGGAGTGACATATTTTTATTAAAATAAAATTATATTTGAAAATTCAAAATTTCTGATTAAAATTAATGGTCGAAAACATGTATGGAGAAAAAATAAAATTGAAGAATAATGATATGATATTTAAGACAAAATAAAAAATTATTCATACTGAAGTTGATGGGAGACAGGGAAATCCCAAATAAATGGAGTTTGGTTCCATAATCCCATTATAATAATTGACGATCTAATTCATCACATTTACAAACCCGTAATAGTAAACATTTGATTATTAAAGCATTGATCCTTAACTAAATTATGTTAACATTTCCACCATTTATTTATAACAATAATGCAATTAATCTTTTTAACTGTTTGAAAAATGTTAATTTTTTTCATATCATGTTTTAATTATTTATTCTCGGTTTGATTGGATATTACTAATTTTGAGAAATGTCATTTTAAATGAGTATAAATACTTCCATTATATTATAATTTATATAATTACAGGTTTATATATTATATATATTTCATAATATCCATCAATGATGATGGATATATGCGTTTACATGAGAATTTATCTCTAACTGAAAATTGATGGGAAAATCATGGGAGAGTGTGAAAGGGATGACTGCAATTTATTTTTTTTGTAAATATGATATACATTCAAGGATATAAGACCTAATATAATGTTATATTACTAAATATATAATAATATATGGTTTTTCTAAATGTTTTTAAATAAAAAAATAGATGAATGTAGGGATGATTTTATCAAAACACTCACAATCATCAGTGTAACCTCTCTTGTACGTCACTAAAACAACATTGATTCGTATAGTTGGATTACTACATAACATCCTAAGGTATTTTATGGGGTTGATTGTGATGATTTGGAACAAATTATAAAAGTTTAATGTGAGTGATGTGTTGTTTTCCAAGGTGATAGATATTACTTTTTTATTAATAATGAGATGGGTATTTTAGAATAAAATATTATATATAATAACAAATCAATGGAAGAAAAATGTTTAAATGGTCTTTTTAAATAAATAATATATTAATATAATAAAATATTTTTTATAAATTATAATTTAATATAATTTTAATTTTTTGAGTTATTATAAAGGTTAAAGAAAACAATGAAAAATTATTATTTTAAAGGATCACTTTTGAATTTAGTTTTCCAAAACATTTTTCAGGTTTTTGATTATAGTTTATTTTATTTTAATGTATCATTTATTTATTTTATTTTTTATAATCATGTTCTAGATATATTTATAAAATTATTACATTAAGAATTATGAACATTATTATAATGTAGTTATAAG
Organism: Viscum album; assembly: GCA_963277665.1. Classification (NCBI taxonomy): domain Eukaryota; kingdom Viridiplantae; phylum Streptophyta; class Magnoliopsida; order Santalales; family Viscaceae; genus Viscum; species Viscum album. The sequence continues at coordinate 24,095,835 of OY728120.1, read as the reverse complement.
TGAAATTATATTTTCACTATTCACCTAAAAAATAATGCCATCCAAAAAACTAAAAACTAAATCACCCATTAAAAATTTCAATATTCGTTCTTCAATCAGGATACTAATTTTAACAATAAAAATTAACATAGATAATTTTATATTTTAATATATATATATATTAATATTGTTTAAGATATGGTTTATAAAAAATCATCTTATATTTTGAATGAGTTTTTTAGTCATGATATGTTTTTGGAAGTATACTCTTTTTATTTCATAAAATTATCATGATTCATAATATTTTTATCATAATGTATTATTTGAATGTAAAATTACTATTCCGACAGTCTAGGTTCAATTCCCAAAATTCGTTTTATTATTCAGAATGACTAGGATAATATTCTGATGGTCACATTATTATTCCAAAAGTCATGTTACATGCAATAAATATCACTTATTTCATTCTGTAAAAATTTACTACAATTCCTCCCAATGTAATATATTTTAACATCCTATAATGTTGATTAGTATTCTAATATTCAATTTCATTTCTATGGTGTTGGCACTAGGAGTGATGATTTGAGCAGTTTGGGAGATCAATATTTTCGCAATTTATATTTTACTTATATATATATTTTTTAAAATTTTAATTTTTGGCCTTCATCATTGGTTTAGATAAGGATTAATATAATATTATTTATAAATTAAATAATTATTTTGATTTGGTTTTGTTTGTAACATTATTTATAATATTATAAAAAAATATTTTTAGAATATAAATATATATTATAAAATATGAGTTGTTACATTATTCCCCTTCTCGAAGTGTTATCCCTAAAATTTCAACTCATATTAACAGTTGATTATATGTAGTGTTTCTTCCATTTATTTTTTTCTTCATTTTCCCATGTCACCTCTTTTTCATATAGTTCCTCCATAACACATGGAAAAATATAGTTGTCTTTTTTCATACAACATCACCTCCATGGTATGATATTTCCAATAGTATCTCCCCACGAGAGAAGTCATTCTCCAATTCTACCATCTCAATATTCAGTATATATGAGGTGTAATGAATTTACATCTTCAGTAAAAACATATTGAACATGTGATGAACATGATCCATGTTTTATTCAAGTGACTGATGATAGGATAATACTCCAATAAGATCAAGGATATCAAATTGTACAATGTTACTAGGGATATGCAACCCTTTCATTCTAAACATCATTTCTCTGTCCAAAGATTTTATTTAAATGAAAACATTTCCGTTAAAATCAATTTATATGTCCCTTCAACAGACATGAACATATCCCTTTTTTGGATTCAATTCATATTTTAAATGTTTTTCGATGGATTCATCATATTATATAATATATTTCAAAAAATCAGGTCCAAGTAGGTTTTATTCTGAACCATCATGCCAAGAGGCTTCAGTTCTAAATTACTTCCCATAAAAACATCATATTGAGTCATTTGAATGCATTATTTGAAGTTGATGATTTTGGAAAACTCAAATCATTATAGATTTCTATCTTATCCACAATTAGATTCCATTAAGCAATCCCATATCATGTCCTTGATAATCAAAATAGTCCTTTTAGAGAGTCTTTTAGGATGATGGTGGTAGGCAGAAATGTTATTTCAGGTAGATTATTAATTCCAAAAGTTTATTCAGTTCCATCCCTTAAGGGAATTTAGATAAAGGTGTGTCTTTGGGAATATGTTCTATTGATAAATCTACATCACTTTCTAAGGGATATCTCGGAAACTCATCAGGATCTAAATCAATGTTTTATTTAATTAAGAGAATTTCCTCTATGATAATACATTCAGTTGACATTACTATTTGGGAATTTATGCTACTTCATAATGTGTCCACACCAACACCATTGAATTATTTTAAAATAGAGATTCATGATCATCCTTTAATTTTATAGGAGAAAGGGATGGTTCAGAATATGAAAAGGGATTTCATTTTCCTAGAAATCTATGTGATCTGAATATAATAATATATAATTTAAGCACATTATAGCATCGAATTCAGAAAAAGGAAGAATTATAAGATTCTAAATAATAGTCTCCACACATATGAAAATAGGATAATATTCCAATATATGGGATATAATAATCAAAACACTATGTATATTTATATATATCTCTACCTCAATGAATAAGGGTTTTGATGAAACCATTCTATATTTCTTGTAACATTCTTACCAAAGATCATCAAAATCCATTCCCCATGTTGGTCGGTCAAATTGCCTCAGGTGTGACTTCCCATATGCTAGAGGCTTCTGAATAATAGAAATGATGTAAATGTGGTTAAGTAGGGAGATTATACATTCATATGAGAGTAGTGAGATAGATAAAAACATATACAATCAACAACAGAAGCATAATATATATAGTCCTAATAATGAATCTATAGAATCATAAATAGATTTTTGAATAAGTAAGAGGGAAGATATAATAAAATGATAACATAATAAAATTTTCTAATGATATGTCTTGTACATTAATTAAATTACAATTTATTAAATCTATATGAAACCCATTCCATTTAATGTATTATTTCATTACTATTATTGTTATAAACTTATAAGTGGAACACATCATTATTTAAATATATTGTTGTGACAGGTGGACCTATACTTATATACCCCTCCAATAAAATTGAAAAGGTGACGTATCTAGTTAGATAATTTTCATTATGAGGTATCATTACTGTTGAATTATTCACAACTCTTTGTGTTATTTGATCATTATGGAATGATTTTTCAATTTTATGCATTTCATATTCTGTAACATTATCTAATGCTTCAATCATGAAACTGATGATATTAATATGCTTATGAAATTATGATAATGATTATTTAAACCCATGTAATATTTAATCATACCCATTAATATCTCTCTTACAAAGATTTTAGCTCACCCTATTTATTGATGTATATCCTTTGGTCGCCACATATACTATGGACAACATGAGAAATAATATGGATAAAAAAGAATGATTCTACTAATGATTTAACATATTTTTATATGTGTTGTATGATCCATATTTTGCAAATATATTATTCCAATCAATCATTGAATTTTTAAATACTTTTTTTATCATCATTATAATGATTTAATAATAGTGTATGAAAAATTTGGTTCCCTATAGTTTTTATTAGAGGTATGGTTTAGTTAATTTTTGAGTTAGGAAAAAATTGTAATAACCCTTATGATAAATAAAAGTACATTAAACATGCAATAAACAATATTTTTGGAAAAGGATAAATGTAGGGATCACAAATATTAATCATTTCGAAATAATTTTGAAAAACAATTTATTATTTATTTAGGATCTTTTGAAAAAAAAATTATAACATTTTCTATTTTAAAAAATAGTGGGAATTATTAGAAACAATGACTATAATCCATTTGTTGTAAAATTTAACAATTTTCTGAAAAATATCCCCAATTCTTGGGAGGTGGAGGTAAAAAATTTTAAGAAATTTTTACCCCTATGTGTTTGAGTCTGTACAGTAACATGAACTATATGGAATGTATCACTTGACCCAAGAAGTATCTATGTGATATTGAGTCATTCATGTACAATAACATTAAGAAATTCTTCATGTATTGGAGTGAAAGACACCATGATATTGAATATTGAAGAGACATGAAGAAGATTACCAACATGATAGAGGAATGTAAGGCAATTCCAAATGATCTGCCCATGGTTAAATTGTTAAAAAGGATGGTTCACTTTAAATATGAAATTTTTTACACTAGACCACCTGAAATTGATGATAATAATCATAAAAACCCACAAAATCAAAAGGAGAAAGGGAAATTTTATTGAAAAAATATTGATGTTGTGGTGCTTTAGAATGAATATGTATAGGGTTAATCCATATTCAATCAAGAATGGAAAAATTCCAATTTTATCATGTCTCATTGCAATCCTTTTTATTTTTTTAAAAAAAAATTTGAAATCAAAATTGAATTGATAAAACCTTTAAGTAGAGATATTTGGAAAATAAAATAAATATACAATCATTTCATCCCAACTACATGAATCATATCCTATAACATATGCAAGAAGATTATTCTGTAAAATCTCATAATCTATTACATAGTGGAATTTGATACAAATATAGGCATGTATTATCTATTATTGTATAGAGAACGCCTCAATTTTTTGGAAAATGAAATATTTATCATCTTCTGAATAATACCATATTCGTCTAAAAATATAAATATGATCAATAATCTCATTTGGAAAGTTACTCAAAGGTGTGGGTGTTGATACCCTATGAAGATAGATAGCTTTTATAACTAGTTTAGTAAAAGGAAGGTATCAACATGGATATAAATATCATTTTTATTGAATTAACAGATATATTTCCTTAATATTTACCTATAAATCACACATTTTTTATGTAGATTTATAAATTGAACAAAAAAATTAGGAAACTCTTATCTCTAATTGCCTCAAAATTATGTCCTCAATTAAACCAGATGAGTTAATGAAGTAGTTGTAAAAATAGTAACACAAAGGGTCTATATTACCTCAAAAATCACCAAAGGGTGAAATGGTTCTCTTTCTAAAGAAAAAGGATGGATTGATAAAACATTGTATCGGTTAATATGAGTTCGATCAAAATAACCATAATGTAAAATAATCATTGACTACTTATTGATGAATTTTCTGAGAATTTATTTGGTGCTCAATTGTCCTCAATAGTGGATCTTAAATATGGATATCTTTATTTGAAGGTGAAGAGTCTATATGTTCACAAATAATCCTTCCATACATGTTATGGGCGCTATGTGTTCATATTCAACTCCATTATACATACTAAACCCATATAATTTTAAAGGATTTTATGAATAGTGTATTTTGAGATTACCTAGAAAACATTGTGGCAGTATTTAATAATGATAATCTCATTTCAAGTAAGATAATTAATGATGTTGAATATTATTTTATTATTGTGCATGAAATAATAATGAAGGATAATGTTTATAGTAAGTTCAGAATTTCAAACTTATAGATGTAGCAAGTCATTGTATTTCATAATTGGATTACATGATAAAACATTTTTTATATGAATCACATACAATGTCAATTGACTAATAGACCAGAGTATGAAGTGTTACATAAATCCATATTTATCTTACATTTACAGGATACTATAGACTTTGGGTAAAAAAAACTCCTCATTTTATATCCTGCTAACTAAGTTTACATAAAATGGTTTAAAGGACCTATAGAAAAAAAAATTTGGAAATGATTATGAAGAATTGGAAGAGGCTAATAAATATACTTTTACTCACACTACCTTCTAGGGGAGTAGTTTTATTGAAATAAAGTGATGCTATGATGAAACTCATAGGCTGGGTACCCATTAAAAATGAAAAAGTGATAAACTATTTTTTGTACCCCCAGTTTTTGTTATATAACCCTTAATTGATGCTTCTATAGTTTATAAAGTCAAGTGTGATTAATGGGTGGGTTGAGAGAACATTGAATTATGTTTTGAGGGAAAAGGGAAGTCGCACGGGCACCACCTAGTTTGTATAACTGTTCGGCCAAACCATGCATAGTTGGTTGTTTTGAGGTAGTGGCTCCCACACACCTAGAGCATGGTTAGAGAGACCGGGCAAGGAATTCATGATAGGGTCATCCTAGGTAGTTGATAATGTACTGTTAGCTCCCAATTTATCTAACCCCGTGAACTAACCATGCGGGCACTAAAGTGATATCCTAAAAAAGTGGATCTCAGATGTTTTTGCCTCTAAATGAATAATTTTTCATCATAAGTGGCCACAAATTGATATTTTTATTCTCCTATAGCCAGAGAAGGTTCTCCAATCATTCCAGTGGAAATCTGAAGGATTCCCGAGGGAAATCAATGATGGATTAATGAGGAATGTGATCGTTTTTCTTTGTTCATTGTTCAGTTCCTTAGTTCTACTTAGATCTACATATTATCTTCCAAATTTTTCTTAACTCTATGACCATTATGGGTATATCTAGGAATGGTGATGCCAAATATGATTATATTTGGTCTCATTCTTGTTAGGATAAGAGATCAATGGCGGTTTCATGGAAAATTTACTCGATTTTCTAGAGTGTTATTCATAAGTTGTGGTTTTCATCAAAACCTTTGAGGTATGAGGCTTCTTTCTCGACTCCACCTAGTAGAAATGATTATAATGCTTTCAAATTGAATGTCAGGTCTGAATTTTTTGGGATTTTGGGGTTCAAAACTTATTGGAATACTTCTTGAGTGAAGGTATGTGAAATCTGGAAAATTTGGGATTTTGAATGAGTGCTTATGTACTTAATTTTAAAATAGAGATTTTAAAATGGTGATTTTTTTGGAATTTTGACACTTGGTATGGATTATATGTTTTCAATAAAAGGGAATTTTTTATTTAATGTAAATTCTTATTTTTAAATTGGTTTATTATTTTGTTTTCAATAAATGTATTGTTTAACTGAATTGTTTTGAATTTGATGAACACATGTGGTTTTTGACATGATAATTGTGTGTGTTCGTGGGTATAAGAGAATGATAAGGGTTAAGGGTATACCCCATCATTAACGGGGTAGATTAGTGTTGGGTCTCACCCTAGTCAAATATGGTTTGTTGGATGGGTAATTATTAGGGATCTCCCCCATTATTAACGGGATGGATAAGGGTTTAGGCTCCCCCCAGTCAATTGGTTCACTAGGGACGACTAAGTGAAAATATGAATCACTACTCATGAGTATAAGTACATCCAAGTAACATGTATATATGGATGTATGGATGAAAGGAATGAATTGTTTATATCAACAGAATATTGAGAATTGGTTTTATAACATGCTTATTTATTTTTATGGAAAAATAACTTTTTGGAAAATTGGTTTCAATTTCACATGTTTGATTTTGGTTATAAATGGTTTTTGTAAACTTGTATATATATGGTTATAAAATATTTTGGTGAATTTTTTTATGTAAAATATTTTATATGAACATTAATAACTTTTCTATCCATGTGTAATGAGTAGGTATGTTATTTAGGGAAACCTACTAAGTTTTATACTCACTCTTTCTTTGGAACTGTGGTGCTTTTGCAGATGTTATCATACTTTACAGGGGAAAAGGTAACATTTTCCACGTTTTTAGCAATACCTAATGATGTTTTTGCGTTGTGGAGATTATGGTTCTTGGAGCTTGTAGATCTTGTAGTCATGTGATCTTTTTGAGAGCCTTGTGTAGTTAATCCACTGTGTTCTTTGATACATGGTTATTCTTCAGTTGTTTCATACTTTTAGGTGGTTTATGAGATACATGATGTTGTTGAGTTGTGTTTTATTTGTTCTTTCATCATATAGTGAATGTTTTGTTATGGTTGGTTAGTTTATTGATCTATTTCATAAAGGGATAATCATTCCCCACATGTATTTGAAATCCTTTGGAATTTATTTCAAGCCTTTGGTATCTTGTGGATGTATCTTAAGGCCTAGTAATGGCTCATTGTACTCTCAAGACAATGAGAATTGGATGGACATTATAAATGGAATCAGTCTAGTCCATCCCTTGTGGTACAAATTATTAGTGTTCGTGGTCCATGAGATGGAACTCCTTTCCATCTATCTCATGGGTTGAGATCTTTGAGAGGATTAGGTTTGTCAGAAGATGAAATTTATAGTATAAAGTGATGTAGCTAACTTGTTTATACTAAACATCAAGTTATCGGGCTGTTGGGTACACAAGTGTTTGGATACACATCTAGAATGTTGAAAATCTCAATATCATGGGTTTATCAAATGAGATGAGAATGAAATGAATTAAAAAGGAATTCCCACTATGATTTCATATCTCATTGTGAGGAATGATTATGATTTTGTGAAAGGATGTAAATTTTTTAAAAAAGAAGCTTTTTTTTCAAATGAATGATTTTGAAAAGAGGATACCTAGTGTATTTTGAAAATGTTCGGATTTTCAAAACCAATACTTGATTTTCAAAAAATGGATGAACGTGGAAAAACTTAGTTTTTTGAATAAATTTTTTTTATAGTTGATGTGATAGCATTTGAAATGATAAGAAATTAGTTTCTAGATAGTGATATTGATGGGGTTTTTGGCTGGTTTAGGAAATGGTATCTAGTAGGAATCATAGAAACTAGTCGGAAGAGGCCAATGAGAACATGGTTTCACCTGAACCACAGGTGATCCAATAGTTGGTCCAAAGCATTGCACATGATTTTAAAATAGCTAAGTTGGGACTGCAAATATATACTTTGTTTACGATATTTTTCACTACCAAAAATCCAAGTGGGGGAAGTATAGTTTTCTTCACTTGGGGTTTTGAGGACTCTAGCACTAAGAGCAAGAGTAAATAAGAAACATTTTATCAAGGAGAAATAACACATCATAATCGGGCCATACAAGAAATTAACCTTCCTCCAATACCCAAGAGCAAGATTGGATGTTTTTATTGTGGTTTACTATGTCACATCATGTGATAGTCTTTAGAACAACATAGGTTGTGCCACAATTGCAACATTATGAGACACCTTATGTGCTTTTGTCGCACTACTCCATGGTCGGGTGTCAGGGAAAATTTTTCGATGTCACAAACACCATATACATTGATGAAACATGTGGATTCCCATCAAGGAAACAATGAACTATGTGATGCAAAAAAACAAATTTATGGGGCTCAGAAGATGATTATCAAAGATTAGGCAGGACCATCTACGGAGAGAGTTATAATTCTTTTGAATTCTACCCTTGTGCAAGTGCACATTGATAATGGTGCATCACATTATTTTATTACTTATCTTGATGTTGATTTTCTATGTTTAAATGTGGAATTTTTTCCATATGTTTTAAAAATACAAACAATAGATACCCTAGACTTTTACATATAACATTTCAATATTTTAAGAATAATTCTACATTAGACTACATGTTTTGGTTAGTTATGTCTAGTGTCTTGTATGACTAGGTACATGGAACATAAAACACGGGGTTAAGAAAACACTTCTTTATTTAATATCTATAAAGAGATATGAACTTCCATTGAGACCTTACATCTACATAGGGAACCCTAGGGAACACATTAAAAAAGTTATGATCTAAAAAACATTTTATGTGGATGAACCTATGAATACATCTTAAGCACATGATTTTGGAGGCTAGACATAATGATATCCAAAGCATGGAACATATGAAAAAATAACATATAAGAATGTGATCATATAAACATAGAATAATATAAATGGAGAAGAATCATAAATCATATCTTTTTTATGGGTCAAGTATAACCACCTATCTCATTTCCCATTTTGGTACAGTTCAAGGCAATCCTCCAATCTCATTTCCCTTTTTAGTACTGGACAAGGCTAATCACCATTCCCATTTCACATCACATCTCAGGAGACTTAACATTACCCAATTTGTGGGAGTGTTATCTAGGCATACCAATCTCATCATATTCATGAATACGATTTCCACATTAATTATCTTACATAATTTACTATATATAAACATAAGGGTTCTAATGGAAAAAATTGGGCTCCACAACCATGACATAAAGCATAACCAATGGGAGTTTCATGAAAGTGTCAATGAAAGAAAGACACTAGAACATACATAGACGTTCATAATGTAAAATTGGAATATACCATAGTATATGGTGAAAAAATTATGAGACAACACATAAGAAATGTATTTTAGAAACATTATCATTAAAAAAAATTTGTGCGGTTTTAAGGAAAATACAATTGAAATTTTAAAATAGAAAAGAGGAGAATAATTTATATAAAACCAGAATTGAACCAAGAATGTTTTCATAATAATATTATTATTTTATAATGAAATTGGTGTCTTAATACTGAGGATTGTTTTTTGTTGTGATTGGGTTAAAATTTGGGGAGTTCCCTTAAAACATATTTATTTATCAGAAAATACTAATAAGGAAATATTTTAAAAACATATTTATCCCTAAAAGAGAGTGATGAAAGGGACTTCATAATTAAATTTTGTAAAACTAAACATAATTTATAATATTTAAATAAATAGATAAGATAACTCCATTTTGATATAAATAAAAAAAAGGCATCCCAAAAAAACAATGAAGGTTCAGGTAGAATTTGTTACGGTGTATTGGCATTATGTCGGGTGTACCTAAGAGGGCTTAATGAGAGAGAAATGATAATTATCATCACTTATAAATCTTGAGGACATTATAGGGAGGTTCAAAACCAATTCCCATCATTTTTTGTTATACATAAAATTCATAGAAAAGAGGGAAATCTTGATTAAGAGTGAAATGGAGAGGATCCCTTACCTTAAATTTGGTGGTGTTCTCTTTTGGTACTAATGACATGAATAAAAAAATTTGTTTTATTAATTAAAAATTTAATATCCTATTATTTATTTAATTTATTTATTTTAACCCTTTTGGTTCATTCTATACATTTTTTATTGCTTATAAGGTATAATTTCATTGTTTGGGATCGTTTTCTTACTTGGTTTTTAATAACCGGTTTTCTTATATTCATGATTGGATACACATGAATGATGAAAGCGGTTGTCTAGAATTGATGTTATATGACATTAGTTAACATCTTGGATATTAAATGTTTTCAAATTTATTTTTATTACATAGATAGATGTTGAATTATTATATAAAACTTAGTTATAGCCGTTTTGGTTAATCTATGGGTTTGATTACAATGAACATGTTTTGATTTATAACATAATACCATTTGTAAAAAAGGAAGACAAAACCATAACTAGGATATATTATATATATAATAATCTGGTTCAACCATATCAAAAATGGTTTCATGTCCAGAATCAAAGATGATAACAGAAATAGATAAATCGTTGTCCTGGAATGTGCTAAATTAACACATCTCAAACGATGTTTTCATTTATAAATAAAACATTTGAAAATGAGAGATTATAATGAAATATCCCATTATAATAAATATTTCCAGTACATGTGTGTTACTAGATTTATCATACTAATTGGGTGAACTGGGTGAGGAATGAAATAATAAAAAAAAGAACATAAAATAAAAAAAATAACCTGGAAGAGGAATCTACCCCTTGAGTTTATCTCCATTGTGAAACACTTAAAGGGAGAGTTTTTGGTTTTTTTGAGAGACTATGGGATTTTTGACATAGGGTTGGAGCTTGGGGAGATATTTGGCATAATATGGGAGAGGTACAAGGCATGAGAGGAGTGAAGAGAAGAGGGAGGGGGTTATAGTGGAGGAGAGAAGGATTTTAATAATTTTTTAACAATTAGATTATTAATTTACCTCAACGAAAGAAATAGTGATGATCCCATGACCATGAATTGTAATAAATTAATGTGACATCGAATCGGTGGGATTACATATTCATATCATCATAAATTACTCAATAAATCCATTATTTAGCATTTATCGTAGATTGTTATTTTTACTATTCATCATAAATTCAAGTATTTTAGGAAAATTCAAAAAACTCACCCTACTATTTATCAGCATGTAGAATCCAAAAATTAAATCTATTTTCCAAGAATAATTTTCCATATATGATTATTTTAATAATTATTTGAAATCTAATATATTATTAAAAATCATTTTTAAAGCATTTATTTACTTATTCAAAAATATAGGTACATCGTACTTTCACTTGAATATTATTTTTATAATATCATAAGTAATGTTACTATTAATTAGGGTATATCACTTTTTATAAGGTTATGTTACTATTCATAAGGGTAGGTTACTATTCACCAAAAATTATGTTTTTCTTATTGGACTCCAAATAACTAAATGATTGCATCTGTGTATGTCAGATTTTTTAAATTAGAAAAATATAATTGAAACATATATTTTCCTAGGTCACATAGCACTTAGAAGTCCATTATGTTGTAAATTCATGACATATTTATAAGAACAGAATTTCCATTTATAAAACTTTACTTCATTACATTCTTCCCCCATTATGAAATTTATCCATCGAAATTCTATGTTGTAAATAGGTGCATATGCATTTCCTTCACTGCCTCTGCAGGTTCCGATGATGCCTCTTCGTAATTTTGGTTCTGCTATAGTACGTTGATTAGGTGAGTAGTCTGGTTACATAGAACATTATCTCCATGATCTAAGATCTTCACCGGCTGATCCTCATAGGTAAGATCATCCTCAAACAATACCACCTATGATGATAGTACATGTTAAGGGTCTCATATGAAATTCCTTAAGAGGGATACATGAAATACATCATGTACTTTTGACATGTTAGGTGGAAGAGAAAATCGATAGGCTGCATCTCTGACTCGATCAAGGATCTCTATGCGTGTCGACATACTAGGGACTTAGCTTTCCCTTCAACTCAAATATTAATACCTTCTTCCATGAATATAGAAATAGAAATACCAAGTCTCAAACATTGAACTCAAGGTCTCATCAACGATTATCCGCATAACTCTTCGATCGACTATGGGCTGCCTTGATATTCTGTTGAATAGTTTTCACCTTCTACACCATTTTTTCGACCATTATATGTCCTAGAATCATACCCTCACCAACATCATCCCAACACACCATTTTTATACACATTTTCCCATAAATGGAATCATATGTTTCCCTTTGGATGCTTGAGTGGAAACAGTTGTTGTAGGTGAATTAAAATAGTGGAGGTTGCTGGTCCCATCCTCCTTTTAAGTCCATATAACATTCTCTCAACATATCTACCAGTGTCCTAATAGTTCTCTTAGAATATTCCATTAGTTTGAGAATGATAGGCCATAATTAAGTTCACATCATTTCTTAGAGAATGTTGGGGAACTTTCCAAAACAACGAGGTGAATCTCGAATCATGATCGGACAGAATAGATAGTAGTAATTAATGAGGCCTTTCCACTTCATTGATGTAAATATATTCAAGTTGATTGAATGAGAAATCCAGCAGAATCATGATAATGTGAGATGTTGTTGAAAGGAAATCCACAATAACTAATATAACATTATTTCCTCTAGATGTCCTTGGATGTCCAGTGAAAATTTACATAGCAATGTTCTCCCTCATCAATGTTGGTGTGGGTAGTGGTTTCATCATCCCCTTATAATTTTTCCTCTCTGCCTTCACATGTTGACATACCAGGGACTTTGATCTATATTCAGTGATCTCCCTTTTCATATTTTCCTACCAAAAGTTTTCTTATAGATCTAAATATATCATGGTGCTCCCTGGGAGGATAGGGAAGGTTGAGCTATGAGCGTCATTCAAAATCTCATTCATTATCACAGGATCAGATGGTTCACATAATCCTGACCCAAATATCACCACTCCTTCCTCATCAATCCTAAACTCTAAGGATTTCCCTTTTCTGATAGAATCCACCATTTTGAGAATTTCCATATCTTTTCTTGGAGATTTTTTTTCTCCAAGAGATATGGTTAAGCAATCATCTAAGAAAGGATTTCTGATGTTCCTCTGTTTATGATTATCATTTACATCCTCTACTAATCTAAGAATATCAAATCCTTTTCAATTATCATCATTGATAATGTAGTAAGATCCATTTTACATAGATCATCATCCAACTTATTTCCCATATCGGGATGGTATTAGATTGAGCAGTCAAAATTCATGATGAGCTATATCCAACTTAGTTGGTGCATATTAAGATATTTCTATGTGATTATATATTTTTGACCCTTTTGGTTTGTATATATCGGACACTTCTCTTCATAGAGATAATAATGCTAGATTTTGAAAAAAAAGATCATAACCACCAACTCCAGATCATGTGTGGGATAGTTTTTTTAATGGATTCTCAGATTCATTGACGAATATGCTATCACATTATCATTTTTCATCAGCACATAGCCTAATCCATTTGTTTAAGAATCAATATATGCCACAAAGACTTCTCCACATGATGGGAGTGTGAGTACTGGTGTGTTGATAAGACTCTTATTCAACTCCTTGAAACTATCTTTATATTCCTGAGTCTTGAAAAACATTACTCCCTTCGGTTTTATCTTGATAATTGGGTTTTAGAATCACTGATAGTTCATTAAAAATTTTCGACTATACCTATATAGAACCAAAAATATGCGATACTCTGTTATAGAAGTTGGTCTGGGCCACTATTCAACTGCCTTCGTCTGGGAAGGGTCCATAGATATCCCTTCACTGGTGATAACATTCCCCAAGAATGATACATCATCCATCCAGAACACGCATTTATTGTACTTTTCATAAAACATCTCCCTTTGCAAAGTATTTAGAAAAATATTAAAATTCTCCTCATGTTCCTCCTTTCTCTTGGATTATATTTGAATATCATCATTAAAGTCTTCCAAAAATATTTCGAGGTAATCTCTAAACACTCTATTCATTAAATCCATGAAAATTGTGGGAGCATTAGTGAGTTTGACGGGCCTCACTATGAACTCATAGTGTCCATTCCTCATTCGAAAGGCAGTCTTGGAAATATATTCCTTCCTCACCTTTAATTATTGATATCCGTACCAAAGTTCCACCTTAGAGAAATAAATTCCTCCATTATGCTGATTATACAATTCATCTATCCATGGAATGGAATAATTGTTCTTTATAGTGATTTTATTAAGTTCACAATAATCAATGCAGAGGTTCATTTATCCATCATTCTTTTTGATGAAGAGGACTAGCGCACCCCATGGCGAAGAACTTGGGCATAAAAAACCCTTCGATGGATTCTCCTATAACTGCTTCTTAAACAATTCTATCTCTATGGTGGTCATTCATTATGGTTTTTTCGATAAATTAAAATATCCAGGGATATGTTCAATTGAGAACTCAAACTCATGATCTTGAGGAAGTCTATGAAACTCTTCAGGGAATACATCAGTGTAATCCCTCATGATGGTCATGTCTTCAAGCATGTTTCTCTCCTTTTTCTCAATAATTTGAGGTAGATATTCTTGCTCACAATGCAACAATATCCACACATGAGATGATGATTCTACTAAAGATTCATCTTCCTCCTTACACTTGTAAAGAATAGCAGGATTCTTTGAGATGTGAAGAGTGATCTCCCTTTAATGACAGTTGATGTTGGCCTTGTAAAAATATAGTCAATCCATGACCAAGATAGCATAAAACTTCACTAAATAATGTACGATGAGATATTTTGCGAGGTTCAGTCTACAAATGTTAACTGGGGTGGATTTATAAAACATGGATGTAATAATATCCCCATTCGCTACTATCATAGATAAATTTTCCTCCAAATTTTGAGGTGGTGTTTCAATATTTCTACTTAACTTGCACAATATGGATGAATGCATAGAATCTAAATCAAATAGTACCCCTACAATTCAAGAATTAATAACTGTAAAAACTATCACAACATCATCTTTCATCTCAACCTCAGTACCAGTGACATCATAAGCCTCCATTATTGACTTAGAGGTTGTGTTGATTGACTCTGAAAAACCTTGGTATAAAGAAATTGTTTACATAATTCCCATCATTATTTTATTTGTTACATTGCACTATAGGCTGACTGTTGATCTGAACATACCTTTCTTCTTGCACATTAGTGTGATTTTTCATATCCATTCGGTAGTTCTTGGCCAGATGATCAAACATTCAACATCTGAAGCAATTCATGGTTTCCTTCAGACAATTTCTATGATGCTTCTTCCCATAACATTTACAGGGGTATAAGTTAGGCACCATTCCATCATGGGATTTGTTCGATGAACCAACCATGTTGTTCTCCATTTTCCTCTTCTTTTCACTCGGTCCAAGAGACCAATGAGATTCTCCAATCTCCATTTAAACCTTGAGGGATTAATGGAAAATATCCTCGTAACTGTCAAAGTATTGAGTTTCTGATTCTTTTCAAACACTCTACTCTAGTCCGCTATAGAAGAAATACATTCTTATTTAGGTGTTCATGACAAAGTGAGATGTGTACCTTGAATGACTTTTAATGTTTTATTCCTACTACCGATGGACTT
Organism: Viscum album; assembly: GCA_963277665.1. NCBI lineage: Eukaryota > Viridiplantae > Streptophyta > Magnoliopsida > Santalales > Viscaceae > Viscum > Viscum album. Next base: position 24,079,838 of record OY728120.1, on the reverse strand, counting down.
GTCTTCCTTCTTATTGAGTCTAAGGAACTATATTTCCTTCTTGATATGGAGGGTTCGGGGAAAATATTTGTTGAAAAAAATCCTCTTGAATTCCTCCCAATCCATGGAATCAATTTCATCTTGAGACTTTGTATTCTTGATCATTGTTACCAACTAATCATCTTCCCCATCAAAATGATAGACTTCCAAAACAAATTTTTCTTCTTCTGAGCATTGGAGGATGGAGAATATCATTTCAGTGGAGTTATTCCGTTATTCCGTGAAGAGGGGATTAAAAGTTCTTCCCAACCTGGGAGGTGTTTTCTACATGAAGGATTCATTGGAAACTTTTTCATTCTTTATAAGAGAAGGGAATTCATCCCGATTTAAGTTATTATTCATAACATGATACAGTTGATAAAGTACTTTCATGAAGATTTGATCACCTAATCTTGTTATATTAGTCATATCATTAAGGTAAACATCACATATCCTATCAAATAAATTGTTGGATATAGTTATTCTATTTCTTGCCATTAGCTAAGGAAAATAACGTATAATTAGAGGGCTTGAATATATATCTTCTGAGTATAAAAAGAAAACATTGAGATGTAAAAGGATAAACATGTAAAGGAGATATATATCCTCACATGTGATTCTTTAGGTTTAAATCTAGGTTATCCTCTATCTCTCTCATAACTTATATTCTTATTGAAATTTTTTGGTCCCTTAATAATGGTTTTTACAAATCTCATTAATCTTCCAAATCCTATCCCACAGGAGTGTCATAACCAAGAATTCAGCGAGGTCCGCTGTCGTGCACCAGTTCCCATTGGCGTCTAGCGCAATGTGGTTTTTACATCTTTTACACCTAGATACATGTGTACCAGAGTCACCTTTACCCACTTTTATCCAGAGAAGGATGTATTTTCATGATAAACCACTTGCTTAATACTCACCAAAATTTCTGAATGATTTCTTAGACTTAGTCTCATCATTAAAGTTCTCACTAAGGTGCTCTATTCGTAATCTCCAAAAATAACTAGATCATCCTCTGATACCAACTATAGTGACCCAATCCTTTTAAATATAAAATTAAATTATTTTTTGACTAATTATACATCAAAGTATGGGCCATGGATCCTTACGTCTGGTTTCTTGGGTATCTAGGAATATAGAACATAAAACATGGGGCTAAAAACACTTCTTTATTTACTCTCAATAAAGAGATACAAACATCCTTTGAGCCCTTACTTATAAATTGGATACCCTGGGGAACACATGAATAAAGGGATGAGCTAAAAAGCAAAGTATGGAAATGAACATAAGGATAAATCATAAGAACAAGAGTTTGGAGGCATGATATAAAGATATCCAAGCATGGAACATATGAGATTATATCATATATGAATGGGATCATATAAACATGGAATCATATAACTGTGGAACAACCGTAAAAAATATATTTAGTATGGCATAATGCTAACCGCCAATCCTGTTTCCCATTTTGGTATGGGTCAAGTCTAACCACCAATCTTATTTCCCTTTTTAGTACTGGTCAAGGCTAACCACTAATCCTGTTTAACGACGCATCTCATGAGACATAACGTTACACAATGCAATCGATTGTTATTTGGGAACACCCATCTCAAAATTTTCATGAATATTATTTCCACATAAATAATAATACACAATTAAAAAAAATTAAACCTAAGGGTACCAATGCAAATAATTGGGTACCACAAACATGACATAAAGAAAAACCAATGGGAGTATCATGAAAGTGTCCAAGAAAGAATGGGATTAGAACATACAAGGAATTTCACAACGTAAAATAGGAAACTAACATGGTAAATGGGGTCAAATAGAAGAGACAACATATAATAAATGTATTAGATAATCATTATCATTAAAGCCTTTTTTGCGGTTTTAAGGAAAATAATAAAGAGATATTAAAATAAAAAAGAGGATAATATTTTATATAAAACCACAACTGAACCAAGAAGTCTTTCATAAAAAGAGACTAGTTTATAAATACAATGGAGTCTTAAAACAATGGATTTAATTCTATTGAGATTGGGTAAAAATTTGGGGAGATCGCTTTAAACAGGTTTTCTTATCGAAAAATACAAATGCGCCAATATATTAAAAACATGTATATCCCTAAAAGAGAGTGATGAAAGGATATTCATATATTAATTTTGTAAAACTAAATATCATTTTTAATATTTACATAAATATATAAGATAACTCCACTTTGATATAAATAATGATAAGGCAACCCCAAAGAACAAAGAAGGTGTATGTAGAATTCATTATGGTTTATTAGCATCATGTTGGGTGTAACTAAGAGGGATTGATGTGAGAGAAAAGGGGTTTATGATCACTTATACATCATGATGGAATTATGGGGGTGCTTCAAAAACATAACCCATCATTTGGGACGACACATAAAAAACATTGCATAGTGGACAATCTTGGTTAAGAGTGAAATGGAGAGGATCTCATTACTTAAATCATGTGGTGTTCTCCACTTTTTATTAATGACCTGAATAAAAAAATTTGGTATTTTTAGTTAACAATTCCAGAACTTATTATATAAGTAATTGAATTATTATATCAATTTTTGGTTCATTAAACACCTTTGTGATTGGTAATAGGGTTCAATTCCATTGTTCAGGCTCGTTTGCTTACATTGTTTTTATTGACCGGTTTTCTTGTATTCATGTTTGGATATAAATTATAGATGAATGTGTTTGTCATGAATTATTGTTATATTCTATTTTTAAACATCTAGGAGTTTACATGGTTTCATATTTAAATTGGGTTCTTAGTGTGAAGTTTTTTTTATATAAAACCTTAGTTATAACTGTTTTGGTTAATTAGTGGTTTTGATTACTATGAAAAAGTTATGATTTCTAAAATAATACCATTTTTACAAAAGTATTACAGAAACATTAATAGGATATATAATATATATAATAATTTTGTTCAACCATAACAAAAATGGTTTCATGACCAGAATCAGTAATGATAATAGAAATTGATAAAATGTCATCCTTGAAGGTGCTAAATTAAAAAAATCTGAAACTGTGTTTTCTTTTCAAAATAAAATATGAGGAAAGGAGAGATGATAATGAAATATCCCATTATTATATTAACATTATAGTACATGTATGGTACTATATTTATCATACTTTTGGGTGGAGAGAGGTGAGGAAAAAATATGAAAATAAAATAACATAAAAGAAATAAAATAATTTGAAAGATGAAATTACCTCTTGAGTTTATCCCCATTAAAACCTCTTAAAGGGAGTATATTGGGTATTATTAAGAGTCTCGGGGATATTGGATGTGGGGGAGGAGAATGGGGAGACATTTGGGTAGAATAGTGGCAAGGCACAAGGCTTTAGTGGAGAAGAGTGAAGAGTGCGTGAGGGGGTGGGGGGGTTAGTGGAGGAGAGGAGGGTTTTCATAATTTTCTAATAATTAGATTATTAATTTACCTCAAGACAAAAAAATAGTGATGATTTCAAGACCAAAAATAATAAAAAATTAATTTTTCTTCGAACTAATTGGGCCTACATCCACTGATTATCATCAATGAATCAATAAATTTGTTATTTAACATTTATCTTAAATATTCGTATTTTACTATTCATAAAATATTCATGTATTTTAGAAAAATCCACAAAATATACCCAAACCATTTTTTGAAAAGTATAATCTAAAAATGAAATCCAGTTTTCATAAATAATTTTCTAAATATGATTATTTTAATATTTAGTTAAAATCATAATTTATTATTAAAAACCAATATTAAAACATTAATTTACTTCTTCTAAAATATTGGTACATCATAATTTCACATGAATATTATTTTTATTCCATAATAAGAAATTTTACTATTCATTTGTGTATATCACTACTCATAAGGGTAAGTTACTATTTATAAGGGTTGGTTACTATTCACCAAAAATATGTTTTTCTTATTAGACTCCAATTAACTAACTGATCGAACCGTGTATATCATATTTTCAAAATTCGAAACACAAAAATTACAAACGTATGTTTAAAGGTCAAATAGAACTTAGTAGTTCATTATGTTGTATTTTCATGACTTAATTTTAAGAAAAGAATTTCCATTTTTAAAATTTTGTTTCATTATAAAAACTCATCTTGGTGAATGAGTATGTCAAACCATTGTGTGTCAAGCATGTGTTATAACTGTTGAAGGAGTTGAGCTGAAATAGGACTTCTCACTATTTGACATAGTTGTCTATGATGTAATCCTATGTATGGATTGTTTGAAAATGTTCAAATCAAACATTGACTGTTATAGTAGAACACTTAGTTTCTAACTGAGGACGACATCAAGCATATTTTCATAGGAAAGAGGAAATTAATGGTAGGGTAAAATAGCCTGTTGAAAACAATGGTGGGAATGATCTCTTTTCATTTGGTAGAATTGAATTTGGGATCAATGGAATAGATCAAGGAAATTAGTTATCTAGTAGTTGATGATCACTTTTCAGGGTTACCACCTCTAAGAGAAGTGCAGGTTACAATTTATCTCCAAATGAGGACTAGTCCTTTTCCCTTCATACATATAGGATATAACCAACATAGTTAATGTAATTGGATGTGATGATGGAAGAACTAGAAAGAATGAGTATCATTCGTCCAAGTACATATCCTTGGGCAGCACCGGTTTTGTTCGTGAAGAAACAAGATGGAACTCTTATAAAATGTGTTGATTATCATAAGGGTAACCATGTTTAAATAATGTATATATATCCACATCCATGCCTTGATGACATTTTTTATCAATTTAGGGGAGATCAGTGGCTCTCAAATATTTACTTTCAATCTGGATATCACCAATTGCGAGTTCGGATGGAGGATATTACAAATACTACTTTCAGAAGAAGATGTCGCCAATATGAATATGTAGTCATGCATTTTGGTCTATTGAATTCACCTGTGGTCATCATGCCTTTGATGATTCGAATATTTCAGCAATATATGGAATCTTTTGTTGTGGTGTTTCTGGACATATTTTTGGTATATCCAATGACATGGGCTTACCACGAGGAAGACCTAGAAATGGTCTTACAAATCTTCAAGGATCATCATTTGTATGAAAAATTATCAAAGATTGATTTCTAGATGCCAGAAGTACGTTTTCATATCCATGTAATTTATGAAAAAGGTGTTTATATTGATAATGAAAAGATATAAGGTGTTATCTCATGGTAACCAATGAATAATCACTTCAAGATACGATGTTTTCCTTGTCCAGCAGGTTACTACCAATGCTTTGTGCATGATTTTATGCATCCTTCTTCGCCAAGGATTGCTCTGACAAAGAAGAATGTTCCATTCTAATGGATAGAGGAATGTGAGAAGTCTTTCTAGCTGTTGAATGTTTGGTATAACTCATCATCTATCTTGATTTTTTTAGAACTAGGACAAATAATATGGTTTACTATAATGCTTCGAGATTAGGTTTTGGTTCTGTTTTAATGGAATGAGACAATGTGGTTTCTTATGGTTCAAGGAAGTTAATACTAAATGAGAATAACAAACCAACACATGATTTGGAGTTATCTATATTAATCCATGATTTGAATACATAGAGACATTGTATATTTGGTGAGAAATTTATAGTGTTCACAGACCAAAATATATTAAATCACATTTTCTAATAGTGGGATTTAAATCTGAGGAAAAGGAAATGGATGGAGTATCTCTAGATGTTTAACATTGACTTGATGTGTAAAATAAGAAAAGGGAATTTAGTAGTGGATACATTGAGTAGACAACCTTATAATTAGTTGGAAAAAGAAGATTCAGTTGAATGGCAGTTGATGTTGGTCCTAGCTGACATGCATGTGGAATATGAAGGCCGACGTGATGTTGTTGTTTACTTTTCAGTTACACTTGTTCCAGAATTTGTAAATGTGTTCAAATTGGTACAAAAATATGATGTGTAATATCTAGTTATGAGGATAAAACACAATTATGGGGAGACAATTGAGGGTTGAAAAAATGATGGGAGATCAGTTTTGTGATTTATAGATCGAATAGTGGTACTTATGGCTTCCTAGGAACAACTCCTTCATTCATACCACCATTCGATATAGACATTACATACAATTACTTAGTAGTTATTTAAGGAATTAAAGGCAGAGTTTTAGTGGAGCGACATGAATAGGAAGGTGGATGAGTTCCTCTCACAGTGCTTAACTTATCAGCAGGTTGAAGAAGAGCATCATAGACTAGCAGGAATGTTGCAGTATTAACCTATCCCAATGTGGAAATGGGATTATATTGCAATTGATTTGGTTATTTTAATTTCATGAACGGTTCAAAAATACGATTCCATATGAGTAATAGTGGATCAGGTAACCATGTCAGGCCATTTCATCCCTATCTGTTAATCTCATATGGTGTAGGATCTATCAAAAAAATATATCCAATAAGTGGTAAAGAGGAATGGTGTACAACATTCTATAGTCTCATACAGAGAACCAAGGATCACATCTCATTTTAGGAAATCCTTATAGAAAGCCATAGGGACTTAGTTGACTATGAGCATGGTGTATAATCCTGAGATAGATGACCAGTCTGAGAGGAAAATAGCGACATTGGAAGACAAGAGAATGTATTTTGTAATGGGTTTTAATGGCTCATTGGAGGATCATATACCCTTGTGGGAGTTCTCAAACAATAACAATTATCATGCCTTAATACATATGGCTCTATTTGAAGCATTTTATGAGTGTCCTTGTCGTTCTCCACTCTGCTGGGTGGAAACAGGTGAAAATTTACTAGTTGGGTTGATCCTTGTCCATGAAACAATAGAGAAGATACAATTGATAATAAAGAAGATGGAGACTACTCAGAGTCATTAGAAATATTAATAAGATCATCATATAAGATCATTGTCGTATGTCGTGAGTGACCATGTATTCTTGAGTATATCTCGAAGGCTCAGACATCGTCATTTATGGAAGTAGGGAAAGATATCAACTAAATAAAAATGCCCTTTCGTGATATTGGATTGGGTTGGTGAGGTGGAATATCGGATGGAATTACCACCATGGTTAAGTTAAATGAATATTGTCATCTATGTATCTTAGTTGAAAAAGTATTAGCCTAATCCTGACCATGTGTTACAATGGGATCATATTGACCTCTATAAAGATGCTTCATTGAAACATATACCAGTATAGATTGTGGATAGGAAAGGGAATTCATTCTTGGAGAAAGCATCGAACTAGTGTTGGTTTTATGGACATGTGGTTAGATTTAGGAAGAGACTTGGGAACACGAAAAGGATGTGAAGGAGTGGTGGTTGGAAGTCTTTCTGTTGGGTGACAGTTTTCTACTTTCTAGAGATGGGAATACCCATGGTGGTGAGAATGTAGTACACCCAATTTCTAGTATATATCTGTTACATGATTATTTTTTTGTTTATAATGTTTTGGGTGATAAATCGGATGGTCAGGAGAACATTGAATGAATTTTTGAGGAAAAGGGATGACTTAACTACGGCATACAGTTTGTCTAACTTTGTGGCCAACCTATTTGTAGATGGAGGTATTATGGTTGTGGCTCTCGCACGGTTGGAGAACGGTTAAATAAACCATATGGGGAATCTATGTGAGGTCTTCCTCAGTAGTTTTTAACACATAGTTAGCACATAGTTTTTCTATCCTTTCAAACTAACAGTGTGGGTAAATATGTGAGATCCTAAAAAAGTGGATATCAAACATTTTTGTCTCTAAATGGATTTTTTTCATCCTAAGAGGCCAATAACTCTGGAGATTGCTTCTTATAAGGGAAATTAAGGTTCTCCCACCATTATATAGGTGATCCAAATCCATCTCTTGGTGAATCAATGCCAGATTCTTGAGGTATGTGATCGTTCTTCTTCGTTCTTGTTCAATTTCATAGATCTAATTAGATCTAATTATCCTCTTCTATAGGTTTCTTATATCTACAAAAATTATGGGTAGATATAGGTATATTGATTCCAAATATGAATATAATTGGTCTATTTTTTATTATTAGAATATATATAAGGATAGTTCATGGGGAATCGACCTGGTCTTCTTGAGAGTTCTTTGTTTGTTGTGGTTTTCGTCAATACCTTTGATATGGGAGGATTCTTTTTCAACTCCACTTATTAGAACTTATTTAAATGAATTGAAAGAGAATTTTTCATGTGTATTGATTGTTATTTTGTTGTTGAAAACATATTTGAAACCTTCTTGAGTGACAGTTTGTGGAATTTTGAAAATTACGGATTTTGAATGAGTGCTTGTGTTCTTAATTTTGAAACATGCATTTTAAAATGGGAATTTTTATTTTGAATTGTGGCATACGGTTTGGATTATATGTTTTCAATAAAATTGAATGTTTTTTTTAAGTTAAAAGGTAGTTTTGAAAATTTTTTATTCATTGGTTTTCAATAAAAGTACAGTTTTGTTAAAATGGATTAAATTGGTTGAATATACGTGGTTTTTTACATGATGGTTGTGTGTGTTCACAGGTATGCGGGACGGATAAGGGATAGGGGTATCCCCCATCATTAACTGAATGGATAAGGGTTAGTTATCTCATCTTCAAAGGGATTATTTTGAATGGATATGGGTTAGGGGTCTCCCCCATCATTAATGGGATGGATAATGATTAGGGCTCTCCCCCATCAATTGGTTCACTTGGGACAACTTAGTAAATGGATGACTCATGAATGACAAGTATAGGGAAATCCATATAACATTAATGTTTGGTTGTCTTGATGTATGTAATTAATTGGTTTTGTCAATGGAATATTGAGAAATTGTTTAAATTTTTGTTTAGTTATTTTTCATTAAAAATAAATTTTTGTAAAATTAATTTCAATGGAACTTGTATGCTTTTGGTTATAAATGGTTTTGGAAAACATGTTTGTATTTGGTTGTAAACTATTTTTGTTAATTTAATTATATAGTAAAATTATATAAATGTGACTAAAAATTCTATCCTAGTGGTGTGAGTAGGGATTTCATTGGGGAGAACCCACTTATTTTTATACTCACCCCTGCTATGGAAATTTGGTGCTTTTTAAGATGCTATCTTCCAGGAGAGGGGAAATGGTCTTGTTTCCCACATTTATAGCCCTACCTCGTCATGTTTGTGCTATTTGGAGATTGTGGTACTTTGAGATCATGGATCATGGAGTCTTGTAATCATTTGTGAGTCTTGTTTCATTTATCTTCCATGTACTTTGATACTTGGTTATTATTCCACTATTTCATACTTTAATGTGGTTTTGAGATACATGAAGATGTTTTGTTGTCCTTTATTTATTCATGAAACATATAGTGAATTTTTAGTTATTGTTTGTTGGTTTATTGGTTTATATTTAAAAGGGTAAATCTTCCCCCACTTGTATTTGAAACCCTTCGGCATTTAATTACAAGCATTGGATTCTTGGGGATATTGATTAAGGCCTAGTAATGGATCGTTGCACTCTCAAGATAATGAGAATTGGTTCGTCATTACAGTATTACTCATCAAAGAAAATGATCCAAGGGAAAAATACCCAATTAATGGTATAGATTTAGAAACTATGATCTTTTTTGATTATTTTCTAGAAATATCACAACGATGAGATGTTTTATATATATACCAATTATATGAGTCTATTTTATATATTAAAAATAATGATCTCATGATATTTAATAGAACATCACTAAATATAATCTTGGACAATTAATTAGCTTCTAGAAATGGTTAAAAGGTTAGTTGATTCTCTTAGAAGAAAAGAATCTACTACCCTATCCATGTTATAGATTGATAAAGATAATATATTCATGGATATATAAAGGCTGGATATGGAAATCATAATAGAATGGAATACATCCTATCATTAAAATATTATCTCACTACCTTATATCCAATAGAAGATCAATGATCCAAATGTGATGATTTGGAACTACAAAATATGGTAAAAGATGTAAGGGAAGGGGTGATATGTGAGTTCTACATTGATTATAATGTGGTGACATTGTTTGGAAAGTGTCTTTTTGTTCCCTCATCACATGAAAAAAATAGGGTTATATTGGATAATGCACATAGATTACCATTATCAATCCATCCTATAAATATCATTATGTTTATGGATAATTGCAACCAATTATTGTGGAAAACTTACAAGAATACATTGGAATATATCTCATGGGGGTTGGTGTGCATGAAGCCTATATAAGAGGAAAACAATTTAAAAAGGTGTATAAAACTGTTTCCTATACCTTCATGGAAATGTGACATATCTCAAGAATTCATCCAAAAGAAGAAATGTGATATTCGTTATGATGGATTAACTGACCGATAATTCCCACATCACTAAAATTATGGATTATTCCTCTATTGAATGATATTCCATGGTATTTGAGAAGGGTGTTTTGGGGATTCATGGAGTTCCAAATTTTATTACCTCTCGATGGGGTTCAATGTTCACTTATAAATCCTCAATAGGCCTTCGATATGATATAAATAATAAATTAAATTTATGTATGCCTTATCACCCAAAATATATTAAAAAATTAAAAGAACTATTCAGAATCATGAGGACATGCTATGATACTACATAATAGATTAAAATAGAGGATGTGGTCCACATATCCCATTAAGGGACATCTTCAATAACAACAAAATCCACTGAAGAATTAAAATTCATATATATGAATCTCTATTTGGGATGGTGTGTATAACAATAAATTTTAGTGATGATGTTAGTGAAATAAATGTACATATACATAACATTGTGAAAAATATGAAGTCTATAATGCGTTCAAATCATCTATGGGACATGGACTTTTAATTTGGAGATAAATATTTGATGTTATTTAACTATCACATATAAAATAGTGATAAAAATCTATTGAATATGGATTCTGATGCTAGAGGTAAATTATTCCTTCCAATATTACTATGTAATAGTGCAATGTAGTTTGGAATGAAAGGGAAACCAATCCCTTGGTATATTATCCCCTTTATGATCCATGTTCACCTAATAAATGTGACATGTCAGCTTCCACATCCACCATATATGGATGTAGTTCATGGATCATTCCACACACATCTCCTAAAGAAGTACAAACCTAACACCTCACATGTACTAATTTGAGTAGTGGTAAAATTGATGTATGGATTGTCTTATGAGAACATCTATCGAAGATCCTGGACCCTATAGAAAAATTTCTATGCTATAAGTAAAATAACTATGTCAAAATGTTGTGGATGAACTATGACTATGAAGAGGGTATATCAAAACTAGAGGAAATAATGAAACAGAAGTACCCTGAACTTTTTATATAGGGGAATATGAGTATAAAATTTGGTAATGAAATTTCAAAATTAGGGATGAATGTAACAAGTTAATCTTTATTTGTGGTATTTAACTCCTAAAAAAGCAATGATAAAATATAGTAAATATTATTATAAACATAATGAATTAAACATATATATATTAAATTAATAATTGTTGATATATTAATAAATATCAAAACAATTAAAAAATTAAAACACTATAAGTATAGAAATAATATATAATAGAATAGCTAAAATGATAAAAATATATATCTCCCCAATCTACTATTTTTATCACTTCCACATCTATAAGTATCATGAAAAAATATATTCATATTCCAATAAAAAAAATTAAAAACGTAAATATATAATCTTGTACGGGAATTTAATTAATATTGAGTTAAATAATGTAGCTTTATTTATATTACATAATTAGATCATTTTAATAATAACATGACTATTGGAATAGTAATATCAGCACTAGGAATTGTAACCTGGCCACTGTGAATAATAACATTACAGTGGGAATAATAAGTATATCACAAAATAACAAACTATTATATATATATTTATATTTATATATTATTGATCATGATTAATTTAATTAATTAAACAAATTATAATTCAATTTAAATAAATATCATTAATAAATAATAAAAGAAAATAGAAGAACATTTTAAATAAACCATTTTTAATGTAATTAATAAAATTCATAATTTTTTTAAAAAAATTAAAATTAACCATAATAGATTAATTTTGATAATATTAATAATTTTTTTGAAATACAAATATTGAAATTTTCTAATCGTTATTTTTTAGTAATTGATTTGAAAAAAAGTCATTTTTATGTGGATCCTAATTTTTTTCTTATAACAAGTGTATCATAAATAATATCCTTAATGGTGTAATAGTGACATGATAATTTGTAGAACCTGAAATTTGGAAAAATATTAATTTCATAAACGTATCATTAAAAAATAAATATTTTTTCCAATCCTCTAATTCATTTTCCAAAACCCAATGTCATAATTTATCCCATAAAAAACATTTACTTTATTCCATTGTCTATTTTAAAATACTAGTTATTTTGAATTATATTTTTTTATTCATAAAACCGATTATATTAAATTTATATGTCATTTATATTTTCATAAATTTAAAAATTACAAGATTTAAAATTAATATTTTTTTAATATTCTCATATAAAAATACGCCTCTGGACAATTATGAATAACTCTTGTCCCAATACGTTGAAAAACTCTCCTCCATCACTTTGAAAATAAACTTTTCACCCTATATAATCCAAATAAATACACTTACATACCTAGTTCTGATCTTGAGTATATCAACTCCATGAATCATGGTCGTTCTAGTAACCCACATGAAAATCTACACTAGAGATTAAGTATGTTTCAATCAATTATTCACATTTTTTCTTGTTTTACATTTTTCACCACCCCTTTCAAAAAAATTATATATAAGATTAATTTTGTATTTATTAAAATTTATATTATTTACATTAACCTATTGTATGTATCGTATTTATTATATATAGATGTTTTCCAAACATCCGTTTCCCACTCTATCGACAACATCTAGTCAAAGGTCAGTTGAAAATCTATGGAGACCCTACCCTATTAGAACATATAAACACCGTCATGAATTGATTATGTGATTATATATAATATGTGAAAATTTAATAAATATGATTACAATCTTTTAAATTTTATTTTCTCATGTGTAATTACTTTTTATGAGATTTGTGATATCATAAAATATATGGGAATAATTAAACAAAATTATGGTATCAAAAAAATTAAGGTTTAATATATTCTGTTATAAAACAGATTCCAATAATTCTAATGGATATATAGTAGATCAAATAAACATAATTCACTTTTATAAATATGTTTTTATAATCCCTATATTATTTTTAATTATATGAATATTTTATGAAATGATGTGGAAATTATGGTAAGGGGACACTCTAACCCGACTCCCACTCTTTTGGTTTTCCAACATTCACATCAATTTTTGAAAGGATATTTCAAAATGTTCCATCAATATCATATCATTATTTCTCCCATTAAATTTGTTGATATAATTGTTTCCTCCTTGATATAGTAGAAAATTATAAATTTTGTAAACAAATATTTTATTTCAAACACACATATTTTACTCATCTGGAGTTTCTTCTTCATCACAAAATAATGATGGTGTTTATTCCAAATATGATTCCAAATTTTCATTCAGTAATTCCAGGCTTATAATTTATATTATTAATGATGCAATACTTATGAAAGACATTCTATTCCAAGGGTTATTTCAGGATTATGGTTGTTATAAATTACATGTTCCTCTTATGATTATGTAAATATTATGATGAAAATGATGGGACCATAACTATATAGACCTAAAATACATTTTCAAATTTGATTTAGGCCATGAGATAATGTTTATTATGTATGTAATTGAGTAAAATTTGTTCAAAATTATTATCTTACAATTATTCACATATTTTATTTATTGACATGGTGTAGCCTTCTTCACAAGTATGTTAGATATTTTTCTACTATGACATGATGATTCATTTTTAGGAATTGCAACATTCCAAGTCATTATCAATTTTTTCCCTCATGATGTTGATGACGATCATATTATTTTTATATTATAATTATAATTATTATAATTAATGTTATATATATTTTTGTCCCTTATTCATTATCATACAAGGGGTTTATCTTACCCCATATGTATATCCTTAATTGAATACATGTTATGATGAAAAAATAATATTTTTTTATGGATAATGAATGATAAATTTAATAAATTATATATATATATATATATATATATTATAACTGGGGTTGGATCCTAGTATTCCAAGGATAAAAAAACCTTAGATACTTTAATGTATAACTTATATGTTTTAAATCTTTAATATATTGTTACATTCGTTTATGAAAATCAAGGGACTCTATATAGTTTAACTAATTAGATTATAAAAATTATGATCATTCCAAATATGGAATCCATTTCAAAAAATTCCATTCATTAAAGTGAAGAAATTTTAATTTATAATTAATATAGAAGACGTACAGTGAATGTGGGTTATTTCAAGTGGGAATGTTCAAGAGAATATAATTTTTTCGTATCATTATTAAATAAAAAAGGATTCTAAAGATAAAAATTTGATTAATAGATAAAAAATTTCTCAAATTTAACATAAAAAAAATTAGAAATTTAGTTGAAAAAATGATTTTTTTTGATTTATATATTTTATATTTCACCATTCAGTCTAAAATGAAACATTTCTACAAAATCCCAAATTACCTAAATAAGAAAATTTTTTGTGATTTTTTGGAAAAATAAATTTTATTTTACAACATATTTTTTTATAATAATATACAATTTTAATTAACATATGTTCAATGATAATGGATAAACCGCCCGTTATAAAAATTAATTCTTTCATGAAATATTTCTTCTAATTAAAAATGTTGATTATTTTATTCCTTGTCAATATATTAATAAGGATTAATATTTGACTTTCTTAAACCATATAATATTCATGACTAATTTATTACTACTTTTACCCTCCAATTTAATGGTTATATTATAATGTTATTCCATATGAAAATTTATTTATGCCTGGAATTGTGTTTTCCACAAGATATAAATTTTTTTAACTTAATGAAATTTATTATGTGGATTTGTTATGTTTTGGGTTTCAGATTTCATATTCTATTGAAAAAAAATTCATATTTTAAAATTTATTGGTTTTAAATTCTCAAAACAATTAGTAAATAATTCCATGAAAATTTATAGACGATTTCAATACTCAATGATTTGAAATATTAAAACACCTTTGATGAAAACCCAGATAACTAAATAGTAAGTATAACAGAGTCTTATCAATTTTTAATGGGAATTTAAAATTTTGAATGGAATAAAATATACTAGAATTTCAAATTGGATAAAAAAGTTCTGAAGTGAATATATGGTCATGAAAGAGAAAACAAACACCCAAATATTGATGGTGACTGATAGAGAACATGTCCAGGATGATGTCAATGTCAAAAATGTATAAACCTAGTATGTGTTAAAGGGAATTATTTTCATAAAAAGTAATGATAATATAATAATTTTTTTATTTAAATACTCATTCATAGATTTGGTTAATTCATTCATTCTCTATGAATATAATTAATTTTATTTACTTAAGATATTTTTACTTCAAAGGGATAATTATATAAAATGGTAATGGTTCAATCAATTTCCAATTCATCTCTTACACCACGAAATGAATATCAGAAAATGAATGTTATTATTCATATATTACTACAATGTAAATTTAATGGATCTTATGATCCATAAAATAGTAATGATTTGTTCCATGTGTCTTTAAAATAAGAAAATTATTTATAAATAGTTGTTCAATAAATCTAAGAGTTTATTATAATCAATTAATAAATAGTTGACCATAAGGTTCATCTAAAAAATGTATCTCCAAAATTATAAGTAATGTAACAAAATGAAAAATATATTACACTATATATATATATTGTGGCTATTAATGGTACAATCTAAATAAATATATAACATTATCTCCATTAAAACATAATGAAAACATGAATTCTTCTAAAAAAAATCTTGTTGTTGAATATATTCCATTTATCTAGACATGTAGTAAATTCTATAAAAGATGACATAAACCAAGAAATCCTTGAATGATTTCATGTTAAACAAATATTTAATATAAAAATATCATATTAATCATTATCTCAACCAATAGCACATATTGTGGGTTATCTTCCCTTAATCATTTTTATTCCAAATAGTTCAGCTTCCCACTGAATCACTTTTAATGATACAATTTATCACATAATATTAAATACATTATGCAATAGAAATTATGATTAATAATTACATGTTTTATGATTCATAATTAAATAATATAATCTATAAAATAGTTTTCCGAAAATTTTATTGAATCCTAATAACATTTAACATTAATCATTGGACATTGGATGTATACGTATAATAAGATTGACCTTGGCCCCTTATAATATATTGAGCTATATTCCATTGATTCATGAAAAATTTATTTGATTAATACCCCATATCCTTATAGTAGAATCATTTCACAATAAAAATTTATGATTTTCCCATAAAATAATATTCATTATGGCCTTTATTACTACACTTATATGAAAATCCCATTTCTTGAATGAAAATACCAAATTGTTTCTATCTAGAACTATAAAATGTGGGATAATAATTCATTCCATTATTCCATTTATACAATTTTTTCCCTACTATAATTTTATTCACTAGATTTCCATTGAATCCACAATACATATTCATTTCCTTCTCTATTATTATTACAGATAAATATATTTCTTTTAATGTAGAAAATATTTGAGATACATGCACCATTCGAAAACATGGCTTAATACCTTCATATCAGTTAGATATAATTCCCCCTAATGCATATTTAATTTTTTTCATACCTATTTATCCTTGTATGTATATCTTTATTATGCTAAAAAAATCTCTTTCATTTTACTTTATGATGAAAAACATTCCCATCATCTCAGTATTATTCACAAGATAAAAAAATCAACAAAATTGTCTCCATTAAATCCTTTCTTTAAATTAATGGATTTACACATGAACTATAGTATTCTTTATCAACGTACACCATTGATCAGAATCCCCATTGAGAAGACACACTTCAAGTGAAATGATTTATTGTTCACTACGTCCCATGACAAACAAAATCCTCTCTAGAGAATCAATCAATTTATTATATACCATTGTATTAGTTGTCCAATGAATTGATGGGGTCTTTTTTCATATATATCATCCATAGGGTTATATCTCTATTTAATTGGTTTCTTACTCATGGAAAGGATACATTTCGTAATCAAATTTTATTGTACTAATATAGTAATAATTTTCTCATTTCCAATGTGAGTTTTATTGGATTCCTCAATTGTTAAATATCTTTATTAAGCATGAGTATTTATACCCATCGTTGTTATAAAAACCATGTTTAAACAATTATATACAAAATACTATCTAATTAGATTATTAATTTTACATAATAATTTATAATTACATATATGTGATAACTCATTATATGAATTAAAATATGTTCATTGTTAATATCGGAATCATAAGGTTGTTTCATTCTCAGATATATAAATTTTAAAATCCATCAAAATAGTTTTTAATGAAAATTTCAAATATCATAGTCCTATCCCACATGAGATGAATACCATGTGTGTAGTAAAGGACATTTTGGTGAACTAGGTTGAAATGAGGTCAATCCAAATTCACCTTTTTCATAATTATAACCCATAGATACCTATATTCTGAAACCATTTCCATGTGTAGTATCTTAAATGTGATGTATTTATATGAAAAAAATAGAATCTAATCCTTAATAAACATTAGGATACTATTCTATGCATATCCTAAAATTGTATCATAGTTAAATGTTCCGTAATATATGTTTTCAAAAATATAGTTGCAATATTTGTACTAAAATTCAAATGATAACAACTATAATGAACCTAACTGTAATGCCCCGATCATTTTATGGTATGCTTCTAATGAATACATTCTATTCACAACCTATTATTCACTATGTTCCTTTGAAACATCACTAGTTTATTTCATAGATAGTCAAAACCTATCCATTAAATATAAATTTTCCACTACTATATTTTGAATTTTGAAAAATGGTCATCTAGAGTTGTGATCAGTAAGTCATTTGGAGTCTGGTAGAACAAACATGGTTCTTGGTGAATAGTTACATAACCTTATGAATAGTAATATGAACCTTATGAATAGTAAATAATAATATTAATTTATTCTTCTAAGGAAATATGATAATGAGATCTTAAGTAATTTTCCAATGTCATATAAAACTAACAGCACTTCAAGATTGTTATTTTTCGAATTAACTCTGACCTTATATAAAAATTAAATTAATAATACATAAAAATTTATTTTTGAAAAATGGATTTCACTTTTGAATTCTACATGTCAAAAAATTGATGGGGTGAATTTTTGGGTTTTTTCTGAAAATTTTAAATTTTTTATTAATAGTGAAATATGTTAAAATACCGTATATTCAATTTTTCCGTAAAATAAACTATTTATGACATCATATGTGATTAAAGGCCACATGGATCAAACTCACATCTCATTATTACTATTAGGGTTCACATGGAAAAATACTATTGGTTGTCTTGATGGATATAAAAAAATTGAAATTAAATATTCAAAATTTACCCCTCTCTTGCACTATAAACCCCACACCTCATCTCTTCACTCATCTAAGCATTGAATCTCCTCAATGTTCGGCCCAATAATCCTCCCAAGTCTCTTCCCCACGCCTTAGAGCTTCTGGTCTCACCAAAAGACCAAAACAAGATCCCTTAAGAAGGATCTCAAGGAGAAGAGATCAAGAGGTAAACAACCTCTTTTTTCATTCTTTTCTTTCATTTTATGTTATTCTCTTCCATTACCAATAGCTTGTGTTGGGATATTTCATTAAATATTACCCCTTAATATACATATTATGTATGAATGATGATATATTACATTCCTCTCATATAACTATTTTTATAAAATTTTAAGAGACGTCGTTAGGCTGCCGAATTTTTGTGAGAAATTTATCAAGTTTTCTTTAATTTTATGATTGCTTTCTTTTCTTCTTTTTACTCACCTAATCACACTCAATAGAAATGTATGATCCAGAATCTTGTATATTCTGGATGTTAAAATTTTTATTTAAAATTCCCCATCATTATTCTTATCATCTCCCACTTATTTAAGGAATAAAAACATTGTCTGTGATGTGTCGAATTAGCAACATCGTGGACATTGTAATTTCAATTTAAATTAATTCATTCAAGTATGGTCATGAAACGAAATATATCATTGAACCAGGTGATAATATATGTTTTTTATCTTGATTAACATTTTTAATCTTTATACGTTCATAACATGGAATTATAATACAAAAAAAGTTTATTACGCACAAAAACTGCCAAGCCAAATTCAAGAGTTTTTTTAACTCATCGAATGAGTCATCCTCATGGTATACAACCAGAGTCAATATAAAGTCATTGATGACTCTTTAATTTCACTAATAATCTATATTCACAATTTTTTATGTTTAACAATATTTAAATCCAACTTCTAGTCATGAATACAAGTAAACAAAGCATGAAACTAAGTAAAATAATGCTTCCAAAATAATAAAATTGAATCTCTTAAATCCATCAAAAAGGACATTATTGAAATAAATAGGGTTATACCATATCAATTAAACATAATATAGGTTCTGTAATTATGAATTAATAATCCTAATTTTTTTATTCAGGTCTTTAAAACAATACAAGAACACCTTCAAGTGTTAGGTAAGGGAACCTCTCCCTTACTTTTGATCAAGAATATCCCCTATGTTGTGACTAAATTTTAATTGTGCACCTAATAATCCTTATGTGGTGTACCTGCTACCCATTTGAGATCAATTTACATTAGAAATTATATTTCTATTAAATATCCATAATCTCATGTCATGGATATGTTTATTGTCTAAATTGTGTACCATTTCACATAAGGTGTATATTGGGGATGTTATTGATGAGTCTGTTTTCTATACTCTAATGATATTGGAAAGGCATATTTCTCTTCTATGGAATCAATTTATAAAGAATTATTTGGAGGTATAGGTTGTTGGGGCCCACTACATCCCCTCGATGCATCGGTAGGTCTCATGAGACCTAACATTTTGGCTACAGACCCTTCAAGTTTGTTTTCAAAAAAAATCAAACGGCTTTCTACCCACAATAGTAAACCATTCATCTGGTATTCTAGTTTCATGTGCCAGATACATGACATCTTATTAATTAGCATTCTCTTTATTCATTTTTAGTTAATATTATTATCCTAAGGATTTTCAATATGACAAAATCTGTGGATGCAATTTCATTCATAGTTTATATATGGAAATAGTTTGTCAATTATTCACTATGTCATTTTGTTTATGTCATATTGATTGTTATTCAAGAATTATTGAACTCATTATTCCATTTTTTTAACCCTTACTGAGAATTTGAGCTCACCCATTTTATTTTCTATCATCAACATGTGATAAAGAGAAGGCCTTTTATTGAGTTCTTGTGGATAATGTTTATGTTTTTTTTGTTTTGTATTGTATTTTGTAACCATTCCCAATGTAATTGGAGTTACATCTATGTATATAGTTTCTTCAAGACTACTAAACTGATTGATCCTTCGGGATTTTCATTCTTTCCAACCATGCCAATTTCACAAGTAATGCACCAACTCAAGCCTAGTGGGGTCAGGGTGTTACAGTTGGTATCAGATGAAGTTTAGTAGAAAACATGGAAAGTAGAGTAGCAAATATATAATAGGGAACAAAGCCCTAATGTAGAATTTGAGGATAAAATTACAATAATATCCTGTTATTTTGGTAAGTAATAGATTATGAAGATATTTTAAGTAATACATCCATGGATGGATACTAGTAGGTAGAGGCGGCTCTGGCCCAAATGTATCTAGGGGTAAAAATCGAAAACACCGCTATGAGATAGACTTGAAGGGGAATTGGTGCCCGAGATTGGGCCTTACTGCACTCTTGGTTATGACACTCCTGGGGGATATGCTTAGGATAATTGATTTTTTTTACAATCCATTATGAATGAGTTATTGTAATTTTTTCCTTAGAGGAACCATGTTTATGTATATAATTTCAATCAATGTTGAGTTCTTATCTATTAGATATTCATAAACTAATCTAGTGTATCCCATTATATAGAAATGGCATCTAATGGATGAAGTGGAATCAATACTCATGGGAACGGTAGGGATCTCCTTACTTAGAAAGTCAACATAGTCAACGTTGGAGCAGATCAGATCATGACCGTATTGGGACAACTTACTCAAGTTGTAACGAGTAACCATTCAACACCTGTGTTGGATCATTTATTTAGATAGAAGCACCCATCTTTCAATGGGACTACTAATTCGGTGGTTGATGAACAGTGGATCAAGTCCCATGAATAGATATTCATGGCGTTAAGATTAAATGAAAATGAAAAGGTAGTACTGGAAGTATATAGTCTCAAGGGAAACACTGATCAATGTTGGTCCTTGATTGAAAATACAAAGGATTAAGAATTGATAAAGGATATTGAATGGAAGACTTTGAAGGAATTATTCTATGAAAAATATTTCCCTCGTGAGCAACGAACTAAAAGGAAGATAAAATTCCTTAGCTTAAAACAAAGGGAAGAAGACAGTGTTGCAAAGTATGAGCCTACTTTTACAAGGCTGGCTAGGTATGTCGTAGATTACGTACATGACTCGGTAGACAAGATTGATCATTTCATTAAAGGTCTTAAGCCATGTCTTTGGAGGGTAATGGATTGTCAATAATTTTCATCATATGATGGAATTTTATCATGTGTCATCAAAACATAGAGGTAATTTTCTAGATCAAATCATTTCAAAGGAAACCAAGACAAGAAGCGGTACTCTAATAACAAAGGAAAAGGAGAAGAACCAAAGAAGAGAAAGGGGATGAGTAGTTTTCCATTATGTGAGAAATGTGGAATGAATAATCTCGGGAAACACATGAAAGTCATTGGAGTTTTCTAACAACGGAGAAAATGGTCATCGATCCGATGAATGTAAAGGGAAGAAACAATTCTATGATATTCAATGCTAAAATTTTAGGGAGATGGGGCACTATGAAAATGAGTGTCCTATGTTCCATGGAAACATGCCTCAAAAAATGCCAAGAGAGCAAGGGAGAGCCTCTGTGATTACAACTGCGAAGGTTGAAGTTCCAAGTGATGTGGTGGAAGGTAATTTAATTTTTTCCTCAAACTTATAAAACACTTTATTTGTTTCTAGATCATCATATTTATTTATATCCTCTTAGTTTTCCATGAAAATTAAATATGTCAAATTTGATTTAAGAAAGGATTTTTCAGTCAAAACTCCACAGGGATGTATCATTGCAATAAAGGCATGTCGACTAGTCCCCCTCCAAGCCTTAAAACATGATTTAGATTCTTTCCTTATCATTATTCCCATGCATTAAATTGATATAATTCATGGTATGGATTGGCTATAAAATTATGATACGAGGATTTATTTCATGAAAAATTATATTACAATTTTTGGAAATGGTGTAGAATCCCTTTCCTTTAGGGCAGAAACTTCACCACCTGATTCTAATGTAGAACCACCTCTAGTTGCTCTATTTAGTGCAATACTTGTAGAGGAAGATAAAACAATATCTATAGGAGAGGAAAGAAATAATCAAATTGAAGATGTGAACATAGTGAAAGAGTACATTGATGTATTTCCAGAGTACTTACTGGGATATCCTCTATAGTGGGAAATTGCGTTCTTCATTGACTTAATTCCTGGTGCAAGACCTATATCAAAGGCCACATATAGAATGGCCACTTTGGAGCTACTGTATTTGAAGAAACATCTATAAGAGTTGAGTTAAAAAGGAGTTATTCGACCTAGTGTTTCTCCATGGGGAGCCTTGGTCTTGTTTATAAATAAGAAAGATGGATCCATGAGGCTATGCATTGATTACAGAGAAATAAATGCAATTACAATAAATAATAAGTATTATCTACCCCGGATTGATAATTTATTTGACCAACTTCATCGAGCTCAATAATTTCAAAAGATTGAACTTTTATTCAGATATGATCAACTGAGTGTGATGAAGGAAGATTTTCCGAAGACAGCATTTCGAACGAGGTATGGGAATTACGAGTTTACAGTGATGCCTTCTGAACTGACGAATTCACTATATTTTTTCATATGTATAATGAATATTGTTTTCAAGGAATATCATGATAACATTGTTTTGATATTCATTGATGATATCCTCGTATACTCAAAAATCTATTAAGACCATGAGAGTCACTTTCAAGTTATTCTGGGGACTCCTAAAATAAATAAATTATACGGGAAGTTTAGCAAGTTAGAATTTTGGCTTCATTCAGTTTCGTTTATTGTTCATATTGTCTCAAAGGATGGAATCCTAGTTGATACTGTGAAGAAAAAGGCAATCCATGATTGGCCCACACCAAAAAACAATACTGAGCTATGTAGTTTTATTGGCTTAGCATGTTATTATCGGCGTTTCGTGAATAATTTTTCCTGACTGGCTAACCCGCTAACGATGCTCTCATGAAAAGTTGTTAAATTTATTTGGACAAAACATTGTGACATTTTTTCGATGAACTGAAGAGATGATTAGTCAATTATCCTATATTGACTCTACCATTGTGGAATGACAGATTTCTTTTTTATAGTGATGCTTCAAAGAAAGGACGTGGTTGTATTATTATGAAAAATGATAGTGTTATTGCTTATGTATCATGACATCTAAACATTCATAAGAAAAAATATCCTACCCATGATCTTGAGTTAGCTGCTGAAATATTTTCTTTTACGATATGGATACATTATCTCTATAGTGAATAATAGTGAGATTTATACTGATCACAAGAGTTTAAGTATATTTTCTCACAGAAAGAACTCAACATGATGAAAAAGAGATGGCTTGAACTAATCCAGGAATATGATTGCATGATACACTACCACCCGAGGAAGGAAAATAAGGTGGAAGATGCTTTGAGATGATTGGATCATGGAATTTGAACAAGATGAGAGTTGAAAGGGATCCTTTTTTCATGGATCTAGTAAAGATGGAAATGGGAATAACCATGGAAGGTGAAGCATCAATGAGTTTTAAATGGTTACCAAACCATATTCACCAGAAAGGATACAAATTTCTCAGGATGATGATGAGGAGTTTCAAAAGAATATTAATGATGTGAATGATGGGAGATTGTGTGACTTTGTATATGAAGATGGAATTTTAAAATTTGCGAAGAGACTTTGTGTTCCAAATATTCCTGATCTAAAAAGGGAATTGTTTGATGATGATCATAGATCCAATTTCTCTATACTCCCTAGTAGCACTATGCTGTATAGTGATTTGAAGGAACATTTTTGGTTGGACAACATGAAGAGGGAGTTTGCTGATTTTGTGTCAAGATGTATGGTTTGTCCACAAGTGAAAGCTATAAGACAACAGATTGGAAGAGTATTGCAACCTCTTCTGATACCTGAGTGGATATGGGATAATATCATGATGGACTTTTTCATGGGAATACCAAAGAATCTTAGAAGGAATGATGAAATAAGGGTCATTGTTGATCGTCTTAACATTTCAGCACATTTTCTTGCTATAAAAGAAAATCTACCACTTGAATGTCTAGCAAGAATATTTATTAATGGATTTTTGATACTTAATGGAGTACCCCTATTGATTGTTTCTAATCGTGATCTACATTTGACATCATGATTCTTGAAAAGTATTCAGAAGTCCCTAGATACTAATATTTATTTGATCACTACCTACCACCCACAAATTGATGGAAAATCAGAACGGACTATTCAAATATTGGAAGATATGTTCATGTCTTGTTCACTTGATTTCAAGGCATCTAGGATAAGTATTTACCTCTCGTTAAATTTTACTATAAAAAAAGCTTCCATTCAAGTATTCAGATGGCACCATATGATGTATTATATCGTATGAGATGTCGTACACCAACTTTCTGGAATGATGTTGGTGAATGAAAACTCATGGGCCTAGAACTTATTGAAGAAACAACAGAAAATGTGAAGATTATCCAGAACAATATCAAAATATCTCAATGTAGGCCTAATAGATATGAAGATAACTGAAGGATGGATTTTTTGTTTCAAGAAAGTGATCACGTTTTTTTAAATGTATCTCCATGGAAGGGTATTATATGATTCGGTAAGAAGGGAAAGTTAAGTACCATGTACAATGGACATTTTGAAATTCTGGACCGAATTGGAGTCGTTGATTACCATTTGGAAATACTGCCAAGTCTCTCCAAGGATCAAAATGTGTTCCACGTGTCTATGTTAAGAATCTACATGCCAGACCCAACACATGTACTCACTAATGAAGAAGTATAACATGATCCTGGTCTATCTTATTGTGAAGAGCCTATGATGATTCTTGATACTAGAGAACAAGTATTGAGAAATCAGATGACACGACTTGTAAAGTTTCTTTGGAGGAACAATAACATGGAGGAAACCACGTGGGAACCTGAAGATGTTTTGAAGAAGAACCACCCACATCTTTTTGGTAGTCTTTATACATGAATATTTCATGACGAAATTTACGAAGCATAGAATAATTTAATGCCCCGATCATTTTATGGTATGCTTCTCATGAATAAATTCTATTCACAACCTATTAATCTCTACATTCCTTTGAAACAACACTAGGATATTTCGGAGATAGTCAAAACCTAGCCATTAAATATAAATTTTCCACTTCTCGGTTTTGAATTTCAAAAAATGGTCATCTAGAGTTGTGATCAGTAAGTCATTTGGTGGTAGATAGAACAAACCTGGTTTTTGGTGAATACTAACATACCCTTTTTAATAGTAATATGAATAGTAATATGACACTTTTGAATAGTAAATAATATTATTATTTTATTCTCCTAAGGAAACATGATAATGGGATTGTAATTAGTTTTCCAATGTCACATAAAACTAACTGCATTTCAAGATTGTTATTTTTCGATTTAACAATGACCTAATTTAAAAAATAAATTAATAATATTTAAAAGTTTATTTTTGAAAAATGGATTTCACTATTTATTTCTACACATCGAAAAATGGTAGGGGTGAATTTTATGGATTTTTCTGAAATTCATGAATTTTTAATGAATAGTGAAATACGATAAAATACCATATATTCAGTTTAACAGTAAAATACACTATTTATGACATCATAAGTGATGTAAGGACACTTTTTTCTTACTCACATGCCATTATTACTATTAGGGGTCACATGAAACATTAATATTGGTTGTCCTGATGGAAATAATAAAATAATGAAATTAAATATTCAAACATTACCCCTCTCCTCAACTATAAACTCCCCCCGTCCACCACCTCTTCTATTCAGTCCTATAAGCCTTGAATATCCTCAATGTTCTGCCAAAAATCCTCCCAAGTCTCTTCCCCACATCCTAGAGTTGCTTATCTCACCAAAAGACCAAAACCAAGCCCTTAAGAAGGATCTCAAGGAGAAGAGATCAAGAGGTAAACAACCTATTTTCTTTTCATTCTTTTCATTCTTTATATGATATTATCTTCCATTACCATTGGATTTTGTTGTGATATTTCATTAAATATTCCCCCTTAATATCCATATTATTTATGAATGATGAGATATTCCATTCCTCTCATCAAACTATTTTTATGAAATTTTAATTGATGTCTTTATGCTGCCGAATTTTTGTGAGAAATTTCTCAAGTTTTCTTTCATTTTAAGATTCCTCTAATTTATTATTCTTACTCAAATCATCTTATCCAAGAGACATGGATGACCCAGAATCATGTATATTCTTGATGTTCTAATGTTTTTGGAAAATTAATCACCATTATTCTTCTCCTCTCCCACTAATTTAAGGAATAAAAACATTATATGTGATGTATCGAATTACCGACATCATGGACGTTGTAGTTTCAATTTCCATTAATTCGTTCAGGTCTAGTCATGAAACCAAATATATGGTTGAACCAGGTCATAAAATATGTGTTTTATCTAGTTTGACATTCTAGAATCTTTATACAATCATAATATCTAATAATAATACAAAACAAGTTTATTGAGCACAAAACTGCCAAAACAAATTCAAGTGTTTTTTTAAATCATCGAATGAGTCATCCTCATGATATATAACCAGAATCACTATAAGGTCATTTATGCCTCTTTAATTAAACAAATAATATATATTAACAATTATGTATGTTTAACTATATTTTAATCCAAATTACATTCATGAATACAAGAAAACAAATCATGAAACCAAGTATGAAAATGCTTCCAAAATAATAAAATTGAATCTATTAAATCCATCAAAAAGGCCATTAATGAACAAACTAATGTCATACCATATCAATTAATCATAATAGAGGTTCTGAAATTATGAATTAATAATCCTAATTTGTTTATTAAGGTCTTTAAAAACAAGACCAGAACACCTTCAAGAATATGGTAAGGGAGCCTCACTCTCACTTTTGTTCAAGAATATCCCCTTTGTTGGGACTAACTATGAATTATGCACCTAATAATCCTTATGTTGTGTACCTACTACCCCTTTGATATCACTTTCCCATTGAAATTATATTTATATTAAATATCCATAATCACATGTCATGGGTTTTTTATTGTCTAAACCATGTAACATTTCACATACGGTGTATATTGGGGATGTTATTGATGAGACTGTTTTCTATACTCTATAAGGATATTGGAAAGTCATATTTCTCCTGTATTGAATCAATGTATAATCAATGTTTTGGATATTGAGGTGGTTGGGGCCCAATACATCCCCTATATGCATCGATAGGTCTCATGAGACATAACAGTTTGGTGACAGACCCTTCAAGTTTGTTTTAAATAAAATCAGATGGGTTTCTACCCACGGTAGTAAACCATTTTTACGGTATTATGGTTTCCTGTTCTATACACATGACATCCAATTAATAAGAATTATCTTTATTCATTATCAGTTATTATTATTATCCATGGGATTTTCACTATGAAAAAATATATGGATGCAGTTTCATTCTTCGTTTATATATGGCATTAGTTTGTCATGTATTCACTATGTCATGTTGTTTATGTCAGATTGATTATGATTCAAGATTTATTGTACTCATGCTTCTATTTTTTTAACCCTTACAGAGAATTTGAGCTCACCCCTTTTATTTTCTATATTCAACAGGTGATGAAGAGATGGCCTTTTATTGAGTTCCCATGGATGATGTTTTTAGTTTTTTTATTGTATTTTGTAACCATTCCCAATGTAATTGGAGTTACATCTTTGTATCTAGTTTCTTCAAGACTATTAAACTGATTGTTCTTATGGGATTTTCGTACCTTTCAAACATTCCAATATCACATGTAATGCACCAACTCCACCCTAGTGGTGTCGGGGTGTTAAACTAACCCCAATAACAAAGAGATAATGTCTACATTATATCAGTATCATTTATAAAAGGAATAAAATGACAAAGGACTAGTTAGTTTTTACATTTTTGGGAACCATACTCATATATAATAACTATTTCACATTAGGAATAGAAAATAAAACATAATATATACCAAAAAAATGATAAAAATACTTGAAAACAAATTTATAGATCTGTTGATTATATATTCGGGAAATGAAATTACATAATGTATAGAAACATGATTAGTAAGTTTCACATATAACAGAATATGTCGTGAATGAATATATAGAAATCAATATAGCATTGTAAATAACTAAACAAATAAGAAATTATATCAATAACATGGATAACTAAAATAGATAGGGAATAGTCAATATAAGAAGGTAAATAATTTATGAAACATTCAATTTAAATAACTAATGTGCATGAATAAATAAGGATTAAACATTATGGAGATGTAAATAATTGACCTTGAAATCTATTTGATAAATAATTTTGGTATAATTTAAACCCATAGATAATATATTTTTCAAAATATAATAGATAATAATAATATTGACTGAATTATAAATGAAGGATATTCTTAATTAGAAAATTTAATTATCTTAAGCATCCCGGTACATCAGCTATCAAGATCGTTCAAAAGAAAATTTAAACCATATGTAAAAACTCATTTAAATTTTCCATTTTATTTGTATCATGAGACCTACCAAAGCATCTATGGGATATATAATACCATACTCCATAGAACAATGTTAGTTAAAAGAATTATTGACATATATAATGATAAATTTAGTTCACAATAAATATTCCATATCATAGAATATCAAAAATTATTAAGTGAAATAGATTTATGAATATTTCCACCATTAATCATATTTCATTAAAAATAAAAACTATATGTAAAAATTGAATATAGTGAAGGAAATAATCAAATAAATTATAAAATAGTATTTATATTTAAAATAAAATGTTTTTCTAATAGGAAATGATCAAAATAAACTGATTGTTTCTAGATAAATTTAACTGTAAAAAATAATATGAAATTTTAATATTAAAATTTAAATTTTTTAATTTCCATTCATTATCCATTAGGATGAAATAATTTTCAAATAAATATTAAACAGTATGAATTATGTATAAATAACTAAATTATAGGTAAATGGTATATTATATATTTTTTTATAAATTAAATTATCTACAAAATTTTACAATGTGACATAATGGTGGGAAATTGATATGATGTCCCTTAACTCCGGATTACATTAGTTGAACATGATTTAATCTTATTTATAGAATCCTTAATCATGTTTTTAAAATATAAAAAAATATTAATATCTATAATTTAACATATGAGTTTTTTATATAATTTTATAAAGAGTTCAATGATTTTAATTCATTATTTTCATTACATTATCTGTTAATTTCATTGTTATCTCATTTGTGCATTTTTATGAATGTTTAGGTTTTTTTTATAAAGTGTAGTTTCATAATACACAGATTAATATTAATGATAATATTATCATATTTATACCCTGATTACACTTTTAATACCAAGAATGAAATATGGTTTCGATATATTTTATATGTTACAACCCTGGAGACAGTAGGATGCAGGTACACATCTGTATCATTTCGATTGGTCAATGATCATTATGTTAATGAGGCATGTTATATATCTTATCCACATAATGATCAAAACATATAATATACCATATTATTTATTTGAATATTATTAAATATTTTATCCATGTGGCATGCTGATGAAAATAAGGCCACATCACTTAATGAAGGCGGTAGTCAACACATATATGCAAACTTTTATAATATATATATGTAAAACAAAATCATATTTTTTGTCAAATGAATTATATGTATGTCCTGAATATCATAATTATTTCATATATAGCTCTTATATGTAAAATTTTTATACATATTAATATCTATTTAATGCATTACTAAAATTTAAATCACATCACTTCACAAGGTGATAGTCTTCCTTACACATGAGAGACATTATCATAACCACTCAGGATAAAAATAAAAAATACATATATTACCTAATAACTCAAGAGAAATAATTATATTACAAATATAAATTATATATATTATATCCATCATCATACCCAATTTCAAAAAAGGTTTTATGGAAGTGGGGATGAATTAAGGTCATCCCAATATTTTAAAAACATAACACTAGATTTATGATAATTAGGATATTATATAATCATGATTTAATAATAGTATGATGAGTTTGAGGAAGAAATAATACAAAAATGGTCAATGAAAAATGATAACAATTGTTTTGGTAACATCCTTATGTTTGATGTAAAATCTATCATAGGATAAAATTATTCAAAAAATATTGTTTCTAGGATGATGGGATTATTTATGGGGAGTTATTTTTGATTATTTTTCTAATGAAATAGGTTTTTATGTTTTGATTAATAGAAGAGAGGGGGTTACCTTTTAGATGTGAGGTGAGTAGTACGGATGAAATGTTTTAGAGGGAAACTTTCTTCCCACAATTATCACATGAAAAAGGGTCCAAAATGGATTAGTATACGTCTTTATACATTATAAGGTTGTAAAACATGAATAAAATATATTTTAAAATAGTTTTCTATAATTTTTACCATTAATTCCCCCCATATAAATCAATTTTTACCATAACCATACAATTTATTTTTTATTGTTTTCACTATTAATTTTGGTAAAAACATAATTTGAAAATATATTATAATATATTTTATGATGATTCCAATTTTGGACTCCATTATAAATAATTCAATTTTAATAATTGTAATATTGTCATTTTAATTTAACTCCATCATACAAAACCAAAATATGGGGATCGCATTGATAAATGTTCAATAGATTAAAAAGTTGTTATGGGGATATTAAATAAAAATTTATTACAATAACATCAATTAGACTGATAGATATATAATTAAAATTATTATATAGTAAAAATATAAAAAATATAATTTAACATTATAAATAATTTAAAATAAAATGAATTCATCAATTAAATACATTATTATTAACAATTAAATGTGACATGAACTATTTCATAAAAATACATTGAATTGACCCTAAGTAATATCAATATTCTAAATTTAAAAGATGATTTTATTTTTCTAAAATAAAATATCTTAATGAATTAGGAATTAAATTTAAAAATATCTTTATAAAGTAAGACTATTCCATTCATTATAAAAAATAATCTTTTTCTGAAATCCTTTTATTCATTCAAATTATTCTTATTTTAATAATAATAAATAGATAAAGAATCAATATTTATTTCATGTATGAACAATATAATTTTCATTAAATTGATATAACTATTCATAATGAACAATTTAATAGTTATGTTATAAGTTTATTCCATAATATAATTTATTTAGACTTGCGGTTGGGTTTTCTGAAAGCTTTGAGAAAGAATATATTTAAAGAATTATATTTCATTGGTTAGTAATGTTTAGTTTTTTGTTTTATATACTATATAAAAAAATTTAATTATTTTAATATATTGTGGTGTAATAATTTTCCAGACATATATGAATTCTGTCATCATAATATAATCTTCATTTGTTAATTATGGGTTTGAATGTTTAAAATACTAGTGTTGAAAATAAACAACAAAAAATAGTTAATAAAAATTCCTCTTAAAATATAGATTCATAAGTAAAATTAAGGATATTTAATAACACAAAATTTCATTCCAAATATAAAAACAAAGGTGGGTAGTGAAAACATGGACGTAGAGGAAAAATATAACACCTAATTACTAACGTAGAGTGGTATACAACATGATAAGGATGAAGTTAACAACTACAAAACCATAAAAAAGTGTTGTGAAAAATGACATCGATATCACATAAAATGTTGATAATAGGAAACAAATTCAAGACCATTTTCCTAATGTGGTGGAATTTATTCAATCTCTATGAAAATAATAATATATATATGATATATTTTTATTTTATAGGAACAATTCAATACTTTGGTTCTCCTTCGTTCAATTTCCACTTCAACTCTTTCTCTATGAAATTAACACCAGATAATTACTTTTTTTTATAACCAGATCATTGAAATTAAATTTTCACATCACTTATTATCCATAAAATAGTAAAAATATATTCCCCCATTATTAATAAAAATATAATTGATAGAAAAAGTAATAAAAAAACACCAAATTTTCATCTTAATCCCCTCTATAAATATTTTATCATAATGATCATTCAAATTATATCCAACAAAATTTTGATTTATGTAAGTAAATAAATATTATGTTCCCTATAAATTAAAATTTTTTAATTAATTTAACATTAAAAACATTTCAATACCTTAATCACAATAAAACCTTAATTAAAACAATGCATGATCCAAAAAATAAAATTTTCGGTTGTCTAATATATTTTATAGATCTAAACATGTAGTTGACTCTAGAAAGGATCCCAAGAATTATAAAAACAGTATCCAAATTCAGGGTTACTAGAAATTAAAATTAACATCTCATTTTAATTATATTATAATAATATATAACATATTAAGGGTTATATTTCTATAATCAGGTTTTTAAATGACATTCATGTTTCAACTGAATCACTTTTCTTGGTACCGTTTAGTAGATTCATTCAAATCCATTATGAAATAACTATGTAGAAAAACACTTATACATTTCAGGAATATTATATCAATAATATTATCAATTAAATAATTTTACAAAATACTTCATTGATCAAAATATACATATAATATATTATTATGAATATGGTGTTATAATTATCATATGCATTTCATGATTATTATTGAAGGAAAATTTATACATTTTCTAGTGGTATAGATACAAATATCTCTTATAGGATCAGTTTAAAAAATCATATACTCGATTAACTAATAAAATTATAATTTTTAAATAATACTCTATGATTATGAATACGTGTTATAATTATCATAAATTAATTTTTATTCATTTTAAATCTTAGAATCATAAACATGGTTTCTTTTGGAATATCATTATTTTCAAATCATTCATAATTAATATTGAAATAACTGAGAATTATACTAATAATATCCCATAGGAGTTATAATAGGTTTTAGATAAGTCATGTTTTTAGGATCCATCTATCAAATGGGTAAAGACCAATACATCCTTTTGGGAAGTTACACCATGGAACTTCTGGTCCAAAACCACACCCCCTTGTAATATTCATACATGGATGAATATTAATAAACTTAAAAATATTATATTCCTTAAAAAAAATTAGGATTTTCTTATATATTTATCTTCAAATTTTATATTTGGGTTATGTTCCAAAATAAATGTTTTCGTAAATCTATTTCAAAAAGTTTCTACTATAATTTTCTTATTAACAAATATAATGACCTTAAACCTAGTAATATGGAGCTACTATCTATTTTAATAAATAGAAATAGATTTATGAAACCTTATCATGATAGACCAAGAAGCTTATATATTTTGGGAAATGAGATACATACATGATAACTATTTACATTGGGAATAGAAAAAAAATATAGAATATATTTCAAAATAAAATGTAGTAAATCTTTTAAAACATATTCAAATATATCCACCTCATATATATGGATACGTAAACCAAATAATGATTAGATGAAATGATTAGTAAGGTATTATGTATGATAAAATCTATCATTAATTAATAAATAATAATAAATATTATATGTTAAATAATTGAGAACAAATTCAATTTATTCAATAACTTTGACTTAAAATTACATTTTAATAAAATTCATGTATGAAAAGTAAAGGAATAATAAAATTTAAAGGTAAATAACTAAACTCACATTAAATTTAATAATTAATCTATCAATGAAATCCATCTAGAGAAAATATCATAGTGATTATATCATGGATAATAATAATAACTGAATTTTATATGAATTAAATTCATAATAAATTGATTCCATGATATAATGGACACAAATATATCAAATATAAATATCATCAACAACATAAATTAATCTCTAGGTGGAAACACATTTAATTTGGTTAATTGATTTGTTTTTTAAGACCTATTAATGCTTCGAAGGGATTTATAAGAAACTTTTCCATTTTCCACCATAGGTGAAAATCATTGCCCACATATAAAATTATTTAGGTAATTCATGAATCATAATTCCATATCATAAAATATATTTATTGAGTATGTGATATAGTTTTATCAATATTTCCCCACCAAATTAATAAAATTCAATATAATTTTTTTTAAATAATGGTATACACCTTAAAAAACAATCATATCCAACATATGCGAATATGTATATATAATATAAAATTATTTTTTGATTAATATTTACCTAAAAATGTGATTATTTAAAGGGACATTAAAAAACAATAAAATTACTTGATATTTACAATAACTTTTACCCTCTATCCATCAACAAGTATAATCCCATTTGATGATCATATTAAAAATGATACCCAAATACCATTAATAATGGATGAATCCTACTATAAAATTTAAAGTGATTTTTTAAACATAGTATACATAAATTATTTTCATAAAATTATAAATGCATCAATGGGGGAAAATTGAGGTCACATCCCTTAAGTCAGGCTTCCTTTTGCATTAGTGCCGTTTAAATTAAGATATATTGGTGTTAAAAATATTTTTATGTTACACAAAAATAATATAAATATTTATAATATTATATATAATTTTTGATAACATATTAGAACACATTTAATAAAAATATTTTGTAATTATTTTAATTTGTTTTGTTAATTTCCTTATTTTCTCATTCATTAATTGTTATGAATGTTCAAGTCAGTTTGTATATTATATAGATTCATCATATACCTAATAATAAAAATTTCCTAATTCTAATATCTATATAAAAAATATTCATTTAAGACCTATTATAATAATATTTTTTTTGAGAAATGAATTATGTTACGATCATATAGATGGTGGGTTTTAAATCGGCCTTAGTAATATATCTATTTTTGAATGATCATTATAAAAAAGTAGTATGCAATATCTTGTCATTATAGAATTATCAAAATATTTTATATGAAAAATAATTTATTTAATTATACTTATATATATCATCCATTTGGTGTGGTTATGAAACAAGAGTCGTAGTGTTTCATGAAGGATGTAGGCCCCAAGTACAAGAACGATGTTATAATATTTCAGTATAAGAAATAAAAAGATATATAAAATTTTCATATTCATATAAATTCAATAAATATAAAAAATATGTAAGTTATATCATTTATATGAACTAAATTTATCATTATTTCATTCAATGTATAGATTTTGTGAATGAGTAATCACATCGTTTCACAAGGTAGTTGTCTGTCTTACATATGATAGACGTTATCATTTCCCATATAAAATAGGAAGTAAGAAATTTAAAAATGAATCCATAGGTATAATTATGTAAAAAATATAATATATATATATTATATCTATCATCATATGCAACTATATATGGGGGTAATCAAAAAAATGAATGACATCAGTTCACGAGGTGTTAGTACACTGTAAAAATGAATGATTATTTCATAACTCATTGGATTGATGTGGTTATACTTGTAGGTAATTCCATTATTATGAAAATGAATTAATATTTTTTAGATAATTTCATTATAATAGAAATATTTTTTGATAGTAATTGAGTAGGAATGATGCTGAAATAAATTTAAAACTCTGAATAATGAATGTTACTACTTCTTCAGGTAACCTCACATGGTTTTCAAAAAATTATCACATTTGATGGATTTCCTTAAAAAATAATTATATTGGGATTTTGTGATTGAATATAGGAATTATATGTGGTTTTATTATCTTAACCATAATAGTGTGATGTAGCGAAGACTATAGGAGAGTGTGTGCACATTTATAAGTGTGGTGAGCAACACACATATAATTTTTGAAATGAAAAATGTGTAACCATGAAAATTACATTCGATAAGTGTTAAAAATTTATTATTATCAATGCTTATATAATATAGGGTCTATATAGGTCTATTAAATAGTTTTTAATCAATTTATATATTATTTTAACACATATCATTTTAGTTTAACCCCCTATAAATCAATTTTACCTAATGTGTGATGAATATTTTTTTACTATTTTATCATTTAATTTTATTCAAAAAATATGTTCACCTTATCAAAGATATTAATTTTTTATTAATCCAATAATTAAATCAATTTTCCAATATTTATTTCACATTAGTCTGCAATTTATTTTACAAATATTCCCACCAACGTGATGGGAAAGCCAGTTTCTTAAAGATAAAATGTTCAAAAGTTTACAATGTTCTTGGATAATAATTAAATATGAAAATGATTCAAATGAACAAAATTTTTTAATTGATATTTAATTGAAATAAATTTACTAAAAAAATTAAAATTATTATTAGTCATTATCAATAATTTTCAACAAATGGAAGATTGAAATTAAAATTATGAACAATTCATTAATAATTAAATATCAAATCAGTTTAAAAAAATCCCAAAAATTCACCATACTCTATTTTTGATATTCTAATAAAAGTAATTTAATTTAATCAAATAAATTTTACAATAGTGATTAAGATTAATTTTATGTTATTTTTTCAGGGTAAAAATAAACCACCATTTATAATAAATACATATTTTAAGATAACATTTATTTTTCATTCATAAGATTTTTATTTTCTTCCTAATAAATAGATAAGAAAATTTTTTTGTTTTGAATTTGAAAACAATATAATTTTAATATCATGGTTATTACAATTAAAACACACCAATTTATTGTCTACTTTTAATGGTATATTGAATTATTGTTTATTTATATACGGGGTTATGTGTTCCATAGATAAAAAATATCATAAATTTAATGAATTATATTTAATGGGTTGTTTACGGTTGGTGTTTAATGACATATGTTCTAGGGAAAAATTGTTCATAATTAAATATATATGGGTTTTGCATATATCATAACAATAAAATATGGGTAGAAATCCTCACTTATAGTTGTAATGTTTTTAACATTATTAGGTGATTAGATACAACCTAAATACATTGCATAGTTCATAAGTATTGGTGTGTATGAATACAAAATCTATCATGATGTTTTCCCATTTCCATTTTCGTATGGGTCATATTTATAAAAATCACATAGACCTATTTATATCATTTTTATTTTACTAAAATACCATGAAAAAAGACACGTGATCTTCAATATCTCTATTTATGATTTCCAACCATCAATAATCTCATTGATACCTATGAATATTTATAAATCTAGATTGAATATAGAATTATGAACAATTATCATCTCCCTACATCTAATTATTCAATTCTAATATGTATTGAACACATGCCCAA
Organism: Viscum album; assembly: GCA_963277665.1. Taxonomy (NCBI): domain Eukaryota; kingdom Viridiplantae; phylum Streptophyta; class Magnoliopsida; order Santalales; family Viscaceae; genus Viscum; species Viscum album. The sequence continues at coordinate 24,041,961 of OY728120.1, read as the reverse complement.
AACATAAACCTTGTCAATCTATCACAATCATGCTTCAATTCATAAACATTTCTCACCATCATATATATATATATATATATATCTAGATGTTCATTTTCCACATATTTAATCAATACATAGTATTTGTTTGAACACTCAATTGGGAATGAAAAAATACTCCCATTTCATCTTGATTTCAATATGCATTAATTGAAACTCATTAAATTATTGATCATTTACTATCCCCAACTTTGATAATTTAGTGTATATAAATTTCCTTATATCTCAAAATTTATACTAAAAATTTATGATCAATAAATATATGACAACCATATTCATACATATAATATTCCAATATTTTTAATGAATGATTTACCACCTCTGACTCCAAATCATGAAATTGTTAATTTTTACCACTACACCTTAAATAGTTTGAGGAAAAATATTTCACTGTATTGTTATATATTAGAACACATCAATTTAATTCATGGATGCATCTCACTTGATTACAAAACCTTCTCACATAAGTATTAATGTAAGCACTACTGCACTAAATAAACATCCATTTAGATCCTTGAACTCTTATTCACATTTATCAATCCAATGAATATTATCTAACTTGGATGATAAAAATGTGTATTATATAGTTGTCATAAATTATTATAAATAATTGATAACATCAAACCAAACCATGGGTAAAAAATATATCCTTTATAGTGCTTGGATTGGGACAATGTTCAATGAAATATTTCTATGAAGGATCTACGAATATATTGTTACATGAGATTATATCACCTGACAATGATAATATTTGAATTCAAAATTCAAAATTTCTTAATTTTTCATATATATTATTTTTAATCATGGTCTTATGAATAATTATCAAATTATCATCATTCTCATCACCACTGTTAGAATATATATAATAGAATATCATCTATAAATACTTGCACAAATGAATAAATGTATTCTAGAAAGAATTAATTCATTAAATCCAGATCGATTGTATGGTAATTAGTTGGACAATATCGAATCACTATTAATTCATAATTTCCGTACCTTGTATGGAATTATTTATTATTTATATCCTATTTATCGGCCCTCAATTAATGATATCCAGACTTATTATCAAGCATAGAATTGAATTATGATCTCAACAATTTACCAAATAAGTCACCAGTACATGGTTGATGATTCTTGTCCATGATTTTGAGCATATTATATTCCCAATAATCAATATACAGACTCATTAATATATCTTTCTTTTTAAAAAAAGAATAGGTTCATCCCATTGTGACACATAAGGCTAAATGAACCCCATTTCATGATTCCCCATGAGATGCTTCTTCAAATCCTACAACATAATTAGGGACATTCAATATAGACATTTTTAATTTGTTGTAAGACTATTTATGTGTATTTTTAAAAACTCAACACCAGTATTTCATTTTTTTTCATTGACATTATTCTAGAAACACTTCATCTATCTCCCTTATAATATGCATATCTTATAAGTTGAGTTTCTCCCAAACTATATGAGATAAATATTCCAATTTAATATTAAAAAAGACACTAATTATTGTAATAATTTATATCATATTTTAATATATTTCATCACAACGATATATGTTCATAGGTTGATTCATAATATCAGTCATAAATTCCCTTCAAAATAAAATGATTTTAGATTATATATATTAATCCAATCTTGGCCTAATTAACATCTGCTTCAAATAGAGAATGAATAATGTGATTTGTAGGATGTAAATTATCACAATCAGAAACTAGGGAAGAATCTTATATTACACCCCGGAGATTTTATGGTATGAAAATTTTATATTCAAAAAGTTAGATATCATATATTTTATAAAACACAAAACTTAAATGAACTTAGATATACAACTAAATATTAACATAATAATTAGAATCATGATGTGACCATTATAAATAATAATCTGGCCCTTAGAATAATAACATCACCTTTAAATTTATAAATATAATTTATGTATCTCATAAATGAAAATATTATATATATTATACTATAATATATATATATATATATATATATATATATATATGTTTTTAAAATTTCAATATAAGTTTTGGAATTTTTGTGAATCAAAAATATTTAGATAATATTTTATAACTTATTATAAAAATATTAATGAAAATTTATTATCATAAAGAATATTCCAAAATTAATTTTATTTATTTATAATTAAAATAATTTTATTACACCATAACTTACATTTGATTGTGTCATTAAATGACTTATATTAATAAATCAATTTTTATAATAATTGATGATAATAATTTAACAGAAACTTTATGATATTTGTAATATTATTATCACAAAATGATGTCTATTTATGAAATAAACACATAAGGAAATTGTTATTTGGGAATTTTTTATTTTAAAAAAATTGTTTAATTTTTTAGGAATAGTTAATTATGGTAATTTAATTCATTTAAAATTATAATCCAATTATATGAATTATTTAGTAATATATCATGTAAGAACCATTAGATGGATATTACATGAACTATGATACATTGAATGTCACATGAATTGAAACTATTGAGAGTCTTGAGGAAAAATATAACCAAATGAGTAAAATAATAAAAAAACACCATCTCCTCAAATATAAATACCCACCCTAACTAACCCATTTTTTCACACATTATAATCATTATACATTCTTATATTTTTCTAAATTCATCTTAAAAATATTCTACCCATGTTTTTTCTTTCTAGTATCCCCCGAAGTCCATTTCCATATTCCTCTAAGAGGTTCTTAAGGAGATGACACTCAAGATGTAAAACACTTCTTCTTTCCCTTTTAATTATATTTATTTTCTAATCCATTCCCCACCTCCCATTTTGAAGATATAATGATAAATCAAAAATCATATATAAACTGATGTTCATTAAATTATTTTAATATTCAACATCAAATCAATTCTCTGACAATTTAATTATAAAAATGAGAACATCATCTCTCAGGTATCGATTAGCATATTTTATGGAAAAAGGGTTTTCATTTTTCATTTCTATAATAAATGATTATAAGGACCTGGCCTTAAAATATTACATAATCTTGAATTAGATGAATAACCACCAGTCCTGGTTTATCACAGAATCTCCCATCATTTTGTTTTTCATGTAACCACCCGTCAAATGCCTATATACCACTATATAATCATAACACATACAATAAAAATAAAGGAAAGACAAAATTTCCACATTTAAATCACAATATATCACTTAAATATATTGACATAACAAATCCATTATAAAAACAGTTTTCAATACCAAAATACATAAAATAGTAAATGGTATATATTTTTCTTTTTAAAAACAATACGGGTTGTTAAAGATTTCAAAGATCAAACAATACTTACCGCAACTAAAAGGTCAGTGTCACATCATATGTTAAAAGGAAAATTATTTTTTTCATTTTTTATAATTGTTTGTAGAAAAATATTCCCTTCGAATGAAATTAAAAGTCGGAGGTTTTTATACAAATTATAAAAGAATGTCATGTATTAAAACAAAATATACCTCAATGAAAGGAGATTGAGACGAAGTCCCTAACCTCATGTCTGATTTGACCCGTTCTTTATTTAATATCCTAAATAATAATCTATAGTTAATTTATACTTGATTAAGAATATTGTTTCCATGTTTATAATTCCTTTTAAATAATTTATTACCATGACATAACTCAATGTAATAATATATGTTAATAATGGTCGTCTTGTCGATAATTGGTCCTTGAGTCAAAAATGAAATTCTTAAAATTACAAGATGTTCATGTTGTAAAATATCCATTATCTCCATAATGATATTAATGATTTAGATATCTTATATATCCAATATATGTATATATTTATAACAGTACATAGGTTTTGGAGATAATAAATGAAATGCACCGTTCATGGAGACGGTAAGTCGTAAGTTCGTATGAACACTACTTTCATTTCTATTTATTATTTTAATGTAATTGAAACAAAATTATACATAACTATATTATAATTCCAGTATAATATCATATATATTATCATTATCTCTATCCTTTAAACGTCCCACATATGGTTGTAAAGAGTCATATCACTTTGAGTGGTCGTTAGTTCGCATTTCCTCAATTGAAATTATCGCTTTTACCCGTAATGGAAACCATAAAGGTATGCTATAAATGGAAAATAATGTATCATAAAGAAAAAATAAACAAAATATATACCATATATAAATACAATTTCATCATAATGTCCACCATGAGAGGTGGTAGGAGATATTTGAACAATCATCATTCTGTGAGGAGTTCGTTTTCCATCCACAGAAACAATAGGTTTTTTACACATTAGACGGACGTGTGTGTAATTTAAGTTCCAATAAATCTCATAAAAACATCATAGTATATTGAGGAAATTTTTGTTTTTATAATATAAAATAATAAAAAGATTTTAGGGGGATGGAGAAGTAAAATAAAACAACAGAACTTAAGAGAAACCATTACCTTTAATTTGGGTAACTCCCTTTCGTTTGAATCAAAAGGACTTCTTGAACTTCCTTCTACCTATGTTAAGGATTAAAGGTGGAATAGAGGTATATTGAGAGATTATTTGTGTAAGGTTTGGATGAGCCCAGCGGCTTGAGAGGTGTGAGAAATGTGTCAGAGGTAAGGGCTTTTTATAAGGGGGTGGGGCTCTTTAGGAATGTCTGAAAATGTTATTTTATTATATAATGATTATCAGTTTTTAAAGGTCCAAAACATATTAGTGTTGATAATAAGATGACTCATGGTCTAAATAAAATCATCCAATGAGAATTTGACAGGTTTAGGATATTATTTTAATCATTATAATCTTATTTATTTAAATAATTTATTAATGGGGTAAACACTGTATTATTAATATGTAATAACTAATTTTATTTATTTGATGTGTAGAAATTATAAAAAAATTACCATTATATATTTAATAGTTTTATATTTCCATATAATATTTATAGTTAAAAGGATAAAATATATAACCCAATGTAAATATTAATTATCTAAAATATATTTGTTTATGCCATTTTGACTATACATTATTTAAATTAAAATAAACTTTCATTATCACTCCCTTGAGGCTCCCTGGGGTCCCAAAATCATCCCAATGTTTCCCATGGTCTCATATGTATCATCCAATAGTATTTGGCCACATGATAGAAAATTTTATATTATTATAATAATGTTTTATTATCCTTATTTAGCAGATTTACCCTTTAACCATGGTAAATATATTTTTTACTAAAGTAAATATTCATAATGTCTAAAAATAAAATTAACCTATTTAAAAAATTTGGACCTCCTGATTCCATATATTAAATTAACTTTTCTAAATTCAAAACATGGAAGGCAAGGATATTAATTTAAAATTATTTCCCGCTGTCAAAACAAACGGCATGCTTTTTAGAAATATTATTTATCAAAAGATTAACTCTTATTTATGTACACTTTCTAAATGAAAATAATTAAAATATACAAAAATTGGATTAAATGGTAAAAATATATTATAATTACACATTAAAACCAATTAAAAATATAATCTGACCATATAAATAAATTATATTAAAAGGATGTTTTGAAATAAAATATAACATTTTTCACATTTCATTAAAAAATAAATTTTACTCAAAAAATACGGAAAATTTACCCAATATAAATATTTATGTTCAGAGTCTAAAAAAAGATTTTTATATTGTAAAAAATAACATATAAAAGTTACCAACACAAGATTTAAATATGGTTTCCCATAAAATCGCGGTAAATCATGCTTTTAAATTAAATTAGATTCATTCACATTTTAAGCCTCTATCTTTTATTAGATAAATGTAAAAACATTTAACAAACATGTATAATCATATTATAGTTAATTATATTCATTACCACCAATAAAATGGCAATATGTTAACTACCATTTAAAATATTAAAATTATGTTGTTACTATGCGACTTAAGATTTCAAAGATACCCATTGTTGCATATCAGGTACGCCATCGAACAAAGAGACCGCTTCAAAGAAAAATTAATATTTAATTCCAAAAGATTAATAGATTTTAAAATGTCATATTTCTTTATTTTCCTGGGATGTTACTTCCTTCCCCCTTTTGGAAATTACATCACCACAATTTTATTCACTTTTCAAATTAATGATGGTATTTATCCCTCGTAGAATTTTCATATTCCTAGGTTGCCTCATCAACCATATTGTTTTTCCATAAAACCTTTACCTAATTAATTACCATATTCTGCAACACTTTCTATCTATGGTTATGAATCTAGACTGGTTATTTCTCATAAGAGATATTATCTTCCAACTATTGTACCTCTAGACTCAAAACATGATATGGATCTGGTATATACTTTCTGAACATTGAAACAAGAAAAACATTGTGTACCTGGGACAAACATGGAGGTAAATCCACTCTATGCACAACTGATCCAACTTTCTCTAGGATTTTATAAGGTCCTATGATCTTCATAATCAACATTCCCTTCTTACCAAAACGCCTCACACTCTTTCATGGAGAATCTTTGTGAAAGACATGATCACCTACCTCAAAAGAAAGATCTTCCATTCGGTTATCTGCATAACTTTTCTTCCTGCTCTGAGATGTTCTCATGTTCTTCTGAGTCAACTGAACCTTTTCTACCATCTTTTCTACCAATTCTGGTCCCATCAGCTTCCTTTCACCTACTTAATCCCAAAAAAGTTGTAGTGTGATAACGCTTTCCATATAATTCTTCAAACAGAGCCATCTGTATACTGGAATGAAAATAGTTATTATAAGAAAATTCAACCAAAGAAATATGGTGGCCCCAACATCCCTGGTAATCTAGTGAAAAAGAACGTAGCATATCTTCTAAGTTATGAATTGTTCATTCTAACATCCCATTTGATTGTGGATGAAATGTAGTATTAAAATTTAATTCAGTACACAACGACTTATGAAGGCCTTTCAAACAGTTAGAAGTAAACCAGAGATCATGATCCGATACAATAGATAGGGGAATACCAAGATACCTGACTCTCTATTTAATATGCATCTATGAAACTACATTATTACCTCGATATGTGTTTGTAAATCCCATAAAAAAGTCCATGGATATATTTTCCCATTTCCACTCTAGCACTTGTAAGGACTGAAGTATCACATTTGGAAACTACTTCTCTAATTTAATCCACTAACTAGTCAAACACTTCATAGTAAAACTAGAAATATATCTTTTCATTCCATCCCACTAGTAATACTCTTGATGATCTCTATACGTCTTAGTACTGCAAGGATGAACTGAAAATGGGGAACTATGAGCTTCACATAACAACTCATTCTTCAACTATGAATCACAAGGCGCACATAATCTCTTTACAAATCTCAAAAAACAGTCAATATCAATATTAAAATCAGGATACATACCCTTCTAAACCAACTATTCCTTTTTCTACAACTCACGATCTTCCTTTTGCGCTTTCTTTACTCTGCCAGATAGAGATGATTTCACTGACAGCTGAAACAAAACAGAAGAATTTCCTGCACTAGCAACTTCTATGCCAATGTTAATCAAATTAGGAAACAAAAGAATATTTATCCAAACGTATCATGGTCAAAGAAGCATTAAATTTTTGACTCAAATCATCAGCCACTTTATTTTGCATTCCTGGGTGATAATGTATCATGCAATCATAATCCATGATTAGTTCTCGCCATCTCTTCTGTCTCATGTTCAATTATTTTTGAGTTAATATATATTTAATCTTTTGTGGTGAGTATATATTTATCATTTTACTCCATATAAATGATTCCACCAAATTTTTAATGAAAAATATAGTAGTTATTTTCAAATATTGTGTAGGGTAATTTAACTCATGAGGTTTCAACTGATGTAATACATAAGCAATTACCTGATCATTCTGCATAAGGACACAACCAACTCCTTTCATTAAGGCATCATTGTAGATGAAAAACTCACCATTTATGTATGGTAGTCCCAAAACTGGAGCATTCACCAATATTCTTTTCAATTCCTAAAAACAATTATCACATTCTGTTTTCCAGATGATATCAACACCTTTTCGAGTTAACCAAGTCATTAGACAAGATAACCATGAATAATTTTCGACATACATCTATTAATAACCATCCAAACCAAGAAAACTATGGATCTCAGTTTTATTTTTGGGTCTTTTCCATTCATCAACAACTTTTGTTTTAGCAGGATCAACAGTCATGCCATTTTTTGAAATAATGTGACCATGGAATGAGATTTTTGAAACCAAAACTCACACTTTCTGAATTTCCCATTTAGTTTCTTCAATTTTATGGTTTGAAAGACAACCCTTAAATGACTTTCATGTCCTTCTTTGCTTATAGAATAATCCAAAATATCATCAATGAACACAACCACAAACTTATCCAAGAACTGAAGGAAAATTATATTCATAGGATCCATGAATACAAAAAGTGAATTGGTTAACCCAAAAGTTATAAATTCAAATTTATAATGGTCATATATTTTACAAAATGTAGTCTTTGGAAAGTCTGCTGTCTTTAATTTCAACTAATGGACCTAGACCTCATGTTTATATTCAAAAAATAATGAGCTCCCAGGAGCTGATCAAACAAATCATTGATATGAGTAAAAGGATACATGTTATTAACAGTGATGTTATTCAATGCTTTATAATCAATGCATAGTATCATTGAACCATATTTATTTTTAACAACCAAGAAAAGAGTACCCCATGGTGATGTGCTAGGTCAAAAGAAACCTTTATCTAACAACTCATGAAATTGCTTCTTTAACTCTAAAAGATCAATTTAAGCCATTCGATAAGGGGGTTTTGAAATTGTAATAGCATCAGGAACTACGTCAATATTAAATTAATGATCTCGAACTTGTATGATACTCGAAAACTCATCAGGAAAAATATCAAGATACTCAATTAACACTGACACATAATTCCTATGAACAGTTCCTTTGTTTTCAACAATATATGCATTGTAACATTCATTTCCATCATTTATTAGATTCTCATATTCTTGTTATATTATAAAAAATAATGGTCCATTATTTTACACAAACAGAAATTATTTCTCACAATAAATCTCCTAAGCTCTACAGTCAATAATTGCATGACAAACAGAAATCCAATCTATACCCAAAATAAAATCAAACTCTACTAGAGGAAAAACAATATTGTTTGCATGTAGATTATTTCTGAACATAAGGACATGAAGGTTATTATGTTTTCATTTTGTCTCAACATTTACTCCAGGTTTTTTTACCATATGTTCAGGATTTATATCTTGAGATTGAATTCCCAATTTATTTTAAATATTCTCATAAATGAATGAGTGTGTCAACCCTGAATCAAACAACACATTGGAATAATCTGAAAAAACAAACAGTGTACCTAATACTACTTCATTTGAAGGCCCAACAACTGTTGAAGTAATTACAATGGATTTTACCCCCGCTTCCTTCTTGTAATGTGGCTTCTTTCCCTTATTTGAGTTCTCGTTGGACAGTCATTTTCATAATAACCCATTTCATTACTCTTAAAAATTCTTACTTCTATATTTTCATTTCCTACATTATCATCTTCCATACATTTAAAAGAAATATGACCAGAATTACCACACCAAAAGCACTATCCATACATTGATAAAAATTCTCTGGTATGATATTTATCACACTTCTCACAAGATGGATATTTTTTTTACCACCAGGCTTCTTTGATGAAGTCTTTCCCTTTTCCTGCAAACTAGACCTCTTATTCTGTTGTTTTTTAATGAATACCTGATCATCAAAAAACTCCATTTCCACCTTCTCTGCACATCTAACAAGTTTCTAATAACTGTTGAACTCACAGGAGGCTAATTCTCTTTGATATCGCATCTTCAGTACTTAGTAAAATGGATTTATTTTACTATAAAGATCTTGGATGAAATTTGGAGAATACATTGGAAGTCATGTAAAGATTCCTTTGTAAGCTGCACTGATTCATCCTCCTACATCAATTCCAAGATTTTTTTTTCCATCCTAATATAAACGACCTTAGGAAAAAATTTATCAAAGAACATGCCATTAAATTCATCCCAATAAAGAGCACCAATATTATCATTATCCCTGATATTTTTCTCAATCTATCAGCACTGATCAACTTCTCCTTAAAAACGGAAAACATTAAGACCAACCTTTCTACATTCTAAACACCCCATAACATCGAAAATTTTCTCTAATTCTTTAATCCATCCTTCTGCTATCACATGGTCAGATGATCCACTGAATTATGGGGGATGTTTCCTCATAAAATTATCCACTACTGACATGTTCCTATGTGGTTGATCTGCCTGATCTCATACATGGATAGCACCACCATTTATTGCCTAAGTCAATTATTCCATCACTACAACAAACTTTTCAGTTCTGATTCCGACCATCTCAGGTTGCTGATTTGGATGGATTTCTTCCTCCTGATGTGATCCCAACACAGATTCCTTATTTCCTCTACAGAAAACCATTCTGAACACAGAAATGTATTATGCTATGCAACATGGTAATAAGTAAATGTTATATCACTTAAATCTTATCATAAATTTATTTATGGATATTAATTTAACAATACCCTAACTTCTAAAGTTATCTAAACCGAGCACCGATACCAAATATAAGGAACCTGGCATAAAACATTACATAATATTGAATTAAATGAATAATTAACATTTATGATCTTTTCAGGTATAGAGTTTTAGAGAATTATGCCATAAATGTTATAATACATCCCCAAAGTTACAAAGTATACTCTTTTAATATGTTCCCATAATTTTAACAAAATAATTATTCATGAAAAAAAGTGTCATATATAGTTCCATGTTCTTGACAACATGACATTTCCAAGATCCCATCCATGACCCTATTCCACTTTATGTCCTGTAAAAAACATCTCAAAAACTTGGGATGAGCATAAAAACTCAGTAATGTATACACAAAGAAGTAAAACTATTATATTTTTTAAAACGACAAGTAAACCATTAATACATTATCATAAGTAATAAATTCCACTTTTATGAAGTAGTAAACACTCTTCACTCAATGAAAGATCACTTCATACCTTTTGTAACCAAAATATTACAATAAAACTCATATAAAGAACACATAACATATAAATGTAACATGGGACATAAACATACTTAAATTTAATAACCATACGGTCGACTGCCAAACATATCACGAAATGGAATAGCCATACTGACGACTTCCATACCCAATGAATTTGAGGTTATAAGGTAACCACCCATCCTGGTTTATAAAGGTACCTCCCTTCATTTGGTTTATCACGTAACCACCCATATAATGTACTTGTACCATTATTAAATCATACCACATTCAACACATTTAAAGGAATGAAAACATTTCATCATTTAAATCCCAATATATTACATAAATATATTGGATTAACAAATCCATTATCAAAACCATTTTATATAGTAAAATACATAGAAGAGTATATGGTAATTATTTTCCTTTTTAGAAACAATACGTCCAGTTAAGGAAACAAAAGATCAAATAAAACTCACGGTGACTGAAAGGTAGTTATCACCACTTATGTTAAAAGAAAAATTAATTCTTTTATCATTTAGTAAAAGAATTTGTACAAAAAGTTTTCATTTGAATGAAATGAAATGGTAAATGTGTTCATACGATGTATAAAAGAAATTCTTGTATTAAAACAAAATATACCTCAATCAAAGAAGATTTTGACGAAGTCCCATACCTTGTGTCTGATTTGACCCGTTCATTCTTTAATCTCATGAATAATAAAATATGGTTAATTTTTAATTTCTTAAGAACCTTTTTATCAAGTTTATAATTCCTTTTAAATAACTTATTAACATGTTATATCATTATGTACTCATTTATGTTAATAACGGCCGTTTTGTCGATATTTGGTACTTGAGACAAAAATGAACTTCCTATAATTACATGTTGTTCCTGTTCTCAAATATCCATTTTATCCAGAATGATATCCATGATGAAAATATCGTATATAGAATATATATCCAGTATATTTATGTATTTATAATAGTACATAATATTTGGAGATAAGAAATGAAATGCACCTTTCAAAGAGATGGTAAGCTGTACGTATGCATGAACGCTACTTTCATTCTTATTTTGTATTTTAATGGAAATAAAACATAATTATACATTGGAAGATTGAAATTCCATTATAATATCATATATAATATCATTATCTCTATCCTATATAAGTCCCACATATGGAAGTAAAATGTTTTATCACTTTCAGTGGATGGTAGTCCACACTTCCTCAAATGAAATTATCGCTTTTACCCATAATTGAACCCATAAAGGTATAATATAAATGAAAAATATAGAATCATAAAAAAAATTAAACATAATATATATCATATATAAATACATTTCAATCATAATGTCCAACATTAGAGGCAGTAGGAGAAAATTGAACAATCATCGTTTCGTGAGTTTTTAGATTTCCATCAACAGAAACAATATGTTCTTTACACATTAGATGGAGGTGTGTGTAAGTGTATTTTCAATAGTTCTCATAAAAACATCTTAATATATTTAGGATACTTGTGTTGTTATAAAAGAAAAGGAAAAAAGAGTTTAGGTGGATGGAGATGTAAAATAAAACAAATGAACTTAATAGAAACCATTACCTTTAAATCTGGTAACACCATTTGGTTTGAACCAAAAGAAATTATGGAAGTGACTTATTACTTTTTTAAGTATTCTAGGTGGAATATAGGGATGTAGATAGCTAATTTTGGTCTGGGTTTGTGAAATCCCAGTTTCATGAGAGGTGTGAGTAATGCGTTAGTGGTGAGGGATTTTTATAAGGGGAGGAGGGGCTCTTAAAGAATGTGTGAATATATTATTTTATTATAGTATGATTTTCAGTTTACAAAGGTCCTAAACATACTAAAGTCGAATATAAGATGCTTCATGGTCGAAATAAAATCATCCAATAATAATTATACAGGTTCTTGATATTATTTTAATCTCTATAGTCTTATTTATTTAAATCATTTATTAATGAGGTCAAAATTGCATTACTATTGGGTAATAACTAACTATATTTATAATATGTCTAACATTTATAAAAAACTACCATGTTGTTGAAATATTTTTCGATTTCCGAAGAATATTAATATTATAAATGATAACTTATATAATCCTATGTAAAAATTAATTTACTAAAAGATATTTGTTTATGTCATATTTGTCTTTATTTTATTTTAATTAAAATAAAGTGTCATTATCACTCTCATATTGCTCCATGGAGTTCAAAAATTGACCAAACAATTCCCATGGTCGGATATTTATCATCCAATAAGATTATGACACATTTTAGGGTAAATTTATATTATTATAATTATATTTTTTGACCATTATTTACCAGAATTTTCCTTTAACCATGGTAAAGAAGATTTTTTTAAAAGTAAATATTCATAATGAATAAAAAAAATTACCTATTTAAAAAAAATACCTCCTTATTGATAATATCAAAACTATTTTTCATAATTCAAAACATAGAAGTGGATGAAATAAATTTAAAATTAATTTCCACTGTTAATACAAAAATCATGTTTTTTAAAAATAGTAACTATCAAAATATTAACACTTGTTTATGTCCAATTTCAAAGTGAAATTAATTCCAATGAGCAAAATTGGATTAAATTGTATAAATATAATATTATTAAACATTAAAACCAATTAAAATAGATAATATAACTATATAATTAAATTATATTAAAGGGATGTTTTGAATTAAAATACTACATTTTTCACTTTTCATTAAAAATTGAATTTTATAAGAATTTCCAAAAAATTACCCAATGTAAATTTTTATGTCCCGATTCAAAAAAAATAATAATTTTATTTTGTCAAAAATAACAAATAAATGTGACCAAAACATGATTTAAAAAGGAATCACCATTAAAATGCTGTAAATGAACCTTTTAAAGTAAATTAGATTCATTAAAATTTTAATCCTCTATGTTATATTGTACAAATGTAAAAACATTTAACAAAAATGTATAACCATATTATAGTTAATTCTATTAATTCCCGCAAATAAAATTTCTAGGAATTAAATACCATTTAAAAAAATAATATTGTATTTTTAGTGTGAAATGTATGATTTCAATGAAACCCATTGTTGCGTATCGAGTACTCCATTGAACATAACAATCTCTTTAAAGTAAAATTAATATTTAATTCACAAATATTTATAAATATTAAAATTGCATATTGCATTATTTACCTTGGATGTTACAATGATGGTCACAAAACCATTTATAAGGTTAAAAAGGGTTATAATATATGTATTAAATCTTATTAACTGATCTCGTACAAGGATATAATCATTTTATTAAATAAAATTTACTAGTTCATGATGGTTGTAAAAACCTCCATAATAAACTAATAATTTTTAATTATTGCTATATATAAACTATCATCCTCATACCATAAAATATAGTAATATATAAGGACCATTTAAAAACATTGAATTAAATCAATAATATTTCATTCCACTTCTATATTTTTACTTCCATTTAACAAGAACAAAAATATTAATACTCAAGGGAGCATACAATAAATCCATGAAACAAATGAACTAAAAATAATACAATTAGAATTATGACTCATTAAATTGGCTATAAATGAAATTAACAAAACTATAATGAATAAAATATATATTTGGAGAGAATGAACATTTTTTATTTAATTAATATTATTGGATTTTTGATGACATTATATATAAATAACGAAAGATTTTAGAGATAATGTAAGGGGTCTCATAACTCCATTTTCATTCATTTTGTTATACATCGATTTCATTGGATATGCTATTACTATAATATGGGTGAAATGGTATTTGAATGTTTCATAATATAATTCCTATTTTATTTTCCTGGATTTTAATTTAGCGCATATTATTATGTCATTGAGTTATCCTCACTAAAATTATACGATCATTGAATGTATTTTTCAACTCATTTTTTATCCATTTGATATTTATTATTCCCCAGTAATTCTATGTTTGTGGTGTATCTATAATATCCATTAATATATAATATCATTAATATATTTTTCATCATGTTTTTAAAAGATTCATTTAGAAATTATTAATTCCATAGGGCATACAACTTGACAAACTAAAAAGTGGTAAGGACTCTTTATGAACCTCCATATTTGATTCAGGTTAAGATTTATCTCTATTTAAACCAAATTATTTCTTCAGTATTCATTTTAAATTAAAAAAAATTAATTTTTTTTCATACATGATAATGTATCCAGATTAATTCATTAATTTTTTATGGAAATATATACCTTTTTATATGGTTCCATTTTTAATTCCTCTTGAAAATCAAGCCCAATAACATCGAACACCCAATTACATATTGATTTTCTATTACACTAGAAATTATGTTTCAGGCCACCAATAACTTTATGAAATAACTATTTATCATGAAAATATATCGGATTTAATTTTTTGGTTTATGTTATAAATTATTTCTTGTCCCTATTTAAATTGTCCTTAATATTATCCATTAATATGAATTAATGTGGACCATTTAGAAAGTTTAAAAAACCATTTTTTGCATATTTTCACTTCATTGGATCATAATTTATCCTAATCAATACCAATTTTCTCTTTTAAATCTATTATTTTATGGATATGATTATTTTCATAATCGTATATCATTTTTACATGTTGTGTTTCCTTTAATAGTTATTTTCGTAACTACTGAAATATTAATAAATATATATCATTTATTTAATAAGGATTTATAATATCATGGATATTTTCTAATTTATTAAATAAATTATTTGATAAAAGAAGAATTATTAGAAATCGAATGACATGTGTTGGGGCCCAGTTAATTCAAGAACTAAAGGTTTGGGAATGATTAATTCATGAATTATGGGTTGGGAACTTGTTAATACATGTCCCTAGATGCATCGGTAGTCTCATGAGATAAAATCGACTAGAAACAAACAATTCACATTTTTTCCCAGAAGAATCAATTGGTTTTCAACCCACACACACAAACTGTCCTGTAAAAGTTCTTTATAGTGATATTTCATGTTCCAGATAAATGGTGTATTATAATTAAGAATTTCCTTCATTTAGTATTATGTTATTACTATATATAAGAATATCACAATGAAAAACTCGGTTGATGAATATTCGTTCTCAAATTATTGATTTTCATTGGGTTTTCAGTCATTAAACATATCCTTTTTATTATACATATTGATTCATGTTATCATCGATTTTATCTAACCCTTAATGAGATTTTGATCACACCAGATTAATTTTATTCCATCCACATGTAGCAAAGAATAAATCTTTGAATAAGTTTTACAGATGTGGTTTATTTGCCTTTTCAATGTTATGATTTTAATTGTTAATGAAATATTTTAACCATATATATATATATATATCTAGTTATTCAATACTACAAAACATAGCAATACAGGGTGATGAGTTCTCTTATATTCATAAAATAATAATAATATCGCCACATACTCTAGGTTACTGGGGTTGGGTTGGTAAAATTGTTTACTAAAAAATGTTTTCTAGAAACTGTTGTAACAAGATATAGGAAATCCGAGATTATGCATCATAACTCAATGATAGATTTTCATAATGAATTTAGAATAAAATAACAAAAAAACATTTATTATGAGTTTTCTAGACATAATTTTTTCTATTTATATAATGTATATCACATGTTTTTTATTATACATTGTATGTAATAATGAAACTCTTTATTTCACATTATTTCATAATTAATTACATTAAAATACAAATCATACAACCCCAAAGAAAAATATGTCAACTATATTTGGGAATTAAGTACCTAGAAAAACATCATGATCATGGGATACAACAATATTATTTTAAACATCATTATCATGAATGTAAAATTACGTAGCTTTTAAAACTGCACATGATGACCTGGGGACAAGAAAAGGAAGGGGTGAGATATACATCCTAGTAAGGGAATAAACATGGAATATGGTGACACATGTTACAAAATATTCATATCCATGCAGAATAAAAAGAACATAAATAATAAATAATGATATATCATGATAATCAAAACAAGGGAACTGTGAAAACAACATAAATAAATTGATTATAAAAAAAGGCCAATGATAAATAGCCAAGGCATCATGCTAAAAAAAGACCCATAATGGAATCATGTCAGTCCTTCTCCCAACATAATTTATCATGATACTAAAAAATACACAATTCATTGGAGTGCTATATTATTTTGGGTGCACCCATCACTTTTATTTTATTGTCATGCATACATGATCCACATAGATCAAACAACACAAATTCATTCGACATAATATTTTATTACATGATTAAGGAGAGTGAAATATATAAATATATGTCCAAAATAAAGTATTAATACATTTATAAATTTTAATAAAAATGATATGAAATGGGTATGGTACTCACTATATGGTTTTTTTGGCATGAAAAATCTTACTGAAATATCAACATCATAACGACTTCACATAAAAATTCATAAAATGGGATTATGGTAGTGAAAGGGTTTTTTCATCAATTAAACATAATATGTTCTATAAAATGGTATTGTAAATAAATTTCTTAATATTAAGAATTGGTAATGTAAGGAATAAGATAATAAATAAACCTAAATAATGATGACTAGGGGATGATCCCATAATAAATTTCACAATTGTAATCGGTATACATACCCATTCATGGGAAGGATTAGTTATAGATAAATGAATCTATCATTGTATATATATCATATTGATTGTACAGTGGGTATGAAATTAAAAATAACAACATAATCAAATAGAAATTAATAATCATGACAAAAAAGAAATTTGTGAATCAAAAGGAGTATGGATAGTCACTTACAAAATTTCTCTAAGGTAACAAGGGTATATAAGGATTAATATAAAGGAATAATTAAAATGAAATCAATATCTAATAATATGGAAATAAATTGTATAGTAAATGGGATATTGATGAGCATATAATAACGTCATCTAATTGAAATTATGTAGTATAACATTAAATAAGTGTATGAATATATTGGAGAGTGGTAGATCCCATTATTGATTGAGACTCGAGATGCTTGAGAGGGGCTTCTTGTGATGTTAGTGGTTCCATAGGATGACATGAGTGAGTAGAGGGAAGAGTATGGATGTTATTCTAGTTTTTTCAGGGAAGCGAAATGGGATATTTGGTGGGTTTGAAAAGGAAGGGTATGTGTTCATTATTATTGTTGTTTTGGACTATAAAAAATGAAATAACCATAACCAAAAACAATTCAATGGTTCCACAGATTCTCCAATTGGATTTTTTTTCTTATTTTATATGAAAATGTGGAAGAAATTAATAAATTAATTTCCTTTGATTATGTGTTGGTGAATTGTACTATTAAATAAATGATTTTAAAAACATACAATATGTTAATGATCTTGGACGATTCATAATTATTTTATAAAATTAATAAAATACAAATAAAAACTCTTTATTTTAAATATAAATTATATATTTAGTTTCATATTCATGTCATTTTATTTATTAGATAACTTTTGGGTAATGTTTAGGTCATAATAAACATATTATATTTTCATTGTATTTAATTTTTTCATGAAAATTCCAATCTCTTAGAAAATAATGAAAAACTAAAAATTGGAAAATTTCATAGTCTTATTTCAATAGTTATATTCATTTTACCTCATTTGTTTCCCATAATATTGGAATCGACATTTAATTATAAATGCTTGGGTTTTTATGGAATAATTTTTTTCAATCTCTTATCACAATATCATTTGAAATAATAAAAATTATATTATCATTTATATTTAATAACAATTATTTAATATGGATATTATCATAAAAATTTATATAATAAAAAATTTCATCAATTATTAAAATCATATTCAATCATTGAATTTGAATTTTATTGAAAAATACTATTTCTATTTACTTATTGTAAAACAAAATTGTTAATAATATAACCAGTGTAGGATGAAAATATATTCATAATTCTATAAATAGTAATGTACATACTCATAATACTCTGGTCTTGATACATATCACTATAATATTATTCCAATCATTTTATGAGTATGTTTCATGATAGTGATTATTTTTTGGGGTGGTTTAGTGAACATGGTTTTGGTCGTGATCTTGATCAACTTTAAATTTTCTAGTAAATAACTTCTCTCATGATTATATTTTTGGATCTCAACTTGGGAGTGGACATAGGAAAGGACCAATAATTCTATCACTGTCAGAAGCTCCAATAAATTGTATTTATTTGGTATGATCACATTGGTTGAGGTCATCCCATTTTTTGTCTGTGTCAATAGGATTTGATAAATATATATATTTATACTAACAATGTGATCAATGTTCAAATTAATTATTATCAGTGTTAATGATACTTAACGATATTTTAAATATAAAAGGAAAAAAATCAATGGATTACATATGTTTTTTATGACCATATTACATTATAATACATTAAATTAATATATCACAATAAATTTTATTTATAACTATTCATGTTGTTATAATATCCCCCCTTATGAAATTTAAAAACCAAAAAAATAATTTTCATGATCTAAAAATATAAGTGGAAAACTCTATTTCATCACTTCTTCCATTTACCATACCACATCATCAAATATTTTTTTTAACCACAACACGTTGACAAGGTGAATTTTCTTTTTTCAAAGAACATTATCACTATGATCTAAGATCATCACCAGATGCTCCTCATAATAAATTTCTTTTTTTGAGGGTACCACCACCTAATTGGAAACATGTGAGAGGTATTATTTTCACTACCTCAATAGGGATACATGGAATACATCATGTAATTTTGATATTTTGGGTTGGAGTGTAATTCGGAAGGACACCACTCTTATTCGAATAAGGATCTCAAAGAGGACAGTGTATCTTGCACTAGTATTTCCCGTCTTCCCAAATCTCATAACATTATTCCATGGATTTTTTTGGAGGAATAAAACATATCCAAAATCATACTGTAGTAATTGTAGACGATGATCAATATAACACTTCTATCATCATTGAGCGTCCTTGTTGTGATTTTGAATGATTTTATCATTTTCAACAACTTCATCAACCATTTTTGATCTTGTTAGTTTGTGTTCCCCAAATTCATTATAGAATGCATGTAGTCTCCAAAACATCCCATAATGGGGTTCATATGAAGCAATTTAGATGGTAGAGTGGAGATTATTTTTTTAAGAGAACTCAAGTAGAGTAATATTTTTGTCACATACTTCTTTGAAGTCCATATTAGGTTCTCACAATATTTCTTCTACTATCTTTATAATCTTCTCAGATTGGCCATTAGTTAGAGGCTGATAGGACATACTGCTATTCATCTCAATATATAGATCACTATAGAGATCTTTCAAGATCATTAAGATGAATATCCAAAACTTGAGTGGACATAATTTAAATTGGCACTCCATAAATCCTTACCACATAATTGATGTATATCCATGCACATTGAACTAGTGATATATCATCATGAATTATGATAAAATGATATGTATTTGTAAGATGATCCAAAACAACAACTATATCATTGTTTCCCGATTATTTATTCTGAATTCTGCTGAAAATTTACATTATGATTTTCCCTCATTCCCATGATGGTATGCGATATAGTTTCTTTATCCCTTATATTTCTACCTTTGACCCATCACTTTCTAGAATACCAGGCACTTTTATCTATAATCATTGATCTCCATCATCATATTGTCCCACCAATAGTTCTTAATGATTTATTGATAAAATTTTTTTCTTGCAAGTTTAATGGAGAAATTCAAACTTTTTTCATTATCCAGAAATTATTTCTTGGACTATAGATTTTATAGAACACATATTCTTCTACCAAATCTCAAAATTCATTTTTTGTTGACATTGTACACTGAGGATTTACCATTCCTTATAGTTTCCAATTTTGTTTTGTAATTTCCACAGAATTTTTATTTATCCATTAACATCGCATAAGGGATGGTCGAGAAATAATTTTTCAAGGAATTTTTTATGTTCATTTTTTTATGATACCCACATCCAACTATTCCAAATCATAGAAAATTATATCCCTATCAATTCACTACAGTGATAAGATTACTGAAACCATTATAAATGGAGAATCTTCCACATTATTCACTTTCCTAGGATGGTAGTGGATTGATCATTCCCTATCCATGATTATCTATAACCACCTTCATTGGTTCATATTTATCTCCTTCGGTGTAAAAATATAATTGAGGCATTTTGGTTCAATATATATTTCATATTTATTTACAAAGATATATTGCTACAATATTTTCAAATTGAAGATCACTGAAACCAACTATATATCTTCTGTTGGGTAGTTATTGTTTTGAACATTAAAATTCCATGAATCATATGCATTCAATTTTTCATTTTTCCTTAATATAAAACGGAATCAATTCTTCAAATCATCTCCAAATACCATTAATTATTCTCTATTTTTCACTATTGTGATTATAAGTGAAGTGATAAGCCTCTTTTTAAATTTCTTGATGTTCTCTTTAAATTATCTATTTTATGAAAACATTACTCCCTTCTGAGTTAGATTGGTTAGTAGTATGGAAATCATGAAAAATATACCACAAATTGACTATAATACCTAGATTATCAAAGGAATCAATACATATCTATTATAGATATTTGCCTTGAGTATCCTTCAATTACTTATATATTTGATAGGTCCATATATATATATCCCATTTCCTGGGATGATATACCGCATGAATGATATATACTTCAACCATAACATACATGTTTTTATACTATCATAGATCTTCTCCTTTCGTAACATCATTAGGATAGTGCTCAGATGCTCCTCATACTCCTTGATTTTGTTGTATATTATAATATCATCTATAAATAGTACAAAAATATATCTATGTAATGTATATAAAATATATCCATTAAATCCCTGAATATTGTTGAGCATTAGTGATCCTGATAGTCATTACTATGAACTCATATTTCCCATACCTCATTCAAAAAAGTATTCAGGGGAATATCTTCCATCATCAGCATGACATGGTAATATCCTAACAAAGGATCACACTTGAATATTTATTTTTCTCCATGTAGCTGATCAAACCAGTAATAAATCAATGGATAATTATTCATGTCAATTATCATGGTCTTTTTGAGCTCATGTTAATAGATACAATTCCATAATAACCTATCATTCTACATGATGAAGAGGATTGGTGCAAACCATAATGGAGAACATGGGAGTATGAGACCTTTATCTAGATCAATGTGTAGTTTTTTATTTAGCTCCTCATGTTCCCAAATATCAATTCAATATAGAGTCTTTGATAATGGTAACTACTCAGGTGTAAGTTAAATTGAAAAATAAAACCTCTTGTTTGTGACGACGACCGAGCAATTCCTCTGGAAACACCTCAATATATTTTCTCTCAAAAAGTATGTCTCCATTGAATTTTATTTTGTAATTATTAGGCAGTTGAGTTAGATATTAATTCTTGTATAGAAATATTGTCACTTATTCAGATGGTGGTGATAAATAATAATCATTCCCCTCAATAACCATGTATATAATTGGGGGCCGATTCACGATCTGAATAGTGATTTTCTAATCACTGAAATTTTTGTTGGCACTATATATGGAAAGTTATTCCATGCCCTGAATTTCACGAAACCCCACAAAAGGGAATATGAAAAGGTTTTAAGGGATTTTCCTCCCACAAATATTGAAATGCTAGGAGTTATATACATGGGATACAATAATTAAAAAAAAATTTGTTTTCACTAGTAGATATACATATATTATTTATTTTGGTTTTTGAATATTTCTTTCAAACTATCATTATATAAATAGATGAAAAGAACTAGAATTAAAAAGTACATTCCCTATTCCTGAATGATCAAACAACAAACATTTCACTACTTCATTGTGTGATTCACCCTATCATTTTTAATTGAAGAATATCTCCCATAATTACATGGATTTTGTTGGTTGTCTTAGAAACCCCTTGTCTCAATGAATTGGTTTTCAAAGTGACCATGTTCCTTCTAGTGGATGAAATTAAGAACACACTGAGGGTTGACCAGAGTATTCATTTCTTCTACCACATTAACATGTTTCTCATGTCGGTAATCAATATCACAGTTTCCTTTATTCCCACATATAAATTATTTCATCATTCCTTTTAAGAAATGTTAGTAGTTCTTATTAATTCACCTTATGTATATGGGATATTTTAATTTATTATAAACATTATATTTATCCATTAGAATACTACAATTAAACCCCACTTTCATATTTTGATACCCTTTATTCAATTGACATTCATCATTATCCATGTAATATTTTCCATAGTATCAGAGAAATTTAACATAGCGATCAGATTCTCTAATCTCCATGGATTTTTATAGACTAGGTTTTATCCCACTACAGAATAAGTAGACTATATATATATGTGTATTGAAAAATCTAGAGGTGTATCATGAATGATTAAATAGTTTGTATCATACTATGTAATAGATTCATTGACATTTTTCTTGAGGGAATGGAAAGATATTTTCATTTTATGTAGGAGAGTTCATGGAAACTGTTTATCAAAAAATATTTTCTTATATTCCATCCAACAAGCTGCTTGGATATCTTCCTTTGGAATCATACTCTTGATAAATGGGCATCACTTATTAGATTATCCCTCTATTTGTTAAAAATCAAATAATAACCTCTCTTGGTTTGATAATTTATGGATAGAGAATATTTATAAATATATTTGATCTATTATTTCACCATAAATAGATCAGATGATCCTTTGACTATTAGAGGAATTTTATGTAAAAAAGAATCAATTTAAGATTGTTCATCCTTTGTTGGATATGTGAACTACTATATATCTAGGTTTTTATTCCAATACTCAATCATATAAGTTTTTATCATTATAAATTTTGTGTTTCCCACACCCATCAAGTTAGGCTTCTCTTTGGGATAATCATCACATTTCATGTCACATTGATAGTTTAAATGATTCCTCCTATTTTCATACATTTACCTGAATAATTAAAAAATTTGGTATAGGTATTTTTAAATTATTAGACACATTATATGGAAATTATTGAAATTATATGGATGACATATAACATACATATATCTATTTATCTTATGAATTTTTATGCTTTAGTCTACATTATCCATGACCTATTTCTGAAAATATATTCTTATGGGAATAGTTTGTTCCATTAATAATTGATTCTAATAAGATTATGAATTTATGAAAACATATATCCTAGGAGTGTCAAACCAGGATCACATTAATTACTTATATCATATACCCATGGACATTGTGTTAGGCCAGACAAAATTGATCAATGTTGTTACCCCAAGGTACATTTGTTCCAGAACCACATCCACTAGTAGTATACCTATTGGGGTATATTTTCCTAATAATCTAATTATAATATATATACCAAAATTTATGTATATTTTCATATTCATAGTCCTATAAAAATGTAATTCATTATATTTTTATAATAATAATATGCTAAATAACTATACACTTTCTATGATACTAACAATTACAACTCTGGTCATTATTTCACATTAATTCATTATTTATTACATAAAATTACAAAAAATAAAATCTGAACAATTGGTATGTATAATGTAATTTTAAATAAGGTACATATAATAAAATATTTAATATGTTTTACAAAATATTTTTAGAAATCTTCCTTAACAAGCTTCTAAAATACTATGGATTTTTACAACTTCATGAAATATCCTAGGGAAAACATTAGAAAGGGTTGAGTTATAGGCCCAGTAAGGAAATATGGAATAAGTTTGTTCATGTATGATAATAGGAATATAAATGGGCAGTAAATTGAACAGTATTAATAAGCCACGGTAAAACATGATAATCAAAACATTGGAAATATGGAAATAACAAAAAACAATGTATCATAAATAGTGGTCAATGATAAACCAAAAAGTAATAATGGTTATAAAATACCTATAAAGGAATCAAGTTCAATCTCCATCCCAACAAGATGTATCATCATAATAAACAAAACCCATTGCAGTTTACCATTATATAATTTAGGGCACTCCCTTCACATTCATTTCATTCTCTGGTTTATGTGTTCCACAAAGATCAAACAACATGGATTCATTCATCATAATATTTTATTCCATGATTGAGGATTGCGGAATACATACATGTATTTCCATAGTGGACTAAGACAAACTTTATAATGGTATATACCCTTATTATGAAATGGGTAGGGTATTCAGTAAAAATAATGTTTTGGGATGGAAAATTGTGGTGAAATTTCAATAGCATAACATCAATGAAAAATGATTCATAAAATGGGTTGATGAGAGAAACATGGGTATTTCATAATATTAAAAAAAATTGGAAGTAATAGGTAAATTTTAATACATTTTTCAACTTTAATAATTCTAAATAAAAGGCATAAGATAGTAAATAAACATTAGAAATAAATATATGGTGAGGATATAATACTAAATTTTTTCCATGGTAATGACTGTGCGTACTGGTACAATAGAAAGATTAATGGGAGTGTAAAGGGTAACTCATAAAATAGAAACATAATTTAATGAATGTGGGATATGTAAGAACGTATTAGAATAAGAAAATTGGAAATTAAGAATCATATCATTAAACAAGTTCATGAAAAAAATGAGTGTGGATGATCCCTTAATATATTTCACCATTGAAATGGGTTTACATAATGTCTCATGAGATGCTTTAATGAGAGTAAAAGTGGAATCTAATCATTTATAAATGAATTGGAAATTACAAGGGATATTTAGAAACATATAAAAACTAAAAAATTTGAAATTAAGAAGCATAACATAAAAAATGTGCCTGAGTAAAAATTGTGAGGAGAACATCTGTAACATGAGTGTGCTACTCCAAATTCAAGGGAGGGGATTCATGAAATATTTTTGGTTCCATGGGAGGACTCCACTGATATGAGGTTAGAGTATGGATGTTCCCTAAAGGGTTTTAGTGATTGGAATTGGGATAATTGATGGGTTCATATAATAAAAGACGGGTATTTCATTTTTATTTAGATTTTGGATTCTATATAATAAAATAATCATAACCACATGCCATACCATGGTTTTTCCAATAGTTTCATCCGAATAAGATTTGTTAAAATTATTTTGGAAGACAAAAAAAATAAATTAATAAAATAATTATGTTTATTATGTGTATGTGAGTAACATGCCTAATGAAATTATATTAAAATCATAAAATAAAATAATGGTTTTGGCCGATTAATAATTGATTAATAAAATAACTTTTATAAAAATAAAAACTATCTATTTTAAAAATAAAACATATATTTTGTCATGGATACCTTTTATGGATCTTAATACATGATTTTTTGTCATTATAATTTCATAATATAGTTAGTATATTTATATTGTATTTAATTTTTACATGAAAATATGACTGTCATAGAAAATTATGAAAAATTCTTTATGGGATAATTTTGTTGATCGGATTAGCAAAATTAATATCCATTTTAACATAATTATTTAATAAATATATGAATTATGAAGTTTTTTATTTTTTACCATAACATTTTTCAATCCCCTATATAAATTAATTTTTATTAAAAAAATTTGTGTGAACATCTTTATTTGATAATCATTAATTAAAAATAATATTTTGTTAAATTATTTTTTATTTCAAAAATCCATTAATTCTTTAAAACAAATTATTTATTTGAATTTGAATATTACCCAAAAATAATATTTCAATTTAATTAAGTGTAAATTGAAATAATTTGTAATGTTACTTTAATGGGATGAAATTATATTCATCAATATATTCAAAATAATTTACATAATCATAGTTATAGGGTATTAATACATATCACATTAATGAACTAGATAACTAACTAAGATTAATGTTCAAAATGAAGATAGTTTCATGGGGTGGTTCAATGATCATGGTTTGGTTCTTGATCTCAATGAGCTTGAAATTCACACGATTTCAAAATGCTTACGTTGTTGGATCGTATCTTGGCCTTTGTCAAGCGAAAATCCATGTGATTTTATCTCCCATATAATATCTAATAAATGGGATTAATAGGAATTATCCTACCTATTCAGGCCATCATTTTTTTTAACAATTTGATTAGATAAAACCCTATATTTTTAAAGACCATGTTATCACTATTCAAAGACTATATTATAAACTGTAATGATACAAAATGGTCATATAAGTTTAATAGGTATAATTAAATATAATGAGTTAATTTGTTTCTATTACAATAATACATAATAAAAATTTAATTAAAATATCAAAGTAATTTTTATTTATAACCATTTGGGATGTAACATTATGTTTCATAATGATATGATCTAATCTTTTATATTCATTCATTTATAAATGGAACCTCATAGAAGTAATGATACCCTCACCAATAAACATGATCACAATATTATGAAGGATAATATCATATATATTATTATTCCAATATTATGAAGGAAACAATTCTCCTAAACATTCTTGTCATATGAGGACATTGTATTATGTGATAAAAATTCAAAGAACAAATTTTTTATGTCTTATGGATTCAGTTGGAATAATAATGAAATGACTATGTCGAGTAAAAAATTGGATAATGTAATGAATATAAAGAAGTATTTTTCCACATGTGATACTTGTGAAAAAAACCCTCTAGTACTTACTTAAATGGATTGAGAGTTTTCTACATGTGTAGAGAAGAAGGACACTATTCTTGTAATTGAAACTGTAATAAAAAGTGTGCCAATGTACAATAGTCAATGTTTAAGGAGATGCGACCTCACAAAAATCAATATATATGGTGTCAATGAAATATACAAAAAACTATAATAATGTACCATAGTCAATCATTTGATAGTACCATAGAAAAAGATGAATGATTAATATTATAGTGTATGGGATAATTGATTATGTAATTTTTGTATTTTATCAATAATAAATTTATTATATGAATGATGATATATATATATAAGTTCTTTTCTATATTAATTATTCTTTCAATAATTTTATGCTTGTGAGGACTAACACCAGTAATCAAGATAAGTGACTCTTTTTTATGTGGATAGTCTTGAAAACACGTTACTTTTGAAAGATACCCTAACTATGTTCTTAATGTTGAGTTAATAATAAATATATATTTTTGGGATATTGTTGGTGACCATGAAGTTTTTTAGTGACATAATGGCTTATTTTATAATGGTTTTATTAGATTCTTCAATTTCTGGAATATATTCAAGAAACTTTAATTTTCCTATTGTAATAATGGATGTTTCATAATGGCTTAAATAAGATTAATGTAATTATATATTTTTTATGTGAAAATAGGAGTTACATTATTTTGGAAATCTTATGTTATGTTTAATTTGTAAATTTAGTTACCTTTATTTCAAATTATTGGTCTTTGAATTTGGATAGGCATATTTTTTATTAGTCATAAGATAAAATATTTTGGAACGAATTAAAGATATTATTGATTGTCACAAACTAACCAGGGTACCCTAGTAAATTCATTACCAAGTCAGTCTTGACATACCCTAAAGGGAATTACTGATCCCCATAGGTCGATGAATAGCACCTAAAATCATACCAATAGAAATTGTGAAGAGTTTTTCCACAAATAATTCATAACTGAAAGAAAAAAAGACTATGAATAACAAAGGGAAACTCCACTAGAAGTAAATTACCCAAAGATAATTAGGAACTACAGAAAAAGTACTACAACCAAAGTACAAAATGGGGAATAACAGCACAAAGCCCCTATGGAAACAATTCACCAAGACCAATGTTCATTAGTAGGTTCCACCTCGAAGAGAACCATTTCCTATGCTCGAACATAGAAGGAGGCAATTTAGAATCAACCAAAGGCACTAGTAGGGTTCAATTGAAAGACCAAAAGGATTTCACCCATAGATTAAATAAAATATAACTATATCAATTTAACCATTACATGTATTAAATTTTAAAACAATCTTTGTTGGTATTAACAATGCTTATTTAGACAAATAATGATCTGCAATTCAAAAGATGGAAATACCATTAGTAAAAGTATGTACATTTTCACCCTTAGGCATATGGTAATGGGATCTAATTACCATCACCTGAGGAATTTTATGGGTTGATATAATGTTTTATAATTTTTTAGAATCCTAAATAACCCCCAAATATAACTCACTAACTACATATGGCTTGAGTGTGATCAAGTACAAATAAATAATGGAAAACTAATTTTACAATATATAATGAAATTCATCCAATTATCCATTTCCAAAAGGGAAATTCTCTCCTTAAAACCCATAATATATTTTTAATAAAAAAAATTACGTTCCACAAAGAATATAACCTATGGTTTATTGCAAACAATTTGAACTATTTTTTCAAAAAAAACTGGGATTTGGAAACAAATCATGAGATTTCACAATCAATTTCAAATTTGAATTCAACAATATTCCATAAAATATATTTTTCTTCAATTAAAATAAACATTTAAATTGATTCAATTCCCATTAAAACCAAAATATAAATTAAATAATTTAAATCTCACCAAATTCCAATCCATGGTAAAAACCCATTTTTCTTCAGAAACACAATTAATTGCAATTGTGGTATTCCAAAAAAAAGGATTGAAATCAATGTGACAAAAAATCTGAATAATTGCATTTAAATCCAATAATTTTAAATTTTAAAAAATAGTTAGGTTTAATCAAAATTGGGCATCGAAAATAATCCACCTACTTAAAATAGTGGATCACCCAACACCAAACCCTAATTGGTATTTATCTTCCAAGATGGAAGATCACACAAATGAGAATCCAATAGTTGTTTAATATCCCAAAACAAAGGGTCATTATATCCAAAAATCAATACCATGATCTATAGAACCCTTAAGAGAGTGATAGAGATCATAGAAGGAATAGAATGGGAGGAAAGTAATTTAAAGAAGATCTACAAATGTTCTCTGATCATTGGATCACTTCCAGAAGGGTTAAGAGGGGCCAATAATCATTCTAGGGATCTCCATGAAGGGTAGAGATGCTTTTCAGTCAAAGGAGGACTGTTTGGGATCAAAAATTGGGGCTTGGGAAATATTAATAAAAAATAGGATCTATAAAAAACTCATCCACATGGTTTCTTGGGAAACTGTGCATGGTTAGAGATTTCTATCTGGATACGATGAAGATCCCACTATTCATAACATGGAATTGGCACATGGTTTCCCAAACCCTGAACATGCCATGTGCGAATGGTGCTCCATCCTAGAAACCACTAGAATTTTCAGAAAACCATCCAAAACAACTCTAAATGAAACCCAACTAAATCTCAACAAAAAGTGGGGTTTGGGAATACCTAAAAATTATAATAGGATGTTAAAACCACCCAACTATAGAATGTAATTTTCCCTAGAAATCCTATGAATAATCCTCCCCATAAAAATTATGAGGCCACAACTCCCTCATTAGCACCACCCTCTCCCATGTCTCATGAGAATTGTAACTATGTTTCCATAGCACACGAACCAATGGTATGATCCTCACAAAAAGTAACACGGTATCAAAATAAACTATCATGGATGGTATTTAGTCACATATAAATCAGGATCTAGATTAAGATCACACCAACTGAAAACAAGATATGGATTTGATAAATAATTTCAAACATGACTTATAAGAAACACATTAGGTATCGACATCATCTATGATGGCAGTGAAAATGAGTATGAAAATTTCCCCACCTTCATAAGAACCTCAAAATGTCCCAAAAAAATAGGAGCAAACTTCCCTAGCCTCCCATGTCATAGATGATCCTACATGGTGAAACATCCAAGAACACATGTTCACCAACTAAGGACTCCAATGGCCTATTAAAATGATCATAATTTTACTTGTATCATCTCTGATCTATCAACAATCTCTAAAAAATAAACTGAATCATTGATATCATCTATTGGACCAAGCTCGGTCCAACCAAAGAACTCTCACCAATCTCTGACCATCACATTAGAGATTTACAAGGTAAAACATATTAGGACTCAAAAGGATCCATCCTGATCATGTACTGGTAACTATTGTTATAATATAACTCAACTATCCCAAAATGATATCACATACACCACCAAAGTCAAGAATTCATGTTTGGTGCATATCCTCAAGAATATGTATATCACATTCTGTATGGCCATCCGACTGTGGATTGTATGTCATGCTCAAATGGATGTGATATCCTAGTCCCTCCTGAACGAATCTCTAAATATTATAAGTAAACCAAATATATATATCAGAGAATATAGTTGATGGATCTTTTTAAAAGGGAACAATTTCTTTCACATAGGTACTTTCAATCTCAATGTTGGGTTTATCAAAAATGGGTATAAGGTGAGCTGATTTTATAAGCCTATAGATCCAAACCCAAATAACATTATTTATCCTATGGATATGTGGAATCTTGATGATAATGTCCATATAGATCTCAACTGACTTCCTTTTAGGGATTGGATGTTTTTAAAACAAGATATAAGGTTTTGGTGGTCAGTTTTCAACTGTTGCCTTGTATTGAAATTAAAGACAAACATAGTAATGCCTCCCCTCATACCTGGCCACCAGAACTTCCTCCTCATGTTGTAGAACATCATTGTGGTTCTTGGGTTCACAACCCACTGGGAATTATGGGAATCTCCCATCATTCTATCCTTACCAGCAATGAAACCACAGAATTATTCTTATAACATTGAATTTTCTATTTGGAGAATGAACCCTAGGCATCTTTTTCCACATTATGTAGAGAGTCTATAATGCTAAAGACCACATCATCAATCTATATAGGTAAACCCCATGGTTTTAAAAATAACCTTAAATTCATGAAACATTGTTTTAAGTAGAAAGTTATAACAATCCTTTAATCAAAATTTTTTCTCTACAATGTTTTAAATCTGGAGAAACAGACATGCACAGTTCGAGTCAGTATGTTATTAAGAGTCTGATCAAACAAACATAATTTTTGGTGAATAGTAACATTCATATTTGAATAGTAATGTTGCCCTTATAAATAGTAACATGCCCATATGAATAGTAACCTCAAAGATATTATATATATAATATTTAATTGAATGAATGATATACCCATATCATGGAATAAGAAAATAAATTTTTTAAATTTGTTATTTTTTGAATAAGATATACTTTTATATAAAAATTTAATTTCACATATTGGAAAATTATTCTGATAAAATAGTGTTCATTTTTGGATTATATATGTTGAAAAATGATTGGGCTGAATTTTTGGTAATTTCCTAAAATACATGAATTTTTAATGAATAGTGAAATACGATAATTTAAAAATTTTGCTAAATACATGATTTATAGTGTCATGGATGATGTTATACTAATTTAAGAACACTAGGTTCTAACTCACATTTATTTATTTCTATATTTTTCTTGGAATCATAACTATTTCCTTTCTTGTGCAAAATAATAAAATACTGATTAATGTTATGTAAAACTCCTCATCTCTTCTACTATAAGTGCCACCCACTCCCCCCTCATCCTCCCACAAATCTCAAGCCTTAATCCTTTCCTAGAATCCTCCCAATACTCCTACCAAGAAACATACACAGGTCCATGACCTAATGATCTCACAAAAAGTCCAAAACCAAGGGCCTTATGAAGGATATCTAGGAGAAGAGATCAAGAATTAAACATCCTCTTTTGTTTTCTCTATTTTCTTTTCATTTTATTTTCTATTTGGATTTTCTCCTCACCTACCATTATCCTAGAGGCATGAATGTTATATATATTATATATTATGGATTTTATCATGATTATTGAAGATTCACCATTATTTGTCTGCTCATATCCCACTAATTGTTGAAATTAAAACATCGTCCGTGATGTGTGGATTTTCTGACATCCTGGACAATGTGATTTCAATTTTCATTACATCATTAAAGGTTGTCCATGAAGACATTTTTATGGGTGAAAAAGATTTTAATTTATGTATTATAATTTATATAAGGTTCTGGAATCATTTTTTACACATGTTATTAATTTATAAAACAAAATGACTTCATTATGATCGATGAATCACAAATATGACATAATCAAATATCAATATTGTTATAAGATATAAATCATCCTCATATAAGAAATAAAAATGATAAGTGGTATAATTTATGGTTCTAGATATATGTAAATATCATTCCATTCCAATTTTGTAGTTTCACTTCCAATCGACAATAATATTCATCAGTAATCGATCGTGAAAACCATGTTATGAATGCACCCAAAACAATGCAAATAACAAAATGATAATAATAAATGTGAATAATTCTATTCCGAGATGATCATATATGGTGTTATAAGCATGAATAAGTTTTTTTTATATTAATAACAAGAATTTTAACCATTAAATTGGAGTTACAAATTCATTTTATGTTAGGAAATCCTGAGGTAAGGGAATTCTTAACCTCATTTTCATTCGTTGTGTTAACATTATACTTTATTGATTTTGAGGTATTCAGATTTTTTCGGTGATGAATTATATTATACTACGTAGTATTATGATTATTTAAATTGTATAAAAAAACATTCCCATTATATTATTTTTCACTCAAATTATATTTTTAAGGTACTTTCCTTTAAAAAGTGTCTTTAATGATAGTAAAAATGATTGATTTTATATATATGTGAAATGAGTGATTACTCCTAATTTCATGATACTTTATTACCATGGAATGTTACTTGGACATAGTTATGTTGGTTTGATCCCATTATAGCTCATAATATATTGTTTTGAACCCATTGATGCTCAAGATATGTTGGGTTGAGCCCATTATGGATCAATATATGACGGGTGAGCACCATTATAGCTCTTTGATGCATTGGGTACTCTAGATGTGGAATTTGATAAAATAGATATTCCATTTTTAAGGGTGATTATAATATTGATATGGTAAATGTATCCAACGGAAACTACATGATTCTTACATTAATGTTAATGAGTTTTTATGATATGCGTTATGATGGTTATTTTGTTATCACTTTACTTAAAATTTAATTCCTTATATAACTTCCTGAGCATGTTTTTGCACATCCCATGTTTTGAAATGTTTTCCACTGGTTATAAAGATGTTTAATAGGAATAAGGAAGTCAATTTAACTTTCCGGAATATTTTTCAATGAAATAATGTTTTATTATTAAGAAATTGTATTTTGAAAAATGGATATTGATTTATTAGTATCCACAAGTATCATTATAATATGTTTTGTATGATTTATGTCATAATTTCCTAAAAATAAAAACCCAAAAATATTCTCAGTGTTTTAAAATGTAATATCTTATTTAAAATCATGATTATGTAATTTATTATGGTTGGGTCCTTATATTAGCTATTAAAGGATGGTTTAGATAACTTTAGGGGATAGGATGATGTTAAGAGAATTCCATAAATGATTGTTAATATATGGATAATTTGAAATGTTATAGAATTTAATGTTTACCATGTTTATATGACTATGATTTGTCTATGCGGAATGGTTTTCCGTAGATGAAATAGGGATGCTAAAGTATGAAGGTACCTAGATACTGATGTCTGTCCAAATTTGAACCCTGGAATGGTGCGAATCGGTACTGAGAAGATTGTGACAAAAATGGAATAGTTGATGCAGACAATAAATGGATGAGGTATACATGCTAGAGAGGAATATGATCTAAAAAGGGAAACATTTCTTTTATGGATCATTTTATGAGGTAACATCCTCCATCATTTAGTGGAACCATAGACATAGTGATACCCGAAGGAGGTATCAATTCTCTAGAAATGATATTAGATGTCATTGGATGTCTAGAATCTCAAAAGGTAATAATATCCATTTATCATTATGATGGTGAATCAGATAAATGGTTGTATCCAGTTAAGAATAAAATAAAAATATTTGATCTTGATAGTTTGGAATGGGATGATTTTAAGTGTGTTTTTTGGAAAAGTATTTTCCTAAAACTATTAAATATAGAATAGAGAAACAATTCATTGATATGAAGCAGAAAGATGATTATAATTTGGAAGTACATGAAGCCAATTTTATAAGACTGGCTAGTTATGAACAAAAATTTACTTAGAATTTTGATAGTAAAATTTAATGATTTTACACTAGTTTGAATCAATTTTTTCGAAGAGCATCGGATTCCCGAGAGCTTAAATGATATGGGAAACTAGTTCATCACACTGAAAAAGGGGATATGGAGTTTCCAGGCAAGTATATATGTTGTGCTGATAAGTTTATGAATTAGTCATGTTGGATGGCTTTGGGGAAGAATTCGTCAACAAAATATAGAGGTAAAAAAATAAATTTCCCTTCTTGTGAAAAGTGTGGTAAAATAAATGCTTGTATATGTATTTTAAATTACTAGTAGTGCTACCAAAGTTGAAATTTTGGAAAAATGCCTCATGTGTGAAATTAAAATAATCAAAAAATTAATGAGAAGTTGGTTGTTAGATGATTCAATAGTAAGGAGTTGGGTCATTTTGCTAATTTTTTTCTAAATCCCGTCACTGATGTAAGGAATCAACAAGATTGGAAGAATAAGGGTGTGGTTAAGTCATTTTCTACCACATTTTTATACTTTGAACTCTTAAATGATGTGGTGTCAAGTACATTCATTGTTTTTAATGATTTTTCAACTGTGCTGTTTGATTCGGAGTCTACACATTCCTTAATTTCTATGATATTTTTGTTGCAAATATTCGAAATTCAAAATCATGAAATGAAACTAGATCTCTAGGTAAAAACACCTAGATGAAATATTTGTGGTGAAGAAAATAAGAATCTAACGATCTTTTTCTTCGAAAAGAGTTTACATGAAAGACTTATTATTTTTTCTCAATTAGAGATTGATTTATTCCTTGGTATAGACTGTCTTTCTTTTTATCATGCTATGATAGAGTGGAGAGAAAAATAGTTTTTTCAGAAATAATTTCTTTTTGTGTACAAGAATTATCCCATACTAATTATTACAAATTAGGAATCTAGGAAACTGATAAAATTTTGGAGTGAATGTTATCATGATCATATTTTTGATTATATGGGAACATTCTTGATTAATGATGTACTAGTGGTAAATGAATACTTGTATATTTTTCCTGACGCTTTTCTTGTTATTATTCCTAATCGAGATATTGAGTTTACGATTGACATTGTTCTGATTGCTAATGAAATTTCTACCCCCCTTATCGAATGGATCAAATAGGACTTCTAGAATGAAAAAATAAATTTCAGGAATTATTAGATGAAGGATTCATCCGATCTATCACTTCAACATGGGGTGATCATGTCTTGTTTGTTGAGAATTAATATAGTTTAACGATACTTTTCATTGATTATAGAGCCTTGAATAAAATTACTATTAAAAAAGTATCATTTTCCTCATATCGATGATTTGAATGATCAGCTCCTTGGAGAATAATATTTTTTGATGGTCGACCTATGTTCGAGGTGCTATCAGTAGAAAGTAAAGGATGAAAACATCCTGATGACTACGTTCCATAAAAGTTATTAACATTCTAAATTCTTATTTATGCCTTTTTGGTTAACTAATGAACCTATTTTATTCATGTATCTTATGAATAAAATATTTAACGAGATCATTGATAAGTTTTTCATTGTATTTATTGATGAAATTATAATATATTCTTTAAATAAAGAGGATCATGAAAAACATTAGTGGGTTGTTTTACAAAGCTTAACTGAAAATAAAATATATATAAAATTTATAATGTGTGATTTTGTAGTTGTAAAAGATTTCTTTTAAGACAAACTGAGACCATTCCCACAAAAGAAACATCCCTTTATTAAAAAGAATGAAAATTCACAAAAGTCTAAATGAAGAAGATTTACAAAGACCCTTGCTGAAAAGTGGATGGAGATCACCTAGAACATGATCAACCCCATAAAAATGATTTCCTTTGACACCATTGATGGAAGACCATCAGCCATCAAATTTTCCTCTCTATAAACATGAGTGACAATATTCTCTCTTGAGTAGAGAATGTCCATGAATATTTTCCACCGATTAGTGAGCCTCCATGAGAGATGTAAATAATTTGTTCGGATGGAATGTTCCACTTCTATATAGTAACACTCAAGACAAAGCTAATTCTAGCCCCGTAGTTTAGCTTTCTCAACCACCATAATAATACTAAGAATTTTTGCTTCAAGGGTAGAGGCAATACCACATGAACCATAAATACTACCAAGATTATAACATTGATAATCCCTAATGAAAGCACCAAATCCAGAAGGAACCGGATTACCCCTTGATGCTTCAATGGAATTTATCTTAATCAATCCACAAAAAGGAGCCTTCCAAAAAACTTCAATTCTGCCAAAGGGTGGCCGAAATATTCCATTAACCCCAATCTGAGTGAGTATAGATAAATCATGCCTATTGTTATGAAAAAACATACCTCTATGCAATTACATATCACACACAGTAGCAATCAGGCCTGACAAAGCAACACCAACCTGTAAAATCTACAATTTAATCAACACCTTCTTCCTATTAGTCCATATGATATGAATATGCTCTTCTGTAGCATCCTGAAATTTATTTCAGACCTTCGACGATAAATTCATTGAATAACATTATTTAATGAAATCATATATTGAGTTTTCATGAGGTAGAAACATTTAAAAAATGGAAGAAACTGTTATCCATGTCACTAAGGTTGCTGAATAGCTCAAAAAGAAATGATCCACATCCTCCCTATACTGATAGCACAATGAACTGATGGACTAGAGAGAAAATCCACAGATTTATAGGAAGTCCTCTATTGGAAGTTTATAATGAGATATTCTCCTTGTAATAATGGAACGAGATGTTTTCAGGAATCTTTTATGTAAATCTCCAATCCATTTGAATTCTGATGTGTTGCTAACTAAAAGCATATAAAACCCTTTCGAGGTAGGAATTCCATTGGAATAAGGTACTGATGCCCAGAAATCACCACTAGAAAACTAGAAATACCTATTCATAATAGAGTTAATGTGATCTGGAAGAATTTTTAAATCAATCAGCTAATATATAATTGATAAATCAATATTCATATTTGAAACCCCTTTTAGAACCAATTCAATCAAGTGATTCCCAGTATAGATATATTCCTAGAATTGAAGAGAGGATTCCTTTGATACCATCCATCGAGAATCAACATCAAATTTAGAAATAATACTCTTGAAGAAAGGAAACAGTAAATTGTAAATGTAATTAAAGATCACATACTTATGTCTTTGAGTTAATCTACCTCTATGGAAGAAAAGGGATTCCACGTGCCCATTTATAAGCCTCTAGATAAAACCAGCCTGAACAGTTTCATTAAAACCCTTAATATTCTTGATTCCTAAACCATCGTCATCATAAGGTTTGTAGACAAAATTCTAAGGAACCATTGCAAGTTTTCTCTCTATGATGCAACTACTCCAAATGAAGTTCTTGATAGAGGCATTGATTCTCTTGATTAAAGAAATATGAAATTTATACACTGTGGAAGAGTAAAAAACTTTAGAGGTGATTATAGACTCCCCTTGAAAAACCCTACCAGCCATTGAAAGTGACATTCCCTTCCAAGAAGAAATTCGTCTTATAATCATGCCTACAATGTTAGCGATATGAAAATCCTTCAGTCTTCCCCAAAACATGGGCACCCCTGGGTATGTCAATAGGAGAGATCACTCATGAATTTCCAACGCTTTGATGTTGTTATGATTTCGAATGGAAGAAAAATTGCACCCATAGTAAACAAAATATTTTTCCAAACTAACCTCTTATCCAAAAATCATCTCAAAATGAAAAAGAACTAAATATATATTTTTTATTCTCCCATTATCCACTTGTTTAGTGGTAATGATATCATCTTCCTACAAAAGGTGAGAAGGATCAACAATCCCCCTACCCATCCAAGATGAGCTTCATCTTTCCATTTCTATCCACGATAGAAAAAATCCTACTAAAATAATCCTCAGCAACAGATAAAATGATTGCTAAAAAAGGGTCACCCTACCTAACACCCCTTGAGCAATCAAAATAGCCTCCATGGGATCCATAGACGAGAAATACAATATGAGAAGATCTCAAATTAATTTTTACCCAATTAATGAAAATGTCATCTATACCATACAGGGTGAGAATCTTGAAAATTTAATCCCAATAGATTGTATAAAATGATTTTTTGAAATCCAATATAAATGAAATATTACCACATCCGATGGGACTTTTGGT
Organism: Viscum album; assembly: GCA_963277665.1. Classification (NCBI taxonomy): domain Eukaryota; kingdom Viridiplantae; phylum Streptophyta; class Magnoliopsida; order Santalales; family Viscaceae; genus Viscum; species Viscum album. The sequence goes on along the minus strand of OY728120.1, from coordinate 24,002,483 downwards.
ATGATTAACACACTATAATGTAGTGATAATGAAATCCAAGATTGATCTCCCTTTATGGAAGATAAAATGATTAGAAAAAACAATCTTGGAAGTAGTAGAGGATAACCTATTTTCCTGAATCGTGAAAATTATTTGTATTTCATTGGGATTATGCTCTTTCAGAATAAGGGAACGAAATTGATCATTCAAATACCTAGGGAGAGATCCAACTCTGAATAAAATGAGTGTCCATATAATAGACATTTTCATTAATTATATCCCAAAAATTTGAAAGAAGAACTTACCAAAGCCTTCTACTCTAGGAGAACATTCAGGTTTGGGGCTGAAAACGTAATCCTTAATCTCCGGCTCAAGAGGGTCCGCAATAAGAAAATAATTTTCCTCATGGTTCACCACTATCATAATGAAACCATTCACAAGATCAGCAGTGGGATATGAAGCATTGAATAGATCCTTAATGTTTGATATATCATGATCTAAGGGATCCACTATGTTATCCCTGAGACTATCACCATTCCTGATCAAGGAGATAAGCTAAAGTACTCTATTTATTTTCTGAATAGAATTAAAAAAATTTAAATTCCTATCAACATACTCTTGACATTTTTCCTTAAAATTGTCCCTTTTAAAGGGATATTTGTAGTTTAGGAGATTGTTGAGTTTGAGAGACAACTAAACATCAACTAAAATTCCATCAAAGAATTCATTGTCAGTGTTGAGTTTTTGGACATTCTGTAGAGAGGCCTCAACAAAAGATATATCATTTTCCAGATAGGTAAATGGTCGTAGATCCACTTTTTTAGACTCATCATGATTGTTTTGAGTTTAGTGATGCAAGCATATGCATTATCCCTACTATTTACATAATTTCAAATGCTCTAAAAAATTACCTTGCATTCAATGTGAGAGACCCAGGACTTGTTGAATCTGAAAGGGAAAGAGTGTTTTAGTTACTTATCAGTAAGATACACCAAGATAAGATGATGATCAAAGTTTATTCGTGATACTTTTGAGCATGATATGGAACCCCATTCATCTAGAGAATCCCCATTGACAAAAGCCCGATCAAACTTACTAGCAAAAAATCTATTCAAGTGCTTCCTAAACCTTATGTATTAGCACCAACCAAATTTATCTCAATCATATCATTATAATAAATGAAAGATCTAAATTCCCTGGATGAGATGGCATTGTTGAAGGTACCCATAACCTCAACCAGATTCAATATTGAATTTAAATCCCCAAAAATAATCAAAGGGGTGGTGATGGAAGACTTAAGTGATTTGATGTCCATAAACAAATTCCTACGATATTGATACTTTTATTGAGAATAGATGAAGGGGCATGATAACTGGGAACCATGGTAGTTTAATGACCTTGGGAAATGTTGATCTCTTGATTAAACCACGGTGATGCTTTCCAGAGAATGATGATCCAGCACCCAGAGAGTCTTAACATCATTTGAACACCTATTGGTGTCAATATGTTGAAACGCCAGCTTCTCCATGTTTTAAAAACTAGAGGAGAATATTTTCATTGGCTCAGATAATCCTATAAGGACTGGTTTATTCGGCTTAATGATCAACTGAATGGATCTACAGGTTTCAAAATATTTCAAAACATAGAAATTCAAAAATTGAATCTTACTTTGAAAATAAATCTGGGGTTGGGAGCCCTCAATTTATTACCCCTATCTTTTTAGGTGGTCACACAACCTTTTTAGGATTATGAGAGCTTTGCAATAGATTAATGATGTTAGCATTTCTATGCAGTACAGTAAAACTTGTATCAGAAAAAATAGGACTGACCATTTTTTCCTAGATTTCCTGATTTGGTAAGTTTCTATGATCATTGGCACTGATCCCACCATAAAACTAATCTGGAATGCTCATATGTGTGCGATATGAAGTTGAAGGAACCAATTTTTTGATAACCTTAGGCCTCTAAAACTAACTTGAAGAATGATGTTCAAACTATGTATTCATTTGTCTTTCTGAACTGCATTGAGTATTCACTAGTGTGCTGAGAAACCTTACATGATTCACTTTATTTATTGTGGAAATAACAGAACTCGATGCCTCAGTCTTACCAGTAAGATTTTTTAAAGCATGAATAATAATAGGGGAAGCAGATATTATTTCAGAATTTAAAGTCATTGAAATCCTTAGTGTGCTGAGAAACCCTACAGAGATTATTATGTTTGTTGTTACAATAATAAGACCTGGTTCCTAGGTCTGGCAAGCAGACTTGTTCAGAACAGGAATAGTACCAAGTGATTATGCATGAAATATCACAGAATTTGAAGTCACAGAAATAATTGAATTAGTTCTAGATACTAAATTATTAACAGTATCATGTGTACCAGTAGGATTTGGGGATGGATCTGCCCAGATGTTTGGGACATATGAATTAGAAGTATCCTGCTCTTACTTCATGAGCCATACCAAATCACAGATTTCGTCAGAGAGCTATGAGAGGACGCAATTTTCCTCCATTTCCTTTTAGTGATTGAAGGCCAAATTGAAGACATCATTGTAAATAGTAGAAAACATGATCTTCAAATAAGGAGAAGGCCACATTGAAGGGGAGCAAGAAAATTTATCCTCTTTCTCCTCATCCCCATCTACGTCATCCCAAGAGATCTTCACCATAGAGGAGGCCCCAACTAGTGGAAGAACAGAAGTAGATGAAATAGGCCGACCATTGATGATATATGAAGGACCATCTAGTTTACTATTGGCAACAATTTTTTTAACCATAGAACCCTTTTTCATTTTGTTCCTATTGTCTTTAGTCTAGTCGGAGACCTTAGGATCAAATTTTACATTCTTATATACCCCCTACAGTTCAATGTTGAATTTCCCACTATCTTTCGTACATCCCAAAAAGAAGGAAAATTCTAATACTCGACATTCAATTCTGATGTGCTCCCATTTTCTATATAGGAAATACTGACAGGCCTCTTACATTCAAGATCATCATCAACTAGCATTCGAGCATAAAAACCAGGATCACCATCTAGGTTCCTCTGATCTAATTTAATGGGAGTACCAAGGCACAAGGCAATATCATTAAGGCTCTTTGAAAGCCAGTAAATGCAATTTAGACCATGAAACCTAACCCATAGTTGAGCATTGGACAACATGATATTGAAAGGATTAAAATTGGAATTTCATTGAGATAACCTTTGAATTCATGGATTGAGTTGAAGATTACCAATGTTCCATGCTATATTCATGGCATCCTTGGTGTTGGGTTTGATGTGGATGTAGCCTCTCCCAATCAAAATTTTCTTCCAATCCTTATTTTCCCTATAATTTGAGATCTTGTTTTTGAGATCAGCAAAAGTCCAAGGTCAATCCCCTATTGAATTGATGACCTGACTCATAATCAAGAAAATAAAGAGATTAATTCACTACTACAAGGCCTCCAGATCATCCACCACCATGAATCCTCCATTCTTGAGTCCCGTGACATTGGAAGACCTTGATGAATCATCCCGCCCAAGATCTGAAGAACCTGTAACATCCTATGAAAAAGATAAACTTTTCCTCCTCAAGATCCTTTGTTCATGAAAGTCCATATCGTTGATCGAATAGCTAAATAAGGGTCGATCATAATTATATGAAAATTCTTAATCGGGGTTAAACGAATCCATTGCTGAAATAAAATAAGACCTATTTTCATGGGAACATTATAAATACAAATATAATAACAATTGATCCTTCAAAAACAAATGAGTTTAATCAGTTGATAAGACCTACTATGGTTACATTGATTCATAGTTTTTTTATATTAGTAGGTTATTGCAGATGGATTCATTAAAACTAGAGGTGGTTATCTAGCCAGCTAAAAAGTTAAAACAAAAAGGGGTTACATTTTTTGGAATAGAAGAATGTGATGCTTGTTTTTAGGAACAGAAGATGATATTGGGGAATGCTCCAATTTTGTCCTTGACTTCCCAAAATGGTGAGTTTATTATCTACGTAGATTATTTATTAATTGTACTTGGATGTGTTTTGATGCAGAATGATCAGGTAATTTCATATGCATCAACACAAATAAAACCTCATGAGTTAAATCACACCAAAAATGATTTTTAATTGGTAGCTGTGGTTTTTTCATTCAAAATTTTGAGGCTTCATTTATATGTAGAAAAATGTCAAATATATACTGACCGTAAATTATTGAAGTATATATTCACTCAGATGGAATTAAACATGAGATAGAAAAGATGGATGGAACTAATAAAGGATTATTATTTCATTATTCATTATAATATTAGGATGGAAGACAATGCATCTAGGGCATGGAGTCTGAAAATAATGCTCTATAAACCATTATACATTTGGATTATGATCCTTTGGTAAATGGTTTGATGAATTTTCTCATAGAAATTGTTTGTGCAGGAAATACATCAGTTTTGTTTCATCTTTCAGTGCATTCATCTTTTTCAAATAGAATTAATAATGTTCCTATGGAAGACTGAGAGATGCAGAAAATGGTCGAATTGGTTAATGTGGATATATATCTTGAATTTAACCCTAAAAAATATGGAGTTTCTGTTTTTGAAAAAATGTTTTGTGTGCCTTGTGTTTATATTTGAAGAATGAATTTTTGTATAAAGCTTATAGTGTTCCATTTTGAGTTCATTCAGGAAGTGCTAAGATGTATAGAGACCATCAAGAGTATTACTATTGTGATGGAATGAAAAAGGGATATTGCTGAGCATACCATGAAATGTTTGACATGTCAATAACTTAAAAAAGAGAAACTATTACTGAAGTGGATGCTCCAACTATTAACAGTTCTAGATTGGAAATGGTAAAATATATCCATGGAATTCATTGTGGGAATACCAAAGACTACTCAAGGTAAAAATGAAATTTGGGTTATTATTGATCTACAGAATAAGTCTTCACATTTTCAATATATTCAAGATAAAATGACATTGGATCAGCTTTCTCAATTATACCTCAAAGAGATTTTCTGGATATCTGAAGTTCCTTTTTTCATTGTATATGATTGGGATCTTATGTTTACTTCTAATTTTTGGAAAGGACTTCATAATTATTTGGGAATAGAATTAAATTTTAGTAAAACTTCTCATCCTAAATAAAATTTGAAATCAGATCATATGATTCAGACATTATATGATATGCATCAAACCTATTCAATAGACTACTAGGGATGTTGGGATAAACATATTTATTTAGTTAATATTTTTCATAATAATAGTTTTCATTACATTATATAGGTGGCATGTTTTTATGTATTATAGGGGAAGTGACAGCTTACTGAATATTTTTTTGGAGGATGTTAGGGAAAGGAAGTTGCAGGGAACCAAATTAATAGAGGAAGTGTCTAAGAAATTTAATGTAATCCAGGAACAAATAGAAAGATCTCATAGAAGGAGAAAAATTATATAGAAATTAAGAGTAATGACTTTTCTTTTGAGGTAGGATAACAAGTTTTTCAAAGAATCTAACTTTGGAAATGTGTTATGCATTTAGGTCTGAAAGGGAAGCAGAGTGCATGGTTCATTGGTCCTTATCAAATCATGTAGAAAGGTGGAAAAGTCTCCTTCCTTTTATAATTTCCTCCGAGTTTATCACAAGAAGACAATGTTTTTCTAGTCTCGATGTTGATAATGTATGTTCCAGATTCATCTCATGTTCTGACCCTAGAAGCACTTCAACTAGAGGAAAACCTTATTTATAATGAGAGGACATTTCAGATTCTTGATCGAGGAGAACAATTGATGTGGTATAAGTTAATCCACCATGTAAAGGATTTGTGGAGAAGCCACATGGTCAAATAAACAACATGAGAATATAAAAATACTATGAGGGAAAGATACCCTCATTAGCTTAATAATTAAATAAAAATATGAGGACACAATTTACTGAAGGATGGGATAATGTGACACCAAATGGATTGAAATATAAATTAATATACACAAAAAATTGTTTTATATATGTAGTTATACCAATCCTTTGATCATAATTTTGCTGCTTTAATTTTTTAAATCTTGAAAAATAGACAAACACGGTTGCAATAAATATTTTATTTTTATTCTGATAAGAGAAACATATTTTTTGGAGAATAGTAACATACCCTTATGAATATTAATGTTACCCTTATGATTATTAACATAATAATAGGAATATTAACCTCACCCATGATAGTATTTACATAGGATTTAATTTAATTTTTTTATGCCCATATCTTGTAATAATAAAATAAATTTTTTAAAAATTTTATTTTTCAAATACGATGGTATTTAATTTAAAAATATAATTTCACATATTTAGAAAATTATTTTAATAAAATGGAGGTCATTTTTGGATTCTACATTTCAATAAATGGTTGGGGTGAATTTACGGTAATTTTCAGAAATACATGAATTATTTATGAATAGTGAAATACAATAATTTAAAAATTAAGATATATTCTTGACTTATGGATTCATTAATGATGTTTTCATGATATAAGAACACCTGTTTCAATCTCACATGCACTTATTACTTTTATTATTGTCTGAATAATAATTATTTCATGTATTGTGTAAAAATAATATAATAATGATTAAATAATTTAAAACTCCTCCTCCCCCCAATATAAATACCACCCACTCCCCCCTCTTCCTCCCACACCTCTAAAGCCTTTATCCTTGCCTATGATCTGCCCAATAATCCTCCCAAGTCCCATACCCACTTCCAAGACCGTCTGGTCTCAGAATAAGGATAACACTGTTGGCCATAAGAATGATCTCAATGAGAATAGATCAAGAGGTAAACATCCCCTTTTGTTTTCATTATTTTCTTTTCATTTTATTTTATATTCTTCTTTTTCACCCACCTCACATTATCCCAAAGGCATGAATAATCCAGAATCATATATATTATGGACATTATCATGTCACTGGAAATTTCACCATTGTAATTCTCCTCCTCTCTATCTTATTCTATAAATTAAAACATCACATGTGATGTGTCGATTTACCGACATCATGGATGCCATGATTTAAATTTCCTCTACATCATTCAAGGCTGGTCATGTAACCATTATAATCAATGGACCATGTTTTAATTTTTGTATTATATATTATATAATTATTTGGAGTCATATTTTACACATTTTATTAACTTATAAAACAAAAAGAGTTCATTATGATCGAAGAATCACCAAAATGGCCTAGAAAAATATAAAAAATGTTTTAACATGTGTATCTTCCTCATGTGAAAATTCAGAATGAAAAAATGTGTAATTAATGGTTAGGAAAAAATGTAAATATCAATACATTAAAATTCTATATTATCACCTCCAATTGACTAGATATCAATCATGAATCGATCATGAAAACCATTAAAAAACGCACCCGAAACAATGTAAAAAAAATATTATTAATAAATGTGTTCATGTGGATTTAAAATGATCATATATGGTTTTATAAGAATAAATATGTTTCATTAATATAAAAATAAAACACTTTTAATAATTATACTAGAGGTTTAAAAAAATAATGTAAGAAGAACCGGAGGTATTGGAATTCTTAACCTGATTTTCAATTCATTGGGTTAAACTTTTTATTTATTAATTTTGTGGTAATGAGATTTTTTTTAAGGCTTGTATTATATTATGGGGTATTATGTTCATTTAGATTTTATACAATTATCCTTTCTAATCTAATAATTCCCACTACCATTATATTTTTTAGGGACTTTCCTTTTAAAAAACTCTTTAATGAAAATAAAAAATATTATATATATATGGAATGAGTGATTTCTAATGATTTTGGGATACATTATTACCATGTAATGTTCCCTGGACATAGTGCTTTTGGGTTGATCCCATTATATGTCAATATATGTTGGGTTTATCCCTTGACAACCAACGATATGTAGGGTTTATCCCATTATTGAACAAGTTATGATGTGTGAGAACCATTATAGCACTCTAATGAAATGTGTACTTTGGAGGAGGAATTTGACCAAATGGATATTTCATGTATAAGGGTTACTATAAGATTTATATGGTATATAATCCAAAAGGTAACTACATGAATTTCCCATTCATGTTAATGTGTTTTTATGACTTTGTTTTTATTGGTTTTTATGTTATCACTTGACTAACTATTGCTTTCTCTTTATACCTTACTGAGGTTTTTTTGCTCATCCCATGTTTTGAAATTTTTTCAAAGGTTATAAGGATGTGTAAGAGAAAAAAGTATGTTAATTTAAAACTCATGATGATTTTTCGAAGAAATTATGTTTTATTTGAATGGTTTTATATTTTGAAAAAAATTGATATTGTTTTAATAGTATCCACAAGTATTATTATTAGATGTTATGTGTGATTTATATCCTAATTACATAAAACTATAAACCTAAAAAGATCCTCAATGTGAAAGAATGTATGTTCTTTTCATAAACATAGGATTATTTAATGTTTTATGGTAGAGTCCTTATAGAGGATTTTGAGGAATCATTTTAAGAAGAGAGGATGACAACTGACCCCTGGCCAAGGAAACCTCAACCCCTTTTCCTAAACTCCTATATGTGACTATGAAAAGAGATCCATAAATTTCAATTCCTCTAAAGATTCTTCAAATTTCTTGGACAGAATATTTCTTCACAAGGAATCTACAACAATATTCCATTTCCCAGGGGTATACACAATGTCTAAGTGATAATACTGTAGTTATTCCACCCAACGTATCTAGAATAGATTTATATCATTTTGAGAGATGATTTAACTCATGAATTTGTCTTCAAAACATGTTATATGATTCTCTATAATGGTAATGTCTCCAACTCTTAAGAGAATTCATCGCATATTCATTTTCAAGGTCATGGGTGGGATAGTTCATCTCATGTGGCATAAGAAGACGAGATCAAAAAGAAAAAAATGACCATCCTGTATATAAATGCATCCCAATCCTGAACACGATGCATCAATAAATACCACATTTCCCTGACTTGCCTCTATAAGAGTCAAAGCTAACACAGTATTCAGAAAGACATTTCAAAACAACAAAATAACTCTGACATTTCCTATTAAAAACATAAATGACAACTTCTAGGTAAAAGCATCCATTGGAGAGTCCAACATTGTGAAGTATATCAAACAGAAATAATAAAATTTGTTTCAAAATAATATCATTTTTTATTGAAGACATCATGTGGTTATTACCATGTCATAACAACTTTCACCTTTTCAGGATTAACTTATATACCATGTTCTAACACTATGTTTCCCAAGAACATCACTTCTTGAATCTAGAAGTCACACATGGAAATATTAGCATAGAGTTGGAGATTTCATATCAAACACAACATTTTTGTTAGATGATGCACAATCTTCTCAATAGATATAGAGTACACCAGTATATCATACTAAAAGACAACCAAAATTGTATCAATATACTGATGGAATATCCTATTCATTAAATCCATGAAAACTACAGGATCGTTGGATAGAGGAATTGGAATGACATGGTATTCATAATGGCCATTCCTGCTCCAAATGGTTGTTTCTAGAATGTTATATTCCTTTATCATCAACTGATGGTAACCTGAGTGAACGTCAATATTATAGAACCACTTATCCCATTTCAGCTGATCCAAATTATAATCATTACATAGAAACAAATATTTATTCATTAATGTTATTTGATTGATATTTCGGTAATCAATGTAATGGTGGAGTGAGGCATCAACGTTCATGGAAAAGAAAACTATTCTCGACTAATGTTACACAATAAGATGTATAAACCCTTTATCATGATGATAATCCAATATAGACTACATATAATTTTAATCGGTTGTTTCCATCTAGTAAGATAGAATAGAACTGGATGAGTACCATGCATCAAGTTAATGGAAAACTAAACCTCTATTACATTTGGGAAACCATAGATGTCCAATGGAAAGATATAAGGAAAAATAAAAAAATGTAGGGTGGTCAAAACTCAAATATTCCTTCTATAGATATAATGAAAACACTGATATTACTTTCCCCTACACCAAATGAAATTTTTTGACCTTGCTTAGCCTTAGGTCCCATTTTCCTTGAAACACGAGAGACACACCACTATGTGTACTGAAGGATACCCGTCAAATATAATAAAAAATCTGGGCATTGTTGGCCATGAGAGAGTCTATTATGAATATTTTTTCAAATGATTTCTTATTGACAACAAGGAATGTCATAACTAAAACAAAATTTGATAGAGTGAAACATAAGAGGTACTACAGAGACCCTACTCTCTATTCATACCTAGGGGTGTACTAATATCTGTTACACAACATAAAATATCCATTAAAAGATTAATAAGATGAAAAACATGGGATTAATTAAATTAATGATGTGCACCAATATCAAATAATTAAGTTACTAATTATGATGCTATTTTGATGGTACCTCTCATGGTCACTAGACCTGTTTCTTCATCCTTTGGGGACTCTTCCCCTGCATGAAGAAGCATTGTTACACATGAATGTGTTTTGAAACAATTTTACAGTTTAATTATTATGTCCACATATTTATTGTAGTGGATGATCTTGTCCAACTATGCAATCTGGAATAAATATTGCAGAACCTATACAAGTTCAATGAAAGGCCATAGGAGCCATAATTCTTGGGTTCCTCACTACAAACTATTGTAGAATGACATTTATTTCAAAAATGTTCAAAAATGAAATGTCATTTTCCTTGTACTAAATGAGGACAATAAAAACCAAGTCATCTAGAACTTCTATGAGAATCATCACACTTCCACATCCCCTTAATGGAACTTACGCTACCATTGTGTGAAAATGAGACTCTTGATAGCCCTTACTTACCTACCTAATCTATCTCAACAATATTTTCTATATCTAGTAAATAAGCATAATATGGATACATTAGTAAGAAAACATCATAATGAATATCATAAGTAAGTACCATCTCGAACCTTTGAGCCTTCATACACTCATTAGAAACTATCTCAGGTGCGAAGTGCACAACATCCAAAAAGAAGTATATATTCTCTATCACAGGCCTTTCAGCCTATTAAGGTCTAAAAATAATTGAGACAAGGGAAACAATATCGAATATGAATAGAAATTTTCAGTGAAATGAACTTTTAATTATTTCCATAGTAAGCCATCATGTTTCTTCACTGTCACAATAATGTCCCACCATTTTCTGCTCGGTCCATCTAGAAAAAATGTGGCACACTAATCATTGATCTCATCAGGTGTGTCCAAATACCAGAATAATCATTCCAAACTAATATTACACTCCTAAAAATCATGATTTTCATTTTATCCCTTAAATTGTTACATATTCTAGATATGTTACTCTTGAGAAGTAATCTACCAAACATCCCACTGAGGTTCCATGACGTGAGACTGATTGGGAACTGGAGGTGCTGCCATTCCCAGATAATGGATAGTTTGCATGATAACCTCAATCAGATTCAGATCCATATATGGATTCAATTACTAAGGTTCAACAGAAACATACTCTGATGACCGATTCACATGACTTCCCAGATTCGTGATGTAAAAAATAATCAGAAGATAACAAGGAAGACCTTAAGAAATTATCAAACTGAGAAACAAGGGAAATCAGTCCAAATATATATGATGTACATGATTTGGATTTCGTGTTATCAATATAATAAATGGGAAAATACTAGAGCTATAAAACAATACACATTTCCCTTACCATGCCTATTGACATAAGGTTAATTGCGGTGAGAGCTATCTAGGAAAAAAATCAAAACTAATCATATGTCCCTTCATGATTGCATATGAATACTGACCTCAAGTCAAATTATTAGCCTCCTATTATACCACTTTGTCACAAACCAACCAAGGTACCCCGGTATCCTGATAAATGAGTTGGTCTGTATATATCCCGACGTGTATTAACGATCCCTAAGGGTCAGCAACTATCTCCTAGTATTATAAAACTGTATGTGGGAATTATTTTTCCACAAAAAATGCATAATGAAAAGAAAACAAGACAATATGCATATAAAATGGAATCTCCGCTTGGTGTAATGTTCCATATGTTAAACAAGAACACCCACCAAAGTACTAAAACCCAAGTAAAAAAGGTGGAAAAACAACCCGGATACCCTAAGGGCACAACTCACAAATACCAATATTTAGAACTAGCATCCACCTCCAAGATATTTGTTACATTACTCAATCTTAGATGGTGATAATCTAAAAACACCTGAAGGCAGATGTAGGTTGTGAGGCAAAGGCCAGTAGGGTTTCAAACCATGATTTATTAACAGATTCCAGTATCAATTTAACCAAATATTTCATTCAATTTTATAATAAATTATTTTTTAATTAACAAATCATATTCAGACAAATAATGATTAACAATTTAAAACATGGAAATACCTTTATAAAATAATTATTTAAATTTCAAATGATGTAATAGAATTTCAAAATAGGAATATTTCCTTCAATAAAAGGATAGAATTAAAAAATAACTATTCTCAACAATTGAATAAAGAATAAATTTATATAAATAATCAGCATAAATTTTCATGTCATGTAATATAGTATATAACAATGGAATATATAGAGATTCTAAAATGAAAAAAAGTGAGAAATGTGGTCATTTTCCAAATGGGAATGATAGTTTCAGGCTATTGGGATCTGACACTATGAATACATAAATGAGTGTACATACATCCCATTAGGCCTAAAGTAATGATATCTCATCTCTAACGCCTATGGAATGGGATGTGAGAATATGATTTTTATAACAGTGTAGAATTGTAAAGTTACACAAAAAAGAACCCACTAACTATGTAACTCTTGCATGGGATGAAGTATGAATCAATTATGGGGAATTTATATTATAAAAGAAAATGAAATTTATCCCATTATCCATTTCACATATGAAAATTTTCTCTTTAAAAACACAATGGAGTTTTATTCAAAAAATTCGCCTTTCCCTAATATGCGACCCTAAGGTATCAATCAAAACATTATAAGCCATATTGTCAAAAAACTGAGATCCTAATCAAAATCATCCTATTTCAAAATCTATTTCAAATTTCAATTCACAAAAATTCCATCAAATAAATTTTATATCAATTAAAATCAAATTTCAATGGATTAAATTCCAATAAATACCAAAATTTTAATTAAACAATTTAAATCACTCTAAATTATAATTCCAATCCATGACAAATTTTTCCTCAAAAACCACCAATTCATCTGAATTGGGTTTTCCCAACAAAAGTAATAAAATAATTTTGATTAAAAATTAAAAAATTCCATTTAAACAAAAAAATTAAATTTAAATAAAGTAATTATGTTCAATAAAACTTGGGCATCATAATGAAACCACCTACCGAAAAAAAAAATCATGCCACACCAAACCCTTATCGATATTTGACTATGAAGAATGAATACCATAAAAATAGTAATCAAACATAGGTTTAAGATCTCAAAAACAAGGGGTATTATATCCAAAAATGTATACCACGGTCTATTGAACACTAATGATAAAGTGAGAGATCACATAAGGAAGATAAAATGAGTAAACTAACTAGAAAGAGATCGATTGACATTTTACAAGCTTTGAATTTCTTTCATAAGTGGTTCAATGTTCTATGAGTCCTTTTTGGGAGTGCCATGGATGGTTGAAATATGTTTGGGTGGAAGGAGGTCCATATTGGATCTAAAAATGGGTGTGGGGAATTTTTAATAAAAATTCCGGATCAAGAACACACTCATCTACAAAGATACATGGAAAACTACGCACGGTTATGTAAAACAGTGTTCACATCTTGGGGAACCCACATTATAAAACATTGCACTGGCATAAAATATTCCATGTTGGGCGCAGGTCACATGCAAACCATTTTCCAACATAGAATCCTCCATATGTTTCATTAAACAACATAAAACAACTCCAAATAAAACACAACCAATTGTCAACAAAAAGTGGGGCTTAGTAATACTAGAAAGCAGTAATAGGTTGCTACATTGATTAATATTAGTGTTTGATTTGTCATATTGGATTACCGATTAAAAAAATTTTGGTTTTAGTAATCATTTAATGTTTGAATTAATCACTTGTAAATTATATGATTCAGAAAAGTCTTCCAGACATAATAATTTTCTTGAATATCCATATATACATTTAGGAAATAAAGTGGATATTGATAGAAGAACAACCAAATAATTAAATTATTACTTGGAATAAAATTAGGTAATATTATTTTTCGAATTTCTTCTCTAGAGTGTAAAAGAAACACTCCACTGTATGAAAAGGATTATTGAACACAAACATCATCATTTTAATTTTATTACTTATAAATGAATTGTAGTTTAGAAAAATCACCAATTTACAGTTTTATGATGATAGAAATTAAAATTCCATCACTCTATATCACAATAAGATAGATATAATTTTATTCAATGCCTATACTTTCACATCCCACTAATGTTCACCTATAGGAAAGGCTTGTTTTATGGTGACCATAACATTTTACATTCAATAATATTTTTATGTATTTCATTAACCATATTTTCAATATGTGTTTCCCACAAAAGAATTTTTTTTGTATCATCCTTTGTTTTTTGAAGTGATATTTCAAATGTAGATGATGTAATTTATTGAATGTGGGGATAAAAGTGCACAAAATGATTTTTTTGTATGTAAACTTTATATTTAACATCATTAATATCTTATGTTGCATGAAAAACCGAAAATAAATTTAATATGATAAAAAATTAAATATTCACCAAACAATTAGAATAGTTATGTAACTATTAGAAGTAGTATTCTAGTCATTAGAATAATAACCTAATGTAATAAGGTGAAAATATAATTTAGGAATATCATAAATCAAAATATGATATATTTATATCATAGAATAAGTATATAAATATTTAAAAATAATGAAATAATTTTTTTTATGAAACATAATGGTTAATTTAAAAAGTTATAATTATTGTAATAATTTAATAGAAAATTAATTTTCAAAAAATAGATTACAAAATCAATTTTAAGATTTGTTTATAATTATATGATTATTTTATTAGAACATAGATAATTCTTATGAGTGTTCTAAAATTAGTTATAATAATAAAATAATTATTTTTTTAATAAATGATGATTTCATGAAAAATTTAAAAATATCATATTTTGAAAATTATATCCATAAAATGATGTACATTTTCAAATTCTAAAAATTGACAAATGGTTTTCGTGATTTATTTATTTTTATAAAATAGTAGAATTTGTGATGAATAGGTAAATACTATAAATTATTTTATTTATAATTATAAGCCTAACAAATGAATTATTGATTTAGGGATGATTTAAGAATCATTAGCACAAACTAATTTGACCTTGTTACAATACATAATTATAAGAATCAAGACTATTAAAATCCTTGAGCCAAAAAATATACTAATGAATAAAATAATCAAAAGCCACCACTAGTATCCACTATAAATACCACCCATAAAACATATTCAACTAACTCATTAAAATAAATTTCTATTTCTTATATTTCTCTAAATTCATATCACAAACCTCTTACCCACGTTCAAGAATTTATGGTCTCACAAAACACCATTTACATGTTCCATAAAGAGGTTCTCAAGTATATGACACTCAATAGGTAAATTTGACCTTCCTTCCATTTTAACTTATATTATCTTATTATCCCATCCTAATGTAACATTTTCAAAAAACCCATGATAAATCCAATAATATATATATATATATATGAATTTTATTATTTTAATTCAATATACATCACCATCTCTCTTCTAATCTCTTTTTAATCTAAAAATGAAATCATTGTCCATGAGGTGTCAATTCACCACCTTCAAGCACAAAAAGATTTTGATTTTAATTAACACCAATGAGTAATGAAATAAATAATTTATAGAGTAAGAAAAGGAAATAATACATGTTATAAAAAATTATTAATATCTTATAACAAGTATATAATCATAGTGTTTAATAAAATTACAGTATTTAATGATGTTAGTAAAAAACACAAAGAAAACTACACATTTTTCATTATCATTATATACAATTAATCATCCTAATAGAATATCACCAAATGATTTATGAGGAGAACTTAAATTCATAGAAGCATATTAATATCATTACTTTAAATTTTTTTATATTTTCATCTATTTTAACATATCTCCCATTTTTGTTCTCGGTGGAACTGACTATAAAACAATGAATCAAATGATCACGAAACTACAAATTTAACAATTATAACCCATATAAATCTCCATAAATGAACTTAGTAATGTTTTAATAAATAAAATATATTCTTAAGAGCATATTAATTATGTTATTAATTAATCTAGATTCATTATCAAGGATTTATGAACATGCTCAGAATGATTTTGTACATATGGTAAGGTGTTTCTTATTTCAATTTTTATTCATTGGGTTAATCATTTATGTCATGGTTTGTGTTATAAAACTAATATGGTTCATATAGCCTTTAATTATTTTATACTCTAATTACATTTTTATTATTAAGAGTTTATATTTCAAACATAATTATTTCATTGATTAATTATAAGGCCCCAACCTTAAACCTTACTTAATCTTGAGTTATTTCAAGATTACACATTGAGGATATTTTCAAGTTTAGAGTTTTAGTGAATTGGATCATAAAACTTGCATACATTCCACATTTAAACAAAGTGGTTACATGAAGATAGTATTCCTCTTTCCCATCAATGGAAACATATTTAAAATAAAAAATGGATTCTTTCTTGACACTTCCTTGACACTATCATCATATCATGTACCTTTCCCTTGACCTGTGAAAAACATTTCAAAAAAACTTGGGATGAGCATAAAAAGCTCAGTAAGGGATATAAAAATATAGAACAGAAATATGAGTACATATATACAAAAGAATTAAATCATACTTTAACCATAAAACATAATCACTTTAACATACCTTATCAAATCATGAATAAATCATAGAAATCATAAGACAAAAAGGCAACTTGAGGAATTCATAACATTCTTACGTAGGGAGTAACCCTCTTGGTTACGTTTGGAATACCCATCATAGTATATTCCCTAAATATATTCAGAGAAACCTTAACATTTCACTCCTTCGTGTTACCCAATGCATTGGAGGGCTATATAGGGCTCACCCACCCTTAGTTTATCATGGAACCACCCATCTTCATAATAATTCCCAAGAACCTCAACATAATCGTATCACATAAAACATGCATAAAGGAAACATAAAATTTCCACCTTTCAATCACAAGATATCAATACAAAACATTGATATAAAAACATTATGAAAACCATTATCAATACCAAAATAAATGAAATGTAAAACATGGTATTTATTTTTCTTTTAAAAAGAAGGAATGGCTTGTAGAGGAAGCTGAAACTCAAATAATGGTCATGGCGGCGGAGAAGTCGTTGTCACCGCATACGTATAACAAAACATTCCCTTTTTTCGTTTAGTAAAATTCTTCGTATAAAAAAGATTCTTTTGGATAAATGTAAAAGTAAAAGGGGTTTATACACCGTATAAATGAAGGTTGAGTATAAAACAAAATATGCCTCAATGAAAGGAGATTGAGAAGAAGTCCCATACCTCGGGTCCGACATGACTCAGTCGTTATTTAATCTCCTGAATAATAAACTTGAGTTAATTTATACTTGTTTAAGAACCCTTTTTCAAGTTCATTATTCCTTTTATATCACTTATCCCCATGTCATGAAAACTATGTAAATATTTAAGTTAATAACTGTCGTTTTAACGATCATTGGTACTTGAGTCAAAAATAAACCCTTTATAATTACATGTTGTTAATTTATCCATTATATCCATAAATATAATAATTATTTATATATCATATATATCCAGTATATACATGCATTTATAATATTACATAATCATTTAGAGTTAAGAAATGAAATGCACCATTCATGGAGACGGTAAGTCATACGTACACATGAATGCTACTTTCATTTCTATTTCATATTTTATTGAATTGAATCATAATGATATAACGGTATATTATAATTCCAGTATAATATCATATATAATATCATAGTTCTATCCTTTATATGTCCCACATATAGTATTTAACGAATCAAATCACTTTAAGGGGGCGGTAGTCCGCACTTCCTTAAATAAAGATATCGCGTTTACCCATAATGGAAACCATAAAGATATGCCCAAAATTAAAAATAAAGAAGCTTAAGGAAAACATAAACATATTATATATAATATATAAATATAGTGACATCTTAATGGAAACCTTTGAAGGGGTTAAAAGAATATTGAACAATCACCGTTTCGGGAGGCATAAATTCACCGTCCACAGAAACAGTATGTCCTTTAACCATTTGATTTATGTGTGTGTAAGTGTAGCATGAATCCTTCTTATAAAAACATTATAGTATATTTAGGATACTGGATTTTTTACAAAAGAAAATAACAAAAAGTGTTTAGGGTGTTGGAGAAGCAAAAACAAACAAAAGGACTCAAAAGAAGACATTACCTTAAAATCAGGTAACTCTCTTAGATTTGAGCTCAAAGGCTTCCTTGGGAAGACTTCTGCCCAATGTGAGGCTTCATGGAGTAATATAGGGCTGTGGAGAGACAAAATGGGAAGGGGTTGGCCGAGCCAAAGGCTTTGGGAGTGTGGGTAAGGAGGTAGAGGTGGGGGCCTTTTATAAGAGGAGAGGAGGGGCACTCTTGGAAGGTAAAGAAAAGTCACTTTATTTTAAAATAGTATTCGGATTTAAGAGGTCCCACATTGATGTGTTTCTAGGATAAGGTGATAAGGGTTCTAAATCCACCCATCCAATAGGGTTTTCCCATGTGTAGGTCTTAGATTTTACATTATCAATCCATTTTATTTAAATCGTTAAATAAGGAGATCATCGCTACATCATCATGATGTCATAAATAATTTAATTTATATAAAGTCTAAAAATTATAAAAAAACTACTATGATTTAGGAAATATTATTTTCCTTCCAGTGACTATTTATAATCAAAAATTTGATCTTTATAACCCCATGTAAAAATTGTTTTAGTAAAACATCTCATGTTTATGTCATTTTTACTTTTACATTAAATAAAAAGTTATCTATGTCATTTCTCAACCAAAGTGGCTCAATGGGGTCCCCAAGTTGACCCATTGATTTTCTTGGTCGGCCATGACATATCCAATGAGTTTAGGACATGTGGCAGGCTCATCCTGTTTTATTAAAGCATTATTTTTACCTTAAACTACACTAATTACCTCTAATCGTGATTAAGAACTTATGAGTTACTATTCACCAAAAAATTATTTTAATCTCATTAAACCACATTTAACTTCTTAATAACAACCATGTATGTCAGATTTTTGAAATTCAAAACACAGAAGTGGTAAAGTTTAATTTAAACAAATAATCAGTTTTGATAAGTACCACGTAGTGGTTTCACTATTCATCAAAAATTGAAGTTTTTAGAAAAATACCAAAACTTCACCCTAAGCTATATTTGATATTCCAAATTAAAAAATGAAGTCTATTTTAAAAAATTAAAAACATATAAGTCACATTAATTAATTTAATAATTAATTCCCGCTGTGATGACAAATAGCATGTTTTTATGAAACAATAAGTATCAAAAGATTGACACCAGTTTAAGTCCAATTTCAAAGTGAAATTGATTCCAATAACTACAATTGGATTAAATGGTAAAAATATATTCTAATTTCACTTAAAAACCAATTCAAAAGATAATATAATCATATAAATAAATTATATTAAAAAGCAGTTTTCATGTAAAATGCATGATTTTTCACTATTCATTAAAAATGAACATTGTCCGAAAAATACAAAAAATTCACACAACGTAAATTTTGATGTCCCAATCATAAAGAATAAGTTTATTTTGACAAACATAGCTTATAAAATTTTCAAAAGATAGATTTAAAAATGGTTTTCCATCAAAAGGCAGTAAAACAATCATTAAAAAATATTAGTGTATTCCATGCTTAAGATTGGATTTATTTTCATTTTAAGCCTATAAAAAACTATCTAATTCACTAATAGACATAGATAAAAATATCTATTATTAATTACTTAGTTGGGATGTTACATCCTTCCCCCCTTTAGAATATTGTGTCCCCACAATTTATTTACTTATCAAATAAATTGGTGTACTTATCCCTCATTGCATTTTCAGATTCCCATGTTGCCTCTTCCATCATGTGGTTTTTAGAAAAAACCTTTACCTGATTAATCACCTTATTCTGTAACACTTGCTCAATATGGTGATGAATCTGGACCGGTTGTTCCTCATAAGATAGGTTCTCTTCCAGCTGAACTACCTCTGGACTCAAAACATGATATGGATCTGGCATGTACTTCCTTAACATTGAAACATGAAAAACATTATGTACCTGAGATAAATTCGGATGTAAAGCCACTCGGTATGCAACTGATCCAACTCTCTCCAGAATTTCATATGGTCCAATGAATCTTGGACTCAGCTTTCCTTTCTTACCAAATCGCATCACACTTTTCCAGTGTGATACTTTGAGAAAAACATGATCACCTACCTCAAAAGATAGAACCTTCCTCCTGTTGTCTTCATAACTCTTCTGAATAATCTGAGCTATTCTCATGTGTTTTTGAATCAGCTGAACTTTTTCTGCCATCTCATCTACCAATTCTGGTCCCATCAACTTCCTTTTACCAACTTCATTCCAGAAAGATGGAGTTCGACACCACTTCCCATATAATGACTGAAATGGTTCCATCTGTATACTAGAATTAAAAAATATTATTATATAAAAATTCAACCAATGAAAGATGTTGGTCCCAACTTCCCTGATAATCCATCGAACAAGCTCGTGCATATCCTCCAGGGTCTGAATTGTTCGTTCTGACTGCCCATCTGATTGAGGATAAAATTTTGTACTAAAATTTAATTCAGTACCCAATGACTTCTGAAGGCCTTTCCAAAAGTTAGAAGTGAACCTGGGATCACGATTAGATACAATGGAGAGAGGAACTCCATGTAACCTAAATATCTCTTTAACATTAAAACAGGAAAGTTGATCTAGGGAAAAAGTATCTCGTATAGAAATGAAATGAGCAGATTTGGTCAAGCGATCAACAATAACCCAGATTGCATTATTACCATGATACGTCTTCTGTAATCCCACAACAAAGTCCATCGATATATTCTACCATTTCCACTTTGGCACTGGTAAATGCTGAAGCATCCCTTTCGGTAACTGCCACTCTTCTTTAACCGGCTGAAAATTCAAACACTTCATAGTAAAATCAGCAATATCACTTTTCATTTGATCCCACTAGTAATACTCCCGAAGATCTCTATACATCTTAGTACTGCCTGGATGAACTGAAAACGGAGAACTATAAGCTTCACATAGCAACTCTCTCTTCAACTGTGAATCACAAGGAACACACAATCTCTTCCCAAATCTCAAAACGAAATCATTATCAATGTTGAATTCAGGAAACTTACCCTTCTGAACCAGCTCTACCTTTTTCTCCAACTCACTGTTTTTCTTCTGTACTTGCTTGATTCTGTCTGATAGAGATGATCTCACTGATACCTGAAACAAAACAGAAGAACATCCTGCACCAACAACTTCTATTCCAAATTTCATCAAATCCTTAACAAACGGATCACGTTCCAAACGCAACATTTCTAATGAATCATTACTTTTTCGACTCAAAGCATCAGCCACTTTATTTGCTTTTCCTGGATGGTAATGAATTGTACAATCATAATCCTTGATTAATTCTATCCATCTCCTTTGTCTCATGTTCAACTCTTTTTGAGTGAATATATACTTTAAACATTTGTGATCGGTATATATTTCACACTTTACTCCATACAAATGATGCCTCCAAATTTTTAAAGAAAAAAAAATAGCCGCTAATTCCGAATCATGTGTATGGTAATTTACCTCATGAGTTTTCAACTGACGTGAAGCATAAGCAATTACCTGATCATTCTGCATTAGGACACAACCAAGTCCTTTCAATGAAGCATCATTGTATATAACAAACTCACCTTTCTTAGAAGGTAGTGCCAAAAAAGGAGCATTCACCAATCTTCTTTTCAATTCCTGAAAACAATCATCCCATTCTTTTGTCCAGATAAACTTAACACCCTTCCGAGTTAGCTTAGTCATTGGACTAGATAACCATGAAAACTTTCTAACAAATCTTCGATAATAGCCTTCCAAACCAAGGAAGCTATGAATCTCAGTGACATTTGTGGGTCTTGGCCATTCTTCAACAACCATTGTTTTTGCAAGATCAACAGTTATCCCATCATTAGAAACAATATGACCAAGGAATGAAATTTGTTGCAACCAAAACTCACACTTGCTGAATTTCCCATAAAATTTATTTTCTTTCAAGGTTTTCAAAATGACCCTTAAATGTATTTCATGCTCCTCTTTACATTTAGAAAACGCCAAAATGTCATCAATGAAAATCACCACAAACTTATCCAAGAACTCATGGAAAATTCTAATCATTAAGTCCATGAATACAACATGTGCATTGGTTATCCCAAAAGGAATTAATACCAATTCATAATGGCCATATCCTGTATGAAACGCAGTCTTCGGAACATCTGCTTCCTTTACCTTCAGCTGATGGTACCCTGATCTCAGGTCAATCGTTGAAAAATACTGAGCTCCCTGGAGCTGATCAAACAAATCATCGATATGAGGCAAAGGATATTTGTTCTCAATAGTGATATTATTCAAGGCACTATAATCAATGCAATGTCTCATTGAACTATCTTTCTTTTTAACAAATAAAATATGAGCACCCCATGGTGATGTTCTAGGTCTAATGAAACCTTTATCCAATAAATCTTGCAATTTCTCCTTCAACTCTAAAAGTTCAATTTGATCCATTTGATAAGGGGTTTTTGAAATTGGCTTAGCATGAGGAACTAAGTCAACAGTAAACTCAACATCCCGATCTGGTATTATTCCAGGCAACTCATCAGGAAAAACATCAGGATACTCATTTACCACTGGCACATCATTAATCTGAACAGTTCCTTTATTTTCAACAATGTGTGCAAGGTAACATTCATTTCCATATTTTACAAGTTTCTCAGCCTCATGATATGTTTTCAACATTAAGGGTTCATTCTTGTACACAAACTAAATGTCTTTCTAAAAAGAAACTGCTTTAGCTCTACAGTCAATCTTAGCATGGTAAAAAGAGAGCCAATCCATACCCAGGATAACATCAAACTCTACTAGAGGTAGAACAATAAGGTTTGCAAGTAGGTTCATTCCATAGATAAGGAAACGAAGATTCTTATAAATTCTTTTTGCCTCAACATTTCCCCCAGGTGATTTTACAACATGTTCAGGAGTCATCTCTTCATATGGTATTCCCATTTTACAATAAAAGGTTTCAGAGATGAAAGAATGTGTAGACCCCGAATCAAACAACACACTGGCATAATCTGAAAAAACAAACAAAGTACCTGATACAACTTCATTTGATGGCCCGACATCTGCTGAAGTAGTTGAAAAGGATTTCACCACCCCTTTCTACTTGTAGTTTAACTGCTTCCCATCACTCAAGATCTTTGTCGGACACTCGTTTGCATAGTGACCCATCTCATTGAACTTATAACATTTCACTAACTGTAAATCAAATTTGGTCTTACCATCACCCTGATCTTTTTCAGTGAAATCACGAGCCTTATGTCCCATCTTACCACATCGGTCGCACTTTCCATAATTTAGAAGACATTCCCAAGCATGCATTTTTCCACATTTATCAGAAACTAGAAACATAGTTTTCTTACCATCAGACTTTTTTGAATAATTCTTACCTTTCTCCTGCCACCTCGGTCTCTTCTTCTTTTGGTTGTTATAGAACACTTGATCATCGGAAAACTCCATTTCCACCTTCTCAGCACATCGAACAATCTTTTCATACCTTTTAAACTCATGAGAAGCTAATGCCCTTCGATAATTTGTCTTTAATCCAGAGTAAAAACCGATTGAATTTACTATCAAGGTATCGGATAAAATTTGGAGCATACCTTGACAATCGAGAGAACCTTTCTTCATAGGCAACCACTGAGTCTTCCTATTTCCTCAATTCCAAGATTTGCTTTTCCATCCTAAGTCGAACAGCCTTAGGAAAATACTTCTCAAGAAACATACCTTTGAATTCATCCTAGTCGAGAGCATCAATCTCATCAGCATCCCAGATATTTTTAACCATCGATCCCCACTGATCTGCTTCACCCACCAAACGGTAAATAGAAAGACTAACCTTTTGATTGTCTGAACACCCCATGACATCGAAAATATTCTCTAGTGCTTTAATCCACCCTTCAGCTAACACAGGGTCAGATGATCCTCTGAATGATGGGGGATGTTGCCTTTTGAAATGTTCAACCACTGACATGTTCCTCTCCAGTTGGTCTGGCTGGTCTCGTGCATGGATACCACCGCCATTTATCGCTTGATTCAACTGCGCCATTACTGCAACAAATTGTTCAGTTCCAATTCCGACCATCTCAGGATGCTGATTCGGAAGGTTATTTCCTTCTGTATGCCTTCCCAGCACTTCTTCCCTGTTTCCTCTACGGAAAACCATTCTGAACAAACATGTCTTAGATGAAGCAACATGGTAATCTTCTAATGCTATATCATTGCAATTTGACCATAAGAAAAAATATTTTTGGATAATCATTTAATAGAATTATAACTCCAAATTTTATCTAAACTGACCTCTGATACCAACTATAAGGCCCCAGCCTTAAACCTTACTTAATCTTGAGTTATTACAAGATTACACATTGAGGATCTTTTCAGGTTTTGAGTTTTAGAGAATTAGATCATAAAACTTGCATTAAATTCCACATTTAAACAATGTGGTTACATGAAGATAATATTCTTCTTTCCCATCAATGGAAACATATTTAAAATAAAACATTGATTCTTTCTTGACCCTTCCTTGACTCTATCATCATATCATGTACCTTTCCCTTGACCTGTGAAACAAATTTCAAAAGAACATGGGATGAGCATAAAAAGCTCAGTAAGGGATATAAAATTATTGAAAGGAAGCATGGGTACATATATACATAAGAATGAAATCATACTTTACCCATAAAACATAAGCACTTTAACATACCTCATCAAATCATGAATAAATCATAGAAATCATAAGACATAAATGTAATTTGAGGCATTCAAAACATTCTTACGTAGGGAGTGACCCTATTGGTTACGTTTGGAATACCCATCACAGTATATTCCCTAAATCTCTTCGGAGAAACCTTAACGTTTCACTCCTTCGCGTTACCAAATGCATTGGAGAGCTATATCAGGCTCACCCGCCTTTAGTTTATCACGGAACCACCCGTCTTCATAATAATGCCCAAGAACCTCAACATAATCGTATCACATAAAACATGCATAAAGGAAACATAACATTTCCACCTTTCAATCACAAGATATCAATAAAACACATTGATATAAAAACATTATGAAAACTATTTCAATGCCAAAATAAAAGAAATGCAAAACATGGTATTTATTTTTCTTTTAAAAAGAAGGTATGGCTTGTACAGGAAGCCGAAACTCAAATAATGGTCATTGCGGCGGAGAAGTCGTTGTCGCCGCATACGTATGACAAAACATCCCCATTTTTCGTTTAGTAAAACGCTTCGTATAAAAAATATTCCTTTTGGATAAATGTAAAAGTCAAAGGGGTTTATACACCGTATAAAAGAAGGTAGAGTATAAAACAAAATATACCTCAATGAAAGTAGATTGAGACGAAGTCCCATACCTCGGGTCTGACTTGACTCGGTCATTCTTTAATCTCCTGAATAATAAACTTGAGTTAATTTATACTTTTTTAAGAACCCTTTTTCAAGTACAATATTCCTTTTATATCACTTATCACCATGTCATGAACACTATGTAATTATTTAAGTTAATAACAGTTGTTTTAATGATCATTAGTACTTGAGTAAAAAATAAACCCTTTATAATTACATGTTGTTCATGTATCCATTATATCCAGAATTATAATCATTATGTATATATCATATATATCTACTATATACATGAATTTATAATATTACATAATCATTTAGAGGTAAGAAATGAAATGCATCGTTCATGGAGACGGTAAGCCGTACATACGAATGAATGCTACTTTCATTTCTATTTCGTATTTTATAGAATGGAATCATAATGATATAAAGGTATATTATAATTACAGTATAATATCATATATAATATCATAGTTCCATCCTTTATACGTTACACATATGTTATTTAACGAATCAAATCACTTTGAGGGGGTGGTAGTCTGCACTTCCTTAAATGAAGATATCGTGTTTACCCATAATGGAAACCATAAAGATATGCCCAAAATGAAAAATACAGAAGCTTAAGGAAAACGTAAACATATTATAAATCATATATAAATATTGTTACATCTTAATGGCCACCTTTGAAGGTGTTAAAAGAATGTTGAACAATCATCGTTTCGGGAGGCATAAATTCACCATCCACGGAAACTGTATGTCCTTTAACCATTAGATGTATGTGTGTGTCAGTGTAGCTAGAATCCTTCTTATAAAAACATCCTAGTATATTTATGATACTGGATTTTTTACAAAAGAAAATAATAAAAATATTATAGGGGGTTGGAGAAGCATAATCAAAAAAAAGGACTCAAAAGAAGACATTACCTTAAAATCGGGTAACTCTCTTAGATTTGAGCTCAATGGCTTCCTTGGGAATAATTCGGCCCAAAGTGAGGCTTCAAGAAGTTATAGAGGTATGTGGAGAGCCAAAATGGTCAGGGTTTGGCCGAGCCAAAGGCTTTGGGAGTGTGGGTAAGGAGGTAGAGGTGGGGGCCTTTTATAAGAGGAGAGGAGGGGCACTCTTGGAAGGTAAAGAAAAGTCACTTTATTTTAAAATGGTATTCAGATTTAAGAGGTCCCACATTAATTTTTTTCGAGGATAAGGTGATAAGGGTTCGAAATCAACCCATACAATAGGTTTTTTCCATGTGTAGTTCTTATATTTTACATTATCAATCCATTTTATTTACATCGTTAAATAATTAGGTCATCGTTGCATCAACATGATATCATAAATAATTAAATTTATTTAAAGTATAAAAATTATAAAAACAATACTATGATGTAGGAAATCTTTTTGTCTTTCCAATTACTATTTATAATCAAATATCTGATCTTTATAACCCTATGTAAAAATTGTTTTAGTAAAACATTTCATGTTTGTGTCATTTTTACTTTTACATTAAATAAAAGGTTATTTATGTCATTTCCCAACCAAAGTGGCTCCATGGGGTCCCCAAGATGACCCATGGATTTTCTTGGTCGTCCATGACAAATACAATGAGGTTAGGACTTGTGTCAGGATCATCTCATTTTATTAAAGCATTATTTTTACGTTAAACTATACTAATTACCTCTAATCGCGATTAAGAACTTAAGAGTTACTATTCCCCCAAAAATTATTTTAATCTCATTCAACCACATTTTAATTAATAATGACAACCATGTATGTCTGATTTTTGAAATTCAAAACACAGAAGTGGTAAAATTTCATTTAAACGAAAAATCAGGTTTTATAAGTAACACTTAGTGGTTTCACTATTCATCAAAATTGATGTTTTTCAGAAAAATATCAAAAATTCACCATAATCTATATTTGATATTCCGAATTCAAAAATTAAGTCTATTTTAAAAAATTCAAAACATATAAGTCACATTAATTAATTTAATAATTAATTCCCGATGTCATGACAAATAGCGTGTTTGTATGAAACAATAAGTATCAAAAGATTGACACCAATTTAAGTCCCATTTCAAGGTGAAACTGATTCCAATGACCACCATTGGATTAAATGGTAAAAATATATTCTAATTTCACTTCAAAACCAATTCAAAAGATAATCTAATCCTATAAATAAATTAGATTAAAAAGAATTTTTGATGTAAAATGCAGTATTTTTCACTATTCATTAAAAAATGAACATTGTCGGAAAAATACAAAAAATTCACACAATGTAAATTTTGATGTCCCAAACAAAAAGAATAAGTTTATTTTGACAAAAATAGATTATAAAATTGTAAATAGATATATTTAAAAATTGTTTTCCATCAAAAGGCAGTAAAACAATCTTTTAAAAATATTAGTGTATTCCATGCTTAAGATTGGATTTATTTTCATTTTAAGCCTCTAAAACACTATCTAATTCACTAATAGACATAGATAAAAATATATATTATTCATTACTTACTTGGGATTTTACATTAATCATCACTCTGATGATATAATCTTATGTAAGGGTTTTCTCATTATACTTTTAGATATGTGAGATACAACTTATTCACGACTTATTCCATATGTGTAGTATACTTATACATCCCTTTTATTTTTAATTTTATTAATAAATTAATCATCATGTTATTAAATTTTTCATCTGTTTATTTTGAGGTTTATGTGGCATGAAACTTGATTGATTACAAAGTTGTAAGGATTCTCTATGAACTTCCATTTTTCCTTAGGGTTACACTTTAATTCCCTTGACACCAATGTATTTATTAATTATTAATATTTAATTTTATTAAATTCAATGTATATGTTCCAAAATAATGCATCTAGATCAATTTATCTGTCATTTATGGGAAAATACATGTTTTTACAAGGACCCCATTTCAATTACTCATGATATGAAAGCATGCATAAAGGGAACATACAAATTTCATACATATTTTCAAGTAGAATCCAAAATATATTTTAAGACCCAAAATATTTTATAAAATCACTCTTTATCATTATAAAACTAGCTTATTTTCATTATTGTTTACACTAATAGTTATTTTTATGTAATCATTAAAGACAATTTTGAAAATATACATTATACAACAATAAATTAGATAATTTAAAAGTTTCATAAATTTGTGTTACATGTTATAATATTAGTTGTAAATAATTTATCAAGATATATACGTATTTTCACGTTTCAATACTTTTGATCATGGATATTATTATTTTTAAGAAATATACAACTTTTAAATGTGTTTTTTACCGTGATAATTAATTGATTAACTTTGTACATATTGGTAAATATTTATATTTCTCAATATCGATATTGGATGAACATGAATATAATTCCTTAATTAAATCAATAATTTGTTATATGAGGATTTCTTTGGACTAGTGTAACATGGGTTGGGAATCTGTTAATAAAATTCATATGTGTAGGGACCTGGTTAATTCAAGAGATACGAGTTTGGGAATGGTTAATTTAATCCCCTCGATGCATCAACAGTCTAATGAGATGAAATTAGTTTGGGAAAATCGATTTTTTTTGTTTCAAAGTATAATTATATAGGTTTCTTTCCAAACACATAAACTCTATTGTTAATGTTACTAATGGAAATAGTTTATTTTCTAAATACATGATTCCAAATAATTATGAATTTCCTTTATTCATATTCTGTATGTACTGTCCATGACATTTTTAGTATGATAAAAAATATCTTCATACATTTCCATTTTCATTTTCATTATAGTCATGTGTTATTATTTCTTTTAGATAACCATTTTTATTATTCATATTTATTCAAGATATATTATGTTGTTCCTAACCATTAATGATAATTTTATATCACTCTTTTACACATTTTACATCCATAGGTAATGAAGATGAAATATTGAATTCGTTTCATGGAATTAATTAATTTTACATTGTTATGTTCTATATTGAATTAAGAATTTAAAAATGAAACCATGTATGTATCTAGTCTATTGTGAATATTAAACTGATCGATCCTTTTTTATGTTATCTCTTATATCAACGCAATGATAAAAAAATTACTAGAGACTCTAGGATACTCATGTCGGTGTTGTTACACCATAGTCATGTGATTGCATCATCATTAAATTAGAAATTTGTATTGGTAACTCAACATATTTTCATTTATGTGGTACTTATATACCCATAAAAAGTTCATGAGATAGAAAACAGTAGGTAGATATAGATTCAATTTATATATTACAATATATATATATATTGGATGGTATATGTACCATTAAAATATTTTTATCACACTCGATATTGGTAATAGTTATCATATAATAATTCCTATTTTCTATCTGATAAAGAAGTAATTAACATTAATCAACAATATTATTTTCATTCATGATCTAGGTTGGATAATTCCCAAATACCTTTCATTTGAATCATTAGAGAATGAGAGTTTCATTAGATATAGTTTCCTATTCTTAAATTTAGATAACAACATTATTAATTCCCATTAGATATTGTAAATTTTTATATACCATCATTCAACATATAAATTGCCTATTTATTCCATATATTAAATTTTATTGTTTTTTCTTCCAACTTTTATGACATGTTGAATGATGGGATTTCATTCTTTAAAGTAATTTCTATGAGTTTTAATGATAATTATTATTCATTTTCATATCAAAAAAATTATAATAGTGGGAATATAAAATTTTAATTTATTCCATGAATCAATAATGAATTATTTTTCAAATATATAAATGTATATTTTAGATATCATAATTTTTATTGTCAAATTTAGTCCACCAAATAATTAGTCAATTTTTCAGAAATAAAATTATTAAATGAGAGACAATAAGGAAAAATATACCTCATCGGTACCAATAAAATAATCATACTTTTTATTTCTCATAATGAATTCCGTCACTATAACTATATATAAAATTTGATGGATGTAATTATTTAGAAAAATGCACTTAAACTCACCAAATTAAATTGAGTAAATTTCTCCCCTTTTCATTTTAAACTAGGTAATATTAAACTATTGAAAAAAATATCCTTCCAAATTATTGACTTCCAAAATAACCTTTTCAGCTTATAAACATTATATAATATAAAATATATTTCTAGTGTGCTGATCCATTTATCTAAAATTAATGGATAGATATAACTATTATATCTTGTTACTAGTTTTCATTTACTCTTTAACAATTAATTTTTTAATCAATTTTGTGGGTAATTATTTCTAGTGTAAAATTGATAATTTTGGTGTTTATATGATAGGAATAATTGGAGCACTATTTTCCCAAATTGTGTGACAAATCAGTGTGAACTGTGATTCCCTATATAGTGTGGTTTTTCCTGATTTTAAAAAGGTTTAGAAGTCCACACACATGACTAGTAAACTATGAACCCAAATAGTGGGGTTCATAGTTAGGGTGAATGATTAGTCTAACCGTGCAACCCTTCCTAAATAACTATACGAGCATGATTTTTTAGTCTGAAATTTTTTTAAAAAAATCAAATCCCCATTTAAACGTCATCTTGAAACTAACTAATTATATCATGATTTATTATATCATGTAGGCTCATAAGAACCCTTTTTGGATCATACAAACCTAATACGTAGATTATTGAATAATGGAGGATCTTGTTAATTTCCTCTTCATTTAGTTATTTTCCTCCGGTTCATTATCTCTCAATCTCTTCCTTTCTCCCATAGGGTTAGTTAGATCATTATGTTGATGATATATCTAAAATCCATTGATATAGATCGTGAATCATGTTTGTTTTTATTGATCCCCATTATTATCATTCTTCAATGGAAAATCCGACATAAGGTGATAAATTTTCATACCATTAATAAGGGTATGTAGTTTTTTTTTGTGTTTGGACATATAATTTAACACTTATTTTACTAACATTATTTAAATTCACATCAATTAGATTTTTGAAACAAAATTTTTTGATAACTGGTCTGGGAAATTGAATTTTTATTGATTTTGGCGAAAATAATAATTCTAATAGAAATTTTAAATTGTCGAATATTAGGTAATTTGATGGAATTTTTAAATGATTCGGGGATTAATTTATGAATATTATTTAAATTGAATTGATAAAACCTATGATGCATTATGATTTTATAAGGCCCAAGTTGATAAAAGAACTAGTGTTTTGGGTCGTAAATTAAATATAATATCGATTGAAGAAGTGGGAAATTAGTTTGAAATTATTATTGGGAATTTAAAATAAAATGATTTTCCTTTTTCCATTGACTAATTGAGAACATTGGTGTGTCGATAAGGTTTCCTTATGAATTTTCCATTCCACTATGTCTGAAAATCATAAACAAATATTCTTTAGGAAAATCATTCTTTCTCTTCAAAAGGTTTTACCCTTACCATGGTTTTCATTATCTTATTCAATGTCTTCTCAAAATAAAGTATATTTTTTTAATTAATGGGATAATTTTGGTTCCTTATCAAAAACCTCAAAATCATATAGTTTCATATTATACCGAATTCTATAAAATTTAGAAACCAAATTCTCTGAAAATCAGTCTCTGAATTCTTTGAAATTGGGACTCTGAATTCTATAAAATTTAAACATAGAATTTTCTGATATTAAAACTATAAATTAATTGAATCTAGTCTTTAATTTACTCAGAATTATGACTCTGAAATCCTCATAATATAGACTCTGAATTAATCACAATTCAGACGTCGAATTCATCAGAATTGAGACTCCAAATTCATCCAAATTCAAACTCTAAAAACTACAGAATTCAGATTCTTAATTCATTATAAAACAGAATCCAAATATCCATTTGTTTCTAGATTCTGATTTTTTTAAATCTTTAAAATAAAAATTCTATTTTTCCAGATTCAGGATTTTTCAAATTTTGCTAAGATACATCATTTTCCAGACACATGTTTTTATTAAGAAATTATGTCGTAAAATTCGTTTATAACTACCAATTGGTTTAGTGACACGTGAACATGTCCCTCCTAAATTCGAAGAAAAATATGACCATTGGAGGACGGAGCTAACCGTTGATATTATTCTTACAAATAAGAGCTCATTTGATTGAGATCACTATCAATCTATAGACTGATGTTCCTACAGATTACATGTTGTGAACTGATATCTCTAGAGATAAAGTCTCTCTTGCCTTTTGAGTTTTATGATCATCTTTTTCAACCATGAATATATTGTCTAGGTTTCATTGTCTGACTCTGATTGTTACTGAATAAAATCATGGGATTCCAAGGATAGAAATATAAAGGTTCCGACTACCTCAATGTTTGAGGGAATTCAAGGATAGCATGATAGAGTCCTATATTCATATCGAAGGCTTACCCTAATGTGGGTAAGACATACTTTCTTTAATTAATAAATCAAGAAACTTTTATCCAATGTTGTTGGATACCCCAATATTTTTGTTACAATATTTCCTACTTTTCACTTTTTTTTAATTTTTATTTTCAATTTATTATATTAAAGAAATTAAGAATAACATTATTATTCATTATTAAACTTTTACATAATGTTATTGACATTATTATATATGCTATAAGTTAAAGTCATATGAAATTAAAATTATTTTTAGCATTTATATTTCTAAACCCCAAGAACATTTAATTCATGATTATGAACTAAAGAGGGTTTGCATATTTACCTTGTTTAGCTTTGTTAAACAATTTTTTCCCTGATGGTTAAAAATGATTTTTTTTAAACATACAAATCACCCCCTCTTTTAATTGAGTATCTATATACACTATTTCAATCCTATAATTGGTATCAGAGTAATGTCTTTGAAATACTTATACTGACATATACATTTTCTTCTATAAAGTATTTCTTGATTAATGTATTAAGTTCATCTTTTGATTAAGGATTTTTGTATTCATTTATAATAATTTTACATTAACATGTTTTGTGGAAAAGATAATTTCTTATATAATAACGGTTAAGAATATTGGTTCCATTGAAAACCATAACCGTACCAAACCACCAATTTTTATGGTACTGATTACAAGTAGTGGAGAGATAGAATGATGAATTTTGTCATTAACACTAGATTAGACAGTATTGTAATGCTCACAGGAGATTATAAAATTCTATACATGGAGGTTAGAACGGTCACCAACAAGTAGAAACAATAATATCAACTAAATTACATGGTAAACATTAAATTTTTGAGTTATATGACAAGGTATATTTATAGTCAAATATCTTCTTGTCAAACTACCAACTAAATTTGTAGAAAACATGATGTTAAAAATTTTGGAACATCTAATGTGATAGAAACTAGAAGATCTATGTTAAGTGTTGAGTATCATGGTTAATTTTTTCCATATAGATAACCTATTTTCAAATTACAACAAGTATATATATCCACTGTACACATTCTTCAATCATTTAGAGACATATGTCTTGATGATGATGTTCTTATTGATATGATATTTGACATCATTACCAATGAGTAGTAATATAAAAGAGAATACATTGATGAAACCTGAAAAGTATCAGACATTACCTTTGATGAGTTATTTGGAATTCTTCTTTATCATTAAAAAAGGTTGAAGCGAGAAGCTGATTTGAATAGGAAAAAGAACGGCAATGTAAGTGTATAATTCTGAACTACAAATAAAGTGAAGACACCAGAAAGAGTAACTAGATCTAAATCATATAAAACTATTATTATATCAGAATCATGTTTCAATTATCATAAACAGAATTAATTATACAAAATTTCTCAAATGAAGAAAATTATTTTTGGAAAGAATGATTTTCAGTTCAAATATAAGAAGAAATATATAAGGGATAAGAATGATTCTGCGTAAACCTATTAAAAATGTAAAAGGGTCTGATATATCCGACCTGATTTTCTTATGATTAAGATATATGACAGGAAACAAATGAATAATTAAAGAAATATAATGAATTATTACAAATGTAAGGCTATTGATGTTCTGAAATAAAATTATTCTTAGAGTGCCAGTGGTGGTGACTCTTCAGATGAATATATAGAATATGAATATTCTGGTCAGTTGAATATTGGTCTTATAGCCAGAGTTCCTATTGAAAATCATTGTCTTATGGCTAAGGTAAACTACATGGAATCATTAACCATTTTTTATTGAAATACTAATTTTTTAATCAATAATATTTTGAATCTTCATTTGAGGAATATTCCTCATCAAATGATAGTACATTACCTTTACATGATGAAGTTTCT
Source organism: Viscum album (assembly GCA_963277665.1). Classification (NCBI taxonomy): domain Eukaryota; kingdom Viridiplantae; phylum Streptophyta; class Magnoliopsida; order Santalales; family Viscaceae; genus Viscum; species Viscum album. The sequence continues at coordinate 23,967,362 of OY728120.1, read as the reverse complement.
AGATTTTCTAAACTTCTTTAGAATGAAAACTACAAAATCAAAATGAAGTTAGAGAAATAAAATTCTAGAATTTCTGTTTTAGCTGAAGAAGTTCATATCTTTATAAGGATCATGATCAGAAAACATTTTATTTTGAATTTATTTCTAAAAACCTTATGGATGTTAATTGTGAAAAGGATAAACATTCTATGGTGATTTAAAAATTTATTTCTAGGAAAAATATTTTGGTGACTAATTGATGTTCTGAGACTAATGAATTAGAGGATAATAATTTATTCATTAGTTTGAAATAAAAAATTTTTTCTTTAATTAAACTTTTTACATTTTTTAATTTGAGAAATAATGAATTTAATAAAATATTCTCTAAATTCTTTCCTATTAGTAATAGTTCTGGATTTGGTTATGCTTATACCAAACCATTCTTAGTAATAATTATTTTGGTCCCCAAATTGCTCATTTTTGTACTAAATATCTATGTGGTGTACATTAGGAGAAAATCAATTCTTTAATAAAACCCAATTTGCAGGATTTCAAATATATTATTTTCTATGAAAATTTGGATTCATAAAATTTTACATTATGAAATTTCGGGATGCAAAAATTATTGGATTCTAAATGCCTAATTATTTTATTTTCATCAAAATAATGAATTTACCAAAAACAATACATGGTCTGTAGATAGTGGATGTTCCCAAAACAAGACTAGAAACAAAAATAAATATTTTAAAATTTTATCCATACAAAAATTTGAAACGTAACCTTCTGAGATAATGCTTAGGGAGAAATTTTTGGTATAGGTACCATTGTTTTTCTTGAAAAAACATTTATTTCAAATGTTTTATTTTTTAACGGTCTTATGAACAACTTCTTTATTATAATCTAACAATGTGATGAATGTTATCTTGTTAATTTTAGAAATGATAAATGCTTATTACACAATTACACACAACACTTTGTTCTTTCTGGACATAGGCATGATAATGTTTATACTCTAAACTTCTATGACCTTATGATCAAAGAACTATATTTCCTTAGTGAAATGGAATATCAATCATGGTTTTTGAAGGGAATAATAGAAAACTATATACAAAGGAAATTATGCAAACTCTCTAACAACATAGTTGTTAAGAATCTATCGGTGCATAGATTTTATTCTTCAATGGTTTGGGATCATTTTCAATATGGAATGAAACATAAATAAATTTTTAAAACAGTTGGTGATGACTAACATTATGATGCATTAGAGTTAATTAATATAGATCTCTTTTTCCCAACAAAATTTGGAACAAATGGAGCATAACACTATTTATTTGTTTTAGTTGATGATTACACTATATTTACGTGGGTCTATTTTTTATCAAATAAATTTGAATAATTATCTTATTTTACAAAATTTAGGTCCCAAGTCAAAAATGAGAAAAACCATGCACTGATAAATATTTATAGTGATCATGGAGTGGAATTTCAAAATTCAAATTTTGATAAGTTCTGTAGTAAGAATGTCATTACTAATAAGTTCTCATCCTCAAGAACACCTCAACAGAATAGTGTTATTGGAAGAAGAAATTGAATTCTTCAAGTAATTACTAGAACCAAGTTAATTGAATATTATATTACTAAACAATTTTGGGATGATTCCATAGGTACTATTCATAATACTATAAAACGGGTATTAATCAGACTGATTTTTAACAAGACAGCTTACGAATTGTGGACTATTTGAAAACATATACTTTCATCCTTCAAATTATTTGGTTCTAAAATAATCATTTCTTATACTAAAGAGAACATAAAAAATTCTTACCCAATTCCAATGAATGAATTTTTCTATGTTATACAATTACTTCTATGGATTATATAGTTTTGAACAAAATACTTGTACTTTTGAAGAAAATGTGCTTACTAAATTTGATGAAACTGATCAATTTGTTTTTAAACAACCTCAGCCTACATCCTAGGATGTTTTTTCAATAAATAATTATCAAAATTTTATAGTAAATTTATCTAATAAGAATAATTTTCATGAAAATATTTCAGAAGTATTTACCCCATAATATTTTTTACAATATGTTGATGGACATGTTTTTCCAAGCCCAAATGAGTTGTTTCTTAAAAATCATTCAATTGATAGTATCATTGGTGATGTATGTAAACATATAATGACAAAATGTTACATATGAAACGAAGTACAACATCTAGCATTCCATTCCCTATAAGAACCAAGAAGCATTGATGATGTTTTTGGTGATGACGATTTTATTAAATTAATGCAAGATGATAAAAATGAATCTGAAAGGAACAATTTCTAGACCAATGTTAAAAAACCTAAATAAACCTCTCTAATTAACGTAAAATGGGTCTTCTAAAATAAATGTGATGAAAATTGAATCATAGTAAGACATAAAGATAAATTAGTTTATAATATCTATAATCAACATAATGGAATAGAATATGATGAAACCTACGATCTAGTATCTAGACATTAATATTTTTGTACTCTATTTTCCATTGTGTCATTGTATAATTTCAAACCCTTTCAAATGGATGTGAAGAGTGATTTCTATAACAGATATGATCAAGTAGAAGTTTATGATGAACAACCTCTTGGATTTGAAGACACAACATATCCTGAAGATGTTTTTAAACATATCAAAGCATTATAAGGACATAAACATGAACCTAGACACTATAATGATAGACTAAGTTGATTTTGGTTAGAAAACAATGATGTTAAGGGAACTATTGATCCAACTATTTTTATAAATATAGATAAGAAAAATGAATTTGATTTTCAAATATATATGAAAATATATTCAGATAAACTCACAAATATTTAACTGATTCATTTCTAAGTCTCATGAAATAAATTGTTTACTATGAGTGTGAGGGTGAGTTAAAATTTTTCCTTAGTTTTAAAACATCTAAAAAACCAAAAGGGACCTATATATATCAACATAAATATATTAATGATCATCTTAAAATGTATGGATATGAAAACACTACAAGTATAATTACTCCAATCGATACCCCAAAATCTCTTGATATTTATGAAGCTGGGAAACCGATAGATCAAACATATTTTAGAATTATGATAGGATGTTTAGTATACATAATAGCTAGTTAGCCAGGAATAATGTTTTCACTATGCTTATGTGAATGATAACTAGCTAATCCAAAGGAATCTCATTTAAAAATCAATGAAAATAATTTTTTCCCATTTAAAGGGAACCATGTATTTAGGTGTTTTTTCTACTGATTGGAGTGAATTTGTTTTAATTTTTTTCAGATGATAAATTTTTTGGATGTAGAATTGATAGAAAAATTACATCAGTAACATGTAATTTCATAGGAGATTAATTAGTTTCTTGGTCTTAAAAGAAGCAACACTCATTTTTTACTTTCCATTGCTGAAGCTGAATTTGTACAAGGTGGAAGTTATTGCACTCAAGTGCTATATATGCAAAACAAACTCACAAACTGTGGAATGAATTTTACCAAAACACAGATATTTTTTTAAAAAACGTTTCATTTCCCTTAGGAAAAATCAAGCACATAACTCTTGTGAAAAACACATATTCTTTTGGCATCACATTCTGATAGATCACACTATCAAATGAGATATTATTTTACAATTTTTCAGAATGATGGATAAACATTAAAATATTTTTAAAAAATATTTACCATTCGATAGTTTCTAATTAATTAAACCAAATTAAGGAATTATAACCATAAGGTTATATTCCATATTAATATTTTTTAAACCCCATATTCTTACATTATTAAACTGATTTTCATTGGGAGAGTACAACTATTCTTTAACCAAAATTTTTGTAACCAGTTTTTTTCCCTTAATCAATTATTTTCATAACCAATTTTTTTCTTCATTCCTTATTCTATATTTTTTGAAAAAAAATTCACCAAATTTGTTTTCTTAAAACCAAAATCTGAATTTTATAATTTCCTTTACTTAAAAAATCATTTTATAAAAACTATGTTGTTCAAGGAAATAATTATCTATAACTACCTTATTTTTCTAAGTAATACGAAATGTATGTTTCTCTACATAAATTTTAATAATTGAATTTTTTACATGTTGGTATTTTTACCCTGTTTAATAAAAATCTATCTGACTCACTTTCGTTAAATTAGTTTATTCCTTATAACCTCAAAATATCAGAATCTACCAAATCCTTCTTTGGTATTCATATCAACTATCAGATCAAATCGTTCTTATCTCAACCATTTGATCAAATCGGTAATTCAAGACATCACCCAAATCCTTTATAAAGGTCCCCCTAATCCTTATCCTACATCGATTTTCAAGACTCTGTGAACCAAAGCTCTGCTCCTCATCTAATATTCCATTTATTTTTCCATGTTTTATTACACTCTGAATGTCACTGGATGCTTCCCTGTAAAAACAAATGTCTTCAACCAATGAAATCAAGTATTGGAAAATCTATATGGAAAGGTTGTTTGACCCAAATTTTTTTTATCTATAATTCTTTGAATAAAAACAATATCAAGCAGAATGGATGGTATAGTTTTTGTGTTTTAAGCCCATGACATAGGATCTTTTTTGTCGTAGATTTCTTATTTGATTCTAAGTTAAGGTATATTTTTATGATGAAGGGGGAATAAATAATTTTTTTTTTCAAATGAAAAGGAAAAAACTATTCCCTATCATTCAATATGGAATAAAATATTCATGGAATTCTTATTATGGTGAGGCAATATTATGCAATCATAAGTTTCCATATCAGTTAGGAATCATTGATTTGGAAAAGGAAATTAATTTCCATTGACTCAAGGGAGTAAAATAACATATTATTAACCATATGTCAACGAAAAGAAGATTTTTATCATTATGGGTACACAATTTCCTCATTCCAATAAAAGTAGACATGGAATCCCTTAAGAAAAGTGATATCTTTATTTTGGACCTTTTGGTTAACTTGAGAAAGGTAAATCTAATAAATTATGTCCTTCTAACAGTCACTAACAATAATTTCCGAACTCTAAACTCTCATGCTATCATGTATCCAGTTATCTTCTCAATGATCGTAGTGTTTTTTTAGAATGCTCAAACATTCCCTACATCTCTAAACCAAGAACCATTATAATTAGTTTGTTATGTGATGAAACCATGAGGAAGATGAAAGATGGATTCAATACCAAATCATTATAGTTTTATTGTATTTCTGAAAGTGATGTTTAAATATTTTCCTAGAAACGGTATATTGGATAAAATTCAACGAAATCTCAAAAAAATAAAAAAGACAAGGAACCAGAATCCAATGTAAAATCTATAGTTCTAAAAATCCAGTCATCACAACCAATGCCAAAAAAGTAAAAAACATTCCCTGATGAATTGGTTGCTATGGTAAGGGAACAGAAGAAGAACAAGAAAGAAGGAGATCCCAGCTTTTCCTTAGAACATGATGAGGCAAAATCCTTGAATATTTATACTACTAATGATTTGGAAAGGAAAGAAAAACTGAATAATCTAAAAATTAAAATATCTGAAGATGATATCATTCAAGAATGTCTCAGGGATTCTGAGAAATCCTCTAAATAGATTCGGTTAAGATATACTTTTATCCAAGAATCAATTCCATTAGAAACCCGAGGAACAAGTATTCTAATTCCAGAACCTATTATCAAATAATATATAGTTAAAGATTAAGAAGTAGAAGAAAAAAAGAGGAAGATGATGAAAGTGATTATCTTCTTAAGAAAGTAGATTAATACCATGACAAGAAAATTCCTTTAGACAAATATTCAATTCGAAAATCATAGGTTGAGTCATACCAAATCATATCTAAAGTAATAGATGATGATGGAAATGAAGTGGTAAATAAACCTTCTGATGATGAGAGTAGCAACCATGAAATCATCCATTCGGATGATGTTAAGGAAGATGTTTGGAAAAAATAGGTTGATTCGGACACAATAAACCAACTCTCAGATAGTGAGCATGAGTCTCTGAGGGCTAATAAGGTTATCTCCAAAGTGGATAATGGAAAACATGTGTTTCTTAATATGTCTAAGAAGGCTATTATTGTAAAAGATAAAAAAGTTGTATGTTGATCATCTAATAGATCTTTTAAGAGCTAGAAAAATAATCCTCACCTATGAGGGAATCAGAATCAGAATCATCATCTACCAAGGGTAAGGATATTTTTATTTACTCATTGAAGAATATAGTGAACACAATACCTATGATCCCCAGTATTGATTCAATATGTTAGTTGTTTCAACATTCATTCAATCAGATTTCAAAATTTTTTTGCTGGGTGATGCTACATTTTATCAATATTGAGTTAGATTTAAATGTTTTTCAAATCTATTATGATTCTTAGAGGAGGACAGGCAAGGAAAAAAAATGGTCTAAAATGATTGAAGAAATTAGAATCATTGATGGCTTCAAAGATTCAATGAAATATTTCCATGACTAGTCAGATGACTCAATAAAATAACATGCAACATGTTTTATTGAATAGTTGAATCTTGTGAAATTTTCCCAGAAGCAGTAGGATAAATATTGGAATTTTATGTAAAATTAATTTTCTTTAAATTTGAATAGGGAAAGGGAACTCGGGAAACAGTTTCAAGATAAGTTCAATCAATAATAAGAATTAGTGAAGTCTCAGGCAAATATTCTAATGTCTAAAGATGAAAAAATGAATTCTATGGAAAATAAGAATCAGGATCAAGATCAGCTGTTCAAGAAGTTTGAGAAAAATAATCAAGAGTTCAAGAAGATAAATTCTACCATGAGGATGATCATACCAGTGGAAAAGAAGGATGAATGATTTTCAAGTCAATTTGATTATTTTTTGTATTGTTTTTACCCTGTATCAATCATTCATATCATAATGAAAAAATTTCAATCCTTCAATTTTTTTATAGTTCTAATCATTCTGGTACTTTTTTCATTACCTCTATTCATTTTAGAAAATCAAAATGCGCGAGAAAATAATATACAAAAGAATATTAATAAGAGAATTCCCTATGTAAGGGGTAGTTTATGTAAGAGGGAGTCTACATAAAGAATACATTCTTATGAAAGGAAAAGTATCATCTATATGAAAGACAAGAATACGATACTTAGGGGTTTAAAACCCAATAGGGGAGTTAGTAATATTAATCATAGTTCATAAGTAATGGGAGATATGTTTTTATTTTATTGTTCAATAAGATAATTCATTATCCCTTATAAACTTTTTTGAAAGGTTATTTGTGCTTTCCAAAAAGGGGTAGAATGTTGAGTTAATAAGGTTTCCTTATGACATTTCCATTTCTCTATATTTTGAAAATCATAAACAAATTTCATTATGGAAATTTTTTCTTTCTCTTTGCAATGTTTTACCCTTACCTAGTTTTTTATTATCTTATTCAATGCCTTATAAAAAACATGTCTAATTTTTTAACTAATGGAAAATTTTCATATCCTTATCAAAAACGTTAGAATCATATAGTTTCTTAAACTACAAAATTTTCTAAAATTAAAAATCTTAATTATATAAAATTCAGACTAAAAATTCTATGAAATTCGGACTCTGAGTTATCCGAAATTTAGACTCGGAGTTGTCTGAAACTGAGACTCTAAATTCAATGATATTCAGACATCAAATTATTTGAAATTCAGACTCCAAAATCCCCAGAATTTAGAATCCAACTTCCATATAATTAACACACTAAATACATTATAATTCCTACACTGAATTAATTAGATTTTAGATTCTGAATTATTTAGAATTTAGACTCTAGATTAATCAGAATTAAGACTCCAAAAACTATATAATTCAGATCCCAAATTCATTGTAAAACTAAAACGACATATTCATTTGTATCTAAAATCCATTTGTTTATATTTTTAGACATTGAATTCAATTTTTCATAGATTTTGTATTTTTCATATTTGGTTGAGTGACATGTATACATACGCCTCCAAAATTCAAGGAACAATTTTACTATTAGAGGAGGGATTGAACAATTGATGTTTTTCATTTAAATTGGAGATCATTTGAACAAGCTCATTATCAATCTATCGACTGATGATCTTCGAGATTACATGTTGTGATGTTATTTCTAGAGAGACAATGACTCCCATGCCTTGTGTGTTTTATGAACAACTTGTTCAACTATCATCATATTCTGTAGCTTGCTTTGTGTGAAAATTATTTTTATTGAATACAATCGAGGGCTTCATAGGATTGGAAGTTAGAGGTTCCAACTATCATAAAGTTGAAGGGCTTATGGGGATATCAAGACAAACTCTGATTTTCATATCAAGGGATTATCCAGGTGTGGGTAAGACAAAAAAAATTAATGTATAAATCAAGGGGCCTTTATCCTAGGTTTTCTGATACAATACTTTTTGGGGTAAAATACTACATACATGTTACTTGTTCTTTCATGTATTATTTTAGATTTATTTTGTTAAATAAATAAATTATATCATTCTTATACATCAATGTACTTTTATGTACTCTGATAAATAAGATTCTATATACATTTAAGTTGAAACAACTAAATATATGTTTCTTTTTCGAATTCTTATTTTTTGGACCCCAATCAATATTTTTTCATAGTTATGATCTAAATATGGTTTGTGTATTTACATTTTTTAACATTGTTACACATAGTTTTCTATTAAGGTTAAAAATGGAAAGTTTTAAACCTACAATTCACCCCCTCTTGTAATTGAACATCAATACACACTACTTCGATCCTATAAACATGTGATCTTGGATAGTTAACTTCTAATTATGGATAACAAAATAGTGATTTCAATACCATATAAATTTAATAATAATGAAAAATCTATCAAAATAATATTTTGGTGGATATTGTGATGCATGGGATATTTTGGAGACCCATTCGGCCGAGCCAAAGGGATTTTTCTATAAATTTCAATGATCACTAATATAAGAGTTTGAAGATCCTATAACTCGGAAATATCATAGCATAGGGTAGATTACCATGTTCCCAAATTTTTTTACATTTATTTTTATATATATTCCATTTATTGTGATACTATTTCATTCATTGAAGTTGATTTTATATAATCTATTATATATAAAATCTTTATTAATCCATTTTTTGATTTGTTTTCCATTATATTATATTAAATAATAATTTTTTAATGTTTTAAATTGTATCCTCAAAAAAATTCTATCATTAATGAATGAATTATTTTTTATACTCTTACTGAATAATATTATAAAACACTCTGTGAGAGCCTACTAAATTTTTTAGATCACAACATAAATTTTCTTTTGGGAATTGGTAGATTTTTTCAACCATGTCTGAGAAAATTAAGAGCAACTCTCTGAGGAAAATTAAGTTCTTTATCCTTTTTCATGTAGTTATTTCACTCTTTTGATTTTTATATTGTATAATTATGAGTATTATGTGGTTGTAATATTTTGGGATTTGGAAATACATATTTGTTTCTAGTTATTATATCCCCTATAGCTTTTATCATACTTATTTAAATCTATATCATCGAATATTTTATGGATGAAATGACTCCGCATGTATCATAAATGAATATATGTACTAATAAATAACCAATTGGGATCAAGAATTTCTTTAGAGATATGTCATTTCCTGTTTGGGTATCAATGATCCAATGTATTCTATCTTTTTAATGATAAAGTGGTGTTGTGGTTATAGGCTGAGAATTTTTCCGTGATGTCATATGATGTTTTGGAACCCTTTTTGGGACTTTTGAGCTAGATACCAGTGAGTTCCAAAACAACCCTAATTCAGCATTCCTTAAGTCACCACATGTTGTTTTGTAATAGATTCTTTTGGAATAATTCTTTTATTCTCATTTTTTTATTTGGGTAGGTTGAAATCCAAATCCTGATATTAATCTGATGGTATTCATTACCCAGTTATCCATATTTGAGTTGTTGAATTATATAATTTTCTAATGTATTCAAATTTTTTTTCTGGTTCTTTAGGAACCATCTTCTAAGAATAACTGTGAATAGTCTTTATATGAATTATGATGATGATATGTAGTTGTAGAGTACTCTCATGGACCCAAATCATGTTTACTTCAATCTAATGGGTGTCCATGATTTTTGAGAGGAACATGTACATCTTCCATATTAAGATGCAGTTGTGGAACATAGGAGGTATGAATATCAATCTAATACTTTTGGGTTCCTTTATTAGACACAATATCCTTTATTAGTATAATTGACCTCAATAGTATGAGTGATGTTAGACAAATATAGATATTCTATTTTATTTCCAAGAAAATCCAAAACAAATTAATTTTTATTATGCCAAGTTCAAGATAGAGAGACCTAGTATTAGATGGAGAAAATCAGTGGTGATAGAGGAAAAGATAAAGGGTTCAGATTGGAAGGAAATTAAATATATTTTCACTAACCAATTTTTTTCTATTTTCCATGGTACATTCTAATGAAATGGATTTTTTCAAACTAAATAAGGATAATAGGTTTGTAAGAGAATATTTGAATCAAATTATATATATTATTTAGCTATCACATGATATTGATTAAAATGTGAAGAATAATACATGATGTTTTGAGATGGGACATCGATCTGATATTCACAATCAGTTTTCCAGCAGAATCTATACTGTTATGATAACATGATGGATTTGGATTTAATGGTCAACCATGATATGAATGGTAAGTTAAAATTGATGGGAGTATAACTTTCTCCTAGTTGTAGTTCATTTAGTTCATTTATATGAAAAAATTAGCATGATGGTTCTCATAGTGGTTCTTTATGGTAAGGATCTTCCATATCTCTAGTTGTGATATGCAGTGGCCCTTTGACTTTATTCTAGTATGGTAAGAATGACTATTTAAATTTGGTTTCCCGCAAAAAAATCATTATTTTCAACTTATATAGACATTCATGAAATATTAATATTTTCTAATATATTTTCTACTCCATATAGTTGCATGGTCTCATGAGTAGAAAAAAGATTTATTGTGCATTCATATGTTTCAATATCTAGGGGATTCCTGGAACAAGAATCTTGAATGATGCTTCATGTTAAAATGATTGGTTATCTATATTAATAAGATATAGTGTAAGCTATTGTGAGTTGTACCATCACTATAGAATCATTATTAATGATTTGTTTTATTTTTTTCTTGTTCTGCATATTCAGTATTTTCAACTTGTGTTTTTAATTATCTATATATTTCAATATATCTATTCTATTATGTTATGGATATTATTAAACCACCTAGAATAATGATAGAGTGGGTTATTTATTTTCTTTCTAGTGTATTTTCTTTATTAGTGATTAAACTTTCATGATATTTTTTGATTCTTGACATGAGACCTCATGATTTCATATTCCAGATAGATTATCACATTTCTAAAAATGTCAATTTAAATGATATCCTTAATGGGTCTCATCTACCATTCCCAATGGGATGTGCTGTATATTTCATAGAGAATGGTACCTGAGGTTCAGTAGACCTAGAACTTACTATATAAAATTGGAGATATAATATTAGAGTTTTTTTTGATATGGTGCATAAATCATTATGTGATGATCTTGTTCTACTTTCCATCAATAATCTCAATGTTCTTTAATCTCTCTTTCTGGAATTGACTATTATAAGGGGGAAGATATTTATATTCATTTATTTCATGGTACTTAACCAATTTCTATAACTTCTTACCATGTTGTACCAAATGAAGTGAAAGTGTTGAGCACTCAGCTGGATGATTTGTTGGAGAGAGGATCTATAAGCCCAATCATGTCACTATGGATAGCTCATATTTCCATTCCTTTGAATGACGATGGGTCACATTTCCTAGGTGTTGATTTTAAAAAACTCTTTCAAGTAATGGTAATGAATATAAATCTTTTTTCCATGTATTTAATATCTATTTGATCAATTTAATGGGGTTTTTGGGATCTCAAATATTGATCTCTGCTCTAGTTTTGACTATTTTAGACTAATAAGGTATGATACTTAGAAAATTTTCTAATAATGCAGGTATGTCAATATTGAGAATCTAGACATTCCATTTTGTCTAAATAATTCAATGTCATTCATTATGTATTTAATGAAATCTATTTTCAATGACTACCGTGATACATTTTAGGGTAGTCTTTGTTAAGGAAATACTTGTTTACACAATCTCTCAAGAGAATCATGTGAATTATTTGAATATAGTCCATGAATTATATATATATCACCGACTTAATACCAAGCTATAATAATGTGATTTATATATTTGGGAAATGAAGTTATTTTCCCAGGTAGTGTTAGAACATAGTATTCTATTTGAACATCTATTATGAAATGGGAGAAGACAGATAATGATTTCGATATTTGAGGCTTCTTAGGTATAGTGGGATATTATCACCGGTTAGTAAATGATTTATCAAAATTACAATCTATAAATACTTCTCTGACTCAGACGATTGATAATTTTGGTTGGGATGATAAATGTAAAATTAAATTTGATGAGTTGGAAATTTCTTGGGCGTTTGTGTTGGCGTTGACTCTTCTAGAGGATGGGTGGGTCCATGTATTATTTTTGATGTATATGGTTCATCTTTGGCATGTGTCCCGATTTTGGGTGGTCAATTAATTTTTTATAGATCTCAGTAGGATATTCAATATGAGAAGAATTATATGACCCATGAAAATGAACACATAACCGTGATGTATGAGAATATTAGTTTATTATAGTACCTATTCAAATAAATGTTTACCATGTATTTCAACCATAGGAGCTTGAGGTTTATCATCTATATTAAATATATAAATCTCATCATGATTTATTATTTCAATTACATAAAATCATATGATTTATACATAACATATATACTATGGAAAGTGAACATTGATTCTAATGTTTTGATTAGAACTCTCCCAAAATATTCTGTGAATGAATAATTCGAAGATTAGAACATAGTGGATATTATTAATCATTTGCATTTATTAGTTTTGGAATCAGGCTGTGAGGTTGTCAAGTCTCATATTTACATAACCTATGACCTTATTGATTTGATTATTCAAGATTAGTAGATTGTTGAGATATTTTGGGGAATTAGAAAATCAATATATAGTGGAGAGATTGTTGTTGAGTGGTCATTCTCCACGATGGGTATTCTATGTTTTCATAATTTGTTTATTGTTACATTATCCCGGAGAAAATCTATAATAATGGTTTTTCATAATTTACATGACACTTGAATATAATATCAAAAAATATGTTTTATAATATGAAATGTTAATTATAGTGGAAAGGTATGAGACATGGCCATGATTATTCTATCTCTCATTTTTATACATTCCAAATGGTCCAGGATCGTAACAAACAACCATTGGGTTTGCTTCTGATTATTTTACTATTGACATGGTAGTGGGAGGAGATACTTATAGAGTAATAGGTATTCATTCCATATAACGAATAATAGAATAAAGTGACATGGATGGTGATTGATAGGTTGATCAAATCATCTCACATTATACCCATTTATCACCCAACCAAAGTTAAGGAGCTCAAAAATAAATATGTGAATGATACTGTTCATTATCATAGAGTTACATATATTATAGTCTCTGGCACAGTTCTTTATCTAACATCTCTATTTTGGAATGGCCGTTAGGAGTCCCTAAGATCTATGGTTAATTTTAGTAACACATACTATCCAATGTCAGAATCCAAGATACATTGATCTAAATAGATTCGCGAGAAAAATGTTTTTAGCTATGTCCTTGATTTTGGAGGATCATTGTATAACCATTTAGAACAGTTTTACCTTTCTTATAATATTTATTACCATTAGTCAATAAACATTTCCTCTTTTGAGTCCTTGTATGGATGGAAATCTAAATTTCTATTGTGTTGATTTTATATCATTGAAGGTACATTGGTCTATCCAATAATGGTTCAAGAAATTATATAAAAGATTTAGTTGAATCATCATATCTTGATGATGGCATCGAGATGATAAAAATCATTTAAAATCATCTATGAAGACCATTTTAGTTTTATATGGTGACAATTATTTAATGAATGCTTCACCTCATTTGGGACATCATCCTCATGGGAGGAAAGGTAAACATCTTAATAATTATGTGGGAGCTTTTGATTTTTTGAGAAATTATGGAATGTGGATCACCAGTTACACATTACACCACATTTCACATAGATACCTAATTTGATTCATGTATCTCACTATGAAAGTACCATTCTAATCCATATCATGAGTCATGTTAGAGTGATCATGATAGTTAAATTAATTTATCTATAGCTCAACATCTATTAGAGATAGTTCATTATGAGATAATGATATATCATGGGAGGATGATATAGATAGTATAAGTAATATTTTAGCATGATATTTATTTTCATGAGATGACGGAAATAGAGGTACTGATGAGAGATTAGCGATTTCATCTTCTTTTAAATGGAAATTCAAGAAATACATCATGGTGATAAAACCGAAATATGGTAGAGAGGTTGTAACATCATGTTACTATAGTTTAGGTACTCCACGTCTATTTAATTATGTATTCATTGGTAGGGATTTGTGTCATGTTTATATGGTAGAATATTTATGTTTTTTGGATTCTAGACAAATCATTAATGGGAAATAGTTTTCCCAAATCATATACCCAGCCATTGGAGATAGTGGAATCCTGAATAGTGTGGGATTGGATGGTTGGAACATAGTTTAAAAACCTAATCCACTAACTATTTGAAAATATGATCCCTAGTAGAGGCGCACACAATATGATTTAGTTTGTTTCCCTACACATCTAACCATGTGAGAGGGATATTTTTACTACCAAAAATGAAAAATAAATTCATGAACCCATTTGAAATCCTATTCAATCCTAATATTGTATTTAATTAATGTATAGGACACTAAGGATCCCAATAACCATTTTCCGCTTTTCTAAACCCATTCCTATGTTGATCATAGCATGGATAATATCATTTGATCCCTCTGTTATAAATAATTCTCCTCCTATTATTTATCTCCCACCTCTCTTCATTTAATATAGAGTGTTTGTTATACCAATGTGTATTCAATGTATCTAAAAATAAATTACATTGATGTTGAATCTAGGTTGGTTTTCTGTATTTCTACTATTGTCAATCATCATTGGAAAATCTAACTACGTGTTTTCTAGTTTGTTACTGTGGTTTAATGAATGCGGTTTTTTTGAGTTTACCATTATAAAAAAACATTACATTTACATTTTTTATATATATTTATTATTATTGGATTATTAAACCTCAATAGGATGTGAAAATGACCAAAAATTTAATTAGTATTAGTTTTTGGGAAAACCCAAATTCTAATGGATATTTAAAATTGGGTTCTATTATGAAAATATTTGGATTTGATAATTGAATTCAGAATATATTTCAGAAAGTGGATTAAATTTAATTGATAAAAACCTATTATTGGTTTTATTTTAAAATGTTCTAAATTGATGAAAAAATAGTTTTTGTTTTATAATAGATGAATAATTTTAAATGAAAATGTAGGAAATTAACATGTGAATTATGATTGTGAATTATAAATGAAATGATATAGGTTCATTCAATTGATTTATTGAGAAAATGCATTCCCAAGTATATAGACCATTACTTGGGACATGAATGATTGGATTTTAATTCCATATGAATGGAATGATGATGAATGTTCTAAAAATAATTTATTAGTATGATCAAGACCCAGATTGGATATTGATGTGTACAATTCTTTTCAATCCTGTGGGACATGTGTAAACCCATCCATGATCACTGATACGAGGGATTGAGGATCATATAACCATGTAAAATCAAACCACATGGAAGATTACCAAGATTCTTGTTGCGATTAATTTGATATATATATATATATATATATATATATTATTGATTCTGAAACTGTTTTATAAATTCCAATTTATTTCATTAAATAGTTTTATAATATATATATATATATATATATATATTAATCAATTTTTCAAAATTACGTCCATCATATGAAATAAAATAATATTTTTTTAAATCTTCAACTGTATTTACATACACCATTTCATTAAAATTGATAGAATGATTTGTTTTATTGTTATGAAATCATATTATATATTACCTTGTGAGACCCTACTAGGATTTCAAGATCACACCCTACATTGTTCGTTTTAGCATTTGTAGATTTCCATCTTCCATGTACGAGAAAAGGTAAAGAGAATTTTGGATATAGTTAGTGATATTAGTCCACTAGCACCGAGTAATCTTTCTATTAGTATGTTTATCTTGTCATATTTTGAGTAATTTAATGATATACTATTTTGGTATTTGGATATAACTGTTCGGTTACATGAACTATATCTTTTGGGTTTTGTTAGAATACTGATTTTTATCATTTTCTTCCACTGATTTGTAGTAGAAAATAATAAAAATTTATCTTTCTATGTTTGTAGGTACTAATGTCTATCATATAGAGATTATGGATTTCCATTTAGATATGTTAGTGTTGTCTTGGGATTCATATTAAAAGGGTATCTGAGGTGGTTTGAGATGAGAACCACTAAAAGAAGGTGGATGCACCTAATGAGGGACTCAATATATTATTGTTCCCTTCTTTCCTCATTCATATTTTTTGAAATATATATAACATCAAATAGTTTTCTAGGAGTATCAATGATATTTTTCATGCCATAATCCATAAAATTCTGAAACGCGTGGCGAAAATTGTTTCATTTTTTATCATATTCACCATTCAAATGTTTCCATTATGTTTTATCCATTGACTAAAACCTAATAGAAAAATGTGAGCAACAATATTCATATCAAAAAACATAATATTTAATAATATGTAATTTGATTTCTAAATCAATATAAATCATCTTAAATCACAAATCATGTAGTCTTATCCATGTTTTTTCACTGTTATTACCAACAGTTTTGGATGTTATCTTCTATATGGACATATATTATGGTTTTCACTATTTTTTCTCATTATCATTTCAAAATGTTATCTAATCCATGATCTAATACCACTGTATTGACATATAATTTGACGATATATAAATTACATCTTTTTATATGATTATTCATTAGATATCATAACTAGCCATTCCCAAATCATATAGGAATAGTATATTTGAAAAAATTGACACATATGTAACTACACCATAATAGTCTCCCATTATTTAATAAATAACTAGACCCATTCATAGGCATATCATTTCTTAAACCATTATTCATAACCTAGAAAAATGAAACATAAGAAAGGGTGATATGAGATTATTATTAACGATAAATAAGGGAGATATCAATTATCAAAAAATCATAACATGGGTTTAAGTGTATAAGAACATTATCATAACATTTGGAATACATAATATATACATCACATATCTTATTCAAAATTTATGCAATAATACATGTACTTTATATTACATTAACCATAACGGAGTAAATTATCATGCTCCATTAGGTTATGTTTTTATAATAGTATATAGAATTATTCCATAACCATAATGATATAAAATCGTTAACATAGGAGTAATGGATCACATCCATGGTTGTCACAGTGGATTAGGATCACTCCCGAATCCATCTTAGTATTAATGCTTCACTCCCAGGATTATCAAAGTCGATTATATTATCTCCAAAAACAATCATTTTAGTCTGTGTTTGCTCTCAATACTATCAAAGTGGATATATTCCCTTATTAAACATGG
This sequence comes from Viscum album, assembly GCA_963277665.1. Taxonomy (NCBI): domain Eukaryota; kingdom Viridiplantae; phylum Streptophyta; class Magnoliopsida; order Santalales; family Viscaceae; genus Viscum; species Viscum album. Next base: position 23,949,639 of record OY728120.1, on the reverse strand, counting down.
TTCGATTCCCATTATATTCATATTTATCATAGTAGGTATCTATCATTACCCGATTCAATATTAGTCTATATAGTTTTAGCTGAATAATCACATAATCAAAATTGAAAAATATATGATCCCCATATTCAAAAAACCTTCATCACATTTGATCTCATGAAATAAAATGGGTTTTATAAACACATTATCATTTCATCATTGCACTACCCAGGGATAAAGGGATGAATTCAAATAAAACTGCTCATTTTGTCTTATAATAACCCATTTAAATGAACTATGTTTCATAAATCATTTTGTAAAATAAATTGTAAAGTGAAAGAACAAGGATGGTATCTTGATATATCATCCACAGTAAAACGTAAGTTACATAAAATAATGTTATCATGGATGGAAAACTACTTTATAATATTATATGATATTTTTTAAAAATAAAACTCCTTGTTTTTTAAAATAATTTCACAAAAAAAATTTAAATTGAAAATATAATATAGAATAAATTTACATTTACAGGATCCTTGGAATCATGTAATGGAAATTTAATACATTTATTGGTCATGATAGTGGAAAATTCTAATTATGTTGTATAAGTTAAAATAAAAACATTACAGTCACACTTTTTAAACAATTCAAGAATAACCTCAGTCAGAAAATGAACATAGTAATTCATTTAAAAAAATTTGAAAAAATATTAAATGATGAGGTAAATTTAAAATGAAACTTATTTTAGAACAATAAAAAATTAATGCAAAAAAATTATAAATAATATAAATGGAGAGGAAATATATTTTGGCCAATGAGAGAGATGATGATAGTTTTTTATAATAATAAAATTTCAAAATCATGACATATAGGGGAGGAAAATAGAAAAAACATGTAATTTACAAAAAATAAATAAATGATAAGAACTTTAATGAGTTTTTCAAGTGGTATATCATAATTTTTCATCATCAATTACGTATTCATAAACAATCATGACAAATAATGATATTGTGACATAACATATTTATGATTTTGTAACATTTGAGTCATGATCCCATTGAATAAAATAACATTAGATATACATGAAAATACCCAAAATATTAATATAAAAAATCATAAATGATTTTCATGGGTAGTATATTAACCATAGAAGTGAAAGAAGTAGTGAATACGAAATGTGTCTCATAAATATAAAAGATAGATGAAATCCTTCACCTCATGTATGGATTCCTTCATATAAGTTCAGAAATTATTTATAATAAATATATTTTTATTCTAAATAAATTGTAGACACATAATCATATAAATCATAAAATATATTATATATATAACCATTTATCAAATTTTTATTAATAATTCATTATTAAGTTCATTGTTCTCGGAGATAAAAAACTTCATTTTTCATACATGTTTGAGTTTGATATTTTTGTTCATTACAATTTTAAAATGTATATATAGTAACCACAATATAAATAATATATTGAATATAATATGTATCCATTAAATACATATTTACTTTTATCCATAACATTTATCGATATAAAAAAAATTACGCCAATTATGTATAAAATAAGCTGTATATGCACATGAATGATGGTTTCAAATTCAAAAACATGGATTGAAATACATATAAATAATATATAACCTTTATATAATTATTATTACATAATATATATAATATATATTCATTAGATCCATCATTATAAACATTAATGTAAAATATAAATGAAAAATTTATCACATATTTTTGGGGAAGTTGCGGTCCACACATATTTATCTGTAGAATTATCATTTTCAGATTGCATTGAAGTTATGAAGGAAAATAAATTATTATCACCCCATAAACATACTTATTTAAAAATATTAACATATAAACATTGTTCTGATCATAAGAACCATCCCTGAATTATGGTGATGGAAATTTAATTCTATCGTTGCATTGAGACCAAATGTCATACGAATGTAAGAGTGAAATATGAACATCCCTATTAATGAAGAAATTCTGAATACAATTGGATTTATAACCACAGTAGAGGAAAATAATATTTATGATGTTATCTATCAACACATTCAGAGTGGGGTTTTCAATTCTGTAACAAATCTCTTCTACTTATAGGGTTTTCCACACATGTCTGTGGTAATTTCTCAGGTGAAGGAATCTTCTCCTCTCCGTTATTACATTGCACCGTTCATAGAGGATGGTGGTTTTGGAGACATTCAGCTCGCAGTAGAGGCATGTTTTTGGCTTGCGGTGGTGCTTTAGAGAGGCATTCCATGAGCTGTGGTTCTTTAGATTGTATATGAAGGTTTCGAGCGGAGGTGTCTCCTCATTACTAGTGGTGGCATCTAGCGTGTAATTTTTATATCATCCACATCAAATCAGGTTTTGGTGGTTGAGTTGGATTATTCAGACTCAATCTATGCATGGGAGGTGGAAATGATGCTTGAGTGTGAGTGGCAGTGGGAGTTCGACTAGCATTATGGTGGCTTGCGAGATTTCGTTTTGGGTTGGTCGGTGGATTTCATCAATCCCTCGTTAGTGATGGGAAGTAGTGCAGATGGTGGTAGTGACATCATGGATGGAGGATGTGCCTTTTCTTTTAGTAAGTGATGTGGAGTGGGAATTGGGAATTAGGAACACTTCGTGTGGGTGGCGAATTATGTGGGAGTGTAGGTGTGTCGATGGAGGGTGTGGATGAGTGGACTTTGATAAACATGGAGGCATCCCAAATGACGTTAAACGCAGGTGGGATCTCAGGTCTGTGGAATAGCAGACATCCAATAGCTGTAGAGCATGATGTGGTGTTTCTTGGGCACTGGGTCTTCGGTTGTTGTAATTGGTCCAGAAGGCCTTTGGGACGTGTTTTTTATTTTAAGGTGGTGTTTAACAGTTTTAATGGAATTTTGTTCACTATGCTCTTGAGATAATTTTATCTTTGGGTGAGTACCTCTATATGGGATTTGTCCCTTGGGCTCTCAGCACTGAATTTTGAGGCCAGGTTTGCTATGGTTTTTCCCATACCCAGTTCAAAAGGGATTTTTTCTTGATTTAAAATTTTCAATAAAGGGGTATACCCTAATGTTTTTGGTAATATTTTATTAAGGATATTGATATTATTAATTTATTAGTAATATGTATTATTTATTTGTTGTATTGGATGATTTTAAAATACAGTAATCTGTTATGATTATTACTTCTTATCTGAATAAACTCATTTAGATATTCTCTTATGGGCCATAGGGTTGGACATTGAGTAATATCAAAAACTTGAGAATGAGAATATTTTACATGGGGTGGGTTTTTTTTTTAATTTCATATCTTTGGACCCACTATAATAGTTCCCTAATGAGGTTAGTAATGTCACCCTTAGAACGCCTCCTAATAAAATAGAGACTAATGACTAGAATCAAGGGTCTAAATGATGTACAATTTGGAGATTACATTATTTGGGTCTAGAAAAAAAATACATTAGAATAAATAACTAATAAAGGTAATAATAATTTATTAAAAATTGAAAAAATATTCTAAATGAACCCAAAATCATATATTATCATGCTAAATAATGATTAATGTAATAGTAGAATATCATAGGAAGTTATACCACAAGACAAGGCTGAAAAATATAAATTAATAAAACCACACAACTATAGAAGGAATTCTGATTAAATTCTCCTCAACTACTCACAATATCCCATATATGATCTCAAGCCATAAGGAAACAACCCAAAGCACACCCTGATACTTACCTCCAACAAAATAATTTCTAGTTTGGTAAAAATTAGTGGCGCAATTAGGTTGTGTGATAATCTTAGTAGTCTAACATCTATGGTTTATAATGAAATATTATTCATTAATATACAATACATATAGGCGTAGGATTACTAATAAGTATGTTCACATATAAATTTTACCATGTCATCTCAAATTCTTTAAGGACACCTGGTGGACAACACCTACTTTTTCCTAAGCCAGAATGTCATAGAATTAATTTCACAATTTTTAGAAATATATAATACACACACACACAAACAGACACACACACACACATATATATATTGACATGAAAATGTGTGATATATGTAGCCATATATATAAATTAAAAAATACGAATGAACTAAGGTGTAACTCATGCGTTCATGTATAGTTGTATATATTCCATGGAGTGACGACTAATTCCATGCCTATATGTCACAAATAATAAGGGATAATAATCCTAGGTATCAAAATGTTAAAAGGGAAACCATGCTTATCTATTGAAATTTATATGTGATCCCAATTACCATAATAACAATTAATATTTTTGGGGGACGATATAGTATTTTATGCTGATTAAAATAATGGATTCCCTTCAAAAAAATTTATTTTATGTCATGTTGGTAATAATAAGGTACTTTCTACCCATAATAATAAGGGATTCTATTCAAATGAATGATAAGGGGTGTAATTCCATTTATAGTTAAAATATGTATGATCAGTTCCATGTGTATTGATCATGATATTTGGAACCATACCTCACTAGTGCAGAAAACGTTTTTTATGTCACCATTTTTTACGTCGGTTATATATAACCGACGTGATAATCTATGAAATGTGGGTTTTTATGTCGGTTATTTTATAACCAATGTAAAAAATGCAGTGAGTAGATTTTTAACATTGGTTATTTTAATAACAGACGTTACAAATTGCGCGTGTTTGGTTTTTAGGTTAGTTATTAATTAACCGACGTTAAAACTCAAAGCGCGGGGGTTTTTTACATTGGTTATTTGATAACCAACGTAAAAAACGAGTTATCTACGAGTTTTTTATGTCAGTTATTTTAAAACCAACATTAAAAGCCCCCCGCGCTTTGGGTTTTTACGTCGGTTATTTTATAACCGACGTAAAAAACGAGATATCTAGTAGTTTTTCACGTCGGTTATGTTATAACTGACATAAAAAACCCCCTGCGCTTTGGTTTTTTATGTCAGTTATTTTATAATCGACGTAAAAAATGAGATATGTAGGAGTTTTTTACATTTTTTATGTTATAACAGATGTAAAAAACCCCTCGATCTTTGGTTTTTTACGTCAGTTATTTTATAACCGACGTAAAAAACGAGATCTGTAGGAGTTTTTTATGTCGGTTATATTATAACCAATGTAAAAAAAACCCCGCGCTTTGGTTTTTTACGTCCGTTATTTTATAACCGACCTAAAAAACGAGATATCTAGGAGTTTTTTACGTCGGTTATGTTATAACTGACGTAAAAAACCAAAGCACGTGGTTTTTTTACGTCAGTTATCAAATAAAAAACGTAAAAAACGAGATATCTACGCGTTTTTTACACCGGTTATAAAATAACTAACGTAAAAAACCCCAAGAGGTTTGGTTTTTGACGTCGGTTTTAAAATACCCGACGTTATAAATTTAATAAATAGTTTATAATGTTGGTTATTATATAACTGACGTTATAAAACATTTAAAAAACTAAATCCTCGTGGACTATCATTTATGATTTTTCAATTGACAATCCGCCTGCTCGTCTCTCTCGCGCGGTAATCCCTAATAGGCTCCTCGATCGACCTGCGTTAAACTCATTTTGGCTTCATCATTTATCTTCTTTACTCCTCTCAAATCTATCATATCAACTCGCAACACTCATGTAATCCTTCAACGAATTTATTTCGTTCGTTATTTTTCACGGATAGTCTATAATTATGTTTTTCAATTTTTTTGTTTAAACTAGGTTAGATTCTTCCATTTCGAACCCTATTACATCTTTTTAAATATCGTTGGCTTTTTATTTCCTAACCATCCACTATGAATAAAATTATTTCTATGTATGAATAATGAAATGTTATTTTCTATTATAGGAGTGATCCATCACTGGATTTTTATTTCCTATCCATCCACTATGAATAAAAAACCAAATTATTCTTATTACATTCATTTTTGAATTCCATGTTTTCTATTCCTTTGAATGAAGGGTGTTAAATAAGATATCATATATAAAATTATTGAGAAAATTATTGACTAAACTATATACTCATTATTTATATGGTTTCAATACCATATAATCCTTGAATGGAATCTACCAAGATATTTATTTAGTATCATTTGGAACCCATTTATATTACATGGGATTATCATGTTTATTGATTGAATTATAAATTGTTTATTTATATGATTCCATTATAAATGGATATTAAACCCAATTTTTCCATGTATTCTTTCTAATATAATGATTCTTGATTTTATATCTCACACATATGTATGGATGTTAATGGGTGGGGCCATATATCATCATCCACTTCATTGATTTTGTTTTATATCTCATAAGATAGTAAGGTTTGGATATAATGCGTTTATTCAAAATGGCATGGGAATAATATTTTTTCACACATGTTAATGTGTGGGCATAATGTGTGGATATAATGAGTTTATTTGATGAAGGTTTTTCTTTTTCATGGGTTACTTCATAATATTGTCTCAGTTCATTTGATTTTATGTTTCCTTTGACACCATCACCCCTTAATGTCTACGATCTCTCATTGCCATGTTTTTATCTAATTTTTCTCTCATACACCTTTTGGATTTTATGGTTGATTACAAACATATTTATTCAAATATTTATGCTGGATTATATGCATTTTTTAGGATTATATTGCTGTTTTATACCACTTTATTTACTATTATATCCAATACTAAGACCCTTTCTATTAAGAAAAATTTCATAAAAAATACGAATGGACACTTCATCATATTTCATGAAACATTTTTAAAAAAAATGTTATACCAATGATGTGGAAATGGGTGGTGTCTGGGGGGTGTCCAAGGGGGTGGGTGGGTGTGGATGGTTATCCACGTGGGTGGGGGCATGTCCATATGGTTTTGGGGGTTGTCCGGTGGGGTGGGGGCTGTCCAGAGGGTTGGAGGGTGTCCAGGGGGTGTTCAAGGGGTAGGGGTGGGGGGTGGTGTCCATGAGGGGTGGGGGTGCTGTCTAGAGTGGTGGAGGGATTTCCGGAGGGTTGGGGGGTTTCCAAGGGTGTTCCAAGGGGGTGGGTGGGTGTGGGGGGCTGTCCATGGGGGTGGGGCATGTCCAGAGAGTTTTGGGGGGTGTCTGGGGGGGTGGGGGTGATTCTCAGGTTTACTCCATTTTCTCCAATTTTCTGTCAACTATGTAGGCGTCATGGTTTTCATTGATTCAATTAAATTTAAAATTGTTATATCTAACTATATTTTGTTTTAAAATTAATATTCATGCATATTTTTTTAAATACCCATATATTTTTTTTATATTTTAAATTGTTTTACATTCAAATTAAGATTTTTTCATATAAAAATATATTTGACTTATCTTAAAAATATAAATTTTTTGTTGATATTTGTTATAGGTAATAATGAGTCAAAGTTGGATTATGGCACATCGAATGAGAAATGAATTTGAGGAATGTGTTGATGCCTTTTTGGAAATTTCAAAACTAAATTTTCCAAGTAGTGACATTTGTTTTTGTCCATCCATGAAATGTTTGAATATGAAGAAGTTGAAATGTATAGAGAGAAATGATCATCTGATTGGTCATGGTTTTAATCCGAGTTTTAGCCCTTGGATTTGGCATGGTGAAACTAGATGGAATGTCACTGATGATGATGATTCGCAAGATGGTAACTCCGATGGAATTGAAGAAATGATTCCCCAAATTGTAGCAGAACAAATTGAGATAGAACCAACAGTTGCGCGTCTATATGGTGTTGCTGAAAAACCATTATATCCTGGTTGTATAGATTTTACGGTTTTTTTTGTGTTGTTAAGATTGATTAACATTGTAATGGCCCGGACCTCTCCGGTCCATTACTTTGTGGAATTTTGGTGTTGGAGGTGTTCCGGGAGGCCAAGGGGACTTATCCCAAACACTATTCCAATTTTCCAGTTCTGTGAACAGTGTTTCCAGTTTTATGAACAGTGACAAATCAGTTTCACAGATCGGTGTGACAGATCAGTTTCACAGATCAGTTTCACATATCGGTGTGACAGATCAGTTTCACAAATCAGTTTCACAGATCGGTGTGACATATCAGTTTCACAGATCAGTTTCACAGATCGGTTTCACAGATCGGTGTGACAGATCCGTTTCACATATCAGTTTCACAGATCGGTGTGAGAGATCAGTTTCACAGATCAGTTTCACAGATCGGTGTGACAGATCAGTTTCACAGATCAGTTTCACAGACCGGTGTTACAGATCAATTTCACAGATCAGTTTCATAGATCGGTGTGACAGATCGGTTTCACAGACCGGTTTCACAGATCGGTGTGACAGATCGGTTTCACAGATCGGTTTCACAGATCAGTGTGACAGATCAGTTTCACAGATCAGTTTCACAGATCGGTGTGACAGATCAGTTTCACAGATCAGTTTCACAGATTGGTTTCACAGATTGGTTTCACAGATCGGTGTGACAGATCAGTTTCACAGATCGGTTTCACAGATCGGTGTGACAGATCAGTTTCACAGATCGGTTACACATATCGGTGTGACAGATCAGTTTCACAGATCCGTTTCACAGATCGGTGTGACAGATCAGTTTCACAGATCAGTTTCACAAATCGGTTTCACAGATCGGTTTCATGTACAGTAACGGTGGGTGAACAGTGTTTCCAGACTCCTACAGTTTTGCCCCTTTTTGACGTTTCTTTTGACATAAAATACATTTAAAGCCTTATTTTAAGGGCTCTTAAGGCCGATTCAAATGCCATAAATCCTTTATTAATTATTCCTAAGGCTTGGAATGTTTTACTTGGTCAAACCGTGTGGGTTAATGCGATCCGTTTTTAATGGAGAATTAACCGGATCTTAAACCGTCGCCCCATTTAATCTTAAAAAAGGGACGAGATATCATTATCCCTTGTTATTTCTCTTTGTTCTCGGCTAAAAGATGCTAGAACCTTTCAATCCTTTCCGTAGGAGTTGCACAATCAATCTTTACCCCGAGGATTGGTTCTGTTCTGTTTTGGATGCAACTGAGCCGTGTCGATCAATCTTCGATATAAGGTATGTTGTATCGTCGTTCTTTTGGGGTTCATCTTCTCCTATCCTCCTTTTAATAATTATACCATGTATTCTCCAAGATTCTAATGGGTTTTCTTGGGGTTGGTTGGTACTGTCGTACCGCAGCATCCTCCGGTGGATGCAGTTGTCGCGAGGGGAGGATCGTGACCTGTTGTGTGGATAAAGAACGTGAGGAACTGTTTGAGGTAGGGGATTCATGGCTTCTCTAATTGTGTATGTGCAATCGTAGAATTAGCATGACTTATTCCTTTGGATCACAATGAAATTGACCTAATTAAATACTTGAACCGGATTAAAAGAAATGGTTGATCGCATGTTGTTGCTTTATACCATGATAACAGTTTGCCTCATGTTTTCCTAGATATAGTGATATCTATGTTTCTTTGATTCGTTGTTCGTTCATGATAGAAATTGATAACGAACGTAAAGCCGGAATTAATTGTTAATTAATTGGATAAAGATAAAGAGGCATGTAAATTAATCTGGTTATTGTTGTTGTTGTAGTTGTTCTAATTTGAGGATAATCAAATTAGGGAGGTAAGAATGGTTATTTAATTGTGATAGATTACTGATTAGGTATCCATGATTGGAACCTACGAATAACAAATCTGTTAATTCAATATGGATTAGAGAACAGATTATGTGGGAATTTCTAAAAGGGTTCTGAGTTGCCATCTTGTTTGTTAAAGGGTCGAGAGCCCATTTTGTGATGTTTGTTTTCCTGCTGCTTGTGCTTTGATGTGAGCCTGGATGGCTGTTGTGATATGTGGAGGCATGGAGACTTGTGGTTGTGGCAGTGGATGACGCCTAGTGTGGCGAGATGCATCGGTTTATGCATATGGGTGTCGGGGAGGACACCAAGGGAGATGGTATGAGATGAATGTGATGGTTTGATGTTGGTGGTTTGGTTTGGTTGTTTATCTGCTTTACTTTTCCCCAATTCTCAAGGTAGCTGGTCTTGCTTACCCTCTTTCTGAAGGAGGAGAAGACACGCAGGGTATGCCACGTGATTTCCGTTTTTAGCCTCTCGATGGAGGATGGGTCTATGCTCTTTCTATAGGCGGCAAAGACTCGACGGGTAGTATATCTACTCACCGTGTTGAGCCTCCTTTGTGTTTAGAAGCATAGGATGTTTTTCTAGAATGCCTGGGAATGTGGAAAAGTAATTCTGTAAGGAATGTTTGATTAAATGGTCAAAATCCATGGGGATGGAGATGCTGGAATTTAAAGGTAATGTGAATCTTAAAAAGGAGCAGTTGTTTTTGAAAGTGATGTCATTTCAGTTTAATGTGGAATTGTTCATTCTTAATTAATGTTTACAGAATTAATTAATGTACAGTTGAACTGATAAATGAGAATGGAGTAATCTAATAAAGCTCTTCATTGTTTGTGTGCTTATAGGATACCTAGTCTTAGAAGTAGCAGCCTGGAGTCTGAGAGACGTTAGCTGCAGTTATATCTAAGACTAGGTAATGCCCATAATGTGGATGTGAGTTACTTATATATTCTGTGCTTTTTGTGTTTCTATACGCTACTCCACCCTATCGGTAAGGGCAACTGACACCCCGGGGATTCTGAGCCCTGGGGGGTGTTTTCCCCAACATTCTGATGGGAGGTTGAATGGTTGACTACCCCCTTTGGCCCTGCTCTCTTCTCTTGGTAGATCTTTGTGCTGGTAGGCACAGTGGTTAGTTTAACCCATATATGTGTGTAGAGGGATGTGATGGCTTGTGGTTATTTCCCACACATATATTCTGGATATAGTATCCTATGGACTACTATAGGTGTAACGTGTATAGGCTATAATGGCTTGAGGATCCTTACTCGGAGTATGGGCTGTAATGGCTTGAGGTATTATACCCGATGTATGATACACGTTATACGAGCTGTGGTGGCTCCCGAAAACTACTTAGTTACTTTGGTTGTGAGGACGGTGTGGTGCTTCGCCCAGGTGTCTGCGGGCAAGCCTTTGTGGTGCACGAGGTGCAGATTGTGGAGCATAGCCAAGGTGTCTGCGGGCAAGCCTTTGGAGAGATATGCACAAGACTTATGTCGTTGGGGCAAAGCGGCAAACCAGTGGGGAAGTAGTAGCGGGGTACCCTTGATATTCATTACAATATGCTATATCCTTGTATGCGTTACTTGGTGAGAGTAGCCATGGTGAGGTTGGGAACATAATATACCTGTTTAGATAATGAGTTAGCTTCACTTGTTGTTCACTGGGCTTTAGCATGCTTTCTTTACTTTTGCACGAGAGTCTTGGGGAGGATCCTACTGAGTATACTTTTATACTCACCCTATGTACATATAAACTGTTTTTCAGGTCACATGGAGCAGGTTGGAGATCAAGCTAGTTACTACTAGCTTGCGGTTGGAGGAGGAGCTGTTCGGGCTTGTGTTCGCTGTCGTTTTACTTTCTTTTGGGTACTTTTAGTTTCCCCTTTCAGTTGTAGTACTTTTGCATGACATTTCATATATGTACTTGGTTTCCTTTTATATTTCAGTTCTGAGTTGGAGTTGATTGGAGTCTATTCTATCTCTCTCTTCTGCATGTGTTCTCTTAGAGGGTAATGCCTCCCATTTGTATGTTATTATACCCTCGGTGCGAGTCGCCAACCCGGGGCCTACTGGAGGCGGGACTCGGGGGTCATTATCTCACTTTTCACATTGTCGGCCCAGGAGGGGTACACTTTGTGGGGAGGGGGTGATGACAGAGTGGTATCAAAGGTCTGGTTGAGGGATAGGATGGAGTTTGGAGTTAGGCACAGGTGAGGGTGCATGGGATGGTAGGGCAACAGTGTCCATTCATGTTTAGCAAGTGGGGTAAACACTGGAGACTGGCAGAGACATAGGCGTTCAGGGCCCCCTATGATCTATTGCACGGACCTTTATGTTTACGATGGATACTAAACAAAGTGATACTGGTTGCAGGGTAGAGACCTAGGAAAGGATCATGCATCATTATTCTTTGCGCCTGTGTTTGAATGGGTAGACCTTGGGATATGTAACCTAAAATTAATAAAACAAAAAAATTAATTAATTAATGTTGAGTCTTCCATATTCCAGGCTTAGGAGCTCTAACAGTTGTTATTTTACAGGTATGGCTCCAGGTCGACGTCCTCGTCAGGTTTGTGCAGAAGGTGCCCAGCAGGCTGTTCCAGCAGATCGCCGCCGGGTAGAGGTTGACGACGATGACACTTGGAGGAAGACACTCTGAGAGTTTCAGCGCCAGAGTCTACAGAAGTACGAGGGCTCCGTTTCATATGCAGTCACAGAAGACTGGATGGAGGAGGTCGAGATAGGCTTCAGTTCGATTCATGCTCGGAAGGAACACTGGGTGTCCTTGGTTGTGAAGATGATGCGTGGAGCAGCGAGACAGTGGTGGTTCCTGTTCCTCAGGGATCTTGAGGAGTCAGCGATCTCATGGGAGGAGTTTCGAGACAGGTTTAGAGTCGAGTTTCTTTCTTCGACTGCGAAGGCGTCCAGTCGCCAGGAGCTTCTTACCCTTCGACAGGGGAGCTCCAGTGTTCGAGAGTTTGGAATTCGTTTCAGGAACCTTTAACGATATGCTTCAGACCTGTTACCAGATGATGAGGCCAGGGAGAGGCATTTCGAGGAGGCTTTGCGTCCAACGATCCAGCGCCAGGTCACCCCATTTATGTTGAAGACATATCTAGAGGTGATGGCGAGGGCAGAGGTTGTTGAGAGGACTTTGGCAAGGAACAGATCATCACAAGAGGGGAATCGTCATGATTCCTCATGAAGCAGAGCTGTGGTCCGGGGTTCCCGGTTTTCAGGGCAGAAGAGTTTCCGTTCACCTGGGGGTAGGTCCCATCCCTTTCCATCTCGTTTCTCCGGAGGCAGCAAATCTCAGGCCTATGCAAAGGGATCCGGCGCTTGTTTTTCTTGTGGTGGACGTGGTCATCAGCAGCGGGAGTGACCAACTTTTCAGAGCAGTAATCGTGCACCAGGCTCTCCACTCCAGGTTCCTCCGTTGAGGCAGTTCCAACCGAGGCAGCAGCAGCAGGTGGCAACAGCTTTAGATCACCAGAGGGTAGATGGAGGAGGCAAAGGACAGCCCCATGACGCTCCTCGTCCTCAAAGAGTAGAGCGCGGCCGTGGTGGTGGTCTTCATCAGGGTCAGAGAGGCCGTGGAGGTGGTCATGGTCAGCTTCATGCTCTAGCGTTTCCAGCCCCAGGCGAGCCAGACGTCGTCCGAGGTACCCTTTTCTTGTTTTCTACCTTGGTGCATGCCTTGTTTGATTCAGGAGCGACACACTCCTTTATATCCCCTACCCTTGTCCACGCTTTGGGACTTGAGGTAGAGAGGCTTCCAGTGGCCTTGGCGTTGACTACGCCAATTGGAGGTCGAGCTAGCTTGTTTGAAGTATGCAGAGACTCTGAGCTAGTGTTGGGGTAGCACCGCTCTTGGGGAGATTTCCTATGTTTACGAATACAACCATATGATGTCATCCTCGGCATGGATTGGTTTTATTCAGTGCAGGATATTATGGATTTCTACAGGAAGAAGGTCGTTTTCTTTGATGAGGATGGAGAGAAAGTGGTGTTTGTTGGTGAGAGAGATCCTCGGATGAGTCATAGACGAGTTTCATCCTTATCATCCATGATGGCTTGGATGATGCTGAGTTCTTCAGAGGTTCAACAACTGGCATTTCCTAGGGTCGTAGAAGAGTACCCTGATGTCTTTACAGAAGAGGTTTTATCCTTACCCCCTCGACGACAGATCGAGTTTGGGATCGATCTACAGCCAGGAGCGTCTCCTATCTCTATGTCTCCGTATAGGATGGCCCCTTCTGAGTTACGAGAGCTACGTATTTAGCTTGATGGTCTGTTGTAGTGTGGTTTTGTTCAACCAAGTATGTCACATTGGGGTGCACCAATTTTGTTTGTGAAAAAAGGATGATGGCAGTATGCGGTTGTGCGTCGATTATCGTCACTTAAACAAAGTGACAATAAAGAACCGCTATCCTCTCCCACGGATTGATGACCTATTCGATCAACTGAAGGGTGCAAGTTAGTTTTCAAATATCGACTTGCGGTCAAGATATCATCAGATGCGTGTAAAGGATGAGGATATCCCGAAGACTGCTTTCCGCTGTCGTTATGGGCATTATGAGTTTTTTGTAATGCCATTCGGCGTGACAAATGCTCCAGCTGTTTTCATGGGGTTGATGAATGTTGTGTTCCGTGAATTCCTGGACAAGTTTGTTGTGGTTATCATCGATGGCATCCTTGTATACTCCACATCTGAAGAGGAGCATGTAGAGCATCCACGAGCCGTTTTGGGAGTTCTTCGCCAACATCGGTTGTTTGGGAAGTTGTCCAAGTGTGAGTTCTGGGCTCGAGAAGTTCGTTTCTTGGGACATGTTGCTTCCCAACAGGGATTAGTTGGGGATCCTTTGAAGATAGAAGCAGTGGTGTCTTGGCCAGCCCCCAAGACCGTGTCAGAGGTGCAAAGTTTCCTTGGTCTTGCAGGCTATTACATGAGGTTTGTGGCTAATTTCACCCGAGTTGCGACTCCTCTGACAGCTTTGACCAAGAAGGATCAAGCGTTCATATAGACTGATCAGTGTCAGACAGCTTTCGAGTATCTAAAGGAGAAGTTGGTAAGTGCTTCAGTCTTTTGTCTTCCAGCGGAGGGAGTCCAGTTTGATGTTTTCTGTGATGCTTCACATCTGGGGCTAGGCTGGGTTCCCATGCAGCAGAGGTCCGTTGTTTCTTATGGGTCTCGGCAGTTATGTCCCCATGAATGAAACTATGCCACCCATGATCTTGAGTTGGTAGCCGTGGTGTTTGCTCTGAAGTTGTGGAGACATTACCTCATTGGTGAGCACTTTGTGGTTTTCAACGATCATATGAGTTTGAGGTATGTTTTCTCCCAACGTGACTTGAACTTGAGGCAGCATCGGTGGATGGAGTTCTTGCAGGAATACGACTTTGAAATATCGTATACACCTGGAAAATGGAACGTTGTAGCTGATTCACTAAGCCGAAAGTCGTGTAATGATGTTGTCCGTGAATCTGGTGATTCCTAGAGAGTGATGGAAGAGCTATCATCTTTGCATCTTGATATGGGAGAAGTTGGGGGAAGAGGTTGTCTTTTACAGATGATGGTGCAGTCATACCTGATGCCGAAGGTGGAAGAGTCTCAGTTGGGTGACTTAGAGGTGGAAGTTTGGAGAGATAAAGTTGTTTGTGGGGAGGCCCCTGATGGTTGGTCGGAGGATGAACAACACCGAGTGTTGTATCATGGCAGGCTTTTTGTTCCCTTGGCGATGCGCGAGACGGTTCTCCGAGAGTTCCATAGTTCACCCTTGGCAGTACATCCTGGTGTGACGAAGATGTACCGATCCTTAAAGAGTCAGTTCTGGTGGCCTGGGCTGTAGCGTATGGTTGCAGAGTGTGTGTCTCGATGTTTAGTCATCCAGAAGGTGAAGGCCGAACACCGTGTTCCTGGCGGTCTTCTCCAGCACTTAGAGATTCCTCAGTGGAAGTGGGAGGATATCTCAATGGACTTTGTTACAGGTTTACCTCGAGCTCCGTGAGGACATGATGTTATATGGGTGGTAGTGGATCTTTTAACTAAATCGGCCCACTTCATAGCAATCAAGGAGTCGAGCTCAGTGGAGGTTTTTTCGAGGCAGTATCTGGAGGAGGTGGTGAGGCTTCACGGAGTTCCTAAGACGATCATTTCTGATCGAGATCCTCGTTTTACCTCTAGGGTGTGGAGAGGTCTCCAGCATGCTTTTGGCTCTCAACTGTGCCTTAGCACTGCTTTTCATCCTCAAATGGATGGTCAGACAGAGCGAACCATCTAGACTCTTGAAGATATGTTGCGCTCTTGTGTACTTGATTTTGGAGGTTCATGGGTGAAGCACTTACCCTTGGTAGAGTTCGCTTACAATAATAGTTTTCACTCTACCATCGGTATGGCGCCGTTTGAAGCCTTGTTTGGCCGGCCATGCCGTTCTCCGTTGTGCTGGACTGGGGTCAGAGAGTCACCAATTCTTGGACCAGAACTAGTGCAGAATACAACAGAGATGGTTCAGGTGATTCGTGAGAGGATGAAGACAGCACAAGATCATCAGAAATCATATGATGATCAAAGAAGGAGACCGTTAGAGTTTAATGTTGCGGATCATGTGTTTCTGAAGGTGACTCCCCGTCGTGGGCAGCGAAGGTTTGGTCGCGGAAGTTAGCTTTCTCCCCGTTTTGTTGGGCCTTTCGAGGTGTTAGCTCGTGTTGGAGCTGTGGAATATCGAGTAGCACTTCCCCCTCAGATGAGTCGGATACATGATGTTTTCCATGTATCACAGCTCCGTCGTTATCTTCATGATGAATCTCATGTTATCAATTGGGGAGAGATCGATATTGATGATGATGCAACCTTCGAGGAGCGACCTGTGGAGATCCAAGACCACAAGGAGAAGGTGTTGCGTGGGCGTTCTATCCCCATAGTTCGTGTATTTTGGCGACACGGTGGCATGGAGGAGAGTACCTGGGAGCGTGAGTCACAGATACATGCTCAGTACACAGAGTTGTTCAATGTTTAACTCCTTTCATGTAATGATGTTTCCTCTCTGGTTAGATCTTTCTTGTTTTATTTATGTACCTTAGATGTGTTGTTATGTTTGAATTGTTTGGGTATGGATTGTTTGTTCCCATACTCCAGGATGTCGTGGTTTTGTTCCAGATTTCGAACAACTCATGGTGGTTTTCCCCTGAGAGGTATCTTATGGGGTGGTTTTTCGGACCCCTCTTTTCTTCTGGGATGGTTTTTAATTCTCGAGGATGAAAATGTTTTGAGAGGTATCTAATGTAATGGCCCTGACCTCTCCGGTCCATTACTTTGTGGAATTTTGGTGTTGGAGGTGTTCCGGGAGGCCAAGGGGACTTATCCCCAACACTTTTCCAATTTTCCAGTTCTGTCAACAGTGTTTCCAGTTTTATGAACAGTAATAGATCAGTTTCACAGATCAGTTTCACAGATCGGTGTGACAGATAAGTTTCACAGATTAGTTTCACAGATCGGTGTGACAGATCAGTTTCACAGATCGGTGTGACAGATCAGTTTCACAGATCAGTTTCACAGATCGGTGTGACAGATCAGTTTCACAGATCAGTTTCACAGATCGGTTTCACAGATCGGTGTGACAGATCAGTTTCACAGATCAGTTTCACAAATCGGTGTGACAGATCAGTTTCACAGATCAGTTTCACAGATCGGTGTGACAGATTAGTCTGACAGATCAGTTTCACAGATCGGTGTGACAGATCAGTTTCACAGATCAGTTTCACAGATCGGTGTGACAGATCGGTTTTACAGACCGGTTTCACCGATCGGTGTGACAGATCAGTTTCACAGATCGGTTTGACAGATCAGTGTGACAGATCAGTTTCACAGATCAGTTTCACAGATCGGTGTGACAGATTAGTTTCACAGATTAGTTTCAAAGATTGGTTTCACAGATCGGTTTCACAGATCGGTGTGACAGATCGGTTTCACAGATCGATTTCACAGATCGGTGTGACAGATCAGTTTCACAGATCGGTTTCACAGATCGGTGTGACAGATCAGTTTCACAGATCAGTTTCACAGATCGGTGTGACAGATCAGTTTCACAGATTAGTTTCATATATCGGTTTCACAGATCGGTTTCATGTACAGAAACTGTGGGTGAACAGTGTTTCCAGACTCCTACAGATTTTCCCCTTTTTGACGTTTCTTTTGATGTAAAATACATTTAAAGCCTTATATTAAGGGATCTTAAGGCCGATTCAAATTCCATAAATCCTTTATTAATTATTCCTAAGGCATGGAATGTTTTACTTGGTCAAACCGCGTGGGTTAATGCGATCCGTTTTTAATGGAGAATTAACCGGATCTTAAACTGTCGCCCCATTTAATCTTAAAAAATGGACGAGGTATCATTATCCCTTGTTCTTTCTCTTTGTTCTCGGCTAAGAGATGCTAGAACCTTTCAATCCTTTCCGTAGGAGTTGCAGAATCAATCTTTACCCCGAGGATTGGTTTTGTTCTATTTTTGATGCAACTGAGCCGTGTCGATCAATCTTCGATATAAGGTATGTTTTATCGTCGTTCTTTTGGGGTTCATCTTCTCCTATCCTCCATTCAATAATTATACCATGTATTCTCCAAGATTCTAATGGGTTTTCTTGGGGTTGGATGGTACTGTCGTACCGTAGCATCCTCTGGTGGATGCAGTTGTCGCAAGGGGAGGATCGTGAACTGTTGTGTGGATAAAGAACGTGAGGAACTGTTTGAGGTAGGGGATTCATGGCTTCTGTAATTGTGTATATGCAATCGTAGAATTAGCATGATTTATTCCATTGGATCACAATGAAATTGACCTAATTAAATACTTGAACCAGATTAAAATAATTGGTTGATCGCATGTTGTTTCTTTATACCGTGATAACGGTTTGCCTCGTGTTTTCCTAGATATTGTGATATATATGTTTCTTTGATTCGTTGTTCGTTCATGATAGAAATAGATAACGAACGTAAATCCAGAATTAATTGTTAATTAATTGGCTAAAGATAAAGAGGCATGTAAATTAATCTAGTTATTGTCGTTGTTGTAGGTGTTCTAATTTGAGGATAATCAAATTAGGGAAGTAAGAATGGTTATTTAATTATGATAGCTTACTGATTAGGTATCCATGATTGGAACCTACGAATAACAAATCTGTTAATTCAATATGGATTAGAGAACATATTATGTGGGAATTTCTAAAAGGGTTCTGAGTTACCCTCTTGTTTGTTAAAGGGTCGAGATCCCATTTTGTGATGTTTGTTTTCCTACTGCTTGTGCTGTGATGTGAGCCTGGATGGCTGTTGTGATATGTGGAGGCATGGAGACTTGTGGTTGTGGCAGCGGATGATGCCTTGTGTGGCGAGATGCATCGGTTTATGTATATGGGTGTCGGGGAGGACACCAAGGGTGATGGTATGAGATGAATGTGATGGTTTGATGTTGGTGGTTTGGATTGGTTGTTTTTCTTATTTACTTTTCCCCACTGCTCAAGGCAGCTGGTCTTGCTTAACCTCTTTCCGATGGAGGCGAAGACACGCGGGGTATGCCACGTGCTTTCCGTGTTTAGCCTCTCGATGGAGGATGGGTCTATGCTCTTTCTATAGGCGGCAAAGACTCGACGGGTAGTATATCTACTCACCGTGTTGAGCCTCCTTTGTGTTTAGAAGCATAGGATGTTTTTCTAGAATGCTTGGGAATGTGGAAAAGTAATTCTGTAAGGAATGTTTGATTAAATGGTGAAAATCCATGGGGATGGAGATGCTGGAATTTAAAGGTGATGTGAATCTTAAAAAGGAGCATTTGTTTTTGAAAGTGATGCCATTTCAGTTTAATGTGTAATTGTTCATTCTTAATTAATGTTTAAAGAATTAATTAATGTACAGTGGAACTGATAAATGAGAATGGAGTAATCTAATAAAGCTCTTCATTGTTTGTGTTCTTATAGGAAACCTAGTCATAGAAGTAGCAGCCTGGAGTCTGAGAGACGTTAGCTGCAGTTGTATCTAAGACTAGGTAATGCCCATAGTGTGGATGTGAGTTACTTATATATTCTGTACTTTTTGTGTTTCTATACGCTACTCCACCCTGTCGGTAAGGGAAACTGACACCCCGGGGATTCTGAGCCCTGGGGGGCGTTTTCCCCAACATTCTGATGGGAGGTTGAATGGCTGACTAATCCGTTTGGCCCCACTCTCTTCTCTTGGTAGATCTTTGTGCTGGTAGGCACAGTGGTTAGTTTTACCCATATATGTGTGTAGAGGGCTGTGATGGCTTGTGGTTATTTCCCACACATATATTCTGGATATAGTATCCTATGGACTACTATAGGTGTAACGTGTATAGGCTATAATGGCTTGAGGATCCTTACTCGGAGTATGGGCTGTAATGGCTTGAGGTATTATACCTAATGTATGATACACATTATACGAGATGTGGTGGCTCCCGGAAACTACCTAGTTACTTTGGTTGTGAGGTCGGTGTGGTGCTTCGCCCAGGTGTCTGCGGGCAAGCCTTTGTGGTGCACGATGTGCAGATTCTGGAGCTTAGCCCAAGTGTCTGCGGGCAAGCCTTTGGAGAGAGATGCATAGGACGTATGTCGTTGGGGCAAAACGGCAAACCAGTGGGGAAGTAGTAGCGGGGTACCCTTGATATTCTTTACTATATGCTATATTCTTGTATGCGTTACTTGGTGAGAGTAGCCATGGTGAGGTTGGGAACATAGTATACCTGTTCAGATAATGAGTTAGTTTCACTTGTTGTTCACTGGGCTTTAGCATTCTTTCTTTACTTTTGCACGAGAGTCTTGGGGAGGATCCTACTGAGTATACTGTTATACTCACCCTATGTACATATAAACTATTTTTCAAGTCACTTGGAGTAGGTTGGAGATCAAGCTGGTTACTACTAGCTTGCGGTTGGAGGAGCTGTTCGGGCTTGTGGTCGCTGTTGTTTTACTTTCTTTTGGGTACTTTTAGTTTCCCCTTTCAGTTGTAGTACTTTTGCATGACATTTCATATATGTACTTGGTTTCCTTTTATATTTCAGTTCTGAGTTGGAGTTGATTGGAGTCTATTCTATCTCCCTCTTCTGCATGTGTTCTCTTAGAGGGTAATGCCTCCCATTTGTATGTTATTATACCCTCGGTGCTAGTCTCCAACCCGGGGCCTACTGGAGGCGGGACTCGGGGGTCATTATCTCCCTTTTCACATTGTCGGCCCAGGAGGGGTACACTTTGTGGGGAGGGGGTCGTGACAAACATGAAGTCGAAACATGGATGGAGTGACAGATGTTTTACAGAGCTTCTACAATTGATGAAGGACATTCTTCCATAAGATAAAGATCTTCTAAATTCACATTACAATGCCAAGAAAATATTATGCCCGATGGGATTGGGATACGAGAAAATACATGCATGTCTGAATGACTGCATTATATATAGGAAGGAATATGAATTTCTATCAGAGTGTCCTAAATATGGGACATCACGATATAAGGTGAAAGAAAAATCACAGGATGGTGTAGAGATTACAAATCTCCTTTCAAAGGTATTTTTGTATCTTCCTATAAATAATCGTTTAAAAGGTTTATTTTCTAATTCACATGATTCAAAAAGGTTACGATGGCATGATAAAGAGTGGGTATGTAATGGAAATATACGTCATGTAGTTGATTGTCCACAATGGAAGAAAATTGATGTGCAGTATTCTACATTTGGAAATAAAATTAGAAATCTCAGACAAGGGTTGTGCACAGATGGAATGAATCCAAACCGAACACTTAGTAGGACACATTGTTCATGGCCTGTTTTATTGGTAATTTACAACCTCTCTCCTGAAGTTTGTATGAAGTGCAAATATGTCATGTTGTGTACAATGATCTCTAGTCCAAAGCAACTGGGTAATGATATTGATGTTTATATGTCACCATTGATTGATGATTTGAAACTGTTATGGGCTGATGGTATTAGGGTGTATGATTCTTATAAAATGGAATATTTTCAACTATATGCAGTGCTTCTGTTCACTATAAGTGACTTCCCAACGTATTGAAATTTGTCTGGATACAGTGTTAAAGGGCATAAAGCATGTCCAATTTATGAACAACAAACGTCATATTTCGAATTGCATCATGGGAGGAAAACAGTGTACATGGGTCATCGAATGTTTTTACCTATGGAACACCCTTATAGAAGACTAAAAAGGCATTAAATGGATCAAAAGAATTTAATACTGCTCCAAAACCTTTATCCCCTAATATGTATTTTGATAGGGTGAAAAACTTTGACGTGACATTGGGAAAGACATAGAAATCTGGTAATGATATACATATTTGGAAGAAAAGGTCAATTTTTTCAGTTACCATATTGGTGGTATCATGAAGTTAAACATAATATTGATTTCATGCACGTTGAGAAAAATATATGTGATTCTTTTATTGGAACATTGTTAGATATTAAAGGAATGACTAAATATGGGTTGAATGCAAGATTAGACTTAATATCAGTGGGAATATGTTTGGAGTTAGCTCCCACTCTTAAAGGAAGACGATCATTTCTTCCCCCGACTTGTCATACATTATCGAAGAGGGAGAAAATTAGCTACTGTCAGTGTCTTCATGATACCAAAGTGCCTCAAGGCTATTCTTCTAATGTAAAAATTTTTGTCCCATTGAAGGAATTGAAGTTGATAGGTATGAAATCACAAGATTGTCACGTCATGATGCAACAAATTCTACCAGTTGCATTGCATGGAATATTTCCCATTCGTGTCAGAAAGACTATAAGGAAGTTGTTTTATTTTTTCAATTCAATTTGTAACAAGGCGATTGATGTGAATGCTTTGAACATTTTGGAAAAGGATGAAATTTTTATACTTTGTCAATTGGAAATGTATTTTCCTTCAACTTTTTTTGATATAATGGTGCATTTAATGATTCATCTGGTTTGAGAAAAAAAGCTTTTTGGACCTGTATATCTTCATTGGATGTATCCTTTTGAAAGGTATATGTAAATATTAAAGGGGTATGTTAAAAATCTATATCGACCTAAAGCCTCCATTATTGAAAAGTATATTTCTTAGGAGGTATAAGAGTTTTGTACGAGCTACTTGGTTGCGGCGCAATACATAGGTTTGCCGACATCTCACCATGAACGAGTTAATAATGAGGGAAAGGGGATTTGCGGCTTGAAAGTAAAATCATTATCAGGTGAACAGATGAAGAAGTTAGAATCATACATCTTGAATAACATAGCTGATGCTAAACCGTATATCACATTGCATAATAATGAGTTGAAACAATGTCATCCAAAGAATAAAGAAATGTGGATTCTGAATCAGCACAATAGATCTTTTTTGTAATTGATTAAAAAGACTTTGCTTGGTAGATCAGATGTATCAGAGACATTAAAATTGATAGTGGGTGGTCCATGTTTAAATGTGATAACATGGTCTGGTTATGACATTAATGGTTATACATTTCATACGAAAGCTCAGGACAACAGAAGTGCAGTTCAGAATAGTGGTGTATCGGTGATTGCAGAAGCAATTTCTTTTTCGAGTGCTAAGGACAAAAACCAAATTTCTGCATCAAGTGAATATTATGGAGTGATTGAAGACATATGGGAGGTTGATTACTTAAAATTAAAGTTCCCGTTTTTAACTGTAAATGGTTTAACAGTAACAACAGTGTCAGACAAGATGAATTTGGAATGACACTTGTTAATCTGAATAGATTGGAAGAAACAACTGATTCTTTTATAATGGAAACATGTGCAAAACAAATTTTCTATGTAGTAGATCTATCAGATATGCGGTGGGCTGTTGTTTTATAAGGGAAAAAACAATATGTTGGTGAGGATGAACTTGATTCGTATACTTATTTATGTGAGATCTCTACTTCCATGGAAATATTAACAGAACATAATGACGATCATGTTGAAGAAATAGTTTGTTCCATAAGGAACAATCACGACGAAGGAATTTGGGAAAACTATCCATTTATACATTCCTAAAATTACAGGTAACATATGTTTATTTCTTTTTTACATTTATTTTTTCCATAAATGCTAGATATTGTAAGTTTTTTATTTATTAAAACATGGTTTAAAACAAAATAAATATATGTGTTTTGTTTGTTTAAAGTTTGTTTAGTTTACATTATCATGTTTATAACCATTACATGAATTATATATCTATTTTTTTCACTGACAATTACATTACCATGTTTACCATGTTTACCAGGTTTACAATTTTTACCATTTTTACCATCTGGACCATCTTTACCATCTTTACCATCTTTTCCATTGTTTAACATGCTTACCATATTACCAATGATTACTATTATGTTACTTAGTACACTTTTCTATTTTCTTATTACAGTAGTATTAAAATATTTGAATTTGTATATTTGTGAACTGACGTTTGTTTTTTAAATTTGAAGGATAATGATAGATCATTCAGATGATCAACCACATGATTCTGGAGAATTGCATATTGCTGGTCATACCTATGGGGATGAACATTCACATTCTCCTATTACGACAAAGAGTTCAAAGGTGGGTAAACAAGGGTGCACACGTTTACCAAAATTATCACTTTCTCGTATGCAGGATCGAAGGATAGTCATTGAGTTTGATGATGATGACATTCCTAGAGGTCCGAATGAAAAATATTTTAAGAGTTTTGTAGCAACTCAGGCAAAGAGAAAAGTAAGCATTCTGTATGATTATTGGAGATGTGTGGATAAAGAGATTATCTCTCAGTTGTGGGAGACAATTTTGGTAAGATCTTTTGTCATTTTTTGACCATTCGTTTAAAGTTTCTAGTATATATAATATGTTTACCTCTTCTTTATCAGATGACATTTGATATTCCTGACACTGGAGGAGTCAGGAAGAAATGCTAATCTTTGGCTGCTAGGAGATGGAGGGATTTCAAATCAACCCTCTCATCTGATTTCATTTATGGTCATAGGTGTCATGACAATCCATGTCGTATATATCCTTTTATAAATGAAGACACATGGAGACCGTTTTTTGAAAGTATAAGAAAAGAGTCATTTCTGGTAAGGGGAATGTAAACTTTTATAAACTTTCATATATAAATGATTTTATTAATGTTTTTTAATGATTTCTTATTCTTAAATTATAGAAAACAAGGAAAGATCATCAAGAGATCCAATCTAAAAATGTATACCTTCATAGTTTATCTTGGGGAGGGTATGCATTATTGGAAAAACAAATGACGGTGGAAAAATTTCAACAACTAAGAGCTGAGTCTTCATGCTCTAGAGAGGTGGCCCCTAAATCCCCTCCATCTAGACATGAAAAATGGAAGAGAGCTCGAAATGGAAAAAAGGGCAATATCATTCGGATGAATCGAGAATCGTAGCTGAGAGGATTGTAAGATATCAATTTAATTTATTTATGTTAACTATTTTCTTCATATAATTTAAATCATTATAGAAATGATCAATTAATTAATATAGGACTCTCTTGTGGAGCAGAGTTCAGAGGGGACATTTATAGCTACTGGGAGGGAAGATATTTTATTTGCAGCATTGGGAAGGCCCGGAAATCCTGGTTGTGTAAGAAGATATCCAGCTGGTGTATCAGTAAGAAAAGTGTATCCACGTTCTTCAACTTCTAACATTGAGGGGGTTTAAAAAAATAGAATCATTGGAGGCTGAAGTTCATAATACTAATGCGACGATGGAGGACAAGATTAGAGAGTCAGTGCAGTCTATGTTTTCAGAAATTCAAAGATAATTTCAGACTGCAGCTCCCACTCCTCCACCTCCCCCTGCAGACCCCATTATTTATCCTCCACCACCGCCAGTAGCACCCACTCCCCCACCTCAGCCTACGGACCCCATTTTTTATCCTACGCATCCGCCACAGCTTCCTACATATTGAGAGTTGTATGTTGATGATTCTCAACAACATATAGTATCATATGGGTTGGTATATTGTATAGAAGATACAGTTCATCATCAACAATTAGAGGTCGAGAATTAGAGGGTCACTGTACAGGATAATATAGATAGATCATCTAGGGTACCAATACCTACAGATGAGGTGGCGACAGTTGGACAGAGTATCGGCCATTTTTTATTTTGGCCATCCAGACTTCTTCGACTCATTACCATAGAGGTATGAATGTTGTATCTTTTATTTTATTTTTTTATTAAAGTTGTTTTATCATTTGAAAACTAGTATATTTTTCAAATTTTCTTTACAGAAATACTTCAAAGGCAAAGAAATACAATATAGACAGAAACAATTACAAATGGCTATGACATTAGATACAGATTCAAATAGTCTTGACAGATTGTCAAGATATTTGCATTTGTTGTTGGTTTATTATGAGTTTCCAATGGAAGCTCATGTTTGTGGACGTGAAATAAGTGTGGGGATTACAAAAACTGATATCATGGAGCATGTTGCTGGAGATAAGTTGGGCATCAATGTGGTGCAAATTTTTTCCATGTGAGTCTTAACACCTTTTCCCTGCATTATATTTATTAAAAAGGTATAGTTATGTGTGTTTTGTATTAGGTATCTTTATAAAATTTGTCAGAGGAATGAGATGACAGAAGTATATGGATTCATGGACCCACAATTGATTTCCCCTTAAGCATGTGCATTGAATGAGGAACAAAGAAGGGTTTATATTGCTTAAAGATTTCAAAAGAATATAATCACACAATGTTGGATGATGCCTTTTTGTGAGAGGTATGAAACACATTTCTCTCAAAGACTTAATTTTCTATTAACATAAAAAACCACTAATGTTAAATTTCCATTTATCAGTGATCATTGGAAGTTAGGGGTTTTTTTGCCAAGGGAGAAAGCACTTTATTGGATATGCTCTGTCCATTGTGATGTGCGGGAAAGTTTTCAGAATATATTGGAAAAGTAAGTTTCAAATTCTCAATAGTTTTATATACTATAATGAATTTTAAACTTACCCCATTCGTATTATTTTCTAATAGTGCATGGGCCTACTTTAGAAAAAATGCAAAGAAAAGAAATGAAAAGATCAAATATGTAGATGCAATGGTAAATTTCCATTTATAATTTGTACTTTTTGATTTATTACATAAAAATAATATATTGAATTTACACTCATTCAAACAAAATTGTCATGAACAACAAGGCCTCATCAAATGCAGATATTATTTGTTAAGATTTATGTATGAAATAATAACAACTGGGACAGTTGTGAATTTTGACCTGGTACGATTTCCTCTAAAAAGTTTCCATAATATTTCAATTGGATTTATTCATTATACATGTTAACTACCTTATTTTTCATTTTTATCTTTTTGATGACCCTAAAACCTATACTTCTGAAGACATCAAACACTAACAAGTGGAGTGGTCAAATTATTTTACAGGTTTGATTGAATTTTAGTTGTTTTTGTTGTAAAATGTAATTTTGAATATTGTCATTCTAATTGTGTATTTGGTAGTTTTTTAGGTTGGATTAATTTTTTTTAAGTTGACAGTGTAAGTTTTGAATGTTATATAAGTGAATGTTTAATTTTTCTCTACTTCTTGTTTTGGTTTACTTTTGATGGGTTTTCTGGTATGGATTTGGGTATGTGGGGGAGGGGTACCAAGGGTGTGGGGGTGTGTTCAGTGGGGTTGGGGGGTGTCCAGAGGTCTGGGAGGGCTGTCCGATGGGGTGGGGGGATAGTCTTGGGGGTGTCAGGGCTGTCCAGGGGTGTGGGAAGGCGGTCCATGGGTGTGGGAGTGTTGTCCAAGGGTGGGGGGTATACATGAGGGTGGGGGGGGGTTGTTCAGGGGTGTTTGGGGCTGTCCAGGGGTGTGGTGGGGGCTGTCAAGTGGGGTGAGGGGGTGTTGTTCATGCAGGTGGGGGTTGTCGAGGGGTGTTTGGGGTTGTTCGAGGGTCGGGGGGAAGTCCAGGAGTGTGGTGGGGGCTTCAATGGGGTGGGGGAGGGTTGTCCAAGGGGTATACATGAGGGTGGGAGCTCCAATGGGGTGGGGGAGGGCTGTCCATGGGGTATACATGAGGGTGGGGGCTCTAATGGGATGGGGTGGGATATCCATGGGGTATACATGAGGTTGGGGGCTATCTAGGGGGTATCGTTTATATGTTATCAATGTACATTCTTAATTTTGATCTACTTCTATTTTTGTGGTACGATTTATTGATTTGTTTTCTGGTTGATTCTTGTGGGGAGAGGATGACTGCATTAAATTTTTAAAAATAAAATTGGGTTTATCACGTCAGTTATTTAATAACCGACGTGATAAAAGGCCTTGAAAATGTTTTATCACATCGGTTATTTAATAATCGACGTGCTAAAATGCCTAGAAAATGGTTTATCACGTCGGTTATTTAATAACCGACGTGATAAAAGGCCTGGAAAATGGTTTCTCACGTTGGTTATTTATTAACCAACATGCTAAAAGGCCTGGAAAATGGTTTATGACGTCTGTTAATTAATAACCAACGTGATAAAAGTCCCTGAAAATGGTTTATAATGTCTCTTATTAAATAACTGAGGTGATAAAAGGACTGGAAAATGGTTTATCACGTCGGTTATTTAATTACCGATGTGATAAACCCCCTCCTGCGGTTTTATCACGGCGGTTATTATATAACCGAAGTTATAAACCCCACTCCCCCGGTTTTTCACGTCGGTTATATAATAACCGACGTGATAAACATCCCTCACCCCGTTTTATCACCTCAGTTATATAATAACTGACATGATAAACCCCCCTCACCTAGGTTTATAACGTTGGTTATATAATAACCGACCCGATAACCACCCTCATCCTGGTTTATCGCGTCGTTTATATAATAACTGACGTGATAAACTCCCCTCACCCCGGTTTAACATGTCGGTTGTTTAATAACCGACATGATAGACCATTTCCCCGTCCTTTTATCACGTCGGTTTTTTAATAACCGACGTGATAAACCATTTTCCAGGCCTTTTATCACGTCGGTAGTTAAATAACCAACATGATAAAACCTTCCTATTTTCTTTATCACGTCGGTTCTAAAATAACCGACATCATAAACATCGCGATTTTATGTTTTTTACGTTGATTTTTAAATAACCAATATCAAAAACGTTATTTATAACGTCGCCCGTATTAACGTCGGCTAGTAACCGATGTAAAAAATGAAAAATAACCAACGTAAAAAACGTTTTTTGCACTAGTGCATACAAAATGGTATACCACCATAAAGGGGAAAAACTCAGGTTATGATGGATATGATTTATCATGATCATTTCATTTTTCAAATAAATTCAGGATGAATAATAAGGTCATGTAGACACATATTCTAGTATCAATTTAACATAATTAGTATTATAATTTTATAATGTACATGATATCGTACATTCCATAATATAACCTTGTAAAATTAGTTCCCATAAGGTCCTTATAATTTCAAATAAGATTAAATGATCCATTTCATTTATAAACAGCATGTCATGGTAATCAGCCATGACATATTATATGATACAAACATTTCAGGTATCTCATTTATTTTTAATTTTAAGATAGTGATCCTAGAAGGTTCTTTTATTAGAAAATATAAGTTAGGTTATTATAAAAACTCATTAATAATAATAAAATTATTATGATTAACCTACTCCTAGACATTAATCATAATTTATTATACCATAAAAAATGATGTTTATAAAAACAGTAATATATTTAGGATTCGATAATCAAACCAAGGTGAAATGATCAAACCTACCCATGGTATTGTATAAGTTATGTTTTCTACACTCCATTAATTTTTATAATGGTGAAATATAACATCTAAATATTGTTTAGGTATTTAATTTTTATTAATTTAATGATTTTTCAGACAATCATTGAATGTACAGTGAGAGGAATAAGAAAATATTATATAAATGAGAAATGTATTTTGAGAACTTCAATACACTAGATACCTCTTATGTATGATGGTACTCTCATCCAATTGAAATATTTTTTATGAAGAAATTAGAAAATAATTATGAATCACCTAATTATCTAAATATAGGTGCAACTAGGTCACATGGGTTTAGAATTATATATAGTTAGATAAATGATGAATATATTGAAAGAGGGTATAGTCTCAATATTACACTTCCAATTAACATGATGGGAATTGATTCAGACTAAGAACGAGGGATATCCAACCATGAGAGGAGGAATATGAGGGTTTCGTACATAATATCCCTTGATGGGAAAGGTGGGAGGAAATGTGGAATACCTCAATAAAGGGATGAGGGGAAAAAAATTCCATTTTAGTTGTGGCACAAAATTACGTTGTGTGATTTTTCTATCCTTGAACTAACTTGATAGCTCATGCATCCTAAGAGACTCACCCCACATTGTTTGGGAAAATAATTTTCCAAGGGTGCAGTGCTACTGGTTATGTGGCACTAACCATATGGGCATAGAATATATTTTGGAATAAAATATCATCCCATGTTGTTACTGCAATAATCTTCTACAAATATACTACATGTCTATGAACCCATCTATGCATGGTTGTATATACTTTGTCACACCCATTACATGGACACACTGTTTCTCCTAGGGGACCACAATATTTAAACTAACATTGTTCCCTTGTTAGTTTTTATAGGTATGTGTGTTTTCGGAGTTTGATGTTCCAAAACTCATTCAAAAATCCATGATTCCATTTAAGGTTTAATAATCTTCCAAAAACATCAACCTTAAGTGATCCAACTCTCAAACATACAATATAAAGCGCAATTTAATGTTCATCCCAGCAACCAAATGAAAAATTGAAAATATTTTATATCATTTAACCATGGCTAAATAACATCAAACAATTATATATCTCCACTTTATTGACTCTATCCACATCATCCATGAAAAAAAAATTAAAACACCACTCAAGGTACATGGGGACATAGTTTCACTCTATATTGGTTGTGATGTGTCCTCTAATTTCTAACACACCACCATGGTTTGTTTTTTGAATTTAAAAAATAAATAGATAAAACATGAATCAAGTATTCTTTCCAAAAAAGAAATATCATGATGATCCCTATATGAGAAAATATATCCTTACACAATATCATGATATCTTCTATTTCTCTAGTAGGTATATAAAATTTCCCACCATAAATATTATATTTAAATAGCCAATTTTGAGTCATAGTAGTCCCAAATATTTATTTTCCTAAAGTGACTTGTCAATATTTTCATAGAGATGCTCCCAATAGGATAAAAAAATTATAGATTAGGACACAATCCTTGGTCCTAGATTAAATCAAATCTATCAAATATAAAATGACTTTATTTTACTTATCAAATCAGCATTTCCTTTTAAATGAATCTTCCAATTATTAATAAATGAATGTCTCACCCTAATATAACGTTACTGATGATTAAAAACAATCAAAATCTTTATACTAAAGGAACACATATAGAAAAACCTCAGACTAACTCTTTTTGAAAGATCTTGACTTCATAAATGATGTGTTAGTAATAATATTTCCAAAATCCTTTAACCCATTGTGTATCCTGATCATTTTGAGAACAAACACTAATGTCATACCCTTCATTCGGTGTTGTCATTTGGATGAACCATATTTTTTTCAACATTGGATTCATGGTATTTCAAATACTCTAATTGTTTCATGATCCTGCATCCAATAATCATCACTAGATATAGCATAATTCCCACATATTTATGTCACCTATATCCATTATAGAATATATGTCTGAAATATAATGAAGAATCCATCTATCAATTTTTCATAATATTAAATCGAATACACTTTCCAAATTCTATATAGAATAAGTTAGTGAAAATATTACATTACATATCTCACATGAGGGTTTCCCACCATCAACCGATGTCCTACAACCCAATATAATAGAATCCATATCATCTCTATAATAGATAATATATATTATTTAACACATCTGATTCCCAATCCATCTATATAAATTTTACTATAATATCAATGGTTTCACACCTCCCTAAGGGATAGTTTAAATTTCAACTGTCACACATTAATTCTTCAAAAGAATGTTTTCTAGGGAGATTATTAAAATTTAATCATACAGAGGGTCACCATCCTCAAATGAACAAAAATTATCTATATAAAACATCTATTACTTTTATTAAATTTCTCCATTAGATAAATAATCATAGATCATCTTTGTCAGATGATAAAATTGTTAGGTAGTTATGTATATCTATATATAACTAAGTGTTTCTCAAAATACACTAGTTGAATCGAATGTGGGGGGAATTATCACCTCTTACTTGGCGTGGAAAATAATCATTCCATATGAATATATCACTCCAACAATGTAACTCTCACTTATTACGATTATAAACCCTATTTTAAAAATCCATGACTCAGCATTTCCAAATCATTATTTTCATGTTTCACAATGGATAAACCATCTTACATCACCTTATTATTAAATTATTATTTCTCATAAATGAAATATCCTTTAATATACAAAAATTTATTGGTACCTTTTCCTATATGAGTCACTTATTTGAATTATAGAACACTATATTCCACCTAGAATTTCAGAAATATTTTATTTCAAAATAGTTACCACGTAGAACTATTGTAAACTCGCTACCCCATTATAGCTGGTGTACAATCTCAGGATGGTTCTATTAATTCAGGAAGTGTGTGATTTGTGGTTCCCACATTTATTTTTAAATAATAGATGATCAATTCATGATCTATATGATAATGAATTTCATTCTCCACAGAATTGAGTCAATGAAATAGAAAATGAATAATTGAACTGAAAACAATAATGTGGATCATCACATATTATTTATAATTTTTAAAATTATATAAATAATAATCTTTTCTGTAATTTATTCTTCATTGATAAATCATGTGACAAATATGTGGTCCACTATCATTTCATTGTTGAAACTAAGTGTAGATATCCCTTTCTGGTGATCTACACATGTTCCTTAAATCTCTAAACATCACTGAATGAATATTGAGGTGATATTGTGGATGGTCATCATGATTTCATTGTTTGACTTTTATCGCATCGAGAACCTCTTCCAATGACTTCTCCATGATCAGGTGGAGGGGATTTCAATCTGTTATTGGGAGTATTCATTGAAAAGGGAGTTCTCTTAGCTTGGTAGGATTCTTTGAATAAGATGTTCACAACCAAGAAAAATAAATTGGCTTAATTTGAAAATAACATAACCAGGATTATATATTTATAGTGTTAAAATATTAAAATTTCATAAGTGACGATAATTATATATTTAATAATAGTGCAACTCCATGCCAAATAAAAATTATAATTTTATTATTTCTCAACATTTTCATGAATTTTGAATTATAATTAAATATTATTTAGTGAAATATTATTCAGTATTTATTATTTCTCAACAACGAAAAAAAATTTCTCTATCAATCCTCTATAATAATTTTCAGACCATTATTAATGAATATTTATTTACTAATTAAATATCACTGAATTATCCTCTAAAAAATATATAAATATTTTATTTAATAATTAGAAAAGAAAAAATTTATATACGATGATGCATACATGTAAAATTATTGAACTGGTTCTGATAATAATATTTATTCAACCTATTAAATAATAAAGAATAATACATTTTATTTAACTAAGATTCTGGATACACATAGTATGTTACCCTCTAGGCCTCTTTCTTAGTGGCATTAAGAGAAGTAGCCTAATTTCCAAATATAACATATAAAGACATGAAATGGAAACCATAAATAATGAAGATAATTCCATAATGTCATGTCACCTCATACATACTCTTACAATGTCATATAACCCATTTATCAGAATATCTCAAATCGAATAGGTTTCATACTAGTTCCATCAATTTATATGATCGATTTTTTCCTTTTTGACTTTCTGTTAGTAGAAATTGCCTATAAAATACCATGAATATGGATTTATTTAATCTAAATCATTTTAACCAATGGTCCTAAGATATTTACTTCTATTAAAGAATAGATGTGATAAATCCTTAATATCATTATTTATTAATGAAATTTTACATGTGGTGCGTCTAACATATACTTCGTCACCACAAAAATCTTTCGTCGTGGTTTTCATCAATAAATCAATTTTCATGAATCGTAATATTAATTGATAATAATCATAAACATTAGTTGCCAATAGACAGATCTAAATATAGAAACATAAAATGACATGTATGGTTCCTCAAGGTCCTATAAATCTCCTCCCCTGATAAATTTTATCATTTCTGTCCATAAAATTATATAATATTGTTATAGAACATATAACCAAGAATAGTGTTGTAGAACTTTTGGGTTATCAACATAGTGGGGAACTACTATGACCTTTTACTATGACAGATATTCTTATGACATTATCACAGACAATATCCCACAGAATAACAATCATTTTGTTATAATTAGTTTATTAATAATCAATACAATGAACACATGTTTATAATAATGTACCCAGAATTTGGATTTAGGTCACCAACTCCAACAACCCCCCCCCCCCTCTATATAGCCAACTATTAATAACTGTTTTTCATGTAGTTCTGACATGATAGTCCAAATATATCTGAGATAGTCTTTTACTCAAGTGCTCTACCACATTGTCTTCTATAGGTACTCTGATCACTACAGCTTCTCCCTACTAATATAAATCCCTCATGTGGCGATAATTTTTGAGTGTATGTTTTATTCATTTGTCTGAACATGGAAACATTATAAGATCCTCAAATGTTGTATTATCATGATACAACGAGATGGGGAATTTAAAATTAGGTACCACATCAAGATTCTATACAATGATCTGGTTTCAAACAAATTCAATGGATGCGTTAGAAGCCTCTATATACTCTGATTCTATTGTATAATCATGGAATACATGATTCATTGAACTAATATAGCTCACAGATCATCTGTTGAGATAGATAGAATATCCTGATTATGACTTTAGATCATTCTGATCTTTCCGAAAACAAGCATCAATATAGCCTATGATTACAATCTCCTCATCTCCTTCATACTAAATGAATATATACTTAGTTCTTCTCAGATACTTATCGATAGACTTAACAACAATTTAATGTTTTTCTACTTGATTATCCTTATATCTATCTATTATGATCAATGCATAGGAAACATAATGTCCATTATATAAGATGTAATACCTTATTGAAACTATCATCAATGTGTATGGGATATTACTCATTCTCTCATTCTCATTTTTGCGTCTGAGGAAATATTTTTTAAAAAGATGTATATAATGTGACACTCAAACTAATCCCATATTTGATTGTTCCATAAGAAATATCAATAGTATCTGTTCAAAATATATACTTTGACATTGTGCTTGAATCCTTTTGGATATATCACAAATGACCCTGATCCGAATAATATAGGCAGCCCCACCTAACTCCTTTATAATGAAACACTTGTTTAACTTGGTCTTAATAGTTTACAATACTGTTATGTTGCTTCGAATAAATAATATTTCACCAACATATACTTCTATGATAAGGAATACATTCACTCTAAATCACTTGAAAAAAATGGATCACATTCCATCATAATGAAAAAAATTCTTTTATGGATTAATAGAATCAAATGTTCCATAACCATTATGGTTCCTACAATCTAAAAATGACTCTCTTCCACTTGAAAATCATTTTGCAACCTCCTGGACTAAGAATCCATTCTAGTTGTGTTATATTGGGATCTTCATGAAGGTTCCCATTATGTAAATCAATGTTGAAATTCAACTATCAAATCTTCTAATCATGGTAAGATAATAGGGAAAGTACAATTCTGATGTATTTAAACAAGGAAACTGCTAAAAAGGATTCATTGTAGTCAACTCATAGCCTTGTTGTGTAGTAACATTATTTACCTTCCATGAATTGATTCTACCTGAATACCCATATTTATCCAATGTGATTTAAATAAAATGGAACATTGACTAGAACCCAAATATGGTTCTGATACATGGAATCCATTTCCGAGATCATGGATTCTTACCATCATGCAGATTCTGATCTCTTTACTACCACTTTATAGGAAAGAGGATCATCATTTTCAACCAACAATGATTCACCATCATTATTAACTAAATAACAATAGCCCTTTTTTCTCTTACGTCTCATACAGACAAATGTATTACTTGTATTTTAGTAACTACTTCTTCCATAGGGACCTATAGAATCTATTCATGTACAAACTCCTGCCTTTTTTGAGCATTAACATTACTAAAATCAATATTTCTCCCACTATCCTTTTTGATGAAGTGATCTCTCTCAATAAAGAAAGATTTTCTTGAGAAAAACACATTCTTGTATGAGTTCTTGTAGAGTTAGTATCCATCTAATTACTAATGATACCCTATTAAGACACACCCCATTCCCCTAGGTTCACTATTGTTTTCCAAGAATGACATAACAAATTCCCTGCAACGCCATACATTTGTATGCAATAAAATGTGTTTGATTCCACTATATTTCTCAATAGGTAATCCATATTCCACATTAGTTGGTACTTTTTTTTAATTTGTGTATAATCATTCTTAATTAGTATCCTCAAAAGGATAATGCAAGATCATCCTAACTCATTATCAACTTTATCATGTTCAACAATGTAAATTTCATTTTTTTCAAAAACACAATTAGACAATGGTGTATAAGGTGGACTGATTTGAGATAGAATCTCAAAATCTCACTAAATGTTGATGATCTGAAGGATCATTTTAATCACCACATCGATCAGATGTAATATTTTTTATCTTCATACCAATTTCATTCTATACTTCATTAATGAATTCAAATATATTCTCAAAGGACTTGGATTTATAACTCATCAAGTCGATATATATATATATATGGAGTCATGTTATCAAGAAAAGTTAATAATTAAAAATATCCACCTCTATCTTCTATTATCCATGGTGTACAATCTTCTGTTTGTGCAAATCCAAGATGTTATATGGCCCTTACAACCTATCCACCAAATTCTGGTTTGGCCATTTTTTCTTGTAATCAAGAACGATATCTATGAAGGGGTTTTATCTCAAAAGAATCTAAATAACCATATTGATAGAGATTTATCAAAATCATCTTGATTACCTGACCAAGATGGTGATGCCATGGCTGGTTGTAATATTAGTTGTGTGGACATGATTCATTATCTATTTCAAACAATTGTTTTTCATAATTTATTAAATAATGTACAGTATAAAAATTTGACATTATATAAATTATCTCTTCATTAAAAATAAAAAAACTCTTATTTAATAAATTTAATATAAAATAATTTGTATCTAAACGTGAAATAGAAATTATGTAATTGGTAACTATAGGTACATAATAACAATCTATATACACCAAAATCATTCCCAATAGAAATCATAGGTGGTAGTAACCAATAGCCCGAGCATCCAACCTCCCTCCATTGATAGTTCACTGATCCACCTCGCATTTTTAAATCATCCAAAATATACATTATTCCTATATATTGATATATATTTGAGCACAATAATCTATATCTAATACCCAATGTATTCAAAGGGGACAACTACACTCGATAAGGAACACACCTTTATCTTCCCCTTGCTTCTTGGTGTAGTTCATCTTCCAATATACTATCATTCCATGTGTAAAACATACTGACTCCTTTTTCTTACTATACTTATGAATCTCATTATTATTGATAGGATGGTGCTCTGGAGCTTTATACTTTTTATAATTCATTAGCCCCATTCTCTGGTCCTTCCTCATCTTTTTCAACATAGATATTGTGGGTTTATCACTCCCCAAGTCATTATCCACTATGATAATTAAATTAAGAAGTTACAAAAGACTCATATCATTATTTCTCATATTATAATATTCAATAAAACTAGAGTAGGTTTTAGTTACTATAGAAATAATGTGATCCATGTGCAATTCAACTAGGAATTTCATCCCTATGATATCCAAGATTTCAATGTTTCTAATGATCTTGACTACGTGAGTACCAACAAGCACATTCTCTCCATGATTATTTGTGAACAAATCATTTAAGATCTCATACCTCTATGGTGTCACCTTCTCATGATAGAGATCCCAAATGTGAAGCATCATGTTATATGAAACCATATCCTCATGTTGCTTCAAAATCTCATAGGAAATAGATTATAGAATAAATAAATGACATTTATAGAATCATTATGATGATTCTCAAAGAGATATAGTTATTCATAACATGACCCATTATCAGGAATTATTATTTCAGGTTCTTCAAGAACATACAATTTTCTTTTCATTGAGAAGGATGCCATATAGACGTATTTTCCACTCATGGAAATTTGAGATTATGGTATGGTTTTCCGTCCCATTAATGGATAAAAATGATATATTTGATTTCATTTTATTATTATTTATGAAAAATATGATAGGACTAATTTTATTACATTATCTGATAAAATATAGACAAGTAAAGAAATATTATATTTACTATTCCCCCAAAGTTTTAATGAAACCCAGTATCCATCACCAATGGTTTTAGAATATCATGATTCTAGTATATTTTAGTTTAATGAACCATGTTTCTATTCTAATTTCACTATCATTGGTTGGTCAATTGACTCGAATGGTTTTACGTTGTTATTCCAAATGACAAGTTCAATGAATCATAGTTCTGTGATCTCTAGAGTTGTCTCTCGAATCCTAAAATCATTAATTTTAGACTTCCTCAACTGTTGACTATCAATTACACCTTGTCCTACATTGATAGATAGCTTAGATTGAGAACCATGTTATGTCAACACAAAACCTTATGTTTGAATTACCTGATATTTAAAAGCACCCGAACTTTGTCTTGCCATGCACATTGAAATATGGTTTGATTTTAAAATATGTAATAGAAGGATAAAATAACATAATATTTTATTATAAGATTCTATTTCTTTTTTAATAATTGATAATTATTTACTTTTTCACTTGATTATTAATATTATGTGGGATTACAAAGGTTTTTTACTATGTATTTGATCATATTTATGCATAATCTAGTTGTTTTAGTTCTATTTTACATTCATGTTAATTCAGTAGTTATTTGATCACGACAAGACACCCATAATGATATAAACAATCAAATGAATTACTAAAATTGTAAATATTTATTATCAGGAGCTCTTACTAGTGGTTAGTTCATCTATCATTTTATAGGATAAAAAATTTACTTGGGGAAAACCGCCTTTGATCCAAATACAGTTCTTGTTAAAAAATTCCACATTTCCACCTATGTATCTTCTTGGATTGGTTTCACCTTGTCTCCAAACATGAACTGCCTCCATTAGCTTGTGAGTACCATCCATTACATATTCCTTTTACTCCACATAGGTGAAGTGAAAATTGGTTTTACATAAAATAAACCATGGGAACACATGCCATACATAATGAAAAGATATAAGAAATATAGGCTAACAGTTTAAATTAATAATAAATTAAATGAAATAAATCACATACAAAAGTTATGATCCTAGAAATTGATCATCGACATGAATGAAACAAATTATGCAGTTAATAAAACTATTTGTCAATTCTATAACAATATTATTTATGATAAATCACAATAAAATCAATTAATTATCATATTTTATTAATCAATTTGTTTATATTAATTATTATCTAGACATCCTTGAAATACTCATATATTATAATTTATATCAATTTAAATAAATTCATTTAATATTATCTATGTACATAAATTTACTTTGGTGGAAGTATAGTGAATACATATCCTAATCATCCAAACATATACTATACTCGTATAATTTTTTATTCTTGGTGACTTATTGCCAACAAGAATTACAACATTATTTCATTATGTGTACTTCATAAAAGATTACATGAATTAAATTATTTTTCGACCACGTTTTATTCTAATGTAAAGATAGAGTAACAACCTATAATATGAATCATACATGATCTGTAGATCTGATCATTACATATATAATAATTAATAATTTAAATATTTGATTATATTTAAACCAATGACATCGCTGGTCATATCATTATGAACACATGCAAGTAAATGTATAAATTATTACATTGTAAAACAAATAAATTTTAAATTTTCAAGACATGGTATAAGTATAGGGAGTGTAGATCTGATCTACATGGATTGTACACCTATCACTATCAATTCGACACACAAGCCAGTTGAATTACTCTGTAATCCATGCATCAGAAAATTTTGTGTACACATCATGTCTAATTAGCCACACACCATGTGAACATCGAGTTACATAGTCACTATTCAGGTAGCCTGTTTATGGAATACATGACCCATCTATGACTCAAAGGGACTACACAACTTGTATGTGGGCTATACCGAATGTAGTCTCACTAACCATGGACCAATAAATTCTTGTCAACACATAGTGAATTATTTTTGTAATTAATGAAATAAAAAATTAATAATTCAAAATTGATTTACAAACCAATTATGTTTTGTTTAATTTGAATAAATACCATGTAACTCTCATAACACATAATTTAGAATGGTGTTGTCAGACTAAAAACAATTCCACCACCAGATAAGTACCATGGTTTAATTTTAATCCTAAAATATTGAATCTCTATTAGATCTACGAGAAATGAATGTGGAAGAAATTTATCTTGCAATTAAAATTAAACTCATTATTAAACATGACTTATAAAAAACAAAATTAAAATTAATAAATAACAAAAGATAATAAATAATTATAAATAAATATTCAACCGCTCAGATGCAAGTTGATGATTTTGGGAGATTAGTTGTGTGAAATGGGAGGTGCCTAATGTTTTCCATAATTTATGAACTATCTGAGATCTATACAATGATGTGATCCATGATGCACAGAATAGAGTCAATAAAATAGTAAAGGAATAATTTCACCAAAACTATGAAAGAGGATCATCAAATATTCTTTATAATTAATTTAATTTAAAAATTTATTACCATTATTGGAATTCATTTCCCATTTATCAATACTACGATACATCGGTGATCCACCATTATTGTGTTGTAAATACAATGTATATATTTCTTCTAGAGGTGATACACACATGTTCCCCGAATATTCAAAAATTGTTGAAGGATCCTCTTGTGCTTGTTGGATGATACAACTTCTTATTTCATCCATCATTTATTACTTTGAGAACTACATAAAATGTGTTCTTATTGGTTTGGTGGAGGGTGTTTCTCTCTATTAATGGGAGTGTTATTGGAGATGCAAACTCTATAGTCTTGATAAGATTTTCAAAATACATTATTCGTGACAAAGAAAAATGATTTGGCCTAATGAGAAAATAACATAACTAGGCTTATATATTTCTAGGGTTAAAACAAAATTGTTTCAGATGTTCCCATAATTATTTATTTAATCATAGACAAACCCCATTCCAAATAACAATAAAAATATCATTATTTCATGAAATTCACATAACATGAAAATAATAATTAAATATTCTTTAATAAAATAATATTAATTATTTATTATTTATCAAAGTTTATGAAAAAAACTCAATCGTCCATGTCACCATAATATTTATCATACCATGACTAATGAATTCTTATTTATCAAATAAATATCACTTCATTATTCACCAATAAATAGAAAATATTATATTTACAAAATATAAAAAAATATGTGTGATCAAGAACACATAAATAATTATTGAAAAAAATTCAGGAATAATTATTATTCAATATGAT
The DNA here is from genome assembly GCA_963277665.1 of Viscum album. Lineage (NCBI taxonomy): Eukaryota > Viridiplantae > Streptophyta > Magnoliopsida > Santalales > Viscaceae > Viscum > Viscum album. Next base: position 23,908,290 of record OY728120.1, on the reverse strand, counting down.
AAATTATATATAAAAATATACATTAAATACCGGAGATTGTGGATACACTTAGTGTGTGACCCTCTAGGCCACTTTCTCAGTGAAATTAGGAGAAGAAGTTTAATGTATAGGGTTAGAATCTAGTAACACCCCACAGAACATATACCGAAAGAATATATTACCATAATTACATTTCACCTCATACAGATTCTTATTGTGTTATAATGCCCCTTTATCACAATATCTCAAAAAATAGGTTCCAGGCACCATTACATCAACCTATATGCTTGATTATTGTTCCCAACACTTTCACTGGGGCGCGCACGCCTGTCTTGTTTAGGGATGGAAGCACTATTTTTTTCCCCGCATTCCATCTTTCCAATGGCGGGTGGCATCTGTTCCTTGTTCGAGAACGTTTTCTCCTTGATCAAAATGGGATGATGGGATGTCTGTTCTTCCTTTTGTAGAGGTAGTACCCCCAAAAACTTCATGGTAGGTTTCTCATAAATACATTATAGTTATAACCTATATTTAATGAATCACTGAGCATATATGGAATTAAACATTGTTACATTTAGGAGATATCCATAATCATTCCATTAGACATAAATTTTCCAACTCTGCGATTTGAATTTTAAAAATTTGACAAACACAGTTGTGTTCAAGTTGATATTTAGAGTCTGATAGAATTAACTTAATTTTCAGTGAATAGTAACCTACCCTTATGAATAGAAACTTATTCTTATGAATAGTAATATGAATTTTTTGAATGGTACCCATACCCTTGAGTGTATAAGTGACTTTTGGAACCTTAAAAAATGAAGATTAATATTGTAAATGTTTATATTTTTTTATTATAAAATGATACTAATTAAATATTTAGTTAATAATATTTAGAAAAATTATTTTTTAAAAATGGACTTCATTTTTAGATTCTACATGTCAAAAAATGGGTAGGGTGAATTTTTTATATTTTTCTGAAATACATGAATTTTTTATGAATAGTAATATCCGATAATTTACAATAAATGCTAAATAATGGATTAATTGGGTCATTGATGATGATCTATTAATGTAAGCCCAATGGATTCAGATTCACATGATAAAATTATTATTCAATGTCATGGAAGACTCATTATTCCATGTCATAGGGAGAAATAATAAATTAATGAATTTTATATTAAGAAAACTCTTATCTCCTCCACTATAAAACCCCCCTTAACTCCCTCTTCTATTCACTCCTCTCAAACCTTGTGCCCTGCCAAAATTCTACACGGATATCTCCCCAAGATCCTCCCCCATGTAAAAAATCACCAAGATAATTCAAAATACAAAAACCTCTCCACATAAGAGGTTCTCAAAGGAGGTAGTCTCAAGAGGTATACTCATCTTCCCAGTTACATCATTTCTTTTATGTTCTTTTCTTTTTGTTTCTTTCCTCACCTCCCTTCAACCAAATTGTATGAAAACTCTAGTAACATACATGTACTGTAATTTTGTTATGATAATGAGATATTTCATTATCCTATTTCCCTATCCAACCCAGTATTTGGAAGAAATGAAAGCACCATTTTAGTTGTGTTAATTTAGCACATTCTTGGGCAACAGTTTATCAATTTTTATTATAATATTTCATTATTTTCATGTTACCATTTGAGTTATGGTTGAACCATATTATTATATCTGTAATATATATCTTATTTTTAGTTCTATAATCCTTTTGTAAAAATGGTATTTAGTTATAAAGAAAAACATGTTCATTGTAATCAAACCAACCGTTTAAGCAGAACAGTTGTCACTAAGGTTATATATATATATATGTAATAATTTGACATCACTCTAAGTAACCAAATTAAATTTAAGACCATGTAATCTCCTGAAAGTTCACTAATGGAATATAACTTCATTTCGGGAAAACCAACTCTATCACACATATTTATTTGAACTTTAATATAATTTCACTGATCTTTCTAATAACATGTAATCAAACGATCTCGAACAATGAAATTGAACATTAAAACTAAACAAAAAGGACTTGAATTAACTAAAAAGTGTTATAATAAATCATTTACATATAGTAGAGGTTCTGTACTTATTAATTAACAATCCTAATTTGTTTATCCATCTCTTTAATAACATGTCAAAAACACCTTCACACATAAGGTAAGGGATCCATTCTCTCACTTTTGTTCAAGAATCTCCCCTATGTTGTGCCCTTTTATTTTTAATTCCTAATGATGGGGTATGTCTTCTATGCTCCCCCATACTACCCTTGTGACATATATATAATGGAATACACCTTTACCTTTCATTAATCCCTCCCAATAACAATTGTTACCATGCAGAAATGATTGTAAGTGTTTTTTCTCATCTAACTTTCATTTCTGTGAGATTTTCATTATTCGCCACTTATTTATTATATTTGGTATATGTGTAATATAATTTGATATATAAAAACATTATTCCCTTTATATTCATGTTATTAAATGATTCATTTGACGGTTATTAGGTTCCCGTCATATGATTCAACCTATTACATTGTGTTAAGAGACTTTGTCTCAACTAATATTTTGTTGTGAATAACTTTGTATTATGCACCTAATAATCCTTTTGTGATGTACCTATATCCCATTTGAGATCACTTTTCCATTGAAATTAAATTTATATTAAATATCCTTAATCTCATATCATGGGTATGTTTGTTTTCTAAACCGTATACCATTTTAACTACGGTGTTTATTTGGAAATTTGTTTTAATTATGGAAATATTGACGAATCTGTATACTCTACTCTATAAGAATATTGAAAAGGGATATTGATCTTGTATTTAATCTATTTATAATGAATTATTTGGAAATAAAGTGGATGGTGGGTACCTCTATAGATCCTCGATGCATCGGTAGGTCTCATGAGGCAAATTAGTTTGGCGACAAACCCTTTGAGTTTGTTTCCAAAAAAATCAGACGGGTTTCTACCCATAGAACTAAACTGATTTATGGTATAACAGATTCTTGTTCCAGAAACATGATGCCAAAAAAATAACCATTCTCTTTATTTATTGTTAGTTTTTACAAATCATGAGGTTTCTATTATGAAAAAATCAATGTATGCAGTTTTATTGTCAGTTTATTAATGGCATGAGTTTTCATATATTCACAATGACATATTGATTATATTAGATTTTTTATGATTCACTTATTATTGTATTTATGATTCATCTATTTGTAACACTTACGATCTTTTGAGCTCACCCCTTTCATTGTTTTCCATCAACATGTGATGAATCGGTGATCTTTTATTGATTTAATGTGGTTGAAGTTATTAATTATTGTTATTTGTTGTATTTTTTAACCTTCTCCAATGTATTTTGAGTTACAACTAGGTATCTAGTTTGTTCAAGACTACTAAATTGATCATTTCATTCAGATTTTCATTCCTTTTACCATGCCAATATCACATGTAATGCACCAGATCCAGCCTAGAGGGGTCGGGGTGTTACAGTTAGTATCAGAGGAAGTTTAGGAGAAAACATGGAAAATAGATTTAGAAAATGTACATTATTGAAGATTACCTAAGATATGCCTTTGACGATAAACATGCAAGAACATCCATATATTTTGGTAAGGAATAGATTATGTGGATATTTCAAGGAATACATCCATGTCTGGATATGAGCTGGTAGAGGCGGCTCTAGAATATATGTATCTTGGGGTAAAACCCGAAAACCCCGCTTTGAGATAGACTCGAACGGAATCTAGTACACGAAAATGGGCCTTGTTTAACTCTTGGTTACGACACTCTCGAGGGATATGCATATGATAATTCATGTTTTATTTACAATCCATTATGAAGGATGGAAATACAAATTAGTCATCAAAGAAACCATTTTTCTGATTATGGGATTATCCATGCATAGGATCTCAATTTATAATAATTATTTTGTTAAGTTAAGATTATACATTATGAATCATACCCTAATCAAGTGTGTTCCATTATTTAGAAATGGTATCTAATGAAAGAAGGGGAATCAATACTCGTGGGCAAGGTAGGGACCTCCCCATAGAGAATGTCAACACAGTCAATGGTGGATTAGATTAGATCATGACCATATTGGGACAACTTACTCATGTTGTAATGAATAACCATTCCACACCTATGTTGGATCGTTTCATGCGGTAGAATCCCCCATCTTTCTGTGGGACTACTAATCCATTGGTTGCTGAGAAATGGATCAAGTCCCTTGAAAATATATTCATGGCATTAAGATGCAATGAAAATGAAATGTTATTACTGAAGGTATATTTCCTCACGGGCGATGCTTATCAATAGTCATCCTTGATTCAGAATACCATGGAGGAAGAAGAAATAGAAGATTTGGAATGGATGAATTTTTAAGGAAATATTTTTCGAAAAATATTTTCCTCGTGAGCAACGAATTGAAATGAAGGGGGTATTCCTTAGCAAAAAACAATGGGAAGAAGACTGTGTTGTAGAGTATGAGGCTACCTTCACAAGTCTATCCAGGTATGTCGTAGATTACATACGTGACTCGGTGTACAATATTGATCATTTCATTGAAGGTATTAATACATTTATTCCTTGGGAACTAGCTTCTCAATCATTTTCATCATATGATGAGATTGTATCATGTGCCATAAAAACAAAGATAGAATTTTCTATATCAAATATTTTCAATGGAATCCAATATAAGTAGTGGAACATTGATAACAATGGAAAATGAGAAGCACCAATGAAGAGCAAGAGAACAAAGTTATTCCTGTTATGTGAGAACTGTGAAAGGAATCGTATAGGGAAATGCTTGAAAGGAATGGGAGTCTACTATAACTGTGGAGAAAAGGGTCATCAATCTGATGAATGCAAGTGGAAGAAAAAATTAAAAGATAATCAATGCTACAATTTTAGAGATATGGTACACTATGAAAATGAGTGTCCTAATCAGCATGGAAACAAGACTCAGAAAAGGCCATGAGAGAAAGGGAGAGCTTATCGGATTACAACCACAGAGGTTAAAGTTCCCAATGATGTGGTAGAAGGTACTTTAATTGTTTCCTCAAACTTATCCAACACTTTATTTTATTCTGGATCATCTCATTCATTTATATCTTCTCTGTTTTCCACGAAAATTAGATATGTCGAATTTGATTTAATAAAAGAGTTGACATTAAAAAATCCTAGGTGATGCATCATTGCAATAAAGGAATGTCAAATAGTCCCCCACCAGACACCAAAATGGGGTTTAGTTTCTAACCTTGTCATCATACCAATTACTGACTTTGATATAATTCTTGGTATGAATTAATTGTCAAATTACGATGCGAAGAATTATTGTAAGAAGAAGGAATTTACAATTTTTGAAAATGGTGTATAATCCCTTGTATTCACTGCAGAAACATTGTCTCCAGATTATTATCTAGAACCACCCTTAGTAGATCTACTAAATTCCATACATGGAGTGGATGATAAAAAAATATCTATGGGGATGTAATGAAATCTCCAAATTTAAGATTTTCAGATCATGCAAGATTACATTGATGTATTTCCAGATGATTTGCCTAGATATTCTCCAGAGCGGGAAGTTGAGTTATCTATTGATTTAATTCATGGTGCAAGACCTATATCAATGACTCCATATAGAATAGCCAATGTGGAATTAGTATATCTAAAGAAAAAATAAGAGTATTTGAGTGAAAAATGTTTTATTCGACCTATTGTTTCTCTATGGGGAGCCCTTTTCCTCTTTTTCAAGAAGAAAGATGGATCCATGAGGATTTTCATTGATTATAGGGAAATCAATGCTATTAAAAATAATAATAATTATCCTCTACCCCAGATTGATTATTTATTTGATCATATTCATGGTGATCAATAATTTTCTATGATTGACCATCGATCCAGATATCATCAATTTCATGTGACGAATGAAGATATTCTTAATACAACATTTCGAAATAGGAATGGGCATTACAGGTTTACAGTGATGCCTTTTGGACTTGAAAATTCACCATGTATCTTCATGGATTTAATGAATAGAGTTTTCAAGGAATAGATTGATAACTTTTTTTTGCTATTCGTTGATGATATCCTCGTATACTCAAAAATATAAGAAGACCATGAGAATCACATTCAGGTTATTCTGAGAACACATAGAAGAAATAAATTATATGAGTATTTTAGAATGTGTGAATTCTGGATTTAATCAATTTCTTTTCTAGGCCATATTTTCTCTAAGGATGGAATCCTAGTTGATCCTTCAAAGACAAAAGAAATCCAAAAATGGCCCATTCTGACAAACATAACTGAGGTACGCAGTTTTTTTTTGGATAGCAGGTTACTATTGGCATTTTGTTCAGAATTTTCCCTGACTAGCTAACCCACTAACCAAGCTCATAGGTAATGTAGTTAAGTTTTTGTTGAAAAAATAATGTACAAAATGCTTTGAATAATTGAAATAAAGATTGGTCAATGCACAAATTTTGACTCTTCCATTTGGAATTGGTGGATTTGTAATATACAACGATGCATCAATGAATTGACTAGGTTCCATCCTTATGAAAAACAATAATGATATTGCATTTTCATCATGATAGTTTAATACTCATGAAAAAATTATCCAACTCATGATCTTGAGTTAGTAGCCGTAATGTTTGCTCAGAAAATATGGAGGAATTATCTCTACGGAGAGATATGTGAGATTTATACAGACCATGAGAGTTGGAAATATATTTTCACACAAAATGAACTCAATATGAGGAAAATGAGATGGTTTGGGTTTCCCAACGATTACTATTGTCAAATACACAACCACCTGGGAAAAGCGAATAGGGTGGCAAATTCATTAAGCAAGAAAGGTCATAGACTTCTGACTCAAATGAGGATTGAAATAGATCCTATATTTTTTGATCTACTAAATATGGATATGGGAATTGAGAAAGAAAGGGAAACATCTTTCCTCATTCAATTTATTTCTAAACCATCATTATTAGATAAGATAAAATGATTTCAATCTGATGATGAGATTCTGCATAAGAAAATTAATGTTTTCAATGATGGGAGACTGGATGACATCGTGTATGAAGAAGGAGTTCTAAAATTTGGGAAGAGTTTATGTGTTCCATCAATACATGAGCTAAAAATTGAACAATTAGATGATGCTCATAGAACAAATTTTTCTATACACCTGGATAGCACCAAGATGTATAGAGATCTGAAGGAATATAATTGGTGGGATAATATGAAGCGGAAAATTTCTGACTACATGTCAAGATTTCTAGTTTGTCAACAAGTGAAGGTAGAGAGACAACATACCAATGGAGTGACGCACCCTGTACCTATTCCTATATGGAAGTGGGATAAAATTATAATGAATATTTTCATCGGACTACTAAGGACACCGAGAAAGTATGATGCGATATGGGTAATTTTTGATCATCTCACAAAATCAGCAGAGTTCCTTCCTATAAGAGAGGATTATCCACTTGAGCACTTGGAAAGACTTTATGTTAATGAAGTTGTAAGACTTCATGGTGAACCTCTATCAATTGTATCTGATCTAGATCCCCGGATTACATCGAAATATTCGAAAACTCTCTAGAATGCATTGAATACTATGCTTCGTATGAGTACTTCTTATCACCCCCAAATTGATGGATAGTTTGAAATGACTATTCAAACTTTAAAAGACATGATCAGGTCCTTCTATCTTGACTTCAAAGGACTGTGGGATCAATACTTGCCTTTGGGGAAATTTTCATACAACAATAGTTTCCATTATAGTATTCAAAAGGCTCCATATGAAGCATTATATAGAAAGATATGTGGAACTCCAACTTGATGGGACAAAGTGGGTGAGGGGAAACTTATAGGCCCAGAACATATTTAAGAGACCACAAAAAAATTTGAATAAAATACAATCCCATATTAATTTATTCCAAAGTAGGTAGAATGAGTTATGCTAAAAACTGGAGAAAGGACTTGGAATTAAAAGTGGGAGATCATGTATTTCTGAAAGTATCTCCATGAAAGGGTGTCTTAAGGTTTGTTAAGAAAGGGAAACTGATCCCCAGGTACATCAGACCATTTGAAATTCTGGAAATAATCAGTGTTATAGCATACTGTTTAGCGATGCGGCCAAATCCCTCAATATTTCATGATGTGTTAAACATGTCATTGTTAATGAAATACTTTTTAGACCCAATTCATGTACTCACATATGAAAAAATACAACTGGAACCTGATTTTTCAAACTGTGAAAAGCCTATCTGGATTCTTAACACAATGGAGCTGGTATTGAGAAATCAGAAAACTCATCTAGTAAAGCTTCTTTGGAGAAACTAGAATATAGAGGAAGCAACATGGGAAACATAGGATGTTATGAAAAATAATCACCTAAATAATTTTGGCGAGTTTCATACACAAACCTTTGAGGATGGAATTTCAGAATGATGGGATAATGTAGCACCCCAAACAGTTCATGGTATGTTTCTCTGAAATATATTCTAGTTATAGCCTTGATTTCATGAATCAATAAGCCTATATAGAACAAAACATGGTTACTTATAGGAGATATCCATAACCAAGCCATTAAACTTAAATTTTCCAACTCTATAATTTTAATTTTAAAAATATGACATACACGGTTGTGTTCAAGATGACATTTTGAGTCTAATAGAATTAAATTAATTTTTGGTGAATAGTAACCTGCAATTATGATTAGTAACATACCCATATGAATATTAACATACACTTATGAATAGTAATATGATATTTATGAAAGGTATCCATACCATTGAGTGTTTAAGTGAATTTAGGCACCTTAAAAATGAAGATGAATATTTTAACTGTTTAATTTTTTCGATTAAATAATGATTTTTATTACATATTTAATTAATAATATTTAGGAAATTATTTTTGAAAAATGGACATCATTTTTGGATTATACATGTCGAGAAATCATTAGGGAGAATTTTTGGTATTTTTCTGAAATACATGAATTTTAAATGAATATTAAAATCAGATAATTCAAAATAAATGCAAAATAATTGATTAATTTTGTCATTGATGATGATCTACGGATGTAAGCCCAATTGATTCTTATTCACATGATAACATTACTATTATTGGTCTTGGATGACTGTCTATTCCTTGTCTTATTGAGAAATAATAAATTAATGAATTTTATATTAAAAAAACTCTTCTCTATCCTCCACTATAAAAACTACCATCACTCCCTCCTCTCTTCACTACTCTCAAGCCTTGTTCATTTCCAATATTCAGCCCAAATATATCCCCAAGATCCTCCCCCACGTCCAAAATCACCAATCCTCTTCAAAATACCAAAACCATTCCCCTTAATTGGTTTTCAAAGGAGGAAGTCTCATGAGGTAAACTTATCTTTCCAATTCATTCATTTCTTTTAAGTTCTTTTATTTTTGTTTCTTTCCTCACCACCCATCACCAAAATATTATGATAACATCAGTAACATAAATGTACTAGAATTTTTTATGCTAATGAGATATTTCATTATCTTCTCTCCTTTCCCCACCCTTTATTTGGAAGAAACAAATGCACCATTTGAGATGTGCTAATTTAGCACATTCAAGGACAACAGTTATAAAATTTCTATTAAAATATTTTATTCTATTCATGAAACCATTTGTTTTATGGTTGAAATAGATTATTATATATGTAATATATCCTATTTTTATTTTTTTAATCCTTTTGTAGAAATGGAATTATGTTTTAAATCAAATCATGTTCATTGTAATAAAAACCCGCCACTTAACCAAAACGGTTGTCACTAAGGTTATATATATATATATATATAAATTCAACCTCACTCTCATTTAAAAAAATAAATTTAAATCCATTTAATCTCCTATAAGATCACCAATGGCATATAACTTCATTTCTGTACAACCACTTCCATCATTAATATTTATCCGAACTTGAATATAAGTGAACCGAAGCAAGTAATCAAACGAGCCCGGACAATGAAATTGTACATTAATACTAATCAAAAAGGCCTTCAATGAACTAAAATGGTAATAATAATTCATTTACATATAGTAGAGGTATGTAATTATGAATTAATAATCCTAATGTTTTTATTCAGGTCTTTAATAACAAGTCATGAATGCCTTCAAGCATAAGGTAAGGGATCTTCTCTCTCGCTTTTGTTCATGAATATCCCCTATGTTGTGCCCTTTTAGTTTTAATTCCTAATGATGGAGTATGTTTTTCCACCTCCCCCGTACTACCCTTGTGACATATAGATAATGGAATACCTCTTTACCTCTAATTAAGCCCTCACAATAACACTCGTTACCATGAAAAAATGTTTGTAATGAGTTTTCTCATCTCACATTTATTTCTGTGAGATTTTCATTGTTCGTCACTTATTTCATGTATGGGATATATTTGTACTACCATTTTATATATAAAAAATTATTTTATTTATATTCATGTTATTCAATGATTCATTTGAGGGTTATTAAGTTTTGTTCATATGATTCGACCGATTACACTGTGGTAAGAGACTTTGTCTCAACTACTATTTTGTTGTGAATAACTTTTTATTGTGCAACTAATAATCATTTTGTGGTGTACTACTACCCATTTGGGATCGCTTATCTTTTGAAATTATATTTATCTTAAATATCCATAATCTCATATCATGGATATGTTTGTTGTCTAAACTATATACGATTTGACATACGGTGTTTATTTGGAATGTTATTTTAATTTTGGAAATATTAATGAATCTGTATACTCTACTCTATACGGATATTGAAAAGGAATATTTCTCTTATATTGAATCAATGAATAAATAATGCTTTTGACATGCAGTGGTGGGAGTGTCCCGCTATATCCCCTCGATGCATCGGTAGGTCTCAAGAGACAAATCAGTTTGGCAACAAACCAAATGAGTTTGATTCCAAAAGAAAAACAGATGGGTTTCTTCCCATAGAACTAATCCATATTTTAGAATTATGGTTTTTTGAGCCAGAAAAATGACATCTAAATAATAATCATTATCTTTATTCATTATCTGTTTGTACTATCCATGGGGTTTTAACTATGAAAAAATTTATGGACGCAGTTTCATTCTCAGTTTATTAATGGCATGAGTGTTTCATGTATTCACCATAACATATTCATTATGTTAGATTGGTTATAAATAACTAATTTATGTTTTCATGCTTCCACTATTTGTAACCCTTACTAATCATTTGAGTCCACCCCTTTCATTATTTTCCATAAACAGGTGATGAAGAGATAATAAATTATAATGCTCATGTAGTTGTTGTTTTTTGTTTTGTATTGTATTTTGTAACCTTTTCCAATGTAATTTGAGTGACAACAATGTATCTTGTTTCTTCAAGAATTCTAAAATAATCGGTCTTTAGGTATTTTCATTCCCTCTAAACATGCCAATATCGAAGTAATTCACCGGCTCCAGCATAGAGGGGTCGGGGTGTAGCAGTGGATTCCTCCTCGGACCTCGTCACCTAGTCCGGGTCTCCCTTATAGATTATAGTCATTTTTTGTGAAACTATTCTTAGTTTAATTTCTTCGTGGACACTAGTTAATTAAACTTCTTCTTTCGAGACATTCCAAAGGGTCCAGTAAGGGAAGCAACCTTCAGTCTGGGGAGAAGTCACATTGGACTTCACTAGCGTGTCTGGATGCTGGGACAGTGGTGTGTCTAGGTTTCTTCCCCTTATTATAGGGATTTTTTAGGGCATGGAAGCCCAAGGCATCCCACATCGAATGTGGGGAATCATATTCAATAAGAATATATCTGAGGTTTTCCTCAACATCCCATGTTTAACACAGGGTATGCCACGAGTTTAATGTCCATCGAAGATGGATCAGACTGATCAGAACACTAATTTGAGTGGATCATATGGGAGAAACCTCTGGGAGGAACAATTATGTTTGCATCAACGTGTTGTTAGCTTCACGATTTTTTTTGTGGAATGGGGAATGAGGTGACACGATCACACCGGGATGTGGCGGCCCAGGTAAGAGTAAAGATGGATGATGGAAAGGTTAATGATGTAAGTGGATAATGCGATTGAGTCAATTCGAGGAATATGGTGATATTGGGATTTTGTCTTGAAGAGACCTCCTATGAATCCCCGTGGTAGGGAAACAAAGTCCTATTAGTTCATATGATGATGATTTACCACCCATTGGGGATTTTAATGGCTTACCACCGGATGATGATGTCAACAGCATACCATGGTATGGGGTCGCAATGGCTTACCGATGGATAGGGATGTCAATGGCATATCGCTGGATAGTGTCGCAACGGCTTACAGCTGGATAGGGATGTCAATAACATACCACTGAACAAGGTCGCAACGGCTTACCGTGGGATGAGGTCGCAACGGCTTACTGTCAGATGGGGAGAACCTCAGGGAGGCTTCCTACGTACCTTATCTTGGAGACAAGGATAAAACCCACGCTGCTCCTGCGGGATGGGGGACATTGATCCGATGTGGAGGGGGACCTGGGGTAAAATGGATTTTTGGGATTAAACCACAAAGATGTGTCCTACGTACCTAGACTTAGCAAGGATCAATGTCCACGAAGTTCGGTTGGGTGAAACGGCTTTCCGATGACTAGGGAAGCAATGACTTACCGCTGATTGAGGTTCACAATTTATCATCTTGCATGATTGGGGTGAACCAACATGAACGGGGTCAGTGTGACTGGGTGTTGGGCTTGAACCTCAGGGAGGCTTCCTTCGTACCTTATCGTGGAGACAAGGACCAAAGGAATCGTAGTTCGTGGGGGTGTTTGGTGAACCGACATGAAGATTTTTGGGACCAATGGGTGGTGGGCTTCAACCTCCAGGAGGATTCCTACATACATTGCCTTGGCTAGGATCATGGACCTAGTAGTTCAGGTTGGATGTGGGCATTACACTCTAGGATATCTAGAGAGGATTTCATGGTTTAGGCTTTCTTTAATCCCATGTGAGTCATGCTCAGCATGAGAAACAGAATACATCAAACACCTGATGATCACCTCATGAAATATACAACTACATGAAGTGTAGTGGGGATCACATGTGGTTAACGGACCAAAGAGGAAACATGGGCTTATGCACGGTTCACAGCCTGGGGAGATTGAGGTTTGGAAATACTCAAGGGTGGAGGCCCAGGTGGTGACAAAACTAAGTGGGAGACGGATTTGGCACCCAGTAAGAGAGGATGAGTAGGGGTGTTGCCTTCTGCAAGGAATGCTAGGGGATTACACCAGGGTGGTTTCCCTTTCTCCATGGACTGACATCGCTCCAATGAAGTGGATCCCATTCCATGTGTGGAATAATCTCACTCCTATGGAGACAAGTGGCCATAAAGAATGTCCATGGTGGGGAACACCAAGCCCAACACATAGGTCATGGTCACAGTTTAACTTCATGTGCTGAGGATGATGGTGCATAGCAGTGTAAAGTCATGCAGCTCGGATGAGGTGGGTTTAATCTGTACCCCTAGAAAATACATAACTGGCCCCCTCTACATCTTGGTGAAGTGATGGGACCAGAAAAACTGTGACTATGGGGTGTTGTGAGGTGATCTCATTGGGGTCCACAATTTCATGGTTATGCAAAGAAGCATTAGCTGTTAGCGTCCCTATGCGAAGAAGCATGAGGCAAAGCAACACAATGTAAAACACCGCCCAAGGGACTTTGAGGTTAATTTGTACAATCCTTGAGGGATGTACGAGAAAAGGGTGTTGGATGAAGGTGTTTTAGGCATGAGAGGAACCCGAAAATCATGTTTGGAAGTGGGACATAGAACACATGCACACAAAGAGGGAATCTTGTGCGCAAACAGAACAGTTGTGCGGAAAACTCCGGGTCGGTGCACAATTGAGGAACTTGCATGGAAAAGACTAGGTCAGCGTGCAATTGCACCGCTTGCACCGAAAAGGATGGATTAATGTACAATTTAACTTCTTGTGTGGAAAAGTCTAGGTCAATGTGAAATTGGAGCGTCCGAGTGTGTAAAGTGGAGTCATGGTTTTGTGGGCAAAAAGAGGAGATTGCGTGAATGGAATCCGGGTTTCACGCAGTTGGAAGAGCATATGCTCAACTGGAAAGGATTGCGCACAATTGGAAGGGATTTCCTGCAGGGGATGGGACTCAAAGGGATTTAGATGAGGGCTATGTCTGAGTGGTTTCATGTGAAAGCAGACCCCTAGGAAACCTATTGTGAAAAATACCATCCCTGAAAGCCATATTTTGCGCGCAGGAGAATATGATTTCACACATAGGAGACGATTCAGATTTTTCACCCATTGGATGATGAAGGGGAACCCTTCTTTTTATAGGTTCTTAGGGCCACTCGATCCACCGGGAAACTGGTCTGTGCGAAGGTTGGCATGGCATTGTCGGTAGTGCGAAAGATGATCCTCATGGGGACGGTGCGTGTAAATTTCCAGGCCCACGGTCAGTGACATAGATGTTCCTTCCTCGGCATGGTTTTTTTTGTGAATACATATAAAACATCCTCAGATCTCACGAATTTCTGCATGGGAAGGATTTTTTCATAAACACCTGAGATTTTTTCAGGCAGGCCTTTTGGTCCCCCCTGAATGGATCACCAAGTAAAAATATGTCTTCGGTTTGTTGCGCCAAAACATCCTTCATCCCTTGATCATTTTCAGCATCTACAAATTCCCCCCTCAGAATTAGATTGATGAGGGGATTCAATGGTCAGATTTAAAGGGAAATTCCAAGACTCATAACTTCCAGGAGTCTATGCGTGAAAGACCCACAGATGCAAGAAAATCCAGCAAGTGGCGTGCTAATCTCTTTTTGCACATGATAAAGTCCTACTACATGCCTATAAAAACCCTCGTGGATCCCTCATTCCATAAATATTTTTTCTTTTAAAATAATTCATGAGCTTTCATGCATGAAATACTTCCCTTGTCTTGTGTGAAAACCCACTTCGGTTGCGCATAATTGCCCAAGTCCAACTACCGTTTTACGCGCAAACCCGGGATTTTTTGCGCCACTTTCTCTGTCATTCCCATCAACACCTGATTGTTCATGCTGCCTACTAGTTTTTTCGTGCCATCTCATAGTTTTTCATGCCAACTCCTAGTTTTTCTTTCCATCTCCTTGAGACCAATCTGGAAGAAGGTGGCTGCTAATCGGACTAACACTGAAAGAGAAGTTGTGTTTTCCGCTAGAAGGGATGAGATGGTTGCCAAACCTGAGGTTTATAAAACCTAAAATATTGTATCAAAAAACCATAATATCTTCATCATTTTGACCCCATCCTAGAAGGAGTATGTACTTTTTGAGAACATGCCGATATGGGACTTTAGTATTTTGGAGGTGGTACTCGTGCCACAATTAATAGTCGACAAACCACGGTCGTGGGTGACCCACAAGGATATCCTAACTCAATATAATATCACTAAAAATGGCCATCCTTCGAGAGAAACTATGAATATGGATGTTTACGTCCTGAATCCCATGAACAGGACTATTGTGGGAAGTGACCTGGTCACAGAGGATTCTCCATCCCATTACACGAGTACTTTTTGACATGGTATCACTGATGAAACTAAAGGCTGACTGCAGGATTAGGATCTACAATATGGAGTATATTTCACCAGTGAATGGTCCTTGGTGTATTGGGTATTCCTGATGTGTGACCAGTTTGGGGCCAAACTACGGCACATTGGGTTGTTCATGGAAGTGTGGACATCATATTTCCATTTCTTTTTCAGCATGAACATGTGCCTGATCTGTTTACCCTATGGTCCCCCATTACCATTACCTATCATATTCACTATGGGGATGTTGGTATTAGCCTTTGGGACATTCATTACATTGGGGTTATCACTTTTTATGGGCACTAGTACGATGAATTCCTTCCTATGAAGAACATATTGGGAGACAGATCATAAACTCCAATCCTAACATGTCCTTTGTTGGAGCTGGCTAAGGAGAGGATGGGGGTCAAGGACTTTTGGAAGGAAATCTCCTAAAAATGGTTTATAATATTTTTTCAAAGACATATGAATGTCAATATGCTAGGGCGAGGAAGACGGTGTCCGACCATGACAGAGGAGAAAAATCAGATCGTACTGGAGGATCCTGGAGGTGGGGGAATATCAATCATGGGGCATTAGTATAAATGAGTGTCTGGAACTGAATTTTGGGTACGCCGGATTTTGTGAAACCTTCCTGAGTGGGTGGCTCCTACTGGTGAGGGACACAAAGATTGGAGTTCGTCCAACGACCTTAGTGATGGATGGCATCATGACCACTAATCATAGTTTCAATTTGGGAGTCCTTGTGTTAGACTACTTGTACTCCATTCTGGACCACATTTTGAGAGGGGTCACCAAGGAGGATCTATGTTCCCTTCCAAATATTTTATTTCTAGGTCACGGCTCATTGAGGCGGGTATACCTTTCAAAATTCCAGTCATCCTTCGGGTAATGGCATGTGACCTTCCTTTCTGAACAATACAGGGGTCATGTCGTTGACGCACAATGAGGTGGGGGTAAGGATCAAAATCAACAACCATGCCAAATACAGTTTTATCCCATTCCCCACCCCGACTGGGTAGATTATTGACAATGGGAATGGCTCATTAGAGAAAAGGGAATACATACAGGGAATGAGTGGGGGGGTGCTTGTGGCTGGAGTTGATGGGAAGATCCTTTTTGGGCCCTATGTGCCATCAAGATTTGCCAGAAAGTTTGGATGCCTCCCTTGGATGCCAAATAAAGTGTATACAAATGTTATGGAGGATAGGAATCCCTGTGTTCATTCCAAAATGTGGCTGATTTTTATATCCCACCACTATGGCGACGTCATTAGCTTTCCCCCCTCCGGTGTCGATGCTGGTCTCTCGATAGAATATGATGACCATTGGGCAGTAGCATACATTTAGGGGCTTTTTTTGGAAGAGAGACTATTATTTCAAGGTAGCTAGGGTAGAACCTTGGTGGCGAGAGAGGAGACATGGCGTTGTCAGGTAGGAATGGCTGGAAGCGAGTCGGGCAACTGGGTCCACAGAGGCTGGGACTACAGTAGCGGGAACCTCGCATGGCATGGATGTGCCTTCATCGCCCAGGGGGAGAGGGGATCATGGAGGGGTCATGGAAATTACCTGGAATAAAATATGATATCAACTTCAACCTTCTGATGATACAATATTCCTAGCTCTATGGTTATCTTGGTTGACCCATTGACAATTGATGGACATGGAAGCCCTCTGGAAAAAGATAATATGAGACGAGATCCAGCTGCCAGAGGTCAGACTCATCAGGTTGGATGACAGGGTAAACAACCATCGTTGGCACGTGTACCTGATGGCCATGGATGCGTATGCACACCAGTGAGGTCGGTGTGAGGAACCACCCCTCCTGGTGAAGGTAATGATCAGCTAGAAGCACGATCCAGATAATAGGTTACACAAGGATGACTAAAATGATGAGGATTTAGAGGGTAATCAGATGGAAGTGGAGGAGGTTGAACGATAAGGTGAAGGAAAGATGAAGGATGAGGTGGAGTAGAAGAGGAGCACAAAGGAGGAGGGTCCTAAGGGACATGCCACCATGGGATCCTTAGGAACAGTTGCGATATCATTAGCTATGATGTAGACATATCTAAGATACTATAGGAATATCTCCCACATTATATATCCTTCCAATCGTCATTTTTTTCATTGTAACCCTCAATTAGATCTCCTTATTCTGCTTAGGTGTATATTGGCGCTGACCAAGAGTTTCTATTTGAAGGGGGGGCAGAGGCGCCAATAGAACAATGTGGGGAGTGGACGCCCATTTTTGAGCCGATATGTTCTGAGGGATCGCCCACCATGACAGCTCCAACAGTAATGGGAATTCTAGATGCCAGTGAACTGAGTTCTTGAATTTTCTTATCACTTAGCCGCTTGTATGGGCTATTAGAGAACCCGGCTGATCAGGGTGTTCATTTTTTTTGTAGTAATCACAGCATTGGAGGCTTGGCAGGCTACCGAATCCAGAACATCCTTTAGTGATTTTATGGAAAATGTGTCGGCCCATTTAGGGAACATTTCACAAACAGAGACCGTATGTGCACTTGGTGAACAAATATATATTGATACCAGTGGTATTAATGTCCGGGCATGGCCTAAATTTGGTGAATGAGTTACAGAGACTATGGAAAGAGTGGATGGTCCCCCGAACGTTGGAGATCCCAAACCCATGGGGGGATACCAGAAAAAGAACCTACAACTGATCTGTTGGCTTCTTTCCTCAACAATCGGCCTAAAAATCATAAGGGGATATATTATTCTGATTTGGAGGCAGCCGATGAGAGACGTATAATGTGACGAAATGGGTTGAAGTATGTCAAGCTCTTTCTTGTTCAACCTCAGATAGAATGGCTAAAAAGGATGGGATCTCACCACTCCTAGCTATTCTTTCTCTATGCTAGAGAGGTAAATTCTCACCATCATCATTTGACAGTCCACGATTATATAGCTGAGAAGTTGCGCAAGATTAGTCGATGCTCCGATGTTGCCCAGTGTTAGAAAGAGTCGGGGAGTACCCAAGCGTTTATAAAGGTAGAACAAGAGGTCTAAGGCCTTGAAGGAAATATGAAAGATAATGAGGTATTCATTGCCAACTGTTCTGAGCTTATGGAGCTATTGAGGGCCTAGCTAGAGGACTCCCAAGAGATGCTAGTGGAAGCGTGTCACCAAATGAATGAACTTCAAACTGAACAGGAGAAAGAACAGGCTAGGGAATGTGAACTGTGATCTGTTTCCACTAATGAAGAGAGTGATCTCAGGGGGCAGGAAGCAATCATGGTGGCTACAAGACAAAAGGTAGCTACATTGGAACGATCTATCCTAGATGTTTATCCTTAAGGGCCATTTATTGGTCAAACTCCTAAGCTCATTTATCCTTACTACCTACTATTATGAACTGCATTTACGGATAGATGTAGGGATATATTTATTTACTTGTTCATTTTGTTTAATGCATTCATTTACAATCCTGAAATAAATAGATATCCATTCCTAATCTCCCATGGGTCATACCCGGTGTGATAAACAAGGGATTCTTGCACAATTACTTTTTTTGAATATATGAGTGTCAATCGAGCTTTGGGAACCCGAGGTTCAACCAACTAGTCAGGATTCCTGGGAAGAGAATTGAGAGACCTGACTGGAGAATGAAGCTCTCAGAACAGTATAATTACCGTTTTCCCAGTGTTCTCTTATGCACGAATGGGGTAACGCTATCGGAATTGGAATAAATCCGAACTGGGGGGAATGAAAGGTGTGAATCAGAATACCCTTGATTCGGAACACTGTAGTGATGGAATTACAATTATGAATGACTATTGACCGTATTAGAAACACAATATCCTTATTATGTTAACCTGAAATGGGGATAAAAAATGATGGATGACTTCAGACCATTTTAGAAACATGGGGCCTAACATAAAATGTCATCCATAAGTCTTCTAGAACATTATTCCAGGATAGAAGGCGAGCCGTAGGTCGTGCATCCATACTGATAGGGAATTCCTCTAGACCTGAAATATGATGAGGATCCAAATAAAGGGTACAAAAACCCTGGACCATGGTTAACAGTTTAATGTCATGCTACATGGTCTGTAGGCTCTTAGTTTAAGGTCATAAAGAGTGGACCTTGATCAGCGCCGAGGGGCCAAGACGGTTAATAACCCTGGGGCTGGGCCCAATAAGAAATACATGGGCATCGACACATATCACATAATGCTGAGAATCAAGACAAAATGTAGTTCTTGGGGAAAATTGTGGTCAGTGACCAACACTGGTTGGGAGAATCCTCTCCAGGGAGGAAACTAATGCATCACGTGATTAATATAGGGCATCCCAAACTTGATCAGGGTAGAAACACAATTTAGTGTCATGCGTTGAGGACATATGAACCTATGTAGTTTAATGTCATACGATTGGATGTGGAGTGAAATGGAAGATCCCAGAAAGGGATTATGTAGAGCGGTGACTATAAACCTAATGTGAATGAGGACTTGGAGTCCATATCACACAACGTATCCCAAGATGAAACTATTCAGGACAAGGGACCAAAAGAGAATATTTGTTTGGGCCCAAAGCAAAGTGGACAGGAGCTTCTACGTACCTCATGAGGATTGGAATCAAGCCAGACGTAGTTATGATAACGCAATTTAACATCATGCAGAACGAGGAACAGTACGCATGGCATGGCTGCGCCAGTACACGTCCTACCGGAACTACTAAGCCCACATGATTCGTGCTCGATGTGGGAAATAAGAAGTAGTGATGGGACATTCCTAGCACAGGAAGGAACACATTAGGGGTGATGGGACACTAGGTGAATGTCATCCCACTAATGTTGATCCACCTATATAACTCAACTAGGTGCGTGGAAGAGTAAAGCCGAGTATGTTGGAATTCCACTTGAACATAAAGAAGCTAAAATATGGGAATCATGATCCTTGAGATCAGGACCAAAATGATGGTGGCGTGATGATAGGGGATAGCTATTGAAAATTCTTGAATCACAGTATCCACATTGAATTTTCTTGATATGGGGACAAACAAATGAAGGTTGACTATTGACCATGTTCGAAACGGATGACCTGTCACAGGTGCCACATGCGATCTTCATGGACGATGTAATATCACAGTAGGTAAGACAATGTGGCATTATACCTGGCTACGAAGGTGGTACCTTCATACATGGAAGAGGATGAGGATCCAAATGACGGGATCACTACGACTGGACATGGAACGAGGGGAATGTCCCTGTGAAAATTCCATATTTTGGGATCTTTTTTCAAAACGAAGTTGAATACGACTATAAGACATATCTGATAGAGGGATTCAAATCCCATCCCATGGTCACGGGTCCTGTGGTCACACGCTTTCATCTTAAGGTCCTAGGGTGGACCATTAAGGGAGACATTATTTAATCGATTGTGTGCAGGGTGGCAAAATAGCCAAATGTGATGTGTAGTTCCCATAAGGAGATCTTAGTTTGGGGTCATATAACTCAGACCACACTAGAAAAATATATGGGATGCAAATGGTGCATCTATTGAAAAACCCAACGTGAACGAGAACCTATGATGTACTCAACACACCACATGTTCCAAAATGAGATTGGTCCAAGGGGCTGAAAAATAAGCGACATGATTTGTAGATTTCTATGGCTGGACCCAGAGACCAAAATTCATGTGCGTTCCTACGTATCCCATGAGGATGGAAATCCATCCAAACATAGTTCTGGAAAATGTCGTGATTTTTAACGTCTGGAGGAAAGGATGTAGGGTGGTATTAGTTTATGGTCATAGATTTTGGACCACAGATGGTAGGAAATGAGAGACACATGACAATGTAATTACAAGACCCGGCATGAATGGGGACCTAGTCCAGATCACCATGCGCTTCGTGGGGGAGGTTTCAGGTCAAGGGACTGAAAATTAAAGTTAGATTGAGCCCGAGACAAGGTTCAAGGATGTTCCTAAGTAACCCATGAAGATGTGGATCATGCCTAACATAGTTCTAAGTATGGCGTGGTAGGATACCGGTGCTAGGGATAATAAGGTTGTGCGGATCTGGCCCTTGCACCAAAAGAAGCGGTATTTGATATATCTTTTTTTCCCTTAGGATGAATGGTTTTTTGTGAAGTGATGGACCTAAGATTGAAGGTCCAGGAATCACTATAGGAATCAATCCATATACAGGCATTGAAAAATGGTATGGTGTGTAACAGTTACCAAACATGATGTCCCTTTGGTTGGGGACATCCCAATGGAGTTCCATTTCTCGTCGTACGACTAGGACAATATTGTCACAGTTTGGGGTCATGTGATGGGACCAACCATGCATTTTGATTGTCGTATGGGATAGAAGCACCATTTTAATGTCATGTGGGACTAAGACTCATAGTTTAATGTCATCGGCTTATACATGTAGAGGAGTGATGAAGTTTCAGAGGGGATTCCCATGGCATGATAAAGAATACCCAACATGAATTAGGACAAGGTCCACACCATACCGTGCGCAATTCCATGGAGAGATCCAAGAGCTGAGGGGGCAGGAAAGATTAGAGGAAAAGGGGATGGGGACACTAGCTCCCTATTGAGCTGGACCAGAAGACGAGATGACCGGGTTTTCCTACGTATCACATGAAAACATGAATCATGCCACACGTAGTTCTTGAATGTTGGACAAGAAGTATGGGGTCTTACTCCTAGAAAGAGGCATATGTGGTGTGGCTAATGCAATCCCAACAAGAATAAAGACATAATCCTATACTAATCCATGCAGTCCCATAAGAGTTAAAGCCCCAATGGCAGGACAGATGTTATAAATTTGTGGAATTTGAGCTGGACCCAAAGACAAGAGTCTAGGAATTAGTATGTATCCCATGGGAATGGGATTCGAGCTGTAAATAGTTATAAATGAGATATTATTTTATGGTATTAGAGATTGGACCATAGAATAGATAAATCCTTCCAAGTAAGTGCGGACCTCAACCTGATCCATAAGCTCACGTGAGATAAACTTGGTGTGGGAAACAAGGGCGGATGAGGTTTTTCCAATACCTGGAATGTACGCCAAAGGGAAGTTGGTGCGGAGCCACGAATGATGCCTTTACCGTGGCTTTTTCCCTCCTAACATGAAAATACACACTGAGGGATAGTGCGAGGAGTTTCAAAATTCTATTTGACATGATGGTGTGGAAAATAATATGAACCATGTAACCAAAATTCAAGGCTTAAATGGTCTTTTGTGAAGGTGGAGGATAACTAGTGACCATTTTCGAAACAAATCATCCATATCACATTAGCCTGAAATGGGGAGAAACAAATTAGAATCGACCACTGACCATATTCTCAACGCGGGACTTGTATCTCTTTGTTGTCTAAAACTCTCGAGGATATTATCATGTAATGGTAGGGGGACCATTTGCCTAGAATAGATGCCATTTGGGGGTCCCTTCGGGTGTCAAAGATTATGGAATCCCAAATGAAAGGGAAAACAAATCCTGGAAGGTGGGTTGGAACATGTCCAGGTAAAATCCAACACTCCAGACATTCAACCAGAGTACAATGTAGAACATTGTTGAATCACCGAAGAGGTTAAAGGGGCTAAAAATTAGAGTGGCCCATTTGAAAATATGAGTATTGGACAAGGGAATAGATAACTCAAAGGAGAATGAGGTATATATCGTGGTTGTCTCAAACCTTACGTGAATGAGGTCATAGTCTCATACCACACCATATTCCCCTCTCCATGGGAATGTGTAGGCTAAGGGGCCAAGGTGAAAGGGAGATTTCTAGGAGATGGTGATGGACCCAAAGTCTAGATGTGCGGGCATTCCTATGTGTCCCATGGGGATAGGAATCAAGAAACACATAGTTCTAGAAGATGGTAATGTGTAGTATACTGTCATGCAGTAAGGACACAAATGGGTATGATACACCCAAATAAAGAAGGTGTACCACGCGGCAAGTAACCTGACTATAATGAGGACATAATCCCATACCACACCGTACAATCCTATGTGAGGACTTGGACCAAGGGACCAAAAAGGCCAACGGGCTAGAGGATGGGCCTTGGATGTAATGTCGCGGTCAGTTTTCAGTTTAATGTCTTGGAGTGGGGATGAAGGTAGGGGTAAGGTATCTTGTCCAGGAATGTCTATGGCACAACGAATTACCTGACAGGAATGAGTATATAATATCACACCACACCGTACAACCCTAAGTGAGAACATGGTCTAGGGGACCGAAAATGCCAAGGGGCCTGAAGTTGGGACTCATATGGAAAGTCCCAACTAGTTTTCAGTTTAATGTCTTGTAGCGAGGATGAAGGTGATCTTAGTTTAGGTTCATTGTTCTCAGACCGTATATGCCTAGTTTAATGTCTTGTGTGTGGGAAAGAGAGGGTGAATCATTGTGCTTATATAAGACCACAATGAAGAAATGATGATCGTGGACAACTATTGTCCAGGTTTGCAACACAGTATCCACCCTTGTCTGACTGGTGGTTGAGATAAACAATTGATCATCAAATTTTTACCATATTTTCAACACAAGACATTCATCAACTTGTCACTTGCAATCATCAAGGGTGTTATCATGAAATAGTAGGAGGGCCCTTGGGCCGAGAATCCATGCCATTCGGGGGCCCTTCTAGATATAGAGGGTGGTGGAAATGAAAAAGATGGGTCAGGCCGAGCATGGCTAGGCCTATTCATGTGAAATAGATGATAAATGAATGAAGGGATATCTCAAGGGGATATGTGTGGCATGGTGAAAAAACCCTATGTGAATGAGGACATGAGTTCACAGCACACCACACAGTTCAAAATGAGAACCTGGGTGAAGGAACCGAAAGGGTCGAAGGACCTGAGGCTGGGTGTCCTTGGAAACTATTTTCATATAACCACATATGAGGGTGCTTCTCATCACAGTTCTTAAGCCAATGTGAGAAGTGCTCGGTGTGGGAAAAAAGGTGTCAGATTCGTCTTTTCCCTATCATATAAGGGTCTGAAAGATGGCATCATCTGAAGAGAGTCACAACACGAAGATACAATGGGTAAGATGAAAAATCACACTCAATGTTTGTGATATACGGGGGTGGTGACAATGATAAAGGATATTCACTGACCATATTCAAAACCAAACGTCCTTATAGTGTGACTTGAAATCGGAATAACAAATGAGCATCAATTTATGACCATATTTACAACATGAGACTTGTATCAATTTTCATCCCAACTTCCTCAAGGGTGTTGGCCCAAAGTGGTAGGAGAGACCTTTGGCCGAGCATCCATGCCATTCAGGGGCCCTTCTGGATGTGAAATATGATGCAATCCCAATCAAAGTTGTGGTAGAATCATTGTAGTTCCCATGAATTTTAATGTCAAGAAGGGTGGTGAAAGTGATGGACATTGCTAGGGAGTGGGACATATGGAAGGATCGAGATGAGTTCGACATGAATTGGGGAAAAACCTATATCATACCATATTTCATGATTTGAGGGGAGATTCTAAAGTTTGTCATGGGCCAATAGAAAAAATTTTATGGCGTTCCTACATATCCCATGATTATGGGAATCAAGCCATATGTAGTTCTTCAAGGCCATGCTGTTTAACGTCATGTGGTGAGGATGTGGGAGGATAGAAGAATGGGGAGGGGCACATGGTTCGACCATCGTAATCCAAACATGAGTGGGGCTAAAGAATCCTACACTATCCCATGCAAGGACCCTCTTAGAGAACTATACCTAGGGGGATAGTGAATGTGATGGGTCTGGTGGATGGACTCAGGACCGAGCATCTGAGCATTTCTACATTTCCCATGCAGATGGGAATCAAGCCCTATGTAGTTCTAAGGGTGTAGTTTAACATCTTGCAGGATGGAATATAGTTTAACGTCATATGGGATGTTTTACTATTTAAATTCATGTAGGACTAGACAATTTTGGATTGTGTGCGATCAAATAGTATAGGGTCATGTGGGACCAGCTGGCTTAGGAAAAGTATTGTAGGAGGAATTTGGCATTGGTGGGTACGCTCCCCATCCATGGTCACTAGTGAGTAGGAACCATTGTGGTAAACCTTTTTACAATGAAATTTCAGTCCATTTGGGTTCCAACTTGGGTGGTTTCCTTCAATGTATCATTAGTGTCCAGAGGGCCAATACCATTTCGCCTTGCAAGAAGGTGTGAAGACGATCATTCTTGATGAAATCTCTAGCCTTATTTTTATGGAGACATTCTAGGTTGTGCAAGGCTTGAAGCCTATTTTCATCAAGTGCTTCCAACTCATCCTGACTAATTTCAGCTACCTTATCTGGCACCTGCTGGTCATTGACCGATGTACATAACGAAGGAAGCTAAATATCGATGCGCAGGACAGCCTCAGTTTCATACACCAGGGAATATGGGGTCACCTAGGTGGAATTACGAGTCATTGTCTGATAAGCCCATATTGTATTGGTGATCTTTCCAGACAAACTCTTCTTATTATGACGTACTATTTTTAGAAAAATTTTATAGAGGGTTTTGTTGAATTACTAGATATGTCCATTTGCATGTGCATGATAGTTGGAGGTATGGTTAGAGTGGATTTTGTACTTAGCATACAATTTCTTCAGATCAACCGCTCGGAAAGTTGGGTCGTTATCGATGAGGACGGCATAAGGGACTCCAAACTAATAGATGATATTGGAGGTTACAGAGTAAACAATAGAATGGTCCTTGTCCTCCTTGATCGGAACTGACTCTGCCCAATTGGAAACGAAATTAATAGTGGTCTGAATGAACCGACATTAGCGAACATTCAACGTCATATATGGTACCACAACATCAAGTCCCTAGAGTGTGAAGCCCCAAGAGTAATTGGTAGTGTGTAGATGTTCTGGTGGCCTATGCACGATGTTGGAATGAACATGAAATGCATGAAACCTTTTTGTGAACTCAATGTAGTCATGGATCATTGAGGGAAAAAAGTACTCCAGTCTTCAGATCTGATGGGGCAGCTTCGGCCCAGTCTGATGGGCACCACTGGAATTGGAAAGAACCTCCTGCATGACCTGACAAATATAGACTCCTTGGATAAAATAGAGGATAACACCATTAAACCCATTATTTTAGATGATCTAATCAATATTGGACCTACCCTGGAGGGTAAAATGTAATGCACAATGTCAGATTCGCTCGCGCTTGGCCCGATCAGCTGGGAGGTAACCATTTGGTAGATACTCGACAAAGGGGGATCTCGATTCGGGAGTCACCTCAACCACTACATATTGTGGTACTTACATGGAGGCACCAATGGTATGATGACTCAATTGTAGTCTGTCATTGTCATATGTTGAGACAAGAGAAATGAATCTATGATGCCCCATGTCGTTAATCAGATCATCCTGATCAGGTTCTGTATGTTATCCAGCCCGGCTGGCCAGGGCGTCAGCTCGACCATTCTAATATTGAGGGACATGAGTAGCATCTGAATGATATGGGAATTGGGTCATTATATAGAGATTGAACACAAAAAATGGTACGAGCTTTGGATTTCCGATGACAAATCCACCATTTATATTCTTGATAACTAGTTCAGAATCACCTTTCACATGAAAATAGGGCACATCAATCTCAAGGGCCAGCTCACGGCCAGTGATGAGAGCCTGATACTCTACCTCATTGTTGGTGTAACCTTCTAACAAAAGGAATGATTATGTTAGAATGGTTGGTGTTGGAGTAATAAAGACAATACCCAATCCTACCCTGTTGAGACAGGTATCATTGAGCCTCCTGCTGGTGGGGCTTCGGGAAGCACCATTGAAATGAATTTTCCAATAAGGTATGACATGATCTACTGAGAGGATTGACTCATTTGGATAATCAATCTCCAGGGACTGGTCTTTAGGGGCTGGATGGGCAGCTAGTACATCTTCCAATGCTTTCCCCTTAATAGCCTTCTAAGGGAAAAATTTGATGTCGAATTGTAGGAGGATTACTACCTACCATGTTAGGTGGCCTGTCAGCATGGGACGACTAGGTATGTATATCAGTGGTTCTACCCAGGACACCAGCTAAATGTCATGGTGTTGTAGGTAATGCCACAACTTCTGTACTACGACTATGAGAACAATGTAGCTTTTCTCGATGGGGTAGTATCTGGTCTCCATAAAGAGGAGCGTATGGCTGATGTAGAAGATGTTGTTTTTAGTTACCTCATTTTTCTTCTGGGTGAGAAGGGTGCCAATAGATCGTTCGAGGGAAGTCACATAATGAACCAGTGGTTTTCTGAAGACAGGTGGTAATAATACTATAGGTTGGAGGAGATACTTCTTGATTTTCTCGAACGCAGTCTGGCACTCTTCATCCCATTCATAAGAGGTGCCTTTCATCATAAGCTGATAAAAGGTCCTACACTTTCCAACAAGATTCACAATGAATCAGCGTATATAGGATAAGTGGCCTTGAAAACCACAAAGCTACCAAATATTGTTCGGGGGAGGCATCAGGATGATGGCCTTGATCTTTTTTGGGTCAATCTTGATGCCCCTATATCTAACAACGAAGCCAAGAAACATGCCGACGGTGACCCCAAAGGAAAGTTTTAATGGGTTCAACTTCAGGAGGAGAGAATAGAGGAAGCAGAACACTTTCTCAAGGTCCTTGAGAATGTCCTGGTTCCAATAAGATTTGACCACTTTATTTTCCACATAGTATTCCACACATTTTATGAGGATCAGCTTGAATAAAAAATGAATAGCACGCTCATATGTGGAACCTGCATTATTTTTGCTGAAGGGCATGACATGGTAACAGAAAGTACCCTACGACACCATGAATGATGTGGATTCTTCATCCTCAGGGTCCATTTAGATCTGGTTGTATACAGAGTAACCATCCATGAAGGAGATGGCATGGAACCCAGCCATAGCATCGATCACAAACTCTGTCACAGGAAGGGTAAAATCATCCTTCAGGAACTGACGGTTGATATCTCAGAAGTCGATACAGACTCTGATCTACTCGTTCTTTTTCCGGATTGGAAAAATGTTGGATATCCATTTGAGGTACTGGACCTCCATAAAAAAATTGGATCTGATGAACTTATCAAGTTCCTCCTCTACCATGGCACCGTGAGAAGGGTGAATCTTTCTGAAATGCTGTTTTAACCCGTGATGATATGTCGGGAGACCAAGGTGGTGTTTGGCTACCTAAAGATCTAGTCCTGGAATCTCATTGTATCTCCAAGTGAATACATCACGATGTTGTTTTATAAATCTAAGAATAGTTTCTACTCATTGAGGGTCATGTAGGCATTTATCAACATGGATCTTGGGTCTACCATGCTACCAAGGTGCACCACAACATGTTCATTGACCGTGGCAGAGACGCCCTCTTCAAGTACGGTGGGAGAATCATCCAAATCCTCTTCTTTGCTTTTGGAAGAGGGATCCACAGTGGGAGGAGCTTCCTCTGGGTCGACAGATCCCAGGGAAAGGCGGGTACCAGCCTGAGCGGCAGTGGTCACTGTATTGGGAGATTCCGAGGGTGCCGAAACCAAAGAAATGAAGGCTGTCGATCTGCACCCATCTGGTCTTTCTCCCAAGGGGACAAGCTTGATTATATCAAAGAAATAGTGGCTCAGTGGGTGGAGCCGATTAATTCAAGCCCAGAAAAATAAGCATGAATGATGTATTGTCCTTGCCATGGGGAAGACATCCTGATACCTTTTGAAGGTAAGAGGTTTTGGGATCACCTGCACCTTATTTGTATAGGAGAACAAAGTGATATCCTGATGTCTATTGTACCTGAGAATATTCTCCCCCCTTGTACCAGAGAGAATAAAAAATTTCCTCATTTCGGGGGTCATGGCCTCCAATCATTGGATCAGGAAGATGTAGGCATCATCCAAACCTAACCAGGGGTTAGTTGCAACTGCAATGGGTTCAACCTCACTGGCCTGGATCTGATTGTCCTTGACCTTGTGATAGTTGGAATCCAAGTATCATGATTCAAAATAGGAAAAAGGAGACACGTCACCTTGGAGGATTCCCACTCGACCATTAAAGGAGTACTTGAGCCAGTGGTGATACGATGAGGGATCCAACACGTGCCAGTGGAGCCATGGTTTTCCCATCAATGCATTGTGTGAGGGATGTTGGGAGACAACCATAACATCATCGTTGGAAGATGGGCAACAATACTAGGTATTCAAATGGATCTTGTTGACCGGGGTCTACTCTGTCCTGTCTTATAACTAGATTTTCAGGTTTGAGTGAGTCAAGTCGTCTTCAAATAACCCCAGCATCTATAGTGTTTGTGTCGAGATAAGGTTAATCTTGGAGCTCATGTCTACAAGACAGTAGGGAATGTCCATGCCATTGAATTGGATAGTGATGTAAAGTGGTAGAACGTTCCCCTATATGGTAGAACCTTCATCTTCTCTAGAGAATGAGATTATGGATTGACATTTAGCAATCTCTATCACTTCCGCATGAAAGGCCTCTATAGCTACTACCTCCTTCTGGAACTCGAGGGGGCTTCTTAAAGCCTCAGCAAGGGTCACACACATATTTGACAATAGTAAAAGGGCCTCAAGGATGCAGATCCTCACTGAGATATTGGAAAGGTGCTTGATAATAAAATACTTCCGCGCGATGTGTGAACATCTCTTTATAGGAGGTCGCTCAATGACAGGAGGTACGGTGGCCCCTGCCGGCTGGACCAGCGGCTGACTAGTGCTAGGAATATCCCACTGCTCAGTAGTCAGTGCCCATAGAGTGGCTACCGGATGGGGGTTGGATGACTGAGACCATCCTCTAGCAGGGCGTGGCTCTGCCAGATCCAGTAAAACGAACGATGATGGAGGTGGGCCTGAAGACAGAAGATGGGTTGGCTGCACGTGTTAAGCACTGCACTGGGAATGATGTCTGGTCTTAGTAGCGTGCACAGCCTAGCTGTAACTTCCAACTTAAGTTCCTCATTGACACTTATGGCCATGTCTCCACTGACGTTGGTGTCAGTTTGGGATGTCGGGGAGATCCGATTAGGGCTCCACATCGCCGGGAGTCATATAGATGTTTACCAACTCCACGGTGTTAACCAAAGCATACCCTTGACAATCACTCAAATATGCATCCATAACTGGGTGGAATCTTGGAGGAATCTCCATTTCAAGGTGCATGAATTCACTGAGAGTACGAGACAAAGATGGAATTAGTGGGGTGTGTTTCTTTCCCTTGCATCTCCCTTGTTTTCTCTTCTAGAATGTGTCCGGATGAGATGATGATGCAGAAGTAGTAGCTGTGTCTTATGAAGGCTTTGGATGTTTCATGAATTCATGAATGATACCATGGGCATGGGTGACCATTCTGCCAGCCATCCAGTCATCATACATCTAGCACCCGTGCTAACAAATCTACTGCTACTCACCTTCATCGTCGTTGTTTCTATATGGACTTATGAAGACACATGCCACATGGGTCTGGTCTGGGCCCAACCTGACTATGTTGTTACCGAACATGCCTTGAATCTAGTCTCTGAACACATTTCACTACCTGAGGGTGTGCCCTTAGGATCCGTTGATAGGGGTAGTAGTTGGAGAGATCATTGGGGATCACCTCTTCTGGCCATCTTCACTTAATAAAATGCACAATACCTTGTTCTAAGGAACCTTGAAAATAGTCAGGGACCTATTTCTCGTTGAATGAGTAGGTCCTATTTCTTCTATCTGGAAATTGGTCCATTGGTTCCGAACCTTGACAGGGGGTTGGAGGATCCTGTCAAGGAGGCGGGGCATGTTTTTCCCGCCTAGGGGGTGAATACGCGTTTCACGGGGGCGCTTTCCAATTTCGACGTGGACGTTTCTAGGCCAGAGGCTATGACTATGGTGGCGACCCTATGTGAGGTTGCTAAGCCAGCTCCACTACTAATAATTCCAGCTACCTGGGGGCCTCTATTTTGTCCACTGCAACGGGCTCGGTTCTGACAACCCTCCTTGTAGGAATTGCAGGAGGCAATGGATGTGTCAGGATGGCCTATTGCATGGATTCTTCTAGGCTCTACACATTTTAAGAGAAGTCTCAGAATACTCCAGGGTAGTTCTGGGTGATCGGAGATGGGACTCGTTTCATCTTAACATTTACCACACACATCATCAGTAATTTCTCCAGTGTCAGTGGCATGTCATGGGAGTATTTATGCCCTTTCCGACGTGTGATAAATTCTGTGAAATAATCATCAAACATATGATTTCACAAGAAGAGGTCTGTGATACTCATCCTCCATGTGTTGGAGCTGAACTGGTAGAGGAATTTCCAACATAGGTCCTCCTATCTTGTTACTGATCCGATGGGGAGCTAGCATACCATAAAAATGCAGGACCCTCCAATTTCTGCACAAAACATCCGATTTTGGCGGCCTCCTGCTACATTCGAGTCCCTAACATGGGCCTGAACCTTGAGGTGAAGTGGGAAAGTTGTTGTGGTGGGTCCCCTATCTAAAAGAAGGGGGGAAATTGTGGGATTCCCAAAACCTAGATGTTCTGGAATATCAGCCACCCATGATGGATATAGATTTCCATCAGGTGGGATTGCCGCCTATCATGTTTCCATCACCTCACAGTGGGAAACTACTGCTACAATTTGATCATCTTGGAGGGGGTACCTGTCTTGACAGGGATCCCTAACCACGAGTTCGTTTGCGGGTTCTTCAACATGTTATGATGGCCCAACAGCTCTTGGAGCACCTAGTGTCATGAACCTTGGGGTAGTTGGCATAACCTATGCTAGGTTCCATGGATTGTCGCACTATTATGGAGGGTATGGAAAGATATACCGCTCCCTATTGCCTTATGCTCTGGCTTCAACCCTGTCTGTGGGGGTAGGATGGTTTGGGTCTCCTGGAGGTATCTCGCTAAGGGGAAGTAGTTCCTGCCCCTACTATACTAGTCACAGATCCCTATAATCTGGATTTCATTCTGCATCGCACTCATCCAGGAGGTCTTCGACCAACTTTTTTGGGTCGGCAATTTGTAGGTGCAATGCGGCCTTCTTAGGGTCCTCCTTCGTCTTCTGCACTGAGGAAGATGGGTCGAAGTGTTAGGAAGCTACGAGGTTCTCTTTAACCTTACAATGATTTCGGCTAAGGACTAATTCCTCTGTGGGCGTAGGGAGAACATGTAGATTCCTCTGCTAGTGAGTAACATTTCCTAATGGATCCAGTAGTGGTGGAATGCCCTCATTGGGGGGGGGGGTAAGTACCCATTAAGAAGCTCTATCTCATTCTCCTCATCCACTATGTGGGCCATGTTGACAGTGATGCTTCCTGGGGGAATGTACTCAATATCACCTAGCGAGTCAGGCTGCCATCAGATAGGACTAAAGAAGAGTGTAGCTTACATCCATCATCCATATATTTTAACACGGGGGGAGGCCTCTTTGATAATATTGTGGAGTACCTTGAAACTATGAACGTATTGTTATTGGAGGGCCTTACGGCGGCCAAGTGACTCGGGGTTCTAGGCCACAAGGAGTGCGGCCAAATCAACTAGACACCATTTCTTTCCAATGTCATCAAAATGAAATTTTCTCCTGGGATAAAACACTCGTGGATTATGAAGGCGAAAGTGCATCTCCCAAAGGGTTTAATCGAAACAGTCAACTTCTTCTGAGGTGAGGGATTCCAGTTCACTAAAATTCGGCGATGCCATATGAAAAAAAGACATCTCAAGGAATTGGTACACTACGAGGATATTAAATAGGCTCCATGGATCGGATTTAGGGTCTGGCCCTTCATTACCACACTCGTCAACTGAGGGGTGGCTGAGGAAATAGTAGCAGTACCATAGAAGACCGCTTAGACGGTAGGCTGGTTGGTGGGGAATACAGCGAACGGGCTGACTTGCTACCGAATATCAGTCTGTCCATTGGATAGTGTAGCAACATAGCCAATACATTTTGTTAGGATGTGCTAACAGCCGCAGTTCCTGGCCCAAGGGATAGGGCTGCTGGAAATATTTCATGCTGTTTCTCACCATCCATTAGTCACTAGAATAGCTCTCTGTGATCTCTAGTCGAGGTAGGGAGTGCATCTGGTGATAACGGTGGTGATTGCACAACTGTAACATGTGGGGTTTCCAAATTTTTTTCCTCCTAGATATACCTGCAGAGGGAGTCAGTAATCCAATGGACATTGCATTCTGGGAGTACTAGGCTAATGTGCCTCATTCCTGCCCCCAAACCTTGACTTAGAGGAGCCATGGGAGGGTTCATGCACCGAGTCATACTATGCTTCGGAGTTTGAGAATCATATTGGTTTGATCTCTGTCCGGACCCTCCCTGAATTCTCCTAATGGAATAAATGAACCACCTTCATTCCCCATGATGGATCATTAGGACAGTGTAGATTTCTAACACTAGGAGGTCATTCGACACCACTGGTGCTCAGGCGAAGAGTGTTTCCACCTTAGTAAGCCCGGGTGCGAGGAGCATTGAGACAGATATTAAATGGGGCATGGGGAGGACCTCCACGGGTAGAGCTGGAGCAGGTAATACCTCTGTAGAAACTGGTAGGAGCATGGGGAGGACCTCCCTGCCTATTCCCCCTAGTGACATCAGTTTGAGGAGGGTCCTCATACTGGTCAAGATGAACACGAGTAGGACCTCCATGCTGGGTGCTACTAAGGTGAGGCAGGCCTTCACCCCTATGGATGCTAATGCGGGGAGGACCTTCTCCAACTTCTATGAGGAGATGGGGAGGGTCCCCACGTTGAAGAGTGACATGATGTGTGACGTCCCCATACCAACAGTCTGTGGTGGGAGGAATGACTCAGTATCCATTGTAGTGCGAACGGGAGAGACATCCTTACTGATCATCACCGTTGCGTAGAGGACCCTCATTTGGATTGAAGGTGGCATGGGGCGGACCTCCATGTTGAGCCTAAAATAATGGATGACCCGTGTTACCTATGGTAGCAGTATGGGGAGGACCTTTGTACTGAGTGTCATTGTCAAGGGTTAGTCCGTGCGGCCACTACCTATGTCGGCGACCAAGATACTCAACCCATCCTACCCATGGGGCAGTTGGGGCCTTGATCCAACTGGGGTGTAAAAATGCCCCTGCTTAGCATATACAGTGAGCTGGTTGTATCCGTCGGTGGTGGCTCTGTCCATAGTAGTGACTGGCATTGATGCCTGTTGGCAGGTGTCCTCTTCAGCTTGCGCCCGATGCTAGCGACGGGTCAGACAGACCTGAGATTGTGGTGCAGGTACATGGCATACCTTCTCCTTGTCTAGTAAGACTGGGTGGCGGCATTGACGTGGATGGGTGAGAGCCCTCGCTTGGATCCCCTAGAATTGGATCTTGGGCGGCCTAACTTGGACATCCCCTACCTCATCGGCGTAGGGTACAGAGCCATCGAGAGGTTCCAGGAAGAGGTTCCCGAAATGGTTATATGTTGGAGTGTGGATTAGTGGCTCCCTACACGGCCATTGGGTGTAGGGTTGATGATGAGGCACAGATGCATATAAATCCATACGGGCCATATCCTGAGTCGGGATAATACCCTCCTCCTCGTACTGGTGTATGAGTTCATTGGTCACCCTTCGTTGGATGAACTCTGATGGAGAGATGGGGTGGAGGCGCCCAGCGGTCGTGGCCATTGAGACTATCTCAGAAGAGGCATAACTATTCTGGACAGTCACACTGGTACTGCCCCTTCCCCTACGTCAGTGAGAAGGCAGTGATCGAGTTCTGGGTGTAGCAGCATGATTTCTAAAAACTGGGAGATTAACTCATTAGTACTGAAAGAAACATGGAATTGACGACTAGTGCCCTAGCGCTATCCCATCATTCATGACCGGTGAGAGGGGTCCATATTGACAATGTAGAATACTGGGACATCCAACGTTCTATTTCCCTAACATCTGGTGAGTTTCATTCTAGGACCACTATTTGCTTGGCATGACCCGATGCCGTATAGCTGGATCTGGTGATATGCTAATCCAGTAATTCCCCAAACACAACTCATATCCATGATGAGGAGAAAAAATTCACATCAGGTTCACCATTTCTATATCAGAATCTTTTGTCGGGGCGCACACGTCCATCTTGTTGGGGTACATCGGATTTGTTTGTCACATAGAATTCTTGCTTTCCAAAGGCAGGCATAATCTCTTCGTTGTTCAGAGACTTTTTCTCCTTGATCGAAATAGGATGATGGGATGTTGGTTCATCCTTCCATGGACAACTCCTTAGAACTCATAACCTTGTCCTGGCCCCCCTTATAGATTTTAGACATTGTTCGTGAAACTCTTCCTAGTGTGATATCTTCATGGAAACCAGTTAATTACATTGCTTATGTAGGGACATTCCAAAGGGTCTTGTCAGGGAAGCAACCTTTGGTTAGGGGAGTAGTCATGTTAGTCATCACTAGAATGTCGTGATGTTGGGACGCTATCGCATCTGGGTTTCTTCCCCTAATTATATGGCTTATCGAGGGTGCGAAAGCTGAAGGTATACCATGTCAAATGTGGGGAATTATATTCCTTAGGAATATATATGAGGTCTTCCCCAGCTTCCCATGTTTAACCCTGGGTATGCCACAAGATTAATGTCCACCGAAGACAGATCAGACAGATCAGAACACTGATTAGATTGGATCAGATGGGTGCAACCTTTGAACAGAACAATGATATTGGGGCCAATGTGTGGTTAGCTTCCCGATTTTTGTTAAGGGGAATCGGGAATGAGGTGGCATGATCCCACCGGTTTGTGGAAACCCTGGTAAGAATCAAGATGGATGATGGAAGGTTTATTGAATTAGGTGGAGAATGATATGGAGTCGACTTGAGGACGACGGTGATTTTTGGATTGAGTCTTGAAGAGACCTCCTATGTATCCCCATGGTAGGGAATCAATGACCTTGTAGTTCATCTGAAGATGGCTTACTGAAGATTGGGGATTTCAAAAGCTTTCTACCAGAGAGTGATGTCAATGACTTACCACTACACTGGGTTGCAATGTTTTACTGTTGGATAGGGATGTCAATGGATTATGGCTGGATGGGGTTTCAATTCCTTACCGCTGGATAGGGATGTCAATGGTTTATCGCTGAACGAGGTCGCAATGTCATACCACTGGGTGGGGTCACAACGGATTACTATCGGATGGGGGAAAACCACATGGAGGCGTTTTATGTACCATATATAAGAGACAAGGATCAAACCCACATATTTTATGTGGGATGGGGGTCGGTGAACTGATGTGGAGGTGGACCTCAGGTCCAATGTTTTTGTGACATGAACCTTAGGGAGGTATCATACATACCTTTCCTTGGTAAGGATAAAATTCCACATAGTTTGGGTGGTTGAAACTGATACCGTTGACTAGGGGAAGCAATCGATTACCACTGATGGGGGTCCACCATTTAACATCGTGAAGGACAGGGGTGAACCGATGTGAAGGGGGTCGGAGGGACTGAGTGTTTGGCCTGATCCTCAGCAAGGCTTCCTACAAACTTTATCAAAGAAAAATGATCAAAGGCCTTGATGTTCATGGGGGTATTTGGTGAACCGACATGAAGATGGTCGGGACAAATTGGTGGTGGGATTGAACATCAAAGAGTCTTCCTACATACCATGCCTAGGGATGGATCAAAGAACTCGTAGTTTAGGTGGGGTGTGGTTAAAACACTCTTGGATTCATGGAGATGATATCATGGTCGATGCTTGCTCTAGGCCCATGTGAGTTATGTTTGGGGTGAGAAACAAAAACAGCAATGACCCAAATATCACCTCACGAATGGTGCATCCGTGGGAAGTGGAGTGGGGATCACGTGTGGTTAGCAACCTAAAGAGGAAACAGGGGATTGTGCACATTTTGCAGCCCGAGGAGATCGAGATTGAGACTTACTATAGGGTGGAGGCCCAGGGGGTGACAAATCCCAATGGGAGAGAGATTTAGCACCCTGGATGATGGGTGGACCAGGGGTGCTGCCTCCTGCATGTAAAGCTATAGGCTTACACTAGGGTGGTTTCCCTTTCCCCGCGAACATATGCCGCTCTGATGAAGAGGATCTCATTCCATGTGAGGAATGATCTCACTCCTGTGGAGACCAGTGGGTGTGCAAAATGTCAAAGGTAGGGAACCCCAGGTCTAACACATGGGTCATGGTCACAGTTTAGCATCATGTGCAGAGGATGAAGGTGATTGGAAGTTCAACGTCCTGCAGCTCAGACGAGGTGGGTTTACTCAGCACCCCAAGGACCTAGTTAACCGGCCCCCTCTACACCTTGGTAAAGTTAAGGGACTGGAAATTCCATGGCTATTAGGTATTGGGAGGTGAACCCATTGGTGTCTACGTTAGCTTGGCAATGCGAAGAAGCAATAGTCATTAGCGTGCCTATGTGAAAAAGCATGAGGCGAAGCAACACAATGTGAAACACCTCTAATGGGACATTGAAGTTATTTCATTTGTTCCTGGAGGGTCGTATGAGAAAAAGGTGTGTGATGAAGATGTTTTGGGAATGGGAGGCACCCGTATATGATGTTTGGAAGTGTGATATCGAATATGTGTGCACAAGGATGGAGGCTTGCATGCAAACAGAACTGTTGTGTGGAAAATGCCGTGTTGGCACGCAATTGAGGCACTTGTGTAGAAATGATCAGGTTGGCATGCAATTGATCCACATGCATGGAAAAGGCTGGGTTGGCAGATAATTGAGTCATTTTCATGAAAAAGGCTGGGTCAGCATGGAATTTTAGAGTCTGGGCGTGTAAAGGGGAGCCTAGGTTTTGTGCCCAAATATAGTAGATTGCGAGCAAGGAATACAGGTTGCATGCAATTGGAAGATAATGCATGCAATTGGAAGAGAATGCACGCAATTGGAAAGTATTTCACATAATTTTAAGGGATTGAGAACAGGAGAAGGGACTCAAAGGGATTTGGAAGGCGGTTATTCCTGAGTGGTTTCGCGTGAAGGTGGACCACTAGGTGACCTATCGCAAAAAATCCCGTACCTGAAAGACATATTTTCCCTGTAAGATATTTGGATTTCACCCAGAGGAGATGGTTTAGATTTTCAGTCGTTGGATGTTTATGGGGAGCCATTCTATTTATAGGCACTCAGAGTCTCCCGATCCACGTGGAAATTGGTCCACACGAAATTTGGATTTCCAGTGTCAGCCGTGCGAAAGATCATCCATGTGGGGGCGGCACACGCAAATTTCTGCTCCCACGGTCGGAGGTGTGGATGTTACCACGCCGATGTAGAAGTTTCTATGTAGTGAGGAAGTTTTTGCGCAGGGGTGGAAAACTTCCTCGGATCCCGTGGTTTTCTACGAAGGAGAGATTTTATTGCGCACACCTGAGATTTTTTCACACGGCCCTTCCGGGCTCCTTGGAATGGATCATTCGGTCAAAATATGTATTATCTTTGTTGTGCCAAAACCTCCTTCATCCCTTGCTCATTTTTTGAAGTTTAAAAATTTCCCACCTCAGAATCAGATCGAAGAGGGGACACAATGGTCGGATTCTGAGGCAAACGTCAAGATGCATAACTTCCTAGAGACTACGCCCGAAAAACCCACAGATGTGTGATAATCCGGCAAGTGGGGCACTAATCTCTTTTCGTGTGTGCGAAATTCCATCATTGTGCCTATAAAAACCCTCATTGGTCCCTCTCTCTGTATGGATTTTTTTGCATCTGATAATTCTTGAGTTCTCATGTGCAAAAAACAACCCTTTTCTTGTGCAAAAAACCGCTTCTGTTGCGTGTAATTACCAGAGTCTAGCTGCTGTTTTACTTGAAAACCTATGGTTTTGTACTCCACATTTCCTGTTTTTCACACCATCTCCTAATTTTTCACACTAACTCCTTGTTTTTCTTGGAAAAACCATGTTTTTCAACACAACTCCGAGTTTTTTCCACCGACTCCTTAAGACCTCGCCAGAAGAAGATGACTTCTAATCGGGCTGACACTAAGAGAGTAGTATAAATCCATACATTGTTCAACATGTTGACCCCAGCTCAGAAGGAGTATGAATTGTCTGACCACTCATCGATATGGGACATCGGTATTTTGGAGGAGGTACATATGCCACGATTTGAAGTCGACACACCGCGGTCGGGGGCGACCCACGAGGATGAACTACCTCGATATAATATCAATATAAATGGCTATCCTTCCAGAGAAACTAGGCATATGGAAGTATACCTACTATATCCCATGACTAGGACTATTTCTGGAAGTGACCTAGTAGTATAGGGTTCTTCAGACAATTAGGCGAGTAATTTTTGACAGAGTTTCACTGACGAAACTAATGGCTAGCTGCAGGATTGTGATCCACAGTCTGGAGGAAATTTCA
The DNA here is from genome assembly GCA_963277665.1 of Viscum album. Lineage (NCBI taxonomy): Eukaryota > Viridiplantae > Streptophyta > Magnoliopsida > Santalales > Viscaceae > Viscum > Viscum album. The sequence goes on along the minus strand of OY728120.1, from coordinate 23,868,380 downwards.
ATAGTTAATGGGCCTGAGTGTATTGGGTATGCCAGACGTGTGACTAGTTTGGGGCCGAACTGCGGCACATTGGGTTGTTTGAGGTGGTGTGGACATCGCAGTTCCATTTTTACCGTCAGCATGAACATGGGCCTAAGCTGTTTACTTGATGGTCCCTCGATACCAATACCACCCATCTTCATTATGGGGAATTTGGTATCATCCTTTGAGAAATTAATTTCATTGGGGGTATCCCTTTAGATGGGAACTAGTACAATGAATTCCTTCCGAAAAAGAACATCCGGGGAGACATATCACAAACTCATATCCTAACATTGAATTTTTAAGAGATGGCTAATGAGAGGTTGTTGGTCAAAGAATCTTTGAAGGAAATCACCTACAAAATTTTTTTTACATTGTTTCGACAAACTGATCTGAATGTCAAGATGTTAGGGCGAGGAAGGGGTTGTCCAACCGCAACACAGAGGAAAAGGTGGATCATATTAGAGGATCTTGGAGGAGGGGGAATTTCAATCATGGGGATTCATTATAAATGAGAGTAGGGACCTGAACATTCAGTATGCCATATTTCTTGAAACCTTCATTAGTGGGTCGTTCCATCCTGTGAGGGACACAAGGATGGGAGTTCATCCAGCGACCTTGGTGATGCCTGACATCATTGCCTCTTATCATAGCTTCAATCAGGGAGTCCCCGTGTTGGACCACATGTACACCATTATGGGGCGCATTTAAAGAGGGGGGTCACCAAGGATGATCTGTGGTCCCTTTGAGATCTTTAATGGCTGGGTCTCGGCTCATTGCGGTGGGTATACCTTTCCAAATTCCATTCGCCCTCAGGGTAATAGCCGGTGAACTTCCTTACCAAACATTGTTGGTGTCAAGCCATTGATGCTCAATGATGTGGGGGTAACGATAAGAATCTAAAATCATGCCAACTCACATTTAGCCAATTCCCCACCCCAACTATCTAGATAATAGGCAATGTGAAAGGCTCAATAGATCAAAGGGAATACTTCAACAATATCATAGGTGGGGTTCGTATGGCTAGAGATGATGGGAATATCCTCTAGGATCCCCAAACGTGGTTAAGATTTTCCAAGAAGTTTGGATGCCTCCAGCGGATGCCGATGAAATTTTATAGAGAATTCTGGGAGGAGAGTCAACCCTGCGTTCTTCAACAAATGTGGCTGATGTTCATATCCCATTCCACTGGTGATGTCATTACCTTTCCCCCCACCAGAGTCGATGCTGGTCTCTCGACAGAATATGCAGAACATTGGGATATAGCATACCCTGAAGGGATTTTCCTGAAATGAGTCCAGCAGTTCAAGGTAGCCATTGTAGAACTAGGGCAGTGAGAGAGTAGACAAGGCTCTATTGGGGAGGATAGGCATGACGAAAGTTATGGAACTGGGCCCACACATTTCATGACTAATGTTGCAGGAACATCGCATGACATGGATTCACCTTCGTCGCCTAGGGGGAGAGGGGCTAACGTAGCAGTCATGGGATTTCACAGGAAGAAAATAAGATATCTGCTTCAAAAATCTGATGATTTAATATTCCCAACTCTATGGTCGGCCTGGATGACCCAACTGTAGTCGATGGACATCAAAGCCCTCTGGATAAAGATAATACGTGATGGGATCGATATGCCAGAGGTTAGAATCATCCTGGTTGATGTCAAGGTAAATTTCCATTGTCGGTACGCATACCTGATTGCCATGGATGTGTATGCACACCAGCGAGGTCGGCATGAGGAACCACCCCTCCTGCTTAAGGTAATGCTTGCCCATGAGCATGATCCAGACAAGATTCCACCTTAGGATGACGACAATGATGATGATCCAGAGGGTAATGAGATGAATGATGAGGAGGCGATTGGATAAGGTGAAGGAGAATATGAAGGAGGAGGTGAAGGAGAATAGGAGATCAAAGGTGGAGAGTCTGAAGGGACATCCCAAAATGGGGGCCTTTAGGAGGGTGTCGATATCATTGGCTCTGATGTAGACAAAACTGAGCTACTAGAGGTATGTATCATCCTTATCTATCCTTCACCCCTTCATTTTATCTTTGTAGCCCTTAATAATATCACCTTATTCTTCTTAGGTGTGTATTGTCTCCGACCAAGAGGCTCCATCCGAAGTGTGGTAGGAGGTGCCAGTAGAACATGGTGGGGATAAGACACCGATTATTGAGCTAACACGTGCTAAGGGATCCCCCACCATGAAAGCTCCAGCGGCGATGGGAATGTCGGTGGCTGATGCACTGAGTTCTTGTATGTTTTTCTCACTTATCCGCTTATATGGGCTATTAGAGAACCCAACTGATATTTGTGTTCATTTTTTGTGCAGTAATCACGACATTGGAGGCTTGACATGTGGCCGAATCCAGATCATCTGTGAGTGATTCGATGAAACATTTGTTGGCCCACTCAGGGAACATTTCCCAAACTGAGCTGGCCTGGGAAATTGGTGAATAAATAGTTGTTGATATCAGTAGTATTAACTCTAGGGAAGGTCATAAAGTCAGCGAAGGAGTCACCGGGACCGAGGTGAGAGAGGAAGGTTTCCCAGACATTGGAGTGTCCAACCCCATGGGAGGAATACCTGAAAAAGACCTTGTCATTGATATCTTGGATTATTTCCCCAACTATCATCCTGCAGATCCTGAAGAGATAGATGATTCTGCTTCAAAGGAGGAAAATGAGAGCTATATGAAGCAGCACAAGGGGGTTGAGTGTATCAAGTTATTTATCGATCAGCCTCAGAAATAATGGCTAAAACAGATGGGATCACACCACACCTTGTTGTGATTTCTCTGTACTAGAGTGGTGGATGCTCACCATCTTCATTAGATTGTCCACAACTACATTACCATGAAGTTGCGCGAGAGTAGCCGACACTCTGACGTTGCCCAATGTTAGAAAGAGTATGGTAGTACCCCAAGCATTACTGATGGCAGAAAAAGTGGTCTGATGCCTTGATGGATAGATGAATGAAAAGGAGGTATTCATTTCCAACTTTTCCAAGCTTATGGAGAAATTGAGGGCCTAGCTGGCGGACGCCCAAGGGAAGCTACTGGAAGTAGGACACCAAATGACTGAACTTATAACTGAATAGGCCCTAGCCTAGGCTAGGGAAAGTGAGCTGCGCTCAGTGGCCGCTAATGAATAGAGTGCTCTCAGGGGGCGGAAAGCAATCCTGGAGGCCACAATCCAAAAGGTTTTGGTGCTAGAATGATCTATCTATAATGGTGATATTTAAGGGCCCTGTTTTGGTCGAACTAATAAACTCATTTCTCTTTACTACCTCCCATTCTAATGTTCATGTATCGATAGATGTATGGATAGATTTATTTACAAGTTCGTTTGGTTTAATTCATTCTAATACAATCCTGAAATAAATATCAATCAATTATTATGCTCTTGCGGGTCATACCTAGTGTGAGAAACAAGGGATGCTCGCAATATTAATTTGTTTGAATGTATGAGTTCCAATCGAGCTTCGTGCACCTGAGGATTGATCATGCAATTCAGATTCATGGGAAGAGAAGGGATAGATCAGAATAAATATTGAAGCTCTCAGAATAGTCAAATTACCGTTTTCCCAATGTTCTTTTGTGAAAAAATGGGGTAACGCTAGGGGAATAGGAATAAATCCACACAATGGGGAATGGAAGGTATGAATCACAATACCCATGATTCAGAACACTTTAATGATGGAATGACAATTAGTAACGACTCTTGACCGTGTTCGAAACACAGTATCCTTACTTCATTAGCATGAAATGGGGATAAAAAATGACGTCGGATCGCTAACCATGTTCGAAACACAGTTCCAAACTTGAAATTTCATCCAATAGTCTTCTAGAACGTTAGCCCAGGATATTAGGTGAGCCATAGGTCATGCAATCATACAATTAGGGGGTTACTATAGATGTGAACGAAGATGAAGATCTGAATAACAGGTACAAAAATTAGGGAGAGTCAAGTGATGAGTTGTTCGAATGGAGTCCAACACACTTGAAATTAGACAACAGTGGGGGGGATGCATTAGGTGGGTATATTGGTCTAATAAGGGATCAAACATACTTCGGAACAGGATCTCTCTAGTGAGAACCTGGAAAGACCTGTAGTTTTAGGTCATATGGAAAAGATGGTGAACATGGTTTAAAGGTCATACTGCATGGACCATGGTAAATAGTTTAATGTCATGTTACATGGACTGTAGGATTCTAGTTTAAGGTTATAGAGAGTGGACCCTGATCGGGGGCGAGGGGAGAAGAGTTCTAATAACCATGGGGATGGGCCCAAGGCGAGATGCCTGGGAATCTCTACGTATCACATAAAGCTGAGAATCAATACTAACTTAGTTCTCAGGGCATAGTGTGGTCAGAGACCAACACTGGTAGGGAGAATACTCACTGGAGAGGAAACCGACGCATCCCGTGATTAACATAGGGAATCCCAAAATTGTTCAGGGTAAAACCATAGTTTAGTGTCATGTGTTGAAGACATATGGACTCAGGTAGTTTAACATCATACGATAGGATGTGGAGTTAAATGGAATATCCCAGGAAGTGATTATGTGGTGTGGTAACTATAAACCCGACGTGAATGAGGACATGGAGTCTTGATCACACCACATATCCCCGGAGGAAACTCTTTAGGTCAAGGGACCAAAAGTGAAATTTAGGATCAGCCTGAGGCAAAGTGTTCAGGCATTCCTACGTACCCTGGGATGATGGGAATCATTCCACATGTAGTTATGAGGGCATATTTTAATGTCATGTGGGACATTGAAAGGTACGCGTGGCATGGCTGTGCAAGTTCACGTCCTACGAGATCTACTAATCCCATGTGAGTCATGCTCGATGTGGGAAACAAGAAGTAGTTATGGGAATTTCCAAGAATAGAAAGGAACGTGTTAGGGATGATGGGACACTATGTGAATGTGACCCACTGATGATGACCCACAAATACAACACACCTAGATGTGTGGAAGAGTAAAGTCTAGTGTGTTGGAAATCCACTTGAATGTAAGGAAGCGGAAATATGCTAATCATGATGCTCGAGATCAGGACCACAATTATTGTGGTGTGATAATAGGTGATAACTGTTGAACATGTATGAAACATAGTATCTATATCACTTTAGCTTGAAATGGGGACAAACAAATGAGGGATGACGGTTGAGCATGTTTGAAACATAGGACCTATCGCAAATTCCTCCTGAGATCTTCAAGGACGTTGGCCCAGGACGGTAGGTAAGCCATTATGGAATGCGAAAAGGATGAAAAGGGGTTCCCTTAAGACATGGAATATGATTAGGATCCAAATGAAGAGCTCACGAAGCTTGGACAGGGAATGAGGGGAATTTCCTCGTGAAAATTCCATACATCGGGCTCTTTGTCAAAACGCAGGTGAATACGACTATAAGACATATTATAATGAGGGAGTCGAATCCCTTATCACGGAAAAGGGTCCTGGGGTTGCATAATTTCAACATAAGGTCCTAGTGTGGTCCTTTAAGAGTGTCTTGATTTAATGGACTATGCGTAGTGTGGAGAAACAACCAAACGTGACACACTGTTCAGATTGGGAGATCATAGTTTTGGGTCATAGAACTCAGACCACAATGGGAAAAGATTTGGGATTCACATGGTGAGGCTATTGAAAACCCCGATGTGAACAAGAACCTAATAGGTACACACCACACAAAATGTTCCAAAATGAGTTCGGGCCAAGGGGCCGAAAAAGAAGGGACATGATTTGTAGATTCCTAGGGCTGGACCCAGATACAAAAATTCCGGGGTGTTCCTACGTATTCCGTGAGGAATGGAATCAAGCCAAACGTAGTTTTGGAAGATGTCATGTAGTTTAACATATTGAAGTAAGGGTGTGGAGTGGTCTAAGTTTATGGTCATAGAGCATGGACCACATATTGTAGGAAATGAGAGACACACGAAGATGTAATTACAAAACTTGACGTGAATGGGGACCCAATCCGGATCACCGTGTGCATCTTGGGGGAGGTCTTAGGTCGAGGGACTAGAAACAAATTTTGGGCTGAGCCTAAGACAAGGTTCACGGGCATTCCCATGAACACCATGAGTATGGGGATCAAGATACATGTAGTTCTAAGGATGGATTAGTAGTATACTAGTTCTAGGGATAATAAAATTTTGCGACTATTTCCCTTGAACTAAAAGAAGCTATATTTGGCATATCTTTTTTGTCCTCTAGGATGAGTAGTTTTTTTGTGAAGGGATTTACCTAGGATGGATGGTCCAAGTATCACCACAAGAATGAAGCCATATATAGGCATTGAAAAATGGTATGGTGTGTAATCGATACCAAACATGAGGTCCCCTTGGGTTAGGACATCACAATGCAATTCTGTTTTTCATCGTGCGGCCAAGACGAAAATGTCACAGTTTAGGCTCATTTGATGGGACCAGCCATGAATTTTTAATGTTGTGGGAGATAGAAGAAACAATTTAAATCCTTGTGGGACTAAGATTCATAGTTTAAAGTCATTGGCTCAGACATATAGAAGAGAGATGAGGTTCCTGAGGGGATGTGCGTGGCGTGATAAAGCATACCCGACGTGAATGAGGACAAGGTCCACAACATACCATGTGCAATTATAGGGAGGAAACCTAGGACTGGGGGACCATGAAATATTATGGGAAAATGGGAAGGAGAAATTATCTCCCAATTGAGCTAGACCCGAAGACGAGATGTCCAGGTGTGTCTACATATCCATTGAGAATGGGAATCAAGCCACACGTAGTTCTTAAATGCTGGATAGGAAGTGGGTGGGGCTAAATCCTATAAAGGGGCATAAATGGTTGGGCTAATGCAAACCCAATGTGAATGAGTACATAATCCCATACAACTCCATGCAGTCCATTAAGAGTTAAAGCCTCGAAGGTCGGACATAATAGGTAAATTAGTTGAAGTCAAGCTGGACCCAAAGACAAGAGTCAAGGTGTTCCTATGTATCCCAAGGGAATGATAATCAAGCTATACGTAGTTCAAAAAGAGATCATAGTATATGGTCTTAGAGATCAGACCATAGAGGACCAAAATCCTTCGATTTATGTGCAGACCTCAACCCGATCCCTATGCTCACGTGAGTCACACATGGTGTGGGAAACAATATAGGAATATGTTTTTGCAATACCAAGAATGTGAGGTAAGGGGAAGTTAGTGTAGAGACCCGAATGACTCCTTTACCATAGGTTTTGTCCTCTTAATGAAAAAATGTGCACTGATGGATAAGGACAGGAGTGTCAAAATTCCATTTGGACATGTTGGGGAGGAAAATAACATGAACCATGTAACAAACATTCAAGGCATAAAGGGGATGGAGTGATGGTGTAGTATAACTGTTGACTGTGTTCGAAACACAACATCCATATCACATTATCATGAAATGGGGACAAACAAAAGAGATTCTACTGCTGACCATATTCGTAACGTGGTACTTGTATCATTTTGTGGTCTGAAACCATTGAGGACGTTAGACCGTAATGGTAGGAGGGCCCTTAGGATTTGCATAAATGCCATTTGTGTGTCCCTTCAGCTGTGAAATATTATGGAAGCCCAAATGAAGTGGAATAGGAATCCTGGAAGGTGGGTGGGAACATGTCCATGTAAAATCAGACACTCCAGATGCTGAACCAGAGTACTCTTGGGAAAATTGTTGAATCACCGAAGAGGGTTGAGGGGTTGAACTTGAGAGTGGCTGACATAAAAAATATGAGTACAAAACAAGGGGATAGAGAACTCTCAAGAGAAATAGTTACATGGCGTGGTTGTAACAAACCCGGCATGAATGAGTACATAGTCCTATACCACACCATATACCCCTCTATTTAGGTAAGTACAGTCCAAGGGGCCAAGGTGAAAGGGAGGATCCTAAGAGATGGGGTTGGACACTATGTCTAGATGATCTGGCCGTCATACGTATCGCATGAGGATTGGAATCAAGCCACTAGTTGTTCTAGAAGACGGTAATGATCAGTTTACCGTCATGTAGTAAGGAAACAAATGGGTAAGATACCCCCAAACATGGGAGGTGTATGACGCGGCGAGTAACCCAATGTGAATGAGGAGATAATCCCATGGCACAATATACAATCCTGAGTGATGACTTGGGACAGGGGACTAAAAAGGCCAAGGGGACGGAGGCTACGCCTTTGAAGGAAATCCTCGGCCAGTTTTCAGTTTAACATCTTGCCTTAGGGATGAAGGTAGGGGTATGGTATCTCATCAAGTGATGTGTATGGCACGAAAAGTAACCCAACGTGAATAAGGACATAATGGAACACCACATTGTACAACCATAAATTAAAACATGGTCCAGGGGCCCAAAAAGGCAAAGGGGACTGAATCTGGGCCTCGGACGGAAGGTCCCGGCTAATTTGCAGTTTACCATCATACAATGAGGACAATGGTGATCATAGTTTAAGGTCATAGAGATCATACTGTATATGACTAGTTTTATGTCTTATGCATGGGACAAAGTGGGTGAATATTTGTGCTTATGGAATACCACAAAGTGAAAATGATGATCATGGAAAACTATTTACCAGGATCGCAGCATTGTATCCATCCTCATGTGACAAAAGGTTAGAGAAAACAATCGTGCATCAACTGTAGACCGTATTCGCTACACAGGACGTGTATCAACTTGTCCCTCACAATACTTGAGGGTGTTATCTTGTAACGGTAGGAGAGACCTTGGGCCGAGAATCCGTGCCATTCAGGGGCCCTTCTGGATATAGAGGGAGATGGAAACCCAAAATATGGGTCATGTTGAGCATGGAAGGGACTGTACTCCCGAAACAGATGATAAATGAAGGAAGGGATATCTCAAGGGGATATGTATGACATGGAGAAATAGGCCGATGTGAATGAGGACATGAGTCTGCACTGCACCACATAGTTCTAAATGAGAACTTGGGTGAAGGGCACGAAAGGGTCGAAGGACCTCAGGCTGGGCACCCAGGACAAATGTAGTCATATGACCTCTTATACGGGTGCCACCTCATCACAACTCCTAATCCCACGTAAGCAGTGCTTGGTATTGTAAAAAAGGATCCGGATTTGGCATTCCTTATCATATAAGGTTCTGATAGTTGGAATTTCCAGAAGGGAGTCACAACTCGAAGATACATCGGACAGGATGAAAAAACACAATCAATGTCTGGGATCTACGAGGGTGGTTATAATGACAATGGATAACCATTGTCCGTGTTCGAAACACAACATCCTTATAGTGTGACCTGAAATGGGAACAACAAATGAGCATCAACTGCTGACCATATTCTCAATGCAGTACTTGTATCACGTTATTGATCAACATCCTTGAGTGTGTTGGCCCATAGTGCTAGGAAATCCCTAAGGCCTAGAATCCATGCCATTCGAGGGCCCTTCAAGATGTTAAAGATAATGGAGTCCCTATCAAAGGAGTTGGTGAATCATAGATGCGCCCATGAATTTTAATGTCATGTAGGGAAATGGAAGTGATGGACATCTCTGTGAGTGGGACATATGGTGGGATCGATATGATTTAGAAATGAATTAGGGAAAAACCTATATCATACAATATGTCTAGACCCGAGGGGGGATTCTGAAGTTTGGGATGGGACAATAAACATAATGCATGGGCGATCCTACATATCCCATGAGGATGGGAATTAAGCCGTGTATAGTTCTTAAAGGCCATGTAGTTAAATGTTGTGCAGTGAGGACGTGGGAGGATAGAAGAATGGGGAGGCGGCAGATGGTGTGACGATGGTAATCCTGACATGTGCGGGGCCACAGAAGCCTATACTATCCCATTCTAGGACCCTCTGAGAGAACTGTACCCAGGGGGGATAGTCAAAGAGTGGAGTCTGGGGGCTAGACTTAGTACAAAGAATTTGAAAGTTCCTACTTATCCCATGCAGATAGGAATCAATAAGTACGTAGTTCTAAGGGTGCAGTTTAACATCTTGCAGGATGACATATTGTTTAATGTCATGAGGTATGTTTTACAGTTTAATTTCATGTAGGACAGGACAGATTAGGGTCATGTGGTATCAAATAGTTTAGGGTCATGTCGGACCAGCTGGCTAAGGCAATGTATTGCTTGACAAATTTTTCATTGGTTTGAGGATTTATACTCTCACCATCCATGGTCACCATTGAGTACACACCATTGGGGTAAACCTTATGAACAACGAAAGGTCCTTCCCATTTGGGCTCCAACATGGGTGGTTTCCTGCCAGGTATCATTAGTTTCTGGAGGGCCAATAATGAGTCACCTTGCAAGAAGGAGCGAAGAAAAACTTTCTTGTTTAAAGCTCTATCCATCTTGTTCTAGGGTATTTCCGTTTGTGCAAGGAATGAAGCCTATTTTCAACAAGTGTTTCCAATTATGCCAGATGAATTTTAGCTACCTTATCTGGCACCTACTGGTCATAGACCATTGTGCATAATGAAGGTAGATGAATCTCGATGGGTTGGAAGACCTCAGTTACATACACCATGGAATATGGGGTCACTTGGGTGGAATTAGAAGCAGTTTTCCAATAATCCTAGAGGGCGTTGGTGAGCATATCCGACAAACACTTTTTATTCTGACCAACCAGTTTCTATAACATTTTAGAGAGGGTTTTTTTTGAATTCTTTGATCTATCCATTTTCTTTCACATGATAGTGAGAGGAATGTTTATAGAGGATGTTGTACTTAGTGTCAATTTCTTCAGCTCAGCCACTTGAACATTTGTGCCATTATCGGTGAGGAAGGCGTGAGGGACTCCAAATTGGTAGATGATATTGGTGCTTATAAAGTCAACTATAGACCAAGAATTGACCTCTTTGAGAGTAAGTTCCTATACCCACTTGAAAATAAAATATGTAGCGGCCAAAATGAACTGACATTAGTGAGCTGTCGCTGGTGAATATGGTCTCACAACATCTAGTCCCCAGACAGTGAAGGGTAAAGAGTACTATGTAGTGTGGAGAGGCTTCGGTGGATGATGCATGAAGTTTTCATGAACATGACACACATGACACCTTTTGGCATACTTGATGTAGTAGTGGGTGATGGAGGGACAAAAGTACCCAAGTCTTCGGATCTGATGGCAAAGCTTCGGCCCAGTCTGGTGGGCACCGTTGGAACCAGCATGAACCTCCTGCATGACTGGAGAAATATCGACTCATTGGATTCAATAGAGCAGAAAACCATATAACCCGTTCTTGTAGAGGATCTACTCATGACTGGGACCACCCTTTAGGGTAAACTGTAATATGCGGCGTCAGATTCACCCGCGCTCGGCCAAAACAACCGGGATGAGTTTTTTTTGAGATACTTGATAAAGGGGGATCTCTAGTCGGAAGTCACCTCAACCACATCATTTGGGGGTCCTGACGTGGAGGATCCAGTGGTAAGATGACTCACCTAAAGGCTGTTGTCCTCATCGAGAGAGACAAGAGAAATGACTATCCGATGCGCCACATGGATTGTCATATCATCCAAATTGGTTTCTACGAGTGATGCAGCTAGGCCGACCAGGGCGACAGCATGAACGTTCTATGATTGAGGGAAAAGAGTAACTTATGGACGATATTGAAACTGGGCCATTTGGTGGAGAGTGCGCTCCAACAATGGTACGAGCTCTGGGTTTCTGATGACGTAGTCACCGTTGATCTTCTTGATGAATAGTTAGATATCCCTTTTCACATGAAAATGGGGCACATCAATATCGAGGGCCAGCTTGAGTCTAGTGTTGAGAGCCTGATAATCTTCCTCAATGTTGGTGCTACCTTCTGAAACAGGAATGAGTATGTAAGAATGGCTTATGACTATGTAATAAAGAAAATACCCAAGCCTACCCTATTGATCATGGGATCATTGAGCCTCATGCCAGTGGGGCTTCAGGAATCACCATATAAATACATCTACTAACACGGGATGACATGATCTACTGAGATGATTGACTCATCCTGAAAATCAATGTCCAGAGACTGGTCTCACGAGTGTTGGATGGGAAGCAAGGAAATCTATAAATGATTTCCACTTAGTAGCCTTCTGAGGGACAAACATGATGTCGAACTGCTGGAGGATTACTATCTACTATGCTAGGATGCCTATCAGCATGGGGCTGCACAAGATGTACTTTTGCAGGTCTACATGGGACACTAGTTGTACCCCGTGGTGATTTAGTTTATGTCGCCACTTTTGTACTACAAATACATTTGCAAGTCAACTTTTCTTTATGGGGGAGTATATGGTATCCGTATTAAGGAGCTTGCATCTGAGGTAGTAGAGGTTGTTTTCTATTCCCTCTTTGTTCTTATGGGTGAGAAGGGTTCCAAGAGATCATTCCAGGGTAGTCACATAAAGGACCATTGGTTTTTTTGAGACGGGTGGTATCATTATCGGAGGCTGGAGCAGATAATGCTTGATTTCCTTGAATGTGGTCTGGATCACTTTTTCTCATTTGTAAGCAGAGCCTTTCTTCATGATCCGAGAAAAGGGCATACACTTTCCAACAAAATTCTCAATGAATCAGCATATGTAGGTTATGTTCCCTTGAAAACCTCAAATCTCCCAAGTATTATTAGTGGGTGGCATCTAGATGATGGCCTTCATCTTTCTTTGGTTGATCTCGATGCCCCTGTATATTACTGCAAATCCAAGAAATTTTCCGAAGGTGACCCCAAAGGAACATTTTAATGGGTTCATCTTTAGGTGACAAGAACGGAGGATGTTGAACACTTTTTTCAAGGTCTTTGAGATGGTCCTACTGACAATGAGATTTGACCACCAGGTCATCCATGTAGCATTCCACCAATGTTTCGAGGACCGGCCTGAATATGCGATGCACTATCTGCTAATAGGTGGCACCAGAATTCTTTAGGCTGAAGGGCATTACTAGGTAGCATAAATTACCTCGTGCTGCCATAAAAGCTATTCATTTCTTTTCCTTTGGAGCCATACAGATCTGGTTGTATCCGGAGTAACCATCCATGAGGGAGAGTTCTTGGAACCCATCTGCAGCATCGATTAGAAACTCCGTCACTGGAAGCGGAAAATCATCTATTGGGAACTGACGGTTAAGATCTCAGAAGTCGATACAGACTCTGATCTTCCCATTTATTTCCTAACTAGAAGAATGTTGGAAATCCATTTTGGGTACTAGATACTCTTAATGAAATTTTCTATGTTGAGCTTATCAACATCCCCCTCAACCATGGCATTGTGAGAAGTGTGAAACTTCATGGGAGGATGTTTGAACCCACGATGATTTGTCAAGAGACTGAGGCGGTGTACGGCTACATGAGGTTCTAGTCCTAGAATCTCATTGTAGCTCCAGGAGAATACACCATGATGTTGTTTTAGAAAGTCTACATACTTTTGTTTCTCCTTGAGGGACATAGCGGTAGTGATAAACATGGGTCCCAGATTTACCTCGCTACAGAGGTTCACCTATACCAGTTCATCAACCGTGGTGGAGATTCCATCTTAAACGGTAGGGTGAGAGTCATAAAAATAATCTTATTTTCTTGAAGAGGAATGATACCTAGTGGGAGGAGATTCCACTCAGTCGATAGATCCTGGGGATAGGCTGGTACCCGCCTGAGCGTTAGTGGTCACTGCATCAGGAGATTCAAGTACTGCCAAAACTATAGCATTGAAGGATGTCGATATACTCCCATCTAGTATTCGGAGCAAGGGTCCATGCATGATGACATCCAAGAAATAATGGCACGTTATATTTATGATGTTAATTCTAGCCCATCGAAAGAGGTTCGTGTGACGTGTTGTCGTTGCCATGGTGCAGAACTCCTGATTCCTTATGGGGTAGAAGGCTACGGGATCACATGCGCCTGATTTGTATAAGAGTACTAAGTGATCTCCTGACGTCTCTTGGACCTGAGAATATGATTCCCCCTTTTAACAGAGACAAAAAAACATTTCACCATATTGGGGGTTGTGGCCTTCGAATGATTGATCGGGAAGATACAAGCGTCATCCAGACCATCCCTGGGGTCAGTTGCAACTGCAACGGGTTCAACCACACTAGAATGAATCAGCTTATCCTATCTCTGGTAATAGTATGCTTCCTGGTAGCAGGCTTCACAAGAGTAAAAAGTAGATGCGTCGCCCTGCAGCACGCCCACTCGACCATTGAAGGAGTACTTGAGGCACTGGTGATACGATAAGGAACCGCTGCGTGCAGGTGGAGCCATGGTCTGCCCATCAATGCCTTGTACGCCGTGTCTTGGGAGACAACCATAAACATGGTGCTAGAAATTAGGCCACCGAACTGGGTCTTCAAACAGATATTGTCAACTGAGTTCTACTCTGTCCTGTCATATCCTTGGATTTTCAGGTCAGAGGGAGTCAAGTCATCTTTGGATAACCCCAGATTATACAGTGTCCATGTCAGGATAAGGTTAATCCCGGAGTCGGTGTCAACAAGACAGCGGTGAAGCTCCATCCCGTTGAATTGGCTAGTGATGTACACTGGACGAATGTTCCCCTATAGGGTAGAACATTAATCTTCTCTGGATAATGAGACAATGTACTAGACTTCAACAATCTCTATCGCTTCCAATGAATGGCCTCTACAGCTGCTACCTTCATCTCACACTAGAGGGGGCTTCTTAAATCCTAAGTGAGGTCTTGAGACATATCATACGATAGGTGACGATAATCATGGATGGAGAGCCTCACTAGGATGCTGACAAGGTTCTTGAGAACATCATACTCCCACATAAGGCATGAACTTTTGGTAGTAGGAAGTCGTTCTTTGACAGAATGTACGGTGGACCCTGCCAGCTATACCAACGTCTAACTAGTGCTGGGCATATCCCACTACTCACTAGTCAGAGCATGTAGAGTGGATACCGGATGAGGTCCAGATGACTGAGACCAGCCTGTAGCAAGGCGTGGATCTGCCTGATCTAGTAGCATGAATGACAATGGAGGTGGGACTGATGACACTAGATAAGGAGGCTGTGTGTGCTGAGTTCTGCACTGGGCCTGCAGTTTGGTCTCTGGGGAGTGCATGAACTAGTTGGGAGTGCCAACATATGTTCCTCGATGACCCATATGGCCTCGGCTCTAATGACATTAGCATCAAAAGGGGATGTTGGGGAGATCTGACTGGCGCTCCCCATCATCGGGAGTCATGTAGGGTTTTACCAACTCCACGGTGTTAACCGAAGCATACCCATGACTATCACTAAATGATTCATCCATTAATGGGAGGATTTTGGGAGGAATATCCATATCCAGGGTCATGAAGTCATCGAGGGTAATAGATGACGATGGCATTGGCGGGTCGTGTTGCATTCCCTTACGCCGCCAATATTTTCTCTTCTGGGAAAAGTTTGGATGAGATGATGAAGCAGAAGTAGTAGCTATGGCTTCTGAAGTCTCTGGCCGATTCCGGCATGCACGAATGATACCATGGGAACTGGATATCATTTTTTGAGCCATCCAATCATCACACATCGAGGACCCACAGTTAGAAACCTGTTGCCACTCACCTTCATCGTCATTGTTGCTATCTGGCATTACGAAGACATAATTGAGGGTGTACCCCAGGATCCGATGATAGGTGTAGTAGTTTGGACGATCTGTGATGTTTGCCTCTTCTGGCATTCGACACTCAAGAAAACTCACAATCCATTTTTCCAAGGAACTTCGAAAATAGCCGGGGAGATGATTCTCATTGAATGTGTAGGTCCGGTTTCTTCTGTTCAGAAATGGGGCCCTTGGAGACTAACCCTAACTGGGGGCCAGAGGAGCCTGTCAAGGAGGCGGGGCATGATTGTCCCACCTAGGCAGTTTATGCGCGTTGCGTAGGGGTGCCTGCTGATTTTGAGTTGGACGCTGCTGGTTCGGAGGCTGCACCTATGGTTTCTGGCCTCTATGAGGTTCCGAAGGAGTCTCCTATGGGAATAATTTCAGTTTTCTGGGGGCCTATATTTGGGCCACCATGGTGAGGTCGATTCTGACAGCCCTCCTCATGGGAATTGCAGGATGCAATAGATGTGCTTGGTTGGCCTGTTATATGGCTTCTTCCTGGCGCTGGGCCTTTTCAGAGAAGTCTCAGAATCCTCCAGGGTAGTTATAGGTGATCAGAGAGGGAACCAGCTCTGTCTTAACATTTCCCACACACATTGTCAGTAATTGATCCGAATTTAGTGTCATGTCATGGGAGTATGTTGTCCCTTTTTATAGGGTGGTAAAGTCCAAGACATGCTCATCAGGCCTCTGTTTCCACTTGAAGAGGTCTGCAGGACTCATCTTCTGCGTGGTGGAGTTGAACTGGAAGATTAATTGCCTTCAAAGGTCCTATCACCTGGTTACTGATCGATGGGGAGCTGGCTCACCAGAAAAATGCAGTCCCCTCCAATGTCTACACAAAAAATCAGATATTGGCAGTCTCCTATTGCACTGGAGTTCCTAAAATTGGCCCACAACTTGAGGTGAAGTGGTCCAGATGCTATGGAGGGTCCCATGTACAATTTAAGGGGGAAAAGTTGGGATTCCCAAAACATGTAGGTTCCAGTATTTCATCCACCCATGCGGGATATGGCATTCCTTCAGGTGGGATTTCCACCTATCACGTTTCGAACACCTCAAGGAATAAAATGAGTGCTTCCATTGGATCATATGAGAGGGGTCCCTGTCTTGACGGAGAACCCTAACCATGAGATAATTGGTTGGTTCTTCAACATGGTAAGAAGACCCAATGGCTTGGGGAGCAACTGCTGGCATGACCCTTGGGGAAACTGGGGGAACCTAAGCTGGGTCTGTTGGATTGTAGCACCATTCCAGAGGGTTTGACGTGATATATTGCACCCTTTTTCTGTATGTTCCAACTTCAACCCTATCTATAGGGGAATGATGGTTTGGGTCGCCGGGAGGTAGCTTACTGAAGGGAATTTGTTCTTTCACCTGCTATACTAGTTATGAATCCCCAGAATATGGATGTTGTTCCACATCACAGTCAGCCAATATGTCTTCGACCAACTTTTACAGTTTGGCAATTTGTTGGAACAATGCGTAACTCTCAGGTCCTCCTTCGTCTTCTGCACTGAGGGAGACAGGTCGAAGTGTTTGGTAGCTCCTAGGTTCTAATTACACTTACCGTGATTTTGGCTATGGACTAATGCCTTTGTGGGTGTAGGGAGACCTACTAGATAAATCTTCTAGCAAGTAACTCTTTCAGATGGATCAATTAGGGGTGGAATACCCTCAGGGTGTAATTCCCCGTCATGAACTCCAACTCATTCTCCTCATCCACTATGTTGGCCTTGTTGACTGTGGCCCTTCTTAGGGGCATGTCCTCAATATCACCTAGTGATTCGGGAAGTTGTTATATATGACTGAAGAGGAGGGAATCAAAGTTCCCCTAGCCACATATTTCCACGTGGGTGGGAATCCTCCATGATAATCATGTGGAGTACCTTGAAACTCTGAACGCATTGCTATTGGAGGGCCATACAGTGGCCTGGTGACTCGCGACGCTATGCCACCGGGAGTGCGGCCAAACAAACTAGAAGACATTACTCGCCAATGTCTTCAAAATTCACTTGGCTCCCGGGAAAAACCACTTGCTGATGACGAAGGAGAAAGTGAGATGCCCAAAGGGTTTGCTGGAAACACTCAACTTCCTCTGAGGTGAGGGATTTCAGTGTGCTTAATTTCAGTGCTACAACGGGCCAAAACATCTCAGGGAAGTGGTCCAAAACAATGATATTCTATAGGCTCCTTGGATCGGATTCAGGGTCTGGCCCTTCATTACCCCACTCGTCAACTAGGGGTGGCTACAGAAATGATAGAGGTACCGATGTAGACTGTTGGGATGGTATGCTAGCCGGTGGGGAATACGGTGAACGGGCTCACTGGCTTTCAAATCTGAGGTTTTCCTCCAGAGATTGTACTGACATAGAAACTGCATCGTGCTTGGATGGGCTGATAGTAGTAGTTCCCGGCCCATGGTCTCGGTCTACTGGAGAAAGTTTTCACTACTTCTCACCCACCATTAGTCCCCAGAATAGCTCACCATGATCTGTAGTTGTGGTAGAGAGTGCTTCTGGTGATGAAAGTGGTGATTGCATGATCGTAACCTACGAGGTTTCCAAATTTTCATCCCACTGGATATACCTTCGAAGGGAGGCGGGAATCCAATAGAACTCACATTCTAGGAGTACTAGGATGATGTGCCTCGTTCTTGCCCTAGTCCTTGACTCGGAGGAGCGAGGGGAGGGTTCCTGCGCTGAGTCATATTCTGCTTCGGAGTCTAATAAATAGACTGGTTTGATATATGTCCAGACTCTCCCTAAATTCTTCTTATGGTGGCAACAACCCGACTTCCTGCCCCTGGATGGATCTTCGAGACATGGTAGATTTATGACATGAGGAGGTCCAATAACTGCACTAGTGATGGGGAAGATAAGGTTTCCACCTGAGTAAGCCGTGTTGCAAGGAGAACCGGAACAGATATCAAAGGGGACATGGGGAGGGCCTACATGGGTAGCACTGGAGTGGGAAATACCTCCATTAGAATCGGAAGGATATTTGGGAGGATATCCATGATTGTTCCACCTAGTGACATTAGTATAATGATGGTCCTCGAACTGGTTGAGCTGAACACGGGTAGGACCACCGTGCTGGGCGCTGGTGAGGCGAGGCTGGACATCACCCCTCTTGTTTCTGAGGCGAGGAGGACCGTCGCCAGCTACCATGAAGACACAGAGAGGTTCCCCACATTGAAGAGTGACCAGATGTGCGATTTCCCCATACCAACAATCTGTGGCAGGAGGAATGACTCTATATCTAGTGTAGTGGGCACAAGAGAGACATTCGTACTGAGCATCACCGCCGTGGGGAGGACCCTCATTTGGATTGAAGGCGGCATGGGGCGGATCTCCATGATGAGCCTATAAGTGGGGAAGGCATGTGTTCTCCATGGAAGTGGTATGGGGAGGACCTCCGTACTGGGGGCCATTACCACATGATAGTCTGCGGCGGCCACTGTGTGTGCCGGTGACCAAGAGAGTCGACCCAACCTGCTCATGGGGTAATTGATGCCTTGATCTAGGTCGGTCATAGAAATTCCCAACCTCAGTGTGAATAGGGAGCTGGTGGTATGCGTCAGTGATGGATTGGGACACAGTAGCCACTGACGTTGACGCCCCTTGGCGGGCGTCCTCTTCAGCTTGCGGCCAACGCTGGCGTCGGCTCAGACGGACTGGAGATGGTGGTGTAGGTACCTGGCTTACCTGCTCTTTATCCAGTATGATTGGGTGGCAGCACTGACGTAGCTAGGTGGGGTCCCACTCTTGGAGCCCCTAGAATGAGATCCTTGTTGGGATGGCCCGGACATCCCCTACTTCATCGGCATAGGGTAGGGAGTCGTTGAGACATTCCAAGGAGAGGCTCCCCAAATGGTTATATGTAAGAGTGGGGAGCAGTGGCTCCCTGCATGGCCCTCGGTGGAAGCATTGACTATGAGGCACAGATGACTCTAAATCAAGGTGAGCCATATCCTGAGTCGTTAAATTACCCTCTTCGTACTGGCGTATGAGGTCACTGATCACCCTTCTTTGGATGACCACTGAGGGAGATATGGGGCGGAGGTTCCCAACGATCATGGCTATTGATACCATCACATAAGAGGCATAACCACACATGATCATCATGCTGGTACTTCCCCTGCCCCTACATCGGTGAGCTGGTGGTGATTGAGTATGGGGTGAAACATCTTGGTTTCTAAAAATAGGGAGATAAACTCATCAGTGCTGAAAGAAGAATGTAATCGATGACCAGTTCCCCAGTGCCATCACAACATCCATGACCGGTAAGAGGGGTCCACGGTGACAATGTCGCAAACAGGGATGTCCAACGTTATACTGGCCCAACTTCTAGTGAGATTCACGCCAGGATCGCTATTAGATTTGGGGACCGTGTGTCGGATAGCTGGATCTGGTGACACACTAATCCACTAATGTCTCGAACACTACTAATATCCATGTTGATGAGAAGAAATTCATTTCATGATCATCATTTTTTTTCTAATGCTTTCTTCGGGGCACACAAGTCCTTCTTGTTGGGGGACATCAGTGTTGTTTGTTTCCCGGCATTCCTGCTTTCCAAAGGTGGGCAATATGACTTTCTTGTTTTGGGACATTTTATCCATGATCGAAATGAGATGATGGGATGTTGGTTCTTCCATCCATGGATTCCTTCTCGGAACTCATCACCTAGTCCAGGTCTCCCTTATGGATTTAAGATTTTGTTCGTGAAACTCTTCCCAGGGCCATATATTCATGGACAAAAGTTAATTGCACTATTTCTGTTGGGACATTCCAAAGGGTCCGGTTAGGGTTGTAACCTTCATTCAGTGGAGTGGTCACGTTGGACATCAATAGCGTGTCTAGACATTGGGACACATGTGCCTCTGGGTTTCTTCCCCTTATTATAGGGCTTCTCGAGGTCACAGAAGCCCGAGGCATCACACGTAGAATGTGGGGAATAATATTTTATATGCTTGTATCTAAGATTTTCCTCATCTTCCCATGATAATCATAGGGTATTCCACGAGATTAATGTCCAGCAGAGACGGATCGGACTGATCAGAACACTGATTAGAGTGGATCAGATGGGTACAACCTCTGGAGGGAACAATGATGTTGGGGCCAACGTGTGGTTAGATTCCCGATGTTAAGGGGAATGGGGAATGAGGTGGAATGATCCCACTGGGTTGTGGTGGCCCAGGTATGAATCAGGATGGATGATGGAAGGTTTAATGAAGTTGGGGGAGATTGATATGGAGTCGACTCGAGGACAACGGTGATTCTGGGCATGAGTCTCGAAGAGACCTCTTATGTATTCCCATGGAAAGGAATCAAAGTCCTCATAGTTCATCTGATGACTGATAACTACTGAGTTCGAATTAAAATGGATTGCTGCCAGATGGTGATATCAATGAATTACCACCAGACGGGGTTGCAACGACTTACCACTAGACAGTGATTTCAATGGCTTACCACAGGATGGGGTTGCAATGGCTTACCACTAGATATAGATTTAAATGGCTTAACATTGAATGGGGTCTTAATGGCCTACCAATGGACCGGATCACAATGACTTGCCATCGGATGGGGGCTAAAATCAGGGAGGCTTCCTACGTACCTTATCTAGGAGACAAGGATCAAACCCACACAGTTCTTGTGGGATAGAGGTCGGTGAACTGACGTGGAGGATGACTTTGGGTCCAATTTTTGTTGGGCTTGAACCTCAGAGAGTTGTCCTACATACCCTGCCTTGGAAATGATCAAATTCCACGTAGTTCGGGATGGTGCAACGTCTTACCACAGACTAGGGGAAGCAATGACCTACCACTGATTGAGGTCCATATTTTAACGTCATCTAGGATGAGGGTGAACTGACATGAAGGTGGTCGGAGTGACCCGGTGTTGGGCTTGAACACCAGGGAGGCTTTCTTTGTACCTTATCAAGGAGACAAGGATCAAAGAACTCATAGTTCATGGAGTGTTTGGTGAATCGACGAGAAGATGTTTGGGATGAATGGGTAATGGGATTTAGCCTCAAGGAGGCTTCCTATGCACCATGCCTTGGCAATGATCAAATACCTCATAGTTCATGTTAGGGGTGGGGCTTACACTCTAGGCTTCCCGGAGAGGATTTCATGGACAATGCTTGCTTTATACCCACAAATGTCATTCTCAGATTGAGAAACAAAATACAGAAAAGTCCTCATGATCAACTCATGAAAGGTGCATCCACTGGAAGTGGAGTGGTGCTCACCCATGGTTAGCGTCCCAAATAGGAAACATCGGCTTATGCACTGTTCACAGTTTGAGGAGATCGAGATTGGTACTTAATATAGGGTGGAGGACTAGGGGGTGACAAAGCCTAGCAGGAGATGGATTTGGCACACAGGAAGAGGGTAGGAGAAAAGGTGGTTCCTTCAGCAAGGAAATCTAGGGGCTTACACTAGGGTGGTTGCCCTTTCCCCACTAACAGATGCTACTCTGATGAAGGGGATATCATTCCATGTGACGAATAATCTCACACCCATGGAGACCAGTGGGAATGCAGAATGTCAATGATGGGGAACCCCACATCCAACACACGGGGAGTGGTAACAGTTTAACTTCATGTGATGAGTACGAATGTTCTTAGTGGTTTAACATCCTAAATCATGGAGGATGTGGGATTACTCCACACACCTAGGACTTACATAATCGACCCCCTCTACACCTTGGTGAAGCGATGGGATAGGCAATGCTGTGACTAGGGTTTTTTGTGGTGGTGTCATTGAGGTCCATGTTAGCGTAGCTATGCGAAGAAGAAATAGTCATTAGCGTTCCTATGAAAAGAAGCATGAGGTAAAGCTACGTATTGTGAGGAACGGCCCAATGGACTTTGATGTTACATTGTATGAGCCTGGAGGGTCATACGAGAAAATGGTGTGTGATGAAGTAGTTTTGGGCGTGGGAGGTATCTGAAAATGATGTCTAGAAGAGATAAATTTAACACGTGCACACAGGGTGGGAGGCTTTCAGTCAAATGGAATAGTTACGCATAAGATGATGGGTTGGTGTGCAATCGCTGTACTTGCGCGGAAAAGACCGGGTCAGCTTGAAATTGGGCCGCTTGCATGGAAAAGGCTAGGTCGACGCACAATTGATCCACTTGCATGGAAAAGGTCGGGTCGACATTAAATTGGAGAGTCTGGGAACATAAAGGGGAGCTGAGTATTTGCACACAAATAGAGGAGATTGTGTTCAAGGCATACTGGTTGCGCACAATTGGAAGAGATTGCACGCAATTGGAAAGGATTGCGTGCAATTAGAAGGTATTGCCTACAGGGTACGGGATTCAAAGGGATTTGAACGAGGGCTATGCTTGAGTGGTCTCACACGAAGGCGGACCCCTGGCCAAAATTTCATGAAAAATTCCATACCGAAGAGATATCTTTTCCACATTGGATTGTTGGATTTATCCCAAAGGAGACAGTTTATATTCTTCATCCATCAGAAGTTGAAGGGGAGCACATCTATTTATAGGTGCTCAGGGTCACCCGATCTGCGTGGAAACAGGTCTGCAAGAAAGTTGTCACACTAGTGTCAGTAGTGCGAAAGATCATCCACATAGGGGTGGTGCATGAAAATTTTTGTGCCCATGGTCAGCGGTGCGGAAGTTCCCATTCCAGCATGGAAGTTTCCATGCAACGTGAACGTTTCTTCGTGGCATGGATGTTTGTGCACATGCACAAAAAAATTCATCATATCCTACGGTTTTTCACGTGGGAGAGATTTTTCCCCACACTCCTGATATTTTTTCATGCGACCCTTCTGTGCCCCCCAGAATGGATCACCGGGTCAAAATATGTCTTCACTTTGTCATGCCAAAACCTCCTTCAGTCTTCGAAAATTTTTTGACATCTAAATTTATCATTTTATTTTATTTTTATGAATAGAACAATCCTTTAGAAAACTATGTCCTTGGATTTATTTATTCTATATAATTTCCATAAAAGGGACTGAGATATTAGATTTTGATTAATAACAGAAGGGATAAATCCTTACACATTATTCATTAATGTAATATTACTCGTGACACACGCAACTTATCTAACCACATCGTGAACATATATCCCCATGGTTTTCGACAATACATCAATGTACACAAATCATAAATATCATTAATAATAATATTAATGTTTGAGGACCAATACACAAATACATAGATAGGAAAATTGAATGAAATGTAAAAACGTGGATTTCCTTCTAGCGGGTCTCATTCTCATAATGTCCAACTGGATATAACCAAGGGTGTACACTATGAGATGGTTCCTCAATGTCTTGTGGGTATCTACACTTGATAGCATGTTTCATTTATAGAACTCAACTGATATAATCAATTTATAAAAATATATTCATGAATAGAGTCATAGCACTTCTGGGTTCTCATCATAGCAGGGAACTACTATGAACATTTAGTGGGATAACTAATCTTTGTAAAATATCACATACAATGTCATAAAGAAGAACCTTCATGATTTGATAAGTTTTTTATTAACATTTAAAATAATGAATATATTTCTAGCATAAAATAAAAAAGTTGTTGGTTCTAGGGAACCAACTCCAACATCTCATACCACAAATTTTGGGACATGAATCAAGGTCCTATGTGTTATTTACTAAGAAGTTCATGGTAACAATTATACATGGTGCATCATATTTAATAAGCCAGGATATCCATTGTAACTACTCTTCAAAATTAATGTCATCACTAGTTCCATGTACTGGATAATGAATACATATTTTTTGGAATCATTTCATACATTTAGTCATAAAAAATAATGTACTAGTCAAATGTGACATGTACCCAAATAGTAATTATCATTGACTATAGTTTTGATATAAAATCACTTATGGTTACATAAAATAAATAATGGAATCACTATGATTGAATCCAAAAAATTGCTCACCCTCTATGCATTGGTCCATAAACAATAATAAACAAATATAATTTCATTAAATATAATCATAAATCATTGGGAAAACTCTAACGTAGATATCCCAAGTACAAAATTAATGATTTCACAATAGTTTATACATCATTATTGAGAGCATCGATGTCTTTCTAGTTATATGTATATTCTCCAACACATGAATCTGACCCCCATCATGTATTTTATTATAAATTATTTAACATGCCTATAAGTCCCACTAAAATAGGTAAAACGAATGAAGCTAAAAATATATTGGTCTATAAGATTCAGACTAGTTCACGTAAGCATGACACTTGTAACTTCTATGTATCATGCTATAGGGACCAGATCATAACTAAGAATCAAAATAGGGGAAATCTCCCTATAGGGTTACAAATAAAATATAAGTAAAATGACTTAAACTCACTGGAAATCACATATGATATTACCCCCATGAAGTTCGATTTACCAGAAAACCACCCATATGCATAGGGATTCTATTTCATCGACTAAAATTATTTGAGGACTCATCCAAATCAAACATTAAACAGCTATGGTGCTTAGAAATTATGCTCAAAATCTAGCAATTACAAATCACCAACGATGCGACAATAGTGCTGTGTCCCAAATTTTGGGATAAGGTATGAAATTGTGAAACATAGTTTTGATAAATTTCACTAGTCATACATCATTTTAACTATGTTCACGAATCCAAAGGAAGAATGTGAACTAATATATATGGGAAACAATCATCTTCCAGTCTTCGAATCTATCATAATAATCTAAATTTAAACATTAAAAATGTTTTGGAAAAAAACATATTCAATTTATGAGTTATAAAAAATATCAATTTGTCACAAAAATTATAATAATCATATATATGGGATTTCAAGTACCAGTATTAAAAGCAACAATACAAATCACATTATTTGGCTAGTTCCATGCAGAATAGTTATATCCTTGTATCATAGTTTACTTTTTAAAATATTCACACACACACACACACACATATATATATATATATTCAAATCTAGAATAGTTAAATAGAATTTCAATATATAGATACATAGGTAAAAATTCATTTTGGTGTAATTTAAATTTTACGTAACCAATTCCCCAAATGATATGGCTCATATGAAGAGAATAATTGACTTTAATAATGTAAATGTGTTTAGTTTTGTAAAATATTGTTCACTATCATAATTATGCATCATCCAATTTACGATGCATGGAATCATTTTAGACATATCACCCGATGGATAAATGAAATTTGGTGTCACATTCAACTGAGAATGGAACGAAGAACATATAATTGGTTTGCCTCTTCCTAATGGAAGATTAAATTACTGCACACTTAGTTATGTGAAGTATTATAGATAGTGACTATGTATATTCATATAATCTACTCCCAATGAAAATATTGTATTCGATGTGAAATTCATGAAATTATAAAATTCATTACATGATTAACCATTCTAGTCTAATGTATGTACATTACACATGCATGGAATATTCATGTCTTCATGAGAATCACCATGTTCTTCTTGTTATTGTTATGTAATGAGGATAAATATTTCATGTACCTTTTTTATGGGATTGAGAGATTCGACATCTATGTGACATCATCCAACACCAAACATGGGCCTTTTTAATATACATCTAACATGAAAACACCCTCGGTTGGGATACGGAATTACAAAACCATGAATATGAGACACATCAAAGGTGAGGAAATAAACTATCCCTAACAATGCCTCAATGTCACTAAATGGTCTATCCTTGAATACATGAAACATAAAATGAGATCAAAGACATATTCGTTGAAAATTTCATCACCCCATATCAATATCAATCAATGAACATGTGACATATAAAATAAGAGTAATGATAATGTAATTGACAAGGTCCACACACCATCATGAGATCATTAATTGAATACATGGCACATAAAATGAGAGAAAATATATGGTCCTTGAAAATTTCTACAAGACATCATGAGTACTAAAAAAGAAAATGTGACACATCAATGGAGTGTAAAGAGACTATCATTGACAATGTATGGATGCAATATTAAGATCCATCATTAAATATGAGACACATCAAAGGTGAGAAAATAGAATGGCCTTAAAAAATTTCTATAGGAAATTGTGAGATCTACCAATGAACACATGACACATCAAATGAATGTAGTCAAACTTTCCGTGATAATTTCTACATTCCATAGTGAGATCCACCACATAAAAACTATACACAACAGGCACACATGGAACTGACCATAACATGGCATGTGCTCAATCAAAAGTTCCCATATTGATCATGTGGAATCCTCATGGAAAATTAGTGGCTTAAAGTCAAAAAACACAAGTAAAAAAATGCATATAAATATCCAAATAGTGGGATCCTATTGTAGTCAATAATTTGTGTGACACATCACTTGGAGGTTGAGTTATTCTATTCAACGAAATTAATAAAACTATACCAGATACTAACCCATTCTATAATAAAAAATGGAAAATAATGATTATAAGGGAGACTCTTGTGGTTGTGAACAAAATGATACACATCCAATGTTATTTGGAAGACACATCATGTTTCCAGTGACATGTCTGCATCATTTATGGAATAAAATATCTAGACAAGCTACATGAGATCATTAGAAGGTCCTTCGTTAAGTGACCTAATCTTGTGAAGGCCCTTTGAAATTTTGGCCTAACAATAAGGACATCATTTTTCATGTCTGCATGATTGAATAAGAACCTATTAAAATATAATATAATCTAATAAATAATGTACAAGTGATATAGTATTGTGGATTTTGAAAACAATGTGACACCCCCAGAATGACTTATAATAGGAACTCGCAAAACCAATGATTTTGAATCATTCCCCTGAATCCGACATTGTTTTTCACGATGCAGTCTATTCAAAGTGGTGAAAACCCAGGATATATAGGATATAAATCCACCCTCCTACCATAAAAAATGAATACTTACAACAACTAATATCGGGATTGAAATGTGTGTTTTCATGGAAAATCACATTGGCATTATAATATATTTTTCGGAGCACCTAATATCACGATTCGAAAGTTTTCCAATTGGTATGTTCTTGTTAAAAGTGGGGTTAATCATCCATCCTGGATAGTTTCTTTGAATGATCACTTATCGATCACGTGGAGTACTTATGGTAGGAAATTTGAATAACATACCACATACCAATATATTACCTGAGACATAAAATAAGATAATGATCAATTAATGTAAGACAGGAAAAATAAAAGGATGGAAGAAAGAACAAAATACTAGATTCATAAGAAATGTACAAAGACCCTGGTCCCATGTGCTTCGTGTGAACCACTTAGGTCATTCGAAAACACTAGGATCGGTCACCTGGATCTCGCAGATCTACTTGGGTATACTATTTGGATTAGGCGTTTTCCTTTGGTCTTGTCATATGTGGTAATATAGTTCACCCCATTCATTTCACCTTGGTCTCACGAATCCCATATAATCGACATAAAAACCATATTTTTTCCTTCAGATATGTCACACGCCTCATAGGAAAACACTAGTACAAGTTAGATGTGTGTCATGTTATAAACTGAGCATGTTAGCCAACTCAAACGATGTCATCTAGGCACGGAAGCCAAATCACACAATGTCCTCCATACATGTGATCCTAGCCATGAATCACATTCCATGACATGTCAAGAGGATCTTGAGATGCCCTTAATGGTTGTCATCAATAAATAATGATGAAAACAGGGCACATCATCTTGTTAACAAGATTCACACTATATATATCATTTAGGATCATGGAATTTCTTCCCGGAAAATCCATCAGTCTATAATTTTAGACTTCAGAAATATAAGCCTAGATCTTGTGATGACCTTCATATAAGCCATCAAGGATACACAAAGATCATCAAATAATTTGAAAGTATCATTTAATATTCATTTGAAATGTCATATATACATCCTCTAAAATGTCAGGAAGACTACCAAGGATAATTTAGTTAGAAATCATACACATGTCTTATAGATGAATAGGCTAGATTAAAAGGGAATATTAGAAAATTGTATCATTTTTCAATCCTTATTTTATAAGACCCGAATATAATGGAAACCACAGTGTCTAAGACATGATCAGATAAACTATGCGAACTCTAATTCCTACTAAAATTATGTTATACACAATGGATTCTTAAGGGTCAAACATGATATTCCACATCTAAATGAATTTCCCATAATATAATTCCCACACTCATAAGTAATGAGAAATAATATTTTCCAGTAGTTGTTTATTCACAATGAGCATACATAGGTGGGAATAGGGAGTTGAATTAATCAAATAATCCATGTTATAATCCGATATAATTATAATGGAAATATCATTATGAAACCCCCAATTTTTTGAAATATGAGGACTAAAATTATTTCCATATCCAATATACAATGGATTATTTCCTATGACCCAAGCCTAAATTAAAATGGGAATCCAGCTCAGTGTATATCGCACTATGTCTAAGAAATGTCAACAACCAACACTGAATCATGCTAAGGGGCTCAGAATTCTACCTCATCCTTTAGGGCATTGAGAAATACATTAAACTACAAGGAATATGATTTTGGATACAATAGGGACACATATGATGACTCCAAAAGGAAGCAGATCCATATTAAATATCCTAAAGGTATTCTCTATATAAAATACCTCATCCATATGCAACGAGTCTGGTCAAATTCTATATAATGTTTCTCACTACAATCAAAGCTCATATGAGCATAGGGAGCCACAATATATACATCATTGGTATCCTGAATCTCCACCAGTTATGAAAATATCATCATGTAAGCCCCAATGAGCGGAACATTGCAAATATACCTCATATAGGTGATTCTATATTGGGGACAATAATAAGGGCGTGACCAAACTATGAAATCTATGATTCCTTCAATAACAACGATATAGATGATGTTTCTTTGAGACTATATCTCAAATATCCATTGCATATGCTCCCAAACATATCTTATTTCTATATGATGTTAAACTGTATGGTTATAATGAACTATGGGGATATGGATTCCTCTTTTAACAACATACATAGAATAACTCATAATGTGCCCATTATGACCAATAAATATTAACCGCCACCCTACTTTTATATTCAAATGTTATGATCTCCATTAAGAGGATTCTATATATAAGCATCAATTTATTATTGAAAATGGATGAATAACCTTAGATATATACATATTGATTCAATAATTTGACCACATTTTATTTTTCCTATTAAAGTGGTATCCCCTATAATAACTTTTTGGTTATTGGTCCTGCATATATATTAGTAAGATAATATCAATAATATATTTAATTTATAAGAGATTCCTATAGTAGACAAAAATTTCCCCTAATGTAGTATGATGAGAACAACCTTCCATCCACATAACCAATGTGAGTCCCTAGCGTTCATCAGGACTGAAACCCCAATTGAAAAAATAACATTTGTTAGTAGGTATGTACCAAATTATGCGTAAGGGAACCATTTTGAGTTTCAAATAATAATGAAAATGGGGACATGACATTAATTATTGTGCAAGAAATAAACCCCCCACAATAAACCATTGGGCCAAAATAAAAAAAAACACGATGTCATCTCTTCTCCATCAAAATAAAAACTGAGAACATGATATGAACTAATTTAATAAATTCAACTCATTTACAACGCATAATGAAATCACAATATGGTTCTCAGTAATCCATTCTAATCTTTGAATGAGAGTTTCCATCCATGTCTTTCCCATAGAAAAAATGGTGAACCTG
Source organism: Viscum album (assembly GCA_963277665.1). NCBI lineage: Eukaryota > Viridiplantae > Streptophyta > Magnoliopsida > Santalales > Viscaceae > Viscum > Viscum album. The sequence goes on along the minus strand of OY728120.1, from coordinate 23,838,009 downwards.
GCATGAATCTATCTAATAAAAAAATAATTGGGTAATTTACCATTGGGACATTTTATATCTAAAAAATATGAAAGAATTTTAATCATGAAGTAAATATCTTAGATAAAAAAGTATTTGTTAATTATACATATAGAAATTTTTTTCACACTATATGTTAAAAAATGGTGAAACCTCAGTGAATCTAACAATATAAATTATGATCCATTAATCACATGTCATACCACATTGTTGAAATAAAAAACCATGATAATAGTCATATCATAAATATATATTCCAATTCTCTTTAACCATGATTACAATGAAATACGTTTATCCCAATATTGAGAATTCCTTGGGAGTAGATTGGCCCAATCTATAATAAAAGTAAAATTTGGTTAGAAATTAATATATGATATTTTACATATACATAACATATAACAATAATTTGGAACCAATATCATTGTAATTTGAATGTCATTAGATTCTTCCCTCATAAAAAACATCATGATCCCAAAAATGTCATCATCCTGTGATCATTATGACAATTTATTTGGGGATACAACCAATTTTCTTAGAAAAAGGATCTCATATTCCCAAAAACATCAATGTTTGGTGGAAAACACAATGGTCTGGGAGGCCCATCGACCTGGTACAATCCTGACCAATAAGATATCTCTTGAGGGTCTCAATGAAATTATGTCTATGAGTCTTCACTATCCATGGAATGAAAAAAACTATTCTAGTAGCCCTTGATTCTACAACTCTCAGATTTGGGAACATATCATCAGATTGATACAATCATAACATTTAATATCTAATGAAGGTGAATGAGGGAGTAAAGTATTGATCTCTACCGATTTTGGGGATACTAAGGGGGAAGATATCTACATCCATTTCTAGAACCATCTCACTAATACAAACTACAATCCAATTGATTGTACCACCCGACACACTACCACCTTTGATACCCATGTATGAGTATTAATGATGACACATAGGTAATGGAAGTATATGAGTAACCCTGAGAGGGATAATATCATTGATCCCACTAAAAATTATTTCTAGCATATTACAATAGTAACCATTGAGGAGTATCATATCCCTACTCACTGATAACATGTATGTTGGAATATTATTTTAGCCGGAAAGGGGGAGGAAATTCTCCCAATTGCTTCATTATATCCATCACCAAATTCTAGTAGCACAATGAGGAATAGAGTGGCCGAATATCTAAACATCATTCGATGATATCTTCTATTACATAGATGGAATATATGAAGGCCAATATCCATGTTCACACTTTTCTAAAATTCAAATTCAAAATTGCAATAGGTGAAAAACTCAGCCGACATATTCCAGAACTAGTATATATATAGAGATATTCATATATGTATATCCATTCCACTGTGTAAGATCAATAAAATTTTCATTATTAGGATGTGGATGCTCTGGGGAAATAAAACAGTCTTGATCCTTTTCAGGACAATTATTATCATATTATAGTAATGTTAGATGCACCAGAACAAACCCATATTCATGTTCCAAAGATGTATTACCAAGAGATAACAGAAATATCCTTGTATCATGCTCATATTTCTATAGAAAATTTATAGTGACATCTTCCAAATGTTTTGTATCCAAATCATTTCCCCTTTATCAAAAGGGATCAACATGTGATCAGAGAACATGCCTCAGGACTGCCTCATATTCTTATCAAAGAAGTCCACCAGTGTACTCCAAATTCCCAAGATCTGGATCATATCCCCTTTATGGTCAAGTATAAATATGTAATAAAATAACTAGCCTCATTAAATTCAGATATTACTTATTTTCAATCTTCTTGTCATATTTTAGTAGATCTTGGATTTCATGCTTGTATTCCCAATTTAGCTGATTAACGACTACAAAATCATCATTTTGAGGAAATATATTCGGAGGATCATAATATATAAAAACCAAAACCACTAGGTTGGGGGATTATATACAACCACCAATACCACACGATTCATCATATATCGAGAGGATTCACGATATAACCAAAAAATATGGAAAAAACCCTTCCCACAATGTTGTGGGAATTTTTATCTCAAACCCCATTACTATGTTGATCATCCCCCAAGAGGGTCTTGGGTAAATCAACATTTATTCAATATCATCACATCCCTCTAGGATGGGGGAATTTATATCTCATATTCCTTCTAGAGAATCATTAAATCCATGAAGGAATCATTTGATCATCCATTATAGAATCCATCAATGCCAATTGTGGCCCAAAATTACCCCCCACCCTGCATGGATTGGGGCATTTTTTTCATCATCATCATCACTATTGATAGAATGACACTTCCCATGGTATGGATTAAATTATATATTGTTTCAAACCCATACCTTCCTATGGTTACAATAGTGATATATAATATTAGATGCACATTTTGAAATAATGACAGGAAAATTGCTCAAATTCATTTCTCATAGATCATGATGGGTGGATCATATGGAAAATTTGATCATACCCTAGTAGGTTTCCAATTCAAAAGATCCTTATATGGATAGAGGTTCTAATTATTTACACAATTATTTTAGTGAAGAATCATCCAATTACAATGAGAGTAATGATATAAGAACCATAAATTGATATGCATTTTTTTAATTTTTTCCCCCATCAACATTATGGATATGGTGGATCAACAAAAACATGATGTGGTCCACAACATGGAAGAAATACCAATAGAGGAGAGTGATCTGGATGCACCAACTGAGACTGCATGCACTTATAACTAGAGGTAGATCTGAAACCCGAAAAATTTGAATACTGAGTTTCATCCACTATGATAAAACACGTCCATATAAAATCGTGTATGATTAACTATATACCGATCACTTCCCTAATGAATAAAATTTACATTCATATAGGAACAATTTTCCCAATATCATAATGATATAAAAACACATAGAAAACAAAATGAGGAGAAAATCATGGAAAATATTTTGAATGTGTATTATCTATAGATTGAGAGAAATATTATCCATCCCATATCTATCACACTTGTAAGGGTTGAATCAACGAATAAGACTAGCTCTATAATTATAAATTTGGACTGCATAAATTATAATGATGAAAATGATTTTTACTACCCTCTAGTGCGGTGAAAAACTCGTTCTTGATTGGGAGATCATTCTATCTTAGGAACTACCTAGAATCATCTAAAGATAAATTAGGGTTCACCTCATCAAGCCCCACCTCTTCCATATATATTGGAGATTACATAGAATGTTGTTCCACTAGATATTCATCTCATCATTAGGTCCTTGTAAACTCCAATGGATGTAATGTTATGATGAAACTAACCTATGAATCCTTAGGGGAATCCATATTCTATATATTTCGATGATTCCTTTCACAACCTAAGGACAATAATTATATATTCTCTATTGTTGATGTTTCAAGTGACCCCATAAAACATATCACACACATCATATCCCAATTTAGGATGATGATGAACTCTCACAACCAGCAATAGGATATTAAGATGATGTTTTTCATATAAACCTTAATAGGGAAATCCATTGTTTTCTACATTATCTCACATGTATGATCTATTTCTTGATGGGACAACCTTCATTGTCAATTCCCTTTTCATTTAATCTACACACTTAGAAATATGATGATCATCAACCAAATGAACAACATGAAATGTGAAACTAAGAGGGTGTATAACTGTATAGCAAGGTGGAAATGTTTTTCCTATTCACTCATCATCCCTTTCTTATAGGATCAATTATAGGAACACTATACCAAATTTTACCAAGATGGGGTACTAACTCCTATGATCTCAATGACGTATATTGATGGGTTATGTTAGTTCGCAGAAATTTCTCAATAATTGGAATATGAACATTAGGGAACATGATACAAATCTCAACTCATCACATATCAGAGTATAAAATTATATATAATTCTAAATTTTTTGTTTCCACATTTAAAATGGCAGGAAGGAGTGATCATTTAATAAACTGGGCATGTCTGATACCTCCCATCAAAGTTTATAGTGAATAATAGACTAAAAAATCTCTCTCCGCAAGTAGTATAGAGAAATATAGCTCTCTTGGGATATAATGAACATATAAAAAATCATACTCTATCTAGAATTAAATTTTCCCCTGTTATTTCTTATAATCCATGGTCAACACCCTTTTTATGATTCCCCAGCCCAGAAATCCCAATGAGATAAACATCACCGATCATATCAACTACTTTTTTTCCACATAATGATGTGCCATTATATTCGATATTGTTTCATATTCAAATACATCCTTCAAATCATGGAAAATATTTTTTCCGTGGTGTTATATAACACATCAGAGTCTGTGGAAAACAAAAATATCAACATTTAAGAAGAAGAGGGTGATTGGTAAATTGTTTTGGATTGGTGTGAAAGAATGAAGAACAAATTGATGACTTGATAGGATGTTGACTGAGATCATGCCACATCAAAAGAATTTTTGTGCATCCCAAAATAGTACCACCAACCTAGAAGGAATCATTATGTATTCCTCCAAAAGGTGGATATGACCATAAGATGAATGAATAAATTTAATACAAGGATTCATATTCTTTTCCAATGTATGATCTTACTCTCCCATATTTCTTCCCTAGAATATTTTATGAACAAGAACTACCCCCACCAAATGTGACCATCATTAGATGAGGATCACATATTTTTTTACATAAAAATGATACACATGGATGACCCATTCATTGTTGAAGGATACACTTCAAAATATGAGTTTCCTTCATATAACTGGTGAACAGGATTCCACATTGCCAGGAACCAAGGATATATGGGATCACAGATGCATGTTTGAACCCTATATATTTATCATGGTCCAAATGCAGATATATATGTAGCAGATAATCATGGTAGAGAACTCCAACAGTCAAAAACAGAAAATGATGGTGTCCTAGAATCCTCCATTTATTTCCCACACCCAATTGTCGCGCATGACCCCCAAGAGGGGAGATCAATTAATTGATCGGCCTAAGAAACACAGAAGGACAACATGACTTACGCTAATGGAATTTGATGATCCCACAAACTTTTCATAAGATCCAGAACCATATATCACAAATTTCATTGATCATGATCTATATGCCCTTGGAAAACCCCACATATGGATGCACTGACCACTAGCACCAACATATGACATTCTGAAGAAGTAGGTAATTTTCCAAGATTGGCTCTCAATCCCAAATGTGTTCTATCTTTTAATATATATCCCAAAGAAACATTGCAAATCCCTCTATATCCCTCATTATTATTTGATTTATGTCTTTATAGATAAGGTTTATTGAGTGGATACCGTTCCATTATAATGTCATGTCGTTGGATCATTCACTAATGAGGAACAAAAAGTGGTCATCTAAGGGAAATAATTTCCCTAATATGTTTCTTGTAGAGAAAAAATTTTCTATTTCCACAGGGCTATAATTAAAAAACATTCTGAGATCAAACTCATATTACTTCAAACCCAAGAACATTAAGGATAAATATAAGGGTATTTTTCGACAGAAAAGACAACCGATTATAATGATGAATGGACCCTTTAGAAGATCAACAACTATGCTTTGTTTATTAAGATAACATCTGATGCTAATTTTATGAATATATATCAATATACCATATACAATATCCTTATATGATGTCCCAAAATCCACAACAATTGGGTAGTACACTCAACCTTCCATCAGTTTTTGAAATACCCCATCAATGTAAAGGTTAGTGTAATGTATTGGGACAACATCACAATCAATACATGTGGCTCCACATAGGCTGAGCCATGTTTAAAAAATTGGAGAGTAAAAAAATTATGGATGATGATAAAAAAGTTTCACCTCCCAATGTTTGGGGGAGCATCACAATACATACATGATATATGATTTACATTTACTATATTCTCCTAATAAATCAATTTTATGTGATAGACATAGCCAGGGTGATCCAAGCTCCTCCTACCCGTAGTGATAGAGTGAAAGACAATAAACTTTCAGATCTCCCTGTAATGACATGAGATGTAGGGGATGATAAGGTCTATTCTCGCAGCCTCTCTCACCTCGATAGGGATAGAGAAGGCCCCAAATATCTAACATCATCTAAATGTGTCTCCAGAGAATTTGAAGTAGAATAAAACAAGGTTGACCTCAAGAATATCCCTTTTGTATTAATGTAAGGAAAATCTAAGACCCTTGATGATTTCAAATAGGAAAATCACGGATTAGAAGAAGACCCACAACCCACAATATTTATTGAATTCATGTCCCTTTAAGAGAAATATATTTACATCAAATTTATAATGAAACATTGATATTTGTTTTCTTGGAACTATACATAAATTCATATACTGAATCTAAATGTGGTTATACACTATCTCGTTATAACAAATGATCCCCAATGAATCAATATGGCATCAAAGATGATACACCCCTCCCAATCCTCCAATTTAGAGGAAGATTAAAACAAAGTATTCAAAGTAAATGTTTATTGATAAGTTAAATAGCCATGAGTTATTGAAAACATCATCCCTATTTTGAAGAATAATTGAATGATTAGGGTCTTAATTTATTTTAGAGGCATTAATTGACATCAGCCAAATGATTATTTCTCATTTATGATAACAAAACTCATATTTGAAGCAATATCTAACATAAAATAAATTTCATTCATGCATGGGTATTCAGGGTGAAATCAAATAAATATAGCCCCTGAAGATGAAGAATTCACTACCTTCAGAGAACCCCAATATATTTTTTTCTATTAGGTCATTCCATTTTTCTTAATGAATGCTAGAGGAAAAAAATTAACATCACATGTATGATATAATCAAGAAATTCATGTGATGGATAACTGATTGTTACATCGATGAAAAAGTTGTAAAATCAAGATAGGTATGTCATCAGTTCACTATTCATAATCCAATATTCAACTAGTGGTGACCAAAAAATGAAATGGTAAATCCAAAAAATATGCTTTACGAGTAACAAAAAGAATATTTCCTATCATTGTTGTAAGACACCTTGTAATCTAGGTCATCCCATATATTTATAGTGTTATTTTAGAAATTTCACCTCCATAAATATCAAATAAATGAGGGGGATTCCTTCAAAACCCACATATAATCGTTATTTCATATTCATCTTCGACATAATGGATATCTTCTTCACCATGATAATGAATTAGATGATCAAATATAAATCAAAAAATGATTTTCATGGATCCAATGAATGTATCAAACTGTACCTATTGAACCCAAAAATGTGGCTAATCTGATCCACAGGGATCCTGCTAATGAGAAGTTTGAAAATTATTGGGATATTTCGTCCTCTGTAGAAGCTTTTATAACCATTTATGTAGGGTGTAATGTAGTTGTGGTGGATCCCCTGTGCTCTGGGGCGGGTGGGAGCCCTCTTTACCAGAAGGAGGTAAGTCTGGTCATCAAAGATGCTAAATTACCACCAGAAGAAATGAAAGATCTAAATTTGTGTCCCTTAGAAACAAAGGTCTCAAAGTTTTTTTTGAAAGATTATGAAATTATTTGGGAATGAAGAACAAGGTTCAGGGATATGGGCAGGGGGCAGGCCCGAGTTCCTGGGACCCCTCTTCTTTTGCAGGGATGGTGAAATCAGGAAGTAGAGGTTCTCAAGTTCATGGTGCTGATATTTATGGAGAGGCTAGATAGGATGCTTTATCTCTAGCTATTGACAAAGAGAATCTTCTCGATATTAAGAACCGGTTTGAAGTGCTTCGGGAAGATGCGTTTTTGGCTCTTGGGGAAGGTGATGAAGTGGTTTCCCCTGAAGAGAATCCCCCCTACCGGGAGGATTCTCAAGAGGAGGACTCTACTTCGGATCCCACTATCGAGCCCAAGGAAACCAAAACTATAGTGCAATATCTTATATCCTCTTTAAGGAAAGGGATGAAAACTATTATAGATTCTGATGGTTTCATTACACAATCCTGGAGGCTGCGAAGAAGAAAATATTATTCAAATATACTAAGTCCCCCGGTTTAAAGATCTTCAAATAATGGTAGGCTATATCCAAAATTTCCCAAAATCATGGACAACAACACATATTACAAGAATAAACACTTCTCCAAGATTATGGAGGTTGAGACCCATAAGGAGAATGAATCACAAGCAGGTGAATCTCTTTTCATGGATATGGTGTATGATGAAACTACTATGGTAGAATCTATTATCTTCTCGAGTGGTAAGGAAATGATGGAGTGTGATGTCTGGGATTCTATCATCAACATCACTGAAGAATTCTTAGAGAAGGAACTTATGGTTGATGCTACTCAAGAGGGGTTTGACATATTGGTTGAGAGATGGATCCATTCAAATATGAATGAGGAGCAGGGCAGTTGGGTTCAAATACAACTCATTATATTGGCACGTGATTTGAACAGAAAGAAGATTGTTGTGGAAGAACTCATCCAAACATTGGACATGGTGGAAAATAGCTTTGAAGACCTCCTCAAAGATGATCCGAATGGATAGGAAAACAATCTTCAATAGAGTCTCCATATAGGTATGTTTTATTAAAGGCTCAAACAACAATTCGAAGATATTATTATTACCTATGTTGTTGGTTGATTATCTGGTTGTGTCTGGACCGGTTTCCCAATTTTTCCTTAAAAGTGGCTTCTTTATTAAATAAAAAATAAGTTGATGGATCTAAGGGAAGATGGACACTCTTGTTATATTTGTCTGCCATTGAATACTCAGTTAGTGAAATATATACCAATAAAAATGATTCATGATGGTAGATCAGTCTCAATTTCCATAACAGAACAATTTTGGGTATTGAGATCTGATTCATTAATGTTGAAATGAACTATATATCACTCAAATTTATAGTGAAAAAGATAAGGCATTACATAAAACACCATGACGTCCATCATGCCTCTTGTATTTATCCAATCAATTATATCATTGCTCATTTTTTGATTACTAGAAATCTAGCATGATGGGTGGCCATTCTGTGATAATATGATATCTAGTTCGTGTCATAAAAATAAATATATGGGAATAATATAGATTATTTCCTCACAGAACATATTACCTTATAAATTAAACTAGAGGAAACTAAAATTATAGTTTAGTAGGTCATATATTCCAATGAAAATCCCTACAAATTTTAGGTGTATTTTGGTGGATCATCTAAACAAATTATCAAGAAAAGAATAGAAACCCAAAATATCATTTAAGATATATTATTATTGTATTGTTTTTGGCACAAGAAAATGTGTCCATGTAATTCACCGAATTCTTCCACGCATGATCCCAGAGAATATCTCGTTTTGAAAGCTTTGATTTGACAGGTCGTGGATCCCAGACAGAGTTACGGATCAATAGTTATGGCTGTTTGAATTCAGGCTGCTGGAAATGGCTGTCAAGGACAATTTTGTGGAAAAGTATGGTTTTACGCACAAGAAGAGAAATCTTGCATGTATGAATTGTTTTTATTCCCTAAAGTATGGAATCTTGTAAACAATAGTAAAATCTTTTATTAAACGTGTCATGAAAACCTTTTACGCGACCAATGAGAGGTCATCTTCTGCGCAGGCTACCCGAAATATGTCCAAGGAAGGGGCACACAAATTTTGAGAGGTGAACACAAGAGGAGAATCCTCACACAATATCCTTCCACGCCAAAGGCGATGTCAAATTACCCTTTTCATTCCCTCTCGTTGTACGCCACGCAGAAAACAACTTGCACGGGCTAATGTTATCGCGGACCCCTCATGCGGAAAAAATCTTGCACACACAGAATATTCAGTGCAACCACTCTTGTGTTCGCTGATAAATACAAGTGCAGTCCCCACCCCTGGGGAGTGCTCCGGAGGTCGGAAGCCACTTTACTCCACATTATACCACTTCTTTCTCTCCCACATGGATAAATGGAACCCTCTATAGGAGATATTTCGCGATAGGTCCCATATGGGTATGCTTTCTTATAGGCCCACAGTGGTTTGAGCCTTGCCTGATAAATTTTCTTCCCAAGCCATGTGTGTGTAAGATTCCATGAATGAACATAAAACATCCAATATTTCATGTAAAACATCCAATCTTGCTCGTAGAACATCCAATCTTGCACAAAGAACATCCAGTATTGCAGGCAGAACATCCAATATGGGGTGCAAGTCTTCATTTTTGCGTGCATGACTTCCATCTTGCACACAAGACTTCAATATTGAGTGTAACAGTACCAATGAGATGAATCTTGTGTGCACCTATGACGCACAGTCCGATCATGCGTGCAGCCCCCCTTTGCCGAGGCCATCTTACGTGCAACAACGCCCTGGCCTGTGCCCGCTGGTCCATACTGCAGTGGTTGTGCCCCCAAACCCCCACATAGTGTCACTGCCGGCCTACGGTCCCAGCCCTCTGGGGCGCTCCCTTCACTAAAATCACTTACCTCAACAAAAAATAGATAGTCCCACAATAAACGTTTCAAGCCGAGACGTCGGCAATTTCCAATTCACCCTTATGCACAGCCACCTTCCACCTATGGGATACTAGGATTTGAGATACTCATCCACACACCATGAAACACCTTCAGTCATCATATTCCTCTTGGTCTATTTCTTATGTCGTGATTTGAGATTCTTGTCATCAATCCCCCCCCGAGTACATTGAGTTGAACCATTCCTTATGCAACTCATCATAATTCTATCACCTAACTCTTATTCCAAGTTGAAACCGAATGGGGTGCCCTTACGTATGTCCCAACACCATCAATTTCTAGGCACCTTATGCATAAAAGTTCTATACACATGACTATAGACTATAGCGCACCCTATGTTACAAATATAGGATGCCTCTTGCTCTAAACGAGATATGCATTATGCTCCAAGCATAAGATTCCAACAATCCTCTCTACATGACTATAAATGTCAGTCTTCAATATGTTTTAAATATAGGATGCCTCTTGCTCTAAACATGATATGCCTTATTCTCCAAGCATAAAATGCCAAAAGTCCTCTCCACATTACTATAAACTATAGTATCTACTATGATTCAATAATAGGATTCCTCTTTCCCCAAACAAGATATTCCTTATGCTCCAAACATAAGATTCCAAATGCCATGATTACAATGGAATAATTTCAAAAGCATTGGAATCCATTCAAACATTCCACCACTCCACATCACGCTATGTGTGTCCAAAATTCAGATATTCATCAACTTCCATGTCTGAAGGGACCCACAAATGGCATGTTCCCATGCCGCATCGGCTCAGCTACTGTCCTGGGCCGACGCCTTAGAAGACATTGGATGACACTTTGAGTCAGGTATGGTGTTTCGAACAAAGTCAACAGTCGAACCCCATTGGTTTTTCCCCATTTAAGGTTAATGCAATATGGATGCTTTGTTTCGAACACGGTCAATAGTTAACCTCCATCATCATGCCACCCTCACCACGTTCGGAATGTTTGGCATGTGATTCACACTTTTCATCCACCATTGTTCGGATTGATTCCATAACCATTGGAATTATCCACCTTGTGCACTAGCACATAGGTGTATGCCACAATCATATTCCTAAACTCACCAGTGAGTTGGGATGCCCCCCTGACTAGACATGAGGAAGACATTACGGGCAACTTCCTTGTGTACGCCCCATCCAACATTTCCCCTCCATAACGGCACCCAGGCAGCTTCATGCTTTAACTACATCCACCATTGCCACTCCATAAAAACAACCAAGAAGCTTCTTTGCGTATTCCCCATTCAACATTTTATCTTCATAGCAGCACCTGGGAGCTCCCTTGCGTAATCCCAATCCACCATTTCCTCTCCATAACGGCACCCAGGAAACATCCTTGCTTAAGAACCATTCACCATTTCCACTCAATAGTGGTGCCCAGGAAGCTCCCTTGCGTAATCTCCATTCACCATTACCACTCCATTGAGCACTAGGAAAACTTCCTAGCGTAATCCCCATCCACCATTACCACTCCATAACTTCACCCCGGAAGCTTCCTTGCGTAAGCCCCATGCACCACTGTCGCTCCATAGCTGCACCTGGGAAGCTCCCTTTTGTAAGCCCCATCCACCATTTGCCTCTACATAACAGCACCCAGACATCTTTCTTGCCTATTCCCAATTCACCATTTCCACTCCATAGGGGCACCCAGGCATATCACGTGCCTAAGACCCATTCACCATTGACGCTCTATAGCGGCACCTGGGTAGCTTCCATTCATAAGCCGCATCCACTATTTCCACTCCATAACATCACCCAAGCAGCTTCTTTGCATAAGACCCATTCACCATTTCGGCTCCATAACAGCACCTGAGCATATCCATTACTAAAGTCTCATGCACAATTTCCACTCCATAGCAGCATCCGGGAAACATCCTTGCATAATCCCCACTCACCACCCTTCATGGACACACCTTTCACCACAGGATCATCATGTCTTCACTACCTCTTGTTTTTGACATCAGGCATGACTAATGTGGGATTAGAGTAAGCATCGACCATGAAATAATCTTTGGGAAGCCTAGATTGTAAGCCCCAAACATCAACCTGAACTACATGGTCTTTGATACTTTACAAGGAAAGGTACGTAGTAAGCCTCCCTGATGTTCAAGCCGAGCACCCGGACGTTCTGACCCCATTCACATCGGCTCTCCAAAACCCATCCTGAACTATGCGGTCTGTGATCCTTTCCTAGGTAGGTACGTAGGAATCCTCATTGAGGTTTAAGTCGAACACCTATTGGTCCTGACCCCATTCACGTCGGTTCACCAAAACCTATCATGATCTATGCTGGATTTGATCCCTATCTCCTAGATAGGGTACATAAGAATCCTCCACGAGGTTCAACCTAATTCAGTGGTAAGTCATTGTCAACCCCATTCAACAGTAAGACAATCCCACCACATTCGATGGTAATCCATCTTTAGATGAACTACGTTGACTTTGAATCCCTGCCATGGGAACACATAGGAAGCCTTCATGAGGTTCAAGCCCAACACCCATGTCTCATCCTGATCTATCCCTCAATCCCATGTGTTCTGGGAAAATCATGCCCCAACCTGGAGTTTCTACTTCCTCCGGGTCCCATCCATGTGTCCATTCTCACAGACAACCTCCTTAGGTATCCCATCATCCCACCGAACTATGCGGACTTTGATTCCCATCTAATGATGATACATAGGGAGTCTCTTTGAGTCCCAAGACCAACACTACCATCACCTTCAGTATGGTCACATCTCATTCCCCCTCCACTCTATTCAACTCTCCATCATCTATCCTGATTATCACCCAGGACGCCACATCCCGGTGGGATCATGTCATCCACCTCCTCACTACTATTAAAAGTAATTGGGCCACAATTAAAATGTAAGCCCCAATATGTCTCCGGGTCATTGTCCTTTGTGTACACCCTGATTCGTCACCCCCTCGAACTACATGGGGTTTGATCCATGTCGTCTACACATGGAAAGTAGGAATGTTCCATGATTTTCAATCCCAGTCGATAGTAAACCATGGTGTTCCCCCATTTTTTGGTGCACACTCCCTGATCCACCCTCAGTGGTGTCCAGATCAGCCTTCACAGTGTGAAATCTGCCCTTTATGGGACACACTATCTTGGGTCTTCTCTTATTGAGTGTTCTAATCCATACAATAGGTAAACCTTACAGGTGTTTCCTCCTAGAGATGTATCAATATAATCTATATATATAGGACGTTCTGATCACCCTCATTAAATATCTTCCAGAAGTTAAACCCGTGTCCTACCTCGTATTAAACATGAGATACCCTAGGAAAACCTTGGAAGACACAACTTTGGAATAACCAGCTCTTCAAGATGTTAAATGCATGGCATAACCTGTGTGAAACATGGGATGCTGAAGAAAACCTCAGAGACATGCCTCCAGCATATGATACCCCACGACTAATGTTGGATTCCTCTGGTTCTACCCCCTTGAGATGCCCTCTTATGAGGAAGAATAAATGTTCCCCAATGGCCACACATTCATTGATGCCTCGACATGACTGATGTTTTCATCTACTCTGACCGAAGGTTGCTACCATGTCAAGACCCCCTAGGAATTTCCTTCTAAAAGTAGTGTAATTAACTGGTGTCCACAATGATATGGCACTGAGAATGAGGTTCATGAACAACGTCTTAAATCTATAAGGGAGTCATGGACTAGGTGAGGTGTTCTGAGGAGGAATACACAGAAAGAATAACTGACATCACATCAGCCCGTTTCAATCAAGGAGAAAACATCCCTGAATAAGAAACGGATGATACCCGCCTTTGGAAAGTAGGAATGCGGGGAAACAACTATGCGCCCTCGAAAAAGACAGATGCACACACCACAATGAATGCATCAGAAACAATTATTCTCTACAAAAATGTTGTTTTTTACAAACTATTATTCACTATTTGTAGGGTTTTACAAATAATGAGTCCATACACCATGACCTCATTATGAGGTTAGAATTATCTATACAACATCATATAGCCTACCAAAAAAATTGGGAATCATAAGTAGCAACAAATAATATAAATGGAGAATATTCCCTAAAAAACGAATAACCGGGCCATCTCAATGGTTACATCATGACTCAGATGGCATAATTCCCATTTTATCTCGTATTTCATCAGGTTCTATGAAGAAAGAGTACTTACGCCACTGCATTTTCAAATGGAGCCACAATATTGATTGAACTAGATTAGGAGGAAGAAACATTCCATATCATTCATTAAATAATTGTTTCATCAATCGTCACCTGTGATTTGGAGGAAAATAATTATGTCAACACCGCCTAATGGAATAATGAACTGGTGTCCACCCCTGGATGGATGGAGCCCATAATAGGTTATATCCAAAATAGGACTCTAAAAAATTTTTGATAAAGGAGGGAATATTTTTGACCCCATGCATTTAACATTACCCAGTCAGATATTTCAACTGATAAGAAGTCCCTCTATAATCATGGTTTTGATGGAATCCTCCTCAGATGTGTATCATAAGGTGATATTAAGGATATCAAGGATAAATACCATGAAGGTTCCTATGACGCTCATTGGTATATTACTAGGATCTCTCTTGAAATAGGTGGATACGTTATTACTAGAAAACCATTATATATGATTATGAGGAATTAACAATGACGTTTCATGTATTCTAGATCCAATAAAAAATCATACACTAACCCATAAATTTTCTACATACTACTAAATATTCCTTTAGATTTTCCTTATGGGGAATGGATATTGTGGGGACATATCTCTCATCCATTGCTAAGAAGTTCAACTAAATCATTACTATTACCAACATATTTTACAAATTCTATAAGGAAAATCCCTTTAAATATTTCATGATGAAAAATTAATCAACATATTGAAGTCCTATATCATCACCAGTTTTGATGTTCTTCACATAATATTGATGCAAAACATCACAAACATCTATTCTACAGGGATGAAGAATCTATTCCAAGAGTACAATATTGATTCCAACCATTTATCAGACTATCATTTGTCTAAAATATATAGATAGAGGTCTTTAATACGACAATGTCAAATACTGTCCAAAATATGTTGAACAGGGATAAAAATTCCTTTCTAGAAAAGCTCATACATGTTTTATGGGACTACAGTACCACCACATGTACTGGTCCACAAGAAACACCATTATCATTTGTTTACATGATCTAGGATGTTATAACCATATAAATTAAAATTCCTTCTCATTGAATATCAATTTTCATATAGCTCTCAAATGATAAGAAATATCAAATTAGGTAGGTTTAATTTGAGTGTCTTGAGGATAATAGGTTGTGTTCATTGTAAAATATTAAAGTCCATCAGAGTCGGATCACATGAGACATTAATAAAATAGTTTTATTTCATCTTGTCCACTATAGAGATCTCATATTTTCTTTTATAACTCCACTTATATGGGAAAAGAATCCTAAAAATCTATAACCCAACTGGTAAGGTCCGTACATCCATCGTAAGGTCAATCGTAATGAGGAATATTAATTGGACATAATGGAAAGGGATCATGTCACAATAACAACAAATGAGAAGTTTTTCATAAAATTTCTTTCATAGTTGTTATAATATTTAATTTCTAATAAGAAATACTTCAAAATTCATAGTATCCTATGTCATGAACAGATGAAATTAAATTGTACAAAGTCGTCAAGGTTATATTATGTCAAACTACACCCATACGTCATAACCACGAGATGTTAAACTATATAGATACATCCTAACCACATGACATTAAATTGTATGGAAAATGTCCTCAGTATAAGACATAAAACTACACTGGAATCACCATCTCACTAGTATCTCACTACACAGAATCTAGATTTGTTTGGTGGGAGGATCAAACTTCACCTTCCCCGCATTAGAGTTAGGCCCACATAAGTAATCTCATAATCCATGAACTTCATGTTGCATTATTATTTGCATCAATTGATACAAATTGATTCCTAAAAATTTATTATTGTCTAAATCCCCAATATTAACTTTCATTCAAATAGGATGATTAAAAATCCTAACATCATGTATATTAAGAGCATTGATGATGTCATTTCTTTATAATATTAAAATTCACTGGTTATCTCTTAGTATGTAGGGCTTTAATCACATTTTCAATGGAATGTATTGGGATGCATCGATCCCAGATCATGTTATGGCCACCATATGAAGAAAATTACTATGTCTTATCCTTATCAACCTATTCAGTATCGGATTAACTCTTTCCATTCCTTGTTTCACACACCGATCATAACTCACATGATTATCATAATTTTATTAAGGGATTCCCCACTCAAATGGGGTCTAAAATCTGACAACATGATCATCATAGACCAAAATAAAATTCCATAAAGGGAATCCAATGATTCCACACCTCGTGAGGTTAAATTTCAAGGTTGAAATCCCTGGAAGACCACAAAATTGTACATTCATGTGAACCTATCCTGAGAGAACCAAAATTATAGTTGTTGGTCTCCAACCACACATCCATTCGACTAACAAATGTGACCCGATTCATGAAATCATTGGTTACATGATGATTCTTTGATCTATAATCCTTGGTCATGTCACAAAAAATATAAAAATTATTCCTATCTGAGTATAGAAGGGACTTGCGGATGAAGTTCCTTCCTCAAAAACTAAGTATGGATTGATTACTATTACCATTGGATACTTAGTGTACCCCAATTTTAATCCTTAGGTCCCTTAATACTACCCATATTCACAATTCGGTCCACAAATCCTTTCCACATGATGTTGAACTACACATTTACCCATTAACTACATGAGTATTGATTCCTCTCATCATGGGATATGCATTGTTTCTTGTATCTCCACTCATGGCTCTAGGAACACCAACTGATAGAAATAATGCCAACCTCTATGTATGGGTCATACTTCTATAGAGATTACTCATTCATGAACTACATGTTGATTGATTTCTATCATTACATCATATTTAGTGATGGTAGGATCATCAATCTAGGGCCCAAATACAACGAAAAATAAAACTTTTCTCCATATCTGCATAGGGGATGAGTTATACAAGCTCCATTCATCACTGTATAAGTTAAATTTGTGTGCAACAAGCCTGTGGATTTAATATATCATGCAAAATTTTTCACACTTGTTCCCATGTTCTAACATCATGATGTAAAACTATATGGAAAATGAAATTATTGAATTAAAATAATATATGACTATAAAAACATCCTTACCACATGTCATTAATGTTAATGGAAACAAAAAAACATCCATAAAACATGTCATTAAACTATGTGGAAAATTTCTTTACTACATGAAATTTACTATACAGAACAAGTACATAGAAAATGAATTTAAAATATGAATTTAATCAATTATTTTAATTTTTTATTGATGTACATTAGTTCCTTTCTCTTATCAATTAGATTAAGTGGTTATTTGACCATTTTTAATATTACTAGAATGAAGGGACCCTTTTTTCCTATGCATGTATTCATATGGCTCTTATGTAGGTTAAAATGGTCATAAAAAAAATTCCTGACTGTACAAATTGTTTTTTATCCATGTGATCCCAAATATCATTAAGGCAGATCCCATCACAATAGTTTGTTCTAATTAATCCCTACTATTACAATCCCATATAATTACATAGGAAATGAGAACACCTAGTAGTGATTTAAATCATTTTATCTCTCTAAGAATGATTCAAGGGTATTCTAGACTACGTGTATCAAAATATCGCTCTTGTGTAACATCCCTCGTATTTGGTAATTGAGCTTCTTGACATTAAAAGTCATGCACATTGGATAATGACATAGGACCTTACTCTATCTTATAGGGGTCCAAATCCCAATACCAAAATTTGATAGTGCATAAAAAAACATTTAATGTCGTAAACATGCAATGGGAGTCTGAATAGATAATCTGATCCTCACATTCTAAACACACAATATCTAGTATTTAGGATAAAATTAGTGCACAAATAAATATGGCATAATCCTCGTAGCTCTTACTCTATAACACTAGAAAAGGTCAAGTTATGCTCGATGGATCCAATACTCGAGGAAAATTTCAGAGTAATAGTAGGTCATATATCTTTACTTTAAAAACATGTTTTCTAGTTAGAAACCATTCATTTTAGGTTTCTTGAACCCATCAAGGATATTACACACTACACAAATCACACTTCATTATTTAGGTTTATCATATCATCCTAAAGTGTCCATGACCCTTTGAAAAGGACACGTAGCATTAAGTTAACCTTTTCATAACATTAAATGTATTCATGTGGATTATTCACATGTTACGATGTATGTAAGACAAATGCATCAATCTATAGAAAATAGATTTTTGATCCTTTTGATCACTGAAATAACCATAAAATAACTCCACAACTCAGCATGTTCTTGTCAATTCCTAATATCATTGTCCCATATCATCTTCCAAATAGGAGAAATTTGGACGGTGGATTATGATATTCATACCAAACTATGCGAGAGGATTTGAAATCCTTGAAGTCACCAATTCATAATGAAGGAATGTGACACTACATTCTAGAACATTTTTTGTACTTCACCTCATAATTCGAAACGATAAGGTGTATGACATGAGCCTCACAATTAAAATCTTCACAACCCTATAGTGCCAAAACCCTTCTTATATTGAATTCCTCCCATTCACACTGTCATCATATAAATTCTTCAATCTCCATAAACCACTTATGGGACCATGAATGGAGTGTAGATAATATTTTATTGACCTTGCTATCAACAAAAATGTGATTTTTTCTAACAAACTGAATGAATAACTTACTTTAATGAAATGAACATTAATAATTTTGAGCCATGGAACTATCATGGTGGAACATAGAACCTCAGGGTTTTATGGATCATCCCAAATATATATCGGCCATTCCATAAAAACTGGCCCAATATTTTGGGTTATAATTAAAATTTTCCACATTTCAACTATCCAAATGGACATAATAACCCTTGTATTTCTACTTTAACTAATCATGCTCCCCTAAATCTTCCACTATCCTCAGATAATAGTGGAAAACCTATTTCTAAAAATTATTTTGATGCATAAAGGTTTTTACCTACCAACTAGAGGCACATGATCTATGTATGAATGGAGGTCTAATACTCCTGAACCGTGTCAACACCACGGAAAAACCCAAAACCCTATTGTTTTTTGGACATTCCTATTATGTATTTACCATATTCCATGATCATGGATTGTGTGCAAGATAAATGAACAAAAAATTTAGTGATAGTGGGTCCAAGCGTAATGAACAAAAACTATTACTATAGAAAGTCTGATCTAAATGACCATATACTATATTGATAAAAGGTCCCATATAAAGGACCCTAAACTATAGTTATAGAAAATCCAAGATAAACTATCATAACCTACAATGATATATGTTCAAAGATAAAAGAAATAATCTAAAGATATTGAATGTTTGGGATGAAATACCCTAAACTAAATTGATAGAATATCCATGATTAAATACTATAAACAACCGTTATAGATGGTCTGAGATACAAGTACATAAATTACAATGATGATAATTCCATGATATAATACAATAAAACCAATAAATAGAAGGTTTAATCTAAAAAGAACAAAAAATACAATGAATAAAAGTTTGAGATGAAAGCAAGTAAACCAAAATGATAGATGGAATAAAAAAATACCCCAAACAACAACCCAACAATTATATGGTCTTAAAAATGAAAAATCATGTAAGGAATGTCATATAGACAGAGAAAAACAATCATTTTATTTTTTAAAAGTCATTCAAATTTGAAAAATATTAAATAACTCTCCCAAAAGGATGTATATTTTACCCAGTTATATTTCTATGAATGAAGAGATATCAAGATAGTTAGAGAACATATATCAGAAAGGAATATCATAATATTGGGCATTCAAGATAAATACATTAGAAGAATCGGTTTTTATTATAAAATTCAAATCCAAGCATTCATGTTCACTTGAAATTACAAAATGGATGGGTATCATTGATGATTCCTATAATATAAATTCAAATCCAAGAACTCCTTTTACGAGTATCCCCATTATATTTTCTGAAATCTCACAGTTGACACACTCTTGAAAATATTTATCATGGGGATCAATATCAAGGCATTCTAGATGTCCAAATATGTGGAAACATTGTCTAAAATTATCTAACAATCTGATTATTTTCATCTTGAATGAATATTCTTCTAGGGGATGTTTTTTAACACTCATAATTCTGTATAAAACACTTTTCCCGGGAAGGATTCATGTGAGACATACCACATGATAGATACGTGATATTATGGGTCATCAATGACCCATCTTGGAACAAAGAACATTTCAAGGTCTTTAATCCACTCATATGAAGATTAATTTTCTGAAAACCCAGTAATGTGACAAATTTTTCAATACGACTTGACATCTAGATTTTTTAAAGTCCAAAATACATCTTTTGAAGGGGGGTAATTGTATAGCATGATTACTTTTAAAGAATCGATGCTGCATGCCAACCCATTGGAAAACCATACCACACACATGAAATATTATTCTAAGTAATAGAATCTCCCTGATTTTCATTATATTTTCATGGGAAGAGGATAAATATTCCATGGATTCATGTAATTGGATATAGATATGATACATTTATATGAAAGACTCCAACAATCTTCATGAACACATTTTAATAAATCCTTGATATAAAAATAGAACTAGTTAGAATATGACATTTCAATACCATGAATACATGTCACCTTGAATGAGAGAAATGAAATTGTCCCGAATATTTTCTGTGTGAAATTAAAAAACCCTTCATTGAATTCACAACATTCAATGGAGGTCAAATAAACTATCCTTGACAATGTATCCACACTATAATGAGATCTATCAATAAAAATGTGAGATATAAAAGATGAGAAAATAAGTGGTATGACCCAATTTCGGCATGCCATATTTAGATCCCTAATTTAATATATGAGACACAAAAGTTGTGCGAAATGAATTTCCATAATAATTTATTAATGTACTTATTAGATATTTCAATAAAGACAATCCACATAAAATTAAAGCCAATATAAGGTCCTTGAAAATGTATATATTTCTCCATGAGATCCATCATTGAATATGCGACACATCAATGTCTTGAAATGTGAATATCCATGACAACTTCTATAGGAAATCATGAGATCTATCATTGAATATGTGACACATCACATGAATGAAGAGAAACTATCATTAACATGTTCTATATTTCATAATGAGATCCATCTGTGATCATGCGAAGCTCCATAGGGAAGTAGGGTGGTAGACCCAGATAAGGAACACACACAATCATGAGATCCCATATTGATCATGTGGTTCCCATAGGGACAATTAATAACGAAATTATCTAAAACACCATGTAAAATAAATTGTAAAACTATCCCAATGATGATAATTTTTATGGATATAGTATATTCAAAACACATTACCGATAGGTTATGTTATTTTCTCTAACATAATTCGTACAACCTCAAGAGATCCCCATCCACAATAAAATAAACAGTGGAAACAATAAAGGAGAATGAAGTGGTGTATTTATATCATAAAAAAAATGTGCTGCACTCTTGGGGATTCGTAAGACTCAACAAGTTCCCTGCGACATGTCTTCCTCATCTTTTGAAGGGACCGAAATAGGACATCCATGTCTTGTGGAAAGTTCCAATCAATCCACCTGAGATCACTCTACGTTCCTTTGATGGGTTCCATGGTCTCGCAATGTCCCATTGACATGTTTTCTTAAAAATAAATAATTCCTTGTTATGTCATCATTATTAGAAAATAATCCATTAAAGTTAGATATAATCAAATAAATGGATAATTGATGAGATTTTCTAATGGTCACTAAAAATCTAGAAAAACCTTTGGAATGTCATATGGCAGGATCTCAGGAATGTCATGACATTGAATCCCTCCACCTAATATAGACTAGATTCGTGAAATATATTCTGTGAAAATCATAGAACAACTATGGGAGATATGCCTATAATTTCTCTAATACATCATGAAAAATAGTAATTTAGGACCTAATATCCTGGGAGACACACATTATTTTAAATAGAGCCTCACACTAGTATAAATGGGGACATCCCAGATTGAGTGATCTTGCAATTGGGATGGTTTCCATTATGTAAGATCTACTGAACATCTCAAAACCCCAAGATTCACACATAGTCACTTCGCACAATCACATATCGATCACACAAATCTCTTCTGGTAGGACATGTGATGATCATCTCAAATAACATATATATCAAAAAAGTCTTCAAAAAGTGAATACTAATTAAATATAAGGCATTCCCAATGAAAGGATAGAACAAAGACAAAAAAATTAGGCTTAATAAATGACTAAACATGTCAGTCCAAATGGTATTCACATAAACCAAGATGGACATGTTGTAGCACTAGGACATGTCTCCAGATCACATGGAACTCCATGTGTATGCAATTTAGATTATATTAATTCATCTATATAATTTAAATAATGTTACATGGTTACCATGGGTATGCCACCTTGATCTTGTGAATCCCCCTAGACATGACATCCAAACCATGTAGTGTCCTTTAGACATGTCATCTGACTCCAAAAGAGGAAACACTTATATGTATTTTGAGTCTCATGTTATCACATGTGCACATAAAATGAATCTTATAAGATAATATGATCATGAGATTAGGATCACATGATGTCCTCCCCACATGTCATCCCTAACATGCATAACCCTCTATGGAAAGCCAACAGACTCTCACGATTCCCTATAAGTGTGTTAGTTAGATCATGCAATAAAATAAAAAAATGAAAACTGAATAACATGATTCACTCAATTTATGTTAGGTAGGATCATAAAATGGATTCCATGAAAAAACATAAATTCCATGAATTGTCTTCTAGACAAGTCCACCTTGATATTGCAAAATACATTGGACATTCTATTCATTTTGTGTGACGTCTATCATATTAATCCAATAGATCATGTGGTTTTTTTTGGAATTATATGCAGACATCCTATGACATGTCAATCAAACCACAAAGGCATTTCTAGCAGAAAATAAAAATAATTACATGAGGAAAAGAAGCCTAGAAAAAATGGAATCAAAGGATTGAATAACAATGTAGGATCCATAGTGTGTATGAACTGATAATTTGGGAATCCCGTATAGGTAATCCCTGATCAAATGACTATGATAAATTTTATTACTATAATAACTCTAATATTTAGGATTCCTTCCTAATACTCTATCTATATATTTCACATCCACTGGGATGTCCCATCATTGAAGCCTTTCATTTTTATGAAATGAGATTGATATTTTCCATCCTTATTTCACAGACTTAGCACATATCCTTTGGGATTAGGGTGTTGTAATAATCAAATCATCCAAGTCATAAACTCTATAATTACAAGAGTAATATCTAGGTGTAATACCATATCAAATAGTGTATGAGGAATGTGATTTATTCCTTAACCATGGTCTATTAGAAGACATCCTATGACTCGATACCATATTCAAATTGGAATCCAAATTAGTGTAATTCCCTCGATATCTTTGAAATTTCGACTATTGTTACCCACTCATTTTCATTGGATATGCATTCTAACTCATCTATTAACATACTAATAAATCCATAAAACTACAAGGACTCTGATTCCAACTATAACTATGATATATATGGTAACTCACTAAGGTTGGATGACAATATTAGACATCCTAATGCAACTCACAATACATAACTCCCACATTCATCTATAATGGGGATTATCAAAATGTATCACTTGTTTTTCATATTGATATTACCTCACATAGGATTAGTTAAATGGAATTAACACATCATTAGAATCATGAATATCTAGTATCTAGAATATTCACATCATATAGTCCCTAATTAATGGAATGATATAGAAATCACTTATATAAGGGAATCTTCTATAGGGCCCGAAAGAAGGGAATGATCAAACTATGATATATTTGATTTTATTTATAATTAGGATATGTATGACATCTCCAAAAGACTTGAGATCAAATATCAATTGAATGATTTCCCACAAATATTTCTTTTTTGTGTAGCATAAAACTTCATGGGTTTAAAAAACTATGTGGGTTTTCATTATAATAATAAAAGGGATATTTTGGATGCCTCATTGTGGTTGTATAACCTACATAGATCAGTAACTGCCTCCCTTTATGGAAGCCAATTCTGAAGTGATCTATTATATGAAAATAGAATATAAGTAGTAATTCCTTACTTATACATGGATGATGAACATAAATTATATACATTTCATTTCAATAATTTCGTCCCCTTTATTTTGTATATAAAATAATCTTATCCTATAGTCATTTTGGTAGGGTAAAATATCTTTTATAGTGATTAGGATGATATTATTGAACATATATTAATACTATTATAGTGTTTTGGATTTTGAAAACGATTCCCCCCAAGCATTAAAAATGAAAATGGTGACAAGAAAGTAATGATTTTTCAATAAATGACCGCTTGAAAATAAACCAACATGATGAAAAAAAGACAACCAATGATAATCTATTCTCCTTCAAAACAAATATAAATATATTTTTTCCTATCAAACCATATAACATACAAAATATAGTATAAATAATTACACCATATAACTTTATAATAACCTAATGGGGTAACATAATATTGAATAATTGAATATGGGGGCCTATTAGGGTCCCAACATTTAATTCAATATTTTAAAACACTCTTTGTTGGTTTATATCATTAGAAACTCACCCTAAATATCTTAAATATCTCCAGGTGTTTAGTTGGGATTTAATAATATGGGTCATACTGACCAACATATATATGTACTAAAATTCATATTGGAATCCATTTTCTGTATAAAATTAAAAGCAAGAAAATTTATATATAAACATAATGTTTTTTGTAGATTAATTTATTTTCCATAATTATAATGTTAAATTCCATTATAAGTTTCAATTAACATTCTTGTTACTAAAAATTGATTTTTTATTTATTTTAAGAGTATGAAATGACCATATATATTGTTTCTATTATATGGGTCACCATTATCAAATTTAGAAAGGCCCAAATACTTTAAAATTTTAATGATTGGGTCCTATTTAATTGAAGGATTCACATGTAAATTACCATTAACTACTCCTAAGCTCATATATATGGTTCAATTCCATAATAAAGCAACACAATGAATATTAAAATCCTACCCTATAACCAAATTATGTATATCATGTAACTAAATAATTACCCAAATAGGTAATGAGATAAACATGGACAACCACTACTACTGGTGTCTATTTTAATCCAATATTGGATTATATTATAATTTTTTATCCAGAAAATAGAATAAGGTAGTTCCCAAATTAATTTAATCATGTCATCTTAGGTTCCTTAAAGACACCTTGCTGACTATAACTACATTGGACTAAGAAATAATTTATAGGAATATCTGTCTATATATGTATATAGACACATGTAAATAGATAATGTTTTTGTATATGAACATGGTTCATAGTGACATATAAATTCAAATATATTGATATTATATCCATTCCAATCATGAGGCATAATACAATCATCTATTTATAGTTGTAGAAGTCTCAAAGTGCTACAAGGGACTCTATATATGAATATCATAAATATCAAAGGACACCATGACTATGTATCATAATTCAAGAGGGATTCCACTCCTGAGTATCCTAATTTTTATGGGGTCTTCATGACTATATTAATGAGAGTCATCCTACACATGGATAATAATTGATGTCGTTCAGATATGAATAAACTATTCCATGTCACTAATAACGAGGGACATATTGTTTTTAATAATAATTGAAAACATTCATGTAATAATAATGGACACCATGACATAAATAGTCAAGCATTCCTTGACCATGAATTAAAATGGATTTTCATCCATTTTTAGCTCAAAAATGGAAATAAGGGCTAGATGAAATGTTCATGCTAGTTCGTACCATACATGAATAAAGGTATATCACATTCCAGGGGAAACACTTGTATTGAAATGGATCTCATTCATCATGATCATTACATTTTTCAAATACGTTCAGGATTATTATGTATTCTAGGAAATCTCAGATACCACTATCAATTTAATATATATATATTAATATAAATATATTTTAAATGAGGTCCTCCAAAATAAATATGACTCTTGAAAAGGTTTATACATAAATACATTATAAATTCAATTGTGATGAAAAGAACCATTTCATTTATAAAAATATATCATTGGGTATGACACATGGAGTAAGAGAATAAAAATATGTTCCAAATATCTCATTTAATTTAATTTATAAGACAAAATAGATAAAAGGCTTTTCGGTTAGAATATAAAAGATTATGTACCACAATATTATAGTTAATTAATCTCAATTATTTTCGTGGAATAACTTAGCAATGTAAAATATTAAATAAGCTACCATGATAAAAGTGTTTTATCAAAATCATTTCACTTATTATTGAATCAATCAACATGCCATGTGATATGAAAAAACATACCCATGATGTGTTTGGGTTGGTTGTAACAACATCTATTAATATGTATTTTGGTGGTATAACAAAACTAAACAATGTATATGTATTTAATTTTTTGTATTTTAATTATTTCAGAAAACTATAAGGAATAACCAGAATAAGTCACAATGAAAACATTATTTGAAAGAGTGTGAAATTTAAGGAATATTAGTTCACCAGATACCTTAATCATAGGTTGATGAACTTATCTAATATCAAGCATTGATTTGAACCAAAATGAGAGAAATATTATTAATATACATAACACCAAAAAAATTTGGTATAACATGATTGTATGAAATTAACATTCTAAATGGTTTGATATAATAATAAAATATCATTGAGGAGTTCTAGAAAAAAAATTTTGCTTCTAATTGAAATGATGATGCTTGATCCAGACCATGAATGTGGGATATACCACCATTTGATGAGTCCTGGTGCATGTGAGGGTGGTTTCTCTGGAATTAGAGGGCGGAAATGGGGGAAACCAATTTTTGTTTTGGGGGTAAAAACTATCATTTTTTCATTAAATGAGGCATGTGTGTAGGACTTATAATTTATCCAACCCTTCAACAACGTTGTAGGACACTTTTCCCAAGATCCACATTATTCACTATTTGGTGACATGGTTAGGGCTAAATATGTGGTAAATATGTGGTGTTATAGGATAAGGGGAACAAATAAATAATGTTAGGTGAATGGATCGGAAAACCATGAATATCCAATGAAACTAAAAATTAACTATTTTATTCATATTAGACATGATAATGTTTACCTCTTTGAATGGTTTAACAAACCATGAGACACAGCTTATACTGACAAAAAAAAATTTCTAGAGGGATTAATGATTTAAAAGAATATTGAAATTCTTTCAGCTTGTGCCGAAATTGGTGTTTCTAGTGAACAATGCTCCCAAAACAAATCCAGACATTTGGGACACCAATATAACCATAAAAATCATCGAAAAAATAACCTTATATAATGAAACACTTTTAATTACAATTCGAATCTCTATATAATATTTAACCCATCCACCAATTAGAAATTATAATTCCATTATATAATGAAATACTCTTAATATACAACGGAATTACATCAGCTTTTTCAAAAAACATTAAACATTATAAAAATAGATTCTCAAATACCTTATTAGTTTATTTCCTATTGAAACATTGAAACATAAACAATGGTACATTAGTGAGCTATATTTTCTTTGAGTAGGTTCTTCATGACTAGAACCCTTCTTATACACATTATGTATAATACATATCATTATAACCTAGGGATGGAAAAATAAAAAGGGATTAACTCAGATGCTCAGTAAAGGAAAATAGTGGATACATTTTAAGCATAAAAAAGATCATGTCGGTATGATATCTTGTTCATAAAAATAGATGATCATACCCTATATATCAAATATCAAAAAAATCAATAATGGAATAGAGATTGTATGTTCATAATACATGAATCACATGGAATTAATCAACATAATCCATGAAATCATAACTTAGGAATCAAACAAGGAATTCAGGTATCCATAAACATGTGATATCATTCCCTATAAGTTAGTATGAATTACAAGAACATATCAAGGTTATTTATGGGAACAACACATACAGGTTGGGACACACCACTATCCATAGCCCCAGTCCTATCCATATAATTAATCAGGATTCAGAAACATCACATACAGGATTGGGTTTCCCCATATTTCCATTGTGGACCAGGTTTCTCAATATTACATCATCCTTGTGACTATACCAACTTGGTGGGATACACAACCATCCACAGTCGTAGTACATTAATTGTAAGGGACATACATTCCACATCTTCTAATTAAGGTTCAAACCTGTTGAAATGATTCCCATCATTATCCCATGATATATAAATACATACCCAATTCATTTTACAGATATATAGGTCCCAAACATTTCATAATTAAATCATTCAAACATTTTACACAAGTTAATAAAAAAACATTACATCATTAACCATAAAAACTATGGGTTTTGTAAATATCCTATCATTATTACTTTAATTGATATGGTTTTATAAACATGGAAACATATATTTACCTGTGGAAATAGATAGGTTTCATAATCATTCCATGAACTCCTACCGTTGAAAATATAAATGTTTTAGAATAATAAAAAATGTGGAAGAGGAATTAGGTTTGTCAATATATATAACTCATAAAAGAGGAATGATATTCATAAAGAAATATTCTATAGAAACATAAACCATTTATAGAAATAATGTTATAGGAAAAATTTTATCATTTCCTACATGTTCTTGACTGACATTAATATATGTAAAATTATTTGGAAAAAATATTTTAAACATATTTCAGAAATATTTCTTGAGTAAAATATCCACTCTTGAAAAAAATATTCATTCAATCATAAAACATTTTAAAAAAAATTTCTGGAAAATAAACATTAAATAATATAAATAACTCATTGGAAACCTTTTGCAATTCTTTTTCACTTTTAAAATATAATGAATGATTCAAAATATATTGAAAAAAATTTTCTTGGAAAATTATAAAAGAAGAATTATACCATTATGAAAAACATTTTACATGAATATTTATAAAAGGGGATTAAAAATGTATTAGAGACAATTTTACTTGAAAACTTATAAAAGAGGTTTTAAAATATTATGAATAACAATTTCATTAAAAATATGTTTAAATTTTTTTTCATAATAATTATTCTTTTAAAAATCAAGAGGTAGATACAATGGAATGACAATGTAATGACAACGGGTAAATCTATACATATCGTATGAGGTAAAATTAATATTAGTTTTAATGATAAAAAATGCCAGAAAAATTCCGTGTTCAGACAGAGGCATGAAAATTCAACTGACTGAATTAGTAAAAGAAAAAAAGGGTAAATAGTTCATTTAAATATTATAAGAGAATATAATAACTTTCTTGGAAACCCACTTCTAAGAGGATTGTTTTTCAGGGAATAAATATCACCAACAGAAAGGAGAAGAAAAGCCAGTATTTCTTCAAAATATTTCTTGATTATATTCTATTAATAATAGTGGATAAGTTTTATGATTACTTAGATATAACATGAATATTTATAGTATTAAAAATATCATAATATTTTAAGGGATATAGATCTTAACATTTCATTAATTGGTGTATAATCTTATAGAATCTCTATTAATTGTTAGATTGAAGCCAAAACTCGTTACCAATTTGATAGCATTGGATTTAAAAATATAAATCTTAAAATTAAGTGATGCTTAAAATATAATGAAAATAATTATAATCATGATATAACATTTCAATGCCATTATATACACTTAATGTAAAAATACATGTGCATAACATGGCATGTGTGTCAAAGAAGTAAAATGGAGACAAAATCACTTTACCAATATGGTATCTTTTGAAACATAGTTCCCTTGAGATAATGATAATAAAATTAATAGGTAAATAAATATAAATTAAATTATAAGAATCATAAAACATATACATGTGTTGTATACTCACAGAATAAATGAAACCACTGATGATTAAGGAATGTATCTCCCAAAAATAAAAAGTGAGATGAAATCCCACAACATTGTGTATTGAATCTCATTATAATCATTCAAGCCACGTATAATATAAATTTATTATTTTAATATATATTTTTAATATCTATATTGTTATATGTAATACTATATATGGTTTCACTATAAGGACCCGACCCCAGTTTCCCGGAGTCGATGTCATATTGGAAAATAAACAAGGAATAAGCCTCTCAAAGGATTGAGTAGTTTATTATTATTGAAAAGATTATACTTACATAAGATTTATCATCACATCATTATGAAAAAACAACACTAATTTATTCCACTAAAAAAACCCATGACTCCTGGATTATGCTTTCAAGTCATTCATAATTTACAACTTCATGTCCAAAGAAAAAGAAACATAAGAAAGGGGTGAGCTCAAATCCTCAATATGAGTATGAAATACAGAGGGAGATAATATAATCATTAGACATGATTAATAATTGAAAACATATTCCTTTAAAAATAAATTTTGAACATAAAATGGCTGGAATATGAGATGAGTAAATATTGAAAAAATATAACATAATCATGGGTATTCTACTAGTCGAATAACCACATAAAAATTCAATTACTAGCATTATAAAGAGGGAAGTGTATAGGACAGAAATTCTAAAACACTTTTTCATGGCCTCATCCAAGCCTTCTAATGATTAAGTCCTCAGCTAAAATCTATATCATATTGGAAAAGGCCTTGACCAATTCCACATCTATATTTCTTATGAGACCAACTGATGCATTGAGGAGATATAGCGGGCCCCAACCATAACATAATAAGTCCAATGAATTCCTTATATGAGTAGGTATAATAATAAACTACATATACAATCATATTGAAACTATTATATGAAATGTAACAATCTTTCCTAATCATCAAACATAAAACATTATCCATTATGAGTAACATGGTGGGTAGTTTTAGGGTAGATCATCCACAAAAGAGTTTCCATAAAAATTAAATAAAATATTGTTTATGACTTCACAAATTATTAAACCCAATAATAAATAATAATCAAGAAGAGTATTTAATCAATCAGAAATACTCTTATAAAATCATTAAGCAATCTTGAGATAAATTATCGTTTAATTTGAAAAGAAGAGTTCTTGTGGAAAAATCATTGTATAAACCCAGAAGTGAATAAGTATAGTATTTTAATAATAAAATGACTTTTCTGGTAAGGATAATTGTTTCCAAAAACAGATTATATAGTTTCCATGAAAATAGATATGAATTTGAGAAATTCCCTTGAATCGGGCTTGTATTTTGGAAACAATTTTGAATGTTTCCATTAAAACAAATAACAATCCATAAAATATTGAAGGATAACGGTTGGTGATAATATATAGAATACCAAAACCTAATTTATGAGTAGCTCGTGAAAATATATAAGAATTTCATTGAGGTAATTAGAAAATTAATGTAACCTGAATGAAAATGAATGTTCGGGTGGAAAACCCTTACCATAACTCCGAATGTGTTCTGCTCATGAACTTATGCTCCAGGAATATGAAATTATACTTATAAATAAATTATTTAAGAACCTATTAGGCATTTATTTTGATTATCATAATTCTGGTTATTTTATTTATGTCCTTGTTGACAAGTTATTGTATTGAATTACTTCATTCGGGAGTGTTCATTTTCGTTATTTTCATAATCGGTTCACTTGTAATTAAGTTTGTGGAGTGGATGTAAATATCTATAATTGAAATTATATAATATTTATGATAGTAAATAGGTGTAATGGGTCATTTAAATAACATTGTTACATGTGATTAAGATGAATTAATATATATAACTTTATTGATAATTTTTTCAGTTAATTTGTGGGTTTTGATTACAAAGAAATCATTCTTATTTATAACTTAATACCATTTGAAAAAAGGGATTACAAAATATTACATAGTTTATATTAGATATATAATAATCTGCTTCAACCATAACTAAAATGTTTTCATTAACATAATTGGTAATAATAATATAAATCGAAATCCCATCGTCCATGAATGTGGAAAATTGACACATCTCGGATGGTGTTCTTGCTACTATTATAAAAGAATGTAAAAGGGAGATAAGATGAAAACTTATTTCACTATCATGAAAATATTTCAATAAATATAAGGTATCAGAATTAATAACTAAATTTGGATAAAGGGAGATGATCTAAAAATAAAACAATTGGACATGAAAGGAAGATAAAGAAATGGAATGAGGAATTTAACTCTTGAACCAAACTTCCTTGAGAGCCTTATTATGGGATATATTTTGGACTTTTTATGAGACCAAATATTTCTGGACGTGGGAGAGGAGGTTGGGAGGGTATTTGGACAGAATTTGGAGAAGGCACAAGTCTTGAGAAGAGTGAAGAGAGGAGGGAGTGAGAGGGGGGTTTTATAGTGGTGGAAAGGTGGGATTTCTTGATATAAAATTCATTAATTTTTTTATATCTCCTCAAGACAAGGAATAGTGAGTCTTACTAGAAAAAGATTGGTAATTTTATCATGTGATCCCGAACCAATAGGTCATACATCAGTAGAACATCATGCATGACTCTATAATTATCTTATTTAGCTTATTTTGAAAATTATGAAATTTCACTATTCATAAAAAATCCATGTGTTTTAGTAAAAAACCAAAAATTCACCCTAACCATTTTTCAACAATGTAGAATCCAAAAGTGAATTCTATTTTTCAAAAATAATTTTCTAAACATGATTAATTTAATATTTAATAAAACTTATTATTTATTCTAAAAACAACAGTTTTAAAACATTTGTTTTCTTATTCCATGGCATAGGTATATCATACTTCCAATTGAATATTATTTATATACTATTATAGGTATCTTTACTTTTCATTATTGTATTTAACTATTCATAAGGGTATGTTACTATTCATAAGGGTAGTTTACTATTCACCAAAAATTATTTTTTTCTTATTGGACTCCAAATAACTTACTGACTGCAACTATGTTTGTCCAATTTTCAAAATTCACATCACATAAGTGGTAAACTTATGTTTTAAGGGTCACATAGCACATAGTAGTTAATTATGATGCGATTTCATTAGATTTTTACATATTTATAATAATGGAATTTACATTGAAAAATATTGGGTTGTTACGTTCACTATGACTTTAAATTACCATATTATAAACAATTTCATGTTAAGGTTACACTTTGGGAAATATTCGCTTTGTTTTTTTACTTGTGTATTAATTTGTTATATTATTATCCCTTATAAATATATCATGATTTATAATGATTAAAAAATTATATAAATATCATTTTATTTAAGTATGTGTTTGTTATATTATACTATATAATATAGAATCGTGAAATGGAATACTCTGTTCATAGAGACAGTTGGTCGTACGTACGCATGAATGTTGCTTCCATATTATTGTTGTATTGAATTAAGGAAGGAAATGAAATATATTTATATGTATAAATGTATATAATATCACAAATATATAATTATTATTTAATAAATATGATATAGGTTCACTAAAAAAACACCAATACATTCCATGTACTTTGTGAATGAATCACATCACATTGAGTGGGAAGTAGTCCACACTTCCTCTAATGAAATTATCATATTTAAAAAAGGTGGAATGCATAATGCTATGTCCTTAAAAAAATTTATTAATAAAGAAACTATTAATTTCATATATAATATATATTTATATCATTCTTCCATATTAATTTCCACCATGAGAGGCTGTAAAAAATAATGAACAATCATTATTTCATGTGGCGTTATTTTTCCATACAAGTAAAATGTATGATCACTAAATGTTTTATGGATGTGTATGTATGTGTATATCAAACCCTTAGAATAAAAAAATCCTAGTATATTTAGGACACATTCATTATTCAATCTTGGAATTAGAAGAGTATATGGAATGGATATTGTATATAAAATAAAGGATCTATAGGGAGGGTATTAACAATTAATCGGGTAACTCCTTTTAGTTTCCCAAAATGGATTATGTGGAAGTATTTCTGGAAACAAATTCAGGATTTAAAGACTATTATTGGGTGTTTGTGATGTTTATTGGGTTTATCTTGGTACATCCCAAGTGGTTTGGGAGGATTGATGATAAGGGATAAGTTGTGGCCTTTTATAGGGAATGGAATGGACACACACGGCATTTTTGAAATGAGGTTCTATGTACCCAAAATGTTACCTCGCCAAAGTCATAAAAAATCATCCAAAATAAAAAATAAATTTTAATGTCAATAATATAAACATCTATTGGTTTTTTGATAAGTGAAAATGTCATTTGGACTCCTTAGTTTATGTTTTTCTGACATATGAACCTTAATTTTACCGTAATCACAATAATTTATTTCAGCGTCCTTCAATAATACTTTTGGTCACAATTTTTTTTTGATATTAACAGAACTTATAAATTTTTCTACTACTAAATATAGAATATTTTTTATAAATTCCAATCACATAATATGATAAAAATAATTTGAAATAAATCTCACCGATGGGACGACACTATGTGTTTTTTATGTAAAAACTTTTCTCAATGTTTTCTATATTTTTATACCAAATATAATATTTCAATTGATACCAATGAGATAATTTTGATTCATTGATAACAAATATTATCTAATTAAACAATGAAAAAATTATAACCAAATCTAAATTTACCTATAAAATAGATGTTAATTTTGTTTCTAATTAAAATTTAATATTTTTATCTGCAAATTATAAAATGAATCCTTTCTTTTAAATATAAAGAAATTATCGAATTTTTTTAAATTTCTATTTAAAATTATATTTTTATTGTAAAATATAAAATATTTAAAAGTGAAAAAATTATATTGAATTTTTCTTCTCCTTAAAAATGTTTAAAAATACCTTTATAATAATATTTGGTTTTAAGAAAAAAATTAAGTTTGTTCTTATCTTTTGTCTATCAAAACTATTGGATGAATATATAAACAATTATTGTATGTATATCTTATTTAATAATATATAATAGTAATGAATTGTTTGTAAAACCTTCATTGGTGGAATAAAAATAAAAATAACTGATTTATATTCAATTTAGTCTTTTATTTTCATTTCTAATTAATTGGTAACATATGAATTCATATCCTATTTTCTAAACCTTATATTTTCAGATATTATATAATACTATTCAGAATGTATAATTTAATTGCTTTATTACATCTTATAAGATTAAATTATATATATTAAATTTTTTATAAAACTCATCCTTGAGACTTACATAATCCATTGAGGAAAGTCATTATAGCATGAGTTTCAAGCTAACCTCATTGTTCCATGTACAAATGATAAATTTAATGTCAAGTGTAGTGCATTATTTACTTGGTTTAGCGTATAACACA
The DNA here is from genome assembly GCA_963277665.1 of Viscum album. Classification (NCBI taxonomy): domain Eukaryota; kingdom Viridiplantae; phylum Streptophyta; class Magnoliopsida; order Santalales; family Viscaceae; genus Viscum; species Viscum album. The sequence goes on along the minus strand of OY728120.1, from coordinate 23,801,919 downwards.
ATCTAAACATAGTTAAAAAAAATAAATAAACTATTTCAGAGTATCGGGAATTTAAATGTATAAAAAAGGATTAAATTAATAGAAAAAAATAAATTTCACAAAATCTCACGGTGTTACATTCCACCCCCTCCCCTTAAAATGATTTTTCCCTAAAAATTTATCTACGTTATCAAATTATTAATACTTGAATGGTTCATTCATACACCCACATTGTAAAAATAAATACTAAAAAACAATTAAAAATGGAATTATAGAACTATAATAGTTACCAAAAATAAAATATAAAGAGTTTTCCATATAGGAGGACATCAGTTTGTCGTAATGGTTGGACATAGGGGAAAATTGTACATATTTATAGGGGTTATATATTTCATATATCAAAAATAGGTGGTTGATAAATGAAAATTCATGGGCCATAATGTCATAAATATTTTATGATTTAAATGTCCATCGGTTTAATAAATGTTAAGGTATTAGGACATAATTTTTTTAATCATTATTTTTACATTGTGTAATTATTTTATTAACCAATAATATAATGATATATTCTTGATAAATTTCTATATGAAAAATTTCATTTGTGGGTTATGCATTTATCAATTTCCAATTCTACCATTACATCAGGAAATGGATTAATATGAATTAAAATTGATGCATGACGTAATAAAATAAACTATTAGAAGATCATAAGAAACATTAAAGAATAAACACTTTAACTATTTTCTCTAACTAATATCCAAAATAATTATGATTTATAAATTAATCTATAAACATAAAATGTAACACATCTGGTTCATAATTAAGATTTATTCACTGAAATAATTAAATATTAACCGGGAAATCATGTATGTCAATGATAGGCATAAATCCCCTATCATACATCAATCATGGGTTCAATACCCACGACCTTACTGAACATGGTTGGTTAACACCCAAAATATATAATGTCTTTTTTTAAATATAGAATAATATAATTTCGAAAATAAATATTATGAATGACATTGAAATAATGATAATAAATAAATATCCTATTAACTAATATTTTCAGTACAAACTCAGTATGTAAATATATACTCCTAATATTAACTTAAACGTCTCATGAATGGATAACTGTATAACCCTTATAAAAGATGAAAATCCAAAATAGTAAAAATAAAGTTATGGAATCTGTGTAGCATTGATCCCCCATATATCACAATGTAACTTGTGGTTGTTAAATTCCAAACACGTGAATACCATCATCATGTATTCTCGTGAAAATACCAATGAATATAATTATCATAAATCCATATTGTAAAAATGAATGTTCCTTATTTCAATGTATATTAGATATATTTCTTGAATTGATTTTTTAAACATCATCCATTATAACATAAAACACGTATCAAGAAGTCATTACATCGTTCCATGGTAATAAATTTCATCCAATTAACTTATTCATGTACCATATATCATTCTCTAAATAGAAATATCCTAAAATAGAGAACACATTAAGGGTTATCTTTCCTTAGTAAATATATATTATTTTTATTAAATAACATTACCACTCAATCAGAATCTTTCAACATAATCTTTTAAATATTTAAAAACATAAACAGAACAATCGATGTATATTTAAACATTAATATAACATTGTTTTAATCTAAATATATAATTACTTATATTATTCCACTTAATCAATAAGAAATAATATTTCTAGATAATCTTATTATTTAATACCTATTGCATTTAAGATTTCATTTATAGTTTCAACATCATCAGAAACATAACAATTAGTCACACAAACTTTCTAAATATCATGGGGAGATTTCTCGTTTGGAAACCAATTTTCCTAATGTCTATTCATTCAAAAATACATAATTTAACCTTTGATGATGACATTAGGAGGCCAATATTCCTATACATTTTTTTTAACTAAACACTTAATTTTTCCTATTATAGTTACAATATTTTTATCCATCTTTTCCAAAGTTAAAAAAATCTTATTATGAATCATCAAATCATTCGTAAAAATAGTTTTCATCCCATTTTAATTATCATTAGCATATTTTCCAACACATTAATTCTTAATAATTTTACTTTGGATTCCCTCCATTGGATAAAACATGAAATAAATGAATAAGAAATGATTGTCATAGTGAGGTAACAAATAATACTAATAAGTATCTTATATGATTCTTAGGTTATGACACCATCATTAATCTATGAAACCATAGGTTAAATCCTTCAAATCGAAGATTAACCGAATTTAGGCCAAGAATATCTTGTTGAAGTAGTTACCCAAAGGTACATATATTCCAAATCCACATCAACTTTTAGTATCCAAATGTGTATGTATTTCTCTAACACTAATCACTATATCATCTACAAAAATTCTAGGTCATTTTTTATACATTTACTTATCATTACAATAATCCATGTACATGCCCTTAATCTTCTCACTATGGATTTCTCATCCTATTTTCCAAAGGATAACAAAAAAATTTCACTCATACCAACTAAAACTACCAAATCGTAACGAAGATGGACATTTCATCACCTTCATGTAATAATTAATTCAATATAAAATTAGACACTGAAGGATCTTATTAGTTTAGTTCCATCAGAAACATGTAAATAATAACACTGGTATGTTAGCAAGTTACATTATATATAAATAGATTATTATTTAATTTAACTATTCATAGACAAATCATTTTTAATAAATATATTCATAACTTTTGGAAGGAAACCAAAAAAGGTTGAACTAGGATTCAAAGTAATAATATACAATGGTGACTTGTAAGTGTAAACATTAAAATAGTGGTAGGATAGTGTGATCAACCATTATAAGATCAAATCCTTCATATCAAACATTGTATAAAATTATAATCCCATAGAGCATGAAACTTTATAAAACATGGATCACAAGGAAATAAAGAACAAAGGACATGAAATCATACTATTGGAAGAAGATATGGAATTATAGAATGCATGAACATGTTATATAATTCCCTATAGGTCAAGATTAATTTCTAAAAAATGACATAGTTCTTCATTGGATCTTCACCTACTAGGCAGGCACACCACAATCTACAGTCACAACCCTATCATTAAAATTGTTCAGGTTTCCCCATCTTCCCCAACTGGATCAGGGTTCCAAATATTTTCATAGTGAATCAGGTTTCACAATATTGCATCTAGATGGCGACTACACCTAATGGTCAAAAAAACCACCTTCCCCAGTCATCACCAATTCCTTATAAGTGATTAGGTTTACCCCTATCCCAGAAGGGTATCCATCTAGTCAAATTAATTCTCATCACTATCTCATGATATTTAGATCTTTACAAAATTAATTGGTGGGAGATATAGCTCCCACCAATCTCATAAAAAAATAATTCATACATGTTTTACAAGATTATAAAACTTTAATAACATCATGACCAATAAAAATATATGGTTTTTATAAAAATCATTTCATAATCCCATGAAATAAAATGTGTTTGATAATCATCTAATCACATTATAACCCGTGGAAAAGTACAAGTTTTAAAATTTATTTGATAAAACTTAGACCATAAAAAGAAGATGGTTTCACAGGTATAAAACTAATTGAAGAAGAATATGTTTCATTAACACATATATCCCATGAAAGAGGAATGGTTTTCATAAACGATATTCAATCAAAACATAAACAATTTTGAGAAATAATGTGATTTGAATTATTGGATCATTTCACATAAGGGCTTGAAAAACATCAACATAAGTTTTTTTAAATTGAAAATAATTTTAAAATATATTCCAATATAATTTCCTGATGAAAATATAATTTTTTCTTTGAAAAAGGATTTGTAAAACATAAAACATTTTGAAAACTATTTTCATGAAAATAAACATTAAATATTATTAAGAAATCAATAAAAAACTTTTGCAAAACTTGTTCATTGTAAAAAAATAAATATATCATGAAAATTTTGTAAATCTATATTCCTTCAAAACAAATAAAAGGGGATTTAAAACATTTTTAATACAAATTTACTTTAGAAATTATAAAAGTATATTGACAACCTATTAAAAACAATTTTATTGAAAACATATATAAGAATATTGAAAAAAATGTGAAAATAATTTACATGTAAATTATTTTTAATAAATTTTTTAAAATAATATTTACAAACTTTATAATGAGCATTATTAAAATCATCGTGGGTAAATCTATACATTCTATGAAAGGTAACAAGTATATTAATTTTTTAATGTAAAAAGGTAAGAAAATTTATTTTTATGAAAGATACATGAATATTACATTGATATAATTAGTAAAATATGAAAAGGGTAAAAATTACCTTTAAATATTAATGGATTATTTATGATTATTATTAGATTTTTTTTAAAACATGGTTTTGGTGGAATGTAGAGAGAGATAAATTCAATGTTTTTTAAAAACACATTCTTGATCATCTTCCATTCCAATTTTGAAAAATGGTACCATTATAAAAATATATCATTGATAGAAAAAGGTAAGAAAACTCTTATTATTTCATTAGATTTGGATCATATGATTCCATAAATGTGCACATAATAATAAACAATTTATAGAAATGGGGTGATTTTAGTCATAAACATTTAACAATTTGGTAAATTTAGACCAAACGAAAATAGAAAGAATAAAATTAATGAAAGATTAACATAACATTTAAATAATGAAATTCATGATGTAACATGTTAATTTCATTATATACACATGATGGGAAAATATAGGTTCATATTTAGGCATGTTTATTAAAGAAGGAAAATTGATACAAAATTAGTTGACTGACTTGCTAACATTTGAAACATAGAACCCATGAAAGAAATATAATAAAATTAATATGTATATATCCATAAATTAAATTATATTAATCATAGAATACCTCCATTGTCAATATACACCCCACACAAATGAAATGATTAATAGTTAAGTCTAGTATACAATAGAAATACAAAGTGAGGTGAAATCCCCATACATTGTGTCTTGAATCTTGGATTACCAGTTCAAACCTCAAGTATAATAATTGTATATTGATTATAAACATTCTAAAAACCATATTAATATATCGAATTCCATATACATGTTGATTATTCATTTATATTATCATATTGGTAATAATTTCTTGTTATGATTAAGCATCGAGAAATATTCACAATGTTTTTTCTTAAGTCTTATTTTGTTTTATATTTGACAAGTGTACTTATATAATGGTTTCTAGATTGTAAAACATGAAATAAATTTAATGTATATTCAATATATTTGAATTATAATAATCTATAAAATACTGAAAATGAAATGTAATACACTATTTATAGAGACATTAGGTCGTACCTACGAATGAAGGTTTCATCCATTTAAGGGGTGGTAGTCTACACTTCTAAACATTTTATTGTATTTAAAAATGATCGAAAAAATAAGGGTATGTTATAAATAAATATTAAATAATTATAAATAAAATATTAATATAATAAATATCATATATATATATATAAATTCATTTTCCATTATAATTTCTGTCATAGGAGGTGGTAAAAGAAAAAATGAACTATCATCATTTCATGTGGCCATAGTTATCCATACAATTGAACAATATGTTCATTACCCATTAGATGGAAGTGTGTGTACATGTAGGACTATCCCTTATCATAATAACAATCTAGTATTTTAGGAAATATTTTTTGTTATAAAATCAGGGAATAATGATATCATAGTTATTGGATAATTGAAATAAAAGAAATGTTCTTGATGGAGGGTGTGGCCTCTTAATCAGGAGACTCCTTTGGGTTTGACCAAAGGGATTCATTTGATTTAATTATTAAAAAAGAATATATTAAATGAGGAATGTTGGTATATTTTGATCTTCATTGGGTAAATATTGGCCAATCCGCAGTGGTCTGTGAGGAGTGAGAAAGTGGTATAGGTTTTTTCCATTTATAGGGATGGGAAAGGAAACACATGTAATTTTGTATAACATATTATGTGTACCCACGTTTTTAACCAAAAAAGTCATAACATACCAAAAAAATAAATATTGTATAGTTTATATATGAATGATGTTTATAATTTTTTTAGAATTGGATCAGCCATTAGGCCCTTAAGTTTATGGTTTATTTTCTTGTTAAGGTTAATTTTCCCTTAATCACTCAAATGAACTGTATCTTTATTTAGTAATATTTTTTGGTCAAAAATTTCAATTACCTAATTATAAATTATAAATTATTCTGATTCCAAATATCTAATCCATTTTTTCAAATTCCAATCAAATTATTGAATGAAAATAATTTAAATTAAATCATATATATGGGACGACGATGTAGGTTTTTAAATTGAGATAATATCCAATGGATTGCTATGTTATTTATTCCCAATATCAATTTAAAATTGATTACATCGACCAAAAAAAGAATAAATGATAAAAATATTTCTTAATTAATCTTTCAATAAAATTAAATATATTAACTTATATAAAAATTATATGTGGAATATTGTTTCTATTAAAATTCAATATTTTTAAATATTCATTAAAAATTTAAAGCTTAAAGGCAATTACAAAAAATTTATTCTAACCTAAATTTTCTTTTTAAAATTCAACAATGTATTTTATTTTGATATATTAATTCTATAAATGAACCAAAAATCAGATTTAATATGGGTGTAACTTTAAAATGAAGTAAACCAACCAACATAATATAAAAATTTTACGTATTAAATTGGGTTTGTTAATTTCTTATGTATTTCAAATATATTTTATGAATTCTGATAATATGTTAATGAATATAAAAATATCTATTACATTTATATTACTCAATAATTGTAACAAATATAATTAATATGAATAAACCCATTAGGGGTATAAAAATAAAAATATATCTTTTATATTCAATTATTTCTGATAATTTTATTTCTAATTAGTTAGAAGTATATGAATTCATCTCATATTTCTGTAAACAATATATTTGAATAATATAGTTAAAAATAATAAAAACCTATAATTTAATATGCTGGTTTGGGAAATATTATATTAACTATCAATATAATATTTTTGGATAAAACTCGGTCTTGTGTGTTACACAAGACGTCAATGTTGCATTTAATGAAGTCTAATCTCTTTGTTCTTTATAGAGAAAGCTAAAATTTATGTTGCATGTAGTGTATCATTAAATGGTTGTTTTTATAACTCAACCCAATCGTAGTGATTTATTATAAATAAACAATTTTCAAGATTGAGTGTAATGAAATGTATAAAAAATAAAAAATTAATTAGAAATAAGTATTTAACAATATCTCATGGTGTTACACCTTAGATATTTCCACACAGTCCAAAAATAACATGGGATCATGCTATTTTTGTATGTTCTATTGATAAAGATGGATTAAGTTAGTGAGAAGAAGAAAAATGACTAACTCTATTTAATAATTGAGTGGAGGTGAAGTCTTGGGATTTCAGAAAATAATAAATTATAATAAAATAATTTTCACGAAAAATTAATGAAAATGGTAATCGATTTGATGGTGTGATATACTGGGGTTATTATAGAATCATCTTAATGACATTTAGATTGGTTAATGTAGTTTTTAGACATTAGATATTGGTTTACCACTTAGTTAATCTATTTTAACACTAAACAGAATTTTTTTATCTTAATGGGTAATAGTTTTACATAAATGGGGAAAATTTGATCCTAAATGGTAAAGAGATTAATATTTCGACCAAATATTATCCACCTTATCCGATTTCATGATTTATATATTTGGTTATCAGTTTAATAAAATATAATTTTGATACAATATCACTAAATGTTATTTTTACATTATTAAATTAACATGCATAAATAATAAAAATAAAAATTTTGTATTTGAATATAATCATTTAATAAAAAACTAATATTTCATATTCATCTACAATATTTGAATAATACTTTTACTCACTCAATTTATGTTACATTAAAAAAATATTAATATAATTTATTAATTTTTATTAATTGAATTAATATTATATTAACATTGATAATGAATTTTAAGAACATAGATAATTACTATAAAATAGAATTAAATTTCCACCACGAAAATAATTATTCTAATCATTATATATTTTTCTATTAATATTCACTCATAACAATATTTTTCCCAATGTGAAAACTTAATATATATTTAAAACTAATAATGTAAAACGCTATACAATTCACTAATTTAAATATTATAGAGGTATTTTTATGGAAAAGTGTCACAAACCAACCTGGTTAACCTGGAAACCTGATAACCGAGATGTTCTTGACAGAGCTTAAAAGGGCATTCCTGACCCCCATGGGGGGGTGGGTAGCAGTAGTCATAATACAAAAATTGAATGGGAATGAATTTTCCACAAATATTGTGCTGGCTCTATAAGAAACAAATATATATACCTAATAAATTCCACAAGGGGGTGTGTACCCAAAGGATAAATTAATAAATAATCAAATGTAATAGAGGAAAGTACTAGAAAAATAAAAGAAAAAATCATACCCTAATGGAATCGACACTCCAATCCAAATATCAACAGCTAAATCCACCTCTATGTGGCACTTTTCCCCTCCTTGAACTAGGAAGGAGATAATATACATATATCTGAATGAATAGGTGGGATGACTGTTGAAATCCCAATACAGTCTCACTAATTATTACATAAGAGATGAAACTCTTAATTAAAAAATAATTCTCTCAATATAAAATAAAAAAATTATTATTTTCAGACTATTTTTTAAATAATTCATGTATTAAACATCACATTATTGGAGGAAATATAAAAACCACCATAATAAAACATTTTATTTTATAATGTTTTTATAAATTCCTAAGTCATGTAAAATAGATTACAACAATAGAATATATTAATTTAAAATACAGTCAATTGAGAAAAAATGGTAATATTCTTAGAGGTGTGATACTTCAATTATATGGGACTGTAGATATAAAAGAGATTTGGAAATATGTGTTTACACGCACCCCATTTTTATAGACAAAGGAGATATAATAACCATCCCATCATGAATTTGATATGATGAATTGGGGTTCTAGAATTCTGTAAATCATTTTTTGATAATTAAATAACTCACTTACTAACTAAATCTTTAATGTTCTCACAATAAAACAAGTGATGTGAAATTTACATTAAGACTTCTTGAAAATATATTCAACCCATTCTCTATATAAATTATTCACATTTTCTATATAAAACACAAAATTGAATTTTAATAAAAATCATGCCTTTCAAAAATTAAAAATAGTCTTCTATTAATAAAATTTCAATCTTTGACTCTAATATTATAATATTAGATAAATTTAAAATTCAATTACCTAATTCACATTAAAATTTTTTATTCAACAATTTAAATTTATCAAATTTACATCAATTTCACATTAAACCCCCATTTCAATGAAATACGGTTTTCCCCGCATTATTCCAAACTACAATTTCAAAAATAATATCCACCAAATTCAACAGAATTGGATGTTTATAAATTTAATTTTAGAAAAATCAAATCCCACATAATCATTTAAAAGAAATATAATCAAATCATGTATTTTAGGGTGAATCAAATTGTCCAGTCCACATGGAAACATACACCCTGAGATCAATGGATCTAAAAACACCAAACCCTAATTGGGATTTTATAATATAGAATTTTTAAATTCCATATTTTAATCACACCTCGATCCAAAATCTAAAACAAAGGTTATGAGAACATCCAATCGACATAAATATCTATGAATACTTATGAATAAAGATGGATATTGTAGGAGATAGAGAACATTGAAAGAATAAAAATATGGAGAAGATCATATTTCATTCTACTAGATTCGATTCCATTCTGGAAGGTTGTTGGGTGGTGAAAAACATCCCATCAGAGCTACTATGGTAGAAGAAATAACTTCATGGTGGTACAGGTCGGTTGGGGACTCAAAAGATGGGTATGGGGATTTTAAAAATAATGTTTAGATTAAAGAAACTATACATGTGATTAAATAGATAGGGCCGCATGGTTGGACCAAACTATGTTCCCTAGCCTTGCACCACATTTAAATGGATTTGGCGGTTTCTTCTAGTTGGGCACAAAAATTTTCAAACTATCTGCTAACCATAAAAATCCTCACTTACTCGGTTTGCATGGTTTTCTCTATCATGAAATATGGATAGGAAAATACCTATTTCATATATTCATAACATTATAACACTAGAAAATAATAATTCATTTCACGCAAACACATTCAAACTAATCCAAACAAAATAATTTTTGATAGAGGGTTTAAGGAATACCTTGACTGATTCACATGATGTTACAACTTCACAACTATAGAACCATTCTATCCCTAGAATGCGTATAGTGAAGCATTCTTCCCAAAAAGATTCTATCACTACTCCCCCATTAGTTCAACCCTGTCCTATATCTCATGACTATCAGAACAATGATTTAATATCACTCAAATTAGTGGTATTATCCTCCTATGATGTAACTTGGTTTTAGAATATACTTTCCTGAATGGTCATTTAGTCATAGATAAATCAGGTTCCACAACTAGATCACTCCTATTCAGAAACATATATGGAACAAATAGATACCTTCATAACTTAGTTACATGGAACATTTTATGAATCGACATTAGCTATGGTGGAAGTGAGAAATTATTAGTAACATTTCCCACATTCCAAACAACATAATGATTCCCAAAAAAACTAGTTCAATGTTTCCATGTCCTCAGAAGATGTTGATGAACCAAATATGGTGAAATCTTTATAAAAACCTGGTCACCAACATATAATAAAAATAGTATTCCATGAAAGTTAGAATAAGACTCATACCATATCAGTTTCATCGATATTGTATGATTAATCAACATAATTGTTTTCGATGTCTCATGATACGATCTTGGCCCAACCACAGAAAATTCACTAATCTTTATCCAAAACAACATAAATTAGGAAGGCTGCCCATATAAGGCCTTGAAAGGAACAATTTTTATCGTGTAATAGTAACTATTGTTATAAAAAACTCTTCCTACACCAAAACATCATCCCAAGTTCAAATGAAGTCAATAACATAGTCATGTAGCATATAGTCAAGAATAAATATAGCTCATTTTATCTAGAAATCTAATGACTGATTGGTTCTCATTATCATATGATTCTGATATATAACTACCTCTTTAAGGTCTCTATAAAATGTTATGTAAATAAGGGTACCATGTAAGAAATGATATTTTATATAACTCCACAAAAGAAAAAAATCTCTTTCCTACAGATATTTCCTAACACATCAACTGTGGATGGATTGGAATGTGTATAAAGAGACCCGATTTAGGCAGTCGATCAATAGAAACTCATATCACATTATTCATCCACGAGGTTTATGGAAACCAACCACAATATCCATAGAGATCACATCCCACTTAAATATTATCACTGGAAGTGGTTGATCCAAATTTTATAATTTATGGTGCTCGTAATTGACCAGTTGGAACATATAACAATGAGAGATGAATTAAAAAAAAATCCTCATATCATAAATGGTCCTGAGAGTTGCCTCCAAATTTCTGAGAACATCTTTATAGTTCTTAGTTTCAGAACCCATGGGGGGTTATGAAATACACCTTTATAGGGTTCCTTACCACTAACAATATAGAATGAATATTATGATAGAATAGAATGGACTTAGTGGAGAAAGGCCTATAAGTTATGGTCTCCCACCATAACGTGACTCTTTAGTTCCACAAAACTCATCATATAGATGCTTATCCAGAAGAATGATCTCTATAATATTGGATTTTAGCAGAACACTTTGCATAGATTACTGGACCCTTGATTCCATATTTCTAATATGCAATTTTGAAAAGTGATACATAATATTCCATTCTTCTAAGGAATCCTTCATGTACTAGGTAAGATGATTCCTTCTCAAATCATCAATGATGGCATTCCATTTTTTTAGGTTATTATATGTGTCAAAGTTGAATGATTTCACATATTCCACCCAATTCCTCTAGTGAAGATTCAAATATTTTTGAGATAATATATTACTAAATATCTTTGGTTTGAAAATACAGATAAACAATCATAATAATAAAAATCCCTTCAACTCATAACTGAGTGAATAGAAGATTTTTTTTCACATTCATGGATCGAATAATTATTCTCATGTGGCCCTAAACGAAGATATCCACAATAAATAACATGATCAACATGCATAAGAACACATCCCAAACCCAAACGTGATGTGTTATAGAAGACCACAGAGCCTTGACTGTCCTCATGAAGAGTCAATACTTGCATAGTAGTCAAAAAAATATTTCATATTCATAAATTAATAAAGAAATTATACAAAACACACACACATTAATCCCTTCCTAGTTATATGATTCATAGGATAATACATTTTAGATTTTTCCTTAACAAACAGTTGATAATACCCAAATAAACATACGAAGCTAAAAATCATGAAAGCATTTCATGGTTATTCCCATGTCATAACAACCATTATCTTTTCTGAATAAATTGAAATTACACATAATTAAAACATTTTCCCAGTGAACATTAATTCTTGAATCTGGAAATAAAAATTTGAAAGCTATGAATAATGTTTGTGGTTTTTCAATAGTTCCATACAAGCTCTTCTATGATGTTCATGATCTCCTATGTAAATTGAGTAATCAAGTATTTAATCCAAAAACACAACCATGAAAGCATAAATATACCCATGGAAAATCATGTTCAACATATCCCTAAATACTATAGGAGCAATGGATAGAAGAAATGGCATGAAAACGTACTCATAATGGGTATAGCTACTCTAAAAGGCGGTTTTGAGAATGTGAGACACTTGTATCTTCAAAATATAATTGCCAATAAAAATTTCATTCTTAGAGAACCACTATTCCACTTTAAACTGATCCAATATATCATAATAGTGGAAAAAAATACTTGTTCTATATTATATCATGATATAGTTATTGATAACCAATGGAAAGGCACAGTGAACCATCATCATTCCTGGTAAAGAGAATATGCTCCACTAATGGGGACACACATGAGTGTATAAAGAATTTATCTATAAGATCATCAAATTGAGAATTCAACAAATTTATTTTCACTAAATCCTTTCAAAAATCGGGAATAGAAACTTTTTGTGTACCAAGCACTAAGTAGATAGAAACTTAACCTGTCTTACTGAGGAAAAACAAATAATTCAGATGGAATCATGTCATGAAATTCACAGAAAAATGGAGGGATATCAAAACTCAATTATTCTCACACAAGATTAAAATATAAAAAAAATCAATTTCCCAAACTATGGATGAGTAGGTTATTCTCTCTTTCACATTAGGCCACATTCACTTTGAATGATTTGGGAAGACCAATTTGTTGTAGTAAGGGGGACCCATCTGTGATAAAAATTAATCTACGATTTATTAAAAATGAGATAATACTTTGGTAAATTTTCATTAATCGGATTCATGTAATGAACTCGAGAAATAAATTATTGTTCAACATCTAATAAAGTGAAATTACATGTGTTGATATAGAGGCCCTTCTCATTCTTTTTTCCTTAGGGTGCTGTAATATCTGTCACATAAGAAGAAGGCTCTGTAGGATGATTTATTAGATTAAAAATGTGAAATGAAACAAATTAATGAGAAGAACATGTAAAAAATAAATCAATCACTATTGATGGTTATATAGTAATGGTACCTCTCATAGTAGTTGGACCCTTATCTGCTTCATATGGACACTCTTCCTCTATATGAAGAAGCATCGTTCCTGATGCATGTGGATAGAACCAATTTTTACATGAATCATCAGATATGACTATTGTTTTGGAATGATCTAATGATCCCATTCTATAATAGGGAGTTGAATAAACATTGATGAGATTATAAAAATGACCTGAGCATCCGCAAGAATCACATTCCATGGGTGCGTAAGTGAAATCCTACTATGAATTCCACGTATTTCCACATTGGTGAACATAAAAGGGCATCCCCATGAAATGATGGAGGTATAGTAAAACCCTAAGATCTATAACTACTATGAGAATCCTCATCCTTACACTATAACTTAGTGGAATATAAATTTCCATAGGGGGAGAATAAACTCCAGAAAAACATGACATTCTAGCCACATCCATCTCATTTTTCATTGATCTATATAACACATATGTATAATATGGAATATTCTACAAGAAAACATGAGAATGAATATATTATTGAATTGACAACTCAAACCATTGAGTCTTCACATTATCATTTAATACACTCTCTAGTGAAAAATACATTAGCTTAGTAAAAAAATTCATACATGATCATGGATCTAATAACATTATCACTCTAGAAAAACTAAACAGACATGGAAAACACCATCGATTCTTGGTTGTACTGGTTGTTTAAATGAAACATGAAGCATATCCACACAAATCCCTAGTGTTTCTTTAACATAACCATTTTGTCCCACCATCTACTACATGTTTTATAACATGAAGGTGGCTACCTTCACTATGATTTCATCAGGTGTATCCATGTACCCAAAAAAATTCTCAATCATGATCAACCATTTCTCATTATATTGAGGATAATTGGAGCCCATCAACACTTGTGAATTTTTATAAGGGAACTCTTGGGAACCATTCATATGATCATCCCTTTGTGTTTCTATAGTTGGAGCCTAAATGAGAACTAGTGGTGCTTCCAATCCAAATGGTTTGGATGTACCAAAAATCAGGTAAACAATACATGGTTCCATAAAAGGATTTTATCACTGCGGTTGGTTATCACTGTCCTTGTAGATTATATAACAACATCATCTGAGAGGAATTAGGCTACACAACATAATAAGAAAACATAAATGATTACATATTTATCACTAAAATTGATTAAAAGGTAATTTAATCCCAAAAGTTATAAAAAATGATTTGGATTTCAGTATATCAAAAATCAATTTTGGGAAAAGACAATAAACAATCCAAAATATGACTTTCCCAATCCACCCATGGTGATATAAGGTTTATTGTGATGAGATCCAGCTTGGCACTACATCTTAACTACATCCTATGTCTGAAAGCAATTTCACAACAACATACTTACATCAACACAATAATCTCAAACTAGAAATAAATATTTTCAATGAATTATCCCATAAACTCTCATAACCCAATAACTAAAATGAACTTATATTATACTAATGTTAATTTATGATCACCATGGATTGGAAACTGAATCATAGAATATAAAAATTAAAAGTGTGGAAAATGTTACCACAAACAATGTAGAATTATGAAAATGAACCATTATTTATAAAAAAGAAACTCCATAGGGATATGTTAACCCAAATTCAAATATGTAAACAAACCCAAATTAATAGATTGATGTACTATAAAACTGAAAGGACAACCAATCCCCATCAAAATGAACTCTATAATCACATAGATAGATATCTAGAATCATCTCAAAATTTTTTTTCCACTTTTATAACCTTGATGGATATAATATACAAAAACCCAAAGGCACATGTGGGGTGTTTTATAAAGTCCCATTAAGGTTTCATGAAGGATTATATATGATATACTACATTTAATTAACAAAATAATTCCCCAAATTTAAATTAAGTGGATTTGGAATTACTAGTGAATTATTAAACATAAAATTCATCACACATCAAATAATAGAAGTACTTTAAACAAATATATCAATAAATCATTTTGTAAATATATTTTTAAATTCCCAAGGAATGTTAAAAAGTTTACAACAATGGCATATATTCAATTTAAAAAAACATTTGAGTAAAATGATCATTTTAAAAATTGTATGGTAGTTCCATACTATGGGAATCCACACACCCAATGTGACACAACAATATGTGTTTACACAATACCATTTGGTGAGGCCAAAGGGGACTTGAACAATTTCCCTATAAGTATTTCACGTGTTACACTTAAATTTGGAACATTGTAAACCATAGTGTGCAATATGAAAACCTCAATAACATGATAAGAAATCCATGTTAACTATTAACAATCAACAATGGGAAATTTATATTATGAATTCATAACCTTAAATTCATTCCATTGTCCATTTAAAATATTCTAATTTTACATTTAAAATATAAAACAAGATTTTAATAAAAAACAAAACATTTTAAGAAACACCAATGGGATTCTATCAAAATAATTTCATGAAATTATTATCTTATATGAATTTAAAATCAGTTCAAAATTAAATATTATCATTCAATTTATCAAATAAAATACAAAAAAGTAAATTTCACAAACTTCAATGAATTTTACAATGAACCCCGGACTCAGTTGAATTGGTGTATTTCCCATATTTTATTTTAAATTACAATTTCTCAAATAAAATACACCCATTCAAAGGAAATGGGTTTTTGAAAATTTATCTTCATTAGAATAAAATACCAAACATTCAGTTGAATCATATTTAACCAAATCAAGTAGTTGGGGGTTAATTAAATTGGCTAATCAAAACTAAACCACCTACCTCGGGATCATCAGATCTCAATACGCCAATCTCTAAATGCGATTCAAAAATAGAGACCATCAATAATATAATATAGGAATCCAAATAAAATAAATTATATAGAAATATGGTTACAATATCTACCAAAAAAAAGATATATATGAAATCCTAGGTAGGAAAGAGGAGATAATAGAAGATAGAGAATCAGAAGAGATATAAACCAATAGTTGATGAGACGTCATTTTCTTAACGTATATTTTCATCCATAATGTTTTATATGGTCCAAAAAAACTCGTGTGGGCTCATAGGGAATTATAGATATCTAGTGGATCATAAAAGTCTATTAGGGACTCTATGGAGGGATTTTTGGATTTAAAAACATAATGTTGAGTTGAAAAACATGTATTCACTATTATCTGGAAAGGGCCTCATGGTTAGATCAAATTGTGTGACATATCCATGTGACACATTTAAATGGGATGTATGATTTCTCCTAGGTGGGTCTGAATCTTGAAAATTTATTTACAAACCCTGAAAAACTGGGCTGCCTCAGGTGTCTTGGTTTTCTCTGGGAGGGTGCATAGTTTTCGAAAAATGTGGACCAATAATTCACTACCCAATATATTAAAATTTCACAATTTTTTTTCCACGAAACAACCATAAATTACACCTAACCATAGAATGTTTAAAATAATTTTTTAGGAATCCATTATAATAGTATCATTATGTTACAAAAAGTATTCATTAAACAAATAATTTTATAGAAAATGATTAAAAGGATAGAATTCCATTGATCCAATGAAAATTAGGAATAAATATATTTCCCATATCACTTTATTTTATTCAACATTATCTTTATATATCCATTATGGAGGTGATATATTTTTCCAGGATAACATTTAATATTCAATAAATATGAAATATAAAAATGTACAAAATTTGGACCTCTTGATTAAAAAATTTTAATCCATTTTATGAAATTAATTTTCAAAAAGTTTTTATATGTTATTAAGAAAAACCTGATATAATGTGTTGAAATCAATTTTTATTAATATCTAATTTTTAAATCAACACAAATAGTTTATTATTATTACATGCCTACAAAATATATCATATTAAGGTTATAGAATTTATTTAATATATAATATATAAATATAACTAGAAGCATCCAAAAATGTGTAACATCCCATGTAAGGATAGAAGAAATCATTTTAATCTTTATTGTATGAATTATATAGTTATACTATTTATCAAAATATCAATAAAGTTTTTATCAAAAAATAAAGACTCCTTATTAAAATGTTTTCTTATAATGATATATTTTAAATAATAATTTCTGTATCTAAATTTCAATATTTTATTAAATTAATTTCATTTTTTAAATTTGAATACAAATATTTTCATTGCATGTTTTTTTGAGATTTTATAGAAAATATTCATTTTTCTAGGAATACTGAAAAAAAAAATTTATAAAAAAGCTTATTTCATTTTATTAACTTTTGTTATTTAAGACTCAACATATTTATTGAATATAATTTCAATTAGCCTTTGTATGGAGTAGTTATATTTAATCATCATTATTACTTTTGAATCAACATTATATTGTTTTTTAATATAAGTTAACTTGTTTTGATTAAATACTTATTTATCTAAATAATATTTTAAAAATGTTAATTTAGAAATTTATTAATTTATTAAAATAATCCCTAATTGGAAATGATTTTAATGAAATTTATATATTAGATATATGTAAATATTAATTTATTTTCATGAAAAGAAAATTATCATTTGTTAATGTAATATATAATCAGCAATATAAAAACACTTCTTCAAAACATGTTATCTCTATAAGGTATCAACTTTAAACATTAAATAATATTGAATTAAGTTATTAATTCAAATTGAGGATTTTGTTTCAGGTTTATTAAATTATATAATTAGGTCATAACTTATACATATCAACTTGAAAATTACATATAGACACTTCTACTCACTATAATTTTTTTTTATAAAACTAAAAATTAATAAAAAAACATGTCTAGTTCCATTTTTTAGAAGACATAACTTTTCCTTGATCCCATTCTTCAACCTATTTATTTTTATGTCATTTGAAAAACATTTTAAAACCTCTGATGAGAATAAAAATCTCAATAAGGGATTCACAATGAAGGATGACTATTAGATTTTTTTAAAAAAAACATGTATCATATAAAAACATAATCATAATGTAGTATTTTTCACCTTAATGAAGTTTCAAAAAGCATCCATAAATATAATATCATTGCATAGCCTTTTTGTAACCAAAATATTAAAATAAATCACATAGAAAACAATGTATATCAAATATAGGTAACTTGGGACATAAACATACTTAAATGTAATAACTATACAGTCTACTACCACACATATCTCGAAATATAATAGACGTTTAACCAACTTCTGTACCCAATGAATAGGAAGTTATAATGTAACCAACCATCCTTGGTTTATCACAGAACCACCCAACATTTTTTAATCATGTAAAAACCCATCAAATTTACATTTACCTTTATATAATAATCCCACATAAGAGATTAAAAATAGAAAAATTTCAATCATAAATATTCATTTGTAATAATAAGAAACAATTTCAACATATTGAAATAGTTAGTAAAATTTCAAAATAATTTTCCGTACCAAAATATATAAAAAGGGTATATGGTATTTATTTTCCATTTAAAAACATCATGTCTTATTAAGGATTCCAAATATTAAATAATTCTCGTGGTGGTAGAAAGGTTGTTGTCATTACGTATGTTAAAAATAAACTCTACCTTTGTTATTTAGTAAAATTATAGGTTGAAAAAATATTTCCTTTCAATGAAATTTAAATTCAAATGTGTTTATACACTATATAAAATCATTTCATGTATAAATAAAAATATGACCTAATTAAAGGAGTTTGAGTTGAAGTCCATTACCTCAATTCTGACTTGTCTCGTATGTTCCTTGCTTTTCCTGAATAATAAAATTACGTTAATTAATACTTTCTTCCGATGAATTTTAAATTTTATTATTCATTTTATATCACTTATTACCTTACAATAACAATTAGTTTATTATTTTAGTTTATAATTGAAATTTTTTGATGTTCAGAACTTGAGTAAAAAATAAACTTTTAATTATTATAAATTTTCCATGTTGTCAAAATTACATTATCTCCATAATGATATTAATGATTTAGATATCATATATATCATATATATTTATTATATATTTATTTTATAATAGTCTATTTCATTTGGATTTAAGAAATTAAATTCACCGTTTATGTAGATGGAAATCCATACATACGCTTGAACGCTAGTTTCATTAATTTTCATATTTTCATGAATGAAAAAAATGATACATATGTATAATATAAAATAACTATTATATTTATTTTATATATGTTTCATTAGTTTATTAATTCCATAATTTATACATTCTATGTATAACATGAACGAATCATATCACTTTGAGGGGGTGGTAATCCACACTTCCTCTAATGAAATTGTCAAATTTATACAAAATGAAAAGCATAAAGGTACGTTATAAATGAGAATTACAGAAGAATATAGGTAAAATAAATATCATAAATATCATATATAATTACATTTCTATCATAATTTCCACCATAAGAAGTGGTAGAAGAAGATTGACCAATCATCATTTTGTGATGCAGTAGTTCATCGACTACAGAAACAATATGTTCTATACCACTTAGACGGAGGTGTGTGTAAGTATAGTTCAAATACATCTCATAAAAAACAATTTATATTGAGTATAATGGTGTTTTTATGTAAAAAATGAATTAAAAAAGCACATGTAGTGGAGAAGGAAAAGTAATTGAAAGGATCTTGAGAGAAGACATTACCTCAAATTGCGGAACTTCTTTTGATTTGAGAAGAAGGGATTTCATGAATTTCCTTATGTATAGGGGAAGGGTACGTGGAGGAAGGTAGGAATTTTTGGAGATTATTTGGAAACATTTTGGTTGAGACAAGGGGACTTGTGACGTATGAGTAAGGGTTAGACGTGATGTCCTTTTATAAGATGGATGGGGGACACTTTAGGAATATTTGAACTTACTATTTTATTAGTAATTCATTTTCGAATTATAATAAATATGAAGTGATATATTAAGAATATCAGATGTGTATGGGTATAAATAATCCCATCTAGTGGTTTTTATATACTCTTATGTCACAAATGTAATCGTATCTTTTGTATTTAACAATTTGTTTCAAAATTTTACTTTTACCATCTCTTCTTATATATTCATACTGTATGGTTAATATATTTACTATAAAATGAAAATAGAACCTCACTATGTTCATTAATGAAATTTAAAACATTATTTATGTCATTTTCCATAATGATAAATTTTTAGGACTATTAAATAATTTAATAAAATAGTATTTGTTTTAAAAACACATTTATGACAAATTTTATACTATTCATTTTATGACATTTTTAAATATCCATAAAAACATGTTTATTTTGAAAAAACATAATTAATTCATACATAATAAGTAATAATCAACTATAAAATTTTTGGATGGCATAAAAATTCAAAGATAAATTTATTTTAATATTTTTAATTTCATTTATTTAATCCTTTCACTAATAAGGTAATCAATACATCATTGTTCTGTAATAAATATATTTATTTATTTTACGTCTAACAATTATAAATAAAATACAATGATCTAATTAATTTTTTTACCTTTATAATAACTATTTATAGTAGAAATAATAAATTATATAAACCCATAAAATTTTTTGCTAAAATATAAATCTCTAGGTTATATTTTCCTTAACATTAAATTAAAAGTAATTAAAGGGAATTTTCACACACAAGTGGCTCCATGGGGTCATAAAATCGACCCATGGATTACAATGGCCTGAAATATAGCCGAAAATATGGTTGGGACATGTGTTAGGGTAATTTAATACTATTATAATATTATGTTTACCCTTATTTACCAGATTTACCCTTTAACCATGGTAAATAAAATTTTTACAGAAGTTACTAGTCATAATGAAAAGAAATAAAATTTATCTCTTTAAAAAATTCATACTCTTGATTCAAAATATGGAATCCATTTTTCCAAATTCAAAACACATATGTTGTAGAATTTTAAAAAATAATTCCCGTTGTCAAAACAAAAAAACGTGTATTTATGAAGTAAAAAATACCAAATGATTGTCTTGTCTTTATGCCCATTTTAAAAATGAAATTACTTAAAATGACATAAATAGGATTAAATAATAAAAATATAATATAATTAAAATTTATAACAAATTAAATGGAAAATATATTCATATAATAAAAATAGATGAAATGATAGTTTTGACTTAAAATGCAGTATTTTTCACAGTTCATTAAAAAATGAACATTATTAGAAAAATACCAAAAATTTACCAAATGAATTTTTTTTTGTTCTTATTGAAAATAAGAAGTTATATTTTTAAAAATAAAATATATAATGGTTTTAAAAAACATTATTTTTAAAGGGTTTTCCATCAAAAGGTGGTAAAACTGCATTTTAATAAAATTACATTTTTTATCTGAAAAAAAGAATTTATTCTTATATAATATCTAGAAAACACATAAGTAAAATTTAAAACATTACATTGAATATATATGATATATTTTAAATTAAATAAATATACATAAATGGTGATATGAAAACACAATTAAACTCGTTTAAATAGATATTCGAAAAAACACATCTATTATATTCAATTGTTTTTTATTTCAATTTTTATGAAATTTTGTAACTAATGAATCATCATTTAAACACATGTAAACAATATTTCAAAGTATTAATGATACTAATAATTCACTTCATTCTAATAGTTAGGTGTTTAGTACCATTTAAAATAATAACATTATTATTTTATTTTTTTAGTATCACTCAATGTTGTGTGCAATGTATGATTTCAGAGATGTCTGTTGTTGTGTGTCGAGTACACTATCAGAAAAAGATCCCCCTTTAACTTAATTAAGAACATATTGAAACGTATTAAATGAAATCAATAATTATTATTCTATAAATACCTCGGTCATTACATCCTCCCCCCTTTGGGAAATTGTGTCCTCACAGTTTTAAATTTGTACTCAATAACTTCCTTGAAAGTCCCACATCAGATAAATGATCAATAAAACTATCACTTTTATAAAAATAAAGAAGTAAAAAAGGTCACCCGAGACAACCCATACTATGATTCCATTAAAAATCAATATAAATGAAAAAAAATCATTATGTTCTGACAAAGAGTACAAGAAAACATGATCATGAGAAAGTTAACCACTAGAAAACCGCAAACATGTGATAGGATAAATGGTCATAGATTCCCTAATAGGAAACGTAAATGGAAAACCATTTTTTGTTCCATTTCATAAGGAAATAGAATTTAATTTTGATATTGACTAAGAACATAAGAATATATACATACCTTTCATATAGAGTATCATCCTTTAATAATTTTCTATCATAAACTCATATTTTCTCCAAACGATGAGTATGCAAGATGACATGGACACCCTAAAGATCAAGAATCAAATTCTATAGAATAACATAATCCATAATAGATTTAATATATATTTCCTTTGTCTTTATATGTTAACAAAAAACAATATGGTTTGTACAAGATCAGATAATCCCAAAAAGGATAATCTTTTATAAAAATAATACTACTCTTAATATCAAAAATTGAAAAGAAAATTTCCAAATATAATCATATACCATTCACTACACAATTTTCCTTATTATTATTCAAAATAATCTAATATAAGTTTGAAACCGAAAATACAGAATTATTTTATGTCATAGTCTTCTAAAACAATATTTAAATTAATATCCAAATAACATCATCTACTATAAAAGTCTCATAGTAAAAAGTAATTAACCTAATGACATATTATCTATGATATGTTAGACATTTAAAAGAATAACCCAAATCATTATATGTCCACAATAGAAAGATATATTCTTCCAAAATAAAATTCCACCATTAATCCTAAAATTAAACCCCTTAGTATTCCTTAGGCATAAATTGTTCATAAAAGAGAAAATGCTTTCCAAAATAACATTTATCAATTAATCACAAAATTATTTTTTTATATTATTGATATAAATTTGATAAATGATATGATCCCAAAATAAACATATTATTCATCCAAAAATCATTTAACTAAAAATAATGAGTCATACTAAACAGGGACTTCATATAGGCCAGTGGTAGATGATGTTCCCTTGTCGCCCTTTAGTTGTGGGTTTGATTACCATGGATTTAATGGATGTGAAGGATTATCAACTATCCTACAGTTTTTCCTTTTTATAAAACCATAAAATTTTTATAATATTCTCAAAAATAATATAATTTCCTATAAAATAACAAGAACATATATTATCTTGAAATTTTATCTAATACCTTTCGTTTTTCATCCCAAAATTTAAAGAGTTCATATGAACACCAATAGTTATCCATTATGTCCACCCAAGAAAATATAATTATTTCTTTAATAACATTTTCATATATCAAACATTAAGGATACACAAAATAGAAAAATTCATCCTATGTATCAGATTATTAAAAGATCCTTAATACTTTTAAGAATTTCATTATCCTAAAATCCACCATAACTCTTGAATCCATTATATCTA
This sequence comes from Viscum album, assembly GCA_963277665.1. Lineage (NCBI taxonomy): Eukaryota > Viridiplantae > Streptophyta > Magnoliopsida > Santalales > Viscaceae > Viscum > Viscum album. Next base: position 23,777,715 of record OY728120.1, on the reverse strand, counting down.
GACTTATTAATTATTCATTGTTCTTGATGATCCATTACCAATTTTTTCCATCTTATTACATAATAAATCTTTACTACAATCAAAATCCATAATTATATCCTCTGATTCAATAATATCAAAAACACTGCTAAGAAATAATGAATAAATTTTATCCGTTATTGTTTGTTTCCTCATCCTAAATGGGAATGAAATTAGGAATTGGTAAAAATATATTTGTATAGTCATACTGATACAATTACTGAACCTTCTTCATAGGAAATCTATTTGAATAATGTCCATTAACACCACAGTAAAAATATTAAATTGATCCCTCAAAAAGAACTTCTTTCTCTTTTCTAGACTCAATTGGATGCTTCCATTTTCCATGGAAGGTTATTGCTTTATAACCTCTAGTACCACATAAATATCATATTCTTTCCCCTTTAAATCATTTTCCTATGTGTTTATTTCCACATCCTTGACAGATAAGTTTTTTAATATACTTAAAAATATGAGTATTAACTAAATTTCAATAGGGATTCGTTTCTCACATATATGATTCTTTATAATAATCTTCGTGGTTCAAGGGGCCACACATGACTCCAGTTAATTGGTTGAGAATAACCACAAGACTTCTTATTGCAGCTCTCATTTCATTCAGTTTCTTATTGAGAAATCTTTCATTGTTTGCATCACGTCAATTATTACATTGGTGCCTACTTGATCCGTCCATTAACTAAAACCAAAAAGGTTAGTGTGACTATATCAATAAAATCATCATATAATATTATATGAGGAGGGTAAATATGAAGATATACTTATTCATTTTATCTTAAACTCAATTTATTTATCTAAAATAACTATGACTATTTGTAATATTCTAAATATTATGGTTTGGCCACTTATGCTTAAATAGCACCATAACCTCTATAGTTATCTAAACCGACCAACAGTACCAACTTTAGGGGCCCATCCCTAAACATTACAAAATAATGAATTATGTTAATAATTCAAATTAATGATATTTTCAGGTTTATATATTTATAGAATTATGCCATAACATATACATAACAAATTTAAAATTACAAGTACACACTTCTACTCACAATTCATTTTTTTCTTAAATTAAAAACTCTTAAAAAAGAAACATGTCTACTTAGATGTTTTGGAAAGCATGTCTTTTCCATTATCCCATCCTTGATCCTATTAATCTTTATGTCCTGTGAAAAACATTTCAAAAATTGGGATGAGCATAAAAATCTTAGTAAGTGATATATAAAGAGGGATTTTTTTTATTTTTTCAATACAACATGTATTCCATAAATATTTAAACATGAATTAATACATTTAACCTTAAATATGAAAAACAAATCTTCAATAAATATAAGCTCATTTAATACCGTTTTTGTAAAAAAAATATTTCGATAAAACCCACAGAAAAAAAAATATCATATTAAGGTAACATGGGACATAAACATACTTAAATGGAATAACCATATGGTTGGATTCCACACATATCACTAAATGTAATTTCCATATGGCCAAATTCTAAGACCAATTCACTAGAGGTTATAATGTAACCACCCTTCCATGGTTTATCACAGAATCCTCCATCATTTGGTCTATCAAATAACCACCCATCAAATATCAAATTACCATTATATAATCATCACACATTAAAGATTTCTAATATTAACATTGAAATAATAAAATATCATTTTCAATCATAAGAAATAATTTAAATATATTGAAACAGTAAATAATCATTCAAAACCATTTCCAATACTAAAATATGTAAAAGGGTATATGATATTTATTTTCCATTTAAAACCAACATGACTTGTTAGGGAATCAAAAAATCAAATAATTATTTCGGCGATAGAAAGGTCATTGTAACCACATATGTTAAAAAGAAACATTCCCTTTGACATTTAGTAAAATGATATTTAGAAAAAACATTCACATTGAATGAAATTAAATTTCAAATGTTATTATGCACCATATAAAATAATGTCATGTATAAATCAAAATATTCCTAATGAAAGGATATTGAGATGAAGTCCCTTACCTCAAGTCTAAATTTTCTCGTATATTCCTTGTTCTTCCTAAATAATATATTTATGTTAATTTCTACATGATTAGGAACTTTTTTCAATTTTATTATTCTTATTATATAACTTATTATCTTTATATAACAAATTTTTAATTGTTTGAGTTCATTTCATCCATTTTGTCAATATTCAGAACCTGAGTCAAAAATGAAATATTTTAATTATAAATTGTCCATGTGGTAAAAAGTCCCCAATCTCCAGAATGATATTCATTATTTAGATATCATATATATAATATATATAAATTATATATGTATTTTATAATATTCCATATCTGTAAAGACCCAGAATTTCAATGTAATATTGTTAAATATATTGAATTTTTTTGAGTCTGCGAAAATTGACAGCGCGTGATTCCCAGGCCCATTGTTCTCAGAATGAATTTCTGAAACATTTTTTCGCGTATGTTCAGTAAACATAGGAGTGGAATTTTCAAACATTATCACTAGTGCTCTGAATTAAAATATGAGGACACCGTTGAAATCGTAGTGCCGATATTCGCTTAAGGAGACCCTCACATCGACCGCAGTAGGTCGAGGGTGAATGTTAGATTTTGGGTTTTTTCATGGAGGAATAAATTAAATTAAAAATGATTGACATTATTATTTTTGTTGAATACTTCCATGTGAGGATATGGAGGTGGCGACAAGAGAGCCCAAAACCTCCCAATTGGAATTTGGTGGTGGGGACCACTCGAACACCCTAACTCCTTCTTTAATGGGAGAAGACTCTTTGTAATGTCCAGGATTTTTTTCCATGTATTATTTTAATATTATATGGGAATTATTTCAAGACTAGGCTTTGAGGCGGCATGCAGTTCCGAGGCGCAGTGAGCTCGGAACAAGTGTTTTAATTTAATTTAATAATTAAATTACGCGCACGTGTGATTTTCCTGAAAGAGTGGAATAACTCCTGAACGGTTTCTCAGATCACAAATCTGAGGACACTTTTGCGTTAAGAACAACGATTTTACCTTAGGCATGGCCTAACATCGGTTAGTGCAGGTTGGTGGTGAAATCTGGTTTTTGGACGTAACCATAATAAAATATTTAATTAAAATGTTTTATTAAATATTGTTACGAAAAAATATCTTATATTTTAAAATAGAGCTTTCATAATGGATCAGGGGTACAATTCACATAACCCTAAAATTCCCTAGAGGCTTTGGAAATATCTCGAGAAAACCTCCCAATGCGATGATGGTGTTCTTGAAAAGCATTGCCGGTGAAGAAAATGCAATAACCAAATCTTCACCAACAAACTCCGCAGATCCAAGTAGGATGTTTGTTTTTGATTTCCTTCCCCGTTTTTGATTTCCTCGAATAACACAGACAAATCCATGAACATATTATCCCACCGATCGATCATTCTTGTGGGACGGGTTTTTTTAGGGATTGTGAGGTTTTTTTGGTTTTGATCTTGTGGAGATGAACCCAGATCATCACAAACAATGATTGAGGTTCATCCCTCTTGTTCGATTTTTGTTATTATTTCGTAGAGTTCTTCATCATTCACGGGATAAGAACAACGATCGATTACACCTCCGATCTACAATGTAACAATCCAAGATTTTAGATCTGACATCGGGATGAACCAGTGAAGCAACATTTGTTACGACAATGGATGGATCAAAACGATTCGAGAGAAATTGATCTTCGGTCATATCTCCATCAGAAGATCATATATTCTTTGTAGAGATGATTCAAGGCCCAAAACCCTTTGATTTAGCATCACGATGAAAAATCAACCCATGATTTTGAGTTACGTGGAAAACGGACCAGAGAAACGTGATCAGGAAGATTGGCCAAAGCGCGAGGAAGAAGAAAACGTTTATGGATGTTTTCGGACTACACGCCGTGTAGTATGGGCTACACGGTGTGTGTTCGTCAGCATATCACATGGTGTGTACTCAGGGAGTACATGGACATGGGTAGGGTACACATCCAAGGACACTCCGTGTATACCTCTCCCCAGCCAGATAAACAGGATACCCTGTGTGCCGGTACACGGGCATGCGACATGGGCAGAGACTGTGTACGGACACATGGCCAGCATACACGGAGCGAGCCCCAGGTTCTCGGACATGGTGTGTGTTTCTTCTACATGCCATGTAGTTAAATTCTATCTAATATGCCGAATGACATGGGCTGTTTACATAGGATATACCCGGAGTTAGGAACATGACATGTGCTTTTTCTACTCGCCATGTAGTTGAGTTTTACACAGCATGACCGGACGACATGGGCCATTTACATGAGTAGTACCCGGTGTCAAGGAACACTGTGTGTAACCAAACTACACGTTGTGTAATCATTCTTAAACAGCTTGATAATGTTTCCTTCTATGACTTGGGCTATTTTCCTTAGGGTTCGTCCCCCTAGTCCTTCTCCTAAGGGTTTATCGGTATCATTTCTTACATACAGGAGTATGATCCCTTCAGCAAGACATCTAGAAATAGTTTTTGGAATCCCCTATGTGAGACTAGAGTCGGATCCTCTATTCATTCCAGGAACCCTAGGTATATTTATTTTTATCGACGTGACCAACTTTACCCAGGCACTGATCCTCTGCTTAGCGGATTAGCTCAGACTGAGTTATCGGAATCACCCCATGACATTGATGTGATCCTCATCTGAGCATCATGTTCACAAAGTACATGTGGAGTGTGTTCTCCCAGAATGAGTACATTGTATATCACTCTTCAGACCTAAGAGTGTGTTCTCCCAGTTACGTGCTTAGTGGAATCTTCGAGCTGGATCTTAGTGGTGGTATTTGCGATAGTCGATCATGCATGAGCATATCTGGATATTCGTGATATATGTTCAGAAGAAATACACTGTGTATAACTGACTGTATCATTATTTTGTGGTATTTTGCCTTGTTGAATTTTCCTTTTTGGTTTTGGGGTGTCCTACTATGTATTGTTATACTCACCCCTGCATGGGCTTTGCCCGCACGTGTCGTGTCTTGTGCAGACGAGCGAGCCTTTGACAGGATTCTAGGTGGACCAGGACTAGATGGTGCTCAGTGAGATCAGGTGGTCCGAGGTGTGTTTCTGTGGATACAGACTGTAGTCCCAGTACCTTTCCTTAGAGGTTGTACGTTGTTATGGACTCTCTTTTGGTGGGCTTGTACTTTTGGTCCAGGGTTTAACTTTATTGTACTTTACATTCCTTTCATTTTCTGTTGGTTGGGTTTTAGAGAATGCATGCATCTTTTCCTTTTATTAGTTTTTACATTTCAGCATTGTGGGAATGGAGTTGTGTGTTTGTGTGTACAGGTTTATATGAAATTCCTCCCATGTTAGTAGCATGCCTACTCGGTGCTAGTCACCAGCCCCTGGCCTATTGGAGGCGGGCTTGTGGATTTGCGGCTTGGTCCACAATGGGATGGGTCATGACAGAGTGGTATCAGAGGTGGTCGGTTCTACCTTAGGACCGAGAGTCTGCGAGTTGTTTTGGGGCAAAAATGTTAAGTGTTTTGAGTTCAGAATTCAAGCATGGGACCCCAGTGTTGGTTCGGGCAGCCGATGTATCCATACACCAGGAATCTAATAACATTTTTTTTACACGGAGCATGAGAAAACTAGTTGAAAGGGGGGAAATAATATTACATTCATCATATAGTAATGTTTTGTGGATTCAATTTCATTCTTGAGTCATCTTCTAGATATACTCACTGACTGATATACATATTTTCCATTGTCGGATGCCTCCGTGACGTGCACCTTCTTGGATCCAGCAGCTCGATCACGAGGATGTCCCCCTCAGTGATGAAGCTTAAATTCAGGGACCAGATCCCCCATATTTACCATTGGGTGGTGTGCCAGTTATCCCACAAACTGTGGAGCATTGTTTAGTGCCTGCTATAGTAGTGGAGGAGAAGTGCAGGCTGAGCGCACTCTATGAGTTTCAGAGACAAAGACCCCTCATCTTTCATAGTGAGCTTAACCCTCAGGCAGTAGAGGACAAGCTTGAGGCAATGGACAGAGTCTTCCATTTCGTCAGGACCCCAGCAGACCAGATGGTGATCCTGGCAGCGAGCCTTCTGTAGGTCTTTGCAGGACGATGGTGGAGTTTGGTTATCCAGACTCACGACGAGGAAACAATTGCATGGTCGGAGTTTGAGAATCTCTTCAGATATTAGTTTTCACCGGTTACCCTGAGATAAGTACGTATACATGATCTTCTTCTGCTCCAGAAGGGGACCATTACGGTGGATAACTATTCATCAAGTATTACTGACCTCCCACGATACTCGTTGGATATGGTTAGTGATCAGTACTTCATAGCTTAGACTTTCGAGCGAGGCTTGAGCAGAGATACCCAAGCTAGAAGCAACCCTACGAGAATTCCTACTTTTGATGGGGTGCTAGATGGGGATTTGGTGGTCAAGGGATTCTTGGCAGAGTAGAGAAAGCCAATAGTTTTCAATAGTGGGCGAGCTAGAGCAAAGACATCGGCAGCAGGGAGCCGATGTCCGGCACCCAGGAGTGGGAGACGTTTTTAGAGGAGATCATAGGACATGGGATCTACCATACAGGGTTCATAGGGCACATCCATCCAACCTCGAGAGAGGCGATGCTACTAATGTAATTGTAGGGTACATCTCACTTGAGAATGTTTTACCCACCATACTACTGAAACTGGAACAGTGGATGGACCACCGAGGCAGAGGAAACGTGTTGAGCAGACAGATCTGTGGGGCGACGGACATGGTAGAGGAGCAGTGAGAGAAGCTGTAGGTGGTTGGCGTTTTGAACCTCTACCACCACCACCCCCAGGTGGTCCACCCCATGCTTAGGGAGATGGTGGAAAGAGGAAGGGACTGCGGTAGGCGGTAGAGGCTTATGACCCATGTACTCCCAGAATGATTAGAGGTACAATCTATGTCTTTTATACTTTGGTTTCCTTACTAATAGACACATGTGCTATTCATTCATTTTTGGATACTTTTCTTGTTCAAGACCTTGAGATTCTAGTTGAGCTTTAGACTCAACCCTTATTCTTAGAAACACCGACTAGAGAATATTCAATGATCACACACCTCTTTAGACAGTGTGACCTGACCCATGGAGGCAAGAGTTTCGCTTGGATCCTCTTGGTGGTAGCGTCGAGGCCTTAAGATGTCATTTATGGAATGGATTTTCTATCCACAGTTCATTCCCAGATTGACTGTTTCAGGTGAAGGGTGTTGTGTGTCCGCAGTGATGGAACGAGGTTCTCTTTAGTCGGGGAAAGAGAGACCCATGCAGCGCAGGACAGACTCATGCGTAAGAAGGCGCAACCGATTTCACATCAGTTAGCTAGCCTAGACCTTGGCGCAGTAGACGTTACGTGTTTCCAGTTTTTAGCTGTAGTGGTTGAGTATGATGACGTCTTTTTGGAGGATGTCCATGGACTACCTCCCCATCGAGAGATAGATTTCTGCATTGAGTTGCAACCCGGGATGACACTGATATCAACATTAGCATATCGGATGGATCCTACAGAACTTCTTGTGTTGAGGGTTCAACTGGAAGACATGCATAAGATGGGATTTGTGATACCCATTATTTCACCCTAGGCAGCCCCAGTGCTATTTTCGAAGAAGGCAGATGAGAGCTTGAGGCTATGTGTGGATTACCGGAACTTGAATCAGGTTACCGTGAAAAACCAGTATCCACTACCTAGGATTGGTGACCTCTTCGACTAGTTGATAGGGGCATGATGGTTCTCTAAGGTTGATCTATTATTAGGCTATCACCAGTTGCGAGTACAGGATGAGGATGTACTGAAGATGACTTTCAGATGTCGCTAATGTCACTATGAGTACTTAGTGATGCCCTTTGGTGTGACGAACTCCCCGACAGTGTTCATAGGACTCATGAGTCGGATCGTTCAGCCCTATCTTGATCCGTTCGTAGTGGTCTTCATTGATGATTTTGTTGTGTACTCTGCGGCTGAGTAGGAGCACATGAGACACCTAAGGATGGTTCTGGACACACTCCTAGAGCACCAGTTGTATGGGAAACTCTCGAAGTGCCCGTTCTGGATATAGGAGGTCCACTTTCTGGGACACGTTATATCGGTAGAAGGTGTAGCAGTGGACCCAACAAAGGTGGAGGTAGTTCTAGCATGGGAGCCACCCTAGATCCTGATGGAGGTATGGATTTTCCTTGGGTTGGAAGGCTACTATAATAGATTCATTCATGATTTCTCCAGGATTTTAGCACCCATTACTGCTTTGACCAGAATGGGGTATCCTTTCTTGTGGACCAAGAGATGCCCTCATGATTTCCAATAGTTGAGACAGAGTTTGGTGAGCACCCCGATATTGAGATTACCGAAGGACTGTGTGGAGTATGTAGTGTTCTACGACACATCAGGAACTGGGCTTGGTTGTGTCTTGATGCAGAGGCAAGCATTGATTGCCTATGGCTCACATCAATTGAGGCCACACGAGTAGAACTACGTGACCCATGATATTGAGTTGGCAATGCTAGTCTTCGCATTGAAGCTTTTGTGGCACTACTAGATGGGTGAGTAGTTTATCGTCTACTCTGGTCACAAGATTCTCAGATATATCTTTTCTCAGAAGGATCTGAATTTGAGACAAAGAAGATGGTTGGAGTTCCTCTAGGATTACGACTTTGATATCCTTTACAAACCTAGGAAGGGGAATGTTATGGAAGATGCTCTTATCATGAAATCCAGTTTGTAGTTGCTGGATGAGGTGAAAAGGTAGTTGGCCACCTTAAAGTTATCCTTCATGGATGGAGATGAGGGAGCTTACCTTCAATCGATGGTTGTTACCCTTCCACTCTTACAGCGAGTTAGGGAAGCACAGCTCAAGGATGTTAGCTGTGAGACTCTACGTGATCAGATATCTACAGGTGATGCTACTTATGGATATTCAGATGGTGGGGAGCACGTTTTTATTTTCAGAGGGCATACAGTAGTACTAGTGATGTTATGAGAGGAGGTTCTGAGGGAGTTCTATACATCCCCTTTGGCGGTGCATCCAGGTGTGCCAAAGATGTATCAGGACCTCCGATGCCAATTCTGGTGGCATGGAATGATGAAGAGTGTGGCAGAGGTTTTTTCTCAGTGCCTTACATGTCATCAAGTAAAGGATGAGCACCAGGTTCCAGCAGGTTTGACTCATCCCCTTGAGGTGCGAGAGTGGAAGTGGGATGGGATATCCATGGACTTCGTGATGGTTTTACTACATGAATCCAGGTGACATGATGCCATCTGGGTGATCGTTGATCGACTCACTAAGTCGGACCACTTCCCATCCATACATGAGCAGATTTTGGTAGAGAGCTTGGGATGCCTCTACGTGCAAGCTATAATTCGACTTCATGGAGTGCCATCCATGATCGTCTCAGATCGTGATGCTCATTTCACATCCTGTATGTGTAGGGGATTGAAGGAAGATTTTGGGACTCATTTACGCTTTAGCACATCATTTCATCCCCAGACTGATGGTCAGACAGAGCGAACCATTCAGGTTCTAGAGTATATTATTTGATCATGCATTAATGACTTCGGTCATAGCTGGGAGGATCACCTACCACTGGTGGAATTTACTTATAACAATAGTTATCATTACACTATTGGAATTGCACCATTTGAGGCTCTGTACAGGCGACCTTACAGGTCACCACATTGCTGGACTGGCATAGGAGAGTGAGCCTTCATGGGCCCAGAGATGGTGAGAGCTACTATAGAGAAGGTGCAGGTCATCCAGGAGTGGATGAAGACTGTGTAGAGTCGGAAAAAGACTTATGTCGATCGGAGGTAGAGGCCCTTGGAGTTCGAGGATGGAAACGATGTGTTCCTTTGAGTCTCAACTTGACAGGGATTGTGAAGATTTTGATGAGGCAGAAATCTATCTCTGAGGTTCGTTGTCTCTTTTTAGATTCTGAGTATAGTTTTCGAGGTGGCGTATCTCTTGGCTCTACCTCCTCAGATGGACCGGGTACACAATGCCTTCCATGTGTCGCAGCTACGACGGTACATGCATGATCCATCACACTTCATCGATTGAGGCAAGCTGGACATCGATGATGGAGAGACCATTGCTGAGTTCCCAGTGGAGATCAAGGATTGGCAGGAGAAGATCATTCATCGACGAACTATTCCCTTAGTGTGTGTCCAGTGGCAGCACGGGAATCTCTAGGAGAGCACGTGGGAGCGAGAGGGTCAGATTCGCGTGCAGTAGCCACATCATTTTTAGTAGCCCATGTTTTTTCTTTTCGGGGACCTAAAAGCCCTGATGTGGGTGTGATGTAATGTCTCGTATTTTTTCCATGTATTATTTTAATATTATATGGTAATTATTTCGAGATCAGGCTCTAAGGCAGCGTGTAGTTCCGAGGCCCAGTGAGACCGGAACAAATTTTTGAATTTAATTTAATAATTAAATTATATGCGCGTGCGATTTTTCTAAAAAAGAGGAATAAGACATGAAAAGATGTTCAAATCAGAAATCTTAGGGCACCGTTGCATTCAGAACATATATTTTAGCTTAGGCGAGACCCAACATCGGCTGACGCATGTCAGTGGTGAAATCTGGTTTTTGGACATAATTGTAATAAAATATTTAATTAAAATGTTTTATTAAATCTTTATATGAAAAAATCTATTATCTTTTTAAATAGTGATATTGAAGAGGATAAGGGTTAAAATTCACATAACACTGAATTTCCCTGGAGGCTCTGGAATGATCTGGAGAAAACCTCCCAACAAGGTGACGATGTTATTGACGAGCTTCACCGGCGACAGCGACGCGACAACCAGATCTTCACCAACGAACACCGTAGATCCATGTAGGATGTTTGTTTTTGATTTCCTTCCCTGAATTTGATTTCCACTGTGAACTCAGACTAATCCATCAACAGATTAGCCCGCAGATCGATCGTTCTTGATGGACATGTTTTTGTAGGGATTTTGAGGTTGTTTTGGTTTTGTTCTAATGACGACAGACCCGAATCGTCATGAACAACGATCAAGGTTCGTCCCTCTTGTTCAATTTTTTTGATTCATTCCTCGCGTTCATCACGCGCGTTCTTCATTCATAGCAGGATACGATAAATGATCGATTACACCTCTGATATATGGCGTAACGATCCGATATTTTAGATCCAACACCGGGATGAACCAATGAAGCTGTGTTTGTGACGACAACGGACGGATCTAAGAGATTCGAGAGAAATCACTCTTCGAGCGTATTTTCATCTGAAGATCATATGTTGTTCGTCGAGACGATTCAAGGACAAAAACCCTCAGATTCGACATCATGAAAACGAGGCGATCCTTGATATTGAGTTTCATGGCAGACGGACCAGAGAAATGTGATCCGAAATATCGACCGAAGCGTGAGGAAGAAGAAAGAGTTTCTGAAAATTTCCCAACTACACGCCATGTAGTATGGGCTACACGGCGTGTGTTCATTGGTGGACCACATGGCGTGTACTCTGGGAGTACACGGACACGGGCAAGGTAGATGGAAAAGGACACACCGTGTATACCCCTCCCCAGCCAGACCCATCCAGATACACGGGAAACCCCGTGTGCTGTTACACGGGCAAGCGACATTGGCAGAGACCATGTACAGGCACATCGACAGCGTACACGAAGTGAGTCCCAGGTGCTCAGACATGGGGTGTGTTTCTTCTACACACCCTGTAGTAACTATCTATCCAACAAACAGAATTACATGGGTCGTTTACACTAGCAGTACCCGGAGTCAGGAACACGTCTTGTACTTTTTCTACCCACAGTGTAGTTGAGTTTTACACAGCATAAACGGACGACAGAGACATTTACATGGGCAATACCCAGGGTCATGGAATGTAACCATACTACATGTTGTGTAACCAATATTTCATGTCTTGAGCCAGTTTCCTTCTGGGACTTGGGATAGTTTCCTTAGGGTTCATACCCTTAGTCCTTCTCTTGATGGTTTTTCGGTACAATTTCCTACATACAGGAGTATGATCCCTTCAGCAAGACTTCCTAAATAGAGTTATTGGAATCCCATCTTTGAAACTAGAGCCAAATCATATATTCATTCCTGGAACCCAAGGTAATGTTCTTGGTATCAACGTGACCGACTTTACCCAGGCGCCGATCCTCTTCTTAGCGGATTAGCTCAGACCGAGTTGTCAGAATAACACCATGACTTGGCCTTGATCCTCATCTGAGAATCATGTTCACAAAGTACTTGTGGAGTGTGTTCTCCCAGAATGAGTAATTCGTATCTCACTCATCATAGCTAGGAGTGTGTTCCCCCAGTTACGTGCTTAGTGGAATTTTCAAGCTGGATCTTAGTGGTGGTATTCACGATAGTTGATCATGCATGAGTATATCTGGATATTCTTGTTATATGTTCGGTAGACATATACAGTGTAGAGATGATTGTATCTTTCCTTTGTTGTATTTTCCCTTGTTGTATTTTCCTTTGTGGTTTCGGGGTGTCCTACCGGGTATTGTTAAACACACCCCAGCATGAGCTTTGCCATCACATGTCTCGCCTTGTGCAGACGAGAAAGCATTTGATGGTATTCTAGGTGGACCAGGACCAGATGGTGCTCAGTGAGATCAGGCGGGCCGAGGTGTGTTCCTATGGCTACAGATTGCATTCCGATTACCTTTCCTTACAGTTTGGACATTGTTACAGAATCTCTTTTGGTGGGCTTGTACTTTTGGCCCAGGGGCTTACTTTCTTTTACCTTACATTCCATTCATACTCTGTCAGTAGTTTTTATCGTATGCATGCATCTTTTCCTTTTAGTAGTTTTTACTTTTTAGCTTTGTGGGATTGGAGATGTGTGTGTGTGTGTACAGGTTTATAGGCAATGCCACCCATGTTAGTAGCATGACTACTCGGTGCTAGTCACCAGCCCCTGGCCTAATGGAGGCGGGCTTGGGGAGTTGCCGATCGAGCCCCACTAGGATGGGTCGTGATACTCTTGAACTCCCTCTTCAATGAGGGAGGAGACCTTTGGTATCCTCCAATTTTAATTGTGTCTGCTCTCCTTTAATTAATTATTCCAACGATCATTTAATTAATTAATCCGACCTATTTTTTGCCAATATTAAATCACACAACATATTCTATTATGTTCGTATTTTAATTTTTGGTGGAATTTGGAGAGGAGAACCATTGGTATAATTATATTCTCCAATGATGAACTCTTCTCCTTCGATGAATATTTCTCCAAATAATAACTCCATCGAAGGATCTCCAAAGAGGAATGAACCAATAATCGAGGAAATGTCATCATCAGCGACATCATCTCTTTCCTCTCCTTGACGAAGTTTTTGTAGGAAAATTTTTTCGGGATTGGCAAATGCCAATCCGTATCAACCACAAACAATTTTCAAACAAACCATCAAGGTAGGGGTTTAATTATGTGTGATTAATGATTCCGATGTTATTACCTTCTAAACAAATAACGCGTATCGAATCTCTAACTAGTTGATCTGAAAATGACTTATTTTTTCCGGTTTGGGAATAATAATTACCAGAGGTTGTAGAGTTTGATATTATTAAATAATGTTTTATAATTCCTCTTGCTACCACCCAAATGTGGTGGGTGTAGTCCAAACAAACATGGCCTGACCACTCCGTATTTTTCATGAGTTATTGTTGTGTTCCTCACAATGAAAGAGGTTAGTGACGGGTGCCAGTGAATGGCACCAGTGGGACTTAGATACAGTGGCCTGAACACCAGCACCTGTGACATAGGCGACGATGCAACCGTGGCCCTCGTGACATCCCCCAGCCTCCGCACCACACCGCGGCCTCCCCACATCTAGGTCGGGCCACCCAGTGCGGGTCAGGTCAGAACCATCACGAAACCCATTCAATTTGCCTCCATAACATGATAAGGAGCTACCCCAAACATTGAAAACTGGAACTCCCATTTGAACCATCAATGGGAGGAGGAATGAGGAAGAAATGGGAAATCCCGAGTGGCCCAGGACAATAAAACCCAAACATTATGTGGACGTATGGTTTGGAAAATCGTGCGCCAACTGCACGGTTTCCACTGTCTCACCCAGGGACATCGCACGACATTCCAGCATGGTCTGAAAATCTATGCTCCACTCGTGTGGAACCCACTTTCAAGGGTATATGGTTTCTGGGGCAGGCCACATGGGTTTTTAGACCATGCGCCAACTGTACGCTGCTGCACAACCTCCACCACTTTGGTCAGCCCAGGCTGGGTCAGGCCGGGTCGGTCTAGACATGTACAAGCTTCGACCCATTTCAACTCTTTTTGCCATATCTCTGGCACCGAGTGTCCGTTTGATGAACCATCTATGGTGCCATAAACCTAGGATCGAGATAGTCCCTATGCTATACCCCACAAGAGATTTGGATAATATTGGTGAATAGTTGTGTTGGATTGAGCATTAATCCTACCGGGCCCTCGGGACTAGAAGGACAATAACATACTGATCGATCATCCCTTTGAAGCACCATCTATTGCGATGAGACCCCTATGATGTGGCAGTCCTTTGGGATAATTCTTCATGGGACTTTGTTGTAGTTGGAGTATCGACCGGTGGCTTGAGGAGCAGACCCTCCCAGATATGAGCAAGCATAGCGCGAGAACCGGGTAGCTTGCTGTGACTTGAGGAAGAGATCATTCGTGGGTATCTGATTCAGCGTCCCACATGGAACCGCTCTAGGATTCCATGTGGTTCTACCTGAGTGATCATGTGTGGGTCAGCACCTAGCGATCCAATGTGGGAAAACACCTAGGGATCCAGTGTGGTTCAGCACTAAGCGATCCTATGTGGTTCAGCACCTAGAAATCCTATATGGGCTTGATGATGATTAGCCATCCTTCGTGGGTCTACCTCTTAACCGAGTAAGTTGATTTATTAGTTACGTCTATTCATCTCTACTTCTGTACCTATGAAATACCTGGTGTGGGGTGAGTCTGTACCTGTGTGGAACTTTCCATTGTGGTAATATGTTGGTGGTATTCATTGGTGTGGCGTACCTATGTGGTATTTAACTCTGTGGCGTTCTTTCCTTTGTAGAATAGTTGAGCTTTGGCTTTTTAGTTGGACTATGTGTTTCTTCATGATAGTGATGAGTATACTAGATAACATAGGTATATGTTTGGTCATATACCTAAGTAGGGTTTTCAGTTAATTTCATACTTTTTGGTTAATCCATTATGGTTTTTGAGATAACATGAGGGTATCGGGGTCCCTACTGTGTATCGTTATACTCACCCCAGCACAGGATATGCCCTCACCTCATTGTGTTTGGTGAAGATGACTAACAATTCTGAATGGGTATAAGAGTACCAAGATTGGAGGTAGCTCGGAGGTGGTCCTTTGACATGGAATACCACAGAGACGACCGTTCGAGATATGTACCTACCCTTCTGGTAGGATCCTTGGTGGGTGATCGTAGGAGCTATTTTAGTTTACTTGTACCTTTCAGTATCTTGTACTTTCTAGTTGGGCCTGTTTTATGGCCCCTTTTTACATACTGTAATCATTATTTTTACTCTTTAGTTTACAAGAGTTCGTATCTTTTTGTTTGATTAGTTGCATGTGCATACAGGTTATAATGCCAATGCATTCCCAGTTTTAGGGAAATCGCCTTTGGCGGTAGTTTCTAGCCCTTAGCCTATGGAAGATGGTCTTGAGGTAGTCACAGCACGGGCCCTGGGGGACAGGTCGTGAGAAATTGGTATCAAAGGGAGGTTCTAAAATAGAACATAAGACTCTTATACTTTAAAAATAATAGAGTAATGTTTGGTGAGTGTGGTTATCATTTTAGGGAAACCATTGTTGGTGCAGCAGCTAACGTATCCATAAACGAGAACCATGACTTCTGATTTCTGACGTAGTGCACGAAAACAGTAATTGTGTGTTTCTTTTCAAGAGTCTTCTTTGTTAACTGTTTGAGTCAGCTCACCAGGTATAACATTGATGGTGGTACAATTTTTTATTTTCAGGATGCCTCCACGTAGATATCCATCTAGGGTTCTGGGTATAGTACACACTGATAGCCCACCGAGCGACAAGGCCTCGGTGTAGGGCCCTCATCTAGTAGAGGCAACAATGGAGGCACCAGAGTTACCATTACCTGTTCGGCCACAGATTCCACCATCCCCAACAACATTGGGTGCACGCCGCTTGAGCATGTTTCACGAGTTCCAACTCTAGAGGCCACCCAGGTTCAGGGAAAATATGGACCCACATGCGGCTGAGGATTGGCTAGAGGCTATAGTGAGAGTTTTCTGACTAGTAGGGACACCAGTCGATATCATGATGATTCTTGGCACCAACTTTATATAACTAGCATAAGGAAGATGGTGGAACATGATGATCCAGGCTCAGAACGAGGTGATGCTTCTCTTGGAATACTTCAATATCCTATTTCAGGTATTGTTTGTCCCAGAGACACTTCGCGTAGTGCGCATACAAGAGCTTCTTCATTTGCAGCAGGGAATCATGACTGTGGCTCAGTACTCAGTGAGGTTTACTGACCTCTCATGATACTACAAAGATATTTTTCTACACCCATTCAACAGGGAACACATCTTCAAGCATGGAGTTAGGGGAGAGATTAGAGTTTCGATGATCACACTCAGCATCCCGACATAGGAGGGGGTGTTAGAGAGAGCACTATTAGTGGAGAGTTTCCTTGCTGAGAAGCCACCGGCAGTGAGACCCACCACCAGACGTCACATAGCAGAGTCATTTGTAGCTGCAAGATAACAGATGTCACAGAGGTCCAAGAGGACTAGATATACAGGTGGACGACCGCAATATACATGGTCGGTGGTGTAGGGCACCCGATGCAGAGCCATTCATGCCAGGAGCATGGAATGTTACGCATGCAGCGGGTAGGGTCACTTGGCTCGTGACTGTCTGACCTGCTATACAGATGATCAGTAGATGGTCGAAGAACCACCCAGGTAGAGACAGAGGTTTGACCAAGGAGGTCCATAGGGAGCAGGCAGACATGGAAGAGGAGCTGGCCAGACAGTTGGCAGTGGGTGAGGATTCGAGATATTACTCCCACCACCACCAAGTGGTCCACCCAAACCACAGGGAGAAGGAGGATAGGGCCAAGCTCTTCTCTTGGCTGTTGAGGCCAACGATCATGGTGCTATTGTGATGATATGAGGTACGATCTGTGTCGACTCCTTCTTAGTTGTAGTACTTATAGACACATGTGATAGGTATTATTTTATCTCCACTACCATCATTTGGAGCTCGGAGATTCCGACAGAGTCGTTGGCTCGATCCTTATAGCTAGAGAGTCCTATGAGAGTGGATTCGATGGTTACAAACTAGTTCCTACAGTGTAAGCTTAATCTAAGAGGAAAGAGCGACAATTAGAAGCTCTTTGTAGCAGTGTCGATGCATTAGAATGTTATCTTGGGTATGGAATAGTTACCTACAGTCCATGCTCCGATTGACTATATTAGGCGCAATGTGCAGTTTGTCAGTGCAGATGGGACTAGGTTTACCTTCACCAGAGAGAAGTGATCCTTTGTAGCACAAGATGGACTTACCAAGTGGAGAGTGCAACCAATCACTCATCAGTTGGCAAACCTTACCCTCAGAGCAGTTGATGAGGAGAGCCCGAGTTATCCTGTAGTGGTAGACCAGTACACATATGTCTTCCCTGATGATGTTTCGGGTTTTCCTCATCCCAGAGACATGGAATTTGACATTAACATGTATGCTAGGATGACACCGATATCTACACCAGCCTATTAGATGGCTCCTGCGGAGCTTCGTGAACTGCTAGTATAGCTGCATGACATACATGGGAAAGGGTCCATTCAGCACAGTGTTTCCCCTTGGGCAGCCCAGATTTTGTTTTCCTAGAAGGTGGATGAGGGTTTGAGACTTTTTGTTGACTATCGGTGCCTGAACCATTTTACCATGAAGAACAAGTACCCACTTTCAAGGGTTGACAACCTCTTTGATCAGCTGAAGGGTGCACAATGAATCGTGAAGATAGAAATCAGATCAAGCAATCACCAACACTTAGTACGTGATGAGGATGTGAAAAAGTTGATTTCAGATAATAGTATGACCATTATGAGTTATTTTTTTCCATTCGGTGTAACATAACTCTAGTAGTGTTCATTTTACTCATGAATAGGATCTTTCATCCCTACCTTGACCGCTTTATAGTAGTCTTCATCGATGACACTCCGATACACTCGTCTATTGAGGAGGAGCATGCCTATCAATTGTAGGAAGTACTTGACACCCTCTGAGATCACCAGCTTTATGGTAAGCTCTCGAAGTGGCAGTTCTGGATTTCAGAGGTTGACATTCTAGTACATGTCATAATGGAGGCTGGAGTTGTAGTAGATCCAGTGGATATTGAGGAAGTTCTTGCTTGGGGGCCACCCAGGAGTGTGTCAGAGAACATAGTTTCTTGGAATTAGTTGTTTACTACTGGAGGTTTGTGCCAGATTTCTCCATATTTGAAGCACCACTATTATAATTGACAAAGAAGGGGAAAATACTTGTGGTCATAGAGATTCCATCAGAGTATTCAGGAGCTGAGGTAGAGGCTGACTAGTGCCACCATCTTGAGGATTCCATCTGAGGGCTTAGGGTACGTAGTCTACTATGACACATCAGGGACCGAACTTGGATGTGTACGGATGTATGAGTGAGTAGTGATCGCATATGGTTATTGACAACTGAGAATCCATGAGAAGAACTATGCTTCCCATGTCCTGGAGTTAGAAGCAGTGGACCTCACATTGAAAATGTGGAGACACTATCTGATGGGACAATGTTCTACAGTCTACTATGATCATAAGAGTCTAAGGTATATATTATATTAGAAGGACCTGAACCTAGGACAACGAGGTTTGCTTGAGTTCCTCTAGGACTATGACTTTGAGATAGTCTGTACTTCATGGATGGGGAATATTGTAGCAGTTGCACTCAGTAGGAGGTACGGTATAAAACTACTAGGCGAGGCAAGAGAGAAACTTTCCACTTTGAAGATATCCTTTATGGATCGGGATTGAGCTGCTTTTCATCAGTATCTTACTATCACTCCCCCACATCTTCAGCGAGTTAGGGAGGCAGATCGTGGGGACACTGACTGCAAGACTCGACGTGCTCAGATATCTATAGGACATGCACCTGATGGATTTTCTGATGGTGGGGAGCACATCATCCTCTTTAGAGGACATACCATGGTACCAGTGTCTCTCCGGGATGAAGTGTTGATGGAGTTCCACACATCCCCTATATCTATACATCCAGGAGTGGAGAATAAGAACCAGGATCTCTAACGACTGCACTGGTTGTTGAGAACGAAGAATAAAGATGCAGAGTTTGTCTCTCGGTGCCTCATTTTTCAGCAATTGTAGGTAGAAAATTAGGTACCTGCAGGCTTGGTTTAGCCTTTTGAGGTCCCAGAGTTGAAGTGGGAATGGATATCCATGGACTATGTGATTTTACATCGACGTTAATCTAGGGGTCATGACCCAATTTGGGTGATCTTTGACTGACTCACCAAGTCGTTCCACTTCCTACCGATCAAAGAGATGGGTTTAGTAGAGAGCTTGGGATGCCTCTATGTGAAAGAGATTGTGCAGTTACATGGATTACCCTCGACGATTGTCTTTGATCATGATTCACATTTTACTTCACGGCTTTGGAAGGGGTTGTAGGTGGATTTCAGGACACAACTTCATTTAGCACCACCTTCCATCCTCAGACGGATGTCCAGACTGAACGGACCATTCAGGCCATCGAGGACATGCTGCGTGCT
Organism: Viscum album; assembly: GCA_963277665.1. Classification (NCBI taxonomy): domain Eukaryota; kingdom Viridiplantae; phylum Streptophyta; class Magnoliopsida; order Santalales; family Viscaceae; genus Viscum; species Viscum album. The sequence continues at coordinate 23,757,838 of OY728120.1, read as the reverse complement.
TGCATCCTCAACTTCGGTAGTAGTTGGGAGGATCACATGCCTTTGGTGGAGTTTTCATACAACATCTATCACTCCACCATTGGGATGACACCTTTTGAGGAATTTTTTGGGTGACCTTGTAGATCACCTTTGTGCTGGACTGACCCCGGGGAGTCCGCACTAGTGGGTCCATAGATGGTACGAGCTACCACATAGAAAGTGCTGATCATCCAAAAGCAGATGAAGACTGTAGAGAGCAGGAATAAGTCTTATTCCAATAGGAGACAGAGACATCTGGAGTTTTAGTATGGAGACCACGTCTTTCAAGGGTCTCACCCCAATGAGGATTACAGAGATTTGGCCGAGGCAAGAAGTTATCTATGATGTTCATCAGACCGTTTCAGGTCATTAGCAGTGTTGGTGAGGTGGATTATCTCTTAGATCTTCCACATCAGCTGCACTGGGTGCCTGACGTGTTCCACGAATCCCAGCTGAGGAGACACGTGCATGACTCTTCTCACATCAACGAACATGGTGATCTGGATGTCGATGCTGGGGAGACTTTTATGGAGTTTCCCATAGTGATTCATGATCGACAGGATCAGGTCCTTCATGGGAGGTCGATACCTCTGGTGTGCGTTCATTGGTAGCATAGGAACCTCTAGGAGAGAAAATGGGAGTAGGAGGCTCAAATTCGTGCTCAGTACCACCATGTGATCCCTTAGTTAGAGTTGTGGATTACAAGGATGCAAATCCCTGAGGTGGGGAGAATGTAATGAACCAAAATATCCATGTAATGTTTTTTAATATATGGAAATTTTACGTGTCCACGAAAATTGGCGGTGTGTGATTCCGAGGCCCAGTGTACCCAGAATGAATTTCTGAACATTCTGTTTGGGTATGATTAGTAAACATACGAGCTGGCTTTTCTAACTTTCGAACAAGTGCTCAGAATTTAAATCCAAGGACACCGTTGAACTCGCGATGCCGGTATTATATTGAGAAGACCTTCACCTCGACCATAGTAGGTCATTCGTGAAACTTATATTTTTTTTGTTTTCGTGGAAGAATAAAATAAAATATTATTTTTTAAAATTGTTATTTTTTTGAAACCTTCCATGTGAGGTTATAGAGGTGGGGACCATCGAGCCCAAAACCTCCAAATTTGAATTTGAGGGTGGGGACGACCCAAACCCCGTTAATCATTATTTAATAGGAGAATACTCTTGATCTCCCTCTTTAATGAGGTAGGTCACCTTTGTTATCCTCACACTTTAATGCTTCCAACACCCCATTATGTAATTATGCCAACACTCCTTTAATTAATTAAGCCATCCTATTTTGTGACAATATAAAATTACACTTAATTTTCGATTATGTTGGGATTTTCATTTTTTCTGGAATTGGTAGAGGAGACACTTTTGCAGGATTACATTATACAATGAATAACTCTTCTCCTTCGATAAATATTTCACAAACAAAGAACTCCATCGGAGGATCCCCAACGGCGAACGAACCGAAGATCAAGGAAACACCATCATCACCGACTTCATCTTTTTTCATCTCCTCATCGACACCATTGGAGGAGACTAGTTTCGATATCGACAAATGCCAATCGGTCTAAACCGTGGACAATATTCAATCGAACCATCAAGTTAGTGGTTTAATTTTGTGTGATTATTGATTCTGGTTCAAAGGCCACTGTCAACGGTGCATAGTTTATTAGGCTAGCCACATGGTTTTTTTAGACTTTGTGCCAACTATGCACCCCTACACAACCTCCAAAACATTTTTCAGCCCAGGCCGAGTCGGGCCGGGTCAGTTCGACTGGGTCAGAAAGGACACAGACCTGCTTCGACCCATTTTTGATCTTTTGGCCATAACTCAAGCACTGAGTGTTTGTTTTAAGAACCATCTACGGAACCAGAAACCATGGAGAGATACGGTACCTATGGTATACCAAAATAGAGATTTGGATAATATTGGGGAAGAGTTTGGTTGGATCGATCACGAATCCAACCGGCCCCTCAGGATGAAAAAGCTAATAACGTACAGACTGGGCATCCTTATGATGCACCATCTATTGTGTTGATACCCCTATGAAATTGGGGTCATTTGGGATAATTCATTGTGGGAATACATGGAAGATAGATTTTTGAAAAGTTTCTTGAGGAGAAGACCCACCCAGAGTCGATCAACCTTAGTGCGGGAACCCTGTAGCTGGCTGTTACATGAGGAAGAGATCCTTCGTGGGACTATGATTGAGGGTCCCACATAGAACCGCTCTAGGATTCCATGTGGGACTACCTGAGTAATCCTGTGTGGGTCATCACCTATAGATCATGTGTGGGTAACACATAGTGTTCCTTTTTGGGCAGCACCGAGCAATCCTGTGTGGGTCATCACCTTGTGATGCTATGTGGGTCTGATGATGATTAGAGATCCTTCATGGGTCTACCACTTAATATAGTAACATGATTTAGTAGTTACATCTAATCATCTCTACTTATGTACCTAAGAAATACCTGGTGTGGGATGAGTTCGTACTTGTGTGTCACTTTCCTTTATGGTAATAAATTTGTGGAATTCTTCCTTGTGGCATACCTATGTGGTACTTAACTTCGTGGTTTTCCTTCCTTTGGGAAAAAGTTTAGATTTTGGTTTTTTATTTGGACTCTATGTTTCCTCATGATTGATATGGGGGTACTTGATAAATTAGGTATATGTATGGGTATATTACTACGTAGGGTTGTCAGCTGATTTCATGTGTAGTTTATCCTTTGTGGATTTTGTGAGACCTTGAGGGTCTCGAGGTCCCAATAGTGTTTTTTATACTCACCCCAAAATGGGATATGCCCGCACTTAATTATTTTTGGTGCAGACGTCGGACAACGATGACTAATGACGAGAGTACCAGGACTAGAGGTAGCTCAGTGGTGGACCCTAGATGAGGCGTACCGTGGAGACGACCATTCAAGAAATGTATATACCCTTCAGGTAGGATCCATGGCGGGGGATCACATGAGCTATTTATGTTTACTTTTATGATTCATATTCTTTTACTTTCCAGTTCGGCTTGAAATTTTACCCCTTTTAACTTGCTGTACTCACTCTTTTTACTATTCAATTTTCATGAGTTCGTATCTTGATGTGTTCTTGGTGGCGTGTGCTTACAGGTTATAAAGGCAATACATTCCTAGTTTTAGGGAATACACCTTCAGTGCAAGTCGCCAGCCCCTACCCTATGTATGGAGGGTTTGGTATAGTCACGACATGGGACCCGGGGGATGGTTCGTGATAATATCATGTGTATATTAGAAGTGAAATACACCGTTCATGGAGAAAGTATGTCATACGTATTCATGAACACTACTTTCATTTATTATTAATATTTAAATGAATGAAAACTAAATGATACATAAGTATATAATAACTATAGAATAATATAAATTTTCTATATGTTACATATGTTTATTAATTTCATCCTTTATACGTTCCATGTATAGCATGAATGAGTCATATCACTTGGAGGGGGCGGTAGTCCGCACATCCTAAAATGAAATTATCATATTAATACTAAATGAATAACATAAAGGTATTTTTTTAAGTATAATTAAAAAAGAATAGAGATAAAATAAATAAATAACTAAAATATATATCATATATAATTATAGTTCCATAATAATTGCCAATATAAGAGGTGGTAGGAGTATATTGAACAATCATCGTTTCGTGATGCAGTAGTTCGCCGTCCATTGAAAAAGTATGTTCTATGCACATTAAATGAAGGTATGTGTACATGTAGTCCAAATGCATCTCATAAAAACTATATACTATATTTATTATACTGGTGTGGTTTTGTAAACAATTAATAAGAAGAGTATAGGGAGTGGAGATGTTCAAATAATGGAAAGGAACTTGAGAGAAGACATTACCTCAAATCGGGTAATTTTTTAGGATTTTAGCCAAAGGGATATCAGGAATTTACTTATGAAAATGGTATGGAATCTAGGAGTAAGATAAGATTTTTGTGAGTTTATTTGCGAAGAGTTTGGATGATCCATGAGGGCTTGAGAGGTTTGAGTACGATTTAGAGGTGGTGTCATTTCATAAGAGAGTGGAGGGTCAAGTTAAGAATGTTTAAATGTATTATTTAATTATTTATTGATTTTTGAAATTTAATAACAAAAAAGTGATAGTTTTTTAATATTAGATGATTGTAGGACATATTCCTTTCATCCATTGGATTTTACACAAGTTTAGGTCACAAATGTAACCTTATATTTTAGATTTAACCCTGAGTTAACTAATTTTACTTTTACCATGTTATAATTTATATTCATACTATATGGTTTATATATTTACTATAAAATGAAAATAGTACAAAAAGTGGTTTATTAATGACATTTACTAAATTATCTATGTTATTTTGAATAATCTTTGATTTTATGACTATTATACGACTAAATATAATATAATTATAAAAAAAACGCATTTATGTTATTTTATTAACAATTCATATGATAGCATTTTTAAAAATCCATAAACACATGATTACTTACAATGAACTTATCTAAATAAAATATAAAAAGCAATAAAAATCCATAAAAATAGTTGATAGAATGAAAAGTTTCAAAATAAATTTATTTTAATATTTATAATATCATTTATTTAAATCATTGATTAAGAAGGTAATAACTATATCATTATTGTTTCATAAATATATTTATTTACATGATTTATAAAAATTAAAAATAAAATTACATGATGTTAGAAATATATTTAGATTTCTAATTACTATTTATAGTCTAAAATATAACTTATATAACCCCATATAAAAATTATTTTACTAAAAGATAAATGTTATGTTATATTTTCCTTAACATTAAATTAGTGGTAATTAAATATCATTTTTAGACACAGGTGGCTCTATAGGGTCCTAAAATAGATATAAGGTTTCCGATGGATGAACACATCTCATTCAATAGATCTAGGACATGTTTTATGGAAATTTAATAATATTATAATGATATGTTTTACCCTTATTTACCAGATTTTTCCTTTAACCATGGTAAATAAAATATTTTCTTAAGTCACTATTCATAATGTCTGAAAATTAAAGATTTATATTTACCCTATTTAAACCTCTTGATTATAAATATATAATCTATTTTTATAAATTAATATTAGGGAATATTCAGATATTTTTTTTAAAATTAACTCTTGATCTCAAAACAAAAAACTTGTTTTTAAGAATAAAAACTACCAAAAAATTGACATATTTTGACTTCTAAATTAAAATTGAAACTACATCGCATCACCAAAATTTGGTTAAATGATAAAAATATAATCTAATTATACCTTAAAAACAATTTAATGTGAAATATAATCATAAAAATAAATTATAAAAAAAGATAGTTTTGATTTTACATACAATATTTTTCACTATTCCTTAAAAAATGAAATTTATCTGAGAAATACCAAAAATTTACCCAATGTAAATTTAGATCTTCTGATTTTAAAGAAGAAGTTTATTTTGACAGATAGAACACATTATGGTGTCAAAACTATATTTAGATAAGTTTCTCCATCAAAAGGCAGTAAAACAACAATTTTAGAAAAATAATTCTTTTATATGAGAAAAATTAATTTATTCTTATAATATATCATAAAACCATATAGGGTGAATTTAAAAAAAATCATCGAATATATGTCATATATTTTTCATTAAATAATTATCCATAATGGGTGATATGAAAACACAATTATTCTCTTCTATATAGGTTTTTATAAAAACACATCCATTTTCTTCAATTGGTTTTCTATTTCCATTACTATTAAATTTTGTAACCGATGATTCATCATTTAATCATGTGTAATATGTATTTTAAAATATAGTTGATACTACTCATTCCATCCATTATATTGTTTATATGTTAACTACCATTTAAAATAATATTTATAATAATATTGTATTAATTTTCAGTATAACTCAATGTTTTGTGCAATGTATGTTTTTGGAGAATCCCATCGTTGCGTATCGAGTACGCTTTCAGAAAAATCATATCCTTTAAATTAAGTTAATATCTTATTCATAATTATTTTTTTATATCAGAAAGTATAATTCTAGAAATATCTGGATTGTTTCAATCATGCCACACCTAGGGGATTTATATTATATTATATTTGACTAATAACAAGAATTGAATTTCAAAAATTGGATTCCTTTTCTAAAATGAAATATATTTATAATGTCTGAAAAGGTAAATATAGTTTTCTACCAAATATATTATAGAAATAAATTGAAATTAATTACAGTGAATAATGTAAATGCGAGTTCACTTTTTGGTTTAACAATAATCATAAGGGGTAAAATGACCTATAAACTTATCCAAAACCCATTGTATTGACATATTTCAAAATTATACCTTCTTTTGTTGATAATATAATTTATTGTAGAATGGTTACTTGAAAAAATGTGTGCATGATTCACTATTTCAACAACATTACAAGTACTCCACTCACCCCACATATAATATACAACACACTGCACTTTTATTCAAACCATCAAAATCATTTTTCAACGACATGACCAACATAAATAACTTATAAAAATACATACTCTACTCATAAAACACATAATTTAGGCAGAAATACATCCCAGTAATTCCTTGGGGTAAACCTAAAAGTGATACCTGAAGTAGAGGTAATGTTCGTCAAAATTAATTTTTGATTTACTTTATTATTCACAAAATTAAATTAATAATATACCATTTAGATATAATGAAATATTATATTCAATAAAAATACGATTTTATATTATGTTTTAGACCTAAAAACACATACATTTCATTCAAATGTGTTATGAAATCATCATTTGTGTGTATGGGAGAATACTACCTCATGAAACGGTGTCATTCGATTTTCTAGTTTCACATCCTATTGATGGGTATAATAGTGGATATAAATGTTTATATATGATATTTTTACACAAATTAACACTATTGAGATATTATATAATGTATTCAAATATTTTTTTCTAATACATATGGGATACGATTACATCATTTGTGTGTAAAGAAGATTACCATCTCATGAAGCGATGTGATTCTTTTTCACTAATGCATTAAATTGAAGAAAAAAAGGTTATTTAGAGTGAATCTATGTTATATAAAAGACATAATTGTGATATTTATGTCATATTTATCATTTTCGATGTATAATATATAATTTTTTCCATTCCATTTCACTAGTTAAATAACTGATAACGAAGTTCGCAGGCATGTGGACAACCACATCATTGAAAAGATGTAATTTTTTTAGTCAAAAGTTAATATTATTAATGATATATAAAGTTATATATAATTAATTATTATGGGAAATATTATATTATTATAATTCTATAAATATAAAATGTAACTTATATTTTTTCCATAATGATCATTGGTAAATGGAAACCTTATTCATTCGTTAGTACGACCTACTATCTTCATGATCAGAAGATTAGTTCATTTTTTAATGACATCATAACATATTGATTTCAAGATAATAATATATATAAATATATAATAGTTTCATTATTATTTATTTTTATCTGTATAAATAATCACCCATTTAAATATTTTTGACCTACCAATGTCATCATTGACATATAAGCCTAATATGGTCAAAACACCTAAAAAAATCATGACTATATAATTATATATAACATGTCAATAAGTGAAATAAAAGTTACAATAACCATAAAAATGTTCCTTATAATGTAAATAATTTTCACATGTTTATTATCAATTAATGCAAAGACACGGGTAATGAATTAGAACTACAGTTATAGTTTTCGTCTCAATTTTGTTACATTGATGAGAATATGGATTTTATACACCAATATTATTTTAAAAGGATTAAAAATATCCACATTACATTTATTTCATGAATTTATATATAATTATTGTTTTTAATGTTTTTCAAACTTTTTATTTCATGTCAATAGCTATTGAATTACTTTTAATGTGATAATTGTAGTTTCCTTAAAAAAACCCATTCCAATGTCTTAAATCAATCTATTCCTTTACGATGTTCATGTATTTAAAATTATTTTATTAATTTCATTATATAGATATAAAATATATATAAATTGAATTTCATAAATAATTTTCTACAATTCAATAGTTTTCATAATGGAATATTTTGACATTTTTAATATGTATCATTTTGAAAAAAGAAATAATGAATATCATATTATTAATATAGAAGGTGAAAATTAGTCTTCCACTATTTTGAGTATTATTCTATTTCTATATTCCTTTTCAATTATTCAATTTCTATTCAAGGGAATAAATTTTAACAATTTTTTGGGTATTTTGGTATTGAAAATAAAAATATAAAATAAATTTGTATATTTTTATATAAAAAATGGTTTGAAAAGATAAGGTTTTTTCCATTTATATAATTTTTTAATGGAGCATCTCCATTTTTATATAATAGAAATTTTTTTAAAAAATTTATTCATGATATAGATCCTGAGATCTATATAACAGGGCTACCTAGGAAGCGTCGAGTGTACCCATTGTACCTTATAAGATGAGGAACCCTAAATTATGTCTGGTGATATCATTAGAGCTTATAGGATGGCATAGCCCAAATAACACATATTGATCATGATATATCTTAAATTATTGGTGAACCCAAATATATATCGCATTGATTTTTTAATGTTCATTTTATGAACTAGAATGAATGAGGGAGTTAAAAATTGTGTTCCCCAATTGATTTAAATGACCTATATTAACCTCAAAAGGGGTTCAAAATGGAGTATTAATGTTATGATATTTTTCATTGAGAAGGGATTTTAAATAATATTTATTTATTTTATTTATTTTCAATTAGGAAAAATTATGTCTAATTTTGGGTGATTATTTTTCATTTTCTAAAATGAAATTTATGATAATAGAGTACATTACATGAGTATTATAGTTTAATGGGACTACTAGTTTCATTTTTTTATATCCCTTCCTATGATTTTTATGCTCATTATATGATTTTAATTTTTTTTATGGGATCAATAAAGGAATTACTGACCTATATTTTAATTTCATAATGTGATGTCCTGAAATAAATTAGTCAATATTTTAATAGTTTTATATTTTTGGAAAAATATATATTTCTAGGATGTGTCCACCTTATACAATATGTTTTTAAAATTTATGATTTGTGATATAAATCATTAAAAAAATTAATATGGTAAGATCATCAAATATAAGAGTATGAATTATTTACATAAACTCAATATTTTATAATGTTTACATTCGATTCCTTATTGGAGATATCATATAACAGGTTAGATAACATTGATGGTAAAGACACTATTAATTACATCAGTGTGAATTATTTTAACATAAGGTAAATTTAAAATGATAGAACATTGTAATTTTATCCCGATTAATTGTTGAAAATATTTCTATTAAGAATGGTTTTCTATAGATGATACATGGAATCTATAATGGTATATAACTGAGAGGAAAATATTCTTCCAAATCAGTATATTTTTATAGTTGGAATCATAAAATAATAGTTTGTTAACGGGATGATTCAATAGGCACAAGATAAAAATTTTAGAGGAATAATTGTTATAGGGGAATGTAATATTCCATGAATGGAAATGTATTTTACAAATAATTTCATGAGGAAACATCCCCCATCATTCAGTAGAACATATGCCCTATTTATAATGGAAGGATAGAATAATGAACTCGAAATGATATTTGACGTCATAGGATGTTCAGAACCAAAAATATAAACTCCTTCCATTTTTCATATTAGAGGTAATTTTTATCCTTTTTGTTAATTAGTTAAGAGTACTAGAGAAAAATATGATATTTATTAAATGAAATTGGAACATTCATGGATAATTTCACTGATAATATTTCACTAATTATGTTCTGCTATGGAAAAAAATCCTATTATTGAGGATGAATGTTGACTATTTTATAGTTTCATATGAAAAAGACTTCACAATATAGTATAGTAATGTTTGAAATAATTTTTATCAAATATTTATTGAATTAAATATATTTTACCCATGTTTTATATAATTTTTTAAATAGGAATTAGATACACATGGATTTAAAAATTACAGGAATTTGTTTCATTGTGAGAAGAATGTTGAGATAGTGTTTTCTGAACCATTTTTTCATAAATTGGAAAAATAATTAAAAATAGAACAAAGAAATGGAATATAGAAACAACTATATTTTATGCCTGTATTTAATCCAATGAAATTTTCCAATTATGGATGAGGATATTTCATGGAATTTTTTATGGGATATTGTATGTACTATTAGTGTGGTTTGTTTGGTTACATGGCTCATGACTGTAAAAACGTTTCTCCAATAACCAATTAATGGGGTAGTATATATACATCAAATAGTGAGGTGTTTTATATTTAATTAGGTTTATATTTATGCTAATACTTGTTTTACGTCAGTTATACATGATGAAATCTATTATTTTTTGAATCATAAAAGTGTAGATAAGACTTTCGCAACTACTACATTTGATTTTGGCTTATCAAATGAAGTGGTGAAAATATGGTTATCATTTATTAAATATATTACAATACCATATTTTCCATTGGATATTCCCATTCATTTATTTTGAATTAATTTTCATGTTTATTAGGAATATCATTTAATGAACATGAGAGTCATATTATAGTGAAAAATAAATGTGGAAGTACTAAAGAAAATTAGATTTATAATAATCATCCTATTTTTATTAATAGGATGGTCATTCTTGTATGTATTTTGAACCATACATAGTAGAGTTTTATATCATTATTTGTATGTACTGCTTTCTAGTTTAGAGTTCTATGATATTTTCCCTTTCTAAATGATATTTTATTCTATAAAATCATTTCATTTTTTACTAACATAGAAGATGATAAGTCAACTAGATATGTAATTGAATGATACCAAGAACATATTTTCTAAAATAAGGATACTATTTATAATTTTAAATTTCTACCCATAAATGAATACTTGGAAGTTTCTTGGATGATTTTCCTAGTTCTATGCATGATTTGGAGGTTCAGTTTAGTGTATGTATTGTACCGAATGAAAATCTTATTTATGGAACCACATATAAAATGTCTATAATGGAATTAAAAGATTTTAAAATTAAATTGAAGGATATAATAGAGAAATTTTTCATCCAAAATATAACATCACCATGGGGTAGTCATTTTTTTAAAACAATGATGGATCAATGAGACATTCCATTGATTATAGAACTTTGTAAACATTATTTTTATGAAAAGTTATCATTTCCTTATATAGTTGATTTTTATTAGATATAAAATTAGTATTATTTTTCAAAGGAAATCATAAGGAAATGATACCATTATTTTAATTTGAAATAATCATATAGTTCAAGTGATATATTTCAAATTATAAATGGAAACTATGAGTTCATTGTTAGGTATTTTTTGTTATTTAATTTCCCTAGTGTATTTATGGACCTTATGAATAAATGTTTACATGGTTTCATAGAAATTGTTGTTGATGTGTTTGTCGATGAAATATTGGTAGATTCTAACACTGAAGTAAAACATGATAGGAAACTAAGAGTTGTTTTGAAACCGAAAAAAGAAACTTTTTGGGAAATTTTTCAAATGTATATTTTTGTGACAATAAATTTCAATTGTTGGAATTATTATTTCTAAAGATGGGAAAACTATTTAAAATACTAAATCAAATTTCTTTAAGAATGAAAAGACCATAAAACGACATAGTTATTCATAGTATTCTTGTATTAGTGGGTTTTAGATACTGGGTTGTTGATGAAATTTTTGGATTGTCTTTCTCCATATTTATGTCAACTCAAAAACAATATAGTTTCATCAAGAAAAGTGAATGTTATGATTTTGTTAAGGGACTAAAAAGAGTAATACTGAATGCTCTTGTGTTTTACTAGCCACCAAAGAATAGTGAATTTGTCATCCTAAAATAATCTTCATTGAAAGAAATTTTTTTGTCATAATGCAATATGATTATATAATTTAATATGATCTATTCTAGTGGGAAACACATGAGTTAAATTAAACTACTATTTATTTGTAATTATATTCTATTATTTTATATTTAATAATTTGGAAGCATCAATTGAATTGATTAATTTTTTCAATATATATTAATCATTAATTTTTCATGTTTATATTCACACAGAAATAATATAACATGAGATATAGTATATTGATATAACAAATCAAGGATTATGATTAAATGATTCACTACAATTAAATAAATTAAATGAATTTTGTTATTTATTTTATTATAAAAATTAATGATACATTAATAATGTTAAAATTTTTAAATAACCCATTGGTTAATGATTTGATAAATTTTGAAAATTATATAGTAGATATAGGGATTTTTATTCATGTTTCATGATAGTTTACATTACCATAGAGAATTAAGACAGCTTTGATGGAGGAAAAATAATTTAGTGAAAAGGAAAAAGATTTCAATACAGTTATTTATAATTATATTTATTATGATGATGAAAGAGATTATGATATTGAAAAATAATATGAGCACTTTATGATTCCCAATTTAAGAGAGAGAGACTATGTGAAGCTCTCATTTCCCTATTTTCCATTCATCCATTATCACTAGGATATACTAAGACCATCAGCATTATTTCAATTGGGATAGAAGGAAAAGAGATATATATATATATATATATATATATATATATAACATCAATATGATGTGTTTGACATGATATCTAACTAAATTAGAATGGAAATTATTAATAGGGATGCTTCATTCAAAGGAAGTTTCAGAGAGGAAGTGGGAAAAATTTCAATGGATTTCAATGTAGGATTATGAAAGCCTGCTATAGATAATAATATTTTATTGGTTCTTCTTGATCTATAATTAAATTATACACATTTACATCCAATTCATGATTTATTTTTTTTTATTCCTTTATGATTGTATATAATTGTGATAATCATGTTTCTTGGAGTGCCTTTCTCCATTTTATATTACCATGATCCCTTGTTGACATTTAATTTTTGAAATTTTATTCATTATTATATTGGTAATGAATTAAATTTCCATATAGGCTTCCATCCTCTATATGAGGGAATGTATTAATGGTAAATTAAAAAAACAAACTATATTTTTTTTCTTCTTCACTATATTACATTGGAAGTTAAGTTAAACCACATTCTTTGGCTAATTTCTTTATTGTAATAGTTTCATTCAAGTATAAATATAGAAGAATTTGAAGTATTATATGGAAAGTAGTGTCAGATACTATATTTTTGGGATGATGGAGTGGAAATGATATTTATGAAAACATATTTGGTTTAGTAAATAGATGATAATGTAAGTAGATTCAGCAACATATGAGGATGTTTTAGAGGATGCATGAATTTCTAAAATATTATAGGATGAAATATATTTCATTTTAGGTATTTGATCAATTTTTTATCAATGTTTATCTGGGTAAAAGTTTTATAAATTTTTGGAATAAAGGGAAATATATTTCTATATTACACTTGACAATATAAAATCATGGATATACATGTAAAAGTTTCCTTCTAGGTGGATTTCTCAAATTTTTATCTCAGGTATTGAACCCATTTCATGATTCATTGTAAAGGAAATGAATACAAAATCCATCTCAGGTTCTATGTCCTAGATAATTTTAGTTGGAAGATAATATTTCATATGAATAACTACCAGTACATATTAATAACTATAGAGAACATGTGTTGTAATATGATGTGATTCACCTTGATTTGGTTTTATGAAAAATCCATATGGTTGAAGAAGCATAATTTGAATCTCAAAATGATATGAGAGAAACATATCCCCTTTTTTAAAAAACTGTAATAGAATTGTGATAAATCAATTATATAAGGGAGGTAAATAAAAGATATGTTAACAACATAATAACATATTTTAATATTTATATTTTTGAAATAGATAGTTATGTGGGTTATAAAGATATCAACTGATTTTTATTCTTAATGATTATTCTTTTAATTAGAATCATTTCATATATGATTTTAATTGAAATAAAATTTTTGAGATTTTATTATTTTAATTTTGTAATACTAATATAATTTTGGAAATCTATAAAATAAATATTTACTTTGGGAAAATGTTTTTGATTATTTATTAAATATTGATTTTTTGGAGTAGTAAAAATTGTTTATTTTTATAAAAAAACATTTCTTTTTTTAATATAAATAATCTAAGATTGCGAAAATATTTTAAATATATATTATCTTATAGTTTATAAAATTTATGACTATTTAATTCTATTAATTAATTTGAAATCTACTTTTTATTAAATTTTAATATAAATTTATTTTTGGGATGAATGATGAGTATTTCTAAGAAATGTTTTCGAATGAATACTATTTCTCCTTTTAAATTAATTAAAACAATTCCTAATGGTTAATTTTTTAAATTATATTTATATATTATATATCAGTAAAGAGTAATTGGGTTTTATAAAATTATTATAAATACTCATGGAGTTATTATATCTTGATTATTTTCTAAAAAATAATATTCATAACCAAAAATAGTCTCACTACATCAATGTGATAAATATTAAAAAAAATCCACTATTTTCCAATTTTTTGATAAATTCATCCATTTTTCGAATGATAATAATTTAATATTTTTTAATATGGTATCAATAATTCTTTAACAAATGAGATTTGTGAAAGAACATAAAAACAATTACACCTATTGAGGTACAAATTATATTACTTAACATATGGGGAAAACCAATAAATGTGTCCAAAACCCATTAGATGGCCATATATAGACCACATACTTCCTAGGATCAATAATTTAAAATTTATGGGCCCGGTTAATAAGATAAAAAAATAAATGGAATTTACTCTTTCAAAATAATTACATGTGTGCCACTATACACAACATATAAAAGGCCACCCCTATTATCCTATCTTCACGTCATAAAATTAAATTTATTTTATAGAATACCTATCATAATAAACTCAACAATAACCTAATATCCTCTTATAATCCATAATATTGTTAGAAATATATTCTGGGGAAGTACTTTGGTGAAAACAAAAAGTAGATACCCCAAGAAGAGGTACAAATCATCAATGAGTATTTTTTTAATTTCTTCATTCAAACCATTATATTCATATCATACCATCCTAATATAATGTCCTCTATATCATACACCTTGAAATATTTTTTATGTTAGGGGTTAGATCTAAAAAAAGACAATCTTCCTTCAAATTGGTATGATATTTTTATTCATGTGTACAATAGATTACTTCCTTGAAAAACAATGTCATTAAATTTTCATTTACCACCTCCTATGGATGAGTGAAATAACGTATATAAAAGTTTATAATTTTAATTAAAAAATTAATATAATTTATGTAATCATTTAATCCAAGATTCCATTTTTATATTTAAATATCCAAGGGATACAAGAACATCATTTATGTGTATGAAATACTACCTCCTTGTGAATTGATGTTATTCGATTTTAGAATCACTTCTCATGGAAGGTAATAATGGTAACTATAATAAATATATGTGATATAAATTGTATATTAATTATATTCATGGTATATTAATAATTAATTTAATATATTATATTATTCTATTTTGTACCTTATCACTCACTAAATATGTTAGAATGGAATTTGTGGATGTTTTTTTAATGTAATTGTACCCCTGAATGCCTAATATATGCAATTTATGCATATCATGGGGTTTTATTAAAACATTAAAATAGATTTAAGGAGTTTTGTAACTCAAATTACTTCCTTATTCCAGAATCACTATTTTATTTTTTTCATTCATAATTTTGATATTTTATCCTATAATGATTTTATGGTTTCTTCCACCTTTTCCTATGGTTAAATCATGCTTCACTCCAAATATTACACCCACAATGTATTGAATATTAAATTAAATTTAAATTTGTTAAGTAAAAGTCACTTTAATATTATTAGATATCATTAACTTTTATAGATTTTCCATTTTTCATTTATTCATAATAGAAACCAAAATTTTATTCATTCTAGTTAAACATTATCATCATGTATATAATTTGTTTAAAAAAATTCATCACAATTTAAATGTTGTGGTTTTTAAACAAGGTTGTTTCAATATTGAAAAACAATTTCCATAATTTCAGAATTAAATTATTTTGCCTCTAATTAAAAAAATCTATTTTTAAAATTTATTTCAATTTTTTTGGTTCTGTTATTATTTATTATTTGAAAAAAAAATTCAATTTAATTTCACATTGGATAAATTTTTTTGTTTATTTCACAATAGAATTATAAAAGATTTTTAATAACTGTGAATTTTTAAAATGAATTATTACATCCTTTTTAGGATAAAAATAAACTCATACTAGTTCTATATAATTAATTCTTCCATTAAATAGTAAAAATGTTTCAATGAATTATTTCATATATTTTTTTGGAAAAATTTTATAATTTTCATTATAAAAATATTTACAACCCTTAATAATATGATTTTAAAAAATATATTTTACCTCTTCGGAAAATTAATTTCAATTTAATTTATATTTCAATATTTTATAATGTATTTTAAACAATTTTTTGACTTTAATTTAAACTGTAATCATTATCTTTGATGTTTTAATATTTTAGTCACCCTATATGTATTATTATGAAAATAATTATTTTGGAAAATGAGTGTTTTGTTACAATATTATTTCAGTTGATAATGTTATGTGATTATTTTAGGTAATCATGTATTTTTATAGAATTGAATATATTCATGATTTTATTTTACACCATTTAAATATTTTATGAAACCCATTTTATTAATATATGTTCATTGTGAAAATTTAATGATTTAAATATAAATGTTTTTGAAATAAATTATTTTTCCATGGTTTTATCATGATATGTTTACGATTAATTTTTTATTGCACACATATGTATGAATGATGATGGGTGGGGTCCTATATCACATTCCAATGCATTGGTTTAAGATAATGTCTTTTTTGATAATAATTGTAATGTAGGTGATTTATCCCAATAAAATTATTTATAAGGGATGATTTGTCTTAAGAAAAAAGTTATATGGAGGTATATTTTTCAAGGAAAAAGGAAACATGCAAGGATTTATCTTGTGAAAATAAGTTACAATATAGGAATTATCCACAACCAAAAGTTAAATGAGTTGTTTTATCCAATGATAATGATATACAAGGAGGCATTATCATAATAAGATGAGGAAGATGGGATGATTTATCCCAACCACAGGTTATAAGAGAGGATTTTATAAAACAAAAGGAATCATGGGTGGATTTTACCCAATATATTGTGGAATATATGACGTATTTTACCATGACCAAGAGTACATAGGAGGATTAAAACCAGTCCAGGATGTGAGTCAATATGTTTTTTATAATTTTCGTATTTTACAGTTATTCCAAAATTGCATGTTTCTCATAAAATTATCTAAAATATTCAATAATCATTTTTCATATATTAATATAGATTTTTTCATTCATATAGATTTATTTTAATTTACTCCACTAATTTATGTTAGGGTCACATTTTATGTTAATATAAAAATATGTTTGATACATGTCAAATCTTTTATGATCGTAATGTTGTTTTTCTGATATTATGTTACTAAATAATTTATTATAATTATCATAGATGGTATTTTTATCATTAATTATGACATTTATAACCTCCACATGTTCTAATCCCTGTTTATGATCTATTACTCATTTAATGTTTTCCCATTATGTACGTTTGATCACAGCTATTTCATATCCGTGAAATATATAGTCTATGAGTATGATTGTATATATTGAGTTTTTTAAATAGGTTCTAGAGGAACATGATTGTGGATAAATGTTGGAAAGTGTTATATATTGTTTTGTATATGTACATAGTCTCAATGACACTAGTCCTATTGGTCCATGATATGTTTTTAATATTTTATAATTGAATTAACTAAATCTGTAGATTATTTTTTTAAGAAACATTTTTATATTAGGGTTGTATACTAATAGAACAAAGTAGAATATCATATATAATTCATTTATCATTTTATATATAGGGTCTTTTCCTAAATACAATATCTATAGATGATATTTTTCATGAGCATATCAACAAAAGTCTACAATAACATTGGTCAATCTAACTCACAAACCCAATATCTAATAAAATCAAAAGAAATTTTCCTTCGAAAATTGATAAAAATTAATAAGGATTTCTTGATTTATAAGGATTAATTATCCATCATACTTCCAATGTAAAATATTTTTGAACCTACTCTATGTTATAAAAAACATAGGACTCACATGATAAATAGGTTTATTGAAAAATGGGAATTTAAAATATGGACAAAAGTCTCACACCCATTCTCTCTACACATTCCCCAAAAATATCACAAAATTTTCATAAGTACATATAAATAATTGGAAATCCTACAAGGGTTTCCACTATCTATTCCATATTATGTGACAATGTCAATATTTAATACATATAGAAAAGGATAGCCTTGTACCGTAGTTGATTCCTAATTAACTACCCTCCCAATAGAGAGTCCAAAATAACAAAACATCAAGAAGTGAATTATCAATAGACATTACGAGTATATCAAATATGAAGAACTACTCAATGGGAACCAAAACCGACATAAACCTTATGGAAAGGCCCATCGAAGTAAAAAATCATTAATCAAAACTAGAATTAAACTGATATAATTATATTATCCCTATAAGGTTATCATACTGATTCCCTCTAACACATATCAGTATAAACTCAATGTCACCTCCCCAAAACTTCCATCACACAACTTAAAATATGAATAATTTCACCAAAGTATATTTTCCTTATGTAAATGATATAAACCCTAACTTCCCAAAATTCAATAAAAAGGCCCGAACATACATGGACCATCAAAAATATCCTTATATATACTAATCAATCCATATTTCTGGGATCCATCCAAAATAACAACCAAAAAATCCATAATTTCATCAATAATAAATTTCATATATCAATCTAATGAAACTCCCTCATGTCTCTTATCACAATCACCATCCACCTGGTGTATTTTAAAACAAAACGCCAATGAAATATTCTTATAAACACTAAACTAATGTTAAACCCCAACCAACTAGCTTCTATATTACTAATAGATTCCAAAATACTAATCAACAAGACAAACATTATAAATAAACATAACATTTTACAATTTCTTGATTAGTAGGAACTGGGTTAGTAGAACACCCTTAATGAATAGTAAACAATTTTTACATTTGAATACAAGGAATGTACTCTCAAACACCCACTAGGTTGTGTTATTTTACATTCCCTTGGAATACTCAGGAATAATATTTAAACTAATGAATGTTCAAGTCAGATCATTGTTCTTTCCATGTACTATTAAATAGAAATTTCCCAATTACATATTGTTTATTACCATTTTCTAAAATATAATTGCATGTCCCTCTACATGGAGTAAAGTCATAGTACATTTTCTTCTATCTAAAAAACTACTTATTTAGAAAACATGAGTGAAAAATGAAATGTGTTCTCGAAACCACATGTCATGTTTTTAGGATTTTCAAAATCAAAACCCTTATAACCATCCACTAAGGAAAAATGAAAAAAATAAATTAAAAATGGGACTAAGTATGACCATAACACACACAATGAGGTTATGTGAGGTTATGTCACACCAAGGGAAACCCACGTTATTAGAACCGAAAATAATTATAAGTCCCAATTAGATTCTACAATTAAATGATATCAATATATCACATTAAAAAATAAATTTATATTTAATTAAATTAATATTAATCACTCTATTAAAATTAGAACCTCACGGATTTCCCCAAAACTCAATTCCAAATATAAAACACTCTATTATAGGATAATGTGAGTGGTAAAAAATAATATATGATCATTAAAAAAGAGAAATTAATATATTTCTTCTAAAATAGTTATATGAAAATGTAAAATTTAATCTGATTTTAATTAACTTGTTAAAATGTGAGTCAACATAAGCTGCGCATATAAATGGTTATAATTCAAGAGATGAAATGTTGGTTAGTAAACAACCATTATATTAGTCTATAAACTTGATTAGCTAATGCTATCTTGATCATCCAATTATTGGTCATACCATTCCTATAAAATTATCACATTATGAGGTAAATTTATCATTCTTGACCGAATTATCCCCACTGTTGGACTACGCATATCATCTCCCCATATCTGAAACCAAAAATAATGTAAAATTGCTCCATATATCACCAAATGTGATGGATTGGTGTGGAATAACCATTAATGTAACACCACGAGATTTTATGAAAAATATTATTTTTAATTTCATTAATGTCTTGTGTTGTACGCTACACCAAAATGAGCTTGCACAACACGCATCCTTCACTTGCCTTGAATTACACGCAATCACGACCTTCCTCAAGATCGTGTGTAGTATGCAATAATGAGTTCAACTAAACAACGATATGCTATTAAAATATTATTAAAACTAGCCATTATGAATAGTAATAACCACTTTTTGAAAATTTTCAAATTTTATTTTTCAAAATGGACTTCATTTTTGGATTCGGAATATCGAAATTAGATTAGGGTGAAATTTTGGTACTTTTTATATAAATTTCATTTTCGGATGAATAGTGAAAATTACTAAATTTTAATTAAAAACAACCATTTTAATAGAAATAATTAATAGTGATAAATTATTAGTTTTATAGGGTTTAAAGTATATTTATAATATATTTTTACAATTTAATACAATTTTGGTTATTGGATGTAATTTCACATTTAAACCAAACATACACAACTGTCAATCTTTTGATAGTTATTTTAAGAACACGCTATTTGCTTTGACGACAGAAATTAATTTTTAAATTAATTAATGCAACTGATATGTTTTGAATTTGGTAAAATAGACATCATTATTTAATTCATAATATCAAATATATCTTAGGCTTAATATTTGGTATTTTTCTGGAAACATTAATTTTTTGATGAATAGTTAAACCACTAAGTGGTAGTTAAAAAAAATGAATTTTTCATAAAACTAAATTTTACCGCTTCTGTGAGTGGAATTTCAAAAATCCAAGAGACACGGTTGATGTCATTAAGTAAAATGTGGTTCAATGAGATGAAAATAATTTTTGGTTAATAGTAACTTTTTCCTTTTTTTACCACGGTTAAAAGTAAATAGGGTAATTAAGGGTAAAAATAATAATATTATTACCCTAAAACATGTCCTAATTCTACTGAATAAATGTAATTCGACAAAAACCAACCTTAGGAATAAAATATGACCATTTAGGACCCCTTGGATTAGATTAGGACATTTATTATTAATTTATTTAAAGAAGGGTAAAAATAGTTAAAATCAACGTTTTATAAGAAAATCATTTTTAATATAGGGTTATACATAAGATACATTCGAATATAAATATTCATTAGAAAGATAACAATATTTCCTATATAATGGTATTTTATTTGTAATTTTTAGACATTAAATAATTTAATTTATTTATGTCACAAAGATGATACAGTAATTATCTTATTAATGAAATATTGTCATAATTGATGTTATAAATACCCAAATAAATGTAATTTGAGACTTTTATGAATTACACTAATTTTCTATGTTAATATGACATGTTAGTATTGATTTAATTAACTTTTTTAGAACTAATCATTATATTATGATCCATTACTAAATATTGTCAAAATTGACATAAAATAGTTTTTAAAACAAATATTATATTATTAATTGTTATTTTATTCCTAAAAATATAAGGTTCAAACAAATGACTTATATATGGTTATATATATTAATAATTAACAACTTGGGGTTCGTTTGGCTTGTTATATTAACTTTATTAACCTTATAGTGTAAGAACACAAAAAGACACGGTAAAAGTAAAATTATCTAACTTAAATAGGGTAATACAAAATCATCGCGCGTGTGTACGTATGGAATACCGTCTCCACATCGTGGTGTAATCTATTTTCCACCACCACCTTACTTGTATGGGTATAATGGTGTAAATAATAACTATATATGATTATTGTAAAGTGATATTGATTTATAAATAGTATTCATACACTCCAATACTATTCCACAATCATGAGAACGATATCATCGCTCGTGCGTACGTAGGGACTACCGTCTCCAAGACGTGATGAGATTCACTATCCACATTAACCATTCATGAATGATTATAAAGTATATATAACAAGTAATCTTGAAATATATGACATAATAATGATACTGGATTTATGTGTATATATATTTATGTCATCTACTTAATTCCATTCAACTCAATAAGGAAACGAAAACAACATTCATGCTTATGTACGGCCTACCGTCTCCATAAACGGTGTATTTCTTTCCATTTAATGATCTATTATATATATTTATATTCTGAATATATATTATATAAATCATGTTTTATATTCTGGAATTAAATAATCATGATCTAAGTAATCATATGAATAATTACAAGTCAAATCACGGACGACAAATGAAACGATTTTACCCAAAACGCTCTTTAACATGGAATTTACAAAAGAATGGGTAAAATAAAGTCATAAGTGAACCATATATGATATCATAACAATTATTATGATTCTGGAATAAGTCAATGAAATTATTTAAATCATTATACATGAGGTTTGGACATTTACGAAGCAAATCGGACCTAAGGTAAGGGAAATATCACAATCTCATTATTATCCGAGATTGTTTATACTTTGTTATTTACTGGGGTGTATTTTATCATCCACATCCATGTTTACACAATATGTAATATTATTTCAATCCACCTAAAATTTTTTAAATCCTATTTTAACCTTCAGTGATTTTTTAGTAAAATATATGAAAGGAATCTTTTGTCGTTTTTTGTACGGGGTACATATTTTGACTTTTTCGACAAAAGTATGAGAGGAATGTTTTTTTAACTTATACAGCATGAATGGATTTTTAAAACATTATTTCCAAGAATATTCTTTTACAAGTTTTCATGTTTATTTTTAATCAACTTCTTTTAGATTATAATTTTATGACATGTTAAGAAAGGAAAAGTGTTTTTGATGTAGAAAGGATATTTTCCTCAAGAATGGAGTTCAAGTGTTTTATCAAAATTATTTTCCATCTAAGATAATAAAGGGTTTTGTTTCTATACCTATTATTACATTAATTTGATTATATTGTGATGGGATTATATTTAGGAAATTCCTTTATCTTATATGAATTGTTTTATGATGTCACGATGTTTAAGAATCCCATTTTTATTACACGGGTTATACAATGATGTATGATTTATTATTTTGTGGAAAACATAAGAATTGTATCATTATGAGATGGGTGGGACCTATATCTCCCTCCAATGCATTGGGTAAAGATTTTATATCTCATGTGATAGACATTGCTGGAACGACAGGTTAAACCGGTTCAGGGAAACAGGACTGAAACGAGGAGTGAACTCAGTTCAGAAATGGACTTTGTCCACTAAGATAGTCTTGTCAATGCGCCTTGTCTAATTTGAAATGATTCACTATGATTATTTGTGTATGCCACAAAGTTTCATGTTTTA
Source organism: Viscum album (assembly GCA_963277665.1). Taxonomy (NCBI): domain Eukaryota; kingdom Viridiplantae; phylum Streptophyta; class Magnoliopsida; order Santalales; family Viscaceae; genus Viscum; species Viscum album. Next base: position 23,734,198 of record OY728120.1, on the reverse strand, counting down.
TGTTATGATTATTGGTATTATATTTCAATACTATGATTTATCCCATGTTATGAAATTATGATATCTTTTGCAGGTTAAGATTTCAAAAAGATATGTTCTTATGTATATGATGTGATTGATATTTATTTTTTTTACCCTTACTGAGCATTTGAGCTCACCCTTTTATGTTTTCTTTTCCCCAGGATATAAAGAAAGGTTTTAGGTAAAAAAAAAGGAAGATCTTTATGGGAGATGTTGAAGATCTTTCACCACGATTAGAAGATTATATTCCGAGTTTCCTAAGACACTAAACTATTACGGCCCTTGTTTGTGTTTGTTTTTGTTATATACAAAGTATTCCGGAAAAGTAATGTAATTTCCGTGTACGTTATGCTTAGGTTATCTACAGTTGGTATCATAGGAAATGTTTAGTCAACCTTTGGAAACTAGGATGCGAGAACTTTAGTGAGATCCCTATAGATATTTCTAAGGTATGTATTGGGATGTCCCTAAGGTTAAGTATAAGTATAGGTTATAGTACTAGAATTATGGGAACCTAAGATGTTAGATATTGAAGGTACTCCCCCTTTATTATGTTTTTTTCACTAGCATGATATTTCCCTCTCACACTATTCATTTTGGGTTTTAGACGATGGCTGGAACCCAAAAGAACCGTGTTGATCAATGAATGGACAATGCAATTATTGTCCTCCTGAACAAACAAATGTTATGGGAGATGGAGTGCAAAATCTTATTGCTATACTTACACAAGCTATGAATCATTCTGGACTTCCTAATGAGCAGATAAGGGAACAATATTTTATTTAGTCCTTCATGAGGCAACGTCCACCTTCTTTCAGTGGGTCTTCTAATACACTTGTTTCTGAACAAAGTATCAGTACCACTGAAAAGTTCTTTGCAGTTCTTCAATGTTCTGAGCATGATAAAGTCATCTTAGCAGTATATCGTTTGGATGGTGAAGCTGATCAATGGTGGATTCTTATCACAAATACGAGGCCAAGAGATGAAATTGAGTCCATGGAATAGAATGATTTCAAGAACTTATTTTTCAATAAGTACGTCCTTAGTATTCTTCGAACAATGATGGATAAGGAGTTTCTTGAACTAAAGCAAAAGGATGATGAATCTGTTGGTGTATACGAAGCGAATTTTACAAGGCTTGCAAGGTATGCATCTGGATTTATCATCCAACCTGAAAGTAAAGTTGATCGATTCTTCAGTGGATTAAAACCAAATCTTCGAAGGGCATTAACTATAAGAGACTTCAGTAGCTATGAATATATGGTGCATTGTGCTATCAAGGTAGAAATGGAAGTTGGTGTTAGTTATCCATCTCATAGTTTTGACAAGAAACAAAAGATGGAGTTCAAGGAGAAATCTTATAATAATGGTGAAAAGAATATAAATGTTTCCTTATGCTCAAAGTGTGGATAGAAGCATGGTGGAGATTGTCTTAAAGGGACTAGAAAATGTTTTATGTGTGGAAATGAAGGTCAGCGATCTGTTGAGTGTCGAAGTAATGGAAAAGGGTTGCTAATGGTGTGAATAAAGAAAAGACTGCAGAGAACGCACCAACAAAACTTCAATGCTTCATGTGCAATGAAATGGGGCATTATTCTAATCAATGACCTAATCAAAGGGTTAATAATGATCGACATGAGAAACCACTTAAGGAAAAGGACAAAGGGAAGTCACATGAGATTACTATTGGTGATGTATAATATGACAACGATGTGGTGGAATGATTAAGTGTTTATGTAATGGGATTCCAAAATAATATTGTATATAGTATCGTGGAATATTGGAATATTTATGTATTGGTCTATTGTGGTTTTCAATAATTTTATGGTACCGGTAACCCTGGAAAGTGATTGAGTTATTTTTGGTAAGCAGATGATTTGTGCATAATGAAGGGGTAAGAAGATAATTATGATGTTTGATTGTATTCATGACCTCATGATTGATATAAGGACTAAGTGATATCATGGTTTGAGTATAATGAATTTTGATGATTTTGGTTTGTGGAAAGTGTTAACTTTTAGCTGCACTCATGTTTTCACTAAGGTTCAATGGGTATTCATTCTTTAAGAGAATACATGATTAAGGTATTATCATGTTTGTAATTTGACCAACAAGATATATCTTATGATATATGGGGGATAAATGATGGCATTCACGTGATTGTTATGTGACATTTCAAGTAATCATTTTCTTTATACTATGAGCTTGAACTGAGGTATTTTAGATAAGCCTAAAGATTGTAATGGATTATGTTGGACATAAGTTAGGATAATTTTTTTTGATATTATTGATGGGATGTTATAGTAATATAGATTTAGAAAAAGGACAACCTACAGGATGGGCAACAGCCCATTGTGTCGGACAAGGCTGTGGGAATCGAACCCACAACCGAAGTGTGACTAGCATTTATCACCTAACACTGGCTTACAGGAAGTCCATGTTTAGTATAAAATAGTTTTATTATATTATGTATTATAATATAAGAAGTATATGTCCATTTTAGGAACCATATATGAATAATCTCACTATATATGGGCTTATATATTTTTTGATAACTTTTCTAACCTTTTGTTTGAGATAGATGGAATGACCCATCATTCTATCACATGATCTGCTAACACATCACGAATGACAAATTCAACTTCATTTCATTAAAATATGAAGTGGAAATTATCCAAATAACGACCAACGGTGAGACTATACCAAAATCACGAAATTATTTCTTCTAATTCCAATTTCATCAACTTTAGGGAAATTATCTTGAAAACCAAAAATGTTTTCCTAGTGCTCTTATATCTGATGAATCAGATTGTACCTTATATTGTCACAAATTTATGGATTTGTGATTTCTGTATTTTCTATAACCATGTTCTATAGAACTCTCCATCAGAACACGATGGTTAGATTTCTCTTCCATATCTATATTTTCACCAATGTGGAAACCCAGTGATTAGTTTATTTGTGTAACTGTTACATTTCATACTTTTGTTTTTAAAGAGTGGTTTTGGTATTCCTTTTTACAATGTGGGTTTCTATTAATGAATATTTTGAGTAGTAAACCATTTATAACCCCGACGAATTTCGAGGGAGAAATTCATTTTAAGGGGGGTAGATGTAACACATCGAGATTTTATGAAAAATATTATTTTTAATTTCATTAATATCTTGTGTTGTACGTTACACCAAAAGGAGATTTCACAACACTCATCCTTGACTTTACTTGCATTACACGCAATCACGACCTTCCTCGATAGCGTGTGTAGTACGCAATAACGAGTTTCACTAAACAACGATATGCTATTAAAATATTATTAAAACTAGCCGTTATGAATAGTAATAACCACTTTTTGAAATTTTGTAAATTTTATTTTTCAAAATGGACTTCATTTTTGGATTCAGAATATCTAAATTAGCTTAGGGTGAAATTTTGGTACTTTTCGGATAACTTTCATTTTCTGGTGAATAGTGAAAATTACATAATTATAATTAAAAACAACCTTTTTAATAGAAATAAATAATAGTGATAAATTATTAATTTTAGTGGTTTTAAAGTATATTTAGAATATATTTTTACAATTCAATACAATGTTGGTTATTGGATGTAATTTCACATTTAAACCAAACAAAAACAACTGTCAATCTTTTGATAGTTATTATCTCTTAAGAACACGCTATTTGTTTTGACAACGGGAATTAATTTTTAAATTGATTAATGAAACTGATATGTTTTGAATTTGGTAAAATAGACATCATTTTTGAATTCATAATATCAAATATATCTTAGGCCTAATTTTTGGTATTTTTTGGAAACATTCATTTTTTGATGAATAGTGAAACCATTAAGTGGTAGTCAAAAAAATTGAATTTTTCATAAAACATAATTTTACCGCTTCTGTGAGTGGAATTTCAAAAATTAGAGGTACAAGGTTGATGTTAGTAAATAAATGTGGTTCAATGTGATGAAAATAATTTTTGGTGAATAGTAAATTTTTTCTTTTTTTACCACGGTTAAAAGTAAATAGGGTAATTAAGGGTAAAAATGTTAATATTATTACCCTAACACATGTCCTAATTCTATTGGATAAGTGTAATTCGACCAAAAACAACCTTAGGAATAAAATATGACCATTTAGGCCCACATGGATTAGATTAGGACATTTATTAATAATTTAATTAAAGAAGGGTTAAAATTGATAAAATCAATGTTTAATTAGAAAATAATTATTAATATAGGGTTATAAAAAAGCGGAATTTGACTATAAATATTCATTATAAAGATAAAAAGATTTTCTACATAATGGTATTTTATTTGTAATTTTTATACATTAAGTAATTTAATTTATTTATGACACAAAGATGATGCAGTAATTATCTTATTAATAAAATATTGACATAATTGATGTTATAAATACGCAAATAAATGTAATTTGGGTCTTTTATGAATTACGCTAATTTTCTAGGTTTATATGATATGTTAGTATTGATTAAATTAACTTTTTTAGAAGTAATCATTCTGTTATGATCCATTACTAAATAGGGTCAAAATTGACATAAAATAGTTTTTAAAACAAATATTATATTATTAATTGTTATTTTATTCCTAAAAATATAAGGTTCGTCCAAATGACTTTGATAAGGTTATATATATTAAAAGTAAATAGGGTAATACGAAATCATCCCGCGTGTGTACGTATGGAATACCGTCTCCACGTCGTGGTGTAATCTATTTTCCACCACCACCTTACTTGGATGGGTATAATGGTGTAAATAATAACTATATATGATTATTGTAAAGTGATATTGATTTATAAATAGTATTCATACACTCCAATACTATTCCAAAATCATGAGAACGATATCATCGCTCGTGCGTACCTAGGGACTACCGTCTCCAAGACGTGATGAGATTCACTCTCCACATTAACCATTCATGAATGATTATAAAGTATATATAACAGGTAATCTTGAAATATATGACATAATAATGATACTGGATTTATGTGTATATATATTTATGTCATCTACTTAATTCCATTCAACTCAATAAGGAAACGAAAACAGCATTCATGCGTACGTACGGCCTACCGTCTCCATAAACAGTGTATTTCTTTCCATTTAATGATCTATTATATATATTTATATTCTGAATATATATTATATAAATCATGTTATATATTCTGGAATTAAATAATCATGATCTAAGTAATCATATGAATAATTACAAGTCAAAACACGGACGACAAATGAAACGATTTTACCCAAACGCTCTTTAACATGGAATTTACAAAAGAATGGGTAAAATAAAGTCATAAGGGAACCATATATGATATCATAACAATGATTATGATTCTGGAATAAGTCAATGAAATTATTTAAATCATTATACATGAGGTTTGGACATTTACGAAGCAAATCGGACCTAAGGTAAGGGAAATATCACAATCTCATTATTATCTGAGATTTTTTATACTTTGTTATTTATTGGGGTGTATTTTATCATCGACATCCATGTTTCCTCAATATGTAATATTATTTCAATCCACCTAAAATTTTTTAAATCCTATTTTAACCTTCAGTGATTTTTTAGTAAAATATATGAAAGGAATCTTTTGTCGTTTTTTGTACGGGGTACATATTTTGACTTTTTCGACAAAGGTATGAGAGGAATGTTTTTTTAACTTATACGGCATGAATGGATTTTTAAAAAATTATTTCCACGAATATTCTTTTACAATTTTTCATGTTTATTTTTAATCAACTTCTTTTAGATTATAATTTTAGGACATGTTAAGAAAGGAAAAGTGTTTTTGATGTAGAAAGGATATTTTCCTCAAGAATGGAGTTCAAGTGTTTTATCAAAATTATTTTCCATCTAAGATAATAAAGGGTTTTGTTTCTATCCCTATTATTACATTGATTTGATTATATTGTGATGGGATTATATTTAGGAAATTCCTTTATCTTATATGAATTGTTTTATGATGTCACGATGTTTAAGAATCCCATTTTTATTACATGGGTTATACAATGATGTATGATTTATGATTTTGTGGAAAACATAAGAATTGTATCATTATGAGATGGGTGGGACCTATATCTCCATCCAATGCATTGGATAAAGATTTTATATCTCATGTGATAGACATTGCTGGAACGACAGGTTAAACCGGTTCAGGGAAACAGGACTGAAATGAGGAGTGAACTCAGTACAGAAATGGACTTTGTCCACTAAGATAGTCTTGGAAATGCGCATTGTCTAATTTGAAATGATTCACTATGATTATTTGTGTATTACACAAAGTTTCATGTTTTATGTTATGATTATTGGTATTATATTTCAATACTATGATTTATCCCATGTTATGAAATTATGATATCTTTTGCAGGTTAAAATTTCAAAAAGATATGTTCTTATGTAAATGATGTGATTGATATTTATTTTTTTTACCCTTACTTAGCATTTGAGCTCACCCTTTTATGTTTTCTTTTCCCCAGGATATAAAGAAAGGTTTTAGGTAAAAAAATGAAGATATTTATGGGAGATGTTGAAGATCTTTCACCACGATTAGAAGATTATATTCTGAGTTTCCTAAGACACTAAACTATTACGGTCCTTGTTTGTGTTTGTTTTTGTTATATACTATGTATTCCGCAAAAGTAATGTAATTTCGATGATATAACTATTTCCTTATATCAGTCATGAGCTCATGAATACTATCAAACATTTAATTTTCTCCTTATCCCTTAATTATGCGCATATCATCTACTTTCCAAAATATTTGAATCACTTTTCATGGTTACCGGTACCTTATAATTATTGAAAACCACAGTTAAAAGTAAATAGGGTAATACGAAATCACCGCGCGTGCATACGTACGGAATACCATCTCCACGCCGTGGTGTAATCTATTTTCCACCACCACCTTACTTGGATGGGTATAATGGTGCACATAATAAATATATATGATAATTGTAAAGTGATATTGATTCTGAAATATTATACATACACTCCAATACAATTCCACGATCATAAGAATGATATCATCGCTCGTGCGTACGTACGGACTACCGTCTCCACGACGCGATGAGATTCATTCTCCACATTAACCATTCATGAATGATTATAAAGTATATATAATAAGTAATCATGAGATATATGACATAATAATGATACTGGATTTATGTGTATATATATGTATGTCATCTACTTAATTCCATTCCACTCAATAAGGAAACAAAAACAACATTCATGCGTACGTACAGCCTACCGTCTCCATGAACGGTGTATTTCTTTCCATTTACTAATCTATTATATATATGTATATTCTGAATATATATTATATATAAATCATGTTTTATATTATGGAATTAATTAATCATGATCTAAGTAACAATATTAATAATTACAAGTCAAAACACGAACGACAAATGAAACGATTTTACCCAAAACGCTCTTTAACATGGAATTTACAAAAGAATGGGTAAAATAAAGTCATAAGTGAACCATATATGATATCATAACAATGATTATGATTCTGGAATAAGTCAATGAAATTATTTAAATCATTATACATGAGGTTTGGACATTTACGAAGCAAATTGGACCTAAGGTAAGGGAAATATCACAATCTCATTATTATCCGAGATTGTTTATACTTTGTTATTTACTGGGGTGTATTTTATCATCCACATCCATGTTTCCTCAATATGTAATATTATTACAATCCACCTAAAATTTTTTAAATCCTATTTTAACCTTCAGTGATTTTTTAGTAAAATATATGAAAGGAATGTTTTGTCGTTTTTTGTACGGGGTACATATTTTGACTTTTTCGACAAAAGTATGAGAGGAATGTTTTTTTAACTTATACGGCATGAATGGATTTTTAAAACATTATTTCCAAGAATATTGTTTTACAAGTTGTCATGTTTATTTTTAATCAACTTCTTTTAGATTATAATTTTATGACATGTTAGGAAAGGAAAAGTGTTTTTGATGTAGAAAGTATATTTTCCTCAAGAATGGAGTTCATGTGTTTTATCAAAATTATTTTCCATCTAAGATAATAAAGGGTTTTGTTTCTATCCCTATTATTACATTGATTTGATTATATTGTGATGGGATTATATTTAGGAAATTCCTTTATCTTATATGAATTGTTTTATGATGTCACGATGTTTAAGAATCCCATTTTAATTACATGGGTTATACAATGATGTATGATTTATGATTTTGTGGAAAACATAAGAATTGTATCATTATGAGATGGGTGGGACCTATATCTCCCTCCAATGCATTGGGTAAAGATTTTATATCTCATGTGATAGACATTGCTGGAACGACAGGTTAAACCGGTTCAGGGAAACAGGACTGAAACGAGGAGTGAACTCAGTTCAGAAATGGACTTTGTCCACTAAGATAGTCTTGGCAATGTGCCTTGTCTAATTTTAAATGATTCACTATGATTATTTGTGTATGACACAAAGTTTCATGTTTTATGTTATGATTATTGGTATTATATTTCAATACTATGATTTATCCCATATTATGAAATTATGATATCTTTTGCAGGTTAAGATTTCAAAAAGATATGTTCTTATGTATATGATGTGATTGATATTTATTTTTTTACCCTTACTGAGCATTTGAGCTCACCCTTTTATGTTGTCTTTTCCCCAGGATATAACAAAAGGTTTTAGGTAAAAAAAAGGAAGATCTTTATGGGAGATTTTGAAGATCTTTCACCACGATTAGAAGATTATATTCCGAGTTTCCTAAGACACTAAACTATTACGGTCCTTGTTTGTGTTTGTTTTTGTTATATACTAAGTATTCCGCAAAAGTAATGTAATTTTCGTGTACGTTAAGCTTAGGTTATCTACAGTTGGTATCATAGGAAATGTTTAGTCAACCTTTGGAAACTAGGATGCGAGAACTTTAGTGAGATCCCTATAGATATTTCTAAGGTATGTATAGGGATGTCCCTAAGGTTAAGTATAAGTATAGGTTATAGTACTAGAATTATGGTAACCTAAGATGTTAGATATTGAAGGTACTCCCCCTTTATTATGTTGTTTTCACTAGCATGATATTTCCCTCTCACACTATTCTTTTTGGGTTTTAGACGATGGATAGAACCCAAAAGAACTATGTTGATCAATGAAATGGACAATGCAATTATTGTCCTCCTGAAAAAAAAAATGTTATGGGAGATGGAGTGCAAAATCTTATTGCTATACTTACACAAGCTATGAATCATTCTGGACATCCTAATGAGGAGATAAGGGAACAATATTTTATTTAGTCCTTCATGAGGCAACGTCCACCTTCTTTCAGTGGGTCTTCTGATCCACTTGTTTCTGAACAAAGAATCAGTACCACTGAAAATTTATTTTCAGTTCTTCAATGTTTTGAACATGATAAAGTCATCTTAGCAGTATATCGTTTGGAAGGTGAAGCTGATCAATGGTGGAATCTTATCACAAATACGAGGCCAAGAGATGAAATTGAGTCCATGGAATAGGATGATTTCAAGAACTTATTTTTCAATAAGTACGTCCTTCGTATTCTTCGAACAATGATGGATAAGGAGTTTCTTGAACTAAAGCAAAAGGATGATGAATATGTTGGTGTATACGAAGCGAATTTTACAAGGCTTGCAAGGAATGCATCGGGATTTATCATCCAACCTGAAAGTAAAGTTGATAGATTCTTCAGTGGCTTAAAACCAAATCTTCGAAGGGCATTATCTATAAGAGACTTCAGTAGCTATGAAGATATAGTGCATTGTGCTATCAAGGTAGAAATGGAAGTTGGTGTTAGTTATCCATCTCATAGTTTTGACAAGAAACAAAAGATATAGTTCAAGGAGAAATCTTATAATAATGGTGAAAAAAAGATAAATGTTTCCTTATGCTCAAAGTGTGGATAGAAGCATGGTGGAGATTGTCTTAAAGGGACTAGAAAATGTTTTAAGTGTGGAAATGAAGGTCATCGATCTGTTGAGTGTCGAAGTAATGGAAAAAGGGTTGCTAATGGTGTGAATAAAGAAAAGACTGCAGAGAACGCACCAACAAAACTTCAATGCTTCATGTGCAATGAAATGGGGCATTATGCTAATCAATGACCTAATCAAAGGGTTAATAATGATCGACATGAGCAACCAGTTAAGGAAAAGGACAAAGGGAGGTCACATGAGATTACTATTGGTGATGTATAATATGACAACGATGTGGTGGAATGATTAAGTGTTTATGTAATGGGATTCCAAAATAATATTGTATATAGTATCGTGGAATATTGGAATATTTATGTATTGGTCTATTGTGGTTTTCAATAATTTTATGGTACCGGTAACCTTGGAAAGTGATTGTGTTATTTTTGGTAAGCAGATGATTTGTGCATAATGAAGGGATAAGAAGATAATTATGATGTTTGATTGTATTCATGACCTCATGATTGATATAAGGACTATGTGATATCATGGTTTGAGTATAATGAATTTTGATGATTTTGGTTTGTGGAAAGTGTTAACTTTTAGCTGCACTCATGTTTTCACTAAGGTTCAATGGGTATTCATTCTTTAAGAGAATACATGATTAAGGTATTCTCATGTTTGTAATTTTACCAACAAGATATATCTTATGATATATTGGGGATAAATGATGGCATTCACGTGATTGTTATGTGACATTTCCAGTAATCATTTTCTTTATACTATGAGCTTGAACTGAGATATTTTAGATAAGCCTAAAGATTGTAATGGATTATGTTGGACATAAGTTAGGATAATTTTTTTTGATATTATTGATGGGATGTTATAGTAATATAGATTTAGAAAAAGGACAACCTACAGGATGGGCAATAGCCCATTGTGTCGGACAAGGCTGTGGGAATCGAACCCACAACCGAAGTGTGACTAGCATTTATCACCTACCACTGGCTTACAGGAAGTCCCTGTTTAGTAGAAAATAGTTTTATTATATTATGTAGTATAATATAAGAAGTATAAGTCTATTTTAGGAACCATATATGAATAATCTCACTATATATGGGCTTATGTATTTTTTGATAACTTTTCTAACCTTTTGTTTGAGACAGATGGAATGACCCATCATTCTATCACATGATCTGCTAACACATCACGAATGAAAAATTCAACTTCATTTCATTAAAATATGAAGTGGAAATTATCCAAAGAACGACCAACGGTGAGACTATACCAAAATCACGAAATTATTTCTTCTAATTCCAATTTCATCAACTTTAGGGAAATTATCTTGAAAACCAAAAATGTTTTCCTAGTTCTCTTATATCTGATGAATCAGATTGTACCTTATATTGTCACAAATTTATGGCTTTGTGATTTCTGTCTTTTCTATGACCATGTTCTATACCACTCTCTATCAGAACACGATGGTTAGATTTCTCTTCCATATCTATATTTTCACCAATGTGGAAACCCAGTGATTAGTTTATTTGTGTAACTGTTACGTTTCATACTTTTGTTTTTAAAGAGTGGTTTTGGAATTCCTTTTTACAATGTGGGTTTCTATTAATGAATCTTTTGAGTAGTAAACCATTTATAACCCCGACGAATTTCGAGGGAGAAATTCATTTTAAGGGGGGTAGAATGTAACACCTCGAGATTTTATGAAAAATATTATTTTTAATTTCATTAATATCTTGTGTTGTACGTTACACCAAAAGGAGATTTCACAACACTCATCCTTGACTTTACTTGCATTACACGCAATCACGACCTTCCTTGATAGCGTGTGTAGTACGCAATAACGAGTTTCACTAAACAACGATATGCTATTAAAATATTATTAAAACTAGCCGTTATGAATAGTAATAACCACTTTTTGAAATTTTGTAAATTTTATTTTTCAAAATGGACTTCATTTTTGGATTCAGAATATCTAAATTAGCTTAGGGTGAAATTTTGGTACTTTTCGGATAACGTTCATTTTCTGATGAATAGTGAAAATTACATAATTATAATTAAAAACAACCTTTTTAATAGAAATAAATAATAGTGATAAATTATTAATTTTAGTGGTTTTAAAGTATATTTAGAATATATTTTTACAATTCAATACAATGTTGGTTATTGGATGTAATTTCACATTTAAACCAAACAAAAACAACTCTCAATCTTTTGATAGTTATTATCTCTTAAGAACACGCTATTTGTTTTGACAACGGGAATTAATTTTTAAATTGATTAATGAAACTGATATGTTTTGAATTTGGTAAAATAGAAATCATTTTTTAATTCATAATATCAAATATATCTTAGGCCTAATTTTTGGTATTTTTTGGAAACATTCATTTTTTTATGAATAGTGAAACCATTAAGTGGTAGTCAAAAAAATTGAATTTTTCATAAAACATAATTTTACCGCTTCTGTGAGTGGAATTTCAAAAATTAGAGGTACAAGGTTGATGTTAGTAAATAAATGTGGTTCAATGTGATGAAAATAATTTTTGGTGAATAGTAAATTTTTTCTTTTTTTACCACGGTTAAAAGTAAATAGGGTAATTAAGGGTAAAAATGTTAATATTATTACCCTAACACATGTCCTAATTCTATTGGATAAGTGTAATTCGACCAAAAACAACCTTAGGAATAAAATATGACCATTTAGGCCCACATGGATTAGATTAGGACATTTATTAATAATTTAATTAAAGAAGGGTTAAAATTGATAAAATCAATGTTTAATTAGAAAATAATTATTAATATAGGGTTATAAAAAAGAGGAATTTGACTATAAATATTCATTAGAAAGATAAAAAGATTTTCTACATAATGGTATTTTATTTGTAATTTTTATACATTAAGTAATTTAATTTATTTATGACACAAAGATGATGCAGTAATTATCTTATTAATAAAATATTGACATAATTGATGTTATAAATACGCAAATAAATGTAATTTGGGTCTTTTATGAATTACACTAATTTTCTAGGTTTATATGATATGTTAGTATTGATTTAATTAACTTTTTTAGAACTAATCATTCTGATATGATCCATTACTAAATAGGGTCAAAATTGACATAAAATAGTTTTTAAAACAAATATTATATTATTAATTGTTATTTTATTCCTAAAAATATAAGGTTCATCCAAATGACTTTGATAAGGTTATATATATTAATAATATACAACTTGGGGTTAGTTTGTCTTGTTATAGTATGTTTATTAACCTTATAGAGTAAGAACACAAAAAGACACGGTAAAAGTAAAATTATCTAACTTAAAGTTAAATATAAATGATAAGGATAAAATAGGAACATAAACTTGTATAAATTCTATTTTATTAGAGTATTTCGACCCATCACCACCTTAGCTTATAAATAAATCATGTTGGAGATATTTAAAACCGAATTTGGCTTTATAATAAAATAATATTTTTAGTTATTCCAAAGGTGCCCCTCTCCTCCCATATAAAAGGGAACCTCCTCCCTCTCTTCCTCACACCACTTTGAGCCTTCAAGATCGGCCAAACCCTGCCAAATTCTCTTCTCCACTTCCCTAGAAACATCCTAGAGGTTCTAGTCTCCCTTAAAGTCCAATTTTAGTTCCCTAAAAGGAGATCTCAAAGAGGCGCTTAAAAGAAGAGCTAATGTCCATTAATGATTCTTTTAACTTTATTTATTCTTCCACTTCTTCTTCTTAGGTTGTTTCATTATGAAGTAATAACATCAGTATCAATCGTATACTGATATTTTAGTATATGTATGGAACAACCCTATTTCACCATCTATCCATCCTACAGAAAACGAAATCACCGCGCGTGCATACGTACGGAATACCATCTCCACGCCGTGGTGTAATCTATTTTCCACCACCACATTACTTAGATGGGTATAATGGTGTAAATAATAACTATATATTATTATCTTAAAGTGATATTGATTCTGAAATAGTATAGATACACTCAAATACAATTCCACGATCTTGAGAATGATATCATCTCTCGTGCGTACGTACAGACTACCGTCTCCACGACGTGATGAGATTCATTCTCCACATTAACCATTCATGAATGATTATAAAGTATATATAATAAGTAATAATGAAATATATGAAATAATAATGATAATGGATTTATGTTTATATATATTTATGTCATCTACTTAATTCTATTCAACTCAATAATGGATTTATGTTTATATATATTATATAAATAATGTTTTATATTCTGGAATTAAGTAATCATGATCTAACTAATCATATTAATAATTACAAGTCAAAACACGGACGACAAAGGAAACGATTTTACCCAAAACGCTCTTTAACATGGAATTTACAAAAGAACGGGTAAAATAAAGTCATAAGTGAACCATAAATGATATCATAACAATGAGTATGATTCGGGAATAAGTCAATGACATTATTTAAATCATTATACAGGAGGACCGGACACTTACAAATTAAATCGGACCTAAGGTAAGGGAAATATCACAATCTCATTTTTATTCGAGAATGTTTATAATTTGGTTTTTATTACGGTGTATTTTATCATCCACATCCATGTTTCCTCAATATGTAATATTATTTCCATCCACCTATAATTTTTTAAATACTATTTTACCCTTAAGTGAGTTTTTATTAAAAGATACGAGAGGAATCTTTTGTCATTTTTTGTACGGGGTACTTTTTTGACTTTTTCGACAAAAGTACGAGAAGAATGTTTTTTTAACTTATATGGCATGAATGGATTTTTAAAACATTATTTTCAAGAAGCTTACTTTCAGAGTTTTAAAGTTTATTTTTAATCAACATATTTTTGTTTAGGATTTTATGACATGTTAATAAAGGAAAAGTTTTTTTCAAATAGAAAGGATATTTTCCTCAAGAATGGAGTTCAAGTGTTTTATCAAAATTATTTTCCATCTATGATAATAAAGGGTTCTATTTCTATCAATAATATTAAATATATTTTATTATGTTGTGATGGAATTATATTTATGAATTCCTTTATTTTATATGAATTGTTTTATGATGTCACAATTTTTAAGATTCCCATTTTTATTACATGGGTTATACAATGATGTATGATGTATGATTTTGTGGCCCATATAAGAATGGTATCATTATGAGATAGGTGGGACCTATATCTCCCTCCAATGCATTGGGTAAAGATTTTATATATCATGAGATAGACATGGCTGGAACGGCAGGTTAAACCGGTTCAGTGATACAGGACTGAATCGAAGAGTGAACTCGGTTCAGAAATGGACTTTGTCCACTAAGATAGTCTTGGCAATGAGCCTTGAATAATAAGAAATTATTCTATATGATTATGTGTGTATGACACAAAGTTTCATGTTTTAAGTTATTATTATTGGGATTACAATTCACTACTATGATTTATCCCATGTTATGAAATTATGATATCTTTTGTAGGTTAAGATTTCCAAAAGTTATGTTCTTATGTATATGATGTGATTGAAATTTCTTTTTTTTACCCTAACTGAGCATTTGAGCTCACCTTTTTATGTTTTCTTTTCCCTAGGATATAATGAAAGGTTTTATGTAAAAAATGGAAGATCATTATGGGATATGTTGAATATCTTTCACCACGATTAGAAGATTATATTTCGAGTTTCCAAAGACACTAAACTGTTACAGTTATTATGTGTGTGTGTTTTTGTTATGTACTATGTATTCCACAAAAGTAATGTAATTTCCATGTACGTTAAGCTTAGGGTCTCTACAATTTATGCATAAGACTTGGAATAATAATAATAATAAACACTCACTGATAATTCTCTAGGAATTTCAACCACTACACTGAAAAAACAACATAAAATGATAATCACCTCATCCATGATCATGTTGTACATTCCTAATCAAATTGTTTTCCATACATTGCATGGAAATGTTTTGAAAACAAGGGGTATATAATGGATACCCCACTCATGATTACAAAATAACTGAGTGAACATAATAGGTAAACATAAGCCCATTAAAATAATCAAAAAATAAAATTGTATTTCACCCATCTCACACAAGAATTCCCTCAAAACCTGTAAATATCCTTAACATCCATGCCGACAATAACTATCCAAAAGGAACTATTACTCACCAAGAACAACTCAAATAATTTCATGGTTACACGATCCATAACTAATAATCACGGGATAACGTGCCTCATTCTAGTAACTATAGTCCCACACTTGTCAACCCAAATATGATAGATAAATTTAAAAAATATCCAAATTCATGGCATCATAGTCATGAAAATATCCAAAAAATTATTATCCTCTTGTTGGGGGTTGGTCTAAAACCATCAGTATCTAAAACTAACATAATCACTCAAAAAAATATAAAACAGAAACAAACTAGGAAATACATTAAAAAAACTACCATGTTAATACACCCATGATATAGAGATCACTCAAAACACACTCTTTATAAAATACCAAGAATCATGATTCCATTTCCAATCCCATTGAAGTATATTCCATATGATCCCACCAAGTAATTATTATCTATGCCCACACAATACACTACTGACAGTTGGACAATTGTCCTTATTGGAAGACAACTACTATAGAATGGATAAAAAATAACTCCCTCCCATGAAAAATAATGTTGTGTATTAATTGAAAAAACCACCTTATGGAATCATGACCACAAAAAAATTTCCCATTTTTATCCTAACCATCATCAACCCACCATATACAATAGAATTGAGTAAAACTCCAATATTGGACCATAAGAGTCCATGGACGTCCCAGGATATTGGTAATTAATATCCATAATTGATGAATATAACTCGATATGATCCACATTTCCCATATATATTAATATATATATATATAACTTATTCAATTTAATTGAATTAAATTAAGTAGATAAATATTAAACTCCATATAGGTTATTGTGGTATTTTAAAACAACAAAACCCATATCATCTTGAAAATACTATAGACAGAAAGACCTCATGTCAATCATATTTTCCTATATTGATGCAATATAATTGGGTTCATTCACACATTCATGGATTCTAAATTCATAATAACCCTTATAACCAACAAATAATGTTGATCACATTGAGTTAAATGATAGAACCCAAATAATTGAAATCCGGAAAAACAATTCCATTACAAATATAAATGTGAATCCTATGCCAAAGTGGTTCATGAAACAGGAGTTTGATATCCATCACTTATTTTGAAACAATCACAAACCATTTATCTATAAATTCCACAAATCAATAAAACCCCAATGATAACAATTTGTATCAAAACATACACAGTTGACCTGACACATCAGCTAATTTTGCACACCACAAGGCATAAGATATTCCACCCTTTTCTCAAATGATTTTTTAAAAGTTGTTGGGATATAAATGATATTGTGGGGTGAAAATAACATCTGATCATATTGAAATAGTATTTGACAACAACCAATCTCAAAAAATTATTAACCATCATTGTACTCATTATAAAAAAACTATAGAAACAATATTCGATAAAATATAAAATGTAGAATATAATCATAAGGAATCAAAGAAAATTAAATAATAATCATGTTACTCATATGACAAACACGTATATAAAATAAACAAAAATCAAAATACTGTAAACTGAACCACCACATAATATGAACAATATTGAAAACTAGATCGCAATTACTCATGATATGAACTTGACAGATCGTGACTCCACAAATTCATCTCTACTCAATCAAGAAATAGTTAGCCTCAACAAATACACTATGAAAGAACTTCTTCATTATAAAATATGATATATGTTTTTTACACACATGATGGTTTATATTGATGTTGTGATAAATAAATCATATTAGGAAACCCCAAAATGGATCCATTAATACATGGTCAAAAACATGTGTGTGTGTGCACATGATATGGAAATCCTATTCTAAAAATAATAAAAAGTCACAAAAAACTAGATAAAATAATGGATCCTAGATATAATTAATAAATCATCTAACCAATAATTCTGACATAAAATATGGGATAAATATTCATCAATTCATTCCCATGAAATGAGATTTGTGACACATGCTTCACCCCACCAAACAGTAATAAGTATATCTTTTAGATCTTCATAGGATCTTAATGACATATGAAAAAAATATTCATTAATTAGATTTAATTTGGGATAACCAATGGTATCAATATAAAACCATGCCTATATTAGGCCCTTGAATTCTAGTGGCACGATCTGATCATGTGTCATGAATCTATGATAGACCCTAGAGAACCTGTCATTCCTTGATTTTCTTATAGGAATAATCTAGTTCCAAAAGAGGTATCAACTATGTAAATATCATTAAATGGTCCATCAATACATGGTACTAGTAATAATATTATCCAATGGTTCCATTCAACGATGTATGGAGAACCTAGAATCTGTATCAGCTGACCTATATTATTTTCATTACCCTCAAGTAGAAGGGTTCACACATCCAAGTCAGCCATTTCCTCCCAAGAACCATCTGAACATAACCAGCTTATGGTAGAGTGTATTAACATGATTTCATGGATGTTTTAAAAAAATTATATGTCATACAACCATCCAATAGAGGATATATCCATACCAAATATTTGGTCCAATCCTGACCATAGATATCGAAATATTCATCTCCTCAAAGTAATATCATTTGTTACAATGGCCTCATGAATCTTTGTTAATGACCATGTGAATATATTTTGATCCAACTCTTGGTCCAGAAAATTAATATACGGTCTAATAGTTTTTTGCTACTCTCAAAAAATTTGCCTTCAGGCTCCCTCAATATCCTATATCTGATTATCCTGAAAATAGAGACTTTGAGTTCTAACCGACCGACCTCATGGTAAGGAAAAACATAGGTCTCCCATGGATACTAAAGTCAGATCATAATGGAACATTCGGCCCATTACTCCTTATTACATCCTAATGTTTTGTGAATTATTATTTTGAATTAATTTAATCTTTTTGATATTTTCTATTTCACACAACACTGTAAATAGTTTATATTAATGAAATATTTTTGGCTTGCATTATATGAAACACCATGTTTTCATTCACTACATGATTTTTTTCAAATTATATTAATGGAACACTGATGTTATGTTAAATTATATGAATGATTTACTTTACTCAATGGCTTGTGTAACACATAATACGATGTTTTACCGAACAATTATATGTTATTAAAATAATATCATTTAATATAATAATATATAATGTACCTTTTTTATTTATAGTTATTGACATAATATATTAATTTATGAAAATATAATGGTAAAAAAAAATTAATATGAATTCATAGGATACCAATTAATTATAAATGAACATAATACTCGATTGAATATAAAGGAAAATATTATTATTTTTATGGAATTAAAGAATTTTCCCCTAATAATCCAACATAATTATTATTTTTGAGTGATATTATTGTAATATATATAAATATATAAATTATATATTCATCAATTTATTCTAAAATTCATCGAATGGATTTGGTATACATATGATAAGAATAATACAATTTTAATGCTTAACGATATTTATTTTTATTAATGTATTTTTTTATTATTATATAGAACCCAATAAAATTCCAAATTTTTAAAAATTTATAGATTTTATATGTGAAAATAAACATCATATATTAATGAGGAACATAATAATTAGTATAAAGTATTATTTTTGTTTTTTCTATTACATTTAATTTTTAATTCATGTTAAAAAATAATGAATTTTACATATAAAAATCTTTTTCATCTATTTTATTTATTATGAAAAATGACATTTTAAATTGGTTTAAATTTTTAATAATATCGTAGTTTTATCATTAAAACATTTTTGGGTCATTTAAATCATTTTCACATTGAAATTGAATATAAAAACAAAGCATAACTTTGAACATTTTTACTTTAAAACCCCACATTGTCGACCCGACTAAGGTACATAATTTAAATTAATATTTACCCTTATAAGATTTTTTTAAGAAAAATGTATTCCATTTTTTTAAAATAAAAATCTATATTGTCTACTACGATTAAATAAGTTTTTTTAAAAAAATATTAGGGAATTTGGTTAACAATAGTTACCTCGATTAAGGTACAATTATGCTTAACTAAGGATTAAACATTAATAATAAGATACTAAATAGAGCATAAAATTATCCAAAATAATTTTGGTGGCCATATTTAGACCCTATAATACAATGTATAATCCTTTTAATATTATTGTATCAACCTTCCATTGAAAAACATTGGTGAATTTCCATTTCCCAAAATTTACATGGGTGAAACTCCACTATAAAAAGGAATCCTCTCCTCCGAGACACTCACACCCCTCATGAAATTATGGATCAAATAATATATAACAAAATAGCTCCCCAAAACACCTCCCTATTCCTATAATCCTCCCACTATGTAGAAATAAATCCAAGGAATCTCTTCGGTGAAAACTAAGAGGAGTTATCTGAATTAGAGGAATCATTTTTCCTCATGTTCTATTTTTAATTTCAATTCTCCACACCTAAAAACTTATTTTTACATTACTACATAACAACTCCAATATTATAAATATAATATTTTGTTATTATCCTATGGTTTATACAACACTTACACACATGTCTGTATAATTGGTAATGAAAATACTGTTTCTGTGCTCTTTGTACATTCGCCTCACAAAATGACGATTATTTATTCATCATTTACCACCTCTCATAGTAGAAATTATGATATAAAATATATTTATATATGTTATATATTATATATAAAATTTATTTTTAGTTGTTTAATCATTTTAAAACACATATCATTATACATTACATTTGGTGAAAAGATCTTATCTTTGTGCGAGGAAGTGTGGACTATCAGCCACTCAAAGCAATATGATACATTCATACACTACATAAAATATTTTAAGTATGAATTTAATGAAATTATATGATATGTATGATAATATAATGATTATGGAATAGTTATATATATATATATTTCAATAAATTTTTTCATTCAATATGATAATAAAATGGATACAGTGTACATGCGTACATATAACTTAATATTTACATGAAGGTTGTGTTAAATTGCATAATTATATACCCTATATATTATTATAATATAGTCATATAAAATATAAATTATATTTATATAATGGTTTACATTTTTAAAATCGTGATATAATTTTAAGAAAAATTATAAAACAAATTAAGAAACTTAAAATGCATAATGTGTATAGTACCTAAAGTGAAAAAATCACATTGATTTGTTAAAAACAAAGGAATATAAAGTCATTATATAACACATATGGTATTATATATAAAAATATTATTCTAAAAAATATTTAAAATATACATAAATTTTTTATACATGAATCTTGTACAAGTATGATGAGTATCCAGACAAAAGATAAGTGAATTTCATCCAACATTTTATATTAGATAGATACAAGCTTTACTCACTACAAATCCCTTTTGTACTGTGTGTATGCAACCCATGTAATATTTATATGAATATTATAATTAATTTTTTGGGGTCTTTATATATACATTTTTATGTTTTTATTGGATTTATTTTTAAAAAATTCTCAAAACGGCAAAATAATTTTTCCTCAATTTTCTATCTTTGAGACACATGTAATACCTTGAAAATATAAAGTTTGAATATAGTAATTAATAGAATATAAATAAAAATAGCATGTGTGTAAGGGAATATAATATCCCAATTATATAATATAGTTATTATATTAAACTAATTCTATTTAATTAATAGGTATAAAATCATGTGAAAAAGAGTTAGTGAGAGAAACACTCAACAATGAGTTTTTTCAACAGCTTGCATTACACTCATGATCATGTTTTAACAAAAACAAATATAAAATTTAATATTATTATTTATTATAATAAGATATAATATAATAATTAATATTTAATTTATGTTTTGTATAAACATGATTATAAAAAAATATAGTTTACAAAACTAATAAATTTGTTAGAAATTATTTATAAATTAAAATGAAAATCAATTAGATATTAAAAGAGGTATTATGATTTTTTGGGATTCTAAATCAGTTTTGACATAAAAAATGATTATTTATATTTAGTAAATGAATTTATTTAAATATATATTTTATATATTCAATTTAATATTTTTTATATTCGTAGATTCTTTTTTATAGATAATTGTAAGAACAACCCAAATTTTACTCATTAAAACATATATTTTAATAAAGGTAATATTACTGCCTTTTAATGGTGTACCCATTTTAAATATTAATTTTAACACATTAGATGATATAATATGTGAAAAAGAACTTAATATTGGCAATAAAATCGTAAATATTATGTTAGGATGTTTTTTTTATATTTTTCTGAATAATTTATTTTTACTAATAAATAATGAAAAATAATAAATTTTAGTTCAAAACATTAATATCATGTAATTTATTTACAGGGATAAATTATATTTTAAATTGGTTTCAAACATTAACTAGATAATATTTATATCAATTAATCCAATGTATGTCAATGTATTCAATTTCAAATTGACATTTACTATAAAATAGAGTAACATTATTGAAATTATACTTTAAAAACATGCATTGTCATCCCTTCTACAAGATTAAATTGAAATTAATTTCAACCACTTATGTGATTATAATTTTCAAAAATTTATTCCATATTTTGAATTTTCATAATTTATAATGCCTAAAATGGTAGACATATATTTTTTTACAAATAATATTAGTGAATGTAATTAAAATTTATTACAATGATTAATATAAAATAAAAACAAATAAGAGACAAAACGTATATCGTAATGGTTAAAATGACATAGAAACTTTTCCCAAATATATGTTTTTTCCCTATTTTGATGCTATAATTCATTTTATCCAATTGGTTCCATTAATTTATTTAAATTAAATATTAAAAATGTTTATGGAATTCGTTTTTCAAAATATTACTTGATTGGTACTACACCTCCACTATAAAAGGCCTCCTCTCTTCCCACTACCTCACACCTATAAAGCCACATTTTCTTGAACCAAATCTAACCAAATATCTACTCAAAATAACTTGATTATTCTTATAAGCCTCATAATTTTTATGAAGCAATCTATGGAACCCTTTTGGTACAAACCAAAAGGCATTACCCGAATAATAGTTAAAAAATTTCATCATTTTTCATAGTTTTATTTCCATTCTACACTCCCAAAACAATTCTTATTGTATTTATAAATAAAAAAATTGTATAATAAATAAAATAGGATATTTTTATGTGAATATTTATTAATATAATACACAAACCTCTATTTAATGGGTTACAAACGTGCAATTTCTTTGTACTGAGAATTACTTCCACATGAAATAATGATTATTAATTTTTCAATTACCACATCCTATGGTGGAAATTATGATGGAAAATATATTTATATATGAAATATTTTATATTTATAATGTCTTTATGATTTCTAAATTTTCATTTATAAATTAACTTTATGCTTTCCATCTACTGTAAATATGATAATTTTGTTTGAGGAAGTGTGGACTACATCCCCCTCAAAGTAATGTGACTTGTCCATTCTATAAAAGGAATATATAAAGGGTGATATTGAAAAACATATTTAACACATATAAATTATATATAATAGTGTAATTATAATTTACATATATAATTAACATTATGTTCCTTTAATAGTACAATGAAATGAATGTAGTGTTCCTGTGTACGAATGGCATAATGTCTCCTCAAACGGTGCATTTAATTTCATATCTCCAAGAATTAAACATTATACAAAATGAATATTGTTTATATATTTATATTATAACTAAATTATTATTTATGTTATGAATTTTTTGAAATCATGATCTATGTAATAGTAAAATAAAATGAAATTTCAAAACATACTTGAGAATACTACGCAATTAACACACGAAGTAGTTAAAATAATGAATGAGTGTTAACAAAATATTAATTAAATATTATAAGGAAATAATTATTTTTTTATAAACATTATTATGTCTCTAGTATATGATAATAGTAATTTTTGAATCACTATAATTTTGGATAAATACCAAATTAAAAACAGAAGGTTAATATAATGGATTCTTACCATACATTTCATTTTGTGAGGCCTCATCCATACAAACTAATTACATATTGTGATTAGTGTATCTACTATGACATTTCTAAATTATATCATTAATCCTTTTCTATATGGTATAAAAAAAATTCTGTAATGGGTATTATTCTTTAAATGGTTCTAGTTGTAAGGGAATCATTGGGATGTTCAGTTATTATATTCCTAAAAAATGTTCATAATTATTATCTATGAAATACCATTTCCTTTTATGTTTGTTAAGAATATCACGACACAATTAAACTATATTAGTAATTTTTTCATGGGAAGTATGATTGAATAAATTTATATTCACAAAATTGGAATTATTTTTTTCCAAAATGTATATCATTTTAAATACAATGTTCACATTTATTGTAATTTGAATAAATGGAGAATTAATGAAACATATATATAATCTATACATTAAAGATACATTTTCATAAGTTATATTGTTTATTAAATATATGAGGAATGATTTGGACAATATGTACTCATATTGGGGACCATTTTTTGGAATTCACTATGGGGTGGGGACAGGTAAATGAAATCCCCTCGTTGCATCGATTTTCTCATGAGACAAATTAGTTGGACAAATAAGAAAATCTTAAACTATATTTTATCAATTAAACTACATTGTTCCTATGAAACATGAAATCTAATAATTAAGAATTCCCATTATTGATAAATCAATTATTATTTATACTTGATATTTTATTGTCAATATATTTGTGGATGCATTTCATTCTCCGTTCATTGATTTAATGGAATGTGTTTTCACCTTCTTACCTTTCCTTTTGGATTTTTAATTAACTATTTTTAATGAATTTTGTAAAAATATTTTTAAATTTACATGTTATTTTACTAAATTTCATTCATTATTTCTTCCTTATTACATACTCTTAATAACAATTTTAGCGCATCCTTATTATGTTTCATTTACCTAGGTTATAAGGAAGAAATATTTGAATATGAATTCAAGGATGATGCTAATTTATTTTTGTTATAAATTATAATTTTAATTTATATTTTCTATTATATTATGGGTGTCATGTTTTAAGATAGATTTACAAGGATGTTTAATTGATTGGTCATACTTGATTTGATTCTTGTTAATCGTTATAATGTAATAAAAATAATACACTATCTATATACTTCATAGTTTTCGGAATTATAGTTGGTATAAATTGATAGTTTGGAACAGCTTTGGAATTTTCACAATGAAAAAAATATTAAGGAACATTACCATATAATTGACTATGAGGATGAATATATGAGAATATCCTAGAAATTAGAGAATGGAGATATTAAGTGGGTATTGCTAGAAATACATCCCCATTGGATAATACATGTGGACATAGTTCTTTCACATATATACATTAGAATAATAAATTCGACAAGGTCATCTTGGCATAACTCTCGATAACTTCTAACATGACGATGGGCCTTACTATGCACATGTTATGAAACTCATGGGGGATATTCTTAGGGTATTTCAAATCATATATAAATAGAATTATGAAGGATTTTAAATTAAATATTTCCCCAAAGTAACCAAATATTATGAATCTAGGATTTATGATGCATAAATTTATGTCATGTTCTATATTAAATTTAGATTTATAAAAAATATAATTTATTTGTAGCTAATCCATTATATGAAATTTTTTAGAAATTTCATCGTGAAGGAAGAATGGTATAAATAATCAAAGAAAATATAGATATTTCCTTTATGTGGAATCAAATACAGCTAGTTTTGGATATATGAATGTTATGGATATAATATGGAAGGTTAGTCAGGTTATAAAAAATATATATTATTGAATTGGGAAATATTTTCCATAGAGATAATATCATATGTTGTATCAATTATTGAGGGAAAATCTCCCATCATTTAGTCAGGCTTCTATTCCAATTATAGCCTTGAAATGGATTATGTCATTTTTTTTGACATTTACAACCTTTGAATGAAATGAAAATAAAATGGTTACACTTGATGTCTATTTTCTCCAAGGTGATTAAAATCAATAGTGTTCGTTGATCCAAAAAAAGGGAAGAAAAGGAAATTTAACTCATGCAATGAATTGAAATTAAGGATATGTTATTCCATAAATACAACCCTTATGATCTGAAAATTGAGATGACGAGAATGTTTCATTTATTAAATAAAATGGAATGAGAGAAACTTTTGAATTATGAAGCTTCCATTACATGTTTATCTAGGTATTATAGTGATTATATATGAAAATTTAAGTCCAAGATAATCCATTTATTTGATGGTCTTAGTCTATGTAAACAATCAGAAATAGTATCACATAATATTTCATCTTATGGATTGATATTTTAATGTTTTATAAAAATTGAAAATGAATTGTTGAGATCATATGTATTAATGGAAATCTAAGAGAAAAAGGGGTCTTATGAACACCATGAAAAGGGGAATGAATCACTTATGAATATGTTAAAGGAGGATTTTCCAATGCTTGATAACTATTTAAATAATAACAAATTTATTATTGTTGTAGATCATAAAAAATTTATATGTTTTGTTATTTAAGAATAGTTTCTAACTAGGGTTGTATAACATGGGGATATTTCAATATTTTTTACCTATATAATCTAATTCACCTATGAACTAATTATTTTTTTATTTAATGATTAAATAAATAAATTGAATTAATAAAATAAAAGAAATGAAAAAATAATATGAATGTTTAAAAAAATTGTAAATTACCGTGAAACTCTAAATATAATGAAATTATTGAGGAAAAGTATTTCTCCCAGGAGAATATTTCGGTATCACCTACTTTGACCAGATTCAAATCTACATGTGAACACACTCCATCATATGTTTTCTAACAACAATATACCCTTGGTATGTGTAAAACATTTGTTTTTATACGAAAAATAACACCCTCTATCAACCACCTCAATTATGGGGAATTTGTTTCATATTATGATGTTAAACATTATACATCTATAGTGAGAATTAAAACCACAAAAAGTATCCTTATAATTTAATAAAATTCTATAGAATACATAGAATTAGGTACTGGAACCAGATTACGCCACTAAGATATTCCCTGGTTCTGTGAAAAATAATAATGCCTGTAAGAGTTCAAAGTTTTAAGATGATAAAATAAAAATAAAAGATGTAAAATAATGGAAGAAATAAGGGTGAAGAATATGGACGCAAAAATAAAAATATTTCATGAAATTATTAGAAATATAAATTATAATTGGAATAAAAAAAGGAAAACAAAATGATGAATAAGAAGAATTTTGGGATAAGGTTATAATAGAATGCCTCCTTCTGTTTATGTATCCTCTATGGTTCCCTAGATGGCTTGGAAAGAAGAGGTTCACCATAGTTTTTGGGTAAAGAGGATGATTTTTTGTTCCTTAATATTTCCTCCTAATGTATGATAATATTTAAACCATTAATTGGAAGAGTCATGCATTACATAATTCATGAATGATGTTAATATATTTTTTTTGTCACCTAAATATTACCTCATATTTTTTCATATGTAGAGATAGTTATTTATTTTTTACTCTGAGAATTTATTCGGCCCAGGAAGGCTCTCCAACATTCAAATCTTAGAATTATCATGCATTAATAACAATGAAAATTTCTTCTTCACACCTAAAAATATTCATGAAATATGTTTCCCAATTTTATATGTGTCTCTTAGTTATATTTCAGCTCATTGTTTTTCCATAAGGAGGTTATGGTTCCCACATTAAGAATCACCAGAACTATGCACATTTTTCATAACCTAAATTTTAATCTGGTTTTGGGCTTTCAAATGGAGGATTTGTCTATAAGTCATAGAGAATGAAATGAATCCAATTATTTATAGAATCATTAAAATAAAATATTATCCTAATTTTGAACAATATATAATATTTT
The DNA here is from genome assembly GCA_963277665.1 of Viscum album. Lineage (NCBI taxonomy): Eukaryota > Viridiplantae > Streptophyta > Magnoliopsida > Santalales > Viscaceae > Viscum > Viscum album. The sequence continues at coordinate 23,706,153 of OY728120.1, read as the reverse complement.
ATTCCAGAAACATAAATAATTTAAAACTGTTAAAAAATGGAAAAGTTTTACTGTTAATATCAAAATACAACTAAAAACATATATTGTGGAAATTTCTTATAAAATTACACTTTTTAGGATTTAAAAAATTGAAGTATATTGTAAAATTGTTGAATAACATTTTATCTATAAATTCCACCACACACAACCCATTCTTTTCCTCAATAATAATATCTCAACATAAAATTAAGAGGGCACTAACTATAATAATATTCAAATTCCGAAATAAGAAAATCAATCAATTTTATATTCCAAATAAAATAATATAATGTTATATCGAATATTAATTCAATTTCCCATTTTTCAATGATATAATCATCTCAGGTATATTTATTTACCCCTTTTGAAAATAGTTTAACTTCTCTAATAAATTATTCTAGCTTCTTATTTCATAATTAATAAACATGAAAAATCATTACTTACCTCACTTTTAAAAATTTTATCTCATCTCTCATGATAAAAATAAAATATAGGTATGCTCATATCAAGAGAAAATTATCTTTTTTCCATAGACTTATAATAGAACTAAATTACTTTCTTTGTAGAGTCAAAAATCCCATAACAACATGATTGATTTAATTAAAGGTTCAAATTACTCTAATTCTTAATGATGGTAAGATTTAAAGAATTAAAAAATAAGGATCAAGGATGGGGTTTATCTCTTAATTACAATACCTCATATAAAAAAATGTATGTTTAATTTTAATCCACCATTCAATGTAGAAACTCCCACATCACTCAAACTGAATGTACGATCATGATGAAATTATAAATTTTGATTAATTTGTGCACCCACTTGATTGTTTTTTATAATTTTTTTATTTTTCGAAGATCCATTTTTTTATTAATTCAATGTTATATTTTTAATGAACCTCGCATAAACCACCCAACCACAATATTAAAATCATAGGTCTATTATTGGTGAATTTTTTTAAAAAAAATTATATTCCATTATTATGATTTTTTTGTTCTTTTTATAATTTTCACTTTTTTTATATTCAATATGGATAAAACAATAGAGTACAATGAATGATTCCAAAAACTTTTTCAATTCCCATATTAAAACCCCCAAACATATTCTATAAAATTTAATAACATCTCTTCCACAATGATTCCTATTATCCCCACACTACTACCTTAAAAATAATGCAATTAGTAAGAGTGGGGTTGGAATGGAAAAACTTGCTTAAAACATGGATCATTCCTATAACTATAATTCATGATCTCTATGTGATAAAGAAGGATTAATTTAATCGTTATCTTTAAGGATAATTTCTTTTCACAAGAATCCTAAATAATTTTAAATGTGTACTTTCATAGTCAATCATTAGAAAATTTCATATACAAGTTTTGGTTAGTGTCATGTCCCAAGATCACTTAAGAAATATTCTCAAGAATATATTGAAAGTACATAGTCTAAAAATGCTTTTTGGAATGGGAAATATGGTCAAGTAAAATCAATAATTGTGTGGATAATAACTAAAAATGAAATCACATGAATTTCATAAAATTAAAGCATGAAAATGGTTGAGGAATTTCACTATCATGAATTGAAAATTTATCTAAAATTAGTATTCCCCCTTTAAATATCCTTAAATCACATTAAACATCCAATTATTTATTTTACTCTTTAAATTTATTTTATATTGGAATATAAAACATGGAATAACATAATTCCTTAGAAACCTGTCTCTTCTATATCTGTCATGTAATGTATGAATTCCAGCATGGGGTGCAATTTTAGTTTAATACCCCAATAATGACTTGTAAAAACTATAAGGAGTTTAATAAATAAAATTTAAAATTTATCTACCATTGGAAAAAATAATTATACTTATTTCCTCCTAGGATATTTGGTTTTTTTATCCATTATTAATCTACCTAATGAAATTACCCAATTAATAAATTGATTATTTCATTTAAGCTCAAAAACATAATACGGAGTGGGATACATGTTGGAAAAATTCATAACACTAAATTTTAAATATAAATTCCTATGATTGAAAATGAAATTAATAAAATGAATGTAAATGATAAATCGTGGTATAATTCCCTAATTGGTTGAAACATTTTTACTACCACCAGAGGGATGTACCAATTGTTATCCAAAGTCTAATGGTTTTTTGGACTTATTTGAATTTTACCACCACATGGGGATTTTACCATTATATATTTCATTGATATTATTGAGGATAAATAAATGTATAATATACACCATATATACCCCTTATCAATGTGGTACAACTATCTTGGTAGGTGTATGATTATGTATTGAACATTATCTTCCTTTGATGATACGTATGCATCCTTTTCTTTTTCTTCTAGTGCTACCTCAATGTGGGATGCATGAATTGAATGATTAAAAAGAATTTAAGTATGTATTTATATTTTAAGGTAACTTAGATTTTAATAATAAAAATGAATATACCTTTCACAATGATCATCCTCTATCATGATTTTCCCAAGATTCGATGCCTATATCTCATCATGGGCCTCTTCAAATTCATGAAAAAATGTCAAGGAGCTCCATGTGTTCCTCAAATAGTGCAAGTTCAGCTTCATCCTCTTCATCTATGGAAAATAAAGGATTGACCTAATATGAAAATTATAATACATTTTCAGTGATAATAAAATTATAATGAATAAAATTATTAAATATAGAGTACAATTATATGTTATCTCCCTATGTCGGTTCATGATCATTCAATTTTTATGTAGTAAGTTCCTCTTGAACTTTGATATCAATGCATGGTGTCAGGTATTCATACTCCACCATCTTTTATTCTAATTCTAAAATTTGGATGAAATAGAACACTTCTTTTTCAATTGGCATGTACCATGGTTCTAGAACTTCTATTATATAAGGATTGTGGATAACATGTTTTATGATATTCTCATTTCAAAATTCATTCAGATCATGTTGATCACCCACATGTAGCTAAGCACGCATGTCTTCCTCATCATGAATCAACTCTAGATCACCACAGTCATCATGGATCTCATTCGTAAAATATTTGGGTTTTTCATATTCCTTGAGTTTGAGGAAAACTTCTTTGAAGTCATTAATGAAATTGGATAAATCTAGTGGCACTTCCTTCTTGGATTAGAATATTTTTTTCTAGTTCGGAGTTCATCGTCCAAGGCTATCAAATCATTAAGTGAGATCAATGTTGATACACTTCTTTGTTTCCCATTGACTATTATTATAATAAAACCTACCATTTTTGGAGTGTCTCTTAAGTAAAATATGCCTATTTGTTTTTCACTTATGAGTACCTATTCCATGTATCGAAAAATTGATCAGATAAAAACCTCATGGAAAAAGAATTCATTTTTTGGTTTTTTTAAAATTTTAAAACATTGAAAACTATATTAAATGTTAATATAATTAAATTAAAATAATCAGTGATTAGATCCATAGAAACGATGACATTTTTGAGGAACTACTGTAATAGGGTGTTGAAAATGAAAATTTCAACATTTTCCTAGTGAGGAACAGTAGATAACTAGTGTCCCCTTACTTGAGGAGCATTCTCGGGTTTTTTACCGACTTGATCTAAGTCACCTAATATATAACTATTTTTGTTGTTTAATGTTTAATTAATGAAATGGAAAAAATAAAATAAAAAAGTAACATTAAAGTAACATTATAATCTAAATTAACATGGAATGATTAAAAAAAGGAATTAGATAATAAAATATGTTATCCCTAGAGAATTTTCATGGAGAACCTTTTTCAACCAGATTCAAATCTACTTGGGGATCAAAATACATTAAATATGTGAAATCCTCAATTTATCTCAGTTATGAACACAAATAATACCACTCATCAATAAGAACTCCATATATCCCTATTATCAATCAAGGGAAATGGTTGTAGGTTATGAAGTTAAATATTAGAGAATGACATAGAGGATTACACCCACTATAAATTATTCTTTGTGTTAACTTAATGAAGATAAGAATCATAGCCATGGGATCAAGAACCAGATTACTCCCTCATGATATTACATAGGTATGTTACTCATATTCATCAGTATATATGTTTACGATGGTATGATGAGAAGAATAATATAAACGTTTAAGATGAAAAGAAGAAATAAGGGTCATGAAGATGGACATGAAAATAAAAAAAATAAATTAATTTAGTAGAAATATAAATTTTAATTAGAAAACTATAAATAATGATAACTAAAAAAATATGTAGAAATATGGGAGAAGGTTGTATTACCCATCCTCCCTCAGTAGAGATCTCCACATTGGTGCCTCAAATGGTTTTAATGGAGGGGTTCACAGTAATGTCCCAGTTTTGGGTGCCACATAATGGTTCCCCGTACCCAGTTGGTCACATGTACTCAAGTGCATTTCCCAAAATGCGAGAGGCATTCAACTAGTTATGAGGTTCTTAGATGTGATTGTGGGTAAAATATACACTCATTAGCAAAGTATGCATCGAAGAATAAAAATTAATTAATAGTAGCAGATGCAATAACAATATTCTACAAGTAAACAATGGAATACAAAATGTAAATATACAACTTGAGCACATATATAAATGATTCATGTCACATATGTCTAGGAAAATATACAATGAAGTAACAATTCTAGAAATATAGTACAAAACCTAAGTACAAAAGAAAACAGATAAACTCTAGAAGTATCAAAATCCAATTCTTGTTCCCATGCTCTCTAGATCTACAGAAATCAAGTACCAAATGACTAAGGGAATATGACATTATCTACACCTGCAACCATATAATCAGTTTGTGTCCAAAACCATGACCAAAATTGGGTGTGAGATGAAAATCAGCATGCAACCACCATATGATCTACCCCTAACTGTTTGTGTGTATATATAATAGATAATAATATAAATGCAACAATGAAACTTGGAGTACACATAAGTAACCATATCCTAATGATACCATTAACATTTATTATTAGTTAATTTTCATTATTTAGTCAGTTATCATGAACATATATCTCATAAGACTACCCAGCAAGGCCAAATCTGAGCCCGTGCTTTGGCTTGGAAATATGTGTCATAAACATTCAATAATGAAATTAACCATCTGGTAGCTAACAAATTCGAACCCCTCTAGAAAGGTAATGATTTAAAAAGGAAAATGAAATCTAAGGAAGAACTTACTCTCAATTCCCCCTATAGTCTTTCTAGAATAACTAAAAACACTCTGGGGAACACTCAACTACACTTCCCCATGTCGTCACATAATCTAAACAATAGTCACTTTGAGGAAGCACTCACTATCAATACCCCATGTGATCTTCTAGCATGAAAAATTGAAGAAATGTTGAGGTAGCACTCGACAACAATTCCCCTTATTTTCTAACAACATTAAGTTCTAACAGCCCTATTTGATTCATTCATGCATATACGATAACATACAGCCCAAGGTAATCTCAACTACAACATGGATAAACAATTCAAATTGAAAGCACAAGCATTTAACAAGTGTGAATTAGGCAATCAGTTCTATCCTATCAAGTATGGAATGGAAACAAGGTATGCCTCATGGGCTACCTAGACCAGATGGCCTGAAACATTCAAATAAGGAAAATCACAAATGTGGTGTTTGAGAAACAGGAAATTTCACATAATATCACATCAAAAAACATTAATCCAACTATCAATCTAAGGCAGATAAAATATTTTTCCACTTACTTAACCCAAAATACTCGAAACATGGGTAATCAACACATTGACATATAAAACTAAAGGACGAACAAAGAAAGGCATCAAACTGCATAACTCGACATTGTACAATCGATATATCTAAACCTCACCCTTGATTCGACCTAGATAATCGTAGATCTACAAAATCATAAAAAATGTTCAATGATGAATTACTAGAGTGAGATAGAGGAGAAATCGGGATGTGAGATTCATAAAGTAGGAAGGACTCAATGGTGGTATTTTAACACACCTTCCGGAGTTTAATTTGGGGAACAGAAGACGGATCAATGTCTTGGAGAAGAAATGTTTCTCTAGACATATCCTGGATGAGATGAGGTTATAAGAAGTTATTTTTGGGGATTATACTTGACCGTATTATACTTAATCAAAACGAAAATGAAAAAGTACACGACATGTTTATTTAATGTATATTCTGTGTCCATGCCTCAACTAACCCCGACAATTTATTGTCTCCGGGTCACCACCTATGGATACGTACATGGAAATTACATGTCCAGTACACGGCTACCCGTGACAACCTGGTACATGGTGTGTACCCATAAGTACATGGCTTGTTTTTTTCAAAATGTCCAAAAAAAACTCGCTTTTTTTATTGAAAAAATGAAAAATAAAAATTCATACCTGAAAAGAAGATCTATGTTCATAAAAACACCCCCCTAAAATAAATTCATCTTTGAATTTTCCAAACAAGGTGTTAGAGAAGAATCCTCAAAAAGATTTGGCCACTTCGATCACACATCGACCTCCCTCACCCAAGTCTAGTCCTATACATTCCCCTACTTCCATATCACCCATACCAGAGGAGAAAACTAACTATGGTGATAATATGTGCTTTGATCAATAATTCTGATAGGATGCTCCTCGAACAATGTGTCTACCACCAACTCAACCTCCTCAGGATGAAAAACAGGAGATGCGTCTGAGAAGTAATGCTATAGCTGAGAAGCGTTGAAGACATCGTGCATAGCCTACTACCTCTGAGGTAACTACAACTGATAGAAAACTGGCCCGACTCTCTCTAATAGCTCATATGGCCTGCCATATCTCGTTGAAATATTTCTCATTCTCCTAATCCTCCAGTGTCCTAGCCTCTGTGTGACACACAAGAAAACCTGATCTCCGACCTCGAATAGAAGAGGATGTATCTGTCAATCAGTACACGACTTCTGTCGAGACTATGCAATATCCATTCTCTTTTGAATCAACTACACCTTCTCTATGGTATCTGGGACTAGATGAGGTCCCAACATAGCTTCTTATCCTTCCTCCATCCAACATACGAATGATCGGTATGGACTACAATACAATTCCTCATAAGGTTCCATCTTAATAGTTTCTTCGAAATTATTTTTTCCTTAAACATGCACTAGATGTATGTGCTTCTCCCCAGAACCTCTATAATCTAGGACGCATGCTCGAATCATGTCCTCCAACAGATGTATCATGTGGTCTCACTATAAATCTTTCTAGGGATGGTAAGATATACTGAGAAGTACATGTGTACCAAGATCTCTCAGTAGTCCCATTGAGACACATGGAGTAAACCAAACATTCATTTTTGAAATGATAGTGTGTAGAACTCCATGGAATCGTAAAATATCTCGAATGTAAAACCTTCCAATCTCATCATCACTGAGGGTCTTGTTTATTGCCAAAAATATTACAACCTTCATATGTCTATCAATAACAAACCAAAATGAAACATTCTCTTTGGGAAATCTAAGAAAACCTATCACAAAATCCCTCACGACATCATTCCACATCCACTCAAAAATGGTAATAAATCCCTCATGACATCATTCCACATACACTCAAGAATGGGTTAATGCTGTAGAAGACCTACTGGTCATAGATGCTACACCTTCACCAGTTGACATGTGGAACATATCATAACAAAAAAACCACATCCCCCTTCATACCTGGACACTAATATTGATGGTGTAGATCTCGATATATCTTGGGAACAATAGGAAGAAATACCCAAAATGATGAATTAAAATAACATATCATCTCCTCATGTTTGTCTTCTGAAACCCATACGCATCCATGAAAATAAAACATATCATACTCTCTAATGGTTCAACCATGAGTATGGTCCTCTCATAACTCACTCTTCTATAGGACTGGGCCTTCAGGATATAATAGATGACTTATTTATACTAGATCCATAATAGTAGATGTAAATACCATAGAATAAATAAAATTCTACCTTTTTCTATCGTGCACCACCAAATGCATCACAGAGAATAGAGCCACAAGCTCCCACTCACTACTGGACTCTAGAACTACCTATACTTGATTCCTTTTTCTCAACACATCAGCCACTGAATTTCCTTTCCCATTGGTACAGGAAAGCACAATGTCAATAGACTGATGCTACTCAACCCACCTTCACTGTATCAAATTTAAATCCCATTGGGTAATGATATACATGAACATTATGGTCAGTGAAAACCACTAAATGATCTCTACAAAGTTAATGTGTCTAACAACACAAGACATGAACAACTATAGACAACTCAAGATTGTGCATTGGGTAATTCCTCTCATGTGGCCTCAAATACCTAGAACCATACTCAGCGAATACTTTCCCCTATATAAGTACTACTCCTAGCCTGATACTAGATGCATTATAGTAAATAGTGTTACTATTTCCTGACTCTGAAAAAACTATTATTGATGCTGAATTAAATCATCCCGCCAGCTCCTAAAAGGCCGAATCATAAGAATCTAACCATGAGTACTTCACAACCTTCTTAGTCAGGCCTATCAAGAGAGATGCAAAGTGTTAAAAGTACTATATAATTCCACTATAGTAACCAGCTATCCCTATAGAAATTCATACTTCAACGAATCTCATCATCATCTCGCAAGATATTACCTCTATCATTTTCTATAGGACTACTAATACTCCTATATATTAGATAACATGACCCCAAAAGTGAATATGGTCCATCCAAAAGTGGAATTTCAAGATCTTAGCATATAACAGATTCTCTCTCAGTGTACCCAAAATGATCTGATGATGTGTGGCATGGTTGTATCAAGTGTGAGAGTACACCAAGATATCATCCATAAAAACAACCACAAAAGAATCCATGTAAAGATGAAACATGTAGTTCATCAGTGAGATGAAAACTAAATGATCCTTCATAAGAACAAAGGGTATAACCTAATACACATGTATATCATACATGCTATGAGAGGTTGTAAGAGGTTTATTTGATTGTAAGAAATGAAACATAGGAAAAATAGATCTCAAGTCAATCTTTGAGAACACCCAAGCTCCTCAATGATAATGAAAGAGATAATCAATCCTCGGTATGGGGTATCCGATATTAATAGTCAACTAGTTCAGCATCCAATAATCCCCATAACGTATGTCGATACCATCCACCTTCATCGCAAAAAAAGGATAGATGATCCGAAGGAGAAGTACTGGGTAAGATGAAACCCTTTTTATTTAAATCCTCCAACTGCTTCTTGAGATCCTGAAAATCTGGTGGATCCATCATATTAGTGGGAATGGACATCGATACCACTCCTGAAAAAATCACAATAGAGAAATATAACTATCGCCCTGGAGGTAATCCAGAAATGTCAAGTGGAAATAAATATCTGAAACAATTGACAACTGGAGGAAATTTCATCTATGAAGTCCCCTAGACTTCCAGATATAGACTAGAAATCTGGGCTGTGACACCTCTCAACCTGGGATGCTTGGTTCTAGCACTTCTCACCTGGAAATCTCATTATCCCTTATGTAGAAACAATCATCCCTCTGCTGACGTCAGACTCACCGAACAAGGATAGAAATCGATAGCATCCTATAACGGAATGTACCATTCCATTCCAAGAATGATGCCATATCTCATTATCTCTAGGAAATAATGGTCCCATTGTAAGTGACACCAACCATCTCCAGGAGGGATCTCCTTTCACTGACCTACACTACCAGTTCCTGTCACCAACGGAGTTTTTAGAATCATGATATCATCAAAAATAATGACATAGAATCTAAGGCTCTCCACAATAGGCAGATATATAATGTTATGGAAATCCCATGTATCATAATGAGTAGAAAGTAAAACTAAGGAAACAAAAATAGTACCAATAATCGTAGAAGGTACGGGATGTTACTCTTGCTGGATATTCTTCAGCACAAAATCCTGACCTCTAATGCAAACCTATGAAGCAGTCTGAGATTGCTGAGATGATCCACCCTTCACCTATTGAAAAAAATCTATCTAACCACTGCGACCATGACGAGCACAACAGTCTGAAAATCTTGACAAACTCCATGCCCCAGCATGATGGTGAACTGGTGGACCTGATCCAGAATGATGATTCGAAACAATTCCTCCATAACTAGCTATTAGATGGAGGGTGATGTAGAAATAATGAAAATGTCCCATATTTTAGCAAGATCGGAACTCAACTGGGTCTCCTGGGAACTAATGTTTCTATGTCCTCCCTTCCCGCACTAGTATCACACTACTTGACTACCTAAAAAAACCCCACCTACACATATCTCCATGTGTATACTCTCTATGAATCTTCATACTATCAGTTAGAAGAGTTCCATCTCACGATAGTGAACTACCATGTCCCACTACTCTAAAATCCCTCAGATTGTGCTCGGTGATCAGTCCATGGTTTACTATAGAAGATATGGAAGTCAACCTGAAAATGTTCACCTAGGATCATGTGTAATTACTGACACCATCCTCAAACATTCTTTCCAGAAATAACTCATCACCCCCCAGAATGGGTGTGAAGCATTGTAGAACTGTGAAGTGAGAAGAATTATCTAGGATTGAGAGACTACCATGACTCAATATAATGATCTCTTGTTCTTGGTCCAACCTGATTCTCTCTAGGTATAAGTTGTCATAGAAGGTCTGATGGAACTCATCCAATTCCATAACCCACTAGAAACTCACTTATGATATCACATTCCACCACCTCTTTGTAGAACCCAGAATCATGTATCTATAGAGCTTCAACATCCTCTCTGGAGGTGTCTTGATATGATCAATGATAGAATGAATGGATTCCAACCGTGAATATTTAGCCGGAGGTTCTCAATCCCCTAAGAAAGTGGGAGGATTTTTTGTGAAAAAACTCGTGAAAACTCTACCACAGACAGGGAATGATGCAGTGTTCCCTGGAAGGTCTGCATCACCCTCATGAATCCATCTCAAAACTGTGATTCAGAACCTGTATCTTCTATAACTGATCACTCCACGATAGTCACGACAAGAGGATCTACTGGTAGTCCATGATCTACCATTTCTGTTGTTTGATCATTTCCCTGTATCACGGATACAATAGGAGGAGGTCTCGATGGCATGACTCTACAATGTCAAGCACACACTTTTGTACAAGATTATGAAAGAATAAAACATAGATTTTTAATAAAGGATCATGGAAAGAAAAATAATCTTGTTATAAAAAATAGGGGTACACGACGTGTATAAACCTTACATGGCATGTTTCCTTAGGTTTTTATCATGGGCTAGTACCTCCGTCAAAATTGGTCTTGTAACACCCCTACACATGGTGTGTTTCTTCTGTGACTCGGTATTTGCATGAATTTGTTCTTCCTTCCCATGTTCTTCTACACGACCAAACCATAAGGCTCTCTCTTAGGTAACACTTCATTTCATGATTACCATAATCCCGGCGTGTACCATTTATGTTTCAATAGCCCATGTTGTTAGCCACACAGTGGGAGACAAGGTTGACGCTACCCAGTGTGAATGAAAAGAACACAACATCTATAACCTATGTTCCATCCACTCATGTAATTCGTCACATGAATGGATACATGGCTCTTACAAAAGGGTGTGTACTCTATGTATATGTCATGTTTCACGCAACATTTTCTATCCTCTCTCTTCTCCTCACACAGTCTGTCACATGGATAAGGACTGCAGGGAATGTCCATATAGTACATGTTGTGTACTTAAGAAAAAAATATTTCTTCCAAAATAAATGGATACATGGATTTTATTTATCATCATAGAACATGTATTCTCGGTTTTCCCAGAAAGTAAGGCACATAAACAACTCTATAACCCAATAAAATGCTGAAACAAAAATTAATGTGTCAAATTCTGATTCGTGGTGGCCTATATTCCCTAGAAACCAAATCATGGCATCATATTCATGACATATTATAACATAATTCTATTAATGTTCAATATAATCCACAAACTACCGATCCAAGAGGACCCATAACCCATAAGGGATAAATATTTGGCATCAATACAAACGAAACATTGTATATTCCAATACCCTATCAAAATAGAAGGTCTTCTATCAAGTAATATATCACAACAACATGAATATCTATAATAACATCTGTTAAAATAGCATGCTATCAGTAATACACCCTAAATTACATAATAAGATCACATGACATGTGATCCCTATAGTGTGAATATATGATAGATGAGATGGAATACCCTCATCTCATCATGATACAACAAAAATGAAACCATAATGACATAAATCATAACATCAAAATTCATATGAATAAGCCAATGGTGAAATCAAACCAATTGTAAAAATTGAAAAACCATAAAAATTGCAACAATTTAGCTAAATTGGCACTTCCCTGTACATAGGTCAGCTACTACTGGGCACAACTTATTTATAATTACCTAATTCTTCATATCATTGTATATAGGATGAAAAATGTTTATCAAAGTTTAAAATAAACAACTTTGATACCACATTATATCGTCCAAGTTCTGAGTGATGCTTAATGGTGCCCCATACCCAGTTTCTCACATGGGATCAAGAGAATTTCCTTGAACGTCATAGGCTTCCGACTAGAATTCGGGGCCTTGGGTGTTATATTGGGGAAACTATGCACTCATTGGAAGAGTATTCATAATGGAGTAAAAAATAATAAATAGTATTAAAATCAATAATACCATAAAACATGTAAACAGAAGAAGACTGAATGTAAATAATCAAATAGGGCACATATATAAATGCTGCATGTCACAAATGTCTAGGAAAACATCCAAACAAGTCACAATGTTAGAAATACAGTACTAAAACCAATTACAAAAGAAAAAAAATAAAATCCATCAATATCACAAGCCTAATATTGGTCCTAGGATCTCCATATCCATAGCAATGATATACCTGATGATGAAGGGCGCTTTCCCTTATCTACACCTGCAACCATGTAATCTATTTGGATCTAAAAGCATGACCCAAACAGGATGTGTGAAAAATCACAATGGGTAACCACTACAAGTTATGTGCCTATGTTTTAGTGAGTATGTATAGAAGGTAATAATAGAAATATAGCAATGAAACTAGAAGTACAAAAAAGTAACCAAATCCTAAAGATTCGATTTACAGTCATTAGAATGTAATGTCAATCATTTAGTCAAGTATCACAAATATGTATCTCAGAAGACTACCTAAAAAGAGTAAATCCAATCTTGTGGTTTGATATAGAAGATGATTCAAAAACATTCAATATTGAAATTAGCCCTCTAGGTATCTCACATATTCTAACCCCTCTGCCCATGTAATTCAGTAAAAATACAAAGAAAATACGAGGAAGCACTAACATTCAAATCCTCTAAACTTTATTCCAGAATAACAACAAAATCTATATAGATGCATTCAATGTTAATTCCACACGTGGTCTCGTAATGTAAAATATAAACACTCTAAGGGATCACTCACTATCAATCCCCCCTGTTGTCTCGTAGTAAAAAATATAACAAACACTCTCTAAAAGCACTCAATGTAATTTACCCATGTGTTCTAACCACACCAGTATCTCAAAACCTAGTGTAATTAAATCATTCATTTACAATATCATGTTTTCCATGGTATAATCAAGTAATATATTGCTAAATAATTTCATTTCATATCAAAATCATTTAACAATAAGAAATTAGAAAATCAGTTCCATCATATCATGAATGTCTAGGAAACAATGTATGCCTCATGTGAAACGTTGACCAAATCACCTTAAACAATCAAAAAAGTAAAATCACCCAATTAGTGTTCCTTAAAAATGAAATTTCTTATAATATCACATTATCATACTTTAATACAAGAATGATTAAATGGTTTATAAACTAGGGTTCAATTTCATTAAACGGAAATACCCGAAACATGGGTAATCGACACATTGGCATATAAAACTCAATGAAAAAGAAAAAAGTATATAAACCACCTACCTATACATTGTACGGAAGATATAGTTGAACATAATCCTTTGAATCGAACAATAGCATTGTAGATATATAAAAACTTCAAAAAGTAAAAACTTGAATAACTCGAGAGAGAGAGAGAGAGAGGAGAAATAAGTAAGAAAGATTCCAAAAGAAAGAAGGACTCACCAGTGGGATTCCAATGCACCTGCCAGAGATCGATTTGAGGAATAGCTGGCATAACTATGGCTCAAAGGAGAAACATCTCACTCGGCTGTCCTTGGATGAGACGAGGATAGAAGAAGACATTTTTTTCACGAATATGATTTCCCAAATGTTTCATGTTTTTGGACTATTAAATGAATGATTTATGATTTCTAACCATCTTAAATGTTTATAATAAATTTCTTCTCCATAATTAATAACACTATTAGGGTATTTTTCCATTTTTGGAGAGAGTTATGTTTGTTTTACTCTTAGAATTTATTTTTCCTAGGTAGACTCTCAATATTATCATGTATTAATAATAATAATTAAAATTGCTGATTCACACATACTATTATTCATAAAATACATTATACAATGTCATATAAATTGATCTATCAAATAGTAGCTCATTTGGTCTGCCCATTTAGCTGTTATGGTCTTGAAAAAAAAATTCCTGATTAGTGCACTATTTCATGACCCAATTGGTATGATGGTTTTGGCCTTTCATTGGAAGGATTTAGCTTTGGGTCCAAAAAATGAAATAAATCCCAAGAAGTATTGAATCATAAAATTAATGAAATTCATGATTTTGATCAATATAAAAATTATATTTCCATAGAACATAAATAAATTAAAACTACTAAAAATAAAAAATCGGAAATTTTACGATAATGTTCAAATTACCCCTATATTCATAAAATGTGGAAATTTCTCATCAAATAGCAGTTTTTTGGGATTTAAAACATTGTAATTAAATGAAAAATTAATAAAAATATTATCTCTATGAATCATCTAGGTAATGATTTTAGGATAGGGATTATTATAAACATGCGTTGAAAAGGGTCACTAGGAAAAATAATGATAAAGGAATAAGGAAAAATATGTTATTTAGTGTAGGATATGGGGAAATATTCAAAATAATTTCATACGAGTCAAGTTAATTTACTTATGAAAAAGATAATGGGTCACGTTCAAGAATATGTTATGGACAAAACTAAAGTTGAATGATTAAGGCACTTCTACTTTTGGATATAAGCAATTTGTTGTAAAAGTATTTCATTAATTATACTCACATTTTACGAATTTTGAAATATATAAATATTATACTGAAGTAAATTTCTAACAATTATTTTAGATAATAGGTTAAATGGTACCATGAAAATTTATTCAGTAGAATACTAAACTCTTCAAAAACACATTATTGAATGAAATACAACCATTAATATGTTACATATGTTGAGATAATGATGAATAAATGATTTATTTGATTGAGTTCTGATAACATTGGAAATTATTAATGAATTTTTTAATTGTCGTATATTCTATCATTGATGGTGTTTAAAGGACTTTTGGATTTAAGGGATATATCCAATAGCATATTTATTATACATGGAATAACAAATAATTCATTTTTTCTATAAGGTTTTATGGTGATTTGATCTATTACCATATTAAAAGATGAAAAGTTGTGATGTTATCCACAAGATTGGAATGTGAAAATTTAGAGATACATAATATTTTTTGAAGGCTAATGATATGTTCATTTTTGAAATCCAATGACCGTCCATCCAAGGAAAATGATAATAATATTTTAAAAATAAATATCATTTATAAAATGGTTTATGTTGATTGTTAGTTGATATTTTATAAATTATTTTTTTAATTCAGTACATGAATAAACTTGTGAAATGATATGAAAAGAAAATAATTCAAGTGAAAACTATTGTAAAATATTTTGTTTATGAAATTGAAGCATATAATTTCTTATAATAAATTTTAGTTAATCAACACTTAAAATACATGGAAAAATGTTTTCAAAAAAAATGTTATTCTAGTACAATTGTTTCCAATGAATCAAATGAACCCTCAGATCGTAACAAATATATTGCCTTATTATTGTTAACTTTTTTACTATCCATGATCTCTACGGATCTCTATAAGAACATTGTTTTTATATTTTACTTTCATATCCATGATATCATTTACCAACTATGTTATATTACTTGGGATCCTAGTTACGTGACTATCGTACATTCCTTTCCCACTCATTAAGAAGATTTTTTGTAACCATGTTCATTATTTGGGTTTTTCAAAATTATTTTATTTTAAAATTTCAGTACCTTTAATAATAAGATCATTTCTAAATTGATATGTCATAATTTAATTAATGTGGGTATAATGTAAAACCCAAAATATCCAAATTATGAAGGTTGTGTTTGATAGCGCATGATACACTACACCAATAATTTAAGGGAATATAACATCAAATGTATTTGATATATATTTAATAGTTTTAATAAATTATAAACAAAATTTATATTTATTGGTTCATGTGAAACTGTGTTACTACACAATACATTTAATAATGAGTTTCTTCAATGGCATGCATTACACACAAGACATAGTTTTACCAAAAAAACATTATACTATTATATGATATTATTTTATATAATAAGATATAAAATATCAGTTATATTATTATTTATCAATAATGATAATTTTATAATATATTTATATTGTTTATAAAACAATTTAATCATTTACGAGAAATTTATAAATTAATTTAAAAACAAATTGGATGTAAAAAATAATTTTCCTTATTTTTATGCTTCTAATATATATTTTTTAAAATAATAATTAATTTATTTTATTTAATTATAATAATTAAATACATATTTTATATATTCCATCATATATTTTTTATTTTCATCCATTAGGTTTCATAGTCATAATAAAAGGACAATCCCAATTTCACACATGTAACCCTATATTTTTGTAAAGGTTTTTGTAACGTATTTTAATCGAGAAAAAAATTTAAATAAAAATTTTGAAACTATAATTGATTCAATATGTCAAAAGAAACATCATATTTGAAATAGAATAATTATAATTTAGTCATTTTTAATTGTTTTTTCTGAAACATTTCATTTTTTAATGAAAAGTGAAAATCACCGAATTTTATTTCAAAATAACATTTTAATATTATTTATATTGTATGATAAATTATATTATAATTTATTTTTAAAGTAGAATTAGAAAATAGATTTAAAAATTAATAAAAATTATCTCATTGTAATCAATTTCACAATGAAATAGAGTATAAAAACATAGACATCTTTTGGATGATTTTCATTATAAACACACATAATAATCCCATCTTCAGGAGTAAATTTATATAATTTTCTAACACTTATGTGATTTAAATTTTACAAAATTGGATCCAAAAATTGAAAGAATAATAATATTCAACGGCTAATAAGGTAAAAATATTTTTTGAAAAATAAATTTAGCAAATGTAATTAATCATAATTATAATGTTTAAGGTAAAATTAAACATAATAAGGGCCTAAAACTCAATCTCAAGGGGCCAAATGGAATATAATCTTGTCAAAATTCTATTTATATCCCATATTTCTACCATTTAATAACTATTATCTAATTGGGTACATTTAAGGAGAATCACTCAATGCATAATATGTGAATACAATTCCTTTTTCAAAATATTACATGCTTACCACTCATCCTCTACTATAAATGCCTCCTCTCCCCCAAATTCATTACACATATCAAGACACAATGTTTCAAAGATTATCTTCGCAAATATCTTGTCATCATAGGATCCATAATCCATTAATTATAACCTCAGGATGGATGTAATCCGAAGAATCCTTTTTGTACAAGCCAAAATGAGTTACCCAAATAAGAGGTAACAAACTTTCTCAATCTTTTCAGTTTTATTTCCATTCTCTAATACATGAAATCTTCTTATTACTTGATTAAAATTTAATAAAATTATAATAAATAAACAAAGATTTTTTATTTTATTATTTATTCCTAAATATACACAGACATCAATCTAATGTTTAACAAACATACAGTTTTAGTACAAAATAGAATTCTACGTCATGAAATAATGATTATTAATTTTCTTCCGTTACCACCTATCATGGTGGTCATTATGATGGAAAATATGTTTATATATGGTATATATTATATTTATAATTCCCATTTTCTTACAAATGTTTTATATTTAAAATAGATTTAATTTTTTTCATCTTGTGTAAATAGGATAATTTCAATTGGGGAAGCGTAATCTACTGCCCCCTCAAAGTAATGTGAGTCATTCATTCCATATATAGTACTTGTAACATATTTTCTCAATAATCATATTTAAAATATCTAAAATAGATATGATACAATAATTATAATATAAATATATCATTTAAATGTAACTATTTAAATACAAAAAAGAAATGAATGCAACTTTCATGCATACATATTTCATACTATCTCAATGAAAAATTAGTTTCATTTTGTATCTCTAAACTATATAGATTATCTTAAATTCACATGTTCTGAGTATATATAAAAAATAATTTTTAAATATTTATATATTATGAAATCATTATGTATGTAATAGTTAATACAAATTATTAGTGAAAACATACTTGAAAATACCAAGAATTTAACACAAAAAATAGATAAAATAACAAAAGAGTGCTAACAATTGGGAAATGAAATACTATAAGGGGATAATATATGGTGTAATTAACATGAGTGCATTAATTTTATAAGTTGGTAAAAAACATTTAACTACTATACATGATGATATATACCACACAGTATAATTAAGGTTAAGGTAATGTATACTTCCTTTACTTTACATTATACGAGGAAAATTACATATACATCAGTTACTTATTTTGTGTAGTGATTCTAATTATCATTTATATTTTATATAATGAATCATTATATTCCTAGAACCATAAAAATTTCTTCATAGGGATTATTATTTAAATGTTTAAAGTGGTAAAAGTCACATTGGTATTTAATTGATTATTTTCCTAAAAATTGATCTTAAGCATTATATTTAATATCTTACCTCTTTTTGTGAATGGAAACATTATCATGAAAAAATAAAATTATTGATATTATTTTTCATTATAAATTACATTAAATATCCATATTTTCACACAATGGATATTATTATTACCTAATTCATATATCAGATTACATATGGTGTTCACTTGGATGCTAATTTGAAAAACTGGGGAATTATTCAAAAATATGTATATTATATTCATCATGTATACATTTTATTATGTTATGTATTTTATTATATATATAATTATTTATTTGGTAATGAAAAAATTGGATGGGGACTATTCATGGAACGCCCTATGTGTTTGGGACTAGTTAATGCATGCCCCTTGATGCACCAGTAGTCACATAATAAGAATTAGTTGCCCACTTCAAAAAATGCTCAAACTGTCTGTTGACAGTAATGGTATCATGTTCCTAGAAAATATAATGTTTGATAATTAATAATTTTATATACTGATAATTCATTTATTGATCCATGAGATTTTTCTTCAACATATCTATGGATTCCTTTAATTTTCATTTCATTGATTTAATGCCATATTTTTTCAGTTTCTTATATTTCCATAATTATATTTCTATATATTGTTATTTTAATTGAATGTGTTAAAATATTGTTACATTACCTTGTAAATTTATCTGAAATTATTGAATATTTCATCTTATATACATCTCCTTACAAATAATTCACGCTCACCCTTTTTGTGTTTCTATTCCCTAGCTTGTGACGAAGAAATATTTGAATAAGCATTTTGTGTTTCTATTTATTTATTTTTATTATTTAACAAGTTTTTAATAAATATTTACCATTGACTTATGGGTATCGTGTATGTAACATGGATTTCCCAAATTTCCAAATTGATCAGTCATTTTGGATTTGATTCCTTAGAATCATTCCAATGTACTAAAATTATGTACTTGTTGTGGGCTTCTAGGGTCAGGGTTATGCACACATTCCATGTTTTACACATATATTCTTTCGTTTGGTATGTATACTACATAGTAATGTTATATCATGAATCTAATTATATTCATGTTATTTAAATCATTTTTAAATTTCATTTTCATATATTAGGATTATGGTTAAATGTTACCAATTAAAATATTTTATTGAAACAATGTCAATGTTTTTGAGATTGTTTAATTTTATGCTTCCATTGATGAAATATTATTATCCATCGCTCAAAAAAAACAGGACTTCACTTATCCTCTAAACATTAATGATATATTCATGTATTATTACTATTATTTCACACTCCTTTACATAAGAATATTAATAATTTGTTTTATTTGAAACCGTGATTTTACCCTATCTTCAGTCGGAAATTTGTGTTCCTAAAAAACCATGTTTTCTAAAAACGTTTTCGATGAAGATTATAATGTTCTCCCTTAATATTAAAAATAATTTTTTACACTTTGTTTCACATATTTATTCAAAGGAATCTTCTAATCAGTTTTTCAATACAGTATTTTCTACCCTTCTTCCATGAAAATGGAATATTCCTTTTTCCATACATGATATTTAAGGATTTAACTACAATAATTTTAGTAAAGCTTCCATTTAATCTTTAAAAGGATAAGTTTTATGAAAATTACATTTTGTTTAATTTTAAAAGAAATGGTTTTCAAGAAAAAATTTATTAATTTTTCTATGTTTTTGATGTATTTTTCAATGAATATGTTTTTCAAATGGTTTATAAGTATATTTTATAAATCTCCAAGGAAAATTGTTTTCAAAATGTTTTAAAACCAATCTTATGTTCTGGAAAACTATTTTTTGGAAATATTATTTTCAAAATGATTTCGAGAATTATTAATAATATTTCATGTTAATTTTAATGAACATTATTTTCAAATGTTTGTATATTTTGAAAATTTATTTTCAATGAAGAATGAATATTTTCATTAGGAAATGTTTTTGAAAGAAATTTCAAAAAAAAATACCATTGAAGATGACATATGTTGATGATATTCATGATCCAAATGTTCTATTCATATTTATTCTTGAATGGATTATATTTTGATGGAATTATTCTTATGACTCCCATTTTACTTCCATGGGTTATATGATTTTTAATCCATATTTTTTCATGAGTTATGATTTAATGATATGATTTGGAAACCTATCTATTTTCGATATATTTTGAGTCATGAAATTTTAATTATAGACTTTCCATTTCAAGGGTTATTATTATTGTTTCAGAAACCCATATCCTTTCATGTACCATGATATGATTCAATTTTTATTATCCTATGGCACATTTATGTATCATTTTTTCATCTTTTGGGACCTATACCTCAATCAAATTCATTAGGTAATGATAAATTGTATATGAGCTGAAAGGGTACATGGGTATAGGCCAAGCCTGAAAACATGATAGTATATAGGTTTTGGTCTCATGCCTGAAAATAATCCCCTTCATGAGTTGTAGTCCAATCCTGAAAATAAGTAGTTACAAGGGTTGTATTCTAAGACTGAAGAGAAAAAGGCCCATGTTTTTCCCATATCTTTTATTAAGATGGTTCAAATGTTATATCCGAAGTCTAAATGTAAAATAAATATTTATTAGTAGCTCGATACCAAAAATGAAAGGGTACATGGGTTATTAAACCAATCCTGATGTAGGTATATAGGTCATAGTTGATTCCAACATGTTATGAACGTCTTGGTATGTATCCTTGTATTTGATTTTATATGTTTATGTGTATTACAAAATTTCATTTCTTACTCCAATGTTTTGATTTCATGTCCAATTATGTTGATTCCCTAAGGATTCATTTCTTATGAACTACAAATAATTATTCTATGATTTATGTTTTTTTATTGTTGATATGCATGTTATTATCTTTTAATATTATTATCACATTCTCATACACTTATACACATGTAAATAATTAAAGATATTCTTTATTTACCATTACGGATCAATTGAGCTCCACCTATTTATGTTTCCTTCCCGGGGAAATGAATAGATATTTTATATATAATATGTCTAAGAGAGGAGATACTGTTTCAGAACATAGTTATATATAATTTAGCTCACCCATGTACCACTATTTAGGATTCCAGGTTTCTAAAGGTTCTAGAGTAATATAATATTTGGGTATTTGTTTTCAAAATGTTTTAAGTATTAGATAAAAGTTATATAATGTTAATTTATGAAAAGACAGGGTCTCTATACATGGTATCATAGAAAATGGTTTGTTTTACTTTAGAATCTAGGATGAGCAAACCATAATGATAATGAAAAGGACATGTCTAGGGATAAGTCTACGGATAATGAAAATCATATAAAAATATCATAGAATACCGGTAAAGGATACAATAAATGTTTTCATATCATTACATCCATATCAGGATGTTATTGGAGGATGTGGCTCTACCGTAGATACTTTGTGGTGTAAAAATCTGACAATATGTCCCGAGCATGGGTCTAGGTAATCTGGTGCATGAAAATGGGCCTTGCTGCCCCCTAGTTTGACACACCTGGAGGATAATATTAGTAATTAAAAAATAATTACAAACTATCAAGAAGTATTTAAACGTATATAGACTATGAATATACTAGGGTAGACCTAGGGTGTACTAGATTAAGTAAGGTCACATATTATTGATATTTGGTATGTTTTTTTTCTTGATTATCTGATTCTTCAATATGAAAAATGTTTCATACTATATGTTTTTTGCTTTAGTCAAATTCCGGATCACAAAGGGACAATGTTAATGGTGACTGTGATTGATAATGATATGTTTTTACCCCTGATAATTTGAATGTTATAGAACATGAATTCAAAAAATCATTATTATGATCAAATAACATATTCAATACATGAACCATGCATAGATTCCAAATAATAAAATGATGAAACAATGTCTTGTTGAGTCCTTCATGATGAAATGTACACCATATCTCAGCTGGACTTCAAATTAGTTAGTTTCTAAAAAAGTATCAGTACCATTGAAAAGATATTTTACAATATCCTATGTTTAAAACCTGATAAAATCATTCTGGATATATATCAAATGGAATGTGAAGTATAATAGTGGTGGACTCTAACCAAGAATTCAAGTAATAAACCTGATATTGAATGATGGAATTGGGAAGCGTTAAAGAACATATTCTTCAACATGTAAATTCCACAGTTCATTCATAATAATATGTAAATGGATTTCCTAGAGTAGAATAAAAGCGTTAATTAATCTGTTGGTAATTATAATGATGTGTTTAGAAGACTTAAAATTTACATTTTAGGAATTATCATCAATCACAGAAGTAAAGTGTGTTTGATGTGATTGTACATTATGGAATTATTACTGAAATGGATGTATGAGTTACATATCAATATCATGTTTTTAAAAATTAGCGAAAGATTGTTATTTAAGGACAATTTGATAATAATGGATATAATATGATTGGCCTTAATTTATTCAAAATGTGTGGAAAAATAATGTTGTTAATTGACTGAATGGTACTAGAAAATGTTTAAAGTGTAGAAAGGAAAGAAATCGAGTGAAAATTGATAAATTAAATGGAAAAAGTTATTTATTGATGAGAATAATGAGGAAATACACAAGATAGACCTACCACAATTTAGTGTTTTAATTACAGGGAGTTTGGACATCTAAAACAATGTTCCCAAATCTAGAGGATAATTTTGGTGATCAGTACCAACAACATAAGAATACAAAGGAAAAAATGGACTTCAATTTCAATCACAATGGATGAAGTAAACCATGATAATTGTGGATATGTATAGTGGGGAATTAGCAGTGGTATTTTTAAAAAATAATACCTATGATAATATTATAGATCATCCTTTTCAGATGTTTCATGTGATTATATCACAGAACACGGATTTCAGAATAATAAAATCACATATAAAATTAAATTTGTGTAATGATAAACCTATGTATTGTATAAATTTTTTTTATATAATATAAGTTCATATTTAAGGGGGAAGAGGTGAATTATATTTGGATGGGTTATAAGGATAACTTTTATTTTATTATTATGTTAAACCTAGAATAATGATTATGATATTATAGTGTTTTCCCACCACATGAAGAATTTTGGGTATTTGATAGCATGTTTAACAACATGGTGAATGTATTTACTGAATAATATTGGGATGGCTTATCATGGATCTCATGATTTTTTAGTACTTCTGGAATGAAAAATTCACCTCCATGTATTAGTGTAAGAGATGAAGGGGAAATATATCATGGGAAAACCAAAGGGTGAGAGTTTACTTATGAAAGGGAATGAAATAAAGTAAGTATAAATTATCATCAAAATTTTTCATCCTTCGAGATTATATCTCAAAACTGAAATTGTTATCCTAGAACATTAATTTCTGATGAATCAAATATTCTCTTATATAATTTCAAAATTATGGATTTACGATTTTAAATTTTCTCTTGATCATGTTCCCTATTAAAATCCTCCAAAAATTGATTGTCATATTTATCTATCATGCCCTTGTTTTCATTATCCACATATGATCTCCAATGTGGAAACCCAACTATTTTTTACTTTGAGTACCCATTATGGATCCAACTTTTATTTTTAAAGGATGTTTTAGTGATCATTTTTTTGATATGGGTTTCTATTACATGAACATAAATGTATAAAATCATTGATAATCGAGGTAAATTAATTCTGATAAATTCATTTTATAGGGGGTATAATTTAACATCATTAAATTATGTGAAATATTTTTTTCAAATTAATTTATTATTTTTGATATTTTTAATTTCCAGCGACCCTAAAAATAGTTTATATAAAAAAATTATTTATGGACTAAATTTTACACTACTCCCAATTCATCAAGAACTATATTCAACAAAATATTGAACATTCTCTACATTGATCATTGAGGGTAGAGTACCTTACACATAAGATTGACTTTCCTCAATATCTTATGTAACACACAATAAATTTTTTTACTAAATATTAATATATTATAAAAATTTTATCATTTAATTTAACAAGATAAAACATAGATGATAAATTAGTAGTTATGAACAGTATAAAATAACTAATGAAAATATTCGGTTTATATAAATATAAAATTAAATCATATATTATAAATTAATTTGAAATGTATATGAAAATGTATTTAATTTAATGAAAAATATTATTATTTTATTGTCACAATGATGATTTACCTTAATAAATTTAATTAATTATAATTATTTAGTGATATAAATATATTTTATATGTTATATATTCAATCAAATAATTTTTATTTTTATCCAATATATTTAGAAGAAATTAAATAATATTAAATAAAATTCTATGATTAATCCCCTATATTATTCATTAATAAAACATTAACAGATTTTATTAGAGAATCTATATTAAATCCAATTATGGGATATTATATAGATTCAATATGTTAACATAAATTTCATCTATGAAAAAGTTACATATTAATTAACATGGGGTAAATTTTTGGTATTTCTCTCTAAGGTTTCATTTAGAATAAATATTGAAAATTACTGAATTTTTGTTCAAAACTATTATTTCATATAATTTATTTATAATGATAAATTAAATTTTAAATTTGATTAAATAAATAGATAATATTATTTACAATAAAACCAAATAGGGTCATTTGAATCAATATAACATTGAAATTGAATACAATAGTATATAATACATTTGAGCATTTTTATTTTAAAACCCCGCATTATTGACCCAACTAAGAGATTAAATTTAAATTAATTTTTGAGAATTTTCTGAATTAAATTTAGAAAAAGGGATTATATATTTGGAATCATTATAATGTACAATTAATAATTATTTAAACATTGTTTTATAACAACAACAGAAGTGAAAGTAATTTATAGAAATTTCATCGAATATGGTAATATTAGCCTTAATTAAAGACTAAACCATAATCATAGGGGCCTAGATGGAATAAGAACATGTCTAAAATCAAATATATTTAAATATATAGACCATATAAAAAAATTTCTATAAATTCATAAAATATTGGATAAACATTCCATGTAAAAAACATTGGTGGAATTTCCTTCTCCCAAAATTTAAAAAATTTCTACTCATCCTCAACTATAAAAAGTTCTCGCATCCTACCACATCATCACACATATCAACCCACATTTTCTCAAAAAAAATCTACCAAAAAACTCCTAAATATCCCTTACTTAATCATAGAATCATACGCTTAAGGAAACAATATTCCATGGAATCCCATTGGTGAAAACTAGAAACAGTAACCTGAAGAAGAGTTACCATTCTTCCCCAAGTTCATTTATTTAATTTCAATTATCCACCACATAAACACTTATTATTCCATGATTTTATAAAAAAATTAAATAATAAATATACTCATATGTTTTTATCATATGGTTTTTACCTACACTTATACATAAAATTCTATATACTGGGTAAAGTATATACTAATTACCTGTATGGTAAACTACCTCCTCAAGAAACGATGAATGTTCAATTTTTATTTTTCCACCAAACATGGAGGAAATTATGATGGAAAATATATTTATATATTTTATATTTTATATTTAATTTTTATTTAAAATTAATAATCTCTCCAAAAACTCAAATATTTATACATTCAATTTTTTGATAATATGATAATTTCATTTGATTATGTGTGGACTACCTCCACCTCAATGAGATAATATTATTTCCAAAACTACATGAAATTTATTAATGGTTAGTTTAGTGAACCTATATGATATATATGATATAATAATTATATATGAATAAAATGGAAACATCATTCATGTGTACATATATCTTACTTTCTCCATGAACGATGAATTTGACATGACTATTGTAAACACTGTAAACTCTTTAAGAAAAACCTACTAAATATAGATGATATTTATATTATGGTTTACAATTGGGAAGTCATGATAAAAATATTAGGACCAAATATATTATATATTATAACACATGCATGGAACAGAGAAGATATTACCTAAATTGAATCGTTAACAAAGAATTGATAACAAGTGGGATATATAAAAATATAATAAATAATATATTGTATTAGATTTAAAAATATTATTTTTGATTTATTTATTATAAAAAATAAATTTATTTTATATGAAACTTGTATGATTACAAATAGAGTAAAGTCATAAGGTAATAAAATATCATCTCCATTTTATTTCATTGTGATACATGCTTTATTTACAACACATCTGTTTTGTGTGGTGTGTATACTACGAGGGATAAATTCTATGATTCATATACTTAAATTTACAGGTATTTAAAAATTCAATTTTTATAATTATTTCATGGTGTTTATGTTTGATAAATTACCAAATTGGTAAAGTAATTTTTCCTCATATTTTTTCTTTGAGACACATGTGAGGTTTTGCACCAGTATTTTTCCTTGAGTTTGTTATAATGACATTGAAATGTTATATAATGAATCTAAATAATTTAATGATAATTCCTTATTCATATTATTACAATTTCATACTAGTGTATTACGGTTCATTGGTAATAATGGAAAAGGTTTATTGAAACAATCTCATCACTTATCGAGATTGTTTGTGTTTATTATTCCTTTGATGAAATATTGTGATTCATCTCCAATGAATGTTCATTAATTTTATTCTCCTTGGGATATTAATGATATATTCATGTATTTGTATCATTAATCAAATCTTTTGTACATATGATAGTTGGGAATGTTTTTTATGAAATCCCTACATTAACATATCATTGTTCAGAAATATTTATTCCTTCAAAACCATGTTTTCTAAAAAGAATTTCTATGAATACTGTTCTATTATACTATAATCATTAAATGAATGTTTTAAATTTTTTTCCTTTTACAAATTATTTCAGTGGAATCTTTTTGATTGTTTTCGAACAGTTAATTTTTCTTTAATTTTTAACATGAACAATGAATTTTATTTTTACATCGTTCAAAATTTATAGATTTTCCTTTCAGAATTTATATTAATAATCAATTTCATGTTTAAATGGTTAATTATTGAATAATTTTTTTAGATTTATTTTTTCAAATTAAGTGTTTTCATAACATTTTAATGATTTTTATATGTTTTATAATTATTTTTCAAGGATTTTTTTTCAAATGTTTCTTATGATTATATTATATGTTTTTAAGGAAAATTATAATCAAAAAGCTTGTAATATTATTTTATTTGTTTTCATGTAAAATGGGTATCAAAATGAATTCAATCCTATTTTACATGATTTAATTTTTTTCAAGAAAAAAATATTTTCAATTTTATTTATTCTTACTTTTTATACCATCATGTTTATTTTTAAGAACATGTTTTTTAAAATGATTTATTTTTTAAAAACAAAATTTCAAACAAGAAAGGATATATTCCCGAAGAATTTTTTTAATGATATTTCAAAAAAAAAATTTGAATTTATGATGAAAACATTTGATGATAATCATGATCCACCTATTATGTTCCAACTATTTCTTAAATTAATTATGTTTTGATGGAAAAATTATTATGAAAACCATTTCTCTTCCATATGGTATATAAATTTGAGTATTTTGTAATTTTATGAGTTAATATTTATAATATTGATTAGGAAACCTATTTTTTCAATAGGTAATGAAGTCATGAAATATCAATGTAACAACCCATGGTTTTAAAAATAGATTGAAATACATGAAACACTGAGCCTTTACATAATAAATCATTTTTTTAATATATTATAATAAACTATCTATTATTTTTTTTTCCTTGGATCAATTATTTTTATTTCATAAAAATGCACAAATACTGTTATGATTTTTAAGTTATTTGGATTCATATAGAACCTACTTAATTTATAGTGAATAGTAACAAAAAATTAGTAATAGTAATATGAGTATTAATATGAACCTTATGAATAGTAACTCATATTATTATTTTATTTTATAATATTTATAACATATTTAGATTTTTATTAATTTTCAAAAGAGATATAAAATCAGTTATAGTTTTAAAATAGTTATTTTTTTGAATAAAATTAGAATTTACATAAAAAATAAATTAATCATATTTAGAAAAATATTTCCAAAAATGGAGTATATTTTTGGATTTTGCTCATTTAAAACTTTCTTTAGATAATTTTTTATATTTTTCAAAATTTATTTAATTTTTTATGAATATTAAAATACGGGAATATACCATATATATTAATTAACATTTAAATACACTATTTCTAGAATTATGGATGATATATTCACCATTAATTCAAACTAACCTTTTAAAATTACTATTTGGGTCATAGGTATAATGATTATAAATAGTTCGGAGCATCAATATTAAACTAGTGATATAATAATATGAAATCCTTCTTCTCCTCCACTATAAATTCCACTCTCACCCCACCCCCTCTTCCCCTCACACCACTCCAAATTTTTGGGTTCTCTTTTTTCTTCCCAATACCCTTCCTAGGGCTCTTCCCCATATCCAAGACCTACTGGACTCACCACAAGGCCAAAACCAATGCCATTATAGAGGATCTCTGGGAGAAGAGATCAATATATAATGATCCCATTTCATTTTTTGTGTTTTTTTCAATTCTTCTATTTTCATATACTCTCTTCGTCTGGCCTTATATAAGAGTAATGAAATATCCATTATTATATATATTATTTATTTTAATCATATTTATGATAAAATTAATCATCATTCATCCTCCCATTTTCCTCTTATTCTAATAATTAAAAAACACTGTCAGTAAGGTCCTGATTTACCAGAATCATGGATAATGTGTTATCAATTTAATTTTCATCCTTCTAATACTGTCATAAAAAAATTTATTTGATGAAGTATTTTGTAATGTGTATTATATATACTATTTCATGTTTTGGATTTAAGATATATACATAATAGTATGTTATATAATGAAAATTCTTTATGATTATGAAAGATCCGCCAAAATGATCTAAACGAATATAACTAATGATTAATCTAATGATTCATCCTCATACAATTTAAGAAAAATATTTTATGATATTACTAAATATTATGTAAACATATTAATACCATTTATTTTCACTTTTGGTATTTCTCTTTAATTTGACAAGGAAAACTGTTATTAACTCTTCTAGGAAATTATGTAAAGAACTCACCCAATAAACAGAAAGAAAAAAATATTGTTAATTAATGGGTTGAATAATTTTTTAAAGATATAATATAAGGTGATAAAAACATAAAAAAGTTTCATTAAAATATTAATAAGTCTCTTATAACCATTATACGAGAGGTTTAAACATGTTTCTAGTAACACAAACATGAGGTAAGGGTATTCTTAACCCTATTTCCATTTTTGTGTCAATCTTCTACTTCATTAATTATACGGTGCCACAATTTTTTGTGCAAATAATTTTTGTACATATAATGTTTTTTATGTTTATAAATTGTTCACACAAATATTAGTTTAAATCTATAAAATCTCAGTTCAATGGAATTATTTTTTTTAAGTTATTTTTCATAAACAATTATCATATAAAATTCTATTTTAAATTATTAAAAATTATGTTTTTATGAAATTAATCACATTCAAGGATTATGTTCTAGTTCATGGTAATTTATTATGAATAAGGGTGGACCTATATATCCTTTAAAAGCATTAAGTACATGTAAGTTGTAGGTTGGCTGTATGGATACTCAATGCATCACTGCAATGGTTACACAATAAGGTATCCATGAGGGTTATGTTGTAAGGTAGCTTTTAGGGTTAAAAAATATAGGGTCGAAATGATGGTTACAATATTTATAATTAATTACCCAATATAAATTTATGGTTTTATATATGTTCTTAAATTTTATATGGAAATATATGTTTTTACAGTGTATGTACATATGGGTGACAAGTATGTCTTTGTTAAAATGATTTAATTTGTTTATATGTATTCCATAAAAAATGGTTTCATTCATTCTTTTTATAACCCTTATTTATCATTTTATTATCATATCTTGTTTTTAATTTTTTTTCATAGGTTATAAGTATATGTAACTGAAATAATAATGTCAAGTTAAATGTTATGATGTTTTGTCAAAGAAACCATGTTGGTGTTTTGTGTTAAAAATATAATGTTTTTGAAGAAATGGGTAGAGTTTAAATGGTACACACTTTTTATTCTTGGGGGTTGATATGTATTTATTTTTTCCTAAAATAATAATTCCATAAAAAAAATGATATTTGGTTATATAAAGAAGTGTAATATAGATAAATTAACTGGATTATGTAATATTTAAGGTCAGGTCATTATAGTTGGTTTTAGAGAACAGTTTAGATAACGTTATGTGTTAGTATGATATTAATGTAATACCATAAAGTATTTTTACCTTATATTTATTAGAAAATTGTATATAATTTAATTATTACCATGATTCTTTACCTAACCTATGTATGTTCATAATGGGTTTCCACAAAAAAACAGGAAAACTATTGTTGGAAGTACTGATATGTTGATATCATTCCAAATCCATAACTTGGAATGGTGGAAATTAGAATAATTTAGTTCGTGCCAATAATGGATTAGCTAATGCATGGAATAAATTGTGGTGGAATCTGTGCATGATAACAACTAGTAAATCCACAATTAAAAATGATGATATTGGATAATTTTGTGAGGAAACACCCTCCAGTTTTAATTGGATCTTCTGACATAGTAGTGGGTGAAGTGTAGATTAATGCCCATGAAAAGAAATTTGATGTTATGGGATGTTATGAAAATAAAAATGTAAGTCATTTAATTTATCTTTTTGATGATGAATATGATTAGTAGAGGTCAATTGTCGAGAATATTTGGTATAGATATAGGATTTATGACTTAGAGTGGAATTAATTTAAAAGTATTTTCCTTGAAAAAAATTTCTATAGGTGGTTCAATATAGGATGGAGAATAAATTCCACGAATTGTGGAAGGTAAAGGAATATTCAGTGGTTGTGTATGAAGGAAACTTAACCAAATTGGAATGGTATCTGTTACATTTTATTCAGGATCATGATAGAAAAATAAATCTCTTTTACTCAGGATTGAAGCCATTACACCAAAGGGAATTAGCCCTCCATGAATTGATTTGTTATGATAAACATATCTGATTTTCTAAGAGATTATAAATGCAGTTAGTTGATGATAAAATTTAAATTTAGAACAAAGAGAAAAATAGTTCAAGATGGAATGTGATGTGTAAGAATCAATCGAATAAATCTAATGGCAATAAAGATTTGTTTTCATTTGGATACAAGTGTGGTAAAAAGAACCCAAGGGAATGTGTTAAAGAAACTGGGATGTTTTTTCAGTGTGTTATGTTTTTAAATATGTTCTAAGATTATAATGAAAATGATCCTTTGGCTTATCAGGACAATAAAACTATATTGTGTCTCAAATTTTGGTGAGATAGTTCATTATGAAAATGACTGCACAATGAATGATCCAAATGATGTTAAGTAACCAAACTATTAGAAGAATGGTGTTGTGAGATCCTTTGTGACTACATCATCATATGATGGTCCGTACAATGAATTGTTATTTGGTACATTGATTGATTATATAGACTTTTATAGAATCATTTTTGATATGGGGTCAACAAAGTACATTATTTATAAGAAATTTTCTAGTAAATTGCAATTATCACATCAATAAATGAGACCAGAACTAAATGATAAAACAACATAAGGAAATGTTAAAATAAAAAAACCATTATATGAGTCATTATATTTTTATTTATGTAATGAAATTACCTGAAAACCATTTTTTTCCTTACTATATTTTGATATCATTCTAGTTGTGAATGTGCTTTTTGTTTATCATTCTAATATTTAGCGTAGAGATAAAAAAGATTTTTTTCAGAAAGAGTTTCACTCTATTTACAATAACGAACACATAAAAATTGATCACATATAAGAATTATGAGAAACTATTGAAAAATTAAAATGAGTGTTATCTTGATCATATTATTGAAAATAATGGAACTGTTCAAATTATTGTTTTCTTAGTGGTAAATAAAAATATTGATGTTTTTCCTGATGAGATACCTATTTTTATACATGATCTGGCAGCTGAATTCAAATTTTAATTAGTTATAAATGATAAGATAATTTTAAATCCCCTTATCAAATGGGTAAAATAAAACATCATGAATTGAAAAATTAGTTTCATGATTTTCTTAATAAAGTATTTATTCATCCCTAAACATCACCATAGGGAACTCTTATATTGTTTGCTAAAAAGAAATTTGTGTAAATTTAACTTTGAAATGATTATAGATCTATAAAAAACATTGTTTTTAAGAATATGTATCTTATTCTTCACATTTCTGATTTTTTATCAGCTTCAGCGAGCTATTTATTTTTCCTAGATAGACATGTGATTCGGGTACTATCAACTGATGGTGAATGAGGGAGACATTCCAGAAACATCTTTTCAAACTAGATATAATAACTGTGAATTCTTTTTTATTCCATTTGGGATAACTAATGCACATTCAATTTTTATGGATCATACGAATAGAATATTAAATGAGTTCATAGATAAGATCATGGTTCTGTTTATTGATGACACTCTATTATATTCTGGAGGTATATAATATCACATAAAACATATAAGGGTTGTTTTGAAAACATTAATAGAAAAGAAAATGTATGGAAAATTTCAAAACTGTCAATTTTTCTTGCAAAAAATTTCATTCCTTGGTCAAATTATTTCTAAATATCGAATAACTATTAATTCTACTAAAAATAATGTTGTTTATTGATGGAAAACACCCAAAAATATAACATAGAATAATATATTTAATAATTTGGAAGGATATTATCATAGGTTTGTAGAAAACATAGCATGATTATCTAGTCCACTATCTATGTTAACTATAAAATGAGTTAAATTCATCTGGATATGAGAATTTGATGAGAGTTTTTAGGAGTTGAAATTAATATTGGTGATAAATCTACTTCTATTACATAATTTTAAGGTAATTGTTTATACTTGAGGGAAAATATAACCTCATTATTTAAATTAACCTACAGATGATTTGGAATTTTTATCATTGGTTTTTTTCTGAGGAATTTTGGAGAAATCAATTATACAGAGCCAAATGGGAAATATACAGTGACCAAAAAATTAGGAAGTATATATTCTCTAAAAATGAATTAATCCATAGGTAGAGATGATTTATAGAATTGATAAAATATTATGATTTCATGATCAATTAATATATTGAAAAAAAAATTAGAAGATACCTTTGGTAAAAAACATCACGCATCTTACGGATGAAATAAGACACTTTGATTAATGATATAATGATTTTTGGCTTGGATGTTGTTGGTGCAGAAAGTTAATCTGGTATGTTTCATGTTTTAGTATAGTCATTATTGTCAAATAGAATTCGGAAAGTGCATATGGAAGATGGGGGGTTACCAAAAATCTTATAGAATAGGTTTAAATGGGTATGTTTTTAGAATTTAGAATTGATAAATGTTGTGCTCACTGATATGGAAATAGATTTTTGGTACATTTTGATTCACAACAAACAAATGAATTATTGTATGAATCTCATAGTTCAATATATTATATTCATCCGGTAAGCACAAAGATATATAGATAACTTCAAATGGGTTACTGGTGGGATTGAATGAATGCAGATATTGCATATTTTAATGTGAAATGTTTGACAAGTAAATATGTTAAAATATTGAATAAATTTACAAAGGGGATGCCTCTTCCATTAGCAGTGCCATAGTGGAAATGGGAAAATATATACATGGACTTTGTAGTGGGACAACCAATTAAATATTGAGGTAAGAATACAATCTTGGATATAGTTGACTGACTGACTAAATATTCTCATTTTCAAACTATTCAATATTCTATGTCATCGGACCATCTATCTCGAATGTACCTTAATGAAATTGTTAGGTTACATGTAGTTTTTCTTCCCATTATTTCTAAACATTATCCTAGTTTCACTTATAAATTTTTTAAAGTCCTACTAGTGTCATTGGGAATATAATTAAATTTCACTACAACATTTTATCATCAATCAAATGGAAAATCATAACGGACGATTTAAACATTGGATTACATGAACCAATATTGTTCACTGGATTTCCAGGGATGTTGGGATGAACATATTTTTTCAGTTTAATATTCATGTAAAAATATTTTTCATTACATTATATTAATGGCACCATTTAACGAATTATATGGGAATGTGTGTTGACGTATTATTTTTTGGAATGAAGTTGGGGAAAAGAAGTTAATGAGACCAGAATTAGTAGATGAAGTGGTTGAGAATGTGAAGATGACCTAATAACACATGAGGATAGTTCGGAGTATGAATAAAATTTATATGGATAATAGTAGGAATTATTTTTCATTCAAGGTTCGGGAACATTTTTTTCTTATAATATCACAATGGAAAATTGTTATGTGTTTTGGTATGAGAGCGAAGCTATGTCCATGGTTCATTGGACATTATGAAATCTTGGAAAAAGTTAAAAAAGATTCATACTAAGTAGTTTTTCTTCGATTTTATCTCAGTTAAACAATGATTTTCTTGTTTTGATGTTGAGGAAGATTGAGCAAGATTCATATCATGTCTTAATCCCAAAATCACACAGGGTTTAAGATAACATTCTTATGAGGAGAAACCTATTTAGATTCTTGATCGAAGAGACCAAGTATGGTAGAATAAGGTAATCCACTAGGTAATGGTATTGTTGAGAAACCAAAAGATTAATTCAGATTGTGGGAATCTGAAAATGTTATGAAGGAAAGGTACCCACATTTGATTAATATGTAAATAAAATTGTGAGGATGAAATTTCCCGATGTTGGGGAAAATGTGACAACCCAATGTTTTAAAAATAAATTGAAATGCATGAAACATTGGGTCTCTACATAATGAATTTTTTTAAGTAGATATTTAAAAACAATACATTAATCTTAATAATTATTCTTCTATGATGTAAATTTCAAAAAACAAACATCTACAATTGAAAAAAGTAAGTTATTTGGATTTTGATCGAACAATTTTTTTATTGTATCATACCCTTATAAAGAGTTATATGAATAATAAATGACCCTTTGAATAGTATATCATATTATTATTTTATTTTATTTGGATAGAATAGAATGATATCCTGATTAATTTTTTATGGTGATATAAAATCAGTTACAATTTTAAATTTATTACTTTTGAGAAAAAATATTATTTTATTTAAATATAATATTATTCATATTAATAATATTATTTTCAAAAAATGGAGTTCATTTTTTAATTATAAATGTTCAAAAATGGTTAAGGTGAATTTTCAGTATTTTTATTAAATCTTTATTTTTTAGGAATATTTATATATGGGTATATACCATATATATATATACATTATGATTGAAATAAACTACTCATAGAATTAAGGATTATGTAATCACCCTTTTTTAGAACTCACATGATCAAATTACTATTTTTGTCACATATATCATGACTATTCAATATTAGGAAAAAATATTATTCTAATGATTAAAATAATGGAAAACCCTTCCTCTCAACCATTATAAATACCACACTAACCCACTATTCCTCTTACACCACTCAAAATTTTTGAATTGTAAATGTTCTACCGAATCCACTTCCCAAGGATCTTACCCCTATTTAGGATCTACTACTAGCACTAAAAGGGAAAAACCATAGGCCTTAAGGTGGATATTAAAGTGAATAGATCAATAGTTAAGTATCTTCTTTCATTTTTTCATGTTTTCTTTTCAATTCATTTCTTTTCATATACTCTTTTCTCCTACCCATATCAAAGAGGCATTAATGCTCCATTATTATATATATGATTTATTTTAATCATCTTTATGGAAAAATTATTCTTCATTCTTCCCCTCCTCTTCCTATTATTCTAAAATTAAAAAACATCATTCCTGATGTGCTCATTTACCAGAATCATGAATGATGTTTTCTCAATTTCCATTACATCCATCAAACCATTTAAAAAAAACAATTTTATTGGTTAAAACCAATTTTTATGTCAACTATATATCCACTTTCATGTTTTTGAGAAATTATATATACATATTATTTATTTATATAATGAAACTAGATCATGATGATCAAAGAAAAACCAAATGAACTAAATGGATATCACTAATGATTTATCTAATGAATCATTATCAATACATATATCCAAATTAATTTATGACATCATTTAATATTTTGGAAACATATTATTACCATTTCATTTCTATATTTTTGTTTTCACATCCATTTGATAAGGAAATCCATTAAGAAATGGTCTTCTAAATCATGTATTAAAAGCACCCAAAAAATGGAAAGACCAAAATAATTTTAATTAATGACTGGAATTATGTTATAAAATGATCATATAAGGTTTTATAAACATCAATATATTAGCATAAAACCTTTTTATTAAATAAAATATCATTTAATTTTAGAAACAGGGGATCATTGAATTTTATTTTCTTGGAAAAAGGAGCATAATACATTAAATATATAACATTATTATAATCCACATGAATGGATTCTTCATTTGTTAATTTTATGAATTAATAAATCAACTAGTTAACTATGTAAATACATCAAATTAAATGGTGAGGAGGACCATTAATGGGAACACAAGAGAAACAATTTACTTGTGAACATGAGAGACATCTATAAGTACATGAGGAATATCATAAAAACGATAAAGAAGAATATAATAAAAATAATAACATGAATCATAAAATGAACAAGCTCCTGCCAAATTTAATTTAGACAATCAAAAATAGGTCCCCAATGTCAATCCCCAATGAGTCATAAAAATTACAAAGGTTATTCACCAAGTTATCGTAAACCATATCATCTCTAGAGATTAAATTCCTTACCAAATGTATTTGAGAATTATCAGGTTTCACCATTAATATGAAATTATTTTCATTTTATCCACATAGTTGAAAATAAAACCTTACATAAACAATCCATAGATAATTATGGAAATGGTTCTCATATCAAAATCATTGTGTTTTAAAAAGTGCTTAAAAACTACTTCCTTCTACCATTTCAATCCCATGGAAAATGAAGGTAGGTTTTAGGTATTTTAGTACATTAATTTAAATATATAATATGTAAGTCCACGTGAATATCCTAATATATGATATAGGTTTGGTTATTTACAAATGAAAATAAAATAATTTTGTGATAAAAATAGTGAGATATTGAGAGGGAAATTCTCCATCAGAACTACAATGAAACGTTGTTTGAGGAAAAATTTAAAATATAGGTGATAAAGGTCACCCATTCATATAAATCTCATAATTTAGTATATGTATATTATAAAATTCAATTAATAACAAGTTATGGAAGATTGAAATACA
Organism: Viscum album; assembly: GCA_963277665.1. Taxonomy (NCBI): domain Eukaryota; kingdom Viridiplantae; phylum Streptophyta; class Magnoliopsida; order Santalales; family Viscaceae; genus Viscum; species Viscum album. The sequence goes on along the minus strand of OY728120.1, from coordinate 23,667,760 downwards.
TTCCATATAAAAGTGAACATTAATGGAACAAAAAGTTTGGAATTCACATACCTTGAAGTGTCACTTCTAAAACTATAGAATCAAGACCTTGAGATATTTAGGACACCTTGTGAGGAAGTTTTAGGATGTATTACTATTATAGATTTTATGGGTATTATTTTGGAATGATATAAAATAAAATAATGGTTGGGTATTTATAGTAAAAGATAGGTTGTTTTTTTATTAATTCATGGGATCACCTCATCAGTTGTATTTAAAAAACGATGTTCATTACAATGGTATTTAACATGGTTTTGGACACATGGGACACCAAATAAAATATTTTAATCCCCATGAGTTGACAAGAATTTTAAATTACATATGGCATCATTATGATGTCATAAAACACACTCTAAACTCAAAATTGATATTTTGACTATTCATTGAATGAGAAAACATTTGATAATCGCATAAATTAACCATAACCTAGTATTGATGTTATAAATTAAAAAATTATCTTCATTTTATGAAAAAAAACATCTAAATGTGATAAATTTCATTTTTGAGTAAAAAAAGTATTTACATGAAAAATATTCTAACACTTAACTAATAATTTTTAATATAGTTATTCACTTATACAATTATATAACACTTTAATTAAAGATGAATAAATTAAATTTATTCTTCTATAAGTAAGTTATCTACTCCTTTGGTCATATTACAATTCACACAGGTAATATTACTATTCCAAAGTTACTATTCACCAAAAATTAAGTAGATCTTAACAGACTCATGATTTATTACTGAACATAGCCGTATAAGTCGATTTTAGAAAATAATTTCACATTGTCAATTATTTAATGTTTAAAAAATATTATAAAATAATATTTTCTTTTCAATATTAATCAATTATATGAAACTAAATAGAAAAATACTAAAAATTCATTATATATAAATTTTGGCTTTTTAATTTTAAAAACAGATGGTTATTTTACAATAATAGTAAATAAAAAATTTATTTACACAAATGGGTTAAACATGTAACTATGGAATAGTTAAATAACCCATTATTACAACTACATAGGACCTAAGTGTACGGTGTGAAATGGTTATATAATCTTTGAGTGGCTCAAACAACATTACCCGAGTGGTGATTTCTATCAACTTGATATTCTCCCCTAGGTGATTTAGTTTAGGCTGAACAAGTTGAAGCTCAACATGGGCTTGATCTAGAGAAAATCCATGTGATGCTACCTCATTCCCATACTCCAAAAAATGGGCTTCGTATGGCACAATTCTACCTATCTAATCTTCTTTCTGCATTATTTATCCATTTTCATTTCTATTTATAAATAATAATTATAAAAGTAAACATTATTATTGTTTCCCATATTCATATTAAAAAATGGTCTTATAATGGTCACAAATTGATGGTTACATTTCACTTATACTTATATAGTTTTATTTAAATGTTCGGGTCATTACTTAATTCCCCCATTAAAATAATCTATCCCTAAAATGTCAACTTTTACCCTTAGAAGAGAAAAGGTGGGGGTACTTCTGCCTCTTAGTATGCTTTTGTTCCCACGTGTAATCTTCATAATATTGTTTCCTCCCCAACACAATAACAAGGTGGGTGTTCTTGTTGCATATAACCTCATATTAATGATCCAGGATCTCCACCGGCTAATTCTCATAAGAGTGGTTGTGTACCAATTGTACTACCTCTTTATTTAGTATATGAAAAGGTTTAGGTATATATATCCTTAAGAGTGATACATGGAATAAATAATGAACTTGATCAAGATTTGGAGTAGGTTAGGTATATAGTACACTACTCCCACATGATATAGGATTTCATAGGGGACAATGTACATAGGCTGAGCTTCAATTTCTTCCCAAACCTCATGAATCACATTCCTGAAAAAAATTGAAGGAAGGCCTTGTCACCAACATCAAACTGCAAGTCCCTTCAATGGTCATCAATATAACTCTTCTACCAACTATGAGAATCCATTATGTTTGTTTTATGGAATGATCATTTTCTATCAAGTCTTGCACACTATTAGGACTAAGAATCATTATCTCATCAAATTCATCCCAAAAAGTAGGAGTTCTACATTGCATTGCATATAGAGCTTCATTGGGTTCCATTTGAATTCCCAAGTAGAATCTGTTGTTGTAATAAAACTCAACTAATGAGAGATGTTTATGCCATCCATCATTAAATTCCCTTATCATGTTCTCAACCTGTCCATGATAGTCTGAATATTACTTTCAGATTTTCCATCATTTTAGTGGTGATAGGCCATACTGAAATTCAATTAAGTAAATATTCCATGATAAAGAATTTTCCATAATTTTGAGGTGAACCTTGGATCACAATCAAATATTATTGAAAGTGTAACTCCATATAGCCTTTACAATTCATTCACATAATTCATGGAATGTTGATGAATAGATAAATAATCCTAAATAGAGATAAAATTGGTGGTCTTTGTGATATGGTCCATTATTACATTGATCACATTTTTTCCATTGAAAGTTCTTGGGAGACAAATTAAAAATTCCATAGTGATATTGTTCCACTTCCATGTTAGTATTTTTTTGTGGTTATAATACCCCATTAGGATGTTTTCAAACGTCCTTCACTTTTTGACATACGAGGCACCTTGTACTGTAGTCATCAATCTCCCTTTTATTATTATCCCACCAATAATGATCACAAAGATCCCTATACATTTTTGTAAATCCAGGATATATAGAGAATTTAGGGTGAAGTGCTTTATTGATCACCTCCTTTATTTTCATAATATATGGAACACATAGGCTTGTATGAAATTTCGAAACATATTCCCAATCAATTTGGAAATTGGGAAAATTGCATACTTCAGAGCCTCAAACATCTTTTGTATCAATGAAACATCATTCCGATCATTCATAATTTTCAATAATAATGACATTTGATAATTAATTTGGGATAAAGATGATGATGCCCCTTCCCTTAAAATTCCGAATTCCAGTTTTACCTGCTCTTTGATCTGGGGTTTTGGTTAAATCCACATCATTACCATAACAATAGGGTCTCTCCAAATAAATGCATCAGTTATATTGATTTCTCTTCTAGAGTGATAATGAATTGAACAATAAATGTATTTTGGATATTCCTAACTTCTCCTCTATTTTATGTTCAATTACTTTTGTGTGATAATATACTTCAACCATTTATGGCCTCTGTAGATATCACATTTCTCCCTATAAAGAGAGTGTCTCTATATCTTCAGAGAAAAACCAACTACAGCCTTCTTATGATCACATGTAGGATAGTTCTGCTCACTAGGATTCAAATTTTGAGATTCAATAGCAATGAATTTTTCATTTTTCAGGGGGATGCACCCATCCACTTTTAGAGATGAGTCACTAAAAATAATGAATCCCTCTCTGATTAAGGGTATAGTTAAAACTGGTGCTGTAACCAATCACTTCATTAGAAAATGGAATAATGCCTCACATTATGTTGCCAAAAATGAACTTGACCCCTTTTGAATTATCACTTTTATTGTATTGTAATGTCCAGAAACGTTTTTCACAATCCACCTATAATATCCTACTAAACCAAGTAATCTATGAATCATAGTTAATATTGTAGGATGAGGCCACTTTTCTACAACATTTATCATTTCAAGTACAGCTGATAATCCTTCATTGGTTATAATGTTCCCTATTTCAGATATATTTTTACAAAAAATTCACATTTTTGGAACTTTCTACAAAGCCTATCCTTTCAATGGTTTACAAAATAATACTCAAATGATGCTTATGATCCTCAAAAATTTTAAAATTTATTATAATATTATCAATAAAAACTACTAAAAATTTATCATGTGAGTCCTTAAAGTATATATTCATCAATCCATAAAAATAGAAGGTTCCTTAGTCTGTCTGATAGTCATAACAACAAAATCATAATGCCTATATCTTTATTTGAAGGAGGTTTTTATAATATATTAATTCATTCTACAACATTTGATGATAACCAGATCAATGATCAATCTTGGAGGATAATCTATACCCACACAGTTTTTAATATTAATCATAAATTCTAGGAAGAGTTTATTTTTTCTTCATTGTTATCTCCTTCAGTACTTAATAATCAATGAATAGCCACATTGATCCATTCTTCTTCATTACGAACAAATCATGTTATCTCCAAGGAGACACACTCATTTGGATAAACCCCTTCTCCAAAAGATCTTTTATTTTATTATTTAATTCCACAAAATCCACATTTTCCATTTTATATGGGGTATTTGATATCAATTGAGATCATGGTATGAGTTCGATGGAGAACTCCACCCCTCCTTTGGGGGAGGTCTAGGTAACTCCTCAAGAAATACATTAATGCATTCCTGAACAATGGGGACATCCTATATTAGTATACATTCATTTACTTATTCATCTTCACCAATTAACTCCATAACTATGACTATATGTGGTGATTTGGGACAAAAAATATGGTTGAGATAGATATACATGGAAGAAAACTATAGGATTTCCATTCAAGACTATTGAGATTTCCTTTATTCTACATTTGATAGTAGAATTATATATTGAGATATAGTTCCTCCCAATTAAATTTTAAAATTCCATCATGGGAATGACTAGTAGATTTTTGATATGGTTTCTCTCGCTATATTAAGTAGTATAGTTTTTAAAAAAAATTATTTCATGGATAATCCCTCCATGAGACATGACTTGAAACTAATCTTTTAGAAATCTAGGGGATAATTCAATATAATTTTCAAACATGGAGGATATAAAGTAATTCATATAACTAGATTCAAACCAATTATTTTCTATATTTGAGAGAATGGATATTATTCCTACCACCAAATCATTTAGAGCGTTAACATCATCTGTCATTATAGAAACCTCACAATCTTCCTCCTTTGGCCATTACTAAGGTTATGGTGATTCCCCTCCACTGCCCCCAGATTTGGCAGTGATTGGAAATGTGACAATGTTGTCCACACTTGAAGAATTATACTTAAGGCATGGCCTAAATCATCGCCCCTTTTTTATTATTGAGTAGAAGAGGCTTCACCTCACGTAGACAATCTCACACAATATAGCCATCTCTTCCACACTTGTAGCACTTCGTGATCCTAAGAATGTAGTTCCTTGAATTCTTCAACCAACATTTATTACATGTGGGGAGTTCCACTTACATTCCTCTTCTTCCCCAATTAAACCTCATCCACAGTAATGTCTCCATTGAAATATCCTTTTCATTGGATTTGTTGAAAACTTTGTGTCTATCCGATGTCCAGTTCCACTTTCACAGCACTCTGTATGATCTCCTCATATCTTTCAAAGTCTCCACTGGCTGGATTATTCCACTGGTGAGTTCTTAGTCCACCAAATAATCTATCAACCATCCCATTAGGATCCATGACAAATATAGAGTTATAACATGAAATCGTTGTGATGTTCATCTCTTAGATTCACACAAATTTATTATCCTTCAATGTCATATTGACAAAATAATTCTCTATATTCGTTATCATCCAGTTAGGGGAATATTTATTGAAGAATATCTGTCTAAACTCTTCCCACTCAATAGCTTCAATATCCCCTCATGTCCCCATGTTTCTAATGAGTTCCCACCACTTAACAAATTCCCCCCTATGTGGTAAAAAAACAACGTGACTTTTTCCTTTTCAAAACTATTGAATTAGAAAAATGATCATTTCAATAGAGTTGATCCACTGTTCCGAAAAAAATGGGTCGGTAGATCCTCTAAATGATGAAGGTTGTTATTTAATAATGGACTCAATAGAATGTTTTTCATTTCATAGTGAAATCATTCTCTTAATTTGATTCAAGTTATTTCTCATATCAGGAGACATTTGGTTCAACATTCTCATGTAAGATTCCATTTTAGTTTCCATTTCAGCATCCATTAGAGGGCTATTAGTGTTTGTTACATTGTGTGCACCATTTTCATGGTTCCTCCTACTGCCAACCATTTTCTGAATGAATAAAACCATAGTGACAAACATATTTCATTTAATAATATTTTATATGTAAAGGATTTTTATTCCTTAAAACATCAATCCTAAACAACAATTACATTTCTCATTAAATCCCACATATTGAATCATAAAAAGCATGTGATTAACAAAAAATATTCATTGGGAGTGTCAAACCAGAAGTGCAGCATGACCGCTTATCATGAACAAATTCCCATTCGAGTCAAGATCAATGTGGTATTTTTGGTGTTTAACGAAATATAGATATGTACCAAATCCATATCCACTTGTTCATATCAACACATGGATATATATTTTTTGGAAACCACTTACATAATATTTCACCAAAATACAAGGGTGTTTTACTATATTTTAAATTCTCTATAGGGTTATTCCAATAGTTTTCATATCCTAATATCGAAAAATAAATAAACTATCATTGGATGGAAACTATGGCATCCCACCATATTATTACATAACATTGCATTACATTTTATAAACAATGGATCTTTAAAGAAAATATCTTGGAAAAAGGTAAATAATTAACAAATACATATAATATTCTAATAATCCACTTGAATGGATTCTTCATTTTTACATCAAATTTACAATTACTCAGACTTTCGTCATAGAGATATACATAAATTGAAATGGTTAGAATAATGCTTAGTAATGGAATAACAAGTGAAACATATTACATGTGAACTGGAGTGATATCTACATAAAAATGAGGAATATAATTAACATATAAGGACCAATCCTTAAACATTACATAATACTAAAATAAATGAATAATTCTCATTAAGGATCTTTTCAGGTTTATTCTCTTAGTGAATTTGTCTATAACAGTTACATTACACCTAAAAAATTACAAATTAGACACTTCTAATCAGTTTATATTTTTTCATAAAATAAAAACTATTGGAAAAAAGGCTCATGTCTAGTTCCATGTTTTAGATAGCATGATTTTTTCATGATACCATCCTTGAACCTATTAATCATTATGTCATTTGAAAGCCATTTTGAAACATGGTATTAGCATAAAAAGGCCAATAAGGGTTATAAAAGAATGAATGAAATCAATACTGTATCCATACATACAATACATATTCTCTTTTACTTACCTCATGAAATCATATGATTTATGAATAATTCTTAGAAATCAAAAATCATAAATATAACTTGTGGCATCCATATCATACTTATATTCTAGATATCACAACTACATAGCGAGTCACATTAGGAATACCCATCATAGTATATTACCTAAATATTCTAGGGGAAAGGTAAACGTCTACCTCCATCATGTTACCCAATGCATTGGAGAGCTATCTTGGGCTCACCCACCCTAGGTTTATCACAAAACCACCATTATATGTAAACAATGCCTAAAACCATGACATATATATAACACATAAAAAAAACATAAATTATATATAAACTTTCCACATTATTTAAATATATTGAATTAACTGATCCATTAAAAAAAACATTTTCATTTCCAAAATACGTAAAAGAGTATAGAGTTTTTATTTTCCTTTTAAAAAATATTACAGGTAGTTTTGGAAGCCATAGATCAAATAATACTCACAACGGTGGAAAAGGTCGTTGTCACCACTCATGTTAAAAAGTAACGTTCTTTTTGGTCGTTTAGTAAAATTCCTCATAAAAAAATATTCCCTTTGAAATAAATTTAAATTCTATGGGGTTTATTCATCATATAAAATAATTTAGTTTATAAATCAAAGGATTCCTCAATGAAAAGAGATTGAAATGATGTCCCTTACCTCGTGTCCGACATGACCCATTCATTCTTTAATCTCCTAAGTAATAAAAGAATATTAATTTCTACTTACCTAAAAACCTATTTAAAGATTATTATTCCTTTTATATCAGTTATTACAATGTTATAAACATTATGTAATAATTTAAGTTAATAATGGTCAATGTGTTTGATATTTGGTACTTGAGTCAAAAATGAACTTCTTATAATTATATGTTGATCATGTGGTCAAAGTTAAATTATATCTAGAATTATATTCTTGATTTAGATATCACATATGTCATATATATCCTATATATATATTTATTTATAACAGTACATATCATTTGGATATAATAAATGAAATGCACCCTTAATGGAGATGGTAAACTGTACATACGCAAGAATGCTACATTAATTTTAATTTATTATTTTAATGGAATTAAAACATAATGATACATATGTTTATTATAATTCCAGTATAATATCATATATAATTTTTTAAACTTCATCCTTTATGCATCTGATGTTTGGAATGAACGAGTCATATCAGTTTGAGGGGGCGGTAATTCGCACTTCCTAAAATGAAATTATCTCGTTTACCAATTAAGGAAACCATAACGATATTATATAGATGAAAAATAAAAAATCATAGAGAAAACATAAAAATAATATATATCATATATAAATATTGTTCCATCTTAATGGCCACCATAAGAGGTGGTAGGAGAATAATGAACCATCATCATTTCGTGAGGTAGTAGTTCTCCATCAATAGAAATAGTATGTTCTTTATCCATTAGATGGAGGTGTGTGTAGGTTTAGTTTGAATAATTCTAATAAAAAAACTATTATATTGATGATATGTGTTTTTTTATAAAATAAAATAATAAAAACTGTTTACAGGGTTGGAGAATTAAAATAAAAGGAAAGAATTTAGGAGAAGACGTTACCATTAAATCGGGTAACTCCATTTGGAATGAACTAAAAGGCTATAATGAATTTACTTATGCCTAAGTGTAGGCTTATAGGTATCATATAGGGATGTGGGGAGATTAATTTGGAAGAGTTTTGATGAGAAAAGGGTCTTGAGAGGTGTATGAAATGGGTTAGAGGTGATGTTTTTTTATAATGGGGAAGAGGGATTCTTTAGGAAAGTATGAAAATATTATTTTATAATATAATTATTTTCTGTTTCTAAAGGTCAAAAACTTATTAATGTAAAATATAAGATTACTCGTGTTTAAAATAAAATCATCCAATAGTGTTTTAATTTTTATAATCATATTTATTTAAATCATTCATTAATGATGTAAACACTGCATCATTATTGTGTCAGAAATATGTTTATTTATAACATGCCAAAAAATTAAAAACAAAATACCATGATGTGCGAAATATTTTCAAATTTATAATAAATATATATTTTCAAAGAGATATCTTATATAACCATATATAAATATTGATTTACTAGAAAATATATGTTTATGTCAGTTTTTTCTTTACTTTAAATTAATTAACATAATGTGTCATTATCAATTCCAAGTGGCTCCATGGGGACCCCAAATCGACCCAAGGATAACCATGGTTAAAAATGTATCAACCAATAGGATTAGCATTTATTTTTGGGAAAATTAATTTTATTATAATATTATTTTTTTACCTTATTTACCAGATTTTCCCTTTAACCATGGTAAATAAAATATTTACCGAAGTGAATATTAATAATGTATAAAAATTAATGTTACCAATTTACACAATTTGGACTTCCAGAATATAAATATGGAATACATTTTTCTGTATTCAATTCCTAAAAGTGGTAGAAATTATTTTAAAATTAATTCTCGCTATCTAAACAAAAAACTTGTTTTTGTGAAATAATAACTATCAAAAGATGAGCACTTGTTTATGTCCGGTATCAAAGTGAAATTAATTCCAAAGACAAACATTGGATTAAATGGTAAAAACATAATATAATTACACTTTAAAACAAATCATATAGATAAAATATCCTAATAAATAAATTATATTAAATTGTAGTTATGAATAAATATACAATATTTTCGCTATTCATTAAAAAATGAACATTATCAACCAAATACAAAAATTTATTCAAAAGTAAATTTTAATGTAACGATATTAAATAAGAATTTTATTATTTCAAATAGAACATATATAGTGAAAAGAACTAGATTTAAATATTGTTTACCATCAAATGGTGATAATTCGGCCCTTTAATGATTATAAGAGTATTTATGCTTAAAATGGGATTATTTATTATTTTAAGCCTCTTAAATTTCTTGGATAAATGTAAATACATTTAATAAAAATGTATAATAATATTATAGATAGACATGTTCATTCCTTCCATTAAGACAACTAGGAATTAACTACCATTTAAAATTATAATATTATATTATTATTTTCAGTAGAACTCAACGTTATGTGCAACGTAAGACTTCATAAAAAACTTGTTGTTGCGTATTAGGTACACCATTGAATGTAGAATTCCCCTTTAATGTAAAATTAATATTTAATTGAAAATATTTATAAATAAGAATATATCATATTTCATTATTTACATGGAATGTTACATCCTTCTCCCCTTTTGGAAATTGCGTCCTCTCAATTTTTATTCACTTATCAAATAAGTGGGGGTATTTATCTCTCATAACATTTTCAGATTTCCATGTTGCCTCTTCAACCATATTTTTTTTATAAAAAAACATTTACCTATTGAATTACCTTATTCAAAAACACATTCTCTCTACAGTTGAGAATCTGGACTAGTTGTTCCTCATAAGAGAGATTCTCTTCCAACTGAACTAACACTGGGCTCAAAACATGAGATGGATCTGGTATATACTTTATCAATATTAAAACATGAAAACAATTTTGTACCTGGGATAAAATTGGAGGTAAAGCCACTCTCTAGGAAACTAATATAACTTTATCTATCATTTAATAAGTTCCAATGAACCTCACACTCAACTATACCTTCTTACTAAAACACATCACACTTTTCCATGGAGAAACATTGAGAAACATGTGATCACAACCCATGAAAGATAGATCCTTCCTCCAGCTATACACATAAAATTTCTAAATAATCTAATCTATTATCGTGTGCTTCTAAATCAACTGAACTTTTTATCCATCTCTTTTATGAATTCATGTCCCATCATCTTCCTTTCACCCACTTCCTCCAAAAAATCTGGTGTTCGACACTGCTTCCCATATAAAGCCTCAAATGGAACCTTCTATATTCTGGAATGAAAACTGTTATTATAAGAAAATTAAACCAATGAAAGACATTGGTCCCAACATCCCTGGTAATCTATTGGTCAAGCACGTAACATATCCTCTATGTTCTGAATTGTCCATTCTGACTACCCATATAATTGAGGATGAAAAGATGTACTCAAATTTAATTTAGTACCCAATTGAATCTGACATTTTTTCCAAATGATGAAAGTATAACCTGGGATCATGATCAGAAACAATGGAGAGGGGATCACCCTGAAACTTGACTACATCTTTAACATAAAATCGGGAAAGCTGATTCAGAGAAAAAGTATCTTGAATTTGAAGGAAATGTCCAAATTTAGTCAATTGATAAACAAATATCCAGATTTCATTATTACCTCGAGATGTAATTGGTAATCCCACAATGATGTCCCTAGATATATTTTCCCATTACCAATCTATCCCCAGTAAAGGATGAAGTATACCTTTCAGTAACTATCTCTCTGCGTTAACCTACTAACAAGTCAAACACTTCATAGTAGAATCATCAATATCTCTATTTATTCCGTCCGACCAGTAATACTCCCTATGATCTCTGTACATCTTAGTAATTCCCTAGATGAACTGAAAATGGAGAACTATGAGCTTCACATAACCACTCATTCATAAACTATGAATCTCAAGGAACAAATATTCTCTTTCCAAATCTCAAAACCCAAACATTATCAATGATAAATTCATGTATCTTACCCTTCTGAACCAACTCTACCTTTTTTTTGAAAATAACTGTCTTCCTTCCTTTCTTGATTAATTCTATCGGATAGAGATGATTTCACTGGAACCTAAAACAAAAAAGTGGAATTTCCTACACCAAAAACCTCTATGCTATTTTTTATAAAATCAAAATCCAAAGGATCTCATTCCAAATATAGCAAGGTTAATGTAGAATTATTTTTTTTATCAAAGCATCATCCACTTTATTTGGATTTCCCTTATGGAAATGGAGAATGCAATCATAATCATAGATTAATTTCATCCATCTCCTCTATCTCATGTTCAATTCATTCTAAGTGAATATATATTTTAATGTTTTTTAGTCATTATATATTTAACATTATACTCCATAAAAACGATTCCTCCAAATTTTTAAAGAAATAACAGCATGATCTAATTCCAAATCATGTGTTGAATAATTTAGCTAATGAGGTTTCAATTGACCTGAATCTTTTGAAATTACCTGATCATTCTAAATTAGGAGAAAACCATGTAATTTCAATGAAGAATAATTTTAGATAACAAACACACCATTTCTGGAAGGCAGTGCCAATAAAAGTGCATTCACCAATCTTCTATTCAATTCCAACAAACAATCATCACATTCTTTTGATTAAATGAAGTTAAAACCTTTTTGAGTTAACATAGTTAGTGGGCTAGATTACCATGAAAAATTTCAAAAAACCTCCAATAATTACACAGTAATCCAAGAAAACTATGAGTCTCGGTTATATTTTTCGTCTTGTACAATTTTCAACAGCTTTTGTTTTAGTAGGATGAATAGTTATTCCATTTTTTAAACAATGTGACCAAGGAATGAAATTTTTTGTAACCAAAACTCACACTTATTGAATTTCCCATACAGTTTCATTTCTTATATTGGTTTTAAGAAAACCCTTAATTTAATTTCATGCTCCTATTTAATTTTAAAATAAACCAAAATATCATTAATGAACAGAAACACAAACTTATCCAACAACTCACAGAATATTCTATTCATAAGATCCGTGAATACATAATGTTCATTGGTTTACCCAAAAGGAATAACTAAAAATAAAAAATGGACATATCTACTATGAAACACGGTCTATGAAATGTTTTCTTACTTTACATTCATGTGATGGTAGCACGAAATAAAGTCAATCTTCGAAAAATTATGAGCTCCCTGAAGCTGATCAAACAAATCATTGATATGACGAAAATGATACTTGTTCTTAACAGTGATGTTATTCAATGCTCAATATTCAACAAAAAGTATCATTGAAACATATTTTATTTTAATAAAACAAGATAGGTGAACCCCATGGTGATGTACTAGGTTGAATGCATCTTTTATCTAATAAATAATGTAATTTCATATTTACCTCTAAAATTTCAATTTGATCCATTTGATAAGGTGGTTTTGAAATTGAATTATTATCAGGAACTAAGTCAATAATAAATTCAACTTCCCAATCAGGTATAATACCAGGAAAATAAATAGTAAAAACATCAAGATACTCATTAACCAGTGCGACATCATTAATATGAATAGTTCTTTTATTTTTAACAATTTGAAAGGAAACATTAATTTCCATCATTTACTAGTTTCCCAGCTTCCAGATATGTTATTAAAAGTAAGGGTTCATTATTGTACACAAAGTGAAAATCATTCTGAAAAGAAAGATCTTTAGCTCTGAAGTTAATCTTAACATGATAAAAAGAATGACAATCCATACCCAAAATAACATCAAACTCTACTAGAGGCAAAAAAAATAATGGTTTCAGGTAGATTATTTCCACACACAGGGTTATAGAGGTTCTTACAATTTCTTTTTGTCTCATCAATTCCTCCCATTATTTTTATGATATTTTCAATATTCATATCTTGAGATGGAATTCTCAATTATCTAGAATAATTGTCCGAAATGCAAAAAATGTGTAGACCCTGAATCAAACATCACATTGGAATAATGTATGAAAATAAACAATGTACCTGATACTAATTCATTTGACTACGCAACATCTTCTGATGTAGATAAAAAAGATTTCACCACCCCCTTTTTCTTATAGTCTGGCTTCTTTTTCATAGTTGAGTTCCATATTGGACATTCATTTTCATAATGACCCATTTTATTGCAAGTAAAACAGTTTACAGACCGTAAATCAGATTTTATCTACCATTACCCTGATCTTGTTTAGTTCAATTATGAGCCATATGTCCCAATTTACCGCATTAGTAGCGCTAACCAAAATTCAAAATATATTCCCCAGAATGCTTTTTACCACAATTTTTACAAACATTAATCTTATGTTTCATTAAATTAGACATTTTTAAAGAGTTATTCTATTTAATTTCCCACCTCAATATCTTATTATATTGTTTATCAAAGAACACCTGATCATCGACAAACCCTATTTCCACCTTCTCTGCACATCGAACTCATTTTTCATAACTTTTAAACTCACGGGATGATAAATACCTTTGAAATATTGATTTTAATCCAGAGTAAAATAGTTTGATAATACTATCAATATCACGTATGAAATTTGGAGCATACATTTCTAGTCAAGTTAAATTTTCATCATAAGAAGCCACTGAATCATCCTCATGCCTCAATTCTAGGAATTGTTTTTCTATCCTAAGACGAACCATATTATGAAAATATTTCTATAGAAATGTACCTTTAAATTCATCCCAATAAAGAGCGTCAATCTACTAATTGTCTCTGATATTTTTCACCATTAGAACCCACTTAACAACTTCACCTTCAAAATGGTAGACAGCAAGAATAACCTTTAGATGTTCTAAACACCACATGACATAAAAAATATTCTCTAGTACTTTAATTTTCCCTTAAGCTACCATAGATTTATATGATACTCTTAATGATGGAGAATGTTGCCTCATGAAATTCTCCATTACTGACTTGTTCCTCTGTGATTAATCTAGCTGATCTCATGCATGGATACCACAACCATCTATAGCATAAGTCAACTTTTCCATCACAACAAACAAACTGTTCATTTCTGATTATTACCATATCAGGTTGATTATTTGGGTGGTCTTCTTCCTCTTGATGTTGTCCCATTATAGATACCATGTTTCCTCTTCAGAAAACCATTCTGAACACAAAAATATCTTGGGAAAATCAACATGGTAATCTGTAAATGCTATATCATTTCAAACATACCATAAATTATTTTATGGAAAATAATTTAACAATATTATAACACCTAAAGTTGTCTAAACAGACCTTTCATACCAATAATAAGGACACTAGCTAAAACATTACATAATTATGAATTAAATTAATAATTCACATTGAGTTTCTTTTCAGGTTTAGAGTTATACAGAATTAGGCCTTAACTATTACATTACATCTCAAAAATTAAAAATTAGACACTTCTACTTAGTTTATATTGTTTTTATAAAATAAAAACTATTGAAAAAAAGAGTCACATTTAGTTCCATGTTTTAGACAGCATAACTTTTCCTTGATCCCATCCTTGACCCAATTCATCTATAAGTCCTATGAAAAACATTTCAAAACATGGGATGAGAATAAAAATCTCTGTATGGGTTATAAAACAAATATAGAAATCAATAGTCCATCAGTATATAAAAAACATAATATCTTTACTTACCTCGTTAAATCATAATATTTATGAATAATGCATATAAATCATAAATCATAAAGGTAACTTGTGGAATCTATATCATACATACATTGTAGCTATCACTGTTACATAGGGAGTCATATTTGGATTACCCATCACAGTATATTCCCTAAATATCATTGGAGAAACATTATCGTTAACCTCCTTCATGTTACCCAATGTATTGTAGATCTTTCTCAGGATCACCCACCATAGATTTATCATAAACCACCCGTATATGTAAACAATGCCGAAGAACCACAACATATTCATAACAAATCGAATAAACATAAATGAAAGATAACATTTCCACATCATTTAAATACGTTGACATAAAAATAACCTATCAAAACAATTTTCAACAAAAAAAATTTGTAAAAGAGTATATGGAGTTTATTTAATTTTTAAAAAAATCATCTTGTTAAGGAAGAAATAAGTCAAATCATAATCGCGGTGGCGGAAAATGTCATTATCAGCGCTTACATTAAAAAGTAACATTATTTTTTTTTCTTTTATTAAAACGCCTCATAGAAAATTGTTATCATTGAATGAAATTTAAATTCAAATGGGATTATACACTGTATAATATATATTTGTGTATAAATCAATGGATGCCTAAATGAAAGGAGATTGGGAAGAAGTCCCTTACTTGTTGATTGACATGACCCATTCGTTATTTAATCGCCTGAAGAATAAACTAAAGTTAATTTATATGTGACTAATAAACTTTTTTCATGTTAATAATTCCTTTCATATCAGTAATTACCATATTATAAACATTATGTAATCATTTATATTTATAATGGTCATTTTGTCGATATTTTGTACTTGAGTCGAAAATTAACATCTTATAATTACAAGTTGTTCATGTGGTCGAAGTTCAATTATATTCTGAATTATATTCATGATATAGATATCATATATATCATATATATCTAGTATATATATGTATTTATAATAGTACATAACATGTGGAGATATGAAATGAAATACATTGTTCATAGAAACGGAAAGTCGTACGTACACATGCACACTATGTTCATTTGTATTTCATATTTTAATGGAATGAAAACATATTGATACATATGTATATTATAATTCTAGAATAATATAAAATATAATTTCATTAACTCGATATTTTATACATCCCACATATGGCATGAACGTGTCATATCACATTTAGGGGGCGGTAGTCTGCACATCCTCGAATGAAATTACTGCGTTTACCCATTATAGAAACCATAAAGGTATTATATAAATAAAAAATATAGAAGCATAGATAAAATATAAATATCATATATATCATATATAAATACAATTACATCTTAATGGCCACCATAAGAGGTGGTAGGAGAAGATTGAACAATCATCATTTTGTGAGGCTGTAATCTGCCATCCAGAGAAACAGTATGTTCTTTACCCATTAGATGGAGCAGTGTGTATGTGTAGTTAAAATTATTATAAGAAAAAAAACCTACTATATTTATTATACTGGGTTTTTATGAAATAATGGAATAAAAATATATTAGGGGGTTGGAGAAGTAAAATAAATTAAAATAATTTAAGAGAAGACGTTAACTATAAATTGGGTAACTCCCTTTGGTTTGAACCCAATGGCATTGTTGAAGTGCCTTTTGGCTAAGGGAAGGATTACAGGAGGAAGATGGGGATTCAGGGAGATTAATTTGTTAGATGATGGATGTGACATTGGGCTTGAGAGGTGTCTGTAATGGGTTAGAGGTGATAGATATTTATAAGGGGGAAGAGGGGATTTTATGAAAGTATGAAAATATTATTTTATTATATAATAATTTTCGGTTTCTAAAGGTCAAAAAATTATTAAAGACGAAGACAAGATGATTCATGTTAGAAATAAAATCATCCAATAAGAATTGTACATGTTTTATATACTGTTTTAATTTTTATATTCTGATTTATTTAAACCATTCATTAAAAAGGTAAAAACTATATCATTATTGTGTCATAAATAAATATATTTATATGATTTCAATAAATTATAAAAACAATAACATGATGTTAAAAAATCATTTTAGATTTAAAATAAATATTTATATTCAATGTTATAACTTATATAACCCCATGTAAGAATTTATTTACTAAAAGATATTTGTTTACATCATTTTTGTCTTTGTAGTAATTTAATTAACATATGGTGTCATTATAAATCCCAAGTGGCTCCATGGGGTCCCAAAATCAACCTAAGGATTCCAATGGCCAGACATGTGTCGAAAAATAGGATTAGGACACATGGTAGGGTAGTTTAATATTATTATAATATTATGCTTTTTCCCTTATTTACAAGATTTACCCTTTAACCATGGAAAATAAATTATTTACGGAAGTAATTATTCATAATTTCTAAAAATAAAATTTAACTATTTACACAATTTGGACCTATATATTATAAATATTGTATAAATTTTTCCAAATTCAAAACATAAAAGTGTAAAAAAGTAATTTAAAAATATTTCCTGCTATAAAAACAAAAAACATGTTTTTAAGAAATAATAACTATCAAAAGATTAAAACTTGTTTATGAACAATTTCAAAATGAAATTAATTCCAATGACCAATATTGGATTAAATCGTAAAAAAATAATATAAATACACTTTAAAACAAATTAAAAACATAATCTAACCTTATAAATAAATTATATTAAAAGGCCATTTTGAATTAAAATACAGTATTGCCACTATTCATTAAAAATGAACATTATCAAAAAGTACAAATATATCTTGAAAATTCAGTTTTAATGTCCCAATAATAAATCAGATTTTTATTCTATCACATAGAACATATAAAAGTGACAAAAAATACATACAAAAATAGTTTTCCATCAAAAGGAAATAAATGAACCCTTTAAAGAATATTATAGTATTTATGCTTAAAATTGGATTCTTTATTATTTTATGCCATTAAATTTTTTTGGATAATTGTTAAATCATTTAAAAAATCTGTATAATCATATTGTAGTTAGTTCTATTTATTCCATCCATTAAGATGGATAGGCTTTATATATCGTTCTAAATAATAATATTATATTATTATTTTTCTTTATAACTCAATGTTGTGTACAAATTATGATTTCAAAGAAAGATGTTGTTCTGGATCTTGTATGCCATCGAACATAGCATCCTCCTTAAAATTAAAAATAATATTTAATTCAAAAATATTAATAATTATGAAAATATCATATTTCTTTATTTACCTGGGATGTGACAAAAAAATTAGAAAGAAACATATCATAATAATAATATCTTGAATCATAAACTGATAACATGGATACAACATTTAATTGACACATTCAAAAAACACCACTATGTTCTATACCCAATTTTTTATAAAAATTAACCTGGTTATTCACCAAGGCATCGTAAAACATGTCATCTCTGGAAATTAAATTATTTAACCAATTAATTGGAGTGATATCAGTGTAAAAATTTAATATGTATTTATTTACATGTGACCCACAAATATCCTAATAAAATTTTTCATAAAAATACCATATATAATATAATATATGTGTTTCATATCAAAATAAAAATGTTTTAAACATTTCATAATACAAGTTCAATTTTTCATTTCAATCCCATTAAAAGTAATATAGTTTTAATGTATTTTAATATGAGAATGTAAATATATCACCTTCACATACATGTTAATTCCCCATATAGAATATATACGTTTAGGTATTTACAAAATAATTTAAAATATTTTCAGGAGAAAAAGAGTGACATTTTGATGTGATTGTTCTGCTTCATAATAACTATCAAACATGGTTTCAGTAATCCTTAAAAAGAGAGGGGACATGGGTTACCCATTAATAAAATACTAATCATATAGTAGAGGGATAAAATAATATTTAAATAATAACATGATATGGAAATTTTAAAGACATACAACATAAAAAATAACTTAAATGATAAAAGAAGTAGGGAATTCCCTTACGTTGGAGAGTAACACCTAAAACACTTGGATCGAGACCTTGAGGGCATGAGGAAACATATGGAGTACTCTTTCTATGGTAATAATCTTAGATCATTTAGGGGGGTTATTTTGGAATGAAATAAAATAATGTAATGGATTTGTATTTATAGTAAAAGAGAGGAAATTTTTTATTAATTTATTATGACACCTCATCAGTGGTATTTGGTGAACCATGGGCTTTCCCATGAAATTTTCCCATGGTTTAGCCCACATGGGAATCATAATATATTATTTTAATCATGATGAGTGGACCAGAATTTTAAATTACACACTACATCATTTTGATGTCATAAATCACTCCAAAAAATCAAAAACAATATTTTCACTATTCAACAAAAGACAAAACAATTTATAAAAATATCATAAATTCACCCTGACTTAATATCGATGTACCAAATTCAGAATTTAACTCCATTTTATGAAAATAATTTTCTGAATATGAGAAATTTAATTTTTATGTTAAATCACTATTTACTTGAAAAAAGTACTAATAATTAAAAAATAATTTCGAAAATATTTATTTACTTATACTATTATATCACATTACCATTTAATATTCATAAATTATATTTATACATCCTTAAGTGAGGAAACTATTCCATTGGTGAAATTACTATTGATAAGGGTTATATTACTATTAATAAGATATTAATCATCAAAAATTTTATTGATCTTAATAGACTCTAAATTTCATACTTATCAAAACTGTATGAGTACATTTTTAAAAAATAATTCATAGATTCAAATTTTTTATTTATAAAAAATATTTTAATGTACTATTTTTTACAATATTAAATAATAATATGATATTTAATCGAAATGTACTATAAATGAATCCTTAATATTTGAAGTTAATAAAATGATATTCATTGTTCCATAATAAGAAATAGCATTTTTATTTATACAAATGGATTACACAAATAACTAAGGCCCTGTTACGTAACCCCTTATAAAACATTTGTAGGACCTGCGAGTAAGTTGTGAATTGGTGCTAGAATCTTTGGGTGGCTCGAACAACATTTCCATGAGGGGTGATTTATATCAAATTCAACCTCTCCAGTTGGAGATTTTGTTCGAGCATAATATGTTGAAAATTATCTTGGGATTGGTCCCTAGAAATGCCTAGTGATGCTACCTCCAACCCAATCCCCAAGAAATTGGCTTTTTATGGAATGAATCTATCGGTAGAGGCCATAAAATCTTATATTTGAAATATTTATCCATTAACATTTCTATTTATAAAAAAATTATATCAGTAACAATTATTACAATATGCAATGGTCTTATTAACCAACGATCATATAACTATCAAAACTCAATAGTTACATTTCAATTATACCTATATAGTTTTAATTATTTTTATATATTAAATCATATATTTCTAGTGGAATGAAATTATTCAGAATTTCGGGTCATTACAAAAATGATTTTGAAATTTTTAAAAACACTCTTCAAACCATTATTAAAGATGATTAAAAATTTTCATGTAAGACAAACCCAATGTAAGGGAATTCTTAACCAAGATTCCTTTCATTGGGTTAATCTTCTACTTAATTAATCTTATGGTAAAAAGATTATTTGTGTTATTATGTTTTGTTCACATTATATTATGTTATTCCCATTTATATTGTATACAAAAATTCCTTTCATTCTATCTAATATAACATGAATTATATGTTATTTCTAAGAGATATTTCATTAAAAATTATCCTTTAAAATTAAATTTAACATAATTAAAAATCATTGTTTTTAGGAAATTATTCATATTTTATGATTAATTTATAGTTCATGGTCATTGTTTACATTGAATGGTGGGACCTATATATCACCATAAATCATTGGTTATGTGTATATTGGAGGTTGGTCATAAGGATACTCCATGTGTAACTGAGATGAATACAAAATAATGTTGCTGTGAGGGTTACAATATAATGTTTCCATGAGAGTTAAAAATCATAATTTAGAAACAATGGTTACAATATATATAATTAAATTTTTTTGATACCTTTATGGTATTATATATCTTCATTAATGTTTTATGTAATTCTCATGTTTCACAATGTATGTATATGTGGGTGATAAGTATGTAATTGTGAAAATGATTTCAAACATTTGTAAGAATTCATGGAAATTTTTTTGCATCATTATTTTTATTTCCCATATTGATATTTTTATTCTCATCCCATTTTTTTAATGTTTTTCACATTTTATAAGGAAGTGTATGTGAAATAATAATGTCAATATAAATGTTATGATATTTTTTTCAATGAAATAATGTTGTTGTTTTGTGTAAAAAAAATTGTTTTGGATGAAATGGATAACATTGAAATGTTAAAAACACTATATTCTTTTTGGTTGATAGGTATGAGTTATATCCTAAATTTCTAAAACACTAAACTAAAATGATAGTTGGGAATGAAATTATGTGGAATCTATTTGAATTAACTCGATAATGTTTTCTTTATGGTAGGTTCCTTATAGTTAATGATAAAAATTTCATTTCATTGATTATTAATATTGTTTATATAATTCTTCTCTTTTCATGGGTAATGATATAATGAAAATTTTAATATCTTATGGAACATGTATGTATGAATTTTTTATGTGACTGGTGTAACCTATATCTACTTATAATGACTTGGGTATTGAAATATGTTATATGATCTCAAAGTGTACAATGGTTGTAACCCATGCCTAAAAATAAAAAGGTATATGAGTTGTAGCCAAATCCTAAAAATAATTAGGTGCAAAGATTATACAAAAAGCCTAAATATTATTAGTTACACTAGTTTTACCCCAGACCTAAAAATAAAATGGTACATAGTTTGTAGCTCAAACATGAAAATAAGAAGGTGAATGGGTTATATCCATGGACTGAAAGAAATAGTGTATATGGGTTGTAACTGAATCCAAAAAATAATAGGGTATATATATTTATAGAGAAACCCACACATGTACATGAGTCATAGACCATGCTTGACATGATATTAAGGTATTGGTAGGTAACCACGACAATTAATTTTCAATATTTATGTTAATTCCACATTTACATGTCTTATTCCAATTTAATGATTTTAAAGAATCTAGTTTTGATTTCCTTATAATGGATATATTATGAACTATTGATATTTATAAATTGATTTATGTTTACGATCATAAATATAATGGGTATGGTATTATACTGTTATAACCACCTTATCATACATTTATGAACATATTATGCTTATATATCTACCTTGCCTACCCTTTTTGAGCATCTATGAGCACCCATTTCTCTATTTTCCTCCCGATATTATGATTATATATTTTATGTATCATATTTGTAAGAGGGTTTCTAGTCTTGGAGATCCTTTTGGTGATAATATACCTCACCCTTATACGAGTGTTAATGGTTCCATGATTCCAAATGCACAAGAATAATAAAAACATTTGACATCTATTTGCATAATTTTTTATGTTTTTTGTAAAAGTTATGTAATGTCAATATATGAAATGAAAGTGTTGTTATACTCCCCATCCACATCGATTGGCATAATTAATTTCCATAAAATCATCATTGAATATTAATAAATACACAAAATGAAAAAACCATCTACTTGGGGTTTGTATATAAAATCCAAAGTAGTGGACAAGATCAGAATGGGAACCATCTCATAAATTCTTAAATAAAAAATAAATGATCCTAGATCAGCCATCATCCAATAATGGAGACCATAAACACCATCAAAAATACATATATGTTCTCAATAATCCTCATGACTATTTTTATTTCAGGAAACCCTACTTGGGTCTCGTAAACATATGTGAAATATCATCGAAAAATCAAATCTCAATAAAAACTCATTATTCCTCCATGATATAAAACTAATCATTACGTATTACCATACCAATAAATATATCATCAAGAGTTACTTAGAGACATATCAACATCATTTCAATGGGAAACTAGTGTATCCACAAAATTATATCATCAAATATGTCCACAGACATGATAAATTTTTATCCATTAGTAAAGTATATAATCCTCAACATGTGTTTCCTCAAGAATAGTGTCCGGATATCCTAGGATTATCGATTATCTCCAAATATATACATCTAAATCCATCAATTAAATATCCATAATAAATAAATTTGAATAAAAATGGGAAAAAATTCTCCTGTAAATTTATCTAACAAGATTATGATACTCACTCAGGTCCCCCATCCCAATATCCAACCACCAGAAGGATTCTAAATCTAATACACAATGAAATCTTCCTCAAAATTTTTTACTAATTGAAAAAACCAGCCATACAGCCTCTAAATATTTAATGGATTTCACTTTCATGATCTTTATGTAATAAAAACTTATAATGGAAATATACCTTGTACAATACTTGTATATTGGGTGAAATAAACATTGAAGAAAACAATAAAGTAATAGTAAAATGTTTTTGATTTAGATTACACAATGTCGACATTCAATTACCCACTTTTTCTTATTCCTGTTCATTCCCTAGTTATAACTTGGATTTCGACATTTAATACTACCTGGAAAAGGTACACACGATCTGTAACCCTATTTAAATACCCGACCATGACCTCCTAACATGGGTTTTTAGGCCATGTACTCAACCATATAGTCTTATCTGAATATGTATATTTTAATTGTTTTTGAATGGTTTATTGAACCATAGACTCCATCTGTATTAATTATGAATGCCACATGTTTTTTAATTATAAAACAAAGCACTATTAGATATGGACTTCCAAAATCGAAACCTATATGATTAGCCAAAAACAAATGTTTTCTCCCAAAACACAATAAATATAACCACATGAGGTCTCCATCACTCATAATAAATTTAAAATATTAAAAATGGATAATTATTAAGGGTTTTATGTATGAAACCCAAATACATGAAATCATTTTTGTCTAAAACATTAATTATTTAATCCTAGATCTTTCCTTTTATCCAACACAAAATGATACAGCCCTTCTTCAGTACATGGTGTGGTCTCCCACTCACTATCACTCTCTTTATACTTGGCTGATTTCAACCCAAAAAGAAGTTGTGGGATTACTATATGATTGAAATCCAAAGGAGAAATAAATTAATCAAAAATAATTGAAGATAATAAAAAGAAAAACATATTAATGTGGACTGACCCTAGTAGCACTTATGAGGTTATATCATAAAAATTAAAACCACTTATTTCCTAAAAAACTATAGAGTCATAATATCAATCTGAAACACATTTTAAATGATATCAAAATGTGAACACATGTGAATAAATTAAAAAAATTTAAATGATAAATTTTCTATAAACATTTGAAAATCATAGATTTCTGTCAAACTCCAATCCTATGGTGAACACCTCATTTATTTCCCAATAAAGTGGTCATAAAAATTATTACTGGGAAATAAACTAACAAATTCCCATTTTTTACCAAAATAATCTTAAAAATAAATGTTATAAATGCTACTAAATTTTATAATCATTTTATGACTCATGCTATCACAATTATTAAGACGACATTATTGAATTCAAAAAAATTCTTAATTATAATATTCTAATTTTTTTGGTAATTTAAACTTCATATATTATATAAGATAATCTATTTTATTATTTCTAATTATATTGAGTAAAAAAAAGGAAACTAAATCTTTTAATGATTAAAAAGAATTTATGTTATTGATTAGTTCTCAAATATTAAATATATAAATTATCTTCCTTGATATATGGATCCACGTATTTCGTAGAACCACTCATGATGAGTGAGTGGTGTATTTATTCTAAAAACCCATACTAATAAAATTCCTCGAATTATCATATAAATTTAGGACAAATTATAAAAATTATTATTCTATGATAATTTCAATATATATAATGATATCATTAATAGGGTATGATTATTGATACATCTGTATAAAAATAATAATGAAATTGATTTAACTACTAACAATTTAAAATCAATATGTTAAAAAATGAAAAACATCAATCTAATTATTCATGATAAATGATTATAATAATTATTTAAAAAATCATTAAGTCTATTATGTAGTCTATAAAAATGATCTTATTTAATATAATTTATTTTAAATAATTCAAATTCTAATTGAATGTTAATGGAATGAGTAAATGAACACAACATCATATCATTAAAATACTTACCTACCTTACGTAAATATTTTATTTTATTTTGGGATTTCATTTCACATTTGACCTATCATATTTCATATTAACATATTATCAACTAATTTTAAATTTCATTCTAATAACTTTATTTATTAATAATTCATTAATTTTTTATACCATTATAATTAAAATCCCATACTATTTATTTTGAAAATGTTCCATTCATTAATATTTTAGTATCTTTAATAATATCAAATGATCATTTTTTCGACATCAAATATATATTAATTTAAAAATATCTACTATATTGATCATTAAATGATTCGAGAATAAAAATTTATGATTATTTTATAAATGTGGGTAACAATAAAAAATCAATAATCCTCTCTATCAAGGTCAATATTTGTCTCAAATTTTATCTCTATTATCATTATTTTTATTCATTGATCCTTTATTTCAATTTTTTTTTTTAAAAAAATTTAAAATGAATTTTTATCAGGTTTAAATTGTCATTAACACTTAAAAATGATTTCATATTCATTAAAATTATTATAAACAATAATAAGAAACATATTTGGAAATTCTCATTTTTATTTCCTTCTTTCCATTTTGGATTCCATTGACTGAAATTATATCTATAATCTATAACAAAAAATATAATTTTTTAATAGATTATTTTTTTATTTAAATTTTATAAAAAAAATTTTAAACCAATTTTTTTCAAATATGTTATGCTCTCAAAATTATATAAAAACTATGGAATTTATTCTTAAAGACTTATCAAGTTCTTATATTTCCCTTAATTATTTTTCATTTATTCCAATATAATATAAATTAATATCATTTTTATATTATCTATTTAATATTTTCGTTCATTTCTATCTATTTTATGATCTATACATTAATAAAATAAATATTTCTTTCATAACATTAATTCATATGTATACTCTATTATGTGGGAATGATTTATCTATAATACGATTTATCCATCCATATCGGTATCATTAATTATCATATAATATATAAAAATAAGACCATAATTCTAATATATATCTATACTGAACTATATACACCGTTCATCTTATTAAAGGGTATTCACAGAGATAGACATACTATTTAATTAACTAGGGGAACTGTTGAATGAAAAATATCATACATTTTGATTTTTCATTTGAGGTACCTGTGATTATGATTTCAAGTTATATATTGTTTATCAAGATATAGGATGTCATTATATGTATTTTTTAATAATTAATGATATTTTATTTTCATTGGTTAATAATTTTATGATTTTGATAAATTTAAAATTGTATTCATTTTTATGCGGCTCACATATATTTGGGTATATCATTATGTTATTGGAATGGTCAAAATTATATATCCTAAGATGAATTCGGAAAATATTTATATCCCATTATATAATATGATTGTTGGATTGTAGAGTGATTAAAATGGACTATATTTTTTTAATTTCATTGTTAATCCAATTTGATCCAATTCAATATATATTCAATTGGGTTGTGAGTCCAACATATAATCATTTTTGGAATATGATGTTGAAAGAATAAAATATGTTTATTGGACTTTAGATTGATCAAAATTATAGATATCTTGATGTACATCGTATTAAAAACTACCATATCATTATAACATTTTATTATTATATGGGATCCACAGTCCATTATCATTATATATCCATATGTCATGTATCTTATTTTTTATATCACCATGTTTTAGTAAAAATATTTTATAACTCGTTATTTTTATGTCAGGTCATTTCTTATCATTTTAGGGTCATCATTTAAATGATTTTATACAGTGATCTTAAAACACAATCCAATTGCACATGATCACTTCATATTATTTCATAATTTTTTTGAATTAATTATATTATAAATTTAATAGTCATGTCTCTTAGTTTTTATGATTTAATGAAATATCCCTTATATATCATTTATTACTCTATTCTCCATATTAACAATTTAATCAAACTTTTTTAAGATTATTCATCATCTCCCCCTATATTTTTATAAATAGTCATGTCTATATGGGAATTATTCTTTTAATACTTATAAAAATTCAGTAAAATATTTATATATGAAATTGAGAGAATATGTATATAATTTTTAAAAACAAAAAACCCTTTGGGATATATTGTAATTTTAATATAGGTATGATTTATATCATTCTATGTAATTATATTTATAGAAAATGGTTACCGAGTAAATGTATATGGGATCATAGTTTCATATAAATTTGATATTATAATGTATGGTGGGATGTTTCAGGTATATTTTAACAGAAAAATCTTTTGAAATAATTTAATTACGATTAGATAATGGTTATGAGGTTTTATATAACTATTGTCTAAAAAAGTAATTTTATTGTTCTCTGTATAGATTTTTGGATAATATATTTCACCTATATGGATAAAAATATGTGTTTGTTGAATATAAAATTTAAATATAGGAAAATATTGATAATAATTTATATGATTCTAATATATTTATGGTTTTAAATCCATTCATCACTACAGAAAATGTAATATATTTTCCTTAATCAAGATATTTTTTACACTAAGATTAGTTTTCTACTATATAACCCTTCTTTTTGATATTAATATTTTTTAAATAATGATAATTCTCCATGACCCATTATTTTCTCCTCTCAAACTAAAATGAAATTTTATTTCAACAGAATTTGAAAGATACTACAGAACCCTCTGTTGAACTAGTTATTATGGTAAATATACATGATAATTATATATAAAATATGAATATAATTATATATGATTTTGAAAAAAAAATATACCATTTATTCAAAAGGTATAAAATGGGAAATATTTTTTTGGGGATTCCATTTCATTATATAGTTTTTTCTTCTATTTAGTTAAATAAAAAATTATTTGAATATATATTATTTGTTAAAATTGTCTTAATTAAATAAAATATTTAGTTTATCTATAAAATGATAAAAAAATATAATTTTATAGGAATTTTTTGGTATATTTATTTATTATTAATTGGAACATTAATTGTGTTAGATATATTATGTTTTCTCATGATTGATGACATGATATCATTTTATATTATTAAAAATAGTTAACAAATGCTATTAAAAAATCTATTTTGTATGAATAACGGGGTTTTATCCTTGAGTTATTTTTTGATATATTTCATTATCAAATTAACAAAATATCATGATATATGTTATTATAACACTTCATTAGTAATTCATTAAATAATAAATATAGGTGAAAATAACCCATAGATTTTTTCATGAAGGCGTGGATATTAATCAATATCACATCATTCCCCAAAAAATTACTCATATTTACTTCTTAAAGTTAAATTTCAATTCATTACACTCATAAACAATAATATACAATGGGAACTAACCAAAATGACATTTATAATGTACTACATATAAAATATTTTTCATATTATTTGATCTAAAATTACACACATGGATATTTAAATATATCTATATATAGTAGGGAAAAATTATAGGATAGGGATCCCATCATGAGTTTTCATATCCATAATTATTACTTATAATTTAGAAAGACTTTTTATATTATAAATATTCCACTTATGACTTATATCGACAAATTTTTATTATCGTTACCATTTAACCTAACATTGATGATACATCATCATCAATTCATCTATTTATATAGATAATGTCAAATATAGTTTTCAGGTTATATTTTTTCAATTTACATAAAAATATATTTTAAATGGATTAGTAGGTAAAATTTATGGAAAAAATGAATTTTTATATGGTATTTTTACTAAAAAAATAGTAATTAAATTAGACGAGTAATTTTTTAGATTTTAATTAATTTATAATTGAATTATAATGTGATGTTAAAATTATATGATTTTTTTAGTTATAGAATGTGGATAATGATAAAAATTGATATTGAAAACCCCAAAATATTTTAAATAGTGATATATGATTAATGAATATATTAAAAATCATATTAATATACTAAGATGTGTGATATAGAATTAGAATTTATTAATACAATATAATATTTATCTAAAAATTATAGATCATTATAGAATTTAATATATTTATTGAAATATATTGAATTAATTTAATTTATAAAATATATTATTGAATATGAAATTAATTTCTACTAATATTTAACTATTTATTATTATTATTTGACGATAAAATGGTGAAAAATTAATTTGGAATTAAATAAATCTTTGGAGTATATATGTTTCTAACAATAAATGAAATACTGTTATTTAAAAATAGTTATCATTAAAAATGAATTTTAATTAGTTTTACTTGAATTATTGAGATAAAGTTAGTGGTATTCTTTGAAATACACATCATGATAATCACTATGATTGATCTTCATGAAAATACAAATATTCATCATCCTCTAAGTTGATAGGATTTAATAGTCCCATGTAATTATTAATCTAAAAGCAATAATTCTATTATACATTCCATACGGTCATAAAATTGGGGACATTATCTAGTTATACATATGATAGTATATTTATTTATCTTTTGTAATGAATTTTTTTAATTATTATTATAAACGAATTTTTTTATAAGTCAAATATGTATTTTTATTTAATTTTGACAATTTAATTAATCATTGAAATATATTTCATAAACTGAAAAAATTCCAATTTTATATCATTTCATAAGAAAAATAATGAAATATAAGACAAAAAATAGGTAGAAAATATTTCAATTTTTATGGTCATGGATAAAGGTGAAATATCATGATTAAATAAATCCCACAAAAATTCTATAATAAAATATATAAATAACTTAATAGTTGAAAAAATAAAAGTGTATTATGACTATGGAATAAAAATATATATCTTTCTAATAATATATCTGAATAAGTGGTATTGTGAATTGAAAAATAAGAATCCATGATTTTTTTTATCAAAATCACTTATCAAATTTAAAGATGAAATAATTTTGAAGCACCATGGAAATAGCCGAATCACATAATGGATAATTTATTGTCAATTGTTTTCTCCATTGAATCAGTATAAATAATTCTATCACACCAAATTATACTATAAATAATGGTTTATCATTAATGGATGAAACACAAATTATTTAAATAATTCATAAATCATATTCCTGATAACCTTCAAGATTTACAATCCCATAAATGCATAAATTATTGAAGATTATTTGAATATTTTGAAAATAAATACCCTCAGTAATATAACATAATGTCTCAGTAGGAATTATAATAACTATATTTTTTCCAACTCAAAATAAACCCATAAATGGATATACAATATGAAAAAAATTTCAATATAATAATATCAATATTGTATCCAAAAAAATAATGTTATAACTATCGTAAAAAATATCTATCAAACTTTAATTAAGAAAAAAAATGTAGTAAGGGTTTCATGTGTGAAATAATAAAAAAATTAAATATTAAATTGATATTACATTTAGAAGATCGAATTAAAGTATTAATAAACTATTTTATTCTTACTCTATATAGGCTTAAATAAAAATAATTATAGTAATTGATCATGTTGATTATTAAGTTATATAATAATCAAAATTGATAGAATTTTATTTAACATCATTATTCCTCACACCCACCTTTAATATTCATCTACATTATATTTCAATTAAGTGATTTTTTAAAAAACTACATAGTGTTACTAAACAACTCACATAATGTTATATAATGTGTTTTTGATCATTATCCTGGAGATTCCCTAGTTATTCTACAATGCGAACTAATTTTTTCTCTTCACAATTCAATTTACATAAGTTTAGAAATTACTAAACCATTAATGGATAAGTAATATCTTATATTTGGAATGGCGTGGGATTTAAAAAATAACAATGGAATTTTTTTAATGGAGTAATATTGTTAGTTTTAGAGTATAATTTTGTAGAAATTGGGGAGAGTAATAGAGTATCCCTGAAGTCATGTTTTGGAGAATCAATTCGAATAATATTGTGGTCATTAAATAATTTTCATTATATTATATTTCATATAACTTATCTTTAAAATTATTTAATGTCCCAATCAATCAATATATAATACAGTAACTTGTTGCACATTCATATTTTAATTTTAACCACATATCATCATATTCCTTTTTATCCAAAATAAATGGATTTTGTTTTAATAATATTTTATAATAATCTTTTATACTCTAAAGATAAGTTTTCATTAATTATATTACTAAATTTCTTTTTTATTAAACATTTCATATTTCTTAAATAACTCATTATCCAAAACCATAAAAAACACAATATTTGATCATGTTTGTGAATAATTACAATAATGAGAATAATTCCACCAAAAATTAATTCCTTCAAGATAAATTATTAATCTAAATTTACAAAGCACCTAAACCCCAATTTTAATATATTTAATCATTCTCATATAATAAATAATTGTGGAATGATATTAACGATTTTCTGTAATGATAGTGGATCAAAATCTTCAGTCAAAATTAACTCAGATGACTTGTTCTCCAAAACATTCTCCTACTTCTTAGTATATGATATCCTTTTAACAACATAATTTTTAGTATTATTTTAAATTTTTTAAAAACTAGTTCTTTATAGTCATTATTATATATATCCCTAAAATAAAATATTAAATATTAAATATTTAGTAGATATAAAATAATTATATTGATGATGACCATTATTACCAAATGTGAAAAAATTTATACCTTCTTATAAAACATACAAGTGTAATAAAACCTCATTTATATAAAAAACTATAATGTTGGAATCCCAGTCATCATGGTTTGTCAAAAAATAAATTTTCAAATTAAATCAATTTAAATGATGAAAAATTTATAAAAATTATATTATTTTTAATATTTCAGTTGGGGAATTGGATAAATTATTTATAGTGATGTTTAAATCGATATATATATATATAGAAATGTAAAACACAATATAATAATACTATACTGTTAGCTATTCCGTCATTCAGTATATGGTCATTAGCTATGCATGTATCCAATTTGTATATTATATAATTAAAATTTATAAGTTATAAAGATTTATAAATAATATAATTTAAATATAATAATTAATTTCATAAATAGAATTTACGAAATTTTTATTTTTTATGTTTTTTTATAAAATTTTCATTTTTATATAAAAAATGATTAGAAATAATGTATTACATTAAATCAATTTATAATATTTCAATAATTATTTAGATAAAATGGTTTAATTATATAAAATTGGATCATTATTATATAATATTAGAAATAAATTAATTAATTAAGTCATAAATCAGTAATTTTCAATTATGTTTTTCTATTCGTTGAGATTTATATTAATAATTAAAATTGATCATAATATTTTATTGATTTATGGGAAATGTATCATTTATATTTCTAATATAAATAATATAAATTATTATATTTTTAGTTGGTATGGAATATGAATAAATTCACCTTAATGAATAAAATATTGTTTTATAAATAAAATTAATTTTTAAAAATAATTTATTAGGATCAATCACTTTTAGAAATATAAATTTATAATATGTATTTCATATTCTCACGTCACATTT
The DNA here is from genome assembly GCA_963277665.1 of Viscum album. Taxonomy (NCBI): domain Eukaryota; kingdom Viridiplantae; phylum Streptophyta; class Magnoliopsida; order Santalales; family Viscaceae; genus Viscum; species Viscum album. Next base: position 23,634,638 of record OY728120.1, on the reverse strand, counting down.
CAAAATGATGTAAAACTGTTTATTTTATTTTGGAATTATTATATGTTGTTGAGGAAAAATTTGGACAATTCTAGTTAAGAGAAAAATTATTTTAAAAGGATAAAATGAGAACTAATGTTAGAAAATATCACAAAATATCATATAAATGTGTGGGAGAATGAAAAAACTACTCATATTCATTATTTTATCAACATTTATCCCCATCCAAAATGAAATAACATCCTTTTATAATCATAGTTTAATTAAATAAAAAAATTATTTATGAAATATTTTTAAAAATGAAAACTTTTATACGTTCCCTAAAATCATTGATCAAAAAATTTGGAATAAATAATCAGTCCCCAAAACCATATAAAAAAAATATATTCCATCTCAATGAAGTTTTATGAAGTGACTAACACTTGATCCGGGATAAAGTAAAAAAACCATAAATCAATATAAAGGATGTAACAAAAAATAACACCGAAATATTAATTTTAATAATAAATAATTTATTAATGGGAAAAAATTATTTTAATAAACAGACATGAAATGTAATATTTTGAGAGTAGATTTACCTTGGTGTAAATTATAAGGTATGATTATGATATCCATGGGAAAAATGAGTAATCGTATAAAACCATACATAGTTGTTACTGATTTCTCAGGATAAAACAATTATTAAACGAGGCCATCCACCAGGATGTTCGACATTGGAATTTATATAAAACGAGATCAAGAATTATAGTTATTTTGATTTTATATAATAAGTATACAGACAAGGAATACCACATAATAAAAAATTTAACTAATTCATATAAATCATATAATATTATAAATAACCATCATAAAAGACTATAACAAAAAGCATGCTGATGCATTTGATAAAAAAATTGATGAAAATGTGGATTGAAATAGAAATTGAACACAATTTCATAAAAAAATAAAATTACTAAAAAGGAATCCACAATTCCATCTCCATGTGATATGAAAAAGTCATTATTCATCAACTTCATAAGTCATGAATCATTATCAATAAATAATCAGTTATTGAAAAAATGTTATATACTTGAAAATAAATTATATATCACAGGTTATTCATGAATATAAATTGTTTATGTGGGGTGTAAGATATAAATCCATGTTTGATTAAAAAATAATGCATAATGCCTCTAATTTAATAATAAATTATTGAAATTAAATGTTGAAATAAAATTTTAAATGTATGATTTTTCTATTTTTAATAAACTCTATAACATTGTATATATATATAGCATAAAAAATGAATTTATTTTAAATATACATTTCAATTACCAAAAATGGGATATTAATAATGAACTTCTTTCTAATATAGTTACGGGTGTCCAATTTATTTAGTTTTTTAAAAAATTATTGGATTTACCCATGTTCAAATAAATAACATAATTCATCAATTAAAAAAATAAACACTAGTGGCTTCTAACATAATTAAATAATTACAAAAAAATATAAATAAAAAAATTAGTTGAAAATACACATTCAAACAAATGATCAAAATATTAAATAAATGAATATATTAAAATTATAACAAATATCCACTTATATTTGATATGACCATTGAATTTCGAATAATATACAATGAAAAATGAGATGAATAATGTACAGTTATACGATATCCAAAAACAACGATGACAAAATTATTTAGGATAGATTGAAGCCCAATATCAAATTCGTAATAAAAAATTAATGTAATCAATGAAATTCTCATTCCAAAAAACATCTTGTAGCATGAACACTAAATTTTTCCATTTTTAGTATGATCAAAAGGAAACACCCCTATATAGAGAGAATACCTATGCTAATTATAAAATCCAATGTCTCATCATGTTTAGTGTGGGAACTCTTACCTAACCATTCAACCATTCTTGCCAAGGCTTAAAAATCCGTAAATATAGACATGAATAATATGTCACTAAAAATTGTTATATGAAGATATTAAATAATCCAAAAAACCATCATGGTCGTTTAATACAATTAATATATCATCACACAAAAAATAAAATAAAATAAATCAGAATAGAAATAATATATCAACAAATAATATCACTGAATAAATTGAATTATTCCATTGAATAGGGAAATATAGTATCAATATATTTATAATCACATAAATGTGAATATATATATTTGAAAAAAATATTAGGGTAGATGAAATTGTACTTGGAAAAATGTAATTATATAATTAATATATCATATAAAAATATGAATAAAAAATTTATTACTTACAAAAAATATCATCTCATTACCCATTTTTATGTATTTAATTTTTCAATTTTTTTTCCATAATTAGTTTCATTCATTTGGGGTCTCCAAAGGATGGAGTTAATTTTCTATGTAAAATGATATAATGTTGGGAGATTTATTTTATTAAATTATTGGAGTCTCGGTAAAAATGTTTTATGGACTTGTAGGGAATTCCAAAGATATGAGAAACTAATGTTTTTAATTTGTTGATTATAATCTAGAAATTGTAGTATTTCTAGAGAGATTTAACCTAATGAAATGATTATAAATTATGAAATATTTACATATTGTGAAAAATAATAACATGTATTCGATTCTGGGAAGATGTAGTGAGTTGGGATTAAGGTGTAAAAATCATATACGCCATGAAATTATTGTTTCAGTCAAATTATCATGATCTATATTATTAATAAAAGTGAAAAAATTTCCTATTAAATTTAATATAGTAATTAAACATCACAAAATGGATTCATTCGAGTTGATTCCTAATGAATTATCATTTTATGTTGTTTCCCTAGTGATTGATGATTACAGCCTCTCCTCAGTCACCTAGGATCTCTCATAATAAAATTTGGAGTCAAAATATGTATCTAGATTTCATTGATTGATTATTTATCATTGAGGTCATTTTTATGAATATCACAATTTTTGTGATATGAATCTTTCTTCATTTCCCTTGTTCAGAACATCTTTATTCCTCTATATTTTAAAATCCCTGGATCAATTGGTTTTTCTCCTTAAATATATGTTATGTGATATTCTTCTAAGGGTAGATAAGTTGATTATTTAATTACAGTGACTACATGTTCATTGAGGATTGTAATTATCTACCCATTTCTCAAAATGATTAGATGAAGGTATCTGATTCAAATACATTGGAATCTATCACATTTCATTTTTTATTCTGAAGTACCTTTGTTGGTAGTGTATCTCATTCTAGGAATTGATGACTTAAATATGAGGTCGGATGCACCTTATCTATCCTATGATAAATGAAATTTTTTACTATTGTATAATAAAATTTTTTTATATTAATTGGAATAACTTATTATTGTTTATGTAATTGGGGATTTGAGAAAAATAATGTTCTCCTTTTTTTGGTAAATGAAATGTTATTATCAAAGATTTGTGAAATAGTATTTTGCATTGGTTTTCAAAGAATTATATTGATTTAATTCATTAGAAAATATATCACATGGGAAACCTCGGTTTCATAGGTGGATGATGATATAATACATCTCATCTGTTGATACATTCAGAGGGTACACACATGTGGTGTTCCTCTTCTCCCTGACCCATTTCCCCATTTAAATTTTATATATATTTGTGAGGTTCACATTATTTGTTGTTCTTATTATATTTATGTTAGATAATTATCTCTAGATTTATGATGCAAGTTACTATTTTTTATGGGTATAATTGTGTAATATAGCAAGTCCTATAGTGAATCTTGGAATAATGTTATCTATTCATTGGATTATATTATTTTATCATATACTATGATGTATTGGATATGAAATTTGATACATGTTATTATTTTATTTTTCATCATTGATTAATATGAAATTTATTTAGATGGTTTTACATGGATTATTTGGAATGTGGTAAAATGGGGAATTAAATTATTCCCATTATTTTGATATAAAATATTCTGAATTTTAATTCACAAGTCTCCATGTTTAAATATAATTGTGATATAATTTTTCATAGATAAATATTATGGAAATAATTAGTGTGGTCCTACTAATCATGTTTACCTCAATCCTTGTTCACCCCTTCGGTAGTGTGTGGACCTTTGTTTATGTTTTAATGTAATATTTGGAATGGTCCCAAGGGGAGCAGTGGGATTTTTTTCAGATTTGATTTGGTAGTTCGTAGTGAAAATGTGGATGTTTCAAATTAGATAACATAGAGAATCAAATTTAGTTTTTATATTACTTGATGTTGGACATGTTTCTGGGATATTATTTAGCTAAACTTTAATTCTATCGCATCTATTGTTTCCTTTCTTATAATGATATATATAATTGTTTATACTTATGATATGTCTTTCTGATGAATATATATAAACATATATTTATGATGTCTGATTTTGGTTGGGATCAAACATTCCAACTAGTTTTTATTGATGGAAGGATGCTAGTTTCCATCCTATGGGGATCAGGATCTCCCATTGGGTATGTATATTTTTTTTCATGTACTAATTTGATAGGGTATCCCGGTCTGTTTTCCCATATTTTGGTATCAACGAAGGTATGTATTCATGGGTATTTCTATTTATATATATGATATTTAAGAGAGGGGACTCTTGAGGCTTTATATCTTGGTGTTGGTGAGTGCCTGATAATTCATGTCTTAAAGAGACTAATAATATCAAGGGATGTTGGGATGCATATCCCGTATTATGAGTTATTTACCTCAATATTGGTTTTTAATACATATTTTTGGTGGAAATGTTTTTATCATGTTTTATAATCATTTCATCGATTTTGGTATAAAACATTATTACTATGAGACATCATCAACAAGTTCCTCAAGAGTGTGTAATGGATATATATATATATATAGGGAATATAACGCTATATAAGAATCATTTTGAAGTTATCATGAAAGAAGTTGTTGTTTTCAAAAAAATTGTTATATATGTCCATAAAAAATCTTTTTATATAAAACAACGAGTTGGAGGAAACATGGTTTGATCAGAAGAGATTTTATTTATGAATCCCCGTTCCATTAGGGTTATGAATGATCCTCAGCAGGTGGAGGAAATGCTAGAAAGGATCAATATTAACTTTAACTTCCTAGATGAAATTGAGAGTATCAAGGTGATGTGTGAGGTGTTCATAAATTTGGGAATCAATAATAGGTGGTGGTCTTTATTGAATGGGATCATAGTTATATGGGAATATACTAGAAGCGTTTCCCAAATATATTCATCCAGTCAATTTTGTCAAGATTCATTGATGGTGAAAAAGTCTCTGGAGTTCCTCACTATAGAGAGGGTAATGAATTTTGTATTAGTGTACAACAATCAGTTATCGTTACTAGTTTATTTCTATAGATGTAATAAATTATGGAAATTTGAAGGCTGAGATGTACTTGATGGGTTTAGAGTGGATTTCAGTTCATTGGTATTTATGATTACTCTTTCAACATATATGATGATGGTAGAAAGGAAATCGATGGATTACATGAATATGGATGGAAAATATGGTTATTATTCCACTTATATGTCACATAGTGGTATCTTTATTGGAAAACATGTCAAAAGAGGAGTTAGAATGATCATAATAGTAGTGGTATTGATGATTCACTACATAATACCTAATCAACACCTTTAGTTTTAACTACTATTACCACCCTAAAAAGATACTGCTGTACACATTTTGGATATACATGGTGCTCTTTTTGTTCACCTTTGATGATGTGTAATGATTATGGGAACTGTTGATACTTTTATCATTTCTATAATGCTATATCTATGCATTGATATGGTCATGGAATGTAATATCAAAAGGCAATTGTGGAATTGTCTAATTCTTTGAACACATTATTTCTCTATCCACATAGCTATGGAGTGAGTCATAATCATAGAGTATATGAGTTTACATAATCAGATTATGTAGCTCGAGTGAAAGGTAGAAGTTCCATATTTATTTCACCATTAATAACAATTAATTAATAGAATATTATTTCTTCGTAGTCATTTATTTTTGGAATTTTTTGATATTCTTAAACATTGATTTGATTCATTTTCCATTGTTATGGATTTATAAAAACCTCAAGGGATTAATAATGAATAACTTTTTTATTGTCAATCATGTTCAATATTGATATCAAATGCAGAGTTAGTGTAGTATTTATTCATTCATAATCTAGATTCACTTGACATCATAATTATGATATATTTACTTGTCCCTCATCATGATGGTGTTGGTTATTATCATAAAAGTGTCTCACTTGTAGTATTTTATCAATGATCATGGGTATTTCTGGGATAGTGGGATATAAGGTCATGACGTAAATTCCCTTCCCTCCCAGATCACAAGAGTTTAGTATGGAATATATTATTTTATCCTGATGATGTTTCTATTTTATCTTCCCTATATTGTTTCAGACCTCTATGAGGTTTACTAAGATGATTTCTTTGGGATAGATCCATGATGTTATGTATAGTTTATGATTGACCAAAATCAATCAATTGAGCCAATATTGATATCTTATTGTTATATGGAACCAACAGAGATGAAAGAGACTAAGATTATTTTTGATTATATGATGGTTAAATGTGTTATTTGACCTACTCTTTCACATTGGGAATCAATTCTTCCATTTTTTATTAATCTATATTGTTTAGATTGATTATATTTGGACTATTATAAGTTTAACTGAGTAAGGATTAACAACCTATATAATTTAACTCATGGGGATGATTTTTTAATCAGATAATGGGGGGAAAGTAGTTTTCACTAATCGATCATCTATCACATGATCCTCAACTCAGCGTTCTAGAGGCTGATATACCAATTATGGATTTCGAGATCATGTATGATCATTAAATATTTTATGTGATATTGTTCAATTTCATTATTTCTTGTACAATTTTTATTTAAGTGATGAATCTTATATTCCATTAGTATCATGATAATTTTCTACTAGTTCCCATGGATAATATTTTTTATTATTAAATATCTGAGAACGAGTACATGCATCATTTGGTATTGTCTATAGATATCCTAAATAGTCACCATTTGTATTGAATTATTTTGAAATTAAATATATTTGTTCAAGAAGTGATGCTATTGGGAAATATTAATTTCGATCATGGATTATTTGTTTTTCATTATTAGGAAAATTAAATTTCTAATTAGGAAGATTCACAAAATATATAAGATATTTGGGGACTCCTGGGCCATACTTGATGTTATATATGATTCATCATGGATTTATCAATATTTTTTTCACCTTATATTTCACTGAACAAGTAATGGTGAAATTAATATTGCATGGAAATGTAATTCATTTATCAATGAGATGAAACAAATTATTCCATTATCTATTATTATGATATTACATGATTGTGATAAGGGCTATTTAGTGATATTTGAGGCTTCTAGTACTATTTTTTTAGTAGTCATATGATAGATGATCATGAGGTGTCTTATGGCTCTCACCACCTTTGACCACATGATAAGAATTACTCGACTCATAATTTAGATCATTCAATGGATAATCATGTTCTAATCTATTGAAAAAATATCATTTTGTGATAGGTTTAGGGTGTTATCCAACCATAATATTATAATAATTATGTTTTATGTTAATGGAAAGAATTTTAGATAGAGAAAGTGGGTATAATACCATCAATATTTTAACATCGGCATCACATAAATATTAAGGATAGGGAATGCATTTGCAGACACTCTTAGTAGGACTGTTCCACCATAGGATATTACAGAATATATGGATGATTGGAACTTTATCAGGTGCTTCACTCTGTTAAAATTAGATACTCAAGAGGATTTTTTGGGAAATGTCCTAAATAGTGTTTAGTTATCATTTTGTCTCCTTGAGACTATACAATGAGGTCATTAAAAGGATGATCAGTACATAGGAATTAGAGGAACATTGTATTATAGGGAGACCACTTTTGGTTGGCCAGTAGTTTTATATGTTCTTCTTTATTTTGGGGATTGGGTTATTCTTCCAGCATCTTCATGGTGGTAAACATTGTTGAATATAATAGTTATTCAGGGGCCTTCCATCCAAGATCAATGTATGTGTATTATGACATGAGATGGTGATTCTGGTGGCCAAGTATGATGTGCGTCATTTCATATTTTTTTTCTCACCGTTACACCTTCCAATAGATTATGATAGAGAACTTAAGACATTATTTATTTCACCAAACTCTTATAGTTAAATTTTTAAAATTTTATGAGTTGTCCATAGAAATTTGTATTGGATTTTCATGGAATCATTGTGGGAGGAATTATATCTCAATGTTGATAGATTGATTGATAATGTCAGCTTATTTAATTGTGATAAATGGAACAATTGAATTTGATGGCCTTGTTAAGCTATACGTTAACGAAATCATGAGGTTACACTAGGTTTCTATTTTAACTATTTCATATAGAGATATTATATTTATATCATGTTTTAGAAAGATTATCCCAATTGTTATGGGTACTTAATTCTAGTTATGTACAACATCCCATCAACATATCAATGATCATACAATTATTTCCATTCAAATCCATAAGGATATTCCCGATTCCATTATCATAAATATTGTTGGGTTTTGGGATTTCCCATTGAGAATGGATGAGTTTCCAGATAAAAAGTGAAATAATTCATAGATTTGAATGGAAGAATTTGAGGAATTGTATTGTCACCTATTCATATCTCCTCTTTGATGGATATATGTTAGTGTATCCCCTTTTCTATGACCATGTCTAATGGAAGAGATTTATGTGGGTGCTTAGGATATAGGGATTCGTCTAGTTTTAGCTGAATGTATATAGATATCATATGCATATGAAAATTATATTCCATTTTTTTCATAGACGAACAGGTTTTGTGATGTTTTTTCATCAGTTGGGTCATAAATTTATTGGAATGTATGTATTTATGGATCTATGATATGTTTTACCATTTACATTAACAAGATATTCTTGGAATGAATTTTTATCAATTGGAATTTCTAGTTCAACTGATGTGTACTAATGTTGTTATCCACAAATCATAGCTCATGGAATAATGTCAAAATCCATCCTATGTTTTGTGTTATAAATAGATATATTTGGTTCCAAAAATTTATGTTTTGGAGTATCTAATAAGGATGTTTGACACTCATGTTAGATTCTTGTGTGGGATACTGATTTCATTTTTTACGGTGTTATTGTGAAATGAATTAAATTATCATGAGTCATGGGAGAACCATTCATTGATGTGGGAGAAGTGGAATTAACTCATTCTAGACATCATTCTTCCACATAATTACTAATGATGGAATTTATTATGGTGGAGTGTTAGAAACATTATGTTACCCTCTTCTAGTTATTTCACTTCTATCATCTCAATACACTCTTTATTTGGGGTTTTTTTGGAATCTCATGAAAATAGAGAATATTGTAAGGAAAATAAACTAATTATTAGGAAGCATGTTATTTTAATTAATTGAGTCTCGGTATAAATGTTTTAATGGATTTTTAGGGTTCTCCTAGAATTCAGTCAACAAAAGTGTTTTTTTTTGATATTTTGAGATAAATCCAGATTGTGTTCTATCATATTGTATATTATACAAAATCAAATGTTTACATTTCATGAAATATTTACATTCCATGAAATGTTTTCACTTCATATATGGATTTATAGGAATATTTAAGGAATTTGTTTTAAGGAATGAAAATATTACACAGCATGTAATGAATACACATCATAAAATAGAAAGTATAAATATATTTAATATGATGAATTATTTTTAGTGGGACTTTCTAATTAGTATTTTCATGACACAAAACATTATTCACATAGTGTGATTATCTTTACGAGTTCTTTTTATGGCACTCAATGTGTGGTTAATTATTCATTTGACTACAAACATTTTTCAATCAACTATCGATCTATCACATGTGATTTTTTGGAACTCTTATCCTTCTAGAAAACAACCTCTTATGATTTATCATTGAGGATGTTATAAAACATCTCAAAGGGTAATTAATTTTCCTATTTATTAATTTCCCTTGATCACAACTACATTATTTACCTATATTTCATATCCATTGATGTTGTGGGGTTTTTTCTTGAAAATCTATTTTGTGTTCTTATTTCTAGGGATTATCCAATGATGGTTGCGGAGAAACCAGTGTGTGTTATTTCAAGATTGTCAAGATCTATCATTTATATCATTAATTTTGTTTATGGTATTTGATTCTAAAAAATGGGAATCAATATATTTTTATTTTTATGGACATTGTGTTCTATATTGGTTAGGGGATCCTAATGTGGGTATGATTGACCCAAATTTGAGTTTTTTGTTTCTGTCTCTATCATATATTTGAATAACTATATACCATTGGTTTAAAAAAAGTAAATGAAATATCATTATTGATTTTTTATTGAAGAATTAGTCTTTTGAGAAAATATGGGATTCCATAATTTTTTCAAAAATAAAATATATTTTTGAAGAATTTGGATATTCAGATATAAAATTAATTTCAAAGCATCATATAGATTAATATTTTTGGAAAATAGAGCACATGGAATGCCATGGGTAGTTAGGTGAACGGTGTAGTAATATTCCCAATATGTTAATACCATCAGAGTATTCACTCATGGGGTGTTATAATTCTCTCTAGGTCAGTTGACCATGACACTTGTTAGAAACTATTGAAATTTTCCCATTTTTGTGTGTTCCTTTTCCCGCATTATTCTATGTATTTTCCTCGTGGATTCATGAATCATATTAACAATGTATGGGTATGATTGTACTTGCTTTCCTGAAATGTAATGATCTTTATCATAATGTCACAGAATCTTTGGGATTTTCTATATTATCATGAACTAACATTGTTTTTATAGCATATGTGATACATTATTTTAACGTATTTGAATATATTAATGTTTCTATAATCATATGATATAATTTTACCTTTATTATTTTTGAAATGTGAGAAATGTGAAATTAAATGTTTTACCATGATTTTGATATAAAAACTATTTAACTATTATTCAAGAACTCCTATTATATAATATTTAGGATTTTATAATTATTGTATTGATAAGTTCTATGGAACTCGTAGGTGGGATCCTACTATACCTATTTAAATCACATCCTCCATACCCCATTGGGGGTGCATAGACCATTATATGTATATCCATACATGGAAACAAATGACACTATAATGTGTTAATGGAGTTTGTTTGGATTTTATTTTTATAGACAAAGGTGATATGGTGGGATTTTTTAATGTTATAACATATATTATATTTTTTGGATTTTCATCCCCTTTTTTTAGACATGTGTCTTACTGTTTTTTTATGTTCATTTGAGTGGTCTCACTTCCATCATTCCTATCTAATATGATATATATACTTGTTTATTTTTCATAAATTTCTTCCCATCATGTATATATATATATATATTAGGATGGATTAAATCATATCCTATAGTGGTTTTTGATTCTTCAATGTTAGTCTCCAAGCCATGGGGATCAATAAAACATATAGGATATGTAGAAATTTAGGTCTGGTTCCGGTTTGAGTTGGTATCCTAGTCAGATTTGGAACACAAAAAAATAATATTTTATGTAATAAATCATACTATAAATATTAAAAACTCTATAAAAATTATGTGATTTAGATATAAATCAATTTTAAGATTTCTATAAAAATTATATAGATTATTTCATGAAAAATGTTTTTTTATTATTTTAAAAAACCTTATATTTTTAATTCCTTAAAAGGTAATCTATATTATTTACATGTGTTAAATTACAATTAATATATATTCTTCTTGAGATTATATTTCTAAAACCATTACATAACAATTGATATATATAGTAGAAATAAAATAAATTGAAAATTGTGTAAAACATTTAGTAAATCATGGTTTAGTATTTAATAGATAATGCACATAGACACTAATAATTAATCATTGACCTATTTTAAATGGTATTTTTAAAACACATAAGATAATGTGAAACATTTATATAGGGATTTCCATACATAATGTTACGATACCAAAAAATATGATTCAATCATAAAAAACCGTACATGTTTTGGATAATGTGAAGCGTGGACAAAAATGAAGTGGGGAACATGAATGAGAAAAGGGTATTGGAACACAAATATATGAAAATAAATGGAGGGATCCCTTATTTCCCATGGTATATAATGACAAATTTTATGAATGTCTATAGTCGAAGAGGGATTCGTTGGTGGATAGTCCATGAACCTTCCTCATGAGAAAAGGACATATGTTTAGATCCAATCATAAAAAATAATTCTCAAATATAAAAATAGACTAAATATTTTATGATCATTTTGAATGTGTTAAGAGAACATGAACAAAACATGTGAAACTAAATACCTCCAAATGATAAGGAAACCCCCTTTTCATTATTTCATCATTTGGACTCGGTGTGGGTGTGAAATTAACTCTTTAAACCAATAAAATCATTCAAAAAATTTATATTTTATTCACAAACCATAATACAAATGATTTTATCACGTAATTTAAAATAAAGTACCTAAAAATAGAAATTATGGTTTGATAATTCTCACCACCAAACAAATTTCCACACATAGAAAGCCACATAGTCATTCCTTGTATGAAAATAATTATTTGTCAAAATAAAATTTCATGTCTAGAAAATAATAATATAAGGAATAATGTAATCCTTCATCAGTTCAAATACATGATATATGACCTCATCTATATTCATTCATATCATTAATCTAAACAAATAAATTATATTTGAATGGGTTTTTAATATAATTGAATCAAAATAAAATGATCAAATAATTAATAAACTACTCTATAAATAATGAATTATTCCAAATAATTAATATCACAATATCAAAACACACTATAAGAAATTTTTACAATTATCTATATAACTATTTTTTAACAAATGAATAAATGTTAATATATTAAAAAATATCATAAGCATTGATTTATGATGTTATTGTTCCTTTGAAGATCAATAAAAATTTATAATAAAATTTTTTCTACATTTATATTAAATTTAATGATTTCTAATACACAATTTAGAATCTTTATGCCAACCAAATACGTAAAAAATATTTACACAAAATAATCATAACTTAAAATTAAGTTATTCAGTGTGATCAATTTATCACCACAAATTATTCTATTCAAAAAATATACATGTCAAAACAACATAAAAACCCAAAACAAGAAATAATTTTACTTATATCCCCACAAAATTCCCATATAAAATTTTTAAACTCAAAATATATAATGAAAAAATATAATGATTCAATGTAAAAAAAACTATTTAATACACTCAAGAAACATAAAAAATTCTGAAACTTTTTTAAAAAATTATATATATATAATAAATATACTATTTATGAAATCAATTATAATTTTCTTTTAAAATATTTAAATAACATTTTTTATGAAAACTGTAACTTTTTAATCAATATTTAGGGATCTAATGAAATTTCATTGATTATTAACTCTATCACATCACATTAATTATTTCAATTAATCATATAAGTATTATATCTTTAAATCACACTTAAACTACTTCTATACTATAAGGAAATCTTCATTTACTATGATAATTTAATAACAGTGGAGATCAATAATTAAAAACATCAAACATAACCACACTTCTATGATTTAAAATAATATTAGTAAATAATTAAAAAATTAGAAATACCTGTTAAAATAAAAAAATCCGTACATACAAAATGAATAGTACAAAACATAAGTTATTATCAAAATGTATTTTCAAATTATAAAAATAACACATAATAGTTGAAAGACCTAAAACAAATATCTAAAATAACAATAAAATAAACATAAACATAAAAGAAGAACAAGATTATTTCGGTAATGTAAATTTTTTGAAAAACATTTTTTAAAAATTTATAAAATAAAATACCCTTGTTAAATGATTAACATGTGTTTAATAACATTCACTACCAATGATTTAATAGAATGTGTGATCAAAAAATGAACCATGATTTTTAAATGGAAATTATATATATGGGTATCATTCTATTAAAGTATTTGATAAATTTAAAACAATAACTCTGATCATTATAATTCAGTAAATATATACTATATATTATTATATATTAATAAATGTTACTATAATAAAAAACATTAAATGTTTTAAAATATAAGCATTCCATGTATGGTTTTCCAAAACATTCATTTGTCTATGGTTTCACTATCAATGTGTTCATCATGGATATGATGAAATTCACACTGATCCTTCAATTTAGAAATAAATTTTTTAATGGAAATATCAACTTATATTTAATGTAGAATTTAAAATATTCGCGACATCATTTAAGTTTCAATTAGTAATAGAAAATACCATGTTTATCGATATCAATCAAATTAAACAATATTCAAGATCATCAAAAAAGATTATTTGAAGACATTATAAATGGATAATTAAAATCTAATTTTCAAATTTTGAGAATATAATAAAAAATATTAAATTTAAATAAATTTGCTATTTAGAATAAATAGTCATTATAAAATGGTAAACCGGAAGAAAATACCCATAAGGTAATTGCTATTTATAACTAACCCCAACAAAAAAAACACATTTTTGGAAATCAGATAATGAAAAATTAGGGTTCATATTTTATAAAACATTTACCTTCATTTATATAATGTAACCACAAAAAATAATAATAAAATCAAATGATTCCTAAAAATATATATATATTTATAACATAAATATTTATAAATTAATAGCCACAAAATTATGATTATATTATTACTAAAATATTTTATTTATCCCATATTTTTCTACATATTTAATGAAGATTAAATTAATGTATAATATACTTTATTATTGGGTGTCCTACTATAGAGACACAGACATACTAAATGTATTAATATTCAGAAGCTAAACATTCCCCAACCAAGTATAAAATATAATAATAATTATATTACAAATATATATAAACTAAAACATTCATGCACAATATAAATTTTTTCTTCACTTAATTCATGTATATATATATAGTTTTGAAACATTTATTCATTTTAATACACTATAATATTACATATTTCTATAATTCTTTTGGTATATCTAAACCCCTGGGAGTATTAATATTTCTTATTTAATAAAAAAAAATTATCATCAAATCTATAATATATTGTAAATAGAATATATTTAAACAAATGGTTACCATGCATTCATTGAAAATAAATTTATGTAGACATGATCATAAAAACCATTTCATTTTAGGGGAATATTGTATAAAAACCTTGTTCTGATTTTATCAGAAAAAAAATCATTACAAATAATATATATATAAAATTGATAAAATGGAATAGTATTTGTACAAAAAAATATCTAAGATCAAAACAATGTAACTAATAAAAAATTTATATTAAAAATGTAATTAATAAAAAATAATTTTTCAATACCTATACATACTTTTAATAAGTTTATTCTAAATATAATATATATATAAAGTAAAAAATTATTTTTCAAACCCACTATGTTTTCAACAAAAAATAGTAGTTAACTTATTTTTCTCAATACAATAAATAAACATGGATAAAAAACATAAAAACAAAGAAATTAAAATTTTAATCAAATATGTATAATTCAAAGTTATATACAAAATTGAAAACATTATAAAAAATTAAATTCCCACTATAATATATTTAATGAATATCATTTTAGTCCTCAAATGTATTATAAGAATCATGTAAATAGATTTAATTTTACATGATTAATATTTTAAATTATAACCATTATAAAACATCCTAAAGGGGATGGAATAAGTCTCACTGAAATTTGGTCATCCTATACCCCCAAATATTTAATACCCAATATGAACCTAATAATTACACTAACAAATAAGATATGCATCCCCAAAATTTGCTGTTAACTAATTTATGAACACCTAATGTGTTGATCAGGACATTAATTTTTTTTTACTTCTTGAGTTTTGATGGTTTGTTACTTTTATACCAAGAATTACCAAATATCATATTAAAAAACTGAGATAATATAGCATATAATAATTAAATAACATCGATTAAAGAAAAAATATAATCAATCCAGGTAGGATTTTTGAGGTAATTTCCTAACCATTATAGGATAACAATAACTATTGGGGAATAAAACCATTCACTATTTATAAAAATTTCAGCTAATAATAAATTTTTACATGACAAATCTCACATTGATAGATTGAATTATGTTTTTATATTATAAAGGATGAAACATGATAAATAATTAATTTTTAAATAATTTTTGAACCAAAAAGGAATTTTAAAAAAGAAAAAATTCAGTAATGTCAAAATAAGATTAATAATAAAAACTAAAAATATCCACAAACACATCACTATAGAATATCACTAGGAGGTGATAATGTAAATAGAAATTTAATGAAACTATATATATATATTACCCAATTAGAGAATTGAATAAATTGAAAAAATTGAACCTCCATTGAAAACTACATGTCACATTAAAACAATCTCTAATCATAAATACTATAACACCTTAACATAATCATTGAAAATTATATTCTATCTAGGTGGTGTTTTACCGAATCCTTTACCAAAAAATATAGAGTTATATACATATAAATATGACTATAGGGTTTTTATATTAATTTATAATATGATCCCACCAAATTATACCTGCATACATTTAAAATATTAATAAATGGTTCTCTAGAATTAATTAATGATATAACAGTACACATTTGATTATTATTAATCCATGTAATAGAGGGTATTATTATATAATACAAAAAAATAATGAATGCCAATTATATATAACACACATAGTAAAATATTATAATAGTAAACATGAAGGGTATTCCTATATTATGAAAGGGACACAATTTAAAAAAATTAAAAAAATAACCAATTAATCCCCATTTCATAATGAACCACATTATAAAATTTAAAAAATAACATTACCCAGGAATATAATTTAATCAAATGAGATTTAAAGTAAACCTTGGAAGGAATTATTTAAATAATAACTAAATTATTCAATTAAAATAGTTATAATTACCCATTGTTTGGTTTCAACAAAAAACTATTCATTTATAAAAACATAATTGGAAGAAAAATAAAAATAAAAAATATCAATCATAAGGGAATAAAATATATTCATAAAAACCTATAGTTGGGAAACATAGTATCCAATTATATATTCTACAAAATTAAAATTATTGTATTCATATTATTGGAATTCCCAATACGATCCAATAATCTAAAAAATAGTTTTGATATTCTTTAATTGACCTAGAGAGAAACCCCATATGAAATTTAATATAACTAAATAAGGGAAAAAATGCTTCCCCTGAAGGATGTAAAAGAATCTATTATTATATTTCCCACCTAATATCCATATTATTCACATGCCATTTATATTAATTTGAGTAATAGAATAAAAACCATAATTATACAATATTATTTAATAATAATCATAATACACTATCCGATCATAGAATATTTCTTATAATCATCCTCTATAAAATTAATCATTCCAAAAATAAAATAACAAAATTATAATCAATTCATATCAAAAAAATATTCTAAATATCCTATAATAAATATAAATAGAACACCATAGTTGGTATTGGATAATCCAATATCAATGTTATCATTGAAATATAAGACATAAATATCTATATTTGGAAACATTCTAATTACATATGACTAATATTTGTAAAATATAATTATAACCATTATATATCTTCAAATATTAGAGAAATAACATATTTTTAAATATAATAAATAATAAATTAATGTATCTAATAAATATCTTAATCAATGAATAATATTAATGATGATGTTTTAAATTATATAAAAATAAAAATTAAATTAGACATGAAAATAACATTATTGTTTCTCTAAAAAAATAATTTATATTTTAACAGACACCAAGAATTCATAGATTTTGAGAAGGGTTAATTTAAATATTTATAATTGATAAAACCCTTTAGTACATTATAATAACTTAAAAAAACATTTTTTCATCCATAACATTGCTATAGATAATTATTATAGAATTAAATAAAATAAATTATGTGAAAAATTAAAAACCACTAATGACACATAATATAAAGGAAAATTCATAGTTATACATGCATTAAATGATAGATAAATTGTTGAATGTTTTTTTATCCACCACATGAGAGAATATCAGACCTTTAGTAGTTGATTAAAAGCTTTAAAATACTGAAACCCCAACATAATGTTTTTTTCAATAGTATTCCATTAGCCCCTATGGGAATTGAGGTGACTGAATATAGTGATATGGGAAGATGGTGAGGAGAAAATATGAAATGGAGCGATATTAATGGAATTATTTTTCTTAATCCTTCATTTCAATTGTTATATGATAATTGGAATTGAATAATGATATAATGGATAGAATAATTTGATAGTTTGGAGCACATTGAACCATTTTTTTTGAAGTGACACATGATTTGGAGGATCATATAATTAAATTTAATATTAAAAATAAATAAATCCGCATTATTAGATTTCACATGAAGAGCTGTCATGCTCCAAACATAGTAATCTCATCACATAAAATGGGGAGGACTCCCCCCTTTTAATATTCACTACATGAGAACTACTGTTTATGTGAATCCTACCAACAGTACTATGAAATTGTTTTGTAATATTCAAATTTTGTATAACAAAATATATCTATATAAAATATATAATGAAAAAACTTATATAAAAAATATCACATCAACTCTATCGTCACACAAAAATGGTATTATTTACTATATAAATTATAATTGTTATGATTTTGGTGAATAAAAAATGTAAATTTATTATATATTATGATATGATATTTATAATCAAAAAAAATATGATTTATATATTATTTTCCTCTTTTTCAATAAATTGTGAAATAGTTCATATTAAGAATGTTCTTTCACTCATTTTTTCAATATATATTATCAATTATATTTTTTATAATGATATATACTTTATTATAATGATTCATTTTTATATTATATTTTCATTGGATTTTTATTTATACAATACTATATTCTATTTTTCTTTCTAAACTACCAATTCATTTTATTAGGTTATAACCTATCTTCCATGAAAATGTTTTTAAAACATTTTTATATTATACTCCATAATTATATCATGTGTTATCTTCTATTAATCCCAATTTATATTTCATTTTAATAAAAAAAACATTATTGGTTGAATAATTTCATAATTCAAAAAAATATTAAATTATTAAGAATATTTACAATCCAATGTATTTGTTATAATTATTAAATGAAAATTTACGTTCTTACCAAAATAATTTCATTTTAATATTATAAATTTTAACAATTTTTCTATTTTACACCACTATTATTTTTAATAATCACCATTTATTTTTTTATCATTCATTGATGTTGGTTATTTTTGGAAACATTAAAAATACTTTATATGTACATCATTACATATTTTGACAAAACTATATCCTTCAATCCATATCTCTGATAATTTTACAACATTTGATTTTTAGGATAAATAATTATGTTTATTTGTTTTAAAATTATTCTTAAAATATATCTATATCACTATTAATAAATGATATTTACAGTTAATTATAAATTTATTTCAAGGAAAACATCCCAAAAAATTAATCCTTTTCCTAATATCTCTTTTATTTTTATATTTTTCTCAATATAGTCTAATATATTTGTAAGTATGTTTCAATTATCATGATATATAAACTCTATGAAGATATATTTCATTTTAGTGAATAATTTTTGGGTATCATTTAATTGGATTCTTGATTATTATTTTAAGTAATAATTTATAGATAATTTAAATTACCCATTTTGAATACATGGATAATTTAGTTTACTATGTATAATAGATTTTATGTGGAATAAATAAATATTTGTGATGGTTATTTTGTGATTGGGTACAATGTATTTTATCCCTCTAATAAAATGGGTATTTTTTTATAATATATTTTATTACTATGTGACATTGTGGTTAACAAAAATATATTATGAATTGAGACAATAGTGGTGAGAACAAGCCCATTACATTTAATGAAATTAGAGGATATATGTTTCAAATATGATATGAATGTTGTGCTGTTTATAATTAAAATATGTTATTATTTTGTTATATTATTATTCTGCATCACTAATAATATCTTATTCACTACTACACCATTATTTAAATATTTTCACAAACATATTTTATTGTACGTCATCTTAATTAAGGATGATCCTATTTAGGATTTAATTTATTTTTCATTAATTTATGTTTATAAAAATATAAATAATATTAAATATTTAGGTTCCTATATAATTATAATTTTAATCATTCCATATATTGTCTTTACAAACTCCTCTCATGTTAATAATATTATAATATATTTTCGGAGACACATTATTCTATATTTGTTACAGTTATTTAGACACATCCATTTTTGGAATGGTTTTACATTACATTGAAAATATACAAGATTATTATTTCTGAAATGTGTTGAGGTAAATGAGGTTTTCATATTTTGTTGGAATATATAAAAAATATATTGTCTACTTAATTTTTTTAGAATATACTCCCCATATAAATTATTCTATTGGATTCTAAGATTCTTATTTAGTTTTTTCCTAAAATGATTAACTTCTCGAAATATTGTAAAATATATGTATTTTATAAATTATATATATATGTTTCCATACTGGTAGAGATAATTAATAAAAGGGTATTATGTAAACAATTATAACAGAATATAATATAAATAAAAACAGTTTTAACATAAAATATCGATATTTAATATGATATTTGTAGAGTGTAATGAAACCAAGGATTGAATTTTCATATTCATAGTATTTTTTTACTTTTCTCATATGGGATTTTATTTATTTCATTATTTTATGTGGGTTTTTAGTAAAATTTTGTAGCTAATATAATTTCATGGAATTATGAGTCTGATTTAAAATGTTATTATTTAATAAACTTAAAATCTTATGGGGAGGGGAATTCTGTTAATAACATCATGAATTATCCACCTTATTTGATGATTAAAAACCAAACCCATGTAAATATCCAAAATGAATTAAATAGTCAGATATTTTTTATATATTATTATATGTATAAATGATAGAAAAACGTTATTAGATCATTTGATCAACAAAATACCATGTATTGGATCAAGATGTTAGAAATAATCCTCCATATCCTTCAATGATTTGTGTAAATATATATTTTCAAATTTCATCAATCTATGGTAAAATGTTTAAATTTTGGAAATTAACTAGGGACAAGACATAATATGAGTATATTAATTCCATAAAATTGGAGGGTTTTATAAAAACATTCATCCAAAAAAATATATGTAAACTCATTGCATCAACATTATGTGAAAATTTATTATGGTAATAGAAAATAAGTATAAATATATTAGTTCATTTGATAAAAAAAATGAATACATAAAAGGAATGAATATTCTTGTAACTAATTTTTTAAATGAATTGATCACTTCTTAGTTGATTAGAAACATGTATTTGAAAAACAATAGCTACAGAGTAATTTTAACAAAATAAATATATTGGTTGATATAAACATAATGTTGACATGGAAATTAGAGACTCTAATTAATTTATTATATTTGTAGATATGAAAATAAAATTTAAATTTTAGGGAATATGAATTGATAAATCACATAGTGGAAATGAAATTCAACTAACTGAGATGCATCTAGGATATTTTCATTGATGAATAATGTAAACACCTCGACAACAGTATCGTGAAGCTGGTGCCAAAAATTATTACATTGGAAACAATACTAGATTTTAATCTCAATGAACTGAAGAGTTTAACTATTTTTAAATCCATATAATGTACATAAACCTTACATTAAATTTTAAAAAATAATGTAAAACATATAAAATACTTTAATAATTCCATTATTCTCCTACAATAACCTTAAATTTCAGTCAAAATTCATATCTTACCATCCTAGTAAAAATAATAAAAAATAAAGGGGTGATCTCAAATGCTCAGTAAGTGATGTTTTAAATGAATGCGAATATGAATAAATTGAATATACACATAGGTATTGTTAATAACTAAACAAATATATATTTAAACAAAATCATGAGAATAATATGGACTGAATAAATGAATATCTTATTTTTCCAAATGAATAATAACATGTATATTATATAAATTGAATATTCACATTCAATATAAATAACTAATCTCATAATGAGGGAATTTGTAATGTTAGACATCATAAACATAATACCAGGGTTTCTACGAAGCACCACACATTAACGAGTAAGAAATCAGCCAATACTCGAACTAGTTTACCTCAAGATAACTAATAATGAATAAAGGTGATATAGAGGGACCCTATAATCTCTTACTCAATACAATGCATTGAAAATATTAAAAGTATAAAACAAAAACAGCATAAACAATTATATTGAGTAAAAAAGCACTGATATGTGAATACCTAAAACACAAATAATTAATGACATCAATATATAATATTAAAGATAAAAAAAATTCATAAACACTTATATTAAATATATATTGTGGTATAATAAGATATCAAACTCAATGAATAATTATATTAAAAAAATATATTTTATCATAAAAGATAATACTAAAATAAAATCCTTAATCCTTTCCTGAGGATAATAATAACTTTTTATTTTAAATTTATAAATAAAAAGGCCACATTACATTAAAATAAATTATTTTCATTTTTAATAATATGGAAAAAACGTAAAAGAAGATTAAATTCTTTAAGAGATAATAATGGAGGAAAATTCATTTCATGCCTCCTAATTTAATAAACAATTCCTTCAATATTTTTGACGAATATTCATAAAGTACATTAATTAGAAAAAAAAATCTTTAAAAACTATATTATTAAAATGAAAAATGGTTATAGAAATTAATATTTTTATTTTATTTTAGTAACAATATTTTTGGAAATCATATATAGAAAATATGGATGTGAATGATAAATATTCCACAACAAACACGTATGTATTAACAACCATGAATAATAATGAGATTGAGGAATTAATGTTGACTTTTATGTTTATTTAGTTAAATGTGATTATACCTCTTGTATAATGGTAAAAATATTTTTATTAATTTATTCTAGAACCATATACAATTTTATGATATAATATATGATATTTTCATATCATTTGGAAAGTAAAATTCTGGTATAACAATCATTTGGGGTGTTAACTGCTTCATTTTCTTATTCAAGTACATTCATATAAGTCATGTTTCATATCAATATTAGATATATATATATATATATCATATTAATGATTATTTTATGTACATAGAGATTATATATAATCAATATACACATTTTTATAATCATTCAATAATTCTTAACATGTAAAATGATTCTCAAGGCATCCTGGAAACAATGAACCACACATAATCATGAGTAATAGGTTCATTCCATTAATGGTGAAAGGGTTAGGAATTTTATGGTATATTATTTATAAATAAAAAATATCCATGAAAATAATGTGGTGATGAAAAAAAATTACATCGCAGCGTGAAGATAGTTAGTCATAAGTACAGACACATAGTGTTTTTGTTTGTCAAAGGATAGATAAATGGTGGTATATAGTTATTACCTAATTATAATATCATATAAGGATATATATTATATTTAGGTTAATAATTTATTATAGAAACAACACATGATGAGAATGTTGAATAACAAATGATCTTGAATGAGTTTGTAAAATAATTACTTATTCTTTATAGTAATTCCATTAGATATATTCTCTAGGGATCTAGAGTTGGACTTTTTGGATGAATATGACATCTATAACATGGATAAATTTGTTATATAGAGAAATTTGTAGTTTTTGTTTGAGATATAATGGTGAATGTTGTGGGAGGAAGTGAGGGAGGAGGTTCTATTTTATAATTGAAGTTAGGGGACCTTTTAAAATCCTTCAAATTATTTAATAAATATAAATTAATTTTATAATAAAAATAGATCCAATGTGAGTTATTTGAAAGATAAGATGATCATCTATTTAATTACTCTCAAAATAAAATTTTTATAAAATATTATGTCAAATTAATACCCAAATATTTTGGTTTTAACATTTTTTATCTCATTATATCTGACCGTGAAACCATGTGTTTTTATTACTTAAAGGTTAATATGGCTACTATACAATGCAGATTTACCATAATTCTTCCATTTATTGAATTTATTTAATTATAAATATTAATTTACCCATATTTATATTTTATGAATTTTATATCATTTAATAAAATATTATTTATTTTAATGTATCATTAATGTCAATTTTAAATGTATCAATATCATTATTTTTTTACAACTAACAGTACAAAAGATATAATATAACTAAAAACATTAATATATACCTAACATGTATATTTAATCCCGAAAATTTATTTATGACATTAAGTATCTAAAATTATAATTTTTTGAATATTTATGTAATCAGTTATTTGATATTTCTGCTAGATAAATAATTATAGCATCGTCATTGTGTAGTCTTTTGATGTAAATATTAATATCATTAAAAAGGAAAATAAATTATCATGATGAATAAAAATATTTTATATTTCAAAAGTCTATTTATAATCTAATTAAGTTCATGTATAACACTATATTAAAAATAATATATATATATATATATATATTAAATATATGAGTATGACACTTTTAACATCTCCTAAAATAAAATACAATAAATTTAATATTCTAAACCATGTGGCTTAAAAATTTGAGAATATAATCCCAATGATGATTTTGGTCGACACTCACTCATCTAATTAAATTTTGACACGTTTTAGGAAAATTTTACAATTTTCATGTTATTATTTTGGAACCTTAATTACATGATTTACCATTACACATTTTAATAAAATAATTCTAATGTTAATAATAATAATTCGAAAAAATAAAACAAATAATATTTAAATAATATTGACCCATTGATTCAAAATATTTAATTTATTTTTCAATATTCAAAACTCATCATTTTTAATTATTAATTTCAAATTATTCCCATTGATGGAATTATTATACTGTTAGTTTTATTGAAAAGGATCAACAAATTGAAATGTGTTTGAAGAAAAATTCGATGTGGAATTAATTCCAACGAACTAATTATGGTTAACTGAAAAAATTGTTCTAATTCAACTTTAAAACTAAAAACAATTATAAACTACCATTGGAAATAATTATACGATTTTTTTTAAATTAAAATATTTTATTCTTATTCTTATTTTTCACAAAATAAAAACTATCAGAAAAAACACCAATGATATATTTTATCTTACTATTTGAAATTAAATATATATTTTTCCAAATAGAATTTATAAAAGTGTATAAAATTTTATTTATAATTCATTCCCTATTAAAAGGATGCAAAAATGCATTAAAAAAAATATAGGATTATATTCTTAAAATTGGGGTTGTTCATATGCTAGAAACATAAAATCTATTACATGAATATCCAAAAATTTGGGTATAAAAAATATATATAATTATTATCAGTTTGTAATTATAGTAAACATCATTTACTAATAAGAAAACACTTTTGGAGGAAAAATATAAAATTATTTCTATTATATTCAATTGCTTTGTATTTTTATTTATAATTAATTAGTATCCATTAAAATGAACTTATGTTTTTATAAACCAGATATTTTAATAAGTTTCTTATTACTATTAATAACATATATTTTAACAGATAGATTATTCAAGTAACATTAAAATTGTTATATTTTGTTTTTTATTTGACGACACGGTTTCATGAAAAAAAATATTTCAAATAAATTTAGTAAAATTTTTTGAACACAATTATAATCATGGGGTGTTAAATTAAACCCTTCATTAATAAATTTTATCCTCATAATTTTATGTTTAACATATAATATTAAATGTTGATACATGAAAAATAATTTTTTGGAAACCCAAATAAAAAATTAGGTTAATAAAATATCTTGTTAAAAAGTTGGAATGGGAAAGGTGAAGGCCACCTTATAATTAAGATTTAAAATATGATTGTATAAGTTGAATGTGAAAACTAGGAAATCAAAAAGAAATCAAACCCTCATGATCTGTTGTAGAGATTAATAGGAATTGGTCATCATAAAGTCTACCATCACAAAACCATTAATTTTTTTTTTTGGTAAAAGAGGCCATTAATTTCTCTGTATGAATATTAAATAATTAGTTTTTTCATTCACAATTCCATTACTAGAGTTGAGGGATTATTTTACATTCCAGATATACACTGGAAGTAATAATTTTACATGACATTATTTGATGTAATATGCATTATATTATCCTTAGGGTTTTCTTAGATCAATTTTTACTTTACATATCAGGCATGGAAGTGGATAAAACCGATGAATTATTCATAAAAAATTTACTTTAATAAATCATAAGATCAAAAATTAATTTCCTCATAATTTAAATATTCACTAAAACCGAACTTTTTACCTTAATGCATTCATTAAATCATACTTTAACAAAAAAAAATTAATATAAAATGTTCTACCAAATCCTTTCTAACCATAAGACTCATTTAGAATACACATTTCGTATTCCAAATTACAAAATATCCT
This sequence comes from Viscum album, assembly GCA_963277665.1. NCBI lineage: Eukaryota > Viridiplantae > Streptophyta > Magnoliopsida > Santalales > Viscaceae > Viscum > Viscum album. The sequence goes on along the minus strand of OY728120.1, from coordinate 23,608,030 downwards.
CTAAATTATCAAAATATCATTTTTACATAAGACTCACTAAAAAGAATTAAAAATTATATGAATAAGGACATCATAATCAATAAAATTTTAAAATACTTGTACTAGTTCAATATAAAATGTATTGAAAATAATTATTAATCCTCAAAAGTATCCTAGAATATGATTGAGACCCCAAAATCAAAAGTATTTGATCATATATTCTTCAAGATAACATTAAGCACTCTTAATTCCTTTTACGAAAAATTTATTCTTTTAATTCACATAGTCTCAAATATACTTCAATAAATAACATGAATTACTAAAGACCCAAATAAAATAATATTTTAACATATAATTAATCTTTTATTATTGAAAATATTCAATTTACCTTAATATTATAATATTCCCACAATAGAAAAAATATTCTAAAATTATATTAATCACATAATCACCATATCATTAGCCATTCCCAAAATTATTTATTAGATCAGAAAAATGTCCATTATATCAAAATATCCTTTTACTATAATATATGTTAAATAAAAAAGTCATCATAATCAAGACAACATTTAGTCTTTTGTTTGGGGTTGCACCTTTGTCACAATTTAGTTGTGGGTTCAATCTATATTTCTTTATCGGATGTGATGTGTTATCACCTTCCCTACAAGTTGTCCATTTTATAAAACAAAACAAATGATGGAAATATTTGAAATTATTTTAATCACCAAATATCCGCTTAAATAAGGTTTTAAATAGAAATACAATAGATAAATACAACATAAATTTAATTATAAGTAAGTCCCTAATTAATCTAGAGTTTATATTGGTCATTAAATTTCATTATCTATTCAAATCAATCATAATGTTTTTTAGTGAAAAATGTGAATTATATTAAGAATATCACCCTATAATGTCATACTTGGTGTGTAGTTAGGCCTATTTTCTTGTAACAAGTAACACTCAAGTCATTATTAACACAACTATTCTTGGTTGTTAACCGTATGTACATTTATTCTCGATCCATTTCCACATGTAGTATTCATATATGGATTTATTTCTATGAAAATAAAATAATTTGTACCTAACATGAGAATTCAGGATGATCATTTATACTTATCCACAAATTCTCCTTTAGGTCTATATTCACTAATAAATGTTTTCAAAATATAGTTTATTTAATTGCAATAAAATTGAATATCAAACCAACTGTAATGACCATGACCATAGTAGCCTGGAACTGGTGCCATTATTTTTTATATTTTCATATATTGATGATTCAAATCCTAAAGGACTGAACTGTTTAGTATTTTTTTAATCCATATTACATACATGAACACTACATTAATGTTTAAAACATAATGTATAACAAAAAAATCTCTTTATAATATCATTATTCTCCTATCGTTACCCTGAATATCAGTCACAATACACATCGTGGAATCCTAGAAAAAATAAAACAAAATGAAGGGGTTGGATCATATCCTTAGTAGGGGTAATCGAACAACATAATATAGTATGAATAATAAGAACATACTCTATGGAATGGTGTGTAACTTAAATATAATTAGTTTTAAAAATTATTGATCACAATATAGAAGGAATAATTGAAAATAATATATTTCCATATATATAATTAGATGACTATTATAATAATTTTATAAACACATGGATCATCAATAAATAATCTATGAATGAAAAAATTCATAATATTAGACATTAAAAACATATTGTCGTGTCTTTTACCAAGAAAACATACATAAATTTATAAGACATTTGCTAATATTGATACTGGTTTTTCTCGTGGGACCTACCGATATATCGTTAGCTATATTGGTTCCCTCTAATAAAATTATAACTCTAATGCAATCCTCATATAAAAATATTGAAAAATAAAAAACATAAACATTTGAATTTAGAAAGCTAGAATACAAAATTTGACCCCATCAAACATAAACCAAGAATTGCATCAAGATTGAACATTCATTATCAAATATATCATAAGTCATTCAAAAATAATATTGTATAAGGAATCATAAGAGATCAAAATCAATCAAGAATAATAACAAACATTGTATTTTGACATATATGAAAATAAAAAAAATAAAATCCTTAAAAATTTCTAGAGAGAAATACCCTTATATACATTGAAATCATATATTAAAATGGTTTCTCAATTTAAAATAAAATCATTAAAAAAACCTATTATCATGTAAAAAATGAATTAATATATTAAGCATTCATGAATTTAGAAAATTTTATTATTACTAATTAGTTAAAAAACATTCAATCTATATTTTTTCCAAAATTCATAATGTTCCCTTTTTTAGAAACCGCAAAAATATTCCTTACAAACTATATTACAAAAAACAAGACATGGTAAATTTTCATTAATAATTTTTATGGAAAATTGTAAAAATTATTTGGGAATCATTATAAGAAACATCTACATGGATTATAAATATTTCACAATATATTTTTATGTATAAAAAACCCCATATTAAAATGACATTGCGAAATTAAACATTATATTGAAATTTCCTTTATATGAATTTGGTTTAACTTACTATATAATTGTTTAAATATATTATTAATCTATTCTGTAAGAATATCCATATAAATTATATCATTAAATATATTCTAATATCATTATGTTATTAATATTATAGTATTACACATGTTTCATGGGTTAGTTTCCTAATTTTCCTATAAATGTTTTTTCAAATATGTCATGTTTCATTTAAAAATGATATATATATATATAACATATAAATTCTGATTTTAAGATCATAGAAATTATATGTATTCATTATATAAATTTTTATAATCAATTTTTAATGGTTAATATAGAAAATTAATATAATCACATCATGGAGATGGTATGCCGAAATTACGCATGAGATATGATATCATTCCCTTAATGGAGAAAATGGTAAGTAATTGGATGGTATTTTAATTATAAAAAATTAACATCATGTAATATATATTATTTATATATAATATATAAAACATTATAACCATCAATATAATGTGGTGTGGAAAAAAATTACACAATGGTGTGGTGATAGTAATCCATAAGTATGCACAAACAATACATTTGTTTTTTGTAGGATAGATTATATGTATAATGTAGTAATTCCATAATCATATTTAAATTATATTATATATATGATTCTGGAGTGGTTAAATTATAATCGGAACAACACAATAAGATGAAGTAGAAGAGGAAATGAACATTAATGAGTTAGTAAAACAATTTCATTATCATTGGGTGAATTCATTTAGATCCATTCTCAAGGGATCTAGAGTTGGTCTTTTTGGAATACTATTACCACTATAACATGTATAATGAATAGAGTTTATGAAATCAGAAGACATTGTTGATCTTGAAGGATCAATGTGGTTTGAGGAACTGATGTAGGAGCTTCCCTTTTATAATTGTGGTGAGGGACACTTCTAAAAACACTCAAAATATTAAATTAATAAAAATTATATCTGAATTATAAATTGATAAAAAATTAGTTTTTTCGAGAATAATTTGAGTATTGGTATAAATCCTCTCACCTAATAATTTTTAATCATGTTTATGGTTACATTCACGACCATATATTTTAGCATTGACCCTTATTTAGTCTCTCTATCTATTACAATGACAACATGTGTTTCACTACATTAATGTTAATATAGTTAATATAAAATTCCAAAAGAACAATTAGGGGATCATTGATGAAATTTTAGATAATAAATTAAATATTTTCTAAAATTAAATATTTTTATGAATTTTATATCATTTAATAAAATATTATTTATATTAAATTATAATTAATATAAATGTAAACCCTATTCATTTCATAAATCTATAAAAAAATTTCAATACACGTGATGACTTCTAAATAAAACCACTATACATCCCTTATATATCAAGTACATCTTGGATATTCATAGATGAAATTAATTATCTCATATTGTATTTATTATAATATATTTAATATCAATTTTTTTTTATTTGGATTAATTAATTAATTATACCATAATTATCTGAATATTTGTAAAATCATTTATTTGATATTTTGATTAGTTAAAAAATAATTGCATTAGCATTTTGTAAGACTTTAATGTAATTATTTATTTCATAAAAATTATATATAAATTATCATGACGAATATAAATAATTTATATTTAAAATGACTATTTATATACTAATATATATTCATTTTAAACTTATATTAAAATGGATATATTTATGAATGATATGATAATAACATCATTAACATTTTCTTTAAATTAAATATAATAAATGTCTCACTGTCATCAAAGTGGCTAAAAACTGTTATAATCGTTACATAATGATTTATTTGGTTGAAAACTACTTATCCAATGAAATTTATTCATGTTTTGGGGTAAAATTTTAATATATATTAAATATTTTGTACCCTTAATTACTTTAGTTACATTGTGTAAGACCCCAATATTCCACGGTATGCTTCTCTTAAAATAATAAAATAGTGTGCGATGTACGCAACACCGAGTTCAAGCGCGCCAATGGAAATCAAACTATCCGTTTAGATAACATTTATGGATAGTAATAACAAAATGTTTTATTTTATATATGTCCCATATAACTCTATCATTAATCTTTTGTGTTTCTTAGACAAAATATACGGGAAAATTCAATTTTTCAGTTAAAAGAAGTATTTTTTTACGAAAATTAAGTTTTTCTACCTTTTCATGGAGAACCATTTATAAATCCAATAATTAACACTTTTATATGATATATTTAATAAAATAAAATTACTCTTCAGAATTGGGACATAAAAAATAACTTTGGGTAATTTTTAGTATTTTTCTGATAAAATATATTTTTAGTGAATAGTTAAAATGCAATTTTTTTTATTCATATCTAACTTTTAATGTAATTTATTTATATGTATAGATTAACATTTTAATTTATTTTAAAGTTTAATAATATTATATTTTAACCATTCATTCCAATTTTGGTACTTTATTATAATTTCACTTTGAAATTGGACATAAAGAATTGTTTATCTTTTGATAGTTATTATTTCTTAAAAAACATGATATTTTTTGACAAAGGGAATTAATTTTAAATTAATTGATTAAAAGTATATGTATTGAATTTGTTAAAATAAACATCATTTTTGATCTCATAATATTAAATATATCATAGAATTAATTTTTCTTATTTTTCTTAAAAACATCAATTTTTTATAAATAGTGAAAACACTTAGTAATAGCTAAAACACCGACTTTTTCTATTAAATGAAATTTTTCCTCTTATGTGAATTGAATTTTGAAAATCCTACATCCATTATTGTTATTAGTATTTAAAATTTCTTTCAATAAGATGAAAATATATTTTATTGAATAGTAACTTTTGAATTTTATTTACAGGGGTTAATGTTAAATAGGGCAATTCAAGGTAAAAATAATATTATAACAGTATTAAATTACCCTAACATATTCCTAATCCTTCTAGTTGATACATTTCCAACAATTATCAACCTTGGAAAGATTTTGGGATTCCACAGTGCCACTTAATAGTGATAATGACACACTATATTAATTAAATTAAAAAATGACAAAAATGACATAAACAAATATTTTTTAGTAAATAAATTCTTACGTGGTGTTATATAAGTTATCACTCTAACTATAAATATTAATTTTAAATATAAAAATAATTCCTACATTATGGTACATTTTTATAATTTTTAGACATCAAATAAATAAAATTATTTTTGACACAATAATGATTCAGTGTTTACCTTATTAATGAATGATTTAAATTAATATGATAATAAAGATTAAAAACATTATCCCAAACCAATTAAATTATTATTGGATGATATTATTTCTAAAAATAGTTATTTTATTTTATAATTTAATAAGTATTTTACATTTAAAAATCTAGACACATTATATAATAAAATAATATTTTCAATCATTCTAAAAGAGCCCCTCCTCCCCCATATAAAAACCCCTCACCTCTAACCAATTAATAACAACTTTCAAGACAATAGTCTCATCCAAAATCTACCCAAATAATAACTCAATATCCCTCTCTTACACCTAGAAGCCATAAATTGAGCATAAGGCACTTCAAGAAATTCATTTGGTTCTAACAAAAGGGAGTCACCAGATTTAAAGGTAACATCTTCTCTTTAGTTCTTTTATTTTATTTTAATTCACCAACCCCATAACCTCTTTTATTTTGTTATCCTATAACAACACTAGTATAATTAAAATAATAGGTTATTTATATGATAATGTTCTTAACTAATCTTACTCACACCTCCGTCTAATGTGTAAAGAACATATTGTTTTTTTGGACGACGAACTACTACCTCATGAAATGATGATTGTTCAATATTCTCTTACCACATATTATGGTGGAAATTAAGATAGAAAGTTATTTACCAGAGATATATATTATATTTATATTTTCTCTAAACTTATTTATTTTTTATTTATAACATACCTTTATGTTTTCCAAAATGGGTAAATATGATAATTTCATTTGAGTAAGTGCGGACTACCGCCCCCTCAAAGTAATATGGCACGTTCAAGCCATATGTAAAACATAAAGAGGATGGAGTTAGTTAAATTAAATTACATACATATTATACTGGAATTATAAGATACCTTTTCATTATTATGTTTTCATCCCATTAAATATAAAATCGAATTGAATGTAGCGTTCATGCATACGTACGACTTGCCGTCTCCATTAATGGGGTGTTTCATTTATTAAATCCAAATGATATCGAATATTATTAATATATCTACATGTGATATATATGATATATATTTTATCTAAATCAGTAATATCATTCTGTAGATAATGTAATTTTTACAACATGGACAATTTGTAATTATAAAGTGTTCATTTTTTTACTAAAGTTCTTAACATCATCAAAATGTCTGACATGAACTCAAATAATTATATAATTGTTATAGAAATGTAATAAGTGATATAAAAGTAATAATAAACATTAATAATGTTAATAATTTTTTAGAATTTAAAAACATTATTATTCAGGAAGAACGTGGAACATAGGTGTCAAGACAGACACATGGTAAGGGGTTTTTTATCTTACTTTTAATTCTGTGAGATTTCCATTGTCCTACACTTAAATATTGAATGTGGTGTATTGTGTACTAAAATTTAATATATATTATCAGTATTCTATTTATATTCAGTTTTTTCTGTGATTCATATGGTTTTTGTTATCTTTTTTACATAAGACTCGATTGATTGCAACATTTTAAGTGGTTTTCATCTGACTTCTTATTCCCATAAGATTCATGTTATATTTTCCACTATTTACATTTGTGTGATGTATGTACATCCCATGATTTTATTATTTGACTAATAAGAATTTTTTTTTGTATTTACATATTCATTTTATGATCCATCTTTCATGGGTTGTATAATTTTTAATTTACAAAATCGGTATGGTAATTTCAAATTTCAATTTCCACTCATTGGGTTTTATGCAAACATAATTGATTATTTTATTCCATGAATATGTCTGAAATCACTATTTTTTTTACTTCTGTAGCAATTTAATATCTCCATTGTGTGGATGTAATTTCGATACACATAATTACTTCATTGATAAATTCTCAAGTAATCGATATGAACTTTATAAGAGTAATGTTAACACAATTTCCAATCATTGATTAAACATCCATGTCAATGTTGTTGTTTTTCAATCAAATATGGTTGAATGTCCTATTATTGATTTACAGAGAATATCCAATAAAATTTATTGTATTTATATTTTTCACACATAAATATCTCATTGATTTATTATTACCCTAAGGATATGGTATTTATAAGGGATTTCATCTCAATTTACATTCCATTGGGACTTCTTTATGGTTATTCTACAATTCACTTTTATATGATGTATATAATATATATTTAAATAGTATAACATGGATCCATGTATTCTCATGATATTATATAGATTTTATTACCTCTCTTATTTTTATTGAAGCATCTCTCATTTGTTTAGAAACTCTAACTAAAATTTCATTTTAAATGTTTTTAAGATTTTTTCTTCTAATTTTATTTCATTAATATCCATGTTTTAAAAATGTTTTAAGTATTTATTTAAATGTACATGAATGTTTTAAAATTATAATTAATTTTAATTGTTTCAAAGTGGTATGTGACCCTTTTATTCAAAAAAAATTAAATGAATTCTTGATAAATAGTTAGACTATTAAATGCTTTCAAGAAAAAGGGGATATATCTCTCAATTTGTTTTAAGGATTATATTAATCAATGAAAAAATTTGTCATTATTATCAATTGAGGTTAATTAATTATAACACAATCTTCCATATTGTATTGAATGAGTAATGCTTGATAGTGGATGTGATATTTTTATATCATTCATGGTTTGTGGTTCAAATATTTACGTTTAGTATACTAGTTTCAATATGAATGTTTGTATTATGTTTCATCCTTTTCATATGAGGAATAAATTGGACAAACTAAGTGTTGGGTGGAGCCCTCTATAGATGCTTGATGCTTCGGTAGCTCTCATGAGACGAACTATTGTCTTGGCATAAGCCCATGAAAATTTATTATTTGTAGTCTTGGAACAAGGTATTGACTATGTGGTTATGATTTGTGGCATCATGCATTCCATAATTTTTAAAACAGATATTGTTATTTCATATGATTATTCAAATACTATAATATCCATTTTTATATGTAAATGGAATTATTCGATTTATATATTCCATATTATGATGAATATTATGTTTAAAAATATTATGTTTTAGCCTTATACATTGCCTTAAATGTTTATGATTATTTATGAAAGATTCCGCTATATTTTTACCCTTATTTAGCATATGAGATCAACACATTATATGTTTTATTTTTCTAAGGATGTGAAGAAGTATTTTATGGTTGAACTGCTATGAAAGGCTAAGGTAAATAAGTGTGTTCAAAGGATACAAAATGTCATTGTTGTGTTTATCTCATGATGTAATGTAAAACTTATGTATGTAACTTGTACTTCCAAGGCTACTAAACTAATCGGTCTATTGAGATTTTATCTCTTGTGATCATGATAATGTTATTTAAAAATGAATTGGCTTTGGGGAAATGTGGTCAGGGTGTTACAGTTGGTTTGAGAGGATGTTTTGTACAAACTTTGGAAACTATATTTAGATAAACTTTGATTAGTAATGTTACCCTAAGATAGACATAGGGGATTATTATAGGGGAAAATCCAAAAAAATTTGTCATGTAAATATTAGGTGGGTTTTCCATACAATACATCCTTGTCTGGATATGAGCAGGTAGAGGAGGATCTGACACAGATGTACCTAGTGGTAAAACCCAAAAACACAGATTTAATATAGGCTCAAACGAGAACTGGTGCATGACAACAGGCCTTGCTGTACTCTTGGTTACAACACTCCCAAGGGATATAATTAGGATATATCTCATTTTTGTTACAAACAGATTTGAAATATTTTAATATAAGAAGAGAATAAATAACCTTGGTTAATCCTATAGTGATTTAGATTGAAAATTAGGTGTCATGATATTCTATATATAGTTTTATGACTATTGTTAATCACATAATGAATTCTGGTTTTAGTAAATGGATGGATTCCAAGGACTTTATAATAACATTGAACATGATGTACAAGGTCAGAAAGGTGGTGAAAATGATAAAATAAATGGAATGTTGATAAATGTAAAACATATCATGCTAATGAAGAATCCGGTTTCCAAAAATATGATCAACAACATATATATTTACCAACTATCAGACTCAACAAATAAGAGAAAGACGGTGAATTATATGAGCTCTAGTAGTGGAGTGCATGGAAAAAAAGAAAGTGTAATTTCAATATTTTAGGAATTGTGGAACAATAAACCTAGGAAAGTGTCTCAATACAATAAATAAATGCTTTATTTTAGTTAAAGAGGGATAGAAAGTAAAAATTCGACGAGGAAATATGACGAGTACAATGGAAGAAAATAAAAATGATCCAAAAAATCTATTTAGAAAAAATTTTCATAAATTTGGAGGACTTGGGTATTACCCATGTGATTTACCGATTCTATAGGATAACCTCTTGGACATGTAAGAACCTATATGGAAATAAATGGATTGAGAAAGGTTTAAAATTATTAGTTCTCTTTGTTGATGGGAGAAATTTGGAAGAATTTTATTTTGTATGTGTAATCCTTGAGTATTTTATGTGAAATTTATTTTTGAGGATTTATTATCATTTCTAATATGGACACAGTTATAAATAAAAATTTTCCTTTATATGATCCTTGAATTTTATGAAATTACAGGTTATTAAATTTTGGGCTGAAAATGTGAGGTATGAAATAAAATTTGTTGTTAATTTATGTTATGGTTATTTTTAAAGAATTTATCTCATTTTGGGAATGTTATAAAATATAGTTTGTAAAAATGGAAAACATGAAGATTGTGTGACAACCCATCACATTGGAAAAAGCTGTGGGTATCGATGCCACAACCAAAGTAAAATTGGGATTTATCGCCTACCACATGCCTACGTGAAGTCCTTGGTCAGTGTGACTATTTATTTTTATTTAAATAATTTTATTTATTAATAATTATTATATTTTGGCTCTTATGATTATCAAATGGATATACTCTTAATTGGAAATTGATTTGGTGATTATATGAGGAATGTTATTTTGGAAGATGTTCTCTTTGTTGGGAACACTATATGCCTAAGGAAAATTGAATACTATGAGATTTCATTTGAGTAGTAATGGTGTATTTTTATCTATGTTTATATTGATAATTTATAGTGATTTAGGTCATTTTTGGAAATTATTAACCGATCATAGTGAAATGTGATTAGGATACTTAATTTTAAGTATTAAATTTAAGAGTAGTCGATATTATTTGGATATAAAATTTAACGTGAAAGACAATGTAACCATTTCTACCGACTATAGGGTTTCATTATTTGTTTATATTATATAGAGTGATTTTATGGAATATTGTTTATTTAATGGTATTTATAGAACTTGTGGTTTTTTTGGAATAATTTTAGAAATTATGAATAATATTTTTTTACCTAAAGGATTATCCTTTTTGGGGATCATATGATCTTGTACTAACCATTATGGTTTTGGTTAATCTCTCAAGACAGTGGAAATATATAGTTCATCCTTTATGGATTTTGTGATTCTCTGTAAGTTTATTCTAGTGCATTAGGTGTGACCAAGTCATCTTAAATACACATCAATTGGAGGGAAAGATACATCTGAGGTAGAAATTAGATAAAGGGTGGAACTATACTTATCATGTATTTTTTTTCTTATTCAATGGTGAAATTTATTCTTAAACCTTATGGAAAATATCTTAAACCAAAAAAACTATTACACTAAAACTTTATGTTATTTATCATATATTTATGGCTTTGAGGCCCTCAATTTTCAATTCACTTATTAATGATTTATAACCACAATCAGAACTTATAAATATTTACATTTTTTCCAATTATAGTTTCCACCAATGTTTCTTTTTCGAAATACTAATTTGGTGGTGGATTTTTCATTTCTCTTTCCCTCTTATTAAGATAGAAATTTATTAACCCTATTTTCGGTGTCGGGTTTCCAAAAATGAATTTTATATTTTCTACCTTTTATTTATAAAGAAAAATTTCATATTTCGAGGATTCAATTTATTGATGGTGGGAATAATTTAACACCCCATTCATCCAAAGTCCACTTCTCATTGAATAATACAATAGAGTGCAGTGTACACAACACCAAGTTGAAGCGCACCACGACCTATCAAACTACCCGTTTAAAAAGAATTTATGAATATTAATGACAAATTTTTGAATTTTATATATATATTATTTAATTTTAAAATTCAAATTTTGTATTTCTTAGGTATAATATAAGCACAAAAGCAATTTTTCAAAAAAAGATGTATTTTAAAAAAAATGCAGTGTTGGTGCCTTTTAGTGGAGAACCCATACTAAATATAATATTGAAAAATTTTATATGATGTATTTGAAAAACTAAAATTCTTTTTTAGAACCAAAAAATTAAAATTTTCTTTGGGTAAAATTTTGTTATTTTTCTTGTAAAAATCATTTTTTAATTAATAGGGATAAATACGGTATTCTAATTTTAAACTACTTTTTTATCTATTTTATTGATATGGTTATATTATCTTTTTGATTGATTTTAATTTTTTATTACATTATATATTTACCATTCAATCCAATTTTTTCCATTTTATGTAATTTCACTTTTAAATTGAACATAAACAAGTGTCAATATTTTGATTGTTATTATTTCATAAAAACACTTTATTTGTTATGACAATGGGAATTGATTTAAAATTAATTAATGAAACTTATATTTTTTTAATTTGGTAAAATAGACATCATTTTTAGATTTTTAATATAAAAAATATTTAGGATGAATATTTGGAATTTCTCTAAAAACCATTTATTTTTTATGAATAGCGAAAACACTAGTAGTAGTAAAAGAAAAAATTTTATTTTAAATGAGATTTTTACGATTTAGTGAATTGAATTTTGAAAATCCTACATTGATGGTTGTTATTAGAAAGTATAATGTGGATTAATATGATGAAAATAATTTTTTGTTAATTGTAACTTTGGACTTTTATTTAACGCAGTTAATGTTAAATAGCATAATTCACGTTAAATGTATTCTGATAATATAAAATTACCCTAAAATGTGTCCTAATACAATTGGTTGAGACATTTCCGGCCATATACATCCTTGGGTGGGTTTTGGGACCCCATGGAGCAACTTAAGTGTGATAATGACACTTTAAATTAATTAATTTAAACTAATGACAAAAATGAGATAAAGATATATCTTTTAGTAAATCAATTCATACATGGGGTTATATAAGTTATCCCTTTATCAATAAATAATAATTTTAAATAGAAAAATATTTTTCTACATCATAGTATTTTTTCCATAATTTTTATACATCAAATAAATAATATTATTTATGACACAATAATGATGCACTGTTTTCCTCATTTGAGAATGATTTAAATAAATAAGATAATAATAATTAAATAAAATATTTAAAACCAATAAAATTATTATTATATGATTTTATTTCGAACAAGAGTAATATTATATTCGAATTTAATAGGTTTTGGACCTTCATAAATAGAAAATAATTATATAATAAAATAACATTTTCAAGCTTTCATAAAGAGCCCCTCATCCCCCTTATAAAAATCTTTCACATCTATCCCATTACACACACCACTAAAGCCCATTGGATAGTCCAAACTCTTCCAAAATAAGCACCCACGATCTATATATTACATTTAGAAGCCTTACCGTTGGCAGAATAAACTTCAAGAAATACTTTTGGTTCAAAACAAAGGGAGTTACTCGATTTAAAGGTAACTTAAAATCTTAAGTTCTTTTATTTTATTTTACATCTCCAACACACAAAAAACATTTATTACTTTATTTAATAACAGAAATAGTATCCTCAATATACTAGGTTGTTGATATGAGAATGGTTCTAAGTACACATACACACACATCAATCTAATGGGTAAAGAATATATTGTTTCTGTGGACGACGAACTACTGCCTCAAGAAATGAGGATTATTCAATCTTATCCTACAACCTATTAAGGAGGAAATTAAGATCGAACTATACTTACATATAATATATATTATATTTATATTTTCTTTATACTTTTGTATTGTATTATTTATATCATACTGTTATGGTTTCCATAATGCGTAAGTATGATAATTTCATTTTAGGAAATGCGGACTACCGCCCCTTCAATGTGATATGACTCATATATGCCATTTGTATAACACATAAAGGATGGAGTTGATTAACTTATAAAACATAGATATTATACTGGAATAATAATATACATATTTATTATTATTTTTCCATTCATTTAAATATAACATATAAATTAAAGTATTGATCACGTGTACGTACGACATACTATCTCCATAAATGGTGTGTTTAATTTCATTACTAAAAATGATATGGAATATTATAAATAAATATTAAAAGTATATATATTATATATATTATATCTAAATCATGAATTTCATTATGGAGAAAATGGAATTTTTCCCACAAGGAAAATTTGTAATTATTACTTGTTCATTTTTTGACTAAATTTCCCAACATCCTCAAAATGTTGAATATGAACTCATATAATTAACTAATTGTATTTGCATGGTATTAATTTATATAAAAGGATTAATAAAATTGAAAAAATTACTTATTTAATTAGAAACTATCTTATGTTTATTATTCAGGATGTAGACAGAACCTACTAGTCAAGTCGGACACAAGGTACGGGGTTTCTTATCTCACTTTTAATTCGGTGAGATTTCTATTGTTGGACACTTATTTATTGCATTAGGTGTATTGGATACTGTTATTTGATATAAATTATCATGAATCTCTTTATATTAATGTTTTAATGTAATTAATTTGATGGGTTTGAACTTTTTTTCATACGACTCGATTGATTACAATGTGGTAAGGGGATTTCATCTCACTCATTATTACCGTGAGATTCATGCTATATTTTACAATATTTTATTTTGTGTGGTGTATGTACATACCATGATTGTATTCTATGTAAAATATAATTTAATTTATTGGTATTTAAATATTCACTATATGATCCATATATTATGGGTTGTATAATTCGTAATTTACCAAATCAGTAAGGGAATTTCTAATTTCAATTTCACTCATTGTGTTTTACTTAAACATAATTGATTATTTTACTTCATGATTATTTGTAAAATGACTATTTATTTACGTATGTAGTAATTTACACTCTCTTTTGTGTGGATATACATTTGATACACAAAATCACTCCCATGATAAATTCTGAAGTCATCGATATGAACATGAAAAGAGAAATTTTAACTCAATTTTAATTCATTGATTTAAACATCCATGTAATTGGTGTTGTTTTTAAAAAAATATGTGTGAATATACTCTGATTGATTTACACATAATATCCCATAATATTTAGTTTATTTATATTATTCACTCATAATTATTATATTGATTTATCCTTAACCTAAGGATTTGGTCTTTATATGAGATTTTATCTCAATTTACATTCCATTGAGAATTATTTGTTTTTATGGGACAATTAACACTAATATGGTGTATATACTGTACTTTGAAATAGTTTATCATGAATCCCTTTATTATCATGATGTTATAATTTTTTTTACCTCAATTATTTATATTCAAGCATCTCTCATTTGGTTAGGAACTGTAACTAAAATATCATTTTAAATTTTTTAATGATTTTTTCATCTAATTATTTTTCATTAATTTCCATGTTTTAAAAATGATTATATGGATTTATTTAAATGGACATGAATGTTTTAAAATTAAAATACTTCTTAAAAGATTCAAATTTTTATTGGACAAGTTGATTAAAAAATCTATTTCAAATGGGTTCTTAATAAATAGTGAGACTTTTAAATGCTTTCAAGAAAAAGAGGATATTTCTCTCAAATAGTTCTAAAAATTATTTTCATCTATGTGAATATTATTCATTATTATCAATTGAGGTTAATTAATTATAATACAGTCTTCCATATTGTGTAGAATTAATTATTTTTTTCTATGGATGTGGTATTTATATAGAATTCTTAGTTTGTGCTTAAAACTTTGACATTTTCATTGATAGTTTTAATACGAATGTTTAGATTATGATTAAACCATTTCATATGAGTAATGAATTGGACGTAGTAATTGAAGGGTGGAGTCCGCTATAGCTCCTTGATGCATCAGTTGGTCTCATGAGATAAACGAGTGTTTGGCACAAGGCCTTGAAACAATATTAATTGTAGTTTTGGAAAGAGGCCTTGACTATGTGGTTATGATGTATGACATTATGTATTCCATCATTATGAAATAGGATATTTAAACTTCATATGATTATTCGAATAGTAGAATATCCATGTGAATATATAATGTCATTATTCGATTTATAATTTCCATATTATATCGAAGTTTATGTTTAAAAATATTATGTTTTAGTCTTATACATTACCTTAAATGTTTATGCTTATTTATTAATGATTCCACTATATTTGTATCCTTACTAATCATCTGATCTCACCCCTTTATATGTTTCATTTTTTCCAGGATGTGAAGATATATTTTATGGTTGTCCTGCAGGGATAAGAAAAGCAATATAAGTGTGTTCAAAGGAGACAAAGTTTTGTTTTTGTTTTTATTTTTATCTCTTGATGTGATGTAAAACATAGATATATATATATTTAGTTCATCCAATAAGATTTGGGTAGGCCAATCCCATGCAAGGAAGTCATGACCTCCGATGGAGGATCCATGGTTCTATATGTGGAGCTAACTGGAGATGGTACCTAATGTAGACTAGAAGATGAGGTGGACGGAGGGAATGGGGGAAGTATGGAGGTAGTCTTATATTATGAGGGGGACAACCTTGAAGAACCTCTCATGATAAATGCCTCACATGAGGTTTCTCGCAAAATGTATGAGCGGATGCTGAGTGTTGAGACTAATGAAGAACAAGGTGAGTGGATCACCAAACTGGACCTAATCCTAGCGTGAGGCTTCAATGATAAGAAGATCAACACATAAGAATTTATCCAAACCTGGGAGAAG
This sequence comes from Viscum album, assembly GCA_963277665.1. NCBI lineage: Eukaryota > Viridiplantae > Streptophyta > Magnoliopsida > Santalales > Viscaceae > Viscum > Viscum album. Next base: position 23,591,334 of record OY728120.1, on the reverse strand, counting down.
ATGGAAGATTATTTAGAAGATCTTCTCTGGAATGATCCAAACAATCTGGTAACAACACTTAATTGAATGATTTATATAGGGGTAGAATCAAACAACTTAGTCTTTTTTTATAACTTTGTGGGCTCATTTTGTGGATAACTGCATGGATGTGGACTTTTTACAGGTTTCTGACTTTTTCCTTAAATGTATTTTAAAAAAAAATATTTTTTAGGTATTACATCCAATACTACTAAACTAATCAGTCTTTTGAGACTTGATCTCTTACGATCATTCCATGTTATGTAATAATGAACTGACTCTGGATAACTCGAGTTAGGGCGTTACACCTTTAACTATGTTAATAAAAAATTACTAAAGGTACTATTTGTAACTCCCAAAAATAATAGAACCCTAAATAAATAATTTTTACCCCATAATTCCCAATATTTAATATTTTTATCAAAATTATAATTATAAAATATTCATTAACTAAATAAAAACTAATCTCTATGAAAAAATGATAAAAAGAGTTTTATTGTTAAAATATTTAAACAATTGAGATGTTTATATATCCAAATTAATTGTGGAATTTATTTCAATGACATAAATGGTAATAAATGATAAAAATTGATTTATTTATACTTTAAAATTAACCAAAATAATATTAATCACATTAAATTTTTTATAAGAAAAAACCGATTATATTTAAAATAAAATAGTTATTAATATTCATCAAAACATTAATCATATCAAAAATATATCAAAATGTAAACAAATTTTAAATTTTAAATTTATCTTTAAAGGAAGTAGTTAATTTTTTCCAGTAGAATTTGGAATAGTGGCGGGATTTCGATTTAAAATATGCTCATAATTAAAATAAATGGAAATTTCCTTTAGTAAAATATAATTTTGTATGCATAAAATATGGATGGTTCTTATTTTAAACCTATAATATAATTTATATGAATACTAATTTTTATTATTGAATATATAAAATATAAATTTCATTAATATAGTTTAAAAATTAAAATTCATTTAATTTATTAAGACAAAATGGATTTTAGAGCATAAATGTAAAAAAATTCCTATGTAAATATTTAATTTATATTTTCATTTCTAAATAATTTCAACCCAATATATTCATCTTATATTTTGAAAAAAAAATTATTTTTATCGTTTAGTTAATAATATTCATAACTATTCATTTAACAACTTGGTTAAAATTGTAAAATTTAAATAATAATATTTAGTTGTCTGTCTATGTTTGTTGTTACATTCATTTTATACTATCAATGAAATAGAGTAAAAAAAGATACATACTATAAAAACCATTTGGGGATCAAAATAATGAAATTATTTAATTGTATAATAGTGGGCCATAATGAATATTTGTTTCAAATATATTTGAAGAGATCAATGAAAAAAGGGAAGAAAACGTAGTCCCACCAAATAAACCGTTGGATGTTTTATGTTTTATATTTAAATAATTTTTGAACTACACAAAAAGTACACTAATCCATATGATAATGAGGACAATAAACATCAATAACAGTTGAATCTAATGGATCAAGGACATGAATCTGCGATCACCACTACAGAAGTGGATCACAGTAATAATTTTGCGAGTGGAACACTAGTTATCCCCTAACTGAAAATTACAATTTTTATTGATATGAAAATAGAAACCACAAACAACAAACCACATTATGGTGGTCTAAAGTACTACCAGCCCAACGCATCATTGACAACAAATCTCATCCCCTCTCTTGGAATGTATCTATGATTATTTTTTAACCATATCTATCATTTGATATTGTGTTATCGGTGGAAACACATGGTTTTATGGTGATTTCATAACGAGTATATAAATCTTCATTAATTTAACTTTATGAAAAGATACATATTATTAATCTAGTTTTACATTTATGTAATAATTCTACATTATATTGGATATGTAAAAGATCTCTCTATAGAAATGTGATATCAATAAAGAGGATAGAGAAAATTGTTTTAAAATCCAAAATAAAAATGTTATCAAAGATTAAAACATGAAATTATATAACAGTTTTTATAAAAAAATTCACATTATATTTTTATTTATACCCCATTATAAATTATATTTATCTAAATTTAATTGGGATATAAGAAAATTATATGATATATAAAATTTAAGGGTAAATATTTTTATATTCCCTAAAAACATTCCTAATCATCTGGTAGTATGTGAAGTTGAGTTATTAATTTAAATAAATAATGGTATAATTACTATATGAAAGAGACTATAATGAATGGAATCTATTCACTATGAAGAATAAAATAATAATCATAAAGATAATTTTGAAAATATTTTTATATAACCAGGTTCCTCATTCTGGGTGTCAATAACTATAATGTACTCCACCAGTCTTAGGAAAGAAGGTGAAGCATGATATGGATCAATATAAATTACTTATCCCATTTGGTTATAACCTAGAATAATGAAAAAATATTTACTATAACTGTAAGGTTTTTCAAAAAAATACTAATTACACCTAATAATTTTACATTACCAATCCTTTCTCTGGAATTCATAATTAATGAATTAATCATCATCAATATAAATTTTTAGAAAGACATGAAATAGTAGAAAATCAAGATCATAGTTAGTAGATTGATAATATAATGATGATAATTACTAAACATCAATATTATTTTATTATTATATAAAAAATATATTATTTCTACGATGGTTGATAAATCAACGGAAAATAAATAACTTAAAATAATAAAAACCAAATCAGATAATTTCCAAATGCTGATTAATAATCATGACAAGATACCTCTATAATTTGAAATAAAACCCATAGAGTAATATCTACATAAAAAATATACCTATCTAATCCCCAACTAATATAGGAATGGTAAATATATTCCTAGTTTGTATCCTCTATATTCTAGATTCATATCAACTAATAGAAATAACATTTTATTCAATTTTTAAATTCAATTAGAATTCGGGATTTGACTTTTTATCCAAAATGATTAAATAAATACATTACATTAAAAAAATTAATTAAATATGATACCTGAAGGTTATATAGTATAATTATAATTAATTTATTTATTTATTTATTAATGAACCATCATCTGATTAATGTAAACTGGTTTCTAATAATATTTTTTCCAAACTTCTTATAGGTTATTAAAAAAAGACACACACTCTCACCCACATATATATGTATAATTATTTTAACCATGAAAATACTGGACAGATTGGGGAAATAATGGAATAATCTAAAATAATTCACCTATTGACTACTATGATATAATAAAAAATATACCCTAATAGTCAGTAGTACATTACATAGCCTAAAATAGGGGAAACATCACAAACATATAAATGAAAGACTCAAGGAAACTATTTGTAGATTGGTACTAATTTACTTTAATATGTTTAAATTTATTTCATACTGAGATACCCATTATTTTCATTGATGTATAAAATTTTGTAAGTCATTCAATTTAAAGAAAATAATAATAATTAAAATATTTTAATTAATAGATAGATCTACCTCTCTTATGAATAGAGAATATAGAAACATTCCCTTTTGTTAGGATTTAATAAACTCTCTATATATACACACAATTATATATATAGTTGAAGTTTTTAAACATCATTATAGAATCTCATTTTGATAAAAAAAAATTCATTATATTAATAGACATGTTTCAATGATATCATATTTGAATACTATTTTAGAAATTACCAACTGAACTATTCATTTATTTTTTAATATTAAATTTCATAGAAAACTCTACTAAATTGAAATCATATGAAAATAATTAGAAATCTAAAATATATCTGAAGTAGATTTAATATATTATGTAGTCCAAGTGAACTGTTATTTGGATATAAATGATAATTATTTAGTTTTGAAAAAGAAAACTATTTCAATATATTTAGAAATATATTCAAATGAGCTTATAATGAAATAAATCAAACCGTTGGTGTAAATGGGTTATTAAAAATAAAAATACACCCTAAAATCAGGGGAATAATCAATTATCATTCACAGATGATTAATAGAGATATTATTTCAATAGAATAATTATTAGATATGGACAATATAATTAGTAAAACAAATGAATCCTAAATTTAAATCGAGAAAGAAACCATGGTTTTAATTTCAATTCCTCAAGTATGTAGAAACCCAATGTAAATTATTTTTTTCATTAATTATGTTTCTTGTCCACTATATTAAGTTAACATGACCAATAAATATACTATATGAACCATATATACATGAAAAAAATAAATTGCATGCTTGTAAACCATCTTATCTTATATTCTATGACATGTTAAAAACATTAAAGGAAAAGTTAAAAATGATAAGAAGACATGTAAAAGAAATTACATCATGAAATCATTAACATAAATCAATTAAATCAATTAAATAAATAAGGAGGAGAGGATAAATAATGAATATTAGGTGGCTAGTTCATATGAGTCCAATAGTTGGTGGAAGTGGACAATTAACAATGTTAAATTTGATAACCCTTTATCTATTTTTTTATAAAATTAATACTATGAAAAAGAGAGGTTAAAATATAAGTATTCGACCATAGGGAACTATTAGTCCTCATCTCTAGTATTAGTAGTTTTAATAATAAAAAATCAGGTCAATACCAAAATCATTTCATTTCATATTAATCATATCAGTACTCATTAATCATGTCTAAACATTTCATTCATAAGTTATTATGTTTCAATATATGAAATTATGTCTATCATTGATCGTACATAGATTTGGTACATTCTCTTTACATTAATATTTTATGATTTTAAGGAAAAAAATATATTCCATGTATAATGGACAGACATCGATAGATGAGATGAGATACAGGCATAGACGACCAATCAATGCAAATGACTAATAGAAGCAGATGACCTACCAATGCATATGACTCACCGACGAACACGCCCTATCTATTTAATTGACCATCAATCAGTACAAGTGACCTATTAGTGCATGGGGATACAAACATAAGGACTCACCAATAGATATAATGAGGAACTAATGTAATTAGACATTGACGTATGTCCAGACCAATAGAAAGACATATTGATGGATTGAGTCACCAACATACTTGGATATCGATAGATGAGTCACCAACTGATGTCTCAACAACATGATGAATCAATGATAGACTATAAATATTTTAATTTATGAAAATTATTTCTAACAGTCATATTTGATTCATTTAATGATGCTGACATATTTTTAATTTTTTAGGAATTTTAGCAGACAAAACAATGTATGATGATCTAATGCATGTGAAAAGATAATTCTCTCTACCAAACCTCAAGGAAAAAAGAATTTTTGAAAAGTTATGTATTAATAAGTGAGGTGTTCCCACTTGTGAGTAATATATAACCTCATCTGTGACACTCATGATCCCATTGTGAACATAAGTAGAAAAAGAATAACATACATGGAAATATCATATAAGTTTTACATAAAATTGACAAATATCCTTATCATTTAAAATAAAAATAAAAATATACCTATAGAACCATACTTATACTTGGAATCCATAATATGACACTATGTTTCTGTGTCAACATCCTGAATTGGACTCAAACCTCATCTCATCTACATCTGAAGTGTCCAGAGCTGCATATCATGACACAAAAAGCCTTCTAAATCCTTTCTCATTTTTATTTTCTCTGTTTTGTGCATTTTTACATACATTGGAGGAGTGTTTGGATCTTTATTTTAATGGAAAACTACCTCCAGTATCAAACTAAAGGATACAAGATTTCATTCCACTCAAACCTTCTTACTCTTTCATTATTCCCACAGAGAAGTGTGGAAGTGGTTCTTGTGTGACCTGGTAGTTTTTACCAACGAATAACTATTATAGAGTTCTTGTTACATGGATAGAATGTGTGTTTTTATTAACCCTGATCCAAAGATTGGATAATGATTTTTATTAATTTTAACTAATTTTTGGTAGGTGATTACCAAGTATATAGTATTAGGTCTCTTCTTGAGACTAAACCTCCTGTTTCATTTGCATAGTGCTTTTACTTTTAGTTTTTCTTTGTTTTATCACATATTTCATAATACTAAACTTAACAATGAAATTTAGCCTTAGAAATTGTTTATAATTTTATTAACTAATTAGGTTAGTTTTAAATGTTTTATTATTTATCATATTTATATAACTATGAACTAATCACTCTTTTATAAAATTAATCAAAGAGTCAAGATCTTATAAATTTACTACTGGCTAACCACCCAATTGAATTTTAAATTTGTTGGAAATTAAAATAATAAAATTTAATAGAAATTATTATAGTATACTCAATTCAACCCCCTCTTATGTACACTATATTAACCAATAATAATTATAATCCTAGAAATACAAATAATATATTAAAACGTTATTCAAATATTTAATTTCTACAATATAAAATATAATATCGTTAAGGAAATACCATTAACATTTATGACTATTATGAGTTCTAAATATATATATTTATAGACTAATTAGCATTATTGTGAGCTACCATAGTCATGTGGCAATCGATTAGTGGTCTAAAATTGTATTCCTTCCTCCCAAAACTAAATACACCCAAAAATAAAATAAACATGAAGATGTGAAATAATTTCAAATAAAAAAATAATTAAATGAGAATGTTTGATTATTTTGTGAAAATTATCCTTCCATATAACTTTATACCCTAAGATTTTTAAATAGAATGTTCTGGACATGAAATGATTGAAATTAAATCATACTATTAATGGTATAATTTAGGCGACTATAAAATATATGTATAGCTAAAATACTACTATTATTGAGACACGGCCCTAGAATGAACAGATAAGTTATCTGTTATCAACTACATTGGTATAATTATGAGAAATAAAATCTTGATGGACTGAGAGTTCTATAGTGTTGGTAAACTGTAGACATATAAGATTCATGTTTTATAAATTTATACACTATTTGAATCATAATATTTTTCTTATAAATAAATTAATTTACTTATAATATTATCAATCTCGTATATCCCATCATATCATTCTTGGTATTGTTCATGGATTCAATGGAATAGAAACATAATAAGGGTGAGCTAAAATTCTCAGTGAGGTTTATGTATAGTAGAAGTAATAATGAATCAATCTAAGTAACCAACATGACATTGTATATAACTAAACATACATACCATGTAATCAATAAGCTGAAATGGAAGTTAATAAATACTAAGGTAAGGGAAATTAATACACATTCAATTCAAATACCTATATTAGGAAAATTAAATATGGAAATGTATGAAACAAAACCACATGATGATTAAAAAATGAACTATAAATGAAATGTAATCATAGATTTTTCGATGATAAATAACATAGATGAATTTTAATAGATACTAAATGAGGTAAATTAATGATTATTGGAATCCCTATTTTCTATGTACACATTACATTTACCTTCGAGACTATTCAAAAGATGGATTATAATGTATTAGGTAAATATACATATAAGGATTCTAGCCAAATAAATAATCCCATGAGACTACTGATTCATTGAGGGGATATCTAAAACTGAGAACCACCCATGTCATACTAGTCCATATCTTTCATCATATATTAAATTGTCTATTTAATTATGTTTCTTAAAATGTATCTATATGGAGTCAGTGATTCAAATTTAGACATATTTACCCAAATATTAAATTACTATTTAATACAAACACTATATAAAAATGATATATTGTTTAGGAAATTAACATATCTATGAAAAATTATATAGTAAATTAAGGGAAATTCAATTTTCAATGACAATAAGAAATTGAATATTTTATGTGAACTAAAAGGAATTAATGAGGTGAATGCAAATATTATCCTTATATAAATCAATCATAAGCCATTTAGAGGAATATTATGTAATGTATCCATAACGAAAACCACCATTTGAATAAAATATTTTTTTTTGTCATTAATGAATAAAAATATTATAAAATTACCATTTTGAACCATTCTTGTAGAAAATATATGTATGTTTTGAAAATCCATTTGAAACCCCATTTAATAAAAAATAAATTCTATGGAAATTTTATGTAAATATTATCCTCTTAAAAAAATCGAAAATATTTTATTAAAACATTTTTTTTAGAAGAATTCATGTTCACCATCTAAGGGGAGAAATGAAGTTGGCTATTCAAAAAATCGATTTATAAAACTCATAGATTATAAAATAGTGGGAAAATGTTATTAATATTTGAAAAATGCCATTAATAACAAAAGGAGAGTAAAATTAATTTTTTAATTTGAACAACACTTAAATTATTTACAGAAATGGAAATTAATGATCATTAAAATTATTTTTGAGGAAAATTATATTTAAATATTCCAATGTGTCCCATACAACTTTGATATGTTTTATATCATAACACTCATTATGTATTAAAATTAAATTTAGTATATAATATCATGAGGATAAGGATACTCATGCTATATCATATAAAAGCTACCTATATACAAGATGATAATGAAACTAGTTGCATAATAATTAATAAGTCTCAATGAAATGTAAATTGAGAAAATGTATATAAAATATCATTTTCTTTCGGATATATTTAAATTTATATCCTATAAAATAAAACTATGTTAATTATTTATATTAATGATAATCTTTTCATGTTTATTATCCTTTTATTTAACTTATTAACATGCTGTATAAAACTACTTAGTAATTTATGTTTACATCGGTTGTGACGACAAAATTAAGTTTACATGTTGAAAACAAAAAAAAGGTATGTCAAATATGGTCAAAGGGATAATTATATAGAATCATAAAAATAATAATGATTAATATTTCTTCATATTTTAGCATTAGTTAGAGTTTTAAAAATAATCATTAAATATGTTTATTTGAAATGAATCAACCTTGCAATCATTGAAATGGTGGGCTGTACATACGCATGAGTAACATTCCAATTTTTCATTGATCAATATAGAAAGAATATAGGTAACTCCATATCTTCATAAAATAATCAGTATATCATAAATTAAAATTTATTTAATATTATATAAATATGTATATTTATAATCAATGTGATGTAAAAGGTATCACAATATATCTTAGATGTGCTAGTTCACACTCCATGAATGACGTTAACATTTTATAATTTTCTGAAAGCATATTAATGAAAATTATATATTATATTTTATTAAAGTTAATAATTTCATGAATATAATATAAATATTTTTTATGTAACATATTTTTAATTAAAAACATTATTTATACATTCGATGTACCATGTGAATGATTCACGTCGCTTTGAAGGGGTAGTAGTATACACATCCACAAACGATGTTATTTTTTTACAAAATATGGAATGTGTAATTATATGTGTTTTAAAGGTGTAAAAAATATTAAATAAATAATAAATATCATATATATCATATATAAATATATTTTCATTCATAATTAAAATAATGAGAGGTTGTAATGGAATAATGAAGTATCATCGTTTCATCAAGGTGTTGTTCACCGTAAAGAGAAATAATTGGTTCGTTACAAAGTAGATGGAAGTGTGTGTATGTTTGGGAAAATTCCTTAAGATATAAACGTCATATAATATATTGGATAATTTATTTAATATATGAATGTAATAAATAAGATTTTATTGGGGGATAATGGAAATACAACTACAACTCTTGATGAAGTTTATTACCGATTATTTAGGTTACTACTTCTTATGTAACACCACAAACCTAGAAGCCCAGAGCCAATGCATTATTTTAATACATTGTCATGATTACAAGGAATCATGTCCTGAAGGACCGATCGGTTTAGATGTCTTGGAAAATAGACTATATATATGAACAATATATTTCAATTTGTATCATAAAATAAAATGTAGATAATCCATTGAGAATTAAACTGTTATCCTAGATTAACCATGAATATCAAACTTAATACACTTATTGGAATCTAGGGAATACAAAACATAAGAATGTAGTTATCTCAGATTCTTAGTATGGGTAAATAATTTATCGGAAGATATAAACATTTAAGTAAAGATGTGTAATAAAAAACATCCTTTTAAACATAAACATGAACATAATATAGAGAATATAAATAAAATGATACCATATAATCATGAACATGGATGTCTTACTAGTCAAATAATCACAAGTAATAATTAATTTCCTAATGATGGAATGCATAATGTTGAAAATCATTACCCCATAGTCAAGGCCTCATGCCCATAATACATATTAAATTTTTATCATGGCCTTGTGCCATGACACTAATTTGTCTCATGAGAACTACTAATGCATATAGGGCCAATAGTGGACCCCACTAGTCACATATTAATTCCAATTCATTCTTCTTATGCAAATTTTGAAACATAACATAATCATTCGTATTAAAAATAGCATACTAAATGTCAATACATGAACCATAAACCATGAATGGTATTAAAATAGCAAATCAATTGTCAAAAATATCATAAATCATTCAATATAATATAGAATATTGTATTATAATAAATCAACCTTAATAAAGATTAATATCTTTTAAAGGATTTTGACATAGTTAAAAATGTTCAGTAAAACTCATTGAGAGAAATATCCTTTTTAGTGAAATAATTTAAAAGTCACACATTTATAGAGTAATTATTTTAAAATAGTTTTTTGAATCAAAGTGTCCCATGCCAATTTGAAACTTTTGAAATTAATTAACATTTTAAAACATTCATGTCTATACAAATAAATCTATAAAACCATATTTAAAACATGGAAATTAATGAGAAATATTTAAAGGAATCAATATAAAAATATTTAAAATGATTTTTTAGTTAAATAGTCCCATAAAAAATCCTTTTTAAAACACTTTTACAAATTATGGACATGGATAATAGATATGTCTTGGTAAATACTTACACATAAACTACCACTGATAATAATTAGATTGATGAATTAACCCTTACTTGCACATTCCTTTGGTTAATGGTAAATTTAACCTTCTGTATAATATCCATAGTATGATATTAAAATATACCATAACCGTATTCATATTTACTATATCATACATGATTGATTTATGACTTTATACAACCCATTTAATAATGATTTCCATGTAAAATTAACATTTAGGGTTATAATCGCTTTCTAAATTTTACGTATTTTAACATGTTATTATTGATAGTATCAGTTAGATCATGATTTAAATAAATCCAAAATATAACACATGATTTATATATCATATATATGTAGAATATAAATATTTATATAGATTGATATATACAATCAAAAACACTATTTATGCAAATGGTTGGTCGTACGTACGCATAAAAATTGTTTTCCTTTTCAAGTCGTATTTAGTGGAAGTAAGGGAATAAGATATATGTAAGTACATACAAATATATATACCTCTACGATAATTATTATGTCATATATTACATACTTATTAAAAATATATATTTTTATAATCATCGTTGTATGGTGAAGGTGGATATGAATCTCAATGTGTTGTGGGGACGGTAAGGTGTACGTACAAATGTTCGATGATATAGTTTCCTTAATGATATAAAGGTGTGGAATTGGATGGTATATTAATTATATAGTTAAATTATATTGCAATTTTTATTATTTATATATGTTTTACTCATCATTATATCCATCCAAATAACATAACATTGAAATAAAAATTACACCACGGTGTGGAGACAGTAAGTTGTACCTACACACACATTATTACATTATCATTCATAGGATTTATAGAATAATGAATATGGTTATTCCATATTTATAATAACAACACAATATGTATAAGGTACTTCGTTTATTATTTTGGTATGGAAATAACAAATAAAGATAAAGTGGAAGAAGAAAATAATTTTGAAATAAGTGAATAAATAATAACCTCTTCTTTGGGTGATTCCTTTTGATTTGAACAAAGGGCCCTTTAGGATGGCTTTATGCTTATGGGAAGGCATCTAGGATTATGTGAGGGATGGTGGGTGGAGATTTTTTATTTTTTGGTTATTTGAAATGGCTTTGGATGTGTGATTTGGAGAGAAGGGGAAGTACCATTTTATAAAGTGGTGAGGGTCACTTCAGGAATAGTTTGAAATATTATTTTATTATAAAATCATTTTCGGTTTCTAATGGTTCCAAATTGAATTATTTTTAATTTAAGGATTTTATGGGTAAAAATAATCTAAAATATTATTATTTATACATGTTTATATCACCATATTAACCATATCTTTTATATTTAACTCTTAGTAATTTTTTTAACTTTTACAAGATCATCTTGTATTATTGTAATAAATTATTGATAAACAAACTATAAAAAGAAAAGAGAACCCCATGTGGTTCATTATTCACATATCTAATCTTAACTAAGTCCTTTTCTGAGCCTTATATGTTTTATAATTTTATTTAATTTAATTATATAATATAGTTTTTAAAAACACATTAATGTCAATTTTGACACTATATATTATTTTGTTTTTTTTGAAAGTCCAAACAACATGATTACTTCAACAAAAATTCATTGAATAAACCCTAACATGTCATATTAATATAAAAAATTCGTTTATGGAATCAACACTTTCATATTATTTCTATTTTAATATTTTTTATATTTTTTATATTAATATTTCATTAATCTTCTAATTACTGAATCATCATTGTTTCATAAATATATTTAATTTTATAATGTCAAAAAATTATAAATAAAATATTGTTATGTATGAAATGATTTTATATTTCTAATGAATACTAATAGTAAAATTTATCTTATATGTAACCCTATATTAAAAAAATTTTAGTTATGAAACATTTAATTTTTCACTTTTAACTCTTCTTTAAATATAATAACAATAAATGACCAAAGATATTCCATGTTGATCAAAGAGGTTCATATTTTATTTTGAAGTTTGATTTTGGTTGGAATACAATTGTCCAAAAAAATTAGTACATGTGTTAGGGATATTATAATATTGTTTTTAACTTTAATTACTCTATTTACTTTTAACAGTGGTAAATAAAAGTCAAAAATTACTATTCAAAAAAATTATTTTCACCATACTGAATGAAATTATACATACTGATTTCAGCCATGTCTCTTGGATTTTTGAAATTCAATTCACAGAAGTGGTAAAATTATGTTTCATGAAAATTTGAAAATGTTCCAGAAGGTGGGTAAAAGAAGTTAAAAAGATCAATAAAATTTTATATATCTAATTTATTATAAAATGACTCTAATAAATTAAATTTAACTTATATCAGTATTATATATGTATTTTTACTTAAAATAAATTTAAATAAAATAAATAATGTTTACGTAAAAAATTGGTTTTAAACAATAACACGTTGTTTTTCACTATTAAAAAAAATTCATAGTTTTCAGAAAAATACCAAAAATTCACCCTTAACTAATTTTGATATCCGAATTCAAAAATGAAATCTATTTTACCGAATTAAAAACACTTAATTTTCATTTATTAACTTAAAATTTATTCTCGTTGCCAAAACTAAACAACCAGGTTTTAAAAATTAAAAACTACTAAAAGATAGACATCTGTTTATTGAAAATTTAAATGTGAAATTAATTATAATTACCTACATTGTATTAAATGGTAAAAATATAATCTAATTTTACTTAAAAACAATTCAAATAAATAATTAAACACTATAAATTATTTCGATTTAAAAAGTTGTTTTCAATTAAAAATTAGTATTTTTCACTCTTTATCAAAATATGAAAGTTATGAGAAATGTACCAAAAATATATCCAAACTAAATTTTTATATCTTGATTCTGAAGAATAATTTAATTTCATTAAATTAAATATATAAATGTGTTAAATATTGGTTTTTTAAAGGGTTCACCAATAAAAGGTGATAAAATTGCATATTTTGAAAAATACTTCTTTTATCTAAAAATAAGAATTAGTTCTTATATTATTTCAATGAAACAAATAATATGTATTTTAAAATTATATTGAGTATATAAAATTAAAAATTAAGTTAATATTATTCATAACCAATTTTTGAATGTCTAGTTTGGTAAGTCGTGGTGCTCTAGAACTCGGTGTTCTGTGTAGCACAAGTTATTGAATTACATTGAATAGATAACATACTATGATATATTGGGGTGTTAAATTCTCTCCTCCTTCAATAAATTTCTTCTTTTCAATTAGAAATATTTCCCTGAAATTAAAATGTTAAAAATAGGAAAATACCTTTGTTGAAAACCCATATCAGGAATTGGGTTAATAACATTTTTTCTTAATAAGTGGGAAAGGGAAATGAAAATTTCACCACCAATTATGATATCGATTAGGAGAACATTGGTGTAATTAGAGACACATAATTGTATGAAAATGTTGATATTTATTGGGGTAATTGAGGTCATCAATCACAATGTAGTGTAAAATTGAGGCCCTCAAAGACATCAATCTTTGATGATTTAGAATATCATTATTTCCAAAAAAAGGTATTAGGATAAAAAATTTGTGGTTTTAATATCCCTTCCAATTAAGAATCAAATTATTCATATAATAAGTGGGAAAAAATACATGATAAGTAGATTTTCATCTTTTAACTAATTTCTAACACAAACTCATATTTCACTCCAAAAGAAAATATAATTCAAAAATATTATATTTGTCATAATCCTATAGGGTTCTAAAAATAATGAATTTATAAATAATTTGTCATAAAATTTAAAAAAGAAACATTAAACAAACCAGTAAATCACGTAGGCTACTGGTAGGTGATGCACCATTGTCTCCCTTCGGTTGTAGGTTCAAGTCTCGCGGCCTTGCCGAACGCGAGGGAGTTTCACCCAACCTATGAGTTGTCATTTTTATAACATTCCAAAAATAATCTTAAGAAATTCTTTAACCATATCCATAGTTTCCAATGTCAACCTTAATAAATTCCAACATTTATACTTATCCAAAATAATTCATTTCAAAATCTCATTCCATAATTTATAAGGAAGGTAAGCATAATGAAGATATTTTTTTAATGTAATGGCATGTGAATACCTTCAACATGTATTCTTTTAAAACACTCTAACACAATGAATTACTATAAAACGTTATTGATTACATTAATACTCTGTTATTCCATATAGAATACTATATATACTATTTTTATCCAAAAATGTAATAAACTCCAACAATAATATTTTAAACAAAAAATTAATTAGTTTCAAAGTAGTCAAGATTATCGAATATAATTTATCAAATCAATAATATCTTATTCCAAAATCACTACCTCAGTATCATAACCATATTAAGATTTATAGTTCCTTCAACCATTTATTTTCCAAAATGATTAAATTTTTATTGATTCACTTTCCAAAGAACCATATATTCTCAAATTCACAATGCAATAGTACTGGAATACCATCCTTATTTATTTCCACAATGCATATAACCATTACATCATTGATACAACACTGAAATGAAATAATTCTTTAATAACCACATAAGAACATTAGTCATTATTCTTCGTCTATGGTAGTATCATAACTTGATAATTATGTAATAGCATCATTTGAGGCATACTCTAATGACATGGACATTGATTCACGTAGTGTTCCACCTCCTTATAGATGAAGCATTGTACATTTACATCATTTTTGATACCCATTCAATCATGTAATTGGTGTACTTTTTCTCTATAATTATAACAAACTCCCATTCCATTCAATAATTTACCAAGGTGTTTCATTCCATTGTTATCACATTTTTGAAAATCCTTCTTTCACCTCTTCCATTTATCCATCTTTCTCTCTACCATCATTTTCTTCCCTTTCTTTCCATCAAATAAATATGACTCCAAAAATTGTTTACATATCTTATTAACACATGATACTATTTCTTCATATGATGAGAATTTACAAGTGAGTATTTACCTTCTATATTTTGGTTTAATATCATTAAAGATGTGATCCTTCTTACACATTGGATCATGCTTATTGATGGAGTTCTCATTCCTTCTACTAGTCTCTATTTCTAAACCATGGCATTCACTAGGTTATTTTACAATCACAATGGATAATTATAAAATATTTAAATAATAACATAAATTTATAATATTATGCATATAATATTTAATCCTAAAAATGCTTTCTTTTATGAAGTATTTACTCCTAAATCCTTCATAATGTAATTTAATGAAAATGTGAATTATCATAAGCATATCCGCCTGGAGTGTCGTAACCAAGAGTGTTGCAAGGCCTGTTGTCGTGTACCAGGATACCGTAGGTCAAGCCTGAAACTCTTTGTCAGAGTTTTAACTACTTGGTACATCTGTTCAAGGCTCCCTCTACCTACTCATATGCAGATAGGGATATATTTCTTAGAAAATACAAAAAATATTTACATTACCAAAATTCTAGAATGTTCTTCTATACTAATCTCAAAGTCTATCATTGGGTAATGTTATCTAATCCGAGTTTATAAAAATTTAGTTTCCAAGGTTTGTGATAAAGTTTTTATGATACCAAATATAATTCCCCGGACCCTAAAGCCTAGATCTAGTGCATTGATTTAATACATTGGCATGATAACAAATAATCAAGTCTCATAGGACAGATCTGTTTAGCAGTCTTGGAAAATAGATTATATACATGAACATTATATTAGAATTTCTAACTTAAAATTAAATGTAGATAATCCTTGGAGAATTCAATTATTCCGTTATATTAACCCTTTATGTCTTACATAAGGCACTTCTTGGAATCCTGAGTAAAAATACATAAGAAAGGAGTGATATTAGATGCTTAGTAAGTGTAAATAATTTAGATGAATTTATAAACTTTTATAGAAAGATGTGTAATAAAATCAACAAACCTTTAAACATAACCATGAATATAATATAGAGAATATAAATCAATCATTACAATTTGAACATGCACATGGATATTATACTAGTGAAATAATCAAATGTAATAATTAATTTCATAACTTGGGAATTCCTATCACCAGACATCATTATCACATAGTCAAGGCCTTGTACCAAGAATAAAAATAATTTTTTTTCAAGGCCTTATGGCAAGTCACTAATTTGTCTCGTGAGACCTACTGATGCATTGAGGGGCTATAGCGGGCCCCACCTGTCTCATACTAATTCCACTGAATTTTTCATATGAAAATGTTGAAACATAACATAAAAAATTTTATTAAAACATGCATACAAAATGTCAATACTTCAACCATAATCCATGAAGCGTATAGGAATAGATCATCCACATTCAGACATATCCTAACTCATTAAATACTATATGGAAGATTGTATTGTAATAAATCATCCTTAATAAAGATTTATATTCAGTATAGGATTTTGATATAGTTTAAAATGACCAGTAAAACTCTTTCAGAGAAATATCACTTTTAATGAAATCATTTAAAAGTCACCCATTAATAGAGGAATTCATTTAAAATATATTTTTGAATCAATGTGTCTCATATCACCTAGAATATTTTGAAAGGAATTATCATTTTAAAACATTCATTCCCATATAAATAATTCCATAAAACCATTTTTTAAAATGTGTAAATTAAAGAGAAAGATTTAAAAGAATGAATATTTAAAACATTTAAAGTGATGTATTAGTTAACGTGTCCCTTAAAATTAATACTTTTGAAAACTCTTTTATGAAACATGTACATGGTTAAAAATATATGTCCCAAAAAATACTTACACAAAAACATTATCGGATAATAACAAGATTGTGGAATTAACATTTTTATTGCACATTGCTTTGTTAAAAGGTACTTTTAACCTCATGTATAATGACAATTGTATGTTATTAAATTATATCATAATTATATTCATATTTATTATATCATACATTGTCACGACCCGCCTTCACCAAAAGGAGTGAAGGGTCAGCATGTTTCTAAGCCCTTCATTATTTAAGTTGAAGGAGAGATAATGACCCCCAAAACCCACCTTCTATAGGTCCCAAAGTGGTGACTAGGACCAAGGGTAGGGAAATATCATACAATTGGAAGGGATTACCCTTTTTGTTTTATAGTATCGGGAGATAAGATGATGAAACCCAACAACACCAAAGTAAAATAAATGTAAATACAAAAGTAAATCATTCCCACATGCATGTTCCAAAAGTTAAAGCCACAAGGTACAAAAGTGACTACAAGGGTAACTACCAAAGAAAGAAAACAGAAACTACGACTGCCCCAATGATCTGAGCTAGTATGGTCTTGTGCGATCCCCGAAGACCTCCTGGAAGCCTGAAAGAGGTTTTATATACGTAGGGTGAGCATAAAAGTACATTCAGTTGGGAAAACCAAAGACTCTCAGGCACAAGTTGGGGAACGTACTAAAGTCCTATGTGAAGTAGACAACCATTACTATGAAGGAGGTCACCCATCCCACTCACCGGCTACACTCACCAAGTAATGAAAACCATGTAATATATATAATAAGATCACATCGATGTTTGGGTACCCCGCGCCACTTTCCCACTGGCTATTGAGACATCCTATGCATCGAACCAATCCCTCCATTCTCACCGCAGTCCCACTACCACACCCGCCCACACACACCTGAGCCACAACCGCACGCAGTCCCACCGTCGAATCCCACCCGCAAACACCTGGGCCACAACTGTCACATGTAAACATTCCTGTAAACACCTAGTCTTGAACAAAAACCACCACGCCCAATGAAACCTAGTCTAGAAGATCCACTGCCATGCCCGAAGACACCTGGGCCTCATTCCGAAGATACTTGGGAAACTACATGCCTGCACACACCTGATCCATAACCACCACACTACCCCACCCGAATGTTCATGGGCTAATAATTGACTTCAGGCCATCATATCATGCCTGAAGATACATGTGCTATCTGGGAAAGGGAGAACAAAATGAGATAATAACTAAACAGTAAGAACAGTGTTGGGAAAAACACCCTCCCCCATGAAATGGGGGTGTTCATCACTAAGCGCTCAACTTGGGTTGGGAGAGAATAAAAAACAAAAATATATAAGTATATATATAGGTAACAAGTACTCACCCAATGTTATGTTTTTCTTCAGACAGCCTACAGATCAAAATAGAACTCATTTCCGAGTCACGACTCACGCCAACAAATCCCAATTGTCCCATTATTTTTTTCATATTCAGTAATAATGTTTAAATAAGTTCATGCACTACTGGGAAACTACTATCATAAGCACAAACAAAGGGATAAGGGAGATCCATCGAAGTACTGGAACTAACAACAACCCCGAAACACTGACCTGTGTTCCCCTCCCCCCCAAAGGTTTCTCATCAATAGAGGATCCCACCCCAATTCGTGATATAAACAAGGTAACCTCCCTGTCTGAAACACACAATCTCTGAATCCATAACAGCTGGGGATCCCATCCCAAATTTTTAAACCACCATGTGTATAAAAACAGGTAATCCCATCCCCTCTCACATCACCCAGCAACCAGCCCATAAAAGAAAACAACCAAACCACCACTACCAACACAAATCAGGGCCATGCTGGTATTTTCAGATTTAGAATATTTTACAGACTCCATGATTTCAATTCAGTGTGTTTAACCGGAGGTTATCACAGAATAGTTGATCCTAGTGCTTCCAATTTACTTAGCTGAATATACGTAATTAACCAATTTAATTTTCACGGATGGAGTTCACAACCACATACAAGCCATTTAAAACATCACCAGGGGTTCATTAATGCACAGAGAAAGACCACCAAAGACCTTGATTTTCAGTAGGCGTAAGCCCGCAAAATTCAGAAAGATGATCATAATATAAAATAGAATCAACGATCACAACCCCCTTAATTATTTATAGGATTCGTTCATTATCATTATTTAGGCCTGGTTTATCCAATTCTACTGAAACAAAAGCACACCCACCCAGCATGATACACAAAATGGGAGAGACGAAGGAGATTCCCTACCTGTTGGATCAGCGATCTACACTACATCCGGCGGAGGAACTTCATAGATAGCAATGCGGATCATCTGAATGAAAAACTTCTCGACTGGATGAAGGGTACTCTTAGAACAGGGTGATTGAGAAAAGAAGAAAGCATGGCTAACCCTTAGTTTATAAGGGCCGCGGACGGTTGAGATAATAATGCCAAACCGCATAAGGAGCAGGGGTCATGGGTTGACCACGCGACCCCAAACATTATTAAATTTTTTGGGTGGTTTAAACCACCTCACATACCTGGTTAATTCATTAAATATTTAATTAAAACATTTATGGGCGTTACCGGGCATTAAAACACACTTAAAGGAGTCAAAATAGGGTTAAAACCCTAAATTGCGCAAGGAGAGCCACTAGAAAGAACTCTCGGGGGTAGGTCAGATCCACCGATAGCTGAAAGCTACTGGAGAGTGATAGATACGCGTAGCCGAGATACTGGTAGGCTACAACGACAGGTAGGCTGCAGCTACCAGTAGACCGAGCTACCGGTAGACAGAGCTACTGGTAGCTGCAGCTACCGGTAGACAGATCTACCTGTAGGCTAAGGCTACCGGAATATTGAGCTACCGGTAGGCCTACTACCGGTAGACTAAGGCTACTGGTAGGCCTACCGTTGGCCAAACTTCACCCAGATTCAAAGACCAGAAAACCCAACATGAGATTTTTACAGTGTAATGGACCTCAAAAACTCGGTCCATTACATCAGATACCTCTTTCTCGTCCTCGAGAATAAAAACAACCTAAAAAGAAGGAGAGGGTCCGAACAACCACCTATAATGAAACCTCTTAGCAGTGAACCTCATTGTTAATTAAGAACACATTCATGTCACGAACTAAGCAACATATCTTGTCAAACTACCTAGGCATGTGGGGGTTGGGGAGTTTCCTTCCACATGTCAAGATATTATCCTCTTTGGGTGGAACTGACTTGCCCACACGAGTTTAATCGCATCCACCTTAATACATCTTGATTAGGGGTCAGGTTCTCTCCTCCCCCATAGCCAGGATATTTCACAGACATTCAGAGGAATGAAAACTAGTATTCCTAGCCAATAAGGTAAAACGTTCCACCACAACAGGTATAACAAACAGAACATTACAAAACAAAACTCAAAACAACTCTGTGTACTGGGATCACATCTATGCTTCCATATCCCACATACTCTACTCAAGCCTACCATGTCTCCACAACACATGAACCAAGGGACTGGTTCGCCCATGAAGCACCTTTTCATTGTGATCCTCGATTATCACTGGTCTCTCCACAAAAGTCACGTCATCCTCGATGTCCAGCTCTCCCCAACTGAGGATTTGTGAATCGTCGTGCAGATACCGACGGAGCTGGGACACATAGAATACATCATGTATCCTCAGTAGCAGCAGTGGTAACGCTAGTTGATAGGCCACTTCGCCGACCCGCCGCAACACTTCAAAGGGCCCGATGATCCTGGTAGGAAGATTACTCCTCTTGCCGAACCTCCGTTGTCCGCGCCAAGGGGAGACCATTAAGAACACGTGATCTCCAACCTCAAACTCCAAGGGCCTCCTCCTAGTATTAGCATACATCTTCTGTCGGTCCTGGGTCGCCTTCAAACGTTCCCGTATGAGCTGAACCTTCTCTGTCGTGCTCTTCCCACCTCCGGGCCAAGGATTCCCACCTCTCTGACTTCATTCCAACACAAAGGTGAGCGACATGGACTCTCATACAAGGCTTCAAATGGGGAAATACCAATGGTAGACTGATATATGTTATTGTAGGAAAAATCTACCAGAGGAAGGTATCGCACACATGATCCTCCTTAGTCCAGAACACATGCCCTCCCCATATCCTCCAAGGTCTGGATGGTGTGCTCTGTATATCCATCTGTCAGGGGATGAAAAGCAGTGTTAAGACACAGCTGGGTGCCAAAGGCATTCTACAATCCCCTCTAGACTCACGAGGTAAACCGTGTATCCCTATCCGAGACTATAGACCTCGGAACCCCATGCAATCGCACCACCTCATCCATATACCTTCGGGACAAAGCATCCACTTCAGTCGACTCTTTGATCACTAGAAAGTCATCTGATTTCATTAGTCAGTCCACTACCACCCAGATGGCATCGTATCCCCCTTTGACCTTGTGTAGTCCCATGAAAAAATCCATCGAGATGTCTTCCCACTTCCACTCTGGGACATCTAGAGACTGTACTAGGCCGCCTGGAACTCGGTGTTCGTCCTTCACATGCTGACACATTAAGCTCTTGGCCACAAACTCTACCACCGCTCGCTTAACTCCAGTCCACCAAAACTGTCTCTTCAGTCCCAGGTACATCATGGAAACTCCTAGGTGTACTGCTATGGTTGATTTGTGGAACTCGCTAAGGACCTTGTCGCACATCACTTCTGAAACAAACAACCTTCCCTGGAAAATCATCCGGTTTTGACCATCCTCTGTCCATCCTTCCGAAGCATTTCACTAGTCAACTCGATCACACATCACTTTGCACCCTAGGTCTCCCCACTGAGACTCCTCCAATTCGTGCAACAGAGAAGACTGCACTGTTATCTGATACTGGAAGCCTCTACCGCTATCCATCCTCACATCAAGGTGTAAGGTAGCCATATCATACATCGCCTTCCAGGAATCCGCCGACTCTCAGACCGCAACCTTATACGTCCTCCTGCTCAAGGCATCGGCCACAACATTGCCCTTCCCTGATGTTTAGGAAACCTCAAAGTCGTAATCCTCGAGGAACTCCATCCATCTTCGTTGCCGCATGATTATGTCCTGCTGGGAGAAGATATACCTCAATCTTTTGTGATCTGTGAAGACCAAAAAGCATTCTATAATGAGGTAGTGCCGCCATAACTTCAGTTCAAAAATGACCACTGCATGATCCAGGATGTGGGTGGCATAATTACGCTCATGAGGGCGTAGCCGCCTAGACCCATAAATGATCACCCCTTGTCGCTACATCATCACACAACACAGGACCTATCCTGAAGCACCACAGAACACTTCATACGCCGCCCCTAATTTCGGTAATCTCAACACTGGGGCACTAACCAACCTCTCCTTCAGATAACCGAAGGCTGACTCGCATTGCTCACTCCACACGAAAACCTGGTCTTTCAAGGTTAGGGATGTCAAAGGGGCTACTACTCGGGAGACGTTTGGTACGAACATCCGATAGTAACCAGCCAACCCAAGGAAACTACGGACCTCTGTCACATTCTTGGGTGCTACCCAAGAAACACCTGCCTAAACCTTTGATAGGTCCATTGTCACCCCCTGCTCGGACACCACGTTCCCAAGGAAGTGCACTTCCTGTTTCCATAACTTTCATTTTTACAACTTACCATAGAGATGGTGATGTTGGAGGACCTCCAAAACCGTCCTCAAGTGTAGCACATGGTCCTCCTCTGATCTTGAATCGACCAAATTCTGTCGATGAACACAACCACGAAATGATCTAGGTACTACCAGAAGATGGAGTTAATAATCCCCATGAACACAGCCGTGGCGTTTGTAACACTGATGAACATGAATAAAAACTCAAAGTGTCCATATCTGCACTTAAACGATATCTTCGGGAAGTCACCTTTCTTCACTCTCAGCTGGTGGTACCCAGACTACAGGTCGATCTTCAAGAACTACCCTTCTCCTTTTAGCTGTTCGAAAAGATTGTCAATCCTCAGAAGAGGGTAGCGACTCTTAATCGTCACCTGGATCAGCCTCCTCTAGTCTATGCACTGCATGCGACCACCATCTACCTTCTTTGTGAAAAAGACTGGTGCACCCCATGGTGACGCACTCGGCCGAACATAACGCCACTTCATTCGACCGTCAATCTAGATCCTCAACTCCCGTAGCTTTGAAGGTGCCATCCGGTAAGGATCCATCGAGATCGGATGAGTGTCGGGCTACAGTTCGTTCCCGAACTGGACATCACGTAGATGGGGTAGAGTCATCACCTCCTCAGGGAAGATTTCCATAAACTCACAGATGATCTCTGGAACCTCCACTATTTCAGCATCTACTGACTCTACTGACATCTCGGCTAACAAGGAGAGGAGGGGTTCCTCTCGCCTGCTACCCTTTTGAATGCTCCGCTCACCAGTGAAGGTAACACGTCAGCCGCCCATGTCTGAGAACACGACCATTCCTCGGAAACAGTCAATGATTTCACACACTGAGAATAGCTAGTTGATGACTAGGATGACATCTTATGGTTGTATCTATAGCAGAAGAAGATCCCTAACCGACTGATGTGGCCCTATCATCAGTCTGCATCCCCGAAAAACAAACAACAAGTTGCGCTGACCTCCGAATGGTGTGCTCAAAACCAGGGGAACTAGAAGTCTCATGTAATCTAGACCCAAGGCACGGGCTAGAATTGGTGCAACAAAGGAGTGAAAATCTCCAGTATCAAAAAAGGCATATGTAAGGGTACTAAAAAACCTGATCGTACCTCGAACAACCTCCAGCCCTGCTGTAACAGTTTCCTCTGCAGTGTGTAACTGTCCGGGCCCAGATCCTCTTCCCCTCGACTGTCAGCCACCTCCCCGACCACACCCCGGTCGAGGTCCCTGAGGAGCGCCCATAGGTCAGCGTCCTCCTCCTACGTCTGCCCTCGGAGGAGCGGGAGCTTGCTGTCCTTGCTGCTGCTGCTGGAAAGGCCTGGCTGGGAGCTACTGCAGGGGCGGGTGGTGGGGCTGTCTGCCACCGCCTTACTATACCCGGTCCGGGAACTGACTCCGAAGATGACCAGTGCTCCCACAGACGAAGCACTGCTGCCCGGGGCCTGAAGAAAAAGGGAGTGGACCAGGGGATTAAAACTGAAACTGTTGCGGCCTGCTCCTTGCTGGTCCGAACCTGGAGGGTCTTGACGCTGGAGGCCTGGTGCTGACGGCCGTCCCCTTCAATGGTCCTAGATGGATCCCCTCTCGTGACACTACTCCTAGAGCGTGCATCCTTTCCACCACATCGGACTTCTTCTAAACCTCCAAGTACATCGGCAGGGTAAAGGGGGTAACAGCATACTAGAGAGAGGGTCACAGCGCCTCCTCTAAACGTCTTGCCCGAGACTCCTCATTGGGAAAGTGGTCCATAGAAAAATGTAGGAGGTCCTTGAACATTATACACATATCCATTACTGACATACTCCCCTGCTAGAGGGAGAGTAGCTCCTGTCTCTTTTCCACTTTCATCGTTAAAGAGAGGAATTCCGCTCGGAACCCCCTCTTGAAATCAGCCCATGCCACCTTAGCCTCTCTCCTCTCCCCCAGGTAATGCGTCCACCACAGACGTACCGCTCCCCACATATGGCTGATGGCCAGAGGAACAAAATATTCAGTCGTGTCCCGAATTAGGCAGAAATCTATCCCTAGATCCTCTAGCCATCCTTCTGCCTTCATGTTAGAGGTGTTGCCCTCATACGTCTCGAGGGTATGTCGCTGGAAGGCCTGAAGAGTCTTTTGCCACTGGTCATCCCCCTCCTCTCAATCAGCTCTCTGTAGATCGGCCAATGTAGTCTATGGGGCCTCGATCGCCTGTACCACACGTGGTCTCCTTCCAAGTGCCATAGTTGTAAGGTAAACACGGAATGCCTAAGCCCAAGTAGTGCATAATATTGTTCTTAAAACTTATTAAACCTTTTCATTTATTCTTAATTCACAATACATCCAAGAAACATGAGAACACAATTCATTATGATGCATGTACATTTCCTAGGGTGTCTACCCTGTAATCAGCATGGCCTCACTTGGTCATTCGGTATTTCCAGAGTCCTTGTATCAGATCATGGGTGACCCTAAAATACAGTGTCCTAGTCGGTCTTCCCTGGCCTAATTCACGCACCAAGGTCACCCAGCACTATTTCCCTACCATCCCATGTAATCCTCACTATTCCTAACTCTAGAATCCATCCTATATCTCAACCATCACACCTCTGATACCATTCTATCAAGACCCTCCTTCACCAAAAGGAGGGAAGGGTCAGCAGGTTGTCATGCCTTTCCTTCTTTAAGTTGAAGGAGAAATAATGACCCCCGAAACCCACTTTCTATAGGTCCCGGATTGGTGACTAGCACCAAGGGTTTGGAAATTTAACACCATTGGAAGGAATTACCCTTTTTGTTTTATAGGATCTGGAGATAAGATGATGAAACCCAAGAACACCAATGTAAAAGATAAGTAAAGCCAAAAGTAAACCATTCCCACATGCATGTCCCAAAAGTAAAAGCTTTAAGGTACAAAAGTGACTACAAGGGTAAGTACCAAGGCAAGAAAACATCAACTACGACTGCCCCAAAGATCCGAGCTAGTATGGTCATGCGTGATCCCCAAAGTCCTTTTGGAAACCTGAACGAAGTTTTATACACATAGGGTGAGAATAAAATTACACTCAGTAGGGAAAACCTACGACTCTCGTGCACATGTGGGGGAACGTACTAAAGTCCCGTGAGAAGCAGACAACCATTACTATGAAGGAGTTCACCCATACCACTCACCGGATACACTCACCAAGTTACGCAAACCAATTAATATAAATATTAAGAGCACATAGATTTTTTAGTACCCCGCTCCACTTTCCCACTAGTTATTGGGTCATCCATTGCATCGAACCAATCTCGCCATTCTCACGGCAGTCCCACTGCCACACCCACCTGCACAAACCTGGGCCACAACCGCACGCAGTCCCACTGTCGAATCCTGCCCGCAAACACCTGGGGCACAACTGTCACACGTATCCCTGCCTGCAAACACCTAGGCCAGAACAACCACCACCACGCCCGAAGAAACCTGGGCTAGAAGATCCACTGCCACGCCTGAAGAAACCTGGGCCTCATCCCGATGATATTTAGGAAACTACCTGCCCGCACACACCATGGCCATAACCACCACACTACCCTTCCCGAAGGTTCATGGTCTAATAATGGACCTCGGTTTATCACATCCTGACCGAATATACTTGGGCTATCTGGTAAAGGGAGAAGAAAAGGAGCTAATAACCATCCACTGAGAATATTGTTTGGAAAAACACCCTCCCCCATGAAATGGGGGTGTTCGCCCCTAAGCGCTCAACATGGGTGGGGAGAAAATATGAAACACAAAGCTAAAAGTTTATATATAGGTAACAAGAAATCACCAAAAGTTAGGTTTTTCTTCAAAAAACATATAGATCAAAACAACATTCATGTCCGAGTCACGACTCTCACAAACAAAACCCATTTTTCTCATTCTTGTTTACATATTCAGAAATAATTTTTATATAAGTTCATGCACAACTGGGAAACTAATATCATATGCAAAAAAAGGGATAAGAGAGATCCCTTGAAGTACTGGAACCAATGACAGCCCCAAGACACTTCCCCGTGTTTCCCCCCCAAAAGGTTTCTCATCAACAGAGGATCCCACCCCAATTCGTGATATAAACAGGGTATCCTCTCGGTCTAAAACTCACATCCTATGAATCCATAACAACAGGGGATCCTATCCCCAATTTTACAACCACCGATAGTATAAAAACAGGGAATCACATCCCCTCTCACATCACCCAGCAACCAGCCTGTAAAAGAATACAACCAACCCACCACCACCAATACAATGGAGGGCTATGCCGGTATTTTCAGATTTAAAAGATTTTACACACTCCATGATTTCAATTCCTTGTGTTTATCCGGGGGTTATCACAGAAGGGTTGATCCTGGTGATTCTAATTTACTTAGTTTAATATATGTAATATACCAATTTTCCTTTCATGGTAGGAGTTCAGAACCACAAACAAGCCATTTAAAATATCACCAGGGGTTCATTAATGGATAGATAAATACCACCAACGGACATGATTTTCAGAAGCCGTAAGCCCACACAATTCAATAGTATTATCATAATATAAAAAAAATCAACAATCACATCCCCCCTTCTTTCTTTATAGGATTCCTTCATTATCTTTATTTGGGCCTGGTTTATCCAATTCTATAGAAACAAAAGCACTTCCACCCTGCATGATACACAAAAAGGGAGAGATGAAGGAGAATTGCCTACCTGTTGGATCAACAAACTACTCTGAGGCCGGGGACGGAACGTGATGGATAGCGATGCGGCTCATCTGAACAAAAATCTGCTCGTCTGGACAAAGGGCACACTTAGCATAGGTTGATCGAGAATAGAAGAAACCACAACTAACCCTTTGTTTATAAGGGTCGCGAACGGTTGAGATTAGAACGCCAAACCATGTAAGGAGTGAGGGTCTTGGGTTGACCACCAGGCCCCACATGTTATTAAAGGGGTTAGGTGGTTTATACCACTAAAAACACCAGGTTAATTCATTAAATATTTAACTAAAACATTTATGGGTGTTACCGGGCTTTAAAACACGCTTAAAAGAGTCAAATTAGGGTTAAAAACCCTAATTGCGCAAGGAGCTCCACTCGAAAGAAGCCACGGGGGTAGTCAAGAGCCACCAGTAGCTGAAAGCTACCAGCGGGTGACAGCTACCAGTAGCCGAGAGCTTCCGGTATGCTTAATCTAGTGGTAGACTGAGCTATTGGCAGGCTGCAGCTACCTGTAGACTGAGCTACCAGTTGGTAGAGGTAACAGTAGCTGCAGCTACCAGTAGACCGAGCTACCAGTAGACAGAGCTCCTGGTATGCCGCGACTACCAGTAGACCGAGCTACCGATAGATAGAGCTACCAGTTGGCTAAGGGTACCGGTAGACCGAGCTACCGGTAGGCCTGCTACTGGTAGGCTAAGCCTACCGGTAGGCCTACCGTTGGCCAAACTTCACCGAGATTCCCAGAATAGAAAACCCAACATGAGATTTTGACAAATTATTGGACCCCAAAAACCAAGGCCATTACATACATGATTCATTTATTACTTTATAATACCCATTTAACAATTATTTCCATGTTAAAAATTTACATTTTGGGTAATAATCGCTTTCTTAATCGTATGTTTTTTAACTTTACATCCTTGATCGTATCATGTTGATAATTATTTAAATACCTACAGAATATAACACATGATTTATATATCATATATATTTGGAATATAAATATTCATAAAATATGGCTATATTAAATGTAAATCACCGTTTATAGAGACGGTAGATAGTATGTACGCATAAACGTTGTTTCCGTTTTACTATCGTATTGAATGAAGGTAAGTGAATAAGATATGTATAAGTAAATATATATATATCTGTAGTATAATTATTAATTAATATATTTCATACTTATTAATAATATATATTTTTATTATCATCTTTGAATGGTGAATGTTGAAATGAATATCATCACGTCGTGGAGATGATAAGCTGTATGTACACACGAGCGACGATATCATTTCCTTAATGATTAAAAGTTGTTAAATTGGATAGAATATTAATTGAATAGTGAAAATTAAATTTTATATTCTTTATTTATAGATATATTAATCATCATTATATCTTTCCAAATAACATATTTTTGAATAACAAATTACACCATGGCGTGGAGACGGTAAGTTATACGTACACATGCATGGTGGCATTATCTTTCATAGGATGGATCGAATAATGAATATAGTTGTACCATATATATAATAAATAATAGTATGTATAAGGTACTTGAGTTATTATTTTGGTATGGAAATAAAAAATAATGAAAAGTGCAAGAAGAAATGATCTTTGAAAAAGGAGAAAAAATAATTTCTTCTTTTTTGGGTCTTTCTTTTTGACTTCCACAAGTGGGCTCCTTAGGTTGGATTTATGCTAAAGGTAAGGACTCTAGGTTGATTTGATGAATGTTGGGAAGATATTTGGTAGGGTTACTCTATGCCAAATGGCATTTGAGATGTGATTCTGAGAGAAGAGGAAGTACCCTTTTTATAGGAGAGGTGAGGGTCACTTTAGTAAAAGTTCGAAATATTATTTTATTATAAAGTCCATTTCATTTATTCATGGTGAAAAATTGACTAATTTATATGATATGGTGGGTATGGGTCAAATTAATCTCAAACAATTGGATTAGACATGGTTAGTTCAACATATTAACCCTATACTTTAGATTTAACTCTTAGTTAAACTGTTCCACTTTTACCATGTTCTCTTGAATTATTATAATAAATGGTTAATAACCATACTATAAAAATCCAAACGAACTCATGTGGTTCATTTTTGACAGATATAATATTATCTATGTCCTTTGGATGAAATATAGATTTTTAGGAATATTATATCTTTTAATAATATAATATTTTTTGTAAAAACACATTTATGTCAATTATGAAAATATTTAGTATTTAGTTTTTGTGAAAGTAATTACAACATGATTACTTCTAAAAAAATTCATTGAATCAACCCTGACATCTCATATTAGTCTAAAAAATTCATTTATGGAAAAAAACATTCATATTATCTTTATTTTTATATTTATAACATCATTTATGTTAATCATTCATTAATAAGTTAATTACTGCATCATCATTGTGTCATAAATATATTTAATTATTTAATTTCTAATAATTATAAATAAAATACCATTATGTAGTAAATATTGTTATCTTTTTAATGAATATTTATAATCAAAATAATATTATCTATTACCATACTTTAAAAATGGTTTTGTTATTAAATGTTGAATTTAGCACTTTTAACTCTTCTTTAAATAAAATAATAAAAATTGACTTAATCTAATCCAAGTGGATCAAAGTGGTTTATTTTTTTTAATAATATTTTGTTTTGTTGACAAAAACATATCCTATAGAATTAGGGCAATTTTTAGGGTAATGATAATATAATTTTTACCTTTAATTACCATATTTACATTTAACAGTTGTAAATAAAAGTCAAAAGTTACTATTCAAAAAATATTTTCTTCTTATTCCACAAAATTTTATATACTTATGTCAAATGTGTCTCTAATTTTATTGAAATTAAATTTATAGAAGTGGTAGAATTAGGTTTTATTAATATTTTCAAATGTGCCTCGAAGGTGTGTAAAAGATATTAAAAAGGTCAATAAACTTTTATACATCAAATTTTTTTATAAAATGACTGAAATAAATTACAATGAACATATATATGTATTATATATCTATTTTGACTTAATATAAATTTAAATAAAATAAATAATTATTTAAATAAAAAGATGGTTTTAAACAACAACGTAGTGCTTTAACTATTCATCAAAAAATTTAGTGTTTTTAGAAAAATACAAAAATTTCTCCCCTAGATAACATTGATATTCTAAATTCAAATATGAATTATATTTTACCAAATTCAAAACATAGTATCTACATTAATTAATTTAAAATTAATTCCTGTTGTCCAAACCAAAAATCGGGGTTTTAAAAAAGTAAAAACTATCAAAATATTGTCATGTGTTTATATCAAATTTAAATGTGAAATTACTTATAATGAACTAAATTTTATTAAATGATAAAAATATAATCTAAAAGTACTTCCAATTCATAAAATTGTATTATTTAACAGAATAAATTATTTCTATTATTAATGTTTTTTTCAATTAAAATTTATTATTTTTCACTATTCATCAAAATATTAATGTTATGAGAAAAGTATCAAAAATCTATCCAAATGAAATTTTTGGGACACAATTATAAACTGAATTTTATTTAATGAAATTTAATATATATAAATTTCAAATATTAGTTTCAAAAAGGGTTCCCCATTAAAAGGTAGTAATAATTGCATATTTTGAAAAATACTTCTATTATATGAGAGAAAATGAATTTGTTCTTATATTATGTCTAAGAAGCACATATTATGAATTATATAATTAAATGGAGTATATAAAATAAAAAATTCAGTTAACAGTATTCATCTCCCCTTTTTGAAATGCTAGTTTGGTAGGTTGTGCTGCACTCGAACTCGATGTTTCGTGTAGCGCAAGTTATTGAATTATATTTTAGTGAAAAAAACAATGAAATCTTGGGGTGTTTTATTTGATTTGTACCAAAAATATTCAATAAATTTAGTACATACCAAGGGGTGTCTTATAGGATGTGTATATTTATTTTTAGATTAAATGTGAATACCATGGAAGGACCTTTGTTGTTTTAAAGGTTTCAGGAATGTGGAGAATTATTTTCCTTTTATAGTCGGTGATTATTGGAACTCTTGTAATAATTTGACAGTGGAATTCCATGCAGGTTTATCATGTTGAATACAGATCAAATAATTCACCCAAAATTATAATAGTAAATATGGGGTAGAAGTATGTCTATCCAATATATTTTGGAAAAGTATATATGTCATATTGGGCCATAATGTTAAGGTATAGTCCCTTATAATGCTTAATTTAACCATAAATGTAGTAATTAATTTTAATCACAATCACTAATATTTTTGTTCATATTTTTTTTATTATTATACATTATAATTTATTATTATTATAAATAGTGAAAACTTTTTTTCAAATATTAATCTTTGAATTGGATGAATTTAATTTAAATGTAATCTCGCAGACAGGATGACAATGTGGCATTTTAAATTATAAACATATGAAAATTTCCTAGGTTTTATAATAAATTTAAATGTAAAATTGAATCAAATGAGATAGATTTTATAAATTGTTAAATATATTATCTTATTAAACATTAAAACCAACTAAAATTATCAGTAAAACTTATAAATTAATTATTTGAATAATAAGTTTTGAAATAAAATTCAGTATTTTTAACTATTAATTAAATTAAGAAACATCACCAAAAATACCATAAATTCCACCCTAATATAATTTTTAATATTCTCTATCAATTAAGATTATTATTTGAATATATAAATTCTTTAAACTTTCAAAAAATTTAACTTAATATAGGTTCTAAATTAAAAGTAGATAAATATCCCTTAATAAAAATATATGTTTTCATGGGAAATATTAGGTGTTTTATTATATTTTTTAAATCAAACCTATTGGATGAATACAAAAATTATTTAATTTAATATAAAATATATATTGTAAAAATTTGATTCACCAATTGTAATTAATTTTATTTATTTTTTTAAATAATATTTGTGAGCATCAAAATAATAATAATTTTCATTATATTTAATCATTTTTAATATATTTTTCTAATTAATTTTCAACAAAATATTTCTTTTATTATATTCGTAAGTAATATATTTTTAATAATTTAGTTATTACTATTCATAATGTCTATTTTAATGGCTAGGTTAGGAATTATTGAATAATAAAATGTTATTAACTCATTTTTGGTTAAGTTCCAAACATAGTCTGGAGTGTAATGTACACCATCAATGAAATTTGTTGTTTCATGCATCGTACGATTACTCTATGTATCGTGAAATGAATTCAATAAAATATATTTAATTCATTTAAAATATTATATTTATTTTAAATTATTGGGATATTATATTCCCCTACATTCATGGGGGTGTGTGTTATATATTCTATCAAACAGAATTTTGTAATATAGAATATTGGGGTCATATATTCTACCCACATTAAAAAATTAAATCCATGTAGATAATACATGATCCTCATAAGAGATTTTTTATATATAATATGTTAAAAATCATATATCATGAAATAGGTATTTAAATAATCTTCAAGAAAAAATATTGAATTGTAATTAAAAAGTTCCCATATACTAACATTTAACTAAGTATTTATGTAGGATAAGAATATTGGAAATTATAAATACATACCTGGAAAAAAATATTGAATATTTTTAGGGAGTGATTGAGGTCATGAATGAAAAACATATGAATGATTAATATAATTTGAGTCCTTCAAAACAATAAATCTCTTCTGATTTACAAGTCCAATAGTTCAACAAAAATTTATGAATTAGTAAAATATTTTATTACTATGTCATTTTCCTATTGTTATGTAAATGTTTTACTCAACAATAATATAAGGAAAAATTATTAACTCATAGGTTTTAATTTCATATGAAAACTCATATGTTATGGGTTTTCTTCAATAAAATTATAATTCATTCATTTTTTCTAAGAAATTAAATACCAATAATGAGTTTTTTAAATGCCCGAAGAATGAAAAAATATTTTATGGATCATAAGGTCTATAAAATGTTGAATAGTATAAATATTAGTAATTGAATATCTTCTAGAACCAATATGGTTAATATATATATCTTTAATCATGAATAATGTTATTATTATATAATCACTGTCAATTTTTATCAAATTTCTAAAATAAAAAAATGAAATTTTACCAGGAATAGGCCATTTGATTCAATTAATCCCTTATCATATTTCATTAAATGGTTAATGACCCATGAACATACAGGATTTTATGGGTTGTCACCTGATATACAGGTTGTCATTTTCTAAAACCATATTAACCAATGTACATAATATATCTAATAGAGATAATATAAACAAGGTGAATCACTAAATAGCATTTTATATATGGTGTTCAATACAACCCCAATATATAAATATTTGATCTATTTCTTTCCCCATACATCCTTCCATGGTCTATAATTTATCCCTAATATCATTTATATTATTTCTAAATTATGTCACCTTACGTATAATCTAAAACACGTTAGTTTTATACTTGGATATTCATTTTCATAATCTATTCAAATCCATGATTATGGATTGTAAAGAATATATGAATTACCATAATCATATCCCATGGGAGGGTCAAACAAGGTGCACAAGAAGACCCATTTTCATGTAACAAGATACCCCATTATAGTCTCGGAACATCTTATTGGATTTATATTCTCGAGGCCTGTCTCTTCAAAAACCATGTCCATAGTTAGTATCTACACAGAGAATTATTTCTACGTAGGCCCAAATAATCTATAGCCTATGAAAATTTTATGATGTTATTCTATACTTATCGTCAAATTATAACATAAGGTTATGTTCTATAAGTTATGTTTTACAAATTCTAGTTCCAAATTTTTCTATTAATCATTCCACGAACCCAACAATAGAGACCCAACCCTAGATGTCCAAGAGTCATTTTCTACTATCAATAATAGTGGCATAACTATTATGAAATCAAATGTTGAAGGACTGGGAGTTTAGTAGTCTTGGAAAACAAGATATATGCATGATTCTTTTATTACCAATTAAAAAATTAATTACAACATATTTTTATTCGTCTCAATTAATATTCCTGATGTTAATAACAACAATATATTATATCCATACATATACATCTTAGTATATTTCATGGATTTTAGGGAAAATAAACATAATACGGGGGATTTAAAATGATAAGTGTAAATTTTAGAGGAATGAATAATGAATAAAATATGAATAATGAACTTGGAAATGTAGATAACTAAACACACATAAAAAGTAATTAATATGATAAAATGTAATTTAATAGAAATGTGGAAATTTAAATGAAAACACAATCATTTATAAAAACTAGAAATGGAAAAATAAATATGATAATGTGTTAAACTAAAACACATTTCATTTAAAAAGTGAATAGATAATAAAATGTATCCATGGGTATCTGAACACAAAATATAATAATGCAATAATAATTGATTATAGTGATATAAATTCTTGATTATTAGATTCAATGTTTGTAGGGTACATTTTAAATATATATTTAAGAAATTTAAAAGATGTTTTACATCATATCAGGTAAAAACCCATTTAATGAGGCTAAGAAAATGATTTTTTCCCCTTAGACTACTAGTGAATTGGGTGTATATCTATAATAGGTCCACACCAATTTCATAGAAGCCAAAAAAATTCCTTATATATCTAATAATTATTTTAATAATGGTCCTTATAAAACATACCATTGGAGTAAGAGATACAAACTTATCAATATTTTCACAAATACTCAAATAACATTCATAGTAAAAACCCCAAAAATCATATATAGTATATGAAATGAACATATTAGTGATAAGATATATGGTAAATCAGGTGAAATTCCATGTTTAATGCTCATGGAAAAATGAATATTTCAAAGAGACTAAATGGAATCAAGGAAGTGCATGTGGAAATTATCCATGGCCAAATAAATCATAAACCATCCCAAGGAATATTATGTATTGTATCAATACAAAATATTCCATATAGAATAAAATAAATGAATGTTCTCATTGATTAATGGAAATATTATAAAAAATTTATACACTTCATGGGGAAAATATCATCATTTTTTCAAAATACTTTTGAAAAAACATTTCATTGAAAATAAAATTTGAGGTCAATTCTTAAAAAATTGAACATTTAAACATTAAATGGAATCATTGAAAGATTGAAGGAAGGTAAATCTATATAGGCCATACAAGGTAAAAAGATCATTCTTATTTCATGGTAAATCTTTACCAAAATTCCATGCATTGAAATTAACTAGAATATTTAATTTAAATAATTTTTAAAAGAAAAAATAATTATAAAAATTTGATTTCTAAATCATTTGTAAAAAATGGAAAACCTTTTTGTAAAACATGGTTTTTAGATGGAAATAGGATATCTAATTAAAGATACAATTGATGTTGGTATTTTATAAAAAAACTTTTATAAAAATCAATGAGTACCAATGAGTTGTAAAATGGTACTAATACATATAAAAATTCATCAATAACCATAGACAGTAAAATAATAGTTTTTATGAACAATGGTAACACAGTAATTTAAATTTTAAATGAATGATTATTAAAATTATTCGTGGGGAAAATACTCATTATAAAATATAAACTACGTCATGCAACTTGGAAACATTTTAAATCATAAGCCTCGTGAAGGAATAAAACTAAAAGGAGATTAAAATATAAATATAGTAAAGAGATTCATTATATATCATCTAAAAGGTTAGTACTCACACCATATAAAATAATCTATATGCAAATAAAAAAACACTCAATGGAATGTAAAATGAGATGAAATACATAAACATGTGTTTCCTTTCAGTTCAATGTCCTTTATCTTAATATATTATAAAATTATGATAATTATTTACATGATTGAAGATATTTTTATTGTTTATTATTGCATTTATTTCACTTATCTTCCAGTCTTATACATGTATATAGGGAGTTATGATTACATAGACTATGCAATCCATATTCGGTTTATTTATTAAAAACAACATTTGCAGGTAATAAATGTAATTATGGTAATTATATAACATATTGAGATTAATATTCATGATACAATTATCATATTTGTTCACCAATAATAATATTACAAACCATTATTAAATAATGTAATGGAAAATTAATCAACTTTTCTATCATGGAGAGAGTAGGCTATAAATATGCATGAGTAATAATCCCATTATTCAATGATCGTTATGGAAATAAGGTATGTGACACCATATTAATACATATTTATAATTATATCATAAATACAATGTTATTTAATAATATATACTTATATATATAATCATATTGATGTAGAATAAATCACATCATGTCTAGGATGAGGTAGAACCCATGTCCACGAATGACGTTATCACTTATTATGTTTGTGAAAGGGTAATAATGAAAATGGGATATTATATTTCTATAAATTTAATTATGTCATTAATATACTATATATCTTCAAATTTAATTTTTTTTAATTAAATCCATGAATAATACATTTTCTGTATTGTGTGAATGAATCTGATCATTTTGAGGGGGCGATACTCCACAATACACTGAACAATGGTATCATCGTTACAAAAATGGAATGTATAAAGGTATGAGTTGTAAAATAATTAAATATTCTTAAATAAATTATAAATATCATAAAAATATATTAAAATATTTTACATTTTAATTACCACCATCATAGGTAGTAAAAGAATAATGAACAATAGTCATTTTGGGAGGTGGTAGTTCATCATACATTGTGTCTATATATTTGTTATTCATTAGATGAATTGGTCTGTATGTGATGGTTAGAACCTTACCATATAAATATCCGATAATATTTTTGATACTTATTTTTTTCAATTTTTAAAATAATAATGATGTTTTAGGGAGTGTATAATTGAAATAAAACTAAAAATCATGATAATGGTTGTTACCGCTTTTTAGGGTAGCTACTTCTGATTTGTTCCAAAAGCATTCCATGGATTGCATCCATAATATGAGGAGGAATCTGAGATTATGTTAGGGTTATTCAGGGTATATCTTTTCATATATATGAAAATAATATATTGTTTGAGAGGTGTGATTAATGGGGAGATGTTGTGGCCTTTTATAGTGAAGGAGGAGTAACACTCTTGTAAGATTTTGAAAATGGAATTACATTCACGTTTTTCATGTTAAATGAGGATCTAATAATGGTACCAATTCAATTAAATAGTGGAAAATTATAAATATGTCCGGAAAATAGATTTTGGACAAGTTTATTGGTTGTTTTGGGCCTTAAGATTATGGGTTAGTCTGTTATTTAGTTTAATTTTACCTTATACATCATTATTAATTATAATCACATTCAATAATAATTTTGATCAAAAATATTTGGTATCATCATACATTATAAAGTAGGCTAATTCTAAATATAATATCAATTTTTCCAAAATCTAGTCATTTAATTGGTTGAAATTGATTTAAATTTAATGTCGTAGGTGGGGCGATAATGAGGGGTTTTAAAGTAAAAAACATTCAAAATGTTACTATGTTTTTACAAACAATTTTAAAGATAAATTGATTCCAAAAAAAACTACTACTTAAAAAAATATAATCTAATTAAACATTAATCTAATTAATTGTATTTTTTGACCTCATAAATAAATTATAAGAAAAAGAATTTTTGAACTAAAATTCATTAATATTAACAATTCATTAAAAAAATATCAATGAAAAATTCCAAAACTATTTACCCAAACCTAATTTTTTATCTCTATTTAAAATGTGAAGTTTATTTTTAAATAAAAATCGATAAAACTTATGAAAATATAATTTAAAATAGGTCTCAATTAAATGGTGGTAAAATGGATTTTTAACAATATAGGTTTTTATAAAAAAAATATATATTTTTGTCTTATGAATATAAAACCAAGTGTATTAACAAAAAAAATATTTTATTTAATATTTATTAAATATATTACATTAATATAACTCACTAATTTTAATTAATTTAATATATTATGATAATGAATATTTTTATGCATAAAAATAATAATATTTTCCTTTGTATTGAATTAGATTTCATATTCAGTTATTTTTAATTTATAACTAATCAACTCATCTTATATTTATCTATTCTATATATTTTCAACAGTTTGTTATTACTATTGATTGTGGATAACTTAATATCTAGGTTATGTCTTATGAAATATTACTTTCATAATATTACATTTTTGATCATTTATAACTAAATCTTGTGAGTAATGATCGCCATCAATAAAGTTCATTGTTTCATGCGTCTTATGCTACCTCATTTTCATGTGATATGAATACAAAAAATATATCGAATTAATTTAAAATTGTAAATAAATCATAATTTTGCAGTAAATAAATTTCAACTACATGATTTTTTATGGGTGTTATATTCACTATTGAAATTTTTTTTGTCATTTAGAATTTATGGGTGTTACATTTCCCCCATATTAATTAAATTGCATCATCAAAATTAAAACTCGATCAGGGTAGTTGAAATTTTGAAACTTTTTATGTTAAAAATTAAAAATTATGATATGGGATCATAAATAATATTATAGAAAATAGAAAATTGGACTTATAAATATCACATGGAGTAACATGTAATTAGGTCTCGATGTGACAAGAAATTAGTCGAAGGTAGTGATGCATACTGTGATGAAAAACATAAATAATTATATGGAGTACATGAGGTCACCATCCACAAACAAGTGAATGGTTAATTGAAATATTAAGGTCATAAAGGAATAATTTTTTATTATTTACATGACCATAAATTCAACATAATTAATGGTTTAAGGACAAAAGTTTGTTAATATTATTTTCCTAATTATGGGTAATTATTTTACTGAACAAATAATAATGAAATATTCATACATGATCGATTTTAATTTCATATGATAAATTGTATCATTTTATTTCTCGTAGAAAAAATTCTAATCCAACCCTTTACTCCCATGAAATAATTACCAATAATGATTTTTTATTCCAGAATCATTAAAAGAGAAATTTAAATGATCTTAATGCCTATAATAGAGTGACATGTCACAATATTTTTCTATAACTATCATCCCTAAACAATATGGGTAATAGATTAATCATTAATCATAAAAAGTTATACTACTTTTTCATCATTATCATTTATTAATCAAATTGTGAAACTAAAAAGAATTAAATTTTAACATGGGTGTTTCATAGACCAATGGTTGGCTCGAGACCCTTATCATCCTTTCACCTTGACTTCAAGACCTATGACCCTTTCGAATATGATTGTTTGTCACCCGAAATATTATTTTTTCTTTCTAAAACCATATTAATATAATTTTCAAAATAAATATAATGGAAATCCTTGAAATAAGGTTATTCAATAAATATTCTTTCTACATTTGTTTTAAATTCATCCCCAATAAATAAACAATTCATCAATTCATTACTATATAATTCATTACATGGTGTATAAATTATCCATAATATCAATTATTGGATTTTTAAATAATGAAGCCTTATCTTCAAACTAAATCAAAATATTTTTAACCTAGAATATTCATTTTCATTGTCTATTCAAATACATAATAATGGTTTGTAATGAAAATATAAATTACCCTAGCAATATCCTATGGGAGTGTCAAACTATGTGTGTTGTATGCCCCATTTTCATGTACATATTTGCCTTCGGTTAGACTCCGTACAAAATCAAAAAGTACATCAAGATAAATTTATTCCATAAACATGTCTACTTATAGAATCCAAAAATGGATTTATTTCTAGGAAGACCCCCATAATCTTCACCCTACAAACAATCTATGATGCTCTTATATACTTATAATCAAATTCTACCTTACAATTATTTCATATAACTTATGTTTTAAAAAATTTAGTTTCCAATGTTGATAATAAACATTATTTGATACCAACTATAGAGACCCAAAACCAAAATCCACAAATCTAGTTTCTGATATCAAATAAATTGGAATGATTTAAATGAATAAAATCTAGAATTACTATGAGTTCATTATTCATGGTAAACCCGATATATACATGTTTTTTTATTACAAATTTTTATAATAATTACAAAATGATTTTCATCATATAAATAAAAAATATTGAGGACAACAACTTCAATAACATATGACCTTGAATATCATTATTATTTTTCTTCTTGGATCCCTAGGAATGAAAAAATGATAACGATGTGATAGAATACTTATAAATGCCAATTTATTTCTCAAGAAATAATGAATCAATAATAATAATAAACATGTAAAGGTTTATAAATGAACAAACATTCCATGTAATTAAAATGATGAAAAATATGTTAATAAACCAGAAGGCCAGGAAAATTAAAACTCATACCATTCAACTAACATGATTAAGAAAAAATACATATAGTAATGCATGAAACAAAATCACGTTCTATTTAATAAATGAAATGGCGATGATATGTATAAATATATATTTACACATAAAATATAATGGATAAATTATAACTCATACAAAATGAGGGAAATTTTTAACTTTTGTTATGCCATGTTTCCTAGGTACATGGATCCTTATCTGTCAAGAACATTCAAAATATGGTTTTCAACATATTGGATAAAAACCCATATATTGTGTCAAGCCAAATGATTTGTCCCTTGTGACTACTGATACATCATGATGCTATATATAACTGGGCCCCACCCATGTCTTACATGTCCAATACATTTCTTATATATTGAATATTTGGTTTAATAATGTACCTTATCCAATATCTATATAGAGTATGAGATACAGATTTATCAATATTTATTAATATACTCAAATAAGAGTCAAAGTAAACAGTGTAACAAAATGATGTACAATTTACGCAAGGAAAGTATCCATGATAAATGATATTGAAAATGTTGGCAAATTCAATGTTTAATGATCATAGGAAATTTAATATTTCAAATGGGACTAAGATTAATCAATGAAATGAGATTGAATACTATTATTGGGAAAATTGGTCTTTATGAATCCATTGGAATATTAAGGATGGAACAAATAAAAAATAACCCAAGTGGAGTAAAATAAATTGTTTTTGTCATTGATTAATAGAAATATTATAATATTATATTTCAGAAATAGTTTTGAAGGAAAATATAAATTTTATTTAAAAATCGTTGTAAATAAATTCTTTGGAAATAAATTTTAAAAAAACTATATTTTAAAAATAACATTTTAATCATTAAAAACAATATTTGAATGAATTATGGTGGGTAAATCAATGCATTTTGTAAAACATAAAAATAAAATTACATTTTCATAATAAAAGTTTAATCAAATTCCTTGTTTGGAAAGTGACAAAAAAATATATAATTGAAAAAAGTGTTGAAATAAACAATAGTGTAAAAACTCTTTTACCAAATCACCTTAATGTGATTTTTGAAAAAAAAATTATTAAATAGAGTTTTTAGAATAAAACTAGTTCTCATATGGAAGAGAGGAATGATTTTTTGTTTTTTAAAAAACATTTTCCCAAACTCCATCAGTACCATAGAGTGGAAAAATGGTACAAGTACATGAAAATGGTCACGAAAGATAATAAGATAGTAAATTGAAAGGTTATATTGAATAATGGTCTTATAATATTGTTGAATGGAACTAAATGATCAAAAAATTCTTCTTGAGTTTTAAAATATTTAAAAATTCCAAAGTGTCTCGTTTCTCATTCAAACATTTTATCTCTTAATCCTAATGAATAAATCAAATTATGTAAATGTTATAATTTCATTATATCAAGGGTATTAATGATATATAATATAGAATATTAGTATATATTACATTGAAAAGAACTAGGTGCTTAATGAAAAATTAGTCTCAATAGAATTTAAATTGAGACAAAATGTCTAACATAGTGATTCCATTCGGT
Organism: Viscum album; assembly: GCA_963277665.1. Lineage (NCBI taxonomy): Eukaryota > Viridiplantae > Streptophyta > Magnoliopsida > Santalales > Viscaceae > Viscum > Viscum album. The sequence goes on along the minus strand of OY728120.1, from coordinate 23,548,400 downwards.
TGAATATTCAGTAACATGCTGTATAATAAAATTATTTTAATTATATAATATCATCAAGACCATTTTCATGCTTATTAATAAATTTATTTCTCTTATTAACATGTATTATACAAATATTAAATTAATTATGTTTATGTGAGGTGTGTTGACCCAATTTGGTTTTGGTGTGAAATACAAATTTGGAAGGTCATCTACAGTCAGAGAGGTGATTATATATATTATAATGAATAATAATCATGAAATAATTATAATATTTATATATAAATATAAATTTTAAAATCAATCATTAAATTTGGTAATAAAAAATTAATCAATGTTACAATCATAGAGAGGGTAGGTTATATGTTCGCAATGGTAATGTTCCCATTTTTCAATGATAATTATGGAATGAAGGTATGAAACACCATATAGTTAAAAAAGTATAATTATATCTTAAATTCAATGTTATTTAATCATATATTCTTATATACATAATTAATTTTAGGTAATATGAATCACATCATGTCGAGTTTCCAGTTGTTTACACATCCATGAGTGACATTATAACATTTCATATGTGTGAAAGGGTAATAAAGATGTTCTTATATTATATTTCCATAATGGAAATTATTGAATTATTATAATATATATTTAATATGTCACATTTATTTCAATAAAACTATCTTTTATACATTATATGTATCGTGTGAACAAATCATATAGCTTTAAGGGGGTCGTAGTTCACACTACCACAAATGATGTTATCGTTTCTAAAAAATAGTATGTATTAATATATACGTTGTAAAATAATTAAAAATTCATAAATAAATAATAAATATTATATATAACATATATTAATTGTGTATCCATGAAAATTACAACCAAGAGTGGTGGTGAAGGATTAATGAAGAATCATCATTGCTTGAGGCAGTCGTTCACTATATACAGAAATTGTAAATTCGTTACCCAATAGACTATAGTCTCTGTATATTTAGGATGAAAAATTTCCATATAAACTTCATTTTGTATTTTTTAAAATGATTTTGTTATATAATGTTGGACTAATTATGGAATATGGATTGGATAAATGAAATAAAACTAAAAAACATTAGGATGTTTGTTACCTCTTATTCAGGAAACTACAATTGATTGGTACCAAAAAGGAGTCCTTGGATATCTTCATTACCAAGGGGATTCATCTAAGGTTTGTATATGTATTTTATGGAGATATTTATTTTGATATTCTCTGAAACTATGTGGTTTTAGAGGTGTGGTGAAAATGAGATATGGTGGCCTTTTATAGTGAAAGTGGTGTGGCACTCAAGTAATATTTTGAAAAAGGAAATCCATGCCCATTTTTCATCGTTCTTTTGGGTCCCATAATGTACCCAATTCTATAAAATATTCTATAATGTCTAAATATGGATATAAATTATTTTTTAAAAAATTTTATAGGACATTTTGGGCCTTAAGGATAAATTTTAATCACCAACTATGCTTAATTTAACATTGAACATTATAATTAATTTTAATCACATCACTAATATTTTTTTGGAAAAAATATTTTTGGAATTATTTAACATTATAATTTACGTGGAATAAAAATATTTTTTATAATTTTATATGTTTTAATAATTTATGTGAAAAAAATTGATTTAAATTTAATCTCGCGAGAGGGACTACAATACATGTTTTTAATATAAAATCGTATAGAACATTGTTATGTTATTATATTTAATTTCAATGTGATATTTTTCTCAATTACTTATATTTTATTAATTGGTACAACAATTATATAAATAAAAATTAAAACATAATAAGAGTTTAATTTTTAAATATTAATATATTATATGAAAAAGAATATTTGAACTAAAATTCAGTTTTTTTATATTAATTAAAAAATAAACTTCAGAGAAAAATTCCAATAATTATCCCAAGACAATATATTAAGTTGAAATTTTACATATGAAGTTTATTTTTACAAATATAGTCTATAAAAAATCAAAAATGTAATTTAAAATAGGTACCCTATTAAAATGTTGTAAATATTATTAAAAAATTTACGTTTTTATATGAAATATTTGGATCATTCTTATTTTATAAATAAAAAAACTACTAAATGAACCCCAAAATGTTTTATTGAATATAAAATGTATATATATATCATTAATATGATTCAATAATTATAAATAATTATATTTATTAGGATAAATAAGCTCTCTGAGAATAAAAATAATAATTTTTTCTTTTGTATTCAATGGGTTTTATATTCATTTCTAATTAATTTTAAATAAAATTTCATATTATATTTTAGTAGGACATATATTTTCATTATATGGTAAATAATAATAATAATGGTTAATTTAATAGCTTTTTTATGTCTTATTATATAATAGTATTATAATAATACACAATCGTTATGTTAAAACTCAGTATTGAATATATTGAAAGTCATCAGAGAAATTCTTCATTGCATGTGTCATATGAAAATTCAGTTTCACATGAATTTAATCTATATAATATATTTAATTTATTTTAAATAGTAAATCTATTATAAATTCTTGATATATTATTTTCCCTTATGTGCTTGGTGATGCATTTCATAAACACTATGAAATACGATATTATACATTATAATTTTGGTGTGTTAAAACTATGAAACAAGTCATTAGTATGAAACTAGAATATTCTATATTCATAAAAAAAAATTATATGGTAAATTGTAGTAGACTCTAAATTATGTAAAAAAAGAAAAAATAAAAACAAAAAAATTATTCAAAATATAAAAGATGAATAGTTTGTTTCATAAAAAAGATCTTAAAAATATTAGAAAACACTAAGATGATGTTCAAAATAAACTAGATTCATAATTAACTATGGAATGAGAACTATATTTCACAATAGGTTCCCCTATGTCGTTTTCTCCAAAAAAATAATTTCTTTCATTAGATTAAAACTGTCAAAACTAAAAACTACTCAAAAAATATATTATGTCCAATGTCTAAAAAAGGAATTACTCTCTATTGTAATAAATATAACCTAAACACATAAACATTGAATGATAATCCAGTCAGGAATAATAATGATTACATGTAATTAGCCTCAAAACTCAATTCTATCAACATCAAAATACTATCATCAATAATATATTATTAGTATAGTATTATTATCACTAAAAAATTACATGATACATTGAAATAACAAATAAAAGATATTAGTATACCACCTGGATCACCTGAAATGTAATCCCCATTAATTTTAGTTTTAGAAGGTTGATCTGGGCGATACTTAATAGTTATCAATCATTTTATATCATTATTTTCATCTATAGTTTTATTGAAATTATTATGGTAACAAAAATGGATAAATGTTTGTATTTACCATAAAGAATACCAGATCATTCATGATCGATGAAATCCATTATAACAAATTGTATTTTCCATTATTAAGAATCGGAATGCTCTATTAAAATATGGTATTATGATTTTGGATCTCTCAAAAAAAGTCAACAAAATGAACTAGAAGTGGAAATCATGTATTGTCCATTATGAGAGTATATGGAATAGTCAATATAGTGCATGATGGTGAATAAAAGCATTCAATTCCATCATAGGAATACATTAACGATGATGATGAAGTAAAATAGTACTAGAAATTTGAAATATTAGCCCAATGACTTTTAGAAATCCAAAAATATGTAAATTCAAGTTTAACTCAATAATATAATCTGAATAAATCATTTTAATATCTATTAATTTAAAAAAATTATATAATTTTTTAAAAAATAAATTGATCAATTAAAAAAATATGAAAATCATTTATATTATTAAATAATTTCAAAATAATCCATTAAAAAAACATTCATAAATTTGTTTAAAAAGAACCCAATTATAATTTTCATTATTAACATATAAAACATTCAAAAGATAATAAGTCTATGTTTTTAGAGAATAATTTTCATTATTTTTCAATTATAAGATCATTTTAAATTCTAAAATATTTATAAATAACATATTGATTATAAAATTCCAAATACATTAATGTAATTTCAAAACACATTAATTAACAGAGAAAATAATAGTAATTCAATGTGACATCGATAACTCATGGTAAATTTATAACATAAATTTTAGGTAAACCACATGGGAAATTAAAACAGAACCATTCATATTCATTTTATAAAAATTAACATTTTCTAAAAAAAATAATGATTCATACTACCAATTCGAATGAAATATCAAGATCACAAACATAAAAAAAATTAAATTATACTTTTACATTTTCAAACATTCCCCAATCATTATTTAATAATCATTAAATAAATCTAATGAATATAAATGTCTAATGATAGAAAAATAAAAATTTAATTAATAATATAAGACAATGCATGTCTTCAAAAATACATGTTCCATCTGAGATTTTATCTTTATAAGGCTTTAAAAACACAGTTCCTATGATTCAAACTATTTTCCAGGCCATATTATAATACATTGGTCCTTGTGTTACAATACTATTTTCATAAATAAACATTTTAAAAAAACCCATATACTTCTCACATATAAACTGATGTACTAATTCCCCGTTGTAAAATATATTTTAAATTTAAGAACCATGCTCAATTTCAAATCATAAAAATGTTGAACGACACTTCTTATAGATGATTCATCCCAAGGGGTGGTATTCAAAATACATTTTAGGAACTACCTCATCAAAATTAATGATTATGTGTCTTGTATTTAATAAAATATACCATATAATTTCTAGGTTGCAATAATTATTTTTTCAAAGGAAAACCTACGATAACCTTTATTTGTATATTATATTCATCTCTTTCAATGTATCTATTGGTGTTCTCGATCACCATGGTTCTGAAGCTTGTGTCACACCATCAAATATAACTTGATATGAATGTATTAAATATATAATATGGAGTAGGTTAAAAAATCTGTTTACTGGTTTTATGAGTTGAACTCAGCCTCGTGATCCAATGAAGGTTCCCAATCTATATATTGGAACATGTCATCCTTGCCAAATATATAGAAATAAAAAACTAAGAACATTACATGGTATTTAAAATGACCTAAACCCATAAATAATTCACGGAATGATTTCTATTCCCCCTATAAATTTTCATTCTCTATTTCTCATTAATATTTATAACAATGAGTCCTTAGTGTTCACAGAAAACTTCTGGAATACTCTATAAGTTACAACAACTCTATAAATTATCATCCAACAAAGATTAACCATATTTGTTTATAAATTCACCTCATGATGATCATCATCAATGAATATATGTATTAACATATCCAAACATGTTATCCATCATTAATAACATCAACATCTATTAATGAGTATATATATATATGTTGATAAATTATCATAACATTTAAGGAACTATATATTTTCACCAAGACATAAATGTTGTCACGCATCAATATAACTACTTATTGTGCTTAATATTTATCCTTATCCTACTTTGATTCTCATTAACTTTTAATTTCATTATATATATAATGAAAAGTAAATACATTGTATAGTACTCATCATATTCTATGAGACAACATCCCTTATACTAATAGAGAGGTCCTAATCCCAAAAATAGACAATTTTTATCTACATAATGGGCTCTAAAAAACACCCATAATTCGTCAAATGACTTCCGATGAATTTCACCATAACAAAAACAATGTATCTAATCATGGTTTATCACACACTTTATGTAGTGCGGATTAAATATATATTTTATCGCCCAAAATTTAAAATGAATACTCATTTTATTAACGTTATATTCACGGTAGTATATATATTTTAATAGTTAATAAAGAATCCAAGATATGTTCATAAATTAAAAAAATGAATTCAACAATGCATCATGAACCCCAGATCGACATGATTTTGGCCATAGCATTGATTTTTTTTTATTTTTACCCTCTACATGTTGAGTACCACGATATGGTATTCTTCAAATTATTTCTAGAATAGGCTCCATCATACCAAAATCACTTCTATGAATATGTTTTTCTTCTATGTGTCTCTCCATAATCCATATTAATCACAACATTTAACATGGGTAAGAAGTTCATGGGTCATAAGATATTAATTGGTTGAAATATGACCATTAATGCGGTTTAATTATTTATTTATATAGATATTATGATTAAAAATAATATTCATCCCATGATATGTCATGTTATGATTGTGCCCCCAACAAGAAACGTCACATGGTAACACATTTATGATAGTGTGAAGGCCTACAATCATGATATTTAGTCTTTTTGGGAGCCTGGTCATGGTCCAAAGACATCATTCTTGACCACCACTACATTTACATAAAAAAATGAATAGTTGAAGAATATTTGGTCCTCAAATAAGATGAAATGGTTATGTAATTACCAATATATTTCAAATAAAACAACCTCATGAACCCAATAATTCATAAATTTGTTTTAATAAAATGATAATTAACATTAAGAGTAGTAATAAAATTACAATTCCGTACAATATAATGTAAACATGTGATCATTGAGTTCACTAGTCGTCTTTAGAAAAACAATTGATGGTTCAATGTAAATTAGCATCGACTATATTGAGATTAATAGGATTTTGATCAATATAAATTATCATTTACCCCATATAAATTAATTTTTTATTAACATAGTGTGGATCAATAATTCCCAAAGGTGTGTTATACAATGGGATATCATTTAATTGGGATTCCATGGAATGATAATCCTAGGATAACCATTCATAGTAAATATAGACCATATGAATATATATTGGTGTCTTTTTGACTTATAAATTCCACTTCTATTGAAATTGATTTGAATAATAGACTCCTTAGATGATAACATGTTAATTATTTAGTTGATTTTGTTAACTATATTTTCATATATTTCATCAAAATAGTTTAACATGAAGAGAATTTAATAATTATGTTGAACACCTCATGGATGGAGATGTTGTATACCAAATTCCTAATTTTTTATTTACGACTACCAAACTATTCATTAATAATTCATTTAAAAATAAGACAAGGTATTTTTATTGATCTTTTAAAAAAATGGGAGATTGATGAATTTCATGGAAATACATATATAAGAGAAATAAATATTTATTTATGATTGAATAGTTAATATTTAAATGTTGAGAAATATTTATCCAGATAATGACATCAAAAAAACCATTTATCCTAGAAGTGACTACAATTGCTATAGACAGATGAATATGAATATATATTCTCATTTCATGAGAATCAATTTTTAAAAACATCGATATTATCACAACACTATGGTGGAAAATGGGTTTTGATGTATATTGATGAATAAATGATGATCATGGGATATGTCCATATGTAAAATTACATGATTACAATACATATAAATATGTAGATAAATATGATATAAATTATAATAAACAGATCATATTGTATATTTTAACATAAAAGCACTTGATCATGACCTAATTGACATTTCTAAAATAATAATTGAATATGATTTCTTAGTATATTTGTAACCTAGGATGGAAAACATGAAGGTTGATTATCTAAGATGAATGGATCAATAATCCACAATCCTATCTCAAATTTTAATTAAAATAATAACTATAGATATAATAAATGTATACATGTAAATAATCATTCAAAAGGTAAAATGTAATAATTATAAAAAATGAACCACTATTCCTCAAATTGGAGATCATGAAAACAAAAACTGATAATATGGAACTATAAATAAAAGAGAAAAATATTATATAGTTCACATTGAAAAAGGTCAACTTATAGGACATGTATCTCAAATAGATATCTTTCTATGCTAGAGCTTAATAAGTTTCTCTTGTAAAATCATTCTAGTAATCCATTAACCATTGTACTTGGAGAAATGGATTTATAGAGATATTAAAGTGAGCTCCAAGTGGGGAAATAAGAAAATTGTTATTGTGAAGTATATATCTTGAAGATTTGGTACTAATCATGTCAGGGATTAATGATAGAATATAATGGGATATAATAATAATAAACAATTCCTAAATATTAATTTGATAATGTAACTGCACCTTCCATTATTAGACTTTCTGAAGCCTCTATAGTGTACCAGATCTCCATAGAAATAATAGATTATCATATGATGTTTGAACACATAATTTCAATATTAGGGGATTTCCCATTCAATAATAATTATAAGATATACATAAAGGATTTTTAATTATAATTTTAATTAAATATTAAATGATATTTTATTATGATCCACAGTCCATATATATGTACAGGGGAATTAATAAGAATGTATTTCATTTGGAGATGAACATTTGAATCACCTATCATCTTCAAACCATTTGTTAATCTGAAATAACTATATAGAAAAAGGCTGATATATTTGGATATTTATTTATTATTATAATGGATACTTTGATAAAAATATTAAATTGGAGAATTTCATATAAAATAATATTTATCACTTAGTCGTCAAAATGGAACCATATGAGGCTCTATTAGTGATGATATATTTTCACATGTATGGAATCATTTTTCATGTATTTTTTATTTATTTATATTAAATAACTTATTTTATATCCACTATATACAATTTTTATCAAAAATAATGTTTTTGTTATGGACAAGGGGTTTCTCATGGCTGTAAAACTCTATGATGATACCATGAACTTTCCTTTGTAAAACATTGCAACCCAGAATTTAGAATTATAAATTCCTCATATGTTGTCATACAGTTTTATACCATTCCGTAGAAACCATTTGGGTTCCTCTACCATATATATTATGTTTTAAAATGTGTGTCTTATGGTCTACAAGACCATACAGTCATACCCTGAATCATACAAAGTAATTAATAAATTTTACAACTTTTATCTAATATTATTTTAGTAATCAAACCCCTATTTCATGTTTCATTAATTTCCTCCAAGCCTATTCATGCTTCCCCTCTCCTCTACTCTCATGTTGGAACCATTTTGGGTTGATGTGTTCTAATATATTCATGAAATCATAATGATAGTCACTCATATTCTCTTCATTTGTTCTCTTCTTCCCTCATTCTTCTAATCCTTTTCCCAAGTAGTTTTATTAAATTAAATTGAATTTAATAAAATATATATTTCTTGGATACTATCTTTAATGGAATTTTTTCTCTTCCATAAGATACCTAATTTATTTTGATCATTATTTTCAACCAATTGTTGTTGGTTTCATGAATAAATGATGGGGATTCTGGGTTATTTCACTATTTGAATATTTAAATATTTATTCCCTAATTTATAATTATTTAAGAAAACTTGGTGAATATATTGGTTATTTTATGGGATGTAGTGTGCATATTATTTAGAAATGGTCAATCCCCTTTTTAAATGATTTAATATGTTATGATTTCATTGATATAATATAATTTTTGTGATCAGTGGGGATTGTTTTGGAATGTGAATTAAAATAAATTACATGTGAGACTTGAGTTTCTAGGTCGGTGGGCTTGGAAATTTAACTAGAAGATATTAATGGTCCTTTAAAATAGTATCACCTATAATATTTTAATGAAAACAATCTAAAATGTGATACAATATTTTTTACATTTGACCAAGGGTATATCCTCGTTAACAACTTTTGCACACGATGAAATATATTTGACCACATAGATATGATGTCTCTCATACCCACTATCATATTATCATAGAAATTTCATATAGTATTTTTTCATGCTTTAAATTTTTTAAAATATTCTGTCATTGTTAATATTTTCTTATATTCTAATTTATTTTAACAGAAAATGTATTTTTTGAATTAAAACCAGTACAATAATTTTTTATATAAATGATATGCCTGAAATATTTTTGTGCGATCCTATATTGTGAGTGATCTCACATCCTATAAAAATCCATGGGAGTATATAGTTATTTTTTCTTATTAAATAGTAATGGAAATTCAATAGATGTAGGTGTCTGTGTATTCTCATGGCTTTGTCAAGCATTTGGCAAGAGTCGATAATGGTGGAATAGTGGGTGTCAATCCTCGTGTCTTGAAGAGAATATTGTTAATGATCTAGGTTTCTACATAAATTTTTGGTTTTGATTTGTTATATATATATATATATATATATATATATTTTATATTCTCGTATTTCATTCCAATTCCTTTTTAAAAAATTTTTATGGATTATATTTAAATAAAAAATTGATTTTGGTCAACTTCTTCCTTATAAAATCATTCTCAAATGAGTTATTTTATGACCAGTATCTAGTTTCCATCCCATAAGGATATAGAATGACCATTGATAAATTCCAATGGCTGATTAGGTTATTAGGATGGAAGGAATATTGAGACTGGTCATGATAAAATCAAATTATAAAAATTATTCATTATTTAGGGTAATTTTATTTGGGAATGTCTTGGTAGAATAGATATAAAATTGTTCGGGCATGAGATTCTTTATATTAGTGGGGTTTCTATCCATAAAATATCATGGTAGACCATGGGTAACAAATAGATTTTTGTGTTTTGGCTGACTCATCCATTAGGTTTTATGAATAGGTTGTAAACTAGTCATGGAAATTAAGGTATAATGGTGTGGTAAAGAGAAATATATTACAAGTTATTGTTAAGGATTAGTTTTTATTCATACATGTTCATAAATATTGACATATATTTAATCAATATGTGATGATGTGTAAATATTTTCCTTGTTTTTTGTAGGATTTATTTGTTTCATTACTCCCAATAAAACACCCATATAACCACAAGAATTGTCTTGATAGTGTTATCCTTCACTAATTAATCAGTGAATATTGGGGTCAGTGCTTTTGGTTATCCATGATCTGGATCAGTGAATGAGATATGGTCCAATTTATTCTAAGGATGATAACCGAGGAACAATATCTGTTTGGCATTATGTGGTTTCTATTAACAGTATAATATTATAGAATATTGTTCAAGGTTTTCATTCATCAGTACATAATGACGAAAACTCTAACACCTAAAGGATACAAAAAATTTATATTCTAGAATATTATGAGTTTTTAAGGAACAATTACTATTTAGAACAAAAAATTAATTTTTATTTTACCAAATTCCATATAGTGTTATGTATTTAATGTTGAAATTCCATTTATATGATTGGGTTGTGGGCTTGTTAAGGGTGATCATGTGGTTGTGTATGGTTCTCACTGTCTCTGACAACATGAAATGAATTACATAACATTTGAACTAATTATAGAGAAAATAATTCATAAGATTAAATCATGGAACAAAAAATAGGGAGAAAATATTGTAAAACAATTATCATAGAATTTTTAGTTACATTTTCCCCCAAGTGGATTTGACACTAAGGAAATGATGATGGATAAGGAACCTTCAGGGGGTTCTAATCAATATCATCTATACCAAAGGTAAATCAAATGTAGTTGGTGATAACCTATGTTAGATATTTGAAAATATAGAATTGAAGGTGTCCAATAATGACTTTGATTCGATGGGACATTTTTTTAATTTGAAAATATTACAAAAGGAAAGGAGTTGATTTAATTATTCATCTACCATTCAGTTGAAAGATTCACTAAGGGAGTTGGATCACGGTGTGAAGAAAAAGGGTGGGGTTTTCTAGAGTCATACCATGTTAATAAAAGGTGGGAATGATTATAGTTAAATAATATAATCTATTTAGGGTATTCATTTCACCATGAGATGGTAGACTTTTCATTTAAATCTATGGAATGATTTGATTTAGCAGTTATTGTAGTCTCATAAGAATATAAACCATTTTTACACAGAGATTAAAAATGAGTGTATCGCTAGTTCTGGTGGAAATGGATAATATATGATATATGTAATTTTTTTATCACATTTTTATACATGACATCTTGAATAAATGAGAACAGTGAATTTTGAATACTAATCTAGAAAATCTCTATTTGAACTTGTTAGTGTCATTAGGAGAGCTTTAATTCCATTATTAGTTTACCCAATATAACCCAAGGAGGGAATGGGATATGGTTGGTCATTGATGATATGTAACAATCCTCTCAAATCATTCTGATAGAGAATTCAAACAAAGATGAGGATTTTGATAGTTTGTATATTCAGGATACCATGAAGTAGCATGTTGTTTGCTATATCATCAAATATGAAAGGGATTGAAGATTCACCACCAGTTTTTGGGAATTAATCTTTAACTTAATACCATTTATATTGATTAAATAATAAGTTTTCACATTTTATAATGGGTGAATATACATTATAGGAGAACCAAGATCACTTTGATAGATATTTTTTTGATCTTGTTTGATGGATTTTAGAGGATTAATTGATATCCATTTTGAAATTTTATAATTTTCATATAACAATATTTATCAACAAATAATCAATATGGCCCACATAGAATAACATTATGGCCAGTCAAATAATTCCCAACTATATTGGAAGGAGTTGGTTGATCCATTTTTATTAGGATATAATTTCATATAGTTAACATATAATATTGTTGAAATTATTTGATATTTTTTTTGATATATTGGAGTAATCATATCTCATATGCTGATTATGGATGTAAATATTTGTAATTATAATTGTCTGTGTATGTGTTATTTAAGGTAACTTCCCATTTGGTTCACTATAATGATTGGATGATAGGAAATCTAACTTTTTTGAATTTCAAGCATTTTTAGATCGATCAATGGCTATGTGTGGTTTCATATAACCTAATGATATATTCATATTTAACATTGATTCTTGAAAATTTTTTATTTCTCATAATTTAATATGTACAATCGAGATCCTTATCATGTTATGGTTTGTGATGATATTGAACTAAAACCCAATATTCTTGTATTCATGCTTTTGATGAGAATTTTGAATTACAATGTGAATGTGAATTATGGGATATTAATTATGTTAAGACTTCTATAGTGGAAACATGGTAATTATTTTAACATTGAATGGGAGTGTATTTACAGGGTGAATAGGTAATATAATCACTTATTCTATGATAATACTATATGTTGACACTCTAAGGACTAATTGTTTTCATGGTGGGGAAAATTGTAATACCCTAGATGTCATTTCAATTATTTTTTAATTATTTTTGGTCATTATCTATTTCTATATCCTATCCATAAAGTATAATATCCAAATGGTGATTTTTTGATAGGATCATGGGTTTCTAATTGATGGGGCACAGCTTTTAGAAATCAACTTCTCAACATGAACAAATAGTGTGGAGCAGATAGTTGGGCATTCATTGTCACACCCTTGATACTTACTTGTGTTCAAATATCGATATAATGTGTGTCCTCTTAATATTTTATATAAGATACACATGGTTTAATCATAGACTAATAGACCAAGAGGCCATACCATGATTCCTTCAATGTCATTAAAAAATTATGACTTCCAACATCCCCCCATATTAACCTTCCTACACCCATTACTTCCATTATTCAATTCTGTCAATCCTACTTGTTCCTCCCCTCTCCTACTATGTAATATTTTATACATTTTGGAGTATTTTAACCATTATATTAATTAAATACTCCTATATTGATCTCCTCTCCACTTACATTGGACTCTTTGTGACCCATTATTATCTTTCCTATTATATATCTGTTTTAATGTCCAAATGATAGTGGAATCTAATTTTTTCATGGATAGTCATATTTATTGTAGTTTATCCATATTTTAGATCCCTAATTTTGTTGTCATGGTTTTTGAATCCAATTGGTGGTTAGTTCAGGAGTAATGTTTTGTGGTTCAACGTTGTGTAATTATTTTAACATTTAAATGTCATTATAAAATTTATAATTGTCACCCAATTTATTTTATGTCTAGAAATAAGATTTTAATGTTTTTAGTGTGTGTACTATTTTCAAATTTCGGACCCCATTTTAAATTCTTGAAAATATATTACATGTATAGTGAAAATGCGGAGTCTAGTAAGAGGGTATTTGCATGGCTTGTGATAAAACATATATAACCCGGTAGCCCGGGGTAATAATGAAGGAAGGCTATGACTAGTTGGTTGGTGTGCCGGATGGTCCTTAGCATAGGTACCCTATTCTTATATATAATTAAATTCCATCTAAATTATGTGATATGGGATAATACTATTATTCCTTACGAGTATCCTCTCTAAAGGCTTGTTTATGGAAATGAATATTTTTCATCACAAATTTCCAATGAACCAAGTCCCTAATAACCTAGTTAATTAATTTTTTCCCGTATTGATTATATAATGCTATCACTTGTTTCCATATTTCAAAATTTTATTATATTTAATTAAAATAATTTCATAGAAAAAATTTCCATTTATATTTCTAGGGAATACGATAGCATTTTTTTCTAATACTAGTTAGGAATGGAAAATCTTGTTGGACACAACGTGGTGAGTGATCTGAAACCCTAGGTACAACCTCTGCTGTTTGTAGAAATTTTTGTCACAGCATCATGTAAATTTAAAGGATTCAATTGATGTGTTGATGGATACAAATGTTAGATGATTTTTCTGTAGGTTTTTATGTTAATGACATGGTGTTTATTAGCCCCAAAATAATATAGAGCATCATGTTTATTTTATTAATTTCCCCTCATATTATCGATTTATTTCATAATTGGTTATAAATGTATATATAATATGATATAAAACACCATTGTTTTATGGTATGTATTTTCAAAATGAAATTTAATTGATAAAATAACTTATATCAAAAAATCACATTTAATAAATGAACGGTGATATATTGTAAAATATTATCATGGGAGATGAAATAGTAATATGATCGTTACAAATAGTAATGTAGCTCTTATGAGTAGTATTATTCATATTATAATTATAACCTCACCTATTAAATTGTAAATTAATTTTAACATTATGAATTTTATTGTTACCATTAGAATAATAATGTTATCTATTAAATTTAAAATTTATTTTATGTATCTCACAAAATATTGCATGTTATACATTTATCATAGTATAGGTTAAGAATTGTATTAAAAATGACAAATTCCATTTTAATATTTATGTGGAATGTAAATATTTATTTTAAAATTTATAATTAATATAATGATTTAAAATAAATTTTATTTTCAAAAAATTTATTCATAAATAATTATTTTGTTTTCTCTTGGTAATTAGATAACTTTATAAGCACATAGTAATTTTTTCATTGTTTCAAAAAATTGGTTATAAAATTTAATCCAGTATTTTTTGAATAAATGACTATTTTAAA
This sequence comes from Viscum album, assembly GCA_963277665.1. Classification (NCBI taxonomy): domain Eukaryota; kingdom Viridiplantae; phylum Streptophyta; class Magnoliopsida; order Santalales; family Viscaceae; genus Viscum; species Viscum album. The sequence continues at coordinate 23,533,202 of OY728120.1, read as the reverse complement.
TAAGAATTACATTTATCATATTTATCAAAATATTTTTAAAAAACGGATTCAATTTATGAAATCTATATTTCAATAAATATTTACGGTTAATTATTTGGATTTTTTTGGCATTGTTTAAATTATATTTAATTGTTAATTACTGTAATTTATGGTATATAACATATTAGTGAAATAAATGAATTTTTTATTAATTAATGACTTGAGAAACCATTGTTTACAACTAAAATTCACTAGTTACATAATTTATTCCCATTAATAGTCACTATTGGTAGTCTTGATACAAAATAATAAACATATGAATACAATTAAAAACACCTCTCTCTTGCACTATAAATACCATCCCTCCCCACCTTTAACCTCAAACCATATAAGTCTTTTTTCATTATAATATTATGAAGAAGAATCTCACAACACTCCTACCCATTTCTTAGTCTGATAGGTCTCAAAAAAATTTAAATCACATGTTCCATAATGAGGTTTTCAAGGAGAAACTATACAAGTTGAAAAATCAGCATTCGTTCTCTTTTAATTTCATTTTCATTGTCATATCCATTAATCATATATCCAAAAATTATATGATAAATACATTATCACATTTTGAATATAATGTTATTATATTAATGTAATATCCCTAATCAAAACTCTATCCTCTTCTATTTATTCTCAAAATGAAGTCATCATCCGTGATGTATTGATTTAAGGCCATCATGGTCACTTCATTTTTTTTTACGTTAAATTCTTTATATATGTTCATATAACCATTATTATGGTTATATAAAATTTTATTATACATATTATAAGTTATATAATGATATTTAATCAAAATAGAAACATCATATGAAAAAATACATATATGTTCGTGGTTGTAAAAACAACCAAAATAAATTAAAACATTTTTATTAACGTTTTATCTAATTTATCATTTCAATACCATATAAAAAATGATATAATAATACTTAAACTTATTTAACATCATTAATAAAATATTCTTTCAATTTAGTAGGTCTATACCATTTTTATATGAACTTCCATTCATTTAAACAAGCGAACTGAGAATGAAAAACCAAGAAAAAAAACACTCATGTAATGACGAATTTTTCTATTATAACTCATTAAAAATTACATTGAATAAAAGAATAAAATTTAAATAAATCATATAAACATGTGAAGTTTTCTAAATCATTTAATTAATGAAACTAATTTTTTATCTAGGTTATTCAGAATATGTTCAAAACTCTTTAAAATATATGTTATGTGGTTTCTAATAACACATTTATTTTTGTGAAATATGACTAATTCCATAATTATTTATTGATTATGGTGTATGTAAAAAATCCATTTTGTATATAATATAATTAATCTAATTATATTCCTAGAATAAAATGATTCATTATATAATTATTCATTTCATGTGGAATATGATTCTATTGACTACTATGTGGTAAGGGATTCTCTCTGCTAATCGATTTTCCCATTGGGTTACACTTCATCTATCTTTAACCAACTTTATTTATTAATTATTTTTATATAATCATCCATAATTCAGTTTTAATGTCACAAAAAATCTACCTAGATTAATTATTCTTTATTTGGTATGAAAATTCATATTTAATAATGTTCCCTTCTAAATTACACCCAATTAAAACACCTGATTAAAGGGGTCATCCATAATTTTTACCCATGTTCAACTACACTCAATTATCCACATTAAACCACAATTATTTATATTAAATTAATAATTATATTATGAAAAATTATCTCACTTCATTTATGTTTTTACACAATCAATTATTTGTTTTTTTCTCTTTAAAGACTCTCTAATATTTTTCCTTGAACCACACCATCGTTTCTCATTTCTAAATATTCTTAAACATTATTTTAACATCATTTAAATTTTGTATTAAATTATACTTGATGTTCAATTCAAATTACCCAATTTTAAATTCATATTTTCACTATTATTATTATTTTATATATTTTTCATCATTTTTTACATAAAGTGTCTGTAATGACATTTATTTTATAAACTTGGAAAATTTTAAAAAATCTAAAATTCTAATTTAATAAGGAAAATTGAGGATTAAGAACCCTGATTTATAGGTACATAAATACATGAGTATTTCATAGGACTGGTTATTCATATATTGGAAATAATTTATTGCACGCACAATGGGTTGGGGACTAATCAACGAAATCCCTTCAATACATCGATATAGACATGATATGAAATTAGTTATAATCAAACACTTTCAAATTTTTTTCCATGAAGAAATAGATGTTTTTATACCCATATAATTAATCATTCTTGTTAATAGTATTGTGTGTATAATATTGCATGTGTCAGATACATGACATCTAATAATTAATCATTTATCACATTTAAAAATCAATTATAATTATCCATAAGATTTTAATTATCAAAAAATTAATTGATGAATTTAAATTAAATTGATTGGAATTTTTTTGAAGATATTTATCTTCCCATAAAAGTTATTCTTATTGATTTAGTAATTCCCCACTATACATAATTTTCATGAACCGGGTCAGGTCGCTATTGGACCTGGCACCCGACCCGATCTGTGACATGGCCTGAAGGGCGTTCCCGATCCCCACGGGCTGGCACAAGTGCACTGGTATCAAAACATTACATGTGGGAATGATTTAACCAAAATATTAAATAGAGAACCAAAAACAAGTTAAATAAAATAAAATTGAAAACAGACAACCAATCAGACCTTAAACTAAAAATAGGATTAAGTCTATAATTCAACTAAAAACACAAAGTGAAGAACAAAAATGATAGATAACGAAGACTCTAATACTAATCTCCAAGTGACATGAGAAGTTATAACCCTAAGATACTAACACCAACCTACACACGAAAACCAACAGCATCTAGAACCACTACAACTAATCATGGTGTCTCAAATTTGAATACACAAGAACAAGGTCTACATACACTCAAAGGTGTAGGTAGGGTGTGATCCAAGAGCCCAGCATGATGTCAAAAAATGAAAATGTTCCACACATAGTTATTTAATTAAAAATACATTTACAATATTAACTAAAGAAATGAAATAAATTCTTGAATAGTTTAAAGGAAAACAGAATTAAATAAAACAGTTCCGAATGGAATAAATTAAATTAAAACACACACACTCACTTTTAAGAAAATCAATGTGTCACACTGATGAGCATAAAGTAACAAATGAGTAATAATATGGGAGAGGCTGCATGGTTGTTAGCTAGCTTGGGTCCTTATATCTTCGTGTCTTTGTGAAAAATGGCTTAAAATGCCATCACCCTCTGAAAACGTGGCATAGAAGGCCACGACCCTCTGAAAACCTAGCTTCGAAGACCACGACCCTCAACAAAAGCATATGTTTAGTTAGTGTTGAAATCTTCAATCATCCTAGTGAAACTGGGTCGAGCCACCTCCAGAACACTAGCCCACCAGTCTAGTCTACCCTCTTATCTACTCAATCTTTCTGGTTTGTGCTCAAACAAATTTAACATTCATTTCACATGTCACACCAATGCATAAAATCCAAACAGGGTATTGAATCATGAAAAATCACAATTCCCACCCAAACACTTTTTCAAACCGTACACACACCAAAATCTATTTAAAACATAATCTGCATAGGTTGCATACTCAACTAAACCATATAAACAATTTAAAAGACACCCACCACTAAAAAAACCACCAATTACAAAAGTAAACTCAATTTTTAAATAAGGCTCACACATAAACATTTTTCAAACAAGTATCACACCATTTTCATAACTATGTAAACCATAAAAAAATTATAAAGCAATATGAAAAGGTTGTCACATGGTTTTTCACAATCTAAAGAAACTATTTATAAATTCAAACACACTCACATATCACAGGCTCTCAAATAAAATTTTATAGTGTGACCTACACTACCCAAATAGTTTGATAGAAAACCGTACACCATATGATAAAAACAATAGCATAAAGCTCATAATTTAATATTCCATAAATAAAATCTTATAAAACAATTTAGAATAAATCATTTGGTGTTAACCACTATACTCTTGCATAAACTTATTTCACGACCAAACACACATAACGTCCAATGAAAAATACTGCTCTCACCACTTTCACAATATAATAAGATAACCACACGATTCAAATGTCACTAATAGAGTTATCATCAGAAAAAACCCAATAATATGAAATATCTACTAAAAAATTTCAATGCAAGTCAAAAATCAAATAAAAACAAAATATCACAATAAAATAAAAATTAATTAATATGGGAAACAATTTAGCAATTGTAAATTAATTCATCAGATAACAATTAGACGGGGAACCACCTACCTTGGGTAAATAATTTCCCAAAATTGGGGTTAATTCTTCAATCGCACCCTAGTGGAACTATGAGGGATGCAAAGAGAACTCTAAAAACAAGATATCAAACCATTAGCATTAAAAACTATGCAAAACATAGAAAACCCTACATAAATATTTTACCAAAATGAAATAATCAACTACTGGAGGGAGGCGCGTCTGGTGGTGGAGTCACACGATGGAGGAGGCGAGCTCACGGCTATCGGAGGAGGGAGGCGTGACTAGTTCGGTGCACTTCTCAATAAGGGAGTTCACCTGGGGCTTGGCTGAATAGGCGAGGGAGGTCCAAGGGGGCGGCGTAAGGCAGTACATGGGGAGTCGGGGCATTAGAGCATGGTCGCCGGAGGGGGTTCAGGGCGCCGGAGGGGAGCAGTAACAAAGGGGTGCGGGGCATCGTAGGAGATCAGTGCTGGAGGAGGCATCAACCTTGAATGGTGCTGGTCTGGCGAACGGTGTGGGCAAGGAGAATGGAAGGGAGGGAGGTGCAGTGCAACCCAATGGGGGAGAAGTGGGATTCATGGAAGAGAGCGTAGGTGGAAAGAGAGATAGAGGGTAAAGGAAACCCTAAAAAGGAAGAAAAAGAAAAGAAAAGATAAAATATAAATAAAACTAAAAGAAACAAACTAATAAAAATATTAATATTAATAATAATAGTATTTATAAACTAAATCCTTAACAAATAAAATAAGAATAGAAATAAAAAAAATTGTGTAAATAAAAGTTATATCCAATTAATGGTTACATTAATTAAAATGTCAACAATTTTAATGAGAATAATTAATGGTGATAATAATAAAAATGAAATTAATGATATTAGTAAATGTGGTAACAAACTTACATAATATTAACCATAATAAAAAGTATTACCGTATTAATAACATAAAAAAATTTATATTCTTTGTTAATATAAAATTATCCCTAAACAATATTATTATTGTAATCATTAAAAAAATTTCATAAATTTTGTTAATGTTTTTACATTCATTTATTTCAATTTCATTACTCATCATCATTTTATTATTCCTTTATGTTTTAAATCATTTATGAAAGCTGAGAAGACTGTGTGGTCTCAGAACAGTGCCCTGCCCATATGTCCAGTGATGCAAAACAGAAACACTCATAATAATAATAATAATAATTATTATTATTATTATTATAATAAGATAATAAGATACCTAATAACCAAAATAATAACCTATACAACGATAATCGTAATAAAATTCTATTAATAAAAATAATAATCTCAATTAAATAATTCTCCAAGAAAATGATAATATTCTCAAGTGACATAAATATTTTCATTACTATAAAAACCCTTGTTAATTCGTCTTAATTTATTAGTTGACTATTGGGAAAGATGAGAGGCGAGGTGGGAGAGGTCGCACGATGGCCCAGTCGAGGCTGCGCGACTTCGGCCATGGTGCACTGGACGTAACAATGGGCGAATCATTCGTTTTTAAATAAGAGATCAGAAATTTTATGGTGGTCCTCGACCCGAAATATCAGATGACCAATAAAAATAATAAAATAAATAATATAAGAAGGAAATATACTTCAATTCTCCCAAACATAATGCTTTCTGTCATCAGAAATCCAAACCTAAAGTTGAGACTCAATGAAGAAATTAATACCCCACTAAGGATCAAATAGGATCCCTAAAATCAAAAATCCCAAAGAGGAAAAAGAATCATGATCAGAGAAATTGAATCAAAGAAAACTTCAAGAAATTCCTAAAATGTCTCTCAAATACATGTATCCTTCCACAATTACATATAACTCCTCCAATTAACTAATCAATGAATGGAACTCTCGCACCCACAGAAACAAACTTCACAAGCTAAAACAACTCATTCACTATAAAATTAAAACCATGTAGTTTGGCTAGAACGATCAAACAAGACCAACCATGTCCAAGGAATACACTTATCACATACCACCAAGTCATATCTTGAGACAGAACTAAAAATTACAAAAAGGGAATTCCCAAAGGGGATCTACACCATTAAAAATTAGCTAACGCCCGAGAGAAGGCTGTAAAACTGACACGGGGAGGCCCGAGCAGACTTCCCAGCATTACAAAAAAGTCAAACACCTATTTATTCAAGAGGCTTTTGAGCAAGATCCATTGTGGGTCTCCCCACCATTATGATCATAAAAAGATATAAAACATTGAGAATTTTCTTACAGTGACCAAACACCCCACCACAAGGGGAGGGGAGGGAAGAGCCCAACTACAGGGGCGTCAAAACCACATCTGAAGACAATCCAACATTATCCACATTCCTGGATGAGACCTATTAAACTTTGATACTGATTTAACAAACTTACCTCATAAGGGCCACTAAAGTGATTTAATTCAGTGGGACGCAACCCCTATGACTTTAAGAAGACAAGAGCAACACACCTACACATTGTCACAGAAACCATACATAGCCTGACAGTTCATTCGGAACGAAACAACTAAAAAAAGACACAATCTAAATCACCTTTAAATTCAACACTGATGAAAGAAATAAAGTCGAGGTTTCATACACTCTCGGGATACCTGACCACGCTCCAGATTCACTCCATGGCCTATGGCTGGATCCCTAATGTTTGAATCATCTCTTGCCTCACTGTCTGGTATTGAAGACTTCTGAACGTAGAATCTCCATTCAATATCACATATAACCACTCCGTAACTGAGACAACACCAAAAAACAAAAAACACCATGACATTAAACTACTCCTTCACAATACATCCCCCCGAACATAGGTTTAGAGGATATACATGAATCACCTCTTCAACTTACCCATGAAACATAAGAAGGAAAGATGCATGAAAAACACTCCCCTCTGAACAAAAAAGATCGAACTCCCTAAGAGGAGGATACACTCCAATGAAAACAAGGATTCTCAGAGGGTTCTATGAAATACACCTTTTCTCTTCAAGAGAACTCACACTGCAGGACATCCCTAAACATTACCATTGCGGCCAAGAAATGTACTACAAAGCCCTTCAAGACACTAGGCAACACAGATAATTCTGAACCACCTTTACCCTTCCTTGCTAGAAATCCATTCATCGCTTACATAGGGAAACCTTCAGACTCAACGATATCAAACTTCATACCAGAAAACTATGAAAACTCATAGTGACCAAATCTCCTATCAATTTCCCCCAAGTATGTCATCTCGCTACTAGTGGATTTTCTTGACCAAAATGATGAAGGAAAACACTTACCACTATCACTCAAAGGAGAGAGTGATTTATTTAATCAAATAGAGGGTCATCCAAAGACAAATTAACCATATCCACACATCAATTTCATGCCAATGCTTTATGGGGGGAATAAACTAGTCAATAAATAAAACCATGGACCTAACCAAATTGGTCCAATGGCCAAGACATACTGTAAGAGGACACTAAACATATAGGTAGAACTGCAGCAAGGGATTCCCGATGTACTTTTACAAAGCATTCACTAACTACACGATTGCATACCAACTTACAAATGAGAATTCAAAATCAGGAAACAGATCTTCTAAAAAGGATTTTTGGCTAAAAACACCTCAAATAAATCATTTCAAAAATAGATGGACACACCATGAAACCAACATTTACTAAAACACCAAATTATTATTTAATAATACTTTTTGAAAATAAGTAAAGCTTGTGGGTTGCACAAACAACAATGGTGTCCCATGGGCCTCACATATGCATGTTCTCGTGCCACACTGGAACCCACCTCATATCAATCCAGGAATTCACCTGCTCATGCCATTAAAAATTTATTTTTCCATATACATTCTTATATATTGTTTCCAATGAGAACACCAAGAATAAAAACCAATCCTTTCCATTTTTTTCAAAACCAAAACATTCAACCCACACTGTTTAAATCTCACACATAATTTTCTTTAAAAAGCGCTTTATTTTAAAACATTTTCCAAGACCAGGTCATTTTTACTTAAAAACCAGATTTCCATGAATCCAAAACAATTAAAAAGGGAACAATACAAGAGGGATATTGTGTCAGTGGGTGACTGGGACATATGGTTAGTGACCATATGCCAATCATGCCACCTCTAGTGAGGGTATTCTAGGATATCGTCACCAGCTCCACATGGCTTTCCAGACCCTGCGAGCTCACTAGGACCACTGAACTTACCCCTTTTTCATTTACTTGAAAATATATTAACCACATGGACTAAAGATTTAGATAGACCATAACTTACTTTAGAAACTCGAGTCCCGCCACATGGTGCACTGGCCAGTCACATTTCTCATAACTAGAATGTGGAGTTCAGACTACCTTAACTTTGGTCTACATTGAATCTATCCCAAAATAAAATGACCCAACGGAGAAAAACCTGCTCTGATATGATTTTTTTAGGAACTAGGCCAATCTCCATCTTTCCAGGTGCCCGAACCCGTATGCGGCATGGCCCGAAGGACATTCACGATTACCATAGGCTGGAATAAGTTCCCGAGTATCAAAAAATTAGACATGGGAATGATTTTCCAGAAATAGTAAATAGAAAACCACCTAAAAGTTATTTAAACTAAAACTGAAAACATACAAACAAACAAACATTAAACTATAAAGTGGTTTAAGTATTCAATTCAACTAAAAACTCAAAGTGAACAACAGATATGATAGAGAACTATGACTCTAATAATAACCTCCAAGCGACATGAGTAGCTACATCCCCACGATACAGACACCAACCAGTACGCAAAGACAAAAATCATCCAGAACCACTTCCACTATGTAGGGTGTCTCGACCTGGAATACATAAGAACAAGGTATGCATACACCCAAAGGTGTATGTTGGGTGTGAACTAAGAGCCTAGAAGGATTTCACCCAAGGAAAAGGTTCCACACATAATTATTAAATGACAAATAAATTTACATTATTAAGTAAATAAAATAAATAATTTCTTGAATAGTTTAAAAGAAAACAGAATTAATGAAAACTATTTCAAATGAAACAACTTAAATTAAAACACACACACTCACTTTTAAAGAATAAAAAGTGTCACACGGACGAGCGTAATATATCTAATGAGCACTAATATGGGAGAGGTCACATGGGTGTATGATATCTTTGGTCCCTAAATCTTTGTGTCTCAATGAAACATTGCTTAAAAGGCCACGACCCTTAGAAATAGTGGCTTAGAAGGCCATGAAGATTAGAAAAACGTGGCTTAGAAGTCCACTAACCTTAGAAAATCATATGTTTTGTTAGTGTTTCAATCATCAGTCCTTCCAGTGAAATCGGGTCGAGTCACGTTCGGAACACTAGCCCACTAGTCTAGTCTACCCTCCTAGCTACCTGAGCTTCCCAGTTTCTACTCAAGCAAATTTCAAGTTAATGTCACATGTCACAGTAATGCATAAAAGACAAACATGGTATTGACACATGAAAAATCACAATTTCACTCCCAAACCCACTTTTAAAACCATACACACACGAAAATATTTTCATAACATAATCTGAATAGGTTGCATACTCAACTAAACCATCTGGACAATTTAAAAGACACCCACCAATAAAAAAACCACCACATACAAATGTAAATTCAATTTTGAAATAATTCACACAATAAAAAAAATTTCAAACATATTTCACAACATTTTTATAACAATGTAAACCATAAAAAATAATAAATCTATATAAAAATGTGTCACATGGTGTTTCAGAAACTAAAGCAACTATTTATAAACTCAAACACACTCACACATCACATGCACTCAAATAAGATTTTAAATTGTGACATGCACCACACAAATAGTTTGATGGAAAACCTTACACCGTATTAAAAACACAATAGAATAAACCACATAATATAATAGGCCATAAATAAAAGCTTATAAATCAATTTAGAATAATTTTTTTGCATTAACCACTAAACTCAAGAATAAAATTCATTCATGACCAAACACACACGACATCCTATGAAAAATACAGTTCGCACCACTTTCATAACATTATAAGATAACCACACAATTCAAAATTCACTAATAGAGTTCTTAGTAGAAAACACCCAATAATATGAACAATATATTAAACCATTTCAATGAAAATAAAACATCAAATAAAACTATCTTCAAAGAGAAAAAATTAATTAAATAGTATTTGAAACAATTTAGGCATTACAAATTAATTCTTCAGATAACAATTAGGCCGGGAACCACCTACCTCGGGTAAAAAATTTCCGTAAATTGGTGTGAATTATTCAAATACACCCATGTCGCACCACGAGGGATGCAATGTGAACCCTAAGAACAATATATCATACAACTAGCATACAAAACAACCCAAAAAACCCAAACCCAAAATAAAAAATTTACCAAATGAAATAATCAACTATCGGGGGGAGGGGCGTGTGGCGGTGGAGTCATACGAGGGACGCGGGGAGCTCACATCTACCGAAGGAGGGAGGCGTGACTGGTTCTGTGCACTACACAAGAAAGAATTTCGCCGAGGGCATGGCTGAACAGGAGATGGGGGTTCATGGGGGTAGCGCAAGGTGGTGCATGGGGAGTCGGGTGTCGGAGCATGGTCACCGGAGGGGGTGTGGGGCACCGGAGGTGAGAAGCACTGGAGGACTGCGGAATGTTGGAGGTGAACAATGCCAGTGGATTGTACAATGCCAGAGGTGAGATGATCCATATGCGACATCATCCTAGTGGGGTGCTGTTCCGGTGGACGGTGCAGGAAAGGAGAATGGTAGAGAGGGAGGTGGGACACGACCCATGTGGGGAGAAGAGGGCATTGTGGAAGAGAGGGGATGGAGAGAGAGAGAGGGTAAAGGAAACCCAAAAAAAGGAAAAGAAGAAACTAAAAACGAAAAGATAAAATAAAAATAAAACTAAAAGAAACAATCTAATAAAATAATAATAATAATAATAATAATAGTATTTATAAACTAAAACCTTAATAATAAAAATAATAATGATAATAAAAATAATTGTGTAAACAATGTTATATCCTCAGAATTATAAGATTAATTAAAAAGTAAACAATTTTAATAAGAATAATTAATGGTGATAATAATAACAATGATATTTATGATATTTGTAAATTTGGTAACAACCTAACATAATATTAACAATAATAATAAGTATTATGATTTTAATAAATTAATAAATTGTATATTATTAGTTATTAATAATAATATTCTTAAACAATATTATTATTATTATCATTTAAAAAAAATTATAAATTTTATTAAACATTTTATTTTCATTTATTTCAATTTCGTTACTCATTATCATTTTATTAGTCCTTTATGTTTTAACTCATTTTTGAAAGCCAGGAAGACCACGTTGTCTCAGAACCTTGCCCCGCCCATATGTCTGATGATGTAAAACCCGAACACTCTTAATAATAATAATAATAATAATAATAATAACAACAACAACAACAATAATAATAAGATAATAACATACCTAATAAACTAAATAATAAACTATACAATGATCATCTTAATAAAATTCTATTAAAAAAATAATCCTCTCAATTAAATTGTTATCAAAGAAAATAATAATATTCTAATGTGACATTAATATTATCATTATTATTAAAACCCATAGGAATTTGTCTTATTTCATTAGGTGAACATCAGGAATAATGTGCGGCGAGCGGGGTGAGGTCACGTGGTGACCCATGCAAGGTCGCGCGGCGTCGACCGCAGTGCGCTGGACGCAACCAAGGGCAAAACATTCGTTTCAAAACAAGAGATCAAACATTTTAAGTCCGGCCTAGACCTGAACTATCAGATGCCAAATAAAGATAATAAAATAAATAATTTAAGAAGGATGGGTATGACAGTAATCCTTAAAAATTATTAAAGCCCACCATTTTTTCGTCAATGGGTTCTGAAGATGAAATAATGTTAAGTGTTTAGGAAGTAGTTACTTTTCTTTTATTATGTTTAATATTTAATTACCAATGTATAAATAGAACCATATATGTATATTTTTTAGAAATACAAAATCAAATTTATCCATGGTGATGCAATCTCTTGTATATATTTTAATATAATAAAATAACCACTTACACTAGGCTACTGGGGTATGGTTTCTTATAGTTAGTATCAGGAAATGACTAGTAGTAACCATGGGAACAAGATTTAGGAAAACATATATTAGGGAAGTTATCCATGTGATATAAATTGAGGATAAATGTAGAATAACATTCAAATGAAACCATATTTATGTGGTTTGTTACACATAACATTTTTAATTATGTAAAGTATGTGATTAGTTTTTGGACTTTCCATTACATTTAATAAGGATGAGATATAACAGAGTGGATTAATTCATTTATAAATGACTCCTCATATATGGAATTAGAACCTCAAAAATTAACATGATTCAAAGATTATAGAATAAAAAACCATTATGTTCTTATGTCTATATTTTTAAGGGAACATGTCATTCAAACATACTCAACATATGAAGAAAAATTATCATGTATCAACTACATAATTAATGAATTATCAATGTATTATATCTTTAGAGTGGATAATAAGTACATTGGTATATATAAGAAAAAACTAAATAAATTAAATAATAGAATGAAATATTTTACAATATGTGATAATTGTGGAAATAAACACTAAGGTACTTTCTAAAATGGAATGTTAGTTTTCTAAATGTGGGGAGAGAAATGCCACTCTACTTTTTATTGATTGGTTAAGGAAAAGGTATTGAAGGTAACATTATTAAAATTCAAGGAGATGGGACACTATTCAAATCAATGTTTCTAGAATAAAATGATTATATACCAAAAGAGGATAATAGATCATGGTCAAGAAAACACTATTGGAACAAATGTAGAGTAATGAGTTATATTCAAGTGTTTTTATTTTATAATTTTATATCTATATATATAATCTTTAATCCAGTAGATATAAGAATCATGATATATATAAGGAGAGTGTTGCAATGCTTATTATTTATGTAATTAAGAAGCATGAGATGAATAAAACTTGCAAACAAGGGAATTTATTCTTTTGTAAGATAATATTTTTGAAATCACATAACTTCTAAATGATAACCCTAAATATATTCATCATGTTTAGATAATAACAAAAAGAATTTAATGGGATTATATTATTTGACTTGATGGTGATTAGTTATCTGATTCTTATTTTATGCGAGAATTATTATATTTTTATATTTAAAAAATATATTCAAAAACGTGATGTATTATTTATTATAGAGGGATTAATTTTTTAATAATGGTTAAATTGATATTTTGGTATTAATACATTTTGTACGTGAAGATAGAAGTTATATTATTTGTAATATTTAGATATTAGGTTGATTTCTGAAATTTAATGACATTCATTCAACCTTATTGGTCAGTGAATTCTTGAAGACATATTTTCAATGAGTGTTAAGGTAAAATATTTATTTAATGTCCTACGGATATTCTATTTTATGATTATGAGATGATTGACATATTGGATATCATATGTTACAATTTTGGTTTCTCTAAACAATTAAATCTGGATGGAATAGATTGTTGGTCCAATGATTCATATAATTTCTTCATTAAAAAATTATATTTCCTGAGTATCCATCTATATATATATATTAAATGAAGTAGATATAGATAGGGGCAGAAAAAATGATGATATAATATAGAGGAAAGGAATCGTGAATGTTTATTTTCTTAAGTTATTCTCTATATAGTAAAGGAAAACCCAAACTATAAGAAAATGATATTTTTATAAAAAAATCATCAGTAAATGTTTCATTTACCTACATAAATAGTACTTTCATAGATCTTAGGTTTATGTTTTTTTTAAATTAAATTTTTAATCACCATGAAATATATCAATCTTCATCAGAAAAAGACAGTTATATTTTCTACTATGACTATATATTCACCTTTTACAAATGATATCACAATAAAATGCTTAATTTTAATTTCTAACCTTTGTATATATCTTCCCCTAATATTAATTTGTTGTATTATTAACCAAATTTACTCTTTAGGTTTCCCAAATATGAATTTTCAAGTATCATCCATTGATTTCCGAAGTTCAATTTCAATATTATGAAGATAGAATTTATTGAAGGAAGGGAGAATATAATAGCCTTAGATTTTATGATATGTATATTATTAAATAAAATGAATTCATTCGATTACATAAATTTCACCCTATACAATGATTAAACGAATATGGACATACTTTCAAAAATTAACAAGACTATTGAAATAGTAATGTGATCACTAGAAATAGAAATGTTGAAAGTAGGAAATATTAATGTGTATATTTGAATAATAAACCCACCTATATTGTAATAAATAAAATATAGGTTTCTCAAAATAATATATCATATAATAGAATCATAGAACAAATAAATAAATTATTACAAATGATAAATTAGTTGTTGATATTATTGTTGAACGTAAATATTAAATTATAATATTGTAGTGAATATTATCATTTAAATGAAAGTGTACATTAATAATGTAGACTCATAAATTAATATTTTGTTTAATAATTTCTATAAGAATATATTATGAGGCCTTTGTTAATATTTAAATGTTTCAAAAAATTATTTATAATATTAAAATACATATTTTCAAATAAATTATTATTATAAATAATTAATTAATTACTAAAATTAAAAAAAATTAATAAAATTTATTTCATTTATGAAATCTAAATATAAAAAAAGAGAGAAATGTTTGAATTTTTCTAAAATAGATTATTTATTGTGAACATTGAAATGTAATAATTTATGTTTCTTAATATTTTAATCCAAATAACTGAATTCTATAGACATGAATTATTTAATAATTCATTCATTGTAACTCACATGCACTATTTACTATACTTATTCATAAGAATCATCACTAATGAAAGTCTAGAGATAAAAAATAATTAAATGAATAAAATAATCAAAAAACACTTCTCTCCAACATTATAAATACTACACCTCACAACCCCTTCTCCAAATAACATATATGATTATTATAATTCTTAAATTTAGCCCAATTACACTCTAAAACCAGTTACCAATGTCCTAATTTTTCTTTTAATATCAGTTGACCAATCTAAAGATCCATAATGAGGTTATTATGTTTACACTATATAGGCGGTTAAATCCTTTTTTTGTTATCTTATAATTTTTCCTTTTACTATCTTAATTGTAACCCCTATATCCAAATATAAAATATAAATCCATTATATTATAAATAACATAATTTTAAAATATTAATTTATATCCCTCATTAAATCCCTTCTCTGCATTCTTTTATTCTAAAAATATCAACATGATATATGATATCACGATTTACCACTATCATGGATGATGAATTATAATTTTCCACTACCACCTTCAAGGATGTTCATAAATCCATTTTTATGAATATATCATATTTTAGTATAATTATAATAACATATATACTGTTGGGGAAAAAATATATGTACAAGATATTAAATAAAATGTTATATGAATCTAATGGTCATAAAAAACCACCAAAATAAATCAAATCATTTTAGAGTCCTTTAATATATTGGACCATTCTCATACCATATAACCATATCATATAATATCATTAAACATCATGGTGTTAATAAATAAAATATAATTTCAATTTTTCGGAACTTTTTATATTTTACATAAAATTCCATACTTGTATACAAGCAATCAAATCATGAAAAATCTTGAAAATGAATACTCCATGAATAATGAAATTGAATCTTATAACTCATTAAAAAGCCCGTACAAGATATTAGTGAAATTATAATAATAATATAGATGAATAAATTGTTCTTAGTAATATAATTAATGGATCTAATTTGATTATCCCAGACATTATATACAAGGGTAGATCGCTTCTAGACATAAGGTAAAAGGTTTCCCATCTCACAATTATTTGAATAATTTATGTCTTTATTACCAATTATTTCATTATTGTGGTGCATGTGTATGTAACAATGACATATCATATCATATAGAATTTATCTTCTGGGTTTTAAATATTTAAATTGATAATTATTTATTTTATGGGGAATACGAATCGATTGATTACAAAATTGTAAGGGATTATCTCTAAGCATCCATTTTTCCTTCATTTTACACATCCCCTCTCCATAAAAAATGTAATTAAAAATTAATATTATTTAATCCATGAAAATTATGTGTTTTTCCAAAAAAAATAATTAACTTTCTCAATATTAATTTATTTTATCTACAAATAAATATTTCATAAAGTTCTCAAATAATTCCTCCTGATTAGAAAACATAATTAAAGAGAGATTCGCAATTTCATACACAATATCAAGTACATAAAATTGTATAATTTAAAGAACCAGTATTTTTATGAAATCATTTATTTTTCATTAAAAATAATTGTATTTCATTAATTTTTTTGTACATACAATTATTCCTTTGTCCCCTTTAAGAACTTTTTAATATTTTCCCTTAAGCTGAACTAATGTGGGTCATTTCTAATGTTTCATAAATCCAATTTTAATATGATTTCACATATTATGGATATAATATATCATTATCTATGAATATTTACCCTTTTTAAATCTATTATTTTATGAATTTTATTATATTAAAATTCATATAACATTTTTTACATGTTCTTTTATCCATGATAGTTAATTGATTGAATAGGGAAATATTGATAGATTAATATTATTTATTTAAATCATATATTTGAATATAGGAAACATTATTTGATAATTAACTAGATATATAAGGGATTGTTTCTATATTTATGACCTATTTTGTGGACCGTTTTATAAAATATCTACAGGTTGGGGTCTTATTATTGCAAGTGCCTCAATGCATTAGTAGTCTCATGAGATGAAATTAATTGGAGGCAAACCATTCATGCTTATATTAAAAAAGGGTCAATGTGTTCCTTCCCAAATAATAAAGTTATCTTGAAAAAATTCATGGAGGTATAAGGATTTATGTTGTAGATCCCTGACATCAAATATTTAATGATTACCTCAATTTAGAATATATTAATTATTCTCTTAGGGATATTCCTTGTGAAAAAATCTATAGAATAATTTTAATTCTATTTATTTGAATGTGTTTTTAAGTTATTTATACTTCAATATTTATTATAATTATAATTTTAGGTTATCATCCTCATTCCCAAATTGTTTCAGAGAATAATATCTCAGTAATTAATTTATTTTCATTTTCATGGTTGTAAAGATGAAATTATTCAATAAGTGTCATAGAAGCAGTTTATTTTCTACTATTATGATCTATGATTAATTTCCATATAAGTTATGGGAGAATTTATGTATGTTAATATATATTAATGTAAAAATCATCAACCATTGGTGGTGTGATCTATTTTATCTATTCCATTGTAATGAAAAACTCTAGGATACTAGGGTTAGGATATTTATACACCTCCAATGGCCCGAAGGCCTAATTTTTTTATTAATTTATGATATTACACCTTTTAAGTGGTGAGTTGGAACCCTTACAAGGCTCGTAGGCATATGTATTACATGGCCTGTAGGCCTTAGAATAATTCACTTCCTCTAGGATTCAAACATTACATACAACCCAGACTAACTACATAGAACTTCTCCTAACAAGCATCTTTATCGTGAAATCAGCTCTCCGCATTCTCATGGCTGTTCGACTAGGCATTCCCATGCATGCACAGGCTTGTCCTGATATAATGTGTTATACCCTCTCATTCTTTAATTCCTTTTATCTTCTTTTGTGTTGATTTATCCTTTCTCATCCTCCTTGTAGAGCTTGTTCATTGTATATTGTTTGGTTTTCCTCTTCACTTAAAGGTGGCCCGAAGGCATTGAGGTGCCCCGAAGGCCTTACTGACCAAATGGCCTGGGGGCCCAAAGGCCTTAAAGGACTCAAGGACCAAATCATTGGCCCGAAGGGCCAAACAGGGGAATATTCCATGATGCTACAATGCCAAACAATGACTATTACATTTCCGCTACAGTACCTGCTACCGCACCCTCGGAAATTCTGCCTCTGCCTGGATCTGATCCCTAGTCACTTGGATGGACTTATGGAGTCCTTAACAACCAATCTAAGGCGCATGTGCAGGATTTTTATACACGACCTAGAAATTTTACATACATTATATATATATATATATGTTAATGGATGTCTTATGAAGATTATATTAATTGTGGTTATCCTTATGATTGAGAAATCATTTCGAAATGCATATCTTGTTCCAATTCTATAGTTTCTCACCTATGGGGATCAAGAATATCTTTTAAACCATTCCATTGGAAGGGGTGAGTATTTGTTTTGATAAAAGAACATAATAGTTCATGAAATATATAAAAATCCAAATAATAGAGATAAAATTTAGAGGGAATAATAATTAGACTATATCTACCTTAGTGGATTATAGAGATATATTAAACCACTCAATTAAGTACAATGGGATTGAAAAGATGATAGAATAACTATACAGATAATCATTGAAGATATATTGATTTTTATATTGGGGAAAAAATATTTTATAAAATATAACCATGGTAGAGGTTTATTAGAATTGAAAATAAATGGAACATGAAAACTATACACATTAGTCATATTTTGAATTTTGATAATGATGAGATTATATCATGTCTAATTTCACACCCTCTATGAATATCACAAGATTGTGAGGTGGTTTATTTGTAAATTATTATGGATGTTTTTTAAAATGAATGGTGACATGAATTGGTCACCCATTTAATACACTATTGATGTATGTTTTTTAAGCCCCGTGCTTTAGAGATGTGTTCACGAGATTTATCACATATACTAATACCAAATATTAGTAGACTAGAACATGATCTTACTTATGAGGGATATCTGGTGGGTATATTAGTCCCTTGAGATAATGTGTTATTAAATATGACCACACATCTAGTAACATTTTTTTGGATAAACAATATAATTGGGGATGTCATGTGGGATGCCAATGACTTAACAAGAAAAAACACCATCATCATTTTCCATTGAAGTACTTAATTTTCAATTCATAATTTTTTAATATTGGTGGGTGTGAAAATTGAACAATTTTTTTATACATTTGGATTTCAATAATAATCATTTGATTGGAACCAATGAATACTTACAACACTGGAAAAATTTATATATATTATTTTGTTAAAATATTATAAAACAATATAAACAATAATACATAATGATAAATATACATGATACATAATTATAAAAAAAATAGAATGAATAAAAAGAGTAAATAAAAAATGATAATAATTAAATATCCAACCCTATGGTTTTCTTTGATGATCAAAATTATAATTATAAATATTGATGTGATGTAAACTATTCTAACTATGATAACTAATTTAAGAGATAAATAAGGTAGTACATTGAATTATTTATATTGACATATATTTTGTTATATTTTAGATGATAATATGGGCTCTGATAGTTAATTTGATGTTGTATATATAGATAATAAAAATGAGTTCTGTCGATATATAGACATTAACTATTCAATTATCAATTGGAATTATGAATTAATTATAAATTTCTGGGACTAATGTGTTGTTATTAATATATTTTAAATGTAATTATGATTGTAAAAAATTTATATTTTTAAGAAAATTTAGATATAATTTTATATATTGAATATTTTTTGTTAAAAACATATATAGAAAATGTATTTTATAATATTAATTCAATTATATTAAAATTAATAATTAAAAATAAAATGGTTCATAAAATTGAATAGGATTAAAATTAATTATTTATAAATTTTAATAATTTAATTTAATTGTAAATTTTTTTTATGAATTATTTTCGATGTGTTTGACTTCTATGATGATATATTAACATCTAACTTAATAAATTATTAATTTAAAGAAATTTATAATTTATATTTGGTAAAAAAATATTAATAAAAAATTAATGTGGATTATTAGTTTTTCATGAATAATAAATAATTCAAATTTATATTTACAATATTGTTTTATAAAAATTTATTTCCATGTGTTCTCCAATTTTTAATAAAAATTAATATTAAAAACATTATT
Source organism: Viscum album (assembly GCA_963277665.1). Lineage (NCBI taxonomy): Eukaryota > Viridiplantae > Streptophyta > Magnoliopsida > Santalales > Viscaceae > Viscum > Viscum album. The sequence continues at coordinate 23,512,797 of OY728120.1, read as the reverse complement.
GTTGAATATAAATAAAATTATTTTAATATTTTGAGTCTACAATTAAAATTTAAATATCATGATACTTTTAAATTTTATTCCTATATTTTTTTATTGATGTAAAAATTGGGGAGTCAAAGTTAATGGTAAATTGAGGGGAAAGAGAAAGGGTAATAATTAATACCATAAATACAAAAAAACAATTACCACTAAATTCATGTTCCTTTGAATTCAAAATCAATCCCATTAAATTTTTCATTACAGAAAAACATTAAATGAGAAATTATATTACATATATATTATAGACTTTAGATTTTTTAGAATGACAACTAAATTAATCAATAATAGTATCATCCTTTATATTTACAATACCATAACTTCCATTGGATTCCACTCATGTCCCAAAAATATTATATGCAAACAACTTATCTCCATGGTTTAGGAAATTTTGGATAAAATTATGGATCTGTAATCCTTCACTTCTAATTGAGTCATAATAAAAATATTTATCTTTTAATATTTGTTTTATCTTCTCACAATAGTTTTTATATATATTCCTCATTCACATATTCAATAATATTATTGAGAAAATTGATAGTTTATATTTAAAATAATTTTTTAACTTCTAAATAAATATTATATTTATATTTAATTTTTTATTATCTCACATTCAGTTCTTCTAATGTAATTTTTAATTTGTTTATTTTAGCTCATTTATATATATTGTTACCACTTACTCAACAATAAGGATTAAAAAATATCAAAACATTAATATATTCTATTAGTAAATATTATAATATATGATTAAAATTATAAAATGGTAATATAAATTATTATATTACACAATAAAATTAACTCATTTTCATGATTCATTTTTCCCAAAAGTTGAATTTATAACCCTTCAATATGAACCATTTCCAAAAATCAAAATAGAAAAAAAAATGTTACTCTAGAATCCAAACCGAAATATCTGTTAAATATCTATAAAAATTATATATTTTATGAACACATGATCATGTTATACATACTAAAAACCATATACCCATGAAATCATGGAACTAATTAAATAATTAATAGAAAATTATAATTTTTAACAATTAATGATTAGTAAATAGTTATCAAGATATCATAAATAATTATTTTGTATATCTATTACATTAATTACATTTCATAAATTGATTATACATTTTTTAGTGAATTTGTGAATATGAAGTATTTCCAAGAAAGGGTGTTTCATCTATAATTCCTTTTATTCAAATGTGTTTCATATTAGGCACACATTTTTCAATTATTAATATATATCTTTTTTATCATCATATATTACAATGAAATATATTTAATTCATGAAAATTTAATTTCAAAACTCTAAATCCTTAACATATGTTTATGAAATTAACAATGTTAAAAGTGTTTTTTAAATTAATGTCAATTTAATTGGGTCATAATATATCTTCAATGATATAACTATTTTTATTTCTATTTATTTTACATATTTAGTATAAAATAAATTATTTTCTAATTTTATAATTCTAAATATATGTTTCCTAAAAAATAACATTATTTGATAATTTTTATAGTTATTAATAATATAACTCCATTATGAAGAATTATAATACTATATATTTTATGATTTTTTTTCCACACGCATGCTCTTCATTTCCAAAAGAAATATTTTTATTCATTTAAATTTAAACCAATTATATCTTTATTAACTCTCCTTTTTAATCAAAGTAATTAAAAATTTAAAAAAAAATTGTCTTTCATTGTTAGAGATTATTTTTAATGAAATTTATTTTTAAAAAATTAAACATTTAACAAATATTAAAAACTATTTTCATGATCTCAAAATATATCCTGATTTATCTAAAATTCCTAAGAATCCATTATAATGATGTTTTTTCTACATTTATTTTTTCTAAAAATATTAACCTATGTTGATATGGTTATGAACAATATGGTTACCATGTTTTTTATTATAACATCACTAAAAATAAAATTTATATCATAATTTTTCTTATGTATTTATCTATTTATATAAAAAATTTATCATCAATGGATGTACATTTCAATGTAATAATATATTTAAGCTGTCTGAGGATATTTTTTTAGAGGTATGGTTTTTTTTATTATATAATCTAAATATATATTTCTACTTATCAAATAGCCTGTAAAAATTTCATATTTTTTTTCCAAATAATGGTGTCTCATTATACATTTTAATTTTTTCACTCATGTAATTATATAAAATAATTTATCCTCAGATAACATGAGTTCTCTAATTTTCCTAGGTAGATATTTTATATGTCACGTGAAGGTATTGGTTGATCACATTTCTAACCAGATTAATAATTACAGAAATAGTTTTCTAACATTCCTGGGAAATATTAATATTATTCTATATGTTCTTATATCTATTCCAATTTTGGTTTTTCTAAAAAGAGGGTGTATAAGGTTGTACTGTAGAACATTAAAAATTTCATGTTATCATTTATCTATGTTGAAAACTCTGATGGATTCTCCCATTTGGATTTATGGGGGAGACTAACAATGATAACATAAAAAGGATTAATTAATTCTTAGAGCACGTGAGGATCCATTAACTCTATGGATATTTCATTACATGGGCTTCAACATATGGTCAATTTCTATGGTCTATATTCATGGATCTTTAAAACAGATCAATCCTGGATGTGTCGAAGGATTGAATATATGGCCAATGGAAATTTTTTCTAGCCATGATCTATATTTCCAACACCAATAATAATTATTCATCACACATGATAGTTATAATTTATGGATATATAATTTGATGGTAGTTTACTTTTTATTACATGGTTTCTCGACTGTGTGTATCCCTTTTTACCAGGGTAATGTGAAACCTTCATTGAAAAGAGGTATTTTCAACCATAAAAAAGTTGAAAGGATTATTATATTCTTGTTTTAGTAAATCACATTCAAAATAAATGTGGGGAAACCTCTAGTGACACTATATCTTAGTGAATATAGTTTCCTTTTTTCATTTGTAATATATTAGGAAATAAATTTGGATATGGAGGAATTTTGTAAGGGTATTCTTCAAGACATTCTGTGTACATGATGCGGGAACTCCCATGAAGAATATTCATATCACTTATTCCTAAAATGTTTGGGGGAGGCCGTGATGTGGGGTAGTCATTCTGAGTTCTTCAAGGTGAATTTTTTTAATTGAATAACTTATGAAACTCATCATAATTAGATTCATGGATTTATATCTAATATGTATGAGTAGAAATTGTGGGTTTCATTTGTTGATGAATTTTTTCAGTGTATTTGGAATTCTATAAACATGTCCCAATATGTGGGTATCTTCAGTTATTTGTTGCATTGTTGGATATATTCCATTTTTTGATTTGGAACATGGACTTCTATTTATTTAATTGTTTAGTTATTGTTCATTGAGATTGAGTACGGATGGAAAAATATTCATTACCTCCACTCGGGGACGTTGACCTCAGGGTATATAGGATAGGATGATTCCCCCCATTAGTGGACCCTTGATTAATGAATATATAGTGTGAATTTATGGACTTTCTAGAAGGTGGATCTTTTAATTACACTATGGATTTTTTCCGCTTGGCCTGAACTGACACTAAGGTAAATAAGAATTTCCATCACATGTCAGCCTACGAATTACACAATTGGATTCAATTATTCATTTATTGGACCCTTAAAGTGGATTTGAATGAAACCTAATCCTTCTTTATTCACTATTATATTCAAGGTAATACTTTTATTCTATTTTATATTATTTATCATGAAAAGATATAGCTAAAAAACTGGTGGAGTAGTTTCACACATGGAATGAAGATGAAATTGTATTGGGTTTCCCTGCTACATAGGACCCACATGATGCACCCGTTATATAATTTTCATCCATGGGCTGCATTATCACTAGAATATGAGAATCTTGTTAGGGTGAATGATTCTGGGTTATGCTAATTTTGATTACCCTTACCTTTTTTGTCATCTTGTGGTTTTTTTGGATCTCTAATCAAAATATAAGCATTTGATGATGTTGTATGTTTTTATAATGTAAAAATCCACTATATAATTCATCACTATGTAATATTTTTGCCATGACATTTAGAGAACATTAAAACATTGTGAATAAATTTATTTAACAAGAATTTTATACATGACATTGGTAGTTTTCCAAAATCTATTATGTTATGAAACAATTTGGATTTTCCTATATAAATAATGAAATGGGACATATATGGTATGAAATTAACACTATAATATCAATGTATATTCAGTTACACTTAAAAAATAGTATTATTTTTCATAATTTTATTAAGGTAGTGCCTCAGACTAAGTCCAAGACACAATTTATTAAAATAAAAGGAAAGAGATAACTACATGAGTCTGAAGTAAGGAATATTATTAGAATCCATATCATAAAAAGGGAGAAGGTCATCAGGAAACCTATCCATCAAAGTTATGCCCTGGTTTATTCCCTTGTTGGAGATACCATCTACAACCATGTTCTCTTCACAAAAATCATGAGTGATAATATAGTTGGTCTCCCGAATCAAAGAAAGTTAACTCATCCAACGAGTAGTCAAAGGCCATGTGAGAAAAACCACCCCTCCCAAATATAATGGATAATATTGGTGGAATCACATTTAATCTAATTATTGCACCAAACCTTTTTCTTGGAAAAATTAACATTGTGAATCAAACCCATTATTTCAGCCTCTAAAGACGAGGTGGTGCCACAGCTACCAAACAAAACATCCTCGAAACTGACCAAGTTGGTCTCTAAAAATATCTCCAAAACCTACAGGACCTCGGTTTCATTTAGTACCATAGTCAACATTCACATTAATCCATCCTAGTTGCGGAGCTTTCCTGAAAACCTAAATAGTACATTACGATTGTTTGTAGATCCAATCAAACTAATGTCGGCAAAGAATATAAAAATCTCCAACAGAGTTATCACAGTGAGATTTTTGAGTTGTAGCAGTATACCTAATAGTAATGATGACACACATCTGACCTGCCTTAAGATTGAATGAGAAATTGTTGTGGATAATGGCATTTCTATTACAACCGGTCTCATGGATGAGTTCAACAACAACAATTATGAAGAGGTCGGTGATCTGTTGAGAGGTATCAAGAACCACACAAAATTTTAATTGAGAGCTAATAGTGTCCTGGAGTATCCATCTGCAGTAAAAATGATAGAAATATAATCCCAAAGGGAAGAATCTATAGAAAATGTCAAGAACATGTCATTAGTATCTTATCTGTGCCTGTGACAAAAAGGACACATGGTGCAATGTTGGACACCAAATGACTGAATAAAACATCCATGGGGACATGATTGTGATCGATGTGCCAAAAAAGATTATGTCTTGAGGGATTAATCTAGAGTTTATCAAAAATATAAACCAGCAAAAATTATAATCAGAGTTTGAAAAAATGTGATTGTAAAAACATTGGGAATCTAGAACACCATTGTGAGAGGGTTCCCAAATAAGGAAGTCCTCGGAGATATAAAAGGGGTAATTATAAATAACATGAATGATGTTATTAGGAACATTAGAATTACGATATTGCATAACCTCTTTTGTAGAGAAGTTGGTATTATTAGGAAGAGAACTAGAAGACACCAAAGAGATAAGGGGTGAACCAATCCAATTATCTAGCCTTAAATTCAGTGAATAATTTGTGCTAACCATCCATCTAAATTTAACCATAATATTGGTTTGGGAATTCCTTATGGAAGGCCAGATCAATGAATTAATGTAGTTCCAATTTCTATTCATTATCTTCGTAAGGAATCTTTTTTTACCAAAATCAATGGAGTCCGAGTTGTTATGAATCAACCTCTAGGTGAGTCTGGCTTGAAGGGAATCATTTAAAAAATTATGTTCATTTATACTAAGACCACCAATCTCTAATGGTCTGCAATAGGTAGCCCAGGGTATTGTCACAAGCCTCCTTCCGAGAGTGCTACCAGTCAAAAAAAATTCATTATGTAAACATTTATTTTCTTTAAAAGACTAGTGGGGTATTTATAGACCATCATGGAGTAGACCATTTTGGTGACAATGGTAGATTTCACCAAACAAATTTGGCCAGTCATAGAAAGGGATTTACCTTTAAAGGAAAACAATTTAGTTATGACTTCATCAAAAAAGATGAAAAAATACATAGATTTAGGCCTTCCCAAAAAGATAGGAACTTGATGATACGTGAATGATAAAGTTTCTTCTTTGATGTAGAAATTATTTATGGTTCAAATCGTTCTAGTAGAAGAGAAATTTATTCCAAAGAAAACAAAATATTTTTTCCATATTATATATTTTCAAGAGACTTCTTCATAGTGAGACAATGATTTTTTAAAATTTTTAATATTCTTTCTATCACCATGTAATAATATGATAATGCCATCTGTATAAAGATGATGAGTAGGCACATTTCAGTTTCTGGAAGCCTTAATTGGTTTAATCTTACATTGGTCCATAGGTAATGTAAGAAATATTCTTAGGTAATCCTCTGCAACAGAAAAAATAATGGAAGATAGTGGGTCACCTTGTCTGACACCTTTAGCGCAATTAATATAGCCCTTTGGAGATCCATTAACAAGGATAGAAATGGAAGATGATTTGAATAAATATTTTTTATTATTGATAAAGGTGTCATTAAAAAGGCTCTATGAACTTTGAAAATGAATCCCTCATCAATGGTGTCAAAATCATTCATGAAATAAAGCTTTATGGCAATATTTCATCATTTGATGGATTTGTTGAGGGTGTGGGTACATTTAAATTCAAGACAAATTCAGTCTTTTATAGAACATCCCTTGATGAATCGAAATTGATTCCAAGAAGAAATTTATTTGAACAACATCTAATATCTATTGGAAAGAAGTTTGGTAGTGATTATGTAAATAGTGTTAATAAGAGAAATGGGCTGAAAGAGATGTATCTCTAAGGCATTGTCCACATTATGAATTAAGGTGAGAAATTGAGCGTTAAGACCCTGGGGAAGAAAACCATTAGAAAAAAATGATCATAAGAGTTTGTAATCCTAATCGTTGATGGTTTCCCAATATCGTTGGAAACCCACATTTTTAAATCCATCGGGGTTTGGGGAACTATCAATATTAAGGAGAAACATAATGTATTTGATTTCATGATTGAGAGGCACACTAAGAAGAAGAAAAATTTCATTCTCATTTACTGTAACATGAATGATCTCAGGAAGCAAATCATTATTGACATTTGGGATGTGGAAAATACTATCACAGTGGGAGACCACATGCCTAGAAATTCCCTCCATAGAGTTAATGAAGGTATCTTTAGCTCTAAGTATCGAAAGAATCCTAAAAACATTCATGATTATTTGAAGAGAAGTGTAGAACATATGGTTTCTATCACCCTCAGATTTCTATTTTGTTTTAAATGTTTTCTTACTTTTGTAGTCTTTAATGTAAAGAAAATAATTATGTTTTATGGAAGTATTGATTTCACCTTGGGGGAACAATGAGAAATTAGAGTTACGTTTTGCATTTTCAATTTGGATAATATCATGCTCAAGGGTGGATATGTCTCTATAAATTTTTTTATATTTATAATTACACCAACCTTTGAGAAACTATTTGAAATTTTTAAATTTAATTATGCAACCAAAAGAATCGTTGTGTTGAATCATAGAATCCTAAATCTTTTTTATGATATTCACATGGTCCGGGTTTATAGACCAAGAGTTATTAAATCTAAAAGGAAAATTTGTATTAATTGTTTTTTTAGAAAAGTAACCAAAATGTGATGACAACCTGAATTTTATTTGGGCATGGTGATTCTAGAGATGGTGTCCCCAATATCCAGAGCAGGTATGTTTGTGAAGGACCTATCCATCTTACTGGAAAAATACTATTATAATGTCTTTATATACCAAGTGAACACAGAACCAGTGAGATTAATCTCTATTATGTCACAATCCTCAATTGTTGTTCTTAAATCTCTTGAGGAGATAGGGGATTGGGACGGTCCATGTTTCTCACTGGAGGAAAGGAAGGCTTTAAAGTTTCTGATCACAAACCAGGGATCCAAAATGTTTTATGCTAACCCAGAAAGATCATGCCAAAGAGAACATCTATAATTATGATTATTCATAATCCACATTCCAAATTTAGGATTCCATCAATCATAATTATTTTTAATATTGACATTATTATGTAATGATTCAACATGTGCTATAATTGAAATACTATTATAGAAAGTATTATTATGCTATGATCTCTAATTATTAAAAAATTATTCCTAATTAACATTTGTGTTTATTTAATATTAGTCCTTTAATTATTACAATTATTACATTTTTATTCTCCACTCATGTTTATGATGTAATTAAGTGTTCTATTTAAAAATTTACACATTTTTTATTGTTAATAATTACTACAAACCTATTTTTTCTATGTTTCTATTTAATCTTGGAAATTAAAAATTCCACTTTGTATGATATAATTATAAATAGATAATGTGTGAAAAAATTGTGATATTTTGAAGTAATGTTTTATAATAATATTTTTATATATATAATCTAATAGACAATAATCCATTGTTTAATAAAAGTGTTCTATAATAATGAGTTACAGAGAATAATTATTTAAAATAATGTAAAATCAATATCTGTTATACCTAGGTAACTTCAATCAATATTTATTATTTTTCTCCAAATTATAAAACCAAAAACATTATTTTGGAAGTGATTGTGTCATTATACATATTCTTCCAATAAAAAATAAATTTATTCATGACACATTTATTAGTAAACTTTTCTATATAGATACATTTCTCCCTATTAAGGATTAATAACTACCTATACAACTCATAATTGAATTTCCCAAATCAATTAAACAATAATTTACTATTATTTAATGGTTAGTAAATAGTTATTCATTTAATAGACCTGTATCCAGAAATATTGAATGAATAAAATTTACTGATCTCACTTCATTTAGTATAAATTATTAATTAAAAACCATTTTAAAGGGTTCATGGGTTTTATTATTCATATTATACATTTAACATATAGAATTTTTTATTTAACATAATTTTCTATATTGGGAATATAATTTTCCATTGTTGAAAATTAATTTTTTTACATACTTATACAACATCAGTAGTGACATTGCCTTATGTTTTTATGTGTTTTGAATTCTATGGAGGTATAATGTTCTTGAGTTAATTAATTTCTAAAATCCATAAATTCATATCATCATTATTCATACCAAATTTCATTGAGTTGTGTATCTAATGTTGTATTGAATAACTACTCTGAGAGGAGAATATAATATTATAAAAAATATATATATTTTGTTTGTTTATAATAAAGTATATATGATTTTTAAAGGGAAATAATTCCAGTAACAATATATCAAAATGCTGATGAGGTATATACAATTTCAATAAATTATTTATATGATAACAATTGAGATTGAGATTCTCACATATAATGTAATCTAGAAAATAATCATCTCTAAAATACTCATAGAGTTTTATAGGGAAAATATTTACAACATATTATTGGTTAAATATATAATTTAGACAAACATCAATACTGACTCATATTTTCCTTCGTATAGAGTGTTGAGGAATTCATAACCTTTTTTAATGAACAAATGTATTTCACATCCTATTTAATTGTAATTAATTCATCCAAATCAATCTTCATTTCCAAAAATCGCATCAACTCATTAGGAAATTTTTTCCAAATATTTAAAATTGATTTTATATATTGAATAATTGATTAAATGAACCAGAATTATTCTTGTGAAATTTTGATTCCTAAAAAAATAAATATTTATAGAATTATTTATTACTAATTTTCATTAAAAGAAAAACATTTAATAATTAAATTAAAATAACCACTACAAATAAATAAATTATTTTTTGAATTAAATTCGATTAAAATTATGTGATTACTTTTACATATGTAAATATTCATTCAATATGATTCAACAATATCATATTTCCTATAATCCTAAACTCACCAGCCCTTGATGATTTAGTGACCTAAAATTAGTAAACAATGAATCTATCTAGTAACACCTTCAATGGTTCCTATATTCATTTCTAGTTTCAATTAATTATTACATTCCCTTGATACAATATATATTAATATTTTATAACTAATATTCTCAATTTTCATAAAAAATAACTACATGTTGACTCTTGATTACACTTTATAACATATTAATCATTTTTTTGATTATTTTAAATTCATTCGAAACATATTTAACATTTTACTAGATTTTTTCAATTATTGTATAAACATTAAAAACAATTGGAATTATATTGGACTAATTTTAATAGTAGGGAATACATGTTGGGTTAGGTATCATGATAATATATTATAATTTGAATCATAACTCATTTTTATTATTAACACACACACTCAGTGTCTTGTCATTTTAGATAAACATCCAATGGGGTCTCAACTACTCAATTTAATATACTAAAAATTAGTTCACTTTAATTGATTCATGTTGGATTTATATGGTGATACTTATTTTAAATAGGTTATTAAAATAAATTTAAATTATATAATAATGAGCATAAAGATCAGAATATGATTATTGAAATACCAATTTAATCAATTTTCACAGACCAGTTAAAATCAATAGAGATATACCATTTAATGTGATTTTCCTCCAATATTGGGTATATAGATATTTAATATTTTCACTTAAATGGAATAAATGAATTTATATCTCCACCACATAAGGTTTTTTTATCCATGATGTATATGTTAATATGTAAGTATTTTAAAAAAAATGAATTGAAATTAATTTTCAACAAATTTATTAGGATAAATTATTAATGAACATTGTACATGAAGAACTTTTTTTGTTTTAAACTATTTTTAATTAAAATTTATTTTCTATTATTATTATCTTAAATTATATATTAAATAACTAAAAATATTAATTTTTGTTAATTAATGTTATCTCAATAGAATCAGTCCCAAAAATTGAATTTTTTTCTTGGTTTACCTCTAGTATGTTTCTCTGGTATACGCATTATCTGGAATTCCTCATCCCAAAACACGTGGAGTCATTTTTTTAGTATTACACATTTTCCCCTCAATTTGTATTTATATATTCTCTCTATTAAGAATTAATGGATTTCCATTCTACCTATCCTAATAAACTTTTCTATTTTTATTCACTATATGTACAATGAATAGTTGAGGTCATATGGGGATAATATTACTTGAAAATAATTTCCATATTAATTTGAGTAAATTGATGGTTTTTATCCCTCATGGTATTTCTTCCAAATCATATGGATATAAGAAATTTTACATCATTTTTTCATAATTTTTTAATTTTCATATGACTGAATTGTTATCTCCTCCATGTGATTTGGATCAAAAAATATTTTTCTTATTGAACCCATATAATCATTGTTTGATTTCATAATACTAAATTTTTTCATATTTTCAATATCAACAACTATAATAATCACCTACAAAAATATAATAATACAACGGGACATAAAAATTGTTTTTAAATGTATTTCTATATTCTCATTGTTCATTATCTTGTATATAAGTACAGTCATTTCATGATCCTCTTGTTGTATATCTGAAAATCCCCCCACCCAAATGGTTATATCTTATCTCATCTTGTTCATTAGTATATTCTTGGTATACAATCTCTAATGTATTCGTTAATTATAATATATCCATATATAATCAAGATATATTTTTTCTAATAAGGAAAAGTTTATCATTGAATATATTTTTGAGGACAATATGAAAAGAGAATAGGTTTCCCCTAAAATATTTCACTATAAATATTCCATAATGTTATCAAAAGAAAATTTATTCAACCAATTATTGAAAAATATCAACAACTAGTTAGATATTATCATTCACATGTGATTTTGGATATGAGACCATGAAATGCAATCCAAAAATATAAGAAATAACAATATCTAGAATAATTTTTATAAGAATTTTCAACCTTATGTTAAAATACCACATTACTTGTAACCATTAATAAGTAATAAAAAAATTATTTCTTCATAAAAATTATTATTTATGTTGAAAATACATTTGAACACATTTCATAGGCATTAGAAATCCATGACAACCACAATATTGTATATTGTGGTAATGGTATAACATCATCAAAACCTCATATAAGGTTATATACATATTTTTTATTCTATCAACTCTATTATTTGATCAAAAAGTTTAATACAAAATATTATATCAAATATGTAGATTATATAATTACATATTAGCTTCTATAATTACATTTTGAATTTTGGATTTTGAAATCTAGTTCTCAATTATAGAGTACCAAGGCAGGCCTCTTCCAATAAAAATCAATTGTTACTGATCAAGAATCACTCAACTTATATTATCCAAATTAATCATATATTAATACCCTTTACAACCTTATTTCGCAAAATCCTAGTTCTCGTGTTCATTTGATTCTATTAATTCAATGTTGTAATCATTAATCATTTGTTCCTATCTCATAAACCTAATCTTGGATTTCACCAGGAACAATGTAATCTTCAATTCAATGTGGTCAATGTTCATTGTGACCGTAAAACAAATGAAATTTTTTATTGGTTTTTGTAATGAATATTATAATTGAAAATAATATTTCCCTATTATTTAATAGTTTTATTTTTATCCAGCTAGTATTATTAAACATGATTAAATAAATTATTTTATCTTTTAGTTTTTTCAGAGAACAGTTCACATTGAAAATTTGCTCAGATAAAAAAGATATTTAGATGGTCACATCCAATATGGTGTTATAATGATGATTTATCACATAATATCATTATATAATATTTTAATATATATTTCCCAGTACTTATGAAGTACTAATTTTTCATTAATTTTATGAAATTAATAATGTGTCTTGGATATGATAAATATTTCTTTAATAAAAATAATTTTGAAGCAGATATGTATAAAGAAAAATCATTCATCGGTAAACTACATTTATTTGTGATTATTTTGAAATCATCCCAATTTTTTCATTTCCTACCAAAATATCATCCTCTGATATTCAATATCAATGATCAATGACTCATTTATATATATAATATGATTTATCCAAATAATGAAAATAATTATAACATCCCATCTATCTCATACCATAAAAATATTTTCATTCATTGAAAATTTGACAAGAAAAATATATAATATTAATTCATGAATAAAATAATTATATTAGCTATCATATCTAAAAATATGTCTTCGTTTTTTCATTTAAATTATCCCAGATAACTATAGAGTTACAATGATATTCCTATTCAGAATAATGTTTCATAAAAACCTATGAATGTTGTATTCTATTAATCAATTGAATAAATATTATAACACATGAATTTAAATGTTTTTAATTTATATAAATATTATATGATACTATAAATATATTTTTGGTTATCATTGATAGATATTTAATATTTTATTTTTATAAATGTGGTGTGTTGGTATATGTCATGTGATATTGGGGTTAAATTATATTTTTTTAAGTTTATTATTATTTTGAAGGTGGTTGGGGGAATTTTATAATGAGATTTGTGAATTATATAGAGGGTAGTGTGAATATTATGACCTGAATTATCGTTATAAAAATATATAATTAGTAATAGGGTGGTGGTGATTTCTCATATAACATAAGAGAAAATTGACTTTCCAAAATTCAAAATATAATATTTGATAATTAAATCAAAGAAATTATTATTCTAAAAGTAAGATTTAGTGTTATTTGATTCGTTAATGAAATATAATACCAGATTATTGATTATGTAAAATGAATTTGACTTATCAATACAGATATAACATTAATAATAAATATATGTGTATTTTTTTGAATAACAATATTGAATTTGAGTGTAAAGGGATATGTATTCTATTTAATGCACTATGGAATGGGATGAATCCTCCATGATATTATTCTTTAGTGTAATGTGATAGATGGACAATGGGATAATATTATTATAAAATTAAAAAATATATATACATTATTATAGATTTATATTGAAATTTTGATTTTGATTTTATGGTTCATGGTATATTTGTCTAGAGTAATGTATCGAGGTATATTTAGTGAATTATGTGTCAGAAAATTTTGTGTCTCATGGTATTAAAATATTAATTATATTAATAGTTTATATATTCTATAGAGATTAATTAATTTTATTCCTTTAGATAAATAATATAATAGATAAATAAAAGTAGAGCATGGAGGGATTTTTAAAAAAGTATGTTAATGGAGGGTGGAAACGAGGATAGATGATTGATGTCTATTAATTAGGTTATTCAATATATTCCAATATCAAATCATTAAGTGTCTAGTAGAATATATGAATTAGGAACCCCTATATTGATGTCTCACATTAAAAAGGTATAAATTATGGATTGTTATATATTTCACAAGTTTTTTCCATAAAATGAAATGGGATCCTGACCAAATATATAAATTTTGTCATTTTCACTATCAACCTTCTTTATTTTTTGACTTAAAATTCCACAGATTCAGGGTATTCAACCCTATTTGACATGTTTTTATCATATATTATCAGTATAGATAATAAATATATTATATTTTTATAACATAAACTACTATATTCTTTTATCATAGAGTAATGAAATTATTGTCAAAATTGAATTTATTTGTATTCTTATTAAAAAATATATTACTATGATTATAAATGTAATTGTGAAGCTTTTGAAATCTGTTTTGTATTTTATTAGAAAATAATTTCCACTTAAAATCAAACATACGATTTTCCTAACTAGGATTCTAAACTTTAGTGTAAAATTACATAATAATAAGTTATATAAAAGTAATATCCCCGGTTATAACCTCGTATATGAATTACCATGGAACATTGTCTTTGAATTACTAATCCAAAAACAGTTCACTAATGATAAATTGGGATGTACCTCACACAATGTTCGATAATATCCAAGTTTATTTCATATGTAATATTCATCTCCCCCTATGCACACTATGATAGTTTAAATGTGGGTGTATTTGATAAACCCCCTTATGATTTTTTTCATCGAAATAATGGCTAGCTACAATGAAAAATCAAATCTCATGTGACTACTACTGACAGATAACATGATAACATAATAAAAATTTGCGGTTATGTAAAATTAAATAAATTATTTTGTTCCCACTATTATAATAACATTACAGTCATAGTAGAATAGTTTCCTGCAAAAAATATCATTTTTTGGTTAATAATTCGAATAGAAAACATTATAATAGCCAAACCATGTGAATTATACATTCTAATTCAACCTCATGAAACTAATCCACAATTAGAGATTAGTGATTTATAGGGAAAATATTGTTTGTATATACGAATAACCATGTATGATCACAAAGTTATATGAATTATCTAAATCTAAATAACATTATTTATAAATCATGTTGCCCAATTTTACAAAAAACAAGTATTCTATCATCTCAAAATATTGTAATATGGAATCCATGAAAATAATCATTCATCTAAATGAAACATAAAAATGAGATTTCATGACAATACCATGTTAGAAATTAAGAATAGTCAATGAGTCTATAATCTATAAAAAATGGGACATAATGATTATGGGGTAATAGTATAGTTGAAGAAATGATCAAGAATAACCTACATGATAGAAATACATAACTCAAACCATTGTTGTAGAATCCATCACTTTATCAGTGAATATTCATAAATTCTTATATCTATATGATCTATGATATAATCATAAATTTTTATTTTCATTAGAATCATTAATAACAAATCATATGTTACATAATTTATCTAAAACATCTCCCAAATAATTCCTCAAAACTAGTCCCATTCAAAGACATTAATAATATAACATCATAAGATTAATATTTAGGAAATGAATAAAATAAATGGTGTATTAGATACTATTTTTGGGATAATATAGGAAATATCAATGTTTTTTAAACATATAATTATAATATAGTAATAAGAACATGGTTATAACATTTTTAAACCATACCAATAAATTCTTTATTTATAATAATGGGTGATGGAAAAAATATTAGAGTTGATAATAAATAACTAAAAAAAGAATAAAATAACGTTAGACTTGAAAACATACCTCTCTGAAAAGAATGTTTCATAAATTAGATTAGAAACATCACATAATAATAATTATATAAATATTATTCAATGGCTATATTCCATGAAATTCATCCTAGGAAATTCATTTCCCCAATAGTTGATTTCCTACATCAAACAGGGGATTCACACTCATCTAAAAATTTTATGATCAGGAATAGTAACTGAGTTCCCCCTTAAGGGATAGAGATATCCCTTATTCTCACATTTATATCATAAATGATAATTATTTAACTAATATATTGAAGGAATATAATATATCTACTCAACACATAATCAGAATCAATGAATACGTATTTCATTATATGGTTAAGTAGTTTTTCATTTATCACATTTTTTCAGATAGAAATGGAATTATTTTTTATAACTATGTTATCATAATAATTGTAATTTATATAGATAATTAAGAAGTAACTTTAAAATGTTTATATCCTTATTGAATAATATGTAATATAAAAATATTTATTATTCCATTAAATTTCCTTGAAAATATCCATGATACATTTCATGACGAAATAATATTTTTCCTTTAGAAAAAACCCATTTACCTTATAAAATATCCATATTATTATATAAATCATTTTAATATAATGTAAAAAATGAAAAAATCTATACAATCTTCATTGAAAATATTATTCTTGAGGGTTAAAAATGAAATTCATTTTTTTTAAATTATAATAATGAAAAGTTCAAATTTTGGTAAATGTACCTATATTATTAAATTAAAAGAATGTTCCTCTGAAAATATATATAAAAATAATAATTAAAGGGATTTTTTTGAAAAAAACTAAATGAATATATGAAAATAACTATCTACTAGTAAATATGAAATAATGTCATTGAAGAAAAATACTCCCTATCAAATAGATAAATAAAATCCTTTTTTCATAAAGTCCTATATTTGGTCTTTTGAGTTCCTTGAGAGAATAATATAGAAGGAAAAAATAAAATATATAGAATTAACAATATATAATGTTAATTTATTATATTATTGATTTATATATAACATAATTTTACAACATACAATTTATGAATAAACATTCTCGATAAAAATTATCTTTTAATAAAAATCCATAACTGAATTAAGAATTTCATTATAAGATTATAAAAAACATATAAAATAAAATAAAAATTATTAATATTATATAATAAAAAATTATTCAAAATTAAAATAAATTATATAATTGTCTTATAAAATTTCAACACATATTCATTAATAATCCCTTATTAAGGGAGTCCGTTCTGGGTGTTAACTATTTCATTTTTTCTTAATATTTTGGCTGGGATGTCCTAATCCTTATTCATTGATCATGTTTCCAAAATATAAAATACATTACACATGATATAAATATAATAAAAATTAATTATTGATATATTTGGATCCATTATTTAAATTTAGTTAACAAAAATTAATTACAAAATTCCTAGAGAAAAATGTCTATACATATGCATGAATATTATTTTTATTATCAATGAAAAATTATAAAAGAATTATAAATAATAGATTATCATAATCAAATAATAATTATATAATAATATGACATTAATTATTTAAATACAATATTATATACAATCATGAAATATATTGAGGTGAAATAACGATTATCGCTCTGTTGGAGTAGTAGTCAACATGTACACATTTGTGATACTTTAATTTCCCATTTCAAAAATAGTGTAGAAATGGTTATTTCATCATCATAATTATGTTTATTTATATTTATGATAATATATTATTCACAATAAGGTATATAATATAGGGTTATATATCATGGAATAATTATTATAATTGATAGTGCTCGGTTAATACATATTCCACATCAATGAGAATCCTATATCCATTGAAAACACTACCATTGAATGAGATGTATTAAGATATGAAAAAAATGTCTAGATTTTGGGGAGGTATTATAGTAATGTATTGAAAGTGGATTTATCCAAGGTAATAGTTTTATGGAATTTTAATATGTGTGTATAAGAGGATTCCTTTTGTAAGTGTGGTAGAGGACATAGTTGGAATTACTTATAAGATGTAAATTTAATTAACTCAATTCTACAGTAAAATGATTCTAAATGTCTATGTATGAAACGTTATTATAATATAAGGTTGATATATATCATTAAAATAATTGTTAATGTTTTTTAGGTTCTAATATCATCCTTATCAATGAGTTTAACCTTTGGTATTCTCATTTTAAATTTAAAAGCAGTTACATATTTTTGTTTTTTAATATTATTTGTAAAAAAAATTAGACAGTTTAAAAATTATGGAAATTAAAATCACAAATATAGATGTCCTTTTAACATATTTAATTTCTATTACTAGTATACTATAATTAAAAAAATGTGGAGAATTGTATGATTTTTTTTATTAAAATACATTTTTAAACATATAACTTAATTAAAATTCATTTCATTAAAATTAAAAACTATAAAATAATTTCTAAAATATATTATTGAATATATATATATATTATAAAAGTATTAAATAATTATCTATTGAATATACCATTGTAAAATTACATTGTTCATATCAGTTTGATTTCTGAAAAAATAGCTTGTTTTATATTAAAATGATTTATTCATTATTCCTACAAAATAAATATATGATATTTATATGATCATAAATTTAATTAAATAAATTATTTTTATATTTAATTAAATAAATTATTATTATATTTAATTTAATTAATTTTTATATAATCAATAATATAATGAATTTATATCAGAATACATATAATGTCAAAGTATTACTTTTTAAGAAAAAAAATGATTTCATTAATTTTTTGATTATATAATATATATTTGTCAATACATAAAGATTTATATTATTATTTATATATTTATTTAATAATATGGTTAATATTATTCATAAAACCCAATCTAATTGTAAGATTATAATATTATAATATAAAACATGTACATTTTGACTCTAGGTTGCATTTATTACAATATATCAATTAAATATTCAACATTTAAATAGAAAAAATATAAAATAATGTTGTGTTACACTCCAAACCTATTAAATTTAAATTTTTATTGAAATTCCTTAAATATGAAATAATATAATAAGTATTATCTAAACATTAACTAGTCCATGGATTCCCATGTTGCTACTTTGAATATCTGATACCGCTAACAAACATTAACATGTTATGGTCGAGTGCCTGCAAATATTCAATGTATTTTAGCTCTACTTGCTCTGTTGGTCGTTTCATATCCATTTATATCAAAATCCTCCTACAATTGTGGTCTGGGTCAGTTTCTATTATTTACCTTTACCATTTCATAATCTTTATGCCATTAGGATTCTTGGCAGTTTCACTGGTAGATTCCTTTACATTGATAGGTACACTCAATATGCATGTCATCTAGTTAACCCATGGCTTTAAATGGAGTTGTTTTCTTCAAGCACACAATTTGTGTATTGTTTGATTTCAATCAACGGGGAATACAGGTTCATGAAATGGGTTTTTTTGAGTCCAAGATGAAATTCTTCTCCCCATGAAATTTTTTGGGTCATGCATCAAATAATTATCATTGGGGGTTCAATATTATCGATGGTAGGTGGGTAGAAATAGGGTAAATGTTTTAGAAGTCTATGATGAGGCATACATGATGAAGCAGATGACTATGGGTATGAAATGTAGGGGTCAAGGTATCAACATCTGCAGCAGGAAGAGTGGTTTGGGTGTGCCCCAATCACTGCTACCTGGAGAAGAGGACTAGAATAGTGGTCTAGTTAGCTCCATTATGACATTATAGGATGGATCTAGTGATTCTTTTGAGAAAAATTCTATGGTCCCTTTGGTTAATGTGACGGTTTCATAGGCGTTTAACAGGATGAGCCAGGATTTAGACGGTCCTTCCAATTACAATACGCTGACTCCCTTTGAGAGTGAGTGGGTGGGTGATGGTATGGTCGATAATGAGTTGTTTTTGAGTGGTATACCAGACATAGGGGGTTCATTTAACATGGATCAGAGGGCGGTCAGCGTGGTTCTTGTGGATACCTCTTATACCGAGGTGGTTAGTTCTAGTAATGGTGAACAAGCTAATGGGAGGTAGAGGAAATATAAGTAGGTTGCCTCTCCTATTAAATTTGGGAGGATAGGGGGTTCTGGATTCAATGCTTCAGACCCCTATTTAGGTTATAAATAGTTTTTAAGGCCATGTAGAGGTTGTCTTGTTTTCTTCTCCATCTCGGTTGATGGATACCGATGAGGACTATGTGAATGAGGCTTATAGAGGTGATCCTATCCATTTGGTAGGTTATGATACAAGCCCAAATATTAATATGAGTAATAGG
Source organism: Viscum album (assembly GCA_963277665.1). NCBI lineage: Eukaryota > Viridiplantae > Streptophyta > Magnoliopsida > Santalales > Viscaceae > Viscum > Viscum album. The sequence goes on along the minus strand of OY728120.1, from coordinate 23,492,334 downwards.
AATAGGTGATGTAATACGAATTACACTGTTTTACCACCTCCTCTAGAGACTCGATCTGCCAAAATGATAAATGCCAAAAAAGGAAATAGAGGTTGTGGGTGACCATCTATTTGATGTACTATTATGTTCTGAAGATGATGCGCATGACCTGGTATTTTTTCATAATTAAACTGAGTAGGAGGCATATAAGATGATGAGTAGGTCTCAAAGGGTGACCCTCACCAAGGACAAATACTCATGGATTGATAATCAGGACCTAAAACATATAGGTGGTATTAATAAATAGAAGATCATCTTTTAGGAGCACACAAATTCTTCGGATTAGTTAGATTCTAAACATGAAAATATGATGTTGATGTCTGAAAGAATCATGGTAACTTCTATATATTGAAAAAAAATTGGTTATCCATCTCTATAAATCTAAAAGTATTTTTCAATGAGTCTATTTAATTTTTTGGAATTTGATGATCGGTTTGGGAGGATGGCTGGATTGGGTTGAGTATTATTTTGGAGCAATGTTTTTTTTCAGTAATATCTTGGCTATTTTCAACCATCACTCAACTTGGGTCAGAATCTTATGGGGTATAGAGAATTAAGTCTTAACCATTGCATGCCATTTGGATTTGGAGATTGAGTGGGCAAGGCTCTTCCATCAGTTATGTGCCCATAAAATCATACACGAGACAACTTGCCGAATGGTCATGCAATGCTGAATGATTATCACCACAGTGTAGTTGATGGTGAGGGGTGGAACCTGTAGTTCTATTTTTGTTACTCTCTTTTATGATTTTAACCGGTTGCATTGATGTTCCTGTGGTTTCTCACTTCTTCCACAAAAGTGTATTGATAAAAAAAATTAATTTTTACTCATTATGGGTAATGGTTTTATCATCCCCTTGGAAATTTTTTATTCATCCATCACATACTAAATTAAAAGTCACAATTATTGGTATTTAATGATATAATTATTCATTTTTCACTACATATAGGTCTCATGGATATCTCAATACATCATAACACACAAAGGTGTATGAGAAGGTTTTGTTTTATATTTATAATTAAAAAGATAATCATATGTCAAAGGGTTTAATTGTACATATTTCCATGACCCAAATTATGTAACTCAAACCACATAATTTTAAAACTATGATGGTTTCACATTTATTATATATATTTCCTTATTATGAATTTTAAAAAAAATCACTTTTATAATCAAATATAATTTTCATAAAGGAAGGATTTTCAATCATTTGAGAGATAAAAATGATGTTCTTACTATGTGATTGCAATTTCTATAATATGAGAGTCAATGTAGATTGGAATCATCCCACTCTCATTAAATTATATGGTTGATGGATCCTTTCAACTAGGAGAGTCCACAAATTTATTTTTAATTCATAATATGATAGTGTATATTGAAGTATTAAAAATATATTAGCAATAACAAACTGCGTAAGTACTTATAAAGACCCATCTATGTTAATACTTATTACAAGTTCTTATTATCCAAATATATCAATCATTAACCCCCATAACGATAATTTCTACTTATTTAAAACATGAAAATCATAGTTTTCATCTCCTGATCATTTGTGGTATTGCTCTGCTCATGAAATTTTTATAATATTGAGGTGTAGGCGATTATATAATTCTTTTTAATTAGTACAAATCCTAGAACCTTTGTGGAATCCTTATATTATACTAAAAATAGTTACCCATTTTATTTAGTTTTTATACTATTGTTTTGATAATACACTTTTTTCAACTCAATGAAGAGGTCTTCACATTCACTAGTTTATAAAAACATTACTCCCCTCCAAGTCATCATGTATAGTGGGTTCAATTTTGAATGTTGTTTTAATATATCATCATTAATACCCTTATAGTCTAATGAAACAATGGATCTCTACTAAATACTATTTATGGGACCACAAATCATTACCATTGCTTTATAACGGCCCATATATGTACCATTTTAAGTGAAAACATTCCAAAAAAATGATATTTCTTAGTTCATTTACTCACATTTGATTTAATTTTCATTTAGTTTCTCCATTCACAATTTCATTAAAACAAAATTTATATTACACTCATGATTTTTCATGATCAGGGATTGTATCATAATATCATCTATAAATACTAACACAAACATATGGTTGTAATATCCTATGATTCCATTCATTAACACCATAATTACTTATATATAATTAGCGAATTATAAGGGAATAATTTTAATTTCATTTTTTATATAACTTGTTCCAATGTAATTATTCAAAATATCAAAATTCTTCATATTTGATTAGTGTATCTTGAAAAAATTTCATCTTCAGGGAAATTATATCCCAATATAGTTTATCAAACAAGGTATCTATTTTAACCATGGGACACTTGTTATTTATCGTTATTTATTATATTGTGATAATAAATATTATGAAACACTGATCCATCATTCAGCAGGATGAAGTGTATCATTTCACCCAATGTTAATGAACTTGGAAATGTAAAACCCTTATCTTTACTTTCATGAAAATAATTGTTCAGTTTATCTAACTCAATCGTGGTCATTATATGGGGTGTCTTTAATGGGGATTTGATCCATGTATTAAGTCAATTATGAACACATTGACTTTTTGTAGTAGAAGATTAGTAAATTATTCAGGCAACACATCAATATAGTCCCTTGAAATTTTCATTACATAAAGAATGAAACTATTATTTATTAATCATTTAAGCAAGATATTATTTATAATAAGTAAATAATTATTTCAATTGATTTTATTAAAAAAAATCACATACTTTATCCTCCTTAGACAAGTACTTAATCAATTAGAGACTCATTATATGAAGAGTGGTCTACATCTCCTAATAGTTGAAGCTATATTTTTATAATTATTTCTAATCTTTGACACATATAGAAATTAAATTCACTTATATAGGTAAGAAGTGATTTCTTATGTGGTTAATTACAAAAAAAAAAATTTAGTAGGAGTTATATTTTTGGTATTTATTATTCTTATCATTTTTCCTCAAAATAAATAAACCAAAAAATATAGTTTTTGAGGTTGTTTTTGCACAGTTATAATAAACATGCATGATAGGATATAATACATCAAACAAGAATCAAATATTATATATTATTTTCATGAATTAATAACCATCATACCTATAACTAAATATTTATTAGGAACCATCTCAAATGCAGAGTTTTCATTTTTCCATCCTTTATCTCTATCCGTTTAAGGATGTTTCCATAGATTGTTTGATACATTAGTTGTATTAGGGAATTTTTAAGATAATATTATTGTACTTTATGGATTATAAAAATCAATACTAGCTGATTTTTAATCTAAAAATTTATTTAAACAAATATTTTTGTGGTATTTTTCATCTCCCTTCAACATTGATTTTATATATTCCCTTCTCTTTAACAATGGAATCTTAAAATAATTCACTTTATAAATTTTTAGGATGATTATCCACACATATTTGAGAAGTGGAATTTTGGTTTTTCATTCTTACCTGGAATTTAGAAACTATACTACGTAATGAAAAATCTATTTTATAAATTTTATCTCTAGCTCCATAAGACTACTGAGAGTATCCAATATTTATATTTACACTTCGGGCAAAAAATTATTTTCATTGCTATCAATGCCACAAATCCTCAATACATTTCATAGACACATAATTAATCAATAAATGAAATATTTTATAATACATTCTAATTTGATTATGAATCTAGATGAAATATCATGAATGCCTTAGGAAGTTTTCATTACACTACTTGATATAATAAACAACCTATTTCATTATTTTTATTAACTCTATATCCATTTTTAGATGAATTATCTTCAAACATATTGATTGAATAATATTTCCACAAATCCTTTCTAACTTATGGGATCAATTTTCACTATAGACTTTATTTTCTTGATCTGTTTCCACCATTGATCATCTTTACAATAAAAAAATATAGACTCAAAATATAACATGCCCTTATTTTGTAATTCAAGGATTGATAATATCTTATTAATATTTTGAATTCATTATTACGTGATAAGTGTAACATAAGAACCACTAATGGTTTGATGCCTTTTATTATATAGTATTCAACCACATCATTACCATTATTATGAGTAGTTTGTTTAAAAATACCAATGTTATTTTGTGTAACATGATCCAATTGTGAATTTAATTTATTGGGTATCATAAATCACTCTCACATCTAGTTTGGGCATCATATATGGGAGATAATTACATTATCAATAACATAGGATGTAGGTAGGGGTTACCATATTTACCAAAATTAAATAAATTAATAAAAATAGAATTATTAGTATGAATAAATAGATAATTAGAATATAAAAAGGAAGTTGTGAACATATAAATAATAATATATAATAGCTTACGAGTCACTAATTTTCAATCTTGGTTTTATACAATAATTTTAAAAATACATCGACTTGTCCCTATGGTTCTCACTAATGTTTTATATTCATTATAAAAAAACGATAACATAATCTAATAAAAAAAATTTTAAAAAACCATTAACATATAATTTTACAGAATTTTCAATGATTCAATATGTTAAATATTATCCATGTATAATATAACATAGTATATTTGGGATACTAGGTACATAAAAAACAACATGAAACAAAATAAAATATTTATATTTCAATTTCAAAAAAATATCTTAACATCCATTTGGGTAATATTATAGTACAAAATATTCGAGGGAATACATAGACAAAATGTATGGACTAAATATAAAAACTATTTCAATATGCATGGGAATGGTCCATATAATATAAGTCATAAAGAATAAATAGATATCTTTAAAGTCATGAATTATGAATAATATTTATTTGAATAATATAAATAAATTTTAATCAAAACATCATAAAATAATAGAAATAAGTATAAATCATTTAACATGAAAAAATAATAATTATGTTAACTAACAATATAACATAACATTATGCATAGAGTCCCATCATGGTTTGGATTCCCCATGTAATATCATGCATTCAACACATGAGATTAAAACATTATCCAATGCATTGGAAATATTTTGTAATACACTAGTCATTGAATACAGATAAATAAATTTTCCATATGATGAAAACAAACAATAAGCATAAATATAAGTGATATATGTGTAATGAAATGGGTTTCATCATCATAAAAAATGGAAAACCAAAGGGATTAATAAAATAGATCCCATGAAATTAGGTATTAAATCATTCATATGAATTGATAATGTAATCTTATTAATATATAATGATAAATGATGTCAATATAAATTGATAATTATCAAACTAGTTTTTCTGTAACTATTGAAAAGTGCCACTTCAGTGCGATTTTAAGAAAAATATTAAATATTCATTAATGAGGGTGAAAAAATAATTATTATAATAAAAATATGTGAAAGAAAATGGATTTATCGATATAAATTATTATATATATTAATAACATAATATTAAATAAAATTCATCAATTTATATTTTAATTCATGTAATGAAAATAAAGTAGTTCTCTATAATTAGTGTTTTAATATGAATTGGAAAATGAATATCCCCATAAAAGAAAGGTTAAATAAAAATGTTATATATTTTGGAGATATTTATATAAATATGGTTAACATAAAATATTTATCTTATATGAATGACGATTCATGTTTATGTAGAGAGAGAGAAATCGTAACTGAAAAAATAGGTATTATAGAAAAAATCCCTTAACATATGTTCTAAAATCATTCCTCACTTAACCTTTAAATAATGAAAAGAAAGAATGAAATTAAATTAGTAATGTAATTATTTTTATACCAATTATATTTATATTAAATTTAATATTACATCATTATATTCGTATATCATAATATTAATAAGATGTAATGTTAAATCCCATTTTGCAGATAGTGTTTATTTGATGGTTGGATCATATATGAATGGATATTGTTTTTTTTCAAATGGTGATTTATCTCCTTTAGTGAAACAAATTTTTTTTCATTTACATATATAAAATAATATAGTATCAATTTCATTCTATAATAAGGATGATATAATTAGTAATAACATTGTTGTTATATAGATAGCTTATTTTGGAGGTTTTAACCCCCAAAGGTAAATAGTTCATTTTTATTTTATATAATATTTTAATACAGTATATCCAGAGTAGGAAATATGTTTTAATATAATTATTATCATCTTATTTATCAATAATTGTAATTTTCTTCCCATATATGAAGGATGTAATGGGAAATTAAAACGTATTATCAACAACATCAGTTAATAGACATAATATGGAAAATGGATTTGTTCATTTAAAAAGTGGGTTATAGTTGATGAACGATGATATAAATAAGTCTAGAACCCTGAAATTATGTTATATATGCTCTACCATAGTAATTAATCATATTTTCTATATGAATTTAGGGGAATTTATTTGAATAATATATTTTAAATATGTAATGTAGGTGTATTAGCTCTTAAATAGAAGCTGATAGAAAAATCACATTTTGGAAGAACAAAATGTTCTTTTAGTGATACTAGCTGTAAAAATATATAAAAAAGGTATTTTAGTAGATTTTTTTTATATTTTCTTTCATTCTTTATGGATTTTATCTTCTGAGGAGAAGGGTTTGTGTGGAGTTCTGTTTATAAGAGGTAGATGGGTGCTATCATATGTTATATTCAATAGATTATTATATTTTTTTCAATAATATCATCAATCTTTTTTTATTTTATTAAATATAGAATATATTTTATATGAGTAAAGAATAATATTTTCTTCCATAATCCATATAAAACCCTGATATATTGAGAATTTTGTTCTAATTTATATAATCATTTTAAAATTATGAATTTCCAGAAAAACTGAATATATATTTATATATAAAATCAAATTTCGTAGGTTGCGATATATGAATCCCCATGTGAAAAAATCTCTACAAGAATCCCATATATTATCTTTCAGCACATGAAATACTTATTTTGTATTGTATTACATATAATTCCATGCCCCTCCTATACCTTGTGCTACGTGAGAGGTCGCGTTATAAAAGACTAAAAGATATTATTAATATTATTTTTAAAAATATTATTAAAATATAATTGTACTTACTACCAAATCGTTAGAATGTAAGTTAAAAAAAAGATTAAATATATTGTGACAATATGATTTATACATGTATATAATATGAAACTATTGGTAATTAATTAATATATTTTAATGTTATAACACTTTGAATATAATGAAATCCCTATTCTTAAAAAACAATTTTTCTATGTGCTAACAGAATGTTACCAAAATAAATTAAAACATGACAATTGTTTTTAAAAATTTCAATATTTTTTTTATAATATATTTTATCAACATTTTTGAAACTCATCCAATTTATTTGATAAGTATAAGATAATTATAAATCCAATTGTATGAATAAAATGATTGAATCTTCTAAAATGTAGTTTTACAAACTTTTAATAGAGAGCCCATTTTAAATTTGAATTATAAAACATATAATATTTTTAAAATAAAAAATAAACATTATCTTTTGAATAATAATATAAAAATTTACATTGGGTGAAATTTTGGTATTTGTCTGAGATCTTTTCTTAGATAAATAGTGAAAAACATTTATTTTTAATTTAAATGTGCATTTTCATCAAATTTATATATAAAGTTAATTTATGTTTAAATTGGATTTAAATGTTTTATTATATAAATTTAATATCAATTAAACCAATTTTCTCATTTGGAAAAAATTAAATATTGATATTGGATATAAAAATGTTGTTATATTTTGAATGTTTCTTAATTAAAACCATATATTGGCATCTTGATTGTGGGATTAAATTTAAATTAATTTCATCTAATTAAATAATTTGAATTTTTGATAAATTGATTCCACATTTGGAATAATAATCATTTACAATTTAGCATTTTTTAATCGATGTTCTAAAAAAATATTAATGAAAGTGATAAAAATTAATTTGAGCAATTAAGATAATAATTAACTTAATAAGGGACTAAACCTTAAACATACAAGCCAAAATGAATAGGAAACATTTCCAAATTTCAATTGATGTTAATATTATAATATTATTCTACATTATTTTTAATTAGTACATTTATTTTATGAACATGTCATAGGAAAACATGGCTGGAATTCCCTTTTCCTAAATTTAAAGTAACGCCACTTCTCTTCCACAAAAAAAAAGTGGACAAACACCATCGACTTATTTAAACCTCTCTTTCAAAATTTCTAGAACAAAATATTCTAAAATAATCTCCGAGGATCCACAACATAATCTTATAAACCTCCACTTGGTCATAAATCTATACACAGAAACCCCTTGGTGGAAACCAAAATGAGTTACCAAAAGAAGAGGTAAAATGATTACTCATGCTCTATTGTTTTTTATTCAGTCTCTACCCAATAACATAATATTATACCCATATTGGATAATAACATAATTATTAAAAATATAATTATTTGTTTTTAATATATTTTTTTTACCTACACTTACTCACAAATAAATATAATGGGTAATGGACATAGTATTTTTCTATGTGGGAAACTACCGCCGCATGAAATGATGTAGTGTTTTTTCCATTACCAACCCTCGTGGTTGGTCATTTTGATGGAATTTTTTTTATATTATAAATATTACATATATTATTTAATTATTATTATGGAATTATTATTTAATATAGACCCTAATTCATTATTTATTTTGTAAAAATAATAACATCATTTGTGGACATGTGGAGTTCCACCTCTTCAAAGTGATGGGATTCCTTCCCCCAATACATGGAATGTATGACTTATAGGTTTAATAAATATATATGATATATATGATATAATAATTATACTAGAATAATAATTTATATATATATATAAACATATTTCATTTAGACGAATCCATTTAGTACCACTAAAAAACAAAAAACAATGCTCTGGCACACATACGACCTACTGTATCCAAAAACGATGTAGACAATTTCATTCATCATTACTAAAAATATGATTATTATAAACATATAATGAATATATATGATATTTATATCATTTTTAGATTCTATAATTATGCAATTTTTTATCTAAGTATGATGATAGAGAATAAAAAGTCAAAACGTATATGAAAAATATGGTTGTTGGCACCCAAAACATAACATTATCAAGGAGTTGTTAATGTAAATGGAATATAATGTCCCAATAAAATCATAAATGATATTATATATTTGAATATGGTTATTTTATGTTCATATAATAATATAATAAATATTATACCTGATTTTTGAATCAGTTTAGATGATAGTCAAGATGTAAGTTAAGGGTGTACTTGTCTCAATTTTATTTTCTAGGAGATATAAGCCATGTTTGTCTCCTATTCCATACATGTTGTATATATAAATACCATGGATGTATTCTGTTATCCTCATAAATATAATTATTTTTATTTACATATCATTTTCCTTATATTTATTTCATGGGATTTATATATTTTTAAGGAAAACAGCCTCCAAATCATTATTGAGCTTTATTTATATGTTTTCCTTGAAAATGGATTTCAAAATGATATGAATCCTTCTTAATATGATATCAATGAATTTTCAATTAAAATTGTTTTAATATTTTTTAATGTTTTAAAAATCCTTTTTTAAAATAATGAATGATATTTCCCTCACTAAATGTATTTAATGGATCTTTAAAAATTATTTTACATCCATGTTGACAATACTTTTTGTTACTCTTTCATTTTTGGGAAGATGATCCAAAGGTTCCTTTCATATTCATTCAATTAAAAGTTTATGTTTTTATGTGATTAGGTTAATTAAATTTGTTTACCATTCATAGATTATATTTTTATCAAACCCATTTCCCCTTAATGGGTTATATTCTTATGAACCCCAACTATTTTCACATTTTATTAATAAATTAAATGATTATGAAACATGTTAGTTTTCTTAGGATAATAAATGATTACATGTTTATGTTTCCCATTTCAATTCTTGGGTTAGTATATAATTTTTTATGATGTTGTTGAACAATAATGTATGATTTACTAATGTTAAGGGTAGGTAAAATATCTCCCTCTAATTAATTGTGTAATTATTGATATATCATATGATATACACTTTTATAATTTGGAGTGATTTCATTTCAGTAATGATTTTTTTAAGATTGTATTCGGAGTGAAACAGGACTACAATGATGGTATTAAGAGTGATAATTGTCTACTAATATGGCCATGGGAGTAAACCATGATTACCAAGATATAATTATGAGGGAACCCATACTACTAAGATAATCATGGGAGTGATTTCTTGACAACTATGGAAATAACTTAATATTCTTACGTGTCATCAAAAAATTCAATTTATTATTCCTATTTTAATCATTCATGTATTATCTTCATGTATCCCTTATTATAAATGTCTTATTCACTACCAATATTAATTCCAAGACTCATGTATATTATATTTGATATATAGGGTCATGATCATCAAAAGTTATTCTCATGTTCTCAAACCATTATTCTAATGTTAATCATATGTATCTCTTTTTATGACTTTTACTGATAATTTGAGCTCACCGCATCCTTATCATTAAATTATTGATGTAATAAAGAATTTTTTATTGTGGAATTATTAATGGGAGGATATTTTAGGGATTTATATTGTATCATTAACTATATTATATGATTTTTATCCATGTTTTCAAAAACACTAAACTATTAGTGTCATCATGTGTATATTTCTCTACTAATATTAAAACTCATATAAAATTATTTAATATCCACGCATGTTAATCATGGAACACTGTATTTGGTATCAAAAGGAATGGTTTAGTAATCATTTTTGTGCTAGTATGGGAAAACTTGTTATGATATCCCTATGGATATTTTTAAGGAGATGTATAATGATTTCTATAAATATAAGGCTAATGTATATTAGATTTAAAAGAATTTGTAATAATTTCAACATAATACATATGATTTTTCAAGATTATGTATTTTTACCCAATGATAAGTGTTTCGTACTCAATGTTTTCTAGTTTTTTTCAATATATAAAACATGATGGAAATGTATTTATGTGGAATTGGTTTTATACTTTTTTAAGGAAATTCATATTGGATCGCCACAAGAGTGAATGATGTTGTGATGAAACCTAATCAGTTTTCACGTACAATGTTTTATAATTTTTACCTTAACCAACACTTAAACTCATTAAAGATGATAAATTAGGAGTTTTCTAAGATTTTTGTTGACTTTGACCATGGAAGATTGAAAATTTTGTTTCCATTATTTCATGAATGTGGAAGGGATCACCAATATGAATGTATTAGAGGAACAAGAAGAATTATTGATAGTGGAAAAGAAGGAAACAATGAAAGTAAATTCGAAAGATAAAATCAGGAGTTCTTTTAACTATATGGATGTGAAGATTGTCCTCCCTTTTATATCATGAAAGTTTACATACTTTAAATGTGGAAAATGTATTTCCTAAGTAAAATTCATCATATCAAAATCATATTGGAGGTATGAGTAAGGTTATATTTATGATAATGATAATTGTAACATCACAGGTAAATGAATAAATATGAAATTTTAATATTTATTAATATTTGTGAATTAAATATTAATTTTACTTTAATGGAGTTTCAAGGTTCAATGGCATACACTATACGCAAAAAACAGTTTCTTTGAAAACTTATGTTACACACTAATAATATTATATTATTATTATAAATGGTAGTTAACATCTAGTCTTCACATATTTATAAATGAATATAACTTACTATAATAGGATTCCACATGTTTTTTAATTGTTTTTTCATTTATCCAATAAAAGTTAGAGGCTTAAAATCTGAATTAATCTTATTTTAAGCATTATTTACCTTAAAGGATGATTTAGCGCCATTTAATGGAACCCTATTTAAATCTAGTTTTGGTCACTTTTATAGGATCTATTTCACAAAATAAAATTATTATTTATAATAGGGACATTAATCTTTACTTGGGTTTTTTATGTATTTTTCTGATAAAATTCAATTTTTAATGAAAAGTAACAAATGTTGTATTTTAATTCAAAATTGCCTTTTAATCTAATTTTTCTATATGGTTAGATTATTTATTTTAATTGTTTTTAATGTATAATTAGATTATATTTTAACCATTATTCCAATTTTGGTAAATGGAAATAAATTCACATTGAAATTTGACATAAACAAGTGTCAATCTTTTGATAGTTAATATTTCTAAAAAACATGATTTTTTTGACAGTGGGAATTATGTTTAAATTAATTTCTTCCACTTCAGTGTTTTGAATATGAAAAAAGAAAATTTATATTTGAAATCAGGAGGTCCAAATTTTGTAAATATGAAACTTTTATACTTAGACATTATGGATATTTATGTCAGTAACAATTTTATTTACCATGTTTAAAGTGTAAATCTCATATATATGGGTAAAAAATATTATTATAATAATATAGAATTACCCTAAAATGGGTCATAATACTATTGGTTAATACATATCAGTCCATGGGCATCCTTAGGTCGATTTCATGACCCCATGGAGCCACATGGGTGTGATAATGACACTTTATTTTAATTATGATAGAGTAATGACCAAAATGATATAAAAAATATCTTTTAGTAAATTATATTTTACATAGGGTTATATTAGTTATATTTTCAACTATAAATTTTATTTAAAAAAATTGATTTAATTCATCAGGGTATTATTTTTATAATTTTTAGACATCAAAGAAATAAAATTGTTTATGACACAACAATGATGTAGTGTTTACCTAATTAATAAATGATTTAAATAAATAAGATTTAATGATTAGAATAATATCCAAAACTAGAAAAATTATTAATAGATGATTTTATTTAGACCATAAGGCATATTATCTTGGACGTTAATATGTTTGGGACCTTTATAATCTGAAACTCAATATATAATAACATAATATTTTCACACATTCCTAAACAGCCCCTCCTCCCCCTTATAAAAATCCCTCACCTCTAACCCATTCCTCACACCTCTCACGACCCTTGGCTCGTGAAACCCAAACCCCAATAAGCTCTCAAGATTTCTCTCTTACACCATGATTCATTAACATATTTATATGGAACATATAGAAGACCTTTAGGTTCAAACCAAAGGGTGTTACCCGAATTAAGGTAATCATTTCACTTTTGTTCCTTTGTTTTATTTTACATGTCCAACCCCATAAACTATTTTTATTATTTTCGTTTATAAAAAAACCTGTATAATCAAAATACTAGGGTGTTTTAATTTAAATGATTCGAACTATACTTATACACACCTCTATCTAATGGGTAAAGAACATACTGTTTCGGTGGATGGCAAACTAACGCCTCACGAAATGATGATTGTTTAATTTTCCTCTACCGCCTCTCATGGTGGAAATTTATATGGAACTATATTTAAATACGATATATATTATGTTTATATTTCCTTTATACTTCTTTATTTATTATTTCTATCATACCTTTATGGATTCCATTATGGGTAAAGTTATAATTTCATTTTAGGAAGTGTGGACTACCACCCCTTAAAGTTATATGACTCATTACTGCCATATGTGGGACATATAAAAGATGGAGAAAATGATATTATATATGATATAATAATGTAATTATAATATAACTATGTATAATTGTGTTTTAATTCCATTAAAATAAGAAATATAAATAAATGTATTGTTCAGGCCTACGTACGGCTTACCGTCTCCAGGAATGGTTCATTTCATTTCTTATCTCCAAATGTTATGTACATTTATAAATACTTATATAAACTTGATATATATTATATATATGATAGATAAATCGTGAATATAATTCAAGAGGTAATGGATATTTGACCACATTAACAAATTGTAATTATAAGAATCTCATTTTTGACTCAACTACCAAATATGGACAAAATGACCATTTTTAACTTAAATGATTACAAAATGTTATAACATGGTAATAAATGATTTAAAAGGAATGATAAACATAAAATAATGGTTCTTAAGAAATTATAAATTATCATTAGTTTATTATTCAGGAGATTAAAGATCGAACTGGTCAAATTGGACAGGAGGTAAAGGATTTTATATCTCACATTTAATTCCGTGAGATTTCCACTGTTCGCTACTTATTTATTGCATGTGGTGTGTTGCGTACTAAAATTTTATATATATTGTAATTATTATATTTATATTCATGGTATTCTATTATTTTTTTGGTGGTTATTAACTTTTTTTCATACGACGTGATTGATTACAACGTAGTATGGGGTTGTAATGTATCTTTTTATTCTTGTGAGAATCATGATATATTTGCCACTATCTCCTTTTGTATGGTGTATGAACTACCCATGGTTGTATTATTTTTTTAGTATAATTAAATTTATGGGTAATTACATCTTCATTTTATGATCCATCTTTCATGTGGTGTATGTTTCGTATGTTACCAAATTAGTTAGGGATCTTTTTAACCCAATTTTTATTCCTTGGGATAATCTTCTAATTCATAATTATGTCATGAAATTAATATGAATATAATCACCATAAATTTATTTATGATTTAATATCCACTCCCCATTTTTTGATGTAATTTTTATACACATTATCAAACCATTGATAAATTCTCACGTCTTCAATTTGAACATTATAAGAGTAATTTAAACTCAATTTCCATTCACTGAGTTGAACATCCAAATAATTGGTGTTATTTTTACAAATATTTTGGAGAATGTTATAGGATTTATTTATACTGAATATCAAATAAAATTGATTGTATTTATATTTTTCACACATTATTATGTTATTGAATTATCCTTAATATAAGGATACACTTTTATAATGGATTTCATCTCAATTTACATTCATTGACACTTCACTATTGTTATGAAACAATTCACTCTTATGTCGTGTATATACTCTCCTTTGTAATATTATATCATGAATCCCTTTATTCTAATGATATTTGAAAGTTATGATTCAATTTTATTCATCAAATTATTGGCATTAAAGTGTGTCTCATTTTTTTAAAAAATTATTTAACTAAAATATCATTTTAAATGTTTAAAAGACTTATTCATATAAATAATTATCATCAATGTACATGTTTTAAAAATGGTTTAAGGATTTAGTTATATATACCTTAATTTTTTTATAATGACAATTTTAATATATTCTATGTTTTATGGAAAAATTTAATTAAAAAATCTATTTATTAAATGTTTTATATTGTTTTGAAAATGGTTTGATTAATCATTGATTATGGAAATATCATGAAATGATATATTTTAATTAAATTGTGTAAATTTTATTAGAGGAATATTTATATTTTCAATATTTTATGTGTTATGGTTTTATATATGTACTTGTACATTTTACGGGGGGTTACGTGTTAAAAAAATGATGGTTGGTGACATGATAATCTAGGATGGGTTGTTACATTATAACGTCCAATGCATTGGGTATAGAATTCATCCGTATGGAAATTCCATTTAGTGATATGTGTGGAAGTTGACCGTATGGTTATTCCATTTATTTATTTTTATTTCCCAAGATACAATTATATGTTATGTGTTCTTTATATAGGGTTTAAGGTAATCATTTGGTTACAAAATGGAGAGTGATGATCTTTTATTCAGTGAGGATTAATTACTGCTTCATAAAGGTGAAAACTATTACTTAGGATAAAATATTCATGTCTTACTTGATATTTAAAAAAACTAAATATTTTCATTATTTTTTTATCCCTTACTAAGCTTTTTATGCTCATCCCATGTTTTTAAATGTTTTTCACTTGCCATAAAGTGGAATAGGGTCAAAGAAGGCATCAATGAAAAGTCATACTGTCTAAAACATAAAACTAGACATGACTCTTTTTATCAAGAATTTTTATTTTGTGAAAATTATGGGAAAAAATTAGAAAATTCTGCTTTGTATCTTTTGGGTTGTAATGTAAATTTTATGACCTAATTCTCTAAAACATTAAACATAAAAGGATCCTCTATGGGAATTATTCATTTAATTTATGATTATGTATTTTTTTATGGTTGGGTCCTTATAGTTTGTATCAAATGTTAGTTTTTATTATTTTAGGAGTTAGAGTATAGTTAAATTAATATATATAAATAAAATTATGATATGAATGTAGTGATATAGAATTTACATATTACCATGTTTCTTTTCCTATGATATTTATATGTTCAAAATTTTTTTCCATAGAGGAAACAGGGAGACTATGTTGGGACGACATCAAGTGAAAGACAAACTTCTAAATAAAAAACCTGAGATGGTTGGAATCAGAAAAGAACAATTTGTTGCAGTAATGGAAATGTTGGAACAAGATATAAATGGTGGTGGTATCCATACATGAGATCAGCCAGATTAACCATAGAAGAACATATCAGTAGTGGATCATTTAATGAGGCTAAATCCCACATAATTCTGAGGATCAACTGACATTGTGATATCCTAAGGTTAGATTAAAGCAATGGATAAAATTTTCGATGTTATTGGATGTTCAGAACATCTAATGATTATACTCCCTGTTTATTGTTTTGAAGTTTAAGATGTTCAGTGGTGGTCTATGGTGAAAAGAATCAGGGATAGTGAGGACATTGGTTCTCTTGATCGAGATGAATTAAAAGGTATGTTCCATGAGAGACATTTTCCTAATGTTGATTGAATTAGGATGGAAAAACAATTCTTGGAATTGAGGTATGAGGACGACTTAGTGGCTGATTACGAAGGAAAGTTCACACGTCCAGTATAGTATGCTCCAAATTTCAGCCGAGATCATGAAAGTAGGATAAATTGATTTTACATAGGACTGAAGCCACGATATCGAAGAGAATTTTCCTATCGTGAGTTCAAAAGTTTTGACAAACATGTTCGATGTGCAGAGAATGTGGAAATAGAGTTTTTCGATGATCATGTGTTCTTTGAAAAACAACAGAATAAGATATCCAGTTGGTAGGAAAAGGGAATAAATTCATCCATGAAACCAAGAGGTATGTAAATTAAATATCCATCTTGTGGGAAGTGTGGTAAAAGGCATCTTGGATAATGTTTATCAATGTCTAGAAAGTTCCTTCAGCGTGGTAAGTATGGTTATATTACTCGTAACTGTAAGGAATTTGATCATGTAGGAAATGAAAAGCTAGAAGTATGATGTTTTATGTTCACTGAAATGGGTCATTATGAAAATGAGTTTCCATAGACGAACTCAACTGAGGGAAAGTAGCCAGAATACAACCATAAAGGGGTGGTTAAATCCTTTGCAACTAGTTCAGAAGATGTTGGGACATCGAATGAAGTAGTATCAGGTACACTATTTGTTTGTTCAGATTATGCCAATGTGTTTTTGGAATAAGGTACTACACATTAATTAATTTATAGGATGTTTTCTAGGAAAATGGGAATTCCTTATCATGATATTAATCCTGATCTTATGGTAAAAATATAGGGTGGAAATCCTGAGACAAAAAAAACATAAGAACCTTCTCGTCCTTGAGTGCGGAAAGAATCTAAATATAAACCTTATTTAGATACACCTCATTTTATTTATCCCCAATATTCATCAAATGATTTCACACACTAGTTTCACAAACAAAAATATAAGTGTTAACCTTTATTTGTCCTATTCAATAAAAATGTAATATCATATCTGTCTTTATACATACATTTAATTTTTTTCATACGATCTCTTAAAATAATTATCAATTAGTTAATCTATATTTAATTTTCGATATATAGTTTCATGTATTGAATTTTTAGAAACAATTTATCCCCCTAATATATATATATATATATATTAATGTTTCTAGAAAAAAATATTTTATCTATTTGGAATATAGAGATTTTCATTTATTTGAGATACTAAATTACTCAAACTATTACTTGTCATTTATATATATATCTATAATATCATTTAATCCCAATCAAATATCCCAAAATAATCAGGTTAAATGTTATCAAAATATCATTAAAATTCAAGAGTATTTATTTTCACCACACTAAAATGTAGTATTATCTCTATTTTCATACACATCATACCAAAATATGGGAGGATTAGTAAATAAAAAATCACCTTTAGGTTTATTATTTACATTCAAATTTTCTTCATGACATGACCTTATTCTCCCAAAATAATGACCACATTATCAAAATCATATTTAGTCACAAATATATTTGACTAATTACGATAATTATTTAATGAATAAATAAAATGTCTCTTGTGAAGTTATAATTCATTATGTAATCAATTTCTAATTAAAATATAATTTTCATATAATTATTAAACTAAAATATGAAATATAATAGCTTATGTAGGTTTATATATTTTCTGTTATATGAAAAAAGTTGACCAACAAAATTTATCAATCACTCCATAATTAAAGAGATTATAAAATTCAATAACATAAGAATACATTATGTATCAATGAGATGTTTCTCCATATTCTAAATTATAGTATGAATTCAATAGAATTTGTTAGACAACTATGTGAGGTTCTTGTATTCATCATTTTCCCCAAAAATTAAAATTTCATATATACGTTCACAACAATTCTATAATTAATCAAACCCTCTCTAATTATTTTCAAACCACTCTAAAACATCTAAAAACACATTAAAATATTTTTTTTTGATTTTCATAATAGTCCATTTTATCTTCAGAGAAGTTCCACTGTATTCAAAATATTTATGTTCTCCAACATTGAGAATTTCGTTAAACGGAACTATCACATTAAATCGATCTTCATATGATACTTCTCTATTCTTCATAAAAAATTTAATCTTAGTTGTATATTATAGACAACATTATTAGTGATAAATAGATGATTTCTCATGTCTATAATTATTTTTTTCTATTTAATAATATCCATTTAAGATATTTTGTGTACAATATAAAAAACTCATTCAAAAAATATTTTCGATATTACGCCCCATTAATAGAAATACTTATCAATATTTAATTTAAAACTAACATGGAATCTATCATGTGTAAATTATTATCACTAATTATTTATTACTAAAAACATCAAGTATCAGTATCAATCCATCTAAAACAACAAATAAATAATGGAATCAAATTTATTATATTCAATCACCTTAGCCAGTATGTGTACCAATCTTCCTATACACATACAATGGAACATATCATAACAAATTACTCAATTGGAAATATATATTATTTTAAAATCATTCTATTCCCATTGATTTTTTTTCTAATTTTCCTATTTTATCCTAAATCATGGAAATAGGGGAAAAATTCTTGTTGTTGGATATCAAACAACCATCCTTGGATAGAGGAATTATTCGCAATCATTATATTTATATTCCACATTGTTCTTGTGATTTTTAGAGTCAATGAATATATATTTTATATATTATATTTGACCCTAAGACATTACTAGTGACTCATTTAATGGTACATTGGTTGATAAGATATTTGTTCATAGTCAGCACATACATTTTAAACAATTACATCTTCTTATATGACTGTCTTAATTATTTACCTCATTATAGTGAATGAATCCAAGTAAAAGGAGTAAAATATGTTACCACTATGTTGGTTATTTCATCGATGCCATTTTAGGATGTGAAAAGGTATATATATCGTAGTATCAACGCATATCATATTTAAATCGGTGATTTCATGGTTAAATTACACAAATTTGCATGATCTGTTGTTTATAATTGTTCATGGAAAGGTTATGTGTTTTTGGTGTTCGGATAAATACTCTGATAGGGTATTCCTATATAACTCTATAAATTTAATATGACTCCACATTTTTCGGTCCAACTTATTTTGATACTTTTTTCATTTTATGGTTCTGTGACCATGATCATATTTATTCCTTTTCATGCCACGCATCCATTTTTTGAGGGATGTTCAATTTACATATTTGTATCACAAAAATAATGGATGGGGGAATTAGTATCAATTAGGTGCCATATATTTCCATGTTCAATTGAATTAATTCCCATGTAGTTCAATTTGAAATGTTTTATGTTATTTTATATGCAAATATATTTCTATATATATTTACGTGGAATTTAGTATGTCTTTCAATTTAATTTAATATGATAAGTATTATTCTACGTGAATGTGATGAAACAAAATAATTTCTTGTGGATTAGTCATGGGTATCAGTTACATGTAAATATCATAGGGAATGTATCCAATTTTGGAATGAATTTTGAAGGGAAAATGACCCATTAAGATAAAATGTCTTTGATATGACACATTGAATAATTATCCAGGACGACAAGGGGGATTAAATTTATCATCCATGTCATACATATATATCTATTTGATGAATCAGGCTCCCCATGAATAGTTACATTAAGTAATGATCGATCAAATTAAATATATCCCTTTTTGGAATGATGGAAATCATAGGATATGATCATTTGAATAATGAGTTAAGGCTTCTGAGTGAGTGGCCCATTGGTATATACATCTTAGAGAATAAATGCCAATCAAAATAAATACCTCACATTTAATGTAATCCAATGATGAATTATTAGGGTATTAATATTATATCTCCCAAACAGTGGTCTAATATGACAAGAATATGAGTGGAACAAATCTTTGTTTCCTAATAGTATGTGTACCCTCTATCAAATTATGGATTGATAAAAGGATATCTAGACACATATGAAATATAGACTCCGGAGGTTGATTTTGTGGACTACATGTTGTTGGACCTTAATTATATTCCCTAAGAAAATGTATTAGTTAAAATGGCGAATTAAACATTGGGGACATGGTTGAATATTATACATTAAGAGGTTTTTTTATCCATATATATTCATCTAACTCAAAAAATTAGTATCCATGATATGAATCATCATTAAAAATGGTGTTCATTGATTTCTTCATAATAGAATCCTGGGTTATTAATAATATACTTTATTATAATTCCCAAAAGGAACCATTCAATTAGGGAGGAGAAGTGGGATGTTCCATTAGTCAAGGTAATACATGATCAATGAGATTCACACAAGTGTGTGATGATGTATCATAACAATTTTGATTCTATGAAAGAGAATTTGTGGGGAAAAATACGGTATTTAATTTATATTTGATATCATGTGGAACCTTGTAATTTTAGGCATTATTTTTATATTATATGTATAATTGGAATAAAATTGAATCCTGGAGGGTTTTATTAAGATTTCTATTATAAAATTGGATAATTTCGTCACTAGTATGAATGATTTTTTGTTGTATTTCCAATATTTATATTCTATGTTAATTGAATTTCATCGTGTTATAATAAGGTATATATTGTAACCTAGTAGGAGTCTTGAGGGAAATTTCACCTTTTTGAGATTCCTTGTTTAATGTTCATTCATTATGGAAGAATTTTTTTTAGTGGTATCCTTAGTAGAAGGATGGTATAATTCATTTCCATACAGGTAAGATTTGTGATGTGGTCACCTAAGAAGATGCATATTCAAAGAGGAATCTATAGTGGAAGGGAAAGGAATGTGATCAACATTTTAATTTACTCCCTTGTTCTATTTGGATCATGGTTGGTTTATATTTCCCACCTATATGGGTTTAATTAGTTTTTTAATGCTGGAAATAAGACACAATGGACATGCATGGATTTTGAAATTAATTAATTATTTTGGATACAAAAAAATATTATTTATAGTTTATACCCACCTGTTTAAGGAATAATTGTGCTACCTAAATTGGTTATCAATAATACAGTGTATAGAAGATCATCAACTATGGGTGTTCCTCTTCCGGTGTCTAATTTTGCAGAATGTGGGCCCTAAGAGTTATATTTATAGTAAATCATAGAACATAATATAATATTGGTTGGGTGCTAATTATGGTTTCCTGGGTGATGAGGGTTTGATATAATGTCACATTGGTGAGGTCACATTCTAATTAGCAAGCTTTGGTGACTAGGTTATGAGAGAAATACACAAGGACTTGGGTGATAGAAACTAGGGTACATGACCTAAGTTAATGGTCTTGGGTGGGTATTCCATGATTCTCAAACATTTCCACATTTTTTAATTTCAACAAAAATACATAGAGTAATACAAACATAAAATGATCCTACCTTTTGATCTGGGTTCCTGTTTGGGCTACTTCTATTGTAAATTTAATAATATAGAAAGAAAAATGACCATATGTACTAGGATAGACAACTTATTTTTTAGAATTGAAAAATTTCCCATAATACTGAAATGGTTTTATGGTTTCAACACAAGTTTTTTGTCAGTAATGGATAAAATATGTGTCATATTCCCTATTCTACTATTCTGATACCACTCACCATATATGTTAAAATTATTTAATAATATATGTCCCTTGTTGTTTGATAAATTATAATGCACATTGGAAACCAATTATGACTTTTAGTAGTACAATGAATAATTTTTTACCTACTATAGCATTCATAGATTTGACAATACATCATAACCTATATTATTCTAAATTTGATTGAAACAAATTTTCTTGTCATAGAAAATGTATAGGAAGAATATAATTCATCATTTTAAATTAAATTTTATTCATTTTGATATATTGAAAAAAAAAATTAATCATTATATATTTCAATCCAACTGTGTATTTTAAAGAGGAATATCATGTTAATGTTTTTTGTGTCCCACAGTGGAGTCAGTTTACTCTACATTCCCATGGACCCACCCATCACATAAAAATGGTATATTATGTTTAATCCATATCCTCTTACATGTAAAATCATGAGATATAAATAATTACCCTAGTAAAAAGGGGATATATTTATTCTAGATCTATACATAAAATATTAAAACATGTACATATATTTTCCCTATAATTGTAATAACAAAAATAAATACAACATATGTAAACTATAATCTAATAATGAAATGAGTTTCATAGAAATTTAAATGAGACATTATCATTATTATTACATACAAAGAATGTGGATTGTATCATCTACAAATATCAAATTTGATGTATTTGAAGTATTAAATCATACTCGAATGACTTGGAAATTATATATAAGTGTGTTAGTTAATTTATTTTAAAATTATAAATAAATATCTAATAATTGTTAATAAAATATTTTCAAAAAAATATTAAAAGAGAAATAGTTTTTAGGAAAAATATAATGTTATATAATATTTTAATGGATATAAATGATGTACGTAATTGAATTTTATTAAATAAAAGTGAATAAAAAATATAGAGGTAAATTGTTTTTTGGAAGAAGTTAAACAAGATTATATTCAAACATATATAATGAACGTAATATTCAAGATAATTTTACCCTAAAAATTATTGTGAAAAAATTTTAGGATATTTTAAAAAACATATGATAGTGATGGATAGAGAAGAGAAATATTTACAACTAGAATTTGAGAAAGGTTGAGCCGACATCCAATAATATTATTCATTGATTGGAAAACCAAATAGAAGTGAAATTATATTGGGACATTTAAATCCAATAAATATATACTCAATTATCAAATATATAAGGTATTTTTTCGAAATTATAGAAAATTGTCACATGATTTAAATTTGGTAGTAGAAAACGATGAGTTTATTATGATATTAGAAGATAAATCCTTATGACATTGATATATTTTTTACCAAAATAAATTAAAATTGGGTTCAACAGACTGATGTTTACATAAAATTTATTTGATGAAATATTCATTACAAATATGTTCATGGGTCAGTATATTCCAAAAAATAATAATAGATGGATACATAAAATATATCAATGAAAAAAAATTAGTTGAGGAACCCTTGACTCTGAAATCCACTAGGTTAAATAAAAAATAACACCCTTTAAAATAAATTTCTGTTTTTCACACACGTGTATAATTAAATATTTAGTATTTATTATATATAATGACACTCACATGTTATACCATATTACCTATATTAATTTTAATTTTCTAAATTAATATTCATTTATAATTGGTTATGTTTTTCTATCCATGTTTCGGTTTGGTGAAACCCCTCCTCACTCGATGATCTTGGATTCATAACCACAAGGATATTCATGAAGGTTTATTATATGTGTTTTATATAGTAGAATTATATCCTGCCAATTTTAGAGATATATTTGTATTATTTCTTATCAAATGGTTAAAATATACATATTTTGGAATTTTGGTTCAATAAAAAGAATAAAATTTATTATTGAATGAAAATATATATATATATATATTACTATTAATTAATTTTAAAGATAATTAAATACTATCATTGATAATAATTATTAAAATTATTTATCTTCTTTAAGTCAACCATGGTTTAAATCAGACATCATTTTTTCATGTCGTTTGTAAAACCTACCAAAACAAGAATGCATTGTAACAAATAAATCAATAGGAAAATTTTATTATACAGTTGTATTAGAAGAGTTTGATATTTCTAATGGTTTCAAAAAAAATATAATTTAAATGATATATTGGATATCAAAATATATTGATGAAGAAGATAAAGAATAGTTAAAAATTAGATTGTTATAATTATATTTAATGTATGATTCATTTCATAGAGATCCTCTTCGAAATGTGGGATTTGTACTATTTTTAATTAGACCATCCTTAATGTTCGTGTGTATATTTAGGTATGGGATTTTTAAATGAGATCCTGTAAAATCAAACTGATTTTTTTTGTTTAGGAAATCGAGGGAAAATATTATAAATGTTCTCGAAATGAGCTTTCATAATTATCAATTTCATAAATAACATGAAATGTAATTTATCATTAATTGTGGAAAAAGGTGAAAATAAATTGTGATATGAAATTTTGGTGACTATAATTAACTAATCATTACATTTTACTATTACATTTTACTATATTTTAGGTTTTACCCCATTGTTAAACCATATTGAATCATTTTACTTTTACCATGGTTTCCGAATTTAGCCTTGGTGAGTTATTTTTATAACTAGAAATTATTTGTTACCTAATTATTATATTATTATTTCTAATATAATATGAATTTAAATTGATTAGAATTTATTAATTGAAAATGGAAATTTAATTTATGAACTCATAACACATATGAAAAATATTCTAAAAATTTATAAAAATGTGTTAAATCTTCCTCCATACCTTGAAATAACCATTATATAAATGTTAATTGATATAAATATGATCCTAAAATATTAATTTTGATAAAGTCACTATTTAATAATGTTTAGTTTATTTTAGTGAATTTAAAATACACAATATATAGGTAAAATAATTCGACAAAAATAGAAATTCTAATATTTGATTAATATACTTAATTAAAAAAATCAAGAATATTTATTCATTTGTTAAAATATATTTACAAATATTACATTTTATTAAATTTCATATCAATATATGAATATTATATCTTTGATATGATAAATAATAATATATTAAAAAAAATACAAATTATAAATAAAATATTTTTTTGTTGTTCATAATTAATTATTGTTTTATTACATACAATTCCTTAATTATTATAATGATTTTAATAATTTATTGTTCCAAAAATTCATTCAAATTCATTAATAAATTTTAATGATACTATTTTTTAAATATAACTAAAATAATAAAAAAATAAATTATAAAAGACAATTTCTTGAGAGTAAATGATATATTCTCAATTTCGTTGGTTTCATTAAATTATATTAAATAAATAAAATATTTTAATTCTATGAAATTATTTATTATAATATTTTATAATATTAAACTACTAAATTTACATTATCTATATGAATTATACAATGATAATTATAAACTTGTATGATATTAACTTGTATTATACAAAATAATAATACCCTTTATCAATGGTTATATAATATCTATATTATCCCAATTCGTTTCTATAAATTAATTCAATTTTAGCATCAATAAGAACACTTCTTATTCGTTTCGACATCATTTATGTGTTTAAACATTGGTTTCTCCATCCATGGTGGGGTTTCTCTTTATATGGTCTATTTTTCCATCAGTTATTCTCAATGGTGAATATTATAATGATATGATTATTTTTCATTTATTAAATAAAATTGGTTTTTAAATGAATTTGTTTAATATTAAACTATATAAGAACATTGAAGGATTTTTAGGTTTTATATGAAAATTCCACATCATAAAATAATATGGACCAGAGAATCTATGAAGAGTGCCAAGATTTATACAATAACGTACAGTGATGACCTAATGGTAATCCCCATAAGCTCAAATTCCCCTATAAAGATTACTCTTATAATGAATACTACCAAAATATAGAGAAGGATCATTAATATAATTTTTATTATCAAGCTATCTGTTGAACAATTATATGTATAATAGTGAGTCATGAAGTGTTAGATTGTGCATGTATATATTAGGTGTAAAAGGAATTGTGGATATTCAGATATATGTTTTACACAATTGTTTCCTAGCTATTATAATGTGATAATTATATAATTTTATTAATTTTTAATATAGTTAATTGAATTATAATTTATTGCTTTAGAAAAATCTATATTATTTTTAATATTTCTAGATTGAATATGTTATTATTTTTTCAAGTATACATTAGTTGTCTAGATTTGTGACATAAAAATAATTACAAATTGATTATTTAAATTTCTATTATTTTTTCCTGTGAAAATAGTTCATAATATAAAATATATTATTTCTTAATTTAATTAATAATTGTTAAAAAATTGATTTATATTTTATAAAATAAAAAATTATATTTGAAGTCAACCCACCAACGATATGTTAATATTATTTTTTAATAATTCACTAAATACATTATATTTTATATAGTTGAAAAAACATAGTTTTGTGTTTTAAGAAACATTAATGGATTCAATATTATAAAATAATTAATAATTAATTTTTATTTGATTTTATAACATTATAATATTTATTAATAATATCTTTGTTTATATATATAATAAATTAATTTTTAGGAGCCATAAATAAATACCAATTTCATAACAAAACATTTATTACATTAAAATGAAAATTTCATAAAGAAAAGAATCATTTTTGGAAAAATAATATAATATATATATATATTATTAATTAAAAAGGTTCATAATGTCAAAACCTGTTAGTAAAAACCATAGGTCGAACATAGAAACTGAATCTTCCAAAACCATGAATTTGAAATACCATATTTGAAAAATCCTAATTTAATCTCTTAATTTTGATAGCAATAAAAAAACATTATACATCATTAAATTATCATAATAATTAATTTGAATGCTCATTCCTCTATTTTTCAATCATTATGTTTTTTAGGGAAGTACCTCCAATCTGTATGAATATATCATCTATTAATTGGAAGTAGTACATGTGGTAATGGATTATCTTCCTCTTAAATCATTTCTTAAATGTAAATCTTATTATGAGTATTTTCATTTATAAAATTATTATCTATTAAATTATTTATAACCAATCCATTATTTAAAAATTCATTCCCTTTTAATGTTATTCCCTCATTCTCTTTCAAATATACCATTATGTATTCCATTTTGTATACTAGTTATTCCAGTGAATTAAATTTCCTATTTTCCCTGGTATAATTCTATATAATGAATCCCCAAACCTATTATCATTAATCAGTATTCATATTTATATAAATATTATTTTAAATTTTGGATATTTCCATTAATAGTACCCACATTCCATACTCATTGGATAAAAATGAATAAAATTTAATGTCATTAAACTATTATGAACCCATGTATTTTAATAAAAATTAATCTATATTATCCTTCTGTAATTTATTAAATTAATCCATATGATATATGATATAAGTGAAAAAAAATTAATAACTATTTTGGATGTTCCATGTTAACACACCATTTAATTGTTTGAATACTAAATCTCCAAATATGACATGATTATAATACCATGAAAACAAATCTCAAAATTGCTTCCTGATACATTGGTGAATAACCATGGTAAAATTCATTAAAACAATATAGTAATGGTTGCTTTGGTTAAAATTAATAATGTTTCACTATTATATTATATCCACATGTCCATATTATGCCTCAAATACTTATGTTCATGATCATACGTAATTACAAATCATTTATTGATGACTACCACTTCCTTTCAATTTTCATTTTTCCCCTTTCTTGGATATAAGGCCTTCATTATCTTTTGAGTTATAACCATATGAAATTAAATATTGTTAGTTTATGAAATATGGAATTATCTGGTTACATTTCCATTGGTTTAAATAAATTAATTTTTTTTATATATAATGTATATATTATGAACACAATATTTATGAGACTAATCCATAATAAATGTCATGGAGTTTATCAATGCATAAATTTATCCGGATTTAAAAAAAACATTTATGAAAAATATAATTTTTTCTTATGCATTGAAATTTGGACTAGAAACCCTAATTGAAAACCCCATGGAAATGTCACAAAAATTTAGAATGTCTAAAAAAACTTTAAATTATATAGATTATTGTCTCATAAAAATGAAATCACTACATAGAAAAAAAACAACTCGATACACTCTCTGGTACATATGCACTTAATGGTAATCACACTTAGTATCATTATTTTTTAAATAACATAATCATTTCTACGTTTATAAAAACTAGAGTAACTACAAATCGATATTTACAATCTTTGGGCTATTCTCTAGTTGATTATATGCCCTTCATTGTGCATATTTATAGATAATGTAATTATTTAATATTTAAAAACAAATTTAGAATCATTTAATGATGTGACCATAAAATAATGATATTATAAAATTTTAGTATTAAACACACCTTTTCAATAATTTTCATAAAATTTATAATAGTATAAATTTTATCATTTCAGTTTTATTTTTTTATTTAATTATTTTTTTTATTTATTAATAATCTAAATAAATGTTTTTTGGGAAATAATATAATGGAATTTTTAATAGGTTATAATATGGAATAGAAAACATCATGGATATGTTGAAAAAAAATTTATAAGTTATGAATAATAACATAAATCATTTGGAGTTTCTATCATCAATGTGGAAGAAATAAATAGAAGATGATTCATTCAGCATAAAATAAGTTGTAATTTTAGTAATCCCATTTATTCATTGGTTATATAATAATGAATCCATTGATTTGAAATTATATAATTTTTACCACAATATTCACTACTGGAGAAATTAAAATTGGATGTACACAACAATTACGGGAAATCTGATCAGTGGTAGACACAAATGAAAAAATTATCCCAAAATAAGATATTGAGGACATTGAGAGGGTAGTATTCAGAAAATATAATTTCAAAATTATTTTCCTTATTCATCCTAAAAAATAAATATATATATTTCATATGATGCA
Source organism: Viscum album (assembly GCA_963277665.1). Classification (NCBI taxonomy): domain Eukaryota; kingdom Viridiplantae; phylum Streptophyta; class Magnoliopsida; order Santalales; family Viscaceae; genus Viscum; species Viscum album. The sequence goes on along the minus strand of OY728120.1, from coordinate 23,462,975 downwards.
AAAGGATAATTTTTTAGAGATATGTTATTAAATAAACATCATAAGTCCTTTAAAATGAAGTCCAAAACTTTTCATCATTTAGGATGGAATCATCGATCAATTATCTAGTGGGTTAAGACCTCATCGATTAAATTTTCTAGTTATCCAAAAATTTATGTTTTAAGAGAAGAGAGTGAAGATTTCTCTTAATGTGACATTGTATTTTGAAGATATGTATTAGCCTTTTTTACAAAATGATAATAAGTGAAGGATGAAGATAAATTTCTGAAATAAATTTTACCGTTAAATTTTATGTAGGTAACTGTATCTAATAATTTGGAAAAAGTGTGTGAATAATGATTTTTTTTTTCATCAATATAGTGGATAGTGTTAAGATTTTGAAATGACAAGCGCTATAGAATAAAAATTTTAAATAGATATAAATCCCAAATAATTGAATGAATAATAACAAGTAAACATAATTCTTGAATTCTCTAAAATACATTCCTTCACACATGGAGAACTTGGAAACCTTTCTTATAAATTTAAAAATTATATGATTGTAGTGGGGAAAATAAATATAATATGTAGAGTCTGATGGATGAAATTTACGATTTTCCAATCATGATGTCTTAGGTTGAAAAAATGTATATAGTTGTAGTAGATAAACTAATTGTAAACTCAATGATGTAATATAAAACATTTAACTCTTGTTCTTCAAATTCCCTTATTTATATGATGTTTAATGATAATATAAAATTGAATCGTAAACAAATAGAACTGCAGTTATCTGTTAAAACACTTAGCGGTCATATTCTTCCATTATATATATATATAAAGACTCAATTATAATATATTCTCTATAAAATATCATAATAATATAAGTGGTCATTACAATTATGGAACATTTTATATGTTTTAGATGGGTTTCCTCTCATTATATTGTTTCCACATCATTTATTAGTCTAATTAAATTATGTTTGATTCGAACAGAAACTATATACTAATTAAAAATAATATATATCCCCTTGTTATTTTTATAAGTAAATACTCTTATAACATTATTTATGTGAATTAATAGTGAATATTTCATTAAAAAGGATTCCATGAATGGGAGGGTATGACACCTGCCGTCGGGACAAGCCTATGCATGAACGGGAAAGCCTAGCCGAACAACCATGCGAAGGGGGAGAGCTGATTTCATGATAATGATGTTGGGGAGGAGCAGTTCCATGTATTTAGTCTGGGTTGTATGTATTGTTTGAAGCCTACGGGAAATGAATTCCTCTATGGCCAACAGGCCATGTAATACATACACCTACAGGCTTTGTAAGGGTTCCACCTCACCCCTTGAGAGGTGGATTATCAAAAATCAATAAAAAATGAAGGCCATCGGGCCATAGGTGGAATTAACTATCTAAAACACCTGAGAGAGAGTGGTATAATTCTCAATTAATGTCAATGTTAGATGAAAATTCAATTTTCAGACCCCATATAGAATGTAATTATTTTAATTATATTAATAAAATAAATTACAAAAATATCTAATGGGAATGGTTTTATTAAACCATGTGGTACTCCTTTGAGGGTGCTAATTATTTAATAGATAAGAGGGGATGATCAATGGGAATATTCTTTGATTATATAGTACATATTGGGGATGTAGTGAGTAATAAATAACCCCTTCCTGGGATTTCATATCTTTTTTCATCATTCATGTGTTGAATAATTATTCTCCAAGAGTGTCCATTTATAACACTAAAATAATTTCATGGAAACAAAGAGAAAATTAAATAAAATTAATTAAAATACCTAAATGAACAATATTGTTTATTTTTTATTAACATTGGATTGAATAATGATCTTGAAATATTTATTAAATTTAATAATATTTATATTAAGGTCAACAATTATACATTTGTATTTTATTTATATATTATATTAGTATATATTCCCAAATTCATGAATATTGTAAATAAAATTTAATTATTTCGTTAATAATTCCAAAGAATGAGTATATTTTAAATATTCAACAAATGTTATTTTATGTTATAATAACATGAATTTTTGGAGACATTGCAACAAAATGAAGGAATTTCAAGTTTTATATAATATAAAAAAGTTACATTAGAGTGTCATCATCCAACAACAAAGACTATGATTCATGGTTTTCTTTAACAACATGAAGATAGATGATTGGTTTTAAAAAAATGCATTTATAATACACTAAACAATATAACTCAAAAGGTATATAAGATTATATAGGAATAATAGTGTAAATAATGATTCCAATAATAAAAGTCGATTGGTTAGTGAGTCTAGGATAACATCATCCTTTCATAAATAATGAATTCTCATATATATGTATCAATGCATGAAAGGAAATAGATATTTTTTTACCTAGTTTTTTGTAACAGAACCCATTGGATACCATTATTAGGACTAACTGACCACCATCCTAGGGGTGGTTCTGATAAAAATACATTTTTATAATCGTGCATTTGGAGGATCATGTGTAACTGATAATTCCATTGAAATAAAAAACCCGTGTATAGGGATATTGCCAAAATAAATATGGTGTGAATCCATTCAGAAAAAAAATTCGGTGGGATTCAAAAATAGGAATATTTCAACGGAGTAGTAAATGCTGGTGGAAGATGGAAGAACATATACCTTTTATGAGTTCCAGGGGTGTAATTTTTGATTCCCCTTGGGTAGTTTAATAGTGGTGGGGTGGTTATTTATCCGTTTAATTATGATGCTCCAATATGGATTTAGTGACTAATATGAACAACCAAACTTCAGGGGTGGGGGGTCTATAAGAGTTTCATGATTCCCACATTAGTGTGTTAGGTGGATTGTGTGTATATGATAATAAATGTATAATACATCTTATGGCATCCATAATATTTCTTTGTTAAGAGGATTCATTCCCTTATAATGAAAAGGGAAATCTTCTATTTCCATAGTGTATAGTTCAATGGATGGTGTCAATGTTGATTGATGAATTCACAAACAAGTACCACCTTAAAGAGACCACATTATTTGTTATATATTTTTTGTCAAGGATTGTTATTAGTTTTCAATGAATATGAATGTTTATTTCATTATTATTGGTAAAGAAGAAAATGTGAGTATGTTATTGATAATATTAATGGTAGATATGTTGTTAGAAATTAGATTAAATTTTTTTCATTAGATATTAAAAATGATACATTATATATATATATATGTAAATGTGATTAAATATGGGGTTTTCCATAGATAATTTACTGTGATGTATAATATATGTCCCTAAGGATTCTATTAGTAAAAAATTTCAATCCATATGTTTTGGATGATTTTTTTATATTAAAATGAAGTGGTGAAGAGAATAATAATTGATATGGGTAATTCTATGAGGGTATAAAATTACTATATTTTGAAAATTAAATTTTTATATGCTTTTAGAAAAAAGAACAAACCAATATGTGGTTTCTACACAAGTATCCTGAGAATCAGATGACACATTGGATTATATTTTAAGTTGAAGAAATAAATTAGTTTCGACATTTTTAATATAGAAAAATAATATCCAAGTCAAAATACAATCATAGGATGGTGCAAGTTATAGTGTCCATATGTGCATGTGGTGGATATACAATAGTAAATTTCTTAGTTGGGTACACCACTAGAAATAATGGATCCATAATATTTTTCAATGAATTTTGGATGATGGTCTGAGGTATATGAAGATGTATAATACCAATGTATTCTTCATTGGGTGATATTTTATTAATTGTTGATATATAAAATAAAAAATTTGTGCACATTAAGAATAAATTATTCATTTTTTATTTTTTTATATCACTCCTAAATCATTAAAAATGTTTATCATGGGATAGGTAATAAAAATTAACCTATTTATTTTTGGTAGAAAATAATTTTTATGACCACAATTGAAGTATATATTCATATAATAATCTTATAACTCCATACATAAATACAAAATAACAAAATTTGTAAATGGGAAAAATAAGAACTGATTTTTTTATTATGTTAGAAGTGGGATATTATTTGATGAATCAAAAAAATACTATAAACTCGTAGAATGATGAAGACATTTATATAATTTCTTTTGAATATTTTTGTATATAAAATAATAATTTCAAAATTATATAAATTTATGTCTCTTATAAATTCATGATATTTTTAAATTATACAATATAATCTCTTAAGAAAACAAATTCATTACATATTAATTGAAAGTTGAAATTATAAGCTGATAAAAAGAAAAACGGATTTTATTGGGTTTAATCTAAAATAATATAATTATTGGAATGTCATGGAGAATTTTAAAATTCATTTTCCCCCTTGGTGGTTTTCTATTCCTATTGGGAGAAACATGAAGACCTATATGGCCCATTCATTGACATATTATAGTTTTACAACCTTATCATTGGATTAGGATGATGAAAGGAAAATGGTGAGAACTGAAAAATGGTTCATGTTAAGTGGAAATTTTAAAAAATATATATATGTCACAGTAGATGAAATTTCATTATAATGATTACTTCAAAATGATGATAACAATAAATAAGATATCCATTTTCATATATGATTATATCTATGATCAAGGATTAGGATTTCAATAAATGAATATAAATCAAGAACTACGAGTAATGGGTCATAAATTAAATATCACACTTGAATGTAATGACTCAAACCATAAAATCCATTACATTGTGTTATATCATTTATTAGAGGTGGGGTGTATGATTTTAGATCATTCACATTTGTTTGAGGTCGTATTCTTTACATCATGACAAACTCTGCAGCTTTTGAAATTTGATAGTATGTAATATTGGAAAGTGATTTTTTTTGGATTATTCCTATGTATAATAGGGCTCCAATCCACAGCTAGGAGAAGGCACGGTTCTTGTAATGTTGCTTGGTGGTCCGTGATTTCACAAGGACATTCATAAAAATCCCCTATGAGGGAGGTGCATTGGGAGTGGTAACTTGTGGAATTACATTACCCAAATGGTAGGACAAGGATAACTACATCGTATCCTTGGGGGTTCTAAGATTAAAAAGGATAGATATAGGTTTTATGGATTTTTTTCCTAGACTTTGTGTAAGTTGGATTGACCATCACGATGAAAACCACTCCATATTCTCAAAAATGGGGGAAGAAAATTTATATTTATAAATCATGATTGAAAATTGTAGATGATGTGATGGCCACCGAGAAATTTTTCACCAGTCCCACCATATGTGTTTTGGTCTCATTCAATTTAATGGTGGGTTCTAATGTTCATATCATCAAAATAATAGGTAGAAAACACCATAATTTAAATTTTCATTTAAGTCCTCAACTCATCACTAAAACATTCCCATCCATCCCATATCTAGTCACCTCCAATCATGATTTTATCCCCATGGTTCATTTGGATCATTGGTATTTGATTACATTGGATCAAAGTGGAAGTCTTATAACATGTTTCTCCTCTCATTATTCTCATCTATCAAAATGATCACAATCATAGTTCCTCTATTAATTTTAATGTTTTTATAGAGGCATAATGAACATATGAATCTAGTGGTGATTCATTCATGATCAGTATTGTTTAATCGTTTGTCATTCCAAATTAACTTTGAATCATAATTTGATGTATTTTGTCACTAATAATTAAATCATTACATAAATTTTGAGATATCTCATTATTGTTTCCATTTGGAATTCGGTTTGGACTATCATTATAGTAATAATTAATTGGTTAATTAAAAATTTAAGAGTAAGGGGATAACTTTCATTATATTTTACATTTATATAGTTTATCATCCATTGTTGGTAAGGTATGTTATCTTATTTAAATGCTTTTTTGTGGATTTTTATTATTTTATTTTGTAATTTGAATTGGTAACAATTTTTATGCACAATTATTTTAACTCAACACATATTAATGTAGATAATAATATATATCATAGAAATAAATTAATTTCCCATAGTTTGTATCCTTTTGAGAATTATATTGATGTTAATGAAAAGAATATAATGAAATCCCATTGAAAAATTGATTTGTGAACAATATATCATTCAATGGATATATATATTTTCCTTAAGTTGTGTGATGGTTTTAATATTATTTTATTGAGATGTTTGGTGGTTTTGATATTGTGTATGTATGTGTATTAGAGGATTTGTGTAGCAGTTATGGTATCATATGATACTGATATGTGGTTTTTGTGACATATCGTGTTTGTGAATAATTTGGGGATAAGATGAATGACATTGTGATATGATGAATTTATACCTAATAGTGACTTATGGTTGTTATATTTTATTCATATAAGGATCATATTTACTTATTAAAAGAATGGATTGTGTTATTTTGTGATTTATTTTGATAGTTTATCGGCTATGATGGAATGAAATATTAAGGACAAATAGAAATTGAATGTATTAAAATGTCTTCAAAACTGATGAATTAAAATAGTAATTATGAATAATGTTGTTTTTTAAAATATAAAAATAAATAGATTAATAATAACTATAGTTTTGAATTGTGAAATCTTGAAAGAGGCATAACATAAAAATCAAAAAATTAAATGTGGCTTGTTGCTTATGGAACACTTGTTTTATGTAATACATTTTGACGTGGTAGGGAAATAGGCATAGGATTTAGAAATAATAGTGATTTCATGACATGTGAGGGTGAAATTTTTATAATACAATAGAATGGTATTGTGTTTGTAACTAATATATATTTCATGTTCTTTTTTATTTCAATATTTACCCCATGAACCTTGAGAAGAATATACCAACCCCAAATTGGGGGGGGGTGTTTCCACAAAATCATCGAGTAATGGGATGGATGGTGGGAATTCTCGTATGTATCTTCCTAGAAAGGATCTTATTAATGGGATGTAAAGTAATGTAAATATAAGTAATATATAATTCAGATGATGTGATTGATGAGATGTTTCATAGTGGGGGTTGCATATGGTAGGTGGAAAAAATTTTAATTTCCATCAATTTCACCATAACATTATGTAATTGTAATAAAAAATATGTTACAAGGAGATGTTGGTGAATTATCTTAATTCATGTGTGGTGATTGGAATGATGAGGTTTCTGTGATGTCATTATGTGGGATGTTCACCAAGATTCATGTGAGGTCATATGTAGGATTTCGTTGCCATTGTGTTTTCCTGATAGATTCAATATAAGGGTTGTGAGTTCAATATATTACAATTTTTGGTTGCAAGAATGTAATTTATTGGTACAATGGTGAGGGATTACATATATATATATTATTATTATTATATAATTTAAAATAAAAACATTAATTTTTTAGTGTCTCATTACCAAAATGTTATTGGTTTATTTACTAGTTTAGGTTCTGATTGGTTCATTTATTTTTAAAATGGGGGTTTAGTATACTATTTTTTCATTTGAATATAATCTCTAAGATATTATTATAATATGTATACATGTTATTCCAATGGCATGAATACACAAAAATATTTAGGCTTCTAGGTGGAATACTAGTACTGTACTGGATATTACTAGCCCTGACTTTTGAGTGATTGCTAAGTCACTAATGTATGTTTCCTTTTCGTATATATTTTGATGAATATTTATATTTTTTAAAATTTATACAATAACATTGAATTTTTTATTCATTTAAATTATTATATGGATATAATTTCTTCATTTTGTTTTATTCTGAGATTATACATTATCTAATTAGTGTCAAGCCTTCCATAAGTGATAATATTATAGACATAGGGATAGTCAGTAAACTGGGTCTTATGAAAGGATGTAAGTAGTAGTAATATTTTATCATTCATCATTTAAATCCTTAAATGGGATACCATTAAAGTGGGGTGGTCATGACATAGTGTAATACAAGATTGGTTGAGAGATAGGGTATAATTTTCAGTTTGGGATTTGGGATCAAATTTGTTTGTAGGAAAATATGTTAAGTGGATCATAGTTGCTCAATGATACCATCAGGAATATTTTGTTAATGGGACTATAGGGTCACCATTACAATATTCCTCAACTCTGGGTATACCAAATAACCATGTAACCTAGTTCTCTTAAATGGAAGAGACATTCAAAAGTTACCTGACTTAGGATTTTTTGTATTCTTAATAAAATAGGGTGACAGTGTGATGTAAAATTTATATTAATTATCCATATTTAATTTACATGATAATAGGATTAGTAAATCATTGATTTAATTTCAATTATGTCTATATGACACAATCATCATGTGGATAGTATTGGTGATGTGATATAAACTATCTTGATTATCTATCATTGTGATATGTTGGATGAGAAAATGATCGGTTAGAGAGGATTATTTAATACTTTAATTAGTAATAATAGTAAAATAATGTTGTATTCATATCATATCTAAATATTGGGTAGAAGTTGGTGGAGCTAGATATCACCATTACTTTGATTTTCACCCAAGAACTGTATTGGATTCTATAAGTGGTATATCAGATGATTTGGTTAGATAGTAAATATATTATATTATATCATAATATTATAATTTATGATGATTTTAATTTGATAAATTAAATAAGTATATAAAGATAGAGATCCTCTCATTTTCCATTGTGGTAGTGAAGATGCTGAATCTTATTTCTCATCTATATAGAAGGATGGTTCTAAATGATTTTTGTATCATATTCAATGGTCATCTATGATTAAACCAAACACATTCCTGGATGTAGAGTTTATTTCGAGGTATATTTTCACATAAGTGTCTTATTTTAATGTTAATTACCATGTAATTTACATTCATGCTTTGTTTTGAGGGTTTCCCAAGCATTTATGGAGGAATGGGTGAGTTTTTATTAATTGGGCCAAACCGTGAGCCCAATTCCAGATTTAAAAATAAATTTTGATAGCATTATAAAATCTTCTTTTTTCAAATATTTTCATCCATTCAAATTCCTAATTGTCATACCCTGGCATATTAACACCACCATATTTATTTGGACCATTTATAAATCCATAATCTTGGTGGATATGGGTTTTTAGTTTGGGAATTGGGCTTTCCCGAAAGCCCATTTTCTGCATTAAAAATAATTTTTAATTATTTAATATCTCCTTTAATATATGCTTTTGTTCAGTGATTCCAAGTCTCCCCTTAGCCGACGTACCTAAGGCGCGACCCCATGCCCTCCTACATCAATTTGGAGCTCGATATAATCGCGAAAATAGTCTAAACGTCTCTGGATTTCAGAAATCATCCAGATTTTGGAGAGGTAAATTGATCCTTTCATAACTCCTTCTATTCTTAATCTTTTTCCCCAATTCCAATTCCTACATGACCTTATCATTCTTGGTCAAATATCCATTAAATTTGTATCTGTTTTAAAATTCAGATTCTGTTCGATTTTGGTTCGTTTTATTCAAGATGTTTCAAGTAACTGTTTCTTTCCTTGATTTCCTCCCCTTCCTAAGGGTTTCTTTCACCCTTTCAATAATTTCATCATGTCATGAAATTAAGGTTCGAAACTAGGGTTTGATTTGGTTTCTTTTTGGTCAAATATTGTGGTCTATGGCTGGATTTATATTCCTTGTGGTGCGACGGTAGTGCGGTTGATGTTTCGCACCATGTTTTGAGGGTTTCGTCATAAAAGGTAGGTGATTCCTTGTGTAAACATTTATAGATGAGTTAGTTTGATTGAATTACTTGTTATTAATGTTCCTAATATGCGATGTCTGGTGCGTGAACTGTTTATTTTGGATTTAGTAAAGCATTTGTTTTTATAGTTTCATTTTAGCTTTAATTTTGGTGTTTTTATGTGCAACACTTTGGGTATTGTTTTGGATTGTTTTATAACATATAAATTTTGTTTAATAAATCTTGTTCGGGATGAAAATTCTGATTTGGTGGGGTATTGGTGTGCCACTAGGTCTTAAAGAGGTTTTTTAAGGGTTTAAGGTGTAAAACTTTACTGTACTTCTTGAAAGTGATCTTGAAAACGTGTGAGTTTCATGTGGATCTTTCGTACTGTTGTTTGAGGTGGTTGTATAACACATGGGGGTTGTTTAATAAATGTTTTTGGAGCTTCCAATTCTGTTTTGAATTTGTATTGATGTTATTTTGGCCTTGAAATATAGTTTTAAATGGGTTTTATTTGAAATGCTTTGGTAAACTATTTAGAAATGTTTTATGAAAGTTTTGAGTGGTTTAATGATTTATATAAGAGGTGAAACCATATTGGAAAACTGTTTTGGATTGTTTATACATTCAAATGAACCATTTTAAATGTGATTTGTTCTATTATGTGATGTTTATAATATTTTTAGGGACTTCATAAAATTGTTAAAGGATGTGTTGGATTGTGAATGTTATGAAAAAAGTGGTGTGGGCTATTTTGGTGTGAGTTTGATTTCAAAAATGAATTTGAATGAAAAGTTAAATTTGTGACTTGTGTGATGTTCATGGGTCTGTTTGGATAATTTGTTATGTGTAAGTGATATTTTCATGTGAAAAGTATATTTCTTGGCTTGTTGAACTTGTTTGAGCACAAAGGGAAATCCCGGGTATCTAGGTGGGTGGACATGTACTAGTATACTAGTGGATCTGTGAGGTTTGGCCTCAGTTTCACTTATCAGGATTGACGCTTACAACTCTAACTAAACTATGATGATGATTATTGGGTACCACTAGGTTATGGGTATGTTCCCTACTAGTGGCTCGTGCACGAGAACGAATAATTTTTGTGGTTACTCTCAATGAGATACGAGGTACCTAGGACCCACAGCTAGCTAGTACCTAGGGGTTATTTCCTATTGGTTGTGCTCATTATATCTTTTATACTTACTGTCAGCATACGGTATATATGGCTGGAAAAATCAGTAGCTTTTGAATTTATTTTAAAAGTGTTGATTCTTTAAATTAGCCCACTTGAAAACTGTTTTTTTTAAGTTGAAACTTTTAGAAATTGTAACTAGAAATTACATGTTTTTGAAAACTTGAAAGCTTTTCATCTATGAATGTTTATCACAGGGAATCTTTTGGTGGTGGTATCCTACTGGGCATTGGGTCAGACCCTACTTACACCCTTGGGTGTAAGTAAACTTGGTTAATTTTTTTCGTAGGTTTGGGTATAACATTTGTCCCAACAGTTCGGGTTTTTACCGGTCATTCATAATGCAGTGTTGTGGAGATGGCATGAGGGAAATGCCTCTTTCCATGTTGAGGTTCTTGGGCTGTTCATTTTTTTTTGTTTTGTTCCTTTTTTATAGTCTTGTTGAGTTATTTTAGACTATGTAATTTAGTTCTGATTTTCTGTAAAACATTGTTTGGTTTGAAAAATCCAGATTTGTTTCATTGGATTCTTTTGTTGTTTTATGTTTATAAACTCAAGTAAATCGTTCCCAATTTTCATTTTATGATACCCAGGCACTTGTTCCATCCCATGGGGATCGGGAACGCCCTTCGGGTCTTTCCATGGACCAGGTCGGGTGCCGATTTAGAAGGCGGCCAGATTCAGTTCGTGACAAAATGGTATCAGAGGAGGTTCTGGTTAACTCTTTGGGTCACGTTATTTGGGGAACAGTCGGGATAGTATAAAGTTAGGATTGTTGGGACTTGTTAGTTTGGTTATGGGTAGTGTTACTGATCACCACACCTCATGACAGGATTCGAGTCTCTAGGGGAAGTCGGGATTTATCTAATTCCTTTGGTTTTCTTGGTTTGATAATGATTAGGGGAAATGAAAAGAGAGTTGGGTTAATGGTCTCAGTGAGCTCCCAGGGCCTGGCAAGCCATGTGAAGCTGGGGATATTCCCTAAAACACTCTCTGTGATAGTGAAGTGATTGGAATATGGCTTCCAACCATATTTCCAAGTCACCCATTGAAACTAGTTTCCTCTCTGATTGTTTTGTGCTTTAGTTTTGAAATCCTGGCACTTTGGTTTTCTGGTTACTTGTTTTTAATAAGCGTAAAGTTTTTATGAAATGATTTTCAAATAAAGAGGGAATGGTTTGGTTTATGAAATTGAGGAATTGAATTTTCAGAATTGTTTTGAAAAGTAAAATGGTGTGCTTACACCTCTTTTGAAAGAAGGAACTATATTGAAGTTGGTTTTGAAAAGTCTTTCCAATAGAGTTTTCTAAACAATAAAACGGTGTTTTAATGGGATGAGATGTTTTGAAATTGAAATGAATATCATGAAAGTGATTTCTTTTCCAAATGGTTGTGTCTTTATGAAATGTTTTTTAAGATGTGAATTGGTATTTTGATCTCATTGTTTGCAGTTTTGAGATAAAGGTTGGGTTGGATGACCATTTTGTTTTTGAAAAGTGTAAAGAATTTTTTTTTTACCATTTGGTATTTCTGTGAGTGACCACATGCATGGGGTTATATGGGATGATGGATGGTTGATGCCATGACTAGATGATTTCTGGGATGGATATGAGTAGGGTGCACGGTGTGGCACAAAAACATGCATGTGTGACGCCCATGGGGTACCATTGGTGGATACGCTTACTACTAAACCGTTTGTTTTAAAAGAATTGGTTTTAAAGAAAAACATGATTTCTGGATGAATAGTTTGGTATGGTTTGTATTATGGGTTTTTGAAAATGTTGATATTGTGGGATGTTTTGAGTTCAAGAACCCCTTCTGTTTGAACCATGTTTTCGGTTTGTGTTTGGTTGGTAAGCTGTGTTGTAAGGACGGTTAGTGGTCTCTTTTGAAAAATGTTTTGGGATGCCTTTATGGTGGTTCCCTTCATGTGTTTGGATCTGGTTTGAGGTATGTATTGACTAATGGACCAGCTTTGTTGGGTCCTTGGGTTCTCTCATTGGATAAGGTACGCCCCCATTAAGGGTTAATGCACAGCTGAAGTGCAACCTGTATTGTTTCGCCATTGGAAAATCCTCCAGTTGATCAATATAAGGAATATTTTATCGATCATTGTTGATTGAGTCTACACCCATTCATTTCGTTGATTTTTGGATCCTCTTGTAGTGGTAAAGTTATTGTGGAAGGTTGAAAGAAACCTTAGTTTCTTATGTTTCATGATTCATCGAAGGTGGAAGTGTTCTTTGGTTGTTAGTGTGGATGAGTGTCTTGATCGTGTCTAATAGGGCATCTGGGTTCTTTATAGTTTCTTTGAAGAAAGAGTTATTATTAAACCACCAATTTTGAGATTTTGGTCAATATAGGATATTGTGTCCACTTTTTGGACTTGTCTGTTGTTTAGGGACTTTGAATATGGTCTCTTTCCATGTATTGTTTCTATCAATCTCAAGGGTCATGTTCAGTGATGCATTGTGATGTTGTGTGCTCTTTTGACTATAAAGGTGAAGGTCACATAATCCTCTAAGGTTCTATGTTATGTTGGTATTATGTCTCCCTTGGGGAAAACATCAAATCTCTTATCTTAGAGGAAGGTGTTTATACGTGTCCTTCCCTTCCGTTGTTTCTCACCCAAAGAAACAAGGTGCGATGTGTGTGCATCTTCTGATCCCTTGTTTCAGTGAAATATCTGGTTTTGGTAAAGTGTGTTATGGAGTGTGTTATGTCATGATGAACCAATCGGGTTATGCGGTGTAGTTGTTTGTGTCACCTAAAGAAAAAGTTCCACATAGGGGTTTCAACATCCTAACAGTGTGGCATAAGATGCTTCAATATTTTGAGCTCCAGCCATAGGTCCAGGAGAGAAGCTGGCGCGTAGTCAGGGGAAACTCCATTGTCATTTAAACCCTTGTACAATGTCCTATCCTCAGTATGAAAGATAGGAAGAGTTTAAACCTATGGTGTCATCATATTTCTTCTATTGTTCCCATTTGGTTGTAATAGGTGGATGGTATTGTACCCATGTCATCACAAAATGTTATTCCCTCCCCCTTTGGTTTCCATTGGGTCTTTGGAGAATGGTTAGAAATTTTGCTAGAAAAGTTGAGCACACAGTTTTCACATGGTTAGTTCTAAACATTTACAAAAAAATTAACCATGCAGATATAAGGATCCACATAGTTATTGCACAATTTCCCCAAACTGTGCAGACTAACCGTGAGATCGTCCCAACTCTTTAATTTTGGGGTCCTTTCATGTCAGCCCACGCCGATCGGTTAAGATGGTTGGTTCTTATGGTGTGGAGACACACTACGAGTCGTATATAAGTTCTTTGGTAAATTTATTATGGAATTATACCCTTTGTACTGGGGAGTCCATTCAAGCATCCCCCTGTTAGTGTCCTGATTCGTTCTTGAGGGAAAAAAATATAGGTTGTCTCTTATGATGGGGAGGTAATTTTTGTTCCCCCATACCAGTAACTCAGACTTATCCATGGTCGTGGATTGGTGGTATGTAGTCTCATTCAGAGATATCAAGCTACCTAAATCTTCATTTAGTAAACATTATGATTGGGGAGTACCCAATGGTCTAGTTAATGTAAGGTAAGTGTAACCTTCTTCGATGTTGTAGTTCATTTGGGTGAATTGCTTGAGTCTTGTTCAGATAGTGTTTAATGAGTTTTAATTTGGGATAATGTATAAATTTGATTGATCATTTCAGTAAAGTGGTGTATGTTTGGGTTATGAGATTAATCATTCCTTAATTGATCACTGGAGGTGTTTTGGCCTTTGGGGGTGAAACCTGGCAAAGGAGTACCTCTTGGTTTCTTAGTTGGGTTTGGTTGTTGCTTTGTCCTGGATGTAACTTTCCAGGGGGGAAAGTTTTAATGGTGGGATGAATTGTCACATGAGTGTCTTATTTTAATGTTAATTTCCATGTAATTTACATTCATGCTTTGTTTTGAGGGTTTCCCATGCATTTATGGAGGAATGGGTGAGTTTTTATTAATTGGGCCAAACCGTGAGCCCAATTCCAGATTTAAAAATAAATTTTGATAGCATTATAAAATATTCTTTTTTAAAATATTTTCATCCATTCAAATTCCTAATTGTCATACCCTGGCATATTAACACCACCATATTTATTTGGACCATTTATAAATCCATAATCTTGGTGGATATGGGTTTTTAGTTTGGGAATTGGGCTTTCCCGAAAGCCCATTTTCTGCATTAAAAATAATTATTAATTATTTAATATCTCCTTTAATATATGCTTGTTTTCAGTGATTCCAAGTCTCCCCTTAGCGGACGTACCTAAGGCATGACCCCATGCCCTCCTTCAACAATTTGGAGCTCGATAGAATCGCGAAAATAGTCTAAACAGCTCTGGATTTCAGAAATCATCCAGATTTTGGAGAGGTAAATTGATCCTTTCATAACTCCTTCTATTCTTAATCTTTTTCCCCAATTACAATTCCTACATGACCTTATCATTCTTGGTCAAATATATATTAAATTTGTATCTGTTTTAAAATTCATATTCTGGTCGATTTTGGTTCGTTTTATTCAAGATGTTTCAAGTAACTGTTTCTTTCCCTGATTTCCTCCCCTTCTTAAGGGTTTCTTTCACCCTTTCAATAATTTCATCATGTCAAGAAATTGAGGTTCGAAACTAGGGTTTGATTTGGTGTCCTTTTGGTCAAATATTGTGGTCTATGGCTGGATTTATATTCCTTGAGGTGCGGCGGTAGTGCGGTTGATGTTTCGCACCATGTTTTGAGGGTTTCGTCATAAAAGGTAGGTGATTCCTTGTGTAAACATTTATAGATGAGTTAGTTTGCTTGAATTACTTGTTATTAATGTTCCTAATATGCTATGTCTGGTGCGTGAACTGTTTGTTTTGGATTTAGTAAAGCATTTGTTTTTATAGTTTCATTTTAGCTTTAATTTTGGTGTTTTTATGTGCAACACTTTGGGTATTGTTTTGGATTGTTTTATAACATATAAATTTTGTTTAATAAATCTTGTTCGGGATGAAAATTCTGATTTGGTGGGGTATTGTTGTGCCACTAGGTCTTAAAGTGGTTTTTTAAGGGTTTAAGGTGTAAAACTTTATTGTACTTCTTGAAAGTGATCTTGAAAACATGTGCGTTTCATGTGGATCTTTTGTACTGTTGTTTGAGGTGGTTGTATAACACATGGGGGTTGTTTAATAAATGTTTTTGGAGCTTCCAATTCTGTTTTGAATATGTATTGATGTTATTTTGGCCTTGAAATATGGTTTTAAAATGGGTTTTATTTGAAAAGCTTTGGTAAACTATTTAGAAATGTTTTATGAAAGTTTTGAGTGGTTTAATGATTTATATAAGAGGTGAAACCATATTGGAAAACTGTTTTGGATTGTTTATACATTCAAATGAACCATTTTAAATGTTAATTGTTCTGTTATGTGATGTTTATCATATTTTTAGGGACTTCATAAAATTGTTAAAGGATGTGTTGGATTGTGAATGTTATGAAAAAAGTGTTGTGGACTATTTTGGTGTGAGTTTGATTTCAAAAATGAATTTGAATGAAAAGTTAAATTTGTGACTTGTGTGATGTTCATGGGTCTGTTTGGATAATGTGTTATGTGTAAGTGATATTTTCATGTGAAAATTATATTTCTTGGCTTGTTGAAATTGTTTGAGCACAAAGGGAAATCCCGGGTATCTAGCTGGGTGGACGTGTACTAGTATGCTAGTGAATCTGTGAGGTTTGGCCTCAGTTTCACTTAGCAGGATTGACGCTTATAGCTCAAACTAAACTATGATGATGATGATTGGGGACCACTAGGTTATGGGTATGTTCTCTACTAGTGGCTCGTGCACGAGAACGAATAATTTTTGTGGTTACTCTCACTGAGATACGAGGTACCTGGGACCCACAGCTTGCTAGTGCCTAGGGGTTATTTCCTATTGGTTGTGCTCATTAGATCTTTTATACTTACCTTCGGCATACGGTATATATGGCTGGAAAAATCAGTAGATTTTGAATTTATTTTAAAAGTGTTGATTCTTAAAATTAGCCCACTTGAAAACTATTTTTTTAAGTTGCATCTTTTAGAAATTGTAACTAGAAATTACATGTTTTTGAAAACTTGCAAGCTTTTCGTCTATGAATGTTTATCACAGGGAATCTTTTAATGGTGGTATCCTACTAGGCATTGGGTCAGACCCTACTTACACCCTTGGGTTTAAGTAAACTTGGTTAATTTTTTTTCGTAGGTTTGGGTATAACATTTGTGCCAACAGTTCGGGTTTTTACCGATCATTCATAATGCAGTGTTGTGGAGATGGCATGAGGGAAATGCCTCTTTCCATGTTGAGGTTCTTGGGCTGTTCATTTTTTTTGTTTTGTTCCTTTTTTATAGTCTTGTTGAGTTATTTTAGAATATGTAATTTAGTTCTGATTTTCGGTAAAACATTGTTTGGTTTGAAAAATCCAGATTTGTTTCATTGGATTCTTTTGTTGTTTTATGTTTATAAACTCGGGTAAATCATTCCCAATTTTCATTTTATGATACCCAGGCACTTGTGCCAGCCTATGGGGATCGGGAACTCCCTTCGGGTCTTGCCATGGACCGGGTCGGGTGCCGATTTTGAAGGCGGCCAGATTCAGTTCGTGACAAAATGGTATCAGAGGATGTTCTGGTTAACTCTTTGGGTCACGTTATTTGGGGAACAGTCGGGATAGTATAAAGTTAGGATTGTTGGGACTTTTTAGTTTGGTTATGGGTAGTGTTACTGATCACCACACCTCATCACAGGATTCGAGTCTCCAGGGGAAGTCGGGATTTATCTAATTCCTTTGGTTTTCTTGGTTTGATAATGATTAGGGGAAATGAAAAGAGAGTTGGGTTAATGGTCTCAGTGAGCTCCCAAGGCCTGGCAAGCCATGTGAAGCTGGGGATATTCCCTAAAACACTGTCTGTGATAGTGAAGTGATTGGAATATGGCTTCCAACCATATTTCCAAGTCACCCATTGAAACTAGTTTCCTCTCTGATTGTTTTGTGCTTTAGTTTTGAAATCCTGGCACTTTGGTTTTCTGGTGACTTGGTTTTAATAAGCGTAAAGTTTTTATGAAATGATTTTCAAATAAAGAGGGAATGGTTTGGTTTATGAAATTGAGGAATTGAATTTTTAGAATTGTTTTGAAATGTAAAATGGTGTGCTTACACTTCTTTTGAAAGAAGGAACTATGTTGAAGTTGGTTTTGAAAAGTGTTTCCAATAGAGTTTTCTAAACAATAAAACGGTGTTTTAATGGGATGAGATGTTTTGAAATTGAAATGAATATCTTGAAAGTGAGTTCTTTTCCAAATGGTTGTGTCTTTATGAAATGTTTTGTAAGATGTGAATTGGTATTTTGATATCATTGTTAGCAGTTTTGAGATAAAAGTTGGGTTGGATGACCATTTTGTTTTTGAAAAGTGTAAAGAATTTTTGTTTTACCCTTTGGTATTTCCGTGAGTGAACACATGCATGGGGTTATATGGGATGATGGATGGTTGATGGCATGACTAGATGAGTTTTGGGATGGATATGAGTAGGGTGCACGGTGTGGCACAAAAACATGCATGTGTGACGCCCATGGGGTACCATTGGTGGATACGCTTACTACTAAACCGTTTGTTTTAAAAGAATTTGTTTTAAAGAAAAACATGATTTCTGGATGAATAGTTTGGTATGGTTTGTATTATGGGTTTTTGAAAATGTTGATATTGTGGGATGTTTTGAGTTGAAGAACCCCTTCTGTTTGAACCATGTTTTCGGTTTGTGTTTGGTTGGTAAGCTGTGTTGTAAGGACGGTTAGTGGTCTCTTTTGAAAAATGTTTTGGGATGCCTTTATGGTGGTTCCCTTCATGTGTTTGGATCTGGTTTGAGGTATGTATTGACTAATGGACCAGCTTGGTTGGGTCCTTGGGTTCTCTCATTGGATAAGGTACGCCCCCATTAAGGGTTAATGCACAACTGAAGTGCAACCTGTATTATTTCGCCATTGGAAAATCCTCCAGTTGATAAATATAAGGAATATTTTATCGATCATTGTTGATTGAGTCTACACCCATTCATTTCGTTGATTTTTGGATCCTCTTGTAGTGGTAAAGTTATTTTGGAAGTTTGAAAGAAACCTTAGTTTCTTATGTTTCATGATTCATCGAAGGTGGAAGTGTTCTTTGGTTGTTAGTGTGGATGAGTGTATTGATCGTGTCTAAGAGGGAATCTGGGTTCTTTATAGTTTCTTTGAAGAAAGATTTATTATTAAACCACCAATTTTGAGATTTTGGTCATTATAGGATATTGTGTCCACTTTTTGGACTTGTCTGTTGTTTAGGGACTTTCAATATGGTCTCGTTCCATGTATTGTTTCTATCAATCTCAAGGGTCATGTTCAGTGATGCATTGTGATGTTGTGTGCTCTTTTGACTATAAAGGTGAAGGTCACATAATCCTCTGAGGTTCTATGTTATGTTGGTAGTATGTCTCCCATGGGAAAAACATCAAATCTCTTATCTTAGAGGAAGGTGTTTATATGTGTCCTTCCCTTCTGTTGTTTCTCACCCAAAGAAACAAGGTGTGATGTGTGTGCATCTTCTGATCCCTTGTTTCAATGAAATATCTGGTTTTGGTAAAGTGTGTTATGGAGTGTGTTATGTCGTGATGAACCAATCGGGTTATGCGGTGTAGTTGTTTGTGTCACCTAAAGAAGAAGTTCCACATAGGGGTTTCAACAGCCTAACTGTGTCGCATAAGATGCTTCAATATTTTGAGCTCCAGCCATAGGTCCAGGAGAGAAGCTGGCGCGTAGTCAGGGGAAACTCCACTGTCGTTTAAACCCTTGTACAATGTCCTATCCTCATTATGAAAGATAGGAAGAGTTTAAACCTATGGTGTCATCATATTTCTTCTATTGTTCCCATTTGGTGGTAATAGGTGGATGGTATTGTACCCATGTCATCACAAAATGTTATTCCCTCCCCCTTTGGTTTCCATTGGGTCTTTGGAGAATGGTTAGAAATTTTGCTAGAAAAGTTGAGCACACAGTTTTCACATGGTTAGTTCTAAACATGAACAAAAAAATTAACCATGCAAATATAAGGATCCACATAGTTATTGCACAATTTCCCCAAACTGCGTAGACTAACCGTGAGATCGTCCCAACTCTTTAATTTTGGGGTCCTTTCATGTCAGCCCACGCCGACCGGTTAAGATGGTTGGTTCTTATGGTGGGGAGACACACTACGAGTCGTATATAAGTTCTTTGGTAAATTTATTATGGAATTATACCCTTTGTACTGGGGAGTCCATTCAATCCTCCCCCTGTTAGTGTCCTGATTCGTTCTTGAGGAAACAAAATATAGGTTGTCTCTTATGGTGGGGAGGTAATTTTTGTTCCCCCATACCAGTAACTCGGACTTATCCATGGTCGTGGATTGGTGGTATGTAGTCTCATTCAGAGATATCAAGCTACCTAAATCTTCATTTAGTAAACATTAGGATTGGGGAGTACCCAATGGTCTAGTTAATGTAAGGTAAGTGTAACCTTCTTCGATGTTGTAGTTCATTTGGGTGAATTGCTTGAGTCTTGTTCAGATAGTGTTTAATGAGTTTTATTTTGGGATAATGTATAAATTTTATTGATCATTTCAGTAAAGTGGTGTATGTTTGGGTTACAGAGATTAATCATTCCTTAATTGATCACTGGAGGTGTTTTGGCCTTTGGGGGTGAAACCTGGCAAAGGAGTACCTCTTAGTTTCTTAGTTGGGTTTGGTTGTTGCTTTGTCCTGGATGTAACTTTCCAGGGCGGAATGTTTTAATGGTGGGATGAATTGTCACATAAGTGTCTTATTTTAAAGTTAATTTCCATTTAATTTCCATTCATGCTTTGTTTTGAGGGTTTCCCAAGCATTTATGGAGGAATGGGTGAGTTTTTATGAATTGGGCCAAACCGTGAGCCCAATTCCAAATTTAAAAATAAATTTTGATTCCTTTATAAAATCTTCATTTTTCAAAAATTTTCATCCATTAAAATTCCTAATTGTCATACCCTGACATATTAACACCACCATATTTATTTGGACCATTTATAAATCCATAATCTTGGTGGATATGGGTTTTTAGTTTGGGAATTGGGCCTACCCGAAAGCCCATTTTCTACATTAAAAATAATTTTTAATTCTTTAATATCTCCTTTAATATTTGCGTTGTTTCAGTTATTCCAACTCTCACCCGAGCCCACTTACCTATGGAGCGACCCCATGCCATCCTACCACAATTTGGAGCAAGATAGAATTGTGAAAATAGTTGAAACGTCTCTGGATTTCAGAAATCATCCAGATTTTGGAGAGGTAAATTGATCCTTTCATAACTCCTTCTATGCTTAATCTTATTCCCCAATTCCAATTCCTACATAACCTTATCATTCTTGGTCAAATATCCATTAAATTTTTATCTATTTTAAAATTCAAATTCTGGTGGATTTTCGTTCGTTTTATTCAGGATGTTTCAAGTAAGTGTTTCTTTCCTTGATTTCCTCCCCTTCCTAAGTGTTTCTTTCACCCTTTCAATAAGTTCATCATGTCCAGAAATTGAGGTTCGAAACTAGGGTTTGATTTGGTGTCTTTTTGGTCAAATATTGTGGTCTAGGTATGGATTTATATTCCTTGAGGTGCGGCGGTAGTGCGGTTGATGTTTCACACCATGTTTTGAGGGTTTCGTCAATAAAAGGTAGGTTATTCCATGTGTAAACATTTATAGATGAGTTAGTTTGCTTGAATTACTTATTATTCATGTTCCTAATATTCTATGTGTGGTGCATGAACTGTTTATTTTGGATTTAGTAAAGAATTTGTTTTTATAGTTTCATTTTATCTTTAAATTTGGTGTTTTCATGTGCAACCCTTTGGGTATTGTTTGGGATTGTTTTATAACATATAAATTTTGTTTAATAAATCTTGTTCGGGATGAAAATTCTGATTTGGTGGGGTATTGGTGTGCCACTAGGTCTTAAAGAGGTTTTTTAATGGTTTATGGTGTAAAACGTTATTTTACTACTTGAAAGTGATCTTGAGAATGTGTGCGTTTCGTGTGGATCTTTCGTACTGTTGTTTGAGGTGGTTGTATAACACATGGGGGTTTTTTAATAAATGTTTTTGGAGCTTCCAATTCTGTTTTGAATTTGTATTGATGTGATTTTGGCCTTCAAATAAGGTTTTGAAATGGGTTTTATTTGAAAAGCTTTGGTAAACTATTTAGAAATGTTTTTTGAAAGTTTTGAGTGGTTTAATGATTTATGTAAGAGGTGAAACCATATTGGAAAACTATTTTGGATAGTTTATACATTCAAATGAACCATTTTAAATGTGAATAGTTCTGTTATGTGATGTTTATCATATTTTTAGGGGCTTCATAAAATTGTTAAAGGATGTGTTGGATTGTGAATGTTATGAAAAAAGTGTTGTGGGCTATTTTGGTGTGAGTTTGATTTCAAAAATTAATTTGAATGAAAAGTTAAATTTGTGACTTGTGTGATGTTCATGGATCTGTTTGTATAATGTGTTATGTGTTAGTGATATTTTCATGTGAAAAGTATATTTCTTGGCTTGTTGAATTTGTTTGAGCACAAAGGGAAATCTCGGGTATCTAGGTGGGTGGACGTGTACTACTATGTTAGTGAATCTGTGAGGTTTGGCCTCAGTTTCACTTAGCAGGATTGACTCTTACAGCTCTAACTAAACTATGATGATGATGATTGGGGACAACTAGGTTATGGGTATGTTCCCTACTAGTGGCTCGTGCACGAGAACGAATAATTTTTGTGGTTACACTCAACGAGATACGAGGTACCTGGGACCCACAGCTAGCTAGTTCCTAGGGGTTATTTCCTATTGGTTGTGCTCATTAGATCATTTATACTTACCGTCGCCATACGGTATATATGGATGGAAAAATAAGTATCTTTTGAATTTATTTTAAAAGTCTTGATTCTTTAAATTAGCCCACTTGAAAACTATTTTTTTAAGTTGCATCTTTTAGAAATTGTAACTAGAAGTTACATGTTTTTGAAAACTTGCAAGCTTTTCGTCTTTGAATGTTTATCACAGGGAATATTTTGGTGGTGGTATCCTACTGGGCATTGGCTCACACCCTACTTACACCCTTGGGTGTAAGTAGATTTGGTTATTTTTTTTTTGTTGCAGGTTTGGGTATAACATTTGTGCCAACAGTTCGGGTTTTTACCAGTCATTCATAATGCGGTGTTGTGGAGAGGGCTTGAGGGAAATGCCTCTTGCCATGTTGAGGTTCTTGGGCTGTTCATTTTTTTTGTTTTGTTCCTTTTTTATAGTTTTGTTGAGTTGTTTTAAACTATGTAATTTAGTTCTGATTTTCTGTAAAACATTGTTTGGTTTGAAAAATCCATATTTGTTTCATTGGATTCTTTTATTGTTTTATGTTTATAAAGTCGAGTAAATCATTCCCAATTTTCATTTTATGATACCCGGGCACTTATGCCATCCCATGGGGATCAGGAACGGCCTTCGGGTCTTGCCATGGACTGGGTTGGGTGCCGATTTTGAAGGCGACCAGATTCAGTTCGTGAAATATATTGATGAGTTATTGTTTCCTATTATCTAGAATTTAGTTACTCCATTTACATTTCAAAAATATTTATATGTAGAAATTTAGTATGAGGAGATCATGATCAATAAATAAAAAAGTAGGGTCACCATGAGGGAGGTTATAGTACGATTACTAAAAGAGGTGATTATTTTGTAGTGTGAAATTGGTTTGAATCCCTCTATGGTTTCATCTAGTGGGGATTTGACCTCACCGACATCATTTTCATCCATCTTAGGAAAATAGATTTTGTGAATTTCTTGGAAGCCTTGGAGTCGTGATCTATGTCTATGGGGGTTGTGGTTATAATCAAAATAAATTCCCAGTGGTTCATAGAGATCAGTATGGTTATTGTGGTGAGGTTTGGAATCATCCTCAATAGAATCCACCAATGAGATAATTTCATCAGTTGGGGTAGTACACTACTAATCCACTGAGAGGAAATGGTGAAGACATTGGTCGACATTAGTGTATGCATCATATTTACGGATACCTAACATAGTCAAGTCAAAAATCAGAACCCAAATAATGAGTTATGAGATAGATTCATATAAATATTAATTCAAAAATGGTTCTAGTGTATTTAGGGACCAATATCATCAGAGGAACGTTAATCATTTCCTAACCCCTTGTTTGTTAATTTATTGGTTCTAGGGGAAAAATCTACATTGTTGAACTATCCAAAGATTCACTTTTAATACTTTACGTAGATATGAATTTTATGTCATTGTTTTTTACTACCCATAGAGATGATTGAACATATAATTTAATGGTTTGAGGGTTTGTATGCTGAATAGGAGGTATAATTAGTCAAGATGGGGAATTTTTCATGCTTTATAAACAATTGAATTATTTCATCCAAAATATTCATTTGTAGTATTCCATATGTGTAGATAATGAATTATTATACATTAAGGTTTTATTCTCAATTATAGATCCTTAAGATGATTTTTTCATTAGTTAACTGGTAATCATATAGGATTTATATTTGTGGATTCCCTTCATTACCTCATGTAAGAGTTTTTTGTGAAATTAGTGGGTGGTAAGATATTAGATGATCCTATATTTTTCATGGAATATATATGTGTTTATATCAATGATAATGTGATTCTACCCCTATTGAATCACATCAAACTTAGGATATTTTTTTCAAGTAACATTCAAAATATCTTTAGATTTATATTTCATATATAAATACAACTTACGGAAGTTGATGATTAAGATTTATAAACTAATGCAGAAAGTTTTCCTCTGATGTAATGTGTCATCATGTGATTATCTTGTATAATTAATCATAATATAGGATGTGGATTTTAAGACTTCAATAAAATACATGATTTTCAATATAGAATCAATCATGAATCAATATTATATATCTTATTATAAATGATCATTCTTACATGTTTGGAGGAGCAGGTTTATTATCTAATATTGATCAGTGAAAAGGATATCATTAGATATGTGTAAATAATTTTTATTTCCAAAATAATATATACTAGTTTAGTAATGGTGTAATGATTTTTTTGGTCATGTTTATCAATGAAAAGAATAATCGAAACAAATTCCTATTTCTCTCAAACATGTATTTCATAAGTTGTATCACTAGTTTTTATTTTCATTAATTGATTACTTGTTTATATGCTCACTATTAGAGGAGGATCATACTAACCGTAAAAAATTAATATTCTTGGAACATCCACACAACAATCTCTCTAGAAATATATACAAGTGTATAATTTTAATTATAGAGATGTATTTACTATATTTTATGGATTACTATAAGGTTGTGGTTGTGGACCCATCCAATATCATTGAAGTTGTATCATCAGATGAACCAAATAATAAAACATAATATTCATATATCAACAGTTTTTTTGAATCTATTGGACATTCATTTGAAAATTATATTGGATTGAAACTTTATTGATTGATCTGAATAAAAAATAATATCCAATTATCTAGACTGATAATGGTATGTTATTGTTTTATCAACTAAAGGGATGCTTTATCAGATCTATGATTATTGAGTTTACTAAGAATATGATGATGTTTTAGGTGTTCAGTGATTATTCAATTAATTTCAATGTGTTGTTCCTTGATACAGAAGAAGGAAATTATAAATTTGTTTTCTAGGATTTTATGAACCCACTGGATTAAAAATTCTACCCATTATTCTTATCTAGTGGTAGATTATTTTTCATTGAATATTTTGTGAAATTATATAATCTTAGATAATTTCTGTTCTTTACTAATCAAAATAGAATGAGGTACATCTTCACTAATTATTACCTGAAACTATGAAAATATTTTAATATAGAGTATCTTCAAGACATTCACTTTTATATTTACATCACCTAGTGAAATATAAATGTTTTTAATAATTTATTGACCAAGAAATCTTGAAGGGATGTTTCTCAATAGTTTGATGATACAAGGAGGGAAATAAAAGATTTGGAGGTCATTCTCTACTAACACACGGTATATGATGTTTAAGAATCCGTGTTTGATAAAAATCTACATTATTCACTATTAAAAATGAAGTAATACACTCATTTTCAGGACATAGAGGTGATAGTGATGTGTGACTATGTGTCCCGTAGTGATTATATATAGTTATTCTCATTGGATGGTCTAAAACATATGTTTCTTCATGGAGGATGTATATCACAATGGTGGTTTGTGAAACAGTCTCTTAGGGGTTCACATATAAACTTTAGAAATTAAACAACTATTTTATGAAACATTTCATAGTCATGGGATACTGTTTTGTTGTAAAAGTATGAAACTAGTAGTGGTAGAGTATGTGTCATATTATTAATCATACAAAAAGTAAATTTTGAAAATATTGTTATTTATTTGTTTTTATCCCTATGATGTTCCATAATTAACATGGGATGATATCTTTATTGAAATTATCATATGATTATCACAATCTCAACAAGGATAAACTTTCATCTTTTTAATCATCGACCTGTTGGAAAAATTGGCTTACATATAAGCTATCATGAATTCTAGAACCATGTATTTTTTTGGAATGGAATAATGTGGATGACGTTTTGTTTGTAAATGTAATTCGAAGATCTATTTTCTCTATTATAGAGAAACTCTTTTCCGTGTTATTAAGGAGATTATTTCTAGATTATTTTTGAGGTTATGTATTGCATAGAACTATATTCCTCTTCCAAATGAATGAATATATTGTGGGAAAAATGACACATTATACTATATGTCATCAGTGTCAATATTCAATACAGGAGAATTTTGAGATTAATACATTCCCTTAGTTGATTTATCCTATAATAAATTATACCATTAATCAATCAATATGGACCCATTTGAGGAATTGTATGGGAGGTTATTTCATTCACTATAATGACATTTAGAGTTTTGTGAGTCAAAAGTTCTTCAACTCAATTTTTTGTAATGAATGACATAGAGGATTCATTCTATTCATTATAGAATAGAGATAATGAATTTTTGAATTAAATCATATGTCTAAAGTAGTTAAATACCCCTAGAGTTTGATTTTAAGATCCACATGGTCATAATGGCCTCTTCTCATATTTGGTAGTTCAGGTTTGATAGGGGGAATATAAATTCTTCAAAATTCATAAAACTATTAAATGTGATTGATTATGTTTGTAGGGAGGCATCATAGTTTGTTATTCCACTATGGTTGGACTTGGTACAGAATGTCTTCATTGTATATCAACATCATAAATATCGTTATGATGAATCATATGTGAAATTTCAAGAGTCTTGGATTCCAAGTATGATAAAATGTTCAGGGAGTGGCCAAGGGAGATCTGGGATCACTGGTTGAAGGTGAAAAATTGGTAATGAATTACATTTTGGGTGTGATCTAAAGGTATGTATATTGTATCAACCATTTATTTTGGCTCCCATAAAATACATACATTATCAATTACGTTTTTTAAAATTTATACCTAATAAAAATAAATAAACAAAAATCATAATGGACTATTAAAAAATCTATATTTAATACTAATATGGTAAGATATTAGTAGTTATAAAATATTTTTGATAAATGATTAATATGATTTAAAATTAATTAAGATAGAAAAAGGAAATAATAAAATTTTTATTTTATATTTTTTAAAATACATATAAAACTCATTTTTAAAATTTAAAAATATAAAATTGTTGAAATAAAATACATTATTAAACTTCTATAATGGGAATTTTTTTAAAATTAAATTTTTTTTCCAAAATAATGATTTTATAGTCGAAATATGTTTTCTGTGATTTTATCACAATGTAAGAATAAACAAGAAGATTTAAAATCCATTTATATAATTTTAATTTTAATTAATTAACAGAAATACGAATTTTTATATATATTTCATTCTTATAAATAAAATTTCCATTATTTTCCAAACTAAATAAAAATAATAGATTAATAAAAAAATCATTTTAGTCATCTATTTAAATAATGTATTTTCGATGTTATATTTAGTTTTTTATTTCCTTGAAAATCTCATATATTTTATTAAATTAATATTAATACATCTTATAACTCTAAAGTAAATAATAATTTCATTTTTAGTTGTATAAAAATTTAATTAGAAAAACATCATTTTTTATAACTATTCTAATGAGATTAAATCTATTTATATTAATATGAAGTGTTATTATATATAAAAAAATTTTAAAATAATTTTTTTTATTGAAAACTATAGAGTAAACAATTATTTAATATGATTTATTTTAATTATAGTTATCATTTTAATTTCATTGGTTAAAATATATTCAATCTTGAAAAAAGTAAAAACAGAAAATGTGATTTTCCTTAGGAGAAAATAGTAAAACAATATTATAATCATCTTATCAGATATTATGTTAAGATGTGTTCTTACATCATCTAATTTCACAATAAATTTTTTTTGTTTTAATGATTCATTGATCCTTAATTATTTTCATTTAATTACTAAAAAATAATGAAAAAAATATGATATAAATAATATATTTATATTCTGGTCCATTAGATCCACTATGGAATGTACTTGATTAAATTTTTTATTAAGTCACTTTTATGCGGTTAAAAAAAATTCCAATGTTAATGAGGTTGATTAGGGGTATTATAGGGGAATCTGAATATGAAATAATGGAGAATGGGGTCATCTAGTGCAGTTTTAATGTTTTATACAAAGGATAAAAGTAACTATGCTCCCTAACAATTCTTTCTTGGAGGGGTGGTGCATGGTTGATGAATCCATCCAAGGAGGAATGGTAAATCATATAGTCATCGATATTACAAATCCTCAGAGATACTTTGTGGATTGATGAACCATATGGGCTTCCCAATAAGCCTTTGGATATCGTACCCTCCTTTATAGATGTTGATTCACATGTGTGTCTTATTTTCTCCAACCGTGCAGCCAAACTATGTTCCATGTTAATAATATTGGTTTTTATAATTTTTACTCCTCATAAATTGTTAAACCTCACCATATTGTAATATTTATGTATCTTATAATAAAATTAGTGACAAACCAAATAACGATAACCATCCCAATGATCAATCTCACACAATTCATTGATTTTTAGGGTGTCATTAGGTGAGGATCAAAGCTCTAAGTGATTCTATATATCCTAATCAATCCTTTTTCCATATTAGGTGTCGTGAATTTTAACTTCTCCTAAATCCCTTAAAAAATATTGGAACATACGGTGGGGTTTCTAATGGTGTTTGAATCTAAATCAAACGCTAATGTCAAAAAAGCATTCAGATTCATGGACATGGTTAGTTTTCTAAAAGTAATATACCATTTTCTTCATGATTATTTCATGTGCTTTTTATTAGGATTTGGATTTATTGGGATATATGTTGGTGTTTCTATGGAATAATTTTGTTGTTAATTTTTTAATTGATGAATTTCATCCCTCATGAACCATGTGAGATGCATTGAGGTTGAATAGACCTTGATTTTGCTTACCCATATAGATTTATTCATTTTTGAAATTTTTATTAGGTTACTAAATATTAAGTTGAATTGTTTAATATATAATAATTATAATTTTTATGTTTATAATATTTACATGGGTTGATGATTTAAATTTTAAATATTGTGTATAGTTGGTTAATAATGATTGTAAAATGAAATTGATTCTAATTGAATGTAAATGAAAAAATAGAATATGGGGCTGTATGGTATAATTATAATGTTTTAGTGAGTTGTGAAATATAAATGGTAAATTTGTTAATGTGGTAACCCATGAAAATTATTTAGGTTTTTAAAGAACTATAAATAATAAATGGTATGTGTACTCAGTTAGTATGGCTTCATAAATGGTTGATTAGGAAAACGATAAGTGAAATATATGCACATGTATTTGTGCATTGTGTTGTATTGAATTGAGTTTCTAATCCAATTAGTCAGGTTTGACAGATGCTTAAACCCCACCCCAAAAATTCATGTGTTAGAGAGTCACACTAAGGCCCTATGCCACTAATTTTTTCACTTAATGAGACCACCAAGATTGACGCTCCTTGGTAAGTGTGATGTTATTTTTTTTATTCTCAAGTGAGATAGGGAACATGAATTCTCCCCTTATTCATTATAGTTCACCAACATAATTTTTATTGTAAATGATCATAATTCCTAACTTATGAAGCAAACTATACAAATGGATAAAGTTGATATTGTTAAATACTAGGACCCGGTTTATCTTCGTATTATCATTTCATTCATTTAGTTTATGCATACACTATCTATTTAGAATGCTTATTTTGCATACATCATTGGTTCTGGCTTAAAAGGTTGTGCTCATGCCCTACTCAGGACAATGGTGGGTACTCGAATAAACTTCATACAAGAATGTCTGAACATGGGAATGGGACGAATTATAGATAGTTGATATGGGGACAAGATGTTCATGGTTGATGGATCTGGACATGGAGTCAATACCTTTTTTTGGTTATTCTGCATTTCGAATTTATTTTTTGATTTCCTTTCAAATGGAACTGTATGAAATTGCATTGCATTGTTAATATTTTGGTAGGGTGTTGTACCTTATTTTGGGAAATTGATTGTAATTCAAGGTTATTGGATATACTATTTTATTTATTTCTTTCTTTCACCCATTGTAGAATACTCTGATGAAAAGGGTATAGTCTCCCCACATATTACAGGTTAACCATTCTACTAGTAAGATACCTCTTTATTATGGGGAGGCCCATTTGTGGTCATGTAGATACATTTATCTAGGTAATATATGTTGTGGCTACAAGTCTAGATATGTA
This sequence comes from Viscum album, assembly GCA_963277665.1. Taxonomy (NCBI): domain Eukaryota; kingdom Viridiplantae; phylum Streptophyta; class Magnoliopsida; order Santalales; family Viscaceae; genus Viscum; species Viscum album. The sequence goes on along the minus strand of OY728120.1, from coordinate 23,432,248 downwards.
ACATTGTGTTTTCAGAGAGGATTTCTTTTTTACTTTCATTCAATTTCATTATGGAAGATAGGATTATATGATGGTTTGGGCCATAGAAATGATATCATACATACGATTATCTAAACCATTTTTGAGAGATTTACCAGTGTACCAGGGTTGGGATTCTTCTTCTTGTTTTTTGATGTTACGATTCAATGATATTTTATTATTGGGTGATATAGTTAAGGGGGTATGTGACTTTTTTATGATATTTATGCTTGTTGAAAAACGCAAATGAGTATATATATATATATTTATTATTTTTGGAAAGTAGGTATATGTGTGACATGGATCATGTTAGGCACAAATTTGAGAGACAGGGAGGATGTGAGGGATATAATGATTTCCATTCCCTTAAATTTTGAAAAAATAGTTTCTATTCAAGATAATGAAAATTAGTAAATGAGAAAAATGTATTGTAATGGTTAATGAATAAATCATTTTAAAGATTAATTAATGGGTTAAAATTCATTTGTGATGTTTTCTCGTAGATATAAATGTTCCTAAAAAAGAAATATTTTAGTTGTGAAAGTATAAGTGGTTAAAAATAGTGTCTAATGATTGTTTGTCCCATTGTGAGTTCATTTTCCCAGGTTGAACATGTCCCATGGTAGGGATTGATGAGTGTAGTTATAGAGATGTGGCCATTTTTAGGTGAGATTATGATAAATGAGATGTTTATGGGTTTAAAGGACGTTATTTTTAGAACACTATGGATATTTTACGTTATATTTTCTCATATGTGTGTTTTAAATTATAGAAATATTCCTCCAAGAAAACATGTTCCAATTGGGTGACATGAGGATATAACAATGAACACACCCCTAGTATCGTAGAATGAAACCCCATCGATACTGGGTAACTAATGAGATGATATGTTCCATGAGAACATTCCTCATTTAATATAGGTGATTTAATGGGGCCCTGGTCAGTTCATGCAGATTATGTTTGCTCTGGCCATATATTTTTAGGTGGAAGACCCTATAACTCTTGCTGGAGAGGGTTGACCTAAGGTATAATATTTCTTGATATATCCCATATAGATGATTTTCGATCACTAGGAGACTCCTTGAGAGAAAGGAGTCATGTTGGATGCTTATATTTTGTTTGGAAGGGTGATGGGCAAGAGGAATATTCTGGTTGGGAATCAGCAGGCCAGTTGAATGTAATGAAAAGGAATCTAATAATTTTTTTAGAAACATTTCATTAAATTGACCATTATATAGGGACTGGTGTGGGGTTTCTAATTATGGCCTTGGGGAATATCTCAATGATGGATAAAAATAGATATTTCAAAAATATGGAACACATTTTTCAAGTGTTTATAGTGGATAAGGCCGCTACCGCGAAACATTTCATAGATGAACACATACTTGAGAATTAGACCAAGGTGAATATAAACTATTTCAATAGTTTTTTAAAGTGGTGGATCAGTCCATTATTTAATAAATAATACATTAATGAGTATTCTCATGGTGAACATGTGGTTACAGTTGTGGAAATCAGTGGTGCAACATCGAATGGTAGGAATCTCCATTTTGAGAGTCTTCACCACACTGGGGGTGGAAAGAATAGTTATATGAGAGAACCCTACTCTTAGGGTGGTGTCCTAGATTTCTACTATCAGTGTGGTGTCTTGTGAGGCTTGCATGGTGTATCGTCTGGACTTTAACAATAATCATAATTCCCTCATATGATAAATTAGTTAGTGGAAAATAAATTTATTAGTGAAAAATATTGTTCTTTCTTAAACGCATCGTAGAAAGGAAAAATCACAGTTAATACTCAATAAAATTCAGTTGAATATTTTTTGAGTAAATGAATATGTTAGTGCATTTTATTGAGGTCCACATAGCCTCGACAAAGATAGAAAAAAAATATTAATTAAATTACATTAGACAAGGAAACATTACTGAAAATGATTGAATTACTCCAAAATAGTGGATCATATTATAAAATTGAGACAACTAATAGGTCCATTTTTTCAGGATTTACATTAATATGGGTATCAAATTTGAAGACTTTGGATGTCTATATGCCTCACTCATGAGATAAATTTAACAAGTAATATTAAATATATTAATTTTTAAAAAATAATAAAAGACCTCCCAAACGGTGCATCGTATGATAAATCTGAGAAACCAAAATTTATAAGATATGTTGTTTACACAATTCCATGTATAGCATTTTAGGTGTAGGATGTTTGAATGCCTTTAACCAAAAACCATTATATTTTAATTAAATATTTTATCCATTTTTTGAATATTAAATAATTAATAACTCTCCAACGGTGAGCCATATTAGAAATCTAATACTTCTATAGTGTCTAATACGGGTGGTATTCCCTCGATAGGATATAATAATTATTCACATATATATTTTGGTTTAATTTAATTTTTATATAAAATTAATAAATATTTAAAAATCATATCACTGTTCTTCCTCTTCACATTTGGAATATTCCTCCATTTTTACACAAGAAAAGATCTAAAGACACAGATTTCATTTATATTGACATGGAAAACCCTTAAACTCATTTGATGGTTAGAATAAATGACTTCGTATTTATTTTTCTATTGGATAATGGATTAATAACGGGTAAATATATTTTTCTCTTTTGAAAAAAACTATACATGTTTTGGGTACTTTAAATAGTTATATTCCCTCCATTTAAATATCACTTATGAGTGCATGAAAACCACTTCCCATATATTGTGGAAGCTTTACATCTTTTATGTTAACATTTCATGGTGGAAATGTGTAGGGTCAGTTTATGGGGGGAGCAGCATGTTTCATCCTTTTTTACTTTTTTTATTTTTTTTCCTTATACATGGTTGAAAAGAAATTCAATAATATATATAATTTGTAAATAAAAAATTGACCATTGTAATATGTGTTACACAATATAGATTGGAATTTGAGTTACTAACAATAAGGTTTCAATACACGAGGAAGCCACTGGATGATTCCATGGGATGTGCATGTTTGACAAGGTGGGATACAATGATTCCTTGATAGTATCATGTAGAGGACTATCAAAATAGTGTTTATCAATTGGAGGAAGGATGAGCATGACTGATGATGAGGGTTCAAAGCATGATAGTTGAATACATTGACTCCTTTGGATGTACTCATTGATGATGGTAAAAAATAGATTTCAGTCACTAGTATGTCTTCTCGATTGTGTGACTCAATGAATAAGAGACATTATTAGCTATCATTCCTTGTTACGTCAACTCAACGATTCAGGGAAGCTGATTAGCTTTCATTTACCTTGCACATACAGAGAAAAATACCATCTTATCAAGCATTAATAATATCACAGAATGATACATTGAATCATGATTCATTTATTCATCTTACTCCATGGTTATCCATTCCACCATAGAGCTAATGCATGAATGTATTGGGGTTTTGATATCTTGTTTAGAATTCTACTGCTTGGTTTTGGATCATCTATTTACTTGACATTACTTATTATAGAATACACTTGTATTTTGAGAATGTCATGTTAATGACACAATGGTGTTGTCCTACTGATTATTTTACTCACACTCTATATAGGAATTTCCTTGAGCTTGTAAATTTCATGACATGAGATCTGATGAAGGGGCATGGACCCTTTGATGGATAGTTGAGTAATAGTGCGTGGTGGTGGAATGAACCGAGACATGCTCTAGAGTAGTCTATACATGTTTTTTTTACATTATAGTTTTTCATACTGGTTACTTGGGTATTCATTCCACATTAGTGAGGTTCTATATTATATGTATTCCAAATTTACACTTCCACATTTTACTCAGATTATTTACATTATAGGTTCTGACCCATGATCCTATGATTCGATATATAGGATATAGTCTCCCCATGATTCCAATTGAGACCCTCACAGCTATTTGACAATCACATGCGTATAGGGAGTCACATATTTGGCCACGTAGAATTCTGGCTCTAACCTGGTGGTTTGGGTTGGGATCTTACAAAATTGTATCAGAGGATCAAGTTTTTACTAACTATTTTCTTCTCTTTGGTTGTTTTTGGGATAGGTTATACAAGAGTTAGGATGGTTGGGACTTGGGCGGGGATAATAATTTTAGTATATGGCCATCACTACACTGTCGACCTCGTAGATACCATTAAATGAAAAAAAATTATTTTTAATTACTATTGATTAAATTCACCATGTAGGACACACATGATGTTATATGTAATTTATGGGATTTCGCGTATGTATATGCATCATGAATATGATAATAGGTTCAAATTCCATGTATATACCTATGGTTGTGCGTCATAGTAGTTCATCAACTAAATTTTTTAAATTATTCTATTTGTTTGGGATTGTTGGTTATTGTGACATTTATTTATTGGAATTAATTAGTTGAACTGAGAATATTGTTGTGATGCTGTGTATATATATATATGATGAATGTGACTAACATTCAGGGATGTAATCTTGGATTAGTACTAGGAGGTATACCTTGGGCTAATGGAATTATTCTAGTAAAACCATGATTGATCCCATATAATGGTCAAAAAGTACTTTATGTTATCCCATATACTGATTACGGTACATGATGAAAACTTTTTTAATTTATGAAATTCATCCTTTATGTTATAGTAGATGTTTCATTAATACAATCGGCCAAAATACATCTTCATGGGGATATTCCATTCCATTAACAGTGGACATGCATGAGAATGAAGTTGAGCATTCTCCCACACCAGATCAATGGTATAGGCAGTATGGCCACCTCTATAGTATGTCTTTTTATTAGTTCCTATTATAGGAAAATGAGTTCAGAAATATGGTTAAATAGTCCACAATTTTAATTCCACCATTATTCATACATTCGGAGCATCATAGACTCTAGGGATGCTAATGATTGGGTTGTTATATTTTTGTGAATTTTCATCCTATAAGATACTCTGAAAGATTTACATGTTAAGTTGATATTTGGTTTATTCCATGTGCATAGATCATTTCAATACACCCAAGTCATATGTTGCCATCTAAGATGAAGGTGTAAAATGTTCTTCTTGACAACATAGAGAGGAAGGGACTTATAAGAAGTTGTACATCACTGTGGGGTGTAACTATATTGTTCACTAAGAAAGTGGATGACAGTCTTTGGATATACATTGATTACCAAAAGCATAACTAAGTGATAGTAAATAACCAATATCCATTATATATTATCAATGATCTTTTCAAGGATATCAATGGTTCAAAAAAATTTATCATTGATCATGCTACCACTATCAATGAGTTACATTGGATGAAATTCATAAGACATAATTTCGGAGTAGATATGGATATTAGGAGAACTTGGCGATGCCTTTCTACAGGACTAATGAACCATCTATGTTAATGGACCTCATAAAATAATATTCATCCATACAAAGTCTATTTTATCATTGTTTTTGTGTATTAAATCCTCATCTAATTTCCAACATAATAAAAAAAATAAAAAGCACCTTTAGATAGTCCTAAGTACAATTCGAGCTCTTTGCACTAATGCTAAGATATAAAAATGTGACTTTTGGATTAAATAGGAGATGTCCATCTAAATTTAGTGCTCGAATCTAGTATAGATGTAAATACAAGGATGGTTGAAGAAGTCATTTCATGGACATGTCCCCAAAACTTGCTTAAGATCCTAATCTTCCTATGTTTATTGGGATATTACCGATGGTATATCCAAGACTAATCACAACTATCGACACCCATGAGAGAACTGATGAATAAGGGAGTAATGGTTTAGTTTTCAAAATAGTGTGAAGATGATTTCCTTGATTAATGAAATGGAATATGATACCTCATGTACATTCACATTCAGGCCCGGGGATAGGTTATATAGTTTATTGGGTTTCATCATGAGTATGTATGGGAGCTGTACTGATGGAAAAATAAATTTTATTAGACAATAGGTTACATTAGTTACAACCCCATTGATAATAACAACCCTATGAATGACTTAAAACTGGATGTAGTGGTTCATGAACTAATTTTTTTGAAATATTATTTAGTTGGTGAGTGATTTATTAGTTACATGGATTATAAGTTCCGTCACTATATCCCCACATATAGGGATATGAATATAAGGCATAATACATGGTTTGAGTATCTACATGAATTCAAAATTGACATGATGTATTCTCCTAGAAAGTGGACGGTCGTAGAAAATTCCCATAGCCGTAGGATCCTGGATGAGTAAGAACATGGCGATAAACCCTTGGAGGAGTAGTGGTGTTTGATGTCCCCATTGGCTAACTACAATAATGATTCTTCAGAGGATTAAAGATCTATGATTTTATATCCCTTTTTAATTACAAATTCCAATACTGAACGGAATAGGATTGGTCATGATTGAGAACCGGATTGTTCTATGATGAGAGAACGAAACGCTGGAGGTGACACAAAACCTAGATGGTTGATGGAAAATAATGTAATGATCTTGGTCAGTGGAGGAGTAGTAATCCATACATCCACATGATAGTAATTGATAATGTATTACACACCTCTATGTGGATGATAAATACTTATGTAAAAACGAGGCACCATGACTTCAGATGACTATTCAGGGGTCCATGGATGAAGCCAAGCTTTGCAGGTTTTATCTCTTGATGCCTCACCTGTCATAGGGTAAATGCTATGAACCATCATAATTGATGGTTATTGTAGCCACTCTTAATAACATTTATTTTGTGGTAGGATATTACTATGGAATTTGTGACATGATTAACAATAACACAAAGGAGTCGTGACTCAATTAGGGTTATCATCGATCGTTTAATGAAGCCATCCCACTTTATACCGATCTAAGAGACTCATTTCATGGAGGAGTTATGAGAACCTTATGTACATGTGATTGTACGCTTACATTGAGTAACCGTGAGTACTGTTTTGTTATAGATGCACATTTAAAATCACTATTTTGGAAGGTCTTGTAGAAATCCCTAGGTAATCAACTAAGATTGAGCATCAAATACCTTCAACAGATCGATAGACATTTGTGTCATAATAGAAACTTTTCCGAAATGTTTTAAAATTTTGGGAAATAAGGGCATTAAAATAGAAATTGTAGAATACCAACAATATACTAGAAATATGATGGAAGTTTTTTCCATATTTGATTATTATGCTCAATTTTTTTTCTAGAGGAGTTCTATAATGTCCGGATAGGCTGGGAAGTGAGAATCTAAGCAGAGGATTTAGACTCTGCTGATGAAGACGAATCAGAAATGTCATGGGAATGATCATTGGACAAAGGTATTAAATGTAAATGAAATGGTCCTAACACCAATTAATGGTTATAATTATATTGTTTGTATACAAGGTTGGGATTAAAGCTTGTCCTTTTGATATTATTCCTTACTTTGTACTACTATTTTCCTATGTTTTCAAGCCATGTCTCGTCTTCATTTATTAGCAAAGTTGCACTTCCCTAACATAATTTTTTCTAATATATCAACGAACGAGGAAATGAGATATTAGTATATTAGGCATGGTTGTCAATACATATATTTTCATGATACTAAAAAGAGATATAAATAGACTATAGGAGTAGTGGAGTATCATCTAGGACTCCCATCTCGCTATAGAGGAATGTACAACATGTTCAATGTGTTAAATCATCAGAGGTGCATACCTGACCTTACACATGTAATATATTATGAGGATATTGGGTTAGGGATTGAATATTGTTATGAGAATAATCATTGTGGAACATTTTTTGAAGTGAGGATGAATTTAAAGGATAGACTACTCTAATAGTCTTGTTTTAGAAGAAACATGGACGTATTTAGGAGGAGATAAGAGAACCTATATTTGATCATCGAGATAAGTAGTACTAGTTGTTCGAGATGAACCACTACAGTTGCTTCATTAATACGAGTAATAGATATAGGGGTTGAATTTTTGCATCATAATTTTATCAATAATCATAATCCCTTATTAGGATATATTATTATGTGGAAAAAATTATTTTTCTATTAAAATATGTTTTTTTGTTAAATGGATCACAAAAGCTAAAAGGCCCAGTTAACACTCTGGAATATTCAATTGGATATTTTTAATGTTAAAAATTATGTTATTTCAAGTTAATATGACCCGAAATAGATCATATAAGACAAAATAATAATATTAACTATTTTATTTTTTGCATGGACATTTCAATCAAAATGATTGAATATCTATAAAATAGTGCATCATATGATAAATGTTAGAATACTGTAAGGTCCAAAATGAAGTTTGTACACTAGAAAGGGTATGTCATTAAATGTCATCAGACTTCTACAAGCCCTTCTCATGATATATTTTTATCAATTATTATTTAATATATTGTTTCATTTAAAATAATTAAATATCAACCAATTATTTTGTCTTTTGGAAACTTCTAGACCACCCATAGGTCAAAGATGTAGTCTTTACCCAAGGTAGGGTATCACATTTTTAGGCATTGGATGATAGATTTTGACACTCACAAAAAGAACCCTTTTAATATTAATTAAATATTTAATAAGAATTTTGAATATTAAATAATTAACATCTCTCAAACAGTGTGCCATATTTGAAATCAGAGAATACCAATGGGTCCAAATCTAGGGTTATACCCAAGGCCATGTATAAATTTTATTTTCAATGGGAATATGGTATAATGTATTTTTCCTATAAAATTATTTAATATATTAAATAATAAAAAATCATGTTCCTATTCATCCTCTTACAGTTTTGGCGTTTCCACCATTTGGTCAAACATAATGATTTAGAATAGAAATTTCACATCTTTTTTGACCTAGAAAACCCTTCAAAAATTTAATTGTGTGAAATATGTGACTCTTTATTCAATTTTTGACGGAATAATAGATCACAAAATGATAATTTCCTTTTTTTATTTTGGAAAACCCATAATCATTTTTGGTTCTTTAAATATTCATCTTCCCTCCCTTGAAATCACACTAACGAGTGCAAGAAAACCTATTACCGCCGGTTGTTGAAGCTTTTGATCCATTCCCTTCACTTATCAAAGGATTATATGTGTGGGGATTGTTTTTGGGGGTGCAATAGGTTTCTTCCTCATTAAATTTTTTATTTATCTTTTTCCCTATGCATGATTCAAAAGATAATAACTAAAATAGAGATGTTCTTTATATAAAATTGAAATATAAACGTAAATTAAAAATCCTAAATGATATTGGAATAATTATTATTAAATTATATTTAATATTAAATGTTATTTTTAATATACACATATATAAATATATATTGGTAATCACATTAATGGATAATTTTACTATTAAAATTTTCAATGTGGAATTTGATAATTATAATGAAATTATTTTGTAATAATTACATCTATTTATCAAGGATAATTAAATAAATGTAATAAGAACTAAATTTTTCAACACATGTGATAAATTTAAATTTTTTAAATCCATATTATCATCACATTGTAATTATCCAATGAATAAAATTATCATTTTATACATTTTTGAAAACCATAAAATGATCATTTTTATTTCCAATTAAAAATGAACGTAATTTTTTTTGTTTTTAAAAATGATTAAACCATAATTTAAATTACAAAGGAATGTAAAAAATTATTTTCTTTTTATTTTATATTTTAAAGATGATAAAATTATTATTTAAATTATCAACATATATGAAAATATTCTATCATTTTATGTGATGTTTTAAAAATGATAAAAGGATTATTTAAATTATCAATGCATATGAAATTTTTTCATCATTTTAAGTGATGTTATTAAAAATGATAAAATATTAATTTAAATTATTAATGAATTTTAAAAATATATATCATTTCATGTGAGATTTTAGAAATGAAAAGATAATTATTTATTTCATCAGTGCACTTGGACAAATTAAATTGAAAGTCATGATTTTTAATTTCATGTGAGTTTAAAAGTATTAAAGTAATTATTTACATTTTATATCCACATGAGATAAATTTAATGATAAATTTAAAAAACTTAAAGAGAGGGAATGAGTTATCACATGTGATATTTTATTCTAATTAATAAAAAAATAAATTTTCTGATTCTAGGAAAACCATTGAAATTCCTTGTGCATGGATGTTCCAAGATCTCAAGACATTGATGTAAAACCAAGACAACAGAAAAACTACGAGTGATTTTGAACTAGTAAGGTAAAAATGTCCATTATCTTTTGAGCTTGTTTTCAAATTATAGTCAGTAACATGATTATGCACAGACATGTTTAATGACCATGAATGACAGTGAATTCATGTGGATATGTGTGTAGAATCGAAAACACTATATTACACTTGATTCTATGAGTACTTGTAGTAGTTTATTCACATAACTATGTGATTTTGTGTACATTGGGTGCTACATTAATCATGATGAGGTCTTATTCTATCATATATATATGTATATATATATATATCACACCATGCTATGTATACCATTTGGTTTTGTTCATGGAGCCACAATAGGGGGACAATCATCTTTTGTTAACCTTTGGAAGAGGGATGCACATGACTGACATTGTTGGTTTGATTCATGGGTTTTGATCATGAAAATGACTATTTGAAGCCTTGTAGTGCACCATTGTGATTTTTGTTATCCTATAATGGGGTAATTCACATGACTAAAGGAAAGGGAAAAATATATGAATAAGGAACATGATGATGCCTTGGGATGCATATGTCTGACAATATGGGTTATGATGATTCCTTGAATGTACCATATAGTAGTCCATCAGAACATGTGTTATCCTTTGGAGGAGGGATGTTTATGACTGAAAAGGAGGGCTCAATATAGGTCATACGCTGATTCATTTGGATAGAAAAAACGAAAATGGTACTGGTTATCTCTCAATCCCTAGTATGTCTTCTAGATAGTGTGCTTCTATGGCTATGGGACAAGATTAGCTCTCGGTACTCAGTACGTCAATTTTAAGATTAATCGAAACTAGATATCTATCATTTCTTGTACACATATATAGAGAAATATCATTTAGAAGAGTATTGATAATGTTTCATGATGATACCTATAAACATTATTCACTTCCCTAAGGTGTACTCATTGATTCATCTATTACTATGGTTATCCATTCCCGCATAGACGCGATGTAGGTATGGCTGGGGGTTGGGGTAGTTATGTTAGTCCACAAAAAATTATTTTGGTATTGCTTTTTTACTAGACATTAATTTTTATGGAATAAACTTGTATTATGATAACTTTTAGGTTCATGATACTATGGTGGTTTCCAACAGTTTTTTGTACTCACACCCTACATGGGAAATTCAGTGCACTTGTAGATTTCATGACCATAGTTCAGATGAAGTGGAATGAACCCATTGTGGATGGTTGAGCAGTGCAGAATTGAACTAGAGTGAACCAGGAAAAGCACCAGAGTACTCCATGGATGAATGTTTATTTACATTCTAGTTTTTTCTACTTCTTAAATGTGGTTGATTTCCAATTTGTTGATTTGTTAATTGTGTGTATGATATCAATACATTTCCAAAATTTTATCTGATTAATCACATTATTAATTTTGATTATTTATCCTGTGACTTGATACAGAGGGTATAGTCTCCCCATGATTCCACTTGATACCCTCACTATTACTTGATAACCTCTTGCATATGTGGAGGCGTAGATGACGTCACATAGAATTTTGGCTTAGACATTCAGGTTCATGTAGAGATGTTACACTGAGATAGTATCCCCATAAACCATATGAATTTTGGGAGTGTGGAAGAATGGTCAATGTGTAATGATTCTGTAGGAATAATAAATATCTGGTTAGTTATGGGGGATCGATGTCAATACATATTAAAGAAAAGGGGTCCATTACACCACATTAGGTAGGTTGTTGGAGCTTGATCGATCGTACAGGTCGAGTTAGTAGACATGGTTCTCCATGGAAATGAAATCATTATTATCTTTGTAGTAAAGAATAATGATCATAGACCAGATCCTATGGCTAAGAGATAAGTAATCTTCTTGTAGTACATCTTGTACATGGAGGTTGGGAGATTATACCATCGACGATATGAGGTAGGATTCATGTAGCTTTCACAATTACTATAGATTTATTTGATATATGTTCCTTTAATTCATTTATGTCTTCTCATTTTGAGAGTATTCTTGATATAGTGGTGGATCATTTGTGTTGATTTATGATGAATTATATACCATTAGGGATAGGATTGGAATATATAAATTATGTAAGGGGTGTGCTCTTGAGGTTGTCATGTACTGTTCATGTGTGTCTTGTTTGTGCTAGAGTGGTATGTTTTTATCCAATTTTGGGTATGTATTGTATGATGTTCGATCAAGAACATATTTACTGCTACCACTATAGGTTGATTTTTACATCCCATTATAGTTAATCTTATGCTTTCACTTGGGAATAAGATATCCAATCAGGCTGTGCAGGGCCAGTTTTTCAAAATTTGGTTAAGATTAATGTCTCATTCCTTTTTTATAATGATGTTGAGTGGAATAAGATGAAATTTCCCATGTGGTGGATTATATAAATGAATTTCTTCTATAAGATTTATCAATATTACATCATGATAGGGCAGTTAAGTTCACAATTTATTTTCTTCCTTGATATGAATATATTAATATTCTAAAAAATATATAGGCTCCTGAATAACAATAGGAACATAAATATAATTTGGTGAGTGGGAGAATAAATAGTTTATTCATACAATTACATCAACTTTTGGATGTCTATTTTTTAATTGAACTAATATAGAAAATTTTATATATGTGAAAATTAGAAAAATATGAGTTTGATGGTAGTTATGAATCTATTTAAAATTTTTTGAATCACTGATCTATTAAATAATCTGATAGGTGTCTGCATGTTCTCCATGTTTTCTTTGAGATCTTGGTATTATCACATTACATAATTTTTCTTATGATATAACATTATGTTCCTCCAATTTTGGTATTTTTTATATATTTTTTGCCATTTGTTTTGGACAACACACTAGGATTCATTATGGACCAAATTAATTGAATCATTCCCATCTGCCACGACCCGTGGGTTGTTGCTTTTGTGGTTGAAATATATATGTACTTCTTGAAACAGGATGATAATTAAAACTACCTTTAAATACTCCAAAGTAAACTAATAATTAATAATCTATATACCGAGCTATCCATGTGTGATTTTTTATTAACATATTTCATTTCATGTGTAATATAATCTCTGATGAAGGTGTTTCTTCGGACCAATAAAAGGTTCATGTAATTTTATTGGGGGAACATCCAAATAATGTTTTTGTTATCTGAATCATTATGGGGTTTTAATGATTCTATAAATGGATCATGAATGAATGTTTTCATTTGAAAGCAACGCTTTTGGGATGGACACCGAATAGAACAAAATGTAAATCATATAGATAATGAAATAACGAGTTGCAGGAGTTAACAAAGAGGCTTACCACTACACTAGTTCTGATCCAACTTGAGTTGGGTAAAATATATATCTTATTTTTTTGATGTTTCTAGTCTTGGACTAGGGGATGTGTTAATGTATTCCAATCAGGATGTTGTGTATGAGTCACATAAATTTAGGAATGATGAATGATGTTACCCTACTCGTGAATTTGAGTTGTCCATGATAGTTTACAATATAAAATGTTCTCAGGATTTAATTTTTAGAGGGGGTATTTAGGATGTACACCAATCATAAAAGTCTTAAGATAATCTTCTCTAAGATTGATTTCTATCTTTAGAAATGAAAATAATAGATTATGTGGATTCCTTTAATTTTGATCAATTTTTCACATTGATAATGGGTAATAGTTTGGTAGATTCATTGAGTAGTAACACACAAAATTAGGTGGGGGAGTAATCATGTTCATTGTGGAGGATAATGGAAATTATTATAGAGAAGAATCAATAGTATTAGGATGGTAAAGGGATGATGTAACTTGAACCAATTGATGTTTAGTTGACACTTTGTATTCAGATCAATGAGAGGAAGTATGAGGAACTGGAGTGTTTGTAATGGCATAGAGTAAATTTTCAGTTGGACTTTTGGTGTTTGTGATATAATTTATGTTCATGTTTACGTTGGCATAGAAATATGTACATAAGAACCGTGATTCATGAGTTATTTTCCTTAATTTGGGGGTTCATCTTGTATTAAAAAAGTACATTATGATATTCATATATAGTATTAATGACCATGGATAAAGAACTAGGTTGTAGGTTTTGTGATGCGGTTCTATACATGTCACTAGTTGAGGGACAAGAAACAATTTCTAGGTGGTTTGTTAAAATCTTCTTCAATTATTTTGAGATAACTAGAAAAAAATATGTGGTCAGGAATGTTGTCTATGGGTTCATGAATTGGGAACATTTCATACCAATTAAATAATCCTCTACCATGGACATTTTGGGAGATTTGTCTCTTTGGGAGATAATGAAAATCATTGGCGTGTCATAGATTATATATTTGTACCATGATTCATGTTTTTCTTCATTAATCTAAAAGGGGTTATAGATTACACTTTTTATATAGGGTTTTTTAGTATTTTATTCCACCCATAGAGTAATAAAAAATATGATCATACTATTTTGTTGCAAGTGGAAATTTTGACAGAATGTTTCTATGATTTTGGTTGTACTTGTGAGAAGAACATGTTGATTGTCGAGTTTTCCAATAAATTTTTTTTCTAGGAATCTACTCTGAAGGACCAAATAGGGAATTCTACAGGAGGTATTACATATCTTAATTTTGTTGGATGTATATAAAATTCTCTTCATGGGAGACATAATCAACCTATAGATTTTATGGTGGGTGATGGTTTGATCCTTCTAGTATCACAAATTCTAGGCCATCTTCAAATTCAGAAATACAATATGATGGAACAGAGGTATGTATTTCCATTTGAGATAATTCAGGTAATCAGCCCAATGGGGTACCATTTGTCTCTTATACAATGGTATAATATTATACATGATTTGTTTTGTTATTTCACATATTTAGTTGTATCTTCCCATCCCTTACCATGTGGTTGATGTTGATGATCAGGAGCTTGATGTTGATCTGTCTATCCATGATCAATTTATTTATATTTTTCATAGTAGTGAGAATGTATTATGGGGAATATAAAATCCTTTGGTTTTGGTTTTATGGAAGAGTATAAATGATCAATAATTGACCATGGATAGGGACAGAGATGTGTGGTCCCATTGGGCCAATAATTTCACCTTCTAAAATAAATGATGATTGAAAGAGTGGTTTGAGGATAATCCATTATATGATGGTGATATTATAAGATCCTAGCCATCAAGTGTTGTATGTTAATGTTAAAATGTTTGTTTATGTCATATTTATTTGGTTAAATAAATTTTCCTATGATAAGGAGGAGTCTGATGAGGTTTCATGGGATTCAAGAAACTAATTAAGGGAGAATGAGGCTATCTGATGCCTATTTCATGGATGGATGATAGTTAGTAGTAACCATGAACTCTAACCATGTTTTGATGGTGGCCTGGTAGATGGTTTATGAATCCATGAATGGGGGAAGGGGAAAATATTAGGGATTTTACGTAGGAAGTCCTTAGGGTTACTACACCTTTTGTTAAAAAGTACAAGATTATTAGGAATTCGTTCATCCTAAACCCTCTTGGGAATTGTGTGGCCTATGGATAGTGCATAGTTTGTACTACTATGTGGAAAAACTATGAACCCCATTAATTAAATTTTGTTTCAATATTTTCCATATTGGTATTAATGAACCCTTTCTCAACTTCATACCCATCACCCTTACTATAGTGATATTAATGATGAAAATATCCCTATACATCCCAGGGCTCGATCTCCCTCATTTTTATGATGCTCAGAGAATGTATGGGTGAATATTTATACAAGAGGGATTCTAACACTCATCTTCCATATTAAATTTAAATTATGTATTTTTTAGTTATTCTTCTTTTTAAAACATAATAAACTCTTTTTCTAGAAGATCATATGTTGGAGAATTGAAGGATGTTTAGATCTAAATATAAGAATTTGGTTTTTTGATTTTTTGACTTCAGAATTAAGTTATGTGATCCACATGTTATATACCGTAGTCCTTTTCATTTTTTTATTGGTATGTGGTAGTTCTTTGGTTTCATTTGTTGGTCTGTTTAGTTTCCCATGGTATAATTGATATTCTAATTAGTTAATTGTTAAATTGAAACCGTTATTATACATATGGGACACATATTCGTTTAATAGTCATAGAAAGAGTTAACCCATGCGATGTTCTAGATTCATTAAATTTAGATTTGGTTATTAAATATGAAATTGAATGGTGTGAGAGATTGATTATATGATTATTATGTTTGTCATATTAACAAGGTTTGATAAAGGAAATATATAAGATTTTGTATTGTTGGTTACAATGGATTATTAAATAAAATTTATTATAAATATGATTAACTGAAAACATGAAATAATGGGTTGTTCAGTATAATATAAATGTTTTAATTATTTAGTAATTTTAAATGGTAAATGTGTTAATGGGTTATCTAATGAAGATGATTTCATTTTTTAACAATCTATGAATTTGATTGGTATGTTTTCATAAAGAGTATGGTTTGGGAAATGGTTTATGTGTAAATGGTTAATGAAGCATTTTCACATAGATTTGTGATAAGTGGGGTATTAAATTATGTTCTTCACTAATGGGGAAATATGGAATGATGCTCTAAAACTCACCCCCATAATTCATTGAAAATGGTGTTGGACTAAGGATAAATTCTCCTATTGATTTCATTTGATGGGATAGCATCAATTGGGTATCCAATGTATGTGTGAAGTAATTTTATGTATATTAATTTCCATAGTGAGATAGGGAACTTGACTTATCCAATTATGAATAGTTATTGTTCAGCATCAAACAATGTGTAATTGATGAAAATGTCTAAACCGTAAAACTACTATAGAAAACTATTGATGTGAATGTAGTTAAATAATGGAAATTAGTTTATATTTTGTTAATGTTTTCACTAATTCATTAAGGTCATACACTATCTATTTAAACTGTATATTTTTTAGATATCATTGGTGGTGGCCTACTTAGATGTAATCACACCCTAGTTGGGCCACGATTGGGTTTGAGAGCATACTTCATTATTGATGGACATGGAAAGGAAAAGGGACCTATTATGGATAGTTTATTTAGGCATGGAATGTGAATAGATGATAGATCCAGATAGAAATTTTGGAACCATTTTCTTGATTCTTCAATTTTTATATTTTCTACATTCATTACAATTGCCACATTATGACATTACATAGAATATTTACTATTTGGTTGTGGGAATGTACACAGTTTTGGGAAATGGATTGTTGATACATTGTTATTGGATATACTATTTTTTATTTCACATTATCATCTACTATTTAGTACTCTGAAAATGTTGTTATAGTCTCCCCATTCATTATATTTGACTTTTAATACTGGTCGTCAAACTCGGGCTTATGAGAGGCGCATGTATGGTCTTGTAGCAACCTATCTTAGGGCAACAGATTTAGAGGGTATTGGGTTAGGGTCATTACATTAATGGTTCTATATTTTTAATTGAATACCTACCATTACCCCATCTCACTTGTTGATAAATAAGAATGCTTGTATTTTTTACATGTTGATTACTACCTCTATGATGAAATGTTTTTCATTTTTCATTTTCATTTTCATATGTTGTTTAAAAATCATCAAATATGGATAACCATAATAGTATAATAAAATTATATAATTCATATTCTATTAAAATTATATTATGTCAAAATAAAAACTTCAATTTCTACAATCACCAACTGAGTTATAGTTTATTAATGTTTTGGTTAGTTTAACCACCTAAATGAATAACATATTAAAATACGACCATCAGTTACCATGAAAACATGAAAACAATAATAATATTTTATATTAATAAAATCATGACTATTATATTATACTATAAATATTCTATTTATATACTAATATAATATAATTGCAACATTTTCATTCAGTAAAAATATTAAAATAAGGCATCATTAATTCTGTTCCCTAATACATTGACTAAAAATATATGGAATTAACTATGAACAATTTATATAAATACATGTCATATTTTGATAAATAATTAATTTTATATCATTAAAAAAATTCAAATTATGGGTAATTGTATCATTGTTATTAAAATTTACTCATATAGTTAATATCATTAACAACTGATGGTCATAATATATTATAACCAAACAATTTTATCTTTATAATTAATTATAATAATCATTACAAATCATTAATATTTATTAATATTTTTCATTAATAAGTCATAATATTATTTATGGCTTTTTTACATTATTTTAGAGTGGTATCAACTAAACATGTCATCCTTGAAAGAGATAACTTTCCCAATTTACCTTTTTAAAACATTTTGGTTTTTAGGATATTTTATTATTTAAGTGGTATGTATACTACCCATCAGATATATTATATCTTGAATTAATTATTCATTCTTTGAAATCAAATTTCAATTTTTTTTCACTCTCAATAAATAGTTTTCATATAAATGTTATCAATTTAAAACGATATATTTTCAACTTCCATCTTAAAATTTGCACCTCCAAAATGCAAAAATATAACTGGGGTATTTTTTTTGTATTCACTCATTAGTCTATATTATTTTCTTCTCCACTTTATAAATAATTTCAAATTCAATATCTACATACCATGTTATAAAATTAATATTTTATGATCTATTATCTAATGGGGGAATTCAAAAGTTTATTATAAAATTTTGTAAGGATATAATACCCTTTTGGAATAAAATGTTTTATCTTCCACTCACTCATTTATTTTGTGAAATAATTTACATATTTAATTTTTTCCAATATTATTAATTATTCCCATCAATAAACTTCATTAGAATTTTTATGAATTATATACATGTAAACATATTAAAAAATTGTTGTCTCTATAATTATTTATTATTTTTAAAATAAATTCTATTTAATGTATTAACATATTAATTTAGAAAATATTATATATTTTACATGTTTCCATTATTAAAGTTGATTTTTTAATGTAAAATTTTTTAAATAATTTTCATTTAAAATTTTGAAAAAAATATCAATATTTAATGGTTCCTTTATCAATCATTATTTTTAGATGTTGATAAATCAATGTATTTGAACATCTATTTTTGGAAAATGGTATTTCATTTTCATGTCACCATAATTTAATGTTCCTAAAAAAGTAACTTTTATCAATGAATTTTCACCTCATAATTCTCGATTAAATATAGATATTTCAAGTATTATTTATTAATTGTTTTCCAAATGTAGTTGTTTACATTGTATTTTAAATTTACCTATTTATAAATTTTATGTATTTACATGGATAATTTATTCAGAAATTATCTTTTCATAATTTTTTCTCCATTCCTTTATAAAAATCGTTTTTGATATAATTTTTTTTACATTATAATTCAAATAGTATTTATGAAAACATTTTAATTTCAATTTTATTTTACCTCCTTTTATTATTATTCATAAAGAGATTTATTGGTAAACTATTATATGTTATTATGTTTTGTATTAATCACTAAAATTTTATTTATTTTATTCATTGATATATTAAGTTCATGTTTTGTGAAATTAAATAAAAATTTATGAAGCCCCTTATTTTTCTAGTTGATCATTATCTGAGGATGAATGTTTTTTTTAAATACCTATATATATAAGTTTATTGATTGGGTCCTATATAAACCTTTCATTAATTGGTATTTATTAATCATGATAAAAATTATAAATTGTTTTGATATTTTTATGCGTTCAAATTAATAAGAATAGGAATTTTTTCTGAACAAAATATTTTATGTGTGAGTTTTTATTCATAATATGAAATGTATTAATTTTTTTGTTCATATCTAGATGCATCATAATTTTATTTCCTCACAACATAAAATAAGGGAAATGTTTAATTTTATATCATGATGCATTTGAATTTTTTCCATGACATTAAGCATGGGAATTTATTTTCACAACATGAAGTATGTGAATTTTGTCCACTAAAAACATGAGGAATAGAAATTTGTTTTGATCAAAACATAGATTTGGGACATTTTAATTGTTCACAATTCTATAATTTATATTGATTTATGATTTTGTAACATTTTCATGTCGTTAATTGTATTATTATATTTTATCGTGATTATATGTTATTTGAAAATTATTCAATTATTTTTTATAATAGTCACATTTATTAGTTTTTTGAAATGAATTTCTGTCTCGATCAAAAATTTAATGATTCATTAATGATCATTTTATGATCAACTATTTATATATCATGTTTTATGACTATTATCGATGGTATTATGATCATTTATTAGGATATTTATCTCTTCTATATTTTATTATTCGTGTTTGTGATAAATTAAATTATAATTTTTCATTAAAATAGATTTTTTATGAGGTAACCCCATTCATAAATTTTCAATGAATTATTTCTAAAGATTGTAATATGATTAGAAAAGAGTTGAAGAATGTATAAATGGTCATGATTGTGGATAAATTTTCATAAATTTTGTAAAATTATTGGTTTGTGTAGCTAATCTCTATGAAAAACATTTTATACTCATGGATTGTGAAACTGTTCTGAGTTGTTAAATATGAATCATGAAATTAATTTAGATAATAAATTTGGATTAGAATGGATATCTATAATTAGTATAATTGGTGGATTTAATTATATTATAGATTAGTTTTGTACATTTTGTAGATTTATTTAATGAACATTATGAAAAATATAATGAAAATTATATGGGGTGATATTAAGTATAATAAAACATCTATATTTTTTAAAAAAGTTTTAATTATGTGGATGTAAAAGAAATTAAAAACAGTATGGAGAATAAAATTTGAGGAAAGATCTTCCAGTATTGTGTACTAGGGTAAAATCCCGGAAGAAGTTTTTTCATTATTAACATTATTTATACCTCCTATAAGAAAAAATTGTTAAATTCATATCTGGTTTAATAGTATTATGGGATAATAGTTATTAAATATTAGGATCATTAAAAAACACTATGAAATTTTGATTTAGCAATTACATAGGGGTTTTAAATAGATAAATACTAAAGAACAAAACATAATGTATCAAAGATAGAACAAATGATTTTTTTGATTATCCAAGTATAACATAGATGAAATAAAATTATCAAATTTGAATTTATGTAAGAATTAGATAAGAAATATTTTGATATAAATTTCATATTCTTAAAAAATAATTCTTTTTGATATTATTATAATCATTTCTGATTTAGTATTTGATTGAATCAATATCAATGAACTGATTCATTGATTGGAATTCACCAAATAAACCATAAAAGGAATATTTTTTATAATTAGTTTCATAGTCCTACAAAGGTTGATTAGGTGTATATCATTTTTGTAAAATATAATTTGAGTTTTTAATGGTTCTATTACATTTTTAATTTTGTAAATAATAATTAAAACATCAAGTAAAAAAAAATTTATCGAGGGGGAATGTATCGTCCATGGATTTTGATAGATAAATGGATATACATTTTTCTATAGTTTCTTTAAAATTATAGACAAAATGAAAAAAATTAAACATTATTAATAAATTTATAACAAGAAGTAAGACGATAGACTATTAATATCGATTAACTTTAGTTGGTTAATAATTAATATGTGTCAATATATAAATGTTTATAACAAAACAAATCCTTTATATATATTATATTCATTAAAAAAATTTAAAAATTTGAAATGCACATTTGATCAATTAAAATTCATTTTTAACTCCTCCACCTATTATTTATATAGTATTCAATTTTTTATTTTTTAAGGACAGATCATGTTGTCGAAAAAACCGATTTTTTAGTTTTAATACTATGTGTGTTTTTACATTATGAATAAAAAACATTTTATTTAATAATAATAATATATATTTCAGTAATATATTTTATAAATTTTATATGTTCACTGATAATATATATTAAATTAGCATCATTTTTATAACTAAATTAAATATTTGTTAATAAAAATTTATTATAGTCTTCACCATCAAAAAATTATTATTATGGGGAGATTCTATTTTGGATTTCAATGAATGATTCATATAAATAAGTAAATTTATAATAACACAATTTATTTAATTGTTATCTGAAATAATGATAATTCTATCATATGTAAAAATTTAATGATGAAAAATGTCATTTTTCTAAAAACGTGTATTTTTTTTATTATATTTTTTATGTTAAATTAAATATTTCATACAGTTGGAAATTTGATATGATAAATTTATTTTAAAAAAGATAAAAAACATCGGGTCAAATTTTGTAATAAGGTGAGTTTTAATTTTTTTTATCAAATTTATTTACCTATACAATAACTAGTTAACCATGTAAAATGTCAAATCTCTAAAAAGAGGTATGCATTGATGAAATCGATAAAACGTGTTTAAATATATTTTATATCAATTTTCTAATATGAGTTTTAATTATAACATGTCACACCCTCCAATATTTCATACTTTGGATTAATTTTCTATTTAATATTTTCATTGTGTTATAGAAATTTGAAGACAACTCCCAAAAGATCTAGTTTATCCTCTAAAAAATAATATCAATTTTTTCCATTCAATGCTAAAAATATAATTAATATTATTAATTAAAATACTTTTTTAATATAATTTGATTCTTCTCCCACCAATTTAATCCATTGATCATGTATGGTAAGCGTAATATCATAATTTTCAATGGAAAACTCATATAAAAAATCATTCATTTGACAAATGTATAATATTCTATTCGTTTTATTAATATTCATACTATTCCATATATCATATAAAAATATTAATATTATAATTTAAATATAATAAATATATTTAAATGTTTTTATAATAATGGTATAAGTGTTAGTTTTTCATTTGAATCTACTTAGAAAGGAAAAAAACATCTATTGTGTGTTGTATGGACTACTTTCTCAATGAAGTTATTTCATTTATAATTTGATTTTGAAAGTATTGGATGATATTTTTCTCCAAATTATGAATTAATAAAATATATCACATGTAATTATGATTTTGAAATTTTAATTTAATATCCACATTCATCTCCTCTCATGTATTGAGAAATGGGAATGTTAAACGTGTGTTCATGTGGATTTCCACCTCTATGATCAAATATTATTGAATCTCAAAATAAATTTTCATTAATTTCCTAGAAATCTTATAAAATAGTTCACCATCATAATAAATAAATTGAATAATTATTAGCTATTTAAAATGATATTAATTCAATGGAAACACCCAGAGAACCATACATGGATACTAAGTTAATTCATGTTCACATTGGGGGTGGTTTAACCCCCTACATGAAAAGTTCCATAAAAAGATTATTTATAAATATGGAAACCAATAATAATAATAGTAATGGTTTTTTAGAGAATTATTATTATTATATTTTTATAGAAATATTATATCATGAATTTAACATATTAATAAAGTGTAATTTTTATTCTCCAAATTTAATGAAAATAGTCATCATCAAATTTATTTTCACATGACAATAAAAATAACACATGGAATTAAATAAGGCAATTTTAAAGAAAAATATTTTTAATTTTACAAAATCTAAATTGATATACTAAAAACAATCCATGAATAAAATGATGGGTAGTTATATAAAATTTATTAAACATAGTGAGAATATATATAGTTATTAACACCTATAAGTAATTATAATGTAATGTTAATTATTTTACTCATGATAAATAATTTCAATAATTATTATTAAAGGGAAAAATTTATGATTAATTTTCTCATATTTTTTATTTGTTTTGAAATTTTTATTTTGCATGATGTCAACTAAGAAAGGAAACAACGAAATAGATTTCATCGGAATATCCCTTTACTTGATATCTAATTTGTACCATGTATTTGTTTTTATTTTAGTGTTGTGAACAATTCATATATTATACATTATTTCAGTAATTAATTTAGTATTCATGGTTTTATATATTAATTTTTTTTCATGATCATTAAATATTTTTAATTTATATGGTACAAAATATGTAAGGATTTGTTTTCTTCATCATTCAAAAAGTTGATATCTCTCAAATGTTGTAATTTATATTTAATTTATAGTATAATTTATTCTAAATAAAATATAATTTAATATTTCATTATAAATTTATTGAAATTTTAAATTTATATGGAACTCAATCAAAAATTTAATGTTTAATAATACATTTAGTGATATGGGTTTTCAACATAGATATTTCAAAATGGTCAAATGGATTTTTCTATTTTTATCAATAAATCATCTTACCATCTAGTAATCATAGTCTTATGATAATATTTCAATCAATTTACATTTCTAATTATTAATGATCCATTTTGAAATTAAATTTTTTTCAATATTTTTTATCTTTATCATTTTTAAAACATTTTTTAATTTTTATGATTCCACTGATAAATATGTTTTTTAAAAATAAATTTCTTCAATAAATATTCAATTACATTTTGTAATAAATTTTTTTTCCAATTTTTACTCAATAAATAATTAATTTTAAATTTAGATTGAATCATATTATTTTAAAATAATTTTTAAAACATTATTTATTTATCAATATTCCATTCTAAATGATTTTTTGATGAAATTGAAATAAATTTATTTTCACATATATTATTGAATTTATTTTTCCTATTTGATGGTTCCATTATTAAATATTAGTGTTAAGAGTAAATGTTTAAATGTATTTTAACATCTTTTTATTTTGAATCCATTGTTTATTTTTCTTATCACTTTTATTAAATGGTATATTAAATCTACAATTTTTAAATATATTTTGACATATCATTTTTAAAATGATTATGTGTATTTTAACTCTTTAAAATTTAATATATTTTCTTATGATGGATTCAGTTACACATCATATTATATTATTTAAAATGTTTATTTATTATTAAGTGTCATTAATTTGGAAATTAGGATATAAAATTTATTATTAATTTATTAAAAAATATTATTTTCATTGTAATTTAGAATTCAATGTATTAAAATATTTTTATTAAAAAAATTATCTTTCAACATTTATTAACCCTCCTCAATAAATCATTGGGGATGAGATGTTTTCATTACCCTTTATATTATATTATAATACTATTTATTTTTAAACTTTTGTTTTTTTGATATTATATTATTTCTTATGTTTTGTAATATGTGATTTTTTAAATCTTAAAAGAAACCCAATGTTTTTACATGGGTTCATTATTAGATGATGGATGATTTATCTCCTTATTAAATTGATAAGTATGAATGGTGATGGGTGGGGTCTAATGTATTCATCAAATAGGTTGGTTTTGGATTTATATATCATGAGAAAATTTTGTTCAGAGTATAAATTATTATTTTTTACAATTTATAATTGAAAAAGATTATTTTTAATAAATATGAAGAATTATCATTTTTAACAACATTATGTGATGAAATTATTATTTTCACATCATTATGTGTGGTAATTGTTCCACAACAAGAATCATGGTAATTTTTTTCACTTAATATAATATATGGGCATTTATATTGCATATCACACAAATTCTTTGAATTTAGATTTTTCAATTCATGATGTGGGGACATTTTTCTTATTAAAAACATAAATAATGAACATGTAGTTTCTCTAAAATGCTTTAAATTACATTAGTTTATGATTGATCAAAATATTGAAGTTATTTGTAATTTTATTCAACATCTTCATTATTAATCATTTTTTTAATGTATTATTATCTTTTAAATTTTTATCACACACACTTCATTATTTAGGTGTACTTTATTCTAGCTAATAAATTTATGATTCAAATATAATTTTTTATTAAAATGTGTTTTTTTAAATATTTATGATTATGATCCTTCCTATTTTAATATTTTATCAATATATTAATATATTAATCATTATATATATCATGATTAGGATCTATTACGTTATGATATATATTATTTTTCTAAGAGATTAATCTCTAATATTTAGTTTATTTCAAATCCATAATTTATGATTATTGTTATATCAAGTGATATGTCTGGAAATGTTATAAAGGATCATTATTGTGGATTAATGTTCACATATTTAATAAAATATTCTGTTTATATAGTCAATCACTATTAGAATAAATCACTTGTTCCTAGTATTATCTCCTTTCTGAAAGATTTATAATCTAAATACCAAGATTAATATAGTATTTATGATACATATATCATGGGTAGCTACAATATCATAGAATATGGTTCTTGGAAATGGGGAACACCTTTTTGTTCATAGTACCCAGTGATTCCATTCAATTTACATTGTTTTTTATATGTTTCTATAATAGTACATTCATTTAGTATTGATTCATGGAATGTAAATTTCTTTATTTCTATATATTTGTTATGGATTCATGTGTATGAAGGGGAGATGGACTATTCCAAAGGAATATACATTATATAATAAAATGTTTTGAAACCAATAAGGTGAGTTAGTGCATAAAAATTGGGCAATATCCTGATGTAGAAGGTGTATTTTTGTGATTAATGCACATTGGAAAATAGTTTCATGTGGTTATCATATGATTTTATTATGTTTAATAGAGTTTGTAATTATTTTTATGTTGGTTTTTTTAGAAACGTGGAGGCCTTATATTAGTGTAAGATAGTTGCAGTTTTTATTAGTAATGTGATACCAAAGATATAACTCAATAGAATTTTTTTAATACCCATATAATCCTTTTTGGGTGTGAGGATCATTATGACTGTTGAGGTGGAGAACTGTTTTTGAGGTATCTACTATATTGTAAAATACCTTGTCCAAATTTCTATATTTTATTTCCAATTCATGAATGTCATTCATAATTTTTTCGTGATTATTTAGAAGATTTGATAATGTTTTTCTTTCGAATATTATACCATATATTATGAAATATAATTTAAATTAATTTTGGTAATTAAATTTACTTGGATTATCCTCAATTTAAAATAGAAAAAGAAACCATGGAGTGGGGATGTCATGTTATGGATTTGTTAGAAAGGATTATATCTAGTAAACCACAATATTCCATGATATTCCTAGTGAGGGTGTTCTGCATGTGTGTTGTCTTCAAAAAGTTCTTCAAATGTTTCACAACAGACCCTCCATGTCAGAGCTCTTGGAATGCTTTGGGTAAAACAAGTACATGATGGTAACTAGTGCGTGAAGTCTGGCCATCACAGATGATAGAAACACTACTCTTTATTATACTTCACCATTGAATATGCTTTAGTGGTGGTCATATTTCATTTTTAAATTGAGTTTTATATTTATATCTCTTATGAAGGCTTATGATCTCATATTGAGAGGACCCACTCGGGGAATTTGGGATATTATGCACATCGTGGTAGATTCTATATGGGTTTTTTAAATAATAATTCCACGATCCATTTTTTGATTTTATTATATTTCATCAACTTTATTCCAAGAAATGTTCTACCCTAATCACCTCCCATGAATATTTGAACCCCTTTGAACTTTTCATTTGTTCATATTTTTTTCATTTGGATTCTTGTAACCATCACATTCCCAATCCATTCACTATTTTTCTATTTTTTCTGTGAGTTCATTATAGTAGTTTCTACTCTATTATTTGATTATTTTGATTGAGTATTATTGTTCATAGGATCCTGATGGTGATTCCTTATATATTCTTTATTTCGATCCACTGTTTTATTTCATTTCTCTTTGAATCTTCATTCAATATAAGAGATCTTCAATCCTCTCTCCTTCTATTGTAAATGTTAGAAAATAATTATTTGTTTTAAATTTATCAGGTATTATGAACCCCATTACCATTGATAATTAATTTCTGAAATTTATTTTTAATAAGAGTAGAATAGATATCATATTCATTTAATTATCCAATGTTTCAAATATATGGTTGATCATGATAGCAATTTATTTTCAAATATTTTGTTTGTTATGGTTATTTTATTTTTTCTTATTATGTGAATTAGTTAAATTGGTATACATATATTATTTACACAATCTAGACATGAAAATGTGAAATAAAATAAAAACATATAATAAATTTTTTTCCCATGGAATCTAATCACATGTGAGAGTTCTCGAGAACATAACGAATTCAATATAATGAAATAAATTTTTTTATAATTCAACTATGTCATGTGGAGATGCTATGATTATATTTTTGTAGTGGTAGTGATGTGAGATGGTTTTGATTTTCAGAAATTAATTTTTGTGGTTATTCTGTTTTATGGGGGATATGATGTAAGGTTCTTGAGATATGTTGTTATTATAATATGTGATTGTTGTGAAGAGTGATGGGTTAGATGTTTGGTGTTTTTGATGTAGAGTAGTTAGGAAATGTGGTTCATAATTCATGAGGCTTATTGATATAATTTCGGTTGATTTAAAATATACATGAGGTTGTTTTGAAATGTGGTTGAAATATAGATCTTGTTGATATTTATATATACTGGGAAGTGTTCTGTTTTGGTATTGTTTTCCAAATGTATTGGAATAAAATACTAATGGAAAAATAAAATCTAATGGTTTGGAAAATTAAAATCAACCATGAAAAAAATTTAATTTTTCATCACATGAATTTCATTAAATATAATAATAACGTGATAAATAAATAAGATGGTTATTAGTTTGGAAATATTGAAATTTGGTTAACCTGAAATGGGAATGATGGAATGTAGTTTGTGAACTTTGGTTTTATTTTGTGGTACAAATCACTTGGAGGCGGTAGTGAAAGTCACATAGATTGTGAGGCCACATGGATATTTTATTGGTTGTGGGAGGTAATATATTATAAACATATAGTAAGAGTTTTATAGTGTAAATAAACTATATTTTAATTTCATTTTGCTCTCCATACACACACCACACATATTAATCACCATTTAGTGTTACCCCAATTTTAAGGGGGGGGGGTTCAAACATCAAATTTGTTCTGGATAGATGGTAGGCCACCCTCACATTAATACTCTCTCTTCTAATAGGGTTTATTTTTAAAGGTTTTTATGCAGTGTATATATATTTCACATATGGTTAGGATAATGTTATTGATGAGGTGGTTCTTAATGATTGTTGTGCATTGTTGAGAAGGACATGAGGTTAATGTACTTCATGTTGATAATACCTTACTATCTAGGTTATTTATATTTATTTATGTGATAATGTGGAGATCATGACTTGTATTATGAGTGTTTCATAGAATTTTGTTTCTTCCTAGGTTCCTACATATGGATTTGATGACCAATAACTTGTGGGGTTCATGGTATGATGTATTAACCTGGGTATATTAATGTGAGATTATATAAAAGGTATGTGAGTTCCATGGCATTCATTGTTTGGACATGACAAAATAAAATCATTTGGAATGTGTAGTGGGGTAAAAAAAATTCAATTTTCATCACATTATTTTATTATAATTAGTTTAATTATTTGGTGAGCATGTCATAAATTGTATGGGGATTTTTAGTTAACCTATTTTGGTTCATGTTAGTAATATGGATTTTATATGGGTGAATTGGTATGATATTTTCACATTTTTCTATAATACATATGTCATTATCCTTTTTAATATATATGTTATATTGACCCTATTAAAATATATTCAATTTTTTACAATTTCATGGGGACTATATGAAAAAACCATAACACTACTAAAATAAAAATTATTATTTTACTAAGTTACTGCTTTTTTTATTTTTTTATTTTTTGAGATATTTTATATTTTTATACATTGTACATGTATCATCATATGTTTTTCATTAAATATTTCTGGTACAAATATTATTGGTTATTATTATCCTATCTACTGATCCTACTTTTTCTATTTATTAAAATTTAATCTGTTTTTATATTTTTAATATTTTGATATTAGTCTCTATGAAAATGAATTCTGAATATAGTTCTTGGGGATCATTATCACTCTTCCTTCATTTATCACCATAGAGTCATACCTTTAGAGGGAGAAGGGCATAAAAATTATTGTAGTTGTTTAATATTCCATGCATAGTTGGATAAAGAATAATATTATTATATGGATGAAAAAAATTGATATAAATATTTTATTCATTTTAATATAAAATAAAATGTAAATGTAATTTTTTTGACATTAATATATTTAAATAAATGATGTTATTGTAAATCGAAATTTATAATTTCAACTATATTAGGAAATTTGGATGAAGATGAAACGAATAACAATACAATTTTTCATTATCTATATAAAATATATAGAGAGGAGAAACGAAATTATTATTTTTTCTTTTAGAAAGTGTAAATTTTAGAAATAAGTATATTTTTTCCATTCATAGATAAGAACAAATACTATAACAAAATTTATTAACCATTTTATTCATTAAAATGATATTGGTAATAACCAATGCAACACAATTTCAATGATAAAAGAGGACTATGTTGAAAAAGTGGGA
The DNA here is from genome assembly GCA_963277665.1 of Viscum album. Taxonomy (NCBI): domain Eukaryota; kingdom Viridiplantae; phylum Streptophyta; class Magnoliopsida; order Santalales; family Viscaceae; genus Viscum; species Viscum album. The sequence goes on along the minus strand of OY728120.1, from coordinate 23,401,723 downwards.
AGAAAGAAGTGTCATGTACACTATCATTCATATTGGAATGAAAATATTCATAAGGAAGTGTAGAATTGAATAATATCTCTTAAGTGATGTAGAGGGATATATGATGTTGTTCTATTTAAATATATTAAAGATGTGGGAGTATATGAAAAAATTTATGACCCATTCACAAAAGAGAATGATTATTTTTTGTGTGTGGACTGCTGATAAAACAATATAAGAAGAGGGTAACTTGATTCTATATAAGTGAAGAAGATGACTATTGAAGGTAAGGAAGAGCTTTTATTCTAATATATAAGTAATAAATTCATAAAAAAAATTACTAAAGAGTAATACAATGATAGTGGACATTCTCTATTGTTAAATAGTTTTATCTCATCATACATAATTTGTAAAAATTTTAAGGATTTTATTATAAAGGCATAGTGTGATAATATTGTATAATTATGAGGCTATAATGAAATTCATGTTAGTTGATCATCATAGTATTTTATACATAATTAATTTTTTACTGCTGGTAATGTGACCATATGTTTTCCCTTCCATTACAATGATTATCATTTTTTATTAAATGGTTGATATTGTATATAAATAATAACTTATTTGTGATCATTGTGTTTGGATGAGAAATCAATGTTGAGGAAAATATAATGTGATAATCATTCACCTTAACAATTGATACTAGTTAATAAAAAATGGGATAATGATATAAATATATACAAAATTTACCAACCCTAAATTAAACCTCATAATGTTGAATACAACCATAACCAATACTTTCAATTAGTAATAAATCTTGTTTCACCTCTAATTATATTATTTATTGGTGAAATGATTCACATTTGAATATTTTACATCTCACATAAAATCTTTAGTGGTATACAATTTTTGTGATGATGTATCTATTTTGTATAGTAATTTCATCATTACCATTAAACGAATAATAATAAAATTAAATGTAATTGAAATATGAAGAATGATTATGTCAAAAGAAAAGAAAGAGAAGGTTTATTTTCACTATAAAATTGTAGTAAAGATGTTTCATTTTATTTATTTATAGAACATTAGGGGATTCATCATACCATCAAGGAAATGGTTATCATTACAACATAGACTTATTAAACAAATTAAGTTAATCTTTATCAAACTATTAAAAATCTCAAAAATATACACTTAAACATATAATCATTATTAGTGATAGTTATAAATCATATTATTCATTGTAAAAATATTATTATTATAATATTTATTCTATATTATATTCCCAAGAGTATGGTTTCGTATATAGAGAAATTTATGAAATAATACCAGATGAAACCATTCATCAAGAAGGACTTGTAGATAATAAGGAGAAAAATGTATTAAAAACATTTCTTAATGTATAAATCTCTAAAAAAGTTAGATTAATTAAATATATGAGTAAGGTTTTTCAAATGAAAAACACTAATTTTGAAAATGAAAATCTAAGGGAAAAAATGATAGATAATAAATAATGAATATTCGAAAATATATGATCTAGGAAATTAAATAACTCATTATATAAAAATTGATCACAAGATTTCACAATTAGATTATAAATACAATAAATAATTATATCATGACATGCGGTTTTAATAATTGGTAAAAACTCATGACATCAATGTTTTGAGGTTCAAAAAAATATTGCAGAGAGAGTAAATATATTATTATGAAAAAATAAATTAAATAATTTTAAATGTATATAATTTTATTAAAACACTCTAATATATATATATAACATTATGATATTTGGAAAATGAAAAAGGGATAATTTGTTTCCAAAAAATTTTTTAAATGAGATTCATGTTCCAAATGACCCCACTATCATGGAATAATGATTATATTGTTAATTGATAGACTAATAATAGTAACCTAATAGAATAAGTTACCATCAAATTTAAATTTAAATTTTTGTATTAAATCATTTTTAACTTGAATTGTTACATTAAATATAATATAAGTACATAAATGTATTTTGAAAGGAGATGAGAATCCCCAAAGAATACATATAATGGATAGAATTATGTCTGAAAGAACTAGTTCCACATAAAATGGTAATTATTAGAATATAATTTGAGAAATTATCATTGTCATAAATCATGAAATTCCAAATATCATGCACTAAAGAAATTCATATTAAGGTTAGTTATGAAATGTAGGTGGTCCAATAGGTTTGGGAACTGTATAATATATTGTTCTCTAATGTTGTTATGTTTTAGTAACTAGAAATCTGATTCCAATGAGAAGAAATCTAGGTTAATGGAAAAATATATAGATTAATGTTTATCATTCAACCTCAAACTAATTATTTATACATGAGAATATATATTTGGGTTTTATTATAATTTCTAAAATGTAATATTATGTACTAATTGAAACATTTATCTATATAAAATTTGAAAAGTATATTATAGATGTATGAAATGAATGAAAAAAAATCATTGGGAATGAACTAGAAAATGTATATATAAATGAATTCCCAAAAGAAGTTACTATAGATGATAAGTGAAATATCCTTTCGAAAAAAAATCAAAAAAACATTCTAGAGAGAAAAAAATCAAAATAGGATAATGTAAAGAAACTAATATATTGAAAAATCCAGGTGGAAAATTATACAGATTTTTCATCTCCATAAATAGAATCTAGTCAATATACAAGATTATTTATAGGGATAAATGTGTAAGGAAGAGTAATTATCTAATTTAGTTATTAATGTAATGGAATAAAATCCACTTGATTTTTTTGAATTTATTGAGAGATTAAAAAAATTTAGAACCATAGAAATTATTGTCTTATGTTTTAAAGATGAATAAAGGATTCATACAATACTATAGAATGTTTAAAAATACATCCATCATAAAAAAAATCAATATATGAAATGGAGATAAATTTAGATGAAGAATATTCCTTGATGACTAAAGTGAGCAAATCGTCACAAAAATATAATATAAAAAAATAATAAATCCCAATTTCAAATAGATAAATCTTGTATGAATATTATATTCACATTCATGAATTATAGAATTAATAGTGTATCACGGTTGAAGAAATAATATCAACCATTTTGTTCAATTCTGACGTAAGATGAAAGACCTCACCTGAATTGCCAGAAGTCCCTATTTTATTATTGATTTTTTTATAACCCCCCTTTCAAGGGATGAGTGGGTACCCTTACAAGTATAATAGGCCTAGAAATTGTTGAATTGATTTTTTGGGAGAACCTATGTTTCATATTTTTCTCTTAAAATATATACAGAAATGATTAAAAAAACTATTAGGAATTGTCTTATTAATTATTGTTCTAAAGAAATTCCATTGATGAAATCAACCATGTTAATTTTGAAGATATTTTCAAATCTGGAAAATAAAATTATTCAATTTTATATCTCAACGAGGGATAGAAATGTGGATATGTGTGTTGAATCAATTTTCTATTCACCTGTTGATTAAAATAAAAATATTAGAGAATTTTCTTGAAATTCTTCCATTGAAATGTGTGTGTTCTATTATTCACCTAGCCATGATTAATAAAACATAACATTACATTATGGATATATTTGTAATTTAAACCAATGATATAATGTTGGATGTTTTTACAAGTGGTGAGGAATACTAAAATCAAATAAAATGAACTATAATTAGTTTAACATGTGTGTTGGAGTGATTTTAGGAAAATCAAATTTATATATCTCATGGTGATTTTTTTTCTAAATTGGTCTCAAATATTATATGATTTTTAAGTATTTGTAAACCCTCCAATAAAATTATGAGTATAGATTTTAAGTTGGTATTATTTTTATTTTATAATGGATATCATCATTTTAAAAATAAACAAAATTATTTTTCCTAAAAACGTATTGTCACGACCCGTCCCCCGGGGCCCATTTCGTGACTACCCCAATCTCTCCTTCCATAGGCTAGGGGATAGTGACTAGAACCAAAGGCATAAATCACTAAACTGGGAAGGCATTACCTTTATAACAGTAAACAAACACAATAGAGTATGGAAATTGAAGTAAAACACTAAGTAAAAATATATACAATAGAGTGTGTTTAATGTTAAGGGATCAGAAATACAAGCCCAACGGTAAAGCACAATAAAACTGAAGAAAATAATTAATGAATATAATGGGTCATCCCTTAGAGTTCCCACATGAAGGGTGGGTACATATGGCCTCCTCAGTACCACATTTCTGACCATATGCTTTGTGTACTTCTAGCAATGAGGTCCTCCTCCGGTTACCATCTAGTTCTTCTAATCTTTGTCCCGATCAGAACTGACTGTCATTTGCAACCAACACCACAAGGTGCAGGAATATCCCGTGTAGGGGTTAGTATAATGATACTCAGTAGAGACCTCGAGACCCTCATGGTCTCAAAAAATCCAACAAGGATAACCAAAAATTGTGGAATCTGTGGATAACCCTTACATAGGTATATGACCATACATATACCTATGTTATTTAGTAACCCATATCAGTCATGAGGAAAATATTAAAGTCATTGACCCAGATTAAACAAGGATTTCAGTGAAGTGAAGAAATACAGATGATTAGTCTTGAAGCTAGATCATCTTATTCTGTCAAGAGGCAATACTTCTGACCATACGAAGTCAAACCCACATAGGATTGATATGTACTAACCCCCGCAATGACCCAAACATGATCTAACCCACATAGGATTAGTATGTGCTGACCCCTACAGGATCGCTGAGTAGTGAACTCAATATGATCTGTCTCCAACCTCCGCCTTCATATCAGCCACTGGATTCCTCGCAGCCAGTGGCTCGAGATCCGTAGATTATTCCCCCGATATATCGGTCATACCTATACCTCCACTAAACATTATGAAGGATTAACCCAAAGGACATCCATGTCGTAAGGGTTCCAATGCGACAAACGATGCCTCATTCAGACACCAGGTCTGTGAGTTATTAACATTTCTGTTCCAGCGGCCCGGATGGTTATTAGGATCAAACCATCCCGTCAATACCCCAAATTTGACTAAAAATAATGTGGGGTATTCCAATATAAATATCTTCCTCTGAGCTTTTGGTCGCCGTAAATTTTTCTTCGATCAGACACACGTATCCTGAGATATGGGCGAAAGGTGTAAACTGTCCAAATGGGTCCTGGTCCGGTCCGACCCGGTCCAAGGGAGCGGCCTGGTACGAGGGGGAATCCTGGCCGAGGGTGGCCCATCGTCCTTCCCGATCCACACCCAAGGGGAGGCGCTCTACCCCCAGGAACACTAATGGATCTATAGTTGGGGTGTGAGCTGAACCGGTTCCCGGTGGTGCTGGTCCCGCACCACCCGGCTAGCCCGAGCGGCATGCCGCTTCCTACCACGGTGCGGCGAATCGGCGTGGTTCCCCTCCTCCGTGCCTTCCCATGCCACGGTTTTACACCTCTGGCGGGGCGCGACGGTGCCATGCCCCACCGTCAAGGCCAGCCCTGGTCTTGGCCCTCTATTGAACATCGCGCTGCGCGACAGCACCGCGCGCCTCCACTGTGACCCGTTGTGGCCCCGACTCTCCTTCTATCTGGCACGACGGTGATGTACCCTCTTTGTGACCTGGCATCCTTGCACGTCTGGTTCCTTCACAGTCGGCCCAATGATGTTCGCTGTTGATCTCCCTCCACCATCAACACAACGAGAAAAACATCAGGGGGGAGGGTCGGACCGTGTTCGTGCGGTCCGAGCCCTCCTCGTTTAGATGATATCAATCTGGAAAAAGGAACACGACAAAATGACAAAGAATGCAGGGTAGATATCAAAAATAAATCAACCCCTACCTCATATGAATATCGTTGATTGTGGGAGGAGAGGAAAAGAGGACATCAATTTGTTCACGTCGGGAAGCGTCCGGGGAAGAAGTGTCTTCAGTGTCTGTCGTGGTCAGCTCCTTCTCTTTTGGCTCGGTCAATGATCGATGAAGAAGTTCACCATTCTTTGGTTGTGTGTGGCATTCTTCATTGGAAGGGTGAAGATATCCACTCAAAGCCCCACAAAATGATTTTCCAGCACAATAATAATAGACAAATTATTATTATAATGGTTGGAAAGAATTCAAAAGAATTCAAAAGGGTGACAATTAATTAAAGGAAGTTCAATTATTTAATGGAGAGGGTTGGCACAAAAACTAATGGGGGAAGCTGGAGAATTGACATCCCACATAAATGGGGAGTTAAAAGGGGTGTTTAAAGTTCATGTGGTCCCCACCAAAGATATCCTCCAAAGGGAGGTTATGCCAGGGTGGGCCCCACCACCATAACCTCTAATGGGAGGTTAGGGTGTCATGGCCCCCACCTCCAGCCTTCCCTTCGAAGATTAAAACACCAAAAATAAAAATAATGTAACACTTTATTTTTAATTTATTTAATTAAAATCCTCAAAAACTAACTTCCATTCTCGTCAGAATGCTATTGCGATGAAGGTCTAACAAAGAAATCACCGACGCTGCGAGTTCAACAGTGCCCTGAGACTTCAATTCCAAGTACCGGTTCAAAAGATATAAAATCACGCTCGTATGTTTACAGAACATAGCCGAAAAAAGATAAGAAATTGATTCTGGGAACACTGGGCCTCCAAATCAAGCGCCATGAGAATATGAAGACTCATAAAAATCTCATTAATTTAAGAAAAAAATTCCCCCAATATTTCTGAGTAATTAAATTTTCCCCACCTCAAGGATTTACGTCCCCATAAGCTACAACTCAAACTAAAGAAACAAATGCGGGTACTGAGCACACATCTAAGACTCCCGCTCACATGTCCTCTCATGGAGATTCCCATGCTGCCAGAGAATGTTCCCCAGAGGTATCGACCATCCACGCAGGACCCACTCCGGCCAATCCTCAATCTCCACTGGAACCTCTATGAATGATTCCTTGTCATCGATGTCCATCTCTCCATGGACGATGATGTAAGAACAGTCATGCATGTATCTTCTAAATTGAGATATGTGGAAGACATCGTACACCCGGTGCAACTGAGGTGGATGAGCCAGGTGGTAAGACACCTCGACTACTTTTATTGAGGACTTGGAAAGGTCCAATTAATCGAGGAGATAACTTTCCACCTCGGCCAAATCTTCATAGACCTCGTCGAGGTGAGATCCGAAGAAAGATGTGGTCCCCATACTCGAACTTTAGAGGTCTCCATCGTATGTCAGCATACGACTTCTGCCTATTCTGTGTAATTTTCATCAACTCCTCGATGATCTGTAACTCCATCGTGATAGCGCATACCATCTCTTTTCCGACTAGTGCTGACTCCGCTGGGTCTGTTCAGTACATTTGCGATCTTCAAGGTCAACCACAAAAGGTGACATACCGATGGTGGAGTGATTAATGTTTTTGTATGAAAACTCTACCAACGGTAATTGATCCTCCCAACTATGACCAATGTCGAGGACACATGCGTGGAGCATGTCCTCAAGGGTCTGAATGGTCTGCTTGGTCTAGCCATCCATCTGGGGATGGAAGGCAGTGCTCAAGCGATGATGCATCCCAAAAGCCTCCCGCAACCCCTTCCATAGCTAGGATGTAAACAGTGGGTCTCGATCGGAGACAATAGAAGAATTTACTCCATGAAAACGCATAATATTGTGCACATAGAGGCGTCCCATTCTCTCTATTGTTCCCTTCTCTCCTATCAATAGGATGTGGGCCGACTCGGTGAGTCATTCAACGATCACCCATATCGAATCATGACTCTAGGATGTACATGGAAGACCCATCCTGAAGCCCATGGATTAACCATCACACATCCAATCTGGGACCTCAAAGGGATGAACAAATCCTCCTGGTACCTGGTGCTCCACCATCATTTTATGACAAGTTTGGCATCATGGGACAAACTCTCCTACTTCATTCGTCATACCATGCCACCAGTGCTATCTTCTGAGGTCCTGAAACATCTTCTCCACACCTAGATGTACCATTAGAGGAGATGTGTGGGACTCCCTCAACACTTCCTTATAAAGTGCTACTGGTACCATAGTATGCCCTTTGAAAAAGATGCCGTGCTCCCCACCTTCGGTAAATCAATCAGGTGCTTTCCCTGAGGATATCTGAGCATGTTGCATCTCATAGTGTGTGTCTCCATGTTGTACCTCCCTGAATCGCTGAAGAAGTGGAGTAGTGACTATGAGTGACTGTAGATAGGTTACTCCATCATTATAAAAAAAGGATAACTTTAAGGCTGCCAGATTCTATGTCTCCTCTCATAGCAGCTGTATACCAGATCTCCTGCTGAGCACATCCGCAACAACATTCCCCTTCCCAGGAGTATAGATTAACTCAAAGTCATAGTCCTGGAGGAACTCAATCCATCACAGATGTCTCAGGATCAGGTCCTTCTGAGAGGAGATATACCTAAGAGTCTTTTGATCAGAGTATATGGTAAATCACTCGCTTATTACATAGTATCTCCACATATTTAAGTTGAAGAACACTTCTATTAAATCTAGGTCATGGGTAGCGTAGTTCTGCTTGTGATGTCTCAGTTGTCGATAACCATACGGGATCATAGCTCGCTCCTACATTAGGGATCACTCGAGTCCGGTCCCTGATGCGTCTTAGTAAACTACGTACACTACTCCCACCTCTAGAAGCCTCAATATGGGGGCACTAGTTAGCCTCTGACTCAGATCCTGAATTCTCTGCTGGCATCTCTCTTACCACATGAAGGATTTCCCCTTCTTCGTCACTGTTGATAGTGGTCATGAAACTCTGTAGACAACTAGAACGAACCTACAGTAGTATCCAACCATGACCATGAAACTCCATACCTCCAACACACTCTTGAGTGGCTCCCAAGAATGTACCGCCTCAATATTCATTGGATACACTGCCACTTAATCCATCCATGTTTACATTTTTATATTCAAACACTTTTAAGGGGATAGTGAGAACCCTCTCAAAAAGTTCAAACAACAAAGGAATCTACTGACATTTTAAACCAAAGCATATAGAGAATACAATCTTCTTCCCTCAATAGTTTCCAATGGAGGGAACTTACCTGAAAGTATGGATCTTACTCTATTTTTTCATCATAGTTCCTTGCAAGGTGTTACCAAGCTTTCATATATTATGCTTCAGTGATCTTCTTCATATTGAAGCCTCTAATCAATATATGATTTTTCTTGTCAATCCATTCCACTTTCTTCTTGGAAACTTCCACTTGAATCAATCTTTCCTTCATTTGGTCGATGTCTTCCCTCTCTGCATTGATCACCAAGACATCCTTTTTCATTTCATCGCCATAATACATGAGTAGTATCATCTGAGTTTTCGTATCCCCGTCCTTCAGGAACTGAAAGTAGCCTGGAGAACCTACCTCATATTTTTGTCTTGGAGAAACAGAATACCCCTTTACCAACCTCGTATCTTCAAAATGTATATGCACCTCCACTTTCTGTTTATCTTCCTTTGAGGATCCTTTCACCTGTAATTGAGGCTCTACGACGTCAACCTATTGAACATCCTCTTCAGCCTCTAACTGGTTTTCATACCCCATGAGTTTAACCTCTTTTTTGGTCGACCATGTGATTAAGCTCACATTTTAATATATTTTATACTGAAAATAATTGTTTATAATCCCAAAAATGTGTTATTGGATGGGTAATTGTCATGTTTTTAGGTTTTAGTGTTATTTTGAGCCCAAATGTGAAAAACCCCTAATTTTGGATTTTAGACAGATTTTTATGTCAATGGTATGTTGGTCATTTTTCATTAAATATATGTCCAAATTTTATGATTAAAATTTTTTAAGAATCAATATTTAATTTCCTTCATATATGTCTTCTTGAGCAGGGGCTGAATCGATCATCTATTAGTCGTAAAAATTCAATGAAGTCTAAAAGTTTCTGGGAGGACAGAATGAGACCCACCAAAGAAACGGAATCATAACTCGGCGTACACACCTCCAAATGCATTGATTCTTGCTGGAAAAGAAATAGGATTAAGAAAGGTGTGTCCAGGATGAATTTAAAGGCAACATACCCTCGTTAAGGAATAATGGGAACGCTCACAATATGTGGAAGACGAAACGTCTCACCAGGCAAAAACGGTTCAATTGGGTAATAAATTCATATAATATCGAAATGACATCCCAAATGGTGAATATTTTGTGGAGAGACGTGAAATTACATTTTGAACAACTTTTGTTAAGGAAGAAACGTGTAAATCGATGGCTTGGAGGGCAATAATGTCATGGGAAGGTGAAGAATTGAAAATTCAGAGAGTCAAATGGACATATTAAATGTCTTGGATGGAATCAGTCATAACTCTTACATTCGATGGCCAATAAAGATGAAATTTTGGGAGAAAATGGAGGAGATATTATGGCACAACATTTACGCAGAAAAAAAAATACAAATTCGGTCATTTAGTGGATGATTCACGCAGAAACCTTCGGATTAAATGTTTTGGGTGTAAATTCTTCACCTCTTCTCCCTATAAATATGTATCTTCACCCCTTCTCAAAGTATTGGCACTTATGTGTGGCCATTTTTTGTATTGTTTTGTAGTTTATTTCTATTGTAATAGTATAATTAATTTTTAATATATTTTTATCTTCTTCATCTCATTCTCATATTTTTTATCTTTTGTTCATCCACCCCCTTCTTCTTCACTGTGATCTCTTCTACTTGTGATCATGAGTAGCTAACCCATGGAACTTCCCGGGGGATCAATCCAGGTTTGAACCCAAGTCTTTTCACATTCATATTAATTGTTTCATATTTAATTATAGTTAGGTTTATTGGGATCTTAGTGTGAAGGGCTCCTTTGTGGCTCCACATGCCACCCGAGACTCAACTTTCTCTTTTATAATATTTTCCCTCAATCGAGGAGGTGGATGTGCGGTCTCTCGGTGATCGTTGAGAGCATTACATATTCACAACCACATATAAAAGAGTATATTCACACATACGATGGAGTGTTTTTATTAATTAAATTTGAAACTAATAATGAGACGAAAAGGTTTAATCTGGGTGATTCTCTCGGGAATATATCCTTTCTTTCTAACATCATTCTTTTTGAATTCATTCAGTTTTCATTGCATTGTATGTTTAATTTTATTATATCATTTTCAATTCTCAATATTCATTTCTGAATATTTTATTATATATTTATATAAGTGAATTATAAGTAGTGAGTTATTGACCACGACAGCTCCTCAAGAGAATGAACTAGGTCAGACCCTGTGCTGCACTTAGCTATAAATATTTTTTGAGAGAGTGCACGACAACGCTTCGACAAATAGGTGATGTTTCCAGGGATCCAATTGGTTTTAATTCACAGTTTTTAATCACTTTTTGTAAATTATTTTCCGTTCATTTAAAAAATAAAAAATAAAAAAATCATAAATTTTCAAAAACAAAAAAAAATCTTCTTCGTTCATGATGTATTCAAATTATGATTATTATACATGGACTGACCAATCTCAAGTGCAATAAAATGTTTACAATGAACATGATGCTCAGTTTCATAGGATTAGAGATAAAGTGCAAAACCTGGAGAGCCAAATATAATTGATTGCAGAATATGTACGCACATCCCAGGAGAAACCTGAACCTAAGCCAGAACCTGAGCTGGAACTTGAACCAGAACGAGTGGTGGAAGAGATTTCACCAATAACATTTTATGTTAAAGAACCTGAGGTGGGTGAGAAAGAACTTCTAAAGGAACTTATCACATCATTCCGCACTAAACCATTGCTTGAGGAGGTCCCAGAAGTACACATTACAACTGATGCACTGATGGGAGGTCAACATTTTTTTGAAGAATATTAGAATAACATTGTCGGAGATAACTTGAAACATGATCTTCCCATGCTTGATATTAAACAATATGTACCTTTTGACCTCACTCTTTCTTTGGATGATGAAGAAGAAGATTCACCTACTAAGATGGAGTTTCCAATTGTCCTGTCAGATAAAATCAATTTCCAAGATGACTTACTTGAAAGGTAATATTTCATTATTTATTCGTCATGTTTTAATTTTATTCAAACCGGATTGTTTTATAACTTCTCCTTTCCTGAAATTTTAGATACAACACAAATGGATCAGGCCTTGGATTTTGATGATGATACCACCAATGTGGTGGTAATCGAGGAAGAAGAGATGAAGAGGCTGGTGGTGGTGCGACTACCTCCTCAACAAAAATTTTCATACCATATGGATGAGGACACTGCCGAAGTTAATAGGGAGCATCCTTATCTTTTATTCCCTCCCACTTCAAACTTCAAATTTCATCTTTATTCTTTCTCGGTGGTTGAGAACATTCTTATCTTATTTGGGGTTCTCTACTTTCAGTGTTTAATCAGGTACATTGAGAAAACTCACATGTGGTGGTTCATCTCAAAGAAACCACACCCAGCTTCTGATTGTGGATAATCTAATGAAACTGCCTGACTAGGGGCAGTAAAAACCTAGAACCCGCTTGGGGGTCTAAACCAAGTATTATCTCTTTTCTTTTCCCTTTCTCATTCAATTTTATTTTTCTTATGTATTTTCATTACTTTCTTGTAGTTTTAAAGTGGCGGCTTCTAGGATCTTAACTCAAGGCATCCACCTCTAAAATAATGTCAGGTTTTATCTTTCTTTCCCTTGGATTTTCTTCCTTTATATTTATATTTTGATGAGTTGAAATAAGGGGTAGTTAAATTTAAGTGTGGGGGAGTGTTAACCTTCTTATTTCTTCTTGAGTGGTTTTCATTTTTTTTATATTTTTAGGATTTTTGAGATTTAATGAATATTCTTATCAATTTTCACACATCAATTTATTTTGAAATAGTTGAAATTCTTTTTGAAATAATGGCTTTTAAATGATTGTTTATGTGAAAACATTTTTCTTGAATTGGATTATCAATCATTTTTATGAGTTTGACTGATTTTTGAAATCTATGACAATGGAACACTGACTCAAAATATTTTTCCAATCCTGTGAGGTATTCTAAAACACTTTTACATATTCTTCCTAATACCCACACTTTATTGAGGGAAACTTCAATTTTGTGTGAGAACCAGAATTTGTGAATAATTATATTTTGAAGATTTGGATTACATGGAATATATTTAAAATGATTGAGGAATCTATTTGGCTAGCAACAATTTATCTTGAGATCCACCTTTACATTTGTCCTTCGTATGCCCTTAGATGCCATGAATTTCCTTATATGTTTTAAGCTACATTACAAGCCAATTTTTCCTTACATACCTGCAATTTTAGTATTTTTGCATGGTTATTTCAAGTATGACTGTGGGGGAAGGGCCTTTCGTGTTCATTAATTGGGATGTGTATCATTTATGGGTGGTGTGAGGTGTGTGTCAATACTTTGGGCAGTGGATAATAATAGAATTGGGCATGTGTCGTCATTTTATTGTGCTTTATTTGTTTCATCCATTTCTCCTTCAAAAGAAATGGAGATGAGATTGAATTCATCATTGTCCATTCTTTTATGACTCATGTCCCTCTCAAAAATCAAGGTCATGAATTTTCATTCACTCATTGTATTCAATTTTTAGCTCATCCTTCATGAAAAAAATAAATAAAAAGAAAATAATGTTGTGCCTTTATGGAGCATTGAAAAAAAAGGAGAAATTAGATGATATCATTCATTATAATCACTTCTTGGCTCATGTACCATGTCATAAAATGGGGTGGTGAATTTTATTTCACATTTTCATGTGGGATTGAGAGGGGAATTAGCTGTGTTTTTCCTTTATTTAATCATGCATTGTACTTAAAAGTCCATCCTCCACTTTCTAGCCTGTAACTTTTTTCAATAATTTTCCCACCAACCCTAAGACAAAGAATCATTTGATCCATTAATTAAAGAACTTATTATTAAATTCATTTTGATGTTTCACGCTGTGGAGAAATGAGAATTTTCACAAACCTATGGTGATACATGTGATATTCAAGTATGAGTATAACTCTAGAATCAATTACTCTTGAGTGAAGAGTGACAAAAAAATTCAATGTGAGGTAGGATGTGATTGGTCCATGGATGGATTTATGAGGTTGAACAAATTTTAGTGATTTAAATGAAAATAATAGAGAATTATTATTCATATATGAGACATGATGGAATTCTATTTTGGATAAAATCATTGATATTTTCTCATTTTTTGATTGTTGTGTGGATTTTGATCTGGATGTAAGATGATCGCCCAGGAGTGCAATGTTTAAGTGTGGGGGAGTGATGAATATCACATTATCATATATTTTATATTGTAAATCATTTTTTATAATCCCAAAAATGTGTTATTGGATGGGTAATTGTCATGTTTATAGGTTTTAGTGTTATTTTGATCCCAAATGTGAAAAACGCCTAATTCTGGATTTTAGACAGATTTTTACGTCAAGGGTATTTTGGTCATTTAGAATTAAATGTATGTCCATATTTTATGATTAAAATTTTTTTAGAATATATATTTAATTTCCTTCATATTTGTCTTTTGGATGAGGGGCTGAATCGATCATCTATTAGTCGTAACAATTCAATGAAGTTGAAACGTTTCCGGGCAGACAGAATGGGACCCACCAAAGTAACGGAAGCATAACTCGGCGCACACACCTCCAAATTAATTGATTCCAGCTGTAAAAGAAATAGGATTAACAAAGGCGTGTTTATGATGAATTTAAAGTCAACATACCCTTGTTAAGGAATTATAGGAATGCTCACAATATGTAGAAGACGAAACGTCTCACCTGGCAGAAACGGTTCAATTGGGTAATAAATTCATAAAATCACGAAACGGCATCCAAAATGGCTCATAGTTTGTGGAGATACGCGAAATTACATTTGGAACATCTTTTGTTAAGGAAGAAACGTGTACATTGATAGTTGTGAGGGAGATAATGTCACAGGAAGGTGAATAATTGAAAATTAAGAGAGTCAAATGGACAGATTAAATGCCTTGGATCGATTCAGTCATAACATCTACATCCGATGGCCAATAAAGAGGAAATATTTGGAGAAAACACAGGATATATTATGGCACAACATTTATGAAGACACAAATTACATATTCGGTCATTTAGTGTACGATTCATGCGGAATATTTCGGATTAAATGTTTTGGTTGTAAATTTTTCACCTCTTCTCCCTATAAATATGTATCTTCACCCCTTCTCAAAGTATTGGCACTTCTGTGTGGCCATTTTTTGTATTGTTTTTTATTTTATTTCCATTTTAATATTATAATTCATTTTTAATATATTTTTCTCTTATTCATCTAATTCTCATTTTTTTTATCTTTTGTTCTTCCACCCCCTTCTTCTCCATCGTGATCTCTTCTACTAGTGATCATGAGTAGCTAACCCGTGGAACTTCCCGGGGGATCAATCCATGTTTTAACCCAAGTCTTTTCACATTCATATTAATTTTTTCTTATTTAATTAGAGGTAGGTTTAGGTGGATCTTAGTGGGATAGGCGCCTTTGTGTCTCCACTTGCCACCTGAGACTCAACTTTCTCTTTTATAATATTTTCCCTCGATCGAGGAGGTGGATGTGCGGTCACTCGGTGATCATTGAGAGCACTTTATATTCACAACCACATATAAAAGAGGATATTCACACATACAATGGAGTGTGTTTATTAATTAGATTTGAAACTAATAATGAGATGATTAAGGTTTAATCTGGGTGATTCTCTCAGGAATATCTCCTTTCTTTCTAACATCATTTTGTTTGAATTCATTCAGTTTTCATTGCATTGTATGTTTAATTTTATTATTTCATTTTCAATTCTCAATATTCACTTCTGAACATTTTATTATATATTTATATAAGTGAATTATAAGTAGTGAGTCATTGACCACGACATCTCCTCAAGAGAACAACCTAGGTCAGCCCCTATGCAGCACATAGCTATAAATATTTTTTGAGAGTGTGCACGACAACGCTTCATCACCATGTCTCCATCATATTAGGAAGATATGTGTAATCCTTATAACCCTTAGGTTTCGGATTAATGGAAACAAAATAGCTCTCTGGGTCCCTATTTTCCTTATTCCCCTTCTTTCTCATTTGGTTGAGAAGACTTTTACTATCTTCTCCCAAATCAGTGTCATATACGGGTTGTCTGTCTCCATCAGACTTAGCCTCATAGGGAAAGTTTGGGTTTTTGGTCATGCTCTCCCTGAAAACATAAACTCTCAAATTGGTTGTTTATGTTGATGCAGGACAATGATCTCTCTGGGTTAATTCTCTGACTATAAATCAATGTCTTGCCTACAACTTGTGCAGGCTTCTCCCACTCTTTTCCATCGTTGAGCTTACCATTTCCAGTAGAAAGAAGCACCCTATCACAGTTGTTGCAATCACCCACACTCACTACCTCTGCATAGGTAAAAGGATTAAGACTCTCTAAAAAATTGTAATTTATACTAGTAGCTCCAGAGTGCCCCGGGTCCGGAGACTTTGCATTATCTGTAGAAACCTCGACCACCACACAGGTCTGGGAACCCTGAGTAAATGATTTTCTATTAGGAGGACTCACCAAATCACTCTATATGCTATTGAAGATCTTTGATACCATAGGTTCAGGAGGTAAGCTCTTAATTGGTTTCTTCTTTATTGCTCCAATTGAACACTGGAAATACTCATCCTTACCAGTCCCCTTGGTAGAACCGACACAACCATCTCTAGACCCTTAAACAGTCCTAGCTGGGTGCTGGTCCTGAACAGTCTTAATGAAACTTGAATCCCCATGCTCTTCAACCTCACTGACTTATGTGTTGCATGTAATCAATTCATTCAGGACAAAGGCAGAGAGTATATCCCCACCTCTATCATGCTGGTCCAACTTGTTGTCAAAGGCCACAACATCCATGTCATCAAAACAACATCAACGACATCTGGGAGATGACGTGTCCCATGAAGTCAACCTCTAGAAATCTAAAACTGTCACTTCAAGACCTTACCATAAAGCTGGTTCTCTCGAAGGGTGTCCAGTACTACCTGATGATGGTAGGCATTCTCCTTCTAAGTAGTTGAATAGATCATAATGTTGTCGATGAAGACTAAAACAATGAAATCGAGGTATGGTTGGACGATGCTATTCATGGGACACATGAACACTACTGGAGCGTTGGTTATGAAAAAGGGCATGTCCAAGAACTCATAGAGGTTGTACAGACACCTGAAGGTGATCTTCTGGACATCCTCATCTCGAACTCTGAGCTGGTGATAGACTGATATGAGGTCTACCTTCGAGAACCACCGCTCTCCCTTGACTTGGTCAAAGAGGTCATCAATCATCAGGAGTGTGTACTTGTTCTTCACGGTCACTTAGTTCAGGAGACGATAGTCAACACAATGCTGCAAGCTCCCATCCACCTTCTTGGAGAACAAAATCGGGGCTGCCAGGGAGAAACACTGGGCAGGATGAATCCCTTCCCCTGCAAGTCCGCTAGTTATACCCACAGCTCATGAAGCTATGCGTGATCCTTCGAATATTCTAGGGTATATATATTTTCCATCTTGGGTTACAAATCATTATAGAATACCACCTCTCTATGAGGAGGTAGTCCTGGAACATCGTCATGGAAAACATCAGCATACTGGTCCACCACTATAGGATAAGTCAGACTCTCTACATCTACTGCTCCAAGGGTAAGGTAGGCCAACTGGTGGGAGATCGGTTGCACCCTCCTCCAAGTAAGTCAGTCCAATGCTGAAAAGTTTCTCTTCTCTCCAGTGAATGTAAAACTATTCCTATTCGTGCGGACACACTTCACTTTGCGCCAAATATAGTCAATCTGAGCATGGACGGTAGATAGCCAGTCCATACCCAAGATGACA
This sequence comes from Viscum album, assembly GCA_963277665.1. NCBI lineage: Eukaryota > Viridiplantae > Streptophyta > Magnoliopsida > Santalales > Viscaceae > Viscum > Viscum album. The sequence continues at coordinate 23,383,885 of OY728120.1, read as the reverse complement.
TCGTAAATCCTCGCCACAACAACGAGGAGATCCCAGATGAATCTCTCACCTCTTAGAGTAAGCTCACACTTCCGAAACCAGTGCGTAATCATCGAGTCTGCTCTCGTAGGAGTATCTAGTAGTAAGGATCGATCCAGCGGCTCCATCGGAATCTCTGAGCTTCGAATAATGGTAGTGGATATGAAAGAATGATAATAACCTATGTCTATAAGAACTGTAGCTATGGTAGAGTAGACACAGATAATAACAAGAATCATCTCCAGAGCACCATGGTCGTATGTCTCAGCTGCCTAAATCTGAGCTCTCCCATGTCCACCTGCTCCCTGTGGTTTGGGTGGACCTCTTGGTGGCAGTGTTGGAAAAACATAGAAACGTCTTCCACTGCTAGTTTCTTGACCAACTCCTCTTCCACGTCAACCTGCGTGCAGTAAAACAACTTGATCAAACCTCAGCCTCTGCCTGGGATGTCCCTCAACCCACTGTAGATCGTATGTACGGCGGGTCGGACAGTCACGTGCCATGTGAACCTGCCCGCCGAATGATTAGCAATGTCTGTTCCTGGAATATAAGTCTCTACTCTGTGTGCCCTACACAACCGATCATGAGTCCTATAGTAGACCACCAGTGGGTCTGGTCCTCTTGGACCACTGCATCATCTTTCTAATTCCAGTTGCAGAAGACTCTGCTGCATTTCGACTAGTAGTGGGTCTTGCTGCTAGTGACTTCTTGGAAAGGAAAATCTCCACTAAGAGGTCTCTATATAACTCCCTTAAATGCTTTGGGATGTTGAGGGAGTTCATCGAGTCTCTGATCTCTCTCCAGAGACCCTGCTCGAAGGTCCGGGCAATGAAGAATGGGTCCCACACCATATCTATGGAGTAGCAAGAGAGGTCGGAGATCCTCGTTGTGTACTGTGCTAGAATCATGATGCCCTGCTACATATGAAGTAGCTCCTGTATTTGCATCGCACCAATGGTGGCTGGTACAAAATCTGCCTGGAAGAGGCTCTCGAAGTATGTACATAGAAGTGTTCCCTCATCGTGGACCTAAATAATCAGGCTCAACCATCTTCCTACAGCTGCTTGAAGGATGTTCACAGCAAGGATCACCATTAGGTCTGATGGTGTCCCTACCAGCCTGAAAACACTCACCACGGCCTCCATCCAATCCTCAACTACCTGTGGGTCCATCTCTCCCCTAAAACAGGGTTCTCTCAGGCATTGGAAATCATGAAACACACTCAAGCTCTATGCATCGTCTGCTACTGGGGCAGGTGGCATTGGTGGCCCAACGGTATGTGGTACTGCTGGTGCCTCTGTTGGTAAAGGGACATGCACTGAGGCCTCATCGCTTGGTGGGCTTTCAGAGCATACGACTATCAGTGATGTAAATGGTCGTCCACGAGGAGAGATCCTGAATGAAACAGATGTGTCACAGTCAAGGTGAGATGACCTGGTGGAGTTGTTTTAAGGAAACATTAAAAGACAAGCACAAAATCAGTGTTTTCATGCACTGGGTCGGTGATCAGTAGTCAGGGTCATGGTGTATGGATACATCACCCGCCGCACAATCACTGGACTCCCTGAACTAAAAACCACACTGGGTACCCATAACACTATTGCTTCACAGAAAAGAAAGATCATAGTCCAATGTTCTGTGGTAGAACTGATTCCTTTGATACCAATTTGCCATGACCCATCCCTAGGGGCCCATATCGTGACTACCCCAATCCCTCCTTCCATATGCCAGGGGCTGGAGACTAGTACCAAAGGTGTTAATCCCTAAACTGGGAAGGAATTGCATTTATAATAGTAAAAAAAATACAAGAGATTATTCAACTGGAAGTAAAACACTATGTAAAACTGTATACAAAAGTGTGTGCTGGAATTAAAGGGTTCAGAATTACAAGCCAGAAAATAAAGTACAATACAGCTAATGAAAAGAAGTAAAATATCTACTGGTTCATCCTCCAGAATTCTCACTTGAAGGGTGGGTACGGATGTCCCCCACAGCACCCCAAGTCCGACCATCTGCTCCGTGTACATCTTGTCGAGTGGTCCACCTTCGAGTACCATCGAGTTCTGCTACTCACTATCCCGATCATCACTGACCATCATCTGAAACCAACACAATGAGGAGCGGGAATAGCCTATGTGGGGTTGAGTATAATTATACTCAATAGAGACCCCGAGACCCTCATGGTCTCACAAAATCCAACAAGGATAACCTCAAAGCACGGAATCAACGGATAACCCTTTCTTAGATATATGCCCATACAAATTCCTATGTTATTTCATAACCCATATCAATCTTGAGGAAATCATGAATGTCATTGACTCAGCTCAAAGTAGGATTTTAGTGAAGTAAAATAGTATATATAATTAGTTGTGAAGCTATATTATCTTATTATATCAAGAGGCACTACTTCTGACCATACAGAGTCTGACCCACACATGATCAATAATTAATAACCCCCGCAATGACCCACGTAGGATCTGACCCAAATATGATTGGTATGCATTGACCCACATAGGAACACTGAGCATTGAACCACATCGGATCTGACCAACACACGATCGGTATGCATTGTCCCACACAAGATCGTTGAGCGCTAACCTCTGTATGATCTGTCTCCAATCTCCGCCTCACTATCAGCCACTGGATTCCTCACACCCGGTGCGCTCGAGTTCTGGAGAATCTCCCCTTGAGATATCATTCGTACCTCGACCTCCATTAAACCCCGCAAAGGAGTATCCCAATGGACCGCCATGTCTTAAGGGTTCCAATCTGAATGACAGTTGTTCAATCGGACATCCAATCTGTGAGTTATTAGCATTTCCGTTCCTAGGGCCCGATTGAATTTTAGATTCAAACCAACCTGACCGTACTCCAACTCTATCCAAACCTCAATAGGAGTAAGCCAATAGAAACATCTCACTCTGAGAATTTCGTTTCCATAAACATTTTTTCAATCAGACACCTGCAACCTGAGATATGGGAGAAAAGATGTAAATTGTCCAAATGGGTCCGTGTCCGGTCTGACAGAGTCAGATCGACCAGGCCCGACCCGGTCCGGACAGGGTTCTGACCCGGCCAATGGGTACGACCTGGTTTGGGGGAGCATCTTGCCCCGAGGGGGTAGCTCGGCCTGAAGGGGCGGACCCACTGAGGGCTACCCAACCGAAGGCGGCCCGACCGTAGGCCGCCGCACCTTGGGCGTCCCGGCCATGGGGGGCCCGTTACATGGCGGCCCAGCCAAGGGTGGACCAGTGGCCTACCCTAGCCGCACCCAGAGGGAGAGGCGCATTCCCACTGGCACCCGAATGGCTTTTCCATTTGGGTGTGAGTCGAACCGGCACCTAGGGGCACCGATGCAACCCACGAGGGACCCAAAAGTGTCCCACACCTCCCGGCTAGCCCGGGCAGCCAGCCGCTCTACAACACTGCATGGAGCAGTGCCCCCCCTCCACCGTGCTCCCCACCCCTCCACCGCAGCCTCCCCTGGCCGCGGTTCTTCTCCTCCAGCGTGGCGCGGCAGCGGCTCACCCCTCCGCCATGACCCACCGTAGCCGCGGCCCTATGCGGGCCTCCGCGGGGCGCGACGACACCGTGTACCTCCACCGCGGCCCGTCAGGTCTGCACCTCTCCTTCCACACAGCATGGTGGTGCCACACACTCTTTGTGACCCGACGGCCTTATGCCGCGGGTTCCTTCGCAGTCAGCCAGATGTCGGTTTCCGTTGCACCAACTCCACCTTCAACACATCGAGAACAACAACTGAGGGGGGGGGTCAGACCGTGTTTGTGTGGTTCAAGCACTCCTCATTCAGATGATATCAGTCGGCAATAAGGAACATAACAAAATGATGAAGAACGGAGGGTAGATCTCATACATCAATCAACCCCTACCTCGTATGACGATCGTTGATGGTGGAAGGAGAGGAAAGGAAGACATCAATTTGATGATTTCAGGTAGCATCGTTGGCGTTCTTAATGGTCGGGTCCTTCTATTTTGGCTCGGTCGATGATCGATGAAGATGTTCGTTATTCTTCGGTGGTGTGTGGCATTCTTCATTGGAAGGATGATGTTCTCCACTCAAAGCTCCACCAAATGATTTCCCACCCCAAAAATAATAGACTATCAATTATTTTAATGGTTGGAATGAATTCAAAAGAGTTCAAAAGGGTGCTAATTAATTAATAGAAGTTCAATTAATTAATAGTGAGGGTTGGCACAAAAATTAATGGCGGAAGGTCGAGAGTTGACATCCTACATAAATGGGGAGTTAAAAGGGGGGGTTAAAGATTATGTGGGCACCCCAAAATGTATCCTCCCATGGGAGGTTATGCGCTGGTGGGCCCCACCAGCATAACATCCCATGGGAGGTTAGGGTGTCGTGGCCCCCACCTCCATCCATCCCTTGTAGGATTAACCCAACACAAATAAAAATAAAGTAACACTTTATTTTTATTTATTTGAATTAAAAACTCCAAAAACTAACTTCTATTATCGTTTGAACGCAACAAAGGTGAAGTTCTCACTATATAATTACTAATGCTGCGAGTTCAACGGTGACCACGAATTTCAATTCCGAGTGTCGGTTTAAAAGATATAAAATCCCACTCATACCTATACTAAAAGTACCCAAAAAATATTCAGAAATTGATTCTGGTCACACCAACCCTCGGAATCAAGTGCCATCAGAAATTGCGGACTCATAAAAATCCCATGAATTTAAGATACAATTTTCCATAGAATTTCAGGGTCTTTACTTGTAATTGTAAAAGTTTACATAGACTGGAATGGTTTCTGGATCAATACATAATTATGGACTAATAACATCATCATTTTTACGATATTTATATATCTCATCAATAATGGTGGGTAAAATATAAAATGAAAATGAGTTATCAAAATGGGAGAGAAAGTAAAATGAAAATTATTATTGTATAAAATAAAGTAGTATATATATATAATTGATTATATATGTGTATTTTCAATGAATAAAATGGGGTAGTTAATTTTTCCATTATTATTTTTATTGAATTTTTGAAATATTATATATATTTTTCATGGATGATTAGACTTGATTTAATTTTAGTTGATGATGAATTGTGTGGATGTATGTTTCATATCCCTAGTATGGTTGATATATTTATTGAATTTTAATTTGTTTTACATTTATGTTCATAATTATTCGATGAATATTGTATGAAATTTCATTAAAGATGAGTCATTAAATAGATAATAATTAATTTTCAATCTTATTTCTATATCATTATAACATTATCAATGAATTACAATTTATATTTTTGGATCATTATTTATGACTAAAAAATGAATATGAGTTTATGATTAGTTAAATGTATTTACGTGAATAATAAATGTATATTTCTTATCAAAGGAAAATGATATGGGACATTGGAAAAAATAGATAAAATTAAATGCTACATTTCCTCAATGTAATTATGAGATATATAAGACCACTCATTTGAGCGTCATTTTTGGATGAAATAGATCAATTTCAATGAAGGAATCTTATAAGATATATATATATATAATGTGAAACCCACACATAGATTGATGTTTGAGCATAATGATAGGGGAGAAAGATTATATTTAGCCTCCCTAGTGTGGGTCAGCATTGTGCACCCTGAAAGTGAATTGATTCTAGTATGTACATCATCATGTATTGGATGAAGCAATGAAAATTTTATAGAATTTTCATCCAATTGTATTCTTCAATGTGTAATGGAATAATTTGAATCCTTTTTCATCATTTAATAATTTTCTTGTTATTATGCTCAACAGGACATGATGTATTGCATCTTATTCCTCCATAAAGAGATTAAATTATGAGGGATGTTCATAAATTGTGTTCATAAATACTTATTGATGGGAAAATGATTCATAAGAAAATTATTGTCTTACGATATTATTAGATAAAACAATGAAATCCAATAATTATACAAGGATTATCTTATATATAGAATTCATATAGAAAGAAAATGGTTCTTATGAAATGGAAGAAGAAAAATACTTATGTAATCCAATAAGTATGATTTATAATGATGTGGAGAAGGATGTAGACAATGTATGAATGTCATATAAACAATTAATTTGGCATCATGAGTTTTCATATATTTTTAATGTGATATTTATTTACTACTAAACATAATTACAATTCATTAAGGATGTTTGAATGGATGGTTATGTAAAATGATATAAGTACGACCATGTCATTGTGAAATTTCAATGATCATATTTTCCCATTAGCTTTATTTTCATTATACATGTGTGAAATATTATCACTATACATATTTTCTAGTGGCATTATTTTAATTGTGATATGTGAGAAAAAATGATGAAAAATATAAGGAATTTTTTTTACCATGGTGTGGTCCAAGTTATAAGGGAATATCAACATTGATTTCCACACCACAAGGGATGAAGTTGTGTCATGAAATATACACAAGAACTTCCATGTCGAGAAGGATAATGTCATATTCATGGAATCATGATTCCTTCAATTATAATTCCAACATATAATAAAATTAGAGGAATAAAGAACAATTAGTCATTCAATATAAATTAACAAGTCAACCTGATTTTATTTTCATGAGATTGCATTCAAATGTGGATAAAAATATAGATAATTTTTTATATGAAAATGAACGACATAAACCAAGCCTAGATGAAATTATAAAATTGAAAATAAATAAATTAAAATTAAATTATGTGAAAATCTTTTAATTATCAATATTTTATCAATTTATTCCTTAATAATCCAATAGTACTAATATTTTTTAAAAAATAATGTGTCATGAAACATAGAAATGTTATTATTTCAATATATATATCCTAGCGTAGAATTATGTTTTCTTAGATATTTCACATTTTATTATTATAATGAATAATTATTTTGTTATGTAGAGAGAAGAATAAATAATTTACCTAAATCCATAATTTATCATTATTAAGGATTTTATAATGAGATAATCAATTTTCATTTGGTCAAATTAGTGAATTAAAAAGAAGAATATGAATATTTATGTAATGAATACTGATATTCAGTTTAGTTCTCATTTATTAGTATTAGGATATAAAGTAGTGGAAACATTCAATTTTTTATGTAGATGAATAATAATGATATTTTCAACAGATATATCTACCCAAAATGTAAATGGAACAGTTGGTGAAAAAAAATTCACAATGGAATGATGAGAAAGGTGTCTTTGTGAACTATATAAAATTTATTTAATTATAATAAAGATAAATGTTTCATAAATAAATTAATGTGTTGGAGAATGATAATATAAAGAAGGAAGTGTTAATATTCTATTGTTAATGAAGGATAAAATGAAAAAATAAGACCCTAGTAATACATTGTCGACCTAGAAGATATTCTGTTTTTAATTTTATTTACATTATCATAAATTTGTATTCAAAAAAATAGAAAAGAAGTAAAAATACCCTTTGTGATACTAATGAAAAATCGAGAGACTATATTACAATGCATGTTTTTACAAACTTCCATCAACATTAATCTCATAGGATTTTAACTGAGGGATTATTTGACAATGCATTTTCTAGTTAATACTATATATATTCCATTATTATGGAATATGTGATTCATTACATGGTATCAATTGGTGTTTTTGGCATCCTAAAATCATAAATGACATTGCCTCTTGTATTGAATTTCCACTAATGATTTTCTATAGAACACTAAAATCTGAATTAGGTCACATTTTGAGGGGTATAGTGGATGTTAATATTGAATCAAAACTCTCTAAAACAATGTGTTTCAATATAAATTATTATAAAACTGAAGTAAGGATTGTGTTCCAAAGAAAACCCACTTATGTGAGGGATTTAATATCATTGGGAATACTATTTAAAATCGTAGGGTGGTTAAGAAACAATTGGTCCAACAATTAGATAATGAATAGAAAGAAGTTATAAATATTAATTAATCCAAGGACCAATTACTGATATCTAAGAAAACCTTATGAAATGGAATGAAATATGGGTGAGTAAATCAGAAAAAATTCCTTTTGAGAATATTTTAGGTAAATACTAGGCTGAACTTATACAGGAAGAATAATACACAAACAAGGATCATAATCTCCTTTAATAATAAGAGGGTTATATAATGGATGATATGTAATAACAACAGGAAAATATCTCTAGGGAGACCAAGACATGTAAGACCAATATCCATACATTTTGTTTTGCTACATCAAGCATTTTTTATTCAGATAAGGAAGGCTTTAATTTTAAGGCTGATATTATCTCCATCTCCACATAAAGTAGTGAAGGTATGACCATTGATAGGGATATTGGATATCATTCTTGTACTTATGCTAGTACAGGTAGTGACTATCAACTGGTTGAAAATGAATGAACTAATGGTAAGATGGTTGAACATTCTGGTCATCCTTCCTTCACTTCATCTCATTTGGATAATGGCCCTCAATAAATTGATATCATTATAATTGGTCCTCAAGTCGGTGAGGCTGTATATAAAAAATGGATTGATGATGGGTATATAAAACCCAAACCCTCTTCAGGATTGGACAAGGATGATATGTGGGCACATCCTGTTGGAAACAAATTGGGTGAATCAATTACTTCATTCGAAGTCTCACACACCACAATAGGTAATTTCAATATTGATGCCAGTAACTTATATTTTAATGTAGAAAATTTAAATGTTGTTTACAATGAAAATACATGTAAATAATTCTTTAGTAACCATATGATGACGCATTCAAAATATTCCATGAAATATTTTTCAAAAAAATAATATATTGTATGTAATTCAACTATATCTTGGGCTTCTATTAATTGTATGAAGGATAAAATCTAAATCCCATACAGGTCCCAGAATGTCAAAGGATCATCTAGAGAATGGAATCAGATGGAAATAAAATGGGGAGTATTAACTCAAACAATATGTAAAAATGAAGATATTATTATATAATTATCAGGGTATTTCTAACCCTGACACATATATTGTTTTTAAATGAATAATTAATATTTAAATCCATTTAATTTTTTAATTTACTGATCCATATATAAACATCTCTAAAAATTTATTTCATTTTTTTGGTTTGGATGCTCCTTGAAATGTGCATGTCAAAATAGTTCCACTTATAAATTAAATTGGATATTTATGAAACCATATTATCAAAAATTTAATATTTTCCATGTCTCTACGAAACATTTCTTAAAATGATTTTTTGCTAGTTAACAAAAATTTATTTTGTTCCTTCATCTATGCAAAAAACACAGTTCAGGATAGGTGACCTCTTTGGACTGAAGTCTCCTATCTGAGTTCTAATATTCATAAAGCCTATTTTTTATTGTGGAATTAATTTATATTCATAATTCATGTGAATATCTTGGTCTGTTAAACTCTATAGATTCTATTAGAGCGTTTAAGTATTAAATTTAGAACAACTATCTTATTGGAATCACTCTTACTACTTCCAAATACACACTATACAAAAAGATACTATAATAGAGTGGTAGCCATAAAAATTGTAGAGACCTGAAGCCTGACGTAAAAAGACATTACATTACTTTTTCAGAATACTTAGTACATAATAAAAACACACACACAAGGATTGTAATAGTTTAGTGTCTTTGGAAACTCAAAATATAATCTTCTAATCGTGGTGAAGGATCTTCAACATCTCCCGTAAAGATCTTCCTTTTTTACCTAAAACCTTTCTTTATATCCTGGGGAAAAGAAAACATAAAAGGGTGAGCTCAAATGCTCATTAAGGGTAAAAAAAATAAATTTCAATCACATCATATTCATAAGAACATAAAATTTTGGAAATCTTATCCTGCAAAAGAGAGCATAATTTCATAACATGGGATAAATCATAGTAGTGAAATGAAATCCCAATAATCATAACATAAAACAAGAAACTTTGTGGCATACACACATAATCATAGAGAATCAAATCTAATTAGTCAAGACTCATTTCCAAGACTATCTTAGTGGAAAAAGTCCATTTCTGAACCGAGTCACCCTCGTTTCAGTCCTATTTCACTGAACCGGTATAACCTACCGTTCCAGCCATGTCTATCTCATGAGATATAAAATCTTTACCCAGTGCATTGGAGGGAGATATAGGTCCCACCCATCTCATAATGATATCATTCTTATGTGTGCCCCAAAATCATAAACCATACATCATAGCATAACCCATGTAATAAAAATGCGATTCTTAAACATCGTGACATCATAAAACAATTCATATAAGATAAAGGAATTCATAAAAATAATTCCGTCTCAACATAATCAAATCAATGTAATAATAGGGATAAAAACAGAACCCTTTATTATCTTAGATGGAAAATAATTTTGATAAAACACTTGAACTCCATTCTTGAGGAAAATATCCTTTCTACTTCAAAAACATTTTTCCTTTCTTAACATTTCATACAATTTTAAACTGAAAGAAGTTGATTAAAAATAAACTTGAAAACATGTAAAGGATGATTCTTGGAAATAATGTTTTAAAAATCCATTCATTCCATATAAGTTAAAAAACATTCTTCTCGTACATTTGTCGGAAAAGTCAAAAAAATACCTCGTACGAAAAACGACAAAAGATTCCTTTCATATCTTTTGCTAAAAACTCACCGAAGGGTAAAATTGGATCAAAACAGTTGTAGGTGAATGGAAATAATATTATATATTGAGGAAACATGGATGTGGATGACAAAATACACCCCATTAAATACTAAAGTATAAACAATCTTGGATAAAAATGAGATTGTGATATTTTCCCTTACCATAGGTCCGATTGGCTTAGTAAGTGTCCGAACCTCCTGTATAATGATTCAAATAATGTCATTGACTTATTACAGAATCATATAAATTTTTATGATATCATATATGGTTCACTTATGTCTTTATATTACCCGTTCTTTTGTAAATTCCATGTTAAAGAGCGTTTTGGGTAAAATTGTTTCATTTGTCATCCGTGTTTTGACTTGTAATTATTCATATGATTACTTAGATAATGATTACATAATTCCAGAATATAAAACATGATTTATATATAATATATATTCAGAATATACATATATATAATAAATCAGTAAATGGAAAGAAATACACTGTTCATGGAGACGGTAGGCCGTATGTACGCATGAACGTTGTTTTCGTTTCCTTATTGAGTTGAATGGAATTAAGTAGATGACATACATATATATACACATAAATCCAGTATCATTATTATGTCATATATTTCATGATTACTTATTATATATACTTTATAATCATTCATGAATGGTTAAAGTGGAGAATGAATCTCATCGCGTCGTGGAGACGGTAGTCCGTACGTACGCACGAGCGATGATATCATTCTCATGATCATGGGACTGTATTGGAGTGTATGTATACTATTTCAGAATCAATATCACTTTAAATTAATCATATATAGTTATTATTTACACCATTATACCCATCCAAGTAAGGTGGTTGTGGAAAATATATTACACCACGGCGTGGAGACGGTATTCCGTACGTATGCATGCGCGGTGATTTCCTTTTTCCGTAGGATGGATAGAAGGTTAATTAGAGTTGTTTCGTATTTATAATAACATATCAGTATATAATAAATACTGATGTTATTACCTTATCATGAAACAACTAAATAAGAAGAAGATGAAGAAGAAAGAAATTGAAAAAGATCGGTAATGGATATTACCTCTTTTTGACGCGCCTTCACTTAACCTCCACATAAAGAACTAAGGATGGTCTTTGAAGAAGACCAGGACCTATAGGATGATACTAGGTATGTGGAGAAGAGATTTTGGCAGGGTTTGGCCGAGCTTGAATTCTCAAATTGGTGTGAGGAGGAGAGGGAGGAGGTTCCCTTTTATAAGGGAGGAGAGGGGCACCTTAGGAAAATCTCAAAATATTATTTTATATTAAGGTCAAATTCGGTTTATAATGGTTCCAAAGGGGTCTGATTTCGAATATAAAGTGGGGATGGGTCGAAAGCCTCTCATCCAATAGTATTTAGACAAGTTTAGGTTATTATTTTAACATTATCAATTAGATTTAACTCTAAGATAAATAATTTAACTTTTACCGTTTCTTTTTGTTTTCTTACACTATATGGTTAATAAACTTACCATAACACGCCCAAAGAACCCCAAGTTTTTTATTATTAATATATATATCCTTATATATGTCATTTGGCCGAACCATAGATTTTTTAGAAAATAAATAACAATTAATAATATAATATTTGTTTTAAAAACTAATTTATGTCAAATTTGACACTATTTGGTACATGATTTTTATGAAATTCATAACAGAATGATAAGTTCGAACCATGTTACTTAAATAAACAATAACATGTCATATTAATCTTGAAAATTAGTGTAAGTCATAAAAAGTCTCAAATTACATTTATTTGGGCATTTATAACATCAATTATGTCAATATTTAATTAATAAGACAATTACTGCATCATCTTTGTGTCATAATAAATGATAATTATTTAATCCCTAAAAATTCTAAATAAATTTCTATAATGTAGATAATTGTATTAGAGTTATGTAGACTATTAATGTTCGAAGTTTAATTAAGTTTATCACTAAATTAAAATTAGTATACTTATAAGATTTAAGAAAGTGACATGTTGTCACATTCTATGGGTTTAATAATAATTAAATTATTTTCATGGACAAAAGTCCATAAAATGAATCTAATCCGACCCTTAGGTTATATGGGACTAACTTTATCCATCCAATAGGATTTTTCCAAGTGTTAGGGTAATTTTATAATCTTATATTTACCCTTAATTATCAGATTTACCTTTAACTATAGTAAATAAAATTTACCATAGTTACTATTCACAATGCCCAAAAATAAAAAGTATCTTATTAACATAATTTAGACCCACTGATTCCAAATATGGAATCCATTTTTCAAATTCAATACACAAAATATGCAGAAATTAAATTAAAATTAATCCCGTTGTCGAAAGAAAACGGGTTTTTCTTTAAAACATTGCAAAAGATTGAATTGATTTAACCATTGAATTCAAGGTAAAATCAATGCTAATGACATACATTATATTAAATGGAAAAAATTTATTCTATTTATACTTTAAAACCATTCAATATTATAATTTAACAACATAATATATTACAATGAAAAAAGTTGTTTTTAATTAAAATATATCATGTTTTTACTATTCATTAAAATATGAAAGTTATCGGAAAAATATCAAAAAATTATCTAATGTAAATTTTTATTTCCTGATTCAAAAGAAGAATTTTATTTTGTCAAATTTAACATATAAACATGTCAAAAACTAGACTTAAAGTGTGTGCGCCAACAAAAGGTGGCAAAACTGCATTTTTTTAAAAATACTTATTTTACCCGAAAAAATTATTTTGATCATATACCATGTTCTAGAAAATGTGCAAGATGAATAATAATGTTATAAGATTAAAAATTTTGTTAATACTATTCATAACAGCTAGTTCATAATAATATTATAATAATATATCGTTGTTTAGTAAAACCCGGTATTGCGTACAACACACGCTATTGAGGAAGGATGTGATTGCGTGTAATGCAAGCCAAGTCAGGGTTGCGTGTAGTGCACAACTCCTTTGTTGTTGCATATAACATAATCCAACCATATTTTATTTATACATTGAATATATATATACACACTCAATGTTGCGTAGAATAACTTCTATCAAACGAACTTGAAATTATGTGTAACGAGAGCCAAGAAAAGTGTTGCGTATACTGCAAGCTAATACAGTGTTGCGTATAGCACAGGATAATCTTGGTGTGTTGTACAATAGAAGATATGAATTAAATTAAAAAGAATATATCTTATAAAATCTCGGGTTGTTACATTCTACCCCCCTTAAAATGAATTTCTCCCTCGAAATTCGTCGGGGTTATAAATTGTTTACTATTCATAAAAACCCACATATTAAAAAGAAATACCAAAACTGATCTTTAAAAACTAATATATGAAATATAACAGTTACCCAAATGAACTCATCACTAGGATTCCATATAGGAGAAAATATAGACATGGATGATAAATCTAACTTTCATGTTCGGATAGAGAGTGGTAGAGAACATAGCTATGAATAATCGAACAATCACAAAGCTATTGATTTGTGGTGATCTAAGGTACCATCTGATTCATCGTATATAAGGGCAGTAGGACAAAATTTTTGGTTTATCAAGATTATTTCTGTAAAGTTGATGAAATTGAAATTATAAGAAATACTTTCTTTATTTTGGTATAGTCTCATCATTTATCATTCTTTGGACAATTTCCACTTCATCTCTTAAAGAAATGAATTTGAATTTGTCATTCGTGATGTATTAGCAGATCATGTGATAGAATGATGGGTCATTCCATCTGTCTCAAACAAAAGGTTAGAAAAGTTATCAAAAAAAATACATAAGTCTATCTATAGTGAGATTAATCTTATATAGTTCCTAAAATAGACTTATACTTCATATATCATACTGCTTAATAAAACTAGTTTCTACTAAACAGGGACTTCATGTAGGCCAGTGGTAGGCGATAAAGGCCAGTCACACTTCGGTTGTGGGTTCGATTCCCACAGCCTTGTCTGACACGATGGGCAGTCGCCCGTCCTGTAGGTTGTACTTTTTTCTAAAACTACATTACTATAACATCACTTAAATAATATCAAAAAAAAGTTCTATCCTTAAACAATACTAACTTATGGTTAACATAATTCATTCCAATCTTTAGGATTTTATAAAATACTTCAGTCCAAGATCATAGTATAAAGAAAACGATAACTTGAAATGTTGTCAACCAAGCATGTGAATACCATCATTTATCCCCCATATATCTTGTTGGTCACATTTCAATCATGTGAATACCTTAATGATGTATTCTATTAAAAAAATTAATACCCATGAAACCTTAGTGAAAACATGAATGCTGTCAAAAGTTAACTCTTTCCACATACCAAAATCCAAAAATTCTATATACTCAAACCTTATATCAGTCATGAGCTCATGAATACTATCAAACATTTAATTTTCTCCTTATCCCTTCATTATGCGCATATCATCTAAAAATATCTGAATAACCTTTCATGGATACTGGTAACATTAATTATACCCTTTCAAAACTCAAGGAAAGACAACAGTGTAACAATCCTTAGATGTCTCTTTATTCCATAGTACCATGATATTACTTATACAACAAAACATGTAATCATTCCACTACATTCTTAAACCATTGACCGAGCTTCAACAATTATTTCATCTAAAATATCATTTGTAGTCTCTTCATCATCATCCACATAAATACTACCCACACGACCATACTGATTCTCTTCATGAGACATTCCCTTAGGGAATTGGTTTGCATAATGCCCGTACATTCCACATTTAAAACATTTAACCATTGTTGATGTCGTAGTAATACCATTATCCTCATCCCTAGTGATAACTGAACCTTTTCCTTTGCACTTACTGTCTTTGTTTCCTACTTTTCCACACCCAAAGCATCTTTCAGTTCCTTTGAAACATTCTCCTTGATGCCTCTTCCCACATGATTTACATAGGGGAAATTGAACTTTCTTTCCTCTATGATCATCATGAAACTCCATCTTTCTCTTATTAGCCAAGTCAGGAAACTTACCAAATTTTACTTTATTGATCATATTATGAGATTGCTAATTTGGAATAATAATGATGTTTAGACTACCAAATCCCATTTCATTTGGTTGCTCATGAATAATATCATTCCATTGTCCATCATATCCTCCATTATCGTGAATCATCTTGTTTTTCCATTTTCTAAAACCCAAAAAGAATAGTGTGAGAGGAAAAAATCATAATAAAGGGGTAGTAACTTCAATATCTAACCTCTTTGGTTTAATCTAATATCCTTACCATAGTTCTAGTACTATATCTTATACGTATACTTATCCTTAGGGACATCCCTAGACATACCTTAGAAATATCTCTAGGGATCTCACTAATGTTTTCGCATCCTAGTTTCCAAATGTTGACTAAACTTTTCCTTTGATTCCAACTGTAGAGACCTGAAGCCTGACGTATAAGGAAATTACATTACTTTTGCGGAATACTTAGTATATAATAAAAACACACACACAAGGATCTTAATTGTTTAGTGTCTTTGGAAACTCGGAATATAATCTTCTAATCGTGGTGAAAGATCTTCAACATCTCCCACAAAGATCTTCCTTTTTTTACATAAAACCTTTCTTTATATCCTGGGGAAAAGAAAACATAAAAGGGTGATCTCAAATGCTCAGTAAGGGTAAACATAATAAATATCAATCACATCATATTCATAAGAACACAACATTTTGGAAATATTATCCTGCAAAAGAGAGCATAATTTCATAACATGGGATAAATCATAGTAGTGAAATGAAATCCCAATAATCATAACTTAAAACATGAAACATTGTGTCATACACACATAATAATAGAGGATAATATCTTATTAGTCAAGACTCATTTCCAAGACTATCATAGTGGACAAAGTCCATTTCTGAACCGAGTCACCCTCGTTTCAGTCCTGTTTCTATGAACCGGTATAACCTACCGTTCCATCCATGTCTATCTCATGAGATATAAAATCTTTACCCAATGCATTGGAGTGAGATATAGTTCCCACCCATCTCATAATTATACCATTCTTATGTGTGCCACAAAATCATAAACCATACATTATAGCATAACCCATGTAATAAAAATGAGATTCTTAAACATCGTGACATCATAAATAAATTCATATAAGATAAAGGAATTCATAAAAATAATTCCATCTCAACATAATAAAATCAATATAATAATATGGATATAAACAGAACCCTTTATTATCTTAGATGGAAAATAATTTTGATAAAACACTTGAACTCCATTCTTGAGGAAAATATCCTTTCTAGTTCAAAAACATTTTTCCTTTCTTAACATGTCATACAATTTTAAACTAAAAGTAGTTGATTAAAAATAAACTTGAAAACTTGTAAATTATGCTTCTTGTAAATAATGTTTTAAAGATCCATTCATTCCGTATAACTTAAAAAAACATTCTTCTCGTACTTTTGTCGGAAAAGTCAAAAAAATACCTCCTACAAAAACGGAAAAAGATTCCTTTCATATATTTTACTAAAAACTCACTGAAGGGTAAAATTGGATTTAAAGAGTTTTATGTGAATGGAAATGATATTACATATTGAGGAAACATGGATGTGGATGATAAAATACACCCCAGTAAATACTAAAGTATAAACAATATCGGATAAAAATGAGATTGTGATATTTTCCCTTACCTTAGATCTGATTTACTTCGTACGTGTCCAAACCTCCTGTATAATGATTTAAATAATGTCATTGATTTTTTAAAGAATCATATAAATTGTTATGGTATCATATATGGTTCACTTATGACATTATATTACCCGTTCTTTTGTAAATTCAATGTTAAAGAGCGTGTTGGGTAAAATTGTTTGATTTTTCGTCCGTGTTTTGACTTGTAATTATTCATATGATTACTTAGATCATGATTAATTAATTCCAGAATATAAAACATGATTTATATATAATATATATTCATAATATACATATATATAATAAATCAGTAAATGGAAAGAAATACACTGTTCATGGAGACGGTAGGCCGTACGTACGCATGAACGCTGTTTTCATTTCCTTATTGAGTTGAATGGAATTATGTAGATGAAATACATATATATACACATAAATACATTATCATTATTATGCCATATATTTCATGATTACTTATTATATATACTTTATAATCATTCATTAATGGTTAAAGTGTAGAATGAATCTCATCGCGTTGTGGAGACGGTAGTCCGTACGTACGCACGAGCGATGATATCATTCTCATGATCGTGGGACTGTATTGGAGTGTATGTATACTGTTTCAGAATCAATAAAACTTTAAATTAATCATATATAGTTATTATATACACCATTATAACAATCGAAGTAAGGTGGTGGTGGAAAATAGATTACACCACGGCGTAGAGACGGTATTCCGTACGTACGCACGCGCGGTGATTTCCTTTTTCCGTAGGATGGATAGAAGGTTAATTAGAGTTGTTTCATATTTATAATAACATATAAGTATATAAGAAATATTTATGTTATTAAATTATCATGAAACAACTAAATAAGAAGAAGTTGAAGAAGAAAGAAATTGAAAAAGATCGGTAATGGATATTACCTCTTTTTGACGCGCCCTCACTTAACCTCCACTTAAAGAACTAAGGATGGCCTTTGAAGAATACCAGGACCTCTAGGATGATACTAGAGAAGTGTAGAATTGATTTTGTCAGGGATTGGCCAAGCTTGAATGCTCAAATTGGTGTGAGGAGGAGAGGGAGGAGGTGCCCTTTTATAAGGGCGGAGAGGGGCATCTTAGGAAAATCTCAAAATATTATTTTATATTAATGTCAAATTCAGTTTATAATGGTTCCAAAAGGGTCTTATTTCGAAGATAAAGTGGGGATGGGTCGAAATCCTCTCATAAAATAGGATTTAGACAAGTTTAGGTTATTATTTTAACCTTATCAATTAGATTTAACTCTAAGTTAAATAATTTAACTTTTACTGTGTCTTTTTGTTTTCTTACACTATATGGTTAATAAACATACCATAACAAGCCAAAAGAACCCCAAGTTGTTTATTATTAATATATCTATCCTTATCTAAGTAAATTTTCCAAACCTTAGATTTTTTATGAATTAGATTACAATTAATAATATAATATTTGTTTTAAAAACTAATTTATGTCAATTTTGACACTATTTGGTACATGATTTTTATGAAATTCATAAAAGAATGATAATTTCAAACCAAGTTACTTAAATCAACAATAGAATGTAATATTAACCTATAAAATTAGTTTACGTCATAAAAATTCTCAAATTACATTTATTTGGGCATTTATAACATCAATTATGTCAATATTTCATTAATAAGACAATTACTGCATCATATTTGTGTCATAATAAATGATAATTATTTAATCCCTAAAAATTCTAAATAAATTCCTATTATGTATATAATTGTATTATCTTTCTGGAAACTATCCATGTTCGAAGTTTCATGAATTTTATCACTAAATTAAAATTATTATACTTATAATATTTAAGAAAGTGACATGTTGTCACATTCTTTGGTTTTAATAATAATTAAATTATTTTCATGGAAAAAAGTCCATAAAATGAATCTAATCCAACCCTTAGGTTATATGGGTCTACTTTTAGACATAAAATAGAATTTTTCCAAGTTTTAGGATAATTTTATAATCTTATATTTACCCTTAATTACCCGATTTACCTTTAACTATAGTAAATAAAATTTACCGTAGTTACTATTCACAATGCCCAAAAATAAAAAAGTATCTTATTAACATAATTTGGACCCACTGATTCCAAATATGGAATCAATTTTTCCAAATTCATTACAAAAAAGATGCATAAATTAAATTAAAATTAATCCCATTTTCGAAAGAAAACAGGTTTTTCTTTAAAACATTGCAAAAGATTGAATTGATTTAACCTACGAATTCAAGGTAAAATCAATGCTAATGACATACATTATATTAAATGGTAAAAATATATTCTATTTATAATTTAAAACAATTAAATATTATAATTTAACCACATAATATATTACGATGAAAAAAGTTGTTTTTAATTAAAATATAGCATGTTATTACTATTCATTAAAATATGAAAGTTATCGGAAAAATATTAAAACTTCATCTAATGTAAATTTTTATATCCTGATTAAAAAGAAGAATTTTATATTGTCAAATTGAACAGATAAACATTTCAAAAACTATATTTAAAGTGGGTGCGCCATCAAAATGCGGCAAAACTGCATTTTTTTAAAAATACTTATTTTACCCGAAATATTTATTTTGTTCTTATACTATGTTCTAGAAAATGTGAAAGATGAATAATAATGTTATAAGATACAAAATTTATTTAATACTATTCATAACGGCTTGTTCATAATAATATTATAATAATATATCGTTGTTTAGTAAAATCCGGTATTGCGTACAACACACGCTATCGAGGAAGGTTGCGATTGCGTGTAATGCAAGCCAAGTCAGGGTTGCGTGTACTGCACAACTCCTTTGTTGTTGCGTATAACAGAATCCAACCATATTTTATTTATACATTGAATATATATATATATACACTCAATGTTGCGTAGAATAACTTCTATCAAACGAACTTGAAATTGTGTGTAACGAGAGCCAAGAAAAGTGTTGCGTATACAGCAAGCTAATAAAGTGTTGCGTATAGCGCAAGATAATCTTGGTGTGTTGTAAAATAGAAGATATTAATGAAATTAAAAATAATGTATCTTATAAAATCTCGGGTTGTTACAAAAATGGATAGAGCGTTAATAAATGATCAATATTTAGAAAAATTGGGCACTCTAGCTAGCACCACTCTCCCCAAAATTTAGTCTGATCATCATTGATCTATGGTAACTATTTCTTACAAAACTATGAAACCTCCTATTCCATTTAGATTCAACAAAACTTTGTTCCCAAATATAAAATTTTTTATTATCATTATAAACATTTGGTTCCTTATGACCTTCTTCCAATGATTCCTTTTCTATACTCTTAAATTAAAACTTCTCACACATAATAATATATGTTGTTATATCTTAAAATCTAAGTAAATTGATAGTCTTATATTTATTCTTGATAATGACCTTCATCAACTCCAAAAAACAAAAACAAATTTATTTTTTCTACTAATTAGAACCCAGAAATAAGAATTTCTACAAAACTCTATTTACTTCTCCCCTTTATGGATAACATGCGTAAAAATATTGCAAAATCAAATAGTTATTTGATGGTGATAGAAACATAAAATTCTAAAATTATCTACCAAGAACTAGAAAAGCTTGCAGACCATTAACCTGTAAGAACCCGATTCTTAACGTTGAGGTACATACTTCTCCTTTTCTCTTTTCCATTAGTGTTTTTGAGAACGTTTGGAAAATGCGGAAAATTCCAAAATTTTGGAACTACACTCCGTGTACTTTTTCACACGCCATGTACTTTTGGTCGTGTGGGATGAGTACCCAGGGCGTGTAGCCTTGTCAGTGACGAAGGGTGTAGGAACTGAATACACGCCGTGTAGTGGTCCTTTGCATGTCGTGTAGTCAGTCAAGAGTCCAAAACAATAAGTCTATGGAGCAGCCGCTAGCTGGGTGATGGTAAAATGCTGTGTAGTCTAGAGTACATGCAGTGTACTCATGTAGATGGATGAACAGTGTGGCAGTTCCTGTAACACCGCATGATTTTATGAAAAATATTCTTTTTAATTTCATTAATGTCTTGTGTTGTACGCTATACAAAAGGATCTTGCACAACACGCCTCCTTGACTTGCCTTTCATTACATGCAATCGCGACCTTCCTTGATAGCGTGTGTAGTACACAATACCGAGTTTCACTAAACAATGATATGCTATTAAAATATTATTAAAATTAGCCGTTATGAATTGTAATAACCACTTTTTGAAATTTTGTAAATTTTATTTTTCAAAATGGACTTCATTTTTGGATTCGGAATATCGAAATTAGCTTAGGGTGAAATTTTGGTACTTTTCGAATAACATTCATTTCTTGATGAATAGTGAATATTACTAAATTTTAATTAAAAACAACCATTTTAATTGAAATAATTAATAGCGATAAATTAGTAATATGAGTGGTTTTAATGCATATTTAGAAAATATTTTTACAATTTAATACAATGTTGGTCATTGAATGTAATTTCACATTTAAACCAAACATAAACAAGTGTCAATCTTTTAATAGTTATTATCTTTTAAGAACACGTTATTTGTTTTGACGACGAGAATTAATTTTTAAATTAATTAATGCAAATAATATGTTTTGAATTTGGTAAAATAGACATCATTTTTTAGTTCATAATATCAAATATAGCATAGGCCCAATTTTTTGAATTTTTCTGGAAACTTTCATTTTTTGAGAAATAGTGAAACCACTAAGTGGTAGTTAAAAAAATGAATTTTTCATAAAACATAATTTTACTGCTTCTGTGAGTGAAATTTCAAAAATACGAGAGACACGGTTGATGTCAGTAAGTAAAATGTGGTTCAATGAGATGAAAATAATTTTACCCTAACACAAAACCTAATTCTATTGGATTAGTTTAATTAGACCAAAAACAACCTTAGGAATAAAATATGACCATTTAGGCCCACTTGGATTAGATTAAGACATTTATTATTAATTTATTTAAAGAAGGGTTAAAATAGTTAAAAACAAAGTTTAATAAATAAATCATTTTTAATATAGGGTTATACATAAGATAAATTCGACTATAAATATTTATTAGAAAGCTAAAACGATTTTCTCCATAATGATATTTTATTTGTAATTTTTAGACATTAAATAATTTAATTTATTTATGACACAACGAGGATGCAATAATTATCTTATTACTGAAATATTTACATAATTGATGTTATAAATACAAAAATAAATGTAATTTGCGACTTTTTATGAATTAAACTAATTTTCTAGGTTAATATGACATGTTAATATTAATTTAATTAACGTTTTTAGAACTAATCATTCTATTATCATTTTCACAAAAATCAATTACTAAATAGTGTCAAAATTGACATAAAATAGTTTTTAAAACAAATATTATATTATTAATTGTTATTTTATTCATAAAAATATAAGACTCGGCCAAATGACTTTGATAAGGTAATATATATTAATAATAAACATCTTGGGGTTCGTTTGGCTTGTTATAGTAAGTTTATTAACCTTATAGTGTAAGAATACAAAAAGACACGGTAAAAGTAAAATTATCTAACTTAAAGTTAAAACTAAATGATAAGGTTGAAATAGTAACCTAAACTTGTCCAAATTCTATTGGATGGGAGGATTTCAACCCATCCCCACCTTATCTTCGAAATAAATCAATTTGGAGCTATTTAAAACCGAATCTTTCTTTATAATAAAAAAATATTTTTTGTTATTCCAAAGGTGCCCCTCTCTTGCCTTATAAAAGGACACCTCCTCCCTCTCTTCCTCACACCACTTTGAGCCTTCACGCTCGTCCAACCCCTGAAAAATTCTCTTCTCCACTTTCCTAGAAACATCCTATAGGTCCTGGTCTTCTTCAAAGGCCAATTTTAGTACCCTAAGAGAAAGACTCAAAGAGGCGCTTCAAAGAAGAGGTAATGTCCGTTACCTATTCTTTCAACTTTATTTCTCCTTCCACTTTTTCTTATTAGGTTGTTTCATTATGAAGTAATAACATCAGTATCACTAATATACTGATATGTTATTATAAGTATGAAGCAACCCTATTTCACCATCTATCCATCCTACGGAAATCAAAATCACCGCGCGTGCATACGTACGGACTACCGTCTCCACGACGCGATGAGATTCATTCTCCATGTTAACCATTGATGAATGATTATAAAGTATATATAATAAGTAATCATGAAATATATGAATTAATAATGATACTAGATTTATGTTTATGTCATCTACTTAATTCCATTCAACTCAATAAGGAAACGAAAATAGCGTTCATGCGTACGTAGGTCCTACCATCTCTATGAACGGTGTATTTCTTTCCATTTACTGATCTATTATATATATGTATATTCTGAATATATATTATATATAAATCATTTTTTATATTTTGTAATTAATAAATCATGATCTAAGTAATCATATGAATAATTACAAGTCAAAACACGGAGGACAAATGAAACGATTTTACCCAAAACGCTCTTTAACATGGAATTTACAAAAGAAAGGGTAAAATAAAGTCATAAGTGACCCATATATGATATCATAACAATGAGTATGATTCTGGAATAAGTCAATGACATTATTTAAATCATTATATAGGAGGTTCAGACACTTACGAAGCAAATCAGACCTATGGTAATGGAAAATATCACAATCACATTTTTATACGAGATGGCTTATTCGTAATTATTTACTGGTGTGTATTTTATCATCCACATCCATGTTTCCTCAATATTTAATATTTATATCCTTCTACAATAGTTTATATCCAATTTTACCCTTCGGTGAGTTTTTAGTAAAATATATGAAAGGAATCTTTTGTCGTTTTTCGTAAGAGGTACTTTTTGACTTTTTTGACAAAAGTACGAGAAGAATGTTTTTTTAACTTAATCAGCATGAATGGATTTTTAAAACATTATTTCCAAGAAGCTTAATTTAAAAGTTTTCAAGTTTATTTCTAATAAAATTCTTTTATTTTAAAATTTTATGACATGATAAGAACAGAAAAAATGTTTTTTTGAAGTAGAAAGGATATTTTCCTCAAGAATGGAGTTCAAGAGTTTTATCAAAATTATTTTCCATCTAAGATAATATAGGGTTCTATTTCTATCCATATTATTACATGGATTTGATTATGTTGTGATGGAAATATTTTTATGATTTCCTTTATCTTATATGAATTGTTTTATGATGTCACGATGTTTAAGATTCCCATTTTTATGGGTTATGCTATGATGTATGGTTTATGATTTTGTGGCACACATAAGAATGGTATCATTATAAGATGGGTGGAAACTTTATCTCCCTCCAATGAATTGGGTAAATATTTTATATCTCATGAGATAGACATGTCTAGAACGACAGGTTAAACCAGTTTAGTGAAACAGGACTAAAACGAGTAGTGAACTCAGTTCAGAAATGGAATTTGTCAACTAAGATAGTGTTGGCAATGAGTCTTGACTAATAAGAAATGATTCTCTATGATTCTGTGTGTATGCCACAAAGTTTCATGTTTTATGTTATGATTATTGGGATTACATTTCACTACTATGATTTATCCCATGTTATGAAATTATAATTTCTTTTGCAGGTTAAGATTTCCAAAAGTTATGTTCTTATGTATATGATGTGATTGATATTTCTTTTGTTTACCCTTACTAAGCATTTGAGCTGACCCTTTTATGTTTTCTTTTACCTAGGATATAAAAAAGGTTTTAGGTAAAAAAGGAAGATCTTTATGGGAGATGTTAAAGATCTTTCACCATGATTAGAAGATTATATTCCAAGTTTCCAAAGACACTAAACTATTATGGTCCTTGTGTGTGTGTTTTTGTTATGTACTAAGTATTCCGAAAAAGTAATGTAATGTCCATGTATGTTATGCTTCAGGTCTCTACAGTTGGTATCGGAGGAATGGTTTAGTCAACCTTTGGAAACTAGGATGTGAAAACGTTAGTGAGATCCCTATAGATATTTCTTAGGTATGTCTAGGGTTGTCTCTAAGGTTAAATATACATATAGGTTATAGTCCTAGAATTTCTCTAACAATCTTATAATTTAACCTAATATGTTAGATATTGAGGGTACTCCCCCTTTACTATGTTGTTTTCTCTAGCATTATTTTTGCCTCTCACAGAATTTTTTTTTTGTGTTTTAGTTATTGGAGGGAACCAGAAGGAATTCAGTTAACATTAAATCCGATGGAAAAATTTGTGACTATGAGAAACAAAATTGTGTAATTCCTCGATAGAAAGATATTTTGATTATGCCGAATCAGTCATCGCGATATATGATTAACAAGGTGAAATTTAGTGGTATGCCCAATTCATCAAAGAAGAGGATGATAAACTATTATGCATGTTCGCATGTTGAGGAGCATAAAGAAAGGAAGATTGAGATTTCTAAATAAGGGAAGAAGAACCTTGAGGAATACCTCAAATGGAGGGACCGATGTTATCTGTGTGGAGAAAAGGGTCATAGAGTGACAGACTGTTATGGAGTTTAATGTATTATTTGTGGAGAACATTGGCATTACCCAACTCAATGCTGTGACTTAAAAAGTTACTTCTAAATTAAGGAAGGACTTATTCCAGGACAATAATTGAAGAGTATGGATTGATGTTTTTATGTATTTGTATTAAAGAATAATGCTGTTGAGGTACTTTTATTGTGTATTAGAATATTTTTGTATTATTCTATTGTGGTTTTCAATAATTTTATGGTTCTGGTAACCATGAAAAGTGATTCAAATATTTTGGAAAGCAGATGATATGCGCATCATTAAGGGATAAGGATAAAATGAAATGTTTTAATGTATACATGAGCTCATGATTGATATATGTACTAAGTGATACCATGGTTTGAGTAAAAAGAATTTTGAGGATTTTGGTTTGTGGAAAGTGTTAACTATTAACTACATTCATGTTTTCACTAAGGTTCAATGGATATTCATTCTTCAAGAGAATACATGATTAAGGTATTCATATGTTTGTAATTTCACCAAAAAGATATATCTTATGACATATGGGGGATAAATGTTGGCATTCACGTGATAGTTATGTGAAATTTCAAGTAATCATTTTCTTTATACTATGAGCTTGGACCGAAGTATTTTAGATAAGCCTAAAGATTGGAATGGATTATGTTTGACATAAGTTAGGATAGAACTTTTTTCTATATCATTGATGGGATGTTATAGTAATATAGCATTATAAAAAGGACAACCTGTAGTACTGGCGACATCCCATTGCGTCGGACAAGGCTATGGGAATCGAACCCACAACCGAAGTGCGACTGGCCTTTATCGCCTACCGCTGGTCTACAGGAAGTCCCTGTTTAGTAGAAACTAGTTTTATTATATTAAGAAGTATGAAATATGAAGTATAAGTCCATTTTAGGAACCATATATGATTGATCTCACTATAGATGGACTTACGTATTTTTTGATAACTTTTCTAACCTCTTGTGTGAGACAGATGGAATAACCCATCATTCTATCACATGATCTGCTAACACTTCACAGATAACAAATTCAACTTCATTTCATTAAGAGATGAAGTGGAAATTGTTCAAGGCACGAACAACAGAGATATTGTACCAAAATAAATTATGTATTTATTCTAATTGAAATTCTTCAACTTTAGGTAAATGATCTTGAAAACCAAAAATGTTGTCTACTGCTCTTATATCTGATGAATCAGATGGTACCTTAGATCGTCTCAAATTTATGTCTTTGTGATTGCTGGATTTTCCATAGCCATGTTCTCTACCACTCTCCATCAGAACATGATGGTTAGATTTCTCATCCATATCCATATTTTCACCTATGTGGAAACCCAGTGATTAGTCTATTTGGGAAACCGTTACGCTTCATACTTTTGTTTTTAAAGATTGGTTTTGGTATTCCTTTTTACGATGTGGGTTTCTATTAAAGAAACGTTCTAGTAGTAAACCATTTATAACCCCGACGAATTTTGATGGTGAAATTCAATTTAAGGGGGGTAGAATGTAACACCCAATGTTTTATGAAAATTATTCTTTTTAATTTCATTAATGTCTTGTGTTGTACGCTACAGCAAAAGGAGCTTTCAAAACATGCATCCTTGACTTTCCTTTCATTATACACAATCACAACCTTCCTCGATAGCGTGTGTAGTACGCAATACCGAGTGTCACTAAACAACGACATGCTATTAAAATATTATTAAAACTAGCCGTTATGAATAGTAATAACCACTTTTTGAAATTTTGTAAATTTTATTATTCAAAATGGATTTCATTTTTGGATTCAGAATATTGAAATTAGCTTAGGGTGAAATTTTGGTTCTTTTTGGATAACTTTCATTTTCTGATGAATAGTGAAAATTACTAAATTTTAATTGTAACCCATCTTTTTAATCGAAAAAATTAATAGTGATAAATTATTAATTTGATTGGTTTTAAAGTATATTTAGAATATATTTTTAAAATTTAATACAATGTTGGTCATTGGATGTAATTTCACATTTAAACCAAACATAAACAAGTGTCAATCTTTTGATAGTTATTATCTCTTAAGAACACGCTATTTGTTTAGATGACGGTAATTAATTTTTAAATTAATTAATGGAACTGATATGTTTTGAATTTGGTAAAATATATATCATTTTTGAGTTCATAATATCAAATATAGATACGGCCTAATTTTTGGTATTTTTCTGGAAACTTTCATTTTTTGATGAATAGTGAAACCACTAAGTGGTAGTTAAAAAAATGAATTTTTCATAAAACTTAATTTTACCTCTTCTGTGAGTGGAATTTAAAAAATCCAAGAGACACAGTTGATGTCAGTAAGTAAAATGTGGTTCAATGAGATGAAAATAATTTTTGGTGAATAATAACTTTTTACTTTTTTTTATCACGGTTAAAAGTAAATAGGGTAATTTAGGGTAACAATGTTATTATTATTACACTAACACATGTACTAATTCTATTGGACCAGTGTAATTTGAGAAAAAACAACATTAGGAATAAAATATGACCATTTAGGCCCAGATGGATTAGATTAAGACATTAATTATTAATTTATTTAAAGAAGGGTTAAAATAGTTAAAATCGAAGTTTAATAACTAAATCATTTTTAATATAGGGATATACATAAGATAAATTCGACTATAAATATTAATTAGAAAGATCAAAAGTGTTTCTATATAATAATATTTTATTTGTAATTTTTAGATATTAAATAATTTAATTTATTTATGACACAAAGATGATGTGGTAATTATCTTATTAATGAAATATTGACATAATTGATGTTATAAATACCAAAATAAATGTAATTGGAGACTTTTAATGAATTACACTAATATTATAGGTTAATATGACATGTTAGTATTAATTTAATTAACTTTTTTCGAACTAATCATTCTGTTATGATTTACACAAAAATAAATTACTAAATAGTGTCAAAATTGACATAAAATAGTTTTTTAAAAAAATATTATATTATTAATTGTTATTTTCTTCCTAAAAATCTATGGTTCAGCCAAATGACTTAGATAAGATTATATATATTAATAATAAACAACTTGGGGTTCGTTTGGATGGTTATAGTATGTTTATTAACCTTATAGTGTAACACACAAAAAGACACGGTAAAAGTAAAATTATCTAACTTAAAGTTAAAACTAAATGATAAGGTTGAAATAGTAAACTAAACTTGTCCAAATTATATTGGATGATAGAATTTCAACCCATCCCCACCTTATCTTCTAAATAAATTAATTTGGAGCATTTTAAAACCGAATTTGGCTTTATAATAAAATAATATGTTTAGTTATTCCAAAGGTGCCCCTCTCCTCCCTTATAAAAGGGAACCTCCTCCCTCTCTTCCTCACACCACTTTGAGACTTCAAGCTTGGAAAAACCCTGTTTAATTCTCTTCTCCACTTCCCTAGAAACGTCCTATAGGTCCTCGTCTTCTTCAAATACCAATTTTAGTACCCTAAGAGGAGGACTCAATGAGGCGCTTCAAAGAAGAGGTAATGTCCGTTACCGATTCATTCAACTTTATTTCTCCTTCCACTTCTTCGTCTTAGATTGTTTCATTATGAAGTAATAACATCAGTATCACTAATATTCATATATATTATTATAAGTATGAAACAACCCTATTTCACCATCTATCAATCCTACGGAAAACAAAATCACCACGCGTGCGTACGTACGGACTACCGTCTCCACGACGCGATGAGATTCATTCTCCACGTTAACCATTCATGAATGATTATAAAGTATATATAATAAGTAATAATGAAATAAATGACATAATAATGATACTGTATTTATGTGTATTTCATCTACTTAATTCCATTCAACTCAATAAGTAAACAAAAAAAGCGTTCATGTGTACGTACTGCCTACCATCTCCTTGAACGGTGTATTTCTTTCCATTTACTGATCTATTATATATATGTATATTCTGAATATATATTATATATAAATCATGTTTTCTATTCTGGAATTAATAAGTCATGATCTAAGTAATCATATGAATAATTAAAAGTCAAAACACGGATGACAAATGAAACGATTTTACCCAAAACGCTCTTTAACATGAAATTTACAAAAGAACGGGTAAAATAAAGTCATAAGTGAACCATATATGATATCATAACAATGAGTATGATTATTTAATAAGTAAATTAAATTATTTAAATCATTATACAGGAGGTTCGGACACTTATGAAGCAAATAGGACCTAAGGTAAGGGAAAATATTACAATCTCATTTTTATCCGAGATTGCTTATTCGTAATTATTTACTGGGGTCTATTTTATCATCCACATCCATGTTTCCTCAATATATAATATTTATATCCTTATACAATAGTTTATATCCAATTTTACCCTTCTGTGAGTTTTTAGTAAAAGATATGAATGGAATCTTTCGTCATTTTTCGTACGAGGTACTTTTTGAATTTTCCGACAAAAGTACGAGAAGAATGTTTTTTTAACTTATAAGGAATGAATAGATTTTTAAAACATTATTTCCAAAAATCATCCTTTACAAGTTTCAAATTTTATTTTTAATAAACTTCTTTTAGTTTAAAATTTTCTGACATGATAAGAATGGAAAAAAATTGTTTTTTTGAAGTAAAAAGGAAATTTTCCTCAATAATGGAGTTCAAGAGTTTTATCAAAATTATTTTCCATCTTAGATAATATAGGCTTATCTTTCTATCCCTATTATTACATGGATTTTATTATGTTGTGATGGAAATATTTTTATGAATTCCTTTATCATATATGAATTGTTTTATGATGTCACGATGTTTAAGATTCCCATTTTAATGGGTTATGAAATGATGTATGGTTTATGATTTTGTGGCACACATAAGAATGGTATCATTATAAGATGGGTGGGACCAATATCTCCCTTCAATGCATTGGGTAATGATTTTTTATCTCATGAGATAGACACGGCTAGAAAGAGAGGTTAAACTGGTTTAGTGAAACAGGACTGAAACGATGAGTTAAATGAGTTCAGAAATGGACTTGTCTATTAAGATAGTCTTGGCAATGAGTCTTGACTAATGAGAAATTATTTTCTATGATTATGTGTGTATGCCACCAAGTTTCATTTTTTATGTTATTATTAATATGATTTCATTTCACTACTATGATTTATCCCATGTTATGAAATTTTGATTTTTTTTGTAGGTTAATATTTCCAAAAGTTATGTTCTTATGTATATGATGTGATTGATATTTCTTTTGATTACCCTTACGGAGCCTTTGAGCTCACCCTTTTATGTTTTCTTTTCCCCTGGATATAAAGAATGCTTTATGTAAAAAAAGGAAGATCTTTATGGGGGATGTTGAAGATCTTTCACCACGATTAGAAGATTATATTCCGAGTTTCCAAAGACACTAAACTATTACGGTCCTTGTGTGTGTGTTTTTGTTATGTACTAAGTATTCTGAAAAAGTAACGTAATGTCCATGTACGTTAAGCTTTGGGTCTCTATAGTGCCACAAGAGGAACAATTAAATCAAGGAAGTACATGCCATGTACTTGGAAGTACCCTCTGTGTACATTGTTTTTTCACATAAAACGGGAAGTAGCCTCCCCTATTCACAGGGAAGGCATAGAACAGGAAGAGAACTCAGGAGTGGATGACCGAACCTTCGGAGATCCGCTGGGCGCACGTCTGGAATCCAATTCTGATTCGGACGATCTCGTTGGGACCGCACGGGTAATCCCTCTCTTCTCCTGGGGTGGTTCATACCAATTCTACCCCTAACGGAAGTTATTTTGGTTTAAATGATATTTACTTCTTTTTCATATCAACATCGTTCTTGGGAGTTTCTGCAATCAGTGTTTTTTTATACCGCTCGTAGACGTATAAGGTACATGATTTGGTGTTTGTTTTTCCAACTACCGTGTATTTTTTGTGTTTTTATGTCACGAACCCATGTTGGGGTGTCGTGTGGATGAGGTCATTTCTATATTTAACACCTATAATTGATTAAATATTTAATTATGATATTAAAATGCTGTTTGGGGTCATTTCATGGATCTGGAACCACCCTAGGGGTGTGTTCCACTGTTTAGCCATCTGGCCAGGATACCCGAGGGTATGCCTTCAAAGTAGTAATTATATAATTTCCATGAAAGTAATTTCTTGTTGCTGCTTGTTTACTTGTTTGTCATGGCCCGATTACATGTTTAGTCTGAGGGTGTTGTTGTGATTAGCCGGTGGGAATTGCATTGTATTTGCGTGAGGGAGTGAATGTATTAGCCTGAGGGAAACATAATATTTTTCCTGAGGGCAACCATTCGTGCCTGAGGGCTTGACTTTTGTGCCCGAGGGTGACACTTCCTATGCCTTAGGGCAATTTCTTTTATACCTAAGGGCTAAACATATGGGTTGGATTCTACTTACCTGAGGGTAAGGTTTCGCTTGTCTGAGGACGTGGGCTGTTTGATTAGAAATGAAAAGTGGTGATTTTTAATATATAATGGATTAAATGAATAATAAAATGGAAATTTAATTGTTTAGTTAGTTTCCTTTCAGTACTGCTTACTTGATTGCTGTTTACTATTTCACACTGTTGTTGCATGCTTACACGCAGCTGGGCATGGGCCTTTGGTGGGTGCCTACTGAGATATATTTCTCACACCCTATTTGGGTCATGATTTTCTTCCCAAATAGATTATGTTTCTGCATGGGTAGATAGGGTAAAGAGTCCCTATACAGGTACTTGACTGCTTCTGAGGAGTGGGAGGGCATGGGACCGAGCCTAGGCTCACGATGCCACTACTAGTTGTTTTCCTTTGTTTTTTTGTACTATGAATTTTGTTGTACTGTACTGATTCTTAACATATTCTGGCTGTTTTCTTTGTACTTGACACATGTAGCATCATTACTTACATATTGTTTATTTCAACTGTGTATGGTTTACTGCTTCCGTTGGTTTTGGTATGGTTTATTTAAATTTCTGTTGCACTACACTTTGAAAAATGAGGGTATTATTTCCCCACTATCAGACCTGGGCCCTTGCTGCTAGTCGGTAGCCTCTAGCGTTTGGGGAAATGCGCTTGAGGTCATGTGGTGAACTATGCTCGGGGCACCCATTGAGTGGAACCTGGACCCGGGATGTTACAAAGTGGTATCAAAGGGGTTTCATTTATTTGACTTACTATTTGGAGTAGTAGTCAGGGATAGTAAGAACGATAGTTTGTAATAATCTGTGCCCGGGCATAGCTAACCCATGTACAGGGAAAAGCTAGTCTACCTCGTATTTTTCAATTCTTTTGATTTTGAAAATTTTAAAGTTTATTTGATTTCACCGTTGGGTGACGCACTTGAGATTGTGCTGTTTATAATTTATCTATCGGTTCTATTTAGTTGAAACCCAATGAGATGAGGGTATTCCATATCATGCATCATATAGGCACATGCTATAAATCACATGCCATGCATAGTTTCCAAGCCATGTAGGTGAATTAGAAATTGCATGTTGTTGTGATATTTGTTGTGCTATAAAATCTTGTTGTTGTGATAGCTTCTTGAAAATTACCTATTTGTGATATGGTATTTTTGTTTTAGAATGTTTATAGAATGGACGCCAAACTTTGGTTGTTTGGGATTATGGGCCCCCATCGACAAGAATTTGGTGGTTCATTGACTGTTTATTTGTTATAACACAGGTAAGATGTCCAACATTGATTCGTGGGGAGTATGGGCCCTCACAGATCCGAATTTGACACTTAAGAGTTGTTTTTTAGTATTTTATTGGTTACGGGGATGTTTCGAAGGCAAACTATCTGGAAACCCAGTATACACACCGTGTAGTACTTTATACACGCCGTGTATGTTCTTCTATTTTGGATGAAAAATGAACTTTTTGAGTACATGCTGTGTACCCTTATTACACGCCTTATAGTCTCTTCCTGTGTCACAAACTTTGTGGGTGACGACACAGGGTAGGGAAAGGCTTGGGAAAAACACGATGTGTATCTTTTGTACATGTCGTGTAGTGTGGGACTGGAGTCCGGCCATGCAACTAACAACATGGGTCAGTGAACTCCTGTAGAGAACATGTTGTGTTAATGATGAACACACCGTGTAGTGTGACCAGGGGACTTAGTCGTGTTACTAAAAACACAGGTCAGTGTCACCCCTCCTGGAACACGTTGTGTACCAATGGGACACGCTGTGTAGTCTTGTCTGAGGAAATACTGTGTGGACTTAGCCGTGTGACATGGAAAAAGGGTGGTGTACACGCTGTGTGCGGGTTTAACATGCTGTGTAGATTCAAGCAGAGTAGTCGGTCGTGTCATAGAAGACACGGGAAGTTGGAAAATACCACCATACACACCGTGTAGATTATATACACACTTTTTAGTTTTTGTTTAATGGGGATTATTGTGGCTTAGCCATGTTGAAGGACCTGAGTAGGGGAAGGGAAGTCAAGTACAGGCCATGTAGTCATTGTACACGCCGTGTATTCTTGTTTGGAAAATTTTGAAATTCCTTCTTCCTCTGGTTTCCTTTGTTGTTCCTTCTATTTTCGGACTTAATAATCGTGAATCTAAGGCGTGTTTTTGACCTTGTAGTGTCATGTCGCCTAGAGGACCGTGCTTTGTTCGCCAGGAGAGCGGCAACGAGTATACTCCAGAGATGGTGGGCCATGGGCCAACAGTGAACTCACCAACAGAGCCAGATGTGGCACAAGCTGTTATACCAGACACAGGCGCAGAGGCGCAGTTCCATGAAGGCTTTATGCGGTTCATGGAAACCTTTCAGGGAGCACTGCAGGCTACCACATCTATGGCCGAGCTGACTCAAATTTTCCAGCAAAAACATCCGCCTATGTTTTCAGGGGATGGTGGACCACAGGCTGCGGAGTCTTGGCTGGTGTCTATGTAAATTATTTTCGAGCATCTTAAGATGCCTCCAGGGAGGAGGGTCATGTCACGACATATATGCTGCGTGATTCCGCCAAGAGGTGGTGGGATGTTACCACCCGGTCAGAGCATCACAGGGACATGGCATGGGAAGAAATTCAGAGAGTCTTCTATTACTTTTTCTTCCCGAAGACTCTGAGAGAAGACAGAGCTCGAGATTTCATGGATCTGCAGTAGGGAGCTATGTCAGTGATGGACTATTCTACTCATTTTACGGAACGTCAATGTTTTTCAACCATGATGGTTGGTGATGAGACATTGAGAGACATACGTTTTGAGGATGGTCTTCATTATGACATTCGATCACTAGTGAATGTTTTCAGGTTTCCTTCAGTAAACACTATTGTGAACTAGGTACTGATTACAGAGAGGAACCTGCAGGAATCTAGTGGTGTGAGCCGGGGCGGTTCAACACTAGTTACTGGTACTATTTATGCTAGAAAGAGGAAGAGTCAAATGGACTTCTCTCAGGGTGGCAGTACCATCCAGACATCGTCATCAGGTGGCCAGATAAGGTGCTAGAAGTGATGTAGAGAGGGGAACAGGAGACCACAGTGTCCACGAGACCCAGTGGAGTGCCGAGATTATGGCAAGATGGGTCATATGCAGCGCTTTTGCAGGGAGTTTCCACCAGTGGCTAGTGAGAGGGGTTATGTGAAGACTCCACGTGCGGGAGCAGGACTAGTGGCTTCTTACCAGTCGGGGAACTGGAATACATCAGGACGTGCTGGCAGAGATGGTGGTCGTGGTTGTGGTATCCAGACACCAGGATCTCAGAGGCAGCAAGGATGGACAGCTCAGGCTAGTCAGGTTGTGTCATAGGCTGCAGCACTGGGTAGGCTTATGCAGTGCAGCAGAACTAGTAGGAGCAGGATCCCAGACCTTCTATAGTCAAAGGTACTCTTCTAGATGCTTCTGCCTTATCTTCATTACTTTTTTATATGGGTGCTACGCATAGTTTCATATTTGTTCCTGTTGTGGAGATCCTTGGGCTCTGTGTTTCTTCTTATTCTGATGTCATGATGCTAGACCATCCTTTGGGAGCTAGGACAGATGCTATGAGTTAGTACAGGGAGTTCCCCTTGAGGTTGGTGGGTGTCACTTTCTTTGGGACCTCTATGTCTTAGAGATGACGAGTTATGACGTCCTTCTTAGGATGGACTGGTTGGTTCCCCTTCGAGCCTTTGTAGACTGCTATCGTCATAGGGTGTGTTTCACATCACCCAAGGGCAGATAGTTTCTATACAAGGGTGAGTGAGATGTTCATGTGAGTCGAGCTGGACCAGAGGATCATGGGCGAGGTGGAGTCACGACCAAGACTTCCAGTTTATATCTGGATTAACAGGAGACTTGTCAGACAGTTTTCCCTCCATTTGTTGATCGTTTCATGGATGTCTTTCCGGAAAACATTTCAGGTCTACCTCCGGAGCGAGAGGTGGATTTCTCTATCGAGTTGGTGCCAGGAGCAGCACCAGTGTCCATTCCTCCTTATAGGATGGATACACCTGAGTTGCAAGAGCTCAAGAGGCAGTTGGAGGGGATGTAGGAAAAGGGATTTATCCGACCCATTACTTCTCCTTGGGGTTCTCTGGTCCTTTTTGTGAAGAAGGCGGATGGTACCCTCAGACATTGTGTGGATTATCAGAAACTGAACACATTGAAATTTAAGAACAGATATCCCTTTCCGAGGATAGATGATATTTTTTATTAGCTTCATGGAGCACGAGTGTTCTCGATTATTAACATGAGATTAGGATATCATCAGCTATGCGTGAGACCATCGTATATACCTCTTACAGCGTTTCGGAGCAGATATGGTCTGTACGAGTACTTGGTTATGCTGGCGGACTCACGAACGTGCCAGCAGTTTTCATGGCACTGATGAATCGTGTGTTCTATCCATATCTTGATTCATTTGTGGTAGTATTCATGGATGAAATCTTGGTGTACTATCACACTTGACCCAACCATGCCACCCATCTTGAGATCGTATTGAGTACACTAAGAGAGCATCGCCTATATGCTAATCTCTCAAATTACCACTTTTGGATGGACCAGATTCACTTCCTAGGTCGTATCATCTTAAAGGCAGGAGTTGTAGAAGACCAAAAGAAGGTGAGAGCAGTAGTTTCTTTCGAGCAGCCAAAGAACGTGTTTGAGATACGGAGATTATTGGGGCTGTCTGGTTACAACAGACACTTCATAAAGGACTTCTCCCGCATAACAGTACCGCTGACGGGTTTGACTAAGAAGGGTGTGAAGTTCGTTTGGTCAGAATCTTGTGAGATAGATTTTTAGAACCATAAGGGAAGGTTAACATCAGCACCAATCCTGATACTACCAGAGCATGGGAAGAGAAATATAGTTTACTGTGATGCATTAGGTATTGGGCTGGGAGTAGTGTTGATGCAGGGCGATCGAGTGATTGTATACAGGTCTCGGATGTAAAGGCCAAATGAGAGGAATTACCCGACACATGATCTCAAGTTCATTGTAGTTGTTCATGCATTACGCTGTTGGAGATATTATCTGTTGGGAGAGAATTTTTTTTTCACCGACCACAAAAGCCTCAATTATATATTTACTCAGTGTGACCTGAATCTGAGGCAGAGGAGGTGGGTCGAGTACCTACATTCCTTCGATTTTGCTCTTTCCTATACACCTGGTAAATGTAATTCAGTAGATGATGCACTGAGCAGGAAGGCTCAGATACAGGTGGTGGTGGATGCTAGTGGTGAGTGGTAGCTTATGGCCTTGTTCTCTGAGATGCATTTGGAGGTGCACAAAAATCAGGGGCAGATTTACATTCCTCTTTAGCTGTGACTCCTACCCTATTGGACAGAGTAAGGATGGGACAGCTATCGGATTTAGAAGGCATAGTTCTACGGGAGTCGGTGGAAAAAGGGGACCCTACTCCAGGGTGGACGATAGGTGGTGATGAGGTTTTTCATTTCTAAGGAAGATTGTGGGTTCCAGGGGATATATGTGAGGAGCTGATGTGGGGGTTTCATGCTTCAGCTTGGGCAGTTCATCCCAGGGTTACTAAGATGTACCTTGACATGAGGCGTCAGTAATGGTGGCCGGGTATAAAGAGTGAGATAGATGGTTTTGTTACAAGGTGTTCCACCTGTCAGCCGGTGAAGGCAGAGCACCAGAGGCCAGCTGGGCTGTTACAGAAGTTACCCATTCCAATGTGGAAATGGGATGATGTCACGATGGATTTCGTGACGGGGTTGCCGAGGTCACCTTGTGCCAATGACGTCGTGTGTGTTGTTGTGGATAGAATAAAAATGGTAGATCACTTCTTGCTGATAAAGGAGACCTATGGTGTGGATGATCTAGGAAGTTTGTATATCCAATAGATCTTCTGCCTTCATGGGGTACCTCGTTATATCATTCCAGATAGGAACACCCACTTTACGTTTCATTTCTAGCAGAGTTTTTAGAGGGAACTGGGTACACAGGTCGTTCTGAGCACAACATACCACACTCAGACAGGTGGCCAGTCAGAGCGTACGATACATGTGCTAGAGGACATGCTGTGTTCATGCGTCCTTGACTTTGGCGGCTCTTGGGAGAAGCACATACCCTTAGTCGAGTTTGACTATAACAATATATTTCAAGCATTTATTGAGATGGCACCATACGAGGCTTTATATGGTAGGCCATGCCGTTCACCTATGTTCTTGATAGAGGCAAGTGAGGCAGCTTCACTGCGGCCACATCTCATGTAGGAGACATCTGAGAAGGTCCAGCTGATTCAGAATTGGATGGCTACCGCGCAGTCTCGTCAGAAATCTTATGTTGATCATCGCAGACGACCTTTGGAGTTCATTGGTGGGGATCAGGTTTTCATGCGTGTTTCACCAAGGCTGGGACACAAACAGATCAGGAGATAGGGTAAGCTTTCACTGAGGTATGTGGGGCCATTGGAGATTCTGGAGAGGGTCGGGTAGGTTTTCTATCAGTTTTAGTTACCTCAGTGATACCGAGCCATGCACGACGTCTTCCATGTATCTCAATTGCGTCGCTATCATTCGAACCCGTCTAACATATTTTAGCCCGAGGGGGTTTATTTGGAGGTATATGTATCCTTTGAGGAGCATCTGATCCATATTGTTGATAGGAGAAAGAAGGTTCTCCGAGGTCGGTCAGTTCCTCTCGTACAGGTGCTATGGTAGCATGGCCGAGTGCAGGAAGGGACCTGGGAGCGGGATGCCGACATACGTGCCCAGTGGCCAGAGTTTTTCATGGATATATCTTCTCCACCCTTTGAAGGGAAATTCGGGGTTGAATTTCTATAAGGGGGGAAGTTTGTAAGAACTCGGTTCTTACCATCGAGGTATGGACTTCTTCTTTTCTATTTTTCTTAAGTGTTTTTGAAAAAATATGGAAAATGTGGAAAAATCCTAAATTTTGGAACTACACGTCGTGTACTTTTTCACACGCCATGTACTTTAGACCCTGTGGGATGAGTACATGGGGTGTGTAGCCTTATTGGTGACGAAGGGTGTAGGAACCAACTACGCACCGTGTACTGGTCCTTTACACGCTGTGTATTCAGTCGGTAGGCCAAAACCGTATGGCGGTGGAACAGCCGCAAGCTGGGCGACAGTACACGCTAGGTAGTCTGGAGTAAATGTCATGTACTCATGTCGATGATGAATAGTGTGGCGGTGCTACCAGAGGAATAGTTAAATGAAGTAAGTACACGTCGTGTACCTGTATGTACACACCGTGTACTTTGTTTTTTATCTTAAAAAGGGATGTTGCCTCCCCTGTTCACAGGGAAGGCTTAGAACGGGAAGAGAGCTCGGGAGTGGACGACCGAACCTTTGGAGATCAGCTGGGCGCACGTCTGGAATCCGATTCCTCTACGGACGATCTCATTGGGACTTCACGGTTAAGACATCTCTTCTCCTGGTGTGGTTATTACCAATTATTCCCCTAATGTAAGTTATTTGGGTTTAAGAGAGTTTTTTTCTTCGTCAAATATACGTCGTTCTTGGCTGTTTTTGGAATCAGCGTTCGTTTATACCACTCATTGTCCTATAAGGTAGGTGGCTTGGTGTT
Organism: Viscum album; assembly: GCA_963277665.1. Classification (NCBI taxonomy): domain Eukaryota; kingdom Viridiplantae; phylum Streptophyta; class Magnoliopsida; order Santalales; family Viscaceae; genus Viscum; species Viscum album. The sequence goes on along the minus strand of OY728120.1, from coordinate 23,343,946 downwards.
TTTTTCCAACTTCCATGTGTTTTGTGCATTTTTGTGACACGAACCCATGTTGGGGTGTCGTGTTTCTGAGGTCGTTGCTATATTTAACACCTAAAATTGATTAAGTATTTAATTATGATATTAAAATGATGGTTGGGATCGTTTCATTGATCCGGAACCACCCTAGGAGTGTGTTCCACTTTTTAGTCATTTTTCCAGGATAACTGAGGGTATGCCTTCAAAGTAGTAATTGTAGAATTTACTTGAGAGGAATTTCTTGTTACTGGTTGTTTACCTGTTGGGCATGGCCCGGTTACTGGTTTAGCCTGAGGGAATTGTTGTGATTAGCCTGTGGGCACTGCACTGTATTAGCCTGAGGGTGTGAATGTATTAGCCAAAGGGCAACATACTATTTTTCCTAAGGTAATCCTTTCGCGCCTAGGGGCTTGACTTACGTGCCTGAGGGCCACACTTCCTACGCCTGAGGGAAATTTCGTTTACGCCTGAGTGCTATACCTGCGGGTTGGATTCTGCTTACCTGAGGGTAAGGGTTTTCTTGTCTGATGACATGGACTGTTTGGTTAGAAATGCACTGTGGTGATTTCTAATATATAATGGATTAAATGAATAATAAAATGGAAATAAAATTGTTAAGTTAGTTACTTTTCAGTACTTCTTACTTTATTTCATTTTACTATTGCACATTGTTGTTGCATGCTTACACGTAGTTGGGCACGAGCCTTTGGTGGGTGCCTACAGAGATATATTTCCCACACCCTGTTTGGGTCATGCTTTTTTGCCCAAACATATTACATTTCTGCAGGTGTAGATAGAGGCCAGAGTCCCCATACAGGTACATGACTACTGCTGAGGAGTAGGAGGGCATGGGACCGAGCCTAGGCTCGCGATGCTACTACCTGTTGTTTTGCTTTGTTTTGTTATACTATACATTTTGTTGTACTGTATTGATTCATAACATGTTCTGGCTATTTTCTTAGTACTTGATATATGTATCATCATTACTTATATACTGTTGTTTATTTCAGTTGTGTATGGTTTACTGCTTCCGCTGGTTGTTGTGTGGTTTATTTAAATTTCCACTACGCTACACGTTGAAAAATGAGGGCATAGTTTCCCCACTATCAGACCAGGGCCCTCGCTGCTATTTGGTAGCCTCTGGAATATGGGAAAATGTTCTTGAGGTCATGTGGCGAACCGGGCTCGAGGCACCCGTTGAGTGGCACCCGTACCCAGGACATTACAAACCACTCTCAATGATAGGGACAACCTTCTGGATAATGAAGATGATATTTCTAATCTTGTGGTCTCCTATAATTAATCTTCCTTAATGTCCCTGACACCAACAAGGTTATCATTCACGATATTAAACTGATAAATGACACGGAGTAAGATAACGATTTTCACTTAATGATTTATCATGATTTTGAAATAAAACAAATTATTTTTAGTATAAATCTGGATAGTTCTATGGGTCCTGATGGTTTTAAAAATGACTTATACTAAAAATATTGGGATGTCAATCATGTTTATGTTTTCAAACTTTTCAAATAATTATATTCTTGTTGAATTATGACACATGGGATAAATTATCAATTCCTCACATTAATATCGAAGGTTGATAAGTTCTATAGAATTCATCTTTGTATACACATGTCTCTTATCAACACTCTTTACAAAATTATTAACAAATTTTATTCAAATAGGCTCTCCATCATTACTGAAAAAATTATATCATGGAATAAATATGGTTTCTTCCAGGGAAATCCATCTATGACTGTATTTTTCTTGCCTCAAAGTGAACTAACTTGTTAAAAACATCTATATGTGGAAATATTTCCAATAAATGGAACATTTGGAATGATTTTTATTCTATATACTAGAATTTTTTGAGCAATGTGCTTCAAGGATTTGGATGAAATAATACCATCATAACTATAACTAAATACCTATTCAACTAAGCCTCCATTTCTGTTTTAGTCATTGGTTCTCCCATTGGCAACATAAAATGAACTAATGGTGTTAGAAATGTTGATCCACACTCAATAATCTTTTTTTCTTTTATGAAATAATATTTCGGTCTACTACTCACTCACCTGGTGTATCAAAATAAACATTATCTAATCCATGTTCTCATGAACGTGAGTACCCCCATAAAATTTTAATATGATGACGACATAATTTTATTCTTAGAAGTTGACAAAATAATCATCAAAACTCTCAAGAGTGTTCTCTCTCACTATGAAGAGTTCTCGGGTTTATTAATTTTCATGAACAGATCCTCTATCTTCTTTGGAATAAATTTTCTATCTAAATTAATAAATCTTATTATAAATGAATTAGGTATTTAACAAATCTAATTTCATTTCACATACCTTGGTGAGCACATATTTTTGGGAAGGTCCATATCAAGCTATTTCTTTAACATTGTTGATCACATCCTTAATCTACTGTCCTCTTGGAAATGAAAAAACTCTATAAATGGTGTGGATAATTTGCCTTATAAAGTTAGTTATTATTACCTAAATGTCTGATTGTTTATAAATTTAATTCTTGTATTTACAAAAAATTAATGTCTATATCTAAAACATTGTTTGGGCTGGTAGCACATTGGATAGAAATTTATTGATTATAACTTGGTCTACTTGTTTCAATCCCTTAGATAAGGGTGGTATTGGTAATAAAAACATAATTCTTTTTAATGAGGCTCTTCAAGATAGACATTCTTGGAACCTGATACACAATGACTCTCCTTCTATTTCATTCTTCAAATCAAGTTTCTTGAAAAATTAATGAAAGACCATAGGAATTTTTTTAACTCTTCCATCTGGCCTTCCCCTAAAATGTTGTATGATATTATTATAACCAAATCAATATTGTTGTTCTCTAGGAACTCATCCATGAAAATTAGGTTAGTCAGTTTTACTAGTTTTTCTCTAATTTCATTGATTCCTACTGAAAAAACTCCTAAAATATCAATATTACTATTAGATATATCATTAATTTTCATCTTGATAGTCTCCCATAGAATGTTCTTCATGCTATTGTGAACTATACATTCTAAAACTTGGATGATTTTCAGATCTAGGAACCTACTCAGAATGGTATGCTTGATTAAAAAAATTAATATATGCCATTTTCATAATTCTGGAAATGACATTATTTGGATAAAAAATATTTGTTAAGCAATGGAAAAAGCCTTCAATAAATACTCTTATTTGGAATATTTTTAAAAATAGGGTTCTATCTGATACTTGTCTGTAAACTTTTGGGATCTACATCATTTCGAAATGACACTTATGTAATCAACACATATAATATGTAAATAAATTATTAATTTCTTGTTCCACTTCTCCTACTCATTGGAAATATATTTTCGACATCGTTGATTGCAGATGACTGATTCTTGACTATTTGTATGTTCAACTATAGAATTGTGTGGATATGAATAAATCCCAAAAATGAAGAAAATATTTCTCACTAGAGTGGTGGATATTTTTCATGTGACATTATATGATATATATGAAATTTTACACCATAATTTCTCACTAAACATTAATGTTGGTCAGATGCGGATTCCCATTGCTATTAGTGAAGCTGTGTTGATTCAGAAGGGGTGTAGCAAAAACACGGTGAAGGAAATTATGATTCTGTGGTGACAACATGTTGAAGGAATATTTCTCCAACCAAAATTCATGCTTGATGTTTTCTTAAAATCACCTCTCCCTAGTTTTATTAGCAATAATGATTATGAAATTTCAATAGGAAATCTGGGAACTATGGGATGTGGTGTCATCTTAGGAATCGTCATGTTTAGACCCTCGAGTGCATATTTGAAATTTGTGTTATTGACGCTTTTCTGGAATCCAAAATGATGAGTGTGATTTATAATATTTCCTTCGTCAAGCACCATGGTTTGAACCACATATGGATTGAACGTGACTCGGCTACCATTTTGAAAGCAATTTTCAATGGTGTGATTCATCTTGCCTAGTTTATTAAAAGATGTTGGATAGAATTTCAACATTCACTCCAAGAAATCTATCATATTACAACACATGCCTATTGTGAAGAAAACATGGTTGTGGATGGACTGTAAAATAAAGGTTTCAGTCAGGACAACACTTGGTAGTAGGATATCCATGATGATTTAATCCCCGTTTATGTGAAATTTTATAATACGATCCCATCTTTTAGAGTCAAGTAAGCTCACTTTTTAAATAATAAAAAGTTCATTGGTCATTTGACCAAAGCACTAGTATCTTCAATAATAATGTTTTGGAATTTATAGTCTGATGTACATATTCATTGAAATGGAACTAAACATGACATAAAACATATGGTTTTATCTTTTTAAGAATTATATTTTATTATTTATTATATCCTTAAAAAGGAAAAAATTAAATGATATATAAATATGGAATTTCTACTATTTTATTTAAATGATTGTGAATATATATTTTCTATTTATAATGTAATTATTAAACATGTACATGGAATTAATTAGACTAGGTAAATTATTAATCAAATATAATTTTATTTATAAACAATCATTACAAAACAAAATCAATAATGCATATATAAAATAATTTATCTTTTTGAAGGAAGATATAGGAACTAAAAATGGATATTTTTCAAAGCTTAATATTGATCACGGGGGAGAACTACAGTTTTTAAATTGGGTATATATCACTTATTTTTTATAGATAAATAATGACCAGATGAGTGAATCTCACATAACTACATAGTCTATACATCCTAGAATAATAACATTATTAAATTCGATATTATTATAATTTGTTGGATAATTTGAATTTGGTGATATCATATCGTTGTATTGGAGGCATTTTTCATCAATTTACTAAAGAGCATAAAACTCCCAAAATAGAATTTCAACCACTACCCATACCTATATAGAAGTTCTAACAAATCTATATCTACACTCTAACTCTCCTTCATAAAACCTCTCAGAAAAATCTATATATCTATAATAATTTATAGATTAAGAAAATAAAATAGATAAATCCTTATAATAGAGTAATTATATATTAACATACTTTATTATCATTATATTCAAAACGTGGTCAGAATAAATGGATCACCATCAATAATTATTTTGTACTAAAATCTACTTTTTTACTTCTTTGTTTTAACGGGATCCTTAAATGGTATATTAATATAGATGTAATCCAAAGTGTAAATTTTATTCCAAAAAATCATGGGAAGTGTTAGAGTACTAAATTCATACAAGAAGAATTTATAAGGGTTTTATCTCTTATTTATAATTTTACTTGGGATCATAATCATCCACATATTGAATTTTTATATAAAAACATTTCCAAATAATGTATTCTAATTTCATATTTGAATGGAATATATAAAAATGTTTAGAACATATATTGTTTAGGATGATTTTGGAGAAGGAATATAATTTGGACTTGACATTGATAAAAATACTACATTGAAATAGAACTGATCTATAATCATATCAAGTCTACTAATAGGCAGAAATTGTTTTACTAAAAACTGATGAACAGAAAAATAATTTAGTGTGCGGTATCATGTATTCCAAAAAATATCAACATGTAAGGAATTAATGATATTTATAATTAACTTGACATCATCAAAATATTCCTATTATGGAATAATGTTTCAATACGAACACTTATACTTCACATAACTTTATTATAATTGGAATTCATCCAATCATATAAAGGATAAAATATATAGATTCTATATGATTGGGTGAAATTGTTGATTAATAAGATAACATAACTCATAATAGAATTATTGAGAAATAACATGTTTGAATAAGCCCTGTTAGAATCCAATAGATTGATGAAGAAAAACAATTCCCAGTTATCTTGAAGGTAATCATAAATTTTATTATAATTTTTTATGGTGGATATATTGGATTGAAATATCATACAATTATTTGTAAATGAAATTATCTTTCACAAAGAGTATTTTATTAAATTTTATAATAGAATCACAAAGATTGGATATTAATATTCCTAGGAATATTAAAAAATGTAAAATAATATTAAAAGTATTGTATATGAATATTATTTAATGATAAACTCAAATGAATGGTGCCCACACAAAATTTTAAATATTACGATCTAATTCCTCTATGATGATCACTTCGTCAATGATGACATTCAGTGTATAAATAATAATTAGTAAAATTATTTTCATTAACAAGGGATGTGAAAAAAAATATTATAAGTGATGTATTTAATGATGAAGTATTATATTGGTGTAGTATATATAGGGTTTAATGTTTAATGTGTCTAATTGGACATTATAGTTACATTACCATTTTTAGATAGTTGCAACATGACACTTATATAACCATTTGATAAGTAATAATACCAAATATAATATTAATAAGAAAAATAATAATTAATTAAATTGTATTATATGTAATAATTATTCATAAATTTGTTATTATATATACGGGTTCCCTATAAGAAATAATATTCAAAAAAAATTAAAATTTAAAATTCATTATTCTGAATTAATCTAGTGTTTTCCTTTCAATAATAAATATATTGGTAATAATTTTTTATATTATTTGATGATTTATAATATATATATATATATATATATATATATATATTTTAAAATTAATTATTTTATTTTAATTCTAAACATGGAATAATTTTATTTTTATTTTTTTTATAATTTTCTAAAATATTATATTTTTCAATGTATATTAAAAATATAGATTTTCCAAAACAAAAAAGGATTTCATTGTTATATATAAATGATATATTGACATATATTATGTTTTTCACTACATCAATATTTTTAATCAATATTAATATATTTTTGTGATAAAATTATTTAAAAAATAGATTAAAAAAATTCCAATTTATAAAAACATCTTTTAGACATAAAAATAATAATTCTTAATGGATACAGGAATCACAAGTGTTCAAAATATTATAATGATTATGAATTATACATATAAATTATAATATCTCACAAACCATGTTCTAAATTCCAAAAACCAATATCCATAATCATAGGGTCCCAAAGGAGAATGTATTTTCCAAAACTGAGAATTTAATATTAAATATTTGAAAAATAAAATTCAGTTTTAAGGATTTATCAATAAATAGCAACCTATATAACAAATTTAATTCACTCCATATAATAATATGACTACTTTATTTCTATAATTATCTAATTTTGTGCTTTGTGTAATCTCCCGTCATCTCAACAAATAAACCATGTATGATTAAGAAGAAGTACTTGTGGAATAGGGTTATCTTCCCCTTTCCTTATATTTATACATGTGCTTCGTTTATAGAATTAATAATGATAAACATACCATCATGGTTTCATTTATTTATATGCAATTCATTATTGTAAAAATATTTTTTTATTAATGATAGTCAGATGTTCACTTTCAATAATGAAATTCCATATACCTTTTTTCTCATTATGATTTCAAAATCATTAACTAATTTTTCATTACATACTCTTATGTTATTAATACCAAAAACTATATATTTTCCCTAGTATTCATCCATATATAATTACACATCACGCATTGTGTATTTCCATTTTTAAAACCCAAATTATAAACTCATGTTTCAAAAATGAAAAAAATTTCATTCCCTTAATGTCACCACCACTCACTACAATGGTCCAAATCTGTGGAAAATAGTGGATAATGGTATACACTAAAAATTTAATACTACCCTCCATATCCCCATGGTTGGTGAATAGGATTATAGTAATAATAATCATTAGAATGGAAGAAATTACCCACATAATTATAATAAAAATATATCAAGATAAATTCAACAATCAATGAAAAAAAATAATTTAGAAAACAATTTCACAAAAACAAAACAATTATTTGATTAAAATGGTGGATTATCAAGAAGTAATTTAAAAATAAACCCTAAACACCAATGAAACCACCAACTCTATCATAAAATCCTAAATAGTAACTCCATCGAATCTGACTAATAAATATTAAAAAACAATGGTGGGGTGAGAACGTAAAAGTACTCATTGGAATTATACCTCTATAAAAATCCACTTCCATTTGAAATAATTATTCATGAATATGTTCGTATATACAACAGCAAGAAAATAGATTCAAACTGCAATCTTCATCTGTAAATAGAAAGGGAATAGAAATAAATTAATAGCCACAATATCATCAAAGGAAAATAAATCTTCAATTAAACAAAAACCACCCATAAAGATCATCCCCCTCCATTACATAAATTATTGTATCCAAATCACAATACCAATCCAAACCTCAATAGCATATTCATCACCATAAAACATGATCCAACATGAACGTAATATACTAATCTTGGCTATAAGTTATCTTCTCAGGTGTTATCCAACTAAAACCTATTGTGATTCTCTAGGATTACCCTCTCTCGATATATAGGTATACTAGAGTTAATAAACAAATGGAAACATATAATCTTCTGTCATTATTGACTTCCATAATCATATCAACATTATTTGAAATATCCACATTCGAATTTCAAAATTTAATAACCAAATTTCAACATTCACCCCAATTCCATCACTTCTGAATCCTCTTTCAGTAATGAAATAAAAACATGAAGTAAATGAAACTTTTTTCTTCCACATACCCTTTATATTCTATAAAAACACTATTTTATTCTCAGTGGACTGTTATTAGAAATTTTTAAAGGATCTACCTCACATTATACCCTTATAATGCATGACCCCTCTATAAACTACCACTACCTCACACAAAAAACCACACCATTATTATATTATCACCTCAATACATCGTATCCACTTCATTCAAACAATACATGATCTATTTTAGCCTAAAAAAATAAGAAACCATTAAGAACCATTTTAAACTATGTATATTCATCAACATCAATAACACATTTCCCCATGTCTTGCATTTCTATAACATCTCCATATATTTACATCAATGAATGAGTAGACATCATGAATTATAATGAACAATAATGAAATAACAATAAAATAATTACTCATATTAAAGGGGCCTCACTGAAAAATCTTCCCACAAAAATATAATTCCATTTCAAGAGTAATCACTAGTTCATAAATAGGTTGATTTTTTTATAAAATCATTTTCCCATTCCCAAATATGCATTAACATTTCTTTCACCCAATTTTTCTTGTCCATTTTTTCACACCGTATTTATACACATTAAATAGTATTTCTTCTCGTTTAATTTTGAAACATTACTTTAATATTGTTGTCTTCAATTAATCTTCAATCAATTTACATATCATTCTAATTTTAAATTAATTTTTTAATTCTGATAATGAAATAAAAAATTTTCCATTATTCACACTCTTTAAAAAGGTAACATATTATAAATAAAATCATTAAATATATAAAAAACAACATTTTAGAAATCATAGAATTAAAAATAAATCTATATATTTCATTATATTTCTACCATTGGAATTTGAAATAATACACAATCATCTTAATTTCCCTTTAAATTTATTTTTAAATTATTCTTCGTCATTATTAATTTCATACATCTTTTATGCTATAATTTGAAATCCTTACCATACCCATTAACCAAATACAGTAGTGAAAGAAATATAGAATACCTTGGTGGAAACACTGTAAGTATATTCATAAATATTAATTTGATATGATTGATGAAAATTATTTAGATACCATACCATATGACCAAGATAACGTCAATACGTAGTGATTGGGAAATAAGAATCATTGATTCCACAACAATATTCAATAAGACTACAGTGGGACACTTTCCATCATCGCATCAAGTGGGATTCATAGTAATCACAAAAAAGGTGAATGCTACTGACATGATTGGAAGGACCAGAAGATCCCAATGATTGGAAAGAGATTGATACCACAACATGGATGAATGGTATCTCTATAGATTATTAAAGAAGTAACCCACAAGGAAATTAATAACTCCAAAAGGAGGATCTAAAATATCCCAATTACATTGGAGATGAGAGACCAAGATTATCTTAGTATATAGGTCAATTTTTATATCTATAGATGTATAAGAATGCCTCATCCTCAGTTTTATGGAATTTAAAATAGTTTTAATTGATCTATGATATGGGTATATTAAATATACAAATACCATATATCTCTCAAATGATTTTAAATCAATTAAAATCACATGAACAATAAAATAATGGAACCCCATGATGCAGATACATGTCCTCTTTTGTTTTCCACCACCATACAAATGCCTACATATTAGTGATCCCCCAACTCTCAATTTTAACGCTTCAATCCACCTATATTCAATACTACAATCCATTCCAACCAACAGAACATATAAAAGGGTCTTAACATTATTAATTTTACATTTTTGAGTTCCAAAAGAATCCCTCCTAGCACTGCACCCACCATCTGTGTTTCCACACTGAAACACCACTCTGAAAATTTCAAATAGTTGGCATGCTATGACATTATAACCTTTCATATTCAATTTCAACTTGCTCGTTTAAAAAATGTTATCCACCAGGACACCATTCCATGTGCATCTATCTTTACTATGAATTTCAATGCTTCTCATTGTTTATAACATAGGCTCTTATATAATAATAATTTCAGAATGAATCGCAATATAATTTCATGGTTCTCCACCCACCTGATGAACATATCAATATTCACAGTGTTGGACAACTATTATCCTATAATGGATTATTTGTGCCATTACATCCAATATGGTCTTCAAAAAATACATCCATATTTTCTTGATATCTTATAGAATAGTCTAAATACCTTCAATAGAATGCATAACACCCTCGAAACCCTCCACAGGAAAAATAATCATTAGAAAATTGTAATGGATGTTTTGGGAAGGTCCATAACATAAAATTTAAATTCACATTTAGTCAATAATTTTTTAACAATATCTTTTATTATTCTCAATCATTTATACATGATACTATTTCATATTATATAAGATCTCTGGGGGATATATAAATTTTTCCATGTAAAAGTTGTTCCCTAAAATCAGTTAAATATATTGACTGAAGATTTTATCTCTATAGATCATGTATTTAGAATTAATTTGTAGAATATTTTCCGAATATTTCATTATAACATTGGGAATATGATAGGTATAATGGTTTATGATAAATTATGAGTGAAAATTAGTAATATTCATATGAATGTCTTAGGTAAATGTTATATCAATATTTTCATGTTATTCATTATATACATACAATAATGATTTAATGTTATGCCTCAAATTTTTTTGATGATGATATCTGACCAATAATTTCCACCATTTATCGAATTATGGGGATTTTTTCTCACAATTAACTTTTGATATAATTCTCCAATAAATCATATGTAGTGAGGTGATGTTGGTTTTAATCATAAAGGTATGAGTCAATAATATTAAGTAATGTATATGAATGATATATGTACCTATTATGTTATACACCGACATTATAGAACACTAAAAATCAAAATATCTGATGGAATTTATTAGTGCAGTACATTTTAATGGAATAATGGATGAAAATTTCAAAAAATATAGGTAATAATAATTATGGGATTTTATTATTATAAAGATTTTGTTTTCAATTTATTTTTCATTTTTCATTTACTATCATTTAAGGGATGTAATCATCAATATAGTCTGATAATCCATTCTTTTAAATACATGGTTTGTGCACTTTTCATATATTAACCCATTGTATAATAAAAAAATTATTATAAATTTGATTCTATTCATAGATAATTTATTGCATATTTTTTGTTGATTCAATATGAAAAATGAATAATTAACATATTAAAATAAAATTTATATTTAAATCTTCGCTATTACATTATACACTATAAATAATATTCCATCTAATAATTTTAATTTAAATCATCGATCAAAATAAATGAGGTTATATGTTATATAGTTGATATTTGAGATACACTTTCAATTGTTCTATCTATTATACAGTTTTGGTAAATAATAAGAATCTCATATAATCCAAAAAAAATTAATTTTTGTAGAAAATCATTTTCCACAACCATTTGGTACAAATATTCCACCACAATTAATTGAATATATAATCAATGTAAGGTCGTTGACATTATTTAGGTTATATATTACATTTAAATTTAATTTATGATATGACTAAACTATAAGTATGTTTTTTATATGTGTACACACCCTAATAAACTCTTTAATGTTTCAATGTGTATCAAAAACAATTCTCCTCTTTTAGTAATTATTTGTTCAATTTTTTTATATCAAACATAACTTAATCATGGTAAAAATTTTCATTTAATTCATCCTTATAATAATGTATGATTATATGTCATATTAAATTCGTTCTTAGATTTGATTGTCTAGATACATTTCTAGAAAATCATCAATAATATCCTACCAATCAATGAAATAAATATATATTTGTGTAATAATTGTTGTTTTTTTAGGTTCTTCAATAACAACTATATTTGATGGATCCATAAAAATACCACTATTGTTAATGTTTTAACAATTAATGGTAATTTTTATTTCAATAAATTTCACTTATAAACACTGGCTTACAACATCTTTTTTATCATGATTTTAGAAAAATAACCAAAAGATCTTCTTGTTATTCAAATCTGTTAAAATATATGATTGTGTCATCATTAAATATTATATTACATCCATTGAGTTAAAATTTAAAGACTCAATTCATTATATCCATGAATATAGTTGCATTATTTTTAATAATTTATATCATCACAATGAATAAGAGATTATCTACATCATTTAAGAGTTGTTGACAATGGTAAACATAACTTTTCACTATTTACTGGTGATATCTAGATCAATGGTAAATATTTGAGTTTTATTGAGACCCTTATAGTTGATCAAACTAGTAATAAATGGTGTAAGAGAATACTCATCCTTGATCAAGTTTTCGTAATGTTACATTAATCAATGCATAGATTCATTGACCTGTATTTATTGTACAAAAAGTGTAATGGTTCACCCTATGGGGTAGAAGTTTATCATTTAATATATATCCCCAAATTCTATTTGATTTTAATAAATATTTATTCATACAAAATATATGTCATTATATATAAAATATTTAACATATAAATAATATGTGTTTTATTATATTCTTGACCTCATGATATTTCAGAAGTCCTAGAAACTCCCTAGTAAACATCAATGTATTTATTTTCTATCGGAATATTTCCATTTGTCGGATTCTCTGTTGTCCTTTTAATCTAAATACCAATCATGATTATGTAATATGAATCATGTATGTGGTGTGATTAACTGAGAAATATCACATTTATACATTCATAAATAGCTTATCATTGATTTATTTTTGATAATAAATGTGATCTACAAATCATGGACATTAAAATTATATATGTTTACAGAGATTTAATCCGTCACCAAAATATTATCATATTTAAATATTGGGAGAAAAATATTATTTTTCAATAAAATAATTCACATAAACTTTCACCATAATGATATTATAAACATTGTAATAAATTATGGATTCAAAATTATTTTTCATATAAAAATAAATATCATGATTTTTTGTGGTGATTTTATGATCTTATCAACTTTTGAATATTTACATATTCCTTTAATGTAATCCCTACATGTTTATTCCTTTTTTTAAAATATAATATTATGGTTCTTTTTTCAGTCTTGGGTTTTATCATTTGAGTTTCCACACATATCCAATTACAAAATATTTTCAGATAATCAATGAAAATAAGAAGACTCCCCAATTTACATTTATATGTTCCAATTACATTTAATTATTTCCTTTTTTATACCAAACCCCATTATAGATAGAACATTATAGAGAGTTTATATTTTACATGATGTAAAATAGAAAATTTTATTTTGTGGATTAGGGAAAACCCAAGGCATGCCTTGGGGGACATATAATGATTCTCTAATTTGTACCAATGGACAAATCTTCCATTTCATTCATATCATATAAAAACTAGTCTGTTTTAGTGAAATGGATATGTAAAAATATTTATTGAAAATTGATATTAAAAACTTCTCCCAATATATGTACTAATTTTCTTCAACTATCTTCATGATCTTTATTAGGACCACTACTAATCTATATCACTAGTGAAATAGTGAATGGATTACAAAACATTTCATGACCCATGTGCTAGAGAATAGAAATTATATAATATTTTCTTAGATATATTTCACTAAAATTAGTGATTCTGAACAACCACTAATATGAGCTAGTATTTTCCACTTGATCAAATCAATGGATTCTCATTCATTCCTTGTTATCATTATGATATTTTTTTTAAATTCCCCTTATTGGTTAGTTCTTTACATTTTTTAGTTATCATTAAAATGAAATTTTCACTACTAATAAAATCATAATTTGTTTATCAATGGGTAATGATATGAATTCTCCATTATAATTATTGATTAATAATTTCTTCTTGATTAAGATAATTTCATAAATCATAAACTGGATTAAGAGTATTAATAATGAATAAATATATTAACAAATCATATGATAATGAAAATCATCCATAAGATGTTCTAAATTATAACCCCTTTTTAACATATAAAATTAATAGTTCATCCTAAATCAATTTTTGGTTCAATATAGTGCTTTTAGTTATATCTTCTTATTATTCATAGCATAATCACCAAAAATAATCAATCTCTATTTTAACCGTAGTTTTGATGAACCACATGTTCCATAAATTTAAATTACATAATTTCATATGAATAATAATTATATATCATATTAAATAAAATCCTAAAACCTATAGGTTTTATTACATTTTAAATTATATATACTATATTATTATTTTAAAATAATCCGTCAAACTTTTATGTCAAAAATAAGTACACATTATATCCTTCTACACATATCTTATGTGTTAATCATCATTATATACTAGAGAATGGAAATATAATAATTTTTTATATCAGTGGAAAAATATGAGGTATGTATAATTAGTATAATTTTAGTATATTAAGTGACATTAATATGAACAAATTGTTTTGAATATATAATATTAGATAATGAAAATAGTATAATGAAATAAAATGCAGTAAAATATATATCATAAAACATGGGTTGTAGCTATTTTTTATCTATATAACAAAATAAATTAGTTATATATGTGAAGAAACGTGATTCAATAATCATTATCTGTCCAAGTAAAAAGTATAAACAGAGTAAAACATTGATATGTGGCATAAAATATTCAAAGAAAGAAATTTCATATGTTTGATCACAGTGTTATTTCTAACATCACAGAGTGACTCGATATCCCTATTTTATTAGGTTCACTCCATCATCCTTGATACGTAAAATCATGAGATATAATAAATTTCCCTATGAATTGGAGGCATAAAAATATGTGACATTTGTCCACATAAACATAATGGATTATGTTTAATACTGACATTCTTAAATTCTATATCATGAGATATGATACACAACCTTATGCATAAAAGTGTAATATAACACTAGTCCAACTAATTAGATAGTCATTTTGGATTTGGTTTACTCCCCATTTTATATATTTGCTCTCGTGATATATAATGATTTTAGAGTGAAATATAACTCCAAAACCTCACTTAATATAATTAAAAATATTCTTATATGTTCCGCAAAAACATGGAAAATACTAAATTTTATCATATATCAATTAAATCATTAGATAAAATGGTTTGAATAATATTTCATTAATATCATATCATTAACCGTCGAAATAATGATTTTGAAATGTATAATTAAATGATATCCCTAGTTGGGAAGGAAAACATTAATTTATAATAGCATAGATTAAAAAACAATAAAAGAGAATAAAAAATTAATTTAAAAATTAAAAAGAAAATTTTTTATTTTCTTATGAAATTTATTTTAATTTATAGATAGTTTAATATATATATATATTATTAATGAGAAAGAGGATAAATTTCGAATTATATAAGAAAACAATTTCTAAAATAATCGTCATAAAAAAGGATATGATATTATTATCGTAATTGAAAAGTTAAAAATGATTCAATCACAAATTATATATAATCTAGCCCAAGAATCCAAATATTTGTACCCTAAGATGATTTCCAAAATACCTCAATCATGTGTCCCCATACACTAGAATTTTTTGAATATCGATGAGGCCATAAGGTGTGTCATTATGCAGACTATGAAATCATAGATCAGAGTGATTCACAATAGCCAATAAAAAATTGGAAACCACATAACCATACACTAAAATATAACTATTAGACTAACCTTCCATATAGTAAATTGTAATAATGAACAAAAATTAGTATAATTGTAATAACAAAAACCTAGATAATAAAACATCCAGTTAAAGATAAAAAATGTACATGCAACAATGATGGTCATTATGACATGTAACTTTAAAAAAAGGTTAATAGGAAAAAGGTGACACATTTTTACACTACATGATAAAAATATATATAAAAAGAAACAATATTTTACTAAAAGAATATCAAGCATAAGTTAGGTACTCTTCCCCTGTACTCTATAATTTAAAAGACAATCAATAATCGGAAGATGGACATTTCCAATTATGTATTCCTACAATCATGAAGTCTGTATGGGTACCAAGGAAGTCCCAATAAATATTTGAGATATATTCCTAGTAGGCCACCACCTATTATTTTACAATCAAACTAGTTATGGAAATATATAGTAAACATAATATGTGGGAATGAAAGGATAAAAAAATAATGAAATAACACTTGGTAAGAATCCCTAAATTGTCAAGCATCCAATTCTTCCTCCTTCATCCAATTAATGATGTATGAACCAACGTTACATGTTCTGGTAATAAGGGGTATACATGGGTTATCATAAATAAATAAACGGAATTTCTTCCAAACCAAATTTCCTTATTCTTCTTGGTGGTCACACCCATATAATGTTATTTAGGAATTATAAACATTTAATAATTGTAATAAAAACAATCACATGTTATAAAAATGATGCATATATAAAATCTTGTATGCAATCAGAAGCCCATCCCTGTAAATCCAAAATAAATTGCATGGCTCGATACTGGATCCACCGATACAAGTAATACATCTAGTTTGTCTATGGAGATTTTTATTTTAATATCTCATACCACTCTTGATATGGTAAACTCTAAGACCATCCTACATAACTAATATAGGGGAATGAGTATCTCCTAAGGAATCTCATTAACATAAGTTCAATGAGTGCATCCATGGTTACTCCTCAAGGGAACTATTTTCAACATTTATGTTATATACCTCCCATATATCCCAAAAAAGTGAATCCTAGTGTGGATCCTAGTACATCATGTGATTTTATTACAGACACAACAGGTTCATCAAAAACATATTTTTTCTAGGAACCAGGTTATTGTGCAGTCAAAAAGGTTTTCCTTATGACATTTCCATTCCTTCTTGTTTTGAAAATTGCAAACACCATATATTTAAGAAAATATATAGTTTACTTATCTAAGGACAATTTCTTTCCTTATGGAAATATACCCTAACCTAGATGTCCTTATACATATCAATATTTTTCATAAGTGAAAAAATTAGATTTATTCCAAAAACATTGGAATCATATAATTCTTAGATATGAAGAATTCTGTTTTAGGATTTGAATTCTGGATGTGAACTGTAATGAAGTTCCGCTCCAAATTCTGGATGTGAACTGTAATGATGTTCTAGTAAGGATTCTAGATTTGAACTGTATTGTAGTTCCACTTTGAATTATGGATATGAACCGTAATGAAGTTACACTCCGAATACTAGACACGAAATCTAAAAAAGTTCCTCTCTGAATTCAGGACACTGAACTTTTACTAGTTCGACTCCGAACTCTGTAAGTTCAGATTCTGTACTCTGGTGAAATGAGAATCTAAATTTTGTTAGAAATTTAAACTCTGGATTTCTACAGAATTCAGGTTCCAAATTCCTACAAAACAGAATCTAAATTTCCTTTTTATAGACTCCGAATTCCATTTTGGTTAGACTCAAGTGTTTTATTTTTCTTACATTATGAAATTTTTACTTACACTAAAATTAGTTAATCTTGTTTTTAAGAGATTCTGTTCTTTCAGTTACACATGTTTTGTTATTAAACGATGTCATCCATTCTATTTCTAACTAACCATTGGATTGGTGACAAGTGTACAAGTCCCTCCGAAATTTAAGGAAAATATGACCATTGGAGGAGGGATCTGACCGTTCCTACCGAGGCTATAAATAGGATCTCATTTGAAAGATCTCCATAACAAGTTGATCAATCTAGAGACCACACGCTATTAAGGTGATTTCTAGCGAGAGAAGCTTTTCATTCCTTGTGCGTACTAAACTGCTCATTCATATTTCTTTTTGTGACTCCGAATGTTGATGATTACATTCGAGGGCTTCTGGGGATAGGATGACAGAGGTGCCGACTACCTTGATGTTTGAGGGATTCCTTTCTAAGGAAGATATTGGTTCCAACTACCTTGAAGTTGAGATCTTGTGGGGATAGCAAGACAGAGACTCTGATCTTCGTATCAAGGGATTACCCAGGTGTGGGTAAGACATACTTTCTTGAAAGTATAAATTAAGGGACCTTTATCCAATGCTTTTGGATACCCTTCTCTTTGGGTTAAAATATTTATATCTTGTTACTTGTTTTTGTTACATGTTTTTCCACTGCATTTTGTATTTTATGGAATGTATACCTTCTTATATTTCCTTCAACTTTTACTCTTATTAATTTAGATTCTATAAGCTTTATGGTTGAATCTCATATTGTAAACATTGGTTAAGTTTTAGTTTCCAAATCCATACTTCGGGAACTAGTTTTTCGGAATCACTTCCCAGATTTAAAATAGTTTATAGTACTAGAAGGTTGAAACTTCATACATTGTCCCAATATTTCAATTGGTGTTAGAGGTGTTGTAAATCAACATAGTTTAACATTTCTAAACATAGATCTTTCCTTGTTTATGGAAATTTTTAAATTGTGTAATTCACCCCCCCCCCCTCTTATATATTGAGAATCTACATCGTTATTTCGATCCAACAATTGGTATCAGAGGAGGTTTCTGAAATACTTATACTCACATATAAGTTTTTTGATCAGTTTTTCATTGTTCTATATTTTCATTACTTTGTAATATTATACTTGAATCTAAACTTTTTTTTATTTACAAGTTTATCTGTAGAAAGATTTTTTTATGATGGCAGGAATCAATGTTGGTTCCATCGAAAACCTAAATCCTAAAAGACCACCAATTTTTGATGGTAATGATTATGATTATTGGAGAGATCGAATGAATCCATTCATTATCAATAC
The DNA here is from genome assembly GCA_963277665.1 of Viscum album. Lineage (NCBI taxonomy): Eukaryota > Viridiplantae > Streptophyta > Magnoliopsida > Santalales > Viscaceae > Viscum > Viscum album. The sequence continues at coordinate 23,324,629 of OY728120.1, read as the reverse complement.
TAGATTAGAAATCATTATTATGCTTACTAGAGGTTATAAAATTCCTGATAAGGATGTAAGTACTTTCACCAACCAAGAGAAACGTGATTATCAACTCAACTATAAGGTACACAATACTCTACTATGTTCAATGACTAGGATCATATATAGCCAAATTTCTTCTTGTGAAGCTGCTAAATTAATGTGGAAGAAACTTGATGTTAAACATTTTGGTACATCCAAAGTCCTAGAGAAAAGAAGAGCTATGTTGAGAGCAGAATATCCTGGTTTTAATTATCCTTATGGAGAACCCATTAGAAAAGTACAACAATGGTTTATGACTATAGTGAATAGCTTACAATCTATGGGAGAGAAAGGTCTGGATGATGAAGCACTAGTTGAAAAGATCATTCATATTATGACCAATGAGTGGGAATCATAGAGAACATCTATTGATGGGAATAGGAAGGTTACTCAAATTTCATTTGAAGAGCTGTTTGGAACTCTTCTCCAACGTGAAACAAAAATGAAGAGAGATGCTGACAACATCAAAAAGAAGAATGGGAATGGTACTGTTGCTTTTACTGCAACATCTAATAACATGAAATCTAAGACTCCTAAGAGAGTAACTATATCCAAATATAATAATGTTAATATCCTATACGAATTTATTGAGAGTGATGTCTCCGAGAATGAGTTATGTAATCTTGCTCGAAGAATGAACAAGATAGATGGACAAAAGAAATTTCCAATCCATGTATAATAAAAAGGAAAGGAAATATAATAATGATTCAGAGGTCCCATTATATGAATATAGGATATGTGGACACATATGACCAGATTGCGGTATGTTTAAAAATAAACAATGAAAATATTTGAATTCTAAAAGGAAGAGGAAGAAGTTCTACAAAGCTAAAGCTATGAAAAGTCTGAAATCTAATACTACTTGGAGTGCTAGATGTAGAGACTCTTCAGAAAGTGATTATTCGGAATATGATTCATTATCTCCAAAGAATATGGGATTCATTACTAATACTACTTTTCCACATTACATGTCTTATGGCAAAGGTACGCTCTGCCCAGGCTTTAACAAATTTATGTTTGATAAGAATTACTATTCTGAAATTAGTGCTTCTAATGAAGATACTTCAACCTTAGAAAATGAAGAACCTTTATATAAAGAAGTATCTAGATTTCCCAAGATATATGAATAAATTTTTTTAAAATTTTATAAGTAATTAGACAAGGAAATTACTAGGAATGAAATTCTTACAAATGATATTTCAGATCTTTCTACAGATCTTAATGATAAAGAAGAGTTATTAGAAAAACTTTCTAAAGACTTTGAGAAAGAAAATTATGATAAGGAATAATGATCTAAAGATCATAAGAATACTATTTTAAAGATTAATGTTTTTGATAAAAAATATAACTCTAAGTAAATGAATCTTTAGGATAGGAATTTAGTCACTAGACTGAAATCTGAAATATTTTCTATTAATAATCTCCTTGAAAAATTTACCCCTCGGAATGAAAATTTTTGACATGATGTATTCTCAAATTAAACATAACGGAAAAAATACTAGAGTAGGTTATACTAACCAAAAACCAGTTTTCAAAAACAACTATTTTGTTCCTTCTAAAGCTCCTTTTTGCACTAAGTGTCAAAGTGGTGGGTATTGGAAGAAAAACTATTCTTTGAATAGAGTTCAATCTCTTGATTTTCTTAAAGCATATTTTTCTAAACAAATGTGGATACCCAAAATTTTTTTATCTAAATATTCTGGATCCAAGCAAGTCTGGATTCTGAAAACATAACTTGTTTCTCATTTTTTTGGAAAATAGGAAAAGTACCAACAAAAACACTTGGTACATGGATAGTGGATGTTCCCGGCATATGACTGGTAACAAAAACTATTTTGAAAATATAATCAAGACTAAAGGAAGAAATGTAACTTTTGGTGACAATTCTCAGGGAGGAATTGTCAGTATAGTTAATATTGTTTTTCTTGGTAAAACATTAATTTCAAACGTTTTTTTTTGTTAGGGGTCTTAATCAAAACCTCATTAGCATAATTCAATTATGTGATGAAGGATACCTTGTGAATTTTAGGAATGAAAAATACTTAGTACACAATTCCAAGGAAGAGTTTATTATCTCTGCCAATAGGCAAGAGAATGTTTACACATTAAACATAGAAGACCATAGGATCCAAGACTTACATTGCCTAAGTGCCATGGAAGATAGTTCTTGGTGATGGCATAGAAGACTAGGTCACTGTAACCTTAGGAACTTATGTAAACTCTCTATAAAAATACTAGTTAAGAATCTATTGAAGATTATATTTGATTCTTATAATGTTATTGATCATTCTCAATATAGTAAGAAACATAAATCTAGTTTTAAATCAATCTGTGAAGTCTCAACAACTGATGCATTACAGTTGGTGCACATTGATCTTTTTGGTCCAACAAAAATTGGAATCATTGGGGGAAAGTATTATGTATTTGTCTTATTTGATGCTAACAATAGATTTATAGGGGTCTATTTTCTAGAAAAGAATTATGAATCTTATTCTTATTTCAAAAGTTTTAGAGCCCATGTTCAAACTGAGAAAAATATTCCATTGCAAACTATTCTTAGTGATCATGGTGGATAATTTAAAAATTCGGATTTTGAAACTTTTTGTAGTAGAAAAGGTATTACTCACAACTTTTTAGCACCTTCAACTCCTCAAAAAAATGGTGCAGTTGAAATAATAAATAGAATTCTTCATGAGATAACTAGAACCATGTTGAGTGAATATTCTAGAGGTAGACATTTCTGGGCTGAATATGTAAGTAGTGGTTGTTATACTATAAATCGATTTTAGATTAGATCATTTATTAATAAAAGTCCTTATGAGTTATGGAATGGTAGTAAACCTAGAATTTCATACTTCAAGGTTTTTGGTTTCATGGTATTCATCCTGAATAACAAATATAATCTACAAAAATTCTCACTAAAATCATATGAATGAATTTTCTTAGGCTACTCCACAACTTCTAAGTCTTATAGTGTTTTCAATAAAAATAATTTTACTGTTGAGGAGACAGTACAAGTAAAATTTTATGAGTCTGATCATTTTATTTTTAATCCATCCCAACCTATAACCTCCGATATGTTTTCAAAAACTGATATTAACGGTTGATATAAGATCATTCTAATAACGAAAAAGTTCATGAAAATATTTCTGATATATTTACCTAGTAAGACTTTCTACCCTTTGTGGATGAACAGGTTTTACAAAACCCAAGTAAGGTGTTTCTAAAGAGTCATCCCAGTGATTGTATCATTGGTGATGACAATCAACCTGTAAGGACTTAAAGTTACTTAAGAAATGAAGTAGAACATCTATCATTCCTTTCTTGATTGGAACCAAAAATAACTGATGAAGCTTTAGGTGATTATGATTGGATAAAATCCATGCAAGATGAACTAAATGAATTTGAAAGGATTAAAGTCTGGAACTTGGTTTAAAGATCTATGGAAACTTCTGTTATTAGATTAAAATGGGTCTTCATTAATAAGTGTGATCAAAATGGAGTCATTGTTAGAAATAAAGAAGACTAGTAGATAAAGGCTATAATCAACAATATGGAATAGATTATGAAGAAACTAGTGCTCCCGTATCATGTCTTGAATCTATTTGTATCTTACTTGCCTTTGCAGCATTTTTCAAATTCAAGCTTTTTCAAATGGATGTGAAATGTGCCTTTCTTAACGGTTATGTTCAAGAGGAAGTTTTTGTTGAAAAACCTCCTATTTTTGAAGAAACAAAACATCCTGATCCTATTTTTAGACTTACCGAAGCTTTGTATGGCCTTAAACAAGCCCCATGAGCTTGTTATGATAGACTTACAGGATGTTTTCTTCAAAATAATTATGTTAAGTGAAAATCAGATCCAACCTTTTTTATAAAAAAGGATATGAATAATGTTTTGATTGTTCAAATTTATATTGATGAAATTTTATTTGGTTCAACCCAGAAATCTTTAACTGATTCCATTGTAGATCTATTGAAATCTGAGTTTGAAATGAGAATGATGGGTGAGTTATCATTTTTCCTTAGTTTTCAAATTTCTCAAAAACTAGAGGGATGTTATATATCCCAACATAATTATATTAAATATCATCTAAAAAAGTATTGTTATGACAAAAATAAATTTATTAGTACTCCTATTGTTACCTCAAACGCCCTTGATATTGATGAAGTTGTGAAACCAATAGATCAAACATCTTTTAGAGGTATGATAGGAAGTCTAGTTTACTTCACAACTAGTCGACCAGACTTGATGTTTTCAGTATGCTTATGTGCCAGATATCAATCCAATCCTAGGAATATCTTTTAAAGGAAGTGAAATGAATTTTTCGCTACTTAATGGGAACCATGGATCAAGGATGATTTTATACTTTTGTAAATGATTTTGTTTTAAAGAGTTTTTTCGATGATAACTTTGGTGGATATAGATGGGATAGAAAGAGTACATCTAGAAAATGTCATTTATTAGTAGATTTGTGAGTCTCTTGGTCATGCAAGAAGAAACACTCCGTATCACTCTCCATTGTTGAAGCTGAATATAGAGTAGTTGGAAGTTGGTGTGCTCAAGTGTTGTGGATGCAACAGACACTCACAGACTATGGCTTGAGTTTTACTAAGACTCAAATATTGTGTGATAACACAAGTGACATTGCCCTTAGTAAAAATCTTGCACATCACTCTCGTGAAGAACACATAGATATTAGGCATCACTTTATTAGGGATAACAAACATAAATGAGATATCATTATTCAGTTTATCAGAACAAAAGATCACCTTGCTGACATTTTCACAAAATCATTACCCTCAAATATATTGGAATACATTAAACAAAATTTTGGAATGATAACCCTAAGGTAATCCTTTTTCATTAAATTCTTGTTAAACAATTATCCTTACAGTAATAAACTCTTTTTCATTGGGGGAGTACATTTTCTTTTTAGCATAATCAAATTTTTCGTAGTCATTTTTGAAAACATTTGTAACCAAAATTTTTCGTAATGTGTTTTTCAAAATTTTTGTATTAAAATTTTCATAATGGAAATTTTCAGAAATGAAATTTTTGTTCTGGAATTTTCATAATGAAACGTTTGTACTGGAACTTTCGTAATGAATTTTTCGTACTGGAAATTTCGTAATGAAACATTCATACATGAATTTTCGTAATAGAAATTTTCATACTGTAATTTTTGTAATGAAACATTCATACTGGAACTTTCGTAATGAAATTTTCGTACAGGATCTTTCATAATGAAATTTTCGTACTGGATCTTTCGTAATGGAATTTTCGTAATGAGAATTTTTGGAACAAGAAGTTTCGTAATGATACTTTTTGTACTGGAATTGTTCATACTCATAATTTTTCATACTCAGAATTATTCATACTCATAATTTTTTGTACTCATAATTTTTCGAACTAGGGATTTTCGTACTCATACTTTTTGTACTGGAGTTTTGGTACTCAATGTCTTTTCAACATCAAATTTTTCATAGTCAGTTTTTTGTAGTCAAATTTTTTCCTTCTAGAAGAATAAAACATATTATGAATAAACTTCTAGTCCAATCAGAAATGTATTATTTCCTTACTTAATTTATCATAGTGATATTTTTCTTTCTGGTATTTTCCTATGAGTTTTAAAAATTTTTGGATTCTAGTTTTCTTAAATCTAGTTGTTTTCCATAAAACCTCAAATGTTCGGATTAAATATTTCCTTGAGGGTATGATTTCAACCTTCAGATCAGATCAAAGGGTTTTCAACTGTTAGATGGTTTATGGAAGTTCAAAGTTCAACTCCATCGCCTATATAAAGGGAACCCCCATTGGTTGTACCACATAGATTTCAATCTCTAGCGTGTCGAACCTCTGCATCAGTTGATAAAGGCCATTCTGAATCATCCAGATCTCTCCATTGTGAATGTTTGTTGAATCTACTTCACAAGAAATGTCTACCTCGAAGCCAATTTCAAAATGGAATGTGTACAGAGAAATATTGGTCCATCCGAAAACATTACATTTACGATTCCATCATCTCCAAGAATATCATGCTGAATGGTTGGGAAGATGCCTGTGTATCCAAGATAAGTGGTCAAGATGCTGTCTATCTGGAGTTACTTGTAGAATTCTATAAATTAGCATGTTTTTATGAGGAAGGGGGACGAGATAATTTTTCTTTCAAGTCATATGTAAAGACTTAAAATCATACTTACACTAAGGTGGAAAGCTTGGTGGGGCTAGCATACGAAGTAGATGAATAATTTTGTTCACACAATCTCCCATATCCTCAAGGTAGTTTTGTTAAGGTTAAGGCCTTATAATTTCTTGGACTTTCTGATGTAAAGGAAGCAATGATTTCTCACCAATCTCCTAATAATTGGATTATATAGTTGTGGGTACCAGGTTTCATGGTTCCGAGAAAGGGAGATAAAGATACCCTAAAGAAAAGTGACATATATTTCATATACTTCATGGTGAATCTACGAAAAATAAACCTTATGAGGCATGTTCTTGTGACGATCATGAACATCATGGAAGGAAACCTGAGAGCTCAAATCATCTTGTACCCTCCCTTGCTATCAAAGCAGATTGTTCGGTGTTTAGATGCTTTCAAGGTTTCATGTAAGTCTAAGGTTAGGAATTGAAAGCTTATGATGGTCAGTGATGACACGCTGAAAAGAATGAATATGGATTTTTCTAATAAAAGAGTAGAATTTTATAATTTTCTAGAGGAATAAGCTTAAATCATTCAGGAAAATGTGAAAAAAGGTGAGCCAGTGAAGAAAGTTATTAAGAAGAGGAGGCTTAAGGAAGTGGTTTCTGAAGACAAAACCCCCAAAGCTATGTAAACCCAGTCCGCACAACCCCAGCAGAAAAAACAGAAAGCATATCCAGACGAGGAAGTAACTAAATGGAGAGAAGATAATGAGAAATGGAAATAAGGGGATCCATAGTTTGTATTAGACCCTTCTGAGGCTAAGGCCATAAAAGAGAGAGTATCTGATGAGCTTGAGAGGAAAGTAATAGAGAATAAGATGAAGAAAAAGATGTCTGAAGATGATCTTGTGCAATCTCTGTTGAGAGATACTGAAGTAGCCTCTGAGAAAATTCGCATTACATAATCTTTTTATATTCAACCATTACCAGAGACTCCTGGGAAAAAGTATTTTACTCTGGAAAAGTATAAAGAGAATGAATCTGGTGAAGAATTATAAGAAGAAGTTGTTGAAGAAGAAGAGGAAGAAGAATAAGGAAGTGCTGATTTAGATGACCTAATCAAACAAGTCGATGATTATCATGAAAATGCTGAATCTACAATACTTTTCACTCCAGTAAAGGTAGTTGAGAAAGAAGGAAACAATGATGATGATAAGGAAGAAGAAGAGATATGTAATGAATTGTCTGAGGAGGAAATAAGCTACGAGAAGCATTTTTATGAGGGAGAAGAGAAGGAGAAACCAGATGTAGACGAGATTGTTCAAGTATCTGATTCCAAGGAAGAATCTCTTAATTAGAAACTTATTACGAAAACTGATAAAGTTAATCAATTGATCATGGATACACCAACAAAAGATGTTATAAGAAATAAGGAGTTTCGTGGTTCTTCTAAAAGGAATCTGGTAAAAATTTACAAAGAACAATCCCCAAGAAATGTGTCTGATTCGGAATCATCAGCATAGGGTCCTGAATTTTTTGTCGAGTCTTTGAAAAAGTTGATGGACACCATAATGATATTTTTCACTATAGACTCCAGATGCGAGATGCTACAACACATTCTGAATGGAAAGTCAGAGTCTTTATCCATTGTTATGGATAAGTGTGTGAAAATTAAGGCTGATCATAGAAATTTCATTATCAATTATGATGTTTACAGGAAGACATGTAGCAAAGTCACTTTGTGGTCGATGAAAGTTGATGAAGACTCGGATGAGTTTGATCATCTTTAGAATGATGTTAAAGATTCTTTTGACTATGAGTACACCAAGATTAAGAATCTTCAAGATACGTTTTCCACTAAGAAAAATTCTTGGAATCAACAAGTGAAGGATTTGAATGATAAGGTTAAATCTCTTGCTAAAAATTTTAAAAGGTATAGTGTTCTCCGGATTGAGATCCAAGGAAAGATAGTAAAGTAAGATGAGTTAGTGAAGATGAAAGAAGAGGCCATTAAGGCTCAGGAAGATGTTTTAAAAGATCAAGATGAAAGGATAAAATCATTGGAGAGGTAATTTTAGGAGGATCAAAAAGATTTTAAGAAGCTGAAAACCTTGTTGAAGAAGCTAATATCTAAGGAAAAGAAGGAAAATAGACTCAATCCGTTCTTTTGTTGCATTTGTGTTTCCTTGTAATTTTTTTTCAAATCTAATAAAATTTTTGGTTGGTTGTATCGTGTGTTATTATGTAATAATTTTTCAGGTACTTTATTACTTTTCCATTCCCTTTAATTCTATTTTAAAATCACAAAGGGGGAGAAGGAAAAACAACTACTTAAAAAGGGAGATGGAAAATTTTAAAATAGTGAAGGAAAAATTTCTAAGTGAATATATCATTAATCTAAGGGGGAGTTACCCATTACGAAGTTTGTCATTCCAATGATAATGAAAATTCCATTCCGGAAATCCAGAATACAATCCTTAGAGTTTAAATGCCTAATGGTGAGTTAGTTGTATTCATCATCATCCATGAACAAAGGGAGAAATGTTTTATTTTCAATGTCAAAATTAATTTTTCCAAGTCCTTATATTCTTTTTCGTAAGGATGTTTGTACTTTCCAAAAGGGGGAAGATTGTTGAGTCAATAAGGTTTTCTTTATGAATTTTACATTTAATCTTGTTTTGAATATCACAAACACCTTATAATTAAGAAAATCTATATTTTACTTCTCTAAGGAAAATTTTTTTACTTAAGGAAATTTACCATAACCTTGATTTCCTTATACATATCAATATTTTACTTATGTGAAAAAATATGATTCATACCCAAAACCTTGGAATCATATAATGCTTAGATATGAATCATTCTGTTTTAGGATCATAATTATTGATATGAACTTTAATGAAGTTCCACTACGAATTCTTGATGTGAACTGTAATGATGTTCTGCTCCAATTTCTGGATATGAACTGTAATGAAGTTCCACTCCGAATTCTGGATAAGAACGGTAATGAAGTTCCACTCCGAATTCTAGATACAAACTCTAAGAAAGTTCCACTCTGAATTCTGGACTCTGAACATTTACTAGTTCGACTCCAAACTCTATAAGTTCAGATTCTGAACTTTGGTGAAACAAGACTCCATGTTTCCTTAGAAATTCAGACTCCGGATTTCTACAGAATTCAGGTTCCGAATTCCTACAAAACAGAATCTGAATATCCTTTTTCTGTAGACTTTGAATTCCATTTTGGTTAGACTCCGAACTTTAATTTATCTTCGATTACAATATTTTCACTTACACTCAGATTTGTTATTCTTGTTATAAAATGATGTCGTGCTTTCAGTTACACATGTTTTGTTATAAAACGATGTCGTCCATTCTGTTTCTACTTAACTGTTAGTTTAGTGACATGTGTACAGGTCTATCCTAAATTTATGGAAAATATGACCATTGGAGGAGGGAGTTAACCGTTCCAACCGAGCCTATAAATAGGAGCTCATTTGAAAGATCTTCATAACAAGATGTTCAATCTAGAGACCACACACTGTTATGGTGATTTCTAGAGACAATAGCTTTTCATTCCTTGTGTGTACTGAACTGATCTTTCATATTGCTTCGTGAGACTCCAAATGTTGGTGATTACATTTGAGGGATTCTGGGGATAGGAAGACAGAGGTGCCGACTACCTTGAAGTTCGACAGCATCCTTGCTAAGGAAGACAGATGTTCCAACCATCTTGAAGTTGAGGGATTGTGGGGATAGCAAGAAATAAACTCAGATCTTCGTATCGAGGGCTTACTCGGGTGTGGGTAAGAAGGAATTTCTTGAAAGTATAAATCAATATACCTTTATCCAAGGTTGTTGGATACCCATCTCTTTGGGTTAAATTATTTATATCTTGTTACTTGTTTTTGTTACATGTTTTTCTGATGAATTTATTATTGTAAGGAAAGTATAACCTTTTTATATTTCATTAAACATATACTCTAATTAATTTAGATTCTATACGCCTTAAGGTAGAATCTCATATTGTAAACTTTGGATAAGTTTCAGTTTTCGGATCCATATTTCCAGAAACAGTTTTTCAGAATCACTTCCCATATTTAAGCAAGTGTATAGAACTAGAAGTTTGTAACTTCTTACTTTGTCCCAATCATTCAAATGGTGTTAGAGGTGTTGTGAATTTACTTAGTTTAACTTTGTTAAACTTGGATCTTTCCTTGTTTAAGGATATTTTTAAAGTTTACAATTAACCCCCCCCCCCTCTGGTATATTGAGAATCTACATCATTATTTCGATCCTACAGTTCTATCCCAACTCGTAAGGATGTAACTCATGGAAACAAAGACTATATTTAATTAAGAGGAAGTGATTCTTAATCTTTATCTAAAAACTATCCCATGAATTTTATCTAATCTATGAGAATATGTTACATGTAATATAACAATAGATAGATAGAATAGGAATAATAATTTGGCATCATGTCATGCACAGAAGGTATGAATCATATTAATTAATAACATACATAATTTAGGAGGTACATTATATAATGAATGTGAAATTAAACATGTGAAATCAATTATGATCATAGTTATCAATTGATGGGGATAAAACATGGCCTTACATACATCAAAATTAAAATTGAGATTTTATGAAAATATCATAGATGCAACAAACCCTATGAGTTGTAAAAATAACTAAATTTTGATGTAATGAGCCCTAAAAATGAAAAGACACCAATTAAGGAGATTGGAGTTAATAAGATCAACCAAGGGTCATCTTGATGCATAGTAGGGTCATTTCGAGCATGGATTCACATTAATTTTATTTTCATTAATAATTTTGATGAATCACTATAAGGTTATGGCATATAAAAAAACAGTGAAACTTATTAAAGATATGTGGAATAGAAAATGATGCTAGGATACCTTTCGTGGCCTCATAGAGGACCACTCATCATTTTCATACCCTTAAATCAATCATGAATGGATGATATCAAATAAATAATCAAAGTCCCAGAAAATTTTTGAAAAGCGGTATTCCATAAATAGAAAAATAGTGTGGAAGATAAGAATTTAAATTAACTATTGAGATCATATATCTTACCACAATCTTTATAATACTTCTGATGGTTAAGGATTTAGATGTCGTGTAGGGGGAATAATAAATATGCTACCTTGGATGAGGATGCGAGCATTTTGTGTCTGAATGAATGCATTACCAATGGATAAAAGATGGAAATAATATAAAATGGTATTAAAACAATCTATGAGAATGATATTAACATCACCCACATATATAGAGTCACATGGTTTGGCTACATGGTTTTCCAAACCAATTAAAGTCTTCCTCCCATCCAAAATAGAAGGACCACCCTTGTAGAGGCTATGTGCATTGTATATACAACCGTGAACTACCTATGAAATAATATTATGTATATTTTTATTTAAAAATTCAAGGGTGTATGGTCTATTCTGAATGGTTTCAACGAAACCTTTTAGATCCATACCACAAACTGCCTCAAGCAAAAAAGTTATAGAAACTATACAGGCTCGGTATAATTGCTTCTCATAACCATGCAGCCCTTTTTACATCTAAAATTTTTATGGAAACAGGATCCAAACAAGCCCCAAACACCCCCGAATACCACTATTATTCTATTATGCATCATTATTAGGCCCAAAAAAATAAATTTAAATTAAAACATAATGATTAATGCATTTGAGAGAAAATGGATGTTACAAACCATCCTCCCCCACCTCTTTAATACAACTCATCCCTGTGATTCCCTTATGAGGGTGGTTAAACATCGTCAAGAATATTTATGGCCACAATTAATGTACATAAGCTTCATACTACCTTGTATCATTGCGTATGAATCTATACTTTCATAGTACACAGACAAGATGGAATGACCTACCTTAGAGTGCCATAATCCACCAATCATTTATTCATATTGGATTCTCATTGAAGGAAACAACTTCCTATATCTCATTCTCCTAATGGTCAAATGAATTTTAAGGTTTTGGATGATATCCATGACGTTGTGATATGTGGAAGATTTTAGTCATGGTAGAGTACCTCAAAGGTAACAAGAAAAAATGGATATCAGGATGACTCTCTCCTCCACATTGAAGGATTCAACAAAGAAAGGTTATTACTTTACATGTCTCAGAATTCCTCTAAAACCCAATCTATGTGACACAAGAAAAATGACCTGATGTAAAACCCAAAACACTACAAATTGATTATTATTATCTATATAAGGATTATACATGGAATGATATGTAATCAATTTATTGTAAATCAGTTGTACACTCTCTAAATTATCATTAATGAGACTAGGACCTGGTAGTGTATCCACAGATTCCTCTGACAAGCCTAGAGGTGGAAGACATGACCACCATAAGGGGAATCATTTGAATCCGTATAAATTAATTACTAATATTTGTTTTTGTAGGAACAATAATCAATACAAATATGATTTTTCCATTAGACATTGAAATCACATATATAAAACTAAATTATATCCTATAAAACCCATATCCTCTACTTGAACCTCCCATCAGTATTAGGGTTATATGTTGTACTCAAGTAGAACTATGAACCTAGTTCCACCTCCAACACATTCCAAAATGGTTCGAAAAAATGTGAATCATGGTCTGATACAATATAATGTAAAACACCATGATGGTAAAAATATTTTAAATATAAATCCCCTAATTCTCATGAACTGATAAGGTCTCAAAGATTGGTATGAATTGTTCAACCCTAGTCAATATATTGACTATTTACCATAGTACATAATTACCTTGATGGGATATTAGAAATTAAAATAAAAAAACTTGGTTATTACATTCCATTTCAACTCAAGAATGGATTGATGATATTGAAGTATATTATGAAACTCATGCATTTCCATCAACTTCTATCAAATAGAGAGCCGTGTAATGAAACCTAAAATATGACACTTCATAGCTGGCCGCCAAAAATGATGATGTATATCATAAAACATAATTGTAATCCTAGTTTTTACATCACAAATAGTGGCATGATACATTCACATTAACTCAAAATTTATATCTGAAGGTTCCTAGACAATCCCATAGAAGAGTAGGGTCTCATTCTAATCAATGAATAAACTAGGATGTGGAGTATCACAAGAGAAAAATTACCTCTATATGACTCCCAATATATATGATAGATGTATCATACACAGATGATCCATATGATTGTATTTCACTACTGGAGTTGAAAAACTTTTTTCCCATCCTATTTCTGATCATCTAGGTGTATATTAGAAAGTTAATCTATCAGTTCCCACACACTTTTGGCTTCTAAGATGCATTTTTTCAGATTCTTCTATCATTGTGAATCAACCAAGATATTAACATTACCATGTTTTTATAAAATAACTAAATCAATGGAATTCATTGATTAAACCGTATTATGATTCTCAATATTCATGTTTTTTGTGTAGATATGAATTTAATAATTTTGTGATCTTTGTAATCTATGAATCACTCACCCAGTGGATAATTCCTCTAAAAGAATATGGAATATATCATGATAGCTAGGAAGAGATCATTTTTGAGGTAATTATCCTCATAAGGCCTCAACTAGTGGGACCCATACCTGATAACCTATTCACCATAATTCAGTGATTCTAATAACCTAATACAAAAAGCATCACAGTAAATTGGGTATCCTCTATTTGACTCTAGAAGAACCTGGATTGACATTGATGTTTGTATACAATTAAACACATGTAATGTGTTATAACAAGATTTTGGATAGTGGAATTTAACTTCCATTTACATGAATCCCAAAAGATACCCTTATATGAATGAAATGTACTCAATGAATCTCCAATAATATCCAACAAGACAGAGGAAGCAATATATTTCAAACACATTCGTGGGATGTTCCTAAGATAATAGGGCGTTAACCTTCTCTAGGTCAACTGACATTCCTACCTTTTAGATGATATGTCCACTGAAGTGAACATTATAGAACTAAAAGTGGAATTTATTTATCATTACATATCAATGATTCTATCTTTGTGTATTCAACACAATCTCTTGAAATATTCTATGGTCGTGTCTTGTGAAAAAAATACTCTTAGATTACACCAAATAAGAGTTCCAAAAAGGAATCCATGTAGGTGGGGAAAACCTAATTCATAAAAAACATAAAAACTTTTGCAGCATTTGTAAGGCTAAAAAACATTATCAAATACTCATAAAACTAATACCAACACTATAATTTTATACATGGTATGTATAATTTCCTCACATTCACCTGATAGTAGCCTTATCTCATATCAATATTAGAATAAATGGCCCCTCCATATAAATTTTCGAAGATGTAATAAATTTGAGGAAGTGGATATAGGTTTTTTACCATGAGATGGATAAATTGGCAGTAATCAACATAGAAATAGAGTGTAACATCCACCTTCATTAGAGAATGGAATGGTAAACCCCATGAAGATGTTCTAGTTTTTGTAAAAACATTTCCTCTTGATCTTCATGTTACATCATGAGTTCTTAGAGCTATGTAGAAGCCATTCTATTAGGAGGAAAGGACACTAGTGTCACACCTATTAGTAGCACAATGTTGATCTAAAATTATCTCTAATGATGTAATCTAGAGAAATCATTAGGGGATACATTCTAGAAAAGATCCATGATGAGAGGAAATTCAGCAATCTGCATTCTCGAATCTCACATAAAGATACTCTACATTTGAGATTTTACCCCACTAAGCTGATAATGCATGGCTCAAGATCTACATGAATAGATATCACATTCAAAATTATGGGTGTAAATTTTTCTGTGGTTCATATGAAAGACACCTAATAGTGAAAACAAAGTGCTTGGTCTCAATAAAGCACAAATCTACTCTATACTGAAAATGATATCATAGCCATTAATAATAAAGAGAGAAAAACTCCACATGAAACATTATTGACCTATCATAAGGGAAAATTCTCTAAACTGAAGTAGACCTTGTAATTTAGCCCTTATCATTGTGTTAATGGTCATGAACCATCTAAAATGTTTTATTGCCAAGACCATACGACCACTAATTATAGTAGATAAGATACAATTTGATGATCATGTATGAAAGGGAGATGAAAAATAGTTATAATATACTAGTGTGTCTCCTTATATAGTATAAAAAATAGACACTACTCCTTGTGTGTATTTTTCACAACATATAGAAGGCCAAAAACACGTCCTTGAAATACTATCTAACTATCTTGAGGAGTTCCACTCAACTAATTTTTAATCTCTATGTCCTGATTACATTAACCATTTCCCATACCTCGACCATATCTTCTTGTAGAAGAAAAATAACATCCTATGGTGTATTGTATCATCATGTACCTAAAAAACATTTGGTATCGATCCTTTTTTATAACAAACTAGTTGAAAAGATCAGCCTATATGATGAAGGATACCCATCCTATTACAATCTTAGAAATCGATTGGGATCTACTTTCAGAATGAATTCATATAGACATTACCACCACACTATTGAAACGTCACATTGATTTTGGTGCATGTCACCTAGACAAAACAATTTCTATGTGATCCCTCAAAACTGTACAACCTAGTTCTCGAAGAACTATCTTTATTCTTCTGAACTGAACCTCCCTAACTCAATATGAATGATTTTATATGGTTCCATTATAATATAAAGGCTTATTTCACTACCATTATAAATATTAGACTTCTGAAATATGTTCAACTATGATTGGAAAACATATAATTTTATTTTCACAAACCACCTCATTGCCACCAACTCATCACCGGTTAGTGATGTAGTGAAATTTTGGAGCTTGGTGAAGTGAGAAGAATACTTGATAATGATCATGTTGTCATACTAATTATTCATAAACTCCATGGAATGATCTTCTTGTTGATTCTAAATAATTAATTAATCATAGAGGGATATCTGTAATTATTCCCAAATAATTCTATAAGAACACTTGGCCTAAGATATGATGTCTTACTACTTCATGGAGGAATTAGACAACATATAGGTAAAAATCATGGCCCTCATCTCTGGAGGAGTACCACAATTTTCAATAATTGAAATTATTTCTACAATCCATTACCCTATATAATTCTTTCCACCATTCAATAATATGGTTTGAGGATTCTAAAAATTGAAATCCCAATTCACCTCTTCCATAGTAGGTGCATGATGGGGAGCACCTTAAACAAACTTCAAAAACCAAAATAATACATCGTGGACCAATGTATCTTTTCACAGTTGATGACAAGTTAGAGGTGCCTCAAGGTACTTTATATAATGTATCACTGATTTCATAGGGTCCACTGGATTATGAGTATGATCATCACCACCATCTTCATGTTCGACGTGAGGATGTAGCAGTGGCATAACTGTACAATTTCTAAGCACACACCTATAATTGATTCATAATAGGTAGAAAATGTGATTATAAAAGGAATAATCACAAGTCCTTCCTAAAATAAATTCCTGATCTTGTCTTACTCCTAGATCCAAGCCAAGAGATAATGAAATTTAATAGAATTGATAAATCGAGACATAGCCTAAATCCAACAATGATAGTAGGATTAGGGTTAGGATATATTTTTACTCAAAAGCATATTTGAAATGTGTTGTTTCAATTGATGGGTATTTGAAAAAACCTATTTAAATAAAATTTGAAAACATCATATATTGGTAAATATTTGTATATAAATAAGATTTTAATAAGTTTTATTCCCATTTATTGAGGTATGGTAATCTTAGAATAACTTATTGGGTCAAAAATTCCAAAAATATTGAATGGGAAATACACATTAGAAACTAGGATTGGAATTATAATTAATTTTAAAAAACACATTAAGCCAGTATTAGGATATAAAAGTTCATACATAGTTATTTTATTTGATGAACTATCATTTATAATCATTAAAATTGACTTAATATTAAATTTAGGTTGGAATTAATCAATCAAACAGAATCATGTTGAATAATTGATTAATTATGTTTTCACCATCAATATATCTAGGAAACAATTGTTTATAATAATGTTAGAAATTTAACTGGATAAATTATGACATCATACCAGAAATATTATACACTAAAAGGTATAATAGATAAAGAAATAAAATATATGAATTCCACTATGAAATATAGATATATAATGGAATAATTAATAACATTTAAATCCAATCATAACTAGCATGATACATAAATTATATTCCCTCATATCAACAAGAAAAGGTAAATAAACACAAGATGAAAAAATTAATAATAGTAGTGGAACAAAATAAGTGCTATACCAAATGGTGAAATCTGATCAACCATAACAGATCTACCAACAAAGAAGCAACCCATACAATAAAATTTAGATTTCCTCTATATGTGGTTTTGATACTCCTAGAAATGAAATAATTACCAAATTCCATTATTCCTAGTCTCTTTTATAATAAAAAAATAGAAATAAAAAGTAAAATAGTTATCTGATACATCTTTTTAGTGACCCACCCCAAATGCCATGTAGCACTACATTAAAACAATGGAAACAAGACCTCAAACATGCCAGCCCATATGGTAGAGTCTAATGACTTTTTTTGAGGGCCTATGTTGTTTCCTAGGGGAGATAATTATCCTATATATAAATGTGGATATAAATGGTAAATAAAAAATTGTAAATATTTGAATAAACTAGTAAAATATAACCAGACAAGTAACATGTACTTTCAGTTGTAGCAATAACAGACACACAAAAACATAATATTAATAAAAAATACAATGAAAGCATAAAATATAATTCTAAAAAAATGAGGACACAATGAAAATATTCATGAAGTACTATACATATATAAAAATATCTCAAAAAAACCCTGGGATACAACCATATAAAATATGTTAAAATAATATAGAAAAGGTAAAAGTGGTAAGTATAAGAATATATATCATTGGGTCGGTAGTATAACCCCATAATACATCTTTGAAAAATAAATAAGCATTATAATCTGGTTGATTCAAATTATATAATCTTGAAATCATGATGTCTCCATGAGTTCAAATGGTATCCCAGGATGGGCGCAGGCTACAATCCATGTGGGATTCCACCAACATTGTATAGATCAAACCAGTTTGTGAAATACATTGTTAAAATTGGTACAATATATGTAAAAAAATGGAAATAAATAAATTATAAATAAATAATACCCAATTTGATTCTATCAATGTGTTCTTGTCCAATTCTACCTGCTTTAGAATAATTAGTATATTTGAAAATTGGGTACATATTCAACAAATAAGTTGTATATATAGTTCATCATAAATAATGAAACCAAATGATAGGTGACCCTAATCATGTTCATTACTTGGTTCCTGAATCCCTATTAAATCATTTATGAAATGTAATATTTGTTAATTATAATAAGACATAACATATAATCCAAAAAAAGCATCTTTCAAATCCAGTATAGAATAATATGTCCTTTCATCGAAATCATTATGAAATCCCAATGGTTAATACCCTTTCCTATAATATAACCAATACCATCTAGTACATCCATTTGATCATTTAATTCCATCCCTCATATCACTCTTGATATAACTACCTTAATTCCTCTCCCTGATGTCTCACACATGGGGCCGAGTATCACCTATGGAGTGACATATCAATCATTCTAATGAGACCATCCATGGTTACTCACCTAAATAGCTAGTGTCAATAAAAATTATAATAAACCAACTAAAATGGATCTTTAAAGAAATTATCTGTCTATCTTATAACATCAAATATTTTATAACCCTGAATATAAATCCCATCCATGGAGTCCTTATGTTGAGACACATGTTCTCTCCTAATCATTATTTTCAGGAATTGAATCCAAGATCACATATTATCATAATGAATTTCATCTTAATCATTCTCAATGGGTTAGCACATGAATTTTATCCAAGTCACGAAATAGAGGAATAATCCATAATAAAAAAGACATTTAGCAAAATCATAAAAACAATGGTTCAAGTAATACACAGAACATACAATGAATATGCATTAAGAACATGCATATGGTATTCATAATATTGTATAATTAATAAGAAATTAAACATGAGAAATGATGTTTGATTATATTAATCCTACTAGAGTGCATACTCATGTTTTCTAATTTATTTAAAGTCAATTTTAATTTTAAGGAACTTATAACAGATGAAACAAACCATAAAATGTGATTGAAAAACTAATGTGTAAGAGAATTAGGCCTAAAAAAAACACACCCATGGGTGTCGCTAATGTTAATGAGTTCAAACAAGGGTCATCATTCAACACACTCAATTCATTTTATACATGGAAACACATGCAATTTAATTTTTTAACAAGTAATAGATGTCACAAAAAGGTTCTGATTCATGGGAAACATGTACCATAATGAATTTAATGAATCTTTTGAAAAGTATATTGACCACCTACATTTGCCTCATAGAGTACCACTCATCTATTCCAAACCATCGAATCGGACTAGAATGACAGATATCAATTATATTTTCAAATACCCTGAAAATATAGGAAAAGATGTCACACTAAATTAATAGAACTGAGAATAATAGAAACTTGTAATATGTGGAATATGATATTATATATTAAAACAATATTTCTAAAGATTTTGATGGATAAGGATATGTATTCCATATGAGGGAGATATCAAAAACACTAAGTTGGAGTAGGAGGATGAGATATTCTTGATAGTGGAATATGGTATTTAATTTAGAGAAATGTAGAGAAAGGGGGAAACTATTTAATTTTTTTAGTGATAATTTTCAATTTTACACACATTGACATAAGGGATTTCCTTGGCCTCAATTTTTTCATTTAAGTGCACTATCCGTCTTCCATGCTACTTCCCAAGGAGGACCCTCGAACAGGCTTGGAAAACTTTTCATCGACAAATTTGAAGCATGTGAAAAAAGCATCTTCAACTTTTCTAAGACAAGGTTTACATGTGTTCAAGCCTTTATGAATAGTTTAAAAGAAACTGTGAGGAGACGTGCTCCCAATTCACTCAAACTACATTGATGGAGAAACCATATGTGATGGGTGACACAGTTTTTCTCATCCATGTTTCCTATTTTGTTTCTTTTAATATTTATAAATAGAGCATAAAATAAGCCTCATACACCCTTGAGAGATCCATGTATGCATTAGATATCATTATTATGGCCATACAAATGAATTTAAATAAAAAACAATTATTCATTCCATTGAGAAAAATATAGACATTAAATATTCTTAAAAAATTAAAATAAAATAGAACATAAAATAGGAAATAATATAATTACATTTATGTAGTCACATAAATTAATATGGGAACATTAACATGGTGGATAAATATTCTCAACTAATAAGGGATATGAGTTAATCACTACATACAATCCTATTTCTCATTTTAATTAAAAAAATGAGAGTTAATATGTAATATAAAAAATATAAATAAAAATGATAATTAATGTAGCTAGTTCTTTATTGATGAATAAAATAATTAATCCCCTTATTTAATAATTTTCTATTTAAAATCATGAATTTAATGATTCATTGGAACATAAAACTAAAAGACTTCGTTATTAATTGAATTAGAATCCATTAATTTAAGGAAAATTTTATGGATTCTGAATCCCCATGAATTTACCAAAATTTTACGTTAATTGGATTCATTGTTAAAAATAAACACAACCTATTAGAAAACAAATGTAGTTAATATGATAAATATCTAGGAGAATGTAAATTGAGATGAGTAACACATAAATTGAACATCCACTTAGGGAAATACAATATAAATAGATATATAATATTTTTTAGTATTGTCATTAAAATTTATAATAAAATTATTCATATTTATTTTACCAAATAAAATTAATTTAATATTCATTAATACACATATATTAATATTATTTTTCAATAAATAATATCCATGTTTTAATTATTCTATTTTTTACTAGATGTATATGTTATTATTTCCTAGTATAAGATCCAATGTATATAGATGTTGCGTTTTATAATGTTAATGAATATGTTGTACATGTTTTTGAAATATTTGAAGAGTATAATTACGATTTCATGAATATTTTTTTTATAGTTCCTAAATATCATATAAAATACACTTATTTTTGAATTTCACATTAATAAAATAAATTTATATTTGTTATATAATATACCAATAAATATTTTAATTAATAAAATATGACGAAATAAAAAATTTATCATTATTAAATAATATAATTTGTATTTGAGTTATCCTATTCATTCATTATGTTGAATTTATATCATTGTTTTTTTATAACATGAACCATACCCAAACAATATCATGTTATAACAATTGAATGTGTAAGAACATAATATTATTTAGTAATAATATAATTGTTTTAAATGTTTAATGGTTTTGTAAATATTATTATTTTCATGAAAAATATTAGGTATCTTAATACACATATAAATAAGCCTACTAAACAGAATCCTTAATCCCCATGTATTTGTAAAAAGAACCATGATTCTCTCAGAATCAATAAGAGGTGAATTTACACTAAAAATAGGATCATAAATGATTTAAATTTATTTATTCTCCACACACCAAAGAGAGAATGTACTAAAAACCAAATAGGTAAAATAAAAACCAATTCATTGCATCATCATTTTTCTCAAAAACTGGAATTATAAAAATCCATCAGTATGTCTAACATGTGGTGAAGATATCCATTGTTCACATGCATCAATCCAAGACTAAATTATAAAGAACATACACCACCTCTATTTGGTGATATCCCTTTTCCTGGAACTAGAATAAGTGTTTATACAAACTCTTAGAGGAGAAGGTAGGGTGTGAGGTATAAAGTCATGTAAGGTATAACCATTTCTTCCATAAAATAAAAAATATATATTAAAAAAAATTGTGTAGTAAATTTAAAATAAATAGTGAGTGTCATGATATAAGATATTCATATTTAATGAAACATTTATCTATTTTATCAAACAGAATAAATTCAATAAATTTTAAAATAAAAAATTTATCTAAATAATTTTTTCACGAGTAATACATCATTAATCTGTGGAATATATATAATAAAAAAATGAAAAAATAGAAACCATGGTCATCTACTAAGGTATGTTAGTTTATGAATATATGATTCTAACAATTCTCCAATCCATGATCATGGTTAAACATGGGTATACACATCTCTTTAGCATCGTCATAGTAGGAATCATCATAATACCAATAGGGTTAATCAAACTATTCAAGTATTTTTATGAATTTTCATCATCAAAACAATTATAAGGGATCATGTTCCTAACATTATTATCTGAAATAAACATAAAACAATATAGGCTCTCCTGTTCTTATTCAATCAACAAATATTGGTATAATAATATCATTTCAAATAACACAACACTTACAATTCAATTTCCCAATTATTTTACAATATGACAAATAAATTTCAATATAAAATAATTGGGTTATCATCAATAAGTTAATAAATATAAAAAACAATCATAGGTTTTAATCATTTTAATTTTTTCATTTTTTTAAAAAAAATACTCAAACAGTTTCATCAAATTCATCATTTTTATAATTCACAATAAATTCAAATTACATTTGAAATGGGGGGTTTTCCCAAAATAAATTTTATTTTGAATTTCTTAATAAAATCACATTAAATAAATGATTTATAAATAAAATGAATATTATATAAAACAAATCATGATATTTAATGACAACTGTTTGTGGATTATATCAAATGGAACCACCTACAATTTTATCACAAAATCAATCTATCATCAGCAGAAATGGAAAAATGGTATTGTTTTTTGAGATAGAGATCTAGAAATCAATCCTAGAATCAAGAACCAAAGAATCAGAGTTTGGATTAAACCATTACTTGATGATATATATTTCTCTTAATTGTATATAATTTTATATTCAAAATAACATTTATATAAGAGATCCACATTCCCTGAGGATATTGAACAAGATTGGAATTTCTTTGATGTACCACTGAGTGGTTTGTGGTATAAAAATAATATCTTATGATCCTTAAAAACTAATTAAATCACATTACTACCGAATGAGTTGGATTGGATTATTAAGTATAGGTTATTAAAATTAAAATAATATTTTGGCTCCTTTTAAATCTGTGCACATGTTTTATTAGGGAGGGCCGCACGATTGGAAAAACTGTGTTCCCTTACTATGAGACACTACTATTTATCATTCACAGTATCTCCATGGTAGGTGTATAGTTTTATTAACCATCTTCCAACAATGAAAATTCAACATGATATAATGTATGTGGTCTAGAGGGTCTTTCCAAAGGGTTTGGAAACTCTATGCATCCTCATCCAAAAATCACATCGAAGGAAACACAATTACATAAGAAAAGATGATTGGTATTCCCTTAAAATGATCCAACCATTCATAGTCTTAAAGGCCAAAAATATATTTAAAATTTCACCCAAAATTAAGTGAATTAATTCCCAATAAATGAATGACAATAACTAGGATATATTACAACATGAACCCATTTAATGTTATGTTACAACATCGTCACCATAAAAATAATATATCTATTTAAATCCCCTCAATTTGTTTATATTTTAGAGATATTATGTAACATATCTCTAATCATTTTATCACTCTCGTTAGTCTAATGATTTTCAGAAACAAGCTATCATATAACATGGGTCAATGGAATAAATTTCTCTTAAAGTACATTTGTCGTGAAATAAAAAATAATTGATGGATGCTTGCCCACAGATAAATCGTGCTCAACATCAAGATCCTAGACACATATGATATGAGAAGGGCCAAATAGATATTTCCATTACTACGAAACATAGAACATGTTATGTATTTATGTCAGTTATATTAGATGTGATAAATCGTAATCCAAATTTACTATCATCTCAAAAATATGAAAAGGCCCCAAAAATCATGGTGTATTTTAACCTATCTCCAAAGACATCGGTGAACCAGCTTTTGTAAAATCCTGATGAATTCATGGTCACCAATAGAAATATCCAAAGGTATATGATGATGATCCACATAAGAAATATACTATCTTTTAAATGTCAACATTCTCTGATGAATCAATTGAATCACTATCTTCATCACGTTAGGAAAACTCTATCTATCCATGGAAGCTTATCCAATATACAACTAATATACTGTAGATTCAAATAAACATCCTTAAAATGAATCAATAGTATCCATTCTAATCAATCACATGTAAATATTATTATAATAAAACTAATATTTTTCCAAAATATTAATCCATTCTAAAATCATTAATAATTGAACAAATAATATCCCAATGAATAAAAAAATATCTCTCTACAATGACCTCTTTATATGGATGTAATATCATACTCAACTAAAAACTACTTCACATTAGCCCCTGAGGGCCCCTCTAATTGGTGAGCTAAAACATATAACTATATTATAAAAAAATTCAAATGGAACATTGTGAAAATTAAAAAAAAAATTCACATTATAATTTCCCAACTCCTAATCATTTTTTCTCTCCAAAATTGGTAATAATTTTAAGGATTTGGTTAGCCAATCAATCCCTACCCATATCAAATTACATCCATCTGGGTTATGAGGAATCTAAACCATAGAATTAATCAATATATAATCCCACATCTATGTGATAACTGGAAGTGAATGGTGAAAATCCAATGGACTCTGTTCCCCCACATTGACCTTCCATCTTGTATATCAATGAGAAAATATCATAAATTCCTCATCGCATACCAAGACACCATTTAACTACCCAGAATATAATATAAGTTTTTTTATCAAGGAAGAATAAATTTTTATTGATGTCATCCATCTCGAAAACTCTATCATTACATTAATATTGTTCTGACATATATTGCTCTCCATGCAATATCAACATCACATTTATTACCCGAAACACTAATTTTATACTAAACATCATTTTATTTTCATAATTATTTAAATGTGATACTTATAACATATCCATTAAACATATTAATTTTAATATAAATAAATTATATAATTTTTAATATTCATTTTGTATAAATAAATGAATTTGATAAAATATAGAATTTGGTAAAGTAATAATATGTTTAAAAGTTTTAATTTATCAAATGAACTTATTTTTATTTCCTTTTATGAAAAATAATAAAATTAATTTTAGGCCCTATTATAAAAATAATTTGATAAAAAACATCATTTTTTTATTAATAACATTGAAATTAGGTTCGGTTTATTTTTTGGTATTTTTCTAAAAACATCATTTTTTATGAATATTGAAAAAAATGTATTTTATTTTAAAACATCATTTTCATCTAATTTATTTACATGGTTAATATATATTTTAAATTGGAATAAATGTTTAATTATATTTTATTTTTATATGTTAATCCAATTTTTTTCATTATAACCAATTTTATATTGAAATTGGTTATAAAAACAAAGAATATTTTTGGATATTTTGACATTATAATACTAAATTATCGTCCCTTTTGAAGGATTAAATTTAAAATGATTTTAAGAACATAATTGATTATAATTTGGAATAAAATATTCAAAATTTTGAATTATAATAATTTTTAATGTATAAAATAGTTAACATATTTTTATAAGAATGGATTAGTGGCTATAATTAAATTAAATTCCAATTATTAAGGTTAAATTAACCTTAACAAAGAAATAAACCTTAATCATAAGGGCCAAAATAACCATGTAACATGTCCAAAAATTCATTGGATATAATGATTTAAACCACAAAACATCATTTTATTTTTTTTTGGGAAAAACACGGGTACATATAACATGTAATAAAAAAATGCCATGTATGTCATATCCCTCCCATTTAAAAGGCCATATCATTTCTCACATCCTCACAACTATAATAGAACATATGCTAGGAAATACTCATTCAAATATTCTTATCATTATCCCTACCATCCACATTTAATCCAAAATTTGTTAAGAAATAAATACAAGGATGCCTACTGGTGAGAACAAAAAGGAGTTACACAATGAAGATACAACATCCATCTTGAAGCCCTATTCAATTATTTTTATTCTGCACCACCTCAACTCTACTTATTCCATTAATAGAAAAATCAATATAATCTCTAATATACTGATATTTTTCCATTATATGTTTTTTAACTAGAATATAAAAACCATATTATAGGAAACTAACATATTAATTATGTGTTTGGAGAAATACCGCCTCATGAAACAATGATTGTTTGTATTTCCTATACCAACATTCATGGATGGAAACTATAATATAAATGAAATATATATATGAAATATATTATATATATTATATTATATATTTTATTTTTTATTCTTATGTATTTATTTTTAACATATTCCCTGAAATATTTCATATTTTTCAAATTCGATAACAACATTTATGGACATGTGGACTACCGCCTCCTCAAAGCGATGTTATTCGTTAAAACTCTATATAAAATGTATTAAAGATTGTTCTGAAATCATATATGATGTATATGAAATAATAATATGAGAAGAATAATTATATATATATATATATCACTTTTGTTCTTACATTCAATACACCAATAAAATGGAAAAAATGATCATCTATACATATGGCCTATCATCTCCATGATCAGTGCATTTTATTTCAAACATTTGTATTATATATATTATATTAATAAAAAAATAATGAATATAAATTATATTTATATTATTATATAATTTCCTGAAATAAATATAAATATATATATTTATAAGTAATAATGATATAAAAAATTAAGACACATTAGGAGAAAAAATGAATATTAACCAAATCGTAATTTAAAAATAGAGTTGTTAAAAATATGTAAATATAAATTCAAAAACAAACCAGATATGGAAATAGATATAATTATATGTTTCTATTATATATTTACAACAAATAATAATTATTATACATTAGTTTTGAATGAATATGATGAGATTCAAGACAAAGTGTAAGTTAATTTCAGTAAAAATTTTATTTTTATGAGATACATGCTTTTTTCAACTATCAAGGATTTTGTCTGGTGTTCATACTACCGATGATTATATAATTTAATTAATATATTTAAATTTATGGGTATTAAAAAATCCATTTTATAATATTTTTTTCATTAGAATTACACATTTTATGTTTCCAACTCAGTAATGTAATATTGTTTCAATATTAAATTTTTGAGACACATGTTTTGTATTGAAACGTTTTTATTTAACAAGCTATATATGATTCTAATTTGCAAGTTGTATCATGAATAAATGTGTTTTATGATATATTATGATCCTTTTAATTAACATTTTTTAAATGGAGACTATGATTCAATGTTAGTAAGTGGTAATATTTTATGGAAACAATATCATAATTTATCAAGATTGATTATGATTATGGTTTCATTGATTGAATATTTTGATCCATCTTTCTGTAAGATTCATTAATTTTCTTGAAAAAATTTATTAATGATATCTACATGTATTGAAACCATTTTAACAATATTTCATACTCAAGATAATATATTATATTTATTTATGAAAAATCTAACATTAATTATATATTCGGACAGAAAATAGTTTATTCCAAATTACATTTTTTGAAAAATTATTAGCAAAAAAGTTTTCAATTGCTATTTTAATATATTATTCAATGAAAAGGTATTTATAAAACTTGTATGGTTTTAAAAGATTCCATTATATGTTTTCAAGTCTATTTTAAAAAGATAAAACTTTTCAAAAGATTTTGTGTTTTAAAAAGTATTATCTAAAGAATAAAAGATATTTTCATTATGAAATTGTTATAAAGGGTCATTCAAAATTACTTTTTTTATAATATAAAATCCATTTATTTTACTCATTAATTTCTTGTAAAAATATCAAATGGTTCCGTTCATATTATTTCTCTTAATGATTTATATTTTGATGGTATGTTGTTTATGAATCATGTTCTTATTCCACGTCTTTTATTCTAGTTAAAACCGCTTCTTTTAATGGGTTAGTATTTTATGAAATGATTATGGAACCTGTGTTTTTCATTGATTGCAATATGAGTAGATATTTATGATACCCATTTATTTTCATAGTATATGATATGATTTTTTATTACCTTACCTCAAATTTATCTATTATTTCATTATGATTTGGGAGGGACCTTTATCTCCCTAAAATGCATTGGGTAATGGTTTATATATCATGAGAAAATTATTGGAATCAATTCAATATGCTTGAAACATTATGTTATTATAAAGGAAAACTAATACCTTATAATGGAATTATAGTTACTAGGATGTTGGTTTGTCCCACCCAGTAGGTATTATCGCAATGAATATAGATGTGAGGAAAACATTATCGACATCAGGATGATATGGAAACCCAATCCACTCTCGTACAAATGGGAAACATGATCCATTACATGGAAAGGACTGAAACTGGGGTTAGTGGTGTGTCCCACCTTATTGGTGATGTTACCAAGAAGTGTCTTTTCTATTAATTCATATTCACTTATATGTAATGATATCTCATGTATATGTATGACATAACTCCAAGACTTATTCCTATGACATGATTTCATAGATTATAATCTTTATTTTTAAATGTTTCATGGATTATTAAATACCATAATATATTCCAGGATACATTTTTCTGATTATATGATATGTAAGGTGTGATATCTTATATTTTTATCAAATTATCATACAAATATACTACTATTTATTCTTATTTATAACATGTTTACCCTTACTGAGCATCTGATCTCTCTTAATTATATTTTTCATTCCCCATATTATAAAAAAGTGTATTATTTTTAATGTGTCAGTGATGGATGATATTCCTGAATAACCATGTGTGAGATAGTTTACCACACTTATTTTTGAGTTTTTATGTTTCTATAATTCCAATAGAACGAGTCAATTGTAGTCTTTGGGTATCTATTTGTATAATGTCTTAAGTATTCCTCAAAATTTATGTAATGTTAATGTTTGAAAATAGTGTGTCCTTATAGATGGTATCGTATAAATTTTTTAGTAAAACATTGTATTATATTATGTGAAAAAGTTATTGAGAACCATTACTATATGTATAAGGATAAGTCTATGTATTATGAAAGTATAGGAACATTCCATGGTATTTTGGTAAAGGATTGATTTAGTGTATTACTAGAATTACATCCATTAATTGATATTAAAAGTGGATATGGAGGTACTCTATATGTACCATATTTTAACAACTGTGAAAAGGTGTCTCATACATGAATCATTGTAACATGTTACATGGAAATGGGCCTTGCAATAATTGTGGTACTAAACTACATGGTGATATGTTTTGGGAATTCATAAAATATTCCTAATCCATCATGATAAATTTAAATTGAATTGGGATATGAATAAAATATTATAAACCCCTGTTTTCATAAAAGGAGTCATAATGTAGTCGTATTATAAGGGAAATTTCATTATTATGTGGTTCCACATTATGTTAAATATTTCATACTCTATGATTTTTTTTTAGTCCATTGTTAGATCCCGAAAGTACTGTGTTAATGGTGATTGTGATGGAAAATGAAATTATTTTTCTCTTGAGCATCTGAGTAATATGGGAGATGGAATGAAAATACTCATTTAAATTCACACAAATCATTCACAAGCAATCAATCATTCTAATAATCCAAAATATCAATGGGGTGATAAACATTTCATTTAGTTATTCATCGGGAAACATCCTACTTTTTCAATGGGAATTATGATATACTATTTTTCTAAAGATGGATCTATAGTACAGAAATTATATTACCCATTCTCTAGTGTTCATATCAAGATAATACCATTCTAGCTATTTATCTGTTAGAAGGTGAAGCAGACCAGTGGTGGACTCTAATCAAGAAAACAAGGATTCAACCTGAAATATAATCCAAGGATTAGAATTAATTAAAGACTATGTCATTCAATAAGAACTTTCCTTTCATTCTTTGTGTGAAGATATAAATGGTGTTCTATGAGTTGAAGAATAAGAATTATGAATATGGCAGTACCTATAAGGATAATTACAGAAGACGAGCAAGGTACGCTTCTAGAATTATCATCGAACATGAATGTAATTTAGATAGCTACTTCAGTGTCATAAATACAGGTATCCCCAAGGGAATGGCCATAAGGGACTTTAGTAGCCATGATGAAAATTTTCATTGATCAATCCAAGTTAAAATGGTGTATGGAGTTACATATCATTCTCATGGTTTTATCAATAAAAGGAAGAGGGAGTTAAAAGGAAAATCTAAAAACATAAAGAGATGAATATGCACCCTACATTACAATATATGTGAAAAATGAACCATGGAGGTAATTTTCATATAGTTACTAATATGTGTTTTTTGTGAAAAAGGGAAGGACCTTAGGAAATTTATATTTATACTATTGGGAAGAATATGAAAAATGATTCAAAATGAAGAAAATATACCCCAGATTCACCAACCACACTACAATTATATAAGTGTAAGGATGATGGGGATTATGCTAACCTATGGCCCAACCCAAGGTTGGGTGATGGTGTTCAGTGTCAGCAACCAATTAATCCCCGTCACAAAAGAAAATATCATGAGATCACTATTTTTTAAGAGGGGTGTGATAATATAATTGTGAGAGGTCCATTTAGCATCCAGTAGAATAATATTAATGTCATATTTGATTTTTTATCTTCCCAATCTTTCAAATGTAATGAATTCTATAAGGATTTTAAGATTCCACCAAAATTAATTGATATGAAATTACTCGGGAAAAACCCTTATTGTATGAATATTGTATTCTATTTTAATTATTCATATACTATTGATGTATTTTGGAATGTGGTCCCTAGAGTTATTTTCATTCATATGTTGGTTGAATTTGATGTCATTACAGGCATGGATTGGATTATTTTTCATAACGCCAATCAATTTTCAAGGATATAATGTCACATTTTATATTTCAGACCATCCTATGATCATCCATCATCGCGGTGAATATTATGAACTTCACATGGGGATTAAAACTATTGTAAGGGTCAAAATTCCCATACTAAAGTGATGATTATAAAAAAATCATTGGGGAAAATATCGACCTCGAAGTTATGTCTGTTGTTCAGGAATTTTTAGTTGGCATTGCAGAATTAATTTCATTCCTTCCACGAGAATGTGAAGTTGATTTCTCAATATAACTCACACCTAATACCAAACTAATTTCAATGTCTCTATATAGAGTGACCAAATTATATTTTATTTAATTAATAAAGAAACACCAAGAAAGAATTGATAAAGGATTCATTCCGCCATATGTTTCACCTAGGGGTGGACCTTTTTTTTGAAAAACAATATGGGTAAATGTGAATACTAATTTATTAACATGAGTTAAACAAGACCACAATTAGTGACATATAACATCATCCCCCTACTAAAACATTTTTTTTAACTGTTTGGAGTTTACATTTAGAAGATCGACTTTCAATCTATATATAATCAATTCACGGTCAAAAAGGACAATATACCAAAGTTGTTATTACTCACAAGGTATGGACACTCTTAATATATAGATATTCAATTCGATATTTCTAATCCCCATTCAATAATATTGGTTTTTAAGAATATTTATATTTGAGATTACCTCGATCAGTTTGTGATAGTCTTTCTAAATGATGTTATTATTTGTCCAAATTTATTGGAAAATAATGGAAAATAAATTATAATTATACTCAAGACCCTACTGATGGAGAAAATGTTTAAAATATTTGATAAGTGTGAATTTTTGTGGAAAAAGGTTTCATTTTTTGGTCATATAATCTCAATAGAGGGTATTGTAGTGGGTCTATCAAAGACAGACGCTCTTGAACACTGGCCTACACTAACCACGGTGGATAAGATATGTAACATTCTTCGTTTATTTGGATATTATCTATGTATTTTATAGAGTTTTTCATGTATATATAATCCTATTACATTTTTAACTCAGGTGTGTGTCGTGTTCCTTTGGACATATGAATGTGTGGAAAAATATCATGGAATTGATGATATGGTTTGTTAGCGCATCATCACATACATTACCTTGTAGTGGAGTAGTGTTTTTAATCTATAATAACTTATAAAAGAATTTATTGTGATGTTTTATTATGAAAAATAACAGGGTTATCACTTATGCCTCTTGACAATTGAATATTCATGAGAAAAAATACACAACTCATGATTTGGAGTCAGTTGTGGTAATTTTTTATTAAAATATATGGAAGCATTATGTTTATAGAGAAAAGTGTGATGAATATATAAATATCATAACTGATTGAAATATATATTCAAATAGATGGAGATGAAAAAGAACGAGATATGATTGTTATATTTGATAAAGTTTATGACTTATCAATACATTACCACCCTGGGAATGTGAACATGGTGGATGATGTTTTGAGTCGAAATGATCATCCCATATTTTCATTTATGAGTATCATAAATGATACAAAATTACTTATTTGAAATGGATGGATCTATATATCATTAAGGATGGGGGAAATCATATCATTCTCAAAATAATGTTCAATCCTCTATCTATGTGAAGAATATGGAGTCATGAAAGGATGTTGTAGAGCTACAACCGAAGGATTGAAATGTTCATGATATTTCCTTTGATCAAGAATGAATGATAAGGTTTTCGAACAATGTATGTTTCCATTATATAATATATGTAAAGGATCTATTAGAGGATTCTCATAGTTCATTTTTCTCAATTCATCTATGATATATAAAAATATATAGGGATTTGAATGAGTACTTCTTGTGGGGTGGTATGAAGAGGGATATCATAGAGTTTGTACCTCAATGCTTGGTATTGCAACAAGTTAAGGATGAAAGAAAAATTTGTAAAGGGATATTGGTTGCATTACACATACCAGAATGGACATGGTATAACATCACTATGTATTTTTTTATTGGACTCCCAAAACCCTCAAAAGAATTTAATTTTATATGGGTGTTAGTTGATCGCCTTACCATATCACCACAAATAATCTCTCTCATATAATACTTCTCTCTAGAAATGATTATCAGGATATACATTAAGGATTTTGTAAGGATTTATAGGGTCAAAATTCCATTGTATTGGATAAGGATATGAGGTATATCTAAGTGTTATGATGAAGCCTTCAACAAGAATAGGATACAAAATTAAGATTCATCACTACCTATCATCCACAAATATATAGTTAATCTGAAATATTAATTCAAATCCTAGAGGATATTTTTATATGTCAATAGATAGATTTCAATGGTTGATGTGATAAAGATCATCCTATATTTGAGTTATCTTAAAATAATTGCTTTCACTAAATAATATTGATGACATTGTATGAATCCGGCTATGG
Organism: Viscum album; assembly: GCA_963277665.1. Taxonomy (NCBI): domain Eukaryota; kingdom Viridiplantae; phylum Streptophyta; class Magnoliopsida; order Santalales; family Viscaceae; genus Viscum; species Viscum album. The sequence continues at coordinate 23,291,003 of OY728120.1, read as the reverse complement.
GATGAAATTTAGAGCTCTAACTAGCTGGGATGAAGTTAGAGAAAGAATGCTCTTGGGAAATAAGACCACTGAAAAAATTGAAGATAATGTTTGAACCATTAAAAATTATATGAAGGATGATTAATGTCAAAATAACAATTATACTGATAAATGTTGGAATCATATAGAATTTTAAGTTGTTGATAAGGTGTTTTTATGAATCTCTCCATGGAAGATGGTTATGAGGTTCAAAAATAAATGGAAACTATGACCAATTTATATTATTCCAATTCAAAATCATGTTGGTATTTGGATTTCAACTTATATAATATCACGTTCTCTATATCTCTATGATTTTCATGATTTGTTTCGTCAATCTATCCCATGGAAGGAAAAAACAATTCCATCACATTTTCTATTTAATAAATTCATACTGCAAGGGCAGGACCTTTCGTATGAGGAATAACTAGTTGAAATTCAAGATCATACAATGACTTATATGAAACAATAACACTCTCCTAGTTAATTTTTTGTGGATAGATCAACAGTTAGAAGATTCTACATGGGAACTCAAGGTTATGATGAAGCGAAAGTATCCTCATTTTTTACCAGAATTATTAATTTCGAGTATTAAATTCATTTGAAGGGGGTTAAAATGTAACACCATATGTTTTGTGTAATTTTTTCTCTCAAATGATTTACTTTTTCATTATTTATTTTGTTTCATTTAGTCAAAAATTCATTTGACATCGGTCTGACCTGGCATATGATACACACAAAACTGACTTGGTGTAAGTTACACCCAACACTGAGTTTCTATGAAAAATTAGTTTATTGTTATAATTAATTAAATCATATAGTTATATCCTAGGAGTTTACCTTATTAATATGAATATAAATAACTAATTTTATTTAAAAATATTATGGTTTAATATGAATAAAACATTTTTACTATTAGAAAATATTTTATTTATTTATTTATATGTTTAAAAATACTATGTTCTCAAATGATCATATTTTTTCATCCTGTTATGAAAAAAAATAAATTAATGTTGAACACTTTTAGAAATATATTTTGATAAAATAAACATAAGTTATTAATTTATAGTCTCAAATTTAGCTTTTGTTATATTTTTAGACTTCTCTGATAAAATTCATTTTTGGAAGAACAATGTAAAATACTAAATTTTAATTCAATAATACATTTTCAACTTATTTATTTATAAAGTTATGTTCTATTTTAAATCGGTAAAATTTTTAGTTATATCATATTATTATTGATTGATTGAATTTATGACATTGGAAATAATTTTTTTTTAAATTGGGTATAAAAACAAAGCGTCCTTTTGGAAATTTTTACCTTAAAAACCCATATTGTTGTCCCATCCATGAGATTAAATTAAAATATTTTTTATCACTTATGTTATTGAAATTTGGGAAAATGTATTCCGTCTTTCTAATCAGTTTAGTTTGTAATTTCTAATATTTTAAACAGTGTTTTTGATCAAAAAATTTTGGAAATTATTAAAAATTTATTAGAATAATAAAGGTAAAATTATGCATAAATGGAATAACCCGTACACATCAGTCCCAAATGACAAATCCAGTTGTCTAAAAACTATTTTACGAACATATTTTGTCCAAAAATGATATATTCTAGATTTTTATTTGTTTTTAGTGCTTTTTTAGGGAGAATCCTAGGTCCACCTAACTTATTATTGGAAATTCCAACTATGTCCTATTCCTCCATTATAAAAGGCCACTGCTTCTCTGACATAATCACAACTCTCTACCCACATTGGTTCTTCTGGGATCATCCCAATACACATCCAAAAATTCATCCATTTCTCCTTAAAAAACCCTATATACAGAATTAAATCCATGGAATCCATTTGCTGATAACCAATAGGATGTACCCAAAAAAAGATAACTTCCTTCGTCAACCACCATTGTTTTATTTTGATTCTCCAATCACCTCAACTCTCCTTATTCCATGACTATAAAAAACACCAATATCTTAAATATGTTGAATTTTTTTTCTATTCGTTATATCTACACATACACACACATCTATCTAATGGGTGAAAAATATGTCTATGACGAACTCTCACCTCACAAAATGTTGATTGTTCATTGTTCTTCTCCCACCATTCATGGTTGAAAATTATAATAGAAATTATATATATATATATATATATATATTAAATCATATATTTAATATATATATATATATATATATATTTGATTTCATTCATGACTTTACACTTTTCACCTTGTCTAAATTGGATAACATTGTTTGGGTACATGTGGACTACCACAACCTCAAAGCGATCTTATTAGCTCAAACTATAAATGGAATGTATAAAGGATTGATTTAGTAAACATGTATGAAATATATTATATAATAATTAAAAATTTATAATGATATATATATATATACCTTTATTCAATTTACATTATTTCTTACAATAAAATAATAAAATAGAAACAACATTCATCTACACATAATACCAACCTTCCCCATGAATAGTGTATTCACTTTCTTACTAATATATATAATAAATTATTATAATATGCATATACTAATTATAAATTATATTTATATCATGGAATAAAATAAAAAAATCACGATATATGTAAAATAATCAACGATATAAAAATGTAATACCCATGTGAAAAAACTAAGTGAATATTAACTAAAGAGTGACCTTCACTTAGAATTATTAATAAGAGGGTAATATAAAGTTATACTCAAACCATATAATGTATTATATATATTTATATGTATTTTTTATATATTTATTATAAACAGATATTTATTATAAATGATTCCTGAATAGTTATGAAGAGACTCAAGCCACTAGGTAAGTGAATTTCATCTCCCTTTTTATTTATGTGACATACATTCTATACTCAAAACACATTTATTTTTTTGGGTTCAAATAAATCACATAAATATATAATTTGATTCTTATATTTAAATTTATGGGAACATTCAAATCCATTTTATGAACTTTATTACAAGTTTTTTGTGGCTCAAAATATACCAAATCTATAATGTAATTTTTTCTTAATTTGACTTCAGGAAGACACATGTTCTATATTACACATATATACTTTAATAAGGTATATATTCATCAAATTAACATTTAACATCATGAATATAATAATTTTATTATATTTGATGGTTCGTATAATTTCAATTTCATACATGGGGTGTACGATTGAATGATACAAAGTGGAAGGGGTTTATGGTAAAAATATAATCAATTATCATGATTGATTATGTTATGATTCCATCGATGAGATGTTATGATACACATCTCATGCAAGTAATTATTTTAATTCTACTATATTTATACAATAAATATCCATGTATTGGTATTATTTTTCATCCCTTTGGTACGTCATATAATTAAGAATATGTTTTTAATAAAATGTTAATCATACATATCTCTTTAGTCACAAAGCTATTTTATTCGAAATACCATTCTATAATAAACTTCAAAAAATGTTTCAAAATTATCTATGAAGATCACTTTCAATGAAAATTTATTTTGAAAATGATATTTTGTTTTTATTATTTTTATTATATGTCTTCATGAATGTTTTTTTAAAGTTGATTTTCAAAAGGTTTTGTTATTTATAAAAAATTTCCTCAAGAAGATACAATATTTTACTCCAAATATTGATTTATGGGATCAATAAAATTTTGTTTCCATATATGATTACATCTTATTAATTTACTCATTCCTTTTTTGGGAAATAGCCCAAAGGTTCTATCAATTTTCTGTCTCTAAATGGTTTCTATTTTGAGGTAATGATTTCTATGAAAAGTATTGCTCTTCCAAAATTTTTATGCTTTTGAAACCATCTTTTATTCGTTGGAAATGATTTTTTGATGTGATTATTAAACCTATATTGATTTATATTTTGAGATATGATCACATGTTTATTAAACACATATAATTTCATGGGTTTTGATAGGATTTTTTAGGATATTGGAGAACTTGTATATATGATTTCATCAGGATATTGTTGGTTCCAATATATCAATACAATCCATTGGTAAACCATTTTTATCTCATGAGATAATAGTGGGAATCAATTCAATGGATTTTATCAACTATGGGATTATGGGTAAGCACAATCACTTATAAGGAATTAACTGTGACTATGGGTGGTAGTGTCTCTTACCTTGTAGTTATAGTCACCATGAATATTGAATATGGTTTAACCTAATTCCCTATGGGATGATGGGGTAACCAGATCCACTATGGGATGATAGGAAATGTTGGTCCCATATATGTATAGGATTGTAATTAGGGATGGTTTCATTTCTTGCCCAGTTGGTGCATTTACTATGACATTCCTTGATAAGTTCTAGAAAATCATATTGAATTATAGGGAATAATATCACTTTTTTATGTATTCCACAAATCTATGACTTAAAACTATGGTATACATTCATGGATTATGTTATTTATTTCATTGTGATTTGTGAATTTTGGAACTACCATGGATTATGGCATGATTAATTTTTGTGATCTTTTGGTACAAATGGAATGATCTTAAAATGAGATGATAATGGTATCATACCCCTATGATCATTTTTATGATTACATGTATCCTTTGTTTTCCCTTACTGAGCATTTTTGGTCAGCCGTTTTTATGTTTCCTCCCCAGGTTATGAATAAATTTATTATATATAATGTTTCATAGAATAGTTATAGTCATGATGGACCTTGTGGGGGATAATGTATCTCACATATGTAACAGTCTTTGTGTTTCCATATTTCCAAAGGCACTACACAATTATGGTCATTATGAATCTGTTTAAATAGTGTATTATGTCTTCTACAAAATTTATGTAATTCTAATGAATGAAAATAGAGTGTCCTTGTACACTATAATTGTAAAAACATATCATAAAAAATATTTTTTTACAAAAGTGAATATCCAATTTTGATTTATTGAAATTGCCTATTAGAAATTTTCCCACAAATAAATTTAAATCAAGTCAATTCATAAATAGAAATTATCATCCATGGTGATTGAAAACATAGAAATAATATTACTTTATTAAATAAATTCTCTAATAATAACCAAATCATCATCCTACTCCTCCCATGATGAATCATTTGGAGAAGAGTCTTGGTAAAAAAAACCTTCCAAGATAAACTTGTCCTCTTCCTCAGAAACTCTTAAACATAGTAGTGCAAGAAATCCATCATGTACCACTCATATAATCATTCTTTAATGTATTGGGATGAAATTTTACTTCTCAAATAATCATCAAAGAAATTTACATTACTCATGGTATTGGTGATGTTGAAACTAGTTTACAACTAGTACTCCACCCAACACCTCTCTTGATGGTTCAAATATTTTTATGGGAATATATAAATCATTACTTTGTGGTAAAATAAATAGAAAACCTATCATTTCAATTTTAATTCTAGAAACTCTTATGCACATGCATAACGCCTATGAGTTTATGGTCATTGGATGGATAATTCCCCCACCAATCTATTAAAATTTTAGAACCATTGGTTTCGTAATCATCACAATACATAAGGACGTAACCTAAACATGAAATTAATGTGTCAAAAAGACAAAATAGCCATTCTGAGACACTGTAATAGTCAATACCACCATATAAGTCAAATTAAAATAGAAGAACATTGACAATTTTCCTCCCAATGGATCTTTACTCGCTTCAGAGTGACACTGGTCATTGGAAAATCCAATTTTGTAAAATCATTAATGATTCATAAGAAATACCGAACTACATAAATTTAAAAAGAAATCCCTACAACAATACATGGTTTAACCCTTGTCCTAAAAATGATCAAATTATCAGGATAAATTGATATACATTGTTTTTAGAGAATGTGTCCCAATTACATAACTTCCCAAATATTAAATTCACATATTGATAATGTCCTATTGTATTGGTTATTTTTTAAAAATTAAAATTATTATCCTAGGTAATTCATAAAAACTCCTCAAATTGATAGTAAATTGGGATTTCATCGAGAAATCCCACCATGAATGTATCATGATTCTAATGGATAATATTTTTCATAAAATCCATAAAGACTATAGGATTATTGGTTATAACTAAGGGTTTGAGGAGATACTCATAATGGACATACCTACTGTAGATTTAGAATATTGAATGTCAGGTATTTTGTTGAGAATAGGTATGAACTCTATTGATGATTAATCTTCGAGAACTAATTTTCCCTTTCTAATTTTTTTAAATAAATTATCAATATAAGGTAGAAGATAATTATTATTTACCCGAACTCAATTCAATATTTAAAAATCAAAATATAAGATAATTATTCCATCATGATTATTTTAAATTATAATAGGTGTCACCCATGGTAACACACTGAGTAAAATAATTTATTTCACTAAGATATCATCCAATTGAGTATTAGACTCCATCAGTTAAACTACATCCACACTATTTTAATGTAATGATACAAAATAAGTAAGAAGTAATAAATAAATAGAAAACTATACCTCCATACCAATGGAAATATAATTAAATGGATGTAAAAACATTGATAAACTGAAAAATAACTGGATGAATATAATTGGTCAAACTATCCCACTATAGATCTAAAATTGGTATTAATAATAATTATCAAAATTTTGAATAAACATTTATGTCTCTACTCAACCATGAGGCCCATTTTACAAAAAACATACACCCCATACCAATGTTAATAGTAAAGGGGACATGTTGAGGATAACTGTCAATTTGGGCCCTATTTATGATGTTTCAATCCATCCCAAAAAATAAATTAAGTGGTTTCATGTTGAGAAATATAAAATAAAAGATATAAATGATACGTAATAATTAACAGATCCAATTAATATGATAATAAAAATTCACTCTCATCATTTAATGGGGCATATTAATATCCATTAAATAAATCAAAAGACTCATTTAATGATTTATTAGGTCCCCAATATGTGTTTATTTATACCTAACAAAAGTCCATCCGAAAATCCACAGAAGAAGAAATAACTGAATCTTGGAATTATTTTTCACAAAAAATAAAATGAAGGAGACGGTGGTCGAAGAGGATGGATCAAATAATCATTCAAGTGATACATGATAGCATGACCATCATAAGATCATGAGAAGGAATCATGTGAAGTTCTTAACGAGAAGTGGATAATGTGAGGCCCTTTGGATAAACACTATTTCCCTTGTGAAGGTGCCCTAGAAAACAAGTGATCATGCGACGGTTAGAAAACAAGATCCTATAAGTTGCGTGTTTTGTCAAAAATTGGGTGCCTAGAAATGCATCAAAAAATCCATAAAAATAGATGTAGATTATAAAAATGTAATATGGATCTTGTAGTCATTCGACTCAGATGATGAACCACTGAGGGGGATAATGATTGTCCTTGAAAAAAATGAGGAAAACTCATGAGACACCATACCTTCGTATGGAGAAAAAATGAAATAAAATCATATGGGGATGGATCCCCCCATTGTGGTTATATTTGGTGACCTCCCTTCACTAAAAGGAGGTAAGGGAGAGTAGATTGACAAGGCCTTCCTTCTTTAAGTTCAAGGAGAGATAATGACCCCCGAAACCTGCCTTCAATAGGTCCCGGAGTGGCGACCAGCACCAAGGGTATAAAATCTCACACAAAATTGATGGCATTACAATTTTTATTTTTATAGGATTGAGAGATAATATAGAAACCCCAAAAATACCAAATCATAAAGTAAAGGTAAAGCCAAAAATAACCCGTTCCCATATACATGTTCAACAGCAAATGATACATGCCACAAAAACTCAAAAGGTAATGTACCAAGAAAAAGGAAAATGAAAACAGCAACTGCCCCTATGCCCGAGCTAGTATGGTCCCAAATGATCCCTGAAGTCCTCCTGGAAACATGAAAGAGGTTTTATATATGTATGATGAAAATACAAGTACACTCAGTAGGGAAAACCAACGACTCTTGTTCATAAGTAAAGAGGAATTCTAATGCCCTGTGAGAAAAGAAAAACCAAAACACCTAGCAAGGGAAACAATCCACCCAAGCCTCACCATGGAACACTCCCCAAATAACGCATGTCAAGTATTGTATATAAATAGCACATCAATATTTGAGTAACCCACACCACTTTCCCACTGGTTATTGAAGACATCCTACACATCGAACCAATCCCTCCATTCTCACCGCAGTCCCACTGCCAAACCTCGCCCGCACACACCATGGCCATAACCTCACTATAGTCCCACTACCAAACCCCGCCCGCGGACACCTGGGCCAAAACCACCATGCGTAACCACACCTACAAACAACTGGGTCATAAAAACTAATTCCATGCCCAAAGACACCTGGTCCTCATCCCAAAGACACTTGGGAAACAATGTGCCCGCAAACACCTGGGCCAACCACCATAACTACCCTGCCTGAAGATTCATGGGCTAATAATGGACTGCCTGCCATCACAGCCTACCCAAAAAGTCATGGGCTATTCGGGAAAGGGAGATGAAAAGGAGCTAATAACCAGCCACCCATAAGAGTGTTGGGGAAAACACCCTCCCCACGAAATGGGGTGTTTGGGACTAATTGCTCAACTTGGGTGGGGTGCGAATAAGAAACATAAAATCTGCCGGTATATGCATAGGTAACAAACACTCATCCCAACCCAGGGGTTCCAAAATCTAAGCACAAACGCCCTTGTTAATATTCATTCACAAAAGAAGCCACGTCTGTAACACCCCGATATTTTATGAAAAATAATTTTTTAAATTTTATTGATGCCTTGTGTTGTAAGTTACAACAAAGGAGTCTTGCACAACACGAAACCCTAACATGGCTGCATTATACACAATCACGACCTTTCTCGATAGCGTGTGTTGTATGCAATACTGAGTTTCACTAAACAACGATATGCTATTAAAATATTATTAAAACTGGCCGTTATGAATAGTAATAACCACTTTTTGAAATTATTTAAATTTCAACTTTCAAGATGGAATTCATTTTTGGATTCCAAATTTCGAAATTAGACTAGGGTGAAATTTTGGTATGTTTCTGAAAACTTTCAATTTTTGATGAATAGTGAAAACAATAGGTTACTATTTAAAAACCGACTTTTTATTTAAATAATTATTTATTTTATTTAAATTTATTTTGGGTCAAAATTGACACATAATACCTATATATGTTCAATGTAATTCATTGGAGTCATTTTATAATAATTTTAGATATATAAAAATTTTATTGAACTTTTGACCGTCTTTTACCCACCTCCTAGGGGAATTTGAAAATTTACATAAAACATAATTTTACCTCTTTTGTGAATGGAATTTCAAAAATCCGAGAGACACAGTTGATGTCAGTAAGTAAAATGTGGTTCAAAGAGAAGAAAACAATTTTTGGTGAATAGTAACTTTTTACTTTTATTTACCACGGTTAAAATTAAATAGGGTAATTAACAGAAAAAATTATATTATTATTTCCCTAAAACATGTCCTAATTATATTGGATAAGTTTAATTTGACAAAAAACAACATTAGGAATAAAATATGACCATTTAGGCTCACTTCGATTAGATTAGGACATTTAATATTAATTTATTTAAAGAAGGGTTAAAATGGTTAAAATCAATGTTTAATATGTAAATAATTTTTAAAATAGGGATATACATAAGATAAATTAGACTATAAATATTCATTAGAAAGATAAGAATATTTCCTACAGAATGGTATTTTATTTATAATTTTTAGATATTAAATAATGTAATTTATTTTTGACACAATGATGATGTAATAATTATCTTATTAATAAAATATTGACATAATTGATGTTATAAATACCCAAATAAATGTAATTTCAGACTTTTCATGAATTACGCTTATTTTATATTTTAATATGACATGTTATTATAGATTTAGTTAACTTTTTTCGAACTAATAATTCTGTTATAAATTTCACAAAAATCAATTACCAAATAGTGTCAAAATTGACATAAAATAGTTTTTAAAACAAATATTATATTATTAATTTTTATTTTATTCAACAAAATCAATGGTTCGGACAAATGATATATATAGGGTTATATATATTAATAATAAACAACTTGGGGTTCGTTTGGCTTGTTATAGTAAGTTTATTAACCTTATAGTGTAAGAAAACAAGAAGACACGGTAAAACTAAAATTATTTATCTTATGGTTAAATCTAAATGATAAGGTTAAAATAGAAACCAAAACATGTAAAAATTCTATTGGATGAGAGTATTTCTACCCATCCCCACCTTATATTAGAAATAAATCAATTTTGAGCTACTAAAAACCGAATATTACTTTATTATAAAATAATATTTTTAGTTTTTCCAAAGGCGCCCCTCTCCTCCCTTATAATAGTACACCTCCTCCCTCTCTTCCTCACACCACATTGAGCATTCAATCTCGTCCAAACCCTGCCAAATTCACTTCTAAACTTCCCTATAAACATCAAAGATGTCCTGGTTTCTTCAAAGACCAATTTTAGTTCCCTAAGAGGAGTTCTCAAAGAGGCGCTTCAAAGAAGAGGTAATGTCTGTTACCGATTCTTTCAACTTTATTTCTTCTTCCAATTATTCTCCTTTAGTTGTTTCATTATGAAGTAATAACATCAGTATAAATCATATACTGATATGTTATTATAAGTATGATACTACCCTATTTCACCATCTATCCATCCTACGGAAAATGAAATCACCAAGCGTGCGTACGTACGGAATACCGTCTCCACGCCGTGGTGAAATCTGTTTTTCCACCAACACCTTACGTGGATGGGTATAATGGTGTAAAGAATAACTATATATGTTTATTATAACATCATAATTATTCTGATATATTATACCATCCACTCCAATTTTATTCAATAATTATGGGAATGATATCATCGCTCGTGCGTACATACAGACTACCGTCTCCAAGACGCGATGAGATTCATTCTCAATGTTAACCATACATGAATGATCATATAGTTTAGATAATGAATAATAATGAAATATATGAAATAATAATTCTACTGGATTTATGTATATATATATTTATGTCATCTTTTTAGTTTCATTCAATTAAATAAGGAAACGAAAACAGCGTTAATGCGTACGTACGGCCTACTGTCTCCATGAACGGTGTATTTCTTTCCTTTTATCAATCTATATTATACATATTTATATGATGAATATATATTATATATAAATAATATTTTACATTCTGGAATTATGTAAATCAGGATATAATTAATAATATCATGAACGAAAAGTCGAAATGCATAGGATAAATGAAATGATTTTACCCAAAATGCTGCTTTAACATGGGATTTACAAAAGAACAGGTAAAATAAAGTTATAAGTGAAACATATATGATATCATAACAATTAATATGATTCTTTAATAAGTCAATGACCTTATTTAAATCATTATACAGTATGTTCGGATACGTTCGAAACATATCGAACCAAAGGTAAGGGATAATGTTGCAATCTCAATTGTTTTCTTTCCGAGATTGCTTATACGTAAGTATTTACTGGTGTTATATTTATCATCCATGTCCAAGTTTTATAAAAAAGTTTTCATGTCTATTTATGGTCCTTTTACCCATTTTTTACTTTTACTAAATGGTATGTATGGAATCACTCTTTTATGAGGTACTTTTTGAATTTTCAGGTAAAAGTACGAGAAGAATTTTTTTTAACTTATACGGCATGAATGGATTTTTTACGGTTTTATGAAAACTTATTTTCATGAAGCTGCCTCCAAAATATTTCATGACTATTTTCAACAAAATCCTTTTCTTTTAAAATTTCATGACGTTTTGTGAAAAGAAAATGATGTTGAAGAAGAAAGGATATTTTCCTCAAGAATTCAATTCAAGTGTGTTATCAAAACCATTTTTCATCTAAGATAACATTATTTCATATGTGCATATTTCAAGTATAATGCCTCTCTGATTTACATGATCTCACTTTTCTTATTATGAAATGATATCCATTTCTTTTATTTGGATTATGTGATGATGGGATTATGTTTATGAAACCCATTTTATTTGTTGGGTTTTTATGAATGATGTATGTTTATTTTGTGGCACAAGTAAGAATGATTTCATTATGAGATGGGTGGGACCTATATCTCCCTCCAATGCATTGTGTAAAGATTTATATCTCATGAGATAGACATGGGTGGAATGGTAAGTTAATTCGGTTCAGTGTTACAGGACTGAAATGAGGAGTAAACTCAATTTATAAAGGGACTTTGTCCACTAATATGGTCTTGGAAGCAATGTCATGGCTACTATGGAAATCATAACAAGTGTTGAATGGTTTCCACAACTACATGTTTTATTCCCCTGAAATTTTATCATGATTAATGTTTCGTTATGATATATGCCTTATGTTCTTCCATGTTTTATGTAATTTCTCAAGATTTTGTTATTTAAACATTATGTTCATGTTTTTAAGTTAAAATGTATATGATTTGTTTTATTTTATCCATGCTTACCCTTACTAAGCATTTGAGCTCACCCTTTATATGTTTTATTTTCCCCAAGATATAAAGAAAGGTTTTAGGTAAGAAAACAAAAGGGGAAGATCTTTATGGGAGATGTTGAAGATCTTTCCCCATGATTTGAAGATTACGTTTCAAGTTTCCAAATACACTAAACTATTACGGTCCTTAAGTGTCTGTTTTTGTTATTTTTTAATTATTCCACAAAATTAATGTAATGTCCATGTACATGAAGCTTTGGGTATCTAAAGTTGGTATCAGAGGAATGTTTTAGTCAACCTTTGGAAACTAGGTCTCGAAAACGTTAGTGAGATCCCTAGATATATTTCTAAGGTATGTTTAGGGATGTCCCTAAGGATAAGTATACATATAGGATATAGTCCTAGAACTATGGTAACGATGTTAGAATTTAACCTAAGATGTTAGATATTTAGGGAACTCCCCCTTTACTATGTTGTTTTCCCAAGCATGATTTTTTCCTCTCACACTATTCTTTTTGGTTTTTAGAAAATGGCTGGAAACAGGAATATTCACGACAATGGAGGATATGACAGACAATGGAATGATATTCTTCATGAGAAACCAAATGAAACTAGATTTTGAAGTCCAAACATCATTATTATGCCTAATCAGCAATCTCATTATATGATCAATAATCTCAACTTTGGTATGTTTCCGGACTCAGATAATAAGAGAAAGATGGAGTTTCAAGATGATCATAGAGGAAAGAAAGTTCAATTTACCTCATGTAAATCATGTGGGAAGAGGCATCATGGAGATTATTTCAAAGGAACTGGAAGATTCTTTGGGTGTGGAAAAGAAGGACACAAAGCCAGTATGTGCAATGGAAAAGGTTCAGTTAACACCATGGACAAGGATAATGGTATTGCTACGACATCAACAATGATTAGATGTTTTAAATGTGGAATGTATGGGCATTATGCAAACCAATACCCTAAGGGAAAATCTCATGAAGAGAATCAGCATGGCCATATGGGTAGTATTTATGTGGATGACGATGAGGAGACTACAAAAGATATATGAGCTGAAAGAAGTGTTTAAGCTCAGTCCGTTGTTTTAGAAGGTAGTGGAATTATTGTATGTTTATCAAGAGTTATGTTGTATATTTAATGGTATTATGGAATAAAGGATAATCTAAGGATTGTTACACTATTATTTTTCCTAAATTATTTGAAAGTATATGTTGAATAGTACCAGTAACCATGGAAGGTTATTCAGATATTTTTGGAAAGTAGATGATATGCGCATAATGAAGGAATAAGAAGATAATGAGATGTTTGATTGTATTCATGAGCTCATGATTGATATAAGGACAAAGTGATATCATGGTTTGAGTATATAGAATTTTGAGGATTTTGGTATGTGGAAAGTGTAAATATTTAACTGCATTCATGTTTTCACTAACGTTCAATGGGTATTAATTTTTCTAGAGAATACATGATTAAGGCCTTAGAATGTTTGGAATGTGACCAACAAGACATATCTTATGATATATGGGGATCAACGATGGTATTAACATGCTTGTTATATGAACTATCTGGTAATCATTTTCAGTATATTATGAGAGTGGACTGCAATATTATGGATAAGCCTAAAGATTGAATGGATTATTTTGGACATAAGTTAGTATTGTTTAAGGATAGAAGTTTTTTTCGATATTATTGATGGGGTGTTATAGTAATGTAGTTTTAGAAAAAAGGTCAACCTGTAGGACGGGCGACAACCCATCGCGTCAGACAAGTCTGTGGGAATCAAACCCCAAACCGAAATGCGACTAGCCTTTATCACCTACCACTTGCCTATAGGAAGTCCCTGGTTAGTAGAAACTAGTTTTATTTTATTAAGCGGTATGATATATGAAGTATAAGTTCATTTTTGGAACCATATACGATTAATCTAACCATAAGATGGACTTATAACTTTTTCTAACCTTTTGTTTTAAATAGATGGAATGACCCATAATTCTATCATATGATCTGATAACACATTACGAATCACAAATTCAACTTCATTTCTTTAAGGGATGAAGTGGAAATTGTTCAATTCACGAACAATATTGAGATTGTACCAAAATCATGTAAGTATTTCTTTTAATTCAACAACTTTAGGGAAATGATCTTGAAAACCAAAAATGTTGTCCTAGTTCCCTTATATCCGATAAATCAGATGGTACCTTAGATCATCACAAATCTATAGATTTGTGATTATTGGATTTTACATAGCCATGTTCTCTACCACTCTCCATCAGAACATTATGGTTAGGTTTCTCTTCCATATCCATATTTTCACCTATGTTCTCCTATGTGGAAACCTAGTGATTAGTTATTTTGGGTAACCGTTATGTTTTATACTTTAGTTTTTAAAGATTGGTTTTGGTATTCCTTTTTACGATTTGGGTTTCTATTAAAGAAACATTCGAGTAGTAAACCATTTATAACCATGACTAATTTCGAGGAAAAAATTCATTTTAAGGGGGGTAGAATCTAACACCCCGAGATTTTGTGAAAAATATTCCTTTTAATTTTATTGATGTCTTCTGTTGTACGTTACAACAAAGGAGTCTTTCACAACATGAAACCCTAACTTGGCTACATTACACTCAATCGCGACCTTCCTCAATAGCGTGTGTTGTACGCAATACCGAGTTTTACTAAACAACGATATGCTATTAAAATATTATTAAAACTAGCAGTTATGAATAGTAATAACCACTTTTTGAAACTTTGTAAACTTCATCTTTCAAAATGGACTTCATTTTTGGATTCTGAATATAAAAATTACCCTTGGGTGAAATTTTGGTATTTTTCTGAAAACTTTCAATTTTTGATAAATAGTGAAAACACTAGGTTACTATTTAAAAACCGAATTTTTATTTAAATAATTATTTATTTCAATTAAATTTATTTTAGATCACAATTGAAACATAATACCTATATAAGTTCAATGTAATTCATTGGATTCATTTTATAAAAATTTTAGATATATAATAATTTTATGGAACGTTTGTCCGTCTTTTACCCACCTCCTAGGAGAATTTGAAAATTTATATAAAACATAATTTTACCGCTTTTTTGAATGGAATTTCAAAATTCCGAGAGACACGGTTGATTTCTGTAAGTAAAATGTGGTTCAATGAGATGAAAATAATTTTTTTAGAATAATAACTTTTTACTTTTATTTACCACGGTTAAAAGTAAATAGGGTAATTAAGGGTAAAAATGATATTATTATTATTACCCTAACACATGTCCTAATTCTATTGGATAATTGTAATTTGACCAAAAACAACCATAGGAATAATATATGACCATTTTGGCCAACTTGGATTAGATTATGACATTTAATATTAATTTATTTAAAGAAGGGTTAAAATAGTTAAAATCAATGTTTAAAAAGTAAATCATTTTTAAAATAGGGTTATATATAAGATAAATTAGACTATAAATATTCATTAGAAAGATAAAAATATTTCCTACATAATGGTTTTTTATTTATAATTTTTAGACATTAAATAATTTAATTTATTTTTGACATAATGATGATGTAGTAATTACTTTATTAATGAAATATTGACATAATTGATGTTATAATTACCCAAATAAATGTAATTTGAAACTTTTTTATGAATTACACTAATTTTTTAGGTTAATATGACATGTTAGTATTGATTTAGTTAAATCTGTTCGAACTAATCATTCTGTTATGATTTTCACAAAAATAAATTAACAAATAGTGGCAAAATTGACATAAAATAGTTTTTCCAAAGGCACCCCTCTCCTCCCTTATAAAAGGGCACCTCTTCCCTCTCTTCATCACACCACTCTGAGCCATCAAACTCGGCCAAACCCAGAAAAATTATCTTCTAAACATCCCTAGAAATATCTTAGAGGTCCTGGTCTTTTTCAAAGACAAATTTTAGTTCCCCAAGAGATGTTCTCAAAGAGGCGCTTCAAAGAAGAGGTAATGTCCGTTACCGATTCTTTCAACTGTATTTCTTCTTCCACTTCTTCTTCTTTAGTTATTCCATTATGAAGTAATAACATAAGTATAAATAATATACTTATATGTTATTATAAGTATGAAACTACCCTATTTCACTATCTATCCATCCTACAGAAAACGAAATCACCACGCGTGCGTACGTACGGAATACCGTCTCCACACCGTGGTGAAATCTATTTTTCCACCAACACCTTACATGGATGGTTATAATGGTGTAAATAATAACTATATATGGTTATTATAACATCATAATGGTTCTGATATATTATACCATCCACTCCAATTTTATTTAATAATTATGGGAATGATATCATCGCTCGTGCGTACGTACGGACTACCGTCTACAAGACGCGATGAGATTAATTCTCTATGTTAACCATACATGAATGATCATATAGTTTATATAATGAATAATAATGAAATATATTAATTAATAATGCTACTGGATTTATATATATATATATGTCTGTCATCTATTTAGTTTCATTCAATTCAATAAGGAAACGAAAACAGCATTTATGCGTACGTACGGCCTACCGTCTCCATGAACGGTGTATTTCATTCCTTTTATCATCTATAATATACATATTTATATGATGAATATATATTATATATAAATCATGTTTTACATTATGGAATTATGTAAATCAGGATATAATTAATAATATAAAGAACAACAAGTCGAAACACATACAATAAATGAAATGAATTTACCCAAAATGCTGCTTTAGCATGGGATTTACAATATAATGTGTAATATAAAGTCATATGTTTAAAATATATGATATCATAACAATTAATATGATTCTTTAATAAGTCAATGACATTATTTATATAATTATTTAGGTGTTTCAGATATGTACGAAGCATATCGGACCTAAGGTAAGGGATAATGTTGCAATCTCAATTGTTTTCTAGCCGAGATTGCTTATACGTAAGTATTTACTCGAGTTATATTTATCATCAATGTCCAAGTTTTATAAAAAACTTTTCATGTATGTTTAAAGTCCTTTTTACCCAATTTTGAATTTTACTAAATGGTATGTATGGAATCATTCTTCTACGAGGTACTTTTTGACTTTTCCGGAAAAATTACGAGAATAATGTTTTTTTAATTTATACAGCATGGAAGGATTTTTTAAGTTTTTATGAAGACTTATTTTCATGAAGCTACCGCCAAAATATTTCATGACTATATTCAACAAAATCCCTTTCCTTTAAAATTGAATGACATTTTGTGAAAAGAAAATGATTTTGAAGAAGAAAGTATATTTTCCTCAAGAATTCATTTGAAGTGTTTTATCAAAACCATTTTCCATCTAAGATGACATCATTTCATATGTGTATATTTCATGTATAATGTCCCTATGATTTACATGGTCTCAATTTTATTATTATGAAATGATATACATTTCTTTTATATGGATTATGGGATGATGGGATTATGTTTATGAAATCCATTTTATTCGTTGGGTTATTGTGAATGATGTATGTTTATTTTGTGGCACAAGTATGAATGATTTCATTATGATATGGGTGGTACCTATATCTCCCTCTAATGCATTAGGTAAAGATTTATATCTCATGATATTGACATGGATGGAATGGTAAGTTAATCTGGTTCAGTGTTACAGGACTGAAAGGAGGAGTGAACTCGATTCAGAAAGGGATTTTGTCCACTAAAATGGTCTTGGCAGCAATGTCATGGCTACTATGGAAATCATAACAAGTGCTGAATGGTTTCCACAACTACATGTTTTATTCCCCTGCTATTTTATCATGATTAATGTTTCATTATGACCAATGCCTTATGTTCTTCCATGTTATATGTTATTTCTCAAGATTTTGTTGTTTAAACATTATGTTCATGTTTTTAAGTTAAAATGTATATGATTTGTTTTATTTTATCCATGATTACCCTTACTGAGAATTTGAGCTCACCCTTTATATGTTTTCTATTCCCCAGGATATAAATAAATGTTTTTGGTAAGAAAACAAAAGGGGAAGATCTTTATGGGATATGTTGAAGATCTTTCACCATGATTAGAAGATTACGTTCCGAGTTTCCAAAGACACTAAACTATTACGATCCTTGTGTGTCTGTTTTTGTTATGTATTAAGTATTTGGCAAAAGTAATGTAATGTCCATGTACATGAAGCTTTGGGTCTCTAAAGTTGGTATCAGAGGAAAGGTTTAGTCATCCTTTGGAAACTAGGATGCGAAAACGTTAGTGAGATCCCTATAGATATTTCTAAGGTATGTCTAGGGATGTCCCTAAGGATAATTGTACGTATAGGATATAGTCCTAGAACTACGGCAACGATCTTAGAATTTAACCTAAAATTTTAGATATTGAGGGAACTCCCCCTTTACTGTATTGTTTTCCCTAGCATGATTTTTGCCTCTCACACTATTCTTTTTGGTTTTTAGAAAATGGCTGGAAACAGGAAGATTCACGATAATGGAGGATATGACAGACAATGGAATGATATTCTTCATGACAAACCAAATGAAACGGGATTTGGAAGTCCACACATCGTTATTATGCCTAATCATCAATCTCATTATATGATCAATAATCTCAACATTGGTAAGATTCCCGACTCAGATAATAAGATAATGATGGATTTTCATGATGATCATAGAGGAAAGAATGTTTAATTTACCTGATGTAAATCAGGTGGGAAGAGGCATCAAGGAGATTGTTTCAAAGGATCTGAAAGATGCTTTGGGTGTGGAAAAGAAGGACACAAAGCCACTAAGTGAAAAAGAAAAAGTTCAGTTAACACCATGGGAAAGGATAATGGTATTACTACGACCTCAAAAATGATTAGATGTTTTAAATGTGGAATGTACGGGCATTATGCAAACCAATTCCCTAAGGTAAAATCTCATGAAGAGAATCAGCATGGTCATATGGGTAGTGTTTATGTGGATAATGTTGAGGAGACTAAAAATGATATATGAGGTCAAAGAAGTGTTGAAGCTCAGTTAGTTGTTTTAGAAGGTAGTGGAATGATTGTATGTTTATCGAGAGTTATGTTGTATAGTTAATGGTATTATGGAATAAAGAATCATCTAAGGATTGTTACACTATTGTTTTTCATAAACTATTTGAATGTATATGTTGAATGGTACCAGTAACCATGGAAAGTTATTCAGATATTTTTGGAAAGTAGATGATATGCGCATAATGAAGGATTAAGAAGATAATGAGATGTTTGATTGTATTCATGAGCTCATGATTGATATAAAGACTAAGTGATATCATGGTTTGTGTATATAGAATTTTGAGGATTTTGGTATATGGAAAGTGTTAACTTTTAACTGCATTCATGTTTTCAATAAGGTTCAATGGGTATTCATTTTTCAAGATAATATGTGATTAAGGCCTTAGAATGTTTGGAATGTGACCAGCAAGACATGTCTTATGATATATGGGGATGAACGATGGTATTAACATGCTTGTTATATGAAATATCTGGTAATCGTTTTCACTATATTATGAGAGTGGACTACAGTATTATGGATAAGCCTAAAGATTGGAATGGATTATGTTGGACATAAGTTAGTATTGCTTAAGGATATATGTTTTTTTCGATATTATTGATGGGATGTTATAGTAATGTAGTTTTAGAAAAAGGACAACCTGCAGGACGGGCGACAGCCTATCGCGTCGAACAAGGCTGTGGGAATCGAACCCACAATCGAAGTGTGACTGGCCTTTATCGCTTACCACTGGCCTACAGGAAGCCCCTGGTTAGTAGAAACTAGTTTTAGTTTATTAAGCGGTATGATATATGTTGTATAAGTTCATTTTTGGAACCATATACGATTAATCTAACCATAAGATGGACTTATAACCTTTGCTAATCTTTTGTTTGAAATGGATGGAATGACCCATCATTATATCACAAGATCTGTTAACACATCACCAATAACAAATTCAAATTCATTTCTTTAAGGGATGAAGTGTAAATTTTTCAATTCACAAACAACTGTGAGATTGTACCAAAATCATGTAAGTATTTCTTTTAATTCATCATCTTTAGGGAAATGATCTTGAAAAAAAAATGTTGTCCTAGTTCCCTTATATTCGATGAATCAGATGGTACCTTAGATCGTCACAAATCTATAGCATTGTGATTGCTAGATTTTTCATAGCCATGTTCTCTACCACTCTCCATCAGAACATGATAGTTAAGTTTCTCTTCCATATCCATATTTTCACCTATGTTTTCTTATGTGGAAACCCAGTGATTAGTTAATTTGGGTAACCGTTATGTTTCATACATTAGTTTTTAAAGATTGGTTTTGGTATTCCTTTTTACGATGTGGGTTTATATTAATGAAACTTTCTAGTAGTAAACTATTTATAACCACGACGAATTTCGAGAGTGAAATTCATTTTAAGGGGGGTAGAATGTAACACCCCGAGATTTTATGAAAAATATTCTTTTTAATTTTATTGATGTCTTCTGTTGTACATCACAAAAAGGAGTCTTTCACAACACGCAACACTAACTTGGCTTCATTACACGCAATCGCGACCTTCCTCGATAGCGTGTGTTGTACGCAATACCGAGTTTCACTAAACAACGATATGCTATTAAAATATTATTAAAACTAGCCTTTATCAATAGTAATAACTACTTTTTGAAATTTTGTAAGTTTCATCTTTCAAAATGGACTTCATTTTTGGATTTGGAATATCGAAATTAGCCTAGGGTGAAATTTTGGTATTTTTCTGAAAATTTTCAATTTTTGATGAATAGTGAAAACATTGGGTTACTATTTAAAAACCGACATTTTATTTAAATAAATGTTTATTTTATTTAAATTTATTTTTGGTCAAAATTGACACATAATACCTATATAAGTTCAATCTAATTCATTGGAGTAATTTTATAAAAATGTTAGATATGTAAAAATTTTATTGAACTTTTTACCGTCTTTTACCCACCTCCTAAGAGAATTTGCAAATTTACATAAATCATAATTTTACCTCTTTTGTGAATTGAATTTCAAAAATCCTAGAGAAACAGTTGATGTTAGTAATTAAAATGTGGTTCAATGAAATGAAAATAATTTTTGGTGAATACTAACTTTTTACTTTTATTTACCATAGTTAAAAGTAAATAGGGTAATTAAGGGTAAAAATGATATTATTATTACCCTAACACATGTCCTAATTCTATTGTATAAGTTTAATTCGATCTCAAACAACCATAGAAATAAAATATTACCATTTAGCCCCACATGGATTATATTAGAACATTTAATATTAATTTATTTAAAGAAGGGTTAAAATAGTTAAAATCAATGTTTAATAAGTAAATAATTTTTAAAATAATAGTATACATAAGATAAATTCTACTATAAATATTCATTAGAAAGATAAAAATATTTCCTACGTAATGGTATTTTATTTATTATTTTTAGACAATAAATAATTTTATTTATTTTTGACACAATGATGATGTAGAAATTATCTTATTAATGAAATATTGACATAATTGATGTTATAAATACCCAAATAAATGTAATTTGAAAGTTTTTATGCATTAAACTACTTTTATAGGTTAATATGACATGTTAGTATTGATTTAGTTAACGTTTTTATAACTAACCATTCTGTTATGAGTTTCAAAAAAATCAATTACCAAATAGTGTCAAAATTGACATAAAATAGTTTTTTAAAACAAATATTACATTATTAATTGTTATTTTATTCCTAAAAATCTATGGTTCGGCCATATTACTTAGATAATGTTATATATATTAATAATAAACAACTTGGGGTTCTTTTGTCTTTTTATAGTATGTTTATTAAACTTATAGTGTAAGAAAACAAGAAGACACGGTAATAGTAAAATTATTTATCTTAAGGATAAATCTAAATGATAAGGTTAAAATAGAAACCTAAACTTTTCTAAATTCTATTTGATGAGAGGATTACGACCCATCCCCACCTTATCTTCTAAATAAATCAATTTGGAGCTATTAAAAATCGAATATGACTTTATAATTAAATAATATTTTTAGTTTTTCAAAAGGTGCCCCTCTCCTCCCTTATAAAAGGGAACCTCCTCCCTCTCTTACTCAAACCACTTTTAGCCTTCATGATCGTAAAACCCCTGAAAAATTATCTTATAAACATCCATATAAAAATCCTAGAGGTCCTGGTCATTTTCAAAGACCAATTTTAGTGCCCTAAGTTGAGTTTTCAAAGAGGGGCTTCAAAGAAGAGGTAATGTCTATTACCGATTCTTTCAACTTTATTTCTTCTTCCACTTCTTCTTCATTAGTTGTTTCATTATAAAGTAATAACATCAGTACAAATCATATATTGATATGTTATTATAAGTATAAAACTCCACTATTTCACCATCTATCCATCCTATAGAAAATGAAATCACCACGCGTGCGTACGTACGGAATATCGTCTCCACGCCCTGGTGAAATCTATTTTTCCACCAACACCTTACATGGATGGATTTAATGGTGTAAAGAATAATTATATATGGTTCTTATAACATCATAATGATTCTGATATATTATACCATCCACTCCAATTTTATTCAATAATTATGGGAACGATATCATCGCTCGTGCGTACGTATGGACTACCGTCTCCACGACGCGATGAGATTCATTCTCAATGTTAACCATACATGAATGATCATATAGTTTATATAATGAATAATAATGAAATATATTAAATAATAATGCTACTGGATTTATGTATATATATATGTATGTCATCTATTTAGTTTCATTCAATTCAATACGGAAACGAAAACAGCGTTCATGCGTACGTACGGCCTACCGTCTCCATGAACAGTGTACATCATTCCTTTTATCGATCTGTAATATACATATTTATTTGATGAATATATATTATATATAAATCATGTTTTACATTATGGAATTATGTAAATCATTATGTAAGTAATAATATCAAGAACGACAAGTCCTAACACATACGATAATTAAATGATTTTACCCAAAATGCTTCTTGAAGATGGGATTTACAAAAGAACGGGTAATATAAAGTCATTAGTGAAACATATATGATATCATAACAATTAATATAATTATTTAATATGTCAATGACATTATTTAAATAATTATACATGAGTTTTGGATACGTACGAAGCATATCGGACCTTAGGTAAGGGATAATGTTGCAATCTCAATTGTTTTATATACGAGATTGCTTATACGTAAGTATTTACTGGGGTTATATTTATCATCCATGACCAAGTTTTATAAAAAAGTTTTCATGTATGTTTAAAGGCCTTTTTACCCATTTTGACTTCTACTAAATGGTATGTATGGGATCATTCTTTTATGAGGTACTTTTTGACTTTTCTGGAAAAAGTACAAGAATAATGTTTTTTTTAACTTATACGGTATGAAAGGATTTTTTACGGTTTTATGAAGACTTATTTTCATGAAGACTCCTCCAAAATATTTCATGACTATTTTCAACAAAATCCTTTTTTTTTAAATTTCATGACATTTTGTGAAAAGAAAATGATTTTGAAGAAGAAAGGATATTTTCCTCAAGAACTCATTTCATGTGTTTTATCAAAACCATTTTCCATTTAAGATGACATTATTTCATATGTGTATATTTCAAGTATAATGTATCTATGATTTATATGGTTTCACTTTTCTTATTATGAAATGATATCCATTTATTTTATATGAATTATGTGATGATGGGATTATGTTTATGAAACCCATTTTATTCGTTGGGTTATTATGAATGATGTATGTTTATTTTGTGGCACAAGTAATAATGATTTCATTATGAGATGGGTGGGACCTATATCTCCATCCAATGCATTAGGTAACGATTTATATCTCATGAGATAGACACGGTTGGAATGGTATGTTAATCTGGTTCATTGTTACAGGACTGAAACGAGGAGTTAACTCGATTCGGAAAGGGTCTTTGTCCACTAAGATGGTCTTGACTGTAATGCCTTGGCTACTATGGAAATAATAACAAGTGATGAATGTTTTCCACAATTACATGTTTTATTCCCATGATATTTTATCATGATTAATGTTTTGTTATGATCTATGCCTTATGTTCTTCCATGTTTTATGTCATTTCTCAAGATTTTGTTGTTTAAACATTATGTTCATGTTTTTAAGTTCAAAATTATATGATTTGTTTTATTTTATCCATGCATACCCTTACTGTGCATTTGATCTCACCCTTTATATTTTTTCTTTTCCCCAGAATATAAAGAAAGATTTTAGGTAAGAAAACAAAAGGTGAAGATCATTATGGGAGATGTTGATGATCATTCACCATGATTAGAATATTACATTCTGAGTTTCCAAAGACACTAAACAATTACGGTCCTTGTGTGTCTGTTTTTGTTTTGTAGTAAGTATTCCACAAATGTAATGTAATTTCCATGTACGTCATGCTTTGGGTCTCTACAATGTCACTCATGGCCAAGTCACATCTTATCATAAAAACCAATTCCCCATTTAAACCATTCTTGTTTTCCAGTTCATGTGATCCCATTTAGGTGTATTCTACTCTACCGGGATACTAACAGGCATAAACACAATCCTAGAAAGGAGAAACAGCCAAACTACTATTTAAGTATTTACACTCAGTTCTCTTGTAATGTTACAACAACAAAGAGGGATTAGTGAGATCCATCGAAGTATTGGAACCAATGAAAACCCAAAAAAAGGATAAGTGAGATCCCTCGATGTATTGGAAAAAAATAAACCCCGATACACAGCCCCATGTCCCAAAACTAAGAACCAAAGATTTCTCAACAATAGAGGATCCCACCCAATTTTGTGTCACAGCAGAGCAACCACACAGCTTCATGTTCACAACCAACATCCGTACCACAACAGAGGATCTCATCCTCACCCACATTACCCCATGGTAAATCAAACAGAACAACTCACCTACTACCAAAACAGAGCAGGGAAACATCCAGGTTCAAGCACATCATTAATTATTTTCTTCTTTCTGTTGGTTATCTGGGGTGATCGCATTGGGATTCTTGTTTTATTGAATTTCCATTTAACCAACTATGTTTAAGTGATTAACCAAATTCCATGATAAGTCATTCAATCATCATAGAAGACATGGTTCATTAGTGTGCAAGGAAAGACCACCAAAGGATATGATTTTCAGTGAGCATAGGCCCTCACAATTCACAACACATATCAACATAAAATAGTACATCAGAACATCAATCACACCCCCCTTCATTCTTTAAGGTCTATTCATTATCTTCATTAAGTTTGTTTTAATAAATTACCAAAGAGACAAAATCATACCCACCCCACATGATACACAGAAAGGAGAGGTGAAGGAAAAATCCCATCTTGATTGATCAAGGATCGACGTTTTTCCCAACACACCAAAAATAGGGGATACGCGGCTTGTAGGGGAGGAATTCTGTGGACTCCAAGGGGTGCGGAAAGCTCTAGTAGAGGTGCACCACAAGCCATGATAAGATGGGGCTCCAGCCTCACCAGGGGGAAGAACGAAGCCGGCCAAAGGAAGAAGAGGAAAAGAAATTCTCATGCGATATATATATAAGATCTCGTTGTTACAGGATATAGGAATTCTGAACGCCTGGAAAGTCGGATCGTGGTTCCCATGCGGTTAGGCAGGCACACAGGACGATATTATGGCCACATTTTATATCCCCCACCATGGAGGTTTCTAGGGATTTTAGGAATTAATTATGGGATTTAAATGGCCCTGAAAAGGGTATAAGAATTAATTTACTTCAAAAACAATGTTGCGGGAGGGGGACTGGAAAAAGAAAATGGAGGGTTGGGTGAGGACATGGAGCCACTATCTTGATGGAGCCTTATTTTGGAAAAGAAATGGTCCAGAAGGGTCTGGGCCGTTACATTAGTTACCTCTCATACAATTCTTGTCCTCTAGAATCAAGAACAAAACAGAATAAAAGAGAGGGTCCGAACAACCACCTCGAATGATACCTCTCAGGAGGAAACCTCATCATCATCTAGAAACACCACTCCCTCAAAAAACTAAGAAACATACATGGTCAAACTACCCAGTCATATGGGTTGGGGAGTCTCTTCCTCCATGTCAAGATATTATCCACTTTGGGCGGCACTGACTCACCCGCAAGGGTTTAACTGCATCCACCTTAATGCGTCTTGATTTGGGATCGGGTCACCCTCCCCATAGCCAGGACATTTCAAACACATTCAAAGAATAATGAAACCCTCATATTTTATATCCAATGAGTTAAATCGTTCTATCACAAACTAGCACAAATAGAACTACACAAAACTCAAAACAACTCTCTGTACTAGGCACACATTTCTGCTTCCTGTTCCCAGGTACTCTCCTCAAGCCCACCGTGACTCCACTACACATGAACCAAAGGAATGTTTCCTCCATGAAGCAACTTCTCCTCATGACCCTCGAACCTCATTGGTCATTCCACAAAGGTCACGTCGTCCTCAATATCCATCTCTCCCTAGTCAAGGACATGTAAATCATCGTGCAGATACCGACGGAGATGGGACACATGGAAGATGACTTGTATCCTCAGTAACTGAGGTGGTTCCGCTAGCTGATAAGCCACTTCTCTGACCCGCCGCAACACTATGAAGGGTCCGAGGAATCTGGGGTAGAGCTTTCCCCCCTACCGAACCTCTGTTTTCCATGCCTTGGGGAGACTATCAAGAACACATGTTCCCCGACCAAAAACTACAGGGGACTCCTCCTATTATAAGCATATGAATTATTTCAATCATATGCCACCTTTATACTTTCCCATCTATACTGAAACTTCTCTGTCATGATCTGTACTTCTTCCGAGCCATGAACACTCGCTTCCCCATACTCAGCCCATGACACGGGTGTGCGACACGGCCTCCTGTAGAAGGCTTCGATCAGAGCAATTCCAATGGGAGAGTGATATCTATTATTGTAGGAAAAATATACCAGAGTCAAGTGTCGCAACCACAATCCTCCTGAGTACAGAACACATGCCCGCAACATATCCTCCAAGGTCTGGATGGTGCGCTCTGTCTGTCTATCTATATAGGGATGGAAATTAGTGCTAATACATAACTGGGTCCAAAGGAATGATGCAATACTCTCCAATTTCATGAGGTAAACCGTGCATCCCTATATGGGACTATGGATCTCAGAACTCCGTGAAACCACACCACCTCATCCACTTATCTTCGTGCTAAAGCATCCACTACACCTGACTACTTGATCTCCAGAAAGTGAGCCGATTTTTTCTACCGGTCCACCACTACACAGATAGAATCTCAGCCCCCTTGAACCTTGGGTATTTCCATGATGAAATCCATCAAGATGTCCTCCCACTTCCACTCAGGGACATCTAGAGACTGTAGTAGACTGCCTCAAACATAGTGTTCGGCCTTCTCATGCTGACACATGACAAACTTTGCTACGAACTCTGCTACTTCCCATTTCATCCTAGGCCACCAAAACTGTCTCCTCAGACACTGGTACATCTTGGAAACTCTCGGTTGCACCGCTATGGGTGAGTTGTGGAACTCACTAAGAACCTTGCCGCGTATCACCTCTGGAACAAACATATTTTCTCGTAAAATAATCTGGTTCTGACCATCCTTCGTCCACCCTTTCGGATCATTTCCATGGTCAACACGGTCATGCAACACTTCTCTTTCCGAGTCTCCCCATTGGGACTCCTCTACCTGCCGCAACAGAGAAGATTACACTGTCATCTGATACAGGAATCCTCTAACACCTTCCATCCTAGCATCCAGGTACAGGGCAGCCAACTCCTCCATCGCCTTCCAAGCATCTACTGACTCTCGATCCACATCCTTATGTGACTTCCTGCTCAAGAATGTAGCCACCACATTCCCCTTTCTTGAGGTTTTGGAAATAACAAATTCTTAGTCCTGAAGGAACTCCATCCACCTCCACTGCCGTAAGTTTAGGTCCTGCTGGGAGAATATGTACTTAAATATTTTGTGATCCGTGAAGACCACGAAGCATTCTCCAACAAGGAAGTGCCGCCACATATTTAGTGGGAACATGACTGTCGCAAGATCTAGATCATGGGTGTCATAGTTACGCTCAGGGGGACATAACTACCTAGACCCATAAGAGATTAACCCTTTACGCTAGATCAACACACATCTGAGGCCTTGCCCTGAAGCATCACAGAACACCTCATATGCTACCCCTTCTTCTGGAAACCTCATCACTGGGGAAATAACCAGCTTCTACTTCAGATAACTGAAGGTCGCCTCACACTGATCATCCCACATGAATGACTGGTCCTTCTTGGTCATGGCTGTCAAAGATGCTTCAACTCGGGAGAAGTTGGGCACGAACCTCCGGTAGTAACCCTCAGACCAAGGAAACTACAAACCTATGCCATGTTCTGGGGTGCTTCCCACGAAACAACCACCTCTACCTTCTATGGGTCCACTGCTATCCCCTACTCGGACACCACATGCCCAAGGAAATGAACTTCTCACATCTAGAACTTTAACTTGGACAATTTCCTATAGAGTTGGTGTTCTCGGAGGACCTATAAAACCATTCTCAGGTGCTCAGCATGATCCCTATCTGATCTTGATTAGATCAAGATGTAGTAAATAAACACTACTATGAACCGATCTAGATATTCCCGGAAGACGGAGTTCATGATCCCCATGAAAACGGCTGGAGCATTCGTGACGCTGAATGGAATAACCACAAACATAAAGTGCCCATATTTGCACCTAAAGGAAGTCTTTGAGACGTCTCCCTCCCTCACCCTCACTTGGTGATATCCAGACCACAAATCAATCCTTGAAAACCATCATGCTCCCCTCATCTAGTCAAAGAGATATTCTATCCTCAGGAGAGGGTATCGATTCTTAACCATTAATTGATTCAGTCTCCTATAGTTTATGCACAGCCTTAGACCACCATCTGCCTTCTTCTCCCACAAAATAGGAGCTCCCCACGGTGACACACCTGGATGGACAAAACCCTTCTTCATCAGATCGTCAATCCGAATCTGCAACTCCCACAACTCAGAAGGTGCCATCTGATAGGGAGACATCAAATTCGGATGAGCACTAGATTGAAAGTCTATCCTGAACTCAACATCACGTTGAAGGGTAAGAGTTTCCACCTCTTCAGGAAAGATGTCCATAAACTCACTGACGACCCCTAGAAATTCTACCATCACTACATCCACCGACTCCACTGATAGCTCAACTAACAAGGAGAGGAGGTGTTCCCCTCACTTGTTGCTCCCCTGAAAACTCTGCTCACGGATGAAAGTCACCCGTCGGCAGCCCAAGTCTGAAAACAAAACCCTTCCTCAGAAGAATTCAATGATGGAACATAAAAAGAACATCCATTCAATTACTAGGATGACATCATATGGATGTATCTGAAACATTAGAAGATCCTTGACAGACTAATGTGGCCCTATCATCAGTCTGCATCCTCGACAAACATACAACAAGTCGGTCTGACCTCTGACTGGTGTGCTCAAAACCAAGGGCACTGGATGTCTCTTAGAATATAAACCTAGAGAATGTGATAGACTGAGAGTTAAAATGGAGTGCGAAGCACATGTATCAAACAAATCATATGCAAGGGTACTAAAAAAGCTGATCTTACCTCGAACGACCGCTGGCCCTGTTGGAACTCCGGCCTCCACGGCGTGCAACTGCCCACGCCCAGCTCCTATGCCTCTCGGATGTCGGCCACCTACCCGACCATGCCCTGGTCGAGGTCCCTGAGTAGCACCCTAAGGTCGGCCTCCTCCTGCAACATCTGCCCACGGTGGAGTGGGAGCCCGCTGCCCCTACTGCTACTGCTAAAAGGGCCTAGCCGGGAACTGCTGCTGCTAAGGTGGGTGCTGGACATGCCGACCCCCACCGTACTGTACTCTATCCGGGCACTGGTTTCAAAGGTTCCCATGGATTCCACAAACAATGTTCCTCGGTCCCAGGCCCGAAGGGAAAGGGAGAGGAACAGGGAATCGGAACTGAAACTGCTATGAACTGCTCCCTGCTGGTCGGAATCTAGAGGGACCTGATACCGGAGGCCTACTACTGACAGTCTTCCCTTTTGACGGGCCAAACTGGATTCTCTCTAGAAACACACCTCCCAGAATGTGCATCATCTCAACCACCTCATCCTTCTTCTGCATCTCTATGTATATCGGTAGGGTGAAGGGAGTAACAGCGTACTGAAGAGAAGGTCGGAGTGCCTCCTCTAAACATCCCGCCCAAGACTCTACATATGGAAAGAGGTCTAGAGAAAAGTGAAGTATATCATTGAACTTGATCCCCAACTGTCTCACTGGCATACTCCCTTGCTGGAGGGAGAGTAGATCCTGCATCTTCTTGGCCTTCATCGTGGAAGAGTGGAATTCCACCCGGAACTCCTTTTCAAAGTCATCCCACACAACCTCAGCTTCCCTCTTCTCTCCAAGATAAAGCGTCCACCACTGACATGCTACTACATGCATCTAGCTGATGGCCAGAGGAACCCATTATTCCGTCGGAGCCTGAATCAGGCCAAAATCTATCACTAGTTTCTCGAGCCAGCTCTCCGTCTCCATTTATTAGGTGCTGCCCTCGTACTTCCCAAGGGTCTGTAGCTAAAGGGCTCGAACCTTCTTCTGCCACTGATCAACCTCCTCCTCTTGGTTGGTCCTCTGCCTATCGGCCAAGTCAACCTCTTGGGCCTCAATCTCCCGCACTAATCATGGTCACCTCCCAGGTGACATAGCTACAAGGTTAACAAGGAATGCCTAAGACCAAGTAGTGTAGAATATCGTTCTTAAATTATCATAGACCTCATTATTTATTTTAAATCCTGATGATACCCATGAAACATAAGAACACAAGTCATTATGATCAATGTACCTTCCTTAGGGTCTCTACCCTACAATAAGTGTATCCTCACTTGGTCGTTCAATAGGTCTACAGTCATTGCATCAGATCACTAGGGGCCCTAAAACCTAGTGTCCTAGCCGGTCTTCCCTTTCTTAATTCATGCACCAAGGTCACCCAACACTGTTGCCCAAACACCCAATGAAATCCTCACTGTGGCTAACTCCAAAATCCATCCTACCTCTCATACTCCCTCTGATACCATTCCGTCACCACCCACCTTCCCCAAAAGGAGGGAAGGGACAATAGATTGTCATTCCCTTCTTTATTTAAGTTGAATGAGAGATAATGACCCCTAATACCCTGCGTCAATAGGTCCTAGAGTGGCGACCCGCACCAAGGGTATAGAATCTCACAAAAAATGGAATGAATTGCCCTTTTTATTTTTGCAGGATCGAGAGATAAGATAGAAACCCCAAAAATACCATTGCTGAAAGTAAAGGTAAAGCTAAAAATAACACGTTCCCATTTTCATGTTCAACATCAAATGATATAAGACACCAAAACACCAAAGGTAATGTACCAAGAAAAAGTAAAACAACAACATCAACTACCCCAAGGCCCGAGCTAGTATGGTCCTTCATGATCCCTGAAGTCCACTTGGAAACCTGAAATCATTTTTATATACATAGGGTGAGAATAAAGGTACACACAGTAGGGAAAACCAAAGACTCTTCTGCACAAGTGGAGAGGCATTCTCAAGCCCTGTGAGAAAATAAAAACCAAAACACCAAGAAAAGGAAATTATCCACCCAAGCCTCACTATGGAACACTCCCCAAATAACGCAAGGCAAGTAATGTATAGTAAGATCATATTGATATTTGGGTACCCCACGCCACTTTCACACTTGTTATTGAAGACATCCTACACATTGAAACAATCCCGCTATTCTCACCACAGTCCCACTGCCAAACCCCGCCCGCACACACTTGGGCCATAACCTCACTGCAGTCCCTCTACCAAACCCCGCCCGCAGACACCTGGTCCACAACCACCACCCATAACAACACACACAAAAACCTGGGTCAGAACAACTACTACCACACCTGAAGACACCTAGGCCTCATCCAGAAGACACTTGTGAAACAACCTGCCCACAAATACCTGGTCCAACCACCAGAACTACCCTACCCAATGATTCTTGGGCTAATAATGGACTTCAGACCGTCACAGCCTACCCAAAGAGTCTTGGGTTACTCTGGAAAGAGAGTAGAAAAGGATCTAATAACCAGCCACTCATAAGAGTGTTGGAAAAAAAAACCTCCCCCTGAAATGGGGTGTTCTGAACTATGTTCTCAACTTGGTTGGGGTGTGAATAAGAAACATAAAAGCTACATGTATATGCATAGGTAACAAACACTCATCCAAACCTAGGTGTTCCAAAAACTAAGCACAAACACCCTTGTTACTATTCATTAACAAAGAAGCCACAACACTCATGGCCAACTCACAACGTATCCCAAAAACCAATTCCCAATTTAAAACATTCTTGTTTTCATGTTCATGTGATCCCGTTTAGGTGAATTCTGCACTACCGGGCGACTAACAGGCATAAACACAAGTCAGGAAAAGAGAAACTGCCAAACAACAATTTAAGCATTCACATCCGGTTCTCTTTTATAGTTACAACAACAAAAGGGGATTAGTGAGATCCCTCAAAGTACGGGAACTAAATAAAATACTAAAAAGGGATAAATGAGATCCCTCGAAGTATTGGAAACAATGAAAACCCCGAGACAATACCCCAAGTCCCCAAACCAAAACCAATTATTTCTCAATAATAGAGGATCCCACCTGTGTTCGTGTCACCGCAGAGCAACCACACAACATTAGATTCACAACCAATATCTGTACCACAACGGAGGATCCCATCATCACCCACATCACCCCATGGTAAATCAAACAGAACAACCCACCTACTACCAAAAAAGAGTAGTGAAACATCTTGGTTCAAGCACATCATTCATTATTTTCTTCTTTCTATTGGTTATCCAGGGTGATCACACAGGGATTATTGTTTTACTTAATGTCCATTTAACCATCCAAGTTTACGTTATTAACCAAATTCCATGTTAAGTTATTTAAGCATCATAGAAAACATGGCACATACGTTTTCACGGAATAACCACCAAAAACCATGATTTTCAGTGAGCATAGGCCCACACAATTCACAACACATATCAGCATAAAAGACTACAGAAGAACATCGATCACACCCCCCTTCATTATTTATGGTCCTTTTATTATCTTCATTAAGTTTGGTTTCATCAATTCCCATAGAGACAAAAGCGTACCCAATGGCCTACTTTATTGATCAATGATCTACGTTTTTCTACACGTTCCACGAACATGGGATACACAGCTTGCGGGGGAGGAATTACATGGACTCCAAGGGGTGCAGAAAGCTCCAGCAGTGGCTCACCACAAGCCATATAAAGAAGGGACTCCAGGCCCACTAGGATGAAGAATGATGCCATCCAAAGGAAAAAAGATAAAAGGAACACTCTGTGCGATATATATATATATGATCCCATTGTTACGAGATATGGGAATTTTGAACGCTTGGAATGTCAGTTCGTGGTTTCCCATGCGGTTGTACAGTTACACATGATGATATTAAGGTGTTATTTACTATCCCCCACCGGGGAGGTTTCTAGGGATTTTTAAAAAATTATTATGGGCTTTAAATGGCCTCGAAAGGGGTAAAATAATTAATTAATGTAAAAAAACATTGTGGGAGTGGGATTGGAAAATGAAAACGGAGAGCTGGGTGAGGACACGGTGCCACCATCACAGTGTCACCCTTACGATGCCACCATCAATGTTCCACTGTGACTGGTGCCACCGTCATGGTTCCACCATGACCGGTGCCATATTCACGGTGCCACTGTGACCGGTTCCATCGTCACGGTGCCACCGACACTGGTGCCATCGTCACGGTGCCACCGACACCGGTGCCATCGTCACGGTGCCACCGAGACCGGTGCCATCATCTCGATGCCACTATCTTGATGGAGCCTTATTTTGGTTAAGTAATGGTCTCAGAGGTTCTGGACCATTACATTAGACATCACACGACAAGCCCATAGTGATCGACACAACACCATGAGACCCTAGTTACATGTCAAAATCATCTCATGAAATCCTACTGGCGTGTAATCCTTATCATGAGGAGAGCCTTGGGTATGTCCATGGGACCACACACCACCCCTTTTGGATCAAAAAGGAAAAAAATGGATGTAATATTCAATAAAATTCACATACATCTCAATATAACCTTTAGTGGTCAGGCGAATGATTACCTTGATATAGAGTAATTGCCTTTGGCAATAATCATACTATCTCTGATGATCACGTAGATTTGGAAAGTAAACAAAGGAAATAAAATGGTGAAGAGGTTGGAATAAATCCCAGTTTTCAAACCCTTTAGAAATTCTAAGGATTCCATCAACAAGATCTCACATGACTCCTTGAAATGTTTTCTTAATCTCATGAAGGAACACATAAAATCTATCTTTGTATCATGGAATGGGACATACATGTCACATAAGATCACATGAAGGCCTTTTGGAAGGCACCCTAATTTTCAAATGGCCCTTGGACTTATGATTTTGACAATATGTATGTCATTTAGAATACCCTCATGATTAATTAATTCCTAATTAATTAGGAAAAATACAATAAAGGGGGTTTTAACGTGATGGATTCATAGTCAGAAAAAATTAGGTGACTCCCACGGAGAGTTATGTGGATGAGATTCTTGAAAAAACATGATGTTGAGGTCCTTTAGTAAATACATTCAAAATTCATGGGATATGTGACATGAATATAAGTGAAAAGTGGGGTCAAAAGGACTGTAAAAAAACCACCCCATCCTCAAAGAATAGGTTGTGCTATATACATATAGAAACACATGGGAACCCAAGACCCGTATTGGTTTTCATGAATTTTCTAATCTCAATACTGGAATGTTTTCAATCATGTATGATACAAAATAATAATAAGGGTGATCATGCAACCTGAACAATTATAGAACATGTGAAGAACTTATGGGATGAAATTAGAAGATTTTCCCATATATTTGGTTAAATATATGAGACTATATTCAAGGTAAAAAGGAAGTAATTTATTTTATTCTCAATATTATGTCTAGAAAAAAATACTAAAAGGTGGGATATTTGTTCAAATAACATAAACACGGATCCAAATTCACATCACATGAATGAACCAAGTCATGTGACATCGCTAGGAAATTTTGCCGTAATAATTTTGCACTACTTTGAAATACTATTTGGATCACATAATTTCCTATGGACATGCCAAAAATGGCCACATAGTTCCCTTGGGCATGATGTCATGGTCTCGTGAAGCCCTAGAGGATTTCAATCCAAATATTTAATTTCTATTCAAAAATATCACCAAAAAAACATTGTATCCCCATGTTCATGTAAGCAAAGTATTTCAATATCACTCGATAATATCAAATATCTCTCGCGACACCCACTTGGAATTTGAGATAGATATGGAGATTCCATCCATAAATAAAAAATATGACATGTGACACCCTCTAAGACATGTCACCCAAACTCTCATGATTCCCCCCAAGTGTTTCCTCCATCTCTTGTGATGAATCCGGGGAATGTTTGTTGGATATCCAGAAACCCAATATATAATGACGCCAGGATTACGAGATGGATTCTTAGATCAGCTGGATAGCACTATTGATGTCCTTTGAAAAAATCATCCTTGATTATGTTAAATCCTTCAGAATGTCTATATAGATTGTATTGAGTCCTCTGTAAAATTCAAATCATAGCTAAAATGATCTTTTGACATATCTGTCAGACACTCTCTGATATGTTGATAATAAAATCAAGGAATGTGGAGTGGGAATAAAGTGAATGTCTGGTTGGAAGGTAGGAAAAGTAATCTATGTCATCCCAAGACAAGATGAATTTTTCGGTCCATAGTGAGTATGAACCAATCAATAAGGAATCAAAGGACATCATAAAATTGTCCTTTGTTGGTGTGTATTCCCTAATTAAAAAAGGAAATCTAACAGTTTTTAGGATGACCAATAAGGAAACATCATTGGGTAATCTTGAATTAATGAAACTATGATGAATCTAATTATTTTCATTACTAAGACATGTAGGATTCATCATGAAGGTTTGATATCTATAATAAGAATCCAATGGGTTTTACCTGAACATATGTACCCCATCCACAAGTAATGACATTGATTATTTTATATCCATTGATTCTAAGAATGATCATAAATCATGTTGGTATATAGAGTTGTTATAATCATATCATTTTCAGCATAATCCTATATCTTTCTAGGAAATCATATGATTTGATGATCTTGTCAACCCTCATTGCATAAGCCTAATTACAAGGGAAACCTCATAGTGTAATCCCTGATTAGTATAATAATATAATATATCATGCCTATAAGGGGAATGTATGTCTGTAATCCCTAATCCATATGAACTATGATGACTCATATTCATGAAATAACTCGGATACATAGAATTCCTCTCTGATTCCATAACACAATAATGAATTTCTTGAGGGTTGTCCTATTACACATGTCCCTTATTCATTTTTTGTGAGTCTAATTAATTTTTATCACTTTATTCTCACACTAATCATAGCTTACATGGGATTAGGGAGTTGCAATAGTGCTATCATATAAATCATGATTCTCCACAATATAGAGAAATATCAGTACCTCAGCACTATTGAGATGTAGGGAATACACCTCCCCACCTTATGAGGATATCTACATATGGCTTAGTCCAAAGGGAATGACTGAACATTGTGAACTTGAAATCCTACAATAACTAAGATAAGTAGGTAAAATCTATAAAAATTGTGCTCAAACAAGGAAAACACTAATGTGTTGGTTCCATCATGTATTATATTACTCAACCATCAATATGAATTCATTCCCATGGGATTATCATTCTACCACATCCAACAGTGGAAATAGAAACCAAATAATCTACAAAAAACATTGGTTCTCACCATAATCAAGATACATATTATTTCTTCTTGGGAATTAATAATGAATAGATGATTCCTTATAGGACTCTTATATTCCATTTCTATATAATGTTAATGTGCACCGCTTGAATGAACAATATGTTTTTCTTCTAGAAATAACTAGGATATATGGGATGCCTCTTAATGGATAAATCCCCTCTTCACAATATTAATCACATCCCTATGTGGTTAAAAATTATGAATATACTAGTTATGAAGCTTTAGAACATAAAGAGATTCCAATTTCTGGGAAATAGATAAATATCCTTAATATCATAATAATAGATTCACAATTGTGATCCCTATATTTATTGAATGAATGATATTTAACCAATAATTATTTGGATAGGTTAAATGGTTTCATATCCATATTAAGAAAAGATTAATTAAAAAAATAATAACTCTATAAAAGAGATATAGAGTATTAAAATATTCCCCAAAATCAGAATGTTGAGTGTGACCCCTCGTCCTCTCGACTAATACATTCCTCTAAGTTCTATGTGTCCAGAAAACCTAGGTGACCAACTTTATTTGGAATATAAGAATGAAAAAGGTTGTATATGGCGGAGCGGTTGGTATTTTTTGTTAATAGTGACACTGGTAAACTTATTTTATCAGTTTTTTCTGAAATAACCCCCTGAAAATAAACCATCATGACAAACTGAACCCACCGTCATGAAGGTATATAGAGGCCCCTACCCAAAGAAACACAAATGGTTCAACTATCGTGGACGAGTCAAAAAAACAAAATCAGGGGGAAAGAATCCATCATGTAATATTTTTAAACTATATGAAATCAAAAAAGTAGAATACTACAAAAAAACTCTCATATAATAGAATGATTGTTCTGTCAAACATCACGACACATTGATTTTAATTTCCTATGAAAATAAGCTAATATTTCAAACATGAATATTACAATGGATCATCTGTAACATGGCTTCCAAAAAACACGATCATCCATTCTAGGACATTCCCAGTCTAGAATATTTGTTAGAAAAGAATTGTTGGAGTATTTTTATTACCATGAATATCTAATTTAGAATAATATGCCTATAATATTGCACTAGTTGATATCCTTGTTCCTTCTGGTCTTCAGAACTGTTGAATCTGTTGTCATTAATATAATCCCGATATGATATAATGTTTTTATCATCCAACAACTATTTCATTAAACCACCTATGGATACAACCCCCACAGCTCACAATATGATCTCACATGCCCAATAGATTCAATATCATGTGGGGAACATAATGTTCAATGGATACCACTGACAGGGAAGAATCCTGACCCATGAATCTTTACATATTGGTTTCTATGTATGAAACCAATAAGTTCACATCATCTAGGGAAATATACAACTAAGACCGTGTAAATTTTCGACATAACCAACAGCTTCAGGATCTTATTCTTAGATCTTGTCAACTAGAACTTTCAGTAGCTTATGATGGTGGACTATGTTTTCAAATATGGCTCCCTTCTAGTTTAGGGGAAATCAAGGATGGCTTGTAACACGCAAATATTTCCTAGTTCGTTATTTCTTCAAAGTAATTCATTTACTTGCAATACATGAAACACCAAGTTCAAACACACCACCACTTACCAAACTAGCTGTTCAAAAGTGGTTGTGAATAATATTAACTAAATTTTGAACATTATATAATCCTTATAATTTTAGAGTTCATATTATGGGTTTCTTAAACATAAAGTAAGAACAAATTAATTATTTTTAGATAAATGAAGTAATTTTTAAAAAATTGCAATTTTATCGCCTATTAATGGGGAACCTTTTTTAAATAAAATATTTGAAACTTATATTTATTCAATTTGACTGAATAAATTTATTATTTTAAATGGTGACATCAAAATTTAAATTTTTTAAATTTTTGTAATTTTTCGGATAAAGTTCATTTTTCAAATGAATAGTGAAAAATATTGTATTTTAATTCAAAAGTGGCTTTTAATGTAATTTATTTATATGGTTATATTATCTTTTTAATTTTTTTTAAAGTGTAGTTAGAACATATTTTTACAATTTATTCCAAATTTTTTCATTGAAATTATTTTTACATTGAAGTTGGACATAAACAACTGTCAATCTTTTGATATATATTGTTTCTTAAAAATAGTACACCTTTTGGTTTTGAAAATGGGAATTAATATTAAATTGATAAATATAACTAATATGTTTTGAATTTGGTAAAATATACTTCAATTGTTTATTTGGAATAACAAAATTATCTTAGGGTCAATTTTTTATATTTTTCCGAAAACATTCAATTTTTGATGAATAGTGAAAAACATTGAGTTATTGTTTAAAAATAACTTTTTATTTATATAAATAATTATTATATTTAAATTTAATTTAGGTTATAGTAGATATATAATACCTATATATTTTCAATGTAATTCATTGGATTCAGTTTATAATAATTTTAGATATAGAAAATATTTATTGAACTTTTCATTGTCTTTTACCCTCCTCCTAAGAGAATTTTCAAATTCACATAAAACATAATTTTACCACTTCTATGAGTTGAATTTTGAAAATCCGAGAGATACGGTTAATATCAAAGAGTATAATTTGGTTTAATAAGATAAAAATAATTTTTGTTCAATAGTAACTTTTGACTTTTATTTATCGCGGCTAAAGTTAAATTGTGTAATTCAAGGTAAAAAGTATATTGTAATAATTCAAAATTACATTAACACATGTACTAACCTTATTGGATGAGTAATGGCCAACCATGGGCATCTTTGGGTCGATTTTGGGACCCCATGGAGCCACTTATTAATTATAATGACACTTTAGATTAATTAATTTAATGTAAAGGGCAAATTTGACATAAACAAAAACCTTTTAGTAATTAATTTTTATTTGGTGTTATATAAGTAAATGTTTTATTATAAATTTTCTTTTGAAAGATATAAATATTTCCTACAACATGGTATTTGTTTTATAATTTTTAGACATTGAATAAATTAAATTTTTTATGGCACAATAATGATGCATTATTTACCTCATTAATAAATGATTTAAATAAATTAGATTATAAATTTTAAAATAATATCCAAAACATGTCAAATTATTATTGGATGATTTTATTTCGACCATGAGTCATCTTATATTAAAAATTAATTATTTTGGGACCATTATAAAATGATTATCAGTATATAATAAAATTATATTTTCACATTTTCCTAAAGAGCCCCTCCTCCTGCTTATAAATGGATACCACTTATAACCAATTACTCACACCTCTAAATCATTTATACTCGTTCAAAATATTCTAAATTAATTTCCCTCTATCCATATCCTCCTCCTAGAAGCCTTACCTTAGGCAGAAGGCACTTTAAGAAGTACTTTTGGTTCAATCAAAAGGAAGCTAACCAAATTAAAGGTAAAAGACTCTCTTAACTACTTTTCTTTTATTTGACTTATCGAACCCAAAAATATTTTTATTAAGTTATTTTATAACAACACATCTATACTTAATATATTAGGATGTTGTTATGGGATGTATTCTAATTACACTTACACACACCTACATCTAATGGGTGAAGAACATAATGTTTCTGTGGATGGAAAACTAACACCTCACGAAACGATGATTGTTCAATTACCTCCTATCGTCTCTCTTGGTGGAAATTATGATGGAACTGTATTTATATGTGATATATATTATTTTTATGTTTTTTCATGCTTTTATAATTTTCTTTTATAGTATACATTAATTGTTTCCATTATGGGTAAACGCGATAATTTCATTTGAGAAAGTGCGGACTACCACCCCCTCAAAGTGATATGACTTGTTAATACCATATGTGGGATGCATAAAGGATGGAGTTAATTATATTATATATGATATTATACAGGAATTATAATACACATATGTATCATTATGTTTTAATTCCATTAAAATAATAAAAATGAAATAAAATTAGTGTTCATGTGTACGTACGACTTACCATTTCGAAGAATGATGCATTTCATTTAATACCCCAAAATGATATGTACTGTTATAAATAAATGTATATAATGGATATATATGATATATATGATATCTAAATCATTAATATCATTCTGTATTTAATGAAATTTTGACCATGTGAACAACTTGTAACTATAAGGTGTTCATTTTTGACTCAAGTACCAAATATCGACAAAACAAATGTAATTCACTTAAATTATTACATAATGTCAATAACAAGGTAATAGGTGATATAAAAGGAATAATGAACCTGAAAAAGGTTATTAATAATGTAGAAATTAACATTAGTTTATAATTCAGGATATTAAAGAATGAATGGGTCAAGTCGTACAAGAGATAAGGGGTTTCTTTTCTCACTTTTAATTACATGAGATTTCCATTGTTCACCACTTATTTATTCCATGTGGTATATTTTGTACTTCCATTTGATATTTATTATTATGACTCCATTTATATTCATGATATACTTTTATTCATTTGGTTGTTATTGACTACTGTTCATATGACTCGATTGATTACAACGAGGTAAGATTTAATTTGACAATCTCTTCATTATCTGATGTTGTTTATACGCAATTATCTACTAGGACATATTTATTATCCATTTCCATGTTTAAAAAAATAGTTTTCAAAGGGATTATTTTAAAGGACTTTTTACTAAAACATAATTTTAAATTTTTTAAGGATTTATTCTTCTAAACCATTCCATTAATGTCCATGTTTTAAAAATGGTTTTAAGGATTTATTTAAATCAATATGAATGATTTAAAATGTTAATTAATATCAAAAGTTTCAAAGTACTATGGGACAATTTGATTCAAAAATTTATTTAAATTTCTTCCATTATAGATTTATTTACTTATAAATGTTTTCATAAAAAAGGGATATTTCCCTCAAAGAGTTTTAAAAATCATTTTCATCCAGGTCAAAATCATTTAATGGATTTTAATATTTTTCAAAGTTGACTTATTATGATACAAATCTTCTATATTGTATTGAAGGTTTTGTGATATGTTGACTATGGGTGTTTTATTTTTATACCATTCATGATTTATGGGTAAAGTATTGACATTTTGTATGCCAGTATTAATAAGAATGTTTATGTAATGTTTAAACCATTTCATATGAGAAATGAATTGGACTTAGTAAGTGACGGGTGCAGCCTGCTACAGATCCTAGATGCATCGGTAGTTCTCATGAGACAAATAAGTGTCTTGGCACAAGGCCTTAAAAAAATCTTATTTTTATTCTTGGAACAAGACCTTGACTAAGTGGTTATGATATTCTATATTATGCATTCCATCATTATGATAGTGGTTATTGATATTGCATGTGATTTTTCGACTAGTGGAATATCCATGTGAATATTTAAATGGAATTATTTCATTTTATTTTTTTCCATATTATGATGAATTTCATGTTTGAAAGTAATTTGTTTTAGATATACATTTCCTCAATTTTTTATGCTTATTTATTAATGTTTTTTCTATATTTCTATCCTTACTGAGCATCTGAGCTCACCCATTTCTATGTTTTATTTTTCCCAGGATGTGAAGAAGTGTATTGTGACTGACCTGCTGGGTTATGCTAATGGAATAATGGCACTCGTAAAGGATTATTTATGTTGTGTTGTATGTTATAAAGTGTAATGTATCATCAATGTATGTAATATATTATCCAAGATTTCTAAACCGATCAGTCCTTTGGGACTTCATTCCTTATAATCAGGCCAATGTATTAAAATAGTGTACAGACTCTGGGTAACTGGGGTCGGGGCGTTACAGTTGGTATTAATGGATGTTTATAAATAACTTTGGAAACTATATTTAGATAAACTCTAATTATAAAACATAGCCCTAAGATATACATTGAGGATCAGTATAGGAAAATACATCCATGTCTAGATACGAACAGGTAGAGGCGGCTCTGGCCCAGATTTACCTCGGGGTAGAACTCGAAAACACCTCTTTGATCTATACTCAAACGGGAACTGGTGCATGAAAACAGGTCCATGCTGCACTCTTGGTAACGACACTCTCAGGGGATATGCTTAGGAAAATTATTTTTTTCTTTAAAAACCACTATGAAGGGTTTATGTGTATATATCTCCTCAATGATGTTTTTTTTGTGATTATGGATAATATCCATAAACTGTTCAATTTATGTTAGGTATTTTACATGTTTGGAATTATGAATTACGATTCATAAACAAACCTAGTGTATGCCATTTTTTAGAAATAGCGCCCAGTAGAAGGATTTAGAACTCCGACAATACGTATGATCCAAAGAGTAAGAAGTGTCATATCATTAATGGTATTAAGCCATAATTTAGAAGAGAAGTAGTCTCCCTAGTATTCTCAACATATGAAGAAATAATATCATGTGTTATTAAGATAAGTAAATAATTATCTAAGTCCTATGGCTTTGAAGGAAAGAAAGATAGGAAAAGGATGGTAGAGAGAAAGATGGATAAAGGTAATAGGTGAATGAATGATTTTCCTATATTTGATAAATGTGGAAAGAATAACCCTGGTAAATTCTTGAAGGGAATGGGAGTTTGTTATAAGTGTGGAAAAAATGGGCATGAAGTACATGATCGCACGAGTAAGAAAATGTTTTCAAACGTAAAATGCTTCATCTGAAAGGTGTTGAGACACTACGCGAATTAATGACACAATCATATGAGTAAACCGCAAATGATGTTATTAGAT
Source organism: Viscum album (assembly GCA_963277665.1). Taxonomy (NCBI): domain Eukaryota; kingdom Viridiplantae; phylum Streptophyta; class Magnoliopsida; order Santalales; family Viscaceae; genus Viscum; species Viscum album. The sequence continues at coordinate 23,246,747 of OY728120.1, read as the reverse complement.
AATAATCATGTTATGATACTACCTCATATAATGATGACTGACTATTTTTCTTACATTATTATTAATTCATTTGAGTGTTGTATCTAAAGTATACATGTTTTATGAACTATGGAGATAAATAAGGATTGTAATACAATACTATTTTATTGAGGATTTTAGATTATATGGTTCTATGAAAAGAGAATTAATAAGAAGATACACTTTTTGGAAAAATACATGGTTGATGGAAATTTAATCCATAATATGGTCTTGATAATGAGGGAGTGATTTTGGAATAAGAGATTGTTGATTTGAATAATTATATTGGATATTCTTGAGGACCATGAAACTGATTAATGATTTGTTTGTATTTTTATAAAGAGGACAACACGCAGACTGGGTGACAACCCATGACGTCGGACAAAGCTGCAGGAATCGAACCCACAACTATAGTCCGATTGGAATTTATCACCTAACACTAGACAACATGAAGACCCAGGATTGTATAATGTAGTTTCTTTTTTTATGGGTCTGATAGGTGGATTGTAAATTCAATTTTTTTTGTCACCTTATACGAATCAAATAAATTGAATATTTTTTTTCTCTACTATCTTTTAGATTAAAAGATGAGTTTGTAGTAGAAATTACGTACAGGATGGAAGTCTACTTGTGAAGTATATTTTTTCATTCTCTTATTCTATGAATAAATTAATTCTTAAACATTAGGTAAGTGTTATTAAAGCTAATGATGTTTTATCTTAATACCTTGTGTTTAGTTGAACTGATGATATTTTGAATCATCATAGATTGTTGTCTTTGAGGCCCTCAATTCTACAATTTTTTGTGAATGATGACCTCAATCACTCCCTATAAATATTTACATTTTTCCTCCAATTATGTGTCTCTAATTTCCACCAATATTTACATAATCGAGATCATAAATTTGTGGTGACTTTTTCATTTCCCTTTTCCTCTTTTTAAGACTAAATCTTATTAAACCAATTTTCGATGTGGGTTTTCCCACGAAGGTATTTTCTATTTCCAACCATTTATTTTCGAAGAACAATTTCAAATTACGAGTACTCAATTTATTGAAGGAAGGAAGTAACTAACACCCCATGATTTTCTAGTTCGTTATTTCATTGAAGTAATTGAATAACTTGCAATACATGCAACACCGAGTTCAAGCGCCCCACGACTTACCAAACTAGTCGTTCAAAAGAGATTATGAATAGTATTAACTGAATTTTGAACATTATATAATCCTTATAATTTTAGAATCTATATTATGTGTTTCTTAGACATAATATAAGGACAAATTCATTTTTCTTAGATAAAACAAGTATTTTAAAAAAAATGCAATTTTATCGCCTTTTAATGGAGAACCCTTTTAAATCAAATATTTGAAAATTATATATATTCAATTTGACTAAATAAATTTTCTATTTAAAATATGGACATCAAAATTTACATTGTGTAATTTTTTGTAATTTTTCCGACAATGATCATTTTTTAATGAATAGGGAAAAATATTGTATTTTAATTCAAAAGTTCCTTTTAATAAAATATATTTATATGGTTAGATTACCTTTTTAATTGGTTTTAAATTGTAATTGGAATATATTTTTACCATTTAATCCAATTTAGTTCATTGTAATTAATTTTACTTTGAATTTGGACTTAAACAAGTGTCAATCTTTTGATAGATATTGTTTCCTAAAAAAATACGCCTTTTGGTTTTGAAAATGAGAATTAATATTAAGTTAATAAATGTAACTTATATGTTTTTAATTTGGTAAAATAGACTTCATTTTTAAATTCAGAATATCAAAATGACCATAGGGTGAATTTTTGATATTTTTCTGATAACTTTCAATTTTTGATGAATAGTGAAAATCGCTAAGTTATTGTTTAAAACAGACTTTTTATTTAAATAATAAATTAGTTTATTTAAATTTATTTTATGTCATAATAGATACATAGTACCTATATATGTTCAATTTAATTCATTGGAGTCAGTTTATAAAAATTTTATATATAAAAACAATTATTGAACTTTTCACCGTCTTTTACCCACCTCCTTGGATAATTTACAAATTCACATAAAACACAATTTTACCACATATGTGAGTTGAATTTATAAAATCCAAGATACATGGATAATATAAAGGAGTAAAATTTCATTGAATAAGATAAAAATAATTTTTGGTCAATAGTAACTTTTGACTTTTATTTATCGCGGTTAATGGTAAATAGGGTAAATCTAGGTAAAAAGAATATAGTAATTGTTCAAAATTACATTAACACATGTACTAATATTATTGGATGAGTAATGTCCGACCATGTTAATCATTGTTTCGATTTTGGAACCCCTTGGAGCCACTTATTAATGATAATTATACATTAGATTAATTAATTTAATGTAAAGGAAAAAATTGTCAAAACAAAAAACGTTTTAGTAATTAATTTTTATTTGGTGTTATATAAGTAATTTTTTTGACTATAAATATTCATTGGAAAGATAATAAAATTTACTACATCATGGTAGTTTTTTTCTATTTTTTAGACATTTAATAAATTAAATTATTTTTCACATAATAATGTTACAGTATTTACCTAATTAATAAATGATTTAAATAAATTAGATTATAAAGTTTTAAATAATATCCAAAACAAGTCCAATTATTGTGGGATGATTTTATTTCGACCATGATTAATTTTATATTCAACCAAGGTGATTTGTTGGACCTTTAGAAACCAAATATCAATAGATAATAATATAATATTTTCACACATTCGTAAAGAGCCCATCCTCCCCCTTATAAAAGGAGACCACTTATAACCTATTCCTTGCACCTCTCAAGGCTTTAGGATCTCCCAAACTCTTCCAAATTAAGCTCCCTACATCCCTATCCTAATCTTAGAAGCATTAACTTAGACATAAAGCTCTTTAAGAAGACCTTTTGGTTCAAACCAAAGGAAGTTACCCAAATTATAGGTAAAAGTTTCTCTTAACTTCTTTTCTTTTATTTTACTTCTCGAACCCTGAAACTCTTTTTATTAGTTTATTTTATAACAAAAACTATATCCTCAATATACTAGGATGGTGTTATGAGAAGGATTCAAATTAATCTTACACACATATCCATCTAATTGGTGAAGAACATAATGTTTCTATAGATGGAAAACTAACTCCTCACAAAATGATGATTGTTCAATTACCTTCTACCGCCTCTCATGGTGGCCATTATGATGGAACTGTATTTATATATGATATATATTATGTTTATTTTTTCTACATGATTCTATATTTTTCTTTTATAGCATACCTTAAAGGTTTCCATTAGGGGTAAACACGATAATTTCATTTGAGAAAGTGTGGACTACCGCCCCCTCAAAGTGATATGGCTCGTTAATTACATATGTGGGATGTATATATTATGGAGTTAATGATATAATATATGATATTATACTTTAATTATAATATTACTATGTATAATTTTTTTATGTCCATTAAAATAAGAAATAGAAATGAAAGTAGTGTTCATGTGTACGTACGACTTACCGTCTCCATGAACGGTGCATTTCATTTCTTACCCCAAACTGATATGTAAAGTTATAAATACATGTATATACTGGATATATATTATATATATGATATCTACATCAAGAATATAATTCTGGATATAATTAACTTTTGACCATGTGAACAACATGTAACTATAAGGTGTTCATTTTTTACTCAAGTTCCAAATATCGACAAAACGAATGTTATTAACTTAAATGATTACATAATGTTTATAACATGGTAATAAGTGATATAAAATAAATAATAAACATGAAAATTTTTATTATGATATTATAAATTATCTTTAGTTTATTATTCATGATATTAACGAATGAACGTGTCATGTCGGGCATGAGGTAAGGGGTTTCTTATCTCACTTATAATTTTGTGAGATATCTATTGTTCACCACTAATTTATTGCATGTGGTGTAATGTGTGCTTCCATTTGATATGTATTATCACAACTCCCCTTATATTCATGATATTCATTGATTCATTTGGAGGTTATTGACTATTTTTCATTCGACTCGATTGATTACAATGAGGTAAGAGTTAATTTTCCAATCTCTTCATTATCCAAGGTTTTTATACATAATTATCTACTGGGACATATTTATTATCCATGTCCATGTTTAATAAAATAGTTTTCAAAGGGATTATTTTAAAGGACTTTTTACTATAACATCATTTTAAATGATTTAATGATTTATTTTTCTAAACCATTCTCATTAATATCCATGTTTTCAAAATGGTTTTAAGAATTTATTTAAAACGACATGAAGGTTTTAAAATGTTAATTACATTCTAAGGTTTCAAAGTGGTTTGAGACACTTTTATTCAAAAATTTAATTAAATGACTTCCTTCCTAAATTGTGTGATGTTTAAATGTGTTCATGAAAAAAGGATATTGATCTCAAAGAGTTTTACAAATCATTTTCATCTATGTCAAAATCCTTTAATGGATTTTAAACTTGTTTTAAGTTGATTTATTATGATACAAATCATCCGTATTGTATTTAAGGTTTTCTGATATGTTGACTGTGGATGTGTTATTTTTATACCATTCATAGTTTACGGGAAAAGTAATGAAATTTCATATTCCAGTTGTAATATGAATTTTTATTTTATGTTTAAAACTCTTCATACGAGGAATGCATTGGACTTAGTAAGTGATGGGTAGAGCTTGCTATAGCTCCTCGATTCATCGGTACGTCTCATGAGACAAACTAGTGTCTTCGCACAAGGCCTTGACAAAATCTTATTTTTTGTTTTGGAACACGGCCTTGACTATGTGGTTATGATATTCTGGAGTTATTCATTTCATCCTTATGGAAGTGGTTATTGATATTGCATGTGATTATTCGACTAGTATAATATCCATGTGAGTAAGTAAATGGAATTATTTAATTTTATTTTTCCCATATTATGATGAATTTCAAGTTTAAAAGACTTTTGTTTTAGTTATACATTGTTTTAAATGTAAATGCTTATTTATGAAAGATTCCACTATATTGGTATCTTTACCTAGCATCTGATCTCACCCCTTTTTATGTTTTATTTTTCCCAGGTTGGGAAGAAGTGTATTGTGAATGACCTGTAGGGTTAAGCTAATGGAATAATGGAGTTCATAAAGGATTATTTATATTATGTTCTATGTTATAAAGTGTAATGTAACATTCATGTATGTAATCTATTTTCCAAGACTGCTAAACCAATCGGTCCTTCAGGACTTGATTCGTTTTAATAATTCCAATGTATTAAAATAATGCACCGACTCTGGGTAACTGGGGTCAGGGAATTACATGACTCCTACTATATTTTATCACTCGCATCATATGACATGTATCCACTAGTCACCTACTGAGGGAACCACTAGGAACACTTCTAAAACTAATTATGATGAAAGGGTAACAAGGAAAGAATATTAGGAAAGGAATGCATTGGATTTATGTAAGTGGTCTCTTTAATAAACACCCACTAATGATTTTTTACAGTATATTCTATTTGTAACCATAATGAAGGATCCAATTCATTCCCACTGTAAGTATCTCGTTGGTTATATTTTCATAGTAGGCATGTGGGAGGAGTATATTCCTACCTGACCCATGACAACCCCTAACATATACAGGTGGCATAAGGAGGATATATGTGGGCATATATTCACACATCAATCATAGATATCTGATTGTATATAGTGGAAATGGAAAATATATCTTCCGATATAATTTCAAAAAAATTTCTAATGTTCCAGTACATCATAATTTTTTTATAACTGTTCTGGAATATTCTAGAACTACAACAGATATGGGGAAAGATCCAAATTTATTTCCATACATATAAGAAAACACAACAATCTCATAATTATGAAGAAGTGGCTACCCAATAATAAGAAAACAATATTTCTCTCAACATCTGTCATTATTAAAATATTCTAGAAAATTATAATGAACTAGAAAGGATTATTTTCCCATTCAAACTAAGGCTCACCAGGCGACAGTGGAACATGCATCAAGATAGGGGCATAATCAGGGATGAAATTTTGGTGTCATATTCTATAGCCTAGGTTTGGGATCATATTCTGATTTCAGTTGGGGATCAATATATGAGAGGTCACATGCCTCGGTACATGCTCATATTCATGTTGTGGAAGTCTAGTGGAATACATCAAAGTCTAATGGTAGGGAATATATCACTATAGTGGTTTTGGATGACCACGTGGGAATGGAAAAAGCCTACGGACATGCTCATATTATTATCAATGAATATTCCTAGCATAATATAGTAGATCATAAAATCCAGGTCCATATTCGTTCTTGTACTGATGGAATAATACATCACAGTCAGTTCGAGTAAATACAAGAGGATACTTATTTCACATATACCATTATTGAGTATCTTTGGTATATTTCAGTGAGCAATGAATATTCGGACTAGGGACATATTCTTTTTCCAAAAAAGGTTCACCTAATGAGAGAATCACATGCCATCAGGAGGACTCATTTATCTAACATATAAGACAAACTACATATTAAAATGTAAATGTATTGGGAACATATTTGTGTCCCAAATGAGGTTATCCATGTGAGAATTATAGTTTCTTGGGGAGAATCTCACATTCAAGTGAATAATAAGATAGATAATTAGAATATCCTAGAAACATCTTAGAAAAAGTAAATCAATCCCGCAGCACAATATGTTTTAAGAATTTTTTGGATCACATCATACAGTAGTATCATATCATAAATAAAATTATAAAAGGAAGGTTTCCATATTCAGTCCATGATGGTGACCGAGACCAATATTCCTAATCTTATATATTATTTCACCCTTGAGGTATTTTGAGATATATTTTTAATATAAAAAGTGATATTTAGATCCTCAACTGAAGAGGAACATTATCATTACAGTGATAATCTCCCTCATGGTAGTGTGAAGATGGATAATAGGAACTATATTTCTAACATCCACCATGGTCAACCTATACAGTATAATATCTCCCTAGAAAAACATAATCATCCCCGTGAAATTAATCCCTTTTATAAGTAGGTTTTCAATAATCCAATTTCTTTTTATATAGATGTTCTTGAGAAAATAGTTTAAACCGCATTTAGTTACCCATCAACATACAATAGTACTCCACACCAGTCAGTAGGAAACCCAAAGAAGAATCATATATCGTCTGACTAGTTGGATTCCAATACTTTTGATAGAGAGTATGCTGAGATTAACATAGTGAGATAGTTATCTGGAAACAACCTCCCCATCATGTTATTTTACCATGCCACTTCAGATAATGATATCACATATGATCTAGAAAATAACTTCTTTAAATATATGTGGATAATTATGTGTCCTACTCATCATCGACTAATGTATTAATATCTCCCTTATCTATTATTATATTTTAACCCTAATATATTCAAGATTATTTTCTTCCATGTTCATTTGGATGCTCTCTCCATGGCCCAAGATCAAAAATTTGAAAAACACAATTCAAATGTGTAACATGAATCACACCATCCCCTCATATCCCTTTGGAAAGTGATATCTAATGCCTCATTATTAATCTATATTTGATTATGGTGATCATATTAAGTGTTACACTTTTTCTACAACCCTAGTACAATATAACACCATAGACAAAGGAATCCTGTAATGTTATAGCCTCTAGAAAATTTAGTGGAGTAGGTATTTCTTTGGATAATTGGTTAGTATAATATCATCCCCCCTCTTTAACGATGATCAAAAATCATAAATAGAGTGGTTGTAGATCCCAAAAGAATTAAAAATGTGCCCCTCAATGTAATGAGAATGCGTTTTAGACATGGAAATCGATGTACTGATCACCCTTCCTACTTCTCGTAATGATTTGTTCTCATCATGGGATTTCATCACAGCAAAATATTACAAGAGAATAGATCTGCCACAACATATCTGACATAGTAGTAGCTACCAGAGTAGCCAACAATGATACATCCAAGTGAACTATATCGAGGGAATATCTACCCCACCTCCACCACAAGGTAAAACAATTATCAAGAGGATCTAGGAAATTACTTTAGTATCTTAAAACATTCCACAGCCCCTTGGGATGGTGGAATTTATAACCCAATAACCATCACCAAGTACATAATCCACAAATAGGGACCTTGGGACATCAACAATGATTTAATTTCACAACAATCTTATCCTATTGAGGTATTTATATCTCATTTGCTGTCTCAAGAATCATAAAATCCTCAACTACAATGATTGTATCCTCAGAAAAAGGATCAATCCATTCCATTTATGTCCCTAAATAACCCCCACTCAATAATAATAGGAGAATATTCATCAACAATATCTTTATCATAGAGAGAATCAATCATATCCATGTTGTGAAGATAAGATCAATGATTAGCATCCAACCAGTTCCACCAACTGAAAGACAAACCTCTTCTATTCAGGGACCATTTTGATAACATGACTAGAAACACCCTCTTGGTCACTATACATAGACCATGATAGGAGGATGATATGGAGAAGTTTATCATACCCTACAAGGAACAGAAGTCAAAATTGTACAAATGGATGTGGATTTGAATAACTACCCTGATGATGGTATTGTAGAATAATTCTATTTAGGGTAAATGAATGGAATAACAATCATTGATCATTTTTCTTATGTTCATATGTGAATGTAATCAAAGTAACCTTGGAATACATTGTGGATCAAGTTGAAAATGGAGAGGTCCACAACATGGGAAACCTACCTCAAGAGGAGGGTCACCAAGATGTACCAGTTGAGGCTCTATGCACCAGAAAAAATAGGATCCAAAATCATGCACCTCCAAATAACAAGTTTCCACCATATAAGTGTAAAACAGCTAAAAAAATGTAATGGTGTCGACAAATTCCAATCACCACCATGAATAATTTAGGATCCTTCCATTGAGGGATGACTATAACAATATGATAGGGAAATAAAATCTCTATGATAAATCAATGTGGAGGTAAATTGTGTTAATATCCCTTATTGGTATTGTCTTCTTGATGTGATGAATATTCCACCTCCCATAAGATATTATACTCCAAAAAAAGTGTTGTTTTTGTGTCTGACTAGCACTGGAACCTTTAAAATAATCCACATATAAATGGATGTATAAAATTATTGTGACGTCCCTCTACAGTAGTGACAACCTATTCCAGTCTATGAAATAATTTAGTCATTGAATGAACAAAGAATTAGTCATAGATGTAGGTGGGGGAACCTCATAGACCATTCCAACATCCTGTATATGGGATGTACATCATATAATAGTTCCCTAAAAGCTACCCCATGTCATCGAGTCCCTGGATAATTGAATGGAATAAATGGAAGTGCGAGGTGAACATGTGTAGCCTAAGAGGAATCCATATACTGAGTGTGTATATGAAAAATTTCATCCACCCAATTTCAAAAATCATGTGTTCTATACCTTTGATGGTGAGAGTGACCCCAAGAATAATTTTACACACTTCATATGGCAATGCAGGTTGTTGATGGTCCCTCTGGATTGACAAGAGGTGAATAAGCTGAGGGGTTTTGTGTAGACTCTGAAAGTGCCTTCAATTGTTGGGTATATCAGTATTTCAACAAGATATGTTTATGTATGTGATGAACATAGTCATTTATTTCATTATTATCTCAGATCCACACTATGTAATATTACTATTATTAACCTAACAAACTAAACGAAATGAGAAAATCAGATAGTGGCTCAATTCATAGCAAGATGGAAGGAATTAAACTATTTACTCAGAATCCCTCTCTCACATGAAAAATTTCTGGAGATTTACTTTAAAAATAATAGGGATGATATACAGACCTATTTCATCCCAATGATATATCCATGTGTGTTTCATGAGGTCAAAATAACCGAAAAACATATTTATGACATAATCTATGGACCTGATCTAGATTTTTGATATTTCCCTCACTACAGGGGAAATGATTGGAAATGAAAAAGCTTAAACAATATCTCTCTATATAGTAGTAGTGACCATCAAGGAACCTATGAATGTTCATAACCACCCAATGGCTCATATTGAGCATCAGAAACCATATAATTTCCCTTTTTAAGAAGCAAAAAATAAATCATGGTGGCCTCATATTCGAGGAAAAATGAATAAATCATAATCCCTTTGAAATTTATAAGTCACTAGTTCATTTGGGGAAACCGTAGACCATATCATTCTTATTTTACCGCAACCCAAGAAGTATAATGTGGTAAAGTATATGGACCATACTGACTACATCCCATTACAATGAAGTCTAGTCATAATATCTAAAACTTTATAATATTCAATGACATCCTTTATAGAGTTTTCAATACTGGACAAGTGGTGTTAGAAAATTCCTCAGAAAATGTGTCTTCCCTAACCATTACCCAGTTAGAAGAATAGGATTATTGGATGAATGTCACTTCCTGGAGTGGGAAAATGTTTGTAAATTAGATTACTCGAAAAATAGTTGACTGAGATCATTTCAGACAAAATGAATATGTACGAAGACCAAAAATAGATCCACATCTTATTATGTTTAAATAAGACATGTCCCCAAAATGAGAGTGAAAACATCAAATATAATAATAAATAGATGAAAATGAGTCATATTCTCCTATAATGTAGTCTGAAAAGTAGGCTCGAACTCTTGGATATTCCATCCCTGTGAAATCCAAATCATGGGCACTACTCCACCAAATTGAAAAATAATTAAACAAAGTGACCAAAATTGTACCATTAATTATGATAAACATGGATGAAAACATCTAAGATGATCAATTTTACTCAGACGTTGAGGTCCCCATCTATATTTCGTTAATGAGAGTAAGCATGTTTTGGAACAAATTATATATGGACGTTCAGGAGTGTAGTTGAAACCAATATTTTGGATTCATCCAAACATATGAAATATATATTGCTCATACATATGGGAATTCACTCAAATAATCCCAACGATTAAATATAGGTGTATCATGTCAATATAGTTGTTTTTTCACCAAATTTTCTTGCATGAATAACTATCAAGGGTATGATTATCTTATTATAAAATGCAATTGGGGTGGAAGGTATGACATGTGCCACTGGAAATTGATTCTACCATGATCTATTCTCAATCAACAGGAATGTATACACAAATATATCATATCCTGAGCCACATTTGTAGGTTATACCCCATATCAGGATGCACTAATTTGTGGCACACAAATACAAAATTCTGAAACATCTGGTGGTAGTCCCAGCCAATCTGACAATCCTTTATGCTATCCATCATTCAATATATCTAATAGAGGAACTCATTAAATCCTTCTAGTTCCCATAGTAGTTCGAGATAGAAGTATCTACTGCCTACTTCTATCAAATTGAGTCCATGATTGTATAATTACATGTTTCTATCCCATTAACAAAGAATGACCAGAAATAACCCATTCATGGAAACAATATACCCCTATATTTTTCAGAAAGACTCTGTAATGTTGAAATCTAAAAGACTCTAATGGTAAATTACACTAGGTTAAATCTCATCCAAACATAAACTGTCTGATGTTTGTGCTATAGAAAAGTGTATCTGTGTCCCAAATTGATTAATATTCAATGATAGGATATGCATGAGCAATGACCTCTGGGTATGATCAAAATCAAAACTATGTTTGAGGATCTCGCATCTAAAGCCAGGATTATGGATATCCAGTAGGTAATATAATACAAGATTCTTCTTGGAAGGTCAAATATCAATATTCTCTTGGTGGTAGCTTCAACATTTAATCAATATATAAAATACACCCATAAATTGAATATTCAAAAAAAGACATAGTGATAGTTCCCCCATTGTGTCCCGTGAAGCCAAATCTGGTGAGGAATGATTCTATAAAATCATAGGAAAAAACTAATGATGGATGATGATATAATGGTTACATATACCAATGTTATGAGAAAACCCCATAAAAATATTTAGAATATATTCAATTGTGACTTTGTGGTGCCCATAAATCATGTTGTGATGATAGACTTCGGCCAAGATATCCTTTCCCATTCAATTCCTAGTGACAGTGTAAAACATTAAGCTCCAACATCTCTATATAATGAATGAGGACATAGGAGATGATACTGTGTCTTCCCAAATCCACCCTCACCATCATAGTAATGGAAAATGACCCATATTTCCATATTTCATCTATAAATGTTTTCATAGACTCAGTGGTTGATTAGTTTGTGTATAACCGTTGTAAATTCCCTCTATCCTATGAGTAAGGAGTCTCTACCACCATCGATGAGCTCACTAAGATAAAAATAGTAACATAATTGGACACGTGGCCGACATATATTGGTTCCTCCATGACCCTCATAGTGACATAGATGTAAACTACATTTCTATACATTCACCGATATGTTTTTCAATTATAACTATAAAACATTTCCCGGAAAAAATATAGATATATCAAGGAACCATCTCAGTCTACCCTATGAGCATCAGGTATCAATTAGTTATCTATGTGGATGAACCCCTCTCATTACAACAATGTAGAGGTGTAAGTTGAAAAATTGATTAATTTAAACATTTTTTAAGATGTGGAATAACTATGAAGGCTTAGAAAACATCATCAATGTAAAGAAAAATAATGGAGTTATTAGGTTTTGAATTAATTTTAGAGAGAAAATTTACCTTACCCAATTTATGATTTTCTATTGTTGATTTTTTGACACATGATCGATGAAATTGCTGGCTTTTAGGCCCTCTCCATTTTGGATGATTATTTTTTGAATAGTAAAATAAATATAGCCATGATGATGCATAATCTAGTTCTGAAATTACAAATCATGGGATCATTAAGTATCAATTAATTCCCATTTGATTAATAAATGTTAGAGTGACATATCAACACGACATGCATCATGTCATTAATCCATTCCCTGGATGGATACTGAATTATTATGTCAATGAACTGGTTGTTTAAACCTAGTAGAGACGTGATCACATCCATAATAAAAAAATTATCTTAAATAAGCACAAACATCAATATCTATTGATGAATCCATAAAAATAAGCAATTGGGGTAACATTAGGGATGTTCTTTAGCTTTGTGGTATGCCATAGTTGCATCAAGGATAACCCATAGAAGAGTAATTCTATTTTATATATGTCACCCCCATCAATTTGAATGATCGGAGGGAAATTAATGGATTCCTCACTTACATTAGGCATTTTATGGAAAACATAGAAGGAAAATATATCCCCTTTTGTAAAATAATGTATAGGGGTATTCCATTTAATGGGATGATGACTTCCATAATCCTTTAAATGTCTCAAGAAGTATTTACTACACCCTGCAGTTCTGATTCCACTAATGGAAGAGACAAAATTGATTATGTACCTTTCCTCTAGGAAACTCTCATATGGCTGTCACGTCAGATAGGAAAGTGATACGATGTGTGAAGAATGAATCTAATAAATCTGTAGGAAAATGCTAGTTATTGATACCTAATACTATAATGTCGATAGGAACGTCCTTGCACTAATATTCATAGTGGAAAATGTGAGGAATTGCATGAATAGGCAATAATTCATTTATTCTCTCATATCAATCAGTTAAATTACATCCATGGCGTCAATAAGTTGAAAGGATTCTTGTACTGATGGGATATCTTTTTGTAGCAATACAAAATTCTTTTTATATCAGATATGTCTGTGAAATGGAATGAACTACTTGATTTTCTCATTACATGCCCTACCCTTGAGAACACACTTGTGGACCACAATCTCCAAGATGAGGAAGTATTGTATACCCATGAAACTCCCTCGACATTGGAGATGTATTTTGATGGCTCATCCTAGAGTCCTATCTGTAAAAGGATATAAATAAGAGTCTCAATCAGGTTTCCCTAGGGATTGAATTTGTCTCTATTGAAAAATCATTTTCCCCCTACTATTTCTCACTATCAAAAAGATACACAAAAAATCAGTCACAATACCAAAACCACATTATGGGGTTGGAAGTAGACCTAAAATTTCATATATACTTCCTAAATATCAAATCGGAATCCAAACTCATGATAAAGATGATAAATGGTGAATATTCCAACAAAAATTAATAATTGTCCCATGTCAATGGTTATGTTAGTAGATTGTTTTATGATTTCCCTTTGGATCCCACATTAAATAATATTCCTTGATCACATAATACTTGCATCGACACAATGGATAATTTTTCCTCCATTCCAACTGAAGAAAATAAGAAGAAATACATCATCCATATCACATATAAATGAATGGTCCCATTGATCATCATATCTTATATGGAAGAGATAATTATATTCATATCTTCCCTAGAGCATGATGAACTGATGACAACAATGGATGGATGGTCCCACAATCAGGGGTCTCCAAAACAAGACTCTTTCGATAGACTGATCCACAAGGGAATAAATTTGGTGTCATATAGAAAACATCATCCCGAAGGATGGTTGAATGGAGAAAAAATTCCTATAAAATATTCTTTTTTATGCAACCCTCATAAAATTCTTAATAAAAGAAGATATTTTTCTAGTCAAAGAAGATGTCCATGAAGGGTCTTATATTGCCCAAAAATATGGGACGTAGATCTCCAACCAAATCCAAAGGGTGGAATATAAAAAAAACAATGATACTTGACATTATGAAGTTCTCTAAGAAATGTTAGGAAATCCAGATCCATGAAATCATAATTATTCTCACCCATAATTGATACATAAAACTGAATATTCCTTGATATCATCCATATGGGAATGTATTTTTTTGGGCCATATCTCCATGCCATAGCGAACCAGTTAAAATTATACTTACAAATACTAAAATCATTAACAAATATGATGTAGAAATACCCATAAACTAATTTTGGATGAAGATCATGGTCAACTTCATAAATTTCTATTTCATCATTAGGTTTTTGGTGCCCCAGAAAAACATAATGGACAGAAAACCATCATCGATATTGATGAGTTGATGAAATTTTATATTTAGGAAAATATCGATTCCAGTAACTAATCTCAATATCTTGACAGGAAAATGAACTTATATAATCATTCAATTAGACTATGTAAAATATATACTCGAATATTGTGAAAAATTCTTAAATTACAAGAATTCTAATCTTCTCCACTCATTATCATTATATAATTTGACCATGTTTACTACTTCTGAAGGAATGTCATACTCATTGGTGTATGGGACCGAAGTAGTGTCAACTAGAGAATTCCATAAAACAGATCTCTGAATATCCATTTGAAGATATCCCTTATATGCTATGAAACCATAAGAGTTGGAATGAACTGTAGGGAATTGATGTGAACTGGTTCAACACACTACACACCCTATGATCCATTAGAATTGGATTACGTTATAATTTAAAAAAAAAGGTTCAGAACTCATTAGTCCTCAAATGAGAAATATGGATTCACTTAGAATCCCAATAATGCCAGAAAATAATCCTCAAATGATAAAACCGTAATGTGAAGACCATAAATCAAAAATATTCCCTATTATAGTTGAGCATAGTCATTATCCACCATCGATGAGGAGTGTGTCCCATCCTCACCAATGTGATATTTACCAATAAATACTTATCATAGATATCATAAAACATCATCCATCTAGGAGGAATTGTGATAATCTTAACATCACCTCAAGTCCTAACTGCATGATTCTAAACTACACACTGCCACACTTCCTAACTACATTACATTAAAATGTATAGATTCGTCCAGGAAACATAATGATAAACAATAATAAATCATCATTGTTGTATAATGTAAAACAACAGTAATAGGTTGTTAAAACATTACATTAAACATCAGATATGGAGTACTCACCACTTGACATTAAACTACATAAAAAACACTATCTCACTAATGTCTCGCCACAAAAAATCTAGATTTCTTAGAAGGAAGGAGTAAATTCCCCTATCATTGTATTTGAGTTAGCTCCACCTAGTGAATCCCACTATCCAAGAACTATGTTTATATTGATTTTTGTTATCATAAAATATTTAGAGATATCTGAACATCTGATCTAGGGCACTATAACAACATTAATTTTCCTTCACGTTATGTAGCCCATGTCCATAAGACAATATGTTAAAGAATGTGGTAATGTAATATTCGCATTATAATAATCTACATGAGTTTTCTAGAACTATGTATGTATTTATTATAATTTTCAATGAGATATTAATGTACACCTCGATCATAAATATTGGACGATTATCCATGAGAAAAAACCACTATTCTTATAATTTATATCATCTTAATTGTGCATGTAACCCTAATAATTTAGCATTTCCACACATAGAATATCTCACATGACAATAAGAATTTTAGTATGATCATACCTACACAAAAAAGGCACAAAATCTCAAAAAATATCTCATAATGGACATTAATGCTTGACCATAAAATTCATACCCTAATTCCTTTATGAATAATGTTAAAATTCATGGTTGATGTCCCTTTAATGACACAAAAATATTCTTTCAAGTGGATATTTCCTAAGAGGGCCACCATTTCTTCTGTTTTTGTCTTTCCAGACATGCCTTAATGAACTACATGTGACTTGATTCGTGACATCACAAGATACATAGTAAATTTGAAAACATATATCCCAAGATCAATCACGCAACTATAAAAACTCCTACACTTTTCATATTGGATATAATTGTGAAGTAGGTTCCTTCCTTAAGAACTAATTTTATATTGTTTCATATTACTATAGGATATGTAGTGATGCCCAAATTTTCATCCATGGGACTAGACACTATGAAACTTTTCACATCGATAAGACCATTTCCTTTCCATGAAACATTATTATATATAGTTTTTAATGAAATATGTGTGTCTTGATTATTATCTCATGGGATATGTAGTGACCCATGGATCTCCAATACAACACCCCGAAAAAAAATCAATAGAAAAAATTCCAACCTCTGTGTATCGTTCAATCATGTGTAGAGCTTTCCTCATTTAAGAACTATGTGTTCCGTGGATTATATCATCGTAGGATATGTAGTGATTCACAAATCACTAATTTAGGGTACATGTGTGAAAAATGATTAAAATGCACCAAATCTGCATAGGGGTTGAGTCACATAAGATCATTTTTTCCTACATAATAGCCATATCAACATTATGATTTTTTTACTCAACATATTGTTTACATACTTTCCACACCAATTCATACATCCTTATAAAATCATGCTAAGCTTCTGGGTAAATAAATATGTCACAAGAAATTAAAAATTCACCAAAAGAATTCCCTCAGAATAAAAATAATATGATGTTTAATAAAGTCCCTTACCATATGATTTTAAAATTCGTAAAAATAACCAAATTACATGATGATAAACTATATAAGACATCACACATTTTTATTTCCTTATCAAAAGAACACAATATCCATTCCTTGGTCATCCATTTTATGGGGTTATTCCATCATATTTTAAATAACATCAATACATAATCCCCACATCAAGCCTCATGTGATGTGGGTTTTCAAAATTCTTACATGTCCCTTAAAAATGATACCCAAATTCATGGAACACTTTTCATTACTTAGAATTTTTTACTATTGATCCTTCATATGTGCTTATGGTTGAAAAAGAATGTATCACTCTAGAAAAAGGGATTTCAGATCCTTGGTAACCATTCTATCATTGTGGAAGACTCGGCACTTATGTGTTTTATGAACTAATATCGATATAATTTCCCCATATCATTACTAATGACATGACAACCTCAATTCTTGATTTATGAATTGTTCACCTCTCACTCAAAAGGATGTTGGGGTGATCTTAACCATGACTATCAAAACTAGACTCTTTTGTATCAACCTACATAGTATTTCCATGTGCGTTGTGAGATTAAGATGTATACACAATGGTCAAGGAAGTAGAATCTTCAACCCCAGCCTTTAATACTCACAATTTTAATACATTAAACTACTAATGTATGAGGACCAGAAAAATTTAGGTCAAATGATTGTAAAGGGAAGTTTGACCAATATCTAACTCTTCACATGCTGAACTCATCACCTCTATAATTTTGGAAAAAAATATTTTGAAAATCAATAAAGCATGAAGATCATAATGTCTACTTTTTATCCCCAGTAAAATGCATGTTATTCTCGTGGGACCCTTTAGTTCAATAAAATGACAGATTAATAATTTTTTACATATCCTTGCCATGGGACTATTTTTTTCTAGGTGGTGACCCAACATTAAGGGTTCTCATTCCCTACATGGATATTAAACTCTCCAATAATAAAACAACAGGATATGTTTTCATTGGATCACTAAAACATTCCAGGGACCCTAAAATGATAACCAACTTCAAATAAGCCTCTAATTGATTTTAAATTTTTGAATATGGACCATGCATATGTTCCTATGTTCAATTAAAAAAATATGTCACTTTATAAAAAGGGAATTATGATCATTGTGAGACATTACCTCACTATGGTAAAACACAACATCACATCATGTTTTGGGTCATTCTTGTTACAATAATTCCATATCAACCTCCTGACTATAAATTTTGACCATAATTTACATTTCTTATACATAGGTATTTTTGAAAATATGGCATCATCAATGTTACGAAACCATGTTTTGTACCCTTTATCAATGAAATAATGCGACACTCCCTTCCAAAAACATTGATGGTCCACACATTTTTATTTGAAACCAATATGTGTATGGCCTGAGATTCAAAATATAAGTGACAAATTTATCTTTGATGTTAGGATCCATCCAGGATAGATTTCCTCTCATGCCCAACCTTATCACATGGATTTTTGAGTGTTCACAAATATTTCATTCACCATATAATTTATTGTGGATCATCTTTTTCTTAACAATGCCACAGACACATAATTTCCTTGACCCACCAATTATTAGTGTATTCTAATATCATAAAAATAAATTAAATCTTTTCTTGGCCTAGAATAACTATGAAGAAATCGAATACCTTATTGTGTTTATGGCCATACCAAAAAAACGTCCCAATCCAATATTCATGAACTCAATATTCTGGGTTATTACTTACATCATCCACACACAAATTATCCAAGAGGACCTATCATCGATAATATTTTACCCTAAACCATTATTACTATAAATACCCAGTCTTAAACATTAAATAATATTTAATTAAATGAATAATTCACATTTAGGATCTTTTCAGGTTTAGAGTTTTAGAGAATTAGGACATAAAAATGACATATCATGATATTAAAAAGTAGTCACTTCTACACAGATTCCATTTTTTTCATAAATTAATAAATATTTAATAAAAGGGTCATGTTTAATTTCATGTTTTAGATTGCATGAATTTTCCTTGATATCATCCTTGACCTTATTCATCTTTAAGTCCTATGAAAACATTTCAAAACATGAGATGTGCATAACTAGCTCAGCAAGGGTTATAATACAATGAATGAAAAACTTTTCTTCATTAATAAATAAAAAACATAAACTCTTTTACATACCTCATGAAAACATAATATTTATGAATACAACATAGAAATCATAAATCATAAAGGTATCTTGTGGCATTCATATCATACATACATTGTAGTTATCACAGCTACATAGGGAGTTACTTTGGAATACCCATCATAGTATATTCCAGAAATCTCTTAGGAGAAACATTCACATTTACCTCATTCACATTACCTAATGAATTGGAGAGCTATCTTGGGCTCACTCGCCCATGGTATATCACAGAACAACCAATATACGTAAATAATGTCGAAGAACCATAACAAGATCATAACACATAACATAAGCATAAAGGAAAGATAAAATTTCCACATTGCAATAACAAAATAACATTTCAAGATATTGAAATAATAAATACATTCTCATAATCATTTTCAATACCATAATATGTTAAAAATAGTATATGGTATTTATTTTTCCTTTTAAAAACATTCCGGCTAGTTAAGGAACCAAAGATCAAATAATACCCATGGTGGCGGAAACGTCGTTGTCACCACATACGTAAAAAACATTCCATTTTTCCATTTAGTAAAATGTTTCATATAAAATGATTCCCTTTAAATGAAATGAAATTTCAAACTGTTTTATACACAGTATAAAATAATGTTGTGTATAAAACTAATTATGCCTCAATGAAAGGAGATTGAGATGAAGTCCCTTACCTCATGTCCGACTAGACTCGATCGTTATTTAATCTCCAGAATAATAACTTAAGATAATTTCTACTTTATTAATAACCTTTTTCAAGTTTATTATTCCTTTTATATAACTTATTACCATGTTATTATTATTATGTAATCATTTAAGTTAATAACATCCATTTTGTCGATATTTGGTACTTGAGTCAAAAATGATCACCTTATATTTACAAGTTGATCATGTGGTCAGTAGTCAATTATATCAATGATGATATTAATGATATATATAACATATATATAATATATACCATGTATATACATGTATTTATAATAGTTTATACCATTTGGAGGTAAGAAATGAAATGCACCATTCATGGAGACGATAAGACATATGTACGCATGAACTCTAATTTAATTTCTATAACTTATTTTAATGGAATTAAAACATAATGATACATAGGTATATTATAATTATTGTATAATTTCATATCATATATAATATCATCAACTCTCTCCTTTATACGTCCCACATATGGAATTAACGAGTCATATCACTTTGAGGGGGTTGTAGTCTGCAGTTCCTCTACTGAGATTATCACGTTTACCCATAATGGAAACCATTAAGGCATTATATAAATGGAAATTACAGAAGCATAAAGAAAAAAACATAATATATATCATATATAAATACAGTGCAATAATAATGGCCACCATGAGAGGCGGTAGGATATAATTGAATAATCAATGTTTCATGAGGTGTTAGTTTCCCATCCATAGAAAAATAATGTTATTTCATCCATTAGATGGATGTGTGTGTATGTGTAGTTTGAATAATTATCAAAACAACATCCTAGTATATTTATGATACCATTTTTGTTACAAAATAACTAAATAAAAAGAGTTTAGGGGTTGGAGAAGTAAAATAAAAGAAAACAATTTAAGAGAAACCATTACCTTTAATTTGGGTAACTCCATTCTGTATGAACCAAAGGACTTCTTGAAGTGCCTTCTACCTAAGGTATGGCCTCTATGAGGAGTAGAGGTATGTAGGGAGCTTAATTGGGTAGATTTTAGATGAGAAAAAAGGATTGAGAGGTGTGTGGAATTGGTTATAAGTGGTCTCCTTTTATAAGGGAGAGGACAGGCTCTTTAGGAATGTTTGAAAATATTAGATTATTATAAACATATAATCTGTTTAAAAAGGTCCAAAAATCATTAAGGTCGAAGATAAGATTACTCATATTCAAAATAAATTCATTCAATCAGAATTGGACATGTATTAAATAATATTTTAAAAATTATAATATTATTTATTTAAATCATCTATTAATGAGGTAAATATTGCATCATTATTGTGTCATAAATTATTTAATTTATATGAAGTCTAAAAATATTTTAAAAAATACCATGATGTATGAAATCTTTTTATCTTTCCAATGAATATTTATAGTCTAAAATATAATTTTTATATCACAATATAAAAATTAATTTACTAAAAGATTTTTCTATATGTCATTTTTGCCTTTACATTAAATTAATTAATCTAAAGTGTCATTATTTTTCATAAGTTGATCCATGGGGTCCATAAATCGACCCAAAGATGCCCATGGTCAGACATGACACATATAATAAGGTTTGTAGAAGTGTTAAGGAAATTTTTAATTATTATAATACTCTTTTTACCTTGAATTAACCTTTTTACCTTTAACTGCGGTAAATAAATGTCAAAAGTTACTATTCACAAAAAATAATTTTCATCTTATTGAACAAAATTTTACTTCTTGATAAAAAAAAATTTGTTGGATTTTTGAAATTCAATTCACAGAAGTGGTAAAATTTCATTTAAATGAAAAAGTCAGTTTTTTTAACTACTACAAAGTGGTTTCACTATTCATCAAAAATTGAAGTTTTTTAGAAAAATATCAAAAATTAATCCTAAGCTATATTTGATATTCCAAATTCAAAAATGATTTCTATTTTTCCAAATTCAAAACATAGGAGTGGAATTAATTAATTTTAAAATTAATTCCTATTATCAAAAAAATAGCGTGTTTTTAAGAAACAATAACTATAAAAGGATTGATGCATATTTATGTCCAATTTCAATGTGAAATTAATTCCAATGAACAATATTGGATTAAATGGTAAAAATAAATTTTACTTGTACTTTAATACCAATTAAAAATATAATCTAACCATCTAAATAAATTATATTAAAAGGCACATTTGAATTAAAATAATATATTTTTCACTATTCATTATAAAATGAACTTTATCAGTAAAATACCAAAACAATTACCCAAAATAAAATTTAATGTCCCCATTCTAAATATGGATTTTATTTGGTCAATTAGAATGTATTAAAGTGACCAAAACTATATTTAATGTGGGTTTTCCATTAAAAGACTGCAAATCGACCTTTTAATGTAAATTATGCATAAAATTAGTTTCATTCACATTTTAATCCTCTACCATTTTATTGGATAAATGTAAATACATTTATAAAACATGTATAATCATATTTTAGTTAGTTTTTTTCATTTCTACCAATACAACGGATAATACTTAACTGCCATTTAAAATAATAATATCATATTATTAGTGTGCAACGTATGATTCCAAAGAAACTCGTTGTTGCGTATCAGGTACGCTATCGAACATACAACCCATTTAAAGTAAAATTAATATTTAATTCAAAAATATTAATAAATATTAAATATTTATTATTCATAATTTACTTTGGATGTTACATCCCTCCCCCTTTTCGAAATTGTGCCCTCACAATTTTAATAACTTATCAAATAAATGGTGGTATTTATCCCTCATAGATTTTTCATATTCCCAAGTTTCCTCTTCAAACATATAGTTTTTTCACAAAAACTTTATGTAGTAAATTACCTTATTCCAAAACACTTTCTCTCTATGGTCAATAATCTGAATGGGTTATTATTCATAAGAGAGATTCTCTTCCAACTGAACTACCATAGGCATAAAAAATGATATGGATCTGGCATATACATTTTCAACATGGAAACATGAAAAACATTGTGTACCTGGGACAAACCTGGAGGAAAGGACACTCTGTACCCTACTGATCCGACTTTCCCTATAATTTCAAAATGTCCAATGATCCTCAGACTCAACTATCCCTTCTTATGAAAACGCATCACACTATTACATGGAGAAACATTGAGAAATACATGATCACCTACCTCAAAAGAAATATTCTTCCTTCGGTTATCTGCATAACTTTTCTGTCGGCTCGGTGATGTTCTCATGGGATTCTATATCAACTAAACTTTCTCTAACATCTCTTCTACTAATTTAGGTCCCATTATCTTCCTTTCACCTACGTCATCCCATAATACTAGAGTTTGACAATTCTTTCCATTTAATCCTTCAAATAGAGGCATCTATATACTTTAATAAAAATTGTTATTATATGAAAATTCAACCAAAGATTGATGTTGGTCCCAACTTACCTGATAATCCATTGAACAAGCACATAGCATATCCTCAAAGGTCTTGCCTGGTCGTTCTGACTGCCAATCTGATTGAGGATGAAAAGCTGTACTAAAATATAATTCTGTTCCCAATGAATTCTAAAGGACTTTCTAAATGTTAGATGTAAACCTGGGATCACGATCAAATAAAATGTAGAGGGGAACTCCATGCAACCTGAATATCTCTTTAACATATAATTGAGAATGTTGAATTAGAGACAGTGTATCCCTAATAGGAATTGAATGAGTAGATTTAGTCAGTTGATCAATAATAACCCATATTTCATTTTTACCTTGAGATGTCATTGGTAATCCCAAAACAAAGTCCATTGATATATTTTTCCCATTTCCACTCTAGCATCGGTAAAGGCTAAAGCATCCATTTAGGAAACTGTCACTCTACTTTAACCTGCTGACAAGTCAAACACTTCACAGAAAAATCAGTAATATCTCTTTTTATTCCATCCCATACGTAATACCCCCTAAGAACTTTTGGAATCTTAGTACTACCAGGATGAATAGAAAATGAGAAACTATGAGCTTCACATAATAACTCATTCTTCAACTGCGAATCACAAGGCACACATAATATGTTTCCAAATCTCAAAACAAAATAATTATCAACGTTAAAATCATTCATAATACCCTTCTAAAACAACTCTAACTTTTTCTACAACTCACTTTCTTTTTCTATGCTTGCTTTATTCTGTCTGATAGAGATGATTTCATTAACTCCTAAAACAAAATAGAATAATTTCTTTCCCCAAAAACTTCTATGAAAATTTTAATCAAATAAAAAACCAAATGATCTTGTTCTCAACCTAACATGGTTAATGAACCATTTCTTTTTCGACTCAAAGAATCATCCACATTATTTTCTATTCCTGGATGGTAATGGTTAGTGCAATCAAAATATTTGATTAATTCTTTCCATCTACTCTATCTCATGTTCAATTCTTTTTGAGTGAATATATAATTTCAAATTTTTTGGTCAGTATAAATTTCACATTTTACTCTATACAAATGATGCCTCCAAATTTTTAAATAAAAAAAAGTAGCTAATTCCAATTCTTCTGTTGGGTAATTTAACTTATGATGTTTCTATTAACGTGAAGAATAAGCAATTACCTGATCATTCTGCATTAGAACAAAACACAATCCTTCCAATGAAGCATCCCTTTATATAACAAACTCACCATTTCTGGATGGAAGTCCCAAAACTGGAGCATTGTCACGAACCTGGCCGGGTCTCCATCCGACTCAGTGTCTGAACCAGTCTGCGACAAGGCCTGAAGGGCGTTTCGGATCCCCACGGGCTGACACAAGTGCCCGGGTATAAAAATAAAACATGTGAATGATTTACCCGAATAGATAGAATACAACAAACAACATGCTGAATAACTAAAAACTATAAACATTTAACCAAACATGACCTTATTCCACATTCAAAATTTATGTTTACAACTCGAACCAAAATCCCAAAATGGAATGAAAATTAAGGGAAATATCAAAAAACTAACTCAAACCACCAAGCACCATGAGGTGAAAAAACCTCAAGCCACATTCAACACACCAACATGAGGATGCCGCTGACAAGAAAACCACCAATGCTATGCATGATGCCTCAACCTGGAATGCTGAAGAAACAGAATCTACATACACTCAACTATGCATGTAGGGTGTGAGATAAAATCCCAGTAGGATGCCACTGAGAAACGGTTCCACGCATAATTATTAAATGACAAATACATATTTAGTTTAAAGTAATAAAAATAAATAATTGCTCAAAGAATTTTAATGGAAACCATTTTTTAGGGAAAACTAATCTAAATGGAAAACAACTTAAATTAACACACACACACACACACACAGACTTTCATGGTAACCCCAACGTCACACCGTGTACCATCGGTGAGCGCAGAGGAAAATTGTAGAACAATACATGAGAGAGGCCCTAAAGATACTAGCGAGATGTGGGACCCTAGAACATCGTGTCTCGGTGAACAATGGTACTGGAACACAACAATATACATTCTCGTGCATGAAACACTAGTAGGGAAACATATCCATAACCCAGTGGTCTCCAAACATCATCCAAAAGTTTAGTTAGTGTTGTAGTCATCAATCTAGATAAGTGAAACCGGGCTGATTCCACTTCCAAATCACTAGCACACTAGTCCAAGTCCACCCCCCCTAGAACCCAAGCTACATGTTTTTGCTCAAGTAGATCAGAGTTATAGTCTTATGTAATAATCACATAATCAGACAAAACAAGACACTAAGAATGCCAAAAACAACCATTTGCACACAAAAAACTCCATTTAAAATAAGATGCACACTAAGAATATCCAAAAACTAAATCTGCATCACTCACACAACCACAATAATGACTTCACAGTCAATGAAATCACTTTTATTATCAAACACACCACTAACAAAATTTAATAACAAATTTCACACATGTCGCATGACATTAAGAACAAAAAATATTCACCCTTTATAACCAAAACAATTTTTTACCCTTAATAATTATTTAATAAAAAAACCAATTTTTTCATAATTACATTTTAAATTGAAAAATACCGCTTTACACACTATACTAACCCAAACACCCTTTTTATAACAAAATTCACACAAGGCCACCTCAGGAACTCAATCTGCATGACACATGTGATTAAAAAAATAACACATGTATTAAAAAAATCATTACTGTAGTTAAAAAATTGTCAGGAAAACATGTCAACCCATTTAAAATTATGTTGCATGACGAAAACACCAAAAATCCACTCAAATGGTCATTTAAGACAGTACACACACCGACTCAACACCAAAACTCTAACTAAAACCCTTGTACATCCTAACAAAAATAATCCTCACATTTTATAAACCAGTAGTGAATGGTCCAACATGGTTTTTCACAGAAACAACAGACTCATCTCCTCAAAATGCACTAATAAACGCATTAAGACATAGAAAACCAAAAGTAATAATTAAAGCACAGAAAAAAAAATAATTAGAAGGCTAACCACACAAACAAAAAATACAATTAACCAGAGATAACATTCCTTCATCAAGTACACATATTATAATCATGCTTCCAAATAAGTTCAACTTAAAATCAAACCTCATAAAATATGGACTTCGCAATAAAGCATTTTATGATATAATATTCTAAATTAATTAAACTTGCTAATTAATTAGTCAAATAATAATTAAGAGTTGAACCACCAACCTGGAAAGAAGAAAAAATTCGCAACATGGTGCACAAACTCTAATCATCCGCAAGTCGCACCGCAACAACTTAGATTCAACGCTAAACACCATACATTGAACCCAAATTACAACAAATGGACCTTAAACAACAGGAAGAACTAATCCAAAAATACACCAAAGGGAAGAAACAACCATTTGATGTAATATGCACATGCGTAAAGTGTTGTGGGAGGCCAGCCAAGTATTATGAGGGTGCCAGAGTTGAGTCGCGTCAAAAAAAGATACCACCGGACCTGCTGGATGGGGGGGGTGCTGACTACAGGAGTGAAATCTGACCAAGGAGGAACCAGGACGCATGTCGGTGAAGGTGGAATGGGGGGTATGGGTGATGTGGTTCGGTGGATGCGGACCAGAGATAAGGAGATGTGCCGGTTCGGTGCGCTAGAAGTGGTCGTGCCAGAGGGGAAAGCAAGGGGAGGAGTGAACAACGATGAGAGGGAGATATATGTGTGGGTTTTAGGGACAGAATGTGAGAGGTTCACAGGAGGAGGAGGGTGATGATCCAGAAGAGTGGGTGGTCTGTGTTGGGGGAGGCCATGCTGGAGGAAGACAAGACGAGGGGATTAGTGGCGTGGGTAGGGTTAGGATGGGGGTCGCTGCACAAAACTGGGGGGAGGAGAAAGGAAATCTGTGTGAGAGATAGGGGAGGGATAGAAGGAAAATAATATAAAAGAAAAAAACATAACGGAATTAAAATGATAAAAAAAATAAAAAAAGATAAATTAAAACTAAATCAATCTATAAAATTTTCTTATAATAACAATAATATTTTTAACAATAGTAGTAGTAAAATTAGTGCCAAAATATAGTGTTAAAAAGAAAAACCTATAACGTTAACTTAAAAATAATTTTAACCTAATTTAAATTTTAACAAAATTAATAATAGAAATAACATTAAAATTTAAATGCTGATAATTTTATGACCGTTTTATTAATTTAATATTATCTTACTAATAAAAATATTATCTGAAAAAATAAGAAGAAAAATAATCCCCCAAAAAATATTATTATTATTAAAACAACTCCTATATTAATTAATCCTTTTTCATATTTTATTTTGTGTTTAATGTATTACTCAACTCGTTAATATATTTATTACCCGCGCACCGAGTAGGTCGCACAAACATCTGACAAAGACATGCAGATCCACCTGTTCCTTGCCCGTGTGCCGAACAATACCAAGCCAAAACACTCATTAATCATCAAAATGCAAAATCTCAAGTCAGGTTTGGAAACATGCACAGGGTTGTGTGCAAGGTCGCCCATCCAAATAATAACACATTTAAAAATAATACATCATCCAAAAATGATTGGGTGCTATGCACAGTCGCGTGGACGGGCGCACACCCGTATAAGATCCAAAATCCCTTTATAATTAGAATTGATTCAAACCGGAACTCAAAAAAAGAACCAAAATAATTAAATTAAGATAAAGCCTCAGTAGGGGTGTGACAATTATCCCCTCCATGACACTTTCTACCCCCAAAAATTCCAAATGGACTTGGTCAACCAAGGGTTCCAAGTGAGACGATGAAGACACCAAAAAAACCCACAATCACCCGAAGGTCGGGCTTTCCAAACACACATGACCTGAAACATCAAAGAACTCCAAGCCCGAAACACTACGAAAAATAACTAACATCAAGGAACTCAACTCCAAACCCAACCACGACTTGGAACACCCCAACCCCTAACTCAGGGATTACTAGGGAAGCTCGAGATCTCCAAGGTCAAACGTCTAGCAACCCACTATCTGAGCTAACAAATTACCATGGTCGAGGATGGGCGAAGCAGAAACAAGGGTTTGCTTAACCAAGCGCACTTTGAAAATAGAGTCTTCCACAAGCCTATCCTATGGTGGTCTCCCCACTATATTAGGGTTCTTTTCATACATTGGTTCTTCAAACCAAAACAACTCAAAACTCATACAACCTCTAACACTAGCTTGAACCTCAAAGTCCCTTATGTTTATCCAACACAAGAGGGTACATTAGAGAGACCTAAACATGGTATCCCCACCATTTTAAAATTTCCTAACTCCATGAAACCTGTGCTATCATTCCCAACATAATTTTGAGCAATACTAACTTAACCCATCATCATGAACCCATCAGACGGGCCGACCTACACTAATTATTCCTACAACAGACAACACTCTACCACATGAGATAGCTTTGATAGCAGAAACCCTTAACTATGAGGTTAAACAGACAGGTGCAAGTAAATTCTACAAGACATGAGCATCTCCGACCACAAGAAGGTTCAAGGAGCATGCATACTAGCTTGACAAGAATATGAATTTTCTGATACTCTTTAAGGCCCAAGAGGAACTCCCACAACTAAGAATTCAACATGTATACATGCCCTTCGTACCCATAACAACAAAAATGAAGCCTTTAGAGGTGATACTGAAATAAAAAAAAATTCATGTTATCCCCATACCGTCACTGCGGACATAACTTGGACCAAGCTCACACCACCTCTGATGAGTTTTGACTACACGCAAGGTTTACCCGGAGCCCTATGGTTGGGGCCCTATTGTTTGAAGCATCCACCTCCTCGTAGTCATAAGCTGACCACCTCTGACTAGAACTTTCTCTACTAAAAAAGCAACTTGCATACTTCTCCCCGTGTCCCAAGAGGCAACTCCGTCAGCATACCAACTGAGAATTGCAGCAAAAGACATAGAGTGTCCGACTGACCATAATCGAGGTAGGAGATTGGACGGTATGTCAAACGCGCGACACAAACTGATGATTGGGGCACTCCAAGAACAAGTCCCTTTGGTTAAAAGTCTTCATCAGATGAGGAACCTCCACTTACCACAATATAAATAGGACCAAAAACTATTACGAGCTTTAAACTGATCGTTCCACACAACCTCTGGGGAACAAGAAACTAGCTCATCAGAAAGGTCAACATACCTCCTTCGCCTTATGTTGACTAGTCAATCACCTATTATATCCACCTATTTCCTTATTCAATTCCTTAGGTACAACTAGATAATAAGGCTAGTATTAAGGGTCACACACAACATCACCATTCGCAACGAAAACAAATCTATCATCATTTTCTGGTTTAGTCTTTCTCCTCCAGACATTTATGAGTCTACGTATGCATTCATGACATCTATAGTTCCTCCTAAACTAGAGACGCATTCAACTTTCCTAAAGCACTCAACAACATCCAATAGACCTAGATGTCTACGAGCAGTCGACACCACTGAGGAAAACCCAACTCTGCCACTACACTTCGAGTCTGGGTTGAGCAAAGAACTGAAAGACTTGCTGGAAACCCATGGGATATTTCTATGGGGCATATCCTGAACAAGATACACAAAACTAGCCTTCCATAAAATCAAACCCATCAAAAAATAAGCATCTATGCCTCAGATACAATTCCATTAATCCAGATTTAAAGCAACATTTCATTATTAATGAAGAACACTCGCTAGAAAAACCAAGCACTGCACAACAAGCCCAAAAGCTATCTTGAAAATACATTTTTACTCTAAATGCAATGTCATTTTTTCCGTTTCCAAAACCATATGTGCACAAAAAACCATTTATGAAAAAGACACACTTTCTATGAAACAAGAAGCAACCTTAGAAATCAATCATCCCCCAGTGATACCCCATGGTGCCTCGCAAGTATTCATTTTTGTGCCACTCAGGCACCCATCAACATGATTCACCAACTATCCATTAATGAAGTCCACATGCACATGTGAGAACCCATAAAAATACCACTAGAAAGAAATAAAGATACTCGACATTCAAAACAAAACATTCTCAATTTCCAAAAATACCCTTTTGTTTCCAAAACCATTTCAAAAATTCAAGGAAAATATCAAGAATTCTTTCCATTTCAAAAACAATCCACTTTAATTTCAGATAACCCAAGACAATATTTTAGAAATTTGACTTCGAAAAATCAAACACCAAATTCCAGAAACATGGTTTAAGAGAAAAGTACCCAAAAAAATCAGGCCAAACACACACAAAAATAAAATAATAGCAGCACAATTGTCCGCTTCCCTTTTTAAGGGAAAACAATTTCACTCCAATATCAAAACAGAAGCAAGACATCACAAACATTAAAGCACCTAGAAGGAGGACTAGTGGTTGTGTCTAACCTAACAACATGGTTTAGCGGACCATTCCCTAGGAAAGCACCAACCACCAGGAGGGTCGAACCATACTCTCAGGTATCACATGGGTCCCTACTCCATGTGAGACCGTGCATAGTACCAGTTTACTACTACTATCATCCCCCATCCACACATAGAAAATACAAAAACCTAAATCCCAGACTACCCCTGGTTACTCGAGGATCGAAACGAGTAAGATTTCGTGATGCTCTTCCCACACATACCACTCAAGTACTGAATATTAAATCTCTGATCTACCTAACACCCCAAATAACAAGAACAAACCCTCCTCTGATAACATTTTGTCATGAACCAGGCCGGGTTGCCATCCGACCCGGTGCCCGACCCGGTCCGCGACAAGGCCCAAAGGGTGTTCCCGATCGCCATAGGCTGGAACAAGTGCACGGGTATCAAAATGAAACTTGGGAACGATTTACCCGAATAGATTTACACACAAAAAAACAAGATGAATAAATAAAAACTAAAAATAGGTAACCAAACAGGACCTTAATCCGCAGTCAAAATTTATGCTTACAACTAGAACCAAAATTCCAAAAAGGAACTACAATAGAGGGAAAAATAAATGAAACTAACTCAAACCTCCATGCACCATGAGGTGCAACAACCTCAATCCACATTCACCACACCAACACGAGGATGCGGCTAACAAGTGAACCACCAATGTTGTACACTATTCCTCAACCTAGAATGCAGAAGAAACAAAATCTGCATACACCACATGGTGCATGTAGGGTGTGAGCTAAAAGCCTAGTAGGATTCCACTGAGAAAAGGTTCCACACATAATTATTAAATGACAAATACATATGCAGTTTAAAAAAATATAAATAAATAAGTTCTCAAAGAATTATAATAGAAACAATTTTTTAGGGAAAACTAATGTAAATGGGAAAAAAATAAATTAACACACACACACACACACACACACACTTTCATGGTAACCTGAACATCACACCGTGTACCGATGGTGAGCGCAGAGCAAAAGAGGATCACAATAAATGGGAGAGTCCCTAAATATAATAGCGAGAAGTGGGACCCTATAACATCACGTCTTGGTGAACAATGGTACATGAACACAAATATATATGTTCTATTGCACGACCCACTAGTAGGGCAACACATCCATAACCCAGTGGTCTCCAAAAATCATCCTTAATGTTTATTTAGTGTTGTAGATGTCAATATATCTAAGTGAAACCGGGCTGATGCCACATCTGAATCACTAGCACACTAGTCCTAGTCCTCCCACCTAGTACCCAGGCTTACCTTTTGTGCTCAAGTAGTTCAGAGTTCTAGTCTTATGTCATAATCATATATTCAGACAAAAAAAGACACTACGCATGTCAAAAACCACAATTTTCACACAAAAAGGCTGTTTGAAATAATATGAACACTAAGAATATCCAAAAACTAAATCTGCATCACTCACACAAGGAAAATAAAGACTGCACAGTCAATGAAATCACTTTTATTATCAAACACACCACTAACAGAATTTATTAAAAAAAATTCACACACGTCGCATGACGCTAAGCACCATAAATATTCACCCAATTTGACCAAAAAATTTTTCACCCTCAATAATTATTTAATAAAACAACCTAATTTTTTTCATAAATAAATGTTAAAGTGAAAAATACCTCTTTACACACTAGTCGGACCCAAACACCATTTTTATAACCAAATGCACACAGCGCCACCTCATGAACTCAATCTACATCACACATGTGATTAATGGAACCTCAATGTAGCTAAAAAATATTTACATCAGTTAAAAATCATCAGGAAAACATTTCAACCCATTTAAAATTACAATGCATGATGGAAACACCAAAAATCCACTCAAATTATCATTTCTGACAGCACACACACCGACGCAACAACAAAACACCAACTACAACCCTTTTACATCTTAAAAAAATAATCCGCACATTTTATAAAGCACTATTAAATGGTCCAACATGGGTTTTCATAGAAACAATATACTCATCTCCTTAAAACACGCTAATAAATGCATTAATATATAGAAAACCTAAAGTAAAAATTAAGGCACCGCAACCAAAAAAATTAGTAGTCTAACTACAGAAAAAACTAACAATTAACCATAGATGACATTCCAGTATCAAGTACACATATTATAAACATGCTTCCAAATAAGTTCACCTGCAAATCAAACCTCACAAATGATCAACTTCGCACTGCAGCAATTAATTACATAATATTCTAAATTAATTAAACTTGCTAATTAATTTGTCAGAAAATAATTAAGAGTGTAACCACCATCCTGGAAAGAAGAAAAACATCGCAACTTGGTGCGCAAACTCCAATCGCCCTCCAGTCGCACCGCAACAACTTAGATTCAATGCTAAACATCATACATTGAACCCAAATTTTCACAAATAGACCTTAGACAACTTGAATAACTTATTCAAAAATCCACAAAAGGGAAAAAACAACTGTCTAAGGTAAGATGAACATGTGGCAAGGGTTGCGGGAGGCCAACAATGTATTATGAGGGTGCCGGAGTTGAGCCGCGTCAAAAAAAGATGTCGCCAGACCTGCTGGATCAGGGGGGTGTGAACTGGATGAATGAAAACCAACCGAGGAGGAACCGGGATGCCGGTCTGTGAAGCTATAAGAGAGGGGCATGGGTGATGCAGTGCGGTGGTTGCAGACTAGAGGGAAGGATATGTGCCGCTTTGTTGCAGCAGAGGAGGCCACCCTAGAGGTAAAAGCAAGGGGAGGAGTGAGCAGCGATGGGAGGGAGATGTGTGTTTGGGTTCTAGGGATGGCGCACAGGAGTTTCGCCGGAGGTGGATGATGACGGTCCAAAAGAGTGGGTTATACGTGTCAGGGGAGTCCATGCTGGAGGAAGACAAGAGGAGGGGATTTCTGGCGTGGGTAGGGTTAGGAGGGGGGGTTGCTGCGCAAAACTTGAGGGAGGAGAAAGGAAATCTGTGAGAGAGATAGGGGAGGGATAGATGGAAAAGAATAAAAAAGAAAATAAAGATTAAGGAATTAAAATGAAAATAAAATAATAATAAAAAGATAAATTACAACTAAAATAGACTATAAAATTTACTTAGAATAACAACAATATTGTTAACAATAGTAGTAGTAAAATTATAGCACAAAAATAGTGCTAAATAAAAAATTATAACGATAACTTAAAAATAATTATAACCTAATTGAGATCTTTACAAAATTTATAATAACAATAACATTCAAATTTACATGCTTCTAATTTTATGACCATTTTAATAATTTAATATTACCTAACTAATAAAAATATTAGCTGAAATAATAAGAAGAAAAATAATCCCCAAAAATAATAATATTATTATTATTAAAAAAACACTTAAATTAATTAATCATTTTTCATATTTTATTTTTCATTTAAAGTATTACTCAATTCATTAATAAATTTATTACCCGCGCACTAGGTAGGTCGCACAATCATCTATCAAAGCCATACGGCTCCCCCCGTTCCTTGACCATGCGCCGAACACTACCAAGCCAAAACACTGATATATCATCAAAATGAAAAAAACTCATGTCGGGTCTGGGAACATGAATGGGGTCGTGTGCAAGGTCTCCCACCAAAATAATAATACATTTAATAATAATTCATCATCCAAAAATTATTGGGTGTAATGCACGGTCGTGCATACGGGTGCACACCCGTATAAGATCCCAAATCCCTTTTAAATTAGAATCAATTCAAACAGAAACTCAAAGAAAGAACAAAAATAATTTAATTTAGATAAAGCACCGGATATGGTGTGAAAAGAATTCACCAATTGAAACGCACGGCCGATTGTCACCTATCGACCAGTCAATGTTCGGGTGCTCTTCTAATGAGTATAGCAGCACTCTGGTCGAATCCACGGCGATGACACTTTGAAATAGTTTTTTGTTTTTAGTTGATTGTATTTAGATTATGGGGTTTTGTTTTCAAGGCTTAATTGGAATGATTGATTGTATAAAATTTATTTAAAAAATTTATAAATATTGGCGTGAGTTCATCATTAGGTTGTTAAGCCTGTGATATCCTTGAGCTTTGCTTCATATTGCATTTAAATTAACACCCACTTAACAAGTTGATGTCGATTAGAATTCCTAAGTGTTGAAGATTTAATCCAAGCCTTAACAAAATTAGGATTCTAATCTCAATCAGAACATGTTTATGGTATTATATTTTTGGTTCCAAAAATCCATTGAAACCACATGCTAAACAGAATATGGCATTAATCCATGACAGATTAAGTCCAACATACACAATGTTAAATTAACGAATACTCATCAAGAAAATACTCTCAATCACTTAACATCCCTAAATTATATCTCACCCAATGACATATTTCCTCATCCATTTGGGTTTTTAATAATCTGGTTATAATTATTATGATTATAAATTAAGAGGAGAAGAAAAAGAATCGGATAAGAAAAGAGTGGTACATCAACACACACACGATCAATGATGATAATTAAAAAAACATTCGATTGAATTAGAAAGAAAAATAAGGGAAGGGGATTCATCTGAATTTAAACTATTTTAAAACCATATATATTAATCTACAGAAGTTGAATGAGAATAAATGTTATTGAAGAAGAAACTTTCATTAAAACATAATTACAAAAGAAAGGACTTACAAAATTACAAGAACAAAGAACACGAAAGTAAGTGAAAAAAGAGAGAGGAGGAAAGGTCTCTCAAGTGAGAACTTGAGTATAGAAGATCCTCATAATCCTTTTTCAAATATTTGGTCGTGCCAATATGTTCTCCTCTCTTCTGAAATTCCAACCCCTCTCAAGAAGGGGAGTGTATTTCTAGCCCAAGGAGTGGACTGTTTTCATCCCCAATCTGTCCTTCCACTTGCATCACCAGATTGGCTATTAGGACATCCTAATATCTAAATATCTACTTATTCAAGGTTGTAGATAATAAAGTTTTCCGACTACTGTCAATATTTGGAGGCATTTGGATAAGTGGAGCCGAAGTCATGGAGGTTTTATTAAACAAAGGTAAACTGTCCATTTCTATCCATGCTTTTTCAATGGCCAACATGTGAATGGATTTTGGAACAGGAATATGAATTCAAATCCGATTGAATTCTTCAAAAAGTCGGCTGATTATATGTCCTCTTTCACACTGAAAAATCTCAGCTCGATTTGATTCTCAAATCATGGGATATGTCATGAAAACTGTACTGATTTTATTTTTCAGCTAGAATTGTGGGCTTGACTTCAATGCTTCATTTGGGCCCCTTGTACTTATATTTGGGCCTTGAAATTTTTATCCAAGATGAAATGTAGTGTCCCGCGATGTATGGTGGAGATTTAATGTTTTTGGACTTCTGGAATGAGCCCAGTAAATCAATATTCAACAATAGTCCAGTTTCTTCACAGATTCGTTGGTCTTGTTTGTGAGGACCATATGACCCTTCAAATGGCAGAATTGGCTCATGGTACCTTCTAATGAAATGTTTTATATTTAGAATAGAATCCTAAAAATCAAGAACCACACAATTTGGATCATTATAGAGATACTTATTTTTAAAATAGTAAACTGACTCAATTGGACTACTTCTAAAAATGCTCAAAAATAATACTTATTATTAAAACATTAATATTTCACACAAATTTTGTACATTTAATATAAAATCAGTAAAGGGAGTACATAATAAGACATTAAATTATTAACAACATCAACTCCCCCACACTTAGTTTTGTGCATTTCCTCCTGTGCAACAAATATAAAAACATAATAAAATCTTTTTCACTCAGCAAAAAATATTAAAATTTTGTTTTCATCAATCAGGGGAGGTTTACACTATTTCACTTATCCATTTTGAATTCCACCACAAGTTGTTACAGAAACAATGTTCCAAAAATAATTCATTTTTTCATGCTCAAACTTAGAAATGGAAAATATGGACACTCAAAACTCACACATCTCAAGATGATAAAATTCATTTGTAGAGGTTCACTCTTTCACCAACCAAAAGTGAAAATCATAGAGTTTGAAAAGAGATCTCAGCTTACAAACCCTATACAAAGTACACAAGAATAAAGATGTCTTATTAAGGGGTTTTTCTATGGCGATGGGATGGTAGGAATATAATGTCCATGAGAGAAGAAGAGGGGTAAAACACCATCATAGAAAAATCAATGAACATTTTTTTAAATAAAACATGGAAGGAAATGAAAACGCATATTTACAAGGGAATTATTATTTTAAGAAAGAGACAATAGAGGAAGAAAATATGAAGGTAATGAGAAGATGAAATATTTACAAAACACAAAACTTCTCCCAAAAATAATATAAATCATGTGTTCCTTTTTTCCCTTTTTTTCTTTTTTTTCAAACGTTGAACATGGAAAAGATCTCACACTCATAACCCAACCCATGATTGATCTCCTCACGACACTAATTGTTATAGTTATGACAAGATAAAAGGTTGAGGAAGAGTGATTTTTGACCTACCCAAGACACAACCCATTTTTTCATCATTTTTTAATTGATTTTTTTATTTTATTTTTTTTCATCATTTTTTTGAACACTTGTCAATAACATTTACAAAATTACATAAATGGAAGTTAATTACATTCCCAAAAACACACATAAGGAAAACCTCTCCCCCACACAGAAATGGATGCTTTCCCTCAAGCATATGATAACATGGTGATGTCAACAAAGGGTACCCAAAATGAAATCCATCCCCCCACAATTAAATTTTGAAAAATTATGCAATGAAAATCCATGTTGATATTGGGTGGGAAAAGGTATTGGGATTGTAATGTGGCTATCAAAGAAAAGGTTTTCATAGGTTCTAAGGGGATTTCAAAAGGAGGATTAATGTATGGTTAATGGGAGGCTATTTGGCTATTAGAATTATTGTGTGGTTTAGAAAATGCTTCTATCATATTAATGCACACTAAAGTAGGAAATTTCGGTTGAAGATCCACAAACTCAAGACTCACAAATGGGGGTGAAAACACACATTTTGAAAATATGGACATATGTGGACTAGACATGAAATAAAATGTTGTTCCTCAATGTTTGGGAAAATAATTTTCCAAATAAAAAATAGAGCATTCAAAATTTGTTAATTTTGACACAAAATTCTTTATCCAAAGTCATGATGAAAACAAGAAAATTTTTTATAAGAAACCATATCTGTTAAATCCCCAAAATGGTTGGACAAATATCAAAACTCTATGGTGAGTAAGCATGACTCTTTTTTTTTGTATTTTTTTAAGTAATTGTTTTTGTTTTGTTTTTTTAGTTTTTATGGTTTTTTTTAAAAAAATACACACCCACACAAGAAAGATAATTATAAAGGGTTTGATGAAGAATGTGGTAAAAAAATTAAAGAGAGAGGAAGAAGAATAAATAGGGAGAGAGGGAGAGAGGGAGAAGAAGATTAAAAGGGAAAGAGGTTCCCCCTGATTTGGATTTGGTGGGTTTCCATCTCCATAAAGTGGTGAGACTACTGTGGATCCAATGTAAGTTGATGTTGTTCCAGGATTTCATGTCCTCTCATGGTGATGTTTCAACCGATTTCCATTTACCGTAAATGTCCTTTTGGAGGAGGGGTCTTGGACTTGCACTGCACCAAATGGGTAAACATTAGTGATAATAAAAGGACCTTCCCAATGAGAATTAAGCTTACCTGGGTGAAGACGAAATCTACAATTGAAGAGAATTACCATTTCACCTTCATGAAATAATTTTCTCTGGATTTGTTTGTCATTGAGTACCTTAGCCATCTCTTTGTACAGATTGGAATTCTCATAAGATTCAAGTCGAAGCTCCTCCAATTCAGCTAATTGCAAAAATATTTCTTCACTAGATTTTTCACAATCAAAATTATAGGTTTTCATAGCCCAAAAATACTTATGTTGGATTTAAACTGGTAGATGACATTATTTACCAAAAACTAGCCTAAAAGGATACATCCCAATGGGTGTTTTATAGGCAGTTTGATAATCCCAAAGTGCTTCCCTAAGTCATTCAGGCTAGTCTTTTCTGGTGGGTTTTACAATTCTTTTAAGCACTCTTTTCACTTCTCTATTATAATGTTTAGCAATACCATTTGTTTGGGGGTGATATGCAGTTGAAGTTTTATGAACAACCCCATTCTTTTTTAATAGAGATCCCATGGTTTTATTACAAAAATGGGTTCCTAAGTCACTTATCAAGGCACGAGGTGTGCCAAATCTATGGAAGATGTGTGTCTTTAGTAACTCACTAATAGTAAGTGAGTCATCCTTTCTAGTGGGTTTGGCCTCGACCCACCTAGAAACATAATCAACCAAAAGAATGATGTATGAGAATCCATTGGAAGGGAAAAATGGTCCCATGAAATCGATGCACCAAACATCGAAGATTTCACAAAAGATTACGGACTTTTGGGGAATTTCATTTCTTTTGGAGATTGTGCAACACTTTTGGCACGTGGGACATGCTTGATAGAACTCATGTGAGCCCTTGAAGAGTGAAGTCCTGAATATTCTAGAGTCTAGGCCCTTTTGGGAGGTCCTTTGTGGTCCAAAGTGGCCACCACAGGGAGGTGAGTGATAGAATTCTAATATGGAAGAATGTTCATTTTCATCGACACATCTCCTTATTACCATGTCAGCCCCAATTTTCCAATGTTTATTTTCTTCCCAAAAATAGTATTTTGAATCACTTTTCAACTTCATTTTTTTTCTTTTGAATACATTTCAGGAAAAACACTAGAAACCAATTAATTTATAATTGGGGTATACCGTGGTATTTTTGGAGTGAGAGATGAAAGGTTCTCAGTGGTGAATTTAGGATCAATAATTTCTGAATTAAAAGAATTGGAAATTCTACTCAAGTGATCAGCCACATGGTTTTCTTTTCTAGGTGTATTTTTTATTTCATGTTCAAACTCTTGGAGAATTAGGATCCATCTTATTAGCCTTGGTTTGGAATCACTATTCTTAAGTAAGAACTTTATAGCAGAATGGTCTGTGAAGTTGATTATTTTGGCACCTAGGAGATAGGACCGAAATTTATCTAAGGCAAAAAAACTACTAGAAGTTCCTTTTCAGTCACAGTGTAGTGAGATTGAGTTTAATCCAATGTTTTTTAGGCATAATAGATGACATGAGGGATTTTTTCTCTTTTTTGACCAAGAACATCCCCAACAACTCTATCAGAAGCATCACACATTAACTCAAAGGGTAAGGACAAATCTGGGGGTTGGATTATTGGGGTAGATGTAAGAGATGTTTTGAGTTCAATGAAGGCTCTCTTGAAAAACTCATCGAAATGGAAAGTGACATAATTTTAGAGTAAATTAGTGAGTGGGAGGGAAATTTTACTGATGTTATGGATGAATCACCAATAGAAACTAGCATGACCGAGGAATGAATAGATGTCTCGAACAAAAGTGGGTTTAGGAAGTGATTGGATCACTTCAATTTTAGTTGGATCAACTTCAATACCATTTTTTGAAACTATGTACCCCAGAACAATCCCATTTTCTACCATGAAGTGACATTTTTCAAAATTTAACACAAGGTTACACTTGACACACTTTTGGAGGACAAGAGAGAGTGAATTCAAACAAGATTCAAATGACTCACCATAAATGGTGATGTCATCCATGAAGACTTCAATTTAGTGTTCAATGAATTTAGAAATAATACTCATCATACACCTCTGGAATGTTACAGGAGCATTTCAAAGTCCAAAAGGCATTCTTCTATATGCATATGTTCCAAAGGGGCATGTGAAAGTAATCTTTTCTTGGTCCAGAGGTGAGATTGGGATTTGAAAATAGCTGGTGTCTCCATCATGAACGAAATAGTGTGACTTTACGGCTAATAATTCTATCATTTGATCAGGTAATGGAAGATGGTAGTGATCTTTTCGTGTTTCATCATTCAATTTTTGATAATCGATGTATACACGCCATTTGTTCTTCACTCGAGTTGTTACTAACTCCCCATGTTCATTTGTGACAACTGTTGTCCCACCCTTCTTAGGTACAACTTGAATTGGACTAACCCATTCACTATCATAAATTGGGTTGATAATACCAGCTTGAAGAATCTTGGTGATATATTCCCTAACTACCTCAAGGATGTGTGGATTGAGTCTTCTTTGTAGTTGCCTAATTGTTTTGTATGACTCCTCAAGATAGATTTGATGCATGCAAAGAGCAGGGTTGATTCCTGGTATGTCATCTAGGTTCTAACCTAAGGGTTATTTGTTTTACTCTAACACTTGAACAAGTTTGGACTCCTCGGTTTCAGTAAGTGTGGCAGAGATAATGACAGGATATAAGTGATCATGGAAGTGGAATGCATATTTCAGGTGTCCAGGAAGAGGTTTTAGATCAGTATCATTAATCATTTGTGGTTTAGACATCTCAGGAATGGATGCAGGGACTTCAGTGGCTTCAGATTCATTTTCCTTAATACTATCCAAGGTGGAGCTGTAGAGATCAGAGTTGATGTGGGATTCAAGAGAGTCTTCAAGTTCCTCTAGATTTATGCAGTCTATTAATGATAGGTCCACATAAACTTCAGCAATTATGACTTTGTTAATCATGGTACAGATTTCAAAAGATCCAATATCATTAGAACATGAATAAAATGGTGGATTGGGGTTCTATTGACTCTTAGAAGTGTCCTCAAAAGCATGGATTGAGAATGCAGAGTGATCCTCAGATGGGTATCACATGGCTTGTAAAATGCTGAACTTGACCACTTGGTCACCGAATTCCTTGGATAACATGCCTGAATGGACATCAATCTTGGTTCTCACAGTCACGAGGAATGGTCTTTCTAGAATTAGGGGAGATCGAGAAGAGTTCGTCTCACCTTCCATGTCATGAACATAGAAATCAACAGGGATGATAAGATCATTGACTCGGACAAGGACATCCTCAATTATTCCATCAGAAATAGCTGTGCTTCGATTGGCTAGCTTAATGACAACACTTTTTCGATGTAAGGGACCTAGACCAAGGTTGGAGAATATGGATTTGGTCATGACATTAATTGAGGATCCTAGGTCTATGACTGAATAATCAAAGTTCAAACATCCAATTTGGCATGGAATCGTAAAGGTCCATAGATCTTTTGACATTATGGGAATAGACTACTAGGTGGAAACATTTTCAAAGGACCTAAGTTGCCTCTTGTGGGTACACAAATCCTTGAGAAACATGGCATACATAGGAATTTGTTTTATGGCATCTAAGAGGGTAATGTTGACTTCAACACATCTAAACATGTCGAGCATTTCAGGATAAGGTTCAAAAGACTTCCTTGGTTGTGAAATGGCTTGAGGAAAAAGAATTGGGTTCCTATGTGGAGTTGAAGGAGGTGAGGTAATGGTTTCAGGTTCCTTTTCAAGTTTATTTTTCATAACATTTTCTAGGTCAACATTCAAAGGAGGTCTAGAGGAATTTTCTAGAGGCATAGCAAGTTTCTTTCATGATCTAAGTGCAAATGCACTTAGATTACCCTTGGGGTTGGGTAATGGTTGAGCTTGGAGTTGAGAAGAATTGGATGGTTGCTGCTGACTAGGGTGTGATGCAAGTTGACCGATTTGGGTTTCAATTTACTTAATACTAGAACAGGTAAAGGAGGAAAGATTTTACACTGCACTTTCCCATGGTTTCCTAGTAGAAGAGTCTTGTCCCTGGTTGGGATTGCCTTGATTTTGGTTCTTGGGAAATCTATTGTATTTGTATTGGAAGTGGGAAGGCTCACTAGGATAATGGAATCTAGGAGG
Organism: Viscum album; assembly: GCA_963277665.1. Classification (NCBI taxonomy): domain Eukaryota; kingdom Viridiplantae; phylum Streptophyta; class Magnoliopsida; order Santalales; family Viscaceae; genus Viscum; species Viscum album. Next base: position 23,203,789 of record OY728120.1, on the reverse strand, counting down.
AGGATTGTTCCTTTGAGGTTGAGGAATAAAAGGATAAGGTTGATGGAAGTTACCACCACCTTGACCATATTGGAATTGGTTTGGGTTTTGAGGGGGGAATTGAGGGTGGTGAGATATGGGATTACCATACCTAAGGCCTTAGTTATAGGAAGAAGAGAAGGGCTCAGAGTGAGGTTGGTTAAAGTTTCTAAAAAACTGACCTGATAGTTGAGGATTGGTGTGCCGCAGAGCATATGCTGCATTGATCTCCATTGGTCCAGATGAATCGGATTGATACTCTTGAATTTGTAGACATGTGTTAGTTGGATGAGATGCAGAGTTGCGGATTCCACAGTTTTTGATAGGTCCAGGAAACATTTATTGTGGAGAAGACGAGGTTGGGCATTTGGTAGCCACAGCTAGCTGTTGCACAAGACCTGTAAGTTCACTCATCCACTCGGTCATCTTGTTCGACTCAATTGATTGATTATCTTGGGCTTGTTTAACTTAAGCATGTGCACGAGTATGGAATTCTTGTGTGTTTGCAGCCATGTTACTTATGAGATCTCTTGCTGCTGCAGGTGTTTTATCAACAAGAGCACCGCCACTTGCGGCATATATGAGGGTTCTCTCCATATCCATAACCCCTCATAGAAGTATTGGATCAAGAGTTGTTCAGGGATCTGGTGATGTGGGAAGGTTACCACAATCTTTTTGAACCTCTCCCAGTACTCATGGAGTGATTGACATGGGAATTGACAGATACAACTTATTTACTTTCGGATAGAAGCAGTACGAGAAGGAGGAAAGAATTTCTCTATAAAGAGTCTCTTCATGTCATTCAATGTGGTTATGGAACCAGGATGAAGGTAATAAAGCCATGACTTAGCAGTGTCAATGTGGTTATGGAACCCGAGTGCGGGTGGAGATGTGGATCTTCACTGGCTAGGCCATGGAAATGAGGAAGAAGATGAATCAAACCCATCTTGTTTTCGAATTCAGCCTCTATGTTTGGATATTTAATACCAATAGGTTGGTAATTCATATCCGGTGAAGCAATTTCTTTAAGTGTTTGTTCCCTAGGATTGGCCATATCTAATTCAATTGGTTGGACAAGGACTAGTTCTTGAATTATTTTATTATTTCATATCTTCCTCCTAAGTTGGAGAAGTTTTCTCTAAATTTTAGGGTCAAAAAAATCCAAGGGATCTTTTGGAAGGCTACGTGGAATTCAAAGAGATGTCGGAATAAAGAGGAAGATGGTTTTTTCTTTGTATTTTTTTCGTTTATGATTTTTATGAGAAGACGGGTCTTTCTTTGTGTTTTTTTTCAATTTTTTTAAATTTGTAATTTTTTGTGTTTTTTTACAATAACCAGAAACTAATGACTACTTAAAGCACCATCCCCGGATACAATGCCATTTTAAATGCACGACGGATTGTCACATATCGACCAGTCAAATTTCTGGTGCTCTGCTAATGTGTATAGCATCACTCTAGTCAAATCCTCGGCGATGATACTTTGAAATAATTGTTTGTTTTTAGTTGATTGTATTTCGATTTGGGGGGTTTGTTTGTAGAGAATAATTGAAATGATTGACTGTATAAAAATTATTTAACAAATTGATAAATATTTGGGTGAGTTCAACATTATATTGTTAAGCTTGTGATATCCTTGAGCTTTTCTTTATATTACATTTAAATTAACACCCACTTCAAAAGTTGACGTCGATTAGAATTCTTATGTGTTAAAACTTTAATCCAAGACATAAATTAATTAGGATTCTAATCTCAATTAGTACATGTTTATGGTAGTGTATTTGTGGTTCCAATAATCCATGGAAACCACATGCTAAACAAAATATGTCATTAATCAATGACATATTATGTCCAACATACACAATGTTAAATTAACGAATACTCAGCGAGCAAATACATTCAATCACTTAACATCCCTAAATTATAACTCACCCCAATGAGATATTTACTCAGACATTTGGGTGTTTAATAATCTGGTAATAAGTATTATGATTATAAATTATGAAGAGAAGAAAAAGAAAAGGATATGAAAAGAGTGTTACGTCGACACACACACACGAACAATGATGATAATTAAAAACAAACTTTCGATTGAATGAGGAAGAAAAAGAGGGGAAGTGGATTCAACTGAATTTAAATTATTTTAAGAAAATATATATTAAACTACATAAGGTGGATGAGAATAAAAGATATTGAAGAAGAAACTTTCATTAAAACAGAATTACAAAAGAAAGGACTTACAAAATTACAAAAACAAAGAACACAAAAGTGAGTGAAAACAAAGATAGGAGGAAAGGTTCCTCAAGTGAAAACTTGAGTATGGAAGATCTTACCAAGATTTTTTCAAGGCTTTGGTCGTTCCAATATGTTCTCCTCTCTTCTGAAATGCCACCCCCTCTCAAGGAGAGAAGGGGAGAGTATTTATTGCCCAATGAGTGGACTGTATTCATTCCCAATATTTCCTACCACTTGCATCGCCATATTGGCTATTTAGCAATCTGAATATCTAAATATCTCCTTCCTCAAAGTTGTAGATAATAAATTATTCCGACTAATTTCAAAATTTATAGGCAGTTGGACAAGTGGAGCCAATGTTATTGTGGTTTTATTAAACAAAGGTAATCAGTCCATTTCTATCCATGCGTTTTCAATGGCCAAAATGTGAATGGATTTGGGAACAGGAATATGCCATTAAATACGAATGACTTCTTCACAAAAGTCGGCCGTCTATATCTCCTCTTTCGCACTGATATGTATCAGCTCTATTTGATGCTTAAAGCATGAGATATTTCATGAATACCATACTGATTTTATTTCACGGCCAGAATGGTGGGCTTGACTTCAAGGCTTCATTTGGGCCCCTTGTACTTCGATTTGGGAATTGAAATTTTTTTCCAAGATGACATGTATTGTCCCCCAAATTATGGTGGATAGTTAATGTTTTTGGACTTCCAGATTGAGGCCAGTAAATAAATCTTCATGAATAGTCCAGTTTCTTCACAGATTCATTGGTCTTGTTTGTGAGGACAATATGACCCTTCAAATGGCAGATTTGACTCATGGTACCTTCTAATCAAATGTTTTATATTTAAAGGAGAATCCTCCAAAATAAGAACCACACAATTTGGACAATATAGTGATAGTTATTATTAAAACAGTAAACTGACTCAATTGGACTACCTCTAAAAATGCTCAAAAATTATACTTATTATTAAAACATTAATATTTCACACAAATTATGCACATTTCATATAAAATCAGTAAATGGAGTATATAATAAGAAATTAAAATATTAAAAACATCACCAATCTCTATTAAATCCTGAAAACAATCATCACATTCTTTTGTCCAGATGAACTTAACACCTTTTCGAGTTAACTTAGTCATTAGACATGAAACCTGTGAAAAATTTTCAACAAACCTCCTATAATAACTTTCCAAACCAAGAAAAATATGAATCAAAATTATATTTGGGGGTCTTGGAAATTATTCAACAACTTATTTTTTATTAGGATCAACCGTTATGCCATTTTTTGAAACAATGTGTCCAAGGAAATAAATTTGTTGTAACCAAAACACACAATGCGGAATTTCCCAAACAATTTCTTTTCTTTTAAGGTTTGCAAGAAAACCCTTAAATGAATTTCATGTTCCTACTTGATTTTGGAATAAACCAAAATATAATCAATGAACACAACCACAATATTATCCAAGAACTCACAGAAAATTATATTCATAAGATCCATGAATACAGTAGGTGTATTGGTTAAACTAAAAGGCAAAACTAAAAATTCATAATGGCCATATCTAGTAAGAAACGTGGTCTTCAGAATGTCTTCTTGCTTTACTTTCAACTGATGGTACCCTGACCTCAAATCAATCTTCGAAAAAAACTGAGCTCCTTAGAGCTGATCAAACAAATCATCGATATGAGGGAAATGATAATTATTCTAAACTGTGATGTTATTCAATGATCTATAATCAATTCAATGTCTTATTGAACCATATTTCTTTTTATGAAACAAGACAAGAGAACCCCTTGGTGATGTGCTAGGTCAAATGAAACCATTATATAATAACTCCTGCAATTGCTTCTTTAAATCTAAAAGTTCAATTTAATCCATTAGATAAGGGGGTTTTGAAATTTCCCTAGAATCAAGAATTAAGTCAACATTAAATTCAACTTTCTGATCAGGTAAAATACCAGGTGACTCATCAAGAAAAAAATCAAGGCTCTAATTTACCACTGGAACATCATCAATATACATTTCATTTTTTTTCATCAATATTTTCAAGGTAACATTCATTTCCATCTTTTACATGTTTCTCAGCTTCCTGATATGTTATCAAAAGCAAGGGTTCATTTTTGTATAAAAACTGAAAATGATTTTAAAAATAATCCTCTTTATCTCTGCAGTCAATCTTAGCATGATAAAAAAATGCCAATCCATACACAAAATAAGATCAAACTTTATTAGATGAAAAACAATAAGGATTTCATTTAATTTTTTTCCACACACAAGGACAAGAATCTTCTTAGTTTTTATTTTTGTCTCAACATTTCCTCCACGTGTTTTTACCGTATATTCTGTATTCATATCATGAGATGGAATTCCCAATATACTAGAAACTTCTTAGAAACGAATGATTGTGTAGACCTTAAATCAAACAACATATTGGCATAATCTGGACAAACAAACAGTGTACCTGATAAAACATCATTTGATGGCCCAACATCTGGAGAAGTAGTTGCAAAGGATTTCACCACCCATTTCATCTTGTAGTCTGGTTTCTTTCATTTGGTTGAGTTCTTTGTTGGACAATCATTTTCATAATGAACCATTTCAATGAACTTAAAACATTGTACTAACTGTAAATCAGATTTTTTCTTACCATTAACCTGATCTTTTTCGGTACAATTATAAGGCTTATGTCTCATTTTACCACATCAGTAGCACTTACCAAAATTCAAAAGGCATTTCCCAGCATGATTTTTACCAAAATTTTCACAAACTATAAACATAAGTTTCTTTCCATCATAATTTTTTTAACAGTTCTTCCCTTTCTCCTACCACCTTGACCTCTTATTCTGTTGTTTGTGAAATAACACTTGATCATCAGCAAACTCCATTTCCACATTCTCTTCACAATGAACAAGTTTTTCATAACTTTTAAAGTCACAAGAATCTAAATCCCTTTGATACTTTGGATTTAATCCTGAGTAAAAATGTTTGATTTTACTATCATGATCTCATAGGATATTTGGAGCATACCATTCCATTCGAGTGAGTTTTTCTTCATAAGCACCCACAGAGTCATACTCCTGCCTTAATTCTAGGAATTGTTTTTCAATCCTATGAAGAACCAACATAAGAAAATATTTCTCATGAAACATACCTTTTAATTCATCCCAATCGAGATAATCAATATCCTCACTATACCTGATATTTTTTACAATCGACCACTACTGATCTGCTTCTCCTTCAAAATGGTAAACAACAAGACTAACATTTTGATGTTCTGAACAACCCATGACATCAGAAATGTTTTCGAGTTATTTAATCCACCCTTATGCTAGAACCAGATCAGAAGATCCTTAGAATGATGGGGGATGTTGCCTCATGAAATTCTCCACTACTGACATGTTCCTCTATGGTTGATCTGGCAGATCTTGTACATGGATACCACCACCATTTATAGTCGGAGTCAACTGTACCATCACTGTAACAAACTATTCAGTTCTGATTTAGACTATCTCAGGTTGCTGATTTGGAAGGTTTCCTTCTAATGATTACATTATGGATATTAATTTAGAAAATACCCTGACTCCTAATGTTTTCTAAACCGACCTCTGATACCAACTATAAGGACCCGACATAAAACCTTACATAATATTGAATTAAATGAATAATTCACATTGAGGATCTTTTCAAGTTTAGAGTTTTAGAAAATTAGGAAATAACTATTACATCACAAAATATTACAATGTAGACACTTCTACATAGATTCCAATTTTCTCATAAAATAAAAACTCTTGAAAAAATGAGTCATGTCTAGTTTCATGTATTAGATAACATGAATTTTCCTTGATCCCATCCTTGACCCTATTCATCTTTAAGTCCTGTGAAAACATTACAAAACTTGGGATGAGCATAACAAGCTCCGTAAGGGTTATAAAATAATGAAAGAAAACATTTATTCATTAATACATACAAAACATAAACTCTTTTACTTACCTCATGAAAACATAAGATTTATGAATAACACTTAGAAATCATAATTCGTAAAGGTAACTTGTGGCATCCATATCATATTTACATTGTAGCTATCACAACTACATAGGGAGTTACTTTGGAATACCCATCATAGTATATTCCCTAAATCGCTAAGGAGAAAAATTCTTGTTTACCTACATCACATTAACCAATGCATTGGAAATCTATCTCAGGCTCAACAACCCTAGGTATATCATAGAACCACCCGTATACATAAATAATTCACAAGAACCATAACATGATCATAACAGATAATATAAGAAAAAAAGAAAGATATCATTTCCACATTGTAATAAAAAATATATAATTTCAAGATATTGAAATAATAAATCAATTCTCAAAATCATTTTCAACACCAAAATACATAAAAAAGTGTATATGGTATATATTTTTCCTATTAAAAACATTCTGGCTAGTTGTGGAAGCCAAAGAAAAAAATAATACATGTGGCAGCGGAACGGTCCTTATCACCGCTTATGTAAAAAAAATTCCTTTTTTTCATTTAGTAATACTCTTCATATAAAAATATTCCATTTGAATGAAATGAAAATTGAAATGGCCTTATACACCATATAAAAAAAATCGTGTATAAAACAAAATATGCCTCAGTGAAAGGAGATTGAGATGAAGTCTCTTACCTCATGTCTGACATGACTCAATCGTTCATTAATATCCTAAATAATAAAGTAAAGTTAATTTCTACTTTCTTAAGAACGTTTTTCAAGTTTACTATTCCTTTTATATCACTTATTACCAATTTAAAAATATTATTTATTCATTTATATTAATAAGGTCCATTTTGTCGATATTTAGTACTTGATTAAAAAATGAAAACCTTATATTTACATGTTGTACATGTGGTCAATATTCTATTATTTACATAATGATTTTAATGATTTTGATAACTTATATCTCATTATACCTAGTATATACATGTATTTATAATAGTACATAACATTTAGAGGTATGAAATGAAATACACCGTTCATGGAGACGGTAATCCGTACGTACACATGAACGCTAATTTCATTTCTATTTATTATTTTAATGGAATTAAAACATAATGACACATATCTATATTATATTTCAAGTATAAATTATTATCATATATAATATTTTTAACTCAATCTTTTATACATCCCGCATATGGCATTAACAAGTCATATCAATTTGAGGGGGTGGTAGTCAGCACTTCCTCTAATGCTATTATCGCATTTACCCATAATGGAAACCATAAATGCATGATATAAATGGAAATTACAGAAGCATAAATATAAAATAAACATAACAAATGTCATATAAAAATTCAGTTCCATCATAATGGCCACCATGAGAGGCGGTAGGAGATAATTGAACAATCATCGTTTTGGGAGGCGTTAGTTTTCCATCCACAAAAACATTATGTTCAGCATCCATTAGATATGGGTGTGTATTATTTTAGTTGGAATATTTCACATAACAATATCTTAGTATATTTATGATTCTGGTGTTGTTACAAAATAAAGGAATAAAAATATTATAGGGGTTGGAGAAGTAAAATAAAAGAAAACAATTTAAGATAAACCATTACCTTTAATTTGGGTAACTCCATTGGGTTTGAACCAAAGGACATCTTGAAGTGCTTTCTGCCTAAGGTAACGATTCTAGGAGGAGGAGAGGGATTTAGTGAGCTTAATTGGGAAGAGTTTGGAAGATCCAAAAGTCTTTAGAGGTGTGTGGAATTGGTTAGAAGTGGTCTCCTTTTATAAGGGATAGGAGGGGCTCTTTAGGAATGTGTGAAAACATTATTTTATTATGAATATATCTTCGGTTTCAAAAGATCCAAATATCATTAAGGTCCAAAATAATATGACTCATATTCTAAATTAATTCATCCAATCAGAATTGGACATGTTTTGATTATATTTTAATCATTATAATCTTATTTATTTAAATCATTTATTTATGAGGTAAATACTGTATCATTATTGTGTCATAAATAATTTAACTTATATGATGTCTAAAAATTATAAAATAATACCATGATGTAGGAAAATATTTTTATCATTCCAATTAATATTTATAGTCCAAAATATAATTTATATTACACCATATAAAAATTAATTTACTAAAAGATTTGTTATATGTCATTTTTTACCTTAACATTAAATTTGTTAATCTTAAGTGTCATTATCTTTCATAAGTGGATCCATGTAGTCCCAAAATCGACCCAAAGAAGCCCATGGTCAGACATGACTCATACATTAATATTTTTACAAGTGTTAAGGTATTTTATAATTATTATAATATTCTTTTTACCTTGAATTAACATATTTATCTTTAATCGCAGTAAATAAAAGTCAAAAGTTACTATTTACCAAAAATTATTTTCATCTTATTGAACCGCATTTTACTTCTTGATAAAAACCATGTATTTCGGATTTTCAAAATACAATTCACAGAAGTGGTAAAATTTCATTTAAATGAAAAATTCAGTTTTTTATTAACTACTACTTAGTGCTTTCACTATTCATCAAAAATTCATGTTTTTTGAAAATTACCAAAAATTCAGCCTATGTTATATTTGATATTCTAAATTCATAAATGATGTTTATTTTTCCAAATTCAAACAATGGAGTGGAATTAATTATTTTTAAAAATAATTCATGTTTTCAAAACAAATCGCTTGTTTTTAAGAAACAATAACTATCAAAAGATTGATACTTGTTTATGTCCATTTTCAAAGTTAAATTAATTACAATGAACAAAATTGGATTAAATAGTAAAAATATTTTTTAATTTAACATTAAAAACAATTAAAAAGATAATCTAAAAAAATATAAATTATATTAAAATGAAATTTTGATTTAAAATACAATATTTTTCACTATTCATTAAAAAAGGAACTTTATCTGAAAAATACCAAAAAAATTAACCATATGTAAAATTTGATGTCCCCATTATAAAAAAGGATTTTATTTGGTAAATTATAATTTATTAAAGTTACCAAAACTATATTTAAATAGGTTTCTCCATTAAAAGAAGGTAAATCAACCTTTTAATGTAAATTATGCTTAAAATTAGATTCATTCACATTTTAAACCACTAACTTTTTATTGGATAAATGTAAATACATTTAGAAAAAATGTATAATCATATTGTATTTAGTTTTTTTTTTTCATTCCCTCCAATACAACATCTATGAGTTATCTACAATTTAAAATAATAATATTATATTATTATTGTGCAACGTATGATTCCAAAGAAACCCATTATTTTGTAATGGGTACGCTATCGAAAATTGAAACCCCTTTAAAGTAAAATTATTATTTTATGCACAAATATTAATAAATATGAAATATTTTTTGTTCTTCATTTACTTGGGATGTTACAGTTACAACTATAATTATTCCATTTCTGCAGTAAAAGATCCCAAAATATTTGATATCCATTACCTAACTACGATTATTTTCTTTGGATAATACATATGCTCCTATTTCCATCAACAAACTATGTCACTCTGCATAACGGGATTTCTGGTCATCATGAGCCTCTCAAATATCATAGAAAAACATTGATCTTAAGTCTATTTTGGGATATTATTGGCACTTCTACATGATATTCCATGTTATTCAATCAATTCCATTCTAAAAGGATAAAAAATATAGATATAGAATGCTTGATAAAAAATACACTAAACTAAATCGATATAAGGTATGAGAAAAAATAACCTAAACAACAACATTATTATTTTAGATCTAAAAAACCCTAATATAAAGATATAATGTTTATGAGCTAAATTTCTAAAAAATATATCAACATATGGTCTGAGCTAAAAGACCATAAAGTATTTTGAAAGAACTTTTGAGCTAAAAGGGCCTAAAATAAATTAATAGATCATTTGAACTAAAAGGCCCTAAAATAAAACAATATAAGGTCTGAGATAATAAACCATAAACTAATGAAAAACAATTACATCATATTTGAGAATGAAAAATAGTGTTTGGAATTCCATATGGCCTATGAATAAAACACGATATGCTCCCAAATAATTTCATGTTCATAAAAATAATGTGAACTATCATTCTAGAAAATACAATTAGACCATTTTTTCATTCAAAAAAATTGAAATCAAGATTTATATAACATAAATATCCATGAAGAATCTCATATTTGTGGAAATTAAATTGCATTTATCCTGAAAAATATTTTATATTTGACATTAATCTCTCAGAATTCATGTTCAATTTATATTATGAATTTGATGATTATTGTTGGTGATTCATCTAATTTCATAGAATCAAAATATTTTAGTACCAAAGACACTTTTTTCCAGTAAAATTCATCAATAAAAATCCCATATACCCATAGATGTATCTAATGCAAGATGAAATTTACTAATTTAAATAAAATTAGTATTAAAAAATCCACAAATGAAGAAAAACCTTAATATGGGTATTATTTTATCCAAAAAATAAAATGTAGGAGATTTTGGTTGGGAATCTCAGATATCCCAACCCTCCAACAGATATGTGTTAGTGTGACCATTATAAGGTCATTTAAATAATCCAATTGTTGTGTAGAACAGAGTGTGGATCCCACATGTCCCCTTTTGACAATACATTTTTCTCTTACGTAAGAGCCCTGAACAAATATTGATCTTGGGTTGGTAGTAATTCAAGCTCCCCCAGGTCATTCGATTTATCAACAGGTGGGTTCTGAACACATCATCCAAAAATCAACAAAAAATTGGAAGAAATATTCCAAATGCTGGAAAAGTATTGTGATCATAAATCTCACATGATGGATCACTGATGGGGAGAAGGATTTTTCTTTACATCAATAAAGGAAAGTCACGAGACCCTTATATTGTGTAAAAAACATTAAATTAAAATGTGCAGGAGTTAGGAGCCTATCATGATCATAAAATATCACACGACACACCACTATAGATCCAGAAAACCTAGTGATACCCTAGTGACACGTCCCCAAATCTCACGAATGTCGGCCAGCATGTCATCCTCATAATGTGAATAGCCTAAGGTATGTCTAGGTGGCCACGCACTCCCCCATTTGTCTCACTATGGAAAAATTGATGGAATTATCTATGTTATTGTGATTAATATATATAAATACATTATTTTTCATGACATTTATCACCCAGTGGTACAATAATTATCTTTGAAAATACTCGTAAAATATGACATGATCCCATAGGTTTCTAAAATAATAGAAATAAATATTGTTTAGAGAGGGTTATAGCCTATCACGTACATAAAACCCTTGTGAAAATATAATTCTATCCACCTCACAGTCTTGTAGGACACCTTGAAATGTCAGCCTCATATCACAATGGAACCCCAACAAGACATCTTTGTCATGTAGAAAGTCCTAGACAATTCAACTGGGATGACATGCAAAACAATTCATATATTCCCCGACCTCATAAAAACCATTAAAAATTCCAACATGAATATATGGATGTCTATATGAACACAAAAATGTTAAAACAACTCACCATTAATTGGGAAAAATCCAATATAGGTGTAATTAAAAATATTGATTCAATGTCATTGAAAATATTGTGATTCCCTCAGTGTAATCCATGTTTCTAATTAAAAAAAAAATTCTGACGTCAAGGGCCTCCCCCATGTCAATTTTTGATTCTTGACATATGGACCGAGAAAATAAAAAAAACAATTTGGGTGTCATGTCCTATAAATACCTCATTCTAGTCTTAAAGAATAGGTTGACATATTTTAATCTAGATGCACAGGTGAACCCAAGAACCATATATGATTTTCATTGTAGTTAATCTAATGATCAAAATGTTTTCCATCAATTAATATACTAGTGAACAACCAGAGTGATCATGAAACATTCATATGCACTTCACTAGATAATTAATATATCACATGATGGAATTCCAATAGGACATGAGATGAACATCCCACACATCTTCTAAAATATGTGATACTTAATATAATATAACACATTAAAATTCTATTGAAATAAAAATGTAATGGAATGAAAAAATATTAAAATGATTGAGATTTAATAAAATAACACATACACTAATCATCATTTGTTTCACACGAACAACCCAGGTCATCAGACAACACCATGACAAGTCACTTAGATAATGCATCACACCTTTTGAATATTATTTATATCACACTATGTCCTCTAGACATGTCAAAAAGGTCACATATAACCCTCTGAGAATGCCAATATTCTCTAGGTATGCCATCATACTCTTCTATAATATACATTTGGTTCTCTAGATACATGTATCCTTGACACATGGAATAAATAGTTCATGTAATCAGATTCTCATGTAATATCATAGGAATGTGAACTAGTTATCACGACTCCCTCTAGTAATTCAAGCTAGATCTCAAGATTCCCACCAGACCTGACAACCATGACATGTGACACCTTTTGAGACAAGTATAATTGAATCTCATGTTGCGAACCAAATATTTCGCCTATATTATGCATTGAAACTATATCAACTCATGTACATCATGTGAAATCACCTAAAAAAGCTTACTTATATCATGTGATGTCATCCATGATTAGCCTTCAAGTACAACCAATGTCCTGAAGACAAGTAATTCATGATTTTGGGTAAACCTTTAGACATTCCCTCCAAATTAAATGAAGTATTATTCGAATGTAAACTAGATCATAGAATTGTTTTTGGATATTTTTTATAGAATATCTCTAACCTGTCAATAATGAAATCGAGGCCTGTTGAGTTAACAATCCATGCATGTCAGGTAGGCATGTAGGCCAACTCAACTAGGGAATCCCAATACATGATACATGTATCCATCCTCGGTGTGCATTCCCCAATCAATAGGGAATCATAAGATGTAATAACATTTCGAATCCTTATTGTGTGTATGCCCAGATCAATAGGGAGTCCTCAGAGTGTAAGTCCTGATTAATAGATATAAGTTAGTGTGTAATCCCCAATCAAGGGGAAAATGATGACTTTGATTCTTTCCACTACTAGGATATGAAGGACACCTCACCACGGATGGATGTCTATATTATGAATCCAATTAATGGTCCCATCACATATTCCCCACATCCATAAGAATAAATTGATTATTTTTTATCCTATGTTTCTTGCAACAACCATACCTCACGTGGGATTACGAGGATTCAAAAATCATATAATTTTCACCATAATACTCTATCATGCATGGGAATCCAATGATATTATGAATGTTTCCATCCATTGTGTATACGATATAATTACAATGGAATCCTTTTAGATATATCCACTACTAGTGAAAAAATATGATATCTATCACCTAAGGGAAACCTTAGTGTGTAATCCCAAATCCTCCTGATCCATGATGACTCTGATTACTACAAAAACCAAAATACATGGGACGCCTCCCAAAGGTTTGAGATTGATATGAAATCTCCTAAGGGCTATACGAGTACAGTTTTTCCTACATATTAATGGTGTGTGACTGATTACATGTTATCCATTAATTCTCACACCAAGCATAGCTCACAAGGGCCTAAAGAGTTTCAATAGTCACATCATTCACATTATAAATCTCTAACAGCTAAGGAAATATCATCATGTAAATCATGATGAGTGGTATGGTATAAGATAGACCCATAAGAGGAAATATGCAATTGGTTTAGTCCCAAGGGATGATTTAAATATGATAACATGGATTCATGTAATATCTTGGATATGAATGATGCCTCCTCAATCCAAAAACTCAAATAAGTAACCCACCTCAGTGTTGGTCCCCTCAGGTATTTGAAATCTAAAAAATTAGTATGAAATCATTCCCATGATATGATCAGTCCACCTCATCCATTTGTGAAATTAGAATTAATATTATCTATAGAAACCATTACTCTCTAAATAATAGGGAAACATATGAAGTATCTCTAGGACACATACATCATTACTCAGTGTCTCAAAGCACTCATATGTGTCATTTCTAAATGATTTTTAACACTACAGGTTTAATGATCTATGTCAATTTTGTTTCCTAGAATAACCATGACATGATAGATGAAACATAATGAATCAATCCCCTTATCTTAATATTAACGGCCACCCTACATGGCCGTAAATTCTAAAGATCCTATTTATACATCTTCCACACATAAATAGTTACAATGTTTTAATAAAAACATGATGAACCTTGAATACATAAATATAAATTCCCTTATGGGATCCCCTTTATTGGCACATGAAAGAAAAATAACCCTTATTAGTTATTTAGGGCCACCATTCTTATATCAGGATAATGAAGTGATTCACAATCATATATTTAATATATAAGAGTGTCCCATAGTTGGCATCAATTACCCCCAAAATGGTGTGATGATCCCAACCTCCTATAATCTCGACTGATGTGATTCACTAAGTTTTATCAGTCCAAAAAACAAATCTAACCACCTACCATTACAGTGTAAGACTATACCAAGTTATGTATTAGGGGTCCATTTGTATTTTCCAATACATTTATAAATATTAACTAGATGAAAATTATTTTGGATGAAATAAATATCCACAAATCAACCATCAGGCCAAATCAAACCCACTATGATGAGGGTTCCTGATCAAATCCATCCCATTGATTTATAATCTATTAAATGATTGAGATACACTAGTATTAAATAATACAATCACTATAGATTAATGCATATTGACGGTACCTCTCATTGTCACTAGACCCATATCCACATCCTCTAGAGACTCTTCCTTTCTATGAAGAAGCCTCATTCTAGATGACTATGGATGTAACCCAATTGATTAGGAAAAATATGATGTTGTAATAATATATTTGGGTACTAATCATCTATTTCCACTTTATGGGGTAGAAATGATATAACAAATATGGTTGTGACATGTGGGTTCATAGGTTCTATAAGTATTGGGTTCCATTGGGAAAACACAATTCAAATTCCAATACAATCCACACAAAATGTATGTCAATGGGATAATCCCAAGATATGAAATAGTTATAGAGTAAAATCAAAATAGTGAACCTCCATGATCATCATAACACTGAATTATTCCTTCAAATTAACATAAATAACTGCAACAAGGATAAAAAGTAACTCTAGTCGACCACGAGATACCATCCCCATATTGATCATACGTCAATTCTATAAGGGAGAAAACATCATATTAATTGATCTTCTGTAAGACATCATGATAAATTTTTTCATTTAGATGTATCGTCTCAAATTGTAGAGCTTAAATCCTCTTATACTAGGAAATATTTTTTTAAAATTGAAAAATCTTTACATAGTTGTTCACATACTCTAACACGGTCTTATCACCCAGATGGATATTCAAAGAATACATATCCTTATAAATTAAAATATATTTATTTATTGAAGAATTCATTAATAAGAATTCAAAAATCTTTTAAATATATACCCTCGTTCTTATTTTCCATTACAATATAATCCCAACATCACCTACGTAGACCCTCAAGGGTGAAGGATTCACATTTATCCTTAATAAAATTTGGCGGTTACAAGAAATAAAATTGAATATAAATAATTATAAACCAATAATAATCTTACTGACGATTATTAGATCCTTGGATTACTTATTTATTCTTATGAAGAAACTCAAGATTATTCTATGATTCATCCATTTGAGATTTCACAACTAGAGATTGAACGAAAAGAGATACATGTTCTTATCCTAGATTGTGGAAAATGGACACAATAATATCAGCAAGATTCTAGTCCATAAGAGTTTTTTGTCACTGTTGTTTTTCAGTAAATTCCTCGTGGATCCTATTCAAATTTCATCTTATAGGAATGATACTACACAATGTTAATAAAAATCAATGAATACATTAAAGGAAGTTCAGTTAAAGAACTAAAAAAAGATCAATATGAATAAAAATCCCTTTAATTAAGATATTAAATTTTGATTTCATCCCATAAAAATAAAATACAAGGAATAAAAGGTTCATATCATGTAACATCACATGACGCCTAACCCAAACCACCCATGGATACATAAGGATCGATGAAATTAAAGAAGGAAATGTAATTACTCTCCGCTAACTAATAATTCAGGAAAAGAAAACCCTAATTGTATATTGTTATCAGTGGGAGATTATTAACATAGACCTCTAATACCACATTATCATGAACCATATTGGATACCATGGTACATTGGTAACTAATCTAGCTCTGACATTTTTGGAGGGATTTACAAATCCACAGGGGTTGGTGTCTATAACCTGGAATCTCAGACAATTAATAAGGATCATGTTTTCCACAAAAGAACATATCAAAAATTATTTACAAGTCAGTATTCTACATAATAAAAATGGAGCTACTACCAGAATCCAAATAGGTATAACAAAACATTAAGCATTAGGTCATCAATGTACTAAAAAACATTCATGATGACACTCAAAAATCCAATGCAACACACGGAACAGATCACCACTGCTAAAATCCATCACTAACACCCAATCAAACATCCAGTAACTCAATGGGGAACTTTTCCTTTTCAAGGATTTATAATTTGATGCCTAAAAATATAGATGTTAAAGGTGGGGTGTAACCTAAAAATACTAGTTGGGTCTTTGATGGTCTTCCAAGAATATTTTGATAGTAATAATCCAAATCACACTTCTAATTTAAATCAAATTGGGCTTTCCATGATATAGAATTTTCATATTTACAAAATAAAATTATTTCATTTAAATGGAATGAAATCATTTAAAACATGTATTAAATTATCAATTTATATAAATAAATTTATATAAATCAATTAGAATTATTAAAATAGTTTTATAATAAATTGAATTGTTATAATAAAAACATTAACTATAAGCTCTGTGTTTCTCTATACTTAAGTTTATTGTTTCTAGAAATAGGATGCTCACACCTATTGAGAAAATGATCAATGCTAGAAATGTGTACACACAAACCTCAGGATAATGTTGTATAGGACCCATCAACATCCCATTAGGGATAAGCATGCTAATCTTGGATTTTTTTAGAGTTATCATCAACATAAAATTTCATGGTTATCAAGATCCTAGTGTGTATGTCCCAAATGACACACAAAATACCTAATATCACATGTTCTAAATCATTCAATAAATAATTTTAAATTAATATATATTTTAATCCTAAGTAATTTAGAATTAAATTGCCATCATTTTTTACTCATGTTTTTCGATTCAATTTAAAAAATATATGTGGTGTCAAAAATTTCACGCCCATTCAATACACAACAAATCAATGGTTTTCATCAGTTAAATTGAATAAATTATTTCAAAAAAAATACCCAAATCATTTCATCAATTACATCATTTTAAAATTACCCAATAATTTTAAATTCTATTATAATTGGGTTTTTACTATAAGTACATTTCATTTCATTTTTTAAGTAAAATCACTTCAAATTGTGGTTTTATAAATAAATTCAATGTTATGTCAAACAATTGATGAATTATTTTTAAATTACAAATAAAATTCCAACTGGACCCACCCTTATATAAATAATTGAATCCATTGTTCATCACCTAGAATAAGAAGTCCAATATAGATTAAAGTTAATGGAGGTCCAGAAAGCAATCCGAGAATCTTGATATAATTAAATAGATTTTAGATCCATTAGAAACAAGAAGATATACCATACTCTGTTAAGGAACGAAGGAGATATTAGAATAAATTTTTAGAGTAGAGGTCCACTTACATAGAGGAGATCAAACAAGACATATTCAACATTTACCTTCCATAGACGTAGTTTGGAGTGGTCAAAATCACCTCTAGAGATCGTTATCAACACAACAAAATGCATCTTGGTCAAATATGTAGGCTATGAATATTAAATGGGGCGAGGTTATGAATTTAAAAGAAAAAACTGAAAATATTGAATTCTGCATGAATGATTTCCAATGGTGGGTCACGCAGTTAGGATCATCATGTAACCTAAAATTACACCGCTAGTGTTTAGGAGCACAATTTATCTTTGATGGGCTCACAGTTTCATTTACCATGTGACAACCATGAAAATTCTCCTTTTATGAGGCTATAATGTTTGGAGGGTCTAGCCAAACATTTTGGAAAAATTGTGTGTCCCTTCACAACCAACCAAGGGATTAAAATTTGGGCAACCAATCCACATGGCATGATCTAACCATTCATGAACCATGCATATCCCAAAATGCCTCCAAAATTAACCAAATTTCATAAAAACAACACAAAAAATTCCCAAAAAATGATTAATCAGAAAAATGGTAGAAGAATACCTAGATCCTTATGAATGGACATTACATTTGAATGCAATAAATCATATATTAGATGTTTTGGATGATTAATAGATGATGGAATTACGATTTATTTGGTTACACAGAGGTTCGATACTTGATACTTCTCATACATAGAGTATGGAAAATAATGGATTAGGAACCTTCATTTGAAATACTGTAATAGTAAAAATGTATAAAAGTGTTAATTTAGATAGTTTTTTCAATGTTTAAATTTTAGAATGAGGTAAATTTATAGGTTGAATGGATAGATTTGGGGTACATTAAGAGCATATAATGAGAGGGAATTAATATTTATTGAATAAGAATGTAATTTCTCAAAAAATCTAGATCAAATATTGGAAAATAATTGATATATCATAAGGGTTTTTATATAATTCCCTTATCCAATTATTTTTAGGTAACTTATTGTGATTTTATGCATTTCTCTCTTTATTTGACAAATTTAGAATAATTTCACTTTTTTATGGAAACAAAATATTTACTTTCTTCACCTTTTTGTTACATAAAAATGAAATTGTAACATCTATTTAAAATTATTATTAAATATATGAATCACGTTTAAATGGATTCTATAAATATTATTAATAAATATTATTTTTAATATAACAATACATAGTGGTTATTTTTTTTAGAAATATATGAATTTAGTTGTTAAAGGAATTTATGTTTATCAATGCCACATATTAATAATTAGATGATAAGTACTGGTTTAATATATATATATATATATATATGTTAAATTAATTATAATTACTAATTACAATAGATATAATTAATTTATTAAATTAACCTAAACAATATATTGAAAAATTATATCATTGAGTATGTTTCTTTTAAAAATAAATTATATTTTCTAATTAATAATAATCACATTAATTTGTAATCATTATATATATAATACATTTTATTTTATTTCTTAGGTTTTAAATGTGAAAATTTTCTATTAAATAATAATATATAAAATATTTTAAAAACTAATATTATATAAGACATTTTTGTATAACCATGTATAATTAAATTATTTCTTATTTAATAAAACATATTTATTTCATGGATGTTGTTGATTTATTTTTGTTAACATTTACACAATTTTCTAAAAAAAATCATAGTTTTCTTCAAACTGTAATAAATTAATAACGAAATGTATTTAAAAAAAGATGTTTAATTAGTGATAATTTTATAATATAATTTGTATCTTTAAATTCTATTTAGGAATAATTTATTTAATTTTTACAATTATTTACAATAAATTTTTTTTATAATATAAAAACATTATTTATATCAACTATGACTGAAAACCATTTTTTTATCAAAACACTTTTAAGGGAAAAAGTGTGAAACCAGAAGTATCAAGTAGAACAACAATCAAAGTAACCAAATAATTATTTGAATTTTAGTAATATTATAAAAAACTACTATATACTCTATAATAATGATAATTTAACATATTTATTACAACTATTGAATCCATTAAATTCATTCCATTATAAATTCGAAATGAAAAAAATTCACTCTTTTAGTAATCAATATGGATTTTATACTACTTTTAACAGTTCATGTTGTTATTTTAATTTATTTATTTATTAAGAATGATTCTTAAGAGAGAAGATTTTCTATAAAATTATCTAGTTATAAATATCTTATTCATTTATTTTTCTTCAAATTTAATTCATTATATTTTTTGGCATATAATTAGATGTTGTGAGTAATAATACATGGTATATAATACAATTTGTTATTTTAATTTTTTAGTAATTATACATTAAGAGAGAATAATTTTTTAAAAATATTGTAACTTTTATATATGATATATTTCCTACAAATTTATCATTTCATTATAAAAAAAATAGTTTACATTGGGAAATAAAATTTATTCCAAATAAGTGATGTTGCATTTTATTTTTAATGGTACAAATAATATTTGTAGCAATAATATTCATGTAGGAGATCACTCAAATCCTGGATTTGGTGACCAATTGATGATATTGTTAAGTATAATTTTGAATACAGACTATTAATTACAATATTAATATCAAAGTTAAGATATAAAAATACATCAATTAGAAAAATGATTCAATTAGAATATGAAAGGGAAATAAATGGATAGTGTCCCACACCAAAATTAAAAAAGAAACTATACCTAAAATAGATTGATATCCCATGTAGATGTTGAAGGAGCATACATGAATGTTGGGGGATATAGATTATTTTAATAGTCCATATATCATATGAATAATATAATTAGGAATGCCTTCAATCTATATTTTTGGGAAATTCTATAGTAAAAATATATGTTATGAAATAAAAAATATTTGGTGAATTCAAGTATATTATTATAATATGTTTGTGTTTGAGGAATATATGAAACTATTGAAACTATTTTCTAGAAGTATTAATATATTTCCAAATCAATGACATTAAAAAGAAGAAAAATAAATTCTACCAAACACCACTTCATAACTATTGCAACATCATTCATATTTCTTTGTAATAATTTGCAACATATTAAGTAATATTTTTGGAGTAATATGCTGAGTCTATGGGAGATTTTGAGTCTTAGTTAATCTATGTGCTGAATTAATAAAAATATTATATAACACAATGGTGGGATTTTAGAAATTATATAATAAATCTTGAATGGAGTCTTATGTATGAAATTTAAGACCATAATTGAATATTTTATTAAGGTTTTAAAATAGTTAGGACAAAACCTTTTTTTGATGTTGATTTTTTATATAAAGGGTAGTCAAATTATCAAGTAGTAAAATAAAATAAATTACTCAATTTCTTATTTAACAATGTGCTATATTAGTATATTTATAAAATAATTACTATAGGGGGCCTTATGGTTTTATACATAACCTTTGGTACTGAGAGAGGAGATTTGGAGTAGTGTTCTTAGAGGAATGATGATAGAATATGTAATGGTGATCGATGTGAAAATAAAAAATTTTGGATCTCAACAATGACATCAATATGTGACAATTGATCATCAATGATCGATAAAAACAGGACCAATTTTTTTACATTGGATTATGTTACCATTTTATGATCCAATGAAGAATCTAAATAAGATAACGAAACATATATTTCCATGGATAATTCTTGTTCGTATGATCGAGTTTATCTTCCTAGGATTTGTGAAGTTGTATTATTTATTTTTTGATTCACTTTTCATCAATATATTTGTAATTATTCATGGCCATTCTGAAAAATGGTCAAATATAGTTACAATTTTTAAATTTTTGTTATTCGAATATCCTAAAAAATTCATGGATTGTCTTCCCTTGACTAGTTGTTCAACTAATACCATATAATCCTTCATTAGGCTACAATTATTTGGTATAATAGATCGATACCATCGGTTTGGGTACATGATCAACAGATATATCAAGTTAGAATGACAATATTTGATGATCGTATGTGGTATGAGATTGAATTTGGAGATCCATGGTGTGGTTTGTAATGTTTTTTGTGGAATGGTGTGATGGGAGTCGATTCACATGAGGATAAGATGGAAAAATTCAAGAGATAGGTGACATTAGGATTCATCAACCATAGATACATGGTATTTTAATATTTCATATATTTTTATGAAGGTTGTGTGGATGAGGAAATGTGATTTCTCCTAGAATTGTCAAAAAAAATCCCTACTATATATCATGTAGTCATATGTCCAAACGTTATGTATTCTCCCCTTCTATGACACTGTGGTTTTAATGTAATGGAAAAATTAACTTGTCATGTGTCATGTGTAGAAAACTATGATACTCGGTGCTAGTGGTTTAACATCTACCATAGGGGTACGTGGTCATGGATATGTCCAAGAAAATTATAATGTCTAGATAACATAAGAAAGGATTGACACTATCACATGACCTTGTATATGGCCATGGACAAAGGTACATGTTCCCAGAAATATGTAAATTGTCCTTGTCAAGACACTTGGGATGTTATAGATAATTTTGTACAAAAAATGTTGTGTATTTGGAAGAATACATATCATGTGGGACTATGATAAAAGAGCATACCCATGATATTATAGTCAGATTTTTACCCCCACACAAAGTACATGATTTGTACATTTTTAAGGGGATGTTGAAGCCCTCTATATCTTCAATCATTCAATGATGGGAAATATTTTAAGGCATTATAATAAATAATTTCCAAAACACAGAAAATTTAAAATACAATGAACTCATGGAGGCCTAAAATAGTTAGGTCCATGGCATTATCACTGAAAAAAGAGGCACTCCATGTTGGTATGGAACAATGGTTGGAATAAATGTAAAAAGGTTTGTCATCTGTAAACATAGAAGACATGAATTCTACAATAGTATTTCTTCCATACCTAGTAAGTAATATTTTTTCAAGAAAAATATTCAACATTCATATTTGAATGAGATATATAATGGACCATGGTGTGATTTACCTCCATTGGATAGAGTTCATGAGTAAAATTGGGTCAGTTTCAACAACTGATGGGGTAATATAGGATGATTGACACACCTTCTTCCCATTCAGCACAGAATTGGCCTCTACTACATGGGGTCTCCATACCAATAAAATCCACTAAAGGTAAGAAAAAATGAGTTTTTTTTTAGTCAAGGACAACCCCTCATCCCTAAATAATGTTGATGTTAGGTGAAAAATAACAATTGAACATTAACTCATCAGAAGGGAATTCCACCAAACTGAAATTCCTATGTGAATCACCACGTATAGTAATTATTCAAATCTCCTTCCACCAATGACCATCTTTATTGGATAAGAATTATTCCCTTGATTTTGAAGTGGGACAAAATCTGCAGTTAAACACCATGAAATAGATTTGAAGACAAAAAAGAGCTTAGAAATCAATCCACCATTAACATATTCCTGGAATATATATACATCAACATATAGTAGAAACCATATAAGCTCCTAACATGAATTCCATGATGTAGTCAACCCCCCTGAAATAAATTTTTGATGAATATGACACTATTACCTATAGAAAACTCTTCACCAATGTGACTCCCCATGTAAAGCCACACATCTCTAGACCAATACATCTCGAATAAAAATTGTCAATGATTTATTATTTAGAGTCATGAAAAAAAATTCATTTATTGATAGGTTGAATATCCTTCAATTTTATTAGATAATAATTTGTAATATACCAATTATAGATGCTCCATGCCAACAATAATTACTTAATAATAGATATGTCTCCTCACTAAAGGATATTTTCCACTATATCATTGGGATGCACCTGGAGATCTATACAATACTACTTAGCTAATAAATCCCCGAAATTTGTGCTATAGAACACTAGTTTATCAGGTTCCTATGAAATCATAAGGTTATTGAAGACCTAATACTATTTTTGGTTGAGTGTAGCTGAAGTGACCATGAGGAAAGAATTAGTTTAAGAAAATGTAAAATTGGGTGTGTGGAAGCATGGAAAGACCAGGGGAGCACCCACCATGTTATGTTTATAGTAGAATATGTCATTACATTCCACAATCCACATTTATTAAAATTTGAGAGTTGGTATATGACCTCACAACCTTTCTAATGGGTAGAGATTTTCCCTTTCAGGTTTCTAAAATCTTCCCAATAGTTACCCACTATAAAAAAATCCCACAAAGATCATCCATCCACTACATCACAAGATAGTTTGGCATGAATACTGTTGGGCAAAAATCCCTCAAGGTAACATTGCAGTATTTTTGGGTTGATTGTGTTTGTTGACAAAGAAGGTTTCCATGGAGAATTGTCGAGTTCCCGAGAAGTTGTTGACATTCCATGTTGACAAAGAACTATAACAAAGGAAAGGACGATCTGGAGGCGGTACAAAAGAGCAGTACAAGGTGGCGCCGTTTCCCAGTGTTTGCGAAATTTATGGACCTGAAAATCGCCAATGGAAAATGGAGTGATATGTTGTTGGCGAAGGTTGAGGAGAGAGAAATGAAGGAGGTGTGCGGAAAAATTAAGTGTGGCGCGCAAAACTAGCGGGTTGCGCGAAATCTTGAAGTGTGGCACGCAAAACAGCGGGTTGCACGAAATTGTATTTCGCGCAAAAGATGTTTCAAGGCCGAAAGCTTGAAAATCGGTAAAGGCATGAGGCGCGCGAAATTTTGGAGGTGTGCGCGGAAAATTGAAGTGGCGCGCGAAATAGCGGATGAAGTATTTCGTGCAAGAGGTGTTACGAGGTCCGAAGCTCGTAAAATGGCAAAGGCATGAGGTGCGCGAAATTATGGAGCAGTGCGCGGAAAATGGTTGTGTGCGGAAGATTTGTATTTTGCGATCAAAGCGGATTACGCGCTCAAGGAGGGTTTTTCGTGCGGGGTCGTTTTTGCCTATAAATATGAAGTGACCCTCCTCCATTCGGTAGAGTTCAAGACATAGAGAATACCCGAGCTCTGGTGCGCGAAATTGAAGTTAGAAAGGGTGTTGCGCGTAAACTTAATCGTTTGCGCGTAAAGTCAGCAATTGCGCAGAAAGTTTGTGTTGGCGCGTAAAAGGAAGGTTGCGCGAAAAGTGGATTTCGCGCAAAGGCAGTGAATTGCGCGCAAGGCAGTTTCCAGGCTGCGCGTAAAATTTGGAGGTTGCGCGAAAAAGGAATTTCGCGCAAATCGAAGAAATTGCGCGCAAGACACCGTAAGGGTTGCGCGTAAAAACTGAGGTTACCCGGTACATCCGGTGCAAAGTGAGATTCATCTGCGGGTGAAAGTTGGACTTCAACAGAGCATCTACATACAGAGGAAGATGCATTCCTTCATAGAAATGAAGAGACCTACAGGTCTATAAACTGTGAGTGAATCCCTTCCAAGAGTAGTGAGCTTAGGAAGAGGAAGAAGGTGATCCTCTCCACCGGCAGTGAGCCAGAGAGAGAGAAACAGGGAGTGACCCTTGGGAAAGCAGTGAGCTGACCCTAAACATTGTATAGGCAGTGAGCCTGGGCATAGAAGTGATCTAGCTCGAACATTGTAATCCACAGCTAGTGAAGTTTAGTGGACTTGGTACGACCGGCAACCTGTCGGCGTATGCTCCTTGGACGTAGCCCTTAGCGGTGAACCAAGTAAAATTGTTGTGTCATGTGCTTGCTTTACTTTCTGTTTATATTGTGCAGCAGGAAAAAGAGAGAAGAGTGTTTTGCTTAACAGCGAAACAAGATCAGAACGGGCTTTAATTTTTAATTAGTCATACCCTGATTCACCCCCCCTCTCAGGGTATTCAGCCTAGTGGACCTAACAAGTGGTATCAGAGGGAAAGGTTAACAGTTGGTCTTCTCTCAATGGAGGTCACTAATCATAGAGGGATTCCGATCTTCGACGGATGTAATTTTCAGATATGGAAGAATCGAATGCAACACTATTTCCGATCTTTGGGAATGGATGTGTTTTCAGCAGCTATGCATGGTATCACAGCTGATATTACTAGTGGTGCATTATCAGAAGCTGAGCACAAAGAGTTGGATGCTGATTCCAAAGCAATAAATGCCTTAGGGGGAGCCCTCTCTAATCCCATTTATACAAAGGTGATGTCATGCAAAACGTCACATGCCATGTGGGAAAAACTTTTGAATATTTATGAAGGGGATACAAAAGTCAGAGAGGCAAAGCTGCAAGTGTTGTGGAACAAGTATGAAGATCTCAAAATGAACCCGAATGAGTCTGTTGATGCATTCTTTGATAGGATAAATGCTGTGGTAGAAGACATGCGGGGTCTTGGAGAAATTATCGAAGACATTAAAATCGTAAAGCGCATCTTGAGAAAGCTTCCACCTCGGTTCAATCCGAAAGTTTCTGTGTTGGAAGATAAAGATCCGAAAGAGCTAACATTGGATAACCTACACAGCACTCTTGTTGCATATGAAATGAGAAATGATGACAACGATGCTGTGGAAAAGGGGAAATCCAAAGAGGTAGCATTTAAGGCCATGAAGAGGCTCACTATTGAAGATTCTCAGGAGGAAGAAGAGTCGGATGAGGTAATGTCGTTCCTTTCTTCAAATCTGCAAAGAAGAAAAGGAAATTTTAAAGGGAAACTTCCACTAGCATGCTTCCGATGCGGAAAGGTTGGTCATCTTGCTGCCAGATGCCCCAAAAAGTTTCAAGAAGAAAGCGATGAAGATGAAGTTGAAATTCCCATGAAAAAATCTTCAGCCTATGTGAAAGGGAAGAAGCAGTTCAAGAGAAATTTCTTTAAAAAGAAGAATCTTCTTTCCCAAGAAATTGATAGTTCAGCTGAGTCTGAGGGTGAAGAAGTTGAAGAGATAGAAAACTGTAGAGATCGTGGTCAAAATGCGATGGTGGCTGTTGCTAGTAGCGCTCTAGAAAAGAAAGAAACTGAAACTGATGAAGAAGAAGAAATTGAAGGGAGAGTTGACATGGAAGCTGAATTAGAAGCAGCACTTGAAGAGATCGATGTTTGGCGAGCAAAAACAAAGAAAGCCAATAAGATAGTACGTGATGCCAAACTCTACATGCAACAACAAGAAGAAGAGAAGTCTGAGCTTGAGAAAGAAATTGAAAATATTAAGTCTTCTAGGCCAGAGCGCACAGAAAAGGTTGATGAGCATAAGCTCAAGATTGAAGAACAGAAAAGGGAGATCGACTGCTTGAGTCGAAAAGTGAAAGATCACGTCAAGCGCATTGAAGATCTTGAAGAGGAAGTTGTCGGTCTGCGGAGAAAAGTTAAAGACCAGGAACAACCTTTGAATCCCAACACATTCTTGGGAAATCAGGTCGTTACGAAGACGGAAAAGAAGAAAGAAGATCCTAGTAGTTCAGCAGGAAAGAAGCAGCAATTGAACTCAGATGTTAAGGCTGATTCATGGCTTAATCAGAAACAAAAATCTACGGCAGTTGAAGTTAGACCGCAAGCACTTGTCCTGAGATTGAAAGTGGATTTGAGCACAAAGCAGAATCAGAATACTCAGAGATCCAAAGGGGAAACTCGTAGTGCTGAAGTAACACGAAGGAATGCACCTTATATCAGGTGTTACTGTTGTGAAAAGATGGGACATTCACAGTATGTGTGTTCCATAGCCAAAAGATATCGAAGGGAACAAGAACAGAGATGGCAGCCAAACAGAGAACGGTTTTCCAGAACCTTTTTTGAAGGACACTGTTTTTGGTGCGGAGGATTTGGACACATGGCTAGGTACTGCACTCCGACCATTCAGAAAAATGTGCCAAAGCAGAATCAAAATGATCGCAAGCAGCAGATCAGTAAACCGACAAGTGAGTTAAAAGTTCAGAACAGATTTGCAGTTTTGCAAGATGAAGCTGGTCTATCATACTCTGAGAAAGAACAGAAGCCTCAATCCATGCCGAGTATGAAAGAAAAAGTATGGACTAGGAAGAAGAAAACTGAGAAGGTCGCAGTTGCTGAAATTGCCCTTAAAGCATCAGATCGTTCTGGTGTTTGGTTCCTTGACAGTGGTTGCACATCCCACATGACGAGTAATAAGGATCTGGTTACAGGCATAAAATATGACAAAGAAGGAGTTGTCAAGTTTGGAAATGATGAAGGCCTGAAGATTGTTGGCTCAGGAAAAGCCAAGTTTGGGGGCAAAGAAATGAGACATGCTGATTTCTTGGTGGTAGAGGGTCTTAGTCATAATTTGCTTAGCGTCAGTCAACTATGTGACTCTGGGCACTCTATACTATTTACCAAGAAGATGGGTATTGTTAAAGGAAAAGATGGAATAGTCATTCTTCAGGGAAAACGAAGAAAGGGGAATCTTTACCTGATAGGTGGGGAAGAAGATTCATGCCTTTTATCCAGAGAAGAAGAAAATCAGTTGTGGCATAAGCGACTTGGTCATCTATGTCAACCATCTATGGAAGATTTGGTAAAGTGTGATGCTGCTAGAGACCTTCCCAAACTATCACGTGATCGCACTCATACGTGTGATGCTTGTCAACAAGGGAAGATCATCAGGAAGACATACAGGCCAAAGGAACAAAAAGCAACTCGAGTGCTCGAATTGGTGCATGCTGATGTATGTGGACCTATCTCACCACGAGCTTTAGATGGGCAAAGGTACTATGTTCTTTTCATTGATGACTACAGCAGAATGGCCTGGGTATTCATCATTACCCATAAGACAGAGGTGTTCAGTTGCATAAAGCAGTACAGGAGGGAATCAGAAAAGATGCTTGGGCAGAAAATTCTGAAGTTTCGTACTGATAACGGTACAGAATTTACAAACAGTCAGGTTGGAAACTATCTCGAGAAACATGGGATAAGGCATCAAGTTTCATCAGTGAGAACTCCCCAACAGAATGGAGTGGTAGAAAGGAGGAATCAGATCATTAACAACATGGCCAGAACAATGCTTATTGCTAAGGACCTACCAGAGAAATTTTGGAAGGAAGCAGTTTTGACATCGGTCTATGTTTCAAACAGGTCCCTGTTATGTCCGAAGCAAGGGAAGACTCCGTATGAACTGTGGTACGGAAAGAATCCAACGTTGAAATACTTTCGAATCTTTGGAAGTAAGTGTTTCATTCTCAACAAAGAACATCATAGGAAGTTTGAGGCACAAGGAGATGAAGGGATATTCCTTAGATATTCAGGGAAAAGCAAAGCATATAAATGCTTCAACAAGAGGCTGGGAAAAATTGTTGAGAGTAATGATGTCACTATAGTCGAAAATGAACAGACTGCTCAACGACCCAGTGAACAGTTTCTGGATAAAAGTGATGATGAGGTAAGCAACACAGGGGGAGTAGAAGTGGCAGAGGCTGACTCAGAAGAAGATTCTGATGATGAACAAGAAAGTGTCAAGTCTGTATCTGCAAAGAAGCCAAAGAATCGAGCTGAAATTGATAGGCAAAATATCATTGGTAATCAGACAGCTCCAGTTCAGACTCGAAGAATGAAATCATTACAGCAAACATCTTTTTTATCTCAGGTGGAGCCAAAATGTTTTTCCGATGCAGCTGAAGATGAAAACTGGCTTCAGGCTATGAATAAAGAGCTTGATCAAATTGAGAAGAACCAGACATGGGAGATTGTTTCGAGGCCAGCAGAAAAGAATGTCATTGGGACCAAATGGGTCTATCGCAATAAGATGAATGAAGATGGCACAGTGATTCGGAACAAAGCACGTCTAGTGTGCAAGGGGTACTCCCAGATCGAGGGAATTGATGTTGATGAGACATTTGCACCGGTTGCAAGGCTGGAGACAATAAGATTATTCCTAGCCATCGCAGTGCAAAGGAAGTTCAAAGTGTTCCAGATGGATGTCAAATCTGCATTCTTTAATGGTGTTCTGGAAGAGGAGGTGTATATTGAGCAGCCAGATGGTTTTCTCATTCATGAGGATGAGAACAAAGTTTGCAGGCTGAAGAAGGCATTGTATGGGCTGAAACAAGCACCAAGGGCATGGTACTCAAGGCTTGATCAGTACTTGAAGAAGCTTGGTTTTCAGCGTGGAGGAGTTGATTACAATCTCTATTTCAGTAATGACAGTAATCAAAGGATGATGGTGTTGGTTTATGTCGATGACATAATATTTGGTGGATCAGATGAAGCTCAGTGCAGACAGTTTTCCGAATTCATGAAAAATGAGTTTGAAATGTCAATGATTGGAGAGCTAACGTTTTTCCTTGGTCTACAGGTAACACAAGGAAGGAATGGAACATTCATTTCTCAATCTAAATATGCCAAGGAGGTCCTGAGAAGGTTTGGAATGGAAAATTCCAAGGAGATGAAGACTCCGGTTGCTACCCGGATGAAATTATCAAAAGATGAGGATGGAAAGGCAGTTAATATCACAGAATACAGGAAAATCATTGGAAGTCTGTTGTACTTAACCGCAACAAGGCCTGATATTGTTTTTTCCACATGCCAAGCAGCGAGATATCAGAGTAATCCCCAGGAAAGTCACATGCTTGCAGTGAAAAGAATACTTCGGTATATCAAGGGCACAGTGGACTTCGTCTTGACATATAACGACAAGTGTATGACAGAATTATTGGGATATACTGATGCAGACTGGGCCGGTTTAGCAGACGACGGGAAATCAACATCTGGAGGTGCATTTTATCTTGGCGGACTATGTATTGCTTGGTTGAGCAAGAAGCAGGATTGCATTTCATTAAGCACCGCAGAAGCTGAGTATATTGCGGCCACTCAAGCATGCACGCAGTTATTGTGGATGAAGCAGCAGCTTGAAGATATGGGAGTTGAAGTGAAGTCTCCGATCGGAATCCAGTGTGACAACTCAAGTGCTATAAATCTTAGCAAAAATCCTGTCCATCATTCCAGGACAAAGCACATTGAGATCAAGTATCATTTCATCAAGGAGAAGGTTGAGCAGGGAATCGTGAAGTTGGAGTATGTGCCTACAGAGCTACAGGTTGCAGACATTCTGACAAAGGCCTTACCCAAGGAAGCTTTTGAGAGGCATCGACTGGCTCTGGGAGTTCAGTCGATTCCCCGCACTTGAAATAGTGTGGATGTGGGACCCACCCCCCTCTCCCCGAGGTATGGTATGTTTTTCCCTAATGCGCTAGTTTGTGTTCTCTACTCTGTTACAAGTTACAAAGGAGTGACCTTTGGGTTCGTTGACAAAGGGGGAGAAAAGTGTTTGTAAATGGGGGAGAAAATAGTGTGGAGATTTGATAAATCATAATTGATACGGGGAGAAGCTGACAGGTGGAGCAGCCAAAAAGGGGGAGCAATGAGAAAGGGGGAGTGTATTAAATCTGACGATGCTAGAAGTGATCGATCAAATCATAGAAATCACAACAGCTGAGGATCGTGATAAAAGCAGAACAGTGGTGTTGGAATGGTGTGAGACGGTGTCCAGCTATCAACAATTGGTATCAACTTAAGAATTCACTAATTGGTATCAGTGTGGTTCAACAACTGGTTTTATTTTAAGAATTGGTATCAGGGTGGAATCGACAATTGGGGTCTGACATGAAGTGATTCATTGATGAACTTTTCATACTACTCTTGTTTCTCACGCCGAGCATTGCTCATGTGGGCTTAGAGTACGTGTTAAGTGATTCCTTGAACGCTATCATAATCGCAAGAGGCGAATGCTGGTAGCGACTGGAAGAAGACTCAGTGAGGTATCAAAGTGCAGAAAATCATCCTGAGCAAAATTGTGAAGAGTTGTCAACAAACCCAAAGGGGGAGATTGTTGGGCAAAAATCCCTCAAGGTAACATTGCAGTATTTTTGGGTTGATTGTGTTTGTTGACAAAGCAGGTTTCCATGGAGAATTGTCGAGTTCCCGAGAAGTTGTTGACATTCCATGTTGACAAAGAACTATGACAAAGGAAAGGACGATCTGGAGGCGGTACAAAAGAGCAGTACAAGGTGGCGCCGTTTCCCAGTGTTTGCCAAATTTATGGGCCTGAAAATCGCCAATGGAAAATGGAGTGATATGTTGTTGGCGAAGGTTGAGGAGAGAGAAATGAAGGAGGTGTGCGGAAAAATTAAGCGTGGCGCGCAAAACTAGCGGGTTGCGCGAAATCTTGAAGTGTGGCACGCAAAACAGCGGGTTGCGCGAAATTGTATTTCGCGCAAAAGATGTTTCAAGGCCGAAAGCTTGAAAATCGGTAAAGGCATGAGGCGCGCGAAATTTTGGAGGCGTGCGCGGAAAATTGAAGTGGCGCGCGAAATAGCGGATGAAGTATTTCGCGCAAGAGGTGTTACGAGGTCCGAAGCTCGTAAAATGGCAAAGGCATGAGGTGCGCGAAATTATGGAGCAGTGCGCGGAAAATGGTTGTGTGCGGAAGATTTGTATTTCGCGATCAAAGCGGATTACGCGCTCAAGGAGGGTTTTTCGCGCGGGGTCGTTTTTGCCTATAAATATGAAGTGACCCTCCTCCATTCGGTAGAGTTCAAGACATAGAAAATACCCGAGCTCTGGTGCGCGAAATTGAAGTTAGAAAGGGTGTTGCACGTAAACTTAATCGTTTGCGTGTAAAGTCAGCAATTGCGCAGAAAGTTTGTGTTGGCGCGTAAAAGGAAGGTTGCGCAAAAAGTGGATTTCGCGCAAAGGAAGTGAATTGCGCGCAAGGCAGTTTCCAGGCTGCGCGTAAAATTTGGAGGTTGCGCGAAAAAGGAATTTCGCACAAATCGAAGAAATTGCGCGCAAGACACCGTAAGGGTTGCGCGTAAAAACTGAGGTTGCCCGGTACATCCGGTGCAAAGTGAGATTCATCTGCGGGTGAAAGTTGGACTTCAACAGAGCATCTACATACAGAGGAAGATGCATTACTTCATAGAAATGAAGAGACCTACAGGTCTATAAACTGTGAGTGAATCCCTTCCAAGAGCAGTGAGCTTAGGAAGAGGAAGAAGGTGATCCTCTCCACCGGCAGTGAGCCAGAGAGAGAGAAACAGGGAGTGACCCTTGGGAAAGCAGTGATCTGACCCTAAACATTGTATAGGCAGTGAGCCTGGGCATAGAAGTGATCTAGCTCGAACATTGTAATCCACATCTAGTGAAGTTTAGTGGACTTGGTACGACCGGCAACCTGTCGTCGTATGCTCCTTGGACGTAGCCCTTAGCGGTGAACCAAGTAAAATTGTTGTGTCCTGTGCTTGCTTTACTTTCTGTTTATATTGTGCAGCAGGAAAAAGAGAGAAGAGTGTTTTGCTTAACAGCGAAACAAGATCATAATGGGCTTTAATTTTTAATTAGTCATACCCTGATTCACCCCCCCTCTCAGGGTATTCAGCCTAGTGGACCTAACAAATACAATGCATAGTTTCCACCACATTAATTAGTCCAATACCAATAGATTCCACATGCTTGGATATTTATGCATAGGATGACCAATTTCAATGACCATCCATATAAGATTCTTAAATAATGGAAATACAATTTTTATAATTTTGGAGACCATCGATTTTTGAAAATTAAGAAAAAAAGTACATGCACTAGAATGGATGTATAAACATTACTAACCATTGTAATACAACCTAAAAAAATACTCTTCCATTTAAGAATATAATTTCAAATCCTATAGACCAATCTCTTATAGTGCTGAATGTGATGTCTCCATGGAGAAATCAAAGCCTCATGTTTATCAATATGAAAATATTTTTATTATTATCAGCATGTCCTCAGTATTATTGGAATGGCTCTCTGATAATTTTTTTACCAAATGAATGCTTCTATTATCATAATTAACGCAATGAAAACTCTGTATAACATATTCATGAAATTCATTAATAATTCTTTTCTAATATCTCTGATTATTTTTATTGGAATGTACGATGGTATCAGCGACTATGATGTGATAATGTTTATTGAAAAACTCCTACAACTACTTGGGAGGAATATTCTATCATTGATGAAATTGTAATTAAATCTATAAAATATGTTTTGGTCCATAATTATGAGACTTGGGTATGTGTTGTCACCATTCCTTAGTTCGCCCAGTGGTTTTATATGACCTCATTTATTACCCATGAAATTCAATGAGATCCAAGAAGAACTGAAACACCTAATAATGAGATTAGATACCCATGAATTAAATTCCATAAATGTCACCAACTAATGATAAATCCACTTTAATGAATTTTATATGCCCAAACCTTGTAAATTTGGAATTCAATATTAGAGCCTGAGGACTTCGTATTAATATCACCAGTCATCTAGTTAGTATGGGTGATGAATGATTTGATTAACCTACCACTAACAAATCCATGTTTCTCCTTCAAAATAAACTCATGTTGATGGATGGGAAACTACCTATTAAGCATGATGTAAATCACCTTATAGGTGAAATTACCTATACTAATGGATATAAAATCATTAATGGATGTAGGTTACCTCAACATTGGTATGAGGAAAATCAAAGTTGGACATGCCACCTGAGGTATATTTCCCCACTAAAAAAAGTCATGAGTAATTCTAGAAGATCATTTATAACAAGATCCCATGAGGCAACATAGAAAGAGCCTAAAAACCATCCGATCATGGAAAACATTATTGGTATATGGTGATCAATGTATCCAAATATCCTCATCCGTAATAATTCTCATAATGCCCCGGTTAGGAGCCTAAGTCACCACCTATATAATTTCCTCACAAATGAATGAGTGAGGTCAGGTATGGCCCTCATGCATAGCTAGAATGATACCTTCTAGAAAATACATAAAATGGTATTCCCTATAAATCAAAAATATCTAAAACATTATTAAAATAACTATCCGCTTTGTGAATATTTGGCATCAATACTATATTATCTTTGATACAATCATGGAAAATTTTTGTCTTTCTATCACCTAACATCGACCACGTGTTATTTAATTTCGCATGAGACTACATTTCTTTTTCATAATGATCATCTAATTTAGAGGTCTTCATTTCAATGAGTACAAAAAAATTTCCCCATTCTAATTATATTCTTGGTGAGCATATACTTTTGAACTATCATGTTGTACAAACTCTTGATCATGCATCCTCGAAGTATAGTCACTTTAACACTACTAAGATCATCCTTAAGAATCATTATTTTTTGTTTACCCCAAGACCTGAGTGATCAGGTATAGGTTTGTTCTATAAAATATGAACTAAGGAGAAATAATTAGGTTAAAAAATAAATCTTCTGGAGAAAAATATATTATTCTCAAGTCCTTCGCTTGTATAAAGGTTATCCAAAAGCAAATTTTTTCAGAAAACTCACAGACCAATGTAGTAACCCTTGAATTTGAATATGAAGAGTTTTCATATATTTTATTTATGAAAGGATAAAGATGTTACCATATCCATTTAACACACTATTTATTATTACACTAATTGTTTATTCCCTTGAGAAATTCAAATCTTCTAAGCCCATCCGATTAAATTACTCACAAAACTCAGTCATGTAATTCGAATGAAATATCCAATACTTCTTTTTATTTTTAATGATACATGATTAATTTTAATTCACAAAGAAAATTCATAATTTTTTCCGATATTAATTCTGTTTATGTCATCATATAGTTGATCTCACAGCCTCAAGTTACATTTGTAATACATGAAAGGGATAGAACATATGAAATTCCAAAAAACAACTATCACAAAAAAGATGTTTTTAGAGGAATTTATAAGATAAAATAATACTTTTTTCTTATTGAAAACAATGATATGGTTTTTAAGTGGCTCTACGTGAATGCAGTTACAATTCCCCATCATAATAGTAAATGATTCAATCATAGAAAAAAATTGTTTGTGTTCTTCAACAATAGGAATTGAATCATTGTTAGTATATAATTAAATGGATATGAATTATGATTTAACCTATGATCCAAGGTCCCATGAATTACAAACTATGAAGGAAATCATTGTAATTTATTATAACTAGTTTGAGATGCATGAGTGTCTATACTCTTGGAACGATGAGATGGGTATGAATTCCACAACATGGAATGAGTTTCATTGTAGACACTTCTATGCTCTGGTGAAGGGGTGGGTGATGCAAGAACATCCTATGATGAATTATTTTTTAATTTTATGAAGATAATATCTATATCAACCAGAGAGGTAACCAATGGTTTTGGATCATAGAAAGAAGATAAATAAGTATACTCTATTGGGTATCGCAATAAGGTATTAGTTTGATCCTATGAAAAATCATTCGTCCCCTTTCTTTAAATAGGGTCATTAGGAAGATGAAAACGTTTTAGGGAACCAAAATTTACTAAATACAACTTGTTAAAAAGAGTTCTTCTAGGGTTCACCAGAGCAACAAGGACACTCTCCCTAGGATGGTCCAGAGGAAAATGAGTTGTAAATGGAACTAAATCCAATAATTTTTTGTCCTGAATGGGATAAAAGCACCAACATGGTAATGAAAAACAATAGGGGGATGAAACAATTATAAGGATAAAGAAGATAATGATGGAGTGATGAAATCGTCTGCTGACACTATTAGATCTAGAATTATCATAGATGAAGGGTTCATTGTCATAATTTGAGTAGGCCCACTAACATTCAATGTATCCTTCTACCATATATCATCACAATATTACCTATGTTTTATAAATTCTTATATTGGATGATTGTTGATGTGCCCCATTAATCAGAAACAGGTGGGTTTGGATAAACTAGGGATAACCTCCATTCGAGTGGTCATTTAATAAAAAGAAGATGATGAGATGGAAGTGAATTAGATTTTTATGTTATAACAAATATATGGGAGATGAAATCATTCGATAGAATTAGATAATATTAATTAGTATAGAGGAACTATCCATAGGAATATCAGAACCACCACTAGAATAAGGGGTTAAAGAAATGATGTGGGAGACTAGGAAAAAGAATCCAAAAAACCTCAAAGTTGGATTCGAATATAAAATGATCCTCCAGTGACTGATGATGTAGCTTGAAGTGTTAGTGTAATTATAAGGCCCCAGCTTTAAACCTTACTTAATCTTGAGTTATTACAAGATTACACATTGAGGATCTTTTCGGGTTTAGAGTTTTAGAGAATTAGATCATAAAACATTCATTACATTCCACATATAAAAAAAGTGGTTACATAAAGATAGTATTATTCATTCCCATCAGTGGAAACATATTTAAAATAAAACATGGATTCTTTCTTGACACATCCTTTACACTATCATCACATCATGTACCTTTCCCTTGACCTGTGAAAAACTTTTCAAAAACATGGGATGAGCATAAAAAGCTCAGTAAGGGTTATAAAAATATGGAAAGGAATCATGAGTTCATATATACCTAAGAATGAAATCATAATTTACACATAAAACATAGGCACTTTAACATAACTCATCAAATCATGAATAAATCAAATAAATCATAAGACATAAAGGTAACTTGAGGCATTCATAACATTCTTACGTAGGGAGTAACCCTCTTGGTTACGTTTGGAATACCCATCACAGTATATTCCCTAAATCTCTTCAGAGAAACCTTAACATTTCACTCCTTCGCATTACCCAATGCATTGGAGAGCTATATCGGGCTCACCCGCCCTTAGTTTATCACGGAACCACCCGTCTTCATAATAATTTCCAAGAACCTCAACATAATCATATCACATAAAACATGCATAAAGGAAACATAACATTTCCACCTTTCAATCACAAGATATCAATACAACACATTGATATAAATACATTATGAAAACCATTTTCAAAACCAAAATAAAAGAAAAGTAAAACATGGTATTTATTTTTCTTTTAAAAAGATGGTATGGCTTGTAGAGGAAGCTGAAACTCAAATAACGGTCACGGCGGCAGAGAAGTCGTTGTCGCCGCATACGTACGACAAAAACATTACCATTTGTCATTTTGTAAAACGCATCGAATAAAAAAGATTCCTTTTGGGTAAACGTAAAAGTCAAAGGGGTTTATACACCGTATAAAAGAATGTTGTGTATAAAATAAAATATTCCTCAATGAAAGGATATTGAGACGAAGTCCCATACAAAGACGGTATCCTTGGTTTAAGGATAAATCAATTACATAATTATGTGTGACAAAAGAATACACCAAATAAAAGTGGATATTAAGTGTAAAATAATCATATGTCATTCACACATATTCAAAGGATGACATATTCAATAACTACATGTTGAACCCAAAGAAATCGAAATTGGGTTAAGAAGTTCCCTTGACAGCCTAACGGCGTCACATCAAAATGAGTTGATGAGAGATAAAAAATGTATCTCATCACTTGGACATAAAATTAACATCAATAAGGATATATGATAACATATTACAAAATAACAATATGTAAATTTAAAGACCCAACAAAAGAAGTATTTTTAAAAAAGAGGAGGGTGAAAGGTTCCCTTACCGACATGGGTATGTTTCAAAACATACACCTCGTGAAAGAAGGACAATACAACATTGATGTAAATACTCATAAAAGAAAGTATATTACACAATGAATAAAATAATGGGCAGTACATACACCACTCAAAGGAAATTGTGGAAAATGTATCATAAATTTCACAGGAATAAAAGTGAGATGAAAAATCCCTTACGAAAACTCGGCAGCCTAACGACGCCACTTAAAACATCAAAAAATGGATTGATGAGATCAAACAGGGTATCTCATCATATTAACATAAAGTTTATAGAAAGAGAAATATAAAAGAACATCCCCCAACATAACAAAGAGGATCTTAAAAGAAGTGACATAATGGAGAGTACTTAAAAAGAAAGACAGAGGTTAGATCTCTTACAAAAATTCGGCAGCCTAACGACGCCACTCAAAACATCCAAAAATGGATTGATGAGAGAGAATAGGGTCTCTCATAATATGAACATAAAATTTACAGTAGGTTTAATATTAAATAACATCCCAATAACAAGAAAGACGATCATTAGAGGGAATTACATAAAAAAGTGTA
Organism: Viscum album; assembly: GCA_963277665.1. Classification (NCBI taxonomy): domain Eukaryota; kingdom Viridiplantae; phylum Streptophyta; class Magnoliopsida; order Santalales; family Viscaceae; genus Viscum; species Viscum album. The sequence goes on along the minus strand of OY728120.1, from coordinate 23,164,872 downwards.
CTTAAAAAGAAAGAGAGGAGTAGGATCTCTTACCTCAAGTCCAACTTGTCTTGTTCGTTTCTTTATATTCCTGAATAATAAACGTTGGTCAATTAATAATTTCCTAAGTACCTCCTTTATAGATTATTATTCAGTTCATATCACATATTATAATTTTATAATAATTGTTTAATAATGTTAGTTCATATCAGACGTTTTTGTCGATGTTCGGTACATAAGTCAAAAATGAACTTGTTTGAAAAAAGATTGCTCATGTAGTTATAAGTAAATAATTTCCAGAATAGTATTAATGATTAAAATATCATATATATCCATTAAATATTCATTTTACACTATTCCATATCATTTAGAGATAAAAACTAAAAGCACCGTTCTTGGAGATGGTAGGTCGTACGTACGCATGAACGCTACTTTCATTTTTTGTCATATTAATGAAATTAAAACAAAATGAGAGAGATATATATATGGTATAATTCTAGAATGATATACATAATTTAGATGTAATATATTAAATATATATCCATTATATATATGTACTTATAATAGTACATAACATTTTTAGATAAGAAATGAAATGTACCGTTCATGGAGACGGTAAGCCGTACGTACGCATGAACGCTACTTCCATTTCTATTTCATATTTAATGGAATTAAAACATAATGATACATAATAGTATTTTAAATAAAGTATGGTACCATATATAATATCATTAAATATATCCTTTATACGTACCACATATGGTATTAACGAATCAAATAACTTTGATGGGGCGGTAGTCCGCACTTCCTTAAATGAAGATATCGCATTTACCCATAATGGAAACCATAAAGGTATTCCATAAATCAAAAATACAGAATATTAAGTAAAAAATAAACATATTAGATATCATATATAAATATATTGTCATATTAATGGCCACCATTGAAGGTGTTAGAAGAATGTTGAACAATCATCGTTTCGGGAGGCAGAAATTTTCCATCCACTGAAACAGTATGTTCTTTAACCATTAGATGTAGGTGTGTGTAAGTGTAGCTATAATCATTCTTATAAAAAATTCCTAGTATATTAATGATAGTGTATTTGTTACAAAAGAAATGAATAAAAAGAGTTTAGGGGGTTGGAGAAGCAAAATAATACAAAAGGACTCAAGTGAAGACATTACCTCAAAATCGGGTAACTCCCTTTGGATTGAGCTCAAAGGCTTCCTTGGGAAGACTTCTGCCCAAAGTGAGGCTGAAAGGAGTAAGAAAGGTAAGTGGAGAGACAAAATGGGCAGGTTTTGGCCGAGCCAAAGGCATTTGGAGTGTGGGTAAGGAGGTAGAGGTGGGGGCCTTTTATAAGAGGAGAGGAGGGGCACTCTTGTAAAGTTACAAAATGTTACTTTATTTTCAAAAGAGTTTCGGATTTTAAAGGTCCCACATTGATGTAATTCGAGGATAATGTGATAAGGGTTCTAAATCCACTCATCCAATAGGTTTTTGACATGTTTAGGTCTTAGATATTACATTATCTCTCCATTTTATTTAAATCGTTAAATAATGAGGTCATCACTGCATCATCATGATGTCATATATAATTTAATTTATTTAACATACAAAAATAATAAAAAAAATACTATGATGTAGGAAATATTTTTAGATTTCCAATTAATATATATAGTCAAAAATCGGATTTTTATAACCCCTTGTAAAAATTTCATTAGTAAAACGTTTCATGTTTGGCTCGTTTTTACTTTAACTTTAAATAAAAATATATTATTGTCATTTTCCAACCAAAGTGGCTTCATCGGGTCCCAAAGTTGACCCATGTGTTTTCTTGGACGTCCATGACACATCCAATGAGGTTAGGACATGTTTCAAGTTCATTTCATATTATTAAAACATTATTTTTACCTTAAACTACACTAATTACCTCTAATAGCGATTAAAAACTTAATAAGTTACTATTCACCCAAAAATTATATTTATCCCATTGAACCACATTTTACTTCTTAATAAAAACCTTTTATGTCGGATTTTTTAAATTTAAAACACAAAGATGGCAAAATTTCATTTAAACGGAAAAATCAGTTTTTATAAGTACCACTTAGTGGTTTCACTATTCATCAAAAATTGAAGTTTTTCAGAAAAATCCCAAATATTCACCCTAAGCTATATTTGATATTCCGAATTCAAAAATGAAGTCTATTTTATAAAATTAAAAACATATAAGTCACATTAATTAATTTAATATTTAATTTCTGCTGTCAGGGAAAATTGCGTGTTTTTATGAGATAATAAGTATCAAAAGATTGACACTAGTTTAAGTCTGTTTTCAAAGTGAAATTAATTACAACGACCACTATTGGATTTAATGGTAAAAAAATATTATAATTTCACTTTAAAACCAATTAAAAATATAATCTAATCATATAAATAAATTAGATTAAAAAGAGGTTTTGAATTAATATACAACATTTTACACTATTCATTAAAAAATGAACTTTATCGGAAAGATACCAAAACTTTACACAAATTAAATTTTGATGTCCCGATTATTAAGAAGAGTTTTATTTGGTCCAATATAATGTATAATAGTGAAAAAAAATAACTTTAATGATGGTTCTCCATCAAAAGGTGATAAGTGAACCTTTAGTGAAAACTAGGGCATATACGCCTAAAATTGAATTCTTTCCGTATTTTAAGCCTTTATATTTTATTGGATAAATGTAAAAATATTTAAAAACATATATAATAATATTTTAGTTATTTCTATCCATTCCCTCCAATACAATGGCTACATGTTAACTACCATTTAAAATAATATTATTTCTTTATAAGAGTGCAACGTAAGATTCCCAAGAAACTCGGTGTTGCCTGTTGGGTACGCCATCGAGCATAGAGTCCCCTTTAAATACATATTAATATTTTATTCACAAATATGGATAAATATAAAAATTTCTTATTTTTTATTTACCTGGGGTGTTACATCCTTCCCCCCTTTTGGGAATTGCGTCCTCGCAATTTTTAAAATTAATCTTGGAAACATCCTTGAAAGTCCCACATCAGAATAAGAGTCGGTAAAACAATCACTTTAAAATAAAGAACGATAAGTACAAAGGTCACCCGAGTTAACCCATACTAGGCTTCCATGTAGAAAAATATGGACATGGAGGAGAAAACATTGGGTCATGTTCTGATGGAGAGTGATAGAAAACATGTTTAGGAGAAAGTTAACAATAAGAAAATCACAAACTTGTGATGGGTTAAATGGTGTTCGATTCCCCAGTATGAAAAGTTAATAGACAACATTTTTGTTTTAAGTTACTTTTTATTGAGGAATTTATTCATAAAAAACATAAACACTTATCTTTTTGACTTTCAACTTTTACTAGATTCCTTAATCAAACTCATATTTTTTCCAAAAGACGAGTATTTAGGAAGACTTGTTCGCATTAAGAGTACTATAATCAACTTCTAGAGAATCACCTAATCCACAAAAGAGAACTTTATACATCCCATGTCTTTAGGCTTTAACCAAAACCAAAACCAAAAAGGTTAGTACAAGGTCAGATAATCCAGAAAAGGATAACCCATTAAAAAGAAAATCTATGCTTAATCTCCAAAATTTGTCCAACAAAACCCAATGTTCAACGAGGACAATCCGATAAACAATTTGTCCATAAAATTTTTCAAAGTAAACCAATATATGATTGAAACCCAAATATTTGTAGGATTTAGTCACATAGTCTTCCAAGATAAATCGTAACATTTATCTCCAAACAACATCAGTTGCTCCTAAAGTCTCGTATTGAAAAGTAATTAACCTAATCACATATCCTCCATGATAGGTTAATCATTTTCATAAATAACCCAAAATCAACTTAATCTTAATTCATAAAATCATATAACTAAAAAGAATAATTCAAACTAACCAGGGACTTCACGTAGTCCAGTGGTAGGCGATAAATACTAGTCGCACTTTGGTTGTCAGTTTGATTCCCACAGCTTTGTCCGACGCGATCGGTTGTCACACGGTCTGTGTGTTGTCCATTTTCCAAAACTATATAATTCTTAAATAATTCCCCAAAATGAGATAAAATCATCAAAAATTATCATAACATATTGTAACCTCAAGTTTATCTCATGCCTTTCATTTTCCAGCATATCATATAATAACCCATAATTTCCTCAAAAGTAAGGATCATATAAACTCTAATGGTTACCTTTATAATTATTACCTGAACTTCCACATGGATTGGTCATCTCATACATAATGCATTAAATATCATACCAAGGTTCAAGTGGTTGATCATGACTCCTTGATAGTTGGTTTAGAACAACCACGAGTTTCCTCATTGAATCCCCCATTTTATCTAGAATCATAATCATAAAACCACCACAGTTTCCTTCAAACCTGTTGTCTCTTTGGTGCCTGCAAGATCCATCCATTCACTAAAAATAGAAATGTCTATTTGAGTATATCAACAAAACCATCATGTACTAATGAGTAAGGTAAACACTAAGATACACTTAATCATTCACTTTATCTAAAACTAGGACTCTTTCTTAAATCCTAACCATTATGGTAATGCCACTTATGCTTAAAGAATACCCTAACCTCTAAAGTTATCTAAACCGACCTTTGATACCAACTATAAGGCCCCAGCCTTAAACCTTACATATTCATGAGTTATTACAAGATTACACATTGAAGATCTTTTCGGGTTTAGAGTTATAGAGAATTAGATCATAAAACTTTCATTAAATTCCACATATAAAAAAGTGGTTACATAAAGATAGTATTCTTCATTCCCATCAATGGAAAAATATTTAAAATAAAACATGGATTCTTTCTTGACACATCCTTGACACTATCATCACATCATGTACCATTCCCTTGACCTGTGAAAAACATTTCAAAAACATGGGATGAGCAAAAAAAGCTCAGTAAGGGTTATAAAAATATGGAAAGGAAACATGAGTTCATATATACATAAGAATGAAATCATACATTATCCATAAAACATAGGAACTTTAACATACCTCATCAAATCATGAATAAATCATAGAAATCATAAGACATAAAGGTAACTTGAGGCATTCATAACATTCTTAAGTAGGGAGTAACCCTCTTGGTTACGTTTGGAATACCCATCACAGTATATTCCCTAAATCTCTTCGGAAAAACCTTAACGTTTCACTCCTTCGCGTTACCCAATGCATTGGAGAGCTATATCGGGCTCACCCGCTGTTAGTTTATCACGGAACCACCCATCTTCATAATAATTCCCAAGAACCTCAACATAATCGTATCATATAAAACATGCATAAAGGAAACATAACATTTCCACCTTTAAATCACAAGATATCAATAAAACACATTGATATAAATACATTATGAAAACCATTTTCAATACCAAAATAAAAGAAAAGTAAAACATGTTATTTATTTTTCTTTTAAAACGAATTTATGGCTTGTAGAGGAAGTCAAAACTCAAATAATGGTCACGGCAGCAGAGAAGTCGTTGTCACCGCATACATACGACAAAAACATTCCCTTTTGTCATTTTGTAAAACTCTTCTTATAAAAAATATTCCTTTTGGATAAACGTAAAATTCAAAGGGGTTTATACACCGTATAAAAGAAAGTTGTGTATAAAATAAAATATGCCTCAATGAACGGAGATTGAGACGAAGTCCCATAAAAAGACGGTATCCTTGGTTTAAGGATAAATCAATTACATAATTATGTGTGACAAACGAATACACCAAATATAAGTGGATATTAAGTGTAAAATAATCAAAGGTCATTCACACATATTCAAAGGATGACATATTGAATAACTACATGTTGAACCCAAAGAAATCGAAATTGGGTTAAGAAGTTCCCTTGACAGCCTAACGGCGTCACATCAAAATGAGTTGATGAGAGATAAAAAGTGTATCTCATCACTTGGAAATAAAATTTACATCAATAAGGATATATGAGAACATATCCCAACATAACAATATGTAAATTAAAAGACCCAACAAAATAAGTCTTTTTAAAAAAGAGGAGGGTGAAAGGTTCCCTTACCGACATGGGTATCTTTCGAAACATACACCTCGTGAAAGAAGGACTATACAACATTGATGTAAATACTCATAAAATAAATTATATTACACAATGAATAAAATAATGGGTAGTACATACACCACTCAAAGGAAATTGTGGAAAATTTAGCATAAATCTCACAGGAATAAAAGTGAGATGAAAAATCCCTTACGAAAACTCTGCAGCCTAACAGCGCCACTTAAAACATCCAAAAATGGATTGATGAGATCAAACATGGTATCTCATCATATTAACTTAAATTTCATAGAAATAGGAATATAAAAGAACATACCCCAACATAACAAAGAGGAGCTTAAAAGAAGTGACATAAAGGAGAGTACTTAAAAAGAAAGAGAGAGGTTAGATCTCTTACGAAAATTCGGTAGCCTAACGGAGCCACTAAAAACATCCAAAATGGATTGATGAGAGAGAATAGGGTCTCTCATCATATTAACATAAAAATTAAAGTAGGTGTAATATAAAAAAACATCCCAATAACAAGAAAGATTATCTTTTGAGGGAATGACATAAAAGAGTGTACTTAAAAAGAGAGGAGTAGGATCCCTTACCACAAGTCCAAATTGTCTTGTTCGTTTCTTTATATTCCTGAATAATAAACTTTGGTCAATTAATAATTTCCTAAGTAACACCTTCAGAGATTATTATTCAGTTCATATCACATATTATAATGTTATAATAATTGTTTAATAATGTTAGTTCATATCAGACGTTTTTGCCGATGTTTGGTACATGAGTCAAAAATGAACTTGTTTGAAAAAATATTGCTCATGTAGTTATATGTAAATAATTTCCAGAATAGTATTAATGATTAAAATATCATATATATCCAGTAAATATTCATTTTATACTATTACATATCATTTTTAGATAAAAACGAAAAGCACCGTTCATGGAGACGATATGTCGTATATACGCATGAACGATATTTTCATTTTTTGTCATATTAATGGAATTAAAACAAAATGAGAGAGAAATATATATGTTATAATTCCAGAATGATATAAATAATTTAGATTTAATATATTACATAAATATCCATTATATATATGTAATTATAATAGTACATAACATTTTGAGATAAGAAATGAAATGTACCGTTCATGGAGACTGTAAGTCGTACGTACGCATGAACGCTACTTCCATTTATATTTCATATTTAATGGAATTAAAAAATAATGATACATAATAGTATTTTAATTCCAGTATGGTATCATATATAATATCAATAAATATATCCTTTATACGTACCACATATGGTATTAACGAATCAAATCACTTTGAGGGGGCGGTAGTCCGCACTTCCTTAAATGAAGATATCGCGTTTAACCATAATGGAAACCATAAAGGAATGCCATAAATCAAAAATAAAGAAGCTTAAGTAAACCATAAACATATTATATATCATATATACATATATTGTCATCTTAATGGCCACCTTTGAAGGTGTTAGAAGAATGTTGAACAATCATCGTTTCGGGAGGTAGAAATTCGCCATCCTATGAAATAGTATGTTCTTTAAACATTAGATGTAGGTGTGTGTAAGTGTAGCTCGAATAATTCTTATAAAAACATCCTAGTATATTGATTATATTGGATTTGTTACAAAATAAATTAATAAAAAGAGTTTAGGGGGTTGGAGAAGCAAAATAAAACAAAAGGACTCAAGTGAAGACATTACCTTAAAATCGGGTAACTCCCTTTGGTTTGAGCTCAAAGGCTTCCTTGGGAAGACTTCTGCCCAATGTGAGGATTAAATGAGTAAGAAAGGTAAGTGAAGAGACAAAATGGGCAGGGTTTGGCCAAGCAAAAGGCTTTGGGGTGTGGGTATGGAGGTAGAGGTGGGGGCCTTTTATAAGAGGAGAGGAGGGGCACTCTTATAAAGTTACAAAATGTTACTTTATTTTCAAAAGAGTTTCGGATTTTAAAGGTCCCACATTGATGTATTTCTAGGATAAGGTGATAAGGGTTCGAAATCCAATCATCCAATAGGTTTTTGACATGTGTAGGTGTTAGATATTACATTATCTTTCCATTTTATTTAAATCGTTAAATAATGAGGTCATCGCTGCATCATCATGATGTCATAAATAATTTAATTTATTTAATGTCGAAAAATTATAAAAAAAATACAATGATTTATGAAATCTTTTTATCATTCCAATTAATATATATAGTCAAAAATCTGATTTGTATAACCCCTTGTAAAAAGTTAATTAGTAAAACATTTCATGTTTGTCTCATTTTTACTTTAACATTAAATAAAAATATATTAATGACATTTTCCAACCAAAGTGGCTTCATGGGGTACCTAAGTTGACCCATGGGTTGTCATGGTCGGCCATGACACATACAATGAGGTTAGGACATGTGTCAAGTTCATTTCATATTATTAAAACATTATTTTTACCTTAAACTACACTAATTACCTCTAATCGCGATTAAAAACTTAATAAGTTACTATTCACAAAAAAATTATTTTTATCCCATTGAACCACATTTTACTTCTTAATTACAACCATGTATGTTGGATTTTTGAAATTAAAAACACAAAGATGGAAAAATTTCATTTAAACAGAAAAATCAGTTTTTGTAAGTACCACTTAGTGGTTTCACTATTCATCAAAAATTGAAGTTTTTCAGAAAAATCCCAAAAAATAACCTTAAGCTATATTTGATATTCCGAATTCAAAAATGAAGTCTATTTTACAAAATTCAAAACATATAAGTCACATTAATTAATTTAATAATTAATTCCCGCTGTCAGAGCAAATAGCGTGTTTTTATGAAACAATAAGTATCAAAAGATTGACACTAGTTTAAGGCTGTTTTCAAAGTGAAATTAATTCCAACGACCACTATTGGATTTAATGGTAAAAATATATTCTAATGTCACTTTGAAACCAATTAAAATGATAATATAATAATATAAATAAATTATATTAAAAAGTGGTTTTGAATTAAAATACAACATTTTATACTATTCATTAAAAAAATGAACTTTATCGGAAAGATAAAAAACTTTACACAAAGTAAATTTGGATGTCCCAATTCTTAAGAAGAGTTTTATTTGGTCCAATAGAATGTATAAGAGTGAACTAAACTAAATTTAATGACGGTTCGCCATCAAAAGGCGATAAGTGAACCTTTAGTGAAAACTAGGGCATATACGCCTAAAATTGAATTCGTTCCGTATTTTAAGCCTTTATCTTTTATTGGATAAATGCAAAAATATTTAAAAACATATATAATCATATTTTAGTTATTTCTATCCATTCCCACCAATACAATGGCTACATGTTAACTACTATTTAAAATAATATTATTTTATTATTATAGTGCAACGTAATATTCCCAAGAAACTCGTTGTTGCGTGTTGGGTACGTCATCGAGCATAACATCCCCTTTAAAGACATATTAGTATTTTATTCACAAATATGGATAAATACGAAAATGTCATATTCTTTATTTACCTGGGGTGTTACAGTCATAATGATCTTGCACAATAAGGACATGTATTGATCAAATGTTCACTATAAGTCAGATGGATGTAGATCACAAGCCGGTTGAGCACTAAAATGGAAGACCAGTCATCGAAACCTAGGGATCCAAATACAGCATAAAAAGGTGAGAAATTTATTCTATGATCCCAATATGGCTATGAAGGTTTATTGGTAAATCTAAAAAGCAGAAAACAATTAATAGGCCTGAAAGGTAAACTCTGAAGAATCCTTTACAAATTCTGATCTGACCATTAATAGTGGAATATAAATAATATGTGGAAATGACAGATTAATAGCTAGGGGAGTTGACCAAAGAAAAACCTCCTTCCAAGATTGACTAGAGGCCCTTATTGGATTTAATGCATTCACATAGATAGACATAAATGGGATATATAGGGCTAATAACATATGGATAAGATGATTCCACTTGCATTGAGAGCTAGTAGGTAGGTGACGCCATAATAGGGACATCTGTAACTAAGGTAATGGTAAAAAATAATTCAAAATATGAAGGAATGTACAATGTGAGATCTAACAATATAAAAGATAGAAATTTTCATTACCCTTTATAATTTATGATATTATTATCCACTCTATATCTTTAGATTGGACTGTTATCAGCTGGCTATGTCTACGTAGTCCATCCCCACATTGGTAGAGTGTGATATTTTATCTATAAGTGATGTTTTTTATCGTTATATGGGTATAGCTTTTGATTTTTTTTGGGAATACATATGAATGACCATAGTAGGATTATCTATAATTTTCTCCCTTCTGTAGGTGTGGACTATGGAATCATCAAGACCCACATTCATGGGGGTGTGATCTCCTATATAGCATGTTATTCTAGATTTGGGTTTTAGAATACCTAAAGAGAACATGGTGTGAACCTCTTTCTATGTATCAAGATATTTGAATATTCAATGCCTACAATTTTGAAGGTTCTAATGATAAAAACTCCTTAGATAAGCTTTATCGGAGAAATCATGGCCTATGTAGTGAGTTATCCAAGATAATAATTACCTTTAATCCTTGGCAGGAATCTTATGGATCATACTTTGGAAATGAAATCATTGAGAAGTGATATCTATCATGAATATTTCTCATTTATTTGCCTTATTATGTCTATTTCATGTATTTTGATTGAATAAAGATGTTATGATAAGAATAATATATATATATTCATATATTTGGTTTTTGATGAGTTCTACTGTGTGTTGTTATAAACACCCCTAAATCATATATCCTTAAAATTTTCAGTTTTTAGGAAAACAGCATTCCTTCTAATGATGTCTTTGGGGACTAAGACTCAGTGGAACATAGTCTTCTAGAGTATTAATGGTTGGACTTGGTGCTTTTCACGATAGAAATCCCCTCCTACATAAAATGATGTGTTATTTTATTAGTTTTTCATGGATTTTTTTTTTGAACTTCATATAGATTAATACTTTTTCTTAATATATTTTGGGATATATTCTATGAATATTTTATGAAATAATAATAATTTATTTATCTACATTATGGAAATATGTGGAGTTAATTTTTTACATAAGTATAGGTACATAATATAAGGCATCCAATATGTGATATTTTCATACTTGGTTCTAGGCTCCTACTACTAGCCTATTGGAGGTGGGAATTTTGTTTCACGGTCGACTTAACATCTATTAAGAGTGATCTAGTGGACTGGGTCATGATAGGGATGTATTAGAAAAGGTTCCTCATGGGACTATTGTATAGAGAGTTTATAGAATTAATGTATGCATTGGGATTTATAGTAACATTGATAATGTTTTTTAAAAAGGTTTGGGTCGAAGCCTCAATTTATTATTTAAAGCAAAGACCTCTTTAGTGTGGGTAGAAGGATATCCATTACATATCCCGATAGCCCAAGGCCAAGTGGCCTGAATAAAAGTCTTGAAATCCCATTTTTTGGCCCAAATGACCCCTCAGTGAACAGAACTGCTATAGTACCATGCACTACTACAGTCCCCTCTACATTGCCCACCACCACTAAAGTACCCTGAAATAGTTCCTCCTCCGCTACAGTGTCATCGCTACTATAGTTCTGCAGCTTCTACAGTCTACTATAGTACCTCTATAGTACCCAGAAATGTTTCCCTGCCCGAATTTGATCCTGGGACATTTGGAAGCCAAGGAGGAGCTTGTACCACTTGGGTACAAGCTCGTTGGCAATAGAAACATTGTTAATGTGTTAAGATTTCTGATTTCATTATTCTATATCCAATTTTACTGTAGTATATGAGGTATCCACTCATAGGGAAATAAAAATCAATATAGTTGACTCAATAAATGAAGTCACTATTTTTGTGTAAACATTGGGACACTTATCATATATGAATGAGTTTTTATAATCATGTTATTATTGTTTTATATACATATATATAATAATTTCCTATATAAAATCTTGATTTTATTTTATTATTTACCAATTTTGATTTACATACATCATTCTACATTAGGATCATTAGGATTATCTACCATGTGAAGAGGATTTATTATGGGGTTATGTATAATAGGTGGTACCTCGGGGTTCTCTTAATTTCATACCACCACCCCTTAAATGTTGGATGGTATGGTATTACTGGATAATATAGAGGCTGAGAAAATTTCATGAGATTTTGAGGAAGTTGTCTCTAAGATTTTGGGGTGACCCATACCCTAAGGTATCATTGGAATGGATAGATGTGGTAACACAATTTTTCTTCCTTATGAGATCACTTATATATCAGATGTTGGTCCTATTGGAAGAACATCTTCATGGCTACATAAAGATATAGTTGAGTCTGGTGACATAAACATAAAATTATATGATTTTATCTTGGTAAGTTGTTTAGAGATTGTTTATGGATGATTTTTTCAATCCGTGTTTTGAGTGACGTGCAGCCAACAGAAGATAATGCTTTGCTATGGAATCATGACCACTATAGATTATTCATTGAGGCTTAATAAAATATATCTATACTCACTAAATATGGTTTGAGATATTTTCCTCTAAGCATAAATCTTCAAGTAGGGCATACATTGTTATATCATTCCAATTTTAATATCTATTTTCATTCCCATATATGTTTGAGTTATTGAGTTATATTTGGTAGTGGAGAGCCTTATGGGATATTTGTAATGGTAGTGAAACAAAAAATATGGTAATATGTTTACTATATTCTTAGGGAATATACTGCGATATGATCATTATAAATGCTTTATGAAACAATATAAAAATAGAGGGTCTATATTCATTGTCTATGATGATGGTTATTGTCACCCTAAAGTGTAGGGAGTTTCTCTTGTGATGTTTGTTGATATCCCTTATGGGATTATTTGAGACAATATTCTGATAAAATAATGGTAATCAATAGAAATACCATATATATATATATACCAGTATGATAAGGTGGATTTTCATGAGGTGGAGGATGTTGGGGAATAGTGAGTGAAGTAGGAGTAGAAGTACAGTTTATCCTATTACCCACAAAACTCACCAGGTGATCTACATCAGTCGTAGGGAGCTGTAGGGTATGGTAATGGAAAAATGATGGGGTTAGTGGTATATGACCCAGAGGCTCCATGGATACATAGATGTATGATCTATATCTTATATACATTTTATATAGTATAGATATACATAAGTGAGATCAACTATATTCCTTCAACATATCTCTTCTGAGACATATAGATTTTAATTGATCCATTAGCATGAACTTTTCACATAGGGACACTGACCAGAGGGGATTCAAATTACATAGACATATGAAAATAATTTGATATGAATATTGTAAGAGTGAAATTCTTATAGGATCTATTTTTTTCATTGATAAGTTCATAGAATTTATTATTAGATTTAGACGGGTAATCCATATTTCCATTAAATAATAACTATATTAGGATTATTATTTAGAGTCCAAATGAAGATGGAATGAGGTTATCCATATTGCGTGAGAAGTGAAATGAGGAAGAATATGTTGGTCTTATATATAGAAGGATATATACAATTACCCATCATTTTAGAAGTATTTCTCAATTATTAAGGGAAGTTACAATCTTTCAACATCATACAGCAGTTATAGAGTACAAAGAGATCTATCTTTGGGATACATTAGGAATCCCTCCCAAACATGAAATATGATTTTTCATAATTTTATCAGAGAGAATAACTTGATATATATATATATATATATGTATATTCGATTTACCAAACAAATTATAGTGATATGAAAGGTAATTTTTGGAAGTAAATATGATGGGATTTCTCATACCCAGTATTTCTCCATGGGATGGCATAGTTTTCTCTCCAATAAAGAAAATGGGAACATGATGTTTTGTGAGGATTACAATCACATGAACCCGGTGTCCAAAATAAATAAGATTCCAATAGAGAGGAACTATTACCTCATTTACTAGTTCAGAGGGTAATATGGTTCTTGAGAATTGAAATAATATAGGTTTATCACTAGTTCAATGTATGAGATGTGGATAGAATTTAGATAATGGAATACTCATTATGGTTACATGGTGATTCCTTTCATTTTGATGAAAATATGAGAAAAGTTCATGGGACTGATGAACCAGATATTTTAACCATTATTAATCCATTTTTTTTGGTAGTATCCATTGTTTAAATTCTTGTGTATATGGTGTTAGAGGATTAGCATGTGAGATAATGGAGGATCAACCTAAACATATTTTATGATCATTAGTTATATAATGATCTGTTGAAGATTCAATTTTGGATTTAAGAGGTGCACCTTTCAGGACATATCCTCTCAATATAAGGTGTTTATTGGAACAAATAATGTTTTATTTAGTTTTATTTCCGGATCCACACAAAATAGTTTTGTTCTCTAGAGAATCCATTGGTTGGGTATAAACTATCAAAAAAAATCATGATTCTTCAAGGATAAAAAATTCTTGATCTCCATGGACATGAATAGAGAATAATTTCATGTCCACATAAGTTTTCTAGGTATCATTAAAGGAGTTCTGGTAGAGGTTGATGAGTGACCCCATCGCGGGATATAAATATATGGGTGTTGTGTACATAATGTTCTGTGATTCCCCCAGTAATGGTCTTGGATGTGTCCTGATATAAAGGAATATATTGATTTATTATTTTTCTAGTTATGCAACACATCATGAGATCAACTACACAACCCTCAATAAGTTGTTGGAGATATTAGTATTTACCCTAATGAATTTGTGATTCTACCTTACAGGTAATTAGTTTATTGACTAATCCATCAAAATTTGTTTACTGTTGTTCGTTACATAGAATTATCTTTACATGAGATGGAGGTTGTTTCATGAGATCCTCTACGATTATTATATGGAGAAAATATATAATACCAATAAATGTAACATGGTTTATGATGCCCAAAACAGGATATATTGTTTGTAGTTTATGGCCAATGCGTCAAAGTAGTTATCCACTTGGTTATTTTATTTAGTGGATGAGTACAGTGAATAATACATTATGCCAATAGTTTTTAATCATCCTCATAAACATCATTTTTTATAGGATTGTCAGGGGTATATCGACTATGATACCTTGTGTTTATATATATCCAATTGATGTTCTCCTGATATATTCTCAAAATTTAGGGAGAACATCATCGATTTTAGAGGACATATAGTGGTCCCAAAGACAGTGCATTAGGATGTTATTTGGGAGATTCATATATTATCCTTAGTGGAAAATCTATGTGTGTAAATGTTTTACCAGGACCTTCAATATTATTTCTTGTAGATATTAATTAAAAAATTTATAGTTGTGTTTTTATCTTAATTACTCACTTATAAGCATGTGAAGACAGATTACAAATTTGAAGTGGATTTATCTCAACCCCTATAAATTCTAGATTTTATTTGTATTAGTTTATCTACAGACATTATTATGGGTATTCCCAAATTTCAAAGAGGAAAAAATTTCATCTAGTTGATCGTAGGCCAATTCACCATGTAATCAAAATTCCTATTTAGAAATTATTACTGATTAGTTGAGATATTAGTATTCATCTACATCCAAGTGTTATTATAGATTCAAATAGTTCCATCAAAACCATATTTTGATCATAAAACATGATTTAAATTTATATTATGGTGATGATTATTATAGGCCTTTCAGAGTTGTTTGAATTTGAGAAAAATAATTTAACCCATACCGATGGATAGATGGAGTTAATCATTCTTGTTTTTTTGAAATTTTGTCAGCATTCATGATGGGATTTGTATTTATCTTGTATAATAACTTATATTATATTGTATTCATATTCAAAAACTACTACCATTCCACCATATATATAGAATAATTTGATGCATTTAATTTGAGACCACGTTGGTCAACCCAAGGATTTAATGATCCATGTGGGGTAACACTCATGTCCCCATAGATGCTATGAAAGATAACATAGAGGTTTAGATCATCCATTAATCATTAAATACTAACCATATATGTTATAATTACTATACATATTGATGATGTAGGACTAAGGATTTTTACGAGTTAGAACATGTGAAACTGAAGTGTTCCCATTGATAACGATTTTTGAGATTTCGTAGGTTTATTTTATATTCTAGGTTTATCAGCCACTTCTATTTATTATTTACAATTAGTTACATAGATTACAACATGGATATATCACTGTAGTTATATTAGGTACACTATTTATTCTATGTTTTTCCACAAACTAGGTATGTACATGACATATAAATTTCTATAAAATAGGGAAAATGAAAATAAAGTATGAAGCTACCTATATTCAATACAATGTATAAATTTGGTATTGATTTGTGAAGATCAATAGTTGGGTTGTTATTCCAATGTTGTATGTCTGGTGGAATAATGAGAACCTTCAGGGGGGAAACCTTGGAGAATGAGTCTATGATACAAGATCAATACCCTTATTTTCTTGGGTTGGATTTTTCTTTTTGAGATGAAAAGTGCTGACATGAAAAGAATGTAATGTAACTATTTTCTATTTTTTGGAATATTGGATACATTAAGTAATATATTTAGAGCCAAGTGATAATATGGTGTGAGTGTCCATTACACAGGAACCTACTTGTGGATATAATAAAAACATTAAATATATTATGTCGTGTGCATGTTATTTTTTGTAAAATAATCAAATAAATCATTCATTGAGTCTATGATTATAATTTTAGTACCATCATTGAATCTAGAAAGCTATTTTATCAGAGGAATTAAAAAACCATTTTATATGTTTGGGATTTTGAAAATGTGCATTTTCATTGGAAAATAAAAAATAAGTAAATTTATTAATTTATTATCTTATAATTGAAACATAATCCCTTCATTATTAAATCCATTTTAATGAAATTCTATAGGCATAGCTTCATAACCCTAGGAATTGATAGAGGATCTATGGTGTTTCATTCTTGTAGGAATTATGAAAGATAATTAATTAGAAGTTTTTGTTCTAATTGGATATTTTGGATCTCACTAATGACCTTGATGTGTGACCAATCTTCACCCATAATTAATCCTAAATAAAGTTGTGTAATCTTTTTTTATTATGCATTATTTTCCCATTTAATTATCAATTATCTAATGTGAATACAATCCATCAACATAAATATTTTGGGGTTTTCTATGCTTGTAGGATCAATATTATAATCTAAGGCTTTGTGAAATGATATTATTTCATTCAAGGTAATTCTATCATCATTGTAAGAAATATTATTCAATGATACCATGAAAAAAGGATGTTGTTTGCTCCTCATGTTAAGTTTTTTGGTTTTCTAACTCAATTCATCGAATGGTCTTTTTATGTATTACCTTGACTAGTGGATCGACCAATAACTAGTAATTGATCATTTTTTGACAATTTTTTATCTCAATAGATCAATTCCACTATTTTTTTTAAGGCAAAAAAATTGATCTAGATTTGAAAACATTGGTGGATGATAAACTATGGATTTTCTTTGGATTTATGATCCCCATTTCATTTTTTCTTGTGGGATTAAATGTTCTAGGGAATGATTTGATACCTATGTTTATCATATGGACAAAATATTGAAACCGATTAATGTAAGACCGATCAACCCCTAATCCACAAAATGAAGAAATAATTGGTAAATAGATATTTGAAAATAGAACGAGTGGAACCACATTAGAGGTATAATGGTAAAATAAAATGCTCAAATACCCAGTGTGTAGTCTCAAGAACATAATACATGTGTTTAACCCATATACGGATATATTTTTTAAAATAAATGAAATATATCACACAATGTGTTAAACATGTCACATGCCATCTGAGATAGTGGTGTTATATAGGAATGTTAACTTGGTGTTCATGAGGATGGAAAAAAGGAATAAAATAGTGACATCCATAGTACATGGTTATTCATGGGTATACCTCCATGTCTTGGTACATGGGAATGTCCTTTGGGGCATGAGTATAACCAAATGAACACATGCATGGGCTATAAGTGCACTGATTGTTTGATAGACCTCACCACATCTTGTATCCTAGAAATATGGGCCTGATTTATTTAGGGATAAATAAAAAGTGAGATATAAATATATAATCATAGACGGGGGGATTCATTTTTTGTACCAATACAATAAAAAATAGAAATATTTTATAGGGAATGTTGCAGCCCTCCAGGTCGTTAGTTTGGACCAGTATTCTTTTAGTGTGTTTCTTTTGTCCATTACCATTAGGGTACAATGTGTAATTACATCCTGAATGGGGGATTGAGATCACCTAACTGAATTTATTCATGGATATAGTTTTGTTAAACATATTATGTAACTTGAATGGGATCCTCTATAATTTCTTCATGTTCATTTGGATTGTTTTTATAGATAATCATGAAAATCCTATAAAGAATGAGACCCCTGAAATTTTAGGTTTTTATAAAGATGGTTTTCAATGAACCCATGTGAACCAGGTGTGATACAACATTAGTGTATCATGACCATCAGTGATCTAGTGTTAAATTATTTAGAGAGGCTCAATGGTTACAAAATCTAAGATGAAATCCATCAATGATAACATTACCATGTAGTGAGTTCTTTGATATAAGAATTATGTTGATACCATGATATGAAACATGTGGTTGATAGTATTGTTGAGACATATATCTTATATTGAATCTATCATCACTATTTAAAGTTAATTATTATTCTTATTATTACATAACATGTTATGATGGACAAACATTCTGAGGATATTACTACTCTCTCGATGTTTATGATTGGTTATTTCTTGGTGTCCTACATGGTATTTTTATACTCACCCATATTTGGCATCTTCAATCACATATAATGTGTTAGGCGGATAGAAGGCCTTTTGTTGGTTTCCTAGGAGGAAAAATACTATGTTGAGAATGTTGAGTTAGAATGACTACGGATACCCTTGGGATTGTGATTGACAATATCCCACTATGACATAGAAGGATTAAATGTTTTATATGTTTTGGCTATCTTTTATTATTACCTATATTCGTTTGAGAAATAATTCATAAAACTATATGGTTTGGATGTTGTTAATTAATTTTAATATTTATTTTAGTTTATATTTCAACAATGTATAGGTATTTTGAGATTATTGTGCGTGTATATTCATATAGATGCCTCACATGTGTGAGATATGCCAACTTGGTGTAGGTCACCAACCCATCATAATTAGTGGTCAAAATGGGGTGTCACATATGGTATAATAATATCAATGATGGGCCTGATGTGTCATTCATGAATCATTTTTTATCAAATAATGAAATAAAATGCTACATGAAAGGATATTTTCATATCATACTAAAGAAAGAAGATGGAAGAATTAAAAGATCATGAGATTGGGTAATCTTATAGTATGTTCAAGAATATATATCATATGTGTTGATAATAATAGATATCGCAAAACTTTTATAATGAAATATATTTCATGTTAAAGAAGAAGAAGAAGAGAATATTTTATACTATGATTTATAAACATTCATTTATCAAATAAAGGATGTACTAATGAGGTATAAAAACTACATTATTCTATTATATGAAGAATAAATATTCTGATGGAATCACAGTTTATTCATTTAAATTAGAAATTATGTGACCTACACTTTCAAAGAGTAATATATGGATTAATTTCTAATCAATTTCAAAAGGAGAAAGGTCAAATCCATTAATTTTATGTGATGATATAATATTGATGTTTGAGGTTAAATTTCATGTTGGTCATTTTATGTTATTGTACTCAAATGATCATATTTTTATAAAAATATAGGAAAAATAAATATGGGATAATAACCACGGTTAACAATGAATGTAGTTCAATGATTAAATGTGATGACTGTACCATCCTCCCTCATTTTCTCTTATTCCCGTTAATGATTCCATAGACTAATGAAAAAGATCCCCCTCCTCACTTGAGGTGATCACTCATCATATATCTTCAATATATTTTTTTCCACCCTCCATTTATATATTCTCTCTTATCAAATTTTTAATAACCCTTCTATTTATTTTGTCATGCCTGAAATTTTATGAACATTATGATGGGTTGCAACAAGTTTCATTGATGATCTCGTACTTCACAAAATAAACATATCATCTATAACATACCCTAGTTTCTCAATTATTATATCATCAACTTTTAGTTGATACCTTTGATAACATCATCCTAAAATCATAGGATTTAAATGCTAGATATAATATTTTTCTTCATGATAAATATAATGTCATTACACAATTTTCTTCATCAGCGAACATGGTTTTAAAAAGGTCAAATACTCCTCGCGTATTCAATGGTATCCATTGAAAAAAAATATAAATTGTTTTATGAAATGAAAATGAATTAGGATGATCATATAATGGAAATTTGGGAATGTATCCCATAATAACTAATATCTTTTTAAAATAAAACTATAATATGTTTTGTTATAAATATGGTTGGCTGGTATTTGTGTTCATATAGTAGAAAAAATTAATTTTGAAATCTTATTTCACCCTTGTATATTTTTTGATGTTTATGTATCTAAGTCATAGGTGAAATATATTTAGATCACAATTGTGTAAGAGTTTAAAATAAAATTGGTTGTGGCTTTTCAATCATGGGGATAATGATGAATTTCTTAAAATATTGTGGACCATTTATCTATGAAATTTCATCATGGACCTCAAAAGGGACACGGAAAATTTCATCTAATGAGCCAATAATAAAATAGAATCACATAGAAAGATAACTAGGGGAGAAATGATGATTTAGGGATTCCCAACACTATTATAAATGTCGAAAAATAAAAGAATGAAATTTTAATGACTACATACATCTTAAACCGAATAAGGAATGATTTGAAAGACCCCAAGTATATTTTTTTGAGTACTTTAGGGTTATTGGGATATGAGGGGGTGGGTGATGATTTTCTTTGAGTAACATAGCCTAAAAACCCAAATTTGCCTTTCTACATATGAGTTTATCATTCATTAGGTGATTTATGTTTACTATCCATCATGTAGGATGCTTATAATAGAGTTTAAATGGGTTGTTAGTCTCTGGAGAGTTCTATTCAGGGAATATATGGTAAGCATATAGTTGTAAATAATTCGTACCCTATTAGGAATATTTCATCAATAAAACATGGAAACTGATATGATTTTGTGAAATCTAAAGAGATGATACATGGTCAAAATGTTATTGAGTGGGATCAGTTCTCCCAATAAGTATAAGATATGTCTTGGAAAAAAAATCATGTGGTGGGGTTATTAGATAATTTTTTGGAAATAGTATAGAGGAGGTCCTTGGTAAAAGTCTTTATAGACCAATGAGGAAAACATAGTGAAAGGGAAAACATGATTCACATATTTTCAATCTGGTCAATGGAATGAAATAAAAAGGGATTAAGGATTACTCTTATCTACCAAAATATTTGAAAAAATGTTCTTTCCTTAATTCAACACAATAGGATATGGAATGTTCCTCATCATCTAAAATGTAGGAACTAGATGATGGATATGGAAAGGAACAACATAAGGAATGTGGTGTGGTGTAAGACCTTAACTCAATGCATAGAGTATCTACTATGGGGGAATATTCCAATGGTGAATGTGTCACTATCCTAGCAGTTACCAAGAAGGATATGTTGGGTGATAAAAATAGTTTATAGGTAATGATGCCTCAAATATTGCGACTACAGTATATATTATAATCAATTTTGGTCAGGAAATGTAGGAGAAGGTTTTCAATATTATGGTCTCCAAATAAGAAGCAAACTTGTATGGGTGAGATTTTAATTTTTGTGGACACAAAAAAGTGAAATAAATGTTGAAAAAAATGAAGGATCTTATTTAGATTATAGTATTAAATGAAAAGATAATAATTTTGGAGTTAATTTAAATGAGGGATAAAATAACATTTTTGTGTTAAGAATTTATCAAGGATGCCCCAAATATCAAGGTAACTTATTTTCATTGATATTATATAGGGATAATTTCTTAAATATGCTCAAACATTATTTTATATCTTCATTGATCTCTTATGGATAATGATTTTGTTCTTCTAAGGTTTCTCACTTTTTCCACAATAGTTATTACAAATAATAAAAATGCATTTATGTATTCGTAATGTATTTCAACATTTGGAGGATAAACACATTAAAAATCATAATGGTATATTTTATTTTATTTATTGTATATATATACATACTATGAAAAGGAGAGAAAAAAGTGATAAATACACTCTATTAATATTTAGATAGATTCGATGGGACAAAATATAAAACTATTATAAAATTTTACCATCACTATTTCAATAACCTCCCTTTGTTTTAGAAAAATCCATTTATTATTCTATTAATATATATAATAATTTTTATATGTACTATGTACTTTTAGGTGATTCATGTATTATTATATTACTTATTTACAAATTTAAAATGTTTATATATATATATATGTTAACATTTTTATAAGGATTCCATGGAATATAATTATAATATTGTATAATTATAAAGTAATACATACATGATAAATTTATATTTTGTCAAATTTTTCACTATATTTAATTTTAAATAATAATTATATTGAATTTAAATAAATGTAGTTGTGAATGTAAATATTTGGATCCTTTTAATTTTAATGAGAAATAGATCATTTTCTATTTACAAAAAACATTATAATATAAAGCGATATTTCAATTTTTTATTCAAAAAGTTTGTAATTGCATTTTTAATTACAGTTGTAATGTGAAGGACATGATAGAATATTATATTAAAAAATTATCCCGCTAGTCAAACACAACTAGTTTAGTAAATTAGTTAAATTTACTGTCTATTTCATGAATTCTTATATAATTAAATTGAATTAATTCTATCACTGAGATATACTATTTTCTTATACAATATTAATATTATAAGGTATGTATTATAATTAATTCATATTTCTAGTGTTTCTAATTGTTATTTTAAAATTGTAGAAGTCCATTGATGAGTTTTGAGTTTAAATGCATTGTTTTGTCTATCATTTCACTATCTATGTTAAAATTATTGAAAATATTTATTATACTAGGTGTCCCCTATTTTTACTTTTTATATAAAAAAATTAATTTTTATAATGTTCCTTTATAAGGACAATGTATAGCGTTTGAATATAATTTTATGTTTATATAAATAAATATTTTGGATACTTTGGATTCTATTGTGAAATAATTCTATTATGGGAATTCTACAATAAAAGAAACATTATTTATTTTATTGTTTCAATTATTTATTCCATTAATTAATACTATAAATTTAATTATTTTTTAAATTGTATTTCGTGTTTCTTTCATATGTTATTATATATCAATATAATTGTTCACTTACAGACACAAAGAAATAAATAAATACTAAAATAAGAAAATAGTTAAATATATTTACATGAATGATTATATTAAATTATCTATAATCATGGAGTTGAAAATTAATAGTTTTCGTATATGCTCCATTATTTTGGGTTTTTTAATTTGACTAGAGAATAATCATAAAAATTATAGTAGTGGTTTTATGTCCCAATATCATGGTTTTTAATCGTGTTAAAAATTTTAATATATAGTAATTATCCACATATTCTTTCATACATTCCCTTATTAATTTTGTTATAAACTATTTATTTTCATATATAATCATGAATATCTTAAATGGTGGATTTATATTTTTTTTCAATTCACCCACCGACTCGATGATTCCCATCGATGTTTATCTAATTATTTTCTTCATGAATTTATAATTGGTACTAGAGTAAATCTCAAAAGTGTTATGGAATTCAGAAACAAATTTTAATATCCATAATATCATTCTAATTTTTGTAACATGATGATAACTCTATGAAATAATTATAAAATGATCCACCAATCCATGATATACATGATATTTTTTTCCTCTCTAATACCAATAATTAATATCAATATGTATACTATTTTATTAATCAATTTCTTATATCATATGTTAATTATCTCTATTTCCGTGTATATTAATTTTTCATATGTATAACTTTAGTTTTTTATTTATCAAATATTAGGTGGTTCTGGAAATATCGATTAAACAGAAATAATAATTTTTTTTAATATATATATAATGTAATTTTATTTTAATCCTTAACTGTAATTTTAATAATCATATCATGGAGTTATATTTCATTAATTCTCATGAAATTATAAATTTTAATAAATATTATTATTTTTAATATAACAATCTCTATTATGAGTAGTAATTCATTAAAACAAATTTTCTACACTATACACTACTCAATAAATCTAGAAATTCAGTATGGTTATCCATGATTGGCATCAACCATAGAGCAATATTACATACAATTATTAACTTTATACAAATAGGCAAACTAATGATAATATTGATCCTAAAATATTACATATCATGTCATAATACACATCAATGATATATAATTTATACTTGAAAAATGATTCGGGAATCCTAATTTTTAAAAACTAATCAAAATATGAGGGGAACATTATGATTATTCACACACATTTTTCGTCATCATTATTTATTATAAGGATAAAAGAATAAAAAATAATATTATCTAGTAATCAGTTCTAATGATTTAATAAAAATATCTCCATGTTACAATGTTACTATGGAGGCATATTTCATAGAGGTGAAAAGTTAAAAATGATAAATATATTATAAAATAAAATAATACTTACTACATGATTCACATATCAAAAATTAATCCTCCAAAGATAAATATGAATAACCCCTCTCCAATATCATAGAGGGGAAATTATTTATTAATAGATATGTAACAGAACATAAAAAATCCTAGAAAATGTATTATTTTATTCTGAATGTCTTAGAATCCATATAAAATAATGTAAATGTACAGTATTATTAAATCATTTAAATACCTATTGATAAATGATGCAATTATGGTAAATATTCTGTTAAAAATTCATCTATACTGAAATGATTAAATCGTATACCTAGAAAAAAATTTAATATATAATTTTTTTTTTTTTAAATAATTAATAAACATAATGAAATTTTTGGAATAACTAAAGCCTCATACATATTGATATGAAATAGAATACATTAGGTAAAACATGATGAAACTAGTACATAATTACATTATCTTAGGATAAAATTGAAGTGTATTTTCTAATAATCCAAATCAAAAGGAATAAAATAAATTGTGATTTTGATTGAAATATGTGGAGTAAATAATATAAAAACTCAATAATATATCATGTACAAACTCATCATGTTTCTTTAACAGACTAGGATAAATTAATATCCTTGTAACATCATCTAATAGAGAAGATCTACTTCAGATCACAT
The DNA here is from genome assembly GCA_963277665.1 of Viscum album. Classification (NCBI taxonomy): domain Eukaryota; kingdom Viridiplantae; phylum Streptophyta; class Magnoliopsida; order Santalales; family Viscaceae; genus Viscum; species Viscum album. Next base: position 23,139,462 of record OY728120.1, on the reverse strand, counting down.
CAATATTTCCAAAATCACAAATTAAATAAAATTATTTAATATAATTAATATAGTAATATAGAGTCACCATCATTTCATGTATTTATTATGTTCTCAACTATAGGATTAATAAGCATCCTAAAATCCTCATATAAATGAAGATTGAATTTATTAATTTTTATATCATTAAAAATTAATTTAAATTCCTGTATATAAATGAAATTTCATATTTAATAATTAAGAAATTATTATTTTCAACAATTATGTACATTGATATATCAAACATTATAATCCTTCTTAAAATTTTAATTTTCCATATATAATAATATCCATGATTCTGTCCATTATTGGGACTTCCTTTGATGACCCTCTAGAATTACAAATTTTAATAACCAGAAGGAATCTATATTTTTATTATTATGTTTTATTGATAATTTATCATTATAAGTAAAATGCGGGATTACAATGTCATCATCAATATTACTCAAATATTCTACCATATGATTGACTTCCTTAAATTTTATTTTTTTTCTATCAGACCCACAAAAGTAATTAGGTTAATTAAATAATAAATTAAAGTTATATTATGGGTCAATGGATAATTATTATTATTTAATTCTCCATCAATTGAAAATGGTTTAATTAAATGAAAAAATAATATAGGAATATGAAATAAGTCACTCGGAATGATAAGAAAAAATATATAATATATCTTGATAGAAAACGTACTCCTAAAACACCAATAAAAGTGCATATTCACTCAATTGATGATAGATAATATGAGTAAATGAATTATTTGTATCATTTTCTATATGTTTTGATTGATCAAAAAAGTAAAATGATAAAATATACGGATGATAATGAATCTAGAAAAGTACTTCAAAAATATTACACAACATATCAATATATTAATTAGTAATGTAGAATCAGAAAATATATTTATCTAAATAAATGGATATTGTATATCTAGCTTGTAGTATCTATATAATATATATTAAGGTATAAGTTAAATATTCTGTAATGAATCACCATGGCCAATGTTATAAATAACAAGATAATAAAATTCATGATACATTGATGGTAAAACAGACCCATCAATACTATTTTATACATATAATAGACCACTAAAACTAAAAAATTAATCGAGGATAAATAAAATAAATATCTTGATAGAAACACATGGATGATTGGACTATGATTTAAAAAAATATTTGATGTTGTGAAGTATTATTGTTTCAATTGTAATATTCCATGTGATAACATTTCAATAATAGAATATAAATTTAAGAACCAAAATAAATAATGACCTTTAATTATAACATATAAAACCATATATAATATGATCTACCATATAATAACCCATAATGGTTAAAAGAGAAAAATATGTTATGGATTGATGAGAATTTGCGTTGAATCTATAAGGGACCTATTTATTCATTATCAATTTTTAACTCTATAATTTTTTTAGACCAATTGAAAAAAATATTTTATGTATAATAGTGGTTAAAAATATATAAAAAATGATATTTTGAGATGTTATCATCAATTATTAAGCATTCCATTAAAAGATAAATTTCATATAATTTAATATAGGGCGATCTTTTCTTTATGGAAATATTGTATGTATTCACACATACAATGATCCTTCTCTAATGATTACATAATATTCATTTTAAAACAACTCAAAGAAATATAATTTTATTTATAAAATTAGTCCTTTAATATCATGATAAAATAATTCCCAAGGATTCTTTCTTTCCATCCATAAATCAATAATAAAATATTACGATGGGAATTTTTATACCAGTAATCCTCATTCCAAATAGTAATTGGGAGTATAAATTGTCTCTCTAAATACAAAATGGGAACAACATATACATAGTTTTCACATTATCTCATTAAAATATCCTCTTAAAACATTATGGTTAGAAGAAAATATGTTTCTACCCATATTATCTTTAACATAATACAAAATTTGGGACTATGTAAATTCATATCTCAATCATAATTAAATTTTCTCATGTTATATTCATTCAAACATTATTTGTTATTTTCAATTATATACAGTACATTATATTGTCTAATAGTATAGATTATCTTTTTTATTATGAAAAGAAAATATTAATGTCTCCTGAGTGATCACGAATAATTCCACTATCATTCTATAAATTTCCTTTTATATCAATAATATTAACTATTATATATCATTTTAGAAAGTCATTATAGGAAGACTAATTTATAAATATATGGAATTAATTCAATTGAAAATGTATTTCATCTCTTAAATTTATTATTTTATGATAATCCCTAATCATTTTTCAAACAATTTATTTTTTAAATTTTTTTAAATTTTATACCTTATTACTATATTTTATATTTTTATCTATTCTTTTTATTAAATATTACAATAACTATGTTTTAAAATAAAATACACCTTTTATATTTAATTACCAATGTGAATATTTTACATGTTAAATGGATTTCATAATATTTGAAATAGTCATTATATTTGTAGGATTTTAAATATTAAACTTATATTGAAAATTTAAAGGAAATTATGTATTATATTTTATAAACATTGATTTAAAAATTTTGGCACAGTACAATAATATTTTCAGATTTATTACTTTTAATTTTATGTTAAATATATAAGAAATAATTTAATAGATAAGATATTTCTTTACAACTAAATTTTAATTTTTGATAGATTTTCTTAATTTATATAGAGATAAACATTATGTGAATAATTATTTTTCAAGAGAAAAAATGCATTAGTAGATATTGGGTAAAAAATAATATTAAAAAAATATTTTAACAGTGAGAGAAATATTTTTCTCGTGGTTTTCAAATATATATTTCAAATTTTTTCATTCTAATTACATATATAGAGAAAAATATATATTCACTAGTGTATATATTGAGATATTTTAGTGATATGTTACTTTTTGAAAGCCTAAATTCTAAACGTGTGGGAGGTTTAAATTTTTATAGGATTCATTGTTTTATGTATAACGAGGAAAACCATCAAATTAATGATTTAATTAAAATTATGATAAAATTCATATTATGTAATCCATGAAGGAAAACATGATAAAAAACTATTCTTTATCATCATGATATGGACCATGATAAATAAATGTTTTGTTTTTTAATATTTTACCACTTACCATTATATATGATTTTTTGAATCATATTATAAATTGATATTGTATAACATTAATTGGTGTTGTGGTAATATTTTATCTAATATTAATATTTCGTTTCTATATGTTTTACCAATTCCAAATGGTTTATCCATACATTTCTAAGAACATCAATTAGTTTTATAGTTTTTTAGTCAATTAAAAAATTTATTTCATATATATATGAATTTTTTTATTTATAATATTTGTTTATAGATTTTCATTTAATTATAAAATAATATTTAAATTCTAAAAAATTTAAGTAGAATTAAAAAATATGATTTAATAAATTTTCATGTAGTATAGAACACGATGAATTCCTATATTTTATATCTCTTATTAGAAGTTATTTTTAATGCTTGGGATACATTTTATTTACATGATAATTGATCCCATATAAAAAATCAAAATTAATGAAAATTATAAAAATATGAATTGTAATTTTTTTTATCTATCTAAAAAACATTCCTGAATGAAATGTGAATGAATTGAACATAAGAAATATATAATTTTAATGAAAATATAAATAATAATTATAACTCTAATTATTTAATTTTTATATTAATATTTGATGATAAATGGATCTCTAATGATGAAATATCTGATAATCTATTTAAAATGAAAAATGAAATTAAAATATATATTAGAGTATTAATAAAAAATTAACATTTTTTCCATAGATTATAATATATTTACGATTCTAACAGATATATTTTGGGGAACAAATATTAATTTGAATATGGAAATTTAAATAACCCCTCTTTGTGATTGTTATATTATATTCTTATTAGTTATAGATTGACATAGGAAAATATCTTTTAGTTTACCACTAAAGGGGGAAATGACATATATTTCATAGAAAGAATGATGTTTATAATTAATGATAAAAGTGGTTGTTAAAATATGAACACTAATAAAGATGATTAATAAGATGAATTTATTTAATATATGAATTTTTTCACATTCCTGAATATTTTGGATAACGATATAATTAAATTGGGAAATATAAAATACAAAAATTCATGTATGAAGATATTAAGGAATTTAAAATATATTTTAAATTGAAAAAAAATTATAGAATTTAATATGATGATGAGGATGAAATATCAAAAATGTTAAAATTAAATAGAATATTTGATTTGTAATGATGGAATATTTTTTTAAGGAATTGAAATGGTATTATATATGTTGAATTAATATATTGATAATGAATGACTAATATGAAAAATGTTCTCAAAATTATTTTCAATATAAGGGGGAATAAACCCATAATCTACTAACAATATTCATTTATCTATTTGAAAATAAAGAAAAGTTATCAATTATTTAATTAGAAGAATGATTTATATAATAAATTATAAAATATTTATATTAGGGGTCCATTATTGAATATAATAAATTGAGATGGAAATCATTATTTTAAATAGAGAAACTAAGATAATTTCAAAATTAATTAATGAAAATCATAGACTTATAAAGAAAAATATATAGAAAAAAAATTAAATTATAATATCATAAATGTGTTATCTTGATGTTATCATTAACTAGTGTTTTTATGAGACTTTAACATTAAAAAATAAATTCTAATAATGACATTTAATTTTTGTAATGAATATATTTTTAAATAAAGTTACATATTTAGTTATATAAGAAATGGTTCATGAAAAGTTATCTATTTCAATTGGGAAAATAGTAATTTGTTCGAAGAATGATATGGATCATATTAACATTCTAATATTTCAAAATAATTGAAATAATGGTCCTAGACTCATTGGGGATATGCCAATTCCATGTGAAAAGGAAATAAGGTAAATATTATCATTATATATTAGTACTTATTCATAACAATTATCAATCCAAGTTATAAGATATGTTATTAGATAATATCATAAAACATAAATGTGAATCTCTCACCAATGAATCAAATGAGAATTTAAGTTAAATTTTCATGGTTTTATCTCTCAAAGAACTCTCATAGTTTAAGTTTTCAATTATTAAAATGACATATAAATTTCAAAAAAAGGAAATAGAATTCTAAAAAATAAATTTTTTTTGGAATGTAAACACCACATATTAGGTATATTATTCAAATTTTAAAACAACTAGATGTATATCATGTGGGATTTTGAAGAATATAATATTTTAAAGTGGAAATATAATAAATCAATTGATAATAAAATGGTCTATAAACTGGATTCAAAATGTATCTGAAACTTAATGTAATTTTTATACCCATTAAATTATTAATTCAATGAAATAGATTTACATTTGAATATAAAATATACCCATTTTAAGGATGGGTTCATGAAACTAAATACTAAAATTTTAATTATATTCAATGGGTTATAAACACAGAAGTTAGATTATAGGGAAAAAATTAAATGATATATAAGTGGTTTTGAAGGGTAAAAATAATAATACTCTCTAGATCATTAAAAATGATTTCTTTTTAAATATGTTTGGTCATAATACTATCATGAATAATATTAAAACACATGGTCCTTTATTGGATTCATTTTTAAAGTATATTTCGATGAGAATTATTGGAGTCAATATAACTAAACTAAATTTTCATAAATGAACAATGTAGTATTATTTATTTATGGAAAAAAAAATATTATATTGGGATTTATAATCTATTTTAAGATTATAGAAATGAATTGTTTTTCATAAGAAATTGTTTCATAAATCAGAGAAAAAATTCATTATGGTTTAATAAAAAATGTAAAATAATAAGACGGTTATTTTATTATTCTGATTATTAAATTATATAATTGAAACATTATAACCAATTATGGTTAAAAGTACATTTGTATCATTATTAATGGTTTTTTGTAATTATGAAATTTCATTATCCTGAAATAAATAAATAAAATCAATAAAATAGTCAAATTTTTATTATAAAATTTTCAAACAAAATTTTGTGTGGTTTATGAAATCCAAAAAAAATGAAAATAAATATAAAATTACAAAATATCTATTATATATTAAATTATATATTCATGGATGATACCATGTTATAAATGTGAGTTATACTTCATCACATCCATATATGAATAAAAATAAAGAAAAATGTGTTATTAAATAATACATATACGATTATACAGTGAAATATAAAATTCAAAAAAGTTACATTTCGAAGGATAATTGGGTGATTATTAACGAATATTAGATCATATAATAGAAATAAATACATATTAATTTTCATTATGTCCTTGATTAATAATAAAATATTATAATACAAGTATACAATCCCATATTCACATTAATAAAAATATGTATCTAGAAGAAAGAATATAATCATAATGGAACAGACGATGACAAATATCTATAGATGTATAATAAAAAATTAATTTCATATAAAATAATTATATTTATAAAATATTCATTTATGTAAAAATATTTTAATCATTGAAAAAAATATACTATATAACTCTATATACACATAAGTAAATATGAGTACCTGAAATGTAAAATATAAATATTTAAAATACAAAAAATTATTACGGGGACTAAAATTTTAAAAAACATGAATAATGATTTACCAATCAATGTTAATGTTTCAAATAGATATTTACATAGAAATAAATCCAATGAAAATATTAGTATAAATAAAAGATTATTCATTATTATAAATGATCAAAAAAATTAGATCCTCATGTTTGATCAAAAATTTGTATATAAATTTTGGAAAACATGATGAGAAATATGATGCTGGAAAATTTAAATTTTCATTGAAAAATAGTGAAATATATTACTAGAATATGTATTATTTAAATTATAGTGATTTATATTAATATCAATTTCCTTAGCAAAAACATGGTATAAAAGCCTTAAAATTTGATGAATATAAACACATGTTGAATCTAATGTTTTATAATGTGATGAATATAAAATGTCTATAAAATGTAATTAAGTTGAATCTAAAGATGATTTTTTCATTAACGATTGTTAAGAAATCATTGATGATAAATAAAAAATTATTATGTGATTCTTGAATATGTGTATGAATAATCAATGATACTATAAGGCTAAAAATAATATTATAGATAATGAGGATCTATTGAAAATAAAAAATATTATTTTTTAGGTTCCAATTATATTTACTTCATAATAATGACTACATTTTGATGAAAATATCATTGATAAATAAGATTAAATATTTTCTATCAATAATGATATATATGAAATTGATAAAATTATTACATTATATTTTTTTCTTATTAAAAAATATTAAAAATTTGTTTGAATTATGTGTATATTTTTTAATATATTAACTGATAAAGGGAATCGTGTGACTGAAAAATCAATTCTAGTTTCTAAGGGATATTACCAAATATAAAGGATTAATATTGAAAATATATATTTTGATGGATTTACTTTATAGGGGAAATTAAAATATTTTTAGTTATCTATTCTCATATAAATTATTAATTGTATCAAATTTAAATGTAATATCAAATCATTAAATGTTATTTTATTAATGGTATATTAAATAATATAATATTTTCATTTCTTTTTAATCATACTATAAAATTTATATGATGTTGTGATAGAATAAATTTTGTAGAAATGATTACCTTTATCATTAATTTTCAAAAAATAGGCATATTCATCGTAGGAACACTCTAACTTCAATTAGATGCTTATCATTTTTAGCATTAAACATTGTTTTTGATTTATGTAATTTATTTTCAATAACTCTAATAAAATCATAGTATCATAAAATATCCTGTATTTTAGATATTATCCCGTTATACCTTTTATTAACAATTGAATTCTATTATGTGAACTTATATCTATTTTATTTTAAATGTTTTGATATTAATTTTTTAAGAGATAAAGTTATTTGTTTCTGGTGATTTACTTTTTAGATATATTTTCCATATTCAAAAAATAAATTAAAATATATAACATTACACATTTATAAAATAATATGTGGTCACTATTATTATTTATCGTATTTCTTTCTATAGATGATTTATTTATCTTTATGTTTTTATTGATTAAATTTTCCAATGTTTTTAAAAAAAATATTAATAATTTTATTCAAATAAAATATTTAATATTTATTTTTAACAGAATATTTTTCAATTATATAATAATTTTTAATGAGATATTAACCTTTAAAAATTGATAAAAATTACATAAAAAATTCTATTCATTAAATGATATTATAAAAAATATTAACATTTTTTAAAAATATATTAGGGAGGGTATTTTGTTTTTGTAATTTATTTCAGTAAATGTTTTAATATAAATTCACACTATCTTGAGTAATAATATGACATATTTCTAAAACATTTTAATATATTACCCTAATATAATGAATAATCTGTGTTATATCTCGAATATAATAATAAAATTCAAATATTAAAAACATAACTAAACACATCATTGGTATATTATTTATGAAATAACTAAAAAAAATTCATTTGAAAAATAGTAAATCATATTTTTGTTATCAATTATTTATTTTGAGGTAAATAATAAAATGTTATATTTGTTGTCATTGTATAGCTTCTTAGACATTTACTACTCCGCATAAACTAGAATTATTCAATATTATTATTAGAGAGTGACCATATTTTTGAATATATAATATTTTCAATTATTAATAAGTATAATATTTATAAATTATTTTTTAATTTTAATAATATGAACTATTATTATTGATAAATTAAGATAAATTTCAAACAATTCCATAAATAAATAATTCACTCACATCACATATATATTATAATGGAAATGGATGGTATAAAAATGGACAATTAATATGTTATATTCAATTATGAAAAATACCGGACTACGTAATATCAAAAATGTAATTTTTATATCAATAAAATTCAATTTTATATCTATTGGGCCCATATAACATTAGAGATTTCCAAAGATATAAAAATAATTAATATAGTTTTAACAATATTTATGAAACAATATATGGTTAATCGATGTAATTACATGTATAAATATTCTCTGAATAATTCTATTAGGTTGTGTTAATGTACATTCATTATATTTGAATAAAATATTTGTCTTATGGATAACACATTCACATCATATTTCATATTCCATTATCATAAATTACAAGTGGTTGGAATACAAATATGATTTTTTTTTTCATCATAAGACCATGAATTCTATTATATTTTATAATTATAAACTATTTTTTTGATCACATGATTTCAAATAATTTTAACCTCTATCATATTGATACAATTTTATTCCCCAAACCAAACCACTTGGTCCAAATAGAATAGGAAAAGGACCTCACTGGTGCACCACCATGTGCAAGTGGTTTTTCAATAGTATTGTTGTACCAACCACCATTAGTGGGGTGACTATAGCCTAGGAATTAGCATCACATAAAAAATAATATAAAAACTATTTTACAACTAAAATTAAGTTGGGTGGAAGAGATTAATTTCAAATTGACCACATCACATAATAAATAAATGTGATACCTATTTGGATATACATAAGAGATTAATTGTGGATGTTGATAAATAAGTAAAAATATTTATAAAACCATTATAGTTTATCTGGTCCCATACAGAACCTCTGTACTCAACGAATGATATGGTATTCATGGAACTCGTTCCCCTACATGCATCCCTATAAATGATGCATTCACGCACATCGATATTCTCATTTGGGGTGTGAGTGGTAAAACACAATATGAAACTTAAAATATATCATTAACATGTTTGTGTATATATATATATATTATATATTCATTTATTAAATTAATTTATCATGGAAGAATAAAAAAACATATTTCGAGGGCATGCGTGTTAACCAACACACCAAGACCCCCAAAAAACCTACTTCAGAACAGTGGTGGAACAATGTTCTAGATTTATAAAGTGAATAAGAACTAGGAACAATGCTGGAGACATGATAGTCATTATGATCATGGAATTGATCCTTATATAATATCAAATGTCCAAAAATTAAACATATACATAGTATGTATAAGGCCAAAATTTCTGAATAATTACTGAGTATCCTTAAAGAATAGTATTTTACATTGTGACATAAGGTTGTGGAGCTTGTAGATTTTGTAACAGTCCATTGAAGTCATTTTTTATTATCTTTCTCACTCTCCATCTAAGGTAAAATCACAATATGATGATGAGACTATTATTAATTCAATGAAAATACCTCTGAGTTATGGTAAAAACTCACCACATGGTGGATCCTAATAAAACAACAATAAAAAATCATCACCAGTATATCGATGAAACAAATAATAAAATGTGCTAAATATACTGGTTGTCAACAATATACATTATAAATACTCATATAATCCAAACAAATATGGGTATAATGAGATATAAACACCCATAATAAAACACCATCAAATTTTGAAACAACCTATAATGAATCAAATTCAATAAAGAAAACAAGAATATGAAAAGTTCTGATAGTGTATGGAACATTCATTCTAAATGTTTCTGATAATGTTAAGAAATGTTCATCAAAATTTTAAATCATAAACTAAATTTATCAACCACAAGAAAATATCTTTAATGTTAATGATATTTTTCTCGATTTTGGTTCTACATATATCATGATTATGAAATATGACTAGAGAAGATTCATTTTCATTATGGTCATTCTAGAATTTAATGCCTAAATAATTAAATCAAAACAACTATTTTTTATATATTTAAAACAATAGGATTTAAATTAAACATATCCATTGTTGATACAATATTGGAATATAAATGAATTCTGTTTTATATAATGAAAATTTGGGTCTAACCATGAACATTGATCAACCCCAATCTATTAGTCAAACATATTTCAAAGATGAGATTCACAAAGAAGTGTATCTAAATATTATAGATGTATGTAAATATCCTTGAAAAATGCAACATTTCATTAGTAATATTCCTCTTATCATGTATTTTTTTGAGACATCAAATCCACAAATATTGAACTAAATGATCATAAATTAATTATAGATCTATCATTGATACACTATCAAGAATCGGTATAGGGAGATTATTTATAATCACATTCCTATAGAACGTCTAATATTTATGGATGATAAGGATTTAGAAAGAGAAGACATCAAAAAAATCGATCCACCACAATTATATGAATAGATGAAGAACCCCTATTTATATTTATAACACACTCATAATTTTCATATTAAAATTTTACATTAATTTAATCATTGTGATATTCTTCATCTCACATAACACTAAAAATTGTTTATTTTATATTAAATCACTATGTTTGGCTTTCACAAAACACTACACTTATTTAATTAGGATTCCATATTAAATTAGGTAAATTTTTTATAATTTAATACTATATAGGTAATTGGAACAAATTTCACATTGTAAATGTATATAAAAACATTGAAAATATTTAATCATTTGTACTTTAAAACCCATCATTTTCATCCCATCAACACGATTAAATATAAATTGATTTTTTACACTAATATAATATTAATTTCTAAAAATGGATTCCAAATTTGGAATCACAATAATTTATAATTTCTATTAATTAAATATTATTTTTTGATTAAATTATTATTGAATATAATTAAAACTAATTACACTAGTTAAGGAATAATTAATCTTGAAAAATGAAAAAACAATAAATCTATTACCAAAATGTCCTATAAACTTATCCAAATATTTTTACATCATTATTATATGAACATTCCATTTAAGATAGTGGTGAGAATTTTATAACTATTTTATGGTTAAAATGTTTGTATAACTATATTAATTTCAAAAATTCCATGTCTAGCCTTTCCCTTACATATACAAATCCACCACATAGCCCTCTTCTTCACACCTCACAACACACTTAGGATTATCGATAATCTGAACCATAAAATTTGGAACATTCCACCATTACTCATAAAAGTCTCCTATTGGTTAGAATGATATCCAAGGAATCATGTCGGCACAAACCAAAAGAATTTACCCAATTGAGTGGTAACATCTTCTGTCAAGAACCTTTCCATTATACTTCTCTACCCCTTCACTCTATTTATATAATTTTGTCATGAAAACACTAGTATACTCAATATAATACAATGTTTTTATGATAAAGGTTCATACAAAAAATACAAACACATATATTGAATGGGTAATGAACATATAATTTACGTGTCTGACAAACTACCCCCTCACTGAATACAGATTTTTCGTTTATCCGTTATGACCTCTCATACTGGAAATTGTGATTGAAAATATTTTATTATATTTTATATTTTTTTTATATTTAATATTATGTTATTATTTTACGACATATGTATTTTTACTTTCCATTTATTGTTAATAAGATAATTTCTTTTGAGAATGTTTGGGCTACCATGCCCTCAAAGCGATATGATTCGTTCATACACATTCTTGAATGTATTATGGATGGATTTTTTAAATATATTTTATATATTGTTGGTTGGAGTGGACACTCAAGAGGGGGGTGAATTGAGTTCCAATTAAAATTTCTGCTAAAAAAAATTTATATTAAAATCCCCCAATTTCAAAAACAGATTAAACTGTAGTGAATTTATACAGATTATAAAGGTTCAATTAGTTTCTCAAAGATTGATTAGTTCTCAGTTAACTTAATCTTATGATTAATTTAACTTTTGAAACTAACTTACTGGTTTACAATAAATATAAACACTTGCGAGTTTAACTATCAAACTAGCCTTGAAAATAAATTATATTTCAAAGTAATAGCAGCGGAATATGAAATAGATATGTATTGTATGGATATAAACATTAACTAAAAACACAGAGGAGTTAACCAAGAGGTTCAGTCTCAAGTCGAGACTTAGTCCTCTCAAAATTTTATATAAGGATGATCCACACCCTGGATCGGGGTTCAACAGTTTACAACTATCCAGGTCCAAGACCTCTACCACTGTTATCCGTGGGAAACAAAACAATAGCAACCAGCTATCCAGGTCACACACAACCTCTACCACTATCCACAGTGGGAAAAAGAATGAAAAGATAGTGAGTGAGGATTTTAAAATCCTCCAGTTAAGGTTCAGGAGACAGTGTGTGTGTAAAATAAAACAGATAACACACACTACTCGTAATGTAAAAAGTAAATCACAGAGATAAATATTTAGAGATTAGAAAAGGCTCTAGTAATCTTCGTGCAGATCTCGACTACTTTTGTTGATTAGAATTCGTTCTGAGTCTTCTTATGGTTTTTGTCTGGAAAACAGAGTACCATCTGCTTCCTTGACTTCCAGGTTCAGCTTGCTTATCGGCTCCAAGAATGATGAGTTTTGTGTGGTTCTTCTTTAGCATAGATTGCTCGATGTATTCTCTATGTTCTGGAGGCTGGTAGTAGTAGTCTCGTGAGTGCAAGTTCTCTAGTTGTTCTTGGCACGTTTTTAGCTTGATCGCAAGGATGTTCTGTGTGCTTGATCTCTTTTTGGTCTAGTGTCTCTTACTTCTTTTGATACATACACGATGTCCTTTTTATGCCACTTCTTTTGGTTTTTTCTGAGGAGGAATGATTATACTTTTTTATCATACTTGGTACGGTTTCCTGAAATGGAAACACAAATCATTTAATAACATTAAATGCATCAAAAGTAACAAATGTAACCATTAGTATAATAAACAAATAAGGTTGAGGATATAGGATTTGACTCCGCAGTTCATTATAGGTAGCCGTTTGTTTGTAGACGTGTACGGTTCACTCGGTGTAGGGATCTTCCATCGGTATCTCTTTAAACTCTTATCGGTGGCTCTTATCGGTAGCTCTTATCGGTAGCTCTCTGTGCATCGGTAGCTCTGTGTGCATCGGTAGCTGTTTGTGCATCGGTAGCTCTTTGTGCATTGGTAGTTCTGGCTATCGGTAGCTCTGGCTATCGGTAGCTCTGGCTATCGGTAGCTCTGGCTATCGGTAGCTCTGGCTATCGGTAGCTCTGGCTATCGGTAGCTCTGGCTATCGGTATCTCTGGCTATCGGTAGCTCTGGATATCGGTAGCTCTGGCTATTAGTAGCTCTGGCTATCGGTATCTCTGGCTATCGGTAGCTCTGGCTATCGGTAGCTCTGGCTATCGGTAGCTCTGGCTATCTGTAGCTCCGGCTATTGGTAGCTCTTGCTATCGTGCAAACCACATCTATTTGACTTAGAATTGTTTCAAAGATAGTATAAACAAGGATAATCGAGATTAACATAAATCAGAGATTATTTAAACATTATTATTAACATGATCACTGATTTGAAAGAATTAAAATGTAAATCATCAGTAACTGAGAATAGCATAATATATGAACACATAATTGGGATTATCAAAACAGGTGAGGTCAACAATATCCCCCTTTTTGATAATCACAACTTATGAAATAACCAAAAATAGTGAGAATATAGTATAAGAGAATATAACGTTTATATTCTAATTTCTCAAAGAAAGAAATCAGAGGAAATAGAGGAAATAGTAATAGAATGAAATAGATCAAAAATTATCATAGGAAGTATTAAATACAATAGTATCAAAGATAAGCTTTAAAAGAGTTGGTACCAAAGAAGGAAATCTAAGAATAGTAGCAAAGGCTCAAAATTTAGTAAATGCAATAGTATCAGAGATAAGTTGTGAAAGAGTTGGTACCAAAGAGGGAAATGTAAGAATAGTAGAAAAGGCTCAAAATATCCCCCCTTTGATATTTACCCCCCTCTATTTATATTTTCGCCCCCTTTATAATTTGCTCCCCCTTTGTGATAATCAAAAAGTGGGAAATCAGACAGAGAAAACTGAGAAACAGAGATAGTGTAAAGAAAAGCATTTGTATTAGACCAGACGAAACTTACATAAACAGAATAGAAGAGAAAAAAATAAAAAAAAATTCCTATCAAACAACCTGGCCACTTCAGCAATCCGGATCTTCAAAATGAGATTTGCCCTTTGGATCAGAAGAGGAGGCAGGTGGTGAGGATGTGAGTGAGGTCTTTGGAATCCCATAAATGATCACAGGAGGCTGAGCCACTGATACAGTTCCTGGACTATATTGGGAAGTTTGTTGAGTGATCATAGGTGTGAGGCTTCGGATGTCCTGAGCAGGAGTCCTTTGGACTGGAGACTCAGTAGAGGCAGAGGCAGGCAAGGCAGGAGGGACAATAACTGGTCTGGCATCAACAAGCAAAAAGGGCAGCAACAGATTTCTGAAATCCATAATGATTCCTCCCCCTCTTTCCATAGCAGATATAAAATCATCTTTGTTCTCCATAAATTTTTCTAAGGAAGGAGTCAGCTGTCTTAGCTTGCTCACTTGTTCTCGGAAGGCATGAGTGACAGGGGGTAACTTCATGTTTTCCAACATCAGCTTGAAATGATGGGTGAGTTTTTGCTTGGTAAAAATCCTTTGGAAATAATAATCCACCTTGTTCTTGATTTCCTCCTGAGAGGCAGAGGCCTCTTTCATATGGTTGTGGACAATTTTCATTATTTCCCTGACTGAATCTCTTGTAGAGAGCACTACTCGGCTTAGATATGATGAGTCCACAGAGCCATTGTTTGAAATAGAACCAAGCTCCTCCTTCATCATAGCTCGTAATTGATTCAAATCAAATGCAGGTTTTGAAGCTAGAGGACCAACCGAGAAAGATACAGTTTCATTGAAACTTTTGGTCAAACCACTAATCAGAGTTTGCAGTTGAGAGTCCTGATTTTTAACATGATCCTTTATAGAAGATTTGAAATCTTCAAATAATGAGACCATTTGGCTTACCACACTTTTCACATAGGCTAAATCCTTATCAGCTTGAGGCTTTGAGCTCATGTAATAATGTAAAGCAGTAACAGACTTCTTTAAGGCTTCAAGATCTGCTTCAATTCTAGAAGATTGGGTCTGCACTCTTTGACTGCTTCCATTAGCTCACCCATAAAGGTTGACAGATTGAAACAAAGAGAAAGCTCAAGAGATTGTTCTAACAACTTCATTTCTTCATGAAAACAGTGCTTCATCTCAGTAACTGAGGTACTGAAGGATTCTTTCAGCTCATGCTTCAGGGATTCGAGATCAGACTTTGTAACAAAATCAGTAGGAGCAACTGTAGTAGATACTCTTGCAGAAGCTAAGCTGACTACTGAATCATTCATGACTGATTGAATCGAGGAAACTAAAAAAGATTACATTGTCTTTACTTCTTCTACAAAACTGACTTTGAGATTTTCTTTCAGAACATCTAAATCATGTACTCGGACAACATCATCAGGTAATAACTCAGAATTGATGTCATAGCTGATCTTTGGTCTATTCAAGGATACTTCATTATCCGAATTAGGATAATCCAAACCACAGACTATAAAACCTGGGTCTTCTACCCAGTCTTCAATCTCAATAGCCACTGTAACATTTCCCAGATTGGAATGATGCTCCCCCTCAATGGGTGCATTCTTATGTACAACAACTACATTTTCTGCTGGTCTTTCTTCATCAAAATCTTTCACAACAACTTCTATCTCAGCAGCAGTAAGGAGATTTTCTGAAACAGGTACAGATTCTTCTCTTTCTTTTTCTACTTCATCAGTAGGAACAACTGAGTTTTCAATCAATGGACTCAGACTCAACCTAGCAGAATCAGATGATTCAGATACATTATCTTTTTCTCCTTCCTACTGAGGAACTGGCTGGTCTTCCTCATGAATAGATAACACTTCTTCTACTTTTCCTTTTCTTGAGTATACAAACTCAGTAACAGGACTTGGGGGCAAGTCTGGATCTCCTCCAATATCCATAGGAGTTTCTTACTCTTCTTCTTCTTCTTCTTCTTCTTCTTATGACTCATCACTGTACTCGGGTTCCTCTTCATCAGATCCTAAACCTGGATCTCTTTTATCCTTTGGCCTTGAAGGATAATCCACAGGATTAAATTTATCATACACCTTCTGGTCATCACTGACCCATTCTCCTTTCCACGGGTTCCAATTGATTTTCATGTACTTACAAACTGTAGTAGTGATACAGAAGTTATTCTTAACTACAACTGTCTCATCCTGAGACTCAGCTATCCCTTTCACTTTTATCATCACAGAGATCATTTTGGAAAAGAATAAAGCATTAGTCTTTGATTTCGGCCTAATCATGTCTTCCATTTGACTCAACAGCAGTCTGCATAGATTAACTTTCACACCATGTCTTAACAGATGTAGAAGATAAATATCTTGATATCTCAGATTAGAAAAATCTCCTCTCCTCGGTATCAAAACATGTTGAACAAATTTGAAAAGAAGTCTGTTCTCTCCATCCAATTCAGTAGCAACCACTTGCCTTTGACTTCCATTACCCGTTAGTTCTTTTAAAGCGGTCTCATAGTCAAAGATGTTACTAGTTGGTGGATTTTCTCTTGAGACATACCCGGATACACCTTCATGTCGGACTTTTAAACATTCTTCCCACTCTACTGAAGAAAACGACATTTCTTTTCCATTTAAAAAAGAACTTACCCGATTCTCATTTTCAGACTTCTCGAAGCTTACGAATTCGTAGAACTGTTTCACTAACTTCGGGTAGTAGGGACCATTGTTATTTGAAAAACAATATACCCATCTCTAATCTTCCATAATTGCAAGAACCAACTAATTTCTTGGTAGCAGCCAATCTATGCATAGCTCCTTTTCAATCACAATATCTCTATTCTGTAAATGAGGGTTTACTGGTTGCTTTCTCGACCTAGTTCTGACATTACTTCCACGAGCTTCTTGCTGCACTTTCTGCTTCTTTGTTTTAGGCTCTAAACTGTCATCTCTGCTGGCAGGAATCTTGGTTTTTTCCATCGCGGATTTAGGGTTCTCAGTCAATTAGGGAGCTAGGATTCAAAGGTGAAAGGTTTTGGGTCCGGTGGAGTGAGAAGCGTTTTAAGCTTAGTTTTATCATGTAGGAATCATAAATAAATGAATAAAGTAAAATAACAAAAAAAACAAGTAAAACGATTCATATTCTTGGTGGCAGACAGATGTTTTAAAACATATCGGTGAGAATTGATCATCGGTGGGAATTTCAACATCGGTGAGAATTGATCATCGGTGAGAATTGATCATCAGTGAGAATTTCAACATCGGTGAGAATTGATCATCGGTGAGAATTTCAACATTGGTGAGAATTTATCATCGGTTAGAATTTCAACATCGGTGAGAATTTCAACATCAGTGATAATTGATCATCGGTGAGAATTTCAACATCCCCAGCTCATGCCTAATGTAACTTAACCTATCAGAACTTAAAGGTTTAGTGAAAATATCAGCCAATTGATGTTCAGTGCCAATAAATTCAAGAGTAATATCACCTTTTTGATAATGATCTCTCAGAAAATGATGTCTTACATCAATGTGTTTGGTTCTAGAGTGAGATACAGGGTTCTTAGATATGTTTATTGCACTAGTGTTGTCACAGTTAATTGAAACATGTTTAAACTCAAATACATAGTCCAATAAAGTGTGTTTCATCCACAGAATTTGTGCACAACAACTACCAGCAGCTATATACTCTGCTTCGGCAGTAGACAATGCAACTGAGTTCTGTTTCTTACTACACCATGACACTAGGGATTTCCCAACTAAATGACATGTTCCAGATGTGCTCTTCCTTTCTAACTTACATCCAGCAAAGTCAGCATCTGAATAGCTAGTTAGGTCAAATGATTGTCCTTTTGGATAAAACAAACCTAAATGTACAGTATTCTTAAGATATTTAAAAATCCTTTTAACAGCCAGTAAGTGTGATTCTTTAGGATTAGCTTGAAATCTAGCACACATACATACACTGAACATAATGTCTGGTCGACTAGCAGTAAGATAAAGTAAGCTCCATATCATACCTCTATAATTGGTTTGATCCACTGGTTTCCTAGCTTCATTTGTATCCAACTTACTGGTAGTACTCATAGGTGTATCATTTTCCTTAATGCTATCCAATACAAAAAGTTTTAAAAGATCTTTTGTATATTTACTTTGATTTAAAATAATTCCATCTCTAGTTTGAAAAATTTGAAAACCAAGAAAATACTTAAGATCTCCCATTAAGCTCATTTCAAATTCATTTTGCATACTTTTTGAAAAATCAGTACATAAAGAGTGTTTAGAAGATCCAAATATAATATCATCAACATAGATTTGTAAAACTAAAACATCTTTAGAAATTCTTTTAATAAAAAGAGTTGGATCAGCAATCCCTTTAGTAAAACCTTTTGAAATAAGAAAATTGCTGAGTCTATCATACCAAGCTCTTGGAGCTTGTTTTAAACCATATAAAGCTTTAGAAAGTTTAAAAACTTGATTTGGAAAATGAGGGATTGTAAATCCCGGTGGTTTTTCCAAAAAAACATCTTCAATTATAAGACCATTTAGAAATTCACTTTTGACATCCATTTGATATAACTTGAAATTCAGATGTGATGCATATGCAAGTAAGATCCTAATATCTTCCAGTCGAGCTATAGGTGCAAACGTTTCTCCATAGTCTATACCCTCTTCTTGACTATATCCCTATGCAACTAGTCTAGCTTTGTATCTAACTATGTTTCCTGATTCATCAACTTTATTTCTAAAAACCCATTTTGTGCCTATTGTCAAGGTGTCCTTATGTCTGTCAACTAATTCCCAGACTTTGTTTCTTTCAAATTGATTCAACTCTTCTTTCATGGCTATTACCCAGAATTCATCATTGATAGCATCATTGATATTTTTGTGTTCTAGCTGTGACAGAAAAGTTTGATGTTCAACCTGGTTCCTTAGAGAAGCTCTAGTTTCTGTTCCTCTATCAAGATTACCAACAACAGCATCTAAAGGATGATTGTTTAGAATCATAGTCGATTTGGTAAAGGTTGGACTAGAAACATCAGGTTCATCTATAGGTTCGGGTTCAACAGAAGCATATTTTGGAGAAAGTCCAGAACTGGATGTTTTTATAACAGGTTCTTTAGATTTATCATTAAGGTCCAGAATAGAAAAATCTTCTTCAAGATTCTCAAGAGAGGTTTTAGGCTCATGTGGATCAGTTTCATCGAATTTGATGTGAACAGATTCTTCCACACATTTGGTTCTCTTATTGAAAACTCTATAAGCATTACTTGAAATAGAGTAACCCAGAAAAATTCCTTCATCGCTTTTGAGAGAAAACTTATCCAGATTATCTTTAGTATTAAGTATAAAGACTTTGCAACCAAAAACTCTAAAGTAATTAACCTTTGGCTTTCTATTGTTCCACAACTCATAAGGGGTTTTCTTAAGAACAGGTCTGATCAAGACTCTATTGGTAACATAACAAGCTATATTAACAACTTCAGCCCAAAAGTAAATAGGCAGTTCATATTCATTGAGCATGGTTCTAGCTATTTCTTGAAGGGTTCAGTTTCTTCTTTCTACTACACCATTTTGTTGGGGTGTCCTAGGGGAAGAAAAATTGTGACTATAGCCATTGTGTGAGCAATAAGATTCAAACTCATGATTTTCAAACTCACGACCATGATCACTTCTTAGGGTTTTAATCTTAAGTCCATTAAGGTTCTCTACAGACTTGGAATATTTAATAAAGTAAGGACAAGATTCACTTTTGTGAGCTAGAAAGTATACCCAAGTATATCTAGAAAAGTCATCTACAAGGACATAGACATAATGCTTCCCATTTAAACTATAAACTCTTGATGGTCCAAACAAATCCATGTGAACCAACTCAAGTGGTTGAGAAGTTGAGACATCTTTCTTTGATATAAAAGAAACTTTGTGTTGTTTTCCCTTTTGACGGGGATTACACACTTTGTCATTTGGGAATTCTAATTTTGGTAAGTCTCTAACTAATTTTTTCCTAGCCAGTTTTCTAAGTGAGTGAATGTTGCAGTGTCCTAATCTTCTGTGCCATAGCCAAGATTCTTTATGAAAAGCATTAAAACAAGAAATATTTTGTTTGGCTAAAGAATTTAAATCAACAGCATAAACATTTTCATTCCTTAGAGCAGAAAATACTAAAGAGTTTTTGGAGTTAAAAACATCACACGAGTCATTTTCAAACTTGACATTGAAACCATCGTCACATAATTGAGATATACTAAGCAAGTTATATTTAAGTCCATCAACGAATAAAACTTTAGAAATTAATACTGAGTCAGTGTTACCAATCTGGCCTAGGCCGATGATTTTTCTTTTAGAGTTGTCACCAAAGGTGACATGACCTCCATCAACCTTTATTAATCTCTTGAAGCAAGAATAATCTCCAGTCATGTGTCTTGAGCACCCATTGTCTAAATACCATATCTTCTTGTGACAGCTCTTCAAGCAGGTCTCCTATAAAACAGATTTAAACAGGAAATGACTTTGGTACCCAGATTTTCATGGGTCCAGATAGGTTAGCAATCAGGGCCTTAGGTACCCAAATTTTTGTTATGGATCCCATACAATTAACAGAAACAACAGATTTTGAAAGATAAACATTATTTGGTCTATAACCATGTGAACAACCTATTGAAGCATATGAATTTCCAAAACTGGAACTAGCAGAATTTTTTTCAGACTTAGGAATAAATCGGGTTCTAGTGAACTGTCTCTGTCCAGGTTGGTATCCCAAACCAGTAGCATATCTAGGTGAAACTTGCTTTCCTATCATATGAGTTAACGCATCCTTTCCATTTGTGAATTTTTCTAAGTCCTTTCTATGTTGTTCATTTGACAGTTTCAGTTTTGTATTTTCCTTTAGTAGTTGAGCATTCTTTTCCTTTTCTATATCAAGATCAGATTTATGCTTAACACTTAAAGCATACTATTTCTTTAAACCTTTGTATTTGTCTTTAAGCTCATTACAGGTTTCTTCCAACATATCACAGTACTCAAATAGTTCATATTTTGACATGTTTTCTAAATCAGAATCATCTCCAGAATAATATGTATTTAAAACAGGAGTGTCAGATGTTACCTCAGAAGTATTTGTCATGAAACACATGTTAGCTCGATTCCTTTCAGAGTCCGAAGATTCTGCTTCACTAGTGCTGTCTTCTGAAGCACTTCAGGTAGCCTTCATGGATTTCTTGTACTTCTTGTCTTTGTAATCATATTTCTTTTTTAATTTTAACTTTAGACAGTCTGCTTTGATATGTCCTTTTTTCTTGCATTCATAGCAGACAACTTCATCAGTCCTGTCAGCCTTATTCCAATCCTTTTTCCATTTGCCTTGTTGATCATACTTTCCTCTGTAATTCATTTTCCTAAATAATTTCTTTTTCCTATAAAACTTCTTGAATCTCCTGGCTATTTGATCCATCTCGGCATCACTGTTAGATTCTAAATTTTCACTCATTGAACTCTCAGTCTCCATTTGTAGTTTATCCTTGTCTTTACTCTTAAAGGCAGTAGTTTTAAACGCTACAGATTTTCTTTTGGGTTTCTCATATTCTTCTTTATTTACTTTAAGCTCTTCTTCATACATCATCAGCTTACCAATTAAATCCTTGACAGGCAATGTTCCAATGTCACAGGATTCTCTAATTGAAACGGATGTACCTCTCCATCTATCTGGAAAACATCTCAATATTCTCATAATTTGTTCTTTTACAGGAACAGTCCTTCAGAGTGAGCTCATTGTGTTTACTATCTCATTGAACC
This sequence comes from Viscum album, assembly GCA_963277665.1. NCBI lineage: Eukaryota > Viridiplantae > Streptophyta > Magnoliopsida > Santalales > Viscaceae > Viscum > Viscum album. The sequence goes on along the minus strand of OY728120.1, from coordinate 23,116,713 downwards.
TGAGATACATGTCAGAAATAGGTTCATCAGGCTTCATTTTGAAATTATCATATTTAATAGTATAAGTGTTTAATCTCATTTCTTTAACATTAGTTGTTCCTTCATGAGAAACAGCCAAGGTATCCAAAATTTCAAAGGCAGTTTTACATGCAGAAATTCTATAAAATTATTCATCTCCTAGAGCACAGTACAGAGCATTCATAGCTTTACAATTATTATTGTAATCAGTCTTTGTAGGTTCATCCCAAGTAGATCTATCCGTAGTGGGAACTTTATATTCAGATTTAATAGCAGTCCAAATATCAAAACTCATACTTTCTAGATGAATTTTCATTTTAAGTTTCCACTGAGAATAGTTATTTCCATTAAAGAAAGGTGGCTGGTTAGTAGCAGCACCCTCAAGTCTATTATCCATTATAAACAAAATTTAAAGAGATAAAAATTTAGAAATAAAAGAAATTTTAAGAACTTTAAAATACAACTAAAATCACAGTTGAAAACAGAGTAATTTAGAAGGTATTAATAAACCCTCTGATACAAAATGTTGGTCGGAGTGGACACTCAAGAGGGGGGTGAATTGAGTTCCAATTAAAATTTTTGCTAAAACAATTTCTATTAAAATCCCCATATTTCAAAAACAGATTAAACTGTAGTGAATTTATACAGATTATAAAGGTTCAATTAGTTTCTCAAAGATTGATTAGTTCTCAGATAACTTAATCTTATGATTAATTTAACTTTTGAAACTAACTTACTGGTTTACAATAAATATAAACACTTGCGAGTTTAACTATCAAACTATCCTTGAAAATAAATTATATTTCAAAGTAATAGTAGCAGAATATGAAATAGATTTGTATTGTATGGATATAAACATTAACTAAAAACATAGAGGAGTTAACCAAGAGGTTTAGTCTCAAGTAGAGACTTAGTCCTCTCAAAAGTTTATATAAGGATGATCCACACCCTGGACCGGGGTTCAATAGTTTACAACTGTCCAGGTCCAAGACATCTACCACTGTTATCCGTGGGAAACAAAACAACAGCAACCAGCTGTCCAGGTCACACAAAACCTCTACCACTATCCACAGTGGGAAAAAGAATGAAAAGATAGTGAGTGAGGATTTTCAAATCCTCCAGTTATGGTTCAGGAGACAGTGTGTGTGTAAAATACAACAGATAACACACACTGCTCGTAATGTAAAAAGTAAATCACAGAGATAAAGATTTAGAGATTAGAAAAGGCTCTAGTGATCTTCGTGAAACTCTCGACTCCTTTTGTTGATTAGAATTCTTTCTGAGTCTTCTTCTGGTTTTTGTCTGGAAAACAGAGTACCATCTGATTCCTTGACTTCCAGGTTCGGCTTGCTTATCGGCTCAAAGAATGATGAGTTTTGTGTGGTTCTTCTTTAGCATAGATTTCTCGATGTATTCTCTATGTTCTGGAGGCTGGTAGTAGTAGTCTCGTGAGTGCAAGTTCTCCAGTTGTTCTTGGCACGTTTTTAGCTTGATCGCCAGTATGTTCTGTGTGCTTGATCTCTTTTTGGTCTAGTGTCTCTTACTTATTTTGATACATACATGATGTCCTTTTTATGCCACTTCTTTTTGTTTTTTCTGAGGAGGAATGATTATGCTTTTTGATCATACTTGGTACGGTTTCCTGAAATGGCAACACAAATCATTTAATAACATTAAATGCATCAAAAGTAACAAATGTAACCGTTAGTATAATAAACAAATAGGGTTGAGGATATAGGATTTGACTCCGTAGTTCATTATAGGTAGCCGTTTGTTTGTAGATGTGTACGGTTCACTAGGTGTAGGAATCTTCCATCGGTATCTCTTCAAACTCTTATCGGTGGCTCTTATCGGTAGCTCTTATCGGTAGCTCTCTGTGCATCGGTAGCTCTTTGTGCATCGGTAGCTCTTTGTGCATCGGTAGCTCTTTGTGCATCGGTAGTTCTGGCTATCGGTAGCTCTGGCTATTGGTAGATCTGGCTATCGATAGCTCTGGCTATCAGTAGCTCTGGCTATCGGTAACTCTGGCTATCGGTAGCTCTGGCTATCGGTAGCTCTGGCTATCGGTAGCTCTGGCTATCGTGCAAACCACATCTATTTGACTTAGAATTGTTTCAAAGCTAGTATAAACAAGGATAATCGAGATTAACATAAATCAGAGATTATTTAAACATTATTATTAACTTGATCACTGATTTGAAAGAATTAAAATGTAAATCATCAGTAATTGAGAATAGCATAATATATGAACACATAATTGGGATTATCAAAACAGGTGAGGTCAACATATATGTTATATAATAAAGTTACTATAATAATTACACATAGATATGTATATATATTACTTAATTCCATTCATGATGATAAGTAAATATATATATATAGCATTCTAATGTGCGTTCAACATACCATCTCCATGAACTGTGTATTCCATAACATACATCTATAAGCAAGGGATTTTTTTAATACAGATATACTGAAATATTTATTATATATATATCATAGTTAAAATTCTGGAAATGATTAGATTAATATAAGGACAATGTATATAAAAAATTAAGAAATTTTGGAAAAACAAAGAAGATATTTCTCTAAGTGAAGCCTTAAGATAGAATTATTAACAAACCGGCAATATAAATCAATAATAATACCTTATATGTTATTATATGTAATAATATGGTCATTTAATAAATTTATTAGAAATTTATAGTTATTATTCAGATGATCTGAATAAGTACAATGACAGTCAAGACACAAGGTATGGGGGTTTCATCTCACGTTTTATTTATATGAGACACATGCTATGTTCTCTAGACATTACTTTTGTGTGTGTATATACATACCATGGATATATTATATGATTATTATAATTATATTTATGGTTATTTACAAAAAATTTCTATTCTCATTATTTTATATTGATTTAATTTGAGAAGTTACCAAATCAAAAAAATAATTTTGTCTCAATTTTCAGTATTCGAGAATCATGTTTTTTATAATAAAATATTATTTTATGAGGTTTATATAGATACAAGTTTCATGTTATATAATTAATATCATTATTTTAATGATATTTTAGGCTTTATGTAATTTCATTTTCTTACATGGAGAGTATCATCCAATGTTAAAAAGTTATAAGAGTTAATTGAGGCAATGTCATTATTTTTAGATATTATTTATATTTATGCATCATTTTATAATATATTATAATCCATATCTCAAGATCACTCATGAGTTTATTTGTCATATGATTATTCTTGATTTATCTAAGAATTAGTGCTATTTTTCACTCATTGGTACTTAAGATAACATTTATATTTAAAATCTTATTGTCAATCTCTACGGTCAGAAATCTATTGTATTCAAAAACAATGTTTTAAAAAATGTATTTAATTTTTTTTCAAAAGATATATGATACGAATTTTCAAAGAGAAATTATTTTAAAAACTGTTTATGGTTTTTAAAACATTTTTTACACATATTCAATTACGTTTATATATATAAAAAAATTCAAATATTTTTATGATTTAAAAAATGGTTTTCATTGAAAAAAATGATATCTTTCCCAAAAATGTTTTTAAAATATCTTTCTAAACTCTATCCCATATAAGGTAACATCTGTTGTTGCTACTCATGTATTTTTTGGAGAAATTATTCAATGTTTCCATAAATATTATTTTGCTGAATGGATTAATTTTTGATGGAATGGTTTTGATGTAACTAATTTCTCATTCCTGGGTTATATTCATTTGAATCCTAATTCTTTTCACAGGTTATGTTCATGATGATATGATTATGAAACCTCTCAATTTCCATAGGTTATGATTTTATTACATGTATATTATATCCATTTTGTTTCATGTGTTATGATGATATTATTTATAATATTGTTTAACATGACTGTAAAATTTCATAATGAGATGGGTGGGACCAATATATTCCCCCAATTTATAGGGTATTATTATGTTTTAAATGATATCAATGGTTTCATGTGTTTTTATACAATCTGGAAACACAAGAATGTACATGGTTAATAGCCCTAGAAAAAAATAAGAGGGTATATGGTTTGTTGGCCGGGCCTGATTACAAGAAGTTACATCGATTGTAGCCCATGCCTAATGTAAATAGGGTACATGAGTTTAATCTTAATCCTGAAAATAATAATGTTTGTGGGTTGTATTCAAAGCCTAAAAGAGATATGGTACACATGTTATAACAGAAGATCGAAAATAAGAAGGTACATGTGTTACAACCCAAGTGTAAAATTCAGAGGGTACATGGGTTGTTAGCCCAATCCAGGAGAAGGTACTTGGGTTGTTCCCTATGAATAACCTGTTACAATGGTCTTAGAAGGAAGTACTAACAATGAAATTTTTATTCTTATATGCATTCTCCAAATCCTATGTCATCTTCTATAGTTAAAATTTCATGGATCAAAATGTTTATTTCCTTAACATTCATGTATAATGATCTATGATGATTTACCCCATAACATATGCTTTAAATCTTTCATATGTTGGGTATGATCATAAATGTTACGATCGTGTTATCATACAATAATGTTCATATTTAATCTTACATGTCTCTCTTGTTTACCATTCCTAAGCATTTGATCTCACCCCTATTTATGTTTCTATTCTACAAGTTATGAAGAATGGTTTTAGGTATAATTAAGGAAGGTGGAGATAAATATGATAGATTATGTACATATTTTAATTGGATAAAATATTTTCTATTAAATTTTTCCAATGACACTAAACTACTATGGTAATTAGGCATGTATTATTATAATCTAATGAATATTCATCTAAAAGGGAGTAATACACATGTATGTTAATATTGTGTCATTATATTTGGTATGAAAGGAAATGATAAAAATACCTATGGAATGTAGGATTATAAAAACTAGTGAGATTACCTGGTATTTTTTTTAAATTTTTTATAGTGATTCCTCAAAGGATATGTATTAGTACGAGTAAACATTTATGAAAATATCATGGAATTTGGGTAAATGTTATACTGAGTGGTTTCCTAGAAATGAATATGTATCTGGATAATACATGTGGATGTGGATATAGTCTAAAAGTACCTACGGGTAACAACTCTGACAATATGTTTTGGGCCTAACTTGGGGTAATTTGGTACAAAGCAATGGGGCTTATTTCATACCTAGTTTGACACTCCTATGGGATATTATTTGGAATTCGCAAACTCTTCATGAACTATTATAATTAATTTTTATAGAATATGAATATTAATAACCAGGATAATCCTATGGTTCTTTCAGTTAAAATTAATATGAAATTATTTAATAATCTATATGTATGTTTTCCTGATTATGTATATTTCTTATATGTTAGGTGTTAATAACCGTATGAATTCAGGTTTTAATCAATGGATAAAAATAGAAGGATCATAGTTAACCTTTAATGTGTCAATAGTGGAAATAATGAGCATAATAAAAATATATTTACCCAATGGAAATATCATAATGAGAATCAAGAAAGTGTTATGAGTATTAGTTGTACATCTAAAGATAAGGATGCAACAAACTACATGATAAAAGAATGTTATTTTCATCTATTATTCTTTACATTGATCTTAAAAATCATGATTTATATTTTGTTTTATGTACCTCAGTACATTATTCATATATCTTATTCATGGAATGTGTTATTAAGGAATATATTAACAAATCTCGATTAATGTTTAAATAATAACGTTTGATTAAAAAAAGTATTTAAATTATGGAATTCAAAGATTATATTATAAGAATTATTTAACATGTAATTATTTTAAGGATAATTTTTAATTAATGATTGAAAAGGATATATTGAATTGGGATGAGTATGTAGAAAAATTATTTTTTGATTAAGTTAATGTAACCCATAATGTGATAAATATGTATATAAAACTATGTTTTTCATGGATTAAGAGATGATTGGGTTTGATAATATAAATTATACTTTACTAAAAATATTGTATATAATTAATTGTTAGTTATAAAAATTATATGTCATCATGGATGAAGTTTAAAACATATTGGATATATGGAATATATCCAATATCCTTTAGAATAAGGAAGCATTCATGTTTTCTTATAGAATTTTTTGTAATTTGGTTTATTAACATGTTTTAAAAGAATTTAAGATGAGGGTATTCACATGTTTGGAATGTGAAAACAAAGATAAAATCTTTTATATATGGGGGATAATTGTTAATATGTTTATATGAATTCTTTCTAATGTTTTTTATACTCATAATTTGGAAGGTTTTTACGGTTAAACATTTATGGAATTGTTAAGTTAATCATTGGATGATGATTGTGATAATAGAGTATTATCTTACACTATGAGGATTTAAAAATAATGGAAAATGTTTTCTAATAACATTTTTTTGATCACTAATGATTGATGGGATGGAATATCGGGGTTACCATGATCTTGAAGACCTTTTAGAATGAAAAGTTCACCTTACTATTTAGAGAAAGTGGTGAAGTGGTCAAGGAACAACAAAGGTTGAGGTTGTTTGGAAATCATTGAAGTAGATATTTTCATGGAAATTCCTTACCTTTATGAAAAATGATATTGAAATAAAAAAAGTTATACTAGTACATTTGTTTCTGATAAATTTGATAGTCCCCTAGTTTATTGAAGATTTATGGCTTTCTAATTGTTAAAATTATCATGTACTCGATTTACATCACCCCCTATCAGAACATGATAGTTATGTTTTTCCAACCTGTCCATTTTTTCACATCCCAACAATTTTACCTTATATTTAAACCAAGTTATATTTTCCATTAGGTGACCAATATGGTTCCATCATTCCCTTTTTAATTGATGTTTTCATATTCAGTTTTATAATGTGGATTTATATGAATTATTAATTCAAGTAATAATTCAATGATAAGATGGATGAACATTGAAGGATAAATTAATTATAAAGGGGTTTAATGTACCACTTTGATATATTGTGATTTTTAAAATTTAATTTAACATTTGTAATATTATCCATTTCACATAACACTCAAAATAGACTATTTTATTTTAAATCCCATTATTTTATTATGTTATATGCATCACAAATTTATTCATTCACAAAAAAAAGGAATAAAAATTGTCTTGAACTAAAAATAATGATGTGGTTATCCAGTGTTACACACAAAAATGAATTTTATCAATGGATTGAATAACATGCCTAACTGATTTTTTCCATACAATAGTATAATATTAAAATGATATTATTTAAAATAATAATAAATAATATATCCATTAAATTATAGGTTATGGATATTATTAAATAATATATAAAAATATATAGTTTAAAAAAATATAATATGAATTATGAGGCTACCAAATAATTAGTAATGAATATGAAAACTAATTGATTATAAGGAAAAATATTATTCTTTTTACTGTAAAAAATCTATTTTAACATAATAAATTTTATTAATTATAATTACTAATTAATTTTTAATTTAATATATATTTTCTATTTCCAATGAAATATTTTTGTTATTCATCGAATAGATTTTATAGACACAAAATATGAATAGTCCTAATTTAATGTATAAATTATTTTATTTTTTTACAGAGGTATTTTTACATCTTTAAAATTTATTAAAAACATAGAAAATCATTGATCATTTTTTACATTAAAAACCTGTTGTGTCTTCCCGTTTGGGGGATTAATATTAAATTTATTTATGAATCTCATGTTTTTAAAAAATGGAAAAATATTATTTATTGGGAATATGAATAATTTAAATTCACTATTTACATTCACATATTTTTTTCCAATATTGTTAGTAAAATAAATTAAAATTAATTACATTACCTAAGGTAAAATAAAGATTAACAATGGGGTAAAACATAAATATAAAACCACAAATGTCCTAGATCACTTACCAACAACCATTGTATTCCCATTATTCAACCATTAATCTTTCATTAACAATTTGTTTGGGTTTATTATGACTTTTTTAGGTATAAGGGTGGTTTCACCTTAAATGTTTTCAAAACTGTAAATTTTTTCATTTTGTTTCCCATTAAAAGACCATCATCTCTCCCTATTCATAAAAATACTAAAAGAACATTGGATCATACATGATCATCCCAATAAAATACTCAATATCCCATACTTTCACCTAGAATCCTCCCCTTATCCATAAATAAATACAAGAAATCCATTTGGTTCAAACCAAAAGGATTTAGCCGATTAAGAGGAAATATAATCTCTTAATATCCTTTCATGTATTATTTATCAACCCATACACTCTATATATTCTATTATGATATAAAAAAATTAATATCAAAATTGTAATAGGATTTTTTACTATATGTTCTCAAACTACACTTACACACACCACTATCTTATGGGTGATAGTCATTCTCTTTATGTGTTTGGGGATCTACCACATTAAAAAATGATTATTGTTTAGTTTTACGTTACCGCATATCATGGTTTTTATTATGATGGAATCATTTATTATATATATTATATTTATTATATTTATTATTTCACAATGATTCTATTGTTATATCACGTCACATATCTTTTTATTTTTTATTTTCTATTAAAATGATAATTTCTATCGAGGAAGTGTAGACTACCACCCCCTCAAAGAAATGTGATTTGTTCACACACTATGTGGAATGTATTAAGGGTAGATTAAGTGAATATATATCATATATATGATAGAATAATTAAACATTAGTTCTTTCGTTAAACAAGAAAATTAAACGGAAATAGAGTTCATGCATACATATGCCTTACCATCTCCATGAATGTTGCTTTTTGATACATAATTCTATATTCTATGGATTATTATAATGCAAATATACATATAATAAATTATATTTCTACCATTTTTTATATTCTGTAAATCATGACATAAATATATGGACCAATTATATAAAAAATTATGACACAAGAGAAATACAAAGTGAATATTACACTTTGTGAAACCTCAACATAGAATATTTATCAAGAAGGTAATATAATGTCGTATTAAAACCCTATATGGTGTTAGAAGTAAAAATATGGTTTAGTAAATGATGTATAGTAAATTTATATTTATTATACTTGAGGGCTGAATGAGTATGATGAGAGTCAAGACACAAGGTATGTGGATTTCATCTCACATTTTATTTCCTTAAGATACATGCTATTATCGATTGTCTTTTCATTTGTGATTTGTATGTAATTTCCATGGATGTACTGTATTATTATTATAATTAAATTTATATACATTTATATATCAATTATAATATATTTATTTCATGGTTTTTATAATTCAAAAGTTACCAAATCGGTAATATTGTTATGTGTCAATTTTCCTTTGTTGGGACTCATGTTTTATTATGATACTAAATTCTTATTAAAGGTGTATATACATACATTTAAATTTTATATCCAAAACATAATTATTATCATGATATTTTAGGCATAATTATATATAATTTTCATACATGGAGGTTATGATCCCATATTACCATGTTAAAATTTTCTATTGAAACAATCTATTCGCTTTTTGAGACTGTAAACATTTATGCTTTATTTCATCAAATCGTATGATCAATATCTAAAGAACAATAATTAGTTTCCTTATCCTATCATTAATAAATATCTATGCATTTATTCGTACCATTTTCCACTCTTTGGTACTAAATATATCCTTTTTATGTAAAATCTTACCATCTCTCCCTTTAGTCGGAAATCTATTATATTAAAAAAACATGTTTTCAAAAGAGTTTTGGAGCCTATTTTCATGGATAAAAGAATTGAAAATAGTATTATATTATTAAATTCATCTTTTATATGTTTTTATCTCTATTTTTAATGAATTTTTTTTGAAAATTATATATTATATAAAAAATAATTTTCTAATGAAAAATAGAAATTCTTCTGAAGATGTTTTTTTAAAGATCATTCATTTTTTCTCATATAACATATAATATTTTGGTGTTATTCATTCCTTTCTAAGAAGATTATTCAATGTTTTAATTCATATAATTTCTCTAAATTTATGATTATTAATTTAATTTTATATATGAAACCCATTTCCCTTTCATAAGTCATATGATTTAAAAAACTTCTTTTTTTTAAAAGGTTATATTTATGATGAAATTATTATGAAACATGTCTCTTCCATAGGTTATGATTTGATTACATGTTTATTATACACATTTGATTTCAACTGTTATGATAAGTTTATTTATTATCTTTTGGAACATGTATGATTGAATTAATTATGATATGTGTGGGACCTATATTATCTATAACATATTGGGTAATGTTATGTTATAAATAAGCTCAGAGGGTACACTGATGGTATCCCAAGCCCAAAAACAAGATGCTAAAAGGTTTGAAGACCAAGACATAAATAAAGGGGTTACACTTGTTATATCCCAATCCTAAAAAAAGTAGGTACATGGTTTGTATCCAAAGTCCAAAAGAATTTGTTTACACATGTTTTATCCCAAGACACAAACAACAAGGTAAAAAGGTTGTAGCCTAAAACTAAAAGAAAGAGGGTACACTGAATGTAGCCTAATCATAAAAACAATGTGGAACATGGTTTGTGCCCCAATCATCAAATTGATATTTTAAATGGGTTGTTAGACCATTCCACATTCAAGTACATGGGTCGTAGCCCAAGAATAATATGCTATAATGGTATAGGTAGGTAAAAATGGAATAAAATATTCTATGACTACGTGTATAAAAAATCCTATATCTTATTCTGTTGTTATGATTTCATGGATCTTTATGTTTATTTCCAAATGATTCATGTATTATGAACATCCATGCTTTTTCAAAAAACAAAATTTTATGATATTTGATATATAGGATATGAACTTAAAAAGTAACAATCATGTTTTGGTACACATATATTCTTGTTTATGATTACATATCTCCCTTTTTCACCCTTACTAATCTTCTGAGATCACCCCACTTATATTTCTTTTCCCTAGGTTATGAAGAAGGGTTTTATGTAGAAATAATAAATGTGGAGATATATATGGGATATATTGATGTTCTTTCACCATGACAGATGATTTTGGTTCCTTGTTTCAAAAGACATATACTATTGTGATCATTAGGAATTCATAATTGTAATTTTAGTAATATTAATCTAATTTGGTTTAATATCCTTGTATGTTAATAATATTTCATTATAGTATCATCAATGAAAATAGTGTTTCATCTAAAATAAAATTTCTTATCGCAAGAATGACGGAGAATATTTGTATATCTAGTGACAGCTGAGTGTTCTAAAATAACTAATTTTTTGGAACCTTACAGATCAATCGTGAGAAGAATTGGATTGATAATAATCAAGTGGATAGAATTAAAATCCTAAATATTAAATTTTGGCTCAAAAATGGAAATAAATGTGGTGAAATAAAATAATTAATAAAATTTTTATAGGGTGCATTCAATAATCCTACATCAAGCTAGTGGACATTATTAGAAGGTTGGTGTGATGGGAAGAACACCCTTATTTATACCTATATCATAAGATATCTAGTGGGTACTATAGATAATAAAAGATTTATAATGACTACACTTTCTCATCGGTGGTATCTAGTGGTCATATGGAGGTAATTTTCCACCGACATTATGTCATGAATGAAATATACCCATCAATATTTCATTCCCAATTAGTATTCAACATAAAACCCCCCTATGTGAAACATGTTATAATAGAAACAAAAGTTATTGAAGAATTTATATATATTAATCATTTTATATATCAAATTATGTTGATGAGGTTCTATTTATCCCCTATAAATACATTAGAGCTAGGAGATATATCCTTATATGTTATTCCAAACAATGTGGCTATTGAGATCAGTCATCATCCTATTAATACCACACATACATCTATATCTTTCTAAGATGCTATAGAATATGGAATTTGTGTTCTATCTTCCCTTGAATGTCATTTTTTTCTTATCTACAACACAAAATAGGACATCCTTGTATGATGATTCATATTATAACAAAATATTTATTGTTGATGAAATTTTTATTATTGGGAATATACATATTAAAATGAGAGACATTAATCACATCACGAATACATTAGTATAAAGTAGGTTGATATATTATGAATATAATTTTTCTTTAACATTTTGTAATATAGAATGGTTTCACATAGTGTGGTTCTGGATTCAATTACACTCTCAAGTGAAAGTGTTCTAGCCTTTGAGAAACACTCATAAGAAACTAATCCGTTATAGATAACACAAAATGTAAAATGACATTTTTGGTAAAGGATATATAACTTCCCTGATCATGGATTAACCAATTCTAAATCTACATCACTATTTCAATGGTCTCTTATAACTTTATGGGCCCTAAAAATTGTACATCACTTGCCTCATTAAAATATATATTTAACAAAAAGTATCAAATAAATACTCTCCTTAACTTCAATTTCGAACATCTACAAGAAACTATTACTAAGATAATTATCAACAATGCATTTGTGAGTATCCCAAAAGCCATCGTTATCTTAGGAATAAGATTAAGTAATATCCTACTAATTTCAAATTGTTATTTTTAACTGTGCTTCTATTTTGGGATGGCATGTTTTTCTCACTCTTAGCTTAGTCCTTGAGTAATTTTATTTGACCTTCCAAAACCATAAAATAAAATTTTCATATTTATTATATAAAATAATAAATATATCACCCTATAAGTGAACTATCTCAAAGAAATAATGCATTCCCAACTCTGCTACTCGGTGAGTCTCACAGATCATTAATATATAATAATTAAACATATGCTAATAAATAATCACCCAAAAATTGAACAACTGATAGTGGTTATATGTAATCTCATGCTAATGACCAACATGGAATCCTACCACTTCCACATGGTTACAAAAAGTTCTTAATGAATCCAACATGATACTGGTTCTTGTTTATTACCCTCAAGTAAGTAAGTCATTGGGAAATATCTTCAAAAACGTCCATATTCATTCATGGGAACCATAATCAGAACCTAATGTCATTGTATATCATTCCTCCACCATTATTTAAAAAACAATTAGTGGTATTGAATTATATCATTACATTTCCCCTGATAAAAATATGGAATACCACTCTCCCTTGTATTAGGATCAAATATCCAACTTCCAGCGACCAATCGGGTATCATGTTAGCACCTGATATCCATTATTGCATTAAAATATACACTCTATTAGTCACTTGTCCATCAATCAACATGTCTACTAGGAATATGAAATCATTAATTTTCCATAAAATATAAATCCTTGTCTCTCTGAGAAGTTCATCCACTAAGAATAATATTTGATTATATGGTTCCACTGTTCCATAAAATTCAACTCACTAATCTACAATCATATATGAATAATATGGTTTGAAGCTTCTAGAGTTACATTTCCACTAGTTAATTTATATGATTTCTAAAGCCATCAATTTTAATATACTATACCTAGTGCCAATACATTTTGATCATTTATTACTATGGGAATATATAATCAAGGACCTTGTAATGTATGTAGATAACAGAATCCTTTTATGGAAGTGATAGTGACACCAAGACTTATGGAATAGACCACTATAGTATGCTCCATGTCATTATTTGGATAGTTCTCCTAATTGGGTCATATATGAGGTCACATATAAAACACCACACACTCTATCTCCATCATTAATTATCCAAGAACAAGTTTTTATGCATCAAATTATACAATAGAACTGATCATTTCCCTGGGAAGAATTAACATTTGATTATAATAATTCTCATTTCATCTTTTCAAATTCCTCCTAACACTTATTCGATCAATAAAAAGTATCCATTTTCTTTTAATAAAATACTTGGAAGCTAATAAATGGATGTCGTCCAGAATAAACTGATGATAGTATCTTACAAAACTAATAAATATCTAGATCTTGGACACATTCCAATGTCATCTCCATAACATCATTTCAAAACAATTTCTAAATACATGAATAAACATGTCTCAGATATCAAATTCAACATGAATTTTCCTCCTAAATACAAATTTTTCACTTCGATGGATACAAATAATGACAATGTTGTGGAAAAAAAAACAAAATTAGATATCTAGGTTTCTAGAATGATTTTCTAGGGTCAGTGAGTAGATAAGTATAAATCAATGGACACCATAATGATGGATTCAGTATATTATTGGATATTCATGTTAGTGAAGTAAATGAACACTCTAGGAGCATTTTTCAGGCCAATAATGATCACCATGTACTGGTATACTACATACCTACAATGAAAAACTATCTCCAGTATGTCATAATTTCTATCTCCAAAATGGTTATATCATTTGTTGAGATAGATAATAGAGAACCACTAGGATAACCAATTATAATAAAAATCTTATCAAATCTATGAAAATGATATATATTTTTTACAACCACATGATTTATAATCAAATCATATACTATGAGTCAGGGATAACTGACAGAATTCTTGTAGATCAATATATTTGCACACCATAGTGAAGTACTTCTCCAGATAAGTCCTTACTAGTCCATGTCCAAATGTTGTTCCATAAGGTCATTCAACATGGTTTGTTCTATTTATAAATGGTGTATGGATAATGTACATGTATCTAGAATGAGGAATACATTTGACTCAAATTCTATTTCAAGGGGATGTCAAGTGATGTTAAATACAAATACACAATTATAGTGATCTATAACTAGAGGAAAGTGGATGGGGATTCAACTAATCATAAAAAAAGATCCAAGCCTACAATCAGAACAATGATCAACCCAAACTAAATATTTTCCAGATCCACACTCCCTACTCCCAACCCTCATCCTCCTATCATCAAGAAAATATCATCCATGGGAGTTGTAAAGGATTCCCCTATATAATATAAATAATTGTGAAATCATAAGAGTATATGTCAATCATGTCGCATAAACACATCAAATATCTTCATTTATAGAATCACAATGTCCCATAGATGACTATTACTAGTTACAAATATAAAAACACTAGAAATCATAGATGATGATAAAAGTAGATGATAAATTGATTATTAGAGAAAATTTACTATGAATGTAAAAAATAACTGTAAACTATGTATAATAACATGTACATATATAATGGTATTTTAAAAATAGTTATCAGAAAAAGTATCATACAGTTAAGAAGTGATCATGATTGTAATATGAATAGTATATTGTTCATCACCACTATCTGTTGGAGTCTATCTCAATGAAAATACATTGTATACCTCAGCTTTATGACCATATCCTAAGGGGGGGGGGGTTACTCAACCGAGTAGTCATCATTTTGGAATACTACTAAGGACCCTTACCATATGTGAGTATCATATATCTTATTTTTTTCTAAACCATTCTAGAAAATCCTCGTTGCCGATCAAGATGAAAACTATGGATGATTCCTTTAATTTTTGTATTATCAACACTTACTTTCATTATCTATTTTGAAATTATTATAATGTATGATCATTACATAGTCAAAGAACTATAGAACTCTCCATTACAATGATGGTACAAATGATACACTACTAAGATATAGATTTAATCAACTACTCTTATTAAAAACATCATCTATCCTCTTCTTATTATTGAAATTATTACAAAAAATCACAATTAATGAACAGACATGGGATGTTAGAATAAGTCTATGTTACAAAAGAGTCTCGATTATGATGATGTTTTCATTGATGATGAATATATATCTATCATCATCCTATGGTAAACTAGTTCCCTTATAGGATATAGGAGAATATACCCTGATGCCACTATCATATTTAAGATAGTCTTTGAAACCAAACTTCCTTTAACAGAGACTAAGAGGAACGATATTTACTAAATTAATACTTATATCTGAGCCACTAGAACAGGTATATGTTCAGGGTCAAATATATTCACCTGAAAGACTTATAGAATAACCAATACATCCTTCTCTATTGTGACATCCCAAAATGGGTGAATTACAATGGTGACCCAATCTAGTTGTCCACATAATCTCAAGATCACCTCCCTGTATGCTTGAGGCTACCGACTTGAGGTGAGGGTTTGTTAATCCAGTCTTGAGTAGACTATATTGTCATTTATCAGTTTAAAACACTAGAATAAGTAAATAAACAATTTCTAAATCATATATAATAAGGAAATTAATCTTTTCATAGGATAACCAATCATGAAATATTATACTCAACTGAAATTGAAGGCATGTTATGAAAATATAAGTGTCATTTGTTTACAATTAATCTGAATATAAAGACACCATGAACCCCAAACAATGTTGAAATAATGCTTGGTCCCCTCATCCAATCCCCATCCTAATTTAACAATGCATTGAAGGGATTTTTACTTTTTCCTCCCATATAAAAATATAATCTATTCTGGTATAGATTAAGAATCATGAATATGGTGTGAGTAAAAATCTCTAGGCTACCACTAATGGAGTCTAAAACTAGTCTTGGGAAAATATATTGTATGGAGGTATATACATAATAAGTACAACACATAAATAACCAGTTATTACATGATCATTTATTCATATCTAGCATCATTAACTACAGGTTTCCCCATGAGACCCATAACACAATACTGTCTTTGTTTTATGTCAAATCCTAAAGTGTTTCCTCAGTAATACAATATCTAAATATTTTTTTCTTACCAAAACAAAAAATTATTCAAAGGTACTATGATATATCACTAAATTATTTGTTTCATGATGAAGTTTCAATATTCTCCCATGAGGACATGATTCGGAGTATCATTATTTCCATTCCTTAATATCACATTTATAAGCCACGTTGACAAATCTATCAATATCATCAATGTAAGTTATATGACCATGTTATCATACTTACTCCTCAATTTTATAACCATGTTCCTATTCTATTTACTCATATGTAATATGACCGTGTTACCATGTTTACAAATCAATATAATGACCATGATACAATTCTATTTACTCATAAGAATAATTTCCATGTTAATATATATAGTCCTAAATTTGAAAATACCATATTCCCATTCATTCATAGATATTTAATTAATAATTAATTATCCATATTAATTCCATTACTAATGTAGTAGTTAGTTAAATATTTGATATTGATATGTTAACATAAAAATTAACTAAATGCCTCAATCCAAATAATTAATTAATTAATTAATTAACCAATATCACAATTAATAACCCAAAATTAATTTTCTAAAATTAAGTATCTTATTCTAAATATCAACACTTGATAATTAACCCCATAATTAATTATCTATATCATAATCTCAAATCACACAGTTATTTCATAATTATTTTTCTCAACATAACAAATTTGATATCTCATAATTAATTGCGTGATTAATTATCTAGATTACATTCCATAAATCTCAAAATTAATTTCCCATATATAATATCTAATAGTATAGCCCCTTATTATCCTAATTAATTCCTAAAATGATAATTTTAATTCCAAAATGCTTCGATAAATCTATTAGTAACCCTACTTAACCCAATTTAATAATAACAATTTCTAAAGGATTCTAAATTTTTTATAATTTTATATATATGTATCAATTCAATGACTATGGAAACTATATTATTGAACACTTATATCTATCATTTGTTGGTTTTTTGTTCAACGGAAAACCCCAAAATCTGAGTAGCACAATAATATAGATCTGCTTCCAGATTGAAATCCATCATTCAAGATCAAGGATATCAAGATCATATCAATGTAGATATAAATCATAAGTCGTACATCTAGATATCAATAATTATGTTTGTATCTAATGAAATAGAGAATAAAATCCTCTAAAAATGAAGAAAAGTGAGGGGATAAGCAACATGTTGGGATCCCCTTACCTAGTGAAGAGTAGATCATTGACTCGGGAATTGAATCATAATAAAAGTTGTTCATATGGCCTTGGAACCCCTATTAAAAGGTATGGGTTAAACCAAAATCATCATGTCCTGAACCAAGGTTGAATATGAGGTGTTTTGGGGGTTTAGTGGATTATAAAACTAATTTTGGGGTGAGTAGAAACCTTATGCCCGGTTTCCTGCCTAGGGGCACACTATTAGATTAAAAAATGGACCGACCACATGGTCCACACTATCTAGGGTTACTAGATTTCTTGGGTTTGGAAACATGGTTTTTCAATCAATGCACCAATAATGAAAACCTCTCTACCTCCGTTCACATAGTTATATGGGTTGGGCGCACGATTTACCATAACCATGTGCCAAAAATGCACATTCTCATTTTCTAAAAATTGTATTAAAAACACCTCCTAGGAACACCCAAATTCATAACACCAAAAAAGGGTACTTAAATAAAAATAAATATTACCTGAAATCACTCCCAATACAGCTCTGGAAAATTTTTGGATTTCAAAATATACAAAACATATAACAACTCATCATCAAGATTAACTTCAGGAATTTCTAGGAATCTAACACTGACATATCAGTCCATTTATCCTTCATATATTCATCCATTTACTATGTTTCTTCATGTACATGTACATGTTTCCATAACATATTATTTATTGGCAAGTTCTTTCCCCGCAACACATTTCAATAATGATAAAACTCATGTTTTGAATGTTCCTCAAATGATGCAAATTTTTCATGGTAATCCTCATCCACACAGATAATATGAGAAGGTTTGGGGTGATACCATGAATTTGTGATACATGGAAAACATCTTCCATAACACTATTTCTATGTGGAAGATCCAATCAGTATTCCAATTGCACAATTCCCTCCACTATCTCAAACGGTACATCAAATCTAGGCACCAATATGACCAGCCTCTGTATCCTAGGGTGAACCATCCAAGGTGATACCTAAAGGAACATAGAATCACCCTCTGCAATCATTAGGGGTCATATTCATCATTATTCATGGAACATCTTTCTACTCTGATCTATAGACATATATTTTTCAAATCGATTGTTCCTGCTCTGATGTTCCCTACGCAAGACTCGGTCCCAATAATTTTATCTCACCATCCTCCATCCAGTATCACAATGATCAATAGGTCAACCCATAATTATTATTTTATGTTTCCAAATATATATCTTCTAGAAAACCGTTGTTATAGGAACACTCCACTAATGCAATTGGTGTTTCCCAAGATCCAACAATGTCAATAACACATGCCAATAGCATTTTATCATTCACTAGTATAGTATATTATGAATTCCCATCTATCATTGGATGGAAATCCATACTATGTAATAAATTTGTGGAATAAAATTTCTTCAAGACCTTCCTGAAGCGTGATGTAAAACAAGATTCATGATATAAAATTGTAGTCAGTGGAACACCATGTAGATTGACTATTTACCAAACATATTGTTCACCAAACTAGTCTACTATATAGGTTTACCATATATGCATGAAATGTGCTACCATTATCAGTCGATACCTAATGAACCAAATAACATATTTCTTCATAAGAATGATTGAGAGACCCACAAATAATACAGGGTTAGGTCATCCTACTTCCATTCCGTGATAGTTAATTTTTATAGTAAACCTCTAGGTCCTTGGTGCTTCACCATCACATGATGATAGTTGACGAATCTTGTTACAAAACCTTATATCTCCATTTTTATTCTTTTCCCCCAAAACTATCATCATAGGTCACATTAAATTTTGGTTACACCTGTATGCACGGACCATTTTGAGACTTGACATTCCAATAATATCTCCTCTTGCATTATCGTCAGTACTAGTACTCTATTTTTCACATAGGTGATCTAATCCTAATATATTAACCTGTATAAATATGTAAACCCACCTTTAGATTTATCCCACATGGATATACATTATATATTCTAATATTTTCTATCCCTGGTCCATCTAAAAAGAGTATACTCCACTACAACTAAAATGATAGTCATCTGCTCTGGACACTCATGCACCACCACATACTTTTCAGCAAGCAAGGTCATCATCTTCAACATTGAAATCGACTCTGGAACCATCTGAGTCATTGGTTTCCTTTTCAAGGAATTATCCACAATATTTCACTTCACATACATATATTCAATTTCAAAATCAAATGACTACATATAATCAACACATCTCACTTTCGGAATATTAAAATCACCCTATGAAAATATACACATGAAGATATTGTCATATTTATAGCCTATAAAGTTTTTTCACAAATTACTATTTCACCCACACATAAGGGAATAATCCACATCTTTCAAAAAAAGGTCATGTGCAATTTTATTTTGTTCATGAGGCCTCTTCTTCCGAGACACATGCACCCCATCTTGATCTCCAGGCATTATCATTTCCATATGTATGATCCTAGTAGAATCAAAATAAATTATATACTCCTCCCCTGACTCAGGTATGAAACAATTTGGTGGAAATGTTAAGGGATATGAAAAATCATAAAAAGCTCTACCAAAACCCTATGACCAATCTATATTTAATCCCTTTTTGGTCTAGACTGAAAGAGATGAAAAAAAAATTGGAATAGTATTGGACATATAACCTTTAATATCTAGATAATCCCAAAAGGCATCATATATAAAAAATAGTCTTGGGATGATCCCAGTAAACCAATGTCTGACCCTTCTCTGGGTCCACTGACACCTCTTCCTCTGAGATTATGTTCCCCAATATGTGTGTCATGCTAATCCAAAACTGAAACAAATACATATTTGAATATAACTGATCCTCTCTTATTGTACCTAAGACAATGACAATATGTCAGGCATGATCATCCTGGTACATGGATTACACCATCATGTCATGCACAAACACCACTATGAACTGGTCCAGATTAATATGAATGATCGTATTCATAAAATCCAAAAATATTTTTGTTGAATTTTACAACCAAAATGAAATTATGAAAAAATCATAAAGTTAAAACCAAATTTTTAAATCATTAATTGGTATATCAAATGTTTGTACACTAAACTGATGATAACTTGATATGAAATAAATCATTGAGAACACATAATCTCCCTTCAATTGGACAAAAATATCATCAATATGTGGAAGTGGATATCATTACTTCATTTTCAATTGGTTCATCATCTATTAATCGGCAAACAAACTTAATCCCTTGATATCCTTATTTGAAAAAAAAAGTATGTGATCTGCAAGGCATCGTACATGGATAGATAAATCCTTTATCATCCAAATCCTCCAACTAAGTCTTAATATATGGTATCCCAGTTAGTGTCATTTTGTATGATGGAATAGATATTGTCTTAGTCCCCTTTATAATATCAATAGTGAATTATATATCTCTCTTAGGTGGTATCCCTAAAAAGTCAACAGGAATGTCATCATGAAATAGATACCCTACATGAGGATGGATATAGTGCCTCACACCACCATCATCCAAGAATAGACTATTAGATTTGGTTGTGAGCTCTCCTAGTTGCTATGTAATTGGCCCTACTCTTCCTACCTGGATATCCTACAATCCATGATGAATATTTTGGACACCCTTAGGAGACACAAAGTTTACTGTCCTATGGTAATTATTAATGTGGGATCGATAAATGACTTTCAAGTCCATCCCAATAATCAGTTTGAATCCCATAATTTCAATAACATTGAGATAACATAGAAAATTATATTCCTCAATATATTTTTATGATATCTTTCATAAAAAAATATATCTAGAAAACACTCTAAATAGTGTATCAATAGTTATTACCCCACTCACAAACTCCACAGTGAGGACCAAACTATCATTAAATTTTGCATATAAAAATGAATGAGAGTATCTAGTATCAAACAAGTAACTAGATAATCTAGAAGCTAATTGAATAGTACTTCTCACTGCCAATGGTCCAGCATCGACTTCAACAAGTGTATATTTTACTACATGAAACTTTCCTTCCCCTCTTCCATGTGAAGCTATCATATTCCCATGAGTAGAATCACACTACAGATACGAGCACCCCTTCCCAGAAGTACCACATCGCTTACCTCTACCACCTCATATAGTTGATTTCTAAATTTTATCTTGATATGTTTTAGAATATCTTACTCGCATTCATTAACTCTTCATGGATTCTTCTTCAGTACTACTGTGTTGCTATGGCCTGAAAAATTTATGTTGATGTCACATCTTGTCGCAATATCAATAGTATACAATTGGTTGAGAATTGTGTCAATGATAGTGTCTCAGCCTACCACACTAATGACCATTCACTCTAGTAAGGTTATTTCCAATAGACTCTCATGTCTATGTACTCTTCTCTCAACTACTTTGGTTAATGTAGTCGTAAGGGCACTTCCTTCTCTCTGAAGTTGCACCTCCAAATGATCCCATAAGAACTACACATATTTCACTAGAAACCTCCAATATATTTCCTTAAACAATGAGATAATGGTCCACCACATCCAACAAAAATCATCATCATGATGATATTCACATTGGACATAATGTCATATTTATGCCTATTCAAAAAACATTTCTCCATAACATCATCATCTCCTTCTAATGTTAGTGAAAACCATTATAGATATGTGTAGCATCTAGCACAATCCATCACCAAAATCCCCCTTGTGTCTGATGCATGAACTCATCAACTTTATCTATTCCTAATGCCTCTAGATAAAAGGTCTCCAAATACCTATCTATGATGTCCTTCCATAAAATATTGTCTAACTTTCTACTTCATTCAAAAATGTCCCACAAATGCTCTATTAATCCCCAAAGCATGTAAGAATCCATCAGGATCCTACTCTCAGCCAGAGTCTCCAAATGTTCATGTATTGTATCTATGCACGCAACCCGTAATTAAACTCTATAATGTCCACCCTCTCTTAAAACATCTGGAGGGTGCGATAGCTAATGCTCCCTAATAAACATATCCATATTTTTGACAACAATCCATGAGTATCAGTCAATGAATTTCATGATGTAAGTGATTTTATATTAGAAATATTCACCTACTTCATTAGAAGGAATGATTGGTTTCCCACGTCCCCTAATAAAAAACCCAATCCTAGGAATGCCCCTCTATCATCCCTTAAACAATAATCAATGAGGCATCCCCACTACATTTCCAAGAACGTGTATCACATGTCATAACACAACGATATAACATTTATGTAAGATGAATAAATACAAAAATCCTTTTTTCTATCACCTCTATAGATGGTCAATGTAGGGGTGATAACACTACCCTTAACCATCCTATACCTAGGTTTTTGTTAATATGAGTAAAAACACCATCATAATCAATTTTCAGATCTAAAAATACAATTATTATCTGTTTTCATCATTTTACCATCAATATCAATTCATTTTAGGAACAATTTGTTAATTTAATATCACAAACAAGGAGAATAGTTCATGTTTATCAACTTACACATAACTAATTACCCCATGACTTTCTAAAATTATACACATCACAACAACCCTAAATGCCTAGAATGATGCATGAAGACTCAAATATTGTGCCATTCCTGGAAAGAAATAAATACTAAAAAATATCATAAAACACCAACACATCAAACAGAAAATGAATCACGCAAGGTTAACTAATATTCAATTGTACCAGAAAACAAAAATAACAGACACCCCACCATCAGTACATGGTTTTTCCACTGTACAGGGGTTTGTAACTCCCATGAACGAGCTTATTACTAACCCCAACTCATCCATGTCTGTTGTCCACCGTTCCAAAAACATTAATGAAAATAGGAAGAAGGAAAATCACAAATCTGATACCACTTTGTAACCACTCAACCGAGGTTCCGTGCGATGTTACCCTGAACTTCTTCTCCACATAACCTAAAGAACATCTACCTGTTTGCTATAGTGTTTACACTAGTTTTGGGGGCCTAGTAATTCAGTCTTGGGGAGACTACACCCTCACATATTTGAGTAAAAATCCAATATAAATAAATAAACGAACATGTAATCATATTTAACAAGAACAATACTCATGTCAACAGATAACCAAACAGGAAATAAAATACTAAACCAAAAGATAAAACATGTTATGAAAATAATAGTGTCAATTGTCTATAATGAACACTAAAATAACGACACTATGACTACCCATGTGGGTTCTAAACCATATATGGACTCCTCATCCACGGTCCATCCCAAATCAACAATCGATCGTAGGGAATTATCCATTATCATATCATGCTACATTATAATCCATTCTGGTACACTTCAGTTAGCCCAAATATGGTTTGAGTATAACATTGTTGGCCACCACTAATAGTGTCCAAACCCAATCCAGTCCAATGAGAGTGTATACAATTCTATAAGAAATATGTACAATGTAAAAAATTAAAATTAATTAAATTATCATTTATTATTTAATAATTACATTATCTCCATGGTTACTAAGGATACATGTACCCCAATAATAGATTTGTCTCATTCCAGAGCCTGATGAGTTCACTTGGTATTAATATATATTTTTACATACTAATGGTCAAGGATCTATGTATTCAAATGTGATATGATATCTATGTACCTGATTCAAATTATTCAAGAGTTCAAATAATCTCATGGGAGGCCGTATATCAGAGTGAAATTATTTTAATTCTCTAATTTCACATTTATAAGGCACTTTGAAAAAGTTACCTATGTCACAAAAATAAGTAATATGTCAATGATACAATAATTACTCCTCAGTATAATGAATATCCTCCCATTGTCTTTATTCCTATGTAATATGAACATATTACCATGCATACTCCTAAATAGAATGACCATGTTCCAATTCACATTAATCATAAGTGTAGGGACCATGTTACCACGTATTCTCCGTAATTTTGAACGACCATGTTCACATTCATTCCCCAAAAAATAATTCATATTTAATTATCCACATAAATTTCATTACTCATCCAACAATTAGTTAAACACATCAAGTCGATTATTTAACAGTAGATTTTATAAAATACCTCAAATCTAGTTAAATTATTTAGTTATTAATTAATCAGTATCAAAATTAATATACCATAATTAATTTTACAGATTGAATTATGTCATTCAAAATATCAAATCTTCAAAATTAACGCTATAATTAATTATCTAGATCATAATCTAAATGATCATAAAAAATATTCAATTAATTATGTCAACATAAACAATTCAATATCTCGTAATTAATCCCCTGATAAATTATCAATATTTAAATCCCTAAATATGAAAATCAATTTACCCAATTTAATATCTAATTGGGTAGATCATTATTTTATTGATTATTTCCTCAACTAATCATTTCATTCAACAATGATTCGATAAATCTATTAGTTAACCTAAATAACCCAATTTAATGAAATTAACTACAAAAGGATTGTTGAAATTATTCCGTTTTTCATATATGTATTAAATTTATGATGATGGGAATTAATATCTAGGAAACATAATTGTATTCATTGACGGACATTATTTCAATAGAAAACACCATCATCTGAAGAGAAAAGCTACCTATATCATAGTTATGAATATAAATCCCCAAATCAAGATCAATGATATAATTATCTCATCAATAAATATCTATATGTTGAATCCTAGATCCAGAACTCGCTGATTTGGTTTAGATCTAAAAAAATAATGTATAAATTCCAATAAGTTATTTAGGAAAGAGAGAGAATATACTAGGATAAGATATGATATTTGATTTTGGATTTGAATCCTATATAATGAAGGTCAGGTGGCCATGGATCCCCTCCAAAAATCTCTATGATCATCTAAAATCATCATGTATGAAACCAAGGACCAATAAGAAGTGTTTCAGGGGTTTGATGGATTCAAAATATAATTTTCAGTTGAAATGAAATAGTGTGCACTGATTCCTGGGTAGGTTCACATGGTTAGATGATACCATTCTTGAAAAAAGAAAACCTCACCTTCTGGAGTTTCATACATTTTTGGTTTCCAGCACATTATTAGTTAAACTATGCACTAACTATGAGAAACTCTCTGCTAGGGTTCACACGGTTAGTTGTGATGGGTGCACGGTTTACCGAAACTATGAACCAACCATTAATAGACCCCCTTTCTCAAATTTTTCATAAGAAATCTACTCAATCACACCCCCTGTAATAAATCCAAACAAAATTACTTAAATAAATAAAAATATTACATGAAATCTTGCTCGAGAGAATAATAAGACATGTGAGGATCATACCCTTTTCATAGAATTCATCCATATTTTTCAAATATGTCTAGTCATGTATCATACAGATTGAGTTTTATGAGACTTTAACAAACCATTTTGAAAATATGAAGCCATTATGACATACCCTAATCAGTCCTTGTGATTAAACAATACCCCTAAGAGTACAACCATAACACAACATCAATCCAGTGTATCACTTATTTTGTTCAAAATATATACAAGTTACTAATATTAATATTAATATATATAT
This sequence comes from Viscum album, assembly GCA_963277665.1. NCBI lineage: Eukaryota > Viridiplantae > Streptophyta > Magnoliopsida > Santalales > Viscaceae > Viscum > Viscum album. Next base: position 23,090,289 of record OY728120.1, on the reverse strand, counting down.
ATATAATATAACAACGTTATAATTTTAAAAGGATTAATTATAATATATAAATAACAATATCATGGAAAATATATATATCACTCAATCAAATAGTACAAGTATTTGATGAAAAAATATCCTAATAAAGTCATTAAATTATAGAATGGATATGACTATATATATATATATCTGATTTATTCACGTATTTCTATTAAGGATTCATGAACACTAATAAATCCCATAAAATTAAAATTTCAATCCACTCAATGGTAACTCAGTGGTCAATTACCTAGGAGTTATCTAGACCTAATGTTTCTCCCCTTCTCACATCCCACACATTATATTTTAATTCTACACATTCCCATGTTATTTAATTAGAAAAGATGAAACCTTTGTTCTATTAAATTTTATAGCACCTCGATATAAACTAATATGTCTGACTGGATGAGCGACAATACCTCATAAGAATCTCACTCTATTAAATATGGTGTTTGATATCATCAAAAAACTCAGCAACATCATTTTATACCCTATACACATGTTAACTTATTGTTTTACCAAAAATATTATGTAATAAATAATAGTAAATAAGGTGGGTGAAAATAAAAATACATCGATGAAAAGACATTCAAAAAATAAATGGGCTCCCACTGTTGAATACAATGAATATAAATTTTTAAATTTGATAAATAATTATAACTCTGTAGAATTATAGGAATATTTTTTCCCAGTTTTGACAACAAAAGCATGTCCAAGGACACACCTGTATACGAAAATCCCAGTTCCATTATTTTTATCCAAATCAATGAATAAATCATGTGCATAAGGATTCATGAGAATGCTGTTAGAAATAAAACCCATATGGACTCCACTAGCGATCCCATTAAAATTGTGACATGTATAAGAGGTTTAATATATGAAAACAATAACAACTCAAGAAATAATATAAAAATAATATAATAAGACCCTATGTGTTAACCAAACCACCATAATATCTAGTGATTCCAAATTGTGATATATGCATGATGGATGAACAAGATGATTGAATTGACCAATAGATATGCACATGGATAGTGACATGTTACTCACTATCCAAAAGGAATCATGTCTTGGGTTAGGAAATAATGATTTTTAGCGAACATATACTCATTATATATGTGGAATAGAGTTTTTTCATGTTACTATGTATCCATGGGTTATTAGGTTTTGGTGAGGGGCCTATCTTTTTCAATCTCATATATCAGTATGTGACCATTATCACCATCTTCACATATAATATTAACTCCCCTTCTAACGTGTAATCACAAAATCATCATCCACTAAACATGTATACTAAAACTATACATTCATGTCATTATAATATTTCACAACATGTAAGATAATAATAACAAAGGTCAATATTATCATTAGAATAATATTTTAACAAAATATAACAACATGTGATCAACATCAAGAATAGTATCAAGTAACTCAAGAAATAATACATAAATCAATACGAATATATGGGTTTCATGGGATAAAAACACCCTCATAGGAAAAAAATATCAAACATTACACATATTATAACACAATAATAAAAAAGGAAACCATATTATATAAGGGACTAAAAATATTAAGAGATTCATACCTCATATTTATTGATGAATTAAACCATGGATCACCAAAGTATTGAATCCCATATAATATTTCACACCCAAAAAGTTGTTTCTAGCAATTTAAAGATATATATCTCAATTTCAGTTCATCAAAAAATAAGTATGGAGAAGTGTTATAAGATGAATCCATGTTAATATAGAATTCAGTAATTTAAAACTGAATAGATTATATCATGTTTTTTATAATATAATTTAAATTAGAGGTCACCAATTTACTACATAAGTAGTTGACTCAATAACCGATCAAGAATTCCCTATAATTTCATGAATAAACATTTGTTTTAAACCACAAATATTAATCTATAAATATTTTTTGAATAAAAAATATATTGAATATGTGATTCAATAAGAGAAACAGGTAAATATGATAGATCTAATGAATCAACCTTCGAAAAACCCAATGTCCACTCTTAATTAATATCTAAAAATTTTATTTTGTATAGAATTTAAATTATCAACCTGTATACCAATAGATTCACAATAGATGAATTGATGGATGAAATCAGTTTGATTAAGGGTAGATAAAAAAATTCTATTTTTTTATAAATCATTAAATAGAGAAATAAATCATCATTAGATCATCAGATAACTTATATATCATTTATATATCCAATCTCATATCCCAAAAATGAAGTGTAATTGTGATTAAATCTAAAGGAAACTAACCATTATTTTATAAATATATTTCTCCATCCATGATGAATCGAGGGTATACAAATGGGGTGTATGGAATCGATTTGAGGGATATAAAATCTGAAATAAGGAATTTGGTCTTATGATTTTGTAGAAAATAAGGCAATAATCCAATAGAATATACAATCCATGCCGTTCTTACATTGAACATCTATCCAAACTATAATGAATTCCAGTTTTCACCATTGACTCACCCATATGGTCTAGTTAGAACCGCCATGATTCTTTCAACACCCCTAGCCAGCTAGTGACACTCCTCCAGCTAGTAGGTGTGTCATGAAGAATGTTTAATAAATATAGGTACACTAAGAACTAAATGGTTGGATACACTGGATTGCTAGTTGTTGTATACATAAAACACTATTTCAAGCCTCAACTGAATCATTATACAATTAATTCTCAAACACTTTTAACATAGAAACACGGTATTTAAATCACACATGTTCTAAAGTAACCAATATAGATTATATACTTTTGGAATATTAAACATATCATTTATAAAATCATTGAGTTGATTTTACATAAAATATTTTATATTATGGGGAACCAAAGTCTCTTATATATGATAGAAAACTAATATACAATAAGCATTATAAGAAATTATGGGTCAAATAGAAGTTTATATTATTAATATGTTACAAGTATACTAAATATTAACTGCCCATATATCATAAAGTATTACATAAAGGAAAAAAATAAGTTTATATATAGAATTTTAGATGATTAATATTGAACTATCATTATATAAAGAAATTAGTTTCCAAACTATAAATTTTTAGAAAAATTGACATTACATATATAGATGGTTATTATTCTAGCATGAATAAAAGAAATATCAAAGTTTATCATGTTTTTTTCATATATAAGGATAAAATGGAGTGCATAATAAAAACCAAAATTGTATTCATACAATATTATAAATATTAGAATAATAATTTATACACTAATAGATTATATTTTAGGTCAATATATTATTTTTATACACATATTATATATTAGATATATTATAAAACACAAGAAAAAACCATCCAATTATAATTGTGGAATATAATAACAATCTTAATCTTTAACCATTATATATAAATATTCATAAAAATAAATAATTTTATTGTTTTCCCAGTTCAAATGTACCAATAAAATGATTAAACCATCAATTATTACCCTATAATTCAAATTATCTAAAATTTAAATATAACAAATATGATCATTTCTAGTGAATTTATTGATAATAGTTTAACCATAAATATTGATGATAAAAATCACATATCCTCAACTATAAGGAGATAGTAAGGTGATTGATTGTTCATTCATGGTTTACCCTATCTATATATAACATGTTATTAATTATTTAACAATGTTATAAAGAATTTGAGTTCTTATGAATTGTTTAATGAGTTATAATTATGTGATCCATTATGACATATATATTAACTCTCATTCTACAAAAAATATATTTGTTTTTAAATATTAATTTCTATGACATCATGTGTGTCAAAAAATATTATCATATAGAAAATAAGTTCTATGTATTTTTAAATAATATTAAATTGTTTCAAATATAATAATTAACATATAATAAACATGTATTATGCTATACACAAATGAATTTCTATAATATATTTCCTGAAATGAGGTAATGGTTTTTATAACATCATTATCTATTGTGTTTTGGGATTAGTCTGGGGATTAGAGGATGAAAACATGATTTTTTAGGGAACATGGAAAATTGAACTGTTAATTAGAATAGGTTTTTAGCCGTGTAGTAACTATGTGGTGTTATTATTTGTGGTTTTAGGGGTATTTTGTGTTTTCAGAATTAATATTCAAACCGTTCTATATGCCATGTGTACTATGTTGGGTGTGTGGTGTTTTTAAAATGGTGTCACATAGTTTGAGAATTATTTTTCAAAATCTTATGGTCCCTAGTGAAAACCAACCACCCATAGATAAAATGGATAGTTGGGGTGCCCAATTAAAGTGAATAGATAGTTTAACAGTTCAACCTACCCACAAAAACTATAAAACCCAGCTCGGATCTATTGAAAAGAGTGATTTAACACCTTTCCACATAATATTTTTCATGTATAATGACATCATCATTGTAACATCCCAGTTCCAGAATCCGCCCAGAGGCGCCCCATACCTGGTTGGTCACATATCCTCAAGCACATTTTCCCGAATGCTAGTGGATGCTAACTAGCAGAGAGGACCATGGGTGTGATTGTGCGGAAACTATACCCTCATTCGAAGAGTAACACAGTGGAAGAGAAACAGATAAAAATAGAGAACGTATTACTAATGTCATACTACAGTAAAAAGCGGATGACTGAAAGTAATAAGTAGCTGGAGCACATATAAATAATGATTCATGATATATATGGTTAATAAATCATCCAAACACGTCACAATGATGAAATACAGAAATAAACCAATGTACCCGAAAAATAGTAAACAGCTCTACAACATCGCAAGCCAAAGCATGGTCTCATGCTCACCATCTCCAAAGCAGTCATGTACCTGAAGTAGAAGGGATCTTTCACTTATCTATACCAAGGAAGATGTAATATCTCTGGGACTAAAATAATGTCCCAAATATTGTGTGAGACTAAATCCTATAAGGAAACCATGATGATATCAATGGCATCCTGCCTTTTTTTTCATTACTTTTCATTACATTTTACATAAAGAGGATATTTAATGTCTAGGGTTTTCGAAATCTGGAACATAATAGATGAAAACCTGACGCACGCCAGTCATAGGGCAAGGAAAAACAACTATTTCCTAAGTTAAAATGTAGTAAAGTGGTTGACCTAGGATGTCTCCCAGAGAGGAGTTCACACAAAACGAGTTGTCACTTTAAAAGGAGGGTAAAAAAATGTTTTGTTTTTGAAATGAAATTTGAAATTAAAATGATTGAAAAACTATGATATTTAAAAGGGTGATTTTTTCAGGGTCGGTTTCCTAATTTTAATGATATCCCTATTTAATTATATTAAAACCTCTTCTTCATTGATGATTAAAGTGAGTTTCCACAATCGTTTCCTTTCACTTCCTTGGTGAAATTATTATTGTGAGAGAAAACCTTACCAAGATCTTGGTTTGGTCAACTCTCCTTCCATGTGTAAAATAGTTGTATTGAATATAATTAATTTAAATGGGAAACACCCTATTGGGTTTTGATTATCCCAAACAATCATGAACATTCACTACACCTTTTACACGTACAGACGATCGTCGAGTACTTCACCACTAATTCCTTGTTAATTCCATCATATATAAACCATAAATTAGAGGAGGGAGATATTGATTATTTTACCACGGAAAAAATCAATAACGGAATCAATATACAAGAATGATCTAACTTGATAATAAAATCCGCTATAAGAAATTGAATACAACTTTGAATAAAAATAAATTTATTCAATTGCATCCAAGAACTAAAGCATTACAATGTAGAAAACTGACCCTTCCTCAATCACTCCAAATGTTTACCCCACCATGGTAAGGGTAATCGAGTTGAATGGGGAATATGAAGGCCTTACAATACTATTAAAAAGAAAAGAAATAAAAAATAAAGCCGAAAAGATCTTCTTCTTGGTGTCCCAAAAGGAATGGGATGGAGAATGGATGATTTGAGAGGGTAGAGCTCTCCTCCTTTTATAGCCATAATGTTTCCCCTGAATGTTGACGCATTGTAGCCCCATTAAATGACATCTTCACGCATTGAGCCCTTCTTGAATGTTGTTCATAATTCCCTTGGCCGTGTCCCCTCAACCTCTCAGTGGATGTGGACATGTATTCCGAGAGTTATGACCGTTTTACTATGAGAATTTATTCTGTCCAGTCAGACTCTCCAAAACGAAATCCTCCGGATTAGGGTGATTTAATGACCCCATACACGGACAATTCACTTGGTGTGTCCTTCATAAAAGATTCTCCAAAACTCCTTTCACATCCACCCACCTAATGTCTCAAGCTTTGGGCCCACATTGGATGTGTTATGGATCCCACACCAAAACTAGGAAGAACTTAAAACAGTTTTCTTGAGCCAAATTGTGAGTTTCTTTTGAGATTCCATATGGCCGATTCAGCTTTTGGTCCAAAAATATTAAATGAAACCCTGGAAGCTTAGAATCTGGAAAAGAAAGAATTTTGAAATTTGGATCAGTGTAGATAATGTTATGTCCAATGTACAGAAATAATTTAAAACTATTAAAAATCCAAAATGGCCAATTTTTTCTATTCAGCTCAAAATAACACCATTATCATAAAAATGAAACAATTCATCTTAGAAGAAAAATTTTGTGGGTTTAAAACAATGATATTCACTATAAATTAATTGAAAATATTTTCTCTAGGGCATGGAAAAACAATTATTCTTCTAAGTTAAAATGTAGTAAAGTGGTTGACCTAGGATGTCTTCGAAAGAGGAGTTCACACAAAACGAGTTGTCACTTTAAAACGAGTGTAAAAAATGTGTTGTTTTTTAAATGAAATTTGAAATTAAAATTATTGAAAAACTATGATATTTAAAAGGGTTATTAGGTAAGGGTAGGTTTCCTAATTTTAATGCTATCCTTGTTCAATTTAATTCAATCCTCTTCTTCTTTATTGATTAAAGTGAGTTTCCACAATCGTTTCCTTTCACTTCCTTGGTGAAATTATTATTGTGAGAGAAAACCTTACCAAGATCTTGGTTTGATCAACAATCCCTCCATGTGTAAAATAGTTGTATTTAATATCCTTAATTTAAATGGGCAATACTCGATCGGGTTTTGTTTATCCCAAACAATCAAGAACATTCACTACACATTTTACACATACTGATGATCGTCGAGTACTTCATCTCTAATTCCTGGTTTATTCCATTGTATATAAACCAGAAATTAGAGGGAGATATTGATTATTTTTACCAAGGAAAAAATCAATAATGGAATTAATATTCAAGAAGGATCGAACTTGATAATAAAATCTGCTATAAGAAATTGAAAACAACTTTGAAGAAGAAAGAAATTTATTCAATTGCGTCCAAGAACTCAAGAATTACAATGTAAAAAAACCAACCCTTCCCCAATCACCCCAAATGTTTACCCCACCATGGTAAGGGTAATCGTGTTGAATGGGGAATATGAAGGCATTAAAATACTATGAAAATGAAAATAAATAAAAAATAATGCCGAAAAGATCTTCTTCTTGGTGTCCCAAAAGGAATGGGATGGAGAATGGATGATTTGAGAGGGTTGAGCTCTCCTACTTTTATAGCAAGAATGTTTCCCCCGAATGCTGACATTTTGTAGCCCCAATAAATGACATCTTCACGCGTTGAGCCCTTCTTTAATGTTTTTCATAATTCCCTTTTTCGTGGCCCCTCAAAATCTCAGCGGATTTGGACATGTATTCCGAGAGTTATGACCGTTTTAATATGAGCATTTATTATGTTCAGTCAGACTCACCAAAACGAAATCCTCCAGATTAGGATGATTTAATGACCCCATAAATGGACGATTCACTCGATGCGGCCTTCATAAAAGATGCTCGAAAACCCCTTGCGCGTCCACACACCGAATGGCACAAGCTTTGGGCCCACATTGGATGAGTTATGGATCCCACACCAAAACAAGGTAGAACTGAAAGCAGTTTTCTTGAGCCAACTTGTGAGCTTCTTTTGAGCTTCCATATGGCCGATTTAGCTTTTGTCCAAAAATATTAAATGAAGCCCTGGAAGCTTAGAATCTGGAAAAGATCTAATTTTGCAATTTGGATCAGTGTAGTTAATGTTATGGCCAAAATATAGATATAATTTAAACTGTTAAAAATCCAAAATGTCCAATTTTTACTATTCAGCTCAAAATAACACCATTATCATAAAAATGAAACAATTCATCTTAGAGGAACACTTTTTTGGGTTTAAAACAATGATATTAATTATAAATTAATTGGAAATGTTTTCCCTGTCAAAACCCCATAAAAAAGTTTTCTAAAACACTCCTAAGGATTCATAAAAGGTTCATCCTTTGTACTATTACTACATCTCATATCCTGGAGACATACATCAATGGAAAGAGTGAGCAGAAGACTCGGTAAAGAAAATAAGTGAAACAATTGACATGTGATCTTGAGAAATATTAATATGAACATGATAAATGTCATAAATGAATGAGTAATTAATGAATATGAATATCATAATAAATATAGCATGAATCATAACTTGAATATTTGGCAACAACATTTCATTCAAACATTCATTAACATATCACCAAGGTTTATCCCCAAGGTGTCATAAAAATTACCAAGGTTATACAACAAGGTGTCATAAAACTTGTAATCTATAGAAATTAATTTATTTACCCAATGCATTGGAGTTATATCAAGGAACACCCTTAATATGTATTTATTTTAATGTGATCCACATAGATCATAATAAAACATTTCATAAATAACCAAAAGAGATTAAAATAAATGGGTTTCACTTCAATATCTTGACGTTTTAAAAGTGCTGAAAATAAGATAGTTATGTCATTTATAATCGATTGAAAGGGAGTGAGGGTTAAATTTATGTCAATTCCATAATCAAATATATCATTTTAGTGTATCTTTGAACACCCAAAGAAAAGAAATAGTTTTTGGTATTCACATAAATAAAACAAGTGATTTTTTTTATTAAAAGAGAGAAGAATTTTGAGACGAAATTTCTACTGCATAACTGCTATATAACATGGTTTTAGAAAATAATATAAAGAGAGGGGACAAATGTCTCCCATAAATAAATGAATACTTTTATAGTAGAGGTACTGAATAATAAGAAATAAGATCATGGTGTGGATAACTTAATGACACACCACATGAAAATGGAACATGAATGGAAAGAGAAAGCATGATTTCATTTATGAAAATTCGCCATCCTAACAACGTCATATAAAAATTCAGAAAATCAATTAATGATAGAGGAAAGGGTCTCTCATTATTTCGAAATGAAATGGATCATAGTAACGATATATAATAACTACCCACCTCATAATAAAATGTAACTATAAGAATAACATAATGAAAGTCATTACTTAATAGAGGAGGGAGAATGTATCCCTTTCCATAAAGTGTATCTTCGAAAGCATGATGGTTGAGACAATGGGAGGCTTTAGGGAATCTTTGGAGGACTCCTCAGAGGTATGGAGACCAGAACATCATTTAGGACGATTTTGGAATGAAATGAATGATGAAAATGACTTGATATTTATATGAAAAGTGAGAAAATAAATTATTAATTTCCAAGGGACCCCTCATTGGTTGTATTTGCAAAACCATGGGCTTTCCCATGGTATTTTCACATGGTATTGGCCACTTGGGACACCTCATAGCATATATAACTATTCATAAGTTGACCAGAAATCTTACATAATTATTGCATCATTAATGATCTCGTTAAACACCCAAAACTAAAAACCATATTTTTTGTATTTACCGAAAAATAAACTGTTTCAGAAAAATTGCAAAAAATCACCATAACCTAATATCGATGATCTAAATTCAAAAATAAACCCCATTTTAGGAAAATAATTTTATAATTATTTTTAATTTAATATATTAATAAAATCATTATTTATTCCAAAAAATACAACTTTAAAACTATAACTAATTTTGTAACAACTTAAAAAAGTAATCATGGTCCCATAAAATTATTTTATAACCATAACACAATAAAGTAATAATTTATGATTATATTTAATGAAAATATATTTACATTTTAAATTATAAAAATAATTATAGTGTTGTAAATAAAATATTTTTGACATAAAAATTTACCAAAACTTTTACAATGATCATTTTTCCACTTTTAAGATATTTTGTATATATACATACATGGGTGAAGTTACTAATTTTTTGGCCTATTTACTATTCATTAGTGTTCATACGTGTATGTTACTATTCATACATTATTATTCACTAAAAATCGAGTTGATCTTATTATACTATAAATTTCTCACTGATCACAACTGTAGAAGACCATTTTTTGAAAATCATTTCACATATTAATTATTTAAAGAATACAAAAAATATTAAAATACCCCTTTTTTCAAAATTCATAAATAATACACATCCTATATTTATCCAGATATTTTAAATTCACAAAATTTTCCATAATAATAAATAACAATTTTATTTTTATAAAATGATTACGCAAAGCAGCTAAAGTCACGTGGCATAGCCTCTTATAACACCAACATAAGACCTATGTGTAAGGTGTGTTGTGGTGATAGAATCTTGTGGTTGATTGGACAATATTTCCTGAGTGGTGACTTCTATCATATTGAACTTCTCCACATAGGCGATTCCGTTCAAGCATCACATGTTGAAGTTCATCTTGGGCTTGGCCTAGAGAAAAGCACAGTGATTCTACCTCCTACCCAAGCACTAACAGATGGGCTTCATATGGCCTGAGTCTACTATATGAGGCCATTCAATCTTCTTTCCATATTAACTTACCAAGATATCATTATTTATAAAAACCCAAATTTAAGATTATAGTTTTCAATGGTCATATTGACCAACAGACATATAACATTCAAAAACCAATAGTCACATTTTAATTATACCCACTTCATTATTTAATGGATATAGTTTTTTTGAGTATAAAATTAAATAACACACAAATTTTGGAAACAAATATAATTAAAAAGTTCAGGTCATTACATTATTCCCCCCTCATGAAATTTCATCCCTGTAATTATATCTCGTACCCTCTGATGAGAAATGTTGTGGGTACTTCTATCGCATATAATCCTCCAATTACCAGGTGGCTTCTTCACATTTGTGGTTCCTCCACAACTTCATAATAAGGTGGGTAGTCTTGTTACATAGAACCTTGTCTCTTCAGTCCAAGATCTCCACCAGCTACTCCTTATAAGAGGCCATGTTTTAGTTGTACCACCTATGGATTAAGTACATGTGAAGGGTCAGGTATTCACATCCTCAAGAGGGATACATGGAAGACATCATGAACTTTTGATCGATTTAGAGGAAGTGCAATCTAATAGGCCACTGCTCCCACATGATCAATGATTTCATAGAGGCCAATGTACCTAGGGTTGAGCTTCCCTTTTTTCCCAAACCACATGACTCTCTTCTAAGGTGAATCTGAAGAAATACATTGTCACCAACATCAAAATCCAAGTCCCTTTGACGGTTGACGACATAGATCTTTTCTGAATCTGAGAAGCCTTATTGTGTTGCCAGATGGCATGGACCTTTTCTGTCATTTCTAACACAATATTAGGCCCAAAAAGTTTCCCCCCACCAGCTTCATCCTAACAAGTAGGAATTTTACATCTCTTCCCATATATAGCTTCATATGGTTCCATTTGAATTCTTGTGTGGATGCTTTTCCTGTAAGAGAAAACAAATAAAGTGATATGTTGATACCATCCTTCTTTAAATTCTAATGAGAAAAGTCTCAACATTTCCTTGATTGATTGAACAGTCCATTCAGATTGGCCATCAGTTTGGGGATGATAGGCAGTAATGAAATTCAATTCAGTGCTTAGATATTATGGAATATTTATCCAGAATATTGATGTGAACCATGGATCATGACCAGATAGGATAGAAATTGGAAATCAATGCAACCATACCCCTTCCTTTACATAAATCCTGGTATGTTTATCAAGAGATAAATCTTCCCAAATAGAGATAAAATGGGCAGTCACAGTGAGACGGTCCACAATAACCCATATAGCATTATTTCCTTTGGATGTTCATGGGAGACCAGTGACAAAGACCATAGTGATATTGTCCCACATCCATGCTGGTATGGGTAGTGGTTGCAATACCCCTTTAAGATTTTGTCCCTCCTCCTACACATGTTGATATACCAAGAACCTTGATGTGTATTCAATGGTATCCCTTTTCATATTATCCCACCAATAATGGTCACGAAGGTCCCTATAAATTTTTGTGCTTCTAGGATTTATAGAGAAAGTAGAGCTATGAGCTTCATCCATCAGCTCCTTATTTATTTCTACAATAAATGGAACATATAGTCTTTTACAAAATTTTAGTACACCGTCTTGATTAGTATTGAACTCAGGAAACTTCACATCCTTCAATGCCTCAAATGTATTCTATAATAAAGGAAATTATTTCTGAGATTTCATTATCTTCTCTAGTAATGATGGTTGAGAAATCATTTGGGTTAGGGTTGATGATGTCCCATTCTTTATAATTCCCATGTCCAGTTTTACTAGGTCATGGATCAAATGATCTCTTTTATAGAATCCCGCCTCTTTATCACATAAACTTTCATTTCATTTTACAAAACTGAGGATCTTTAAGGTTTAGTGTCTTGGAAACCAGGAACTTTAAACATGAAAACATAAAATATTCTTCTAAAACACTTGAAAGGATTCTCCTCATGTTCATCCTAGGTTCATTACTTCATCACATAACCTGGGAGCATACATCAAAAGAATGGGTGAGCAAAAATCCCAGTAAGGAAAACAAGACAACCATTTTACATGTGAACTTGAGATACTTCAATAAGGTCATGAAAACGAACTTTAAGGCATGAAAATGAAATAAAGAGGCATATCAGAATTACATTTTTCATAACTTAAAAATTCAGCTACATCATTTAACATAGACAATCATGAACATATTACCAAGGTCCATCCCCAAGGTGTTATTTGAAAATTACCAAGGTTATTCACCAAGGTATCGTGAAAATTGTAATCTCTAGTGGTTACATCATTACCCAATGCATTGGAGCGCTATCAGGGCGCACCCTTAAATTTTCCTTTATTATCATGTGATCCACATATATCATCATCAAACATTTCATAAATAACCCATATAGTATAAAATAAATGGGTTTCATTTCATAATCATAACGTTTTAAAAACTGCTTTAAAGACATGATCTTTACATCACTTTAAAACCCACAGAAAAGGAAGGTGGGTCTCATGTATGTAAATCCCAGAATTTAAAATAGAACATTTTGGTATATATGTGAATACCTGTTTAGAAGAAAGAGCTTTTTGTATTCACTTAATAATATAAAATAACTTTAGAAAAAGAGAGAGACATTTTGAGACGGAAATTCTGCAGCATAACGGCTATGTTACGAGGTTTTAGAAGACATTAAAAAGAGAGGAAAAATGGGTCAAACATTCAAAAATGACCCGTAAAATAGTAGATGGACATAATAAGAAGGATACATGATCATGGTAATGAAATTTCAAAGACATACCATTTGAAATTAAAAACATTGAAGGAATACAAAAATTAGATTTCTCTTATGAAAGTTCGGCTGCCTAACGGCGTTACTTAAACATCAACAAAAATGATTTGAAAAGATCAAATAGGGTCTCTAATCATGTGAACATAAGAGTTCAGTATGATAGATATATATATAATTCCCCAACATAACAAAAGTAACTTGAAAGAATCGACATGAAAGTAGAACTTCAAAACGAGAAGGGTGAAGAACCACTTAAAAATTCGGCAGCCTAACGGCGCCACTTAAAACTTCAAAATACTGAATTGAAGAGATCAAATGGGGTCTCTCATCATATGAACATAAGAGTCCCGTATGATAGATATAGAGATTATACCACAAAATAACAAAAAGGAACTTGAAATAATTTACATGAAAGTAGAACTTCAAAACGAGAAGGGTGAAGAACCACTTAAAATTTTGGCAGCCTAACGGCGCCGCTTAAAACTTCAAAATACTGAATTGAAGCGATCAAATGGGGTCTCTCATCATATGATCATAAAAGATCAGTATGATAAATTTAGAGATCATACACCAACATAATAGAAAGTAACTTGAAATACTTTACATGAAAAAAGATCTTGAAAAATGAGAAGGGAGAAAGAATCCATTACAAAAAATTTGGCAGCCTAACGGCGCCCCTTAAAACTTCATAAAACGAAATAATGAGAGCAAGAGGGGATCTCTCATTATATGAACATAGAAAGTTCATTAAGAGGAGTATAAAAGAACATCCTCCAACATAAGAACATGGAGCACAAAAGGAATGACATAAAAGAGATTACTTGAAATAAAAGAGAGAGGTCGGATCCCTTACCTTAAAACATAACTCTTAAAACTCAAAGGTTGGGACCTTGAGGGCTTGGGGGCACCATGGGAGGACTCCTTGGGAGGTAATGAGACCATAAATACGTTGGGGGAGAGTGGGGAGTCGAATGGATGAGAGGATGGCTTGGTATTTATAGGAAAAGTGAGGGGACAAGGCATTAATGGCAAAGGGACACCTCATTAGTGGTTCTGGAAAAACCATGGGCTTGCCCATGGTATTTGCCCATGGTATTGGCCACTTGGGACACCTCATACCTTATCTCACTATTCATAATTCGAACATATTGATTACAAACTAAATACATCATTTAATGATGTCATTAAACACCCATAACTTAAAAACTGTATTTTCACTATTCATCAAAAATTCAACTTTCTCAGAATAATCCCAAAATTTCACCTTAACCAAATATCAATGCTCTGATTACAAATATGAACTCCATTTTATAAAAATAATTTTCTAAATATTTTGAATTTAATTTTTAAATAATAACACTATTCACCGAAAATTCATTTTTTCAGAAAAAAACCCCAAAAATTACCATAACATAATATTGGTTCTCTGAGTTCAAAAATGAAATCCGTTTTATAAAAATAATTATCTAAATATTTTTAATTAAATTTTTAAATAAAAAACACTATTCACCCGAAAAAACTAATACTTGAATAATAATTTATGAAACCGTTATTTAACCATTTTATTGAATCACATTACTTAATCAAGGTTCCTATATTATATTAATACTTTCTTTATGTGAGATTACTAATCCATTTGGACACATTACTAATCCTAATCATAAAATCAGTATTCATAATTTACTATTCATCAAAAATTAAGTTGATCTTATTAGACTCTAAATTTCGTACTGAACATAATTGTAGAAGACCATTTTTCGAAAATCATTACACATTTTTAATTACTTACGGTTTACACAACCATTTTTAAAATATCCTTTTTCTAAAATTCATCAAAAATATGCATACTATATTTATCCGGTCATTTGAAAATTCATAAACTTCATCATAAGAAGAAATCCCTATTTTTATTTAAAACAAAGTATTACACAAGGCAGTTACGGTCTCCTTACATAGCCCCTTATCACACCAGCATAGGACCTAAGTGTAAGGTGTGCTAAGGTGAGAGAATCTGAGGGAGGATCGGCCAACATCGCATGAGTAGTAATTTCTATCAGTTTGAACTTCTCGCGAAGGCGATCCCGTTCTTGCTTTATACGATGAAGTTCAGGTTGGGTTTGGTCCAGAGCAAAGCCCAGTGGTGCTACCTCCTTCCCAAGTTCTTTTAGATGGGCTTCGATCGGTCCACGACTACTGGGTGACGCCATCGAATCTTCTTTCTATATTAATTAACCAAGATTACTTGTATTTAGAGACAATAATCAAAATGTTTAGTTTCCAGTGGTCATATTGACCAATGGTCATATAAGAGTAAAAAACCAACAGTATCATTTTAATTATACTCATGTTATCAAATGAAACATTTTTGTTGAGTATAAAAATAAAATAACACATAAAATTAGGAAACAAGATTTATTCAAAATTTCGGGTTGTTACAATCTTCCCCCCTTAAGAAATTGCGTCCTCGCAATTTTTTTAAATTAGGTTTTGAAATTTCGTTGAAAGTCCCACATCGGAAAAGGAGTCAGTAAAACTATTACTTTAAAAGAAAGAAAGGGAAGTACGAAGGTCACCCGAGTTATCCCACACTAGGATTCCATGTAGGAAAACATGGACATGGAGGAGAAAACAAAGGGTCAAGTTCTGTGGGAGAGTGACAGAGAACATGATTAGGAGAAAGTTAACCATGAGAAAATCCCAAACTTATGATGTGTGTAAATGATCTTTGATTACCTAGTAGGAAACGTAAACCAACAACGTTTTTTTTTACGTTCCTTTTCATAATTTTGAGGAATTCATTTACAACATAGAACAAAAACATAAGGAAGTATATCTACCTTCATGTAGAGTTTCACCCATTAATAAGTTTCTACCAAAACTAATCTTTTCTCCCAAATGATGAGCATTCAAAACTACTTGGTCTCATCAAAACAAAAGAATCATTTTCTAGAGAATCACATAATCCACAAAAGATTAACTATCTATTTCTTCTATCTTTAAACATTATCTCAAAAACAGAAAGGGTAAGGTTAAAAAACTCTTCAAAAAGGAAGAATTCCATAGGAATGGAAACAAATTTTAAATCATCAATGTTCCATGGTAATACCCAAAGTTCATCATAGACCATCCCATAAATAACGGTCCTTAAAATTCCTAAAAATAAACCAAACTAAGATTGAAACCCAAATACAAGAAGGATTTGATAACATAGTCTTCCAAAATAAAGTCCATTGTTCATCTCCAAACAACATCAAACACTCCTAACGTCTTATAAAAAAATTATCTAAACTAAACATATTTTACCCAAGATAGGTTAATCATTCTCATAAGTGACCTAAATTACTATAAGTCCACCATAAATTCATCGATTCTTCCAAATATAAGTCAACCTTACTCCTCAATGAAAATACCTTAGTAATCTATTTACCTCAATCATATAGGGTCCCTAAAATAGTGAACGTATTCCAAAATAACAATCATCTTTTAATCCCCTAATCACCTCTGTCATATTAATACGACAATCGTCGCATTTCCTATCACATTGGTTTTTGGGACATGTTCTTCCATTTCCCACCATTAACTAAGAAAAGAAACTATAATTAGGGGATTATTTACTTAGCTAATAATCATGAAAAGGAAATATTAAGCATAAAAGGATAAACATGTAGAATAAAAGTATATCCTAACTTGTGATCCTCTAGGTTCCAATCTAGGTTATCCATGATCATATATTCTTATGTGAATCTTTATTTTGTTTTATCCTTGTTCCTTTAATAATGTTTCATACTAAGCTTATGAATTTACCAAAGCATATCCCCCGAGAGTGTCGTAACCAAGAGTGCAGCAAGGCCCATTGTCGTGTACCAGTTCTCGTTCGAGTCTAGCTCAAAGCGGTGTTTTCAGGTTTTACCCCTATGTACATCTGTGCCAGAGCCACCTCTACCTGCTCGTATCCAGACAGGGATGTATTTGCTTGGAAACCCCTTACTCAATACTCACCAAAATACCAGGAAGATTTACTATATTTAAACTTTTCTATAGGGTTCTTCCTAGATTTTTCATATCCTAATTTCCACAAATAACCAAACCATCCTTTGATACCAACTATAGCATCCCGCCTCTTTATCACATAAACTTTCATTACATTTTACAAAACCGAGGATCTTTAAGGTTTAGTGTCTTGGAAACCAGGAACTTTAAACATGAAAACATAAAACATTCTTCTAAAACACTTGAAAGTCTTCTCCTCATGTTCATCCTAGGTTCATTACTGCATCACATAACCTGGGAGCATACATCAAAAGAAAGGGTGAGCAAAAAGCCCAGTAAGGAAAACAAGACAACCATTTTACATGTGAACTTGAGATACTTCAATAAGGTCATGAAAAAGAACTTTAAGGCGTGAAAATGAAATAAAGAGGCATATCAGAATAACATTTTTCATAACTTAAAAATGTGGCTACATCATTTAACATAGACAATCATGAACATTACACCAAGGTCCATCCCCAAGGTGTCATTTGAAAATTACCAAGGTTATTCGCCAAGGTATCGTGAAAATTGTAATCTCTAGTGGTTACATCATTACCCAATGCATTGGAGCGCTATTCGGGCACACCCTTAAATTTGCCTTTATTATCATGTGAGACACATATATCATCATCAAACATTTCCTAAACAACCCATATAGCATAAAATAAATGGGTTTCATTTCATAATCATAACGTTTTAAAAACTGCTTTAAAGACATGATCTTTACATCACTTTAAAACCCACAGAAAAGGAAGGTGGGTATCATGTATGTAAATCCCAGAATTTAAAATAGAACATTTTGGTATATATGTGAATACCTTTTTAGAAGAAAGATCTTTGATTATTCACTTAATAATATAAAATAACTTTAGAAAAAGAGAGAGACATTTTGAGACGGAAATTCTGCAGCATAACGGCTATGTTACGAGGTTTTAGAAGACATTAAAAAGAGATGTAAAATGGGTCAAAAATTCATAAATGAACCGTAAAATAGTAGATGGACATAATAAGAAGGATACATGATCATGGTAATGAAATTTCAAAGACATACCATTTGAAATTAAAAACATGGAAGGAATACAAAAATTAGATTTCTCTTATGAAAGTTCGGCAGCCTAACGGCGTTACTTAAACATCAACAAAAATGATTTGAAAAGATCAAATAGGGTCTCTCATAATGTGAACATAAGAGTTCAGTATGATAGATATATAGATAATTCCCCAACATAACAAAAGTAACTTGAAAGAATTGACATGAAAGTAGAACTTCAAAACGAGAAGGGTGAAGAACCACTTAAAAATTCGGCAGCCTAACGGCGCCACTTAAAACTTCAAAATACTGAATTAAAGAGATCAAATGGGGTCTCTCATCATATGAACATAAGAGTCCCGTATGATAGATATAGAGATCATACCACAAAATAACAAAAAGGAACTTGAAATAATTGACATGAAAGTAGAACTTCAAAACGAGAAGGGTGAAGAACCACTTAAAAATTTGGCAGCCTAACGGCGCCACTTAAAACTTCAAAATACTGAATTGAAGCGATCAAATGGGGTCTCTCATCATATAATCATAAAATATCAGTATGATAAATTTAGAGATCATACACCAACATAATAAAAAGGAACTTGAAATACTTTACATGAAAAAAGATCTTGAAAAATGAGAAGGGAGAAAGAATCCATTACAAAAATTTCGGCAGCCTAACGGTGCCACTTAAAACTTCATAAAACGAAATAATGAGAGCAAGAGGGGATCTCTCATTATATTAACATAGAAAGTTCAGTAAGAGGAGTATAAAAGAACATCCTCCAACATAAGAACATGGAGCATAAAAGGAATGACATAAAAGAGATTACTTGAAATAAAAGAGAGAGGTCGGATCCCTTACCTTAAAACATAACTCTTAAAACTCAAAGGTTGGGACCTTGGGGGCTTGGGGCACCATGGGAGGACTCCTTGGGAGGTAAGGAGACCAGAACTTCGTTGGGGGAGAGTGGGGAGTCGAATGGATTAGAGGATGACTTGGTATTTATAGGGAAAGTGAGGGGACAAGGCATTAATGGCAAAGGGACACCTCATTAGTGGTTTTGGCAAAACCATGGGCTTTCCCATGGTATTTTCCCATGGTATTGGCCACTTGGGACACCTCATACCTTATCTCACTATTCATAATTCGAAAATATTGATTACAAACTTAATACATCATTTAATGATGTCATTAAACACCCATAACTTAAAAACTGTATTTTAACTATTCATCAAAAATTCAACTTTCTCAGAATAATCCCAAAATTTCACCTTAACCAAATATCAACGCTCTGATTACAAATATGAACTCCATTTTATAAAAATAATTTTCTAAATATTTTTAATTTAATTTTTAAATAATAACACTATTCACCGAAAATTCATTTTTTTCAGAAAAAACCCCAAAATTTACCATAGCATAATATCGGTGCTCTGAGTTCAAAAATGAAATCTGTTTTATAAAAATAAGTATCTAAATATTTTTAATTAAATTTTTAAATAAAATACACTATTCACCCGAAAAAACTAATACTTGAATAATAATTTATGAAACCGTTATTTAACCATTTTATTGAATCACATTACTTAATCAGGGTTCCTAGATTATATTAATACTTTCTTTAAGTGAGATTACTAATCCATTTGGACACATTACTAATCCTAATCATAAAATCACTATTCATAATTTACTATTCATCAAAAATTAAGTTGATCTTATTAGACTCTAAATTTCGTACTGAACATAATTGTAGAATACCATTTTTCGAAAATCATTACACATTTTTAATTACTTAAGGTTTACACAACCATTTTTAAAATATCCTTTTTCTAAAATTCATCAAAAATATGCATACTATATTTATCCGGTCATTTGAAAATTCATAAAATTCATCATAAGAAGAAATCCCTATTTTTATTTAAAACAAAGGATTACACAAGGCAGTTACGGTTTCCTTACATAGCCCCTTATCACACCAGCATAGGACCTAAGTGTAAGGTGTGCTAAGGTGAGAGAATCTGAGGGAGGCTCGGCCAACATCGCACGAGTGGTAATTTATATCAGTTTGAACTTCTCGCGAAGGCGATCCCGTTATAGCTTTATACGATGAAGTTTAGGTTGGATTTGGTCTAGAGCAAAGCCCAGTGGTGCTACCTTCTTCCCAAGTTCTGTTAGATGGGCTTCGATCGGTCCAAGACTACTGGGTGAGGCCATCGAATCTTCTTTATATATTAATTAACCAAGATAACTTTTATTTAGAGACAATAATCAAAACGTTTAGTTTCCAGTGGTCATATCGACCAATGGCCATATAACAGTAAAAAACAAACAGTATAATTTTAATTATACTCATGTTATCAAATGAAACATTTTTGTTGAGTATAAAAATAAAATAACACATAAAATTAGGAAACAAGATTTATTCAAAATTTCGGGTTGTTACATCTTTGAATCCTCATAATGGACAGAACAACTGGGTTGTTCCTGCTTAATGCATCAGCGAGTTTTCTTTCTCATTAGGTATGTTAGTGAATTGAACAATCATAGTATTTAATGAGTTCCAACCATCTCCTTTTGGCTCATGTTCAATTCATTTTGTGTGAAAATATACTTCAAACTTTGGTGGTCTATGTATTTATCACATTTATCCCCATCACGATAGTGGCCCTATATCATAATAGTAAAAACAACTACAGCTAGCTCCAAATCATGTGTATGATAGTTCTTCTCATTATTCTTCAACTGTCGAGATACATAAGAAATGACCTTGTCATTTTTCATGAGGACGCACCCAAGACCATTCAGATATGTATCACTAAAAATAAAAAAAAAATCTCCAGTTGAGGGAATAGTTAATAGGAGTGTAGTAACCAATCTTTTCATTAGCTATTGAAAACATTCCCCAAACTCCTTTTTCCAGATGAACTTGACCCCTTTTCTAGTTAACATGGTTAATGTATTAGAAATTCGTGAAAATATTTTCACAAATATCATATAATATCCCACTAATCCAAGGAAACAATGAATCTCAGTTATTGTTGTAGAATGAGGCCACTCCTCTTTAACTTTGGTCATTACAGGGTCAACTGTGACTGCATCATTGGTAACAATCTGCCACAAAAAAGAAACTTTTTGTAACCAGAATTTACATTTACTAAACTTTCCAAAATGCCTACCCTTCTATAGAGTATTTAAAATTACCCTTAGATGATCCTCATGATCCTCACGAAATTTCAAATATATCATAATATCATCAATAACAACTACCTAAATGTTATTAAGGTAGTCCTTAAAGATAAATTCATAAAATCCATAAAAATATCATGTGCATTAGTCAGTACAAAAGGCATAACAACAAACTCATAATGCCAATATCTTGATCAGAAGGAAGTTTTTGGAATATATTCTTTCTTCACCCTCAATGGATGATAACTAGATCAAAGATCCATCGTAGAGAAGAATTAACCCCCCACAAATATGTTCAAATAAATCATCAATACATGGAAAAGGCTATTTGTTCTTTACTATGATCCCATTCAGTTCTCTATAATCTATGCATAGTCGCATCGATCCGTCCTTCTTCTTCACAAAAAGAATAGGTGCTCCCCAAGGAGACACACTTTATCCGATAAACCCCTTCTCGAAAAGATCTTGTAGTTGTTTCTTTAATTACTCCAGCTGCACATTTTCCATCCTATACGAGGTCTCTGATATCAGATGAGAACTAGGTACGAGTTCAATGGAGAAATATACCTCTCTATCTGGGGGAGGTCTAGGTAACTCCTTAAGAAATACATCTATGTATTCTTGGATGATGGGGACATTTTCTATCATCAAAATCTCATTTACTTATTCTTTTTCACCAATCAATTCCATAAAGAATGATATAGGGGGTTCTTCTAGACAAAGATCAGGTGTAGATATCTATACATGGAAGATAATTGTAGGTTATACATTCATTCCTACTGATATTTCCTTACTTCTATAATTGATCTTAGCTTTATACTTTGAGATCCATTCCATCCCTGGTTTTATTTCAAATTCTAGCATGGGAATGACTACAAGATTTGTTATAAGATTGTTCTCACCAAAGTCAATACTAGAGTTTCTAAACACTAATGATGCTTGTATAATCCCAGCAAGATTCTTGACTGATAACTCGACATTTATCAAGTTGGTGGTTGATTTCAAATTCCTTGAAAATTTGGAGGAATTAAAGGTATACGTTGAACTGGAATCAAAAAAGGTACTTTCTCAATTTGAGAGAACAATAAGAGTACTTTCTACCACATCATTTGGAGCATAAAATGAAGCTATCGTGATAAAGAAAGAATGTCATTGCTCCCTTGGACTTTGTGGAGGCTGATAGATGTTCCCCTACACTGCCCTTGGATTAGGATGGTGATTGGAAATGTGACCAAGTTGTCCACACATAAAGCACTGAACATTAGGTAGGGCCTTCTCCATCTTCCCATTGCCATTAGTGTTTGGAAGTTGAGTTTTCACCTCACTCTGAAAATTCCTCGCAATATGGCTATCTCTTTCACACATGTAGCATTTCCCGCTCTTGAGCAGAAAATTCCCCCAATGCTTCTTCTATCATTTAATATACTTGGGGAATTGTACTTGTTGTCTACTCTACCCTGATCAAGGGTCCTCCCTATACTGGGCTCTGACGATCCCTTTTTTCATTTGATTAATGATTCCACTACATCTCACTGAACTCTAGTTCTACTTTCATTGCACTCAATACGATCACCTCATAGCAGTCATAATCTCGGTTGGCTAGATTCTTCCTTAGATGAGGTCTCAGTCCACCGAGGAATATATCAATCATACCATTAGGATCAATGAAAAATCTTGAGGTATAACTGGGTTGTCTTATAATGTTCATCTCATTGATTCCCACATATTCATTCTCCTTCTACATCAGCTCAACAAACTCCTTCCCCAATTTGGATATGATGGAACGAGGTAATTACTTACTCAAGAAGATACCTCTGAACTCTTCCCACTCTAAAGCTTAAACCTCCACTCTTTGCCTCAGGTTTTTAATCATTTACCACAACTGATCATCTTATCCCACTAGGCGATAAAGATCTAGGGTGACCTTATCTTGCTCTGAACAGTGGATCACAGAAAAGATCGTCTCTATAGAGCTAATCCACTGCTCATAAATCAATGGGTTAGTTGATCCACGGAAGGTTAGTGGTCGTTGACGCATAAAGGACTCAACATAATGTTGTTCCATTCACAGTGAGATTAGTCTCTCAGCTTGATTTAACTTATTTCCCATAACATGAGTCAGTTGGTTCATCATTTTCATGAATGTTTCCATTGCATCTTTCATCGGAGGGCCATCAATGCATTGACTATTGCGGTTACCATTTTCTTAGTTCCGCCTTTTTTGTACCTTTTTTAAATTAATAAAATCATAGTGAGAAACATATTTCATTTACGAATCTTTTAACAATAACGGATTTTATGTCTTAAAACAACTTTTAAAAAATACATTTCCCTATATGTCCTTCATAATGATTCATAAAAAGCTTATGAGTAACCAAACATATCACCCAGAAGTGTCATAACAATGATTGCAGCGAGGACTGTTGTTGTATACTAGGATACCCTGGGTCAAGCCCAAAACTCCTTGTCAGAGTTTTCACTCCAAGGTACCTTGGTGCCAGAGCCGCCACTACCTACTCGAATCCGAAGATGGATGTATTTTCTTGATAAACCACTTACTCAATACTCACCATAATTCTAGGACTTTTTCCTATATTTAAGCATTTCTCTATGATTCATCGTAATGTTTTCATAGTCTAATTTCCATAAATAACTAAACTATAATTTTATTCCAACTATGGCATCCCACATTTTTATTACATAATTTTTCCTTAAATTTTACATACAGAGGATATTTAATGTCTAGTGTCTTGGAAATCAAGAACCTAATACATGAAAACAACATAAAAATTTATTCTAAACCTCCCATAAGGCTTCATCAAAGGATTATCCTATGTAAAATTAATGAATCTCATATCATGGATACATACATCAATGGAAAGGGTGAGCATAAGTCTTGGTAAGGAAATCAAGTGAAACAGTTGACATGTGATATTGAGGAACGTAAATAAGAACATGATAAAAGTCATAAAGGCATGAGAAATGTAAGAATAGAGATATCATAATAAAAAGTGCTTGAATCATAAATTTAATATGTCGCTAAAACATTTCATTCAGACCTTCATGAACATATCCCCATGGTTTATCCTATATGTGTCCTAAAAATTACAAAGGTTATTCACCAAGGTATCAGGAAACATGACATCTCTTGAGATTAATTTCATTACCTAATTTATTAGAGAACTATCTAGGAACACCCTTAATATGAATTTATTTTCATATGTTCCACATTTATAATAATAAAACATTTCATAAATAACCCATAGAGAGTAATAGATATGGGATTCAGTTTAAAAGCGTGACGTTTTAAAAGTGGTTAAAAATAAGATCGTTATGTCATTTATAAGCCATGTAAAGGGAGTGAGGATTACATGTATGTCAATTATATAATTAAATAAATAATTTTTTTTATCTATGAACACCCATATAAAAGAAATAGGTCTGGTTATTCACATAAATAAAATAAGTTATTTCCTAGAGGAAAAAAGGGAAAAGTTTTGAGATGAAATTTTTGTCACATAATGGCTATATAACATGGTTTTAGAAAATAATATAAAAAGTGGGGACTAGGGACTCCCATAAATAAGTGAATAATTTCATACTAGATGTACAAAATAAAAAGAAACAAGATCATGGTGTGTATAATTTAATGATATACCACATTAAAAACAAACATCCAAGGAGAGACAAAGCGAGATTTCTTTTACGAAAATTCGGCAGTCTAGCGGTGTCACATAAAAATTCTAAAAACAAATTCATGAGAGTGGAAAGGATCTCTAATCACTTGGAAATGAAATGTATGGTAGTGAAGATATAATATAAAAATCCCCCTTATAATAAAATGGAACTGTAAGACATAACATAAAGGAAGTCATGACTTAAAAGAGGAGGGAGAGAAGATCTCGTTCCTTGATGAGTAACTTCGAAAGCATGAAGGTCGGGACCTTGGGAGGCATGAGGGAACATTGGGAGGACTCCTTGGGAGTTAAGGAGACTATAAAATAATTTAATAGGATTTTGGAATTAAAATGAATGAGGGAAATGTCTTGGTATTTATAGTAAATATGAGGGAAGAAATTATTAATTTGCATTGGACACCTCATCGGTGGTATTTGAAAAACCATGGGCTTGCCCATGGTATTTTCCCATGGTATTGGTCAAATGGGAAACCTCATAGCATATATCACTATTCATCAGTCAACAAGAAATATTACATCATTATTGCATAATTAATGGTGTCATTAAACACCCAAAACAAAAAAATGTATTTTTACCATTCACCGAAAATTCAACTATATCAGAAAAATCCCAAAAATTCACCCTAAACTAATATCGATTCTTTGAATTCCAAAATGAAATCCATTTTATGAAAATAATTTCCAAAATATTTTTAATTTGTTTTTTAAATAAAATAATTATATATTCCAAAAAATACAACCTTAAATCTATAACTCATTTTGTAACACCATAAAAAGTAATCAAGGTCCCATAAAATTATCATTTAACCATAAAAAAATAAAGTAACAATTTATGATTACATTTTCTGAAAATATATTTCCATTTTAAATTATTATATTAATAATAAAATTGTAAATAAAATATTTATGACATACAAAAATACCGAAACTTATACTACGATTGTTTTTTTCCCTTTTAATATGTTTAAATTTAATTTATACATTCTAGGGTGATGTTTCTATTTTTTAGCCAATTTACTATTCCTTTCTATTCATACGGATTTGTTACTATTCATACTTTACTATTCACTAACAATCAATTAGATCTTATTAGACTCTAAATTTATCACTTTTCACAACTATAGAAGACCAATTTTTGAAAATCATTTCAAAATTTTAATTATTTAATGAATAAAAAAAATTAAAATACCGGTTCTTCCTAAATTCATCAATAATAAACATACTATATTTATTCGGATATTTGTAATTCACAATCATTTCCATAAAAATAAATAAAAAATTTATTTATATAAAAGGATTACACAAAGCAGCTAAGGTCTTGTTACATAACCCGTTATAAAACTAGCATAGGAACTAAGTGTAAGGTGTTATATGTTGATAGAATTTTGGGGTGGATCGGACTATATTTCCTGAGCGGTGATTTCAATCATCCTGAACATCTCCAGTAGGCGATTTCGTTTAAGCATCACATGTTGATTTTCAGCTTGGGCTTGGTCCAGAGCAAAGTCCAGTGATGCTACCTCCTTCTGAAGCTCTGACCGATGGGATTTATATGGCCTGAGTCTACTGGATGAGGCCATTCAATCTTCTTTCTGTATTTATAAACCATGAAAACATTATTTATAAAAAAAAGACATTGATATTATAGTTTCTAACGGTAATATTGATCAATGATCATATAACAGTTGAAACCCAACAGTCTCATTTTCATTATACCCACTTCATTAATTAATGGATATAGTTTTGTAGTATAAAATAAAATAACACACAATTTTTGGAAATAAATATAATTTAATATTTCGTGTTGTTACAAGATCTATACCTAACAGTCTGTGAATACATATGGCATGCAATAATCATGAAATGAAGAAGTAATAAAAGAATACTCAAAAGTAAACAATTCCACAGTTTCAAAACATTTAGTTCGACATAGAGAATAAACAGATAATCCCAAATAGGTAACCCTCTCGGATGTACTAACAACCTCAACCACACTGGTCCTACCTAGATATCAAAATCAACCCTCTAGGATGTACAGACAGTGTAAACCCTCTGGTTCAGCTTTAGTATAGACACTCAGGGGAAGAACTCACCATCAATTCCTCATATACTCTCGTAGCAGTATCTAAAAGTCACTCTGGGGAAGCACATCAGTCACATTCTAGCTATAGCCCGTGTAGTGGAACTAAAAACACTCTAAGGAAGCACTTACATCAATTCACCCAATTGTCTCACATAGTAATAGAAAAATAGACACTCTAGAGAATCCCTTCCATCCATTATCCATATGGTCTACTATACAAGGTACTCACGGCCATGTGTAAGTAAAACAGGAATTGCAATGTAAAGAGGCCAAAGTAAACCTCACGAAATAATTGGCTAACAAGTCTACAACATATCAGCATGTTACATAATTTACACACCATCCTATAATACTAGGCATGGGAAATAATAAGGTATCCCAACATGCTATGTATGACCAATCGGTCATAATCAAAACATGCTTGGGAAAACACTTCCATAGCATAGCAGTTAACTGTATTCACTTTCTATTAACCTCTACTCAAGAATACAAGCATTTCATGCAACTAATAGAGATAAAGCCATAAACACGCAATAACCCATTCAAGGGTATTGGGAAATTTTGCACATATAACTCAAATACTTTCAATGAAAAAGCACAAACCACCATCCTCAGCGTCGGGATATCAATATACTTGAGTCTGAAGCCTTGAATTTCCCAATAACACAGTAGATCTACAAAAATCTCTAAAACATTCAACAAGAGATAACTCTTGAAAGGGGAAGAATCAGGAAAAAAATCACTAATAGAAGGAAGAGAATACCATAGTGATCCCAACACAATCGATGACGGTCGATTCTGAGAACATATGCTTGATCGGGAGCTCGGGGAAACATTGTGGTCGTACAGTCTCCCCTAGATGAAATAGGTCACAAAGTAGGGATTTCTTCCAATTGGATGTGAACTCGATCCTTTAATAGAAAAAAACAATGTGCACAACGTGTACTTTATAAGTACACAACATGTACTTCCCTTCACCGACCCCCACATTAGGTGGTCTCTCGGTCACCACACACAGCTGTGTGATTGGTGGTTACACAGCCAATTCCTAGCTACCCGTGGAAACCGATTACAAGGCATGTACATAAGAAATTTCCAGAAACTCATGTTTTTCTAAAAAACACCAGAAAAAGGGAAAACATACATGAAAAGAACATCCGGGTTCTTACAAACAACCCCCTTTAAATAAATTCATCCCCAAATATCTATAGCATGGCGGTGTAGAAGAATAAACCTAGAATAGCTCTGGCCACTATGATCATACATCGGCCTCCCTCTCCCATGTTTCGTCTTGTACTCGACCATGCTGCCATAGCACTTCTACTAGAGGAACAGACCGTCCATGGAGAACCTTCGCACTTTGATCAAAAATCCGGACAAGATGCTTCTCGAATGAGGCGTCCACCTCTTACTCATCCTCCTAGGGTCAAAAAACATGATATCGGACTATGATGTAATGTTAAGTTGAGAAACGTGAAACACATCGTGCATAGCCTGGAACCTCCGAGTTTACTGTAGCCGATAGGCAACCATCCCGAATCACTCCAAAAACTAAAACGTCTTGATGTACCTTAAAAAAATTGTACCCTATCTTATAATACTCTTATGCCCCCACCTTGGTGTGACAGGTAGGAAAACCGGATCTCCAACCTCAAACTCTAGAGGTCATCTCCGAAAATCAGCATAAGACTTATGTAATTACTGTTTCATATCCATTCTCTTCTGAATCAACTTTATCTACTCTCTAGACTCCAAGACTAGATGAGGTCCCTGAATTGGTGCCTCTCCCACCTCCATAAAATATAAGGGTTTTCGGAACGACCTACCATAAAAATCCTCATAAGGTGCCATCTGAATAGTTTCTTGAAATCTATTATTGAAGGATCACACCACCAGATGTATGTGCTTCCCCCAAGAACCCCCAAAATCTATGATGCATTCTCGACGTATGTCCTCAAGAACCTGATTTGTATGCTCAGACTGGCCATATTTCTAGGGATGATAAGCAGTACTCAAAAGTACATGTGTTCCTAGAGCCTTCAGTAGCCCTTGCTAGACCTGAGAAGTAAAATGGTTATCCCTGTCTAAATCAACGGAGTGCGGAACTCAACGTAAATGCACACAATATCTTAGAAGTACAAACTTCATATCTCATCAACATTGAATTTTTCCGTGATTTGTAAGAAGTGAGGAACCTTTGTGAGTCAATCAATGACAACCCAAACGACATCATTCCCTCAAGGTGACCTCAGTAAACCCATCATGATGTCCATCAGGACATCTTTCCATTTCATCTCCGGAATGGGTAACTGATGCAAAAGACATAATTGTCATTGATTCATGACCTTCACCAGCTGACAGGTGGAACACATCATGAAGAAACTAGAAACATATATCTTCTTACATTGCGACCAATACTGATGGTGTAGAGAACGATACATCTTCCTGGCACAATGATGAACTGCCCAAACTGGGGAAATAATGTCTCGTATCAACTCCTCTCATATGTCTGCTGGAACCCATACGCACCCATGAATATTCAAGAACCCATCCTCAACTATGGTCCCTCTATGAATAAGGTTTTCTCCTGACATGCTTTCCCATAATAGTAGGCGTTATGAATCTTATAGCTTCCCCATTCTCACTTGATCAAGAAGAGTAGAGGTAATGACTACAAAAGAATGAAATTTATATCCCTGGCTATCATGCACCTCCAAATGCATATTTGGGAAATGATCCATAAGGTTTCAATCACTACTGGCCTCCTGAGCTGCTCGTATTTGTGTCCTTCTACTGAGCGCATCAGCCACTGAATTGACTTTCCCAGGCATATATGCAATCTCAAATTCAAAATATTTAACGTACTAAACCCACCATAGGTGTCTAAAATTCAGGTCATTCTGAGTGAAGATATAATTGATACTTTAGAGGTTGGTGGAAAACACACAATGCTATCCTATAAGATAATGTCTCTAACAGTATAAGGCATGATCAAATGCAGCCAACTTGAGATCGTGCATCGGGTAATTTCACTCATGTGGCATCAACTGCCAAGACCCATACGCAACGAAGTTTTCCTCTGGCATAAGCACTACTCCCAGACTGATGCCTGATGCATCACAATACACAGAATAACTCTTCTCGAGCACTGGAATCACTAGTATCAGTGCTCAAGTCAACCTCCCCTTTATCTCTTGAAAGGCTGACTCACAAGGATCAGACCACAAGAACTTTTGACCCTTCTTAGTCAGGCCCGTCAGTGGAACTGCTAAGAGTGAAAAGCCTATTATTAAATGTCTCTATTATCAATCCATCCCAAGAAAACTCCGCACCTCAAATACATTATTTGAATGATCCTAGGATACTACAACTCACACTATCTCTAGGTCAACTGATACTCCTATATCTGAGATAACATGACCCGAGAAGTGAATCATGTCCATCCAATAGGGGAATTTTGAGAGCATAACATATAACTAATGTTCTCTCAGTTTACACAAAACGATCTCAAGATGGGTGTAACGGTCGTGTCTAGTGAGAGAGTACACCAAGATATCATCCACGATGTCTACCATGAAAGAATCCAAGTATGGATGGAACAATTAGTTAATCAGTACCATGAAGATTGTAGATGGGTTCGTGAGACCGAACGAAATAACCACATACACATATAGATCATACCTACTCAGGAAGGCAGTAAGAGGTATATCAGATGTTCTAACGCAGAAATTATGATAACCGGATCTCAAGTCAATCATCGAGAACACACAGTCTCCTCCATGTTGACCAAATAGATCATCAATCCATCTCAAGGGATATCAGTTATTGGCTTTTAAATTGTTCAACTTCTGATAATACACACAATGACTGAGGGTACTGTCTGTTTTCTTCACAAACAGGATAAGTGAACCCCAAGGAGAGTACTGGGTCAGATAAAACCCTTTTCATAAAACTCCTACAACTGATTCTTTTACTCCTATAACTCTAGTGTAGCAATCCAATAACGAGGAATGGAAACCAGTGCCTCTCCTGAAATTAGATCAATATAATAATCTATCACTCGCTCAAGATCGAAACCAGAAAATTCCTCAGGAATGACGTCCCTAAAACAATACACCACTGGAGGAATTTCCATATGTGATGTCCCATGGCCATCCAGATAAAGACTAGCAATCTAGGTTGTATCTCCTCCAAACCCATGATGCTTGTGTCCTGCTCTTCCTATATGGACATCCCACTCCATCTTAGGAATAAATGATCAACCCTCTAGTGATGTGAAATAAACCTTACGATGATAGATATCCGCAACAACCTGGAAGGGAACTAACCATTTCATTCTGAGAATGATATCATATCCTAACATCTCTTGGACATATAGGTCCCATATTAAGTGACACCATTAAAACTGTAGAGGGAACTCCTTTCACTGTCGTACACAAGTTGTTCTAGTCCCCAACGGAAAAGAAAGGATACAGAGCCCAAAGATCTCCACAATTTCAACATATAAATAGTTATGGGATTCTACTATGTTGAATATAATAGAAGCTAAAATTGAGGCAACTAGAATCGTACTTAGAATAGTAGAGGGTCTGGGATCCAGATCATGCTGGGTCTGCTCTACTAAAAAAGTTTGGCCTGCACCACCGCCCTGTGACCCTGCTAGACCACTCTATGTTGATCCACCATGTTGTCGCTGAAATCCCAGTGACTGATTACCACGACCATGACCTCCACCTCGGGCCTCAACGAATGGAAGAACTACAGTTCCTAGACTAGTGAGAAACTAGTGGTGCTGCTCCCGAACGAGGAGTCATAGACGAACCCATTTCACCAGCTGCTGGGGTGAAGATCTAACAGAATGGCTGAAGGTGACCCATCTTATCACAATATCGGCACACCACTTTGTCTGTTGGGGAATGTGGCCTTGTATGCCTACTCATCCCTCACTGCTTACACACCACCAGGCTTCTAGAGGAAGTGTCCCGCCTTCAAGGATCACAGCGCGAAGACCCCATGCGGCGCTTCCTACTGTTAGTAGGAGGGATACTAACACCATATATTGAACCTCCCAGGATCACAACTCCGGTATCCCTCAGAATACGCTCGATGATCAATGTCTGGTTGATGATAAAAGTTATGGAAGTCAACCTGATGATGTTCTCATGCGATCGGATGTCGTTCCTCAGACCATCCTCAAACATCTTTAATAGGAATAACTCGTCACCTCTCAGAATAGTCGTGGAATTCTATAGATCAGTGAAGTGAGAAGAATACTCTATAACAGATAGAGTACCATGCTCCAGACTCATGAACTATTAGGCTCGATCGTCCCTCAAAGTCTCTGGGTAAAAGTAGTCATAAAAAGAATGCTGGATGTCATCCCAAGACATAACCTACTGGTGTCCTACCTATTAGATCATAAAACACTATCTCATGGAAGAATCCCAAAGCATATATGTATCAAGATTAACCCTCCTCTCTATAGGCGTCTCCAGATGCTTGAAGATAGACATCATGGCTTCCACCAATGACTTTTTATCCAGAGGTCCTCCATCCCCTATGAAGGTGGGAGGATGCTACTGCTGGAAAACCCGTGTCAGCTCTTTCATAGACAGAGTAGGATGAGGTACTCCATGGAAGGTCTATAGGATCTTTATGAAGCCCTCTCGAAACTGTACATCAACACCTATGTCTAGAATAATGAATGGTGCCAATATTGGCACAACTGGAGTCTCTGCTAGTATTCCATGATCAACCATGTCTGGCGTTGATCACTGCCCTGTAACTGGAGGACTACCAGAGAGGTCTCGGTGGCATGAATCTACAAGGTCATGCGTATTCCTTAGATCAAGATTGTTAGGACTGAAAACTAGAAGAGTAATAAGGGAACAAGAGAATGAATGAATTCATGTTTTAGTAAACATGGATACAAGGAATGTATAATTAACTACATGGGGTGTACCCTTACGCCTTCACATGGGCATGTACTTATTCCCAAACTAGTCGGGCAACACCCTAAACGCAGGGCGTGTTGTCCTAACACACGATGTGTTCTTGAACCCTCTTCCCCATCCTGAGTACTTATACATGAATAAGATACACGGTCTTCCAAGAAAAATACTACATGGTGTGTTCATGCTAGACATGGCGTGTACTGGAGAAGCTTCATCGACCTGTGTTGTTAGTGACATGACCGGATACATGGCTCACACTACACGACTTGTTCCAGATGGAAACAGTGTGCACTAAAGGATTTCCACTGACCCGTGTTGTTTGTTACATGGCCGGATTCCAGGGATTACACTACACGGCCTGTTCAATAATGACATAGCATGTATTACTTATGTGTTTATCCATCCGTTTTATTAGTCACACGGGTGGACACATGGTCTACACAACACAGCTTGTACAACCGGTACACGACATATTCCCCCATGGATTTCCTAGCCCCATGTCTCTACCCACACAACCAATGACATGGATAGAGAATACAAAATGTGTACATATAGTACACGACATATAGTACACGACATATAGTTAAGAAAAATAGTTTCTTCTTGAACAGAAGAAGACATGGCATGTATTCAACATTACACTGTGTGTATTATTGTTTTTTCTAGACAGTAAGCCTTTAAAACTACTCCAGAGAACATAAAAACACTGAAACGAACATTAAAGTGAAAAATTCTGATCTATGAGGGTCCATACTCCCCACAAATCAAATCTCGGCATCTATTACATGCCATAAAAAAGGAATACAAGGAAGTGATCCCACAAATTCTGATCCATGAGGGCCCATAACACCTCAAGGACAAATGTTTGGAATTAATTAAAAAAAATATTACACAAACAATAACCTATCAAACAGAAGGTATTTTATCAAGGCCTCTATCACAACAGCATGCATATCTATCACAACATCTATCACAAAAACAAGAAATTGATAATGAACCCTAAATGGAATGACAAGAATGCATGACATGAGATTTCTAGAAAATCCCTATATGATGGAAGAGATGGAATACCATCATCTTATCAGGTCGAAATTGAAATAGAACCTCAATAATAACAACAATAGCATCACAAATCATGTGAATCACCCAACGGTGAATCCAAATCAACTGTAAAATTCAAAAACCAGAATATTTCTATAACTGAGGTAGATTGGCTTTTCCCTGTAAACAGGTTAGCTACTCTAGTGAACATCTTATTTCCATGTACCTATTATTTCCTATCCATGGCTATAGGAGCCAAGTAGTATCTCAAGAGGAATGAATCCATCTAATACCACTTTATAACGTCGCAGTTCCTGAAGCCGCCCAGAGGCACCCCATACCTATTTGGTCACATGGCCTCAAGTGATTTTCCACGAATGCCAGAGGCTGCTGAGTAGTAGTGAGGGCCATGGGTGTGATAGTGGGTAAATTTTGACCTCATTGTAAGAGTAACACAACATAAGAGAAACAAATAACAATAGGGAATGTAGTAATAATGCCATACAACAGTGAACAATGGAAGAATGAATGTAATAAGAAACTGGAGCACAAATATTTAATGATGCATTATACATATGTATAGGAACGCATCCAAATACATCAATATGATGAAATATAATACTAAAACAAAGTAATAGAAAAATAGTAAACAAATCCATAGCATCAAATCCAATGCTTGGTCCAATGCTCTCCAGCTCCAAAGCAGTCATGTACCTTAAGTGGAAGGGTGTTTTCCCTAATCTTTACGTGTAACAATACAATCTATTTGGGCCCAAAGGCATGAACCAAACATGGTTTGAGACTATATACCAGTAGGGAACCATGAGGATATCTATGCCTAAATTTAAATTAATACATATGGCAGGAAATAAGCAAGAAAGGAAGTAGTAAAGAAGGAATTACTCAGAAGTAAACAATTACACAGTTTCAAAGCATTCAGTTACACATAGAAAGTAAATAGTTAATCATAAACAGGTAACCCTATAGGATGTAATCACACCCTAATCCCCTGAGGTCCTAACTAAAAACCACAAGTATCCCTCTGGGAAGTACACACAATCTAACCCCACTGGTTCAGCTCTAGTATAGACTCATTGGGGAATCACTCACTGTCAATTCATAAAATAGTCTCATATAAATATCTAAAAGGTGTTCTGGGGAATCACTTACGTCACATTCCCCATATGGCCCGCATCGAGTAACTATAGACTCTCTGAGGAAGCACTTACGTCAATTCCGCCTATGGTCTGGCATTAAACCAGAAAAACAGACACTCTAGAGAATCCCTCACTTTTATTATCCATATGGTCTACTACACAAGTTTCCCACGACCCTATGTAAGACAAACAAGAATATAAATTCCAAGCATCCAAAGAAAACCTCAAGAACTACTTGGATAACCAGTCTACAGCATACAAGAATGTTAGATAATTAACACTCCATCCTATAATACTAGGAAAGGGAAACATCAAGGTAGCCTAAAAGGCTAACAATGACCAATCTATCATAAAAACATGCATGGGAAAACACATCTATAACATAGAAATTATCCTCTTTGACATAAAATTAACTTGTAATCAAGCATACTAGCATAGCAGGAAAATAAAAGGGATATAACCATAAACACACAATACCCTTTTCAAGGGTATTGGGAAATTTTGAACATATAACTCAAAATAAATTCAATCAAAAGGCACAAACAACCTACCTCGGCATCATGAGATCAATGTACTTGAGTCTTATGCCTTGAATCGCCCAATAACACTATATATCTACAAAAAAATCTAAGACATTCAAATGGAGATAACCCTTGAATGTGGAGGAATCAAGAAAACAATTCTCCAAATGAAGAAAGAGATTACCATTTCGATCCCAAAGCAATCGACGGCGGTCAATTCAGAGAACAGATGATCGATCAGGATCTTTGGGAAAGATCACGGTCGTACAGTCTCTCCCAGACGAACAAGGTCGTGAAGGAGGGCTTTCGGCTAATTAGACGTGGCCCCAGTATTTTAAATGAAAAAATGGATGTGCAAAGATGGTACTTTATAAGTATGTGGATTGTACTTTCCTTCACCAGACCCTATATTAGGCAGTTTCATGGTCACCACACATGGCTGTGTGCATGGCCGTTACATGGCCTGCACCTGGCTACTAGTGGTAACTGATTACACGACATGTACTCATTAAGTACAGGTTGTGTACATATGAAATTTCCTAAAACTACTATTTTTCTCAAAAACTCTAGAAAAAATAAAAAACATACCGAAAAAGTAGATCTGGGTTCTTACAATCACTATTTAAATTCTTAAATAAAAACTTCCCCAAGACTCAGGTATCTTCCTTTTTATTTTTGGTGGAAATTATTCATTCCTGGTGGACTAAATTGAGTTATGTTTTGGTTCCATTCAATCTACCCACTTCATTATAGATCAATGCTAAATTTATTCTCCTCTTATCTTATTGGTATCCAATTGAGATGTTATTAGATATCTAATTGGTTTTATGTAGGATTTAATATTTGTCATATAAATATAGGACTCTGGGAAACAATCTTATCATCATCAATCCCTATATTTGACTGAAAGTTTTTCTAACACTATTTTCAGGTAACATTTTTAATATAACGAGTTAATTATATGAATTCATTATCATTCTTATAAAACAATTTTTTTTATTAATGAAATTTTATTTAATTTTGGATTCATGGGATTTCATAAAGAGATTCATATTATTAATTAGTCATTTCTGTAAATATGTTTTATCACACAATGTGTTTTAAAAATTATCGAATGGTGGATTTGAATCCTAAATGGGATTTCAAGAATAGAAGTTGGTTAACATGGCTTTGAATATTTTTTAAATAATTTTGATCATGCTTATGAAATGGATTTTGAAAATCATGGAATATTGGGAACCATGAGTGTGTCAAAAAAGGACATATGTACTTATACAATTTCTAGATCCATATGGGGTGTCATTTTAGATATTGATGGACTGTAGAAGGACTGAATAATGGTTTCATAAAATGAATTCCTAGTTTTGGATATTTTATTTATAGCATATACTCATATTGTCTAGGTACCCATATAGAGTTAATTTTTATTTAATATTTGATTATTTTAGGATGTATTTAGTCATTGTTTTTCTATAATTTTTTTCACAAGATGTTTTATCACATTTTTTCTCATTATAGGTAATATCTTTGATATGTGTTCACATTAATACCGTTTATTTTCTGCATATATATTATTCATTAATCAATTATACCTTTTATATTTTGTGAACTTTTGATATTAAATAATTTAATGTTAAAAAAAGTAAAATTATTTATAAATGGGTTGGATTTAGGAAAATAATTAATAAAAATATTTTTAATTAAAAGGTAAGAACTACTGTATTCGTGAAATTAAAGCTCACATAGACACTATGGGGGTATCTTACTGGGCTTTTTTCTCACACCCAACATTTTATATTTGGTGTTTGTAGATGTTATTATAAAGGACAGTGGTAAAGGGAACAATATCCTGTTCCACATTAAATTCAATATTTATCAATATCTTCATTGAAGGATTGTTTGGAGGTGAAAATTTGTAACATACATACTATTTATATGTCTATTATTTGATAATATCATTCATCAATTTTATATTTTATTTTATAAATCATTGATGTATCATTTCCTTTGGATTTTAACATCGACTATATGCCTTTTTTTGTTTTGGAGGAGTCATTTTTAGTTATCTTGACACTCCTCACCACCATGAGGCCTTATTAGGTTTCATAACTACAAGACCAACATTTTTTATTATATAATTGTATTATTGGGATACACAATCAAATTTATGTTATGTCTACACAGTGGTAGTTGTTTTTCATTCATAAAATGGAGATAGTGTATTCATAACATTTGTAGTAAGTGTGGGAGTGTGCATGGAATGCTCAAATTCATGTCTGATGAAGAGTCACCATGGGTGTCCCTAAGACTATTACAATATTTTATACATTTATTTTGAGGTCATAGCAATTTAATTGGATGTAGAGTTTATTTAAATGGTCATGTTCCCCTATAAATCATTTTTTTATGTTTATAATTCGTTAATTAATTAAAATAATTGTGTTTCAAATGACATACATGAATTTATGATGTTTTTATTACAACTTTTGAATATTCTCTGTAGTATATTGGTCATTTTATTCATTGTAAAAGATAATTCCTCTGATAATAGATCTTCAAAATATAATTGAAGAAGTAGTGAGACCATATCTACAAGAGAATCCTCTAATGGATCCTTCTATAGTTAACAGTTTAATCTATACAATGTGGAATCATGGTCAAATTGGTCTCAGGAATCTATGTTCTTTAGTGGATCCTTTCTTATATTTTGAAATGAAACATCCAGTCATTTACCATGGTGATAAAGACCCAAAGAATATAAAGAGTGGCTTGAGATTATTAAGGCCAAATTTACTATATTGAAGTGCCCTAAGGAATATAGGGTTTGTTTTTCTACATAATACTCAAGGGATGATGATGAAAATCATGGTAATGTATCTTAAGAGAGATTTTTTATATTTATATTACCTAGACATCTAGGACCATTAAATATTTGGAGGAGGAATATGAACTAGAGGAATGTGATGCAGGGATAACTACTATTATATATACACATGATATTCATTCTATGGTTCATGAATTTTTGGATATTGGTTCAACTCATTCCTTTTTTCCCAAAAAATTATTTAACATGTTTTCCAAAAATTTGGATTATTTATTGTACATGTTGGATGTTTCCAAACATCTAGGAAAGAGGTCAGAATAAGTATTCTTGTTTGTTTTGTATTTTATGATGATAGTCAACTATGATGTGTTGTCATATTTTTTAGTTATTAATATTTACATATTATACCTAAGACATGTAATTGATTACATAATCAAGGTATAGTAGCATAGAGACTATTATCATCATCATTTTCGTGGTTTGTGGGCCACTAGATTAGAAAGGGAACGACATGATGTTCATTTTGATGAATTAATATTATTGTAGTTTTTATTGATTCATGTTGATATTTTTTCCTTGTATAGGATGAATAATTCTTAATGTGGTGTTTTCATATATCAAGAGTAATTTTTGGGTGATTTCTCTAGGATAACATTACATAGAGATGTTGAGTTTACTATTGACCGACTACATGGTAGGATACCAATTTCTATAACATTTTATTGAAAAGAACCTACATAGTTGGTGAAACATAATTTATAGTAGTTGGATATATAGACTTAATTATTTTTTCATCCTTGAGATTCAACTTGGGATTTTTCCATCCACATTGATAAGAAGGTGGATTGGAATCATTGACATTGTTTAGAATATCGACAGATAAATCTGGTGACACTTCTGAACAATTGTCCTTTTCCTTGGATTGATGTATTATTTGAGTAACCAAGATGGTAATGTTGGTTTTTAAAGAATTACCCTCAGTCATTTTACCACCCATAGAGTGTATGATTATACGATATACCTATGACAACAGTAGGTAGTTGGACTGGACATTTTGAGTTTCAATTTATGCCATTTGGATTCACTAATTCAACATTGTTATTTTCAAATTTAGTGTAATAAATCATAAAATGGATAGATTACTAATATTTTGGATTTTTTTATCATAATATGGTGTTTCCAATGCCACATGAGGATAATATATACCATTTTGGATATTCATCAATGAGCATTGATAGAGAATCATTTATAAGTTAAGACTTACGAATGCGAATTTTGGTTTTAGGATGTAAAATTTCTAAGTCATGTGACATCTAATTAGGGTGACTTAGTGGATCGTGAGAATATAAATACTACTATTTAATTGGAATAGAAATAAATTTTTTTGATATATGTAGCTTCATTGGATTGGTTTGTTACTTTAGATGGCGTTCTTTGGAATTCATTAATCTCACATTTTCAATTAAAATTTTAACACATAAGTGTGGATATTTTTATAGTAATGAAATGTGTAAGAGATCATTTGAAGAGATAATGGGGAGGTTGAACACAAAACCAGTTTTAATTCTTTTGAAATATGTTTTTTGTTATGATGTTATCTTTGATGATTTGGTACAGGTTTGGGATGTGTCTTGAAAAATGAGAAATAGTTGGTAGCCAGTGGATCTCATTAACTACCCTCTTATGAAAATAACTTCCCCTTCCATGATCTTGAGATAGATGAATTTATGTAGGTATTTAAAACATCACAACCGTATATTATTAGGTTGTTTTTCATATTAAACTAAAATCATAGGAACATAAAAAATATTTATAAGGAATCCAGTTACTAATTCCTTGAGTATAACCTTACTCACACAAGGTGTGAATGAATAACATTATAATTGTTCTATTGTTAGTTTTATTATTATTTGTTCATGGGAGTGGAAGATGTTGGTGGATATTTGTATTTTTATTAAATATGACTCATCTGTCAATGGGTGAGTTCATATCAAGCATGTGAAAGAAATAGAGTTCCAACACAAAGATAGAAGCCATTATGGTTGGGATACCTCAAATGAGATGTCTCAGTCTCGTAGTAGAGATATATACCTTTATAGTAGGTTGGGTTTTCAAATTCCACTGAGGCATGAGATAATGGATAGTGGACATTGATTATTATTTTCCAAACATAATGCGACTACCAGTATGAATCATGACTCGAGATGTCAGTATTGGTGTCCCATGATGAAACAGTTATTTAGGGATTGTTTTTCATAATTTCTCAATTTTAAAAAGATTAAGGAAAAACAATAGACACCTCCTAATTTAATTCGTACTTTTCCATTTATTTAATGGAAATGGGATGTGATTTTCATGTTTTTTATAATGGTATTACATGTAATCCTTGTGGGAATGATATGATTTAGGTTATCATTGATTGATGTTTGAAATAATCCCAATTAATTCAAATCATGATGATGGGGAAAATGGAATATTTTGTGAATTTGTAGTTACAATAGATTTTGATACATCATGGGTTTCCCACTATGATTTTTTACATATAGGGAGTTGAGGTTCACATCACGGTTCTTGAAAATGGTTTAGGAGGTGATCGTTTCCCACTAGAAATTTATTGTGACTTTTAATCAACAGTTAGATCGACATAAATAGTCATCAATCCTTGTTCATCAGTATATTATTCGACTTTGTGTGATTTATTTTGGAGGAATATGGTAATAAAATTTAATATGGAAATTATTTTTAGTTAAACTGTAAGAGGATGATCAAAAAATAGATCCATTAGAAATATTACAGGGACCATTATCATTGAATGAGAGAGAATGATGTTGGTTATTGGGTTTTCCTTATATTTTCACACAACTATGGACATTGCTAGTTGGATATGTCTGGAAAGTTGGATGTGATGATTGTTAGCACATTTGATATTGCTAATATACATAGAAGGGAGAAAAATTGGTTGGGAATACCATTAATTATGAAATCAATCCAT
Source organism: Viscum album (assembly GCA_963277665.1). NCBI lineage: Eukaryota > Viridiplantae > Streptophyta > Magnoliopsida > Santalales > Viscaceae > Viscum > Viscum album. The sequence goes on along the minus strand of OY728120.1, from coordinate 23,048,210 downwards.
GATGTTTTTCAACTTTACTAGTTGAAATGGAATCACCAAAAAACTACCAATGTGACAGAATGATAGGATATAGATCATAAAACTAATAAAACCATTAATGAGATAATATTTCAGATTATGTATTTCTAGGATAAGGTAGTATTTTTTAAAATTATTCCCTTAGTGTGGGGACTATGTTTGTGTGGACTATATTTCCATGAGGCATGCGAGTGGGAATCAATGATGAGGTTTTTTTATCCTTATCAAATTGTGGGTGTGGAATATTGATCTCTTTATATGGATAGAATTCCATTATTATAAGGCCCCAACCTTTATACATTATATAATCTTGAGAATAGTCAATAATTTGACTTTAATTCACATAGTGGATCTTTTTAGGTGTTTATTTTTAATAAATTATACCATTATTAATTCATATCATCCCATAATCATACTAGAGGATAATATCAAAATATTATCCATTATACCACCAAAGAAAAACCTTACAATTTTTTTTTTCATGGTAAATAATATTCTTTGACTTATTCCTCTTTCTTACTCATCCTTATACGGTATGAAAATTTTTCAAAAAAAACTGGGATGACTATAAAAACTCAGTAAGGTATATGAAAAAAGGATAGAAATAATTAGACCATAAATACATAAAAACATGTTAAATCATTATCTTCATTCATAAAACATAATATCATTAACATAAATTATGAAATTGTAAGATCATAGAATTCATAAATCATAAAAGAAACTTGTGGAATCCATATCATACATACATTGTAGCTTCCATAACCACATAGGGTATAACCTTCAGGGTTCCATTTGGAATACCAATTACAATATATTCCATAAATCTCTTAGGAGAAACTTTATCATATCCCTAAATCATGTTACCCAATTCATTGGAGATATATATTTGGCTCACCCACCCTTGGTTTATCAGGGAACCACCCATATACATAATGAATTCCCATGAACCATTACATAATCATAATATATGGACATGAATAAAGGAAAAAATAACATTATCAAATTGAAATAATATGACATAATTTCAAGGTATTATTATAATAAATCCATTCTAATAACTAGATTCAATACCATAATACCTAAAAAATATGGTAATTACTATTATTTTTAAAAACATCACCGCTTGTAGAGGAATCCAGATATCAATAATGCCGGAGTTGGTGGAAAGATCATTGTCACTCTGTACTATAAAGAGAACATTATTTTTTCATTTATTATATATCTGTGTAAAAAAATATTCGTTTTGGAAACCATTGAATGAAATTAAATATAAATATGCTTTATTATACACCACATAAAACAATGTCATATATAAAACAAAATATTCCTCAATAAAATGTGATTGAGATGAGGTCCCTTACATTGAATCCAACATGTCTTGTTCATTCTTTATCTTTCTGAATAATTAACTTAATTTAATTTCTACTTGATCTAGAAAACATTTAAGTTTTATTATGTCCAATACATCACTTATGAACATGTAATAATAATTAGTTAATTATTTGAGTTTTTGTTAGACGTTTTTTCAGTATTCTGTTCTGGAGTCGAAAATGAACATGGTACGATGGCACTACTCCAAATGGTCATAAGTACATCATCTCCAGAATATTATTCATTACATTGTTATAAATAATAAACTTGAATCATAATTCTTAATTTAAATATGGTTATGATAAATGAACAACATTATAATCATGGAGACGGTATGGCATACATACGCATGAGTAATATTTCTATTTTTCATTTATCATTATTGAAATAAGTTAGTTACCATTTTACCTTTACATAATGATCAATAAATTTTTATCATCATAATAATCATTTAACTATACTTATATATATCTTACACGTGATATAATGAATAAAAAGGTGTCACACTGCTTCATGGAGGTGATAGTTCAGATGTTTGCATGAATGATGTTATCATTTTAATACACATGAATGTAATAAATTAATTTATATATTAATATAATATAATGATTAATATGTCATTTATATCATATATTAATATTAATTCTATCATTATAACCAATCTTAAGATATGTTAATGGAATATGAACAAAATTGGTTCGTCGAGGTGATAACTGACACATACGCCCGAATGATTAATACATTTCCATCTTGATGGATGTAGAGAAAGATTTAGTGGATTATATTAACATAATAAAATATTAGTATATATAGGATACTAGATTTATAATCTTATCATGGTTGGATTATAATTGAGGAACTGGAAGAAGAAACAAAATATAAACACTTTAATAAAATGATACCTCTTCTTCTGTTGATCACTTTTGAAGAACACATTTACACATTTAAGATGGTTGTTCATCATATAATAAGAATTAAATAATGTGGTTAGGGGTTATAGGAACAGTATTGAATAGATATTTTCCAAACTAAAAGGCATTGTAATTGTGAGTAAGTTGGTAGAGTATGTGGACAGTTATACTATGGAGGAGGGGGACTTTAGAAATGTCTTGAAATATTAAATTATTATAAATATATTTTATAATTATAAAAGTTAAAAAGTCATATATTTAAGGTATAAGATAATTATGGGTCTAAATACTTCAAAAAAATGTTTTAGAAAATTTTAGGTCACAAAATTAACCATATAATTTAGCTTTAACCCTTACTGAAAAACATTAACTCTTACCATGTCTTCTTGTATTTTCATAATATATGTTAACTATATTTACTATAAAATGAAAATACAACAAAAAGTGTATCATAATTGAAATTTTTAACATTATATTATTCATTTGGAAAAAACTTATATTTTTAGGACCTTTATAGCATTTAAGAAAATAGTATTTTTTTTAAAACTCATTTATATAAATTTTGACAGTATTTTGTAATTAATTTTTTTCAAAGTCATAAAAACATGATCTATTCAAACTAAATGAAATAAATAAAGGTTTAAATGACATAATAAACATAAATATTCATGTATTGAATCAAAATGTTCCAATTACATTTATTTTTAAATTTATAAGATCATTTATTTGAATCGTTCATTAAAACCCAATTCACAACATCATCATTGTGTCATTATGAAATTTATATATATAATGTCTAAACATTAAAAATAAAATACCATGATATAGGAAATATTTTTATCTTAATAATGACTATTTATAGTCAAAAATATCAGTTTCATAACATTATTTTATTTTTTTAGTAAAATATTATTGTATATGTAATATTTCACCTTATTTTAAATTAATTTGTATAACATGTCATTATCACACCAAAGTTGCCCCAAGAGGTCCTCAAATCAACACATGGATTCCCATGGACTTACATACACTATTAAATAGGATTAGTACAAGTGTGATGGTTTATTTATAATAATATAATATCATTTTTTTCCATTATTTACCTTATTTACCCTTTAACCGTGGTAAATAAAAATAATTACTGAAGTTACTATTCATAATGTCAAAAAATAAAAGGTACCTATTTACATAATATGGTACTTCTGATTAAAAATATGCAATACATTTTTTCAAATTGAAAACATAGATGTTTCATTAATAAAATTAAAATTAATTCATATTGTCAAAACCAAAAAGTGTTTTTTTAAGAAGTAAAATCTTTCAAAATATTGACATGTGTTAATGACCAATTTGAATTTGAAATTACATAGAATAGAAAAAAATGGATTAAATGATGAAAAATAATCAAATTACCATTTTAAAAAAATTAAATTGTTTACCTAACTATATAAATAAATCATATGAAATGGTTGTTTTAAATTAAAATGCATTATTCATCATTAATCCATAAAATATGAATTTCATCATAAAAATAACAAAATTTAAACCAAGGAATATTTGGATGAAGTTTTTCCAAATAAGATGTTTATTTTTTCAAATATAACATATAAAAGTGAGTAAAACTACTTTTAAAATGTATTTTCCATCAAAAGTTTGTAAAATGAACCTCTAATAATATTACAGTATTCTATGCTTATAATTGGATTCATTTCCATTTTTAGCCACTATAAATCATTGTATAAAATTAGAAACATATAACAAATTTGTAAAATTATAATAAAGTTAATTCAATTTATTCCTAATAATAAAACATTTTGGCATTTACTAACATTTATAATAATAATATTGTTATATTATTTTTTTTATATGACCCTTTGTTTGCATCATACAATTTTTGGGAAACCCATTCATGCGTGTCGGGTATGCTATCGTACATTTCATACCTTCAAATGTAAAATGAATATTCAATGTTTGAATATTAATAAATAATAAAATATACTATTATTTATTTACTTGGGATGTTACAACTTTCCCACATTTTGGATATTTCATCCAGACAATTTTATTCCCTTATCAAATAAGTGGGTGTATATATCCCCCAATGAATTTTCAAATTCCCATGTTCACTCTTCAAACATATGGTTTTTCGAAAAATAATTTCCCTGATTGATACACTTATTCCGCAACACTTTCTATCTTCAGTCAAGAATCTGTATTGGCTATTCCTCATAAGAAATATTAACTTCCAACTGAAAAATGATTGGAAACAAAAAATGAGATGGATCCGAAAGATAATTTCTCAACATCAGTACAAGAATAAATTGTGTACCTTGGATAAATATCGAGGTAAATCCACTCTATAAGTAATTTATAAAAAATTCTCTAGGATTTCATAGGTTCCAATGAACCTCATACTCAACATTCCACTTTTATCATAATGCAACACACTTTAACATAGAGAGACATCGAGAAATACAAGATCACATACATAAAAAGAAAGATACTTCCTTCAGTTATGCACATAACATTTCTATCTACTCTGATCTATCCTCATGTGCTTTTAAATCAAATGAATTTTTTGATTTCTATTATATGTATTCTGGTTCCATCAACTTTATTTCACGTACTTCATCCCAAAAGGCTAGAGTACAACAAAAATTTCCATTTAATTCTACCAATGGTTCCATCGTTATACTAGAATGAAAATTGTTATTATAAAAAAACTCAACCAAAGAGAGGTGTTGGTACCAATATCTTCAGTAATCCACTGAACAAACACGTATTATACCTTCCAATGTCTAAATGTTTCATTCTGACTTCCTATTTAGTTGACGATGAAAATATGTACTAAAATATAATTCAGTACCCAATGACATTTAAAGGCCATTCCAAAAGACGAAAGTGATCATGTGATCACGATCAGATATAATGGAGAATGGAACTCCATTTAACCAGAATATTTCTTTATGATACAATCACGAATGTTTATATAGAGACTGTGTATCTAAAATAGGATAAAAATTACTAGATTTAGTCAATCGATCAATAATAACCCATATCTCATTATTACCTCATGATGTGTTTGGTAATTCCATTACAAAATTCATCTACACATTTTCCCATTTTGATTCTAGAACTTCCAAGGATAAAGAATCACCTTCTGCAAATATCATTCATCATTAACCTTTTTACATGTCAAACACTACATAGTAAAGTGAGAAATGTCTCTTTTCATTGCATCCAGGCATTTGTACTCTAGTATATCCCTATTCATCTTAGTACTGCCCTGATGAATTGAAAGTGGATAACTATGATCTTCACACATCAAATCTTTCTTAAAATATGAATTACAAGGAACACATAATAATTTCATAAATCAAAAATAAAATAATTATCATATTTAAATTTTGGAACCTTACACTTCAGAAACAATTATACCCTTTTCAACAACTCACTGTATACCTTATGCGCATGATTTATTCGGTCTCATAGAGACAAGAGCACTAAAACATGAAAAAAAATAGTGGAATTTCCTACAAAAAACATCAATTCCAATTTTCATATATTCATTAATCAAAGGGTCACAATCCAAACATATTATGGTTAATGTATCATTACCTTTTTGACAAAAATCACCATCCAATTTGTTCACATTTCCTGAATTGTAATAAATCATGCAATTATAATAATTGATTAATTCCAGCCATATTCCTTGTATAATGTTCAATTCATTATATGAAAATATATACTTCAATATTTTATGTTCAGTTTATATTTCACATTTTATTTTATATAGATGATGCCTCCAAATTTATAATGAAAAGACAATAGAAGCTAAATCCAAATCATGTGTATGGTAATTTTACTCATTTGTTTTCAACTAACATAAAGCATATTAAATTACCTGATCATTCATCATTCAGACAAAAAAAAATACTTTTAACAATGTATTATTATTGATAATAAATTCACCATTTCTAGAAGTCAGTGCCAAAACTAGAGAGGTCACCAATATTCCTTGCAATTCCAAAAAACACTCATCATAATTTTTTGTCCTGAAGATCATAACACTTTTTCAATTTACCTTATACAGTATGCTAGATAACCATGAATTTGTTTACAAACCTCCAGTAATAAACTTCACAATAATTGAAAATATACATCTTAGTTTTATTTTTTGGTGTTGGCCATTCGTAAAAAACATTCGTTTTTTCATGATCAGCATTTTCGTCATAATTAGAAACAATGTGACCAAGGAATTAAATTTTTCTGTAACCCAAACTCACTCTTACTGAATTTCCCATACAATTTATTTTATTTTATTATATGAAAGTCCACCATTAATTGAATGAAATTCTCTTATTTAATATTATAATATACAATAATATCATCAATATAAATATCCAAAAACATATCCATGTACTCATGGAAAATTATATTCATAAGATCCATGTATACAGTAGGTGAATTGGTTAACAAAAAAGGAAAAATAAAAATTCATAATGCTCATATCTTGTATGATATGTGGTCATCAGAGTGTCATCATCCTTTTCATTTAAATGATGGTACACCAAACTCATGTCAATGTTTGAACAATATTGAGATCCCTGGAGCTGTTCAAACAAATCATTGATATGAGGCAAAGGATACAAGTTCTTAATAGAGATGTTATTCATGGCTCTATAATCAATGAAAAGTCTCATTGAACCATATTTTATTTTAATAATGCGGATAGGTACACCCCATGGGGATGTAATAGGTGGAATGATAAGATTATATAATAACTCCTACAATTTCTTATTTTAGTGTAAAAGTTCAAATTGAGACATTAGATTAGGGGGTTTTCAATTTTCATTGCATCAGGAACCAAGTCAACAATAAATTCAAATTATTTATTAGGTATTATACTAGGAACTCTTCAGAAAAAAACATCAAAATACTCATTTACAACTTGCACATCCTTAATCTGAATTATTCCATTATTTTCAACAATATTTTAAAGATAATATTAATTTCCATATTTTACTTGTCTCTAAGTATCACAATATGTAATCAAAAATAAGTTTTAATTCTTGTAAAAAACCTGAAATTATTCTTGGAAAGAAACCTATTTAGCTATACAGTCAATCTTATCATGATAAACAAAAATTCGATCCATACCCAATATAAAATAAAACTCTATTATAGGAAAAACAATAAGGCTTTCTAGTCAATTAATTAAAAAATATAGAAAATAAGTCTATAATACATTCTTTTTGTCTCAACATTTCCCTTGGGTATTTTTACCAAAAGTTCAAGATTCATTTCATAACATGTAATACCAAAATTACAAGAAACATTCTCTGAAATAAAATATAATATAGACCCGAAATCCAAAAAAAATGAAATAATGTAAATAAATAGAAAATGTACCTTACACTACTTCATTTGATGGCCCAACATCTTATGTAGTAATTACAAAGGATTTCACCACCCCTTTTTGCTTGTAGGCCGATTTCATCTAATCATTTTAGTTTTTCTTAGGCCACTCATTTGAATAATGACCCAACTCATTTTACATAATTATTTTTACTAATTTTAAATTAGAATAGGTTTTACCACTACCCTAATTCTTTTCAATTGAAATATGATCCATATGTCTTATTTTACCACATCGGAAGCACGTACCATAATTCAAAAGGCCTTCCATAGTTTTCTTTTTACAACATTTTTCACAAAATTTAAACTTTTTTTTCTTACCGTAATACATTTTGAAAGGGTTATTTGCTTTATTCTTCCACGGTGACAACTTATTCTGTTGTTTTTCAAAGAAGAACTGATCATTCGTAAACACCATTTCAACCATCTATGCACATCGAACGTGTTTTTCATATATATTGGAATCACACGAAAATAATTCCCTTTTATAAATTGGCTTTAATCCTATGTAAAAATGATTGATTTTATTATCAACGTCCCATACAAAATATAGATCATACCAATCTCGATGAGTGAATTTTTCTTCATAAGTAGCTACTATGTTGTCCTCCTACCTCAATTCAAATAATTTTGTTTCTATCCTCTGTTGAACCTACATAGAAAATTTTTCCTAAAAAACATACTTTTTAATTCATCCCAACGAAGAGCATCAATCTCCTTACTATCCATAATATTTTTAACCATCTACCACCACTGATCGACATCACCTTCAAAATGGTAAACAAAAAGACTATCTATTTGATGTTATAAACACCCCATGACATCAAATATCACTTTTAGTACTTTAATACACCCTTAATTTAGAACAATGTTTGATGATCCCCTAAATTATGGAGAAAAATTTCCTCATGAAATGATCCACTACCGACCTGTTCCCCTATGGCGGATCTGGATGATCTAGAATATAGTTACCCCTTCCATTTATAAAGTGAGTAAATTATTCCATCATTGAAAAAAAAGTGTTCATTTCTAATTCTAATCATCTTGGGTTACTGATATTGAATGTTGATTTCCTCTTGATGTCTCCAAGCATTGTTTCCCTATTTCCTCTATAGAAAACAATTTTGAACATCGATATTACAGATGAAGCAACATGATAATCTTCAAATGCTTTCTCAATTTCACCATAATGTAAAAATAATTTTTGGATATTATATTAAAAATTAACCTAAATTTATCTAAAAATACCTTTGATACCAGATATATGGCAACAAGCTTAAAATATAACATAATATTGATATAAGTCAACAATTGGACTTTAATTCACATCAAGTATCCTTTAATGTTTAGATATTTAAATAATTAGGCCAGTGTTAATACATATCATTCCATAATCATACAATAAGATTCTATCCAAATAGTATCCATTTTATCAAAAAACAAATCACTTAAAAGTATGATTTCATTTATTGATAAAAAAACAACATTGACTTATTCATTACTGTTTACCATATTTATAACATATGAAAACATTTAAAAAACATGGGATGAGAAAAAAAATTAGTAAGGGATATAAAATAAGTAATAAAAACATTAGTCTATAAATACATAAAAACCAGAGAAATCATACCATCCCCTCCCAAAAAATAAGTTCATGAACATTCCATTTTAAATCATAAGGACATAGAATTAATAAATCAAAAAGGTGACATATGGTATCTATATCATACATACTTTGTAACTTCTAGAGCCACATATGGAGTAACCTTCATGGTTACATTTGGAATAACCATCATATTATATACCCTAAATATATTAGATTACACATTAATTTTTAACATTATCATGATACTCATTGATTTAGAGAGCTACCATAGGCTCACCCTCCTGCGTTTAACTGCAGAACCACATGTATAAATAATCAATTCTCCAGAACCATATCATAATCATAAAACATGAACAAGCATAAAGGAAAACATATCCAAATTGAAATCATGAGACATCAATTGTAGATATCGGTATCATAAATCCATTCTAAAAACCATCTTCAACACCCATATACCTAAATAATAATATGGTATTTGGTTTTATTTTTAAAACCATTACGGCTTGTAGAGGAATCTAGATATCAAATAATGCTCATCACTGCAGAAACATCATTATCGCCGCCTACATTAAAAATATAATTCCTTTTGACATTTAGTAAAATTATTCATAAAAATATATTACTTTTTAAAACTATTAAATAAAAATAAAACTCATAGGTATTGATTATACACTATGTAGATGTAGTTTGTATATTAATAAAAATATGCCTCAATGAAATGAGATTGAGATAAAGTCCCTTGCCTTAAGTCCAACTTGTCTTGTTCATTATTTATCTTCATGAATAATAAAATTATATTAAATTATACTTTCATTAGAAAATTTATCTTGTTGATTATTCTCTTTAAATCAGTTATGACCATTTTATAATTATTTGTTATTTATTTGAATTCATGTCAGATGTTTTGTCGATATTTTTTTCGAGTCAAGAATGAACATGGTATGATATTGCTTGTTCATGTGGTCATAATTACATCATCACTAGAATAGTATTCATGAAATATTATTCCCTTTTACAAAATAATCATACTTTTTAATTTAAATATGTTAATGAAAAATGAAAAATGTTATAATCATATAGAGGGTAGGTCATACGTACACATGTGTAACATTTCCATTTTTCATCAATCATTATGGAAATAAGTTAATTAAAATTTATTCATTCCAAAATGATCATGATATTATTAAAATAATAATTATCATTTAATTATTTTTTATATCATACAATTGATATAATGAATAAAAATGAGTCACACCACTTCATGGAGATGATTGTTCAAACGTATGCACGAATGAAGTTATCATTTTTATTCACATGTCTGTAAGAACATAATTGATAGTTTATTAGCTTATAATTATTAATACGTCATTAATATCACATATGAAGACTGATTCTATCATAATAACAAATCTTAATATAAATTAATTGAAAAGGAACAAAATAAGTTCTTGGAGGTGATACTTCATATGTACACACGAATGATAAATTCCTATTCCATTTGAGGGATATAGAAATGAATTTAGGGGATGATTTTAACATAATAACATACCAGTATATTTAGGATATTTGTGTATTTATCTAAACATTTTTGGATGATATTTGAGGAAGGTGAAGAAGAATAAGAAAAAAAGAAACACTTAAAGAAAACGATACCTCTAAATAGGTTGATAGCCTTTGAAGAACACATTAACACCTATAAGAAGGGGGTTCATCTAAAACTATGGAATCATGTATTTTGATGGGGGTTTCAAGAATATGATTGGACATATCATTACCAAACTAAAAGGCTATAGGGTGTGTGAGTAAGTGGGTAGAGGAGGTTTCAATTTATAAGAGGGAGGACATGAACTTTAGGAATGTCTTGAAATATTATTTAATTATAAATTATTTTTTGAATTATAATAGTTAAAAATTTATATATTTAGAGAAGAAGACAAGAATGGGTTGAAATACCCTCAACCAATAGGTTTTTGGAAAATTTAGTTCATAATGATATCCCTATCTTTTAGTTTTAATGATTAGTTAAAAACATAAACTCTTACCACATATGTTGGTATTTTGAAAATATATGGTTACTATAGATATTATAAAATTCCAAGAGAACACCTGGTGGATCAGTATTTTCATTTTAAAAATTACATAATGCAGTTTTATAAATCATAAATTTTTAGGTCTATATAATTTCTTTTAATGAAATAGTATTAATTTTGAAAACTCATTTATGTTAATTTTGACACTATTTAGTAATTCATTTTCTCAATGTCATTACTACTTGATTCATTTGAATAAAATAAAATTTTCTCAAGGATAACATGACATAATCATCCATGAAATTCTTTTATGGTTATAAAATTTTCAAATTACATTTATTTTTTATTTATAATATAATTTACTTGAATCATTAATTAACAAGGTAATCACTACATCATCCTTATGTAAAAAATAAACAAATTTATTTAATTTCTAAAAATTATAAATTAAATAAAATGAAGTTGAAAATATTTTAGCTTTCTAATGAATATTTATAGTATAAAATATTAATTATATTTCCAAATATTAATATTTTTAGTAAATAATTCTTGTTTATGCTATATTTCTCTTTACATTGAATTAATTTATATAACATGTCATTATCACACCCATGATGATCCAAGGCCACCTAAAATTGACCAAAATACTCCCATGGTCGGCCATATCTCAGAAAATAGGATTAGGATACGTTTTATGGTAGTTTTATATTATTTTAATATTATTTTTTACCCTTATTTACATGATTTTCCCGTTAACCATGGTAAATAAAAATAATTTCTAAAGTTACTATTCAAAATGTCCAAAAAAAGGTATATATTTATTTAATTTCAAGATTATAATTCCATATATGCAATCAATTTTCCCAAATTCTAATCACATAATTTTTATTAATTAATAAAAAATAACTCCAAATGTTAATACAAGAACGAGGGTTTTTAGAATGTAAAAACTATCAAAATATTGACAGGTATTAATGTAAAATTTCATTGTGAAATTTCATACAATTGAAAAAATTGGATTAAATGATAAAAACATAATCCAATTAAAATTTTAAACCAATTATTAATACTACCATAATATATAATAAAATTAGACGAAAATGAAATTTTGAAATAAATTGTAGTATTTTACATTATTCATTAAATTATCAATTTCCTCAGAAAAATTCCAAACATTCAACCAAGGAACATTTGGATGTCCTACTTCCATATAATATGTTTTTTTAAAATATAACATATGAATTTGACAGAATATATTTTTAGAAAATTTAAACCAACAAAAGGCGGTAACCTAACCATTTTAAAATATCAGAGTATTTCATGCTTAAAATTGGATTCATTATCATTTTATGACTAAAAAATTAATTGGATAAATGTAAAAAAATACAATATATGTAAAATAATAATATATTTAATTTTTTTCTTTCCTTCCAATACAATAGATATCCATTAACAACTATTTAATAAAATAATAATATTATATTATTATTCTTTATATGGCTCAGTGTTCTGTGCAACATTCGATTTTGTGGAAACCCATTGTTGCGTGTTGGTTATGCTAAAGTACATTTAATCCATTTTAATGTAAAATTAATATTTAATTCATAAATATTAATATATATTAAAATTTTTCATTCATTATTTACCTGGGATGTTACATTTCTGGTGGGGAGAATTTTGACGCCCACCGTGTCACAGGTATGCCATTGCTGAGCCTTAGCCCTTATCTTTTGATATACAAGATGATTTTGGGAAATAGATATTAAAAAATATATTTTGATAAATATACCTAGGATAATGGTTAATGAACATTAGTTTTTTCTTCAAAAGCTAACCATGAGGTAAGTCTCTATGATATTCTAGTGGCGTTTTTCATGGATTGATCCTTGTTAGTCATACTGTGAGACATTCCATGTGAACCGTTCAATGTGTCTGATGATTTTTTTAAGTTTTTCACTCATTTTTTGAATGAGTTTTTCTAAAATTCAGAGTATCTAGTGCAGAAAATTAACCTCTAGATAAAAAGGATAGTATGTTTCCCTGATTAAGGAACACGGTTAGTTTAGACATATGTCCTTCCCCATGAAAACATTTAACCCCCCTATTCACTTAAGAAGACAAATTTAAGAATTTCACACATAGATGGATTTATATTTAATAATCTCATAATATAAATTAGGTTCATCCTAAACCATACCCGATGCTTTATAGGATTCTCCTTTCAGAATATTGGTATAAATACAGTGATCTTGATTGTTCAAATTGAGGTATATTTCTTTTTTAATATTTTATAATCTCTTCATTGTAGATCTATTTTATATCTATTATCAAATCATCTTATTGGAACAAAATAGGGATTTGATGCTATATATAATATACTGGATGGATGATTGGCACTATCTCGTATAGATATTGGATCATGAGTATCCAAAATACTCTTCCCCATTCTTCTTTTTTTTCTGGAAAATATGTTCTACCTCCATTTTGAAGAAGGTCATTTTATACAATGGGTTTTTTCAATGAATTGTGTATCTCTTTTTTATAAATTCTTGCTAAATATGTCTAATTTAATTAATATTTTTTTTCAATGGATTTATTGAAAATGTGTATTTTATTAAAGGGGATTTACATTAATAATGATTTTTTATAACAATTGTTTGATTAAATGATTGAATGGTGGTTTTATTTTGAAAATGTGTTTTAAAATACATAATTGGACAATGTTACTTAGAATTTGTTTTATATATTCATATAATTATTTGAAAATAATTTTTTAAAATCCATACACATTTAGAAACTTCGGAGCATTGGGAAAGGGACAAAGGTGACCCTAGTGTGTGAAACTCATCTAAGAGTTTCTTTTGAGATTATGATGTAATATTATATGACATGAAACATGAATATACCAAGGTATTCCTAGTTAAGTCTATTTTATTTGTAGTATATATATATGTTTTCTAGGGACCAATATATAGAGAGGTTTAATTTATGATTTATTTCTAACAAGATGGATTTAGTCATGAATTATTTTTCATATGTTTTCACATGAGGTTTTATCATTTGATTTCTAATCAGGGGTTATTTCATTGACATGTGTTATCATTATTACATTATGATTTGTGGATATGAATTCATATTTTATCATTGGTAATTTTTATATTCCTTGCATTGTGGATATGAAATGATTTTATAAATAATGTATGATGGATTACTAATAGTGTTGGTTTTATAAGAATATTTTGTAAATATATTTAGATTTAAATAATAGATTTCCTTCAATCATTATATAAATAATTTTATAGAATATGTGTCCATATCCTACAGGTATTTATTCTCACACCAAACATATATCATTGGTAAATTGTAGATATTGTTTTTGTTGGACTCAGGAAACTAGAAGGAAATATAATACCATGATGACTTATATTTTATTTATTTCCTTTTATTGTGTAATATTTTAGATATGATGGTTGCTCAATTGAATATTTTTTGGCCTTTTCTTGTTACAAATTCTAGGTTAGAAGTTCTTTCTTGGATTTTAAGAATGCGGGGTATATCTTTTTCTTCCATTTTGTGCTATGGTTTCATGTATTGTTTTGTATTTTTCATCACATGATTTAGTTATATTATCACACCTCAAAATTGTAATGTGATGGATATTGTGTCTTATATCATTGTTTAAATTGGTTTCATTTATAGTTTAATTTAAAGAACACAAAATATAATATGTAAATTGATATTTTGTATGTTTTGGGTTGATACCTATTTTAGAAATATTTTTTAAGATTCCATGTTTTAGTAAGTAAATTAAATTAAATATTTCATTTAAATTAAATTGGATATGTTCATACTGAGGTTTAATTATCCAAAATTTCATTCAATTAGAATATTAGTTATTTTCATTATATTTATTGTTAAAAACATATAGTGATAATATGGATTAAAAATTTGTAAATGTCGAAGTCATTGTTAATTTTACATTGGGAATAGAATCAAAATGTAGAATTAGATATTTAAATAATTTAACAAAAGGGTTTTTAAAATATGTTTTACAAATAATTCAATAAACCAAATTTCATTATCTATTTTTCATAATTTTTATTTCATCATTTGAAAAATTCATTAAAACATATTATCATTAAAACACTTTTTATATTATAATTTAACACCCCCCTTTCTGCATTCGATATCCATTTTCCTCTAAAATGTTTCATACAACACTTTTTGGAGTTTTAAATTGATTTTCCTCCATCCCAATGGATTTTTTAGTGTTTACTAATCCTGATAAATGGAAAATTACATGACTCTTAATCCTACATTATCAATGCATATATTTCCCTTATTTCAAAGGCCAATTATAAATATTTAGTTATGTGTGGTACATCATGTTGATTAAAATCTAAAAAGGATGATGTATATGTTTATAATTGAATATATACAAGAATATTTATAAAATTAGTACATTATATATTGTTTCTATTTTGTAAATTTCATTCCATTTTGATTGTATTAGTTATCCTTAAAACTAGAATATGTTGAGAATGTTTTTATCAAATGAAATATTTAATAGTTGATACGCTGGATAAAAATGATTTAAACCTATTTATGAATAACTTATCATAATAATTAACTATATTTGTGATGGTATATTGTTTTAGAATATAAAATTTGAATTAATGATAATTTTTAAAATTAGAAGTGTAATTGACAATCTATGAATTAATTTTATTTTTTCATGTTGTTGGATATGATTATAGAGATCCCATATATTAGGTTTTATTTGAGTACCGTAGGGTTATCTATTTTCATTTATCGAATGTGATTTTCAAGAAATAATTTATAAAAGAATTTGATATGTTAATCTTGTTTTTAATAAACATAATGGTTTTTGTGAATGGTATTAAACCGAAATCAAGTGATCTGATTATTTATGAGTTATAGCCTTTTATATTTTATGCATATGATTCTGTAAAATATTTTTTATAGTTATATCAAGTGTAAAAAATGAATAAAATGATTAATGTATTGTAAATATAAATTTTTTTATTTTATAAAATTTGGTCATGATTAAAATTTTAAAAGTTGGAAAACCGTATAGCTATTGAGATTTTTTTATTTCATTTTAAATTATAGTTATATAGTTTATAAAACATTTACATTTAATATATTTCCAACTATTTTAATGTGTGTTGATTTAGTTTTATTCACATCCTCTTAGATATTTATTATGCTCCTTATAAATGTTAAGGATGGTAAATTATAATACATAACTAGAATAATATCACATGGTTAACCTTTACATGAACTTTTTTAGTGTAATTGGGTGTTGAAAAATAATAAAATACCCAAAATCCTTAATGTCAAAAAATATATTTTCAAAGTGGATATGATTTTCTTCAACAAAAGAAATCTATATAATTTTAATTATATTTTTATATGAAAAAAACAAATCCCAAGTAATAATTCCAATATTAGTTGTATTCAATCAAGAATGTCTGTATTTTAATAAAAAAAATAAAAGTATATTTAGCATGTAAAAATTATCATTGATTAGTAAAATATTATACAAGAAATAAAATATGATCCATATCAATAACATATAAAATAGAAATCAAATTGGAGAGGATTATTCATTATCATATTAGACATAATGTAATCAATTTAATAATCTTTATAAATTCTTTGAAATCATATTCATATATCCAAAATGCCATATATAACTTATTTTTATAGTGGGAAATCATACCCGGAAAATCCAAATGCATTTATTTAAAGGTAATAACTTATTTACATGATTCATTGGAGGGGTATTTAATTTTTGTTCGTAAGAATAAAAATATAAAATATTAGATAACAATAAAATTAATAATAAATATATATTTTCAAATAATCCACATTAATATTAATAATTAAATTAATATTAACCCAATAGAAATAAAATGAATAAAATATAATGTGTTATTAATTTCTCCATTAAGAAAAAAATATAATAGACAATTTCATTATATGGATATTGAATGTCCATATATAACTAAAAATATATTATAAAAGATTCCACTGAAATATTTTATAAAGATTAAGGAGTAGAGTATTAAAAAAATATTATGATATGGTAATGTAATTAATAGATAAAATATATGAAACAATTATTATACAACCTATCACTATGTAATTAATGATTTTATATGAAAATTTATCTTTTTGTTAAATATGATATCAATATTTTTTTAAAATAAAAAAAAATGAATAAAATATATACAAAGTAATAATGAATAGTTAAAAATATTGAATTAAATTTCAAACAATGCAGAACAAGAGGATTACTATATATGAAAATTTTAGAGTAATTTATTAATATTTAATCAATAGTTGTTAATTTAATTCTTGAAAAAATAGTTTCTAAAAGAAGGATATATGAATGAAAACTTGAGAATCACATGCAATATAATAATAAAGAGAGAGATATAGATAAATACTCATATATTGTATATAATTTACAATTTTTTAATAATTAAATGATTAATAAAAAATGATTATATATTATAATAAATATATGGAATATTCAATATGATAAATTTATAGGAATATATATATATATAGTATATATATATTTAAAATGATGAGGGAATGAAAATAAATTTAAAAATATCGAAAAATAATTCATTATCTTAATTCTAATACATTATTGGGAAATTTATGTTGTATGGTTGTATCCTGGGATTAATTATTTTTTAAATAATTTAAATTATGTATTCCATAATTTATATATTATAAAATTTAAATAAATATATTCCTAAAATATTATATTTTATACCTAGTTTAAAGAGAAATTTCTATGTAATTAGGGGTTATTGAAGTTAAACTTTTCTATCATTTCAATATTCTATATTTATAGAATTAATTTTGAACATAGATATAAGTTTCAAGGTAAAATATTTTTGAAAAAATATAATTTTAGTGATGTTTATTATTATCTATTCATTGATTTTCTCATATTATAAATATAATAGTTTCGTATATTATTTTATTAATATGATATGTACTTTGGGATTTCAATGTTAATATTTTAAGACATAGCTGTTATTGTTTGGATCCCTTAAAATATGATAAAAAATATGGTGGTTGTATTCATTTATATATAATTTATTATTTTTTTCCACATAAAAAATTTAATTTATTGTCAATGGGTCAGACTGTGTTTTTTGAGGAATGTGGGGTGATACTTAGAGAATTTTTGTGGATACAAATATTGTTGTGATATTTCATTCTTGATAACTTATCCATGTATAGGATTTGAAATTCATTATTATGAAATTTTAATTTCTTGAGGTTATGTTTAGTTTAATTATTTACCCATTTAAATGTAAATCTATTATTGTAAAATCTATGTATGATTACACCATAGAATTATAAGAGTTATCAGAAAGATAGAGTACCAATATAAAGGTATCATAAGATATAAAGACTAAATGTAAAAAATTATTCAAACATATAGGTAAAAATGTAATTTATTTACTAATTTAATGGTTACATGATGATTTATAATGTATGTATAGGTAACATCAGAACTCTACTAGTCATATTAATTCATGTTTAAACATGCATAAATTCCAAACTATGTTTTGGATTCATGTGTAACGTTCATTTAAAGGGTTATGAAAATTTTACATAATAAGTATGTAAAATGAAATCCATTTTCATATAAAACAAAATGGTAACATTAATTTAATATTATCTTTATAAATGTGATCTGTAAAATTTGTGGGCTATATAAATGTAAAAATATATTGTCTTAAGTACTCAACGAATTGTTTTACCCATAAAACAACCCAGAGTTAAAACATTACATAATATTGAGTTCATGTAAAGATTTTTATTTCATACAAATTGAGGATATATTCAGATTTATTGGTTTAGATATCAAATTCATATTACAAATAAAAAATAGCACATTCAAAAAAAGATGATACAAAAAACTGTATCCATTTTTCCAAGATTAATTTTATAAAATAAAATATAATTCATCCAATAAATCATCATAATATTTAATTTTACTTCATTAATTATCTTAACCATCATTATAACCTGTTAAAAGTTTTAAAAAAACATCGGATGAGAAAAAATATTTCAGTAAAGAAGATAATGAAAGAAAATTATTACTCAACTGAAATCACGAAAACTAATTAAGAAACATTTCTGAAAAACTCATTAGAATGCTTCTAAAAATCATGTAGTTTTTTGAGAAATATAAACCATAACTCAAATACATTAACCCTTAAAAATGGAATATTTTTTTGGTCAAATTCTCCCTATGGAGTACCCAATTCATTGCATAGCTATAATGGGGCTTACACAAATTATCATAAGATGTAATGGGTCTCAACCCTTTATATATTGAGCTATAATATGGATAAATCCATTTTATTTTGAAATATAATTTGAGAAAAAACATAATAACAAATTTCCAAATAACATATGATGAACAAAACCCTTGAAAAATCAATTCCATGCATCATAAACACACATTCAGATATCAATATTCTATTTTTATAAAAAAATATCATTTCCAACTAACAAATGCTGCCAAAATAATGAAACAATATTATTTTAAAATAACTATGAAAAAATATAAGTAAAAAAATATTTTCATAATGAATCATGAAATCAAGAGAAACTATTCATGATTTAAAAAACAATAATTTTTTTAATTTTGTAAAAGATACATTTAAAAATATTTTAATTGGATATCCCCTTACATCAATTAGAATAAATTAAAAATTGTTGAAAATTGAATTTATAATAGTTTCAAGACTATTATGTATTTTTTATAGAAATATAATCATGATTATAATACCTTACATTGTTTTCTTAGGACAAAATTTCCCCCCAGTTATTAACAATTTTTTTATTTACATTGTTTCATGTATGTTCATTTCATGTTATCATGGATGGTTCATAATGCATTTTATTTTCATTAATAATAGAATACATCAGAAGAGAGAATATATATATATATATATATCATTTTAAATATTTATATCTGAATTTAAATGTTCCATGATAATGTTAAAGGAAATCAAAAAACTCATCATCCATGTAGCTGGGGACATTACACACAAAGGAATACTAATTGGTAGTTAAGAATTAAAGCAGAAAATTTGATATTTTGATGATGGATATAACACTAACACAATAAAAATTCGTCAGATATATATGATATTGGAGTTATCATGATAAATTGGATAGTCGTGAGCGGAAGCTAGAAGTTAAAAAAGATTTAAAACTGAAAAAGAATGAATTTTTTTAATGAATATTTCTCCTCGAAACCCTCATAAAAGATGTTGAATGTTGTATTTTTATGATAAAAGAAGCACTATAATGTGGAATGGTATAATTAAAAGTAAATTTTTTGGTCTGTGGATGAGAAATAAGGCTTATGGGCATGAAATTTTATGATGTGATTTCATTCTGTTTCTAATTGAGATGACGGCTAATTTATTAATTAATAAAAATATTAAAATATAATTAGTAATATATAGATAAAATGACATCTTAATGGACTAGAAACCAATGCGTCTCACATTTTAGAAAAAATAATATCATTTTAGGCTGATTTCATTATTTTTTTTCTGATTTAACATTATTTATTTAAAAATTATATTCATGAAAACAATATTTGATAAAATATACACAATTCATACCTATGAATTAAAAAAACCAAAACAAATTCCATTTACAAAAAATAAAATTTATTATATTATATACATATCATCATTATCTATATAATTGGTTTATTTCCTAAAAATTCTAAAATTACATTTATTATTTTATTATAAATATCATTAATTTGATTTATTCATTACTTAAATATCCAACACATCATTATTATAAAACCCATTAATGATATTACATAATAAATACAAATAAAAAATTAAATTAAATGAAAAATATAATTGTAATATATTAATAAAGACAATTTATGTCCAAAAAAATATATCTAAAAAAACAAATATTGCAATATTATACAAATTAACAGATATAGTGTGATGAACTTTTGTTTCATTTAAAAACAAAATTTAAAATGTTATTATAGTGATTCATGTGGGTCTAAAATGTTCAAAATTCAAATAAATTTTTGATAATGTTCTATATATTCTTATATAAAATGATTTTTTCATTTTTAGCTTATTTAATGTTACTTTTTATTTTATTTAAAAACTTTTTATTTATTTATTTTTCTAGTTCTGAACGAAATGTTTTGTGTTTTGTAATATTTAAAAAAATAATTTTATTTATAAAACAAAAAAAATAAATTAGTATCATAAAATTATATTAATTAGTTTCAAAATAATATTTTATTTCAATTAATTATGTATACTTACTCATATATATGTCAATAAAACTTCAATAATTTGTTAACGTGTCTCATCATGCACTACATAATCATTACACAATAATTTTGAAATGTATCAAATTATATGACTCTATAATTTATTATTAACATAAAAATCATTTGGAATACGTATTACTTAATAAAAAATCATTAAAATAATTTTTATAACTCATTTATTTTCAATAATGAACCAAATTTGACTTTCTCATCATTATTCATGAACTACATCGACATTAACTATGATTTTTATACTTATCATGGAAAATATAATCTATATAATATGAGTTATTCTTTTACAATCAGTTATGTTATAATATCATAATTTATCAATGAATTATTTTGAGGAAATTTTTATATCATAAATATCTCTTTATGATATCCCAAAATAGACTATATTAAAAAAATGTAGTTCTTACTATTAACCAAAAACATAATTTTTATGAAAAGAACAAAAAAATTCATACTAAGATAATATCAACATGATTAATTTAAAATTGAATTTTTTTAAAAAAAATTATTTCATATATAATTTTAAAATTGTTTTTTTAAATATATTCATATAATAATTTGGTAGTATAAAATTATCTATATTAAAAATTAATTAATATAATTAATTTAACTATTTGATTATTGAATACTAATAAATATAGAAAAATTATTCTATTTCTACAAGGGTTGATACATTATCAAACACTAATATTATGAAATTTCATTGTCACGCTTTTATTCACTTATTTTACAAATGTGGGTACTTTTTCCTCGTGTATTTTTTAAATTATCATGTTTCTTCTTTAACCATGATACTTTTCCATGAAACCATATCCTAGTGAGTTTCCTAATTCCATAATACCATATCTCTTTGATCAAAAATATGAATATGTTACTCTTTATAAGAACATTTCTCTTCCACTTGAAATAATTTTTGGATAAAAATATGATATCGATCTAGAACATACACTATTTTCCTCAAAACATGAAAAAAAATTAAGTACCTTTGATAAAATCAGAAAACAAATTACTCTATAAGAAACTGTACCAACTCTTTTGATAATTTCATATTGTCCAATGAACCATGTACATATCATTCCTTTCATACTAGAATGCAAAAATTTGGTCCATGAAGATAAATTAAGGAAAACACAATCATATTCCCCAATAGAGTGGTCTTCCCACCTATTATCTATAAATCATTCTTCCTTTCTCTGAAAAATTCCGATATGAGGCTGGAATATCTTTTCTTTCCCAATGACTTCCTATATTAAGTATGGTCTAACCAATATCCTTTCCTCAACATCATTCCATAATCATGGATTTAGACACTACTTCCTATAAAATTCCTCAAGAGGTGATTAAATTATACTGGAATGAAAATTGTCATTATAAGCAAAGTCAACTTGATAATGATGATGATACTAATATCCTTGGTAATTCATCAAACAAGAATGCATCATTTCATCAAATGATTAATTGTTTATAATTTTATATCAATCATAATGAGGTTGAAAGGCTGTGGTGAAATTTAATTCTGTACCAAATGACATTTTGGGGCCTCTGAAAAATTTATAAGTGATCTTTGGATCACAATTAGATTCAATAAAGTGATTTACATGATGTATCCTATAAATATATCTGATGTACAACATAGAAAGATGATATAAATAGTTAATATCAATAATATTAAGGAAATGTAACATTTTAATTAGTCAATCAATAATAATGCATTGTTTGTTATTAACTCAAGAATTATTCAAAGAGACCACTATGAAAAGCATTGATAAATGTACTCATTTCCACACTAGTACTAGAAAAGGATTAAGAAATCAATTTAGTAGTTATCTCTCTACATTTAATTTATTATATGTACACCATTTCATGGTAATATTATAAATATCTCTTTTTTTATTCCATCCAACCTGTTATTCTCCTAGAGATTGTTGTATAACATAATTATTCCATATTGAACATAAAATGGAGAACTATGATCCACTCATAATAATTATTTAATCAAATTGGAATCACAATACACATATAATATCATTCCACTTATCAAGAAACAATCTTTTTCAACGTTGATTTTTTTCAACATACCTTTCATAACATGGTCTAAAATTTTCTATAACTCACTATCTTATTTCTAACCAAGCTTAATTCTTACAGACAGATAGAAAACACTAACACCTAAAACAAAAAAGTGGAATTTCTTACAAATAATAAACTCCATGACAAAATTAATCAAATCATTTACCAATGGATCGTGTTCCAAACATATCGTGGTTGATGATGAATGATTTTTTTGACTCAAGGCATCCTATACCTTATTCAACTTCCCAAGATTGTAATTAATGATGATATCAAAATCTTTTATCAATTCCATTAATATTATTTAACTCATGTTCAATTCATTTGGAGTAAATATATACATAAGATATTTATAGTCTTTATATATTTCACACTTGGATCAATATACATGATGCATCCACATTTTCAATTAAAAACTAAATATAGGTACTTCCAAATCATTATTAGGATAATTTAATATAGTATAATTTATCTTTTATGAAGAAAAATTAAATACATGATAATTATACATAATAATGTATCCATGTCCTTTTAAAATAAGCATCACCGTAGATGGAAAAATTACCATTTAGCATGGTAAATATATAACAACATCATTATCCAATCTTTTTTCAGTTCCAAAAAACAAACATAACAATATAATTTAGAATTAAATTTAACCCATTATCATGTTTTGTTAGTTAGCAGGCTTGATAGCTGATGCAAGATGATCATAGGGTGTGGAAAAAGAAAATTGTGTTTCCTAATTAAGCATAGTGGATGACCAAAGTCATATCACATTGGGAGAATTGTTGTTAGTTCAATCAATAATTCTAGTTTAGTAATTTTAATTCATTTAGTATTTTAAATTATCTATGAAAACTATTGTTTTATAGGTTTTGGAAAATAGAGAAATAAAAATAATGTAATGAAAACCTAAAATCTAAATGAAGATGTAGTTTGATATAGAATGAAATTAGGGCTGAAATCACTTTGTACTAGGATTGGATAACACTTTTTCATTCATTAATTATTTATTGTTTATATTAAATTTGATAATTCATTTTATGAAATATAATTGATGAAATACATTCCTTTTATTTAATGTTTGTGTTATTTTACTATTCTTTCAGCACATGAAAGAACACCTCCTCCAACAGTAATCTTGGATAACACCTCTACTAGGAATATTATCCCAAAAATACCAAGATCCACCATATTTCATTTTATCCCTCATGGAAACACTAACTCCTCATATGAAGTGTTTTCCTTAGATAAGGGATTAAAAATTAATTAATCAATGTTATGAAGTGGAATTTGAAATAATTCCGTTATGGATGATCGATGCACCTATGTAATATTCCCACCTCCAAAACTTATAGATTTAAAACATTTTCATTTTGAAGCACAATAATGATTAACTCCATGAAAACCTCTACTAGGTCCATTCCTAGAGTTAGCCACATTCCATGACTAATTTCATAGGCATCATGATGGAATGGCTCAACAGAGAGAATGAGAATGAAATTGGAATAGAAAATGTGTGGAATAAGAAAGGGGAACAATTTAATATAAAAAATATTAATACATTACATGAAAAAATAAAAAAAATAATAAAATTTATAAAATTTAAAATTGCTAACTGGACCTCAGCCAACTATCCTCAGTTCCTCGGATGGTGTGGGGATGGGAAGGAATGATTTGAGATGTAGGAGTTCTACTCCTTTTGAAGGTATATTTCTGTAAAATAAATCATGATGTATTTTGGACCCATTTAATAGAAAATTTATGCATATCCCCCTTCATTAATGTACTTCCTTATTTTCATTCACATCTCCCTTGAAAATTTCTGCTCATTTGTTTACTGAATTATAGAGTTCTGAATTTTTTATTGAGTGCCTCTTTTTCTGGATGACGGTTTCAAGAAGCTTACTCCAAATGTGTAACATCCAATGGAAAAAATAATTACGTAAAAACTACCAAAACATAATTTTAGTTGTTGAACAATGTTTCCTCATTCTAAATCAGGTATAATCACATCAATGGGATTTGGGTAGGCCATGGTAGGATTCCATTATGGTGGTAGGGTCCACTCTGTGCACTCAAAAAATTTCCCAAATATATTTCGTTTTTCTTGCCACTAGATTATCCAAAAAATCCACGGTCTAAAAGAAAATGTTATATGAAATCCAATATGTATTTCCACTAAAACATATATCAATTTGGAATTATAATTTTCATAAAATTACTAAAATACCCTTGATGGAAGAATATGTCAAAAATCCCAAATTATGCACTTTTCAACATTTTCCTCAAAAAACATCATAAATACAAAATTGATCAATATTAACTAAAACTGATACTTTAGGAAGTTAAAAATAGTTAAAACACATACAAATAATTTGGAAAATATTATCTTAATTAATTCCCCCACACTTAAATTGTGATTTTACTCAAGAATAAAATCTCAACAAATAAATCAGAGGAAAACAATGTTACCAATATTCAAATTTCAAAGAAATATAATTTAATAATTTTCATTATTAAATCATATATTCAAAAATCTAGAAAAAAATTCATGTTAATTTCCCCCTTTTCAATGAAATAATCTAATCATACATTTACATTTCCCCTTTTAAAAATGATGAATCTTCTCATTTCATTCTATCATTCTCCTTAATTAATTACTATTAAACATGAAAAATATTGAGTTACCTCACTCTTTGAAGCATTCCTATCATATCTCATGATAAAAAAATGGATTTATGATAATATCATGATAACATTCTCCTTATACTTATTCTTGTAAAATAACCACTTTCCCCACATTGTAAAGATGAAAGGAAAAAAATCTGTAGGACTTTTCAATAAAGGTTTATATAACTCTAAGGCATATGGTTGATAGAATTTTATTCTTCTAAAAAATAAGTCTCTAGGATGAGTCTAATATCTAATGTACAATTCATGATATCAAAAAGGGTAATTAAATTCTCCCATTCAATGTAGAAACACCCAATTACCACAAAGATAAAAGTAAGGTAATTATAAAATTTATGAAAAACTAATGATTAATTCATCCTATTGGATTTTTTCAATTTTTATGATTCTTTATTCATTGAAATGTTATGATTAGATCCAAACTCAAATCAATCACCTAACATGTCAGGACCCATCCCAGTGGGGACTGATCCACAACCCCCCAATCCCGCCTCCAATAGGTCAGGGGCTGGTGACTAGCACCGAGTAGGCATGTTACTAACATGGGAGGAATTTCCTATAAAACTGTACACACACACACACATCTCTAATCCCAAAAAGATGAAAATTAAAAACTACTGAATATAGAAAATCATTCATACACTAAATATCTCAACCAACAGAGTACGACAGGAAAGTAAAGTACAGTAAGTGTAAAACCATGGGCCAAAAGTACAATCCCACCATAAGAGAGTTTGTAACAAACTCCAACCTATAAATAAAGGTGTTGGGACTACAGTCTATAGTCGTAGTAACACACCATGGCCTGTCTGATCTCACTGAGTACCGTCTGATCCTGGTTTGCCTAATATCATGTCAAAGGCTCGCTCGTCTGCACAAGACACGACGCGTGGAGGAAAAGCCTGTGCAAGGGTGAGTATAACAGTTCCCGGTAGGACACCCAGAAACAACAAAGGAAATACAAAAAGGGAAATAACACAACGGAAATATACAGTCATCTCTACACAGTATATGTCTATCGAACATATAATTAGAATATCCAGATATACTCTTACTCAAATGACCATCGCGATACCGCCACTATGATATAACTCGAAGATTCCACTAAGCATGCAACCGGTAGAACAAACTCCTTGGTCTGAAGAGAGAGATATGAAGTACTCATTCCAGGAGAACCCACTCCACAAGTACTTAGAGAACATGATGCTCAGGTGAGGATTACAGCCAAGTCATGGGTTAATTCCGACAACTTAGTCTGAGCTAATCTGCTAATCAGAGGATCGGCACCTGGGTAATGTTGGTCACGTGGATATCAAGAACTATACCTAGGGTCCCAGGAATGAATATTGGATCTGAATCTAAGTCTCACAGAGAGGATTCCAACAACTCTATTCAGGAAGTACTGCTGAAGGGATCATACTCTTGTATAAAAGAAATGATACTAGAACCATTAGGAAAAAGATCAAGGGTACGAACCCTAAGAAAACTAGTCAAAGTCATAGAAGACAAGTGGATGAAGAAATGATGAAATTGTTACACGACGTGTAGTATGGTTACACGCCATGTTCCTTAACCCCGGGTACTTCCTGTGTAAATGGACCATGTCATTCATTCATGCTATATAAAACTCAACTACACGGCATGTAAAATATTCACACGTCGTGTTCCTTGACTCTGGGTACTGCCCATGTAAACTTCCCGTGTCATCCATTCAATCAGTGTAAAACTCAACTACACTACATGTAGAAGAATCACACGTCATGTTCCTTGACTCCGGGTGCTGCCTGTGTAAACAGCCCATGTCCTCCGTTCAAGCTGTGTAAAACTCAGCTACACGGTGTGTAGAAGAATCACTCTCTGCATTCCTTGACTCCAGGTACTGCCCGTATAAACGGCCCATGGCATCCATTCAAGATGTGTAAAACTCAACTACACAACGTGTAGAAGAATCACATGCAGTGTTCCTTGACTCTGGGTACATCCCGTGTAAAATTCTTGTGCCATTTTTCTTTTCAGATTTAATATAACTACACGGCGTGTAGAATAATCAAACTCTATGTCCGAGAAGCTTGGCACACTCCTTGTACGCGGGCCATGTGCCCGTACCCGGTCTATGTCCATGTCGGTGTTGCCTACTCGTGTACCAGTACACGGGGTATCCCGTGTATCTGGTCGGGGATGGCCGGGGATGGGTATACACGCCGTGTCCTTGGTCATGTTCCCAACCCGTGTCTGTGTACTCCAGGAGTACACACCAGGTGATCCTCTGATGAACACATTCCCTGTAGCCCATACTACGCACTGTGTAGTCGGGATTTTTCAAGAAATTCCGTCTTCCTCCTCGCACCGCGGCCGGTCCTCCAGATCCATGATTTCTCGTCACTTCATCCTGATACACTAGGGGTTGGTTCGTTTCATCATGCGAACACCATAATGGGTGTTTTCGGTCCTTACAAATGAATCATAAACCTCGAACAATCCATCAAAAGAAAAACACCCAAAAACACATAACTCTCTATCATCTCTGAATCATCCGCTGAAACCGCCGTTTCACCTCTTTGACATCGCTTCGGGGTTGGATCTACTATTTGGGATCGTTTTTTCATAGAACGGATGTGAAACGCTCCGTTTTTCATCGCCCCGCGAATAATTCCAAGAACTCGAAGGAGAGAAAGTGGTGAAATCTGATGAATCAAATTTTAGGAACGAACCACCACCGTTGTTCGTCATGGTGTTGATCCACTCCCGTTAATAGGATTAAATGGAGCCGAAAAATTAACAACAAAAGATCATCATGGATTAAATATCCCAAAATCCTAGAAAAAGTCCACCCCACAAGAACAATCTATCTACACACTATTCTATTCGTGGATTAGCCATCGTTCATTGTAGAAAACAAGAACACAGAATAAATCACAAATTAAACAACCTACTTTGATTTACAGTGTTTGTTGGCGAAGATCTGGTCGTCACGTCGTCGTCGCCGGCGAAGCTCATCAAGAACACCATCGCCGCATTGGGAGGTTTTCTCTAGAACTTTCCAGAGCCTCCAGGGAAATTTAGGGTTATGGGAATTATAACCCTGATCCCCTACGAAATCTCTATTTAAAAAGATAGGATTTATTTTCCATAAAAAGATTTAATAACATAGTTTAATTAATTATTTTATTACAGTTACGTTTAAAAACAGGATTTCACCACCGACTCGCGTCGGTCAATGTTAGGCCCCACGTAAGGTAAAATCAATTCATTGAATGCAATAGTGCCTTCAGATTTCCGATCCAAGAACATGTTTAGGAGTTATTCCACTTTTTCCGGAAAACCACTTGCACGCATAATTTAATTATTATTTTAAATTCAAACATTTTTTCCACGCTCACCGGGTATCGGAACTGCACACCGTCTCAGAGCCTGGTCTCGAATTAATTCCCATATAATATTAAAATAATACATGGAAAATTCCGAAACATTACATAACACCCCCCTTAGGGATTTTACGTCCCTGAAAATCCAAAACAAGGGCTACTAAAAAATATATTGGTATTGCACGTGAATTTGAGCCTCCCGCTCCCACATGCTCTCCTGGAGATTCTGGTGCTGCCACCAGACACGCACTAAGGGAATAGCTCACCCACGAAAGATCTTCACCTGCTGATCCTTGATCTCCACTGGGTAATAAGCAATGGTTGATCCATAATCTATGTCCAGCTCTCCCCAATCGATAACATGTGATGGATCATGCACGTACCTCCATAGATGCAACACATAGAAGAAGTTGTGTACCCGGTCCATCTAAGGAAGTAAAGCGAAGCGATAGGCCCCCTTGCTAACTCTATCCAGAATCTGAAAAGGGCCAAAGAACCTCAGAGATAGCTTGCTGCCTCTTCCAAATCTCCACAATCCCCATCAAAGTGAGACTCGAAAGAACACACGGTCTCATTCCTCGAACTCCAAGGGCCTCCTCTTCCTATCGGAATAAGACTTTTGATGACTTTGTGCAGTTTTCATATGCTCCTGGAAGACCTGCACCTTCTCTGTAGTAGCTCACACCATCTCTGGGCCCATGAGTGTTAACTCTCCTGGGTCAATCCAGCAAAGTGGTGACCTGCATGGTCGCCTGTACAGATCCTTGAATGGTTCCATACAAATAATGGAATTATAATTATTGTTATAAGATAATTCCAAAAGTTGTAGGTGATCCTCCCAGCTATGACCGAAGTCAAGTATGAAAGCTCGAAGCATATCCTCTTGAACCTGGATGGTCCGCTCCGTCTGACCATCTATCTGAGGATGGAATGTTGTGCTCATGCGTAACAGAGTCCCAAAATCTTCCAAAAATCCATTCCTCAAACAGGATTTGAAATGAGAATCATGATATGATATTATATTCGATGGAACTCCATGAATTTGAACTATCTCCTGCATGTAGAGGTGTCCCAAGATCTCTACTGAATTCTGCTCTAGTATGGCTAGGAAGTGGGCCGACTTGGTGAGCCGATCAATGATCACCCAGATGGAATCGTGTCCCTTGGATGTATGTGGTAAACCCATCATGATGTACATGGATATCACATCCCATTTCCACTCTGGAACCTCAAGGGGCTGAGCCAAGCCTGCTGGCACCTGGTGCTCAGCCTTTACTTGCAGACAAGTAAGGCACCGAGATAGAAACATTTCCACACACTTCATCATTTATGGCCACCAGAACTAACATCGGATGTCCAGATACATCTTTGCCACACCGAGAGGTACCACCAATGGAGATGTATGGAACTCCCTCAGAACCTCCTCTAATAACGTCACTGGTATTACAGTATGTCCTCTGAAAAGAACAACGTGCTCCCCATCATCTGAATATCCATCAGAAACATCACATGTGGATATATGGGCACGTAGTGCTCACAGCTAGCATCCCTAATCTGTGCTTCCCTGACTTGTTGTAAGAGTGGAGGGGTAATAAATATCGACTGAAGTTAAGCTCCGTCATCTCTATCCATGATGGATAACTGTAAGGAGGCCAACTGTCTTGTTTCCTCATCTAGCAACTGCGAACTGGATTTCCTGCTGAGAGAATCTGCAACAACATTCCCCTTCCCAGGAGTATAAATGATCTAAAAGTTGTAATCCTGGAGGAACACATGCCACCACCTCTGTCTCAACTGGTCGAAGAGGTCATCGATCCTCGGTAGTGGATACTGGTTCTTCACGGTCACCTGATTCGTGTGCCAGTAATTCACACATAGCCTCAAGCTCCTGTCTGCCTTCTTGGAAAACAGCACTAGGTCCACCCAAGGTTAAATGCTCGGTCTCACAAAGCCCTTCCTACGCAAGTCTTCCAGCTACACCATCAGCTCATGAAGCTCTGTAGGAGCCATCCGATATGTTGATGCGGATATCGGTGTTGTCCCGGATTGCAACTCAATTCAGAAATATATCTCCCGATGGGGAGGTAGTTCGGGAACATCCTCTGGAAAGATATCCTCATACTCAGCCACTACTAATGGAAACTGGAAACTCGTTGAATCTGTTGTGCCATGGGCTAGGCTAGCAAACTCATAGGATATCGGTAGCACATTCCTATGCATGATTCCATCCTGTTCTGTTTGGGTCTCTCTATCCCTGAAAAAAAGAGAACCTCGTTCTATCCCTACGGATGCACTGCACCCTTCTCCTAAAACAGTCAATCTTGGCATGAACTATGGATAGTTAATCCATACCAATAAAGACATCGTAACTCATCAACACTACCACCAAGAGGTTCCAAACGACACTCTCACCTCCGAGGGTCAGGTCACACTGTCTACAGAGGTGTGTGACCTCTAAATCTTCTGTAGTCGGTGTTTCTAACTATAAGGGTCGAGCCAACGGCTCAAATGGAATCCCAAGGTCTCAAACAAGATAAGAAGCCAAAATGGAATGACTATAACTAGTGTCTATCAATACGAAAGCCAATGTAGAAAAGACACGGATAGTACCACTAATCATTCCAAGAGTACCTGGGTCATAAGCCTCTACCACCTGCAGTTGTCCCTGCCTCTGTCCACCAGATCCTTGGGCCTGGGGTGGACCTCCTGGAGGTGGTGGTGGAAAAGGGTCAAAACGTCGACCACCTCCAGCTGCCCTCCCAACTCATCTACCGCATCCGCTGCCCTATGGATCTATTCTCTCTAAATGTTTCCTCTGCCTCGGTGGAGCATCCACTACTCCCATGTCAGTAGTACGGCTGGTTGGAAAATCTCGAGCCAGATGTCCCCTGCCATAAGATGAGTTGCATCACCTCTCTCAAGCCTGTCTGGAGGTGCCCTGCAAACCAAGTACGGCCAATCACCTGTCATGGGATCTCCTTTGAAAACGTCTCTCATGCCTGGGTCCCTGACATCGGCTCCCTACTGCCGAGGTCTCTGCTCCAGCTCACCCACCACTGACAATTACTGGCTGTCTCTACTCTTCCAAGGAGCTCTCAACCACCAAAGAACACTCGATCACCCCAACATAAGTAGTAATTATCATAGGGATGATTCTAGATCAGATATCTCTGTGCAAGTCTTGCCCAAACGTATGAGCTCTGAATTACTGATCTCTGACCATATCCATCGAGTATTGTGATAGGTCTGTAAACCTCGATGAATAGTCAGCCACCATCATGGTCCCCTGCTGGAGCTGAAGAAGCTCCTGTATACGTAATGCTCTCAGGGTAACTGGTGAAAACTACTCTATGAAGAGATGCTCAAACTCTGATCATGCACGAGTTGGATCGTCCTGAGTCTGGATAACCAAACTTCACCATCATCCTGCTGAGCCTTGTAGAAGCTCGCTGCCAGGATCACCATCTGGTCTGCTGGTGTCCTAACCAAATGGAAGAATCTGGCCACTGCATCAAGCCAGTCCACTTCTTCCTGAGGGTCAGGCTCACCTCAAAACCTGAGGGGTATCTATAACTGAAACTCGTGGAGTGCGCTCAGCCTGCTCTCCCCCTCCACTGGTAATACATGCACTAAACACTGCTCTATAGGTGGCAGGATATCTAGTACACCACGTGATGGTAAAACTGGTGTATCCGGTCCCTATATCAATGCTTTATCACTGATGGGGTCATCCTCGTGATCGATCTACTGGATCATAGCGGGTATGCATCGCGGGGGCATCCTTTAAAGGAACAAGATGTATCTCAGTCATTCAGTATATCTGGAGAGCTGACTCAAGAATGACATGGAAACCACAACTCATTCCTATATGATTCATGTACCATTATTTTTTTCCCTGCAACTAATGTTCACATGTTCTGAGTCGAAAAGAAAGTTATTATAGTCCTGGTGTATGGATACGTTGGTTGCCCGCACCAACACTGGGGTCCTTTTCCTAAATTCCTAAATTGAAACACTTGACCCTATTGCCCCAAACCAACCCACAGACTCTCGGTCCTAAGGTAGAATCGACCACCTCTAATACCACTCTGTCACGACCCTTCCTAGTGGGGCCTGAGCTACAACTCCCCAAGCCTGCCTCCAATAGGCCAAGGGCTAGTGAATATCACCGAGTAGGAAAGTTACTGACATGGGAGGTATTTCCTATAAACATGTACACACACACACACACATCTCCGAGTCAACAAAGCTGAAAAGTAAAAACTACTGAAGATGGAAAATCATGCATACACGAAATATCCCAACCAACAGAGTATGACAGGAAAGTAAAGTAAAGTAAGTGTAAAACCCTAGGCCAAAATTAAAATCCCACCAAAAGAGAGTCTGTAACAAATTGCATCCTATAATGAATGGTGCTTGGACTGTAGTTTGTAGCCCTAGGAACGTACCTCGGCCTGTCTGATCTTACTGAGTACCATCCTTTCAAAGGCTCGCTCGTCTACACAAGACACGAAATGTACAGGCAAAGCCCGTGTAGGGGTGAGTATAAAAATACCTAGTAGGACACCTCAAAACCACAAAGGAAATACAACAAGGGAAAATCCACAAAGTAATGATACAGTCCACTCTATAGGTATATGTCTACTGAACATATAATGAGAATATCTAGATATACTCATACACAAACGAACATCATGATACTGCCACTGGGATCCAGCTTGAAGATTCCACTAAGCATGCAACCGGAAGAACACACTCCTACTTCTGAAGAGAGAGATATGAAGTACTCATTCCGAGAGAACACACTCCATATGTACTTAGAGAACATGATGCATAGATGAGGATCAAAGCCAAGTCCTGGGGTGATTCTGACAACTCAGTCTGAGCTAATCCACTAAGCAGAGGAACGGCGCCCAGGTAAAGTTCGTCGCGTCGATACCAATAACTCTACCTAGTGTCCCAGGAATGAATAGAGGATCCAGCTCTATTTCTCACAGAGGGGATTCCAACAACTCTATTCAGGATGTCCTCCTGAAGGGATCATACTCGAGTATAAAGGTAATGATACTAGAACCTTCAGGGAAAATTCCAAGGATAAAAAACCTAATAAAACAAGTCCAAGTAATATATGAAAAGTGGATCTTGTAATGAATAAATTTTTAAATAGCGTGTAGTATGGTTACATGTTGTGTTCCTTGACCTAGGGTACAGACAGTGTAAATGGCCCGTTTCATCTATTCATACTGTGTAAAACTCGACTACATAGCGTTTAGAATAATCACACGCTGTGTTCCTTGACTCCAGGTACTGCCCATGTAAACGGCCCATGTAAGCTGTTCAAGTTGTGTAAAATTCAACTACATGGAGTGTAGAAGAATCATAGGCCATGTTCCATGACTCCGGGTACTGCCTGTGTCATCCGTTCAAGCTGAATAAAACTCAACTACACTACGTGTAGAAGAATCACATGCCATGTACCTTGACTCCGAGTACTTCCCGTGTAAATGGCCTGTGTCATCAGTGTAAAACTCAACTACACGCCATATAGCAGAATCACACAACGTGTTCCTTGACTACATTTACTACCCGTGTAAGCGGCCCGTGTCATTCCGCTTGTCAGATAGAATGTAACAAAATGGAATGTAGAAGAATCACATGTCATGTCCAATCACCTGGGCTCGCTCAGTGTACGCTGGCCATTTGCACGTACGTGGTCTCTGTCTGTGTCCTTGTCGCCTACCTGTGTACCAGAACATGGGGTATCCCGTGTATCTGGCTGATTCTGGATGGGGAGGGGTATACACTCTGTGTCCTTGGCCATGTGCCCAACACGTGTCCGTGTACTCCAAGAGTATACGCCAATTGATCCACTGACGAACACACGCTGTGTATCCCAAACTACATGGTGTGTAGTCGGGATTTTTCTAGAAATGTCATCTTCCTCCTCACGCCGTGACCGATCCACCAGATCCATGGTTTCTCGTCTGTTTGTCCCGATACTCTAGGGGTTGTTTCATTTCATCATTCTAACACCGTAACAAGTGTTTTCAGTCCTTATAACGGATCATAAACCTCGAATGATCCATTCGAAGAAAAACGCCTCAAAACTCATATCTCTCGATCTACTCCGAATTGTCTGCCGAAACTGCCATCGCACCTCCGTGACATCCCCCTTGGGTTGGATCTACAATTTGGGATCGTTACGTCGCAGAACGGAAGGGCAATGATCCTTTATTCATCACCCCGTTAAGAACATGAAGAACATGAAGGATAGAAAGGGGAGAAATCCAATGACACATATTTGAGGAATAAACCTCCATCATTGTTCGTCACGGCATTGATCCACTCCTTTCAATTGGATTAAACGAAGCCTAAAAATTAACAACAAAGATAAACATGGATTCAATCTCCCAAAATCCCTGAAAAAGTCCACCCTACAGGAACGATTGATCCGCGAACTAATTTGTTTGTGGATTAGCCCGTGTTCATCGCCGAAAACAAGAACGGGGCAGAAATCACAAATAAAACATCCTACTTGGATTCACGGCATTTGTTGGCGAAGATCTGGTCGACGTGTCGTCGTCACCAGCGAAGCCGTCAAGAACACCGTCGCCGCGTTGGGAGGTTTTCTCTAGAACATTCCAAAGCCTCTAGGGAAATTCAGGGTTATGGGAATTGTAACCCTGATCCCCTACGAAATCACTTTTTAAAAAGATAAGAGTTATTTTCCGTAAAATGATCTAATAACACATTTTAATTAAATATTTTTTTATAATTACATCCAAAAACTAGAATTCACCACCGACCCGTGCCAGCCGATGTTAGGCCCCACCAATGTTAAAATCGTTGCTCTAAAAGCCAAGTTGCCCTCAGATATCTGATCTGAGGACCCTTTTAGGGGTTATTCCACATTTCAGGAAAACTACATGCCCGCGTAATTTAATTATTAAATTAAATTCAATCATTTGTTCTGTTCCACCAGGCCTCGGAACTGCATGTCGTCTCAGAGCCTGGTCTCGAATTAATTCACATATAATATTAAAATAATACATGGAAAAATCCGTAACATTAAATAACCACATACTATTAGTGGATCATTTGTTTATGAAATGGTGCTTTTTTTCTGAAATCACAACCCATTTTTCATATTTTTATTCTTTTTTTCATTTTCAATTATTAATTAAAGAGGGGAAAATATAGTTAATGATTCTAAAACGTTTTATAATTCCCAAAATAGCACCCCCAATACTTAACCATATTATATAAATCATCCCTTACACCATGACCCCCTTCGCCCCCATACGTCAACATCATAATATCATGAAAATAATAAGAGTAGGGTAGGAACAGATAAAAATTAATTGAAACATGTGTCATTCCTATAAAGGTCATTCATTTCTTCTACGATCTATATAATTATTAATGTTAATTTGTTTTTTAATGATAAGGGGGTTTCAAAATATTCATAAATCATTATAAATGTGTTTTTACGTAGTAATTGCTTCGAAAACATAAAATGCATGTTCAGGTCGGTGAAAGGTACCTCAATCACTCTAGAAATATGCTCAAGAATAAATAGTATGCACTTAGTTTGGAAATAATCATGAGAATATGAAATATGATATTGGAAAATCACTAAGGAATGGAAAATAAAAAAATTTATTCACATGAATTTCTAAAATTCAATGTATAAAAAATGGTTGGGAAATTTATTTTAAATGAGTTAATAAATTCCCTCAAATCATGAGTCATCATATCAATATACATGATTCATTTTAAAATTTCAATTTTCAATTTTACTTATTTAATATTATTAACATTGAAATCTAAATCATGGAATCACTAGATTCCAACGAAACTCATGTCTTTTAATTTTTTCAAGTAGAGAATAATTTTAGTGTGCACATACAATTTATATATTTAAAGCTGAAATCAAGAATTTGAATACAATTTAAAAAGTTTACAAATAAAAAATTTAATTTTTAACTCCATTTTGAAATAAACATTCATCCTTCTTACACCAATGTTAGGGGCTTCCTTCTGCTATCATGATCGTAAAAAATAAAATTTATCCACTAATTATAAGGATCATTTCATTTAATCTCAAAATGGAAAGAGGGAGTGGGTGACATGCTAGTCTTATCTAAAAAATATTTTAAATTTAAATTTTATAAAAAAAATTTAAAGATAGATACTGTTATGATCCCACAAGTGGTTATTGAATTTTAACTACCTCTTGTGGGCAGTACAAGATTTTATCAATAATCTTATGATGGGTGGATCATCTTTGACATGAACCACCACATTTTTTTATTCCTATATTTTTTTTATTTATTCTTATTTAGGAGGAATCCATGGATCAATTACACCAGATCGCCCCCTATTGAATGTGGTACAACTTTCATGGCATGGGTATGGTAAAGTAAAGAACCTCCTCTTCCATTTTTGATACTTGTGCAACATTGTCTTTCTCTTCTTGTACTCCCTTTATTGAATGTTAAATATATTCTGGGATCTTCAAGTGTTCCACAACA
This sequence comes from Viscum album, assembly GCA_963277665.1. Lineage (NCBI taxonomy): Eukaryota > Viridiplantae > Streptophyta > Magnoliopsida > Santalales > Viscaceae > Viscum > Viscum album. The sequence continues at coordinate 23,009,785 of OY728120.1, read as the reverse complement.
TGTGTCTTTTAATATTCATCATCATCCTCCAGGGAATCATACAAGTTTCTTGTATCTAAAAATTTAAAATTATTGAGGGTGATACTAAAATTGGATTTAATAAAATTGGAAGTGTTTGGGTTCAATATTATTTCATCTCCCTCACGTGGTTTAGCATGAATATATTTTTAATGGATATTTCCTCTGGGATTCAATCAACACTAGATGTAGATAGGTAGTTTTGCTACTCCACCTCAAGTTTGGCCACTATATTTTGGATGTCTTCAGTGAAATCAGTGAAAATTGGAGGCACTTATTTCTTGGAAATCAATAGTCTCAACTTATTTTGGAGTTCTTCAGTCATGATAATAAAAAAATGTGGTGAAAACCTTGTATCTTTGTCATTTTGAAACTATTTGAACATTATCATAAGAATGTCTTTTATTCATTTCAGTTCCACCACGATATAATCTATTTCAGGATATTGCACTAATGTGTGATCATTCCCTGAATTGAAAATAAAGTCGTTTGAACAAATCATGGGAAAATTAATTTTTTATGATATTTTTAAATAATGAAAATAGAGTAGAATAATTAAAAAATGTAAATTATTAAAAGTTAATTGAAATAACTATTTAGAATACCAACAACAGTTCCAGTTTGGATGCACGCTTACTGTAGACTATGGCAAAAGGAAATTCATTATCCTAATGCAGAACAATGGCTGACTAGGGTCATCTCATTTTGAGAAGTGTTGCAATTGGTTCTATCACTTATTCTAGTACAACTATAACATTTATTTTTTTATATTTTATTTATGAATATTATGGTTTTAAAACTTTTGAAAAATAGTGAAATTAAAATAATTAAATGAAAAAATTAAATCTAAATGTCGATGTTGATACTAACATAATGAAATTACATACAAAATCACTTGGTCCTCGGTTGGATAACATAGGTTCATTAATTATTTGTTTATTATTTATATTCAATTTGATATTTAATTTTTGAAACCAAATGAAATAATTAATTTTGTTTTATTTAACAAGTTTAATTTTAAAATTCCATTGAAACACCAAACCACAACTTCATCAATAGTCAACAATGATAACTCCTCAACAAACAATGTTATCCAAAAAAGACCTAATCCTACTTATACAGTTTCATACCTTTTAGAAGCCCCAAATCCACCATATTATTGGTTTTCATATGAAGAGGTAGGAAAAATTAATTATTCAAGGAAAAGAAATGGATTTGGAAATAGTATTGTTGTGGATGACCACCGCACCCATGAAATATTCTTGTCTCCATCACAAATAGATTTTAAAATCATTGAATATGAAGCGCAATAATGAAAAAAAACACAACAACCTACCCCATGTCCAAACCTCGAGTTACTTACATTCCATGGCTATGTTCATAGATATCATGATGGAATTATGGAATAGAGTGAATGCGACTGAAATTGGAAGAGAAAAGTGGTGGTAGAAGAAAGGGGAAAGCATTAATATAAAAATGATTAATGCATTACATGAGAAAATAAAACTAAAATAAATATAAAAAATGGTAATTGAATCCCTAAATGGCCTTGGGACTGTTCCACTTGGTGAATCCTATGTTGTGGGGATGGGAAGGAATGATTTGAGAGGTATTATCTACTCGTATTTTATCAGAATCTTTTTGCACTCAAAATATTGATGCATTTTGGACCTATTAAATGGAAAATTCACACATGGTCCACTTAATGAATGATCATTCCCATTTTATTTAGTGTCTCCTTAAATATGATTATCCCGTTTGGCTACTATAGTCAAGAGTTATAAATTAATGATTGAGTGATAATATTTCTAGATGAAGGTCCCAAGAAGCTTCCCCAAAAAGTATAAAATCAAATTGTAACCTTAATAACTTAAAAACTACATAGAATTAATTTTAAAGGCTCACCTATGATTAATAATTCTATATCAGGTAGAATCAATTCAGTTGGATGTTTTCACGAAATGATGTGTTTCTTTTACAGTGGTGTGGTACATGTTCTGCTCCCGGAAAATTTCCTAATCGTATAGAATTTGTTGGGCCTCTAGATACTGAAATCTGTACCTAGTCCAAAACAAAAAAAATGTTGGAAATTAAATATTTATTTTAAAATAAATCTACCAATTTGGAATTATATTTTTCATGAAATTGATAAAATACCCTTGATGTAATAATCTGTCTAAAATCCTGAATTAAGTAATTTTCATCATTTTTCTCAAAACATAACATAAATCCAAAATCAATCCATATAAGCTCAATATGATTATTTGGGGAGGATAAATAAATTAAAATTAATAATGAATTTGAAAAGAATTATCTCTATTAGTAACCATGAATTTATTTTAACACACTACTAATAAGGACTGCAAAATCCGAGAAAACTACTAATGTCAATGAAATTTTTAGGTCTTGCCTATTGGTCAGTCAATTTTTATGTGGAATCAACTATTAGGCCATATTTATTAAAAATACCCCCAATGAAGGAATTCATTTGTAACTAAAAAACATATTTTCTAAATTTTCCATATAAAATATTATCTTTGAGATTTTTTAGGATAAACCATATATTTTTTATGATCATCATATCTCTTTGAAAAATCTATAACATCATCAACCAAATCAACCACATATCTTTCAAAATACTAATTGAAAATTATAATCATATGATACATAAAATAGTGAGGGAAATTTTTTAAACCAAATGGAATAACATATTCCTCATAATGGATATATTTTTTAAATAATTTTTTCTTTGGAATTTCATCCTCATAATCCTATAACTAATAGTACACAGATCTCAAATCAATAATTAAAAAATATGATCTATGTTGAGCTCATCAATTAATCACCATTATGAAAAAAGTATACTTGCAATTAATAATTATTTAATTCAAGGCTCCATATCAAGGGAAATATATCTTTGAAACATCATTATATTCAAAAAAAATATACAGGATAAGGACAAGACAAATTGCTATGTTAGAATAAACAAATATCTAATAATTCCTACAACAATGTATTCAATACTATATGTTCTACATGAGCCATTCTATATGGGGTTTTATAAATTTTCATAGAATAATGAAGTAGGTCATTAGTAAAATAAACATATCGATTAATAATAAAACTGAGGAAATCATCAAAAATACGTTGTGATACACATTTACCATTGGAACGTCATTAATCTGAATAGTTCCTCGGTTTTTAACAATATAAGAAGAGATAAATTTCTTTTAAATATTATTACAAAATTAAATCTTCAGGATATTTCATAAATGTTAGTTGTTCTTTATTGTATAAGAAATAAAAATCATATTAAAAACCAATTTTTTTAAATCCACACCCTAGATATCATCAAACTCTACTAAAGGAAAAACAATATGGTTTTCTAGAAAATTCCTTCTTATGTAAATGACTAGAATATTCATACAATTTATTTTTTCTATAATATTTCCACTAGGTTTTTCCACCATAATTTCTTGATTATTTTCATTAGGTAGAATTTCAAATATACAAGATATGTTCTATTAAATGAATTAATGTGTAGTCCCAAAATCAAACAACAGAATGGAATTTTCTATGAAAACAACAATTGAACCCGATACAACATCTTTTCATGGATCAAAATATTATAATGTATATTAAATGTATTTTTCCAAAAAACAAATATTTCTAATGAAGATGATTTCCCACCTAAGTAACTATTTAGGGCACACATTGAAAAAAACAAACAACTACTTATAGTTAAAGAATCATATAATCAGTTACACATTATTCTTCTAATAATTTTTTTCACTCACGATCCTTGTGTACAAAACAAAAATTTTGTAGAAATTCAAAATATTTAGTTGAAAATATGTTGGATTATTTTTTCCATGCATTTCAGAAGAAGCTATTTTTATTACCATACCACCAGATTTCATTAATGAATTAATCCCCAAATCCTACCAACATGAAAAATTCATATTCCTATCATCATGAGAACATATTTATCAATAAACTCCATTTAAACCATTTTAGAAAAAAAATAACATTACCATAGACATAAAAATTATACTCAGCCAAATAACTTTTTTATCATTTTTACAACACTGAGTAAAACTGCTTAATTTTTTTATCAGTGTCTCAGACTAAATATTGCACATATATGGCCTTTCTCGTGAATTTATCATTATATGCAGCTATGGAATCATCATATTTTTATCTTAATATAAGAAAAACAATCCATTATGATTCAAAATCTCATATAGAAATTTTTATCATGGAAACGATCCACGAATATTTCCTATTATATGGAATCATGATCATCATTCTCATTAATAATTATATGAAAAGATCCCCCTATATCATCATCACCTTCTGAATGAGAAAGGTTAATGGTTACCTTCAGATGTTATGAATATTACAATACATAAAATATATTTCCTAGATCATTGATTCATCCTTCAGCTAATATTAGCCTATATTATCCACAAAATGAAGAGTGTGTTGCCTCGTGTAATGCTTAAAAACCACATGTTCCTTAGTGGTAAATGAGGTTATACTATAGTATGGTTACTATGGCCATTTATCTTTTGGTTCAATGGATACATTACTATCAGAAACTCCTTAGTTATAATTCCCACCATTGTAGGGAATAGATTTGGAAGGATATCAATATTTTGATGCCTTTATACTTCATATTCCATGATTCTTCTATAGAAAATTTTTTAACAGACATATCTAAATGTAAAAAATGAAAATTTTTAAATTCCATATCACTTCCACTTAATAATAATGTTTAAAATTGTTTATGGTATTATATTAAAATTATCCCAACTCCTAATGTTATCTACAAAGGATTCCAAATATAATGTCTCAGCAATAAAACAATACATAATCTTGAGTTTTCAAGTGGAATTTAAATTCATTCGAATTGAGTTTCTTTTAAGATTACATTTTTACAGAATTGTTTCATAATACAGACCTAACATACCACATTTATACGAATAGGATACTACAAAAATATTATATATTTTTTCTAACATGATTTCTTTGAAAAATAATCATATCATTCAAATTGATTCCCTTATTTCTCAAACACATCCAAATAACTGGTGAATAACATATTAAAAACACTATATGAGTAAAATAAACTCATTAAGAAACATAATGAAACAATATCGTTAGTCCAGTGAAAAGATGAAAACCCATTAAAACCCATTTTCAAGAAAATGTATATGCATGAATTGAAAAATCATGGGGTTTACATGGGACATATTTACCATATCCATTATAAATTATACCATACATATCTAATAACCATTCAATCGACTTCTATCTTAATAGAACTCAATGAATTGGAGGGCTTTAGTGGGGCTCACCCGTCATCTGTTTTGCAATAATTGGGGTAATATCGTTATATCATGTGATATAATGGGGATAAACCAATCATATCGAAATATAAAATGGGATTAAACCATAATAAACAATTTAAAATAATAATATCAAAAATAAAACCGTTGATAACTTATTTACAACAATGTTCAAAACACATTCAGATATCTAAATATAAATTTATTAAAAAATTATCATTTAAAATATAAAAAAATGCTTATATATATAAATTAATATTAATCAAAAATATCTATGAAAACAAACAAAGGAAATATTATATTAATAATGAATCATGAAATTGGAATAAACTAGACAATCCTTAAAAATAAATTTTTTAATTTCGTAAAAGAGTCATTTAAAAGTATTTGAAAAGGAATGTTCCTTAGTTCTGGTATGAAATCCTTCAAATGTGATCAAACCAAAAATATAATATATTGAATATTGTACTTAATTTGTTAAATTATTATAATAATGTTTATTATACCATAAATGAGTTTCTTATAAAAACATGACACCCATTTATTAAAAATATTTTGTAATTTAAATTTCTATATATATGTTCATTTCATGGTATCTTGGGTAGTTTGATATGGATATTATTGAGTAAATAAAAATAATAATAACGAAGATAGAATATATATATATATATAATCAATTTTAGAAAACTATGTGAGAATTTAAACTGTCCAAAATTGTCTTAAATGAAAAAAAATCATCACCCACCAAAGAGGTGAATCAACACACTAAGTATTATTCTTTTTTTAAGAGTAAAATTTGAAAATAAGAGATTTTGATGTTATATAAACAGATAACATAATAAAATAACAATATATATGATACAAAACCATTAATCAAACATTAGATAGGGGATTTGGGGAATGAATAAGTGAAAACGAATTTAAAAGAGAGGAAGAAAGAATTACCACTTAAATATTTCTCCTTGAAAATATCCTTAAGGATAATGGAAGATGTATTTTTATGATAGAAGAAGCACAATAATGTGGAAATGGATGAGGATAGGGTAATTTAGAATATTTTGGTAGAGTAATAAAAGATGATTAGATGAATTTTTATGAAGGGATGAGTCTCCTTTAATAATTGTCGTGTTGGGTTATTTAAGAAGTACATAAAATATTGAAATTACTTTAGTCTAATATAGGGATAAAGATTACAAAAAGGAATAAAAATCATTCAGAATCACATAATTGATATAATATTGTCATTTAAATCCTTGATCAATATTTTTTTATAATATATAATTAAATATAATAATTATGAATTGTTTTTCAAAATAAACCTTATTCATAACTGTGACTTTAAATCATCAAGAAAACATTACATGTCGATTTTTTTAATGTACTATAAAAATATAATTCCAATCTATATAATTAGATTATAAAAATAAAAAATATAAATTTATTTTTTATTATTATTTTCAATGATTTGATTAAATCATTAATTAAAAATTTACATCATCTTAATTATGAAAGACATTAAGATAATTATTTTACTCCCTAATGATTAAAAACAATTCCATGATAAATAAGATTTATTTAGATTTAAAAAGAAGATTTTTTATGAACTATACTTCTAGATACACATATATTAAAATATTAAACAAATTAAAAATTGTAGTGTGAATTACATTTCATTATTTTAAATAAAATAATATAATGTACATAAAGTGATTCATGTCGATCCCAAATGTCCCAAATTTTAATAAAATAAATATAATGGATGATAATTGATTATTTGAAAACAATTAGTCATTTTGTGGGTCATTTATGGGTACATATATTTTTATTTAAAAACATTTTATGTGTTTTTCTTCAACTTACAGTAGATATGAATCAACGTAGAATGAGAATTAAAGATAATTATTTCACTTATGGAAATAAAATATTTAATATAAAAAAATAAATTAATTATTTCAAAAATAATATTCTTGAGTCTTTAATTATGAATATTTACTCATATACATGTCAATAAGACATCATTAAATTGTATATTTTTCATTTCATTCCTTTCGTATGAATTGAAAAAAAAAATTATAACATTCGAGTAATATAAAAATAATATTATTAATTATCATCCAAAAAACCTCAATAATACATAATAATTAATATAAATTTCAGGAAAAAAACATTTTATAACATAATTATTATCTATAAGGAACCAAACTATACATTATTATCACTGTGTAATCACTTCTTTGACACTCACAATGATTTTTTTTACTTATCATGAAAATTATAATATAATCCATCTTAGTTATTTTTTTATAAATTTTTCACATTGAATATCATAATTTATACCTAAAATAAATTTTAAAAAATTTATATAATAAATATCTGTTTGAGATATCACAATGGATTCTGTATTTAAAATATTTGTATTTTTTACAATTCACCAAAAAATAATCTTTTTCATAAAAATCTCAAAAATTCATAAGAAGATAATTTCAACATGATAAATTCAAAAATGAACTTAGTTCTATAAAATTTATATTCTATAATTTTGTCTTTAATTTTTTTTAAATATAACCATATATGAAAATGGTTTAATAAAATTATTTATTCTAAAAATTACTTATCCCAGAGAATTTAACTATTTAATTTATTAACACTATGAAATATGAAAAAATAAATATTTACCTAGGTTGTTACATTCCCGCCCACTTTTTAATATTTATACCTCACAATTTTATTCAATTATTAAACAACTGGGAATGACATTCCTTCATCGGATTTTCAGATTCACCTATTTCTCCCATAACTATGTGCTTTTTCAAAAAAACCTAATCATGGGGAATTACCTTTTTCCAAAATAAAATCTCCCTTGGGTCAATAATATGACCATGTTTCTCATCATACTGATGGTCCGCTTCTTGATGATCTAATTAAAGGCTCAAAACATTAGATGGAGCTAGTACATAATTTCATTACATTGAAACATGAAAAACAATGTGTACCTGAGATAAACTCTGAGTCAACGATACATAGTTGGAAACTATTCCAACTTTTTATATAATTTCATAAGTATTAATGAATCGTGGAATTATAAATCCATTCATAAAAATATCAACACACATTCCCATGGGGATATGTTAAGGAAAACATGATCACATGATCAAATAAAGGTTAGTTCCTCCTGTTATTTGCACAATTATTTTTCCTTCTTTGAGCTATCCCCATATGTTTCTGGATCATCCTTATCATCACAGACAATTCTTTAACTAATTATGTAACATAAAATTATTTTCCTAAACATCATCCCAAATTACATGATTTTGAAAAATATTTGCATACAATGCCTTCAAAGGTACCATAAATCTACCAGAATGAAACCATTTATTATGATAAAAGAGAACTAATTTATTATTGTAATCCCTACCTTCCTCATAATCCATTAAACAGGAACAGACCAAATCATAAAATGTCTAAAGATTTTTCTTGGTCAGTTAATCTAATTGAGGATTATGTTATGCTGCTGAATATAAATTTCATTCCCAATTACATCTTAAGGAATTTTAAAAATATATAAGTGAACCATGGATCACGTTTAGATAAAATTGGAAAAGTAATTCCATGCAACATAGAAATATATTTATGGTATAACATATAATATTGATTTCAATATACTGTATCTTTAATAAGAAATTAATGTACCTATTATGTTATTTGATCAATAATAACCCAAAGTTAATTCTTACCATGAGAATTCATTGTTATACCCAAAATTAAATCCATGGAAATATTTTTCCATTTCCACTCTGGCACTAGGAAAGGATGAAGTATCCCCTTCTGTAGTTTTAATTTAACATTATCTTATTGACATATCAAAAAATTCAGGGTAAAATGACCAATATCAATTTTATTTCAATCCCACCTATTAAACACATAATGATCCACATACACCATAGTGATGGCAAGATTTATTGAAAAATTATAACTATGAACCACTCTTATGAAAAATATTCTTCATCTATGAATCACTAGTCAATGATAATCAATTTCCATATCCAAATACAGAAACATTTTTTATATTAAATTCTGAAATCCTACCTTTTTGACAAATTCTACCATATTTTGTACCTCACTATCATCCTTCTAAGAATGGTAAAATCTGTTAGAAATAATAAACTGCACTGAAAAATAAAACAAAATAATGGAATATCCTGCACCAGTAACTTCCAAAAAAAATTATCTGATCAGAAACCAAGGGTTAATGATCCAAACATAACGTGGTTAATGATGTATGATGTTTTATAATTAATGTAGAATCTACTTCACATATCATTGATGGTAATTGATTATGAAATCATAATCATATATCAATTCTAGCCATCTTTGATACTTAATTTTCAATTAATTTTTAGTAAATATATAATTCAATCTTTTGTGGTCTGTATATATTTCACACATGACACTATATAAATGTTTTTTCAAAATTTTTGAAGAATATAAAATAGAATCTAAATCCAAATCATCAGTAAGAAAATGTATTTAATATTATTTCTAATTTATTTATGGATATGGCATTACTTGATCATTTTTTATAAAAACAGATCCAAGTCCCTTTAAGTAATTATCCTAATAGATGGAAGAATCGTCATTCTTCAAGTGCAAGTCCATAATAGAATAAATATCCAATATCTATTTCTGTTAAAGAAAAAAACATCATATTTTCTTATACGAATTAATTTAACCCATTTAATATTAACAACGTTATGAAGCTAGATAACCGTTAAATTATTTCATAAAACAATGAGAAATAAACTCCCAATATATGAAAAATATGAATATCTGTAAATTTTTTTCGGCACTGTCCATTATTGAATAACTTTTTTTCTCATATATATTATCATTTCATATATATTTACAATATTTAGAAGGGAAAAATTATTTAATAACAAAAAATTTCATTTTCTCAACATACAATATAAATTTGTTTTTATTAATGTTTCTAGGGAAATACATAGATGTTTTTATAATCATTCTAATTCTTTGAAAACACCTAAATAATATTAATGAAAACAACCATAGACAAATCCAAAAAATCGCAGAAATATATATTCATATGATCCATTATTAATTTAATGGCATATTTTTATCCAAATCTTATAACAAAAATCTCATAATACCCATATATAGTACATAATGATATAATAGAAATTTAATCATTCTTTATCTTTAGCTTGTGGTACAATAATCTGATATCTATCCTGGAAAGGTTATGAGTTCCTGCTGAAGACAAAAACAGACATCAATATGAGTCAAAGTATAGTTATTATTAATAGTGATGATATTCAGGGTTATTAAATCAATTAAAAATCACATTGAACGATATATGATTTTATAAAACCACAGAGAAGCATCCCATAGTGAATTTCAAGAACAGATGAATCCTTTATCTAAGAATTCATCTGATCGTGTTTTCAATTCTTGATTTTATACTAATTCTATTGGATAAGGGCTTTTAAAATTTTCTAATATTTAGGAATTAAATAAAAATATACATAACATCTCAATCTATAATATCCCTTATAAAATCCTCTATAAAAACATAAATATACTCATTTACCACTATCAAATCATTAATCAGAATAGTTTATTTGTTATTAACAATATAAAAAATATGACTTTCATTTACAACTTTTACTAATTTATTATCTAATTAATATATTATCAATGGAATGGATTCATTAATGTACACCAACAGAAACTCATTATGAAAATAAATTTCTTTTTCCGTACAATCACTCTTAGAATGGTAATGGGAATTTCAATCCACACCTATGATAAAATAAAAATTTTCTAAAGGTAAAAAAATTATTGATGGTAAATTCCTTCCACAGACAATTAATAAGTGATTTCTATAATTTTGTTTCTTAATATTTTTCTATGTGTTCGCATAGTATGTTCTCGATACATTTTATGAGGTGGAATTTCAAATTTACAGGAACATTTTTCAAAAATGAATGATTGTGTTAACCCAAAATCATACAAAATAGTGGTATTTTATCCAAAAACATGAAATTATCTAATATCACTTTTTATGATTCATAATTTTCATATGTACTGGAAAATGATTTTTTTAATCTCTTCTATTTCCAATCATGCTGATTTACATCATGACTAACTTGATTTGGAGTCACAATAGAAAAATGACCCAACTCCTTATAGTTAATGTGTCTTACCATCAGATTATATTTATTCTTATAAACGTTTTTCATCCAATCGAGATCTATGTGTTTAATCATTCCACATTGTTATCACATCAAATAATTTTAATGAAATTATGTAGGATTTTTTTAACACTATTTTTACATGAAGGGAACTTTATTTCTTCAACTCCAAATTTCATTGATGAATTCTTCCCCATACCCTGCCAACCTAACCACTAATTTTTATAGTCATCATTAGGAACAAATGCGTCTGAAAATTCCATTTCTACCTTTTCATCACAGTGAAAAAATTTATCAAATCATTTAATTTATCATGCTTTCAAAGATATTCAAATACCTGGGTTCAATAATCTGTAAAGATGATTTCGTCTAATATCAGTGTCTTGAACAAAATCTAGCACACACCAATGTAATCATGTGATGTTTTCAACATATGAAACAATGAGATCACCATTTTTTTCTTCATTTACAAAAAATATTTTTCCATTAAGTGTCAGACATCATTAGGGAAATATATATTATGGAAAATATCTTTTGATGATTTTCATTCCATGAATACAAGATCTTCATTCTCTATGGTATTAGTTACAAGAGACCCCCATCAATCAGATTCACCATAAAAACATTTAATAGAAAGGATTTTATTTTAACATTATAAACATCCAATGAAATCATATATCTTTTACCGAGCAACATTATATCATTTGTCATCCACCAGGTCAGACGTCCCACTGAATGATAGGGGTTGTTGCCTTATGAATTGATCAACAAAAAAATGTTCAATTTTGGTTGATCATGATACCATATTGCACAGATAAAACAACCATTTTTAAATCAATCAACTAATCCATTCATGTCATAAACTACTAAATCCCAATTCCCACTATTCCAAGATGCATATTTGAAATAATGTCATTCTGTTAGTTCCTTTCTTCTTATTCATACCTAATTATTCTATGGAAAACCAATTTTAAAATAAATATATTAGTCGAATAAACGTTGTAATATTTAAATTATATATAATTTCAAATTAACTTTATTTTAAAAATCATTTATCTTATTCTATTGACATTATCATACACCAAAAATATTTCTAATGCATCCTATGAACTTAACGATATAGACCTAGCATTTAAGCAATACATAATAATAAGGTATATTGAATAATTTATTTTCTTCCACATTGAAGATCATTTAAAGATAATATTTTTAATAATTAAGCCATAATTCATACATAATATATCACATTAATACATAGATGATACAACTAATACAATATCCATTTTTTAAGCACAAATGTTTTTTAAATAAAATAGGATTTATTAGACAAAACATCATGGCATTAAACATGAATTACTTCCACTACCCATCCTTATTCCTTATAAATTTATTTGAAAATAAGGTTGAGAACAAAAATACAAGGATGAAACATAAATAAAAAAAAATCATTTTTCTTTTAAAAAAACAACAATACCCATTAAAATCCTTTTTCATGTGATCTCATTAGCATGTATAGAAAAATCATGTATTTTGATTAAGGAATATTTACACTCTCAATTTTATATTAACCCTATAAAATCTAATAACCATTGGATCAACATCTCTATCTAGAGTATTCAATTCATTCAAGAGCTATAATGGGGCTCACCTATCATATCATTAGCTATAATGGGGATCAACCCATAAAATCATTATCTATAATGGGGATCAATACATTATACCATTTGATTTTATACAATAAATACGTAATAAAATTTTTATATGGAACATAACATGAATAAAACCCTTCATAACTCAATTAAATCCATGATAAAAGCAAATTTAGAGATAAAAATACTAGTTTTACAAAAAAATACCTTTTACAGTATAAAAAAACTAATAATTATTAAATAATATTCATATAAAATAACTATAAAACATATAAATGAATAATTAATGAAATTATGAATCGGGAATGGTGGTGTAACTAATTATTTCCAAAAAACAATTTTTTTTTTAAATTCATAAAAGAGGCATTTTAAAGAATTTTAAAAGGTTGTTCCCTTAGCTCTGGATAAAATTCCATCAAATGTTTTCCAACATGCTATTTAATGGTTCGAAGGCTGTTATTCAATTTTTATAGAACTATATTCATGTTTATAATTCCTTTTATGAACTTCTAATAAAAACATTCAATCCATTTATTAACAATTTTTTGTTATTTACATTATCTGAGTTATGTTGATTTAATGGAATCATAGCTGGTTCGTTATGGATTTCATTGTGTCCAATAAAATAATAATCCCTGAGATATATAAAATATATGTGTAGTTTATTATAAACAATTATATGATAATTTAATCATTACATGATTGTTTTAATATTAATGACACACTAATTGTCCACAAAGGCAGTGAATTGATACACCACAGATGGTGATTTCATTTTTAAGAATAATAGGAGAGTATTAGAGATTTTATGATAAATATACCACTAAAAAATTATATTTAAATATATAAATGACAATAGTGTGGTAATTAAAAATTGGATAGTGGTAAGGAGATGTTAGAAGTGAAAAATAGTTTTTAAGAGTGCAAGAATAAATTTAACTCATGGATATTTATCCATGAAACCCTAATTATGGATCTTTGATGTGGTATTTTTAGGAGACCAGAATATCTTTAATGTAGAAACAGATGAGAAGTAGAAAATTCCGAATATGGATTTTATGAATGAAGCCATATTGTTATGAATGTTTTTAATGTTATGATTCATTTTTAATAATTGGTGTGTTGTTTTATTTAGGAATTACAAAACATATTAATATATAATAATTATAATATTTGGATAATGACATTTAAAAGCACTAAAAATCACATGTGATAAATTATTATTCTTATTTTTATCCATTTTGGCCTTAATAAATATATTTTTTTGATTTTTACAATAACTTAATTATATATAATATTCACAAAATATAATATTTTTAAAATTAAACACAATCCATTATTATGGATTTAAAATAACAAAATAGGTTTTCAGGTCAGTTTTTAAATTATATTATTGAAATATAATATTCATCTATATAATTCTTGGACTACCTGAACAATCTCAAATTACATTTTTAATAATTTTAATATAATTAATTTTATTGATTCATAATTTAAATATTTACTACATAGTAATTTTGAAATACATTGATGTAAATATTTCCTCCTTAAAAATTGAAAAAAATATTCCATGAAAAGATAATTTTTTATCTATAAAATTAAAATTTATTTTAGAAAATTATTTCTTGATAACCTATATTAAAATATTATACAATTATAAAACTATACTTTTAAAAACTAGTGTTTCTATTAAATAAATTATTATAAAGTATATATGTTGATTAATGTTGGTCAAAAATTTCCCAAATTAGAATTTAATTATGATAATAGTCGAAAAATACTTATATAATGAGTATTATTCAGGATTTGGTCATTTAATGCTACACAAAATTTTATTTAAAAACATTTTTTTAACTTTTATTCATCTTTCACAAACATAATATCAACATTAATTAAGAATTATTGACACTTATTTCATTAATAAAAATTAAATATTAATTAATAACATAAAAATAACATAATTATTTTTTAAATAATATTATAGAGTCATTCATTATCTATATTTACTCATATACATGTCTACAAAACTTATTTAATTTTTTAATTGTTATTTTGCTTCTATAATAAAGCATTGCACTAGAATTTGGATTAGACTGAAGTAATATAACTATATAATTCGATATTAATAGGAAAAAACATCAATAATACATAATAATTAATAAACAATTAATGAAAATACTTTTTATATATTAATTATTATATACAAGGAACCAAATTTGACATTTTCATTATTTAACAGACACTACATCAACACTCGCAATGATTTTTATACATAGTACGAAAAATATAATTTATCAGTTCTAAATAAATATTGTGCAATTAAGTGACTTATAATATCATAATTTATTGATGATATATATTTAATAAATTCTTAAATCATAACTATTTCTTTGGGATATCCTAAATGACATCTTAGTTAAAAAAATGTATTTTTTTATTTTCATGAAATATTAAACAATTTCAGGTAAATATAAAAAAATTCATACTATGATAATTTCAACATACTGTATTATAATATAATATTATTTTTAAAAACTAAATTTATATATTAAAAAATTATGTCTTTTCAAATACAAGAATATACCAAATTGTATTTAAAATGTTATTTGTTTTTAAATTTATATAACCTAATGAATTTTATAAATTCATTAAAGATAATCATAAACATAAAAACAGATTATTAAATTAGTATAGGGGTTGTTTCATTCAACCCCACCCTTTTTTAAATTGTGTCCTCATAATTTTATGAACTTATTAAAAAATAGGGTTACTTTTCCCTCAATGATATTTATTATTCGCAGGTTGAGTCTTCAACAATGTGGTTGTTACATAAAGCCTTCTCCTGGTGAATTTCCTTGATTCGCAATAATTTCTTTTTTAGATCAATAATTTTAGTAGTATAATATTCATATGAAAGGATCTTATCTAGTTGAACTTATTATATTCTCAATAAATGAGAGTGATATGGCCCATACATTCATAACATTGAAACATGAAGATCATTTTCTTACTGAGATAAACAAAATGGAAAATGTACTTATTTAGAAACTAGTGTAACACTTTGAAAAATTTCATAAGGTCCAATGAACCATTTACTTATCTCTCCTTTCTTACCAAAACACATAATAATTGTATATAGAGTCATTTTAAGGAAAAAGTTATCACCTACCTCAAAATAATGGGTTTTCTTCCTATTATCTTTATAAATATTCTTCCACCTCTATGATATCATTATATGTCATTGGATGGTCTTAACATTCCTAACCATGTTTACTACAAATTCTAATCTCAAAAACATTATTTCACCGACATCATCCAAATATTTTATAGTTTTAAACTGATTTCCATAAATTTTCTCCAAAGTATTCAATTGTATATGGGAATTAAGTAGTTATTATAAGAAAACTCATGAAATGAATGATGTTGATCACAATTTCCATGGAAATACATTGATAAAAAATTAAACATGTTATCTAATGTCAGAATTTTTAGCTCATCCTATCCACCATATTTGAGATGAATGGTTGTGAAAAACTTTAATTCACTTCCCCACAAAATATGAAGATCATTCCAAAAGTTAGAGGTCAATCTGGGATCATAGTCATATAAAACAGATAATGGAAACTAATGTAACCTAAAAATATCTTTCCGGAACAATTTATAAACATGATCTAAATAAATATTATCTTTAATTGGATCGAAATATGATGATTTAGTCATTCAATAATTATAACAAATATTGCATTGTTACCTAGAGATTCTATTACCCAAACCTCCAAGAAATCCATGTTAATAATTCTGAATTTCCACTATAACATTGGAAAATGATGAAGCATATCCATCAGTAGTTTTTTCTCTCCTTTAACGTATTGAATATTAAATTATTTCATTGTAAATGTTACTATTTTCATTTTCCTTCCATCCTACTAGTAATTGTTTGGAATAACCCAATACATCATAGTGTTGTCATGATGAGGTGAAAATGGAGAACTATAATCCTCTCATAACAATTAATTCTTCCACACTGAATGATAATGAAAACATTATATCATTCAATATACCTAGACACAATAATTATAAATTTTAAATTATAATAACATTCCATTCTTAACTAGGTCAATATTTTTGGTAACATACACTCTTATTTGTCAATATACATGATTTTGTCTAATAGCAACTACTACACTAACACTGGAAATGAAAATGACGAATTTCTGAAATAAAAAATATCCAAGAAATAAAATTAAAATCAATAACCTAGGGTCATGTTAAAAACATGACATGGTTAATGATACATGATGTTTTAAACTAAAGTAATATGTACATCGATTTATTTACTTGGATAGTAATTTATTGGGAAACCATTATCCTTTATCAATTCCATTCAACATCAATACATCATTTTTGATTCCTTCTATGTAAATATTTTATTAAAAATTTTTGGATAGTATTTATTTAATAATTCTATCCATATAAATGATTCTTTATTTTTTTTAAATAAAAAAACTATTGAATCTAATTCCAAACTGGGGTTGGATATTTTAACTCATGTGGGTTCAGGTGACTTGAAGCATAATAAATTACCTGATCATTTTTTACTAAAAGAAAACCAGGACCCTTCAAATTAACAACACTATTGACACTGAAATCACTATTTATTGAGGGAAAATATAAAATAGGATATTTAACCAATTTAATTTTCAACTCTTAAAAGTAAAAATAGTATTCATTTTTTCTTATAAATTAAACCCCTTTTCATATATGATTAGTTTTCTAGATATATAAAAGTCAAATGTTTTTAAATAAAAACTAGTAAGAGCAAACTAATCCAAGAAAACTATAAATCTTTGTAGCATTGGTATATATTGGAAAATAATCAACACCATTTGTTTTGGAAGGAATCAAATATTATAGAATCATTATTATCATTATTCCCAAGGAAAGAAATACATCTAAACAAAAAATAACATTTCATAATTTGTTTATCTGAGTAAATCTATTTGAGTTTTTTTTTGGAAAATAATTTGATGTTTGTTTATGATCCTCATAACTTTTTGAAAACACCACAATATAATCAAGAAATAAAACCACTAATGTATCCAAATTCTCATGGAAACATTTATTCATAATAACTATAAATATAGTAGGGGAATTTTTGAAATTAAATGGAATAATAAAAAAAAATGCACATACTTATTATATAATGAAAAATTTTGAATTTCATCATCCTTCACCATCAATAGATGGAACCTGAGTATCAAATCAATAATGGAAAAATATCGAGATCCCTAGATCATTTAAAATAAACCTTCGATACGAGGTAAATGATACGTATTCTTCCTAGAGATGTAATTAAGGGGTCAATAATCAATGAAAATTCTCATTGAACCATATATATTTTTGAGAAACAAGACACAAGAACCACATGTTGAAATGGATGGATTGATGAAACCTTTATATAATAATGCATATAATATCATTTCAAATCTATAATTTCAAATTGATCCTCTAAATAAGGTGAATTTGAAGTTCGGTTAACATTAGAAACAAACTCATTAGTAAACTCAACCTCTTCATCAAGAATAACATGAGGAAAATCATCCGAATAAAAATTATTTTACACATTTACCACTGTTACGCTATTAATCTGAATTGTTACTTTGTTTTCAAAAATATTTGAATGATTACTTTCATTTCCATCATTTATGAAATTCTCAGCTTCTTAGTATGTTAACAATGTAATGGGTTAATTCATGTACAAAAACTGAAAATCTTTCTAAAATGAATCATTTTTATATCTCAAATCTATCATAGAATATTAAAAAAAAATCTAATCTATACCCCGGATTAAAACCAACTATAATAAAAAATAAATATCAAGGCTTGTAAGTGATGTCCAGAAACGTATAATGACTAGAATATTCTTATAAATTGTTTTCCCTTAACATTTCTTCCTAGTGTTTTAACAGTAAATTATCAATTGATTTAAAAAGTTGGAATTTCAAATTTTAGATAAACGTTATTAGAAATGAATGAATATATATGACCTAAATCAAACCAAAAATGGCATATTTTATAAAACATGAAACATACTTGATACCACTTTTGTTAATCCTCTAAAACATCCAATGTTATTTGAATGGATTTTTCCACACCATTATGCTTTCAATAATTCTAATTTCCCTTTGGAATGACCAGATTTAGACACCAATTAGAAAAATTATGCGACTCCTTATAATTAATGAATCATACCATCAACATTTCATTATTAATCTAATCATATTAATTTCACTCATGAGACATGTGTCCATAAATTCCCCATTAGTAGTACTTCCAGGAATATACAACACATTATCTATGATGAATTTTATAACACCTTTTAGAAGAAGGTAATTTTATTATATTACTTATAAATTTAACTGATGAATTATTACCCATATACATACATCCTTACCACTTCATAATGGTTTCATCACAAGGAATATATTTTTCAGCAAATTCTATTCCAACATTTTCATAAAAAAGAACTAATTTATAAAAAAATTATATTGAAATACGGAAAATTCAATTTGTAATCATTTTTTAAATCCTATGTAATACAAATTAATTTTTCTATAAATGTACCCAAAAAATCCCCCACATACATGGAAAATATTATGATGTTTTATTCACATGACGCTATATGATCATCACCTTTTAGAATCAATTATTGAATCCATTTTTTCCATTAAGTGTCAAACATCCATAAGGAAATATTTGTCAAAAAAATGATCCTTAAATGTTTGACATTCCTGGGAATCAATATCTTATTTCTATCTAATATTCTTAACCAAAACACACCATCGATCATCTTCACATTTGAAGTGATAAAACAAAAGAGTTTCCTTTTTTGATTTTATAAATTTCCCAACACATTAAATATAATTTCGACGGAAATAATCTTTACATAGGCTACGATTAGGTTTGGTGATCAACATAATAAAGTTATATTATCCTCATGAATGTCTCTACAAATTACATATTCCTACCTGATAGATCAGGATCATCTCTAGTAATGATAACACAAAAATTTATATATTAAATCAATCGATCCATAAATTTCACAAAATGATCTACTGTAATTCCCAATATTACTGAATTTAGATTTAGAAGGATATCATTATGGCGATGCCTTTCTACATCATCGTCCATATTTCTTCTATGGAAATCCATTCTAAAAAGACATATCATAGATGAATAAATATTTTAATACTAAATTCAATATCATTTTAAATTAACTATTATGTAAAAATAACTTAGGGTATTATATAATCATCATACAAACCCAAAATGTTATATAAACTGTCATATGACACAAATAAAAGGGACAATACCATAAAATATTACATAATTTACAATCATAGTCAAGAATTTACATTCTTTCCATTAATGATATTTTTAGGATTAAAATTTTACAGAATTTTGTGATAATAAAAACACAACATACCACATTAATACAAAGAATATATAAATAAAATAGTATCCATTTTTCATATGATTAATGTTTTTAAAATAAACCATGATTTATTTGAAAAATATACATAAAATTTTACTAGGATTACTTATTTGTATTACATATCATTAATAATAGTGATATTGTTTTTATAATCATGGTATGAGATCAAAATACTTAGTATGTAACATAAATAATGAAAATCATTAGTCTAATGAAAACATGAAAACACATTAAAACCCATTTTCTTGAAAACACATTATAATGAAATGAAGAAAAATGAAAATTACTTGTAATATAGTTACCATGTACCTCTTAAATTTACACTTACAAATGGAATAACCATTCGGTCGACTTTCACCTCCAGAGTACACATTTCATTGGAGAGCTATAATGGGGCTCACTAGTTATATCATAATCTATAATAGAGATCAACAGATAATATCATAATAAATAAAGGGGATCAACACATCATATCGGGAGATATAATGAGATCATTACATTAAAAAAATTCCATGGAACATATCAGGAAAAAAATCCTTTATAACTCACAGATACCTAAGAGAAAAGCAATATCAGATTTCAAAAAAAACATTTCCTTAAAAATTACTTTTAAAATATAAAATAATCCCATAATTGGAGTTAATAAACTAAAAAAATGAAATTATATAAAGGTAAAATTATATAAATAAAATATAATAAAATCGGGATAAACCACACATTCTATAAAAAATCATTTCATAAATTTAATAAAAGAGAAGTTTAAAAAGATTTTAAATGGAATATATATTACCTATTGTTTTACATCCATAATAGTGGTTAAAAAATTAATTATAATGGTTTAAAGAGTGTTATTAATTAATTTACTAAATATAATTATGTTTTTAATACCCTATATGATATTCTTAAAATAATATTCCACCGATTTATTATCAATATTTTATTTTTTCCATTTTTTAGGAATGTTCATTTAATGGTAGCATGTTCGTATCGTTATGGGTTCCCTTTTGTAAAATAAAAAAATAATATGGAAATGAGAATATATATATATATATATAATGGTCAAGTTATTAAATTATAAGTGAATTTAAACTTTCCATGACTGTAGTAAACGGAAAAAAACTAATCATCTATAAAGGCTGGAAATTGACTTACCATAAAAGATGATTTATTTTTTTAATAATAATTGGTGAAAATGAGAGATTTTGATGCTGGAAATAAAACTTAAAATATTTCATTTCAGTATTTATATGATATTGGAGTTAACATTAAACATTTTATAGGTTGTGAGGAGAAGGTATAAGTGAATTTGAATTTAAAAGAGAAGAAGAAATAATTTACCACATGAATATTTCTCTTTAAAACCATTTTTAAGGATCATTGAAGAGGTATTTTTATGATAATAGAAGCATTTTAATGTGGAAAGTGATGAGAAGAATGGAATTTGTTAGAGGGTCATCAATCCTTAATGCTTATGATGATTATATTTTGTGATGAGATGAGTCTCCAATTATAATTGAGGTAAGGTGTTGTTTAGGAATTACATAAAATAATAAAATATAATTAGAATAACATATGTAAATACTCTAAAAAGTCCTTAAAATCATTGGGAATTAGTTTTTTAATGAATAGTATATTTTTTTATTTAATATATTTTTAATAAATTAATTAATAATTATATACCATAAAAAATATTTGTTAATATAAAAAAAATTTATAACTCTAAATATGAAAAATCAATAAAGAAATATTTCAATTTAAAAAAGAATTATTATATCATAGACATATCATATTGATCTTTATACTTCATCTATTACTATTAAAATATTACATTACAGTTATATTGTTATATTTTTTTATCATTATTTTATTTATTCATTAATTAAATATTTATTGCATTATCATTGTTCAAGACATTAGTATAATTATTTAATACCTAAAAATTAATAAAACAACCCTGAAAAATATATTATTATCATTATTTAAAATAATATTTGTGTTTCAAAAAAACATGATGAAAACCATATATATAAATATTATACAAATTAAAAAATGTAGTTTGACGAACATGTGTTTATTTTAAATAAAATAGTATAAATCACTAAAAGTTATTCATGTTGGTACAAAATGACCCAAATTAGAATAAAATTATAATAATGGTAAAAAAACACTTAGGTAATATGACTTAGTACTTTGATTCATATATTTGTACATAAAAATTTATTTAAAAACAGTTTATTTATTTTCCTTATGTATGCTCAAGCTCTCCATTAGTGAGGCTCAATAATAAAAAACATTGAGTCCAACAATAAATATTTAAAATAAATTAGTATAAAAAATTATTTCGTTTCAAGCTAATATTATTAAGCCTATATTTATGTATATATACTCATACACATGTCAATAAAACTTTTTCAATTTGTAAATGTTTCCTCACCTTCCAAGCACAAGCGTAACATATGAATTTAGAAAAGTATCAAGTAATAAAAATATATCATATGATATTGAAATATAAAAAAATGAACATTAAAAATTAATTTAATAAAAAGTACATAAAATAATATTTAGAACTCAAATATTATCAATAAGGAACCAAATTTGACTTTGTCAAATTTACGAAGGCACTACGTTGGAACTCAATATAATATTTATAAATATCATGAAAAATATAATTTACATTTTTTTAAATTATTTTTGTAGAAAATATTATCTTATAATATCAAAATTTAGTCCATAAATATTTGTAAGTTTTTTTACAATAACCATATCTTTGTGATATAAAAAAGATGTCGAATTTTAAAAAAACTGTAGTTTTTATAATTCAGTAAATATTCAACTATTTAAGAAAATTCTAAAAAATTTAGATTAATATGTTTTCAACATTATAAATTCAAAAATGAAATAATTTTTTTAAAATTAATATTTTTTATTTCTTAAATTAGTATTCTAAATATAAACATAAAATAAATTTGTTTAATTTAATTCATTTTTATTAAAATTACCTAACAAAATGAATTTATCTATTTTATTCATTAAAACTAATAAATATAAAACAAATTTAATTTATTTTTAAATAGGTTGTTGCAAAATATAAATTTATAAAAAAATAACATGTCAGGGTAACCAATGGACTACCTAATGGTTACTCTATTATATATAATTTTTCTCTATAATAAATGAATTTTGTATGTGGATGTGAAATGGGAAAGGAATCACCATACGGGTTCACCCAAATTTTTTTTACAAGATGTTGATTTTTTTACGATTTCAATAGTCTCCTACAACATTAACATGGTTTCTAAAGACATCAACACATATAGGATATTAATAATTATTCTAGTTGGATATAATAGATTTCTGTAATCAAGATTTAAATATAAAAGAGTTATTTAATTCATACAAAACATTTAAATCGATGTTTATTTATCTTCTATTATGACCACACATAGATCATAATTAATGATAAAATGAAGAATGAACCAATTGAAGAATTTGATGGTAATAATAATAAGTCATGGTATTAGAGTAAATTATTAGTTTGTTTGAATATGTATCATATGACTTGATTTTTTAACATTAAAATCATGGGAAATAAAAAAAATATTGATATTAGTTTTATGACATAATAAAATGGACTAAATATAAATGATAAATAATTACATGAACAGTTATATTTTTATGGATTTGTATTATTAAAATTTTTAGTTATTCACAGAAGTGAAAACTTGAAT
Organism: Viscum album; assembly: GCA_963277665.1. Classification (NCBI taxonomy): domain Eukaryota; kingdom Viridiplantae; phylum Streptophyta; class Magnoliopsida; order Santalales; family Viscaceae; genus Viscum; species Viscum album. The sequence continues at coordinate 22,985,335 of OY728120.1, read as the reverse complement.
GCATTTTTTTATTTAAATGAGGAAAAATTTCTATAATAAATTAAATTCTAATAATGATTAAATTAGCACTGTTAAATAGTTTAAACATGATGATCAAATTTACCCCATGAATATGGAGTTTCCATATATTTAATATGAAAATTACTAACCATGATATTTTATATATATATCTACAGGTGCAAAAAAAGTATATTTTTTTGAGACAACATATAAGCACTATGTGAGAAAATACAAAGTGATATCACCCACGAAAATATTAAAAAAAGATAAAATATATGAAATTGTTACCCATTAGATGATAATAATTTTATGGTTTTAATGTTTTCAAAGTGCTATGATGGGTTCAAATATCTTAAGAAAAAACTTATTGGCATTTTATAGGTATTTTGTGACGATACTAATGAACAATACAAGAGAACACTATTTTGGGTATGCTCATGGAGAAATAACATTATAAAATATTCAATAAGAAAAAAAAGGATTACATTACATAAATAAATTAAATAAGAGTTAAATTTATAGGTGACTGTATATTGATTAAATGAGCATTGATATATGGATGGGGTATATAAATTATCATTGTAGAAGAATTCATGTGTGTGGTTTATAAAAAAATAGTAGACAGTTAACTATATGGTCATGTAATAAAATATATATAGTCTTTTTATTTGGTGATTTATCTTATCACACTCTTTTATTCCTCCATATCTATAACAACCACATATTTGTTGTGGTTTTTTGAATTACTTTAATTGTTTAGATATTTTTTATCCATAAATATTGCTTTTATAGGAAACTCTAAGTGTGGCATGTGAAATATAAAACCCCATTTTAATCATGCACTATAGGAAATAGATATATAATCTATCTATACATGAAACAATATTTTTGTATTTTTTACACCTAATGACATGTTCCATTGATATCGGGTGGTTACATGCAAGGCTATTTTTTGTCGGCCCACATTATACTATTAATGTTGTTTTTAAAATATAATTTTAGTTTATACTAAGATGTTGGAATATTATTTATAAATGGGTTTAATTTAATTATGAAAAAATTGTTTAAACATTTATATTTGATAAATTTTTTGGTGACCAAGTAACTAGAAAAGAAAAAACCCCTATTTTGTAAATATAGGGAACATTTTACAGTATAACTATTATTATGAAATTAAATAATTTTTACTATATTAATTATTTATTAAACATTGGATAAATAAATTTAATGATATATATATATATATTATACATTCAATTAATTTACATTAATTATATATGTATGATATACAATATATAATAATAAATCTAATTTTACATATAGAGATAAATATTTTTTCCAAAAGGTAATTTTATAGCATTTTAATGGAGAAACCATTTACAATATAAATTTTTAAACATAACTAATTCTTGTTTTAAAAATTAATTCCATATTTCAATTAATAACATCAATTTTTAATTTGGGTGATTTTTTTTTTATTTTTATGAAATATTTCATTTTTGGATGAATTATGAAATATATTGAATTTTTTTATGAATATTGAATTTTAATTATTGTATTTTAATTTTTGGATGTAAGTTGACCCATTTAATATATTATTGATTTATTTTATTTTAGTTTTAATGTTTAAAAATATATATCATACATTATATTATCAAACATAAGTTATTTAAAACAATACCACATTAAAATTGGAAATGAAATCATTTCATGCTTTTAATCATTTTTTGTTAAAAACTTATCGACCTCACACATCTATAGGAATAATTTTAAATTAAATTCTGAATTAATTATTATTATTATTTTGAAAAAAAATTATATATGTAATAAAAATTATATATAATTCCAAAAAAATTAAAAATAGTTTTTCACAAAATAATATAATTTAATGTAATTAAAATTAATTGTGTTGTTAAAAGTAAAAATTAGTTAACTAAATGGTTTGACATTAATATTCAATATATATATTTTTTAAAAAACATAGGATTACCATGTATAGAAAAATTACCCACTTTTTTCAATTTTTCTGAATTATTGGTGGACCGTGATGTAAGGTAGACCTCCCAATTGGGATTAACTTATTATATTTGGAAGAATGTCACTCCTCTTCCACTATAAAAGGTAAATCACCAAAAAACTTCTTAAAAAAAGGAAAGACACATTTTCTCATAATCCCCCCGAAATAATGCTCCAAAATTACGCCCTTAATTATATCATCCATTCTTTTTTAATAAATCCTACCACATAATCCCTTTGGTGCAACTTAAAAGGTGTTTCCAGATAAAGTGGTCACATCATCACAAAAGCTATTTTGATTTATTTTCATTCTAATACTCCTATAATATTCTCCATCAATTATTATATAATATCAAGTGTATCCAAAATATAAATATATTTTTTATTATAATGGTAATACCTATATCTACACAAACTTCTATTAAATGCATATCGAAGTTAATGTTAATATATGGTGACCTACCATCTTGTGCAATGATAATGTTCATTCTTCCATCACCACTTCTCATGGATGATCATTATGATGTAAAAAATATTTTTATATGATATATATAACATTTATTATTAATTTATATTTATGTAATAATTAATCAAAATATACCTTCATGCATTCCGTTTTGAGGAAATATGATAACTTCATTTGTGGACGTGAGGACTAAAACCTCCCTGAAATAATGTGATTACTGTACACATTACATGGAATGTATTAAGGATTTTTTAGTTAAACTATATGATATAAAATAAATAATATAGATAATATATTAATAATATATATAATTATGTTTTATATACTTTTATTCTTTATTTATGAAAAGAAAACAAAAACATATTTCTTGTATATGTACGACCTGTCGTATTTATGAACAAGGTGTCCATTTAATGTTTATATATTTTCTGGATAATTAAAAGGATCTATATAATGAATATATTTATGATTTAAATAATATTTTACAATCTATTAATACTTATTTTATTTTTTAATTATGCGGATCAAATACAATAAGTCAAAACATATTCAAAAAATGAAGTCGTTATTACAAAAAACATAACATTAACATGGAATTGTTAATAGAAAGGTAATATAACGTCATAATAAAATTACATATGATATTATATATAATAATATGGTTCATTTTTTATGTATAATAATATTATTATTATTATATGTGTGTTTTTAACAAGTAAAAATAAATAAATAACTGAAGGTAAGGGTTTTCTCATCTCATATTTATTTTGGTGAGATTTATTTCTTATCATCCATTCCTTTATTATGTGTGAAGTATACAATTCAAGTAAATGTAACATATTATTATTTAAAAAAAATTATATTCATTTAAAATTCTATTTGGTGATATTTATTTCATGGGGTTTATGTTTCAAAATATAACAAAACCGTAAAATAATTTTATCTCAATATGTCTTCGTGGAGACATTTGATGTTATCCACCTATATATTTCTATGAAAATTATATACTATCTTTTGACATGTTATACCATTAATATAATTATTTTCATGATATTTTTACATTAATTTAATGTAATTATTTTGATAATATAATTATGTAATTTTACTAATGTAGAAGCAGTTTATTGCTATAATATCATCCTTTATCAAGTTTGTTTATGAATACACTTCCATTGATGAAATATAATGATACATATATCAGTAACAATAATGATATTTATTATATTATTGTTTCCATTAGATATCCATGTATTTTTACTGTTAATCCAATGTTTCGTAGTTAAGACAATTAATAATGTGTTTGTTTTAAAAAGATGAAATTATTTCTCTCTTTGGTCTACAATTTGATTTATTCACAAAACAATCCACTCTAAAAGTATTTTTAATTTTTTTTATAAAATATATTAAGATAATTTTAGTGTAAAATGATACAAAAATAATTATCTATGTTTTAAAATTTTTAAAATATTTTTCAATTATTCCTTTACAAGATTGTAATTATTTTCATGTAAAAGGTTTTTCAAATTGTGTTCCAGATTTATTTATAATTTTGCAATGAAATTTCAATGTAAATGGTACTATAATTATTTAAAATTTACCTTTAAATGTTTTATCATCTATTTACAAATAAAAAGTAATAAAAAATTCGTAATTTTTCAAAACAAAAAATTTCAATGTGAAAAATATATGAATCATAATAAATGTTTTATATGAAATTTAAAATCAATATTTATAAAAAAAAGATTTTATAAATGATTTTATAATTGGAATTTTCAATGAAATGATAAATTTCATATGAAAATATTCTTATGTTCTTTAAAAATACATCTCCTTTTGAATAAAATAATTTTTTGTCATTAATTCTTTTCTAGGGTTATGATCAATTAATATAATTTGTATTAATTATTGAATGGTTTCTATTTTAAAAGTGTGATGATTATGTCAGCTATTTATGTTCAAAACGTTATATGAATTTGATACCATATACTATTAATCCACTGTTATTTCATGAAAGGATTTTGAAACCTATCTCTTTTCCATTTTTAACGATATTATTAAATTTTCGTGAAACACATTTCTTTCTATGGGTTATGATATGATGTTTACCAAACCCATCTCTTTTTATGGGACATAATATGATGAATTATTTTTTATATTTTACCAGATTTTTAAATGATATTAATATGTTATAGGTTCACCCAATATCTCTATTATATTCTTTTGGAAAAGATTTACATATCAAGATATAATGAAGGAAAACCAGTCGATGGGATTGATCCACAATGGGAAATAAGTGTGTCTTAATCCACAATTGGAAAAAACTGTAACATGATATCTAATTGGTAATCTTTGTGCCCTTTACCCAAATGGGAAATATGTGTTTCCATGTCCACTATTTGAAGGAGTTGTGTCTATATCCAAAAATGCAAACAAGGTGTGCCCTGATCCACTATACTGTTGGTCTCAGTAGTTTACCTTCAAACATGAAAGGCTTTTCTGTAGTTATAATGGTTCTACACTTATATGAAATTAGCTTATGGTTCATTATTGATTTATATTGATTTATTAAAATTTTGATTCTTGTATTCTTTATATACATCCATTATTAAATCACTAGTTATTATGATCTTGATATGCATACTATGAACTTCAAATTAAATTATCTTGTTCAAAAACCCTCACAGTCACGTTATACTTACATGTATCCATTGATAACCCTTACATAAAATCTGAGCTCACCCCTTTCATATTATTATTTTCCCCTTGTTATGAAAAATGATTTTATGTATAATTACTAAAGGTTATGATATTTCTTTGAAATATTAAATATCTTTCACTAGGATATAATATTTTGTTCCATGTTTTAATATACAGTAAAATATTATGATAAATGGGAATGTTTTTTATTAATCAGCTGAATATTATCCTAAATTGATTTAATAAAATTTCATGTTAATCCTAGTTCACTATATTATGTATCAATGAACTAGTTTAGTTATACTTTAGAGTCTTGGATGATAATATTTAGTATCATCACTAGGGTTATTTCCAATGATATTTCATGGGGTGCCTCTAAGGATAATATTATGATGTTAATTTTTAAATAATTACGTGATGTGATTAGAGCATGAAATATTTATTTTTTACTTAGTATTTTTTTTATTCTATAATAAGTGTTGTTCATTCTATTCTTTCTAGTTTTAGTCAATTCAAAGAATCAAAATGAATAATTTCAATGCTGAATTCAATGTAAAATGATATGAATGTCCTAAAGAGAAAACAAATGATATGGGATATGTAATTTTTTTGATATCATACAACATCTTTCCCAAAATAAAAAAAAATCAACATCCAAACATGCAAATGAAGAAATAAATTTATATTTAGTCCATTATAATTAAACATCCTCCTTTTATTAGTGGTTTACTAATCGAAAAGGATATAAGCAATGTATCAATACCACTGAAAAATATCACCCATTTATTATTTTTCAGAAAATTTAGAATTCATTTTGGTTGATAATTATTTGGAAGTTGAAGTGGATCTGTGCTGGACACTTTTTATGAACACAAATAAACCATAATAAATTTAATGGATGGAATTTGAATAGTATAAGTGGAAATTTTTCTCTATATAGTTCCCTAGTAATCTATGAAAATTGGTGTATAAATAATTTTGTGGGAAAAATGGCTGATGAATATGTTGGTTCCTCTTAAGATTATTTTAAAAGAAATTAATGGAATGCATCTGGTTTAATCATCATCCCTGAAAGATAAATTGATCCACTATTTGGTGGCCTAAAACCTAGTCATCAAAAGGACTTGACTATAAGAGGTATTATTTTTTTATGAAGATGTATTTTTGTGTTTACTAAAGAAATAAATTTAAATTTGATATTCCAACTATTCCACAAGTTCTGATATGAAATGGAAGGATGATTATCATGAAAACTCAAATGGTGGATAGAAATTCTAGACATCTATGGGACATGAATGTCAGAAGAGAACTCATTTGAATTACATTAATGGAAGTGAGTGTTGGTTTAGAGGTTTAAAGTTTGGCCCAAAAATAATTTAATGTCAAAATATGATAAATTGGATGATTAATGTAAGGGAATAGATGATAATTCCAACTAATTAACCACACACAGTAATGTTTGAACTACATGGAGTATGGGAAACATGTGAATCAATTCCCTTATCAAATTGCTAATATAGATGAAAATCCAAAAAATTATTAGAGGAAAATGTTAAAATGGAAAACAAATGAAATCACAATGGATGAAGTGTATAATGATAATTAAATGACACTTATCCCCCCAATTATTTGGGATGTCCATCATTTATTTTGGATCAATAAGCCCTATAAAAATTCTATTCTACTTTTTTTGGTGAAATATATTTTGATCATATACCTATTCTTGAATTCTACTATTATAATATAAAATTTCATATTCTATTGATATAAGGAAATACCCATGATTCTAATGAAAATTTTTGTTATATGATAACATCATATTAACTGAATAATGGGTAAATTGTATTTTGGATGGGTTACAGGATTAACTATTTATGAAATTGATTATGATAAACATTGAATTAGGTTTTATATATTAATGTGTTTCTTCACCATATGATGTTTTTTTTAAATTTTATATAACATTTTCTAACCATTTTTATTTTGAAATTGAGATATGGAAAGACCTATCATTCTATTTATGCAATCCATGATCTATATATTCTTAAGGATGAAAAACTCCCCGTAATTTCATGTAATATAAATTGAAGTGGAAATTTTTCAAGGTATAATAAATAGTGATTTTGGGATAAATCACTTATGTATATCTCTTGATGAAAATATTTATAGTTTTTAAAATGGGTATTGAAATGAAATGTTGTCATGTTATCATCCTTTTTGAGGTTATCACTAATATTTTTCAACCATATTTAGTTTATATATTTATGAATACATAATTTATTTTAACTATGTTCTCTATCATATTTCATTATATCATGATTGTTATATTTATCATACATGTCAATGTTTTCACTATACAAAAAAAAAATTTGTTGAGGAAACTGAGTAATGAATAACTATGGGTAACTGTTATTGTACCATATTTCCCTATTTAAATGAATTTATAATATTTATTCTTATAATTTGGTTTTCATTTAAAGGTACATTGAACTATTAATCCTTTGATATCCTAAAATAATTTTGATGATAAAAATTCATTTTAAGGGTGGTAGAATCTATCACAAAGAGATTGTTTGAATTTTTTTCCAACTTAATTTAATATTTTCAATTTTCTTTTAAATTTTATATCAATTCTATAAGCGAAAATGATATGTTTTGGCATGAGTTATACTCAAATACAAGTTAAAATTACACTCCATAAAATACGAAGATTAATCTTCAATATAGACAACACTATGTTTGTCATTAGTTACAATAAATGATTAGATTCCTCAACATCTTGTCTTAAAGGAATCACAAATTTCTACTGAACTATAATATAGTATTAATATTGTTTTTAAAATATTATTACTGCTACAAACTAACCATTGTAATATGAACAATGGATAAGTTTAATTACCTTATGAAAATATTGACTAAAAATTTATATAATATGATTTATTTATTGTCCAATTAAATAGAAATTAAAATTAATTTTTTTTAAAACTATTGGAAACCTTTTTGGAAAAAAGATTTATGCAGTCAAATATGTTTTTATATAGTAAATTTATTTAAAATTTTTGATAAATTATTTAAATGACATATATATATGGGTTTGTGTGTTTATATTTATCTGAATTTAACTAATTAAACGTGCTCTTATGCATATTATAGAAAAGATATACTAATATAACAAATTTTATGAATAATGATATATATAATTTTTCAAAATAGTAATTTTTATTCCTATTAATGGAGAACCAATTTTATGTTTAATTTTATGAATTTGTATAATTAATTTTTTAAAAATAAAGCTAATTATTTGAATTATTAATATCAAATTTTACATGGGGTAAATATTTTGGTATTTTTTGAAATTTTTTTATTTTCTGATGAATAATGAAAATAATGATTTTTAATTCAAAACTACATTTATATCTAAAAAAATATTATCGTTTAGTTTTATTTTATTTTATTATCTAATATTCATTATATAATTTTTATATTAATTAAATCACTGTATATTATTGGAAGAAGTTTCCATTTCAAATTTGATAAGAAATAATTTCAGACATCTAAACATTTTCATTTAAAAACACATTTTTACAGCATGTCTGTGACATTAATTTTATATAAATATATTCCATTTAAATTATTATACATTTTTAAAATGTATTCCATATTAATTTATAATTTTGAATAAGGGAATCATTTTTTTGACAAAAAAATGTTAGCTAATGTAATCAAAATTAATTACAATGATAAAGGAAAAAAGTTATATTACATAATGGTTAAACATTAATATTAAGAAAAAAAATTACCTAAAAAATTTTCGAAAAAATATTTTATGTAAATGAAGATACTAATATACCTATTGGGTCAAATTTGGATATTTATTAGAGGATAGTGATTTAAGGTACAACTCCCAATAGTTTTTACCCGTATACATTTACACAAATGCCTCTCCACTTCAACTATAATAGGGCATTCACCCCTTCACTCACAACACTCAATACATAATGCCTCAAACAAATTGTTCCTAAATTGTAACAACCCAGACCCAAATAGCAACCTGAGTATTACTAAATGGGACAGGTGTTACTACCTTAGGCGCACCTCCCCGAATGCCAAATGCTGCAGAGTAGCACCGAGGGTCTTATTATGTATAGCGGGGTGGCTATACCCTCCCAGAGGATAATAAATGGTACTGGTCTGAGTAAAAAAATAATGATCCAGTGGAATAAACGACTCAATAGACTCAAACTAGACCTACAGAGATGAAACACATTCAATATCGATAAACAACAGAAGAAATTATTATAAACAATAGAATCAAAATAAACACAATAGCGTGTTGTTCACTTATATATACTACTTGACAACAAAACATTCATACAAATAAGGTCATATATATCTAAATATAAAGGTCTCCAATGGCTAACAAATTGTAGCTACAAAACAAGCATGCTGATACAGGAATGAAAGAAAAACACAATAATCTCCAGCTAGGAAAGACCTCATGTTCAACCCCACATCCATGAAAAATCTAATGTGGACCAGCTCTTGATGTTGGCCTCATTCATACACATAAATCCATAAAGATTGGACATATCCCGAGGGGCATGTGCAGGGTGTTAGACAAATCTTAGTAGAACACTGCCCAATGGTGCGTACCTAATATAAGTGTTTAAGAATGCATGCATTTATATGGTAAACAATATAAAATATGATGCAAAAATAAACACAAACCCCACTAGTGCTAAACAGTCCCCATGGAGTGTCACCTGCTTCATCCAATTCCCGAACCTCTGTCATGTAACCCGGAACCATGTTCCCCCTTACACCACATGTCTCAAGTACAGATGCTATGATGGCATGAACAAGTAATAGTATCTTGGAGGAACAAAGATGCCAGCCCTCAAATAATTAACGAGAGGGAGAGCGATGTCTACCTTCAAATAGGTAATTAGAGGGACAATGATATCTGCCTTCAATATAAAGTAACTGGAGGGACAATGATGTCATCCCAGAAATAGAGTAACCAGAGGGCCAGCGATATCTTACCTCAAAATAAAGGAGAACCTCTACCCCAAACCCGATAGCCTCAATGATATCCTCTGAAGGCTCCTCACCTTCCATGTGACTTCTTACGGTAAGAACCCCTTACCCAAAAGTACCTAATCCACAACTAACGAGGGCCTCTACCCACACAAGTGGTAAAAACCACATCATCAAGAAGTCTCTTTTTGTGAAAACTACTAATAGATCTGGGTGAGAGTTAATCACCAAAATATTACCCATGACACAATGCCTCTGACACCTCATGTCCCTAAGACATTGCAGCTTAAGTATGATTGCCACGCCATGCTAGTAACATGGGTCATGCCCAACCTGAAAGTCGTCCTACCTCAAGCCGACAACCATGACACCAAATCCCGTTGTCAAAACCACCCAAATAAACCTTGGAAAGGCCCAACCTATGATTAGCATCACACAAGAATATTCTGGTCATTCCAACACTACCAAAAGGTTCCAGCATATGCAATTCAACAATTACATTTAATCAAAAAACATAAACCGACAAAACAATCTAAACAATTGTATGTGCTAACCAAGTGTTGTCCCATACTAGAACTAGGGTCATCTAAGGTCTCCAAAAATTCATATCATTGTTCAATATAGTAAACTCAATAGTTTGAAATAATAAAAAACAATTATCACCATTTTGGCATTCACCGGCCAAAATGCCCCGATGAGCAATGTCCCCTTGCCCAACCTCGCTCAAGAAAAATAATAAAATGGAATACCCAAGGGTATCCCATTGGTCAGATAAACAATTAAATAGTCAATAGCAGGTAAATTAGGGTCTTACTCAAAATACCAGAAAACACGCCATAGGCCACACCACCCAAAAGTCTGTGAAAACACAAAAAGGGGTATGCACCACCTACCTGAGACTCGTATGATGACACTCCTCTGATAAAATCCTCTAATTAGGTCTAAAATGTGGTATATCTACACAATAAAAAGAAAAACTCAAACCCCTATAACATTTCCTAGAACATAAATCAAGAAGAACGACTCGAGATAAATAAAGGCCTTATCGAGGGGGTTCCAACGCATCTGATGATGATCGAAACTGAGTTTGGACGGACGATCCAGAGAGAAAACAAGCTCTGACCGACTCCCCCAGCTAATACCCATCTATGGGTTGAGTTTTTTCCTCAAAAATATGTTATTTTCCTTTTTAGAAAAACATAAAGTACACGACATGTACTTTAGGAATACACACAATGTATCATTTTACTGATCAAAAGGTGGCCGATATTTCACCGAGGACTAGCCAACTGACTTCAGGTCGTGTACCTATGGTACACGGCGTGTACCTCTTTACCCTAATGACATATCAAACATACCTTGTATATCCCCATACATAGACCCTCTACACAGTGTGTATAAATTGTATACAATGTGTACTTGCTAAAATCATTCCACCCCGCCAATATACCTACATGCCGTGTATGGCCTCCACACAGTCACAGGTACACAGTGTGTCTATTACTACACGCAGTGTAGTAGGAAACTCCTATACAGTCATCACATGGAATGTACCTTAAGGTCACATGGGCAGCACTCACCAAAACCATACATGGCGTGTACACTAGAGTACACGGCATGTAGTCTTGAAATTTTCAGATCATCCAAAATTTCCCTTGTTTTCTCAAGGACAAGTCAGTAATTCAAACATGGTTCGGATGTTGACCAATTCTAAAAAATAGGGTTCTTACAATCTCCCCACCATAATATAACACATCTCCAAGCTATCAATCAAATCCTGAAGATCGCACTGAACATACCACCATGATCAAAGTAACCCATACTTCCATAGTCTAAATGGTTCTGGCTAAATTTCGCAAGGGGATCCCCACCATAGGATTTTCCTTACTCGGTCTCAACCTAATAAAATTCAATCATGAAAAGGTTAACTAAACTGTTTTCCGGACATATGGTCCTCTCATGACACATCGTCACCCCTACCCTTAATTGGTGCTCATGCATTGTTTCCAACACCCAACGTATCCTGCACCGCATCGGTGTCCGCCTCCACAAGGTCATGCATCCCATGGACGCTCCAAATAAAACCTAATGCCATGCATCTCATGTAACCCGCATCCTCTATGCACCGATGCCAATGGTACCTCATGTAACCCGCATCCTTTATGCCCTGATGCCCAAAACACCTCACGTGACTCATATCCTCGCTGCCCTGATGCCCACGACACCTCACGTAACCTGCATCTTCGATGCCCCGAGGCCCATGGAACATCAATTAACCCACATACTTGATGCCCTTAAGGCTATACATCTCATATATATATATATATATATATATATATATATATATATATATATTTCACACACCTGATATGGTGACAATCCCGCTGACCAGTATCTGATCAGTCCACACAGATCTTGTTCATCGCTTGCACTCAAAACAGGCATGTCTCTAAAGGTCCGGGAAAAAAGAAAACATTGAAATCACATAAACACTCGTGGTGTACCTCTAACCATCATCATCACACTAGGATGTTCAGCCTCTTGTAGATCCATGGCGTGCACCTGGTCTGAAGTACAACTACCTGATGCCTGAACTACCTGTGGTGCTGGTCCAGATACTAGCCACTGAATCCTTCGCTGGATCACACTTTCTCTGTCATGTCCTATGCAGGTAGTTGATCCTTAGTTTCCCTCTCCTGGTACCAAACCTGAACCAACACCAGATGTCAATGTTTGTCCTGGTCTATGTCTACCAGTTGTCTGAGAAGCCTTTCTACAGATTTTCTCTAGATGTTCGACCTGCCCACATGCCCAGCACTCCTTAAGAGGCCTATCACATAGAGTTTGATCATGTCCTGGCTATTCACAATGAATGAAAACCAATAAAAAACTTCTATGATATGGTCTAGCTATGTATTTTGCCTGATTTCCCTGCTGAAACTCATCCCGTCCTCACTTCCTGTTGTCTGAACCATCACTAGAAGCCATCTTCCAGACAACCAAGGGAATATCCCTATGTTTTCCCTCTGATATAAATGCATGATTCACTGCCTCTGAAATAGATCCCAACCTGATGATACTAAACTAGATCAGAATGGCGTGACATATGCCATCATCAAAGCACCTCACCATAGCCACCTCATCACTTACCATACCTGGTGAAATGAGGGACTGCTCAGTGAAAGTATCTGCATAGTTCATGATGGAGAAGTCAACCTGCTGAAGGCTCATGAACTCCCGAGCTCTCTCGAATCTCAGTGTCTCTGGGTAACTGTTCTTGAATTAACTATCCATGAAGCCTTTCCATGATAGTACCTTCTTCCTGCAAGCCTAAACCTGCACATCCCACCAATGATTTTCTAGTCCTCGTAGCATGTTTTCCTCCAGCTTGACCCTCTGCCATGGAGGCGTCTCAAGCTACTAGAAGATCGTCTGCATGCTCTCTATCCAGTTCTAAGCCACCTAAGGACCACCCGCACCCTGAAAAAGTGGCAGGTTCTGTGATTGGAACCCCTCATGTTGGATGTTCCATAGATGGATCTGTACCCTGTGTGCCTCTGTCGATCCCCTACAAGACACGTACCAGGCTAGCTCATGGTTGCTCATTGAGCAATGGTCTGATCACTGCCAAACCCAGCTGTTATCTTGCCTGCCCTGGATCCTGAACCCAATCCTATCCCAGAGCCTATACGAGTGGCTCCTTCTCATCCTACACTAGATCTTGAACTGGAACCAACACCTGCGACATTGTCTCATCACCTACCTAATGCTCCATCGAGACATACAAGAGGAACCCACTGAATACCAGAAATGGTTAAAGAACCCACACACACAAATATATATATAACAATATATATTCAATGCATATAGGGAAAGTAGTAAAAGTCATAACACAACTACCACCCTTACTCTCCCCCACTACAACCATGCCCCACGTAATCCCATCCTCATGTCCTCCTTACATGCCCTCAACAGAGCCAAGTATCAAAAGTACCTTGGGCCATGCCCATCCTGACAACCAACGTTGCCTTAAACCGACGACATAGTCACCCAATCCTGGTGATCAAAATCACCTCACCCATAGTACCTTCATTCTTGTACAAGAGAGAGACCTAAATACCATGTCACATGCAATTCTAAAAATACATAAAGCATGGCATAACATGTTGCAACAAACACTAAATTCTATCCAGAATTTCATCTTTTCACATTTCAAAGCATATAAAGCATGGAAATTGATATTATTCAAAATGCATTATCACTTCACAAGGTATACATGATGTTATGAAATTGAAATACCCTAAAATGTGCCTATCAAAATCCAAACAATCACGCCTTGTCATACCAGCCCACGGACCAATTATCTCTTATGCCACCAGGTCAAGGGTCACATATCACAATTATAAACATCACACACCAAGTGATCCACCAAGGTGGAAATCATATAAAATGTATTCTGAGAAAAAAGAAAACAACAATTACCTCCCATGGCAACATGGTCCATCCATTGAACCTGGGGCTACAGGCACCCAAGCACAAGCTAGATACCCAGTTCCAGTAAGAAACTATCTCCAGCCTACCATATCCAAAATAGTAAAACATACAGAAATAAATGAAATGCCTCATTATCATTAGTAGCTAGAAAAACACTACTAATAAATCCTTGTCAATAACTCCTCTAATAGCACATTGTAACAACTCGGACCTGAAATGCCACCAGAACAGTACTAAACGGGTTGGGTGTTACTACCTTAGGCACACCACTCCGAATTCCAAATCCTACAGACTAGCAGTGAGGGTCTTATTATGTATATTGGAGATTCTATACCATCTCAGAAAATAATAAATTGTACTGGTATTAGTATAAAAATAAATATGCAGTGAAATAAATGACTCAACAGACTCAAACCAGACCTATAGAGCGGAAACACATTCAATATCGATAAATAGAAGAAGAAATTAATATAAACAATATAAGAATAAATAAACACAACATCACGCTGATCACTTGTAACTACTACTGAACAAAAAAAATGCAGTCAAATTATGTCATAAAAATATAAATATAATGGTTGCCAATGGCTAACCAACTGTAGCAACTAAACATTTATGCTGATATAGTATTGAAATCAACACAAAATAATCTCCATCTAAGAAAATCCTAAAGGCCCATACCAACTCCTTGAAAGATAAAATGAAACCCATCTCTTGAAACCGACTTCTTTCCTACATGTAAATACATAATGTCTACACATGTCTTGAGGGGCCCATGCAGGGTGTGAGACGAATCCCTGTAGGACACCACCCTACGGTGCGTACCTAATATAAGTGTTTAAGCTGGAAGACATTTATAAGATAAATAGTATTGAGTACGATGCACATATAAACACAAACTCCACTGGTGATCAGCACACCCTTGGTGTGTCACCTGCTTCGGCCAATGACAGAATCTCTGTCATGTAACCCGACACCATGTGCCCCCTGAAACCATGTGTCTCAAGTACCGATGTCTTGATGACTCACCCAAAAAATAATAACTCATAAGAACAATGATGCCTACCCTCAAATATGTTACTGGAGTGTCAATGATGTCTTCCCTCAAATAGGTAACCACAGGGACATCAATGTATTCCCTAACAATAATGTAACTTGAGGGACAACGATGTCTTCTATCAAATAGAATAACCAGAGGGAAAAATGATGTCTGACCTCACAATAATTAAGAGCCACTACCCCCAACCCAATAGCCTCAATGATATCATATGAAGGATCCTCACCTTCCACGTGGATTCCTACGGCAACCACCTACAATCCAATAGAAACTAAACTACAACTAACAGGGGTCTCTAAACATAGAAGTGGTCAAAACCACCTCCTCACTGAGTCTCTCTGTGTTTACACAACTCCTAGTTCTGGGTGTGCAATAATCACCAAAATAGTACATGTGCCTCAACACCTCTGACACCCTATGTCCCTGGGACCATGCCACTCAAGTTTGAGGGCCTCACCATCCTATTAACTCAGGACATGCCCAACCTGACAGTCATCCTACCTCAAGCTGACTCCCATGACACAAAATTCTGTGGTCAAAACCACTGAATGTAACCTAGGCCATGTACAACCTGTGATCACCATCACTCATGAAAATCAAGGCCATGCCCAACACAACCCAGAGGTTCTAGCATATACGATTAAACAATTACATTTAATCAAAACACATAAATAGGAAAAACAATCTAAATAGTTGTATGTGCTAACCATGTGTTGTCCCATACTAGCACTAGGGTCATTTAAGGTCTCCATCAATTCAAATCATGGTTCTATACACTAAACAAAATAGATTAAAACAATTCAAAAGAAGTATCACCAATTTGGTATTCCTCGAGAAAAATGTGTAGATGAGCAATGGTCCCTTGCCCAGCCTCGCTCATGCAAAATGTTAAAAGGGCATATCCAAGGTCATCGCATAGGTCAGATAAACAATTAAACATGCAATATCAGGAAAATTAGTGTCTCACTCTAAACACCCAAAAATGTGGCATAGGTTGCGCCATCCAAAATTCTGAGAAAAAAAGTGGTATTCACCACCTACCTGAGATGTGTATGATGATACTCCTCCAATAACAGCCTCACATTAGGTTTAAAATGCAGTAGATCTACAAAAGAATCAAAACCTCTCAAACCACTATAACTATTACTAGAACCAAAATCAAGAAGAACTGCTCAAGAGGATTCAAGGCCTTACCGATGGGGTTCCAACGCATCTGACGACGATTGAAACGGAGTTCAGACTTAGGACCTTGAGCAAAAACAGGCTTCAGCTAGTTCTCCTCACTCAAACCCATCTGAGTGTATAATTTTTCCTCAAAATGAGACTATTAACTATTTTAGCGAAAAAAAATAAAATACATGGTGTGTACTTTAGAACTACACTTTGAGGAGCATTTTATTTTTCATAAGGAATCTGATATTTTTCTGAGGACTTCAGAATTGACTATATAGCATCTACCTATGGTACACAACCTATACCTCTTTACCCTGTCGACATCCCCAACATTCCATGTACATCCCCATACACGACGTGTACAAATTTCAGATGAAGTTTACTTGTTAATAACGTCCCCCCCCCACCAACTGGCTTACACGCCATGTATGTCCTCCTCATAGTCATGGGTACACAACATGCCTAATACTACATGACTTATAGTAGGAAATTCTTACACATTCATCACATTACATATACTCCGTGAGCACACGACCAGTACTTTCCCAAACCATACTGGAATGTACTCTAGTGTACACATCTTTTAGACTGGAAATATATAGAACATCCCAGATTTACATTATCTTCTTAGGGACAAGTCCAAAATACCTACTGTGTCAGGATTTTGAACCATTATAAAAACCCGGGATCATAAAATCTCCCACCATAATATAGCTAGTCCCCGAGCTATCAAACAAAACTCAGAGATGGAACTGAACATACCACCTTGATCAATGTATCTCGTACTTCCCTTGGCACAAAGGTTCTTGCTAAATTTCTAAAGGGGCTCCCCAGCTTAGGATTTTCCTAACTCGGTCTCAACCTGACAAAACTCAAACATGAAAATGTTCACTAACCTATTTTTCAGATGGATGGTCCTCTCGTGATGCCTTTTCACCCCTACACCTCATTGGTTCTCACGTGTCGTTTCTGACACCAAACGTATCTCACACCATATCGGTGTCTTCCTCCATGAGTTCCTACATCCCATGGATGCTCAGAATAAAACTTGATGCCATAAACCTCAAGTAACCTACATCCTTGATGCCCCAATGCCCAAGTCACCTAAAGTAACATGCATCATCGATGCCCCTAAACCCATGACACATTAGGTAACCCGCATCCTTGATGCCCTGATGCCCATTACACCTCATGTAACCCACATCCTCGATGCCCCGATGACCAAGGCACCACATGTGACCTGCATCCTCGATTCCCCTGATGCAACCCATCTCATACATATTTTTAAATATATCACACACCGGATATGGCACCAATCTCACTGACTAACATCTAGTCAGTCCACATAGATCCTTTGCATCACGTGCACTCAAAATGGACATGCCTCTACAGGTCATACCAAAACGAAAACATGGAAATCACAGTAGCACCCATGGTGTAGCTCCATCCATCGTCGGCTAACCCACCTGCTCACCCTCTGGCCACTCCACGATGTGCACCTAGATGGAAGTACGACTAAATGATGCATGACCATCCTGTGGCACTACTCCAGCCACCAGCCACCGACCCCTCAGTTGGATCCCACATTCTCTATCACTTTCTCCACGTGCAACTGAACCTCAACTTCCCTCTCCGGGTATCGAACCTGAACTAACTCTATATCCCACCGTCTGTCCTAGTCCCTATCATCCAGCTGTCTAAGAAGGCTGGCTGAAGAACCTCTCTAGATTTCCGACCTATCCACATGCCCGACACTCATTTCCAGGCCAATCGCACTGACTCCGAACATGTCCTAGTTTTCCACACCTAATGGAAACCATTGATGAACTATTACGAGGTGGTCTAGCTGAGTCTGTGGCTTGAATACCCTATTGAAAATCATCTCGTACTCACCTTGTTTTGTATGAACCATCACTTGAATCCATTATCCGGCCAATCTGGGGAATATCCCTCTAGTTTTCCTCTGATATGATCACCTAATTCACTGCCTCTTAAAAATAACTGATCCAAAATATATTCACCTAGATCAGAATGGAATGTCGTAATCCATCCTCGAAGAGCCTCACACTAGACTCATCATCGCTTACCCTACTAGGTGCAAAGTGGGACAACTTAGTGATAGTAGCTGCATAGTCCCAAGCAGACATGTCTCCCTGCTAAAGGCACAAGAACTCCCGAGCACTCTCGACTCTCAGTGTATCTAAGAAAAAGTGCCCGAAAAACCTATCCTCAAAGTCTTTCAATTATAGTCCCTCTTTCCTGTGAGCCTGAACCTGCACATCCCCTCAATGCTTTTCCGGTCCTTGTAGAATTTATGTCTCCAGCTTGACCCACCTACCTAGAGGCATCTCAGGGTGCATGAAGATCATCTATATGCTCTCTATCCAGTTCTAAGCCACTGGAGGACCATCCCCACCTTGAAAAAGTTGCTGGTGTTGTCACTAGAACTCCCGTGTTCGAAATTCCATAGATGCCTTGGTACCCTATGTGCTGCTGTCGATCCCCTACAAGACACCTACCAGGAAAGCTCAGATATGCTCATCGAGCCATAGTCTTAATGCTACTGAACCCGACTATTGTCCTGCATGCACTGGATCTTGAACCCGATCATGTCCCTGAGCCATTACTTGTGGCTAATGCTATGCCTGCACCAGATCTTGAACCTGATCCTGCACTTGCGTCATTGTCTCATCACCCGCTTGATGATCCATCAAGACATAACGGAGGAACCCATTGAATTCCATAAACAGTTAGAAAACCCTTGTATATATATAAAAATATAGATTAAACGGATATATGGAAAGCAGTAAAAGGCAGCACATAACTAACACCCTTACTCTCCCTCACTACAACCATTCCCCAAAGTATCCTGGCCTCCTGGCCTCCTTAACTTCCCTCAACAGAGGCAAGTATAAAAAATACCTTGGGTCATGCCCATCCTGACAACCAATTTTGCCTCAATCCGACGACCTAGTCACCCCATCAAGGTGATCAAAATCACCTCAACCATAATACCTTCCTACTCATAAAATAGACAGAACCAAATACCATGTCACATGCAATTCTACAAATATATAAATCATGTCGTAACTCATTGCATAAAACAAGAAATTCTATGAGGAATTTCACCTTTTCAAATTTCAAAGCATATAATGAATGGAAATTGATATTATTCAAATGTAATTATCACTTCACAAAGTAAACGTGTGGTTAGGAAATTGATATACCGTAAAGAATGTGCCTATAAAAATCCAAATAGTCATTCCTTGTCATACATGGACTACATCCAATTCCCCCTTACCGCACAGGGTCAAGGTTCACATATCACATCAATATAATCACACACCAAGTGAGCCACTGAGGTAAAAATTGTATAAACTGTAATCTGATCAAAAAGAAAATAGAAATTCCCACCCATGGAAACTTGGTCCATCCCTCATACCTGGGGCCGCAGGAACCCAAGCACAAGCTAGAAACCCAGTTCCAGTAACAACCTCTCTCTATTCTACCATATCTAAAATATTAAATCCAATAGAAATAAAAGATAATCCTCAATCACATTAGTATCCAGCAAAACACTACTAATAAATCCCTTTCATGAACTTCTTTGATACCATGTTGTAACAACTCGGACCCGAACAACCACCCACATAGTGCTAAATGGGTCGGGTGTTACTACCTTAGGAGCACCTCCCCGAACGTAAAAGGCTTCCAACTAGCTGCGAGGGTCTTATTAAGTATAGTGGGGGGCTATACCCTCTTGGAGGATAATAAAAGGTATTGGTCCAAGTATAATAATAAAAATGCATCTGAATAATCAGCTCAACATACTCAAACCAGATATGTAGAGAAGAAACACATTCAATATTGATGAATAGTTTAAGAGGTTAATATAAACAAAAAAAGTAGATATAAACACAATAGCATGATGATCACTTGTAACTACTACTAAAAAAACATGCATCCAATGTCTGCCATATATATCTAAATATAAAGGGTTCCAATGTAAAACCATCTGTATATACAAAAAAATCATGTTGATACATGAATGATTGGAAACCAAAATAATCTCTAGCTAGGAAAGTCATCAAGGTCTATACCATCTCAAAGAAACAGATAATGGAACCATGATCCTAAAGTTTTCCACTTTCCTACTCATAAATCCATAAAGTCTACACGTGTCCTGAGGGGGATTTTGTAGAGAGTGAGACAAATATCAGTAGGACACCCCCCAATGGTGCGTACCTAATATAAGTGTTTAAGAAGGAATGATTTTATAAGTTAAATATTATATAGTACGATGCACAAATAAACACAAACACCACTGGTACTTAGCAGCCCCCATGGAGTGTAAACTACTAATGCCAACGCCAACATCTCTGTAATGTATCCCGCCACCATATTCCGCAAGACACAACATGTCTCAAGTACCAAGTACCGATGGCATGCCCAGAAAATAGTAACCCTGAGGAAAAGTGATGTCTGTCTTCCAATAATTTACCGGAGGGGCATCGATGTCATCCATCAAATAGTTAACTGGAGGGACAACAATGTATTCCCTCAAAATATAGTAACCAGTGGGGCAGTGATGTCTACCCTCAAATAGAGTAACCAGAGGGACATCGATGTCTAACCTCACAATAATGGTGATCCACTTCCCCCAACCTCGTAGCCTCAATGCTATCCTCTGAAATCTCTTCACCTTCCATGTGGCTTCCTATGACAAGAACACCCAAACCAAAAGTACCTAAACCACAACTAATGTGGGCCTCTACCAATAGAAGTTGTCAAAACCACCTCATCACAGAGTCTCTCTGTCTGCGCACTACTCATAGTTGTAGGTGATCTGTAATCACTAAAATATTACCCAAGCCATAACACCTCTGACATCTCGTGTCCCTACGACCATGCCTCTCATGTCTGATGGCCTCACCATCCCAGTAACATGGGCTATGCCTAACCTGACAGTCATCCTGCCTCAATATGACACCCATGACACTCAATCCCGTGGTAAAAATCACCAAATGTAAGTCAGGCCATTCCCAACCTATGATCAGTATCACTGAAGAATATATGGTCCATGCCCAACCTAACCCAAAAGGTTCCAACATATGCAATTGTATAATTACATTTAATCAAAACACATAAACATGTAAAACAATATAAAAAGGTGTATGATCTAACCATGTGGTGTCCCATACCTGCACTAGGATCATTTAAGGTATCCAATAATTCATATCAAGGTTCAAATACTAAACATAACAGTTTAAAACAATACAAAACAATTATCACCATTTTTGCATTCTCCGACCTAAAAACCCCGATGAGAAATGACACATTTCAAGGCCTCTCTAACGAAAAACTATAAAAGGGAATACCCAAGGGCATTCCATATGTAAAATAAACTATTAAACATGAAATCGAATGTAAAATATGGTCTTTCTCATAATACCCTAAAATGGTTCATAGGCCACACCGCAAAAAAGTCTACGAAAAAACAAAAATAGGTATGCAAAACTTACCTGAGACTCGTATGATTATACTCCTCTGATAATAGACTCCAATTTCGTCTAAAACAAGGTAGATCTACAATGATATCAAACCCTCTCAATCCCCTATAAATTTTCCTATAATAAAATTCAATAAAAATGACTCTGGGGGAATCAAGGGCTTATAGAGGGGGTCTCAACGCATTCGACGATGATCGAAACGGTGTTCAGATGGACAGTCAGGAGAAAAAACAATCATTGGCTGGCTCTCCCCACTCAAACCCATCTAAGGGATGACATTCTACCCCAAAATGAGGCTATTGAGCATTTTAGCGAAAAAATACATGGAATGTACTTTAGGGCTACACATCGTGTATCATTTTACTGTTCATAAGGCAGATGTTATTTCACTGAGGACTCACCGAACAACTACATGGCATATACCTATGGTACACGGTGTGTACCTATTTTCCCTGATGACATCCCCAACAAGCCCTGTATATCCCAATACACGGCCCCTCTACATGGCGTGTACAAATCGTACATGATCTGTACTTGCTAAAAAAATTACACCCTGCCAAATGGCCTACACGCCATGTATGGCCTCCATACAGTCATTGGTACACGACATGTCTATTACTACACACCGTGTAGTAGGAAATTCTTACACGGTCATCACATGGAATGTACTCAGTGCCCACATGGTCGGTACTTGCCCAACCATACACAGCATGTACTATTTAGTACATGACATGTACTTTGGATATTTCCAGAACATCCTAGATTTCACCAGTTTTCTCAGGGATAATTCAAAACATCAAATAGGTTCGGGATTTTGACCCATTCTAAAAACAAGAGTTCTTACATAAATAAGCTCCTATAAACCATCCCTTAATTCTAGAATTCTACCATTCTAAATAATGACTAAAAATATATTCCTTTTGTGAAAAACATATAGAGTTACTTGAGAAAACATGCATCATCCTTCCAGAATCACTTTTGTTTTATTTTCATTATACTCCCAATAAAAATGACATATTCCATGACTATAAAAATTTTAAATATATAATATTTTCTATGATTTTTAATTCTATGTTCTATACGTACACATGTACACACATCCATGAAATTGGCACTGAACTTACCGTTCGTGTACGGTGAACTACTACCTCATGAACCAATGTTGTTTCTTTTTTCGTTTACTGCCATTCATGGTTGGGAATTATTATGAACACAATATATTGAAATGATAAATATTGTATTTATTTTTAATTATTAATTTTTAATATTAATAAAAAATATATATTTACTCTATATTTTTCTGTAAATACGATATCTTCATTTCCGGACATGTGGAATGCTTCTTCCTCAAAGCGATATGATTCACTCATAGAATACAAAGAATGTATTAATGATGGGTTCACTAAACTGATATTATGTAAGAACTAAGAAAGAAATTTTTATGGAAAAATATATATTTATACCTTTATATAATTTTCATTCTTTCCTTCAATAAGACAATAAAAAGGAAACATCATGCATGCGTACGTACGACCAACCATCTCCATGAATGATTTAATTCATTTCATATTTATATATTTAATGTATTAGATTAAATATTTATATACTGAATATATATAATACATAAATCAGGTTTTAGATTTCGTAAATAGTCAATAAAGGATATGATCATGTGGATCGAGAATAAAAAGTCAAAACATACACAAAAAACAAAGCGGTTATTACTCGAAATGTAACATTAACATGGAATTGTTAATAAAAATTTTAAATGAAGTTATAATAAAATAATATATATAATTATGTATTAAAATATTTCATGGTGGTACATTTTTAATAATAGTTATTAATTATAAATGTGTTTATATTGTGTACTAATAAGGACAATATTTAATATAAGGGTTTTCTCATATCACTATTATCTCCTTGATATTTTTTCATTATTCACCCCTCATTCATTTTTTGTGGTATATATATATTCTATAAATATATTATATGATTATTAAAATTAAATTTATCGGTACATTTACATCCATTGTATTACCATTATTTCATGGGGTTTGTGGTTAAAAAGTAACTGAATTGGTAAAGTAATTTTGTTTCAATTTTCCCACTTTGATAAACCTACCATATTATAAACCTATATTATACAATGAATTCTATATACCTACCTTTGAAATTTTAATTCACTATTATCCTGGTATTAATTTTTTTAATATCCATTTAATGATATTATTTATATATTATAGTCATTCAATGTGACTAAAGTGGTAGTGTTTTATTGCTACAATCTCACTGATTATCATGATTATTAATGAAATTGATTTCATTGATGAAATATTATGATCCAAATATCATTCAATAAAAAATTTTCCCTTATTTTAGGCTTATCTAATACATTTCCATGTATTGGGTCTAATTATCATATCTTTGGTACAAAATATAATTAAGAACATGTTTTTTGAAAATCCGACTTTATTTCATGTTTTTATGGAACTTGGTTTTATTCAAAAAACAATGTTTTCTAAAACTATTATAAAATTTTTTAATATAAAAATTTAAGATCATTTTAATGGAAAATTATTTAAAGAAATGATTTATGTTTTAAAATGTATAAAATGGTTTTCAATTCTTCATATACATGTTTCTAATTCTTTTAAATGAAATAAGATTTCAAAATATTTTCAATACTTCCTCATATGTATTAAAATCATTTTCATAGTAGAACATATTATAAATGTATTAGAGCTATCATTATAATTTTTTACAGAAAATAAAAAAAATTGTATTCAAAATTCATTAATTTTTAAATATTAATTTTCAAAGTGAAAATTATATTCGGCTAAAGAAGCTTTTTATATTAAACATCAAATAATTATTTAGAAAAAAGAAATTTTGATATTATTTTATAAAAGAGAATTTATATAATATCTCATAATTTTCGTGTAATTTTATTTAATTTTATGGAATTATTTTGACTACATTCTTTAAAAACACTTGATTCCTTGGCCCGTTGAGTAGGAAACTGAATTTTGATCTTTTTAAGGTACATTCCGTAAACATACAAATGTGTTTTTTCTAACGTTTAAATAGGTGCTCGGTTCGAAAATAGGAGGGTACCTTTGAACTCAAAACATCGGGATTCTCTTAGAAAAGGCTTACGTTTGGATGTAAATGGCCGGATAAAAAAGTTATTTTTTGGAATTTTTGGGAAAAATAATAAAATAACTTAAAATGTTATTTTGTTTATTTTTTCACTGCCAAGTGACGAAATAGTGACATTACAGTGTAGTGATGAGGGAGTGACGAGATGCATTAATATTTTTCATTAATTGGTCGTTTACACTCAGTGTAATGACTATTTAATGACACGTAACAAAGACACTATTTCATAAATTAAACAATGTAATGATACGAGAAAGGATTTTAGATCTCGGCTCCTGGTGCCTCACCCATAACCTAGGCGTCACGCCTCCGCCCCTCCCCCATTATCGGGGGAGGGGGTTTCTCTTCCCCTCCAATGGTGAGGCCTTCTTCCTATACCCCTCCCCCTTCTCAGTTTCTTTTTATCCTTTCCCTGTAATCTCCATTTTCCCTACGGTCTCGGACCTCCGTGACGGTTAACCCCAGGTCACTCTTTGACCACAGAGTTTATGGATGCTTTTCTTCTTCTCTTCCAGACACTGGTGGCTCGGTTCCAATCAAGGCATCCTTTGGTCGACGTCTTCTAGATATTCGTTTTTCAAAATTGGGGAATTTTGGAATGTGCTTCTGTCGAGATCCTGGACAATCGGCATATTATAATTTGGTTTTCATCCTCATAGGATATCATCTTTTCATGGTCTGGGGATCCTCGATATTGTACCCTCTTTCATTTTCATCTTCTAAAGTGGTCTTTCTATCGTCATATGATGCGGGATGCTCCGACAATAGCTATGTGGGTATTCTCTCCTGATCACCCTACACTTTCAGAACACTTCTATCATCTGAATGCTACGGATCCTGGTTGGCCTCTTTTTCTGTTTGGATTCGAGAACCAGTTCAGTTTACCACCAAATCTCGCCTCCCATCTGTGTTGAAGTCGATGTGTCAATAACCCTGATCATATGGATTTGGATTTTGGTATGAGTGAAATTTCGCTGGAAGCAGCCGGTTGTGTTTGAGTTTGGGATGCACTTCTATTCACTGTGTCACCACCTCGGGCACCTGTCCCATTCCTGCCACCATGGAGGGAGGAACAAAGGGGGTCACAGTGCCAGTGACCCTCCCTTGGTAAAGGATGGGATCGTGGTTGGTTCGGATGCTGATCCTCCATCTGGGATCAGTTGTGAGAATGCTACTGATCAGCACAAACCATCCAATTTTTTTCCAGGACAACCCAAGAGTCACTGATATTCTCCAGCAGCTGAAAAATGATCTGGGTGTTGCATGCTATTCTAAGGATGGAGTTGTTCCACAGTGTGATTGTCGGGATTGTGCATTACTTGATCAAGAAAGGTTCATGAGGGATGAAGTGGAGGACCTCTTGGACGCTTCTCAGGCATTGTAGTTGGCTCCTATAATTCCAGTCAATGTTGATACAATGGATGAGGATGTCTACGGGGATGATTACACTACTGTGGATTCATAGTGTCCAGTTCAGGATAACTTCTCATCAAATTTCCAATTCATGGGTTGTGGATTTTCCCAGGCAGGAGATGCAGAAAAGTTGCAGCAAGTCTTGCAAGCTAAAATTACTTATGTTGGGAAGGTTAATTCTGGAGGTCCGATTTTGAACTCTATGAACCAATTAATAGTGTCGGGAGAGGAGGATGGTCATGCTTGTAAGTATCCCAAAGTGGTGGAGGTCACTCACAGTGATGATACCTTGTTGGGAGGGGGTTCTTTTCAAGAGGACATGGATGATGCTTTGGGTCCAACTGCATCCATGGCACTGTACATTGCAGAGGAATCTATTAGATCCTCATCGTAGAAGGGAAAACAATTATTGTGGATTCTGATGGCTTCATTTCGAAAAATGGGATGGCGCGGCCGAGAAGGGACTACTCCAACCTTCCTATTCCACCAGTTACTAGATACGAAAGCATGGGTATGCTTCCCCCAATGGAACATACAAATGAAAGCCTCATTTATTCAAGGATGTGCAATGGTGAAAAGATCGTTGTTGCAGACTCCTACATCATCCTCGTTCCCTCGGGTGATGAGGTAATGGTGGATATAGGACTGCAGCGTCAGACAGGCTTCAACAGTGAAATGGATGATGAATCATTGGCCATTATGGCATCGAAGAAGATAGAGGAGGCCCCGCTCAAGGAGACATGGGAAGTTATCATCCACTTCATGGAAGAGATGTTGGAGAAATCGATTCCTTTAAATGCCTCGAAGTAGGATCTGGCTAATATATCTGAGAGAGCTCTTGAAGTAGATACTAGTAGGATGACGACAAAGTGGATTGAAAAGAACGATTGTATTTTGGTAATAGGGTTAAATTTAGGGATGTTTAGCATGGAATAGTTTATACAGGCATGGGGAAAGATTACTAATTGGTTAGAGTACCCCATCAAAGATGATACGAAGTTTGAGGTAAATGGACTTACATGGAAACTACTTAGGAATAATGCATCTAATATGATTAAAATTTATTTCAATGGTTCATATGTTTCTTCAATGTATGATGATTTGTTTTTCAGTTTGGACTTGTGTTCTCACATTCCTTTAAATGTTTTAGAAAAAAAATGTAATTTATGATGTTGATAAAATTTAACGACGTGACGTCGCAGCATAAAAGAAACAATGCCATGTTTTCTCTTTTTAATAGTTTGACACATTCATGGAATGGGGATTAAAATGTGAGGATTCTCTGATGGATTTCATCAGCAATTATGAATGATAAATGTCAGGGATTTCATTGATATTGATGTACCACAATGAATAACGAATGACATCGACCTCTTAGACCCTCGTGGACGGAGATCTAAGGAATCGAACATCAATGAGATAGGGTTTTGATTTTGGTGGAATGATTTATCTATTCTTTTTCAAAGTATAGGCGCAGATTAACCCATGATCTTGTTAATCTATGGATCGTGCATTTTTGCATGAGTGTTCTGTTCTTTGGTTTAAATTTCGGGATTAATTTTATTATTGATAGAATTGTAATACGTGGACATTACTCTATTTCAAACCTCTAACATGGAGGGAGAAGGCTGGACAGATCCAGGCCTGTATCCTTCCGCACGAGAATTATTCATGTACATATCCTAAAAATTGGTGGCATGATGAATATGGGGACAAGATAAGGGTGGTGGCGACTCGAGAGGTCCCTAGGCATAGGTGGATCGAGATGTGGACCACCGACACACCAATTCTGGTGGGGGTCCACAGTGGCGACCACTGGTAAAGGGATAAAACAGGTATGTTGGTGTGCCATAGAGGCAGGGAGGAGCGATGTTGACCAGTGCTGCATGTAGGCAGCAGCTCGCGTTCGGGCCGCTCGGGTGACCTGCCTCCCCGTGGTTGCTTGACCATGGTGGACGGGAGGCTACACTCTATCAGCTGCAGCATGCACTAGATGCAGCGCTAGGGGGGCACAGCATGGATGGAGTGTCCTTATCATTGAAGGTAGTGTTTTGATAGTAATGGGATATGGCTACTGATGCCACATCCATGGAGCACACCACTTTTCCACACATGGAGGACCTGGCTCTAGCAGGCGGGTTGCGCCCCCATTCAGTGGGCCAGGCCAGACTCGCACTGGCGTGTTGGACTGGACTCGCACAGGATGGTCGGACCAACGCTGAGTAGGTTGTACCCACGCATGAAGACCGGAGCTACACCCTTCAGGCTGGGCTGGAAGTGGGCGGGCAGGACATGTTCATGCGTCGAGCAACTCGGTGGCCTGGACCCCAGACCAAACTAGGTCGGGCCTGATCAGGCCCTTTTTGCCAATCCAATTTGCAAGGCCGGACCAAACCAAACCTAATCGAAACCATGATTGGTTGGGCCAATCGAATTAATCTATGGTATGTGGGACCCCCAGGCTAGGTTGGTTGTGTCGGTATGACCGGTGAGACCAGGCTCATACGCAACCAGCCCCTAATTACTAAAAAAATAAAAATGTGCAAACCGGGTGTCCGATTGACGATCTGTTTGTGGTGTTGGGACCCTCTTGATGAGGATTATATTTTGGTATGCTCTATGGAGACATAAAAGGGATTTTATTTTTAACATATGCATTGGGGGAGTGGTTCTCCCAGTATCATGCTCGCAGATGAACTGTAGTCGGGTGGACCTCAGGGGCCCAGTAAATGAGAAGCTTCGTAGACCTCAGTGGCCGGGCAGACTAGATGTTGTGTGGCCCATAGTGTCCTAGTAGAGTCATTTGGACATTAGTGGCCTGACAGACGAGCATCATCTGTATGAACCTCAGTGTCCCGACAGACTTTCGCAACTCATCGGTCATGTGTCCCCTAATAGTTTGAAATGTTATTCACTATAACAGATGAACCTTTCCTACTCTAATATATACCTAGTGTGATTTGTCATTAATTTTTGTCTTTGATTTGTTGTTTCTTGTTGGTTTATCTCATTCGTGGACAGAGGTCCCTTACTGAGTATTATGTTACTTACCCCTACATGGCCTTCTCCCACATGTGTTGTGTATTTTGGAGATGAAAGATTTTTCGACAAACGATTTGGTGGCCAAAGTGTAAGTGGGGCATAATAGGATCAGGTAGACAAGATGTACTACATAGACTTCCAATAGCGACACTACTCTTTGCATCATTTAGGGTTTTCACCATATGTCTTCCCGAGTGAATTTTTACTTTCTTGTTTTGAGTCTTTTTGTGGGTTTTTTATTTCTGTCCCACATAATTTCATTTGAACTTGTACTCCAAACTTTTTTTAGTATACATGTTTTCCCAATTCAGTTTGTGGGATGTGGTTGGGAGTGTGTGTGTGTACAAGTATATAAGATAATTCCTCCAACATGCAGGTTAACGTCTTTAGATTTAGCCACCAACCCCTATGCATCAGGATTCCTGCTTTGGAAATGTCTTGAAATGGGCCATATGGGATGGTTCGTGTAAAAGTGGTATCAGAGGTGGTCGGTTCAACCCCAAAGACTGAGCGTCTGTTGTTTTTGTATTGGGAAAATAGTTTTAAATGATGTGAGTCTGACATAATGATTTGGGGAGTCCATTTTTGGTGCAACAGCTAACATATCCACACACCAGGACCTTGAATTCTAATTTTTAGCTCAATTCATAAATACACTTGTTGAAAAAGTGTCTCCAAATGTTGTTTTGTATCAGAGTCAGATCACCAATTATAATCTTTTCTCGGTTGGGCATCTTGTTATATTTCATGATTCCTACTTGAGGATGACCAAATAGGATTCTAATTTGTGGTCGATAGGATGTCCCTCCTAGTGGCAGGGTGTTCGTTCAGAGAACATTTCTCGAGATGGCCCCACCGGGTGGTGCACCAGTGCTACCACCACCTGTTGGTCAGAATTTATTTTCAATGGTATTATAAGAGGATGTCTGTAGACCTAGTTCCTTGCATGAGTTTCAGAAGGAGAGGCTGTAACGACCCGAAATTTTTTAAATAAATTTTGTTTCCCAATTTTATGTGTTATTGTTATACTCAACAAAAATGTTTTATTTGATAAACATGATTATAATTAAAATGAGATCAGTGAGTTTTGACTATTATATAACCATCGGTCAATATGACCGCTGTGAACAAAATGTTTTGATTTTTGTCTCTAAATATAAGTAATCTTGGTTAATTATTATAGAAAGAAGATTCGATGGCCTCACCTAGTAGTCTTGGACCGATCGAAGCCCATCTAACAGAGCTTGCGAAGGAGGTAGCACCACTGGGCTTTGCTCTGGATCAAATCCAAGCCGAACTTCATCATGTGAAGCTGGAACGGAATCGCCTTCGTGAGAAGTTCAAACTGATAGAAATTACTACTCGGGCAATGTTGACTGAGCCGCCCCAAGCTTCTATCACCCTAGCACACCTTACTCTTAGGTCCTATGCTGGTATTATAAGGGGTTATGTAACGAGACCGTAACTACCTTGTGTAATCCTTGTTTTAAATAAAAATTGGGATTTCTTCTTATGATGAAGTTTATGAATTTTGAAATGACCGGATAAATATAGTATGCATATTTTTGATGAATTTTAGAAAAAGGATATTTTAAATATGTTTATGTAAACCCTAAATAATTAAAAATGTGTAATGATTTTCAAAAAATGGTCTTCTGCAATTATGTTCAGTACTAAATTTAGAGTCTAATAAGATCAACTTGATTTTTGATGAATAGTAAAATATGAATAGTGATTTTATGATTAGGATCAGTAATATGACCAAATGGATTAGTAATCTCACTTAAAGAAAGTTTTAAAATAATCTAGGCACCTTGATTAAGTAATGTGATTCAATAAAATAGTTAAATAACGGTTTCATTAATTATTATTCAAGTATTAGTTTTTTCGGATGAATAGTGTTTTTTAATTAAAAATTTAATTAAAAATAATTAGAAAATTATTTTTATAAAAATGACTTTATTTTTGAACTCAGAGCATCGATATTATGTTATGGTAATTTTTGGGGTTTTTTCTGAAAAAATGAATTTTTGATGAATAGTGTTTTTATTTAAAAATTAAATTAAAAATATTTAGAAAATTATTTTTATAAAATGGATTTCATTTTTGAAATCAGAGCATTGATATTTGGTTAATGTGAAATTTTGGGATTTTTCTGAGAAAGTTGAATTTTCAGTGAATAGTAAAAATACAGTTTTAGGGTTTCGGTATGTTTAATGACATCATAACGGTGTCATGATGATGTCATGAGATCTTTTGAGGGTTGGACGGCCAAGGGTGATGAATTATTGTTTTGGGGGCCCCATGTGGCCTAACTCCATGATAAATGACAAGGGAGAGCACATGGGTTTGAGAAAAGCACATGTGAGGTGTCCCTTGGCCATTAATGCCTTGTCCCCTCACTTTCCCTATAAATACCAAGCCCTCCTCTCATCCATTCGACTCCCCACTCATTCCCAACGAATTTCTTGTCCCATTACCTCCCAAGGAGTCCTCCCAAGGTGCCCCCAAGCCCTCAAGGTCCCAACCTTTGAGGTTTAAGAGTTACATTTTAAGGTAAGGGATCCGACCTCTCTCTTTCTTTTCAAGTAATCTCTTTTATGTCATTTCTTTTATACTCCATGTTCTTATGTTGGAGGATGTTCTTTTATATTCATCATACTGCCTATTTCATGTTCATATGATGAGAGACCCCCCCCCTTGTTCTCATCAATTCGTTTTAAGAATGTTTAAGTGGCGCCGTTAGGCTGCCGAATTTTTAAGGGATTCTTTCACCTTCCTCATTTTCAAGTTCTATTTTCATTCAAGTCTTTCATGTTCCTTTTTATTATGTTGGGGTATGATCTCTAAATTATCATACTGATCTTTTATGATCATATGATGAGAGACCCCATTTGATCGCTTCAATTCAGTATTTTGAAGTTTTAAGTGGCGCTGTTAGGCTGCCGAATTTTTAAGTGGTTCTTCACCCTTCTCGTTTTGAAGTTCTACTTTCATGTCAATTATTTCAAGTTCCTTTTTGTTATATTGGGGTATGATCTCTATATATATCATACTGGACTCTTATGTTCATATGATGAGAGACCCCATTTGATCTCTTCAATTCAGTATTTTGATGTTTTAAGTGGCGCCGTTAGGCTGCCAAATTTTTAAGTGGTTCTTCACCCTTCTCGTTTTGAAGTTATACTTTCATGTAAATTATTTCAAGTTCCTTTTTGTTATATTGGGGTATGATCTCTATATATATCATACTGGACTCTTATGTTCATATGATGAGAGACCCCATTTGATCTCTTGAATTCAGTATTTTGATGTTTTAAGTGGCGTCGTTAGGCTGCCGAATTTTTAAGTGGTTCTTCACCCTTCTCGTTTTGAAGTTCTACTTTCATGTCAATTCTTTCAAGTTCCTTTTTGTTATGTTGGGGAATTATCTCTATATCTATCATACTGAACTTTATGTTCACATGATGAGAGACCCTATTTGATCTTTTCAATCATTTTTGTTGATGTTTAAGTAACGTCGTTAGGCTGCCGAACTTTCATAAGAGAAATCTAATTTTTTTTCTTCCTTCCATGTTTTTCATTTCAAATGGTATGTCCTTGAAATTTCATTACCATGATCATGTATCCTTCTTATTCTGTCCATGTACTATTTTATGGGTCATTTATGAATGTTTGACCTATTTTACCTCTCTTTTAATGTCTTCTAAAACCTCGGAACATTGCCGTTATGCTGCAGAATTTCTGTCTCAAAATGTCTATCTCTTTTTTATAAAGTTCTTTTATTTTATTAAGTGAATACTCAAAGCTCTTTATTCTAAAGGGGTATTCAAATATATACCAAAATGTTCTATTTTAAATTCTGGGATTTACATACATGAGACCCACCTTCCTTTTCTGTGGGTTTTAAAGTGATATAAAGATCATGTCTTTAAAGCAGTTTTTAAAAAAAGTTATGATTATGAAATGAAACCCATTTCCTTTATGCTATATGGGTTATTTATGAAATGTTTGATGATGATATATGTGGCTCACATGATAATAAAGGCAAATTTAAGGGTGCGCCCTGATAGCGCTCCAATGCATTGGGTAATGATGTAACCACTAGAGATTACAATTTTCACGATACCTTGGTGAATAACCTTGGTAATTTTAAAATGACACCTTGGGGATGGACCTTGGTGATATGTTCATGATTGTCTATGTTAAATGATGTAGCCACATCTTCAAGTTATGAAAAAGTTTTATTTTTATTATGATATGCCTCATGATTTCATTTTCACGACTTAAAGTTCTTTTCATGACTTTATTGATGTATCTCAAGTTCATATGTAAAATGTTTCACTTGTTTCCCTTGCTGGGCCTTCTGCTCACCCTTCCTTTTGATGTATGACCCCAGGTTATGGGATGCAGTAATGAGCCTAGGGTGAACATGAGGAGAAGCCTTTCAAGTGTTTAAGAAGAATGTTTTTTTTGTTTCATGTTTTATGTTCCTTGTTTCCAAGACACTAAACCTTAAAGATCCTCAGTTCCGTGTAATGGAATGAAAAGTTATGTTATAAAAAGACGGGATGCTATAGTTGGTATCAAAGGATGGTTTAGTTATTTGTGGAAATTAGGATATGAAAACTCTAGGAGGAACCCTATAGAAAAGTTTAATATAGGAAATCTTCCTGGTATTTTGGTGAGTATTGAGTAAGGGGTTGCCAAGCAAATACATCCCTGTCTGGATACGAGCAGGTAGAGGTGGCTCTGGCACAAATGTACATAGGGGTAAAACCCGAAAACACCGCTTTGATCTAGACTCGAACGGGAACTGGTACACGACAACGAGCCTTGCTTCACTCTTGGTTACGACACTCCCGGGGGATGTGCTTTGGTAAATTCATAAGCTTGGTATGAACCATTGTTAAAGGAACAAAGATAAAATAAAATAAAGGTTCACATAAGAATATATGATCATTCATAACCTAGATGGGAACCTAGGAGATCACAAGTTAGGGTATACCTTTCATATAAAAGTTATCCTTATATGCTTTCAGTTCCTTTTCAGGATTATTAGCTAAGTACTTAAGCCCCTAATTATGCTTTCTCTTCTTAGTTAATGGTGGGAAATGGAAGAACATGTTCCGACAACCAATGTGATAGGAAATGCGACGATTTTCGTATTAATATGACAGGGATGATTAGGGGATTAAAATATGATTATTATTTTGGAAGACGTTCATTATTTTGGGAACCATATTTGATCGAGGTAAATAGATTACTACAATATTTTCATTGAGGAGTAAGGTTGACTTATATTTTGAAGAATCGATGAATTTAAGGTGAACTTATAGTAATTTAGGTTACTTATGGAAATGACTAACCTATCTTGGGTAAAATATGTTTAGGTTAGCTACTTTTTTTATAAGATGTTAGGAGTGGTTGTTGTTGTCTGGAGATGAACAATGAAGTTGTTTTGGAAGACTATGTTATCAAATCCTTATTGTATTTGGGTTTCAATCTTAGTTTGGTTTGTTTTGAGGAATTTTAAGGACCGTTATTTATGGAATGGTCTATGATGAAATTTGGGTAGTACCATGGAACTTTGATGAATTAAAAGTAGTTTCCATTCCTATGGGATTCTTTCTTTTTGAAGAGTTGTTTTACCTTAACCTTTCTATTTTTGGGATAATGTTTAAAGATAGAAGAAATAGATAGTTAATCTTTTGTAGATTATGTGATTCTATAGAAGACGATTCTTGTGCTTTTATGAGACCAAGTGTTTTTGAATTCTCATCATTTGGAGAAAAGATTAGTGTTGGTAGGGACTTGTTAAAGGATGAAACTCTACTTGAAGGTAGGTATATTTTCTTCTGTTTTTGTTCTATGTAGTAAATGAAATCCTCAAAATTATGAAAAGAAACGTAAAACAAAAATGTTGTTGGTTTACGTTTCCTACTAGGTAATCAAAGACCGTTTACACACATCATAAGTTTGGGATTTTCTCATGGTTAACTTTCTCCTAATCATGTTCTCTATCACTCTCCCTCAGAACTTGACCCTTTGTTTTCTCCTCCATGTCCATGTTTTCCTACATGGAACCCTAGTGTGGGTTAACTCCGGTGACCTTTGTACTTCCCTTTCTTTATTTTAAAGTAATAGTTTTACTGACTCCTTTTCCGATGTGGGACTTTCAATGAAATTTCAAAACCAAATTTTAAAATTACGAGGACGCAATTTCTTAAGGGGGGAAGATTGTAACGACCCGAAATTTTTTAAATAAATTTTGTTTCCCAATTTTATGTGTTATTGTTATACTCAACAAAAATGTTTTATTTGATAAACATGATTATAATTAAAATGAGATCAGTGGGTTTTGACTATTATATAACCATCGGTCAATATGACCGCTGTGAACAAAATGTTTTGATTTTTGTCTCTAAATATAAGTAATCTTGGTTAATTATTATAGAAAGAAGATTCGATGGCCTCACCTAGTAGTCTTGGACCGATCGAAGCCCATCTAACAGAGCTTGGGAAGGAGGTAGCACCACTGGGCTTTGCTCTGGATCAAATCCAAGCCGAACTTCATCATGTGAAGCTGGAACGGAATCGCCTTCGTGAGAAGTTCAAACTGATAGAAATTACTACTCGGGCAATGTTGACTGAGCCGCCCCAAGCTTCTATCACCCTAGCACACCTTACTCTTAGGTCCTATGATGGTATTATAAGGGGTTATGTAACGAGACCGTAACTACCTTGTGTAATCCTTGTTTTAAATAAAAATTGGGATTTCTTCTTATGATGAAGTTTATGAATTTTGAAATGACCGGATAAATATAGTATGCATATTTTTGATGAATTTTAGAAAAAGGATATTTTAAATATGTTTATGTAAACCCTAAATAATTAAAAATGTGTAATGATTTTCAAAAAATGGTCTTCTGCAATTATGTTCAGTACTAAATTTAGAGTCTAATAAGATCAACTTGATTTTTGATGAATAGTAAATTATGAATAGTGATTTTATGATTAGGATTAGTAATATGACCAAATGGATTAGTAATCTCACTTAAAGAATGTTTTAAAATAATCTAGGCACCTTGATTAAGTAATGTGATTCAATAAAATAGTTAAATAACAGTTTCATTAATTATTATTCAAGTATTAGTTTTTTCGGGTGAATAGTGTTTTTTAATTAAAAATTTAATTAAAAATAATTAGAAATTTTTTTTTATAAAAATGACTTTATTTTTGAACTCAGAGCATCGATATTATGTTATGGTAATTTTTGGGGTTTTTTCTGAAAAAATGAATTTTCGATGAATAGTGTTTTTATTTAAAAATTAAATTAAAAATATTTAGAAAAATATTTTTATAAAATGGATTTCATTTTTGAAATCAGAGCATTGATATTTGGTTAATGTGAAATTTTGGGATTTTTCTGAGAAAGTTGAATTTTCAGTGAATAGTAAAAATACAGTTTTAGGGTTTCGGTATGTTTAATGACATCATAATGGTGTCATGATGATGTCATGAGATCTTTTGAGGGTTGGCCGGCCAAGGGTGATGAATTATTGTTTTGGGGGCCCCATGTGGCCTAACTCCATGATAAATGACAAGGGAGAGCACATGGGTTTGAGAAAAGCACATGTGAGGTGTCCCTTGGCCATTAATGCCTTGTCCCCTCAGTTTCCCTATAAATACCAAGCCCTCCTCTCATCCATTCGACTCCCCACTCGTTCCCAACGAATTTCTTGTCTCATTACCTCCCAAGGAGTCCTCCTAAGGTGCCCCCAAGCCCTCAAGGTCCCAACCTTTGAGGTTTAAGAGTTACATTTTAAGGTAAGGGATCCGACCTCTCTCTTTCTTTTCAAGTAATCTCTTTTATTTCATTTCTTTTATACTCCATGTTCTTATGTTGGAGGATGTTCTTTTATATTCATCATACTGCCTATTTCATGTTCATATGATGAGAGACCCCCCCCCCTTGTTCTCATCAATTCGTTTTAAGAATGTTTAAGTGGCGCCGTTAGGCTGCCGAATTTTTAAGGGATTCTTTCACCTTCCTCGTTTTCAAGTTCTATTTTCATTCAAGTCTTTCATGTTCCTTTTTATTATGTTGGGGTATGATCTCTAAATTATCATACTGATCTTTTATGATCATATGATGAGAGACCCCATTTGATCGCTTCAATTCAGTATTTTGAAGTTTTAAGTGGCGCCGTTAGGCTGCCGAATTTTTAAGTGGTTCTTCACCCTTCTCGTTTTGAAGTTCTACTTTCATGTCAATTATTTCAAGTTCCTTTTTGTTATATTGGGGTATGATCTCTATATATATCATACTGGACTCTTATTTTCATATGATGAGAGACCCCATTTGATCTCTTCAATTCAGTATTTTGATGTTTTAAGTGGCGCCGTTAGGCTGCCGAATTTTTAAGTGGTTCTTCACCCTTCTCGTTTTGAAGTTCTACTTTCATGTCGATTATTTCAAGTTCCTTTTTGTTATATTGGGGTATGATATCTATATATATCATACTGGACTCTTATTTTCATATGATGAGAGACCCCATTTGATCTCTTCAATTCAGTATTTTGATGTTTTAAGTGGCGCCGTTAGGCTGCCGAATTTTTAAGTGGTTCTTCACCCTTCTCGTTTTGAAGTTCTACTTTCATGTCAATTCTTTCAAGTTCCTTTTTGTTATGTTGGGGAATTATCTCTA
This sequence comes from Viscum album, assembly GCA_963277665.1. Taxonomy (NCBI): domain Eukaryota; kingdom Viridiplantae; phylum Streptophyta; class Magnoliopsida; order Santalales; family Viscaceae; genus Viscum; species Viscum album. The sequence goes on along the minus strand of OY728120.1, from coordinate 22,946,557 downwards.
TATCTATCATACTGAACTTTATGTTCACATGATGAGAGACCCTATTTGATCTTTTCAATCATTTTTGTTGATGTTTAAGTAACGTTGTTAGGCTGCCGAACTTTCATAAGAGAAATCTAATTTTTTTCTTCCTTCCATGTTTTTCATTTCAAATGGTATGTCCTTGAAATTTCATTACCATGATCATGTATCCTTCTTATTCTGTCCATGTAATATTTTATGGGTCATTTATGAATGTTTGACCCATTTTACCTCTCTTTTAATGTCTTCTAAAACCTCGGAACATTGCCGTTATGCTGCAGAATTTCTGTCTCAAAATGTCTATCTCTTTTTTATAAAGTTCGTTTATTTTATTAAGTGAATACTCAAAGCTCTTTCTTCTAAAGGGGTATTCAAATATATACCAAAATGTTCTATTTTAAATTCTGGGATTTACATACATGAGACCCACCTTCCTTTTCTGTGGGTTTTAAAGTGATATAAAGATCATGTCTTTAAAGCAGTTTTTAAAAAAAGTTATGATTATGAAATGAAACCCATTTCCTTTATGCTATATGGGTTATTTATGAAATGTTTGATGATGATATATGTGGCTCACATGATAATAAAGGCAAATTTAAGGGTGTGCCCTGATAGCGCTCCAATGCATTGGGTAATGATGTAACCACTAGAGATTACAATTTTCACGATACCTTGGTGAATAACCTTGGTAATTTTAAAATGACACCTTGGGGATGGACCTTGGTGATATGTTCATGATTGTCTATGTTAAATGATGTAGCCACATCTTCAAGTTATGAAAAAGTTTTATTTTTATTATGATATGCCTCATGATTTCATTTTCACGCCTTAAAGTTCTTTTCATGACTTTATTGATGTATCTCAAGTTCATATGTAAAATGTTTCACTTGTTTCCCTTGCTGGGCCTTCTGCTCACCCTTCCTTTTGATGTATGACCCCAGGTTATGGGATGCAGTAATGAGCCTAGGGTGAACATGAGGAGAAGCCTTTCAAGTGTTTAAGAAGAATGTTTTTTTTGTTTCATGTTTTATGTTCCTTGTTTCCAAGACACTAAACCTTAAAGATCCTCAGTTCCGTGTAATGGAATGAAAAGTTATGTTATAAAAAGACGGGATGCTATAGTTGGTATCAAAGGATGGTTTAGTTATTTGTGGAAATTAGGATATGAAAACTCTAGGAGGAACCCTATAGAAAAGTTTAATATAGGAAATATTCCTGGTATTTTGGTGAGTATTGAGTAAGGGGTTGCCAAGCAAATACATCCCTGTCTGGATACGAGCAGGTAGAGGTGGCTCTGGCACAGATGTACATAGGGGTAAAACCCGAAAACACCGCTTTGAGCTAGACTCGAACGGGAACTGGTACACGACAACGAGCCTTGCTGCACTCTTGGTTACGACACTCCCGGGGGATATGCTTTGGTAAATTCATAAGCTTGGTATGAACCATTGTTAAAGGAACAAAGATAAAATAAAATAAAGGTTCACATAAGAATATATGATCATTCATAACCTAGATGGGAACCTAGGAGATCACAAGTTAGGGTATACCTTTCATATACAAGTTATCCTTATATGCTTTCAGTTCCTTTTCATGATTATTAGCTAAGTACGTAAGCCCCTAATTATGCTTTCTCTTCTTAGATAACGGTGGGAAATGGAAGAACATGTTCCGACAACCAATGTGATAGGAAATGCGACGATTTTCGTATTAATATGACAGGGATGATTAGGGGATTAAAATATGATTATTATTTTGGAAGACGTTCATTATTTTGGGAACCATATTTGATCGAGGTAAATAGATTACTACAGTATTTTCATTGAGGAGTAAGGTTGACTTATATTTTGAAGAATCGATGAATTTAAGGTGAACTTATAGTAATTTAGGTTACTTATGGGAATGACTAACCTATCTTGGGTAAAATATGTTTAGGTTAGCTACTTTTTTTATAAGATGTTAGGAGTGGTTGTTGTTGTCTGGAGATGAACAATGAAGTTGTTTTGGAAGACTATGTTATCAAATACTTATTGTATTTGGGTTTCAATCTTAGTTTGGTTTGTTTTGAGGAATTTTAAGGACCGTTATTTATGGAATGGTCTATGATGAAATTTGGGTAGTACCATGGAACTTTGATGAATTAAAAGTAGTTTCCATTCCTATGGGATTCTTTCTTTTTGAAGAGTTGTTTTACCTTAACCTTTCTGTTTTTGGGATAATGTTTAAAGATAGAAGAAATATATAGTTAATCTTTTGTAGATTATGTGATTCTATAGAAGACGATTCTTGTGCTTTTATGAGACCAAGTGTTTTTGAATTCTCATCATTTGGAGAAAAGATTAGTGTTGGTAGGGACTTGTTAAAGGATGAAACTCTACTTGAAGGTAGGTATATTTTCTTCTGTTTTTGTTCTATGTAGTAAATGAAATCCTCAAAATTATGAAAAGAAACGTAAAACAAAAATGTTGTTGGTTTACGTTTCCTACTAGGTAATCAAAGACCGTTTACACACATCATAAGTTTGGGATTTTCTCATGGTTAACTTTCTCCTAATCATGTTCTCTATCACTCTCCCTCAGAACTTGACCCTTTGTTTTCTCCTCCATGTCCATGTTTTCCTACATGGAACCCTAGTGTGGATTAACTCGGGTGACCTTTGTACTTCCCTTTCTTTATTTTAAAGTAATAGTTTTACTGACTCCTTTTCCGATGTGGGACTTTCAATGAAATTTCAAAACCCAATTTTAAAATTGCGAGGACGCAATTTCTTAAGGGGGGAAGATTGTAACGACCTGAAATTTTTTAAATAAATTTTGTTTCCCAATTTTATGTGTTATTGTTATACTCAACAAAAATGTTTTATTTGATAAACATGATTATAATTAAAATGAGATCAGTGGGTTTTGACTATTATATAACCATCGGTCAATATGACCGCTGTGAACAAAATGTTTTGATTTTTGTCTCTAAATATAAGTAATCTTGGTTAATTATTATAGAAAGAAGATTCGATGGCCTCACCTAGTAGTCTTGGACCGATTGAAGCCCATCTAACAGAGCTTGGGAAGGAGGTAGCACCACTGGGCTTTGCTCTGGATCAAATCCAAGCCGAACTTCATCATGTGAAGCTGCAACGGAATCGCCTTCGTGAGAAGTTCAAACAGATAGAAATTACTACTCGGGCAATGTTGACTGAGCCGCCCCAAGCTTCTATCACCCTATCACACCTTACTCTTAGGTCATATGCTGGTATTATAAGGGGTTATGTAACGAGACCGTAACTACCTTGTGTAATCCTTGTTTTAAATAAAAATTGGGATTTCTTCTTATGATGAAGTTTATGAATTTTGAAATGACCGGATAAATATAGTATGCATATTTTTGATGAATTTTAGAAAAAGGATATTTTAAATATGTTTATGTAAACCCTAAATAATTAAAAATGTGTAATGATTTTAAAAAAATGGTCTTCTGCAATTATGTTCAGTACTAAATTTAGATTCTAATAAGATCAACTTGATTTTTGATGAATAGTAAATTATGAATAGTGATTTTATGATTAGGATTAGTAATATGACCAAATGGATTAGTAATCTCACTTAAAGAAAGTTTTAAAATAATCTAGGCACCTTGATTAAGTAATGTGATTCAATAAAATAGTTAAATAACGGTTTCATTAATTATTATTCAAGTATTAGTTTTTTCGGGTGAATAGTGTTTTTTAATTAAAAATTTAATTAAAAATAATTAGAAAATTATTTTTATAAAAATGACTTTATTTTTGAACTCAGAGCATCGATATTATGTTATGGTAATTTTTGGGGTTTTTTCTGAAAAAATGAATTTTCGATGAATAGTGTTTTTATTTAAAAATTAAATTAAAAATATTTAGAAAATTATTTTTATAAAATGGATTTCATTTTTGAAATCAGAGCATTGATATTTGGTTAATGTGAAATTTTGGGATTTTTCTGAGAAAGTTGAATTTTCAGTGAATAGTAAAAATACAGTTTTAGGGTTTCAGTATGTTTAATGACATCATAACGGTGTCATGATGATGTCATGAGATCTTTTGAGGGTTGGCCGGCCAAGGGTGATGAATTATTGTTTTGGGGGCCCCATGTGGCCTAACTCCATGATAAATGACAAGGGAGAGCACATGGGTTTGAGAAAAGCACATGTGAGGTGTCCCTTGGCCATTAATGCCTTGTCCCCTCACTTTCCCTATAAATACCAAGCCCTCCTCTCATCCATTCAACTCCCCACTCATTCCCAATGAATTTCGGGTCTCATTACCTCCCAAGGAGTCCTCCCAAGGTGCCCCCAAGCCCTCAAGGTCCCAACTTTTGAGGTTTAAGAGTTACATTTTAAGGTAAGGGATCCGACCTCTCTCTTTCTTTTCAAGTAATCTCTTTTATGTCATTTCTTTTATACTCCATGTTATTATGTTGGAGGATGTTCTTTTATATTCATCCTACTGCCTATTTCATGTTCATATGATGAGAGACCCCCCCTTTCTCTCATCAATTCGTTTTAAGAATGTTTAAGTGGCGCCGTTAGGCTGCCGAATTTTTAAGGGATTCTTTCACCTTCCTCGTTTTCAAGTTCTATTTTCATTCAAGTCTTTCATGTTCCTTTTTATTATGTTGGGGTATGATCTCTAAATTATCATACTTATATTTTATGATCATATGATGAGAGACCCCATTTGATCGCTTCAATTCAGTATTTTGATGGTTTAAGTGGCGCCGTTAGGCTGCCGAATTTTTAAGTGGTTCTTCACCCTTCTCGTTTTGAAGTTCTACTTTCATGTCAATTATTTCAAGTTCCTTTTTGTTATATTGGGGTATGATCTCTATATATATCATACTGGACTCTTATGTTCATATGATGAGAGACCCCATTTGATCTCTTCAATTCAGTATTTTGATATTTTAAGTGGCGCCGTTAGGCTGCCGAATTTTTAAGTGGTTCTTCACCCTTCTCGTTTTGAAGTTCTACTTTCACGTCAATTATTTCAAGTTCCTTTTTGTTATATTGGGGTATTATCTCTATATATATCATACTGGACTCTTATGTTCATATGATGAGAGAACCCATTTGATCTCTTCAATTCAGTATTTTGATGTTTTAAGTGGCGCCGTTAGGCTGCCGAATTTTTAAGTGGTTCTTCACCCTTCTCGTTTTGAAGTTCTACTTTCATGTCAATTCTTTCAAGTTCCTTTTTGTTATGTTGGGGAATTATCTCTATATCTATCATACTGAACTTTATGTTCACATGATGAGAGACCCTATTTGATCTTTTCAATCATTTTTGTTGATGTTTAAGTAACACCGTTTGGCTGCCGAACTTTCATAAGAGAAATCTAATTTTTTTCTTCCTTCCATGTTTTTCATTTCAAATGGTATGTCATTGAAATTTCATTACCATGATCATGTATCCTTCTTATTCTGTCCATGTACTATTTTATGGGTCATTTATGAATGTTTGACCCATTTTACCTCTCTTTTAATGTCTTCTAAAACCTCGGAACATTGCCGTTATGCTGCAGAATTTCTGTCTCAAAATGTCTATCTCTTTTTTATAAAGTTATTTTATTTTATTAAGTGAATACTCAAAGCTCTTTATTCTAAAGGGGTATTCAAATATATACCAAAATGTTCTATTTTAAATTCTGGGATTTACATACATGAGACCCACCTTCCTTTTCTGTGGGTTTTAAAGTGATATAAAGATCATGTCTTTAAAGCAGTTTTTAAAAAAAGTTATGATTATGAAATGAAACCCATTTCCTTTATGCTATATGGGTTATTTATGAAATGTTTGATGATGATATATGTGGCTCACATGATAATAAAGGCAAATTTAAGGGTGCACCCTGATAGCGCTCCAATGCATTGGGTAATGATGTAACCACTAGAGATTACAATTTTCACGATACCTTGGTGAATAACCTTGGTAATTTTAAAATGACACCTTGGGGATGGACCTTGGTGATATGTTCATGATTGTCTATGTTAAATGATGTAGCCACATCTTCAAGTTATGAAAAAGTTTTATTTTTATTATGATATGCCACATGATTTCATTTTCACGCCTTAAAGTTCTTTTCATGACTTTATTGATGTATCTCAAGTTCATATGTAAAATGTTTCACTTGTTTCCCTTGCTGGGCATTCTGCTCACCCTTCCTTTTGATGTATGACCCCAGGTTTTGGGATGTAGTAATGAGCCTAGGGTGAACATGAGGAGAAGCCTTTCAAGTGTTTAAGAAGAATGTTTTTTTTGTTTCATGTTTTATGTTCCTTGTTTCCAAGACACTAAACCTTAAAGATCCTCAGTTCCGTGTAATGGAATGAAAAGTTATGTTATAAAAAGACGGTATGATATAGAGGCCACCATGTTTTAAGGGTGTGATGAATCCCTAGGTAACTAAGGATTGGTTGGAGGCGGTGACTTGGGTCTTCCGCTTAGTGAGGACGCCACCCCACCAAATGGTGGTCCTAGCCACAAGCCTAAATTGGAATCGGCAGGGAGATGGTGGATCTTGATCATCCATAAGCATGATGAGGATACCCTAACATAGACGAAATTTGAGTGGATTCTCCAAGAGGTGTTATTCCCCAAAACTTTTCACTCTATGCGCGTTCAGGAGCTGCATCACACTCAGCAGGGCAGCATGACGGTAGTTGAGTACTCAAAAAGATTCACTGTTCTATCCATCTAATCTACTGACATGGTGTGAGTCCATTTCATCAAGGATAGAGTGGCTTAGCATGAGCTATTAAAAAATATTATGGAATACACATTGTCTCTCAGCATCCCCACATAAGATGGAGTGCTAGAGCGAGTAGTTGTTATTGAGAGTTCCTCACAGAGCGGGCACCAAAAGTGGGTGCCACAACCAGGTGACAGTTCGCCTTGCCATATATTTAAAGAAGCCTAAAGAATGTGTAGGAGTACAAATGGGATAGATCATCTAGTGGAAGACCCCAAGACCCAGGATCGCTAGAGTTAGGCCTCTTGGACAGCCTAAGATAGAAGTGGCATAGGGTGAGCAACTCAAGTGGGGGGCATAGACACATTGATTGTAACTGCCTGAATCTACCATACATATGATCAACAGTTAGTTGAGGGACTACCGAGATCGATGTATAAGTTCGATCATTGATGTATTTAGGGTTTATGATGTGATAGGGGAGTAGGACGAGCATCAAGCGGTGGGAAATGTTTCAAGGTACTACTCCCACCACATGCAAGTGGTCCACCCTGACCTTAGAGAGCATTAAAACAAGGGTGAGCTCAACTTCAGGTAGTAGAGTCATATGTCCACGGAGCCCTGGATTTGATTCGATGTATGGTCTGTGTCTTACCCACCCACGTTGCATTTTCAATAGACAATGGTTCCAATCACTAATTCCTTTCCATGAATCTCATTTGGATCTCGAGGATTCTGGTGTATTAGTTGGCTCAATCCTTAAGGCTAGAGACTCTTATTTGAGGGTATTAAATAATTAATCACTGATTTGGGTAGTTTGATTATACTCTAGGAGGTGAGAGCTTCGGCTAGGATCTCCTAGTAGCGGCGTTGGGGCCTGACGTTGTTATCATGGGTATGGGCTGGTTATCTACAGTTGATGCTCAGATAGACTTTTTTAGGAACAATGTTTCATGCGTCCATGAGGATGGAACCATATTTTCTTTCATTGCTGAGCAGGTAACCATTTTATCATAGTATGGACTATCTCGGAGAACGGTGCAACCGATCACTCAATAGTTGGCTATCCATATCCTCGATGCAGTGGATGAGTGGAGCATGATCATTATTATAGTGATGGACGAGTATGAAGAGGTTTTTCCTATGGATATTTAGAGAATAACTCATCATTCAGAGGTATATTTTTTCATCGACCTGTACCCATAGATGGAACTAATATCCATATTTTAATATATGATGGCTCCCGTGATGTTTCTCGAGATGGGGGTATAACTTGAGGAAAAACATGAGAAGGGGTTCGTATGAAGCGAAGTTTCCCCATCGTCAGCACTAGTATTGTTTTCAAAGAAGGAAGACATGATCTTGAGGCTATCTATGGACTTATGGCACCTGATCTAGGTGAAAAATAAAAACAAGTATCCATTGTCGAGGATTGGTGAAATTTTCTATAAGAGGTGGTTCTCAATGATTGAACTCAGTTTAGGCTATCAACTGCTTCAGGTTCGGGATAGTGATGTACCGAAGACAACCTTCCTGTGCTAGTATGTCTACTATGAGTTCATGGTGATTCCTTTTAGTATGACCAATGCCCCAGCAGTGATCATTAGGACTCATGATCATGATCTTCCATCCTTGCCTCGATCTTTTTTTTAGAATTCATTGATGAAATCTTGGTGTACTCATGGTTGGATGAGGAGCACACAACACACAAGTGGATATTTATAGATACACATTGAGAGCACCAGCTTTATGGTAATATCTCAATGTTCCAGTACAATATTCGGGAGGTCCACATTCATGGACCCATCATCTCAAAAGTTATAGTTGTAGTGGATCTAGCAATGATATAGTTTTTTCTTTCTTAGGATCCACCCAAAGGCTTGACTGAGTTGTGGAGATTCTTAGGGTTTCCCAGATACTATCGGAAGTTCGAGCCCAACTATTCCTAATATGAATCACCCTTTTTTTCTTTTGAAAAGAACATATATCCCTTTGTGTGGATGGATAGGTTCTAGTAGAGCTTCCAGGAGGTGAGATGGAGACTAAAGAGTACCCCCATCTTGAGACTATCAGAACATCTTGTTGATTACATTGTTTTCTGTGACACATCAGGGAGTGGTCTTGGTTGTGTACAGAAGAATTAGAAAGTGGTCATCGCTTATGGATCATTCTAGTCAAGTTATCTTGAGCAGATCTACACGACCCATTACCTTGAATTAGAATCAATTGTCATTTCATTCATGATCTGGAGGCACTATGTGATGAGTGAATGGTTTAGAATTTATTCCAACCAAAAGAGTCACATGTATATCTTCTCTTAGAAGGACCTGAACATGAGATAGTGGTGATGGATAGAGTTACTCTAGGACTATGAATTTGAGATACTCTATACATTTGGGAAGGGAAACATGGTAGAATAAGTTCATAGAAGGAGGACTTGTTTGAAGCTATTGAGTGAGGTGATAGAGAATCCATAAATGATGTATATATCCTTCATGGATGATGATGGATAATCATACCTTAGGTCTATGACTATTACTCCCCCACTCTTACGGTGAGTAAGGGAGGCACAACTGGTGGATGTTGACTGTGAGGCATGTCATGAGATATTATCCTTAGGACATTCTCTTGATGTATTTTCGATAGGTGGGGAGAACATCTTATTTTTTAGAGGGAAAACTGTATTACTAGTGGCATTGTTGGAGGAGGTGTTGAGGGAGTAACATACATCCCCTTCAGCGATACATCTTGGAGTGGTGAAGATGTACAAGGACCTCTATCATCAGTATTGTGGGCCAGGAATGAAGTAAGCAGTGGTCGAGTTAATCTCCCGATGCCTCACTTTTAATGAAAAAAAGGCCGAGCATTGTGTTCCTGTAGGGTTAGGTTAGCTACATGACATACCAAAGTGGAAATGGGATGGCATTTCAATGGAATTAATGACGGGTTTACAACATACTTATAGAGTCCATGATTTTATCTGTGTGATCATTAATAGACTCAACATGTTGGCTCACTTCCTATCCATCTGGGAGTAGAGTCTGGTAGAGGGAATGGGACTCCATTATATGCAGAAAATATTGTGACTTCACATGGTCCCTTCGAGTATTGTATCAGACTGGGATGCATGCTTTACATCCTAGTTGTGGAAGGGATTATAGGAGGCATTTGGGACTCAGATATGGTTGAGCAAACCATTTCATCCCCATACATATGGTTAGATATAGTGGGCCAAATAGACCATGGAAAAAATGATTCGTTCTTTCATACTAGATATTGGATGCAGTTGGGAGGACCACCTTCTCCTGGTGGTGTTTTCATAAAAAAAAACAAAACTCCACTAATGGCATGAAACCGTTTGAGGCCTTGTATGGGTGGTCTTACAGATCCCCTCAATGCTGGAAAGAAACTGGGGAGTTGTCACACATGGGTCTAGATTTGGTATGAGCTTTCATCGAGAAGTTTATGATCATCCAGTAGAGGATGAAGACTATGTAGAGAAGACATCAGTCTTATGCTGACAGAAGATGGAGACCCTTTGATATTGTTTAGGGAGACCATTGGTTCCTTCAGGTTTCACACCAGTGAGGATTCTAGAGATTAGGTCAGGGAGGAAAGCTATATTTGAGGTTCATCAGACCATTTTAGATCCTATGTATAATTGGAGTGGTGGTGAAACACCTAGATCTTCAACTACAGATACAACAGTTGTTCATTTTTTCCGTGTGTCGTAGCTGACGAGATATGTGCATGATCCATCACACGTCATCGACTCAGGAGAGCTAGATATTGACTATGGTGTGATGTTTGCGGGGTTCCTAGAAGAGATAGAGGATTGATGGGAGTGATCCCTATGTGGGTAGTTGATTCCTTTGGTACATGTTTGGTGGCCGCATGAAAATCGCCAGGAGAGAACATATGATCAAGAGGCTCAGATTTGTGTAATGAACCCCCAATTTGTTTTATTATCCCTTGTTTTGGATTTCAGTGAAGTAAAGCCCTATGGTTGGAAGAATGTATTTTCTAGGAATTTTTGTGTACTTTTTTTAAATGGAATTATTTCAATAATAGAAGCTCTTACGACACATCATTTCGAGTATCGGTGATCCCGAAATGGAATTTTGAACTTTATTAATCCACGTTCAGTAAATATGCATGTGGGTTTTTCTAACATTTGAATTGGTGCTTGGATAAATAGTATGAGGGAACTCTTGAACATCGAATGATGGGATTCACCTGAAAAGGACTTAACTCCGGTCGACAAGGGCCAAACTGAAAAGTTACCTTTCAAAATGATTCATAAATATAAAAAAATTACTTAACAAGTTATTTTATATCTTTTCTCACCATTATGAAATTACATTGTAGTGCAGCAGTGTAGCGATGAGGCAGAAGTGAGATGTAATAATGGAGCACATTAATTTCTCATTAACATGTAATGAACTGAAGCTTTAATTATGCGTAACAATGACAATACATCATTAATGAAACTGTGTAATGACAGTCCGAGTGTAACGAAAATCCTACAAATTTTTTTCTTTTTAATAGATTGAATCACTGGTTGAATGAGTATTGAACATTGAGAATACTCTGACAAACCTCTGATGAATTTTCTCCCCAACGACGTATGACGAACACCGAAGGACGTCATTGACTTTGACATATATCAATGAATGGAAAACGCCATCATCCTCTTAGACCTTCGAGGACGAAGATCTAAAGAAAATAAGATCAAAGATATTGGGGTATAATTTATGTTTTATGATTTCCCCGTTATTTTTCTAAATGAGGAATGTAGATTAACCCACAAATAGGTTAATATGGAGATTGTGCATTCTTTCGAGATGGTTTTGTTCTTGGGTTTTATTTTTAGGATTTATTTTATTATTGATAGAATTGTAATCCCCTGACCTTCCCCTATTCTAATCATCTTAATCAGAGGGAATGGGCCAACACGAAGAAATATCAGGTCCCTCTGCACATGTTTTATTCATGGTTGTATAACAAAATTGGTGCCAAGATGAATCTAGAGCAATTTTAGGGATGGTGGTGACACAATAGGGAAATTGGCATAAGAGGATCAATATGTGGACCACCGAAGAACTCTGATTGCCTACGGATGGAACCACTAGAACGACATCGACAGTGACGGAAGCCGAGGATAGAGGGAGGTGGTTCACCCATCGACGCACCACACTGGCATAGATGAGAGGACCCAATCGGTGCTGCGTGGAGGTGGTGTCAAATAACCGGGCCGCCTGGGTAACCATGCGTGAAAAGGTTGATCGACTATGGTGGAGGGGATGTTGCATCCCATTGGCTATGGCATGCACAACATAGAAGGATTGGCCCGCACCTTTTGAGATTATTTTGGACAGGGATGGGATATTGTGGTGGTTGTTGCATCCCAGGCACACACAACCAGTCTATCCCTGGAGTACAAGTTAGGAGCTAGGCTGGACCTACTCCGATGGGCTAGACTGGTGCCCTTCAGGGCAGGCCGGATGGGACAGGGTCATTGGGCGACTCGACGGGCTGGACCCCCGACCAAATTTGACCTGGCACAACGATGTCCTTTGGGCTTGGCCCACTAGCCAGGAAAGAAAAAACCAACCCTGATCCAATCCAATTCAGGTTAGGCCACTCAAATTACATTGAGGTACGTGTGAACCCCACGCTAGGTTAGTCTGGTCTGTTTGAACGGGTCGAACCAGGATCAGACGCAACCGACCCCTAATTACAAAAACACTAATAACATACTAACCGAGAATCCTATTGATGAGACGTTTACAAAATTGGTACCCTCTAGATGAGGAGGATACATTTTTATTCTCTATGGAGAAATCCGATGAAGATTATTTTTAATGTATTGCTTGGTGGATCGGTTCTCCCTAGATCAAGCAAGTAGATGATCAACAGTTGTGTGGACCTTAGTGGCCTGGAAGACAAGAAGTCGCATGAATCTCAGTGGCCTGGCAGAATAGTTGCTATGTGGACCTAAGTGTCATAGAATAGTCATGTGGACCTCAGTTGTAACGCCCCAAGATTTTATGAAAAATATTCTTTTTAATTTCATTAATGTCTTGTGTTGTACGCTACAACAAAAGAAGCTTTCACAATACGCATCCTTGACTTTCCTTCCGTTACACGCAATCGCGACCTTCCTCGATAGCGTGTGTAGTACGCAATACTGAGTTTCACGAAACAACGATATGCTATTAAAATATTATTAAAACTAGCCGTTATGAATAGTAATAACCACTTTTTGGAAATTTTGTAAATTTTATTTTTCAAAATGGAATTCATTTTTGGATTCGGAGTATCGAATTTAGCCTAAGGTGAAATTTTGGTACTTTTCGGATAACTTTCATATTCTAATGAATAGTGAAAATTACTAAATTATAATTAAAAACAACTTTTTTAATCGAAATAATTAATAGTGATAAATTATTAATTTGAGTGGTTTTAAAGTATATTTAGAATATATTTTTACAATTTAATACAATGTTGGTCATTGTTTGTAATTTCACATTTAAACCAGACATAATCAAGTGTCAATCTTTTGATAGATTTTGTTTCTTAAAAAAAAAAAACACGCTATTTGTTTTAACAGCGGGATTTAATTATAAAATTAATTAATGCAACTTCTATGTTATGAATTTGGTAAAATAGACTTCATTTTTGAATTCGGAATATGAAATATAGCTTAGGATGAAATTTTGGCATTTTTCTGAAAACTTTCAATTTTTGATGAATAGTGAAACCACTAAGTGGTAGGTTAAAAACGGAATTTTGCATAAAACTTAATTTTACCGCTTCTGTGAATGGAATTTCGAAAATCCGAGAGACACGGTTAATATCAAGGACTAAAATGTGGTTCAATGAGATGAAAATAATTTTTTGGTGAATAGTAACTTTTTACTTTTTTTACCACGGTTAATAGTAAATAGGGTAACTAAGGGTAAATATGATATTAATATTACCCTAACACATGTCCTAATTCTATTGGACAAGTGTAATTCGACCAAAAACAAACTTAGGAATAAAATATGACCATTTAGGCCCACTTGGATTAGATTAGGACATTTATTATTAATTTATTTAAAGAAGGGTTAAAATAGTTAAAATCAAAGTTTAATAAGTAAATCATTTTTAATATGGGGTTATACATAAGATAAATTCGACTATAAATATTCATTAGAAAGCTAAAAATATTTCCTACATGATGGTATTTTATTTGTAATTTTTAGACAGCATATAATATAATTTATTTATGACACAAAGATGATGCAGTAATTATCTTATTAATGAAATATTGACATAATTGATAATATAAATACCAAAATAAATGTAATTTAAGACTTTTTATGAATTCCACTAATTTTCTAGGCTACTCTGATATATTAGTGTTGATTTAATCAACTTGGTTCGAATATATAATTCTTTTATGACTTTCAAAAAAATCATATATCAAATAGTGTCAAAATTGACACAAAATAGTTTTTAAATCAAATATTATATTATTAATTGTTATTTTATTCCTAAAAATCTAAGGTTCGGCCAAATGACTTAGATAAGGATATATGTATTAATAATATACAATTTGGGGTTCGTTTGGCATGTTATAGTAAGTGTATTAACCATATAGTGAAAGAAAACAAAAAGACACGGTAAAAGTTAAATTATTTAACTTAGAGTTAAATCTAATTGATAAGGTTTAAAATAAGATCCAAACATGTATAAATTTGATTGGTTGATGAGATTACAACCCTATCTCATCTAAGCTTCGAATATGAGTCATTTTTGGAGGTTTTTAAGTGGGGTTATATTTATTATAAATTAATATTTTTAAGAATTCCTAAGGTGCCCCTCTCCTCCCTTATAAAAGGACACCTCCTCCCCCTCCTCCTCACACCAATTTGAGCACTCAAGCTCGGCCAACCCCTGCCAAAATCCCTTCTCCACTTCCCTAGCAACATCCTAGAGGTTCTGGTCTTCCTCAAAGACCAATTCTAGTGCCCTAAGAGGAGGTCTCAAAGAGGCACTTCAAAGAAGAGGTAATTACCGTTACCAATTCTTTCATCTTTATTTCTTCTTCCACTTCTTCTTCTTAGGTTGTTTCATTATGAAGTAATAACATCAGTATCACTCATATACTGATATGTTATTATAAGTATGAAACAACCCTATTTCACCATCTATCCATCCTACGGAAAAAGAAATCACCGCGCGTGCGTACGTACGGAATACCGTCTCCACGCCGTGGTGTAATCTATTTTCCACCACCACCTTACATGGATGGGTATAATGGTGTAAATAATAACTATACATAGTTATTACAACATCATAATGATTCTGATATATTTTATAATCCACTCCAATTCAATTCAATATTTATAGAAATGATATCATCGCTCGTGCGTACGTACGGAATACCGTCTCCACGACGCGATGAGATTCATTCTCCATGTTAACCATTTAAGAATGATTATAATGTATATATAATAAATAATAATGAAATACATGACATTATAAAGCTACTGGATTTATGTATATATATATACATATGTATGTCATCTACTTACTTCCATTTCAAGACAATAAGGAAAGAAAAACAGCGTTCATGCGTACGTACGGACTACCGTCTCCATGAACGGTGTTTTTCATTTTATTTATCTATCTATTATATATATATATATACTGAATATATATGATATATAAATCATATTTTATATTCTGGAAGTAAGTAAATCATGATATAAGTAATAATGATGTCAAGAACAACAAGTCAAAACACCTACGATAAATGAAACGATTTTACCCAAAACGCTTCTTTAACATGGAATTTACAAAAGAACGGGTAATATAATGTCATAAGTGAACCATATATGATATCATAACAATGAATATGATTCTGTAATAAGTCAATGACATTATTTAAATCATTATACAGGAGGTTCGGACACATACGAAGCAAATTGGACCTAAGGTAAGGGAAATATCACAATCTCATTTTTATCCGAGATTGTTTATACTTTAATATTTACTGGGGTGTATTTTATCATCCACATCCATGTTTCATCAAAATGTAATATTATTTCCATCCACCTACAATTGTTTAAATCCATTTTTACCCTTCGGTGAGTTTTTAGTAATATGTATGAAAGGAATCTTTTGTCGTACGAGGTACTTTTTGACTTTTCCGACAAAAGTACGAAGAATGTTTTTTTTAACTTATACGGCACGAACGGATTTCTACTGTTTTATAAAGCCTTATTTTCATGAAGCTTCCTCTAAAATATTTCATGACTATTTTCAATAAAATCTCTTTCTTTTAAAGTTGCATGATGTTTTGTGAAAAGAAATTGATTTTGAAGAAGAAAGGATATTTTCCTCAAGAATTCAATTCAAGTGTTTTATCAAAATTATTTTCCATCTAAGATTTCTGTTTCTATCCATATTTTTACATTTATTTGACAATGTTGTGATGGAATTATGTTTATGAATTCCTTTATCTTATATGAATGGTTTTATGATGTCATGTTGTTTAAGAATCCCATTTTTATTACATGGGTTATGAAATGATGTATGATTTATGATTTTGTGGCACACATAAGAAAGGATTCATTAAGAGATGGGTGGGACCTATATCTCCCTCCAATGCATTGGGTAAAGATTTTATATCTCATGAGATAGACATGGCTGGAATGGTAGGTTATACCGGTTCAGTGAAACAGGACTGAAACGAGGATTACTCGATTCAGAAAGGGACTTTGTCCACTAAGATAGTCTTGGCAATGAGTCTTGACTAACAAGAAATGATTCTCTATGATTATGTGTGTATGCCACAATGAGTAATGTTTTAAGTTATGATTTCATTTCACTACTATGATTTACCCCATGTTATGAAATTATGCTCTCTTTTGCAGGTTAAGATTTCCAAAAATGTTATGTTCTTATGAAAGTTATGTGATTGATATTTCCTTTGTTTACCCTTACTGAGCATTTGAGCTCACCCTTTTATGTTTTCTTTTCCCCAGGATATAAAGAAAGGTTTTAGGTAAAAAAAAAGGGATGACCTTTATGGGAGATATTGAAGAACTTTCACCACGATTAGAAGATTACGTTCCGAGTTTCCAAAGACACTAAACTATTACGATCCTTTAGTGTGTGTTTTTGTTATGTACTAAGTATTCCGCAAATGTAATGTAATGTCCATGTACGTCAAGATACGGGTCTCTACAGTTGGTATCAGAGGAAAGGTTTAGTCAACCTTTGGAAACTAGGATGCGAGAACTTTAGTGAGATCCCTAGAGATATTTCTAAGGTATGTCTAGGGATGTCTCTAAGGTTAAGTATACGTATAAGTTATAGTCCTAGAATTACGCTAACGATCTTCGAATTTAACCTAAGATGTTAGATATTGAGGGTACTAACCCTTTATTATGTTGTTTTCCCTAGCATGATTTTTGCCTCTCACACAATTCTTTTGGGGTTTTAGACGATGGCTGGAACCCGAAGGAACCGTGTTAATGCGGAATGTGATGGGCAATGCAATGATTGTACCCCTGAGCAACCAAACGATATAGGAGCTGGAATGCAAAATCTTGTAGCCATGATCACACAACTTTCTCAAGCTATGAATCATGCAGGACTTCCAAACGAGCAAAGGAAGGAGCAACATTCTGTTGAATCCTTCATGAGGCAGCGTCCACCTTCTTTCAGTGGGTCTACTGATCCATTAGTTGCTGAACAATGGATTAGTACTACTGAAAAGATATTTTCAGTTCTTCAATGTTCTGAACATGATAAAGTCATCCTAGCAGTGTATCGTTTGGAAGGAGATGCTGATCAATGGTGGAATCTTATTAAGAATACAAGGCAAAGGGATGAAATTGAGTCTATGGAATGGGACGAGTTCAAGAACTTATTTTTCAATAAGTACTTCCCTCGTATTCTTCGAACAAAGATGGAGAAAGAGTTTCTTGAACTGAAGCAAAGGGACGATGAATCTGTTGGTACCTATGAAGCAAATTTTACAAGACTTGCAAGGTATGCTTCTGGAATTATCATCCAACCTGAAAGTAAAGTTGATCGATTTTTCAGTGGCTTAAAACCAAGTCTTCGAAGGGCATTAGCTATAAGAGACTTCAGTAGCTATGAAGAAATTGTGCGTTGTGCTATCAAGGTAGAAATGGAAGTTGGTGTTACATATCCATCTCATGGTTTTGACAAGAAACGAAAGATGGAGTTCAAGGAGAAATCTCAGAATAATGGTGAAAAGAAGATGAATGTTTCCTTATGCACAAAGTGTGGAAAGAAGCATGGTGGAGATTGTCTAAAAGGGACTAGAAAATGTTTTAAGTGTGGAAAAGAAGGTCATCGAGCAGCTGAGTGTCGAAGTAATGGAAAAAGGGTTTCTAATGATAAAGCAAACACTGCAGAGAACGCACTGCCAACACTTCAATGCTTCAAGTGCAAGGAAATGGGGCATTATGCTAATAATTGCCCTAATCCAAGGGTTAGTGATGATCAACATGAGCAACCACTGAAGGCAAAGGACAAAGGGAAATCACATGCGATCACTATTGGCAATGTTGAATATGACAACGATGTGGTGGAATGATTAAGTGTTTATGTAATGGGATTCCAAAATAATGTTGTATCATTGAGTATTGCAATATTTATTGATGTGGTATTCAAAGTGATTGAGATATTTTTTTTGGAAATAAGATGATATGCGCATAATGAAGACGAGAAAATGAAATGTTTAATAGTATTCATGAGCTCATGATTGATATAAGGACTAAGTGATATCATGGTTTGAGTATAAATAATTTTGAGGATTTTGGTATGTGTAAAGTGTTAACTTTTAACTGCATTCAAGTTTTCACTAAGGTTCAATGGGTATTCAAGAGTATACATGATTAAGGACTTTGAATGTTTGGAATGTGACCAAAAAAAAACATATCTTATGATATATGGGGATCAACGATGATATTAAATCTCTGGTAATTGTTTTCACTATGTTATGAGAGTGGACTGCAGTATTATGGATAAGCCTAAAGATTGGAATGGATTGTGTTGGACGATATTATTGATGGGATGTTATAGTAGTTTTGGAAAAAGGACAACATGCAGGACGGGCGACAGCCCATCGCTTCGGACAAGGCTGTGGGAATCGAACCCACAACCAAAGTGCGACTGGCCTTTATCGCCTACCACTGACCTACAGGAAGTCCCTGTTTAGTAGAAACTAGTTTTATTATATTAAGCAGTATGATATATGAAGTATAAGTCCATTTTAGGAACCATATATGATTAATCTCACTATAGATCGACTTATGTATATAAGTTTTGCTAACCTTTTGTTTGAGACAGATGGAATGACCTGTCATTCTATCACATGATCTGCTAACACATCACGAATAACAAATTCAACTTCATTTATTTAAGAGATGAAGTAGAAATTGTTCAAGGCACGAACAAAAGTGATATTTTACCAAAATAAAGTAAGTATTTATTCTAAGAAAATTTTCAACTTTAGGGAAATGATCTTGAAAACCAAAAATGTTGTCCTAGTGATCTTATACCTGATGAATCAGATGGTACCTTATATCATCACAAATCTATGGATTTGTGATTACTGGCTTTTCCATAGCCATGTTCTCTACCACTCTCCATCAGAACATGATGGTTAGATTTTTCTTCCATATCCATATTTTCACCTATGTGGAAACCCAGTGATTAGTATATTTGGGTAATCGTTACATTTCATACTTTAGTTTTTAAAGCCATGTTTTGGTATTCCTTTTTACGATGTGGGTTTCTATCAAAGAAAATTTTGAATAGTAAACCATTTATAACCCCGACGAATTTCGAGGGCGAAATTCATTTTAAGGGGGGTAGAATGTAACGCCCCAAGATTTTATGAAAAATATTCTTTTTAATTTCATTAATGTCTTGTGTTGTACGCTACAACAAAAGAAGCTTTCACAATACGCATCCTTGACTTTCCTTCCGTTACACGCAATCGCGACCTTCCTCGATAGCGTGTGTAGTACGCAATACTGAGTTTCACGAAACAACGATATGCTATTAAAATATTATTAAAACTAGCCGTTATGAATAGTAATAACCACTTTTTGGAAATTTTGTAAATTTTATTTTTCAAAATGGAATTCATTTTTGGATTCGGAGTATCGAATTTAGCCTAAGGTGAAATTTTGGTACTTTTCGGATAACTTTCATATTCTAATGAATAGTGAAAATTACTAAATTATAATTAAAAACAACTTTTTTAATCGAAATAATTAATAGTGATAAATTATTAATTTGAGTGGTTTTAAAGTATATTTAGAATATATTTTTACAATTTAATACAATGTTGGTCATTGTTTGTAATTTCACATTTAAACCAGACATAATCAAGTGTCAATCTTTTGATAGATTTTGTTTCTTAAAAAAAAAAAACACGCTATTTGTTTTAACAGCGGGATTTAATTATAAAATTAATTAATGCAACTTCTATGTTATGAATTTGGTAAAATAGACTTCATTTTTGAATTCGGAATATGAAATATAGCTTAGGATGAAATTTTGGCATTTTTCTGAAAACTTTCAATTTTTGATGAATAGTGAAACCACTAAGTGGTAGGTTAAAAACGGAATTTTGCATAAAACTTAATTTTACCGCTTCTGTGAATGGAATTTCGAAAATCCGAGAGACACGGTTAATATCAAGGACTAAAATGTGGTTCAATGAGATGAAAATAATTTTTTGGTGAATAGTAACTTTTTACTTTTTTTACCACGGTTAATAGTAAATAGGGTAACTAAGGGTAAATATGATATTAATATTACCCTAACACATGTCCTAATTCTATTGGACAAGTGTAATTCGACCAAAAACAAACTTAGGAATAAAATATGACCATTTAGGCCCACTTGGATTAGATTAGGACATTTATTATTAATTTATTTAAAGAAGGGTTAAAATAGTTAAAATCAAAGTTTAATAAGTAAATCATTTTTAATATGGGGTTATACATAAGATAAATTCGACTATAAATATTCATTAGAAAGCTAAAAAGATTTCCTACATGATGGTATTTTATTTGTAATTTTTAGACAGCATATAATATAATTTATTTATGACACAAAGATGATGCAGTAATTATCTTATTAATGAAATATTGACATAATTGATAATATAAATACCAAAATAAATGTAATTTAAGACTTTTTATGAATTCCACTAATTTTCTAGGCTACTCTGATATATTAGTGTTGATTTAATCAACTTGGTTCGAATATATAATTCTTTTATGACTTTCAAAAAAATCATATATCAAATAGTGTCAAAATTGACACAAAATAGTTTTTAAATCAAATATTATATTATTAATTGTTATTTTATTCCTAAAAATCTAAGGTTCGGCCAAATGACTTAGATAAGGATATATGTATTAATAATATACAATTTGGGGTTCGTTTGGCATGTTATAGTAAGTGTATTAACCATATAGTGAAAGAAAACAAAAAGACACGGTAAAAGTTAAATTATTTAACTTAGAGTTAAATCTAATTGATAAGGTTTAAAATAAGATACAAACATGTATAAATTTGATTGGTTGATGAGATTACAACCCTATCTCATCTAAGCTTCGAATATGAGTCATTTTTGGAGGTTTTTAAGTGGGGTTATATTTATTATAAATTAATATTTTTAAGAATTCCTAAGGTGCCCCTCTCCTCCCTTATAAAAGGACACCTCCTCCCCCTCCTCCTCACACCAATTTGAGCACTCAAGCTCGGCCAACCCCTGCCAAAATCCCTTCTCCACTTCCCTAGCAACATCCTAGAGGTTCTGGTCTTCCTCAAAGACCAATTCTAGTGCCCTAAGAGGAGGTCTCAAAGAGGCACTTCAAAGAAGAGGTAATTACCGTTACCAATTCTTTCATCTTTATTTCTTCTTCCACTTCTTCTTCTTAGGTTGTTTCATTATGAAGTAATAACATCAGTATCACTCATATACTGATATGTTATTATAAGTATGAAACAACCCTATTTCACCATCTATCCATCTTACGGAAAAAGAAATCACCGCGCGTGCGTACGTACGGAATACCGTCTCCACGCCGTGGTGTAATCTATTTTCCACCACCACCTTACATGGATGGGTATAATGGTGTAAATAATAACTATACATAGTTATTACAACATCATAATGATTCTGATATATTTTATAATCCACTCCAATTCAATTCAATATTTATAGAAATGATATCATCGCTCGTGCGTACGTACGGAATACCGTCTCCACGACGCGATGAGATTCATTCTCCATGTTAACCATTTAAGAATGATTATAATGTATATATAATAAATAATAATGAAATACATGACATTATAAAGCTACTGGATTTATGTATATATATATACATATGTATGTCATCTACTTACTTCCATTTCAAGACAATAAGGAAAGAAAAACAGCGTTCATGCGTACGTACGGACTACCGTCTCCATGAACGGTGTTTTTCATTTTATTTATCTATCTATTATATATATATATATACTGAATATATATGATATATAAATCATATTTTATATTCTGGAAGTAAGTAAATCATGATATAAGTAATAATGATGTCAAGAACAACAAGTCAAAACACCTACGATAAATGAAACGATTTTACCCAAAACGCTTCTTTAACATGGAATTTACAAAAGAACGGGTAATATAATGTCATAAGTGAACCATATATGATATCATAACAATGAATATGATTCTGTAATAAGTCAATGACATTATTTAAATCATTATACAGGAGGTTCGGACACATACGAAGCAAATTGGACCTAAGGTAAGGGAAATATCACAATCTCATTTTTATCCGAGATTGTTTATACTTTGGTATTTACTGGGGTGTATTTTATCATCCACATCCATGTTTCATCAAAATGTAATATTATTTCCATCCACCTACAATTGTTTAAATCCATTTTTACCCTTCGGTGAGTTTTTAGTAATATGTATGAAAGGAATCTTTTGTCGTACGAGGTACTTTTTGACTTTTCCGACAAAAGTACGAAGAATGTTTTTTTTTAACTTATACGGCACGAACGGATTTATACTGTTTTATAAAGCCTTATTTTCATGAATCTTCCTCTAAAATATTTCATGACTATTTTCAATAAAATCTCTTTCTTTTAAAGTTGCATGATGTTTTGTGAAAAGAAATTGATTTTGAAGAAGAAAGGATATTTTCCTCAAGAATTCAATTCAAGTGTTTTATCAAAATTATTTTCCATCTAAGATTTCTGTTTCTATCCATATTTTTACATTGATTTGACTATGTTGTGATGGAATTATGTTTATGAATTCCTTTATCTTATATGAATGGTTTTATGATGTCATGTTGTTTAAGAATCCCATTTTTATTACATGGGTTATGAAATGATGTATGATTTATGATTTTGTGGCACACATAAGAAAGGATTCATTAAGAGATGGGTGGGACCTATATCTCCCTCCAATGCATTGGGTAAAGATTTTATATCTCATGAGATAGACATGGCTGGATTGGTAGGTTATACCGGTTCAGTGAAACAGGACTGAAACGAGGATTACTCGATTCAGAAAGGGACTTTGTCCACTAAGATAGTCTTGGCAATGAGTCTTGACTAACAAGAAATGATTCTCTATGATTATGTGTGTATGCCACAATGAGTAATGTTTTAAGTTATGATTTCATTTCACTACTATGATTTACCCCATGTTATGAAATTATGCTCTCTTTTGCAGGTTAAGATTTCCAAAAATGTTATGTTCTTATGAAAGTTATGTGATTGATATTTCCTTTGTTTACCCTTACTGAGCATTTGAGCTCACCCTTTTATGTTTTCTTTTCCCCAGGATATAAAGAAAGGTTTTAGGTAAAAAAAAAGGGATGACCTTTATGGGAGATATTGAAGAACTTTCACCACGATTAGAAGATTACGTTCCGAGTTTCCAAAGACACTAAACTATTACGATCCTTTAGTGTGTGTTTTTGTTATGTACTAAGTATTCCGCAAATGTAATGTAATGTCCATGTACGTCAAGATACGGGTCTCTACATCAGTGGCCTGGAAGATCATCAGCATCCATGTGGATCTCAGTGGCCCGACAGACTTCAGGGACTCATCAGGCATGAGTCCCTCAATAGTACGTAACGTTATTCAATATAACTTACGAACCATTCCTAATATAAAATATACATTTATCTGAGGTTTCAATACATTATGTCTTTACATTGGGGTTTTATTTTGGTATTTTTCCATAGTGGACTGGGTACCCCTACTTTGTACTGTGTCACTCACTCTTTCACAGGCTTCACACACACATGGTGTGCCTTGTGCAGTTGATAAACATTTCGATAGAGGACATGGTGGCCTAGGAGTAGATGGGGCCTAGTCGGATCAATTAGAAATGACATTATAATTTTACTTATAGAGTTACACAAATCTTACCATCATCTAGTCTTTTCAGTGGATGGCTACCCAATTCCCAATTTACTTTCTTGTTTCCTGTCTTTTGGAAAGGTTTATATTTCCAGCCCACTTATTGTATGTAGTACTTCTACTCATCAAATGTTTCAGTATACTTATTTTCCCATTTTAGATTGTGGGACATGATTGGGATGGTATGTGAATAATGGTGCTCAGGATAATGCCACCCACATGAAGGTTGACTCCATTTATTATCGTTTACAAGAACTAGCCTTCGGGAGGCAGGTTTGATGTATGTCACAACACGAGCCTCGGGGGACAGGTCGTGTCAATTTTAAAAAATGTATTACATCATTTTCAAATGTCCCATGTGATCCTTCAAAATACTCCTCCATATAATATGAAAAATTATATATATATATGATTCATTAATATTTTTAATTGTAGAGTATCATTCATGTTATTTTATAAATTTTTTATGTTTTGATGTCGTGATGTTTATGAAACCCGTTTCACATCCATTTGTTATATTATTTTTATACTAGCCTCTTATCATGGGTTATGCTTTGATGAAATTATTTTAAGACCATTTTATATTATATAGTTAATGATATAATGAATTGTTTAAGATAACCATTGAATTATATGGTTTATGATATGTTGTTTTCGAAACGCAGCTATTTTTAAGGGAAATGTTATGTTTAATGTTAGATATCTTATAGTACATAATTTTTAAATTTTAATATGTGAGTATTGAGACATATATATCCCTCTATTTCATTTGGTATTAATTTAAGTATCATGAGATAATGATGGAAAACAAGATGATGGTCTCAACCCATAGAGGAAAAATTGTGTGTTCTAATCCGTAAGCGGATAGAGGTTATTCCTGAACCATAATGGGAAAAGGGTGTGTCCTTATAAAAAATCATAAACCTGTGTGTCCAAAAATACAATTCAAACTAGCTATTTCCCAATCCAAAAATAGGATACATGTCCATCTTGATCCACTATCTTGATGGTCTTGGTAGTTAAAATGATATATTAAAGGGTTTTTATATTTCTAATGGATCCAAACGTATAGGAAATTATTATATAGTTAATGATTGGATTATTATTATTTATCACACTTATTATTATTATCTTATGAGTTATAAATAATTTTCCCTAAAACTTGATTATGATCTTGATATTCAGGGAATGATCTTCAAATTATACAGTCACAGTCTCCTTCCCATATTCTCATGTTATGCTTATATATCTCCCATGTTTTCCCATACTAATCATATGTGACCACCCCATTATTATGATTTTATTCCCCATATTATGAACAATGGTTTTATTATGATTTTATTAATGGGAATATCATTGTGGAAAAAATTTATAGATGATTCACTACTAAATAATTTTTCATTCCATGTTTTCAAATACACTAAACTATTATAGTCATTGGGCATTGATTTTTTTATTTGGATTAATATAAATCATACCTGATTTAATATCAGTGTAAGTTAATCTTGGGTCTATATAGGATCCATTTATATTGATGACAACATTACAGTGGAAGAATAAATAGTTATGACATAATTTTTTTGTCTCTTGGGTCTAATTGAGTTTGAAAACAATCAGAGTAGCAATGAAAATTTTAATTTGTATGATGTTTAATTTTCTCAAGATATTAATTTGGAAAAACCTAATTGAAATTTAATATATCCAAAAAATTTATATAATGATAAAAATATTATTTTTAATAGTATATTTTTTGTAAAAAACTAAGTATTTTTGGATTTTGGATAATTGTAACTAGAACTCATCACTACCAAATGATGAAATGAATTCAATAAAAAATCTACTTCATTGAAAAAATAATAGCCAAATGGAATAATGAAAACCCAAAAAATATTCTGGATATATTTTCTATCAAAATAGATGATCACAATAATGAGGTTATTATAAGTGTTATTGACTTTATACTCATTAATCCTACCAATTGTGATATAATATTTATCTAATAGTAAACATAAATGAACTATACATGAGTTATATTGGGTAAAAAATGAAAAATTATCATAGATTATTATTCATTATCCAATGATATTTTAATATTACCAAAAAATAATTTTTATATTTTAGAACAGAGGTTTAGAAGTGGAAATCAAAATTTTTACATAACAGAGGAATTCATGACTATGTTACTTTGAAATGTTTCCTATAGTACCAAATTGAAGAAAAATAAAATTTAGTAAAATATAATGGTTTCAAAATCCAATGATAAAATAAGAATGAAAAAGAGTATTTTTTGTAGTCATGGTTGTGTAGTTGGAGATGGGTTTGAAAATGTGCATGAGGAAACTTACTGTAAGGGAAAAAGGAATTAATGTGTATTTACTTGAGGATAAAAATATTAATGATGATCTATCAACCAATGGAAGAATCAAATTTTATGAAACATTATCATGATAGGAGTGGTTAGTTGTAGAATGGGACACATGATTATATGATAATCCAACAAGAACAAGAAGTTGTCATGATTAACATAAATAAATCATAGTGAAATGAAATTTATTTGACATATTTTTCAAAAAAAACACACAAAAAAAGAATTTCTTGTGGAGAAGGTGAGAAATAAACATTTTATGACTATTGATATGAAATTATATTCTATGGCTGGATATAAAGTGTAATTCTCGAGGTTTTTAACTCGATGTACTATAACATATACAACATGAAATATATAGTTCAAATGAACCATTATATATTATTAATCTATTGTTATATAAATATAATCATTATAGAATATCTACTTAGTTGGGGAGTATAAGTAAGGTTAAGTTCATTATGAAATATATATAATGTCCTTACAAAATAAATTTTTTATAAATTTTAATAAAAAATTATTTCATTTTTATAATACGTAATTTTATTCATCAAAAATATATTTTCTTAAAAAATTATTTTTCTAATATATGTTAGAAAATAAAATAATATAGTTTTTTTAATTTTGTAAAATTATTTTCAAAAAATTTGAAATAATATTTGAAGTAATCATATTGTTATAATATTAGTTTGAAAAAAAATCATACAATAGTAATTTTTTAATTGTATTTTTAATAAAAATGTCATTTACTTTTTAATAAATTATATAATTAAATAGTAAAATTAATTTTTTTAATTAAAATTGATATTAAAATTATTTATTGAAATTAAATATATAAAATAACATTTAAATCATCATTATTTTGTGTTTTTTTATATGTCTATTCCTAGATAAAAAATTATTTTTATCTTCGGAAAATTATTAAAAAATGAATATTCTTTCCAATATAATTAATTAAAGTCACCAATAAAAAAGTATTATTTAAATGAAATGTATATATTATATATCTAAAAATTAATTGAAATTAATTTAATTATTATTTTCATTTACATAGTTGTATTATGATGATATTATGCATGAAAAATGTATTTCCTAAAAACAAGTTTTTAGACCCGTCAATGGGTTTAACTGTAAAATTAGTTATTCCACATTAAATATGAGAATTTATAAAAATGGATAACCAGTTTATAATAATAATATATATTATTATCTAATATGGTCAACATTTTTTTTGACCAAAATGAATTGTAAAAAAAATTGACCACTACAGTTATAAGATAAACTAGTTTAACTAGGGGATTAAATTAAAATGATATGAGGAAAAATGACCCAATACAATTATAAATATGATTTTATGAAGTATTTATTCATTATCAATTATATAATTCATTAATGGTATATTTTTTCTTTTAATCATTAAATAAACTTGGGAGGAGTTATATTCTGTTATAATGTTCTAAATGTGTCATCTCCCCTCATTATAATAAGTTATCCCCTCTCCCCTCTATTTCTAATATTGAAATCCCATTGGATTGCGAAAAATTACCTAAAAATCCTTAAATTAATCCTCACATCCTACAATCTATGATTTATTAGAATTCCTATCTAGGAATGAATTTGGTATAATCTATAAGTGGTGGCCCGATGAAGAGGAGATATTCTGGAATAGTAATTTCATTTTATTTCATCTTTCTACAGATATAAATAATATTAAATAATTGAGATATAATTACCTAAGTATCATAAATATTCTACGATGGGTTTATGTTAACATAATGACCTAAAACATTATCCTTCTCTATGTAATGGGAATCGAAACTATTGATCATGTATTAGCTGGACTACCACCCAAGGAACTAACAGAATTCATTTTCGAATACCAATTCTCTTGGATAGATAAGTTGATATATTTAATGATTATATTATAAATTTTTGATATAATTATACTTATTTAATTATAATATAAAATATTCTTTCTTACATTCCAATCTGTATGGGGTATGATAATGTCGGTAATGTATAAATTAGACTACAAGCACATGAAATTATGCAATTAATATTTCAAATATAATTTACATGGAATACAATATGGAATATTTTTTTATATATTATATTAATTAAATGTTAATAATACTTGAATTGAAATATATCATCTTATTTTTGTCCTTACTATATATTGAATATCTGATTATAACATATGTTTTCACAGTAGACTACCTCTTCATAAATCAGTTTGATTCAATTATTTTTCATCACAATAATAGTATATGTATGTGTATTTAAAGAAATAAAATGATGATAATGTTAAAATAATAATATAAAAATATAATTTAAAACTATAATTTTTTTCGGTATGATCATTAGGGAATAGAAACAATACTCTTGCGTGTGTATGCCTCACTGTCTCTATTATTGTAAAGTCAGTCATTTTTTTAAACAATAATTCAGGAATTGTTTTAATGTTATTATTTATGTATAAAAATTATATATAAATCATGATTAAAATTATGTATCATATGAAATAATATACTTTTTTATTTGACTACACTTTCCAATGTTATTATGGTCAAATTATTCATTTATCATGAAAACTTTTGATGAGTAATTTATTTTCGATGAAATATAATATGACTTGATACCATGAATAAAAAAATGAAAAAGAAATATGATAAAAAATTATTGGTAAACAAAATAATTAATATTATATTAATATTCTGTATGATAGAAAAATAATTTGACGGTTTATGTTTGACCTAATGGTTCTACCAAAAACCATCCTTATGTGAGTCACGTGTTCTATTATTAAAATAATTATTTAATGGAGTATTTATTTATCTATTTCATATTATATCATCAATAATTCCTAATTATTGATAGATTATCATAAAATACATCTTCTTCATCCATTAGAGTAATTTTTCAAATGTTACCAAAGTAGTAAATATTAATGTTTCAATGTCATTTTATTTGGTATTGTTTATGTTCAATTTTCAATTATTATATATGATCATTTATATGATTATTGAAACCCATTATTTTTCATCTCCTTAGTTTATTAATGAAATTTTTAGGTAATATTAAAATTTTCCCATTTTTGTATAAAATATTGAAGTATTGTTTCTAAGAAACACAAAAAACATTTCCAATTTTTCCAAAAATCATTTTCCTTCTATATGCATATATTATAAAATTACTTCCAAAAAGATTATTATTATCCTATTATTGTTAAAAGTACATTTACTGGAACATGTTTTCTTTAAAAAAAATTTAAAAGGAGTATTCCTATAATTTTTTAAACATCATTATTTATAAATTTAACTGATAATGTGATAGGATTCATAGTTTTAACATGTTTATATTGAACAATATTCTCCACTTATATAATGATAATTTTACACATAGATTAATAAACATGTCTCCAAAATTATTTTCATTGAAATGTATTTCTAATATATTTTGAGGAACATGGATCTCATAATACATATTCTATGTGGAAAGTTTATTTTTCTTAAGAATTGATTTAATAATTTTAAATTAATTTATTTTCACCAATTTCAAAAATGTTTAATTCTATATAGTACCTATAAATATTCAATATATTTCTACCTCTTGTATATATTGATTTATATTAATTCATTTAATGAAGTAATGTAATGACTTTGATTTTCTTCGATTTTATTTTTATAAAATAACTCGAAAACTTTCTAAGTCAAGGTGCAAAGATGTAATGTGATTCTGAGGCCTAGTGATCCCGGAAGATTTTATTTAATTGTTTTTTGTTATTAAAAAATAACACTGGTGGTTTTTCTTTAATACATCGATAACTAATAAACAGATGCCTTCCTCAGAAATCTGTGGGCTCTGATGTGTTCAGAGCATTGACTTTAACTTATGTGAGGCCTAACATCGACCCATGGAAGCCAGTTGTGAAATTTAGTGTATGGACGTGAATGCCATTAAAATATATAATAAAAACATTTTATTTTATATAGATTTGATAATGCATTTAATAAAATTATTTTTTTGGGGAATTCAAGGAAATAATTATAACCATAAAATTCCTCTAAGACGTTGTTGGAATCTATCTCAATAAATGATGAAGATAGATTAAGAATATTGTGAATCGTTGTGCCAGCAGAGGGGAGGGACTCAGCAATGATGAACATGAAATATATTGTTGTCAATGATTGTTCCCAAACTAGAGGTTGGGGTTTTTTATTTGTCATTATTTCACCTATTATAAATTTTTATTAGCAAGCGCAGACCAACCCATGAACTGGTTGATCCACAGCTTGGTAATTCTTAGGAATTGAATAATTCATTCTTGTTGATCATAGGGATTGATTTTCTTAATGAGATATGATTCATTCACTCTTCATTCATAATTCTAACATAAACATATCGATAATTAAATTAACATGGCCAAGATTCCTTATTTGTTAACTATTGTGACTTTATCTCTTTTCTCCAATTTGTTTGTGTTCGTTGTTCATTAAGAAACATGGTCTAATGACTGTTAGTCCTTTGATCAATGGTGAAACTATCTGATACCGGGAATCTAACTCCATAATGATACCACAGAGTTGTGATGGCATAAGGTGCTTCCACATGAGGGTAACAAGAGCAGTGACCCTATCTAGTTAAGGTGCAGTGCATGGTGAACTGTGGGATACTACTACTACGGCCTGTGAAGGAGTGCGGTGCAACCCGGTATGGGTTCGGGTTCTATATTCTTAACAAGGTGTTTCCTGGAGTGGGGGTTAGGTAGAGGATGAGGCACATGGTCCGACAGTGGGAAGCCAGCGGTGACGGCTGGATACAGTGCATGAAGGACAGCATGGGATCCCGTGGATGGAGCGGTGCCGCGGGTGACGATCGGGGGACGTGGCAAGGATGAGCCGCATCTACTGTTGGCGGTCCCAATAGACTCCTCGGAAGTGGTGAATCCCCCTGGGGTGGAATTCACTTGTATTTCCAACTACATGAACAAAATACGATACAAAGTGGATTTGGGGGGGGAATGGGTTCAGGATGTGCCACATGCGGCACACTGAATCGACCCACATGTGGATGGCTAGAACAGAGGACTTGATATGCTCTATTGGACCAGTTCGTCAGGATAGTTCATTTCTATCTAGACTAGAAACGGTTGGGTCAGTCAATGGTTCGGTTCTTCTGATGGGTTGGGTTGGGTGCAATGGGTCAGGTCATCCCTGGACCCTACCCAGGCCAGAGCTTTTTCATAAAACAGCTGTAACATTCAAACTGTGTGTCCATTTGAAGAGCTATTAATGGAATTGCGAACCACAAAATGAGAATGTTATGTTGAGATACTCTATTTTAGTTGTTTTAAAAGGATTAATATGACCTATTAAATTGTTTTTTAGGCTTTCCCCTTACAAGAGCACTATGAGAAGAATTTTATAGGTGATTGTGACATGGTTTCTATGTGATTGTGTTACTGTGTGACTAGGGTACTACATTACATGGGTTCTTCATGAATTATCCAAAATCATTCTGTTATGGGAAATCTTGGTGTTATGGACATTCTGTGTGTTATCGACACACTATATGTTTCCAATACTATGTGTTTTGTGTACAACATTGGCTAATCATTATTTTCATGCTATATACTTATAAACATGTGATATGACGATTCATTGTGTGTATCATTTGTGGTATACCACATATTTCTTCATGGTATACATCATGTATATGTTTTTGGTATACATACTATATTTAATTTTTGTGTAAATCGTGTATTTCTTAGTCATATTCTATTATGGTTTCAAGGTGACCTACTGAGTATTTTTTACTCTCCCATGCACTGGCTTTTCCTGCACCTGTCATGTCTTGTGAATATGATCGATGCATTGGATATGTTCTGGGTGGACAAGGAACATCTTGTTCATAGAGTATTTCGATAGACATGGTGTGATCCTACTACTTTAGATAGTTTTCCTACACCTACACTTAATGGAGGGATTTCAATGGATGATTTTTTAGATCATATATATTTACTTTTACAGACTCTATAATTTGGTGGACTTGTATTTTTAGAATTTTTATATTAAAATGTACTACTAGAATACAATGTGGTTGGTAACTTAATTTATGCATTAATTTTCTACTCAATGTTTTTACATTTTAGTGTCTTGGGAATGGAGATTGATTGTGTGTTTACAGGTACTTAAGAAGATTCCTCCCATTTGAGGGATATACCTACTCGATTCGAGTCACTACCCCTGGTATATTTGAGGCATTCTTTTGGTAGTAAACGCATGGTACCCAATAAGAGGGGATGTAATTTATTGGTATCAGAGGAGACAGTTTTTACATAAGGATCATGAATTTGTGAGGTTGGTTTGGATAAATAGTGTTGACTGTTTTGAGTTTAGCTTCCAGGATAGAGAATCGAGTGTTGTTATGGTGGCCAATGTATCCATATTCCAAGACACCAAATTCATATTTTTAACTTGGTTCATGAAAACCATACCTGTCAGGAAATTAATGGTATATACATTATATAGGATTTGGGTGTGTTCTTATGTCCATATTGAGTCAGCAAAATAGAAATAATCTTTTTACTGTTGACCATATTGACATGTTTCAAGATGCCTCCCCATAGATAGTCAGTCAGGATTCCAATGAGTTACCACAATGTTGATCTACCAATCAACATGGATTCATTATAGGGACTTGTTCCAAAGATGGATCCTTTTGGTGGTTTTCTAGTTTTAGTTTTATCCATTGATAAATATTTATTACATGTGTTATCAGTTGGGGATGCACATTGGTTGAGTGAATTGTATGTGTTCTAGAGGTAGTGAAATCCTAGGTTTTGGTGTGAGATAGACCCCTAGATAGTTGAGGATTGGATGGAGGTAGTTACAAGTGTCTAATTCCATGTTAGAACACCATCGGACCAGATGGAAGACCAAGTCATGTGTCTTATTCAAAGATTAGAAGAGCCACTTTGGACCTTAGTGGCCCAGAAACATGATTAGGTGACTCTCTCTTGGGGAGGCATATAGAAACCCATTAGATGGAAGATAAAAAAAACTCATTGATGAACAATTATCATACATGAGTACATGTATCTGCATTAGGGAAGGCTAATTGTGGAAGATTACTCATCGAGGTTTACTGATCATTCTTGCTAATCCACAGATATTGTGTGAGACCCTTTCTTGATGGATAAGGACTTAGAGAAAGGAGAACACTATGAGATTAGGGAATCCATGATTTCCCTCAGTATCCTTACATACACTGGGATACTGGAGCGAGCTCTGATATTATAGATCTTTCGAGAAGAGAAGACGCCAGTAGTTGGAGAAACTAATATGCACTACAAAGCTGATTCATCAGTAGTAGTTAGCAAACAAAATATCTAGGGAGGAATGTGTGTGAATCACTATAGAGGAAGACCCTAGGAAATTTGTTCAGTTATGATTGGATCCAAGGTCAGAGCAAGTTAGCTGATGTAATGGTTGTGTTACTTGTGCATCGTTCAGGGAACTCTAACATGAGATTTTCGAACCTGTCATATTGATGATCTGGATATGGCCGAGGGACATCTGAGGTAGAGGAGTAGGAAATAGTAGGGTGGTTCATACAGTGGAATACATGGCATAGGAGTAGGTAGATTAGATTTCCAGTGGTAGAGGATTGACGTATTACTAGCATGACCCCCATGTAGGCCACCACAAGCATAGAAACTGTGTGCATATGGAAGAGGAAAACTATAGGTGATTGAGGATTATGACCTCAATTCTCCAAGGATGATTAGAGGCACAATATATATATTTCCCTCCTTATGTCCTCCTTGGATTAAAAAATGATCCAATCTTTCTTTAATTTCCATGACACATTTTTGAGGATCAGAGATTCCAAAGGAACCATTAACTCGAACTATATGCTCAGATATGTCTTTAGGAGGAGATTCAATGATCACACACTAGTGTTGATTGAGTGACATTAAAGTAGAAGGTGAGAGATTATGTTGTTATATCTTTTAAGTGGGGTCAATTCCTTTATATGTCATTCTCATTATAGGCTAGTTATCCATATTCCATGCCTAGATGGACATTTTTATACACAATTAGCAGTGTGTCCACAATTAAGGGACCACGTTTTACTTTTTTGGTGAAATGGTAAATCATGAAGCACTCTATGGAATTACTCATAGGAGGGTGCAGTTGATTAATAATTATTTGGGTAGCCTCATCATCAGTACAATGGGTGATAAGAGTCCATAGTTTCCTATAGTGGTGGTGGAGTATGAGGATGGAATTCCTTAGGATGTCTTCATATTACCTCCCCATTATGAGGTAGAGTTACAAATTTATCTATACCATAGTAAGAAACCTATATGTACCCATGCATATAAAATGGATCCCACAGACGTTCATGTTATGAGGTTTCTGCTGGAGGAGTTATATAAGAATCGACTCGTTAGAGCATGTGTCTCAACCTGGGCAGCCCCAGATTTGGTTTCTAAGAAGGCAGGCTCATGCATGGGGCCATTTTTGGATTGTTGATGCCTAAAATAGATGATCATGACAATCATGTATTCACTGCCATGGATTGATGAACTCTTCAATTTGCTGATGGGATGGAGGTGGTTCTTAAAGATTGACCACATGTTTGATTAAAACCAGCTTCATGTGCTAGATTTAGATGAACTAAATACATACATCATATGTCGGTACACCTACTATTAGTGATTTGTGATGTCATTTGGCATAAAAAACTCACTAGAAGTGTTCATGGAACTCCTGAATGGGTACTTCCATCATTACATAGACCAATTTTTGGTGGTCATTATAAATGAAATTGTAGAGCACTCAACATCTAAGGATGAGCAAAAAATACACTTAAAGATGGTGCTGGACACACTCTGAGAGAACCATCATTATTGGATGCTCTCAAAGTCACAACTATCGATTTGGGGGATCCACATTCTAGAAAACCTCATTTCAGATGCTGGAGTTTTAGTTTATCTGACAAAGATTGAGGCGGTTCTTGATTGGGATCCACCCAAGAGTGTCACTGAGGGGTAGATCATCCTAGGATTTTATGGGTAGTATTTGAGGATTGTACCCGATATTTCAAGATTAGAAGAACCAATGATGGATTCTACACTAATGCGGTAGCCTTTGATGTGGAAAAAGAAGTTACAGAAGTTATTTTAGTAGCTGAGGTATAGATTGATGAGTTCTCCCATCATTAGATTACCAGAGGATGGATTCAAGTGTGTAGTGGGTTGTGATGCATCAGGGACTTGAAATGGATGTGTCCTGATGAAGGGTATTGTAATTATTTTCTAGGTTTCACACCAGTTATGATAGAATGAGAATAACTATGAATCCCATGATCTTGAGATAGTGGTGGTTGTAATTTTATTGATTATTTGGTGACAATACAAGAAGGGTGGGATGTTTATTGTATATAATGACCACCAGTGTATCATGTATATATTATCCCATAAGAATCTATACATGAGATAAATAATATGGAGAGAGTTCCTTTTGGACAGTGACATGGAGGTTTTCAATGTTGCTGGGAAGGGGAATGTAGTGGAGTATACTCTCATGAAGAGATCCAACTTACTGTTTTTGAATGAGACATCCGAGAATTTTTCTACATTTCATATATAATTTTTGGATGTTAATGGAGTAGTTTACCTCAAGATGATTGTTATGACCCCACAAAAATTACTGTGAGTTAAGATGGTAAAAATTTTGGATATCACTATGAGTCATGACATACCCATTTTTCCACAGGGAATACCCATGATGGATATTTGATAGGTGAGAAGCACGTCATTCTTTTTAGAGGGCGCACAGTTGTACCAGTTACATTGTGGGGGGATTTTTTGATGGTGTTTGATACATCCCCTATGCCCTTACATTCAATTGTTTTGAAGATTTAATATGACCTACGATGTTAGTACTAGTGGTTACAGATTAAGTGGGCAGTTGTAGAGTTCATTTATCATTGCCTCACCTTCTATAAATTAAAGGATGAGCATCATTTTCTCTCAATCGTAACCAAGCCACTTAAGGTGCAAGAGTGTAATTTGGATTGAATATCAATGAAATTTGTCACAATTTTACACCCATTTCTAGGGGGAACAATTCCATATTTTTGATCATTTAAAGACTAACAATATAAGACCACTTCCTACAGTGTTTGGACTAGAGTTTAGTAGAGATATTGTGACAACTATTCATTCTAGG
Organism: Viscum album; assembly: GCA_963277665.1. Lineage (NCBI taxonomy): Eukaryota > Viridiplantae > Streptophyta > Magnoliopsida > Santalales > Viscaceae > Viscum > Viscum album. The sequence continues at coordinate 22,909,703 of OY728120.1, read as the reverse complement.
TAATTACATGATTCCTAGATTTCAATCAATAATTTTTTCATATCCTGGATCTCATCTCACATCCCAGTTGTGGAAGGTATTTTAGGATGCATTTAGAACTCAGTTATGCTTGAGCATGGAGTCTCATCCCTATATGGACGGACAAATGGAGAGGACAATTCATGTTCATCAGGACATGTTACGTGCATAAATCAAAGTCTTTGGGTGTATTTGGGAGGATCACTTAACATTCGTGGAGTTTTTGTACATAAATACCTACCACTCAACCATTAGAGTGGCACTGTTTGAGTCCTTGTATGGGTGACCATGTAAGTAACAACATTACTAAATTGAGTAATAACTGTTATCACTATGGGGTCTAGAGATTTGTGAGCTACCACCAATAAGTATTTGATCATCCAAGAGTCGATGAGGACTACACATATCCAAAAATATTTGTATACTTATAATAGTTGGATGCCCATGGAGTTCAAGGAGGGAGACCATGTGTTCCTTCATGTCTCACCTCGATGGGGATTTCAATGATTTTACCAGGTAAACATGTAATCTATAAGGTACATCGACCCATTATAAATTCTTAGTAGAGATGGCGAGGTGGAATACCCCTACCTCTACCCCTACAGTTTCACTGGTTACAAGATGTCGTCCACGTGTCACAGTTGAGGAGGTACGTGCATGATAAACCACACATCATCCTTTGGGGAGATATGGACAATGATGATGGGATGAATTTCATGGAGTACCCAATGTAGATAAATGATTGACATGAGATGATCCTTCATTGGTAGATGATTCCTCAATGTGTTTGGTGACTTTATATAAATCTCTAGGATATCACGTGGGAGTGGGAGGCTCGGATTTATTCTCAGTACCCTCACCATATTGTTGATTAGCACTTGTTTTATATTTTTGGGATGTAATTCTCAAACATGTGGAGAATGTAATGGATTTTCTTTTATCATGAATTATTTATATAAAATAGTTGGTAGAATTATGACCCTAGGTGCTATGACAACTTGTGATTTAGAGGCCTGATGTGCCTTGAACATTTTTATCAACTATATTCATTATTTAATAAAATGTGTTGGTGATTTTTCTTTAAAATTATTATAACATCTAAAATATTTCCCAGATTAGAAATATGAGGCCACTATTGTGTTTAGAATAATAAATTTACCTCAGGAGAGGCCTATCATTAATCGACTCAAGTCAGATTTGAATTTTAGTATTTGTATTTGAATGTCTTTAAAATATTTATTAATTTTTTTATTTGACGCATTGTTGATATTATTTCTAAAACAAATCATTTCTAAGGAATTAAGGGTTATCACAATATCCCTAAAATTACTTAGAGATGTGAAAGGAAACCCACTCGATGAATGAGAATGATGGATCGAGTAGAATGTTAACCATTGTGCCAGTAATGTTGAGGAACTCATCAATGACAGTGAAGGAATATATCCTCATTAATGATTGATCCAAAACTCTATGTAGGGACGACGTTCTATATTTTCAAAATAAAATATGGGAAAACACACATACATGTTGATATACTGTACATTCATTATTTTGGGGTGTAAAATTAATGTTGTTTGATAATCAAAATTTATTTTTAATGATATTTTATTTATTCAGTCTTTGTTTTTTGTTATAACACGAATGGGTCGAGGCCAAAATGAATCAGTTTGACATCTATTCTTTGGGCGTTCATGTGAATTTATCTATATTCTCCAATTCTTCTATATTCTTCATTATTCATGAAACCTGGTTGGGGTATTATTGTGCCTTTTATCTCTTGAGAAATAATCAGAGACTTAGGATCCAACACCGAAATGATACCACAGAGGAGCAACGACACAAGGCTTTTGTGCACAGTGGAGTACATATATGTGACTCTTGCTGGTTCAGGCGGAGCACACAATGGACACTAGGTGGCCCATAGGGTAGCCGATGACAGAGGAAGGCACAGCTCGTATGGCGATGGGTTCTGGAAATGAAGAGAGGAGCAATCCATTATTGGGGGGGGGGGGGAGTAAGGTGGGGCACAGTGAGAATGAGAAGCCAGAGGTAGAGGTAGGATGTAGTTTAGATGGGAAAAGATGGGATCCCGCAGCCTTATATATACCAAGAGTGGAGACTGAAGGATGTAGTGAGGATGGGAAACATCTACAAAATGAGAGTCGTGTGGACCCCACTATTTCAGATAATCTAGGGGGTGGGGCTGGTGCACAATCTGACAACTATGAGAATCTAGTGTGTCTATTTTTGGAATCGGGTGGCTTGTGGTAATGGAGAACCATGTGTGGCGCAGCGAACTTGTCGGCTTGTAGTAATCCCATCCCGAGGAGCTGGGACACTTCGATTCATGAAGGAATGGATTGGTTAATTTCATCTAGATTATGTGGGTTTTGATGGTGGGCGTGGTTCGGTTGATGAGGTTAGATCAGACTCTGACCGGACATGATTTAGACCTCTTTAGAAAGCAGCCATAACATTCGAACCATGTGGTCCTTCAACTATCTGTTTTTGATGTCGAGACCCTTATTTTAGGGAGGTTATTTGGATATAATATAATTGAGATGTTAGGAATGATTGAATAATTTTTAATGTCTTGTGGAGTAGGTTCTCTAGGTACATGTTCCTTACGAGTTGAATCTTGTCGCTGATTGTATCTTGTTGACTATGTGACTTAGTGACTATCTGACTTGGAGAATATATTACATGGGGCCATCATGAAATAGTTTCACTCCATGTTTTATCGATACTAACTGATTAATCGACGCTAAGTGTGTTATAAACAATCTATGTGTTGTTGAAAATCTGTGTTTTTCGACACTTCATGTGTTATCAACACTCCATGTGTTATCTACAATATGTTTGTTACCATTATTGGATGTTCCATGGAATAAATTTGATAATATTTCATTCCAAGCTATAAAATTATACATGTTTGATCTAACTATACCTATTATGTTTCATTTGTAGTATACCTCAAATTTATTCTAGGTTTACTTAATGTATTTCATTATGGTATAATTAGTGTATTACATAATGGTGTATATTAAATATTTCTAATTGGAATTCTACTATTGTTTTGGGGTGTCCTACTAAGTATTGTTTTAATCACCCCTTATTGGGATTTTACGACATGTGTCATGTCTATATTTAATTATTGTATGATTACAATATTTATTTATGGAATACTTTGTATTTGATTTAGTGGTATTCCTCTATTTTTTAGGGTGACCTAAAAAGTATTGATTTACACACCCCAGCATGGGACTTTCCTATATTTGTTGTGTCTTATGTAGATGAGTGATGCTTTTATGGAGATCAAGGTGGACCAAAATGTGGTGGTGCTTATAGTGTCCAGATAGCTGAGGTGTTCCCCTATGACTTCTTAAACTAATCCTACACCTACCATTTGGGTAGGGTTTTCTACGTATGAGTTTTTTGAATATCTATGTTTACTTTTGTAGACTTCTACATTTGGTGGGCTTGTACACTAGACCTATTTACTTTCTAGTTTCCTACTACTATAAATTATGGTAGGTGCCATATTGTATGCATGAATTGTCTACTCAATGTTTTTAAATTTGATCATTATGGGCTTCAATATTGTGTGCATGTGTATAGGGACATAAGAAAATGCCTTCCATTTGTGGGATATTCCTACTTGGTGCAATTCACCAGCCCCTTGATTATTGTAGGCGGGATTGGGGTAGTCATGGCACATTCCCCTTTGGGATGGGTCATGACATGTAATATATTTATTATATTCATTATTGAAAATCCTTTTTATTAAATTTTCAATTATTATGATATGAGACAATATTATCAACACCATTTTATTTCTCATTTGTAATTATTTTATTATTCTTTATGAGTGACATCACAATTTTATAACACATTGATCATGAACATTTTTTGTATTGGTATCCCCTAGTAGTCCTCTATTTCAGTAGATAATTTTGTAGCTTCAGAATATGTAATATATGGGATTAGTGAGTAAACTTGATACATTAACAGACTTTTTCATCCATGTGAAATTGTCATTGGTGCATTCCCTAATGAATTTTTATGTCATGTTATGAATATTTTCCTCATTTGACAGTATTCCATGATTCAATGATACCATGTTATTAATGTTATTCATCCACGTGATTATGATTGTTCCATCTCAATTAGGTAGTCATATTCTTTAACTCACATGTTATGCTTCCCCATAATGATTATTTCCATACTATTAAATTTATATAAAAACTTTTTTATATATTCATTAGGTTATCCTATGATGTTTTTAGAGATTGATATCATTTTGAAGAACATTATGTAGAATAATAATTTTTTTTTCATATCACATTATTTTGTTTTAAACTTATTATTCCAAATAAAATACTCCTCATGATATTTGGGGTTGTAATTTGTAGATTTTCATGTTTATAATCTTGAAAAAATATGTTTAAATGTCATAACATCCTAGAGTTGGAATCATATATAATGTTCAGTTATCCATTATGAATATTATGAGTTAAATCTGGTATTCCAATTGAGTATAATTACTTGTATAAGAATATTTATAAAAAATATCATTTAACCATACTAATGTATATAGGGAGTGGTTTCAAAGAAATTATAACCATATTCAGATATTAAATGTAGATGATTCTCTTGAATTAATGGTCCTAGGGGTAAAAACCCCAAAAAACACAGTTGGTATTGACTTGAGAATTACCTAGTACACATAATTAAGTCTTAATATTGTCACATTTTAACACATTCTAGGGATAGGAATGTGAAACTCAAAAATTGACTAATTACAATTATAACTTAATTGAAAGTAATATTAGGCTATAAAACCTACAATGAAAAATTAAACATGTTAATATATATTGAAACAGTGATGCCCATAACTTAAGACATACATATCATTTATAACAACTTTTATATATTTATATAATTTTTCATTTAGTATGTCATTTATATTATAACTTTTATCTTTTAATATTATTATTTAATTGACTGAAATACGATAAGGATGTCTAATAAGCAATGTGATAAGGTATGTAATGATTTCCTTAATGAGATTCCAAACCGAATGGTAATGGATGTTACAAATATATTTTTCATACCAAATAACATATCTAAAATTCAAATTAACCACTAGAACATATATGAATTTTAAAATAAATCAAATAAGAAAAGGTTGGAGTCTCATTAATTTTCAAATGTAAAATATGAAAATAAATAGATGAATAAATTTAATATATGACATTAATGTGGGATGATTCACCATGGAAAATTTATTAATGAATAAAAATAATGATTTTTGGTGTTCAAAAGGTGGTAATGGAGATTATTATATCCAAATTATAATGGTGAGTCCTATTTGGAAGTGATAAAAAAATGATGTTCATATTAAGAAACCACAATAAGTGGACTGTCACAAATTTTGGGAATATAACCATTATCTGGGTCAATTATCTATTATATAAATTAATTTTTAATTTTATATGTTTTGAAAATAATTTATGTTGAATGACTTATATGTATTTGTGTTGGAACTACAGAATCTTGTATTTATTTTATTTTAAAAAATGATACACTCGTTACCATAATCATGTGACATCTATAGATTATTCTGATATTTTTTCTTCGATGATTTGTATGAATATATTCAATTGTACTAAGGAATTAGAATTATGATTTAACAGTAATGTGATACACTATGAAAAATAAAACATTTGATAAAAATATAATTTCACAGTTTTTCATTATGTTAATGTGATTACATTAAATTAAAATTTGTAGTTATTGGATAAGAAAAAAATATTTAATGAAAACCAAAGTGGAAAAAATATTTAATTTTGTGTGTAATTTATTCTTTATATTTTCGTAATTTTTTTGAAATTGATATAGAATCATGGATAATTTTGAATATAGCTATTTATTATGATATGAAATAGATTTATAACAATTAAAACCTGAATATTTGGTGAAAAAACTTCTCATCCTGTAAGACCTTAGGGTTTGAACCAAAAAAATTAAGCGAAATAAGGACACAGTTCCTAGAATTTTAATATATAATTTACTCATTATTATTGTGTCTTTTTAATTTAATGACTTGATGAATATATAATTCATGGAACATATCTGTTAGAAGTGATTAAGGATATTTTAAGATATTTTGTATTTGGTTGAATTATATATAACATTTAGGATTTACATAAAGGGTAATTTGTGAAGAATGATATATATTTTTAGAGGTTTGTTCCAAATGGTTTTTATGAAAGACACTTATGTAATTTAATAATTTGAAAATTAGGTTTTAAATAATGTTTATTTACATATTAATGTATTTTGTAGAAAAATGTTTTATGAATGAATTCATTTTAATAATGAGAAGTGGAGTCTATTATTATTATTTTTCTGATTATGTCACCTAATAGAAATTTATTTTAGTGATTCAGGAATGAAAAATCTATCTCCATTTTTCACTATTTGGAAAAAAATATGATGTTGTTGGAAAATGATTAATAGATGATATAATAATTTTAATCAATTTATATTTCCTTTTATTTTTATTATATTTTTTAAATGGATTCATCAACACTAGTTATATTTTAATCAACCCAAAATTCTATAATATTACCTTTAAATATGATAAATCATTGGAATTTTAATTCATCACAAATTTAAGGGTATTTTGTTGTTCACATAAACATAATCAATAACTTTTTATGATAATGATATCTATTACTCTCCATAACTATTCTCACTTTCCTTCCTATCCATATATTAATATTAAACAAATTTTATACTATGTTGAATCCTAGTTTTGTGATAACTTTTAAATTTCCCATTATCTATAATCTAGTGAATGTTTTTTACCCGTTATTAGGATGTGTGTTTTCCACTAGGAATTTTTCAATTTTAAAACACTTTACTACAGAGAACATGTTCAGATTATGATGATGAAATTTATTCAATAGGGTCTAATATATCTCCTTGATATTTTTAAAATATTTACAAAAGCATATTAAAATTGAAAAAATATGTTAAAATGGACTATCTAATATTATGAGAATATTATTATTTAAATATGATTTCCTATCATAGTCAATAAATTATAACATACCAATACGATAAACTTTTTTATGATTTGGATTTAAATTTCCTACAAAATTTTAATTTGATTACAAATTCAAATTAAAAAGTCACTCAACATTATTAAAAAAATTTAATTTAATATACATTCACATCAAAAATGATTTTCACAACATTCTGTGTGAAAGTAATATATTTTTTTTATTTTTCATGAAAATGTATTCTATCAAATGTATTTATTTTAAATTTTTTGAATTTTTATATAAAAAAGGTTTCATTTCTTTGATTTTTTTAATATAACTTCATTTGTTATTAGATAAAATTACCATTTTTTGTAAAATTATCATTTCTCTTTTAATATTTCAATTAATTTCAATGTTATATTATTAATTTCGTTGGATTTTAAATTACAAGAATTATTATTTAAATTTATTATATATATTTATTTATATTTAAATCATATTTATAATTTATTTTAGTATATGATGATTTATATTTTTTAAAACACATTTTAAATAAAACTGTTTTAAAGAGTTTGATGACTCTAAATTTTAGTTATTTAAGATAGACCCTAATGTAGAATTATTTAAATCGAATGTATATATTATATATCTAAATTTTTTTATTGAATATTATTTATTTAAAATTAACTATAATATTTTCATAATATTATTATCGTATTCTTGATAATTTTATTTTAACAAAAAATATTTATTTGGAACTTCTACTAGTTTTATTTAAAAATAAATTTTGTAGAAACTAATAATTTAATTCATAAAAATGGATTCAATATTTAAAATATTAGTAATTTAAATGATCTATAAGTTTCGATATTTTTTTACCATAATATATTTTGAAAAAATGAAGGATTATTTGTTGCAGGCCATCTATAAATTGGCTTAAATGGGGGTTAAATAGAAAATATAATGGTTTGTAATGATCCTAATCATTTTTTTCTTTTAAAATTTAAATATAGAAAAGATTTATATTATAAATCTCATAAAGTTCCCAAATATAGGATTATTCCAGGAAAAAATGTGGTTGTAGGTCTTGTAGTTCTTAATTTCAAAGTGTCATATCTCTTCTTATAAAAGGGTACCAACTCACCTCTCCATTCAACACATTCTAAATCAGTTTTATACCAAAATTAGATAAAAAATAATTCCCTTACATATATAAACTCATTCATGAATAAATTTTTTGATCTGAAATTTTTCATAGGAATTATTCAAGAATAATCATAATGAATTTTTTTGAAGATGAGGAAACATTCTTATCATAGAGATTTAATTGATTTTTTCTTCCACCTCATTAAAATTTTATTAAATAATTTTTGAGTAATAAAATATTTATATCCTTTATGAATTTATATTTTTATGTGAAATAAGTCACATAAAATCATATCCACATCTATCAAATGGGAAACAAAACCATTGATCTATTGTATGACAGACTACATCCATGAAAACCATTGTACTTTTTTCCATTAAAAATCATTACAGAACTATATAATGATAAATATAATGTTTATATATTTTACTAATAATTTTATTATTCATATATAATTAAAACATCATATATTCATATTTATATTCCATCCCATTTTGAATAAAATGATTTTACACATGTTATGGAAGATTACAACCTCGTTAATTGAATTGATTACTTTTTCACTTATGATATACATGTAACAAAAGAAGGAATAATTTTATGTTTATATAAAATGTTATTAACAAAATGAAATTGAGAAAAAAAAATTATTTCCATAGATTGAAATATAGTAAATAGGTCCAAAATAAAAAGTCATATCCTACGGACTTGGTTGGGATAAATTATGGTCTAAATAGAAATTACAATATGGTTTTGCATAGAAATCATTAAAAATAGTGTATGTAATCATATTTTTTCAAGGTTTATAGATGGATATTATATTCTATTAAAATAAATTAAACTGTACTGTAAGACACATAATGCCACGTTTTTATCCATGGAAATAGTATGATATAACCATAGTAAAATATTGATATTAAATCATTATAGAAATTATTAAACTATTTTTTAGTCTAATTATTACCAATGGTAAAATGTTGGAAGTAATAATGTTATTGTCACAGTTTCTTCCATGCCAATAAATCTAAATTCATGCAAACACACCCCTTGTAATGTACCAAATATACAAAATGAAATATCCAATTTCATCAACAATCCAAATATATATATATAGTAACATTTATTAAATATAAAATTTACATTTTACGAAACAAATGGTATGTATATAAATATAGAATATATCAACAATGACTTTAAAAAAATTCATCTAAATCCTCATTATCTTCGACACCAATACCAACACATTCGACCTACATACGACAACCACTAGCGTCCTCTACATAATGGTTGGCATCTCCAGCATCAACATCAGCCTATACACACACATCATCATCATCAACACCAACATCATCAACATCCTCATTAATTAAGTACACAGTGGACAAAAAACCATTCATTGTTGATGCAACCTCTTTGAGAATGGAATATTATAATATTATGTGTTTGAAAATAACAAAATAAATAATACAAACCTAATTAGACAAATTTCATTAAAATATATTTCATTATCCATGGAAAATTTCTATTTATGATAAGAATAGTGTATATAGAATTATATACAGTGATAAAATATTGGAATTTGGTTAAATTGAAAACGGTTTAATCTAATATGAAAAAGTATTAGAATGAATGTGAATAAAAAAAATAATTAATATGCATGTAAATTTAATAAAATAGTAAGGACATTTTTATAGTTGTAAAGAGTAATACCATGAAAAATAAATTATTTTTAATGAATAATACCCACATTTATTTAATATAACCACATTTAACAAAACAAATAATAATATGTTACATCTATTTAACAAATAAAATATACAAATTATAGAATAATTTTTTTTATGATTTTACATATATTTGAAATGACATAATGATTATATAGTTTGATTCTGGGATTAGAAAGATTATATAAATATTCCAAATTATAGATGTCACATTCAGAACATAAGAATATCCTAGAATTTACAGATTCTAAATGTTATATACATTATATAAACATAAATTGCAATTTAAATTAGAGATAATTATTCAAAAAATAGATATTTAATAATATATAAAATGTGTGCATATTACAATCTTAAAACTCAGGTTTTAAGAGTAATTAGAAATTTAAACTAGACATGGAAATATATATACTTCACACATGAATATTATTGATAAATGATGTATATTATAAGAAAATCATAGGTATATTTTTATGTTGTAGTTTAGTAATAAAAAAATTAAAATTGAATATTTAATATATTATTAAATATACAACATGTATTGTTATATTATTGTTTGGTAACACATATATTGTTAAAAAAAATCCCAAATGATTCCAAGGTGATATGAAATTTCAATTCAATTTTTATAGGATATTATTCAAAATAAAGATATCATTGATATATCAATTTTATTTTTCAAATATAATACACAGATCAAAATATTAATTGTAATTATTTAAGTATTAAATTGTTCTATCATGTGATACATTTTCAATACATCGTACAAATATTATAGTTTAAAATGATACATAAATGAGGCTACAAAATTGATGATATGATAAAAAATAATTTCTAGTAAACTCAAATATGTAATCATATGTTAATAAATATTTCATATTATAAAACACTTATTATACCAGAAATGTAGATTATAAATCATTGATATGAATTAAATTATTTATGTAATAAATAGGAATAGATTCCAGATTAATAATTTTAGTAGAAAATAGAATTTTTTTAACCTCATTGATTTTAATGATTAATGATTTTATTAATGATATTTTATATTTTTAAACATAAATTTCATATTATCAGTAGAATATTAAAATAATATTTATTGATATATAGCTTGAAATAAAAAATTATTAACATAATAATATACATATTCCAAATGGAGTTGATGATAGTCATTATGCGTATATTGTTTCATTAAAATTTCTATGTGATAAAAATGAAAATTATAATAAATAGGTCAATATATAGTGATTTCATGTTGTAATATATAGATATTATTTAATAATTTATACGACATATATTGACATTAAATATAAACAATTTTTACTTTTTTTACTATTTTCCCAATACATTAATATAAGTTGTTATAAATATATTCATAGAGTAGTATTAATAGAAAATCAATCATATGTTATGATATATTTTTATATCGGCAACTATGTTTATATTGAAATTATTAATAAAAAACATAGTATTAAACACTATTTACACAATGATTGAAAGTTGAAATAATTTCATCTAATAAGTTGATTAATGATTATAAATAATATCTTCTATACATATTTTTTTCATTCAAATATTACTATATATAAAATTTTCTTATACATATATTTATAACAATTTTATATTAAATGAACAACAAGTTACTAAAAATTTCCAATTCCAGATCAATAATATAACACATGTCACGTATGTAGTGAGATATTGAATTTCCAAAACTAGGATTCATATAAACATCTTAAATTTAATTATGTAAATTCAGGGATAAATAATTTTATAAATGTGTTGTGTAATATTTTTTATGCATATAAAATAATTATAGAAATAATAATTTAAAAACCACTTTAAGAAATATAATTTTTTTTCTAAAAAAATTCTTTTATCCTATGTAATATATATTTGTAACCACTTGCATGGAAATTGAATGATTATAGAGGAAATATATTATCAGAAATAGATAACTATAAGGGTGAAGGATTAATCATTACAAAATAGTGATTCTTTTAGGAATTAACATTGATTCACAATGAGTATCTTTTAAAGTTTAGAATTTGTGAGAATTATGCCATATCTAATACATAAAAAACATATAATATAATGTATAATATTATGAATAATAGAAAAATTTAAACCATATAATACTTTTAAATAACAAAGCATGATATCTTTAATGAAAACACATCATAACCATATACTAGTCGTGTTACAATCTCATATTAATTATTAAATCCAGTAAAATCCCATTAAAAATGTTGGATAATAATAAAAATCCCAGTAATATGACATAAAAATAATTATATAAATAGTTCATTGAAAAAAATTTAATCTCCATAAATTACTTATATTTAAAAAATGATTTTTTCCTCAAATGGGAAATATCAATTTTTTTAATAAATATCATTTATTTTAACTTTTGAAAAAAATGAATTCCAAAAAACATAATTAGGAAATATAGATAATTTATATAGGTAACATTGGAAAACATCACATTATGCCCTTATAGAACCCTTAATTATTTGAATAATTATATCACTAAGTGCCAATATAACTATCAAGATAATATAATCATTACACAATGCATTGGATTGCAATCTGGGATCACCGATCATTTAAGCTACAATGGGGTTACCCTATACTATATAGGCACACCGATAATTCAGAATGACCAAGAACCACAACATAAAATGTAAAATTTCTCTATTTGAAGAACTCTTTTAAACTCATATGAAAACCACATTCATATATTAAATACCATTTTTTCAAAAAACCCATTTTAAATAGAAAAAAACATCTTTTGAATATGTATTTTTGAATAAAAAATATCACAAAAAAGAAAATTAGTAATTTAATTTAATAAAACATAAAAACCTCCAATTCATTAAAAATATAAAATAATTCCTTTGTCAAAAAAGTCAATTTCACCATATACGTTAAGAATAGAACATTTCATTTTGTCATTTATAATTACATTACATATAAAACATGTAGAAATACTCATTTAAGAAATAATTTCAATGTAATTAAATATAGACATAAAATATCATTTTTAACCCTTTTATATTTTTGGTAATAAATATCTAAAATAATATCAATAATATCAACATTGGGAAAAGATTAAATCAGTAAACATTGAAAATGCCTCATACATCTTTGAACATTTAAATCAGAAGCCCCATGGAAAATAAATTTTTTAAAAATAATCTAATATGATGGTAATATATAAAATTTTTATTGATAATGTCAAATAAGATATATATAAACCTTATAATAGAATTAATGTTCATAAAATAAAATAATTACTCAATTAAAGGAAATTGAGATAAAATCACATACATTTTGTCCAACGTGTCAAATTTTTATTTATCATCAAGAATAATAAAATTATGCTAAATATATACTTGATTTATAACATTCTACAATCTTTTAGTAATTTTTTCACTTATTAGATTGTTGTGAACAACTACTTTTACATTTGAATTTTTTCGGTAGTTTTAACCATATTCAGTTTAGTTGTAACAAGTAACATTTATAGGTAAAAAATGGTCAAAAGGGATCATTATTTAAACATATCCAAAATAATTATCATGAAATAATTATAATATTTATACAAAAATTATACATTTATAACCAGTAATGAAATATGATTCTGAATAATGAGCCAATGTTATAATCATGGAGACGATATGACATACCCTCACATAAGTGACATTCCCTTTTCAAATCATCATTATGGATAACATGTATAGACTATTTACCATTATGTAATTATAAATAAATAATAAATACCTTTTTTTTATTCATATATACCTATATATATAATTTATGTGATGAAAAAAGAATTGCATTGCATCAGGGTGGTGGTAGTCCACCATCCATGAATGATGTTTTAACATTTTCTATAGGTGAAAGGGTAATAAGAAAAATGATATATTATAATTCCATAAAGGAAATTATGTCATTACTATAATATATATTTGAATTATTTCATATAATTTTAATTATACCAATATTTAATACATTCCAGGTAATGTTTGAATGTATTACATCACATTGAGAAGGAGGTAGTCCTCACATTGGCAAACAATTATATCATATTTACACAAAATGGAAAGCATGAAGAAATATGTTATATACAACTATAAGAAAAATGAATACAATAGTAATATTATATTTATATAAATTAAAAACATCATGTCCTTCATAATTACCATTAATTATATATTTTACAGGAAAAATGAAAGACATCATTTCACGAGGCTGTAGTTCTCTGTACACGGGAAAGATATTTTTGTTACCATTTTGATGAATGGTTTTTTAGTTTTTGGTATAACCCATAGATAACAAAATATAATAATATTGAAGACACATAAACAATTATATAATCATGATATTAATGTAAATAAAGTGAGTGAAGAAGTAAATAATATACAAATGCATGTTGAAGAACGATACCTCTTCTTCCATTAACTCTTTTCCATTTAAACTGATCAACTTATTTGTGGGATATGTTTTGAATAAGAATACATTAGGATGAGAGTATTTATGTATGGATTATATTAATTTAGTGTTTTTATGATCCAATGTTTTGGAGATGTGTCAATATGTTGGGTGGTGAATTCATTTTTACATTGTAGGGGTTGTGACATTCTGGAAAATATATAAATATTAACACTATTGGGAGGTCTCTATTATATCATGTGCCTAAAATAATGATTCCAATTAAATAAGAGATCAATTATTTTATAAGTTTTCTATAAAATAGTTTTTTACATGTCTTTAGGTTATTTATAATCTTATGATTAATGATTATTTACCAAGTATCAAAATTTTACTTTAATCACAATAATTAATTTTAATTACAGTCACTAGTAATTTTTTTCAAAAACACAGTTAACCATATTATAAATTAGAAATTATTCTTATTAAAAATACGTATTTAATTTTTATAAATTAAAATCACATAATTGGTAGGAACTAATATAATATTATTCTTGTAGAATAGACAACAAAGCAGGTGACAAAATTAAAACTATTTAGTTTGTTGCTTTATTGTTTATGTCTAAATTCAATGTCAAGTTGTATATAATGAAATAAATTAGTATAAATGATATAAAACATGTATAATTACACATTTGTAACAATTAAAAAATTACTTATCTATATATTTAAATTTTTAAACATGTTGTGTTTATCAAAAATACAGTATTACTTATTATTTATCAATACATGAAATAACTTTGAAAACATTCAAAAAATTCAACCAAAGTGAATTTTTATATTTCTCTTTGAAAAAATAAGTTTATTTTGTAATATAAAATTTATAAATGTGTCAATGTTTATAATTAATTTATGAATTCCATTAAAATGTTGAAAAAATAAATATTAAATAATAATATTAACAGTATATTACTGTTTGGTATGACTCAGACATTCCCATATTATTTCATTTTAGAGAAACACATTGATGTGATTTCATTACACTATTTTTATTATAGTCCACAATATAGAAATATTTCTCTGTAATTCATACAAATTAATAAATATGAGAAGTATTTATTCAATAATTACCCGGGATGTAACAACATTTTCCCTTTTCAAAATTGAATCCTCATAATTTGATTCAATTATAAAATATTTTGGGATATTATTTCATAATATCCTTTTTAGATTCCCTTGTTGCCTCTTAAATCAAATGGGTTTTCATTAAATCCTTCATATCATGAATCAATTTGTTCTTCAACACATACACTTTGTGGTGAAGAACCTGAACTAGTTGTTTCTGATAAAAATTATTTTATTCCAATAGAAGTAAATCAGATCTAAAAATATGAGATGAATATAGTATACAATTTTCTAAAATTGAAATATTAAATAAATATTTTACATGGTAAAAACTAGTAGTTTTCTCTACTCCCTATGAAACCAATCCATATTACTCAATGAATTCATATGATCTATTGAATCATGGACATAGATTCCCCTTCTCACTAAAACACATCAAAAAAATTTGTGGATATTATATAAGGAAGAAATGTTCGCATAACTCAAAATAAGAATATTTCCTCCAGTTATTTACAAAACATTTCTTCTTACTCTGAGTTATCCTCATGTTTCCTAAACCCACTAAACATTCTGGGATATTTCGTCAACCAAATATAGTCACATCAACATACATTCTTATATATCATACCAAAAAGTTAGAATCCAAAAATTATTTCTATATAATTTAATAAATGTTTCAATATTTATATCAAAATGGAAATGGTTACTATAATAAAACTTAAAGAAATACTAATTTTGATCCCAAATTCTATTATAATACATTATGAATGAAAAAAACCTATATTCCATTGTATGAGTTGTCCACTAAGAATGTTCATAGTTTTAAGGAAGAATAATTTTACTAAAATTTAATTTAATAACAAGTGAAATTTGGTGCCATTTTTAAATATTATATGGTAACCTGGGATCATGGTTTGATATAATGGGGATAGGAACTCTATGTAACATTATACTATCCATTAGATAATATATAAGAAGTTTCTATAAAGACATAATATCTCAAATGGGGTGAAAATTTTAATATTTAGTTTGAAAATCAACAATAAAAAATTTCATTATTCCCTCGAGAAGTATTTATAAAAAATACCATGAAAACATTGAAATATACTCATATTTTCACTCATATATTGTAAATGCTATGAGCTTACCCTCGGTAATAATATATCTTCTTAAAAATGATTAGAAATAAAACACTTCATGGAAAGGTGGGAAATGTTTCCTTTCATTCCATCCTACTATAAATAATATTTTAGGTCTCCATATATCATAGAGTTTCCCAGATGCATGATAAAATGAGAAAGATGATTTTAGTCAAAAACTATATCATTAATTATGAATCTCAAGGAACACATAATCATTTTAAAATTCATAAAATACATTATCCATAAATATTAAAATGATGAATGTTATAATTCATAATGGATTCATCATTTTCATGAAATATTGGATCCACCTTCTAAGACATATCAATTCATTATTTAAAAATATACTTTACTGAAAACTGAAACATATCCAAGGATTTCACTACATTAACAACATATAGGAAAAATTAGTCAAATCATTAACCAAAGGGTAATATTTCAAAAATTACATATTTAATGTATCATTGTATTATCTAGTAAAATTATTGGCCACCAAGATTTCATTTCTTGGACGATAATGAATCATGAAATCATAATTT
This sequence comes from Viscum album, assembly GCA_963277665.1. Taxonomy (NCBI): domain Eukaryota; kingdom Viridiplantae; phylum Streptophyta; class Magnoliopsida; order Santalales; family Viscaceae; genus Viscum; species Viscum album. The sequence continues at coordinate 22,892,522 of OY728120.1, read as the reverse complement.
GGGACTAGTTATATCCACATTCTCTTTCTAATGATCAATTATTTCAATGTGAATTTGCATGTTAATATTTTTTAATCAGTATATATTTCATATTTTACACAATAAAAATGATGCCTCAAATTTTTTTAATTAAAAAAAGTAGAAGTTTATTAAAAATCATTAGTATTTTAATTCAACTCATGAAGTTTTAATTGAATTGAAGCATATGATATTACATGGACATTTTATGTTAGGACACAACCACATACATTCAATTAATTATAATTATATTTTTTGGATTCACCATTTTTTATGGACAGAAAAAAATATGAGTATTAAACAATATTATAATAATTTCCTAAATAAAATCAATGAATTATTTTGTCTAGATTATGTTTAATCTTTTTTATGTAAACATAGTTTATGGGATTTAAAACTAATTTTTTTTTAAAAAAAAACTATTGTTAATAAACTATGAAATTAAGGAAAAATATGGATCTATATGACAGTGGTAGGTATTTCCAACACATAATCTAATTTTCCCTACAATGGTCAATATTTATTACATATATAGAATGAATGTGACTAGGGAATGAATGTTTTTCAAAACAAAATTCACAAATTTTGAATTTCCCAGATAATTTATTTTCTGTATAGTTTGAAAAAAAAATTATATTCCTTTCATGTTCCTCATGAATAATATAAAACAATACAACATAATCAATAAGCACAACCAATACCATATCCAATGACTCATGAAGAATAATATTCATATTTTACCAGAATACATAAGGTGAATTAGATAACCTAAAAAATATAACAATAAATTCATAGTGTATATATCTATTTCAAAACATAGTCTTCATAATGTATGATTCTATCACGTTCACCTGATTATACACCGTCCTCCAATCAACCATAAAAATAAACTATGCTCTATTACTTTGAAAATACATGTTCTCTCAATGAAGAAAATGATACTTGGTCAAAATTTTCATTTTATTCAAGGAACATAAAAAATTAATAAACGTATTGATCTATATTTTTTTATAAAAAAATGAATAACCACATAGTAAAGCTCTAGGACAAAAGAAACCATTATCTAATAACACATATAAATTATTTTTCAACTCTAAATGTTCAACTTGAACAATTACATAATGGGATTTATAAATTAGATTAGCATTAGGAACTAAGTCAATAGTAAACTCAAACTATATTTCAAGAATAAAACTAGATATATAATCTGGAAAAATATCAAATTTATTCATTTAATACTGGGACATCACTAATTATAATATTTTATTTATTTTTTACAACATTAGCTATTTAAATATTCTTTACATAATTTATTAGCTTCTATACTTATTGGTTTGGTATCAATGGCATGAAATTATTGAACAACAAATTCTAAACACTCTAATTTATCATAGCATTAAAAATTGAAAGCCAATTCATACCATGAATGATTTCAAACTCTAATACAACCAATTATAAAATATTTACAGGAAAACCATCCCATATATGAACATAAAATGATTCCTATAAATCATGGAATCTTTAATAATTCCACCCTGATTTTTTCCTAAAGGTCATATCCTACTTTAATTAGGTGATATTACCAATTTATTTACAAATTTAGCTAAAATGAAGGGATGTGAAGATCAAGTGAACAATAAGTTATTAGCATAATTTGAATACACATGTGACATACTTATAACCACTTAATTTGATGAAAGTTGATCAATTATTGTAGTAGAAAATGACCTCACTACACCTTTATGTTTATTATAAGGCATATTTTCATCTTGTTCAAATAACATCATTCATGATTTAGCTTATTAATCATTATCATTGTATCTAAAAAATATTACAATTATATATCTATCAGTAACCAGATATTTGATTCCCCAAGATACATTTTCATTCATTCGTGTGCCATGTGGAAAACAATTCCACATCAGTTACACATCCATTTCTCTATATTACATTCTCCAACATTATTTTTACAAAACATTCCAAAATATTGGAACTTAATTTTGTTATAGAAATTTATTGTAATGTTCCACCATTTAAATCCATCATAACTAATTCTTACATTTATTATCACAAGGACTATAATAATAAGAAAACATCTCATCATTTTCATCAAAATGAACAAATTTTTCATAGATATATACTTATCATGTGGAAAAATCTCTCCTTTGACATGGTTTCAATCCTAAGTAAAACTTATTATGCTTTTATAATTATCTCAAATAAAATTTGCAATATTCCAATACAATTATGTAATGCTTCCATCACATGTTTCCATATAATCATCATCTTTTTTCCTAAATTCTATGAATTGTTATTCTATTTAGAGTCAAACAAAACCATAGGGAAATTTTTATCAAGGAAAGTTTCCTTTAATTTCCCCATTCCATGAAATCAATATCATCTTTCAATCTAGTTTCCTTGACTAAATACCACCATCAATCTTCTTCTCCATTAAAACAATAAATGAAAATTGTTACCTTTTGATGTTATGACCATCCCATTAAATTATTTATGTTTTCAATAGTATTGATATATCATTCTGCTAGCATTATTTTTGATTATCCACTAAATTATGATAGATGTTTCCTCGGGAAATGCTCTAAAAAATAAATATTCCTTCGGGATATATCATGTTCCTCTCTAGCATGGATACCACAACTATTTGACACCTTCTTAAATTGAGATATTATTAAAAAAACTATTCTATTTTGAATTTCACTATTTCAAGATGATGATTCGGAAGGATATGTTCCTATATGATCCTTCCCACTACCAATTCATTTTTACTCAGTAGAAAATCATTCTGAATAGATATTTTTTTTGATGAAGAATCATGTAAATCATTAAACTTCAATACATTTTGAGTCATACAGAAGGTAAGATCATTCATGGATTTTTTATTTATATTATTATAATCTCAAATTTTATCTGTACTAACCATTGATACTAACTATAATACCCCACCCCTAAAATTACATTATCCTTAGTTTTAGTCAATAATTAACTCTTTATTACATTGAGAATATTTTCACATTTAGTGTTTTTTGGGAATTAGGCCATATATAATACATAATAAAACAATATAATACAATTTGGACACATTCTAATAGCTTCCATTTTGTCTGCAATATAAGACATTAAAAAAATTAATCATGATCCCCATAATGAAAATTCTTTAGGCCATGAAATTTTAAATCTTCAAATACCTTAATCATCATTAAATACTATAAAAAGGATTTAAAAATGTGTTATGTGCATAAAAACATTAGTACAGATTATAAAAAGAAGGAAATTGGTAGTTAATTGGTAAAAATAAAGACACATGAAAATACATTTTTTGAAGACATAACAGTTCTCCCAAAAAATAAATATAATACATCAATAAATAACATTTATATTACCATTTTGAAAAAAATTGATTTCTATAAAGAAAAACTATAAAACATAGAAAAATAATGTAGGTAAATTCGGTCAAGATCATGTTAAGCCCTTAGAGATCCCTTATAGAACAATTACTAATTTTAATAACCATACGCACACCATCTATTATAAATATCTAGAAAATAATATCATTACCGAATACATTAAAGTGCAATCTCATTGAGAAAAATGTTAATCTATAATGGGATCACTCGATGCTATTATGGCTCTACCATCCATAATTATATCCAATAAACAAAACATTAAATAAAAAATTATATATTTTTATAAAATATTTTAATCTCATAATATAATCACATTCATATAATAAAATACAATTTTATTACAAGAATACCATTTTCATTTCAAATTATACTTTTGTTTGAAAAAAAGCATGTTAAAAATAACCATAGAATTTTAGAATAATTTTCATTTAACAAAACATGAAATATTTCAATGGATTCGATGAGTAATATATTGCCCACAATAGTTGAAAAGTCATTAAGACCATGTATTTTAAAATTCAGCATTCATTTTTTCATTTTTCAAATTGTTCCATATAATAAATTTAAATAGATTCCTTTTTAAAAAATTTGAATGAGCATCAAAATAGAAATTCAATTTCCTTTTTTATAATTTTATATCCAAATAAATTAATATGTAGAATAATATAATGATTTCTAACTTAGAGAAGAGATTAAATCATTAAGCATTCAATGTGACCCATTCCATGTTAAAAATTTAAATCATATTCCCCAGAAATGATAAAAATTTAACACAACATTAATTGAAATGAGAACATATAAAATGGGAATATATAATTTCAAAGGATATTTATATACCCCTTATAAAATAATAATTGTACATATCATTTGAAAATGACTCAATGAAATGAGATTGAGATGAAGTCAAATACATTGAGTCTTACATAACACTAGTATCTTTATCCTCATGAATAATAATAACTTGTTAATTTTTTACATTCCTAAAACTTTTTTCATATTTATTATTAAATTTTGTTCACTAAATATAATGTTTGTAAAAACTACTTAGTCAATAAGGTTTAACTTGGATGTTTTTACCATATTTGGTTTGTGTGTCAAAAACAACATTGGTAGGTCATAAATAGACAATGGGTCATTATTTAATCATTTATAGAATATTAATAATTTTAAAATTTTCACTTTTATTTTCCTATTATACTTTTAATTCTAATCATGAATAATGGTTATGAAAAATGAAACATCTTTACAATCTGGGAGACGGTAGGACGTATGTATGCATGTGTAGTGTTCCCAAATTTCAATGATAACTAGGGATAAAAGGTTAGTAAAATATTTAATTATAGAATTATAATTATTTAATGAAGAAATTTTTTATTTATTCGTATATTCATATATATATATATATATATATATTGTGATAAAAAATAAATAACATCACGTCAAGGAAGTAGTAGTACACACATCCATGAATAACATTATCACTTTTTCAATGTGTGAAAGGGGAACATAAAAATGATATTATATATATTTATACTATTAATTATGTCATGAATATCATATATATGTTATTTATGTACCATATTATAAATAAAACCCATGTTAAATTCATTCTATGTAACGTGTAAATGTATCACATCGACTTGACATCATTTTTTGATGTAGTAGTTCTTCGTACACATGAATGCTATGTTTGGTACACATTTGATATAAGAACATGTAAGTGTAGGTATAAACCATATCATAACAGTATCTTATTGTATTTATGATAGTATATTCTATATATAATCAATATATGATGTTAAATTATATGAATGTAGAAGGAAGAAATTTAAAAATGTGTGTTGAATAAATTTATTTCTTTAGTTAAATCCTATTATTTTGAATCAAATATATTCTGAGATAGATTTCCTCCACATTTTGAGGCCACTTGGATGAAGGGATATATTTTTTATGAATATTTTGTCTATAATTTTATACGTTAATGGGATTTATAGGTGTGATTTTGGTTGTGGGTGAATGAATTTTATAGTATAGGGGGAGTGGCATTCTTGTAACTATAAAAAGGTAAACACTATTAATAGGTATCACATATATCATGTACCAACAGTAATTATCCCAATTCGATCCAATATGTTATATGGTCTAATATGATTGATCCAAAGGGGTTTGGACAAGTTTATTGGTCATTTAGAATCTTTTGACTAATGTTTAACCACAAAATAACCACATTTTCAACTATACCACTTTAAATAATTTAAATTTCCTTCACCCATATTTTTGGTCAAAAGAAATGTTTAACATATTAGATATTATAAATTATTCTAATTCAATATGTAGAATAATTTTTTTAAAATTCAAAATCACATTAGTGAAAAAATTAATTTTAAATTATTCCCTTAGATGGGACGACAATGTATATTATTAATGTAATAATGTTCAAAAGTTTTCTATGATTTTATATCTATCATCAATTTGAAATTGATTCCATAGACTTAAATTTTTTTAAATGATATAAAATATCCCTCATTTTAATTTTAGAACAATTATTATCATTATTTAACTATATAATTAAATTTCATGAAAAATTAGGATTGATGAAAAACCTAATAATATTCACTATTCATCCAAATATGAAATTTCGCAGAAAATACAATAAATTTCCCCAATGAGAATTATGAACATTTTCATTAAAAATTATGTTTCATTTATCTTATAATAAAAAAAGACAAATTTTACTTTTAACTTATGGATTCCATTAAATGGAAAAAAAACAACCATATTGAATAATGATATTGATAATATATTATGTTCAATATAAATCAGTCTTTCATGACACAAAATATTTGGAAGATTTTTTTCTCTATGTAGTATTATATTTTATGTAGAATCCATTTTTTAGTTATAATTATAATCTAATTAAAAAATATTATTTAATATGAAAACGATTTATTTTATCATTACCTAGGATATTAAAATAAAATTATTATAATATATTAATATCATCTGTTAATAATTTTTATGGAAACAATATGTAATTGAATGAAACATTTATGGGAAGATATGATAACATCGTGTGAGTTTTTAATATATAATCTTTAATGTATATTCCATTATGTTTAGTATTATATTATTTTTTGAGTGTGAATAAATTCATTCAAAAAAAGAACCTAATACTTCATTAATTAAATTAATGAACATTTAAATTTTTTGTATAAATATTTTATTAGAGATCATATATATCTGTTAAATAAATCAAAAATTCCCAAATTAAAAAACTATTAGTAGTTTAATTCCCTTCTCCATTGATAATATCCCCTGTAGAAAGGAATTCATATAAATTTTGATCAAAATTGAATGAATCATTTGAAATATATTTTATAATGTGTTAAGAAATGAAATTAAAGAATAATAATTAGATGATATAATAGAAAATAAATTTTAAATCATATAATAGTAAGGGTGTTAAGATTAGAACTTGATTAAGGCTTTATCTCTCCACTGAACAGGAAACCATGGGGATAACTATTTACTTATTATTAATTAAAAGAAAACATAACAATTTTCCTTTAGAAATTGTTTAACATACATTTTTTCTAATAAAATAATGTATTTCTTTAATTGGATATGGAAGAAAGTATATTCACATCAACATTATTATAATTTCTATCTCCACTAAATCATTCATACTATTGACCATATATAAGTATGTCTCATTAAAATGAAAATACTCAAAATTTTCTATGATCGTACCAGAATATTAATCCTACTTGATTTGATATTCTAATTTTTCACCAGAATTGTTATATAATGCACAATCATTGAAACAAATTATGTATATTTCACAATCATCCTATTACCCATCCCAAATACATATAATTATCAATCATTTTTATTCATCTAAACTGTATGAAATTATTCACCATTGATGTTATTTTATATGATAATTCAGTGAATATAACTAGTAATACAACACTTACTCAATAAATTATCATCACTTACTGTTTATTCCTCCATCAAATATTTTACAAAATCAACTATTGAGGACATAGGTTTCCTTAAAAGTAGTAAATATTTTTTATCATATCCGACCACACTTCTACCTATTTTCAAACAACCATTATAGCTAATGGATGGTGAATGTTATATTGAAACATCAAATCTGAATTCCCATACATTGACATAAATTAAATTTAATCACTTATAAAATACTATATATATGTATATATTTTATAATAATGATTAATATTAGGACCTTATGAGATATTAAATAAAAATTTAAAAATATTAATAATTTTTTTTTCAGAATACAAATTCATAGTTCATCCATCATTCTCTTTATTTAATAAGAATACACTGATGATTGAGGAACAAATAAATAAATATTTAATTAATTTTCTTAATTTAATATTATATATAAATCAATGAATGTATAAATTTATATTCAATGCTAAATAATTTATTACTTTGATAGTTCATGATATGGGATTGTATTTCACCCCAAATTATGAAAATATTTCATTGGGTACATATATATTATTTTACATTTTGATGATACCTTTTTTTAGAAAAATAATACATTATTTTAAATTATCAAATGGGATAAAAAATCACTATTTTTACTTAATAAATTAATGATTTCTATATGTTACTCAAATAATTAGATTTTTTAAATTTCATAAAACAAAACGAATTCATAAGAAAAAAATTAAATTAAATTAATAGTGAAACTTATTAAATCTAATCTACTAATCTATTAAAATTTTATATTATTACGAACTGATAAATATAGTAAATGTAATGGGAAAATGACGATGAAAAGTACTATTTTTATGCCATAATTAAACATTAAATTATCAAATACAATAAATTTATTTTAAAAATAAAAGAAACCAATTAAACGACATATAGTAATATTTGATAAAATAAAAATGAATTCAATATTTTTCAGTTATATTTGTTTTTGTGAATTACCTATTTGACAAGAGTGTGTAATTTATATTTTCAAACATTATTATTATGCCTTGTCAATTGCATTAATTTTTTCAATTATGGTATTTAATACATATTGTATATTTTTAATCTTAAGTAGTAATGTGAGTAGTGATATTTACAGCGTTTTAAAAGAAATTTCCAATACATTATGATTTTATATATGTGTGTTTGTTTTCCTAAAAAAATGGAAAGCATGAATTTTTATAAAATTTTGGTTTAGTGATGCTTACGTAATTGGAGATGTTCATAATTATTTTTCTGGTGATTCATTTTTCCTGCATCACATAGTTGATCAAAACCCTAATCCTCCACTCAAAACCCATTTTCCCACTCTATTTGATAGTTTTTATACTATAATATTCTATTAAATTATACCCTCACACATTCAAAATAAAAAAAACATTATAAACTCAGGTTATGAACACATATATACCGTATCACAATTTGAAATTATCTTTAGAGAATGAATAATTAATATAAAAATGTGTAAGAGAGTTTAGTGTTATTATTATTGTAACAAAATAAATGTTAATTTTCTTTAAATGGTTGATTCAATAATCTCATCACATGTAGATAAATAAAATGTTAACAAATATTTTAAGGAACATTCTATTATTCCTATTAATTTTGAACTAATGAGTTAAATTTCTATCAAATTCAAGGTCAATAATTATAAAGAGGTTGATATTAATACATTAAAAATGTCGAAGATAGATTATGTGTTGAATTTTTTTCATTTGAAAAAGTGGACATGAATTTTTTTGTTGAGATGTCATGGAACATAACATGATAGAATAGGATATATTCATAGTTATTTTAATAGTTATATCAAATTTATAAATAAGTGTTTTGTTCTGAAAAATTGAGACAATCTAGGACCATTATGAATGTTTTGTATATGTTGTATCATTATATTGAATATTTACCTATGATATGATAACATTAAAACATTATATATTACTTCAAATTGAATAAAACATATATATATATACATCCTTTTATATTATTGTATAATGAAATTTGGTGGATGATTTTGGTGTTTTATATCATGTAATCCATCTTTATTTATAAAAAAATTATCAATTATATTGTACATTATATGGATTATTATTCTATGTTCATCATATATTTAATGTCTCTATGAATACTATAATTCATTTAATTTTCGATTTAAAAAATTGATTAGTGGTTTTTTATAATTTTCATTGCATACATGAAACATACTTATTATGTGATCATTTTCTTTTAATTTGTTCTATAATGATAATCAGGGGAAATATGGTCTTTGAATAAATTAATTTCTTGATAATTTTTTATTTAATGGACTATATTATGTATCAAGTTAGAAATAATGCATAATTTTTTTTAAATATTATAATTTTCAAGATTCACACAGTGTTTTTCATCATAGGGAGGATACATAGTATACGAATAAATTTTATAATGGGTTTTTGTGATTAAGTCCATTCAATTTGAAATGGATCAAATTATTTATGAAATTTTTATACCTCATGTAAGATATTTCATTCATAATAGTAGTTAAATATTTTATTTCATGTCAAAAAAGTGATATATTGGATATTTCACAAAGAGTAAGGGGTTATATAATATATTTCACAATTTCTAAGTGGAAATATGTGATTAAACTTACGTCTCCATCACTTATGTCATAATTGATCATGTGAAACTAAAATATGATGTAATTAACTCCCACATGTTAGAGGCTTCTTATCAATTCAATAAACGATCTATAGTGTGAAAAAAGATGTCCAAAATGGGGATATTAATTTTAGGATCCCATGATTTGGGGATTAGAATATTGGAACCAGTTTTGGGGACCTAGGAAACTGAATGATGAACCATGGGTCTTGGGGAGTTATGAATAGTAATTTATATATAAAATGAATTTTCACCCTTATCTCTAGGGTTCACCCTTTTATTTTCATGATGGGTTACTTGGAAAATATAAATTATATAGGGTGTATGAGATTTCCTAGATATAATAATTTGTAATAATTCCCTATATTGAGGAGGATTGGGCGTAGCTATGACTTATTATACATTGGAGTTATGTTTCCACAATATTTTGTAGAATGTAAATGTGGTCTACCAAATAAGGGGGATCATATTAGTATTCTATATGTATATCGTAGATATAGGTTGTCCCAAAAATGAGGTTGCCTTAGTCAGGTATAACAATATAAGATTATTTCAATAAATGTTCATGGAATTTATGTTAGACGTAATTCTTTTCTCATTCATGTGATCTACGTAATAGTGTATTATATGATACTAAATATGTGTATGTTCATCAAGGGGCACACCGTAACATGGGAATATTTCCCTAGGTGGGAATCTATTATCTATAGAGCCGTGGGATGTGAAGCCAGATAGGTAGGGTGATTGCATGTTGAGAAAGTAATATATGGAAGGTGTCAAGTACATTAAATTCACATTACATCAATCATTAGGAATTAGATAATACCCTTTTATGAATATATTATATTTTTATTTTATTTTTCATTATTTGGAAAAGATCCCAATTTACTACATATTCTAATGAAACCATTTAAAATTTTCCAAAAAATTATTACATTATATTTTCTATTATTCTATGATAAACATGATTTTATCTAATTTTTAATGACAATAATTGAAGAAAAAAAATTATACCAACATGAAAAAACTAAATAAAAACAAAGAAGCTGAATTGACTCAATCTCACTAAACCCAACCATACCCAACTCAACACGAATCCTATTGAACCAAAACAAAATAAATATATTATAATTTAACTCTAACAAATTGAGTATACCAAAAAAATGACATAAAATAAATTGAACTAATTTAAAGTAACCTCAATTATGTTGATCAAAATGAAAAATAATAAGAATAAATTGGACCATCCTACACATTTAAAATATTTCTTGAGTAAAATAAAAATTACATCAATAGAATTGAATGGAAGGAGATAAAAAATAATATAATCAACTAAAGAGAACTGAAAAAATAGTATTGACTAAGCATCCCCAAAATGAACAAATCCTAATGAGCCAAAAAAATTGAACGAAAATTAATGATCTAAAATAGAATGTAATAAAACCTCATTAAAATCACCTAAATGAACATAATGTAATAATAATAAAAATAGCATGAACTCTCTGAGTATTACCAAAAGAGATCTAAAAAAAACATTATGTATCGAAAATAATATAATTTTAAAAAAATATAAAATTTATTTATAACATCTAACAATATAAAATAAAATAGATATTACACATTCAGAAAATAAATGAATCAAATTAAACAAAACTAACATAGTCCAATCTAACTATTAATTAAGTAAGGAAATTTAATAAAGAATAATCTGTGCAAAAAAACCAAAAAAATGAAAACAATGAAATCATGAAAAACTAAATAAAATATATAAATACTATATAATCAAGTAGATAATATTCTAACATAAATAAATTTACCAATAAAATCTAAATAAACCATGGTGGCGTAAATTAAAAACCCTTTGAAAAACTGAATCAACATCATACAAGATTATATATATATATATATATTTATTTATTTAATTAATACAAAAAAATATAATTGAAATAAATGGAATCAAACTATATTTTATTGATCATCAATATTGAAAAATTATGCCGAATAATTTTCATAAGGATTGAGGTGTTGAGAATGGTCTTGACTATGAAGAGGTATTCACTATGAAGGGGATGAATTAGGAATATGGAGGCATCAGGAAGGGGGAACTATGGGATTCAATGTTGAAGATGTAAGAGGGATACAAAGCTGAGGGACACATAGTGGGATTATAAGATTGATTTTGATGTGTGAATAAGAAAATGGATGGGATTGTTTCATAGAGGCTAGGGGCACTCTATGGTCTTCTGGGATTGATATCAAAGAGAAAATAGGGGTGTGGGGGGAGTGGATCACTGTCAAAGTGGGAAGATAGTTATTGAGGGAGTGTTCATAGAGGGGAGGGACTTGAAATTTTATAGAGAAGAGGGATACAGAGGGGAAGATCTGTTGAATTTTATGGTATTACAACCAACGATGTCAGTGGTCCGTGGAGGAGATGTTCTAGCATATGATTGATGTTATTTCTAACATTTAATAAAAAATGGAATTAGATAATATATATCCACAATTTAAATAATACATGAAGATAGGTGTCTGGTAATATTTTCTTTTTCTAATTGATATTAATGAATATTTTAATGAAATATATCATAAAATTCCATAACTTATCATACTTTTAATAAATGATAATATCATTCATGTGTACGATGAATTAACGCCTTGTGAAGAAGTGTAGTTAATTTTTTATTAACTCACCATATCTATAATATATGTAAGTGTAATTGTAAAAATAATATGACACATATTGTGTTTATATTTAATCCTACAATGAATAAATTAATCCAAATATTTTTCCTCATTATCATTAGAGAATTAAAACAATACCGCTGTTTATGTACGATATACCGTATCTGGGTTGACAATATAGTTTTTTTTCGTTACCATTATTTTTAAATTGTTTTAATGTTAAATTTATGTAATCAGTTGAAAATTATGTAACCATTAACATTGTTTATATTATTAAATAATTATTTCATTGACATTAGTCAACATGACAAAGAGATTATGGTCATATTAGTCCTTTACCATCAACATGACTGATGTTTAATTAATTGGGTATGTAATTGAATATGGAATCATAAAAATATTATAAACTAAAAGATAAACCTGAAAAATGTTCTAACTAATTAAATAATTAACATTTGTTTACTCGTCATGAATATAAGAATCACACTTGACTTTTTAGTAATGTGATCAACGTTTAATCTCAATATAAGCTTTGATGATAAATATTTTATTTTAGGAATGAAATTTAGTTTTATTGGTTGTTATAATTACCATTTACATATAAGATCATTAATACTTCATACGTTATTACATATTATATTATAATTCTTGTAAATCTCCCATTAGAGTAATGATTCCAATGTCGGTAAAGCTATATGGTTTTATGATTCAATTTGGACATATATGGGATTGTTTATACTTCAATTTCCATTATTTGAAAATATATTTTCATTTTAAAATTATATCAATTTATTTTATCTTCATCTATTTATTAATGATTTATTCATGGAATTATAATACTTTCCTCTCATATGCTGTTAAATCGGGTGATAAAATGATTTTATGAAAAACAAAACTCATTATACTATTCATATCAATGTATTTGGCCTTCTATATAAATGTTTTCTAATAAAGGATTCAAATATTTTTTAGTATTTCCCCATGATTTTCATATTTAATTTTTACACATTGTTTAATTTCTTAAAAATAGATTAAAAGGAATATTCTTTTCATTTTCCAAACTATTTATTGAATAATATTTATTGAAAATGTAAATGTAATCATTGTATAAACATGTACGAAATTAATGTCAATTTCCTCCATCATAAAAATAATTTTTATTGAATATAAATTAATATGATTCCAAGTATATTTTTCAATGAAAAATATTTGATCATAATTCTTTTAATATTTATGTATTCAAAAATTATTTTAAATATATAAATTTTTCTTGTGAATTTTTTATTCATTTTAATGTAATATATATTAATCAATGGAAAAAACATTTAATATTGTATAATTATTCAAAATTTGATATATATTTTTCCCAAATGATTACCTATATTACTATAACTTCATTTGATAAGGTAGTATATGCCTTCGGTTAATTTCTCAAATGAATTTATTATTAACTTTACATTGATTATGATGTTTGATGTGATAATGAAATCCATTTTATTTATATCGTTATTTACTATGTTCTATAATCATATTAACTTACTTTTTAAGTAACACAATATTATTTGACATGTTATGAAGGGTGTCCCTATAAATCACTGCAATTAATTAGGTAATGTTATAGTATCGTGAGATGAAATTTATTGAATTAGAGAGTAATCCTAATTCATTATGTTTCTTTTTCCACCATTAGATTTTTTTAGGAAGTAAGACTTTACTCCAGTTTAGGTCTTTTTAAAATTTTCTCCAACCTTACTCATGTCACAATTATATTATTATAAATTCTTATTAATGATGTGAAAAATAACTCGAGTTTTCCTTCTATGTTATTATATCATGTAATACCTTTGTGTCACATTTTATTAATAATAATCATGTTTATTCTATTAATAGGATCTATAGCTCACCCATTTTATATATCCATTCCTCATCTTATCATATGTTCTTTTAAGAGCACAAAATAACAAAGGAGATCATTAGGGAGAATAAAATAAATATGTCTAATTAACATTATACTCAATTTGATTCATTATAAACAATTTCATCCAAAAACAGTTGGTCTCATGAAGAATGGATTAGTAATTAATTCATATCTATGTTAAAAACATGTAAAAATATTTTTCAATGGATTGGTTTATTTAAGAAATATTATAATAGGTTGAGGAGAAACTCACAATCTCAGTACTACAAATGAAGAAAAAATATTTAGCCTTATACCATGTTATTAAAAATTATTTTCCCAACAATAAATGGTATTAAAAGATAAAATATCGGTCTTTCATTATAATATAATAATGATTATATTATTTATTATATATCCCATTTTAAATGTGATGGAGAAAATGAGTGCATCACTAGAGGGGGGAACATAAAATATATCATTTAACACATCACAAGTATTGTGAATCAAGAAAATCTATACATTCCTGATAACCCCACGGAATGTTGATAATGATATTTTCAATCACAGTAATGATCGTAATTCATAATTTTATAGTATAAATTTATTATTGGGGTTTGTTTCTTGTTTAAAATAGGAGTAAAATGTAAAAAATATGTTTTTACAATATATGTTATAGTATTCCTGTAAAAATGTTTCATATTATATATATCATAATAATATATTTCAATGATGTCTCAAATATGAGATTCTATAAATATATTCCCATGTACATTATATTATAGAAAACATTCATAATTATTATTGTATAAATATGTTCTTCATTATTTGTATATCCATTTTATAAATATAGTTGTCAAACTAAACTATATATGCTTTTCAATAATCCTTGGTTGTCATAAAAAATTTATAAGTTGATTGAGGAGTAAAATAGGTGTCTTAATGGAATTTAATGAATATGAGAAACGTTAACCCAATTATTTTAAATTTAATATAATTTATAATTGTGGGAATAATGAATTTATTAAAATAAACTTATTAAATTTGGTTATTATTTTTATTAAAAAAAATTCAATGTGAGAAATTTAATTCCACATATTATAATAATATTTATTCTTAATGACTTAATTTTTTTAATGATTATGATGGAATTTGTTATTGTAATTCTATTCAATCTGTTCTTAGTATTGGGTGAGAAGCATAAAATAAAACCAAGTCCATGTGATAGTGTTCATTGAGATTTTATTATGAAACATATTTGGAAATTTTAACATTAATACATACCTACATAAAGCTAAATCCATTATTATTCATGTTGTGTAAGGGTAAAAAACACTTGTATGATGGTCAAATAATATTGACTACTGTCATATTAGTAACATTCTTTGTGTTGTGTAGAGATAACTCAAATAATTTTATGGATATATGAGGGTAGTAATGAATTTTAGGGAGACACATAATGCTAAGAACATGTTTTAGACTATACATAAATATTAAATGTGGAATGTAATAGTTTTTGAATGGTAGGTGGATACCATTATGAAGAAAAGACAGAGATTCTTACTCATGTATTATATTTATTTACAGTTCATTATAAATTTTATTCATTTCATGTATAATGTTCAATCCATGTTATGGGAATATTTAATTGTATCATTAAATTGAAATTATCCATGAAAAGTTTATATAAACAATACATTACATATGTTATGGTAAACAAGATGTTGATTTAATATAATATAAGAAATACATTATATAGTAAGGCTGATCAACTATCCGGAAAGGGTAAACAATTCTCATAGTAAAATTTATTCAATCCTCTATTGTGGTTCTCATGAATATATGATTTTTTATGAGGAATAAAATTAGAAATTCAATGATCATATGAATTCAATTTCATATGATCTGGGTTTTTTATAATTAAACATTATTATTTTTTAGTTTATAATGTTTTTTTACGAAATTATGAGTATCATATTACTTAAATAGTATTTACATTCTCTTTAGAACACATGTGATTTTGGATGTTTTATGGGTGAAAATATGATATATCTATAACAATTAATTCTTATTAAAATAGATATTTAATTCTGAAGATTAGTTAAAGTCAATATATATGGACAAACAATTTCAAAAACACATTGAACATCAATAAAAAATATATATTGGATAATTAATCAAATGATTATATTATAATTATTGAAAATTCATCTGGAATTATGAGTTTAAGGGCGTGTATAATTTTGGACAATATTAAATTAATTTTATACAAGATAGAAAATATTTAATGTTAATATGTGTTTCATATGGATAGTAAAACATCTAAAAGAATATGACACATTATTCTCTACATTTACATATATTGAATGATTTAAATAAGTGATTTTTTTTAAATTATAATGAGTCAAATATTATAAAAACATGAGTTGACTTAAATGAATAGTCATAACCAAGATACATGTTTGTCTGAATTATAATAAATCAAATATGATGATAGGATTAAATGAGAAGATCACTTAAACCCAAATATAATGGATTATCTGTATTTTGATCATATAAATTAATGTTCATGGTAGGGAAATTATATATCATTGGGTACTAAATAGGTATTTATATAATTTTATAAGGAGAAATTATCATAACCCAAACCATTTTCATAATATTTTAACAAACTTTAACATAATTATCCATTACTAAAAATAGTGGATGGAAAAAAATCTTGACTTCATAAGTCTATGTATAAATATAAAAAACATGAAACCCAAATAATAAATCATTTTTTGAATCTCTAATATTTTCCCCTAAATCTATAGGAGCTCATAGTACTATAAAATATTAACTGGGGAATTCATAAAAAAATCGAGTGATCTAAAAATCACAATGTAGGAGTACACATGGAATAAAAGAATAACATATTTGTTATATAGAATAAAATAATAAAAAATTCATGGATCAAAAATAAATAAATAAATAAATATATGTATAATATAATTAATAAGGATACATAATATGCATTTTAAATGACCATTACAATCAATTCCTTTATTGAAATCTAGTGTTTTGTGTGTACTTGGAGTTCATGTTGACTTATTTGAGAACTATTCCATAATTTATCATTTTGTGAATACTATTTATCAGATTGTAGTGCATTCCAATGATATCCCTTTTGATGTTGACTCATCCAAGGATGTCTCATCCAACAACGACTCATCCAATTACGACTCGTCCAATAGCTACTCGTCCAATAGTGACTGGGGAACAATGTTTCCATCAACCTATAATTTCACCCCATTGACATTATATTTAATATAAAATGCATTATAATAAATTTTTAAAGGTCTTAAGGCCGATTAAAATACCTTGACTCCAATATAAATTTTTCTAAGTGTCCTAGTTCATTTACTCATTCAAAACATTTGATCTTGACTACATATGCCTTTAATGTAAAATCTAAAATGTATCTAAAAACACTCCTCTTTTTAGATTTTTTTTAATTCCTAATATATATTTTTCCATTTTTATTCCTTCATATTTTCCTTAGTATTGGATTCCCAAAGATTTTTTCTCTTATAGGAGTCATGCGTTCCAACTTCAATACTTGGTTCATGTTTCCCTTGTAGTTTTCTACAACATGCACACCCCCTTTTTTGTGAAACTAGGATATATCAATCTATGTTCTATATAAGGTTTGCTCTACCTATTTTATTTTTTGTTTCCTTATTTGTTTCCTCAATTTTCTCATTTCTATGTGATGTAATGTGATATCTATGTTTCTATGGTATCTTTCTCAGTTCTTGGTTAGTGTGGTGTTGCCACAACTTCCTCAGGTGGTTGCAGTTATTGTGATAGAGGTGGGAATGATCTGTTGTGTTGGCACATTCTTACATAAATAATGTCAAATACATTTTGAGCTAGGGGATTATCTTCATCCCTATTTACATGAGAGAAATTTTACAGTTATAATGTTTTATACACTACATCACAAAGAAATTGGTCTACTTAAATATTTTAACCGAATTAAAGAATTGGAATCTTTCCTTAGCCATGTAACTTCATCTTGAATTTCTAGATAGTGTGGTATATCTTACGTGAAATTACCATGTTGTGTTCATTAAAACTAATAAAGTATGTAATGTTATGATTAATTGAAAATTACATAAATAAACTTTTAAGGAGGCATGTTGATTAATCTAGTTATTGTTACTGTGTTTTGATTGTAATCAAAAGGATGAAATTAGGAATAATTAATTTAAATAGTTAATTATAGATGGAATTAAGAATCAGTTTTATTATAATGGTAGTGCATTATAGAGTTCTAAGCTACCTATTTTCATATAAATTCCATGAACATTATTCATTGGAGTTGTGAGTGCTCCATTTTTATGGTTGTTATTGAATCTATTGTTAGTCCATTTTCTTTACATTCTCCACTGCATGAAGAATATGTTCTTTATTACCATCCTTCCAATAGAGTATATGACACATTGGCTATCCTAAGTCATTTTTTTTATATTCTTAAGGATAGATAGGTTTATGATCCTACTATATGTGAAAAATACACGATGATTAATTCACCATCGTACTAAGTTGAACACCTTGTGTATGGTTTCATATAATTCTTTTACAAAATACATGGAAATGTTTAAAATGGTAGTGTTGTAAAATAAATTAATGGATGATTTTTATCCCATTTGGTTTGATCTTGATGGTAAGCAATGTTGAGGTTATACATCTGAGGAAATGTAAAGTCGGGTTGGTTGTGCATAGAGGGCATGTAATGTTGTTGTGATTTTAATGAATATGATTTGGAAATGATGGTGGGTAATTAATGGTTAAATAATTAATTAATATAATGTGAAACTGATGAAAAGGGATATGTAACATAATGTAGCTCTTTAAATTGTTTTTCAATTATGGGATATCTAGTCTAATGTGTAGAAGCTGATAGTCAGATAGACATTAGACACAATCATGTCTAAGGCTATGTTTTTTCCCCTAGTGTGGTTTTGAGGCATGTTATATCTTGTAATTTTTGTGTTTCCATAGGCTACCCCACACTATCATTTATGGAAACCAAAACCCCTGGGATTATGAGAAATAGGAGTTTTTCCCCAATATCAAAATGAAATGATTGACGGATCACTTCCCCCTCTGGTCGAGCTCTCTTCTCTTGGTAGTTACTATTATTGGTATTCATGCTAGTTATTTTTCCACATATATTTCTTTAGAGGGTTGTAGTGACTTTTGGTTATTTCACACAAACATATAATATATATATATATATGGAATATTATAGTTATAATGTGTATAGGCATTTATGTCTTGAGGATACTTACTCTTTTTATTGGTTGTACTAGCTCGAGGTATAGTACATGAGTTTTGAAACATGTTATTTGTGTTGTGGTGGCTCCAAAAATCTACTTGGTTATTTCTGATTATGTGGATGGTTTGTTGCTTCACCTAGGTGATTGTGGGATATCCTTTGTATTGTAGGAGAGTCAGGTTGTGGTGCTCTCCCTGGTGTCTTCAAGCCATCCTTTTTCAAGATAGATGGTAAGGACATGCAATGTTTGGGAAAAGATAGAAACCAGTGGGGAAGAGGTAGCGGGGTACCCTTAATAATCATTATTATATTCTAAAATATGGTAATTGTTAGTTGGTGAGAGTATCGATGTTGAGGTTGGGATCATAGTATATATATTTAAGTGATGATTTAGTCTCACATATTGGTTATTGTGCATAAACACAATTTTTGTACTTTTTCACTAGATTCTACGAAAGGGATCCTACAAAGTATACTATAATACTCAGTATATTTTATATAAACTATTTTTTTCAAGCCATTTGTAGAAGGATGATGATCAGGATAATTACTACTAGCATGAGGTTTTATAGGAGCTATTTGGGATTCAGGGTCATTACCTTTTTACTCTTTATTGTTACTTTTAGTTTCTCCTCTTTAGTTATAGTAGTTCAGGAATGACATTACATATTTGTACATGGGTTTTCTTTTATATTTTTTGGAGCTATATTTGGTTGGTGTCTGTGTTATCGATATCTTTTTCATGTTTTCTCCTAGAGAGTAATTTATCCAATTGGTGTGGTTATTATACCCTTGATCCAAGTCCCCAACCAAGGGCCTACTAGAGGTGGACTTGAGATACATTATCTCTCTTCTCACATTTGCGGCCCATGATGGGTACACGTTGTGATGAGGGGGTTGTGATTTAGTTATATTAATGGTATGATAAAAAGATAAAATTGAAATTGGAGATTGTAATAGGTGTGGTTTAATGGCTTGGAAGGTAAGGGTTGTTAGCAATGTTTATCAAGAAGTATAATCAGTGGAGACCAGAACATTCAAATGTATATAGGCCACATGTTATCTGATGCATGAACCATTATGTTTAAATAGTCCACTAAATGAGGTGATGCTAGTTGTTGGGAGAAGGCCTTGGAAAGGATCATGCATCATTTTCCTTTTTGTATTTGTTTAAATTGGTAGAACTTTTGATATGTTAATCTAAACTGAATAAATGAAAAAAAATAATTAATGTTAATTCCTTTAATATTCCATGTATATGTGATATAATTGTTTTTTCATTTTCAGGTATAAGTCTAGGATGACGTCCTCATCAGGTTTGCATGGTAGGTGTTCAATAGGATGCACGAGTATATCACTGTAGAGTAAAGGATTGTGATGACAACACTCTATGAGTTTTAGCACCAGAGTCTACAGAAGTATGAGGGTAATGTTACATATATGTTAACATAAGACTGGTTGGGGTGGGTGAGATAGAAATCAGTTCGATCCTTGCTCAGATGGGGAACTAGGTATCATTGTTTGTGATGATGGGGAGTGGGTAAGTAAGCAAATGGTCGTTCATGATCCTTGTAGATCAAGAGGAGTTGGTAGTCTCATGTGAGATGTTCGGAGAATAGTTCTGTGCATAATTTCATTCATCGATTGCAAATGTTAGAAGTCTCCTAGAGTTTTTCCCTTTGACAAGGAATCTATAGTGTGTGAGAGTGCAGGATCCATTTCAGAAACCTTTAGTGATATGCTAAAGATATATTTTCAGATGAGGAGTCTAGGAAGTGTCATTTTTTGGAGGATTAACATCCAAATATCCAGTTCTAGGTCACCACATTTATGTTAATGAAATATTCCAAGGTTATATAGAAGGCATTGGAAACCAAGAGGGAATTATGAAGAAATATATCATCATGAGAGGGGATTTTTTATTATTCCTCTCAAAAAAGATATATGGTACAAGGTTATTAGTTTTCAATACATAAGAGTTTCTATTCTGTTAGTGGTAGGTCCCATCTATTAGTATCTCATATCTCTAGGGGAAGAATCTCCCAAACCTATTCTAAGGGTTCATGAACTTTGTTTTCTTATGGTTAAAGAATTTATCAACCACATGAGTGCCTAAAATTTTAGTGTGGTTAGCGTGTTACCAATATTGCACTTTTGGTTCTTCCATTTAGGCAGATCAAAAAATGCAATAACAGCATGTTGCACCAGTTTGGATTAGCTTAGAGAAAATAGTGCATTAGAAGACATCCTCAGGATGATCCCCATCCTCAAATTGTAGAGTGTGGCCAAGGAGGTGGTTATCTGTAGGTTTATAGATTTCTTAGAGAAGGTCATGGATAGCTTCATGTGTTTGTGTTGACAGTGCTATGCGATCCATACATCGTTTTAGGGTATACATTTCATGGTTTCATCTTTGTTGTATGCCTTGTTTGATTCATGAGTGACACATTACTTCATATCACATGCCATTTTCCATGACTTGGTACCTGAGGAAGAGAGGATTTTAGTTCCCTTGGCGTTGACTACATCAGTTGTAGGTTAAGAAGAATTGTTTTATATTTATAGAGACTGTGAGCAGGTGCTGGGGTAACACCGCTCTTAAGGAGAATTTATATGATTATGGATACTACCACATGATGTCATTCTCGATATAGTTTTTTTTGTATCTGGTGATGGATATTTTATATTTCATCTTGGGGAAGGTGGTGTTCTTCGATGATGAGGGAGATCAAAAAACTTTTGTTTGTGAGTGAGACCCTCAGATGTCTCAATGGGGTGCACCTTCCTGGCCATCATTGATAGAAGATTTGACATTGAGTTAATTATGAAGATAAATAGTAGTTGTTCCTAGGGTAATTAGACTGTACCCTAATGCATTTCTATAAGAGGATGTAGGGTTACCACCTCAACGAGATATATAGTTCGAGATCAAGCTACAACCAAGCACATATCCTATCATGATATCTCCATTTAGGATGGAACCTTAGGAGTTGTGGGAGATTCCTATAATGCTCAATGGTCTATTGTAGTGTGGTTTTGTTCAGATTATTTAATCACCAAGGTTTTCCCAACATTTATTCAGGAAAAAGGAAAATAACAATTTGTTGTTTTTTGTCGATTATCATCACTTTAAAAAAGTGACAGTGAATAATCATTATCCTCATCTATAGATTGATGATTTATTCTATCAATTGACAGTTGAATGATTGTTCTCCAAGCCAGACATTTAGTCCGAATTTAATGTTATGTATTTGAAGGATGATGTTATCATAATGATTTCATTCCGTTGTCATCATGCGTATTACAAATTCCTGGAGATTCCATTCAGGGTAAAGACTGCTCTAGTATTGGTCATGGGGTTGATAGACATTTTGTCTCATGAGTTTAGGGATAAGTTCATTGTGTTTTTCACCAATGAAATCCTTGTGTACTCCATATCTGAGGAGGATCATGCAGTTCATCTTTGTTCCATTTTGGGGGTTCTTTACTAACAACAACTATTTTTTATTTTCTCAAAGTGAGATTTATTAGCTCGAGAATTCCCTTTCATGGGGAAAGATTTATCCCAATAAGAAGTATCTATGGATATATCGATGAAAGAAGAAGTTCTATTGTGGGATTCCCACACGAAATGGAAATATGTCTGAGTTTTCCTCTGTCTTACATGATATTAGAGGTGGTTCATGGCATATTTCTCATTGGATTACAATACTATGACAATATTGACCAAGATGGGACATGCATTCGAGTGGAATGTCACATGTCAGATAGCCTTCATGTATCTGAAGGAGAAGTTGGAAAGTTCTATAATTCTTTGTATGCAATCAAAGTAGGTACATTTTGAGGTTTTCTATGATGCTACATCTGTGGGGTTCAGTTGTGTTTTGATGGAGTAGATATCAGTTGTTTCTTATCGGTCTTGAAAGTTATGTCCCCATGAAAATAACTATACACCCATGATATTTAGATGGAAGTAGTGGTGTTTCCCCTAATGTTGTGCAGACATTCCAATATTGTTGACCATTACTGGTCATCACTGATCATATGATCTTAAGTTATATTTTCTCCCATCGTGCTATGAACTTATTCCATTGTAGGTGGATGGAGTTATTGTAGGATTATGACTTATAATACATTTAGACACCTAGAAAGGATAATATTGTAGCTGATGAACTAAGAAGGAAGTCGTGTAGTGATGTCATTTTTTGAATCATGTGATTCCTGGAGAGTGATAGACGAACATTAAACATTACATCGGGATTTGGAGGATTTTGGGGAAGAGGTTGTGTTTTCTAGATAATGGTGAAGTCATCTCTGGGGAAGCTGGTAGAAGAGTCCTTATTGGGAGATTTATAGGTGGAGGTTTGGAGACACTGAGATGTTTATGAAGAGGCCCCAAATGCTTGTTCTGAGGATAAACAACAATGGGTGTTGTTTCAGGGAAGGATTTGTTTCCATTGTATTCTCATGAGATGATTCTAATAGAGTTCTATAATAAACCTTTATCAGTATATTCTAAAATAAAAAAATTATAAATCTTTGAGGAGTGATTTTATGAGGCCTATGTTAAAGAGTGCAGTTGTAGTGTTTGTGTCTCAATGCTTGGACTTCCGGAAGGTGAATGTCGAGCGTCGTGTTCCAAGTAGTTTACTACAGCTGTTAGTTCCTCCTTTGTGGAAGTGGTGGGAAATCTTTATGGAAATTTTTAATAGTTTACCATGATATTGGTGATGATATGGTTTTATATGGGTTTTAGTGTACTATTTGACAATTTCAACCCACATTATAGTGATTTAAGAGTAATGTTTTCTAGAGGGTTTGTTGAGGGAGTTTCTGGAGAAGGTGCTGAGACTCGATGGAGTCCCGAGGAAGATCTTTTCGATTGAGATCCTCATTTTACTTCTATTGTGTAGTGTGGTAACCTCTACTATATTGGCTCACAACTATAACATATCCCTTTATTTTATCAGTAGTTGGATGGTTATATAGATCAGACCATCCAAACATTAGAATAAATGATGGGAAAATGTTTCCTAGATTTTCTAAGTTCCTAGATGATGAACATTCCATTGGTATAGTTGGATTACAATAATAGTTTCTATTCCACCATTTGTATGGAACTATTTGAACCCTTATATAGTCATCCATTTCGTTCTCCATTGTGATGAACTGGAGGTGTAGAGTTATCCATTTTCGAGTTGTACCAGGTACAAAATAAGACAATGATGTTTTAGGTGAATCATGAGAGAATGAATTCATCATAGGATCATTGAATAATACTATGGTGATCATAGGATAATACCTTTAGAGTTTTATGATACAGATCACACATTTTTGAAGGTGCCTCCCTATCATGGGAAGGAGAGGTTTGGTCAGGTGAGTAATCCTTCTCCCCAGTTTGTTTTTCCTTTTGAGGTGTTGGAAGGTGTTGGAGACATGGCTTATTGGGTATCACATCCCCCATAAATGAGCTAGATAAATGATGTTTTCATGTGTCACAATTCTATCATTATCATAATGACTAATCTCAGATAATTTATTTTGTAATGATCGATGTTAAAAATGATGTGACCTTTGAGGAGTGGCCTATAGAGATGAGAGACCTTGTGGAGATGGTGTTTCACGAGGATGATATCCACAAGGTTTTTGGATTGTGGAGTTATGGTGGCATGGAGGAGAGTTCTTGGGAATATGAGTCACATACATGTGCTCAATATACTGAGTTCTTTTATGTTTATCACTTCTCTTATAATGTTGTTCCATTGGTGGTTGTTGACCACTTATGTTAATGAGATGGATTTCCCTTATTGCTTGTAGTGTCATTATTTAATTTGAAATGTATCACCCATGGGAGAGTATTTAGGAATTTTTTTTAACATGTGGTTTTTCATTGTCCCTGTGATGATGTGGTTGAGCTTATGTGGTGGTGAGAGCCTTGAGAGGTATCTCATTAGATGGTTGTCCAAACCCTTTTTTTATTTCTTTTCTTGTTGGTTTTGGATTCATGAGAATGCAATGTTGTGAAAGGTATTTCATGTAATGGATTGGACCACATCAATAGGTTCCTTCTTGAAAGATGATCATTGGGGGGTTCTGGGATGTCATGGTGACATATTTCAACCCTTTTTAAAAAATCTTTTTTTTAACAGTGTTTCCATGTCCATATCTCATTATAACAGTAGCTCATCCCAACGATAGCTCGTTCCAATGGTAGATTATTCCAACAATACATCGTTCTAATGGTATCATGTTCCAATTGTGTTTAATTGAAACAATATCTCATTCCAATAGTATCTCATTCCAATAGTGACCCATCCAATGGTGAATCTTCCAACAGAAACTCGTTTAATGATAACTCCCCAATGAGGACCCGTCCCACAATGACTTTGAATAGGGTGTCCACCTTCCTACAACTTCACCCCAATGATATTATATTTGAAGTAAAATTCAATCCAAGAGATATTAAGGGATTAAATATATTTCAATGACCATATACCCTAAGTAAATTTTTATAAGGGTCTTGGTGCCTTTACTCATTCAAAATACTTGAGCTTGACCATTTAAACCATTAATGAAAAATCGAAACCATATCTTAAAACAAAACTCCATTATTATTTTTCCAGATGAATGAGATATCTTAATCCAATGTTTTTCTTTATTACTTTAATTTTTATGTGATTCCAATAGTTCTTCCTCCCATAAGATCTATGTGTTCCAATTGGTTTCGATGGATCTTGTTTCCCTTGGAGTTTTCTGTACCATGTGCACCCCCAATTTTTGTGCAACCTTGATGTATCGATATATCTTCGATATAAGTAATGTTCTGCCAGTTCTATTCTTGGTTACTAGTTGTATTTCTTATTGTTCCTCCTTTCCATATAATAGCATGTTATGTCCATGTTTATAATGGAGTTATCTCCATTATTGGTTGGTGTAGTGGTGGAGAAGCATCCTCAGGTGGATGCAGTTACTACTAGATAGGTGGTCATGATCTTTTGTGTCGTAATGTTCTTGTATATTAAATGTTGTAATCATTTTGAGGTAGTGTATTTGATTCTTCTGTATTTACATACACGAAATTTTATACTTATCTTGGTTTATTCCAAGGATCATAATGAAATTTCGACTAATTATGTATTTGTACTCCATTAAAAAATTGTCTAACTATATAAAGAGGCATGTTGATGAATGAAATTGTTTTTATTGTGATATGATAGTACTCTAAGGGATTTTTTTGTGAATGTTTATTTGAATTTTTTAATTAATGTTGGAATAAATAACTCGTTGTATCATAAATAAAAATCCTTATATGGTACTATGTTACCCTATTTTTGTAAGGTCCATGAACCATTTTCTTTAGATCTGTGAGTGCTAGTTTTGTGGGATGGTAGAATGCCTTGTTGTGGACCAATATTAAATATTATGTGTTGTTTTTTTAATTAAACATATTTTATAGAGTGATCATGTGATGGGTGATCCTGTAGGGTTGATGTGTCATGTGTTAGTATGGTTTCCTAGTGGTTGGGGTAGCAGTTGACTCCTACTATGGTGAGATAGATTAGTCTATTCACATTGCGGTCGGGGGGGCACTAGGTAAAGCATAACAGAATGAATATGGGCATGCCCATTAAAGATAAAGTTGTTGATATTGAATTGTAGAGATCCAAATCTTGACATAAATGGACATTACATTACTTTTGCGGAATACTTAATACATAACAAAAATAGTCACACAAGGACCGTAATAGTTTAGTGTATTTGGAAACTCGGAACGTAATCTTCTAATCCTGGTGAAAGATCTTTAACATCTCCCATAAAGATATTCCCCTTTTGTTTTCTTACATAAAACCTTTTTTTATATCCTGGGGGAAATAAAACATATAAAGGGTGAGATAAAATGATCAATAAGGGTAAGAATGGATAAAATAAAACAAATCATATACATTTGAACTTAAAAACATGAACATAATGTTTAAACAACAAAATCTTGAGAAATGAAATAAAACATGGAAGAACATAAGGCATAGATCATAAAGAAACATTAATCATGAAAAAATATCATGGGAATAAAACATGTAATTGTGGAACCCATTCAGCACTTGTTATTATTTCCATTGTAGCCAAGGCATTGCTGCCAACACCATCTTAGTGGACAAAGTCCCTTTTTGAATCTAGTTCACACCTCGTTTCAGTCCTGTAACACTGAACCGAATTAACTTACTATTCCAACCATTACTATCTAATGAGATATAAATCTTTACCCAATGCATTGGAGGGAGATATAGGTCCCACCGATCTCATAATGAAATCATTCTTACTTGTGCCACAAAATAAACATACATAATTCATAATAACCCAACGAATAAAATGGGTTTCATAAACATAATCCCATCATAACATAATACATATAATAGAAATGGATATCATTTCTTAATAAGAACAGTGAAACCATGTAAATCATAGAGACATTATACTTGAAATATACACATATGAAATAATGTCATCTTAGATGGAAAATGGTTTTGATAAAACACTTGAAATGAATTCCTGAGGAAAATATCCTTTCTTCTTCAAAATCATTTTTCTTTTCACAAAATTTCATGCAATTTTAAAAGAAAAGGATTTTGTTGAAAATATTCATGAAATAATTTTGATGAAGCTTCATGAAAATAAGTCTTCATAAAACCATAAAAAATCCTTTCATGCCGTAGAAGTTAAAAAAACATTCTTCTCGTACTTTTGCCGGAAATGTCAAAAAGTACCTCTTAAAAGAAATATTCCATACATAAAATTTAGTAAAAGTAAAAAATGTGTAAAAAGGACTATAAACATACATGAAATTTTTTAATAAAACTTGGACATGGATGATAAATATAACCCTAGTAAATACTTATGTATATGCAATCTGGATAGAAAACAATTGAGATTGCAAAATTATCCCTTACCTTAGATCTGATATGCTCCGTACGTATCCGAACCTCCTGTATAATGATTTCAATAATCTCATTGACTTATTAAAAAATCATATTAATTGTTATGATATCATATATGTTTCAATTATGTCTTTATATTATCCGTTCTTTTGTAAATCCCATGCTAAAGTAGTATTTTGAGAAAAATCATTTCATTTATCGTATCTGTTTTGACTTGTCGTTCTTGATATTATTACTTATATCCTGATTTACATAATTCCAGAATGTAAAACATGATTTATATATAATATATATTCATCATATACATATGTATATTATAGATCGATAAAAGGAATGAAATACACCGTTCATGGAGGTGGTAGGTCGTACGTACGCATGAACGATGTTTTCGTTTCCTTATTGAGTTGAATGAAACTAAATAGATGACATACATATATATATACATAAATCCAGTAACATTATTATTTCATATATTTCATTATTATTCATTATATATACTATATGATCATTCATTTATGTTTAACATTGAGAATTAATCTCATCGCGTCATAGAGACAGTAGTCCGTACGTACGCACGAGCGATGATATCATTCCCATAATTAATGAATAAAATTGGCATGAATGGTATAATATATCAGAATCATTATGATTTTATAATAACCATATATAGTTATTCTTCACACCATTATACCCATCCATGTAAAGTGTTGGTGGGAAAACTGATTTCACAATGGCGTGGATACAGTATTCCATACGTACGCTCGCGTGGTGATTTCATTTTCCATAGGATGGATAGATGGTGAAATAGGGTAGTTTCATACTTATAATAACATATATGTATTTTATTTATACTGATGTTATTACTTCATAATGAAACAACTAAATAAGAAGAAGTTGAAGAAGAAATAAAGTTGAAAGATTCGGTAACAGACATCACCTCTTCTTCGAAGCGCCTTATTGAGAACTCCAATTATGGCACTCAAATTTTTCTTTTAAGAAGACCAGGACCTCTAGGATTTTTCTAGGGAAGTTTAGAAGAGAATTTTTCAGGGGTTGGACGAGCATTAAGGCTCAAAGTGGTGTGAGGAAGTGAGGGAGGAGTTTCCCTTTTATAATGGAGGAGAGGGTCACCTTTGGAAAAACTAAAACTATTATTTTATTTTAAAATAATATTCGGTATTTAATAGCTCCAAATTGATTAATTTATAAGATATGGTGGGGATGGGTCGAAATACTCTCATAAAATATAATTTAGACAAGTATAGGGTTCTATTTTAGCCTTATCATTTTGATTTAACCTTAAGTTAAGTAATTTTACTTTTACTGTGTCTTCTTGTTTTCTTACACTATAAGGTTAATAAACTTACTATAACAAGACAAACGAACCCCAGGTTGTTTATTATTAATATATATAACCTTATCTTAGTCATTTGGCCGAACCATAGATTTTTAGGAATAAAATAACAATTAATAATATAATATTTTTATAAAAAACTATTTTATGTCAATTTTGACACTATTTGGTAATTGATTTTTGTGAAACTCATACTTGAATTATTAGTTCAAAAAAAGTTAACTAAATCAATACTAACATGTCATAGTAACCTATAAAAATAGTGGAATTCATAAAAAGTCTCAAATTACATTTATTTGGGTATTTATAACATCAATTATGTCAATATTTCATTAACAATATAATTACTATATCATCTTTGTGTCAAAAATAAATTGAATTATTTAATGTCTAAAAATTATAAATAAAATTCCATTATGTTGGAAATATTTTTATCTTTCTAATGAATATATATAGTCGACTTTATCTTATGTATAACCCTATTTTAAAAATTATTTCCTTATTAAACTTTGATTTTAACTATTTTAACCTGTCTTTAAATAAATTGTTATTAAATGTCATAATCTAATCCAAGTGGGCCTAAATCGTCATATTTTATCCCTAAGGTTGTTTTTGGTCGAGTTACACTTATCCAATAGAATTAGGACAAGTTTAAGGTTAATAATAATTTCATTTTTACCCTTCATTACCCTATTTACTTTTAACCGTGGTAAATAAAAGTAAAACGTTACTATTCACCAAAAATTATTTTCATCTCATTGAACCACATTTTACGTACTAACATCAACCGTGTCTCTCAGATTTTTGAAATTTCAATTACAAAAGCGTTAAAATTATGTTTTATGTAAATTTGCAAATTCTACTAAGAGGTGGGTAAAAGACAGTCAAAAGTTCAATAAAATTTTTATATATCTAAAATTATTATAAAATGACTCCAATGAATTACATCGAACATATATAGGTATTATGTTTCAATTTTGACCTAAAATAAATTTAAATAAAATAAATATTTATTTAAATAAAAAAGTCGGTTTTTAAATAGTAACATAGTTTTTTCACTATTCATCAAAAATTGAAAGTTTTTAGAAAAATACCAAAATTTCAGCCTAGGCTAATTTCGATATTCCGAATCCAAAAATGAAGTCAATTTTGAATGATGAAATTTACAAAATTTCAAAAAGTGGTTATTAATATTCATAACAGATAGTTTTAATATTATTTTAATAGCATATCGTTGTTTAGTGAAACTCAGTATTGCGTACAACACACGCTATCATGGAAGGTCGTGATTGCGTGTAATGAAGCCAAGTTAGGGTTGAGTGTTGTGAAATAATCCTTTGTTATAACATTCAACACTAGACATCAATAAAATTAAAATGAATATTTTTCATAAAATCTCAGGGTTTTACATTCTACCCCCCTTAAAATGAATTTCGCCCTCAAAATTCGTCAAGGTTATAAATGGTTTACTACTTGAAAGTTTCTTTAATATAAAACCACATCTTAAAAAGGAATACGAAAACCAATCCTTAAAAACTAAAGTATGAAACATAAATGTTACCCAAATTAACTAATCATTGGGTTTCCACATAGGTGAAAGTATGGATATGGAAGAGAAACCTAACCATCATGTTCTGATGGAGGGTGGAAGGGAACATGGCTATGAAAAAGCCAATTATCACAAATCTATAGATTTGTGATAATCTAAGGTACCATCTGATTCATCAGATATAAGGGAACTAAGAAAACATTTTTGGTTTT
Source organism: Viscum album (assembly GCA_963277665.1). Lineage (NCBI taxonomy): Eukaryota > Viridiplantae > Streptophyta > Magnoliopsida > Santalales > Viscaceae > Viscum > Viscum album. Next base: position 22,860,475 of record OY728120.1, on the reverse strand, counting down.
CAAGATCATTTCCCAAAAGTTGATGAATTAAAAGAAATACTTGGTAAAATCTCATTGTTGTTCATGAATTGAACAATTTCCACTTCATCCCTTGAAGAAATGAAGTTGAATTTGTTATTCGTGATGTGTTATCAGATTATGTGATAGAATGATGGGTCATTCCATCTGTTTCAACCAAAAGGTTAGAAAAAGTTATAAGTCCATCTTATGGTTAGATTAATCGTATATGGTTCCAAAAATGAACTTATACTTCATATATCATACCACTTAATAAAATAAATCTAGTTTCTACTAACTAGGGACTTTCTGTAGGCCAGTGGTAGGCGATAAAGTCCAGTCGCACTTCGGTTGTGGGTTCGATTCCCACTGCCTTGTCCGACGCGATGGGTTGTTGCCCGTCCTGCAGGTTGTCCTTTTTCTAAAACAACATTACTATAACATCCCATCAATAATATAGAAAAAAAACTTCTATCCTTAAACAATAATAACTTATGTAAAACATAATCCATTCCAATCATTAGGATTATACATAATACTGCAGTCCACTCTCATAATATAGTGAAAACGATTACCATAGATTTCATATAACAAGCATGGTAATACCATCGTTGATCCTCATATATCATAAGATATGTCTTGTTGGTCACATTCCAAACATTCGAAGGACTTAATCATGTATTCTCTTGAAAAATGAATACCCATTAAACCTTAGTAGAAACATGAATGCAGTTAAAAGTTAACACTTTCCACATACCAAAATCCTATTAATTCTATATACTCAAACCATGATATCACTTAGTCCTTATATAAATCATGATCTCGTGAATACAATCAAACATCTCATTATCTTCTTATTCCTTCATTATGCGCATATCATCTACTTTCCAAAAATATCTGAATAACCTTCCATGGTTACTGGTACCATTCAACATATACTTTCAAATACTTTAGGAAAAACAATAGTGTAACAATAATTAGATTATTTTTTATTCCATAATACCATTAACTATACAACATAACTCTCGATAAACATAACATCATTCCGCTACCTTCTAAAACAACCGACTGAGCTTCAACACTTCTTTCAGCTCATATATCATTTGTAGTATACTCATCATCATCCACATAAATACTACCCATATGACCATGCTGATTCTCTTCATGAGATTTTCTATTAGGGCATTGGTTTGCATAATGCCCGTATATTCCACATTTAAAACATTTAATCATTGTTGATGTCGTAACAATACCATTATCCTTGTCCATGGTGTTAACTGAACATTTTCCTTTGCACTTACTAGATTTGTGTCCTTTTCCACACCCAAAGCATCTTCTAGTTCCTTTGAAACAATCTCCCTGATTCCTTTTCCCACATGATTTACATGAGGGAAATTGAACTTTCTTTCCACTATGATCATCATGAAACTTCATCTTTCTATTATTATCTGAGTCAAGAAACTTACCAAAGTTGAGATTATTGATCATATTATGAAATTGCTGATTATGCATAATAACGATTTTTGGACTTCAAAATACTATTTCATTTGGTTTCTCATGAATAATATCATTCCATTGTCTGTCATATCCTCCATTATCATGAATCTTCCAGTTTCCAGCCATTTTCTAAAACCCAAAAAGAATAGTGTGAGGGGAAAAAATCATGCTAGCGAAAACAACATTGTAATGTGGGAGTTCCCTCAATATCTAACATCTTAGGATAAATTCTAAGATCGTTACCGTAGTTCTAGGTCTATGTCATATACGTATACTTATCCTTAGGGACATCCCTAGACATACCTTAGAAATATCTCTAGGGATCTCACTAACATTTTCACATCCTAGTTTCCAATGGTTGACTAATCCTTTCCTCTTATACCAACTGTAGAGATCCAAAGCTTGACGTACATGGAAATTACATTACTTTTGCGGAATAATTAATACATAACAAAAAACTGACACACAATGACCGTAATAGTTTAGTGTCTTTGGAAACTCAGAACGTAATCATCTAATTGTGGTGAAAGATCTTCAACATCTCCCATAAAGATATTCCCCTTTTGTTTTCTTACCTAAAACCTTTCTTTATATCTTGGGGAAAGGAAAACATATAAATGGTGAGATCAAATGCTCAGTAAGGGTTAGCATTGATAAAATAAATCAAATCATATACATTTGAACTTAAAAACATTAACATAATGTTTAAACAACAAAATCTTGAGAAATGACATAAAAGATGGAAGAACATAAGGCATAGATCATAAAGAAACATTAATCATGATAAAATATCATGGGAATAAAACATGTAATTATGGAAACCGTTCAGCACTTTTTATGATTTCCATAGTAGCCAAGGCATTGCTGCCAAGACCATCTTAGTGGACGAAATCCCTTTCTGAATCGAGTTCACTACTCGTTTCAGTCCTGTAACACTAAACCAGATTAACTTACCATTCCAGCCATGTCTATCTCATGAGATATAAATCTTTACCAAATTCATTGGAGGGTGATATAGGTCCCGCCCATCTCATAATGAAATCATTCTTACTTGCGCCACAAAATAAACATACATCATTCATAATGACCCAACGAATAAAATTGGTTTCATAAACATAATCCCATCATCACATAATCCATATAAAAGAAATGGATATCATTTCTTAATAAGAAAAGTGAAACCATGTAAATCAAAGAGACATTATACTTGAAATATACACATATGAAATAATGTCATCTTAGATGGAAAATGGTTTTGATAAAACACTTGAAAAGAATTCATGAGGAAAATATCATTTCTTCTTCAAAATCACTATCATTTCAAAAAATGTCATGCAATTTTAAAAGAAAAGGATATTTGTTGAAAAAATTCATGAAATATATTTGAGGAAGATTCATTAAAATAAGTCTTCATAAAACCATAAAAAATCCTTTCAGGCCGTATAAGTTAAGAAAACATTCCTCTCATACTTTTGCCGGAAAAGTCAAAAAGTACCTCGTAAAAGAAATATTCCATATATACCATTTAGTAAAAGTAAAAAATGGGTAAAAAGGACTTTAAACATATATGAAAACATTTTTATAAAACTTGGACATGGATGATAAATATAACCCCAGTAAATACTTACGTATAAGTAATATCGGATAGAAAACAATTGAGATCACAACATTATCCCTTACCTTAGGTCCGATATGATTCGTACGTATCCGAACCACCTTTATAATGATTTAAATAATGTCATTGTCTAATTACAGAATCATATTAATTGTTATTATATCATATATGTTTCACTTATGACTTTATATTACCTGTTCTTTTTTAAATCCCATGTTAAAGCAACATTTTGGGTAGAATCATTTCATTTATCGTATGTGTTTCGACTTGTCGTTCTTGATATTATTACTTATATCATGATTTAAATAATTCCTGAATGTAAAACATGATTTTTATACAATATATATTCATCATATACATATGTATATTATAGATCGATAAAAGGAATGAAATACACCGTTCATGGAGATGGTAGGCCGTACGTACGCATGAACGCTGTTTTCGTTTCCTTAATTAATTGAATGAAACAAAATAGATGACATAAAAATATATATACATAAATCCAGTAGCATTATTTTTTCATATATTTCATTATTATTCATTATATAAACTATATGATCATTCATGTATGGTTAACATTGAGAATGAATCTCATCGCGTCGTGGAGACGGTAGTCCGTACGTACGCACGAGCGATGATATTGTTCCCATAATTATTTAATAAAATTGGAGTGGATGGTATAATATATCAGAATCAGTATGATGTTATAATAACCATATATAGTTATTCTTTACACCATTACAACCATCCATGTAAGATGTTGTTGGAAAAACAGATTTCACCATGGCGTGGAGACGGTATTCTGTACGTACGCCCGCGTGGTGATTTCATTTCCCGTAGGATGGATAGATGGTGAAATAGGGTAGTTTCATACATATAATAACATATCAATATATATGATTTATATTGATGATATTACTTCATAATGAAACAACTAATGAATAATAAGTGGAAGAAGAAATAAAGTTGAAAGAATCGGTAACAGACATTACCTCTTCTTTGAAGTGCCTATTTGAGAACTCCTCTTAGGGAACTAAAATTGGTCTTTGCATAAGACCAGGACCTCTAAGAATTTTCTAGGGAAGTTTATAAGAGAATTTGGTAGGGTTTGGCCAATCTTGAAGGCTCAATGTGATGTGAGGAAGAGAGTGAGGAGGTTCCCTTTTATAAGGGAGGAGAGGGGCACCTTTGGAAAAACTAAAACTATTATTTTATTATAAAGTCATATTCGGTTTTTAATAGCTCCCAATTGATTTATTTCGAAGCTAAGGTGGGTATGGGTCGAAATACTCTAATCAAATAGAATTTGGACAAGTTTAGGTATCTATTTTAACCTTATCATTTAGATTTAAACTTAAGTTAAATAATTTTTCTTTTCCCATGTCTTCTTGTTTTCTTACACTATAAGGTTACTAAACTTACTATAACAAGCCAAACGAACCCCAAGTTGTTTATTATTAATATATATAACCTTATCTAGGTAATTTGGCCGAACCTTAGATTTTTAGGAATAAAATAACAATTAATAATATAATATTTGTTTTAAAAACTATTTTATGTCAATTTTGACACTATTTGGTAATTAATTTTTGTGAAAATCATAACAGAATGTTTAGTTAGAAAAAGGTTTACTAAATCAATACTAACAAGGCATATTAACCCTTAAAATTATATTAATTCATAAAAAGTCTCAAATTACATTTATTTTGGTATTTATAACATCAATTATGTCAGTATTTCATTAATAAGATAATTACTACATCATCATTGTGTCAAAAATAAATTAAATTATTTAATGTCTAAAATTTATAAATAAAATACAATTATGTAGTAAATCTTTTTATCTTTCTAATTAATATTTATAGTCTAATTTATCTTATATATAACCCTATTGTAAAAATTATTTACTTATTAAACTTTGATTTTAACTATTTTAGCCCTTCTTTAAATAAATTAATATTAAATGTCCTAATCTAATCCAAGTGGGCCTAAATGTTAATATTTAATTCTTAAGGTTTTTTTGGTCGGATTACACTTATCCAATAGAATTAGGACATGTGTTAGGGTAATAATAATATAATTTTTACCCTTAATTACCCTATTTACTTTTAACTATGGTAAATAAAAGTAAAAAGTTACTATTCACCAAAAATTATTTTCATCTCATTGAACCACATTTTACTTAATGAAATCAACAGTGTCTCTCGGAGTTTTGAAATTCCATTCACAAAAGTGGTAAAATTATGTTTTATGTAAATTTGAAAATTCTCCTAGGAGGTGGGTAAAAGACGGTCAAAAGTTCAATAATATTTTTATATATCTAAAATTATTATAAAATGACTCCAATAAATTACATTGAACTTATATAGGTATTATGTGTCAATTTTGACGTAAAATAAATTTAAATAAAATAAATAATTATTTAAATAAAAAGTCAGTTTTTAAATAGTAACCCAGTGTTTTCACTATTCATCAAAAATTGAAAGTTTTCAAGAAAATACCAAAATTTCACCCTAGGCTAATTTCGATATTCCGAATCCAAAAATGAAGTCCATTTTGAAAGATGAAAATTTAAAAATTTCAAAAAGTGGTTATTACTATTCATAACGGCTAGTTTTAAAAATAATTTAATAGAATATCATTGTTTAGTGAAACTCGGTATTGCATACAACACACGCTATCGAGGAAGGTCTTGATTGCATGTAATGCATCCAAATTAGGGTTGAGTGTTGCTCAAGAATCCTTTGTTGTAACATACAACACATGACATCAATAAAATTAAAAAGAATATTTTTCATAAAATCTCAGTGTGTTACATGAATCAATTGTTATTTTAACTTATTTACTTTCCCAACTCCATGGGGCATATGTTCTTGCTTACCTTACTTCAAAAAGAGTCGAATGCGGATAGGGTATGCCAAATTATTTTTCTGTTTATCTTCACAAGGATGAATAAGTATATGAACCTACTATAGGTGGAATATAATCGATGAGTAGTTCACTTACTCACTATGTTGATCACCTAGTGTTTGGTAGAATATAATTCTATCTCTATATACAAGGAAATATATAAAATGTTAATTTAATTAAATAAATGAATGAATGATGTTGATCCAATGGGGTTAGAGATTGCTGGGATGCAATGTGAAGCTTAAAATTTTGAGGAAAAGTGAACTTGGTTTAATTATTCTAGGAGGGCATGAAGCAATGTTGTCATGAGAATGAAATGTAATGCAAAAAAATATAATTGTTAATTAATGGTAAAATAAATAATTAACAAAAAATTGAAACTGAATAAAATGTATAGTAAATTTAATGCACCTATCTCATTAGTAATGTGATTATATGATATCTAGTATTAGTGGTGACATCAGGGTTTCCGATAGATTTTAGATATAGTCAAGTATATGAATTGTTATTCCTATAGTTTGACTGAGAACAATGTCACATCAGGTTATTTTTTTGTTTCGATATGTTACCCCACCCTATCAGTTAGCGAGGCTGACACCTGTAGAGACCGAAAGATTTACATACATAGAAATTACATTACTTTTTCGGAATACTTAATACATGACAACAACAGACACCCAAAGACCGTATTATTTTAGTGTCTTTAGAAACTTGGAACATAATCTTCCAATAATGGTGAAAGATCTTCAACATCTCCCATAAATATCTTCCTCTATAGTTTTCTTACCTTAAACCTTTATTTATATCCAGGGGAAAATAAAACATAAAAAGGGTGAGCTCAAATCCTCAGTAAGGGTAAACATGGAGAACATAAAACTATCCATAAAAATTTGAACAATAAAACAAGTACATAAAACATCAAAATCAGGAGTAATGAGATAATACTTTGCGGTGCATAAATAATTGATTCTAAATGAACATTAATCCTAATAAAATATCATGGGAATAAAACATGGAATTGTGGAAACCATTAATCACATGTTATGATTTCCATATTAGCTAAGGAATTGCTTCCAAGACCATCATAGTGGACAAAGTCCATTACTGAACTTGGTTTACTTGTCGTTCCCGACCTGTATTACTGAACTAGATTCACTTTTCCTTCCATACATGACTATATCATGAGATATAAATCTTTACCTGATACATTGGAGGGAGATATAGTTCCCAGACATCTCATAATGAAATCATTAATTTGTGTCCACAAAATATACATCAATCATTCATCATAAACCAAATAATATAATGGGTGTATAAATATCGTCCCATAAAAACATAATCCATATAAAACAAATGGATATCATTTCATCATAAGAATAATCCAACAATATAAAGAATAGTGAAATTATACCTGAAACATAAACATACTAAATAATGTCATCTTAGATGGAAAAATAGTTTTGATAAAACAATTGAAAAGAATTCTAGAGGAAAATATCCATTCTTCTTCAAAATAATTTTATTTTCACAAAATGCAATGCAATTTTAAATGAAAATGATTTTTTTTCAAAATAATCATAAAATATTGTATATTATTCTTCATAAAAACAAGGTTTTATGAAACTGTAAAAATCCATTCGTGCCATAGAAATTAAAAAAACATTCTCCTCGCACTTTTTTCGAAAAAGTCAAAAAGTTCCTCGTATGGTAAACAAAAGAAATATTCCTTCCCTAACAAAATTTAAATGTCAAAGAGGGGTAAACAAGAATTTAAAGATACAAGGATGAATATTAAACACTTTATGAAATACATTTTATATACATGGATGAAAAATATATCCCTAAAAAATACTTACATATAGGCAATCTCATATAAAAATGAAATTTGTAAAATTATCCATTACCTTAGGTCCGATATGCTTCGTTCATATCTAACCTTCATGTATAATGATTTAAATAATTTCATTTAATTATTACAGAATAAAAATCATTGTTATGATATAATATATGGGTCACTAATGACTTTATATTACTCGTTTTTTTAAATTCCATGTTAAAGTAGTGGTTTGGGTAAAATCGTTTCATTTATCATACGTTTTTCGACTTGCTTTTCTTGATATTGTTACTTATATCATGATTTAATTAATTTCAGAATTTAAAATATTATTTATATATAATATATACTCAGCATATAAAAATATATCCTAGATCGATAAATGGAATGAATTACACCGTTCATGGAGACGGTAGGCCTTACGTACGCATTAACGCTATTTTCATTTCCTTATTGAATTGAATGGAATTAAGAAAATGAAACATATATGTACATAAATAAAGTATCATTATTATGTAATATATTTCATGATTATTTATTATATATACCTTGTAATCATATTTTAATGGTTAATCATGTAAAACAAATCTCATCGCGTTCGTGGAGACAGTAGTCCGTACATACCCACGGGTGACGATATCATTCTTTTGTTATTAAAATCTTATATAATTGGACGGTATATCCTATATAAAGAATCATAATAATGTTATATTTATTATTTATATCATTTATACTCATTATTATACCAATAAAATGATAAAATTTTTGAATAACAAACTACACCATGACGTGGACATGATAAGCCGTACGTACGCAAATGTGGTGACTATTTCATTCATAGGATGGATAAAAAAAATATAGTGGTTATAAAATTTTTATAATAACATCACAGTATATTGCAGACACTGGATTTATTATTTTATAATGGAAACAAAAAAGTAGGAGGAAGTTGAAGAATAAAGGAACTTGAAATAGGTGGTGAGATATTTTCCTCTTTTCGAGTTCCTCCTATTGATTTGATCAAAAGGGCTCCATAGGATGGATTTATGACTAAAGGAAGGCCTATAGGATGACGTTAGGACAGTTGAGAGGGTATTTGGGAAGGTTTTGGCCGATCCAAATGGCTTTGTAAGGGTAAATTACAGAGAAGGGGGAGAGCCCTTTTATAAGAGGGGTGAGGGGCACCTTAAGAAAAACATAAAATATTATTTTTTAATAAATTCATATTCTGTTTATAATGGATCCAAAGTGACTTATTTCAAGTCTAGGGTTGGTATGGGTCGAACACCTCTCAACCTATAGGTTTTAGAAAATTTTAGGTTACAATTTTAACCTTATCATTTAGATGTAACTCTATGTTAAATAATTTAACTTTTACCATGTCTTCGTGTATTCTTACACTATACGGTTGATAGATATAATATAAAATTTCAATAGAACCATAATTGGTTCATTAATGTCATATATATTCTTATATATGTCTTTTATCTGAACCTTAAATTTTTAGAACCATTATATCAATTAATAATATAATATTTGTTTTAAAAACAAGTTTATGTCCATTTTAACACTATTTGATATTTTGTTTTATCTATGTTCATAATAGAATTATTACTTCGAAAAAAATTAATCTACCCTACCCAAATATGTTATATTAACCAATAAAATTAGATTATTTCAAAAAAAGTCTCAAATTACATTTATTTGGGTATTTATAATATCAATTATGTTAATATTTCATTAATATGTTAATTACTAAATCATCATTGTGTCATAAATAAATTAAATTATTTAATGCCTAAAAAATATAAATAAAACACCATTATGTAGGAAATATATTTATCTTTCTAATGAATATTTATAGTCAAATTTATCTTATGTATAATTCTATATTAAAAATGTTTTAGTTTTTAAACCTTTATTTTGACTCTTTTAACACTTCTTAAAATAAAATAATAATAAATGTCCTAATCTAATACAACTGTAACAAAGAGGTTCATATTTTATTCCTACGGTTGTTTTTTGTCAAATTATACTTATCCAATAGAATTAGGACATGTGTTAGGGTAATAATAATATCATTGTTTCCCTTAATTACCCTATTTACTTTTAACCGTGGTAAATACAAGTAAAGAAGTTACTGTTCACCAATTATTATTTTTATTTTATTGAAGAAAATTTTACACCTTGATATTAACTATGTATCTCATATTTTTTTAATTCCACTCACAGAAGCGGTAAAAATAGGTTTTATATGAATTTTCAAATTATCCTAGGAGGTGGTTATAAGACGGTGAAAAGTTCTATGAAATTTTTATATATCTAAATTTTTTATAAATTGACTCAAATGAATTACATTGAACATATATATGTATTATGTGTCTATTTTTACCTAAAATAAAATAAAATTAAATAAATTATTATTAAAAAAAATCTTTTTTAATCTATAACTCAGTGTTTTTCACTATTCATCAAAAACTAAATGTTTTAAGAAAAATTCAAGAAATTCACCCTAAGCTAATTTTGATATTACAAATCCAATAATGAAGTCCATTTTGAATGATACAATTTATAAAATTACAAAATGAAGGTATTACTATTCATAATGGCTAGTTTATATAATATTTTATTAACATATAGTTGTTTAGTAAAACTCGGTATTGCGTACAATGCAAGATATCGAGGAAGGTTGCTCTTGTGTGTAATGCAAGACAAGAATAGTGTTTCATATTCTTCAAGATAATACGGTGTTGCATATACTTCAAGATAATATTGTTGGTGTATAACACAAGACATCAAATAAATTAAAAATAATATTTATCATTATATCTCGAGGTGTTACATTCTACCTCCCGTAAAATGAATTTCGCCCTCGAAATTACTAAGGGTTATAAATGGTTTTCTAGTTGAAAGTTCTATCATAGAAACCCACATCATAAAAAGGAATAAGAAAACATCATTTTAAAAGGAATGTAAGAAACATAACGGATACCCAAAGTAACTCATCACTGGGTTTCCATATATATGAATATATGTTAAAATATGGATATGGAAGAGAAGTCTAACCATCAAGATCTGATGTAATATGGTAGAGAACATGGATGTGAAAAAGCTAACAATCACAAAGCCATAAATTTATAATGATCAAAGGTACCATCTGATTCATTATATATGAGAGTACTAGGACAACATTTTTGGTTTTATAGATCATTTCCCTAATGTTGATGAATTTTTTCATAAGGATAAATACTGACTTGATTTTAGTGTAAAATAATCGTTGGTCATTCCTTGAACATTTTCCGATTCATTTCTTATTTAAAGATATGAAGTTGAATTTTTCATTCAAGATGTATTAAAAGAAAATGCAATCGAATGATAGGTCATTCCATCTGACTTTATCACAAAAAAGTTTAGCATAAGATATTAAATATACATAATTCCATCTATGGTGAGGTTAATCTTACATGGTTCCATAAATGGTCTTATACTTAATCTTTCATACCATGTAATAAAATAAAATTAATTTCTACAAACTTAGATCTCTCTGTAGGCTAGTGGTATGCGATAAAGGCCTTTCGCACTTTGGTTGTGGGTTCAATTCCCACAGCCTTGTCCAACGCGACGGGTTGTCGCCCATCTTGCAGGTTTTCCTTTTTCTAAAACAATATTATTATAACATTACATCAATAATATCGAAAAAATTTCTAGCCTTAAACAATAGTAAATTATTTCCAACATAATTCATTCCAATCATTAGGCTTATCCAAAATACTTCTATCCAAGCTCATAGTTTAAAAAACAATTACTAGATATTTCATCTACCCATCATGTGAATACTATCATTTATACCCCATATATCGTAAGATATATCTTGTTGGTCACATTCGAAACATTTGAATACCTTAATCATGTATTCTATTGAAAAATAAATACCCATTGGACCTTAGTGAAAACATCAGTGTTGTCAAATGTTAACTCTTTCCACATACCAAAATCCCAAAATTTCTATATACTCATACCATGATATAACTTTTTCCTTATATCAGTTATGAGCTCATTTCATTTTCTCTTTTTCCCTTCATTATGCGCATATCATCTTCTTTCCAAAAATACTTCAATAACTTTTCATGGTTACCAGTACCATATTCTTATGGAAAACCACAATGGACCAATACATAGATATTCCAATATACCATAAAAGTACCTCAACAACATTATTCTTGAATACCATTACGTAAACACTTCAATCCATCCTATTCAATGATTGTCATGGAATAATTCCTTACTTGATTTAGAAGTAACCTCTTAGGATAGGGAATTGAGTTGGGTAATGCCCATGTTCTCCACAGATAAGACATTTTATTCCATAACAGTCTGTCACTCTATAACCCTTCTCCCCACACAGATAACATCTTCCCCTCAATTTCATGTATTCATAAATGTTCTTCTTCCCTTCTATAGAAATCTCAATCTTCCTTTATCTATGCTCCTCACCATTATAACATGTATAAATTTCCATCTTCCTCTTATTTGATGAATAATGAATACCACTAAAGTTCCCCTTGTTAATCATATAACACGAAGACAAATTCACCATAATCACAAGATATTTATTTCTAGGCATTACGCAATTTCGTTGCTTATAGTCACCAAATTGTCTATTGGATTCAATATTGACCCAATTCATTCTGGTTTCCCCCATTGACTAAAACCAAAAACCATGGTGTAAGAAACAATTAAAATAACGAGGAACCACATAATCATAAAAAGTATAACTTATCACACATTCTTTAATCCATGAAACCTTTGGTTGACCCTTGTTTGTTAATGATCTTCAACATAATTCTAACACTATAACCTATAGTTATACTAAACCTTAGGGACATCCCTAGACATACCTTAGATATATATCTAGGGATCTCATTAACGTTTTTACATTCTGGTTTCAAATGGTTAACTAAACCTTCGCTCTGATACCAACTGTAGAGACCCAAAGCTTGATGTACATAGACATTTCATTACTTTTTCAAATAACTTAATATATGAAAAATAATAGACTCCCAAGGACCATATTAGTTTAGTGTCTTTGTAAACTAAGAACATAATCTTCTAATCAGGGTGGAGGATCTTCAACATCCCCAATAAAGATCATCCCCTTTGGTTTTCTTACATAAAAACATTCCTTATATCATGGGGAATAGAAAACATAAAAATGGTGAGCTCGAATGCTCAGTAAGGGAAATAATGGAGAACATAAAACAATCCATAAACATTTAAACGTAAAATCATGAACATAAAACATCAAAATCAGGAGTAATGATATAATTATTTGTGGTAGATAAAGCATTGATCATAATGAAACATTATTTATGATAAAATAACATGGGAATAAAACATGGAATTGTGGAAACCCTTAAGAACATGTTATTATTTCCATAGTATCCATGAAATTGCTGTCAAGACCTTCATAGTGGACAAAGTCCCTTACTGAACCGGGTTTACAAGTCATTCCAGCCCTATATTACCGAACATGATTCACTTTCCATTACATCCATGTATGTATCATGAGATATAAATATATACCCAATGCGTTAGAGGGAGATATAGGTCCAGCCATCTCATAATGAAATCATTATTTCGTGTTCCTCAAAATAAACATAAATCATTCATCATAACCCAACAGATTAAATGGGTTTATAAACACCATCCCATCATAACATAATCTATATTAAAAAAATGGATATCATTTCATCATAAGAATAAACAAACCATGTAAACAATAGAGACATTATATTTGAATCATAAAAATACTAAATAATGTCATCTTAGTTGGAAAATAGTTTTGATAAAACTCTTGAAATGAATTCTTGAGGAAAATATCCTTTCTTCTTCAAAATCATTTTCTTTTCACAAAATGAAAAAACAAGTTAACAGAAAAGGATTTTTTTTCAAATAATCATGAAATCCTTTACACTATACTTCATCAAAATAAGGAGTTATGAATTCATAAAAATCCGTTCATGTCTTATAAGTTAAAAAAACATTCTCCTCGCACATTAGCTGGAAAAGTAAAAAAAGTTCCTCCTATGGTAAAAAAAGAAATATTCATTCCATAAAAAATGTAAAAGTAAAAGAGGGGTAAACATGACTTTAAAAATACATGTAATAATATTAATAATTTTATTAAAAACATTTTTATGGACATGTATGAAAAATATAACCCCAGTAAATACTTACGTATAAAAAATCTCAGATAAAAAATGAGATTTGTAAAATTATCACATACCTTAGGTATGATATGCTTCATACATATCCAAACCTCCTGTATAATGATTTAATTAATGTCATTGAATTATTACAGTATCATATTTATTATTAAGTTATCATAAATGGTACACTTATGACTGTATATTACCCGTTCTTTTGTAAATTCCATTTTAAAGCAGCTTTTTGGGTAAAATCGTTTCATTTATCGTACGTGTTTCGACTTGTTCTTCATGATATTATTACTTATATCCTTATTTAATTAATTAGAGAATTTAAAACATGATTTAAATATAATATATACTCAGAATATAAATATATATGATATATTTATAAATAGAATGAAATACACAGTTCATGGAGATGGTAGGTAGTACGTACGCATGAACGCTGTTTTCATTTCCTTATTGAATTGAATTGAATTAAGAAAATATAACATATTAGTACATAAATCCAGAATCGTTATTATGTAATATTTTTCATGATTATTTATTATAAATACTCTATAATCATACTTTAATGGTTAATCGTGGAAAAATGAATCTCATCGCGTTTGTGGAGATGGTACTCCTTACGTACGCACGAGCGATGATATAAATATTTTTATATTAAAATATTATATAAATTTATGTTATATAATATGTAAATTATCATAATAATGTTATATTTATTATTTATATCATTTATACTCATTGTTATACCACGGTAAATGATGAAATGTTTGAATAACAAACTACACCCCGACGTGGAGACGGCAAGCCGTAGGTACGCACGTGTGGTGACTTATTCAATCACAGGATGGATAAAATAACTAATAATATTGTAGAATTTTTATAATAACATCACAGTATATAGAATATGCTTGAGTTATTATTTTATAAGTGAAACAGAAAATGAGGAGGAAGTGGATGATGAAAGGAACTATAAATTGGTGGTGAGATATTTACCTCTTCTTCAGGTTCTTCCTTTTGATTTGATTAAAAGAGCTCCATAGGATGGTTTTATGACTAAATAATGGCCTCTAGGATGATGGGAGGACATTTTAGAGGGTATTTTTGTAGGATTTGTCTAATAAAAATGGCTTTGGTAGTGTGAATTATAGAGAAGGGGGAGTGTCCTTTTATAAGAGGGGTGATGGGCACCTTAGGATAAGTGTAAAATATTATATTATAATAAATTCATATTCGGTTTATAATGGATCCAAAGTTACTTATATAGGGTCTATGGTGGGTATGAATCTATATGCTCTCAACTAATAGGGTTTAGAAATGTTTAGGTGACCATTTTAACAATATCATTTAGATTTAACTCTAAGTATAATAATTTATCATTTACCGTGTCTTCTTGTATTGTTACACTATATGGTTAATAAACTTACTATAAATTAACAAGAGAACCCTAATTGGTTCATTAAGGTCATATATATTGTTTTATAATTCATTTTTATGAGCCTTATATTTTTAGGACCATTATATAAATTAATAATATAATATTTGTTTTAAAAACTCTTTTATGTCAATTTTGACACTATTTGGTATTTTGTTTTCTATAAATTCATAACAACATTATTACTTCGAAAAAAATTTATCTAACCAACCCTATAATGTTATATTAACCTATAAAATTATTTTAATTCATAAAGAGTCTAAAATTAAATTTATATGGGTATTTATAATAATAATTATGTTTATATTTCATTTATAAGGTAATTATTGCATCATCATTGTGTAATATATAAATTAACTTATTTAATGTCTAAAAAATATAAGTAAAATACAATTATTTATGAAATAGTTTTATATTTCTAATTAATATTTTTAGTAAAATTTATCTTATTTATAACACTATATTAAAAATGTTTTATTTATTAAAATTTGATTTTAACTCTTTTAACTCTTCTTTAAATAAAATAATAATGAATGTCCTAATCTAATCCAAGTGGACCAAAGATATCCATATTTTATTCCTAAGGTTTTTTGGTCGAATTATACATATCTAATAGAATTATTTCATGTGTTAGGGTAATAATAATATCAATTTTACAATTAATTACCCTATTTACTTTTAACCGTGGTAAATAAAAGTAAAAAAGTTACTATTCATCCAAAATTTGTTTTTATCTTATAGAACCACGTTTTACTCCTGGATATTATATTTGTCTCTCAAATTTTTAAAATTTCACTCCCAGAAGCAGAAAATTAGGTTTTATGTGAATTTTCAAATTCTCCTAGAAGGTGGGTAGAAGACGGAGAAAAGTTCTTTAAAATTTTTATATATCTAAAATTATTATAAATTGAATCCAATGAAATACATTAAACATATATAGGTATTATGTGTCTATTTAGACCTAAAATAAATTTAAATTAAATAAATAATTATTTAAATAAAAATTCAGTTTTAAACTATAACTTATTGTTTTTCATTATACATAAAAAATTGAATGTTTTCAGAAAAATTTCAAAAATTCACCCTAAGCTAATTTCGATATTCCAAATACAAAAATGAAGTCCATTTTGAAAGATAAAATTTATAAAATTATAAAAAGATGGTATTACTATTCACAATGGATAGTTTGTATAATATTTTAATTAAATATTGGTGTTTAGTGAAATGCGGTATCGCGTACAACACAAGCTATCGGGGAAGGTTACTATTACGTGTTATGCAAGCCAGGAATGGTGTTGCATATAATACGAGATAATATTGTGTTGCGTATAGCGCAAGATAATCTCGGTGTAGAATATAACACAAGATATAAAATAAATTAAAAATAACATTTCTCATAAAATCTCGTGGTGTTAGAACACCCCAGAGATTTAGAGCCATAGATGTGGGGGGTGATGTATTCCCCAACATCCTAAGGGAGGATAGATGACTTAAATCCCCTTTTATCACTGATCTCCTCTCTTAGTAGTAACATGTGATTGTATGATCAGTGATTTTTTCCCCATATATGTGTGTAGAAGGATATATGGGATTATAGTTGTTTCACACGCCCATATTATGGATATAGTCTCATTTGGACTACAATTCATATAACATGTATAGGCACTGATTGCTTGAGGAACCATAGTTGGCGTATGGGCGGTAATGACTTAAGATATAATACCCTATCTACAAAAAACATTATGTGGGATGTGGTGGAATTCAAAAATTTCATAGTTATTTGAAGTTCTGTGGATAGTGTGATGCTTGCCCCATGTGTCTTATAAATAACATTTTTGAAGAGAGATGCTCATAACATGAGACATTGGGGAAAACAGGCAAACGAGTGGGGAACTGGTAGCAGGGTACCCTTGATATTCAATATTATGTTACATACTATCGTATGTGATACTTGGTGATAGTATCCATGGTGGGGCTGAGAACTTAGTATACATTTTTAGATGACAAGATGGTTTCACTTATTGTTCATCGTGCATTAGAATGCATTCTTTACATTTTCATAATAGGATCTATGGAGGATCATACTAAATATATTATTATGCTAACCCAATGTTATATATATTGTTTTCAGGTCATTTGGGGCTAGTTGGGGATCCGATTGGTATGTACTAGCTTGGGATTTTATAGGTGTGGATTGAGCTTCGTGATCACTTTTATTTTACTATCCTTTAGTACATGCAGTTTTACAATTTATGTTGTTGTAGTTTTTTCTTGAAATTACACATGTTCTCTTGGGGTTTATTTTTCATTTTGTTATGAGAAGGAGTTTTTTTCTTTCTGACTTATCTCTCACTTTCTCAAGTGTTATCATATAGGGTAATGCTTCTCATTGGTGTGTTTATTATTCACTCGGAGATATTCTCCAATAGAGGGCCTACATGAGGTTGTAATTTGGGTTTATTATATCTATTCCCATATTATTGGACTAGGAGGGAAACACATTATAGGGAGGGGTCATGAAATAATATTATGGAAAGATAGGAATTTGTGGGACACATAAAAATGATATATGAATTAGACATGGCTAACTACTAGGACAATATAACATAGTGGAAAGAGTCCAATCATGGATTATGTTCACTCCATAGTTCTATACATATCTCCTAATGAGACTAATACAGAACCAAAAAAAGTTGTGGAAAATCTCAGAAAACACATCATAAAATGTGTATGCTTACTTTTTTCACTAAAAGAAAGCATACATAATGAACAATGATAATAGTTACCCTTAGAATGAAATGGGTTTCATGATCATGTCATCATTTATAAAAAACATTCATAACCTATTTTTATTTATGAAAATATTGATTGAGAAATTTTATTGAAATAATAATTAAAAAAAATATTTTATGATATATGATGTTCAACTATTGAGAAGACATGTAAACGAGTGGTTATGTTACTTTATTAATTTTATACATAAGAGGGGATCAACGGAAAATATTATAGTATATTTATAGATGGTAAGAGATGTATTATTCCTATAATAAAATGGGAAACAAAATGTTTTTAATTGTAATAATGATTTATGTATGTAACTATTTTATTTTAAAAACATTTCTTTTATTCCTACATTACAATAGGCGATGAAAACATATAAGATATCATTAATTGAATTTTTGAAAGGAGTGGAGAAAAATAATATGTAAAATATGTATATTCCTACCAATGAAGGGGAAAAATATGTCATATATTAGTGTGACATATATACAAAATATCGAACAATTATATAATAATAATTAATTTATAAATTTTTCTAAAGAGAGGGAATGTGTAATACTATGAAAATATTGAGGTTAGTAGAGTTCACATGCATTATATTCTAGAATCATTCTACAAATGAATATAATTACCAAGAAAAAAAATTATATTAATTAATTAATTAATTTTGAATATTTTATATTTATATTTTATTTATTATAATTTTATTTAGATCATTTTATTCATTTTCAATGAACTATACTTTTCAATCTCATTTTTTGATAATGTTTGTTTCTTGGATTCATGCGTGAATCAATTATATGGTATTATTTATGTATTTTTTCCAATGAGACTAATAATATAAAAGTGAAATGAAATAGTAATCTTGTAATTACATTTATTTAAAATTTTCAAAATGGATATTTGTGTTATTGTTTAAGTGAAATATATTTTTTAAAAAGATTATTGTTTTTTGGTTAGTTTATTTTAGGGGTTTTACACACCATATTGAAGTAGTTATGTTATATATTATATTTTAATAATTTATGAAATCATGAAAATTAAAATCATGTTAATATTATTATTACCATATGAAAACACAATAATCATAATTTTAAGAAATACTTGAAATCATTAATGGGGTAAAAACTCATTATCCATTAAGATAGTAAACCAAAATAATAAAGAAAATGGTATCATTATTAGAATAATGGAAGAACAAGAATATTATTAATAAAAAAATAATATATATCCATAAAATTAATTTATATATATGATCATATATTCCCTAATTTGTGATAAATGATGGAGTTGTAAGTAAGGAATAAAAATAACAGAATTTAAGGGGAGCGATATTATATATATGGGAAAGTGTTTCACTTTTTTAATAAGAGGAGAGTAATGGAGGATAAATAAAAAATAATAAATTAGAAACATGGAATTCAAGAACATATATATGATACTAAATCCATAAATTCATGTTTTAAGAGGGTGGAAAAGGGATGTAATAAGAAGAAAATAATAGTGGTGTTAATGTGAGAAAATTACATCTTAAATAAAACCAGCATAAAATACTCTTTGTGGATCATGGAATATAAAATTTGGTGACACAATTGTGCAAGTTCAAATGGAGTGGGATCAGAAGAATTTTTGAAATATATTTTTTAATATTCCAATAATAGATAGATCATGGAGAAAAAGTGATGAGAGGTGAAATTTTCTAAGTGGAGGACAGTTGTATTTTTCAATATAGTATTCATTCGATATTTATTTTTTCTCAAAACATTTAGTAGTTTTGATTATTCTGTCTATATATAGTATATTGTTCATGTGAATTTGAAAAAATGGGTTCTTATACAATATATGACATAGAATTACATTTATTAGGCTTCTAATGCTAGATGCTGAAATTTACCGTGTTTCCCTATTCGAATGTAAATCATCAATTTTAGAGAACAAAAATTTTCACTCAACCATTTCTTTTCCATGTTGATTAAAAAAATTCAATCCATTTTATATTATTAGTTTAAAAATATGAGAAATGTTATTTGTATACATACCCCATACTAATTTGAAAATATTAATTTTCTTATAATAATAGAATTTTTTACCCTTTTAGATATTAAAAAATATATTATAAAATGAACTAGTCATTATAATAATACAAAAAATTCATATATAAGTCAATTTAATGAAAAAAATATGTTCTAAATTAATATATTTCTTATTAATATCAATATTAAATGTAAATTTTTATCAAAAATTGAAATGTTTATTTTATATATTTATAATCCCATATATACATTTATTATGGTACAAATATTAAATAATATCATTTTTTGGACAACTAAATATTATTTCCCATTTCCATTAGTGAGGATATTATTATAATAGATACATTAATATTCCAAAACTACCAAATTACTATCCCAATGGTTAGGTCAATAATTCAACTAAAATATTATTATTCTGAAGGATATATATGTAATGGTCATAAAGGTTCACTTATTTATATAAATACATATTAGTACATTAATTATCCATTTATTTTTACATTATCTCATGGTTTCGTAACTTTTTTAATTTTCAAAAATGGATATTTCATTTGTAATTTTGTACTTAATTTTTGTATTTTTGTTCTTGTGTACGATTATTCATGGGTTCTAATAAAATCCAAATTATAAAATTATTAGAATATTCATCTATATTTATTGTCTCATTTAAATATTTTCAATTCATATGGCCAAATGGTTTTAATAAATTTAAATTTCAAATCAATATAATTATTTTTTAGTTTTATCAATTGGTATGTGTTCATTATATAATAATATATTACTAAATGAAACACATTTACATTCTTAAAAGAGAAATTATGTTAATAAAATTATTTTTTGTTACATTTTTAACTCCATATCAAATTTATAAAATAAAATTTCATTTTCCAGACTAATGTTAAAATATTTGATGGTACCACTCATTCATCGTATTATCTAATTTCCATTCCACCTCCAAAACAATTTGGTATATGAATTTTACATTGATTAGGTGAGTTTTTTAATAGAGCACTATCATTATGATCTATGAACTTTACAGTATCCTCATATGAGAGAACATTTTCTATGTGTACCAGCTCTATGATCAATACATTTGAGGTATCTGGTTTGTACATTATCAATATAGAAATGTGAAATAAATCATGTATCATTATATCTTTGAAATGGATTTAGAATACAAATTATCATTTAAATGGGATTGTTTTACCATTTCATTGTAGGTTCAGTTAATGTTCGTTCCTTCCCCTTAGGAGTTTTTCATTTCATCCTTCACCATTATAATATTATGAACATTGATGTATATTTTTGGATCTCCTAGTAAATATTTTCCCACTAGTAGTGTTCTCATATATTGTATTAAATATTCATTCCCCCTTAGTGGATTGAGAAGTTTGATCAGTGTGGATCGTTCTAAAGATCATTCTTTATATTAAAATATTATGGTGCACATTGTTGTCACCCAAATCATACCAATCCTTCCTGAGGATTTTTTTCATTAATGATTGCTAATTTATGATAGATTCTACCTTATTCTAAATTTATACACCATCTCTTTTTGAATCTATTTATATTTCTATTTTGTAATGTTGTTATATAATTTGAGAATTGAATGATTATGGTCTATACATTATGACTCCATTTTCGAAACATTTCATATTTTGGGATATTTCACCTTTATAAATTATCATCATTTTAAATTTTTAAAATTCATTTTCACTTAGAGAATAATCCACATTGTTCAATTTGTCATGATTTTAGTTGATTGTCTTGTCCTAATCCATTATTACCTTATACCATTTTCCATGATACAAATATTATTCCATTTATGTGAATATATATTTAGGGATCGTGTTATCCATATATATCTAACACATATCCCCATAGAGATAATTTCTCAAGATTTACTAACCAAGGACCACATGTGAAAACATTAGATTATATATTGGATGATATATCTCATGAAAATACAACTACATTTTGGAATGTGAAATCATATTATCATGTTTCATCAGTAAAAAACCTAATCCCTTCCTTAAATACTTATTTTATCCAAATATTTCTTCACCACTAGTTGGCAGTGTATTAATTTTTGTAGTGATTATCCTATTCTCTATCCCTAGAAAGAATTTTCCCCATGAAATGATCCAGATAAAATTTACATTCTTATATTTCATCTTGGTTGATAGGTTTTGATAATATTGATAAGTTTCTCAAAAGTTATCATTAATATAAAATAAGAACAAGGAAGCTACAAATATCTATTAATGATAAATTTATAGGACACTCCTCGATAGTAATTTTTTATAAGGGTTCATAGATATACTTTTCTAGGAGATAACATGCCCAAATAAGGATATTTCCTCCATCGAGAATTCACATTTACAATATTTTTGATATAGTCACTCCATTCTCATTGTAATTAGCATAATATTATAATCCACCTGAGGTTTCTCCTTTATCATGGAGTCTATCATAATATAATTTATAAATAAAAAATACATGGTATTCTGAAAGGATTATACTCAGTATTTCAAAAATAAAATCTAGCAAATTATTAATATTGAAAAGAGTTAATATTATCCAATAGTGTCTCAATATTATTATAAAGTCATTTTTTGGTAATATCATTTTCTCTGACATTACTTGGAGATATAGAAAATGAATATCCATAATAAATAAATAATATGACCCACATTGTTGATCAAACAAGTCATCTATCCATGATAATGGTTAATTTTCCATTATACTGATTTTTCACCTAATTATAATAAATTATGGGGAGCAGTAATCTAACATTCTTCTTGAAAATGGGTACCAGTTTACCACATTTTGAATAATGGGGATGAATTAACCCCTATCATAGATTCAATTGTATTTATTTCTCTAATTCATCCTACTCAATGATTGTCATTCGGTAGATATATTATTATATGGGTAGAGATCTATGTCTAATTTTACTTTTGAACAAACAACTCTATGTTTGGAGGATATCTATGAAATAATTTAGGGAAAATATATGTGTAGTCCCTCACAATGTGTATTAATCCAAGCATTATTCCATCATTTGTCTCAGATAATTGAGATCTAAATATTATCTCATAAGGATATAACATCCAAAAACAAGGAGATGACTCTAACAGAGATTAATCCTCCTCCTGACACATCTATGGAATTGATGGTTCACTAATGTTGTGAAGTGTGATCTCCCTCTCGAAAAATTTGATGTTATATTTTTATAATGTCATCAAATACATGAAAAAATATCATCATAGTTTAAAAAAGAATAAATGAAGAGATTTTTTGTAAGGTACTTTTAATATCATTTTCAATGTATGAGTTATATACCTTGGATGTAATAACTTCTACATTATCTATTCTAATGGATGGTTCAACCCCCTCAATAAAATGAGGTGTCTAAATATTTATAATAAATATGTAAGATATTATCTAATTATTAAATCTAGAATAAAATAAAACATAATCTGTTATTGAAATAATAATAAGCATACATGTGACCACATCATTCTATCGATCCTCCTATTTAGTGGTTGTAAAATATTCTCTTAATTTATCATTATTACATAAAGGTTGTTTCCATTGATTTTATATAAATTCATTTTTTTAATTACTTCACATAATGTATGTATTTTGTATTGTAGAAACTGTAGTCTACTTACTATGGGATGAACAAAAAATTATTTTAATCCATCATATTTCTGGGATTCATCATCTCACTTTTATATTAATAAGAATGGTTCCTTACCCTTCGACATTTAAAACTCGCCCAATGACATTGAGATAGTTGTTTTGGTCATATAGTCCAAAAAAAGAATATTTGGTTAGTTTAATTTTCACTCATCCTTGGAGTTTATAAATTTATCCACTTAAAGAATAATGTAATTATGTTTTTTTTATCTCCCTACCATTTATACCACATTGTTTCTCAATCTCCAACCTAGAAATGATTGAAAAATGGATAATCTCTTCACCGTTTTCAAATTAAAAAATCACCAATGGATTTCTTAAAATAGAATACAATCCATAAAAAAATTGATTTTAATTTCGGTGTGGATGATGACCCCATTGGTTTATTGTTATATACTTGTGAATTTTTTCTCACACACCTCGATAGAATTCTCTTCCTTTCTCTTCTGTACAAATAACTCCCTATCCATTTTATGAATATAAGTATTGAAAAAATAATTATCCAAAAAATATTTTATTTGATAATTCCCAAAACGTAGAATCAGTTTTAACTCCCAAATTCATGTTACTGATAGATTTCCACTACTAATCACCCTCTGCATTAAAAATATAGACCTCTATTATAACATCCTCTTGATCTGAGAATTGAGGGATAGAAATTATAAGCTCAATGGTGTTAATTGACTATTATGAAATGAAAGGATTAGTAGATATAATAATTTTGTGATTACATCTATTAAATAAATTGTTCAACCACAACACGTTAATTTTATTTGGATAAATAGGGTGTTACCCATTATCAATGTTATTGTTTATAAATTCTCTAGTTGAGTAATTATTGTCATGGTGTTCTCAAATACTACTCTCATCTTGTTAAATTCATTTCTAGTGATTCATAACATTTATTATAACATTGTTTATTGTAATGGGTTCCATATTTTATTTTATTAAGTAAAAAATTGAAAACAATAGTGATTTAAATACTTATATATTGAGTTTATAAAATGTAAATTGTGATCTTAGAGTTCATTTCTATTAACTGAAGAGTATACCCTTACTCATATGACCTTAAGAATCAATCTAGCTTATCTATAGTAATTGTTTCTATAAATATACTTATACCTAGGATTATACATATTTTTTTCATTTCCCATTAGATAAAAAATAACAACGATACAGATAGATTCCAATTATAGTGACCTAATTCATTTATCAATAATATTTAAATCTTTTTTAAATAAATAACCATTAATTAAAAACCCTGATCACAATTCATAGTTTTATATAAAGACTGCCTAGAAAAATATAAAACATGAATCTATAAAAGTAATCTTTATTATAATATAAAAAATTATATCCTAACTAGAATTGAAAGAATGATATTGTATAGGATAACCTAGGGAATAAATATGTTATAAACATGAGATAAAATCCTTATTAGAAAATAAAATCTGAATGAAGCATAATTTATGAGTCAGGATGAATAAAATGATACCATAAAATGCATCGATCATGAATAATATCATATAGGTATAACATAATTTAAATTGAATCAAAATACTAGTGAAAAAATATAATGATTAAAAATAATTATACATATAATAAGCTTATGTAATGTCTCACATCTATGACAACATCACTTGGTGGAAATTGCCCTATCAGGGATTACGTTCTCTCCAAAATCCCATACATATCACATTAGAAGAATAAACCATTACTCATTAGTTTAAATCATTACATGGAAATACTCAACATAACATGCAAATTTATATATATGGAACATAATTAAATCAGTTATAATGGGCACAAATAAGGTTTTCAGATGGATAGAAATCAGTTTAAAACCATGTCATAAGGAATAAGCGACAGGCATGTCAAAATTGATTCAATAAGATAATGGATTAATTCATTAATATGAATTCAGAATAAAATTTAATTATATATCTTGATAAATGATATACCACTATTGTGGAAACATGAAAAATAATTCTTATGCAACTTTAGAAATGATCTACGTATGGCCGGTTTTAATAATAAGAGCAATGAGCCTGTAATTATGGTCAAAGAATAGTATTTACCATAAAACGAGAAGTAAAGAAAATAAATTAATTGTAAAAAATAATCATTTTAGAGACCATGTATGTTTTTGAATTATTTTATTTATCATTTCATTAAAATATGATAAGAAAATAGAGAAGTTGCCTTCAATTTTTTTAAATCAATTGATAAGGGAACCATTAAAACGTTTAGATAATCCTCAATTAAATGTTGAATATATTTTTTATATATGATAGTGATATATATTGATAATATAATATAATTATATGAGAAACATTTAGAGAAAAATTGTGATATGGAAAGTGAATTTGTCACCTAATGAATATAGGGTGGTTCCGAGAGATCTCATTCGTTATGCTCCAGAATCATTTTTTTGGATATAATGTAATGAAATTTTGAATATTGTTAGATAATTAATTAAATCATATTATCTAATATTTATATTTAATTTATTAAAATATTTTTATGTTAATTTATGACTATTTATATGAGAAATAATTCTAAATATTATTATTTTTACAGCATTTGTTTTATGGTTTCATGGTTGGATCACATATGTATAATTATTTATGTTTGTTTTCAAATTGGACCATCACTCCATATGTTAAATAATGTGGCTTTAATTAACTAACATAAATATTAATTTGTACAAAATTTATTTTTTGTTATCCATAATATAGATGAAGCATTGTGCAATAGTGATATTGTTAAATGATTAGTTAATTTTTGTTTTTTACAGACCATATTGAAGTAGTTTGTTTTCATTTTTTATTATATAATTATAATAAATATAGAAAATGAACTAATTTTTAATTAACCTATTATCATCTTATTTATCACAAAAAATAGTTTTATGTCTATCATTGATGGATGGAATATAAAATAAGAACCCATTAATCATGAAGATGGTTAAGTGACATAATATGGATAATAGTATTTTTCAAAGAATTATAGTAGAAATTAAATTTATGGATTGAAGATATTCCACTAGAACCATGAAATTTTAGTTTTTATATGACAATAAATTCTTTAATTCATGTTTTATGTGGACATTTGGGGACTATAGAAGAAGAAAAACATTATTTTAGTTAATGTGGAAATATTAAAATAAAATAAACATTCATGAAATTCTCATTATTCCACATGGAAGTAGTCATATGGTGAAAAATATTCACTATTTGTGGGGGAGTGTATTAGGAGGAATTTTGTGTACAAATTTAAAAATATCCAACAGAAAAAATGTGTTAGGAGTAGGGCTGATGAAGAGTAGAATTTATAATATTAATAAAGGGGTGTTTTTTATTATTCATTTTATTAGTTTTATATTTTGAATCAAGTCTATCAAAAGTAATGATTTTTTTTCTATATAAAGTAACTAGTTTATGTGAGTTAATTCTAATGGAATCATACATCATATATTAATCAAAAAATTATATATTTAACTTATAATTATAAATACACTAATTTACTATATTTTATTATTCACAAAAAATCATTATTATTATAAAAATAACCCATAATAACCCATCCATATTAGACGTTTAGATTTAAAAAATGAAATCCATTTTATGCAAATAATCAAATAAATATGAGAAAGATAGTTTCTAAATAAAAAATTCCATTATTACAAAAAATCAACTTTATTATTCTAATAGATTATCTAGTCCACTAAAAAATTACATCTGGATTCGTGAAATTGTATTATCATTATGATAAAAAAAATATTATTAATTTATAAATATAATTTACGAAGAAAATAAAATATTAAAGAATTATATTTATTAGAAAAATTTAGAATATGACTTTCATGATTTATAAAAATAAATACAACTATTTTATTTGTTAAAACCATTATTCACAGGTATAATAGTAAAATTAATATATATTTTCATTTTATAATATACCAATAAATTATTTCACCATTTCATAAGTTAGGATACAATAATAATTTTTATGTTATGAGTTCCAATATCTATATTACTATTCAAATGTCCTTTTTTACTATTCCAATAGTTTGACTAATTTTCTCACGAGAAATATTTTAATGGTCACATAGGTTCCTTAATAATTATAAATACCTCTCATTTCCTTAATTATAAATAATATTTGATTTTCAGACATATTTTCATTTATTTCTCCATTATGAAAAAATTAATTTCATTACCAATATTCTACCACATTTCTATATTTTTTTATGAGTGTAGTTATTCTATTATATTAAACATATTAATATTTTTCCATTATTATTATATAATTTTGAATTTATATTTACATATTAAAAAATTCAATTCCTATAGTGATATTTGTTCTCTAAATGTAATCTTTTAATTATTATTCTAGAGATTTACTAGTTTCAATATGTTGGAAATATTATTTATAAAATAATATATTACTAAATGAAACACAATTATATTTACCAAAGGTGACCACTATTTTTAAAATATTTTTTCATTAAAGAAATTGAAAGTAATGAGTAAAAAAATACTTATTTATAATCATATATATTATTTTTAATTGAGAATAATTTCGCTGATAGAATACTTATGAAGGGATTCATACCATTCTACCATTTTATTCAAATCATAAATGAATTATTATATCACTCACGATATAAATATAGTTTATAGAACAACTATATTATGAAAATAATCTATTCAATATCATGTTAAATTGTATATGTATTTACCAAATCCTATATTCCAATAGATATTGATCAATGTAAAGAGATGAAAATTTAATCTAATGATGATAGAGGATTTCATATAAATTTATCAATGTTAAAGGATATTGTTTTTTCAGTTTATAACAAATTGTGGAGGTAATATTTATAATTAGGGTTTATAAAAAATGATTGTAGAATGTTTATTGTTGATAAGTATAAATAGAATCATCTAGAGGATCAACTATTAGGATGTATTTCTCATTGGATTTTACATCATGTTATTGTGGAATATAAACAAAAAATTGTTGTCTAAATTGAGTGGAATTGTAATTAATGAGAATAATATAGCGGGGAAACAATTATTTGGGGTTCCTAACCAATTAAGGAAACAGGTCAGATATTTTATAAACATTGTATTTATTATGATCTGAAATATATCAATATTTACTATATATTAGGTAATTCTTACATATTAATGATTGTAGGACTGAGGCTTTATCATGAAAAAGTAATTGAGGTAAAAAAGAAATAATATTTATTAATTGAAATATAGTTTTTTGATTCTCACCCTACATTTCTATGTGTTCCCTCAAGATCACGTACCAACATTTTATTACAAATAATTACATTTTCCATCCTTGGAATCATAGTTAATTATAATTAAATTATATAAATACCTGATGATTTTTCAGAATTCTTATGTGGGGATTTAATTAAATCATAATTATATACACTTAATGTGATCTAGATGCGCATCATGAATATTAATAATTCCATGTTATTTAAAAGGAATGTTTATTAAATATAATCCTGTAATCAATATCAGTAACATATTTTATAGAATTTAATAGTATATAAAAACAATTATTAAAATGAATAGGGTAAATAATAGAAGAAAAATGAAAAAATATATATTAAATAATGCTATTTATTTTAAAATTGACAATTAAATAGTATTTAATAGATAATTTTTACCCATTATACATGAAAAAAATAGATTATTTCCTAAGTAAAAATGAAAAAATGATTATGTGAATATAATTGAAATGGTCTTAATTTGGTCTTTATCAATCCACAAGAACATAAGAATTGATTGAGTAAATTTAGTGAAAAATATTTTTAAAAGAGTACTTTGAATGTAAATTGATTTCCTATAAGTGTCGAAATGGAGAAAACAAGTGTTTGATTCCCCAATCTATCTGTGGTGATGCAAAATAGAATATATACTCTTATTTGTTATTATTATTTTTGTCCTATAATAAGGGTTGAATAATATATATGAATTAAAGTAATTGATGTATACAATTTTATTAATTTAATATATCATCATCATTTAATATTAAATAGTAATGATATCTTTCTCTTGTTATAAATATCAATTTAATATGATATTATTTTTTAAAAATCATTTTGGATATATATTTTGTAACACATGTGATTGGGATAACATTTTCAACAAACACAAGTAATCATTATGTCTTATAATATAACTATTATTCCACGAATAAATATTATTAATAAAAAGTATTATTTATATATTAATTTTTTTTAATAAAAACAGTAATATAAAAATATTGTATAATTTATTACAAAAATATATAATTTAAATAAAAACCTAATAATAGAAATTATAAAACAACTAATAAACTACATTTAATTAAAATTTTAATTTAACAAGCCTTTTTATAAAATACAAATGTTTTTATTGTATAATTCATTTATAGAAATAATATTTTAATCATATAATATATATTGTATCATATTTTATAATTTTTTAGAAATTATCATTTTATAAAAGAATAAAGAAATATATATTCAAAAATTAATTACATTCTATATACTAATACAATTTTAGGATTAAATTATATAATTATAATTATTACTGGATATAAAATATAATAATAAAATATATTTTTAAATTATATTATGAAAAACCATGGTTATAAATATTATTCATATTTTTATTATAACATATAAATATTTTATTAAATAATTATAAAATTTAATAATATTTAAAATAATTATTTTTGAAAACTAATTTTTATGATTATAAAATTAATCCCATATAAGAAAATTGAATTATTGTGAGCCTAAAAAATTAACATGGGGTGATATTTCACCCAAATGTGTATTGATTCATGGTATAAAAGTAGTTTAATAAGTGAAAAACATAATCCTTAAATTATAACAAAAACATCAAGAATCATGACCTATGAAAAACAATTTTAACAACTCCATGATAATCAACCTTATAATATTATTGTTTCTTAATTTACTTCATTCTATTTTCATAAATATAAAATAGTCTTGAAAATATACTTATTTCACCATTACTTTGCTATGTCAAGGAGTATGCATCGATGTTTTTTCATACACCAAAATAAAAAATATATCTCACAACTCTCAGAGGTCACTCCACTTACAATGATTCCTTCTAAGACACTCCTCATCCAATATCAATTCCTTCTAATTATTTAGGACATCTCACTATTTCCTATATATCACATCAATCTCAAAACTTCTCCTTCTACACCTTTCTTCATTTATATGGGACGGATCCAAAAAATTTATTGATATTTATCTCACTATATCAAAATAAGTGAATCTATCTTAAAATAATATTTAAGATTAATTATTGTATAAATCAGTAGCTCAATCACATCCTATGATATACACCAAGGAATAGAATTCATATTCACATTACAAGAATGTATTTAACAACCATTAACTTTTATTAGGAATAAAATTTAATATTATCTTGGTTTAATCTTTAATAGTTCTAAAATAATAAAGATATCTGTCAACTCCCCTAGAATAAACTCTTCTTATCCAGTGATGTGTTTATCAAAAAATGGGTACATAGATTCTCTCAATCCAACATTCAATCTTCATTGTCCTTTGTGATCTTCCAAAGAAATATTAAATCATACACCAAATATTATTAACAAGTTAGAGAAAAATTGTCCATTTAAAGAATCTACAATGACCCAAAAATTTACTCCACCTTTTTCATCAAATCGATAACCATAACTACTTCATGGATGCATTGAAAAATTCATTTCTACTATGATTGATATCCGAATTGAATCATCTACATATACACTACAATACAATTTCAAAGTCCTCATGAATCATGGACTAAATTTTAATACCATGACTAGTTAATCATTTAAAAATAATACTTAAATTTCCATTGAAATTATCTCTTGATTTTTCATACCAATATCTGAGGTATTTTTCTGCACATCTATGTGCAAGGAAATAATATTTTTTTACTCCAAAATATAAAACACAATATGTGTGGTCCCCTACCTCAAGGTATTTTAGCTAGTGACTTGAATTTTCATCCATCACAACGTCGAATATAGTCCAAGTCTATCCCATTTCGATATCCTCAAAATAGAAGGACTAAAATATATAATATATATTATCCAACTCTTATACAATACAAGAATTTATATTACATTTGGTTTAATTACTTAAAAACTCCTAACAACATTACAAGCAATAAGGGAAAGAATGAAATTTTGGATTTCACTTTAAAATGTTGTCCAAAACTTCAACAATTCTAGGAGTATCCTATCTAGGAATTTCGTGATGTAATTGTACAATAAAATTGTTCAACGATGAACATCTATTGTGTGGTCCGATTCTAGTGGGATAGTTTGTGATTCAACACTATAAAATTTCTTATTTTGTTGTTGTGACCATATAAGAATATCATATACTATAACCAATACCTTAACCAAGGGTATAGTATTTTTTTTTCAGGATTTCATAATACCAACACACCATCCAATAATGGTGATTCCTACATAAATTGTTCAAGAATTACATCTGTTAAACACATTCAATGAACATCACTTGGGGTATACCACCAAATATCTCCACACAATGAATATATTTGACTAAAATTACAATATAAATATATATATATCTTGATTTCATTGACATAACTTAAATATAAAATATCTCAACACATATTCTCACATGAATCACTTCATCTTTATCACTTCATATATATTAACCATTTTTACAACAATTATATTTTTGAAAAATAAAACATTCACAATTTAGATAGGAATACACATCTATTCCATCTACCATTTCCATCCTTATTAGTAAAATATCAAACATCAATCCTCTATGTTTATGAAAATATCAATTTTTTATTTTTTTACAATACAATATTCATTTCCACCAAAATATTGGATATAAAATAAAAAACTCCCTTCCAATAAAAAAGGTCATTCTGATCATCCCAAATCATTTTTGGGAATGAAAATTTCAACCCTCTCTCCCATATTATATGTATAATCATTATTATATCTTATCACATTATAATATTGAATCAACCCCCCATTAATTGAATGGAGTAAACTCTAATAAAACTCAAATCCACCATTATTTTAAAATATAATGATCGAATACTCATGGGATTCATCCACAACTATGAGGATATAGAGGATATATATTATTATATATCTGTATTTCAAGAATAACAGTTTTAGACAAAAATATGTAGCTATTTTATTTTATCAATAGAATATTTGAATGAATTTACCACATTGTAGTTACACTATCAATAAATCATTAACTAGAAGCTTTCAATATAAAACACATTTTTTTTATAGAAAATAAGAAGTTTATTGATGTTACTCATAAGTATCATGAATCCACATAACATCCTTAGAATTTTCATTTCACAACAAAACCTATGAATTCCATAACATCTGATAAATGATTAGTAGATAACATTATTGTTCATGGTTTTGAGGATCATAAGACTTCATTGTGTAATTGATACCAATTTTTGAAAATATCATTCCATCTATTTCATGATTTTTTAATTTGAAAAAAAAATCCACTAAACCACCAACACATTTAAAATATCTAAACCATAAAAATTTATAATAAATCATAATTCATATTCATGTTCACTATAACCCCCATGATTATATATCCATAGAAACATCTTGTTTATAACATTCTTTGGAATACCAAATAGGTTGGAATCTTTTGGAAATAGTAATCCAAATTAGAAGCCTTAGATTATACAAATAATCCATAGGTGATACGAAACATAACACCACCTATTAGAAAAATAAATTTATGAATATAGAATTCATTTTTGGGTTCTACTAAAGAATTATCATTTCTTCCTCCAAACACAGGTTCATTTCTATCATAATTACCAAATGTATCACCCATCCCTTATTAATGATATAAATATTCAAAATTAATTTTAAATAATAAAAAAATGAGGAGATGTTTACCTCAAGGTTCCACAATTTTAGAAATAGAGCTGGTTAAGATGATCCAAAAAGCCACCTACAAAAATTCCTTTCTCGTTCTTCAGAATCTTGTAAAAATTTCTATCATATAATATATCCATTTATCATCAGATATTGTGAGATATTAATTCATAATTCCTAAGGATATTCTTTTGACATTATCTGTTAAACATAAACTTTTATTATTATGATCATCATCATCCTTCCGAATCTCGGGGTTTTACATTCTTTTGTAATCCATTACACATAAACCAGTAACATATTGTGTATTAACATATCTGGATATCTGCTATATAATTCATCTCCATTTTATATTTTTCATTTAATGACATATTTTTACAATCACATCCTTGAAGATGAAATGTCATAGCTTGAAATATAACACACTGTCTTTCTATGATTAAATTTTTAAATATATTAGAATTATTTGATGGATCCCATTATTTGATAAACCATTTTAAGATTTCATTATCCAAAATAATATATTGTTCTAAATAGAACTTTTTGTTTAGCTTTTGGTATATTAAACAATATTTTTTGGATTGTGTTACACACAATACCTTGTTCTTTCTACATCATGTGTTACATGGCAGACAATGCTATACCAAAACATAATATACTAGTAATAATATTATTAATATATATTTATATTTTTAAAAAAATATATTATAAGGGATACCTATAAAAATATTAATAAAAATATAAAAATATGATGTATGTATATAATATTAATTCATTGGTAACAAATTATCTAGAAATGAAAAAAAATTAAAATATAAGAAATAATTTGATGGGAAACAATTACTATAAATTAATTAACCAAAATTGATGATTTATTATAACTAAATATATAAATATTTAATATTCAAAAAACTATGTAACATTTATCTAATTTTTATCTACACAATATAAATGAATAGATCAAATTTTACACATAGAGTTTTATATTTTCTATTAGTTAAAATTATGTATTATTAATGTAGTAACCATATTCAATATATTTATTGTTAAATTTCATAATTTTATTTGAAAAAAATTACATAATTTTATAAATTAGATATTTAAAATTATAATACGGAAAGTATTTTTTTATTTTTCTATGAAGATTCACTTTTTTTAGAATTGTGAATAATAATAACTATTAATTGAAATCATGCCTTTTATATAATTTATTTATACAGTTAAATAATATTATAAAATTTTAATGAATAATTAGATCAATAATATATCAATAAAAATAATTTAGGTCATTGTAATAAAATTCCCTTTGAAAATTCAAATAAAAACATTTCAAATATTTATTTTTTTACATTAAAATCTCAAAGATTCGTCCCGTCAATGATACCAATTTTAAATTAAATTCTACAATTACTATGAATATAATTTAAAAAAAAATTATTATATAACTTAAAAAATAATAATTTATAATTCATATAATTCTCAAGTAATTATTTTTCATAAAATAATACTCAATGTAAATAAAATAACCTATAGTTTTGAAGGTAAAAAGATGTTTTCATAGTGGTTAAACATTAATATCAAGGGCTCGAATTTCCTAAAAACATTTAAAACCCCAATATATTTACATATTTAAACCATACAACTTATTTTATCAAATATGTACCATTATTCAAGACACATGATATAAGGGAGACCTCTAAATAGTGTTTACCTTTTTGTATTTACAAGAATGACACTCCTCTAAAACTATATATGAGAACTCACCCAGTTCACCAATTCACACATCGAAACCTAGTTTTGTTAGAAAATCCCTATAGAAATAATATAAAAACAACAATCCTATCATCCTATAAGAAGAACATTTTTCAAAACTGAATTCGAGGTGGTCCTTTGCTGCACAGTAGAAGAAGTTATCTGAAGAGGATGTAACATTCATGAACAAGAACAGTTATTATATTTCATCACCCACCAATTAAATTATCAATATTTGATGATTAAATAATAAAATTATTGTCCTAAATATCATGATATGTTTTTATGTTATTTTTTACACCAAAACCTACACACACTTCCATTAATAAGGTTATAAAATCATCATTTGTGTGTATGGTGAACTACCGCCTCCTGAACTGAGGATGTCCATTCTTCAATTAAAAACTAAATGGGATGGGAATAATTATAAATATAATATAATCAGTTGATATTTATGATTTTTATAATTTATATAAATTTATTGTATTATTAATTATCACATATCTTCATTTTTTTTATTTTTTTGGAATATGATAACATTGCTTGTGAGCGTTTGGGCTACCACCTCGTCAAGGTAATGATATTCATTCATGTGTGAAATGGAATTAATTAAGTATGGGTTTATTAAAAATATAACACATTTATGACAATATAATACTATTTTAATTAATATGTATTTATATATATCATTTAATTTTACTTCATTAAATATGACAATAAAATGGAATCAATGTTCAAGCGTACGTACGACCTATCATTCCCATAAACGGCATATTTCATTTCCTATTTTCTTGATTACAATATTTTTATAAATAAATATTAATATATATTATATAATATTAATATAATGGATTACATTCTTGGAATAACTAAATCCTGATCTACGTAAATTCATTAAAGATGAAAAATCAAAACATGTATATAAAACCAAGTAGTTATTACCTGAAATATTATATTTACATGGAATTAGTTATAAATGTGAAATTAAAAGTTTTCAGTTAATCATATTTAGTATTATATATATTAATAATGTCTTGTGATAGATTTATAATATAACTTTATTTATTATAAATGTGGTTTTTACTAGTACAATGATATTAATTACTTAAGTTAAGGGTTCTCCAATCTCATTGTTATTTATGTTACATATGAGCTATATTAACATCTTATTTCTTTTGAGTTTTGAAAAACTGACCTATGATATGTTATAAAAAAATATACACTATTTAGGGATTTAAAAATTATTCATAGATTTTATTAATTCACAAATATCGTGATTCAGAATTTACACATGTAGTAATGGGATTTTATGTCTCAATTTTGTTTCATCGAGGAATATTGTGTATTCACCACTCATTTTTTATGTTGTCTATATACATACCTATGGAATGATAAATCTGGAATTTATATTATATCATAATAATAAATGTTTCAATTGATGGTATTCTTTCACTGATATCAGGTTTCAAAAGATTCTCATGTAATAATGGGGTTTCCAGTCTTACATTTATTTTAGTGGGACTTATGCAATATTAAATACTCATTTATTTTGTGAGGTTTATTTAATACCATAATGATAGGTTATATCATGAATCTAATTTATTTTATAATAATAAATTTTTCAGTTGATTTTATTCATTCATATATTTCATGTTACAAAACATACTCATATAGTAAGATATTTTTCCCCCATTTATTCTCAGTGAGATATATGCCATGGTGACCACATATTTCCCAAATTTGGTGTATATAATTCTCATGAATGTATTTTATGACAAGTAAATTCAATGATATAGTTATTTACATATCCATTTCAGGATCTATATTTCATGGTTCATAAAGCTAAAATGTTACCAATGTGGTAAGGGGATTTGTGTCTGAATATGACTTATTTGAGACATATGTTAGGTTATGAACCTATATTATTTAATGAGGTATATGTATAACACTATTGAAAAGTGAGATCATAACTGTTTTCATCTTCATCATATTTTATTACAATTTTAGTGTAATCCCCTCATGGGTATTTTGATTCAATGTCACTAAAGTGGTAATGGTTTATTTCAACTATCTAGTCCATTATCACAATTGTATCTGATTATGCATCTATTGATGAAATATTATTATACATATGTCAAGAAAACTCATGAATTTATGTTTACCATAGTAATTATTTATATATTCATGCAAGAATTCCATCATTATAATCTTGGCAATTTATGTATACAATTTTAATAATTTAATATATCATCATCATTTAATATTAAATAGTGATGATATCTTTCTCTTGTCATAAATATCAATTTAATAGGATATAATTTTTAAAAAATCATTTTGGATATATATTTTGTTACACATGTGATTAGGATAACATTTTCAACGAACACAAGTAATCATTATGTCTTATAATATAACTATTATTCCATGAATAAATATTATTAATGAAAAGTATTATTTTTATATTAATTTTTTTAATAAAAACTGTAATATAAAAATATAGTATAATTTATTACAAAAATATATAATTTAAAAAAAAACCTAATAAAAGAAATTGTAAAACAACAAATAAACTACATTTAATTAATATTTTAATTTAATAAGACTTTTTATAAAATAAAAATGTTTTTTATTGTATAATTCATTTATAGAAATAATATTTTTATCATATAATCTATATTGTATTATAGTTTACAATTTTTTATAATTTATCATTTTATAACAGAATAAAGAAATATATATTGAAAAAATTAATTACATTATATATACTAATACAATTTTAGGATTAAATTATATAAGTATAATTATTGCTGGATATAAAATATAATAATTAAAAATATTTTTAAATTACATTATGAAAAAACATGGTTATAAATATTATTCATCTTTTTGTTATAACATATAAATATTTTATTATATAATTATACAATTTAATAATATTTAGAATAATTATTTTTGATATGTAATTTTTATTATTATAAAATTACTCCCATATAATAAAATTGAATTATTGTAAGCCTAAAAAATGAACATGGGTTGATATTTCTCCCAAATGTGTGTTGATTCATGTTATAAAAAGTAGTTTAATAAGTGAAAAACATAATCCTTAAATTATAACAAACACATCAAGAATAGTGACCTATGAAAAAAAATTGTAACATCTCTATGATAATCAACCTTATAATATTAATGTTTCTTGATTTATTTCATTCTATATTAAGAAATTAAAAATAGTCTTGAAAATATACTTATTTCACCATTACCGTGCTATCTCAAGGAGTATGCATGGATGTTTTCTCAAACACCAAAATAAAAAATATATCTCACAACTCTCAGAGGTCACTCCACATACAATGATTCCTTCTAAGACACTCCTCACCCAATATCAATTCCTTTTAATTATTAAGGACATCTCATTATTTCCCATATATCACATCAATCTCAAAACTTATCCTTCTCCACCTTTCTTCATTTATATGGGAAGGATCCAAAAAAATTATTGATATTTAGCTCACTATATCAAAATAAGTGAATCCGTCTTAAAATAAATTTTATAATTAATTATTGTATAAATCAGTAGCTCAATCACATCCTATGATATCCACCAAGGTATAGAATTCATATTCATATTACAAGAATTTATTTGACAACCATTAAATTTTATTAGGAATAATATTTAATATTATCTTGGTTTAATCTTTAATAGTTGTAAAATAATCAAGATATCTGTCAACTCCCCTATAATAAACTCTTCCTATCCAGTGAAGTGTTTATAAAAAAATGGGTACATAGATTCTCTTAATCCAACATTCAATCTTCATTGTCCTTTTTGATCTTCCAAAGAAATATTAAATCATATTCCAACTAATATTAACATTTTTTAGAGAAATTTTCCATTTAAAGAATCTACAATGACCCAAAAATTTACTCCACCATTTTCATCAAATCAATAACCATAATTACTTTATGGATGCATGAAAAAATTAATTTCTACTATGATTGATATCCGAATTAAATCATTTAGATATACACTACAATCCAATTTCAAAGTCCTCATGAATCATGGACTAAATTGTAATACAATGACTAGTTAATCATTTAAAAATAATACTTAAATTTCCATTGAAATTATCTCTTGATTTTTCATACCAATATCTAAGGTATTTTTCTGCACAACTATGTGCAAGGACATAATAATATTTTACTCAAAAATATAAAACACAATGTGTGTGGCCCCCTACCTCAAGGTATTTTAGCTAGCGACTTGATTTTTCATCCATCACCACGTCGAATATAGTCCTAGACTATCCCATTTCGATATCCTCGAAATAGAAGGCCTAAAATATATAATATATACTATCCATGTCTTATACATTACAAGAATATATAATACATTTGGTTTAATTACTCAAAAATTCCTAACAACATTACAAGCAATAAGGGAGAGAATGAAATTTTGGATTTCACCTTAAAATGTTTTCCAAAACATCAACAATTCTAGGAGTATCCTATCTAGGAATTTCGTGATGTAATTGTACAGTAAAAATTTTCAACGATAAACATCTATTGTGTGGTCCGATTCTAGTGGGATAGTTTTTGATTCAATAATATAAAATTTCTTATATTGTAGTTGTGACCATGTAAGCCTCTCATATACTATAACCAATACCTCAACCAAGGGTACAGTCTTTTATTTCGGGATTTCATAATACCAACACACCATACAATAATGGTGATTCCTACATAAATTGTTCATGCATAACATCTGTATAACACATTCAATGAACATCACTTCAGGTATGCCACCAGATATCTCCACACAATGAATATATTTGACTAAAATTCCAATATAAATATCTATATATCTTGATTTAATTAACATAACCGAAAAATAAAATATATAAGCACATATTCTCACATGAATCACTTCATATTTATCACTTTCTATATATTAACCATTTTTTCCAACAATTATATTTTTGAAAAATAAAACATT
This sequence comes from Viscum album, assembly GCA_963277665.1. NCBI lineage: Eukaryota > Viridiplantae > Streptophyta > Magnoliopsida > Santalales > Viscaceae > Viscum > Viscum album. The sequence continues at coordinate 22,819,733 of OY728120.1, read as the reverse complement.
CTCAATTTAGATAGGAACACACATCTAGTCCTTCTACCATTTCCATCCTTATTAGTAAAATGTTAAACATCAATCCTCTATGATTTCTAAAATATAAATTTTTTATTTTTTTACATTACAATATTCATTTCCACCAAAATATTGGATATAAAATATAAATATCCCTTCCAATACAAAGGGTCCTTATGATCATCCCAAATAATTTTTGGGACTGAAAATTTCAACCCTCTCCCCCATATTATATGTATAATCATCATTATATATTATCCCATTATAATATTGAATCTACCCCCCATTAATTGAAGGGAGAAAACTCTAATAAAACTAAAATCCACCATTATTTTAAAATATAATGGTCGAATACTCATGGGATTCATCCACCACTATGAGGATATGGAGGATATATATTATTATATATCTGTATTTCAAGAATAAAAGTTTTAGAAATATAATGTAGCTATTTTATTTATTCAATATAATCTTTGAATGAATTTACCACATTGTAGTTAAACTGTCAATAAATCATTAACTGGAATCTTGGATTATAAAACACATTTTTTTATAGAAAACAAGAAGTTTATTGATGTTACACATAAGTACCATGAAACCATATAACATCCTAGGAATTTTCATTTCACAAAAAAACCTATGAATTCCATAACATTTGATAAATTATTTGTACATAACATTATTGTTCATGGTTTTGAGGATCATAAGACATCATTGTGTAATTGATACCAATTGTTGAAAATATGATTCCATCTGTTTCAAGATTTTTTTAATTTGAAAAAAAAATCCATTAAACCACAAACACATTTAAAATATCTGAACCATAAAAATTTATAATAAATCATAATTAACATTCATGTTCACTATAACCCCCATGATTATTTATCCATAGAAACATCTCGTTTATATCATTTTTTGGTATACCAAATAGGGTGGAATATTTTGGAAATAGTAATCCAAATTATAAACCTTAGATTATACAAATAATCCTTAGGTGATATGAAACATAACACCACCTATTAGAAAAATAAATTTATGAATATAAAATTCATTTTTTGGGTTCTACTAAAGAATTATCATTTCTTCCTCCAAACCCCGGTTCTTTTCCATCATAATTACCAAATGTATCACCCATCCATTATTAATGATATAAATATTCCAAATTAATTTTAAATAATAAAAAAAATGAGGATATGTGTACCTCAAGGTTCCTCAATTTTAGAAATATTGCTGGTTAAGATGATCCAAAAAGCCACCTATAAAAAGTCCTTTCCCATTCTTCAAAATATTTTAAAAATTTCTATCATATAATATATCTATTTATCATCAGATATTGTGAGATATCCTTTCTTAATTCCTAAGGATCTTCTTTTGACATAATCTGTTAAACACAAACTTTTATTGTTATGATCATCATCATCCTTCCGAATCATGGGTTTTAGAATCTTTTGTAATCCATCACACATAAACCAATAACATATTGTGTATTAACATATCTGGATATCTGCTATATAATTCATCTCCATTTTATATTTTTCATTTTTATGACATATTTTGACAATCACATCCTTAAAGGTGAAATGTCATATCTTGAAATATAACACACTTGATTTCTATGATTAAAATTTTAAATAAATTAGAATTATTTGATGGATCCCATTATATGATAAACCATTTTAATATTTCATTATAAAAAACAATATATTGTTCTACATAGAACACTTTATATAGGTTTTGGTATATGAAACACTATTTTTTAAATTTTGTTACACACAATACCGGGTTCTTTCTACATCATGTGTTACTTGGCAGACAATGCTATACCAAAAAATAATATACTAGTAATAATATTATTAATATATATTTATATTTTTAAAAAATATATTATAAGGGATATTTATAAAAATATTAATAAAATTATAAAAATATGACGTATATATATAATTTAATTCATTGGTAACAAATTATCTGAAAATTAAAATAAAAAAATTTTAAATATAAGAAATAATTTGATGGGAAACAATTACTATAAATTAATTAACCAAAATTGATGATTTATTATAACTATATATATATATATATTTAATATTCAAAAAACTATGTAACATTCAACTAATTTTTTTCTACACAATATAAATGAATAGATCAAATTTTACAGAGATAGTTTTATTTTTCTAACAGTTAAAATTATGTATTTTTAATGTAGTAACTATATTCAGTATATTTATTGTCAAACTTCAAAATTTTATTTGAAACAAATTACATAATTTATTAAATTAGATATTTAAAATTATAATAAGGAAAGTATTTTTTATTTTTCAATGAAGATTCACTTTTTTTGAATTGTGAATAATAATAACTATTAATTGAAATCATGCTTTTTATAAAATTTATTTATACAGTTAAATAATATTATAAAATTTTAATGCATAATTAGATCAATAATATATCAATAAAAATAATTTAGATCATTGTAATAAAATTCACATTGAAAAATTAAATAAAAACATTTCAAATTTTTATTTTTTTACATTGAAATATCAACAATTCATCCTGTCAATGATACCAATTTTAAATTAAATTCTAAAATTACTATGAATATAATTTTAAAAAATTTATTATATAACATAAATAATAAAAATTTATAATTCATATAATGCTCAAGTAATTATTTTTCATAAAATATGAGTGAATGTAAATAAAATAACCTATAGTTTTGAAGGTAAAAAAGTAGTTTTCATAGTGGTTAAACATTAATATCAAGGGCATAAATTACCTAAAAACATTTCAAAACCCAAAATATTTACATATTTAAACCATACAACTTATTTTATCAACTATGGACCATTATTCAAGCAACATGATATAAGGGAGACCTCTAAATAGTGTTTACCTTTTTGTATTTACAAGAATGACACTCCTCCAACACTATATATGAGAACTCGCCCAGTTCAAGAATTCACACATCAAAACCTAGTTTTCTCAGAAACCCCCTATATAAATAATATAAAAACATAAATCTATCATCCTATAAGCACAAAATTTTTCAAAATTGAATCCAAGGTGCTTCTTTGCTGCACACCAGAAGAAGTTATTTGAAGAGGAGGTAACATTCATGAACAAGAACATTTATTATATTTCATTACCCACCAATTAAATTATCAATATTTGATGATTAAATAATAAAATCATTGTCCTAAATATCATGATATGTTTTTATGTTATTTTTTACACCGAAACCTACACACACTTCCATTAATAAGGTTAGGAAATCATCATTCATGTGTATGGTGATCTACCGCCTCTCGAACTCAGGATGTCCATTCTTCCATTACAAACTAAATGGGATGGGAATAATTATAAATATACTATAATTAAATGATATTTATGATATTAATAATTTATATAAATTTATATTATTATTAATTATCACATATCTTAATTTTTTTATTTTTTGGGAATTTGATAACATCGCTTGTGAGCATTTGGTCTACCACCTCATCAAGGCAATGAGATTCATTAATGTGTGAAATGGAATTAATTAACTATGGGTTTATTAAAAATATAACATATTTATGACAATATAATACTATTTTAATTAATATGTGTTTATATATATCATTTAATTTTCCTTCATTAAATATGATAATAAAATGGAATCAATGTTAAAGTGTACGTACGACCTATCATTCCCATAAACTGCATATTTCCTTTCCAATTTTCTTGATTAAAATATTGTTATAAATAAATATTAATATATATTATATAATATTAGCATAATGGATTACATTCTTGTAATAACTAAATACTAATCTATGTAAATTCATTAAAGATGAAAAATCATAACATGTATAAAAAACAAAGTAGTTATTACCTGAAACATTATATTAACATGGAATTAGTTATAAATGTGCAATTAAAAGTTTTCAGTTAATCATATTTAATATTATATATATTAAGAATGTCTTGTGATATATTTATAATATAATTTTATTTATTATAAATGTGGTTTTTACTAGTAAAATGATAGTAATTACTTAAGTTAAGGGTTCTCCAATATCATTATTATTTGTGTAACATATGAGCTATATTAACATCTTATTTCTGTTGAGTTTTCAACAACTGACCTATGATATGTTATAAAACATATATACACTATATAGGGATATGAAAATTATTCATAGATTATATTAATTCACATATACCGTGATTCAAAATTTACACATATAGTAATGTGATTTCATGTCTCAATTTTGTTTCATCGAGGAATATTCTCTATTCACAACTCATTTTTTATGTTGTCTATATACAAACCTATGGAATGATAAATCAAGAATTTATATTATATCATAATAATAAATGTTTGAATTGATGATATTCTTTCACTGATATCAAGTTTTAAAAGATTATCATGTAATAATGAGGTTTCCAGTCTTACATTTATTTTAGTGGGACTTATGAAATATTAAATACTCATTTATTTTGTGAGGTTTATTTAATAAAGTAATGATAGGTTATATCATGAATCTAATTTATTTTATAATAATAAATTTTTCAGTTGATTTAATTCATTCATATATTTCATGTTACAAAACATACTCATATAGTAAGATATTTTTGTCCCCCATTTATTCTCAGTGAGATACATGCCATGGTGACCACATATTTCCCAAATTTGGTGTATATAATTCTCAGGAATGTGTTTTATGACAAGTTAATTCAATGATATAGTTATTTACATATCAATTTCAGGATCTATATTTCATGGTGCATAAAGCTAAAATGTTACCAATGTGGTAAGGGGATTTGTGTCTGAATTGGACTTATTTGAGACATATATTAGGTTATTAACCTATATTATTTCATGAGGTATATGTAAAACACTATTGGAAAGTGAGATAATAACTGTTTTCATCTTCATCATATTTTATTATAATTTTAGTGTTATCCCCTCATGGGTATTATGATTCAATGTCCCCAATGTGGTAATAGTTTATTTCCACTATCTAGTCCATTATCACAATTGTATGCACTTATGCATCTATTGATGAAATACTATTATACATATGTCAAGAAAACTCATGACTTTACGTATACCACAGTAATTATTTATATATTCATGCAATAATTCAATTATTATAATCTTGGTAAATATGATAATTATGAAAATGTTTTTAAGACTATCTATATATATTTCCCTCTTTATTCTGAAATAAATTTTCTTCAAAAACCATTTTTTCTAAAAAAATGAATGAGATATATTATGATTTTTTTTACATGAAGAATATTTAAAATTGTTTTATTTTTTAGAAATAATTTTTTAAATAATAATTTTTATTTTCCTCAAATTTTTTTTAAATTACTTTTATAAAATTATTTATATGTTTTTCAATGTTGTTTTCAAATAAATACATTTTGAAAATGATTCATTATTTAAAGATTTATTTTAAATAAAGGGTTAATATAATTAATAAATGTTCTGTGTGGTCTTCCCAAATATTTCTCCATCTTAGATTTTATCATTTGATATAGTTTATAATAGACTGGTAATATGATCTAAGATTATCATTTTTATACAAATTTTGAATGGATTGGGTTATTTTGAATAGTTTTATATGAAATACATATCTCTTCAATGATTTATATTCATGAAAAGCATTTTTCATTTAATATGTAATAATATGATGAAATGATTATATAACCATTTGATTTTTTACATGTTTTGATATGATGATTTTTTGTCATACTCATTTGATATCATGGGTTATGAAATGATGATTGTTTCTGATCTTGTGGAATACATTTTTAATATTTAAATATGTGATGAGAGAGAGATATATCTACCTAAAATTCATTTAGTAGTGGAAAATATTTTATTTTCTCAAACTATATACATGATTGAATCCCTATCTCATAAATATAGGGTACACGTTATGGCATTCCAATCCCATAACAAGATGGTTAACATAAAGGCATTACATTCCAATATAAATATGGTAAATTGTAGGGAATCAAATGATAAAAAGGGGTGATTATATGTGAATCCCATTTTGACAATAAGAGGGAACATGGGAGAGCATCCATATCTTAAAATAAGAGGGTAAACATGTGGTCCTCTCAATCCTAAATAAGGTAAATGAGTTATTATCCCAATACTAACATTTTAAGAAGTTCTTGGTAGTTATCCATGAGATAATATTTTATATATTTATTCAGAAACCAAATATTTTAGGTATTATACTTAAAATTATGTTCTCTGGGATCATTCTTTTGATTCCCTTGTGAATAACGTACTATGTCATTCTAATCCTTATTCCAAGACTAATGTGTATGATCATTGATTTGTATATTTTGATCGTAAATTTATTTTCTCATGTTCTAAAATCAATAAATTCATGTTATACCTATGAATCATCTTAATTAACCATTATTGAGCATCAAAAGTCATTATTTTTTATGTTTCATTTCCATAAATTAAGAAGGAATGATTTAAGTTTGAATACTATATGGAAATATCCTAATGGGAAATACTGATTATCATTCAACATGATATATAATTATGTTCCAAGTCCCCACATAAATAAATGGTACAGTCCTTGGTTATGTAATTTTTCAACATACTAAATTTTCGTGTAAAATGATTTTATATCCATGTATGTCAAGACTGGGTCACTATCATTGGTATAAATGAAACTAATTAGTAAAAAAATGGAAATTATAATGGTAAAACATTAGTTAGATCCCTAGGGATATTTCTAATTATTTATATAGTTATATCTCTATGTATATGTGTAATATTGAGTTAATTTATTGGTAAATGTCCTATTGTTTTGTTAACATATAGATGAATGGTTTCATTGAAATATATCCCAATCTAGGTACTAAAAGTCTATGTGGGTTTTTCCATATATAAATAGGGTAACCACCCCTAATACCATATTGATAACACTCAATAAAATACTGGTTCCTAACAATAGGTCTTGTTACAAAACTAGTTCGACACACCGGGGAATTTAAATTGGTGATTCAAAAACTATTTATGAACCATCATAATGGATTTTAGGAGTAGTTATAAATGGATAACCAAATATAATCCTATGATATCATAGATTTAAAATATGTTTTCTTGATTAGAAATAATATAAGTGGTTTTTTATTATGTAGTTTTGTGTTGGGATAAGTGTTGCACACACTCTAAATTCTAGATTAATCAAATTGTGGGAACTAGAATAATCTAGGATAACATTGAAGGATTCAAATATGGAACTTGTGGGCATTATTAAAATTGATTTTGTAACATTCCAATTAAGTAATGAATAATAGATATTTTTATCTATGTCTATTAATGATTAAGATAGTGTTTTAGAGGCTTAAAATGAAAATAAATCCAATCTTAAGCATGGAATACACTAATATTCTTAAAAGATTGTTTTAGTGCCTTATGATGGAAAACCCTTTTTAAATCTATCTTTTGAAAATTTTATAAACTATGTTTGTCAAAATAAACTTATTCTTTATGATTGGGACATAAAAATTTACTTTGTGTGAATTTTTGGTATTTTTCTGACAATGTTCATTTTTTAATGAATAGTGAAAAATATTGCATTTTACATCAAAACTGCTTTTTAATATAATTTATTTATATGATTAGATTATCTTTTGAATTGGTCTTAATGTGTAATATGAATATATTTTTACCATTTAATCTAATGGTGGTCATTGGAATCAATTTCACTTTGAAATTGGACTTAAACAAGTGTCAATCTTTTGATACTTATTGTTTCATAAAAACACGCTATTTGCTCTGACATCGGGAATTAATTATTAAATTAATTAATGTGACTTATATGTTTTGAATTTTGTAAAATAGACTTCATTTTTGAATTTGGAATATCAAATATAGCTTAGGGTGAATTTTTGGTAATTTTCTGAAAAACTTCAATTTTTGATGAATAGTGAAACCACTAAGTGGTACTTATAAAGACTGATTTTCCGTTTAAATGAAATTTTGCCATCATTGTGTTTTGAATTTTAAAAATCTGATATACATGGTTTGTGATTAAGAAGTAAAATGTGGTTCAATGAGATTATAATAATTTTTTTGGTGAATAGTAACTTATTAAGTTCTTAATCGCGATTAGTGGTAATTACTGTAGTTTAAGGTAAAAATAATGCTTTAATAAAATAAGATGAGCTTGACACATGTCCCAACATAATTGGTTGTGTCATGGCCGACCAAGACAAGCCATGGGTCAACTTGGGGACCCCATGGATCCACTTTGGTTGGGAAATGACATAAATTACTTTTTATTTAATGAAAAAAGTAAAAATGACACAAACATAATATGTTTTACGAAAACAATCATTACATAGGGTTATAAAGATCATATTTTTGATTATAAATAGTCATTGGAAATATAAAACGATTTCCTACATCATATTATTTTTTTTATAATTTTTAGACATTAAATAAATTAAATTATTCATGACATAATAATGATGCAGCGATGACATCATTATTTAACGATTTAAATAAAATGGAAAGATAATGAAAAATCTAAAACCTACACATGGACAAAACCAATTGGATGAGTGGATTTCGAACCCTTATCACCTTATCCACGAATTATATCAATGTGGGACCTTTTAAAACCGAAACACATTTTCAAATAAAGTAATATTTCGTTACTTTCCAAAAGTGCCCCTCCTCTCCTCTTATAAAAGGCCCCCACCTCTACCTCATTTCACACACTCCTCAAGCCTTTGGCTCGGCCAACCCCTGCCCATTTACTCTCTCCACATCCCTCTCCTCATCCTAGAGGATTCCCTTTGGGCAGAATCCTTTCAAAGGAAGCCTTTAGGCTCAAATCAAAAGGAGTTACACTTTTAAAGGTAATTCATTCTCTCATGTTAATTTGTTTTATTTTGTTTCTCCAACCCCATAAACTCTTTTTATTTACTTCCTTTGTAACAACACCAGTATCTTAAATGCACTAAGATGTTGTTATAAGATTTATTTGAGCTACACTCTCACACAAATACATCAAATGGTTAAAGAACATACGGTTTCCGTGGATGGCGAAATTCTGCCTCCTGAAACGATGATTGTTCAATACTCATTTAACACCTTCAAAGGTGGCCATTATGATGTCACTATTTTTATATATGATATATAATATGTTTATGTTTTCCTTAATATTCTTTTTTTTTCATTTTGGGTATACCTATATGGTTCCCATTATGGGTAAACACGATATCTTCATTTTAGGAAGTGCGGACTACCGCCCCCTGAAAGTGATTTGATTCGTTAATACCATATGTGGGATGTGTAAAGGATAAAGTTAATGATATTATATATGTTATTATACTGGAATTATAATATACTCTTATATCGTTATGATTCCATTCCAGAAAATACGAAATAGAAATGGAAGTAGCGTTCATGCGTACGTACGACTTACCGTCTCCATGAACAGTGCATTTCATTTCTTACCTCTAAATGTGATGTAATATTATAAATACATGAATATGATGAATATATATGATATATATGTTATCCAAATCATTAATATCATTTTGGATATAATGAACCTTCGACCAAATTAACAACATGTAAGTGTAAGAAGTCTATTTTTGACTTAAGAACCAAATATCGACAAAATGAACATTATTAACTTAAATGATTACATGATGTTCATAACATGGTATAAAAGGAATAATGAACTTGAAAAAGGTTCATAAGAAAGTAGAGATTAACTCAAGTTTATTATTCAGGAAATTAAAGAACGGTCGGGTCAAGTCGGATACGAGGTATGGGACTTCGTCTCAATCTCCTTTCATTGAGGCATATTTTGTTTTATACACAACCTTCTTTTATACGGTGTATAAACCCCTTTGACTTTTACATTTATCCAAAAGGAATATTTTTTATATGAAGCGTTTACTAAACGACAAAAGGGAATGTTTTTGTCGTACGTATGCGGCGACAACGACTTCTCCGCCGTCGTGACCGTTATTTGAGTTTCCGCTTCCTCAACAAGCCATACCTTCTTTTTAAAAGAAAAATAAATACCATGTTTTACTTTTCTTTTATTTTGGTATTGAAAATGGTTTTCACAATGTGTTTGTGTTGTATTTATATCTTGTGATTGAAATGTGGAAATGTTATGTTTCCTTTATGCATTTTTTATGTGATACGATTATGTTACGGTTCTTGGGAATTATTATGAAGACGGGTGGTTCCGTGATAAACTAAGGGCGGGTGAGCCCGATATAGCTCTCCAATGCATTGGGTAACGCGAAGGAGTGAAACGTTAAGGTTTCTCCGAAGAGATTTAGGGAATATACTGTGATGGGTATTCCAAACGTAACCAAGAGGGTTACTCCCTATGTAAGAATGTTATGAATGCCTCAAGTTACCTTTATGTCTTATGAATTCTATGATTTATTCATGATTTGATGAGGTATGTTAAAGTGCTTATGTTTTATGGGTAAAGTATGATTTCATTATTATGTATATATGAACTCATGTTTCCTTTCCATGTTTTTATAACCCATACTGAGATTTTTATGCTCATCCCAAGTTTTTTGAAATGATTTTCACAGGTCAAGGGAAAGGTACATGATATGATGATAGTGTCAAGGAAGTGTCAAGAAGGAATCCATGTTTTATTTTAAAAATGTTTCCATTGATGGGAATGAAGAATACTATCTTTATGTAACCACTTTGTTTTAATGTGGGTTGTAATTCAAGTTTTATGATATAATTCTCTAAAACTCTAAACCCGAAAAGAATCCCAATGTGTAATCTTGTAATAACTCAAGATTAAGTATGGTTTAAGGCTGGGGCCTTATAGTTGGTATCAGAGGTCAGTTTAGATAACTTTAGGAGTTAGAATTCTATTAAATGATTATCCAAAAATATTTTTTTTTTGAAATGATATAGCATTTGAAGATTACCATGTTTCTTCATCTAAGACATGTTTGTTCAGAATGGTTTTTCGTAGAGGAAACAGAACAACTTTTCTGGGAAGGCATACATAGGGAAATGACCTTTCAAATCAGTATCCTGAGATGGTCAGAATCAGAACTAAACATTTTGTTGTAGTAATGGCTCATTTGAATCAGGTGATAAATGGTGGTTGTTTTTATTGATGATATTTTGGTGTTTTCTAAAAGTAAAGAGGAGCATGAAAGACATTTAAGGGTTAACTTGAAAACCTTAAAAGAAAAGAAACTCTATGGGAAATTCAGAAAGTGTGAGTTTTGGTTGCAACAAATTTCTTTCCTTGGTCACATTGTTTCTAAAGATGGAATAACTGTTGATCCTGTAAAAACAAAAGTTGTGGAAGAATGGCCAAGACCCACAAATGTAACCGAGATTCGTAGCTTCCTTGGTTTGGCGGGCTATTACCGAAGGTTTGTTAGAAATTTTTCACGGTTATCTAGTCCAATGACTAAGCTAACTCGGTAGGGTGTTAAGTTTATCTGGACAAAAGAATGTGATGATTGTTTTCAGGAATTTAAAAGAAGATTGGTTAATGCTCCAGTTTTGGAACTACCTTCCAGGAATGGTGAGTTTGTTATATACAGTGATGCTTCATTGAAAGGACTTGGTTGCGTCCTAATGCAGAATGATCAGGTAATTGCTTATGCTTCACGATAGTTGAAAACTCATGAGGTAAATTACCCTACACATGATTTGGAATTAGCTGCTGTTGTTTTTTGCTTTAAAAATTTGGAGGCATAATTTTTATGGAGTAAAGTGTGAAATATATACCGATCACAAAAGTTTAAAGTATATATTAACTCAGAAAGAGTTAAAAATGAGATAGAGGAGATGGCTAGAATTAATCAAGGATTATGATTGTACAATTCATTACCATCCGGGAAAAGAAAATAAAGTGGCTGATGATTTGAGTCGAAAATGTAATGCTTCATTAACAATGTTGCATTTGGAACGTGATCCTTTGGTTAAGGATTTGATGAACTTTGGCATATAAGTTGTTGGTGCAGGAAGTCCTTATGTTTTGTTTTAGGTATCAGTGAGATCATCTTTATCAGATAGAATCAAGCAAGCACAGAAGCAAGACAGTGAGTTGCAGAAAAAGGTAGAGCTGATTCATAAAGGTAAGTTGCCTGAATTCAACATTGATAATGATTGTGTTTTTAGATTTGGGAAGATATTGTGTGTGCCTTGTGATTCACAGTTGAAGAGAGAGTTGTTATGTGAAGCTCATAGTTCTCCGTTTTTAGTTCATCCGGGCAGTACTAAGATGTATAGAGATCTGCGGGAGTATTACTGGTGGGATGGAATGAAAAGAGATATTGCTGATTTTACTGTGAAGTGTTTGACTTGTCAGCAGGTTAAAACAGAGCGGCAGTTACCGAAAGGGATGCTTCAGCCTTTACCAGTTCCAGAGTGGAAATGGGAGAATATATCCATGGACTTTGTTGTTGGATTACCGAAGACATCTCGAGGTAATAATGCAATCTGGGTTACTATTGATCGCTTGACCAAATCTGCTCATTTCCTTGCTATACGAGATACTTTCTCTCTTGATCAACTTTCCTATTTGTATCTTAAAGAGATAGTCAGGTTACATGGAGTTCCTCTCTCCATTGTATCGGATCGTGATCCCAGGTTTACTTATAACTTTTGGAAAGGCCTTCAGAAGTCGTTGGGTACTGAATTAAATTTTAGTACAGCTTTTCATCCTCAATCAGATGGGCAGTCAGAACGAACAATTCAGACCTTGGAGGATATGCTACGAGCTTGTTCTATGGATTATCAGGGAAGTTGGGACCAACATCTTTCCTTGGTTGAATTTTCATATAATAACATTTTTCATTCCAGTATACAGATGGCACCATTTCAGGCATTATATGGGAAGCGGTGTCGAACTCTAGCTTTCTGGGATGAAGTGGGTGAAAGGAAGTTGATGGGACCAGAATTGGTAGAAGAGATGGAAGAAAAAGTTCAGCTGATTCAGAAACACATGAGAACAGCTCAGAGCAGGCAGAAGAGTTATGCAGATAACTGGATGAAGGATCTATCTTTCGAGGTAGGTGATCATGTTTTTCTCAAGGTTTCTCCTTGGAAAAGTGTGATGAGATTTGGTAAGAAAGGAAAGTTGAGTCCAAGGTTCGTTGGACCATATGAAATTCTGGAAAGAGTTGGATCAGTTGCATACCGAGTGGCTTTACCTCCGAGTTTATCTCAGGTACACAATGTTTTTTACGTTTCGATGTTGAGAAAGTATATGCCAGATCCATCTCATGTTTTGAGTCCAGAGGTAGTTCAGCTGGAAGAGAACCTATCTTATGAGGAACAACCGGTCCAGATTCTTGACCACAGGGAGCAAGTGTTACGGAATAAGGTGATTCACCAGGTAAAGGTTTTGTGGAAAAACCACATGATTGAAGAGGCAACATGGGAATCTGAAAATACAATGAGGGATAAGTACTCCCATTTATTCGATAAGTAAATAAATTGCGGGGACGCAATTTTCTAAAGGGGCGAAGGATGTAACATTCCAAGTAAGTAATGAATAATAGATATTTTTATCTATTTCTATTAATTATTAAGATAGTGTTTTAGAGGCTTAAAATGAAAGTAAATCCAATCTTAAGCATGGAATACACTAATATTCTTAAAAGATTGTTTTACTGCCTAATGATGGAAAACCCTTTTTAAATATATCTTTTGAAAATTTTATAAACTATGTTTGTCAAAATAAACTTATTATTTATGATTGGGACATCAAAATTTACTTTGTGTGAATTTTTGGTATTTTTCTGACAATGTTCATTTTTTAATGAATAGTGAAAAATATTGCATTTTACATCAAAACTGCTTTTTAATCTAATTTATTTAAATGATTAGATTATCTTTTGAATTGGTATTAATGTGTAATATGAATATATTTTTACCATTTAATCTAATGGTGGTCATTGGAATCAATTTCACTTAGAAATTGGACTTAAACTAGTGTCAATCTTTTGATACTTATTGTTTCATAAAAACACCCTATTTGCTCTAACAGCGGGAATTAATTATTAAATTAATTAATGTGACTTATATGTTTTGAATTTTGTAAAATAGACTTCATTTTTGAATTTTTAATATCAAATATATCTTAGGGTGAATTTTTGGTAATTTTCTGAAAAACTTCAATTTTTTATGAATAGTGAAACCACTAAGTGGTACTTATAAAGACTGATTTTCCATTTAAATGAAATTTTTCCATTATTGTGTTTTGAATTTTAAAAATCCGACATACATTGTTGTCATTAAGAAGTAAAATTTGGTTCAATGAGATTATAATAATTTTTTGGTGAATAGTAACTTATTAAGTTCTTAATCGCGATTAGTGGTAATTAGTGTAGTTTAAGGTAAAAATAACGCTTTATTAAAATAATATGATCTTGAAACATGTCCCAACCTTATTGGTTGTGTCATGGGCGACCAAGACAAGCCATGGGTGAACTTGGGGACCCCATGGATCCACTTTGGTTGGGAAATGACATAAATTACTTTTTATTTAATGTAAAAGTAAAAATGACACAAACATAATATGTTTTACGAAAAAAATTATTACATGGGGTTATAAATATCATATTTTTGATTATAAATAGTAATTGGAAAGCTAAAAGGATTTACAACATCATAGTAGTTTTTTTATAATTTTTAGACCTTAAATAAATTAAATTATTTATGACATAATAATGATGCAGTGATGACATCATTATTTAACGATTTAAATAAAATGGAAAGATAATGAAAAATCTAAACCCTATACATGGCCAAAACCAATTGGATGAGTGGAGTTAGAACCCTTATCACCTTATCCAGGAATTATATCAATGTGGGACCTTTTAAAACCGAAACACATTTTCAAATAAAGTAATATTTCTTTACTTTCCAAAAGGGCCCCTCCTCTCCTCTTATAAAAGGCCCCCACCTCTACCTCATTTCACACACTCCTCAAGCCTTTGGCTCAGACAACCCCTGCCCATTTACTCTCTCCACATCCCTCTCATAATTCTAGAGGATTCCTTTTGGGAATAACCCTTTCAAAGGAAGCCTTTAGGCTCAAATCAAAAGGAGTTACACTTTTAAAGGTAATTCATTCTATCATGTTCATTTTTTTTATTTTGTTTCTCCAACCCCCTAAACTCTTTTTATTTACTTCCTTTGTAACAAAAACAGTATCTTAAATATACTAGTATGTTGTTATAAGATTTATTTGAGCTACACTGTCACACAACTACATCAAATGGTTAAAGAACATACAGTTTCTGTGGATGGAGAAATTCTGCCTCCCGAAACGATGATTGTTCAATACTCATTTAACACCTTCAAAGGTGGCCATTATGATGTCACTATTTTTATATATGATATATAATATGTTTATGTTTTCCTTAAGCTTCTATTTTTTTCATTTTGGGCATACCTTTATGGTTCCCATTATGGGTAAACACGATATCTTCATTTTAGGAAGTGCGGACTACCGCCCCCTGAAAGTGATTTGATTCGTTAATACCATATGTGGGATTCGTAAAGGATAAAGTTAATGATATTATATATGTTATTATACTGGAATTATAATATACTCTTATATCATTATGATTACATTCTAGAAAATACGAAATAGAAATGGATGTAGCGTTCATGCGTACGTACGACTTACCGTCTCCATGAACGGTGCATTTCATTTCATACCTCTAAATGTGATGTAATATTATAAATACATGAATATGATGAATATATATGATATATATGTTATCCAAATAATTAATATCATTTTGAATATAATGAACCTTTGACCAAATTAACAACATGTAAGTGTAAGAAGTCTATTTTTGACTTAATAACCAAATATCGACAAAATGAACATTATTAACTTAAATGATTACATGATGTTCATAACATGGTATAAAAGGAATAATGAACTTGAAAAAGGTTCATAAGCAAGTAGAGATTAACTCAAGTTTATTATTCAGGAAATTAAAGAATGGTCGGATCAAGTCGGATACGAGGTATGGGACTTCGTCTCAATCTCCTTTCATTGAGGCATATTTTGTTTTATACACAACCTTCTTTTATATGGTGTATAAACCCCTTTGACTTTAACGTTTATACAAAAGGAATATTTTTTATACAAAGCGTTTACTAAATGAAAAAAGGGAATGTTTTTGTCGTACGTATGCGGCTACAACGACTTCTCCGCCGTCGTGACCGTTATTTGAGTTTCGGCTTCCTCTACAAGCCATACCTTCTTTTTAAAAGAAAAATAAATACCATGTTTTACTTTTCTTTTATTTTGGAATTGAAAATGGTTTTCACAATGTGTTTGTGTTGTATTGATAACTTGTGATTGAAATGTGGAAATGTTATGTTTCCTTTATGCATATTTTATGTGATACGATTATGTTATGGTTCTTGGGCATTATTATGAAGATAGGTGGTTCCGTGATAAACTAAGGGCGGGTGAGCCCGATATAGCTCTCCAATGCATTGGGTAACTCGAAGGAGTGAAACCTTAAGGTTTATCCGAAGAGATTTAGGGAATATACTGTGATGGGTATTCCAAACGTAACCAAGTGGGTTACTCCCTACGTAAGAATGTTATGAATGCCTCAAGTTACCTTTATGTCTTATGAATTCTATGATTTATTCATGATTTGATGAGGTATGTTAAAGTGATTATGTTTTATGGGTAAAGTATGATTTCATTCTTATGTATATATGAACTCATGTTTCATTTCCATGTTTTTATAACCCATACTGAGCTTTTTATGCTAATCCCAAGTTTTTTGAAATGATTTTCACAGGTCAAGGGAAAGGTACATGATATGATGATAGTGTCAAGGAAGTGTCAATAAGGAATCCATGTTTTATTTTAAAAATGTTTCCATTGATGGGAATGAAGAATACTATCTTTATATAACCACTTTGTTTTAATGTGGGTTGTAATGCAAGTTTTATGATCTAATTCTCTAAAACTCTAAACCCGAAAAGATCCTCAATGTGTAATCTTGTAATAACTCAAGATTAAGTATGGTTTAAGGCTGGGTCCTTATAGATGTCTTAAGTGGAAGTATCATGAAGAGAATCTGAATGGTGGTATGTGTATTGGTTATTCTAGTGAGTATAATGTGGTCTCAAATGACATGTGAAAGGTATGTGATATTATAATATTATTATTTAAAATATATGCATCCAAATAAAATCAATGTTTGGGAACAGTAATACTTTATATATATATCAAAATTCTATGAAAGGGTTATTTTTGAATAAGATGATGAAGCCTATGAAATGATTTATGAATAATAAGAGTTTATTTAGGTATATATGTATTGGAATGAAATAAATTTGTATTATGAATAATGAATTATATTTTTTTCATTAATGATTTGAAAAAACATATTTAATGGAGCTGATGAAAAAGAAAACTTATTTTATGGAAAGGGTATATTTTGATTAATGGAAGGTTACCCTTAATGTGTTCCTAATGATGATAATTTTGTATCTGGGATAAATAGATTATGTATACTGAAAAATTAAATTGGATAACACTATTTACAATGGAATTGAATATTAATTTATTGAAAATGTGATTTATGTTATCATGGATGTAGTGAACCACTTTTATTATTTGATTTTAGGAATATATCCAATGATGTTCAAAAAAATACTGAATAGATATTTTCAAGAATATTTTTTGGTAAATCATGTTAGTATCATGTTTCATGATAATACAGGAAGAACTCATTCAGATATTTTTTATAGTGACCACCATGTTATACATTATGATATATTTGGAATCTAAGGTAATCTAATTTTTGGAAATTTAGTGTCAATTATTCTAATTATTTGGATTTTAATATTTCATATGAATTATAATGTTCACAATTTATAGAACAGTTTATGTTAAAATAGAGACTTTGTTTTAGAGAAAAAATTTTTATCTATGGATTTAAGGATTTGTTTACATTTGATAACCTATGGTATCCATTATTCAACAATGACAACTAATGAAGAATAAAATTATTTATTATTATACTTATGGATCATTTGATCCATTAGTGATTTAGTTATAAAAAAGTATCCTTCATTTTTTTGTTAGAGATGAGGTGTAAATTTTTGATACATAACAGAAGGGTGATATTTTAAAAATGATATTGAATGAAATCCAATAATTATATCTCCTTGTTAATGTTTTTAAAATTTATGAAAATCATATTGAAGAACAATTTGGTCCCATAATATTCATTTTATATGATATTAACAATCTTATTCATGAATCATTGGATTATGGAATATTTATCATTAATGATACCCAAACCTTGTTCTTTTTCACTCTATAAATGGAGTTGATAGACTAATTACTATTCCATATGCATTATATCACATTACACCAATGTTGTCTGATGTGTAAACGATGTTATGAGTTACTTTGTGTAACTGTTTGGTTTCCAACATTCACTTTTTAATGGATTTTTTATTATTAAATTTTACAGTGTGGGTCTCTTAGAAAGGAAAAGACATGCATTGAATTTTTTATAACACAAATTAATTACATGGGAGATAGAATGTAACACCCATAGATCTTACAAAATATGTTTTAATAATAAATTAAAATTATTTTATGGATTAGATTTCATGGTAGACTATGACACATTTTCATTATATATAAATAAATATAATATTGTGCTATAATAAACATTGATTTTATGTTATGATACATTCCGTTCTATTTTCGGATTCTGTTTCTATCCTGACCTGCCTTCACCATGGTGTGGGAAGGGGAAGAAATATGCCAGACCCATCCTTCTTCAAGTAGAAGGAGAATTAATGACCACTAAGTACCATCTTCGATAGGCCCCACAATGGCTACTAGAACCATGGTTATATAATCTTATGTCATATGGAAGGAATTTCCCTTTTTAATTAATAAGATCAGGTGATGAGACGGTAAATCCAAAAAAACTCCAAAGACTAAAATAAAAGTAATGCCAAAAACCCTTATTCCATATAAATGTTCAAAAAAAAGTGTTACAAGTACAAGAAAACTCCAATGGAATGTAACAAAAAATGGAAACAGGAATGAAGACTATCCTGACCCACATTATAGTAAGGTTTGGTACGGTCCTCAAAGTCCTCTTAGAAACACGAATGATGTTTAATATACCTAGGTTGAGTATATTGGAATAATCATTTGGGAAAACCAAAACCACTTGTGCACAAGTGGAGATAAATGATAATGCACTAAGAAAAAAGATATAACCAAATCACATATGAAAGGAACTATCCACCCAGCTTCACCGAGAAACACACCTCAAATTACACTATTTAGTTAATGTAATAGTATTAACATATCGATATTTTGGTACCCCGCAACACATTACCATTGGTTATTTAGGAAATTGTACGTGTCATACCACCCCCACAAGTCCCACTACAGGTCCACTGCCACCCCAAAAAATCTTTTTGGGCCACCACAACCACACATCCCGCCCGAAGAAACGTGGGCCTCCACAACAACACATAACCATGCCCACAGACACCTAGGACACAACAATCACCACCATGACCGAAGACAACACAACCAAAACAACCACTAAGACGCCAGAAGACACCTAGGCCAGAACAACCACTTCCATGCCCTATGACACTTGGTTGAGGACAACCACTAAAATTCAAGAAGACACATGGGACTCTTCTCGAAGGTAATTAGGGGAAAAAATACCCACACACACCTGGTCCAACTACCACCACATAACCTACTACATGATTCTTGGGCCCTAATGAACCATAGGCCATCACATCCTACCCAAAGAGTCCTGCTCTACCCAATATAGGGATCAAAAAATGATCTAATAATGTGACCCTAATAGGAATGTTGGTAAAAACACCAGCCCCCATGAAATGGGGGTGTTCTCCACGAAGTGGTCAACATGTGTGGGGTGTATATAAGAAATAGAAGAACTAATTTTTATACATATAGTTATACATTCTCTCTTCTCAACCAAAGGGTCACAAAACCAACAATGAGTCAGTAAAAAAACACATTTGTAGGTATCCCGACATGTACAAGTATACAACATCCACAACCAGATCACAACCCATTTCGAGAAAAGAGTTCCCCCCTTGTACATGTTATTGTTATCATGATCAAATTATTTCATTTAATGAATTCCTCCACTAAATTAAATCTGACCAGAGTAACCAAAAGACAAAACAACAACTGAAGGGAAACATGAAAGCATGTTGTTATGAATTCATAATCTGTTCTCTTGTACTATAATAACATCAAAATAGATCTTTGAGTTACCTCAACATACTGGATCCAAAATAATATCCAACATGCTGACTCCATAAGGCCTTCGATTCATAGGCCAAAAAATTCTCAACCAAAACATTCCATCCCCCTTTTTATATCTACCCAAAAACATGAAATAGAAAAACCATGCATATTACTATAACATAGCAAGGGATTTTTCATATTTTACCACAACATTCATTTTGTTCCTTATTTATGTTTGGATAACCAGGGTGACCACACAAGGTATCTTATTCATCAGTCATCCATTTAACAATTAATGTTCACATAAATAACCATTTTTTATGTTATATCCATTAAATCAATAGATTATAAAATAAAATTGATTTTCTTTAGTGTGTAAGAATGGACCACAAAAGACCACCATTTTTTGTTGACATGAGTCCATAAAATTCACAAGATTAAAATGAAGGTAAAACACACCAACACTAGTGTCATAATTTCCCCCTATTAATTATTTAAATTATACTTTAATTATCTTTATTAAAGTTGGATTCATCTACATCCCATGGAAATACCATCACACCCACCCCATGTGATGCACAATAAAGAGAGATTAAGGAAAATCCCAACATAGATTATCAATTATAGATGTTTTCACTTTGTTCCTAGAGCTGGGGATGTGTGACATGAAAAAGAATATCTCCAAGGGCTCTAAGGATGAGTGGGAAGGGATCCAACATGGGAACACAATTTATCTTCAAAGGACGGCTCGAGTCACACTATAATAAATAGAAAAGAAAAAGGAAGAGAGGATATCAGCTTAAGAAGAGGCCAACTCTTAAAATCTGGGAGATTATTTCGATGTACCTTAAAGAAAGATCATGGTTCGACCACCGGGCTCATTGGTGTCACACATTGTGATTAATTGAGATTTAATAATTCTCCTTGGATATGTTGGAGATAACAGCTATGTGTCAATATATTTCCATTAAAAGGAGAAGAAGAACATGTGACATGGGAAAAATATGAAAACACGACAAAGGATGTGACACCCAAGAGAAAGGAAACATGTTTTCATAACTCAAGGGTCTCTCAACTCATTGGGGATTTCAAACATCATTTACCATAGATAAATATCTTTGAAGGGTGTTATAAAAAACATTTACATCAAAAGATAAATTATTGGAGAAAAACTGGAATCTCTTAGGGAAACTAGAAATGACTCACTAATGGGTGACTAACCGTCGCACTAGAACCAATGCTGATTGGTGCCATTTTTTTCTTATCGAGGGCGCCGATTCCCATCAGTTCTACTACTGCTGATCGGTGCCACTAATGCCCATCTGTGCCACCGATGCCCATCAGTGCCTCTACTTCCCATCAGTGCCACTAATGTCCTTTGGTGCCACTATTTGTTTGACCTGAAATTTTCCAAAACTCCTTAATGAGTCACCGATGGTCTGTAGGAAACCCCAAACACTATAAATTTTCCATGTAATTGACTAAGAGGGTCCATGCCATTACATCAGATACATCTTACACATTTCTCACACCTGAGAATTCAAGAGTAAACTGAAAAAAAGGTGGTGTCCAAACAACCACATCATAAAGAAACCTCTTAAAGTCAAACCACCATAGAGTTGATTGAAATCTATAACAAACCACAACATCCAACAGAATCTCTCTCACATCTATCTCATAAACAACCTCAAAAAAAATGCCACACTTCTCCCCAATGTAACCACACGAATATATAATGGTCACATAGTCCAAACATATGGACTGGGGAGTCCTTTTTCCCTTTTCATGATACTCTCTACTTTGTTCGCCACTGAATCTCCCACACAGGATTAACTACATCAACCATCATGTGTCTTGATTAGGGATTACTTCCTCCCCCCAGTCAGGACTTGTTACACACATTCAGAATACAATGGAAACAACCCATCTTAATTAAAACAAGGTCAAGCATTACATCACATCCAAGATCAATTAAAAAACAATATCAAAATACCAAAATACTCTAGTTATTGGGAAACCATATGTGCCTCTCATTCCCATGTACACTCCTCAAAGCCACCATGCCTCCACAACACATGAACCAGGGGAATGGTCTATTGTTAAATCACCTTCTCCATATGATCCTAGATTCTCACTAATCAATCCATGAAAGTCATATCATCCACAATATCAAACTCTCCCCAGTTGAAGATGTGGGAGTCATAATGTAGACATCGATGGATCTAGGATACATGGAAGAAGTTGTAGATCCTCTCCAGCGGCAGTGGTAACACAAACTGATATTCCACCTCGATGAACCTTCTCCACACCTTGAAGGGTCTGATGAACTAGGAAGAAATCTTACTCCCCTTTCCAACCCTCCACTATCCAGGCTGAAGGGAGACCATAAAAACATAGGGTCCCCAACCTCTATCTCCATGGGTCTGCTCCAAATATTGGCATATGAATTATTTCAGTCCGAGGTCTCCATCATCCTCTCACACACAAGATGAACCTTCTCAGTCCTGCTTTGTACTATCTATGTGCCAAAAACATTTTCCTCCCCAACCTTTATCGAACACACATGTGAATGGAATGGTATTAAATAAAAGTCTTCAAATAATGACTTTATAATGGTAGTTTGATAGATATTGTTGTATGTAATCTCAACCAGAGGTATGTGTTGGATAAATGATCCTCTGTTTCCCAGAACACACACTCACAACATATCCTCCAATGTCTAGATGGTCCTCTCGATCTGTCCATCCATTTGAGGGTGGAAAAAAGTGTTATGTCATAGATTGGTGCTAAAACCACACCGTAATAACATCTAGACTCATGAATTAAATCATGTATCCTGATCTTAGAAGATGGTTATAGGGACTCTGTGTTTCCACAAAACTTCACCCACATACTTTTGTGCCAAGTAATCCACTGCGCTCGATTCCTTAATCAATAATAAGTGAGACAATATAGTCAAACGGACTACCCATAACTAAGTGGATCACAGCTTACCTCAACCATGTCTAGTCTTGTGAAAAACTCCATCGACATGTCATCCCACTTCCTCTCGAGAACGTCTGAGGGATGCAACAGACCACCCAGAACAAAGTGTTTTTCCATCATCAGCAGACACACGAGGTACATATCCAGAAACTCTACCACTTCATTCTTCACTCTGGACACCAAAAATAACCCCTCAATCAATGGTACATCTTGGAAACTCCTATGGGTACCACCATGGGTGTGTTATGGAACCCACAAAGAATTATTTTGTGGATCCTCCCTAGGTCAAAAAAATTCCCACTGAAATAAATATGATTCTGACCATCTTCTGAACATACTTCTAGAACAACACCCTAGATAACACATTCAAACATCAAATAGAACTTTAGTCAAACCCACTGAGAATCCTCCACCTATTGTACCAAGGAAGACGACCATGTCCTCTGAAATAGAAAACCTCTACTATCCTCCACTATCATGCCCAAATGTAAAGCATCGAACTCCTCCATTTCATTCCATGAATCTACTGACTCCAAAACCCTATCCTTATATGAATTATTTCCCAATGATCTGGACACCAAATTACCATTTTCTAAGGTATAGGATATCTCATTGTTGTAGATATAAAGAAACCCCATACACCATCTTTTCCGCATGTTCTGGTCTTGCTAGGGGAAGACATACCTCATGCTCTTTTGATCTGTTAAGACCACGAAGTGTTCCCTAAAAAGTTAATGCTACCACCACATCAGTGTGAACATAACCTCTGCGTGATCCAAGTCATGGGTTTCATAGTTATTTTCATGAGGATTTATCTTCCAAGACCCATAAGATATCACTCCTTGTTGTTGCATTAGCACACACCCCAATCCTACACCGAAAGCATCAGGTAACACTTTAAATGTCACCCTGTCCTATAGAAACCTTAGTAGTGGGGAACTAACTAGCATCAATTTCAGATATTTAAATACTACATGGAATATCCCACTCCATATGAAAACATGAACTTTTCAGGTCATGGCCATCAAAGGTGCTTCAACTTGAGAGAAGTCGGTCACGAACCTCTAGTAGTAACCCGAAAGTCCTAGGAAACTACGATCTTCTACAATTTTCTTGGGTGATTCCCACGAAACATCCTCTTTGACCATAGATTAGTCTAGTACTATTTATAGCTTTTTAATCAAAATATGTTCACCTCTCAGGTGAAGAACATTCAACTGGTAAACACCTCATAGATCCAGTGGTGTCGAAGGACATCCAAAATGGTCTCTGCATGCTCAGCATGATCCTACTCTGACCATGAGTAGACCAGGATGTTGGTTATGAACCCAACTATGAACCATTCAATATATTCATAGAAAATAGATTTCATGAGCCCCATGAACAGATCTGGTCCATTCGTAATGCCAAAAGACATGAACACATACTCAAAATGCTTATATTTTCACCTCAAAGCATTCTTCGAGAAGACACCCTCCATTACCATCAACTAGTGATATCAAGACCGAAAGTCGATCTTAGTGAACCAACGTTCCCCCATAAATAGATCAAAAATTCCATAAATCCTAGAAAGGGGGATTCAGTTCTTAAACATCACCTAATTTAGTGTTCAATAATGTATGAATAGCATAAGAAAACATTGTTATTTCCTTGAAAACAACACTAAAGAACCCCATGGTGAAACTCTTGGTCAGATAAGACCCTTCTTCATCAGATCATCAACCTGAATCCACAACTCTCGCAACTCAAAAGGAATCATAATACATGGAGTCATCAAAATTGGACTAGTAGTAGGTTGTAAATATATCCCAAACTCAACATTACATTAAGGAGTAGGTACACGACTACTTTGGCGAAGTCATCCATGTACACATTGATAATCCATTGGCTTCCACAATCTATGAATCTACTAACTCCACTAATAGCTTGAATAACATTGAAAGAAGGGAATCCACCCACCGGCTGACCTATTGGATACATCTCTTACCGAAGAAAGCTACACACTGGCCACCCATATATGAGATCATGACCCCTCTCCAAAAGCAGTTGATATCACCATAAACAAAAAAAAAAGCCAGTCAATTCCCATGATAACATCCTATGTCATCATTTTTGGAAGAAAGAGGTCCCAACTAAAATGATGTGATCCCATCATCATCCTACATCCTCCATTAACATCAAACAGGATGGTCTAACCTCCTATTGGAGTGCTCAACACTAGGGAAATGGAAAGTCTCTCTATGTCTAGACCATCAGAATAGGCTAGAATGTGTGCAAAAAAGGATTTAAAAGTTACTGAATAAAACAAGCCATGTATATGATTACTAAACAAGTTTATAGTACCTTGAATGACCTCGTCCCCCAGTAGAATAGATGCCTTTGTGTTGTGAAACTACCCATGCCCAACTCCTCTTCCCCTCGACTATCTTTCAGCTCCCCAACCACACCCAGGTCGAGGTCTCAAAGGAGTGCCTTAATGTCGTCCTCCCCCGACAGTGTCTTCCCTTGGTGGAGTGGTATCTCACTATCCCTATTTCTGCTACTCAAAATATCTTGTCGGAAACTACTCTTGTGAAGGTGGCCACTAAACCTTCTCACCCCCACTGTACAACACTCAGTCTGTGCATGGATTCTGAAGGTTCCCATAGCTTCCACATAGAAAGAATTTCAATCCTAGGATTGTGTAGATATTGAGAGGACTGGTATATTGGAATTGGAACAATTGAAGCATGTTCCATGTCAACCCAAACCTTGAAGGCCATGATGTTGGAGGCATATTTCTAACTCCCTCCCCCTTTGATAAGGTCAAATGGAACCCCTCTCATGGAACTCCTCCTAGTGTGGGCATCCTCTACACCACTTTGTCATTCTTATAAACCCCTGTGTATGTCCGTTGAGAGAAGGTAGTAACATCATACTCAAGAGAAGGTTGGATTGCCTCTATGAAGCGTCTATCCAATGAGTCGTCATCCGGCAAGAGTTCTAAAGAGATATAAAGGATATCCTTGAACATGACCCCAAATCCATTATCGATGTACTCCCATGTTGCAGGGTGAGCAGATATTGCCTCTCCTTATCTATCATTGAGGTATAAAGGTATTCCTCCTGGAATTCCTTCTCAATGTTGATCCACAAATCCTCAGCTTCCTGCTTCTCCCAATGATAGAGAATCCTCAAATGATGTGTTGCTCCCCACATCATGCTAATGGCCAGAGGAACCCTGTACTCTATTGGGGCCTAGATCAAGCATAAAGCAATCACCTGCTCCTCAAGCCATCTCTCTATCTCCATGTCTGAGATTCTTCCCTCGTACTTCCCAAGGTTCTTCTAGTGAAAGGTACAAAGTGTATTATTCCACTGGTCATCTTCCTCCTCTCAATCATCCATCCTCTGATCAACCAAATAAAACTTTTAGGCCTCTATTGTATGAACTACACATGGACTTCATTCGAGTGACATAGGTTTATGGTAAACCAAGAATGCCTAATACTGAGTAATATAGAAGTTTCATCTTTAATGTTTTTAAGCATTTTATTTATTTAAAATTCAAAAAACACCCAAAAAGGCCAGAAAACAAGTCATTATGATGCATGTATCATTCCAAAGGTCACTACACAACAATCAGTGAATCCTCAACTGGTCATTCGGTTTGTCTTGATTCTATGCATCGGATCACGGGGGCCCAAAAATCATGTTTCCTAGTTGTTCTTCCTTAACCTAATTCAGGAACCATAATTTCTTAACATTATTACCATACCAACCCAAGATATATTCATTGTGCATAACCCCATACTCAATCATATCTCTAAACCAACATCTCTGATACCATTCTGTCACAACCTGCCTTCACTAAGATGATATAAGGGGAAGAAAACCACCAGAACCTTCCTACATCTTGTCGATGGAGAGATAATAACCCCTGAGTATGACAACCCAGCTTTTTTATTACACAATTAAACATAATTTGTTACATAAAAATCACTTGATATCACATTTAAGATCAATATTTGTAGTATCTTTGGGGATTATGATCATTATATAACAACATAAAACATGAAATACAACATCATTATAGAAAACATCCTTTACATAACCACTACATTCCCTCTTACTTAGCATTTCTTGGGATACCCTAATGAAATACATAAGAAAAGGGTGACCTATAAAGAACAGTAAAGAATAATCATGGAATAACATGAGGAATAAAATACATGTTACTCAATAGGCATATCAATAGAGTATAATAGAGGCATAAACATAAATTTAGGATAAAGCATGATAATCATAACATTGAAATATGCCAACAACACTTTACATGGAATTAGCATGAGCCAAGGCTCATTGCACATGGAGCATGAAAAATTCCTCATTGCACATGATGCACATGTAAAACCAAGTTTCACATTAATTAGAATTAGTAAAAACTAATTTATAATTATGTATCATGATAATATACTTCACCCAATGCATTGGAGAATTATAATGGTGCACCCTTCTTTAACAATTCATTTCATTCATAAGTGTTCCACATGAATCATATAACATGGATTCATAAAACATCATCATTTATTCCACGATAAAAGAATGTGGAATTAATACATGAAAACTTATAATCAATAAGTATATGTGTAGAAAGGTGATTACCCATGATATAGAAATAGGCATTGTATTCACAACACAATGACATTGGCTTGGAAAATCGGTGCATTTTTGGCATCGTAACTTCTAGACGTAATAATTCATAAAATTGGTTGATGAGAGAGAAAGGGGTGTATCATCATATGTAAATGAAATGGAATGTAAGGGGGTAATTTATATACATTTCCCAACAATTGTAATGGAATATAGATTCATTGTACAAAAAAATTTCATGAATGTTTATGAGGAGAGATAAATTTCCATCGGAATTTTGGCATAGTAACGGGTGTACATGGGAGGAAATTATTGAGAGAGATCGGGGTATATAATAATTAAAACAATAAGAGGGAAGTATGGGGGAGGTGAAAAACCATAACCCAAAATTTATAATTGAAATTAAAATGTCATAACAACATTAAGAAAATTGGAAAAAAATGAGAATGGATGAAAACTCCTTACTTCGTAGTGGCTTCCAAAGGCTTGAGAGAAGCTTGATAGAGGCTTCATGGGATCTAGGGGAACCTTGAGAGGATTATAGAGAGAGGATGGAAGAGGTTTAATGAACTCAAAAGGATTTGAGTGAGGAGGAAGTGGGAGTTTGGGTGGGTTTATATAGGAAATGTCAGGGAAGTCTTTATTATTTAGGTTTGGGACCAATCATATTAAAATAATCAAAACCACAAACTAGACCATGGTTTTTTCCAATTGTTTTTAGGAAAGGGAATAGGAAAAAAATAGTTTATAAATCTAAAGTATGAACTTCTTAAAATAACGGGGTTTCTCATGTTGAGGTGTGTCACACTCCCATGGAAAACAATTTAAAAAGACAAGATGATTAATAAGTCTTGAAGGGTCCATTAATGCTTTGTAAAATAAGTTAAACAAACCCAAAATCCCATTATTTTAATTTTAAATCATATATTTTACGAAAATAATGTTTATTTAATTTTATTACTTCACTATTAGGTCATTATGATGTCATAAAACACATTATATATTTAAATGATATTTAATTTTTACCAAACAATTTCACACTCTAGGAAAATTATAAAAAATTAACTTATAGATAACTTTGATGACATGATTCCAGAAATAATATTTATTTTATCTAAAATTTTTTCAAAATATTGTAATTTTCAATTTTAATATAAAAACCGACTTTTATCAAAAAATCATGGGTTTTGAGAAAAATGGCATTCAAACCTTAATAAAAATTACAATTGCATTCCTAAAATTATACGATAATTTATTATTTATAAAAAATAATTTATTAATAATAATAATAATATTTTATTAAAATATTGTTTATTTCAAAAATCTTTTAATTCCTCATAATATATTTCTTAGTCGAACATTAACTAAAAATACTATTTGTGCATTAAAAACCATTTACTAGGTAACAATAACAAAATGAAAGTATATTCATTATTATGTACAAAGTACATAAACAAAGTGGTAATTTCATGTAACATAACCTCTTATAACACCCACATAAGATCAATTAGTATGGTGTGCGACAATGATACACTCTTGGTGTGTCTCAGATAACATTGCACGAGTGGTAATCTCTATCAACTTCCATTTCTCTCGTAGATGGTCTCACTTGAGCTTAACATATTTTAGCTCTGCTTGTTCTTGGTCAAGAGGAAAGACCAATGATGACACCTCCATTCTGAGCTCTGACAAATGGTCCCCATATGGGGCATGTCTACTGGATGAGGCTATCGCTTCCTTTGTCAAAGTAAATTGGATTTGTTAAAGCCCTATATTTATACAAATCAGGCGATCACTGTTTAAAAGCTATATTAGCAATGGTCACAATTCATATCAAAAAACCGAAGAAGTTCACATTTTATATTAACATTTTAATTAAACAGACATTTAATAAGATCAATGGGGATTTTAATTAATGAATTTTTGGGTCATTAAAATCTACCCCCTTGAGAAATTTCGCCCTTGAAATTTACTTTTCTCACACTAAAACAGATTTGGGTAACTCTACCTCATCATTTCCATTGATTCCCACGTCGCATCATCAAACTTGTGGTTTCACCACAATACGTTGATGAGGGGAATTGTTTTATTTTTTAGAAAATTATCTTTATGATCTAATATATTCACTAGTTAATCCTCATAAATAAGATCATCCTCTAACTGTACCACCTCTGAAGAAAGTAAATACGAGGGATCTGGTATGTACATCCATAAGAGGGATACATTAGAGACATCATGCACTTTGTCCATGGTTGGTTGAAGTGCTAGTCGATATGCCACAACCCTGAAACGATCAAGAAACTCGAAGGGGACGATGGACATTGGACTTAACTTCCCTCTCCTTCCAATCCTCACGACCTTACTCCATGGTGATATGCCTAGAAATACCATGTCTCCAACTTTAAACTGAAGGCCTCGTCGACTGTTATCTACATAACTCTTCTATCGACTCTCGGATACCTTGATATGATGCTTAATGGTTTTCACTTTCTCTACCATTTCATCGACCATTTCTGGTCCAAGCATCTTACACTCACCGACCTCATCCCAACACATCGATGTTCTGCACCATTTCTCATAAAGGACTTTATATGGTGCCATTTGGATGCTCAAGTGGAAAATGATACTATAAGAGAACTCAACCAAAGGAAGATGTCGATCCCATCTTCCTATAAAGTCTATTGAGTATGTTCTCCACATGTCTTCAAGTGTTTGGATAGTCTGCTTGGATTTTCCATTAGTTTGAGGATGATAGGCCATACTAAAGTTTAGTTCATTATTCAGAGCATGTTGAAGACTCTTACAATACATAGAGGTGAATGTTGGATATCGATTAGACACAATAGATAGTGGTACTTCATGAAGCCTTACCACTTCACTGATATATATTTGTGCCAGTTGATGAAATGGGAAATCCTCCCTAATAGGAATGAAGTGTGAAGCCTTTGTAAGACAATCCACAACATCCCAGATTTCATTTTTGCCTTTGGATATATTCAGACGTCCAGTGACAAAGTCCATGGTGATTCTCTCTCATTTCTATTCTGGTATGGGCAGTGGTTGCATCATCCTCTTAGACTACTACCTCTCTGCCTTCACTTGCTAACAAACAAGTCACATTGATGTATATTTAGCGATCTCATTCTTCATATTATCCAACCAATAATTCTATCAGATATCTCGATACATCTTTGTGTTTCCTTGGTGAATAGTGAAATTTGAACTATGTGCATCATCCAAATGATCCTTCTTCAGCTCTAGACATGAAAGAACACATAGTATTTTCCAAAATCTTAAAATGCTTTTTTCATTAACATTAAACTCTGTGGTGTTACCTTTTCCAATAGCTTACTGTTTTTCCTGAATTCCCACATCATCCTTTTGAGCATCCTTTAACCATTACAAAAGTGACGTTTGAGCAATCATTTGTGAACGGATTGATGATGTTCCCTTATTTATGATTTCCATGTCCATATTCACCAAATCTATGAAGATTAGATCCTTTTCAATTATCATCAATGATATAATCGTTGGGTCCTTTCTACATAGGGATTTCACCACCTTGTTCGCTTTCTCAGGGTGGTAATGGATTGAGCAGTCGTAGTCTTTGATTAGATCTACCCATCTTCGTTGGTGAATGTTCAACTATTTCTATGTGAATATATAATTGAATCATTTCTGGTCCGTATATATTTCACACTTCTCCCCAAAGAGATAATGCTGCAATATATTTAAGTCAAAGATCATTGTATCCATCTCTAGGTCATGTGTTGGATAGTTCTGTTCATTAAAATTCAATTTCCTTGAGGCATATGCAATGGATTTGTCATTTTTCATCAACCCAAATCCCGACCTCTTCTTCGAAGCATTACTAAATACCAAAAAAATGTCTCCACTTTTGGGTAAAGTGATCATTGGCACAGTGATAAACTACCTTTTCATCTTCTTGATGCTTTATTCACATTCATAATTCTAATAATACTTTACTCCCTTCTAAGTTATCTTGGTAAGAGGGTTGGACAATCGTGAGAATTGTATCACATATCTTCGATAATATCCAGATAACCTTAAGAAGCTATGGATTTCCGTTACTGATGTTGGCATTGGAAATCCCTATATTTCATCTATTTTGGAGGGAACCATATATATCCCATTGCTTGTGATGTTATGGACCAAGAATGAGACCTCCTACATCTAAAACCCACAGTTTTGGTACTTTTGATAGATCT
Source organism: Viscum album (assembly GCA_963277665.1). Taxonomy (NCBI): domain Eukaryota; kingdom Viridiplantae; phylum Streptophyta; class Magnoliopsida; order Santalales; family Viscaceae; genus Viscum; species Viscum album. The sequence goes on along the minus strand of OY728120.1, from coordinate 22,787,566 downwards.
TCTCCTTCCTCATGGTCTCTAGTGAAGTTCTAATATGATCCTAATGATGTTCCTTGGTTTTGGAGTATATGAAAATATCATCTATAAGGACTACACCAAATTTGTCGAGGTAATCTCTAAAGACTCTATTCATCATGTCCATGAATATTTCTCTAGCATTTGTGAGTCCGAAAGGAATTACTCTGAATTCATAGTGCTCGTATCTTGTACGAAAAGTAGTCTTGGGGATATATTCCTTTTTCACCCTTATATGATAATATCACGACCAAAAATCCACCTTGGAGAAGTATTGTACTCCACGAAGCTGATCGAAAAAGTCATAAATTGGTGGGAGAATATACTTTTACTTTATCGTGATTTTGATGATCTCACGATAATCGATGCAGAGGCACATTGACCCATCCTTATTCTTGATGAAGAGGACTGGTGCATGCCACAATGAAGCACAAGGGTGTATAAAACCGTTATCTAGATTCTCTTGTAGTTTTTTCTTCAGATACTCAAGCACTACAACAGCCATTCAATACAGAGTCTTGGATATAAGCAACAACCCAAGAATACGATCAACTGAGAATTCAATATATCTTCTTGGAGGATGACCATTCAATTCCTCAAGAAACACTTCAGTATATTCCCTCACAATTGGAATGACTTCTAGGATGGTGGCTTCCTTAGACTCAATCTTTTGAGCTAGATACGCATTCTCATAGTGTAGTAATATCCACTCTTGAGATGATGGAGCTAAAGAAGACTCATCTTCCTCCTAGAACATGTAACGAATCAGGGGTTGATTCTCCACATGGAGAGTGATTTCCCTCTCATGGAAATTTATGTTGGATCTATATAAGGAAATCCAATCCATGCCGAGGATTGCATAAAATTCAACCAGAGGGAGTATGAAGAGGTTCTCCGGGAAGTTCAATCTATATATTATGACATGGAAGGAGTTATATTCATGGGATGCAATGATTGTCACATTTTTCGTACACACTGACATCTTCACTTCCATGATTTGTTGTGGTTCCACTATTGTTATACTAATCTTTTGGGATATAAAAGATGGCATAGAACCTGAATCAAGAATAATATTCTTTATTAATAATTAATAACTAGCATACCTATCATCGCTTTATTGTCGGGGTACACTTGGGAATTAGTGACGGAAGAAGCTTTCCCTTGCTTCCTTGGATGTGGTTGGTTGCCTCCGAAAACCCTTGGCTTAGGGAACTGATTTGCAAGATTCCCTGGTTCTTTTCAATTGTAGCAATGAACCCTACGTTGTTGTTCGAACAATGTATTCCTCTTTTCTATCTCTGTTGTGGGCCTTTCTTGCCGACTCTTTACAAGAAGGTTCCCTTCTCTTCAACACATAAATCATTTTCTTGTACACTTCATGCATTTTTTAGGGTGCTTCTTTCCGCACCACTATCAAGTGGGGTGCTTGGTTTTCATAGTACCATTGGATTTATACATCAGACCGCCATCATTGAAGTCCACCTTATAGTTCTTATCCCCATGATGCCCTTGATATTCTCTGACCTCCATTTCAACATGGAGTGCACATTGGATGATTGCCTCATAGTTGTTGAAGTCACAGATCGCTAGTGCTTTCTGCATGCTAGGTTTGATCCCACCAAAAAAGTGGCCAACCATGCATACATGTGTAACAAAAATTCCGGATGTGTATCGTTCAAGTCTTTTGAATTTTTCCTCATATGCTGAAATTGATTCGTTGACTTTTTTCTTGAGGTAAAGGAAGTACCATTCCATATTAAGCCAAAGGGTGCAAGGAAAATAATTATCAAAAATCATCTTCTGGAAATCCTTCCATTCCAACGCCTCAATCACTCCTCAGACTTCATGTTTTTGATCAACGTCCACCATTGATCATCTTCACCCTCCAAATGATAAACAGCTAGAAGAACATTCTCTGGTTTAGAACATTGATGGATGGAAAAGATAATTTCAATGGAGATGATCCATTTTCTGGCGATTGAGGGATCAGATGAACCATTAAAATCATGAGGCCTTTGTCTCATGAATCTCTCGATAACAACATATTCTTTATTGGGGGGGGGGGTTGAACGTTCCTCTTAAACCATGATTCTATTCAAATCTTGAGTTCACTGAGAGAGAATCGTGACAACATTCATGATTCCCACTCCCAATGGATTGGAAATCTCATTAGTACAGTCATCATATTGATCTTAACATCGATTGTTATCCCGAGTACTCCTATTACAGGAATTTGGCTAGAATAAAAGGAAAGTTAGGGGTAACACATAGAGTGTAATCTAAGGAAAAAACTGATGAATAATAAATTAGTTTTATTTATTTAACATATGAATCTATTGTCTTCAGTTTATTCTATCCATGATATACTTTCTATCATATATTCTTAGGGATTTTTTTGTCCCTTAATAACGGTTCATACTAAACATGTGAATTTACCAAAGATTATCCCCTATGAGTGTCATAACCAAGACTGAAGTAGGTCCCATTGTTGGGAACTAGTTCCCATTCGAGTATAGCTCAAAGCGGTGTTTTCGGGTTTTACCACTAGGATACATCTATTCCAGAGCCGCCTCTACCTGCTCGTATCCAGACAGGGATGCATTTTCTTGATAAACCACTTAATCAATACTCACCAAAACTTAGGGATTTTTTTATAATTATTATTTTCTCTAAGGATTTAATAGGTTTTTTTAATCATATTCCAAAAAATAACAAAACCTGTCCTCTGATACAATCATTGACAACACAGTTTTTTATTACACAATTTAACATAATTTGTTACATAAACTTCACTTGATACAACATAGAAGATCGATAGGTCTAGTGTCTTTGGGGATTAGGATCATTAAATAACAACTTTAAACATGAAATACAACATCTTTATTGAGAACATCCTTTATATGACCACTACATTCCCTCATACTTTTCATTGCAAGGGTTAACTTGAGGACATTTATATGAAAATGGTGAGATATGTAGCCTAGTAAGGGAATAACCATCAAATAACATGGGGAATACAATACATTTTAGTCAATAGGCATATCAATAAATATAAATAGAAGCATAAACATAAAGTCTTTATAATGCATGATAATCATAAAATGGAAATGTGGTAACAACACATAAAATGGAATTAGCATGATCCAAGGCTCATTGCACAAGGAGCACGAGTAAATATTCATTGAAAATGAAGCACGAGTAAAACCTCATTGAACATGAATTATCATGAGTAAAAACCCATTAAAAATGATGTATCATGATACTATACTTCACCCAATGCATTGGAGTGCTATAAGGGCACACCTTTCATAATCATTTCATTTTATGCATAAGTGTGCCACATGAATCATATAAGCTGGATTCAAAAAACATTATTTTTTATTCCACGGTAAAGGAATGTGGAATTCATACATGAAACATTATAATCAATAATTAAATTTTCATAATGGTGAATACCCTTGATATAGAAATGGGCATGATATTCTCTACATGATGTCATTGGCAAGGAAAATCGGTGCAATTTCGGTAGCGTAACAGCGTGACGTAAGAATTCACAAAAATGTTTAATGATAGAGAAAGGGGTATTTCATAATATGTACATGAAATGGATAGTAAGGGGGTCATATAGATAAATGTCCCAACAATTGTAATGGAATTTAGATTCATGGTACAAATGGATTTCCTGAATGTAAGAGAGGAGAGATAAATTCCATTCAGAATTTCAGCATATTAAAGGGTGTACATGGGAGGCATTTATTAAGAGAGAAAGGGGACTCTCATAATTAATAAATAAAAAGGTCAGTATGGGGTATGTTTGATTTGATACCCCAACATTAATATTTTAAATAAAATGGGCATAATAACATTATGAAAATTGGAAAAAATGAGAAATAAAGAAAAATGGTTACGTGGATGTGGCTTTCAAAGGCTTGAGATAAGCTTGAGAGAGGATTCTTGGAAGCGTGGGGAACCTTGGGAGGATTCTAGGGAGATGTGGTAAGAGGGTGGACAAACTGCAAAGGCTTTGAGTGGGGAGTGTGTGGGAGCTCGGTTGGGTTTATATATGAAAGGTGATGGAATTCTTTATTTTTTAGGTTTGGGAATAATCAAAATAAACTAATCAAAAACACAAACCATCAAATTGTTTGTGCCAATGGTTTTTGGAAAATGGAAGTGGGAAACAATATTTTATAAGTCCAAATTCATTATTTCTTAAAATAATGGGGTTTTTCATTTGTAGGTGAGTCACACTCCCAAGGAAAACAATTTAAAAAGTTCAGATGTTTAATAAGTCTTGAATGGTCCATTAATGCTTTGTAAAATAATTCAAACATACCCAAAATCACATTATTTTAATGGAAAAACATATAATAGTAGTGAATAAAGTTTATTGTCATTTATTACATCAATATTGGGTCATTATTATGTCATAATACAAATTATATATTTAAACAATATTTAATTTTAACCCAAAAATTTGACTGTCTCAAAAAATTATGAAAAATTCACCGTTGTATAATTCCGATGTCCTAATTCTAGAAATAATAATAATTTTCTATAAATAATTTTATAAATATTTCAATTTTCACATTTAAAATAAAAATAGAGATTTATAAAAAATTAATGGTTTTTGACAAAAATGTCTTTCAAACCGTAATAAAAATTATTATTGCATTCATAAAATAATACGCTCATTTATATATAATAAAAAATAATTTAATAATAATAATAATAATAATTTATTAAAATATTATTTAATTAAAAAATACATTAATTCATCAAAATAGATTTCTTAGTCGATCATATACTAAAAATACTATTTGTGCTTTAAAACCCATTTACTCGGTAACAATAATAAAAGGAAAGTATATTCAATATTATATAAAAAATAATGTACAAAACCATAGTTCTAAAGACTTGTTACATTACCCCTTATAAAACCCACATTAGTCCAACGTTTAAGGTGTTTTATGGTGACAGAATCTTGGGGTGGCTCATATAATAATGCTCTGGTGGTAATCTCTGTCAACTTCCATTTCTCTCCTAGGAGGTCCCGCTCGAGCTTAACATATTCATGCTTGGCTTGGGCTTGGTCAAGAGAAATGCCCAATGATGCCACCTCATTTCTGAGCTCCAAAAGATGGGCTTCATATTGGGCACGTCTACTGGATGAGGCCATCGCTTCCTTTTTCTGAGTAAATTGGATTTGTTAATGCCCTAATTTAATACTAATCAGGTGATCAAGGTTCAATGACTATATTATAAATAGTTACAATTCTTAACATAAAACCAACGAAGTTGACATTTTATATAAAAATTTTACATAAAAATAAATTTAATTAGATCAAGTGGGATTTACATTAATGAATTTATGGGTTGTTAGACTGAGCCCCACCTTAAATAAGCCCTGAAGTGGAAAATAGATCCAAGGGTATACAATCGCACTTAATATGGAAGGAATTACCCTTTTAATTAATAAGATCGATAGAAAAGATGGTAAAACCCAAAAAACAAAAATTAATTAAATAAATGTAAAACAAAAATACCTTTCCCATGTGTATGTTTAAAAAATTTGTTACAAGTACATGATAATGATAAAGGAAAGTTCAAGAAGAAAAGAAATTAGCAATTATGACTATCTCGATTCCCATGATGATACGGTCCTAAATAGTCCCCAATGTCCTCCTTGAAACCTAAAAGGATTTTTATATACAGTTGGTGATTATATAGGTATATTCAGTAGAGAAAATAAAAATCTCATTTGAACCAGTTGGGAGACATTCTAATGCTCCATGATAAAAGAGGTAACCAAAACACATAGTAAGGAAACTATCCACGCAGTCTCACCAAGGCACACCCACAAAATAACACAATCTAGATAAAGTAATAGTAATAACACATTGATATTTTGGTACCCTACACCACTTTCCCATGGTTTATTAAGGACATATTATGTGTCATACAACCCCCACAAGATCCACTATAGTCCCACTGCTACCCAAAAAACAACCTTCTGGGACAACACAACTATGCAACCAGCCCGCAAACACATGGGCCACTACAACCAAACATAACCATGCCTGTAGACACCATGGCCATAACAACCATCACCATGCATGAAGACACATAAGACAAAACAACCACTTACATACCTGTTGACACGTGGTCTAGAACAACCACTTCCACTCCTGAAAACATCTAGCCACATCCCGAAGACACATTGGATACAAACTTTCTCATATAAAGTTGGACCGAACACCACCACACACTGTGCCCAAAGGATCATGGGAGATAATGAACCATAGGCCATTAAATCCTGCCCAATGTGTCTTGGGAAACCATGAAGTGGGAGAATAAAATGAGATTATTACCATCAACTCATAGGAATGTTGGTAAAAACACCCTCTCCCTTGATATCGGGGTGTTCTGCACGAAGATCTCAACAAGGGTGGGGTGCGTATAAGAAACACATGTAATAAATTTTATATATATAGTTAAACATGACTTCATTCCATCCTAAGGGTCCCGAAACCAACAAGTGTCTAGTACACAACCACTCTTGCTACAATTTTATGCATAAAGTGATGTATTTTTCTAAAAGGTGATTTTACAATGATTTAATAGTGTACCTATCTTAAATATAAATTTTGCAACATTTACAAATTATATTTTATAAAATTATCTTCATTTTTTAAAATTAAATTTCATAATTCACTCAGGGTGAATTATTGGTATTTTCAGAGAAGTTTCATTTTATGATGAATAGTTAAAAAAATATTTTAATTGAACACTGACTTTTGATCAAAAAAATTAATATAGTTAAATTATATAATAAATTTTTATTAATGTTCAATTATTTCACTTATAAAAAATTAAAATTCATTTAGGTTATTGTAATAAATTTTATATAGAAATTTGATAGAAAAAACATATCAGTCTATTGTGCTTTTTTACATTAAAAACCCTTTTGTTTCATCACATCAGCAAGATTAATTTTAAATTATATTCTACCATATTTGTAATTTAATTCTAGAAAAAATGATTCCATATTTGGAATAATAATAATTTTTAATTTATATTAGGGATGTGTTAATTTTTTTTATATTAATAATAGTAAAATTAAATAATATATATTACAATGATTAATGTAAAAATTGGTTTACATAATGGTTAAAAGTTAATAATAAGGGTTCAAATGTACTAAAAACATGCTGAAACCCATTTTAATACAATATTTCATCCATATACTATAGTGTTTAAAATATGGTACATTATTAGAGGCACATGATGTAAGGTAAACCTCTCTTTAGTGGTTACCTTTTCGTTTTTAAAATTATCCTTCGCCACCTACACTATAAAAGGACACCCTCCTCCAACTGATTCACACCTATAAAGACATATTTATAAAATGTAATTATAAAAATGTACCCAATATCCTTATTTTCATCTAATAAACAAATATTTTTTCTATAATGAATACCAATGTGTTATTTTTGCTCAACCAAAAAATAGTTTCCCAAAGAAGAGGTAATATTTTTCAACAACCATTTTTTATATACATTACCCATTCATTAAATTATTAATATTCTGTGTTTATATAATAACAATAGTTAAATTAATATACTTATATGGTTTAATTTTATTTATTATATGTACACCTACAACCATTCTATCAAATTGGATAGGCAATCATCCTCCATGTGTTATGTGGACCACCACCTTGCGAACTGATGTGGTTTGTTATTCCAATACATCCTCTGAAGGGTGAGAATAATTGTTGAAATAATATTTTTAAATTATATATATTTTATTTATAATGTATTAATTATTAAATAATTTTCATATATCATATACCATCATTATTTCCATTTTGTGATAATACATTAATAATATTTGGGAACGTTTTGACTATAACCTACTCAAAGAGATTTGATTCATTTACACAATACATGGAATTTATTAAGCATGGGATTATTTATAAAATGGGATATTTATAGAATAATAATTCTAATATAATGATAATAGTTATATCAATATATCCATGAATTTTTTTATTTCTATATGACAAGAAAATGGGATCATTTGTTATGTGTACGTACAGTCTACCATCTCCATGAATGGTGTATTTCATTTCATATTTAAACAATTTATAACTTATTATAAACAAATATATAATTAATTTAAATTATATTAATAACACGTCTTAATTTTTTTGACATAAGTTAATCATGATCTATGTAAGATGACTAAGAATGAAAAATATGAAAATTTCCGAATAACGAAGCCGTTATTTACCATAACATAATATTAAAATGGAATTGTTAATAAACATGTAATATAAAATCATAAGTAAATCATATATAGTATTATATATAGTAATATGATTATTTTATATATAAAAAAAAATTTATTAAACAATATTTTGGTGGAAGTATGATGAGAGTTAACATTTTTGGTTACAGTTTTCTAGTCTCACATTAATTTCAATGAGATATATAATATATTCAGCATTTATTCATGTTTTGTGGTGTATATTTTGACCTATTAATTACAATATCATAAATTTTATTTATTTATTTTTATTAAAAGAATCAATTTATATAATTATTTGACATATCTAAAAATTCAAATGATACTCAAGTTGTAAAGGGATTTTTAGTCGGACTTTTATTTCTATTAGACTTATTCCATATTCATCAACAATTTCGTTTCTGGGGTGAATATATTACCCAATGACATGGTATATCAAGAATTTACTTTATATAATTATATTAAAATTATCATATGATGTTACTATTTCAATTATCTCATGATTCAAATGTAACTCAAGTCGTAATAATGTTGGTAGTCTCAATTTTTTTATGAAAAACATATGAAATATTTACCACTCATTTCTTTTTAGTGGGGTTATATACTTCACATTAACATGTTAAATCATTAATTTAATTTATTTCATGATATAAATGATTAAATTTATGTTACAATTTTAGGTTTCTACTGATCAAAAGTAACTCAATAAGTATGAGATTTCTGTCTTACTCTTATTTTTTCGTGAAAATTAGCCATGTTCACCACCTATTTCAATATTATGGTGTATATAATTATCATGAATATATTTTATAATTAATTAATTAATATTTATTGTAAATTAAATATAAATTTGTGGATACTTCATTCATGTGGTTTACAGTTAAAATGTTTTCATATCAGTAAAGTTATTTTTGTGTCAATTTCACTTCTTTGAGTTGTAAGTTATGTAATGCACCTATATTCTTTCCCATGGTGTATATACAACACCATTTACAAGTAATATCTTGAAAATTTTATTCCACATGATATTTTATGTTTCATGAAACGTAATCCTATCATTATTATTACTATTCAATGTTACTAATGTGGTAATAGGTAATTGTAACAATCTCATTGTATATTATGATTATTTACGATTATGCCTACATCGATGAAATATTATGATCCATCTATAATTAAATATCATGAATTTTTATATCCTATATTAATTAATGATATTTTTATTTATGTTTACCAGTTTTATATACATTGGTAGTTATTATAATTAATAATTATTTAAAAAAATCGATCAATATTTATATCTTTTTCCATAAATATGTTTTCTTCCAAAACCAAATTTGATAAAAATGTTTTAAAAAGTTTTTTAAATTAATTTTAAATAAAAATTTAAATATAAATCATACCATAATTTTTTATGTTTTAGAAATCCTTTGTCAATGTATAAATGATATTTTCCAAAATAAAATTTTATTTTCAATTTTTCAAAGTATACATTATATGACAATAAAAGTGGTTTCCAAAGAAAATGATTTTGAAATTGTTTAATGTTATTTAAATTTATTTTAAATTAATTATTATTTTCCTTATGAAATGATTTATATGATATTTCTAAATCATTTTACAGGAAATATTTCATCCTTTGATATATTTTATACTTTATTTTCGAAATGATTCATGGTTTTAAATATTATTATTCCATTAAGGGGTTTATGATGAAATTTTGTTTATGAAATCCATTTTGATTCCATGGGATATATGATTATGAAACTTTATTATTTCCCCATGTAATTTTATGATGAAATTATTATGATTACTATATCATTTAAATATGTTGTGATATTATTAAATGATTATGAAACCATTTCCATTTCATGAGTTATGAAATGATGATTGAACATGATCTTGTTGATCAATTATTTATAGTCTCATTATGTGATTGGTATGGCTCATATCTCCCACAAATTCATTGGATAATGGTAAAAATTATATGACATTAAATGGTAAATGACATTAAATCTGAAGACCATAACAAGAGGTTACACATGATTGATTCAACATTAAGTAACAAGAAGTGTACACTGTAAGGAATCCCATGTCCATGAAAATAGGTTTAATATGAGGGAATCCAAAACTCGTGATAAGAGGGTACATGGGAGGGAATTTGAAGATCAAAACAAGAGGGTCCGTAGATGGGAATCACATTCTTGTAATAGGACGATACACATGAGTTCATAAAATCATGAAAAAATAGTGCATGTGATTAGTTATCTCAAACCTAAATTAAGTACCTGGCTTATTATTCAGAACATAAAATGATATAAATGACCTAATAGGTATCAATGAAAAATAGATATAATATATTTACCTTTATGACCTAATATATATGTATTATTTCTATAATCATGATACGGGGTCTCATTCTCTTGATCCCATTATGATTCATGTATTATTTTTTTAATAATTATTCCCTAACTTCTGTGTATGATCTTTGATATTCAAGGTATGCTCCTAAATTATTATTCTCAGGGTATAATTCCATTATATTCATATTATAATTTTGTATCTTGATTATTTACAATTAATAATAATCATTGTGATCCATATCTTACGCTTTCTTCCAAAAATTTATGATGAAAGGATTTAGGTAGGAGTACTAAATGCGGACATCATTGTTTGAATAACTGATGATATTTCATGAAATATGAAAATTTTGTTATATGATTCTAATGACACTAAACTATTAAGGTCCACTAACGTATTCTTTTTTAATGTGCTGAATATTCATCTAAAATGATGTAATATCCAATTATGTTAAGAACGAGTCACTAAATGGAGTAAATATTTCTCATAGGGGGATTCACATGTATTTACACAAAATTCATTGTAAGAACAACCCCTTAAATTTATTTATATATTTTTTTTTCACCAAGGGGGTTATTATAAGAACATTGATATTAGTTATAGATTAACCCATTATAGAAATTCATTTTCATTATTAAAAACATGTAAATATTTTTCATCTTATGTTGGATTATTCTAGGATAATAATTTTATATTTAATTCTTATAAATGGATTATATTTATATTGGTTAGTTTTCCATCCATTAATTTCAACAACTAAAATACTATTATATAGAATTGAGGTTAGAATAAATCATACATCTAACATGAGAGTGATACCTAATTTTTGTTTCTCCATCACTGAGATGTTGAAATTTCTAGATATTTTATAATATATGTATATATGTAATCGTAAATAATATACTAGTTATTATCCCAATTCATCCATAATTAAGACATATTGTTTCTTCATCCTTTTATGGAAAAAAATTATATTTTTTTTATGGAAGAATTTATATCTACTAGATTACTGATTTGGAGTCTTCCATCATTTTGAGGATGACTTTGGAGGGAGGATAATCATCTCAATTGAGGTGTGAAGCATCTCTTATAGTTGTCTAATATTGTAACGCCCCGACCCTAGATACCCAGATTCGGTGTATTATTACATAACATTGGCATGATCACAAAGGATCAAGTCTCGAAATACCGATTAGTTTAGTAGTCTTGGAAACACTAGATATATTCATTACATCCTAAGGTAAAAAAAAAACTAGAACAAAATCTTGTCTTCATATCCACTCATACTATCCCTGCAGGTCATTCATAAATTAATTCTTCATAATCCTGGGAAAAATAAAACATTGAAAGGGGTGAGCTCAGATGCTCAGTAAGGATAAAATTATAGCATAAGCTTTCATAGATAAGCATAAACACTTAAGGCAGTTTATAACTAAAACGAAAGCCTTTTAAACTTGAACTTTAGCATAAAATGGAAATGATAAAATAAATTAATTCCATTTACTTACTCACATGGATATTCTACTAGTAGAATGATCACATTCAATATCAATAACCACATTCATAATGATGGAATGCATAATTCCAGACTATCATAACCACATAGCCAAGGCCTCGTGCCAAGACTACAAATAAGATTTTTCCAAGGCCTTGTTCCAAGACAGTAGTTTGTCTCATGAGACCTACCGATGCATCGAGGAGCTATAGCGGGCTTCACCCGTCACTTATTAAGTCCAATGCATTCCTCATATGAAAATGTTTAAACATAACATAAACATTCGTATTAAAACTAGCATACGAAATGTCAATACTTTTACCACAAACCATAAATGGTATAAAAATAGCACATCCACAGTCAAACATAACTCATTTGATACAATATGAAAGATTTTATTGTAGAAAATTAACCTCAATCAAGAATAATGAAAGATGTTGACATAGATGAAAATAATAATCAAATCTATTTGAGAGAAATATCCCCCTTTTCTTGAAAACATTTAAAAGTCACAGTATTTGTCAAGAAGCCATTTAAAAATAGATTTTTGAATCAAAGTGTCCCATACCACTTTGAAACTTTTTAAAAGGAGTTTTAATTTTAAAACTTTAATGTCCATATAAATAAATCCTTAAAACCATTTTTAAAACATGGATATTAATGAGAAAGATTTAGATGAATAGGTCTTTAAAACATTTAAAAATGGTATTTTAGTTAGAGATTCTATCCAAAAGAGAGACACTTGAATACAAATAATTGAGGTAATAAAAACATTATAATATCATGAGAATAAAGAGATTCAGGATATACTTTTCCAAAGTACATTATATTCACCACATAAATGTGATTTGGTGTATAACAACAAAGAAGTCTCAATAGAATTTAAGTTGAGATGAAATCTCTCATAAAGGTCGTATCCTTAGGTTAAGGATAAATCAACAACATAGTTATGTGTGAATAATATAAATACACTAAATATGATTGGATATTTAGTTTAAAACAATCAAAGGACATTCACACATAATCTTGTAAAAACAACACCAATGAATTGGATGTTTAACTCAACAAATGTAGAATGAGTTAAAATTACTCTTATCAAATTCATATCGATGACTTGAGAAATTATCAACGGAGTTATTATGTGTATCAAAAGTATATCCACAAGAAGGGGAGTGGAAAGTATGACATAATCAAATGAATAGTGATTCCACATATAATCTTGGAGTAATATAATCAATGACATATGCGTAAAGCCGAATGAGTGGAAATTGAAATCTCAAATTCCCTTATCGATTTGGTAACATATAAAACATGCACCCATGAAATAAGGATCATACAATGATGATGTAAATACCCATACATTAAAGTATATTATACAATGATTATAATCATGGTCAATACACATACACCACATTCAATAAATAAGTGGTGAACAATGGAATTCTCACGAAATTAAGAGTGAGATAAGAAACCCCTTACAACGTTGTAATCAACTGAGTCGTATGACCAAAAGTTAATAACCACAAAATTATTTATATAATAACATGAATATAAAGATAATCATGATAATATATATCAAATGGCAGTACACAATACACCACTTTCAATAATTTAGTGGCGAACAATGGAAATCTCACAGAACTGAAAGTGAGATAAGAAAATCCCTTACTTTGTACTATTTCCTTGGTCGAAGGTCGGTTAACCTCATTTATAATGGTGAAATAATTGTTAATGAATTATACAAGAATCATTTACTTTATTATGATATCATATATGATCTTTTAACAATGATTTGTTAATAATATCTTAGAATTATCGTCATTTCGGGTGTTAACGGGTTCATTTTACTTTATATTCTTTGTTTTGTGAGCCATATTCATTATTAATGGGATGCATATTATTCATATCCAGAATGATATCATGTACTTAGATACTATTTTTAAATCATCAAATTATAATTATACTTGAATGGATTTTATGGAGAATGATTCCCATCACGTTCGTGGAGATGGTAGTCCATACGTACGCACAAGCGACAATATCATTCTTTTGATATTAAAATAATATATAATTGGATGGTATATCATATATACAGAATCATTATCATTTTGTATTTATTATTTACAAGATTTAAACATCATTATTATACCCATCCAAATAATAATATATTGAATAACAATTACACCACGACGTGGAGACGGTAAGCCGTACGTACGCACGTATGGTGACATGTTATTAAAAGGATGGATAGAATACTGAATATGGTTGTAACTTATTTATAATAACATAAAATTATATATATGATACTGGAGTTATTATTTTATAATGTTAATAACAAAGAAAGAATAATTGGAATAAGAAAGGAACTTGAAAAGGGGTGGTGAAAACATTACCTCTTCTTCGGGTTCTTCCTTTTGATTTGATCAAAAGGGCTCCTTAGGTTGGATTTCTGATCAAACTAAGGCCTCTAGGTTGTATTGAGGGACTTTTAGAGAGTATTTGGGCAGCGGTTTTCCGAACCAAAAGGCTATAATGGTGTGAAAAAATGAGAAGGAGGAGTGCCCTTTTATAAGAGGGGTGAGGGGCACCTTTGGAAAAGCTAGAAATATTAATTTATAATAAATTCATATTCGGTTTCTAAGGGCTCAAAAGTTTATAATTCAAATTTTAAGGTGGGGATAGGTCGAAATACATTAAGATAATATAATTTAGACTGGTTTGGGTCACTATATTAATCCTATATTTTAGTTTAAACTCTTAGTTAATTAGTTTGACATTTACCATGTCACTTTGTATTTTTATATTAAATAGTTAATTAACATACTATATACATCCAAGAGACCCCAAAGTGGTCCATTAATGATATACCTATCACGATATGAGTCTCTTGGCCGAACCTTAGATTTTTAGGAATTTAATATCAATTAATAATATAATATTTGTTTTAAAAACTCTTTTATGTCAATTTTGACACTATTCAATAGTTGATTTTTGTGAAACACATAACAGAATGATTACTTCGAAAAAAGCTAATTAAATCTATCCCAATATGTCATATTAACCTATAAAATTAATTTAATTCAATAAAAGTCTCATATTATATTTATTTTGGTATTTATAATATCAATTATTCTAATTTTTCACTATTATGGTAATTACTGCATCACCATTGTGTCATAAATAAATTAACTCATTGAATGTATAAAAATTATAAATTAAATATTATTATGTAGAAAAATCTCTTTATCTTTATAATGAATATTTATAGTCTAAAAGAAAACATATATAACCCTATGTAACAATTGTTTTGCTAAACGATATATGCTTGTGTCATTTTTGTATTTATTTTAACTTAATTAAAATAAAGTGTCATTATCACTTACAAGTGGATCCATGGGGTCCCAAAATCGACCCAAAGATGACCATGGTCGACCATGTATTAACCAATAGTGTTAAGACACGTTTTAGGGTAATTTAGTATTATTTTGATATTATTTTTTTAACCCTTGTTTACTGGATTTACCCTTTAACCATGGTAAATAAAATATTTAACGAAGTAATTATCCAAAATGCCTAAAAATAAAAGTTTCCTATTTACAAAATTTGAAAATCCTGATTCCAAATATTGAATCCATTTTTCCAAATTCAAAACACATAAGTGGCAGAAATTAATTTAAAATTAATTCCCGTTGTTAAAACAAAAAGCGTGTTTTTAAGGGATAATAAATATCAAAAGACTGACACTTGTTTATGTCTGGTTTAAATGTGAAATTATGTTCAATGACCCACATTGTATTAAATTGTAAAAATATATTCTATATATACTTTAAAACCACTCAAATTCATAATTTATCACTATTAATTATTTTGATTAAAAAAGTTGTTTTTAATTAAAATTTATTAATTTTCACTATTCATCAAAATATGAAAGTTATCCGAAAAGTACCAAAATATCACCCTAGGATAACTTCGATATTCCGAATCCAAAAATGAAGTCCATTTTGAGAGATAGAATTTATAAAATTTCAAAAAGTAGTTATTACTATTCATAACGGCTATTTTGATTGGTTGTGGTGTATTAAAATCTCGAAGTTGCGTACAATGGACGCCATTGCATTATTCGAAGGGAAACGTACTGTGGAAGCTTGGGGTGTTACATTCTCCCCTCCTTCAATAAATTGCATCCTCTCATTTTTTAAAATTGCTCTTGGGAATATAATGTAATGTCCCACATCGGAAAAAGAGTCAATAAAACTATCACTTTAAAAGAAAGAAAGGGAGGTATAAAGGTCATCCAAGATAACCCATACTCGGATTCCATGTAGGAAAACATGGATATGGATGATAAACTAAGTGTCATGTTCTGATGGAGAGGGATAGAAATCATGATCAGGAGAAAGTTAACAATAAGAAAACCACAAACTTGTGTTGGGACAAACGACCATTAGTCTCCTAGTAGGAAAGTATACAAACAACATTTTTTTTTGTTTTAAGTTACATTACATAAGGACGAGGAATTCATTTATGATATTGACAAAGAAAATAGAGAAATATACTTACTTTTTAAGTAGAGTTTCATTATTTAATAACTTTTTACCACTAACTTATTTTTTTTTAACAATGAGTATTCAAGAAGACTTGGTCATAATAAAAGAGATAGAATAAACCTCTATAGAAATACATGATCCATGCAGGATAAACTATATATTTAACTTGTCTTTAGAGATTAATCAAAACCAAAATGGTTAGTATAAGATCTGATGATCCCCCAAATGTATATTCCATTAGAGAAAGAAAAAAATACTAATCTTAATTTCTAAAATTAAACCAACAATACCCCAAAGTTAAATAAATACCATTAAATGACAAATTTTCCTTAAAATGCTTCAATATAATCCAAACTAATATTGAAACCCAAAACATATAAGAATTTAGTCTTCCACGTTAAATTTTATCTCCAAATGACATCATCTACTCTTAAAGTCACATACTTAAAAGTAATTAACCGAATCACATATTCTTTATTATAGGTTAATCATTTCCATAAATAACCCAAATCACTATAGATCCACAATAAAAACATAGATAGAAATCCACCATTACTCCTCTAATGACATCCCATAGTATTCTATTTTCCTTGGACATATAGTGTTCCCAACAAAGTGAACATCTTCCAAAACAACATTTATCACTTAATCACTAAATCATTTTCCTATACTATGGTTATTCATTTGATAAGACATAAGAACCCAAATACACATATTATTGATCCATAAAATCATTTAACTAAAAAAAATAGTCACACTAACCAGGGACTTCACATAGTCCAGTGGTAGGCGATAAATCCCAATCGCACATTGGTTGTGGGTTCGATTCCCATAGCTTTTTCTGACGCGACGGGTTGTCACACGGTCTACATGTTGTCCTTTTTCAAAAACTATATTTTATAATATTACCAAAATGAGATAAATTCCTAAAAATAACATAATTTAACCACAAATGTTATATCATACCTTGCATTTTCATCCCAAATTATAATAACTTACAATTCTCTCAAACCCCAATGATCATATAAAACCAAATGGTTATTTATACCTATATACATAAGAGAAGAGACAATTCTTCCTCAAATATCATTCTCACATGGAAAACTGAGGGTTAAAAAATACAAGAGAAAATTATTCCAAAGTAAACCCATCAACAAGGAGCGCTAATACTTTTTAATCATTTCTCCGACCATTTATTTCAACATAGCTTCTTCTTTGACCAAGATAATATCCTATAGAATAGGACATTCACTTGGGTAATGGCCAGGTCCCCTACATTTATGGAAAATGACTATAAATGGACTCTTGGGACCATTTTTATCTTCTTCCATAGTACTCTTCATTTTTCTTCGGCAATTCTTCACATTATGTCCTTCCTTCCCGCATGTAAAGAATTTCAGTGTCCCATTGAGACATTTTCCTGGGTGTCTCCTTCCACATTTCATGCATGATGAAAATTGAGGGTT
This sequence comes from Viscum album, assembly GCA_963277665.1. Taxonomy (NCBI): domain Eukaryota; kingdom Viridiplantae; phylum Streptophyta; class Magnoliopsida; order Santalales; family Viscaceae; genus Viscum; species Viscum album. The sequence continues at coordinate 22,769,372 of OY728120.1, read as the reverse complement.
CTTTTCTCCATGGTCTCCATTCCTGGAGCTCTTATCATTCATCACCTTTCCCTTCCTTGTTGAGTCTGGGATTTGGTTAATATATATGTTGTTGATCATATTTTTGGAAAACTGATTTGGCATAAAGACGATATCTTTTACGCCTATCAACATTCCATTTTTTTGCTCATTTCCACAACTGTTCCCACCTTGTACATCATTCTAAAAGTCAATTTGACTTCCTTGGAATCCATCCATTGAATAAAACCAGAAGTCATTGTATGAGTAACTGTAGTCGTAAAATCATTTTGAGATTAACATGTCACCATATTCTCAATTTGAAACATATTAGTATTAACCAAGGTCATTTAATCTCATCTTATATATATATATATATTACTTAAATCGGTTTGTAAAGAAAATGTAAATTATCCTAAGCATATCCCCCAGGAGTGTTGTAACCAAGAGTGCAGCAAGGCCCATTGTCGTGCACCAGTTCCCGTTCGAGTCTAGCTCAAAGCGGTGTTTTCGGGTTTTACCCCTAGGTACATCTGTGCCAGAGCCGCCTCTACCTGCTCGTATCCAGACAGGGATGTATTGCTCGGAAAACTCACAAAATCTCTACAATACCAAAATTCTAGGAAGTTCTTCTATACTAATCCCCAAAGTTCATCTTAGGTCTACGTGCTCTAATCAGAGTTTATCTAAATCTAGATTCCAAGGTTTGTACTAAACTTCCTCTGATACCAACTGTAATGCCCCGACCCTAGATACCCAGAGTCGGTGCATTATTACATAACATTGGCATGATCATAAAGGATCAAGTCTCGAAAGACCGATTAGTTTAGTAGTCTTGGAAACACTAGATATATTCATTACATCATAAGGTAAAAAAAACTAGAACAACATCTTGTCTTCATATCCCCTCATACTATCCCTGCAGGTCATTCATAAATTACTTCTTCATAATCCTGGGAAAAATAAAACATTTAAAGGGGTGAGCTCAGATTCTCAGTAAGGATAACATTGTAGCAGAAGCTTTCATAGATAAGCATAAACACTTAAGGAAGTTTATAACTAAAACGAAAGCCTTTTAAACTTGAACATCAGCATAAAATGGAAATGAAAAAATAAATTAATTCCATTTACTTACTCACATGGATATTCTAATAGTCTAATGATCACATGCAATATCAATAACCACTTTCATAATGATGGAATGCATAATGCCAGACTATCATAACCACATAGCCAAGGCCTCGTGCCAAGAACAAATAAGATTTTTCCAAGGCCTTGTGCCAAGACACTAGTTTGTCTCATGAGACCTACCGATGCATCGAGGATCTATAGCGGGCTCCACCCATCACTTATTAAGTCCAATGCATTCCTCATATGAACAGGTTTGAACATAACATAAACATTTGTATTAAAACTAGCATACGAAATGTCAATACTTTTACCACAAACCATAAATGGTATAAAAATAGCACATCCACAGTCAAACATAACTCATTCGATACAATATGGAAGATTGTATTGTATCACATTAACCTCAATCAATAATAATGAAGGATGGTGACATAGATGAAAATAATCATCAAAACTATTTGAGAGAAATATCCCCCTTTTCTTGAAAACATTTAAAAGTCACAGTATTTGTCAAGAATCCATTTAAAAATAGATTTTTGAATCAAAGTGTCCCATACCACTTTGAAAATTTTTAAAAGGAGTTTTAATTTTAAAACTTTAATGTCATATAAATAAATACTTAAAACCATTTTTAAAAAATGGATATTAATGAGAAAGAATTAGATGAATAAGTATTTAAAACATTTTAAAATGGTATTTTAGTTAGAGATTCTAACCAAAAGAAAGACACTTGAATACAAATAATTGAGGTAATAAAAACTTTGCAATATCATGAGAATAAAGGGATTCATGATATACTTTGTCAAAGTACATTATATACACCACATAAATGTGATTGGGTGTATAACAACAAAGAATTCTCAATAGAATTTAAGTTGAGATGAAATCTCTCATAAAGGCCGTATCCTTAGGTTAAGGATAAATAAACAAAATAGTTATGTGTGACAAAAATAAATACACTATATATGATTGGATATTTAGTGTAAAACAATCAAAGGACATTCACACATAATCTTGTAAAAAAAACACCAATGAATTGGATGTTTAACTCAACAAATGTAGAATGAGTTAAAATTACTCTTATCAAATTCATATCGATGACTTGAGAAATTATCAAAGGAGTGATCATGTGTATCAAAAGTATATCCACAGGAAGGGGAGTGGAAATTATGACATAATCAAATGAATAGTGATTCCACACATAATCTTGGAGTAATATAATCAATGAAATATGCGTAAAGCGGAATGAGTGGAAATTGAAATCTCAAATTACCTTATCGATTTGGTAACTTATGAAACATGCACCCACGAAAGAAGGATCATACAATGATGATGTAAATACCCTTAAATTAAAGTATATTATACAATTATTACAATCATGGGTAGTAAACATACACCACATGCAATAAATAAGTGGTGAACAATGGAATTCTCACGAAATTAAGAGTGAGATAAGAAACCCCTTACAATGTTGTAATAAACTGAGTCGTATGTCCAAAAGTTAATAACCAACAAATTATTTATAGAATAAAATGAATATAAAGATAATCATGATAATATATATCAAATGGAAGTACACAATACACCACTTTCAATAATTTAGTGGCAAATAATGGAAATCTCACGGAATTGAAAGTGAGATAAGAAAATCCCATAATTTTTAATATTTCCTTGGTCGAAGGTAGGTTAACCTCCTTTATAATGGTGAAATAATTTTTATTGAATTATACAAGAATCATTTACTTTATTATGATATCATAAATGATCTTTTAACAATGATTTGTTAATAATATCTTAGAATTATCGTCATTTCGGGTGTTAACGGGTTCATTTTACTTATATTCTTTATTTTGTGAGCCATATTCGTTATTAATAGGATGTATATTATTCATATCCATAATGATATCAAGTCCTTATATACTAATTTTAAATCATAAAATTATAATTATACTTTAATGGATTTGATGGAGAATGAATCTCATCGCGTTCATGGAGACGGTAGTCCGTACGTACGCACGAGCGACAATATCATTCTTTTGATATTAAAATAATATATAATTGGATGGTATATCATATATACAGAATAATTATCATTTTATATTTATTATTTACATGAGTTACACATCATTATTATACCCATCCAAATAATAATATATTGAATAACAATTACACCACGACATGGAGACGGTAAGCCGTACGTACGCACGTATGGTGACATGTTATTCAAAGGATGGATAGAATACTGAATATGGTTGTACCATATTTATAATAACATAAAATTATATATATGATACTGAAGTTATTATTTTATAATGGTAATAACAAAGAATGAAGAAGTGGAAGAAGAAAGGAACTTGAAAAGGGGTGGTGAAAACATTACCTCTTCTTCGGGTTCTTCCTTGTGATTTGATCAAAAGGGATCCTTAGGATGGATTTCTGATCAAAATAAGGCCTCTAGTTTGTAGTGAGGGACGTTTAGAGAGTATTTTGGTAGGGGTTTTCCGAACCAAAAGGCTTTGATGGTGTGAAGAAATGAGAATGAGGAGTGCCCTTTTATAAGAGGGGTGAGGGGCACCTTTGGAAAAGCTAGAAATATTAATTTATAATAAATTCATATTCGGTTTCTAATGGCTCCAAAGTTTATTATTAAAATTTTAAGGTGGGGATAGGTCAAAATCCATTCATCCAATATAATTTAGACTGGTTTGGGTCACTATATTAACCATATATTTTAGTTTTAATTCTTAGTTAATTAGTTTGACATTTATCATGTCACTTTGTATTTTTATATTAAATAGTTAATTAACTTACTATATACATCCAAGAGACCCCCAAGTGGTCCATTAATGATATAAATATCATGATATAAGTCTCTTGGTAGATCCTTAGATTTTTAGTAATTTAATATCAATTAATAATATAATATTTTTTAAAAAACTCTTTTATGTCAATTTTGACACTATTCAATAGTTGATTTTTGTGAAACACATAACAGAATGATTACTTCTAAAAACGTTAATTAAATCAATCATAATATGTCATATTAACCTATAAAATTAGTGTAATTCAATAAAAGTCTCAAATTATATTTATTTGTGTATTTATAATATCAATTATTCTAATTGTTCACTATTATGGTAATTACTGCATCACCATTGTGTCATAAATAAATTAACTTATTTAATGTCTAAAAATTATAAATAAAATATCATTACGTAGGAAATATCATTATATTTATAATGAATATTTATAGTCTAAAATCCAAAATATATAACCATATGTAACAATTGTTTTTCTAAAAGATATATGCTTGTGTCATTTTTGTATTTATTTTAACTTAATTAAAATAAAGTTTCATTATCACTTACAAGTGGATCCATGGGGTCCCAAAATCGACCCAAAGATTCCCATGGTCGCCCATTTATTAACCAATAGGGTTAAGACACGTTTTAGGGTAATTTAGTATTATTATAATATTATTTTTTTAACCCTTGTTTACCGGATTTACCCATTAACCATGGTAAATAAAATATTTACCGAAGTAATTATCCAAAATGTCTAAAAATAAAAGTTACCTATTTACACAATTTGAACATCCTGATTCCAAATAATGAATCCATTTTTCCAAATTCAGAACACAGAAGTGGAATAAATTAATTTAAAATTAATTCCCGTTGATAAAACAAAAAGCGTGTTTTTAAGAGATAATAAATATCAAAAGATTGGCAGTTGTTTATGTCTGGTTTAAATGTGAAATTATGTTCAATGACCCACATTGTATTAAATTGTAAAACTATATTATTAATATACTTTAAAATCACTAAAATTCATAATTTATCACTATTAATTATTTTGATTAAAAAAGTTGTTTTTAATTAAAATTTAGTAATTTTCACTATTCATCAAAATATGAAAGTAATCCGAAAAGTACCAAAATTTAACCCTAGGCTAATTTCGATATTCCGAATCCAAAAATGAAGTCCATTTTGAGAGATAGAAATTATCAAATTTCAAAAAGTAGGTATTACTATTCATAACGGCTAGTTTGATTGGTTGTGGTGTGTTAAAATCTCGAAGTTGCGTACAATGGACGCCATTGCATTATTCGAAGGGAAACGTACCGTGGAAGCTTGGGGTGTTACAAATATTACTATATTTTTTATTCTATTAAAAACAAATCATCATTTTTGAATTCAAGAATTAGCTTCCACACACTGATGCCCCTAGTCGGTCAGTCACATGACCTCAGGTGTGCCTCCCTGTATGCCAGATGCTTCCAACTAGTAGCTAGGGTCGAACATCGATCAGGGGGATATTATAAACTCGTTTCAATGAATAAAAAATACTGGAAATTAATATGAAATAGCCAACGGTGTAACCAAACTGAATTCCATAACTGGAGAAAATTGATGGGCCATGATGAACCATAATATGATTAAAATATTCAAATGAGCATAATAAATATTTTATTCCATAATATTTTTCATGTGTATAATGCAAAAACCCAAATAAATACACACTAACAATTCCATGTTGGTCAAAACACCTTGTATGGTTCCCTCTCCTTCCAGACTCAACCCTCTATCATGGGGATCTAGACTATATCATATCCTGAAAACATGATCTCTATTAATGTGCTGATCAGGGATCCCAATTAAGGCGTGAGTACAATTCTGTTGGCCACCACCAATGATTTCTAAAACAATATCCATTAAATAAAATTATATTTTTTATTATAATTATTAATGGAAAATTAATAAGTAAATAGTTTTCACATTTATTATTCTTAAAAAAAACCTCCAAACCCCTGAGGTCCCCAAGGAAAACTGCACAATCAATACCTGATCATCCAGTTCCCGATTCTAAAACATAGCCCAACCAGAAGATAATAATTTATCATTCCATTTAAATTATGATAATATCCAATTCAAACAACACATAAATTCCAATTTCATGGGTGTAAAATGTCATGTCTAACACCCCATGTGAATTTGGCAACTTTGTTTATTTCCCACTCCTCAATGTGACATGGGTATTTTGAAATTCATTCACTATCTCACACTTTTAATCTCATATGTGTATTTGGATCCTCATTCTCAGTCCCACACACATTTTTCAAACATGGTTATTTGGTTCCTCCGTACCTATGATAAACTCATTTACTACATATGAGTATTCGAAGCCTCAGTTCCTATTCCACAATTATATATCGATAAGTATCAAATATATCACATGTATGAAATATGTTATGTTTAATAAACACCAAACACATTATCACATTTCACATCAATTAATATACTATTTCAACTATCAAAAAAATCATGGTTCAATACATTAATAACACGGAATAATATAAGAAATTCTCACAAAATCTTTTCCAATACAAAGTAAATAAAACTTATTAACCCTTTATGTCCATTCCAACCACATCATAATACTAAATATCAATTAATTCATAATCAAATTAATTTACTAAATACAATATCCAAATTCCCATTAATTCAACAATCAAAGTATCCCTTTATCAAATTCACCAATTAATTAAACTAATTAAACATATACAATCTCTAGCTAATTAATTTAGTGATTAGTTAATCACATTACACTATCCCAATATCTAACTCATTAGTTCACTAATAAAATAATATAATTCCACAATCCTAATTTATAATTAATTAATTCACCAATAAATTATTTTCATTACACAATTCATTAAATTAACTAAAGAAATAACATACTGAAATCTAGTTTTGATTTTCCATGTTTTTAAAAACAATTTCACAAAATATAAATTCCATTGGAATTCAATACTATTGGAATTGAATTTATACAACCTACATCATGATATATAATGAAATCATTCAAAAGGAAATCCAAAAAAAAAGTGGAATATCCAATATCACATTGAATAATGGGACCACGATACAAAACCTAGTCCCTAATCAAGAGATTCAATATCCATCACACCTTGATCACGATCCATCAATATAAGATGAAATTGATGACATTTTCATCCATAAAGGGTGGTGAGAGAGAGGGAAACCATATCAAGAAGAAACTAGATACTCAGATAGTTTCATATCTATTAATCCTACCTTCAGTTCATCATGAATGGTATTCGAGAGCCCTAGAAATTTATATGGAAGCCTTAAAATATAGAGGAATTAGTATGGATCAACATTTATTGACATTGGGTGGATTATATTTGGTTATGTAATTCTAATAAAAATTTTATAATTAATTAAACATGTCAACATGGCTTTCATGGTTGTGGTGCATTGTTTTCGAAACCTTGTGGCTCAAACTCGCATCACTTCTAGAGGGGGATCATTATTTCCTTTAGGGAACATAATTTGAATATCGATATTACAACAGTAAAATACCTATTCATCTAGGCTTTCATGTTTTTCTAGAATATTAAGAATGGTTTGAGAAAAAGTTTCACTAACCATGAACTACCCACTCAGCTCAAATATATCCTTCTCTATCTCTCTCACATGCTTACTATTGCACACGACTACACATCCACAAAACATAAACTATAATGAAGGTATTTGTATGCAACATGTTTGCACTACAATCTAAAACATTTATCAAATTCTCACCAAATGACACATTTGTCTAAATATCACTACCATCCACATCGATCAGATGATAGGGTTTGGTGTGATAACATTGAAGATGTGATACATGAAAAACATCATCCATGGAATTATACCATTGTAAAAAAATTATTAACTATACAGCATACACAATCCTCTTCATAACATCAAATGAACCAACAATAAAAGTCTCCAAATGTTCCTATATCTAAATCCTATGGTGATCAATCCTAGGAGGAACCCAATGCAAAACACTAGCACCATCTGTAAAAACTTGGGTCCAATAAGTTTTATCATCATATTACTTATTTCTACTATAATCCACATCCATAAATTTCTAAATAATATAATCCAACAATGATGCCTCCTACATGATACTCAGTACCATAAAATCTAACTCAACTACCTTCATCCATTATAGAGTTGATAATTATGGGATACCATAAATCTCCTCACATTTTTTCATATATATAGATTCCTGATTACATTTAATATAGGAAAACATAAACAATGTTATGTTCTAATTCCAGGTCCACACAATGTCCTGGTCATATTACGAAATCATATATTGAATCATATATATAGTACATTATGACTGGCCATCGATCTGTGGGAGTAATACCATAACCAATAAAAAATGTGTACCCAGATCATTCTATAATAGCTTCCATAATATAAAAGAAAAAAGAGACTCGATGTCTTAAATAATACTCCTTGGAACGCCGAGTTGATTTTTTTCCCTAGATGTACAAGTAACCCTATTGATCCTATGAGAAAGTCTCCGTTATCCAGTTGAAATGAACTACATGCATTGATCGGTCCCCAACAAACAAAATACCATCATGCTTCTATGGATTCCATGGAAGAACCACCACAGTTACAATGATAAATTTATCCTATTTCCATTCTAGAATTGGAAGTGGATATAGTAAACCAGAAGGTCTTTGATGCCTAAACCTCACCTATTTATAGTTCTACCTTTATGTCGCAAACCCTACAATATCATTTGTATTGATCATCAAATAATTCTATAGTCCTGTGACACATTACATTTTGGTGACACTGAGATGTACTACCAAAGTTGAGGTATGATATTCACACATAAAATCCTCCCACATTCTCACAGGCATAACAACCATTTTCCTAACGTAGAGTTTCTCATCATCATATATATTCCAAACTGATGGTAACTCTGAACTATCAAGTCCTTCCATAATGGATAAACATAATGGATCCTCATAACTCCTATCTGAAATAAATCTCAAAAGTTTAGACACCATTGAAAGAAATATCAGAGTCATTCTATCTGAACAATCATGAATCGAAAAATTAATCTCAACTAGCTATGTATTCATATTCCACAATGAACTAGACTTAAGAACTACCTAAGTATAATAAACCCTCCATAAATGATTTGAAACATTATTTCCAATATTGGGTGTATATGCATGCTCAAAATCAACACAGAACATATACTCAATCCATATTCACTACTAGATATTCAAATATCATTTAAAGAAGGAATACTTTTATCTATTTGGATCAAAATATGTAGTTATGTTTTTTCCACAAATAATGGTTAAAACAACTCAAATCATAAACCACTGTTGATAAATTGAGTTCATTCAAAGGGGAATTTATTACATTTTTACTCAACTACTAGGACCCATATTCCATGAATTGATCACCCTACGTTGACAATACTCCTTGACTAATCCTATAATCTTAAAAAAATGATAGGTACTAATCACCTATCATAAGTATGATCATGATTGGTTCCATGGTAAAATAATTCATCAACTCATGATAAGAACTCTCGAATGATTTTGACCATTAAAACATTATCCCCATCTTGGTAAACCCTGAAAGAGGTGCAAAAAATATTGAAATTTCCTCGATGAAACTATGGTAACGTCGTACATATCATATAAATCTATGGATATTAATTGAAATTTTAAGACGCTCCTATGAAACTAGAAACTAAAAATTCCCTCAGCCCACTGACAGACCATCGTACGATATGTTGTGACCTATGAACTTTACAAGATCAATCAAAATGGTACACTTAGATAGAAATGAATATTACTGATTATATCATAATGTACATAGGATGGTGACATGGTGTTAGTCCTGATAATCAGGATTCTTGGAGTACATTAATATGTCATCCACACACACAACCATAATCTGATCTTCAAACAGATTCATGGTTTGGTTCATCAAGGCCCTAAACACTACTAGTGATTTCTTCTTCCCGAATGGAACCATGACGAAATCATATTATCCAGTCTACTTCTAAAACAAGTCCTTAGTATGTTATATGGATAAAATATGCGCTGTTGAAACCCTGGCATCAATTAAAAAATTGAGAAAAAATAAACTCCCCTCAACTACTAAAAATATCATTGATACGTGTGAGATGATACTTGTTCTTTGCTATCATCCAATTAAAATTATGTTAATCAACAAACAATTACATGTTATTACCTGAATTATTTGAAAACAAAACTATTCAACCCAATGGACACATACACAGATGGATAAATCCATTATCCTTCCACTCTTCCAGTTGAGTCTATATTTTTTGATGCTTTGTTGGTTCCATTCTATATAGTGGAAATGAAAATGGATCAGTCCATGTAAGATCTCAATGAAAAATTCCCATTCACTCTCAGCTATAAGCAATATGAAATGAATCTGAAAAAGATCCTGAAGATAGTCAAATATTTGAGGAAAGGTATCATTTTTTACATATCATCCAGTACAAGAAAATTAACTACGGTGGTGATCTCCCCTAGTTTCTGAAGAAATATCCATACATGAACATCCATTATATCCTACTCTTCCTGGTGAAAATATTTTTTACCCTTAATAGACAATAATGTCACTCTCCAATAGTAACAATCTATGTGGGATCAGTATGATACTGACCAGTCAATACCCTTTATTTTCTAAATTTTATCATATCCAGAGTATAAATATACCAAATGAAATGATACTACACTAGATCAAGAAAATATGATATTTAAAAACATATGTCTCTTGATCATACTCCCAATGGTGTATCTATAATCATAAACCAATTCACACCAATTCCATTCTCAAGACATTCAAAAAATGGGATGAAATAAATCAATAAGATGAACCAGTATTAAATAATGCATGACAAATCTAGGATATTAAATAAATAATACCTCTATCAATTTTTGGCCCATCCTCAATATCAATAAGTGTAGGATGAACAGAATGAAGCATTCCATCCCTTCATCCCTCGATCTAGTTTTTCCTGGCCACACTATAACTACCCATCCTATGTGGGTTCTTATTGAACAACAACACATGTCAAATCCTGAAAAAGGCTTAGAACTGTGTTAGTGGTTGGGGAAACATCAATGATAGTGGCCTAAACAACAAAATTGGTTGAAAATAACTTAGTTATGATCCTGGGTAACTATTAATTCCCCCTAGAAAATCATCTTCCCAAGTCTACAGTCAACATTCTTGTAGTATACTTTCATAACCATAGAAGATGTTCTTCTTAATCATCCAACATAACCCACCTATCCTACACTAGTATCTTCCTTAAGGTTCCCCACAACTATAAGATCCTGGTCCACCAAAAAAACATCATTAGATAAATGATGTTGACATTTGACATTATATAGCATTTAAGCCCATCCTAGAGATGTTTTTTATCTATTTCACCTCCTTCTAATGATGGAAAAAACATATGTAATTCATCATTGTGTCTGGTATAGTCAATCATGGACATACTCACCATACATAACTGCGTGGAGTCAGGTGGTCTCTACAATCTCAGTGATGCTGGTTGTATGTACTCAAGGAACATCCAAAAAAATTATTCCCATAACATTCCCTCTATCTTTCCAATCTGATAATTAATATCCCATTAATGGTTCATTGATCTGCAAAACATTTATGTATAAAGCATGACTAACTTCTCAGTTGGAGTCTTTAAATAGTCAGTAATGGTCTATATTGACACAATCCAGAACACTTCTTCTCCGGGTCAACCCTCCCTAGTAAATGTTAGATAGTTTCCCAACTGAAACACCCATGATAGATTAAATATATTATTTATAACCCACTCGATGTTTCTCTCGATAAATATGATGAAGAGAGAAGTTTCCTCACGGAAACCTTCTACAACCCCATCACATATCACTATTGGTGCCTCAAGTTCCACGAATGGAGGATTATATCCATCCATATACTCCAATCAGCCAATCAGAAAATTTCATCCAGGATTCATATCTCTGAAATTCCAAAAACACACCTTAGAATATATAACACAACATAATCAAAATTATAGGAATTCACAAAAAGCTATAGTAATTCTTACCCCCTACCACACAACACATTCGAAATCGATGCACTATCACGAACCATAACCATCATACCTATGGGTCTGTGTTAGAGATGGTTTAAAAATTTCACTATTATAGTATCTCATTATACACCCATATTTTAACATTTGTAGTCATTTTACAATATTTAATTCACTTTAGGAAAAAACTTTATATCAATTAAACATGAATTTAATACATTTAAATTTGAGAAACATAGTCAAAATCATGTTCTAATGAATGTCCAAATATAATGCATTTAACAATAATACCCAGATTCTAGGAATGATGCATCTATACTAAACTCTATTTCCATACCCATCCACAAGTAAAATATAAAAAATTATCATAAAGAATAAAAACACATGATAAGTTCATTTTCAAGGAGAAAAAACATCTAACTATAACAAAAAAACCAATAACAGAAATCCCACCCATGGTAAATGGATTTACCCTCATTCATGGGTTAGATACTCCTATCCATGAAATATTAACTAAGTCTCAATTCATCATATTATTCTATATTACTTTCCCGAGAAGTAGTATAAATGAAATGCAATGAAAACTTAATTGATACCACATTTAAAAATTCTGAACATGGTTTGACACATTGGTACCCTGAGCTGTTCGGTCACATGTATTCATGCCTAACTCCACATACACCAGATGATGTCATCTAGAATCATGGATCAAATACTGAATATTGGGAGACAACAACCACTATATCAATGTATTAAAATAGACTAAATAGGTAATCAATATCTTACTGAAAAACTAAACTTTTTTCCACAGATGAAATAGAACAATGCCTCTATCAAATCCAAAACATGAGTATAATTTAATAAATAAAAAATTCTATTTAAAACCATGATATGTGTCCTGTTTCTAATGAAAAAAAAATACACACTGAAACTCCCATGTGGGTACCAACAGCACGTCTAGTTCCCTCACCTATACTCCTTCCTAAAGTATCCATCAAGCATGTGGCATTTACAATTATAATGTCATGGATGTATGAATTCAATTTGGATACTGATTAGGCAGCTTGAGTGGGGTGTCAATATATCCCAATATTCCACCATAAATGGAGTCAATTTCAATATCCAATCAACAATAGTATGTTTAATTTTAAAAATAATTACATAAAATTTATTAGTAAATAGTTATCACACTTTATTATTATTTAAATTAACCACATAAACCCATGGGTTCCTGAGGAAACCTAAAATCATTATACCTTCTTCATCACATAGAAGATTCTGAGTCATTTCACAACCAATTGTTTATTATTTATCCTAAAACATAAATTCAAAACTTGGATAATTGGAAACATAGTCCAATGACAATGTCACGTGTATATAACGTCATTTCATACAAATTGTGGATATTTAGAGAATTCTTTCATGCCCTACACCTCAACGTCTCATGGGGATTTGATGACTCAGTCCCTATCCCAAACATTCTATCTCAAATGGGTATTTTGAGCCTAAACTATTTTCCCTCAAACATTTAAGACACATGGGTATTTAGAGACTCAATCCATGTCCCAATCTCATTTTCTGCATATTGTTATTTCGAGTCTCAGTCTATGTCTCACACTCAAATATCAATAAAACACACATATATCACATGTATTACATAAATAATGTTGAATCAAAATTAAAACTATTATCATATTTAACATATGATAATATACCATTTCAACTATCAAAAAAATCATCGTTCAATACAATAATCACATGTAATACAATGTAAAATTAACCCTAAAACCAATTCATCAATATTTAATATGATATAAACCATTAACCAATTATTTTCAATTCAACCATGTAATAATAAAAAATTTATTTTAATTCATAATCACATTAATCTACTAAATACACCTTCACAAATTCCCATTAATTCCAAAATCACATTATAAAATTAATTAATTCCATAATTAATTAATCCAACTCTACAATACAATCACCATGTAACTTATTAACCAATTAAATAATATCATTAAAAAAACCACCTCTCCAATTAATTAATTCACTAATTAATTATTATAATTCTATTATTGTGCAAATTAATAGGACAATTCATTTATTCAAATCATAATTAAATTTTATAAAGTGATAACTGAATTTAAAAAAATTAAATTTGAATTTAACAATATTGGGATTGAATCTAGACCACTTACCTCAATATTGACAATAAATGATCTCCAATGGAAATGCCCAATTAAATACAAAAATCAATGATCATATTGGAGAACAAGAAATAGAGCTGAAACCTATATCAAATGAAAAATGAATCAATATCAATCAAACAAGGATCATGATATATAACCAAAAGAGGAAAACCATTCCCTTTTAATCCAAAAAGAGAGACTATAGAGAGTGGTAGAGTCTTAATCAAAATGATTCCATATACCCAAATTAGTTCATATCTGACAACCCTGCATTCAATTTGTCAATAATGGTCCTAGACAGTCCTATTAATTAATTCTGAGGACACTAGAAATTTGAAAATTGATTTATGGTTGATTTGGAATGAAATGTGGGGATGTATGGGTGGTACTTGAATTTGATAAACATTTTTTTTGTTTAATTTGACATAAAAACATAATTTCAGGTTTAGGAAAGCATAGTATACCATAATCATGCACCTAAACCATGTTTATTTTCTTGGGGACCTGGTGGTCAATTTTATTTATAATAATGTTTAGGGTTTGAAAGACAATGTGTTAGCCACAAAATAAATCTTCATACGTGATTGCACAATTTATTCATGCCAGGGGAATAGTTTTAAAAAAATATGTGTTGACTATGAACTACCAAATATCTATCCAAATATCATCAATTTCCGCCCAAAAAAACCCAAGACAAATCCCAACAATAATACATTCAAATCCATGAAAAACAATACCTCAATTAAATATTCATAGTTCTCTAAAAATTGTTCATGATCATACACTGTTATATTTTATGTAGAAACAAAACCTGATTATCTATTAGCATCATATTGGTTCTTGAGTGGAATAATTCTATAATTCCACTCCCTTACCTATACTGTTTCATTTATGATCTCTTGGGAAGGATCCCCAATAATTTTTTCTTTTCTCTTTTATTGGGTTTCCAATTTCCATTGTGATTAAAATCATGGAAATATATTCATTTATAAACCCGTTATATTCTATGTAAAAATTAGTAATTATTGATAATTACTCTACATGAATTCTATAAATTTGATCCTAATTATACTATAAATAGAATTATGTGGAAAAAATAATACATTTTTCTCAAAAAACCACTAGATTCTCATATTAATTTCAACTCCATGAAATAGTGTAGAATTAATCCTAAATTATCCACATGTTTTTTATAATTATAAAGAGTATTAGGATCACTTTTAACATAGATTAGTTAAAATATAATATATGGTGAATTATTCTTATTCTACATCATATTTCCTTTTTTCCCTACGTCACTTACCCCCTGTCATTTTTACAATACAAAAAATATTTTCCAATTGAATCAAATTGATTTTCATGAACACACAATGATTATTCATTATATGTAATTCTTCATTGATGGAAACCTTTAATTAAACAATATAAAATTAATCAATCAAAAATATTATTTGATATGATTCATGAATAATACTTTATGAACATAACCAAATAATTCCATCTTAAAACAGTCCATGTATAACTCTAATAGATTCTACAATGAAATAAATGAACTATTTTATTATGGTTTAAAATTATTTCCTTTAATGAAATTTCATTCACAAAACAATTAAATATTCAACCTGAAACCATATCCTGATAGAAATATTATAAGTCAAAAAATTAATAATCCATTGGATCACAATTATTGTCATTAAACAAGATACTATGGTGATATTACCCTGAGAGTGGGGTTGAATCAGGATATTCAATGTGAATGAGAAATTAAAACCTATCAACATGTAATTATCAAATTTCCTTAACGTATATGAGCTCTAATACTTCCTAGTCCTTGTTATGCATAGTACCATGATATTCGTAAGGATTCATGAACGATAGTGTCGTTCCAGATTTATGTAAATTTAGACTCATGTGTTTATATGGATGACCTAAATTGGTTTATATCTAAATATTATTCATCATTATTGTTGAATGGAAAAAAATAAACTACTGATATCACTAATATCTAGGGTTACTTCCTATACAATGGTTGACACATGGCCACTCTTCACCTAATCTCACTACCATAAAATGTTTAGGGTTGACTCACTCTTAGTCATGTCTAATTATTAAATCACTATATATTCATCCTCATTATATTCTCACTTATCTATAAAGTATCTCCATATTTTTTATTGATACATAGGTACCATATTCATTATCCAATAATTTAGGTTAATTTAATTATAGAGTCACCATTGAAGAACCAATAAGATGATTCTTCAGTTTTTTTGATATCCACCCCATCATCAACTTCTTCATAAAATTAAAATAAATTTTTTAGGTACCAGATATTATTATGTAGGATTATCAATTATAAATATCTAGAAATTTTCACACATGTCGTAAAATATTAATGACATCCAAAACCTTTCTTGTAACATACTTTCATATTCATTGAAATTTAGACATTATAATGAGTAAATAGTGACTCTCTCTCTCTCTCTCCATATTATGTAGCTCTATGTCCCTGATGTTCTTCTAGGATAAACATTAAATCATGTTCAATAAATATCCACTCAATACACCGTATTTGAAAAAAACATACCAATAATAAATACAATTGAATTTTCACACTGATTTATATCAAAACTGCTTACATAACTGTTTCACAAAAACATAGAAAAAGTATTTTCTAATATGATTTAATTCCAAATTAAATCACCAATGTGTATTTAAAATTAAAAACTCAAAGATAACTTGAATAATTTACCATAAATTAGTCAAATAAATATTTTATCATTAAAATATAAACTTATTAATTGTCTGAGTTATTGTCTTTTAATTCTCCACACCATATGACGACATGACTTGTCCCAGGGAATGGTAAAATATCTTAATAAATTTATTCCACCAAAATGTAGTATATAATTGTTTTGTCCCAACTAAATGCTATTTTTGATAAAAAATGATCATTTTGACCACGCCTATATCAACTAAGATTGTGGTTGATCTGCTGTTATACACTTGTGAACTATAAATTTTAAATATATAATAATGACTATTCCAAGGCGTGTCCACTAAAGGGTAGTTAAAGAGAGTTATAAATTTTAAATTTCAATTTTAATAATTATATAAAACATTTTAATGATTTCCCCTTTTTCAAGGAACCTCTCTTATTGATAATGACATCAATCATTATCAGAGCGGTCCAGTTGCACTAGCCATTTTAGATAGGCATGATTCAACACAACCACATGGAAAACCAATGGTGTTTCCCCACATCAGATGTAAATTTTTGGATTAAATAATCAAAAATTCATTCCATTATAGTCATCAACACATTGGAATGACCTCCACCGTAACTGTCAATATAATTATAGGGGTGATATTTTATGTGTTGGTACATATTTACATGAAAAAATATCCAATATGTTATTTTCATCATTTGATGGGTAATGATATACATTCATAGAACAACGTCACTAAAATTTTCTTCTAGTATTAATTTGACCATCATCAACATGAAACAATAACACTTTAATAGTAATCCAATCATTAAAAGTTTTACACCTTCATTACAATGTCATTATAAATGAAACAAAATTTGGAATATATAACATCCCAAGCATCAATTCAGAATAATTTCATTTGTTATATTTAACTTGTTTTTTCAATAATGAAATTTCCTGAAATTCTAATTATCTTCACTAAGATGCAAAATAAATATTCAGAATTAAATATGAACATAATTATACTAAAAAAATCAAACATAACTCCTTTATTTTTCTTATATTAATCGCATAATGAAAATTATATTTCAATGATCAATGTACACTAAAAAATGTATAGTTACTATAATCCATGGTAATCAAATAACCTCCCTTGATAAAAATACATTGAATATCTCAAAATTTACCTTGTATAATTTTATAATATTTTAGAATAAAAATTAATCCTTAATATTTTTTAAACATACATTCTTATAATTTTATAAAATTCATATATCGATTTAAATTTTATTTTTCATTCCATTATTTGTACATATTTTTAAAATATTTATTATAGTTATTCATTTAATGTATCAAAAATATCATATAATAATTTTTATTTACTATTTTACCACATTTAATCATAAATCTATAACTCTATATATTTGCTTTAGTTGTATAGTCTTTTATTAGGAAATAATATCATTCTGATTATTTTAATAATTTATATGATTTAATACCATGAAATTCCCATTAAAATATTTATATCACGAATTTCATCAGAATATAATATGAAAACAAAAATCTAAAAATTAAATATAGGGGTTACTTGTATAGATAATTATGGATGACTCTAATGGAATCATTTAAATAAAATACCAAAACATTAAATAATTATAATAAAATATTTTTAATTTTTTGAAAAATTATTAGATATATATTCCAATTATATATTATTTTTTATCCTATATATAAGGCCCCAGCCTTAAACCTTACATAATATTGAATTAAATGATTAATTCACATTGAGGATATTTTCAGGTTTAGAGTTTTAGAGAATTAGGATATAACTATTACATCTCAAAAGATTACAAAGTAGAAACTTCTACTAAGTTTTCATAAAATAAAAAATCTTAAAAAACATGTCTACTTCCATGGTTTAGGTATCACGACATTCCCTTGATCCAATCATTGACCTTAATCCATGTTAAGTCCTGTGAAAAACATTTCAAAAACTTGGGATGAGAATAAAAAGCTTAGTAAGGGATACACAAAGAATGAAAACTATTAGTTTTTCAAAACAATAAGTAAACCATGTATACTTTATCAAAGTAATAATTTTCACCTTTTCGAAGTAGTAAAAACACTTCACTGAATAAAAGTTCATTACTTACCCTTCTGTAACCAAAATATTACCATAAAACACATATAAAGATCACATAACATATAAAGGTAACATGGGACATAAACATACTTAAGTGGAATAACCATAAGGTCGACTTCCACACATATCACTTAATGGAATATCCATTCGGCAAACTTCCATACATACTTAATGGAATAGACATATGGCCAACTTCCATACCCAATTCATTGGAGGTTATAACGTAACCACACGTCCTGGTATTCACGGCAACACCCGTCATATGGTTTATCACGTAACCACCCGTGAAATGTCCAAGTACCATTATAAAAATCATAAGACATAAAACAAATATAATGGAAAGAAAACATTTCCACACTTTGATCACAATATATCACTTAAATATATTGACATAAAAAATCCATTATAAAAACCATTTTCAATACCAAAATACATAAACGAGTATTTCGTATTTATTTAATATTAAAAAAAACAATACAGCTTGTTCAGGAAGCCAAAGACCAAATAATACTCGCGGCGGCGGAAAAGATCATTGCCACCGCGTACATTAAAAGAAACATTCCTTTTTGTCGTTTTGTAAAATGCTTCATAGAAAAAGATTCCTTTTGTATAAAATTAAAAGTCAAAGGGATTTATACACCGTATAAATGAAAGTTGTGTATAAAATGAAATATGCCTCAATTAAAGGAGATTGAGACGTAGTCCCTTACAAAGATGGTATCCTTGGATTAAGGATAAATCAATTACATAATTATGTGTGACAAACGAATACACCAAACATAAGTGGATATTAAGTGTAAGTAAATCAGATTTTATTCACACATATTCATAGAACGACATATTCAAAGAGTACAAGTTTATCCCAAAGAATCAAAATTGGGTTAAGAAGTTCCCTTGCAAAAATTCGATAGCCTAAAGGCGTCACTTCAAAATTTAAAAAATGAGCTGATGATAGATTAAAGGGTATCTTATCACTTGGACATAAAATTTAAATCTATAAGGATACAGAAGAACATATGCCAACATAAGAAGATGTAAATTACAAAATAAGTCTTTTTTTAAAAAGAGGAGGGTGAAAGGTCCCCATACCGAGTTGGGTAACTTTCGAATAGTACACCCCATGGAAGAAGGGTCATACAATGAAGATGTAAATACCCGTAAATGAAATTATACTACACAAAGTGTATAATAACGGGCAGTCCATAAACAACTCAAAGGAAATAGTGGCAAACATATCATAAATGTCATGGGAATAAAAAGTGAGATGAAAAATCCCTTACGAAAACTCGGCAGCCTAATGGATCCACTTAAAACTTCCAAAAATGGATTTATGAGATCAAATATGGTCTCTCATAATATGGACATAAAAATTAAAGTATGAGGAATATAAATGAACATCCCCAAACATATGAAATATGGGATAAAAAAAAAGATATAAAAATGAGTACTTAAAAAGAAAGAGAGAGGTTGGATCCCTTACGAAAATTTGGCAGCCTAACGGCACCACTCAAAACTTCCAAAATGGATTGATGAGAGAGAATATGTTATCTCATCATATGAACATAAAAATTAAAGTATAAGTAATATAAAATAACATCCCAATCACATGAAATATGCTCTTAAAAGGAATGACATAAAAGAGTGTACATAAAAAGAAAGAGAGGAGTAGGATCCCTTACCTCGTGTCCGACATGACTCGATCATTCTTTAATCTCCTGAATAATAAAATTTGTTCAATTTATAATTGATTAAGGACCTCCTTTAAATATTATTATTCTGTTCATATCACATATTATAATGTTATAATAATTGGTTAATAAATTGAGTTCGTATCAGACGTTTTTGTCGATGTTCAGTACATGAGTAAAAATTCACCTTTTTGGAAAAGAATTTTCCTTTTAGTTATAGGTATATCATCTCCAGAATAGTATTTATGTTTTAAATATCATATATATCTAGTATATATTCTTCTTATAATATTACATAGCATTTGGAGATAAAAAAATTAAAAGCACCGTTCATGGAGACGGTAGGCCGTACGTACGCATGAACGCTACTTTCATTTTTTTGCATTATTAATGGAATTAAAACAAAATGAGAGATATATATATTATAATTCCAGAATGATACCCATAATTTAGATGTAATATATTACATATATATCCATTATATATAAGTACTTATAATAGTACATAACATTTGGAGATAAGAAATGTAATGTACCGTTCATAGAGACGGTAAGCCATATGTACGTAAGAATGCTACTTCCATTTCTATTTCATATTTAATTGAATTAAAACATAATGATACATAATAGTATTTTAATTCCATTATGGTATCATATATAATATCATTAAATATATCCTTTATACGTACCACATATGGTATTAACGATTCAAATCACTTTGAGGGGGCGGTAGTCCGCACTTCCTTAAATGAAGATATCGCGTTTACCAATAATGGAAACCATAACGGTATGACATAAATTAAAAATACAGAAGCTTAAGAAAAACATAAACATATTATATATCATATATAAATATAGTGTCATCTTAATGGCCACCTTTGAATGTGTTAGAAGAATGTTGAACAATCATCGTTTCGGGAGGCAGAAATTCTCCATCCACGGAAACAGTAAGTTCTTTAACCATTATATGTAGGTGTGTGTAAGTTTAGATCTAATACTTCTTATAAAAACATCATAGTATATTGAAGATACTGTATTTGTTAAAAAATAAATGAATAAAAATAGTTTAAGGGGGTTGGAGATGCAAAATAAAACAAAATGACACAAGTGAAGACATTACCTTTAAATCGGGTAACTTCCTTTGATTTGAGCTCAAAGGTTTCCTAGGAAAGGATTATGCCCAATGTGAGGCTTCAAAGAAGTTATAGAGGGATGTGGAGAGATGAAATGGTTAGGGGTTGTCTGAGCCAAAAGCTTTGGAAGTGTGGGTAAGGAGGTAGAGGTGCGGGCCTTTTATAAGAGGAGAGGAGGGACACTCTTGGAACGGTATACAATGTAACTTTATTTGCTAATGAGTTTCGGATTTTAATGGTCTCACAATGATGTTTTTCGAGGATAAGGTGATAAGGGTTCTAAATATACCCCTTCAATAGGTTTTGGACATGTTTAGGTCTTAGATTTTACATTATCCTTCCATTTTATTTAAATCGTTAAATAATGAGGTCATCGCTGCATCATCATGATGTCATAAATAATTTAATTTATTTAATGTATAAAAATTAAAAAAAAAACTATGATGTAGGAAATATCGTTATATTTCCAATGAATATTTATAGTCTAAATGATCATTTATGTAGACAAAATTAAAAATATTTTACTTAGGTGATACATTCTTTGTTACATTTAACATTCTTTAAAAATAAAAAGATAAAAAGTCACTTTCTCAGAAATGTAATTCCATGGGGCCCCCATGTTTGGAACAAGGCATCCCATGGTCGGCCATGAGACAACCAGTAGCCTTAAGACACATTTTGTGGTCATTTTTTATTATTATGATATTATCTTATTATCTTTAACAACCTGATTACTCATTAATCAAGATAATTAAAGATAATTACCGTAGTTACTATTCATAATGCCAAAAAACAAAAGAGTCTTAATTACATAATTTGAACATTCTGATTCCGAATATTTAATTAATTTTACCAAATTACAAACACATAAATTTCAATAATTAATTTTAAAAAACATCCTGTTGTCAAAACAAAGAGCGGGTTTTATAGAAACAATATTTATGAAACGTTTGGCACTTGTTTATACCTAATTCCAAAGTGAAATTAGTCCCAATGACCATAATTGAATTACATGGTAAAAATATATTCTAATTAAACTTTAAAAAAAATTAAAAAGATAAGATAACCCTATAATTAAATTATATCAAAAAGCAGTTTTGATGTAAAATGCAGTATTTTTCACTGTTAATTGAAAAATGAACATTGTCAGAAAAATACCAAAAATTAACCCAAGGTAAATTTAAATGTCCCAATCATAAATAATATGTTTATTTTGAAAAATATAGCTTATAAAATTGTCAAAAATTCGACTTAAAATGGGTTCTCCATCAAAAGGCGGTTAATCGACCTTTTAAAAAATATTAGAATGTTTATGCTTAAAAACTGGATTCATTTTCATTTTTAATCCTATAACATTTATTGTAAAGAGTAAAAATATTTGAAAAAAATATATAATAATTTTTTAGTTAGTTCTGTTCATTCCTGCCATTACAATGGCTAGGCGTTAACTACCATTTAAAATAATATTATTTTGTTATTAGAGTGCAACGTAAGATTCCCAAGAAACTCGTTGTTGCGTATTGGGTACTCCATCGAGCATAGAATCCCATTTAAAGTAATATTAATATTTTATTTAAAAATATGGATAAATATAAAGATGTCATATTCTTTATTTACCTGGGGTGTTACATCCTTCCCCCCCTTTGGGAATTGCATCCTCGCAATTTTAAAATTGGGCTTGGAAACATCCTTGAAAGTCCCACATTGAAACAAGAGTCAGTAAAAAAATCACATTAAAATAAAGAAAGATAAGTACAAAGGTCACCCGAGTTAACCCATACTAGGATTCAAAGTATGAAAATATGGACATGGAGGAAAAAAAACAAAGGGTCATGTTCTGATGGGGAGTGATAGAAAACATGTGTAGGAGCAAGTTAACCACAAGAAAATCAAAAACATGTGATGGGTTAAACGGTATTCGATTCCCCAGTAGGAAAAGTTAATAGAAAACATTTTTGTTTTAAGTTACTTTTTATTGAGGAATTTATTCACAAGGAAACATTATCACTTATCATGTTGACTTTCAACTTTTATTAGATTCCTTACACAAACTCATATTTTCTCCAAAAGTCGAGTATTTAGGAAGACTTGTTCACATTAAGAGTACTATAATAAACTTCTAGAGAATCACCTAATCCACAAAAGAGAACTATATACTTCCCATGTCTTTATACTTTAACGAAAACCAATAACCAAAATGGTTAGTACAAGATCCATTAATCAAGAAAAGGATAACCCTATATAAAAATAAAATCTATTCTTAATCTCCAAAATTTTTCCAACAAAACCCAATGTTCAACGTGGACCATTCGATAGACAATTTGTCCATACAATTATTCAATGTAAACCGAACTAAGATTGAATCCCTAATATTTGAAGGATTTAGTCACATAGTGTAACGGCCCGAAATTTTGAATAAATCTTGTTCCCTAATTTCATGTGTTATTTTATTTTATTTTTATACTCAACAAAAATGATTTATTTGATAAACATGATTATAATTAAAATGAGACCAGTGAGTTTTGACTGTTATATGACCATCGGTCAATATGACCACTGTGAACAAAATGTTTTGATTATTGTCTCTAAATATAAGTAATCTTGGTTAATTATTATAGAAATAAGATTTGAAGGCCTCACCTAGTAGTCTTGGACCGATCGAAGACCATCTAACAGAGCTTGGGAAGGAGGTAGCACCATTGGGCTTTGCTCTGGACCAAATCCAAGCCGAACTTCATCATGTGAAGCTAGAACGGAATCGCCTTCGTGAGAAGTTCAAACTGATAGAAATTACTACTTGGGAAATGTTGACTGAGCCGCCCCAAGATTCTGTCACCCTAGCACACCTTACTCTTAGGTCCTATGCTGGTATTATAAGGGGCTATGTAATGAGGCCCTAACTGCCTTGTGTAATCCTTGTTTTAAATAAAAATTGGGATTTCTTATTATGATGATGTTTATGAATTTTCAAATGACTGGATAAATATAGTATGCATATTTTTTATGAATTTTAGAAAAAAGATATTTTAAAAATGTTTATGTAAACCTTAAACAATTAAAAATGTGTAATGATTTTCAAAAGAAAGTCTTCTACAATTATGTTCAGTATGAAATTTGGAGTCTAATAAGATCAACTTGATTTTTGATGAATAGTAAATTATGAATAGTGATTTTATGATTAGGATTAGTAATATGACCAAATGGATTAGTAATCTCACTTAAAGAAAGTTTTAAAATAATCTAGGCACCTTGATTAAGTAATGTGATTCAATAAAATGGTTAAATAATTGTTTCATAAATTATTATTCAAGTATTAGTTTTTTCGGGTGAATAGTGTTTTTAATTAAAAATTAAATTAAAAATATTTAGAAAATTATTTTTATAAAATGGATTTCATTTTTGAACTCATAGCACCGATATTATGTTATGGTAATTTTTGGGGGTTTTTTCTGAAAAAATGAATTTTCGATGAATAGTGTATTTATTTAAAAATAAATTTAAAAATATTTAGAAAATTATTTTTATAAAATGGAGTTCATTTTTGAAATCAGAGCACTGATATTTGGGTAGTGTGAGATTTTGGGATTTTTCTGAGAAAGTTGAATTTTCAGTGAATAGTAAAAATGCAGTTTTAGTGTTTCGGTATGTTTAATGACATCATAGCTGTGTCATGATGATGTCATGAGAAATTTTAAGAGTTGGCCGGCCAAGGGTGATGAATTATTGTTTTGGGGGCCCCATGTGGCCTAACTACATGGTAAATTCCAAGGGAGAGCACATGGGTTTGAGAAAAGCACATGTGAGGTGTCCCTTGGCCATTAATGCCTTGTCCCCTCACTTTCCCTATAAATTCCCACCCGTTCCTCCTTTAGTTTTCACTCACAACTCTCCCCCAACGAAGTTATGATCTTCTTACCTTCCAAGGAGTCCTCCCAAGGTGCCCCCAAGCCCTCAAGGTCCCAACCTTTGAGGTTTAAGAGTTACATTTTAAGGTAAGGGATCCGACCTCTCTCTTTCTTTTCATGTAATCCTTTTTATGTCATTCCCTTTATGCTCCATGTTCTTATGTGAGAGGATGTTATTTTATATTCCTCTTTCTTCCCTTTTAATTTTTATATGACGA
Source organism: Viscum album (assembly GCA_963277665.1). Lineage (NCBI taxonomy): Eukaryota > Viridiplantae > Streptophyta > Magnoliopsida > Santalales > Viscaceae > Viscum > Viscum album. The sequence goes on along the minus strand of OY728120.1, from coordinate 22,743,305 downwards.
GAGATCCCCTATTACTCTCATCATTTCGTTTTATGAAAGTTTAAGTGACGCCGTTAGGCTGCCGAATTTTTAAGGGATTCTTTCACCCTTCTCATTTTTCAAGTTCGATTTTCATGTCAAGTCTTTCAAGTTCCTTTTTATTATGTTGGGGTATGATCTCTATATCTATCATACTGATATATTATGATCATATGATGAGGGACCCAATTTGATCTTGTAAAATCATTTTTTTATTGAAGTTAAGTGACGCCGTTAGGCTGCCGAATTTTCATAGGAGAAATCTTATTTTTGTCTCCTTCCATGTTTTTCATTTCAAATGGTATGTCCTCCAAATTTCATTACCATGTCCATATATCCTTCTTATTCCATTCCCCTACTGTTTTATGGATCATTTATGAGTGTGTGACCCATGTCCCCTCTCTTTTCAATGTTTTCTAAAACCCCGAAACATAGCCGTTATGCTGCAGAATTTTTGGTCTCAAAATGCCTCTCTCCTTTCTCAAAATTATTTTATGTTATAAAGTGAATACTCAAAGGTCTTATTTATATAAGGGTATTCACATATATATCAAAATGTTCTATTTTAAAATCTGGTATTTACATACATGAGACCCGCTTTCCCTTTCCGTGGGTTTAAAGTGACGTAAGGATCATGTCTTTAAAGCAGTTTTTTAAATGTTATGATTATGAAATGAAACCCATTTATTTTATGATATAAGGGTTATTTATAAAATGTTTGATGATGATATATGTGGCTCACATGATAATAAAGGAAAATTTAAGGGTGCGACCTAATAGCGCTCCAATGCATTGGGTAATGATGTAACCACTAGAGATTACAATTTTCACGATACCTTGGTGAATAACCTTGGTAATTTTCAAATGACATCTTGGGGATGGACCTTGGTGATATGTTCATGATTTTCTATGTTAAATGATGTAGCCACATCTTCAAGTTATGAAAAAATGTTATTTTTATTATGAAATGCCTCAAGATTTCTTTCTCATGACTTAAAGTTCTTTTCATGTCCTTATTAAAGTATCTCAAGTTCTCATGTAAAATGTTTCTCTTATTTCCCTTATTGGGCCTTCTGCTCACCCTTTCTTTTGATGTATGTCCCCAGGTTATGAGATGCAGTAATGAACCTAGGATGAACTTAAGGAGAAGCATTTCAAGTGTTTAAGAAGAGTGTTTTTTGTTCTTTTCATGTATTATGTTCCTGGTTTCCAAGACACTAAACCTTAAAGATCCTCAGTTTTGTGTAATGAAATGAAAGTTTATTTTATAAAAATATGGGATTCTATACATAGTATTCCAAGTTAAATCGTAACATTTATCTCCAAAAAACATCATTTGCTCTTAATGTCATGTATTGAAAAGTAATTAACCTAATCACATATCCTCCATGATAGGTTAATAAATTTCCATAGATAACCTAAAATCAACTTACTCTTAATTCCTAAAATCATCTAACTAAAAAGAATTAGTCAAAATAACCAGGGACTTCACGTAGTCCAGTGGTAGGTGATAAATACCAGTCGCACTTTGGTTGTGGGTTCGATTCCCGCAGCTTTGTCCGACGCGATGGGTTGTCACACGGTCTGTGTGTTGTCCTTTTTCCAAAACTATATAATTTTAAAACATTCCCCAAAATGAGATAAAATCTTCAAAAACAATCATAACATATTTTAACCTCAAGTTTATCTCATGCCTTTAATTTTCCAGCATATCATATAATAACCCATAATTACCTCAAAAGTAAGGATCATATAAACTCTAATGGTTACCTTTATAATTATTACCTGGACATCCACATCGATTGGTCATCTCGTACATGATGCATTATAGAACATACCAAGGTTCAAGTGGTTGATCATGACTCCTTGATAGTTTGTTTAGAAAAACCACGAGTTTCCTCGTTGAATACCTCATTTCATCCAGTCTCTTAATCAGAGAACCACCACAATTTCCTTCAAATCTATTGTCACTTTGGTGCCTACTAGATCCATCCATTTACTAAAAACAGAAATGTCAGAGTGAGTATATCAACAAAACCATCATGTACTAATGAGGAAGATAACCACTAGGATATACTTACTTATTCACTTTATCTAAAACTAGGACTCTTTCTGAAATCCTATCCATTATGGTAATGTCACTTATGCTTAGAGGATACCCTAACCTCTAAAGTTATCTAAACCGACCTCTGATACCAACTATAAGGCCCCAGCCTTAAACCTTACTTAATATTGAATTAAATGAATAATTCACATTGAGGATCTTTTCAGGTTTATAGTTTTAGAGAATTATGACATAACTATTATATCTCAAAAGATTACAAAGTAGAAACTTCTACTATGTTTCCATAAAATAAAAACTCTTAAAAAGAAACATGTCTAGTTCCTTGTTTTAGGTAGCATGAATTTCCCTTGATCACATCCTTGACCCTATTCCACGTTAAGTCCTATGAAAAAAATTTCAAAAACTTGGGATGATCATAAAAAAGCTCAGTAAGGGATACACAAAGAATGAAAACTGTTAGTTTTTCAAAACAACAAGTAAACCATGTATACTTTATCAATGTAATACTTTTTACCTTTTCGAAGTAGTAAAAACTCTTCATTGAATAAAAGTTCATTACTTACCCTTCTGTAACCAAAAGATTACCATAAAACCCATATAATGATCACATAACATATAAAGGTAACCTGGGACATAAACATACATAAGTGGAATAACCATAAGGTTGAATTCCACACATATCACTTAATGGAATAGCCATTCGGCCAACTTCCATACATACTTAATGGAATATCCATAAGAACGACTTCCATACCCAATGCATTGGAGGTTATAACGTAACCACCCGTCTTGGTATTCACGGCACCACCTGTCATATGGTTTATCACATAACCACCCATCAAATGTCCAAGTACCATTATAAAAATCATAAGACATAATACAAATATAATGGAAAGAAAACACTTCCACACTTTGATCAAAATATATCACTTAAATATATTGACATAAAAAAACCATTATAAAAACAATTTTCAACACCAAAATACATAAAAGTGTATTTTGTATTTATTTCATATTAAAAAAAAAATTACGGCTTGTTCAGGAAGCCAAAGACCAAATAATACTCGCGGCGGCGGAAAAGGTCGTTGTCACCGCGTACGTCAAAAGAAACATTACTTTTTGTCATTTTGTAAAATGCTTCATAGAAAAAGATTCCTTTTGTATAAAAGTAAAATTCAAAGGGGTTTATACACCGTATAAAAGAAAGTTGTGTATAAAACGAAATATGCCTCAATAAAAGGAGATTGAGACGAAGTCCCTTACAAAGACGATATCTTTGGATTAAGGATAAATCAATTACATAATTATGTGTGACAAATGAATACACCAAATATAAGTGGATATTAAGTGTAATAAAATCAGATGTTATTCACACATATTCATATAACGACATATTCAATGATTACAAGATTATACCAAAGAATCAAAATTGGGTTAAGATGTTCCCTTGCAAAAATTCGATAGCCTAACGACGTCACTTCAAAATTCAGAAAATGAGTTGATGATAGATAAAAGGGTATCTAATCACTTGGACATAAAATTTACTTTAATAAGGATTTAGAAGAACATATCCCAACATAAGAAGATGTATATAACAAAAGAAGTCTTTTTTTTAAAAAAGAGGAGAGTGAAAGGTCCCCTTACCGAGTTGGGTAACTTTCGAATAGTACACCCCATGGAAGAAGGGTCATACAATGAAGATGTAAATACCCATAAATGAAATTATACTTCACAAAGTGTATAATAACAGGAATTACATAAACCACTCAAAGGAAATAGTGGCAAACATATCATAAATGTCACGGGAATAAAAAGTGAGATGAAAAATCCCTTACGAAAACTCGGCAGCCTAACGGCTCCACTTAAAACTTCCAAAAATAGATTTATTAGATCAAATAGGGTCTCTCATAATATTAACATAAAAATTAAAGTATGAGGAATATAATAGAACAACCCCAAACATAAGAAATATGGGCTTAAAAGAAATTACATAAAAGTGAGTACTTAAAAAGAAAGAGAGAGGTTGGATCCCTTACGAAAATTTGGCAGCCTAACGACACCACTCAAAACTTCCAAAATGGATTGATGAGAGAGAATAGGGTCTCTCATCACATGAACATAAAAATTATAGTATAATTAATATAAAATAACATACCAATCACAAGAAATATGCACTTAAAAGTAATGACATAAAAGAGTGTACTTAAAAAGAAAGAGAGGAGTAGGATCCCTTACCTCGTGTCCGACATGACTCGATCATTTTTTAATCTCTTGAATAATAAAATTTTTCAATTTATAATTTCTTAAGGACCTCCTTTAAATATTATTATTCAGTTATAACACAGATTATAATGTTATAATAATTGGTTAATAAAGTGAGTACGTATCAGACGTTTTTGTCGATGTTCAGTACATGAGTAAAAATTTACCTTGTTGGAAAAGAATTTTCCATGTAGTTATAGGTACATCATATCCAGAATAGTATTTTTGTTTTAAATATAATATATATCCCATATATATTCATTTTATACTATTCCTTAGCATTTGGAGATAAAAAAATTAAAAGCACCGGTCATGGAGACGGTAGGTCATCCGTACTCATGAACGCTACTTTCATTTTTTTGCCATATTAACGGAATTAAAACAAAATGAGAGATATATATATTATAATTCCAGAATGATACCCATCATGTAGATTTAATATATTACATATATATCCATTATATATATGTACTTATATTAGTACATAACATTTGGAGATATGAAATGAAATGTACCGTTCATGGAGACGGTAAGCCGTACGTACGCATGAACACTACTTCAATTTCTATTTCATATTTAATGGAATTAAAACATAATGATACGTAATAGTATTTTTATTCTAGTATGTTATCATATATAATATCATTAAATATATCTTTTATACGTACCACATATGGTATTAACGATTCAAATCAGTTTGAGGGGGCAGTAGTCCGCACTTCCTTAAATGAAGATATCGCGTTTACCCATAATGGAAACAATAAAGGTATGCCATAAATAAAAAATACAGAATCTTAAGAAAAACATAATCATATTAGATATCATATATAAATATAGTGTCATCTTAATGGCCACATTTGAAGGTGTTAGAAGAATTTTGAACAATCATCATTTCGGGAGGCGGAAATTCACCATCCACGGAAACAATATGTTCTTTAACCATTAGATGTAGGTGTGGGTAAGTGTAGATATAATCCTTCTTATAACAACATCTTAGTATATTTAAGATTTTATATTTGTTACAAAATAAATGAATAAAAAGAGTTTATGGGGGTTGGAGAAGCAAAATAAAACAAAAGGACACAAGTGAAGACATTACCTTTAAATCTGGTAACTTCCTTTGATTTGAGCTCAAAGGCTTCCTTGGAAAGGATTCTTCCCAAAGTGAGTCTTCAAGGAGTTATAGAGTTATGTGGAGAGATTAAATGGGCAGGGTTTGTCCAAGACAAAGGCTTTGGAAGTGTGGGTAATGAGGTATAGGTGGGGGCCTTTTATAAGAGTAGAGGAGGGACACTCTTGGAAAGGTATAAAATGTAACTTTATTTTCAAATGAGTTTCGGATTTTAAGGGTCACACATTGATGTTTTGCTAGGATAAGGTGATAAGGGTTCTAAATCCACCCATCCAATAGGTTTTGGACATGTTTAGGTCTTAGATTTAACATTATCCTTCCATTTTATTTAAATCGTTAAAAAATGAGGTCATCACCGCATCATCATGATGTCATAAATAATTTAATTTATTTAATGTCTAAAAATTATAAAAAAAATACTATGATGTAGGAAATCTTTTTAGCATTACAATTAATATTTATAGTCCCGAAGATCCTTTATGTAGAAAAAATTAAAAATATTTTACTTAGGTGATACATTCTTTGTTACATTTAACATTCTTTAAAAATAAAAAGATACAAAGTCACTTTCTCACAAAAGTGATTCCATGGGCCCCCCAAGATTGGCACAAGGCATCCCATGGTCGGCCATGAGACAACCAGTAGCCTTAGGACACATTTTGTGGTCATTTTGTTTTACTATGATATTATCTTATTATCTTTAACAACCCGATTACTCATTAATCAAGATAATTAAAGATAATTACCGTCGTTACTATTCATAATATCCCAAAAAAAGTCTTAAAAACATAATTTGGACCTTATGATTCCAAATATGTAATTAATTTTACCAAATTCCAAACACATAAATTGCAATAATTAATTTTAAAAAAACTTCCCGTTGTCGAAACAAATAGCGGGTATTTTAGAAACAATATTTATGAAAAGTTTGGCACTTGTTTATTCCTAATTCCAAAGTGAAATTAATCCCAATGACCATAATTAAATTACATGGTAAAAATATATTCTAATTATACTTTAAAAACAAATTAAAAAGATAAGATAACTATATAATTAAATTATATGAAAAAGCAGTTTTGATGTAAAATGTAGTATTTTTCACTATTCATTGAAAAATGAACATTGTCAGAAAAATACCAAAAATTAACCCAAGGAAAATTTCAATGTCCCAATCATAAAGAATATGTTTATTTTCTAAAATAGAGCTTATAAAATTGTCAAAAGTGGATTTAAAATGGGTTCTCCATTAAAAGGCTGTTAATCGACCTTTTAAAGAATATTTGAATGTTTACGCTTAAAAACTGGATTCATTTGCATTTTTAATCCTCTAACATTTATTGTAAAGAGTAAAAATATTTGAAAAACATATATAATCATTTTTTAGTTAGTTATGTTCATTCTCGCCATTACAATGGCTGGGCGTTAACTACCATTTAAAATAATATTATTTTGTTATTAGAGTGCAACGTAAGATTCTCAAGAAACTCGTTGTTGCGTATTGGGTACGCCATCGAGCATAGAATCCCCTTTAAAGTAATATTAATATTTTATTCACAAATATGGATAAATATAAAGATGTCATATTCTATATTTACCTGGAGTGTTACATCCTTCCCCCCTTTTGGGAATTGCGTCCTCCCAATTTTAAAATTGGGCTTGGAAACATCCTTGAAAGTACCATATCAGAACAAGAGTCGGTAAAACAATCACTTTAAAATAAATAAAGATAATTACAAAGGTCACCCGAGTTAACCCATACTAGGATTCCAAGTATGAAAATATGGACATGGAGGAAAAAAAACAAAGGGTCATGTTCTTATGGAGAGTGATAGAAAACATGTTTAGAAGAAAGTTAACCACAAGAAAGTCACAAACTTGTGATGGGTTAAACGGTATTCGATTCCCCAGTAGGAAAAGTTAATAGAAAAAATTTTTGTTTTAATTTACTTTTCATTGAGCAATTTATTCATAAGGAAACATAATCACTTATCATGTTGACTTTCAACTTTTATTAGATTCCTTGCACAAACTCATATTTTCTCCAAAAGACGAGTATTTAGGAAGACTTGTTCACATTAAGAGTACTATAATCAACTTCTAGAGAATCACCCAATCCACAAAAGAGAACTATGTACATCCCCTGTCTTTATAATTTAACCAAAACCAAAACCCAAAAAGGTTAGTACAAGATCAGATAATCCAGAAAAGGATAACCCTTTATAAAAAGAAAATCAATTCTTAATCTCCAAAATTTTTCCAACAAAACCCAAAGTTCAACGAGGACCATTCGATAAACAATTTGTCCATAAAATTATTCAAAGAAAACCTAACTAAGATTAAAATCCAAATATTTGAATGATTTAATCACATATTCTTCCAAGTTAAATTGTAACATTAATCTCCAACCAACATCAGTTGCTCTTAATGTCTCGTATTGAAAAGTAATTAACCTAATCACATTTCCACCATGATAGGTTAGTAAATTTCCAAAGATAACCCAAAATCAACTTACTATTAATTCCTAAAATCATCTAACTAAAAATAATTAGTCAAAATAACCAAGGACTTCACGTAGTCCAGTGGTAGGCGATAAATACCGGTCGCACTTTGCTTGTGGGTTCGATTCCCGCAACATTCTCCGACGCGACAGGTTTTCACACGGTCTGCGTGTTGTCCTTTTTCCAAAACTATATAATTTTAAAACATTCCCCAAAATGAGATAAAATCTTCAAAAATAATCAAAAAATATTTTCACCTCATGATTATCTCATGCCTTTCATTTTACAGCATATCATATAATAACCCATAATTACCTCAAAAGTAAGGATCATATAAACTCTAATGGTTACCTTTATAATTATTACCTGAACATCCACATCAATTGGTCATCTCATACATGATGCATTATAGAACATACCAAGGTTCAAGTGGTTGATCATGACTCCTTGATAGTTGGTTTAGAACAACCACGAGTTTCCTCATTGAATACCTCATTTCATCCAGACTCTTAATCAGAGAACCACCACAGTTTCCTTCAAACCTATTGTCACTTTGGTGCCTTCAAGATCCATCCATTCACTAAAAAAAGAAATGTCAGTGTGAGTATATCAACAAAACCATCATGTACTAATGAGGAAGATAACCACTAGGATATTCTTAATTATTCACTGTATCTAAAACAAGGACTCTTTCTGAAATCCTAACCATTATGGTAATGTCACTTATGCTTAGAGGATACCCTAACCTCTAAAGTTATCTAAACTGACCTCTGATACCAACTATAAGTCCCCAGCCTTAAACCTTACATAATATTGAATTAAATGAATAATTCACATTTAGGATCTTTTTAGGTTTAGAGTTTTAGTGAATTAGGACATATATATTACATCTCAAAAGATTACAAAGTAGAAACTTATACTAAGTTTCCATAAAATAAAAACTCTTAAAAAACATGTCTACTTCAATGTTTTAGGTAACATGACTTTCCATTGATCCCATCTTTGACCCTATACCACGTTAAGCCTTGTGAAAAACATTTCAAAAATGTTGGATGAGCATAAAAATCTCACTAAGGGATACACAAAGAATGAAAACTGGTAATTTTTCAAAACAACAAGTAAACCATGTATTCTTTATCAAAGTAATACTTTTCACCTTTTCGAAGTAGTAAAAAATCTTCACTGAATAAAAGTTCATTACTTACCCTTCGGTAACCAAAATATTACCATAAAACCCATATAAATATCACATAACATATAAAGGTAACTTGGGACATAAACATACTTAGGTGGAATAACCATAAGGTCGACTTCCACACATATCACTTAATGGAATAGCCATTCGGCCAACTTCCATACATACTTAATGGAATAGCCATACGGCCGACTTCCATACCCAATGTATTGGAGGTTATAACATAACCACCCATCCTAGTATTCATGGCACCACCCGTCATATGGTTTATCACGTAACCACCCGTCAAATGTCCAAGTACCATTATAAAAATCATAAGACATAAAACAAATATAATGGAAATAAAACACTTCCACACTTTGATCAAAATATATCACTTAAATATATTGACATAACAAATACATTATAAAAAACATTTTCAATACCAAAATACATAAAAGTGTATTTGGTATTTATTTCATCTTAAAAAAAAACATTACAGCTTGTTCAGGAAGCCAAAGACCAAATAATACTCGCGGCGGCTGAAAAGGTAGTTGCCACCGCGTACGTTAAAAGAAACATTCCTTTTTGTCATTTTGTAAAATGTTTCATAGAAAAAGATTCCTTTTGTATAAAATTAAAAGACAAAGGGGTTTATACACCGTATAAAAGAAAGTTGTGTATAAAACAAAATATGCCTCAATGAAAGGAGATTGAGACGAAGTCCCTTACAAAGATGATATCCTTGGATTAAGGATAAATCAATTACATAATTATGTGTGACAAACGAATACACCAAATATAAGAGGATATTAAGTGTAAGACAATCAGATGTTATTCACACATATTCATAGAACGACATATTCAAAGAGTAAAAGTTTATCCCAAAGAATGAAAATTGGGTTAAGAAGATCCCTTGCAAAAATTCGATAGCCTAACGACATCACTTCAAAATTCAGAAAATGAGTTGATGATAGATAAAACGGTATCTCATCACTTGGACATAAAATTTACATCAATAATGATAGAGAAAAACATAACCCAACATAAGAAGATGTAAATAACAAAAGAAGTCTTTTTTTAAAAAGAGGAGGGTGAAAGGTCCCATTACCAAGTTGGGTAACTTTTGAATTGTACACCCCATGGAAGAAGTGTCATACAATGAAGATGTAAATACCCGTAAATGAAATTATACTACAAAACGTGTATAATAACAGGCAGTCCATAAACCACTCAAAGGAAATAGTGGCAAACATATCATAAATGTCACGGGAATAAAAAGTGAGATGTAAAATCCCTTACGAAAACTCGGCAGCCTAACGGCTCCCCTTAAAACGTCCAAAAATGGATTTATGAGATAAAATATGGTCTCTCATAATATGAAAATAAAAATTAAAGTATGAGGAATATAAAATAACATCCCCAAACATAAGAAGGATGGTCTTAAATGAAATGACATAAAACTGAGTACTTAAAAAGAAAGAGAGAGGTTGGATCCCTTACAAAAATTTGGCAGCCTAACGGCGCCACTCAAAACATCCAAATTGGATTGATGAGAGATAATAGGGTCTCTAATCATATGAACATAAAAATTACAGTAGAAGTAATATAAAATAACATCCCAATCACATGAAAGATTTGACTAAAAGGAATGACATAAAAGAGTGTACTTAAAAAGAAAGAGAGGAGTAGGATCCCTTACCTCGTGTCCGACATGACTCGATCGTTCTTTAATCTCCTGAATAATAAAATTTGGTAAATTTATAATTTATTAAGGACCTAATTTAAATATTATTATTCATTTCATATTACATATTATAATTTTATAATAATTGGTTAATAAAGTGAGTTCGTATCATACGTTTTTGTCGATGTTCAGTACATGAGTAAAAATTGACCTTGTTAGAAAAGAATTTTCCATGTAGTTATAGGTACATCATCTCCAAAATAGTATTTATGTTTTAAATATCATATATATCCAGTATATATTTGTTTTATACTATTCCATAGAATTTTGAGATAAAAATATTAAAACCACCATTCATGGAGACGGTAGGCCGTACGTACGCATGAACGCTACTTTCATTTTTTGCCATATTAATGGAATCAAAACAAAATGAGAGGTATATATATATTATAATTCCAGAATGATACCCATCATATAGATGTAATATATTACATATATATCCATTATATATATGTACTTATAATAGTACATAACATTTGGAGATAATAAATGAAATGTACCGTTCATGGAGACGGTAAGCCGTACATACGCATGAACGCTACTTCCATTTCTATTTCAATTTTAATGAAATTAAAACACAATTATACATAATAGTATTTTAATTCCATTATGGTATCATATATAATATCATTAAATATATCCTTTATACGTACCACATATGGTATTAATGATTCAAATCCCTTTGAGGGGGCCATAGTCTGCACTTCCTTAAATGAAGATTTCGCGTTTACCCATAATGGAAACCATAAAGGTATGACATAAATGAAAAATACAGAAGCTTAAGAAAATAATAATAATATTAGATATCATATATAAATATAGTTTTATCTTAATTGACACCTTTGAAGGTGTTAGAAGAAAGTTGGACAATCATCGTTTCGGGAGGGAGAAATTCGCCATCCACAGAAACAGTATGTTCTTTAACCATTAGATGTAGGTGTGTGTAAGTGTAGCACTAATACTTCTTATACCAACATCCTAGTATATTTAAGATACTGTATTTGTAACAAAATAAATGAATAAAAATATTTTTGGGGGGTTGGAGAAGCAAAATAAAACAAAAGGACACAAGTGAAGACATTACCTTTAAATCGGGTAACTTCCTTTGATTCGAGCTCAAAGGCTTCCTTGGAAAGGATTCTGCCCAAAGTGAGGCTTCAAGGAGTTATAGAGTTATGTGGAGAGATGAAATGGGCAGGGTTTGTCTGGGCCAAAGGCTTTGGAAGTGTGGGTAATGAGGTAGAGGTGGGGGCCTTTTATAAGAGTAGAGGAGGGACACTCTTGGAAAGGTATAAAATGTAACTTTATTTTCAAATGAGTTTTGGATTTTAAGGGTCACACATTGATGTTTTTCTAGGATAAGGTAATAAGGGTTCTAAATCCACCCCTCCAATAGGTTTTGGACATGATTAGGTCTTAGATTTTACATTATCATTCCATTTTATTTAAATCTATAAATAATGAGGTCATCGCTGCATCATCATGATGTCATAAATAATTTAATTAATTTAATTTCTAAAAATTATAAAAAAACTACTATGATGTAGGAAATATTTTTAGCTTTCCAATTAATATTTATAGTCAAAAATATCTTTTATGTAGACAAAATTAAAAATATTTTACTTAGGTGATACATTCTTTGTTACATTTAACATTCTTTAAAATAAAAAGATAAAAAGTCACTTTCTCACAAAAGTGATTTCATGGGGCCCCCAAGGTTGGCACAATGCATCCCATGGTCGGCAATGAGACAACCAGTAGCCTTAGGACAAATTTTTTTGTCCTTTTGTATTATTATGATATTATCTTATTATCATTAACAACCCAATTACTCATTAATCAAGATAATTAAAGATAATTACCGTTGTTACTATTCATAATGTCCAAAAACAAAAGTGTCTTAATTACATAATTTGGACCTCCTGATTTCAAATATTTAATTCATATTACCAAATTCCAAACACATAAATTTAAATAATTAATTTTAAAAAAACATCCAGTTGTCAAAACAAATAGCGGGGTTTTTAGAAACAATATTTACGAAAAGATTGGCACTTGTTTATGCCTAATTCCAAGGTAAAATTAATCCCAATGACCATAATTGAATTACATGGTAAAAATATATTCTAATTACAATTTAAAACAAATTAAAAAGATAAGATAACCAAATAATTGAATTATTTGAAAAAGCAGCTTTGATGTAAAATGCAGTATTTTTCATTATTCATTGAAAAAATGAACATTGTCAGAAAAATACCAAAAATTAACCCAAGGTAAATTTCAATGTCCCAATAGTAAATGATATTTTTATTTTGAAAAATATAGCTTATAAGATTGTCAAAAAGTGGATTTGAAAGGGGTTCACCATCAAAAGGCGTTTAATCGACCTTTTGAAGAATATTAGAATGTATACGCCTAAAAACTGGATTCATTTGCATTTTTTATCCTCTAACATTTATTGTAAAGAGTAAAAATATTTGAAAAAAATATATAATCATTTTTTATTTAGTTATATTCATTCCTGCCATTAGAATGGCTAGGCGTTAACTACCATTTAAAATAATATTATTTTGTTTTTAGAGTGCAACATAAGATTCCCAAGAAACTCATTGTTGCGTATTGGGTACGCCATCGAGCATAGCATCCCATTTAAAGTAATATTAATATTTTATTCACAAATATGGATAAATATAAAGATGTCATATTCTTTATTTACCTGGGGTGTTACACTATATACAATCTAAATTTTATAATTTATCTATTGATAAAGAACTATATATTTTACCTTATTTTATAAAACATTATTCATAATCATATTTCTCAAATTCTTGATTTATGATTTAATATAATAAATAATAATTATAAACTCATGTAATAATTATTTAATATGAAAACATATCATTTCCTGCTAGCATAAAATATATTATATTCATTTCAGATGTTAATTACTATTTCGATAACAATAGTTGTGATGTGGTCACTCATATCCTAAAAATGATGTCCACCAGTGTAATGATGAAATTATTATATGATGGCTTTTCATTGAAGGAAAATTTGACTGGAGTGGTTGTGAAATGTGGTTTATGATTTTATTTAAAAAAATTAGGGTCTATAAAATATTAAAAATAGTGACATTGTAGTGTTATTGATTTATGATGCCATGAAAATGAAAATTAAATGATTAATTTATTTTTATGGGATTGGATTAAAAATTTCATATTACACAGATAAATCTACTATAAACCTACAGGATATACGTACCCGCTAAGAAACTCAATTTTCAAGGTATCATAGCTTTATTACAAACCCTTCATTTTTAGCATCATTGAGTCACAACCAACTCTTGAAACATTGTTCCAACCATAACTTATATACATGTTATGTGATCAAGAGTCCCAACCATAAATTAATTTTTGGAGGTGCAATAACTGTATATAGAAGAAGACTTACTTTTGTTGGGAATAAGATAAAAAGGTAACAATAAATTAAAATCCTTAATGAAAAATATTACATTAATTATAAATATAAGAAATTCGTCATATGATCATAATGTTAATGGTATTTATTAATAATAATCCTTCATCCCATAAACGAAAAAATGTCAATGACGGAGTCCATCGGGGATATGAACAATAATGTAGAAGTCACATAAGATCATGGAAAAATGTGAGAGTATAAAAAGTGTGGAATATGATTCATTATAAATTTTTTGAATGACCCATATTGGTATATGATTTTATTTTTTGAATTAATATCTAAAAAACTTAGATGAAAATCCACTAGTATGGAATCTATGTCTAATATTTCTATGAAATATATTAATAATTTAGAAAATAATAATACGAATCTTATATATAAATTGTTAATTACTCACTATATTAATTATTAATTATAATTGAAATGTATATTTCATCCAGAAATATTAAAATACAATATATAATATATTACTTAAATAATTTACAATCAATTTATACTTGTAAAACAATTAAACCAACAATATAATCATTAACATTACTCTTGTGTCAATAGATTCCTTATAATATAGAGTCATTTGAAATTTAAATTTGCAAGAAATATTTTAGATAAAACAATGATACAATTTAATTCTAACAGTATAAATTTATGTCAACATAGAGTATTAATTCTATGGTCAATAGTATTTTTTTAATAAAAACAATTAAAATAATAAATTATAATTTTAAGAAATAGAATTTTATCTAATTGTTTATCATTGAAAAAATTTTGGATTAGATATTAGCGACTCATGACATGCTGCTTTGATCTAAGGGTTGTTAACCAGAGCCTGACCTAACAATTCAATTTTAAGAAAAGATAAAAGGATTTAATCAAAATTAAATACATTCAATGTATCTATTTAGTGAAAGTCCACTTTGAGTCAATAATAAATTTCTAACTATTGGAATATCAATTATAGTTTATGACCAATCATTTCAAAAATAAAATGAGGGATCATGAGCTAATGTTGTATTGTTTCAATAGTCGATCATTTAAATTCATTACCGACTAAATAAATAAGTGCTATTATTGATTAATTATTGGATTTTCCAAATACATTCACAAATATAAAAGAAAAGTCAAATTTAGTGTTGACTGATATTCTAAAATTTTGATATAATTAAAAATATTTAAACATAATATAATATATATAAGGATAATTTAAAAACAAATTATATGGGTTATGAAAACTAAGAGAAGAAGCACCATGTAATAAACCATGTACTGAGCCCAAAAAAAGAAGATAAAATTCACATGTTGAAGTATTAAAACTAATTTTGAGGAAAAAAGGAAGACGCCATTGGTGCATAAAACATAACCCAATATTGATGTCAAAATGTGTGTAAAATAAAGAACCATTAAAATCTAGTGGTGTGTCGCTCAGCCAGCACAAGTAATTTTCAAATGGAATTTCGATTCCCCCCCATTGACTTTATTCAATGGTGAGTGGGCTCACCCACCATTGGTGTATTTCATTGTCTATTAAATAGGTATACAATAGGGATAAAGTTGCAGAAGAACTCAATGTAGTCAGTATAAGAAGATGGATAGTGGGATTACTGTTTAAAAGTAAAACAAAGAAAAAATAAAAAACAATAAGAAGAAACCATAAAAAACCCTATTATATTAGATTAAGATGATCATATGATATAAGATAATGAAGTGAACACAAAAGACATGAAAAAACATGAAGAACACCAGTGCAGATTCCTATGAATTGGAGATTGCGTCGACAATATAGATGTTGGTGAACAATTTGAAAAATGAAAACCATGACAATTCAAATGACTCAAGAACGATCAAAATAATAACAAGTATGGATTTAATAAGATACACTGGATGAAAATAAAAAAGAATAGATATAGTGGTTCAGATCCTATTCGATATTATTATGTATCTCCAACATCAAAATGGGACATCAGAGTCCGAGAGATACAACAAATGATGTGTCCATAGACATAGTTAGATTAAAAGATAACACTCACATACATACAATTGCATCCAATGAGAGAGACATATCCCATTCCACATGGTTTGTATGAGCGCTCCTTGGGCCCTTATATAAGGACCTCAGACGTCTTATGTGTGAACTATGCTAAAATATCTCTAGCCTCCTTAGTGAGGCATCATAAGGTGGGACATCCCATGGGGATGACCCTAAAGGATCCCAAATTTGTTTCATTATAGTTAAAATATTTATTGAAATTAAAAAAAATATGAATCTTAGTAGATTTTATATTTTAATAAATTGTTAATAATGAATAATTTATCAAACGAATTAAAAGTGGTAAAATATTTGAATCACATTTAAATACTTATGAAATCCCATTCTACAATAATCTCCCCCTTTTAAAATTTATAATAAATTACAATAGAAACTAATATACAAATTACAATCCATTTTATGAAAAATAATTTATTGAAAAGGGAGTGAGTAGAATGAGTTAATAAAAAATTATTGATTAAAAAATCTTTTGTAAAAGAATAAACTTAATTATATTTTATTAGAGAGGAAAATTAAATTTTTTCATTCATAACAAATTTAAAATAATTTATGAATTTAAATCATCCTAAAAATGATATTTTTTTCAAACATACACAGTTTCAATTCAATATTCCCATATTTAAATGAATTTATGGATTTTGTCCAGATTTCAGTGAAACGTTTCTCAGTCAGAAAATATTTCTTGAATATATATCACCTTTATTAATAATATCCCCAACGAAGTTAAATATTGCATCTATGCACTTAATTATAGATTCCATGGGAGGGATTTCCCAAAATTGAAATAACACTAGAGTTATCGAAGTAAATAAAACTTTTATCAAAACCATTATTGAAATCAGACAGTTTTTGTTTTATCCAAAATATATGTGAATAATATCTACTGGTAGTAATATATTCATCCTCAAATGACGATTCTGTTACTAGTAGTTGTTTCGTAGAGCTCCGTGAAATTAAAATTTCCCTAAAAAGTGACACATTTTTATAGTTCTTTTCAGATCAGTTATAAAATCACCAAAGATAGAAAAAGTGTATGACAATAAATAAATAAAAAACTAACAAGAATAGAATAATTCGGTACATATAATACCCTTAATATATCTAATTAGTCTTTTAACTTATTTATAGTCAAATTTACTATTGTTTTACTATTTCTTAAGACAAAAGAAAACAAAATACATAATGTCTAGTCTAGAAGAAGTGAGATTTATTTATCTTCATGTCATGCCTCCATACTATTTAATATCAACTGACTAACTGGTTTCATTGATGTCCAATTTGTAATGGATTATCTTGTGTTTTTTAAACTTTTACTAGAATCAATTCCTAACATTTTTACATGTCCTTTATCTTATTTCCCATCATTTTTTAAAATATCATTATGTATTTTATTTATTTATGAAGCATGGAAAAAAATTTAGTTCTCCCATTAGGTTCATGTCATATTCTGATGCCGTAATCTTAGAAAAAGTCATTACACTGAAGAATCATTTATTGACCCAAAAAATATATCCTCAATATATACATAAATAATGATTATATCATGTGAGAATATTTTTAGAAACAACATTTTATCAGCCTTAAATTAATCAAATATTTTATTATAAAAACTTCTGTTGTATTTCATAGAAATAGATAACTGATTTCTGAAGACCATAGAATGATTTATTATGTTTGAAAATAGTATCTTTAAAACTATAATTCTAAAATAAAAGGAGTGGTAATACCTAGACTTCTGTTGAAAAAATTCCAATCAAAATTGACTTTTAAAACCATTCGAAAAAATAATATCTTTTTTAAAATTATAAAAGGATAATAAAATTCTTGTTACATCCACCATATCAATAGAAGAAAATGGATATTCATAATAAATTCCATATTCCATGGAATAACCCAGAGCTACACATCTTTCTACATCATTAATTATGTTTCCATCATCTTCATGTTTGTTATGAAAAATATATTTAATTCTGGTAACAGGTTTACAATTATTTAAACCAACTAAATTAGAAAACTTATTACCTTCAAGTCGATTTAATTCATTATGCATTACATAAATCATTATTAAAAAAATAGTGAATTTAACACATTTATAAGAATATTGTACATATAAAAGGTAAAAATGGCTTAATAAATTTCATCGTATTTTTTATCTTGGAATCCAAATTAAATTTTACCAATGAATATTTCAATAATGTGATATTTTATGAATTTTTTATTATTTTGGATTGGCATGAGAAGAGTCATTATACCATTAAACTAATGTATTATCATAGTCATTTTAATTATATTCACAATATTTTTAATACCAAAAGTCATGATATTGTTTTATAGATTTAGAATCATTCATATTAATTTTTTTTTCATTAATAATAACATGAACATATTCTTTAACTACTAATGTCTTCATTACAAAACATTAATTATAACTAAAATAATTGGAATATTCTATGATAAACCCATCATCAGATTTATTTTCAATATTTTCAAAAATAGATTTTAAATTTAACATGTACACATTACATTTAATGACACAAAAATAACAAAATTTTGGTTGATTCCCTTTTAAAAATTCATATGTGGTCTTGTATAGATATGTTTTAATTGAAAACATATTAAAAACATGGAATGATGTATTTACACCATCTCCCTATAAATATTTAGTTACACGATATTCATTATAATTGAACTAGCCATTTCTTGGATAGCCATTTTATTTTTTTATTCCACACCTTGCTGTGGTACCCAATGGGATGAGAAAATGTTTTTTTTGCATCTGTTACAAAAAATTAATCAAAATATATGATTAAAACTAAAAGAAATTCATCACATCTGATAGATAAATTTGATTTATTTTTAAAATTTTTAATATTCTTTTCAAAATAATAAAATTTGAAAACAATTTCATTTTTTTAAGGTAGAATATAAATCATTATGAATCTAAAATAATGACATATAATTAAAAAAATACCACTAACCACCATATATAGAATGTTTCATAGGTCCAAATATGTAAGGACACAATAATTCTAAATATATTAAATTAATAACATCATTTATATATTTAAATATTTCATTATGTTGTTTACCATTTAAACAAAATTCATAGATGATGTACATGAAGGAAACCAAAACACTCTAAGAAGGTAGGGGTGAATCCAGGTGACAAATTTTTCTTTTTAACTTATGGATATTGTTCCCACATTGGTATGAACATATTAAACAAATCTGAAGGGGATGTGAAGAAAATAATCAATCACATACAAAGCAATGACAAAATAATTTTACATGGTTCACCAGTAAGGGGTACATCCAAAGAGAATATGTTGCCAAAGTGTCTATCATAACAAAACCACTAATATTCACAAGTTGTGTATTAAAAGTGTTTAACACATGTTTCTGACGCTTTCGCCGGGGCGCGTGTGCGCATTCCGCTCCGTATTCGCGGGGCAGGACGCGCGACGCTTCTGTTGTCCCGCATTCCCGCTTTCCAAAGGCGGGTGGCATTCGCTCCTTATTTCAGGGACATCTGCTCCTTGATCGAAACCGAATGATGGGATGTCGGTTCTTCCTCCTGTGGATTCCTCCTCGGAACTTGTCACCTAGTCAGGGTCTTCCTCATAGATTTAATACATAGTTCGTGAAACTCTTCCCAGTGCCATGTTTCCATGGACGCCGATTAATTACACTGCTTCTGTCGGGACATTCCAAGGGGTCCGGTCAGGGCAGAAACCTTCAGTCAGGGGAGTAGTCACGTTGAGGCATCAGTAGCGTGTTTGGGTGCTGGGGTACCTGGCATGTCTGTCTGTTATCCTTGGTAACAAGGCTTCTCGAGGGCGTGGAGGACCGAGGCATCCCACATCGAGCGCAGGGAATTATATGTCATAGACACATATCCGAGGTTTTCCTCAGCTTCCCGTGCTCAACATAGGGTATGCCGCGAGTTTAACGTCTAGCGGAGACGGATCAAACCAACCAGAGCATTATCTAGAATAGATCGGATTGAGGGATCCTCCTTGAAGGGATGTCGATACCGGGGCCAGCCCATGGATGGTGGCGAAGAAGAGCGTACCGACAAGGTCTCACCGGGATAAGACAGTCTGGGCGAGAATCGGGACGGGTGATAGGTGGATGGATAAAGTGGAGGGGACATGAAATGGGATCATCGCAGAGGTGACAGTGAAGTTGGGATTGAGCCTTGAAGAGGCTTCCTACGTATCCCCGTGGTAGGGAATCAAAGTCCGCGTAGTTCAGGATGGTGCCGATGAACTGACATGAAGGTGGACCTTGGCCCAATGGATGTCGTCAGCGAACCAACGTAAAGGTGTACCTTGGCCTGATACGTCAGCGAACCGACGTGAAGGTGGACCTTGGTCCGATGGGAATCATCAACGAACCAACGTGAGGGTGGACCTTGGTCCAATGAGAGATGGTCTTGAACCTCGGGGAGGCTTCCTACATACCATGCCTTGACATGGATCAAAGACCTCGTAGTTCAGGTTGATTGATGGAATACAGTTTAACGTCATGCGGGATGGTAGTGAACCCTAACGTGAATAAACGACGAGCAGTGGGTGTCGGTGAACCAACGTAAATGAGGGACCTTGGTCCGATGGGAGATGGGATTGAACCTCTGGGAGGATTCCTACGTACCATGCCTTGACACGGATCAATGTCCTCGTAGTTCTCTGAAAATTGGGGGCTTGGCACACCGACAAGAAGATGGTTTGGGCCAATGTTTGTTGGGATTGAACCTCGGGGAGGCTTCCTACATACCATGCCTTGACATTGATCAAAGTCCTCGTAGTTCGGATTGGGAAATGAAGTTTAACGTCATGCTGGATGTAGGTGGAACACGACGTGAATTGGATGATGGGTGGGCTTGAACCTGGTGGAGGCTTCCTACGTACCACGCCTTGACATGGATCAAAGACCTTGTAGTTCATATGGGGCTTTGTCGGTGGACCGACGTAAAAGTGGACCTTGGTCCAATGAGTGGTGGTCTTGAAACTCTGGAAGGCTTCCTACGTACCATGCCTTAACATGGATCAAAGACCTCGTAGTTCGGTGTGGGAATGGGTGTGCAGTTTAATGTCATACGGGACTAGGGGTTATACAGTTTAACGTCATGCTGGACGAGGGAAAAACTCGACGTGAAATGAATGACCGAGCAATGTGGCTTGAACCTCATGGAGTATTCCTACGTACCATGCCTTGACATGGATCAAAGAACTCTTAGTTCAGGTGGGAATGGGTCACAGCGGCTTACCACTGGACCAGAATGCAGTTTAACGTCATGCTGGACAGGGGTGAGACCCGACGTGAAATGACGGGTGGCTTGAACCTCATGGAGGCTTCCTACGTACCATGCCTTGGAATGGATCAAAGTCCACGTAGTTCAAATGGGATGAGTCGCAACGGCTTGCCATTGGACCAGAATGTCGTTTAACATCGTGCTGGAGGAGAATGGGACCCGACATGAATTGACGGGTGGGTTGAACCTCAGGGAGGATTCCTACGTACCATGCCTTGGCATGGATCAAAGACCTCGTAGTTCAGATGGGTTCGTCGGTGAATCGACTTGAAAGTATACCTGGGGGTCCACGATTGGTGGTGGGCTTGAACCTCGTGGAGGCTTCCTACGTACCACGCCTTGACATGGATCAAAGACCTTGTAGTTCGGATGATGGGTGTCAGGGTCGTTTCTCACTCTAAGCCCATGTGAGTCATGCTCGGTGTGAGAAACAAGAGGTTGCAAGGACCTGACGATCACGCCGTGAAGGATGTGTCCGTGAGAAGCGAAGAGGGGCTTACACGTTAGGCGGCCAATGTTGTTGGGACTTACTCTAGGATGGAGGCCCATGGTGCGACAAAGCGCGAGAAAGATGGACCTTGGCCCAATGATGGGAGGTGCCTCGTCCCATATCAAGCCCTCCACTGACCTTGGTGGTGGGGAAGTACGGAGATGCAGAGGTGCAGCCATCCGTTGGGGAACTAGGGTCGCCCTTCTCCTACGAACATACACCACTCCGACAAGGAGGATCTCATTCCATGTGAGGAAGAGTTCCATTCCTGTGGAGACGAGTGGGCATAAAAAATGTTCGACCTGGGGGGACCCTTCGTGAGGGAGACGAGGTCGGATCACAGTTTAACGTCATGTGTTGAGGACGTGGTGCTTGGCAGTTTAACGTCCTACAGCTCAAACGAGGTGGGTTCACTCCACACCCCTTGGACTTACATAACCGGTACCCTCTGGTCCTTGGGGAAGGGAAGGTACCAGTAAGGCCATGGTTAAGGGGGGTCGCGGAACGAACCATCGAGGGGTCCACGTTAGCGTGGCTATGCGATGAAGTAATAGCCGTTATCGTGCCTATGTGAAGAAGCATTGGGCGAAGCAACGCTACGGGTGGTATTGTCCACGGGACTTTGAAATCACATCGTGCAAACCTGGAGGGTCGCACGGGAAGAGGAATCTCTAAGCAAAGGAGTGTGCTTCACGAAGTGGAGTGCCTTGGCCTTAGCATGTGGCATAAGTGTGAGTGGGAGGTGCTTCGCGATGTGGAACAGTATTCGCGGATCACTGCCTCGCGAAGAAGAGGTGAATCGCGGAGCAGGGTCCTACGAAGCAGTGTGCTTCACGATGTGCAGCGATCCTTCCTTAGCATAAGGATCACTAGCATGGGTTGGGTGTTTCGTGAAGCATAAATGCTCCACGGCTGCCCAGGTTCCCTTGGGAATCCCCTTCATTCGCGAATGTCATTGAGCTTCGCGAAGGGCATCCCTCACAGAAGAGGGGCTCAAAAAGAGACAATGCAGAGGAGTCTCGTGAAGTAGAAGTACCTCGCGGAGCTCATGATTCCTGGGGCAAAGCGTGATTCACAATTCGGGAGAGGAGAAGCCGAAAGGTCGGATTGTCTGTCCTCGGGACTCAGGGGGAGTCCAGTATTTATAGGGAAGGGGCGCCGCGAAGCAGAACTCGCGCGCCGCCTTCGGTGCTTCGCGGCGTGCTCGCGAACGTCAACGTCGTCCGCGGAGCATTACCGCCTCAAGAGCTTCGCGGAGGCTCGCGAACGTCAAATGCGTTCACGGAGGATTACCGCCTCAGGAGCATCGCAGCGGCTCACGAACGTCAAATGCGTTCGCGGAGGATTACCACCTCTGGAGCTTCGTGGCGGCTTGCGAACATCCAATGCGTTCGCGGAGTATTACCGCCTCTGGAGCTTCACGAGACCGTGATGGTCGGGGCGCTTCGCGTGGGTGCTTCGCGGCGGTGCTTCGCGGCGGTGCTTCGCGGCGGTGCTTCGCGAGGCAGCACGCCGACCTTCTTTTTCGTTCCTTTCTTTCAGGCCATATTTTTGGCGCCAACAAATTCCCCCCCACAGACTTGGATCCGCGGAGGGCGAAGGATCAAAGTCTGAGGGAAAATCTCCAAAATTGTCGGTGGTTCACGAAGCGGCTTCGCGAAGGGGGCCCGCAGTGCTGAACGAGGCCACAGATCCGGATGCGCCGCGATGCTCCGCACGGGTGAGGCGCGCCGCGATGCTCCGGGGTCGCCGCCTATAAATAGGGGGGCCGACCTATTTTGTCTTCACGTGCCTTACTTGTCTTTTTGTGCTCTCGACTTCGCGAAGCTCCGCGTACTCCGCGACAGCCCTCCGCGAATCGAGCTTCGCGGCGAGCCGCGGGTCTCGGACTCCGCGTCCGAGCCAAGCGAACCTCTGCTTGTCGGCCTTGGCCAGACTTCCTGGCTTGGTCTGGCGACCGATCTTCGCGATCCGGCTTCGTGATTCAGCTTCGTGGTCGAGCTTCGCGATCCAGCCAAAATAATTATTTTCTGAGGGCCAGAGTTAAAATGGCCCATCAAGAGGCTGTATTGGGGGTCCTTGCAGATGCTGCTCGCCGGGATGAGATGGCCAACTGTCCAGGACTGGGGGAGATGATTCGGAGCCACTCGGACCATACTTCTTTGACAGATCTTCTCTCGGAGAGTCAAAAAGATTATCCGCAGTGCAAGAAACTGTCGTTGTACGGCTTCGGGCTGAGGGATGATGTCTTTATCCCTGAGGCGAATAGGGATGAACCAGCTTGCTGGTTCAGGAGCACACTGTGCTAGCACCAATGGTTCAGGGCGGCCGATGGTCATGCGTGGGAGGATTTCACACCCGTTACCGCTGACTATCTCTACAACCATGTGAACGACATTGATGGGAAGCCATTGTAGCCGGAGACTTCCCCTCCCCTCTACCGTACCATGCTGAATGCGGCTTTGCAGGATTCGAAGAAGGGATGGTCGGATGAGTGGGACCTGCGCCAGGGTGGCAACTTTACTGATGACTGGGCCTGGGCCTACTGGGTAGGTGCCTCATGCGAGGAGTTTGGGGCCGAGCTGAGGAGAGTGGTGTTGTATGAGGCGGCATGGGCCTCCCCATTCCACATTTACCAACCGAAGCATCGAATGACGGAATTGCTGAGTAGATGGTCATCTAGGACCAACACTTTTCACCTGCATCACGGGGAGGTGGGAATCAGCCTGTGGGATGTCCACCAGATTTCTGGGGTCCCAATCTTGGGGGACATGTATGACGAATTCCTCCCCGTTGTCAGCGCGTGTGGAGATCCAAAGAAAATTCCGCTACTGGCGTCGGCGCTGATGGCGCTTGTCCCTGGAGAGGACAATGAGGCCGTGAGGGACGTCCACTTCAGGAGGTGGTTCAAATGCTTCCTGAATTTCCCAGAGAATCGAGAGTTCCCTCCTAGACCTCGAACTTGTCCATGGGCGGCCCAACGGGGAAAGGGGCACTCGTATTGGCGGGTCTTGGAGGACAGCCAATGGAAGACTTGGGGTTTCAGTGTCAGCACTGAACAATAGCCAATAGTCAGGCTGGAGGCATTCATCGCGGCTCTCATCTGTGGCTGGATCCTACCAGTGAGAGATACAAGCATGGGGGTACGACCCAGCTCGTTTATCATGGCGTCGATGTTGGCCATGGGGCAGCGGATCAACCTGGGGATCCCGATGCTCACCAAACTGTACAGAATGCTGCGGCATATTAGTGAGGGCAAGAAGCCGCCGGATATGCGGGCCCTTCCACCTCCTGTATGGGTGGATCGCAGTGCATATCAGGGGGATTTACAAGTATCCAAACCCCATTTCACCGCTGGGATCGAACTTCGGCCCCTCCATCCTGAACACAGTCGGGATCTTCTCGTTCAAATTAGTTGTGCCGATGGTGCTGAATCGGGTGTGGAGGGTGGATGAGTTCAATTTCCACCCCTTCCCATTGCCGACGGGGATGCTTAATGATGACGGATGGGGAACAGAAGAACATCGGGCTTACCTCCTAGCCTTCCGAGGTGGAGTTTTGGTGGCACGAATAGATCGTGAGCCGCTCAGTGAACCGTACACTCCACATCGGTTTTCCAGGCAGTTCCGGTGCCTCCAGTGGCTGACCCGGCAGGTTTACTGGGAGGTGCGTCACGAGGAGCACTCGTGTGTGATGAGGCAGCTATGGCTCATGTTCACACAGGAAGATGGAAAGATGCGAATTGAATTACATCCATCCACCGCCACCTTCGGATTAGTGAAGGAGTACGCCATCAGTTGGGAGGCCTCTTATCCAGGGGAGATGCTGAAGCAACCAACGATCCGGGTTGGTGATGGTGGGCCTCCTCTATCTCGAGGTTGGGGTCGGAGGGCGTCTAGGGCCACTCGCGGTAGCAGGGCTACTATGGCGGCGAGACCCGCACCGGCTGAGGGTATGGCAGCAGCGGTAGATCCGATGATTCCGGAAGAGCAGGGTCATCCGGAGGGGTGGCCACCGAGGGGATTTCGTAGGATATCCACCCAGGCTCCGGGGAAATGCCCGCGTCACATTGACATGGCAGAGGATGCCGTCTTCCCGGATTCTTGGGACATTTGGGATGTCAACCGGCAATTCCTCAGCCCACCCGAGATATGGGACCACCTGAATCGCCTCGGGATGGAATTACCGGGCATAGGCCCAGTCCGGGCTAGATTCATGGTGTCTCCGGCGGAGGCAGAACATTACCTGGAAGTGCTGGAGGATTATGTCCACTCCAGTGGTGTCCCTCTCCCAATGACAGACTGGGTGAGGGTACTGTTGAATCAGACGGCCCCCCCACAGTTATCGGCTGCCGATCTGAGGGAGCGCTTCCCCTTTCCAGAGGAATCAGAGGACTCCTCTCGGGAGGATGAGGATAGAGGAGGGAGCCCGCTGGAGGAGGGCGAGGTCGGAGACCGAGGCTCAGAATTCGATGATTTCGCGGAGGCTCTTGAGGTAGCATTCCGAACTTCTCTCCTTATGATCTGTTCTTGGGTCCCTATGGACTTCTCAACAATGTTTGAGCTATGCAGGAGGAACTTGTTCGCAGGCCTCGTTCCCGCTCCTTAGCGTGTGATGATGCGGGACCATTAGAACCCGCGCCTATGGCTGCGTCCAGTTCCGCGTCTGGTGGGACCAGGGAGCCTGAGGTGGCTCCTCCGGAACTTCCAGACCTTCCAACAATATACGGGGGGCCTCGTCTCGGGGTCCCGTCAGTACCTACTCAGGAGCAGCGCTCGGAGGTCAATCTCTGTAAGTCTCCTCCACCGGTCTCCTCGTTGTCACATGTAGACCATGCCAACTAACGTTCATGTCCCTCTTTGTCGTACAATTCTTCGACTGGTGTGGGCTGCTGCGGCAAGACTGGTCGGGATGTCTTGTGGCGTCCCTCCTAGGGGCATGCCGGTAATGGTGGCGATAGTCCCGCCATCTCCTCAAGACACGACACACATCATTATTGGTGGGACCACCAGCAGGGCCCTACCCGAAATCGTTGAGGTGGACTCCGAGGAAGAGGATCAACCGGTCGGTCCCAGTTCTGTCGAGCCTGATTCGGCGCCAGGTGTCGCACTGGATTCAACACCGGATGTTGATCCTGCCGAGGATTTCCTGCAGGCGTATCCCGCGTATGAGCCTGCCAATTGCGCAGACTGGGACGAAACGGCCTCCGACGAGGAAGACAGTGGCATAGTCCGCCGCCAGTCGTGGAAGCTGATCGCGCGCTTTATCAAGGACACTCCCCATGCACAATGGCTGGCCGAAATGGATAGGCTTCGCTCGCGGTTGTGTGAACTGTGCGCTGGGGGAGTGGATGCCCAACGTCCTTACGCACTCATCTGAGATCTTATGGCTGAGAAGATCCGGGAGCATGATCGTGGGCTCAGCGTGGGCTGGCAGCGGAGGAAAGCGACCAGCATTAAGAAGCTCCAGGAGGCTGAAGGTGAGGTTCAACAGATGCAGACTCGGGCAGACGAGCTTTCAGCCTCTCTTGACGCACAATCTGAGCTGGTCTCACGGTTGAAGGCCCAGCTGGCAGAGGCAGAAGAGCATATGAGGAAGACCTCTAGGAAGATGGACGTCGTTCAAGCTGACGTAGAGAGGGCCAAAGCCAGGACTGACGAACTACGCCCCGACGCTGCTGAGGAGGAGCGGGAGCTAGTTCAGCGAAAGCAAGCCTTGGATGCCGCAAGTCAACGGGTGGCGGAACTGCAATGCTCTTTTGAAGAGGTCAACCCGTCCATGGGGAAAGTCAACCCCCGAGTATTGTAACAAACCCAAAACCCTTTATTGGTACTTTCATGCTTCCAAATTTTTTCTTTGTTTTGAATGCCGTAGCACGCACGATTTCCACTGTCGAATTGCCTTGTTACATCCCTACAATGTTTGCGGGATGTTTGATGACAATTCCTCAAGCCCACGTGGGTGGAGCCCGATATCCGGGATTCGGATTACCAGTCCGGATTTCCGAGAGATTGGAGAGGCTTGATGGGAGAAGGATCATTCAGGATAGCCGAATTACCGTTTCTTCAACGTGCTCTTATGCACGAACGGGGCAACGCCAGGGGCGCTGAAATTGGTCCAGACAGATGAAAATGGGAAGTGTGAATCACGATACCCAAGATTCGGAACACTATGGGGATGTCGTGACAATAAGGGACAACCGTTAACCTTGGAGGATAAACGGTGCCATTACTGCGTTAGCCTGTAATGGGGACAACAAATGAGGGTCGACGGTTGACCATGTTCGAAACACGGGACCATGTCACAAATGTTGTTGATCAATCCTTCGGGATGTTGGCCCAGGACAGTTGGCGGACCATAGGTCAAAAATACATACTGTTAGGGGGTCCTTCCAGATATGACCCGTCTTCCGGAACGTTGGCCCAGGACGGTAGGTGAGCCGATGCGGCATGAGACCAGGCCGTTTGGAGGTCCCGTGAGACATGAAAGGGGACGAGGGTCCGAATAAGGGGAACGCAAAGCGTGGAACATGGAATGATGGTCTGTCCAAACAGAATACAACACTTAGGTAGTTACACCACCGTGGTGGGAGTACGTCAGATGGGTGCATCGGTTTGATCATGGATCATTCCTTCTTTGGGACAGGGCTTCTCTGGCAAGGGGATCTGTCACTTCCCAGTGGGGTCTTGGGGCATCCCGAACTTGTTCAGGGTAGAACCGTAGTTTATTGTCATGTGTTGAGGACACATAGACTCCTGTAGTTTGACGTCTTATGATAGGATGCAGAATAAGAGGGAAGGAAGCGTGTGGTGCGGTAGATATGAAACCGACGTGAATGAGGACTTGGAGTCCAACTCATACCACATACCCCTGGAGGAAACTATTCAGGTCGAGGGACCAAGAGTGAGGATTGGGCTGGGCCCAAAGCACAGTGGCCGGTCATTCCTACGTACCCCATGAGGATGTGAATCAAGCCATATATAGTTTTGAAAGCGCATTTTAACGTCATGCAGGACGAGGAGCAGCCTGACCGCATTGGTACACATCCCGCCAAAACTACTAAGCCCACGTGAGTCGTGCTCGGTGTGGGAAACAAGTAGTGGTGGTGGGAATTTCCTTACACAGAGAGGGGAAGGTTAGGGAAAAGGGAAGCTCGGTGAATACCGGCCCAATGACACTAACACAATCATTTAGTGCACCTAGATGCGCGAAGAGAAAGAGACAAGTATGATGGAATTCCACTTGAACATGAGGAAGTGGAAATGTGTGACTCATGGTGCTCGAGATTCAGATCACGATGATGGCGGCATGACGATGGAGGATAACTGCTGACCATGTTCGCAACATAGCATCCTGTCGCGTTAGCATAAAATGGGGACAAACAAATGACATCGACCACAAACCGTATTCGCAACGCGGGATTTTATCGATTTGTTGTCCAATATCCATAGGGACATTGGCCCGAAACGATTGAAGGGCCCTTAGGTCCAGCATTCATGGAGATCCCTTAAGCCTAGTATCCATGTCTTCCGAGGGTCCTTTTGGATGTGGAAGAGGATGAGGATCCAAATAGCGAGCTCACGAAGCTTGGTCATGGGACGACGGGAATGTCCCTGTGAAAATCCCACACTTCAGTCTCTTTGTCAAAACACATCTGAATACGGCAACAAGACGTATTAGATAGGGGGAGAAAATTCCTTTCCCATGGGGAGATCTTAGTTTAGGGTCATAGAACTCGGACCATGGATGGGTAAGGGGAGTAGGGGATACATGGAAAGGTGGTTACAGAACCTGACGTGAATGAGGACCTATGCCCAACTTACCATGCATTCTCTGGGGAAGTGCTCGAGTCGAGGGACCGAACACGAAGGCTAGGCTGGGCCCGCAGGAAAGTCTCCGGGCGCTCCTACGTATCTCATAAGGATGAGAATCAAGCCATACGTAGTTCTGGAAGGTGGCACGGTAAGGTACCAGTGCCATGGGAAAAGGGAAGTGTGGGCATGGCCCTTCCACTAAAAGAAGCAGAATTTGATAAATCTTGTTTGTCCTTTAAGGTGAATAGTTTTTTTTTGTGAAGCGACAGACCTAGAATAGTAGGTCGTGATGTCGCCACAAGGATCAAGCCGTGATGGGCGTTGACAAATGGCATGGCACATGACCAATACCCAACGTGATGTCCTCTACAACGAGGTCACCACAATGTAGTGCCGTTTTTCGTCGTGCAGCCAGGACGATAATGTCACAGTTAGGGTCATATGATCAGACCAAGAATGAATTTTATCGTCATGCAGTGAAGACGTAGCAGAGACGATGCTAGGCGGGAACTGTGCGCAGTGTTATAAAACACAATTGACGGAGAGATGACCCCACATCAGATTGTACGCCATTCGGAGTGGGAATCCTTAGGCTGAGGGGCCTATATAGAGGTAAGAGGTGAAACCGGGGGAGAGACTGGCTCTCTAAATGGGCTGTACCCGAAGATAGGGCATCTGGGAGGTCCTACGTATCCCATGGGGATGGGAATCAAGTTGAACGAAGTCCCGAATTGATCTTAGTTTATGGTCTTAGAGCTCGGACCATGGGAGCCCCAAAGGACGCCAGATTGCATCTTTGTCCCCCTGTCATGAAAAGGTGCACTGAGGGATAGCGCCAAAAGTGTCGAGATTCCACCTGGACATGATGGGGTGGAAAATGATGTGAATCATGCAACCAAAATTCAAGGACTGAAGGGGCTGGCGTGACGACATAGGATTACTGCTGACCATGTTCACAACACAGCATCCTATCGCGTTAGCCTGAGATGAGGACAAACAAATGAGCATCGACTGCTGACCATATTCGCAACGCAGGATTTTATCAATTTGTTGTCCAAAACCCTCGGGGGATTGGCCCGTGACAGTAAGAGAACCCTTGGGCGTAATATCCAGGCCGTTCTTGGGGGTCCCTCCAGGAGCGAAAGGTGATGGAAGCCCGAATGGAGGGGAACACGAAGCTTGACAAGTGGAAGGGGCTTGATCAAGTTGAATCTGACACTCTTGGTCCTAGACCAGAGTACTCTTAACACATAGGTGAACCACTGCAAGGAGTCATGGGACTCAACATTGAGGGTGATCGAGAGATAGCAGGTTCCCGGGGAAAGGGGGCACGGTGCCAAAAATCTTGTATCATACCTACACATCCCTCTTCTGGAGAGGGATAGACCAAGTGGCCTAGGTGACCAGGAGATCAGGAGATCACTAAGAGGTGGGGATGGACCCAAATAGTAGACATTCAGGTGGTCCTACGTATCCCATGAGGATGGGAATCAAGCCACACGTAGTTCTGAAGGGTGCCTTTTAATGTAATGCAGGACAAGGAATAGGAGGGCTAACTCTAAGAACGGGGTGCGCGTGGTGCAGCTATTAAAAACCTGACGTGAATGAGGACGTAATCCTACACTACGCCACGTGGTCCGGTGGTCGGGGTCCCAATGGTAGGACCCGAGAGATGTGAACTTGCTGAACTCAAGCTGGACCCAAAGACAAGGGGTCTTGAACGTAGTTCCAGATGAGAGTCTTAGTTTATGGTCTTAGAGCTTGGACCGTGGATGGTGACAACTCCCGAGTAAGCACAGATGTCAACCCAATCCTTAAGCCCACGTGAGATAAACTCGGTGTGGGAAACAAGGGGGGAAGATCCTTATCACAATACTTGGGGCATCTATCAAAGGGGAGTTGGCGGAGAGCTTCAAAGGACACCTTTGATGCAGCTTGTTCTTCCAACGCGCAGACGTGCACGGAAGAAAAGTACCAAGAGTCCTGAGACTCTACTTGGAAATGACGAAGTGGTGAAGGGTGTGAATCGTGTACCCGAAATTTCAGGCTTAATGGGTTGGCGTGGCGATAGAGGAAAACTGTTAACCATGGTGGAAACACAGCGTCCATATCGCGTCAGCCTGAGGTGGGAACAACAAACAAGCATCAACCGCTGACCATATTCGCAACGCGGGATTTTATCGATTTGTTGTCCGAAACCCTCGGGGGCGTTGGCCTGTAACGGTAGGAGAGCCCTTGGGAGTAGTATCTAGGCCGTTATTGGGGGTCCCTCCGGGTGTGAGAGATGATGAAATCCCTGATGCAGGGATACACAAAGCCTAGAAAGCGGGTGCGAACGTGTCCGAGTAAAGCATAGCATTCCAGGTAATAAACCAGAGTACTCTTAAGCACATTTGTGAACCGTCGAAAAAGGGATCGACGAAACATCTTAGTAGGGGGGGGGGAGCATGGTGTGGTCATTACGAGACCGTCGTGAATGAGGACATAATCCCACACCACACCATATAATCCTCTCATGGAGGAAGTATAGGCCAAGGGGCCAGGATGGGATGAGGATTCCCGAGAGATGGGGCTGGACCCGAATCTTGGACATTCAGGTGGTCCTACGTATCCCATTAGGATGGGAATCAAGCCGAACTTAGTTCTCTATATGTAGTTTGACTTCATACTGGACGAGAAGGGGGAGCAATATACCCCTAAACAAGGGAGGTGTGCGGTATGGCGAAGAAGCCGATGTGAATGAGGACGTAGTCCCACACCACACCGTAAACTCCTATAAGAGGGGACCTAGGTCGTGACCTGGAAAGGCCGAGGGGCCTGGTGGTTAGGCATTGGTCAGGAAGGCCTAACCTTCTTGTAGTTTAACGTCTTGCAATGAGGACGAGGGTCGGGGACCCGAGGAGGCCAAGGGGCCTGAGGCTGGGCCTCGTAAGGGGAGTCGTACGACATTGTACATGATCCCGACGTGAATGAGGACATAGTCCAACATCACACCGTACACTCCGGGTAAGAAGGGACCTGGGCTATGGCCCAGAAAGGCCAAGGGGCCTAAGGTCAGGCATCAGTCAGGAAGGCCTGACCGGTTTGCAGTTTAACATCTTACATGAGGACGAGGGTCGGGGACCCGAGGAGGCCAAGGGGCATGGGGCTGGGCCTCGTAAGGGGAGTCGTACGGCATGGTACATGATCCCGATGTGAATGAGGACATATTACCACATCACACCGTACACTCCATGTAAGAAGGGACCTGGGCTGTGGCCCGGAAAGACCAAGGGGCCTAAGGTCAGGCATCAGTCAGGAAGGCCTGACCGGTTTGCAGTTTAACGACTTACATGAGGACGAGGGTCGGGGACCCTAGGAGGCCAAGGGGCATGAGGCTGGGCCTCGTAAGGGGAGTCGTACGGCATGGTACATGATCCCAACGTGAATGAGGACATAGTCCCACATCACACCGTACACTCCTATGAGGAATCCTGGGCCGTGGCCCGATTGCTAGCACCACCCGGGGGAAGTTTGTCGCCTCGGGATGGGGCAGAATGAATCACTGCACTCGATGTCTGGGACATCTCAGGGTGGACCCAAAGATCCAGGACACTGTTGACCATGTTCGAAATATAGCGTTCCTATAGTGACCTATTATGGGAGAAGCAAATGAGCATCGAACGTTAAACAAATTCTCAATGCGGGACTTGTATCGGTTTGTTGCTTGAAAACCCTCGGGGGCGTTGACCCGTATCGGTAAGAGAGCCCTTGGCCGTAGTATCCAGGCCGTTCTTGGGGGTCCCTCTGGGTGTGAAAAAATGATGGAATCCCAGTCAAGGAGTGGGTGAAGCATAGCTGTATCCATCCACGAAAGGGGCAAACACCTCCAGGGGGGAATGTGCAGCCGGGTCGAGGCTTGCTCGATGTGAGTTGGGGCAAAAGTGTGCGCCCGACCATGTCTTGACCCGAGGGGAAGATTTTGGCTTTTGGGCTGGGCCAACGGACGAAATGTCCGGGCGTTCCTACGTATCTCATGACGATGAGAATCAATCTATTCGTAGTTCTTGAAGGCCATGCAGTTTAGCATCATGCGGTGAGGACGTGGAAGGAATAGAAGAACGGGAGTGGGAACATGGTGCGACCCTTACAATCCTTGTGCGAGCGGGGTTGCATGAGTGGGGCCAAGAAATCCTACTCCATGCTACACAAAGATCCTCTGAGGAAACTATTCCCAGGGGGAATAGTAGAAGGGAAAAGCTTGGGGCTGGGCTCATGACGGGGCGTCTAAGCGTTCCTACGTATCCCATGAAGATGGGAATCAAGCCATACGTAGTTCTAGAAATGCAGTTTAACGTTATGCGGGATTATGAGAAGCATCTCATTAGGGGATATGTATGGTACAACGAGTAATCTGACGTGAATGAGGACGTAGTCCTACACCATACCGTACAATCTCGCAAGAGGGTAGGTCGGAGAAAACTAGGGGGGCCTGGGGCCGGACTGCGGTCAGGGAGACCTGAACAGCTTGCTATTTAACGTCTCGGGGTAAAGATGGGGGACCAAGGCCTGAGGAGGCCAAGGGTCTTGAGGCTGAGCCTCAGTCAAGAAGGCCTGACCGGCTTGCAGTTTAACGTCTTGCAGTAAGGATGGGGGGCCAGGGGCCCAAGGAGGCCAAAGGGCCTGAGGCTGAGCCTCGGTCAAGAAGGCCTGACCGGCTTGTAGTTTAACATCTTGCAGTAAGGTCGGGGGGCCAGGGGCCCAAGGAGGCCAAAGGGCCTGAGGCGGATCCTCAGTCAAGAAGGCATGACCGGCTTGCTGTTTAACGTCTTGCAGTAAGGACGGGAATGCAGTTTAGGGTCGTGTGGGACCATCTCGCAGTTTAGGGTCGTGCTGGACCTTCTCGCAGTTTAGGGTCATGCTGGACCTTCTCGCAGTTTAGGGTCGTGCTGGACCTTCTCGCAGTTTAGGGTCGTGTTGGACCTTCTTGCAGTTTAGGGTCATGCTGGACCTTCTCGTTGTTTAGGGTCCTGCTGGACCTTCTCGCAGTTTAGGGTCGTGCTGGACCTTCTCGCAGTTTAGGGTCGTGCTGGACCTTCTCGCAGTTTAGGGTCGTGCTGGACCTTCTCACAGTTTAGGGTCATGCTGGACCTTTTTTTCCTTAGGCAAAGTATCGCTTGAGGAACATGGCATTGGTGGGAGGGGTTATACGCTCTCCATCCGTGGTCACCAAGGAGTATGCTCCATTGGGGTAAACTTTATGGATGATATAAGGCCCTTCCCATTTGGGTTCTAACTTGGGCGGTTTCCTACCGGGAATCATTGGCGCTCTAAGGGCCAGTACCAGGTCACCCTGTAGGAAAGAGCGGAGATGAACCTTCTTGTCAAAGGCTCTCGCTATCTTGTCCTGGTGCCTTTCCAGATTGTGCAGGTCACGAAGCCGGTTCTCGTCCAGTGCTTCTAATTCAGCCAGACGGATCTCGACTACCTCATCTGGTGTCTGGTGGTCATAAACTGCAGTGCGTAACGATGGAAGCTGGATCTCAATGGGTAGGACGGCCTCAGCTCCATACACCAGGGAATATGGGGTCACCTGGGTAGAGTTGCGAGTCGTCGTCCGGTAAGCCCAGATGGCATTGGGGAGCTTGTCCGGTCAACTTTTCTTGTTCTGGCCAACCATCTTCTACAGAATGTTAGAGAGGGTCTTGTTGAATGCCTCGATCTGTCCATTCGCCTGTGCGTGGTAGCGGGAGGTATGGTTCGACCAGATGTCATACTTAGCGTACAATTTCTTCAATTCAGCTGCTCGGAAGGTGGTGCCGTTATCGGTGAGAACGGCATGAGGGACCCCAAACCGGTGGATAATGTTGGAGCTCACGAAGTCAACGATGGAATGGGCCTTGACCTGTTTGAGAGGAACTGCCTCTGCCCACTTGGAGAAGAAATCTGTAGCAGTCAAGATGAACCTACACTGGCGGGTTGTTGCCAGTGGATACGGTCCCACTACATCAAGCCCCCATACCGCAAATGGCCAAGAGTACTTGGTGGGGTGGAGGGGCTCCGGCGGCCGATGCAAGAATTTGGGGTGTACTTAGCACCCGTGGCATCTCGTGGCATACCCAATGCAATCGTGGATCATAGAGGGCCAGAAGTACCCTAACCTCCAGATTTGATGGGACAGTTTCGGCCCAGCTTGATGGGCGCCACAGGAACCGGCGTGAAACTCTTGCATAACTTGAGGTATCTCCCTTCACTGGATGCAACGGAGGAGGACACCATCAAAACTCCACTTATAAAGGATCTATTCAAGACTGGGGCTGCTCTGGAGGGTAAATTGCAGCGCGTGGCGTCGGATTCGCTCGCGCTCTTCCCAGTCTTCCGAGAGGCGACCATTTTGGAGATACTCGACAAAAGGTGCCCTCCAGTCGGGGGTGGCTCCAATCATTGCGTCTGATGAGCCCGAGACCCCTAACATAGAGGGTCCGACAGTGAGATGACTTACCCATAGTCCATCATTGTCCTCTTGGGTGACGAGAGCAATAACTCTCCGGTGTGCCACATGTATGACAAAATCATCTTGCTCGGGTTCTGCGAGCGACGCGGCTAAGCCAGCCAGGGTGTCTGCTTGGCCGTTATGCGACCGTGGGACATGGGTAACCTCTGGTCGAGAAGAGAACTGGGCCATTAGGTGGAGGGTGTACTCCAGAAATGGTGCGAGCTCCGGCTTCCTGACAACGTAGTCGCCATTAACCTGTTTGATTACCAGCTTAGAATCTCCCTTCACATGTAGATGGGGCACATGGATCTCAAGGGCCAACTCGAGGCCAGTAATGAGAGCCTGGTACTCTGCCTCGTTGTTCGTACAGCCTTCTGACAATAGGAACGAGTATGGTAGGACGGCTTGCCCCGGGGTAATGAAGACAATACCTACGCCCACTCTGTTGAGCTTGGGATCGTTGAGCCTCCTTTCGGTGGGACTCCGGGAGGCACCGTCGAAATGCATTTGCCAACACGGGACAACATGATCGACTGAGAGGATCGTCTCATCAGGGAAATCCAGGTCCAGGGATTGATACGCAGAGGTTGGATGGGTAGATAAAAAGTATTCCAATGATTGTCCCTTAATGTAATTCTGAGGTATGAACCTGATATCAAACTGCTGGAGGATCACCGCCCACCGTGCGAGTCGTCCAGTCAGCATGGGGTGGCTCAGGATGTACTTTAGTGGGTCTACCCGGGAGACCAATTGCACCTCATGGTGCTGCAGGTAATTTCGCAACTTCTGCATGGCGAATACGAGCTCAAGTCAGCTCTTTTCGATAGGTGAGTATCTTACCTCCGTATCGAGAAGCATGCGGCTGAGATAGTAGAGACTGTTCTCAGTACCCTCGTTATTCTTCTAGGCGAGCAGCGCACAGAGGGATTTCTCCAGGGCGGTCACATAAAGGATCATCGGCTTTCCGGAGACAGGTGGCATCAAGACCGGAGGTTGGAGCAGATACTTCTTGATTTCCTCGTAGGTGGTCCAACACTCCTCATCCCATTCGTAGGCGGCACCCTTCTTCATGAGCCGGGAAAAGGGATTACACTTGCCGGCCAGATTCGCGATGAATCGGCGTATATAAGCTAAGTGGCCTTGAAGGCCTCGAAGCTCTCGAATGTTGCTCGGGGGAGGCATTTGGATGATGGCCTTGATCTTCTATGGGTCGATCTCGATACCTCAGTATCTGACAACAAAGCCCAGGAACTTTCCAGAGGTGACCCCAAAGGCACATTTTAGCGGGCTCATCTTCAGGTGATAGGAACGGAGGAAACCGAACACTTTCTCGAGGTCTTTGAGATGGTCCTGGCGCTGACATGATTTGACTACGAGGTCGTCCACGTAGCATTCCACCAATGTCCCTAGGATTGGTTTGAATATGTGATGCATGGCCCTTTGATAAGTGGCACCTGAATTCTTCCAACCGAATGGAATAACCTGGTAGCAAAAGGTACCTCGGGGAGCCCGGAAGGCAGTGGACTCCTCGTCTTCGGGGGCCATCCGGATCTGGTTGTACCCGGAGTATCCATCCATGAAAGAGAGGGCTTGGAACCCGGCTGTGGCGTCAATAAATAACTTCGTCACCGGGAGTGGGAAGTCATCCTTTGGGCAGTGGCGATTAAGATCGTGGAAGTCGATGCAGACTCTGATCTGCCCATTCTTCTTCTTGACTGGCACAATGTTGGCAAGCCATTTGGGGTACTGGACCTCCTTAATGAAGTTTGCTTTGATAAGCTTATCAACTTCGGCCTCAACCATGGCAGCATGAGAAGGGTGCATTTTCATGGGATGCTGCTTAAACCCACGATGTTTTGCCGGGAGGCCCAGACGGTGAACGGCTACCTGGGGATCTAGTCCTGGCATCTCATTGTAACTCCAGGCAAACACATCACGATGTTGTTTGAGGAAGTCTACGTACTGCTGCCGTTCCTCGGGGGACATGGATGCACTGATCAATGTGGGTTTCATATCTGCCTCGCTACCAAGGTTCACCTGTACCAGTTCATCAACCATGGTAGAGACGACTTCTTCAAAGGCAGGGGGAGCATCCTCCAGGTCTTCCTCCCCACCCGTGGGGGGACTTCCCGCGACGGAAGATACTTCTGGGCTATCAAAATCCAAGGGGCAGCTAGTGCCGGCTTGGGCAGCAGCGGTCATCACATCGGGAGACTCGCTTGCCATTGAGACCATAGCAATGAAGGCAGTCGATCCTATCCCATTTGGCCTTCATCCTAAAGGGCCACGTTTGATGATACCAAAGCAATGGTGGCGCATCGGCCTGAGTCGGTGGATTCCAACCTGATGGAAGAGACACGTATGGCGTACTGCTGTCGTCATAAGCTTGACGTCCCGGTACCGTACAGGGGTAGGGGGTTCCAGGATGACTTCATCCTGGTTGATGTAGGAGTACGAGGTGATTTTTTGTCATCGCTTGGACACGGGAACATGCCTTCCTTGCGTACCCGAAACAACAAAACATTGCCCAATGTCGGGGGTCGTGGTCTCCAACCGGTGGATCGGGAGGACATAGGCATCATCCATGCTTGCCCAAGGATCACCTGTGACCGGGGCGAGTCCATCCTCACTTACCAGGATTTGTTTGCCCTTACTTTTGTAATAACCCGCATTCAAATAGCGGGCCTCACAAGAAGCGAAAGGGGACGCATCTCCTTGGAGCATCCCTACTCGACCGTTGAGGGAGTACTTGAGGCACTGGTGATACGACGAAGGGACCATTGCATGTAGATGGAGCCATGGTCTACCCATCAACGCGTTGTAGGCAATGTCCTGAGAGACGACCATGAACTCGGTGCTGGAAACTAAGCCACCGAACTGAGTCTTCAGGCGGATCTTGCCGACTGGGGTTTGCTCAGTCCTGTCGTACCCCTGGATCCTGAGGTCAGAGGGAGTCAAATCACCTTCAGACAGACCCAGCTTTCGCAACGTCCGGGTTAGAATTATATTGATTCCAGAACCTGTGTCAACGAAACAGCGGCGGACTTCCACGCCATTGAAGTGGCCAGTGTTATACAACGGGCGAATGTGCCCCTGTATAGGAGGGTCCTCATCTTCACCAGAGAACGAGATAACCGCCTGACATTCGGCGTTTTCAATCGTCTCGGTATGGAAAGCTTCCGCAGCTGCTACCTCTGTCTCGAACTGGAGGGGACTCTTTAGGGCCCCGGAAAGTGCCTCGCGCATTTAAGATGACAGGAGAAGGGCCTCAAGGATGGAGAGCCTCGCCATAATTCTTTCTAGGTGCTTCAGGACATCATACTTTCGTGCCAAACGCGAGCATCTGCTTACAAGAGGTTGTTCGGCATTTGGAGGCACAGCGGGTCCTACCGGTTGGACCGGCGATCGGCTAGTACTGGGTACATCCTGCCACCTGCTAGTAGAATCCTGGGGGATAGTCGCCAGACTAGGATTGGATAGTAGAGGCTAGCCTGTAGCCGTGAAAGACTGACTGCCATACGAACGAGGTAGCTCTCCTCGATCCAATAGCACGAACGGCGGTGGAGGTAGAGCCGAGGGTGTTAGATGGGTTTCCGCATGCTGAGATCTGCGCTAAGCCTACTGCCTGGTCTCGATAGCGTGCACGGCTTGGCCAAAAGTGCCTTCTGATGTACCTTGATGACCAGCGCGATTGCGATTCCGCTGACGTTGACGTCGGATGGAAACGTTGGGGAGGTCTGCCTGACGTCCCCTTTCATCGGGGGTCATATAGGGCTTTACCAGCTCCACGGTGTTAACCGAAGCGTACCCTTGGCTGTCGCTCGAGGAGTCATCCCCCGCTGGGTGGATTCTGGGAGGAATCCCCATTTCAGGGGGCATAAAGTCACCAAGAGTGCGGGATGACGACGACATTGGCAGTGCATGTTTCTTCTTCTTGCATCGCCGCTGCTTGCCCTTTTGGGAAGAGGTCGACTGTGATGACGATGCAGAGGAACTGGTTACTTCTTCTGAAGGTTCCGACTACTTCAGGCGTGCCCGGATGATACTATGGGCACGAACAACGGTTTTTCGAGCCATCCAGTCGT
The DNA here is from genome assembly GCA_963277665.1 of Viscum album. Classification (NCBI taxonomy): domain Eukaryota; kingdom Viridiplantae; phylum Streptophyta; class Magnoliopsida; order Santalales; family Viscaceae; genus Viscum; species Viscum album. The sequence goes on along the minus strand of OY728120.1, from coordinate 22,702,710 downwards.
CGTATTTCTGGGACCCGCGGCTGGGGACCTGCTGCCACTCGCCTTCACTGTCGCTGCTGATCTCTGATCCTACAAAGACACATGCCACTTGCGCTGGTGCTGGGCCCAACATGACTATGTTGTTTTTGACCTGGTCCTGAAGACATTCTTTAAACACATAGCATTTCTTGAGGGTGTGCCCCAGGATCCGATGATAAGGGCAGTAGTTGGGGTGATCCGTGAGATGTGCCTCTGCCGGCCTTCTGCACTCAGGCAGACGCACAATCCCTTGCTCTAGAGGAAATCGGAAGTAGACAGAGACCTGATTTTTGTTAAACGAATAGGTCTGGTACCTTCTTTCCGGATAGGGGGCCCTGGGGGCCTGACCCTGATGAGGGGCCGGAGGGGCCTGCCGAGGAGGCGGCGCCTGATTGTCTCGCCTAGGTGGTGGTGGTGCGTTGTGCGGGAGAACCTGTCGGTTCTGAGGTGGTTTCTGCTGGGCAGGAGCCTGTGCTTGAGGTGGAGGACCTCTGCGAGGTTGCGGGGGTGGTGCCGCTGGCAGCAACTCCAGCTTCCTCGGGGCTTCTATTTGAGCCACCGCGACGGGTTCCGCCCTGGCGATCCTCCTGGCCGGGATCATAGGGGGCAAAAAACGTGCCTGACTGGCCTATTGCAGGGCTTCCTCATGGCGTTGAGCCTTATCCGAGAAATATCTGAACCCTCTAGGGTAGTTCTGGGTAATTAGGGAGGGTACCAGCTCTGTCTTGACATTCCCTACACACATCGTCAGTATTTGCTCCTGAGTCAGTGGCATATTGAGGGAATATGTAAATCCCTTCCACCAGGCGATGAAATCTGCAAACCGCTCATCAGGCCTTTTCTTGAACTTGAAGAGGTCTGCAATGCTGGTCTTTCGCGTGGTGGAGCTGAACTGGTATAAGAACTACTGGCGATGATCCTCCCAACCGGTCACAGATCCGATAGGGAGCTGGCTGTACCAGACGAATGTCGGACCTTCCAATGTCTGTACGAAACATCAGAGCTTGGCGGCTGCTTGCTAAGCCGGGGACCCCAGCATGGGGCCACACCTAGAAGAAAAATGAGCCAAGTGCTACGGCGGGTCCCCTATCCCGTTAAACGGCGAGAAAGTGGGGTTCCCAAAACCCGGAGGTGCAGGCATATCATCCACCCACGCGGGATAAGGCTTGCCATCCGGTGGGACCGCCACCTGCCGCGTTTCCAATGCTTTGAGGAGGGCTGTGACCACCGTGATAAGATCCTCCGTGTGGGGGTCCCTGTCTTAACGGGGATCCCTAACCACAAGTGCATTGCTAGGTTCTTCAACATGGTAGACGACTTCGGCCACTCGTGGGTAAACTGGCTGGACGACCTATGGGGTGACTGGGGGAACCCAGATTGGATTCTTCAGATTGCCCCGTCGCTCGGTGGGATTTGGTGAGACGTATCACACCCTCTTTCCATATGTTACGGCTTCTACCCTGTCTGCGGCAGTAGCATGATCAGGGTTGCCCGGAGGAATCTCACCGGGGGGGAATTGTTCCTGCCCCTGCTGCCCCGGCCTGGGATTACCATAGTCAGGTCGCCGCTCTGTGGCGCGCTCAGCCAAGAGTTCGTCAACCAGCCTCTTCTACTCAGCAAGCTGCTAGCGTAACGTGGCCTTCTTTGGATCCTCTTCCGTCTTCTGTGCATTGGAAGACGGGTCGGAGTGCTTGACAGCTCTGACATGGTCCTTACCCTTGCTGGCGTTTCGACCGAGTACCAGCGATTTGGTGGGTACGGGGAGGCCTAGCAGGTCCCTCTACTGACAGGTAACTCTCCCTGATGGGTCGAGCAGCGGCGGAACGCCCTCGGGTGGTAAGTCTCCATCAAGGAATTCAAGCTCATCTTCCTTATCCACAACGTCAGCCATGTGGACTGTGACCCCTCTTTAGGGAATGTCCTCGATGTCACATAGCGAATCGGGCTGCCGTCGGATAGGGTCGAAGAGGAGAGCGGCATAGTGTCCCCAACCACGGACTTGCACATGGGGGGTGGCTTCCCTGACGATTCTGAGGAGTGCTTTAAGACTCTGAACGCATTTTCGTTGAAAGGCGCTCTGGTGGCCTGGCGACTTAGGGTGCTGGGCCACAAGAAGTGCGACCGCATCGATCAGGCGGCACTGCTCGCCGATCTCTTCGAAGTGCTCTTGACTTCTGGGTTACACCACCCATTCGTAACGAAGGCGGAAGTGTGTCTCCCATAGGGTTCAACAAAAACACCCCACTTCTTCAGGGGTAAGAGACTATGGTATGTGGAAATTCAGCGCCACCGTCGGCCAGAACATCTCTGGGAAGTAATCCGCTGCAAGGATACTCCAGAAGCTCCTGGGCTTAGACTCAGGGTCTGGCCCTGTGTTGCCCCACTCATCAACCCGGGGTGGCTGAGGGACCGATAGAGGTACCTAGGCAGACCTCTGGGATAGTAAGCTTGGCAGTGGAGAATACGGCAAACGAGCTGACTGGCCGCCGAATTCCGGGCCATCCTCCGAAGAGTGAGGTGACCTGGCCACGATGTCATGATACGAGGGGCTGATAACCACAACTTCCGGAACATGATCTGCGGCTACCGGCGACAGGTCGTGTCATTTCTCTACCGTCATTGGCCCCCAAAATAACTCTCCGTGATCTCTGGTAGAGGTAGAGGGCTCTTCTAGTGACAGAGGTGGTGGTTTCGCGGTCGAGACCAGCGGAATTCCCAAGATTTCTTCCTCTTTGATGTACCTGCAGAGAGAGACGGGAATCTGGTGGACCTAAAATTCAGGGAGAATGAGGCTGACGCGTTTGGTTCCTGCCCCAGTCCTTGATATGGAGGAGTGAGGAGAAGGTTCCATCGCTGAATCGCATTCCGCTTCTGAGTCGGAGAAGCGGGCAGGTTTGATCTCCACCTGGGCCTTCCCAGGGTTCTTCTTGTTGCGGCGACGACCCGCTCTCCTGCCCCGGGGTGGCTCTTCGGGACAGGGTTGACCCCTATCAGGCATCCTCGGGGCGGCGCTGGCGCCGTGAAGGAGAGGGCCCCCACTCGAGATAGCCGGGGTGCGAGGGGCACCGGGGAAAATGTCGAAGGGTACATGGGGAAGAACTCCATGAACATTACCCATGTGGACGTGGCCTCTGTTGGAACCGGCAGGAGCATGGGGAGGACCCCCATGGTCGATGCGATTAGAGCGAGGCTGACCTTCACTCCTCGAGTTGATGGGGCGAGGAGGACCTTCGCCGGTAGCAGAGAGGACGTAGGGAGGGCCCCCACGTTGGAGAAGGACCGGATGGACGGCGCCTTCAGGTTGGCGGTCGGGGGCAGGAGGATGGACTCCATACCCTGTATAGTGGGCACGGGAAATGTTTCCGCGCTGAGCGTCACTGCCGCGGGGCAGGTCTTCCTGTGGGATGGGGGTAGCACGAGGCATGCCTCCATGACGAACCTCGGAGTGGGGAAGGCCCACACTATGTGGAGTAGTGGTATGGGGAGGACCTCCGTACGGGGTGACATTACTGCGGGTTAGCTCGCGGCGGTCACCACTTGGGCCTGCAACCCGGAGAGTCAACCTAGCACGCCCGTGGGGCGGTTGGGGTCTCGATCCTGGTTGGGTGAAGGAGTGCCCCTGCTCAGTGTATGCAGGGGCTTCACGATGCACGTCAGTGGTGGATCGGGCCACTGTAGCTGTCGACATCGACGCGCCCGGGCGAGCGTCCTCAGCCTGTGCCCAGCACTGACGTTGGGTCAGGAGAACAAGTGCAGGTGGTGCAGGGACGTAGCCTGCCTGCTCTTCCATCGGGGCCGGACGGCGGCACTGATGCGGCCGGGCGGGAGCTCTCGCCTGGGGCCCTCGGGTCGGGGCCCTGAGCGGGCTGAGCCGGACGGTTCCGGCCTCTTCAGCGTAAGGCGAGGAGTCGTCAAGGCGTTCCAGAGACATGCTCCCGAAACGGTTGAATGTTGGGGTGGGGAGTAGGGGCTCCCTGCGCAACCTGTTAGGGCGGCATTGACGGCGTGGCCTGGAGGCCTCCAGGTCCAAGAGGGTCATATCCCGGGTGTGGATGAACCCTTCTTCCTCGTACCTACGCACGAGGTTGTTGATCACCCTTCGTTGGATGACCTCTGATGGGGAAAGGGGATGTGGGCGCCCCGTATCCCGCGATGTGGCGGCCATCGTGGCGGTAGCGACATTACGTGGGGTGGCCGTAGTGGTGTTGCCCCTGCCCCTGCATGGGCGGGGAGCGGACGGTGATCGCGTCTCTATAACAGCAACCTGGTTCCTGAGAACGAAGGGATCAACTCATCAGTACTGAGAGGAAAAGGATTGACAGCCAGCGCCCCATCGTCCTTTCATTCTCCACGTCTGTAAGAAGGATCCATGCCAACACGCTGCAGAACGGAGTGGCCCACATTCTACTGCCCTGACTTCCGGTGAGTTTCACCACAGGCCCGCTATTTTCTTGGAGGGACCAGGCAACGGATACCTGGATCCGGTGACACATCAATCTACTGGTGTTTCGAACGCTACTAATATCCATATTGAGGAGAATAATTTTACGTCGGGTTCACCATTTCTGTTTCCGACGCTTTCGCCAGGGCGCGTGCGTGCTTTCCGCTCTGTATTCGAATGGGAGGACGCGCAACGCTTCTGTTGCCCCGCATTCCCGCTTTCCAAAGGCGGGCAGCATTCACTCCTTATTTCAGGGACGTCTTCTCCTTGATCGAAACAGGATGATGGGATGTCAGTTCTTCCTCCTGTGGATTCCTCCTCAGAATTCGTCACCTAGTCCAGGTCTCCCTTATACATTTAATACGTAGTTCGTGAAACTCTTCCCAGTTCCATGTTTCCATGGACGCCGGTTAATTACACTGCTTCTGTCGGGACATTCCAAGGGGTCCGGTCAGGGCAGCAACCTTCAGTCAGGGGAGTAGTCACGTTGAGGCATCAGTAGCATGTCTGGATGCTGGGGTACCTAGCATGTCTGTCTGTTATCCTTGGTTACAAGGCTTCTCGAGGGCGTGGAGGCCCGAGGCATCCCACATCGAGCGCAGGGAATTATATGTCATAGACACATATCTGATGTTTTCCTCAGCTTCTTGTGCTCAACACAGGGTATGCCGCGAGTTTAACGTCTAGCGGAGACGGATCAACCCAACCAGAGCATTATCTAGAACATATCGGATTGAGGGATCCTCCTTGAAGGGATGTCGATACCGGGGCCAACCCATGGATGGCAGCGAAGAGGAGCGTACTGACACGGTGTCACCGAGATAAGATGGTCCTGGAGAGAATCGGGATGGGTGATAGGTGGATGGATGAAGTGGAGGGGACATGAAATGGGATCATCGCAGAGGCGACAGTGAAGTTGGGCTTGAGCCTTGAAGAGGCTTCCTACATATCCCTGTGGGAGGGAATCAAAGTCCGCGTAGTTTGGGATGGTGCCGATGAACTGACATGAAGGTGGACCTTGGCCCGATGGATGTCGTCAGCGAACCAACGTAAAGGTGGACCTTGGCCTGATACGTCAGCGAACCGACGTGAAGGTGGACCTTGGTCCGATGGGCATCGTCAGCGAACCGACGTGAGGGTGGACCTTAGTCCAATGAGAGATGGGATTGAACCTCGGGGAGGCTTCCTACGTACCATGCCTTGACATGGATCAAAGACCAAGTAGTTCAGGTTGATTGATGGAATACAGTTTAACGTCATGCGGGACGGTAGTGAACCCTGACGTGAATAAACGACGGGCAGTGGGTGTCGGTCAACCGACGTAAATGAGGGACCTTGGTCTGATGGGAGATGGGCTTGAACCTCTGGGAGGATTCCTACGTACCATGCCTTGACACGGATCAATGTTCTCGTAGTCCGCTGAAAATTGGGGGCTTGGCACACAAACAAGAAGACGGTTTGGGCCAATTTTTGTTGGGCTTGAACCTCGGGGAGGCTTCCTACGTACCATGCCTTGACATGGATCAAAGTCCTCGTAGTTCGGATTTGGAAATGCAGTTTAACGTCATGCTGGACGTAGGTGGAACATGACGTGAATTGGATGATGGGTGGGCTTGAACCTGGTGGAGGCTTCCTACGTACCACGCCTTGACATGGATCAAAGACCTCGTAGTTCATATGGGGCTTTGTCAGTGGACCGACGTAAAAGTGGACCTTGGTCCAATGAGTGGTGGGATTGAACCTCTAGAAGGATTCCTACGTACCATGCCTTAACATGGATCAAAGAACTCGTAGTTCGGGGTGGGAATGGGTGTGCAGTTTAATGTCATACGGGACAAGGGGGTATACAGTTTAACGTTATGCTGGACGAGGGCGAAACTCGACGTGAAATGAACGACCGAGCAATGTGGCATGAACCTCATGGAGGCTTCCTACGTACCATGCCTTGACATGGATCAAAGTCCTCGTAGTTCAAGTGGGAATGGGTCGCAGTGGCTTACCACTGGACCAGAATGCAGTTTAACGTCATGCTGGACCGGGGTGAGACCCGACTTGAAATGACGGGTGGCTTGAACCTCATGGAGGCTTCCTACGTACCATGCCTTGGCATGGATCAAATTCCTCGTAGTTCAAATGGGATGAGTCACAACGGCTTTCCATTGGAATGGAATGCAGTTTAACGTCGTGCTGGACGAGAATGGGACCCGACGTGAATTGACGGGTGGGCTTGAACCTCAGGGAGGCTTCCTACGTACCATGCCTTGGCATGGATCAAAGACCTCATAGTTCGGATGGGTTCGTCGGTGAATCGATGTGAAAGTAGACCCGGGGGTCCACGATTGGTGGTGGGCTTGAACCTCGTGGAGGCTTCCTACGTACCACGCCTTGACATGGATCAAAGACCTCGTAGTTCGGATGATGGGTGTCAGGGTCGGTGCTCACTCTAATCCCACATGAGTCATGCTCGGTGTGAGAAACAAGAGGTTGCAAGGACCTGACGATCACGTCGCGAAGGATGCGTCCATGAGAAGGGAAGAGGGCCTTAAGCGTTAGGCGTCCCATGGTGTTGGGACTTACTCTAGGATGGAGTCCCATGGTGTGACAAAGCGCGAGAAAGATGGACCTTGGCCCAATGATGGGAGGTGCCTCATCCCATATCATGCCCTCCACTGACCTTGGTGGTGGGGAAGTACGGAGATGCAGAGGTGCAGCCATCCGTTGGGGAACTAGGGTCGCCCTTCTCCTACGAACATACGCCACTCTGACAAGGAGGATCTCATTCCATGTGAGGAAGAGTTCCATTCCCGTGGAGACGAGTGGGCGTAAAAAATGTTCGACCTGGGGACACCCTTCGTGAGGGAGACGAGGTCGGATCACAGTTTAATGTCATATGTTGAGGACGTGGTGCTTGGCAGTTTAACGTCCTGCAGCTCGGACGAGGTGGGTTCACTCCACACCCCTAGAACATACATAACCGGTACCCTATGGTCCATGGGGAAGGGAAGGTACCAGTAAGGACATGGTTAAAGGGGGTCGCGGAACAAACCATCGAGGGTTCCACGTTAGTGTGGCTATGCGAAGAAGTAACAGCCGTTAGCGTGCCTATGCGAAGAAGCATTGGGCGAAGCAATGCTACGGGTGGTATTGTCCAAGGGACATTGAAATCACATCGTTCAAACCTAGAGGGTCGCACGGGAAGAGGAATTGCTAAGAAAAGGAGTGTTCTTCGCGAAGTGGAGTGCCTTGCCCTTAGCATGGGGAATAGGTGTGAGTGGGATGTGCTTCGCGAAGTGGAACAGTATTCGCAGAGCACTACCTCGTGAAGAAGAGGTGACTCACGGAGTAGGGTCCTGCGAAGCAGTGTTCTTCGCGATGTGCAGCGATCCTGCCTTAGCATAAGGATCACTAGCATGGGTTGGGTGTCTCGCAAAGCATAAACGCTCCACGGCTGCCCGGGTTCCCTTGGGAATCCCCTTCCATCGCGAATGCCCTTGAGCTTCGCGAAGGGCATCCCTCTCGGAAGCGGGGCTCAAAACAAGACAATACAGAGGAGTCTCGCGAAGTAGAAGTACCTCACGGATCTCATGATTCCCGGGGCAAAGCGTGCTTCGCAATTCGGGAGAGGAGAAGCCGAAATGTCAGATTGTCCGTCCTCGGGACTCAAGGGGAGTCCAATATTTATTGGGAAGGGGCGCCGCGAAGTAGAACTCGCGTGCCGCCTTCGATGCTTCGCGGCGCACTCGCGAACGTCAACGTCGTCCGCAGAGCATTACCACCTCAGGAGCTTCGCGGCGGCTCGCGAACGTCAAATGCGTTCGCGGAGGATTACCGCCTCAGGAGCTTCACGGCGGCTCGCGAACGTCAAATGCGTTCGCGGAGGATTACCGCCTCTGGAGCTTCGTGGTGGCTCACGAACGTCAAATGCGTTCGCGGAGGATTACCGCCTCTGGAGCTTCGCGAGACCGCGATGGTCAGGGCGCTTCACGTGGGTGCTTCGCGGTGGTACTTCGCGGCATTGCTTCGTGGCGGTGCTTCATGGCGGTGCTTCGCGGTGGTGCTTCGTGAGGCAGCACACCAACCTTCTTTTTTCGTTCCTTTGTTTCAGGCCATATTTTTGGCGCCAACAACACATTAACTTTCTTCCAAGATCACTGCCTTTACATGGTTTCAGGGATAGAAAATTGTCTCCCTCAGATCACTTCTGATTACTCCCCCTTTCTCCTTGTGTTGGAAGAATTTTCACTCAATTTAACGACATAAAGGTCGATTCAATGGTTTAGAACCAAATCATACAACCTCAACAATAAATGGATGCTCTGATGAATTCTCGTAATCACCCACTGATGTAATTTATTTTCCCATACACTGATATGTTATGGAAATAAATTTTGAAAACTGATTTGGTCAAATTTTAGGCTTCCTTGGGTGTTCTCCATACTATTATTGTATCCTTGTACCACTACAATTTTCGCATACCATTCAACTCCTCCAAATACTATCTGGCTCCTCCATGAACTTCCCTTCTCGGCGTACTGCCTTGCTCCATGTAATAATCCAAGCCTATATGTATTGTCCTACTCTGTGTACTACCTTGCTCCGCTGCACACTGCGAGGGCTACCTATGTGAACCACATTCTCTTCCGCGTACATTTTCCTTATGCAGATGATTCTCTCTTCGTACCGTCTCCTCCACCACGTACCACTATGGACTTCACTAAATTTTATCCAGAAATTTTATTCTTCAATCACATCTCCAACAATGAGGATTATTATTCCTTATATAGGCACATGAATCTGGAAATTTCAGTAATCTGATTTACCCAAATTTTTAATATGGGATTACTACTTCTGTAAAATGAACTCCATTTGTGTATTACAAGGCTCCACTACATACCTCTCATGTTTCGCAAAATACCTCAATCCATCCAACCTTTTTCAATCCACATAATACATTCCTTCAACATGTTCTATCACTGCATACAATTTTTCATTTATTCATTCAGAATTTTGTGTACCACAGGCCTTCAATGTGTACCACATGCCTTTACTAGATACTATTTCTATGAACTATTTTAAGTCCCATGCACCACTCCACAAACCGCTCTGTGCACCACTCAATGCACCACAACGCGCACCATTCTGCCTACCTCTCCCACTGACTGGAATGCGGTTGCGAACCATTTTGAGAACATGGAATACAGTCCATGTTCCTTGTTATGTTGTTCCCTTATATTACCTTTTCTGTTTCTGTTCCTCATAACATTCACTAATATCGGAAAACCCATTCTTTCCCAATACCAAACTCTCAATCTTGAGGACCAAAAATTTGTTATGCACTTGTAAACTACTCCACCTAAAATATTTCTTTCCGACTCAATTGTATAACCTCATTCCTTGAAAACTACATAGTTCTCATGTGTATATTGAAAACAAACACAAAACAAACACCATTATTATCAAAAAACAACCTTGGTTTAAAAATATCCCCAATTGGGGTTGTTGGAAATCACAAGATAAATTCATTTATGCGCCAACCGCGATCAAAACATAAACCTTATAGAAACCACAGAACTATCACGCTATGTATATGTGAGCAGTGCTCTGTGTAAAAAACATGAGAGAGGATATAAATTGAGTTCTCATTGATCCTTTTACATCTTTACTCTCCATTGTATTTATCCATTCTCCCCCATTGTCAATAAATCCGAAAAAATTTATTTAAAAATTGTAGTTCTCTTAAAGAACTCACATTGGATCGTATCTCCCCCATAAACATAAAAAACTTCCACATAAATATTAACATAGTTAAAAAATTTGAGGAGTGGGTAATTTCATAACCACCTTATGCACTGGGAGGTGGCCAAACACTAAGGTTCAACTGATGATTCTCAAAAAACAGCCACTGACAGTGGCATGGTCATAATGTCAGCAACTTGTTCATCAGTTCCCACATAGTCCATTTTGATCATGAATTGTTCAACATTTTCCATAATGAAGTGATATCTGAACTCAATGTTATTAAAGTGAGAATGATGAACCTGATTTTTCATAAGATTAATTGTTCTCATGTTGTCACATTAAATCACCATTAGTTGTTTCCCCCATCAGATATGTCATTCGATTGCTGCTTCATCTAAAGTAATGTAGAGCAAGCCTTGGTAGTAGATATATATTCAGATTTAGAATTATAAAGTGTTGTACATTACATTTTGTTACTTACCAATCCAGGACATTTTATCCCAATATATAATTCTCCACCACTATAGAATTTCTATCCACTACATCTCAATCCCAGTCCGCATAAAAAAAAGCAGACAGTTCACTACCTCTTCCAACCAAAAAGTATATCCCATAATTATGTGTACCTTGAATGCATCTCATGATTATTTTCACTACCTACATAAGTTCATCCATCAGATTAATCAGAAATAAGGCCACAAGTCAAGTTGCAAAGATAATACCCAGTTGTGTTTCCATCATGTACAATATGCTTCCAATGATTCTTTTGTACATGGTGGGATCTATAGAAGTCCCTTCCTCATAATTCACGAGCATTGTTCCAACCACACTTTTAGTTAAAACTATATTGGAATAATTCATATTTAATTTCATTAGTGGTTCTCTTGAATACATTTCATGAGAAATGAACTTGGAATCCTTCTTCTGAATAACCAGTGACCATTAAAAGCATGTGAATTCATCAATCATGGGAATTTCAAATTCTGATTCCATGTGATTATAAAATTAATCCACTGATCCATTACTACTTACACCAGATATAATATCATCAACATATACAAATAAAATGAATTGATAATTTCGTGATTTTTTCACATAGATATTTTGATCCATTCCACCTTTTTTTAAACTCATGCTTTCTCAAATAAGAGTCCAAATGCGAGTACTAGTCCAATGGTTCTTATTGAAGGCCATGGAGAGAATTATTTAATTTGATAACATAAAATTAAGAATTTAAATTAAATAACCATACATGTTGGTCAATGTAGATGTCTTCATCTAATAATCCATTTAAGAATGATGTCACGACTTCTATTTCATACAATTTACAACCACTTTGGATGCCCATGGCTAGAAATAGCCTGATTAACTCCTATCTCACTATAGTAGAAAATGTCTCCTCAACATCAACACCTCTGATTTTTGAATACCGTTTACAGACCAAGCATTCATTATTTATGAACACTTTTCTATGATCATCAAAAAATTTCATAAAAATCCACTTTTTACTAATAATATTGTGATCGTTAGGTATTTTTAAAAGATCGCACGTCATATTTGATTCAATTGGATCTAACTATTCATTCATTACTTTTATCCATGACTCATCCATTGTGGCCTCTTCAAATCAGAATGGTTCCAAAACTGATAGAAATTCAGAATGTTCGTTATTCCTCATTCTCCTTGTCTGTGTACTTACATTCTGATCCACAATAATTTTGGGCTAATCAATCTCTTTTCATCGATTTCTCCTTTATAGTTCAACAAATTTATCTCCAGCTATTTCTTCCTCTTCAGAATCTTATTTAGAGTCCACATTATTATGTGACTCTTGAGTTTTTTCTCACACCTTCCTCTACCTCTATATTAAAATTTGTTCCTTGTTCACATACTTCTTCATCACCTGTTACATATGCTTATGAATTCCTTGAAGTATTCTTGTTTTTAATGACTTTTACATCACTGCAATTCAAAATTATTCTAAATAATTTCATTGAAATTTTTTAGGATATTATTTTCATTGACTATCCCAGAAATAATACATTATATGCATTATCTCCATACATCCCTTGATTCCCTTCTTTGTTTTTGATCAAAAAAATTATTCCGAAAACATCAAAATATTTAAAAGAGGGATTCCTTGCATGCCACAATTCATAGGGTGACTTCATCTCACCCATATATAAACCTGTTCGATTTTGAATATACACTTCTTCTTGTACTGTATATTTCCAGAAATGTCATAAAATACGACTCTTGATAAACATAGTTTGTCCTTGTTGTTTACCCATTGATTCATGTGCTCAATAACTCTATATTGTTTGGGGGTTCTCATAGCATCCACCTCATGTTTTATCCCATATATATCTAGGTAATTTTAACATACATTGGATGTGTATTACCCTCTATTGTCATACCGCATGACTTTGATCTTCTATCTAGTATCATTTTCGGTGATTCGACGGTAGCTTTTCTTGATGTCAAGCACTTATCTCTTCCTGTGTATAACAATCACACATTCCATTCTTTTGAAATCATCTATTAAAAGAACAAATTTCCTTTCATCATGTATACCGGAAACATTTATCATGGAACATACATCAATATGGATTAAGTCTAGATGATTTTATTCTCTTTTCTTCTTTGGCTAGTAGGAACTGCAAAGCAGTTTCCCTCACATGCATAAAACACATATATTTTATCATATACTCTTTTTATTAGGGATATACATGACTGTAATCATTTTAGATATCTTTTCCATGGCATGTTGATTGTTGTTCCATTATATTCAATGTAATATGTTTTTTCCTATTCAAATGTTATGTAACAGATGTTTTCTTTACTTTGAACTTCATATAAGTTGCCATATCTTCTATAGAATTTCATGAGAAAATTCCTAGACATTCTTCTTATAGTACATTCATTCTGATTGAATGTCACCATAAGACCTGATTCACAGAGTGGAATCCCACTAAAAATATTGTCACACATACCGCCCACATAATGGACTACAATATTCTTTTTCTCTATATTTTCTAGATCAGTACTTCCACTTCCTTTTATCATCAAGTCACCATTGTAACTAAACTTACTGTTCCATATACCATTTTCTCGAAAATCGTTAATATTTCTACATTACCCGTCATGTTGGATAAACATCCACTATCAAGAATCCATGTTCTTTTGTTATTTGTATCATTGTCATTACTTCAAAAAAATTGGTCTTTTCCATTTTCTTCTTTTCTTTCCACTAGATATTGGATTGAGTGTAGGACTCTATGGCCATTCAATTCTCTCTTCCATGTACATGGGTTCTTAATTTTAAAATTATTCTTCCAGAGGAGCACGCATGTTTGAAATAGAAACACCATCTGGTTGATGTGTATTGACTCATCTCAAATCATTGAATAAATGTCTCCTTTCATTCATTTGACGACAATACACATCTTTATGACCAATATTATTATAATGAAAACAATTTACATAGAAATTACATATTCCAGAATTATTGGTATATGAATATGTTCTAATTTGTCGAACTCCTAACACTTCAACATTAATAGATCTCTTTGCCTCCTCACAGTATGATATGGTATTTCCCAGATAGACGAAAAACTGACATTTCATGAAAGGAAATATCTAATAACTTCGATTTCTACTCATGAATTCTTCCAAAGGAAAATAATTTGACTACCTTTAGTTTCTGTAAACTCAAGGATAATCATCAGTTCTAGTTTCATTTTTATTTATGGATTTCATTTTCTACATATCTGGTAAATTTTAAACTTATTCAACATCCATATTGCCTTAGTTCAGGTTCACTTTATTTATTGCTTTTTACAATTCATAATTACAACATATTCAAATATTTCCCATGAATGTGGGTCTTTGATCACTCTAGAAATTTTCATCTCCACCCAAACCATGTATTTCTCTCATTAGCAGCTCATCATCTGAGAACCTTCCAAATTTAATTTTCTTGTTTTCTTCATATGAAATTGTATCACTTTTGTGTTTACTTATTAGAGTAGCAACCTATTCTTCATGTCCTTCAATAGTCGTGGATATCTCATCCAGTCTCATAGTAAGGTAATTGATTTCCATTGCTTCTTCTTCAATTCTGATTTTTTATTCCACAACATTATCAGTACATTCAATGATTGAGGTTATAGCATTCTTCTGTTCATCCACATATTATATTTTTTCATCCATCTGATCAATATATTATTATTATTCCTCCACAATTGATTTCCACTTATTAAATCCTTTATAATTAATCTTAATCTTTCCAAATTATTCCTAATGTTTCTGCTTGAGATCTGAAATAATAGTAACCTAATTATATCTTGCTTTATATGTCAATGGTTCTGACATTTCAATGGCAGCCTCATAGAAGAATAATTCCCTATCTTAAATTCAGTTTCATCTTCCTCATAGAATTCATTGTCATCATTTTCCTCCTCATAGACAAAAATCTTTTTATGTAAATTCTTTTCAAATTTGATGATTCCCTTATTGAAGAATGTTTTTTGAGACTTATACTTGATTTAAACATAACTTTTCATAATAATAAAATTTTCATGAGCACCAAGAGGCAGTGTTCCCAACACTTCTACAATGAAAATAATACTGAGGTGACATCCCATCAAATTTCCTTCTTCCCATATTGAGCTTCATAGAATTGAGGGAAAGTGTTTCTTTTTCCTCAGAAAATCATTACTACTATCTCATGAAACATTTAGTTTTTCCATGGATTTGAATGACATTTCCTTTCTCACATGTGCCATAGATTCTTCTGCTTTTATTCTCATTTCAAAAGATGATAGAATATTTAGAAGATCACCCACTTAGAGTTTGGAGAGATCACATTCCTCAAGGACAGACACCTTTTAATTTTAATGGGGTGGATGTCACATCACAATTTTATTCTCTATGTCAATGTCTTTGATTTTTCTCCTAGAACTCGTATTGATTCTATACCTTCTGTAATTCGATTAAAAATTGACTCTGCATTCTCATCAGGATACATCCTAAGATCATCAAACCTATATTGTAGAATGTAATGATTTTACTCCTTCACATTGTGATCTTCTTAAAAAATGTTTTCTAGTTTATTCCACATTAACATGGATCATGTGAAAGTCATTACAATTAGATATGTAGAATTTGAAACAACTATAGTGAGATCATTTTGGGATTTTTCATCACTTCCTATCAATTTTCTGTCTGTATCTCTCATCAAATGTCTCGTAGGATCAGTGACTTGTCATCCATGAATAGTTGAAAATAATACATTCATTCCAAGAGATCTTAGGTGAGATCTCATTATATTTTTTAATATTTGAAATTTACATTGATTGAAGAGGATAGCTCCCCTAATGTTTATTGGATTATCCATGACAGTAGAAGATAGATTCAACACTAGAATCAATTACACTCCGATTCAATTTGAAGGACCCCAGAACACTTTGAGAGGGTAAGAGTGAATCGGGGCGTCAATGTTTTCATTTAAGTTGATTTATCTTGTTCCCATGTAGGTAGGAACCTGTTAAACCTATCTGAAGAGGATATGCAGAAAATAAACAATCACATGCAACATAATGGCACAACAATTTTACTTGCTTCACCACTAAGGGATACATCCAAGGAGAATATGCCAACAGTGTGTCGGTCGTACCAAAACCACTAATCTTCACATGATGTGAATTAAAAGTGTTTAGCACAGTCACTCTATGATAGGCGCACTGTCTTTACATGGTTATAGGGATAGTAGACAACGTCCCTCAGATTACTTCCTATGATTCTCCATTGCTCACTTTATTGGAAGAATCTTCACCTACATTAATGACATGAAGGTTTCTTCAATGGTTTAACATTAGATAATTCACCCAAAACTGTTAATGGATTATCTGTTGAATTCATGTATTCACCCATATTTATTATTTATTTCCTCATACACTGATATGTTATGGAAATTAATTTCGAAAACTAATTTGGCCAATTTTCAGGAATCCTTGGGTGTTCGGAATACTGCAGCTATTTCCACGTACCATGAATATTTTTTCATACTGTTTATCTCATCCGTTTAACAACCATCTCCTCTACGAACTACCCTTCTCAGTGTAGTTCCCTACTCTACATATTTCTCCACTCCACCAAGTATCGCCCTGATCTATGTACTGCCTTGGTCCACCGCATTCTGTGAGGGCTATCTGTAGGATCCACACTATTTTCCACATACCGTTCTTCTTACGCAGATGATTCTCTCTGTGTACTGTCTCCTCCACCCGCTACCACTTCAGACTTCCATTAATTTCTTCAGGAAGTTTTGATCTTCAGTTACATCCCCCAACAAAGAAGACTATTGATCCTTAAATGGTCATATGATTCATCAAATTTAGGTTATTGGATTTACCCAAATTTTCAATTTGGGATTACAATAGTTATAAATGAAACTAAATCCACATACTATTAGAGTCCACCGCGTACCAATCATGTTTCTTGAACCACAACAATCGTGCCAACCTTCGTACTCCGTGTACCAAGTAGATTGTTTTGTAACCCAAGAAAACATGGATCCTATTGGATTAGTAGTAGAAAAAAGTATAACCCAACTTGATTTATGGATTTACTACAGTGTTAATATGAATTTAAAAAATTAGTAAGGAAAATTATTGTATTCCGAGAAGATTTTTTAATATATAAGTGAAAATTTATTTACCTAATTCCCTTACAATATGCATTAGAAACTGGTTACACTTTAAATGATCCTTTATTAGATTCTGATAATGATTTTTCTATTTAAATTTGGAGTAGTTCTCTTTTATCTATAAAATTGGTGTTTAATCTCATTAAATACTCATATTATCAAATATTTTCTTTTTAAATCATTTTATGATTGTATTTAAATTATCAAAATTATTTCTCAAAACACTGTATCCTTTTAAACATATTTTAAATTTATGAACGCAATTTTATTTGTTCCAAAAGGTGTGTTTCTTTATTTGTTATTTTTTTAATTTTTATTTATTACCACCATTTTCTACTTTTTATATATTGACTAAAATTAAATTAAATATCAAATCATTATCATTATATTTAAGTAAATTATTGTTTTTAATATTATCTTTTTCATCTTTTAGATTTACGAAATTCAGAATTTTAATCCTCTTTACTTTTATAAATTATGGGAATAAAGATTATCATATTTTCACCTTACAATAAAATATTATCATTTTATTCAATAATAATATTATTAATGATTATAAATTCATTAGTAAAATAAATTATTATGGCTCCACCAGTATTTAATTATTAAATTTCATTATGAATGTGATTATCTTTTTAATTTCATGAATTATAATCAAAGTAAGAGTCTAAAATAATTTGAGTTGTATTTTCAAATAATGAAATATTATCAACATTTTTTGTGGTAATTATCTTAGTAAATTGAGAATAATTTACCTCAAATGTAATACTAATCATGGAAATATTCCATATCTCTTATTAATATCTAGAATCACTTATTGAGAAAAAAAATTTCTGTGTTGTACAAAAATCAAAAAAAAATATTGTTTTTGATTTCTTATTTTCTCATAGCCTTTATTTTGATGAGTGTGTATATGTAAATAAATCCTTATGTGTCCTTTATTCTTGATATTATAACATGTTAAATATGATACATAATTGTAATTAGTAAGATGAAATTTATTATATTCACTTTTAAACTTCAACATGAACTTCTTATTCTTACCTTTTTTGAATGAACAAGTAAAAATTCATACTGAAGTGGTATATATACTTTTAAAATTCCAAATAATAGTATTTAGAGGAATTTGAAGTATAATAAACATTGGATTTAAATTAAATTCATTTCCATTTAGTGTACACCTCATCATAAATATTTTTTAGATCACATGCATAGTGAAATAGAGAGACTATATATTCATCTAATATATTCTACGTGAAATTATTACCTTCAAAAATGTACAAATTCCATACAAGCCATATTATTAGAATTGAACTTAGTAATAATTCCAGTTGAACAGTGTTTTCCATGAGAAATATAAGAGCACTCATACCATCAGTGATACTAGTGAACCAATGGAATATCATATTTACATATTATTCTTCTCCCATCCTGATGTTCAACTATTTTGATCAATGTATTCCAATCATGGTTCTCATCTACTTATCAGTTCCATAGTGAACCAATGGATGTTCTCTTGCTGTACCCAAAACTCAAGATGCTCAGTGGGAGCCATCCGATATGTTGGCATAGATATCATTGTCTTCCTGAGGTATAAGCCAATATAGAAGTCCACCTCTCTATGAGGTGGTGGTCTTGGAACATCGTCATGGAAAAAATCTGCTTACCGGTCCACCACTATATAAAAAGTTTGACTCTCTACGTCAACTGTTCCAAAGTTAAGGCAAGCCAACTGATGAATGATCAGTTGCACCCTCCTTCGAGTATGTCCGTACTATGCTGTAAGGGCTCCCTTCTCACCGGTGAATATAAACCTGGTCTCATCTAAGTGGAGACACCACACTTTTCACCTAATACAGTCAATCTGAGTATGGACTGTAGATAACCAGTTTATACCCAATATGATGTCATAAGGCTTTGACACCACTACTAGGAGATCCCATCCAAAGCTCTCGCCTCCTAGAGTAAGCTCACAATGCCGGAACCAGTGCGTAATCTTCATGTCTTGTCCCGTAGGAGCCTCTATCCATAAGGATCGAGCAAATGAGTCCGTAAGAAATTCCAAGCTCCAAATGAGGGCAATTGAAATGAAAGAGTGACTGGAACCTGTGTCTATAAGAACTAATGCTAAGGTGGAGTAGACACAGATCGTAACTTGAATCATCTCTAGAGTACTGTGATAGTAGGCCTTAGCTTCCTGAAGCTGAGCTCTCCCCTGTCCACCCATTCCCTATGGTTGGGGTGGACCTCCGGGTGTTGGTGGTAGTAACACCTCGTAACATTGTCCACAGCCACCTACACGTCCAGCTCCTCTGGAAAATCCTCCTCCTCCTTGAAGACCGCCACATTTAGACCTCTGACTCTACCTGGGAGCTCCCTCAACTATCTAATGATCATCTATACGGCAGGTTGGATAGTTACAAGACATGTCACCCTACCCGCTGCATGAGTAACATTGTCTGGTCCTAGCATGTCTGGCTCTATCACCACTCTAGGTGCCCCGCACAACCGATTCTGAGACGTGCGGTCATCCACCTATAGTTCTGGCCCTCTTATACCTCTATGAGATCTGTCTACTACCAGCTGTAGAAGACTCCGCTGCATGTCGTCTAGTAGTGGGACTCACTACCCGTGACTGCTCAGCAAGGAAACTCTTCATTATTAGGGATCTCTCTAACACCACCTCCTGCGTCTGGATCCTATGTGAGATCATTTATGTTCTAATATCCCATTTGAGCCCCTGCTCAAAGGTCTCAGAACTGAAAAATGGGTCTCGTACCATATCTATGGAGTAGCACAAGAGGACGATGAACATCTATGAGTACTTTGCTACTGTCATGATGCCCTCTTGTAGATGAAGTAGCTCCTGTATCGGCACCGCACGAAGGGTGTCTCGTACAAACACCTCCTAGAAAAAGCTCTCAAATTCTGCCAAGATTTGGGTCACCTAGTCATGAAACTGGTGCATCATGCTGAATCATCTACATGCTGCTGCCTGAAGGAGAATCGCGGCAAGGATCACCAAGAAGTCTCTTGGTGTCCCTACGAGCCTCAAGACTCTCAGCACATTCACCATCCATTCCTCAACATCCTGTGGGTCTGTATCTCCCCTAAACCTGGGTGGCATCTGGCACTAGAACTCATGGAATGCGCTCAAGTGACATGCATCATCTACTACTGGGGCTAGTGGTATTGGTGGCCTAACCGGAAGTAGTACCGCTGGTACATCTGCTGGGAAAGGGCCATGCATTGAGGCCTCATTTCTCGGTGGGCTATCCGTACATTCGACTCTCAGGGCTCTAACGGGTCATCCGCGGGGAGGCATCCTGAAAGAAATAGATACGACATAGTCAATAGATTATAATAGGTGAGCTGACCAGGTTGAGAAGAGTTAAAGAAAACTTTTTAAAAAACGCACGTAATCATTATCTTCATGCACTAAGGTGGAAATCAGAAGCCAGGGTCCTAGTGTATGGATACGTTGGCCACCCACACCAACATTGGACTCCCTAAACTAAAAACCACAATTATTACCCTTAACACTACTGCTTCACATAAAAGAAATATCAGAGTTCTATGTTCTGTGGTAGAACCGACTCCACTGATACCAATTTGTCATGACCCATCCCCAGGGCCCATAATGTGACTACCCCAAGCCCGTGTTCCATAGGCCAGGGGTTGGAGACTAGAACCAAAAGTGTAAATCCCTAAACTGGGATGGAATTGTCTTTATAACTATAAAAAACACATCTGAGTACTCACCCGGATGAAAAACACTATTTAAAACGGTATACAAAAGAATTGCTGGAAAGTAAAAAGGGGACATAAATACAAGCCCTATAGGAAAGTACAAGTACAACTGAAAGAAATTATAATTCAAGAAAAGTAAAGAAGCTACTAGGTCATCCTTTGGGGTTCATACCTAAAGGGTAGGTACAGATGGCCTCCTCAGCACTCTCATCCATCCGTGTCCTCTGTGTACCATCACACTAGTTGGTCCACCTCCGGGTACCGTCCAGTCCTGCTACTCGATTCCTCATTCGGCGTTGTCTTTCATCTATAACCAACACAATGAGGTGAAGGAATAGCCCGTGAAGGGGTGAGTATAACGATACTCAGTTGGGACACCTAGATAATCAAGGTCTCAAAAAATCCATCAAGGATAAACCACAAAGTATGAAATCAACGGATAACAATTACTTAGGTATATTCCCATACATATACCTATGTTGTCTAGTAAGCCATCTCAATCATGAGGAAAAACAAAAAAGTCATGGATTCAGCTCAAACTGTGATTTCTATTAATCTGAATCATTGACTGATGGATAACTCCTCCTCTATCGAGTACAGTGGGTCTGTCGCGTCACATAGAGGTCCTTCCCACTAACATTGACTGGTGATGTAGTCCTCCTGTCGTGTATTATGGATCTGTTGGGCTCATACAGAGGCACTCTCCACCGTGGGTCTATTGCGCTCACACAAAGGCGCTCCCCAGGTAGCATACTGAGGTACTCCACCTGTCGAGTAATGTGGGTATTCTGCGATCACATAGAGGTTCTCCCCACTATGGGTCTGCGGCTCTCACACAGATGCACTCTCCACTAGGAAAGTCAAATCACTCCAAGTCGAATCAGTCATCAGTCGTCAGTTTTCAGCCAGCTACTAGGTTCCTACAAAAATTCCTACTCGTCTCTGGAAGATATGCTCCACAAGCTATTGGTCAATACTCCAACTGTCATGAAGTACCACATATAAGTATTTCAAAGGTCCTCTAGTACATAGGGGTCTCTATGCAATAGACAATGCGTCAGTTGGACGCCCGGTCTGATAGTTATTATCCTTCTAGTCATGGGGGCCTGGTTGGATTGATGTACGATCTGACCTGACCATATATCAACTATACCCCGAACTCCAGTGGGGTATTCTCAAAGGGACGGATTCACTCCAAGATTACTAGAACCATTGACGGTTTATCAAACAGACATTTGGTGCCAATGATATGGCCCAAGAAGGTAATGGTTTAGCAATGGGCCTCGGTCCGATCTGATTGGGTTTGACCGACTCGTCCCAACACCGTCTGGTATGACCCGGTCTGGGTTAACCTGGATAGACATGATGGGTCTGATGTAGCCCGTTGGGTGGGTCATCCCACTATGTTAGGCCCGGTCTGCTGGGTCCGGCCCAGAGGACTACGAGGGATGTTTGTCCAGGATACCACCATGCATGAGGGTCGGCCCGAATGCCGGGGCCGGTTCACCAATGAAGTGAGGGGTGATACTCGGGAGGTCAGCATTCAGGAGGCCGGCGGGCAGGTCGTGCAGGGCGCGAGAAGGCCGGCTGGACACCGAGCAGGCCGCAGGTGCATCGTGCAGGGCATGGCAGGCCGCGGGGCAGGCCATAGGGGTGCCGGGCAGGGCACAGGGGCACGGGTGGGCCACCGACAGGGCGCGAGGGTGCCAGGAAGGCCACAGGTAGGGGTCGGGCTGGCAGACCACACACCGACAGGGCACAAGCGCACCAGGTAGGCATCCAACAGGGTGTGGGGGAACCGGGAAGGCCGATGATAGGGCACGGGGGCACCTGGAAGGCCGACTGCAGGGCGCGGGGGTGCCTGGTAGCATGAAGGGTGCGTGGGTCGGGCCACCGTTAGGGCCAGGCAGGCTATGGTGTCATGAGAGCAGTGCACGGGGTAGGTCGTAGGTTTGGCCAGGGTGTGCGAGGGGGTGCTAGGCATGGTGCCAGTGGTGTTCAGTCGGATGCACTGGTGCACCGTGCGGGCGGTGCGATTCATGGAGGTTGCAGGTCGTAAAGCCTTTGTTGTTTCCGTCTTCGTCATCGTCACCTTATCACCATGCTGAGGTTCATCATAAACATGATCTGCAGAGGGGTCGGGCCATGATGGTTTGGCCCGCAGCCTCCGCGTTTCAGTTGGTAACAATTGTATCATCATGAAGTAAGAAGATTATTTTCAATTTTGATTTTAAATCACTGTAACATTTCTATTCCAACCAAAGGTTAGAAAAATAAAAAGGATATTACTCAAAATAAACCCCCCACCTTTTATTCGTAGATCGATGTTTGTCATTCGTTGACGGTGTTTCAGAAAGAATACGATGAAGATCATCATTCTCTATGTTCATCACACACTCCCAAACCTGAGCTGTGTCAGATGTGGAAGACACTCCATGTCGGTAGGATTCGAGAGAGAAAGCCGAAGAAGGTTTTTGGTGGAGTTCTTCGCATTCTTCGTTCTTCGTTTGGAGGACTTATTTTCTCCCAAGATCTTCTCTCAAGCTCCCACCAAATGAGAATTTCCAAGCCAAAAATAAGATATTTAATCTATTATTTTATTGGCACAACAATTTCAAAATGGAGAAATAAATTAAGAGGATCCCCTAAATAAATTACATGTGTTGTTGCAAATAATTAAATGAGAAAGGTTGCACCAATTAATAGTAGTGGGGTTCAAGAGACTTACCCCCCATTAATGAGGGGAGTTGGGAGATGTTCCACCCTCCCATTAATTTGTGAGTTTTAGTCTTGTGTGGTCCCCACGACGTGACCTCTAATGGGAGGTTATGTTAGGGTGGTCCCCACCACCATAACCATTCATGGGAGGTTAGGGTGTGGTGGTCCCACCTCCAACCCCCAATTAGAGGTTTTAACCAACAACCAACCACACTCTTGGTGGCTAAAAAATAAAATAAAGTGTTGTAGACATTATTTTATTATTATTTTTTTATAAAATTCCAAAATCTATCTTTTATTCTCGACCATCCGTGGTAGAGGTGAAATTATTCTTAAGAGAATATTGGCGCTGTGAGTTCAACGGGGCCCTTAGATTTCAGTTTATGGAACCAGTTCAAAAGTTATAAAATCCTGCTCATACATTAATGGAACACACCTGAAACAAACTTCAAAAATTTATTCCAAACACACCGGGCCTCGAAATCAAGCACCGTAAATGTTCACAGGATCATAAAAATCCCATGTATTTTAGAAAGAAATTTCCAAATAATTTCTAAGTCTTTAAATTTTAATCATATGATATTTGAAAAACTGAATTCACATTTTAATTTCAAAATATTACTTACAAAGATCATATCATTGATGTGAGAGGTTATAAAATTAGTTAATTATTTTCCATTGATTGAAATAAAAATAAATCAATTTCAAATAAAATAGATGATAATATAAAGTTCATTTAACACATAATCAGTTAAATCATATGCATTATTATTGATTTAAATTTAACAAAAAAATTAAATAATAATAAATGAGGTAAAATAATGATATCATAATTACATAGATAATTAGTAAATCTCATTATAAAACATAGGTTCATAAAATCAAAATATGACTCAATTAATGGTAATTGTGATGAAAACATTTTTTACAGAATAATGGTTGTACTTAAAGCTTAATAAAATATATAAATGATTGAAAAATCTGACACTAATTTCTTATACATCACAAGGACTATAATATGTAGTTTTATATTCATATTAGTATAATAGGAACTGCAAATAAGACACCAAAAGTAGAGTCAAAGATATAAGTGAAATGTAGGGAGTTGGGAGGAGGGGTTCCTTAACATATGTTCGAATGAGTTATGTACTAGATATTAGTGTCATTTATAAAAAAATTAGATTCAATAATTAAATAATTTGGAACCTATTGGACTTTTATTTTATTGATAATAGTTTAATTAAGATCATTTATAGAAATATGGATGATCTTTAATGTTCAATTTTCATTATTTTGGAGGGGTTCATTTCAGGGTTTCATGGTCTATTTACTAGTGTCTAATTATGTATTTTTATTTCAAATGGAAATAAAAATACAAAAGTCAAATTTAATTGAATTCACACACATCTATTATCTTAAATGT
Source organism: Viscum album (assembly GCA_963277665.1). Lineage (NCBI taxonomy): Eukaryota > Viridiplantae > Streptophyta > Magnoliopsida > Santalales > Viscaceae > Viscum > Viscum album. Next base: position 22,677,912 of record OY728120.1, on the reverse strand, counting down.
TTTCATATATAATTTTTCATTCATTCATGCGGATATATCATTTTGTAAAGTTTTAAAGACAAATGTATAGCATAATTTTGTAGTTTTTCTAACCATCATGAACACATATCATTTTATTTAAAAAATATGTGTATATAATAGGTCCATAAAATGAAATAGGTTATAACATACCTATTAAAGTATGAATTAAATAGTATAATATTATTATGACCATCCTAGAATGTGGTATAGAAAAACTAATAACCATTATCCATGGAGACATTTAACCACAATATTTGGACTATGGTTTTATTTTATATCATAATAAGAGGTATCAAAAAGGATAGATATAAGATTTACAAATAAAAAAAATAACATTATTCTATATAAAATTATAATTATCTATTATCCTTTAATGGATTAAGGAGTAGAAGTATGTGTAGAAAAATAAAAAAAATTAAGATAGGTGGTTTTAGAAAATTATCTTTTGAATATCACTTCCTTGAAAGATCCATAGATAACCAATGTATTTGTCAATTGTGGATAAAAAAATCACATATTTTTGGGGAGAGTTTATAAGAGATATTTTTGAAGATATATGAGGATCTTAATGTCTTTTGAGGGTAAAGCGGGTAGTGAGTAGTGGTATTTTTACATGAGGATGTGGTGGTTTTAAGTTATAAAATAATAATTATTTAATTTCCAAAAGAATCCACATTTCTGTGGAATCAATTCCAAAAATTTATTTATAATTTTTGTTTTATATGTTTTTTATGATCGATCATTACATAAATAAATAATTTAAATTTTTTTATTCAATATTTATATCTTTTATCATGTAACTTTTAACATGTTTAATTATTTGTCCTTTATTGTTGTAATTATAATTTTAGGAAGGTAATTTTTTTATGAAAAATATTGAAATGACCATTCTATCTAATTTTCACCTTATTATTTAAAATATTTGATCCATTACACATTTTTATATTCACACAATATTGAAATTGACATTTAAAACAAAAGCATCACGAGAAACAGTAAAACAGGTTTTTATAAAGCGTATTATTAAACAAAAATATAATTTCTATTATCTTTATGAATAATAATAATTATTTTTTGAAATTAAATTTTTTTTAATGATATATAACATAAATATTATTTATAGAACATTCCCCATTAGGTATTAGTTTTAATAGAAAATGAGATTGTACATTAGTGGTAGAGGCTCCTCCTTGGAATCTATGAATCCCAGGATCAAATATGGGTGGGGTGAATTTCAAGGTTACTATAATAGTATTGTCGCAGATATTGTTCCTTACTATAGAAGACATAATAATTCATCTGTTTTTGGAATTTGGGAATCTTATTTGGGTCTACGGGTCTCAGGGCCTTTGGGCTACCAAAGGACTTGAGGATAAAGGGACTTCATGAAATTCGGGTCTTCGTGACACCAATGGCCTTAAGTCCATATGTTTTTTGGACCACAAAAAATTACCATGATGCAACTCAAGAATACCATATAAGAGTAGGCCTAGATTATAATTGAGAGAAAATTTTTAAATGAAGATGATTAGAGCAAACCATATTGAAATAATGAGTGGGTATGGAAACAATAATTGGGACCAGGCACCATGAAGCTTTGTAAGAGGAAATGCTAGATGGCCAGCCATGCTATTTTTGGAGCTAGGATCCTTCATGATTTAGAAGTTGGTGATGGTCTATTTCAAATGTTTCTGGTATTGGGATTTTAAGGTCATATATTGGGTCATGTATGTGGCTTGTTCATTGGTCCTACGGGTCATGATAGGGTTCCCATTTAACCAATACAAGGGGACTCTAAAAATTAAATAATAAAATTATGCTATCTATCCATTAAGGTATTATTTTGAATAATTAAATCTGAAATACATTATGTACTACAAAACAATTTACAAAAATGTTGAATGTTTAAACCAATCAATATAATATTATTATTAAAAATATTTAAATTTTATTCAAATTGATTTAAGTTGATAAAATATTACTGAATAAAAATTAAGTTTAATTAATTAATATTTAAATCATTATAGTACTTTTACTTTTCACAATACATTGAATAGAAATGAAATTTTTATCAAATTCTAAATTTTTCACTATCCATGGAAATTTTAATCTCCTAAGGTAAATAAAAAAATTGATATTAATATAATTTTTATATGATGAATATAAATATAAAAAACGTAATAAAAATTCTATATTTTGAAAAATATATTTTAATATATAATCATATATGTAATAAAACACTTTCATTCTTAACATATTTATAACGATTTTGAATATCTATTTTTAAAATATCAATAAAAATGATAACAAATTATTATATTAGTACCTGGGTTGTGAAATTAACTCTATCTATAAATTTCATTCAATCTATTTCTAAAAAATATTAAACATGTGGTGTTACATTTCACTCATTGAAATTTAATATTCCCATATTGCTTCTTTAATAATATTTTTTCTCATAAAAACATGACCTAGGGAATTACCATTTCCCACAATATATTCTCTCTATGGTAAAGAATATGAAATGTATTTTCCTAATAATAATTTTTCTCTTCCATATAATCCACTTTAAGAGAAAAACATGTGATGTATTTTATGACCCACTATTAATAATAACTTATTCAAGATCATTTAAAACTATAAATCCCATTCATTTCCAAAAGATCATTTTGGTATAGAGATTTGTAGAATTATGAATATTGAAGATACAATAAACTCGTACATTACTTGTGGAAACATATAAATATTATCACTTATTTTCCCCAAAGGAAACACATTTAAAAAATGCACAGTTTCTACTCATGAAACATCATCAATAATGTCATCATAAAAGGTTATATTTTCATACAAATTTTTAATCCACATCATTTTTTTAAATAATTTGAAGAGAATAACGGAAATTTATGTGATATAAGGATAGTCAACAATTAGCCTAGTGAAAACATAAAACCCCATGAAAACCCTTTCATTATACACTCATTTTCATGAATAGAAATATCATTCAGGTTCCTTGGGCCATCATTACAATATCCATCTTACATTCAAACAAAAAAATAAAAAACACACACTGTGAACTTCTATCTCTAGATTACTCAATGCATTGGTGACCTATAATGGGTCTCACCCATTGTATATGTTATATCAGGCTCACTCATTGTTCATGATCTATAAATGGGATGGATCATTTGTATAATATCTATGGGGCTCACCCATGATTTATAATATGGATCATCACTTGATAAATAATTTACAAGTATAATGTATTGAATAAAACACTTGAAATCAATTTTTAATCCATGGCGAAAAATACATTATGATATCAAAATATATATTTTTTTCAAACACATTTTAACACCAAAAACACACTTTTTCAAAAAAAAATCATTAGAAAAATACCCATGAAACAAAAAATTTTAGTTAAATTTAATAATACATTTAATTTTGATAAGTATTACAGAAAAATAATCATATTTATATAGGTGGAAAAATCATTGTTGTTTTTTATGTTTTGAATACAATAACCGTCTTATCATTCATCCAAACATTCCACATAATAAATTTAAAAATATTCACATTAAAATCCCCTAAATGAATGTTATAATATTAACTAAATATTTTCTTATATTTTTATACCCAGATAAAAAAAATATTTATAATAATATAATTTTTATTAATATGGAGAATATATTTGATATTTAAATGATTAAACATTAAATGTGTCCCATATCAGTTTTCAAATTCAAATCATAATCTACATGAATGAATAATACTGAAAAAACATTAATTTACATGATGATAAATCTATTAATTATATAAAAAGTCAACAGGGCTGTATATAGACCTTATAAAATAGGGTTTGTGTGTAACATCAACATATGCCTCAATAAGATGATATTGTGATGAAGTTCCTTAACATGTGTGGGCTTCATCAAGTATATTATAAACCATCCCGAATAATAATATTTGGTTTATTATTTACTTTCACGGTAAAATTTATTAGATATAAATTATTCCTAAAATATAACTTTTTATTATATTATAATAATTACATATTTATTTATTTTCAAGTTGTATGTTTTGGTGATATTTGGTACATGAGTCACAAAGAACATTGATATGATGTATTTAGTAAAAATAGTTCAGCAGTACATTATTTCTAGAATAATATTCATGCAATATTAATCAAATATATATATATATATATATCAATTACAATTTTTAATCCATCCATTATATATGGATATGAAAAATTGAGTATGTTTTAAATAAATATACTTATATATATTGTCTATGTTATGTGGTGATTAAGTCTAATCATATCGCTTCATAGAAATGATAGTTCACTCATATGCATGAATAATGTGATCATTTTTCTTTTCATGTATTCCCCAAAAAATAAATGATATATTATTGTAGAATAATGGTAATTATTTCAGGAAAAATAATATATAAACACGAACACTATCCTCAATAATAGCCTTGAGAGATGACAATGGATAAAAAGTTATATCGGTCTGCGAGGTGGTTGTCCGACATACATAAAAATGATTAATTATATACACATGTGATGGAAGTTAAGAGGTATTTTTCATGTGAAAATAAAAAAATAAAAACCATGTATATTCAGTATATCTATATTATTTTTTAAACACAAATTAAAATGATTTCATGGATGTGGAAGAAGAAATAAAATAAAAATACCTGATAAAAAGAATATCTTTTCTTTAGATGATCTACATTTCATGACCCCATATGACCACTAAGGGATGTATCCATCCTTAAATAAGATCTCTATAATGTTAGGAGGTATTCTAGTAGTTTATTAGAGTAGTTATTTTCTAATCAAAATCGATTTTCAGTGTGATTAAAAGAGGTGAATGGGTGTCAAATTATAGTAGAGGGGAAGGAACAATTTGAAATATTAATATTATTAAATTAATATAAATTAATACTATATTACAAACAGATCAAAAATAATTATTTACTCATAGAGGATATTCTCGGGCCAAAATAAAAATATCCAATGAAAAGAAGATGTGTTTTGTCTATTTTTTATTCCTAATCTCTATGTTATAACCCTTATTTATCCTTTTTAATTCTTAATGTGATGTCATGTAATTTAAAAATTTTGTGTTATTATAATTACAATATAATTAATAAATACAAATAAATTACTCATTAATAACATTTTGAGAATTATCCCAATCATTTTTGAGAATTTTATATGTGTATGAACTTTTTATCATTTACTAAAATTTTATTTATTTCAGAAAATATCATAACAATATAATATATTGGAATAGATACAAAAAACTCATTAAATAAATGTTATATCCTTCTCAAAAAATATAGGATTAAAAATTTTAAATAAGATTTTATTTATTTAAAAATATCATTTATATGATTTTTATATTAATTAAACAATTACATCATCAATATTTGACTCCATTTAATATTATTACATTATCACGAAAATTTATAAATAAATTATTGTTATGTAGATGAATATATTATCATTAAAATTAATATATATAGTAGAAATATATCTCATGTATACCCAATATTATAAATATTTATATTTTTTAAAATGAAATGTTTTACTTTTCATTACCAAAAATTTTAAAAGCTCATATTCTCATCCAAATGGCCATAAACGGTACAAAACTAGTCCATTAATTCTCTGGGATGAAAAATACTAATCCTATAAAATTCAATTAAATTTTAGGGAAATTATATAATATTTATAATATTATTCATACCCTTTAATAAGTGATTTACCTTTAACCATGATAATAAAACAAGTAATAATGTCAAATTAAAAATATCCAAAAATAAAAGAGACATTTTTAATACATTATGACCTTATAATTCCTAATATAGAATCCATTTTTTAAAATTAAATATATAGAAATTTTCAAAATTAATTAAAAATTAATTATATTGGAAAAATAAGAAAAGTAGTTTTTAATATAAAAACCTTCAAAATATCGCATTATTATATCTTACCAATTTAATGTAAAATTGATTAAAATTTCCTAAATTGGATTAAATAATTTAAATTCTATCTTCTTATAATTTAATGTCTTTAAAAATATTTAACAATCTAAATAAATTAATATAAAAAGTAAACTTCAATTAAAATGAAATATTTTTCCATATTCAAAAAAATCAATACATTAAGGAAAAAAATACTAAAAAATATCCATTTTAAATATGGTTATTCCTCTTTCAAAGAATAAATATTTTTTTTCAAAAAATGTTTATAAATATTTAGAAAACTAGATTTAAAATAATTTCATCATCCAAATATAGAAAATATCCTAATTGAAAAATAATTCGTTTATGAGAAAATTTATATTTTTTCTTATATAATTTCTATAATAAAAATAATATTACTTTTAAAAATTACATTCAATAATATATATATATATATATCATTAATATAATCGATCAAGATATATTGGAATATTCATTAGTATAAAATGCAGTTGTTAACATTTATATAGTGTTTCAGATACAAATTCAATTTATTTTTTAAAAAAGGAATTATCTTCATTTAGAAATAATTGATCACCAAATAATCAAATACAAAATTTAAAACTAAATTTTAATAATTCTAGTAAAAGGGTTATTTCCCATAATTATAACGTCTTTGTTATATCTGTATCATTTAGATAATAATATTTAGATATTCACATCGGCTTGATGTAGAGTATCATTTAAGTCATCAAACATAGTATTTACATAAAAAACAATGGGATGTTACATTCTCCCCCACGCCCTTTGGAAATTCATCCATTAAATATTTAATTCCGTATCAGTAGATAAAGTGTTATGTTTAGAATAACTTTATTAAAATATTACATTAGAACAATTATTAATAATTCATTCTCATATAATTAATGAAAGGGAGGTACAATGGTCACCCAAGATAATATATACTTGAGCTACATAAAAGAAATCATTTATATGGAATGGAAAACTTACTATCACGTTCAAATGGATATTGATGGAGAAAATGGTTATGATAAAATAAACAATTAAAAACCTGTAACTCTATGATGGGATATAAATGTCATTGATTTGTTATTATGAAATGTAAATAGAAATCGTTTTTTATTATCCTTATTAATTATTTGAGGATTTATTTTACTACATAATATAATATCATTACAAAACAAACTTCTTTGAAATATAGAGTTCCATCCATTATTCAATTTCGACCTCAATCTCGTCTTTTCCTCCAAATGTTGAGTAATTAAGATGAATTTCCCCGAATAAAGAACTGAATTCCCCTTATAGAGACTCACTAACTACATAAAATATTTACATTATATTTATAAAATAATTGAATGATTTTCCAATACCAAATTGATTTTGATATGATAAACCAATTATCCAAAAAATTCAATATTCTGATGAAAAAAACATTTAAACTCAAAATTTTAATAGTAATAGAATTGATCAACAATGACCATTCAACAAAAAACTATCCTTAATGTTTCTCAAAAAAATTATAGACTACAATTGAATCTAAAAATTTAGTTGATCACATAATATTACAAAATAAATGTGACATTTATTTTCAAATATCACTGATCACACTTAATGTCTCATACCAAAAATGAAATTTCCCTAATCTAATTCTCACCAAGATATGATAATTTTTTCACAAATCATAATAATTACAAAATAAAATCATATATTCTTAAAAAATATAATTCAAACATTAATCCTCAAATAAAATTCAATGTTATTATATTTATAATTATCTTATAGGATTTTATAATTTTTGAAAGTATCCCTAAATAACATTAATCACCATATTATTTTCTAAACCCATGGATTTCTATTTGAAAATCATATGTTCCCAAATTCAAATTATTCTTTATCCATAATATTATTTATCAAAAATGGAAAATTCATACTAAACGAGATTTCACGTAGGCCAGTGTTTCATTATGCACCCTTATCTCCATTTAGTTATGGATTCGATACTCATGGAATTCCTAGATGTGATAAGTTTTCACTAACATGTAGTTTTTCATTTTTATAGAACAAAAAATTTATAATATCATTACCAAAAATATAAAAAAATCATTAAATACAACCTTAACTTTTTTTAAACTATAATTTGATCTCATACATTTCATTTTCATCCCAAAATATAATAACCCATAATTGTATGAAAAAAATAATATCTCCAAAATTATAGTTAATCAATTTAAAATATCATAAAATTGATCATAAAAATTATTTATAAAATTTTAAACATATGATCAACTTGGAAATTATAAAATCATGATGATATCTCAAACTCTTAATAAACATCATAATCTCCAAATTTCTGCCAACCCCAATCCAATTCCAAAGGAAAGGACCAGGAATAAAGCATTAATAGTCAAGCTATTTTAAAAAAAGAACATTTTATTTTTCTTAATGATATTATGAGTTTATATTTTTATAAAATATGGAAAAACAATTATATAATTAACCTATTAATTAGATAATGAATCTTATACAAATTATTCAACGATTTCAAGAACTATAATGGGGCTCCACCATTCAAATAATCTATATTATTATAATCCTTGATCTCTAATAAGGTTAAACCCTTAGTATATAATGTAAAATTAAAAAATAATTTATGAAATCCCTGATCATTTTTAACCCCATGAGAAAAAAACTTTTAGTTATTAAAATACTATATTATTTTACCAACCCATTTTTACCTATAACAACCCAATTTCATAAAAACATGTTCAATACTAAAGTACCAAAAAAGAAAAAATAATTTTTTATTTTATTATAATATTTAATCATTAAATCGAATATATAAATTAATTAATAGTCTCATTGGATGAAAATTCATTATCATCAGAAATATTAAGAATAGAAAATTACTTTGTTCATTTGTCAAAACATTATATATAAAACACATAAAAGGATTCCTTTTGAAACACATTGATTTAAAATTAAAATAGAAATAATATGACATGTATAATATTTTAATTATATTATAAATATATATTTAAAATAATATCAGGAATATTAAAATGAGGAATATTATTTGATAGTTAAATCATTAAATATTTAATGGGTACCTTGCAACTTTGAACATTTAAATCATAATATAAATGAAATAAAAAAAATTAGATTTTTTTTTTAATTTTAATTACAATAAATTAATTATTTATATAACATGTCAATGGGTTTAAATACATTACTCATAAAAGTATGTTGTTGTATAACATCAAAATATAGATCAATTAACTAATTTTGAGACGAGGTATCATACCTTGAGTATGATTCAACTTGTATGTTCATTATCATCCAAAATAATAAATATATGTTGAATAATTACCTACATTAAATCACATTTATTTTTTATTATAAATTTTAAATCAAATATTACCATTTTATAATTAGTAGTTACATATTTATGTTCACATCAATTGTTTTTTATTTTATTTGGTACATTAGTATAAAATGATTTTGGTACATTGTCTATATTCAAAATTGCTCATTAATCCATAATATATATAATATTATCCTGGAAATAATAATTAATATTATGTAATAATTAATATTATGTAATAATATAATCATGGGGACGGTATGTTGTACAAACGAATGTGAAAGAGTTAAATTTATGAATGATCAATATTGTAAGAGTGAAAGTATTATTTTTTTCATTATAGAATAATCATAATATAATTAATATCCTAATAATATTTAAATTTTAGAATATATAATCCATGATATGTGTTTTCGAAAAATTGAATCACATGGCTCTGTAGAGGTTATTGTTCACACGTACACGCGAAAAATTCTTTCATTTTTATCTTTATAGAAAGGTAATAGTGTAAATCATATAAAATTATTTAATAATGATAAATATGTCATTAATATAATATATAAACATTAATTCCATCATTATAACTAGTGTTTCAATATGGTTATGGAAAATTAATTATATTAATTCGCGAAGTAGTAGTTTATATTATGCATAAAATATTAAATATATATCCATTTGACTGAAGTGAAGATGTATTTGGGCGATGATATTAACATAATAAATACTTATTATTTTTATTATACAAGATTGTTTTATTACATCATGGTTAAGAATATTTGAAGGATGTGAATGAAGAAATAAAATAGAAATACTTGATTTAAACAATCACTATTTTTAGGACGATCTCCTTTTCCTTACATCATAAGACTAATAAGTATTGTGTTGTTACTAAATTAATAGATTTATAATACCTGGTGTTATAATATTATGGTATTTAGGAATAGTTTCTCATATTCCAATAGGTTTTGACGTGTGAAGAAAATAGTAGAATGGGTTCTCTTTCAATGGAAGGGGGAGTGAAACTCTTCAAATTATTCAAAATATTAAATAATTATAAATTAATAGTATATTATAAATGTATCCAAACATATTAATTTTAAATATGGGATGTTTTTTTCATTTTCATGAAGGTTCAGGAACTGAGTGAACTTATGCCTAATAATTTAATAAAAATAAAAGTAAAAAAGATACATAATGTGACATGAAGAACCAAAATAACATGAAAACAGAAACAACTAAAACAAAACCCATCCATTACACATGGTAATAATTTATTTTTGAAAAAATCCTATAATCCTCATATCCCTAAAATTATAGTGAGAGACAAACACCCATGGTATCACTAGCATGTCCAGGCATCCAACTGCACATTTTGAGGCAGAACCGATCCCATGGTCACTGGTTCCCCATTTCTGGAGGGTCTCCCCCATCCCAGAGTCATTATCTCTATCCTCTTTGCTCATGGTTATCTCCAGTTGAATCTCACTGTCGAGGCAGCCCTTTCATGAGGCCACTACAATGAATGATAACTATTTCTGTCACCTGAGGTCACCAACTTCCCCATCCTGATATCACCATCAATGTAATGAGGTCACCATCTCCATCCTGAGGTTTTTGTTCAATCCTCGGTCAAAGACTCCATCTCTTATGATCATCAATGGTTGAGTCTTTCTTCCAAGGAAGACCGAGTCCCGAGATCGTGGTCTTCTTCTCTCCATCACACGATCCAGTGAAGAAAACTCTACCTGGATCCCCCACAATCTGGGAACCCCTATTAATTTGTATCTCCCCCAATCAATGTTGTACATCACAGCTAGTTTTACCACCTGGTTGAGAGGAGGGCCTCTATAACCACTACCCTAAAGTAGCACAATAACCCCCCCCACACAGCCTCTGACCTGCAGATATGAGAGGTCTTGATGAAATGTGAGGTCCATGCCAACATGTATTACCCACAAGCACCAAGATCCCAGATCATCCTTACATCAAGATCCATAATAGCATTTCTCCAAAAATCATCTAATAATCAGGACCACCATTATCATTCCCCCATTTTTAGGATCTCATTACCACCTCACCGGATTGATGGTTGGGTTTTTTACACATGGATTATTTTTTAACTCCTTTATCATCCACAATTACCTTATCCTTAGAAGAATTATAAAGACCAAAACCTAGAAACATCTCATAATGACAGATTATATCATCCTCAACATATCTTCTTGATTTAATCCACACCTGAGTAGAATTGTCCAAACAATTGATCAAATTGAAAATGACCAATAAATGATTCGTTTATTAAATTTAGAGATTTAACCCAACCCATTGGATGTGTTTTATATTTATATGATTTTATTTCATTTAATATCATAATATTTATTCAAAAATATCTTTCAGGTCAATATTTACAGTATCCACTGCTTGAGTGTTTAAAAAATATCATAACAACCTTATATATATGAACCCACTTTTTTAAATCATAAACAACATGTTACGGTAATCAATAAAATTTTGGGAAGACATTAGTTATATCATATTATATTTATTTTAATATTTTTAATATCATTTATTTGATTCTTAAATAAATTAAATAATTATTACATCATAATTGTATTACCATTTATAATAATTACATTAGCAAAGAAAATTATAAAAAATTACCATGATAGTTATAATTATTTTATATTTCCAAGGACTATTTATTGTCCAAAATATAACCTATATTACCCCATATTAATAATATTTAACATGTTAAAAACAATAGTACGAAATTATTGAATTTTTTATACACTATTATAAAGATTATATTCTCATCCAAATGGCTATAAATGGCTAAATAATGAACCCATTAATTATTAGTGACTAAAAATTCCAATCAATTGAAATTTGTAATTGTGTTTTGTATAATTTTAAAATATTTACAATATTATTTTAACTGTTAATTATTAGATTTAACTATAATTATTTTAAAAAAATTTCTAATGCCACTATTCATAATGTTAAAAAATTGGGGAATAATTACTAAATTTGGACCATCTAGTTAAATGTATAAAATAGTTTTAAATAAAATTAAAAAAAGATATTTATGAATTTAATTATCGATTCATCCTATTGTCGGATTTTAGAAAAGTGAGTTTTTAAATTAAAACCCTTGAAAATATTGAAATGTTTTTTTAAATTCAGTGATAAATGGATTAAAAAGACCTAAATAGGGATAAATTATAAAAATGATATATAAGATTACATTTAAATATATATAAATTATAATTTAACAGTATAAATAAATTTCCTTAAAATGATGTTTTCAATTATAATTTTTATTTTTCATTATTCATTAAAGATAAAACAACCCAAAAAAATAATAAAATAATAAAAAATTAATTTATGTTATTATTTATTTACAGAAGAAGTATATTTTTTCATATGTAATATAAAATATATTAAAAACTATATTTATATCTTGTGCACCATCAAAAAATGGAAAAACTATGTCTTTAGGAAAATACTTCATTTATTCATTAAATTTTATTTTTTACTTATATCAAGTTTAGAAAAACATAAGATTAATGTTAAACAATACATTATGTATAATATATATATATATGTTTTATGTATATAAAAAAATTGAGGTTTTTTTATTTCTATAAATAAAATTATACACATATAAAAAGTTATTAAGAAAATTGTTTCTATTATTTTAATTTGGGTTTTCTACATTTATAATTAGTTGATTATCAAATAATAAAATGTACATATGTTAAAAATATTTAAATAATTATATTATTAAAGTTATTTCCCCCATTCTAAAGGCTATTTTATTTTGGTGAAATTTAAAAATAAATATTTAGTTGTCCGATTAAGCTCAATGTGGAGTATCAATTACGAAATCAATCATAATATTTATTTTATATAACATGATTTGTTATTGGAAATACAAAATATAATTTATTTTCCTCAAAACTACGAAAAATTATATTTCATTGATAAATTTTGATGCCAACCCACACGATACAAAACTGATCTTATATTCACTCTAATTTCAAAAAGACCAAAGATCCTTGGGCATAACCATACAATATTACAAAATTGGTAACATTTTTCAATGGATATATTTGAAGAAAAATATATCTCCTTCCTTGAATAAAGTAGTGTTCCTCATTTTATCAATATTAACATTCTTCATTCACTGCTCTATCTTCATACATTAGTAAATAATTTTTACCTTATCATCCATTCCACTTACTAAAAATAGCCCCATAACTATATTTCCCCTAATTCATCCAGAAAAGTTGTGATTTAGTTCTTCTTTCAATATAATTTCTCCAAATGATATATCTGTATACTGTATTGAAAATTTTTATTAATAAAGAACTTATCTAATGAAATATTTTTATCAAAAAATCCCTAGTTATCCATCAAATAAGTTTAAATAATTTCCACAAATGTATATATATTGTCTTAGACTATCCATTGGATTGTGGGTGAAAAGTAGTTCTCAATTTTATTTCCATTCCAAGCCTCTTTTGTAGTCATTTCTAGAAATTAGAGATGAATTTGGGATTACTATCTTGTAAAATAAAGATATGGATTCCAGGATATATAATTATATCATAGATATAAAGTTGAGAATGATGATCCAAATATATAGTTTATTATATAGGAAAAAATAATATATATTTAATATCCTGATCAAAAATAACAAAAATCTCATTGTTTCCTTGAGTGGACTTTGGTAATAAAACACTTAAATCAATGGATATTTTTCCCTATTCACACTCTACAATTGGAAATATATTATTCAACCATTATTAATTACTATTTTTATCTATACTGTTGAAAATTAATTCATATCATTTCTATGTCAGATATATATCGTATCATGCCATCACAGTAGTAATACACATGATGGTCTATGTAAAAAATAGTTATTCTAGGATGAAATGATAATGAATAATTTCTTCATCATTTAAAAAAATAATTTTCAACTGAGAATATCAAGGGACATATAATAACTTCATAATTATAATAAATAACTTTATAAACAATACATTCATGTAACTTACCCCTTTTAAACAACAATATTTTTTTTACATCTCATGATCTTCGTTCTGAGCTTTCTATATTCTATCTAACATAGGTGATTTCACTGACACCAAAAATAAAATAGAGTATTTTCCTACAACCATAAAATCAAAGACAAAATTAAAAAATCTTTATCAAATGATTATGTTCAAAATAAATCATGGTAAATGATGCTTGCTTTTTTTTAATCGAGGTATTAGCCACATTGTTTTTATAGGATTTTAATTGATCATTTATTCATTATATCTAATCAACTGAAGCTACCCTCTATGCCTCATGTTTAACAACTTATAAGTAAATATATAATAAAAACAGTTTTTATTATTATACATTTCATGATTAGATGAAAATAAATGATGTCTTAAAAAATTTAACAAAAAAATACGTTACATAATTTTAAATCATGTGTTGGATAATTTTACTTATGATGGTTCGGTTATCATATAAAATATGAATTTACCTTATCATCCTTCTTTAAGAGACAAATAATTCCCATAAAATAATCATTAATGTAGATAATAAAATAATCATTTCCTGAGTGAAATTCCAAAACTAGATCATTCAGTAATCTACCTTTTAGTTCCTAAAAACAATAATCAAATTATTTTATCTATATGTATTTTATCCCTTTCAGAATTAAAATAATTAATGGGATAGATAATCCATAACTGCATTCAAAAATAAATCAGTACAGACCCACAAAACCGTGAAATATATTAATATCTGTGATATTTTTTGGTCTTCTCTGTTAATCAATGTGTTTATTAAAGAATAATAATTTTAATTCCAAATTTATAAACAATATATCCATTTAACTAAATCTTTTGTATCCAAAAAACAAATATTCCATATATTCCATATAACACCATTTATATAAGGGTTTTAAAAAACCCTTATATTTTATACGATATCAGAATAAATTTTTGAATAATCCAAATAATCATCAATGAAATCAAATACAATGTTATTTATAAACTCCCTAAAAACTATAATCGTTAATTCAATAATTAATGTGGTGGAATTTTTCAAACCAAAATGAACAAATAAAAAATAATAAGGACCATATTTAGATCAAAAGGAACTATTCGGAATATGTACCTTGTTCAAATTCAACCGATGAGAATAAGAGAAATGAGAAATCATTGAAAATTATTTTTATCCTCAAATCATATCAAACACATTATTTATATATGGAAAATAGAACTCTTTCATAGAAGTGATGTTATTCAGAGATCAATAATCAATATCATTTCTCATGGAACCATCATTATTTTAAGAAAATAAAAAAGGAGAACAAAATCAAGATGTTATTTTTTGAATAAAATCATTATATAGAATCTATTGTAATAACTTTTTAGTTCTAGTTGTTCTAAAAGTTCCATTCAATGATGGTGGTTATAAATACTTCGGGAATCTGGGACTAATTTAATTAAAAAATAAACCTCCCTCATAGTATTTACAATAAGAAAATAATTAGGAAAAACATATATCTAATCATTTACTACTACCACAACAATAATATAAATAATTAAAATTTTATTCAATGATATGTTCAATATAACTTTCACGATATTTTTAAATCAATTTATTCAATTCATCATTGGTAATTAAATGCATAAAATCACTGAACAAGACATTCATATCTCTGAAATAAATCTTATCATGATAAATTGAATTTAAATCTATTACAAATATAATTTTAAACTCCAATATGGGTTGTTAATCCTTATTTTCATGAAATACAATTTCAGTGATATCAATAGGAAAGGTAAATGTATATCATTTTCTCTTTATAAATCAGACCTCGGGTTTCTTCAAAAAGATATATCATACATTCCTGATGTAATATTCCTTATTTTTTTACAAATTAATAAGATATTATTGACTATGATGATCTAGAATCAAATAGGGTATTGGGATATTTTTAATACACAAGTAACACACCATTTTCCAAATCGTTTTATGGACTCACATATACTGTAGTAATAGAAAATGACATTCATACAAATTTTAAAATTTTATCATGATGATTTCAAAAATGTGAAACTAACAATGAAAACAAGTAAGTATAATGACCCAATGTATTGTAACTAAAACACATCAACATTGGAATGGTATTGGTAACATCATTC
Organism: Viscum album; assembly: GCA_963277665.1. Classification (NCBI taxonomy): domain Eukaryota; kingdom Viridiplantae; phylum Streptophyta; class Magnoliopsida; order Santalales; family Viscaceae; genus Viscum; species Viscum album. Next base: position 22,661,319 of record OY728120.1, on the reverse strand, counting down.
ATTTATTATTCAACACTCTTTTCTTTTACAGTCATGTGACTTGTTTCCAAACTAACTACACATGAAATGTTAACCATTTCATATCAATCATTCCATGAATTAACATTTTCCTTGTAGTGGTCATTTGTGGGGGGAACTCTAAAATTCATAAATTGTCTTATCATTATTTTCACCCACCTTGACTATCTCTTACTATTGTCATTTTAAGGAAAATACTTGTATGAAATCCCCATATCAACATTCTCTATATAATGAACCATTCTATCAAAAATATTAAATTCTCATTCAACAGATGATCTTTATAAACATTCTTTCATCATAGAGTAAGACACATTAAATTTTATATCAATGTTTAGAATAAAAAATAGCACATACCAAGCGGGTCTTGTAAATGAATCATAATAAATTATTACATATTATTCATCCCTTTTTAATAATGTTATAAATTGATAATCAATCAAGATCTAACAATATTTAGGAAATATTTTTTCATGGAAAAACAAAAAAAAATCCTATTACATGTCATCATTATCAAATTTCTCTCCAGTATTCTAATCTAGAGACCAACATCATTCAGTTTCACTATCAAAATGATAAATAGAAAGTGTAAATTTTTGAGAGTATTAACATTCAATGACTTTTATTGTCTTCTACATTGAAATGATCCATTATTATGCTACCATAAGACTATTCATTCGATTCATATATGGAGGGTGTGTTCTCATAATATTCTCCACTATTAATATATTCATATGTGTTTGATCTAGATTATCCCTTGAATGGATTCCAACACCATTTATATATTTTTTCAACTGATCCATTACTTTGAAAAATAGTTATTTTATGATTTGAATCATCTCTGGATACTGATTTGAATTTATTTTTTCTTCTAGATGCATTCTCATCACAACATCCATATTTCCCCCATGGAAAATCATTCTGAATAGACATATCACGGACAAAGAAACAATGTATTATTAAAATTCAATATCAGATCAATATAACCAAAAATTTATTGTCATATATGGGTATCCTATATATAGTATCCTAACTCCTAGTTTTATTTTAATTATTCTTTGATATTAATTGTAAGGAATCAACCATTAAAATTACATATTATAGTTATATTAAAGAAAATTAATTTTTTTCATTCCCATGAATCAATTTGGGTTAGAGTATAAGTGAATTAGGAAAAAATATTACAAATAAAACTGATACATTATAATAGGACTTTACATTATAGTTTCTGTTGTATCTATTAAATTAAATATTTTAAAATAAAAAATGAATTATTTTCACGATAAATATTAACAATTAATACCATAGCATGAATGAGTAATTTTTTTTAATTTTTCTAAATATTCACACTCAAAAAACCCATTAATTCCCATTTTAATTATAATGATCATATTTCCAAATTCCAATATAATCATCACCCAATTCATTGGAGCACTATCTTACTGCACCATAATCTGTAATGGGCTCAAATAGTTCTATGTAGGAACCTTATGTTATAAGTTGTGACCATCTCACCAAATTTTATCTTATTCTCCCCATCATAAAATATGTAATATACTCACAGAATAATAGCTGGTACACCACTATAAATAAATATCAATTACCATCGTGTCAATATATAATTTTTAGGATTTCACATTTTTATGAAAAAATATTTGAAAAAGTCAAATAACTGTTGAATATCGAAATACCCATTAGATATAACATATTATTGATGATAGTGTCAATAATATGAATAGATTATGTGTATATATAGTAAATCCAAAAACAATGTTCAAATAAAACATAATATAATTTAAATTTAATTTCAAAGATAACATTATTATGTTACAAACAATGAATTGTATGTTTATCAGAATGAATGGAAATTGAGTTATAAATTTCAATTCAGACTTATTAATCAATTGAATATAATAATAAATGAGTGATTAAAATTGAACAATACATTAAATATCATTTTTATAGATATATTTATGATATAAAAAGTTAATGGGTCATTGTATACACCCACTTAAATAATACAGGGGAATAAAATCTAAATATGGATCATTCAATGGAAAATGAGATGAACAATTTTTTTCATAAGAATGGCAGTACATAAAGATTCATATAATAGTTTAATGATATAAAAATGGAATCTCTAATAATTTGAAAATAAAAATAATAATAAGAGGAATGTTGAAATACCATATCCCATTAGTGAAAATATGAAATCAAATACCTAATGTGAATAAGGATATTGAATGAAAATGAATCGAGAGGGGCATATAGGTCCCCTACATTGTGTCTGAGTGAGATATGAACATTACATTAATATCCTATGTAGAAAAATTATATTATTCAATTAACTAATATATAACCTCTTTCATATATATATGTATTATAATTTTTTTAGTTCATTTATGACCATTTCTATGAGTTATGATGCTCAATTTTTCAATTTCACATGTGTTCAATTTAAGGTTTCTTGGTTTGTTAACTATTTTATGATTATAGAAGTTAATTTCAAATGAAAATAAAACTCTAAAATTAAAATTAAATAGTAATCACGAATATATAAATATTTAAAATTTTACTAATATATTTTTTTATTCTAACATGAGGTTGATTCATTTGAAAAAATAATGGTAAATGTTTAGTATAGTTTTTATGGTTTCACTAAAAATAAAAAACTAGTTAATTTTTTAATATAATATATATATATTATAACCATATAATGTAATATATTATAATATAACTATTAATATCAGATTTTACCATAATAATACATTTACGATCATCCTTGAAAGTGGTAATGGAATATGAATACTCATTATCCACGGAGACAACTGATATAATTTTGAAAATGGGTTCATATTTTTGAATAAGATGAATTGTTAAAAAGGATGGATATAACATATTAATTTATAAATATAAAAATATATTATATAAATGATAATTCAGTAATTTTTATTTTATGGATTCATAAGATGATGATAAATTAGATAAAATATTTAAATTAAGGTTTTTGTATTAAAAATAATAACTTTTCAATATCGTCTCATTGAGGAATCCCTTAATTTCTATAAATTTTTTATTTTGGTGAGATTAAAAGAACATGCTAATCTTTAAAGTGTAGAGGAGAGTTATTGGAAACCTTTTTTGAGATTCATGGATTTTTAGGATAATTAGTGTGGTGATGAGTGGTATTTATACATGAGATGGGTGGTTATAACTGAGTAAATAGATATTATTTTATATTTCAATACAACTACATTTTGGTGGAATGAATTAATTATTTAAAAATTAATAATTAAAATATTAAAGCTTATTTGTTTTCTAGGTAGACAGAAATTATACATTTAATGTTTTAGGTCTTAGGTAGTTTAATAGATTACATTTAAACTTTTTCCCAATTAATTATTTTACATATATTGTGAAATATAATTCATTTAACAGTGGTAATTGGTTTTTAATAATAATGAAAATTTCCTTTGAACATAATTTGATACATCTTATTTTGAACATGGGATCCATTTTACCCAATTAAATTCAACAAATTAGAAATGAACTTTAAAAAAAACTAAAAATAACGATGTAAATGGGTGTTTCAAGAGCTATATTTTTCAAGAAAAAATGATTTTATATTTATTATATGTCTAAAAATTATCCATTAGAAAAATAAAATAACAATTAACATTATGTAATCCATAAATTTAATTTAAAACATTCCCCAATATAGATCATTTTGGTTATTTAATTATGGAAAACTCTATGTATATTTAATTTGTTTTTAGTAAATTCAATTTTTAACCAAAAAAATATCTTATTCTAAGATAAAATATAATTTTGATTAAATATAATTTAAGTGTATTAATTATTTAAAATAATTACTTATATTATAATAAATCATTTTCAATTTTTTCTAATTAAAATTCTATATTATGATAATTAATTCATTTGTTATAGTATTATATGTAATATAATTATTTATGATGTAACATATTTATAATGAATTTAACAATTTACGATGTGAATAATTATAAATATGAAAAATTATTTCTATTGGTACTTGGATTGTTACAATAAATATGGATATGAACATGATCAATTTTAAAAATATTTGAAGACATAATTATTATCATTCTTATTTCAATTTGAAATAACCCTAATCAATGAAAAGTGGACATGAAATATAATAAATTGGAAACATTTGACTTAAAAAATACTATTTAAATTAAATATTAAAAAATTTAAAATTCATATATTTTTTAAAGAATGAATAACGATATGGATAAAATATATACAAAAAGAGTTCTTATTTCTCATTATAATATTGTATATATTATATGACAATTGATTAAAACAAATTAGTAATAGAATCAAATGTATAACAAAAAAATTTGTAGAAAATATATATAATAAAATAAATATTTGTGTATTTCAAAAATAAAATAATATACTTACTGAATGAAGATAATTACATAACAAAAGGAAATGAATTCAATGTCATCATTAAGTTTATTTAACAAAAAAGAACAAACATTGAAATGAAATTATATCTAAATATAAGAGAAAACATGGTTTAATTGGAAAATAGTCGGTAGAACATATGATATAAAATAATAATTTACTAGTAGAATTAATTTAAAACAAAAAAATTGTCATTTTTCTGTGAAAAACATTATAAGGATTAGAATTTCTAAGGTATTATGGACTTGTATGTGATGAGTCACTAAATGGAATATGTACCATAAAATTAATATTTTATATATTTATATAATTAAAAATATTATAATGGATAATTAATATTAATATTTAGAAAATAAAGAATAAATATCAATCATATGAAAAAAATATTAGTTTAATATAGAGAACCCTATAAATTGATTTTTGACGTTCAAACAAAAACATTAAACCCCAGAATAATAAATATATACTTATCAAACATCTATAAAGAAAATTTAGTAATATTTTTAGTGATTTATATTAACCATTTAAATTTATTTTTTCATATATATTTGATAGATATATATTATTTTAGTCATTAGAAAATGGTCATTGTAATTGTTCCATTCGTGGTTTGGTATGTTGGTCTCTTTCATCATTCCTTATTCATTAGTATATAACCGACATAGAATTAAAAATTATAAATAATAATTTCATAATGATCTATATGATTATGTAATCATTTCCTGGATTTTAATGTTATGTAATTTAGGATGAAATCCCTATCAATTCCATTTATTTTAATTATAACAAACAAAAATATTTACTTGACACGAAGTACTGATTTAATGATTATTATTTTTTAAAATATTAATAAAATAAATTTTAATGGAGAAATTTATATATTAAATTTTTATGTATTACTGACCAACACTTTTTAAAAATTAAAAAATATAATAGCATGAATCATGAATTCGGTTATATTGAACGCTGTATATACATGCTTAGGGAAAGAATTATTATGAATAGATGTATTTTTTATTAACAAATTTTTGTAAATAAGTGTTTTGATACTAGTTTAGTTTTATAATGTATATAAATTTTAAATGTTATGACATGAAGAAAATATGTTGCGAAGATATAGTAACCTATTTTGAATAGATCACTCACCCTTTTCGTTCATTCCTTGTTTTGACGTCCCATAAAGCTCATCTATTGAACAGGGTCTCTAAGAAAATATAGAGGATTCAAGGGAAATAAATTTGGTACGATAAAGGGTGAAAGTTAAAATTTCTAACTGTTAAATGGATCTACATTTTATGAACAAAATTGAGGGTTTAATAAGATATGCAATTTTAGGGATATAATGTTTTCGAAAATTGAGAATATTAATTTTACTTGCAAAAAACTGAATTATGGAATACAGAAATACTGATATAATTTTTTTTAATTCATTTTATTTCTTTTTTTCCTTTTTTTATCTCAATTTAAATTATTCTATTATTAATTTACATAAATATTATTATTTTTTCATAAAATATATTCCTGGATAAGAAATTTTAAAATCAATATTAAAAACGTTAATAAATTTTATAAAATAACCTCTAAATTTATGAAAAGAATTCTCAAACTAAAAATATAAAATCATTATTAAAGAAAATTAAAACATTTCATTTCATAGAATAAATAACATTTTCCCTATTTCACAACGAGTAAAAATCATTACATGAATGTTTATTTATTTTTATGAAAATTTAAATATTCATTTTCATTAAAACAATTATAAAAACATGATCAATTTTCATTTTTAAATTTTAAATAATAACATATAAATACATATATTTTTATAGAATATAAAATATTTCTACTTTTGAATTATTAATATATCTTTTCATTTCACACATAAATGTGAAATATATGATTTAAAATAAATTAACCTCATTTATATGATGTTAATGTCCTTGTTTTAACAAGATAACATATATCCAATGACTATATGTCCAAAAACCATTTGTCCAACATCCATATTAAAATAAAATGTCCATTTTGAAGCCCTATATATAATAGAACAAAATTATAAAAAAAATATCATATTCAGTTTTTATCATTTTTACCAAATATATCATGATTTTCATTATCTATAAAGGTATATATACTAATATGATTAACATTTAGAAATAAAATTTCAAGATTATACTTTTTTAACCTATGCTTATTCTAAAATTCAATTTTTTTTGTATGGAGTGTATTCATGTCCCATTTTCAATGATATATTTTATGTAAATAATTTAATTCATATATCCTTGGGCATATAATATGATTCATCAATATTTGATAACTAATTAACACAAATGTAATCAAAATTTATAATTTTTTTATTATTTCAAATCAATCACATATCAATGATGTTATATACCCCCATAAAAATCATGTTCTATGTTTTCTTCTTTCACAAATAAAAAATAGACATGTGTATAAATAACCCGACTTCACCATATGCGATGAATCCCAAAAACACTATATTCCTATAAAAAGGTTCATATCATCATAATTCAGTTAGACCCAACCATTTCATAAATGTATGATACCTTTCTTGATAATCCTAATTATTCATTCTAATTTGTATCTAGAGAAATAACAATAAGGTAAATTACGGTTATCTATATAAGAGTGAAAATATTTATCCACTTCTTTCTAGTGAAAAATGAATTTTAAAACATTATTGATATATAGATACAAAATTTCACCCTAATCAAGGATAAATAATGGAATATTACCCCCACATTATTTACAGTTTGATGTGATACCTTTTTGATTCCATTAACTTCAATTTTTATAAATTCATCACCAGTTATTTAGGTAAGATATGTCTTTTCATATTCATTTGTGTTATTCTTGTCTATTAAAAATCATTGATTATTAAAACATTTTCTACCCTCATAATGGAGTAGGTATATTGTATATAAGTCGGTAAAACCAATCCATGAAAAATAATATATTTAATTTTATTGATGGTTGAATGGTTAAAACTATATAGAATTTTTTCACAAATAAATTAACTAGAGTGGAATTATGTAATTGGGATATAGTCATAACAACAGTATACCTTTTAATTTTTATAAAAACATTAAATAATCAGATTTATAGGTTAGTAAGAACCATTTATTGAATATATAAAGAAAATTGATGAACAACATGATTAAATTTACATGTTTTTTGTCTCAAATAAATTTTATTTTTATATTTTTAATCAACTATTCATCAAATAATATATCAAAAAATACATTGAAATATAGTAATCATCATTTTTTTATGGAATCATTATCAAAATTCAACTTCTTTAATTTATTTGAGAGCTAAGAATGGTTCTTGTTAATATTAATTACCAAATACTATTGGGTAGTCATAATTATATGATTCACCAAAATATTCTTGTATTTTGTTTGCAATATCATTGAAACAACTATTGAATATTCAATCAAATATGTTGTCTCCATAGTTCATATATTTATAGAAAAAATTAGACCATATTAGCTATTTTGAAAAATAAAAATATCAACTAAATCAATTACAATCATTCATAATAATATGAGTATTTAATTATTTTACAATATATACTAAATCATTATTTTTTAGATGATACCAAATTTAATTTATATATGTTTTCATTAGATTTTTTTCGTATACTTGTTGTTATAATATAATAATTTATTTAAAAATCACTTTAATAACATTACCTAATGTTAATGTACATTTCATTTAATGTGATAACTTATCATATTTGGTTTTTCAACCTATAGATGTGTGTATTATTTGTAAGTGGGTTGTTAGAGAAGAATTTTAAAATTCTTAAGCATTAGTTGACTACATGTTTCTAAACAATTGGGCCCCTATATCATGGGTGGGGTGTATTCGTCAACTAGTGGTACTATTACTTGGACTATTATTCATATAGATCACACCAACCATCTGATTTTCCATTGAAGAGAATATAATTAATGATATTTTAATAATTTTTTCAAATGAAATTAACAACCATGTAACACCCCCAGATTTTGGGATATTCTTTTTCAAATTAATCGAATACTTTTATAATTATTAGTTGAGGAAACACTGAAAATATTTTTTCACTAAATCAAAAATTCCTTTCAGGTGACACTGACTCATTTTATTTTAATCATAACACTGACATAGAATAAGTTTCTTGAAATAACAGGTTAACCAACATTACTTGCAATATAGACCTTCATTAATGGCATGTGTAACATGGTAGACCGTTTGCTACCTAAATATAAAATATTATTCAAAATGTTATTATAATGAGATATAACCTAGCCATTTTGTTGATGGATTTGTGTAGTATTATCTAAATTATAAAGATATGTGGTGTATAAAAATATAATATGAATAAATATGTAACAAATTTATGATAATCAAAGTTAGTTGAATATAAAGGAATATATTATTATTGTCACAATGAAATTTTATCCTAGAAAATAAAATTAATTACAATTGGTGAGGGATATAAATGTACTGGATAAGTTATATATTCAATAAAATATTTTTTATCTTCATACAACAGATTTGATAGTCATAAGATAAGTAAAAACCCAATTTTATGAGGAAAACCATATTTCTTATAATGGTAGTTTTACCACATTTCAATGGATAAGACATCATAAATCCAATTTTGGAAAGTAAATAGATATAATATACCAAAAAAACTCCATATTTTAAATTGATACATAATAAATAGGTTAGGATGAATTTTTGGTATATTTATTTAAGGTTATATCATTTAATAAATGGTTAAAAATACATGATTTTAATTCCAGTCACATTTTTCATATAATTTATTAATAATGTTAAATTATATTTTTAATTGTTTAAAATTTTTTAGATAATATTTTTTCCAATTAATCAATTTTGATCATGGTATACAATTTTATTTGGAAAAATGATATAAAAACACAGTAATTTTTTGATGTTGTAACTATAAAAACATGTAGAATCGTCCCATCCGCGGTATTAATTTTAAATTAATTTCCGCACATTTGGGATTATAATATAGAAATTTTGATTCCATAATTTGAATCATAATAAATTATAATTTATAATAAGTCAGATTTTTATTTTACCCAATATATTAGTGAATGTGATTAAAATTAACTAATCAGATAAGAAATAAATTAGGTTAATAATGTTATAAAATGTAAATTTTAGACCCAAAACGTCTTAGAAAAATTTCCAACACCCTTTTTATGTCCATATTTCCACACTATAGTAAATTTTATATTCCATGTTCAATTATTGGATACGTTTTCATCAAGAAAAATTTGTGTGGAAGTATTTCTTCAAATATTTACAAGAGTTTTACTACACATCCACTATAAAAGGCCACCACCATTACCCATTCCTCACATGCTAAAAAACATTTATGTTTGGTAATTATAAATCCATGTATCATCCCAAAAATACTCCCTTTGGAATTTAATCCTCCCATTGTGTCGAAATCCTCTCATGGAATCCTTTTCACACTAACAAAAACGAGTTACCCGATTTAGAGGTAACATATTCTCTCAAGATCATTTCATTTATTTTCATTCAACACCCATACAGATTATTTATTACATTATTTTTTGAATATACCAGCATAAAAAATATAATAAGATGTTTTTATACAAATATATATACATTCACTTACACATTCCTCCATCTAATAAATTATGAAAATATCATTTTTGTTTACTGTAAACTACTACCTCACGAAACAAAAATTATTCATTTGTTATTTTCCTATAGTCAAGGTGGATACTATGATATAAAATATATTTATATATTTATAATATAATATTTTTTAAATATATACTATTATTTAATACTTTTACATCACACATATCTTTTCATTACGTTTGGTTTTAATAAGATAATATTGTTTGATGAAGGGTGGACTACTTCTCCCTCAAGTGATGTGATTCATTCAAACACCACATGGAATATATTATGGATGGGTTTCAGGAAAATATATTATTTAATTTTTCAAATTTAATAATTATATATATATATATACATATATATACATATTTCATTAACCTAATTTCATTGAATACAACAACAAAAAATGGAAATAGTGTTCATACGTACATACGACTTACTGTCTTCAAGAATGTTGTATTCCATTTCATACTTCATTATGATATAGATTATTATAAAATATACATACTAGATATATCATATATTTAAATAATTTTCTACATTATGGAATCATTATATATGTATATGGATCAATGATATATCAAATTAAGACGCACGCAAAGAACAATATTAATATTAACAAAAGTGAACCTTTAACACATGATTGTTAACAAGCAGTCTATGTAAGTTCATAATAAAAAAATATATGTTAATATATATATGAATATTATTCTATAAAATTTTTATATTCATTTATTTTTTATAAATAAATATTTTATGAATATAGAGAGATTCATGAAACAACGTTAAGGGATTTCATCACACTTTTATTTTATCTGAGATACAATCTATGTTCACCCACATTTTCATTTTCTGTAGTATGTGTAATTCTCATGATTTTATTATATATATATGATAATTAAATTAATTGGTATTCATATATCATGTTATGATCATTTATTTAGGGTTTTATGTATCAGAAGTTACCAAATCAGTAAAAAATATATGTCTGAATATTCCATCTTTGAGATTGATGACTTTTTTTGCACCTAAACAATTTTTCAAGGTTCCCATAATTACCTTTGACATTTAATGTCTGTAATATCCTTAATTTCATGATATATTTATAATTACGAAGTTTTCTTTTCTTATATGGATATTATTATCCAATGTTACCAAGTTGTAATATTTTATTGAGGAAATCTCTTCTGTTTTGGAGATTGTTTACATTTATCCTTCCCGTAATGAAATATTATGTTCCATATCTCAATAAATCTAATGTGTATACTTATCCTATGATTTTTCATTCTATACTCATTTTCTTGGAAATTTTTTTACACATTTGTACTTAATATATATTTTATGTAAAATCTAACCATCTCTCTCACTGGTTGGAAATTTGTTTTATTTAAAGACAATGTTTTAAAAAAAAATTCAGAAATGATTTCAAAATATACATGATAATAATTTTAAAGGAAGGATTGTTTTAAAACTGAATATTTTATTCAATTCATCTTTTATATATTTTCAAATCTACGTTCAAATAATATGGTTTTTAAATGGTTTATCTTATGAAAATATTTTTTTAGTGAAGAAATAGTATAATCCCCATGAAATGTTTCAAAATAATTTTCCATATATTAAGAATTATACTGAAGATACTAATTATTTTATATTAAACGATATATATTTTACAATCAAATTATTTCTATGAATGGTTTCTGATTATTTAAATTGTCTTTATGTTTCTTGTTTCCCTTTCATTGGTTACATGTTTATGAATACCTCTTATTTTCACGTTTTATTCATTGATGTGATGGTTATGAAACATATCTCTTTCCCATAGGTTATGATTTCACGAGATGTTAATGATACCCATTTCATTTGATTGGATATTATTTGATATTTATAAAACCTATGTATTTTATGGGTTGTGATAAGATGAATGTTTTATTATCTTGTGGAACATATATGAAAGATTTTATAATGAGAAGGGTGGGACACATATACAATCCAATTCATTGGGTAATGATGGATGAATCATGAGTATAAATTTTATCTGTGAACCTGATTACATTTCAAAATTTTATGCATGGAGCTGGTTTCATATCCGTAAGTTTATCAGTAAACCTGATTACATGTTCAAAATGTTATGAGTCAACCTTTTTATGTGTTTACAATGTTATGCATCAACCTGGTATCAAGTCCATAGGATTATGTGTAAACCATATTACATTTTCATAATTTTATGAATGAACTTGATTATATGTTCATAATTTTATGAATACACTTGGTTACATGTCCATTAGGTAATGCGTGAACCCGAGTACACGTTCACAATGTTATCTATGGATATGGGTTCATGTCTATAAGGAAATGAATGAAATTGATTAAATGGTCCCAATTTTATGCATAGATTTGGTTTCATTCACAAAACGGTAAGTTTGAACCTCACTACATGTTCACTATGTTACTCATGAACATGGTTGCATGTTTGTTACTTGATATTGGGACCTGATTTATTGTCCATAACGTAAGGAGTGAACCTTTTTCTATTTATTCATGTTCACAACGTTATAAACCAATGTTCACGCCACAAATTCCATGAATTTTCATTTGTTATGCATTTTTAGAATATGTCATTTATCACCTTATGATTCATGTTTTATGAAAAAGCAAACATTATTATGTTATTTAATCTATAGGTAATGAATATAAAATGTTTTGATCACATTCCATACCCTTCTATTTGTATTATGCATTTCCTTCATCTACAATTAGTGAGAAGGTGATCTCACCATTTCTTATGTTTCCTTTACACAAAGTATGAAGAATGGTTTTACGTTTATGTAATAAATTGGGAGATCTTTATGGGAGATGTTGGTGATCTTTCACTATGATAGAATATTTTGTTTCCAAGTTCAAAATACACTAAACTATTATGGTCCACAAGCATTTATTTTTGTAATGTACTAAATATTAATCTAAAATGATGTAATATCCATGTATGTCAAGCCTATTTCACTGTTGTTGGTATCAAAAGAATGGTTTAGTCAACCATTGGAAACTATTATTAGAGAACTTTTGTCACATCCCTATGTATTTGTTTATGGATATATCTAATGATGACATTATAGATATGTATAAGGATGAGTTATCATTTATGAAAATGTCCTAGAATTTTTTATAAAATATAGAGTAAGTTGTTTTCTAAAAATACAACAATGTTTGGAAATTACAAAAGGATGATTCACTATAAATGATGTACGTAGGGGTAATAACTCTGACAACAAATTCTGGGATAGAATCAGGATTATCTGGTACAGGACAACGAGCGTTGTATCACACCTGGTTTGACACTCCTGGGGTATATTATTTTGGAATTCACAAAAATGACCAAGATCACCATGATATATTTAAAAATAATTTTTCTATGGATATCATAGGATGAACCTAGGGTGTTATAGATTAATTAATTTCACATTATTTATATATAATATGTGTAATTATTTTCATTACTATGAGGTTTAATGTTGTGATAAGTAGTGCTCACACAATGCTTCATCTTTTAGTCAATGGAGGAACTAGTTGGAACTAGATTAACATTGAATGTGATTGAAGATTTTTTGAATAATATTCAAATGGGATGATCTGTGTAGAAAATTAAATTGATATTATGTCAAACAACTTATCACGACATGTGATTAACAATGTTAGCATTGGGGGTATTCTTAACTATTCATATTAGAGAAGGTTGAGCATATATAGTAAGGAACATAGTGTAACACCCGAGACTTTTATGTTATATAAATCATCAAAGGAATCTTTTTCTACACACAACACTTGCTTGGCTTTCTTTACACGAAATCATGACCTTCCTTGATAGCTTGCATCGTACGGAATACCGAGTTTTCACTAAACAAAGATATGCTAATAAAATATTATTAAAACTAGTCATTATGAATAATAATAACCACTTTTCGAAATTTTATAAATTTTATTTTTCAAAATGGACTTCATTTTTGGATTTGGAATATTGAAATCATCCTAGGGTGAAATTTGGGTATTTTTATGAAAACTTTCAATTTTTGATGAATAGTCAAACCACTAAGTGGTAGTTAAAAAACTGAATTTTTTCATAAAACGTAATTTTACCACTTCTGTGAGTGGAATTTAAAAAATCCGAGAGACACGGTTGATGTCAGTAAGTAAAATGTGGTTCAATGAGATGAAAATAATTTTTGGAGAATAGTAACTTTTTACTTTTATTTACCACGGTTAAAAGTAAATAGGGTAATTTAGGGTAAAAATGATATTATTATTACCCTAACACATTTCCTAATTCTATTGGATAAGTTTAATTCGACCAAAAACAAACTTAGGAATAAAATATGACCATTTAGGCCCACTTGGATTAGATTAGGACATTTATTATTAATTTATTTAAAGAAGGGTTAAAATAGTTAAAATCAAAGTTTAATAAGTAAATAATTTTTAATATATTATTATATATAAGATAAATTCGACTATAAATATTCATTAGAAATCTAAAAAGATTTCCAACAGAATGGTAGTTTATTTTTAATTTTTAGATATTAAATAATTTAATTTATTTATGACACAAAGATGATGCACTAATTATCTTATTAATGAAATGTTGACATAATTGATGTTATAAATACCCAAATAAATGTAATATGAGCCTTTTTATGAATTCCACTAATTTTATAGGTTAATATGACATGTTATTATTGATTTAATTTACTTTTTTCGAACTAATCATTCTGTTATGATTTTCAGAAAAATCAATTACTAAATAGTGTCAAAATTGACATAAAATAGTTTTTAAAACAAATATTATATTATTAATTGTTATTTTATTCCTAAAAATCAGAGGTTTGGAAAAATTACTTAGATAAGGTTATATATATTAATAATAAAAAACTTGGGGTTCGTTTGGATTGTTATAGTATGTTTATTAACCTTATAGTGTAAGAACACAAGAAGACACGGTAAAAGTAAATTTATTTAACTTAATGTTAAATATAAATGATAAGGTCAAAATACGAACCTAAACTTGTCTAAATTATATTGGATGAGAGGCTTTAGACCCATCCACACCTTAGCTTCGAAATAAATCAATTTGGAGCTATTTAAAACCGAACTTGACTTTATAATAAAATAATATTTTTAGTTTTTCCAAAGGAGCCCCTCTCCTATCTAATAAAAGGGCGCCTCCTCCCCCTCTTCCTTACCACACATTGAGCATTCATGCTCGGCCAACCCCTGCCACGTTCTCCTATCCACTTCCCTAGAGACATCCTAGAGGTCCTGGTCTTCTTCAAAGACCAATTTTAGTGCCCTAAAAGGAGCTCTCAAAGAAGCACTTCAAAGAAGAGGTAATGTCCGTTACTGATTCTTTCATCTTTATTTCTTCTTCCACATCTTCTTATTTAGTTGTTTCATTATAAAGTAATAACATCATTATCAATAATATACTGATATTATATTATAATTATTAAGCAACCCTATTTCACCATCTATCCATCCTACGGAAAATAAAATCATCGCCCGTGCGTACGTACGGAATACTATCTCCACGACGGGATGTAATCTATTTTCCACCACCACCTTGCTTGGATGGGTATAATTGTATAAGTAATAACTATATATGATTATTGTAAAGTGATATTGATTATGAAATAGTATACATACACTCCAATACAATTCCATTATCATGGGAATGATATCATTGCTCGTGCGTACGTACGGAATACCGTCTCCACGATGTGATGCGACTCGTTCTACATGATCTTCATTGACTAATGATTATATAAATGAATTTAATGAATTAATATGATATATATTACAATAATAACATTATGGAAATGAGGTATCTATATCCTAAAGATAAGAATAATAATTTATTTGACAAAACACGCATAAGAACAAAAAGTAATAAACACCTGAATAACAAGTTGTAATGAAATATTACTAATAAGAAGCTAAGAATATGACCATATGTGATATCATAACAATTATTATGATTATCTAATAAGTCAATAACGTTATTAAAATCATTATACAGGAGGTTCGGACAAGTAAAAAGCATATCGGACCTAAGGTAAGGGAAAATATCACAATATCGTTTTTATCCGAGATTGTTTATACTTTTGTTTTTACTGGGGTATATTTTTTCATCCACATCCATGTTTCCTCAATATGTAATATTTATGTCCTTCTAAAATATTTTATATCAAATTTTACCCTTCGTTGAGTTTTTAGTAAAAGATATGAAATGAATCTTTTGTCGTTTTTCATACGAGGTACTTTTTGACTTTTCCGACAAAAGTACGAGGAGAATGTTTTTTTAACTTATATGGAATGAATGGATTTTTAAAAAAATATTTCCAAGTATCTTCCTTTATAGGTTTTAATGTTTATTTTTAATCAACTTCTTTTAGTTTAGAATTGTATGACATATTAAGAAAGGAAAAGTGTTTTTGAATTAAAAAGGATATTTTCCTCAAGAATGGAGTTCAAGTTTTTTATCCAAATTATTTTCCATATAATATAATAAAGGGTTCAATTTTTTATCCCTATTATTAAATTTATTTGATTATTTTGTGATGGAATTATTTTTATGAAATCCTTTATCTTATATGAATTGTTTGATGATGTCCTGTTGTTTAATAATCCCATTTTTATTACACGGGTTATGCAATGATGTATGCTTTATGATTTTGTGGCACACATAAGAATGGTATCATTATGAGATGTGTGGGACCTATATCTCCCTCCAATGAATTGGGTAAAGATTTTATATCTAATGAGATAGACATGGCTGGAATGACAGGTTAAACCGGTTCAGCGAAATAGGACTAAAACGAGGAGTGAACTCAGTTCAGAAATGGACTTTGTCTTCTAAGATAGTCTTGGCAATGAGACTTGACAAACAAGAAATGATTCTCAATGATTATGTGTATATGCCACAAAGTTTCATGTTTTATGATATGATTATTGGGATTAAATTTTACTACTATGATTTATCCCATGTTATGAAATTATGATCTCTTTTGCAGGTTAAGATTTCCAAAGGTTATGTGCTTATATATATGATGTGATTGATATTTATTTTGTTTACCCTTACTGAGAATTTGAGCTCTCCCTTTTTTATGTTTTATTTCCCTAGGTCAGGAAGAATTTTATTAAGTAGAATATGCCAAAAAGGGACTCTAGATATGATGAAATAAATGGGAGGCAAAGTAGATGCTTTATGAACTAGGTGTTTATGCTTTCCAGTTTCTAAAGACACTATACCTATACGGTTCTTTCATGGTTTTGTTATATGATGTAATAAGTGTGCTTCAATTTTTAAGTAATGATAATGTATGTAAAGTATGGGTCGTTATAGTTAGTATCAGAGGAAAGGTATAGTCAACCTTTGGAAACTAGGATGTTAAAGCCTTAGTAAGAACCCTAAGGATAATTCTAAGCATAGAACACAATCATAGTGTTTTAGAAATGACCATGAATAACTTAGGATATGACTTTAAGTGTAAAATTTTAGTCTTGATTATGTGGTTTTCATATTAAGTTAGTGTTTCTCACACTATTCTTCTTGGTTTTAGTCAATGGCTGGAACCCGAAGGAACCGTGTTAATGCAGAATGTGACGGGAAATGCAATGATTGTCACCCAAAGAAACCAAAATTTATGGTAGCTATAATGAAAAATCTTGTAGCCATGCTCACACAACTTTCTCAAGAAAAAAATCTTGCAGGACTTCCAAATGAGAAAAGGAAGCAGCAACATTCTGTTGAATCTTTATGAGGCAGCGTCCACCATCTTTCAGCAGGTCTACTAATCCATTAGTTGTTGAACAATAGATTAGAACTACTGAAAAGATATTTTCAGTTCTTCAATGTTCTGAACATGATAATGTCATCCTAGCAGTGTATCGTTTGGAAGGAGATTCTGATCAATGGTGGAATCTTATTAACAATTCGAGGCAAAGGGATGAAATTGAGTCCATGGAATGGGACGAGTTCAAGAACTTATTTTTCAATATGTACTTCCCTCATATTCTCCGAACAAATATGGAGAAAGAGTTTCTTGAGATGAAGCAAAAGGATGATGAATCTGTTGGTACTTATGAAGCAAATTTTACAAGACTTGCAAGGTACGCTTCTGGTATAAGGCCCCGGCCTTAAACCTTACTTAATCTTGAGTTATTACAAGATTACACGTTGAGGATCTTTTCGGGTTTAGAGTTTTAGAGAATTAGATCATAAGACTTGCATTACATTCCACATATAAACAAAGTGGTTACATAAAGATAGTATTCTTCATTCCCATCAATGGAAACACATTTAAAATAAAACATGGATTATTTCTTGACACATCCTTGACTCTATCATCTTGTCATGTACCTTTCCCTTGACCTGTGAAAAACATTTCAAAAACTTGGGATGAGCATAAAAACTCAGTATGGGTTATAAAAAAAACAACATGGAAAGGAAACATGAGTTCATATATACATAAGAATGAAATCATACTTTACCCATAAAACATAGGCACTTTAACGTACCTCATAAAAACATGAATAAATCATATAAATCATAAGACATAAAGGTAACTTGAGGCATTCATAACATTCTTACGTAGGGAGTAACCCTCTTGGTTATGTTTGGAATACCCATCACAGTATATTCCCTAAAATCTCTTCGGAGAAACCTCAACGTTTCACTCCTTCGCGTTACCCAATGCATTGGAGAGCTATAACGGGCTCACCCGCCCTTAGTTTATCACGGAACCACCCGTCTTCATAATAATGCCCAAGAACCATAACATAATCATATCACATAAAACATGCATAAAGGAAACATAAAATTTCCACATTTCAATCACGAGATATCAATACAACACATTGATATAAAAACATTATGAAAACCATTTTCGATACCAAAATAAAAGAAAAGTAAAACATGGTATTTATTTTTCTTTTAAAAAGAAGGAATGGCTTGTAGAGGAAGCCGAAACTCAAATAACGGTCACGACGGCGGAGAAGTCGTTGTCGCCGCATACGTACGACAAAAAAAAAAAATTCCCTTTTGTCGTTTAGTAAACGCTTCGTATAAAAAAGATTCCTTTTGAATAAACTTAAATGTCAAAGGGGTTTATACACCGTATAAAAGAAAGTTGTGTATAAAATAAAATATGCCTCAACGAAAGGAGATTGAGACGAAGTCCCATACAAAGATAATTTTTAAAATAAAATAGATACATTATGTGTATTCACTATAAGTACACATAAATAAAGTACAAGTACAAGATACGACATAATAATATAATGACATAATTTGAAAGTAGGAGATTAACCCAAAGAATGGAAATTGGGTTAAGAAGTTCCCATACCTCGTATCTGACTTGACCCGACCGTTCTTTAAACTCCTGAATAATAAAATTTAGTTAATCTCTACTTGATTATGAATCTTTTCCAAGTTCATTATTCCTTTTATACCATGTTATGAACATCATGTAATCATTTAAGTTAATAATGTTCATTTTGTCGGTATTTGGTTCTTAAGTCAAAAATAGACTTCTTATACTTACATGTTGTTAATTTGGTCAAAGGTTCATTATATCCAGAATGAAATTCCTGATTTGGATATAATATGTATCATATATATCAAGCATATACATGTATTTATAATATTACATAATCATTTAGAGGTAAGAAATGAAATGCACCGTTCATGGAGACGGTAAGCCGTACGTACGCATGAACGCTACTTTCATTTCTTTGTCATATTAGTGGAATTAAAACTAAATGAGAGGTATGTATATTTTAATTCCAGAATTATATTCATCATTTAGATATATCATTAATTATATATATACATTATATACATGTAATTTTAATAGTACATTACATTTGGGGATAAGAAATGAAATGCACCGTTCATGGAGACGGTAAGCCGTACGTACGCATGAACGCTACTTCCATTTCTATTTCATATTTTCTAGAATGGAATCATAATGATATAAGAGTATATTATAATTCCAGTATAATAACATATATAATATCATTAACTTTATCCTTTACACATCCCACATATGGTATTAACGAATCAAATCACTTTCAGGGGGCGGTAGTCCGCACTTCCTAAAATGAAGATATCGTGTTTTACCCATAATGGAAACCATAAAGGTATGCCCAAAATGAAAAAACAGAATCTTAAGGAAAACATAAAAATATTATATATCATATATAAAAATAGTGACATCATAATGGCCACCTTTTAAGGTGTTAAATGAGTATTGAACAATCATCGTTTCGGGAGGCAGAATTTCACCATCCACGGAAACCGTATGTTCTTTAACCATTTGATGTAGTTGTGTGAGAGTGTAGATCAAATAAATCTTATAACAACATCCTAGTATATTGATGATACTGGTGTTGTTACAAAAGAAGTAAATAAAAAGAGTTTAGGGGGTTGGAGAAGCAAAATAAAACAAATGAACATGAGAGAATGAATTACCTTAAAAAGTGTAACTCCTTTTGATTTGAGCCTAAAGGCTTCCTTTTAAAGGATTCTGCCCAAAGGGAATCCTCTAGGATGAGGAGAGGGATGTGTAGAGAGAAAATGGGCAGGGGTTGGCCAAGCCAAAGGCTTGAAGAGTGTGTGAAATGAGGTAGAGGTGGGGGCCTTTTATAAGAGGAGAGGAGGGGCACTTTTGGAAAGTAAAGAAACATTACTTTATTTGAAAATGTGTTTCGGTTTTAAAAGGTCCCAAATTGATATAATTCGTGGATAAGGTGATAAGGCATCGAAATCCATTCATCCAATTGGTTTTGGACATGTGTAGTTCATAGATTTTATATTATCTTTCCATTTTATTTAAATCGTCAAATAATGATGTCATCGCTGCATCATTATTATGTCATAAATAATTAAATCTATTTAATGTCTACAAATTATAAAAAAAATACTATGATGTAGGAAATAATTTTAGCTTTCCAGTGACTATTTATAATCAAAATTTTGACTTGTATAACCCCACTTAAAAATTGTTTTCGCAAAACATATTATGTTTGTGTCATTTTCACTTTAACATTAAATAAAAAGTAATTTATGTCATTTCCCAACAAAAGTGGATCCATGGGGTCCCCAAGTTAGGACATGGATTTTCTTGGTCGTCCATGACACAACCAATAAGGTTGGGACATGTGTCTAGGTCATTTTATATTATTAAAGCATTATTTATTCCTTAAACTACACTAATTACCACTAATCGCGATTAAAAACTTAATAAGTTACTATTCACCAAAAAATTATTTTAATCTCATTGAACCACATTTTACTTCTTAATGACAACCATGTATGTCGGATTTTCAAAATTCAATACACATTAGTGGTAAACTTTCATTTAACTGAAAAATCAGTTTGCTTGATTACCACTTAGTGGTTTCACTATTCATCAAAAATTGAAGTTTTTCAGAAAATTACCAAAAATTCACTCTAAGCTATATTTGATATTCCGAATTCAAAAATGAAGTCTATTTTACAAAATTCAAATCATATAAGTCACATTAATTAATTCAATAATTAATTCCCGCTGCCAGAGCAAATAGCGTGTTTTTACAAAACAATAAGTATCAAAAGATTGACACCAGATTAAGTCTAATTTCAAAGTGAAATTGATTCCAATGACCACCATTGGATAAAATGGAAAAAATATATTCTAATTTCACTTCAAAACCAATTCAAAACATAATTTAATCATATAAATAAATTAGATTAAAAGTAGTTTTTATGTAAAATGCAGTATTTTTCACTATTCATTAAAAAAATGAACATTGTCAGAAAAATACCAAAAATTCACACAAGGTAAATTTTGATGTCCCAATCATAAAGGATAAGTTTATTTTGACAAACATAGTTTATAAAATTGTCAAAATATAGATTCAAAAATGGTTTTCCATCAAAAGGCACTAAAACAATCTTTTAAGAATATTAGTGTATTCCATGCATAAGATTGTATTTATTTTCATTTTAAGCCTCTAAAACACTATCTTTATCATTAATAGACATAGATAAAAATATCTATTATTCATTACTTACTTGGGATGTTACATCCTTCCCCCCTTTAGAAAATTGCGTCCCCGCAATTTATTTACTTATCAAATAAATGGGGGTACTTATCCCTCATTGCATTTTCAGATTCCCATGTTGCCTCTTCAATCATGTGGTTTTTCCACAAAACCTTTACCTGATGAATCACCTTATTCCGTAACACTTGCTCCCTGTGGTCAAGAATCTGGACCGGTTGTTCCTCATAAGACAGGTTCTCTTCCAGCTAAACTACCTCTGGACTCAAAACATGAGATGGATCTGGCATATACTTTCTCAACATCGAAACGTGAAAAACATTGTGTACCTGAGATAAACTCGGAGGTAAAGCCACTCGGTATGCATCTGATCCAACTCTTTCCAGAATTTCATATGGTCCAATAAACCTTGGACTCAGCTTTCCTTTCTTACCAAATCTCATCACACTTTTCCAATGAGAAACCTTGAGGAAAACATGATCACCTACCTCAACAGATAGATCCTTCCTTCGGTTATCCGCATAACTCTTCTGCCAACTCTGAGCTGTTCTCATGTGTTTCTGAATCAGCTGAACTTTTTCTGCCATCTCTTCTACCAATTCTGGTCCCATCAACTTTCTTTCACCCACTTCATCCCAGAAAGCTGGAGTTCGACACCGCTTCCCATATAATGCCTGAAATGGTGCCATCTGTATACTGGAATGAAAACTGTTATTATATGAAAACTCAACCAAAGAAAGATGCTGGTCCCAACTTCCCTGATAATCCATAGAACAAACTCATAGCATATCCTCCAATGTCTGAATTGTTCGTTCTGACTGCCCATCTGATTGAGGATGAAAAGCTGTACTAAAATTTAACTCAGTACCCAAAGACTTATGAAGGCCTTTCCAAAAGTTAGAAGTAAACCTGGGATCACGATCTGATACAATGGAGAGAGGAACTCCATGTAACTTGACTATCTCTTTAAGATACAAACGGAAAAGTTGATCAAGAGAGAAAGTATCTCGTATAGCAAGGAAATGAGCAGATTTGGTCAAGCGATCAACAATAACCCAGATTGCATTATTACCTCGAGATGTCTTCGGTAATCCAACAACAAAGTCCATGGATATATTCTCCCATTTCCACTCTGGCACTGGTAAAGGCTGAAGCATCCCTTTCGGTAACTGCCGCTCAGCTTTAACCTGTTGACATGTCAAACACTTCACAGTAAAATCAGCAATATCTCTTTTCATTCCATCCCACCAGTAATACTCCCGCAGATCTCTATACATCTTAGTACTGCCCGGATGAACTGAAAACGGAGAACTATGAGCTTCACATAACAACTCTCTCTTCAACTGTGAATCAGAAGGCACACACAACCTCTTCACAAACCTCAAAACACAAACACAAACTTATCCAAGAACTCATGGAAAATTTTATTCATTAAGTCCATGAATACAGCAGGTGCATTGGTTAGCCCAAAAGGCATTACTACAAATTCATAGTGGACATATCTAGTACGGAACACAATCTTCGGAACATCTGCTTCTTTTACTATCAACTGATGGTACCCCGACCTCAAGTCAATCTTCAAAAAATACTGAGCTCCCTGGAGCTGACACCACTTCATTCGATGGCCCAACATCTGCTGAAGTTGTTGAAAATGATTTTACCACCCCTTACTGCTTGTAGTCTAGCTGCTTCCCATCACTCAAGCTCCTTGTCGGACACTCGTTTGCATAGTGACCCATCTCATTGCACTTATAACATTTCACTAACTGTAAATCAAATTTATTCTTACCTTCACCTTGATCCTTTTCAGTGCAATCACGAGCCTTATGTCCCATCTTACCACATCGGTAGCACTTCCCAGAATTCAAAAGACATTCCCCAGCATGCCTTTTGCCACATTTATCACAAACTGGAAACTTAGTTCTCTTACCATCAGACTTTTTTTAAGAATTCTTACCTTTCTCCTGCCACCTCGGTCTCTTCTTCTGCTGGTTGTTATAGGACACTTGGTCATCGGCAAACTCCATTTCCACCTTCTCAGCACATCGAACAAGCTTTTCATAACTTTTAAACTCACGAGAAGCTAATTCCCTTCGATACTTTGGCTTTAATCCTGAGTAAAAACGATTGATTTTACTATCAAGGTCTCGAATAAAATTGGGAGCATACCTTGCCAATCGAGTGAACCTTTCTTCATAGGCAGCCACTGAGTCTTCCTCTTGCCTCAATTCCAAGAATTGCTTTTCCATCCTAAGTCGAACAGCCTTAGGAAAATACTTCTCAAGAAACATACCTTTGAATTCATCCCAGTCAAGAGCATCAATCTCATCGGCGTCCCTGATATTTTTAACCATAGACCACCACTGATCTGCCTCACCCTCCAAACGATAAATAACAAGACTAACCTTTTGATTGTCTGAACATCCCATGACATCAAAAATCTTCTCTAGTGATTTAATCCACCCTTCAGCTTGCACAGGGTCAGATGATCCTCTGAATGATGGGGGATGTTGCCTCATGAAATGTTCCACCACTGAAATGTTCCTCTGCGGTTGATCTGGCTGATCTCGTGCATGGATACCACCACCATTTATAGCCTGAGTCAACTGTGCCATCACTGCAACAAACTGTTCAGTTCCGATTCCGACCATCTCAGGTTGCTGATTTGGAAGGTTGTCTTCCTCCTGATGTCGTCCCAACATAGATGCTTTGTTTCCTCTGCGGAAAACCATTCTGAACACCGAAATATCTTAGGCGAAGCAACATGGTAATCTGTAAATACTATATCATTTAAATCATATTATAATTTAACACTTTTCTAACTCCTAAAGTTGTCTAAACCGACCTCTGATACCAACTATAATGCCCCAACCTTAAACCTTACTTAATCTTGAGTTATTACAAGATTACACGTTGAGGATCTTTTTGGGTTTAGAGTTTTAGAGAATTATATCATAAGACTTGCATTACATTCCACATATAAACAAAGTGGTTACATAAAGACAGTATTCTTCATTCCCATCAATGGAAACACATTTAAAATAAAACATGGATTATTTCTTGACACATCCTTGACTCTATCATCTTGTCATGTACCTTTCCCTTGACCTGTGAAAAACATTTCAAAAACTTGGGATGAGCATAAAAACTCAGTATGGGTTATAAAAAAAACAACATGGAAAGGAAACATGAGTTCATATATACATAAGAATGAAATCATACTTTACCCATAAAACATAGGCACTTTAACGTACCTCATAAAAACATGAATAAATCATATAAATCATAAGACATAAAGGTAACTTGAGGCATTCATAACATTCTTACGTAGGGAGTAACCCTCTTGGTTACGTTTGGAATACCCATCACAGTATATTCCCTAAAATCTCTTCGGAGAAACCTCAACGTTTCACTCCTTCGCGTTACCCAATGCATTGGAGAGCTATAACGGGCTCACCCGCCCTTAGTTTATCACGGAACCACCCGTCTTCATAATAATGCCCAAGAACCATAACATAATCATATCACATAAAACATGCATAAAGGAAACATAAAATTTCCACATTTCAATCACGAGATATCAATACAACACATTGATATAAAAACATTATGAAAACCATTTTCGATACCAAAATAAAAGAAAAGTAAAACATGGTATTTATTTTTCTTTTAAAAAGAAGGAATGGCTTGTAGAGGAAGCCGAAACTCAAATAACGGTCACGACGGCGGAGAAGTCGTTGTCGCCGCATACGTACGACAAAAAAAATTCCCTTTTGTCGTTTAGTAAACGCTTCGTATAAAAAAGATTCCTTTTGAATAAACTTAAATGTCAAAGGGGTTTATACACCGTATAAAAGAAAGTTGTGTATAAAATAAAATATGCCTCAACGAAAGGAGATTGAGACGAAGTCCCATACAAAGATAATTTTTAAAATAAAATAGATACATTATGTGTATTCACTATAAGTACACATAAATAAAGTACAAGTACAAGATACGACATAATAATATAATGACATAATTTGAAAGTAGGAGATTAACCCAAAGAATGGAAATTGGGTTAAGAAGTTCCCATACCTCGTATCTGACTTGACCCGACCGTTCTTTAAACTCCTGAATAATAAAATTTAGTTAATCTCTACTTGATTATGAATCTTTTCCAAGTTCATTATTCCTTTTATACCATGTCATGAACATCATGTAATCATTTAAGTTAATAATGTTCATTTTGTCGGTATTTGGTTCTTAAGTCAAAAATAGACTTCTTATACTTACATATTGTTAATTTGGTCAAAGGTTCATTATATCCAGAATGAAATTCCTGATTTGGATATAATATGTATCATATATATCCAGCATATACATGTATTTATAATATTACATAATCATTTAGAGGTAAGAAATGAAATGCACCGTTCATGGAGACGGTAAGCCGTACGTACGCATGAACGCTACTTTCATTTCTTTGTCATATTAGTGGAATTAAAACTAAATGAGAGGTATGTATATTTTAATTCCAGAATTATATTCATCAGTTATATATATCATTAATTATATATATACATTATATACATGTAATTTTAATAGTACATTACATTTGGGGATAAGAAATGAAATGCACCGTTCATGGAGACGGTAAGCCGTACGTACGCATGAACGCTACTTCCATTTCTATTTCATATTTTCTGGAATGGAATCATAATGATATAAGAGTATATTATAATTCCAGTATAATAACATATATAATATCATTAACTTTATCCTTTACACATCCCACATATGGTATTAACGAATCAAATCACTTTCAGGGGGCGGTAGTCCGCACTTCCTAAAATGAAGATATCGTGTTTTACCCATAATGGAAACCATAAAGGTATGCCCAAAATGAAAAAACAGAAGCTTAAGGAAAACATAAACATATTATATATCATATATAAAAATAGTGACATCATAATGGCCACCTTTGAAGGTGTTAAATGAGTATTGAACAATCATCGTTTCGGGAGGCAGAATTTCGCCATCCACGGAAACCGTATGTTCTTTAACCATTTGATGTAGTTGTGTGAGAGTGTAGATCAAATAAATCTTATAAAAACATCCTAGTATATTGATGATACTGGTGTTGTTACAAAAGAAGTAAATAAAAAGAGTTTAGGGGGTTGGAGAAGCAAAATAAAACAAATGAACATGAGAGAATGAATTACCTTAAAAAGTGTAACTCCTTTTGATTTGAGCCTAAAGGCTTCCTTTGAAAGGATTCTGCCCAAAGGGAATCCTCTAGGATGAGTAGAGGGATGTGTAGAGAGAAAATGGGCAGGGGTTGGCCAAGCCAAAGGCTTGAAGAGTGTGTGAAATGAGGTAGAGGTGGGGGCCTTTTATAAGAGGAGAGGAGGGGCACTTTTGGAAAGTAAAGAAACATTACTTTATTTGAAAATGTGTTTCGGTTTTAAAAGGTCCCACATTGATATAATTCGTGGATAAGGTGATAAGGCATCTAAATCCATTCATCCAATTGGATTTGGACATGTGTAGTTCATAGATTTTATATTATCTTTCCATTTTATTTAAATCGTCAAATAATGATGTCATCACTACATCATTATTATGTCATAAATAATTAAATCTATTTAATGTCTAAAAATTATAAAAAAAATACTATGATGTAGGAAATCATTTTAGCTTTCCAGTGACTATTTATAATCAAAATGTTGACTTGTATAACCCCACTTAAAAATTGTTTTCGCAAAACATATTATGTTTGTGTCATTTTCACTTTAACATTAAATAAAAAGTAATTTATGTCATTTCCCAACAAAAGTGGATCCATGGGGTCCCCAAGTTAGGACATGGCTTGTCTTGGTCGGCCATGACACAACCAATAAGGTTGGGACATGTGTCTAGGTCATTTTATATTATTAAAGCATTATTTATTCCTTAAACTACACTAATTACCACTAATCGCGATTAAAAACTTAATAAGTTACTATTCACCAAAAAATTATTTTAATCTCATTGAACCACATTTTACTTCTTAATGACAACCATGTATGTCGGATTTTCAAAATTAAATACACATTAGTGGTAAACTTTCATTTAACTGAAAAATCAGTTTTCTTGATTACCACTTAGTGGTTTCACTATTCATCAAAAATTGAAGTTTTTCAGAAAATTACCAAAAATTCACTCTAAGCTATATTTGATATTCCGAATTCAAAAATGAAGTCTATTTTACAAAATTCAAATCATATAAGTCACATTAATTAATTCAATAATTAATTCCCGCTGCCAGAGCAAATAGCGTGTTTTTACAAAACAATAAGTATCAAAAGATTGACACCAGTTTAAGTCTAATTTCAAAGTGAAATTGATTCCAATGACCACCATTAGATAAAATGGTAAAAATATATTCTAATTTCACTTCAAAACCAATTCAAAACATAATCTAATCATATAAATAAATTAGATTAAAAGTAGTTTTTATGTAAAATGCAGTATTTTTCACTATTCATTAAAAAAATGAACATTGTCAGAAAAATACCAAAAATTCACACAAGGTAAATTTTGATGTCCCAATCATAAAGGATAAGTTTATTTTGACAAACATAGTTTATAAAATTGTCAAAATATAGATTCAAAAATGGTTTTCCATCAAAAGGCACTAAAACAATCTTTTAAGAATATTAGTGTATTCCATGCATAAGATTGTATTTATTTTCATTTTAAGCCTCTAAAACACTATCTTTATCATTAATAGACGTAGATAAAAATATCTATTATTCATTACTTACTTGGGATGTTACATCTGGTATTATTATCCAACCTGAGAGTAGGATCGATTGATTCTTTAGTGGCTTAAAACCATGTCATCGAAGGGCGTTAGCCATAAGGGACTTCAATAGATCTGAGGAAATCGTTCAATGTGCTCTCAAAGTCGAGATAGAGATTAGAATAACCCATCAGTCATATGGGTTTGATAAGAAGAGGAAAATGGAATTCAAAGGAAAATCTAAAGAGAACACTGAAAAGAAGATGAGCTTTCACTTATGCTCAAAGTGTGGAAAGAAACATGGAGGGAGTTGTCTTAAAGGGACAATTAAATGTTTCAAATGTGTAAAGGAAGGTCATCGGGCATTTGAATGCCACAATGATGGTAAGAAGATGTCTAGTGTTGAAAACAAAGGAAGGGATACACATAATGAGCCTACTTCACTTCATTGTTTCAAGTGCAAGGAGATGGGGCATTATGCCAATCAATGCCCAAATCCAAGGTTTGATTATGATGGTCGATGTCAACAAACTCTTAAGGCTAAAGACAAAGGAAAGTCACATGCAATTTCTATAATCGATGTGGAGTACGATAACGATGTGGTGAAAGGTACACTTACCATCCACTCTAATGTAGAAAATGTTTTATTTGATTCTGGATCCACCCACTCCTTTATTTCTGAAGAATTTTCTAAGGATATCACCGTATTACATCAGTAGTTAGATGTTGAGTTAGCTGTGACAACCCCTAATGGCACAATAGTCGCATCCAAAGTTTATAATTATTCTCCGATTGAAGTTTGTGGGAAAGTGCTTCCTGCAAATCTTGAGATCCTTCCTATAGTGAAATTTGATGTGATTCTTGGCATGGATTGGCTTTCTCTACATGGAGCTCATATCAATTTCCAAAGAAGGGAAGTCACATTTCATATTCCAGATCAATCTATGATCGTCAATCGATGGAATGATGAACATAACCTTCCAGTGGAAATTTATTCCATTTTATGGGTATTGATTCCACTAAATGAAGGTTATTTATCTCAAATGGTTGGTGAGAAACTCACGATTAAGAATATTCCCATTGTACGGGAGTTTGATGATGTCTTTCTAGAGGAATTACTGGGTCTTCCACCGAATTGTGAAGTTGCGTTTTTAATAGAACTCGTACCAGATGCTTTTCCTATTTCAAAGACACCTTATAGAATGTCCCCAATTGAGTTGTAGTAATTGAAGAAGCAACTCCTAGAGAATCTGGATAAGGGGTTCATACGCCCTAGTGCGTCACCTTAGGGAGCACCTGTTATGTTTGTTATGAAGAAAGATAAATCGATGAGACTCTGCATTGATTATCGAGAATTTAACAAGATCACTATCAAGAACAAATATCCTCTCCTGCGCATTGATGACCTATTTGACCAACTACGTGGAGCTCAATACTTTTCCAAGATTGATCTTCATTCAGGGTATCATCAATTAAGGGTCAAAAGGGAGGATATACCGAAGACGGCTTTCCATAGAAGGTATAGACACTGTGAATTTATAGTGATGCCATTTGGTCTTACTAATGACCATACTATCATCATGGATCTAATGAATAGAGTCTTTAGAGACTATCCTGATCAGTATTTGGTAGTCTTTATAGACGATATTATTGTCTATTCAAATATAAGGGAAGAACATGAAGATCACTTGAGAATTATATTGAAGACCCTGAGAAAGGAGAAGCATTATTCCAAATTTACCAAGTGTGAATTTTGGCTACAAAAAGTTTCATTTTTGGGTCACATAATCTCAAAAGAGTGGATATCTGTGGATCCAACAAAAATAGAGGTTATAGAAAGATGATCGAGACCAACAACAGTAACTGAGATCTGAAGTTTTCTTGATTTGGCTGGATATTATCGACGTTTTGTGAATTATTTTTCACGATTATCTAATCCACTCACCAAGTTGACTTGGAAAGGAGTTAAGTTTGTTTGGACGGAGGAATGTGAATAGAATTTCAAGGAGTTGAAAAGAAGGTTATCCAGTGCACCTGTGCTCACACTGCCTTGTAGTGGAGAAAGGTTTGTGATCTACAGTGATGCATCCAAGAAGGGATTGGGGTGTGTTCTTATGAAAAATGATATGGTGATACCTTATGCCTCACGAAAGTTGAAAATACATGAGGAAAATTACCCAACTCATGATTGTGAGTTAGCTGCGGTAATCTTTGAATTAAAGATTTGGAGGCATTATCTTTATGGAGAAAGGTGTGACATTTATACTAATAATAAAAGATTAAAGTATATTTTCACACAATAGGAGCTGAATATGCGCCAAAGAAGATGGTTGGAGCTGATTAAGGATTACGACTGCTCAATTCATTACCACCCTCGGAAAGAAAACAAGGTGGCAGATTCATTAAGTCAACAAGACCATGCTAGTTTATCCCCGATGAGGATCACCAAAGATACAATATTTATGGATTTACAAAGTTTGGATCATGGAATTATAATGAATGGGGAAGAATTGTATCTTTCTCAAATGAATGTTCAACCATCTATACATGTGAAGATTAAATAGGCACATAAAGAAGATGTCGAGTTACAAAAAAAGTGAGAAATGTTCCTGAATTCAACCTTGATTGTGATGGGATAATATAGTTCAGGAATCGGGTTTGTGTTCCTCCCATCCCCGAATTAATGAAGGAGCTGCTGGATGACACTCATAGTTCTTCATTCTCTATTCATCCTGGAAGCACGAATATGTATAGGGACCTGAAAGAGTACTTCTGGTGGGATGGAATGAAAAGAGATGTTGTTGAATATGTCTCTCGATGCTTGGTTTGTCAACAAGTTAAAGCTGAGAGACAAAAGTCTAAGGGGATGTTACAACCGTTACCCATACCCGAATGGAAATGGGAAAACATCACTATGGACTTTGTCACAGGACTTCCTAAAACTTCCAATGGAAATAATGCTATCTTGGTCATAGTTGAATCTTCTTACAAAGTCTGCACACTTCATTGCTATTAGAGAGGATTTATATCTGGATCAGCTTGCCCGGATATATGTAAAGGAAGTGGTAATATTGAATGGAGTACCACTTTCTATTATATCTGATCAAGATCCGAGATTTACCTCGAAGTTCTGGTGAAGTCTTCATTATACTCTGGATACAGAGTTGAGTTTCAGCACTGTTTATCATCCTCAGAATGACGGTCAGTCTGAGAGAACAATTCAAACTCTAGAAAATATGTTGAGATCTTTCTCTATGGATTTCAAAGGTGGTTGGGATCAATACCTATCTTTGGTGGAATTTTCTTATAATAATAGCTTTCACTCCAGTATTCAGTTGGCTCCTTATGAATCTCTCTATGGAAAGAAATGCAGGACTCGAACTTACTGGGATGTATTTGGGGAAACAAAGCTATTAGGACCCGATCTCGTTGATGAAATGGCAGAAAAGGTTAGATCTATTCAACAACACATAAGAGAAGCTCAGAGTCGACATAAAAGTTATGCCGATTACCGAAGAAAAGAACTAGAGTTTGAAGTGGGTGATAAAGTGTTCTTACGAATATCTACCAGGAAGTGGGTCATGAGATTTGGAAAGAAGGGGAAGTTGAGCCCTAGATATATCGGTCCTTTTGAAATACTGGATCGTGTTGGGAAGGTAGCTTACCGATTGGTGCTTCCACCAAATCTCTCTCAAGTTCACGATGTGTTCCATGTATCTGTCCTGATAAAGTACATACCTGATCCTTCAGATGTACTCTGCTCAGAAGTTGTACCGATGGAGCAGGATATTTCTTATGAAGAATAGCCGATAGAGATTCTAGATTGTAGCAAAAAAGTCCTATGAAACAAGACCACTCGATTGGTGAAAGTTTTATGGAAGAACCACCAATTAGAAGAAGCTACATGGGAGATTGAGGATAAGATGAGGGAGAAGTATCCTTATCTGTTTGTTACAAACTGACAAATTTCGAGGGCGAAATTCATTTTAAGGGGGGTAGAATGTAACACCCGAGACTTTTATGTCATATAAATCATCAAAGGAATATTTTTCTACACACAACACTTTCATGGCTTGCTTTACACGAAATCACGACCTTCCTCGATAGCTTGCGTCGTATGCAATACCGAGTTTCAATAAACAATGATATGCTAATAAAATATTATTAAAACTAGCTATTATGAAAAGTAATAACCACTTTTTGAAATTTTATAAATTTTATTTTTCAAAATGGACTTTATTTTTGGATTCATAATATCGAAATTATCCTAGGGTGAAATTTTGGTATTTTTCTGAAAACATTCAATTTTTGATGTATAGTGAAACCACTAAGTGGTAGTTAAAAAACTGAATTTTTCATAAAACACAATTTTACCACTTCTGTGAGTGGAATTTTAAAAATCAGAGAGACACAGTTGAAGTCAGTTAGTAAAATGTGGTTCAATGAGATGAAAATAATTTTTGGTGAATAGTAAGTTTTTACTTTTATTAACCACAGTTAAAAGTAAATAGGGTAATTAAGGGTAAAAATGATATTATTATTACCCTTAAACATGTACTAATTCTATTGGATAAGTGTAATTCGACCAAAAAAAATCTTAGGAATAAAATATGACCATTTAGGACCACTTGGATTAGATTAGGACATTTATTATTAATTTATTTAAAGAAGGGTTAAAATAGTTAAAATCAAAGTTTAATAAGTAAATAATTTTTAATATAAGGTTATATATAAGATAAATTCCACTATAAATATTAATTAGAAATCTAAAAATATTTCCTACAGAATGGTATTTTAATTTTAATTTTTAGACATTATATAAATTAATTTATTTATGACACAAAGGTGATGCAGTAATTATTTTATTCATGAGATATTGACATAATTGATGTTATAAATACACAAATAATTGTAATTTGAGACTTTTTATGAATTCCACTAATTTTATAGGTTAAAATGACATGTTATTATTAATTTAATTAAATTTTTATTAACTAATAATTCTGTTATGATTTTCACAAAAATCAATTACTATATAGTTTCGAAATTGACATAAAATAGTTTTTAAAACAAATATTATATTATTAATTGTTATTTTATTCCTAAAAATCTAATGTTAGGCCCAATGAATTAGATAAGGTTATATATATTAATAATAAACAACTTGGGGTTTTCTTGGATTGTTATAGTAAGTTTATTAACCATATAGTGTAAGAACACAAGAAGACATGGTAAAAGTAAAATTATTTAACTTAATGTTAAATCTAAATGATAAGGTCAAAATAGGAACCTAAATTTGTATAAATTCTATTGGATGAGAGTATTTCGACCCATTACCACCTTATCTTCGAAATAAATCAATTTGGAGCTATTTAAAACTGAAATTGACTTTATAATATAATAATATATTTAGTTTTTCCGAAGGAGCCCCTCTCCTCCCTTATAAAAGGGCACCTCCTCCCCCTCTTCCTCACACACCTTTGAGCCTTCAAGATCGGCCTACCCCTGCCAATTTCTCCTCTCCACTTCCCTAGAGACATCCTAGAGGTCTTGGTATTCTTCAAAGACCAATTTTAGTGGCCTAAAAGGAGGTCTCAAAGAAACACTTCAAATAAGAGGTAATGTCCGTTACCGATTATTTCATCTTTATTTTTTCTTCCACTTATTCTTATTTAGTTGTTTCATTATGAAGTAATAACATCAGTATCACTCATCTACTTATATGTTATTATAAAAATGAAACAACCATATTTACCCATCTATCTATCCTACGGAGAATTAAATCACTGCACGTGCGTACGTACGGAATACCGTGTCCACAACGTGGTGTAATCTATTTTCCACCACCACCTTACTTGGATGGGTATAATGGTGTAAATAATGACTATATATTATTATTGTAAATATATATTGATTCTGAAATAGTATAAATACACTCTAATACTATTCCATGATCATGGGAACGATATCATCGCTCGTGCGTACGTATGGAATACCGTCTCCACGATGTGATGCGACTCATTCTACATGATCTTCACTGCATAATGATTATATAAATGAATTGAATGATTGAATATGATATATATTACACTAATAAAATTCTGTAAATGAGGTATCTATAACCTAAAGAGAAGAATAATAATTTATTCGACAGAACACGCATAAGAACAAAAAGTAATAAACACCCGAATAACAAGTTGTAATGAAATATTACTAATAAGAATCTAAGAATATGACCATTTGTTATATCATAACAATTATTATGATTATGTAATAAGTAAATAACATTATTTAAATCATTATACAGGAGTTTCGGACACGTACAAAGCATATCAGACCTAAGGTAAGGGAAAAATATCACAATCTCATTTTTATCCGAGATTGTTTATACTTTGGTTTTTACTGGGGTGTATTATATCATCCACATCCATGTTTCCTCAATATGTAATATTTATGTCCTTCTACAAAAGTTTATATCCAATTTTACCCTTTGTTTAGTTTTTAGAAAAAATATATGAAAGGAATCTTTTGTCGTTTTTCATATGAGGTACTTTTTTACTTTTCCGACAAATGTACGAGAAGAATGTTTTTTTAACTTATACAGCATGAATGGATTTTTAAAGCAATATTTACAAGAATCTTACTTTACAAGTTTTCAAGTTTATTTTTAAACAACTTCATTTATTTTACAATTGTATGACATATTACGAATGGAAAAGTGTTTTTGAAGTAGAAAGGATATTTTCTTCAAGAATGGATTACAAGTGTTTTATCAAAATTATTTTCCATCTAAGATAATAAAGGGTTTTGTTTTTTATCCCTATTATTTAATTTATTTGATTATTTTGTGATGGAATTATTTTTATTAAATCCATTATCTTATATGAATTGTTTTATGATGTCACGTTGTTTAATAATCCCTCTTTTATTACATGGGTTATGCAATGATGTATGATTTGTTATTTTGTGGAACACATAAGAATGATATCACTATGAGATGGGTGGGACCTATATCTCCCTCCAATGCATTGGGTAAAGATTTTATATCTCATGATATAGACATGGCTAGAACGGCAAGTTAAACCGGTTCAGTGAAACAGGACTGAAACGAGGAGTGAACTCGGTTCAGAAATGGACTTTGTCCACTAAGATAATCTTGGAAATGAGTCATTACTAACAAGAAATGATTCTCAATGATTATGTGTGTATGCCACAAAGTATCATGTTTTATGTTATGATTATTGGGATTACATTTCACTACTATGATTTATCCCATGTTATGAAATTATGATCTCTTTTGCAGGTTAAGATATCCAAAAGTTATGTGCTTATGTATATGATGTGATTGATATTTCTTTTTTTTACCCTTAATGAGCATTTGAGCTCACCCTTTTGTATTTTTTATTTCCCTAGGTCAGGAAGAAGGTTATTAAGTAGAATATTCCAAAAAGGGACTCTATATATGATGAAATAAATGGGAGGCAAAGTAGATTCTTTATGAACCAGCTGTTTATGCTTTCCAATTTCTAAAGACACTATACCATACGATCCTTTCATGGTTTTGTTATATGTTGTAATAAGTGTGCTTCAATTTTGAAGTAATAACAATGTATGTAAAGTATGGGTCTTTATATGTAGATGAAATATTTCTTGTCTACATGCACATAAATAATAATGGATGAAAAACCTTGGGGAATACTTAAAATGGAGTGGAAGAAGTTATTTGGGTGGTAAAAAGGTTCATTTTTTAATGAATTACCACATTGAACAATTTATTTTCTATATAGAACAAGAGATTAACCAAATTAATTTCATGAGATAAGAATTCACATCTAAACCAATAAAGGACCTCTTCAATACAAAACAATAATGATAAGGGATTCATGTGTTTATTTTTTTGGATTCCTCAATTAATAATGGTGAATAATGTATTTATTGTTCAGTTTATGAGTTGTTAAGGATTTATAAGAATACGTTGACTTGTCTTGGGAGACTTGAATATTGATCTCATTAATGGTGATATTTTGATAATTGGAATGTAACATATATTTAATTTTTTAAGTTGATATAATAATTTTTGTATAACGATACATGGTATATAAATAATTAAATTAGATGATATTGATTACCCTGTATCTCTGTAGTAATTAGTTGAATAAGAGGACTATATCATCATGGATGATGTTTTAATATTATATGATTTATTTATTATATCTATTAACCTTTAGAATTGATAATAATTATGTTTTTAAAAATTATTTATGGTAATAAGGGTTGTTACCATGTTTCCAGGGAATATACGATGAGGGTATTCACATGTATGGAATGTGACAACAAAGATCTACTTTATGATATATGGGGCATCATTTTTAAGTTTCTTTTGTGACTTTATTTCAATTTTTTTTAATTTTATCTTTTCTAAGGGTTATATGGATAACTATTTATAGAATTTTTATGTTAATCTTCAAATGTTGTTAGTAAGATTATTGTAATGTCTCTTCATATTAGGGTTTATGCATATTTTCAAGAATATTCATACAACACTATTTTGATGATAACTAATTCAAAATGGGATGGAATATCATAGATCAAATGATCATTGAGTACTACAGGTATGAAAAATTCACCTTCAATTTTAGAGAAATAGGTAAAGTGGGTCAATGGAATACAAAGTGTGAAATTTTCCTTAAATCATGATTGTCTATATTCTTTCATAAAAATTCATTAGCTTTAAGAAAATGTATCATCCAACCACAATTTTATTCTATGTTCATTCATTTCTAATGGATCAGAAGGTACCTTAAGTATTACTATATTTATGGATTTCTAATTGATATATTTTTCTGGTCATTTCTCTCTACCACACTCTATCAGATCTTGAGGGTCTGATTTCTCTCCCATGTCTATGTTTTCAAATTATACCAATGTTATCTTATATAGGAATATTGTTATTAATTACATTTGGTAACCCTTGTGGTTCTAAATTCCATTATTAATGGGAGGTTTTAGTATCGATCTTTATTATTTTTGAAACATAAATGTATTAATCCTTTGATAACCTAGATGAATTTCGAAGGAAAATGCATTTTAAAGATGTATAATGTAACACCGAGATATTTTATGAAAATTATTTCAAATTAATATAATCTTTTGATATTTCCCAAATCACGCAACACTAAAAATATTTATTATTCACTAAGTCAAAAATTTCATTCAAAAAACACCTAATTAGATTATGTTACATACAATAATTAATTAGTGTATGTTACATGGGACAATATGGTTAGAGTATGTTAAATGAAATATAGTAATTCCTCGATTACGTATGTAACATGCTAGAACGAGTGCTACCTAACAATAGTATATTATTAAAAATATTATTATAATGAGATATAACCATAATGTTATTTTTATGGATATGAATGGTATTGACTATTATGAAAATATGCGGTGTACAGAAATGTAAGATGAATTCATAGGTTACCAATTAATGAATTTGAAAATCAATTGAATATAATGAAAAATATTATTTTTGAAACAATGATATTCTATCCTAGTAAATAAAAATAATTACAATTTTTGAGATACATAACTGTAAATCATATTTTCTATATTCAAAAAATACAATTTTTCACTCTTCCATGAGTTTTGATAGATATCAGATAAAAACAAAAACAATTTTATGAGTTAAAATTTAATTTTAAAGGTTTTTTTAACACCTTTTAATGGATAATCCATATTAAATCCAATTTTTAATTTTTTTTTAAATCTAATATTCCAAAATAAAAGTTTTATTCTTTAGTGAATCAAAAATATTTTTTTACGATAAATGATTGGTATATTTATATAATGATTTATCTATTAATTAGTAGTCAAAGATATGTGATTTTATTTCAAATTTTCAATTTATCTAATTTATTTATATAGATATGTTATATTTTTAATTAGTTTAATAAATTTATTTGATAATATTTTTATCAATTAATCATATTTGGATCATTGGACGCAATTTTTCATTGAAGTTGTACATAAAAACTTTCCATACTTTTGACCTTTTTTTCTTTAAAAACCCACAGACTTGTCCCATCGACAAGATTAATTTTAAATTAATTTATGATACTTCTGTGATTATAATTTTTAAAATGGATTAAATATTTGGAATTATCTTGATTTATTATTTTTAATATTCCAATTTTTTTCCAGAAATATTAATAAAAGAGATTAAATTAAACTACATCAGTTAAGATAATAATTTGGCCAATAACGTACTAATATATAAATTTAAAAGTCAAATCAACCTTGAAACATGTAGTAATCCCATTTGATAGAAATATTCTGACCATATCATAAATATTATCACACTTGTTTGATTAAGGGATCCACATTCAACATGAAAAATGTTGCTTTAATTCTCACTTCTAATATTTACAGGGATTCCACTCCACTTCCACTTTATAGGACACCACCTCTACCCATTCCTCTTACAAATAATATATTTTAATATCATACATCATCTAAGAATTTACTCCCAAAAAATCATACCTTCTACATTGAATACTATATTTTTTAATAAAAACTATCATGAAATTATTTTGGAAAACACCACAAGAAGTTACCTGATTTATAGATAACGTCTTCTCTCATGCTCCATTCATTTTTTTACTTATACACCCCTCCCATATCATTATTAAATTATTTTTCGAAAAAATATATCTTAAATATACTTGGATGTTTTTATAGAATGAGATAGAACACAACCAACACAAACGTCCATATAATGGATATTGAACTTATTGTTTCTGTGTATGACGAACTACTGCCTCACGCAATGGTGATTGATTATTTCCCCTTTAACTCGAATCGTGGTGGACATTATAAATGAAATTAAACTTATAAATGAATTATATTATATTTATTATTTCTTTAATAATACTTATTACTTTTACAACATGCATATTGTTTCATTCCATTTGAGGATAATACAAAAAACTCATTTGAAACGTGTGGACAACCACCCCCTCAAAGTGATGTGATTTGGTCACTCACCACATGGAATGTATTAATGATGAGATTAATAATATTATATGATATATTTGATATATTATTTCTACATTAATTAATATATATTTATATCTA
Organism: Viscum album; assembly: GCA_963277665.1. Lineage (NCBI taxonomy): Eukaryota > Viridiplantae > Streptophyta > Magnoliopsida > Santalales > Viscaceae > Viscum > Viscum album. Next base: position 22,621,163 of record OY728120.1, on the reverse strand, counting down.
AACAAATAAATATATATATATATATATATATATACATATTTCATTTACATAGTCTCTTTCAGTACAAAAACAAAAAATAGAAACAATGTCCATGTGTATATACAGCCTAACGTCTACACGAATAGTATGTTCTATTTCATACATCATTATGATATAGATTATTATAATATAAAAATAGTGTATTTAACCTATATTTATATCATGGTCTACATTTTGGAATAATGATATATGTATAAGGATCACTGATATAACAAATTAAGATGCATTTGATGAAAAAAATATAACATTACACGAATTGAAACGTTAACAGAATACCATTTACAAGTGGGTAATTAAAGGTAATAAAAAGAACATATACGATAATATATAAAATAATAATCTTCTTTAAACTATGTATTATAATCTTATATTTACTATACAGTAAACTTTTATGAATACAGAGAGAGTCAAAACACAGGGTGAGGGGATTTCTATCACACTTTTAATTGCTCTCACATACAAGCTATGTCCACCAATATATCCTTTTGTGTATTTTTTTAATTAATATGATTGAATTAATTTTATCATATACATAAATTAATGGGTATAAACATTCCCAGTTTATTATCCTTCATTCATAGGGTTTATCTTTAAAAAAAACAAATCGGTAAAATATTTTTGTCTCAATTTTCCTTCATTGATACTAATGTTTTTCTATTAACCTAAACTCCTTTTAAAGTTTTATATACTTAAATTTTACATGTTATACCTTGAATATAAAATTTTTCATGATATCATAATTTTAAAGTAATTTATTTTTCACACATGGAGAGTATGATCCCATGTTACCAATTTATAAGACTTAATTTAGACAATCTCATATTTTTTTGATATTGTCTATGTTTATGCCTCCCAGGAATAGATGTTATGATCCATCACTCAAAAAAATATAATGTTATTCCTTATTATTTTATTAAAGATATCATCATGTGATAGTACCATTTTTAGACTCTTTGGTATTTAATATAATGTTTTTATTTAAACATTGACTGTTTCTTTCTACGGTCAAAAATCTATATTATTCCAAGACAATTTTTTAAAATGTTTTATAAAAATGATTTCAAAATATCTTTGATAACTATTTTCTAGGAAAAAGGATATTAATTATTTTTCTTTTTATCAAATCATCATTTTAGATTTTTCAAATATAATTTCAATGAAATTTTTTTTCATATAGTTTAATGTTATAAAGAAATTTGAATGAAGAAATTATATTCTCATTAACGAAATGTTTAAAAATTATTTTCTATATATGATGACATTTTTTGATATTAATAAATATATTCTTAGAAATTATGTAATTGTTCCAATCATATTTTATCTTTGAATGGGTATTGCTTAATGTCATTATTTTTATGAAGAATGGTTCCCTTTAAAGTGTTACATGATTAATAAACTCTCTTATTTTCATGAGTTATGATTGAGGAAATGGTTATGAAACATATATCTTATCCATAGGTTATGATGTGATAAAATTTTAATGATACCTATTTCATTTCATGGGTTGTGATTTGATTTTTATAAAACCTTAATTTTTTATGTGTCATGATATGATGAATGATTTATAATCTTGTTGAAAAAGTTTGAATGATTTTATTATGAGATGGGGGAACTATATCTCTATCTAATTCATTGGGTAACAATGGTTGGCTCATTACTCGAAATTTTATGTGTGAACCTGATGACAATTTTACAATGTTATTCACAGACCTAGTTGCATATTCATATGTTTTTTCTAAACAGGATTACATGTTCAAAATTTTATGAGTGAACCTTATCATGTGTTCACAATTTTATGAATGAACCTGGTTGCATGTCAATAGGTTAATTTTTAAACCTTATAAAATATTCACAATGTTATGCATAACCAAGATTACATGTTCGCAGTGTTATGCATGGACCTGTTTATATGTCTATTAGGTAATACGTGAACCTATATAAATGTTCAAAATGATTTTCATGAACATATGTTCATTTATATAAGGAAATGCTTGAAACTGATTAAACATTCATAAAAATAATCCCAGTCTTGGTTTCACGTACATAAGGATACAATTCACACCTAATTAAAAGATCACAATGATATGCAAGGGCCTAGTTTCTAGTACACAAGTTGATGTTGGGGCATTATTTCATGTCTTTAAATTAATGACTGAACCTGTTTCTACATGGACAAGTTCAAAATTTTATAAAACAACATCGACACCACACATTCCATTTTTTCCTACATGTTCTCCCTTTTCCTATGTTTTTTATTTCAATATGATTCATTTCAATTGAACTATAATACATTATTATGTTATGTAATATGTTGGGAATGATCTCAAAATGTTATGATCATGTTACATACCATTCTATTTATGTCAAGTATTCCCTTAATTTACCCATAATGAGCATCTAAGATCACCCATATCTTATGTTTTCATTCCCCAGGTTATGAAGAAATGTTTTAGGTAGAAGTACTAAAGGTGGAGTCCATTATGAGAGTTGTTGAAGATCACTCACCAGGATAGATGATTTTGATTCATATTTCCAATTACTCAAAACTATTATGGTCCTTGGGGATGTATTTTGGTAATGTACTAAATATTATTATAAAATTATGTAATATCCTTGTATATCAAGATAGGGCTACTAAAAACCTACACATCATCCTATTTTCATCAAATTTTTACCAGAACCTCCAGGAAATATCTCCCATGTCCTCCAAGATTCTCCTTTATCTTCATTAGGGAACATGATGTCTATATCGATATGTATCCATTCATAATGGTAATATCAATATGATTTATTCCAAATTATATTTCATTCCAAGGAAATAATAAGTGAATCTTGTAATTTTATCTAGATATATTAATCTCCACTTTGATGAAATATAGGATTCATTAATTCATGATTGATTTGAATTGGATTATAAGAATTGGTGTCCTTCATTACTAACTCCCAAATATTTCATTTGAGAAAAATAGGATCTCATTAGTTTTTTGGATTCCAACTTTTGTTATGATATCTTCCTTGAATATCAATTATATTAGCTCAATTATTATTTATAGGGTCTTATTCATGTGGATGTTGGTTCATGTTCATGATCATAATATAATCAATTGAGTGATCTTTTATGTTTGAATCCACATGACAATAAAATGAAGGACATACCATATCAATACATTGTTTGTATATCATATAGCCCCACTCCCAATATTGTATGTTGGTGTGTCTTGGCTGACGATGGGACATTTTAATGGTATGGGATTACTTTACCCCACTATGTTTCACATTATATATATATATATATATATATTATTATTATTATTTCATTATTTTCGGACTTATGTAATGTAATAATTTTTCCTTTTTATGCTTCCCCTTAATTTTGTACTATTCATAGCCAATTGAATATTTCTTTTGATATATTCTTATCCTCAATTTCATTCATTGCATTATGATTATTTTCTTAGCCAATAGTAACATAGTTTCGGTGTTATTGTTTATCAGTGTCCTTGATGAACATATATGATCAATTATATGGGGAGCTTGGATGATATGACTGGTTGAATATGGGTATATAAATGAGATGGATAGATCTAGATATTGATATCTGATTATCTAATGGGGTAGAATTCAATACAACATTATAATAGGGTACATTTGTGATAATTTAACGTTGATGTGTATTATCCATGCATATGTGTAGTGTTATAATGATTTTGGTATTACATGAATTAGCTCTAATAGTGGGGAGACAGTATTCATGAATCTTAGTTGTGACATTCCCATAATGTTGGTCACTGGTTTTCTATAAAGGAGAAAAATATCTATTATCCTTGAAGGTAGATAGATTCTTATATTTTGATATATTTCATGTTATTAAAACCTATTAATTTCATCTAGTAAAGTATGAAAACATTTATGGCTATGATTAGTGTCTCTTGGTTAGATGGAAACCACTTGATCTACTATTTGTTGTATTATGGTATTAGTGTTTACCATTATATAATAATATAAAACATTAAAAATATTTTCAAATTTGTTAAACACTAATTTGTTGTGTCCTATTGGGTTTTTATTCCCACGAATCATGCACATCTCTGTGGACATGTAGAAATCATGATCTATAATCTAGAGAAAGAAAAATGGATATTGATAGGTTCCTAAGGATCATAGAGTTAAGATATTGATAGGGTATAGAAATGACTTCAAAAAGATTTATTAACTTCAATTATTTATTTATTTCTAGTTTTACAACTTCTTCTTAATATCTAACCACATTCAGGGACCATTTGTTTAGACACGATGTGACATTGAATAATATCTATTATATATATATTTTTGTAATTTTGTACTAAATTTTTGTGTTTTTTCATTAATAGGATTTTATATTCTATATTATTCCTATGATTAAAGAAGGCATACTCTCCCCTAAGAATCTCATTACCATCATCATTAGACGGAATCCCCATGTGTATGGGGAGGTGTGCAGGGAGCCATTTGGTGGTTTTTCTCTGAAACAATGAATCTGGACAGGTTATTAAAAAATTGAGTCATATTTGGTTTATTTATTTTCATTATGGAAATTTGAGGATTCACTATAAGACTTATGGAACATAGGTAAATGAGATGGAATGATATTTTTAATCTCATGTGTAATAGAGCTACAAGTTAATATAATTTCATTTGTATTAATTTTTTTAGGAATTGGGTATGTTCATTAATCATGAATTGGAATATATGATCACAGTTAATGTATATAAATATTATTTAAAAATCATTATTTTAAGTTAAATTACATGATTAAGGTTATCTATTAGTTAAATATATTTATTATTTTATTATGTGATATTAATGTGAAATCATTAGTTTGTTGATATTCTACATTACGTGATAATACATATTTATGATTGTGAATAATGTGTTGGTATGAAGTAGTATGGATTATCGATTTGGTACAACTAGGAGGGTTGTAATATTTAAATAGGGATATCCCCAGATAACCATTATAATTTAAATCCCTTGTTTTCACCTAATATCTACTCATAATAATGTTTTAATATGTTTCTAAATGTTTTATTATCATTTCAAAAATGATATTTTTATTGATGATAGTCAATGGGTTTCCCAAGATAATCATCCTATAAATCTAATTCTATGGTGGTTGTGTAAGTTCTACTATTATATATGCATGAGTATTCACATGATATTTCCCAGACCCAAACTTTGGTTGTTTAGGAAGAAAACCATACCCATCCTAGAGTCATTCAAACTGACCTTATACATGTAGGATGTAAAAGGGGGATGATGGTTGAAACTTATTAATATTTCATTCTCTAATGCCCCTATATATCTAGGAAATTTGTTGACCTCGAGATAATGGTTTAGGATTGAAATTATCATAGTAATCAAGGACTTGTAGAGGCTCCTAATTATCATAGATGGTTATATACTCATTTATTATTTAGGTTACCACTATGGTATGTTGGGTATTGTGGGATTGTAAAGCATTCATGAGGTTGTTACATTGGATGACATCATTGACCTCTTCATTGAGATATTCTTAATGGGTATGATGAGTCTTGAATGAGCACAAGAGTCTGTAGAGATCAAGATGGGGATGTTGACAATTTCTACATACTGTGAACATTTTATTGGGATTATATTATTTTCTAATATTTTTTTGAACGAGGCACAAAAGATTTGTATTTTTTATATATTCCTTCATCCAAATCAAGGACCATAGGATAGGGGGTTTCATGATATGACAAATGCATATGTGATTCCCAAGTCCCTCACATAGGATACTCGAAAAGGAATTCATCATTGTTGGTTTTACATTCTATTACTAGGATTTAAAAACCATATAAAAAATTGAAAAAATAGGTTTCCCTTCTACTAGTATAATGAAGTTATATTATTATGTAAAAAATAAGAGGAGTATCTTGTGGATTCAAGGACTCCCTCTATGGGGGGGGGGGTCCGCCTTTTTTTCTATAACTATGGATGAAATTGACATTTTACTATTAGATTTATTGATAATGAATAGTACATTTTATTTTATATAATTTTGTATAATAATAAAACATTTATTCTATTGATCCACTTCAATTTTATAGGATGTCGTGTAAGTATAGGGTTCGTCAGCATCAACCCTTGGAACCCCTGACACTATTGTCATAGACGAGTTATGCACTATATAGTCATGGTTTTTCTCCAAAGTAAACTATTAAATAAATTATGCAGGACATATAGAAATTTATTGAGAGGGACCATCATTAGTTATATGTTCTATTTCGATTTCAACTATGACATCTATATAAATTTTTTTGATATAGGGTCTTTTTTGATATTTTCTAAAGTCATTGATATCTTTTGTTTGTCAGTAATGTTGTCATCAAGGTTTATCTATCCTAAAATGTCATTGTGTTTGATGTAAACCAACAAAATTGACCTCATGACTGCCCATAGTTGTTGTTATTGAATAATTTAATTTTTTTCACTTCATGGTACTATATATGATAAGATACAACGTTATATTAGTAATATATTAGTTGAACTATTATAGATATAATATTGTATACAATAATGGATATGTATCATTCATTAAAAATATATTACAGAGGACGATATTGACTAGATATTTGGATTTTAGAGTCGGTTGGATTGGATAAGACCTGAGCGAGATTGGTGCTATCATAACATAAGTACAAGGATTGGATCATGAAGCAGAATCAAGAGTAACACCATCTATCTTATATCTAGTAGTGGATCCCTATATGTATGTCTCACTATAAGGCTAATCTTTCCTTCCCATATATATAGGAATTTATTATGATATTTATCTTATAATAGGTGAAAAACTGATATCATTCCCACCCTATCATATAACATTGGCTGAGTTATGAGAGTGGATTGAGTAGTTTGATAATCATAATAAATGGGTGTTTTCATATCAACAACAAATCCATAGTGTTATATTGTGATCTTTTTTAATAAAGATGATGATTGACTATAGATCTTTGTGAAATAATGGATGTTTGACTACATAATGACGATGACTTGGTACCCTTTACATATGTTTGATGATCTATTCGATTAGTTATGTGGAGTATGTTGGTATTCAAAAATGATCTTTTTCAAAAAGCCACCAAATGTTGGATTGAGAGGTGGATATTACAATAAATGTGTTTAGATGTTTTTAAAAAATACATGAGTACCATATTTTTTCATTTGGGTTCATGAATGATCTATTGATGTTTATGAAATTCATGAATATGTTTTTTTATCCATATCATGGACCCATTATTATTTACATAGAATATATCTTAATATATTTAACCGCATACAATTTTTATTATAGGAACCATGATATTATATTTTACTCAATTATGGAAAATAATTTCTTGAAATTTTTTTCAAGTGTTACATTTAAATTCATAAGTTACAGTTACATAGGATTGCAATTTTTATGAACAAATTTCATGTAAACGAAGAATTTTTATGTAATGATGACTTCAACAAATCTCATAAATATAACTGAGATATGCATTTTAATTGTAATTTTGGGTTAATATATACATCTCATCTAATATATTGACCATTTGGATGAAATGATTATCAAACTGACCAGATATGGGATTATATTTGTGTTTATTTAGTGTGAATAGGCATTATGAGTGTTGTAGAGGAGAATCATAACTACTAATGTTTTGATTCTTCCAATTCATGGAATTCTATACACAGTGAACACTATTTACATAGATGTTTTTACTGGATTGATGTTGATGTAAACAGATTTGGTAGTCACATAGGGGATATATTTGTACTGACGGATGTGGAACTACCTAACATATGACTTAGAGTTGGTGTTTGTGGTCCACACATTGAATTTTTTAAGATACTGTCATATTGGAAAAATTATTATCATTTATATTGGACACTAGATCATTGTAATAATTTTGACTATATAACATCAAAATATATTTAATATTCACTACGTATATTTTCTATAGATATTTGGGTTAGAAATGAACAATAATCTATGGAAGGTTAATATCATTCCAAATGATCTCACCCAAAAATCCCTAATGATATAAGATCTTTAATAGAATCCTTTCCATGAAGAATAATATATTATGGGTTTAATTATAAACTTTCTATTGGATTCATATGGTAATCAATGGGTTATTAATTTGTTTATAAAAATGTATTTATTCTATTGGTTTATGGATAACATGGTTTTTGATCTGGAGAGTGTATTATTACAGGATTTCTTTATGGGGGTATAATCTATAATAGAGTGTTCCTTATGTAATAATGACATGATCTACAGTCACCAGGGAAATTTGGTTCTTACTTCCTTGAGGAATGAATGGCCTATATAGTCCAATGTTTTGATATGTCATATGCATCAACAATATAAGAAGATGCAATGTGCTATATGACAACATTTATGGTAGGTAGATTGGATAAGGGACATCCCCAATTTCATTTACCAATACCTTAGCTTATACTGTACAAATTCCATGGATCAAAATCATGGTGTGTTTCTTCAGTCACATAAAATTCCAATTTGAAATGTTGACATCATAAAGATGGACTTTATAAAGGGGTTTTTGGAGACCCTAATATTCCGTGATGTTGTTATGTTTATTGTAGTGAAGTTGATGAAATTGGATATGTTATTGTTGATTTTTGAGAGACTTTAAGTGGATGAGTAGTGAATTATATATATATGAGGGATTATAAAGCATCTTGAAATTCATTTTATAATATACACAGAAAATGATATCTTTTTCACATTGTAGTTCGAACAGGGCTCACAAAAGGATTTTGGAACCCAATAGAAATTCACTAAGGTTAATCATCAATAAATTATCATAAAATAAAATATATTTATCATCATATTAGTTAATATGTTGTAGTGATTTCTTATAGACTATGATGAATCTTTGTATGATCACCTAGTGTGGGTTTAAATTCTACGGACAAAAAATTAAATAGTAAACAAATAAAGAGACATTTGAGGCTTTATATCTCCATCTTGTCACCCTTATCTATGTCTCATTGTGGATAATTATAATGAATTTTTAGTTCTATGTATGTTATTTGAGGATTCTGAGAGTTTGTAGATAATTGAGGAGAGATTAATCACCTTTAAAAATCAATATCTATCATATGTTAACATGAGGAAGTAACCATTGGAGGTATATATGGGGGTAAGAGTATTCTTCTGTATATTTCATTATATTGGTAATAAATATACACAATATAAATGAAATATATCCCCAAGATTTGTTAGTTGTCTTGAGACTACAAAGAGTATCAACATAATCGAAAATTATTTCATCTTACTTCATGTTATTGAGGTATGCATGATGTGTCCCATAAGTCTAAACTCTTGAGGTAAATGGCTAATAATCTCTATGAGATTGACTATGAGGATGTATTATTGGACATTAACACAATATTAATGGATCTCTTAATGTACATACCGGAAATGACTGAGAAATATTATTCATAGTTATTGGTGTGACATTACATTATTCATTATAGAATCATTAGTTTCAAGATGATTCATTTGATCGTGATTATATTTTATAGTTTTGGTGTTTTAAACGTTTCATTAATGATCTCTATAGATAATTATCGTGGATGATATGTCATTATAAGGGGCCATAGTAACATCCACAACAATTAGGGTACATTTTTTCATATAAATTTTTATAATATTCTTTTTTTTTCAGAATTTGGAGTTATATATCATGAGTAATTAGGTATCAGATTTGTTTATTTAAGGTTCGATACCTCAATGGGTTGTATTATATATAAAAAAAATACAATAATCTCCTTGATGGGTTCACTAGTTTGCTAGTATTGTTTGTTGTGGGACATTCAATTATTCCAATCCAACCAAACCATCAATGGAAACAACTGAATACTTGTATTCTATATAAATACACATCCCCTCAAATAGTTCCAACATGAAAAGGAAATTTATGGGGTTTTGTTGATTTTTTCATAGATAAATTTTTAAACTACTCTCATACTAAACCAGGCCCACTAAAAACTAATCATCCTATTAGGTTACCCCTACATAACTAGAAGACACCTTCCTACAAACTAGACACTTGATATCCAGATCCATCTATTTGTATACTATAATGTATGATCTAAAATTTAAATTCATAAATCTCCATAACCCCATGGAATTAATAATTTATCCGCAACCTTTTGACTATATATCTTAATATCCACCTATATATATTAGAGGATCCATGCATTATTGATCGTTATTTTCTGATTTGGAAAATTGGTGATCTCTCCATCATTGATCCAATTTCATTCATTAGATAAAAATATATTTTGTTATGTTAATAATTATTCTATCCCATAGAATGATTATATACTTGAATCATAATTTGAGAGACTATATTATAAAAAAATTTATTATTTTTCTATTAGTAGGTGTGTTTTATTATGTGTGTGGGTTCTCTTTCATACAATAATTTATCATGGATATTGGAATAAATTGCATAATGGAAGGAATTCATTATGATCATTAGCCTCTATAAAGAGTTTTTTTGGAACGATTTCTTATATGTTTATTCCTCATGTATATTTCGTTTCATGATATGATATTTTATTGTGTATGTGTTATATATGTGATATTTATATGGTTTTATATATGTGGTCAATTCATTTTCTACCCTTATATTAGGTTATTTAAAATCATGTGAAATTTTTCATTTCCAATATTTCTTCATTGGTATATTTTTCATAGCTATAGTCCATTCATGTTCTATGGAATATTTATAATAATATAATGTTATTTTGGATTTCATCCATTACATATGGAATAGTCAATATATAGTTGATCATCTGTTTCTATGTTATGGTTAATACGAAATCATTGTAGACATAACTAATCACATATATAGAGGAAATAATTACATGAATAAGTGATTATAGATCTAGTTAAATGATGGATAACTCATTAGAATGTAATGTAATATTATTATTGATTATTTGAAATTATATCTAATTATTATGTTATTTAGTTATGGGTTTTAACTATTTATTCTATAATGAACTTTGTATGTGACAAATTTTGATGAAATGGAGATTCTATTTCATAAAAGTAAAAAAATATAGAAAAATAGAAGAGTTATCCTATTACATGTCGAGAAACCTAATTATACGATGTCTAATAGATTTTCAAAACATGAATCATGTCATAACTGCAGTTGTGAATATTGAAAGTAGATGATCAATTACATTTCGTGAAGGGAAAATTAACTTCATGAACCCTTTCAATTTGAAATCCACTTTGATGATATGTCGGGATTGAGGATAAATATTATGATTCTCATATACATAGTGTGAGAAGATTAAAATCTTGAAATCTCAGATGAAATATTTCTGATATATGCTTAGAATCGAAATCCAGGTATATTTACATAGATCAGCCATTACAAGTAATGAATCTCATTAAACATCATTTAATTTTTCATCTATAAATAATCCATATGGGTGTTAGATTTAAAGTGTTTCCAGAGATGTTAAAATCTTTGTTTTTTATTCCCTATTCATTCCAATTTAATCCCTCAACCCAAAACTCAAATTTCATAGTCTCCTTTCATTATCTTAATTTAATACAAGAACCATAGATTATGTTTCAGCATCACTGACACCACCCTTTTCCCTCAATATCTTTATTAATCATAAATTTTAGATGATATTTAGTTGTATCCATTTCAATTTAATATATACAATTAATTGTAATTATCATTTTTAAACATGATTACAAATTCGTCCCCATTAATGATTTAAAATTGTGCATGTTGGTGACCAATTTAAATTAAATAATTCTTATTATGTTCTTTTAAATTTTAGTTCATCATTTTTCCACCAGATCAAACCATGTGTTTCTAATTCATGTGAGGAAGTGATCAAGAGTAGGTGTATAAAAACATAATAAATCATTAATTTTCAATTTTATAACATTAAGGATTAGTTATCAGGATAATTAATACTTATCTATCCAATTCAATTGAACATCTCGAACTATGGGAGATTTAATTGGTCAACACTCTCCTTGCTAGAGTAGATTAGGTAATGACTAATGTCCAAAAATACATTAAAAAATTGAAGACATGATTACTACATCTTGGTTGTCAATATTTCATGATCAATGAATAATTAACTATTAGTTTTAAATAGTTGTGTTTTCTAAAATAATCGTAAGAGATATGCTTTATTTTCAACCTAAATCATAGGATCATACCAATATAGAATTATGATCCTCTATTTAGATACATTAAATTGTTCATGATTCCTCATTTATTCAAAAGGAAATCCATTAACTCTCTGGTAATAACATTCTTAAACTGAACAAACTAACATGGACTCACACTCTAAAAGGCCTAAGCCAAAGGTTTACAGTTCCCAATTTCTTTCCCCATGGTATCAATCATGGTCATATCCTATACTACACCCAAGTAGCAAGTGATTTTTGAGAAAAAAATACATTTATAATCAAACCGTCACATGTGTGGATTTAATAGACCCATGAGGGAACAATAAATTTTGTTACTTTTGTCAGGGAATCATTGTGAATCTCATAATAAATCCTTTGAAAAAATAAATGGGATTTTTATTCTCTAACCCCTTTTCATTATCTCTACATTTTCAAAGATTCCACTACACCTGTTCTATATCGAATATATCATGTACCTAGGTGCTTCATGTTTTCTAAAGTGTCTTCAAGAACATTTACAATCGGATTTCGATCCTTAAATTGAACATTATATTCATGTGTGCCACAGGTCATCAATGGTTGTCCCAAATAATCTATTGGGACCCATCATGTTGAACCCTCCTAACATGCGTCATGTAATTCCTAATGATCGCCTACACATACAGAGTTGTCCATCACTAATTATGTCTTTCCATCCATCCATGGTGTCTCTCCATGGATAGTGTGTCCTCTTATCCAATATAATTATTTTGAAATAAAAGCAGGACTCATTCATGTGACCCAGAAAATGGGACAACATAGTGGGATTCTGAGTGAAGATCCTCCTGAGCACATCTCAATCTTCTTGAATGTTTACAAAACCATTTTAAAATAATAAATATCATTAGATGCAATCGGAACCTATGTGTTCCTATATTATATACTATACTGAGCTACAAATTATCTCAAGAGTCATGCCCCTGAGTCGATCATGACTTCGGTTTATAATTAAATGAAACTTCTAGAAAATATTTCCCACCATTCCGGACATCGAAGATCTAGAATGACACATAGAACATTGCTAACACTGATGGAGAATTATCATCGGAAGCATGGGATAGAATTAAATATCTTATGGGGATGTGAAAATGACAATGACCAAACATGAGGATTCAACGTCAAACATTCCACCAAGGCCTCCAACTAGCCTCACATAAAGTTGTCGATGTTTCTGCTGATTGAGGATGAACGTTCAAGATACATGAAGATGAAAGAGGTATTTTAGATAAAGTGTCACACAATTCTAGCTGGTGGTAGACTGGTTGTAGAATACCTTGGATAGTAATGCACCATGTGGGTGAGAATTCCATTCTTGAAGTGCAAGTTAAAACACTAACAATGAATAAAGAATCACCCTAGCTGCTTAATACACAACCTCATCTTAATCCAATAATAGTTATACAACCATGAGAAATGTGAGGTGGCCATCATTTATATCAAGACATCAATTAAATTTTTTGAATAACCACACTACCAATATTTAATATATATCAATTAAAATCAGAATAATCCTCTATTTCAATAGTAGCAACAACATTAGCAAAAGAGCCTAGCTTAACATCCACCTAAAAATGAACAGGGATTTTATCAATACTGATGTGGTCAAGAGTAATTTTGGAATCAAGGAACACTACTATATCATCCCATGAACCCTGTTCCAAGATAGAAACAACAAGTGAATCAACAACACTTCGCCCAAGGAGTGTCATAACATTTTCAACCAGGTCAACGAAGGACATAGAATCGACCATCCCACCTCCAATGTATCATAGAGATCCTACTGGATACTTTTTTTCAAAAATAAGTCCATTGAATTACTAATATGGAGGTGGAGAAATAAAAGAAATTATATGCCTTACACAATCTCGAAATTCAAATGGGATAGATATCGATGACATTTTTTAATATATTTTGATGTACCCTTCTAGTTAATGAAGAGACACACCCAAGGTAAATAAGATAAGGCTCTAGTGATGATATGTGGACGGATTTTGGACTTTCAACAGCTAGTTGGAAGAGGTGAATGACAACCTAATTATCATAAAATGAATTCTCCATTGGAATAAGTATAATTTATTGGACCATACCAGAAACACCTTAGGATATATCTTCCATAGGAGACACCAAAATACATGAGAAATGAGAAGAACCAATTTATGATTTCCCACCACCATAAAACATGCACATTCTTTTTCTGGAATGTGAGAGACAAGGTAGATAAGAGGAACCATACAAGAATTTCCATGAAATTTTAAATAAAATGCATATCTACATAACTATTGCAGAGTGCATTTCAGAAATTCCAAATCATTTAAGGATTTGTGGTCCAACAAAAGAAAAATGAATGAAATTACTTTAATATCACTATATAAAGATTGAAATACTATTGATTAGAATAAAATCCCACCTAATATGAGAGACACAAGATGTTATTAAATTTCATGTGATATCAAAGTGTGAATATTTTGATGTGATTTGTGCGATCTTATAGAAAACATCAACATAATGTTAATAAGAATTTTTCACAAATTGGAACTTCATGAGACGAAATATACACATGTAGATATATAAAATGTAGATGGATCAGTGTGTTTACAAAGAGGAATTCATGTGAATTTGTTAGTAAAATTTAGTAAATTCATATTTCCAAAATACTTCCTAGTTCTAGAAATATAAGAAAAATGTGACATCCCTATTTTTCTTGGAAGAGATTTCTGAAGCATAGAAAAGCTCTAATTGATGTGATACAAGGACGTATAGTCATTCTAGTCGATGTTTAAAAGGGATTCTTCAACCTCATCAAATTTACTAAACAACATAAGGAGTTCATTGATGGTATATCCATATCTCCTACAAACATGGAAATTAATATATGCACAATAAGAAGGATAGTTAGGATTCATTATCTAATGCTGAAGTATAGTATGATTTTTAGTAAGTGAGATTCAAAAATCATATCACAATGGATACATTCCTACCCTTCACACATACATGTATTCAACCACCAACACTGGATTTGAATCCTCTTCCAAGTACTGTTCTATATACATACATAAGAGATTCAACCTATCTACCTGTGATCATCAACTTCTAACTATATCAGGAATCAGTAGAAAACTGGTTCAAGCCTTGAAGGTATAAAATCAACCAATTTCTTAGGGTTGGGGGTAGACATCAATTAAATCAGTCCAACTATATGAAATCAAAAGACACTACATTAGAAAATCAGTAAACTAACATGAGAAACTCAGAGGTGGATCACACCACCAATGAAATATGTTTTCAAAAAGGAAGTTCTAAAAAAATTATGTAAGAATAATATTTTTCATATATCATAGAGAATGGGTGATCCCACTACACATATTTCCCATGAAACGTGTAATTACAATGGGAAAGACTAAAGAAAATGAATTAACCTAAAAACATACCATCACTTAATAGAGAGTTTGTATGGATTATAAAATCTTTAATGCAGAATTAAGAAAAGATCAATTTACCATAACCTTCAGGGATTATCTATTTTGAGGACTTGTAAGACATGAATTATTTTGTTTCATGGATGTATATTCGGGATAAAATCTATTTACTGTTGACCTAACTGATTACTCAAAGACCACATTCACATTCTATTTTCAAACCTTTTCATCAAGGAACATGTCATACAGGATGTGAATGAATTCATCAAAAATTCATAGGATAATGATAAATGTTTTCCAATATATGTTATATTAATTCATATATATATATCTAAGTAAGAATTATCAGTCCATGGAAAACTATTGGATGTCTACCAAAAAAACATAGAGTTGGACCTAAGATGTTGTGTAGAAAAAGTCGTAGTACTAAATTGGAAATATTATAATTTTATGGTTCAAGTAGTCATATTAATTAAAGATAAAATTTATAGAGAAGGAATATAAGTTGATCCAACTATGATAAACTTCATTAAGGATTAACCTAAACCTTTAATAGTTGCCTGTATAAGAATCATTCTGGGCCATGTTGGATTCTACATGCGATTTTTCAATGTCATTCTAAAATCCCCCCACCCATTGACATATTTTTTGTCAATGGATTTTTATTTCTATTTCACTGGGTAATGTCCATAGTTATTAAATACATTGAATAAATTCATGATAGTAGCACCCATAGTTATTTAACTGAATTGGGAGAAGTAATTCAAATTGATGTATGATTCCAGTAAAATTGTTGTTGGAAATGTTTTAATATAACGCTTTTATCACATATTCCTTTCTATCTACTATTATGGACACATGGTGAATGACTCCCATGTAATCTATAAAACAATAGTGAACTAAATCAGAGTAGTTTTGTATCTTATCGGGTCTTATCCAACATAATTGTGCATACTAATCATGATTCAAAAGGATATATAATGAACATGAAGAATGGAAAACAAAGGAAGATAAGTTGGATCCTCCTTTTACATGAATTTGATTTTGGGATCAAAGACCCAAATCTGTATAAAATTTGATCATGGATCATTTATCCTCACTTCATCTTCACATCATCAGGGATGAAAATGATACCAAAATTGAAGTTGATTTTCCTGATGAAACATTTTTTTATCATTAATATGAAATTATTATTTTATGATATTTCAAATTATATATCGATCAGATGATTTCAAAAAATACCTATAATATTCAAAAAGAAAATATTTTTAGTTGAGGAATAACATTACTTCTACCATGAATCACTCTTGTCCAACTGTTGTGAAGATGGCATATTGCGAAGTGGCATCCCTGAGAATAAAATAAAAAATATGATAAAAATGTTTCATAGTCCACCTACCTTAGGAAATCATTGTCCAAAGCACACAATAGTAAATATTAAACAGTGTGGACATTTCTGGACCATGCTACCCAAAGATGTTATGGAATTATGGAAATGTTTTGATATTGTCCACTGAACTAGGAACAATAGAAAATTAAATGACATGAATCGAAACCCCATCATGGATGTAGAATATTAAATGTGTGTGGAATATATTTCATTGAACCATTTCCCACTTAATGTGGAAAGTCCTACATTCTGGTTAGCATTGACTACATCTCAAAATGGGTAGAGTATGAAGCAACATCTCATGACAGAACACAATTAGCCATGAAAATTCTAAAAAATATTTTTTTTCCAGGATTTGGATTTCCATGAATACTCATTATTTATCAAGAAACAAATTTTACCAACAAATATATGAGTGGATTTCTAGAAAAGTATGTATTATGGTACAATACGAGACTATCTACCACCCACAAACTAATGGGAATGGGGAACTGAGAAATACGGAGGACAAGAAAATATTTGAAAAGCTTATGAACACCATCCAAAGTGATTGGTGTCGAAAAAGGTGTGATTCACAATGGGAATAATGCACAACATAAGAAAACAACCATAGGGAAAATACCTTTCATACTCGATTATATGATATTGTGATATCTCCCTATTTAGCTGGAGCATCGCTCATATTAGTTAATTCATAATCTATATTTTTATTCTAAAAAATATGGATAAACTCCAATTCTATGTTTCACATAATGAGAAACAATTAGAAATGAATACTATGAAAATTACTTGATCTATAAATAGAGAACAATGAAATGGAATGATCAATGCATTTAAACATGCGTCTTTGTTCTAGGGAATAAGGTCCTCTTATTGAAATCTAGACTAACATTGTTCCCTAGTAAGATAAAATTGCAATGGAGCGGCCCCTTTGAAGAGGATTATTTTTTTCTATATGGGACAATTGATATTTAGAGAGAGGGGGCCACTTTTCAAGGTGAATGGTCAAATATTTAAAATCAATAAAGAACCCTTCGACGAAATCCATTTTGTTAGCCTCAAGTTTCTTTGAGCCTTATCTGTGTGAAACTATCAACATTAAATGAAGAACTATTTTGGATGAAACCCCATCTAGGTAGTCATAACCGAGATTTTCTTTGTATATCCATTGGATGGTTTTAGTTAAAATTATAGACTAATGATATTTTTTTAAAATGTTTTGAGGAAAAAATTCAATTACACACTATGTGACCCTAATACATGATATGTAACTCTTATGTAAATATCCTATTAAAAAAAATCATTAATAATTTTGAAACATGGCTACATAAAATCTAACACCCCAAGTATGTTTTCGTAAAACTAATAATTTCTGAAACCTAGGATCACGACCTACTACCCCCCCCCCCCCCCCCGACTGCTCACCATCCCCATCCTATGCTTCACCAACACACATTACCATATAAAGATCACCAGGATGTAGACTAAGCCAACGAGGATGAACAAGAACATAGACTTTCCTATTATTGACCACATGAACATTAATGATAAAATCCTCGATGAATAAAAAATGCTAAACTATTTCTTCATTGTTTAGTTACATGATAATACCTCCATGAAGATCTTTCTAGAATTATTATCTACCTTTCAGGTGAACATATATAGCCTTTGATTATATATGATTATCTGAAAAAATTAGCTATATTTCATGGAGTTTGGTATTGTCTTGGGAATTTATAAATATGAGTTTCTCACATCAGAGGTCATTTTGACACATCATGTTGTTCCGACCTGATCCTATTCATTATGCCTTTGGAAGATGATTTCATGGGACCCTCTGATACCCCATTATCAATGGATCACCACGTATACCCATTAGAAGAGCCCATATTTTTTTCTATATCATATGGATAAAAAAACGTGTGGGTTTCCATGGCTGAGTCACATGATTGTGGGATCTAAATAGATGAACTCATCTTGACAGCAGCCCTAGGCATCCTAACCATCAATATGTCTGCACAGTTCTCACATTACTATAGGGCTCCATCATAGAAACATGAAGTACCATGATGTGAGGATCCTTAATTACCTACCTATCCAAAAACCTTGGTGGTTTCAATTCATCACTATCCCTTTCCCCCTAGGACCCCATGAGATCCTTTATATTTCCAGGGTGAAAAAGATGCATCTATTGGTTGGGTAGGATGGAATCTACTTTTTTCCATCAGGTGTTCTTGTAGAAACACCAGAAAACAACCCACCATATATATAAGAACCTATAACCAATCTTCTAAAAACTTCCAACCCATCACCTTCCACCCATATCCCTTCCAATTAAATTACAGAATCCATGTTTATTCCATCCACTCACCCCACCATGCCAGATCTCCCGAATGTGTAGCATTGTATACTAGAGAATCCACAATTCATTTCAGATCATTTTCATCTTCCCATTATTGTGATTTCATATTTAAAAACCCATCGATCACCCCTTATTACATAGACCCCCATCAAACACCATGCCATGTTGGCCCCTCCACATCCATAGTTCCTACAACACCCATATCCCACCCTGATCGACCCCCATACATTATATACTATGCTTCATGGAAGGAGTGACTAACTAAGAAAAACCAGTATGGGAAGGGTCCAACACTACTATATCAACATAGTTTCCCATAATCAATCAATCTAGAAAAACTATAAACCCACATAATATTGGATCCTCTCAGCCACTTACCCCATCCCTTCGGTTTGGCTCAATGACTCCAGCATATTTCACTGATCCACCTACTCTAGCAATATCTATTAACACTAATCCATATGGACATATTTCACCACCAATAGATGGTGTGATGTCATTGGGTAGATTTTTTATTATAAAAACTAAACATATTAATCCAATTTTCTCATTTTATTTGGAATTTTGTGTTGGTTCTAGCAGAATTCATTTATACTATGTGTATCCCACCATTTGTATTTCTAATTTATATATATTGGAATTTATTTTGTATCCCACCTAATTTTCTTGGTTTTCATATCATTAATATTTATAATATACATGTCCAAGTACTCTATGTCATATTTGGTTTTAGATGGTCTGGTACCACCAACTCTTTGAGTTTGACGAGTGACTCAACGCATAGAAAAATGTCATCTCTAGGAAAATTAATTAAATATCTATGTGTTTAAGCAACCACATAGATCAATGATACTATAACTTCCACATCTCATTCATTCCCACATTTACTATGAAGTCAAAAACCCGATAAAATGTTCCCATGATTTAGAATATATATAAATAGTAGCTATAAATGTTAGAGGATCAACTGAGGCAATGAACAACAATACTGAATATATTTTGGTACATCCATATTGAAGAAGAAGTTGGTGTTATCTCTTTAGTGGAGGAAAACTAATTTCATCACTTTTCATGATTGAGTATTTATGGTTGATTCTTTTTATATACATTTTATGCTCTATTGTAAAAATAATTTACATTTAAACAAAATTTGTTACATTTATCATCATATTATGATCCTCCCCATAATTATGATAATATATATTTCAATCCTTTGTACTAATGATTCATCATGTGTAGTATTTATTCTCTAACCCAATTTCATTTGACCTAGATTCAACATCATAACAATAAGCATTCTCTCATGGAACACCACTTATTATAGGGATCTCTTGATTCCCTATATATTTAATTTTTCAAATTTCATTTAATATTTCAATGTTTTTTTTTCTATAGCACTCCCACAATAAATTCCATGGAATTTGAATACATTATATCCTTCTATGTGTGGGAGAGTATATTGTATATTTCAAATTCAATACAAGTGAATTTATCCTTTTCCTACCTATCTAGGATACATTGGTCAAAATTGAAACATTATATAAACTGGAAAAACTGTATTATCAATTAAATAAAATTAAGAAATTCTCTAGGAAATGGCATTATCCATGTTTTGTCTCAATTTATATTGTTATAATTATATCAATGCTTTAAAATTTAATTCAAAATCAATATTTCGGATATTATGGTTAATTGAATTACTACATTGTTTTATACCATTACTGATTTCCTATTTCTATTTTCTTTCACATTCTTGAGAAGAATCAAAACCCAGAATTCCAAAAAAAATCATGGAAAAATTATTGTGTGATATCTAGGACATGTAAACATATCGGAACTTCTATTGAGATATCATTGAGGGTGTGGCTGAACTAGTAAAATTTTAAAATTAATGTCTCTGTCATTATTTATCAACTTTTTCATGATAAATAGCTTGGATCATTCATTTATTAAGATTGTAGTTTCCATGAATGAAATTTTATAATGAATATACTCCATGAAAATTATCCATTCATACCATTATATTTTTATAATGCATGATTTTACAATTGAAACATTGTGGGGGAAGCATTCAGACAACACAAGTTTATTCAATTTTGAGGATGTATTGTGTCACTCAATAGAATATTTGATTGAAATCCATTTATATTTTATTGAATTTAACTTTTAGTCTATTCCTTTGAAAAATAAAAATGAAAATAAAAAATTACAATGGTTTTTGTATTATGAATGTTAAAAAATAATCATTTCTAGACCGATGAATCCCTTGAAAAATCATTTGTGCTTAGGGGATGGATGTCAAATCTAGACTAGACAAGACATCCAAACAAATATCAAATAATATGGTACATAATAGGGTGAAATATTTAATATTCTTGACATATACATGGATCTATCATGAGATAATAAGTTTTATGATTTTATTACCATGAATGAGTCATTCTATTACACCTATCATGACATTCATGCATTAAAATTCAGAGCCTACCATATATTTCCTGCGTTATTTTCAATATTTACTAAACTACATACATCCTCAGGGTCATTAGAACCCAATTGTTGAATCAAATTTGATTAGTTTTGTACTTTTCATTTGAATGTTCATATTACAGAGACAATGAATGCCTTTGGTCAGTATCATGTAGTCATGGTATGAGCAGAACTCCAATTTCATTTTACCCTCATTGTTGAGTGAAAATTTATTTCGAGGTAAATTTCAAATTGGTATAGAAATCAGGTAATAGTTCATAGATTATACATAAATTATTTGAATTTGTTTGAAGAATTAAGCATTGAGGGATGACTCATTTTTATGTTGGGATAAATATGGAGAAAAACAAATTATTCCTCACCTAGTTTTAGAATCCTAGAGATAATGTTTATTTCTTGTGTTAAAAATTGTGTATCATATTGAAATCACTATTGAGACCTTTTTGGTTGAGGACAAGAAATTTTTCATTTGTGGGAGAATTTGAAAAGATGAAATAATATATTTTTTTATACCATTTATATAAATATTTTTAATTATTTATTCAATAATGAGCTTGATATTTTCAAAATTTTATTGAAATGAGGTTTCAATGTTTTCAAGGGATAAAAATGTAGGAAAAGAGATGAATTTTAAAATTACATGTCATGGGACAACATTACACAATGTGTTGATGAGTTTCACAACATGAATCAAGTTGTGAAACATGTCATGACTCTTGCTATGAAGATTGGATGAAAATGGCACATTACACATCATTAGTAGACAAGACATAAAGTGAACCCATTGAATGAGAAATTTACTTTGAAGATATTGAGGTAAAGAGGATACATGTTGTGTGTCTCATATACCAAGATGATTTAGTCAATTCATCAAATATTAAAATATATTTTACATGATTCATGTAGATAAAAAATACATAGATAATTACAAGTATCAGCCATTATAATATGTGAATCTCATTACATGTTGTGTAATTCTTCAACAAATAATATTCTAGACTAAAAGTGGGATTAATGATAATAAAAAACATTAGGTTTTTCATTCCCCTCTCATTCCCTTTTGTTCCCTCAACCCTAAACTCAAATTTATATTTCTCTTTGGATTATTTTATTTTAATGCAAGCTTTATGGAATGTGTTTCAACATGTCCTTCACCCTACCTTTTCATCGCCACCTTCATTCATCAATAATCATCGAATAAATCTTGTTTTGTCCACTTCCATTTTCTGTAAGAAATTAATTAAAATTAACCTTTTTTAACATCGATTTTATTCTCTTCGACATTAATTATTTAAAATATTTCATGATTTTCAACTATTTAAATTTAATAATTCATAAACATTTGACTAATATGTCAATTCATCATTTGTTTTCACTTGATCTTACCATCAGTGTGCATAAACCACACAGGGTAGGGATCGAGTTTATGTGTATCTGAACATAATAAATCCTTTATTATCAATTTTTTACCTTACAAGTTACTATTCAGGATAAATAATTTTATATATCTAGATAATTTGTACATCTCTGAACACAATGTGAAGTACCATATCCTATTTATGTATATTTGGTTATGTCCAATATCATAAAAATCTTTCAACCTTATATGAAAATGTTAATGCATCTATGTTGTCATTATATCCCAATCATGGAATAGTTTCCTCTTAGGTATAACTAGTTGATTTGAACAAAATCAATAAGAAAGCTTTTCTCCCATCGTATATTAAACTTTAGGATCCTACCAAGATAGAATTAATATCATATTTTCTACATATAGAGGAAATTGATCCTGATCCATCTCTTATTCCTAAAGAAAACCATCAACTATATAGGTATATAATTACCACATTTATCCAACTAGAATAGACTCTCACTCCGAAATAACTGACACAAAGGTTGAAATTGCTGGATTTATGTCCCTTTGGGATTAACCCTTAATATTAACTATAATATACCCTAGTAACAAGTGATATTTGGTGAAAAAATAAAATTCTAATCTAACCACAGCCCACACAGATTTCAATGATGCATGTGGGCATGTTATATATATGGTATAATACACATTATCATTAAAATAATTACTATATTCCATCATGATGTGGTGATTGTGAATGTCCCCGTGTATCTATATAGTGAAATTGATTCTGATGTTTAATGAATGTGTGCTATTGGAGGATATCAGGTAGCCATGAATCGTGTGATTGTATTTACATTAATTATAGTCCTATTGTTTTTAATTAATATATGAGTGCCTATTTTTGGTTTAATAGGTGTGATTCACAATGAATGGCCTACATCGTATGATGTATACATTTTTTTGTTATTTTGGAATGTTGAAAATGCTTGTATAACCACAGAATATGGAAGTGTGTTTCATGAATGATCACATATTATATGATTGGTTGATTGTTTTTATGCATATATAACATTCCTTTTTGAAATAGAAATCTATATACATGTTAATATAATTCTAAGATGCATAATTGGTGTCATGATGGGTTTATACACAAACCCTACATGTGTATCTAGATGTATGTGTAGGATTGATGTTCAAAAATATAGAGAAGGTAAGGGGCCTAATGGAATATTACAGAGGATCATAAATGTAGGATATAGATTTCGTACTAAGAAAGAATCTAAATAAATACACTGGGAAATTATATTTACGTATGTCTTTTTTAATTCTTGTTCATGTTGAACTATTATAGTGGGTATTGGTTTCATTAGATATTCTTTGACCAAAAATGAAATTTTTTATAACACCTTGTGGATGGTAGTTTTCAATAATTGTTTTATCCAAAATATGTATATTTTATTATAATTGAGTGTAATTTTTTTACAAAGGGTATTTAATCTATATGAAATTTCTACAAAATTAACCAAATTTATAAACTCTTGCATACGAGGAGGCACACATGATTTCATGTGGCACATTTTCTTATACACAATTATTTCAATCATGGAATTATAGCTTTGATAAAAACTAACTTTCAAAAAATTTTATATCTTTATTATATTGATGATATTATATTCTTTACCCATATTAAATTATTATTAAATAGATTTCCAAAACCACATATATCATTATATTGTATAATATATAAAATTTCTATATAAAACCCACTCTATAAAAAGAAAGATGTAATATTTTTATTGATTATTTATTGATTACTTTTATTTTGAAATAAAATTGAATATTTTTTTAAAAAAAACATTAGACATAGTTCAACTATATATGGATCCAAATATTGATACTCTTGGTTTAAGAGGGAAACCAATGAATTGAGTGACATAAAATTATTAATAAGGGGTATTAAAATATCATTTAGGAATGGTGAAGTTACCATTAAATCATGAAAATGTGAAAAAATATCATAAGGTATATAACATGGTTAATAGGAAATGATTAAGAATTCATTAGAATTGATCATGTGGTATGATAAAGAAATCATATAACAATGCTTAGGGTTTTTAGATCAAATAAAATTATCTTCAAATTATATCATATATAGTGGACTAAGAATTAAAATAATAATCAGGAACTATTAAAACAAAAAATATGAATGTTTCAAAAATATAATAATACAATATTATAATAATAAACTATGTCATTCTAAAATGATAATCGTGACATGTAGGATTTGGATTATTATATATTTAATAAACTTTTGGGAATTCATTAACTCCAAAATCCATTTAAAAAATCATATTAAATTATATAAAGAAATAAACAATTAATTGGAGGGATATATAATTATTGGTCATCATATCATGTTAATTTATAACAACACATAAGTCTTCCACATGAATATGAATAAAATAATATATCCAAAAAAATTAAATTCATTATATACAAATGTAAATGAAATAGGTAATATGATAAATATTTATATGTACAAAAAAATTCGATGAAAAAATGTGGACCTATAATTAGAAAAACATAAATAAGAATCACTGATTATATATTATTCATAAATTATTGATTAAATTGATATATAGACATGTTAATATTTTTATCTAGTCAATCAATTCATTAATGTATCAAGGTGAATAACCTAAGAAAATATAATGACATAGAGGGTATTCAATGTTTAATTAATTTGGCTTAAAGGATATCATTAAATATAATTTATTATAAGGCTTATCAAATTAATTTCTTTCTTAGTCAACTTATGAGGATTTAATTTCACCAAACCAAAAATATATAGATATTAAAAGGAATATTTTCTTATAGAATGAAATTATCAAATTTATCATAAGTGATAATTTTAAATTATATTTTTTGAAAGCTATACATTTTTAATTGTTGTGAAAAAATTAAAATATATTTCAATATTTGTTATTAAATTGTTTTTGTTTTGAGAAAACAATTTCTTGTTTTATCATGGTAGTAAATTAATTATGAATTTCTTAAATTTGATGTTATACATATGTATGAATTTTTTTTAAAAAAAAAATTATTTTAAAAATTGGATATTTAATAACATGAACATTAAATATTTTATTTATAAAATATTAATGAGAATAATAGACAAAAAGTGGAAATTAAATCACGAAAATGGGTTTCATAATTGTTTGGAAACATTATCTACAATGAATGATGATTTAAGCCTCTTTAAAAATAACATTCATAATACAAAAAAATACTTGTAAATAATAATTATTTTTATTATATGTCTTAGCACTAAAATTAGGAAAATAAACATTTCTAAATTAGAAGAATAAAGAGGTGGATGATATGATACTTTATGAAATTAGAGGAAGAAAATTATGAAATTATTATAATATATTGAATCCATCCAAATCAATGAAAACATTTTTTTAAATATATATAATATGTAATATATGATACATAGAAGAAAATATATAGATATCCGTAAATATTAAAATAAATGACTTCTTAATGAAAAAATATAAATTCGAAGCGAATATAAAAAATAGAATTCTTTTTTTGAAAATTTTATTCTTTATAACATATGAATAGGTAAATAGTATTACTATGAGAATGAAATATAAATACTCAAAAAAATAATGAATAAAGTATAATTAAATAAATATGTATACGATCATTCTTCCTAGAAAAATAATTTTTTAGAAGGACAATTGTATCTCAGTAAAAAGAAATTGATTCAAGAATTTTATTATATTATTTATAATCCACCTAAAATATAATTAAAATGAAATAAGATAAAAAAGTTGTGAAATATAATAATATGTATAAATATAATACAAAATAATACATAAAAGTTGACGGTGTAAGAATAATTATGTTGAACTCAATAAATATAAAATCGGTATGAAACCCCTAATATAGTTCATAATTTCTAATAAAATCATGGTTAATAAGTGAAGTGATATTATATTAACTAATACCAAATAACATATTATGAAAATAATATTGGATAAATATAAATTATATGTCTCATTTTATGAAAATTAAAATAGATATTGAATATGTAATACAAATCACAAGATAAACGGTTGTGGTATATAACCTCAAACCATAGCGTTTGACTCACTCAGACATGAATTATCTAACTATATAATAAAAATATTAAAATAAATAATATATTAACAATTTATAAAGATTTTCCAATTTCAGTCATTTAAAATCTAAAAAATACATAAAGATTACTGACTTCAAACATCAATATTTTGTATTTCTAATCTTTTCATTCGTGTTTTGGAA
Source organism: Viscum album (assembly GCA_963277665.1). Taxonomy (NCBI): domain Eukaryota; kingdom Viridiplantae; phylum Streptophyta; class Magnoliopsida; order Santalales; family Viscaceae; genus Viscum; species Viscum album. The sequence continues at coordinate 22,593,488 of OY728120.1, read as the reverse complement.
TAGTATTTTAAGAAAATATTAAGTTTTCTGTAGTTCATTACAACAAAATTACTATATTTACTTAAATAAACATTTTATAGTGATTATTAATTTTAAATGCTATCTATAGTTAGGTTATTGACATTACTTTTAAGTGGATACACATTACTGAACCATTTATAGTAATTTCACTTATCGTAAGGGGTTTCATAACATTGATGATTCAATTGAAAATTACCATTAAATATAATTTTAAGGAATTAAATTATTCTTATGTTCTGTAAATATTCTGTTTTTATGGTTATTAAACCATCCCAAATTATACTTATGGATATAAATTAACGTCATTCATTATAGCAGTTTAATTGATGAAAAAAAGAATGTGGCCATATAGAGACTATTATTTTTTTAAATCAAATTCAAATTTTCAAATGTAACATAATATATAAAAATTTGGTAAAGGATTGTTGGTGATGGAATTTTGGTAGAGTAAGAATAAAAATATACTAGTTTTTATTTTCGGGAGGATGGTGCATCTTATTGATTAAAATAAGGGTCATTTAATTTGATACATGATGTGGGTGATGGGTGAATAATGAATCACATGGGAATTAGATGATTTAGTTAATGAAATTGAATATATAAAAATAAAATTGTATTTTAATTAAAAAAATAATTTTGAAATTTTTAATATAAAAATATTTTTTAAAAATTTATTTCAACAAATGTTAATTTCATTTTTTAATGTTAATTATTTTATCAGCCAAGTTATTTTTTCAAAAAAATAAATTTATTACTTCTTACAAAATTTTGAAATCCTCATTATTCATTTTTAATCAATTTAATAAAACATGAAATCCAATTGTGGGGATTTTTTGTCTTTTAAATGGAAATATATAATAAGAAGAAAAAACATTATTTAGGAAAATTATATTTACATCATAAAAAATTGTATTCATTTTATATCATAACTATATTAATTAAATATGTATTAATTAATTTATATAAATTTATTATAAAATATATTTATAAATTTAATTAAATTTTAATGTTTTTATTTTAAAAAATAATTACATAAAAACAAATTTTTTTGAATACAATATATTAATAATATAAATTATAATAGTTTAATATTAAAAATAAATATATTTAAAATATATTATTAATCATTAATTAATAGAATTTTCTAATGTTTTATATGATAATCCAATATATATATATATGTGTGTGTTAAAAAATCAATATGTCAAATTCCAGTAAATCAAATAGCTAAATAGTTGTCAAATTTGTCTTTAGTATTTTGATATATATCATTTCATATTTCTCTAAAATAAATCACTATATTTACTTCTTATAAATGATTTTCTTATTTATAATTTTTTTTCATTATCTTAATAATTATTCTCAGACATATTATTTGGACAAATATTATTTCAAGCTTATAGTATTTTATTACATAGTTTTAAAATCCATTTATAAATTTATTAATCATGTGGAATGACATTATCTTTAATTTTAATGGTTTAATTTTGATGGAATAATATAATTTATTTTTTACATTATTTTCATATGAATTATTTAACATCTATTACTTTTATATAAAAACAAAAAAAATTAATTAATTTAGAAAAGAAATTGTCATGAATATTGGAATTGTGTGATTATTATGGGAGACTCGCAGATGATGATAAAAATATGTTTATTAAATCATCAATGAATTTAGGATTTGTTTCCACTACAATGACGAACTTTTAAAAATATATGGGAATATAAAAAATATGGATGACACTAAATCTCAAGAACATAGGTTTATATGTTAATTATTTTAAAAATTAAAATAATTTTTTAAAATAAAAATCAATATGAAATAGTTAATAATAATAAATTATTTGATCATTCCAAAGAAATTGAATAATTCATTATTAACCACGGATCACATTAATTGTCATATTAATGTCGTAAGTATTTCATAAACATCAACAATAATTATCATAAATGGATAGTAAAATAACCATTGCTAGATATTGACTTCAATTATCTAATAAATAAGACATATAATGATAATCATGTGAACATGGATGATAAAATGAAAGAGAATATCTCAGATCACATAAAAATTAAGAAGAGTAATAATAATAACTATATAATATGGGTAACGAAAACATATATTATAGTTCACCAACATCTACCATATTTAATATCGAAATAGAAAAATATTTTTAGTCGAAGAATATACATAAAATATAATTGTTGTGTTATTTATACTCCATTTAAGGAAAAAAATATTAAAACCTCACCAATAAAATTAAATAATCAAATGGAAAATGGAAATAGATGGAATAAACAATAAGGGAAACCAAAATTTTATTGTTGTGACTAATATAATATTGAAGATATTATAATAATGTCATAGTTAATCTATTTTGAAGAAAATGAATCATAATAAACAAGAAAATCAATAGAATCAAAGGTTATAATATATGTAATAGCCTTTTCCTCATAAAGAATGATGATATGAGTGTTGATCATTCATAGAATAAATATTATTGTATTATTTATAATGATTTATTATAATTATGATTAATTAAATATCATAAATTTTATGAATTACTGTATAATACTTTCTATTTTTTGATTTTTCAAGGAATATGAAGATGTATTGAATAATGTATGAAGTGTTATATAATTAATTTACTCTATTTTGAATATAGTGAGTTGTTAAAATTTTTAATTTAATGTAATTATTGTATTATATTATTATATATTATTTTAGGGGGAAATGGATATATTTAACAATTTGATTGAATATATTTATTTCCCCTAAATTAAATGATAAATCACTAATAATTTACTTGATTCATTATAAAATTTAAATTTTCTTCAAATGTGGAGAATATAAAAATTGTTTCTCTTTCAAATTTGTAAAAAATATATATGGGGAGAAAGGGGGAGCTGTCATAATGTTTCTAAATAATCCATAATTTAATGGGGAGAAAATTATAATGATTGTCATGATGAAATCCATTGTAAAAACCAAATGATTTAGAGTATAATTTTCTACTTGGGTTATATTATCAATAGAGAATATCAAGGAGAATAATCTAAAATTTTTAATTTTGTCATTCAATATATATTTTTTTCATATAAAATTATTATTTTCAAGAATTTAATTATTAAAATTATTTCATTCTATTTTATAATTTCACATAAATAATAAATGGAATTTCTGTAATGTTTTATAATGGTCATATTAATCATAATTCTAAAGGTGTATATTTTTTACATAAAAATACTTCATAAATATGAAATAAAAGAATTCAATGATCGAATTATTTGATTATTGTATTGGAATAAAAAATATATATATTCACTGAGAATATGTGGTGATTCAATGATTAAACAATTTTACCATTGTATCATTGGCTACATCCTCTGTTACTATTAAAAGTGGTTACATTATTTTTTTATCAGACATCAGAAAAAAGATATATGGTATATGTGATTTATAAAAATTTTGATAATAAATGTAAATATATTTATCATGGACTTATATATTAAACCATATGATCTTATGATCCCATAATTAAATCTTTTGAATCAATAAGATTAATGGGAATTAACAAAACTCACTTATAGTTGTCGAGTAATTTTTCTTATCATACATTGCCAACATATCCACCACTAATATATTGATAACAAATTAGATAAAATATAGAAAGTCTTATTCCAAATATAACTACTTCAAGGCATAGGTTTATAGATTTATTTAATTTCTTCTCTAATTGCAATACATCAAAAAAGATTGAATTCATTTCAATAATAATTAAAACAATGTTATTCTTCATTTTGAATTCATAAAACATGAAAAAAAAATATTTATTTATCTACTCATTCTATTTTATTATACATTGGAAAATAAAAATTTATCTCTCTCCGGCACGGTATCAATAAATTATTTTAGTTTACCTATTTTTTCAACTTACATTCTACAGACCACATTCTATAAATAAAAAACTCTATCATATAATTTATATTTTAAATAGAATTTGAAAATACTATACTCTATTGAAAAAAAGAATTTGGATCATAATTCAATTAATAATAAACATAGAAATAATATTAGTTGTAAAAATAAGCCGCAATAACCACCAAGCCTTTTTTATTAATTCGGGTTATCATGGAATCCAATTCTACATAGAAATGCAATAATTTATTATAATCATTCATTTTTTAAATTAGTAATGATTTTTATTATAGTTATTCTAATCATCATAGAAGCAATATGGCATGATTTTTTAAATAATTGTAGATGTCTTGAAATCCTTAATTCCCACACGTTCTTAAAAACTATACATTTTATCTATGATAGAAGTTTTGTTGTGTGGAATATATTTTCATCAAAACATGTTAATAATATCATTAATTCCTAAAATGTTAATATGTTAATGTTTTTGTGTCCTAAACAGTTTCACAATTATAAGAACTAAATATTATGTTTCTTTGAGGATAAGAAATAAATGATACTTTTATTACCACACTTGTAATTTTTTTCCAATAATTGTGCCACACTATACAATCTTCAAGAATTCTCTTATTTTATATTCATATTTATTACCTAATGGAGGGAAACAAAAGAAAAAATTATTCTTAGATAATCATTAAAAATAATAAAAGATATAACTATAGTGTCCTTTCCTTCTCATTAATGCATAATACCTCATTTTATCGGAATAGTCACTACGTTACACAGACACTCAACTAAGGATAGTAATTGTTTCATGTAATTGTAGACTATGTACAAAATATACTTATTTCGTTAAATATGTAAAGTATATCCAATAATGATCATTCCCATTATTATTATTTAGAAAAAAATAATTAAAACCAGTCATCGTAACATACTGAATGGAAATATAAGAAAGGGGATATCATATGAACTATAATGGAAAAGAGGACAAATTCATGAAAATAACATTAGTATATGGTTTTTAGAACCTAACAATCAATTTTTAATTCCATACTATACATATCAATGATAAAAATATTTATTGAGGTAATAATTATTTTCAACTCTAAAGGCATTAATAAAATGATAATCATGGAACATGAGCTATGATATCAGAACATTGTCATAAGGCATATATTTTTGGAAAGAAAATAATTATAGAAAATAAATTTAACAATATTCAAGGATTATTTATTAGTTTATTATTGTAGAATCCATTCACTCACCACACCATCATAGTAGTAACGAATCAAATGAAATTCTATTGTAGCAGTCATGGATCACTCACAAGACCATCATAGTAGACAATTATCCATTATTAAACTTGGTTCACTCTGCTTTCAAGTCCTTTCTATCTCATGAAAAATAAATATATACACAATAATTTTTAAGGATATTTCAGTCTCACACCACATGTAATGAAAATAAAGTATATCTGTGCTAAATAAAAATTAAAAATTGATGATATCATAAACTGTGGAATGAAATGTTTTTCCAAAAAAACAACATATGAAAACTTATGGAATAGAGAAATGTTTAATAATCATTTCATAATTTAATCCCATTATATCCCAAGGAAACAGATACTGGTTTCAAAACAAATTATCATGTCATATCAAATGGAATGAAAATGTGATTATCAAACATCGTATCACCAATTAAATTTTTTAGAAATAATAGGAATTGTACTATTGGATCATATATGTAGTAAAAAAAGTTACATAGAAGGGTGTCATCATAGATAAATAATGATTTTAAAATTTAATTCACAATCATCATTTCAAGGATAATATATTTTCTTTGAGAATGAAGTTTTTAATCTAAATATTCATAAAATAATTATTAATTAAATTTTTTTAAAAATAAAAATGAAAAATATTATAGGAATATTCAAAAAAATCATTAAATCATTTCATGAGGGAAATATAATTTCCTATTCGGAAAACATTTATTAAAACATAAATATTGTGAAAATCATTTTATTTTAAAATAAACCTAAAAATGATAATGGAAGCCTTAAATAAAGTAACGATCATAATGGTATGAAATCATGTTCATGTCATGTACATTAAAATAATTAACATTCACATTTTTAGTAAAAAGTAATGAGTCAAAATTATAAAAATGCAATAATAGTTACATTCAAAATATTTTTTATAAATGAAAACATGTGTTAAATATGTTTATATTTTTAAAAATAATATTAAAATCATTTTTAAATCATATTTAGAAAAAAAATTGGAATGAATTTTTTTATAGATAATTCGAATAGTGTAAATTATTATTTAAATAATTATTTTAAAATCAAGAGTCAATAAAGAGAATAAAATAATGGTAAAACTTCTATTATCATGAAATAAGTGGAGGAAAATACAATTTTCTTGTTCCTTAAGATATTAATCATAAAATTTCTTCATTAGAAACATAATTTAAATAATAATCCTAAATAATCCTACTAAATGAATGGATTCTAAAGAAAAATATTTAAAACGTTATTGTCATTGATCATCAAGACCCTTGTAGGTTTAATAGTAAATAAAACATAAAATATAATGATAATATATAAATTAATAATATTACATGAAAAGGGATTGTATATACCCCTCATAAAATAGAATAGGTTCATAATGGAACATATATCTCAATGAATGAAAATTGAGTCAAAAATCATGTCCTAATGTCTCAAATTCTTTCATATTTATTCAATACTCCTATATAATAGAAATAATTGTATAATATATATATATATATATATATTAAACAACAATAATTATATATATTATATAATATATGATTTTATATTTACCTTTTATTACCCTTTAATTAACAATTACTTGTTAAATTCATGTATTGTGAAAATCTGTAATTATATTTTGTGTATGTTTTTATTTTTTTGACCAACTTATTTTGATCATGGTCCCAAATAAATGTAAATTTTTTGAGATATAATTATAATATAATTTCATTATATAATTTTTAATTTTAGACCATATTATATATAGATTGTTAATTAATCACACTGTTCATGAAAATGGAAGGTCATACGTACACATGAACATTGTTTCAAATATCTCAATTGATTAAAAGAAACAAAAAAAGTTAACTAATATATTTATATTAAGAATAATATTTATTTCCTATATAAAACATAATTCCATCAATATAATTCCAAATACCAAAAATGTAATGTGTGAATAAATAAAATTTCTTTACGAGGTGGTAGTCCTCTGTTCCGATGAGTGAAATTGTCAATTTTTCATATATTTCAAATTAAGAAAATATAAATTTAATAACAATTCTAGGAGAACAATAATAAAATTTTTATCACATATGATTATTTTAAAAATAATTATTTCATACCTTTTGAGGTTCTAATTGAAAAATTAATAACATCTGTTCGTGGGATGGTAGTCCACTATACACAAGAAGGATGATTTCACAAGCCATTTGATATAAAATCAGATGGTTTTAGGTGATTCCATTAACATTAAATCATATCAGTATGTGGTAGATAAAAAGGGTATTATATAGTACTTTTTTATTAATAATTTAAGAAGTTGAAAAAGTAATAAATTAAATTCTAGGTTTAGCGTGTCACCTCATCTCTGGAAAACATCTTTTTGTGAGACCAAAAAGAAATATAAGGATGGATTTTCATCCACAATAATGATTCTAGTATGGTATATAATATATAAGGTAATGATTTGGATATTATTGGATGAAATATTGAGTTTTATATTTTTTATGTATAAAGGAGACAAGGTTTCCTTTTTGAAGTGAGGTGAGTGTCACACCTGTAATTTTATGAAATGAAAAAGATGTAACCATGTTTATTTCATGAAACATGTATAATAAATGGTAAATTATATATATTGAAACATAAATGCTATAAATATTTATATAAATAGTTTATTTTATTATTTAGTGTCATTTTTATACATTATATTTTTATTTTATCCTCTAACAAATCCATTATCAACATAAAAATGTTAAATATATTTTAAAATTTATCAATTCATTTTAGTAAAAAATTAATGTAACGTTATTATATAATATATATTATTCTAATTAAAAATCTATAAAACTAATTTAAATAATCCATTATCATAATGTTTATATTTAAATTTAAATTTATTCCTATAAAGATTATGAAAAAGTATGTTTTCAAAGGGAAGAATGCTCAAAAGCTTATAATTTATTAATTTCAAAATTTAGTAAAAAATTAATTCCAATGACCTAACTTGGATTAATTGATATATAATAGAACAAATTTTCATATTTACCTATTTTAACATAAAATAAATCGTCATATATAAAATTACATATTTTTGGTAAGGGGTTTTGTTTTTTTCTTTGATGTTCGAAGGGTGTTTTCATTTGTGCGAAATCTCCATCGTGGCATGCTCCCCACTCCCCCTTTATACTTACAATGCATGATTTGAACTCCAGTGAGGCTCCTTGACCCTCTAACATTTGCACATTGTTGGGGATGTGATGGGGGTGGGGTCCCAAACATAGTTCGGGTGACAGTTGATGATTTCATGGTGGAAGGGTTCTTGATGCGGGGAATTAGTCTACAACATTGATTTTGGAAGGAATAGGTTGTGATGGTTTTGAGAAAGTGGGGGTGTTTATGGTCACAAAAATCTCCAAAACTGTATTTTCTCTTGTTGTGTATATTGTGTTGACGTGTTGGTGGATTTCGTGTGTCAATTGATGTTTTTTCTCCTTCCGGTGAATGTTGTTTGTCGGTGGCCTTTTGTTCAAGGTACATGATTCCTGATTATCCTAAAAGATGGATCTATATGATGTTTTGATGTTATATTCATGACCTTCTAGCCACTAAACTAGTGCTTCTAGATTGGTAGTTACATGACCTCATGGTAACCTCCTTGTACTCTAGATGTTACCAAATAACAACGAGGTTCCAATAGGTAATGTGGGGAGACTATACCCTCATTACTATAGTAATCCACATAATATAATAATTAAAACAAGGAAAATAAAAGAGAAAAATCGATAATATGAATAAATAACCAAATCCCAAAACTCGGTAGAATCAATAGAAACAATAAATATTCCATGCCATGCTATAGTGTCAGGTGAACAAAACCCAAAAGAAATAAACCTATAGAAACCTATAATTTTTTTTTAAATCAAGTCTAGAATGACAACCAAACATTTACCATTTCATATTAATCTTTCTCGCCTAGGGAAATTGCCCTAGTATTGAACTGATAGCATGAAATCTGCTCGGGTACCCCCATGGCATCCCGAGAACGGTGTGAGTATAACTCAGAAGGCCACCTCCAAGAGTGTCTAAAAAATATCCAGCAAAAGAAGATAGTTCATGCATGAGATAAATGATTAAAATTAAGGATAAAATGTTTATTAGGTTATTCTAGACTATGTTCATTTATTTGATACTACAATTGAATCTGAGTTCACTACTTAGGAATTTCATTATTCAAACTCCAATTTTATATTTTGACTGGATTAGGAAAATTCAATGTTCTCAAGAATATGGAAATACAATCAAGACCTATCTCACTAGGAATCACAATATAACATTCTCATAATCCTCACCTTGAAGCCTCAGTCTTTATGGAATGCAACCGTTAGAGGAATATAACTCTATCCCCTTTCCTAAACCATGCATTTTGGGGCAGGGATAGAACCTCAGTCAAACTCGGCCTTTGAGAACAAAACCATATGTCAATAGCCTACTCTTTCAAGCCATGTGAACAATCATATTTATCATTCACCATGATTAACCACATCCCAGCAAGAATATCAAATATAATTTACAAAATCACAACAATTTTAGTAATTGGGAAAATAAAATTATTTCCTCAATATATTAACACATTCATCTGTTATGTTACATAGCACTTTATCACCATTTCTCATCTCTCATGCCTATATAATTAAGCTTATTCATGTTATAAGCTAATCCCCTATCATTTTCACATTAATCCATTTAGCTATTTTTCATGTCAACCAAACAAACCATTAGTCCATTACCCAAACTAATTGTATTACTAAAGACAATTTCATTTCCTTAATAATATCAACATTTTCATTAAGGGCTCTACATTCATGAACAATGTCTTACACATACATAAATAACTCTATATCTGGGGAAATATCGACACGTCCCTCGGGTGTCCCTAAGTTGGTGGAGTCATCATCCTAGAATCCCATGGGGATCAATAGTGATTCAATTAACCATTTAAACACCACTACATCAAATCATGTCAAATGCACCATGATCTGTAAAAAATAGTGAAAAAAATAATAACCCTTCATGAAAAATCTACACAAAACCAATGGGATATAACTTGTAGACCACCTACCTTGATTCTTTTAATGATAACACACCCAATCAAAGTCTTTGAACTTGATTCAACCAAACCTTGAGTAATTACACTATAACTCTATGAAAATGTAGCTTTTTAGAGCTTCAGATGGATAAGGGAAAGAAATAGGAACCTTAATTTCAAAACCCATCCTCAGGGCCCATTCCATGACTACCCCAAGCCTGCCTTCCATAGTCCAAGGGCTGGAGACTACACCAAATGAGCAATCCCGATGAAAGGGAAGGTAATGCCTTTCAAACCTGTAACAAACACACTGTCTGAACACAAGAGGTATAGGAATCAAATGAAAATAAACACTGAGTAAAACCGAATACTAATGTAATTGCTGAAAGGAAAGGGGCCGGAAATACAAGCCCACTAGTAAAGTACAACTACAAAAAAGTAAACAACAACAACTGAGTCGTACTCCGAAAATCCTACCTGAATGGTGGTATAGATGGCCTCCTCGGCACCTTAGGTCCATCCGTCTACTCCGTTTACCTCTCTCCAAGTGGTCCATCTCTGGGTATCATCCACCTCCACAACACTCTGCCTCAATCAGTGTTGTCCGTCATCTACAACCTACAAAACAATGTGAGGGCATCGCCCATGAAGGGGTGAGTATAACAATACTGAGTAGGGACCCATAGACCGTCGAAGGTCTCCTAGAATCCCAGAAGGATAAACCTCTAACAAAAAAATACAATCACGATGTATCAAACAACCATACATGGGTATATTCCCATACATATACCTAAGTTATCAATTACAGTTCAACTCCAACTCCTGAGCCCAAGAACAACCCAGTCCACACAGGAAGGTAAATTCAATCACATATATGACAATGATTGAATGTCAGGACTCAACTCACACATGTATACATCTTTCGTATATAGATAATGAGGATCAGTTGTATTAACAGATTCGTCTAAGTTGTCGAACCCACGTTGGATCCATGTACATAAGTCATCTCTATCGAAACCACATTGGATCCAAGTACTATAGTCATCGCTGTCGACCCCAATTAGCATCCGAGTATAGTAGTCGTCACTGCTAATCCTACGTAGGATCCCAATACAGTAGTTGTCGCAGTCACAGCTAGCTCTAGGGTTCCCACACATAGCACACTTGATTCGGGCAGGGTCCGCTCCTCGAGCAAAGGGGTCAATACATAAACGATCATGAAGTATATAGTTGATGTACCCTAAAGTTCAATCTCATCAAAAGTAACCCATCACAACTGACATCACATCAATCAGAAGCTCGGTCTGAGAGTTATTGACTTTTTCATTCTTGGGGATCAGTTGGAATTACTCTCATTCTAAACCCGACAGTTTTCCAAATTGGTGCAAAACTCACTTAGAGTATTCAAAAAGGACCGCCTCGTCAAGAGGATCATAGTTCCGTAGACGGCGCGTCAATCAGAATCGTGGTATACAAGATATTTGCATTTAAGAAAAACGGGCCCAGCATGTCATGCCTAATGGGCGGGCGGGTCGGCCCGACCCGGTTTGGCGGGTCCGACCAGGGTGGGGGTCGGCCCGGCCTGGTGGAGTGCAACCCACCCAGGGACCCATATCGGCGGGTCCGACCAGATTAGGGTGTCGGCTCGGCCAGGTGGGGCGCGACCCACCCACAGACCCGGCCCGGGGTTGCGGCCCTGTCCAGCTCACTCGGCGGCACCGAGCGGCACCGCCCCTCCTTGCTGCCTGCCTGGCCAACGCCGACCTGTTTTTCTGGCATGATCGCACCTCCATTGAGGGTCGTTGTTCATCCGTACGTAGTGCCAAGAGGCGCCGCGGTATTCCAATACTGGCCGGTAGGTGGCCGGCCGGTTCGCCCTTCAATACGGCCCGCAAAGCGCCCCGTACAGCGGATCGCGGTATACCTATATTGTGGCGCCTAGCGGCCCCACGATCTCCTGCTCGCCCGACCGTATCCAGCATGTTCTTCCTCCACGCAGCTCGAGGATTTGGGCCCCCCCACCTTCGCGCGTCATCTCCGGGTGTCGCGGTTCACCAGGCCGGCCAGCTACTACCTGCCGGTTCAGTTCGTCTGAGTGGCCTGTGGATGAGGGCCATGGTTTCCTCCATGCGGCCGGTGTGTGGCCGCCGCATCCAGTCGCCGCCGCCTCGAGTCACCACCGCCTCCAGTCGCTGCCGCCTCCAGTTACCCCCGGGAAAACATTCAAGAACCAACAAAGGGTTATCGGGCCGTGTTCGTTTGGCCCACGCCCTCCACGTTAGGTGATAAAAAAATTTTAAAGACAATCCAATGTATTAAATGAAGAACGTGGTACAATTTTCTTCAATTAAAATTTATCATAACTCCCTATCTTGAATCAAGGTTCGTTCGTCATAGTCGCGGAAAACGGGCGTCACAGAAGACGGACGTCGTTCCGTCAACATTTTCTGTTGGTGATGGAGGCATCTTCTCCCTTGATGCAGAGGAAGAGAAAGGTATATGACATTCTTCATGGTGTCACATCACCTTCTTTCCATGGTTGAAGAAGTGGAGGAGATGTTCTTCGTGGGATGAATAATATTCATTCAAGAAATCATCTCCTATCATTTGTTCTCCCAACCAAAATTATACCAACCCAAATAAGAGTATGTAATCTCTTATTTTAATGTTAGAAAAATAAGTTCTAATTAATTAAAAACTATATTAATGAATTGGAATTAATTTATCTTATGTGTTGGCACATTCATGAGTGGAGGAGAAATGTTTAAAATTCAAATGATGGAAGGTGAATGGCTTTAGGAGTTAAAGGGGGGGGGGGTCAATGGGAGTTAAGTGGTTTGTGTTCGTGTAGGCCCCACAACACAATATCCTCTCATGGGTTGTAATGTGTGTTGTGGTTCCCACATAAAACTCCTCTTTGGAGAAAATAACCACCCCTTAACAAAATTTATGTAACACAATTTTTTTTTAAATTCTATAAATAATTACCAAAATTAACTTTCAACCTGTAAAAAACAAAACTGCGGTAAAGGTCACCTTAAGTGAATACCAGCGCTGTGATTTCTTTGGTATACTCATATTAGAATTCCGAGCATCTGTTCAAAAGATAGAAAAACCCATACGAACATTTACTGAACGTACCTGAACGAAACATTAGAAAATTATTCTGGGCACACCGGGCCTTAGAATCAGGCGCTGTCAAAAACTGCGGACTTATAAAATTCCAAATAAATAAAGAAAAAATATTCCATGAAATTTCGGGGTCTTGGTATTACACCCACCTCAGGGATTTGCATCCCCATATTGCTATAACACACACTAGGAAAAGAAAAGGGGGTACTGATCATGCATCTGATCCTCCCGCTACCATGTGCTCTCCTGGAGGTTCCCATGCTACCATCGAATGTGCACCAGAGGAATTTACCATCAACGTAGGACCTGCTCCTTTCTATCCTCAATATCTACTGCATATCTATGAAAGTCTCCCTGTCATCGATGTCCATCTCGTTGTGGTCAATGATGTGGGACAGTTCATGCACGTATCTCCTCAGCTGAGATATGTTGAAGATGTCATGAATCTGGTACAACTGGGTGGAAGGGCCAGGCAGTATGCCACCCCACCTATTCTGGTGAGGACCTGGAATGGCCCAATAAAACGTGGAGATAACTTGCCGCCTTGGAAAAATCTCCGTAGACCTCATCCAGATGAGACCCATAGAATGATGTGGTCTCCATCCTCGAACTCCAGTGGTCTCCGTATCCTATCTACAAAGGACTTATGAATGCTCTGTGCACTCTTCATCCGCTCCTAGATAATATCCACTTTCTCTATCGTATCTTGCAACATCTCTTGTCCTACAAGTTCTAACTCCCCAGGGTCAGTCCAGCAGAGAGGTGATCTGTATGGTCAGTCGTATCGTACCTAGGGAGATGAAATCCTGATGGTAGATCGGTAGCTGTTGTTGTACACAAACTCCACCAAGGGTAAGCAATCCTCCCAGCTTTGACCAAAGCCAAGGAAACTTTCACAGACATGTCCTCGAGAGTCTGAATAGTCCTCTGAGTCTGACCATCCTTCTGAGGATGGAAGGCGGTTCTCAAGCTAAGATGCATGCCAAAATCCTCTCGTAACCCCTTACATTTATAGGATGTGAAACGAACATCTTGATCGAAGACGATAGTCAATGGAACACCATGAAGTCGTACAATCTCCTGAATGTAGAGGCGTCCCAAGCTCTCTACTAAGCCCTCCTCTCTGATCGTTAGGAAGTGGGCTGACTAGGTGAGTCGGTCGATAATAATCCAAATAGAGTCATGTCCTCTGGTTATATGTGGAAGCCCCATCAATAAATCCATGGATATTCCATCCCACTTCCACTATGGGACCTCTAAGGGTTTTACCAAGCCTGCTGGTGCCTGGTGCTCCGCCTTCACCTGCTTACAAGTAAGGCACCGTGATACAAAATATACTACTACATTCTTCATACCTGGCCACCAGTGCTGTCGATTGAGGTCCTGATACATCATCGCCACTCCGGGATGTACTACTAGATGGGAAGTTTGAAAATACCACATCACTTCCTCCTGTAATTAAACTAGTACCATGGTATGTCGTCTAAAGAGGTTGATGTGCTCCCCACCATCAGAAAACCCATCAGGTGACTGCCCTGAGGATATACGAGCACTTTACATCTCACAGACAATGTCCCCATGTTTTTCCTCCCTGACCCGCTGAAGTAGTGGAGATGTGACTGTGAGATACTATAGAAAGGATGCTCCGTATCTATCCAAAAAGGATATCTGCAATGCAGCCAGCTGCTCTATCACCTCTCCTAGCAGCTTAATGCCTGATCTCCGACGGAGAGCATCAGCTACAACATTACCCTTCCCAAAAGTATATATTATATCTAAGTCATATTCCTATAGGAACACGAGCCATCTCTGCTGTCTTAGGTTCAGGTCCTTCTACGAGAAGATGTACTAGAGACTCTAGTGATTAGAGTAGACTATAAAACCCTCGCCATCAGATAGTGTCGCCACATCTTCAAGGTGAAGACCACTTCTACTAAATTCAGGTCATGGGTAGAATAGTTCTGCTTGTGTTGTCTCAACTACCATGAACCATATGCGATCACTGCTTACCCCTGCATCCGGACACACCCGAGTCCGGTCTTTGATGCGTCGTAGTAAACAACATACCCTACACCCTCCTCGAGTAGCCTCAAGATGGGTGCACTGGTCAACCTCTTCCTAATCTCTTCAAAGCTCTACTGGAATCTATTTGACCACACGATGGGTTTCACCTTCTTCTTCAAAGCTGAAAGTGGTGCTGCAACTCTAGAGAAGTCTGGAAAAAATCTCTTATAGTATCCATCCAGACCCAAGAATCTCTCTACCTCCGTCACACACCTCGGTGGCTCCTATGAATTTACTGCCTTGATCTTCGCTGGTTCCACTGCAACTCCAGCCTCCGATATGATGTGTCCCAAGAAATGAACCTCTCGAATCCAGAACTGGAACTTCTAGAGATTATCATAAAGATGGTTCTCTCAGAGTGTTTCCAATACTACCCGCAAATGGTAGGCGTGCTCCTCCTCAGTAGTCGAGTAAATCAGTACGTCGTCGATGAAGACTATGATAAATAGATCGAGGTAAGGCTGGAATATCCTATTAATGAGACTAATGAACACTGTTGGAGCGTTGGTTATGCTGAAAGGCCTAACAAAAAACTCGTTGTGTCCATACCAACACCTGAAAGCCATCTTCTACACATCCTCATCATGAACCCTGAGCTGGTGATAGCCCGACCTGAGGTCTATCTTCGTGATCCATCGTGCTCCTTTGAGCTGATCAAAGAGGTCGTCAATCCTTGGGAGTGGGTACTTGTTTTTCAAGATTACCTGATTCAGGCTACAGTAGTCGACACACAGTCGCAAGCTCCCATCCACATTCTTGGTGATCAAAATCCGGGATACCCAGGGTGAAACACAAGGTCGGGTAAAACACTTCCCCTACAAGTCCTCCAGCTGTACTCACAACTCATGAAGCTCGATGTGAGCCATTCAATATGCTTGAGTAGATATCATTGTTATCCCATGGTACAAGAAAATGTTGATGTCTACCTCTCTTCGAGGAGGTAGTCCTATAAAGTTGTCAGGAAAAACATCCACGTACTGATCCACCACAACAGAAAAACTCGGACTCCGCACATCGACCGCTCCGAGTATGAGACTAGCAAACTGATGTGTGATCGACTACCCCCTCCTCTGCATAAGCCCATCCTTTGCTGTAAAGGCTCACTTCTCACCATTGAATGTGAAACTGGTCCAATCAGTGTGGACACACAGCACATTGCACATAAAATAGTCAATCTGAGCATGAACTTTGGATAACCACTCCATACCCAAGATGACGTCGTAAGGCCTCGATGCTGCTAAAAATGATCCTAGCCGAATCTCTTGCGTCATATAGTAATCTTTCACTTCCAGCACCAGTGAACATTCATCGATTCTGCTCCCGTAGGAGTCTGTAGCCATAAATATTGAGCCAACGGATCTGTTGGGATCTTCGAGCTCTGAACAAGGGAATCATCAATAAAATAATGACTCACACATGCGTCTATAAGTAATATAGAAAGCGTGGATTAGACACAGATAGTATCTTGAATCATCTCAAGTATTCTGTGGTCATAGGCCTCAACTGCCTGGAGCTGAGCCTGCCTCTATCTGCTAGCTCCCGGTGGTCAGGGTGGACCTCCTGGTGGTGGTGGTGGTGGTAGTAGTCCCTCGAAACATCATCCACCACCCACTGATCGACCAGCTCCTCTCTCACATCCTCCTTCTCCCATAGGACCACCATAGTTGAACCCTTTCTTCTTCCTAGGAGGTCCCTCTACTATCTGTTGTTCGTCCTAATGGCGGGTCGGGCAGTCTCGAGCCATATGACCCTGCCTGCCGCATGCATAACACTGCCAGCCCCTTGAATGACTGGCTCTGTTTCATGTGCCCCGCACAACCGAAACTATATCTTGAGGTCACCATCCTGATGATATAGTCCGCTTGGACCTCTACATCAACTGTTTACTACAAACTTTAGAAGTCTCCGCCATCAGTCGACCTATGGAGGGTTTCGCCACTGGTGACTGCTCTTCGAGATAACTCTCCAGTAGAAGAGCTCTCTCCAGCACCCCCACCTGGGTCGGGATGCTGAGGGGAATCCTCGAAGCCCTGATCTCATGCTTGAGTCCCCACTCAAAGGTCTGGGACCAGAAGAATGGGTCTGTTACCATATATGTGGATTAGTGTGAGAGGTCGGTGAACCACACTGAGTACTGAGCTACTGTCATACATCCATGCTGTAGATGAATGACCTCTTGAATCATCACCGCACGAAGGGTGGATTGAAAAAACTCTAAGCGAAAGAGACTCTTGAAGTCTGTCTGGAGTAATGATGCCTCATCATGCACCTGGAGCATCAGGCTCCACCATCTGCATACTTCTGCATGCTGGAGACTCGTGGCAAGGAACACCATAAGTTCGGCTAGTGTCCCTACCAATCTGAAAACACTCACTATAGCCTCCATCCAATCCTCATATTCATGTGGGTCCATCTCTCCCCGGAACCTGGGTGTCCTCTGGTGCTGGAACTCATTGAACACACCCTGGTGGCGTGAACTCTCTGTTTTCGGGGCTAGTGGTATCGATGGCCCAGCGGGTAGTGGTGCCGCTGGTACCTCTCCTGTGATGGGGCCCTACACCGAGGCCTCATCGCTTAGTGGGATACCATCATGTACGTAACTCAGAACCCTAGCTGGCTACCTTCGCGGGTCCATCCTGAAAATAAACAGGTGATCCACGGTCAAAAAAGTATACCTGGTGATCTGAAACAATGTAATCACGAAGAAAACTTTTCTAAAGGAAACACTCACTGAATCGGTGTTTTCTTGCAATAAATCGGAGATCAGAGGTTAGGGTCTTGGTGTATGGATACGTTGGACACTGCACCAACACTGGTTTCCCTAAAATAATAACCACACCCAAGACACTTAACAATATTTCTTCACATACAATAATGATCAGAGTCCTGAGTTCTGCGGTAGAACTGACTCCTCTATTATGAATTTGTCACGACCCGTCCTCAGGGCCCATGTCGTGACTACCCCAAGCCTGCCTTCCATAGGCCAAGGGCTAGAGACTTGTAGTACAGCCGTAATCCCAATAAAATGGAAGGCATTTACTTTAAAACCTGTATCACACACATAGTCTGAACACTAACAGTACAGAAAACAACTTTAAATAAACACTGAGTAAAACAGAATACAAAAGTAAGTGTTGAATGGAAAGGGGGTGGAAATACATTCCCAATAGTAATGTACAACTATAGAAAAGTAAATAGAAACTATTGAGTTGTCCTCCAGGAATCTCACCTAAATGGTGGGTACAGATGGCCTCCTCATCACCTCAGGTCCGTCCGTCCGCTCCGTTTACGTTTCGCAAAGTGGCCCACCTCCGGGTACCATCCAGCTCAACAACACTCTGCCTTGATCAGTGATGTCTGTCGTCTGCAACCAATACAACAAAGTGCAGTAATCGCCCATGCAAGGGTGAGTATTACAATACACAGTAGTGACCCTGAGACCCTCTAAGGTCTCCTAGAATCCCTGAAGGATAAACCACTAAATGAAAGATACAATCAAGAAGTATCAACCAACCCGAATTGGTTATATTCCCATACATATACCTATGTAATAAATTATAGTTCAGCTCCAACTCTCGATCCTAGGCACAAAACATTCCACAATAGAATGTAATGTCAATAAAATCGATGATAATCATGGAAAGTCGTGACTCAGCTCACACTGGTATACATCTTTATTATAGCGATAGAGATGATCAGTTGTAGTAACTGATTCATCTAAGCTATCGAACCCACGTAGGATCCAAGTACAGAAGTCGTCACTATCAAAACCATATAGGATCGAAGTATATTAGTCATCACTGTCGATCCCACATAGTATCCTAGTATAATAGTCATCAATGCCGAACCCACGTATGATCCTAGTAAAGTAGTTGTCACAGTCGCAACATGCTCTAGGGTTCCCACACAAAACACGCTTGATTTCAGGAGGGTCTACTCCATGAGTAAAGTGTTCATTACACCAACTATCACGATGTCCAAATTTGATGTACCCAGAAGTTCTGTCTCCTCAAAAGAAACCCAACGCGACTGACGACGCGTCAATCGGACGCCCGGTCTGAGAGTTATTAGCTTTTTCATTCTAGGGGCCCATTTGGAATTACGCTCATTCCAAACCCATCCATTTTCCAATGTTTTCTAAAACTCACATATATTATCGAAAAATTAACCCATAATCGAGAGGATACCATTTTCGTAGACGGTGTGTCAATTGGACGTGTGGTCAAGATGGTATTCGCTTTTAAGAAAAATGGGGCAGGCCCGTCAAGCCCAGTGGGCTTGCGGGTCAGCCCGACCTGCTTTGGCAGGTCTGACCTTGCTGGGGGTTTGCCAGCCCCAGTGTATCGTAGCCCAAAAAGGGACCTGACCGGCGGTTCTGACCAGATTAAGGGGTCGTCCCGTCCCGGTGGGGCGTGGCCCACCCACGGACCCGACCCGAGTTTCGGGCCGGTCCAGCTAACTTGGTGGCACCGAGAATTTCCGCCCCTCCTTACTACCCAGAAGGCTGAAGCCGGCCGGTTTTTCCAGAGAGAACTGCCCAAGGTTGCGGGTCGTGGTTCATCTGGACATGGTGCCAAGAGGCATCGCGGTCTTACAAGCACAACCGTCAGGCGGCCGACCGGTTCGACTTTAAAAGCGGCCAGCACATTGGGTTGTGGTCTTCCCGCAGTGTGAAACCAAGCAGTGACACGGTCTCCTACCCAGCCGACCATATCCATCCAATTTTTCCACAAAGCAGCCCGCTGATGTGGGAGGCACCCCCTCCGCCTGGCACATATGGGTGTCGCAGTTCACCAGACCGACCGGATACGGTCAGTTAGTTCGATTCGTCCGAGCGGCCCGCAGATGTGGGCTGCAGTTTCCACCATGCAGCCGATGCACCACCACCACCTCCGGTCACCGCCACCTTCGGTTGCCTCTGCCAAAATATTCCAGAACTAACGGATGTTCATCGGGCCCTATTCATTCAGACCGCGCCCTCCAAGATAGGCAATTACAAAACACCGAAGACAATAATATTTATTCAATGAAGAACGTGGTAATATTTTATTCAATTAAAATTAATCCTTATTCCCTACCTCGAATCAAGGTTCATTTGTCATAGTCGCAGAAAATGGTCATCGCGGAAGATGGACGTTATTCCGTCAATGTTTGTTGGTGGCGATGGCGGGGTCTTCTCCCGTGGCGCGAAGGAAGAGAAATGTAGATGGCGTTCTTTGTGGTGTTGTCTCACCTTATTTCCCCGGTTGAAGATGTGGATGAGATGATCTTCATGGGATAAATAATATTCCTTCAAGAAATCATCTCCTCTCATTTTTTCTCCCAACCAAAATAATGTCAATCCAAATAAGAGAATGTAAGCTCTTAATTTATTGTTGAAAAAATTAGCTCAAATTAATTGAAAACTAGATTAATTATGTGGCATTAATTAATCATAATTTTTGGGACATTCATGAGAGAGGTGAAAAGTATAAAATTCAAATGAAGGAATGTGAAAGGTTTTATGAGTTAAAGGGGGGGGGGTTTAAGGGGTGTTGAGAGGTTTGTGTTCATGTGGGCCCCACCACACAATATCCTCTCATGGGTGGTTATGTGGGGTGTGGGCCCGACCTACAACTCCTCTTTGGAGAAAATAACCACCCCTTAACAAAAATTATGTAACACATAATTTTTATTAAATCTATAAAGAAATCCCAAAGCTAACATTCAACCTGTAAAAAACGCAACTGCAGTAAAGGTCCCATTAAGTGAATATCAGGCCAACGATTTCTTTGGTGTCCTCAGATTTCAATTCTGAGCATCGGTTCAGAAGATAGAAATACCCATAGGTACGTTTACTGATAGTACCTAAAAATATCAGAAAAGTATTCTAGGCACACTGGGGCTCAAAATCAGGCGTCGTCAGAAACTGCGGACTCAAAAAATTCAATAGAAATTAAGAAAATTATTTACATGAAATTTCATGGTCATTACACCTAAACCAAAAAAATCAATAGGGAGATTAGCCTTTCCCAGATCTTTAATATGCAACCGACAACATTCCAAACGTCTTAGAAATGAATGATATTGATTCTTGGGAGCTCTTGGTCCCTTTGGTTCATTCTTATAGTTTCCAGAGAGGAGGATTAGGAGAATCTAGAGTGGTAGTTTTGAAATTTTTAATATTTTATGGGCTGCATGGTTTACCCACATAGTTTTTCAAACCATTCAATATCTCGTGAAGATGATTCTATCCCAAAAGTGCCCCTTGAGATGGTTTACACTGATGGTTTTCCATGTGTGAAAATCATTCAGATAGTATTATCCGAAAATCTTTATGCTATATGGTTTACCTGGGCTGCCAGCACGGTTAGCACAATCCTTGTGCATACTGTTCAGCTATCCGAGAAAACTCATTTTCCCCCATTTTTCATATCTTGAACCCCCAAAACACCCCAGATCCATATCAAGGACATTAGAAGAAATTAATTAACATAAATAAATGGAATGAACTAAAACATATGTAAAACATACCATACAGGGAAATCTGGGATCTTACAACTTCTACACCATATAAACCACGTCCTGCTGCTTCTTTTCTTGAACTTTATTGATTTTCTGAACAAAATTGATCAGGCCACTAGATCTGCATATCAGATTCCCACTCCCCTATTTTTTCCTAAACGTTTCCTTGTTCTTATTGAACATGAACTAGGGGCACAAACTTCCCCAAAAAACATTCATGCTATGATGCATAATACAAACCGTGTGCTCCTCAAATGATGCATCAGCCTCATGCTCAACATCCTTGGAATTTATCACAGGAGATGGATCATGGTGATACTATCAGAGAAGTGAATCATGGAAAACATCCGGAATTTGAATATACAAATATGGAAGAGCCAGTTGGAATTACACTAGTCTGATTCTCTCAACAATATCAAATTCCCCCACATATCGAGGTGAAAACATGCCCTGCTTCCAAATTCGAAGGTGACCAAATATTCGTGACACCAAATGAAACACACTATCAACAACCAGGAACTCATGTTGTTTACAACACTGATCGTCATATGAATTATGCCTACTCTATTATGTTTCCACACACTGTTGAACCAAAAAAATCTTCTCTAACCTCTCCTTCATAAGAATCATCCCTAACAACTCATACTCTCTGGTCTCTAACCATCATAATGGTGATCTACATGGTCTCCCATAATGTTCCTCAAAATGATCCATCTGAAATGTACCCTGAAAACTATTTTTATAAGAAAACTCAACAAGTGACAACTGATTTTCCAACAAACCACCAAAATCTAGAACAAATTCTCGCAACATTTCTTCTAATATATGAATTTTACTTGAAAACATCACCACAGTCGTTGGGTGGAAAGTCGTACTTAGAAACACCTGGGTAACAATGGACTTTTGTAGTCCCTTCTAGATCCATGATTTGAAACATGAATCATGATATAAAACTATATTTCTAGGCACACCATGCAATAGTACTATTTCCCAATCATAAAACTTCCCAAACTGGTCGAATGCCTATGTTTTCTAGAATTAGAAAGAAATGAGCCACTTTGGTCAACTGATCTACCACAACCCAAATGACATCATTCTTCGAAGGCATCCTCTGATAACCCACTAAAAATCCCATCGTGACATCATTTATTTACAACACAGGAATAGGGAACGACATCAACAATCCGCCTGGGTGCTGATGTTTTTTCCTTCACCTGCTGACATGTATGGAATCGATCACAAAAACTCGCCACTCCCTTCTTCATTCCTAGCACCCAAATCCTCCTACACAGGCCATGGTACATTATAGTCAAGCCCGGATGCACTTCACACATTGATGTGTGGATCTTGCACATCAACTATTTCCATACATCTATCGACACCACAACACGTCACAGAAAAAAAGCAACTCAAACAGTGTCGATGGTCCAACAAGACGGTGACTCCTCACCTTTATGACATTCCTTCAAAGCCAGAAACAAAATATTTAAAAACTGAATCTCTTTAACTCTGTTCAAAAGCACAGACTCAACTGCTATAGATGCAAGGGTCATCTGCATGATCCCCTCTTGTACCTCCAAATTCTTCTCTTCAAAAAAGGCCATCATCACCCACTCTAAGCTGGATTCATGAACCACTAGATTATGAGTCTTCCAGATAATATCATCTATGAATCTATTCTATTTTCCAAGAATGTAATGAAATTCAAAATCAAACGACTACAAGTACATGACCAACTGTCACTATCAAGGATTCAAATCCCATTTAGAGTAGTCATAATTGATAATTTTATGATCTGTAAACACTGTAAAGTGTTCTCCTAACAAATAACACCTCCAACATTTTATGGCATGAATCACAGAAGCAATCTCCATG
Organism: Viscum album; assembly: GCA_963277665.1. Taxonomy (NCBI): domain Eukaryota; kingdom Viridiplantae; phylum Streptophyta; class Magnoliopsida; order Santalales; family Viscaceae; genus Viscum; species Viscum album. The sequence continues at coordinate 22,569,605 of OY728120.1, read as the reverse complement.
TCATTACTATAATAATTTCTCCCATGTGGCCTCAACTACCTCGACCAGTAATCTACAACTCAATCATCATGCATCAACACTACCCCACGAAAAACTCTAGGAGCATCACAGAGCAAGGTATACTTCATACCTACATCGGGTAAGATCAAAATTATTGTTGTGGTCAACCACTTCATAAGCTCCAATAAAGCATTCTCACAAGCCTCTAACCAATCGAACATAACCCCCTACTTTGTTAAGCCTTTAAGTAGCACTTCCAAATGTGAGAAATATCTAATACACCATTAGTAATAACTTTCCAAACCCTGAAATCTCCGAATATCAGTGATTTTATTTGGCTTCTCCCATTACACCATAGTATTTACCGTTTCTAGATCCACCAATACGCTTGACTCAGATACGATATTTCCCAAAAGTGTACCTCATCAATCAAAAACTGAAATTATAATAGTTTGGCATAATGGTAATTTTATCATTGTTTACTCAAGGAAATTTCAAGGTGTTTGGCATGATATTCAAGTGTTCTGGGGGACACCAAGAAGTCCCTGATGAAGAAAACTGTAAACTAATCTAGATATGGGTGGAACATCTTGTTCATCATGTCCATGAACATAACTGGTGCTTTGGTCAAACCAAACGACAATACTAAGAATTCATACAACCCGTACCTATTTAAAAAATCCATCCAAGGTATGTTAGAAGGTTTCACCCTCAATTGATGGTATCCCGATATCAAACCAATCATTGAAAAAACAATGGAACCTCTGAGCTGATCAAACAGGTCATCAATCCAAGGAAAAGTGTATCAGTTCTTAGCTATCATCTGAATTAGTTTCCCATAATCGAATCACAACCTCAGTGATCCATCAGACTTCTTAGAAAACTACACAAGAGATATCCAAGGTGATGTACTTGGATGTATACACCCATTACTCTCTAATTAATCTAACTAAAACTTATGTTCTTGGAGCTCTGTTGGTTCTATTTGGTAAGTTGGAATGGAAACTGGATTTTCTCAAGGCAACAATTTGATAATAAACCCAACATCTCTCTCGAGTGGTAAACCTATGAAGTCCTCCTGAAACACGTCCTGAAACTGGTCCACAAGAAAATGGAAGACTGACATTCCATTCTCCCCATCATCTAACATAATTTATTCCACTTGGGTTGTGAGCTCCTTCATCAGATGGTGTAACGGCCCTGCATGGCCCACTCTAGTATCCCACTCACCACAAAGTAAATGAATGATCCCATCGAGAGATGTGAATGTTAGTTGATGTTAGTAAAAATTGTTATTGGATTGATATAACATCAACCAGTCCATTCCCAAGATTAGGTCAAAACTAGACATATCTAGGACAAGACGATCCCATAGAAAATGATACCCACCAACCTATAGAGCACAAAAACTAGACTGATTTATGTCCTCGATTAACACCCCTAGTGGAGTATCAAGCGAAATTACCCCACCTAATGTCTCTATGGATATTTCAAACACAACTAAGAACAAAGAAAAAAATAAATGAATGTGTAGCACCTTTATCAAATAAAGCTCTAACAAACATGGACACCACATGAATGATACATGATAACTAGTAAATCCCATGGGGCTCCAACTTCCAGCATGATACGAGATATCCAACCCCATTTCTACACTTGACATCTGCCTCTGTCCTCCATCATCCCCAGACTGTCATCGGTTCCTTCAAAATCTCTGCATGTGGCATTGCCTACCACACGCTCGGCACTTATCTTATAGGAGAGGACACTAGTCACACCTATGCCCTGGCCTTCCACACTGAAAACAGAAGACCTGGTCACCACCATGAGAAGCTAAACCCCTGTTATGACTTTTGTGCATGCTTCCCCCTTGCCTTATGGTTCCAATGTGGTACTTCCTACTATCAGATGTCGCACCACTTTCTCACCTAGAAGGCGCACAAGTTCGCAACCTAAAGATCTCTTCAGTTTTCCTTCTAAGATAAGGGATAGATCCACCACATCATAAAATAATTCTAGATGAAATAAATTCACATGGGAACTGATATTGTGTCTCAACCTATCCTGGATGCATTTCTCCATAGTTTCCTCATCTCCCGACAATGTCGGAACAAAGCGTCTAAAATCTATGAAACTCTTTTCATAGTCTATCACAGACATTTTCCCTTGAATAAACCTCAAAAAATCTACAAAATTCCACAACCTCAAGCTTTCTGTATTGAGGTGTTCATTAAACTATTTCTAAAAATCATTCAACATCATCCCCTCACCCCGCTAGTTTCGATCTATAATTTCCCACCAATGCTTTACTTTCCCTGTTAGCATATCGACCACTAACATGTCTCTTTTGTCGAAAGGAGTCTCTAGATAGTTGAGAATATTTTTGTTGAACTCTATCCGAAACTTGTCTGCTTTTTTCCTACCCTCTTCGATAAAGGTCAGATGGTGTTTCAGCTATAACTCCCTGGTCAACTCAAACATACTCGGCGTATCCCTCCCTGGGTATCATACCAACATATTCATAAAATGAGATATTTTCTCACATAACAGCTCTTCCATACCCCCTTGGGCCACTTAGTTCTACCCTTCCATTACTAGAGGATAATTCTAAACAATGTTCTCATCTCTCCAAACCAGCGCACGTCATCGAGGTGTCATTTCTCTAAAATTCCGAACATGAAAGCTAAAATTCAACCATAATGCTTTTATGACAAGGAAGTGATATAGATATTATATTCACTTGTAATAACCACACTAGTTATCATACACAACCTAACAGAGCCTACTCACGATACAGTCACTACCCTCAACAATCTTCTTGTGTCTACGGTGAACACGATATCTAATTATCATGGTCCCAAGACTCATCATTTACTCCCATTCGAAGCATTTACATATTCCAATTTACCCTTACATGTAATTATTCCATTTTTAAATATTTTTTTAAAAAACTTATAATTACTATTAGACATTTTCAATTTCATTTTTAATCATTCATATGATATTATTAGGAATAATTCTTTACATTTACGGAATATATCCATCCAAACCATTATATCCCACACACCCATCCTAGGTAGGTGCATATCACAATTCATGTAACTTTAATACATAGGTTCCTAGAATGATTCATGATTGCACAGCCTCATACCATTCAGGTCAAGAGATAAATATCATAAAATCATCAAATCACAAAACTAGTACGTCACCCAATGGTGAAATATCAAAAAATTTAATATCACACAACAAGAAACACAATCCCCTCTCAGGGTGACTTCGGCTTTCCGCTATGCGTTGGTGAGCTACTCTAAATCACAAGCTCATTAACAAGGTCCAAGACATTCATAATCTCTTTTATACCATCAACAAATATTAATAATGATAAAATAATTCCATTTTGTGATGTCCCTGACTCAAGAGCCACTAAACTGGTGCTCTGAGTCGGGTAGTTACATGACCTACATCGCACCTCTGCGTACTATAGAGGTTGACGAAAAGAAGTGAGGTTCCAATAGATCATATGGGGAGACTATAAACAAAATACCAGTGTAATCGACATCACATAATAATTGAAATAGCGTAAAAAATAGATCAATCCATTTAATGCATAAATAATCAAACCCCAAAACTGGGAACAATCATAAGAAACAATAAAAATGTCATTCCATGCTACAATGTCAAATCAACAAAACCCAAATGAATTAAAACCATAAAATAACAAAAATGGTCCTCACTTCGTGTCTGGAACCTCACCAAAACATGTCCCATGTCTAACTCATCTTTCTAGCATATGGCCCTTGCCCTTGTCCTAACCTACAAGAACGAAATCTATTTGAGTACCCAATAGAGGCCCATAAAGGGCATGAGTGTAACTCAGTAGGCCACCCACAAGAGTTTCTACAGTATATACAATAAATGATGTTAGTGCATGTTGGTGATAAATGACGAAAAGTATGTATAAATAGATTATTGGGCCATTCTAGACTATGTTCATTTAGTTGATAGTACCATTGAATCTGAGTTCACTACTTCGTAATTTCATTATTCAAACTCCCCTTTTTATGACTTCATTGGATTTGGAATATTCAGTATTCTCTATAATATGGAAATATAGTCAATCTCTGTCTCACTAGGAATCATAGTATAATAATCTCACAATCATCACCTCAAAGCCTCATTTCGAGTGGAATGAAATTGTTAGGGGAATGGAACTATGTCCCCTTCCCTAACCTGTTAATTTAGGGGTGGAGCTAGATCCTCAGTCCAACTCAACCTGTGGGCATAGAACCTCATTTCGATACCCCGCTCTTTCATGCCATGTGAACATGTTTATTTTTCATTCCCCACGATTAACAACATCCCGAAAAACATAGACGATATCATTTACAACATCACAAAAATATAAGAAAATGGTAAAAATAACAATATTGCCTCAATAATTTAACACATTCATTGGCTCTGTTACTTAACCCTTTATCCCCATTTCCAATTTCTCATGCCTATATCACTATGCAAAATCATGTAATAAGCTAATCCCCTATTATTTTCCCATCAATCTTTTATCCAATTTTTATGTCAACCAAACAACCCCTTAGGCCATTACCCAACATATGTGTATTACAAGTCACCAATTTCATTTATTTAACCATATTAATATATTCATCATTGGCACTATGTTCTAAAACCACAACCTACACATACATAGCTAAATCTATGTCCATGGAAATGTCGGCTTGCCACTCAGGTGGCCCTATGTTGGTCATGTCATCCTCCATGAATCCCATTAGGATCAATAGGTGTTCAATTTAGAATTTAACACCACTACATCACTTCATTAAAAATGCACTAAGAACTCTTAAAATGGGGGAAAAAATAAAAAACTCATACGAATAAATCTAAACAAAACCTAGTTGTATAACTTGTAGACCCCCTACCTTGAATCTGTTGGCGAACACACTCCCAATCAAAGCCTTATATCACAATTCAACCAAAACAATAATATTTACCCTAAAACTCACCAAAAATGTAGCGATTTAGATATTTTTATTGAGAGGTGAAATAAATAGGAACCCTAAACCCCAAAGGAGATAATGAGGGAGATTAACCATACCCGGATCATCAATCGGCAACTGATGTCGCTACAAAATGCTTAGAAAATATATAGATTGATCTTTAGGATATTTTTGTCCCATTGGTTCATTTTTAGGGTTGAAATAGAGGAGGAATATCCAGAGTGCGATAAAAAAAATACAGAGTGGCAGTTTGTTTCTTTTTTAATGGTTTCTGGGGGGCATTGTTTACCTGCACCGTTTACATGAACAATTTTCCAAACCCTGCGCTAACTGTGTGAATGATTATATCGGAAAAGAGACCCCTTTCATGGTTTACCTGCACAGTTTTCCAAACCGTGTGAAAATCATGTAGATTCTTCTGTCTGAAAATCTTCCTCTTGCACGGTTTACCTGGGCTTCCCACACGGTTCGCACTAACCATGCACAAACCGTGAGACTAGCCCAGAAAACTCATTTTCCCATTTTTTCATTTCATGAAAACCTGGAACACCCTCGAGCCTCCCCAATGTTATATAAAACACATAATTAACTAAGATAAGTGGGGATAAATTAAAACTTAATAAAAAAAATACCTTATATAGAAATCTGGGATATTAGATTTGAGCTGCATGTATTCACTTGACTTACGTGATTTGGTTTTTGATGATTGAGAGACTATGGCCTTGGCCCTCCATACTGGCACATATTTGTGTGGGATTTCTTGTCGTCCAGAGTTGGAATTTTGGAAACTTCTCCAAATGTACATGGGGAGGGGCCTCTGTGTATTATGTGATCTAGTTTTTTAATATTGAACTGTTTGGGCATAATTTTATGTCTTCAGTAGTTTAAGTAATTTTTCTTGGTTTATCACTTTTTTTTAAAGTGTTTCATTAATAAAAATTTAATTTTTATTCCGTCATTATTTAAAAAATGATCTTTATATTATGAATTGTTTCTTCAAAAGTGTAAAAAATAATTCTATTATAGTTCATAAAATTTAAAAAATATTATTTTATAAAATAGTATTCTCGTGTTATATAATTTCTTTACTGAATTTTAAATTCTTCATTATAATTTTTTTTATTTATATAAAAACATTATATTTATTATTATAAAATACTTATTTATAATATTATCACTATGTATATTTTATATACTATTTTTATTTCATTCCAAAATATTATTATTAATAATATATCATGGTTCTTTAAAAATCAGTATTTCAAGTAACACAAGCAGTCAAAGTGATTTATTTTCATTGAAAAAAATATATCAAAATCTCTTGGTGTTATATACTACCCCATTTAAAATAAATATTTTCATAAAAATTCATTACTATAATTAGTCCATAAGAGGATTCATCTAGCACATAATATCAAAACATTCTCTCATTAATTTTTCATCATTATTGTTTTGTCACAAAATATTGACCAGCTGGATGGTGATTTTTTGTACAAAAAATAACCTATGATCCATAATATCTATTGGTTAATCCTCATATGATTCATCAGGCTCCAGCGGTATGAACACATTGTTTAGTAAATGCGAAGGATCATTTCTGTACTTCCTTATAAGTTATACACGGAACAAATAATGAATTTGATAGAGGGTTTGGGATGTTCACATTGATACACATCAAACTTGATAGAATCATGAAATTAAAAGGGATGTGTATACATATGGATTAAATATCCATTAATTTAAATATCATGTCCCTCTTTTGTGTAGAATATTTTTGATTGAAATTTGAAATAATATAAAATTCATGATCACATCAATGATTATCATCATAACATTTTATTCAAAAATTTCTTTTCTATACATGTTGTCGGATGGCTCTTACATTATCTTACATATACCCAACTATCTCAGTTCGAAATTTCATTCATTATGCAACATCATTATGGTACATATGGATTTTACGTATCATTACATAAATGTATTTATAAAAATATTTCTGAATTCTTAATTTAATGATATTTATACAGAGTAAAATAATCAACAGGAATTTTAGGATTCCGAACACTAATATAATCTATAGAACAATATAATAGAATATCCTCTAGGGTTTGAATTGTTCACTAATTCTGAAAATATGTCTGATGATGATTTGTAGTGATGAAACACAAATATATTTTGAGAGCCTATTGGAAACATATCCAAAACATCAAGTTATATTTTCGATACTAATTTGATAATAATAAATGCATTTCCCCCTGAAACCATACAACTTACTTAATATATTTTATAGAAAGAGTAACTCATGGGAAATATTATTGGGAAGTATTGCTGATTTTTGAATTCCTATGGTGCTAAACTACAATTCCAATTTACATCAACATCAGAGATATTTCCAACCATAATGGTAACTAGTACCATTTATCATATTTCATAAATGTGTAATGGAATTCGACCTTATATAAATTTACCTCTATAGAATATACAAAAGAAAATTGTTTTTTCCAATTCATTTCTAATAATGTTCCTTAAATCAAGATAACTCTCAACATGTAAAACCACAAATTGGGTCTTAATGACTCTAAACATATTATCCTCCTCAATATTATAAACCTATGATGGTATCCATAAAACATAATTTATTCATACATGTCTTCATATATTTTTCCAATCTTAACTGAATCTATATATGTTTCTAATTTCATATAACTTAAATATCATTAATAAAATACATCCAAAGAAAAATTAAAGAATATGGATACCAAAACATATCAATCCAATCAATTCAATAGTTGAAATAGAATTTATAATCCCCTGGTCCATGTGGTACACCATAGACTGGAGCACTGAATTAAACAATTTCCATGTTCCCCACACTAAATACATTCAAATTAAGATAAATTTTTAATTATACTATTTTCTTCTCCACACCAATAAAAAAATCCCCTATGTTTAAAATATTCTTCTCTATTCTTTTCCCAACCTTTCAGAAGAGTTGGAAGCCAAATCATCGTACCACTATGTTTATTATCATGAATCTTCAGAAAAGACTATATTCCTCTTATTTGATGATTTAGGAATCTCACTAAAGTAATCATTTTTAATGATATATCATTATTTATAATTATACATAATGAAAATACTATTCCCTCCAATGATCATCTAATGTGGTTTCACAAAGTCACTAAATTTCCCATCATATTCATTATTAACATTATTTTTTGGTTATATCCATTGACACAAACTAGAAAACTTTGAATGGGATTCCATAACCATAGTGGGAAAAAATGTAACCCTAAAAATCACTAATATGACATCTAAATATTGCCACATTTTTAAATATATGCCTAATATTTCTTAAACTAGGTAATTTATTGTCATTTATCGAATAATTCATGGTGGTATGAAGATTTTTTGTGAATTAACATATCATATACACTAGGTGTATAGAAATAGGGGTGTACTAAGGCCTGTTGTTGAGCATAAGGTGATGATCATGTATAACTCAATACTCCATTTTTAGATTTATTACCCATTTTTAACATTGTTCCAGATATATATTTACTTGAATATTCATGAAAAGGATGTAATTTCATGAACACCACTCATTATATCATTTACCAATATCTGTTGAGATTTTTTGAATGCATTGATTATTACTTAAACACACACACACACACACACACACACACATATATATATATATATATATCACGAGGCATTTCATTATAAATACCCATATGGATATAAATAATTTTTCTCATCCTTGTTTTGAAGGGTTATCAAAACTCCCCTATAATTCCAATGAAAAAATTGGGCTTTTCTAATTGAATAGACAACCTACATTAACATGGTCCTCAGGGTCCTAGTCCACTAAGAAAAACCAATTTCCAAATAGACATATGGTCCCCATCCTAGGGCCCACCCACCTTCCCAAATGTATAGTCAGACTAATTATCCTTCTCATATCCCAACTCTTGTTCTTTTAGTGTGTCTTGTCCAATCTCACATGCACCGTTGGAAATATCATTGAAGGTCACACATCCTGATAACTACTATATTCCATGCACTCATAAATGTGGATTTCATATTTGGTAGGAATATTAAATGTATATTGAAACTTGTTGACATGTTACATATCATTAACCCCTTAAACCATTAACATTAGGTTGTGATACATTAAACCACTCCCAATGAAAACACCTTCCTCATTCCAGATGATATATCTCATCCTTTTTAATACCATATCACATCCTCTCGGGTTCCCCGAATGATTCCAACTATTTTACCCCTATCTCATCATACATAAATATTGAATTTTTAATATGAATATTTATTGCATTAAAAAAATACATTCTAGAAGAATTTAATAATTTATAGTATTTTGGAATGACACCCAATATTGTAAATTGATGAAAGATATTAAATATTTCCCATACTGATCTTCCACTGTTTTACACTACACAAAAATACCATATATAAAACCCTTTCATCATGACTTGGGAAAATTAATGATATGATTCATTCAGCAGAGTTTCAAACTAAAGGAATAAAAGGTAAATACATTAACATATTGTGAATTATATTGTATAAGAACCTGATCATAGCATATGAAAACCATTCCATGTATATCAATTATAAAAATCATTTATCATGAGATAATTATTGGAAGAACATATGAAATTATTCGTTATGGAATCAACGATCACAATCATTGAGAGAATAAAATTTGTATAAATCATAGACTTGAGAAATATATACACGCATTGAAAATAATTTCTATATAGTCATGGAACACTTCCATGTCTTCTATAGTGGACTATATTCTCTCCCCAAACCATCATTGAAGTTAATTTTCACTCCCAATATAAACATAGTGGAAAAAATATTTTACTGAACTAGGATCACTAATCATTATTTCATTTTTTATTCTATGAGATATAAAAAATTACCCATGCAATTATAGGGTTATATAGGTCACACAAATCACATAGTGCAAATAATATATATATATATATATGTTGAATAAGAACATAAAAAACTAATTATATCATAACCAATTATATTAGATGGGTTTCTTAAAATTTCATCATATCAAAACCTACGGAAAAGTGATTTGTTTCATAATAATTTCATCATTTCATCTTCGCATGACTTATTTAAAAAGAATTATGTTTCATAAGAATAATATCATGGAATAACCCATTGAATATAAATGTATTTAATAAAAATATTATCTTTATAAACAAATCTGACAAATTATGATAATGAAATACAATCTTTATATCCCCACCAATCATAAGTTAAATCAATGATGAATGCTTATATGGAGAAATATTAAGAATGATAAATAAAATGTAATTATTATTGGGGAAGATTAATTTTATGTGAAAATATAATTTTAGAACTAATAATTCATAAAAAATACAAATAATTTTCAGTTATAATAAAAATTATTAAATATGGATAAAAATATCAAAATCATTTAAAAATTTAATTTCAAAAATATCCCATCATCATTAAAAAATATTTTGTAACATAAAAATGTCTCAAAATTATTTTAACTTAAATAATCTTGGAAAATATATAATGGAAGCTTTGAGGAACATAATTTTCATCTCATCAACAATTTTTATTCATATCATACATGTTAAAATTAAAATTCCTTTCACATTTTTAGTAAAATCCAAATTGATTGATTCTGTAAAATGACATGAAGATTCTTTTATTTTATTTAAAAAATATAAAAATTAATATATTTTTAATAGATCATAATAATAATGTTATAAACATGAATTAAATTTTTTATACATGGTTTTGAACAAAATGAGTTTTCAACTAAATAGTGAAGTAATGATTCTTTTTATTAAATGAATTCTTGAATTATTGACTACATATTGAGAGGAAAATGAATGGAAAAAAATTATTATTATGAAATAAACATATAAAAGATAATTCCATGAGATTATTGAAATACATGTCATAATATTACATTATTAGAAACCTCATCATAAACAACATAGAAAAATGTTTAGATTGAAACATATCATCTTAAAAACAATTTTATATTTGATTTATTATACCCATAATGAATAAAATTAGATGAAATAAATTATATCATGATAATAAATTAATTCATTATATTAAGTGTCAAATAGAATTTATATACACCCAATAAATGAATTTTGTTGAATAATATTACATATGTCTCCATGAATGAAAATTGAGATAATAATCCCTTATATTAAGTCTTGAGTCCCATTGTACATGAAGAAAACCTCATGTATAATATATATAATATTGTTACCAAAAATATATAGAAACCATTATATATATATCATACCACATATGATATTTTTATAACGTTTTATAACCTATTTATTAAAAATCCCTTTTCAATGTTAGGTTTTATGTAATAACTGCATTGTTTTCCATATACGAATTATTTTTTTTTATTTTTCATCCTATATAATTTATATTAGTTCCACAGTATCCATAATTTTTAACATTAAAAATCATATATATATATATATATATATTAATATATATATATATATATATATATTGACCATACATTTTATAGATGATATAAAAATGAAATTCACAGTTCATTTTGATGTTAGGTCGTATATGTGCATGATCACACTTTAAAATTCTCAGTTAATATAAATAATGAAATGTAAATAATAAATTACCATTATAGGAACTAATTAATTTTATATATTTCATCGGATTTCACGAAACCCATCCTTATTACATTCCTTATCTTGTGTGAATGAATCAAATCACTTCTTATGGTGGTAGTTTTTCATACACACTAGCAATATTATAAAATTCTAATATAATTGAATGTAATAAGGTATGTGTGACATATTTAATAAAATATTATAATAGTAAAATATAAATAATATATATCAATTTAGTAAAAAATTATATTCTACCATGAGAGGATTCATTGGATAAACTTTTAATATGTATTTGTGAGGGGCTATTTTGTCATACAAATAAATGATGAATTTGTATTCCAATTGATGAAATATGAGATTATTGTAGGTAATGAACATGAGATTAAAAAATCCCAACATATTAAAGTTACTTATTTTCGTTATATAATTTGGGATTAAAAATATTTTATGAATGGTGGGGAAGAAATAAAATAGAATACTCATATAGGGGCATTACCTCTTCTACAAACAATTTTGTTTGGATTGAAACCAAATGATTATTTGGTTGTATTTATAACTAGAAAAAGGATTATATGATTTTATAATATAATTAGGTAATTTATTTTGTTAGGTATTTGTAGGTTTAATGATTTATGGTAGTGTGAATGGGATAGGATAATGGATGGCCTTTTATAAATGATGTGAGTAGCAAAATTTTAATTTATTATAAATAAAAATGTTCAACAATTTTATTCTCATGAAAAAAGGATTTCAAATACACCATTATTAATAGTAGACGGTATAAGATCTATTCATATCAATGATACATGTTTTAGTATTTTTTTTACATTTTAAAAATTAAATATTTAATACACCCCTCATAAAATCATTTTCACCATAACCAAAGAAATTTATTATTAATTGTTTTACTATTATTATTTGGATGAAAAATAATCATACCATATTGGATATTATAAATTTTTCTGATTCAAAATATGGAATAATTTTTTCAAAATTCCATTCAATGAAGAAGAAATTTTTAATTTAAAATTATTCTTCCACATATTTTGAGAGATTTTTGAAGATTAAATTATTCAGAGGTTTGTAATGTTTTTATATCAAAATTCAATATGAAATTAAATAGAGTTATCTAAATTGAAATATTATATATATATATGATATAATTTTCCTTTTAATATCAATTTAAAACAAAAAAAGAACATTTAAATTATTTAAATGAAAATTAAGTATTAAATGAAATCAAGTAATTTTCACTACTCACTGAAAAATTAATAATACCATAAATATCCAAACTATTAAAGAAATTTTAATTTTTAAATGATGATTTAAAAAGATATCATTATATTATAAAATTTACTTACAACATTTTCATTTGTTAATTTTTTGTTGTTTGATAGTGTAAAAAAATATTTACTTGAAAAAATAATATTTTTGAATCTTATAATGGAATTACTAGAAATTAAGTAATTTTAATCAATATTGTATCTTTATATAAAGAAATTATAATTATTATTCAAAATTAATTTATTAATATTCATATCTATATGTATAATTTCCAGGTCGTAATGATCATGACTAAATAATAATATTAATTATATAACATAGTTTGTTTAAAATCATTGATGCTTCTAATGAATGCTATGAAAGAGGTTTAATTATTTCAACAAAATCATAAAAAAAAATTTTATCATTTAGTAAATTATGAATATAAGTGATGTGAATATTTTCATGTGGTAATGATATCATAATCTATATCCATGAACATATAATTTGGAAAACATACCCAATAAAAAAATGAATTATACAACATGATAAATTGTATCATCACTCCATTGAAAATCGTAATATTATAGAAAAAGTATATGATTAAAAATAATAATATACAGTTTTAGTAACCCTAAACTATTTCCCATAGTGGATCAAGCCACACTAAACTAGATTATATTGGTAGATCAGCCTTCAAAATCCTATGTTCATTGGTGTATTATGAATCACTCACTGATTTTTCTATGTGGACCAGGTTCATTAAAATGTTTCCCTTGGTGGGTAAGGCATTAATCACATGGTGAAATTAGTGTATTAATATAATCTCACAAATTTATCATACATGATTTAGTTATCACAATTCATTTCCATTTCTCTCATGTGATATTATTCTTTAGCCACTTTATTTTATGGTTATATTGGTCCCAAGAACACATATTGAAAAATAGAACATATGTGTCCCATAAGATGTAGATATTTTAAAATATCAGGAAATACCATTGGGGAAAATCGGTTTCATTAATCTGATCATAAATTTTCCACCTTTTGAAAATTGGGGTTTTCAACATTTCAAGATAGCATTGTAAAAACTGATATCAATAATGTAATTTTTTTAAAACCCACAACCAAATCACTCCAAAAAAGTAATTTATAAAAGTATTTTCATATTGATTAATAAAAAATAGCATCCTATAATGTAATACATTTTGTGAATAATATCTCATTATAGCACCTTCATAAAATTGCTTTAGAAAAGAAAATTATCCTTGGTGTAAAAGATTTAGTTTCCATCACGTTAAAATTTAAGGTTTATAAAGTACCCATTTTGAGAAATAAAAATGAATGTATTTAATATATATATATATATATATATATTAAAATGAAATAAAATTAATGAATAATTTAATATACAAAATGTTTCAAAAATAAGATTTGATTGTTTTCCAAAATTTATCTTTTCAAAAAAAACATTCAATTAAGGATGATTTAAAAAGGTATAAGTATATCTAAAAGGTGAATTGAAAATATTTTTAAAGAAACTTTATTTAGAAAAATTGTATTCAATAAAAAATCCTTACAAATTAAATAAATTATTAATAAATATAAAGTTAATATTTCTTTTAAAAATTTATTGTAAAAAAATCATCCAAATTGAATCCTTCAAAAATATATACTGATTTCAAAAAGATAAAAATAAAACATTTTGAAATCATTTTATTTGGAAATATATTATTCAATAAAATCCTTAAAATGTATAAAATGTTTTAAAAAATGTGTATTGATAGACATGGATAACAAATAATTTTTAATTAATAAATTTCAATAATAGATAATGGAAATTACATAAGGGTTATCAAAATACATTTTAAGTCTATGATAAAATATTTCAATTTGAATGGAATGAAAGATATTTTAAATTAACATTGTAGAAAACCCACTTCAAAAAAGTGTACACAATAATTTTTTAAATCGGTGAAGTTAAATATTACTATCAGGTGAGATAAAACATAATAGGGATTCCAAATATATATTTTTAAATTAGTGGGAAGTTGAAATGTTTACAAGGTGTGGAAACCATCATCAAAGAGATTGGGAATTATTCTCAATAATGATATATATTTGGAGGTATAAATTGGTCAAAGTAAAATATTTGAAAAATAAATTTAGACTCCTAGTATTTTAAGTGTATTTCCCATAAAATAAAATTCTAATGATAATGAAAATATGGAAGGGTGAAAGTATTTCTAGAGGATTCATTCTAAATCATTATGGGAGTTGAGTTAGAAAATAACATCACAATTATTGTATCCCTTGAATAACAATACTTTCTCCAGAGAACATGGTATGTCTTTTAATAAATATTAATTATATGAATATGATAAAATCATTAAATTACATATTTATCACTCCAAATCAATGTTATCATGGTTTATAATAATAAATTTTTATTAATTAAATAAATATGGGAATAAGAACTCTCTAACCAAAATTCAAGACTTCTTTTTTTATTTCATAAATGTCATTTATATAGAGAATAAATAACATAAAAAATAATCCAAAACAACATAAATACTTAGAAACATTCATATGAATAAATTATAATTACTCTATAAATATAGAATATTTAGTTTTTACTATTTTTAGATATCATAAGTATGTAGTCCTTTCAATTTGAACTAGTTATGTAATAGAAGTGTGGTAATTTGTTCTTACCCCAAAACATCATCCTCTCTATATCATTAACAATACAAGAATTCATTTTATAAAAAAATTATATTGTTATAATTACATTATATTTTAGTTTTCATTAGTATTCGTAATGTTGAAATGGACATTGCTCATGTCTCGATCATTTTTATTGAATATATTTTTGAATCATAATTAATGAGTTTAATATGTTAGATACAATTATAAAACCAAAAATAAAATAACAATTTGCATATTTAATTCAGATATTATGAAATATTAGTTTCTCTTTATCCCAAATCATATTGTTTTTCATCATCGTTCATGTCAATTGTTATACTGACCTAAACGTGAACATAAACAATTGAATGGATGTGTATAGTTGTGACTGTCTTTTATTTTGAAATAATATCATTATTATTTAATAAAAATGTTATTTTTTTATATTTAAATTTATTAAAAATAATTAGATAGAATATAATACATTATAATGAATCATTCTGAAAAATGTGATATGATACATTTAGTAGGAGGTTGTCTGTATGCTCAAAAATGACGTTTTTTTCTTAATATCAAAGGAAAAGGATGAAAATAGTAAAAAAATAGTATAATAACATTTAGTATAAAATTAATATTTTCAAATTATATAGGTTCTGTAGAATTATATTTTTGAATTTAAGAGAAAATATTAATGATGGTAGGAAATAATATTTCATCATGCTAGTGACTAGAGTTTTCCATTGAATGAGATTTTTAAAATGGAGTGATTAGGATTAATCTTTTTCACCAGAATATAAATATTCTGAATTATGATTATAGATGAAGCTATGATGTTTTATTTTACAGCTGAACCCATTATTTTATAGTGCTCTTCATGTGGTGGATAGAGGCAGATTATATAATTGGTGAGAATGATATCATTAAAATATACAAAATACAATATATTTCACATGTTTCTCCTATCCAAAAGTCACCAAAATAGAAATTAAAGTTGTGGAATTTTTTTTTCAATTAAATATTCCCCCAATTAATTATAAATATCCTTGTAAATTTTTTTCATTTTATATCTTTTATTATAAAATTTAACCATTTTTTGAAATTGCAACTACAATATGATTAACCCCATGTAATTTATTTTTTATGAGTAAATTTGAAATAAAACTTTTTATATTATATGTACAATCATATTCACAATATTATTTCCATTATACCATATATAATTTTTATTTTTATTAATAATTAAATTTTATCACAAGATCATGAAATGAGTAAACCCCAATTTTTGGAAACATTGTATTTTTTTTAAAACAAATTATTTTTTGATCACATTATCAAGGTATTTGATTAACGTGATATAAATTGGACTGGAATAAAAAAAATTCATTATGAAAATCTAAATAAATATTTTTAACAAATATAATATTTAATTAATATAATAGCAGTAATAGTTTCTTTTATTTGAAACTATTTCAAAAGTTAAAAAATTGTAATAATTTGATATTGAAAATAAGAATGGTATTTAAACATATATATCATTACTCATTATATAAGTATTTGACAAAAGGTAATATTTTATATATTCTTTTGTTACACTTAATTATCATAATGGACATAAACATTGTGGTATTATTAAAAAAATATATTTCTCCACTATTCACTAAAAATATAATATTTCATAAAAATATAAAATTTCTTTATAAGATAGATTGAAAATGTAAAATTAAAAAATGATGTTCTTTTTTTTAATTTTAATTCAATACATTATAATTTTAAATATAAGAAAAAAATAAAAAAATGTAATGAAAATCATAATTTTTTTTGAATAATGTTCCATGTAAATATTAGGTGTTCATCATATCATTTCATACTATTTACTAAATTTAATAATGTTTTTAGGTTTGTTAATATTCATACACAATATATATAATAAAAATTATTATTAAATAATCATTGAATTAAAATAAAAGCATATAACACACTACACATTAAAAAATATATTTTTTTAGAATGAAAAATCATTTTTAACTGAAAATATATTAAATTATTTATCCTTTAAATTTTAAAAAAATTTAGTTCAGTAATATCCATTTATTTTATACAGAATTTTTTATTCTATAATATTCCTAACAAAAAATAGTGTATCACAATTTTGTTATTTTTTATAGATGTTCATATTATCCATTATTTTACCAATTCAATTGAATATATATATTATAAAATATCCGGGTGTTGAAATATACCCCTTAAATATATTTCATTATCAAAATATTAATTATTCCATGCCTTAGAATCTCAATTCTTTATTTTAGAAGATTTTTACCATTAGTTTTGATTTATTATTGTGTGGATATTTTTCATGGTTTTGGTTTAATAAAGAAGAGGATATATTATAATTTATGGTCCTAACCACAATTGGAGCATGGTTAGCTCAAACTATGAATCATTTCTAAGGAAATGATGCGCCATTTATTTGTGATCTTGAGGAGGAGGCATGGTTGGAACGTAGTTTTTCAAACCATATCACCACTCCTAGAAACCCCTTAAAGTAATATTGTTGGTGGTCCTTGTGTTTCAAATTATTTTTCAAACCTGGTTGACAAACCATGAGACACATACATCTATTAATTTTGGGATCAAGGTTTGTTTCATGGTTAGTTAAAACCCATATACCTAACCCAATAAACCTTTCAAATGAGTTTTGAATTCCCAAAAAATTGTAATTTAACTATCGATACCCACCACTATTACACTATAAACCTCCCCTATAAAACTAAATCGATCCATTGGGATTGTGGTTCCATGTAAATCAACTATTTCACAATGTATTTTATTTTTTGTAAAAGGGGAATGTGATTTTTTAAATTAATTTTTTCCACTATTATTGTGTTACTGATTCCTGAGATGATGTTATTTTATTTTATATATTTATAAACTTCTCATAGTACATTTTTTATAAATGATAGAATGATATAATAATATATCTATCCTACTATAAATTATTCATGTATTCCAAAATTGGTGTTTCTTGTTGATGATTATACCTACATATTAAAGTGATTGGTGGATATAGATCTTTTCATTCAATAGAACCAAGAAATGTTTTATTGTATAATCATAAAATTTCATAATTTGGTCTTTATGGTTCTCCAAATGAATTTATATCTCTTGAATATATCACAGAGTTATGTGACCATATCATTAACAATAATTCTCTTATGATCATGTATATCGAAGCCTTATATAAGGGGCCTCGATGAGAGTATTAGGATGTCGTAATTACACAAAATATAATAGACCGGATGACTTGGTATTTCCTTACTGTGGTTTCAATTTAGGGTATGTATTCTATGGTAGTGAATAAGGGAAAGGTTTATATGTCCTTGGATTTTAAACATGTTTATATATAGGTTACTGAGTTTGAATGAAAAGTCTCATGTTCTATTTTTTTAATACCATAAAAGATTTTAATGGATTCTGTTAGGTTATTTGTTATTGAAAATGACATCACCCAATACATTGAAATATCATCATAGAAGCTAAATTGATCTCATAACCATATAATCTAGAATGGGACTTATCAGAAGATGCAGAGATAGAAATACAACAAGAATATGATAATGAAAATATTACTATTACCTTAGGTGGATATGCCTCATCTATTATATGAATATAGTCGGTAATTTAAGGAATTTATTCTAATGTAATGAATATGCACATAATGTGTTTCTAGTGTAGAGAACCTAGTCACCCAAATAAATAAATTTTTAATGATCTAGTTTTTTAAGTAATATGGTATTTGGGTCACCATAATATGTTATGGATGTTAGGATATCATAGGAGGATTCATCAATTCAGGATCATCACTCATGACATTGGGGAAGTAAATTTTTTGTGGTGATATGGGGTATCCTTTGGATTTATAGTGATACTTATCATTTATTGGATGAGTTTCCCAATGTGTTGTTTTTCACCATACCTTTTTTTGTGACATCATATTTGAATAAGTTTTAGTATCCCTTATTGTGTTTTTTGGGGTCACATGGGGTGATCAATTCTGATCCATGGATGTAATAACAATGATGTTTCTTTCCAATTAGATCATACTACTTGATCTTTGTGCATGAGAACTTTTATACTGGTTTGATTCAACATAGATGATTTTCTCACATTTAAGGATTTGGTCAGGTTGGTTAATGATACATGGTATATACCTATTTCCATCTTGGTAGTTATAGATTGATAATGACATGGTATATGAATTCCCTTATTATTTTTTATTACCATAAATTTTCTAACCTTGTTGTTGAGTTCATTCTGGTTACACATAGAAAGACATTGTGGTTATATTTTGATAATTAGTTGATCTAGATTTTTATGGACTAGAAACCCATAGGTTTTGGGAGTTTTTTTATCTAAATGAGTGAGGAGGATCTATACTGAATATTCATATTTCATCATTGACTGCAATCATACATTATAAATCACATGATCTGGAATGATATATATTCACAGTATGATTTTAATCTTTGTGAGTGGAGATGGGTTGAGTATATGTATTCCATTAATTTTGAACGGGCTTATATGCCCAGGAAAGGAAATAGTGTGGCTAATACCTTGAGAAGAAATACTCATACTGAGATGTTTCACAAGTCAATTGAAAATTAGAATATAATGATCTATCTCGATGATATTCATATGGTGGTTTAAGTGTGTTAGGAGTAGATAACTATGGCATCAGTTGTTGTGGATTATATGATTTTTTTGATAGATCAATGAAAAAAAGTATGAGGATCCACAATGATTATCATATAATTAATGTTTTGATGGTCAGTATATGTCTTCAGATAGGATGATAGATGAGGATGATATCATCTATTTGAGGAATTGGGTTGTGGTACCTATAACTTTATGAGAGGATCTCATGAAGGAATTTCATTCTTCAAAGTGGCCAGTTCATCTTGCTCTAGAAAAATTGTATTGTGACCTTTAATAAGAGTTTTTTGGGCGTTCATGATAAATCAGATAACATGGTTTGTTAAAAGATTCTTCACTTTCCAAGAGGGGAAGACAGATCATCAATGGACTTGAGGAGTACTACAGTTGTTCCGTAATCCGAAATAGAAATGGGACGACATGACCATGACCATTGTTGGGTGTCTTCCAATGAACCATAAGAATAATGAGTTTGTTTGTGTCATTTTGTATCCCATGAAATGGTAGTTTATATATTTCTGATAATGGAAACCTTTATTGTATAAATGTTAGAGAACTGTACATTCAAGAGATTATACTTCTATAAGGAGTGCCATGGAATATAATTTTATATCATGATTAAATATTTAATTCACACATCTGGAAAGGAATGTAGAAATTTCATTACACATAGGTATTAATGAGTAAGTATTTGCATGCACAGACATATGGTAACTCAGAAAAAACTATAATAGTGTATGAGGATATGCCATGAGCATCATTCCATGACTTCTAGGGATCTTGGGGGAAGCACATGGACATAGTGGAGTACCCCTATAACAATAGTTATCAACAAACTATATAGATGGATCCATATGATGATATTTATTGTAGGAAATGTAGATCACCACTACGCTAGATAATGGATAGTGAGACCGAGATATTGTGGATGAGTCTTCTGAATGAGACCACAGAGCTGGTCTAGTTGATTAATAAGAATATGGTTACATATAAGAGTAGATATAATTTATATGATAATAGATAGAGATAACCCCTAGAGTTTATAGAGGGTGATCATGTGTTCCCTCTCGTGTCACCTTGGTTGGGTCACCATAAGATAGTGAGTTACAGAAAGCTAGCACCCAGGTTTTTGGATCCTATGGGATTGTAGATGGAATTGGGATGGTGGAATATCAATTGGCTTTACCATAGAGAAAATATTTGTTTCCTAATTTCCTTAATTTATAAAATCTTCTATGGTATCAACCTGACCCTTCTCATGCGATCAATGTGGATTTGGATGACATTGAGAATGGAGCATCCTTTGAAGAGCATCTGAGACATTAGTTAGATCTTAGTGAGAATATGTTGTGAGGACAGACTGTTTCAATAGTTAGTGTGTTATGGAAGCATGGAAGAGTACAATAGGAAACATGGGAATGAGAAGTAGATATGTGATCCCAATGGACCGATCTTTTTTTCGGAATATTTGAAAGTATAGAAAGTGCTTCTCAAGGATAATATATTATAATGTGGGGATATTTTTGGATCTTAACCTTTTCTAGAGATATCATGGGAATGTGCTCAGATAATTTTTTTACTAATGTATATTTGAAGGGATTTATAGAATGGTGCACATTTGGGTTATGTTTGAAAAAATAACTGAGAAAATAGGTTGTGTATGGTTGGGAATGGTTTGAAAAAACCCTATAGCTGCATATGAGAAACGATGAAAACACTAATTAATGTGGTTAGAGCTTCATCACAGTTAAATAATGGTTTTAGGGGCTGTGAGAAGTGGTGATGGGAAGATCCCCCACGAACCAGCTTCTAACACATGGTTAGCATACATTTTGTCTAATCATTCGACTAAACTGTGTGCGAGAAAACTGTGAGATCCTAGAATTGTGTATCTCACCTATTTTAAACCATTAATTCCTTGATTCACCTCAAATGCAACCCAATATCGAGATTTTACTTTCTGATAGGTAATGAATGTTTCCCTCATCAACTCGGAAGTATTCAATGGTCGTAGAAAGACCATTTTTTGATATTTAATGCCCAAAATGAAGATCTTATTTTCTCCCAATAAGTGTTTTTCATCCAAATGATTCTCTCATTATCTCTTCTTTTATCCCTCGATCATGTCATACACGATATAATTTATTCCCATAGATATAAACCATTGTGGTGAGATTTAGTTCTATGGTTGTGGGATTAGATTTAGTTTTCTGAGATCTCAATGTATTTGATCTTGATTTCATTTTAGGGATTTAGATCCAGATCTTTTTTCCACATCATTGTACTTCTTAGAATTTGGGGATTTCTGTTGGGGATGATATCCATCAATGAATAAGGGTGGGTGGTGTAAATCGAGTTACCATAGTATTGGATTTGATATGTATATGAAATTTTGTACAATTTATTGCATTATTTAACATTTTATTTCCTTGAATTGGGAACATTAGACTGTACCATTTAATTTTTTAAGCCTTATTGAGATAGGTTATTAATTTGGGCCATTAATCATGAGAATAAGGGTTTAACTTTTTATATAATTAATTTTGGGGAAATTGTTTATGGGAGATAGGATTTTTAATATAGAAAATTAATAATAAGATATTTAATGGGATACGTTTATATAAAAAATTTTCAATTAATTATGCGCCTTCATATTATGATTAATATAATTAAATGTGGGGATATTTATGAATAATTGATATTTAGAATGAGAAAATTAATTATGGGATATGATTTGTGTTTATGGTTAATTAATAAATGAATTAAATAATGGTAATGGGATATTTAGTTAATTTTTTTGTTAACTAATGGATTTGATGTATTAAACTAATTGATGAATTAGTAAGGGAACTCTTGGGGATAATTAATTGATGAATTAATAATTAGGATATGAATGAGAACATTTTTATTCTAAATTGATACGTACATATGGTAACATGGTAATCATACTTATGTGAATGTGAATGGGAACATGGCCATCCAATAGTGAAGTATACATTGTATCATTTCTATAATACTTATGTGTAATGAGAATGGGATCATGGAAATTCTATTCAAGAGTACGCATTGTAAAATAGACATCTTAATAATGTTTTTCATATTGGTAACCTTTGAAATGTGACTTTTAAATGTGAAATTAATGATTTGAAAAAATGGAACATCTAGTTAGAGCATCATAAGAGAATATTTGAACCTTGACATGAGTTGAATCTAGTATTGAGATATCACAACACCTTTGAATACTTCATCATTCTGATAGAAGATGGTATTAAGATATGGTATTACATTGTGAATGCTTCATGCTCTGAAATGATATGAAGTTAGTATTGAGGTACATGTATACATGGGATCACTAGAGTTAATGTAGTTATATAATAATAAAAGAAAATGTGACAAACTTTTTATTATTTTATTGGACTTTTTTCCTTATTCATCTTCCTAAACTATATTTTGATTGAAATTATTTTAGGCACCATTGGTGGTGGCCTATTGAGTCGTACTCACATCCTATTTGGGATGCTTGGTCATTACATGAATAGATTATATTGATTTAGGATTGGATGATGGAAAAGGACTTATGATAGGTGGCTCATTCATGATAGAGCTGGTAAGAGGGAACCAGACATGGTTTAGAACCACCTTAAGGAAGTCGTAGTGTCTTTACTTTTAGTTTCATTATAGAAACTAGATATATATATTGGAATAAAATATTTTCCCTGTAAGATTATTAACAAATTTATTTTTTGATTATCTTCTAACATGACTATTTTTATGGTTATATAAGCTTACACTATTGTTTATTTATTTCTGCTGGAATTTTACATTGATAAACGACAGTGTAGTATCCCAAAAAATGACTTACCAGACCCTCGCTTCTAGTCGGCAGCCTATAGCATATAGAGAGGCCCTCATGAGGCCATGTGACATATCTTCTTGGGGAACTATCTCATGGAACAGGAATCGGGATATTACAATAATAAGGAATATTAGTACCATGTTTCATCAATTATGACACTTTTTAATTCATGAAAAGTAAAAATAAAACATTTCAACCCAATGAAATTTATAAACATAATATTTTTTCATATGTATACAAATAGGATAACATGAGATATAAATATTTATTTTAAGGATGAAATATTTTATTATCTTTGAAAATTATATTTTAAATTTTGGTGAGGGAATAATTACCTTAAATGGTAACATGATGCAAAAAATGGGTTTTTTAATATATAGAAAAATATGATATTAAAAATAATAAAAGTAATATTTTTTGATGAATAATACATTTCAAAACATTATAATACCACTGTAACATATTTGTGATATTTGATTAATTTTACATTAAAATGCTGTAACTCTCATGATGAGTATAATTTCAATGTAAATGAATAATTCCGAAAATTATATTAATTATATTTTAGGAAAAATATTATTTTATAGAATTATTCAAAATTAATAAAAATATATGTTAGGATAAAATTAAATTGATTAATGATATTAAATTTCATTACATAGAAATTTTTTAGATAATTTTTATCATTTCAATTTAATTATTACTCGTTAATATTAAAAAATTCATTACAATAATAATTGATAAAATTATTTAATTATGGTTGTAACATAAATTATATCATTTTAAATGACAAAAAATACTATTCAAATTTAATTAGATGTTAATTTGTAGAAAAATTTCTATTTTTATATGAATAATTTCTATTTTTGATGTAATTTCTTAAGAAATAATTAAGTGTTTTTAATTTATTTTTTTAAATTTTGAATTTTCTAATAGCCACCAATATGATGGGACACACCATATCACATTCCATTACAACACATTGAGTCATTTAGATCGATGAAAACCTACCCAATATATATTCCCACATTCCTATACATAAATTAGAGTTTCTTTCACTCATGAATGTCTATTATAAGGTTCCATATTATTGGATCAAATGGAGAACAACTATAGAAGTGGTAATAATAATTCATGACCCCATTCAATATATATATATTTTATCCCCATTATAAATATAAGGTATTTATCATAACTTAATAATTATGGGGCATAGAATATAAGACAATGATATTATTTTTATGTAAGCCAAATTATTTACTCACGTATCCTTCAAATTTTATTTTAAAACGTTGCTTGAGCATCTGTGTGGACTTCCAAATCCACACAACAATACAATAAATTTTCCAGGTCCACATATAATAGATTTTAATTATGACATATTGAATTTTTATTAATGATATTTATGATATAATTATGGTTCCATAATTATAATATAATCTATTATTTCTCAAATTCAAATCTATTGGAAAATGGTCACTCTTCAATAGATTTGGACTTCCACATCAATTAATTGATGAGATATTTTATTCATTTATACACAAATTAGATATTAACATAGATAAATTTAATGAATATAAATGTTATATATGGTTTAATAATTATTTTTTAATAGTTAATATTTTTTTCCTTTCATTCATCACATCTGCCCAAAACTAAAGATATGGTTTGTGAACACATACGACAGACATTATTCAGGAAAAATGAAACCAATTTTTATCTACTGAATGATTAGGGATGAATCCATATATATATATATATATATATATATTGAATATACTTGATATTTATGAATTTATTAAAAAAAATTAGATTTTAGAATCATTAATGATGTATGTGGACATGGACTACAAAATTGAAATTCTCAATAATAATGGAAAGTTAACACATAAATGAGTATTTTAATATGGAATTATTAATAAATATGTTTTTAAATGATGGTTGTGAATTATATATTTTAGTATAATAATGTAAATTATTTTGGTATAAATTTTAATTAAAAATTAATTTATTATACATTATTTTAGATCTCATTCGAATGAATTAAATCTTCACGTAATGGATTCTTATATAAGATTTATTTATATGAAACTAATTCCTTATAAAGCACATGTTTTATTAATTTTGTTTATATATTATCCATGACACCTTTTTTAATGATTATATTGAAAATTAATTTTTTTTATATACAATATTAAATCATATATATCATGTGGTTTTATTTTTAATCATACTAATGTGGTATGGGGTTTATCCATTAATTTCATTATTCATCAAGATTGTTTGTGATTATGTTTCAGAGAATAAAATTTCATAATCTACCTTTAAATAATCCTTTAGAATTCATATTTTTATTTTTATTTAAATATATTAATTTTATTCCTTTTTTCCTTGTTTATGTACTTACTTGACCGAATAAATTTTTTTATATAAAGTCAATATTATTTTTCTCTTTAGTCTAAGATCCATGTTCATCAATATCCATGTTTCTGATTAATTATTTTAAAGAATATTATTACAATTCATCAAATTATTTAATAATTTTTTATCCATTATTAAATTATCATAAAATCTATAAAATGTAATATTCTGGGGGTTTTCTAAATGAGGTACATTTTTTTTTTACAAAAATGTTTAATGAGTATTTTTTTACATATGTAGAATTAATATAATTTACCACTATCGTGAATAGTTAAAAAATTGATTTTTCCTTTTAAAGATACCACGTTTAATTTCAAAATTAATTTCTTCAATAATATTTGTCATATTTTTTAAATTTAGAAAATTTGTATTAAATTTTAATGTTAATTTTATTAATGAACTTTTTGTAGTTATCTTTTGAATTGGTTTTCAACTAATATGTCAGTATGTGATTAAAATAATTTCCACCAGTGATATGATTCTTGGATATTTTCCTTTTTCATTTTATATATTTTTTATAATTTAATGATGATAAGATTATGAACCTTATTTTCCTTCCAATAGTAGAATTTAGGATGAAATGTTAAATATAATCATGATCATATAATTTAACATCCCATGAATTTATAATATTAATTAATTATTATTTGGTAATGTGTTTTATATTAAAAAACTAATGTATAAGCGAAAATATTACTAGTTATATTTACATTATCATTTAATATCATGATAATACATTAATATGAAAAATAAATTAATACTTATATTTTCTAGAAAAAAATATTGAATAGTTTAATGAGAATATATTAATATCTATATTATTTATTAATTAAATGTATTTTCCCAAAGAAAGATACGTTATGGACTTATTCACTTAACGAAATATTTTTTTTCCAAAAACCATTGTGTAATTATTATATGTATTTAATATGTTTTTTGTGTCAATTCTAGTTTTTATGAATTCTATATGAATAATTTGTGAAGTGCTGATAGATTCCCTTGTTGAACTTATATGAATTATAAGTCATTGAGAAAATTGATTAAATTGTTTTGATAGTTTTTAGTAACATGTTATTTTCAATGTTAATATAACAATTAGAAATTATTTTATTATATAATTAATATTTATTTAAATATATATTTAATAATTATTATTAAAAATACATATCAGAAAATATTAGTAATTTTTTATAGCTACTTTGTCTGAAGAGGTAATAAAAATGAAATTATAAAAGTATACATAAAATTATATTAATGAAACTAAAATAATAATAATAATTGATTTTTCAAAAATATACGTAAATTTTTTATGTATAGTAAAATAATTATATCATTAAATCTTAATTTATATGTTTATTACATGAGTGTTTCTATTTAATTTAGATGTTTAGCAATAAAAATACCTATCAAAAACCAAAATATATGCTTATTAAAATAAATTATTATTATTATTTTATTATAATAACTGAAATATATAAACTATAAATATAAAATGAATATATTTATATGTAAATATATATTCACAACATAGAAAATAAGAGCAGTAATAATAAAAATATAAACTAAATAAATATAAAAATATGATTAAACAGTATACTAGGAGGTAGTAAATCATTCTCATCGAGACCCCTAGAAATACCACTATAAATGAATCGGAAACACCAAAAATGCTATGCATCAACTCCTTATAGTAACATTTAGCCATTAACCTCACCTAAGTGGTAATCCAAATCATTGGTTGACCACACCACATTATTTGAACTAGCGTCGATGATATCCCACATTTGTTGCCACATCCATATAATTCTCACATTTTCCTTCACATTCCTCACTCACACTGTTTCCATTGAAGGACCCCAATAATATTCATTAATCAAATTGATGTTGTAGTGGATCAACCAATAATGACTACCATATTAAATTCTTGTTTTCCAAATAACATCGAAACAATAGTGCATATTTCTTAATCATCCCATTATAGGTCTTTGGAATATATAATTCGATCCACCTTCTCTATTCGTAGATTCTAAAATAATAATTTCCTTATCCAAAGGAGATCAGATTTTTTATAACCATGATTCCCAACAGAGAAACTGCCCCATCAACCATTATAGATAAATAAGTATTCACTTTCATTGAAAATCCCACTCGCTCGTTGGAAAAATCCTAGAAGAACCATTCACCATATTTTCCCGCACATACCCACGGGTTTGACATCCCCAATGTAAGAAAGAACTACAAATCATCACATTGGATTTACATCCACGATGGAGGCCGAAGTTTCATTTTGGTTTCCAACATTTCATTTTTGTAGAATTTTATATTTTATCTATATTATGTATATATTGATTTGGAAATACATGTTTATTTCCTTTAGGCATATACATATATATCTATATTTTTATATTCAAGGATTATTTATTACTTATAAAATTATAGTTTAATTCTATAATCATGCAAGGGGAGATTTTTTTAAACATGAATATTATTTCAAATTCCATGTTTTATATATTAATGATTTCAAATTTTATATGTTTAATTCATGAAATATATATATATATAATTTTTGATATTATTCTTGACATATAAATTTAATTAATATCTTTTATACACTATGATTATTAACATAAAAAAATGTATGAACTTATATATTTGTATCATATATATTTATATATCATACCAGCATATATAAATATATTATTTATTCAATTTTCTAGATCATTTAATTTTAATACATCCATTTTCATGTTTAAATTTTGTGTATATGTTAATTTGTATCACCCTTAATGTTTATATCATTAAAACATATATTCATGTAGTTTTAATCATTGAAATCAATAAATTTATAACTATTTATGGTTTTTAATACTAATTATGTATATATATACACACATTTGGACACTATTTTATGATTTTAATGATTAATAAATTAATTAAAAATAACGTGTCTTACTAAATTTTATATTTCAATGATGATAATGGATGAACTGTTTATTTTAAAAATGTTACTTTTATAATTTTTATGCATTTTATAGGATTTTTCGTTAAAACATATACATTAAATGTGAAATTTCTTTTTCAGAAATTTTTTTTATGAAAGTAAATATATATTTATATATATATTAAAATTATTTTTTGAATATAGTTATTTTCCAATTATTATTATGTTCATCACTATTTTTTGTCCATATATCTTATATAACAATGAGATTATTTCAAATGATTCAAGGGTATTATTATTTCTATTGGTGTGATTATATATATACATAGATATATATATATATATATAACTAATTATAATTGAATTATTTTAAATAAGTAATGTTTTATATCCATGCAAATGCACTATACGTTTAGGTTATTATCATTAATAATTTAATTATTTTAAAATTATGAAAATATTAAATTTTTAATTTAAACTATTGCAGATTATAAATTTTTATGAATTATATAATTATGTCTCTCATTAATCAATGAATGAAAAAAACATTAGATTACAATTAATTTATGTGAATTTAACATTTTAATTTCTATTAATTTTATGAAATGTTAATATATTTACCCCAATACATTATTTGCGAATGAATCAAATTTTGAATTAAGAAAATTATTTAGTCAAGGATGAGTTTTAAATGATAAATATTATCCCATTATAGCCTATTTCTATATGATTTCGTTCTTGATTTATAAATGATATTTTAAAAACATTGTTGTTTGTTATTATTAATATTCATTTCCAAGGCTAAATTACTAGATTAATTTTTATTATACTAAATATCAAAAGTTATTTCATATGGAAGATAATATATATAAATATTAATATATAAGTACATGTGTGAAAATATATTGAATGTATGAAAACGTTTTTTATGAAAAAAACTATTGAAAAATATATAATTTTTAAAGTAATGAATAAATTATTTTTATTAAAATTTGAACATGGACATTGTAAACATGAATTGGGTGTGGGGAGTGGAATTTTTTTTGTATAATGTGGGTATTCCTAGATAACAATCAATGTTTGATGTGGAACCATTTTTTCATTCTCAATATCCTACGTAAGATATTCTTAAATATCACTATATTATTTTTAAACATTTTTAGAAGCATAAGTATTTCTAAAACTGTATTATTAATGTATCTAAAAGTGTATCTATTTTCTAAGGCATTATAGAATATTTAAAGGATTATGTATTTTCAAAAATAATTTACAGTATTTTTCATGTCATAAATAATTACAAAGTATTTATTGAATTTTCCAAATAATAAGTATTTTAAAATAATTAATATAGTATCTTCTAAGTTGAAAGTGTTTTTAACGGAATAATTATGTCATGTTTTTAAAGGTGTTTAAATATTTATTTGAAAAAACTATAACATTTTTTAAATTGTTTTTTCCATATTAAGTTTTAATAATTTTTATTATTCCAATGGATTTTTAAATTGTTTTCCAAGCTATATATTAACAAATTTTTATTCAAAACTAATTTTAATGCTATTTTCATAAGGTATTTGAATATTCAAAAATAAATCATAATAATTTTAAAACCATGTATTGGGAAATTTTTCTCACTCTATGCTTTCATAATTTTTTTTTCAATATCATACAGTGGTTTTGTGGAGAATAGCTTTAATAAGTAGCTAGAGAAAGAAAAGACTTATCAATACTAAATTATTTATCATTTATATTGTATAATATGTAATATTGGCCATTTTTCATCCAGAGACTAGAACAAAACATACTCTCATATGTAAATGAATCCATATTTTTCAGTTCATTTTTATAAAAAAATATACATCATTTTATTTTTATCGGATCAAGAAGTGCAGGGATGGGGCTTCACAATTGGTATGACTGGAACTTTTTAGATAACATTTGATATTATGATATTTAGTTAATGATAATTAGAGTTTCTATGTAAATAATATTAATAGAACACTTATTTATAACCATTATGATTGAGGAAAAATATAATATTTAGCAATATATGATTAAACTCCAATGTAGTTAAGGGACCTTTATAAATATATAATCCGAGTAAATGTCTTTTTTGTAAAGTATGAAAATATAATTTCATAATTTTCATTTCCATGATAGATGTGTTTTGAGGGTGACATTCTTTTTAAGGGGTTAGAATGTCACAACACAAGAATTTATGATTTTAATAAAACATTTCTTATGAATTGTTTTATAACGATAAATTAAAAATATTATAAAAAAATATAGTTGTCTTTACCTAATCATTTTTGATATTTTTGATACATTGTAACGAAATAAAAAATATTACTTTTATTTCCATGATGTAAAATTAATTTATTTTGTTGAATATATCTTAATATCTATATTATTCATTATGTAAAAGTATTTTCTTGAAATAAGATATTGTATGACCTTACATACATTAAGAAACATTTTTTAGAAACCTCATGTTCTAATATTAAATATGTTTACAATTATATTGTTTTTCAGTGAAAAATATTTTCTATTATTTTTATATAAATGATTTTCCATGTGTTTATAGAAGCCTTTGTTGAACATATATAACATATATGTCATAAAAATAACAACAACAATAGGTTTATATTTTGAGTTATAAATAATTTTCAATATTAACATATCTATTATCTTTTATTTTTTTAAGATATTATTATATAATTAATAGCTTATAAACAAATAATCATTTACAACCATTTTTGTAAAATATTATTAAATAATGTTTTTTGGTACTTTTGCTTAAAAGGTTATCCAATTATAACTACAAAAATATAGATAAAATTTAATTCACAAATGTGAAATAATAATAATGCTTGAATTCATAATAATAGATTTAATTATTTAAGGATAATAAAATATTTATTTAAAAAATAAAAATGTTTAAAAATAAAAATTTATAAATTTAAAAGTTGTGTTTGATTATTTAATTAATATATTTACAAATATAGATATAATTATAAAAAAAGCTATTAGGTAAATAAATGTTTACTCTTATTTTATAATAATAAATGTCATATATATATATATATGATACATAATATTTTAATATTTATATATAAATCTATTTGTATAACAAGAAAATGAAAAAAATAATAAAACAAAAAACAAGATAATTTTTAAAAAAGATGAAATGAGATCTCATGGGGTGGGTAATCATTATCACTCGAATTCCCTTAAAAACAATATAAACAACATTGATCAGCGACTAATATATAACTAAAATCCATATAGCCTCCTTCATCCACTAAAAATATCATCATCGGAATCCACATTACCACTGGGCAATACCGCCTTATACCAACTACAGTTAGTGAAGCCCCTCATATGTCACATCGTCCCTCCACATTTCATAGCTTTCTGTTCACACCTCACATGTTTCATCACCAACAAAAGAGCCCTTTTGCCTTCATTCTCCATAAGAATACAATGACGGATCAATGTATGATGACTATCCATGTCCACTGTTGTATTCCCATAGATAAGGAACATAGTCTGGGATTTTTTAATCTACCCATAAGAGGTAATCATCCGACAAAACATGATCCAAAATTTATATTACATTTTCTCAATGTATCATTTGAGTAAACAAAATTGAAAGTTTTTATAGAACCACGTATCCCTATGAAGCTTCCAAACGAATTTCCAATATATATATATATATTATTAATCACATTCATGGAAAATTCCACTCCCTTGTTGGAAAAATGTGTGATGAACCTATCAGTCATTTTCCATCTCTCACCTACATTTTTAGATCCCCTATGATAGAGGTAACTTAATTCCATCACTATGGTTTGACATTTACCAAGTAGGAGAAAGACCAATTTAATTTTATATCTATTAATGTAAGAGGAATTTTCTTTTCAAACTAATATTTGTAATTTTTTATTTAAAACATAATGTTTTTTTCATTTAATAATATATATATATATATATCATTATTTTCAATTTAATGTTAATTTATTTATTCAATACTTATAATTAATGTTTATTATCATGTAAGGGGAATTATTTTTAAATAATAAAACTATTTCAAATTCCATGTTTTACATTTTCATGATTTCTTGGTTCATATTTTTATTTAAATATTTATATGTATATGAATTTTATTTTTATCTTTATGCTTCGAATATATATTAAAGTTTTTTTTTCATACTATATGATTATTTACTTCAAATCATGTACGTATTTTTTAAAATATATTATATATATTTAAATTATACAAACATATATACATATATGATTTATTAAATGTTCAATATCATTTAATTTTATGACTTATGGATTCATATTTAAATATTAGTTATAAATGTGTACATAAATACTTCGATATGTTTATGTTATTAAAACCATATAGGTATTTACTTTGAATTATGGATATAAATTCACTTTATACATAAGTATGGTTTTTTCATACAAATAATGCAACTGTATATATATATATATATATAATAAATTGGAAATTATTTTATGATTATAATGATTAAAAAATTATTACACATTATCAATCATATTTAATTTGATATTTCCAAGTTGAGAAATGATAAAATGATTATTTTAAAAAATATTTATTTTAAAATCATATGTGTGCAATATAAGTTTGAAATCATATATATTTTTTTAGCGTATTTTATATTTTCGTATCATTATTTAATGAAAGAAAAATTATATACACATATTTATTTAAGATAATTATTTTATGAGAATATTTTTTTTAAAATATTATTATGTACATAACTATTTTATCAACATATCTACTATGACAATGAGATTATTCTCAATGAGTAATGAGTATTATACTTTTTATGGGTTTCTATATAAACACATATTATACATAAAAAATTATTTGTAATATAATTATTGGAAATAATTAATATTTCATATGCAATAAAATTAATCATCAATTGAGGTTCTGACCCTATAAAATTTCATATTTTTAAAATAATGTAGCAATGGAATTTTTCATTTAAAAAATATTACTTATTATACTTTTATGATTTTTAGAAAAGTATTCATATAATAATTATAAGAATGAAAAAAATAGATAATTATTATTTCATATCAATTTTAATTTACAATTTCTATTATTTTTTTGTGGAAAGGATTTTATATTTTTCCTAATAGTGTATGTATTAAAGAATAAAATTTTGAATGATGAAAATTAGTTTTCATGGATGATATTAAAATAAAAAAAATTCAAAATGTTATATTATTTCAATAAATTATATTTCATGATTTCATGAATGAATCATTGTATACATGGATGATCATTATTATTAACATTTTATGAAATGTATATATTGTGTATATATTTCTTGTACGAAATCCCACATTTAATTACCTAAAAAATTTATATTTATATATTTATATATAAATATAATTGTGCATTTTAATTAAAATTATGACTATTTTTAAAAAAACACGTTTGATAAACATACACACACAAATATATAAATATATATATATATATATTGATTGATCCAAAGGTTTTTGTTTATATAGGAACATGGTAGTTTTAAAAATGATAATAGAGGTGATAATATACCCATTCAAAAGTTTAGTGGGTAGGCCATGATATCCTTCAATGTCAGGTGTGGTCCAATTATTTTTATTTCAAAAGCATTATTAATATTTTCTAAAAAATAATTGTATTATTTTTAATGAAAATTAAAATGATTATGTATTTTCAAAAGAGTATTATTAATTTTTTAAAATATGTAAGCATTTTCAAGGATTTTTATAATTTTCAAAATATTATGTATTTTGAATAAATTTCCATAGTATTTTCTATTGAGTAATAATTTTCATTTTCATTATCGAATTTTCAAAAGCGTTGGAATTTTAAATAATTTAATATAGTATTTTGAAAGGTGTATGTATTTGTAATGGTATTTTCAAATCGTGTTTTCCAAGGGTTATCAATGGAGTTTTTAAAAAATTAATTTTATTCAATTTTATTTCAAAATTATGTTTTCAAATTCTAAGTATTTTGAAAGTATTTTTATAGTGTTTTCCAATGTTTTATATATCAATAGTATTTTCATATGTATTTTCATTATTATCTTGAATATTTATATGTATTGTTTTAAATAATATTATTTCTATTTTTAAAAACCCCTTACTTAGAAATTTTTCTCGCCCAATGTTTTTATATTATGTTTTTGTAGGATTTGTAGGTTTTTGGGAGATTAGATTCAATTAGGGGATAGAATGAGAAAATATTATTGATGTATTCTTATTTATTTTTATTCTATTATAATATGTAATAGTGACCCCTATACTTCAAATTCTAGACTAGATAATAACATCATATGTATATGATTGTATATTTTTCAGTAACATTGAATAAAAAATATACAAAAAATTTTAATACCATATCCATTTGTGAGGGTCTAGGTCATAATTTATAGTGTATATGTTAATGGATTATAATTATTTGATTGATGTGACCAATAAATCATCGAATAGATTTTGTAAATATGGATAAATAAAAAATAAATATATTCTTTGATAACCGTATTTCAGGTTCACTATTTAATGTGTGGTACTCGATTTCATGTCAATCAGATTATGCATGGAAATACTATTTACATTTACTAGATTATTCAAATAATCGGATTCATGTATATAAATTTATATGAGGGAATTATTTCAGGTCACTAGATTAATTAGTGAACCATAATCTATTTATACATGTTTACAATGTTATAATCTTTTTCCCACATTTATATATCATTATTATTTAATCATTTCTACTATATTTTCATTTTCTACATTTAAATATATTCAATAGTTTCTATTAAAATGATAATATTTAATGACTTCATTATTTTTTATGATATATTAATTATATGGTACAATGGTTAAAATATATGATTTTGATCTCATAACACTAGGCATATCATATGATCATGTATGATCATTTACTAATATCTCCCATGTTTACCCACATAGAGAATCCCAGATAACCCTTCCTTATATATTCCTTCCCATGTTTATAAAGAGTAATTTAAAATTGGGTATACATAAGATGTGTTCTGTCTGGTAAACATTGATGATACTTCAAGATATTGTGTGGGCATGTATCTAGTATTAATGTACACTAAATCATAAAGGTTTTTCGAATAATTTTAATTTTATAAGTTGATTATTAAATAATGATGTAGCATTTATGTATTTAAATATTGGGTATCATTATATTCTATTAGATTAAGGTATAGTTATTATCATAAAATTGGATGAGGAAAAAGTTGTGGGAATCAATATGAAAATACGATGTATAGATAAAATCATAAATTAGGGTAATTAATGTATTGTCGTTATTCATAAAAACATCCATATCTAAATAATATATTTGGACCAAGATGTGGTACATATTAATATTAGTGTGATAAACTAAATAGAATTATTAATTTATATCTAGACAGTCATTCTAGTGAAAAATTAGTATGCCCCTACCACAAATAATGTTTTTCACTCTTTTGGGATATGATTGGGATTATTAACATTTTCATTATAAATAATTATATACTATTTAAATAGAATATGACCATAAATAAAATAGGATAAAAATAATTTATCATAGATTCAGAGGAATATGTAATGTTTTTCACTTAATATTAAATTTTTTTCGTGTATTTTTGGTTTCCTAATATGATCAATAATTCTCAAAATTATATTTTCGGTTTTGGTCAATGGATTAAACCCAAATGAGTCATGTGAATGAAATAATATTTCTCATAATATACCATATATAATAGGAGATGGGGTGAAATATTTAGTTACTATTCTCACTTAAGAATCTCAAGGTATGAGCTCTAACATGGATAATGTTAATCATTTCAAAACACTATATATGGAGAAACATTACATTTAAGAATTAAAATGAAAATGTTCAACATCCATCTATGGGTACTATATTTTCAACTCCTCATTAGAAATACATTGAAAATATTTTCCAAATTTATTTTCATTGGTATGGAAAATAAATTCAATCTTGGAATCCAATTATTAATATGTCTAATGTGAGAAAATTGAATTCATGTATTCAGAAGAGTTTAACATGATTCATTTCAGTATATATTAAATTTTTATTACGCATAAGAAAATGGATTAAAAATTATGTATTATTATGTTCAAGGATTTTGAATCGATTGGTACATTTTTGGAAAACATTTTGAGACATTCATGATATGATTATGGTATGATCATCTATGATGAATGAATAATTTATTTATTCTATATTGGTTGAAAACAATTTATTCAAACAGAATTATCCATAAGGGTCATTATAACAAATGATGAAATTGTTATATGTGTTCTCAATGTAACACCCAATGGTTATAAAAATAAATTGAAATTCATGAAACATTGTTTTAAATATATAGTTATAACAATCCATTAAACATAATTTTTTTCACTTTTATGTTTTCAATCTCGAAAAAATGGACATACACGGTTGCAATCAGTTTGTTATTTTATGTCTGATATGACCATTATGCATTTTGTTGAATAGTAACATACCCTTATGAATTTTAATGTTACCTTAATTAATTTTATCATTCCCTTTTGAATAATAACATTACCTATGATATTATATATATATATATATAATATTTAACTGAAACTACGATATACCCATATCACGGAATAAGTAAATAAATGTTTTAAAACTGGTATATTTTGAATAATATTTTATTTTATATAAAAAATTAATTTCTCACATTAATAAAATTATTTGGATAATATGGAGTTAATTTTTTCATTCTACACATCGATAAATTGTTTGAGTGATTTTTTTTTATTTTCGTAAATATATGAATTTTTTATGAATTGTGAAATACAACAATTTTCAAATGAAGCTAAATGCAAGATTTATGGAGTTGTGGATGATGTGCTGCTGATGTAATCATACATGTATTGAACTCACATACACATATATTAATTTTTGGTCTTGCAGTCATATATATTTCTTGTCTTGTGGAAAATTAATAAAATAATGATTAAAAAATGAAAAACTCCTCTCATCCTCAATTAATACCACATACTACTCCTATTCCTCCCAAACATCTCAATACTTATGTATTTCCTATGATATACTCAATACTCGTCCATATACCCTTCCCCATGTTGGATACTTTCTGGTTTTTCCAAATGACCAAAACCAAGGGCCTTAATAAGTATCACATGGAGAAGAGATCAAGAGGTAAAAAACCTCTTTTATTTTCATTCTCTTAAATCCATTTCATTTTATATTCAGCTTATTTCCCCACGTCCCCTTATACATGTGGCATGAAGTATCCATTATCATATAAAATCTATATGTAATCATTTTTGTGGAATATTCACCACTATACTTCTTCTCCTCTCCCATGTATTCTAGAAATTAATATATCATCCATGATTTGTCGATTTACCTATATCATGGACGATGTGATTTGAATTTCCTTTACATCATTTATTTATATTTATGAAACCATTTTTATGGATAAACCATATATTATTTTATCCGTTATATTTTTATAATTTAATGAAATGATTTTTTACACGTGATATTAATTATAAAAAAATTAGTTCATTATGATAGAAGATTCACTAAAATGGCATAAAAATATATCACTAATGATTTCAAATATGAATCAACCTAATGTTAGATTTCAAAATTATTAATGTGATAATTTATGGTTACAAAAATATGTAAATATAATTCCATTCCAATTTTGGAGTTTCACATCCAATCGCTAAGAATATTCATTATTAACTGATTATGAAAACCATTTAATGAATGCACCTAAAACAAGGTAAATAACATAATATTATTAATAAATTTGTTGATTTATGTTGTGAGATAATAATATAAGGTGTTATAAGAAATAATATTTTTAATTAATATATTAATTACACTCTTTTTAGGATTATAGGATGTTTAATCTCATTTGGTGTAAGAAGAACCAGAGGTAATGAAATTCTTAACAAAATTTTAATCTTTTTTCTAACCATATACTTTATTCCATTTGAGGAATTTATATAATTTGTGTGGGGAATTATATTAATATTTTTTTTATTTTTATTTATATTCAATACAAATATACTTTCCATTCTATTAATTCTCACTCAAATTATATTTCAAAGGTACTTTCAATTTAAAAGTATCTTCAATGAAAATAAAAAATTTTGTTTATATATATGTGGATTGACTGATTTCTCATAATTTTATGATCTTTTAATACCATGGTATGTTACTAAGACATTTTTATGTTGGTTTAATATCATTATAACTCATGACATGTTTTTTTGATCCCATTATAGCTCATGTTATGTGGGGTTGATCCCATTATAACTAAGTTATGAAGAGTGGGCCCCATTATAGATCTCCAAATAATTGGGTACTCCAAAGGTGGAATTTTACCAAATGTATTTTTCATGTGTAAGGGTGATTGTAATATTGATATGGTAAATATTTCCCAAGGATACTACAATATATTTCCATGCATGTTAAAAAGTTTTTATGACATGGGTTTTATTGGTTTCTGTGTTACCACTTGACTAATGATTTATTTCCATATATCCCTTAGTGAGATTTTTGTGTTAATACCATGTTTTTAAAATTATTTCACATGATCTAAATATGTGTAAGATTAAGAAAGAAGTAATGTTAAATTCCATGAATATTTTTCAACGAAATTACGTTTTATATGAAATGATTTTTATTTTGAAAAATGGTTATTATTTTAAATGTATCCACATGTATGATTATGAGTTTCTATGAATGATTTATGTTGTAATTTACTAATAAAATAAACATGAAATTCTCCACAATATATAATAAGTTATGTCCTTATCTAAAAATCATGACAATGTAATATATTAAGGATGGCTCCTTATAGTTTGTATTAGAGGATGGTTTAGATAACTTTAGGGGTTAAGATAATGTTGAGAGAATACCATAAATAATTTCTACTCTATGGTTAATTTGAAATGATATAGAATTTAAGTATTAACATGTTTATTATTATAATATATGCATGTTCAAAATGGTTTTCCATAGAATATCGGTGAAGCTTATGTAAAAATGAAACAAGAGGTTGATACTTGTCTGAATATACATCCTGAAATAATGGAAATCAGAACTGTACAGTTTGTGACATAAATGGATCATATGGAATAATAAATAAATGGAGGATATATCGATTCTAGAGAGTAACATGATCACACATGAGGAAACATGTCTTTTTTGGAGAATTTTATGAGGCATCATCCTCCAACATTTAGTGGAACCATAGATCCAACAAAATTAGAAGGATAAATCAATGTTCTATAAAAGATGTTTGATGTCATGGTATAATTGGAATGCCAAAAGATGATATGATCCATTCATATTTAAGAAGGTGAAGAAAATAAATGATGGTCTCTAGTGAAGAATACGTGATAAATAGATGACCATGACAGTTTGGAATGGGATGATTATAAGAGTCTATTCTAGAAAAATATTTTCCTAAAACTATTGTACTCAAAATGGAGAAACAGTAATTAGAATTGAAGTAGAAATATTATTATTATATGGAATAATTTTAATCCAATTTTACAATACTTGAGAGGTAGGTACCAGATTATACATGGGATATTGATAGAAAAATTAATAGATTTTACAATATTTTGACACCATTTTTTCATTGAGCATTGGCTCCCCGAGAGTTTAAAATCTTGGAGAATCTTGTTCGTTGTGGTGGAAATGTGGAGATGGAGTATGATAACACATATGTGACTTGTGTTGACAAGAATAAGAAGATTGTTGGTTGGAATTCATTATGGAATAATTCATCAAGGAAATATGATGTTAAGAAAATAAATTTCCCTCCTCATGAAAAGTGTGGTAAAATTCATCTTGGTGAATGTCTTGTAAATTCATAGAAATTATATCGATGTGGAATGTTTGGACACATGTCTCAGATTGTACCAGGAAAATGATCCATAATTTAATGAGAAGATAATGTTGAGAAGCATTAATAGTATGTAATTGGGTAAATTTTCTAATTATTTTCTAAAAGTTGTCACTAAGGTAGAGAATCATAAATATTGGAAGCAAAATGGTGTGGTAAAGTAAATTTCAACCACTTTAATAGATGATGATCTATCAAGTGGGGTTGTATTAGGTATATTACTTGTTTCTATAGCTTATGAAAATTTGGTGATTGAATTGGGGTCTACACATTCCTTTATTTCTTATAAATATTTAGAGAAATTTGGAATTCAACTTCATGAAATGAAACATGAACTCATGGTAAAAACAACTAGAAGAAATATTAACGAAAAAATTAATTATAAGAAACTATCTATCTTTGTATGTGGATTAATTTTACCTGCAATAAATTTTTTCACCTCTAGTAGAGTTTGATTTTATTCTGGGAATAGATTGACTCTCCTTTTATCATGATAAGACATATTTTAGAGAAAAACAAATTGGTTTTTAGAAATAATTTCTATATTTCTACAATAATTAACCCATATCATTGATAAAATATCAGGAATCTGTGAAAATGATAAATATTTTAAATAAAAGATATCATCCTCATATTTTTGAAGATAAAAGTACTATCAATATTTATGATATACTATTGGTAAAGGAATACCTGGATGTTTTTCCTGATGATATTCCTGGGGTTATTAATGATTGAGAGGTTTGGTTTACTATTGACATAGTTCATGATGATAGGACAATTTCTAAACCCCCATATCAAATGGATCAAATTGAATTTCAATAATTAAAAAAGTATTTCATTAATTTTTAGGTAAAGACTCTATCTATCTTAGAACATCACCATCGGGTGCTCCTGCCTTGCTTGTTAAGATGAAATCTGGATCACAGATACATATCAGTGATTATAGATTGTTGAATAATATTACTACTAAAAATATGTATCCATGGACTCATATATTTTATTTGTTTGATGAACTGTATGGGGAATATTAATTTTCATAAGATGACCTATGTTTGGGGTATAATCAGTTGAATGTAAAGGATGCAGACAACACAATGTCATCGTCTCACACTACATATGGTCATTATGAATTTGTAGTCATGCCTTTTGGGTTAACTAATTAACCTATTGTATTCATGGATATTATGAATATAATATATCATGAGTTAGTGGAAAATATTTTGGATCTATTTATTGATAACATTTTTTTATATTCTATATGTAATGAGGAGATTGAAAATCATATAAGGCTTGTTTTTCAATGCTTAAAAGAATATAAATTGTATGAACGACTCAGGAAGTGTGATTTTTTGTTTCAACATATTTTTTTCCTTGGGATGATTGAAAATAAGTATGTAATAACATTTCATCCTACAGAAACAAAACAAGTTGATGAATTTACAATACATACAAATGTTATAGATATACTTATTTTTATTGTATTAATATGTTATTACCGATGGTTTTTTAAAATATTTTCAAGTTTATATGGCCCGCTAACTAAGTTAACAGGAAAAGTTTTTAATATTTTTGGATAGAATAATGTGATGTTGGTTTTTATAAACTGAATAAGTTATTGGGGGAATGCTCCAATTTTGTCCTTGCCTTCCTGAAATGGTGATTTTTTCACCTATAGTGGTGCTTCATTGAAGGGACTTGGAAGTGTTT
This sequence comes from Viscum album, assembly GCA_963277665.1. Lineage (NCBI taxonomy): Eukaryota > Viridiplantae > Streptophyta > Magnoliopsida > Santalales > Viscaceae > Viscum > Viscum album. The sequence goes on along the minus strand of OY728120.1, from coordinate 22,526,328 downwards.
TGATGCATAACGATCATGTAATTTCATATGACTTGAGAACACTAATATATCTTGATTTAAATTATACCACATATTATTTGTAATTGGAATCAATGGTTTTCACATTGAAAATTTGGATTAATCATTAATATAGATCAAATTGTCAAATATATACTGACTATAGAAGTATGAACTATATATTCACATAGAAGGAATTAAACTTGATACCTATAAGATAGCTAGAACTAATCCAGGATTATGATTCCATGAATCATTACAATCTTATAAAAGAAAATATAGTGGATAATGGATTGAGTCAGAAAAGTAATGTTAAACTAACCATGACATGTTTAGAACGTGATCTTTTGGTAAATAATTTGATGAACATTGGATTAGAAGTTATTGCTGATGGAAATACATATTATTTGTTTCATGTTTTAGAGAAGTTATATTTGTCAGACAGTATTTAGAAAGCATAGAAGATAGAGTGTGAGCTACAAAAAAGTAGAATTGGTTTAATTGTGCAAGTTTCAAGAATGTATCCTTGATAATGATTGTGTTTTAAAATTTAGATAATGGTTTTTGTGCCTTGTGTTTCCTAGTGGAAGAATTAATTTTCGTGTGATACTCATAGTTCTCCATTTTTAGTTCATCTTGGTAGTAAAATGATGTATAGAGGGCATCAGGAGTATTACAGCTAGGATGAATGAAAAGGGATATTTCTGAATTTATTATGAAATGTTTAACATTAACACATGTTGAAGCATAGTGGTAGTTACTTAAGGTAGTGCTCAAATCATTACCAAAGAAAGAGTGTAAATGGGAAAATATATCGATAGAATTTGTTGTGGGACTACCAAACAATTCTAGATGTAATAGTGCGTTTTGTTTTATTGTTGATCAGCTATATAGATCTGCAAATTTTCATTCTATTCGAGATATAATGACATTATATTGGCTTTCTAGATTTCACCTCAATGATATTTTCTTGTTAAATGGAATTCTGCTTTCCATTGTATATGACTAGAATCCATGGTTAACTTAAAAGTTTTGTAATGGGATTCATAATTCGATGGGAACAATATTAAAATTCAGTATATATTTTCATCCAAAATCCCATAGGTAGTTAGAATGGACCATTAATAATTTGGAGGATATGTTTCGAGCTTGTTAAATGAAATAACAGGGAATTTGAGATCAACATATTTATTTAGTTGATTTTTCTTATAATAACAGTTTTCATTCCTGTATAATGATGTCACCTTTTGAGGCATTGTATAGGAAGTGGGGTAGATCTCCAAATTTTTTGGATGATATTGGGTAATGAATTTTTTTGGAACCGTAATTTGTGAAGGATGTGAATGACAAAGTGAAAATGAGCCAGCATAACATGAGGACAGATCAAAGTTAGTAGACAATTTATGTAGATAATAGGAGAAAAGTCATTTAATTTGAGGTAGGTGATCATTTTATCTTGAATCAAACCCTTGAAAACTATAATGAATTTTGTTAAGAAAGGGAATTTGAGTCCACAGTTCATTGGAAATTATTAAATCCAAGATAATGTTGGACTTGTTTCTTACTGAGTATCATTGCCTCTGAGTTTATCATTGGTACATAATGTTTTTCATGTTTTGATGATGAGGAAGTATTTGAAATATTCATCTCATGCTCTATTATTGAAAAAAGTTAAGCTGGAAGGGAACCATAGTTGTGAAGATGGAACAGTTCGAATACATGATCGAAGTGAACAATTATTTAGGAATACGGTAATCTACCATGTATTGGTTCTGTATAGAAACCACATGGTTGAAGTAGGAACATGTAAATATGAATGTTCTTTGTGGTAATTATGTCCTCACATCTTTAATAAGTAAATAAAATTGAGATGATTAAATTTTCTGAATGCCGGGATAATATAACAACCCATCATTTAAAACAAAATTAAATTCATGAAACATTTATTTAATTAGATAGTTAAAACTATCCTGTAAACATAATTCTCCAGCTTTTATTTTTTAAATATTGATAATTATACATACACATCTGCAATTAGTATGTCATTTAGAGTCTATTAAGACCAACATAATTATGGGTGAATAATTAAATACCCTTAATAATAGTAATACTACCCTTATGAATAGTAACATTTACTTATGAATAGTAAAATCACCTTTGATTGTATATATATAATATTTAATTGAAGATTGATATTCCCATTACATTGAATAATTAAATAAATGTTTTAAAAATGGTATTTTACAAAAAAGTTATTATTTTATTTAAAAATATAATTTCACATATTTATACAATAATATTTATAAGATGGAGTTCATTTTTAGATTTTATACATCGAAAAATTATTTGTGTTAATTTTACGGATTTTTCTGAAATACATAAATTTTAATGAATAGTGAAATACAAAAATCCAAAAAATAAGATATATAAGTGATTTATGGGGTAATGGATAATGTTATGATGATGTAAGCACATTTAGTTTGAACTAAGACTCACTTATTATAATTTTTGGTATTAGAATCACAACTATTTATTATATTGTGGAAAATTAATAATATAATGTAAAACTCCTCCACTCCTCCAATATAAATACCACCCCCTCTTCCTCACACAACTCTCAAGACATTATCCATATCTATGGTCTACCCAATACTCTTACCAAGAACCTTACTCACATCCATGTCCTTCTGGTTTCACCAAAAGGCCAAAACCATGGTCCATAAGAAGGATCTCAAGGAGAAGAGATCAAAAGGTAAACATCCACTTTGGTTTTCTTTCATTTCTTTTCATTTTCGTTTCTATTCATCTTCTATACTCACCTCACCTTATACAAGAAGAATTAATGATCCAATATCATATAAATTTAGGATTTTATTATATTTATATATGATTCAACACTATACATCATCTCTTGTCCAACTTATTCTAGAAATTAAAACACTTCCACTGATTAGTCTATTTACCGACATCATGGATGATGTGATTTCAATTTCCTCTATAACATTAATGGCTGGTCATGAAACCATTTTTAGGGTTAAAAAATAATTTATTTTTTATATTATATCTTATATAAGGATATGGAATCATTTTTTAAACATGTTATTAATTTATAAAACAAAATGACTTCATTATGATCGATGGATTTCAAAAAATAACTAAACAAATATCAATAATGTTTTATCTTTTCAATCATCCTCATGTCAGAATTAAAAATTATATATTGGATATATTATGGTTTTGGAAATAATTAAATATCATTCCATTCCAATTCTACAGTTTCACATCCAATCGAAATGAATATTCATCTTGAACCGATCATGAAAACCATGTAAAGAACAAACCCAAATCAATTAAAATAACAAATTATTATTAATAAATGTTTTGAATGATGTTGTGAAATGATAATATAAGGTGTTATAAGTAGTAATATTTTTCATTATGATATTAATAAAACTCTTTAAACAATTATACAATATTTCTAAACACATTTTAAGTAAGGCTAACTAGAGGTGAGGGAATTCGTATCCTGATAATCATTCATTGTGTCAACCTTCTATTTTATTCAATTTTAGGTATTGAGATTATATTTGTGATGAAATTTTTTATATTATGTTGTATTATGTTTAATTACAATGTATATGAATATCCTTTTGATTTATTAATTCTCAATAAAATTATATTTCTATGGGACATTCCTTTTAAAAGTCTAATTAATGAAATTCAAAAATATTTTTTTTATATATAAATGGAATGAGTGATTTCTCTAAACTTCCTGATACTTTATTAACATTGTATATTTCTTGGATATAGTTATGTTGGGTTAATCCTATTATAAAATAATATATTTTTGGTTTATCCCATTATAGCTTAACATATGTTGGCTTTAGCCCATTATACCTCAAGATATGATGGGTGAGCCCCATTATAGCTCTACAATTCATTAGGTACTCTAGAGGTGGAATTTGAAAAAAATGGATAATACAAGTGTAAGGGTGATTTTAATAGTGATATGGTAAATATGTCCCAAATAAACCACATGATATTTCCATGCATGGTAACATGTTTTTATGATATTGGTTTTATTGGTTTTTATGTTATCAAATCACAAACGATTCCATTCCTTATATCCCTTACTGATATTTGTATGATCATCCCATGTTTTTAATTATTTCACACATTATTATGATATCTGAGATAAATATGGAATTAAATTTAATTTTCATGATGATTTTTCAAAGAAATTATTTTTTATGTGAAAAGTTGTATATTTGGTAAAAAAATTGATATTGTTTTAAAAGAATCCATGGGTTTGATAATGAGATGTTAGGTATGATTTAAGTCCTAATTATATAAAACACTAAACCTGAAATGATCCAAAATGTGTTAGAATGCATGTTCTTGTCTAAATATAAGGATTATATAATGTATAAGGATATTTCCATATACTTAATGATAAAATTGATGTTGGATACCATTATGTATATAGTGATAAGAAAAATAATATTGAGTTTTTTATTGAAGCATTAAGGGTATCTCTCATGGAGGGATATAAATGCTTCATATTACCACCTTAAAATAATATTGGAAATAGAACTTTGGTGAGTTACTAAAATGATTAACAAGATGTTAAATCTATTGTATTCATGGGTATTAAGAAAAATAATGTCGATTTGATTTAAAGAGGACAATAAATGAGATGAATAGAGATAGATCTCAAAAAAATAGACCACACATAGATCAATGATATAGATGCCTGAATTTGTTCATTTATGGGAATGATATCCTTAATTTAGGTGAAATTGTGAATAATAAGCCACGAAAAAATATAAATTAATATGGATTATTTAATGATTATCCACTTAAAACAACTAAATTTATCATTGAACATTATGTCACACATATCCTACACTACAGAATTGGGGATTTCATTTTTCATTTATATAAACTTTCCATATGAAAATTTAATAGTTCAACTATTATTGAACATTTATGTTATTTAGAGTATTTAGGAGCTCTGTCTTTATTGATTCTATATAAATTTATGGAATATGGGTATCATATTTTATATTTTAAATTAAAAATTGATCATCTATCAACATATGGATATGCCAAAAATTACATTGGATTTTTTTGTCAAGGATAAGAGCATAATGAATTATTAAATGACAATTAATATTTTGGAATAATATATTACATTATGATGAGTTTATTTTTAGTAAATACATAGTATATTTTTGACAATATATAATGAAGAAATAATCATTTCGGTAAAAGAAATTAAGTGTGATTGAAATTATACATGAAATTTATTTTGAGCATCATGGATGTATATGAGATCAATTAAATTTAATATTTTGGTTTCAATATAATTTAATCTTATTTTTTATGTCCCTTATGGTTTTCTATTTACGAAATGGATTTAGATGAAATATAAGTGTTATTGTTGATGAAATAGAGAGTAATGAATTATATTAATACACATATGAAAACAATTTATATAAATATATTAAAATATTTATTCAAATAATGAATGAAATATCATTTATTCATAGATATTCAAATCATTTAAAATCTAATATTATTTCTTCTATCATGAGAAAATCATTATAAATACTAATTTGTGGGATTTCAACATGATTTATAAATTAAATGAATCCTAAAAAATCGATGAAAATTTCATTAATAAATAAAATTCAATCATGTATATAAATTATCATTGGTCCTATATATTGACATTTAATGAATCTATTTACTTTAGGAAATTTATTTGGAATTAAAATCTTTTTCCTTTTATCTTTTGTTTTGGTTAATTTTTTTTCTTATAACCACCCATTGAATTTATCTTTTTTGAATTTTTTTTCCCCATGTCTATTCTATCTATCACTATTTTTTTCCATGGACTATAGTTTTCCAATCCATTGACTATTATTTTACATCCCAGCAATGGTATCCTAATCTGAGAACCAGATTATCTATTTTATAGTTAACCATTATGTTTTCAACTTCTATTTTTCCAAGGATGTTTTATTATCCCAAGGTATGATTTTGGTTTTCAAAAATTTAATTTTATAATTTGGAAATTTTTTTTATCACAGTTATAATTTTTAGCGGAAGAATGATAAACCACTGGATTTTATAATATATTTCTCAATGAATACAATTTAAATTGTTCGATAACATAATTGACATGAAATGATATATTATAATGAACATAAACATATTATTAAATAGCCAATAAATTGATAGGTATGAATTGGGTTAATGTAAATATGATATATATATATATATATATATATTACATAATTATATTCAAGTAGTTAATTCAAAATATCTAAGGAAACAATTTCTATTAATGTCATTTAACATATCAAAAAACAAGGTTTCTTCAAAAATTGGTTTTATTGAACATTGTGAATGACTATTATAATTAATTTTTTCAAAATTTAGATATATAATTTTATAAAAATTATGAAATTTTAAATTAATAACATCAAAAATATATTATTTTTAAATTTAGTTTTTTTTCAAAAATAATGGATTCTTTAGGGAATAATGAAAAATATCGGTTGTTGAAAAACTATCATTACATTTCATTGAATGGTTCTATTATTAGATGAATATGATATTATATTAATATATATCATTTAAAATTATAAAATATAACAAATAATTTATGAATCATAATTACACTGGATTTTTTATAAGATCATTTTTGTATAATTACACATTTTTCAAATATTGTTCCGAACCAGATAATATTTTTTTTAATTTTATTTAATTTATAAAATCACTATATAATAAAAACAATAATTGATATTTTTAGACAATTTATTAAATTAAATTATTTTTTATTAAAGTAATGGTTTTTAAATATTCATTGAAAATTAATAAATACAAATTTATAAATAAACATATATTTTTCTACAAATTGTTGTCATTGTGATTTGGGTGATTTGTCTAAATGTATATATGAAACTAATATAATATCTATATTGAAAAGTTGATTCTATTTTTGGGAATTATTATGATAACATTTGGTATACAGGATCCTTTTATTATATGTCACTATTAATAGTATCATGGGAAAAACTATTTGACCTCAGTTATTGAGAATCAGTTAAAATATGGTTGAAATTTTAGAAAATGAATTAAATATTCAAAAAATGGCCATTTATATTATTTTTTGATACTATTTTATCTATTTTCATATATTTTTATAAAATATGGTATCATGGTTCCGTTTAACTATTATAGTCACACTTATACTAATTTATGAAAAGGATAAATGTAGAATTATACAATTATGATTATTAAAGCTCTAAATATTAGGGTACAGATAACAAGAGGAATTTTCATAATAAATATTATTATGTTATTTATTTATTAATTAGGTTATAATAATAAAATATATAAATTTAAATGATCAAATTATAACGTTAAGGATCATGCAATGCTAAAAACGTATTTATTCGATTTGATGATATATAAAATAATTGAATTCAAAAAAATTAACATATAAATTTAAATGGAATAATTTTGATCCAAAACATTTTATACTAAATAAAAAATTATTATATTTTTTGAATGTTTTTTATTTGAATTATTTATCTATATGGTTGGAATTAATGTCAATGTAAATGAATTATTTCCAAAATGACATTAAAGAAATTTTTTTTAAATATTTATTTTTATTTTTCTAAAAAACAATAATATATATATATATATAGGATAATTATAAATATTAATTATCTATATTTTTTTAAAACCTAAATTAATTATATAATATATAGATTATAAATAAAATCATAACTATTTTAAAAAACATTATAGTCATAGTTTCTATTAAAATTTGTTATCAATTGGGTTAAAACTAAATACATGGTTTAGAATGACATAATTATAAGAACTACAACCCTAGGAGCGTAGAACCAAATGTTACCTTGTTACAATGTTTGTAGTCTCGATAAATAATATCGCAAGGAACCATTTATTTTAGTACTATTGTAAGGATTGGTACATAAATCCATTACATTTAACATTTTAAGATGATATATTGTCCCTAATGTAATATAATTTTTTTTGGAATCCTTAATCCCTTTAAATAATTTTCCTTGATTCATGGGATGGTGAACCATGTATGTGTGCGATAAAATTATTAAAAATGATTAAATATACATTAATTTATCATTATTAAAAAAACACCAATAGTATGGAATTGTAAAAAAACTAAAAAGCCGTTCAACATAATTATTACATTTTGAACTAAGTATAATATGAATGGAATAGATTATTATTAAATAATTACATATAAATTATCACATGAAAATGAAACAAATCCATGTATATCATAATTATAAAAATTATCACAATGACATAGATAATTAATCTCATAATTATGGAATGTGTTACATTATATATTGTAATACCTCATTCAATGTCTCATTTCGAAATATTTTTTATAAATCATTAAGGCCTAAGAAAAATCACCAAACTAATTTCTATCATTACACCTATGAATGAATTGATGTGATATGTTGGGTAATTCCTCTCATTTATTATTTATATTCCATTAATATTTTAAATGGGAGATTAAGAATTCGATACATAATCAATATAAAAATTCATATTAAAAAATAACCATATGAAATGCTAAAGTTTACACATTCAAACTTATCATTGACAAATCAAATAATTTTGTAGGATTTTATGATTACATCATATAAAAAATAATGTATATGGGTAACAATGTGTTATTCTTATAATTGAATATAAATAAATAATATCCTTACAAACATTTTGAGGGAAAATCCTATTTATTTTAATATTTAATTTTTAAAACTATAAATTTACAGATCTAAAAAATGAAATTAATTATGGAATCCTGTATATTAAGCATAAAATGAAATATAAGTCATAATTATAGATAAATTCATCCATATATATTATTTTAAAAGAAGCAATCCTTTCATATTTTGGGGAAAAATATAAAAATCCAAACACTACGCTGTTCAGAAAATAAAACGAATATAACATTGAACTGATATTTTAAAAATAAAAATAATGGTAAAAATATAATTAATATATCATTTTTATTATTATAATGATTCTATAAAAAATTTTTGAAAATATTTATACATAATAAAATATTCTTAGAGTTGAACAAGAATGTTGGTTTTTCATAAAATATTATTTTATTGACTTCATTAAAAACTTTTAGGAAAATTAAATGAAAAAATATAGATTCTATAAATAATATAATTATAATTATGTTATTAGGTTTAATAATGAATGGTTAGGTTATATCACCATCATAGACTTAAATATTAATAATCATAAATAATATGAAGATTAAGAAATATACAATTACAACTTTTATAACATTTGAATCATATCCCCCATTAATGAAATAATTTAAAATGAAATATTAAATTCCATAAATATATTTACACCAGGGATATAACATATAGTAAATTTATTAAATACCTTTTATAAAAATGAATAGGTGAATAATGAAAAATACATATCAATTAAGATAAAATTGAGTCGACATTTCTTTAAAAGATCATACCATAGAATTGAGAATTAATCATTGGAAAAAATATTTTTCATAATATAAATTTGTTCTCTACTGAAGAAAAAATGAGATAAAATCCATTAAATGTGTTAGGACCAGTCAAATACATTATTTTTCATCCTAAATAATAATATTATATTAAGTATTTAAATATTAAATAATTATTTTATTTTTTTTTATTTTTTTATTTTATTTTATTTTACGTTATTTTTTATAACTTAATCCTTTAATTTCATGATGGGCGTTTTGATGTTATTCAGTTTAAATGACTAAAATTACATTGGTGGTTTGATTGTTGTAAAATGGGTAATTATTTCTCATATCTAGAATATTAATCTTGAAATAATTATAACTATTATATGTAAATTATAATTTTTAAGAAAACCCTGATATTTGGTCATGAGAGATGAATTATGTTACAATTCTATATATTTAAAGAAATATATATGATGGCCTCCTACGCGGTTGTTTCATTTCATCCTAATGCGTGGATAAAATTTATAATTTTTATTTTTGTCCAAATATTTCACTAAATATATTGGTTTAGTGTAGTGGTAGTGTGGGTTAAAATCCAGAAGGAGACTTCCATTTTTATCTTGAAGAACTCAAGATTCAATTTCTAAAAAGAGGTCCTTTCTAGAAGTAATTTTCTTTGGAATTTTGTTATGAGTTCTAATTGGGATGACTTCTATTTAAAAAAGTGGGATCAGGATCATGTCTAGTTTCTTGCTGAGAGATGTACTATATGTATAACATTGTAATGGTCATATGTATTAGGCTGTGAAGCATAAAGTGTCACTAGTTGACTTTTGTCTTAGTCTCCTATATCAACATATGATATACCTATTTTTTTGTCAAACAAATGCTACAGTTTTAGCGCATTAAGTTTGGATTCAAAGGCATAACGTTTCTTGAGCTAGTTATTGTAGCTCATTCATCTACAATTAAGATCGGGCCATGTTTTTGGTTGTCCCGTGGTCATGTATTTTCACAAAACTTGGACAGAACTAGAATTAATATCCTACTTAATACTTCAATTAGACATTCCATTTTTATATTTATAAAGTGCATTTAAATTAATAGGATACGTCTCATGATCCATAGCCATACATATTTAGCTACTCATGGAATTATGGAATACAATTTACTAAATGATAGATATCATATTTGATATATCATAAAACATTAATAGAATCAGTATCATGTAAGAGGATTGGGAAAATTTTGAAATAAACATTCACGACGTGATTCAAAATTATATATAGAACATACTTAAGAAAGAGGAATGAATGTCAAATAAAATTAGAGTAAAATAAATTGAATGTTTTGATGAGTAGAAACTTCACGACTCTTGGAATAATAAAAATGCACAAAATATTAAGGAATTGTGGGTATTTGTGGAAAAAGGGATAAAACATTCGCAAGGGATTAAGAGGAAGAAGAGATTCTCATCTAGATGTGTCTGGAATGCTCTTCTATGACTCTGCATATATATGAGATTTTGGTCATGGCATGTACCTGTGGTACACAACTTGTACCCTTGATCTGCGTCATTTTCCTATGGATCTGTATTGTTTCATGCTTGTCTTGCACATTAAGGAGTTTGAATTGGTACAATACATGGAAAACCTACTAACGACATGTACCATGCATTCATTCAGATCAGTTTGTGTGTTCCTTTTAGTGGGTTGATCACATACTGTGCAGTCACATAAACATAGAGGATATGTGGTATGAATGGAATCATAGGTCATGGTGGCAGCTAGTGTTCATGAGATATGGTAGACTTAAGTACTCTATTATCTGAGATAAAAGGCAGAACATGACTATCGTGGACAATAGAGGATTCAAAGATGCTTGACATGATACAGAAAAAAATAGAAATAGTGAAAATAAAACACATAAAAAAGAGAAAATGAAATTAGTTTGTTATATAAAAGTGTCTATAAAGAATTAAAAAGTAAATATGGAATGACATAGTCAACACCCAACTTAAAAAATTAAAGTTCCCCAAAAACCCAAATGTTGGAAAGAAGTCAGATCATGGGTCCTCAATGATAATCTCCTCTAGTGTTAGTCCAATAATGGGTGTCATGACTGTCTGGCGCATCGAAGCAGTGTCTATTGTAGTCGGTGGTCAGGTAATAGGGGAAGTGGAGGGTGTGGGAATACATGTAGATTGATGGGTTTTGGTAGGTGGTGGGGAAGTATAGAACTGTACTGGGGATTTGGATCATGCAATGAGATCTTCAAAGGTACCTTCAGAGGTGTACTCTCAATGGAAACCAACTTGCCCTACCGGGACTACTCAGTCAGAATATCCTACTTGGTGGTTGGGTCTGTGAGATTGTAGGGGAGGTCTAACTGGAAGGATAATGGTGGGGGAAGGGTGGATGACAAAGGGACAGCCGTGGTGGTTAACGGTGATGGGGTAAAAGAGGGAGACCCAATGAAGTGTAGGGGAAGATGGGTAGAGATCTGGAGATGATTTTCCTAATAACTTAGAAGAAAACCCCAAAACTATTTGGGGTAGGATGTGTGGTCCAAAGGGAGGTATTTGGGCTAGGGGATGGCCTTATTGGAGGTCGTTTGGTGGAGGTAGGCAGCTGGGGAGGAGGGGATGCTGTTGTTGCGTCGTCTTCCTGCTCATGAGGTGTGAGTTCCTGTACACCTAGCACCATGAAATAATTATCGTCATCATTTACCATCATCTTAAAATTATGAATGTGAAAGAGATAATTTAGCTCCACTTGACCAATAAAGGTGAGTGGTAGAGATTCCTTGAAGATGGAAAGATATCGGGCTAATCAGGTGATACAAGATTTACCCCTCACTATGTCCCTCTTCCTCTAAGTCAGGGATTTGATGTTTGAAGTGAATTTGGTGGCCATATATAATTATGGACCACCCTTGGAAGATGCTAAAATCAGTACATCCATCTAGCTAACATTTACATTGGTCTCATTTCATGTGAACCATCCATGCACCACAGTTCGATGTAAGATACAAATATTTAAGCCCTGAATCTGAGTTAACATCGTATGTTGAGGATCTGGATAGGATTGTGTTTCATGGGATATTAACGGCCAAAATGGTACAGAGATATCGAGAGGTGACTAGAGATGAAGCATAAAATAAATACAAAAAAAAAGACAAACTCCTATGTTTATATTCCACGTCTGACCCCAAACTCAGTAAGAGAAAACATGTGTAGGCATCCACTGAGGAAGAAATGAAGATTGCTGACGCCCATTTCAAAGGATTCCAAAAACTCTAAAAATATCTCTCTGAATGTCTCCTTGAGAAAAATGATAACTGTTCCAATGTGGAGAGTATCTAGGAGATTATTGACGACATCGATAATGTTCATATAAGTGAGTGTATGCATGTCAATGGTCGTGATGTTTTGTATGGGTTTCACTTGTAACATGAGAAGATTAACCCCATGCACTAGGTTGGAGTAATGTAAGATTATTTTTAGGTGCCTTTCATCATCACTGTATGTGGTGGTGGTTTTTGACCACGCCTGAGGAGTTGGGGCTACACATGGTGTGTTGGGTACAGGTGGCACATCTGGGGAGGTCTCCAGATTCTTTTAAGAATGTTGTTCTTTATAAGGGGAATATGAAGAGGTGTTGGTAGAGGACACTGAGGGATATGAGATCTTGGTGTATTCTATGGAATAGGGCAGTTTTTGAGGTAATAAATTGTTGGGAGAGGGTGGTTCATAGTTAGGGTAGTAGGCCAGAGTGGCGATATGGGAGGGCAGAGAAAAAGTGGGGTGATTAGGTTTCGAAATAGGTGGGGGTGAAGAAGATATGGAAGGGTTCATTGGTAAAGGAGGTTGGGTTAGAGAAGGGGCCAGGGTAGTTGTGTGATGTGTTTTGTGAATGTTCAGGTCATGACCTGCATTTAAAAAAAAATATGCCACTCTACACGATGTGTACAGATGAGTCACATCATGTATAGGAAGAAAAATGGATTTATGGGGCATAAAATGTTTCACGATGTGTATCAGTGGTACACTACATGTACTGAGGAGTTATTGGAACAAAAAGTTGACCCTTTTATGTCTCACCATTCGTTATTCCTGAATCCAATAGATGGCAATCCTAATATAACGTATCTAATAACCTTCCTACCTTGTATTTCCTCCCATTCAGTCCTTCCTTTAACATGGAGAGCATGATGCCTTTTAATGGTCAGTTGAACATGAGGATGAAGACACAACCTTAATGTAATGGTTCTTTAGTGATCATTAATCATTAACTATTGACCTTTAATTGGGGTTCTCCATGTTGTTGAATATAAATTATTCTACAAGAAAAAATATGGATGACCTTAAAAGGGCAAGACCATGAAGACGCCAACCTTCATGGGAACATTATTAATCATGAATTAATGAGACAAACCTTGTTCCCCTGACTCAAATTTTGTTAAGAAATTGGTTTTTCATGCCAAATTTTCGTTTTTTTGGTTCAAATTCATCTGTTTTCATAAGGATATTTCCTAATTTCATCCAATGCATTCAATTGTAATAAGTGTTTATCTCCATAATTTTCATGATTCAGATTAATTTTATGAATTACCAAGAACAAATTATATTCCAATTCCACTGGAAGATGGCATGGTTTACCATAAATCAGTCAAATGGGGTGGTTCCAATTTTTGGTTTGTACACAGTTCGATACACCCATAATACATCATCATTTTTCATTCCATAATCACATCTTTTTGTTTTGATAGTATTTTCTAAAAACATTTCCACATCCCTCTATTAAAATACAACTTTCCCACTTCATTGTCGGTGATAGGGCGTTTGGTGTAATAGAGAATGCCATATTTTTCAATCATTTTGTGCATTGACTATTTTCATAAATTAGTTTCATTATCACTGATGGGTAACTACTGAAATCCCAATTGTGCGAACACATTCATTTGAGGAAAATTCATGATGAAATTTTTTGTGTCGTGTGTTGTTTCTTCGGTGTCATCCCATTTAGAAACATAGTTTAGAACCACTAGAATGTAATTCCTACCATGGGACGAAAGGAATGGTCCCACAAAATCAATGACCCCAGTGTCAAAAACATCAACATCCAGATTGGAGTTTTCAGGAATTTCAGTTATTTTACTAATGTTTCTAGTTCATTGAAATCTGTCACATTTTTGGAAAAATCTCCATGCATTGGGATACTTTGAGGGATTTAAAATTCAACTTTGTAGGATATTTTCCACAATGCGATTTGGTCCATGATGGCCTCCAGTTGGTGATGTGTGGCCCATTTCTACCAAATATTGTATCACTGACTCTTGGCCATATCATCATAATAGGTCATCTGCACAATTCCTAAATAGAAACAGTTTTTCCCAAAACTATTATTTGGCATCAGAAATAAACTTCTTGCATAGCTGGTAAGAGAGGACATGATATAAATAACATATGGCCAGATATTTGGCCATATCTAAAATCCTAGGCTGGGTTTTAACAAAAAACAATGTCTCATTTGGAATACGTACATCAATATCAGACTGACTTTATACATTAATGATGTTTATAGGTATCACTGAGAGGTGGTCAGCAATGAAATTTTTTGATCCTTTGGTTTCCTTGATTTCAATATTTAAATCATGTTGAAAAAGTATCAAGTGTATCAAACTTGTTTTTGCATCATTCATTCTCAGCATGTATCAAAGAAAGACATGATCTGTATGGATGATGTCTTTGGATAGAATGAGGTATGAACGTAACATGTCAATGGCTGATAATATATCTAGTTGATTCTTCTATTTAGTCATATAAATTAAATGGGATTAATTCAATGGTTGTATAGCCTAAAGGATTGGTTGAAAGATGATTTCTATACATTGTCCAAGCAAAGTTCCAATAACAAGATTTTTATCATCACGCCAAAGCTCAATTTTTTTTATCAATGGTTGGTGAAATGATAACCAGAGACGCAATTAGACTATGTTTCAGTGTTTCAAAAGCTTGTAGGTAATCCTCCTAAAATTGAACATAATTTCCTATGAAAATAACTATTTTAATTGATGTGCGACATTAGAAAAATATTCTACAAATCGTCTGTATAATTACGCAAGCACATGGAATCTTTTATACCTTTTATTGATGATGGTTCTAGTTGATACTTGATGACCATGATCATAGAATGAATAACCTCAATGACTTTTGTAGATATTTTTTCCCTATAACAATTGTTTCATGAACCATAAAGTTACATTTTTTACAATTCAGAACTAAGCATTTCACCACGCAGCATTGGAGATCCAGTTCTAGATTTCATAGACAAAAATCAAATAATATCCGATATATAGTGATATTTTCAATGAATATTTCATGAAATTCTTGATCCATATCAAGAATGATTTGTTTCATGCATCTTTGTAATTTTTTTGGTGCGTTTCTGTTGGTGCTATAATATTTTCCAGAAAGGGGTGAAGAAAAATAGGCTCAGTGCGCTACCTCGTGAAGTACTGACGTAGAGCCCCCCAAGCAATGTAGTTACTCTCCGCAAACACCCCTTACGTTCTCAAACCCACCACGAAGTGTGTGACATGGTACCTCTCCGCGAACGCCCCTGACGATCACAAACCTATCGTGAAGCATGTGGATGGTACCTCTCCGCTAACCCGGTTGACGTTCGCGACCTGCCGTGACGCCACCGAAGCCCCCTTCGCGCCACGTGAGATCTACTTCACGATGCCCCTTGCCAATAAATACCGAGATCCCACTAATCCCAATGAATGGACAATCCGACCATTCAGCTTCTCAGATCCCAAATCGCAAAGAACTCATTGCTCAGGGAATGATAAGCTCTGGGAGGTATTTTTTGCTTTGCAAGAGGCCACCGCCTTGTCTCATTTTGAGCCTCTCTTTCAAGAGGGATGCCCTTCGTAAGCCCTAAGGGCATTCTGGAAGGAAGGGGATCCCATAGGGGACCTGAGAAGTCTCAAAGAATTTATGCTTCACAAAACACCCCTCCTGTACACGTGATCCACATTCCAAGGCAGGGTCACTGTACTTCAAGAAGCACACTGCTTCACGGCACTTTGCAACCCGAGGCACCAGTGATTCCCAAGGCAGTACTCCATGAACACACATCCAATTCATGAAGCACATACCGATTGCACCTCCTCCATATGTTAAGGCTATGTCACCCCACTTCGTGAAGCACACAACTTCACAAGTTCCCTTCACCACGCAGAGAAACCGAGCTCCACAAGGCCTCTGCCTATGGACCCCTATGTTTGGTCATTCCTTTTCCTGAGCGACCCTCCAGGTATGCAAGATGTGACTTCAAAGTCCCCTGGATGATACCACCCGTTGCGTTGCTTCACCTAATGATTCTTCACATAGAAAATCTAATGTCTATTGCTTCTTCGCATAGCCACGTGAAGATGGACCCCTCGATGGTTCACCCTACAACCCCCCTTCACCACTGCATTGCTGGTACCTTCCCTCCCACAAGGAGCAGAGGGTAACAGTTATGTATGTCCTAGGGGTGCGGAGTAAACCCACCTCATCTGAGCTATAGGATGTTAAACTGCCAAGCACCTCATCCTCAAAACATGACGTTAAACTGTGATTCATCCCCCTGCCTCGCACGTAGGGTCCCCCCGACTTGAACATTCATTACGCCCATATCCCCCTGGTATCGCCATGGGATTATATCCTCCTTTTGGGAGTGGCATTTGTCTACAGGGGAAGGGAGACCATCTTGGTGTAATCCCCTAGTTATTCATGTGGAAGGTATCACCCATGCACCTTGTACTTCCCCACCACCAGGGCCAGCTGAGGGCGTGATAGACAACAAGGCTCCTCCTTTCTTCGGTCCCAAATCCCTCTCCCCCTACGCTTTGTCGCCTTCGGGGCTCCTTCATGGAGTAAGTCCCAACACTATGGGACACGTAATGTGTAAGACCCTCTCCATTTCCAAAGGACACACCCTTCACGATGTGATCTGTAGGTCCCTGTAACCTATTTTTTCTCACAACAAGCATGACTCTAATGGGCTTAGAGTGAGCACCGACCATGACACACCCGGGGCCACCTCAGAGTGTATGCCCCAAAACCCATTGCCCGCATGACGTTAAACATCACATCCGAAATATGAGGACATTGATCCATGTCAAGGAATGGTACGTAGGAAGCCTCCACGAGGTTTAATCTCACTACTCGGTCTCACCGACCTCCTTCACATCTATTCACCCCCATCCCGCATAATGTTAAACTTTATTCCACAATAGTCTGAACTACGAGGACTTTGATCCATGTCAAGGCAAGGTACATAGGAAGCCATCACGAGGTTCAATCCCACCACCAGTGGACCCCCGGTTTCACCTTCAAATCTGTTCGCAGACAAAATCCTTCCTGTACTACGGGGACTTTGATCCATGTCAAGGCATGGTATGTAGGAAGCCTCCAAGTGGTTCAAGCCCACTGCCTGACTATTTATTCATGTAAGGTTTTACACCAATGTCCCCCATGACGTTAAACTTCACATCCGAACTAAGAGGACATTGATCCATGTCAAGTCATGGTACGTAGGAAGCCTCCATGAGGTTCAAGCACACCACTCGGTCACTCCGACCTCCTTTACGTCGGTTCACCCCCATCCCGCTTGACGTTAAACTTTATTCCACACCAATCTGTACTACGAGGACATTGATCCATGTCAATACATGCTATGTTGGAATACATCAAGAGGTTCCAGACCACCAACAGTGGACCCCCGGGTTCACCATCAAGTTGGTTCGCTTACAAAACACTTCTTGAACTATGGGGACTTCGATCCATGTCAAGGCATGGTACGTAGGAATCCTACACGAGGATCAAGCCCACTGCCCGGCTATTTATTCATGTCCAGTTTTACGCCCCTATCCCGCGTGATGTTAAACTGCACACCTGAACTATGAGGACTTTGATCAATGTCAAGTCATGGTACGTACGTAGCCTCCACGAGATTCAAGCCCACCACCCAGTGGGCCAAGGTCCTCCTTCACATCGGTTCACCGGCTCCCCATCCTGTACTATGTAGACTTTGATCCATTTCAAGTAATGGTACGTAGGAATCCTACCTGATGTTCATTCCCACCACCCATTGGTTGCTCCGAACCCATTCACGTCGGTCCTCACCAAGCGAACTATGCATACTTTGAGTCCATGCCATGGGGATAAGTAGGAGGTCTCTTCGAGGCTCAAGCCCATATCTATCATAATCCCCATGACTGTCCCATCTCATTCGTCCTCCACTCCATTCAACATTCTATCACTCATCCCGATTCTTACCCGGGCCACCACATCCTAATGAGATTATGCCTCCTCACCCCCCCACATTATTCGGGAAGCCTCCCACATACTGGCCCCAATATCGGTGATCCCTCAAGGGGGTTCTTCAATCTGATCCATAGTAGCTAATGTTCTGATCAGCCTGTTCCATCTCCATTGGATGTTAAACATATGTCATACCCCGTGTTAATAACAAGAAGATGAGGAAAAACCCTGATACATTCCAATGGAATATGATTCCCCACGCTCCTTGTGGGATGCCTCGGGCTTCCGTGCCCTCGAGAAGCCCTATAATAAGGGAAAAAAGACAGACACGCCAATTCCCCAGCATCCAGACACGCTAGTGATGTCTCAACGTGACTACTCCCCCAACTAAAGGTTGTTTCCCTTACTGGACCCTTTGGAATGTCCTGACAGAAGATGTGTAATTATCAGGAATCCATTGAAACATGGCATTGGGAAGAGTTTCACGAACAACATATTAAATCAATAAGGGACACCTGGACTAGGTGACTAGTTCTAGGGAGGAATCCACAAAAGGAAGAACCGACATCCCATAATACCAATTTCGATCAAGGAGAAGATGTCCTTGAATAAGGAGCGAATGTCGCCCGTCTATGGAAAGCGGGAATGTGGGGCAACAAAAAGGTCACACCTATCTTGCCCAGGTAGAAGGACGTGTGCGCCCCGATGAAAGCGTCGGAAATAGAAATGGTGAACTTGATGTGATGTTCTTCTCCTCAATATGGAGATTAGTAGCGCTCGAGACATTAGTAGATTGACGTGTCACTGGATCTAGCTATCCAGCGCTGGGTCCCTCCCAGAAAATATTGAGCCTCGTGTGAAACTCACCAGATGTTGGGGCAGTAGAACTTTGGGCATTCCATTCTGCAACGTTGTCGGTGTGGATCCCTCCGACCGAACATGGAAGAAGGGATGGCACTGGGGCACTGGTTGTCGATTTCTTTTCTTCCCGGTGCTGATGAGTTAATCTCCATGCTTCCAAGGAATCAGGTTGTTGTTACATGGACATAATCACCGCCCACCCGCCTATGCAGGGGCAGGGGAAACACCAGCACAACCACTCCACGTGGCTCCACTACTGCCACACCGGCGTCTGCATTAACGAACATGGGGTGCCCACACCCCCTTTCCCCATCATAATTCATCCATTGAAGGGTGATTAACAACCTCATATGTCATTACGAGGAGGAGGGAATAATCCCAACTCGAGATATGGCCCGCATGGACCTGGAGGCAACCAGGCCTCACCGTCAATGCCACCCATGAGGGCTGCTTTGGGAGCCCCTGCTCCCCACCCCATCATTTAATCATTTCGAGAGCCTATCCCCAGAACACCTTGACGACTCCCTGCCTTACACTAATGAGGTGGGTGACGTCCAGCTCAGCCCATTCAGAGTCCTAATTCAAGGGCTTCAAGAAAGGACCCCACCTGGCCGTGTCAGCACCGCCGCCCGACCTTGCCAGAGGAGCATGTAGGTTATGCGCCTGCACCACCCGCACCAGCTCGCCTAACCTGATGCCAGTGTTAGGCCCAATATGAGGACGCTCGCTAAGGGGAGTTAACGACGACGGATACTGTGGCATGATCCACTGCTGACGCATATCATAATGACACTGCCCACACTGAGCAGTGGAACTCTGATTACCAAATGGGGTCGAGGCCCCAACCGCCCCACAGGCAGGCTGGGTTAACTCTTCGGATCACCGGCCTGAGTGGTTATCATTGTGAACCAACCCGCGGTGAGGTCACCACGTATGGAGGCCCTCCCCATACCACTACTCTATAGAGCGTGGGCCTTCCCCACTACGAAACTCATTATGGAGGTATGCCACATGCTACAACCATCCCGAATGAAGGCATTCCCCACGGCAGTGACAGTCAGTGTTGTAGCCTCTCCTGTTCCCACCACACCTGGTATGGAATTACACCGCCTGCCCCTAACCTTCTATGTGAAGGAATTGCCCATCTGGTCCCTCTTCAACGTGGGGATCCTCCCAATGTTCTCTCCATGGATGGTGAAGTTCTTCCTCGCCCTGGCGACCAAAGGAGTGAAGGTCAGCCTCTTTCCACTAGCACCATGAATGGAGGACCTACCCATGCTCCCGCCAGTTCTGACGGAGGTTTTTCCTGCTCAGGTTCTATTCATGGAGGTCCTCCCATTGTCCCCTTTGACAATTATCCCAGTTCTCCTCACACCTTAGCTGTCTCATGTGGAAGTACTCTCTTCCCTAAACACATCGCGACCCCAAGACTACATATCGGGAAACAGTCTTGTCCCGAGGAGCCACCTAGGGGTAGGAAGGCGGGTTGACGCTGCCACAAGAAGAATCCTGGGAAGGCTCAGACGGAGATCAAACCGGCCCGCTTCTCAGATTTTGAAGTAGAATACGACTCGACAGTGGAACCCTTTCCTATGTCCTCTGTGTCAAGGACTGGGATAGGAATATGGTGCCTTATTCTCATCCCCCCAGAATGTGAAGTCCAAAGAATTCATGCCTCTCTTCTTAGGTATATCCACGAGGAAGAAATTTTGGGAGTCCCACAGGTTTCAATCATAAAGTCACCACCATCGTCACCAGAAGCGCCCTATACCTCGACCAAAGATCACATAGAGCTATTTTGGGGACCGTTCACGGTTGAGAAACAACATGACCCATCGCCGGTAACCGTGATCCTTGTACCATAAATCATGGCTATTAGCCCATTGTACCGTGACGTTGTAGTCATGTCACCACACTCTTTGGAGGATGGCCTAGAACTCAGCGGCCAGTCGTCTCGTTCGCTGTATTATTCGCCGCCCAGTTTATTGTCCCAGCAGTCCACCTCAGTACTGCTACAGGTTCCTCATCCACCTCTGGTTGACGAGTGGGGAAATACAGGGCAAGACACTAAATTCAACCCTAGGAGCTTCTGTATCATTCTCACAGCGAATCATTTCCTGGAGAAGTTCTTCCTGGAAACAACATCAAACTTTCATGCTCCGGAATCCCTCACCCCAGTGGATGTCGAGTGCTTCGTCAAACCCTATGGGTGACGCGCTTCCGTATTCATTATTATCGGGTGGTGTACCCAAGGAGCAATGTGCACTTCAAGGAAATTAGTGAGAAATGTCCTCTAGTAGATTTGACCGCACTCTCTGTGGCCCAGCACCCTGAGTCACCATGTCGTCAGACGACCCTCCAACAAAAATGTGTTCAAAGTTTCCAGGTACTCCACAAAATCATCATGGAGGCTACCCCGCAAGTGCAAGTCCGTGGCTGGGGGAAGTACGCTGCCCTACTCTTCAGCCCTATTCAATGGAATCCCGAATCGTTATGCTATATCAAGGACATTCCCACAGGAAGGGTCACAATCCACATGGGTGACATAGTGGACAAAGAGGATGACCTAGAATTTCATGATGGAGACATAACCCATGAGGATGTGAAACCATTGTTGGACCCAACAGGGAGGATTACCCGTCAGCAGAGGGACCTCCTAGGTCTCCCTGCACCCACCGAGTCATAGGTACTTAGCCAGAATACCAGTAAGGGTAAAGAGCATGTTGGAATTGTCAAGCACTCCAACCCGTCGCCCTCAGTATAAAAGTCGGAGAAAGACCCCAAGAAGGCCACGTTATACCATCATCATGCTGAGCTGAATTTTCTGGTTGACGAACTCCTAGTCGAGAGTGCTATAGAGCAGCAACCAGACTTTGGTGATCCTAGGAGGGGGAAGGAGGGGAAGGAACAACCCCACCCCCCAGTGAGATGACTCCGAGTAACCCAGATCATACTACTCATGCGGGTAGGTCTAACGCCGGAATGCACGACATGATGGTGTGATACATCTCACCAAACCCTCCCAAGCGGCACGAAAATTGGAGGAATCTAGCCAGTGTCCCTCCGGCCGCCCCATCGACTACTCCTCCTATCGCTCCACGAGCCATTGAAGCCATCTACTGTGTTGAAGAGCCCGACAACACAATCGTGGTTAGGGATCCCCCCCCCCAAAGACAAGGACCCCCACCCATCTGATCCTATAGTGGCACTCATCTCCCGCCTAGAGGTGCTGGAAACGCAACAGATGGCAGTCCCACCAGATGGCAAGCCATATCCCGCGTGGTTGGATGATATGCTTGCACCTCTAAGTTTTGAAAATCCCACTTTCTCGCCCTTTAACGGGACAGGAGACCCGCTGCAGAACCTGGCCCATTTTTCCTCCAAGTGTGGCCCCATGTTGGGGAACCCGACATAATAGGAAGCCACCAAGATCTGATGTTTTGTGCAGACATTGCAGGGCCCTATGTTTTTTTGGTAGAACCAGCTCCCTATTGGGTCGGTGACCGGCTAGGAGGACCTTCGCCAGCAATTCGTCTACCAGTTCAGCTCCACCACATGAAGGACCAGTATCACAGACCTCTTCAAATGCAAAAAAAGGCCTGATGAGAGAGTCATAGACATCATCACCTAGTGGAAGGGGCTCACATACTCCCTCTATATGCCACTGATTCAAAAGAAACTACTGATGATGTGCGTATGGAATGTCAAAGCAGAACTGGTTCCTTCTTTGATTACTCAGAACTACCCTAGAGGGTTCTGAGTTTTCTCAGATAAGGCTTAGTGCCTCAAGGATGCTTTGCAATAGGCTAGTCAGGCATGCTCGCTGCCCCCTGTGATCCCCGAAAGGAGGGCTGCCAGAGCTGATCCAACCGCAGTGGCCCAAATAGAAGCCCCCATGCAGCTAGAGTTGTTACCAGTGGCGCTGGCTTTGCAACCCCGCAGAGGCCCGCCACCTCCGGCCCAACCTCCCACCTAACAGCAACCACCACATAATCAGCAGGTTCCCCCGCACGATGCACCACCATAGCCTAGGTGGGACAATTAGGATCTTCCTCCTTTCCAATCCCCCCTGTCCCCACGTCATGGCTAGGATCCTTGAGCCCCCTATCCGGAAAGAAGGAACCAGACTTAATCGTTCAACGAGAATCAATTCTGACTCATGCCTGTTGTAGGGAATGTAAAAACAATTATTTCCTATGTTAAAATATAGTAATGTGGTTGTCATAGGATTTCTCCCAAAGAGGAGTGAACATAAAATGGGTTGTCACATTAAAATGGGGGTAAAATTGTTGTGGTTTTGGAATGAAATTTGAAATTCAAATGATTGAATAACTATGATATTAAAAAGGTGAGTAGGTCGGGGTCAGTTTCTTAATTTTAATGCTATCCATGTTCAATTTAATTCAATCCTCTTCTTCTTAGTTGATTAAAATGAGTTTCCACAATTGTTTCCTCTTACTTCCCTGTTGAAATTATTATTGTGAGAGAAAACCTTACCAAGATATCGGTTTGGTCAAATCTCCTTCCATGTGTAAAATAGTTGTATTGAATATCCTTAATTTAAATGGGAAACACTCGATCGGGTTTCATTTATCCCAAATATTCATGAACATTCACTACACCTTTTACACGTACTGACGATCGTCGAGTACTTCACCACTAATTCATGGTTTCTTCAATCATATATAAACCAGAAATTAGTGGACGAAGATTATGATTATTTTACCAAGGAGAAAATCAAAAATGTAATCAATATTCATGAATGATCGCACATGATAATAAAATATGCTATATGAAATTGAATACAACTTTTAAGAAGAAAGATATTTATTCAATTGTGTCCAAGAACTCAAGAATTAAATTGTAGAAAACCGTCCCTTCCCCAATTAATCCAAAATTTTACCCCACCATGGTAATGGTAATTGAGATGAATGGGGAATAATAAGGCATTACAATAATATGAAAAACAAAAGAAATAAAATAGAAAGCCGAAAAATTATCCTCCTTGGTGTCCCAGCGGGATTGGGATGGAGAATGAGATGCTTTGGGAGGGTGGAGCTCTCCTCCTTTTATAGCCCGAATTTGTCCCCAGAATTTTGACGTGTTCTAGCCCCATTAAATTACATATTCAATCATTTATCACTTCTTTAATGTTGTTCTTAATTATCTTGGGCGTTTCCCTTAAAAACCTCAGAGCATTTGGACATGTATTCCAAGAGTTATGGTTGTTTTACTCTGAGAATTTATTCTGTCTAGTCAGACTCTCCAAAACGCAATCCTCCGGATTATGGTGATTTAATGACCCCTTAAACAGCCAATTCACGCGGCCATCCTTAATTAAAGATTCTCCAAAACTCTTTTCAAGTCCACCAACTGAATAGAACAACATTTGGGCCCATCATGGATGTGTTATGGAGCCCACACCAAAACTAGGCAGAACTGTATATAGTTTTCTTGTGCCAACTTGTATGCTTTGTTGGAGCTTCCATATGGTCAATTCAGCTATTGGTCCAAAGAGATGAAATGAATCCCTAAATGTGTAGGATATGGAAAATAATTAATTTTGAAATTTGGATTAGTGTATCTTATTTTAGGGACAAAATACCGAGATAATATTAAAATGTATAAAAATCTGAAATGGGCCATTATTAATGTTCTGCTCAAAAATAACACCAATATCATAAAAATGAAGCAATTCATCTTAGAGTAACACATTTGTGGGTTGAAAACAATTAAATTCAATGTAAATTTAATTTAATTTATTTTCTCTATCAATTCCCCCACACTTAGCACTTAGAATCCTGGACAAGTAGAAATCAAATCAAATCAAATCCAAAACACATACCAATGAGATGTACAAAATCAATTCCATGAAACAAAAAGATATCACGCCTCATCAAAAACAATGATTTCATGTTCTCCATTTTATATTATTTAAAATATCTCTACTTCATTACGTATCCCATGCACACAAAACACCTACCACACATTAATTTTCTCTCATCTCACAAATATAAATGCTCAACAAGGCTTTTCTCATCCAATATCACACAAGAGTCACCATAGGCTTGATAAATTCATACATCTCCACCAGAAGTGTGTCAAGGTCATGTGATTCTCATGGAGACTTTTCAGGGTTCTTCTGTGGCTTCCGTTTGGTAGGATTAGATGTTAAAAATTCTGAGGTCAAAAAAGGAGGGTTTGGTTCTTTTTGAAGAAAAATTAAAAGATTCTAGTTTTCACTTAAGAATAGTCTACTTATCTTCCCCTTGGTAGAAAATAAACTCTATCATCATTCAATCAGCTCAGGATTTCAGCAGAAAAAATTTCAATCCTTTTGAACATAATTTTTCATCAAAGGTACAGAAAGGCACAACTTTTTTTTACATCGGACTCTCTAGAAAGGCACAACTTCTCTTATCATGAATGATCCAGAAAAGGCAGAGGCTTCAACAGAATGAAATATTCAGTAGAAAAATCATCTCTTCAACATTTCATATTCCACCAATAGTATCACCAAATGAGGTAGTACACCACAATACATCTTACCCTACACTTATGTTCAACTAGATAATGCAATTTCACTTCAAGAGAAGGTAGGATAGGGAAAATTGGCTTGTAATGTGGCTAACATGAAAGTCTATTCATGGATACTAGGGGATTCAATGAAGAATAAATGTAATGGTGGGCCATAATGAAAAGGATTATTTTTAAAAATGGGTCTCAAAACCAAATAAATGCCTCAATCATTTGAAACACATTGTACCTCAAACCCTCAAGTTTTTAAAGGAATAAATAAAATTATGGTTTAAGAGAGCATGGTCTGGATCTCTCAAGAAATGATTAGAATGAAAAGAATATGAAAAAAAGGTTTAGAATCCTCACAAGAAAGTGTTTTCAATGATATAGACAGTCAAATATGGCATGTGATTCAAAAATCAGTGTACTTTTCATGGAATTCCATATGACTTTAACTCGAAAAAAAGTAAATTTAGAATTCATTTAGGCTATGTTTCAAGGAATATATCGGTTCAATCATTTTATGGGTTTAAAAAATGGAAATGATAAATGTTTTAGATCAAAAGTATCAAAAAAACACTAAAAATTCATAAATAAACACACAAAAATAAGAAAGCATGTAATTTTTTTATGTTTATTTTCTAAAAAATGAACACAAAATGAAAATTCTAAACTATGAAGGTTCCCTCCTCCACACATAAATGGTGCAGTTTCCTCAATAAATTCATGTTTATTTAACATGTATGAAAATTTTAAAATGTATCACAACATAAAGAAAGTGTGAAGGATAGGTACAACCTGATTTATTCGCAGTGAAACATTGAGTTAACCTCCTAAGTGTTTCACATTGAAAACCTACAAACAATAGAATAAAATAAAACATAATATATTTATTGAAATAAATGAATATAGAAATATGATGAGAATATAAGGATAAAAATCGGTTTAATCCCCCATGTGGGCCCTGGGTATTGACTACCTCTAGAGGGGAAATTCTAATCGGTTATCCCCAATCTGATGGTGGGTGTGGTTTATTTGAGATGAACCATCACATGTGAATTTTCCCAATTTCCCTGAGTAAACATTTAATTTATAGAACACCAAAGTAGATAAGAAACATACCAACCCCAATAAATAAAAAAGATAATATTTGAGTTCAATAGTGAGAGGGAATAGAATATAGGGGTGCTCCGTATTGACTTTCATGGTGTCCTCCTCTATATGGTATGTAAATTGTTGTTGAGGAGGTAGTCGCACCACCACATGCTTGTAAAACTCTTATTCTTTAATCACCACCACATGGGTAGTCTCTTTTTCAATATCCATGGTTTCTTCCATTTATATCATATCATAAATTTTTGAGAAAGAGAAATCAGAAAACAATTCAACTTGAATAAGATTAAAACCTGATGAATTAATAGATAAATATTACATTTCAAGAAATTCATTGTGGTAATTGATCTCTTCATGAAAATCCACCTTGATCGCCTCTTGAGATCCCTACAATAAATGATCAACATGTTTGGGGAGCTCCATTTGATCCTCTTTAGGTTCATCTTATTTTTTATATTAACTAAGGAAAAAAATAAGTTATCTGAATAATAAAATAAAAAACAAGAGGTGGTAAAACTAAATTCATTTTTAAGAAAATAAATATATAATGAGTTCATTAAAATATTATCTCCCATGTTTTTTCATCATCAATCACTTCTTCATTGGAAAGCACCTCTTGAAGTTGATTAGTAGCGTATAGAGGTAGGGAGTCAGTCTCCACCATTTCATGGATATCCATAGAAAAATTAGAGATGACTAGGGGGTCTTCTTGGACCTTGGAAACTTCATAAAATTATGTAATGTATTGAGAGAAATCACTTAGATTTTGGGCCATCGCTTCAAAAACATCTTCGTTCATGTCCTCCCTTAGTCCATCTATGAATTCTATGAATGTTTTCTCATCAATGTTTCTTTCCAAAATAACCGCACCTATCTAGCAATAGAAGAAACTACATCATCAACAAAAAAGGTTGAGTCATTAATTCGTTCATTTATCGGTGGGTAATTGTCCAATTAATTAAATAAATAGTCATTTGAAAACAACATGGCATGTGTTTTTTTATGTTTTTTTTTAATTTGAAAAGAGTCAAATATTTACAATTTGATTGTGGCACTACCTCCCCGGCAACGATGCCATGTTTGATGCACGCTTGTTGTAGGGCATGGAAAATTAATTATTTCCTACATTAAAATATAGTAATGTGGTTTTCCTAGGATGTCTCCCAAAGAGGAGTGCACACAACATGGGTTGTCACTTTAAATCATGGGTAAAAATGTTGTGCTTTTGAAAAGAAATTTGAAATTCAAATTATTGAAAAAATGATATTAAAAAGGTGATTAGGTCGAGGTCGATTTCCTAATTTTAATGCTGTCCTTGTTAAATTTTAATCAAACCTCTTCTTCTTAGTTTATTAAAGTGAGCTTCCACAATCGTTTCCTCTCACTTCCTTGGTGAAATTATTATTGTAAGAGAAAACCTTACCAATATCTCAGTTTGGAAAACTCTCCTTCCATGTGTAAAATAGTTGTATTGAATATATTTAATTGAAATAGGAAATAGTCGAGTAGGTTTTTTTTATCCCTTTAAATCAAGAACATTACTACACCTTTTACACGTACTGACGATCGTCGAGTACTTCACCACTAATTCCTGGTTTATTCCACCGTATACAAAATAGAAATTAATAGAGGGAGATTATGATTATTTTACCAAGGAAAAAATCAATAACGGAATGAATATTCATGAATGATCACACTTGATAATAAAATATACTATAAGAAATTGAAAACAACTTTTAAGAAGAAAGAAATTTATTCAATTGCGTCCAAAAACACAAGCATTACAATGTAGAAAACAACCCCTTCCCCAATCAATCCAAAAGTTTACCCCACCATGGTAAGGGTAATCAAGATTAATGGGGAAGAAGAAGGAATTAAAATACTATGAAAATGAATATAAATAAAAGAGAAAGCTGAAAAGTTCTACTGCTTGGTGTCCTAGAAGAATGGGATGGAGAATGAGATGCTTTGAGAGGGTGGAGCTCTCCTCCTTTTATAGAAAGAATTTGTCCCACGAATGTTGACACGTTGTAGACCCATTAAATCAAATCTTCACGCATTGAGACCTTCTTTAATGTTGTCCATTATTATCTTGGGTGTTTCCCCTAAAAATATCAGTGAATTTGGGCATTTATTCCGATAGTTATGTCTGTTTTACGCTGAGCATTTATTCTGTTCAGTCAGAATCTCCAAAACTAAATCCTCCAGATTGGGGTGATTTAATGACCCCATAAAAGCCCAATTCACGCGGCCCATCCTTCATTAAATATTCTCCAAAACTCCTTGTGCGTCCACCCACCAAATAGCACAACAGTTGGGCTCACCATGAATGAGTTATGGAGCCCACACCAAAACTAGGCAGAACTACAAACAATTTTCTTGAGCCAACATGTGAGTTTCTTTGGATCTTACATGTGGTCGATTATACTATTGGTCCAAAGATATTAAATGAATACTTGGATGTGTAGGATATGGAAAATAAGGAATTTTGAAATTGGGATTAGTGTATCATATTTTATGGCAAAAATACAGAAATAATTTATAACAGTTAAAAATCCTAAATGGGCCATTTGTGTTGTTCATTCCAAAATAACACCAATATCATAAAAATGTAGCAATTCATCTTAGATTAATAAAATTGTGGGGTGTGGAAAAAAACAATTATATTTTTTCCCTAGTGCAGCACAGTGTCTGACAAGGGTCGTCTCTTTTTAGGAGCCTTTCGATTTAGTTCACATACTTCTTCTATATCACCAAATTTATCTCTTTTTGTGGTTTTGTATATATAAAATTAATGTGATGAAAATATTTTTGTGTTTTTTATTATTTAAAACTTGTAAAATGATAGTTTAAACAATCATTCAAATCTAAACATAATGAGTTAATAAGAAAGAACTTGGTTTTGGGTGTTGATTTAATATTCAATAATTATTCTCCTTTATATGTTTTATTTCAGTTTGATAATCCAAAAATTAAATCTCATTTTTGAACTAGTATTATTTATTTATAAATTGTGGAATATCATTGAATATTTGAGCACTCTCAATTCCACCTCCCCCTTTAATCCAAGTTGATGACACACCTTTGTCTAGGATGTGTCATCTTCCAGGACCTGGTTCAATCGATGCCGTATCAACCATTGATTAACTCAACTCCAATGTGTGTAGAACTAACGAATGGAGAGAGGGAAAAATGATTAAATAAAAGAATAGAGATGGGTTGAGTTGCATGACATCGGAGGCAATCACAACATCAGGGACATTCGCCTTACCCGTGTATTCTACTCATTTATATCTACAAACATAAAATTAAACATTAAAGAAAATCCATGATCACTTTCACCTACCCTCAGGTCAAGTCTTGTGATTAGTCTTTCATTTCCGATAGTATGAGATTACTTGGTGGAGTGGGTGGAAGAAGATCGAGAAAGAGAGAAAGAGAGAAATGAAGAAAAATGGATGGAGAAACACAAATGCAAGGATTAATAAAACTAGAATTTGAATTACAATCTAAAATAAAACTAAAATAAAATTAAAATTAAAACGAAATAAAAATAAGAATTTAAGCGGGAAATAGAAAAGAAGCAGCATCATGTGCCCTGGTGGGATCCCTCCTTGGCTTTGGGTGTCGAGCTAATGGATTTGGAAGGAGGAGAGGGCATCCTTTTATTTGCAGAATTCTGTCCCCAGAAGTTTTTTGCATTGTTGGACCCTTAAATGGCTGATTCACGCTTGGACCCCTATATCAATATTATTCATAAATATGATGGCCATTCACCCTACAAATACTAGCACATTTGGACCCCGAATTATGGAGTATTGAATTTTCAATTGAAGGCGTCTGTTTCTAGACGAAGTTTCCATGAAGGTTCCTCCAAAATATGTCATTAAATGGCCTCCTTAATGACTTCAAAACTCCCCAAAATTTGGTGTAGAGCTGTAACTCTATGTCCGCGTTCTATCTCAGTTGGAAGTACCTCAGGTGGATATGTGAATGCCGAGTTTGGGTTGTGTTACAGTGGTGTGGTCCATGCTTTCCGCCCGGAAAAAGGTAAAAATTCAATGAATTTTTAGGACCACTAGATGGCCAAATCAGCTCCTGTTCCAGCAGTCAAATATGAAGGAAATAAAATCGGGATTATAAAAAATTTATATTCAATGAATTTGAAATTATATTTTTTATGAAATGACAAAAATACACTTGGGTTAAAAATCATTCCAAAAATCCAAAATTATGCACTTTTCACAATTTTGCTCATTTTCATTCTAAAACTCAAATTACCCATTATTTTAATATAACAATGAAATACATGGTTCTTATCATCTAAAAAAAGCAAAAATTACTCATTATTGGGTCAAAATATGCACATAAATTTTCTATGACAAATACCACCGCACTTAAACTATGCTTTTCCTCAAGCATAAAATCACAACATGGAAATCAGAGGACACCAATGTTTCTAATATTCAAATTTCAATGAAATAAAATCAAAAAAACATCAATGTTAAATAAAACCATTAAAAATATTCATAAAATATCAATTTGACTTCCCATTTTTCAACCAAACAAATAATTCACATATTTTACTTTTCCCCCTTAAAAATTGATAGAACTTGTCCTTCCATTCATTCAAGCTCCTTGATTCATCATTATTA
Organism: Viscum album; assembly: GCA_963277665.1. Classification (NCBI taxonomy): domain Eukaryota; kingdom Viridiplantae; phylum Streptophyta; class Magnoliopsida; order Santalales; family Viscaceae; genus Viscum; species Viscum album. The sequence goes on along the minus strand of OY728120.1, from coordinate 22,494,314 downwards.
AACATTCCATGTAATTATTTACCTCACTTTTGAATTTCTTTTCTATCATCACTCATGATACAATTCATGTAGAGTTATGCTCATATTATGAGAGCATGCTCTTTATCCATAGGATTGTGAATGAACTACTTTCTCCACTTTTTAAAGACAAAAGACACATAAAATCATGAGGACTTGCAATAAAGGTTCAAATGACTCTGGGGCTTAAGGTTGGAAGGATTTTATGATTTAAAAATTAAGGCTCAAGGAGGAGGCTAATATCTGAAGTACAATGCATGATATTAAAAGTAAAAGTGTAATGAAATTCTCCCCTTAAAAAAATAGCATCTCCCACTTCCCAAAACTCAAAGGAAAGGATATGATCATGTAAAAATAATGGATGACTTGTGAACCCTCTTTATTTTTTTGTTTAGTACATTTTATTCATTTTTAAAATTTATTATTAGATCAAACCTTAAAACCATAACCTAACCACATACAATCATAAGATCATTGGTCTGGAAAATAGGGATATTTGGTCCTCTAGAATCAAAACCCATTTTTCTATTTATATTCTTTTTGTTAAATTTTTTAATTTTTTTAATTTATGAGGGGCAAACAATATATTATAATGAATGATTTCACAACCTTTTACAATTCCCACAATAACACCCTCACACATCTTCCACATAATGTGTATCATCCCGTCCACCATGATTCCCTTTACCCCCACACTTCAACATTAAAATATCATTCAAATACTAATAGTAAGGTAGGAAGGGATAAAAATGGCATGAAACATGGCTCATCCCTATAAAGGTCATTCATGGTCTCTAGGGGATAAAAAGGATTGATGTAAAGGTGGTCTTTTAAGGATAAGTGGATTTTTAAAGGATTCCTCAATCATTTTTAATGTTTTTTTGTATATTCATAGCTTTAACAAGTATCAATACAAGTTCTGGTCGTTTACATGTCCCTAGATCACTCATGAAATTTTCTCAATAATAAATAAGAAGTACTTGGTCTAGAAATCCTCTCGGGAATGAGAAATATAACATTATAAAATCAATCATGGCATGAATAATAATATAAAATCAATTCAAATAAATTTCAGAAATTCAAAGCATGAATGATGGTAGGAAAATTTAATTTACATGAATTAATTAATTCTTTCAAATCATGAGTCATTATTTCAATCTCCATGCTTCATTTTAAAAATTTAATTCTTCATTTCAATCAATTAGTCATATCAACATTGAAATCTAAATCATGGCATCATTGGGTTTCTAAGGAACTAATGTCTCCTAGATAAGTCAATTAAAACATTAATTCAATTGTGGGAATGAAATTTTATCATTAACGCTCAAAACATGTTGTGAAATAAAATGTGGAGAGTTTAAAATATAAAACACTAAAATTGAACTCCCTTTTTCCATGAATCTTAGTCCTTCCACTTCATTGTATGTAGATTCCATCCACCATTATGAACCTATAAAAGAAAACAACTTAATTAAGCATAAGGATCATGTCATTTACTATAAAAAAGATCAAGGTAGTGGGATCCATGATAGAATACATCATAGTAAATGAAATTGAAATCTACATTCCTAGAAAGCATGTAAATGTAAATCGTGGTACGATCCCCCAAGTGGGCCTTGAATTTTTACATCCTCTAGTGGGATGTACAAGATATTATCCAAAGTCCGATAGAGGATGAAGCTTCTTTGATTTGAACCACCACATGTGGATTTTCCCAGCATGTTCTTCATCCATGTTCATGAGGGATGATCCATGGATATAGTTTTCCAGATCCTCCACTTTCACGATGAGGTGTAGCTTGAATGGTGGGGGTTGGAGGAAGTATGGACCATCCTCTTGATTGGTTTCTACTTGTGCATCCTTTTTATCTTCCATTTCTGGCTTCATGGGCACTGCATGAAGTGAAGCCTCTTGTATGATTATCTTAGGCTCACCTACCTAGATCTCTTGATGGGGCACCTCCAATGTGTGTTTATTGAAATCAGGGAGCTCCAAGTGTTACTCAACAGGCGTATGTCCACTGTATTCTCCAACTTCCTCCAAGGCATTGCAAAGAATGTCTGATTCTATATAATCAAAACAAGAGGGAGTGATATATAAATTTTTTCCAATAAATCATAACATATGTGGTTAAAGAAAGGTTCCACTCCCTAAGATTGTATAGCATCAATCTCTACCTCAGTGGTAAGTGCCTCTTGGAGTATGTTGGAAGATGGTGAAGTTAAGTAGTCGGTCTCCTCCACCTTGAGTTTGGTCTCAAGTTCATGGATGTCTTCTATGAAATCTGGGAAGACAAGTGGAACTTCCTTCTTGGAATCAAATCTTTTTAAGTCATCTAGGAGTTCATCGACCATGGCCATCAAATCATCTGGTGAGATCCATGTTGATATTCCTCTTGCTTTTTTCTTGAACATTATTATCAGTGCATCATCTCTTCTTTGAAGGGCCTCTTCAGTGTAGTCTTGTTCTTTCACCTATGAGTAATTTTCAGTTCATGTGGAATAATAATCATTTGAATTCATCATGGAAATATTTTTTTATGTTTTTTTAAATGAAATCTACCAAAGATGTGAAAATATAAAAAATAAATAAAAAACTGATTGGCTCCCCGGCAACGGTGCTAGTTTTTATGCACACCTGTTGCGGGGCACGGACAAAAACAGTTATATTTTTTTCCTAGTGGAGCACAGCGGCTGACCAGGGTCGTCTCTCTTGAGGAGCCTTTCAATTTGGTTCACTTACTTCTTCTATATCACCTAATCTACCTATTTATTTATTTTTTTATATTAAATTAAATTGATAAAAATGTTTTTGGGTTTTTGATTATTTAAAACTTATAAAATGAGAATTTAAACTATCATGAAAATCTAAACAGAATGAGTTAATAAGAAAGAACTTGGTTTTGGGGGTTGGTTTAATGTTCAATCATTATTCTCCTTTATATGTTTTATTTCACTTTGATAATCCAAAAAAGAAATCTCATGTTTGAACTACTATTCGTTATTTATAAATTGTGGAATATCATTGAATGTTTGAGCACTCTCAATTCCACCTCCTCCTTTAATCCAAGTTGATGAGACACCTTTATCTAGGATGTGTCATCTTTCAGGACCTGGTTTAATCGAATCCGTTTCGACCATTGATTAGCTCAACTCCAATGTGTGAAGAAATAACCAATAGATAGAGGGGAAAATTATTAAATAAAATATAGAGATAGGTTGAGTTTAATGAAATCAGAGGCAATCACAACATTGGGGACATTCTCCTTACCCATGCATGCTACTCAATTAAATCTACATACATAAAATTAAACATTAAAGAAAATTCATGAACATTTTCAACTCCTCCCAGGCAATGTCTTGTGATTACTCTCTCATTTACGAGAGTATGAGATTACTTGGTGGATTGGGTGGATGAATATAGAGAGAGGGAGAGAGTATGAAATGAATGAAAAATGGATGGATAAACACAAATGCATGGATTAATAAAAATAGAATTTGAATTACCATTGAAAATAAAACCAAAATAAAAATGAAATTAAAATGAAATAAAAAGAAGAAATGTGGGGTGAAATAGAAGAGCAACAACATCCCATGCCCTAGTGGGATCCCTCCTTGGGTTTGGGTGTCGAGCTGATGGATTTGGAAAGAGGAGAGGGCCTCCTATTATATGTAGATTTCTGTCACTTGAAAGTGTGCGAGATGTTGGAAATTTAAATGGCGGATTCACGCGTGGACCCCTTCTCCAGTATTGTTGATAAATCTGTTGTCCGTTCACCCTCCAAAGTCTAGTGCATTTGTAAATTGGATAAAGTAGTTATGAATTTTCCATTAATGTCTTCTTTTTCTAGATGAAGCTTCCAAAAAGGTTCCTCCAAAATAATTTCATTAAATGGCTGCCTTAAGGAATTTGAAACTCCACAAAATTTTCTTAAGAGCCGGAACCCTCTGTCCTCATTCTATCCTAGTTGGAAGTACCTTATTTGGATATGTGTAGGCTGTGTTTGGGTTCCGTTATAGTGGTGTGGTCCATGTTGTCCGCTGGAAAAAATGTCAAACTTCAATTAATTGTTTTGACCACTAGATGGCCAAATCAGATCCTTGTCCAGAAGTCAAAGATGAAGGAAATATAATCAATATTCTCACAAAAATATATTCAATGAATTTGAAATTATATTTTTTATGAAATGGAAAAAATACTATTGAGTTAAAAAACTGTCCAAAAATCCAGAATTATGAACATTTCACAATTTTGCTGATTTTCCTTATAGAACAAAAATTACCAATTATATTAATAAATAATTTAAATACATGGGTATTATCATATAAAAAAATTAAAAAATACTCATTATTTGATAAAAAATATTCATGAAAATTTGTTATGTCAAGGTCCCCGGCTACTTCCATAGTCCCCTAGATTAAGGGATTGTGCGCTTACCCGAGTGCAGAAGGCCGGAAGAGGAGAATCTCAACAATCACCCCAACTAATGCCCCTATCACCGGATCCTTGGAAACACCCTCAAGCATTGATATGTGTTTAATGACTGGCTCCAAGACCAGGTCGATAATAACATAGTCAGGTTGGGACCGGCCCCGACACAAGTGGAGGGTGTCCTTATATAGTCAGAAAGCGGTTGTGACAATGAAGGCGAGTGGAAGCCAATTCCCAGCTGTAGCTCCTAGAAATTTGATGACAGGATGGCTCGTAAAATAGTCACCCTCAACCATGATATTATTCGAGCATGCCTCAATTAGCTGGAGCCTTCAGAAGCCACGACTAGCGCCTCTGCGTCATCATCATCTCTGCCGACCTCTTCCAAGAAGAGAAAACAGCGGAAGCACAATAAGAAGTAACGTGCTCCACCACTGCCATCGTTATCCTGCACTCTTAGTGACTTCATTCCCCCTAAGATGGGGATCCCTCCCAGAATCCGCTCAGTGGTGGATCATTTGTCAAGTGATAGTCAGTGGTACACTTGGTTAATACCGTAGAATTGGTAAATCCCTATATGACTCCTGACGAGGGGGAACGCCAGGAGAGCCTCCCCAATGTCGCTGGTCAACGTCAACGTCAGTGAAGCTACGACCACATGGGTCTTCGGGGTGTATCAGTTGGCACATCCAGCCAGGACTTCCATGCTGCTGAGACTAGATAGCAGGCCCGGCGCAGAGCTCAACATGCACAACCACCTCATCTGGTGCCCTCAGATCTACCTCCACCAACATTTGTGCTACTAGATTAGGCAGATCCGATTCGTCCATACCGCAGCCAGTGTCTCCCTACCAGATGTCAATCCCAGCCTTCCGGTCCTCATCTGGTAGACACCCTTCGGGCTTCAACTAGTGAACAATGAGATATTCCTAGTACCTGTCAGTCGTCGGTCCAACCGGTAGGACCCATCGTGCCTCCGATTGCAGAACGTCCTCCTGTAAGCAGAGGATCCCATCTGGCCTGGAAGTGTGATATTCTGAAGAAACTTTCCAGCATTCCAGCGAGACTTTCTATCCTTGAGGCTCTTTTCCTACCGTCTGAAATGCGTGAGGTTCTTTTCGAGGCCCTAAGGAGCCCCCTCCAGTTTGAGACGGAGGTAGCAGCTACATAATCTTTCCACGCTGAGGCAATTGAGAACACCGAATTCCAGGCTGTTATCTCATTTTATAGTGAAGACGAAAACCCTCATATATAGGTGCACATTTGTCCACTGTACATCCCTGGCCAGTTCAATGGTGTGGAAGTCCACCGCTGCCTTGTTGAAATGGGTTCTGGGATAATCCCAATCCCGACTTGGAAACTGCAGAAGCTGGGGTTATCTGAGGATGATATATCTCCCTCTAACCTTATAATCCAGGAATATGGAAGGACCGAGCAGACCCCATTTGGTAGGATCCGTTTGAAGACCCAATTCGGTGGCCTAATTGGCAGTACCGAATTCATGGTTGTCTCCCAAGACACTGCATACAACGCATTCATGGACATACCATGTCTCCACCTGCATGATGCGGTCCCTTTGTCGTATAACCAATGCCTCAAATACTCCATCAATGGTCAAGTAGGCATGCTCCAATGAGATTCGTCTCCTTTCGCCTCTTTTGAATCCTATTATCTGGACGCTGACTACAACAAGATCAAGGATAAACATATTCTGGCAAGTGTGGTTGAACCCGCCGCGGTCACAAGTGATCCATGGGCAAGACTGGATGATTCCTACATCTTACTGATCCATCAGTTGGAGGCCATCTCCCCCGAAATGGGGAAATGCTTTGTCGTTTTATGTACAAGAGGAAGGCATATTCCCAGGTCCATGCAACAGCGGGAAATCACCCCGTACTCCTACACCAACCAGGCTCAGGTGATCCCGGAACCTCCTACCCCTGTACGGTATCAGGATTTCAGGGTCATGGAAATGGCGGTACATCACACGTGTTTGTTTCGATGGGCTAGGATTAACCGGCACAAGCCGACACACCACTACTGAATTGATGTTATCAAGCACGACCCCATGGGCTGAAGGCCAGATGGGATTGGATCGACTGCCTTCATCGCTATGGTCTCAGTGGCAAATGAATCTCCATATAGGATGACCACTACCGCTTAAGCCGACACCAGCCTCCAATCAGAGTCTAATGGCTCGGAGACACATCCCCCCCCCCCCCGCAGAAGAACCCTCCACAAGTGGAGAAGAGTACCTAGAGGATGCTCCCCCCACCTTTGAAGAATGCGTCTCTACCACAGTTGACAAACTGGTACAGGTGAAACTTGGTAGTGAGGCATATCTGAGACCCACATTGATCAGTACTACCATGTCCCACAAAGAGCAGCAGTGGTACGTGAACTTCCTCACACAACACCGTGATGTGTTTGCCTAGAGATACAATGAGATGCCAGGATTGAATCCTTAGGTAGCCATCCACCGCCTTTGTCTCCCGACAAGCCATCGCGGGTTCAAGCGGCCTCCCAGAAAGATGCACCCTTCTCACAGTTACATGGTTGAGGCTGAAGTTTACAAGCTTATCAGAGCCAACTTCATCATGGAAGTACAATAACCCATGTTTCTAGCCAACATACTTCCTTTCATGAAAAAGAACGGGCAGATCGGAGTCTATATCGACTTCCACGATCTCAACCGCCACTGTCTGAAAGATGATTTTCCCCTTCCTGTGATAGAGTTATTTATTGATTCCATGGCCGAGTTCCAAGACCCCTCTTTCATGGATGGGTATTCTGGGTACAACCAGATCTGTATGGCCCCCGAAGATGAGGATTCCACTGCTTTTAGGGCCGCCCATGGTACTTTATGTTACCAGGTATTGCCCTTCGGCCTGCAAAATGTAGGTACCACCTATCAGCGGGCCATGCATCATATATTCATGAAAATTCTGGAAACATTGGTGGAATTCTATGTAAACGATTTGGTGGTCAAATCCCCCCAGTGCCAAGACAATCTCAAGGACCTTGAGAAAGTGTTCGGTTTCTTCCATTATTGCCACCTGAAGATGAACCTACTGAAGTGTGCCTTTGTGGTCAAATCCGGGATGTTTCTTGGATTTGTTGTTTGATACCGAGGCATCAAGATCGACCTAGGGAAGATAAAACCCATCATCCAGATGCCTCCCCCGAGTAATTTTCGGGAGCTTCGAGGTTTTCAAGGCCACTTAGCCTATATATGACGATTCATTGTGAATCTGGCTGGAAAGTGTAAGCCCTTTTCCTGTCTCATGAAGAAAGGCTCCGCCTTTGAGGAAATCAAGCAGTATCTTCTCCAGCCTCCAGTCCTGATGCCACCCATTTCCAGAAGGCCGCTGGTCTTTTACATGACTGCCATAGAATGGTCCCTCAGTGCACTTCTCGCCCATAGAAACAATGAGGGGATGGAGAACAACCTCTATTACCTTAGCCACATGATCTTCAATACGGAGACCAGATACTCCCCCATCGAGAAGAGCTTCCTGGAACTTCTCTTTAGTATACAAAAAATGTAACACTACCTGCAGCACCATGAGGTAAAATTGGTCTCTCAGGTGGACTCCCTGAAGTACATTCTGAACCGCCCCTGTTGACTATCTGACTAGCATGTTGGGTGGTAATTCTTCAGCAGTTCTACATTAGGTTCATTACATAGATGTCCATCAAGGGGAAGGCATTGGATAACGTCCTATCTGCCCATCCAACCCCTGCAGATCAATCCCAGTACCATTATCTTCCTGATGAGGTGATCCTCTCAGTCGATCATGCCGTCTCATGTTGGAAAATTCACTTTGATGGTCCCTCCCAGAGCCCCACCGGTAGGAGGCTAAATGATCCTAAACTCAACAGAGTGGGTATGGGTGTCATCTTCATCACTCTGCAGCAAGCCGTTCTGCCAAACTCATTCATGATTTCAGAAGGATGCACCAACAATGAGGCAGAGTATCAGGCTCTCATAACTGTCCTCGAGATGGCCCTAGAGATCGATGTTCCCATTTTCATGTGAAAGGGTATTCAGATCTAGTCATCAAGTAGGTCAATGGCGACTATGTCATCAGGAAGCCTGAGATCGTGCCATTGTTGGAGTGCTCCCTCCGACTAATGGCATGGTTTCCTTCTCGACCAGAGGTTACCCATGTCCCTCAGTCACAGAATGGTAAACCGGATGCTTTGGCTGGCCATGCTGCGTCACCTATAGAACCTGAGCATGATGATCTGATTATACATGTGGCACACTAGAGAGTCATCTCCCCTATCACCCTAGAGGATGGCGATGGCATGTGAGTAAGCAATCTTACCGCTGAATCGTCCAACCCAAGTGCCCTAGGTTCTTCAGATGCAGTGGTTTAGGCCACTCCCAACTTGAGGGCACCTTTTGTTGAGTATCCCCAAAATGGTTGCCTCCCGGATAATCGGGACGAGCATGAGCGAATCCGATGCCGCACACTACATTTCAACATCTAGAGTGGTCCCAGTCTTGAACGAATCCTCTATAAGAGGGGTTTCGATGTTGGTCTCCTCCATTTCATTCAAGGAGTCAAGATTTCTCGGGTCATTCAAGAGGTTCATGTCGGTTCCTGCGGTGTCCACCAGGCTGGGCCAAAGCTGTCCGAGCAGATCTGGAGACTGGGGTTCTTCTCACCCTCTATGTCCCATGATTGTATTGAGTTTTCCATGAGATGCCACACGTGTCTAGTTCATGATAACTTCCAGCATCTTCCTCTGGAGCCTGTCCACTCCACCAAGTAATCCTAGCCATTTTCGGTGTGGGGACTCGATATTGTGGGACCATATCCACTAGAAACAGCTCACCAGTGTAGGTTCATCCATACCTCTATAGATTTCTTCTCTCGGTGGACAGAGGCAGTTCCACTCAAAGAAGTCGAGGCCCATTCCATCGTTGACTTCATGAGCTCCAATATCATTCACCTGTTTGTAGTCCCTCATGATTTACTCACCGATAACAGCACAAACTTCTGAGCCACCGAGCTGAATAAATTGTAATACAAGTACAATATCCGTTCGAATCATACCTCTCGCTATCACGCACAGTAAAATGGATAGATTGAGGCATTCAACCAAACCATATATAAAATTTTTCATAAAATGGTTGGTCTGAAAAAGAAAAGTTGGCCAGAAAATCTCCCCAACACCCTCTGGGTGTATCAGATGACGACTCGCAATTCCCCCCAGGTGACTCCATATTCCCTGGTATATGGGGTTGAGGTCGTCCTGCCCATCGAGATCTAGCTGCCATCATTACGCACTGTAGTCTATGACTAGCAGGCGCTAGATAAGGCGGCTGAAATCCGTCTAGCTAAATTGGAAGCACTGGACAAGAACAGGCTCTGTACCCTACACAATCTGGAAAGACATCAGAACAAGATAGCCATATCCATCAATAAGAAGGTTTTCCTTCACTATTTTCTACAAGGCGACCTGGTATTGGCCCTCTGAGCACCAATGATCCACAACAGGAAAACACACAAGCTGGAACCCAAATGGGAAGGACCTTACAGCATCCATAATGTCTTCCCCAATGGATCATACTACTTGGTAACCATTTATGGTGAGCGCATAACTCCTCCCACCAATTCCAAGTTCCTCATGAAATATATTGCCTGATCCTCGGGTCCTGCATGACCCTAAACTACACCCTAGTCCCGCACGACCATAAACTGTATGGTCCCGCATGACCCTAAACAACACGATGGTCCTACAGAACCATAAACTGTACAGTGCTTCATGACATTAAACTGCAACATCATCTTGTACAATGGTAAAATACACCATATTCTATCATGATGTTAAATTGTTCATCTTCGTCTGACATGACGTTAAACTACACCATCATTCATCATGACGTTAAACTGCTCATTATCATCCAGCATGACAATAAACTGCAAAATGGTCCGAGCACTATGACCCTAAATTATGATCACCCTCGTCCTCAATGTAAGACGTTAAAATTCATGCTGGTCAGGACATCCTGATCGAGGCCCAGCCTCAAGCCCCATGGCCTTTTTGGGACCCCTGCCCAGGTTATCTCTCATGGGATTGTGCAGTGTGGTATGTGATTATATCCTCATTCATGTTGGGTTGTTCACCATGCCATACACATCCCCAGATGAGATACCTTATCCTCCCCTCTTCCTCAATGCAAGACATTAAACTGCAAGCTGATCAGGCCTTCCTGACTGAGGCCCAGCCTCAGGCCCCATGGCCTTCCCTGATCCAGGCTATCTTGTGGGATTGTATGGTGTGGTATGGTATTATGTCATCATTCACGTCGGGTTACTCACCATACCATTAAAATCCCCAGATGAGATGCTCTTAATCATCCTACATGATGATAAAAAATGCTTCTATAACTATGTATGGCTTGATTCCCATCCTCGTTGGATATGTAGGAACACTCAGACACTTCATTTTGAGCCCATCCCCAAAATCTTCTCCTTGGCTATCTGCCTAGGTATAGCTTTCTCGGAGGGTCCTCACATGATGTAGAATATGTTTACTTAGCCCCACTCATACAAGGATTATAAGGGTCTGACAATGTGCCCACTCCCATTCTTCTATCCTCCCCGGTCTTCACTGCACGACTTTAAAATGCATGGCCTTCAAGAACTACGTATGGATTGATTCACATCCTCATGGGATACGTAGGAATGTCCATACATTTTTTCTGTCAGTCTAGTCCAAAATCCATAATCTTACCCTCAGGTCAAGTCATATAGAAGGGTGTATACTTTTGCCCCAATCCACGATCCGGTTGTACGTCCCCATCTCTAGAGATGTCTGCCTCTTTTTTATATGGGTTAAAATATGCTTCACCCACTTCATGACTAGAGATCCATCACCTCCCCCATCCGAATGGGCCCCTGAATGGTATGGATACTAGGCCTTAGGGCCCCCTTACCATTTCAGGCCTACGCCCTCGAGGGCACCGAGCAACAACCCGATACATGTCCCGCGTTTTGAATGTGGTTAGCGGTCAATACTCATTTGTTGCTACCATATCAGGTCACCTTAGGGACGCTGTGTTTAGAACATGGTCAACAACTACCCTGGACCTTCGGGTCTACCCCAAGTTGTCACAAACATCGAGTGTAGTGATTCGTTCTTCCTCATCCTGAAGAGATGAACTCTTTCCGGGTAGGGCCAACTATCGGGCCCCTGGTCCAAGTTCTCTATGATGGGACTGTGCAGTGGGGTGTGGGATTACGTCCTCATACACATCGGGTTATTCACCCTGCCATAAACATCCCCAGACGAGATACCTTATCCAAACCCCGTCATCACTGCATGACGATAAACTGCAACCTAGTCAGGTATTCCTGACCGATGCCCTTGGCCTTTCCGGGCCCCCGACCCTCGTCCTTACTGCAAGATGTTAAACTGGAAGCTGGTCATTCCTTCCTGACCGAGGCCTAGCCTCAGGACCTTTGGCTTTCTCGGGTCCCATATCCCAAGTCCATTCCCTTAGTGTATGGGGTGGTGTGGGATTATGTTCTCATCCACATCGGGTTACTCGTCATGTCGTACACCTCCCCTGTCTAGGGAATCCTATTCCCCGACCCTCGTCCTCACTACAAGAGGTTAAACTATGAGTAGGTTAGGCCTTCATGACAAAAGCTTACCTATCAGGCCCCTTGTCCTTTTCAGCCCTCCATCCCAGGTCCTCTTTTATAGAAGTGTATGGTGTGGTGTGGGATTATGTCCTCATTCAACTCGTTTTATTCTACATACCATACATCTCCTTTGTGTGGAGGTGTCCTACTCCCCTCCTCGTCCTATATGACATTAAACTGCATCTTCAGATTTAGGCGTGGCTTGATTCCCATCCTTATGGGATATGTAGGACCACCTGAAAGTCAAGGCTTCGGGTCTAGCCCCATCTTCAGGAAATCTCCATCCCACCTTGGCCCCTGGGCCTACCTATCCCTACTGAGCCACTTCGTCCACCCTTGTCAACGATCCACCAATGTGCCTAAGGTTACTCTGGTTTAGTTACCTGGAATGTCATATTCTACTCGGACATGTCCTCACCCTCTTTTCAGTATTTGTGTCCCTTCATCAGGGCTTTCATCACCTTTCACACCTAGAGGGACCTCCATGAATGGCCTAGATACCATGCCCAACGGATTTCCTACCGTTATGGTCCAACGCCCCAGAGGGTTTTGGACAAAAAATCGATACGAATCCCACATTGCAAATATGGTCAGCAGTCTATGCACGTTAGTTGTTCCCACTTCAAGCTAACGCGATATGGAGACTGTTTTTCTGCCATGGTTAACAGTTATCCTCCATCGCCACACCAAAACTTTTAAGCCCAAAAAGTCGGTAACATGATTCACATCCTTATCCATCCTCATCATGTCCATGTAGAATTCCAAAACTCCTGGTACTATTCTTCAGTGCGCATCTGCGCGTTAGGGGAACAAAAACCCATTAAAGGTGTCCTTCGGGGCTCTGTACCAACTTCCCTTTGATGGATGTTCTGGGTATTGCAATAAGGACCATCCTCCCTTGTTTCCCACACTGAGTTTAGTCGACATGGGCTTAGGGATCAGGATGAGGTATTCCCTTACTTGGAAAATTTTCATCCACCCATGGTCCAAGTTCTAAGACCATAAACTAAGATATCCCTAGAACTACGTTTGGCTTGATTCCCATCATCATGGGATACGTAGGAACACCCAGACCTTCTTCTATGGATCCATCTTGAGTTCTGCTAATTCATCTTATCTGTCCTGCCTTTGGGACCATGACTATGGGAATGCGTGGCATGGTATGGGACTACGTCCTCGTTTAGGTCGGGTTTGCAATAGCTACACCACGTGCACCCCATTCTAAAAATTAGCCCCCTTATTTCTTGTCCTGCATGACATTAAAAGGCACCTTTCCAGAACTACATGTGGTGTGATTCCCATCCTCATGGGATACATAGGACCACTTGAATGTCTAGACCTCAGGTCCATCCCCACCTCTTAGAGATCTCCTGATCTCCCGGTCACCTAGGTCTCTTAGCCTGTCCATCTCCATGAGGGGGATAAATAGCTGTGGTATAATGTTTTTGGCACCATGCCACCCTTCTCCCGAGAATCCGCAATCTCTTGGCCGCCCTCAAGTTGAGTCCCTCGACCCCTTGCAGTGGTTGGCCTATGGGTTAAGAGTACTCTGGTCTAGGGCCAAGAGTGTCAGATTCAAATTGGTCAAGTTCCTTCCACTTTTCAAGATTCTTGTTCCCCTTCATTCGGGCATCCATCATCTTTCACACCTGAAGGGACCCCCAAGAACAACATGCATTCTATGATTAAGGGATCTCCTACCATTATGATCCAATGCCCCCGAGTGTTTCAGAAAACAAACTGATACCAATCACGTGTTGCGATCATGGTCGGTGGTTGATGCTCATTTGTTTGTACCCATTTCTGGCTAACATGACAGGATGTTATCATACTTACATGGTCAGTAGTAATCATCTATCATCATGTCTTCCCCGTCAGGCCTTGAATGTTGGTTGCATGATTCACTTTATGTTCCACCCTGTTGTGTCCAGGTGGAATCTCGACACTCTTGGTGCTATCAATCAGTGCACCTTTTCACGTCAGGTGGATGAAGCTACAATACACCGTCCTTCGGGGCTCCCATAGGCCAAGCTATAAGACCATAAACAAAGATCATCATTAAGGGATATGTGTGACTTGATCCTCATCCCCATGGGATGTGATGGATCACCCGGACATCTTGTTTCCATGTCCAGCTTAGCTGGAAGCTATTTACTCATGCCCCTTGGTCTGAGGTTCCTATCATAGAATTTTATTCGGTGTGATTTGGGATCATATCCCCATCCAAGTCGGTTATGTTTCATGGAAACATACACATTCCCCACCTAGAATCATCTCCTCTACGTCTGCATAGCGTGATGTTAAAATGCACGCTTGATCCTATTACATGACCCTAAACTATGGCATTATCATCCTGGCCACACGACGAAAAATGGCACTACATTGGGATGACCTCATCATAAAGGAAGTCACGTTGGGTATTTTCCATATGCCATACCATTTGTCAACACCTACTATGGCTTGATTCTTGCGGAGACACCAAGTCTTGATACCCAAGACATGTTGCAACACAAAAAAACCACTCACCGTAAAGGGAAAACAATATTTATCAAATTCATCTTTTTTGGTGCAAGGGCCACGCCTGCACTCCCCTTTTTCCCTGGCACTGTTACTTTACCGTTCCAACTTCTAGAACTATATATGTCTTTATTCTCATCCTCATGAGATACGTAGGAGTTCTAGGACACATCCTCATGGGCCCAACCTAACTTTCGTGTTTGGTCCCCCAACTTGAACACTTCCCCACAGAACACATGGTAAGTAGGGATTATGTCCTCATTCACATCTGGTTTTGTAACCACCTCACCATGTGTCCCCTGCTCTCCTTACCCATTCATGGTTCGAATTCTAAGACCACAAACTAAGACCCTCTAAAGAACTACGTTCATCTTGATCCCCATCCTCATGGGGTACGTAGGAATGCCTTTGAATTTTGCTTTAGGCTCAGCTCAACTCTCGTTTTATGTCCCAAGACCTAAAACATTCCGAGAAGCACGTGGTTTTCGGAACCCCTCGTTCCCACTCATGTCAGGTTTTTAGTTATTCCACCATGTTCCTCCTGTGTTTCTTCCCACTCATGGTCTGAAGTATACAACCCTAAACTAAGATCTCCCTATGGGAAGGAACTCAACTCCCTCTATATAATGCGTCTCATTAATTTATTTAGATGCATTTTAACAAAAATCCCGAAGTGTGGGATTTTCATGGATACATTCTTCTCATTCCATGATAATGATTTGTGAGCTCGCCATTTAGATCCTCATCCACTTCCACATCCAAAAAGACCCTCGGATGATATGTATACAAGGCTTAAGGGCTCTTTGTGGATGTTGGGCCTAAGGGCTCTCCAATCGTTTCGGGCCAACGTTCCTATGAATCTATGACAACATTTACGACATGGTGTTGCGTTTCGAACTTGGTCAATGGTCAACCCTCACCTATCTATCTCCAATCCAGGATAACATGATGGGGATGTTGCGTTTCTGCCACGATCAACAGTTATCCTCTATCGTCATGCCACCATCATTTTGATCCAAATCTCGAGCGTCATGATTCTCACATTTCCACTTCCTCATGTTCAAGTGAAATTTATACATACTCGTATTTATCTCTTCATGCATGTAGGTACGCCACATGGACGTGTTAGCATCATTGTGCCGATATTCAATGTGTGCCCCTTCTCCCTAACCTACCACTTAATTTGTCGGGAACGTCCCCCATTACATTTTGTTTCCCACATTGTGCATGAATCATGTGGGATTAGTAATTTTGGAAGGATGTGTACCGGTGAAACCAGACTTCTTATCATCCTACATTACGTTAAACTGCATCCTAAGAACTACATGTGGCTTGATTCCCATCCTCATGGGATACATAGGGACACCGTGGTATTTTTCCTAGGGTCCAACCCACAGGAATCATAAGATCCTATTCTTCCCCTTTCTGGCCCCCTGGCTGGACCCCTCGTAGGGGACCGTACGACTATAAATCTACCCTGAACAAGATCAAGATTACCCAAAATGACATTGGGAAGCGACATGAAAAACCCCCTCGTCACAGAGGCCTTATGTAAAGGAAATAATGATCCATGGTCAAACCGGTGAACCCACCTAGCGTACTGCCACCACAGTGGCGTAATTTTATAAGTGTTGGATTTTGTTTCAACAAACAATCACTCCACATCCCATGATTTTTGTGCCCCATATTCGGACTCTTGTTCCCTTTCCTGTCTGGAGGAACCCCCTAATGTTATGGATGCTCGACCGATGGTCCGCATGCTCTCCTAGGCCAACGTTCTGGATGACTGGTCATGTTTGAAAGGACCCCCTAATAGTATGGATGCTCGACCTATTGTCCACCATTTGTCTTGGGCAAATGTCCCAGAAGACTAATCGACAATATTTGAGTTAGGCCCCGCATTGTGAACATGGTAAGAGGTTATCCCTCATTTTTCGTCCCCGTTGTAGGCTGATGCGATATGAATGTTGTGTTTCCACCACGGTCAACAGCTATCCCCTGATGGCACGCCACCCCAATAGTGTTCCGAATCTTGGGTATCGTGATTCACACTTCCCATTCATATCTGTTCGGACTGATTTCAGCTCACCTGGTGTTGCACCGTCATGCACAAGAGCATGCTGGAAAAATAGTATTTCAGTTGTTTTGAGAACATCCTTCTCAAGACAGGTCTCTCCCATTTCCCGGAAATGTGGACTGATTATCCAAACCCCGGATGCTCGATGCTTGGTTTTCACTCTTATGTTTGGATGGGGTGATGAGGTGACTATCTCTTGTTTCTCACATCGGGCCCGACCCACTTGATCTTAGGGAAGTGTTGCAGTACATTCCGCAAACATTGTAAGGATGTAATGAACCAGTGCGAACAATAGGACTTGTGCATGTTATGACACTAAAAAAAAGCAAAGCACGAATGTATGATTAAGGATTTGTAATAATTACAGTACCCGGGGTTCAACTCCCCCCATGGACTGATTGACCTCGTCAAAAGAGTGTTGAAGCTCCGCCACTCTTCGACTTGTGGAGTCCAGGAATTGCAATCACTGACTCAGCTCCCGATCCTCTTCAGTAGGGATGTGGTGCAGTTCATCAGCCTTAGCTCAGGCCCACTCTACGTCATCCTGAATGACGGCCATCTATTTGGATGCCTGCCTCATATGCTCTTCTGCCACATCTAGCTAGGCCTTCAATTACAATATCTACTCAGATTTGTGATTTGAGAGAGGCTGAGTACACATCCGCCCAGATCTGTTGGTGTTGGACTTTGTTTTCAGCCTCCTAGAGCTTCTTGATGTTCGTCGCCTTCCTTCGCTGCCAGCCCACGCTGAGCTCATGATCATACTCCCTAATCTTTTCTTCCATGAGATCACGGATAAGCATATAATGGCGATGCACATCCACTCCCCCAGAACACATTTTGTGTAACAACGATAGTATTCTATCCATTTCTTCTATCCATAGCGCTTGGGGGTGTCTTTGATGATGCATGTGATCAGCTTCCTCGATCGGTGACAGACAATTATTTTGACCT
Source organism: Viscum album (assembly GCA_963277665.1). Classification (NCBI taxonomy): domain Eukaryota; kingdom Viridiplantae; phylum Streptophyta; class Magnoliopsida; order Santalales; family Viscaceae; genus Viscum; species Viscum album. Next base: position 22,476,653 of record OY728120.1, on the reverse strand, counting down.
ATTCATCGGAGGTTGTCTCATCCCAGTCCGGGTGGTTAGCAGGCTCGTACGTGGGGTACACCCTCAAGAAGTCTTCAGCGGGATCTATATCTGGCGTGGGATCAGGCACGACATATGGTGTTGGATCAGACCCACTGGGACATGGGTTGACCGACAGATCCCCATCATCAGACCACACCTCGATGACCTCAGGCACGACCCCGCTAGTGGTCCCCCCAATAATGGGGGAAGCTGTAGCTCGGGTGGGCGGGGTAACGATCTAAACAATCAATAGCATTACCCTAGGAGGGATGCTACCAAAAATCCTGACAAACCTCACTTCAGCAGCCCACACAAGTCGAAGAACTTTACGTGATAGAGAAATGAATGGGCGTCAGTTGGCTCGATCGGTGTGTGACGGTAATGAGTTATGTAGAGAGAAAATACAGAGATTGAACTCCTGGTACTGATCTGGAGTCTATGTTGATGGGACCCCGTGGTGTGGCCCTCTATATACTATAAAAAGGTCTGCAGATTCTGGTGGAGCCACCTTAGGTGTCCTAGAAACGCCAGACACAGAAAACGAAGCGGCCATAGGCGCAGGGTCCGAGGGTCCAGCATCATCACCCACTGGGGTGAGAGAGAGAGGTCTGCATACAAGCTCCTCCTATATGTTCCAAATGTTGGTAATATATCCATGATGACTTGATAACAGACCCCAAGGAAAGAAACATTTCATTTTACATTGAGAGTCTCTGCAAAATCGTCAAGATCTGAGTCTCGATAGCCGACTTTACCATCCTCCAACGGACTCCCTCCACCATCCTCGTCTCCCCGAGATAATTCATTCTATATCTTCTAACAGGGGGAAGCACTCTCTTAGTTCGTTGGCTGATAGTTGTAGAGGAACTGTCTGATCCAGCAGTACCCTCACCTGGACTGTCATTTGACGCGAGGCACCATTGGAATGTACGTAGTCCTCAAGCTCATCCACATATTGCTCTATCTCTTCCAGGGACACTTCGAAACCGGCCCGGACATGGCCTATAACTAGAAAATCTATCCCAAGGTTGTTCATGTGTTCTTACATCTTATAAGGGCTAATGAATTGGTGGTTGACATCCCAAATGTCCCAAGCCTACTGGAAAATAGAATTATCTAGGTTGTCAATATGGCACATCCGCTTCCCCAGAGCCTGAGTTGTTATCCCGTGGAATCCCTTCAGTGGCCACCCCTCCAGATGGCTCCGCTCTTCTAGGACCACCGGATATGCTTCTGCTGTTGGATCCGCCACTCTTGCCACATCTTCAGCTGGTGCAGGTCTCACCGCCATGGTAGCCCCACCCCCACAAGAGGCCTTGCTGCCCTTCGACCCCAGCCTTAGGATATGGGAGGCCCGCCGTCATCAACTCTAATGGTTGGCTGCTTCTGCATTCCCCCGGATAGGCTGCCTCCGAGCAGATGGAATACTCCTTCAACAATTCAAATGAAGTGGTGGACAGAGGCAATGAATTTCGCATTTTCTCATCATCACATGTGAACATGAGCCACAATTGCCTCATCAAACATGAGTCCTCCTCATGGCACCCCCCCCAGTACAGCTGCAGGGTCAGCCATTATAGGCCCCAGAATTGCCTCCCGAACTGGTGTGGGGTCTATGGCACGTAGAGTAGCTCACAATCCACCCACGCCACCAAATATTCACATCGAAAGTCCAAGAGATATGCCCGATGCTATTCTGTTCCCTGATCGTCGTCGGTGAGTACCCCCGTCGACAATGAAATCGAGTGGAATTTAAACTCATCCTCCATCCACACCCATTTCAGTACCATCGATACGATTAGTTTTATTGGGAAGTTCCCATCAGCATTCAGAATGGATGGACGGAATTTTTACCCAGGATGCGAGATGGGGTTTGGATATTCATAAACCCCCCTGATGCGCACCGTGATCCACCCATACAGAAGGTGGAAGGGCCCGCATATCATCGACGTCTTATTTCCCTCGCTAATGTGCTACAACATCTTGTACAATCTAGCAAGCATTGGAATCCCATGATTGACCCGCTGTCATGTGGCCAGCTTGGATACCATGATAAACAAGCTAGGCCGCACCCCCATGTTGGTGTCCCTCACTTGTAGGATCCAACCGCAAAAAAGGGTCGTGATCAATGCTGCCAGCCTGACTATCGGCTGCTGTTTAGTGCTGACACGGAAACCCCAGGTCTTCCATTGGATGTCCTTCAATATTCGTCAATACGAGTGCTTCTTTCCTCATTAAGCCCCATTTGGACAAGTTCGAGGACTCAGGGGAAACATGCGGTTCACCGGGAAGTTCATGAACTGCTTGTACAACTTCTTAATGGGGACGTCTCTCACAGCTTCTTTGTCTTCTCCGGGGACCAGTCCCATTAGTGCCAGTGCCAGCTGCGGCATCTCCTCCGGATCCTCCCATGCACTCATGATGGTGAGGAACTCATCATACATAGCCCCCAAGATTGGGACCCCCGAAATCTAATGGACATCCCACAGACTGATGCCATCCTCCCAATGGTGCAGATGAAAAGTGTTGGTTCTAGACAACCATCTTCTCAACAGCTCCAGCATCAGCTTTTTCGGTTGATAAATGTGGAATTGGGATACCCATGTCGCCTCAAACAAGCCCAGTCTCCTCAGCTCGGCCCCAAAATCCTCGCATGAGGCACCTACCCAATAGGCCCATGCCCAATCATGGGTGATGTTTCCGCCTTGGCATAGGTCCCACTCATCGGACCACCACTTCTTTGAATCCCCCAAAATATCCTTCATTATGGTGTTGTAAAGGGGAGGGGACATCTCTGGTTGCAATGGCTTCCCATAAATATTTTTCAGATAGTTATAAAGAAAGTCGTCGGTGATAGGTGTGAAGTCCTCCCGTGCATGACCATCGGCCGCCCTGAACCATTGGTGTTAGCACGACATGCTCCTGAACGAGCAAGATGGTTCGTCTCTACTCGCCTCAGGAATGAAGACATCATCCGTCAGCCTGAAGCCATACAAGGGCAGCTTCTTTCACAGCAGAAAGTTCTTTTGGCTCTCTGATAGAAGCTCAGTCAATGAATAATGGTCTGAGTGGCTTTAGATTAGCCCCCTAGGCCCAGACAGTTAGCCATCTCATCCTTCCAGGTAGCGTCTACAAGAACCCCCAGCACAACATACTGATGGGCCATTGGGTTTCAGAACTCGGAAAAAATTTCGGGTCGGGTTGCGAAGGTCGTTCAAGGAGCATGTTCGCAGAGCTCGTTATCAAAGACAAGACACAGAGCCTGGCCTCGTCCTACATGAACACGATCACTTGGAATAGTTGCAGAGTCCGAGACTCACGGTTCTCTGTGAAGCTTAATTTGCGGTGGGTAGACTCGGAGTACGCAGAGCTTCACGAATCACGAGTGGAAAAGGAAAAATTCGTGCAGAAGGGAAAAGACAAAAGAGAGGTCAGCCCCCCTATTTATAGGCAGCAGAAGTCAGAGCTATGCAGCGTGTCCAGCCCACGTGGAGCATCGCGGCGCGTCTGGACTTCGCGGCCCCTTTCCACCATGCGTTCCCGCTTCACGAGTCAGCATCACGAACTACCCGTAATTTTTGGCTATTTCCCTCATTCTTCGACCCTTGACCCTTCCGTGGCTCCATGACTGGGAGGTAAAATTTTTTTGCGCCATAATATTTCAAGAAAGGAGAGAACAAAAAGAGGCACAACATGCTCCCTCATGAAGCACCGATGCATATCCCCCCGAAGAAACACGGTAACTCTCTGCGAATTCCCCTAACATTCGCAAACCCACCACAAATCACGTGAAGTGGTACCTCTCCACTAACCCCCCCGACATTCGCAAACCCTTTGCGAAGAACATTAGGAGGTACCTCCCTGTGAACCTGGTTGACATTCGTGACCTGCCACGAATCCACTGAAGCCCCCTTCGCGCCGCGTGAGCTCTACATCGAGGCACCCCTTGCCTATAAATACCGATCACCCCCTGATCCCAAACGACGGACAATTCGACCATTCGGCTTCTCAACTCCCAAATCGCGAAGCAGTCTTCGCTTTGGGAAACATGATCTCCATGAGGAATTTTTTTCTTCGTGAGAGGCATGTGCCTTTTCTCGTTTTGAGACCCTCTTCCGGGAGGGATGCCCTTTGTGAAGCCTAAGGGCATTAGTGAAGGAAGGAGATCCCCAAAGGGACTCGGGCAGTCACGAAGCATTTATGCTTCTAAAAATGCGCCTCCTATACACATGATCCACATGCCAAGGCAGAGTCACTGTACTTCATGAAGCACACTGCTTCACGACACTTTGCTTCACAGGGAATCTATGCTTCGCGAGGCATTTCTCTGCAAACACCCTTCCACTTCGTGAAGAACCTCCCACATGCAACTCCTCCCTATGCTAATGCTAAGGCACCCCACATCGCGAAGCACACCCCTTCGCAAGTTCCATTCACCACACAGAGAAACCGATCTCCACAAGGCCTCTGCCTATGGACCCCTCTGTTTGGCCATTCCTTTTCTCGTGTGACCCTCCAGGGATGCACGATGTGACTTCAAAGTCCCCTAGACAATACCGAATGTGGCGTTGCTTCGCATAATGCTTCATCACATAGGCATGCTAACAGCTATTTCTTCTTCACAATTCCACACTAACGTGGACCCCTCGATGGTTTGCCCTACGACCCCCCTTCACCACGACATTGTCGGTACCTTCCCTCCCACAAGGAGCAGAGGGTACCAGTTATGTAAGTCCAAGGGGTGTGTAATAAACCCACCTCGTCTGAGCTGCATGACGTTAAACTTCCAAGAACCTCTTCTTCAACACATGACGTTAAACAGTGATTTGGCCCCATGCCTCGCATGTAGGGTCCCCCAGCTCGGACATTCATTACACCCCTATCCCCCATTGTCTCACCAAGGGATGATATCCTCCTTCTGGGAGTGGCGTTTTTTTTTGGGGGAAGGGTGGCCATCTTGGTGTAAGACCCTAGCTCTTCTTACGGATGGTAGCAACGATGCACCTACGTACTTACCCACCGCCAGGGCTATCAGAGGTCATGATAGGGAATAAGGCGCCTCCTTTATTCAGTCCCAAATCCCTCTCCATCTATGATTTTTCGCCTTCAGGCCTCCATCCTGAAGTAAGTCCCATCACTATGGGCTGCATAACGTGTAAGCCCCTCTTCACTTCCCACGGACGCACCCTTCGCGACGTGATTGTTCAGTCCCTACAACCTCTTATTTCTCACACCAAGCATGACTCTCGTGGGCTTAGAGTGAGTACCAAACATGATACACCCTGGGCCACCTCATAGTGATTTACCCAAAACCCCTATCCTTTATGACGTTAAACTGCACATCTAAACTACAAGGACTTTGATCCATGTCAAGGCATGGTACTTATGAAGCCTCTACGAGGTTAAAGCCCACCACTCGGTCGCTCCGACCTCATTCACGTCGGTTCACCCACCTCTCGCATGATGTTAAACTGTATTCCACACCAATCCGAACTATGAGGACATTGATCCATGTCAAGGCATGGTACATTGGAAGCCTCTAAGATGTTCAAGACCACCACTAGTGCACACCTCGGTTCACCTTCAAGGTGGTTACCTGACAAAACCCTTCCTGAACTATGGGGACTTTGATCCATGTCAAGTCATGGTACGTAGGAAGCCTCCACGAGGTTCAAGACCACTAACCAGCTGATTATTCACGTCAAGTTCTATGCCCCAGTCCCACATGATGTTAAACTGCACATTTGAACTATGAGGACTTTGATCCATGTCATGGAATGGTATGTAGGAAACATCCATGATGTTCAAGCTCACCACTCGGTCGCTCTGACCTCCTTCATATCGGTACACACTCGTCCCGCATGACGTTAAACTGTATTCCACACTAATCCAAACTATGAGGACATTGATCCATGTCAATGCAAGGTACGTAGGAATCCTCCATGAGGATTAATCCCACCACCAGTAGACCCCCGGGTCACCTTCAAGTCACTTCGCGGAAAAACCCTTCTTGAATTATGGGGACTTTGATCCATGTCAAGGCATGGTACATAGGAAGCCTCCACGAGGTTCAATCCCACTGTCCGACTATTTATTCACGTCAGGTTCTACACCCCAGTCCTACATGACATTAAACTGCACACCCGAATGACGAGGACTTTGATCCATGTTGAGGCATGATACGTAGGTAGCCTCCATGAGGTTCAAGCCCACCACCCAATGGACCAAGGTACTCCTTCACATCGGTTACCCAGCGCCCCATCCCGAACTACGTGGACTTTGATCCATGTCAAGGCATGGTATGTAGGAAGCCTCCTTGATGTTCAAGCCCACCACCCATTGGTCTCTCCGACCCCCCTTCACGTCGGTCCTCTCCAACCGAACTATGTGGAATTTTATTCCCTGGTATGGGGATACGTAGGAGGTCTCTTCGAGGCTCAAGACCATCTGTCCCGTCATCCCCGTGATGGTCCCACCTCATTCTTCCTCCACTCCATTCAACTTCACATCACTCATCCCGATTCTTACCAGGGCAGCCACATCCCGGTAAGATCGTGCCACCTCATCCCCCCCCCCACAGTATTCAGGAAGCTGCCCACATGCTAGCCCCAATATCGGGTTCTTCAATCTGATCCACTCCAGATAGTGCCATGTTCAGTCCGATCCGTCTCCGTTGGACGGTAAACTTATGGAATAACCCGTGTTAAAAACAAGAGGACGAGGAAAAACTCAGATACATGCCAATGGAATATGATTCCCCTTGCTCGGTGTGGGATGCCTCTAGCTTTCACGCCCTCATGAAGCCCTATAATAAGGGAGAAAAGACAGACAAGCCAATTCCCCATTGTCCAAACACACCAGTGATTTCTCAACATGACTACTCACCCAACTGAAGGTTGCTGGCCTAACTGGACCCTTTGGAATGTCCTAACAGATCAGTGTAATTAACCGGCGTCCTTGGAAACATGGCATTGGGAAGAGTTTCAAGAACAATGTATTATATCAATAAGGGAGAACTAGACTAGATGCAGAGTTCCGAGGAAGAATCCATGAATGGAAGAAACAACATCCCATTATCCCGGTTTCGATCAAGGAGCAGACGTCCCTAAACAAGGACCGAATGCTGCCCACTTCGAGAAAGCGGGAATGCTGGGCAACAAAAAAGCATCTCCTATCGTGCCCAGGAAGACGGACGCGCGCACCCCGGCGAAAGTGTCGGAAATAGTTGCACATAACAAATGACATGCCTCAATATGAAAAAGTACAAAGGCGGCATGTGAAGGTGGTTTTGGACCAGTCAATGTGGTCTACTACAATTTGAAGGTATCCGGAATTTACACACATTAAACAATATAAATCTTTTCCCACTATCCTATAAATCATTTGATCCATAAAAGATAATGGAAAATGTTCATTCACTGCTGTTGTCTTCAAACACTAGTAATCCACACAAACACTACATCCAGTGATGGCATGTGTTGAAATGAGTTAATTGTCCTCTATTCTTGTGACTCTGAGTTCTCCACTTTTGGTAATGACCTAGAGGGGTATCACCCAATCACTATCGGAGATAGAAATGATTACATAGAATCCAAAAGAATCATCACTTCCATCATGAAAACCACTTTCATTGATGTCATGATCCATCTATGAGGTTGAATTTTTGGTTATTCATTTTCTTCAAGAAACATTCAGTGGGTATATTCTAAAATATTGATTCCCTTAATATCAACCAGTCCCTACTTATTTTATTGCTTATGTCATGTTAGGACATCAACCATCTTTTCATTTATTTCCTGGGATAGTTCCACATTGATAATTATGGGTAATGATAAGGCCCCCCCTTTGTATGCGTACTTCAACATACTCAGTAAAGGTTTTAAATCCAGCATGGGGGGACGAATGATGGTTAGGATAAATGGTGGTTCGATGTCTTTGGTAAGTGGTTCAATAAATCTAACATCCTTGATGTCATAATAATCTTCCTTGTCAGATCCTAAATCATTGGTATCTTCCTCAATGGCCATGTACTCCTAGTCTTGAGCGAGAGAGATGGTGTGAACGGTGACCAAATAAAATCGATGTTGCATAGATTTTATCAAATTAAACACCACATTTTCATCACTAACATTGAAGATGAGGGGTACTTGATTAACTTCAATAATGGCCTTCCATATTTCTAGGATGGGTCTTCTATGAATTATGGGAAATCTCAATCCTCATCTATGTATAGACTATAATGTTTTCGTGAATAATTAATTTTATAAATTTATCCAGAACATCTTCGAGAATACCAAATTGATATTTGACTAAAATATTATCCAACTATAGTGATAGTCTTGTTTTTTTGTCCTCTTGGTGTCTGAGATTGTGGAAAAAACTCATCGAAAATAGGTTAATGCCGGCTCCAAGAATATAGATTTCTTTTCAAAATTTTCACTCTCCTATTACACAAGGAAATAAAAATCATCCAGGATTTCTCAACTTTGGTTCTATTTTTTTTGTATAATATTAGTTAATTATTCATTTAAGGAGTTTAATCCTAAGTATTCTATAACTCTCATTTTTTATAGAAAATTCTTTAGAAATTTTGCATACCCAAGAATTTGTGCAATTGCCTCAGAAAAAGGAATATTGACATGATATTTCACGAAAATTTCGGGGAACTTTTTGTACTGATCCCCCTACCTAACTTGCTTTCACCTTTATATAAAGGAGGTCAGTGTCTTTTATGGATGTGGGGATACAAAAATGAATTCCTTATGATTTTTCAGGCTCTCTCTTTCTCAGTAGGATTTTCATTTGGTGATAATGTATGGATGAATTCTTCAACCTTATCTAATGGTTTATTGGGTTCTTCCTCGGACCCTAATTCTTTTGGAGATTGTAAGATCAAAAAATTTCTTCTCATTAGCATTATAGCCTTATCCTACTCTCATGGGTTTGTTTTAATGTTACCTGGTAGGGTACATAGTAATCTATCATATTTTTTTTTGAGATTTGACCACTTTGAATCTCTAAATCCCTTAAAGATTCTCTCTAAATTTTAATATATTTTTTTTGTGTAGTCATGTGTTGATCATATTTATGAACATTTGATGTTTGGTGATTTTCAATGTTTTTTGGAGTGGTGGAGGTTCTTATTGTGACCTCGGCATGGTGGGATGAAATTTTGTTATTAGAGTTCAGAAAGGGTTGTCATGGATATGTATAATATTTTGGTAAGGGTATATGGTTTATTGGTGGATACCATAGTGGTCCCTAATTTCATAACTGAGCTTCATCATTACGGTACAGAAAATATCATTGATTCATATGATTCTTTTACAGATTAGACCTATATGGATAAAATGGTTATTATTATTTCTTATGAAATGTTTGATTGTTTTGACTGTAATTATTGTAATTACACTATTGTGGTTCCTCATATATGGTGTTGAAGTCTTGATACTGGTTGGTTCCACCACACATCTCACATAGATGGATGTCCATGACTATGGAAGTGGATTTTGTGTTGTCGGGATTTGAAATGATTTGAGCATTTTCGTTAGTGTCTCAACATGAAATAATAATCTAGTGGTCTATTCAACTTAATGAATTCCATGTCATGGTGGTCCGTAGTCAAATTACCACAGACTGGAATTGTGGGATACTTCTTCTAGAATATCTCTTCCTGCTTCAAGAGTTTTAAAAATTAGGCCTCCATCAGCAGCAACATCATCCACTGTTCATGCTGCTGGCTTGACTCATTGCTAAAAGGATATCATTTTAATGGAGTTTTCAGGTCGATGATGTGGACATTTCCTCATGAGTTCTTTAAATTGATCACATTCCTCCCATTCATACTCTCCAAATGTTTTTCCAATATTTGATATGTCATTGTGAAGATTCCATGTTCGGATTGGTGGAATGTATTTATCAGGAAACGTTTTCCCAAGCTCATCCCAAGTCATAATGGATTTGGGAGATTTTATTTGGAGCCAATCTTTTACTTGGTATCTATGTGAAAATGGTATGATATAATTTATTATAGAATCAGATGATACTCCCTAGTTTGGAATGGAATCCAATACTTCCAGGAAGTTTGAAATATGTTTTTGTGGTTCTTTTCTCTGAAGACCACTGAATTGCCCCAATTTCTGGAACCGATGAACATGTCAATGATTAATTTGGAATATGTGGTCTTGGATTGGAAAAATAATTATTCTTGGTGTAGCCCTATGGATTGATGGTAAACCACAATCTATTATTTTAATCTATCATTGCATTGGTTGTTCTATAACATGATGATTCAGTGTGTTGGGTCCCGCATATTGTTTTTGATCGGCTATTATTGACAAGGGAAGTGGAATAAAATTCCTTTTGATCTCTGGGTGGAAGAAAAAAAGTTCTTGTTTTTCAATGTTCCATGATTGATTCCAGGATCCATTTTATATAAACTAATGAAGATTCCATGATGTGTCTAGAAATAAGAATTTGGCTGAGGGAAAGGAAATATTTGTTCAACAAAAACCAGAGTTCTTCCAAAAGGGTATTGCCTCCATAGAAACAGCGCTATAAATTTAATGGCCTCTTACATGGTGTTGTCATTACTTACTCTGGTGTGGATCTAATTTATAATTTAATTTTTTGACAAAAACATTCTGTAACTAGAAGGGTGTAGTGTAGTGGTAGTATAGGGACAAATAGGGAGACATCCATTTTTTTGTAAAGAATTCTGAGTTCAATTTCTGATGATGATTCCTTTATAGAAGTACATTGTTTTGGAATTTAGCTGTGATTTCGAGTTGGTATGAAATTAATTAATAATGGAGTGACGGAGATCAAGCCGAGTATCTTAATGATGATTGCCATGTAATTCTAACATTGGAATGATCCTATGACTTAGTCTGTGACGAATTTGGGGGTAACTATTTTTCGTTGGTCATAGTATCCTAGATCTACATAAGTAAAAATTCTATGGGCGTGAAATGGAAACAACCTTAGAGAATTATGTTTGTCTTCAAGGGAAGAAATATTACTATGCTTGTGGTCATAGAACATTCTTCTCCAATTAGGATAGGTTCATTTTTTTTATTTTCTTATGGACAATGATTTTTTCACAAATGGGATCGTCCTTGAATTAATATCATAATTAGAACTTCAATTAAAATTTCCATGTTTTCATTTAAAAGTTCATTTAAATTATTATGAAAAATATCTAGATCCCCACCACTACAGATTTAGCTACTCAAGGTAGGGTGGAATGAAATTAAATAAATTAGTGATATCATATTTGATGGTTCGATAATCATTAAGGGAATATAGATCACATAAGAGGTTTGGGAAGAATTAGATATAAGCATGCTTGAAGTGACTCAAAATTATAAAGAGAACATACATGATAAATCAGAATGGAACTCAAAACTAAACAGGATGATGTAAATTAAATGTGATGATGAAAAAAACTCCACAGCTATTGGATTAATAGATATGCAAAATATATGAACAAATTAAGAGTTTTATTGTAAAATGTGTGAAACCATTCAGAAGGGGTCGATAGAAAAAAGAGAGGCTCGTCTGAAAGTATCTCCAATGCTCTTTTGTGACACTTCTTATATAGGTGATTATGGTCATGAAGTGTAACTTTAGAACATTACGTATAGTATTTATCTGTGACATTTTCATATGGATATCCAGCGTGGAAATTGGTCCTGGCACATTATGGAGTTTTACTATGTACACGACACGTATCCTTTATTAACGTTTTGGTCCTACTGTTCATTATTCTTTTGGATAGATTCCTCACATATTTCTCAAGATGAGGCTTTGATGTCCTAACATGTAGTGTCTTTTTTGGTGGCTTGGTCATGACTGGCTTCACGACATGGAATCAGGCTATGAGTTTCAGTTATACGGCGGGTATAGTGGAATCGGGATGTGTACTTTGTTGGTTTTTCACTTTTTCTACCTTCTCTCTCTTGAAAACCTATAAATCCATTATTCCTACAAAATTATACACATACTGCATGCAGTATCAAATATTTTGATTAATGAAATAGAAAAATTAAAACAACGTGATTATATGAATTATGCTTATGAACAAAAATAGGACTACCATTTTTATTTTTCAATATCATGATAGATAGAAAATGAAAATTATTTAAATTTTTATATTGATAATTATAATTTACTTATAATATTATTTTTTAATTATAAATATTTTTAATAGTCATGAGATCTTGTATTTTATAAATGAATGACATCACATTGTGGATTTTGTAATCCAAAAGTACCAACAAACAATGTAAATATTTTTTAATGAATAGAAAGGTATTTTCATGACCCCCTCCCCATAGAGTGTACCCTTCTTAGGTCAGCAGTGTGAGAAGGGAGATAATGACCCCCGAGTCCCACCTCTAGTAGGCCCCGATATGGTGACTTAAACCGAGGGTATAATAAACACACAAATGGGATGAATTACCCTCTCTAAGAACACATGAGGAAGAGAGAGATAAGATAGACACAAACCAACTCCAACTCAGAACTAAAATACAAAAGAAACCCTAGTTCACATCTTTAATACCATGCAAAATTACTAAAACTGAACGGTGAAAAACTGCAATTACCAAAAAGAAAGTAAAAATAGAAGCAACCACAAGCCCAAATTTCTCCTGCAACCACAAGCTAGTAAACACCGGATATATCTCCAACAAGCTCCAACTGACCTGGAAAATAATTTATATTTACAAAGTGTGAGTAAAAAAGTATACTCAGTAGGATCCTCCCCGAAGCCTCTCATGAAAATGTAATGAACACAAGCGAAAGCACAGTGGAAAACAAGTGAAACTAACTCATCACATAAACATGTAATCTAAGTTCCCATCCTCACCATGGAAACTCTCACCATGTAACCCATACAAGAATATATCATAAAATAAATAATACCTTGGGTACCCTTCTACTACTTCCCCACTGGTTTTCCGCTTTTCCCCAACATCGCTTGTCCTGAGCATCTCTCTCCCAAAAGGCTTTCCCATAGACACCTAGGCGCAACAACACAATATGCACCTCAAGCAACAAAACCACCACGTCCACACACCAAAGTAACTAGGTCGTTTCCGAGAGCCACCACAACTCACATAACGTGTATCATACGTCAGGTATTATACCTCAAGCCATCACAACCCATACACCAAGTAAGCATCCTCAAGCCATCACAAATTATACACGTTACAGCTATAGTACTCCATAGAAAACTATATCCAGAATATATGTGTGTGAATAACCATAAGCCATTACAACCCTCTACACACATATATGGGAAAAACTAACCAATGTGCCTACCAACACAAGTAATTTCCCAGAGAAGTGAGTGGGGCCAAAGGGGGTAGTCAACCATCCATCCTCCCATCGGAATGTTGTGGGAAACACCACCCCCCAGGGCTAAGAAACCTCGTGGTGTAAGTTTCCCTTACTGATAGGGTGGATTAGCGTATAGATACACAAATGTACATAATATAATATAACTCACAACCACACTATGGGAATCACCTAATCTTAGACACAATTGCAGCTAACGTCTCTCAGACTCGAGGCTACTACATCTAAGACTAGGTATCCTATAAGAACACAACCATTTAATGAGATTTATTAGATTAATTTTTTCACTTATTAGTAGTCCCATGTCACATTAATTAATTATTTAAACATTATTTAACCATGAACAATTTCACATTAAATTTCATTAGCATCACACCCAAAGTCAACTATTCCTTAAAAAATACAACCTCATCATTAGTTTCCAGCATCTCCATCCCCATGGGTTAACACCATTTATAAAATTATTCCTTACAAAAAATACATTCACAAATTCCAAGGAATTCTAGAAAAACATTATATGCTACTAAATAGAAGGGGTATCAACTAAGTGATTAGATGTACTACCCGTCAAGTCTTTGCCGCTTATAGAAAGAGCATATATCCATCCAACCTTGAGAAGCTAAACATGGAAATCATGTGACATACCCCATGTGTATTCTACTCTTTCGGAAGATGGGTAAGAAAGACCAAATATAATGAGCAGTGGGGAAAAGTAATGTAGATAAACAAAAATCAAAACTACCAAGCATTTAACAATCACATCAATTCCATTCAATCATCCCTAGTGTCCTCCCTGACACCCACAATCATAAACTGATGCATCTTTCCACACTAGGCATAATTTTCTACTACAACAAAAAATTCCTCTATTCCTACACATATTACCACAGTCATCTAGGCTCACATCCAAACAAAAGACTCAGTAAAACAAAAATATTCATAATTGGGCTCTTGGCCCTTAAACAAACAAGAGGGCAACACAGAACCCTGGAAGATATTATCTTTTAACAACCAAAAGTTCTTTAATACATCTTGGATTAACCGATTTATTAAAATTTATTTTAATTTCGGGAAAACTTATAGTAAGCTATCACAAATAAATAAACGTGCTTACTGTACCAATTTGATTAACATAAAATTACAACAAGAACCGGATTCATTTACAAGCCACTTTATCTTTAGCCAAAAAAATTATCAATTGATCCTGGTTTACGTTCTTTACTGATTTCCATGAAGAACAAGCATAAATATTGCACAAGCTAGCAAAAAAAAGAGGCAATAACATTTGATCAGTATAAATTTATTTATCCAGTTAAAATATTTATTATGTCAATACCATTGTCATCCAGAGGGAAAAAACATGATAAAGATACAGTTTCACCTAAAAGAAAGAGAAGTAACAGATCCCTTACCTCAAACAGTCCCTCATGTTCTTTATCCACACAATGGGTCACTATCCTCCTCTCGCGACAACTGCATCCACCCCCGGATGCCACGGTACGATCACACCAACCAAACTGCAGGAAAAACACCATTAGAAACCTAGATATTTCATGCTATAATATGGAAAGGATAAAAAGGAGTAGATGGACCCTAATGTAAGAACAATAAAACATAGCTTATATCGAATATTGGTCGATATAGGTTGTTTGCATCAAAATTTAGCGTAACCAATCTGAGGGTTAAATATTGATTGTGAAACTCCTATGGGAAGGATTGAAATGTTCAATCACCTTATAGCCAAGAACAGAGAGGAAGAAAATGGAGGAAGATATCTTTTCCCTTTTTGAAGATTTAATGGGGTGACGGTTTAAGATATGCTTAATTTACAATTAAAAGCAGATCGCATTAATCCACGTGGGTTGACCAAGTAAAAATATTCTAAGCCATAGGAATAATTAATATTGGAGTTATGTCCTTTGAATTGGCCTTATAGTCCTTAAAACGAGTTTGTAAATGCATTTTACGTCAAAGGAAAACACAAAAGAGGTGAAACTGTTGGAAGATGGAAATATTGTTCATGAACGTCACTGTTAGAACACTATTCATGAACCTCACCATTAGAACCTCACCGATTGAACACTATCAATGAACCTCAACTATAGAACATTGTTCATGAACCTCACCATTAGAATACAGTTCACGAACTCGCCGTTAGAACCTCACCGATAGAACATTTTTCACAGATCCTCAGCGATAGAACACTGTTCACTGAACCTCACCGATAGAACACTGTTCACGGAACCGCACCGATAGAACAATATTCACGAACCTCGCCGTTAGAACCTCACCGATAGAACACTGTTCACTGAACCACACTGATAGAACACTGTTCACTGAACCTCACTGATAGTACACTTTTCACTGAACCTCACAGATAGACCACTATTCACTAAACCTCACTGATAGAACACTGTTCACTAAACCTCACAGATAGAACTGTTCACTAAACCTCACTGATAGAACTGTTCACTGAATCTCACTGATAGACTGTTCACTGAACCGCACCGATAGAACTCTTCATTGAACCTCACTGATAGAACACTATTCACTGAACCTCACTAATAGAATAGTGTTCACTAAACCTCACCGATAGAACAATGTTCACTGAACCTCACAAATAGAACATTGTTCATTGAACCTCACCTATCGAGCAATATTAACTGAACCTCACTGATAGAAGACTGTTCACAGAACCTCACTGATAGAACTGTTCAATGAATTAGAAATTTGGATATGTTTCGGGGATAATTCACCTTGACCTCCCAAAACACCTCAAACACCACATTTTCAAAATGTAATGGACCAGAGTGGTCCATGACATTACATCAGATACCTATCAAAACATTGTTGTCCTCAAGAATTCAAAACCCACCTAAAGATAAGAAAAAAAGGTACGGGGTCTGAACAACAACCCATCGAGATACCTCTCAAAAGTGAGAAAGCCACAAGAAGAAAAAAAAGAAATTCATATTAAAAACATGAAAGGTCTAACTGTAATGGGGACATTGTTACATGAAAAGATTTAAACATCAAAAACCTCTGGGTACTGAGCACGTATCTGTGACTCACATTCCCAGGTACTCTCCTCTATGACACCATGTCTCCACAAGACACGAATTAAGGGTATAGAACGTCCACACAAAACCTTCTCCTTGCGGTCTTGGATCTCAACAAGCTGCTCCTAGAAGGTTACATCATCATCAACATCGATCTATCCCCCAATCAATGATTTGAGAGTAATCATGAATATAATGACGGAGTTGTGATACATAGAAAACATCATTTATCCAAATCATCTTTAGGGGAAGTTCTACTCGATATGCCACAGTGCCAACATGAGCTAACACCTCGAAAGGCCCAACAAAACGAGGAGAAAGCATACTTACATGACCAAACCTTCACTTCCCTCGACTGGGAGTCACATTCAGAAACACATGATCCCAATAATTAAACTTTAAGGGTAACCTTATTTGATCATCATTTGATTTTTGACGATCATGCGCTATCTTAATCCTCTCATGAATCACCGAAACCATCTCTATTGTATTCTGCACTTGTTCCGGTCAGAGAATTTCTGAATCTCTGACCCCAGTCCAGCACAACGTAGAACGACATGGTCAACCATACATGGATTCAAGAGGATCCATACCAATGGTGGAGTGAAAAATATTGTTTCAGGAGAACTCCACCAAGGGTATGTTCCTTATCCATGGGCATCCAAAATCAAGAACACAAGAGCATAACATATCTCCGCGAGTATGTATGGTTCGCTCGGTCTAACCATCTGTTTGAGGATGAAAAGTTGTGCTATGGCATAGTTGAAAACCAAAATCATGTTGAAGACCTCTCCACACCCTGGAGGTAAAATGAGGATCTTGATAAAAAATGACCGTCCTATGGACTCCATGAAGTCCCACCACCTCCTCTATATACCGCATCAACAAATCATTCAATGAGCTCTACTCCTTGATTTCTATGAAGTGGGTCTATTATGTTAAATGATCCACTACCACGCAAATAGCATCATGTCCTCCCGGTGCTCGAGGTAAACCAGTAAAAAAGACCATTGAGATGTCCTCCCACTTCCATTGAGGAATCTCTAAGGGATGGAGAATACCACCTGGAACACGATGTTCGGCCTTCACCTTCTGGCAGACTAAACATCGAGACACAAACTCTGCAACTGCATGCTCCAGACTAGGAAAACAAAACTAACTCCTCATGGTTCGGTACATCATTGTCATGCCAGGATGTACTGCTAATGGAGAACTGTCGAACTCTCTGGGAACTATCTCATGCATCGTCAAGGGAACAAAAAGCCTTCCATAATAAAACACTCAGTGTTGTTCATACTCCGACCAACCATCTGGAGCCACACCACAAAAAACTCGGTCTCTCAAAACCTCCACCTCTAGATCTCCCAACTAGGACTCTTCCACCTTCTTCATCAGGGATGACTGTACCATCATATGAAAAAGATAACCTCTACCCCGGCTTCTTTAATATCAAGATGAAATGCTGATAGTTCTTCCATTACACTCCAGGAATCACCGGATTCAAGAAGAGCATCACTACGTGAATTTCGACTCAACAAATAATCTACAACATTCCCTTTTCCAGGTGTATATGATATTTTGAAGTCGTATTCTTGTAAGAACTCCATCCACCGATGTTTTCGTAAGTTCAAGTAAGGCTGGGAGAAAACATACCTCCAACTCTTATGATCATAGAAAACCAAAAATTGCTCACCAATGAGATAATGTATCCAAAACTTCAGAGAAAACACCACAGATACCAACTCAATATCATGGGTGGAATAACTGTGTTCATGGGGATGCAACTGCAGAGTCCCATAGGAAATAAATGACCTCTGCTGCATGAGAACATAGCCTAAACCCAGATGTGATGAATCGGAGAAAACATCATACTAAAATCCCTCAACAAGAAGCCAAGGGACTGGATCACATAATAACTTCTCCATTAGATACTCGAAAGCTGTCTGGCACTAATATGTCTATATGAACTCTTGATCCTTCTTAGTCAAAGCTATCAGCGGTGTCACAACTCGTGAGAAATCGGCTACGGACCTCCACTAGTAGCCTGTGAGACCAAGGAAAATTCACACATATGAAACTCTCATGGGGACTTCCCAAGAAACAACTTCTTCTATCATTGATGGATCCACAACAACTCCATCTTGGGACACAACATTCCCCATGAAATGGACATCTTGATCCCAAAACTAGCACTTCGACAACTTCCCGAAGAGTTGATGTTGGAGAAGAACTCCCAAAATGGCTTGTAGATGCTCTGCATGCTCCTTGTCATATGTAGTGTAAACAAGGATATCATCGATGAAAACTACGACGAACGTATCCAGTAACTCATGGAACACGACATTCATCATTCCCATGAATACGGCTAGAGCATTCGTCATTCCAAATGGAATTACAACGAACTCATAATTCCCATGACAACAACAGAGGGAAGTCTTCAAGATATCCTCATCATTCACACACATCTGATGATATCCCGAACACAAGTTGATCTTTGAGAACCAACTTGAACCTTTCAGTTGATCGAATAAATCATCAATCCATAAAAGAGGATAGAGATTATTTATTGTCACTTAGTTTAAGTAATGATAATCGACACACAACTGCAGACCGTCATCAGCCTTCTTTATGAACAAAACTGGGGCACCCCATGGTGACACACTTGGCCGAACAAAACCGAACTATAAAATAGCATCCTGCTGTATACGTAGCTCTCATAACTCAGAAAGAGCCCTCTTATATGGAGATTTACTGTTGGGAGACGCTCCTATCTGTAGGTCTATCCAAATATGGATCTCTCGTTGAGGGGGTGATGCTACAACCTCTTCTGGAAATACATCAGTGTACTACTCTATGACCCTAGGAAACGCCAAATGCTGAACCTTTGAAGAACTCACCATCTTCTCATCCACCATTGATGATAAGGATGGAATGTGCCTATAACCCATCTGAGGATCTTGCTCACAAACAAACACCACATGCTCTCCATCTGCACCAATAAAGATGACCATTTTCTTGAATAAATCCATGATAGCCTCCACTGAATACAACACATCTACGTAGAGGATGACATCATATAGTTGTATTCGTAATCATAGGAAATCTCTCCAAGAGTAGCGTTACCCCAAAACTAGCTCACAATCTCTACATACATCAAACAAGACAGCTCGACCTCCAACTGGCGTAGTGAACGCCAAGGGCACAGGAAGCCTCTCTACCTCATGTCCCAAAGAATGGACCAGGGTTGTTGATATGAAGGAGTGTGTCTCTCCTGAATCAATCAAGGAATACAACATGGTAGAAAACAAGAAAACGGAACCTCGACTGACATATGGCTCTCCTTGATCTGGCAACGCTAGAGCATGAATCTAACCACGACCTCCTCCACGTCCTCTCTGACCCTGATGATGACCACCTCCACGATTGTGCTCTTCTCTCTGAGGATGGGGAGCATCATGGGGATTTCCTCAACATTACCCATCAATATTTTGCTAATCTAAACCTGGTTCAATCAACAGGTGCTACCTCGGATGGAACTGCCTCACCGGAGGAACTTGGAGCGTAGCGCCTAGTTCAAGATGACCGCTCTTAATGGTTGGGAACTCCCACTGCTGATGGCCATGACCACCATAAGAAAACAATCACCTGATCCCAAAGAATCAGCATGAGAGTTGCTGCCTCTAGAGAAACAAGATGTGAAGGGCTGGGAATTACCCCCAGCAGAACAGAAACCCTTCTTCCCTAAAAACTGGGAACCCCCGACCAGAACTCTACTATGTGAGGAATCATGATAACTCCCCACTCGTAAGGATCTGGCCCTGGAAAATTTCCTCTTGGAAACCTCTACCCTCTCCAACACCTCATTATATGTTTTGATCATAAATGGGATGACCTAACACTGGATCTATGGACACAAAGCCTCCTCGAAATGCATCGCACTAGCCTCCTCATCTGGCAGTAGTTCTGAAGCATATCGTAAAAGGATCCTAAAATGGATTCCAAACTCTCGAACATAGGAGCTCCCCTATTGAAGGGTAAGATTCTCCTAGCGACTAGACACCTTCACATTCAATGAAAGAAACTCGACTCTAAACATGTCTCAGAACTCCTCCCATGATATCACTGACTCCTCACGATCCCCGATGAACAAGAACTACCTCTTCCTCAAAGTTCCAAGTGGCATTGTCACAACCAAGGACACCCAGTGCTCCATCGGAGCACGAATCAATCTGAATCCAATATAGACCTCCACTAACTAGTCTTCCTAGACTGTATCTGAAACGGAGTCCTCGTACTTCTGTAGACTCTGGCATTGAAACTCTCAGATTTTCTTCCTCCAAGTGTTGTCATCGTCATGCTCTACCCTACGACGATCTGCCATAACATCCTGTTGGAAATTGTCCACGCAAACCAAATGAGGACGTCGATCTGGATCCATACTAGTAAAATAATAACCGTTAGAGTTACTAAACCATGAATATGGAAGACTCAACATTAATTAATTAATTTTTTTCTTTTATTCATTTTAGGTTAACCTATCCCAAGGTCTGCCCAATAAAACACATGAACAAATAAGAATTATGCATAATCCATTCCTAGGTATCTACCCAATAACTTGTAAAACCTTGTTTAGTAGCCATTACAAACTTAATGGTATGTACATCAGATCATAGGGGGACCTAAATTCCTATGTCTCAGCCGATCTCCAACATATCCCGAACATGATAAACATGAATGACACCGTTTCCCTACAAACCCAAAAACACTCACCTATGCCAATCTCCAAAATCCATCCTATCCCTCAACCAGAGCTCTAATATCACTCTATAACGACCCCCTCCCCACAATGTGTACCCCTCCGGGGTCCAAAATTTGAGAATGGTGATAATGACCCCAGAGTCCCGCCTCCAGTAGGACTCGGGTTGGCGACTAGCACCGAGGGTATAATAAATAGACAAATGGGAGGCATTACTGTAACGTTCCATATCTAGGTGCCACTCAAAGGGTGCCCAAAACCCGGTTGGTCACATGACCTCAAGCAAATTTCCATAAACGCCAGAGGCTACCAACTAGCAGCGAGGGATGAGGTATGATAGTGGGGAAACTATGGCCTCATTTTTCAAAGTGTAGCACAATGGAATAAAATAATAATAAAAAACACATAACAACAATGGAAGCAATAAACCATACACATTTAAAATAAACAACTACTTTAAAAGATAACCAAAAGTTATATAGATAATGATACAACATGTCTCAAGTTCTAAGAAAATAGCAAGCACATGTTACACAAAAATACAATACAGTACAATACAGAGTACAACAAAATAAAACAAACCAGCTGGTAGCATCACAAGCCTAAGCCTGGTCACATGCTCCACTACTCCTCAGCAGAAATCATGTACCAGAGTAGGGACCCTTTCCATTATCCACAACTATAGAAAAGTAATCTATTTGGGCCGAAGACATGAACCAAACAGTGTGTGAGAAATAAAACAGAGTAGGAACCCACCAAAGGCTCGTGCCCAACTATGTGAAAATATACAACAATAGTGTGCAGTAGTAAAATTAAATAAACTAAGCAGTACTCAAAATCAACTAACTTTACCAGTTATATTCACATTTTATTATTCATTTAATAATTCAATATAAAGAAACCACCAAAATGGATTTTCTATGAAATAGTCAGTGCTCTCAGACATGCAAAGCCTTACTCTCATGTAATTAGAAACATAACCCGCATGTAATTTCCAACAAGAATAATAGATGTTTCCCTCATGCATAAAATGTTTCACCCTTAGGCATAAAGTCTATTGCCCATAGGTACGGAAGAAGTTACCCTCAGGCTAAAAGATGCACTGCCCTCAGGCTAAGTAAAATACTGCCCTTAGGCTAAACAAGTAACCGGGCCATGCCTAACAGGTAAACAATCAATTCACATTCAATTACTCTCAAGTAAATTTAACAAACATTATTAAAATGGCATACCCTCGGGTATCCTAGCCAAATGGCTAAATAGAGGAACGCACCCCCGGGTGGTTCTGGATCCAAGCAGCAATCTCAAACAGCAGGTTATTATCACATTTAATTTCCTATACAATAATAGGTATTTAAAATAGCCATGAAATTAGCCATACAACACCCCAACATGGGTTCATATCACAAAAATACACACAAACACACAACATATGGAAATTAAACACCAAGCCACCTACCATAAATGCCACTGAATGGAATACACGAACGACGATACTCCAATCATCCAAGAACAAAGTAGATATGAGTTGAATGAAATCCCCATTCAAACTCAAATAACGTCCCATAGAGAATGAATTGGATGGAACGGATTAAGGAGAGTGGACGGCTTACCTATGCGGTTCCAACAAGATCATTAGAGGCGAAAACAAATTCCTGAAGCTTGATCTGGAGATCCTTGATGTTCTGGCCTCCTCTCCCAACTCCTTCCTTCGGTTCTAATCCAATCATATGAACAATGTTGGCTAGAACCCATTTTATGCGAAAAAGCAAACTACATGGCATGTACTTATCAGGTACACTGAGTGTACTTTTCATTTTTTAACTGTTCCTACGGCGGCTTCCCACCAGCATGGAAATGTTCATCTAGAGACATGAGTACATGACGTGTGAATCCTGAGTACACAACGTGTACTGTCGCTCAGCTGGAAGCTGCTTCAACTGCCTTACTATTCACCTGCCGACTGACTACATGACGTGTAAATACCCACTACATGTCATGTAGACATTTTTTACACCCTTAACCGCCAAAATGGCTATACACCCTGTGTACTCATTCCACACGGCCAAATTACAAGACGTGTGGAAAAGTACACGACATGTAGTCCAAAAATTTATATTTTTTCCTGATTTTCCTTATTTCCTCAAAAGCACTAATGGAAAAGGGAAAATAAGAAACCCATACCTCAAATTTAAGAACCGAGATCTTGCAAACATCCCCCTTAAAGAAATTCATCCACGAATTTCCCTTCCATGTGTAGTGAAGATAATGCTCAGAACAACTCTGGCCACTAAGCACATACGTCAGTCTCCCGCTCCCATGTTTCGTCCCCAACTCGACCATGCTTCCATAACACCCGTACGAGTGGAACAGACCGGTCTCGGAGAAACTTCGTGCTCCTATCAATGATACGAATCGGATGCTCCTCAAAAGATGCATATACCTGAAGCTCGACCTTATCAGGCTGAAAGACGTGAGACAAGTTTGAATGATAGCGGTGCAACTGAGATACATGGAATATGTCGTGCATGGCTCGATACCTTTGTGGTAACTACAACCGATAGGCAACCAGCCCAACTCCCTCCAGAATCTCAAATGCCACCACATACCTTGGTGGAAGTTTACCTTGTCTCGTAATCTACCTGTGTCCCAGTAGTGGTGAGACACACAAGAAAACCCGATCCTTGACCACGAACTCCAAGGGTTCTATGTGGCGATCAACACTATATTTTTTTCAAGACTGTACTGTATCCATCAACTTTTGATGCAACTGGACCTGCTCAGAAGTATCCAGAATGATACGTGGTACCAGTAATGTTGCCTCACCTGCCTCTATCCAGCACAAAGGTGATCAACATTGCCTACCATATAAATCCTCGTATGTTTCCATATCAGCAGCTGCCTGGAAAAATGTTATTATAGGAAAACATGACCAGGGGTATGTGCTTCTCCCAAGAGTCCCCAAAGTATAGGATGCATGTGCGTAGCATTTACTCAAGCAAATGTATCGTATGATCTGACTAGCCATCAGTCTGAGGGTGGTAAGCTCTGCTTAGAAGCAACTATCTCCCCAGCACCCTCTGAAAACTTCCAGAAATGAGACATAAAGCAGGGATCCCTTTCTAAAACGATAGAAAGAGGGACCTCATGAAGTTGTATGATCTATCGAATATACAACTTACTGAGATCGTCAACAACGAAGGTCTCCTTGATCGGAAAAAAGTGAAGTACCATCGTGAGTCTATCCACAAAAATCCACACGACATCATTGCCTCGAGGTGACCATAGAAACCCAATCACTAAGTCCATCGTGACATTATCCCATTTCCACTCCGGAATGGGTAACTATTGTAACAGTCCGGCAGGCCTCTGATGCTCAGCCTTCACATAATGAAAGGTGGACCATCTTGTAACAAAACAAGATATCTCCCACTTCATACCTGGCCACCAGTACTGACGTCTCAAGTCACTGTACATCATGGTAACTCTGGGATGCACAACCCAAGATGAAGCATGAAAATCCCACATCAACTCCTCAGTTATATCCCCTAGAACCCATACTCATCCCTGGAAACACAGTACCATATCATTTCCTATCTTCCAATCAAGAGAATGTTCATCACTTGCCACCGACTCCCATAGAACTAGGCATTCCGAATCAGATAGCGGTCTCATCCTCACTCTATCCAAGAGCGTATAAGTCACCACTAAAGAAGAAATATATGTTTTCCCCTGACTGTCGTGCACCTCCAAATTCATTTTAGATAACAAATCCATGAGCTGCCAATCACCACTGGCCTCCTGTGCCGCTTGTATCTAAGTCCTCCTTCTTAGTGCATTAGAAACTGTGTTACCTTTACCAAGTGTATAGTCAAGCTCAAAGTCAAAGGACTGAAGGTATTAAACCCACCTTTGTTGTCTCATGTTCAATTCACGGTGAGTAATGATGTACTTGAGATTTTTATGGTCGGTGAAAACCACAAAATTCTCTCCCAAGAGATAATGTATCCAACAACGCAACACATGAAAAACTATATCCAACTCGAGATAATTCGTCGGGTAATTCCTCTCATGTGGCCTCAACTACCGAGAACATACCACAACAAATTGGCCTCCCTGCATTAACGCTTCTCCCATCCCAATACCCGATGCATCCTAGTAAACTATATAGCTCTTCCCTTGCTCTGGATGTATTAGGACAGGTGCAGATGTCAACCTTCTTTTCACGTCCTGAAAGGATTTATCATAAGCTTCCAACCAAACAAACTTCATACCCTTCTTATTCAGACCCATCAACAATACTACTAAGAGAGAGAAGTATTGTATGATGTTTTTGTAGTAACCATCTAGCCCTATGAATCTTTGTATCTCAAACACATTCTTAGGCTGCTCCCAGGAAAATACTACTCTCACCATATCTCGGTCTACTGCAATTCCTGCCTCTGAGATGATATGTCCTAGGAAGTGAATCTGGACCATCCAAAAGTGGAACTTTGAGAGCTTAGCATATAGATTATGCTCTCTTAGTGTACTCAGTAAGATCTCAAGATGGGTGGAATTGTCGTGTAGAGTGTGAGAGTACACAATGATGTCGTCCACGAATACTACCACAAACGAATCTAGGTAAGGATGGAACACATGTTTCATCAGAGCCATGAAAACTACTGGCACGTTCGTGAGTCCAAACGAAATAAACAAGTACTCGTACAGACCATATCTGATCCAAAAAGATGTAAGCGGTATATCTGATGGTCTCACACGCAGCTGATGATATCCTAACCACAAGTCAATCTACAATAACACTCGTGCTCTATGAAGTTGATCAAAAATATCATCAATCCTCGGAAAGGTATATCGGTACTTAACCATAAACTAGTTCAACTTCTGATAATCAATATTGAGTCTCTGGTTACCATCCGCTTTCTTCGCAAAGAGGACCGGAAAACCCTAAGGAGAAGTACTAGGTTGGATGAAACCCTTTGACTGTAACTCCTCTAACTGCCTCTTCAGCTCCTGGAACTCAGGAATGGCCATCATATAAGGAGAATGGACACCGGTGCTGCTCCTGGAACATGCTCAATTAGGAAATCATCCTCACGCTCCAGAGGTAGACCCGAAATGTTGTCTGGAAAGACCTCCTTGAAACAATCAACTACTAGAGGGAAATTCTGCTGTCATGCTCCCGGATCATCGACATATAAACTCGAAATCTGGGCTGTGACTCCACCACGCCCATGATGCTTTGGTCCAGCTCGACTCTCCTGAACATACCACATTCCCTTTTATAGAAAGTCTCCTCCCTCTGGTGATGTGAAACTAACCCTACGATGAAGTCAATCCATAAAGGCTTGAAAGGGAACCAACCATTCCATCCCGAGAATGACACCATATCTCGTCATCATTATGGAATAGGGGTCCCAAAGAGAGTGACACCAACAAACCTCAAGGGGAAACTCCTTGCATAGACCCACATATGTTGTTCTCATTCCCAACGAAGTGTCTAGCGTCATAAAATCAGATGAAGAAGAAACAAAGAGCTGAGGCTCTCCACGACATGAACAGATATAAAACTATGTGTATCACTGTTATAGAAATATACTGATGATAAAATAGAAGCTACTAGGATATTACTTATAATAGTAAAATGTCCAGGATCCTCCTCCTACTGGGTCTGGTGCACTACATATGTCTGCCCAGTGCCGTGGCCCTGCGACACAGCTTGGCTACCCTTGGTTGTCCCACCCTGCTGCCTTAGAGATCATGGTGTCTGGCTACCATGGCCATGACCACCATCTCTGCCTGCACGCCCTAACGTATTCTAGTTTCCTGACTGGTAAGATGCTTCTGTTCCTACTCCCGCACATGGAGACTTCACAGAACCCCTCTCACTAGCAACTGGTGGAAATGACTTGCAAAAGCATTGTAGATGACCCATCATGCTGGAAGCTCGGCACTCCAATGGGTCTCATGGACACTGAGATCTCTTATTCCCCTCCTTACCACACTGGTAGCACATGACCTAGACACTAGAAACATTCTTTTGGCTGGTACTACAACCCTATGAGAATTTCATATGTCTCTTCCTCTTTCCAGTATAAATTGTACCAGAAACTGGTGCCGAACCGCCCTGGCCTGCACCATTAGCCTCCCGAAGGTTCCTCTATGTAATCAGTGCCTGGTTCACAATAGCATGTACTGAAGGAAACCTGAAAAAATTCACCAGTTCTCATATGTAATATCGAAGACCATCCTCAAAGAATCTAGCCCTCAACGTCTCATACCCCACTAGAACATGTGAAAAATGCTGATGCTCGGTGAAACAAGCAGAATAGTCCATCACCGACATAGCGCCCTACTACAGATTCATGAATTATCGAGCTCTATCTGATCTCAGGGTCTCTGGGAAGAAGAATTCATATAATACTGCATGAAAATATTCCCACACCATGTCTCTATGATCCACTGATTGGGTGGTTACATCCCACCACCACTTGGCGGAATCACGTAGCATATAAGTCGCGAGCTTGACCCTCCTCCATAGAGGCATCTCCAGATGCTCAAAAAAAGTCTGTATAGAATTCAGACATGACTCTGCAGCCTGTGTTCCGCCATCCCCTAATAACATAGGCGGATGTTTCTACTGAAATATAGGAGTCAGCACAGCCATAGATGTGGCAGCCGACAGTGATCCCTAAATGGTCTGCATGAACTGAATAAAGCCTTAATGGAACTACGCCTCCGCGCCTGTGTTCAGTATAACGGCTTTCGTCGCATCTGGTTCTGCTAGAGGATCCACTAGTATCCCATGCCCCAACATCTTTGGATTATAATCGTTTCCTCTCTCCTGGCGAACAAGGCATGGTCATCTTAGCGGCATGAATCTACAAGGTCAAACGCAAACCATAGATCAAGATTATCAAGATTGAAAATCTAGGGACCGAAAAGTGGAAGAAGAGGAAGAAGGCATTCAACATTGCACAAAAAGACTACATGATGTTTATACTTACTACACAGTGTCTACCTGACTTATCTTCCCCTGCCTCACTCCTTCTACATGGCTAAGCCACACGACTCCCATTGAACAAAACTACACGACGTGTACATAATCTACACAGCGTGTATGGTGTAAATAACAGCTGCCCATGTCGTTTATGACACAACCGACTACTCGAATTAATACTACACAGCCTGTTACACCCGCACATGGCGTGTACACCTCCTTGTTTCCCCAGTCACACTGTTAGGTTCAAACGCTCTGTCCTTAGACAAGACTACCCAATGTGTTCCTCAGGCACACGACATGTACTGGACGAGCTCTGCCGACCCGTGTTGTTAGTTACACGACCGGATACATGGCTCACTCTACAGGGAATGTTCCATATGGACATTCTGTGTACCAGAAAGGATTACTCTGTCCCATGTTGTTAGTTACATGGCTGAGTCCCCTGGCCAGACTACACGGTGTGTTCCAGAGTGGACATGACGTGTTCCAGAGTAGACACGACGTGTATGTATTAAAGGATACTTTGTCCGTGTTGTTACTTACACAGGAGGAATCTGGGTCAACACTACACAGTGTGTACATCCGGTATACAACATGTTTTTCCGCGAGCTTTTCCCTTCCCTGTGTCCCCGCCCACATGGTCCATGACATGGAAAGAGACTACATGGCGTGTACTGAGGGTACACGACATGTACTCAAATGTTTTCTTTTCTTCCAAAACATAAGAACACAAATCATGTGTCTAAGGAACTACATGGATTTTATCATTGGTTTTCCGGGTAGTAAGCCTCTGAAACAACTCCAAAACCCAGAAAATACTGAAAAACAACACCTAAGTGCCAAAATCTGACCCGTGAGGGCCCATACTCCACGCGAATCAATGTTTTTCATCTTATATTTGTTATAACAAAATAAAAAGTCAATGATCCACCAAATTACTATCAATGAGGGCCCATACTTCGCAAAATCCAATGTTTGGAATCCATTCTATCAAGGCCTCAGAAAAACATACCCTCTCACATAGCATGTATTTTTCAAAGTAGTAATCACAACAGCATGCTTTTCTAGCACAACAATTATCAAAACAACATGAAATTGTTAATGCACATACATGGCATCAAACTAAGCATGGCATGTGATTTCTAGCATGTTCCTAAATGATTCACGAGATATAATACCCTCCCCTCATCAGGTTGCAACTAAATAGGTACCATGGATAAAATATAAACAGCAAAATCACAAGTGTGTCACCCAATAATGAAATCAAATCAACTATAAAATTTGAAAAATCAGAAAAATTGAAAAAATACGACCTAGACTGGATTTTCCCTATACATGGGTTAGCTATGCCCAGGTATAGCTTATTACCAACTACTGTTCCCATCCTATCCTTGACTAAGGCTCCAAAGAGTATGTCAAAGAATATAACTCCTTGGATACAACTTTGCAATGTCCCAGATCTGGGTTCCACTCAACGGGTGCCCCGAACCCAGTTAGTCACATGACCTCAAGTGCATTTCCCCAGCCCCCAGAGGATACCGACTAGTATTGAGGGCCTGAGATTGATAGTGGGGAAACTAATCCCTTATTTTTCAAAGTGTATCACAACAGAATAATATAATAAAAAAACATATAACAAAATGGAAGCAAAAAACCATACACATTAAAAATAAACGACTGCTATAAAATATAACCAACAGGTATATAGATAATGATTCAACATGTCTCATGTTCGTTGAAAACAACCAAAACATGTTACACAACAATACAATATAGTACAATATAGAGTAAAACAAAACAAAACAAAACAACTACTAGCATCGCGACCCTAAGCCTGGTCTCATGCTCCCATACTCCTCAGAAGCAATCAAGTACCTGTGTAGGGACTTTTTCCCATATACACACCTGCAGAAATGTAATCTGTTTGGGCCGAAGACATGACCCAAACAGGGTGTAAGAAATATATCCCAGTAGGCACCCACCAAAGGCACCTGCCCAACTGTGTGAAAATATAGAACAACAGTGTGTAGTAGTAAAATGAAATAAACTAAGAAATACACAAAAGTATCTAACTTTACCAGTTATATTTCCATTTTATTATTCATTTAACCATTTAATTCAAGGAAACCCCCACCGTGGAATTTCTATGTAACAGTCAGTGTCCTCAGACATGCAAACCCTTACCCTCCAGTAATCAGAAATATAACCCGCTGGTAATTGACCAGAGGAATACCAAATATTTCCCTTAGGCGTACAATGTGTCTCCCTCAGGAACAGAGTATATTGCCCACAGGCATGGAAGAAGTTGCCCTCAGGCTACTAGATGCAATACCCTAAGGCTATGTGAAACACTGCCCTCGGGCTAAACAAGTAATCGGGCCATTCCCAACATGTAAATAAGAAATTCACATTCAATTCCTCTCAGGGAAATTTAAACAAACATTATTACAATAGAATACCCTCGAGTATCCTGGCCAAACGGCTAAACAGAGGCACACACCCCCGAGTGGTCCATGATCCAAGAAGTGATCCCAAACACTAGGTTATTATAACATTTAATTTCCTATTCAATTATAGGTATTTAAAACAGCCATGGACATATCCATACGACACCCCAACATGGGTTTGTAACAAAAAAATACAAACAAACGAAAAACAATTGGAAATTAAACACCAAGTCACCTACTGTAAATTCACCTGAATGGTATACATGAATGAAAATCCTCAAATCATCCAAGAATGATGTAGATCTGAGGTGAATGAAATCCCTATTCAAACTCAAATAACTTCCCTTAGAGGAATAATTGGAATGAATTACTTAAGGAGAGTGGATGGGATATCCGTACGGTTCCAACATGATTGTCAAAGGAGAAAATGGATTCTCGATGCTCGATCTGGTGATCCTCGAAGGTCCGGACGCCTCTCTCGACTCCTTCCTCTGGATCTAATCCAATACTGTGAACAGGTTTGGCTAATGTCCATTTTATGTGAAAAAAACAAACGACACGACATGTACTTCTCAAGTACACGATGTGTACTTTTTATTTTTTAACTTTTCCTACTATGGGTTCCCGCTAGCGTGTCACTGTTCATCTATCGACATGAGTACACAGTGTGTGAAACCTGAGTACACGGTGTGTAATGTTGCTCAGCTTGCAGCTGCTTCTACTGCGTTACTATTCACCTTCCGACTGACTACACGACGTGTAAATACCCACTACATAGCGTGTAGTCTGTTTTTACACCCTTCGTCACCAACATGGCTGCACACCTTCTGTACTCATCCCACACGGGCCAAATACACAACATGTGAAAAAGAACACGGTGTGTAGACCCAAAATTTATGATTTTTCCACATTTTCCTTATTTTCTCAAAATCACTTAAGGAAAAGAGAAAAGAATAAACCCGTACCTAAAAAATAAGAACCGGATTCTTACAATTACCCTCTAAGAGAACACATGTAGAAGATAGAGATAAGAGGGACACCAAACAACTCCAAATAAAAACAGAAATAAAAATGAAACCCAAGTACACATATGTAATGCGATGAAAATGTACTACAACAGAATGGGGAAAAACTATAAGTTCCCAAAAGAAAGTAAAAAGGCAGTAACCACAAGCCCGAACAGCTCCTCTAACCACAAGCTAGTAAACACCAGCCTAATAAACATCCTACTCCAAGTGACCTGAAAAATAGTTTATATATACATCGGGTGAGTATAACATTATACTCAGTAGGATCCTCCCCAAATACTCTTGTACAAAAGTAAGGAAAACATGCAAAAGCATAGTGACAAACAAGTGAAACTAACTCATCAGCTAAACAGGTATACTAAGTTCCCAGCCTCACCAGGGATACACTCACCATGTAATGCATACAGGAATATATCATATAATAAATAATATCAAGGTTACCCAGCTACTACTTCCCCACTGGTTTTCCGCATTACACTAATGTCACACGTCCATCGCATCTCTCTCCAAAATGGATTGCCCGCAAACACCTGGATGAAGCACCACAATATGAACCTAGCATAACAAAACCACCACTTCCACACAACAATGTAAATAGGTAGTTTTCAGGAGCCCCCACAGCTCACATAACATGTATCATACGTCGTGTATTATAACTGAAGCCATCACAGCCCATACACCAATTATGGATCCTCAAGCCATCATAGCCTATACACGTTACACCTATAGTATTCCATAGAAAACTATAACCAGAATATATATGTGTGACTAACCACAAGACATTATATCCCTCTACACAAATATATAGGGAAAATTTACCAATGTGGCTGCCAGCACAAGTAACTACCAAGTGAAGAGAGCAGGGCCAAAGGGGTTAGTCAGTCATCCATCCTCCCATTAGAATTAAGGGGAAAACACCCCCGGCTCCGAATCCACGGGATGTCAATTTCCCTTACTGACAGGATGGAGTATCATATAGAAACACAAAAGATCAAAACATAATATAACTCACAACAACACTATGGGTATAACTTAGTCTTAGAAAATAATTCAACTAACATCTCTCAGAATTTGGGCTGCTAATTCTATGACTAGGTATCCTATAAGCACAAAACCATTTAAAAAGATTTATTAGATTACTTCATTCCATTTTTATTAGTTCCACTTTACATTAATTTATTATTTAAACATTAAATCACCACGAATATCTCCACATTGAATTTCATTAGCATCACACCCAAAGTCAATTGTTCCTTCAATAATTACAACCTCATCATTATGATCCAGAATCTCCATCACCATGGGTTAACACCATTTATTAAATTATTCATTACACAAAATACATTCCCACATTCCCTGGCATACTAGAAAAACATTATATGCTACTAAACACAAGTGGCCTCAACACGGTGATTAGATATACTACCCATCAGGTCTTTTCAATTTATAGAAAGATAATATACCCATCCTTCCTTGAGAATCTAAACATGGAAAACACATGGCATACCCCGCGCGTCTTCACCTCTTTCGGAAGAATGGTATGTAAGACCATCTACCTTGTGTAGTGTGGAAAAATAAAGCAGATTATCAACCAATCAAAATTGCCAAAAATCCAACAATCACAGCCATTCCATTCCATCATCCCAGGTGTCTTACCTGACACCCACATTCATTAAATGATGCATCTCGCCACTCTAGGAATCATTTTCTGCTACAACCAAAAAGGCCTCCATGCCTCCACATATTACCACAACCATCCAGGCTCACATAAAAACACAAGCAGTAGTAAAACAAACATCTTCACAATTGGGATCTTGGCCCTTAAACAAACAAGTGGTTAACTCAAAACCACCCAAGAAATTATCTTTTAACAAGTAACAATTCATTAATCCATCTTGGATTAAAATATTTTTTTTGTTTTTAATTTCGGGATATCTAACAGTATGCTATGAAACATTAATGAACATTATTACTGCCCCAATTTGTTTAACATAAATTTACAACAAGAACCAGATTCGTTTACATGATTCTTAATATTTAGAAAAACAATTATCAATTAATCCCGACATACGTTCTTTAATGATTTCAATAAAAAACAATCATAAATATCACACAATCTAGCGAAAACAAGAGGAAATAACATATGATCGACATGAATTTATTTATCCGGTTAAATTATTTATTATGTCAATTTCATTGTAATCCAGTGGGATAAAACATGCTAAAGATACAGTTGACCATAAAAGAAAGAAAAGCAACAGATCCCCTACCTAAAACAGTTCCTCATGTTCTTTACCCACACAACGGGTCATGATCCTCCTCTAGTGACAATTGTATCCACCTGAGGATGCCACGGTACAACCGCAACAACCAAAGCCCAAGAAAACCCCCATTAGAAACATGGATATTTCATGAAATAATATGTAAAGGAGAAACATGAGAAGATGGTCCCCAAATTAATGATGACAAAACATTCCTTATATCAAAGATTGATCGATACAGCTTGGTTGCATCAAATAGAGCGTAAACAATACGATGGGTAAATATTGATTGTGGAACCCTTATGGGAAGGATTGAATGGTTCTAGCATCTCATAACTGAGAACAAATAGGAATAACAAAGGAGGAAGATATCGTGTACCTTTTTGAAGATTTAATGGGGTGACGGTTTAAGATACGCTTAATTACCCATTAAAAGTGGATCGCATTAAACCATGTGGTTTGACCAAGTAAAAACATCCCTAGCCATAAAAATAATTAATATAGGAGTTATGGCCTTTCAATCAGCATCAGAGTACTAAAAACGAGGCATTAAATGAATTTTATGTCAAAGGAAAATGTTAAAGTGGTGAAATTGTAGGAAGCTGGAAATACAATTCATGAACCTCACTATTAGAAAACTGTTCATGAACCTTACCGTTAGAACCTCACCAATAGAACACTGTTCATGAAACTAACCGATAGAACACTGTTCATGAACATCCCCATTAGAACACTATTCATGAACCTCACCATTAGAACCTCACTAATAGAACACTGTTCACTGAACCTCACCCATAGAACACTATTCAATGAACCTCACTGATAGAACATAGTTCACTAAAACTCACCGATAGAACTTTGTTCACAAAGCACACCATTAGAACCACACCGATAGAACACTGTTCACTGAACCTCACCTATAGAACACTGATCACTAAACCTCACCGATAAAACACTGTTTACTGAACCTCACCAATAAAACACTGTAAACTGAACCTCATTGATAGAACACTATTCACTGAACCTCAGCGATAGAAGTATTCATTGAACCGAACTGATAGAACTGTTCAAAAAACCTCACCGATAGAACTATTCACCGAACCTCACTGTTAGAACTATTCACTGAACCTCACCGATATAACTATTCACTAAACCTCACCGATAGAACTGTTCACTGAACCTCAATGATAGAACTGTTAACTGAACCTCACCGATAGTACACTTTTCACTGAACCTCACCAGTAGAACAATGTTAAATAAACCTCACCGATAGAACACTGTTCACTAAACCTCACCGATAGAACATTGTTCCCTGAACCTCACCGATAGAACATTGTTCACTAAACATCACCGATAGAACTGTTCACTAAATTTGAAATGTGGCTATGTGTTTGGGATTTGTCACTTTGACCTCCCGATACACCTCAAACACCACATTTTTACAATGTAATGGACCGGAGAGGTCCGTGACATTATTTGTATAAAATTGTATGATATATTATATTTCTATATTTATAAATATATCATTATTATAATATATAGGGAGAAATAGAGAGAGTAAATCAATCATTAAATCCTCCCCTGATCAATGGAAATGAAAAAATAATTAAATTAGTTTGTGAGGCGGTAATTGTCCACACACACTAACAACATTTCCATTTTCTATTTTTAGATGAGCATATGAATATAATGTCTTTTATTAACATATAAACATATATATATATTTTATATACTAAAGATAACATATAAAAATGGAGGAATAATATTGTTATTTTATTAAAGAATAAATAAAAAATGATGTTATGTTAAGAACAATACCCCTTCATTGGAATTACACATTTGGTTCCAAACAGAAGCCTTACTAGGAGATTATTATAATAAATTCAAGGACACATTGATGTGATAAGGTTTGAATATAATAGATATGCTAAGGCCATTATTATAGTAAATTTTTAGTCACGTATATATAAAAGAAGTGACTGTGTTCCATTTTAAACATGAGGGGTGTGGCACGTTTGAAATTTTATAAAGGATTAAATTCAAATGATATATAGGTCTTCAAAAAATATCCAAAAATTTATATTTATAATATAGGACAAGGATCGATTGGAATCCTATAATGTGATATTATTTTTAAATTTTTATATTACGATTTTCAATTTATTTTTGTAACCTACATTACTCACTTTTTTAAAATGTCTTTATAACAATAATTTTACTATTTTGGGGTAATGATAGTTACATATAATGGAAATAATTAATTAAAATATATCATGGTGGATAATTTCAAACATATAACAACCAATTGTACATAGATTGGTTTTTTAGTTATTTTTAATCATTTAATACCAAATTAATTATTATAAATATAATTAATTGAATTTATAGAAGTAGTTATTTACTTGCATCTTAATAACATAAATACAGAAAGGAAATAAAATGAAATTAACCCTCACATATGGATTAATTCAATTTTTTCATCAGGCTATTGACATTGTAATCCACATCATTATATGTGTTTTTTATTTTAATTTAATTTTCATAAAAGCATGTATTCAGATTTCAAAATCCATGACCCATAGTTTCTAAGGATATAATAGTGTGAAAACTTTATGGAAAACAATTTTGCAATCAACTTAAATTAATATTTTAATATTTAAAATTATCTTTATATTTTTTAATTAATTAATTAATTATTGTATTGACATTATAGAAGAATTATAATTAAGTATATAATTACAAAAATTAATAAAATAATATTACTAGTGAAAAATTCATTTATCATTCACATTATTATTGATAATAACACATATATTTTATTTTTTGGAACTAATGAAATATGGAAATTAAAAGAAACAAAATTGATTTTTAATTTTTCTTCATAATAAATAATATAATGGTAAAAACATAGAAATTAGAAATATTTTCATATAATATATGTTTCAGTTATTTAGGAATAAATATATTCATCTAATAAAATTAAGAAAAATTTGAAAGACATTTTTCAATCACTATATTATTTTTTTACCATTAATTACAAGATTCAATCGTACCGTGGTTATAATCTATAGTTACTATTTATACTATGTACAAATAAAAGAAGATTATTTATGAAATTTGTACCTCAGGATTCATAATATGGAATTAATTTTTTATTTTTCAATACATATCAGTAATGGAATATAATTTTAAATAAATCACCCAATGAATTTATTAATAATTTTTTTAGAAAAATGTATTTTCCTTGAATAGTTGATTTAATGATAACTTTATGACTAGTGACACTAATTTGATGAATTCATATTCATTTATAATGATATAAAAAAATATATTATTGTAAAATCAGTCCACATTGGGGTTATTTTATTTATTCATTTCGAAAAAGCATTATATGCTTAAAAATGGTTTTTGAAAAAAAAAGTGTTTCTATGAATAAAAAATTTATAACAACATCATGAGTACATATAACTAAAGTGAAATAATTTAGATTATTTTAAAAGAAATGGATCATATGTACCCCTAATTGAAAAAAAAATTATTATTTATAATAAAATTAGATTATTTAATGAAAAGAAATGTCATATTTATAAAAATCAATATTTATCACTATTCCCATTAAAACCAATCATTTCAGAAATATCAAAATTTTCACCAAAATATAATTTTCATATGATCATTTCAAAAATGATATCCTTTTATAAGATAATATTAGTTAATAAGTAAGAGATAAATTATATTATTCATGCCAAAATAGGAAATAATAATCATTTTTAAGGAAAACATATTTTTTATGAAATAATTAGATTTACTAAAAATTATATACTTATTACCTAATAATTAATAAATATGAGATTACTTATTAGGGACCGTATATATTTTTCACAATTTGAATAATACAATTGGTACCCACACATTCAGTGGCTGGGTTATAATTTTAATTATATATATCATTGTTTGACTAAGATTAGTATTGTGTATCGTATATTTTTTAAAAAAAAATAATATTCAATATAATTATCGAACTATTACAATCTCTCTATATTCATGAAATTTTTTCAATAAAATATTAAATTTTACTCAGAATTATAAAGAATTTCATTTAAAAATTCATTTTTTGAAAACCATCTTTCTAAAATGGTTAATAATATATCCTCTTTAAAAGAGGGAACATGAAATTTGAATTCCATATAGAATAATAAAAAACTTGGTTTCCGATTTAGTGAAAATTAATATTAAGAAAACCTATAAACATTTTGGATATTACATGTTCATGTTGACTAATAATTAATAATAGATAACATGGTCACAATAATATTTATGAATAAGAAGCCTTAAATTGGTGATGTGTGATATGAACATCAATTAATAGTAAATTAATGTAAATTAATCACCTTATTATTTCAAGACACATTTTTAGAAGTTGAGGGATTATTATAAAATCATGAAATAAAAAACTAAAAAATATAACTACTTCATATACTATTATTTCATAAGCATAATTTCATGATTTGTTTGTTCTTAAATCAATATTCACATCACATCATTCACTACAAAAAGAATATCAATGATTAAATTTATTTTACTAGTGCATCAAATCTAACATTTAAAGGATTATATGATCCATAAATGAGTGATAAGTCTTTCTGTCATTCTCTAATATTTTTCCTAAATCATAATGATTAGAATAAGTTCTCAAATATAAAAAAATAATCAATAAAAACAAAATAGCAACATAAAATGGTCAATTTAATCCATTCAATATTTATTTATAAATAAAATCTGTCCAAAATTCCCCTAAAAAGTATAAAATTCATCCATTTATAAATAATGCATCTAAATTAAAATAATTAAACTTAGCCTAAAAAACATGAACAATATAATGTTAAAATTAATGTCACAAACAAAATATATGGATATAATGAGATGAAGGAGGTCCCATTTGATATTGATATGGTCATGCATCTAGTTTCATTAAGTGTAAAAAATGAAGCTGTAGTGAATGAGGAATACTGCGATTGTCAACCAACTAGTGATGATCCTCATTTTTTGGCCATAGAGGACACCTGTAAGAAACCATATTTTATGGGATGTGTGTTTTTGTGGCCATGTTGTTAAGATATTATAGTGTAATTACCAATATATGGGTAACATTGAACTGATATATAAAAAATTAACTTCCAATGCAGAGCTATTGAAAATCCATCATTCATCACAAATTTATGTTAGGTGGGAAAATGTTACTGATGATGAAAAATCTATGGACATCAACCCTCTTAAATCATTGAGGTATAATAATTCATCATTAAAATACATAATATCACATGGGATTAAAAAAATTATTTATATTAAGGTCTTCATCTATTCTCCCGCAAAACAGATTGCTAGGGAAGGAATATAAATATAGTAAAATAATTTTATTTACTAGGTCATCTTTTAAGGTGTCAAGAAGGATTGATGATGAGATTCATATGATAAAAAATCAAGGTAATTATAATTATTAATGGGAAACTATTGATGAGAATGGTCAGTGTGAATTAAATATTATATAATTATAAGCAGTATTGCTTATTCTGTTGATGGGAATATTGTCATCCTCATCTGATTTTCTTGTGTTCTTTTTTTCTTCTTCATAATAAATGGCTAGAAGATTTTTCTACTTAATCATATTATCTGGTATATTGATAAAATGACCCACATATAACCTCAAAAAAATTTATCTTCCTCTAAAATTAATTATATACATATTCATTAATTAAAATCAATGGTTATTCAATATATTTAACGAATCTAAATTTTCATTAAACACCACCATAACATTTTTCCCCTACGTCCCTACTTATTCACATGGACACTATTGGTTTCTGATTTAAATTATAAATTTCAATCATATCTTTTCCAAACATAAACTTTTTACTTCAATATCAGGAACATATTAAGGGTTTTGTTTCCCCTATCATTTTTTTTTCTATAAAATATCATTATTCCTTTAAATTACTATTAATGGTCAATATAACTATATAATATGTGAATTAAAATCCTAAAAAAATAATAGTATGGAATGAATCCTAAATGATTAATGATTATTATATCCTAAATAAAATTTATTTAAAAGTTATATAATATAATTATCATATCCAAAAACATTAACATTACAATCAATCAACATCAATGATATTCATATCGTGTGTGATTCCATGGGCTTGTATATTACCAAATAATTAGAGGATTGAATTTGATAAGGACCATTTTCTCTATATACATGTCATTTAAATCCTTGGTAATTCATTAATGTCTTCCTTTATTCACAAAAAAACACATTCCCCTTCCTCTGGGTCTCACCTAGGGGGTCCCATTCACCATATTTTACAGGTATAAAATTTTCCTTTCTTTAATCCATTTTCTCTATTACATTTTCACTTATTTAACTCAATATTTGTCTTTAATAAAATTTCCATATATCTCATATGATTAATCTTGTCAATCATATATCATGATAACCTAGAATGAATAATCTCAAAATCATTTTCTATAATAATAATCCCTTATTGTATCTCATGACCACAATATTTTCCACAATATTCATATTTTTCATGGGTCCATTATGTACCAATCATTAATTGAAAAAAATAATTTTTTGAGAAATAATCATCCTTGTGGTAAGTTTTAGAATATCAATGAAATTTTTTTAATCATTAAACTGAAATTTTCATCTATTAAACCTTAGGTTTAATATAGGTCATTATTTGTTATTATCTATTCAAACCATTCATAATGGTTTATAATGGAATTCTGACTTAACCCAAGTATATTCCAAAGGACTGTCAAACATGGTTCTTATTAAGGGTAGACTCTCCATGAAACCGAATGATAGTTGAGATAAAAAACTAATAATTTTTGTCTATGTTTCCCCTTGATTTGTGTGTTACTAGAACAAACCCACTTATAGTATTTATAAATGGATGTATTTCATGGAAAGATATGAAATTTATACACCATAAGATTTTTTTAAATATTCTTTCATCAATACTCAATGTTTCCAAGAGGTTAATATTCAAAAATAAATATTTTCCTAAATCTTATTCCCATGGATTATTCTAAGAATACTCTACACAACCCACAAGGAAACCTACCCCTATATTCAATATTCATTGGTTATATTATTACATTGTGACTATTTTCATCTAATAATATGCAGAAGGAATGATTTTTTTGGTAGTCTTATAAAACATGATACATACATTCTTCCCATTTTACATCATAAAATTAATTTAAAACATAGAGAATGTAATTTTTATTCTTCCATGATCACATTCAATGATTTTTTTGTTTTTATGCAGGAGAATGAAAAAATAAATATTTTTTCAGTTAAAATTATTAGTAATGGATACATAACGTCGAATATAGAAAGAGGAAATATGATACATTCCATATATTATGGTAAATAACTAAAAACCAATTAAATTTATTAAATAAATTTCATAAGGAGAAAAAATCCATAATAAATTATTATAATATAATTTTATATAACTAATGACATTATTTTAAAACATATAAAGGTGTATTATAATAATTCATATTGTCATATAAATATCAATGAATAATCTCATGATGGGGGAATTCAGAATTCTTGACATTATAAATTTACCATCTAATCATCATGCCAAGACATGATACATAAATGTGTAAGGATCCTACCAAATTCCCAAACTGGTATTTATTATAATACATATTAATGAATCAAGTATCTATAGTGATCCATGCCTTCTAGCTACTTTGTACAATACATTTTTCATATGAAAGATGATATTAACAATTCAATTAATAATCAACATAATCATTCTTATTAATGAATAAGAATATGAAATGTTAATATTTCCAAGAATAAAAATTATTGTAAAACATATAAAAAATGAATAAGGATAATATCATTGCAATATATCTAAATTAGTGTATATGTTGATTATTAGTTCATTTTTATTTAGGAATAAAAATACCATTATAATATCCTTATAATCAATCTTGTGGGAAAAAATAATCCATTCACCTTGAAATCCAATTATAAAAAGAATAAAATTCCTGAATATTAGTTCAAATAGTTGAAAGGAATATTTTAAATGTATATAGAAAGTATCAAAGAATTATCATTCCTTAATATGGGAAATTAAGTTAATGGATATTTCATTAAATATACTATACTGTGTACATTTATATAAAAAATTTAAAAAGTTTAAAATGTTCTGCATTTAGAAATTGACTACATGATTCCATTTAAACCAAATTATAAAAACATAATGTGGTATAAAAATTTATTTAAGAAATCATTCGAAAATATTAAATAAATTATTCAATAATTTTAATTTAAGTATTAATATAGATGAATAATAATCCAATCGACATAGAAAAACAATGTCATTTTGCCTTAAAAACATTATTTCAGTATCTTATGTACATAGTAAAATCAAAATTAATAGAAATTATATATTTTATTAAAATTACTCTATAATAGGTAAATTGATTAGTAATAGCATATAATTGTAAAATAATTCCCCAATCAAGTACTTAAACAAAAATAATCTTAAATATGGATTACATTTTAAAATATAAAATTACAACTTTGGTAAAATTTGAATCATAACACTGAAAATAAAAAACTTCAAATGAAAAATTACATAAAATTAATATTAATTTATTCACAATATATCATATCCAAGGGTTAATGGATTCTTGATATAAAAATAACTATGTTTACAACACCAAATTGTTTTCTTTTGAGTGAAAAATGATTTAAAATACCATATAAATATCACACAATTGAAGTGATAATTAATCAATAAATATATAATTTCTATTAAATTAAAATACATATCATAATAGCGTAAATAAAACAATAAATATTCATGATTAACTATAATAATAATCATATAATATCATAGACAATTAAGAATAAATATATGCAAATGAAAGAAAATTTACTTATGAAACCCCTTCTCACTTGGTAACATTCAAGTAAAATCCATTTGGTTGAAATAATTTTATTTAAATAATAATAACCCATGATTATTATGTGTTGTTGATATTATTTAAAAATGTTAAAACGTATAAACCATATAAATTAAATTATGATCATTCTATTTACCTGGGCCTCAAAGAAGGAAAAATGTGATGAAACCCCTCACCTCAGGTCTGACTCGTCATGTACATTCATTATATTCCTGAATAAAAAGATTAGTTTATTTATTTTTCATTCTTAATATAATTCATCGGTTTTAATAATCCTTTTAATTTATTTAATATCTTTTTATAAATAATTACCTAAACATTAAATGTCACATTTGATTTTTTTGATGATATTCAGTTAATATGTCATATATTATGTTAGTAATCTGTCTTTGGTGAAAGAAGCCACTGTTCCCACATATCTAAAACAATAATAATGAAATAATTATTCTTTTTTTATATTAATAATAATTATTAAAAAAATTAAATAATATTTTGAAAAATAAATTTGACTCATTTGTGGAGATAATAATATCTATATAAGAAGGAATATCCTTTCAATTTCTCAATGATCATGGTGGAATGAAATAAAGTATTATTTGAATGGTAAAAACTGATAATTATAAATAAATATTATTTTATTTTATAAAAAAAATGAACACACACAGACAAATATATATATCATGTGATGTCTTTTCAAAAAAATCACATCCTTTCTTGGACTTGGTAATCCACACAATAAAAAAAAATTATATATTTTAAATTAATTCAAATTTATGACGTTATATGACATATTATTCTTATGGGATTATAAATATTATGGGAACATTATATATATATATATAAATATATTAAATACATAATTTAAACATACATTTATTGGTAGTGATTGAAAACAATTTACCTCAATTCATGAGGAGGTATCCAACCGTACACATGATCATCGATCATGTTCCCAATTAATGGAAGAGGATATGTATATATGGTATTGCATTAACATAAATATTATATGTATATTGGATAAACATATTATTTATATTATCATGGTTTAATAAAATTTTAATACGATAGGATGTGAAATAAAACCGATATGACCATCCTAGAATAGTATATTTTCATTCGATTTTTTTTGGTTTTCACCAAAAGCCATCATTTGTGGGTTTTATTATTAAGTAAATTTTATAGATGATATTTTTATAGATTTATATATTGGATATAATTTTTCTATTTTCTAGTATGATAGA
Organism: Viscum album; assembly: GCA_963277665.1. Taxonomy (NCBI): domain Eukaryota; kingdom Viridiplantae; phylum Streptophyta; class Magnoliopsida; order Santalales; family Viscaceae; genus Viscum; species Viscum album. The sequence continues at coordinate 22,432,475 of OY728120.1, read as the reverse complement.
CTTTTTATGTCTTATGAAAATAGGAGAGTTGGTTCCATTTTATAATTGAGGGGAGTGGAACTGTTGAAATTTTAAATTATAAAATTAATATAAAACTATTTCAAATGGAAAATAGATAAGAAATAATATTACTAGAATATATAATTTCTTTCGGTTGATAATATATTATCGAATAATATGTTTTCAAGTTTATATTATGTTTTCACACTTATAAATTTCTTATAGCCCTTCTTACCTTATTTTAATATTTAATGTGAAAATAATGTCGCTATGCATTAGGGGGGAAAGATAAACTATAAAAGAATCATTTAACAGTATAGGTACCATATCTATTATTTCATAAAATCACCCAATAAACAAATTATAGTATTTTTATGAATTTTATATCAAAAAAATATTGTTTTAATAAATTATCAATTATATCATTTACCAAACTATTTAGTTATTTTAACATCAATAAAATCATGATAAAATAGTAATTTGAATATTATATATTAATAAATCCTTTTAATATTATGTATTTTAAAAAATATAATTACAATCAAAAAGTCATCAAATTTTGTTAATTTTAAAAATTGTATAATCATTTTTTTATTAATTGAATAAATATTGTGTTAGTGCTACGTAATAATTTATTTTAATACTTTTCTCAATAAAAATAATAATTTGACTTAATAAAAAAAAATTTATATTTAAATTAATTATATATAATATTAAAAATATATAGGTTATTCTCATAGAAAAATTATAAATAAATTTAATGTAAGAACGTGAAATTATTATCTTTTAAATTTATAACATTATCTAAATTTAAAAATCCTGGGAAAATAAAATAAAATGGTCATATTTAGTTAATTATTTTAATGGGTGAAATGTAATAATACAAAAAAAAATGAAACTATTTAGGTTCTTGTTTTGTCCCTTTCATATTAATTTTACCCTTAGGAACATTATTTAACAAATCAATTATTATAATTATTTACTATAATTCATAAAAAAATGGAAAAAAATAAAGGGGGCATATATAAAAATATTCCATATAGATAAAAAATATAGGATTATTTTTATTAAAATAAATATAAATATTTAATGGAATATAAATTAAAACTAATCTCTCAAAGCGTGATGAAAAGTTTTTTTTCATGATAATGGAATTTTTAGGGGAAATCAAAATATATTAATTATATTCATAGTAACAATAATCATATAAAAATAAATTTATATATATAATGATTCAAAATCCCTCATTTTGGGTTATTTTGATTAATAAAAAAGGGAACCAAATTATCCACCTAAAAACAGTTTTAAGGAATACTATTTTTTTAAGCATAAAAACATATTTTCAGAAAAACATAAAAATTAATATTCAATGGAAATTATTAATTTAACTATAAAAAAAATAAAAATTATTTAAAATTATGAAAAAATAAAAAATATATAAAAAAAACATAAAATTTATTGATTTGATTAATAAAATACACTTTTACAAAGATATTAGGTTTTCACTATTCAGTGAAAATCCATATATTTAGAAAAATGTGAAATATTTGTGGGAAGATAATTTGTATATGATTATATAAAAAATAATATATTTTTTAATAGATCAAATTTATTAAATTTTAGTTAATTAAATATATTATTACTTAACAAAAATAAATAAAAATAATTTTTTAAAAATTTATTTTTGAATCATAATATTACTTTAATAAATTATTTTCTACTATTTCATGAAAAGTAATCAATAAATTGGTTCATAATAGGAACTTTATAAATATTTATTAACTATTTTAATCCTATTATTATATTATAATTCAATATAATTGATATAATGGTAATAATATATTTCATGAATCATTGATTTTATGTACTGTGTAACTAATATGCTTTCATCCATATTGTTATTCTATTAAAATAAATAATTTTTAAATTAAATTCCCCCAAATAAATAAATTTATGGTGATATTTCTACCATAAATTGTTTTATAGGATTATTTGTTTGTTTCGATTCACTTCTCTTAAGAATTTCTTATTAATATATATATATATATATATATCTGTTTAATTCATGTATATTTTTCCCTCCTTATAAAATGACTCTTATTCTCTCTTTTATTCACACCACTTCGATCCATCTATCTATGAACAACAACTACCAAATTATATTATAAAATCACCATTCCAAGATGTATAGTAGATTTTTTCATGAAGGGTTATTCCAATTATCCTTAAAAATGGATATCAAAGAGGCCTACAAGGGAAGTGATAATCCTTATAGCCGACCTCTTTCAATTTATTTCTACTTATACCACCTGTAAATATATGGTATACATAATGAAATCAAAATACAAGTGTCAATAATATACATAAATTTTAAAATGAAAATAGAACAACCCTTATTCACCCATCTACATAAAATTGAAAGTGAATGTATCTAACAGGTTTACATGGGTTCTACAACCTCTATGTAAAAATATAATCTATTTCCATCACTATATAAAATAGATAGTTATTGTGTTGGGTTAAGTTACTATATATGATTTTTTTATTTATAATTTAATTAATACAATTATAACATAAATCCTCCTTTCTTCCATCCATTAAATTGAAAAATGATATCAGTGGTCGTATATACATGTATACTACCTCCTCCATTAAATTGATATACTTATTTATCATTTCCCAACCACATTGATGGTAATTATGATATATTTATGAAATTTATTTGATATATTTGATATATTAATTAAATTGGAATGGTGAATTGTAAATTAAAAATCATTGTATACATCCATTGAAAACTATATATAATATTCATGCATATGTATGACTTAATTTCTCCATGAATAGTGTAAATTTGGTTTTCAATCTATACACATTATGAATGAATATATAAATATATATTGAAGAAATTTTATATTTATTTAACTATATTAATTATTAATATTACAGATACACAATTATATTACATGGACCCAAATTACTGAATTCGGTTTTTCATGAAATAAATAGTTAAAACCTAGACATGATGACTTTAGTAAGGAAAAATTTGTAAATTAATGTGGAAATGTCATAAATGGATTATATATAATACTATAAGGTTTTACATGATTATATATATAATTCTAATATATGAAAATATATTATATGAGAGGAGAGATCATTGTTGAAGCCTTTCTAAATGGGGGTAAGGGACATTCATCTCACTTTAATTTCTACAATATATTTCCCTTTTCACTTTATGTTTATTTTATGTTGTGTTTATAATTCACATGATTTAATTTTTAAATTATTCACAAGAATATATATTTCAATTATTATATAAATAAATTTTTTCTATTTTGTGACGATTTAAATTGAAAACTATAATGCCGGTAAGGAAAATATGATAAAATATTAATGTTAACTAGGAATGTTAATGACAAATTTACTATTGATTAAATTTCATGATATAACTCTCATGAATCCAATTAACCTTCTTCCAAACTAGTAATTTCAATATATTTAATGTTATACATTCATTTTACCTCATTAATAATTAATGATACATAATTAACATATATTAGGAAACCCATATTTATATTAATCTTTAGTAAGAAATTTTTTTTCTCCTTGTACATTTTTTCAATACATATATTCTATGAACCAATTTTCTATTATCCAATGATTATTTTATTAATTTTTATAAATATTTGAATTAATTAAAAATGGATTCAATGTAATCCTCTTAATGTTTCCTAATAGGATTTCATTTAATTTTTTAAATAAAATGTGAAAGTAAAATTAGTGTTTTTGAACATGGCAAGACATAATTTCATTCCATCATGTCCAATAATTGAGTCTAAGCGTCCATTATAAGTTTTATAGTTTTTTAAAAATCAAATTTAAATAATTTATTTAAAATTTATATATATAAAATATTTTATAAATAAGAAGTATAATTTTATTAGGAAAATCTCAATGTGATCGTTTAATATAATTTTCATCAATTTTGACAGCCTTTTATATTACATATATTTCACTAGGGAAAAGATCATATGATTCAATCAATTTTAAATATTTTAATTCTATTTATAAAAGGTTGGGGCTGGGTCCACATTTTATTAATAAAGCAAAGAAAGTCCCCTTTAACCTGGGTTGAGGGAGTCCCATTACATTACATGAAGGCCTATGGGTCATATAACTGATTATATAGCACATATGCCCATATTTTTTTGTCTTAAGATCCATTATGTGAGTAGTACTGCTACAATACCTGGAGACTAAAGTACATGCCTCTGCTATGGTGTCCTACCACTGCTACAGTGTCCTATCGTTGCTAAAATGCCCATCGCTGCTACAGTAATGCTATTGTACTACTACAGTACCTCTGACCAATGGGTTTTGAACACCTATTTATCATGAATGATCTTGGGGAGCTTACCATTAATCCAATCCCCAACTACTATTTTGATTCTTTATAATTATTAGGATTCTATTATTATGAAACCAATTTTTTTCAATGGTTATGTTATATTTAAATGATAAATATTTTAATGATATAATGGTGTAAAAAGGAATGGATTATTACTATGTGTTGGTTTCATCCCTTTATACAAGTAAAATACAATGGTATAATATGGATTCCATTGATATAATTATTTTATGTGTGAAAATAATTTAATGGTCACAATTTTAATCATGGTCCATGTATTATAGTCGATAAAACTTGCATTGTAACACAACGATATTAGAAAATATGATCATAAAATCTGATAGCATGTATGTAATGAAACATTAATCATGGAATAAAATATAAAATCCGAAGACATTATGATATATTTACAATTTTAAACAAATTCTAAAAGATATATACCTTTAAATGAATGCAAAACTGTGTTTATCATGAATTACATGCAACAATGAGTTTCTTCATTATCTTTCATTACATTCAAAACCAAGTTTTACCAAACAAAAATAAACAATTATTATTGATTAATATGATAGTATTAACCTTGATAATGGAATTGATGACATGAATATAATTAATTAACTTATCATAATATATTTCTCATAGACATTTATTTGTTATCTATAGCTGCAAATGATAAAATGAATCATTTAATAGGAAATGATATTTTTTCTGAAAATAAATATTTATTTTAAATGATTGTTTATTATTTTTTGGACCAAATAACATAAAATTTAATCTTATAACCCATAGGAAAATTATTTTACTAAATAAAATTAATTTTAGAAATTGTTGGAATAAAATTTTATTAGTGTTTATTTTTTAATAATTCTAAGATGTATCATTTTTTGATAAACTGTGAAAGACATATTATTTAAATTGAATCATTATTTTTAATCAAAATAATTTATAATGATCAAATATATTTATCATTTATTTAATTAATAATATATTAATTATACATATATTCTTCCAATTTTTGAAATTTTAATCTTTTTGATATTCAATTTTTTTATTAAAATATGGAAATCCTTTTAAAATTTTCACTTTAAAAACAAATTATTTTTCTAGGTCCATAAGATTAATTTTTAATTGAATTGTAAACATATGTGAATTTTATTTTTAAAAAGTGTTCCTATATTTATAAGAATAATAAATTAAAATTTATAATTTTCTTAACATAACTTTTGATAAAAATCATTTACGAAAACATTTAAAATTACATACAGTGATTATGGTAAAATAAAGATTACCTAGTGGTTAAAAATATTATGTTAGGTGAAAAAATGACCCCAAAATTGTAAAACCCTTTTTTGGAAATATTTATACATTATATGTTATATTTGATCGAATTTAACCATTTTGGATCTTATTGAGTTGAAAATATATGGAGGAATTCAATCTATTAGAAAATGAAAAGTATCCCACTCACCCCACAATAAAAATTCCAGTCCTCTCATATTCACTATAGACCAAAAACACTATTTGTATTTGTAGAATACGTATAAAATAACATCCCAAAATCCCTCAAATAATAATATAAAACATTTTTTGGGATTAAATCCACCCCTATAAGGATTTAGTGAAAAAAAATGAACGTACTCGAAGAATATGTAATGTTATTCTAAAAGTTTTTTTATTTTTTTTATCAATAACATTCAATTAATATTATTCGCTGATGACATAATAAAATCTGTATAATAAATATATTCGGTCTTTTTCGTGCTATTTTTATGACCTAAAACCTCACAATCCACAAACTCCTCCATTTAAAGATTCCCCTCTTATACTGGTAATGGAAAAATAGATATACTAACCCATGAATCCCGCCTCCAATAAGCCTTAGGGTGTTGAGCCTCCCCAAGGGAATAGAAATCTCACAAAATTGGTGGAATTAACGTTTATTATAAACAATAACGGGATACATGATGTATCAAACTCTAAAGAACTACAAGATATATAAATATATAGAATAAATACAAAACCATCCCACATGCATGTTTAGTGAGAACAATTAAAAATACTATAAAACTCCAAATAAAGTAAAAAAAGAACACTACTTTGTAGAAACATAGAAATTGTCCCCATATCTGAGCTATTAAGGTCGAGCCTAGTCCACGTAATCTACATAGAAACCAGAAAATAGGTTTATATATGTAGGTTGAGGATAAGAGTATACTATTTAGAAAAAACCCAGGTATATCTAGCACAAGTGGGGGAGGCATACTAATAACATTGTTAGAGAACAATAGAATCAAACAAAATCTAAAAAAAATCTAGCCATCCCAACCTCACCACCAAACACTCATAAAATACTCATGTCAATTAATATAATATATATCGATCATTATTATTTGGATACCCCACACCACTTCCCACTACGTAACTACTCATATAGTAATGTCTAACTTCCCAGCACTTCCATTCTCTTTTAAAAGCCCAATTTCTCCAGACAAACACACACACCTCAGCCTCATAGCTAGTCAGGAAACCTAGCAAAATGATAATCACAACATCATTCCCAAAAACACATGTTCCACAATCATACCACATCCCACCCATAGACAGTTGGGCTACAACCATACATTATCATGAAGAGACCTGGGAAAGGACACCACATCTCATTTCATAGACACTTGAGAATGGACACCACACCCACATACACCTGGGCATCACAACCACCCCACTTACTACTTGAAGAGTCTTGGGATAACAATTCATAGAATATGGAGTTCAAAATTGACAATAACGATCCATCGATCGTCCCACTAGAATTTTGGTAATAGTAACCTTCACCCATGTCAATGGGGGTCTTTGGAACATAGATCCCACCTAGGGTGGGGTGCATATAGAAAACACTATGAAAAAATTTGTATGTATATATATTATCAAACACTCTATCCCATACAATGGGTTATAAAAAAACAACCTAATCATAAGCCACTAGCATTGCTACCACCTCTAGATGCACAACGACAAACAATAATTAAAAAAACCCATTTCATGTTCGAATCCAATTTGTGTATAAATAATCACTAACAAGAGAAAAAATACCAACGATCATAAATTTCTTCTGTAGACATACTCATTTGAATACATTAACATGAATCATTAATTACATTAATACTTGAGTAGATTTAACATAACAAACCACAAAGAATATCCATAATTCCATACAAACAGAACACAAGCCACATGTTACTTTACTCGTTTGGTCTACATTTAACAACATAACAGGTTTCACAAAATATTGAACAATCCAATATTAATAAAACATTTATTCACTAAATTACATCCTATTATCATTAATTTTTTAAATGTTAACATCATAAATTCCATTTCAAATAAACCATTTTTATTGATTACTCCGACAAATATAAATACCATTTTAGTTTCATACATCCCATGAATGTAGAATTATTTCACTTAGCTTAATAACCACCATAAAGAAATAAATACTGCACAATAACCCATTAAATTCTTCCTATAATCCCAAGCCACAAAAAATTTAAAGCCATGTCCCCTTTTTCTAGTCTTTCATGACAAACACACCATAACCATCATAAATCCCCATTGAATAACCATACACATTGTATCCCCACTATACATCCATAAGAAATATTTCAACATTAATATCCCCACTGCATAAAATATCTCAGCCAATAGCCCCCACATATAACAACACAGTCATATCCCCTTTATCTTATCACTAGAGGAAACCCTAAACACAAAATCATGTCTTAAAACATGTTACAATACATAACATAGCAATACATGCTTCTTTATTTAATAAGGAATTCAGCATTCAATTACCTCATGTTAATTCAGGGGTAATCAAAGAAAATATTTTGATCTTGTGTAATCCATTTATTAGACATGTATACCTGAAAAAAAAATTTCAAGTTGAAACATCCAGCGAAGAAAAAACATCATTAATTACATTGATCACCCCATATGAAAACAACCAACAACAATGACCATGACTTTCAGTAGGAATATAGCCCATAAAAGTCATGACATGGATCGAAATAATAATACTGAATAAGCATGAATCACTTTACCTAGCCCCTATAAATTGATCATAAATCGATTCAATTATATATATTAGATGTGTAGCTGAATGGATTTCCCAAGATGTCATTCATACACTTACAAAACATGATACATAATTTTAAGCAATGAATGAATACCCACCTCGAGAAACAGATGATCTAAACCACTTCCTTACACCAAATAGGTATTTGTAAGACTCCAAGGAAATGCGATCCAAGAATGAAACATAGATACCAAGATCCTTGGGGAATAATGGTTTAGGGACACCATGTATCAAGAGTATAGGTAAATGTACAAGGAAGAAAGTGTCTTGAATTTAGAATGGATAGATCTTATATTAATAGAATAATTGGTTTCAGAAGACATTGATGTCGAATTATGATCAAGACCACATGTTTTGAATATCTAAAATCCTCGTGAGAGTATGAATTTAATGATTTATTTTATATCCATTTTTGTAGCTTCAAATTCAGTCAATTTTTTTAAACTCATTTAATGTCAAATAAAACAATGAAATGGGTGAATTTGAAAAAACTGGTTATTACTAAATGTTTTGAAAAACTATTGGAATTGACTCACCATTGGGACAGCTACTATTGGAATTGACTCACCATTGGGACAGCTACTATTGGAATTCTTAGATGGTTGAATGAATGTTTAATGAATCACTATCTAGTTATCTATTGATGGATGTGTCCAAATTAGGAGACTCACTATTGGATGATTCACTATTGTGGAAGTTACTGTTTGGAGTCACTGGTGAATATGCTATTGGTGGATGATTCGTTATTCAGTGAGAAATGGGTGGACGATTTAACATTGGCCAACTCACAATTGGATGACTCACAATTTTACGAGTCATCATTCTGTGTCACTATCGGATACCTATTGTTGTGGCTCATCATCGTGAGTCACCGATGGTCCAGTGACCTGTGGATGAGTCACCATTGCATGACTCACTATCAACAACCTACCATTGCAACTCACTAGTGCATGTCACCACTTTGACTCACTAGTCCTGGATTACCATTGTGATCTACCATCACCCCCTAATGTTTAATGACTCATAGTCATATAATCTACTATTTCCAAAAATTTGATTTTGAAAAAATCTTGAAATTAGTCACCGTGACCCCCCATAAAAAATTCAAACACTCAATTTTCCAAATGGAATAGATCAAAGATGTCTGTCCAATTACATATGATACCTCTAAAAACTATTATCCCTCTATATATTCTAAAACCAAACCCAGAAGGGAAAAATTGGTCTGAACCACAACCCATTGAGATAACAATCAAGAATCTTGTTACTTAAGAAACTCTTTCAATAAAAATAAATCTTTTCAAAAACACCCACAACATCATAACAAACATCCCTGAACATATGAAGAAGGAAATACAACAATACAGGTCACCACGACATCCTAGCACCTGAATTAGGACAATGTTTCATCATCTAAAATAGAAAAAAAAACTAAAAGGAAAGTGATTGCTGGTCTGAACAACCCTTTAGATACCGATGACAATTCCGGATATATTTGGAAGAATGTAATTTCGAAGGAAAAGAAGTGTAAACCTACATAATACCTTGAAGCAATATCCCAAGGGAGATACCTATCAAATAGAAAACAGAGCCTTATATATGTATAGTATGTATACAATAAAATGCATATCAATAAATCAACTGTAACAACACCATGTAAGGATGCACATTCAAAAAAAAACTCCTTTACATTATTTTAACCCCTTAACATCATTGAATTATCTTAGGAATGAAATTGCATGAAAGTATTTAAATGATTTATCATTATCATCTAATCCATAAAAATATTTAAATTAAAAAAATTTAAAACACACCATATATATTAAATCATGTCCATGAAAAACGTTTCATTAGAAAAAACTTAATTGTCTAAGAAAACCATTTTGAGTGAAAACTCAAATTTTGAAAACTAATTTTACATGATAATTCTAAAAAGTCACATTAAGAATACACAATGAACAAATTTTATAAAACCACTATTTTTTAAACATATTTTAAAGAATTTCATAAATAATTTTGAGTGAATTCCTATTTGAACAAAATTTTTTTTTTCTTCTAACAGAACACCTTCATGATCTTAACAAAGTTATAATAGAAAATTTTAATTTTTTTTGAAAACACTAATTAACATATGGCATGAATCCAAAATATGAAAAATGTTTTTAAAGTACATGCTTATACAAGTTCAAAACTATTTTATATTTTTCATCAATACATTAATTTCCAGGAACAATGTTATTCAAAAAAGTAATGGGTTTACCATTGAAACATATATTTTTCATAGGTGCATGTAATTACATGATTGAGTTTATAATAGATTTTCTATACCAACACGACATCTAATATTAATGTAAATGGAGCTACCAAAATATTAAATATAATAGGAAACCCTCCACTACACCATGATATTCTCAACTTTCCGTGGCACTGACTCGCCCAGCAAGGTTTTGAAATGTGTTATAATATAACACATCTGGGTGTATGGAAAGTGTTTTCCTCTATTCTTTTGTTTGGGGTCATAAAATTTGATATCAATATAAGATAATATATAAAACCCAAACAACCTGGTGGTATTCAAATATTATAATCAATTCCATTAAATATGATATAGGCATGGGGGGTAATACCATCTTTATTTCTTTCATGATTTCCAAAAAATGACCAGTTTAATTTATTTTCTCCTTTATGGGATTTCCCTTTTTTGAGATGTGAGGTAATATATCAATAAAAATATGTCGTAAAATGAAAACAACAAATCACAAGTCAACTCACCACATCAACCACACACCTCATCTACAACGCATGTCCACTACTATAAAACAAATCTACAACCCCCAATCTCACCGACCAACAAAAACTTCCACCATGCATTTCATTAAACCACATTACTGAACTAAATTAACATCCACTAGAAACTACCATTTTCATAGAGCCACATGCTCAATATAATCTTCCACACTACCCCAACCAGATATCACATTTATCATTACAAACAATTCTCTATGCACACAAATGAAGGAATTCCCTCTACCGTGTCATGATATTATACTCTTTCGGCATCACCGAATCGCCCACAAAGATTAAATTACAAAAAACAATATTTTATCTCAATTATGGATCATGTATTCCCATCATCATGTTGTTGAATAATTTTAATCATACAAAAAATAAGGGAACACTTGAATAACAACCATATATAACAGAAACACATAGAATCTTCCAGAACATTCCAGAGGCTCTTGTAATTTCCTCTAATTATTTCTCATGGGTATCTTCTAAAATTTTTTACTTATACATAGTAAATAATTTCATTTGAAATATATATGTTATTAAACATTTCAGACATGGTGAGATTAATAAAGAGGTCATATCATGTGTATCATAATCTATAGATTTCACTGCAGAAACAAGGTTTCCAAAAAATAATATTTTAAACAAGATGTGAGAACACATGAATGAAGTGATAACAATGCAACAATAAAAAATACAAAACATTACCATAAAATTTCATGAAAATTATTTTTCATTGCATTTTAAATATTCCTATCATGCTCTATGGAAAATAAAAATCTTACACATGTTATTTACAGACTTTTTTAAATGGTCTAAAAAAATACATTATTGGTTCATCTTGTAATCAAGGAAATACACATACAATATTCATTTGAAATTTTTTAGATTCTATATTATTGTGTTAAATTCAATTAATATATAACATAAAAAACATGTTGTCATTAATATCATGTTGAAACAAGATTTCAAAAATAAGATTATCATGATACATGTTTTTTTATAATTTCCCATGTTTTGTCATGCAAAAAATAAAGATTCATTATTCATTTCATTGCACTAAAGAACATTCATACATACTATAATAAGGAAAAAATTATTATAATTATGTATTCAGATAAAACATACCAAACATTATAAATACACCAATTCTTCATATTATAGTTTCCCTAGTTACCAAAAAAACGATTTCAAGACTGTACACGATTACCATGACAAGAAACACACAAATTAAATTGATGGTTAAGGATTTATCCTTACATAAAAATTATTTTCAATAATAAAATAATAATTCTAATAATATAATCTTATTTAATCATCAACAATTTACCAGAAGGTATTCCTATCATTTTCTAAATTTTCCAATAAATATCAAAATAATTTCTTCTAGAACACATGATTATAAAATACTGTTATTTCAATACTAATGAACTGAAATGTTAAATAAAGAAAAAATTATTCTAATCATGGTATCCAAATTAAATGAAATTTTCAATAAATAATATGGCTATTTTAGGGACTATATAATTTAATTGTGTAAATCAACATTTTGAAACAAGTAAAAAACACATGGTTCTGAAAAATTAAATTTATATGTAAAATCAATTGAATATTAAATCAAATTGGGATATTGATACATCTATGTATGAATAAAAAATAATAATTTATTTTATCATGATATTGTGGAATCTAATTAAAGGTATCATATTTCATAAGGGCTTCCAAAATTTAAATAGTTTATCATAAGAAAATAAACTAAGTTTTCTTCTCTGAAAATTTAAAACTTTGGGGAAACTATATAGAATGATATACATTTCTAAAAAGGAAATAAAAATCCAATATATTAATAATCATGTTACAAAATTAGAGGAAAAAACCCAGTTATACCTCAAAAAGGTTACTTACAAACAATTCAAAACAATTTTTCATCACATTACTCTTTACAAATTATTATAATAATTATTCATCAATCAATTGATGAATTTTATTAGCAATAAATAAATGGTAGTATGTATAGAGACACAAATAATATATCATGATTCCTTTAATTATTTTGTAATTCAAAATAATCAACCAATTCAAAATAGAACACTAGTCATTATGATGCATGTAACTTTCCTAGGGTCACTACCCTGCAATCAGTGTATCCACATTTATTCATTTAGAAAGCTTAGAGTCCTTACATCGGATCATGGGGGCCCTAAAATCCAATATCCAAACATATCATACATATAATATATCACCCAACATGATCACAATAAACTATTTTTCTTCCCACCCATGAAATACTCATTCTTCCTAACTAAAAAATCCATCTTATCTATTGAACATCACCTTTGATATCATTCTATAACAAACCCCTCCAAATAAACATGCCCCTACTGATCTTTTAGTAGAGATAAAGAGACAATGACCCTGAGTACCACATCTAGTAGGCCCTGAGGTGGAGACCATCACCAAGGAAATTCAAATCTCAGAAAAAGGGAAGAATTAACATTTTTATGTTAAACAATATAATCAAATAAGATGAATAAACCTCTAAAAAACTCTGATATATATATATATATATATGAAATCCAATACAATCCCACATGAATGATTAAAATAAAACTCTACAAATATAATAAACCTCATAAGTTCCAAGAGAACATATATAAGCATTGACATAGAATCTATCCCCACATCCAAGCTAGTAAGGTCTAGTACGGTCCATATAATCCAGTTATAAACCTTAAAATATTTTAATACGTGTAGGGTGACCATAAAAGTATTCTAATTAGGCAAAACGTCAGTCTCTCTTTCACATGTTGGAGAAGCATACTATTTCTCCTATAATAGAACAATGAAAACGAATATCATGTAATATGGAATACTAACCAAACCAACCTCACCAAAGAAAGCTCACCAAATAATTCTAGTCAAGTAAAGTAATATAATAATAATATTGATGTTCCGGTACCCTGCACAACTTCACACTGGTAAACTACTCATTCCAGAATAGAAAATGACAGAGTGCATCAATACTCTTCTACAATCCCCATGTCACAACCCACACAAACACACTAGGGCCTCAGAGCTATTTCTGTATCCTTGAAAATTGATGCACACCACATCCTACCCGTAGACACCATGTCCACATCCATACCATATCCCATAGACACATGCGAAAGAGACCCACATCTCATCCCTTTGACACATGGGAAATAACACCTCTCACTTAGACAATTTGGCCTCACATTCACACCACAACCTGCCTGAAGAGTCTTAGAATACCAATTCTTAGAATAGGTTTCATGGAAGATCCACTAACCATCCACCCATCTTCCCACCCAGATGTTGGGAAAAGTCATCCCCCATGAAATTGGGGTTGCTTGGCACATAGTTCTCCAATACGATGCAATGTATATAGAACACATGAGGAAAAATATTGATCTACATATATAGTATCAAACACTCAATTCAATCCTATGGGTTCTCAAACAAACATCCAACTGAAAATTCTCCAAATTTTCTTCCACATCTATATTCACAACACCACAGAATAAGTTACAAAACCCATATCACATACTAAAGTACTTTGATTATAAATAAACATTAACAAGTGAAACAAAATGACACATTTTAAATTTCATCAATAAACATACCCATTTGTAGTCATTAATATGTAGCATTAATTCAAGTTATACTTTACAATATTTAACATATCCAACCACATATCAAAAGAACAATTTCATACAAGCAGAAAAGAATTGAAAAGTCACATTACAATTTTGGTCCACATTTATTCACTTAAAATGTTTCAAAAAATATTGAACAATCCCATATTAACAGCACATTTGTTCATTAAATTCCTTCCTATTAACATTCATTTTTATCTATTCACATTTCATATTACATTTCAAATAAACCATTTCTTGATTCCTCCAATGAATTGTTATACAATTATTGTTCCATACATACCCAAAAAAATTAATTAATTCACATAGTACAATGATAAACATAGAAAAATTCACACCACACAACATCCCATTATTTATTTATAATAATCCCTCATTAACACCGATTTATAACCACATCCCCTTTTGATGCCTTACTGAAAAACAACATCCTAACTGAAATACATCGCCAGTGTATAACCATGACCTTTCTATCCCCACTGTACAACAATATATACCACTTCAACAACTATATCCCTACTATATAAAGCATCTCATCCACTTCCCCAACATATCACAAAATAGTCATCTTCACTTCATCATATCACCAGAGTTGTCATGGTCCATCCCCTGAGGCCAGTGTCATGGCTAGCCCTAACCCGCCTTCCTTAGGCTAGGGGTTGGTGACTAGCTCCGGAAGGTTATATCCATGAAAAATGGAAAGCATTGCCTTTAATACTACAAACAAACAGACTATGAACATGACAAGATTCAAAGAACGTAGTAAAATTTTAGTAGTAAACTATGTACTGAATGTAAAGAGCCCGAAATACAAGACCAAATAATTAGATACAACTACAATTGACACCAACTCTTGAGATCATCCTCTGAGGATCCTACATGAAGGGTAGGTATAGATCATCTTTATAGATCTTCACATCAAACATTCACCTCAATGTACCATTTGATCCCATATCCATAATGCCTCAGCCAAGCATCTTGTCATCTGCAAAATCCACAACATGGTTCGGGTGAAGCCTTTGTAGGGGTGAGTATGAAAATACCCAGAAGGGACCTCGTGACCCATGAATGTCTCTCACAATTACAAAATGGAAAAAATCATGATCTCAATCACAATGGACAATGAAAAGGACTCAGCTAAAACCAGGTATACAACACAGAGATTAGTAATAAAGATGATTATTCTTATGATACATCATTTTATTCCCTTAGGAAGTATCCAGAAACTAACCACGAAGGATTTATTTTAATTTCAATCCATGTTGGGTTGTATGTCGCTGATGCATGAAAGGCCGATCTATTGCCGATCATCATCAGTTCGCACTCTATAGATCCACACAGGGTCGTAAGAATGCTGATCCATATAGGGTTTCTATGATACTGATCCACATAGGGTCATGATAATGCAGATCCACATAGAGTCTCTTTGATTCTGATCTAAATAAGGAAGTTATGAATCTGATATATAAAGGGTCACTATGATTCTTATCCAATCATGGTTTTTCTTTAATTGATAGACAACCATGAGATTCTCCACACCCGGTGCACATGAGATCCATAGTCTCTTATTCTGATGATATCGGTTGAGCTTCAACTACAATGAATTTCCACAAAGGAGTAACCTGAATGACTGAAATGTCATAGGGGTCCCAACATGACTGTAGATTCATCAATCATACATCCACTGTTTGAGTTATAGTGTTTGTATTAAAGAGGGCCTAGTTTGATTCTAGTTTTATCCAACCTGATAATTCTCCAACATTATTTATAAATCAGGTGCAGTATCTCAAAAAGACCATCTTGTTCAAAGGATTCTAGCACCGAATATGGTTCATCAAACTGACGCCTACTTTTTGGGAGACGACCTTTTATGCGTATCTAGGATGAAAAGGTTCTGGGACCAGTCTGACCCTGTCAGATCGACCATACCCACTCATACCTAGGCCGAAATAACATGGTTCGGGTGTATCCGACCCGGTTCTGATCCGGCCCGACCGATGTTTGCTGAGCACAGCCCTCCGGGCCACTCGACACGGTTTCAGGCATCGTTCTCCAACTGGTTGACCGCCTCCCTTCCTGAATGACTTTTCCGTTCAGGTTAATTAATCAGTGATGCCACATGGCACCACCCTACTATCAACGGGATTCACATGGCATAAGTACCCTTCACCATGGATTTGAATCCATGACTCTTCTCTGTGGCATGCGACGGCGTGCCGCCTTCCACCAATGCGGTAGGTCGATGGTTGGACGCCCCTTTTGAACAAAACGGCTTGATTCGTCAACTTCCCACAATGGAGTGTGACGACATGCCCATTACTACCACTATGGTCGGACTATGCCGGCCGCCACCATCAGCACCAATGATGGTCACTGGTTCCGTTCTCGTATAACTTATGCAAGCCACCAGGTGAGCTCTGGTGGTCTGTTTTCCCTTCCGAACGCACCTATAGGCCTCTTGGGTTGCTACCGTCTCCAATGTGGTGCTCAGATTCAAGTTTCTATTGAGACCAAACATTTCCCTTGATTAATGAAACAAATACTGAAGTGGTAGAGGGTTCGGGCATTGTTCGATTGGCCCATTCCCTCCACATTAACCTCATATCAAGAGGGTAATAATTAAATCATTAAAGATAAACATAAACTCATTCAAGACATCTCTGATTTTTCATGATTTTAAAGAATGCCGTAAAGTAAAAAATTCTCATGAATTTAAATACAAAATACCCCTACATCAAAATCCAAGGAGGCATTGCAGTTTTGGAAGAATAATCCAGGCTTGATAAATATTTTGGCATTCATCTATCTCGAATCTATTCCTCCAATGTTGTTGTCCAAGCCACCATTCTTCGTTGGTGGAATACACAGTGACACATCGTTAGGGTTTCCCCCCCTTTCATGTAAAAAACCCAATCCTAAGCCTCATTTTAACAGAGGGGAAGGTTGATAAATAGATCAAAAAATTAATTAGGTTAATTAATGAATGAATCTCTTAACTCTCAATAGTGTGCTTAGAAGACATATGTGTCAGGCCATTAATGGGATTGAATACTCAGCCGCCCCACCACTGTTGATCAATAGTTGGTAAAAAATAGAAAAAAAACATTTTAAAAGTATTTTATTATTCACTAAAATGTCATAAAAATATCTTGTTCACCCAACCTATGAAGGTCAATTTTATTCCTCCCCTAACCGAATCATGGTGCTGCAGATTCAATGGTGCCCTCATATTTAAATTCCGAGCACCGGTTAAAAAGATAGAAAACTCCACCCACACTTTTACTAAAAGTATTTAAAAAAAAATAAGAATTTTATTCTAGAAACAGAAGTCCTCAGTAAGGATCTCAGCCTCCCACTCCCAAGTTCCCTCCTTGATATTCCTGTGTAGAAAATAAATTCTCACCAAAGGAATCGACCGCCCACGAAAGAACATATCTTTTAAATCATCTATCTCCACTGGGGAACTCCGCTAATGTCTCACCAACATCGATGTCTAGATCTCCCCAGTCAATAACTTTTGATGGATCATGTATAAAACTTCTAAGCTATGAAACATAGAAAACATTATGCATTGGGTGCATTTGTGTGAGAAGATCTAGATGGTACGCCACCTTGCCTACTCTACTAAGGATCTAGAAAGGTCTGATGAACATTTGAAATAGCCTGTCACCCTGACCAAACCCATGTAATCATCATCACGGTGAGAACTGTAAGAGGAAATGGCCTCCCTCCAAAAACTCCATGGGTCTCCATCTCCTGTGGGAATAAGAAAACTGTCAGCTCTATGCAGTATACATCCACTCATGGATGATCTGCACTTTCTCCGTGGTAGCTTATACTGACTATGGACCCATATGTGCTAACCCCCTGGGTCTATCTAGCATAATGGTGATCACCAATGTCACCCATACATTACCTCAAATGGAGCCATGCTAATAGTGGAGTGACACATATTATGTTTAGTGAAGTCCACCAATTGCAGGTGGTCCTTCGAACAACGGCCAAAATCATTAACATAAGGACGAAGCATTTCCTTAACTATATATATGGTCCACTTTGTCTAACCATCTGTCTAAGGATGGAAGGGAGTGTTAAAATATATCTCTATCCCAAATGCCTCATGTAATCTATTCGAAAAGAAGGATGTAAAATGAGAGTTGCAATATGAGATTATCTTCAATGGAACCCCATCAATCCATACAATCATGTGTACATAGACTTGTCACAAGCTCTCTACTGATCCATACTCTCTAATGGGAAGAATGTGGGCTGACATGGTGTGTCATTCAATGATCACCCAGATATATCTGTGGCCTTAGGACGTATGTGGAAGCCCAATCAAGAATTCCATGGATATACCATCCTAGTTACACTCTCATACCTAATGTTTTTGAACTAAGCTACCTGTTACCTAATGATCGACTTTCACATGATGACAAGTGAGTCATCGCGATACAAATTCTGCCACTACTTTCTTCATCACTGGATACCAGTACTAACACCAATGGTCCTAGTATATCTTCTCCACACCAGCATTTAAAACCAAATGGGATTTATGGAACTCCCTCAACATCTTCTCACCTATCATCACTAGTACCATAGTGCATCCTCTAAAGAGGATGACTGATCCCCACCTTCAGAATATCCATCAGGAGCCTGTCCTGAGTATATCTGAGCATGTCAAGCCTCATAATATACGTCCCCAAGCTATGCCTCCCTGACTCACTAATGGAGAAGTGGATTAATAGTCATTGTCTAGATGTAAGCTTCTCGATCTCTATCCATAGAAGATAACTTCAATGTGGTTAGCTTATCAGTCGCCTAAATAAGCATCTGTAGACTATATCTCTGGCTGAGTGTGTCTAATACTACGTTTCCCTTCCCAATAGTGAAGAATATCTCAAATTTGTTGTCCTGTAGGAACTCTAGCCATCATCGTTGTCTCAGGTTCATGTCATTATGTGAGATGATAGAAATTAGACTCTTGTGATTAGAGTATAATGTAAATCGTTCACCCATCATGTAGTGCGGCCAATCATTAGTGAAAATACAACTGTTGCTAACTCCAAGTCAAGGGTAGTGTAGTTATGCTCATGCTGTCTCAACTGACATGATCCATAGGCATTCACCGCACTCTATTGGAGAAAGACGCAACCTAGTCTGGTCTATAATGTGTCACAGTAAACTACATACCCAATGCCCTCCCCCGGTATCCACTAGATAGGGGAACTCGTTAGCCTATATTTCACCTCTTGAAAACATTACTGACATCACTCTATCCACACGATGATCTATCCGTTCTTAATTAAAGAGAAAATGGGTGTCACAACTCTATAAAATTCATGTACGAATATCTGGTAGTAACTATACAATCCCATTAAACTTCGCATCTCGGTCACACTCGTTGGGGTCTTCCAAGAAAGCACTACTTCTATCTTCACCAGATCCACTTCAACTCTAGCCTCAGAGATAACGTGCCCCATGAAGTGGACTTCACATATCCAAAATTTGACATCAAGAGCTTTCCATAAAGCTAGTGCTTTCATGTACGAATATCTGGTAGTAACTATACAATCCCATTAAACTTCGCATCTCGGTCACACTCGTTGGGGTCTTCCAAGAAAGCACTACTTCTATCTTCACCAGATCCACTACAACTCTAGCCTCAGAGATAACGTGCCCCATGAAGTGGACTTCACATATCCAAAATTTGACATCGAGAGCTTTCCATAAAGCTAGTGCTTTCAGAGTGTGTACATAACTATCTGTAGTTACATGGCATGATCCTCCGCCCACTCTGAGTATATCAAGATGTCATCAAGGAAGACCACCATGAAGCGATTGAGGTGAGGATGGAAGAACATTTTCATGATCCTGATGAAGAGTGACGAAGCATTGGTCATGACAAAGGGCATAAAAAAGAACACATAATGTCCATTAGCACATCTGATGGCCATCTTCATTACATCCTTATATCGTACTCTGAGCAGATGATAGCCTAATCCGAGTTCTATATCCGAAAACCATCGATCTCACTTCAGCTAGTTGAAGAAATATACAATCCTCAGTAGTGGATACCTGTTATTCATGGTCACCTAGCTCAAGCAACGATTTTCCATGTGACTCCTCATACTCCCATCTGCCTTCATGGCAATCAAAATCAAGGATACCCATGGAGAAACATGGGGCCTTATGAACCCCTTCCTCTCCATGTCCTCCAATTGTACCCACAAATCAAGAAGCTCTATTGGATCCATCCAAAATAATGGTGTAGATATCAGTGTCGTCTCGGGGTACATGTATATGTATAAGTCTACCTAAATATAAAGAGGTAGTCCTAGGACATCATAAGGAAATAACTCAGCATACATGTCCACCACTACAGGATAACACAGAATCCTCACATCAACTACTATGAGGGTAAGGATAGCAAACTGACGAGTGATTGTTTTCACCATCCTCCGAGAAATTTCATCATATGATGCAAAGGTTCCCTTAATTTTTGTGAATTAAAACCTAATTCCATCCTCATGGACATACCACACTTTGTGCCAAAAAAAGTTAATCTGAGCATGGACCATGGATAACCAGTCCATTCCCAAGATAACATCGCAAGGCATCGATGCTGCAACTCGGAGATCCCAACCAAATATCTTGCCTCCTATAGTAAGATCACATTGCCGCAACTAATTTTTTATTATCGAATACTCTCATGTAGGAGTCTCAAATTGTAAGAATTGAACCAAAGGCTCTACCAGAATCTCCAAACTCTGATCGAGATCCATGGAATTGAAAGAGTGGTTGGAAGCTGGGTCTATAAGTACTACAACTAGGGTGTAGTAGACATAGATCAATCCTCGAATCATATTTAGATCACCATGGTCGTAGGCCTCATCTTCCTGAAGTTGAGCTCCTCTTTATCTGCCTACTCCCTGAGGACGGTGTGGACCACCGGGAGGTGGTGGCAAAAGAATGCTAAATCGCCACCCATCGCCTACTGTCCATCTTGCTCCCCTTCTATATCATTCGGACTGCAAACCTCCTCGTTAGAATCTATTCCTCCTCCTCATTAGTCCGTTGAAAATATTTTGATCGTCGGAATGGCGCGTTAGGCAGTCGCGAGCCATGTCACACTGTTAACCGCACGTGAAGCACAATCTCCTCCTCGGATGGTCCACTATTCCTCGTGATCTACGCACCT
Source organism: Viscum album (assembly GCA_963277665.1). Lineage (NCBI taxonomy): Eukaryota > Viridiplantae > Streptophyta > Magnoliopsida > Santalales > Viscaceae > Viscum > Viscum album. Next base: position 22,410,264 of record OY728120.1, on the reverse strand, counting down.
CCAACCATACGACCTGGGGGAATCATCTAGAATGTCTATCCCATATGTACCACTAATTCATCTGCCTAAATCTTTGTACAGATGACTAGGCTACCTATCATCCATTGGTGGATCACACCGTCAGTGCCTGCTCAACTAAGAAGTTCCCCACCAGTAATGATCTCTCGAACAATACATCCTGCTTCGGTATATTGAGTGATATCATCTTTTCTAGGATACCCCACCGAGAGCCTGTTCAGTGATTTGGGACCTAAATAAATAATCATGTACCATGTTAGTAGTGTTTCATGAGAGGAAAGTGAACTATGTCGAGTACTGGGCTACTTTCAGGCTGCCCTACTATAAGTTCAACATCTCCTAAATACGCAAAGAGTGTGTTGTCACTGAAACAAACTACTCCCTGAAGAGTCTCTCAAAGTCCATCTAAGTGAGGGTCTCCTCATCATGTAACTACATCATAAGGCTCAAATATCTCCCTATTGTTCCCGGGAAAGGACTATAATCTAGTATGACCATCTACTCTACTTGTGTCCCAAATTGGCAGAAAACTCTATCCTCAGCCTCCATTCAGTCCATAGTTTCCTAGGGATCTGTCTCTCCCAAAAACCAATGAGGCCTCTGTCATTGGAACTCATGAAATACGCTCAGTTGGGTTGCACCACGCAATTGTGGGGCTGGTGGAAACTACTAACCTATGGCTAGCAGTGCTGCTACTGCACCACCCAAATGTGCTATAATTGTAATATGGCCTTTTAGCGAATCATAATCGCTCGGTGGGATGTTATCATGAAATCAATCTAGAATGCTGACTAGATGTCTACCTGGTTGTATCTTGAAATTAATCAGGTGCACCACGGTCAAAAATTTATACCTGGTGAGCTACCTAAAAAGAGTAAAAATTAAAATCATTTCCAAAACAAACACAATCAGTGTTTTCAGGAACCATGTCAGTAATCAGAATTCATGGTCCTGGTGTATGTGTACATCAGTCAACACACTAAAACTATACTCCCCTATCATAAAAACACAATCAAAACAAATATCATTGTTTATCCATTGGTAATATTAGAGTCCCAGTTCCTCAGTAGAACCGACTCCTCTGATACCACTTTATCAAGACCCGTCCCCAGGGGCTCTGACCTGACTACCCTATGCCGGCCTTCCATATTCTAGTGGTTGGATACTAGAACTAGAAATGAATATCCATGAATGTGGAAAGGAATTTCCTTTAAACCTTAATACACATAGACTAAGAACACGACAAGATGAATACCACCTAGTAAAAATGGAGTAGTAAAGTGCGTATTGAATGTAAAGAGGCCGGAATACAAGCCCAACTAAAAAAATAATACTACAAAAGAAAACATCTCCTGATATTTACACAAAGGTTACTACAAGAAGGGTAGGTACTTCTCATCTCCATAGATCTCCATGTCAACCAGTCACCTCCAGGTACCGCATGGTCCTGGATCCCTAAAGCCTTAACCAATATGCTCATCATCTGCACAAGTCAAAACAATGTACGGGCGAATCCTATGTAGGGGTGAGTATTAGAATACCTAATATGGACCCCGAGAGCCCCCGAATGTCACTCAGAATTCCACAAAAGAAAATCACATAGAATAATCTCAATCACAAAGCACAAAGAAAAGGACTCAGCTCAAACTAGGTATACATATTAGCGATCAAGAATAAAGAGGACTAGTCTTAATCTACATCAATTTATTCCATTAGTACGATTCCAAAATTGAACCAAGAAGGAGTTCTTCCATTGTTGAACCATGAAGGGTCGTATGTCATTGATCCATAATGGGCTTCTCTAAGGTTGGTCCTCGTCTAGTCACACACTGTTGATCCACACATGGTTTCTATAATGTTGATCTGCACATGGTCGCTCTGATGCAGATCCACACAGGGTCGCAAGAATATTGATCCACACAGGGTCACTATGATTTTGATTCACACAGGGTATCTAGAATTTTGATCCACAAATGGTGTCAATGATGTTGATCCATAAAATGTCACTAAGATGCTAATCCACATAGGGTCTCTATGATGCTGATCTATACAGGGTCTCTCTTCAATTGGAAGAAAGCCACAGGATTCTCTACACCCGGTGTGCTTGAGATCTATAATATCATCTCCTTAAGACATCATTCAATCCTCACCTACCACGATGTTCCACAAAGAAGTAACCCAAAGGACCGCCACGTCGTAAGTGTCCCAATGGGATATACACACATCAATCGGACACCCGATTTGTGAGTTATAGGCTTTTTAGTGTCATGTTCCCGATTGGATTAGGGATTTATTCATCCCAGATGTGCCCCAACATTATTCAAAACTCAGTTAGAGTATTTCAAAAGGACAGTCTCATTATACTGATTCTAGAGCATTAGACGGTTAGTAAAACAAAATTTTGGACTGTGAGATGTATCCATTTAACCATATCTGGGCTAGAAAGGGTTTGCGTCTGGCCCAAACTGGTCGGACGGACCCTACCCACCCAGACCATGGCTGACCCGACTCAGTTCATGTCGTCCTAACCCATTTCCAACCCGAACCAACCCAAACCAACTGTGCTGTGGTGAGCTCGGTTCATACAATGGTCATATAACTGAGGTTAGTACTAATCAATGATTTGATTAATTTAATATATTTATAATCAAAATAAAATCAACGTAAATAAAATAATAGATATTATATAGTAATTATACTCATTATAAGTGAATATCAATGATTTCATAGAAGTAATATAACTTACTGAAAATAAATTGAGTTTTGAAATTTGTTTTCCACATTGTAACATTATGGTCAAACCCCATTGGATGAAATAAAACTTATTTAAAATTGAGATACCCTGATTAATGAATTATTCATGATATTTTATGTCATATGGTATATATGTACACCATTAAAAGTAATTAGGTTCAAAAAATTACAATATGAATAAAATAAATGAAATTGAGATCACATACCTTACTTAATGCCTCCTTTTGGTTGAAAGATATTATACCTATGATATAGTGGTTTTAATAATGTTATTAACATATTCCTCAAAAATATTAAAATTTATTGGATCATATATGATCCGTTTATATCATATCATTACTCTTTCATCAAAAAGCATACATTATTTTCATTGTATCAAGTAATATCTTTTTTCAAGTATGATTTGACTTGTTACTTTTTTTCTATTACATTGATCAGAAATAATCGTCTATATAATGTAAACCACGATATACATATCAAATGAAAAAAATATAACTTTATTTATATTAATTAATAAAATTTGGTTATAGGAAATTAAAAACACAATCCATGGAGATGGTTGGTCATTCGTAAGCATGAAAATTGTTTCAAATTTCATATAATATTGAATAAAACTAATGTAAATGATATATATATATATATACTATCATTCCAATATAATATTTAGGTCATATATATCACTAATATAAATTAATCCATTCCATATCGCCTTCCATGTAAAGCATGAATGATTCAAATTACATCATGAGCTTGTAGTCCTCCGTAAAGAGGAGTAATGATATTTCATTCTCAAAAATTGGAAAGCCTAAAGGTATAAGTGATATATTATTTTTAGGAGAATAATAACATCCTAAATATCATATATATTATATGGGGTCTATAAATAAATCATTATCATTATTGAAATATTATAATGTAAAAATAAATGACATCATTTCATAAGGCAGAAGTCCAATGTACACACAAATGATAATTTAGTATCCCTTTTGGTAGAGGGGTATAATGTATTTTCCAGGACATATATAGTCCATTACATTGGAAATATTAGGTGATTTAATTTTTATGGGAGGTCATAGTGACTCATCTCATGATTTTGTTAAAATATAGTTGTTTCCGATGGTAGTTTATTTGATAGAGTGCCATCTACTGGTAGGTAGCAATGATAGGCATCACTAGTGGGTCATGACTGGTGAGATAGAATTGTGAATCACACAGGTGCTTCGCAATGGTGATTTTCATTTGATGGTTTCCATTGCTGAGTCTCCCAATGGTGACTCATCAACAAACATCTCATTTTTGGTTACTCGTAATGGTTAGTTGCAATGGTAGGTCTCCAGTAGTGAGTCAAAATTTTGAATCATCCAATGGTGATTCATCTAAGAGGAAGTACCCCAAATGTGGCATATCCACCGGTAGCTCCCCGAAAAGAGACTCTCCCACCTGCGGCTCATCCACCAGTGACTTGCAACAATGACTCATCCAACGGTGAGTCATCCAACTTTGAATCGACCAATGGTGACATGTCTACAGGTAACTCACTGAACTGTGACTCATAAACTAGTATATCATTCATTAGTGACTTGCGATGATGAATCACCCAATAATGATTCAATTTCGGATTTATATAAATATTTCCATTTTTCCCAATTATTATATATTTCCCCCATCTACATTTATTTGATATAAAATGAGCCGAAATCTATTTTTAATTGATTTTGTAGAGATTTCAAAGGGCTCGTAATATATCATTAAATTCCTAAATCTCAGGTGGCATTTATTTAGTCAACATGAGTGATCATGATCATGATATGGATTTAATGGATTTTAAAACTATTTATTCAGTTGATTTAGGATATATCCTTTCCAATGGTGATACCCTTTCCTCTATATATGTTTCCATATACTCTTAGTAACAGGATTCAGAAATCATTTATTCCATGGGGATTTTTGTGTATATGTTACATCCTAAGATAAAATTTTCACGATATCGGTAATGAAAAAAAATCCTCATGAATTTATAAAAAAATGACCCCTACCTCAGAATCAGTGGAGACATCGTGCTTGTGGATGAAGAATTCATTCTTGATGATGTCATCAGCAATCATCAATACTAGATCGATTCCTCTAACATTTTTGCAGAATCCTCTATTCATTATTGGTGGAAGACACCCCAAAACATCATTATATGTTCCTCCCAACTGTGTCAAACACTCAAGCCCGAGCATCATTTAAATGGATGAGAAGGGTGATAAATGAATGAAAAGATTAATGAAGTTCATTAATGAATGAAAATATTAATTCTCAATAGAGTGGCTACAAAATAGAAGGTTCAAGCCATTAAATGGATTTACAACTCAGCGGTCCCACCACCACCGCTCAACAATTGGTAGAAAATAAAAACTAATAGTTTAATGTTAATATATTATACTCAAAAAATACGTAAAACTAAATTCTTCACCCGAACTACTATTGTTGACGATATGACTCCCTAAATTGAATATTGGATCTATGGATTTAACATTGTCCTCATATTTCAATTAAGATCACTAGTACACACAATATAAAACTCCACCAGCACGTTTACCGGACATACGTTAAAAAAGGTCAAAATTACATTCTGGGCACAACAGGCCTCAGAATCAAGCGCTGTCAATTTTTAAAGATTAGTAATAATCTCAAATAATTTGAGAATAATATATGGATTATATAGTTCTTTACAAGAGAAAAAACATAGCACAAAATCTTGTCTATAAACATGTCACAACATATTATAGAAAAAGACATGCATCCAAAATTGTTTGGGAATTCCCAATTCAATTTCCGCTTTTTAATCCATGGGTTATCGTAACAAATAGATTGATCCCAATGAATCAGTTTATTAACCAGGCATACATTGTTAATAGTTTTCATGTTGAGACAATCATCTCTACCTACTAGTAGAAGATGCTATATCAAATTAACTAATATTGGAAAAAACTAGATTTTATCAAACTCTTGAGAAGAGTCATTGTGAACTCCTATAACAATTCAATCACCTAATATTTACAATGTAATGGAAAATAAATGTCCTAGAAAATAAATTATACCCCTCTACTAAATGATATACTAAATTATCATTCATGTGTACATTGGACTTTTGCTTTATGAACTGATGTCATTCATTTTTACAATACATAAATTATAATGTTGAGAATGATGGATTTATAGATCATATATAATATATATGATATGAATGCTGTTATTATTCTACAAAAACTACTATATCAGGCTTACCTTTAGGCTTCCCATTTTGTGAGAATGTGATATCATTACTCGTCTATACGGAGGACTACAACCTCGTGATGTAATTTGAATCATTCATGCTTTAAATGGAATGATATATGGTATGGAATAATATATATATGTGATATATATGACTTAAAAATTATATTTTAATGTTAATATATATATATCAATTACATTAGTTTTATTAAAAAATTTATTATATTTGATACAATCGTCATGCATACTACTGACCAACCATCTCTATGAATGGTGTCTTTAATTTCCTTTAAACAAATTTTATAAATTAATCTAAAAAAATATATATTTATTTTATTTTATATGTATATTGTGGTTTACATTCTATAGATGATTATTTCATGATCAATGTAATAGGTAAAAAATAACAAGTCAAATCATACTTGAATAAAACGTTAGTTCAGGAAACAATGAAAATAATGTCTTTATTTTGATGGACGAGTAATAATATGATATTAATGGATCATATATGATCTAATAAATATGAATATTTTTATGGAATAAGTTTACAACTTTATGAATACCACTATATCATAAGTATAATATCCTTAAAACAAAATTTTTCATTATGTAAGGTATTTGATCTCAATTTCATTTAATTTAGGAATATTGTAATGTTTGGAACCTAATTACTTTTTATGGTGTACATATATAACATATTACATAAAATATCATGACTAATTAATTATTCATGGTATCTTAATTTTAAATAAGATTTATTTCATCTAATGGGATTTTAACATAATGTTATAATTTGGAAATAAAATTTCATTAACCAATTTCATTTCAGTAAGTTATATTATTTATATGAAATCATTGATATTCACTAATAATTTTTATAATTACAATATAATATCTATTTTTTTCCTTTATTTTATTTTGATTTAAATTATATTAAATTATAAAAATCATTGATTAGTAATCACTTCAATTATATGACCATTTTAAGGGTTTATTTCAAAATCTCATTTTAATCAAGTTATTTTATTCTTGAATTTCAATTAAAGGAAATTAAATAATAATTGTTTAATAAAACCATTAATTATTATCTATGTTAGTAAGTTGTGATCATTTGGAAGTTATAAATATTTTTCCACTCTTTGTAACCTAAATATATTGGTAAATTTTACTAATAAAATCAAACATCATTTTTATCATTCATCAGAAATCTATTTTCTTACAAAACCTTATATTCCAAAAAAATACTTAGAAAATATTTTCCTTAACCAATCCAAAATGATTTATTAGTATAATTTTTACACTTTTTAACTTTTTAAAAAATGTTTTCAATTAAATATTCTTATCACATTATAAAAATGAACTTATAATACATTTTTACATTGAAATTGAATATTCTTTACAGAATGTATGGAATTACCAACAGACATAAAGATCATTTATATGAAGGTTATTTTGAAAGATTATGGGGATATTTTTACTTATATAAATATTAAAATTAATTTTTTGCGAAAAGGTATTTTCAAATAAAAAATGTAATGAAATATTTCATCAATAATTTTTCTAAATATCATTTTATTGAAGTTATATTAATCAATTAAAAATACCTTTATTCTTACCGAAGTTAGAATACATTTTTTAAATACAATACTAAGTTATTTGATGGAGGTTTTATGATATTTATTATAATGTTATGTATTTACATTAATTCCCATGATTTATTTTTGTAGTAAATAATATTACATTTAAAATTTCACATTTTTGTGATCATTAGACATTAAATAATCCAACAATATCCACATTATGTATAATGGTTCTTATTATTTACAAAAAAAATTCCATTCAGAAATATGGTAATATAATTGAATTTTATTCTATTAACTGTGGAAATATTGTAAATAATGTATTCATTACTCAAAGGGGATATTTTTTATGGCACAATTTTTATGAATTAAATTTATTATTTGATATAAGAAAAATTAATTTTTCCTATAGAAATGGGTGTATATCAGTTAATGATAGAACCTCGATACATAGGTGGTATCGTGGGACGAGTTTGGGGGCTAACATTAATTAAATGTCTTTATATCCATCAATTTAAAATTTTCATGTGAATACATCTTCAGGACAACTGTATCATGATCATGGGAAACATGACATCCATTAATTAGTAGTTTACTTAATTAAAATTATTAAAATTATTGAGGATATTTTCATAATAATATTACCTAGATATGTATTTCATTCTTAATTATTGATTAAATGAATTTTTTTTTAGTTATTTACATTGAAATAATTAGTATCACTTTATTTAATGTATTCTAGTTATATAAATGGAATGTGTGATAATTTATATACAATTCATTATTTTTATGCCTTAAAATATCATTTAAATGGAATGCGTACTCATTTTTTTACCTCTTAAAGATGAATATTTTTATTGATTCAAGATAGCTTCCACTATACATAACCCTTACTAAGTATTTAAGCTGACCATAATTTTTTTTAATCCCCATGTTTCCATGAAGTGTACTATGAAATATATGTGAGGATATTCAATATGGAATAATGTTAATAGTGAGAAAGAATAAAAAATGTTAATTTTTTTATTCCATTATAAAATGGGAATCATATATTTATCTAGTTCAAGGAAAATGAAAAACTATTTGGTTCTTTGGGGTTTGATTCCTTATACAATATGCCAATATAATGGTATCTGTATCTATATATAGAATAAGGGCGTTATGTTTTCTAATGTTGGTATTAGAGTATGTATTATAGAATCATTGGGATCTGGATATTATAAATCCTAGATTATGAAACATAACCCTATAATTGACATATAGGATAAAAATAAACCAATATAATAATTTTTTAAGATGTTGAATATGTATACTTTCAATGAAATACATCTATGTATACAAAATAGAAGTAAAAATAGTTCCAGATGATATAAACTTAGGTGTAATGACTCTAAAATATTTCCATCAAGATTGACTCAAGATTAATCCTGTCCCTAAGAATGGGCCTTACTGGGAACCTATGTTGACACTCCAAGGGGATATAAATTGGATAATTCATATATTCATTAGAAACCAACATTAATTATTTGAATAAAAATGAAATTTAATGTCCTATGATACATCCTAGACTATGTATGAACATTTCATTAAGTAAAATAGTAGAATTATAGGGATACATGAATTTTAATTAGAGAAGAATCTTTGAAATGGAAATTTGGTTTTATGAATCATGGGACATATATGGGCTGTTTGAAATTTTAAAGGAAATTTTTTATTAATTAACTTCTGAGTTATTAATACCATCATGATATTATGATTTTCTGACAAATTATTTTTTAAAATTATGAATCACTGCATTTTATGATTTCAAACATGGTTGTATACAAATAATAATGATATTTATGAGAAATTTATTAAAAATATAGGATTTAGTGAATGATATATATAAGGAAAATCGAATTTTCATTTTATAGACAAAAGTTTAAAGATATTGAAAAACATTTGATATAAAATGATCAGTATTGACATTGTAATAATAGTCAATAAAAATTATGATATTTATTAAAAATAATATATTGTATTGAAAACCGTAGTAAAAATGTTTATTTAATGAATTAATTTATTTTAATGAAGTCTATCGATATTTTTTGAATTTTATATGAAATATATTAATATAGAATAGAAAAATGAAAACACATGTTCTAGGTAGATACACATATAATATATAATGGTAGTGGTGCTTGATCCCCGGACCAAAGGAAGATAAGGGATTCATACATTTCACTGGCCTACATGATCTCGTAGTTAGAATGTAATTGTTTTTAGTAAAAAAATATAATTAATAATTATTAATGATGAACCATTATAAATAAATTTGGTGTTTTGCGAGTATTGTATTAACCACATCGATTTCAGAAAAACCTAAATGAATGAAATGATTACTATCACCCTTTTATGTATCTTATTATTTAATGTAAATGTTATTACATCAAGTATAAAAAATATAATTCAGAAATTAATTTCATGGAAATTGGGATGAATGGGAAATTAATTTAAGAAAAATAAAATGATGAAAATTAAATTTTGAAATGGAAATGTATCAGGTTTAATTTATTATATTCAGATATACTAAAAACAATTCCACAACATTTCAAAATTATCATCAAATAATTTTTTTTCTTATTACAATAATTTATGACGATATTAATAAACATTCAATCCTATTAGATTGATGGATTTTCCTACCTAAAAAATCATTTTTCATTATCATTCTATTGATACATGTCCTTGAAAAATCTCTATAATCATTTTGATTATATTCTATTTCCATGATATCATTTCGCACATATGTTCTCTTACTGAGAAATCTAGAATTTTGATTATTCAAGGTGACCATTATACATCGCTTAGTCTATCATTCAGAGGATATTTTATAAACCTGTTACATTGTTTTTTTTTTAAATGTTATATTGAAATGTAAAACCTGTTATTTCTAAGATCCCAATTAAAATTAATGGATAAATTTTTTTAATAGTTGGAAGAATGTAAAACCATGAAATTTAAAAATATGAACATTATTTGATAGTGTGTGTAATTCCCAACACCAAGCATAGAAATGAATAAAACATTACAAGACATTATGATATATTTATTATATTATAAAAACAAAATGAATTATATATCTTCAAATTAATCAATAACATAGATTATGTAGCATTCTTATAAATAACGAGTTTCTTCAATATCTTGTGTTATAAACAAGACTAAGTTTTAGCAAACAACAATACAAATTTAATATTATTTTTTAATATTATTTTTATCAGCAATAAATAAATATTTTACGTATGAATTGGATTAAATAAATTATAAAATTATATATTTTTAAAATTTTTGTTTGTAATTTATTTAGTATAAATAAAATTGGAATTATTTAAAATAAAAAAAATGATTTTTGAAAATCAATATTTTTTCTAAATGATAGTTTAATAATGATTGGGGAATATAATATAATATTAATTTTGAACACCTTTATAAAAATTATGAGAAAAAATGAAATTAATTCTTTCAATTAAAACACCAAAATTATCTAACTGTTATTTTTTAGAATATTTTGAAATGTTTATTTTTTTTTATAAATTGTGTAAAATACCGAATATTAATTGAAAACATCCTTTTCATATAAATATTTTATAATGAAAATAAATTATTATTATAAGTTTTAAATTAATAATTGATAAATTATACATATTTTATTTCAATTTATTTCATTGAAATCACTGTCATATTTAATTGTTTATAAAAAATGTTAAACATCCACACATTTTGAAATTATAACCCTTCTTTCTCGGCATGTCTGTTTTGTTAATTTTAAGTTGATTTATTTGTAAATATGTTAATAGAATTTGAAAACATGGATTCCTGATTTTCAACTTTTATAATATATAATGTACAATAAGTTAGAGTTTATTTTTTACAGAAATGATCAGTGAGAACATTTAAAATTAATTATTATGATTAAGGAAAAAAAATCACAATTAGTAATTAAAAAAGAACATGAGGTTATAAAATGACATAAAATTGGTCCAAATACCCTTTTATTTCTAGATTTTGAACTTGTACCTTCTTGGAACAATAATGTACTATTATTGGGTCCTCTTATTTGAACAAACTGGGGAACAATTCACTCTTTCAAAAAATTACAACTATGGCACTCAACCCACTTATGAAAGGCCGCACCCTCTCCTCTATGCTTCACAAATTAAAAGTAGGTTTCTCAGCCTATACCTGAACAAAAAAATTCAAAAATTATCTATACTCATCATATGAGACTTTTTATTTTATTAAATCCATCCATCTAGGCCATTATTGACAACATTAGGATGATACTCGAAGAAGAGATAATGTTCAATAAAAATATTTTAATATAATTTCAATCTCCACATCTTTTAGTAATTATTATACAATGATGATATACAAACCTAAATTCCAATCACATAATGATATATTAATATGTTATGGTTATGACCTAGAATATTAAACATTTTAATCTGTTGTGTTACGAGACAATCCTTTATGTTGATGGAGAACTATTACCTCATTAACTGATGCCATTTGTTATTCCATCACCTACATTAATGTTTTATAATAATAATTGAATTTTTGTTATTATATATAATATATTTTATATTTATGATGTTCTTATTATTTTGGAATTATTATATCACACATAACATGACACACTCTAAATTTCTAGAGTATTATATCATCGCTCTAGTGTATTGGAGATTATCGCCTCATGGAGTGATGTGATTTATTCACACATTATGTGGAATTTATTAATGACTATTATAATAAAAATATGTGTCCCACATAATAAAATGATATAAAAATGATAATATATATAAATTTAGATAGTTTTTTTTATTTTAATATCATAAAAAATGGAACCAATTTTCATACGCACGTACAACCTTCTGTCTCCATGAATTTTGAATTTCATTACATCAAACCAAAACATTATAATTAATTTAAATAAAAATACAATAAACGTATCATAATTTTTAGTGATGGTGTATATTCTATAGATAATGAAATCATTACCAATGTAAGGGGAAAAAATAATATGTCAAAACCTACTAGAAAAAAAAGAATTTATTATCCAAAATGGAAAATATTGAAAAATTATTAATGAATGGGTAGTAATATTTTATAAAAGGATAATATATGATATAATAAATATTAACATGTTCATTAAACAGTCATTGATTCCATGTAATATAAAACCTTACCTCGCCTGAAACAAGTCCCAACAGGTATTCTGGATCCCCACGGTCTAGAAACTAGTGTCATGGAATCAATTGTGTTACAAAGGGAATGATTTATCCCAATAACATTAAACCAATAAATGGAAGTAAATAATGAATCACAATATAAAAATGATTACCAAAATGATCATCATTTACACATAAACTGAAAATATAAAAAACTTGAACAAAAAACTATGCAGAGATTCCAAAACTTAACTACACAACCAAAAAATAACCATGCGACCTCGAGGGTCACACTCTAATACATAAACAATAATCACCCAAAACATTCAAGACCATGATAGATCCTGAAATAGATGTAAAAAAAAAGACTATAGGTATGTTTATTAAAACTAACAGACATTCAAAAATAATCTATTTCAAATGGAATTTCATTTTAATTAATGAAACCTTAACATCACTTATGGAATAAAATAATTAAATGTATCCATTTTATGTATTTCCCACCATAAAACCTAACATGGTCCATTTATGTTTTTATCATCAAATACAATATCCTTTCCAGGGGACAATTAATAAATTTTTTAATGAAGAATATTTAAATTTATTTAGAGAAGAGAGAAAAAGTGTAAAACCGATCCAAAAAAACCTTTTTGTATATCCTTGAAAACAAAATCCTTACTTTTTAGAGAAATTTACAACACATAAGAGAACTAAAAATGATAACACAATAAGGGAAATGAAAATAATTATACCATAATATCTAACTATCAAGCATCTCAATCGTCCTCTGTAGACAACTACGTGTCAAAGAACATGGGGGAACCAAGAAGCTTGTGAATAATATGGATCTTGAAATACATTTGAATTTTAAAGACCCGGAATTCTTGTGAATTATTTTTATACATGGGAATTTTATGAGTCTGCAGTTTCTGACAGTGCTTGATTCCGAGTCCCGGTGTGTCCAGAATCAATTTTTGATGTTTTTTTCGGGTACATTCAGTAAACATACAAGTGGGTTTTTATAAATTTTCATCCGGTACTTGGAATTGGAATCTGAGGGCACCGCTGAAGTCGTATCATCGGTAATTTCATAGTGAGACCATCAACGTAGTTTCGTTCTGACGTTCTTGGAAGTTATTTTCGGAGGGGTTTTAATTAAATTGAATTAAATAATGTTTAAACATTATTTAATTTTGGTGGTTAAAACCTCCATGGGGAGGTTGTAAGTGGGGGCCACCACACCCTAACCTTCCATGGGAGGTTATGGTGGTGGGTCCCACCCACACATAACCTCCCGCGAGATGTTATGACTTGGGGATCACCCGAGAAACATATCCTCTCTATTAAATGACAGGGGTGGGGACCACCCAACCCCTATTAATGGTTGAGGATAAAACCTTCCACCACTCCCTCTTTAATGAGGGAGAGCCTCTTTCCAATCCACCTAATTAAATGTGACACCTCTCATGAATTTAATTAGGTGGGGCCCACTATTTTAATTCACCAAATTTGAATTACGTGCTAATGCAATTTTAGACAAACCCACCCTCTACTATAGAAAGCAAAATTGTGTGAATGTTTTGGGACGACTTCTTAAAGCGGCGAAACACTGGCAAAGAGACGCGATACCCAACAGTTGGAGAATTATTCCTCCAATGAAGAACCTTCGCCCATGATGAATGATGAATGGAGAACGCTGTCTTCATCCTTCTTCAACTGGGGAAGGAAATGGATGTACGACCGCCCACTAATAATGTTGAAGATGTCATCTCAACTCATCTTCTTCGAGCTCTTCATCCCCCCAACTTTGACGGAATGACGACCGCCTTCTGTGACTTCATCGGCGATCACCAAATTATAGGTTGGGGTTATTTACGTTTGAATACTTCCCTCTGTACCCCGTCGTATGTTGTGTGCTTTGAGAACAGAATGATATCACTGTAACGAGGAGGGTTAGGACCACACAAACATGGCCCGACCCTCCCATTTTGTTGGTTATTGTTTGAGGTCGACAAAGGTGGTACATGTAGCAGAGAGGGGATGACCACGAAGATGAAAAAAAAAAGATCACCCTACCCGCGGCCTCCGCAAACAGCGACGCCCCTGCGGTGACCCGGCCCGCTACCCGTGCCCTGCCAATGGCCTGCCCGATGCCCCCCACCCTGCCTACGGCCTACCCAGCACCCCCACGCCCTGACAACGGTCTGCCCAGTTCCCCAACGCCCTGCCCGGCGCCCCCATGTCGTGCTGCGTGGTGCCCTGGCACGCTGCCCGATGCCCCCGAGGCCCCCTACCGTGCTGCACGGCGCCTTGGAGCCCTACCCAGCGCCCCATGGCCCCCTATCGTGGCCCAACTAGCGCCCCGGCACGCTACCCGCGCCCAAGTGCTACCCGACGCCCTGGTGCCCTGCTTGGTGCACCCGTGCCGTGACCAGTACACCTATGACCTTCCTAGTGTCTAGACGTCCAGCCCGCACACCGTGCGGCCTTCCTGCTGGCCTCCTGGCCACCATCCTTCCGAGCCGACCCGCGGTGTCCCACACGATATCGCTGGCCAAACCGGCCCGGTCTCCCTGGCCGAGTCACCGAGCCGCCTGCATGGTGACAAACAGGCCGAACATGCTGACTGGGTCAATACATAGCAGGCTGACCCATCCAATGGGCTTGGTTAGACGCAGCGAGTCTGACTGGGTTGACCCAGAATGGGTCAACCAAGACTGGGTTGGGCCGAGTCTCTCTGATTGGGTTGGACCGAACCCGAGCACATTACCGACCCATTACCTTCATGGTCCATATCATTGGAACATGATGTCTATTTTATGAACCGTCAGTGGCTCCAATATTCAAGGAGCATAGCCGTCCCTTTGAGTATTCCCCCTTGAGTTTGTGGTATAGTTGAATCACGATCAGGTTGGCTCGTACTCAAATACAACCAGGCCATCGGGACTAAAATGCTAATAACTCACAGACCAAGTGTCTGATTGACGTGCTGTTTGTTGTGTTGAGACACCTATGACGTGGAGGTCCATTGAGATACTTCCACATGAGACTTCGTGACACTTGGAGTATTGGACAGTATCTCGTGGAGCGGATCCTTCCGCTTACATGTAGGCAGATTATAGAGACCTAGTAGCTGTAGACCTGACGACTGCTTGCCCAATTGGACTCGGAGTGATTCAACTAGCGCAGTGGATGGAGGGCCCTTTATTTTGTGGAAAACCCATGGAGGGAGGAGTTCCTGGTAATTGGCAGCAGACCCACAGTAATTGACAGGAGGAGTACCACTGTAGGCTATTAGGGGGAGGGACCGGTATTTGGCGACAGATCCATAGCGGATGGAGCGCCTGGTATTTGATAGAAGGCATGCAGTACTCGACAGGAGGAGTACCTCATCAGTCCGAGGTTAGTGAGAATCAACTCAGTGTCAAGATAGTCCCACTATACTCAATAGAGGAGGTTTTCTCTAGCAGTCGTGGTTTAGATAATGAAAATCCTGGTTTGAGCTGAGTCAATTACTTTTGTGTTTTCCTCGTGATTGAGATATGTTACATGATAACTTAGGTATATGTATTGGAATATACCTATGTAATGGTTGTCCATTGAAATCATACTTTTTGGTTTATCCTTGTCAAATTTTGTGAGACCTTGACGGTATTGAGGTCCCTATTGAGTATCATTATACTCACCCCTGCAAAGGCTATCCCCGCACCTCATTGTGTTGGATACAGATGACAGAAAGCACTGACGGAGGCCGAGTGCGTCCGGACTGGTTAGTACCAAAAGGGGGACCTTACAACGTACCTATACTTGGTAGAGTCTGATGTACATAGAGTGTTGTGGAGGCCATCTTTACCTACCCTTCAGGTAGGAACCCCAGAGGACGATCCAGGAGCGTCTTTCACCTTTCAGCTATTTTTCCATTTTTATGTTGTACTTTCTTTCAATTTTATTAGTACATTATAGTTGGGATTGTATTTTAGACCCCCTTTACTTTCAGTACACTTGTAATATAGCTTTTACTTAGTTTTTTCATTTGTATGTACTCTGGTTGGGTGTTTTTTCGATTTATAAATGCAATGCCATCTTAGTTTTAGGGAATTTTTCCTTTGGTGCTAGTCGCTAGCCCGTGGACTATGGAAGGCTGGCTTGGGGTAGTCACGATACATTTCCCAGGGGATGGGTCATGATAAATTGATATCAATGGAGTCGATAATACCATATAACATAGGACTCTAATCTTTCTTTTCTGGGAAGCAATAATGTTAAGGGTACTGAGTGTGGTTTTCAGCTTAGGGAATCCAGTGTTGGTGTGACGGTCGACGTTTCCATACACTAGGACTGTGACTAATAATTTCCGACTCAGTACACAAAAAAATTAGTCCGTGTGTGTTTTCAATTTTTTTCTCTATATGTCAGGTCAAACCAGGTCAGCTCACTAGGAATAGTGTTTTGACAGTGTTGCATCTGTTCTTTTAGGATTCCTCCTCACAGATGAACAGTTAGAGCCTCGAGAGTTGTACGCACTAACATCCTACCGAGTGACGAGGCTTCGGTGTAGGGACCCTTCCCAGTTGTGGAACCCAGGGACGAACCAATGGTACCACCACCCGTTGGGCCACTGATGCCACCAGACCTAGTAGAAGACGATTCACGCCACTTGAGCGTGTTTCCTGAGTTCCAGCTCCAGAGGCCACCCAGGTTACGGGGAGAGACAGACCCACAAGAGGATGAGGATTGGATGGAGGCTGTGGAAAGAGTCTTTAGGCTAGTAGGGACACCAGCCTACATCATGGCAATCATTGCTTCCAGCCTCCTTCAGGAAGCAGCAGGCAGATGGTGGAGCCTGATTCTCCAGGTCCATGATGAGGCGACACTTCTATGGGAAGACTTCAAGAGCCTATTCTAGGCAGAGTTTGTTTCAGCAACCCTACAGGTGGTGGAGATACCGTAGTTACTGCCTCTACATCAGGGTGGGATGACAGTGGCGAAATACTTAGCGAGGTTCAAAAACCTATCACGCTACTCCACTGATATGGTACGAGACCTGTTCTTCAAGCCTCAGACATTTGATATGGGACTCGAGCGAGAGATCAGAGCTTCAGTTATCTCCCACATCATCCCGACGCAGACAGGATTGTTGGAGAGAGCCCTCATAGTGGAGAGTTTCCTTGTTAAGTAGTATCCAGCAGTGAGACCCACCACTAGTCGACTTGTAGCAAAGTCTTCTGTAGCTGGCAGTAGACATATGACGTAGCAGACCAAGAGGACCAGACCCATTGGTGGTCGAATACATGACTTAGGATCGGTTGTGCGGGGCACCTAGAGTGGTGACAGATATAGACATGCAAGGAGCGGGTAGTGTTACTCATTCTGTGGGAAGGGTCACAAGGCACATGACTATCTGTCCCACCATACAGAAGATCAGATGTCTCTTGAGAGACCTCCCAGGAAGAGGCATTGGTTTGATCGAGTCAGTCCCCATGGAGCAGAGAGACATGGCCGAGGAGCAGGTCATGCAGCTGGTGGTGGTCGACGTTATGAGGTGCTACCGCCACCACCACCAGGAGGACCTCCCCGAATGCAGGGAGCTGGTGGATAGGGGAGAGCTCAACTTCAGTTAGCCGAAGCATACAACCATAGTGCTCTGTAGATGATTCAAGGTACCAACTATGTCTAATACACCTTAACTGCATTTCTTATAAACATGGATTCCAGTCACTCTTTCATTGCCACTGCACTCGTTCAGAGCACAAAGATTCCGACAGAGTCATTGGCATGATCCTTACGGCTAGAGACTCCAACGAGATTAGACTCGACGATTACGCACTTGTGCCAGCAGTGTGAGATTACTCTAGGAGACGAGAGCTTCAGTTGGGATCTCTTTTTTGCGGCTTTGAGGACTTATGACGTCATCTTGGTTATGGATTGGTTATCTACAGTCCATGCTCAGATTGACTGTATTAGGTGAAAAGTGTGGTGTGTCCTCACTGATAGGACCATGTTCACCTTCACTGGTGAGAAGGGAACCATTACAGCTCATGACAGACTTACTCAGAGGAGGGTGTAGCTGCTCGCTCACCATTTGGCTTGCCTTACCCTCAGAAAAGTATATGTGGAATGTCAGACATATCATATAGTGGTGGACCAGTACGTGGATGTTTTCCCCGACGATGTTCCAGGACTACCTATTCACAGAGAGGTGCACTTTTACATTGAACTGTATCTCGGGACGACACCTATATCTTCATCAGCATATCGGATGGCACCCGCTGAGCTTCGCTAGCTAAGGATACAACTGGAGGACTTTTAGGGAATGTGATTCATTATTCCCTATGTTTCCCCATGGGAAGCCCCGATTCTATTCGCCAAGAAGGAAAATGAGAGATTGAGGATCTGTGTCAACTACCGTCACCTAAACCTGGTGACCATGAAGAATAAGTACCCACATCCAATGATTTATGAACACTTTGATCAGGTCAAGGAGCACTTTGATGATTGAATATAGAAATCAAATCAGGCTGCCACTATCTTAGAGTTCTAGATGATGATGTGTAGAAGATCTCCTTTAGGTGTCAGTATGGATATTACGAGTTCTTAGGTATGCACTTTCACGTAACCAACACTCTAGTAGTGTTCATGAGTCTCATGATCATGATCTTCCAGCCATACCTCGATCGCATTATCTTAGTCTTCATCGACAACATACTAATCTACTCAGCTGCTGAGGAGGATCATGCCTACCATTTGCAGGTAGTACTAGAAAAACTCCAAGAGCACCAGCTTTATAGTAAGCTCTCAAAGTTCTAGTTTTGGATTCGATAGCTTCAATTCTTGGGACACATCATCTCGGAGGATGGAGTGGCTGTATATCCAGTGAAGATTGAGGCGATACTTTCTTGGGAGCCACCCAGGAGTGTGACGAAGGTGCGAAGTTTTCTGGGTTTGGCTGGATACTATCAGAGATTCGTTCCAGACTTCTCCAGAGTTACATCACCACTATTATCCTTGATGAAGAATAAGAAAACCATCTTATGGTCGGAAAGATGCCATCAGATCATTCGGGAGATGAGGTAGAGGCTGACTAGTGCCCACATCTTGAGGCTTCCAGAAGATGGTGTTGGTTATATAGTCTACGACGATGCATCAGGGACAATACTCGGGTGTGTCCTGATGCAGGAGGGAGCTGTGATCACGTATGGTTCATGTTAGTTGAAATATCACAAGTAGAACTACGCTACCCATGATATAGAGTTAGCAGAAGTGGTCTTCGCTATGAAGATGTGGCAGCACTATATGATGGGAGAACATTTTACCGTGTACTCTAGTAACAAGAGTCTTAGGTATATCTTCTCTCAGAAGGACCTGAACCTGAGATAGTGAAGCTAGCTTGAGTTCCTCCAGGACTATGACTTCAAGATATTCTATAATCCTATGAAGGGGGAACATTGTTTCATATGCACTCAGTATGAGGACTGGTATAGAGATGCTAGTATAGGTGACAGAGAAGCTGCATGCCTTACCGATATGCTTTGTTGATAAAGATGGTACTGCATATCTATAGTCTCATAAAGTCACTCCTAATCTTCTTCAACGAGTCAGGGAGGAACAACATGGGGATTCTGACTGCGAGGCATGACGTGCTCAAATATCCACAGGGTAGGCACTTGATGGATTTTCAGAAGGTGGGGAACATGTAATCCTCTACAGAGGACGTACCTTGGTACCCGTTACACTTCACGAAGAGGTTTTTATGGAGTTTCAAACATCCCCTCTAGCGGTACATCTAGGAGTGGCGAAGATATACCAGGACCTTTGACGACAACACTGGTGGCTGGGTATGAAGAAGGTGGAATCAAATTGTCTCATTGTGCATCACTTGTCAGCAATTGATGGTAGAGAACCAAGTACCAGCAGGCTTGGAAAAACCCTTAGAGGTACTAGAGTGGAAGTGGGATGAGATATCCATGGTCTTCATGAAGGGTCTTCCACGTATATCGATGAGTCATGATTTGATATGGGGGATCGTTGACCGACTCACCATGTCGGCCCACATCCTACCAATCAGAGAGAAGGTATCATTTGAGAGATTTGGACACCTCTACGTGTAGGAGATAGTGAGTGTTCCTGGAGTACCTTCTTCTATTGTCTCTGACCATTAAGCATGGTTTACTTCCTGACTATTGAAGGGGTTGTAGGTGGTTTTCTGAAAACAGCTTCGCTTGAGCACCGCCTTCCATCCTCAGATGGATTGGCAGACCGAGCGTACTATCCAGACCCTCGAGGACATGATCTGTGCTTGTGTAGTCGATTTTGGTCACAGCTGGAAAGACCACTTACCATTGGTGGAGTTTTCCTATAAAAATAGCTATCAGTCCACCATCGGTATGGCATCATTCGAGGACATGTATAGATGACCTTGTAGATAACCACTATGCTGGACAGACCCTGGGGAGTCATCACTAGTGGAACCATATATGGTACGTGAATCCACGGAGAAGGTGAAGATAATCCAGGAGCAGATTAAGACTACACATAGTAGGAAGAATTCTTATGCTGATAGAAGACAAAGTCCTCTAGAGTTCAAGAATGGAGACCACGTTTTCATTTGGGTCTCAACTCGACGAGGTCTATAGAGAATTGGATGAGGTGAAAAGTTATCTCTGTGGTTCATCGGACCTTTACAGGTCCTCAACAGAGTAGGTGAGGTGGATTACCACCTGTCACTTCAACCTCAGCTGCATCGGGTGCACGACGTCTTCCACATATCTTAGCTGAGGAGATATGTGCATGACCTGTCCCACATCATCGACCATGAAAATATGGATATCGAGGACGGGACGAAATAAACAGAGGTTCCAATAGAAATTGTGGATCGACAGTATTGGGTCCTAAATGGACGGTCGATACCTCTAGTGTGCGTTCGCTAGCAGCCCGAGAACCTCTAGGAGAGCACCTGGAAATGGGAGGCTCAAATGAATTCTCAGTACCCCAATTTTTTCCCGTAGTTCGAGTTGTAGCTTACCGGGATGTAAAACCATGAGTTGGGAAGATTAAAAAGATCTGAAATTCCTGTGATTTTTTTAAATACATGGGAATTTTACGAGTTCGCAGTTTTTGACGACGCTTGATTCTGAGGCCCGGTGTGTCTAGAATCAATTTCTAAAATTTTGTTTGGGTACATTCATTAAACGTATGAGCGGGTTTTTATAACTTTTGAATCGGTGCCCGGAATTGAAATACAAGGGCACTGTTGAACTCACAGCCTCAATAATTGCTTAGTGGGACCTTCACTGCAGTTGCGTTCTGATGAGTTTGGAAGTTAATTTTTGGTGGTTTTTAATTAAATTGAAAAAAATAAATTTTTAACTTTATTTTATTTGGGTGGTTAAAACCTCCAAGGGGAGGTTCGAAGTGGGGACCACCACACCCTAACCTCCCATTGGATGTAATGGGGGTGGGGCCCACCCACACATAACCTCCCATGAGAGGTTACGACATAGGGACCACCTGAGACCCATAACCTCTCTATTAAATTATAGGGGTGGGGACCACCCAACCCTTATTAATGGTGGAGGATAAAACCTCCCACATCACCCTCATTAAGGAGGGAGAGCATCTTGACAATCCACGCAATTAAATGTGACAGCTCTCATGAATTTAATTAGGCGGGGCCCGCTCTTTTTATTCACCAAATTTGAATTATGTGCCAATGTAATTTTAGAAAAACCCTCCCAATCCTACATAAAGGAAGCATGGGGGATAGTTTTGGGATGGCTTCATTAAGTGGAGAAATGCTGGAAAAGAGACGTGATGCCCAACCATTGGTGAATTATTCTTCCAACTAAGAACTGCCGCCCACGAATAATGAAGAATGACGAATGCCATCTTAATTCTTCTTCAAATGGGACATGAACGGGAAGCACTACTGCCCATGAAGAATGCCGACGACGTCATCTCAACACATCTTCCTCGAGCTCATCTTTACCCGACTTTGACGGAATGATGAATGCCTTCCGCGACTCCGTTGTCGATCACCAAATTCAAGGTAGGGGTTATTTACGTTGGAATATTTCCCTTCATACCTCATTTTATGTTATGTGCTTTGAGAAACGAATAATATCACCGTAACGAGGAGGTTTCAAACCGCACGAAAATGGACCAACCCTCATCTTTTGTTTGTTTTTTTCTATGATGATGGAGGTTGTACACACGACAAAGAGGCAATGGCAATGAAGATGGCAAACAACAGTTGTGCTACCCGCGACCTCTGCGAACCGCACCGCCCCCGCAGCGCCCCAGTGCACTACATGTTCCCTACCAGCGGCCTACTCGACACCCCACACCCTGCCGACGGCCTGTCCGGCACCCTCACGCCCTGACAGCTGCCTGCTCAGCCCTACTCGTTGCCTGCCCAGCGCCCCGGCGCCCCCGGCGCCCCCTGCCGCGCTGCCCGGCGCCTTGGCACACTGACCGGCGACCCCGTGGCCCCCTGTCGCGCTGCTACACTACCTGGAACCATGGAGCCCTTCCAAACACCCCGAATCCCCCTACCACGGCTTGAATGGTGCACCGGCACGCTGCCCGCATCCATGCGCGCTGCCCGGTGACCTGGAGCCCTGCCCTGTGCACCCGCAGCCTGCCCAGTGCCCAGCTGGTTTGCCCGCACCCCGGGTGGCCTTCCTGCTAGCCTCCCGGCCTCCCGGCCACCGGTATTCCAAGCCGACCAGAGATTTCACTGGTTAAACAATCTCAGTCTCCTGGGCTGAGTCACCGAGCTGCCTATTTGCAACTACCGGGACGAACCGCACTCGTGGTCCGCCGGGCCTGGCCTAGCGGACTGAGTCAAGACATAGCGGGCAGACGAGCACAATGGGCCAGAGAAGACCCAGCGAGTCTGACCGGGACGACCCAGATGGGGTCGGCCTAGACTGGGTTGGGCCGATTCGGTCCTACCGGGTCGGACCTGACCATGGCCCATTACTGACCCATTACCTTCTTGGGCCATATCTTTGGCACCGGCTGTCCGTTTGACGAACCGTTAGTGGTGATGGTATTCATGGAGCATAGATGTCACTTTGAGTATAACCCACTGGATTTTAGGGTATTATTGAGTCACAGTCAGGTCAGTTCGTACACGAATCCAACTGGGCCCTCGAGACTAAAATGCTAATAACTCACAGACCGAGATTCCGAATGATGCGTTGTCTGTTGCGTTGAGAACCCTATGTCATGGGGGCCCTTTGATAGAAATCCACATGAGAAACTGTGGCACATAGAGTATCGACCAGTAGCTAATGGAGAGGATCCTTTCGGTGACTAGCATGATGAGTGTGGAGACGTAGTAGCTATAGACCTGACGACTGCTTGACCGATTCAACTGGGAGTGATTAGACTAGCCCAGTGGATGGAGCGCCAGGTATTTGGCAGCAGAACCATGGTGGAAAAAGAACCTGGTAGAATGAAGCAGACCCGCGGTACTCGACAGGAGGAGTACCACTGTCAGCAATTAGGGGGAGCACCTGATATTTGGCGGCATACCCATAGCTGATGGAGCGCTTGATATTTGGCAGCAGCCCTGCGGTACTCGATAGGAAAAGTACCTCAACAGTCCAAGTTTACTGAGAATTCCTTAGTATCGCGATAGGCCCACTGTACTCGATAGAGGAGGATTTCTCCATCATCCATGCTTTGGATATTGAAAATCCTGGTTTGAGCTGAGTCAATGACTTTTTAGTTTTCCTCTTGATTGAGATGGGTTACTTGATAATTTAGGTATATGTATGGGCATATATCAATGTAATGGTTATCCGTTGAAATAATAAATTGTGGTTTAACCTTTTTTTGATTTTGTGATACCTTGAGGGTATCAGGTTGACTACTGAGTATCGTTATACTCAACCCTGCACGGGCTCTTCCCGCAACCCGTTGTGTTGGATGCAGACGATAGACAGCACTGACGGAGGCTGAGAACGCCTAGACTGGTCGGTAGTCAGAGGAGGACCTCACGACGTATCTGAACACGGTAGATTCTGATAGACGTAGATTTATTGGTAGGCCATTTGTACCTACACATCAGTTGGGGACCCCAGAGGATGTTCCAGGAGGGGATTTCACCATTTAACTGTTTTTCCCTTTTTCAGTTGTACTTACATTCTGTTGTAATAGTACTTTTCAGTTGGGCTTGTATTATAGACCCCCTTTACATTCAGTACACTTGTTATATTGCTTTTACCTATTGTATTCTTCCTCTTGTACTCTGGTTGTGTGTGTTTGTGATTTGTATTGGCAATACCTTCCCTGTTTTTGGGAATTTCGCCTTTGGTGCTAGTTGCAAGCCCCTGACCTATGGAAGGAGGGCTTGGGGTAGTCATGATACGGGCCCCAGGGGATGGGCCATGACATGAATCATCCCAAAGTAATTTATTACTTAGTGACACCATAATTCCCCAACATGCAGAAATTATAGTATCATACCTAACGTATGAGTAAAATAATAATGTTTTGAAAATTCCACACTATGGTCAACTAGACAGTATTTAATATAAACTAGTTCATCAATATTTCATAGAAAATTGGCTCTATATGCCAGGTTCCCATTTCATTAATTTAAATTATGGTTATCCAACCAATTCCAACTAGGGATATAGTAACAAGAACATATAAATCACACATAAGAAACTAACACAACAATTCACCCCTTGTCTCCCCAAGGAGCAAACTCTTTCCTTTCAACCATTCATTTATAAGGGAAGATATCACTATAGACCTCCCAAAACATTAAATATTTAGTGAGGAATGTGAATTATCCATGGAGAGTTTTCACCAGATAAATTCCCACAAAATTTTCTACTAGTCCTCAGTCACCCTTTGAAAAGACACCCTTATCATAAAAGAAACTGACATATTTCCAACATATGCCTGAACATTTTAAAAGAACTAAATTTCCATCAAATTTAACTCTAAAATAATTTAAAATGACAATTAATAAAAATCATCCTACATTTTAAATGTCACATATACATTTACAATACCATACCATGATTTTAAAAATCCCAATCCACTTGAAAAATCCTACCAGAAAATTTATCGAACACTTGGTGTGAACAACTGAACTACTCAACACCATATATTCAAAACAACTCTTCAAAACACCTCATTTCATATAAATAAATTATTATAAAAATCATACATAGATTTTGGAATATAAGGAGGGTTTAAAAAATAATAAATCTATCAATCATAAATTTAATTTACATGTGAAAGGGAAGCCTACCTCAAATTAAAAGTACTACATAGAGGAAAAACTAAAATGACTCTATAAAGGATAAGAGAAGAAAAAACATCAAAAATGAACGCTGAGAAGGAAACCCCTGAATGTTTTCACAATCCAATATATGAAAATCTCCTAAATAATGGCCACTAGGGTAATAGGAGAAATAGAAAATTGATGAAATGAATATGATGAATTAAATGGAACCCTAACCTTTTGATCTGGGTGAATAATCACACTGAAATCTCATTTAAATCACCATAGAGGATCTTGGAAGATAAAAATGCTCCCTTGGAGGTTTCTAGATCAGGCTAAATCAATTGGGGTGTCTATGAGAATAAAAACCAATTAAAAAGAAGTGGAAACCCCAAAATACCAATCCCTAAGTGGGATGCATTGTTTGCTTGAACAGTTAAACAAACAGTGTGAATACCATGTGATTTACCACTATATTATACTACACGAGCTCTAAAAATAGGATCCATGGATTGTTAAAACATGAAATCAAACTATTATACCCTATAAATCAATGGGTTGATTGTGAAACTATCTGTGTTCCATAATTGTGTGACATAGAGAAAATCCACCAAACATTACACTTATCACCCTAAAACTCTTATAACTCAATGGGATAAATAATCCATAAGTCACAACCCATAAATAAGTTACACGAGGGGTTTCATAATGTTTCCACCAAAACATTTCCTCCCCCACACCTTCAAACTAAAAATGAATACGACCAAATAAAATAAAAAATTTCTTTGGGTCAAAATTTCAAATATTGAATCCTCAAACACAAAAATGAAATATAGAACACAAAAAATATTGGATAAGAAGTGTATCAAAAGTTACATTAAAATAAATGATTGAAATGAAAATCTGGTTTTGAAAAATATTGTTCATTAATAAGATAATTACATGTCTAAAACCACTTTACATTTTGTAAAATAATGGTCATCCAAAAAGAAGCATAAGGTAAGGATTTTCATATCTATTTTATTTCAATGAGGAATATTTTAATGTTATGAGCCTAATTATATTTATATGGTGTACATAATTCCTATATAACATGTAATATCCGGAAAACATCCTTATTCATGGTATATTATGTTTCTATTTTTAATATTTCATCTATGTGTATTTTTTTCTTAATGTTTTCATTTGGTAATGAAATGTCATAACTCAATTTTTTAATTGGATATATAAATTTAATTCCACCATGTATATTATATAATTATGTGTATAATTAATTTTTACTATATATTATTTTATTCATAAATTTTTATATTCATTTAAAGTAGATACACATAATCTATACATTGATTATCTATAACTTCAAAATTATGATAATTTTGTGGGTTTATTCACAATATCATTCTAAAAAGTATTGTTTATTCTTGAATTTTAATTATATTTAATTGATTTTATATTATTAACTAAAACATAATTTTAAAAATAATATTCTTATTTATGATAATGTTCATGTTATATTAACATTTTCCCACTATTTGGTACCAAAAAATGATGGGACAATGTTTTAATTAAATCAAACTTCATTTCTATCATTTGTTGACAATATATATTCTTAAAAATCCTGATTTGGAAAAAAGAAATCAATAATTTTTTCTTGATGATATTAAAAATTATTTATTAAAAATTCATTAACACATATTTCATTTCTATATTTTTTTCTCAATGGAATCTATTTTTCTTTTTCTGAACATGGCACTTTTCTATCCTTTATATCGTGAAAAATAAGTTTTCATTACATAATATATGGAACTAATTAATTACTTGAAAGTCATTTCATTGAAATTTAATTTTCAATTTTATAGTTTTATTTTTAACTGAAATGTTTTTAAAAGTGATTTCAAGGAAAATGTGGATTCAGAAAAATTTACAAAAAAATTATATTTTCCTAAATAATTTTTTAACAATATTTTTATGGAAATTCTAATAATTAAAGGAAAAAAACAATTAGTGTTAATATAATTTGAATATGATGTATTGATACTATCGAGATTATATATATTAATGGGTTATGATCATTTTGACTAAATAATGTATTGTTATTCCATTACATAATACATTTTTGCAGTCAATTACATTCCAATGAAATGTTCTCATTCTTTTGATAATTAGTCATTAAATTATGAGTAATTATCGATATTATATATCAGGGATATGAGTATTTCCTATACTATTAATCATAATTACATATGGCATCCACTTTTAATGTTATTTTATTATCTAGGTAAATATTTAAAATTATATAATCATTTCTCAATATAGAAATTTGATAGGGAACATTGTTTATGAATTAAATATATTATTCAATATATAAGAAAAGATTAACACCAACAAACATAGGAAGTACTTGGATAATTATAACCCATCAATTCACCAGTTTTCTAATTAGAGGAATCAGTAGTCTAGCTTTAGTTTTATTGGTTTCTGCTGATCAATTTTAGAATTTCTTGAGAATAATTCATGAAGGAAAATATACCAGATTCCTAGATAAACTGATGTCCCATTAGTGACATTTATTTCAATTCATTTATTATCATTATCCCTAATATTATCCAAAATACATTAATTATTGATGAATTTGATTCTCTTTTATTGAATAAAAGGTATATGTTTTATGTTATTTACCATTACATATTTATTATTCATTAACGATTCATGTATTTAGGTTATTTAAATGACATGTATTCTTACTTATTCTCCATGACATAATTTTTATTTTTTTTCCATTTTTAAATTAGAATATTTTTTCATTTATCTTACTATTCATGTTGATTGTTACTATTAATTCAGTGTATCATTTTAAATACTTAACACATACAGAGGTTTTGAGTTCACCAATATTTTTTTTCATTCCCCCTAGATTTTATGAAGTGTACAAAAAAAGATATTCTTGGATATGATTTATGGAATAGTGTTATTCTATAGACGGAAGAAAATAGTTTTAATTTTTTTTATCTAACTAGATTTTTTTAGTCATTTACATATCTAGTTTTCCAATAGTAGTAAAATATTCGGTAGACTGGGATGTTATACCCTGTATCAGATGAAAATGTAATTGTAGTTGGTACTAGTTCCATGGAAATGGAGTATGGGTCGCTACAATCATGGACATACTTTTCATTTCTATTACATTTTATGAGGACCATGATTCCTGTTTTTATTTATATTTGATGGACTGATTTCATGTCCTTATCTTAAAGAGATAAAATGATTCCATTTATATATTCTCATAATTTTTGTATTATTTATCATCATTAATTTCTCAATGTTATGCCATCAAGGATAATAACTACTTATGAATGATTCTCCAACCTAATGAATATTTTATATTATTATTATAAATTTTATCTTGGTTAATTTTATAATATATTATAGTTTAGGTGTAAACATCTTAATTTACAATATTGATCTAATAACCATATTCGAATCATACATTCATGTATGATCGTTTATTTATATATAATATTATTACCCTTCCTGAGAATTGATATTTACTATTACTTATTTTAATCCTTCAACAGGTTGAGATAAAAGGTATTATTTTGGGTATACCAAATATTCAATATATGTGGAAAAAATAGAATATCATTCTTTATATAATATTATTTTATTGTAGTCATAGATAAAAATAAACATTTATGTTTATAGAATGGGTTGTAAATTTTTTTGGTTAAATCTTTATCTAAAATGTTGTTATATTTTTCTGTATAAATGTTGAGTCTTAATATGAAAATAATTGAATAAGTTATAGAAAAAATATTGTGGATGACTAATATTCAATAATTAGAGTGGTATGATTGAGTAGTTGATATATAATTTCATTATGTTTACCCCATTGTTAATAAAGATTTTGATAACTATAATCCATTTTGGACATTAGATGAGGTTTTTCTAAATAATGCTCAAACTCCTTATTAATGAATAATTAGAAATAGGATGGTAAAATACTTTGGACTCAAATATCATTCATTTTATTGGACAAAAACATCATCACTATATAATAATAATGATATTGATAGCATATAACACCAAATTTAAAAAAAAAATTATTATTCAAATGAAAAATTCCTGTATGAGATTCATTCAAAATTTTAATGACAATAGTATTTGAATATTTGTTCTTTCATCATATTTTTCATCAATTATTTTTTTAAAATCATTCATACCCTTTATTATTTTATTTAAATGTTTTGAATAACTCATGTTATTAATCATAAAACTGGAGAGATGTGTTATTATAACCATAAGATTTTCATGAATTGGTTCAACCACATTTGGTTTATCTTTAGAACCATAACTGCAATATCTATCATCATCATGTAAATTTATATTCAATTAGAAGAATAATGGTACATGCGAGCCCCGAAAAAATGGAAATCACAAATATGGGGGTCTAATGTTGTGGAATACAAGTGTGTCTCCTATAATGATTTTAATCCACATTGGATACAATGTATAATTGTTGTGGAAAACTACGCTTTTCAAGCTTATAGTGTCATGATAGGTTAGGTATACTGCTACATCATTCCCCTCACACTATGTGTGAGACAATTTAGTGATGTTTCCAAGGAATCCATGACACTTGGGAATAATGTATTCAATAGAAAACAGAGTTACACCAAGCCCGGTGAGTGAGTTGTAGACCAACAATGAGTGATTTTCTACTTCCACATGATCTAAACTCATATATCTACAAACATTGAGACATGTCAGCTTGGAGTTCTCCTCCTCATAAAACATTGTTCCCTTGCCCAGCCAGATAGATAAGGACAGGATGACTGGGCCATTTCTATCACACATGATCTCTCACCCATACATGAAACCAATGGCACAAGAACCAGCAATTTTCAATTTAATGCCCCAAGCAAGGGGTTCCATTGGACCCTTTTACTAGAAAAATTATTCATTCTGGAAAATTACATTTGGATATCCTAACTAAGAGGTTTTATATTAAGGGAATCCCACCACGAATTGATAGACCTGACCATAAGAAGAATATGTTTTTTGTGTCCTAGTGATGTCCTTAAATAATTTTTAATTATTTTTAATGTGAATTTTATTTACAGAATCATTCCACCACATTGTTTCATGTTAGGTGTCCAGTCATAGAACAACTCATTTTTCACTATTGTGAATATTGAGTTGATACTAAACCATACATGTTCAATGATATTACATATATATGAATTTTCTCCAAAATCACATCCCTATTTGGGAATCTGAATTGCAGTGGTAGTTAAATGAAACATATACCTAGAATTTCGTCAAAATTCCCAAATTTTATAAAATTTCGTCACTCATCTATAAATATTACCCATAGGTACATCAATAATATTAAATATCAAAATCTCAAAAAAATACAATAAAAATAAACATATATATTAAATAAACACTAAACTGATCGCATAAACAATTACACATGCCAAACATGTTATTATTTTCAAAAATACAATTAGATATTTATTAAACTCCTAAATAATTACAAAATCCATAGAAAAAAAGGTTTATCATCTTTATAACAACCCTAATAATTAATTACACACCAAAACATGATTTATTACATAAAAAATTCACTTTATACAACATATATGATTGAGAGTTCTAGTGTATTTAGGGATTATCAAAATTACATGACAACATAAAACATAAAACACAACATCATTTTTGAAAACATCCTTTACTTGACCACAACATACCCTCACACATAGAATGACATGGGATAACCTGAGGACATAGATGTGATAAGTGTGATCTATAAATATCATTAAAGGAGTAAACAATGAATAAAATGAATAATACAAAACATTCTAGGTAATAGAAATATCAATGGGGATAAGAGAAACTTGATCATAAAGGCACGATAGAGCATGATTATCATAATTGGGAAATGTGGAAACAACATTAAACATGATATTAGCATTTGTCAAGGACCACTACACATGGATAATGAGTAAAACCTCATTTAATGTGAATTAGAATAAGTAAACTCTAATTGTGCTTGAGTTATCATGATACTAATCTTTACCTATTAAACTAGAGCACTATGTGGAAACACCCTTCTTTATTATTTAATTTCACGCACAAGTGTGCCACATAGATCATACCACATGATTCATTAAAAATAACTATTTATTCAATGATAATGGAATTGGGATTTCATACAAGAAACTATTTAATCAATAATTAATGTTTCAAAAAAGTTATTACCCTTGATAGAAAAATGATCATGGTATTCACTACACAATGACTTTGGCTTTGAAAATCACTGTGCAATTTCGTATGCATAACGATATGACATAAGAATTTGTAAAAATGGTTGTTCAGTTTGAAAGGGTTGTCTCATAATATGTACATGAAATTTACAGTATGGGGGTAATATAGATACATGTCGTAACATATGTAATGGAATTTGGAATCATAATACAATAGAAATTTTTGAATGTAAAGGAGGAGAGAGAAATTCCTTACATAATTTCAGCATAGTAACATGTGTACACGAGAAGAATTAATAAGAGATAAAGGCGGTTTAAAGTTATTCAAACATAAAGAGGGAAGTATAGGGGATGTTGAAAATCATATACCAGTATTTATAAATGAAAATAAAATGGTATAACAACTTAATAACCTTTGGACAAAAATGAGAATGAATGAAATCCCTTACTTGGAAGTGTGATCCCAAAAGCATGGGAGGGGATTGAGAGATAATTCATTGGAGTTTTTGGTTCCTTAGGAGGATTATACAGAGTGTAGGGCATAAAATGGAATAACTCTAAAGGATTTCAGTGTAGAGGAAGTGAGATAATGGGAGGGTTTGTATAGGAATGGAGAGAGAATTCCTTATTATTTAGGTTTTGGGAACCACGTATCAAACAAATCACAACTAAAAAACCTCCCATGGGTTTTACCATGGTTTTTTTTCAAATGGTGAGTGGAAAAAATTTTATTATATGTCCATAGACTGGACGCCTTAAAAAATTAGGCTTTCTTATGTGGAGGTGAGTCACACCCTCAAGGAAATTATTTTAAGAAGATAAAATGTTTATTAGTCTTGGAGGGTCCACTAAGGCTTTGTAAAATAAATAAAACAACCCTAAAATCACATTATTTTAATGGTAAATATTATAATGGAAAAAAATAATGTTTATAGTATTTTATTACATCACTGTTGGGTTATTATAATGACACGAAACACATTATATATTTAAACAATATATATTTTAACAAAAAAATTGACTATCTCAAAAAATATTGAAAAATTCATTGTTGGATAAAATTGAATTCCTTATTCCAAATATAATTTTTTTATCTAATTAATTTACTAAATATCTGAATTTTTACTTTTAAAATGAAAATAAAAATTTATCATAAATTAATTTTTTTGACGAAAATAGCTTCCAAACCATAACAAAAATCACAATTTAATTCATAATAATTATAAATTTATTTATATTTACATAAAAGTAATTTAGTGATAATAATTTTTTAAAATATTATTTATATAAAAAATACATTAACCCATTAAAATAGATTTTTTAATTAACTAAAAATGCTAATTTTTCATTAAAACCCATTTACAAAGTAATAATAATAAACCGAGTGCATATTCTCTATAAAAAGGGTACATAATCATAGTACTTGGGTCACATTACATGTCCCCTTATAACACCTACATAAGACTAAATGGTTTGGTTTGCGATGGTGACATACTTTTAGGGTGGATCTGATAACATTGCTCGTGTGGTATTCTTTATAAACATACACTTCTCACGTAGGTGGTTCTGTTCGAGCATAACGTTTTGAAGCTCAGCATGATCATAGTCAAGAGCGAATCCCAATGACACCACCTTGATTCCGATACCCAAAAAATGGGCTTCATACTACGAAATTCTATGGGATGCGGTCATCACATCTATTTCCTTAGTTAATTGTATTTGAAAAAGCCTTATATTTATACAAATCACGTGATAACTGTTCAATGTCTATATTAGCAATAGTAAAAATTCATAATGGTATTTTAAAATCCAGGAACAAAAAACATTGAATTTCATATGTTATATAACCATTTTACCTAATAATACATTTAATTAGATCAATAGGAATTTGAATTGATAAATATTTGGGTGGTTATAATCTTCCCCCCTTAAGAAATTTTGACCCTAGAATTTCCTTTTCCCACACTGAAATAGATGAGTGTAACTATGCTTCATCACTTCCTCTGATTCCACCAACGCTTCTTCAAACATGTGGTTTCTCCAAAACCCTTTCATGAGGGACATTGTATTATTTCGTAGGAATTTCTTCCTATGATCAAAGATATTCACCAGATTCTCTTCGTAGTTAATTCATTCTACAATGGTACCACCTCTAGAGTGAGTTTATGCGATGGGTTCAGCATGTACTTCTTCAAGAGTGATACATGGAATACATCATGTACTTGTGATAGGTTCAGTGAGAGTCTTAGTTGATAACCCACTCTTATAATGTGATCAAGGATATAAAAAGGGCCAATTCACTTTGGACTATGATCCCCCTTCTTCAAAAATATCATAACTCACTTACCCGATGATATGAATAAAAATACCATGTCTCCGATATCAAAATCTAGGTCTCATTGATGATTATCAGCATATCCCTCACGTTGACTCAGAGTAGCTTTATTGTACTACTGTATAGTCTTAAACTCCCTCACTATTTATTCGACCATTTCTGGAACAAGGAGTTTTGTCTTCCCATAATCATCCCTACATGCTACTGTTCTTCAATTCTTTCTATAGTGGGCTCAATAAGGAGCCATTTGGATACTTGAGTGGAAACTGTTGATATTAGAGAACTCCACTTGAGGAATATGTTGATCCCATCCTCCATTCAAGTCCATTGAGCATGCTCTCAACATGTCCTCTTGTGTTTGGATATCCATTTTATATTGGCCATCATTTTGAGGATGATAAGACAGAAAAATGTTTATCTCATCATCTTGATCATGTTAAAGACTCTTCAAAAACATAGTGGTGAATCATGGATATCAATTGGATACAATCAATAGTGGTACTCCATTCTTCCTTAACACATATCGGATATATATTGGTTCCAATTTTTCCAATGATAAATCCCCCAAATTTCAATGAAGTGTGAAGTATTTCTAAGAAGATTCAAAATAACCCAGATAGCATTTTTACCTTTGGATGTCTTCAGAAGTATGTTGACAATGTCCATGGTGATGTTATCCCATTTTAATTCTAGTATGGGTAATGGTTGCATCATCCCCTTAGACTTATTCCTCTCACCATTCAATTACTGACACACGAGGCACATTGATGTATAATCAGCGATATCCTTATTCATGTTATCCAACCAATAATTCTCTCTAAGATCTCCATACATAATTGTTTTTCCTTGGTGAATTGAGAAATTTAAACTATGTGAATCTTAGAAATGTTCCTTCTTCAGCACCAAAATAATTGGAAAACATATTCATTTGACAAATCTCACAATTTGTTCTTTATAAAGTTCCCTTATTAATGATTCCCATGTCCATCATCATCAAATCTAATGAGGATGGATACTTTTCAATCCTCATCAATGATAGAATTGGTGGGTCCTTTCTACATACATCATCTTCCACCTTGTTAGCTTTCCCATGGTGGCAATGGATTGAGCAGTCATTGCCATTAATTAGCTCTAACCATCTTCGTTAATTGATATTAAACTCTATCTGTTTAAATATATACAAGAGGCTTTTTTGGTATGTATATATTTCAATATTTTCTCCAATGTGGCATTGCTGCTTAATTTTTAAAGATAATATCACTTTATCCCAGTCTAGATAATCTTTTGGATAATTTTTCTCATAAACATTCTATTTCCTTGAATAACAGACAATGAATTTGTTATTCTGCATTAACACACAACCCAGGACCTTCTTTGAAGAATAACTAAATACGAGAAAAATTTCTTCACTGGTAGTAAATTTGAGCACGGGTGTAGTGATAAGACTCCTTATTAACTCCTTTAAGCACTCTTCACTTTTATCACTCTAAGATAACGTGCCTCCCTTTTGAGTTAGCTTGGTAAGAGGGTTTGAAAATCGTGAGTAATTTCTCACAAATTGGTGATAATATCCGGCTAACACCATGAAGATAAGGATATCCATTACCGATGATGGCCTCGACCATCACTTAATTATAGCTATCTTAGATGGATCCAAAAATATCCCATTACATGTGATGATATTGTCCAATAATGAGACTTCCTCAAACCAAAACTCATAATTATTGTACTTTTCAAAGCGATTATCATTTCTTAGATGGATCCAAAAATATCCCATTACATGTGATGATATTATCCTCATAAACCTTTATCTAGATTCTCATGTAGTTATGTCATCAGCTCCTAAAGCTCTATAACAGTCATTCTAGACAATATATGGGATATTATAAATACCATAGGTATAAGATCAATTGAAATTCAACATCTCTTCTAGGAGGAAGACTGAGAAATTACTTGGGAAACACCTCAGCTAATTCCCTAAAAATAAAAATATCTTCAAAGATGAGTGATTCCTTAGAGTAAATCATTTGAGATAGATACATGTGCAGAAAGGGTAGTAATATCTACTATTGATATGATGGTGCTAATGAAGATTCATCTTCCTCCTAGAACTTGTATAGAATCATGGGTTGACACTCAACATTGAGAGTGATTTCCATCTCATCAATGATTATGTTGGGTCTATAACGGGAAATAAAATCCATGCAAATAATTGAAATAAATTAGACCATAGAGAGAATGAAGAGGTTTTCTAGAATTCTATGTCCACAAATTATGATAAGGGAGGAGTTATATACATTGGATGAAATAATGGCCTAATTTTCTGTACTCACCGAGATCTTTACTTATGTGATTTTTGGTGGTATTGGGATTGTTCTACTACACTATTATGATTCAAAAGAATATGTAGAACCAGAAACAAAAAAACTGTTCACTATTAATTAATGAATACCTATTGTACCTATTACCACTTTTTGTTGGGGTTCATTCAGTGGTAGTGATGGAAAAAGCTCTCCCATTATTCCTTGGAGGTTATTGGTTGCCTATGAAAACCCTTGGCTTAGGGCACTGATTTTAACGGTGCCCTAGTTCCTATCTATTTAACCAATGAACAACAAGTTGAGGATATAATTGAGTGTTCTTTTCCTCTGTCAGAGCCACATGTTTTTCTTATTGGCAATTAATGGGTTTGTTCCCTTTTCATGCACACCTAAAGCATTTTCTCATCCCCTTCAGGAAATTTCTAGGGTGCTTTTTCATGCATCTTTGGAAAGTGGGGTGGTGTATATTCTTAATACTGTTGGATATATCTATCAAACCTCTAGAATAAAAGTCCACCTTATTCTTCTTATCCCCACAACACCCCTGATATTTTCTAATATCCATTTTGAATTTGAGGGAACATTTGACAATTTTCGTATATCTATCTTAGTCATAGATTACTAGGGCATTCCATTGTCTAGGATTTTACCCTCCAAATATGCATTCAACCATGCATTTGGGGATAATGGAATATCATAAAGGTGTATTTTACAAGACTGGTGAATTTTACCTCGCACTCTTTGATGGATTTGTCATCTTTTCACTTGAGGGTAAATAAGTACCTTTAAATATTATGTCGGAGGTTTCACTAAAAATATTTATCGAAATGAACTTCTAAAAATCCTTCAATTCCAATGCATAGGTTTCCACCTTAGGCTTCTTATTTTTGATCAATTTCTAACATTGATTAGAATCACCCTATATACGATAAGCACTAAGAAGTACATTATAATTTTTCAAAACAATGAAAGATGGAGAAGATATTTTTAATGGAGATAATCCATTGTTTAAAAATTGAGGGACTGTATGATCCAATAAAATAAGGAAACCATTGTGTCATGAAGCTCTCTATTGAGAAATGTTCTTTATTAGGTGAGGGGTTGAATGTTCTTCTTGACCCATATTTCTATTTAATTCTTGAGTTAATTGAGAGAATATCATGGTAATGTTCACAATTCCTGCTCACTCCAGATTGGGAATCAAAATTGAATAGTCATCACATTGATCTTCAAATCGGTTGCTATCTCAAGTCGTTCTATTACTAACCATTGGCTGTAATAAAAGGAAATTTAGGGGTATCACATAAAGTGTAATCCAAGTACAAAAACAAATGACCTAAAAATAAATTTTATTTCCTAATCTTCAGAATCAATAGTCTTCAATCTATGTTATCCATGACCAGCATCCCAACAAATATTCTTTTGGGAATTTTTTTAATTCCTTAAATAATGGTTCATAATATGCTTATGAAAATAGCTAAAAAAATCCACCAAAGGTTCGTAACAAAGAGTGTAGCAATGAACATTGTCGTGTACAAGGATACCCTGAGTCAATCTCGAAACTCCTTGTCGGAGTTTTCACTCCTAGGTACCCATGTGCCCGAGCTATCTCAAACTGCACGTATCCAGAAAAGGATATATTTTCTAGAAAAAACACTTAATCAATACTCACCAAAACATGGAGATGTTTTTATTATAGTTTTTCTTAACCATAAAAACATCACTAGGGTTTTCTAATCCTAATCCCAAAAATAACTAATCCTATCCTCTACTTCTAATAATAACTACCCTGTTCTTTTATTAAAAACTTAAACATGATATAATACATAAAACCATCACTTGATAAAATATATAAGATCATGATTTATTGTGTATTTTGGGTTTAGTAACATTACATAACAACCTAAAACATAAAACCCAACATCTTTATTGAAAACATCCTTTACAAGACCCCATCATTCCCTTGTACATAGCATTGCATGGGATAACATGATGACACACATGTGAAAAGGGTGAGCTATAAAGACCAGTAAGGGGGTAAACAAGGAATAAAATGACTATAATAATACATGTTAGTAAATATGAATATAAATGCAGAATAAGTGAAAAATGAACATAAAGACATGATATAGCAGGATTATCATAACTATGAAATGTGGCAACAACATTTAATATGATATCAGCATGAGTCGAGGACCATTGAACATGGAGCATGAGTAAAACCTCATTGAATATGAATTGGAATGAGTAAATCCTCATTGAACATGACGTATAATGATAATAATCTTTACCAAATGCATTAGAGGGAAATTAGGACCCACCCTTATTAATCATTTCATTTAAGGCATAAACGTTCCACATGGACAATACAACATGGATTCATTAAACACAATAATTTATTCTATGAAAAAATAATGATGAATTCACACATGAATCATAGTAATCAATATTTAAATGTTCATAATGGTTAATACACATGATATTTAAATGAGCATGGTATTCACTACACAATGAATTTGGCTTTGAAAATTGCAGTGCAATTTCTGCAGCATAAGGACATGGCATAAGAATTCGTAAAAATGTTTTACTAGAGATAAAAGGGTATATAATAATATTTAAATTAAATGAAAAGTATGGGGTTCATATAGATACTTTTCACTAAATTATTAATGGAATTTATATTCATAATACATAAGAATTGCATGAATGTAAATGAGGATAAAGAAATTCCTTATGGAATTTCGGCATGGTAACAGTTGTATATGAGAGGAATTAATGAGAGAAATGTGGGGTGTATAATTATTCAAACATAAAGAGGGAAGTATGGAGGAGGTTATAAATCATACCCCAACATTTTTAATTGAAAATAAAATTTCATAACAATATAATGAAATTTGGACTAATGTGGAAGGAAGAAATCCATTACATGGAAGTGTGATCCCAAAGGCTTAGAAGTGTCTTCAGAGAGGCTTTTGGGAGTTTGTGGTACCTTAGGAGGACCCTAGAGATAGGTGGGAAGAGGTTGGAATAACTCCAACTTCTTTTAGTGAAGAGGAAGTGGGATCTTGGGTGGGTTTATATAGGAAAAGAGAGGATATTCATTATTATTTAGGTTTTGGGCACTACACAATAAACTAATCAAAATCTGAAACCAGCCCATAGTTCCTGAACATATTTTTTCAAAGGGGGTGGAAAACATAATTTTATAAGGACACTCTGTGAAAATAATAATAGATTAGGCTTTCTGATGAGGAGGTCAGTCACACTCTCAATGAAATAAATTTAAAGGGAAAAATGTTTTATAAGTCTTGTAGGGTCCTCCAAGGCTTTGGAAAATAAATCAATCAAACCTAAAATCACATAATATTAATTTTAAAATATATATTTTATGAAAAAAATGTTTTTACTTTTTATTAAATCCAAATTGTGTAATTATGATGTCATAAAACACATTATATATTTAAACGGTATTTAATTTTTAGAAAAACATTTGACTGTCTCAGAAAATTATGAAAATTTCACCGTTACAAAATTTAGACATCCTGATTCCAAAAAATATATTTCTTTTAGGAAAATAATTTTCTATATAGGTGAATTTTTACATTAAAAATGAATACCTATATTTATCTAAAATTCATTTTTTTGACAAAAAATAGCTTTCAAACCTTAATACAAATCACACTTGAATTCATAATAACTATATGGTAATTTATTTTTAATAAAATTAATTTTTTGTGATAATATTTTCTTAAAATATTATTTTATTAAAAAATCAATTAATAAATAAAAATATATTTTTTAATTAACTAAAAGGTGATTTTTTCTTTAAAACCCATTTACAAAGTAATAATAACAAAATAAATGTACATTATTTTTAAAAAATATTGTACGTAATCATAGTAATAGGGTATCATTACATAACTCTTATAAAACAACTGAATAAGACGAAAGGGTAAGGTATGCGATGGTTAAAGACTCTTGGTGTGGCTCAGATATGATCGCCCGAGTGGTAATATCTATGAAAATCCATTTCTCCTGTAGGCAGTTCTGTTCGAGTTTACAATCTTGACGATCAGCTTGGGATTGGTAAAGAGTGAAGCCCAAAGATGCCACCTACATTCTGAGCTCCACAAAATGGACTTAGTAGAGAGAAATTATACTGGATGAGGACATTTCTTCCTTTGTATTAGTAAATTAGGTTTGTTAAATACCTATATTTATACTAATCATCTGATCACTGTTCAATGACTATATTTTCAATGATCACAATTCTCAATAGTATATTAAAATAAAAAAACATAAAACCAAATAAGTTCATATGTTATATAACCATTTTACAAAATAAGACATTTAATTAGATCAAGAAGTATTTTCATTGATAAAAGTTTAGGGAGTTATATTCTTTTATGGATATAAATATAATAAAAATATTTTATCAGAGTTGTGGATATTTATCAATATATAAGGCAAATTATAATCCCTTATTCTCATCTTATTTGTTATAATAATAATTATAATAATAGTAATTGTATTAAAAGAATATTATGAACATTGATGATTAGAAAGGGAGAGATAAAAGATACCCTATTATGATAAATAATTCCATAATGATAATTTTTTTTATAAGTGTTTAACCAAAATCCTTAAAAAATAAATTACACAAAAATGAAAAAATAAATCATGAAATATGTATATTTTAAAATCATAGAATCTATAAAATAACATTATTTTATGATTCATTAGATAGTTTATTTTTCATAAATTATTACCTCCCATAGGGGATCATAATTCACTCACCTGTTTTTGTTAGTGGATCTGCGTTTTCCCACCAGATTTAGTTTATGGATCAAAATTCACTCATCTAATTCCCATTGTGGATTAGGATACACTCAGCTATTTAAATTTTGTTATCAAGATTCAGTCATCTATTTTTCCTAGTCGATTGATAATCACTCAAATAATACTTGTATTATATTTAGCTCCACACGCATGTTTCACTAGTCGTATTAGTCTTTACACACTTGTTTCCCTTAGTAGATGCAGTCATCATTACAAATTATCAAATGTCTAATGAGATATAAATATTTAACCAATTCAATAGGGAGTATATGGGTCTAAAACATCATTATGGAAAAACAATACAAATTTTTTCTATATGATATCAATAAATATACATTTAGTTAATATAAAATTATGAAAATTGGATTCATTAAATAAATAATTATGAAACCCTTGAATGAAAAACGGTTTTCGTAACATTTTGGTATACTATCATAAAAAATTTCTTCATGAATATTAATCATTGATATTTAAATTCATTCACACAATAGTAGTGTTTTAATTAATATTTATGAGGTGATTTCAATATAATTCCTTCTCAAGAAACAATTACTCTAGAGATAAATTAAAATATATAGTAAAATATGTATAAATTTTTTGTTAAATGCAGTTACTTTTTTGTAATGGAGGTGGTTAAAAACAACTGATGAATTCCATTTTTATGAATAGATAAAATTAATTTTAAAAAACAATATTTTGAAAAATAACCTTAATAAATAATCCTTTAAATTAAATAACGGTTTTATAATCTTATTGTTAATTTTTTAAAACATTTATATTTATAAAAAATTAATAATGGTGGCATGAAAAAGACATTAATGTTTCATAAATCCAAAATGAATGACATAAAAAAATACATTTGAAAATAAATCCTTAATTAATGATTCATGAAAACATTTGTTTCCAAAAAGAATAATGATTTTTTTGGAAGTGTTTAATTTTTTAAAAACATTCTCAGTATAGAAGCCTTGAAAAATAAATAATTGAATAAAAAAGGTGAACTAAAAATATTTGGAAAATATTTACTTATGAAATAGATTCATAAATAATAAATCTAGGAAAATGTTATATTTTTTAAAAAATTTGAATCTTAATAATTATAAAGGAAGTAATTATGAGGTATAAAAGGAAATGATAGATCATTGAAATGGTATTATGTTATGTACATCATATCTAAAAAATATTTCGATAGTGAACAACAGACAGCAAATATAGTTTTAGAGACTAGAAAATATTATCATTTATATGTGATGATTATAAGAAAATTATTAAATGGGTGGTATGACTATGTATAATAAATTTATGATTTATGTATATATTGGTTTTATTCATCTCATGTTTTTTACAAATGATTTATAAATAACATCTCTATTTTTAGTAGAGTTACTGTGTGCTTCAAAAATATGTTTTCTAAAAAAATGGGTTTTAATTATTTTTGTGAATAGAATTTCAAATTAGTAATTTCAAATTTTATAAATTATTTTTGATAGAATAATTTTTATAATTTAAATATTTATATAAATATTACATTATGATTATAGTATGAATTTTTTATTAAAATAATAAGTTTTTATTATTCAAAAATAAATATTTTATTTTAGAATTTCCATATAATTTCATTATATCATATAGTTGTATGTTCTGTTATATTTTTGAAAATTATAGGAAATTAATATAATTTTATTTAACTATATATAATATTATAAAATATATTTGAATATACAATATACATGATTCGATTTAAGATATTGTTATGGTTAAATTCATTAATCGAAAAACTTTTTTTCCCTTTGTGTATTAATGGTACTTGTATTTGTTTCTAAATATAATAAATGAATATGATAAAATGGTGTGAATATTATTAATAAAAAATTAATTTCTCCAAATATTTTACTCTTTACATTATCTGTAGTAGTCATAGTACATATTTTTCAACTCAATAAGGGTAAAACAAGTAAAACAATATTAAACCAATGAGACTGACTGATTGAAATTTAATTTTTGTAATTCAGACACTTTTAAGGAAAAGTGAGAATCCATGAATTCATACATAAAAGGAAATGCTAAAACTTATGAATAATAGTTTATGATTATTAGAATTAGATTCCCTAAATTACTTCCATGAAATTTTATTTACTGGGATGTCTGGTTCTTCCATTATAAGGTATTCAAACACAAAAAATCTCCTTGTCCCAAGCCTGAATATATTCTCCATGACATGTCATCCCATTACTTAACCCCCAACGTAAATCTGATCTTTTTGTCAATCCATGTATAAATCACATCATTGAGGTTTATCTTTAAAGGCCACCCAATCATTCTGGAGACTTCTTCATCCATATCATTAAGTTCCAGAACTTGCTCAGTCGCTTCTTAAACTGAGCTCATTATCAATTCAATGGATTGATTGAGAGTGACATCAGTCTTCCATTGCTGACTATTCACATTGGAGGAAGGGAAAGTACCACTAAACATTATATTGCCTTTTTATTTATTCCCTGACCTTGCATCCATAGGTAATATCATGTATCAGTAGTACTTTCATGGTTTTGGTTTGACCATATTATTACTAACCCTCCTTGTACTTTGTAGTTCTTCACCCTAAACCCAAAAACTCTCCCTCCACATCATCTGAAAACTGTTTAGTACAATCATCATCGGACATAAGGTCCTTCTTCCCATCTATAGAGTACTTGGTTTTCTCTTTCTCATATTGAACAAGATCCCCATTATATAGACCATCAAAAAGATTTCCAAACTCAATAAAAATAACCATGTTACTATTAATAGATCTGATACCAGTAGACTAAATTTTCATGATTCCATAAGTGTAGCCGTCAGACCTCTATCACAGTTACCACTCTCTGAGCACACCATATCAGCATATGGTGCACCTAGCGGGACCCTGGGACCTCCCTCATCCACTATTTGAGACTTATCTCTAGTCGATCATGGCTAACCTCAGATCCAACCCCATTTTCCACCTCTGAATTCTTCACAGAGGAATCTA
This sequence comes from Viscum album, assembly GCA_963277665.1. Taxonomy (NCBI): domain Eukaryota; kingdom Viridiplantae; phylum Streptophyta; class Magnoliopsida; order Santalales; family Viscaceae; genus Viscum; species Viscum album. The sequence goes on along the minus strand of OY728120.1, from coordinate 22,365,424 downwards.
CAAATTCTTGAGGAACTCTCAACTGACTGCCTTTCTAGGAAATAGATTCCATTGTCATGGCCTCCACAACCACAACTGAACAGATCACATGATTCTTCACGCTACTTTCGGAACACATACCACCTTGAATGTTTGAATGTCTAGAGCCAGTCCTATAACACATAGAGGAGAGACCCATATGATTGAAATCCAATCAATAATAAACCCATGATTCATATAAATGTTATTGTTTACAACGAAACCCCTATGATAATTTAATCCCAAAAAGTCATGAGGGACCATTGATGTATCTACATCTACAGAAATCCAGGAGTTAACAGGAGGAAAAAGTGAATTTTTATGTCTATGAGATAATCAATACCTACGTACGAGGATTCATAGAATGACAACTATAGATGTATTTTTAAATGGTAATGTAATTTTATGAAGTCTAACCGAAATATAAACTGATGGAGAATCGATCCACATGTGGAAGACCCATGTATATATGATGCGGAAAAATCTATAACTGTTATAGTGGCGGGGAGCGAAAGACTAGGTCTTAATTAAGTACTCTTTCAAAGAATAATGGATCATGATGTTCTTGTTGTCGGTCAATAACACATTTTCCCTGTCTTGTAAACCCAATGAGTTGATGAAAAACCTGTCAAATGATTCCATCGAAGGCTTTCTCTAATAAATTAGAGAAATTAATGCCAGGTTATGATGGTAAAATGCTTTGTTTAACTCAAAGATTGAATGCAGAATGTTCATGCACCCATCGTGTAAATACGAACATTATGGCACATAAAACATTGAGGTAATATGGGGAGAAGACCAGCAGTGACCAGTAGTGCAGTTCGAATATAGGTACTATGGGGAGACTATACCCTCATTATTAAAATAATCAAAATAGTGAATGTAATAAACTATATTTAGATGATAAATATATACGACCATAAAAATACCAATATTACATGATGAAAAAAATTAATAAAATATTCATACCAAAACCATAGATGTGTAATTCCAAATATATTTCATCTGACAATATGAAAATCCATAAATAATTAAAATCACCTACTAATTCAATGTGAGTCCCAAAACTCAGTCTAGTTCACTCATCCTTTATCCATCCTAACATAACCATCTAACATAGGGATCATTCCATAATCATTTCCTAATATCAAGAAGTATATATTTGTACCAATCTGGTGGCCCATGTAAGGTGCGAGTACAACTCAATACTTCACCATCAACGTTGCCAATAATAATATAATGTCCATAACAGTGTATGTTATTGTATAAATAATAAAGTACAATGCATATTGTAAACAATTATGAAATTTAATTATTAATTAATTAAAAAATTAATCCACGAGTTCAAGATGGAAACCATATAATCAATATCATCTTTACCTCATTCTAGATTCTTATCTATCCCCAAGGGATATCACATATAACAATAAAATGGTTATCATTAATAATATTATTTTAATTCATATCATGGACATTTGAACCATAGTCCAATGCAAATATCATAGTGGTATATCACCATTTCGACTACCCCATAGGTATTTTGAGCATCAGTTCATGTCCAATACCCCATGGTTATTGAGGAATCTATCCCTTTCCCACACAATTATAATCAAATGAATTAATTAGGATCTATAATTTCATGGCTAGCACCCTATGGGTATTTTAAGAATTTGTCCACGACCCACAACCATTTTTTGAATCATTAAAATTTATCAAATATATCACATTCATTATGGATAATCAATATTATCCCTCCAAATAATATTTATCATCATCTTATACCATTTAAATTATCAATTCAATCATATTTGTTTACATTAATTACAATGAATAATTCAAACAATTCACCATTAAAAACTATCAAAATTTAATCAAACCCCATTAACTCTTCAAGGTTATTCCAAACATCATTCAATTATTAGTATCAAAAAATTCATTAATCCATCAATTATGAAATTACACAATCCCATTATCAAAAAAAATTCATGACCACAATTCAAAAGATTTCAATTTCCTGATGTTTATCATAATTAAATTTCAAATGGGAATTTTATTTAATTAATTAAATCTCTGATGAAATTTCCTAATCACCGAAATTTGAATTTTAAAAATACATCTGTGTAATTAAATATAGTCTAGGGGTTTTCAAATTCAACAACGTACCTAAATATTGTTGATTGGTGCTCAACAATGGAAATCTTCAATTCTAAGGAAATTGTTCAATTTCAAAATGAAGTATGAGATCTACTTCCAAAAACTACATCTTGGATTCAACTGATTAGATATATGAAAAAATAGATCTTTAAAATCACTATTTTGGACGTCATCTATTCATGGAATGAGGGAATTATAGAAGAGTTGGAGGAATCTAATCGATATGAGAACATTTTTATGAGAGATTTGATTATTCCTAGATCTGGTGTTCTGTTCATCAATAAAATAGTTCTAAAGGAATTGAGATCCATCCCAAATCCTCTAAAAATAAGGGAATGACTCTCATATCGAGTTGGTTCAAATTAGTGAGAAGGGTGGGGGTATGATCATTTTGAAACAAATTTTCATAGGATTATATCATTATTCCATGGTTTTCAGGGTTGGGTCTCAAGGGTTGACAAACAATTCTCCCTAACCATGCTCCTCTTCTACGAGATACAAAGTTTGAAAAGAAATGCTTCCACCATGAAAGACCGCACACTCTATTATTGAGTGATTTTTGGGGGTTGGGTGTATCGTTTCTTGAAAAATATTCCCACTATGGATTACCCAAAAACCATCAAAAGAAGAATATTTAAAAATTGTGCATCGAATACATTCCTCAAAAAATGAATAATTAAAATACATAAAAAAAATTGACTTCAAATGTGCTCTAGATGTCACCAAATTGGCCACGATCTTAAAATATCCCCATCTCACAATAGGAATTCATTGATATTCACTCCCATTCATCTCTATGATTATGAGGTAAACATATCAGGCCACTATGTCACTATATATACATCTTCTCTCATGGCCCCAATTTAACATGACCATGTTTCTGTAATATCCTAACTATTAGAATTGTATTTCAAAGAAAAAAATTTATCATTGCAGTCCCACACACAAATTAGCTGCTCTGCAAATGACTCATTGGTTTCATTATCATCATCATCAACATCAATCACATTAGAAGGGTTGTGGTGATACCTCCATAGTTGTGATAGATGATAAAATGACATATATAACATTATACCTCTATGAATGAGATAATTGGTACAACTCCTTCCTGATTCACCTGAAAACGATAAATCACTTAAAAATTTTAGGCATCTAAATTAAATTCCTCTAAATCCAATGGTGACCCAATATAGGTTGCACCTGATGGAACATAAGATTACACATTGTAAATTGCAGAAGTCATCGATATCTATCAACATATGACATCTTATTACACAGAGCTGTAACCATACATTTCTGAATTTACAGAACCTACTCTGAAGTCACATAGATGACACTTAGTCACAATATCTCTAACTCACCTACCTCTATATAATAAATATTTTATCCTCTTATCCAATTATAGAGAGATTAATTTTGTTCCATTTGTATATTTCCCCAATAATGATTCTAATAGTAAAACTCCACCAATGATGGATGCCTCCCCCAAGACTCACCATTGCCTTGGAAACATGTCTAAACTATATCCTCAAAAAACGATACCGTATACTACAACAAACAATATATCTATGTGTGTAATGCAATACAGATTAAAAACATTAAACCAATAAGCTTCTAAAAACCATTCCAGAATAGAGAATTGAAACATGAGTCATTATATGAAACTATAATATATGGTACATAGTGTAGATGGGCTATCCCCCAAATGTACAATCCATAAAATTTACCCCGGATAATGCATCCAATATAAGAAATAAATGCACTACATTCGTCAATATGTCCACAACCACCCAAATAGTTCCATTCTTCAATGGTGTCCTTATGAGACCCACCCTAAAATACTTGTTAATGTCATCCCATTTCCTTTCCAGAATGGGAAAAAATGTATTAGACCACTAAGACAATGATTATTCACCTTCACTAATTGTCTGGGAAGCATCACATCACAAAAACTACTATCTCATTTTTCATTCCTGAACACCAATACTATCGAGATAAAAATATTAAATTTTTTTCATGCATGAATGCCCCACTATATACGAAGAATGACATTAAAACATCATCCCCACCAACATACTCATCAGCAGAAAAAAATTGATTCCTTCCCTGGACAATCTCATCCACATCTATGAACCAATTTTAAGGTGACTCCCCACCATCAAAGATTTCCCTTGAGGGAAAATATTTCAAATCCTTATACTACATATCCCAGATATATCTCAAAACTAAAGACTCCACTAATGTTGATTTGAGTTTTATCTTCTGATGAACCTCTTGAATGGAAACATTCATATTAGCTAGTAAAGTCATTATATTCTACAAAAGTGATAGAATCTACAACTACCAGTGTCTATATTTTAAAGCTCCAATTGTCTACAACACTATTTTAATTAATAGTAGTATATTTTTACTCAAAATAAAATAAATCCACATAATCCACAAAAATACACTCTATGATATCCAAAGGACAATGTGAAAGTATTTACATAATTCAGTAGTGGTTGGTATACACTTTAAAATTTTTCCCCAATACATAATACATCCAACACATCATTCCATAAAACCCTACATCCATATCCATTTTTTGTGTATAAAAATTCCATTAATTTGGCTGTAACTACCATGACCCATATGCCACAACTCGATCCCCCAGCCTTATCAATGCTCCATGTAAAATCAATGAGGCCTCCCAAAACACCGTATAATCATCACATGGCTAGGATATGATTAGGATTTGTTCTTATTTCAACTACTTCTTCAACTCCTGTAATGAATTTTCACATCCTCTATAGAATTCAAATTTAATCCCCTTTTTGGAGAAATATTTTATAGTTTCATCCAATTAGTAAATTTCCTTAATGAATCTATTTAAATAGATCACTAGTACTAGAAAATATAGATATTTTAAAAAATATTCTGATTATGCTATGAACAAATGCTTGCACATTCACTGGGTCCACTGACACACCATCTTCCGACATGATGAAACTAAATAAATGTACCCAATAAACATAGAATTTAAACATATATAACATAGAGTATTACTTATTCTCTCTCAGTGTAGTAATGATGATGTCATGATTTTAGTCATGATCATCTTGATTTTGGATTACACTAATATTTAATCAACCAATACTACAACATAATTATCTTGGTATCTATTTTTTCATCTATTCATAATGTACAATAAACTACTAGAGAATTAGTTAGACTAAAAAACATACCAAAAACACATAACAGCCATACCTACTTCTGAAAGTAGTAAATGTAATTTTATAATGTCATACTATAAACTGATGATACCCCAATCCCACATCGATGTAGGAGAACACATAGGATCCCCTTAGCTGGTCATATAAGTCGTAGATACATGGATGATTAAATAATTTGTTCACTATCATATAGTGTAACATCTAGTAATTCACACCCATCAGTAAACTATCATCATGTTTTTTTCAAAAAAAAACATTATATCCCCATGTCTTCATACATGGATAGATACCACCCTTATACATAAAACAATATTGATGATCATTAATCACATGAATAGCATTTGGTGGAATTATATATGATAGAATTGAAGCTATCTCTGCCCCAAAAAAGATATTTAATATAAATTCCATGTCCGTACACCATACAATAAATATTTTCATCGACCATTTCCAAAGTAAAAATTATCCCCAAAGGGAATTGATGATAATAATACCATGGTTATCCTTCATTGTTTCATTTTAATCTATATCATATCCATTGGGAACTATAGTCTAATTCTAATATCATGTGTATATAACATCATGTCTTGCACACTAAGGGTATTCAGAGAATCATTCTGTTCCCCACATCCCATGGGTATTTGGTGTATTAGTCCCTATACCATAAAATAATAATCCCATTCTTGCATTTGGGTTAAAAAGGCCATGTCTAGAACCCTATACATATTTGTAGAATTCCTTTGTGTCACACCATATTTCAAAATCATTCACATTTATCACATATATCATCTTCAACAGTATTGACCAGTATAGAAACTAATGTCACCCAAGAACAATTGATAGAATATAAAAATGATCTTGTGAGAAAATAGTAGAACCTCAAATGCACCTATTATTTTATATGAACCAAACCATGCTCCCCAAAGTACACTCAACATATAATGCTTGTGAAGTAATGTAGTAGTATAACCACATCGATTTTTGGGTACCCTGCACCGAATTACCACTGGTAAACATCTCATCCCTAACGGATAACATCATGATCCTACCACACTTCCTATATGCACTCCAACTGCCACAACCTTCCCACACATAGTTTGTCATCAAAATGCACACAATCCATCCCACAGAAACGTAGGCCATAACAACCACATATCTTTCCCGTAGACATCTATGCCTCATCCCAATAATACATGGGAAAAAAATCCTAGCCAGCAAACACTTTGGTCTCTCATCCAAATCAAAACAACATGAAGAATGGTGGAATATGGTAAACCCCCAGCCATTACAGCCTTCTCAGATACACTCGAGCATTATGATCCAATAAGAGGGTTATTGGAATAAATTTAGTAACCAACCATCCATCCTCCCACTAGGATTTTTGGAATGAAACCCTACACTTTGATATGTAGGTGTTCAGAACATAGTTCTAAAAAATGGTGGGGTGCATATAGAATTCAAAAGGAACTAAAATTTATATATATAGATAAGAAAACACTCAGCCGAACCAAGGGGTTTTTGAGAAAACAACCAAATAATATAGAACCGTAGTTTCTAATACCCATATGTGCACAAACACACAAAGCCACTTCCAAATCATAACCCAAACCCTTTTTCATTCAACAAATTTACACTTATATATTAAGGGATTCAGTTTATTTTATTTTTTCACTATCAAAAAACTACCAACCACCACCACACCAAAAATAATTCATATCAAAAAAAACTTCTAATGTATAACATCACAATACTAGATTTATAGTCTACTACTCAATCCCCCAATATTCATAAACACCTATTCAGCTATTACCAAATATCATTCATCAATATTATACCACAAAATCCTCATCTCACAACCTAGAATCATATCCTTACTACCAGACAATTCCCATATGTATTCCCACTTCTTAAAATTTCATACCCACACCACAATCCCATTGAACAACATCGTTTGATGGCCTTGACACAAACAAAGGAAGTTCTACATCATATAATTCCATCCATTCTGAAATCAATCAGTTTGTTTATTTGGGATTCCAACACAACACATGTTCTACCCAAAACATAATTAATAAAATTTCAAACACCACCACCATTTGAAAAAAATTCAATATTCCATCAATTATTCAATTTCAACATCCCATTAACCAATAAATTTCATGATTAAAATTAATCAAGTTGAAATTTCCCCATATATTACAAAAATACATTATCACATTGAATTTTATTTTAATAAATTTAATATAAGATGAAAATTCAAAATAATTTCAATTCAAATATCATAACAACAAAAACCATTATAAATTTATACTATTGGAAGATGAATTTAGAATACATATCTTTCCTTGATGGAATATCGCTACTAAAAATCTCATAATTGAAGTAGAACATTGAATTTTTTAATTGTAAAAATAATGGTATCTATATCCAAAAAATAGATTCTATATAAGATAGGTTAGATCCATTAAAATCTAGATATAAAAAAACCTATAGGGGAAGTCAAACATTCAAAAAAGAAGACATATATATGGGTGAGGGGGAAAACCAATATGGATGGGAATATATTTTTGGGAAATGTGTAAATTCTTTGATCAAGTCATTGATTCATTAAGAAATTAGAAGGACATATATTCCCTTCAAGGTCCACAAGACATTAGTGAAAAAATTCTGATTCATATTTAGTACTATTATTTTGAATGTTAGGGTATTAGTTATATTAAAACTATTTTTTGGAAAAATTAATCTCATAATATTGGTTTCCTATGAAGGGGAATGGTTATCCAAAATGGGGTCCCTAAACAAGTGCCTCTAATGTTGGAGTGCACTGTTACTCCTAAGAGGGGCATGATTTGACAAACTATTCAGTAACCATGAAATCCCTCTTCATCTGGTATTGGAATATTATCTAAGGGATTTTTCGTAGTTTGGGATAACTATACACAAATATTTCACTACCAAAAACCCCTCAAAAACATCCAAATATCAAAAAAATGCAGCCAATACATGTATAAAATAATGTATAAGAATCACAAGGAAATTTGTACCCTTAAATGTGATTGATACATCACCAAAAAATCAATATATTATATTTGAATTCAGTTCCAAATTTTAATTTCAAATATCAATGAATTTTTTTATCTAGATAATTTATTATTAATTTTTTCTGACGAAATAATTAAATTACAAACTAACACCATTACTTTATATTTATTCATTATTTTATACATAAATCAATTAAATAATTTCTTAAATTGTAAATGTAGTATAATGTGGATGTGTTTTTTTGTTTCTATAAATTAAAATAGATATAACATATGAGCTATATTTTAAATATTTATATTTTTATTTCATTTTAATCATTATTAAATTTAATTAAATCATTGTGAGTAGTCACAAAAATTACTTTAATGGTATATTTTTATAAATAGTGTTTTATTTATTGATTTAAAATTAATAAGAATGTTATCGTTTTACATGTGACTCATATATGGTCTATTACATCATCCATTGTAAACATATGTGTAACATTTATTTTTATTGTAACATTTTTGACTTTATAGTATAACAAACATTGATATAAAGACATAAAATCCAAATTTAGTGATAATTAGAATGTAGGCACTTCCAAAAGTATGTAATTTTCAAAATTGAGTGTTTATATTTTTCTTATTATGCCAAACAAATATCCATGGAATTATAGAAAAATAATATCAGAATCCCAATTATACACATCTGTTATTATGTAGGTAGAATAACCATATCCATATTGGTTTCCATCTTATGTGTTATGTGAAATTATTTTCTGGATTTGTAGGGACTAAATTCTCCATGAAATAGTATGATTTGTCTTCCATCAACAACTCTCGTAGATATTTTTAATGGCATATTTAATATATATATATATTATTAATGACTTAGTTATATTTATATAATGTTATTATATGACCAATTTTCTTTCACATTTTTCCATTGGAAAATTGAAATGTAATTCTTGTGTATGTGTTGATTACAACCTTCACAAAGTGATGAGGTTTATTTTAAATTTATACCTTTCATGTTTTTTTAAAATATTATTTAACTAATATTAATTATAATAAAAAATTAGCTATTATTCATGAGATTATTTAACCATGACTTATTCGACCATTTTGATCCTATAAAATTCATTTTTCAATTATGATTTGAATGATCAGAATACACCCATCATAAAATATACCAATTATGAAATTAAATATGTCAATTAAATTAATGTAATATATTTTTTAATGAAAAATTCCTAAACAAATTAATTATTCTTTCTAATATAAATAATTAATATTATTTTTTATAATAGAGATAGAAAATTTTTGTTGAAAAACTTTACTCATTGAATGTTCATAACAAACTAAATTACCATCCATTGGCTTATATGTGATTAAATATATCATTATAAGTACATGTGAGAAATGAATTATAATTTTATTAAATTTTATTCCCAACTATTTTATTATTCTTAAAATTTTCATACACAATCTCTTTATTGATAAATGATATGTTTTTTCATAGGATTATTTTCCGCAATATTGATTCTCTGTATGATTTCTTCTTTTATGCATCTTCATAAATTTATAAGGTGTATATATGTCATATTGAGATATTATGAAACAAATTAATATTTTATATTGAGGATTAATTTTATAATTTATTTAACTCTTTGATGAGATATTGAATTATATGTAATAAACATTTATATGGATTTTCTTGGTCTTAATATAAATTCATTATCATAGAATTCATATTATATACCATTATTTGTTTAATATAGTGTATTTACCAGACTATTAATGATTTTTTAGAAACTAATTTTAAAAAATGAAGTTTTTTTAATGTTTTTGTTATGTTCTATCATTCTGTGGTTATTTGAAGCATGAATATCCAAAGCTAGATGGGTTCCTCCCTTTGAATATCATACGTTGATACATGTTTTAATTAATGATCACATATTCAGTTATATACTTTATATAATTTATATTGATATCTAATATCACGATTATTTTTATATTCATTATTTTTATTTTTTAGTATTGTTTTATTGATTTGGAAAAGATATTGATTTTCATATACCAAAATTGGGGTTTTTTATAAATTAACCATTAATAGTCAAAGATAAGTTATGTTAAAAAAATTTCCCATGTAATTTATCATATTTCATAAAATATATTTTATAAAATTAATTTATTTCAAAATTTTATTTTTCATGATGAATGGAATTATTTTTTAATGGTCTAAAAAAATTCCATAATTTTTTCTACATGTATAGCTTTTGACACTCTTTACAATGATTGAAATGAATGTTTATTTTTAAAAATTAAAAATGATGAAAATAATATTCCTTTATGATTTTTTCTTATTTTATTATTATTTTACAAAAAGCAATGTATATATTCAATGATAAGTTTTTTTCATTATTTTGGTGAATTTTTATTTTTTTAATAGTACTGAAATAAATGTTAATCAACAATTATTTTACAGGAAATATTTTAACTGTTTTTTGGATTTTTTCATGTTTTTTAAAATCTATTTATGATTCATATGAATAAAAAAGGATAGAGCCTTATGATACCTTCCACTGTCATAATATTAACAGATTATCACTATAAGATAATTATATTGTCAATAAACCCGTTTATTTTTCATGGGTATGTAAATATAGGATTGTTTTATTGAAAAGAAAAGATACCTTTTTTTTATTTCATGATATGTTACATTGACAATAACAAATATTTCAAGGGAAATTTTCATAAAAATGATGAGTTGTTGTATTATTGATCTCTAATGCATTGAGAAATGAGATTACGTTCACATGATAGAAGTTACTCATAATTGTTGATTGATTTATATTACTCCTCGGTGAAAACTATGCTAACTGATATTATGTTTTTTCTATGTGATGATGGAATTTATTTATTTTAGGATACTTCAATGGTATGCATGAATTATCTGTTGTGATTAATCATTAATAAATATAAAAATTTCCATTATATATTCATTGGTTTTCTATTCTATCTATGAGTTCTAATAGATAAATTGTTAATGGATTTTTTTCACATAAATTGAGATTTTTGTCATATATGACTCTTGTATTTTATTAATTATTGATCTTATATTCTGGGAATTATGCTTATTGATTTAATTTTTATAAGTTATTTTTTTCATGATGATGAAAATTGATTATGTACTTATACACTTTTACTGAAATTATGTTATGTAGTGATAATCAATGATTGATTAATATGTTTTCCTTTACTAATAATTTAATCCAACCGTTCATATGTTCAAAATTTTCTTATGTTATGAATAATGATATTGAATAATTTATTTACATAAATTTATCAACTGTATTGAAATTTATAGGAGATATTGAAGATTTATAATGAAAATTAAAATTTTGGGTATAATAGGAAAGATTATCACATTGAAATATCAATATTGCTTTGTATTAGTCTATTATATCACTATATTATTGTAAATATAAAAGTTATAAGGGTATGTATGTGAACTAATATAACAATTTTATATTTCATGTTTAAGATATATATAATTAGATTTATTTATATATATCAAATCCATAAATATATATAATATATTTTTAGAATTGGATATGAAATCTTGGGATTGTTAATATTATTGTTGGTATCAGAGTAGTGTTCAGATAATATTCGATGTTATGATTTTTTCATATGAGTAGAGAAAAAGTGTTATAGATAACATAATGTGTCTAAGAATTTATAAATAACAATATTCTCAATGGAATACTTAATTTTTTAGGATTTAATTGACTTAAATTTATTATAATTTATGATAGTATATGAAAAATGTAATTGAGTTCTTATATCCCATTGATTTATCATGAAGTATCATTTAAAAATAATGTAAATAGTTTTTTAGGGAACAATACAAAAATGTATGAGGTATACAGTGATGTTTACACATTCTTTAATGTTGAGGTAATTTAGTTTATTCCTTATATGTGGCCATTTCTTCTTGAAATGATCAATTTTTAACCTTTGGCGACGCTTCAAGTATTTTGGATTTAAATGTATTAGTATTTCAAATGAAGGTATATCCAATTTTAATATTATATTACCATATGAGATAAATTATAGTTTCGGTTAAATTATATATAATATTAGAATAATATGTTATCAATTTATGTATCACTGTATCTATTTGATGTTACTTTGAGTTATTCAATAATGATAAATGCATATTGAATATTAATTTAATTTAATAAGGGATGTGATAGTTCTAGTATTGGATATAAGGACATCCAAAGAAATAAATTGTGATTCTGGAAGGGAATTAAATCAATTAATTATATTTTTATATTTTGAAAATATACATCATATTAGAATAAATAAAATATAGGAAAAATAAATTTAAAATAAAATAAATATTCAATAACCATCATTTCTAATGAAAATATGGCATTGATAAATATATTGAATTTATGTTTTCTTATCATTGACATTCATCTGATAATTCACATTCTTATGATTAATTGTCTCATTCCCTCCCCATAAATATTTAGATATTAATATTATCATAAATGTTCATAACTTCACTTACATCTAATTATATATATATATATATATATATATATTAACACAATTATGTGTGATTTCATATAACCATTATGTTTTTCACATCAACATTATAAATTAATATATATTCACCCATTTTAATTTTGGATTTTAAAATATATAATTTCAATTTTCACCATTTTATATCCATAATCAAGAATAAATTTTATGTAATAAATTGATTAATATGAGGGAGATTATAAAACCAAGAAAATTAATATTAAAATTATATTTTTGAGCATACAAAACATTCAAAACGAATCTCTATAACAAAAAATTATTATAATTTAAATTATATTGTAATTAAATAGATTATAAATTGGTTTTATGAATATAAATAACCACATTTTAGAAATGATTAAAAATGTTTAAAATTATTAAAATTTATTATGCAATTCATAATAAAAAATAATCAATATTCATAAGGTTTATTTTATGGTTCATTTTATTATAAATTGGGTTTGTTTTTGGGTTTATAAATCTGGATTAATTTCATTGAAATTTTTAAAATGAATTAAATAAAAAAATTATTTTTTTAGATTAAGTTAAAAAAATTATGACATGGTAAAATTTTGAGTTTTTCTAGATAGATTAATTTTCCAAGAGTGATTCATACTAAATTTTTTAAAACAATAATCTCATTTCATTAATTGAAATATATGTAAAGTCCAATTATGTAGAATTTTTTACCGTAAATTATAATAAATATCAAAGAATTATATATTATATTGAAAATTATGTATGAATCAGAATTATACTTGATTTCATTATAAGTTTGTTTTTGGAATTAAAAAACATTTTAAAAATAATTCCTTATTTTTTATGGAATTATTTAAAAAGTAATTTATACCAGATAAAGGAAATTATCTTGATAAAATGGATTACATATTTGGAATTATAATTTTCAAATTCGGAAGATTGGTCTCGTTTTAGTTATGAATAATATATTTTGAATGTATTTATCACCTAGGTAAACCATGTTTATCATGGTAAAAACTATGAGAAAATCCATATAAATCTCTTTAATATATATAATTTATAGATATTTTTTACAAATAACCATCCAAGTTTCTATTATATGGTAATTTCATTCCACATTACATTGATAATTGAAATATTTTAATTTTTGCAAAAAATAAAACAAAATATCATTCTATTTATTTTATTATCTATAATATTTTTTCATTAGGATTAAAAGATTTTACATTTGAACCTAAAATTATAAATTATATAAGAATAAGTTTTGAGAAACATCATATTTTTTTTATTTTGTTAATACTTTCCTTAAATTTATAAAGAATGATAATATCATGTTTGTTCAATTAATAGTGGAATCCAGTAAATGATATTTCAAACATCAAATGAAAATTTATTTTAATTAGTTATAGTGTTCCAAAAAAATTTAAGATAAAAATATAATAATACTAATGTGATAAATATTTATATTCAAATTCCATGAAAATCATTATGGTATAAAAATTTAAAAGATTTTTCTATAATGAAACTGACATTATTGGTTTTTTATATTGAATGGAATTTCTTAATGTTTTAAAATTCATAAAAATATTAAATCTAGACATGTTTTAGGGAAATGGGAAATAATATTGAGAATTTTCCACTTTTAATCCATTTCCATTAACATTCATTATCATATTAAAATAAATACACTGATATCAAAATATATTCAATAGGAATAATGAGGGTTTATATATAAGAGATAACATTGATAAAATTCTATCTTTTTTTAAATATTTTACTATAAAACATTATTTTGAAATAGAATTACAAAATATTGTAAATATTATATGTTAGTCCACTAAGAAATTGAAAAATTATTTAAATTAATTTAATTCATTATATATTTGTAAGGGTTCCCCTACCCACACTTATTAAAGGGTACCTTCCCTCATCTCTTATTCATTAATTTTTGGAACATTATAATTACCCACCATTACGTAAAAACCTTACTCATATACTCTTATAAATTTTATAGGTTTTAACACTCTTAATACACCATCTCTATAGTCCTTATTGAGATATAAAATCAATGTTCCTTAAAGAGTAGGTATTCGTTTCATCTATGTGTTATAAATTTACTCCATTTATTTCCAATAATCTAGATTCATTTGAAAACTCAAATACATAAGATAATTTGAGTAAAATTTTATTTGTGAGTATTTTATATCTCTTAATTGAATGGGGTAATGATATGGAGAATATAATTTGGATGATTATTATATAAGATGATAGAGTTGTCTTACTCCTACGAGATTATGATGCTAACTAATTATATGTTACTCTAGATAGGTGATGAAGTTTCATATTTATAGGTTACACATAAGTGATGTGGGAATTATATTGTTAGGTGATTTCAGGATGATAATTTGGTGTTCCATTATAACTGTAATTTTTCCCAATGCATATTATGGGATCTAACAGATCCCTTTCAAAAATAATATTTTTATGAGGCTTTTGATTATCTAATTATATAAAAATTTTCTTATGTTAAGTCATTATATCATATGTTATGACTAATAATATATAACTACATAGTTATAAATTATCTATTGTAACAATCATACACATTTATTATTTAATTATATAGTTATGGTTATCTTATACTCATTTGTGACATTAATTTGTTAATTCACATGTTTATCCATTCTTCTTGTTTCATCTCACTCATAGTAGTTTTTCTATTTCTCCATTTATTGATGAATATTGTTAAATGATTTATTTATTTAAACGTTTCATCAGTGAATAAGGGTATTGAAAATTTTTATGAATCATTTTGAAATAATTAATTCTTCTTATATTACGATACATGATCACCTGAGTATATTAGTATTATTATGTATGTTTTTTCCTAATTATTAAAAACACAGAATTAAATGGTTTATTGGTATATAAATGGTCCAACATTTCTATGTGATGTTGTACATTTTCGATGTCCAAAATTGGATAAACATTATCCAGATAATATCTAGAAAATAAAATGTTATGTTTCAACACAGGAACAAGGGTGTGGGTTTCGATATATTATTAAAATGTTTATCAAAAGATATTTTGTTCAAAAGATAGAACCTTTTTTTAATGACATAAAAATATTTTGAAAAACTACTGTCGATAATCAAATTATTTGATATAGAAAATAAATACACTATCCAAAAAGGTAATGGAAATTTTAAGCTCGAATGATATAAAAAATAATTTTATTTTCATATATAATGATAACTCGGGAGAGAAAGGAATATATATACATGGATGGTTAACAACCATTATAGAGTAAAAAATTGTAATCAATAATTATATAATTTTTTAGGAAGAAATTAATTAAGGTAAAATATTTTAAATGAAAATATAATTATTCCTAATGAGGAATATAAAATATAATGAAATTAAATTTAGGTTGGGAATAATTTTAATAATTAATAAAGAATAATTGAAGGAATCATTCCACCATATCAATGAGTGTAGAGTTAACAAATTTTCTAATCACCATATTATCATATGAATCAAAATACATTTAATTAAGGAATAAATTATTGATCAAAAAATGAAATAAATGAACATAGTAACTATATTAATTATTTAGTATTTACGCGTTTTCAAATATGGATTTCTACAGAATAAATTTTTTTTCTCATTATAATAAATTTTTAACAAAGTAACCCATTACCTTAATTTCTAAATTACACTAATATTGTTAAATCCCTTGTAATGAATTAAAATTATCTTAATAATTTATTTTAAAACCATTTTCATACAATTAAAATTTTAGATAAATAATTTCAAATTATTCATTAATTTTTTATTAGGTATATATTAGTGACTTTTGACATCTTCCATGAGCATTCATGATCGTTTCGAACATGTTTCAATATATATATATTTTTAATCATTATGGTATCAATTTTAATTATTATTATATGATATTTTGTACTATATTGGATTCTATTTATTTATGTTTTATTTTATAATTTCATTCCATTGGATTTTTTGTCACAATATTATTTATGAAACCAATGATCACAATGTTTTGGGAGATTTTCACAAATTAACATTATGGTTTAAATTAATTATTTTTGTAATAATGGTTCAATTAGATAACCTAAATTTAGAAATTATTTATATATTTACATCATATATTTTCATATTCATTTATTTCATAGAAACACATAATATTTTTGTTCTATTTTTATAGCTTTGGTGAATTATGTTGTTAGACCAACACAAAACATCATATACCATAATTAATGGATGACTATTTTAATGAAATAAGTTTTTTTATAATAATTTCATTATTAAATGATAATAATGATATTATAATGATATTTTTAATGTGGTTAATTATTTAAAATTTAATTATATAATTAATAATGAAACTATATGTAAAATGATACACATTATATAATGAAGGTGATAGTTTATGAACATAAAAAATATCATTTTTTATTTTCATAACGGAAAATTAAAATTCAGGGAATAATTATTCTATTTGAATAAAAAAAATATAAAAATATTAATTATATCATTATATATTTATGTTAAATTTATATATGGGAAGGTAAAAATGCTAATAAAATTTTTTACTGAAGATTTTTACCCATATTCGTGACATGAACTTTCCATTAAAGGAATCATTTTGAATTGATGGATTGGTAAAAATATTTTTTAATGAATATAAATTTATAAAAATTGTATTAATAGAGTATAATATATTTAAGGCTTATTAGTGGAATATGATATATTTGAGAATCCTTATTGTGATGAAGAGAGGATATGGTTATAAGGGTTGATAATGGAATTTCGGTGTGTATTTCATCATAATATAAAGAGAGAATATGTTTAACAAGTCAATAATTATATTAAATTAATAATAATGGAGTGGAAATAGTTTTTTATTAATCATTTTTAGAAATATAAATTAGTTTCTTTTAACAAAAATGTCACACCGTTTAATAATTTAATAAATTGTTTATTTTCATTTTGGATTTTATTAATATAACTAGTGTTGTCCCGATTAATCCATTTTAAATTCCTATAATTAAAATGGAAATTATTAAATAAAAAAATATATAATATTAAAAATAGATAACATAACTTATTTGGTATATATTCTATTTTATTGACAATTAATTTGGAAGTTAGGCATTGTAATGCATAATACCTAGTTTTTGAAAATGTTGTTTTATTATTCATATTTTTAATTATTATTGTATATTTTATTGCCTATTTTAAAAAAATATGTATGAAGTTAAATCTATCAAACATAGTTTAATTTTAAAAACCAATACAAAATGTAGTGGTATTCCAACCTTGATCTCCACTTGTTTTTGTATTGCAACTGCATATGGTTTGGATATCTGGAATACTCATGGGACATAAGAAAACAGACCAATCCTCCATTTCAATGCACCCTTACATTATTTGGTATAGGTCCCTATATTTCCAGAGCCCATGAAAATAAACAAATCCTACTTGATTGAATACATACCATTTAGGATTAAATGCTTCTTAATAAACCATATTTTATGGTGAAAACCTTATATATGCAATGTGACACAACATTTATCTTCATTATATAATCTACATTATTCAAGAACACATTTCAAAATTTATAATCATAATTCTAGATTTCACATTATATTTATTAGCCTCTAATCCTATTCAATATGAATTGAATGTCTGATTGAATATGGTTTATGTTTTTACATTAATATATAACATAATTAATCTCATGTACCTCTACAAATTAAATAACCTCATTTAAACACTCTTCAAAATAACATATCTTTGCCTCCGAGTCTCACCAATCACCCCTTCATGATTTTTTTCTACCATGAAAATTACTACCCTAAAATATTTTATAATAAATGATTAATAAATAAATAATTTTAAACATCTTCATGAGAAGTCTGTTTTGGAAACAATAATAATAAATAAATCTCTATTTGTTTTCTAGAACATCACATTAATCCATATAATTTTTTCTCTAAACCTGAATAAATATTTTTCCTTAATTGTGAGATACAACATATTAAATAATCAATAATTTCATTATATAATCCTTATGGTCCCCATAATCGTTGAACAAAATATTATCTTAAAAAATAATCCATGTACTTTAAAAAACATAATAATAGGTCACATACATCAATATTTCTGAAATAGAATATTTCCCTAGTAAAAAGTATAATAAAATATATTTTATCACATAATATAAATGCACATCAGTGTATACTCCCCTTTTAAATAAACCCCATTACGCAAACCCATTGAAGATAAATTTTAAAAATGGCCTATGTATTCATTTAACTCTACCATATATAACAATATACAAATGATTGATGTGGGAGAGGGAAGAACACCACCACATAAGAGAAACATGAATGGGGTTGAATACCCACCTTTAACCTAATATCCTAATGTGCTTCATTAAGAAATATATTTGGGAACACATCAAATATTTGTTCAATTGATAGAATATTCTCAAAAATCAATTCATCCACCCAAAATATTATTAATAAGTATATATATTTAATTTCATTGTGTTTTCTCCTAGATCATTGAATAATAATTCATTGATAAATTTATAATAATATCTTTAAAAAATCTATGTTGTTATAGAAATTTACAAGATTATTTAAATCCTTTATTTATGGATTTATAAAAATATATTATGGAATTGAATGAGTTGTAACACATATTATTCCTCAATATTTGTAAAATTCATTTAACTCTTCTCTAGAGTGTGATAAAAAATTCAACTATCTCTAAGGAAGAAGAATCACCCTCATTTGGATCTTCTATCACTGAAATTTCCTTCCAAATCCACATTAACATAACTAAAAACCGCCAAAATAAATTCATATCATATTTATTTCCATTATATATTGTGTCCTTTATATACATATGAATCCTTTTCCCTAATATGAAATGAATTTATTTAGATTCAATCTAAAACCTAGAACTAAACGTGAAAATAGATATAAAATACGGACAAGAATGTGTAAGATATAATAAAATTCAAATTAGCTTCATATGGTAATTAGAATGGACAACATTTCCTTTCTCATCACATGATAATTTAATTCCACTGAAATTGGTATCGAGATAGTCCTTGAGTATTCCATTCAAAAACAGTTTATGATTTCCTTAATATAATTCTCCATAGAAATAAAAATGTGATCCATCCCATTAGAAATAAGAAATATTAGGGTCCAATTTCTCCAATAATAAATATTTAAAATAATTCATTAATTATAATTGATAATATCTTACAAATTAATTCATTATTCAAAGAAAAATATAATCTGTTATTTATAAAGTAAATAGAAAAATTATACTTCATTGTCATATTTTATGTTGAGAAAATTTTCAACCCTTCCTTTTAGGAAATTTAATCTCACAAAAATCATTCAGAATCCAATTAAAATATATTAGTGGTTGTTTCTATCCATAAAGTTCCATCTTCAACCATCATAAACAAATATCCTTTTCTCAATGAAAAAACAACATGGTTTCTTAATACATACATCCTCTTCTAAAGAAACTATTTGAAATATTGAAAAACAGAAATATTTTATATTTTATATTAATTTATGGCATAATAATCATGATTGTCTGTGATACATGAAACACTGAACCAAAATAAAAAAAATACATAATGAATTAAATTTTCTCTTTTAATTAATGGGTTAAAATAGTTGTAACCAAATTAATAAAATATTGTGAGATAAATATAATTTTAATTATTAAATAAAAAGAATTTAAATAATAATTTTTTTTATAAATTAGTGTTATGTGTGACTTATTATTTTAAATATTATAAATTGTATGATAATATTTTTAAAACTATAAATATATTATGTATAAAATATTTTATTGATATGAAAAATTTGTAGCATAAAATTTGAATAGTAAATAATTGAAAATAAGAATAAAAATAGTTAATATTTTACAATTAATTTTTATATGGTAACACTTCACATTATATATTTATGGATTATTTTATAATATATAATTATAAATCATATTATTTTAATTTTACAACTAAAATCAAATTTTTTATTCATCCTAACAATATTATATAATGATGAATTTTTTGGAAATTTCTATATTTATAGATTTTTAGTAGAATATATCGAAAATAATAATATTATTAATATAATCACTATTATAAAATTATCCTAATGAAATAATGAATTAAACATTTCACAAGACATTTAAATGAGAATATAGAATATTAAAATAAATTAAACAATATTAACAAAACTATTTAATTTTTTTAATACAGACGGTTAACATTTCAGAAAAATAATTAATACATTTCAATAAAAAACTACTTTTTTATTTTCATATATTAAAATTATGGTATCATAATTTATTATAAATAACTATTAATAAAGGGCTCAATGTGTCAGTTATCTTGCGTGGTGGGGGTTATGACTTGTTCTCCCATCCTAAGTGTGTGGGGTCTGTGTGTTTCATTATAATTGTACACAAAATACCGAATATATATTTTTATAATTATATCATATTTTATTTCAATATGATCATATTATATAATATGATAAATTTTTATATAGGAATAAATGTATCGTAAGAATGAATAATTTAATTTTCTATGAAATAGAGAAATAGATATTATTAAATAAATTTATTGTGAATGTAAAGTAATTGTTATCTAATATATTATATATATATATTTTATAAAATAACCAAATATAATTTTTTCAAATGAATAAGAATTTTTTCTCATTAAATTTTCTGGTAATTAATATTAAATAATATCAGTACAACTTTATTAAGAAAAACAAAATTCTATATATTTTTAATATATTTACTTGATCAATTAAAATATTCATTTTAAATTATTTTTAAAATGGATTTTAATATATAGACATTATATTTTTTTTAATGCATAACAATTTACTAAGATTGGGTATCTTATAATTTTTGTAAAATAATTATAAAATATTATAAAAAAGTTACTGTGGTAAAAAACAAAAATGGTAAACATAATATGAATGAATTGAATTCTTTTTCCAAAATATGTGAGAATAAATTTTAGAGTATTTATTTTCCATATAATATAGAGATATAATTCTTTTTATAAATGTTGAAACCATTGAGTCATGAATAGCATCATTACATAGTTGAAAAAATTTAGGTGTGCACAAAACTCTCCTTTATTTAATTATAAATTAGGATCATTCCTAGATCAACTATAATAAATATTACCATGAAAATTTCCATGGATCCCATAAAAATATTTTTCTTGGCAAAATTAATTATTTTAAATAAATAATTTGGTCACCATAAATTCCTCATGACTTTCATATCAAGGAAACTAGTCAAAATAGTGGTCAATGTCACTATGTGGGTATTACATTATATTAATCCATTTCTTCTTAGTCATTATACAATAATAATATCAATAAAAATTTAAATTAGTTTCCATTGTATCATTGGAATATATAATATTTGATATATTAATGGAATAAAATAATTTATTCCTTCAAATCATCATATAATATAAAATCATGTTGGCAATGTGTTTGTGCATTTTACCACTTCCACAAGGTGAAATATTCTTCTTTTTTCAAAACCACCTCTCTTCAGGGGTTTTAAGGACAAAACTGATCATTAAATGTGAAATTTAATATATAATTATTATTAGTAATAAAATTTTAATACATCTAATCTACCACTTATTCATAGTGAAATGAAAGTTTTAATTATGAATTAAATAAAAAACTACCACCATAATGTATCAGATCTCATTTGTCTACAATATTATTATTTTTTGATAAAAATATATTAAAAAAATTCATCACCATTAATATTTAATATTTATATAATTATTCTTCTTCAATAATTATGTTATTCTAAAATAAACCACATTTATTGTCATACTCATTGTTAAATTATGTTCTGTTCATGTTTGGGTCAGTATTATCACCAAAAAATACAAAACTATAATATAATATCATTTTATATTATTTAAACTTAATTAATAATGATATATTATATAGAAAATTACATTATTATTTTAATTTTTTAATTCTTACTTTAATATAAAAAATATTACAAAGAAACCATTATTTGTCTGTTAGAAATCATATATACATTATAATATATATTTTTATCTGTAACAAACATAACCAGAAATCTCATAGATTGAAATTATGATAGGATAATAAATATTTAATATTCAATTATTGTATATATAATGACCAATTATTTATGAGATATATTAAAATTATGATGATATACATTTGTAATTTTATACTAGTTTAAAACATTCAAGATAACACACAACTAATATATAAAATCTACAATATCATATTAATATAAATAATGAGAATAATTATATACTAGGTATATTAATGGTTATATATATGTATAATTTTTTTTCGTAATTTTATAAGATATTTATTTTTTTTATATTTTATATTCAAGAAATTTATTGGGATTTTGAAATGAAGGTACAGGGTTCAGAATATCAATTATTTTTATTGAGTTATAATTCTTATTCATGTCGTTTATTTTCCTTCTCTGTGGATTTTATTGAACAAGGATTTAATTTATCATAATTCTTCATGAAGTATATATAATTTAAAACTATATCCCATTTTTTGTATTAACATTATTTTCAATTAAAATTATTTTGATATTGCAAGCGATTTATTATCAATTTTATATTCACTGAAATATTCTTATTTATTACTACATGATTTATATTATACAGAATACACACTTTCCCCTATGATATTAAAAATATAAAATCACCCATTAATCATGTTTCTTATTTTATTTTTTAATATTATATAATTTATTTGATTTTTATTTGAATGATTGTAATGAAATATATTTCATTTGTCAGTGTTTTCAATTATAGGTGACACGATTAAAATTTCGTGTCAAATTTTTTATTTATTTATTTCCATCACTTCCTTATTAAATAAATTTAAATGTAAAATTTTTCACATTATTATAATGAAAATTCTTGATATCCCAATCATATTATTTAAATTATAATTTTAACATTACTATAATGGGTTTTTTTCTGAGTTTCTAGATTTTTAGATACATGTTTGATAATCCCAATCATGATTCCCTTTATTGTATAATGACAAAGTATTTATTATGTTATATCAGATTTTTTTCCTAATCATGATATTTAATGATTCATTTCACATTATTCGTTTCATGTTTTTTATTATAGAGTTTTCAATTTAGTAAGGGTAATATATATAAATATAATTATTGGATTCATGATTTTAAATATCAGCATAATTTTTTATATAGTGTATATTATTCTAGTGTGATATATTTTATCATGATTCCCCATTTTTTATGGTATTGAATTTTTAATTTCCAAATATATATTTTGAATGTATTTTTAATCTATGTTTATAATATTTCCAATTAATAATTTTAATTTTATGATATGTATTGTTTAACTATTTGAAATCTTTTACTGTCTCATTTTTGTTCAGTTATCCCATTTATTTGTTGGAAAAAATTGAATCTGATCTGTTTTAAATCTATTAAGATTATATATGGAATTAGGGTGGAAAAAAAATTTCTCTCCATATCAATTATATATCTGGATGGCCTAGGGCCATGTTAATCCATTTAATGACTGTGAAAGTATTGATTTTATGTTAGTTAATATGATAATAAGTTTTTTATTGATTCAATAAAAATTATTAATTCATTCATTAATATAAATATTTTTTTTATCGAATTAGTTTATAAAAATTAAGTCATGGGTAGGGACCAATATTAAATTACTCCCAAATTAATCAGTTGGTATAATGAAATAATATATTTATGTTTTTAGTGTAAACCTTCCCAATTAATGAATTATGTCATGGTTGAAACATTGATGGGAAGAATGATTTCCAAGTTGTATCCATGACAATATGAATAATTGCAAGGTTGAGTCCTTGATTGTAATGATCATGATATCTGAAAATATGAATTCCATCACCATGGATATATTAATTGGTATCCCTGTGATTATTTATATTTTTTCATCGATGGAATTTTTTCAAGATCATGTGATCATAAATATGTCATTGGCTTATAATCATTTATTTACTAAAAAATTATAAGGATGCGAAATTAGATGATTTCAAATTATATAATTTTTCCATTACTATGAATTTGATTTCACCATTATAATTATTTTGATTCCATAGTTTATAAAAAAATTAATTAAATTGATAGGTCTATTATAGTATTATGTTTTTTTACTTTATTTTGATATATGGATGATTTTTAAGGATTAAGAAATATCTTATTTTCTGAAATTTTTATTATTTGACAAGAACATTAACGACATTGTTTACTGAAAACAATTCATGTGTTTTTAAGGATGTAAACCTAATAATAACATCAAATTTATTTAAATAAATATTTTTAATTTTTAATTTATTTATTAATGGTTAAATTGTTTTTGGGTTTACTTCCAATCTATTATGAAATGTATCGATTTATTAAAAACTAATTCTGAAAGTGGGTTCCGATGTTGTCAAAGGTGGTATCAAAATTGGATTCAAATAACATTATAGATTATAATGTTATTTGTTGAAGATAATTTAATATTTGTGAATTTCATAATTTTTTTTTAAATTATAGAAGATTATATGTTCATTGGTGCTGAAAAATAATTAATTTAGATGAGTAAATATTTAATATTTTATGTTATATGAGTATTACTATATGATAAATTTCATGAAAAAACTAGGGATAATTTTAATGGACAAGGTATTTTATTGGTTAACATCCTGATGTTTTGGAAGTTAAATTATTATATCATTATCCATGAATTGACATCCTATTATAGATTGAGGAAAGTGGATGAAGTTATATAAATAATGTAGCTAGGATAAATAACCAAAAAATGGATGGTTGTGAATTTACAAGATATTAACTCATTGTAAAATTTGTAATACAATGTCTATAAACATAGAGATACAATTCAAGTGGTTGTTTTGAGTTACTCACATATTCGTTACAAACAATTTTAATTGATATATTTATTAATGTAATTATGTTGAAGAGTATGAGAGAGAAAAAACTAAAAATTTAGAACTTTGATTATATATTGGTTTTAGTATATCTAAAACATATTCTACAAATTTCATAGAGTAAGTAATTTTTAGGAATAAATTTTCATAAAAAAATAACTCATGATGTTATATTTCTTTCATTCCGAATTAACATGAGTTAGTTTAAATAATTGAAAAATCCTTAAATAACCATGTAAAAAAGGATTAAATGGAAAATGTATATCATTTTTTAATTTATAACCTAATATGATAACATATATAGTGAATTTCATTTTTGTTCCTATTAACATATCACATTATATGATTAATTGCACAAACATAGTCAATTTTTGAAACGTACAAAACACTAAAAGGATGATGTCTCATAGAAGTCCAGTTCATAAATATGATTATAGAGAGAATATTCAATTTAATACTTTTTTATAATTTTTCATGAATCATTATGTGAGATGTCTCAAAGTAATAGTGCAATAGATTTTCTATATAGTAAATTTGAGATTATATAATTGGGTTTCAAAGGAAATGTGAAGCTATCACATTAAATGTTAAGGTGAAAAAATTATCTTCTCACTCACACACAATAAATTGAGGGGAAAGAGAAATATATATAATTTAATTTTTTTATGAAAAAACACCCTCCCTCAAAATGTTCCACATTCATTGAAAATAATGACATAAGATAATAAATTACACCAAAATTGTATTTTATATAGGAAATGAGATTCTGAAAACCAATGACTTTATATGTTAGACAACAATGGGAGGAAATACCATATAAAATATAAGAAATGAGGGATATGTTAAGAAAATCAAACATAACCTACTCAATATAAATGTAAAATATCCCAAATATATGAAAAGTATTTCATGAATCTAAATAATCTAATAAAAGGTAAAGCAAGAGTTAATAGATAAATCTTGATTGTAATCCCTTTATACCCAAAATCACTTAAACAACCCATAATGTAGTAAAAAAATCATCAATTATCAATAATCTACTATAGACCTAAAAAAGGGTTTATATATATGTATGATTATCATAACATGTATACTAAGTATGATCCTTCCAAAAAACATCTCATACAAAAATTATTGTATCTACGATAATGCCTAGTGGATGATAAGTTGAGCTAACTCATCACCCAAAACAATTATGAAATTTTTATAGAATAACCATATAATATCAAACTATATATAAAATATAATTTTTAATATAATATAATATCATAATTAAGTACTCATGTAAAACTTACCCACAGGTTTCCCACTCTTCCCCAACTTCACATGTCTTGATAAATATCTCATCAGAAGTTTTCTTGCCCAAAGACACATGGACTATTGAATAAAAAATATATATCCTGAATAAAATAATCATTTTATTATGTAAAATAAAATATTTTAATCACATTTTATTATCATATTGTACAACAAATCCAAATAGTTACCAAATACTAAAAAAATAGATTTTGAGAGCCACCACATCTTGTTTATTGTGTATAATAAATTATCCCATCACATATAACATTGGTAAAACCTATATTAACCACATATATTTCATGATTCACAACATATTTTATGTTTTTTTAATTCCTCAAAACATCACATCCCATATAGGTCATGCATTTATTTATAAATTGGAATTTATATTTTTAGATACATGAGTTTGAAATAACCAGACTTTATTACATCCCATTATGCATATATATGGGTAATGATAACCAACATGCATACCATGAAATAATTATATCAAGAAAATATATTGAGTATTATGGGGTATTAATAAAATCATTCCATCCCAAACTATATATTTTTGGAAACACCCTAAAAGAATCCACTCCACGTTAGTCACCCTAACAATACTGGGGGGTATCTTATGAAATCACAAAACAAATATGATATAATATTGATAAATACCACACTATAGGTATAGGAAAATAAATGTATTAATAATAGATATCTTTACAAGGACACTAGATTACAACTATTAAAGAAAATATATCCAAAAGGAAAAGAAAAATTCACATAAAATTTATTTATTTATTAATCCCCTTTCATATATACACATTATATTAACTACATACTTATAAAATAATTGAAATTATTCAATACAAATTTTATTAACCACCTAGTAATATAATTTCCCCTAGGAATAATCTAATAGATATCATAGTGCCAAAATATTTCCAATATTTTCATAACATTCTAGCAACATCCCCATGGGTTAAATAATTTTTTAATCATTGTCATTCTATATTTATTGATACTATAAAACACAAAAATTTAAACCATATAATATATTATTAATCCAAGGACAATAAATATCATTAATAAGTGGGGAATGAAATGTAGAAAAATTAATCATGGATATTTGACCATTAATAATGATGATTAAGAATCAATCATTCTAAAAAATAGAGGGATAATGAGCATAAAAATCTTCATCAATCATTCTGTTATTCCCAACATGACCATTAATATCATCATTCATTCATCCCACAATCACCAGTGTTATGTTTTTCAAAAAAACATCTTTTATCATCCTTATCACTCAAAATCATTTGTTCTTCAAAGAATACATCACGCTTCATAGTACGTATCCAGTCCGAAGTAATAATAAAAATATGATGATAACAAATAGTTTCAATGGGTCCACTAGTGCCTAAAAACTATGAATCCTTATTCTACATGAAAACATTCTTACTTAGTCTCAAATAATTAACATTTTGGTAAAAGAAAATTTATAAAAATAATGGATAATCCAATTAATTTTATCATAGGTTACAACTAATGGTAAAATATGGAATCTTCTATTAAAACCTATAATTTATATTTCATTATATAAGGTATAAAATTTGTGTTTATCAAACATTATTATTGAATAAATCTATTAACATACCACTTTATTGTTATCTACTAAAAGAATTTTTACTATCAATTTAATAATCCAATTATATATATATATATTTATTTAATTTGGTATATATAAGGAATAATTTTATTTCAATCAAATTACCAGAATCAATGAACTCAAAAATCATGGCTCATTAAATAATTATTGAACAATTAATAATAAAAATAATGTTAATTAACTAATTTAATAATAATAATCATTTTAAACCATAAAAAAATAAATATTTTTAAACAACCATAAATATAGATAACACAATTTGAATTAAAACTGAAGTCAATTCATTTTCATTGTCTAAAACATCGTAGATCTTTACTAACATAAAACTTTTATTAAAATTATTCTATTTTATTAGTCAATATGGTTAATTACATCATTTCCTAATAAAATAAATAATTATAAATTTATAATTGGATATTAAATTTAATATGTTCGGTGATTCTCATCCTCAAGGATTCAATTTTCATTAATCAACAAAAAAACTATAACACATATTTATTATATCCTCCCCAATAAAGAAACTAAAATCCATAAATAATGATGCGTTTTATCCACAAAAAGAAAATATAAAAAAGAAAATCATAAGAAAAAAAGAGATCAAAAACCATATCATTACATAATATACTAGGAGGAATAAGACTGATCGGAGTACAATATAAAAAAATGGAAAAACTCTCCTTGGATCCCTAGGGATCGTGAATGTGATTTCAAGTATCAATCCATTTATGACTATATTAAACACATAATGGATGATATAAATTGGTCTTATATGATACAATGATTTTAAAACAACATTGAGAAACTGATGGTTTGATCCATTTTGATGGTTCACTACCAGGTGCACTGTCAGAACAATAATAGGCCATTAATGAAATGAAATAATTGATTATAGATACTATTAAAAAAATAAATCACTTCTATCCAATAAACCTCAATCAATTCACATAACAAAAATCAAGATCACACCATCATTTTTTTATATATAATTATTTTATACTATCGTCCATCATTTCATGTCCTAAATATACGATATAGGTTGTGAATATACCGTAAAACGCCTCTTGAAAAATCCATGAACAACCAAATCTTCCATGAATTAGCCACACACATCACAAATAAATCTTCAAATTTTTAATTCCACCTAATTTTTTATTCTATCTCCTAAACTCCACTAATATTATAATAGGATTCTTCTATGAACCAATGTCATTGAAAACATGGCAAAAAATATGGAAATAAAGATCTGGAACTTTACAAAAGATATATCTTAATATGTTATCCTCATCCGGATGTTAAACCAAATACATATTGAACTAAAGAAATGGGTTCATCTAAATATCCACCCCACGAGGTACCTCTTATGAATAACATTATAATAGTATTCTAACCACACAAATAAGAAGAAAAATCACACAAACATGCAACACCACCAATAGTGTACTAAAAACATACAAGGAATGATATCACTGAAATTTAAGTAGGTCCAAAAAATAATTATAAAATAGATTATGATCTCATTATATAGATAAATGTCAATAACCAAAAAATTAGAATTTATACAAGGGAAGATAAATACAAGAAAAAATCATGATACTGAGCATGAATTGAAAAATCTTTTTTGTGGTTTCTCTCCCCCATTTTTCCATGCCAACAATAGACATAAAATAAAATAATATATCATCTTATCACTAATTTATTAGGGGGGTTAATGATTTCCATAGATTTCCCTAAGAAGGTTTCACCATCTTCGAAGTCAATCTCACCTTAATTAATTATGTGATTGTATTCCTGAGGAAAATGTGAATTTATGACAATATGAATATATATTGTATTATACTGATGTATGAAGGAATTTTTATCTTATACATAATGTCTCTGAAAACAGTAAAACACCACAATAGAATTAATAATCCAAGGATAAATATTATTATCATTTAAAATCATAAACTACCATTGACGAGGAATCACCCTCCTGAACCATGAACACTAATTTTAAATTTTATCTATGTATTTTTTCAATATACATGTGTGTTTATCAGATCAATCACTACATTTATCCTCTCACGAATCCCATGTAACAACTCTATCATGATATTCATTATTTCGTGTAATAAATTTCTCACCCTTAAACCCATGTCTTGAGAATTTTGGAAAGGAATATTCTACATTAAAGGGAATCAAACAGTTTCAGACTGATGGATTTAAAAATAATACTACTTGAAGGAAACATAAAAAAATGCAGGATTCTCAATCATAAATCTAAAAAATATAGTACCCAATAATGCATCATTTTTTCTATAATTTTTATGGAATTCATTGAATGAGTATTATTTTGTGGATGTATTTCATTTGTAAGGAGAAAATAAGATCGAAAAACATTCTTGGGATCACAATCAACCTGAGAGGTAAAACAAATATCATGATTAAATATCATCACCATTGGGACATAATAAATTCCCACATATTCTAGGTATTTCCTCTATTAATCCTCCATTAATATTAACTCTACAATACCAATAAAGTGTGTTGATTTTTTAGCACTCCACTATTGTCCACCTATCTTTTATGCATCCTTTTGATTAAGGTAAACTACTGATGAATTAAATCAACATGTACTATCACTTATTATTAGGAATATCTAATGATTTAATAAATTAAATGGGAACACAATTAACTACATTAATATTCTGGACGACCAAACATTGAGACACGATCTTTGAAACTAAACTATTCCACCAAGGACATTAAAAATAATCTTGTAGAGATTGATATATATTTTACACACTATGATTTTTCTAATAAAGGGTGAGTGACTAAACTCACAAAGAACCACCTCATGTATCACAAAATAATTTAAAAGCATCCACTAGAAAAAATTGTTATTTTCATACTCACGGCTACCATCAGGGGAATAAGAAAAGGCATCTTATTCTCTATAGACCTCAACCACATAATCCACCAGTTTGGACTCCACTATTTAAAACATCAAAGAAGAATACCAAATCATTATATAATGTAATAATCTACCAAAAACATCTATCACATGATAAATCATCACTTATAGTTTATAAATAACTGTCTAGAAATCGTTACATTTATGCTCGTTGGGAACTCATTACTTTTTTTCTTATTATATCAAAAAAAATATTAACCATTCTCAATGTTTTTATTTTTTTGGAAGTCGTATTACTTTATGAATTTTGACCCCCATTATTTACCAATGAGTGGTTCATATAGGTATTATACATGACCCATTTTCTAATGATGGTAAATAACATAATTTACTTTATGATTTGGAATCATTAACATGAAATAAATGAAAAAATGACAATTTCTAACTTGAGATCATGTGTATTATAATTATTCTCATACTGAATATACTACCTAGACAAATATGAAATAATTTATCACTATTGCATCAGGATAAATCCAAAACTATGTTCCAGTGTGTTACTAAAAACCAAAAATTTAACTCACATGTATGGGAAAAATGAACTACAACACTTGCAACCTATGATTCAAATACATTAGTTTCTGGACAATAATTATTCTCTCATAATAACAAATACATGTCTCAAATTGAGAGAACATAGATAAAAAATTATAATAATTTAATTTTAGATTATAGAAACACTGCAACTCTACAACACTCATGGGGGATTTCCTTGAATAGATATACTCATTCATTAAGGGACACACAACCACACCTCAAAGGAAAATGGATTTCCCTATGAAAAAACATCAGAATCTGGAATATCACACATCAATAGATTCTAAAACATATATTGATGAAGATGAAATGCATAATAATCCCTCAAATTCTTTTTAGGCTCCACATAGTTATAGAGTACATGAGTATATCAAAGATGAAATCCCCCATGAACTAATATAGAATGTTTCTAAACATGTTTTTGATAAAATAAATAAATATATATGGATAATTATTATCATATAATTGATTAAAAACTTACATATAAATCAAATAATTAATTTAGAATGTGTCCTATAGTGTATCCTCATCCTTCTCCCACGTTTCGGGATATCTTGACTATAGATCAATGTTTGTGAACAAAATAGACTCACATTGTTTACCTAATAAATCAAAAATCTATATAATAATATATAGGTTATTCAATCTCACCAAATTCATGTGATGACAATTGATATATAGATGCTAACAATAATTTATATATTTCAAAAATAAATATGGGTTCCCCCTAGTGACATGAATAGGGAAACATCGTCAATAGTATAAGGCCCCAACCTTAAACCTTACTTAATCTTGAGCTATTACAAGATTACACATTTAGGATCTTTTCTGGTTTAGAGTTTTAGAGAATTAGATCATAAAACTTGCATTACATTCCACATATAAACAAAGTGGTTACATAAAGATAGTATTCTTCATTCCCATCAATGGAAACACATTTAAAATAAAACATGGATTATTTCTTGACACATCCTTGACTCTATCATCTTATCATGTACCTTTCCCTTGACCTGTGAAAAACATTTCAAAAACATGGGATGAGCATAAAAACTCAGTATGGGTTATAAAAAAAACCATGGAAAGGAAACATGAGTTCATATATAAATAAGAATGAAATCATACTTTACCCATAAAACATAGGCACTTTAACATACCTCATAAAAACATGAATAAATCATATAAATCATAATACGTAAAGGTAACTTGAGGCATTCATAACATTCTTACGTAGGGAGTAACCCTCTTGGTTACGTTTGGAATACCCATCACAGTATATTCCCTAAAATCTCTTCGGAGAAACCTTAACGTTTCACTCCTTCGCGTTACCCAATGCATTAGAGAGCTATAACGGGCTCACCCGCCTTTAGTTTATCACGGAACCACCCGTCTTCATAATAATGCCCAAGAACCATAACATAATCATATCACATAAAACATGCATAAAGGAAACATAAAATTTCCACATTTCAATCACGAGATATCAATACAACACATTGATATAATAAAAAACATTATGAAAACCATTTTCAATACCAAAGTAAAACATGGTATTTATTTTTCTTTAAAAAAAGAAGGTATGGCTTGTAGAGGAAGCCGAAACTCAAATAACGGTTACGACGGCGGAGAAGTCGTTGTCGCCGCATACGTACGAAAAAAAACATTCCATTTTGTCGTTTAGTAAACGCTTCGTATAAAAAAGATTCCTTTTGAATAAATGTAAAAGTCAAAGGGGTTTATACACCGTATAAAAGAAAGTTGTGTATAAAATAAAATATGCCTCAACGAAAGGAGATTGAGACGAAGTCCCATACCTCGTATCCGACTTGACCCGACCATTCTTTAAACTCCTGAATAATAAACTTGAGTTAATCTCTACTTGATTATGAATCTTTTTCAAGTTCATTATTCCTTTTATACCATGTTATGAACATCATGTAATCATTTAAGTTAATAATGTTCATTTTGTCGGTATTTGGTTCTTAAGTCAAAAATAGACTTCTTATACTTACATGTTGTTAATTTGGTCAAAGGTTCATTATACCAGAATGATATTCATGATGTAGATATCATATATGTCATATATATCCAGTACCTGCATTCATTTATAATATTACATCACATTTAGAGGTAAGAAATGAAATGCACCGTTCATGGAGACGGTAAGCCGTACGTACGCATGAACGCTACTTCCATTTCTATTTCATATTTTCTGGAATGGAATCATAATGATATAATAGTATATTATAATTCCAGTATAATAACATATATAATATCATTAACTTTATCCTTTACACATCCCACATATGGTATTAACGAATCAAATCACTTTCAGGGGGCGGTAGTCCGCACTTCCTAAAATGAAGATATCGTGTTTACCCATAATGGAAACCATAAATTTTGACCAAAATGAAGAAAAACAGAAGCTTAAGGAAAACATATACATATTATATATCATATATAAAAATAGTGACATCATAATGGCCACCTTTGAAGGTATTAAATGAGTATTGAACAATCATCGTTTCGGGAGGCATAATTTCGCCATCCACGGAAAACGTATGTTCTTTAACCATTTGATGTAGTTGTGTGAGAGTGTGGCTCAAATAAATCTTATAACAACATCCTAGTATATTGAAGATACTGGTGATGTTATAAAAGAAGGAAATAAAAAGATTTTAGGGGGTTGGAGAAGCAAAATAAAACAAATGAACATGAGAGAAACAATTACCTTTAAAAAGTGTAACTCCTTTTGATTTGAGCCTAAAGGCTTCCTTTGAAAGGATTCTGCCCAAAGGGAATCCTCTAGGATGAGGATAGGGATGTGGAGAGAGCAAATGGGCAGGGGTTGGCCGAGCCAATGGCTTGAAGAGTGTGTGAAATGAGGTAGAGGTGGGGGCCTTTTATAAGGGGAGAGGAGGAGCACTTTTGGAAAGTAAAGAAACATTACATTATTTGAAAATGTGTTTCGGTTTTAAAAGGTCCCACATTGATAGAATTCGTGGATAAGGTGATAAGGCATCGAAATCCATTCATCCAATTGGTTTTGGACATGTGTAGTTCATAGATTTTATATTATCTTTCCATTTTATTTAAATCGTCAAATAATGATGTCATCGCTCCATCATTATTATGTCATATATAATTAAATTTATTTAATGTCTAAAAATTATAAAACAATTACTATGATGTAGGACATCTTTTTAGATTTCCATTGAATATTTATAATCAAAATTTGGACTTGTATAACCCCACTTAAAAATTGTTTTTGCAAAACATATTATGTTTGTGTCATTTTCACTTTAACATTAAATAAAAAGTAATTTATGTCATTTCCCAACAAAAGTGGATCCATGGGGTCCCCAAGTTAGGACATGGCTTGTCATGGTCGGCCATGACACAACCAATAAGGTTGGGACATGTGTCTAGGTCATTTTATATTATTAAAGCATTATTTATTCCTTAAACTACACTAATTACCACTAATCACGATTAAAAACTTAATAAGTTACTATTCACCAAAAAATTATTTTAATCTCATTGAACCACATTTTACTTCTTAATGACAACCATGTATGTCGGATTTTCAAAATTCAATACACATTAGTGGTAAACTTTCATTTAACTGAAAAATCAGTTTGCTTGATTACCACTTAGTGGTTTCACTATTCATCAAAAATTGAAGTTTTTCAGAAAATTACCAAAAATTCACTCTAAGCTATATTTGATATTCCGAATTCAAAAATGAAGTCTATTTTACAAAATTAAAATCATATAAGTCACATTAATTAATTCAATAATTAATTCCCGCTGCCAGAGCAAAATAGCCTGTTTTTACAAAACAATAAGTATCAAAAGATTGACACCAATTTAAGTCTAATTTCAAAGTGAAATTGATTCCAATGACCACCATTGGATAAAATGGTAAAAATATATTCTAATTTTACTTCAAAACCAATTCAAAACATAATCTAATCAAATAAATAAATTACATTAAAAAGTAGTTTTGATGTAAAATGCAGTATTTTTCACTATTCATTAAAAAATGAACATTGTCAGAAAAATACCAAAAATTCACACAAGGTAAATTTTGATGTCCCAATCATAAAGGATAAGTTTATTTTGACAAACATAGTTTATAAAATTGTCAAAATATAGATTCAAAAATGGTTTTCCATCAAAAGGCACTAAAACAATCTTTTAAGAATATTAGTGTATTCCATGCATAAGATTGTATTTATTTTCATTTTAAGCCTCTAAAACACTATCTTTATCATTAATAGACATAGATAAAAATATCTATTATTCATTACTTACTTGGGATGTTACATCCTTCCCCCCTTTAGAAAATTGCGTCCCCGCAATTTATTTACTTATCGAATAAATGGGGGTACTTATCCCTCATTGCATTTTCTGATTCCCATGTTGCCTCTTCAATCATGTGGTTTTTCCACAAAACCTTTACCTGCTTAATCACCTTATTCCGTAACACTTTCTCCCTGTGGTCAAGAATCTGGACCGGTTGTTCCTCATAAGACAGGTTCTCTTCCAGCTGAACTACCTCTGGACTCAAAACATGAGATGGATCTGGCATATACTTTCTCAACATCGAAACGTGAAAAACATTGTGTACCTGAGATAAACTCGGAGGTAAAGCCACTCGGTATGCAACTGATCCAACTCTCTCCAGAATTTCGTATGGTCCAATGAACCTTGGACTCAACTTTCCTTTCTTACCAAATCTCATCACACTTTTCCAAGGAGAAACCTTGAGAAAAACATGATCACCTACCTCGAAAGATAGATCCTTCCTCCGGTTATCCGCATAACTCTTCTGCCTGCTCTGAGCTGTTCTCATGTGTTTCTGAATCAGCTGAACTTTTTCTGCCATCTCTTCTACCAATTCTGGTCCCATCAACTTTCTTTCACCCACTTCATCCCAGAAAGCTGGAGTTCGACACCGCTTCCCATATAATGCCTGAAATGGTGCCATCTGTATACTGGAATGAAAACTGTTATTATATGAAAACTAAACCAAAGAAATAAGTTGGTCCCAACTTCCCTGATAATCCATAGAACAAGCTCGTAGCATATCCTCCAATGTATGAATTGTTCGTTCTGACTGCCCATCTGATTGAGGATGAAAAGCTGTACTAAAATTTAACTCAGTACCCAAAGACTTCTGAAGGCCTTTCCAAAAGTTAGAAGTAAACCTGGGATCACGATCTGATACAATGGAGAGAGGAACTCCATGTAACCTGACTATATCTTTAAGATACAAACGGGAAAGTTGATCAAGAGAGAAAGTATCTCGTATAGCAAGGAAATGAGCAGATTTGGTCAAGCAATCAACAATAACCCAGATTGCATTATTACCTCGAGATGTCTTCGGTAATCCAACAACAAAGTCCATGGATATATTCTCCTATTTCCACTCTGGCACTGGTAAAGGCTGAAGCATCCCTTTCGGTAACTGCCGCTCAGCTTTAACCTGCTGACAAGTCAAACACTTCACAGTAAAATCAGCAATATCTCTTTTCATTCCATCCCACCAGTAATACTCCCGCAGATCTCTATACATCTTAGTACTGCCCGGATGAACTGAAAACGGAGAACTATGAGCTTCACATAACAACTCTCTCTTCAACTGTGAATCAGAAGGCACACACAATCTCTTCCCAAATCTCAAAACGCAATCACTATCAATGTTGAATTCAGGCAACTTACCTTTCTGAACCAGCTCTACCCTTTTCTGCAACTCACTGTCTTGCTTCTGTGCTTGCTTGATTCTATCTGATAGAGATGATCTCACTGATACCTGAAACAAAACAGAAGGACTTCCTGCACCAACAACTTCTATGCCAAAGTTCATCAAATCCTTAACCAAAGGATCACGTTCCAAACGCAACATTGTTAATGAAGCATTACTTTTTCGACTCAAAGCATCAGCCACTTTATTTGCTTTTCCCGGATGGTAATGAATTGTACAATCATAATCCTTGATTAATTCCAGCCATCTCCTTTGTCTCATGTTTAACTCTTTCTGAGTGAATATATACTTTAAACTTTTGTGATCGGTATATATTTCACACTTTACTCCATACAAATGATGCCTCCAAATTTTTAAATAAAAAACAACAACAGCTAATTCCAAATCATGTGTAGGGTAATTTACCTCATGAGTTTTCAACTGTCGTGAAGCATAAGCAATTACCTGATCATTCTGCATTAGGACGCAACCAAGTCCTTTCAATGAAGCATCACTGTATATAATAAACTCACCATTCCTGGAAGGTAGTGCCAAAACTGGAGCATTCACTAATCTTTTTTTCAATTCCTGAAAACAATCATCACATTCTTTTGTCCAGATAAACTTAACACCCTTCCGAGTTAGCTTAGTCATTGGACTAGATAACCGTGAAAAATTTCTAACAAACCTTCGGTAATAGCCCGCCAAACCAAGGAAGCTACGAATCTCGGTTACATTTGTGGGTCTTGGCCAATCTTCCACAACTTTTGTTTTTGCAGGATCAACAGTTATTCCATCTTTAGAAACAATGTGACCAAGGAAAGATATTTGTTGCAACCAAAACTCACACTTGCTGAATTTCCCATATAATTTCTTTTCTTTTAAGGTTTGCAAGATAACCCTTAAATGTTTTTCATTCTCCTCTTTACTTTTAGAAAACACCAAAATATCATCAATGAAAACCACCACAAACTTATCCAAGAACTCATGGAAAATTCTATTCATTAAGTCCATGAATACAGCAGGTGCATTGGTTAGCCCAAAAGGCATTACTACAAATTCATAATGGCCATATCTCGTACGGAACGCGGTCTTCGGAATATCTGCCTCCTTTACCTTCAGCTGATGGTACCCCGATCTCAAGTCAATCTTTGAAAAAAACTGAGCTCCCTGGAGCTGATCAAACAAATCATCGATATGAGGCAAAGGATATTTGTTCTTAACAGTGATATTATTCAAGGCTCTATAATCAATGCAAAGTCTCATAGAACCATATTTCTTTTTAACAAATAAAACAGGAGCACCCCATGGTGATGTGCTAGGTCTAATGAAACCTTTCTCTAATAAATCTTGCAATTGCTCCTTCAACTCTAAAAGTTCAATTTGTGCCATTCGATAAGGGGGTTTTGAAATTGGCTTAGCATCAGGAACTAAGTCAACAGTAAACTCAACTTCCCGATCTGGTATTATTCCAGGCAAGGCATCAGGAAAAACATCAGGATACTCATTTACCACTGGCACATCATTAATCTGAACAGTTCCTTTATTTTCAACGACGTGTGCAAGGTAAAATTCATTTCCATCTTTTACAAGTTTCTCGGCCTCTTGATATGTTATCAAAAGTAAGGGTTCATTCTTGTAAACAAACTGAAAGTCTTTCTGAAAAGAAACTTCTTTAGCTCTACAGTCAATCTTAGCATGGTAAAAAGAGAGCCAATCCATACCTAGGATAACATCAAACTCTACTAGAGGTAGAACAATAAGGTTTGCAAGTAGGTTCTTTCCACAGATAAGGATAGGAAGATTCTTATAAATTCTTTTTTCCTCAACACTTCCCCCAGGTGTTTTTACCAAAAGTTCAGGAGTCATTTCTTGAGATGGTATTCCCATTTTACTAGAAAAGGTTTCAGAGATGAAAGAATGTGTAGACCCTGAATCAAACAACACACTGGCATAGTCTGAAAAAACAAACAAAGTACCTGATACGACTTCATTTGGTGGCCCGACATCTGCTGAAGTAGTTGCAAAGGATTTCACCACCCCTTTCTGCTTGTAGTCTAACTGCTTCCCATCACTCAAGCTCCTTGTCGGACACTCGTTTGCATAGTGACCCATCTCATTGCACTTATAACATTTCACTAACTGTAAATCAAATTTGTTCTTACCTTCACCTTGATCCTTTTCAGTGCAATCACGAGCCTTATGTCCCATCTTACCACATCGGTAGCACTTCCCAGAATTCAGAAGAAATTCCCCAGCATGCCTTTTGCCACACTTATCACAAACTGGAAACTTAGTTCTCTTACCATCAGACTTCTTTGAAGAATTCTTACCTTTCTCCTGCCACCTCGGTCTCCTCTTCTGCTGGTTGTTATAGGACACTTGGTCATCGGCAAACTCCATTTCCACCTTATCAGCACATCGAACAAGCTTTTCATAACTTTTAAACTCACGATAAGCTAATGCCCTTCGATACTTTGGCTTTAATCCTGAGTAAAAACGATTGATTTTACTATCAAGGTCCCGGATAAAATTGGGAGCATACCTTGCCAATCGAGTGAACCTTTCTTCATAGGCAGCCACTGAGTCTTCTTCTTGCCTCAATTCCAATAATTGCTTTTCCATCCTAAGTTGAACATCCTTAGGAAAATACTTCTCAAGAAACATACCTTTGAATTCATCCCAGTCAAGAGCATCAATCTCATCGGCGTCCCTGATATTTTTAACCATGGACCACCACTGATCTGCTTCACCCTCCAAACGGTAAATAGCAAGACTAACCTTTTGATTGTCTGAACACCCCATGACATCAAAAATCTTCTCCAGTGCTTTAATCCACCCTTCAGCTAGCACAGGGTCAGATGATCCTCTGAATGATGGGGGATGTTTCCTCATGAAATGTTCCACCACTGACATGTTCCTCTGCGGTTGATCTGGCTGATCTCGTGCATGGATACCACCACCATTTATCGCCTGAGTCAACTGCGCCATTACTGCAACAAACTGTTCAGTTACAATTCCGACCATTTCTGGATGCTGATTCGGAAGGTCATTTCCTTCTGTATGCCTTCCTAGCACAGCTTCCCTGTTTCCTCTGCGGAAAACCATTCTGAACAAACATGTCTTAGATGAAGCAACATGGTAATCTTTAAATGCTATATCATTTCGAAAAAGAAAAAAAATATTTTTGGATAATCATTTAATAGAATTCTAACTCCTAAAGTTATCTAAACCGACCTTTGATACCAACTATAAGGCCCCAGCCTTAAACCTTACATAATCTTGAGCTATTACAAGATTACACATTTAGGATCTTTTCTGGTTTAGAGTTTTAGAGAATTAGATCATAAAACTTGCATTACATTCCACATATAAACAAAGTGGTTACATAAAGATAGTATTCTTCATTCCCATCAATGGAAACACATTTAAAATAAAACATGGATTATTTCTTGACACATCCTTGACTCTATCATCTTATCATGTACCTTTCCCTTGACCTGTGAAAAACATTTCAAAAACTTGGGATGAGCATAAAAACTCAGTATGGGTTATAAAAAAAAACATGGAAAGGAAACATGAGTTCATATATAAATAAGAATGAAATCATACTTTACCCATAAAACATAGGCACTTTAACATACCTCATAAAAACATGAATAAATCATATAAATCATAATACGTAAAGGTAACTTGAGGCATTCATAACATTCTTACGTAGGGAGTAACCCTCTTGGTTACGTTTGGAATACCCATCACAGTATATTCCCTAAAATCTCTTCGGAGAAACCTTAACGTTTCACTCCTTCACGTTACCCAATGCATTGGAGAGCTATAACGGGCTCACCCGCCCTTAGTTTATCACGGAACCACCCGTCTTCATAATAATGCCCAAGAACCATAACATAATCATATCACATAAAACATGCATAAAGGAAACATAAAATTTCCACATTTCAATCACGAGATATCAATACAACACATTGATATAATAAAAAACATTATGAAAACCATTTTCAATACCAAAGTAAAACATGGTATTTATTTTTATTTAAAAAAAAGAAGGTATGGCTTGTAGAGGAAGCCGAAACTCAAATAACGGTTACGACGGCGGAGAAGTCGTTGTCGCCGCATACGTACGAAAAAAAACATTCCCTTTTGTCGTTTAGTAAACGCTTCGTATAAAAAAGATTCCTTTTGAATAAATGTAAAAGTCAAAGGGGTTTATACACCGTATAAAAGAAAGTTGTGTATAAAATAAAATATGCCTCAACGAAAGGAGATTGAGACGAAGTCCCATACCTCGTATCCGACTTGACCCGACCGTTCTTTAAACTCCTGAATAATAAAATTGAGTTAATCTCTACTTGATTATGAATCTTTTTCAAGTTCATTATTCCTTTTATACCATGTTATGAACATCATGTAATCATTTAAGTTAATAATGTTCATTTTGTCGGTATTTGGTTCTTAAGTCAAAAATAGACTTCTTATACTTACATGTTGTTAATTTGGTCAAAGGTTCATTATACCAGAATGATATTCATGATGTAGATATCATATATGTCATATATATCCAGTACCTGCATTCATTTATAATATTACATCACATTTAGAGGTAAGAAATGAAATGCACCGTTCATGGAGACGGTAAGCCGTACGTACGCATGATCGCTACTTCCATTTCTATTTCATATTTTCTGGAATGGAATCATAATGATATAAGAGTATATTATAATTCCAGTATAATAACATATATAATATCATTAACTTTATCCTTTACACATCCCACATATGGTATTAACGAATCAAATCACTTTCAGGGGGCGGTAGTCCGCACTTCCTAAAATGAAGATATCGTGTTTACCCATAATGGAAACCATAAATTATGACCAAAATGAAGAAAAACAGAAGCTTAAGGAAAACATATATATATTATATATCATATATAAAAATAGTGACATCATAATGGCCACCTTTGAAGGTGTTAAATGAGTATTGAACAATCATCGTTTCGGGAGGCATAATTTCGCCATCCACGGAAAACGTATGTTCTTTAACCATTTGATGTAGTTGTGTGAGAGTGTGGCTCAAATAAATATTATAACAACATCCTAGTATATTGAAGATACTGGTGATGTTATAAAAGAAGGAAATAAAAAGATTTTAGGGGGTTGGAGAAGCAAAATAAAACAAATGAACATGAGAGAAACAATTACCTTTAAAAAGTGTAACTCCTTTTGATTTGAGCCTAAAGGCTTCCTTTGAAAGGATTCTGCCCAAAGGGAATCCTCTAGGATGAGGAGAGGGATGTGGAGAGA
The DNA here is from genome assembly GCA_963277665.1 of Viscum album. Classification (NCBI taxonomy): domain Eukaryota; kingdom Viridiplantae; phylum Streptophyta; class Magnoliopsida; order Santalales; family Viscaceae; genus Viscum; species Viscum album. The sequence goes on along the minus strand of OY728120.1, from coordinate 22,321,865 downwards.
GCAAATGGGCAGGGGTTGGCCGAGCCAATGGCTTGAAGAGTGTGTGAAATGAGGTAGAGGTGGGGGCCTTTTATAAGGGGAGAGGAGGGGCACTTTTGGAAAGTAAAGAAACATTACATTATTTGAAAATGTGTTTAGGTTTTAAAAGGTACCACATTGATAGAATTCGTGGATAAGGTGATAAGGCATCTAAATCCATTCATCCAATTGGTTTTGGACATGTTTAGTTCATAGATTTGATATTATCTTTCCATTTTATTTAAATCGTCAAATAATGATGTCATCGCTGCATCATTATTATGTCATAAATAATTAAATTTATTTAATGTCTAAAAATTATAAAAAAATTACTATGATGTAGGAAAGCTTTTTAGCTTTCCATTTAATATTTATAATCAAAATTTGGACTTGTATAACCCCACTTAAAAATTGTTTTCGCAAAACATATTATGTTTGTGTCATTTTCACTTTAACATTAAATAAAAAGTAATTTATGTCATTTCACAACAAAAGTGGATCCATGGGGTCCCCAAGTTAGGACATGGCTTTTCATGGTCGGCCATGACACAACCAATAAGGTTGGGACATGTGTCTAGGTCATTTTATATTATTAAATCATTATTTATTCCTTAAACTACACTAATTACCACTAATCACGATTAAAAACTTAATAAGTTACTATTCACCAAAAAAATTATTTTAATCTCATTGAACCACATTTTACTTCTTAATGACAACCATGTATGTCGGATTTTCAAAATTCAATACAAATTAGTGGTAAACTTTCATTTAACTGAAAAATCAGTTTGCTTGATTACCACTTAGTGGTTTCACTATTCATCAAAAATTGAAGTTTTTCAGAAAATTACCAAAAATTCACTCTAAGCTATATTTGATATTCCGAATTCAAAAATGAAGTCTATTTTACAAAATTCAAATCATATAAGTCACATTAATTAATTAAATAATTAATTCCCGCTGCCAGAGCAAAATAGCGTGTTTTTACAAAACAATAAGTATCAAAAGATTGACACCAGTTTAAGTCTAATTTCAAAGTGAAATTGATTCCAATGACCACCATTGGATAAAATGGTAAAAATATATTCTAATTTTACTTCAAAACCAATTCAAAACATAATCTAATCATATAAATAAATTAGATTAAAAAGTAGTTTTGATGTAAAATGCAGTATTTTTCACTATTCATTAAAAAATGAACATTGTCAGAAAAATACCAAAAATTCACACAAGGTAAATTTTGATGTCCCAATCATAAAGGATAAGTTTATTTTGACAAACATAGTTTATAAAATTGTCAAAATATAGATTCAAAAATGGTTTTCCATCAAAAGGCACTACAACAATCTTTTAAGAATATTAGTGTATTCCATGCATAAGATTGTATTTATTTTCATTTTAAGCCTCTAAAACACTATCTTTATCATTAATAGACATAGATAAAAATATCTATTATTCATTACTTACTTGGGATGTTACAAATAGACCATGTGATGAACTCATCATCAGTTCCACAATTAAAAAAGAATTGGGAAAAAACCACAATTAATATGAGGGTCTCACTAACTACTAAATAAATTAGTACCTCCGTCAAAATCATTCAATCGGATCAATCTCGTCAATAAATCCACAATTGAAAATAGTGAATAAAGATATTCCATAAATAGGGAGATGTCCTATAGAAATATAATTAAAAATAGGACGTCTAATAGAGAAAAATACTTCCCCAACACAACTCCATTATATATATACTACATATGGATGAGATCATCTTAATACTTGTTTAATTAATGATATGATACCTATAATTCCCTCTATATAATTTCCGTAATGATTAATTAGTTTTAGTGATTTTTATGATATTTTATATTATGAGACAAACAAACAAATACCCTAATATAAAAAAGAAACTTGATGCTATGATTACATCATTTATTCTAAGGAATACATAATATAATTCATTCAACCAAACACATGATTTTCTATATCCTCTCTAACACTATTTTCGGCAAAACATCAACTTTTTCTTTTCCCTCTTTGGATGGAGAGTACATCGTGTTATCATATGCCTATCATATCTCCTCTCCTCTAACCATAATATAGATAAACCCATAGCCACTCCCTCAAATAAAACCTTCTCAATGGAGGAACCATAAAATGTAAATCTATTTCAAACATATTTTCTTCTGATTATGGATCATTATTATTAATTACATTATCAACCATAAGAAAAACATGAGTCTGATAACTTTTCATGGGGCTAAGGGATAACACCGATAGAAACAAGATTATTTGGGATGGGTCATTACTAGAGAAAATGAAATCCCATATTCGAATGTAAATTTTCTCTATAGATTACATCTATAATATGTAGTTACATAAAATAAATCACCCTCATGATGTTCAGGATCATGTTTTTATCCTCTATAAAACACATCCCCTTCCATCACATTGAGATATGTCAACTACATAATTGTTGTGACATTCTACTATATATATGGAAGAACAACTTCCACATAATTATTATCTAAATCGTTATTATCTAGAGACATATCTGAATCATCAAAGAGAATCATTTAGAAAAGGATCATGAACACTAACACACCAAAAATTCCTAGTTGAAGGGTAAATAAATCCAGGAGGCATGACATAATTTCAGCCATTGAAAGAAGATTATTCCATACTAGGTGTTGGACTCACCAGTTTTGATAATCCCTAATCATCTTTTGATAATCTCAAATAGTATTTTCATTTATGTGATAATTTTTTTCATTATATTCTAATTATGGTTCATTAATGTTTCATGTTTCTATATATTATTATTCATATACTTTCAATCTCACTACTTGATTGGTTACAATTACAGTGAATAATTTATCTAAGTAAAAAGGTCACTGTTACAAGGTCACTATTAAAAGATCACCATTAGAAAGGTCACTAATACATTGTCACCTATACATGGGCATTGATACAAGGTCACCGTTACATGGTCACTGATGCAAGCCTACTATTGAAGGTCACTAATGAAGGTTACCTATGGAAGGTTACAGTTGTAGGTTGTCGATGTGCACCTGATGTTAAAACCTACCGATGCGAAGGCTACCTTTACCAGAATACCAATACCCTTACTTTTTCAAATTCTATATATTATTATAACGTTCATAATTTCTAACTTTAATGCTTCTGACTAAATTAATATTTGTTTTACCCATAATTGGAGAACATATCATGAAAGTATGAGCTACAAGAAAGATTTAACAGGATGTACTTACTCCTATTATTAGACCACAAATACTAAAGAAAAAGGCTGAAGAAAATGAATATATATATAGTGGCATAGATAAAAAAATTATGAAGTGAAGTTCACAAGTTGAATTCATAAGGAAGATACTACTGAAGAACAAGGAAGAACCTTTTCCGAGCACCTTCACTACAAACCCCGGGAACTACAAGAATATCATTTCAGGAAAAAAAAACTTGATGATGCCTTCTGTGTTTCATAAACATTCAATCAACTCAAGAAGCAGAAAAATATTTTTCTGAAAGCTATTACCAGGATTTGTGACAATCTGATTTGAAGAAAACTTCCAGAGATTGGATCAAGGTTCAAATTCTTCAAGGAGTCAAGAGATAAACTAAAAACACATTTAGGCTTCTAAACTCGATCAGATCATAATGTCTATATTGTGTTTATTTCATTATTTTACATTTTTTGTGTAGTTTTTGTTGGTTACACACAATGTCTCATGTTCTTTATCTTGGGGATACTAAAAATATACACTCCAAACTCTCTCAACTTTGTTGAAACGTAAAACTATGGAAGATACCGTGCATGGTTCATGTTGTTTTTCTTTCCCATGAAAAATATGGGTAGAGAGTGTGAACCCTAGACAGTTTTTAAAAACTGTTGTAAAGCCTGATAGAGGCTATGTATCATGTTTATTGATAATACAAAATGCTTGGTGGCATGTGATCCCCAAGTGGAGAGGATATGTATCAACTAGATACTGAACCTTGTGTTTATATTGTTGTGCTAATTATCATATACTATTTTTTATTTTATCTTCTACTTATATTTTATCAAAGACAAAAAATTATTTTTACATACACTATGATAGCTAGATTTGGTTTGTCTGTATATATTCTTAATTAATTAATCCTATTTCAATAGTTGAATTAGTGGTTGCATTGATTCAACTGAGGACAAATCAACCATAAAGAAACTTGTTGACCAATTAAACTTTTATATCTCTACTACCTTAATTAACTGGGCTATTTTGATTTGGGGGATTTTTATCATAATACTTTATTACAGAAATTTTAATTGGAAATTAATTCACCCTCCCTTTTGAGTATCCACTCCGACCAACATTTGTTATTAGAGGAAGGTTAGTTTCAATTGTTCAAATTATTTTAAATTGTTTTTATATTTGTATCTTAATGATCTTAAAATTTATGTCATATCTAAATTTTCAGTTCATTAAATTATATGTAATTATGGAATTTAGATTTGAGGGTACAAATACTAAAATTCTACCTTTCTTTAATGGTAAAAACTATGCTCAGTGTAAAATATAAAGGAAAATGTATCTAGAGAGCAAGGGACATGATATCTAGGATACAATTGAATAACAACATGTATTAACTGCTACTTCTTGGAACAAATGGTCTCAAATGACAAAGGATACATATAAAAACAACTGTAATGCAATGAATGCCTTGTACTATTCTCTAGGTGATGATAAATTCAATAGAATATCGGCTTTTAAAATTGCTTATGAAATTTGGGATACTTTTTTTATTTTTCAGGAGGGAACAACCAATGTTAGAGAAATGCGATTAAATACATACACTACTAAATATGATAATTTTAAAATGATGTTTGATGAACCTATTTCTGAAAGGTATATCAGGTTCCATGAAATAGTGAACACCACGAGTCAGTTTGGAAAACTGGTGGACAACAAGGACCAAATCAAGATACTGCTTCGATGCCTACCATACATATATAGAGGAACATCTATTTCTATTTGATAATCTTGTGACGTCGGTAAAAATCCAGTGAAAAATCTAATTAGAAAGCTTATGATTTATGAAGAAGATCTTAAGGTGAATCAAGGAGTAGATGACGAACCAAGGATGATGTCAGTAGCATTAAAGACTATATCCTCAAGTAGAAATGACAATGATGAAGTTCAATTTACTATAGATACATCCACAAGTGAAGACTCATACTTTTACAGTGATGATGAGATGGCTCATCTTTCTAGAGGGTTCAAAAAATTCTACCATAATAAGAAGTTTATAAGGAAGTCAAACTAAAAGGAAAATTATAACATTAAATGACAATGGAAGAAATACAGAAAATGGAATGACAACTAAAATTAAATAATCTGTTATGAGTTCAAATGAAAGGGTCATGTGAAGGCAGACTTCCCCAAGATAAAATCTATGAATAAATATGATGATATGGGAATGAATTATAAAAAATCTATTAATAATACTTGGAGTGATTTAGAAGATACCTCTAGTAGATCTGATGATCTTGGTGGTGAAAAGAACAATCATGGCAGTTTATGGTTCATGACAAAAAAATTTGAGGTAACACTTAATTCTTCTATACATAATGCATATTATTCTGGAAATAAGAGGGAGTTGCATAATGATGAAGATATGACTAAGGATGAATTATTTGAATATTTTGAAATTCTTGAAGGTACCTATAATGAGATCATGGGAAAATATAAATCATTAAAGAGACAACATGATTTAAATGAAAATTAAAAGTCTAGTTTGGATATTGAAAAATAAAAATGTGCCTAGCTATTAAAAGAAACCACTGAACATAAATTATCAAATGAGAAATTAAAGAATGATCTATAAAAGTTTAATGCTGGTATATATACATTGACTCAGTTTCTAGGAAAAATGATTTCAAAAAAATAGAAAACTAGTCTAGGATATCTACCAGGACCGAGAAGGATCATTAAAACAAAATTTATTCCATAATCTGGAAAATTCATAGCTAGTTCATTTTCTGGACAATTTCTTGAAAAACAATTCACTAAAATACCAAACAATGTGTTTATGACTCAAAACATATCTTCCAATTATATAAAACCTATGAGACAATTATGGGTTCCAAAAACTTTACTTGGTAACCTCTCTGGACCCATGAAAATTTGGATACCAAAGTTACACAACACTTAATTTGTTTTGCAATAATTTTTTCTAATGAGTTCATGTAAAAATATGTGGTACATAGACAGCGGATGTTCAAGTCATATGACCTGAGACTGCTCATTCTTCAGGAGCCTATTCAATGTTGAGGGTGGACCTATATCTTTTGGTGATAATGCAAATGGGATGATCATCATATTAGGAAAGATTGGAACCACTAATGCTTTATTAATTTCAAAATGTAATGTTAGATTGTGGTTTAAGATACAATCTACTGATTTTCTATCAGTTGTGTGATGATAGTTTTAATTTCACGTTTGAAAATTATTCATGTAAGGTTTTTAATTATAAAAATGATTTAATATTTCCTACTCACAGAAATAAGAATGTATATGATGTTGATATAGATTCATTAGCTAAGAAAAATGTTTCTTGTTTAAATTTGATTCATAAGGAATACTGGATGTGGAATAGAAAATTAGGACCCTTTAATGTGCACACACTTATGAAACTCATTAGGAAAGGTTTAGTTAGAGAGTTACCTAAATTGGAATTTCCTCTAAACAATGTGTGTAATCCTTTCCAAAAGGGAAAGCAACACAAAGTTTCTTTCAAACCAATGAAATAAGTCTCTAATTATCAATAGTTTGAGTTGGTTCACATGGACTTGTTGGGACCATCAACTGTTTAATGTTTAAATGGGATGCACGATGTTTATGTTCTTGTAGTTGATTTTTCTAGGTACACTTGGTTATTCTTTCTAGATATAAAAATTTAATCTTGCACTTATTTTATTAAATACTCCAATTTTGTAGAAAATCATAGTGGATTTAGAATTAAGACATTGAGAAGTGATCATGGTCGTGAGTATGGAAATCAGGAGTTGAAACTTATTTCCCACATAATGTCTATAGACACAATTTATCTGCTCCTAGGACACCTAAAAAAAATGGAGTCCTATAGATAAGAAATAGGATAGTTCAAGAGATTGCCCGAAATATTCTTAATGAGTATAATCTACCTATTTACTTTTGGGATGAATCTATAAATACAACTTGTTATAACATCAATAGAGTCCTGATTAGACCTATTCTAAAGAATACCCCTTATGAACATTGGAACAATAGGAAGCCTAAGGTTAACTACTCTATATTTTTTGGCAGAAAATTTTTATTCTTAACACTTAGGAAAATATTGACATTTTTTCCTCCAAAATTGATGAAGGAATTTTCCTAGGTTACTAAATCTCGAGTAATGCCTATAAAGTATTCAATAACATAAAAAAATGTGTTGAACCGTCAGTTCATGTCAAATTTGATGAGACATATCCACATGATCTGAAAACATCTCTTGAATATATTGAGGATGATATGTCAATTCTTGAGCATAATGATAATGATAGTGAACATCTTGTAAAGTAAAACACTTCTGGGAATCTTCCATAATATGCACTTTTTGAGTCCGAATCTATATACATCCATGAGGAGTAAAGTTAGACTCATTATACTGGTATTATTAACTCACAATAATTATCCTTTAGATGTTGTAGTAGATGATTAAAATAGACGGAACCAAACTATAGCTTCTATGAGAACCCAGGTTGAAAATCAAGCTTTTCATTCACAGCTTGAACCCAAATATATTAATGATTCTATCAATGATGAATTTTGGGTGATGAATATTCAAGAATAAATAAATCAATTTTAAAGTAACAAAGTATGGGAACTAGTTGAAAGACCTAAGGAATCTTTGACAATAGACACTAAATGGGATTTTAGGAACAATGTAGATGAGTCTGATAATATAGTTAGAAACAATGTCAGGTTAGTTTCACAAGGATATAGTCAAGAGGATGGAACAGACTATGAGGAGACCTTTTCACCTATGGATTGGTTAGTGGCCATTAGGATACTACATTCTTATGCAGCTCATATGAATGTTGAACATTATCGAATGGATGTTAAAAGTGCATTTCTAAATTCGTACATAGTTGAGGATCTGTTTGTTAAACAACTGCCCATATTTATAAATTCCCATTTTCCAATTCATTTTTTTAAATATTCAAAAGCTTTATAAAGTTGAATGAAAGTTTCAATATCTTTGTATGATATTCTCATCTCTTTTCTTATTTCATAAAGTTTTATTGAAGGAATAAAGGATCATACAATCTTCATTAAATTAATTTCCAAATATGTATTTATAGTACAATTTTATATTGATTATATAATTTTTGGATCATCTAAAAATTATTTCTGAACTGATTTTTCAAAAATAATTCAAAATGAATTTGAAATGAGTTTTTAGGGAGAACATAAATTTTTCCTTGGATATGTGATTTTTCAAAATAAAGATGGTATTGTTTTAAATCAAAGTAAATATGTTAAGGTGCTTTTGAAACATTTTGGTTCGGATGGTAGTAAAGGTAGTGATACACCTATGAGTACCACTTGTATGTTGGATGTAGATGAAACTAGATAACTAGTGTATTAAACCAACTACAGAGGAATGATAGGGAGTTTTCTCTATATTACTGCTAGCAAAACAGACATTATGTTTAGTGTATGCATGTGTGATAACATTCAAGATAATCCCAAAGAATCTCATTTAAATGATTTCAAAATGATTTTTCAAATATCTCAAATATAATCCCAACTTAGGACTATTTTATCCAAGAACACAATAAATTGATTTGATATGTTATTCAGATAGTGACATTGCTTGTTGCGAGTTAGACAAAAAAATCACCTCTGGAACAAGTCAAATTTTAGTCAAGTCACTAGTATCATGGTGTAGTGAAAAATATAATTTTGTTGCATTATCTATAGCTAAAGCTGAATATATAGCTGCGGGTAGTTGTGGTGCTCAAATTATATGGATGAAACACACTTTACTTGACTATGCATATAAATTCAAACATTTACCTATAAACTGTGACAACCCAAGGGTGATTAACATCTCCAAAAATCCATTATCTCATGCTTGGACAAAGTATATTTATGTAACAAATCACTTATTAAGAGATCATTATCAATGAGGTTATATCACTCTTGAATTCATAGGTACTGAACACCAATTGGCGGATATTCACATACCCGATTCATTCTAAGAGGTTAAACTACATCAAACATGAATTAGGGATTGTTAATTTCAGTATAGGGAACCTCAAATTTGAACCTCACTATTAGGACCTCACCGTTGACACTCATAGATTTGACTTCACCGTTATCCCTATCTGATAGGACCTCACCATTGAACCTCACCGATAGGACCTAATCGTTAAACCTTACTGATAGGACCTCACCGTTAAACATTACTGATAGGACCTCACCATGAAACCTTACGGATATGACCTCACTGTTAGACCTAACCAATAGGACCTCACTGTTATACTTTACCGATTGGAACTCACCATTAGACCTTTCTAAGAGGACCTCACCATTAGACCATATCGATAGGACCTCACCATTAGACCTTACTGATAACTACTTACCGATAGACGACTTGAATCAGGGACATTACGTTTTTTTTTTCTCTCAGCTGGAATCTGAAACGTTTTCTACATATTACTTATTCATTTTTCTATTTTATTTTTTGTTCCCTAAATGATAAAATTAAAACTAATATCACTTATCAATCCACATCAAACCCTCTCTTGAACCATTTTCTCCCCAATCTCAGAACCTAAACCTCCACTGAAAGCATGATCCTCTCCAAATCGGTTAGGCTTTCAGTTTCTAATCAAGGAGATGAGCTTGATACTAAGAGACCTAGAGCAAAGTCATGTAGAAGAAGCGATATATTGGAAAAGGTTCGGACACATATTTATCCAATAGGGAAATAGTATTTGAGAAGGAGTTATGTTCACAGTCCATGATATCAAGTCGGTTATTATAAATTAAGGCACTGTAAGCTCAGGGATGGGTTGATTATTTTGCAAACAATAATGGACCATTTTACCCGATGTTAGTGAAGGAATTTTTAGAGTACCTCATGTTCGAGCAGTATGAGAATGAGAACCAAATGATTTGAAGAGTAAATGGAGTATGTTTGAGCTTCTCCTCTACTGAATGGGTTGAATTTTTTAGGGTTCCACCTGAAGGGGTTTTTTATTTTTACCCAAAAGTGGTGCCTCCCACTAGTGAGTTATTCTTCTAAGAAGAATCATTGGATGAACTAATAGGGAATGGAATTCCTAGGAAAGTCATTTCTGCTGAAATGGTAGGATAAGATAAGTTTCTTTTCACATTTGTTCAACATGTTTTAAGTCCCAGGAGTGGGGACATTGCAACTATAATGTATCTAGATGTCTTTATCTTGTATCTTTTAAAGCATGAATAGAAGATCAAATTATGTAGGATGTTTATGATTCAACTAGAAGATATGACCAATCCTAGTTCCAAATCCAATTCCTTATTAAAAAATAAGCTTATATCCCTTAAGTTGAAAGTGAAAGGAGTTTCTGGATATAGGGAGGAAACTGTTGTTGTGAATGATAACCATTGCATCACCAAAGTGATCTGCAAGCTGATGAAGATTAACCAGAATCCATGGCTGAGGAGAGGGGTGAATGATGAGGCTAAGTGGAATGATGAGTTTAATATTGTGACTCATCTTACTAGGCCTAAGAATATGAGAGATCCTAGTCTAAAGCATGGTGATTTAGAGCCTACTTATTTAGATGAAGAAGGATAAGAAGTTGTTGATGTGCAATAATGAGAGGATTCTCCTATAGATGACAGGAGTGACCTTAACCTTCCCTCCAATCTTCATGTGAATATTGTATCCTTTGGTTAGCCTATCCCACCAAATCGATTTCCTAGAAGGGAGGTTGTTCTCATGGACAGTGGTAAGGAAACCAGTGAAGAAGAAGGGGCTGAAATTGTCTTAAGAGAAGTTATAGATACGCCATATGAGGATGAGGAATCTAAATCAAGTCATGTTGAATTTAAGACAACTACTATTGAAAATGAAGAGTAATTTCTAAGTATTAGTCCATTAATAAGACATACAGAAAGGGTAGAAAGTATAGATGATGAAGTTTCTGATTTAGTAGAAGCTGAAATTGTTTTGGAAGTTGTTGATGATTTTGTGGAGGAAGTGGCAGTGAACCTTCATGTTGATGAAGTTGGTCAAGGAGGTTAGATAGAGATAGATGTGGTTGTTCAGGTGAATGCTACATGTGAAGGGGAGGAACCGATTTCTACAGGATCAATTTTTGTTCCTCATGAGATAGAGGACTGGATAGAAGCTCCTGGCACTGTTGTTTTAGGCCTATATTATAGAGACTAAGAAGATGACCAGCCTATTTGAAACCCTGTAATTCCTACTATCTCAAAAACTACAATTGTACAGCTAGTGGATTTTTTACCTCAAGATTATGTAAAGAATGATGAATTGGATTCTTTGAAATAAGAACTAAAGAGGTATATAAATGAGAAAAACACTGATATAATGAGAATAATCGCTCACAATAAAGAACTCATGACATATGTAGTGGAAAGGATCGCCTCTACCTATCATTCATCTATGTTACATGATGTAAAGGAATGTCAAAATCATGTAAGATAGTTGAAGGAGTATATGGAATCATTTAAATCGTCTATTTTCAGCAAATATGCATATATGGATTCAAGATATCAGGTGGACATCGACCTTTGATATTTTAAAAGTGTGGTTTATAAAATGGTCACATTGTTTGAGGATTTTAAGAAGTCTATGGAAACACTTGTTAAAAGACAGGATGATGATATAAAAAGGCTGATCACTCAGCTGAAAAAATAATTTAAAGTGATGGTGGATTTTCATATGGAACCTCTAGGTGGACATGCTTCCACTTTTCCCTCTCCTCCAGTTGAAATGGAAGATTTCAGGACTGTTGTTAGAGAAAAAGTGGAAAAGTTCACCAGTGCTAATACCTCAGACTCTCAGGTCATTTCCATCACCAGGGAAATTCATAACCTTGTTGGAATTTATTTAAGGGAAGTTTCTCAAGATCAGAAGGCCATCAAGGATCAATGTGACTTCTATTATAAATGATTATACACTAATCATTATATGGATAACCACTTCATGTTTCTTTTGGAAAATTTGGGAATACCTCCTGTCACTCAGGAATTTAATGATCAAGTAAGCAGGCATCACGATTTGACTCCAACTTTGCGAAAATATATGGAAAATAATGATGATTTTATTTCTTCTATGGAATGAGGTGGAAGCATTATTATGGACTTCATGAATCATCTCTTTCTTTTCTTCCATGTGGACTACACTCCCCTTGTTGTTCCTCCTGCATTGCCTATATTTTTAGATGCATCAGGTTCTACATGTTCTTCTCCTTTAATGACTTAGGCCCAGGCCATCAGAAGATTGAACCCAATGATTCCTCAGATATATACTCATTGTAGGTCTACTGATGCATAGTTTTTAGCTCCTCCCACACTACTTACTTCTATCCCTTGGCTTATCCCTCCACCTTAAGAAGCGTCCTCCTTAGACTCCCTTTCCAATGCTCCGAAGGACATATTTAATGTATATTGAGTATGGACTGTCTTAGCTGATAAGTATTGAAGTTTTCTTCTTTTTGTATATTTGACTACTATTTTATTAATAATGACCCACTCTTTTCACTAGTTTTGTTTGGCATGTTTTTTTTAATCACAAAAAAGGAAAATATATTCAAGGGGATAACATATTCAAGGGGGAGACAATATTCAAAACATAAATTCTCTAAAGGAAATAAGTGTTTATATGTGTTTGTATATGTTATTACCTAAATGTTGTATTCTCCATAATATTTTTGTATGATCGCATCACTGATGATATTCGTGAATGTGTTTAAAATTTATTACACACTCTTAAATATGATGATTCAATGACATAATTTGTTATTATAAAAAAGGGGATGATTGTTGGACTCACCTATTTTGATAATCCAAAATCATGTTTGGATAATCCAAAATCATGTTAAAATAATCCAAAATCATGTATTCATTTAAGTGAGAACCTTGTTTTCATTATATTCTAACTATGTTTCATTAATATTTCCAACTTCAATAGAGTAATATTCATATAGTCTCAATCTCACTACATGATTAGTTAAGCTTACAATGTAGAATTTATCTATGTAAAAAGGTCACCAGTACAAGGTCACCGTTATAAGGTCACTGATACAAGGTCATTGATACAAGGTCACCATTATAAATGTAGAGACCCGTATCTTGACGTACATGGACATTACATTACATTTGCGGAATACTTAGTACATAACAAAAACACACACTAAAGGATCGTAATAGTTTAGTGTCTTTGGAAACTCGGAACGTAATCTTCTAATCGTGGTGAAAGTTCTTCAATATCTCCCATAAAGGTCATCCCTTTTTTTTACCTAAAACCTTTCTTTATATCCTGGGGAAAAGAAAACATAAAAGGGTGAGCTCAAATGCTCAGTAAGGGTAAACAAAGGAAATATCAATCACATAACTTTCATAAGAACATAACATTTTTGGAAATCTTAACCTGCAAAAGAGAGCATAATTTCATAACATGGGGTAAATCATAGTAGTGAAATGAAATCATAACTTAAAACATTACTCATTGTGGCATACACACATAATCATAGAGAATCATTTCTTGTTAGTCATGACTCATTGCCAAGACTATCTTAGTGGACAAAGTCCCTTTCTAAATCGAGTAATCCTCGTTTCAGTCCTGTTTCACTGAACCGGTATAACCTACCATTCCAGCCATGTCTATCTCATGAGATATAAAATCTTTACCCAATGCATTGGAGGGAGATATAGGTCCCACCCATCTCTTAATGAATCCTTTCTTATGTGTGCCACAAAATCATAAATCATACATCATTTCATAACCCATGTAATAAAAATGGGATTCTTAAACAACATGACATCATAAAACCATTCATATAAGATAAAGGAATTCATAAACATAATTCCATCAAAACATAGTCAAATCAATGTAAAAATATGGATAGAAACAGAAATCTTAGATGGAAAATAATTTTGATAAAACACTTGAATTGAATTCTTGAGGAAAATATCCTTTCTTCTTCAAAATCAATTTCTTTTCACAAAACATCATGCAACTTTAAAAGAAAGAGATTTTATTGAAAATATTCATGAAATATTTTAGAGGAAGCTTCATGAAAATAAGGCTTTATAAAACAGTAGAAATCCGTTCGTGCCGTATAAGTTAAAAAAAAACATTCTTCGTACTTTTGTCGGAAAAGTCAAAAAGTACCTCGTACGACAAAAGATTCCTTTCATACATATTACTAAAAACTCACCGAAGGGTAAAAATGGATTTAAACAATTGTAGGTGGATGGAAATAATATTACATTTTGATGAAACATGGATGTGGATGATAAAATACACCCCAGTAAATACCAAAGTATAAACAATCTCGGATAAAAATGAGATTGTGATATTTCCCTTACCTTAGGTCCAATTTGCTTCGTATGTGTCCGAACCTCCTGTATAATGATTTAAATAATGTCATTGACTTATTACAGAATCATATTCATTGTTATGATATCATATATGGTTCACTTATGACATTATATTACCCGTTCTTTTGTAAATTCCATGTTAAAGAAGCGTTTTGGGTAAAATCGTTTCATTTATCGTAGGTGTTTTGACTTGTTGTTCATGACATCATTATTACTTATATCATGATTTACTTACTTCCAGAATATAAAATATGATTTATATATCATATATATTCAGTATATATATATATATAATAGATAGATAAATAAAATGAAAAACACCGTTCATGGAGACGGTAGTCCGTACGTACGCATGAACGCTGTTTTTCTTTCCTTATTGTCTTGAAATGGAAGTAAGTAGATGACATACATATGTATATATATATACATAAATCCAGTAGCTTTATAATTTCATGTATTTCATTATTATTTATTATATATACATTATAATCATTCTTAAATGGTTAACATGGAGAATGAATCTCATCGCGTCGTGGAGACGGTATTCCGTACGTACGCACGAGCGATGATATCATTTCTATAAATATTGAATTGAATTGGAGTGGATTATAAAATATATCAGAATCATTATGATGTTGTAATAACTATGTATAGTTATTATTTACACCATTATACCCATCCATGTAAGGTGGTGGTGGAAAATAGATTACACCACGGCGTGGAGACGGTATTCCGTACGTACGCACGCGCGGTGATTTCTTTTTCCGTAGGATGGATAGATGGTGAAATAGGGTTGTTTAATACTTATAATAACATATCAGTATATGAGTGATACTGATGTTATTACTTCATAATGAAACAACCTAAGAAGAAGAAGTGGAAGAAGAAATAAAGATGAAAGAATTGGTAACGGTAATTACCTCTTCTTTGAAGTGCCTCTTTGAGACCTCCTCTTAGGGCACTAGAATTGGTCTTTGAGGAAGACCAGAACCTCTAGGATGTTGCTAGGGAAGTGGAGAAGGGATTTTGGCAGGGGTTGGCCGAGCTTGAGTGCTCAAATTGGTGTGAGGAGGAGGGGGAGGAGGTGTCCTTTTATAAGGGAGGAGAGGGGCACCTTAGGAATTCTTAAAAATATTAATTTATAATAAATATAACCCCACTTAAAAACCTCCAAAAATGACTCATATTCGAAGCTTAGATGAGATAGGGTTGTAATCTCATCAACCAATCAAATTTATACATGTTTGGATCTTATTTTAAACCTTATCAATTAGATTTAACTCTAAGTTAAATAATTTAACTTTTACCGTGTCTTTTTGTTTTCTTTCACTATATGGTTAATACACTTACTATAACATGCCAAACGAACCCCAAATTGTATATTATTAATACATATATCCTTATCTAAGTCATTTGGCCGAACCTTAGATTTTTAGGAATAAAATAACAATTAATAATATAATATTTGATTTAAAAACTATTTTGTGTCAATTTTGACACTATTTGATATATGATTTTTTTGAAAGTCATAAAAGAATTATATATTCGAACCAAGTTGATTAAGTCAACACTAATATATCATAGTAGCCTAGAAAATTAGTGGAATTCATAAAAAGTCTTAAATTACATTTATTTTGGTATTTATATTATCAATTATGTCAATATTTCATTAATAAGATAATTACTGCATCATCTTTGTGTCATAAATAAATTATATTATATGCTGTCTAAAAATTACAAATAAAATACCATCATGTAGGAAATCTTTTTAGCTTTCTAAAGAATATTTATAGTCGAATTTATCTTATGTATAACCCCATATTAAAAATGATTTACTTATTAAACTTTGATTTTAACTATTTTAACCCTTCTTTAAATAAATTAATAATAAATGTCCTAATCTAATCCAAGTGGGCCTAAATGGTCATATTTTATTCCTAAGTTTGTTTTTGGTCGAATTACACTTGTCCAATAGAATTAGGACATGTGTTAGGGTAATATTAATATCATATTTACCCTTAGTTACCCTATTTACTATTAACCGTGGTAAAAAAAGTAAAAAGTTACTATTCACCAAAAAATTATTTTCATCTCATTGAACCACATTTTAGTCCTTGATATTAACCGTGTCTCTCGGATTTTCGAAATTCCATTCACAGAAGCGGTAAAATTAAGTTTTATGCAAAATTCCATTTTTAACCTACCACTTAGTGGTTTCACTATTCATCAAAAATTGAAAGTTTTCAGAAAAATGCCAAAATTTCATCCTAAGATATATTTCATATTCCGAATTCAAAAATGAATTCTATTTTACCAAATTCATAACATAGAAGTTGCATTAATTAATTTTATAATTAAATCCCGCTGTTAAAACAAATAGCGTGTTTTTTTTAAGAAACAAAATCTATCAAAAGATTGACACTTGATTATGTCTGATTTAAATGTGAAATTACAAACAATGACCAACATTGTATTAAATTGTAAAAATATATTCTAAATATACTTTAAAACCACTCAAATTAATAATTTATCACTATTAATTATTTCGATTAAAAAAGTTGTTTTTAATTATAATTTAGTAATTTTCACTATTCATTAGAATATGAAAGTTATCCGAAAAGTACCAAAATTTCACCTTAGGCTAAATTCGATACTCCGAATCCAAAAATGAATTCCATTTTGAAAAATAAAATTTACAAAATTTCCAAAAAGTGGTTATTACTATTCATAACGGCTAGTTTTAATAATATTTTAATAGCATATCGTTGTTTCGTGAAACTCAGTATTGCGTACTACACACGCTATCGAGGAAGGTCGCGATTGCGTGTAACGGAAGGAAAGTCAAGGATGCGTATTGTGAAAGCTTCTTTTGTTGTAGCGTACAACACAAGACATTAATGAAATTAAAAAGAATATTTTTCATAAAATCTTGGGGCGTTACATTCTACCCCCCTTAAAATGAATTTCGCCCTCGAAATTCGTCGGGGTTATAAATGGTTTACTATTCAAAATTTTCTTTGATAGAAACCCACATCGTAAAAAGGAATACCAAAACATGGCTTTAAAAACTAAAGTATGAAATGTAACGATTACCCAAATATACTAATCACTGGGTTTCCACATAGGTGAAAATATGGATATGGAAGAAAAATCTAACCATCATGTTCTGATGGAGAGTGGTAGAGAACATGGCTATGGAAAAGCCAGTAATCACAAATCCATAGATTTGTGATGATATAAGGTACCATCTGATTCATCAGGTATAAGATCACTAGGACAACATTTTTGGTTTTCAAGATCATTTCCCTAAAGTTGAAAATTTTCTTAGAATAAATACTTACTTTATTTTGGTAAAATATCACTTTTGTTCGTGCCTTGAACAATTTCTACTTCATCTCTTAAATAAATGAAGTTGAATTTGTTATTCGTGATGTGTTAGCAGATCATGTGATAGAATGACAGGTCATTCCATCTGTCTCAAACAAAAGGTTAGCAAAACTTATATACATAAGTCGATCTATAGTGAGATTAATCATATATGGTTCCTAAAATGGACTTATACTTCATATATCATACTGCTTAATATAATAAAACTAGTTTCTACTAAATAGGGACTTCCTGTAGGTCAGTGGTAGGCGATAAAGGCCAGTCGCACTTCGGTTGTGGGTTCGATTCCCACAGCCTTGTCCGAAGCGATGGGCTGTCGCCCGTCCTGCATGTTGTCCTTTTTCCAAAACTACTATAACATCCCATCAATAATATCGTCCAACACAATCCATTCCAATCTTTAGGCTTATCCATAATACTGCAGTCCACTCTCATAACATAGTGAAAACAATTACCAGAGATTTAATATCATCGTTGATCCCCATATATCATAAGATATGTTTTTTTTGGTCACATTCCAAACATTCAAAATCCTTAATCATGTATACTCTTGAATACCAATTGAACCTTAGTGAAAACTTGAATGCAGTTAAAAGTTAACACTTTACACATACCAAAATCCTCAAAATTATTTATACTCAAACCATGATATCACTTAGTCCTTATATCAATCATGAGCTCATGAATACTATTAATCATTTCATTTTCTCGTCTTCATTATGCGCATATCATCTTATTTCCAAAAAAATATCTCAATCACTTTGAATACCACATCAATAAATATTGCAATACTCAATGATACAACATTATTTTGGAATCCCATTACATAAACACTTAATCATTCCACCACATCGTTGTCATATTCAACATTGCCAATAGTGATCGCATGTGATTTCCCTTTGTCCTTTGCCTTCAGTGGTTGCTCATGTTGATCATCACTAACCCTTGGATTAGGGCAATTATTAGCATAATGCCCCATTTCCTTGCACTTGAAGCATTGAAGTGTTGGCAGTGCGTTCTCTGCAGTGTTTGCTTTATCATTAGAAACCCTTTTTCCATTACTTCGACACTCAGCTGCTCGATGACCTTCTTTTCCACACTTAAAACATTTTCTAGTCCCTTTTAGACAATCTCCACCATGCTTCTTTCCACACTTTGTGCATAAGGAAACATTCATCTTCTTTTCACCATTATTCTGAGATTTCTCCTTGAACTCCATCTTTCGTTTCTTGTCAAAACCATGAGATGGATATATAACACCAACTTCCATTTCTACCTTGATAGCACAACACACAATTTCTTCATAGCTACTGAAGTCTCTTATAGCTAATGCCCTTCGAAGACTTGGTTTTAAGCCACTGAAAAATCGATCAACTTTACTTTCAGGTTGGATGATAATTCCAGAAGCATACCTTGCAAGTCTTGTAAAATTTGCTTCATAGGTACCAACAGATTCATCGTCCCTTTGCTTCAGTTCAAGAAACTCTTTCTCCATCTTTGTTCGAAGAATACGAGGGAAGTACTTATGGAAAAATAAGTTCTTGAACTCGTCCCATTCCATAGACTCAATTTCATCCCTTTGCCTTGTATTCTTAATAAGATTCCACCATTGATCAGCATCTCCTTCCAAACGATACACTGCTAGGATGACTTTATCATGTTCAGAACATTGAAGAACTGAAAATATCTTTTCAGTAGTACTAATCCATTGTTCAGCAACTAATGGATCAGTAGACCCACTGAAAGAAGGTGGACGCTGCCTCATGAAGGATTCCACAGAATGTTGCTCCTTCCTTTGCTCGTTTGGAAGTCCTGCATGATTCATAGCTTGAGAAAGTTGTGTGATCATGGCTACAAGATTTTGCATTCCAGCTCCAATATCGTTTGGTTGCTCAGGGGTACAATCATTGCATTGCCCATCACATTCCGCATTAACACGGTTCCTTCGGGTTCCAGCCATCGTCTAAAACCCCAAAAGAATTGTGTGAGAGGCAAAAATCATGCTAGGGAAAACAACATAATAAAGGGTTAGTACCCTCAATATCTAACATCTTAGGTTAAATTCGAAGATCGTTAGCGTAATTCTAGGACTATAACCTATACGTATACTTAACCTTAGAGACATCCCTAGACATACCTTAGAAATATCTCTAGGGATCTCACTAAAGTTCTCGCATCCTAGTTTCCAAAGGTTGACTAAACCTTTCCTCTGATACCAACTGTAGAGACCCGTATCTTGACGTACATGGACATTACATTACATTTGCGTAATACTTAGTACATAACAAAAACACACACTAAAGGATCGTAATAGTTTAGTGTCTTTGGAAACTCGGAACGTAATCTTCTAATCGTGGTGAAAGTTCTTCAATATCTCCCATAAAGGTCATCCCTTTTTTTTACCTAAAACCTTTCTTTATATCCTGGGGAAAAGAAAACATAAAAGGGTGAGCTCAAATGCTCAGTAAGGGTAAACAAAGGAAATATCAATCACATAACTTTCATAAGAACATAACATTTTTGGAAATCTTAACCTGCAAAAGAGAGCATAATTTCATAACATGGGGTAAATCATAGTAGTGAAATGAAATCATAACTTAAAACATTACTCATTGTGGCATACACACATAATCATAGAGAATCATTTCTTGTTAGTCAAGACTCATTGCCAAGACTATCTTAGTGGACAAAGTCCCTTTCTGAATCGAGTAATCCTCGTTTCAGTCCTGTTTCACTGAACCGGTATAACCTACCATTCCAGCCATGTCTATCTCATGAGATATAAAATCTTTACCCAATGCATTGGAGGGAGATATAGGTCCCACCCATCTCTTAATGAATCCTTTCTTATGTGTGCCACAAAATCATAAATCATACATCATTTCATAACCCATGTAATAAAAATGGGATTCTTAAACAACATGACATCATAAAACCATTAATATAAGATAAAGGAATTCATAAACATAATTCCATCACAACATAGTCAAATCAATGTAAAAATATGGATAGAAACAGAAATCTTAGATGGAAAATAATTTTGATAAAACACTTGAATTGAATTCTTGAGGAAAATATCCTTTCTTCTTCAAAATCAATTTCTTTTCACAAAACATCATGCAACTTTAAAAGAAAGAGATTTTATTGAAAATAGTCATGAAATATTTTAGAGGAAGCTTCATGAAAATAAGGCTTTATAAAACAGTAGAAATCCGTTCGTGCCGTATAAGTTAAAAAAAACATTCTTCGTACTTTTGTCGGAAAAGTCAAAAAGTACCTCGTACGACAAAAGATTCCTTTCATACATATTACTAAAAACTCACCGAAGGGTAAAAATGGATTTAAACAATTGTAGGTGGATGGAAATAATATTACATTTTGATGAAACATGGATGTGGATGATAAAATACACCCCAGTAAATACCAAAGTATAAACAATCTCGGATAAAAATGAGATTGTGATATTTCCCTTACCTTAGGTCCAATTTGCTTCGTATGTGTCCGAACCTCCTGTATAATGATTTAAATAATGTCATTGACTTATTACAGAATCATATTCATTGTTATGATATCATATATGGTTCACTTATGACATTATATTACCCGTTCTTTTGTAAATTCCATGTTAAAGAAGCGTTTTGGGTAAAATCGTTTCATTTATCGTAGGTGTTTTGACTTGTTGTTCTTGACATCATTATTACTTATATCATGATTTACTTACTTCCAGAATATAAAATATGATTTATATATCATATATATTCAGTATATATATATATATAATAGATAGATAAATAAAATGAAAAACACCGTTCATGGAGACGGTAGTCCGTACGTACGCATGAACGCTGTTTTTCTTTCCTTATTGTCTTGAAATGGAAGTAAGTAGATGACATACATATGTATATATATATACATAAATCCAGTAGCTTTATAATGTCATGTATTTCATTATTATTTATTATATATACATTATAATCATTCTTAAATGGTTAACATGGAGAATGAATCTCATCGCGTCGTGGAGACGGTATTCCGTACGTACGCACGAGCGATGATATCATTTCTATAAATATTGAATTGAATTGGAGTGGATTATAAAATATATCAGAATCATTATGATGTTTTAATAACTATGTATAGTTATTATTTACACCATTATACCCATCCATGTAAGGTGGTGGTGGAAAATAGATTACACCACGGCGTGGAGACGGTATTCCGTACGTACGCACGCGCGGTGATTTCTTTTTCCGTAGGATGGATAGATGGTGAAATAGGGTTGTTTCATACTTATAATAACATATCAGTATATGAGTGATACTGATGTTATTACTTCATAATGAAACAACCTAAGAAGAAGAAGTGGAAGAAGAAATAAAGATGAAAGAATTGGTAACGGTAATTACCTCTTCTTTGAAGTGCCTCTTTGAGACCTCCTCTTAGGGCACTAGAATTGGTCTTTGAGGAAGACCAGAACCTCTAGGATGTTGCTAGGGAAGTGGAGAAGGGATTTTGGCAGGGGTTGGCCGAGCTTGAGTGCTCAAATTGGTGTGAGGAGGAGGGGGAGGAGGTGTCCTTTTATAAGGGAGGAGAGGGGCACCTTAGGAATTCTAAAAAATATTAATTTATAATAAATATAACCCCACTTAAAAACCTCCAAAAATGACTCATATTCGAAGCTTAGATGAGATAGGGTTGTAATCTCATCAACCAATCAAATTTATACATGTTTTGATCTTATTTTAAACCTTATCAATTAGATTTAACTCTAAGTTAAATAATTTAACTTTTACCGTGTCTTTTTGTTTTCTTTCACTATATGGTTAATACACTTACTATAACATGCCAAACGAACCCCAAATTGTATATTATTAATACATATATCCTTATCTAAGTCATTTGGCCGAACCTTAGATTTTTAGGAATAAAATAACAATTAATAATATAATATTTGATTTAAAAACTATTTTGTGTCAATTTTGACACTATTTGATATATGATTTTTTTGAAAGTCATAAAAGAATTATATATTCGAACCAAGTTGATTAACTCAACACTACGATATCCGAGTAGCCTAGAAAATTAGTGGAATTCATAAAAAGTCTTAAATTACATTTATTTTGGTATTTATATTATCAATTATGTCAATATTTCATTAATAAGATAATTACTGCATCATCTTTGTGTCATAAATAAATTATATTATATGCTGTCTAAAAATTACAAATAAAATACCATCATGTAGGAAATCTTTTTAGCTTTCTAATGAATATTTATAGTCGAATTTATCTTATGTATAACCCCATATTAAAAATGATTTACTTATTAAACTTTGATTTTAACTATTTTAACCCTTCTTTAAATAAATTAATAATAAATGTCCTAATCTAATCCAAGTGGGCCTAAATGGTCATATTTTATTCCTAAGTTTGTTTTTGGTCGAATTACACTTGTCCAATAGAATTAGGACATGTGTTAGGGTAATATTAATATCATATTTACCCTTAGTTACCCTATTTACTATTAACCGTGGTAAAAAAAGTAAAAAGTTACTATTCACCAAAAAATTATTTTCATCTCATTGAACCACATTTTAGTCCTTGATATTAACCGTGTCTCTCGGATTTTCGAAATTCCATTTACAGAAGCGGTAAAATTAAGTTTTATGCAAAATTCCGTTTTTAACCTACCACTTAGTGGTTTCACTATTCATCAAAAATTGAAAGTTTTCAGAAAAATGCCAAAATTTCATCCTAAGCTATATTTCATATTCCGAATTCAAAAATGAAGTCTATTTTACCAAATTCATAACATAGAAGTTGCATTAATTAATTTTATAATTAAATCCCGCTGTTAAAACAAATAGCGTGT
Source organism: Viscum album (assembly GCA_963277665.1). Taxonomy (NCBI): domain Eukaryota; kingdom Viridiplantae; phylum Streptophyta; class Magnoliopsida; order Santalales; family Viscaceae; genus Viscum; species Viscum album. Next base: position 22,297,941 of record OY728120.1, on the reverse strand, counting down.
TTTTTTTAAGAAACAAAATCTATCAAAAGATTGACACTTGATTATGTCTGGTTTAAATGTGAAATTACAAACAATGACCAACATTGTATTAAATTGTAAAAATATATTCTAAATATACTATAAAACCACTCAAATTAATAATTTATCACTATTAATTATTTCGATTAAAAAAGTTGTTTTTAATTATAATTTAGTAATTTTCACTATTCATTAGAATATGAAAGTTATCCGAAAAGTACCAAAATTTCACCTTAGGCTAAATTCGATACTCCGAATCCAAAAATGAATTCCATTTTGAAAAATAAAATTTACAAAATTTCCAAAAAGTGGTTATTACTATTCATAACGGCTAGTTTTAATAATATTTTAATAGCATATCGTTGTTTCGTGAAACTCAGTATTGCGTACTACACACGCTATCGAGGAAGGTCGCGATTGCGTGTAACGGAAGGAAAGTCAAGGATGCGTATTGTGAAAGCTTCTTTTGTTGTAGCGTACAACACAAGACATTAATGAAATTAAAAAGAATATTTTTCATAAAATCTTGGGGCGTTACAATAAAGGTCACCTATACATGGTCATCGAAAAAAGGTCACTAATACAAATTCAGCGACACTTCGTCACTGATTCAAGGTCACTGTTACAAGGTCATCGATGCAAGCCTACTATAAAAGGTCATTTCTAAAGTGTACCGATTAAAGGTTACAGTTGTAGGTTGTTGATGTGGACCTACTGTTGAAGCATAACAATGAGAAGGCTACAATTACCAGCCTACCAATACCCTAACTTTTTCAAATTCATGATATTTTTCTAACAATCATATTTTCTAACTTTTGGGCTTTTGACTTAACTAATATTTGTTGTAGACATTTCTAGAGACCATATCTTGACAGTACGAGGTACCAGAAAAATTGCACGTGATGTACGTTCTCCTATTGTTAGACCACACATATGAAAGAAAAAGACTGATGTAATTGAAGATATATATAGAGACATAGAGAAAAACAAAATTGTATGAAATGACGTTCACAAGTCGAATGCATAAGGAATTAACTATTGAAGAACAAGGACGAAACTTTTTCGAGCACCTTCATTGTGAACCCCTGGAACTATATGAGGATCATTTCAAGAAAAACAACATGAGGCTACTTTCTTTATTTCACAAACATACAATCCACGCATTAACCAAAACACTAATTTTCAAAAAGCCATTAACTGGAGTTGCGACAATATATTTTGAAGAATAATTCAAGAGATAGACTCAAGTTTCAAATTCTTGAAGGAGTCATGATCTGAACTGAAAAATCATAGAGCCTTCTAAACTCTATCACATCATAATTTCTCTATCGTGTTTCTTTGTTTCTTTTACATTTTATGAGTAGTGTGTGTTTGTTAAACACACACACACTATCTCATGTTCTTAGACTGTGGGATACTAAAAATATCTATTTAAAACTCCATCACATTTTTTCCCATGTAAAACTATGGAAGAGACCGTGTGTTGTCTGTGTTGTTTGACATTCCCACGAAGTATAGTGGTAGACGATGTGAGCCATTTATAGTTTGTGAAAACCATTGTAAATCCTGATATAGGTTTTGTACAAGGTTTTCAGGTAATATAAATTTCATGGTAGCAGGTGCTCACCAAGTGGATAGGATTAGGTCTTAGCTAGAGACCGAACCTCTAGTTTTTATTATTATGCTAATTCTCATATACACTATTTTATTTTATCAGCTTCATATAATTTTTCAAAGAAAAAGAACTATTTTTAAATTCACTCTGATAGTTATTTTTGTTTAGTGTGTGAATATTCATAATTTACCTATTTCAAAAGTTGAATTAGGTGTTTCATTGATTCAACTAAGGACTAATCAACTATAGAGAAACTGGTTGACCAATTAAACATTTATATATCTACTGCCCTAATTAACTGGGATGTTTTTATTTGGGGGATTTTTTTTATCATAATGTTTTTTTAAAAAAATTAATTGGATTTCAATTCACCCCCCCCCCTCTTGAGTATCCACTCCGACCAAAAATAAGTTTCAAGACATCTCAAATGAGACTATTAACTCTTCAAACCCCCTATAGAACCTGAACAACCATTGGTTCACTCCTCCATGAAGTATCATCACCTAAAATGAAACCCAATTCTCATTAATATCATGGATTGAAATAAATGTGGTTTTCAAATCATAAATCATGTCCTCTATCAATGAGTATATAATTGATCCCTCATTATTCTGATTACTCTAGTGTAGAATCTATTGGAGTTACCACAAAAAAATATTGTCATTATTGACTTCTAATCTATATAAATCTAGAAAAATCCTCTTGAAAAACTTTCTTATGAACATGTAGAGGATTTCAACATAGTACAACCCCATATAAAATAAAAAATAAATGTAATTTTTAACCATAAATATGGGAAATTTATTTATAATTTATTATTTATTTATTAATGGTTCATAAAAATCCTATGAAATATCCATTCCAAAGATAGTGAATATTAGAAATATTGCAAGATCGATTACTAGGCCTCTACCGTATAACTAAAATAACATCTTTTTATAATTTCAGTAAACATAAATGTCTATTCAATGGAACATGTGGGGACCAAAACTCCCATGTCTAAACTGGTATCCCGTGTTACATCGATTTTAATATGTACCTGACACCATTATGCAACCAATCCCTGAAGGTATTACCTCTACCTACCTTCCATGTCAATCCAATCTCTCATCCTAAACCTTGGATACCACTGTATCATGATCTATCCCTCCAAAGGTACCCCTTTTTACAATAAATTTATGAACAATGATCATGATTCCTAAATCCCACCTCAAATAATAAATAGTTATTGATAAAAAATAGGGTATATAATTAAAACATATTGGAGTTGTTACAATTTATGATATGATAAATGTGTGATAACATAATAACACCTGAAACACCATATCATAAAAAATTAAATAAATCCAAATTAAATGGATGTATTTTTTTAAAAAAATAGACAACTATAAAAAGTAAACTACGTGTAAAAAATAAAATCCTTGGTAGGTACCATGAATTAGCTAATAATTCATGAACTATCCATAAGCTAGAAAAAATCAACAAGATCACCAACCAACTATTGTAAACCTAAAATAATTTTTATATACACATAGTGTGAGTATAACATGATTTATCTTTGTGATCATAAATATATCCTCATGTGAAGTGGACATATAAATATTGCTAAATCACATTGAAAAACGTGAATTCAACTCTTCACCAATCCAAGAATTCTTTGTTCCCTAACTCACAGTGTCTTGGTTTTTCCATATGTCCCATACATGGGAACATATAATAAAATAGAAAAATAATGTAATATGATACCACTTCCCCCTGAGTTTTCCACTCTACCCTAACATCACACATCTATATTAATCTCTCTCTAAATTTAATCCAAACTGATTAGTCCTTGGCTATGTATCCATACAGTCTTCATGTTCATCAAATCATCCCACTATCACAGGCCATGCACCTCATGCAACACATCATCACTTAATCACATGATATGCCTCGATGTAGTTTCTGATTAGTTTCCAGTAGCCATAATTTCCAATTTTTCATGTATTATAACATAATTCATCAATACCAGTATATTTCATACAATTAATAATCCCTATGACACTATATATGTGTAAAAAACTATTAAATTAACTAAAAAAAATTAAATGACTCTGTACTTTAATATAGAGAAGATAAAAATCAAGCATACCATAATATTATTCAACTATGATATGGGGGAGTGGAAATCATTTTAGAAATCCATCTATTCGTACCAAAAAATATTTTGAAAAGGAAACCCTAATTGATTCCACTTTGAGTAAATCAACCAACCTATATGGGTGGTTTAGTTTATGAAATCAGAAAACATAAAAGATACAATGTTGATAAGAACCACAATATGGCCTTTTTAAATGTCTTATGATCAACTATAACTATAATCACTCATACACCCAACTGTAACTTTTATTTAATATATATAATGTAAACACAAATTCATTCATGAAGATATCACCAAATTAATAATTTTGATTTAAAATTTCACATTACATTAATTAATTCCAAGCTAATAATTAATATTAAACCATTTATATTTCATTAAAAACTCAATGAAGTACATGTAATCTAGAATGTTCCTACGTGTTCCATTATTTAATGAGATTTTCAACATTTTCATTCAACTAAAGAAACAAAATCATGGGTTAAAACATTTATTAATCATTATAAATCAAAAATTATTATTACAATAGGAAATATCATATTTCATAATAATATAAATTCATTAAATAATAAAAATAAAGTACCTCAAGCATTTGGAAATGGACTATAGAAATAAGAAAAAAACCATCAAGACTCATATAATAGATTTTTCATTCATGTAATTATCTTTCAACTCAATAATTGGAAACCACATCTTTAACCATTAAATTAATCCTAACATCATCCCCAAATAAACTGTGCATATAAACATGAATCCATCCCACCATCATATTTACGATCATCTAACAGAAACCCACTCCATCCCCCACATATATCAGCAATCCATCAGTCTTAATATGATCAAATCTTTAACTTTATAATGTATTATATCTGGGGGAAAATATTAGGAAAAACAGTAAAATTTTCACCCGGGCACATAGCCCAAAATATATAGAATCCCCAAATTTTATTAAAATGTTATCACTCAACACTAAAAAAGCATACTTATACAGAATATAGTTTATCTTATTTCATGGATTAAGTGATTCATTTTTCACACGTTATAAATACATTTACCTCATTCCCACAGTTAGTATAATATATAATCTTTCAAAACACAATCTAAATCAAAACATCCTCTAAAACGGTCTTTATAGATGAATAATTCATCTAACACACCTCCTTATTATTTTAAATAATAAGTATTATCATCTTCATTTTCATTATCTAATTAAATTACAATATGGAATAAAAATGTTAATTAATATTCTATGAGACTTTATTTGTTTTATATTTTCTTATAGGAATTAATAGATTCAGTAAAGATGAATATCTATATCATTTACAAAGCAATCATTAATTAATTTCATTCTATAAACATTTTAATAAATTTAATCATTATAAAACATGGCATAATAAATTGGATCAAAATTCATATATATAGTTTGCACACTATCTTTAAAACAACATGAAAACTGTTATCATGTTAGAAAACTCATTTGATTTCGATGACAGTGAATCATTTGTTTTAATTATATTATTTTAGTTATTCATAAATTTAAGTTCATTAACATAGAAAGAGGTAAATAATTATTACATTATGATTTATTGTAAAATAATAGGTACTGAAATTAATCCCAATCATTAAGGAATAATTGTTCATCAATCAAGAAAAAAATGATAATAAAGATCCCTAACCACCCCTTTTGAAAGGAAACTACTTACCGCCATGATTTTGTGCCACAATTGACATTTAATCATTAAAAAATATTTATGGATATTGTATATCAATTGAAATACAATGGATATAAACAATTGGAGGAAAATGTTCAATTAGATAAATACAAAAATTAAAAGGGAAAAAATTTTCTTGGAGCACCACAAATTCATCATTGCAAGATATGGATAATTCCCATTCAAAAGGGAATAAAAATTTATTAAGATAGCTCTTATTTTATACTATGTTAAAGAGATAATGGTATTTTTTCTATAAAACTATGGGTGTATTCCATTTTATAGATTCACTATAAAGATAATTATCATGAAATGAATGGGACATTCACTTCATAAAATGTTCTTGTTTTAAGACATACTTAAAAACAGATCTCATAGATCCAATATACATGACTCAAGTCATGTGATGTAAATAAATTTCATTATGTGAGTTTATAAAATGTATTTATCATTGACAATACTCTTCTCTTTCACATAGTAAATATACCATAATGATCATGAATATACCCAATGGATTTCTCTAATGGTAGGTGTAAATAACCACTTCTATCAAGAACTACCTACTAGCATTGATAACAACACCTAACACCAATAATTTTACTTTCATTTAGATAATATCTCTCAAAATCCATGGATATAATTCTAGTATACCTTCAAGAACCACTTTCATCAGAAAAAGGAAAATGAATTGTCTAGAATTATATCGAACATTATATTATACTATTATATTAGATATGATTCTCTAATTTTACTAGTATATCATAATTATATTTTTGGGGACATAACTTATTAAAGTGGGAGATTATAGAACCCTAGTATTATACACCATATAAAATTTTATGACATTAAAAAATTGACAGATTCTCATACAAAAAACATAGAATCTCAATGAACCATGAAATAGTACATAATCGTTAAAAATTTATCTATAGATTTCGTGGGAAAAAATACTGGTAATTGATTATTAAATAAATATAGAAATAAGAAATAATGAAAATTATTAATACTAAGACATTGATGATATTAAATTATAATATAATAATAACTAATTATATTAATTTTTCGAATAAAATATAATTGAATTTTATACACATAATTTTATGATAAAAATAATATTATCGACACATCGTATTATACATTATAATAATTTTTTTTAAATATTTTTAAATAATTTGCAGGAAGTAAGAATAATAATATTTAATAATTAAAAATAACACATTTAGAAATAATTTTCATTATATATTTTTTGTTCAATTAAGTTGGTAAATTTTTAAATTTTTAAATAGTTATTTTAATAAATTTCCTATATTTTTTATTAGTCATAATAATATTACCTAATAATAGTTTTTTTTAATTTGTTTTCAAATAAATTTTATTAAGATGAATAATAAATTATTAATGATTTGTAATATATCATTATTTAATGGAAATATAAATAAAAAATCAAGGCTTATTTTATTCAGACCCTTTTTATTGTATATTTATATTTATAAATTATTTTAAAATGTTTAGGGATCCATTTTTTATAATATAAATCTCATATTTTATATTATAGAATCTTATGAAATAATTTACTATAAAAAATATTTTATTCAATTATATAAAAAATTATATTTCCTCACATGTAAATAGTTAATATAAAAATATTTATTATAATATATATAGTAACAAGCAACTTATATGTAATATTTTAAATTTTATTTTAATCATAACATTATTTTTAACGTGATTAATGTTAATGACAATGATAATGGGGATTGTGTTATTGAAAAATATTTTATTTATTTATATTTTGTAATTTTTATCTGATAAATTAAAAAATTATTTTATTTAAATACTATGAAATAATTTCTCATATATATATATATATATATATATTATCACTCATTTAATTGGTATTTAATTTCACATAATATTAAGGAAACATAATTGTGAGAAACATTATTTTACATAAAATATTTTTCTATTATATTAAATGTTTTAATTTAAGTTCTATTTCTCTCTTGTTTTTAAAAATATTTATATATTATAGTGGCTAAATTTTGGTATACCACACACATTTATTTTATTATTGTAATAAAATATAATTAGGAAAGAAATTGTGTTTCTATGAGAATATTTATAGGGAAAAAAGTAAAAGTAAAAAACACATGAATATATTACATGAAAAATTTATAATATGTTTGTTCAAATAAATCTTATATAACTTCATGATCTTATATCGCCCAGATATCCATAATTTCTCATATTTCGAACAATTAACCCATAAATACTGTCATTTAATTATTGAAAAATAATGGGTGCTGCAAAATATATCTTTCATTCACTTATAAAATGGGATCACTCATACCCTCTCAACGTTTCACATCCATTTCAAAATATCCATTCATCCATAAAATATAAATCACATAAATAAATTAATTTCATGAAATAATTACACTCGGAACATAAATTTATCATATTTTATTCATTTTCTAGGAAACATTCAAAATAATGTTTATGTTCCCAATCAGATTTTATCTTAAACCATTAATTTTTTTTCAAACATTTCCCTTTAAAACCATACTAACTATTCTAATAAAATTAAATCAGCTTCAATATTATACTAAATTTTTATTATATTAAATGATTAATAAATATCTATTATTTTCAATACAAATGGAAAAAAATAACACTGATAATTTGTTTAGATAGTCTACTATATCCACAGTGTGACGACATTTGATATTTAAAATACCCTATTAATTGTATATAAAGATGGAATTAGTGAACAAATTTTAGATATATTATTAAATTATAATTTTAATGAGACCAATTATATTCAATCATCCCTCCCACTAATTCATTGATAATTAAAAAAATTAATCATGAGTTTTATAAAATACACCATCCATGAAGTATGATATATTGTTTATAATAAAATAAATTTTTATTTTATAAACACTATTAAATTATAAATAATAAAATTAACAATTAAAAATAATTTCATTATTATACTTTGAAGATGATATTATTAATATATAACCGACATACATACCCATACTAACCAATTAATAATGGAATGTTCATTATTAAGTTGTTCTCACCACCTTCATGAATTATGCTATATTGTAATTTAATGGATGAATATGAGAACATAATTATTGATTATATATGACATAAATAATTAAATAAAGATATTATTTTTGTTCTAGAATAGAAACTTTAAATTTGAACACATTTATTATGATACAACCATGTATTGGATAAAAATCACCGAGACATTCATGGCTTATATTTTCATAACAAAAAACCATAACTAAATACACTATAAATTGAAATTAAAACATTACAAATAACACAAATCAATATTTAATGTACCTTTATTATATTTTTATGGTAGTCCATCGGTTAATAATGAATAAAAAATCTACTATTATGAAACCATTTCAAATGAAAAAAATATATCAAAACTTATATTGAAATTTTATATTATAAAACATGTATGCACGTATAGAATAATTATAAATTTTTATTACTAAAGTATATATATATATGTTAATAATGATATATATAATATTATTATGATAATTATTTTTTTATATTGAGATTCAAGAGAATTAGTGGAAGTCATATATAATGATAAGGGGTTTTGAATCATAATTTTGCTTCAATGAGATATAATTCATGTGAAACAATTAATTTTTTTTGTTTATTTACTGAAAATTGATTAATTTAATCATAACTTTTCTAGAAATATATGGTTTTTAGAAATCCATTAGATGATATTATATCCTTGTATTTTCATTTAAAAATATTATAATGTAGTGAGGGTTCATTATCTTGAATTTGTGATCAAATTTCATATTGTATGCATTAATTACTACAAAATTAATATTTAATAACATTTCTATATCATTTTTATGCTATTTATTTTTCCATTTGTGATAATATCCATCAAGGAATTTTGATTCTAATGTTTCAAAATCTATAACTATCATTTTTCTTTGATTTCAATTCTATGAGTCATAATCGATAACATGAACCACTATTCAATTATATATATCGAATTCACATATTTATAACCTTACAGTATAATGAATTGCAAACATTTAATTTTATTTGAGGTTCATGATATCCCTATTTAGTTTTTTTATTATTATGTTACCCTTTATAGAAATGTTATTTCCCAAAAAAATAATTATTTGAGTCATGATTTATTATGATATAAAAGATTATTTTTCAATTTTAATGACTACGTATTGGATTTATTATGTCATGATTATTTCAATATTCATGATATTCAATTCTTAAATTCATTTTCATTATTTCAATGCATTTTTATTACTGGTTTTTCTAATTCACAGAGGTTATAAATTAAAATATCCTTTATTGAGGCATGTTATGAATTATGATCCTATAATCATTTTTAGGTTATATATATTACAATTTCTACATGTTAGATCATGATTCAATATTTACTCGTGGTACAAACTGTTTTATATCAATTTCACTTTATCTAATATTGGAATAATCATTATCCAAATCCAAAAAAAATCTTTATATTACACATTAAACTTGAATAGGTAAACATTCACCATGAATCATTGATTGGATTTTATAAAATTTATCCAATTTATATATTAGGAATGTATTGACATCATATATGTTTTTATTGCAATATAATTTTTTTATTTATGTATGAGATTTTTTTGGTTACTCACTAACTATCTATATTATCATTCTATAATAATTATTATTATGTTATTCCCTTTATATAACCATAATGTATTATATTTCCTTATTTTTGTATCTCAATAATGTTGTTTATTTATTTATATGGATATTTATACATTTTATTGATAATAATATATATTTATTGGTAAATAACATATAAATATGGTAGTTCTGGGTGGGTTATGGAGTTATATAATCCCTTAATGAATGTATTATTATCAGGAGATAAAATCCTTTATTATTCTGGGTATACCTACCTAACAAAAACATTTTGTCACTATTGTGACATTGATAGAATGACTAATGTCCTAGTTGAGGGATCTATGAGAGTAATTATGATTTATCAAAGTCCATGATGGTAAAGACGATAATTTCTTGAATTATTCAACTAATTTAGAATAATTTAGTTATTTTTATCAGTGTTATTACATATATTACATTTTAATCAATGAATTATATCCAATCACATGTTATTAGTTATATTGAATAATTATATTTTCAGTTAATACCAACCATTTTTTTCATTCAATTTTTATTCGTATAAATATTCTAATATATGATTTATCTTATGAATCTTATAAAGGTAAAATCTTTAAAAAAAATATTTATGAAATTTTTAACCTATATTATAACGAATACATGAAAATAATCCTGAGTTTAATATCCATATAATATTAAAAAAAAAATTCAAAATACTATAACATAAAATAATTACATTTTTTAACCTCATTAGAGTAATCTTGACTCTCATATGTATTCATAATTCATAATTGGGAAACCAAAAGAAACATATAAGAAAAATCATTATTTATACATCCTTGTAAGGGAATAAACTGGATAAAAAATTATAAAATGGAATGGAAAATATTATATCATAATGATGCTGGTCATAATCATGGAATCCAGACATATTTAAATGAATATCTATGTGAATGGAATAAAAATTAACATATCATAAGAGCATTGAATAATTAAAAATAGTGGAAATGATCTAAAATTTACATCATAACCATAATTCCAGGACACATGCATAGTCAATGTGAATTTGTGGGCTTAGAAAACTATCTAGGAATTATATATGGATTGGATCACTTCCTCCACACCATGATATCATTAGTTATGGAAACATTAGATAATATATTTGAGAGCTATATAATTTTGTACCCACACTCATATAATAATTTTCATACACATGTTTTAAAAATGGGAAAATTAAACCATATAAGTGCATAAAACATGGGAAAAACCCATGAGAATGATCTTGGTTTCCTGATCTTATTTCAAGGAAAAATTTATTGGTATAATATTTTTATTCCGAAGAAAATAAAGAACAAAATTTCATTAGACTTTAGAATTTAAAAGAAAAAGATGGTTTGATCATAGAATCATATAAATCCATAAATCCCTATAATAGATTAAATAATTAAAATATTAGATCAAAAATATAAATACTATTCAAGAATATGAAAAGTATTTTTAAAAAAAAATTCATTATAATTTATATTTAAAGTTATAATTGAACACAATATTATCAAAATAAATTAATGATGAATTTTAAAACATATTTATTGTTTAAAATAATTTTATGGGTTTCACGGTAAATGTGAAATAATTATTAAGAAAATGACACTAAATCAATTTACATAAAAGTTATTATTTTTATGAAAACAAAAAAAAATTAAAATCCCAATATTTTTTGGGATATTAAACTTGTTCTATATTTATGTAACATATAAAAAATTAAAAAAATTACATGATATGATGTGTTCCTGAAATTTGAGTTAAAGATAGAGAAACCATTATAAAAATGTTATGAAGGGCTCTATGAAGACCATTAACAATATTTATAAAAGAATTCTTAACTAATACATATTCCTAAAAAAATATATTAGTATCATCAAAAACACCAATAGTTAACTTGTAATTATATTAGTATTTCCCATTGTCTAGTTTATTGTGAAATGTTTTTTATTTACTAAATATTTTCTTCTCTCCTAACATGCCTAGGGTTATATGGTTGATTTTTACCTGATTCTATTGACATGTTGTGAATTATTATATTTACCTTAAAAAATTAAATTCAAATACTCCAAAATATCAACATCCTTAAAAATAATATTTTTATACATGAAATAATTTTCAAAATCATCTATTTTAGGAGATAATGAAAATGTATTTTTTCATGGATGTGGATGTAGTAGTCCACACATACACAAAAAAAATAATTACCTTTCAATAAAATTCAATTGAGACAAAAATGGTTATTTATATATGAATTATAAAGAATATGTAAAAAATATAATGATTCAAAATGTCTATATTTGGTTTAATAAATGAATAGACGTGTGGAAAAATATTTTTTATATCTTAATATCAGAGGTTTTCAATCGAAAACTATATTTGATGCTAGTTTTTTTCTTCTAGGTTCCCTAGGGATGAATAATTGTTGTAAATGATATATAAATAAACATCATAATTATTTTTTTGGGGACATTACTTATTAAAGTAGGAGATTATAGAACCCTAGTATTATAAATCATATAAAATTTTACGATAGTAAAAAATTGATTGATTCTGATACAAAAAATAGAGAATCTCAATGAACCATAAAATAGTACCTAATCGTTAAAAATTTTTCTATAGATTTTGTGGGAAAAAATAAAGGTAATTGATTATGAAATAAATATAGAAATAAGAAATAATGATAATTATTAATACTAAGACATTGATAATACTAAATTATAATATAATAATAACTAATTATATTAATTTTTTGAATAAAATATAACTGTTTTTTTACACATAATTTTATGATAAAAATTATATCATCGACACATCATATTATTAAATATAATAATTTTTTTCCTAAATATTGTTAAATAATTTACAGGAAGTAAGAATAATAATATTTAATAATTAAAAATAATTCATTTAGAAATAATTTTCATTATATATTTTTTGTTCAATCAAGTTGTTAAATTTTAAAATTTTTTAAAAAATATTTTAATAAATTTCCTACATTATTTATTAGTCATAATAATATTACCTAATAATAGGTTTTTTAATTTGTTTTCAAATAAATGATATTAATAAGAATAGTAAATTATTAATGATTTGTAAAATATCATTATTTAATTGAAATATAAATAAAAAATCAAGCCTTAATTTATTCAAACACTTTATAGTGTATATTTATATTTAAAAATTATTTTAAATTGTTTAGGAATCCATTTTTTATAATATAAATATCATATTTTATATTATAGAATCTTATGAAATAATTCACTCTTAAAAATATTTTATTCAATTATATTAAAAATTATATTTCCTCATATGTAGATAGTGAATATAAAAATATTTATTATAATATTTATAGTTACAAGAACCTTATATGTAATATTTTTAATTTTATTTTAATCATAACATTATTTTTACTGTGATTAATGTTAATGACCATGATAATGGGGAATGTGTTATTGAAAAATATTTTATTTATTTATATTTTGTAATTTTTATCTGATAAATAAAAAAATTATTTTATTTAACTACTATGAGATAATTTCTCATATAAATATATATATTTTATCAATCATTTAATTGGTATTTAATTTCACATAATATTATGTAAAAATAATTGTGAGAAACATTATTTTACATAAAATAGGTTTCTATTATATTAAATTCTTTAATTTAAGTGCTATTTATCTCTTGTTTTTAAAAATATTTAGATATTATAGTGGCTAAATTTTGGTCTACCAAACACATTTATTTTATTATTGTAATCAAATATAATTAGGAAATAAATTGTGTTTCTATGAGAATATTTATAAGGAAAAAAGTAAAATTAAAAAACACATGAATAAATTACATGAAAAGTTTATAATATGTTTGTTAAAATAACTCCTAGAAAACTTCATGATCTTATATCACCCAAATATCCATAATTTCTCTCATTTGGAACATTTAACCCATGAATACTATCATTTCATTATTGAAAAATAATGGGTGCTGCAAAATATATCTTTTATTCACTTATAAAATGGGATCACTCACACCCTATCAACGTTTCACATCCATTTCAAAATATCCATTAATCCATAAAATATAAATCACTTAAATAAATTATTTTCATGAAATAATTACGTTGGGATCATAAATTTATCTTATTTTATTCATTTATAGGAAACATTCAAATAATGTTCATGTTCCTAATGAGATTTTATCTTAAACCATAAACTTGTGTTTTCAATCATTTACCTTTAAAACAATACTAACTATTGTAAAAAAATTAAATCAGCTTCAATATTATACTAAATTTTTATTATATTAAATGATTAAAAAATATCTATTATTTCCCATACACATGGAAAAAAATAACAATTATAATTTGTTTAGATAGACTACTCTATCCACAATGTGATGACATCTGATATTTAAAATACCCTATTAATTTTATATAAAGATGGAATTAGTGAACAAATTTTAGAAATATTATTAAATTATAATTTTAATAATACCAATTATATTCAATCTCCCCTCCCAATCATTCATTGAGATTTAAAAAAATTAATCATGTGTTTTATAAAATACCCCCTCCATGAAGTATCATATCTTGTTTATAATAAAATTAATTTTTTATTTTTTAAACACTATTAAATTATAAATAAAAAAATTAACAATTAAAAATAATTTCATTGTTATACTTTGAAAATGATATTATCAATATATAACCGCCATACATACCTATACTAACCAATTAATTATGGAATGTTCATTATTAAGTTGTTCTCACCACCTTCATGAATTATGCTATAATGTTATTTAATGGATGACTATGGAACATAATTACTAATTTTATATGACATAAATAATTAAATAAATATTTTTTTTTCTAGAATAGAAACTTTACAAATGAACAAATTCATTATGATACCACCATTTATTGGATAAAAATCACTGAGACATTCATGCGTTATATTTTCATAAAAAAACCATAACTAAATACACTAAATATTGAAATTAAAACATTAAAAATAACACAAATCAATATTTAAAGTACCTTTATTATATTATTATGGCAGTACATGGGTTAATAATGAATAAAAAATATATTATTATGAATCCATTTCAAATGAAAAAAATAAATCGAACCTTATATTGAAATTTTATATTATAAAACATGTATGCACATATAGAATAATTATAAATTATTATTACTAAAGTATATATATATATATGTTAATAATGATATATATAATATGATTATGATAATTATTATTTTATATTGATATTCAAGAGAATTAGTGGAAGTCATATATAAAGATAAGGGTTTTTGAATCATGATTTTTCTTCATTGTGATATAATTCCAATTAAACAATTATTATTTTTTGTTTATTTACTGAAAATTCATTAATTTAATCATAAATTATCTAGAAATAAATTGTTTTTAGAAATCCATTTGATGATATCACATCCTTGTATTTTAATTTAATAATATTATAATGTAGTGAGGGTTCATTATCTTGAATTTGTGATCAAATTTCCTATTATATGCATTAATTACTACCGAATTAATATTTAATAACATTTCTATCTCATTTTTATGCTATTTAATTATCTATTTCTGATAATATCCATCAAGGAATTTTGATTCTAATGTTTCAAAATCTATAAATATCATTTTAATTTTCTTTCAATTACATGAGTCATAGTCGATAACATGAACCACTATTCAATTATATATATCGAATTCACATCTTTATAACCTTATAGTATAATGGATTACAAACATTTAATTTTATTTGAGATTCATGATATCCCTATTTATTTTCTTTATTATATTGTTACCCTTTATAGAAATGTTATTTTCCAAAAAAATTAATTATTTGAGTCATGATTTATGATGATATGAAAGAATATTTTTCAATATTAATGACTACATATTTGAATTATTATATCATGATTATTTCAATATTCATGATATTAAATTATTAAATTCATTTTCGTTATTTCACTAGTTTTATATTAATGGTTTTTCAAATTCATAGAGGTTGTAAATTAAAATATCCTTTATTGAGGCATGTTATAAATTATGATCCTATAATCATTTTTATGTTATATATATTACCATTTATACATGTTAGAACATGATTCAATATTTACTCATGGTAAAGAGTGTTTTATATCAATCTCACTTTATTTAATATTTGAATAATATTTATCCACATCCATCAAAATTCATTATATTACACATTAAACCTGAATTAGTAAACATTCACCATCAATCATTGAATGGATTTCATAAAATTTATCCAATTTATATATTAGGAATTTATTGACATCATATATGTTTTTATTCCAATATAATTTTTTTTTGATTTATGTAGGAAATTTTTTTGGTTACTCATGAACTATCTATATTCTCATTCTATATTTATTATGATTATGTTATTCCATTTATATAACAGTAATGTATTATATTTCCTTATGTTTGTATCTAAATAATGTTGTTTATTTATTTATATGGATATTTATACATTTTATTGATAATAATATATATTTATTGGTAAATAACATAAAATAAGGTAGTTCTTGGTGGGGTATGGAGTTATATAATCCCTCAATGTATCTATTATTATCAGGAGACAAAATCCTTTATTATTATGTGTATACCTACCTAACAAAAACATTTTGTCACTATTGTGTCATTGATGGAATGAATAATGTCCTAGTTGAGGGATCTATGAAAGTAATTATGATTTATCAAAGTCCATGATGGTAAAGAGGATGATTTCGTGAATTATTCAACTAATTTAGAATAATTAAGTTATTTTTATCTGTGTTATTTCATATATTAAATTTTCATCCATGAATTATATTCAATCACATGTTATTAGTTATATTGAATAATTATATTTTTAATTTATACTAATCATATTTTTCATTCCATTTTCATTAATAGAAATATTCTAACATATGGTTTCTATTACGAATATTATAAAGATAAAATCCTTAAACAAAAATATTTTTGAAATTTTTAACCTATATTATAAAAAATACAGGAAAATAATCCTGAGTTTAATATCCATATAATATTATAAAAATAAATTCAAAATCATATAACCTAAAATAATTGCCTTTTTAACCTCATTAGAGTTATCTTGACTCTCTTAGTTATTCATAATTCATAATTGGAAAACCAAAAGAAACATATAAGAAAAATCATTATTTATAAATCCTTATAATGGAATAAACTGGATAATAAATTATAACATTGAATGGAAAATGTTATATCATAATGATACTGTTCATAATCATGGAATCCAGACATATTGAAATGAATATCTATGTGAATGGAGTTAAAATTGATATATCATAAGAGAATTGTATAATTAGAAATAGTGGAAATCATCTAAAATTTACATTATAACCATAATTCCAGGACACATACATAGTCAATGATAATTTGTGGGCTTAGAAAACTACCGACCTACTATATATGGATTGGATCACTTCCCCCACACCATGATATCACTAGTTATGGAAACATTGACCAATAGATTTGAGAGCTATATAATTTTGTACCCACACTCATATAATAATTTTCATACACATGTTTGAAAAATGGGACAATTAAACCATATATTTGCATCAAACATTGGAAAAACCCATGAGAATGATCTTGGTTTCCTGATCTTATTTCAAGGAAAATTTTATTGGTATAATATTTATATTCCTAAGAAATTAAAGAACAAAATTTCATTAGAACATAGAATCTAAAATGAAAAGATGGTTTGATCATAGAATCATATAAATCCATAAATGCCTATAATAGATTAAATAATTGAAATAATAAATCAAAAATATAAATACTCTTCTAGAATATGGAAAGTATTTTTTAAACAAATTTAATTATAATTTTTATTTAATGTTATAATTGAACACAATAGTTTCTAAATAAATTAATGAAGAATTTTAAAATCTATTTATTGTTTATAATAATTTTAAGGGTGTCATGGTAAATTTGAAATACATATTTAGAAAATTACACTAAATCAATTTACATAAAAGTTATTATTTTTATGAAAACAAAAAAATTTAAAATCCCAATATTTTTTGGGATATTAAAATAGTTCTATATTTATGTAACATAAAAAAAATTATAAAAATTACATGATATGATGTGTTCATGAAATTTGAGTTTTAGATAGAGAATCCATTAGAAAAATGTTATGAGGGGAGCTATGAAGACCATTAACAATAAGTCAAAAATAATTATTAACTAATACTTAAAATCCTAAATAAATATATTAGTATCATAAGAAACACCAATAGTTACCTTGTAATTATATTAGTATTTACCATTGTCTAGTTTATTGTGAAATGTTTTTTATTTACTAATTATTTTCTTCTCTTCTAACATGCCTAGGGTTATATGGTTGATTTTTACCTATTTATATTGACAAGTTGTGCATTATTATATTTAACTTAAAAAATTAAATTCAAATACTCCAAAATATCAAAATCATTAAAAGTAATATTTCTATACATGAAATAATTTTCTAAATCATCTATTTTAGGATATAATAAAAATGTATTTTTTCATGGATGTGCATGTAGTAGTACACACATACACACAAAAAATAATTACCTTTCAATAAAATTCATGTGAGGCAAAAATGGTTATTTATATATTAATTGTAAATAATATGTAAAAAATAAAATTAGTCAAAATTTTTGTATTTGGTTTAATTATTGAATAGAGGTGTTGAAAAATATTTTATATATCATTATATCAGAGGTTTTCAATCGAAAACTATATTTGATGCTAGTATTTTTCATCTTGATTCCCTAGGGATGAATAATTACTGTAAAATATATATAAATAAACATCATAATATAAATGATATAATATGAATTATATAAATGGGGTTTGGAAAAATAAGGATAAGAAATTTTTTTTAAAAGAAAGTCTAAGAAGAAAACAACTCAACATGAAGAAATATTTATTCCATGAAATTCAGAAAGAAAAATAATGTATTCAACAAAATTAATAAGGCCAACGAATTA
The DNA here is from genome assembly GCA_963277665.1 of Viscum album. Taxonomy (NCBI): domain Eukaryota; kingdom Viridiplantae; phylum Streptophyta; class Magnoliopsida; order Santalales; family Viscaceae; genus Viscum; species Viscum album. The sequence continues at coordinate 22,278,670 of OY728120.1, read as the reverse complement.
TGGTCGTTTTATTTTTTTTCTAGGATGATTAAATTGTAATATTTCTATTTAGGAAACTGATGTAATGTTTTTTCCCTGAATAATTGTATTTGATCAGTTTTATATATAATTAAAATGTAACATTCAAGGGAATAATTGCAAGGGGAATTAAGGGAAATGAAATAATGTTTTGTTGGGTTAGGTGTGTAATGCGGGTAAGACATGTAGTTAAGAATACAAAAAATATAAAAATTAATAATATTATGATTATTGATCATGTAATCAATGGAATAATTGTGGAAAATTTTATTGCTCACAGAAATAGTAATTTGTATTAATTAAATATTAATCATGGTAATAAATTTATTACATAAAATATAAGATATACCTTCTGTAAAAACTAAATTTTATTGAGTCCCAATTTTTTCATTCATTTAATGTAATATGATTTTTAAAATTATGTTGGGTATTTTTATATTTCAACACATTATATATTAGAAAATATCTTTTACAATAAAATTTGGATTTTAAAAAAAAATTATAATATGTGTTTAAAGATAATAAATTAAATAAAAATACATATAAGTAGTAAAAATGGTTTCATTGATATTAAATTAATTTTTCTATTTTGATAATATTTTAGTTTGTGATTAAATTTTCCAAAATCAGTATAATTCAGTATATAAATATGAAATATTTTTGAAACCCCAGAGAAAAATACTAGCATGATTTTTTAATTTATATTGAAATAATAATATTATTTTATTTATTTATATTAAAATATATATATACATTAATATAGAATAAATAAATAATTTTTTTAAAAACCCACCTTAACCAATATTTTTTTCTATGATTATTTCAAACCCATATTTTATTGAAATAATTTTAATTATTTTATATCATATGTATATATAATTATGTATTCTAAATGATATTTTAATAATTTTTAATTGAACAAACTATTATATCAAGAAATTAGTTTTAGTCCATGGGAATAATGATATTAGACATGATATTTTATATATATATATATAATAAAATCATTTAACATTAAATTATTCCCAATTATGAATTATTTCACCTATAATTTAAATTAATAAACTGTGGTCGAATCATATGATGTTATAACTGTTTCATGTTTTTTAGTTCCCAAATTATAAGTTTATAAATATGGGTTTTTAATGTACATTTATATAGTCAATATCTATTTGCGAAAAAATATTTTATTTATGGTCCCCTATCATAAATCATTGCTCCTCATAAGAGATATCATCCTACATTATTAAAAATTCTAGAATAATTACATTTCAAGGGTCTAGAATTTAATTCATTATGGTGTATACGTGGAAGATATCATTTAGATTAATCTTTTTTGGAGGGAGAACTAGGAAATATAAACAATTATGATGAGATACAGGATATCATAAGGGCCAATGTAACATAAACATAGATTATTATTCTTCCCAAATTTCATGCCCTTATTACAAGAATATATTTGGAGAATTTTTTTTTCAGTAACCTGAAATTCAAGGTCTCAATGATGGAAATCATCTTCAATATTATTTCCACTATAAATCTATTTTATATGTACCATAATGATTTTGACATTTCCTACCATTTATTTGATATTCATGGTTCTATAAACATTTTATCATCTACTTAATACTAACATGCATGTCATATATATCGCCTCCCATTGATGTAATTATATGGGTCCACCTCAATTACAGATAAAATCATTTGATGTATGAAGAAAAAATAAAATAAAATGTCCATCATACCCTTCTTTTAATCCTATTTGGTAATCCCACATTATCACAACCCTTTCCGCGAGGCCCATTCTATGACAACCCCAAGACGACCTCTCAAAGGCCATGGGATGGAAACTTTCACTGAAGTCATCAACATGCAAGTGTGAGGTATTTTAATAAATACCAGTACTCACACACACACCTCTCCAAGTCCCACACACTGACCAAAGAAAAAACAGTATACCAAAACAAGGTTGAGTCAAAATTACCATTCAATGAAAGTGTTCCAGAATACAAACCCAATGAAAGGACTGAAAACAACAAATTACACAATGGAAACATTGATAAAAATGTACCAAAAACCCCACTTGGTCATGAGAGTTGTGTTGATACTGGAATCCAAAGTATAATGTCATGTACACCCAGTCCTACTGGGCCTCGCTGGTCCTAATCCTCTAGACACAACACGTGTAGATGAAGCCTGTTCATGGATTATAACAATGTAATATAGAGAGACCCCAAATAAAAAGTAATGAGCACACAAAATCATAAATGTAAATCATGAAACAAAAAACATCTCACACCACGTATACGTTTAGGGTAGTGATAGAGGAAACACTAGCCACAACATTAATCACCTCAGCTGCTGGAGAACACCTCATATAATTAGTAAAATTGTATTTAAAAGTCACGATGAAGTTATTCTCACTAAACATGGACTTCTTGGTACACCTCCCCACCTCGTACCATGGGCATTTGAAGTCATAGAGAAGTGCTTCCCACCATGGGACTACAAAGTCACAGAGAAGTGGTTCCAACTAATCATGGACATCAGATTTTCTCCTCTTTTTCATGTTCTATGCTCCTAAAAATTAAAAGATAATTGATTCCCCCTGTGGTCCTATAATGTCATATAGAAGTTCTTCCCTTTGATCCATAGTCGTGTCACACATAGTCGAACATCCCTAGTCCTCAGGTCTCAACCAATCGCAGGGTTCCATACATAGAGCTAATAGGATAAGTGCTCTGTAAACCATTTTTACACTCTCTACTACCATTAATGTCCCCATAAATAATTCCAAAAACATCCTCCTCATCGTGATCATCCCAATGTCGCAAACAGCTTTTCAATCAGACGATCTGTTTGTAAGATACATGTGTTTTAATAAAAATGGCACTGTTGGATTCGAGTCTGATTCAACACTTCCATATGCCAAATGCTTTCAAAACTCAAGTATATTAGCTCAAAATTTACGCCTCGTTTCAAGGTTCCTTGTTCTGTAGATGATACCTCAATCAGACACCCAGTATGTGAGTTATTAGCATTTTAGTAACAAGGGACTGGTCGCGTATGGGCCCAGTCTGACCTGGTGAGGCCTACCTGACCAACCCGACCAAACCGACCCAGGGGTCCAACATACCCTGATATAAAATTGACTAACTCAACCTGAATAGGTTTGCATCTGTGTTCGTCCGGTCTATTCACACCAATGTACCGGGCCCAAATGGCCTACCTAAACCTGGTACGGTATGGCGGAGGGTCCATCCAAACGTGTTGCCCTGCAACCCGCTCTAGTCCGGCCCATCCCGAAGGGCACGAGTCTAGCCTTACGGAGATGGTCTTACCCACTAGTAACGGGTCTATATCGCCAAGCGAATCTGACCTGATGGTTGGGGCACAGCCCAGCAACCGGATTCCCAGCCACATGATAAGATCGTGCTTCTCTACCTCACTCGGATGCGTTAGCCGCACCACATCCTATCCCCTCGGCCCCACGGTTTGTCATGGGGCCTCCTTGTCTTACCATGGCCTATGGAAAATGGATTGTCTAGATGAATTGGGTGGCCCGGATGTGGGCCACCGTAATCCATGAGGCACCCCACCTAGTGTTGCGTCCTTTGTTTTTACAGCCTAATGGCAGTGGTCTGCAGCCACTGCAGCGCGCCAACAGGTGCACCACTCCTCCCAGATGCCAGTGTGGCCTACGACACTCCATCTTGCTGACCAAAATTCCATTGGTGTGTTCCAAAACCACTTCCATTGAGGTTAATGCCATCATGTGTGGTAGCTTATCCTTCCGCTGACAACCTGACATGCACTAGTGGTTCGTTCTTTACACCACATACATTTATGGACTTTAGATTTCTCCAACATTGCTGGGAAGGAATAAATCATCCTCACTATTATTTTTAGAATGTGAACGTTAGGGAAGCACAATAGGAGGTTCTTAGTCCTTGTTTGTTTCATCCTGGGACCTCCGCATTAGAGGTTTATAATCAATAGGGAGGCTCTTTGATTGTAGTTTCATCATACAAAAAAATCATAATCCCAGATAAAGATATTAAAAATAGTGTTATAATCCTACATAAATCCAAGAAGCGTGGGTGAACCTGTTCATGGGGTGATCCACGTTCTTCTTTTTAGAAATATAATGGGTATGAACATCAAATATCATATAAAACCCCTACCTCTTTAATGTGTGATTCCAAAGAGTTTGTTCTCGATGCTTTAATGTATCAATGTCTCTTCCAACTCTATTCATCGAGGATCCATGAAGTCGATGGAGTCTCTCTATCATTCCTCATCATTATTCATTTTAGAAAAAATTCATCGGAGTTTTGTTAGAGAATCGTCTATTTTTATTTCCCAAACCCCACACATAGGATTATTTAAGTAAAAAAAAGGCACAATGGAGCTCTGCCCATGAATAATACTCACTAAATTAGCCTCATTTAATGAGCCCCAAATAATTATCCATTAAGGTAATATATGGTCGATTTTGAACGGGATGTTATCGAACCACCATTAATGTGCCCTGTCACCACCTTTTCGCTGCACTGCAGCATCATCATCCACCACTAAACGGTGAGAAAAGAAAATAAATAATTCATTTAAATTATTTTATTATTTTTCGTGAAAATTAAAAAGAATAACTTTTTCTATACTCCCTTCCCAGATGATGTTAATTCATTTTCTGGTGATTCTTGGAATTTCAAATTCAACAGTTCCCTTAGATTATCGATCTGAGAAACAGTTCAAAAGTTACAGAATCTCATTCTCACGTTTATGGAACTTACATTAAAATTTTCAAAATTTTACTTTCACCCACGACTCGGACTGGTCGAGTTTGGATCAAACTATGGGGAACACACCCATAGGAGTTCAAAAGAACTCTCAGATTATCAATATGATATATAGTTTAAAAGTTATGAATATTTTAAAATAAAATAATTGACTATAAATTATTTTTTCCACGGCAAAAAACTAATTTCCACGAGTTCAATAGTGATCTCAGATTTTTAATCTGAGTCACCATTTGTGAATTATATGCAGTTTAAGAATAAATTAATTTTATTTTATTATTTTATTTATAATTATGCTATTATTTGGGTTTTCTCAATGGAGGTTTTCCCTGACAACAATTAAGTCAAACCTGTGGTAATTCTTTCATTTTAAATGTAATGGAGCCCTCATATTTCTGATCCAATATAATTATTAGGTGTTATTAAACTTATTCATGAAACCTGCTCCGACATGATATTTTAAGCGTAACATTTCTCAACAGATCATTCCAGACACTCTGGTCATCAGAATCATGTTGCATTAGAGTGTGTAGTCTTTAAATAATTCCATATATTAAAAAAATAACTGGAATTTCGGGACATTACATTCTCCCCACCATATGGATTTACAAACCTAAAATCCAAAACAACATAAAATCAAAAAAATTGGTGGTATTGAGCACGAATCTGTGCCTCCTTCTTCCATGTTCTCTAATGGAGGTTATCGTGCTGCCACCAAAAATTTAATTGAGGAATCGACCATCGATGAAGGACCCAATCATTTTGATCCTCTATCTCCACAATGAACTCTAAAAACATCTCCCCATTGTCAATGTTTAGACACCCTAGTCGATGACCTGCGAGGGATCATGCACGTACCTCCTCAGCTGCCACAACAACAAAAACATCATGAAATCAGTGCATCGATGTGCATAGAGATACCCAATATTCTACCTCACCAACTCCACTAAGAAACTAAAAAGTCCAAATAAATAATGGTGATAACATGCGGCCTCAACCAAAATTATTCTATCACCATCAGGGAATGGCCCAAATAAATAATGGTGTCCCTTCCCAATCATTAATGGTCTCAATATCTTTGTCGCCAATAATTACATCAGAGGTCTTGGTACATTGTCTCCATATTAGGATGTACCACAAAAGGGGATGTATGAAAGTCCCTCCACACATCCTCTTGTAATGTCACTGGTACCATGCTTTGTCCTTGGAAAAGGATGAAGTGCTCTCCACCAATCAAAAATATATTAGGATAATTTCATTAGTATCACTGATCAAGTTGGTCCCCATAATAAACATCTACGAACTGTGCCTTCCTGAATCGATACTAGAGTGTTGGAGTAAAAGTTATTGACTAATGGTTAGCTACTCCATCATCATCCATGAAGGATATTTGCATCGTAGCTAGCTACTCTGTTGCATCACTCAATGGATGTAAACCAAACCTCCTACTAAGCGTGTTTGTCACCAAGTTCCCCTTACTAGGTGTATATACTATCTCAAATTCATTGTACTTAAGTAACACTAGATATCATCGTAGTCAAAACTACTGAAAATCCTAAAGCCATCTTTCTATCTATGTGAAAGGCTATACCTTTAAAAATATTGATATTCCCATTGACCCATTGGTAGTGGGTACTTTTTCTCTATGACCACTTGATTAATGTGATGGAAATCCTCACATAAACTCGAACATTGGGTCTTATTATGCCCTTCTGCTACATGTCACCCACCTACGACCCATACATGTGATGATCTACAAAAGCCATCCGATATATGTATGCTAATATCGATGCAGTCTCACGGTGTAAAATCATATAGAGGTCCATCCCATATGGGGATGTAACCCTAGAAACATCTTTTGAATGGCCGTTCCCGAAATCTAACACTACTATTGGGATCTCACACCTCAAAAAATATAATGTCATGAGGTTAAGGTCAGCTGACTCTAGAGTGATATGTTGCACCCTCTTATGCATGAGTTAATCTTGCTCTGCATCGGTTTCAGATTTTTCACCTACCAAGGAAAACCCCATTACAATGCTACGTATATACTGCATCCTTTTTCCAAAAATAGTCAATCTGCGCTAGAAAAGATAATGACCATTCCATACCCAATCTAATAACGTAAGGCCTCAATATTGTCCCAATGAGGTTCCAAACAAAACTACCACCTCTAGGGTTAGATCACACCATTAGTATAAGTGTGATCACTGAGTCTCCTCCAATTGGTATATCTAGTTGTAAGGATCATGTCAAAGCTATAACCCGAAACCATAGGGCATGATAAGGATTTGGGAAAAAAGTAATGATTAGAACATGCTTCCACTAATAAGGAATCTAGTTGTAGACATAGGTCGTACCATGAATCATTCGTGGATCCCTCAGGTCATACTCTTTGATAGAATGTAGCTACTCTTTTACCATGTCCTCTAGATATACCAACAATTCACAAATATCTAAGGGAGTAATCAGTTATGTGTGTGTATATCATTATCATCCTATTGTACAGATCAAAGCAGACGATTAACACTCAACGGGAAGGTAATTATGGAACAAATTCAAGGGATATTTCCTTTTACTCTACTATAACTGAGAAACTTTGGGACTCATAACATTCACTGCACTGAATGTTAGAATAGCCAACAGAATAAGATTTGGCAATATCCTCCTATGCCTGAGTCCATCATGAGCTGCAAGGATTTCCGCAATGCCAATAATGGGAAATCTGATTCCATATCCATGGATGAATCACATCCTTTACCTAATATAGTCAATACTGGAATGAACATTACCTGTCTATAACAGGAATGAAATTCTAATGTCTTGATGCAACTACCAAGAGATCCCTACATAAAATATCACTTTTAATAGTAAAATCCCTCTATCGAAACTTGTTTCTGGTCATTGGGTCACCACTTTAAAAGTCTCTTAACATGAAGGAAAATTCAATGGTTTTAACTGGAACCTCTAGTTATAAATAAAGAAGGAGTTTCAGGAAATGTAAATCAATAGTACATGTGTTTAAAAATATTTCTGCTAATATAGAAATACACCCATCGTACCTTGATTCACCCCTAGAGTCATAGGGTCATAAGCCGTGATAGTCTATAATTATTTCCTCCCTTACCAAACAACATGAATGGTTGGAAAATATAAAAATATTTGACCCTTTTCTAGGCAATAATAACAATTCCTTACCTTCAGAAAACTAGCATGTTCCCTCCATTGAACCCTCTAGTTATTTGGATTACATTCTGCCCTAGCAATTTGTAGGTCTTGTTGACCCTTCATCTTGGGTGGTCATTTCCATAGATTTACATGAAACACATTCAAACCCTGTTCCACATCACTATAAGAAAAAATAGTTATCCATGACTCGGTATGGAAAGGTAAAATGACATGAACCACTGGAGGTGTGACTAGCTGATCAACGGGTAGTGGTAACACTGGTCATTCACATGGAGGCATGCTAAGATAGATCATGATATACCATAGTTAGTAGGTTATACGTGGTGAGAAGAATATTATTCAAAAGAATATATGGAGACACTAATGAAACCATTATTTTCATGTATAGATCCATAAAGTATAAAATATTGTCCTGGTGTATGGATATGTTAGTCGTTGCACAAGGAACAGACTCCCGGAATCTGAAATTCGAATTTGAAACACTTAACATCTTTTCCCCAAAACAAAAAAGCAGACTCTCGATAATTGTGGTAGGAGCGTCCTCCCACTGTTACCACTTTGTCATGAATCGTCCACTAGGGCCCATATTATGACTACCCCTAGCCCGCCTTATGAAGGTCAGGGGATGGTGACTAGTATAGAAGTAAAAAAACTGATAAGTGGGAGGCATTTTCCTAAATACATGTATGCACACACACACACTCCCAACCAAGTCCCACACATTGGCCAATGAGAAAAACGTATACAAAATCAAGAATGAGTACAAAGTACAGTTGAATGTAAGTGTTCCAGAGGTCAAACCAAATGATAGGACTAAAAAATTTCACAATGGAAACTGTAACACCCCAAGATTTCATAGTACATTACTTCTTCAATGTAATTCATGAACTTTCACTACACGCGACACATAGTTCAAGCACACCACGACTTACAAAACTAGCCGTTCAAAAGAAGTTGTGAATAGTATTAACTAAATTTTAAACTTTATATAATCCTTATAATTTTAGAATCCATATTATGATTTTTTAGACATAATGTAAGAACAAATTCATTTTTTTCAGATAAAATAGGTATTTTTAAAAAAATTGAAATTTTATCGCCTTTTAATGGAGAACCCTTTTTAAATCCAATAATTGAACCATTTATATATTCAATTTGACAAGATAATATTATACTTTATAATCAGGACATAAGAATTTAGTTGTAATAAATGTTTGGTGTTTTTCTGATAAATTTCTTATTTGGGTGAATAGTGAAAAACAATATATTTTAACAGAAAACAACTTTTTTTAATCAAAATAATTTGTATTGTAAAATTATACATTTTAACGGTTTGGGAGTATAAATAGATTATATTTTTACCATTAAATCAGATTTTATTCATTTGAAATAATTTCACATTGAAATTGAACATAAATAAGTATCAATCTTTTGTTAGTTATTATTTCTTAAAAACATGCTTTTTGGTTTTGACAACGTCGATTAATTTTAAATTGATAAATAAAACTTCTATGTTTTTAATTTGGTAAAATAGTCTTAATTTTTAAATTTATAATATCAAAATTATCTTATGGTGAAATTTTGGTATTTTTCTGAAAACATTCAATTTTTGATGAATAGTTAAAAACTCTGAGTTATTGGTTAAAACTGAATTTTTATTTAAATAATTATTTATTTGATTTAAATTTATTTAGGTCAAAATATATTTTTAATACATATATATGTTCAAAATAATTAATTGGTGTCATTTTATAGTATGTTTAGATATATAAAAATTTTATTGAACTTTTTACCGTCTTTTACCCACCTCTTAGGAGAATTTAAATTTTTTTATAAAATAGAATTTTACCTTTTCTATGTGTTGAATTTTAAAAATTACAGAGACACGAATAACCTTAGTATGTAAAATTTGGTTCAATAATATTAAAATAATTTTTGGTAAATAGTAACTTTTCACATTTATTTAACATGATTAAAGATAAATACAGAAATTCAAGGTAAGAAGAATATTATAATAATAAAAAATTACTTTAACACTTGTACTATCCTTATTGGCTGGGTAATGACTGAGAATGGGCATACATGGATTGATATTGGGACCCCATATAGCCACTTAATAATGATAATGACACTTTATTTTAATGAACAAAAAGTAAATTCCAAAATGAATTTAAAAAATATCTTTTAGTAAATCAATTTTTACATGGGGTTATATAAGTCATAATTTCAACTAAAATATTAATTGGAAAACTAAAAAAAGTTCCTAAATAATGGTATAATATTTATATTTTTTAGACATTAAATAATTTAATTTATTTATGACACAATGATAATGCAATAATTACCTTATTAATGAAATACTAAAATAATTGATATTATAAATATCCAAATAAATGCAATTTGAGACTTATTATGAATTACAATATTTTTATATTTTAATATAACATTTTTGGGTTGGTATGAAGAATTTTTTTGAAGTAATATTGTTGTTATAAATTTATAAAAAACAAAATAACAAATATTGTCAAAATTGACATAAAAGAGTTTTTAAAACAAATATTATATTATTAATTGATATTATATTCCTAAAAAACTAAATATTGTCCAAATGACTTATATAATGAAAGGTGTATAATTAATTGACTAATTGGGGTTATCTTGGAAGTATATATTATCTTTATTAACCATATAATAAAAAAATACAAAGAGACATGGTAAATATCAAACAATTTAACTAAGAGTTAAATCTAAATGATAATGATAACATATTTACCCAAACCTGTCTAAAACCTATTGGTTGAGTGTTTATCGATGCATCCCCACCATAGATTTTAAATAATTAATTTTGGTTCCATTATAAACCAAAAATTATTCTATTATATAATAATATTTCTATCTTTTCCTAAGATGCATCTCAACCCCCTTATAAAAGGGCATACCCCCTTCTCTATAATTCACACCTTCAAAGCCATTTGGCTTGGTCAAAACCTAACTGAATACCCTCTAAATTTTCCTACCTTAATCATAGAGGGATTATATTAATCATAAATCCAACCTATGGAGACCTTTTTATAAAATCAAAATATTGAACTCGTAGAAGAGGTAAATATTTCATCATTCTTTTATGTTACTTTCTTTTTCCACGTCCTCTTTCTTTGTTATTTCCATTATAAAATAATAAATCATTACCTTCTATATATTGTGATGTTATTATATATATGTTACAACATTATTCATTATTCTACCCATCCTTTGAATATAGTGTCACCATATGTGTGTACGTACAGCTTACCGTCTCTACATCATGGTGTAATTGTTATTAAATACATTATTATTTGGATGTGTATTATAATGACGTGTAATTTATGTAAATAAAAAATATAACATGATAATGGTTCTGTATATATGATATACCATCCATGTATATATTATTTTAATATCAAAAGAATTATATTTTTGGTCATTCTTGCGTACCGATTACCTTCTTCACAAACGCGATGAGATTCATTCCCCATCATATCCATTCAAAAATAATTTTCATTAGATGATTAAAAATAATGTTTAAATACATAATATCATTATGAATATAAATAAGATACATCCTATCGAAAAAAGACGTTAAATATCTAAAAAATATTACAAAGGAAAACGAATCAGTTAACACCTAAAACAACAATAATACTATGATATTATTAACAAAGTATTGTTAAAAGATCTTATATGATATAATATTAATGTATATGATTCTTTTATAATTTAATAACACTTATTTCACCATTATACATGAGGTTATCCTACCCTTGACCATGGAAATGTACAAGGTTAGGGTTTTTTCCTCAATCTCATTATTATCTGAGATTTTTTGTGTGTAAGTATTTACTGAATCATATTTATAATCGAAATCCATATTTCATAAAAATGTTTTCAAAATAAATATTTTAATTTTTTATGGGAAGGTATATTTATCAAGATAATATTTTTAAATGTTTTAATGATTTATCATTCTAAACCCTATTAATTTATGTCCATGTTTTCAAAATTATATTAAGGATTTATTGATATGGACATGAATATTTTGAAATGATAATTCTCTTTAAAATATTCTAAGTGTTATGGGACACATTGATTCAAAAATCTATTTTAAATGACTTAGTTTATAAATTCGTTGACAATTAATGTTTTTCATGTAAAAGGGATATTTCTCCCAAAGAGTTTTAAAAATTATTTTCTACTATGAAAACATCCTTTATGGGATATTATTCTTGATCTAGGTTGATATATTATGATTCAAATATTCTATATTTTATTGAAGGTTTTGTGATCTGTTTTACTGGGAATGTGTTATCGTTATACCATTCAAGTTTTTTGGATAATGTATTGACATTTCTTATGATATTTTTATAAAATTTATTATGTTATGTTTAATACTTTTTATATGAGGAATGCATTGCACTAAGTAAGCAAGGGGTGTAGCTTGCTCTAGCTTCTCGATGCATCAGTAGGACTAATGAGACAAAATAGTGTCTTGCCACAGGTCCTTGAAAAAATTTTATTTGTAGTCTTTTCCCAAGGCCTTGTCTATGTGGTTATGAAGTCTTCCATTATGCATTCAATCATTATAAAAGTGGCTATTGATATTTCATGTGATTATTCGACTAGTAGAATATCTATGTGAGTATGTAAATGTAATTATTTTGATTTTATCTCTGACATATTATGTCGATGTTCACGTTTAAAAGGTTTTTGTTCTAGTCTTATACATTTCATTAGATGTGTATTCTTATTTATGAATGTTTCTACTATATTATTATCCTTACTGATCATCTATCCTCACCCCTTTATATGTTCTATTTTTTCCAGGATGTCAAGAAGTATTTATGGTTGACCTGTAGGGATAGGGTTATGAAATAAGTGTGTTTAAATTGGAAAAATAATTTTAATGATTTTATTTCATGATGTAATGTAAAACATAGTAGTGTATCTACTATTTCCAAGGCTACTAAGCGAATCATATTTTAGATACATTATATTTTGTGATCATTCCAATGTTTTGTAATACTGAACTGACTATGGGTAACTATGGTCGGGGTGTTACAGTTGGTTTCAGAGGATGTATAGTAAAAAAATTGAAAAATATATTTAGATAAACCCTAATTAGAGCACATATCCCTAAGATAGACTTGGAGAATTATTATAGAATAACTTTCTAGAATTTTGGTACTATAATGATTTTGTGAGTTTTCCAAGATGTACATCCCTGTCTGGATACGAGCTAGCAGAGGCAGCTCAGGCACAGATACACCTTGGGGTAAAACAAGAAAACACTACTTTGAGCTAGACTCGAATGAGAAATGGTGCATGACAATGGGCCTTGCTGCACTCTTTGGTATGACACTCTCGGGGGATATGCTTAGGATGATTATCATTTTCTTTACCGACCATTATGAAGGATTTAGGAGTAAATTCATCCCCAAAGAAAACATTTTTATGATTATGGATTATATCCACAAACTGTTCAATTTACGTTAGGTATTTTTCATGTTTGGAATTATGACGTGGGATTCATAAACTGACATAGTGTATTCCATTGATTATAAATGGAACCCGGTAGAAGGAATGAGAACTCCAACAATAAGTATGATACAAAGAGTATGAAAGATCATATCATTCATAGTATGAAGCCATAATTTAGAAGGTAAATGGTATCCCATGTATTATCAACATATGATGAAATAGTATCATGTTTTAATAAGATAAATAATGAATTATTTGATTCTTATGACGTTGAAGGGAAACCAGAGAAGAAATGGATGGTAGAGAGAAAGATGGATAAAGGGAAGAAGGGAAAGGAGGATTTATCCCATATGTGACAATTTTTGAATGTATCACCTTGGTAAATGTTTAAAGAGATTTGGATTTTTTTGTAATTGTGGAGAAAAAGGACACCATGTACATGATTGTATGGTTATGAAAAAAGTATCAAATGTAAAATGCTTCATCTGCAAGGAGTTGGAAACTACGCGAATCAATGTCCAAATCATCAGAGTATACCCCAAAGGCTGATATTGGATAAAAATAAAGATATGATACTACCGAAAATGTAGAGGAATTATTATATTTCTTAAGTTGTTATTATAGTATTGTGTCATTTATTTATTGTATTAATGATGTACATGTTATAAGAATTTTATAGTATATAAGGATTGTATAGCAGTACTATTTTATTAAGGACTTGAGATTGTGTGGAACTATGAAAAGTGACTCAATAACATGTCAAATTTTTGGAAATTATATAGATGAGAAAAAGATAAACTAGAATATGGTTTTGATACCGATTTAGTGGTTTTGGAATAATACATGATTGATTTGGATAAATAATATTGGATATTCTTGACTACCATGAAACTGATTAATGATTTGAATATTCCATCATTGTTGGAGTTTAAAACATTTTGGTAGAATGAGTGTATCTAGTATTCTATAAGGAATAAGTGAAAATGAATGTAATCAATATGTATTTATGGAAATTCAGGATGTTGAGTGTTTTAAAATAATACATGATGAAGGTGTTCACATGTTAATACGTGGAAAAATTGAACATCATTGTGTTTACCTTCTTTATAAATTTTAGACTGTGAGTTTGCACAAAATTATTTTGGATAGATCTAGTTTGAGATTATTTTTGGATTTCCATAATAACGTCAATCCAGAGGTTGGGAGGCAACCCGTTATGTCTGGGAAGGCCATGAGAATTGAACCTGCAACCTAAAGGAAACAAGGGTGTATCACCTACGACTGGCCGACGTGATGTAGTGGATTGAATAATATAGTTTATTGAAAGTACTGGTAGATGAATTATAAATTCATTTTTTTGGAAACCTATACGAAAAGGATAAATAGAATATTTTTTTATGTTCTATTATCTTTTAGAGTGATAGATGAGTTTGTGGTATAAATTAGTTAAAGGAAGGAACTATACTTATCAAGAATATATATATTTTTTCTTTTATAAATATATGAAGTAATTAATTCTTAAACTTTAGGTAAGGGAAAATAAATCTAAAAATGAGTTATCCTAATACCTTGTGTTTTTTTGAACCGATGATTTTTTAAATCATAATAGATTATTGGATTTGAGGCCATCAATTCTATAATTTTTTATGACTAATGACCTCAATCAATCCCTATAAATATTTACTTTTTTCATCCAATTATGTGTCCCTAATGTCAACCAATGTTCTCATGATTAAGATCATAATTTTATGGTAACTATTTAATTCCCCTTTACCTCTTATTACGACTAAATTTTATTAACCCAATTTCCGATGTGGGTTTTCCCACAAAGGTATTTTCTATTTTTAACCTTTCATTTTCAATGAAAAATTTCAAATTGTGAGGATGACATGTATTGATGGATGGAAGAATATTACACCCCAAGATTTCATAGTATGTTATTTCATCAATGTAATTCAATAACTTGCACTACACGCAACACTAAGTTCAAGCACACCACGCCATACCAAACTAGCTATTCAAAAGCGGTTATGGATAGTAATAACTAAATGTTGAACATTATATAATCCGTATAATTTTAGAATCCTTATTATGAATTTATTAGACATAATTTAAGAACAAAGTCATTTTTTTCATTTAAAAAAGTATTTTTTAAAGAAAATGCAATTTTAAAAACCTTTTAATGGGGAACCCTTTTTAATTCCAATATTTTAAACTTATATATATTAAATTTTACAAAATAAAATTCTTCTTTAGAATTAGGATATAATAATTTAGTTTCAGTAAATTTTTGGTGTTTTTCATATAACATTCATATTTGGGTGAATAGTGAAAAATACGATATTTTAACTGAAAACAACTTTTTTAATCAAAATAATATCTGGTGTTAAATTAATAATTTTAATGGTTTGGAAGTATAAATAAATTATATTTTTAAAATTTAATCTAATTTTAATCATTGTAAATAATTACACTTTGTAACTGTACATAAACAAGTATCAATCTTTAGTTAGTTATTATTTCTTAAAAACTTGATTTTTTGGTTTGAATACGGGAATTAATTTTAAATAAATTAATGAAACATCTATGTTTTGAATTTGGTAAAATAGAATTAATTTTTGAATTAAAAATAAAATAATTATCATAGGGTGATGTATTGGTATTTTTCTGAAAAACATCAATTTTTGATGAATAGTGAAAAACACTGAGTTATTTGTTAAAACTGACTTTTTTTAAATAAATATATATTTTATTTACATTTATTTTAGCTCAAAATATATAAATAATACTTATATAATCATAATATAATTCATTTGTGTCATTTTATAATAATTTTATATATATTAAAATTTTGTTGAACTTTTTAACGTCTTTTAACCACCTCCTAGGAGAATTTACAAATTTTCATAAAAGATAATTCTACCATTTCTATTAGTTTAATTTAAAAACTCTTAGAGACATGTTTAGCATCATTAAATAAATTTTTTTTCAATAATATGAATTTTTTTTGGTGAATAGTAACTGTTGACATATTTTTACCGCGGTTAAAGGTAAATAGGATAATTCAAGGTAATAATAAAATATTATAATAAAACAAAACTACCTTAACACTTGTCCTACCCTTATTTTATGAGTCCTGATAGACCATGTGCATCCTTGTGTCAATTTGGGGACCCCAGGGAGCATCTTATGAATGATAATGACACTTTATTTTAATTAACATAATGAAAATGCAAAAATGACATAAACAAATAACATTTAGTAAATAATTTTTTACATGGGGTTATATAAGTCATCATTTAAACTATAAATATTAATTGGGAAGATAATAATATTTCATATATTATGGTATTATAATTATATTTTTTAGACATTAAATAATTTAATTTATTTATGACATAATGATGATGCAGTAATTACCTTATTATTGAAATATTAAAATTAATGATATTATAAATATCCAAATAAATGCAATTGGAAACTTTTTGTGAATTAAATTCATTTTATAGTTTAATATGACATGTTAAGGGTGGTTATATGAATTTTGTTCGATGTAATAAAGCAGTTATGAATTTTTCAAAAACAATCCCAAATAGTGTCAAAATTGACATAAAAGAGTTTTTAAAACAAATATTATATTATTAATTGATATTATATTACTAAAATCTTTTTGTTGGCCAAAATAATTATATAATGATATTTTTATAATTAATTAACCACTTTGGGTTTGATTGGTAGTATATAGTTGGTTTATTAACTATATAATATAAAAATACAAAGAGACATTGTAAATGTCAAACTATTTTTCTAATAGTTAACTCTAAATTATAATGTTAATATAGTAACCCAAACCTATCTAAAAAACATTGGTTGAGTGGTATTTGAATCATCCCAACCTTAGACATTAAATTATTTATTTTGGAGGCATTATATACAGAAAATTATTTTTTTAAAAAATAATATTTCTAGCTTTTCCTAAGGCTCCACTCACCACTCTTATAATAGGGCACTCCCAATTATATCTAATTAACACATTCAAATCCATTTTTCTAGGCCAAAACCTGACCAAAGTCCCTCTAAACTGTCCTTCCATAATCCTAGAGGCCTTCCTTTAGTAAGAAAGTCAAGCTATAGAGCCATTTTGATCAAATCAAAAGGAAGAACCCGAAGAAGAGGTAAATATTTCATCACATCATTCATGTTCCTTTCTTCTTCAAAATCCTCTTTCACTGTTATTTCCATTATAAAATAATCACTCCAGTATCTTCTCTATACTGTGATGTAATTAGAAATATGTTACAACCATATTCATTATTCTATCCATCCTTTGAATGACATGTCACCATACATGCAATCGTACGACTTACCCTCTCCACGTCGTGGTGTAATTGTTAATCAATACATTATTATTTGGATGTATATAATAATGATGTGTAATTTATATAAATACTAAATATAACATGTTAATTATTCTATATATATGATATAACGTCCAATTATATATTAATTTAATATAAAAATAATGATATTGTTGCTCGTGCGTACGTACAGATTACCATCTCCACGAACACGATGAGATTCATTCTCCATCGTATCCTTTCAGGACTAATTTTTATTAGATAATTAAAAATAATATTTAAAGACTTAAAATCATTATAAATATGAATAGAATAAATCCTATCCGTAACAAAAATTACTTATGTAACAAATCATAAAAAGGAAAACGAATCAGTTAACACCTAAAACAACAATAATACTATGATATTATTGACAATGAAATGTTAAAAGATCATATATGATATCATGTTAATGTATACGATTCTTATAGAATTTAATAGCAATTATTTCAACATTATACATGAGGTTCACCTACCCTCGACCAAGGAAATGTACAAGGTAAGGGTTATTTAATCAATCTCATTATTATCCAAGATTGTTTGTGTGTAAGTATTTACTGAGACATACTTATCATCGATAACCATATTTTATAAAAATGGTTTCAAAAGGTATCTTTTAAGTTTTTATGGGAAGGTCTATTTAACTAGATCATCATTTTAAATGTTTTAATGATATATCATTATAAACCATTTTAATTAATGTCCATGTTTTAAAAATGATTTTAAGGATTTATTGATATGGAAATGAATATTTTGAAATGATAATTCTTTTCAAAAGATTCAATGTGGTAAGGACACTTTGATTCAATAATATATATTAATTGACTTTCTTTATAAATTGTTTTACTTTTAAATGATTTCATGAAAATGGGGTGCTTCTCTAAAAGAGTTTTACAAATCATTTTCAACCATGTCAACATCCTTTAAGGGGTATTATTCTTGATCAAGGTTGATTTATTAATATACAAAGCTTCTATATTTTATTGAAGGTTTTTTTGATATGTTTGACTGTGAATGTGTTATTTTGGTACCATTAATGGTTTATGGAAAACATATTGACAATTTGTATGTTTTTTTAATACGAATTTTTATGTTATGTTTAAACCTATTCATATGACGAATGCATTGGACTTAGTAAGTGACGGATGGATCCTGCAATAGATTCTCGACATATCGATAGGTCTCATGAGACAAAATACAGTCTTGGCACAATGCCTTGAAAAAATCTTATTTGTAGTCTTGGCAAAAGGCCTTGACTATATGGTAATGATGTCTGGAATTATTCATTCCATCATTATGAAAGTGTCTATTGGTATTTCATGTGATTATTTGACTAGTACAATATCTTTGTTAGTAAGAAAATGGAATTATTTTGATTTAATCATTGCCATATTATTCTGAAGTTCTATTTTAAAGGTCTTTTGTTTTTGTCTTATACATTGCCTTAAATGTGTATCCTTATTTATGACTGTTTCCTCTAAATTTTTATCCTTACCGAGTAAATGAGCTCACCCCTTTATATGTTATATTTTTTCCAGGATGTGAAGAATTTTTTTATGGTAGACCTATTGGGTTATGCTAATGAAATATGTGTTCTCAAAAGGGGAAAAATGTTTTTGATGTTTTTATTTCATGATTTAATGAAAAACATATGAATGTATCTACTATTTCTAAGGATACAAAACTAATCTGTCTTCAGAGACTTCATATTTTATGATCATGAAAATGTTATGTAACAATGCATCGACTCTGGGTAACTGGGGTGGGGGCGTTACAAAAACTCTGATGGCCATCTGTGGAGAACCCCACCTAGTCATGAGAGTAATGTAGATACTTGAAGCCAAATTATAATATCATGTAAACCAAATACTATTGTGCCATGCTTGGTCTTAGGCCACAAAGTCTACTATCGTAAACTCTATTGGTCTCGTCCCCCTGACCACCTCTTGGTACAGGTCCACCAATTTCTCGGTCAAAACATCGATTGTCTGCACCAGATAGAACATGTGGGGGTGAAGCCCATGTAGGGGTGAGTAAAAAAATACTCAATATGGAAGAAAAAATGGGACGGACCACTAATCAACACTCAAATTATTACATTAAACATAAGAAATCTCACACTATGTATATGTTTAGGGTAGTGATAGAGGAAACATCAGTCAAAAATCAATCACCATGGATGCTAGGGATATCCACCTCTAACGTGTAAAAAGGGTCTTCCATGTCATGAATAAGTGATTCCTACTAACCTCAGACTTCTTAGGTACACATCCCCACTGTGTACCATGGGCATGCTAAGTCATAGAAAAGTTCTTCCCATCGTGTGTCTAAAAAGTCACAGAGAAGTGCTTCCCCCTACTATAGTCCAATTTAAGTACTCTTTATTATTGTGTACCTTGGCCTGCAATGTCATTATGAAGTTCTTCCCACAGTGTGACTATAGTGTCATATAGAAGTTCTACCCACAGGGGTGTAGACAAGTAATACAGAGTCGAACGTCAATAGTCCTCAGGTCGTAGCCAACAACAAGATTCTGTTCGTATTGTGCTAGGGATAACTAATACTCAAGCCATTATTCTCATCACATCATCCATTAAATTCACCATAAATAGAATCAAACGGTCCTAGTAATTGAGAGGGTCTCAACATCACAAACATCTCTTCAATCGGACACACAATTCTCTAGATACATGTGCTTTAGTAAAAAGTGATGGATTTGAGTACGATCCAACCCAAACATAATCCAAACCCTGCAAAAACTCCCATAGAGTATCTCAAAAGTACTGAATCGTCACAAGGGTCCCTATGCTATAGACATCCCATCAGTCTGACACCCGGTCTGTGAGTTGTTAACATTTTAGTAACCAGGGCCGGTTTGGTCCGGGCCGAGTCCAACGAGGTCTGCCCATCCCGAAAAACCTGACTTGGGTGTCCCACTTACCCGAGTTTAAAATTTACTCACTCAACCTTACCTAGTTTGGGATGAGGTCGGTCGGGTCTAGTCATGCCAGTGGGCAAGGCCCAATGGGGCTCACTGGACCCGGCCTAGTTTGACTGAGGGTCCAGCCCGTAGGGTCGCCTAGCGGCCCCCTCTACTCCTGCTCAACCCAAAGGGCACGAGACTAGCCTGCTAGCATGGGTCTAGCCCACTGGTATGGGTTCAGCTCTCCGGTGTGGGTCTGGCCAGCTGGGATGTAGGACCGGCCCACCGGGTGGGTCCGGTCCACTGCCTGGGTCGCGGCTTGACGGCCAGAGGCCCGACCACATGATGTAGCCCACGTACGCCGCCGGATTGGGATGTGGAAGCCACACCACATCTCGTCCCCTCTACCCCACATGATTCTATATGGATTCTCTTTCAGACATGGTCTATGGACCATGGATAGTCTTACCGAATTGGGTGGCACAGACGCATTCCTCCTTTCTCCATGTGTCTCCCTTCCTAGCATGTCGTGCTTTATTTTTGCGGCCGGATGGCCGCTGTCTCCATGTATTGTTGAACGCCGACAGGTATGCTAATCCACCCTGCTGCCAAAATGGCCAGCAACTTTCTTTCCTATTGATCGGCTTGCCTTTGGTGTGTGCCGTAACAGATGCTGCCTACAGTGGAAGATCCTTCAGCGGACCACCGGACGGACACTAGTGGTCCGTTCTTCACGCCACTTGTGTCTTTGATATCTAGTGTTTTGCTTATTCACTTTGAAGTCCCTAAATAATCCTTTCATTTATATTGTAAATGTGGTTATCCAAAACACACAAGCGGATGTGCTCGGGATTTGTTCGTGTCATCCCAGGTCCTCCACATGAATGTTTTAAAAACAGGGGGGGATCTGATATTATTGTTTTGTCGTACAAGAATAATCATAGTCCCGAATAAATAAATCATGAATAGTGTTACCCTCTAATATAAATGCATGATGCATGGATCCACCTTTTCATGGTTTTATCCACATTCGTCGTTTCTAGAAAATAATGGGGAAGAACATCAAAAATGAAATAGAACCTCCACCTATTGGACTTTCGATGCCAAAGTGTTTGTTCTCAAGGTTTCAAGGTGTTGACATCACCTATGGATCCATTCTTTGAGATTCATTTATTTCAGTGGAGTCTCGCTGGCATTCTTGGTCATTCTTCATTGGAGAGGAAATTCACCATAGTTTGGTCATAGAATCCTCTAGGTTTAATTCCCAAACCCCACACATTGGATTATTTATAGAAAACAAAAAGTGCAGTGGCACTGCACCCATTGATATTTCTCATTAAGTTACAATAATTTAATGAGGCACATTTAATGAGCCATTATGGAAATAGTTCTATAGTTTTAAATAATCCATTATTGACCCTCCATTAATGCACCTCGTCATCGCCTCAGCGCTACACCATAGCGTCATCATCAGACACCCAATGTTCAGAAAAAAATAAAATAATTCTACCTAATTATTTTATTATTTTTCATGAAATGTCTAAAAAATAAAATTTTCTCTCTTCCCTTTCCAGATGATGTTAAGCCATTTTAAGATGAATCTCGACATTCCATATTCAATAGTTCCCTCAGATTTATGATCCTAGCACCGGTTTAAATGATATAAAATCCCACTCACACATTTACTTAATGCACATTATAAAAGATAAAAAATTAACTTTAGTCCTTGACCCAGCTGGAAAATTTTAGGATACACCGAAGAGTTACACACCCCCATGAGTTCAACTGTGGTCTCATATTATCAATCTGTGTTACTATTTAGGAGTTATAAGGATATTAAAATAAAATAATTGTTACATAATTATTTTATTCACGACCAATAACTAACATCAAATGTTGGCATGCACATGCAAATATTTGAGTATACCTATGGATAGAATACCCTCACGAGTTAAGTTGTTGTCGTGGAGTTTTAATATATACCACCATTTGTGAGATATATGAATTTGAAAAATAAAAAAAATTATTTAATTAATATATTTACTATTATTATATTTTTTTCACACTAGAGGCATGTACTGACAAAAATTAAGTCCTACCTAGGGTATACCTTCTATCCTGGATGGAACAATGAACTCGTATTTCTAATCGGAGCAAAGGTTTAGGACTTATTCTACTTTTTCATGAAAACTGCTCACAAATGATATTTACAACATAATATTTTTTATGGTTATTCCTTGTACTCCTGGCCTTGTAATGACATTCTAGCACAGTGTGTAGTCTCAATATATATATATAAATATATATATATATATATGCACAGAAAATTCAATACATTTCAGTCATTATATGTGTCAAAAATTGAAATTTAATATTTAAAATTAGTCTAAGGATGATTTAAAAAACTAAGTATTATCATTTTATTTAAATCATATTGAAGAATCATCCAAAATATTAGTGTTAACCTCTTTGATTTATTAGATACAATCAATAATCATTTATAATATATCCCCACAACCTCTATAATGTATATTATCCAAGGTGGTTGAGTGATAAATCCTATAAAATAGTAATAAATAAATAAGTCTTTATAATACATTCAACAAAAACCCATATTACATTTTTCACTTTATATTTCATTGGAAGGATTAAAACAAAATCAATAGTGATATTTTCCCATTTTCATATATGTATATGAAATAGTTTCATCCCAACATTTGGATTTTCCCTCTTATCCATCACTTGATTAAATAATAGGGACTTTTATGTATGTTATTTTTTCTCCATCATCATATTATATCAATAATAGGGATATCTAACATCTATATACATCATCATTTTTCTTGGTTGGATCGTGAATATTGAGATCTTTTCATTATCAAACTTTTCTGTCTTCATCTCCTCTTTATTGGATAGAAAAAAATAATTTCCAAAATATCACAACTCCCTAATTATCACCACTAAGTACAAATGTTTTCCCCTACCGCATGGAATCAACCATCATCTCTATCTCTATATTATCCCTGTAATATTTATTAATCATCTCATATAGATATGGATAATAATTCTTTTGATAGAGGTATAATGATTTTCCATTAATCGTGATTCCAATGTCCATACTTTTCAAATCTATGATGATATGATGCTTATGATTCCTTATAATACAAATTTTTTTAGTATCATATCTATATATAAAATCTTCAACGATATTATATATTTACTAATTATTTTTGAATGATTGGTCATAGTGCTTAATTAGATCTAGTCATCATCACTGGTTCACGTAAATCTCATTATATCTATATATATTTATATATTTAGAATCTATGGCATGTATATATTTCACACTTATTTGAATAAGAAAATATGAAAAAATATATTCAATTCATATATCACTATTTCTAACTCAGTACCATATGTCTGATAATTCTACACACGATCATTTGCATACCTTGATGTGTAGTCTATCTATAATTCATTTTTCATTAATACATAAAATATGACTTATTTAAAGCATCATTTTTCACCACAAATGTCCTCAAGTTATGGGATGTGTATGTACTAGTGTAGTTAAAGGCCACATTTATAGATCCATGAAGCTTTATTAACATTAATTATTTAAAAATAATTACTCCCTTAAATTTAAACTCATTTACCAAGTATGAAAATATCATGATATATCTATGAAATCATTGTTAATATCCATAATGTCCGAAGAAAATGAAGATGTCTGTTGAAGATGCTTGTATTTTCCACACCACAATTTTACATGTCTTAATAGTGTTCAAATATATCTATTTAATAATGATATGTTTTCCCCCAAATATAACATTAGATAGAAAATAATCATATTCTATTTTCATTATATACAACATATCATTCCATAATTTAACATGCACAGTACTCAAGTTTTCCTTATCTTCTTCTATAATATTTGAGTATATAATAATATCAGCTAAAATAAATTAGTATATTTTTTGTCAATATAATATCCAATGAATTAGTTTCTCTTCATAAAGTAGAAGAATGAATTTTTGGTGGATTAATTGGAGTATGAATATAGTGAAGGATATTATCACTATATATAATAAAAAATTATTTTTTATTTTATAAAAGAATATATATTTATTAAGATTTTATGCTCAATAAAAAAATCCTATAATAACTTATTTTTTTGTGGAATGATCCTAAAAAATTATTTGGTTGTGTATTATTCTATATATGAGTAGTTCCTGAAAATCTTGCACAAATAGATTATTTTTATATTACAGTTCTGAATTACATGAGTGAGAGAGGGGGAGAGATTTTGAGGATGAATATTAAGGATATATATTTACTATTTATTTTTAGTTCACTCACTTTATTCATAACAATTCATTAAATATTATATAGACAATTGAAAATACATTTAATTGTTTTTATTCATTCACATTGAAGAAAATATTGAAAAATTATTTTAATAAATCCAAGATTCATTCAGTTTTCATTAAACCAACTTATATGAATAATGTAATTATTCATTGTTTGTAATTAATGTATTATGTAACGCACTGAACCCAGTTACCCAGAGTCAGTTCATTTTGACATAACATTGATATGATCACAAACGATCAAGTCTTGAAAGTAAGATTAGTTTAGTAGCCTTGGAAATACTAGATACATACATATGTTTTACATTACATAATAAAATGAAAAACATCATCAGAATTGTTTCCATAGGCCACACTCATGTCCCCTTACTCTATCCCTACGGTTTAGTCATAAAATACTTCTTCGCATCTATGGAAAAATAAAACATAGAAAGGGGTGAGCACAAATGCTCATTAACGATTAAAATATCACATAAAAATTCATAAATAAGTATAAAAATTTAATGAAATATAGAATACTAAAACTAATGAATTTTAATATTGATCTTCAGAATAATATAGAAAAGGTAAAATTAAATAATTCCATTTAATTAATTACATAGATATTCTACTATTCAAATAATTAAATGAAATATCAATAGCCACATTCATAATGATGGAATGCATAATGCTGGAATTTCATAACCACATAGTCAAGGCCTTATTCCAAGACTACAAAAATGATTTTGTCATGGACTTTTTCCAATACAGTATTTGTCTCAAGATACCTACTGATGAATCGAGGAGAAATATCGGGCACAACTCGATAAATACTAAATCCAATTCATTCCTCATATGAATAGGTTTTAACATAACATAAACATTCATATTAAAACAAGCATAAGAAATGTAAATAAATTATCCATAAGCCATGAATGGTATAAAAATAACACATCCACAGTCGAACTTATCACAAAACCTGCAATAACACGTGGATGTTTTGTATCATAATAAATCAACTTCAAATAAGCATAAAATCCATCGATGGATGTTGACATAGATGAAATCAAATCCATTTTTAGAGAAATATATATTTATAATTTGAAATCATTTAAAATTAATATAATTATAAAAGAAACCATTTATTTTGAAAATAGTATTATAAGATTGTATGGGAAACTTCGATTTTGTTATAACGGCGGATAATAGCCGCACCCGCCGTATAAGTTTAAAATACATTCTTACCATAAATTTATCGAAAAGTCCAAAAGTACCTTTTTAGAAAAATGATGCAAAGATTCTATTATAAACATATTATATAAGTCAAAAAAAGGGTATAAATGACTTTAACCCATATTCTATAAAATAGTAATAATGTTTTG
This sequence comes from Viscum album, assembly GCA_963277665.1. NCBI lineage: Eukaryota > Viridiplantae > Streptophyta > Magnoliopsida > Santalales > Viscaceae > Viscum > Viscum album. Next base: position 22,252,099 of record OY728120.1, on the reverse strand, counting down.
AAATACTTATTTAAAAAATGTTGATGTGGATGATAAAGAGGTTCCAGTAGATAATTATGTATAAACAACCACGAATAATGAAGAGATTGTAGAATTAACCCTTACCTTGTACTTTTCCTTTGTTGAGGGTCGGTTAACCTCATGTATAATGGTGAAATAATTGTTAATAAAATATACAAGAATCATATTCATTAATATGATATCATATATGATCTTTCAACATTTCTTTGTTAATAATATCTTATTATTAACGTTGTTTCGGGTGTTAACAGATTCATTATCTTCATATTTTTTGTTATTTGAGTCACATTTTTATGTATGGGATGTATCATATTTATATCGAGAATGATATCAAGTCTTTAAACATTATTTTTAATCATCAAATGAAAATTTGTCTTGAATGGATACGTTGGGGAATGAATCTCATCGCGTTCGTGGAGATGGTAATCCGTACGTACGTACGAGAGAAAAAATCATTCTTAAGATTTAAAAATAATATATAAGTGGATGGAATATCATAATACAGAATCATTATCATGTTTTATTTATTATTTAAATCAATTAAACAGTATCATTATACACCTCCAAATAATAATGTATTGAATAACAATTACACCATGACGTGGAAACGGTAAGCTGTACGTACGCACGTATGGTGACATGTCATTCAAATGATTGATAGAATAATTAATATGGTTTTACCATATTTATAATAACATCACAGTATATATAAGATACTATATTTATTATTTTAGATTTGAAACAACAATGAAAGGTGAAGTGTATGAAGAAAGGAACTTGAAAGAGGTGATTAAATATTTACATCTTCTTCGGGGTATTCCTTTTGATTTGATCAAAAGGGATCCATAGGTTGGATTTCTGACTAAATAAGGCCTCTAGGATGAAGGGAGGACAGTTTATAAGGTATTTGGGTAGGGGTTGGTCGAGCCAAATGGCTTTGATGTTGGGAATTAGAGATAATGGGGAGTGCCCTTTTAGAAGAGGGGTGAGGGGAAACATAGGATAAACTAGAAATATTATTTTAGAATAAACTCATATTTGGTTTATAATGGATCTTAAATATATAATTTAAATATTAAGGTGGTTATGGGTAAAAAAGGTTTAAGGCAGGTTTGGGTCACTATATTAACATTATCTTTTATATTTAAATCTTAGTTAAATAGTTTGATATTTACCATGTCTCTTTGTATTTTTATTTTATATAGTTAATATACATACGATATACTTCCAAGAGAACCCCAAGTGGTTCATTAATGATACACCTATCATTAGATAAGTACTTTAGTATAACCATAGATTTTTATGAATAAAATATCAATTAATAATATAATATTTGTTTTAAAAACTCTTTTATGTCAAATTTTACACTATTTGGTATTTTGTTTTTTCTGAATTCATAATGAAATTATTACTTCAAAATAAATTAATCTAACCAACCCTAATATGTCATATTAAAATATAAAATTATTGGAATTTATAAAAAGTCTCAAATTACCATTATTTGGATATTTATAATATCAATTATTTTAATATTTCATTAATTAGGTAATTACTGCATCATAATTGTGTCATAACAATCATAAATTATTAAATGACTAAAAAATATAAATAAAATACCATCATGTTTGAAATCATCTTATCTTTTTAATGAATAATCACAGTCTAATTTATCTAATGTATATGCATATATTTAAAATGTTTAATTATTAAACATTGATATAAACTATTTTAAATATTCCTTAAATAAAATAATAATAATTGTTATAATCAAATATAAGTGGAAAAAAGAGGATAATATTTTATTCCTAAGGTTATTTTTGGTATAATTACACTTATCTAAAATAATTATGACATGTTTTAGGGTAATAATAATATCATTTTCCCCTTAATTACCCTATTTACTTTAAACCATGGTAAATAAAAGAAAAAATTAAATATTCACCAAATATTATTTTCATCTTATTGAACCACATTTTTCTTATTGGTATCAACCATTTGTCTCATATTTTTAAAATTAACCTCACATAAGTGGTAAAATTATGTTTTTTTAATTTGCAAATTCTCTTAAGAGGTTGGTAAAAGACGGTGAAAAGTTCAATAAAACTTTTATATATATAAAATTATTATAAAATGACTCCAATGAATTGCATTGAACATATATATGTTTTATTTATATATTTTTACGTAAATTAAATTTAAATTAAATGCATAAATATTAAAATAAAAATTCAGTTTTAAATAATAACTCAGTGTTTTTCACTATTCATAAAAAATTGAATGTTTTCAGAAAAATATCAAAAAATCACCCTATGATAATTTTGAAATTCCGAATTAAAAAATGAATTATATTTTACTAATTTCAAAACATATAAGTTTAATTAATTAATTTGAGATTAAATCCCGTTGTTAAAACCAAAAGGCGTATTTTTAAGAAATAATAACTATCACAAGATTGGCACTTTTTTATACCTAATTTCAAAGTGAAATTACATAAAATGTCCACCATTGGATTAAATGGAAAAAATGTTATATAATTATAATTCCAAACCATTAAACTGAATAATTCAACACTATAAATTATTTCGATTAAAAGATATGTTTTTAGTTATAATATAGCAATTTTCACTATTCACCAAAATATGAATGTTATCATAAAAACAGAAAAAATTTATTGAAACTAAATTCTTATGTACCTATTCAAAATAAGAATTCTATTTTGTCAAATTGAATATATAAAAGTATCAAATATTGTATTTAAAAAAGGTTCTCCCTTAAAAGGTGGTAAAATATCATTTCTTAAAAATACTTCTTTTATCTAAAATAATGAATTTGTTCTTAAATTATGTCTAAGAAACTCATAATATGGATTATAAATTATAAGAACTATATATAAAATTCAAATTTCAGTTAATACTATTCATAACCTCTTTTGAACAGCTAGTTTGGTAAGTCTTTGTGCGATTGAACTCAGTGTTGCGTGTAGTGCATGTTATTGAATTACATTTAAGAAATAACGTACTATGAAATATTACGATGTTACATTATTCCCTCATTAAATAAATTGCATTCACAAAATTTGAAATTATTTTTTGAAAATAAAAGCCTGAAAATAGAAAATACCTTTGTGTGCAAACCCACATCAGAAATTGGCATAATAAAATTTAGTCTTAATAAGAGTAAAAGGGGAATGAAAAAGTCACCACCAAATTATAATCTTTATTAAGAGAGCATTGGTGGAAATTAGAGACACATAATTAGAGGAAAATGTAAATATTTATAGGGAGTGATTGAAGTCATCATTCACAACAATTGTAGAATTGAGGGCCTCAAATCCATCAGTCTATGAAGATTTAAAATATCATTGGTTCAACAAAACAGAAGGTATTAGGATAAAATTTTTTTTAGTTTTATGATCCCTTACCTAAAGATTAAGAATTAATTTACTTATTGAATAATAGGGAAAAAATTATATATATATATATATATATATAATTGACAAGTAGAGTTTCATTATTCAACTTATTCTTATCGCTAACTCATCGTTCACACCAAATGATTTCAAAAAATATATTCTATTTATCCTAATCATATAGGGTTCCAATAAAATTAATTTATAATTAATCTAATAGGCATTAGAAAACTACATTATTCAGTCTAGGACATCTCGTGGTCCAGTGTTAGGTGATACCCCTTTGCCGCCCTTTGGATGTGGGTTCAACTCTCGCAGACGTGCTGGACGTGACAGGTTGTCTCCCGACCCCTAGGTTGTTTTTTATGGCAATATAAAAATAATATCAATCTAAACATATCCAAAATACTTATATCAAAACTCAGAATCCAAAATTTATAAGGAAGTCTAACACAATGTAGATAGGTTTTTCCACGTAATAACATGTGAACACATTCATCATGTATTCATTAAAAACAATACAACATCCAGAATTACCATATAACCTTATTGATTACATTCATGCTCCCATATTCTTTATACAACACTAGAAATACTCCTTCTATCCAATTTTTTTTTAAACTCCAACAATGATGGAATATACAAAAAATTAATCAGCTTCAAAGTAGTCAATAATATCCAATATAATTTATCCCAATCAATCATGTATGATTCCAAAATCACTACCTCGATATCAGAACAATATTATGGTTTTTCATTATCTTAACCATATATTTTTCAAAAATTTAACTTGCCATTGAGTCACTTTTCCTGGTTCCACACAATCTCTTGTCCTTAATAAAATAGTACTGTAGTAAAATCCGTATATACTCTTAAATTCTTATAACATGTACATCATTAATACAATACAAAAATTAACCAATACATTAATAACAACATAAGAAATCTAATCATTGAACTTCATCTTCGATAGTATCATAACATTATTATTAAACAACATTATCATTTGGGGTATACTATGATGATTAGGACATTGATTTGTGTAGTGTCCCAACTCCTTGTAGATGAAGCATTTTTCATTTGAATCATTTTTCTTACCATTGAAATCACGTACTTGGTGTCCTTTTTTCCACACTTATAACAAACTATCATTCACTTCAATAATTTTCCAGGGTTATTCCTTACACAATTATCACATATGGGAAAATCCATCTTTTCACTATTCCCTTTATCCATCATTATATTTTCCATCCTTCTCTTCTATTGCTTCCCTTCAAATCCATAGGACTCAAGGAATTCATTAATTATCTTATTAACACATGATACTATTTATTAATATGTTGAGAATACATGGGAGACAATTTCCCTTGTAAATGTTGTCTTAATACCATGAGAGATATGATCTTCTTACTCTTTGGATCATACATATTTCTAGAGTTCACATTTCTTCTACTGGGCACCATTTCTATAAAATGGCACACACTAGGTCAGTTTATGAATTGCAATGAATGACTCTAAACTTGTAAAATACCTAATGTAAATTGAATAGTTTATCGATATAATCCATAATCATAAAAAAAATTTCCTAGAGGAAGTATATACTCATTAACCCTTCATAATTTTTTGTAAATAAAATGAGAATTATCCTAATCATATCCCCCATGAGGGGCATCACCAAGAGTGCATCATGGCCCGTTGTCATGCATACGTTCCCACTCGAGTCTAGCTCAAAGTGGTGTTTTCATGTATTACCCCTAGGTACATCTGTGCCAGAGCCCCCTCTACTGCTCGTATCCATATAGAGATTTATTTCATTGAAAACTCATAGAATCTATACAATACCAAAATTTTAGGATGTTCTTCTATTCTAATCCTCATGTTCTATCATAGGGCTATGTGCTCTGATCATAGATTACCTAGATCTAGTTTCCATGGATTATACTAAACTTCCTCTAATACAACCTGAAACACCCCGACCCCAGTTACCCAGAGTCAGTGCATTATTACATTACATTGGCATGATAGATAAAGATCATGTCTCGAAAGACCGATTAGCTTAGTAGCCTTGGAAGTACTAGATAAATTTATAAGGATAAAATTAAATCATAAAATTAAAAACTACAACAACATTTTTTCCATAGAAGTCAATCATATCCCTTAAGACTATCTTTATAGGTCAGTCATAAAATACTTCATAGCATCTTGGAAAAAATAAAACATAAAATGTGGTGACCTCAGAATCTCAGTAAGGATAACAATATAGCAGAAATTATCATAAATTAGCATAAACATTTAAGGCAGTGTATAAGACTAATAAATCCTTTTAAACATCAACTTCATCATAATATGGAAAAGATAAAATCAAACCATTACATTTACTTACTCACATGAATATTCTACTTTTCTAATAATCACATAGAATTTCAATAGCAACTTTCATAATGATTGAATGCATAATGCCAGACATTCATAAAAACATAGTTAAGGCCTTGTGCCAAGACTAAAAATAAGATTTTGTCAAGGCCATGTTCCAAGACACTAGTTTGTCTCATGAGTCATACTGATGCATTGAGGAGCAATAACGGGCTCCACCCATCACATACTATGTCCAATGCATTCCTCATATAAAAAGGTTTAAACATAACATAAAATTTCGTATTAAAACATGCATATGAAATTTCAATAATTTATCCCTAAACCATGAATGTTATAAAAATAACAAATCCATAGTCAATAATATCACAAAACGTTCAATACAATGTTGATGTTTGGTATGACAATAAATCAACTTAAAATAAGCCTAAAATCCATCAATGGATGTTGACATAGATGAAATGAATTTTTTTTAGAGAAATATCTCTTTCTATTTTGAAATAATTTATAATTCATATAATTATTAATGAAAATTTTAATTTCGGAAATATTCTTCTAATCTTGTAATGGAATCTTTGATGATGATATAATGGGGGAAAATATCCACACCCACAGTATAAGTTAAAAAAACATTCTTACCTTAAATTTGTCGAAAAAGTCAAAAAGTACATTGTTAGGAAAACGATGGAAAGATTACTTTATAAACATATTATAAAATTCAAAAAATGGTATAAATGAATTTAAACCATATTCTATAAAATAGTAATAATGTTTTGAAATAAATTTTTAAGAAACATGGATGTGGATGATAAGTAGGTTCCAATAGATAATTACGTATAAACAACCTCAATAATGAAGATATTGTAGAATTAACCCTTAACTTGAAATTTTCCTTGGTAGAGGTTTGTTTAATATCCTATATAATGGTGAAATAATTGAAATTAAATTAACAAGAGTCATATACATTAATATGATAACATATTTGACCTTTTAACATTTCATTTTTAATAATATCTTAGTATTATCACTGTTTCGGGTGTTAATAGATTCATTTTCCATTATATTATTTGTTATGTGATTCATATGTTTTTTGGATGGTATGTATATTATTCATATCCAGAATGATATCATGTACCTAAAAATTATTTTTAATCCTCAAGTGAAAATTACTCTTGAATAGATACGATGGGGAATGAATCTCATCGAGTTTGTGGAGACGGTAATCCATACGTACGCACGAGCAACAATATCATTATTTTGATATTAAAATAATATATAATTGGATGGTATGTAATATATTCATAATAATTGTCATGTTATATTTATTATTGACATCAATTATATATTATTATTATAATCATCCAAATAATAATGTATTGAATAACAATTACACCATGACGTGCAGGCGGTAAGCTGTACTTACGCACATATGGTGACATGTCATTAAAAGGATTGATAGAATAATGAATATAGTTGTACCATATTTATAATCAAATATAGTATATAGAAGATACTATAGTTTTTATTTTATAATGGAAGCAACAAATAAAGAGGAAGTGGAAAAAGAAAGGAATTTGAAAGAGGTGATGAAATATTTACCTCTTCTTTGGGTTCTTCCTTTTGACTTGATCAAAAGTGCTCCATAGGGTGGTTTTATGACTAAATTAAGGCCTCTAGGATTAATTGAGGTAAGTTGATAGGGTATTTGGGTGGGTTTTGGCCCAGAAAAATGGCTATTATGGTGTGAATTAGAGAGAATAGTGAGTTCCCTTTTATAATAGGGGTGAGGGGAACCTTAGGAAAAGCTAGAAATATTATTTTATAATAAAATAATTTTCGGTTTATAATTGCTCCCATATGGATTATTTAAATGATAATGTATTTATGGGTCGAAAACCACTAAAAGAATAGTTTTTAGATAGGTTTGGATCACTATATTATCTATATCATTTAGATTTAACTCTTAGTTAAATAGTTTGACATTTACCATGTCTATTTGTATTTAAATATTATATGGTTAATAAACATACTATATACTTACAAGGTAACCCCAAGAGGTTAATTATTGATAAACCTATCATTAGATAAGTCTTTTGGCTAATCCTTAGATTTTTAGGAATAGAATATCAATTAATAATATAATATATTTTTAAAAAGCTCTTTTATGTCAATTTTGACTTTATTTGGTATTTTGTTTTTGCTAAATTTATAACAGAATTATTACTTCAAATAAAATTTATCTAACCAACCATAATATGTCATATTAGACTTTAAAATTAGTGTAATTCACAAAAAGTCTCAAATTAAATTATTTTATATATTTATAATATCATTTATTTTAACATTTCATTAATTAGGTAATTACTACATCATCATTGTGTCATTAATAAAATAAATTATTTACTGTCTAAAAAATATAAATAATATACAATTATCTATGAAATATTTTTATATTTCTAATAAATAATTATAGTCAAATTTATCTTATGTATAACCCTATATTAAATTTTTTTTAATTATTAAACATTGATTTTAACTCTTTTTACTCTTTATTAAATAAAATAATAATAAGTGTCCTAATCTAATCCAAGTGGAACAAAGATGTTAATATTTTATTCCTAAGGTTGTTTTTTTCGAATTAAACTTACCCAATCGAATTAGGACTTATTTTAAGGTAGTAATAATATCATTTTTACCCTTAATTACCCAATTTACATTTAACCATGGTAAATAAAAGTAAAAAGTTTCTATTAACAAAAAATAATTTTCATCTTATTGAACCAAATTTCTCTTACTGATATAAATTATGTCTCTTTGATTTTTTAAATTCAACTCACAGAAGTAGTAAAATTATGTTCTATGTGTATTTTCAAATTCTCCTAGGAGATGGGTAAAAGACAGAGAAAAGTTCAATAAAAATTTTATATATCTAAAATTATTATAAACTAAAAAAAATTAATTATATTTAAATTATATAGGTATTATGTATCTATTTTTACCTAAAATAAATTTAAATAAAATAAAAATTCATTTTTAAACAGTAACTCTAGGTTTTTTACTGTTCATCAACAAATTAATGTTTTCAGAAAAATACCAAAAAATCACCCCAAGATAATTTTGATATTCTTAATTAAAAAATTAATTCTATTTTACCAATTTCAAAACCTAGAGGTTTCATTAATTAATTTAAAAATAAATCTCCTTATCATTACCAAAAAATGTATTTTTATGAAATAATAACAATTAAAAGATTGACACTTATTTATGTCTAATCTCAATGTGAAATTACATACAACATCCATCATTGGATTAAATGGTAAAAATATAATATAATTATACTTTTAAACCTTTAAAATGTATAATTCAACATTATAAATTATTTTGATTAAAAAAGTTGTTTTTAGTTAAAATATAGTAATCATCATTATTCACAAAAATATTAAAGTAAAAAGAAAAACACCAAAAAAAAATTTGAAACTAAATTATTATGTACCAATTCTAAAGAAGATGATTATTTTGTCAAGTTGAATATATTAATCTTTCAAATATCTTATTTAAAAAGGTTTCGCAAATAATAAGTGGTAAAATTGTATTTTTTTGAAAAATACTACTTTTATCTAAAAAAATGAATTTGTTCTTACATTATGTCTATGAAACTCTTAATATGGATTCTAAAATTATAAGGATTATATATAAAATTATAAATTCAGTTAATAATTTTCGTAAGCTCTTTTTGACGCCTAGTTTGTTAAGTCATGGTGCGCTTGAACTGAGTATTTTGTGTAGTGCAAGTTATTGAATCATAATGAAGAAATAATGTACTATGGAATCTTGGGATATTACATATTACCCCATAATTTAAATGGAATTATATAATAATTTGATATAATATTTTAATGTATTCAATAAATTATTTGTTAATTAAATTTCTTTTGACATGTTTTTATAAGGATCCAAAATTAAAACATTCCATAATCATGAATTAAATTAATAATTCAAATTAACGATCTTTTATGGTTTAGAGTTTTAGAGATTTAGTTCATAACTATTACATAACATCTCAGAAAAAACAAAGCTGACACTTCTATTTTATCAAAAAAATTCCCAAAATATAAAAATCCTTAAATAAAACTACAGTTCTTTTCATGATATAAATATTTATGAATTATTACTTTCTCAAATCCTTCATTATACACTAAGAAAAACATTTCAAAAGATGGGATGAGAATAAAAAGCTTTGTAAGGGTTATATAATAAGGAATGAAATCATTATCCCATCAATATATTCAACTCAATGAAATTATTCTTTTCAATAATTAACATACCACAAAATTCATATTATTTATGAATAACACATGGAAATCATTAATCATAAAGGTAACTTATGGAATCTATAAAAAAATTACATTGTATATTTCATAGCTACATAGTGAGTTATGTTTGGAATACATACCACATTATATTTCCTAAGTCTATTAGGAGAAAATTAAACGTCTACATCTGTCACATTACGCAACGCATTGCCGATCTATATCGGGTTCACTTATCCTAGGTTTATCACGAAACCACCCATATATGTAAAAAATGCCTAATAACCATAAAAAATAATAATACATAAAACCAGCCTAATTGAAGGCTAAAATTTACACATTTCAATCACAATATGTCATTTCACGATATTGATAAAATCAATACATTATCAACCCTTTTTCAAAACAATTTATTACATCTAATAAAGAGATTTTTAATCAATGTGTCCCATAATAAATTGTATCTTTTGAATGAAATTTGAATTCCAAGACATTCATATACATATAAATAAATCCTTAAATCCATTTTTAAAACATGGTAATTTCTGTGAATGATTTATAAATAATGCTCTTTAAATCATTTAAATCAATATTTTAGTTAACGAATTCCTAACCAAATGAGAGACGCTTGAATACAAATAATTGAGGAATAAAATTAATCAAAGATTATAATATCATGAGAATAAAAAAATTCATTATATAATTTTTCAATGGGATATATATAGATCATATAAAATTTAATTGGCTTATAACAACTAATAAGTCACAATGTAATGTAAATTGAGAAAAGTCCCTTGAAAAGATCATATCCCAACATTTAGGACAATTCAAGGACATAATTATTTCTGAAAAATATGAATACACGAAATATAATTGGATAATAAGTGTAAAAAAATCATATGTAATTAACATATATTCATATAATGACATTATCAAGAATTTGAAGTTTAACATAATGAAATGAAATTAGGTTATAATGATCTCTTACAGAAATTTGACAGCCTAACGACATCACATTAAAATTCTGAAAATGAGTTGATGATAGAGGAAAGTGTTTCAAATCACATGGACATAATATTTACTATAATAATGATATATAAGAACATATCCCAACCTAAAAATGGAAATTAAAAGGCATGACATAGAACATGTCTTCGACTAAAATATGAGGGTGAAAGATTCCCTTACCGATTTGGTATCTTACGAAACATACACCATATTAAAGAAGCTTCATATAATGAGAATGTAAATACATATAAATTAAATAATATTAAAAATTAATAATAATATCATGGGAATTACATACAGCACAAAAATGAAATAGTGGAAAATATAGCATGAATTTCACAGGAATAAAATGTGAGATGAAAACCCATTACCTTGTGTCTAACTTGACTCATTCATTAATTAATTTCCTCAATAATAATAAAATGTTACTTTATACTTGATTAAAAAACTATTTCATGTTTATTTGTTCTTCTATATAACTTTTTAATATTATATAGACATTACATAATCATTTTCGTTAATAGAAGTCGTTTTGTCAATATTTGGTACTAGACTCAAAAAAGAACTTCTTATAATTACATTTTCCTCATGGGGTCAAAATTATATTATCTGCAGAATGATATTCACCATTTATATAACATATATATATATATATATTCAGTATATATATCTATTTATAATAGTCCATAGCATTTGGAGGTAAGAAATATAATACACTGTTCATGAAGACGGTATGTTGTCCGTAAGCATTCATGCTACACTCATCTGTATTTCATATTTAATGTGATGAATAAATAATGATACATAAGAATATTATAATTAAATTTTAATATAATATATAATTTAATTAACTCCATCATTTATATGTTCCACATATGTCATTAATGAGTCATATCACTTTTAGTGGGAAATAGTCGACACTTCCTCAAATGAAATTATCGCGTTTACCAATTATGGAAACCATAATGATTATGATATAAATGAAAGATACAGAAGTATAGAGACAATAAAAATATAATCTAAATCACATAAAAATATATTTCTATCATAATGTCCACCATGAGAGGCGGTAGGAGATGATTGAACAATCATCATTTCTTAAGGTTGTTGTTCAATGTCCACGTAAATAGTATTACTTTATGCATTAGATGGTGGGGTGATGTTTTTTAGTAAGAATACCTATCACAAAAAAGCTAATATATTTAGGATACAGTTTATATTATGCAAAAAATGAATAAGAATAGCATAGGGAGTGACGATTTAATTTCAAATAAGAGAACCTAAGGGAAGACGTTACCTATAAATCGGGTAACCCCATTTGGTTTTTAACTAAAAGGATTTCTTGGAGTGCCTTTGGATAAATTAAGGCTTATAGGAGGAATATGGATATTTTGGTAGCTAATATGGGAAGCGTTTGGACAATACAAGGGGCTTGAGTGGTGTGAGTAATGTGTTAGAGTGGATTGATTTTTATAGGGGGAGGGGGTCATTAAGAATGTTTAAAAATATATTTTTATTATAAACATAGTTTTGGATTAAAAATTGTGCAAAACTCATTAAATTAGAAATAATATTACTTTTGTCCAAAATAAAATAATCCAATAAGAATTGGATAGGTTTTTGATATTTGTTCAATTTTTATAATGTCATTTATTTAAATCATTCATTTATAATGTAATCATTGCATCCTCATTCTGTTATAAAGAATTTTATTTCATAAATTTCTAAAAATTATAAATATATTACCATGATGTAGGAAATATTTTTTATATTTCAAATGAATATTTAGTGTGGAATATATAACTTATATAACCCCATATATAATATTTTTAATAAACAATATGTTTATGTCATTTTAGTCTTTACATTAAATTAATTATTATAAGGTGTCATTATCACTCACAAGGGGCTCCACAGGGTGCCAAAATCAACCCAAGGATTCCCATGGTTAGACATTTATCAACCATTATAATTAGTACATATGTTAGGGTAATTTAATATAATTATAATAAAATTTGACTACCCTTATTTACTAGATTTATCTTTTAACCGTGGTAAATATAATATTTACTGAATTATGTATTCATAATGTCTAAAAAAGATAACTATTTACACTACTTGGACCACATGATTCATAATATTGATCCATTTTTTAAAATTCTAAACAAATAAGATGTTGAAATTAATTTAAAATTAGTTCTCGTTGTCAAAACAAAAGGCGTGTTTTCATAAAATAATAACAATCAAAATATTGACAATAGTTTATGTCCAATTTCAATGTAAAATTACATCCACAGAAAAAAATTGGATTAAATAGTTAAATTATAATCTAATTACATTTTGAAACCAATGTAAATTATAATTCAACCATATAAATAAATTATATTAAAATGTAGTTTGTAATTAAAATGCAGTATTTTTCACTATTCATTAGAAAATGAATTTTATCAGAAAAATAAAAATATTTTATCCAAAGTAAATTTGGATGTCCCAATTCTAAAGAATAATTTAATTTTTTCAAATAGAACATATAAATGTTATAAAAAATATATTAAAAAATTGATCCCTCTCAAAAGGCGGTAAATCGACCTTTTAAAGTATATTAGAGTATTTATGCTTCAAAATGGATTCATTCAAATTTTAAGCCACTAAAATTAATTGGATAAATTTAAAAACATTTAACAAACATGTGTAATAAGATTGTAGTTAGTTTTATTCATTATCTTGAATACAACGACTATATGTTAAGTACCATTTAAAAGAATAATATTATAATATTTTTTGTCGGTATAACTCAACGTTGTATTCAATATAAGATTTAAGAAAAATCTATTGTTCTATGTCGAGTAATGTATCGGAAAATGTGTTACATTTAACATAAAATTAATATATTAGTCATATGTATAAATATAAATAAAAAATTATTATTCTATAAATACCTAGGTCGTTACATCATTCCCCCTTTTTTGGAATTACATCCTTGTAATTTTAAAATTTGGCTCCGAAACTTCATTGAATGTCCCCACATTGGAAAAAGGGTCATAAAAATATCACATTAAGAAAAGGAAAGAGAATTACAAATGTCACCCAAGAAAACCCATATTAGGATTCTATGTAGGAAAACAAGGATATGTAAGGGAAACTATCTACCAAGTTCTAATGGAGAGTGATATAATACATGATTTGGAGAAATTTAACCACCAGAAAATTACAAGATTGTGATTAGATAAATGATCTTTGAATCCCTAGTTGGAAAATTAAACAGGCAACCTTTTCTTATTTTAGGTTTCCTTTCATAATGTTGTGGAATTATTTTATGATATTTACTACAAACATAAAGATATATAGTTAATTTTCAAGTGCAGATTCATCCTTTAATAATTTTCTACCACAAAGTCATATATTATCCAAACTATGAGTATTAAAGATGACTTGGTAACACCTGAAGCAATTGAATCAACTTCAAGAAAATTTAAAAAATCCACAAAAGATGAACCATATAATTCTCCTATCTTTATACATTATCAAAAACCAAAAATGTTAGTACATGTTCCGATAATCCTCAAAGAGGATATTTATTAATTAAAAATGGAATACTACCCTTAATCTCCATAAATTCAACTATCAGTACCCAAAGTTCAACAATGACCATTCCATACACAATTTTACTTAAGATTATTTTCTATGATGAAAACTATGTTTGAATCCCAATACTCAGACGGATTTGATCACATAGTCATCCATGATAAATCATAACATTATTACCTAAATAACATTGAATACACATAAAGTATCATACTATAGTGTAATTAACCTAATCACATATTTTGATTGGTTATTCATTTTAATAAATAACCAAAATCTTTATATGTCCATAATAAAAACCTATATTCTTCCAAAATATGATTTCAATCATCATTCCCATAATGAGATCCCATAGTATTCTATTTCCTTTAAGCATATAATGTTCCACAAAATAGAGAACGTCGTCTAACATATCCTTTATCACTTAATCACCAAATAATTTTCCTTTATTATGGATGTCCATTTAATGAATCATATGTTCCCAAAATAATATTATTATTGATACATAACATAATTTATCTAAAAAGAATAATTCATACAAACCAGGGACATCATGTCGGCTAGTGGTAGTTGATGATCCCTGGTTTCCATTCAGTTGTTGGTTCGATTCCTGCATAATTTCTGGATGCGACGATTTGTCACCCATCGTATGGGGTGTTTTTTATAAAAGAATAACCCTAACATGTTTTAACCTCAATGGTTTTCTTATTCCTCTCGTTTTCATTCCAATACATTAATACAACAACATCGCATATATTTTCATTATTTTTCTTCTCCATATGATAAAATAAGACTATTAACACATGAAAGAACTTCATAACTTGATCATTGTGTCGATATGGTTTCATCATCATCTTTTTCATATAGGAAGAAGGTCCATGTATTTTAATAATGATTTAAAGATCCTACAACATCATTTTCTTCCTTCATCCAAATATACCTTGTAAAACATAGGTCATATTGGGGTTCATAGGAATATTTTTTCGGAATATAAAAATGTATGACATATAATTTCTAAACATCTGATAAAAGATGATTTTTATAAAACTGTTGGACCGATTTTGAGTTGAAACTTTCAATAAATGGTACTTTTAAAGTATAATATATGTGTTCAAAAAGACTATATTGTAAAAGATAATATATATAGGTTTTCAAGGGACTTCTTCCTCAGTACCATTTTCAAAATCATAATATACTTCAAGATCTTGTGATAAGATAAAATATTTGAAATTTCCTGTATAATATTTACCTTTTTTGAAAATATAAGAATATAGTGAAACTATGATTTGATTAAATAAAAACCATACTCCATGATTATATTGAGGTATAGTGGCTATGTTTCACATATCAAAAAACTTCTGTAACGAGAGTCATAAGGTTTAAATAGATTTATAAACATCTGAACATGACTTTGCAATAACTATTGCTAGTATGACATCAGGATGATATATGCATGTTGTTTTAGATCCAACTCCTTCTATTTTTAACCAATTTTCATGGATCTAAATAATTCATAAAACAAATATTAAACATAAAGAGTAGAAATAGAGACTAACCACATATCTAAGAAAAAATCATAATCCCTAATATTGTCTAATCCTACCTTTGATACCTAAAATATAGACCCAGATGCAAAACATTGCATAATATTGAATTAAATGAATAATTCACATTGTGGATCGTTTCAGGTTTAGATTTTTAGAGAATTTGGTCATAAGTATTACATTACATCTAATAAACAGATTATACACTATTACTTTATCCAAAATTTTCAAAATAATAAATCTCCTAAAATAAAACAAGAGTCCATTTATTTATTATTTTCTGAATTATTCCTTTATCTTAAACTTCCACATACCCTATGAAAAACACTTAGAAAACATTGGATGATCATCAATTTATCAGTAATGGTTATAAAACCAGGATATAAATCATTTGTCAATAAATATATACAAATCAATGAAATCATACTTTTTAATCTACAACATACCACAAAACTCAAAAGATTTATGAATAATATATGGAAATCCTAAATCATAAAAGTAAATTATGGAATCCATAACAAAAATACGTTGTATCATTCATAGATACATATGTAGTTAATTTTGGAATACCTACCATGATATATTCCTTAAATCTTATAGAAGAAACATCATCGTTTACCTCTATCACGTTACCCAATTCATTGGAGAGCTATCACGAGCTCACCTGCCATAGGGTTATCACAGAACCACCCATATACATAAATAATTCCCAATAACCATAACATATTCATTAATCATAAAACAAGAATAAAGCAGAGCTATAATTTCCACATTGTAGTCTAAATATATCATTTCAGTATATTGAAATTATAAATGCTTTATCAAACCATTTTCCAAAACATTTGAAATATTTAATAAATATATATTTTAATCAGTGTGTCCCATACCACATTGAAGCTTTCAAATGAAATTTTAATTTCAAAACATTCATGTCCATTTAAATAAATCTTTAATTTATTTTAATCATGGACATTAGTGGGAATGATTTATGTGGGATAAATCCTTAAACAATTTAAAAAATATTGTAGTTAATGGGTTCCTAACCAAATGAGAGATGTATAAAAACAAATAATTAATGAACAAAATTAATCAAATAATTTAATATCATGTGAAGAAGGATAAAAATGACATAATTTGTCAAAGGGAATTATATACACCATATAAAAGTGAATTGGTTTATAATAACATATAAGTCTCAATGGAATGTATATTCACAAAAAGTCACATTCAATGATCTTATCCTTAGATTAATGAAAAATGAACGAAATAATTATGTGTGAAAAATAATAATACAAACAATGTAAGTGGATATTAAGTTTAAAACAATCATATTTGATTCACACTTATTCATAACATGACATAATCATGAAGTATATTTTTAACCCAAAGAATTAAAATTGGGTTAAGTAGTTCTATTATAGAAAGTCAACAGCCTAACGATATCGCATTAAAATTTAGAAAAATAATTGATGAGAGATGAAAGGGTCTCTCATCACATGGAGATAAAATTTTCAGTAATAACTATATACAAGAACATATCCCAACATTATAAAATTGAAATTAATAGACAAGAAATAAATGAAGTCTTCGCCTATAAGAGGAGGGTGAAATATTCCCTTACCGATTTGGTAACTTATGAAATATACACCACATTAAAGAAGGATTATACATTGTCATCATCATCTTGGTTTATTTATAAGAGGGGAAGGGGAGAGCGCAAGGATAGAGGTACAACCGAAGAGGGCCTAGGGGGGTGGCGAAAGTAGTTAAATCTGAGGGTATCCCCTCTCATGAGGTTGAGCCCTTTGGGTTTAAGTTGAGTAACATTGTAAAAAGAAGAGGTACAAAGTCCTTGGGCTGCAATGGATACCATATGATCACCCACCTTATTTCCTTCGTGCCACAAATGTTTCAACCATGTGATAGAGAGAAAGCTTCTACTTTTCCTGATGCAGTATGTGATAGACCAAGGTGCAGGGCAGGTGCCTTGCTGAGAGTTAAGGAGTATGATAGAATTCGTTTCAGCATCAGCGATAATTAGGCCCCTCTGCTGGCGAACGGAAAGGCCTGAAAAAGGGCGAGAGATTCCGCTTGGATGGAGGTACCGTTTCCCAGGAAAATCGAGAAGGAAAACACGATTGACCCCCTGGCATCATGTACCACCCCACCACCCTTCATGAATCCCTCCGAGTAGGATCCGTCCGTGTTGATCTTCGATCAATTGGAGGGGGGATGCAACCATACCCAATTGCCCTGAGGAATTGCCTCTCAAAGACCGTGGAGGCGTGGATGCAAAAACTGGAGCGAGTGGGATTAATTCCATCCCTTGATATATATGGTCAGGTTGAGCAAGAGGTAGTGTGTTCGGGCAATGATGGTCCACCTAGAGGAGACGATCCCTTTAAAGCATGCTTTGTTCCTCTCTTTCCAGATACACCACCCTCTTTCATGCATGGTGGAGGCCCTGGCTATCTATTCCACACCATTTTCATCCAAGCCCTCTTGTATATCAAAAAGAAGAATACATTCATGGTATGTAAATACACATCACAAAAGAAAATATAGGAATATATAGTATTAATCTCAAGGAAATAAAATGTGAGATGAAAACCCCTTCCCTCATGTCTGATATGACTCTTTCATTATTTAATCACATGAATAATAAAATAATGTTATCTTATAATTTCTAAAGAACCTTTTTAAATTTTATTATTCCTTTTATTTCACTAATTACTACGTTATAATCATTACATATACATTTTAGTTAATAACGGTATTTTTATTGATATTTGGTACTTGAGTCAAAAATGAGCAACTTATAATCACAATTTGTCAATGGGGTAAAAACTAATTTATATAAAGAATGATATTATTTATTTAGAAATTGTATATATCATATATATCCAGTATTTATATATTTATAATAGTACATAACATCTGGAGAGATGAAATGCAATTCATTGTTCATGTAGGCGGTATGTCGTACATATGCATGAACGATACTTTCAATTGTATTTCATATTTAATATTATGAAAACATAATGATACATAGGTATATTATAATTCTTATATTATATAATATGCTATTTTATTAACTCCATGCTTTATATATTCCACAAATGGAATTAATAAGTCATATCACTTTAAGGGGATGATAGTCCGCAAATCCTCAATTGAAGTTATCGGGTTTACACATTACGGATACCATAATATTATGATATAAATGAAATTTACATACGTATAGACACAGTAAAAATATAATATATATCACATCTAAATTCAATTCCATCGTAATGGCAACCATGAGAGGGGTATGAGATAATTTAACAATAATCATTTCGTGAGGTAGTATTTCGTCGTCCATAGAAACAGTATGTTCGTATCCAATAGATGGAGGTGTGTTGATGTGTAGTTATAATAATCCTAATAAAAAAACCTAGTATATTGAGGATAATTTTTTTATGTAAATAATGAATAAGAAGAGCATAGGGATTGAATATATAAAATAAATGATGAGAAATTGTGGGAAGAAATTTAATTTAAATCGTTTAACACCTTGTTGTTTGAACTAAAAAGATTTTTTGAAGTGTCATATTCCTATTGTAAGTCTTCTTGGGGGAAAAGGGGGATCTTGGAATCTTATATGGGATGATTTTGGATGATCCATGGTGCTTGAGAGGTGTGACTAAATAGTTATAGGAGATGGTCTATTATATGTGGGAGGAGGGGCTCATTTGGAATGTTTGAAAGTAATTTTTTTTATAAACTTATTTTCGGTATAAAAAGGATAAAAATTATTAAATTTAAATATAAGATGACGCATTTCAAAATAAATTCATCCAATGATAATTGGACTGATTTTTGATATTTTTTATTTTTTATATTCTCATTTCTTGAAACCATTCATTAATAAGGTAATCATTACATCATCATTGTGTCATAATGAATTTTATTTATATGATATATAAAAATTATTTAATAAATACCATGATATAGCAAATTGTTTTTATTTAAAATGAAATTTTTTAGTGGAAGAGATACAATATATATCCCCATATTAATTTCTTTAGTAAAAGATATATGTTTATGTCATTTTGTTTTTCACATTAAATTAAGTAATATAATGTTTAATTATCACTCCCATGTGGTCAAATGGGACCCAAAATAGACTCAAGGATGTCCATGGTGGGTAATTTATCCACCAATTAGATTATGACACATGTCAGGGTAATTTTATATTATTATAATAATAATTGTTTACTATTATTTACCAGATTTACCTTATAAATATGGAAAATTAAATTTTTACTTATGTAACTATATATAATTTATAAAAACAAAAGACACCTATTTACACAATTTGGAACAAATTATTACAAATATAGAATCCATTTTCAAAATTCAAAACATAGATGTGGCTGAAATTAATTTAAAATTAATTCCCATTATCAAAACAAAAAGCCTGGTTTCAAGAAATAATAACTATCAAATGATTGACACTAATTTATGTCCAATATCAAATTGAAATTACATAAAATGACCATAATTGGATTAAATGGTAAATATATAATCTAATTAACATTTAAAACGAATTATAAAGATAATCTATCTATATAAATAAATTAGTTTCAAAGGATGTTTTGAATTAAAATGCAGTATTTTGCACTTTTCATTAAAAAATGAACATTATCTGAGAAATAAAAAACATTCAACCAAAGTAAATTTTGATTTCATCATAATAAATAAGCTTTTTTTCAAATAGAACATAATAAAGTCACTGAAATTATATTTAAAAAGGGTTCGCCATCAAAAGGCAGTAAATTGTCCTTTTAAAGAATATTAGTGTATTTATGCTTAAAAATGGATCCATTGACACATCAATACTCTAACATTTATTTGATAAATGAAAATACATTTAACAAACTTGTGTAAAAATATTGTCGTTAGTTATTCTCATTCCCAGCGAAAATATGTCTATGCATTAATTACAATTTAAAATAATTTTAATATTATATTATATTTCATTATAACTATAAGGACCTGGCCTTAAACATTTCATAATATTGAATTAAATGGAATTAAAATTGAAGATCTTATCAGGTTTACCGTTTCGTAAAATTAGGACATAACTATTACATTTCAAAAGATTACAATGTAGACACTTCTACTCAATTTTCATTTTTTTATAAAATAAAAACTCTTGAAAAAAAGATTCATGCCTAGTTCGATGTTTAAGACATCATGACTTTTCCCTGATCCCATCCATAACCCTATTCCACATTATGTCCAATGAAAAAAATTTCAAAATCATTTGATGAGCTTTAAGAACTCATTAAGGGATACACAAAGAAAGAAACTGTTAGTTTTTCAAAACAACAGGTAGCCATTAATACTTTAACATAAGTAATACTTTTCACCTTTATGAAGTAGTAAATACTCTTCACTAAATGAAAGATCACTACTTTTCCTTTTGTAACCAAAATATTATAATAAAAACCATATAAAGAACACATAACATACAAAGGTAACATGGGACATAAAATACTTAAATTCAATAACCATACATTCGACTTCCATACATATCAATAAATCGAATAGCCATACGACTGACTTCCATACCCAATGCATTGTAGGTTATAATGTAACCACCCAACTTGTTTTATCATATCTCCACCCGTCATTTGATTTATCACGTAACCACCCATAAAATGTCCAATTACCATTATAAAATCATGACACATAAAATGAATATAAATGAATGAAAACATTTACACATTTCAATAAAATTATATCACATAAATATATTGACATAACACATCCATTATCAAAACCATCTTCAATACCAAAATACACAAAAGAGTATGTGGTATTTATTTTCCCTGAAATAAATACATTACGGCTTCTTATTGAATCCAAATAACAAAGAATACTCACGGTGGCCGAAAGGTAGTTGTCACCGCTAACGTTAAAAGAAACATTCATTTTTTTCATTTAGCAAAATGCTTCATATAAATAGATTCCCTTCAAAATGTCAGGGGTGTTTATACAACCTATAATAGAATGTTGCGTATTAAAACAAAATATGAATCAATGAAAGGAGATTTAGACAAAGTCCCTTACCTCATGTCCGACATAACCCGTTCTTTCATTAGTGTTTTAAAAAATAAATTAAAGATAATTTCTAATTTCTTAAGAAACTATTTCAAGTATATTAGTCCCTTTATATAACTTATTACCATGTTATAAACATTATGTAATCATTTAAGTTAATAACAGTCGTTTTGTCGATATTTTGTACTTGAGTCAAAAATGGACTTCTTATAATTACATGTTGTCCATGTGGTCACAAGTTCATTATAACCAGAAAGATATTCATGATTTGGATATCATATATTTCGTATATATTCAGTATATATATGTATTTATAATAGTACTTAACATTTGTAGGTAAGAAATGAAATGCACCGTTCATGGAGATGGTAAGCCGTACATACGCATGAACGCTACTTTTATTTCTATTTTGCATTTTAATAGAATTAAAACATAATGATTCAAAGTAATTTTATAATTACTGTATAATATCATATATAATATCATTAACACTATCCCTTATATGTCCCACATAAGGAATTAATGAGTCATATCACTTTGAAGGGGCGGTAGTCCACACTTCCTCATAGGAAATTATTACATTTACCCATATTAGAAAATATAATGGCATGATATAAATGGAAGATACATAATAATAATGAAACCATAAATATAATATATATCATATATAAATAATGTTCCATCATAATGGACACCATGAGAGGTGGTAGGAGGAATATGAACAATCATCATTTCGTGTGGCATTAGTTTTCCATCCATAGAAACATCATGTTCTTCACCCATTATATGGTGGTGTGTGTAACTGTAGTTCGAATCCCTCTCATAAAAACATACTAGTATAATGAGGATACTGGTGTTGTTATAAAATAAAATAATAAAAAGATTTTAGTTGTTGGAGACGTAAAATAAATGAAAAGAAGTTAACAGAAAATCATACCTTTAATTTTGGTAACTTCCTTTGGTTTTAACCAAAAGGGCTTCTAGAAGTGCCTAATTCCTATTTTAAGGCTTCTAGAAGGAGAAAAGGGACGTAGGGAGATTAATTTGGAAGAGGTTGGATGAGCCAAAATTCTTGAGAGGTGTGAGGTATTGGTTATAAATTGCCTTTTTTATAGGGGGAGGGGCTCTTTAGGAATGTGTGAAAATATAATTTAATTATATAATGATATTCGGTTTATAAAGGTATAAAAATCATTAGAGTAAAAGATAGATG
The DNA here is from genome assembly GCA_963277665.1 of Viscum album. Classification (NCBI taxonomy): domain Eukaryota; kingdom Viridiplantae; phylum Streptophyta; class Magnoliopsida; order Santalales; family Viscaceae; genus Viscum; species Viscum album. The sequence goes on along the minus strand of OY728120.1, from coordinate 22,228,525 downwards.
ACTAATGGTCAAAATAAAATCATCGAATAATAATTTGATAGGTTTTGGATTTTATTTTAATATTTATAATCTTATTTATTTAAATTATTAATTAATGAGGTAAACACATTATCATTATTGTGTAATAAATAATTTAATTTATTCGATGTATATATATAAAAAAATATTCCATGATGTATGAAATCATTTTATATTTCCAATTAATATTTATTGCCAAAAATATTACTTATATAACAACATATAAAAATTAATTTATTAAAAGATATTTGTTTATGTCATTTTTGCCTTTACATTAAATTAATTAATCTAAAGTGTCATTATCATTAATAAGTGGATCCATGGGGTCCCAAAATCGACCCAATGATGCCGATTGTCGGAAATTACTCATAACATAAGGTTAGAACATGTTTTAAGGAAATTTGGAATTATTATAATATTCATTATATCTTGAATTACCCTATTTTCCTTTAACCGTGATAAATAAAAGTTTGAAGATACTATTCTAAAAAAAATTATTTTCATCTAAATGAACCAAGTTTTACATACTAATAACTACCATGTATATTGGATTCTCAAAATTCAATTCAAAAAAGCAGTGAAATTTCATTTAAATGAAAAAATCAGTTTTTTAACTACTACTACGTGGTTTCACTATTCATCAAAAATTGATGTTTTCAGAAAAATACCAAAAATTCGTAGTAAGGTATATTTGATATTATGAATTCAAAATTTATTTCTATTTTACCAAATTCTAAACATAGTAGTTTTATAATTAATTTAAAATTATTTCTCCTTGTTAATACAAATAGCGTGTTTTTAAGATACAATAACTATCAAAAGATTGACATTTGTTCACGTCCAAATTAAAAGTGAAGTTAATTACATAGACCAAAATTGAATTTAATTGTAAAAATATATTCTGATTAAAATTTAAAAAAATTAAAAAGATAATATAACCATATAAATAAAACATATTAAAACACCGTTTTGAATTAAAATACAATATTTTTCCCTATTCATTAAAAAATGAACTTTATCAGAAAAATTACGAAAATTTACACAAAGTAAATTTAGATGTCCCTATTATAATAAAGTATTTTATTTGGTCAAAAATAATGTATTAATGTGACCAAATCTATATCTAAAAATTATTCTCCATTAAAAGGTGGTAAATTGACCTTATAATGTAAATTATGCATCAATTTCGATTCAATCACATTTTAAGCCTCTAAATTTAATTGGATAAATGTAAATACATTTAACAAATATGTATAATCCTATTTTAGTTAGTTTTGTTCATTCCCACTAATATAATAGCTAGGAGTTAACTTCCATTTAAAAAAATTATATTATGTTATTAGTGTGCAACGTATGATTTCAAAGAAACGTGTTATTGCGTATCAGGTACGCTATCGAACATAGAAAAACTTTTAAAGTAAAATTAATATTTATTTCAAAAATATTAATTAATACGAAATTCTATTATTCTTCATTTACCTAGGATATTACATCCTTCCACCCTTTTGGAAATTTTTTCCTTGCAATTTTTATTCACTTATCAAAATTAGTGGGGGTATTTATCCCTCAAAGCATTTTCAGATACCCACGTTGCCTCTTCAGCAATATGGGTTTTCCACAAAACCATTACCTAGTTAATTACCTTATTCCACCAAACGTTCTATCTACTATCATGAATCAGGATATTTTGTTCTTCATAAGAGATATTCTCTTCCAACTGAACAACCTCTGGACTCAAAATATGAGATGGATCTGGTATATTCTTTCTCAACATCGAAACAAGAAAAACATTGTGTTCTTGGGATAAACATGGATAAAAATCCACATTGTTTTCAACTGATACAACTTTATCAAGGATTTGATAAGGTTTAATGAACCTTAGACTCAAATTTCCCTTCATGCCAAAATGCATTACACTTTTATATGGAGAAACATTGAGAAAGACATGATCACCTACCTCAAAATAAATATACTTCCTTCGGTTATTCGAATAAGTTTTCTATCTAATCTGAGCTGTTCTCAGGTGCTTCTGAATCAACTAAACTTTATCTACACTATTTTCTACTAGTTCTGGTCCCATCAGCTTCCTTTCACCTACTTCATCCCAAAAAGTTGGAGTTTGACAACTCTTTCCATATAATTCCTCATATGGAGCCAATTGTATACTGGAATGAAAACTGTTATTATATGAATTTTCAACCAAAGAAAGATGTTGGTCCCACCTTCCCTTGTAATCCTGTGAACAATCACATAGCATATCCTCCATGTTCTGAATTTTTCGTTCTGACTACCCATATTATTGAGGATAAAAAGCTGCACTAAAATTTATATCAGTACACAATGACTTCAAAAGACCTTTCCAAAAGTTAGAAGTTAACCAGGGATCATGATCAGATACAATGTAGAGGGGAACTCCATGAAACTTTACTCTCTCATTAACATACATCCAAGCCAATTGATCTAGAGAAAATGTATCTCGAATAGGACGGAAATGAGCAGATTTAGTCAGATGATCAATAATAACTCAGAATGCATTATTACCTCGAGATGCTTCAGTAATCCAACAACCAATTCCATGGATTGCTTTTCCCATTTCAACTATGGCACTGGTAAAAACCAAATAATCCCTTTCATTAACTGTCTATATACTTTAACTTGTTGACAAGTCAAATACTTCAAAAAAAATTACTCTATATATCATTTCATTCCATCCCACAAGTAATACTCTCAAAGATCTCTGTACATCAGGATGAACTAAAAACGGAGTACTATGAGCTTCAAATAACAAATCATTCTTCAATTGTGAATCCAAAGGTACACATAATCTCTTCCCAAACCTCAAAAAAACAATCATTATCAATAGTAAAATAAGGCAACTTACACTTCTGAACCAACTCTACCTTTTTATGCAACTCACTGTCTTCCATCTGCTCTTTCTTAATTATGTCAGATAGAGACGATTTCACTAACACCTGAAGCAAAATAGATGAATTTCCTTCACCAACAACTTTTATTACAAAGTTCATAAAATCAAAAACCAATGTTTCTTTTTTAAAAAATATCATTGTTAATAAAGAAATACTTTTTATATTCAAAGCATCATCCATTTCATTTTCTTTTCCTATATGGTAATGGATTGTGCAATCATAATACTTGATTAAATCCATCCATCTCTTTTATCTCATTTTCAATTATTTTTAAGTGAATATATACATTAAACATTTGTTGTCAGTATATATTTCACATTTTAATCTATAAAAATGATGCATCTATATTTTTAAAGCAAAAACCAAAACATCTAATTAAATAAAATGTGTAGGGTAATTTAACTCATGAGGTTTTAACTGGCATGAAGCATAAAAAATTACATAATCATTCATCATAAGGTAACATTCAAGTCCTTTTAATGAATAATCATTGAAAATAACTAACTCACTATTTCTGGAAGGCTGTGCCAAAACTATATAATTCACCAATCCTCTTTTAGATTCCTGAAAACAATCATGAAATTTTATTTTGCAAATGAACTTAACAACTTTTTGAGTTATCTTATTCATTGGACTTGATAACCATGCAAAATTCTCAACGAACCTTCCGTAATAACCTTTGAAACCAAGAAAACTAAGGATCTCAGTTATATTTGTGGGTCTTTTCCATTTTTTAACCACTTATGTTTTTCAATGATCAATAGTTATTCCATTTTTTGAAACACTATGACCAAGGAAATAAATTATTTGTAACCAAAAGTCACATTTGCTGAATTTCCAATGAAGTTTCTTTTCCTTTAAGGTCTACAAGATGACACTTAAATGACTTTCATTCTCCTCTTTACATTAAGAATATTCCAAAATATCATCAATGAACTCAACCACAAACTTATCCAAGAACTCAAGAAAAATTATATTCATAAGATCCATTAATACAGCAAGAGCATTGGTTAAAACAAAAGGCTTAACTACAAATTCATAATGGCTATATCTAGTAAGAAACTCAATCTTTAGAATGAATTCTTCCTTTACTTTCAACTAATGGTACCCCAACCTCAAATATATCATTGAAAAATACTGAGCTCCCAGGAGCTGATCAAACAAATCATCGATATGAGGAAAATGATACTTTTTCTCAATAGCAATGTTATTAAATGCTCTGTAACCAATGCAAAGTCTCATTGAAACATATTTATTTTTAACAAAAAATACAAGAGAACCCCATGGTGATGTGTTCGGTCGAATGAAACCTTTAACTAATAACTCCTCCAATTTATTTTTTAACTCTAAAAGTTCAATTTGAGCAATTCGATAAGGGGGTTTTGAAATTGGCTTAGCATCAGAAAGTAAGTCAATAGTAAATTCAACTTCCAGATCAGGATAATACAAGGAAAATCAATAGGGAAAAAAGGTACTCATGTACCACTGTCACATCATTAATCTAAGTAGTTCCTCTATTTTCAAAAATAAGAGCAAGGTAACATTCATTTCAATATTTTTCTTGTTTCTCAACTTCTTATTAGGTTAACAAAAACAAGGGTTCATTCTTGTAAACAGACTATAAATATTTTTGAAATGAAACCTATTTATCTCTGTAATCAGTCTTAGCATGATAAATAGATAGCCAATCCATGCCCAAAATTACATTATACTATACTAAATGAAACATTATAAAGTAAGTAGCTAGATTCATTCCACACACAAGTGAAAGAAGGTTCTTATAATTTCTTTTTGTCAAATAATTTCCTCTAGGTGATTTTACAATAAGTTTCGGATTCATATCTTGATAAGGAATTCCCAATTTACAAGAAAAATTCTCTGAAATGAAAGAGTGTGTAGACCCTGAATCAAACAACACATTGAAATAATCTAAACAAAAAAATAGTGTACCTGACACTATGTCATTCAATGGCCCAACATATGCAGAAGTAGTTGTGAAGGATTCCACCACAACATTTAGCTTGTAGTCTGGCTGTTTTCCCTCAGTTATTTTCTTCTTTAGACACTCATTTTCATAATGACATATTTTATTACACTTAAAACATCTTACCAATGTATTTTCATTGCATGATTTATCTTATTCCTTAAATTTATGAGCAATATATCCAGACTTACCACACCAGAACAATTTTACATACTTTGATAAACATTCTCTAGGATATTTTTTACCACACTAATCAAAAGTTGGATATCTAATTTTCTTACCTCTAGGATTCTTTGATGAATTTATTTCCTTCACCTACCAACTAGATCTCTTATTCTTTTGTTTTTCAATGAACACCTGATCATCTGCAAACTCCATTTTCACCTTCTTCGAACATCGAATATGATTTTCATAGAATTTTAAGTCACGAGAGGCTAAAAATATTCAATATCGTGGCTTCAGTCCTGAGTAGAATAATTTTATATTACTATCAATATCTTGGATGTTATTTGGAGCATACCTTGCTAGTCGAGTGAATTTTTCTTCTTATGCACCCCCTATGTCATCCTCCACCCTTAATTACAGGAAATGTTTTTCCATACAAAGACGAACCACCGTAGGAAAATACTTTTCAAGAAACATTCCATTGAATTCAACTGAATAAATATCATCAATATCCAAACTATCCCTGATATTTTCCTCCATCGACTGCCACTGACAATCTTCACCTTCAAAACGGTAAACAAGGAGACTAACCTATTGATATTCTAAACACCCCATGACATCAAAAATCTTCTCCAGTGCTTCAATGCACCCTTCAGTTACCACAGGGTCAGATGATCCTCTGAAGGATGGGGGATTTTGCCTCATGAAATGCTACACTACTGACATATTCCTCTGTGGTTGATCTAGATGATCTCGTGCATGGATACCACCACCATTTATAAGCTGAGTCAATTGTTCCATCACTACAAAAAACTGTTATGTTTTGATTCTGACCATCTCAGGTTACTGATTTGGAAGGTCGTCTTTCTCCTGATGTCGTCACAACATAGAATCCCTATTTCCTATGCTGAAAACCATTGTGAAAACAGAAATATCTTAGGTGAAGAGTCATTTTAATCTGTAAATGCAATATCATTTCAATATTACCATAAATTAATTTATGGTCATTTATTTAATAATACCCTAACTCCTAATGTTTTCTAAACCGACCTCAGATACCAACTATAAGGACCATACCTTAAATATTTCATATTATTGAATTAAATGAATAATTAAAATTGAGGATCTTTTCAGGTTTATACTTTTAGATAATTAAGACATAGCTATTTCATATCAAAATATTTAAAATTAGACAATTGTTGTCAGTTTCCATTTTTTTCATATAATAAAAACTCTTGAAAAAAAGATTCAGGCCTAGTTCCAACTTTAAGATAGCATGACTTTTCCTTGATCCCATATGTGACCCTATTCTACATTATGTCCTATGAATAACATTTCAAATACCTGGTTTGAGCACAAAAAGCTCATTAAGGGATACACAAAGAAGGAAAACTGTTAGTTTTTCAAAACAACAAGTAAACCATGAATAATTTAACATTAGTAATAGTTATCACCATTATGAAGTATTAAATACTCTTCACTGAATAAAAGATCACTACTTACCCTTTTGTAACCAAATTATTACCATAAAACCCATATAAATAACAAATAACAAATAAAGGTAACTTGGGACTTAAACATACATAAATTGAATAACCATACCATCGACATCTACACATATCACAAAATTGAATAGCCATACGGGCGAATTCTATAACCAATGCATTGAAGGTTAAAACGTAACCAACCACCATGGTTTATCACGATAACACCCATCATTTGGTTTATCACATAACCACCCGTTAAATGTCCATGTAACATTATAAAATCATAACACACAAAAAAAAAATAGTGGAATGAAAAAAATTCACATTTCAATCACAATATATTTATTAAATATATTTACATAACACATAGATTATCAAAACCATTTTCAATACCAAAATACATAAATTATAATATGGTCTTTATTTTCCATGAAATAAAAACATTACGACTTATTAAGGAAGAAAAAGAACAAACAATACTCACGGTAGCGGAAATGTCATTATCACCAATTACTTTAAAAGAAATATTCATTTTTGTCATTTAGTTAAACAAATTGTAGAAAAATATTCCATTTGAAAATTTATGGGAGTTTATACAGCGTTCAAAAAAAATTCATGTATTAAAACAATCTATGCCTCAATGAAGGGAGATTGAGACAAAGGCCCTTACCTCGTGTCTGACATAACCTGTTCATTCATTAATCTTATGAATAATAAACTAAAGTTAATATCTAATTGATTAAGAACAATTTTCGAGTTTATTAGTCCTTTAATATCAATTATTACTATGTTATGAATTTTTTTTAATCATTTATGATAATAACAGTCGTTTTGTCGATATTTGGTATTTTAATAAAAAATGTACAATTTTTGTGTACATGTTGTTCATGTGGTAGAAATTTCATTGTATCCAAAATGATATTCATGATTTCGATATCATATATATTACTATATATGTGTATTTATAATATTAAATAACATTTTTAGGTATGAAATGAAATGCGTCGTTCATGTAGACGGTAAGTCGTACGTACGTATGAACGCTACTTTCATTTCTTTTTCGTATTTTAATAGAATTAAAACATAAAGATACATTGTTATATTATAATTATAGTATAATATAAAATAAAATAAAATTAACTCCATCCTTTATACATCCCCCATAAGGCATTAACGAGTCATATCACTTTGAGTGGCCGGTAGTCTGTACTTCCTCAAATGAAATTATTGTGTTTACCAATAATGGAAACCATAATGGTATGATATCAATGGAAAATGCATAAGAATAAAGAAAACATAAACCTAATATTTATCATATATTAATACAGTACCATAATAATGGCCACCATGAGTGGTGGGAGGAGGTAATTGAACAATCATCGTTTCGTGAGGCGTTGGTTTTCCATCCACAGAAACATCATGTTCTTCACCCTCTAGATGGAGGTGTGTTTAAGTGTAGTTATAATCATTTTTATACCCACATACTAGTATATTTAGTATACTAGTGTGGTTATTAAATAAAATAATTAAATTATTTTAGGGGTTGGAGAAGTAAAATAAAAGAAAATAAGTTAAGAGAAATTGTTACCTTTATTTTTGGTAAATTCCTTTTGTTGGAACCAAAAGGACATCCTAAAGTGCCTTTTGCCTAAGGTAATTATTCTAGGAGGATAAGAGTGATTTAGGGAGCTTAATTGGGCAGAGTTTTGACGAGATAAAATGATTTAGAGGTGTGAGGAATTGGACTGAAATGGTCACCTTTTACAAGGGGGATGGGGGGGGGGCTCTTTAGGAACATGTGAAAATATTATTTTATTATATAATGATATTCAGTTAATAAGGGACCAATAATAATTAGAGTCGAAGATAAGATAACTCATTGTCGAAATAAAATCATCCAATAAAAATTTTACAGGTTTTGGATGTTATTTCAATATTTATAATCTAATTTATGTAAATGATTTATTAATGAGGTAACCACTGCATTACTATTATGTCGTAAATAATTTAATTTATTCAACTTATAAAAATTATAAAAAAACTACAATGATGTAGGAAATAATTTAATATTTCCAATAAATATATATTGTCAAAATTATTAAATATTTAACACCATATATAAAATTATTTATTAAAATATATCAGTTTGTGTCATTGTTTGGCATTACTTTAAATTAATTAATCTAAAGTGTTATTATCATTCATAAGTGGAACTATGGGGTCCCAAAATAGACCCAAGGATTACCATGGTAGGCCATTAATCATCCAACAATGTTAGAATAAATGTTAATATAATTTTGAATTATTATAATATTATTTTAACTTTGAATTACCCTATTTACCTTTTATCGCCTTAAATAAAAGTGAAAAGATACTATTCACCAAAAATTATTTTCATCTTATTGAACCATATTAAACATAATAATAACAATAATGTTTGTTTTATTTTCGAAATTCAATTCACAAAAGTTGTAAAATTTTATTTGAACGAAAAATTCAGTTTTTTTAACTACTACTAATTGGTTTCACTATTCATAAAAAATTGATGTTTTTTTGAAAAATACAAAAAATTCAGCCCAAGATATATTTGTTATTATGAATTCAAAAATGATGTCTATTTTACCAAATTATATAAATTGATTTTTCATTAATTAATTTAAAATTAATTTTCGTTGTTTAAACAATTAGCGTGTTTTTAAGAAACCATAACAATCAAAAGATTGACACTTCATCATGTCCAAATTCAAAGTGAAACTAATTTCAATGACCAAAATTGGACTAAATGGTAAAAATATATTCTAATTAAACTTTAAAACCAATTAAAAATAATAAATAACCATATAAAAAAATTATATTAAAACGTTGTTTTGAATTAAAATACAATATTTTCACTATTCATTTGAAAATGAACATTTTCGGAAAAATTCCAAAAATTTACTCAATGTAAATTTTGATGTCCACAATCTAAAGAACTATTTTATTTGGTCAAAAAGAATGTATTAAAGTGGCCAAAACTATATTAAAATAGGGTTCTACGTTATAAGGTGGTAAATCAATCTTTTAATATAAACTATGCTTAAAATTAGATTAATTCACATATAATGCCTCTAACATTTATTGGATAAATTTAAATAAATTTAACAAACATTTATAATCATATTTTAGATATTTTTGTTCATTTCCACCAATACAAAGTCTATGAGTAAACTTCCATTTAAAACAATAACATTATATAATTAGTGTGCACCGTAAGATTTCAAAGAAACTCATTGTTGCGTATCGGGTACACTATTGAACATAGAAACCATTTTAATGTAATATTAATTTTAATTCAAAAATATTAATAAATTTGAAAATATCCTATTATTTATTTACCTGGGATGTTACAATTACTCAATGTTATGTGCAATGTTAGATTACATAGAAATATGTTGTTGTGTGCTGAGTATGATGTCAAAAAAAAGCATCCCATTTATCATAAAATTAATATCATATTCATAAGTATTACTAGAATAGAAAATTTTATTATTTTTTAAATACTTGGGTCATTTCATTTTTAATTCATGGTGTCCTTGAGAATTTTTACAAGGAAATTATTATATCAATAAGACATATACAAAAGCAAAAAAATAGATTTGAAAATGTTTGTAGAGAATATATTTTATGAATTTTTGATAGATTCATTTTCCATAAATTCCATGAAAACATAAAAGAGATAATATAATAATTATAATGTTACAAAATATATTACGCTTTAATTCATATGTCGTGCTTTATGTAGGGTATAAAAGAAGATATGTTTACATTACTAGATATTATAGATGGGGTACATATGACACATAATTATTATTATTATTTATATATTAAATAAAAATTTAATATATTTTATACAATAATTTAGTCTATATAATAGAGTAAAATGAAACAACTGTCAAACCATAGTACTTTTCATTCATACTGTAATTCTTTTAATTGTTTCCAATGATATAGTTGTTGGAAATTATTATTCTATCATGATAATTATAATTAGACACTGTGTAATGAATCATAGTGTATTTAGAGGATATAGGTAAGATACATTATTATTATTACTAGAGATTTAGTTTCATTATTTTTTATCTTAATTAGAACATTAATTTTGTAAAAATACATCCAATTTCATTATTATTTGTATGATTCATAAAATATTCATATTAGAATATCCAATATAAAAGATTTTCATATATTAAATAAAATTAATTATTTTAGTAAAACCTCATATATATTGGATCTATGAATTTTTTTATGTCATATATAATCTAAAATGATACAAACTACGATTTGTTGATGATCCATTACCATTAGTGGAGACTATATAAATATACTCTCTAAATAATTCTTCTCGATATTGTGAAAATTAGGTCTTATGAGGTTTACTCTATTGTAAAGACTTAATAAGAGAGGAAATCACCTATATTGGATATTCATTGTAGAACAAAAGTTCAAAAGCAGCCTATATATTAGAGGATCTTAAGGAAGGGAAATGAAGATTTCACATACCATTGAAATTTAATTATTAATTCCATTTTAAATGTATTATTATTGACATAAATATATGTTTTTAGAACTGTATTTATAAAATATTCAAGGATTATATTTTCAATGATAATAAAATATATACATTGTAAGTGGAAAAAATTTATGAAACACCAAAAACATAATCAGTCGATAGCAATAGTGTGTGAAACATGTAATTTATTGGGTGTATGAAATTTACTCACTTAATCTATCAATCTCTATATATTATTAATAATTATATTCCATAAAAGAATAGATATCCTTCCAGTAAATTGTTTTAGTGAATTTGGATTATAAAAAGATAAATAATAGTATGTTAACACATAGGGAATCATCCATTAATTAACTCATTAAATATATCATTGCTCAAAAATCCCACAGCTATTAAAAGGAAAATGTAATGAAAAATAAATTTTCTGTAATAAATTTTTTCTATTCATTAAAATTCCATTATCAGTTCATTATAATAAGAAATTCATTTATATGTTGAAAGTTGTTTTCAATTAATTTAATGAAATATGTTTTAGATCCCACGATTGGGTATTGGTTCATAATTTTATTATTATCCCAATCGACTGATTTTAATTTCATTATAATCCAAATATATATTATATTGATTTCCAAAACATATATATAAAAATTATCAATTAATGAACTAAAAAAAAATCGATCCAAATTCTTTTCCTAATGTAAATTGAGTAATATTACAATTATAAATATTTTATTTATATTTTAATATATGATGAGTCATATTTTTAGGAAAGTGTGTATTATATGAGTTAAAAAATACAATTTTATACTCTCATATACATTAAAAAACTATTTTAAAAATTTATGAATTTATGATTCATTGAGTAATATCATAAAATAGTTTCCAACTAATGTTACCCTTTACAATTTTACTTCGATGCCTCACAAAATATTTATAAAATATATTCCTAACAAATAAATATTTTTTTAATGGACTAAAATAAATACATATTCATTTGTCATAGAATTTTAAATTTCTACTCAACTATAGATAGATAACTAAAGTAAAATATATATAATTATAAAAATATGTAAATGAATTCTATATGATTGAATAAATTTGGGTTTTCTCCATTGATTGATAAACTAGATATCGTATCAAATCATGTTAAACTATTAGAAGATAAATTAATGGAGTTAACATTAAATTATTTGGGAATCCCAAAACATAAAAAAATATTTTATAACAAATTCATACACCATAAAGGTATAATAATGTCAGTGGTTCGGCAAAATATTAATTGATATTAAGACTTGATTTTTTTGTATAGATTTCATGATTCATTAGGGATTTTTAATAAAATACCAAAAATTATTTAAAACATATTGAGTTAGTTGTGTTAAAATTGTCAAAATTAATTAATCATTGACTCTATACATTTATGATTTATTATGAGGATCACTCATCCTTCCTCTGAATACATGATTATCAAAAATTCTATACTAAAATATATATTATAAAAATTAAAAATATTATCAATTAATATAAATGATATTTTCCCATTATGAGAACTATAAAATCAACACCAAAGTTATAATACTATTTAATCACTTCCACGAACACAATTCAATGTTTCCATAAATGTTCACTAAACATTCCAATGAAAAATAAAGATATCCTAAACCATGTCAAACACCAACCTAATATGAAACTATTAAACATATATAATAATTTTAAAAATTCCAATTGTTATTAAATGACCTCATCCAATAGGTCCCTTCATAGGAAATTAGTAAGTCATTCGTTCCACAAGAGTCTGGATTCAAAAAATCCAATATATATCGACTAAATATTATAATACATATAATAACATGGGATTATATACCCTAAAAACATTCACACTGTCATATATCACATTCAAATAAAAAAATTCAATATAAATAGAACCATTACATATTATATGAAATAAATATAATTTACAAATGATATGAATAACTTATATCAAAATTATCATTTATTGGTATGAGAAAATATAAGGAAAAACAAAAAAAAAATAAATTCATCAAAAATTTAAATAGTGTCATATATTTAATGAAAACTATATACATGTATGATATATAAAACCACAACCACTGAGCACCAATTAGTAATGAAACAATAAACTCTATTTTGAATTTATTCACCATAAAAAATTATGAAGACACTATCGAGGAATCAAGTTTTGGAAGAAATCCTATATTTGGATGAACATAAAAATTCTTGATAACATTCTATAAAAAATGGTAAAATATTTGTATGCTAGCTCAATATTGTAGAAAACCTAGATAGTCTATACAGAATTTGTAAAATAATAAATTTTTGTGAACCCAGATATAGTCATTATTGCATGAGTATATCAAAATAGTATATTAAAGGGATCATAGAAAACACAGAACATTATCTATCCTAATGCATGTGAAAAAAACAATATAAAAAAACTAAAAAACATCTACATCACCATTATGGAATAATATTTACGGGCTCACACCACATTGGGGATTGTACATCAGTATATGGGAATCCAACCCATATGGAGGACCAAAACCACATCAAATGGTAATTACATTATCTGATTGGGTTATATAATATCATTGATGAGGGATTTCCCCTAATTAAAAATGAGTGTTACAAACTCCAAAACATGTATTGAGATATATTCCCAGTAATATGTGTGTTTCTATGGGGGTTCTCTTCCTCTTTATACTAAAAAATCTCTACCAAACCTCTTCTTACTCATTATAAACCTTATTAATAAAAATTTCAAAACAATGAACATAATTATATCCCTATAATTAATAGATACACACAATTATGTTCTATGATTACGAATTATTAATATAAGATAATATGTTTTATAATTATATATATAATAAAAAATTATATGGAAAACATCATATATTGTCATTAAATGTAATGTAATACTCAGTACTAGATATGTGGACCCTATGAACAATCCATAAAATATTATCACAACCTTGTCACGTTTTTTCATCCTTTATGGAACGTCATGGTAAGGTACAAGTTGTGTGGGACATGTGTTCATACTGGGGTTGTACCACTAGTGTATACCAATTCATGATCCTTATTTATATAGGATCCACTATTTCATACATTAGTTGTGAGGTTAAGGGTAAGATTAACTTTTATTACTATACATCCCATGTATTTTATTTTTATATATATAGTGTGTTTCCTATAGAATAAAACAATAAGGTATTAAAATATTTGACAAAATTAATTATCAAAAATATTATTATATATTATAAAATACCCTACAGTTTCCTGTTTTTTAAATTTATCCTATTTGGAATTCCAAATGATTAATAAAATATTATATAAAATGTGATCCAAAATCATTGTGTGATATGTTTTGCGGTTTTCTTCTCCCATAATCCTACATTCCATATTTTATTATTTCAATAAAAAATTTCTATTTTTTAACCCTCCAACTAGACCTTATCCATCAAATGATTCCAACCAATTTTGGGTTCTCCACCATACCCCTTTATTAAACAATTACCATTATTCATAGTGTCCATTATGTATTGAAAAAATTCTAATACCGATCCATTGTTTCCCCCATTTAAACCATTACAAGTCCCCTATAACACCAAGAGATTTTTAATTTGGAACATCATGTTCGATAGATTATATAACAATTCATAGAAAAAATAGTATATAATATTAGACACCTATACTATAATATATATTTGTTTTAAATAAATTAAATCTCTTTGATATCATTGAATTCACACAACACCAAATTTAAAATAAAATGTGATACTCTCTTCAAATATTATTATTTAGACATGATCATCATAACATATACATTAAATTGTAGAATATTGATAAGTCAAACAAATTTATAAATATTTTTTTGTTTAAAAATGAATAAAATAAATTATTAATTAAATATTTATTATATTTAAAATTAGCATTATTTAAAATATAAAAGAAATGTTTCTGAAAAAACAATATTCTTTCTTAAAGGTAGTTTATTGGTTCTTTTGACACATTTTTAAATTCTTTTTTTCCACTAATATATAATATTTTTGAAAGAATAACTTTTTTAAAATATAAATATAAAAACAAATGGTGAAATTTTCGGATATTTCAGAAAAAAAAATTTCCTTAAATAATGGAAAATATGATTTATTATAGAAAATTAATTCAATTTTTTAAATTATGTCCCAATATTATTATAAAAGTAATAAAAAATATTATAATTTTTATCTAGTAAATTTTCGTGAAATTATTTAAATTTTAATCATCTTTATTATTGATTTGTTCTATATGTTTTTTTGATTTAAAGAATCATTTTTCTAAAATGTACCTTAAGGATTATAATGTTTGTATATTTTAACTAATTAAAATAAAGCAGAATGAAAATTTATTTAAATTTTTTTTATTATATTTCATTAAATTTTAATTCATAATCTTTTTTTTTCTTTTCATATATTTATTATTATTTCATCTTATCCTTACAAAACTATTTCATAAAAAACTATTTTTTAGACACTTCTTCGAGTATAATATTAATTTATATTATCAAAATTACTGTAGTTGTATTTTGAAAAAAATATTACATATTTGGAAAATTCATAATTTATATTATCTAATAATGTGACCATAATTTTGTATCATAATGAAAAACGAAAATATTTAAAAAATATCTACCTTGATTAATATTTAAAAAAGTTTACTAGGGTGTTAAACAATATTGATAATTGTTAAAATTTCTAAAGACAAGTCTAATTATTATATGATGGTCATAAATTAGACAAATAACATATAATTATTTAATATATACCATATATTATACTATTTCATGACATGTTTTTTGTTAGATTATTTCATTTAAAAAATGAGAATTCTTTCATCTAACACAATATTAATGGACACCCCACACATCTCCATTAAAAACATCCAAAAAATATTTTTTTCTGCACATAACTACCAAAATAACTACTCTGGTTCACTAAAATCCCCCAATATACCTTTTTTGATCATAAATCCTACAAAGGAATGATTTGGAAGCAATCTAGAATAAGTTTCCTAGAGATGAGATAACATTTTTAACTGAGCGCTTTATTTATTTATTCCCCAACCTCATTAAATTATTTATCATATACAATTATATAGTGAAATAATTATATTATATATACTCATATGTTTTTCTGTTTAGCTAATGGCCTATAACTATCTCCTCCTCCCAAAAATGGGAAAATAAATTATTGATCGTGTGTACAGTACACTAAGGCCTCTTGAACGGATGTAATACGTTTTACATCACTACTTTCGAAGACATGAAATAATTATATATATAATGATTACATATTTTATTTGTGATAATATTATATTTATGCAATTATAATATCAAATATACATTCTTACTTTTCATTTTGTAGGAAATCTGATAACATCGCTCGTGTGTACGGTGGACTATGGCCACTTGAAGTGATATGATTCATTTTTCACTAACCCATTACATTAATGTTAATAATGGATAAATTTATTGAAATTATGAT
This sequence comes from Viscum album, assembly GCA_963277665.1. Classification (NCBI taxonomy): domain Eukaryota; kingdom Viridiplantae; phylum Streptophyta; class Magnoliopsida; order Santalales; family Viscaceae; genus Viscum; species Viscum album. The sequence goes on along the minus strand of OY728120.1, from coordinate 22,211,849 downwards.
ATATATATTCAATTTCATTTATTTTGAAATATTAATATACATTAAATTCCTTTCCCTTTCATCTATTAAGGAAATGATAACATCTCTTGTGTATGTCTATGTCATACCTTCTCCTTTAAATAATGTGATTTATTTTCCATGATGAAAATTAAATTATGATTATAAATAAATCTCTACTTTAAAAATGATATTAATTACACTAGAATTATATTTTATATTATGTATCTAAATTTTATTTTCACGATCATGTACATTCTTAACAAAACATGCTTCATAAAACAAGGCATTTAATACCAATAACAGAATAGAAAATGAACAATTATAAAAGGAATGTATAAAAAGATTTTATAAAATGATCATATATGAATTTATAAATATTAATATTTTTTAATAATTTAATTTCATGTTTAAAACCACTATTAATGAGATCATATAGTTCTCCACTAAATTGAAGCATGAGGTTGTGGTTTTCTTAACTAAAATTTATTGATTAAGTTATATTTCTACATCATTGACTTTATTATCCCTGGATTATGATTGAAATGTACATTAATTTTATTATATTATATTTTAAATTTTAATTTCTTGGGAGATTCTTTGTAATATTAAAACACCTCATTGGTTTAACTTCAATTCAATGATTCATATGTTTTATGTTTGTTTTCTAAAAATTCATTCCATGTGACACATGTTCTCTAATGATCCTAATTTATTTTAAATTGGGTATATATTTATCATATTTACACAATAAATTTTACCATTCCTACATAATAATAATTTATGATACAATTAATTTTCAATATTTGTGGGGTGATATGATTAAACAGATACTTAATCAATAATTTTTTTATGTTTCCATCTCATTTTAATTTGAACAACATATGAATTAACGTATATTGAGTGATATTATTTGATAATTGATTATTTATTCAATTTCATATTCAACCCATCTTGTTATTCATTGTTTTTTAAGGTATATATATGAATCCTATGATATGTTTCGTATAATGTTTATTACCTTAAGGAGATTTCTAGCATGCCTATTATTTTAATGTATTATCATGGTTATCCCATGTTGTTTTAGTATCTCAAATTTGAAAATAAAATATTGATTACATGACATAGTTTCCATCAATGTATTATGAAAATGGTCTTCTAATTAAAGTAAAACACTAACAGCCATGGGATTTAATTATTGTATATTTTTTATTAATAATTATGTAATAATATGTGTAAACTGCTTACGTCATTATAATTTTCAATAGATAAAATGAGTCATCAACCATTTGAAACTACGATGATAAAATACTGGTTACAATCCCAAGCATAAGCTAATGGATAAAACTAAGAAGAATTCTATTTATTTAAAAATATCCTGCAATTTTATCGATGTGTTAACATTATGGTATCTGAGTAATTTAATCATCATCTAGTTACTAAAATTGTATGTGTTTTTTGAATAGAGGTTCCTATGTTAAATAACTCTACAATAATAGCATAGGTCATGAATCAACCATTACCTAGTACACCAAAACGAGCCTTACTAATCACCTATTTGTGTAGTTATCAGATATATACTATACAAATTCTCAAACAATATATGAAAAATAATGAAGGATTCTATTTGATTATTTCCATGGACGACTTAAGTTAACCATATGTTGTCTTAATTTGAAATGAATGATTCATGATTTATAAAAAATAATTGATATTTCATGATTATGTAGTCTCCACCTATGATTATTATTTCTCATACAATGCTTTGTTGATTTTGTTCGAGGACGAAACAATGAAGAGTAATGTTAACACTAAGTATGATAGACATGTCAGTGGTTATCAGTGAAAAACAGAATTAGGATGGGAGATATATATATTTTTATTATTCCCTATAAGATATCACTATATATTATTAACAATGTGATATTTGTGAGATTCATAGTATGTAAACCAATAGGTTGATGGTATTTTATGAAGGATAATACTGTAATGAACCTAGAGGAAAAATTATTAATCTTTATACATGTCATGAATGTGGGATGAAGATCCTAGAGAAATAAATCAAATGGAGAGTAATTTTTTTTATGTTTATACATAGGTCATAGAGATATTAATTTCCAATTAATTCAATTTATTATATAATGGGAACATTTTAATTTTCCATATCAATGCCCTAATCATCTGGTTATCACATAGAATAGGTATATAAAAATGTTATAACGATGTATGAGATAAATTCATATATATATATGGGTATTTAATAATTTTTATGTATATGTACTTTTATAAATTCTATTATGACTAAAATGATCATGAAAATATAAGGACCCTTAAAAGAATTTCATTATGTATTAGAAAGAATATTGATAATGTAATAATGAAAATGAATAGTAGTGTAATTGTAATTTCATATTTTAGGGGAATATAATAAACTATAGAGAAAAAAATCAATAGATAAAAATTTATATAGATAATTACTTTTATATTGAGGGTTGTCATCATATTTTGGTAAAATTATACGAATTATAATAATATTAATTTAAAACAAGATGACCCAAAAGTTTGGTGATAACCCCTCACATATGTTTAAGACATGTGGATTGAACCACCAATAAAATGAAGAAATTGTAAAAGTTCCTACCACTATCCTATAAGATGTACTTATCAATATATCATTGTTTTTATTTGAATGGTTTGAAAGGAATTTATTAAGTTGAATTTTGGAGTCTTATTATAGGATCAAATATTTTGATTTTTCCATGAATAATGATATATTTGTCGAAATATTTCTATGAAACCTTACCATTTAATATTAATTATTTTTTTTCAATAATTATATTATATTTTTTAGATGTATATTTAATAGGGAAGATATTACAAATGAGGTTAAAACATGATATCATGTTTTAGTTCTTATTGTTATTTATGATACGGTGTCACTTATATAATAAATAAAATAGGATAAAACATTCGAGTCAGTATAGTTTCTTAAATAATAATGGATTCATATTAATTTTGGAATTATCATTATTTGGGATAACAATGTTTCTTTCAATAATGATCAGATGATTGATTTTAATCATTTATAGTTATTTTTATTTATTAATAGTAAATTTCTATGGTTCAGTCATAATAAAATGTTATAGGATATTCATTACTAGATTATATAGGTTATGTAGATGTTGATTTATCTAAAACCAAATAATGAATTTTTTTATGAAATATAATTTTGGCATGTTATTATATTTTAGGTGTTATCTAGAATTCCTCACTTCCTGGGAATGGATCCATTAGAAATTATCCTTCACCTTCATTATTAATAATTAATGGTCTATTAATTAGTCATAGATTTGTGTATTATTGATTTTTAACATTATCTAGATCAATCACTTTCTTATGATAAATGTTCTCTATCAATACCTATAATTATTTACTCATTTCTTCAATTTACATAGCATCACGTTTCACAAAAGTTATTGTATTTGGAAACCTTTTATGTGTTATTCCAAAAAACCTTTATACATCCCTTACTCTCTTACCAAGTGGAACATTTTTTAACCTGTGATATGATGTGTGTATCGAACAACGTAATTATAAAATGTAAAACACTTGACTAATAATATCATGATTAAATTATGGGGATGAAATTTATTTAAGGATGTAAAATACTATACTATAATATTTTTAGGGAAACAAAATCGTTGATATATTGTGTAAAAAAAACCATGCATATATTAGAATATAACACCTTTATTTTTTATGATTTATAAATTTTTTTAAATAAAATCAATCACATCAATATCTTTTGATTCATGTTAAAATGATTTTAAAAAAAACTATACTTTATTTAAATATTATTTTGTATACATGAACATTATAACCAAGAAGTCATGTTGGATGGAATTTATATGTATAAATATATTATTTAAATGTTATGGTTGAAATATGTATAAAATAAATACATTGGATATATATTGATTATAATTTTAATTATGCGCTTTGAAAGAAAATGATATGTTTTCTAGAAATCTATATTTTTTTAAATGAATGTTTAGTCTCACTTTGCATACATAATTAAATAATAATTATTTTCAATTTTATAAAATTTATTTGAAAAGATACTACTTTTTTTAAATCTTCATATCGATATAAATTTAGGGTAATTGTATCAATTTTTAAAAAATAATATTATATCATAGAATAGTGATAATTCTATTTCTTATGAAATTGTCATTTCATTTTAAGAAATTAACTAAATTTATTATTTTAGTTTTATATAAAATTTACATGAATACTATTTAATTTCATTTAATATATTTAATTACTTATATATAAACTTTATACTACAATTTAGTTTTACTTTATTTTTTTGCTTTAAAAAACCATCTTTTTAAAAACTATTTATAATGTATAATTCATATATATATAAATTTATTAAAATATACCATAATAAGAAATTATTTAAAATAAAATAAAAAAATATATATCAATAAAATTTAATTTAAATTCATTACATTATTATTACTTGTCATATAGTTAATATAATAACATTATTTCTTTAAAAATTTTATTTATTAAAATATTGTTTTTTCAACTTGTATATAGGTATAATATTATTTTATATTCATACAAATTCGTGTGTTGAATTTAAAAATGGATTAAATATTTTTTATCATCAAACATCTAATTATCTAATAAGGTATGAGTTTTATTTTACTACAATGAATCATGAAAAAATTATAAATTATTTTTTGTTGTTAAGTACAAAACAAATTTACAGGGAATCGAACAAAACCTATAATGGATGAAATTACTCATAACAAGTATAAATCCTAATAATGTACATATTTCTATAATATGAATTTAATTTTTCTGAAAAAATCATTTTATGTGACTTTTAACCAGTTAAAATCAATGTTAAAATTCATTCTTTTCAATAATTCCATCTGTGTCCTTTCACATAAATATTAAATGCCACCATCCCGTATTTTTCACACTTACAAACTGATTATTTCTTCTAAAACATACCCAAATAAATTCACTTCTTACATCATCTCATAGAATAATCCTTGGATTGATTTAAAATACAATATAGTAAATATTTTTTTCTAAATACAACTTGTTTTTTTTTGAAAAAGTGGTAAGAACAATAAATGATTGTTTTATTTTATTTATAAATCCACGTTTTTTAAAATTATTTAATATTATGATATAATATCCTTTGTATAATATATATACATATATTTTTTATTTCTTCTTAATTTATATAAATCCATATATTTCCTCCAAAATTTATAAACGAAAACAACAATCGCATGTATGGTGGACTATCACCTCACAAGCCAACATAATTCATTTTCCATCACAAATTCTCATAACATGATATCTTGATTTATGTAATGATTATAAAATATATTGATGTATATTTATAAATTAGGTATTATACTATCATGTATATCTTTTTACTTTACACTTTGTAGGAAGTATAATAATGTTGCTCATGTATACAATAATCTATCACTACATGAAGAAATGTAATTAATGTTCCACTAGTGCATTAATATGATGTAAATAAAGGATAAATTTAATGATTATGTGTGATATATATGACATGATATTGATTATTTTAAAAAAATATAAAATCACATTTTACTTTTTTGGATCTAAATTTTTCGGACATAATCGATTTGTTGGCTGACTCTCTACATTATGATATAAACATTGTATGTGTTTCGTCTCAAATGTCCTTCGTCAAGACACATGTTCTGTTATGTATCTAATTTCATAAAACAATTTATATATTACCCCATTATATACTATATCATTATTATTTTATACATGATTTTATTTTGACATAGAATTCATATACTTTATTAATGGGATGTTATATTAAAAATTTACAGGAGATGTTAATGTTTCTATTTCATTCTCATTTAAGTCGTTTTTTCAAATGCTCAAACATAAATTATAGGAAATTATTATATAATTAACTGGTATACTCTTTTTTTATTCTCCTTTGTTTATTGATGGTGTTTTCATTTAATATTACCATTTTCTCCATTTGGTGCTTAAATGTTTTTTGGGAAAATGGTTTTATGAAAAACAATAATAATTTATCCCTTCCATTACAAATATTTTTTGATCTATATATCTATTTTATAATATTTATTTTTATTTTTATTACTATGAATGATATTTTTTTTGTTCTCCTAGTTGGATTTATAAAAAAATTAAAATAATTATTCCAATAATTTTATAAATAGTGTACTTTTTATTATATTTTTATAAAAATGGATGGAATATTTTTTTATAATATATTACATATGAAAATATATTTTCCACTGTCATGACCACTCAATGTTTTAAAGCCCCGATTTTATTTTTATGAAATTATTTTAAAAATAAATATTACTTGAGAATTCTTTAGATTTAAAATATGTATTTACAAAATTGGAAGGAAAATTTCCACAGAAAATGTTCGAACTAATAATTCAAAATTATTTTATATCTAATATAGATTTCAATGATGTTACAAAAAGTGAGATGACTATTTTACTGAATAATGTTTTTAATCTATTAATTTTTTTTATAAGTGGTATTATCCTTTGATATTATTGAATAATTATAAATTATGTACATTTTTCTCTCACATATATTCGAAATTTATCCTCCCTTACATTGATGAAATAATAAGTCCCTTATAGTCATTTCGCAATGTAATTCACTTTAAATTTTATATTCATTAATATACGAATAAATATCATGAAATCCTTTTAATTTCAATAAATAATTCATATCTTATGTTGTATAATTTTTTATGGGGGACTCCAATATCAAGATGATGTTATGATAGGTGGTCCCAGATTTCACTCCCATGCGTTGAGTAATATTAGTCTTATTTGACAACATGTATGATATTTGGGAGATAAAAAAAATCCACGATGGTACTTTTTCCAATATGTCATGTTGTCTATGTTGTTAAACTTTACTCATGTTTATTTCAAGATTTTTTTAATGCCACTTGTTATGTGCTTCAATGATCATTTGATAAAATGTTATTTATTTTATGATTCAATGTGGTTACTCCGATAACATATATTTTATCACTTCGTGTGATCTTTTTTAGTCACATGTTATATTTCCTTGTCATGTTTTCACATTAATATTAATCTTATCTTACCTATTTTCATCCCTGTATTTCTTATATTATCGCATGTAGTTTTAGGAGTTCTAATAGGCTTAGGAGGTCATAATGGAAAATAAAATAAGTATTCCAATTTTTAGATTCCATCATTCTTTTATAAAACTAGTAATCGAAAGAATATATATGAATATGATCATTGGGTTGTAATTATTAGATATTTATTTTAATGAAACAATTGATATTTTTTGGTAATAATTTTGTGTCACTATGTTAGTAATTTAATCAATGTTTAGTTAGAAACAAAAAAATATGTTGATAAGACATTAGTGACACCCTCAGTATATGTTAGCAGATAAGATTATGAATAAGCCTATATAAATTAAAATTTTATGTAATTTGGTTGAAGTATATAGTAATTTGTTTTTAATGAATTACAAAAATGAAATTATACATATTGTGGCCATGGTTATAGAATATATTTTTATATGGTTAATAATCTTAAAAATGTGTATTAGACATTATTAAAATAGTACTAGAGAACAAAATTTAGTCCTCTTTGAAAACATTTTTCTGACACTCATATGGGATATTATATGGAAATCCAAATCCATTTATAAAATAACATGATGGATTTGAATCTATTATTTTCACACGTGTCCTTGGTCAAAGTTATGGAATATATTATTGAAAAAAAACATTCCATGATTTAGATGTGAAATAAATGATTTCATGATTATTTGGTTTCTAACATCATTAGAATTTCCCATAGTATTATTTTTTTACTTTAGTCAATGGATGGAATCAGACCAAATCATGCCTAAACTATATGTTATTGTCTCATTGGTGGATATGAGAAACCAAATATGATGATATCGGGATGGAAATATATTTTTATTATTCATATCATGATAAATTTATAACGATAACAAATTCAATAAGATTACTAGAAGGAAAAAAGGATATCGAGGAAATTTAATGAATGATTTAGGGGTAACAAAAATTAAGGAAAAATATTTAATCTTTATACATTCCCAGAAAGTATGATGAAGAATATATAGGAATATCTCAAATATAGGGCAATATGATTCTAAGTAGAAATTCATGTCATATTGATATTAATTTAAATTTAATTATTTGTATTATAAGAGTGGAACATGATAGTTGTCTTTGTAAATTCCCTAAACTAATTTTTTCCCACTAGGACAAGGAAGATACATTATAATACTAACAAAAGATATGATTTATTTACATATGGGGAACCATGAATTTTTATTTAGATTTTTTTTTCAATTTAATTTATGTTTTAAAATCAAGAACCTTCCTTGTAATGTTCTATTTCACATTTAATTTATGTATATGAAATAATATGTTGAAACATGATATCTGGGATCTAACCCATCTCATGGAAATGTGACATTGTTCTTAAACCCCCAAATGTGTAGAAATAAGGGTGTAGATGCCACCAAGTTCCTATGTAATGTAAATAATAATAGAACATTCCTTTTTTAGATGGTTGGAATGTAAAATATTCTGTCTATACTGGGAAACATATTATTTGATACAATCATTTTATATTGAGTTGAATAATGATATTTTGGTAGATGTTTTATTGTTTTGAAGTATATATAACCTTTTTTTACCAAAACATATTTTTCGGAAAAAATGATGTTCTATTTTTGGGTTTTCTATTTAAAGGATATGACATAAACATTGAAGTAAAATAATATTCATGTTGGGGTTTACGTGGATATTTGTGACAAGGATTCATTTAGTTAAGGAATGATAAATTTTAATTGTTTCATTCCATTTTTGTGTTTTTATATTGATGGATTAAAATTCATTTTGGGTATTACCATACATTGTGAAAACCATATAATTTTTAATAATTATAAGTGGAATATATTTTTACTATTTTATAGAAATTTTTATCCTTAAAATGACCATTTTAGTGGTTCATTCAAAAAAAATTCAAATTTTATATTCATTCTTTAATAAAATATGAGACATGGAATCTGATCATGGAATATCAAAATAATGAAATCTTATTTATGAAATAAAATTATATTAAGTAAATGAGTATTTTGTGTTCCCTAGAATCCATCAACACTAAGGAAACTCTATAAAAAATGTTATAAACATATCATCATAATTAATTAATAAATATTCATATAATTCATCAAAATTGTTTGGATTTTGTTTTATTATTTAAATATTTTTGAATAAGGATATCTATCTATATTAATAATTATTTATGATTTTATCCTTATTAATGTCATCACATTCAAGCATTTTTCTTCTATTTGGAATCAAAGTACATGATATTATAAATGACATTTATAATTCTATTTATCTATTATCAAGAGGGTGTTTTTAACAAATTTTGTGACGGGGTTTTCTAATAATTTTTTTTGAATATCAATCCATTGATTATTGATATCTGGATTAAATTTTGTCAAGTGATTTTATTTAAGGTAGGTAAGTACAATAACCTGTGATTTAAAATGTGGAGAATCAGGATTGATAGAGTTTTTTAAAGAAATAAAATAAAATATATTATCTTAAAACACCAAAATTCATAACAATACATATCTTATTATGTAAATTAAATTCTCTTAAATAGCTTTTTATTTATGTAAATCCATGTTTATGAAAAATAGGATACAATAATATAATATTTCTAATTAAACATTAGCATTATAACCTAGAATAAACTATTCATGAGTATGAATATAACTATCTAAATAATGATTATTATATATTTTAAAAATTTATATAATAAATTCAATTATTATCTATTGATTATAAATAACATTTTATCTATTTGAAATAAAAATAATGGTTTCTAAAAGAACATTTTTTTGGTGGAATTTACTTCATTCTCCCTTGGAAAAAAATAATATAAAATCAATTTTTAACACTATTATATAATTTATTTAAAAATGAAAGATAATTTTTGAAATTATAAATTTAATATTAACTATGCATAATTTTTTTAATTTTTCTGAATAAATTATTTTTTCAATAAAAAGTGAAAAGAATCGATTATTGTGATATTGTTTTTTATTATAATATATTAAGACAATATATCAGTTAATTTTGATTTCATGTTTTAATAACTATTATTTATTTATATTTAATCCTATTAATTGAATTTAAATAATATTTATTCTATATTTTAATATAAGTTTATATAGAGGCTTTAAAACTCATTTTTTCGAAACTACATATGTTTTTTAAAGATTATTCGTGTTATGATTTTTAAATAAAAAAAAATATAAAATTATTTAAAATAAACTTTTAATATATATATATATGATTTTTAACTCTTCTTAATATTAATAAATTTCATATTATAAATATGACAACATCTTTTCCATAAAAAAATTTCTTCAGAAGCCATTATTTGGAAATTTCATAAAGTTTAATTTAAAATTATATTATTCTAATTACATTTATTATCTTTGGAAAATTTCATTCCAAATTTTGAGTCAACATAATTTATATTATCTAATTTGGTCACATTATGATCTTAACAAATTGAATATTAGAAACGTTAAAAATTTTCTACTGTGGATAAGGTAAAAAATATTAACTCCTGGTTAAAATATAATAAAAACCACTAAAATTTAAACAAAACTCTCCCAACTAGAAATTTTTTCATATATATATATATATAATTACATAAAAGGTAAAATTTTTTATTATTTTTACTACTATTTGAATTAAAATAACATTAATAAATTTTATTCTTTTCAGAACAATCCATGTTCTTCCTCTCTTCAAAATATAAAAGACTACCCATTATACAATCTATTCCTCACATAAAAAATCCAATTAGGTAAATTATTAACAAAAAAAATTATTTACCTAATTCCCAAACCTAATCCTAGAACACATTTGTTTATCACAAATCCTTTTTAGGAATGATTTTGGTCTCAACCGAAAGAGGTTTTTCGAGGATGATTTAATGTTCTAAACCAGAAATATTTATTATATTTATACCCCCAAATACTTGGAATTTTATTAAACAATTATCATATAATATCCTTAGTATCATATTTATATTAATTTTTTTATGTGATGGTAATTAATTATAACCATCTGCACCAATCTCAAATTGGAAAAGAACCCATTTATTATGTTTATGGATTAAAACCACCTCATGAATAGACCTAATACATATTCCATCATAACTTCTAAAGGATAGATATGTTGATGTAAATTTTTTTTATGTGATGTATATGATATAATTATTCTTATTTAAACATAATATCATATATACATTTTAAAATTTTATTTCTTTGGAAGGAGGATGACGTCACATCTGTGTATATCTGACAATGACCTCATGATGTGATATGAGTTTTTCCACAAATTTTTATCATTATAGATAACAAATGATAAAATTAATGAAAATATTCTTTAAATATCACCTTAAATGGATTATAAAAAATTAATATACAATAAATTTCCTTACCATTTCATCTATTATATAAATGATAATGTCGCTTGTACACACATATGACCTACAATATCCATGACATGTTGTGATTCATTATCAACATTAAAAATTAAAAATTCATTATAAAATAATATATAATTATTAAAACATATATTTATATAAGTATAATTATTCATTATATTATAGATATATATACAATGTTCCAGATATGGATTATTCATGATAATCAAAGCTTGAGAAAACATAACCATTTACACAAGAAACAATAGTCATAATTAATGATTATTATTGAAAATATAATATGATATTATAAAAGAATAATATATGGTATGATAAATATTAATATGGTTCTGGTAAATTTTAATAACTTTTTTAATACCACTATACATGATGTTGAAGAACACTCAACTGAAGGGAAGTGTGATTTAAGCGGTTTGATAAAATAGTTTTTATTTAGGGGTTATACATATTTATCATATATTATATTGTTCCTTGATTATATATGAAATGAGATTTTATTTATTTAAAAAATATTTTCATTTTTACTTTTGATTATCTAATTTTTTTACTCACAATAACTTCATCGACTAACTATCATATTAATGATATAATGTTTGTAAGGGTTTTGTCTCAATCATTCTTCCTTGAGAAAAAAGTTCTCTTACTCACTAAATACTTTCATATTGTGTATGTACTTCCCGTTTACATATTATATCATGAATCATTCATATATCATCATATTTTAAGATAATATTAATCTTATCTATTAATGGGATGTAATGAATCAAATGATACCAGTGTTGCAGAGGTTTATGTTTTAATTTCATTTTTAATGGGATTGTTTATTCTTGAATTTACATTGAAATAAATTATTTGATCATTGACTAATAAAACATTTTAATTTTTTTAATACTATGTTTATTAATTATTTATTAATGTATTGGTACTAATTGTAAGAATTTTATACTAAATTTTTTTGAACAATTATATTTTTAAAAATCCAACTTAATTTTACTCTTCGGCCAAAAATCATTTATAATCTATATACATGATTTATAAAATTACTTTAATAATTATTATACTATTATTTTTAATAAACATTTACACATTATTTACATTTTAAAAAATAAAAATAAATGTAATAATCCCATCATTTTGTGAAAAATGTAATTTTTTACTTTTCTTACAAAAGTTTGAAACAATTCATTTTTTACATTATTCATTTAGAATAGAACATTTGTACTATCACGGAAACTAAATGTATTAATTCCTCAATTTTATATTATGTGGTTTATTTAAAAATGTCATTAATATTTTATAATAATTAAGTTTTTAATTATGTTTATTCACTTTTGGAAGGATAAATTCCTATATAATTGTTTAAAGTGGGTTTTCAAAATCATTTTTTGTCTAAAATAGCTTAATTTTTTGTTTATCTTGTTGAAAATGTAATTTTCTTATTAATTTTTTATATTAATTTATTTATTTTCATTAATGAATTAAACCTTTCATGTTATGGATAACGTCCACATTATGTACATTAGCCTCTGAAAAATACTCCTAGTTTTTTCATTTTATTTGATGGATTAACAAGTTCCATATAATTATTTCTCAAATGAATTAATAATGAAGTTTCCTTTTATTTTAAATAATGGAGGGTCTTGAAACTCATTATATATCAATGTATAATTATTACATTACACCTAATAATGGATTTAATTTCTATGGAACATATATATCATGAAGCTGTTATGATGAGTTTTCCCAGCTAGTGCTCCAAATACTTCAATAAAGTTATAGACTCATGAGATATCATGTATCTTATTTGGTTGTAATCCTAATACTTTTTGGTACATCTTCCACCATGTAATATTATATAGACATTTAGGCTTAATTGATGTTATATGTGGTTCAGAAATTTTCTATTCTATTATTGCCTTCTTATACTATTTGATTTATATGATTCATCCTTATAAATACTCATGAATATCCTATTTTATGATTTCATGGTATATCCAAAAATCTCATTTAATGGTTCTTTATGAGGTTTTTTTACATACTGGGATTTCTAGATCACCTCATTTATTTATTTATTTAGTAGGTTCTTCCATTTTATTTTTTGTTCTCGAATTGATTAGGGGTCTCACAATGAAAAATAATATAACGATTCTATGTTTTAGTTTCATTTTATAAATTAAGAATATAGTATTATAAAGAAACTTAGCGATTATAAGACATTTGTTATAACTATTTGATATTTAATACAACAAATTATGTAAAAATATATGTCCTCAGATTTGGTACGAATATCACCATTGAACTAGATATTTTTCATCACCTGCAAATATTAATTAGTATCATCATCCACCAATCAACATAGAACAACCTTAAACCATTATTTATTATCTCACTATTACTCCCCATTACATTACCTTATGATGACCCATAGAATAGACCTTATATATTATGATGGGAAAAGATTTCCATGAGAAGAGAAAAATGAACTCGAATGAGGGAAAAAGCTTTTGTAGCAATAATTTCTTGCCCAAACACCATATTATCTGATTATAAATGTTTATATTTAAAATTAATGTATTGAGAACATATTATATAAATGATATTTTCATAATAAATCAATCAAAACATGGAAAAACTATAGATTTAAAAAAAATACTTCTAAATTTTAATTTAATTTAACTAATTATTTTATCAATAAATCAATTCAAAGATAAATAAAACCATAAATATATTAAATTTTGAATGATTAATGATAATGAATTCCAATTAAATTTTAAATCTTCAATGTAGATTAATTAATTTATTAAAAAAAATTATTATTAAAAATTTATAAATTATATTAAATTTTTTCAATGTATATATATTAAAAAAAGTATCCATAAATTTCTTAAAGGAATTATGTTCTTAGAAAATTATTGAATTTTTTTTGACATTTATCATTATCTGACTATAAAAATCAATTCATCCATAAATTTCCAAATTCTAGTGCGATATTCCCTATTTCAAATCCCCCATCCCATTTAAATGATGAATCCTCATCAAAGGTCATAATTTAATATGAGAATTTATCTCACGGGTTCCTCATAAAAAATTATGGCAAATCCTCTCAAAAATGAATAAGAAAACATTTTATAATAAAAACCTGGTATAATAATTAATTAAATTAAAATTGGATAATCTATTGACCCAAAAAATCCCAATAATGAAAATTATAGCTACCATAGGTTAAATCCATCATTTATGAAAAGACCCTATTGTAAACATTTCCTAATGGGGATCTATTTTGGAGATATTTATTAAAAAATTGGGATAATTTTAAAATTTATATTTCTACAATATTATATACATATTTATGAACAAACACTTCCTTACAATTAGACCATCAATGTTACCATAAAAATAAATATTGTCAAGAAATGTTCACAAAAATAAAAAAATATCGGTCCATATATCCTTTAGGCCTTTGATTATTTTCATCCAATTATCTTTTCTCACTCTATGATGTATCTTTATTATGGTAACATCTGATTATATCACTCTCATGAGATCTATATATGACTCTCACACTTCCACATGTCATGTTACAACAAAATCATCCTCTAATAAATATTTTCTCCATAATGATGATATATATACCTGATGTATTCATCAATGTATATTTCATCTATTATGTATGAATCACACTATTCTATTATGTGTGATTTACAATTTAAATATTACATTATATATTACTCATGAAATATATTTTGAACCCAGTCTGTCTAATAGGGTATAAATGGATAAAATTATTCCTCTCAATCATTACATATTATCTAAAATATCATAGTCAACCTTAGGAATAAATTATATCCATAACTAAATATCATTAAATAACATAAATATAATAACTTAATGTACAAAAAGTATACATCACAAGCCACTAATTTTATTTATGTTTAAACCACATAAGACATTTTATAGGTCTACTCTTCTTATACATGTACATTATCAAATTTAGATTCCCTATCATCAGCCACCACAACTAATGACCCATGTTTGAATAATCATCAGTCTTTCCAAAAAAATTGGTGACTTATATGGTCCCTAATACATTTCCCAAAAATGATTCATACTGATGGTTGAGTGTTATTTTTTTTAAAATTAATTTACTCTAAAGGTAGGTAATCAACCCAACTCATAATAAAATCAGCTAAGAAATCTGAAACCCATTATTGTGAACTTAAAAAAATATCTATTTATATCCATATGTCTGAGTAATTTCATAATAAATCAATATTAGGACAAAATTACCTTATATGAGATCCTCTAAAAACATGGATGTCTATCAATCATTTTAGTTAGATAAAATATTAAAGTTAAATCCATGAATATTTTTTGTGGATATCTATGAATAAGATTACAAATTTATACATCATTTATTACTATCAAATGGTAATTCTTTTAGCTAGCACTATAAATATAATTGTAATCACTTAGACAATGTGATGACCCACTATTGACCATGTATTTCAAATCATGAAATCTATTTTTATGTTTCCCCACATCCACTTTATGAACTCAAAATATTTTCTCAATCAAGTGGGTACCAAATTGACAGCTTTCACCAGAAGATTGGTGATGCACTATATGTGAAAAAAATCGAAAGTCAAATTTATGTCATTTAACTTGAATTTATTCTTTAGTTCCCTGATGACCTTCATCACAATTGAATGTACATTTAAATGGGTGGAGTGAAACTCGTTCAAACCCTCCCCATGGAATATTGTTAAAACTAATGCCTACCCCTAGAAAAGGATGATATTCTCCCTTTATATATATAATATATTACATATATCTAATAATAATATATTATAAACAAATAAATCATATTAAAATTTTATAATAAAGTCCACTGTTACATATAGAATATGTGTGTGGTTAATAACATTAGTTTATGTGATGAAATTTCATCTTATTCTATTAATTCTAATAAAATTGATGTAAAATAAAATATGAATCCCCCAAAAAAGCAAGGTTTTTTCTTCCATGGGTATCTAAAACTAAATTACACTTTCATTTGGAATAGAATATATTAAATTCATAATAAAATATGAAATCCAACTGATGCCTCTTCCATGGGTTGTGATAAGATAGGGAGAAAACATACATGGGGTCTTGTGAATTGTGAAGACTGTAAATCACACAACAAGAAGATTGTGTATCATTATATAAAAGAAAAAGAATTCAAAAATAAACTCTACCTCATGAGTCACATATTTATTCTCATCATGTTTGGGTTTTTTGGAAGAAAAAGTGACCAACACTCTACTCTATATCAAGACACAACTAAGACCCAACAAGAAAGAATCACAAAACAAATCAATCAGGAACCATTCAATTGAAAGAAGGATCTTTTTTAAAATGTTCACACGATTTTTTTTATTTGAGAAAGAACATTTATAATTATTAAAATATATAACTGGTCCTCACATTCAGGTGATAACAACTATAAGAGCTACAATATTAGATAATTTGTCGATGTATCCCTTGTAATGTAATGTTATCTAAAAGAATATAAGAACCTCAAAAATAATATTACGATCTAATAAAAATATCAAAATAACACACCCATATTTTGTGGGTATATTTCTCTATAAATAAATTTTATTCAATTTAAAATGTTCTTTAGAATAAACACAAGGTTTAATGGAACTCTGATATACTAGATAATTATTATTTTTTAATATGATACATATCATCTACCTATTGGAATTTTGATTTTGAATATGATTAATTAAATTAGAAAAGTATTTATTAAAAATTTATAAAATTAATTCACTTTTTATAAATATTTTATAAAGTAATATAAAATCATATAATAGTTAAAAAATATTTCTTTCCATGGAAAGTATTTATACAAATTTTATATTATTTTTTCATTATAATGAAATTATATCACTACAAAATATTTATTTTAAAAATATTTCTACAATATATATTGAATAAAATAAATTAACATTTATTTTGTAGTTTTCTACAATGTAATGTGTTAATGTAAAATAAATATCATATATTAAAAATAATTTTTCAAAAATTTGTTTTTTTATTTTTTAACTCGTATTTTAAATTAATTTTTTGAACATATAAATACTAAATGTTTTAAAATATATCAAATATTTCTAATAATTATAAACAATTTTATTTAAAAATTTAACATTAATTTTTTTGAATTTTAACTAATGACATTGGTAAAGATGTTAGTTACAATGACATGAGTTAAAACATGATAAAATAGTTAAAAATAAAATATTACTTTTTAGGATTACCCAAAAACATGTATAAATACAATTATCATGTCACATTTTGACCTTTTTCACCAAATCATAGAATATTAGTTATTTTTGTTCCACTTTTAATGTGTAATCAATTATTATATTTTAATCTTTCAAAAACAAGCGCCTTTGTCATCTCTCACACATATAAATGGAACCCACCTATTATATCTAATCCACACATCAAGAAACACTTATATTATCCAATATATATTCAAATTAATTCCACTATTCCCCCCATGTTTTGTAGGGTTTTTTATCTGAATAAAATCATTTCAAGTATTAATATGTATGAATAATGACGTTCCCCAGAAATAGGTATAACTCTTAACTGTCTTATCTGACTTTTATTTCATCATACACTGTTGGTCGGAGTGGATACTCAAGAGGGGGGGGGGGGTGAATTGAGTTCCAATTTAAAATTTCTGCTAAAAAACAATTTCTATTAAAATCCCCCAATTTCAAAAACAGATTAAACTGTAGTGAATTTATATATATTATAAAGGTTTACTTAGTTTCTCAAAGATTGATTAGTTCTCAGTTAACTTAATCTTATGATTAATTTAACTTTTGAAACTAACTTACTGATTTACAATAAATATAAACACTTGCGAGTTTAACTATCAAAGTAGCCTTGAAAATAAATTATATTTCATAGTAATAGCAGCGAAATATGAAATAGATAAGTATTGTATGGATATAAACATTAACTAAAAACGCAGAGAAGTTAACCAAGAGGTTCAGTCTCAAGCCGAGACTTAGTCCTCTCAAAAGTCTTATATAAGGATGATCCACACCCTGGATCGGGGTTCAACAGTTTGCAACTGTCCAGGTCCAAGACCTCTACCACAGTTATTCGTGGGAACAAACACAACAGCAACCAGCTGTTCAGGTCACACGACCTCTACCACTGTTATTCGTGGGAACAAACACAACAGCAACCTGCTGTTCAGGTCACACAACCTCTACCACTGTCCTAGTGGGAAAACAAATATGTAAGAGTATTGAGTGAGGATTTACAAATCCTCCAGTTAAACCACATGAGACAGTGTGTGTGTTAAATACAGCAGATAACACACACTGCTCAATATGTAAGAAGATAAATCACATAGCAAATATTTAGAGTGTAGAAAAGGCTGTAGTGATCTTCGTGCAGCTCTCGACTCCTTTTGTTGATTAGAATTCGTTCTGAGTCTTCTTCTGGTTTTTGTCTGGAAAACAGAGTATCAACTGTGTCCTTGACTTCCAGGTTCAGCTTGCTTATCGGCTCAGAGAATGAAGAGATTTGTTTAGTTCTTCTTTAGCATAAATTGCTCGACATATGCTCTATGTTCTGGAGGGTGGTAGTAGTAGTCTCGTGAGTGCAAGTTCTCCAGTTGTTCTTTTTGCACGCTTTTTGAGCTTGATCACCAGCGTATATATTCTGTGCTCTTTTTTGTATCTTCTTTTAAAGCACGAGCTTCGGCAAAAGATATGATTCCCTTTTTGTAAGTATGAGGTACGGTTTCCTGAAAACCAGCAACACATATTAAATAAATGTCAGTGCATTAAAATATACCTAATGTGACCATTGGTTAGATTAAATAATAATAAAGAAATTTAAAGCATGTCGGGGTTCTGTCTCTGAACGGTTGCTCATGATAACGGTAGACTATGTCATGGTAGGTCTGAGTATTGGTAGGCATCTGTAACGGTAGACTTGTCTGTCAGTAGACTTGATGTATCGGTAGCAGTGGACTTATAACAGTAGCGGTGGCTATGCCTTTACTAGTAGCGGTAACTCTTTATCGGTAGCTGTGGCTCTGCCTTGTAACGATAGCTCTTTATCGGTAGCTGTGGCTCTGCCTTGTAATGGTAGCTCTTTATCGGTAGCTGTGGCTCTGCCTTGTAATGGTAGCTCTTTATCAGTAGCTGTGGCTCTGCCTTGTAACGGTAGCTTTCTACTTAGATGTAGCTGTAGACTTTGAGTAGCGGTGATCTTTGAGTAGCGGTAGACTTTGAGTAGCGGTGATCTTTGAGTAGCGATAGACTTTGAGTAGCGGTAGCTCTAAAATGTTTAAGCATTCTCTTGGCAGAATGAGTTATGTCACAGTAAACATATATCCGATAATGCAAAATCAAGATATAAATAAGGAATGATTGGGATTATCAAAACATAATGAAGTAACTTAACTCCAGAGGGTTCAACAAGCTCCCCCTCAATTCCAGAGGGTTCAACAATCTCCCCCTTTTTGATAATCACAACATATTCCAAAATAAAAAATATAAAATTATGATATCAACAGTATAGTATCAGAGAAATCAAAAAGAAAAGAAAATAAAAATATATATATCAGAGGGAAAAAAATGAACAACATTCTCTTTTGGTTTTCTAAGAATTTATCCCCCTTTGTGATTAACAAAAAGATACATTTGGGAAAAACAGAAAAGTACAAAAATACAATGAATCCCATCAAAAAAATGAAGCACTCAATCATCCTCCCGGACAGGTGTCTTGCCCTTGGGATCAGCAGAGGGTGCAGAGGTAGAGTCAGCAGGCTTGGGAATTCCGGACAGAACGATTAGTGGATCAACAACTGATACAACACCAGATCTGTAATCTGTCTCTTTCTAAGGGATCAATGGTGTCAAGCTCCTGATCGCTTGAACTGGAGTCAGTTGAGGAGTACTCCCGGAGGCAGATGGTGGAAGGGCAGGTGGTACAATAACCGGTCGAGAATCCACATGTAGGAAAGGCAGCAATAGATTCCTGAAATCCATGATGATGCTTCCACCTCGCTCCATAGCAGATAAAAAATCATCTCTGTTCTCAATAAACTTATCTAAAGCAGGAGTAAGCTCCCAGAGCTTACTAACCTGTTCTCTGAAGGCTTGGGTAACAGGAGTTAACTTCATATTCTCAATCAAAAGCTTGAAATGGTTTGTCATTTGGTGCTTGGTATAAACTTTGTCAAAATAAGCATCCACCTTATTTTTGATTTCCTCTTAAGAAGCAGTAGCTGCCCGCAGGTGATCACGAACAAAACTACTAACTTCCCTAGTGGTAGCAAGAATCTGAGTATCGGATGCACCACTAGGACTGGCCTTAGCCAATTCATCCTGAAGGATAGTGCGGATCTGGTCAAGGTTCAAACTTGTGTGGGATGAGGGAAGAGGTTTCATTGAGAATGCCACTGTTTCCTTGAAAGAGTGAGTCAGACTACTAACCATCTTCTGTACCAGTTCATCCTGATTGTGCACATGTTCTTTAACTGACTTCTTAAAATCCTCAAAACTTCCACAAACTGTTTGACCACTTCTTTGATATAGCGAATGTCAATGTGCACTTGGGTTTGAGAACTGTGTAAAGCAGTCAAGGAGGCAATTGATTGTCTAAGAGCAATTACAGCTCCTGTCCTACTCTCAATCTGAGTGTGGCACACCTTAAGTTTGTCCACTATTTGTTCCACAGGACTGGATATACTGCATTCAATGGATAACTGAAGGGATTGCACCACGTTTTTTATCTCTTCAAACATACTTTTCTTCATATCTCCCACTGATTCTCTTATTACTTCTATCAACTCGGCTTTTAAAGACTTAAGGTCATCTTTTGTTGCCACATTGTCATTCATAGTGGGTAAGGTAACTGGTCCCCTTTGGGCATGGTCTTCCTCATCAGAATCACCATAAGATAGTCCAAGAATCATATATCCTGGAGCTGATTTCCAACCTTCAATGTCATATGATACTGATACTGAGCCGAGATTCTCTCCTTCTCTTGGAACATTCTCCTGAGGTATCTCTCCCAACTCTTCTCTCTGAGGTAATTCTGCAATTTTCTCCACAATTTCAGCAGATTCAATAGCCATTAGTTCTAAGTCATTAATGACTCTTTCATCAACAGGTGCTGCTGCTACATCTTCCTGCTCAGGCACTATCCTGATTGTATTGACTATTAGGGGACTCAAACTGATCTCTCTTTCAACATTTTCCTCATCAACTACTTCATCATCAACCTCCTGTTCTTTATGATTGGATTCAGTTGTCTCATCCTCCTCAGAGGTGTCCTTGACAACATATTGGCATGATTCTTCTCCTCCTTCTGTAGTCTCTGAATCATTATCCTTCAAGAGAATTTCTCTCTTTGGTAGTGCTTTTTGAGGGCTAGCTGCTTCATAAGAAATAACATGATGCATAGGAATAGGGGGTAAGTCTGGATCTCCTCCTTCCTCAACTGAAGTCTCTTCATCCTCAACTTCATCATCATTGTAAACTGGTTCTGGTTCATCTGGTCCATGACCAGGATCTCTGACATCTTTTGGTCTGGATGGATGATTCTCAGGGGTGAATTTCTCATAAATTTTTCCATCATCGTTTACCCATGATTTCTTCCAAGGATTCCAGCTGACTTTCATGTATTTACAAATAGTTCATGTAATACAGAAGTTATCCCTAACCACTACCAGCTCATCCTGAGGTCCAGCTATCTCCCTCACTTTCAGCATCACAAAAATTAGTTTGGAGAAAAACAGGGCATTTGATTTTGACTTTGGTCTAGTCATTTCTTCTACTTGAACCATAATCAATCTACATAGATTGATTTTCACACTGTGCTTCAGCAAATGCAACAAATATATGTCTTGGAATCTTAAAGTGGCAAAGTCTCCTCTTCTTGGACTAACAACATGCTGAATAAATTTAAATAAAAGCTTATCTTCTCCTTCCATCTCTGCAGCAATCACCTTTCTAGGGGTCCCATTCCCTGTGAGTTTCAGCAAAGCGTCTTCATATTGAAATACATCACTGGTCGAAGGTACAGACTTGGAATAAAAAGTAAAATCACCCTCATGTGGAACGTTTAGGTTCTCAGCCCATTCTCCTGAAGTAAACGACACTTCCTGACCATTCACATAAGAAACCATTCTTCTTTCTTCTTCAGACATTTCAAAATGAACGAATTCATAGAACTGTTTCACCAATCCTGGATAGTAAGGTCTGTTGTTGTTCGTGAAGCATTCTAGGCAACCTTGTTCTTTTAACACTCTAAGAACCATCGACTTGCTTTCCATAACCCATTCTGCACACACCTCTTTTTCAACATCTATCTCGCGCTTCGATAGGTGTGGATTTACCGATCCTCTCTGAGATAAACTTCCCTTAACACTTCCACTGGCATCATTACTAGCTACTTTTTTTCTCTTCGGTGCCGGCGCTTCACTTCCATCAGTCATCTGAGGTCTCTTGACTCGGGCCATTAAGGATTTGAGGTTAGGGTTCTGAACGTCGAGAGGTTTAGGTTTAGCAGAGTTCGAGCAGACAAGTTCGCGATGAGATTGAGTGAGTCTAGTTCGAGTTTTAATATCATTTAGGATTCATAAATCACATAAATCATAAAATAAAATAAAACGGTTTGATGTCTTGGCCTTTAAAATAATGCAAATGTACTGGTAAAGTTCTCTAACGGTGAGGTTTTTCTAACGGTGAGGTTTCTCTAACGGTGAGGTTTCTCTAACGGTGAGGTTTCTCTAACGGTGAGGTTTCTCTAACGGTGAGGTTTCTCTAACGGTGAGGTTTCTCTAAAGGTGAGGTTTCTCTAACGGTGAGGTTTCTCTAACGGTGAGGTTTCTCTAACGGTGAGGTTTCTCTAACGGTGAGGTTTCTCTAACGGTGAGGTTTCTCTAACGGTGAGGTTTCTCTAACGGTGAGGTTTCTCTAACGTTGAGGTTTCTCTAAACTATAGTTAATCATACCTAACTCATGTTTGATGTAATTTAATCTCTCAGAATTCAACGGCTTTTTAAAAATATCAGCTAACTGATGTTCAGTGCCAATGAATTCAAGAGTGATATCACCCTTTTGATAGTGATCCCTCAAAAAGTGATGTCTCACATCAATATTCATTGTCCTAGCATGAGATACCGGATTTTTGGAAATGTTAATAGCACTTGTATTGTCACACTTTATAGAGACATGATTGAATTGATATCCATAGTCTAGTAAAGTGTGTTTCATCCACAGGATTTGTGCACAACAACTACCAGCAGCTATATACTCAGCTTCGGCAGTAGATAATGCAACAGAATTCTGATTCTTACTACACCAAGATACTAGCGATTTGCCTAAGATGTGACATGTTCCAGAGGTGATTTTTCTGTCTAACTTACAACCAGAAAAATCAGCATCAGAATAACTCAATAAATCAAATGATTGTCCTTTTGGATAAAATATTCCCAAATTGGGAGTATGTTTTAGATATTTGAAAATTCTTTTAACATCAGTCAAATGAGACTCCTTTGGGTTTGCTTGAAATCAAGCACACATGCATACACTGAACATGATGTCGGGTCTACTAGCAGTAAGGTACAGTAGACTTCCTATCATACCTCTATAGTTGGTTTGATTTACTGGTTCTCCAGTTTCATCACTATCCAACTTACAGGTGGTACTCATAGGTGTATCACTGCCTTTACTACAATCCAATGAAAAACGTTTTAGAAGATCTGTAATATATTTACTTTGATTCAAAATAATACCATTTTTGTTTTGAAAGATCTGAAATCCAAGGAAAAATTTTAGTTCTCCCATTAAGCTCATTTCAAACTCATTGTGCATTATTTTTGAAAACTCAATACATAAAGAATCTTTAGAAGATCCAAAAATAATATCATCTACATAGATCTGTACTATTAAAACATTTTTAGAAATCCAATTAATGAAAAGAGTAGGATCAGCTATTCCTTTAGTAAATCCTTTTGAAATAAGAAAAGAGTTGAGCCTATCATACCAAGATCTTGGAGCTTGCTTTAAACCATATAAAGCTTTAGATAGTTTGAAAACATGATTGGAAAAATGGGGATTTGTAAAACCAGGAGGTTGTTCAACAAATACATCCTCATTTATATATCCATTCAGAAAAGCGCTTTTAACATCCATTTGATAGAGTGTGAAATTCAGATGAGCAACATAAGCAAGTAATATCCTAATGGCCTCTAATCTGGCTACAGGTGCAAACGTTTCCTCGTAGTCTATTCCTTCCTCTTGACTATAGCCTTGTGCAACTAGCCCAGCCTTGTTTCTAATGATAGTTCCAGATTCATCAACTTTGTTCCTAAACACCCATTTAGTGCCTATGGTTGGAGTGTCCTTTGGTCTTTCCACTAATTCCCAAACTCTGTTTATTTCAAACTGATTTAGTTCTTCTTGCATAGCCATTACCCAGAATTCATCATTGATAGCATCATTGATATCTTTGGGTTCAAGTTGTGACAGAAAAGCTTGATGTTCAACTTGGTTCCTTAGAGAAGCTCTAGTTTGTGTTCCTCTATTTAAATCACCTACAACAGCATCAAGAGGATGATTCTTGAGAGTTCTAACACCTCTATAAGAAGTTGAGCTGGCTTCTTCAGAGTTGTCTACAGGTCTGGAATTGGTATGAGCAGATTCTGGAAAATTTCCAGAACTGGATTCTTTTACAGGGGATTCAGTAATCTTATCATTTAGGTCCAGATTTGACAAATATTCCTCAAGATATTCAAGGTAGGATTTAGGCTCATGTGGATCAGTCTCATCGAATTTGACATGAACTGATTCTTCCACACATTTGGTTCTTTTATTGAAAACTCTATAGGCTTTACTAGAGGGAGAGTAACCTAGGAAAATTCCTTTATCACTCTTGGATGCAAATTTGTCAATATTGTCTTTAGTGATAAGGATAAAGGCTTTTCAACCAAAAACATTGAAGTAATTAACCTTAGGCTTCCTATTATTCCAATGTTCATAAGGGGTCCGTTTTAGAATCAGTCTAATTAAAACTCTATTAATGACATAGCAAGCTGTATTTACAGCTTTAGCCCAAAAATAAATAGGTATGTCATACTCATTAAGAATAGTCCTTGCAATTTCATGAAGGGTTCTATTTCTTCTTTCCACTACACCATTCTTTTGGGGTTTTCTAGGAGCAGAAAAGTTGTGATTATAGCCATTGTGTGAGAAGTAGGATTCAAATTCATGATTCTCAAACTCACGCACATGATCACTCCTCAGGGTCTTAATTTTGAGTCCACTAAAATTTTCTACAGTCTGGGAATATTTAACAAAGTAGGAACATGCTTCACTTTTGTGAGCTAGAAAGTATACCCAAGTGTATCTAGAAAAATCATCTACGAGAACATAAACATAGTGCTTCCCATTTAAACTTGAAACTCTTGAAGGTCCAAACAAATCCATGTGAACCAATTCAAGTGGTTGAGAAGTTGAAACTTCTTTCTTTGGTTTAAAAGAAACTTTGTGTTGTTTTCCCTTTTGACAGGGATTGCACACTTTATCATTTGGGAATTCTAATTTGGGTAGGTCTCTAACTATGCATTTTTAGAAAGTTTCCTAAATGAGTGAACATTACAGTGTCCTAGTCTCCTATTCCACAACCAAGACTCTTTATAGAAATCATTTAAGCAGGAAACATTTTGTTTGACCAAGGAATTTAGATCAACAACATATACATTCTCATTTCTAGATGCAGTGAAAACTAAGTCATGTTTTGAATTAAAAACATTGCATGAATTATTTTCAAATTTAACATTAAAACCATCATCACACAACTGAGATATACTAAGTAAGTTATACTGTAATCCGTCAACAAAAAGTACTTTAGAAATCAAAATCGTATCAGGGTTACCAATCTGGCCTAAGCCGATGATTTTTCCTTTTGCATTGTCACCAAAGGTGACATGCCCACCATCAACCTTAATCAGACTCTTGAAGCAAGAATATTCTCCTGTCATATGTCTTGAACATCCGCTGTCCAAATACCATAGAGTGTTACAGATGCTCTTTAAACAATTTCCCTGCAAAACAGATTAGACATAGGATAATTTTGGTACCCAGATCTTTTTGGGTCCAGAGAGGTTAGCTAATAAAACTTTGGGAACCCATATTTGCTTTATAGTTTTTCTAAGACCAGAAAGCATATTTTGAGACAAAAATACTTTGTTGGGTCCTTTAGAAAACTTTTTTGTATAAGATGGTCCTGAACTAGAACTAGCAGAAAACTGTCCAGATTTTGGGACAAATTTGGTTTTGCTTACTTGTCTCTGTCCAGGCTGATATCCTAGACCAGTTGTATATTTGGGAGCAATATGTTTTCCTAGTAGTTGTGTCAAGGTATCCCTACCAGTAGTGAACTTTTCAATATCTTTTCTTAATTGTTAATTTGATAATTTAAGTTGAGTGTTCTCTTTCAATAGTTGAGAATACTTCTCTTTTTCCACACTTAAACCAATTTCAATATTACTAGTCAAAGCATGTTGTTTATTCAAGGATTTATATTTATTCTTTAGTTCATTGCAAGTATCTTCCAGCATATTGCAATATTCAAACAGTTCAGCTTTAGACATATTTTCCTCATTGTCTGAATCATGGTCATTTCCAGAATAAAAATTGTTTAAAGCTGGTGAAATAGGTACCTCAGATGTGTTAGTCATGAAACACATATTAGCACGATTTCTTTCAGATTCACTGGCTTCTGATTCACCTATGCTGTCCTCCGAAGCACTCCAGGTTGCTTTCATAGCTTTCTTGTACCTATTGTCCTTATAGTCATATTTTTTCTTGAATTTTAACTTAGGACAGTCAGCTTTGATGTATCCTTTCCTCTTGCATTCATAGCAGACTATATCATCTTCTTTATCTGACTTCTTCCAATCCTTCTTCCACTTGCCTTGTTGATCATACTTACCTTTGTAGCTAGGTTTTCTGAAAAACATTTTCTTACTATAGAACTTCTTGAATCTCCTGGCTATTTGAGCCATTTCTTCATCACTGTCAGAATCAGAATCTTCACTAGACGAGCTTTCAGTAGGCACATGTACTTTCTCCTTGTCTTTACTCTTTGATGCAGTAGTCTTAAATGCCACAGATTTCTTCTTGGGTTCATCATCTTCTTCTTTGTTCACCTTCGATTCTTCTTCATACATCATTAGTTTAACAATTAACTCCTTGACAGGCAGTGTTCCAATGTCACAGGATTCTCTGCTTGAGACAGACGTGCCTCTCCATCTATCTGGCAAACATCTCAGTATTCTCATGATTTGTTCCTTTGCTGGAACACCCTTTCCAAGTGAGCTCATTGTGTTGACTATCTCATTAAACCTGAGATACATGTCAGATATGGGTTCATCAGCTTTCATTTTAAAGTTATCATATTTAATAGTTTAAGTATTTAACCGCATTTACTTAACATTAGCTGTTCCTTCATGAGAAACAGCCAGGGTATCCAAAATATCAAAAGTAGTTTTGCAGGCAGAAATTCTATGGAATTACTCATCTCCTAAAGCACAGTAGAGGGCATTTATGGCTTTACAATTATTATTGTAAGCAGCCATAGTAGGTTCATCCCAAGTTATTCTTTCAGTTTCTGGAATTTTGTATTGAGATTCTATAGCAGTCCAGATATCAAAACCCATACTTTCTAAATGGATTTTCATTTTATGTTTCCACTGAGCATAGTTATTTCCATTGAAAAAAGGTGGCCGGTTAGTAGCAGCACCCTCAAGTCTATTATCCATTATAAACAAAATTTAAAGTGATAAGAATTTAGAAATAACATAAATTTTAAGAACTTTAAAATAAAACTAAAATCACAGTTAAAAAGCAGAGTAATATAGAAAATATTTTTATTTATTTTTTTTATTTCAACCTCTGATACCAAATGTTGGTCGGAGTGGATACTCAAGAGGGGGGGGGGGGTGAATTGAGTTCCAATTTAAAATTTCTGCTAAAAAACAATTTCTATTAAAATCCCCCAATTTCAAAACAGATTAAACTGTAGTGAATTTATACAGATTATAAAGGTTCACTTAGTTTCTCAAAGATTGATTAGTTCTCAGTTAACTTAATATTATTATTAATTTAACTATTGAAACTAACTTACTGATTTACAATAAATATAAACACTTGCGAGTTTAACTATCAAAGTAGCCTTGATAATAAATTATATTTCAAAGTAATAGCAGCGGAATATGAAATAGATAAGTATTGTATGGATATAAACTTTAACTAAAAACACAGAGAAGTTAACCAAGAGGTTCAGTCTCAAGCCGAGACTTAGTCCTCTCAAAAGTCTTATATAAGGATGATCCACACCCTAGATCGGGGTTCAACAGTTTTCAACTGTCCAGGTCCAAGACCTCTACCACAGTTATTCGTGGGAACAAACACAACAGCAACCAGCTGTTCAGGTCACACGACCTCTACCACTGTTATTCGTGGGAACAAACACAACAACAACCAGCTGTTCAGGTCACAAGACCTCTACCACTGTCCCAGTGGGAAAACAAATATGTAAGAGTATTGAGTGAGGATTTACAAATCCTCCAGTTAAAGCACAGGAGACAGTGTGTGTGTTAAATAGAGCAGATAACACACACTACTCAATATGTAAAAAGATAAATCACAGAGCAAATATTTAGAGTGTAGAAAAGGCTCTAGTGATATTCGTGCAGCTCTCGACTCCTTTTGTAGATTAGAATTCGTTCTGAGTCTTCTTCTGGTTTTTGTCTGGAAAACAGAGTATCATCTGTTTCCTTGGCTTCCAGGTTCAGCTTGCTTATCGGCTCAGAGAATGAAGAGATTTGTGTAGTTCTTCTTTAGCATAAATTGCTCGACGTATGCTCTATGTTCTGGAGGGTAGTAGTAGTAATCTCGTGATTGAAAGTTCTCCAGTTGTTCTTTTTGCATGCTTTTTGAGCTTGATCACCAGCGTATATATTCTGTGCTCTTTTCTGCATCTTCTTTTAAAGCACGAGCTTCGGAAAAAGATATGATTCCCTTTTTGCAAGTACGAGGTACGGTTTCCTAAAAACCAGCAACACATATTAAATAAATGTCAGTGCATTAAAATATATCTAATGTGACCATTGGTTAGATTAAATAATAATAAAGAAATTTAAATCACGTCGGGGTTCTGTCTCTGAACGGTTGCTCATGATAACGGTAGACTTTGTCATGGTAGGTCTGAGTATTGGTAGGCATCTGTAACGGTAGACTTGTCTGTCGGTAGACTTGATGTATCCGTAGCGGTGGACTTGTAACAGTAGCGGTGGCTCTGCCTTTAACAGTAGCGATAACTCGTTATCGGTAGCTGTGGCTCTGCCTTGTAACGGTATCTCTTTATCGGTAGCTGTGGCTCTGCCTTGTAACGGTAGCTCTTTATCGGTAGCTGTGGCTCTGCCTTGTAATGGTAGCTCTTTATCGGTAGCTGTGGCTCGGCCTTGTAACGGTAGCTCTTTATCGGTAGCTGTGGCTCTGCCTTGTAACGGTAGCTCTTTATCGGTAGCTATGGCTCTGCCTTGTAACGGTAGCTGTCTACTTAGATGTAGCTGTAGACTTTGAGTAGCGGTGATCTTTGAGTAGCGGTAGACTTTGAGTAGCGGTGATCTTTGAGTAGCGGTAGACTTTGAGTAGCGGTAGCTCTAAACTGTTTAAGCATTCTCTTGGAAGAATGAGTTAATTCACAGTAAACATATATCCGATAATGCAAAATCAAGATATAAATAAGGAATGGTTGGGATTATCAAAACATAATGAAGCAACTTAACTCCAGAGGGTTCAACAAGCTCCCCCTCAATTCCAGAGGGTTCAACATACACCTTATCTAACAATAATTTATTAATCATGAAATCATATATATATTATCATAAATATAATAATATAATGTTATTCCGATGAAGCAATTATTTTCAAAAAAACTTTTATTCAAATTGTATATGAATGTATCACTCAAGCGTATGAGTGGAGAACTGCCTCAACGTAGTGATATGTTTCATTTTCCAACACCATTATTCTTATTTTTTGGATTTCATGTATTTAATTATAAATTACTATGTTGATGACATAATTAGGATTCCATAATTATAAAATATCATCTACCTTATTAATATTCCATTTTTTGGAATGTGATATATTTT
This sequence comes from Viscum album, assembly GCA_963277665.1. Classification (NCBI taxonomy): domain Eukaryota; kingdom Viridiplantae; phylum Streptophyta; class Magnoliopsida; order Santalales; family Viscaceae; genus Viscum; species Viscum album. The sequence goes on along the minus strand of OY728120.1, from coordinate 22,180,973 downwards.
CTCGACAGTATGGGTGGACAACCGTATCCCTAAATTCATGTTATTTGTTATTTATTTGAGATTTAGATGGATTTTTAGAATTAACTATTTAATGTATATATATGATATAAATGATATTATTATTATTTTTAAAATATCATTTATTAGTTAACATTTTATTATTACTTCTAACGAAATGTGAATACATCACTTGTATGTACGTATGGATTTTTATCTCAATGAAGTGATGTAATTAATTTATTCATAACCAAATTAAAACAATTGTTATAAATTTATACATAATTATTAATATGATACATAATAAATTATTATAACAATAGATATTATGGAACCATGATTATTATACAATGATCAGTTTTACCAAATCAAAACATGGATGAAAAGAAAAATATTTTTCACCAAATATATTTTTAGTAATAATGAATTTTTAAAAAATTAATTATAAAATCCTTTAATTAAATCATATAATATATTATATGTATTTATATGGAAATTTATTAGATTTATAATAATTCACTATTTATCACAATGGATATTTCAATATGTATACTACAATATAATGTTTATGGTAAGAGGTTAATGTCACAATCATAATTTTATGAGATTTTCTATACTAAATTACCATTTAGGGAAATTATATGGATATTATACATTAAAAAAATTATATTTTGATATGCAATTATTATTTGTATAATTTTTATGAGAAATTACTATTTTCATTATATTGACAATGAAAATGATAAAGACTTTTTTAATGAAATGTCAACCTTTTTTATAGTAGTCAATGAGGAATTTTGAACATGTTTATACCCATAAAAATTAATTTATTATAGTTATTAACAATAAAAAATATTTTTTGAAATGGATGTTTTTTATAGAGATTATATTTTCACAAAAGTATAAATTAATCATTTCTATGATTTATTATTATTTTTTTAATTTTTTAAAAAGTAAAAGAAATTTTTTTTATTCTTGTATTCACCATGAATGTTTTTACCACATTCATTTTTTTTATTATTTAACTCTTCCATTGAATGATTACATTATTATTTCAGGTAAAAATAATTCTCAATTTATTGAGGGCGTTGTTTTTTATAAAAAATCATAGGTGATGGATATTTTCCCATTTTTTCAAAGTGGATGTCAATGTTCTTTAAATGTTATTTTTCATATATTTCAACGTACATTAATTATTTTTCTACATTAATGGGGTTAATTTTATATGATAAAAATTCTATAATTTTTATAAATTATTATATTTATGATTAATTAAGGGTGACTCTTTAAGAAAGTATTCCTTGCCAATGTCTAATTATATTATATTTAATCAATTCTGCAACCCGTTTAGTTTCTATATGGTATGATATTATTAACTGATGAAATTAGTTTGTAACATATTTTCAATACATGGTTTATGATATGAGGTTATTATGATTTTTTTTATAGTGAGTATAACATATTTAGTATTTTCAATTAGTAATAGTCAGTTTGGTAATTATATATATTTATAATGCAATAGATAAATATGGAAATGTTTTGTGATAACTATGTTATTTAGAAACTATATTTCATGTTCAAAACATTTTTTGTTGACCTTGTTTCATTTCCATATTTTTATGTGTAGTCATGGTTTGAAGTCCATATGATTATGCGTGTACCTAATTTCATGTTAGTATCATAATTGTCGAAACAATTACTATTTTTAGATTTTCATGATGGTATAATATTTTCATTGTATGGAATTACAAGTTTTATAATATAAATTTAAGGACTAAGGTTGATAATTTATGATTCCACACATTTTTGGATTTTTGGATTTTTTATGATAAATTATCATTTCATGAATTGTGATTTTCCCATTATGTGGGTCTATCCTCATGATCTCAACTACTAGACATCATCATGTGTGAACTTCATGAGATAAAGTCTTGATGCTTACGAGACCCTAGCACCTGAGGGTCAGACATCATCTGTGTCCTATCAGAATGATATAACTGGACCTTAGGACATTACATTAAAATTATTGTCATGGAATCTTAGGGTTCTCATTATAGTCTATGATCTACTATAACCCTTTGATGTGGCAGTTAATCTATGGAAATTTCCATAAACAAAGTGGAGACAAAAGTATCTACACTATTATGGAAAGATAAACACATTTTTTAAAAAAACTGAATTCATGTTACGGTAATCAAAGTACAAAACTTGTTGGGTCTATGGAACCCACTTTCAAGATAACACGCTATCCTTATGTTATATAGGGAGTTTTAGAGTTGATAAATGATACTATTGGTAATTATATTCATTTATAAGTGATTTAGAAAAATCACATTATCATTCACTCTAGTCATCATCTCATTTTTCATGCCATCAAAAAATTGCCTTTTAGATTCAATGTTACACATGATTTAATGACTCGTCCTAGTGGGTCTCATTCCATGAAACCCCAATATGAACTCCATTAGGCCAGGAGATGGAAACTAGAGTTGAGAAATAATACCACTAAATAGGAAGAACATAGCCTATGTACCTATACACCTGATCTCATCTCTGGAACCATAAAATTATAAACTATTATAACACATAAACAATCACGAATTCATACATCAAAATCTCATAAACAGAGTATTATTAGAAATAAATGAATGTAATCATTGAAAAATAGATGACCTTCTCAATGTGTCTATTACATAATTACTAGATGAATGTAATGTTATGGGGAAACATTCCAAAATCCACATGAACACATCCTAGTTTGCCTAGTCTGACTATGTATCATCTATTTTTCGTTCTCATATCATATGCTTAAGAAAAGTCATGTGTAGGAAAAGCCAGTGAAGGAGTGAGTACAACAATACATAGTAGGACACACCGAAACTATAGTGAATACAACAAGGAAAATATGGATAACTATACACAGGTATATGTTACAACACATATAACAATAATATCTAGATATACACCAAAAATACACATAGTCTACTTATTAGACATAATCCCATTATAAAAACCATGTATTTCTACTTGATTATTCCACAAAGGAATCATCTTAGATAATACACTACTGAGTCGGATAGCACCATTGATATCCACATGAGAGGTACCTCTATTCAGGTCTCTTCATGAGAAATACCATTCTGATAGTTATAACAAATTATGATACATTTATATTGATCTCTACTTGGTCCATGCTTTGATAACAACAAATAAATATAGATCAACCTGATAAGTAGAGGATTTACATAGGTGTTGTGTTAGTCATGATGATACCAAGAAATCCACTTAGGGAATGAAGATGAATAAATAAAATAACATCACTTCACATGGAGGTATTCAAATGACTCTATACAATAAGACCTACTAAATTAATTGTAGTCCCAGTAGTATGAAATAATTCCACACTATCATTCAGTTAAAGGATAAGTGGAACAAGACCTAACGAAACATTTCTAATATAATAATGAAAATAGATCCAATCCATGTTTAATAAATTACACGATGTGTAGTAAGGGTTATATTACATGTCCCATGACCCTTTGTATTACCTCTGTAATTAGCCCATGCTATCATGGATTGTCAATTTAGTAGTTCATGTCATGTAGGCATCCCTTGTACACAACTAACGGTCTAATATACAGCTCAGACCATGTATTTGGGTCAATCCATGTTAGTGTAGGGGAGTACAAACCATGTATTATATTTTCATACTCCACCCCATTTGTGTGTATTATCCATGGTACAGACTAAGTTTTTGTGTAGGGGTCACATGCCATGTAGGTCATTCCACCTGTCATGTTGTACATATCGCATGCCCAAAACCCTATCATGCACTAAGGGGCACACAAATGCCATGTAATCCCATAATAAAAACCACACGGATTGGAATTTCAAAAATACCTAATTCTTCATATCCGCATCATGGAAAATGCTTTGACCTTAGATCTGGGGGCTAGATTTCCATAAAATGGTATTTCGAGCCTCATCGATTCTTTCCATCACTGAATCAACAAGATTCAGGCCATTTGTGTGATCAGAAAACAAGATAATCATCAACATTCAATGAACGATGAAGAACAAGAAAGTAGGTACCATCCATCTTCTGATTCAACTCTGCATCCATTGTCGCACCACGAACTTTTCATGAAAATCATGGATATGTGATTTCAGATCACTATGCCAGGAAACATGTGTATAATAAACAGTCAATCAGGATATGTCAAGTAATGTGAAAAGTGAAGAACACATTAGATCAATGATGAATAGGTGGAGAAAAATACAAGACCAATCAATATGAATAGTCCTCAATTGATACCCTTGGCGATCTCAGTTTGTTGATGTTATAATGTGAGTCAAAATAGATCCAATCACAAAGAAAATATTCCATTAAAAACCCACCTAATTAATCATCCCACATGATTATTGAGCCGTTGACCAATCAACAAAATGATTAGTCTATATTCTTCATATAAATCAACAATCAAGATTAAATCCAAATATAACACACTATATTTCGATCAATAACTATTTAATAATGATATTGTGTCTAATTTTTACCATAGATCCTTCAAAATTGATTTTTATCAATCATCGATGCATGATCCTACCACTATTCTCTTGAGAGAGATTCCACAAATCACTCTCTAATTGTCCTCCATGAATTAAAGTGTTATGCGACTAACTGGGAGATTCTATCATAATATTATTTATAATGAATTTTAATCTATTAATCTACCCAAGTGAAATTAAATAAAATTCAACTATATTTTTCATTTTCCCACCCATGAATAATTTTCTACAAATGGCCCACATGGAATATTTTTAAGCCTGGACTAGGGTAAAACCCCCTTATAAACTCATCTTTGACCTCAGATTTATAATTCATAAATCAATTTATTAGATATTCCAATTTCTCAATTCAATTGTGAATTCATGATATTTAATATATTTTATATATTTAAAAAATTTATTCTGGGATCACAACGCATTAGAATGACACACTATATCATTTCATGGTCTTCAAAATAATGCATATAATATCTAAAAATAATACATGGAAAATCCAAGACACCAAATTCTCCCCACCATGGGGATTCAAATACCTAAAAATCCAAAACATGGTATACTCCAAAATACATTGGAATTGAGAAAAAATATAGGCCTCTAGCGCCCTTGTCCTCTCTTGGAGATTCTTGTACTTCCACTGAACACACACTAACGGAATTTATCACCCATGAAGATCCTCTCCTTTTTATCCTTGATCTCCTTTTGGTACACAATAATGGACGCTCTATACTCATTGTTCAACTCATCCAGGGTGATAAAATGTTATGGGTTATGCATGTTCCTCCACAAAAGAATCTTGTAGAGGGCTTTGTGTACCTGATGTATCATCGGAGGTAGAGCTATGTGGTATGCCACGTTACTTACAATACGTCTAATCTAAAAAGAGTTAATGAACCTCAATGATAGCATTCCATCCTTGTAAAATCTCTGTAATACATGTCATGGTGGACCCCATTGGAACACATGGTCTCATTCCTATAAATCTAAAGGACATCACAACCAATTAGAATATCACTTGTGAAGATTTAATGTATTCATTTTTCCCTACTGGATGATTTTCACCTTCTCTGTTGTGTCTTACACCAACTCTAATCCCATGAGGTCAAAATATCTTTATTCAGTCCAGCAATATGGTGAAATATAGGTTTTCCCATACAATTCAATGAATGGATCCATATGAATGCTATAATAGTTGTAATTTATTAGAAAAACTCCAACAATAGTAGGTGATCCTCCCAATTATGACCAATGTACAACATTCAATCCTATATTATATCGTACAAAAGGTGAATGGTATCTCTATCTGCCTTTCAGTTGGGGGCTGAAACATCATGCATAATTATAAATGAGTCCCAAAAAAATTGTGTAATACCTTCAACAATATGTATGTAAGGATAGAATCAAAATGAAAAAACAATCATTGATGAGACTCTATTGATTCAGAGTATAAACTGGACATATAGTAGAACCATTCTCTCAACCACACACTTCTCTCATATTTCTACGGAGTGGGTTGACATGGTGAGTTGGTCTATGATCTCACTTAAGAAATCAGGTCCACTATACATATGTGGTAATCCCATCATGATATCAATTGATATACAACCGAATTTTATTCTGGAACCTTAAGGGGTAGATCCAATCTCACTGAAACATGGTGCTCCTCCTTCACTTATTGAGAAGTAAGGAATCGAGAGACATAAAATGCTACTCCTTTAATTATCCGTCGCCACAAAAACATACATAGAAATTCCTAGTACATCGTCACCACACCAAGTTGAACCGCTAAAAGGGATGTGAGAAACTCTCCCAAAAACCACCACCTAATACGTAATGTGTACCATCATTGATCCTATGATAACAAGGATGTACTTAAAACCATTATAATTTCCTTCAGGATAATGTCTCATGGATATATAATTGCACAATGTATCACAATCACTATACCGATGTTGTTCCTTCATGGCTCACTACACGAGTGATTGGGTATCAATAATTTAATAGATGGATGATTATATTACTCCATTCATAAAGTTTAATGAAATTAGGTGAAAATCATTGATAACACATTTAGTAGCCGTTAACATGATTTCCTACTTAGAGAATATGACACCATACTCGCCTTGATTGTATTATAGAAAATTTTGAAGACCCAATCCTAGAGGACCTCTATCCATAATCTCAGTGTAATTATGACATGCATCTTGGAAAATATATAGTTGAGACTCTTATGATTCAAGTAGAACATAAAACAATTACCCATCTGGTAGTGTGACCAAATCAACTAAGAGAAGACTATAGCTACAACCTTAAGATTGTGGTTGCGTATTTCAGCTCAAGTTGTTTCAAATTGAATAATCTATAGCCAATCAAACCATTCCAATATAAGATAACACAACCATGCTCAATCCTTGAATCATCTTTGAACACTAAGTACTAAACACCCGCCCATATATATCTTCTGATGGGAGAACATTTCAAACTCTACCTAAAAAATGGAAAATACTACTGACACCTCCCTGTCAACAAAGAGGATTTCCCATTCAAGTCAAAGATGTCATGTGTGCTGATACAATGGGGAAAATAGGTAGGAATCTCAAATAGTATCCCACAAACCCAACAAACCTCTACACCTTTGTTATAATCAATAGTGGTTCTGATGCTAACACTACCTAAAACCATGGCTTTAACCATTTCCACTACATCCATTGACATGATGGTTCCCATAACATGGAAATACAATATCTATATTTGGAACTTCTATGTCATTCCAAAAAGTTTGTTCTGTCATAACACTTCTAGAATAATCCCCATGTGTCTCAAGTGCTCCTCATTAGATGAGTAGTACATAAGGATTTCATCAAGTAATACTAACATGAAATAGTTCACGAAATGATGGATTATCTAGTTTATGTGTTCCTTGTACACTGCATGGGTGTTTTTCATTAAAACCAGGATAACCATGTACTCATAGTGACAATAACATCATTGGAATTCCATTTTTCTAATTTCCTCATCTCGTACACGAAATTGGTTATAACCTGAGCTGAGGTCAACATTCGAGAACCATTATACCCCACTCAACTGATTAGAGAGATAATCGATTCATAGTAGTTGATACATGTGCTTCACAGTCACCAATTTCAAGAACCTATAGTCCACACATATCCTCATTTTCTTATCTACCTTTTTGTAAGACAAAACTAGGGCTTCATAGAGTAAAACATGAGGTTGATTAATGAACTTTCTCTACTAGTCCTCTAGCCACACCATAATCTTATGAAGCAATATTGGATCCATCCTATATGATGGTAGAGATATTGATGCTATCATATGGTGCAGATCAATATAGAAGTCTCTCTATAGTGGGAGGTAAACAAAGAGCATATTCTATCCTCATAATCCACCACCACTCTAGGAAACTGTGAAATCGCAACATCTACTGCACCAAGGATTAATCCTTCTAGCTGATGAGTTATTACATTCACCCTAATATGTACGAGTACAACATGCAATACGTTTATTTCAATTTCATAAAAAATGAAAACCCAGTTCCATCACTACATAAACACCATACCCTTCACCTAAAATATTTAATCTTGACATGGACTATACATAAACAATTTATACCATGAATGGGGACATTAGAATTTAATGCTATAACATAAGAGATTCCATTAGAAAATGATGCCTCCAAGATTCAGGAAACACTATCAATACATTTTTTGATCCCTGAGTATTCTCTATTACAAGTATCAAAATGTAGGGTTTGAGATAATGGATCAAAAAGAAACTCTAAATATCATACCGATATTATGGAATGAAATAACTGATGAGATCCTCTATCTAAGAGTACCTCATCAACATTAGAAAAGACACTGGGCATACCTGTAATCTCTCCTTCTGATTATAGTTTGTATGATTTGACCATCAATACTTGTCCCCTCCCCTATCATCCATCTCTATGAGCCCATCATGGACCACCTAGGGATGGTGTTGGTAAGATTTTAAAACAAAAAACACCTTCTTCTTCTCTTCCAACACATATACCACATACAATATTCTATGAACATATCTACTCCTATTACTTTCCCCTACTCGACAGAGCTTCCATGTTTTCACTATTAGTTTTATGGAAGGTTCAAATATAATAGGTTATAATCCCCTACCATCGTGGTGGGTAACACTACTTATACATGGGCTGACAAGACCAACATTGTGATCCCTGAAATACAGATCCTCAATCTATGTAGATCCCCTTGAAACAAATCCCATGTCAATGTCCTAGACACTGGCCTTTTCTCCCATCATTAGAGGTATCTTCTCACACATTCCCACTACAAACATCCATTGTTTGTATCTTCTGATCCAAGAAACTCTTACTCACCAAAGCTATCTCTAACACCATAGCATATGTAGGAATTCATAATAGATAAAACATGATCAGTTGTCTCTATGCATACATTGTAAAAAGTTATAATCACTAAAGGATATATATCAATCCATATCCATTCGTTATATAGATATGTTGTTAAACCTCGATGAATACTCAGCTAATGTCATGCTACCCTACTTCTGTTGTAGAATTTATAGTATATGTATAGCCCTCAACAAAATTGGAGATAAATCCTCTTTGATAAGGTTCTTAAACAATTTCTTCAAAAGATTATCATCAATATATGTCTGGCTAAATAAACCCCAATATCTACATGATAATCCATGAAGAAGGATCACCTATAGGACCACCATATAAACTAATGGTGTCCTGACTAGATGGATAACATGGGTGATCACCTCTATCCAGTACTTAGCTCAATGTGGGTCGGGCTCACCTCAGAAAAGGAGGGCTATATGTCTCTGAAACACATTAATTGTTATCATCCAGCGTACCTCATCCACTAGTACTACAGGTACTAAATTATTGTCTATAGGTTTGGGTATGGTTGTTGCACCACCTAGAGGTTACATATTGGGAACCAGTCCATGTATCAATGCCACATTACTAAGGGGATCATCCTCCCGATCATCACGATGAATCCAATATGTAATACGTCATTGGTAATCCTAAAAAACCGACATGTACAACAGTCAATTAGTATATCTAGAGATAATACTCAAGAAATTTCGGGATCCACAACTCATTCTAATATGTTTCATGTCATGTTGTTTTACAAAAAACCAATGTTCTCACGTACAAAGTCCAAATGTTGTTGTTAGGAGTCCCAGTGTATAGATACATCATCTATAGACCCAACACTAGAGTCTATGTCCGAAAAAACTAACTTGAAACACAAAAACTAATTCCCCAAAATAATATCACAAAACCGTAGTCTTGAATTATAACTAAACCTCTTATGATAACACTACGTCACGTCACATCATTGTGGGGCCCATTTTTTGACTCCCTAAACCCTCCTCCAATAGGATAGGTGATGAAGACTAGCACTGAGATGGAAAATCTCTATTCTGGGAGGCCTTAGCCTACAATCCTAAACACACACAGATAGGCACAATCATCTTCAAGCCCATACAGTGCTAATATTTAAAAACAGCTGATGAATACGGAATGTATACATCTGAATCCTATATCAAGAGTAATACATTAATCAAAAGAACATAAACATAGTAAATATTATCCTACCTAAAATTGATTGAAATAAAAAGAAAAATCATAAAGTAAGATAACATAACTAATATTAGAATGTCACATGAACACACCCTGGTCAATCTGGTCTCACTAAAAGCTATCTGTCACTGGATCACATAAGACTCTTTTAAAAGGTCTATCATATGGACCAAACATTAATCATAAAGGAATATATCATGTAAGAGTGAGAATATAAATACTATGTAGGAAACCACGAAACCACAAACCATTAAATAAAGGAAATATGGTCATCTCTACAAAGGTATTTGTCTTCAATATATATAATAATTATATGATGATATACTCAAAATTGTCACATGGTCAAGAGTTAATCCACAAATATAAAATCGATACCTAGGATTATAGATCGAGGATTCCAAAATTAACTTAAATTGGATAAGACACTCCAGATTCTGATATTCCCGATGACATTTTTCTCTGTGGAATTGATTTCCAGGTCATTCCATGAAAAAGAACACATTGATAGTTCATATAGAATTATGATTCATTTATGTTTATCGCTTTTTGGGCCATGCACTGATACCAAAAACTCAATCTTGTTTAAACCTCTTTGTAAAGGATTGAATCCCACGTATTTTTGTTCATGGAGGTACCATGAAATCCACCATGGGCACAAAGATAAATAGAGTTTATCACTTCATGCTTCCCTAAGGGATTAAAAAAACTATATCTATGAAGTAATACTGATGGGATAATAATATTAGGTGTGTGAAACGATTGTATTATATCCTCCAATGAAACGATAATGGAAACAAACCATAATAAATATTTTCTAATATATAGAGGATAGGAGATCAATGAAATGTATAATGAAGTACACAATGTGCAGTTGGGAATGTATCCATGTCCTTTCACCCGGGGTATTCACCATTTAAATGGAATATGTCATCAAGATGTGTTCAGGTAGTAATACACATTGTGCCCAAATCATGTATAATCTATTATGAGTTCTAGTACATGGATAACCTAGCTACTTAATCTAATGTGTGTCATATAAGGGTGTACAAACCATGTAGGCTATCTGTGCACTCGTACTCACGGCCTTGTAATCACCAAGGTACGTGTTGAGGTTTAAGGGAGGGGTAATCTGTTGTGTATTCCAAACCATTCTATGTGTGATACTTATCTAATACCAAAAAATTAGGAGCTACTGGGGGGGATACTTGCTATGTAATACAGGATTACATTCCATGTAGATTAGGATTTTCCAGAATCCTTGGATATCCTTCTACACATGTTGGCTAATGCACCAAACATCGATATCAAAATCTCCTAGTGGAAAATGAATATATCAAGCCACGACCAGTCATATAATCAAAAAAATAATCAAAATACAGGCCTTCGATCTTCTCATAAAACATGATTTTTGATTCTTTTATACACATAGAATAAAATGAAATCAGGTATCAATAATCATATGAATCATTACTACTCTAATCATAGAACCACTATCATGTCATATTTATCTTTTAATTACGATTTCATATCATTTCACAAAGAAAAAGGTCAGAAACAATTGATTAATCAAGATAATATGATCCACGGGACAAGTGAAGAAATACTATGAGGAATGATGAAATGAGGTAGAATATCAAAAGAAGAATAGAATGGAACAACCCCCAATCGATGTTGATAGCATTCCAAGATTGTTTTAATGAGAAATATATTAAAAATAGATCAAATCAAAAAGATATAATCTGGTTAAAACCATGAAAAATATCCCATCTTACATGATGATCAATCTACAGATCAATAAATTTTTTAATTGTTCTACGTTCATAATTAAAAACATGAATGAAGAATAAATAAAAATAAAAACACATTCCCCTTATTGATTTGGTGCGATCAATAATGAAAAATGAAGCTACATTATGTATCTTGGAAAGATACTTCTAAATAATTACACGTCAATTGTCGACCAACGATCCATCCACTGTTCTCCTAAGATATTATCCTCTATGATCTCTATAATGGTCCCCCAATAAAATTTTTGGATATGTGGATAATAGTGAGATTAATTAATTATAGTATTTTTGAAGACTATAGATATCTATGTCAACAAAAATGAAATAAAAATATGTTAATCAATTATTTATATAATTTTTGTGAATGCAATAACTTCACTACAGACAACCTATTCCATAAAATATAAATCCTCACTAAAAACTAACATTTTTAACTCAAATATGACCTTGTATTTCTGATACAAGTACTTATTTATAAGTTATTCAACTTTTTTTTGCAAAAAAGGAGGCATGTGAAATTTATGATATTTAATATATATAAAGCATTTATTTCGGTCACATCATTCCATAAAATCATACACCATCTTAGTGATTTATCTAAAAAATAATCCATATACTGTCCTAAAATAATACATGGAAAATTTGAAAAATAAGAATAGTTCAATTTTTCTCACACCATTGATTAGAACCAATATTCTTTGTTTAGTAATATTAATCATAGTGGAAAACATAATATTCTTGAGAAAATCACTAGTGAGATTTCTAAATCATTAAACCATTTTATAAATATACAAAAACCTATTTTTATCTTCAGTCATTCATTGAAATCATATATTTTTATCCTTAATGAGGGTTTCTAAAATGTTTATGAATTTCTAATATATATTCCCAAGGAGTTTAAACCCTATCTTGAAGCAAGGCCAGTGTTCTTACTCCAGGTGACAATCGAGTAATTGCCAATGAAGCCCTTTCAGAGTTGTTACACCAAGGTACCACTATTCTCCAGCCACATCCTCCTGTAGTATCAATATTGTGATATAATTTATTGGAAAATAATTTCATTATCATTTAACAATATTATAGGACATTTCCCAATTAATTGAATCATCATTTGACATATCCTTTGGGAATAACAGTTGACATCTCATTAAAAATATACCCATTCTTCTCACTAATGATTTTTTATCTGTGATTCCAAGGTATAACATATCCTTACCTCATATACTGAAAACAATGAATAGTGATTAACATGGATTTATATTACATACTATTAGATGAATGTTCAATTCGTCACGAAAACACACAACTAATGAATATAATAGTTTAGTATCATTTGATAATCAGTACAAGGGGGGGGGGAACCAGACATAAGAGAAGGTGAATACTAGAGGGGGGGGGGGGAAGAAGGTTAGTGCTGGAAGAGAAGTGTGCCAGCGAGGGAGATGTGTTGATGAGAAGGTCGGCCAGCATGGTGGGTCACCGGAAGGGTGGTTGCATGACCGGGAATGGATCGTCTAAAGAGGAGGGCTTGTGGTCTTGTCATCTAGTGAGAAGGGTGGTGCAGGTAAGAGGGTTCGAGGGAGTGGAACAAGGGGTGTCACCAGCTGGACGGAGCCGAGGCTGCTGGATGGAGGAGCGGGTCGACGGACGGAGGGGAGGCACGTGTGGGCCGTGCTGGTGAAGAAAGGTGGTAGTAAAAGGTAGGGGATGTGCACACTAGGTGAAGCTGGTAGGAGAGGGAGCTGGTTGATCGAGAAAAGTTATGTAGAAAGTGGTCGCACCTGGGGAAGAGGAGGCTGGTGGGGAGCACAGACAGTCGGTGCTGGTGCTGCGTGAGGAAGAAGCATATAGGGGGAGACCTACTGGCGGAGAGCTATGGGGGGGGGAAGGGAATAGTGTGGGTGGCGCACAACACTATGGAATGAAAGTAAAAATAAAGTTAGTATTATGGGAGAACAAGAATAAGGAAAATAAAAGAAATAAAAATAAATAAGTAAATGACAAAAAAACAAAAAAATGATAATAAGATAATAATAATAATTATTATTATAATAAAAAATTTAATCCAAAAAAATTATTAATATTAACATCAATAACATTAAGAATTATAATGCACATAATAATAATTAAAAACTCTTTAAAAATAATATATAAATGATAAAAATAATTATTGTAATAATAAAAATTATTTAATAATAATATAAGATAATTATTCATGACATATTAATACTAACATCAATAAGATAAGATATTTCTTCTAAATTTTAATTTACATTATATTTGGCCAATTTAGACACTATAACTGTGTGGTACTCTGGCAGACTGCAAAGCTTCTTCTAGTCGTACGGTGCCCGCGCACTGGCCTAAATTAAAAATAATAATCAGAACAAGAAATATTGTGAACCATTAAATTTTTAAATCACCCCATAAAATGCCAAGTTTACCTATTTTAAAATTCCAAAGGTAGGTGGATTGTGTCGTTTCCTGGGCGAACCCATGCGACGTTTCCAAGACACACTCCGCCCATGCCCCCAATGACGTCTGCTGAAAAATGCACACTTTTTAACATAACTCAAAATTTATTAGTCTGAGACTCAACCGGAACCCCAAAAAAATTATAATCATCAATGAAAATTTTAAAATAAAATAATATATAGGTCGGGGTGTGAAATTTATAATAATATTTTGTTACCCTTATTTACCAGATTTACCCTTTAACCATGTTAAATAATATTTTTACTGAATTAAATATTAATAATATATAAAAATAAAAGTTACATATTTACACAATTATTAGATTATGATTTTAAATATGGTATCCATTTTTTCAAATTCAAAACTCATATGTAGCATAAATTAATTTAAAATTATTTCTCGCTGTCAAAACAGAAAGTGTGTTTTTAATAAATAATAACTATCAAAAGATTGACAGTTATTGAGGTCCAATTTCAATGCAAAATTACATCCAATGACCATAACTGGATTAAATATAAAAATATAATCTAATTATATATTAAAACCACTTATAAAGAAAATCTAATCATATAATTAAATTATATTAGATTGTATATTTGAATTAAAGTATATTAATGTTCACTATTCATAAAAATTTCAACATTATTAGAACAATTCAAAAAATTTATCCAATGTACAATTTTTATGTCCCGATTATAATGAAGAATATAATTTTGTCAAATAGAACATATAAATGTGGAAAAAGCAAGATTTAATAAGGGTTCTCCATCAAAAGGTCGTAAATCGACTTTTTAGTAAATATCAGAGTACTTATGCTTAATATCAGATTCTTTTTTATTTTAAGCCTCTAAACTTTATTGGGTGGATTTAAAAACATTTAACAAAAATGTATATTCATATCATAGTTAGTAATGTACATTCCTGCAAGTAAAATGGATAATAGTTAACTAATATTTAAAATAATATTATATTACTATTTTTTAGTATGACTCATCGTTATGCGACACAAAATATTTCAAAGAAATATGTTTTTTCTTATTGGGTAAAACATCGAACAAAGAATCCCGTTTAATGTAAAATTAATATTTAACTCACAAATTTTAATAAATATGATAATGTTATATTATTTATTTACCTAGGATGTTACAATGATGTGATATAAAACTATCACCTTGTATTATGCAAAAATTTAGGAAACATTTTTCCGTCATAAATGATACTTAATAACATCATATAAGTGATCAATCGTTCACTCCATGCTGCATATATAATACATAGTATAACTAACTATCCTTGTAATTGTATCTGCATAATACTCTATATTATATTCTTCTTCTTCATTATGATAACGAATATTCACTTTAAATGAGTGTCTTGATCAAGTGGGAATTATTTTTATAATATTGTATCCATAAAAGACTGATTTTCCCTATGTTTGATTTGTTCATCATCTCTTGTATTCAAGATAATAGAAAACCACTGAGCAACATCACCTTGTAGACAATAGACACCACATATAACCATTTAATTTTTTCTACATCCAATGGCATAAAATATATTCTCTAGGGTCTTTATTAATTTCTCATATCCAATTAGATGATTATTCAAACGTAACATTGAGGGATTCTATCACATAGGGTAATCCATTAATTGCGATTCTCTCTATGTCATAGGTTTTTTCATCCGATCAATAAGATTTTTCCCTACATAATTAGGATTTCATAATAAAATCATAACTATATCTATTCCAATACCATCAATATTAGTTTTGTAATAGGGTCATATTTACATTTTCAATGATTACTAATACCATTCTTCCTTATAACATCCATTTCTAAACAATGACATCTACTTGATTAGCTCATAAATTTAAGAACATTTTATAACTCTAAAAATGGAATAATACATAACATAAATTTATCTATCGTAAATCCTAGAATAATAATATTTTGATACATTGGTGAAATCTTTACAAAAAAATCATTCATAATGGAAGGCAAAAATAATGTGAACTATCATAAGTGGATAACTTGGGAGTGTCATACCGGTTGTGTAGTAAGGCCCATTTTTATGTACCTGGTACCCCTCATGTATTTCCCCAAACACATTGTCGATGTTTTAACACCTAGGTACGTCTATTCATGAATGATGTCCACTTTTACTATGCATACATGGTTGTATTTATAGGAATACCCACATGATCAATACCATTAGAAAATTGTTGGATGTTCTTGCATACTTAGACTAAAATACTTCCACAGGGTTGGTGTATATAATTTAGTTTATCAAATTCTAGTTTCCAATATTTCTACTAAAAATCCATTGATAACAGCTAAAATTCCCTCACCTCAGAATCCCAGTGTGAGGGAATTATATTATTACATTATAATGATTGAAAAGAATAAAATCATGAAGGACAGATTAGATTATTTTTCATGTAACTCTCGATTAAAAACATGATACCCATAATAATTTAGGATATATGAAATACAATAATAATACATATATAAATATATAAACTGCATCCTTGAATTTATATTAAAATATTTCTAAATCATAACCTATGGAAAGTAAACATAATAAGGGTGATCCCAAACAATAATAAATTTTCAGAAATGTAGGAAAAATAATGAATCAATGAATATAAATTAACATGTAGTTGTAAATAACTGATAACATATTCCATTAACATAACAAGATAAGTAAAAATCAATATGGCATGATTTGAAACTGAAAACATATTCCATTAAATTAATGAGCTGAAAAAGAAATTCCACAATAGATATGTCTAAAAAGTATAAATAATAAATAATAATTGAATTCACAATATATTAAATCATTTATTATTTTACGTCACTTTTCATAGGCACATAATACGTTTAACATCAAGATATAGTTTAAAATATTCTGATTTGGCCAATAAATTTGTCTCATGAAACTATTAATTCTTTAATGAGAATGCGTTAACCAGTCCCTAATCCATAGGAAATTTTATAAATGATACCCATATCATTTATTTGATGTAAAAATTATTCAACTTATATTTAATAATCATTTATTTTTATCAAAATTTATCGTATTTTAATACATGATATGAATTTCTCAATAATTCCGAAATTATTCAAATAACTATAAAATTAAACAATGTATCTAATATGATATATAGTTTAATCAATAATAATATAAACTACATTAGAATATGGATATTCAAGGTAATTATTTATGAAAATTTATTACAATATAGTTGTTGATTCATTTGAATTTTAACCGTCACAAAAAGAAGTTATATTTCAAAGATAATCATTTATAAGATTTTGGAGGAATGTATTTTTTAAAAATCCAAAATTGCCACAAACCACTTGAAACATATAAATCATGATACACCTGAAGAATTAATTTTGATAAAAAAAATTAAAATTATTAATTATATAACATATTAAATGGGATTTAGATACACTTGAAAAAAGAATTGCGTGGTGTATATGGTATATGCCTCACAGAATTAAAATTAAGATAATGACCTCTTACCTTAACCTTCCTTTTTTGTGTGGTATATTTCCAGATTTATAGTGGTTTAAAATTTGTTAATTTATAATAAAAAAACTATATTAGATTTTACAATATAATATTTTAACTTAATATAATATTTTATTACCCATTTATTGACACTCGTTTATTATTTTAACTATTTCAGGTTTTAATTACCTACATTTTTCAAATATGTTGTGACATGTCATCTATTGTTTCTATTTATTTTATAATCATTTAATCATGTAAATAATATATAACAGGACTAAATTTACATATATATTAAGTAAATATATATTTATAATTGTCCACAATACTTGTAGATAAAAAATAAAGTCCACCATTCATCAATATAATTGATCGTACATATTTTCAATGATACATTCATTTATTTTTTGTATTTAAATGAATGAAAATTAAATGTTAAATTTTTATATTCTAATTATAGTATCGTATATACGTTATAAATGTTACATATATTTACTAAAATAATAATGAATTCATTACATGTATAGCGTGAACGAGTCACATCGCTTTGAGGGGTAGGTAGTCCAGACACTCACGAATGAGGATAACTTATTTACACAAATTGAATGTATAATGGTATGTTTTATAAAATAATTAATGAATCATATAAACATTAAAATTTTTATATAAATATATATATTATAAATATATTATCCATCATAATATAAACTAAGGGAGGCATAAAATAAAAAAGATGAAAAATTATATTTTCGTGAGGCGGTAGTTAACCGTACATATAGAAAATATGTTTTTTATACATTAGATAGAATTGTGTCTAAGTATTGGTTTAATATTTAACCGAAAACCAATATATCCTAATTGTGATGTTTTTTTGTTATATTTTCTTATAATAAATAGATATTATGAGGTGGATAATGGAAATTAAACTTCAAAAATTTAGGAGAAGAAGTTGCCTCTTAATCCAGAAACATCATTTGCTGTGCACCAATAGGATTACAGGGATGTATTTATTCACCATTGGAGGGATCAGGTCTTATGGGAGTTAATTTGAATATATATTTCAGAAAATATTTGAAAACCCAATGTTTCTTATGGTGTGTGAGGAAGTGGGTGAATATGAGGCATTTTATGGAGATGGAGGAGTGGCATTCTTGTAAAATTTTCACAAGGAATTCCATGCATGTTTTTCATATTTAAAGTGGTAAAATAATTGAATAAATTATATAAAATAGAGATTATGGTATAAATACTACAATAATTTTTTTTTTCTTTTTTATATATATTTTTTTCGTAATGAATAAGTTTTTGTCTTTTCTTATGCTTAATTTAACCTTATTCCATGTTATTAATTTTAATCACATTCAGTATACATTTTTTTTGTAAAAACCTATATTGAACATATTATAAATATTTAATTTTGATGATTATAAATTTTAAATTTATTTTTCAAATTCCAATAACATATATATTTTAAATTGATTTAAATTTAATATTGAAGTCTGGATGACAATGTTTGGTTTTATGGATAAAACCTCCAAAAGATTTCTTTGTTTTATGGTCAATTTATAAATGAAAATGATCCAAATGACCTATATTAGGTTAATTTAATACAATTATGATATAATTAATATTTTTTAATCATATAAATCATTATTTATCCTCATAAATTAATTATATCAAAATATAGTGTTTAACTAAAATTCATTATAATTTATAATTCATTAAAAAATAAAAATATTTATAAAAATACCAACAAATTAACCCAACCCTAATTTTTATGTTTCTATTTCAAATATAAAGTTTATTTTTATATATTATAACATATATTTTAAAATTTTCATATTTAAAATGGGTTCCTCAATAAAAGGTGGTAAAATATCCACTATAAAAACATAGGGTTTTATGAGTTGAATTGGGGTTGTTATAATCTATTTTCTAACGATCCTAATGGACAAATTTGAAAAATATTTTGTCGAATATAAAACACATATTTTTTAATTTAAATAACATAAAAATTAACTAATTTGGTTTATTAATACAATACTCTTTTCTAGAAAAAAAATGATTATTTCATTTGACATCAAATTGGTTTTTATTTTCATTTCACAAAAAATAGTAACCAATGAATTAATTAAATATTTTTACAAAACAAAAGTTTACATTTTTTAGAAAATAATATTTTTAACCACTAACATAAAAGAAATTTAATATCATATTATATTAAATAACACTATTTTAAAAATACATTGTAATTTGGTGAAACTCATTCTTGCATGTAACCCAAGATATCATTGAATGACACTCTTGTATTTAACTGAAGATATCAGGGAAGGTCGATCATACAGGTAACCCAATATATATCGTCGTTTCATGTATTAGAAGATATAGAACAAAATAAATTTATTTAAGTTAATAAATACATTATAATTTATAAGGATAATATATTCCCTTTTAACACATGGTGTTACGTGTCACAAACTATATTGAATACAAAGATATACATTATAATTTTGGTGTGTTAAAAATAATATTTATAAATGTTACAAAACACATTTAAAAGAAGTGTACTATCAAAAGGAAGAAGAACATCATTTTTAGAAAATGAATTCATTAATGAATTTAAATATATTTGTTCATATGTAATTTCTATCAAACATATAATAAAATTTATAAAAAATATATTTAATATATATATAATAGAATAAAACAAAAGTGATTCAATTATATTATAAATAGACATGTTCACATTTAAAATGATTTTCAAAAAATGATTTCATTATATTCGAAAAAAATTTATTTTTTTTATATTGAATGGTTCACTAGAAAATTTATAAGAAATATATGTGTGGACCATATTTTAATAATATATTAAATCATTTTTATAACATTCATTCTAATAGCTTGGTTACAAAAAACTATTTAAATAATAATATCTAATTGTTCCCATGAGCTCAATGTGGTGTATCATGTATGCTATCAAACCTAGTGTTTCCTTTTAAAAACCTAGTATGTTACAAAATATGTCCTCATTTATCTCAAAATAGATCTAAAACAATGTTCCTTATCAAAAATTTTCTCTACTAAATGTAAGATATGTATTTATAAATAATTCACCTATTATTCAAATAACTATCCAAGTGAACACATATATAAGTATGATATTCCATTTATGAAATTATAGTTTTCATAAAATATGAATTTTGATATTTAATGGAATATACAATAGAATATTATTTAATTATGTTTATTGTCTTAGGAGAATGATAACAACCTTTAAAGAATGTATGATTACAAACATAACATTTACCACATTTAAATTTTCATGCTAAACCCCTTGGGTGTGATTATGCAATTTAAAAAAAATTGTGAAAAATGATATTATATTTGATATTGTATGGATATAGACAGTAATAATGTGAGTTTGTGTATAATAATAAATAATCTTAAATGGAATGGAAATTGAGATGAAAACCTTACCTGGTGTTACCATTTTTAAGACCCCATTAACCTCATTTATAATTGTTTAAAACATGTTAATACTTATATGAAATCCATAATCAAATTTATAAAATCACATATTATATTTTGATGTTATCTATTTACCTATTTGTTAAAAATCATTATTTATTTTCACTATTTAGAGTGTCTATTTCCATGATTATTTAGTAAATTATGATGTGTTCATTATGGTTCATATAAATTATCTAATTATTTATTCATCAATAGTTATTAAAAAAATATTTAATTATCATATATATTCAGTATATATATATTTTAAAAAATCCATAACATTTTGATATAACAAATTACATGTACCTTTCATGGGGATGGTAGGTTGTACGTACAAATCAGTAACATTCCTATTTTTCTGTGATCATTACTGAATGAAGTTAAGTAACATAATATCATTATAAAATTATATTAATATCATTAATACTATTTTATTTAATAATATATAATTATATATATAATTAATATTATCTAAAATAAATCACGACATTTCGAGGGATGGAAGTCCACACATCCATGAATTAAGTAATCACATTTTATTGTGTCAAAAGTCTAATAAATAAAATGATAAATCTTATTTCCATATAGGTAATGTTTTTATTAATATCATATATATTTAATTTATGAAAAATATCATTAATTAAAAATATACTTTATACATTCCTTGTCAGGCATGAATGAATAACATCGCTTTGAGGAGGAGGTATTCCACACTTCCACAAATGAAGTAATCTTATTCTCAGAAATAGAATTAATAAAGGTATGTGATACATAAAAATTTACAAAGGATAATGAAAATATAAATATAATATAAATCATTTATAAACATATTTACCATCATAATTAAAATCCATGAACGATGGACAATGAAAAATGAATAATCATCAATTTGTGAGGTTGTAGTTCGCCTTACAAATAAACATTATATTTGTTCCCCATTAGATAGAATTCAGTGTAATTTTTGGTTTAAAAATTTATATAAAAAAAATATATGCATATATTAGATATTTGTGATATTATGTACAAAAATAATAAGAATATTTTATTGAAATATTATATAAATAAACCATAAGAGCTTGAGGTTTGAGGTTATATATTCATTGGGATATTCCTTTTGGTTAACATCATTGGGCTTCCTTGAATGTATTTTCAGATAAATTTAGGATTCTATGATTATGAGAGTAATATTTTTATCTTTTTTTATTCTATTATTGGAATGATATGTTTCCTTAGAGTTGTGAATGAATGAGAGGGTTGAGTTCCTTTTTATAGCGGAGGTGGAGTGTCATTGTTCTATATTTATTAAAATGTAATTTAACAAAAAATTTCCATGTAATGTGGCTATAATAGTAGAAATAATAATATAATATGTATTCTAGGGTCTAACTATGGATAAAGAATTTATTTTTGAAGCATTTAGAATAATTTTGTCTCTTATGACTGTGGTTTAGTAATTTATTAAACATATTTTCTCTTAATCATTGTAAATAATTTTAATATTTTTCACTAATATTATTGTAAAATAGTAACATAAATGTATTAACTATTATATATTTCTCTAATAAAAAATATAAAATCAGTTTTTTTATTCATATCATATATGTGGAAGAAGATAATTTAAAATTAATCTCGCATATTGGATGAAAATGCATGTTATTAAGGAAAATATGTTTAAAAGTATCCAATGTTTTTATATCAAGTTTCAATGTGAAATTAAACCAATGACCTATATTAGTTAAATTTACTTAATATTGATATAATGATGTTATAAAATCAGTCAAACATATTTTTCATCTATATACATAAATTATAATTAAAACATGTTTTGAAATGAAATTTAGTATTTTTCACTATTAATCAAAAAATGAATCTTCACAGAAAATTACAAAAAATTCACCCATAACTAATTTAGGTTTTTATATTTCATAAATTATTCCAATTTTTACAAATTATATTTATAAATTTGTATATATGTTAAAATAAAATATGATTTCCATTAAAAGGTGCTGAAAATGCATTTATAAAAATAAAGGCTTTAATGCATAATATTGTATTTGTTCTAAAATTATATTTTTCGGATATATTTGATTAATGTTAAAAATATTTTATTTAATATATAATATAAATATTACTTTAATTTCACTCCATAAGTCTTCTGTATTTATATTATTTAGATATAATGCCTTTCTGATCATAAAATTAGTTTATTTCTAAAATCATTCCTATAAAATCCATTTAGTTCATATCTTTTTTCTAATTAATTGGTTTCTAATTAATTCACCTACATATATTAATATTTTAGTTAATAATATGAACCACTATCAACATAACGGATGGGTTTTATCTTATAATATTAAATAAAATTTTTTTTGTAATTAATTTTTCTTTGGTAAGATTAGGCCATGTATATTACACAAGCCACCAATGACATTAACTATTATGTCTAATGAACCATAACATTAGTGTACCATGTTGAGAATGATATAAATTATGTTTTAGGTAACATAATATTAAGTGGTGGGTTTTTATAAAAAATGTTTTGAACAAAAATTAAATTTATTCTAAAAGGAAAATATTGTAATTTTTGGGGAGTTACATTCTCCCCAAACTAAATCAATTGAATCATTGAAATTCCAAAAAAAATCTAGGTCATCACGAGATTTATATTTTAATATAAAATATTTTTTTAAAACTCACATAATGAATATGTTTACTAACACATATTCATAATATGTGATAAAGGTATGGGTGATTGTAACATAACTAGGTTCCCAAGTAGGCGAACATAGGTTGGAAATCAATTCATTGGTACATAATAAAAATATAACAGCTATTAACTGATGGAGAGTTATTGGGAAAATATTTATTTAATAGTTGATGACCACAATTCATTAATCAACTATTATGAAAAATCAATTTATATCATCAAAAATGATGATAATAGTACAATTTTGTTTTTCAAGTTCATTTTTCATATGTATGAGGAAATATTTGACTCTATAAGAATATAAGTAAAGATATATTTCTATTTCATAATCAAAATATTATCCTATATTTATGCCTTAAAAAAACATCTACATCATTTCTTAGCACATTATGCATCATATGGTGAGGTAATATATTATCCTCATGAAACCCCATCCAATTATCAATAAACACTATTTCATAAATGGGTAAATTTTTCAAATGATTATGTATCAATACATTTGAAGTATGGTGAAAAAATTTCAAAAATGAACATATCAAAAATACTAAAGTGGATTTTATAAATCACATACAATTCATGTGATTTTTTATTAAATTAAAATACCATAATGAAATGATGGATGCTTTTTATTCCTTATATAGAACTTAGACTATGCGATATATTCCATAAATCCAAAACTTATTTGAACTCCATCAATAATAACATAAACTATAATTCCAATAAATAATTACTCAATTCAATGGTATTAAAAAATGATATTTTTACATCTTCCAACTGAATCATTTTTTACTGAAATAAAATTTTCATAACATTAGGAATGTATTGAGGTATATATTTCCCCATCAAATGCTTTCTCCATAAATATTAACTTACTATTTATTAAATTTTTATTGTAGAATTAAAAATGTGATCTCAAATTCCAAATGAAATAGTCTTGTATTAGAATACTTATATATTTCAATACACTTATTGTAACACCCCAAGATTCCATGGTACGTTTCCCTTTGAATAATGCAATGGCGTGCACTGTACACAACTTCGAGATTCTAACAAACCACAACCAATCAAACTAGTCATTATGAATAGTAATACCTACTTTTTGAAACTTTATAAATACTATCACTCAAAATGGACTTCATTTTTGGATTATGAATATCGAAATTAGACTAGGGTGAAATTTTGGTACTTTTCGGATAACTATCATATTTTGATGAATAGGGAAAATTAGTAAATTTTAATTAAAAACAACTTTTTTAATCAAAATAATTAATAGTGATAAATTATGAATTTGAGTGGTTTTAAAGTATATTTATAATATATTTTTACCATGAAATACAATGTGGGTCATTGAACATAATTTCACATTTAAACCAGAAATAAACAAGTGCCAATCTTTTGATAGTTATTATCTCTTAAAAACACGTTTTTTATTTTAACAACGGGAATTAATTTTAAATTAATTTCTGCCACTTCTGTGTTTTGAATTTAGAAAAATGGATTACATATTTTGAATTAGGATGTTCAAATTGTGTAAATAGGTAACTTTTATTTTTAGACATTTTGGATAATTACTTCGTTAAATATTTTATTTACCATAGTTAAAGGGTAAATCCGGTAAACAAGGGTTAAAAAAATAATATTATAATAATAATAAATTACCCTAAAACGCGTCTTAACCCTATCAGTTGATACATTGTCGACCAGGGTCATCTTTGGGTCGATTTGGGGACCCCATGGATCCACTTGTAAGTGATAATGACACTTTATTTTAATTAAGTTAAAATAATTACAAAAATGACACAAGCATATATCTTTTAGAAAAACAATTGTTACATAGGGTTATATATGTTTGATTTTAGACTATAAATATTCATTAGAAAACTAAAATGATTTCCTACATAATGATATTTTATTTATAATTTTTCGACATTATATATGTTAATTTAATTATGACACAATGGTGATGTAGTAATTACCATAATAGTGAAAAATTGGAATAATTGATATTATAAATACCCAAATAAATATAATTTGAGACTTTTATTGAATCGAACTCATTTTATATGTTAATATGACATATTATGATTTATTTAATCAACTTTTTTCAAAGTAATAATTCTATAATGTGTTTCACAAAAATCAACTATTGAATAGTGTCAAAATTGACATAAAAGAGTTTTTAAAACAATTATTATATTATTAATTGATATTAAATTACTAAAAATCAAAGGTTCATCCAAGAGACTTATATCATGATATGTGTATCATTAATGGACCACTTTGGGGTCTCTTGGATGTATATGGAATGTTTATTGACCATATAATATAAAAATACAAAGAGACATTTTAAAAGTGAAACTAATTAACTAAGAGTTAATACTTAAAGTTAAGGTTAGTACAATGACCCAAACCTGTATAAATTATATTGGTTTTGTTTTATTCGACCCATACCAACCTTAACCTATAAATAATCAACTTTTGAGCCATTATAACCCGAATATGAATTTTTTATCAATTAATATTTCAAGCTTTTCAAAAGGTTCCCATCACCCCTCTTATAAATGGGAACTCCTCCTTCTCATTTCTTCACACCACCGAAGCCTTTTGGATCGGCTAAACTCTGCCCAAATACTCTCCAAACTTCCCCCACTACAAACTAGAGTCCTTAGTTTGATCATAAAGCCATCCTATGGAGCCCTTTTGATCAAATCAAAAGGATGAATCCAAAGAAGAGGTAATGATTTCACCACGCTTTTCCAAGTTCCTTTCATCTTCCACTTCTTCTTCCTTTGTTATTACCATTATAAAATAATAATTACAATATAATATATATACTATGATTCTATTATAAATATGTTACAATCATATTCAGGATTCTATCCACCCTTTGAATAACAAGTCACCATACGTGCATACGTACGGCTTACCGTCTCCACGTCGTGGTGTAATTGTTATTCAATATATTATTATTTGGATGGGTATAATAATGATGTGTACCTCATTTAATAATAAATATAACATGATAAATATTCTGTATATATGATATACCATCCAATTATATATTATTTTAATATAAAAAAAATGATATTGTCGCTCGTGCGTACGTACAGACTACTGTCTCCACGAACGCGATGAGATTCATTCTCTGTCATATCCATTCAAGTATAATAATCATTTGATGGTTTCAAAATAGTATCTAAGTACTTGATATCATTATGGATATGAAAAATATACATCCCATTAATAACGAATATGGCTCACATAACAAAGAATATAAATTAAAATGAACCCGTAAACACCCGAAATGACGATAATTCAAAGATATTATTAACAAATCAATGTTTAAAGATAATATCTGATATCATATTAATGTAAATGATTCTTGTATAATTCAATAACAATTATTTCACCATTATACAAGAGGTTAACCTACCTTCGACCAAGGAAAAAGTACAAAGTAAGGGGTTTCTTATCTCACTTTTAATTCCGTGAGAATTCCATTGTTCACCACTTATTTATTACATGTGGTATATGTTTACAACCCATGATTGTATTCATTGTGTAATAAACATTAATTTATGGGTATTTACATCATCATTTTATGATCCTTCTTTCATGGGTTTATGTTTCATAAGTTACCAAATCGATAAGGCAATTTTAAATTTCAATTTCCATTTATTCAGCTTTACGCATACTTCATTGATTATTTTACTCCAAGATTATGTGTGGAATCACTATTAATTTGATTATGTCATAATTTCCACTCCCATTTCTTTGGAAATACTTTTGATACACATAATCACTCCATTGATAATTTCTCAAGTCATCGATTTGAATTTGATAAGAGTAATTTTAACTCATTCTCCATTTGTTGAGTTAAACATCCAATTCATTGGTGTTGTTTTTACAAGATTATGTGTGAATGTCCTTTGATTGTTTTACACTAAATATCCAATCATATTTAGTGTATTTATATTTTTCTCACATAACTATGTCGTTGATTTGTCCTTAACCTAAGGATACAGCCTTTATGAGAGATTTCATCTCAATTTACATTCCATTGAGACTTCTTCGTTGTTATACACCAAATCAATTTTATATGGTGTATATAATGTACTTTGACATTGTATATCATGAATTCCTTTATTCTCATGATATTACAATTTTTTGATTACCTCAATTATTTGTATTCAAGTGTCTCTCTTTTGGATAGAAACTCTAACCAAAATACCGTTTTAAAATGTTTTAAAGACTTATTCATCTAAATCTTCCTCATTAATGTCCATGTTTTAAAAATGGTTTAAGGATTTATTTATATGGAAAATAAATTTTTAAAATTTAAACTCCTTTTAAAATGTTTCAAAGTGGTATGGGACACTTTGATTCAAAAATCTATTTTAAATGGAATCTTGACAAATAGTGTAACTTTTAAATGATTTCAACATAAAGGGGGATATTTCTCTCAAATAGTTTTGATGATTATTTTCATCTTTGTCAATATCCTTCATTATTCTTGATTGTGGTTAATTTGATACAATACAATCTTATATATTGTATCAAATGAGTTATGTTTGACTGTGGATGTTCTATTTTTTATACCATTCATTGTTTGTCGTTAAAGTATTGACATTTCGTATGCTAGTTTTAATACGAATGTTTATGTTATGTTTGAACCTGTTCATATGAGGAATGAATTGGAAATAATAAGTGACGGTTGGAGCCCGCTATAGCTCGATAAATTGGTAGGTCTAATGAGACAAACTATTGTCTTCGCACAAGGCCTTGGAAAAATCTTATTTGTCGTCATGGCACGAGGCCTTGGCTATGTGGTTTTGATATTCTGGCATTATGCATTCCATCATTATGAAAGTTGTTATTGATATTGCATGTGATCTTTCGACTAGTATAATATCCATGTGAGTAAGTAACTGGCAATATTTTATTTCATCTTTGCCAATTTATGTTGAAGTTCATGTTTAAAAGGCTTTTGTTTTAGTTATAAACTGCCTTAAGTGTTTATGCTTATCTATGAAAGCCTCTACTATAATGTTATCCTTACTGAGCATCTGAGCTCACCCCTTTCAATGTTTTATTTTTCCTAGGATTATGAAGAAGTAATTTATGAATGACCATCAAGGATAGTATGATGGGATATGAAGACAAACATTGTTTTAGTTTTTTTATCCTATGATGTAATGTAAGACTTATGAATATATCTAGTGTTTCCAAGACTACGAAACTAATCGGTCTTTCGAGGCTTGATCCTTTGTGATCATGCCAATGTTATGTAATAATGCACCGACTCTGGGTATCTAGGGTTGGGGAGTTACAGTTGGTGTCAGAGGAAGTTTAGTACAAACCTTGGAATCTAGATTTAGATAAACTCTGATTAGAGCAGATAGATTTAAGATGGACTTTGAGGATTAGCATAGAAGAACTTCATAGAATTTTGGTACAATAGAGATTTAGTGAGTTTTCCGAGCAATACATCCCTGTCTGGATATGAGCAGGTATAGGCGCCTCTGGCATAGATGTACCTAGGGGTAAAACCTGAAAACACCGCTTTGAGCTAGACTCGAACGGGAACTGGTGCACGATAACGGGCCTTGCTGCACTCTTGGTTACAACACTCCTGGGGGATATGCTTAGGATAATTTACATTTTCTTTACAAACTGATTTAATGTATTATATATATAAGATGAGAGTAAATGACCTTGGTTAATCCTAAAGTGTTTCAAATTGAGAATATGGTGACATTTTAATCTCAAAATGATTGTATGACTACTATTACTCACACAATGCATTCTGGTTTTAGCAAATGGCTGGATTCCAATGAAGTCATAGTGACTTTGAGAATGTTCTACAAGGTGGGAACGATGGTGGAAATGAGAAAAAAAATGGAATGTTGATAGGCGTAAAAGATATCGTCTTTATTCCAAATCAGTTTTCCAAAAATATGATCAACAACATATATATTAACCAACTCCCAGACTCAACAAGGAAGAGAAAGGTGTTGAATGATAAGAGCTCCAGCAATGGAGACCATGGAGAAAAGAACCCTCAATTTCCATCATGAAAAAAATTTGGTAGGAGACACCCGGGAAAGTGTCTCAATGGGACCAAGAAATGCTTTACGTGTGGGAAGGAAGGACATAAATTGAAGAATTGCCGAAGCAAAATGAAGAGTACTATGGAAGAAGATAAAATTGGTCCCAAGAGTCCAATTACAGTCATTTTCCGTAAATGTAGGGGACCTGGCCATTACCCGAGTGAATTCCCTATTCTATAGGATGTTTTCTTGGTCAAAGAAGAAGAAGCTATGTGGAAATAAATGGTTAGAGAAATGTTTAAAAATTATTAGTGCTCCTTGTTGATGGGTTTACTTTTAAATAATTTTCTCTTGTATTTTTATCCCTGCAGTTTTCATTGTGAGAATGATATTTATGGAAGAATTATCTCTTCTCTTGGGGATATATGTATAAATAACCATTTGGTTTTATATGATCATTGGGGTTTGAGAGAATTATAAGTTATTATAATTTGGGATGAAAATGCAAGGTATGATATAAAATTTGTGGTTAAATTATGTTATTGTATTTTGAGGAATTTATCTCATTTTTGTAATATTATAAAATATAGTTTTTATAAAGGAAAACACGTAGACTATGTGACAACCCGTCTCGTCGGACAAAGCTGTGGGAATCGAACCCACAACCAAAGTGCGATTAGGATTTATCGCCTACCACTGGACTGCGTGAAGTCCCTGGTTAGTGTGACTATTATTATTATTTAAATGATTTTATTGAACAATAATAAGTTGATTTGGGTACTTATGTATTATCAAATGAATACCCTTGGTATAGGAAAAATATTTGGTGATTAAGTGATAAATGTTATTTTGGAAGATGATCACTTTGTTGGGAAAATTATATGCCCATGGAAATTAGAATACTATGGTATTTAATTAGAGTAGTAATGGTGGATTTTTATCTATGTTTTTATTGTGGATTTATAGTGATTTGGGTTATTTATGGAAATGATTAACCTATAATAAAGAATATGTGATTAGTTTATGTATGTGACTTTAAGAGTAGATGATGTCATTTGGAGATACAATTTAATGTGGAAGACTAAATTCTTATAATATTTGGGTTTCAATATTAGTTTGGATTATATTTAAGGATTTTAAGGACAATTTATTATTGAATCGTATTTATTTAACTTTGGGGTATTGTTGGTTTAATTTTAGAAATTAAGATTACTGTTTATTTATCTCAAGGAATATCTTTTTGGGGGATCATTAGATCTTGAATTATCCATTTTTGTTTTGATTAATCTCTAAAGACAATGTAAATATATAGTTCATCCTGCATGGATCATGTGATTCTATAGACGTTTATTCTATCTCTTCCAGTGTGACCAAGTCTTCATGAATACTAATCGTTTAAAAAAAATGTGTTAGTGGTGGAAATTTATTAAGGAATGAAACTCTACTTAAAATGTAGGTATATATCTTTATATTCCTAGTCAATATCATAAATGAATTCCTCATCCTTATGTAATGTAACTTAAAACAAAAAAATGATGTCTGTTTACTTTCCTACAAGGAGACTAATGGCCGTTTGTCCCAACACAAGTTTGTGGTTTTCTTATTGTTAACATTCTCCTGATCATTATTACTATCCCTATCCATCAGAACATGAAACATAGTTTATCATCCATATCCATGTTTTCCTATATGGAATCCGAGTATGGGTTATCTTGGTTGACCTTTATACCTCTCTTTCATTCTTTTAATGTGATAGTTTTATTGACTCTTTTTCTGATGTGGGACTTTCCATTATATTATCAAGCCCAATTTTAAAAAAATTGCAAGTACACAATTTATTGAATGAGGGGAGAATGTAACACCATAGTCTTCCACGGTACGTTTCCCTTTGAATAATGCAATAGCATGCATTATACGCAACTTCGAGATTCTAACACACCACAACCAATCAAAATAGCATTTATGAATAGTAATACCTACTTTTTGAAATTTTATAAATTCTATCTCTCAAAATGGACTTCATTTTTGGATTCGGAATATCGAAATTAGCCTAGTGTGAAATTTTGGTACTTTTCGGATAAATTTCATATTTTGATGAATAGTGAAAAATACTAATTTTTAATTAAAAACAACATTTTTAATCAAAATAATTAATACTGATAAATTATGAATTTGAGTGGTTTTAAATTTTATTTAGAATATATTTTTACCATGTAATAAAATGTGGGTCATTGAACATAATTTCAGATTTAAACCAGACATAAAAAAGTGCCAATCTTTTGATAGTTATTATCTCTTAAAACACGCTTTTTGTTTTAACAACGGGAATAAATTTTAAATTAATTTCTACCACTTCTATGTTTTGAATTTGGAAAAATGGATTCCATATTTGGAATCAGTATGTTCAAATTGTGTAAATAGGTAACTTTTATTTTTAGACATTTTGGATAATTACTTCGGTAAATATTTTATTTACCATAGTTAAAAGGTAAATCCGGTAAACAGGGGTTAAAAAATAATATTATAATAATACTATATTACCCTAAAACGTGTCTTAACCCTATTGGATGATACATGGTCGACCATGGGCATCTTTGGGTCGATTTTGGGACCCCATGGATCCACTTGTAAGTGATAATGACACTTTATTTTAATTAATTTAAAATAATTAAAAAAATGACACAAGCATATATCTTTTAGAAAAACAATTGTTACATAATGTTATATAAGTTTTATTTTAGACTATAAATATTAAATATAAAGATAAAAATATTTAATACATAATGATAATTTATTTATAATTTTTAAACATTATATATGTTAATTTATGTATGACACAATTGTGATGCAGTAATTACCATAATAGTGAAAAATTAGAATAATTGATATTATAAATACCCAAATAAATATAATTTGAGACTTTTATTGAATTAAACAAATTTTATAGGTTAATATGACATATTAGGATTGATTTAATTAACTTTTTTGAAGTAATCATTCTGTTATGCGTTTCATAAAAATCAACTATTGAATAGTGTCAAAATTGACATAAAAGGGTTTTACGAAAATATATTATATAATTTTTTGATATTAAATTCATAAAAATCTAAGGTTCGTCCAAGAGACTTATATCATGATAGGTGTATCATTAATGGACCACTTTGGGGTCTCTTTTATGTATATGGTATGTTTATTAACGATATAATATAAAAATACAAAGAGACATTGTAAAAGTGAAACTAATTAACTAAGAGTTAATACTTGAAGATAAGGTTAGTATAATGAACCCAACCTATCTAAATTATATTGGTTGAGTGGTTTGTGACCCATACTCATCTTAAACTTTAAATAATCAACTTTTGAGCCATTAGAAACCTAATATGAACTTTTTATAAATTAATATTTCTGGCTTTTCCAAAGGTGCCCCTCACCCCTCTTATAAATGGGCACTCCTCCTTCTCATTTTTTCACACCTCCAAAGCATTTTGGTTAGTCCAAACTCTGACCAAATACTCTCCCAACTTCCCTCACTACATCCTAGAGGCCTTATTTGGATCAGAAAGCCAACCTAAGGTTCCCTTTTGATTGTATCAAAAGGAAGAACCCGAAGAAGAGGTAATGATTTCACCACCCTTTTCCAAGTTCCTTTCTTCTTCCACTTCTTATTCCATTTTTATTACCATTAAACAATAATAAATCCAGTATCATATATATATATCAATGCTATTATAAATAAGGTACAACCATATTCAGTATTCTATCCACCCTATGAAATACATGTCACTATACGTGCGTACGTACGGCTTACCGTCTCCACGTCGTGGTGTAATTGTTATTCAATATATTAGTATTTGGATGGGTATAATAATGATGTGTAACTCAAGTAAATAATAAATATAACATGATAATTATTCTTTATATATGATATAACATCCAATTATATATTATTTTAATATCAAAAAATTGATATTGTCGCTCGTGCGTACGTACGGACTACCGTCTCCACGAACACGATGAGATTCATTCTCCATCATATCCATTCAAGTATAATTATCCTTAGATAATTTGAAAATAGTATCTAAAGACATGATATAATTATGTATATGAATAATATTAATCCCATTAATAATGAATATTCCTCACATAACAAAGAATATAAAGTAAAATGAACCTGTAAACACCCGAAATGACGATAATTCAAAGATATTGTTAACAAATCAATGTTAAAAGATAATATATGATATCATATTAATTTAAATGATTCTTGTGTAATTAAATAACAATTATTTCACCATTATAAAGGATGTTAACCTACCTTCGACCAAGTAAAAAGTACAAAGTAAGGGGTTTCTTATCTCACTTTTAATTCCGTGGGAATTCCATTATTAACCACATATTTATTACATGTGGTATATGATTACTACCAATGATTGTATTAATTGTGTAATATACTTTAATTTATGGTTATTTATATCATCATTTTATGATCCTTCTTTAATGGGTGTATGTTTCATAATTTACCAAATCGATAAGGGAATTTGAAATTTCAATTTCCATTTATTTGGCTTTACACATAATTCATTCATTATTTTACTCCAAGATTATGTGTGGATTCACTATTCATTTGATTATGTCATAATTTCCACTCCCCTTTCTGTGGAAATAATTTTGATACACATAATCCCTCCATTGAAAATTTATCAAGTCATCGATATGAATTTGATAAGAGTAATTTTAACTCATTCCCCATTTGTTGAGTTAAACATCCAATTCATTGGTGTTGTTTTTACAAGATTATGTGTGAATGTCCTTTGATTGTTTTGCACTAAATATCCAATCATATTTAGTGTATTTATTTTTTTTCACACATAACTGTGTTGTTGATTTATCCTTAACCTAAGGATACGACCTTTATGAGAGATTTCATCTCAATTTACATTCCATTGAGACTTCTTCATTTTTATACACCAATTCACTTTTATATGGTGTATATAATGTACTTTGACATAGTATATCATGAATTCATTTATTCTCATGATATTACAATGTTTTGATTACCTCAACTATTTGTATTCATGTATCTCTCGTTTGGTTAGAAACTCTAACCAAAATACCATTATAAAAAGTTTAAAAGACTAATTCATCTAAATATTGCTCATTAATGTCCATGTTTTAAAAATGGTTTTAAGGATTTATTTATATGGACATTAAATTTTTAAAATTAAAACACCTTTTAAAAAGTTTAAAAGTGGTATGGGACACATTAATTCAAAAATCTATTTTTAAATGGCTTCTTGACAAAAAGTGTGACTTTTAAATGATTTCAAGAAAAAGGGGGATATTTCTCTCAAATAGTTTTGATGATTATTATCATCTATGTCAATATCCTTCATTATTATTGATTGAGGTTAATGTGATACAATACAATCTTCCATATTGTATCGAATGAGTTATGTTTGACTGTGGATGTGATATTTTTTATACCATTCATGGTTTGTTGTTAAAGTATTGAAATTTTGTATGCTAGTTTTAATATGAATTTTTATGTTATGTTTAAACCTATTCATATGAAGAATGAATTGGACTTAATAAGTGATAGGTGGAGCCTGATATGGTTCCTCTATGCATCGGTAGGTCTCATGAGACAAACTAGTGTCTTGGCACAAGGCCTTGGAAAAATCTTATTTATAGTCTTGGCACGAGGCCTTGGCTATGTGGTTATGATAGTCTGGAATTATGCATTCCATCATTATGAAAGTGGTTATTGATATTGCATGTGATCATTCTACTATTATAATATCCATGTGAGTAAGTAAATGGAATTATTTTATTTCATCTTAGCCATTTTATTCTGAAGTTAAAATTTAAAAGGCTTTTGTTTTAGTTATAAACTGCCTTAAGTGTTTATGCTTATCTATGAAATCTTATGCTATAATGTTATCCTTACTGAGAATCTGAGCTCACCCCTTTCAATTTTTTATTTTTTCTAGGATTATGAAGAAGTAATTTATGGATGACCTGCAGGGATAGTATGAGGGGATATGAAGACAAGATGTTGTTGTAGTTTTTTTACCTTATGATGTAAAGTAAGACTTATGAATATATCTAGTGTTTCCAAGACTACTAAACTAATCGGTCTTTCGAGACTTGATCCTTTGTGATCATGAAAATGTTATGTAATAATGCACCAACTCTGGGTATCTAGGGTCGGGGCATTACACTTATAACTAGTATATCATTGATAAAACAGTGAAATAATATATTTACTGAATCCAAATATAATAACATTAATCCTTCCATAGTGGTTTTATAAAAAAAATTTAACCGGATTTTCAACACATATCATCTTCGTAAGTATATTCTCTTTACACTTGGGGAATTAATTTGTGTAGTTCCCCCATGTCCTTGTCGTTATAACACTGAATAGTATTGTTTTACTTCAACTAATTAGATTCATTTTCATGGTGACCCTTTTTTATGAACTTATGACCATATTTTAATACATTCACACATTTTTTAGGGTGATTCATTCTAGTTTTATCAAATGATGGTAATTTCAAAATCATCATCTTTGACACATTATGATTCTCTTATTGTTCTAATGACTACTTCTTGTCATGATTACCCATGAATATATTGATCCGAGGTCATTCTATCTCTATTTTGATGGCACGTAAAAATTATCTTCTTATGATGTGAATGTATTGGAATATTATTCTTGAGACCTTCATATAAGTGTTTAATCTGGAACTCCATTTTTTGTATGTAATCCATTAATTAACTAGGTAAAATTTTAAAGTTATCTTTATATAATGCATCATATTCTCAGAAAAATTTATTTTAACTATAATTTTCTATTCATATTTATTTATTGATCATGATGAAAGTATTTATGAAATAATTTATCCATAAATATTATATTTTCCATGAGTTCTATTTATTCCACCTCCCATGTAATAGGGATCAATGAAAATAATTGATATGCAATTCCACATAGACAATAAACTAATAGAGTAGCCATTACCATTTCATAAAATCCCAATTCCATGAGTATCTACTCCAAATACTTAACACATTACAAGGCCCCTATTGGGCCAACAGCCCAACTACATTATGGGGGTATTTCACATAAATTTTTCCAGCAAAGGATACTCTCACTCTGGAATATGATGCTCTATTCGGGGACATTTATTTTTAATAACATGACTATGATTTACAAATATATCGACAACTAGTTTTCTATGATAATGTCAATGTTGAATTCTACAGAAGGGAACCCTCTATATTCACCATGAGAATTTACACAATTCATCATTATATGACACATTTCTATATAATGTTAGATACTGGGTTAGATAATAAAATCACAATGAATAATTACATGTATGATGTAGCACTAAACAAAAATGTATGAATCATGATTCATAGAATCATAAACTATTGTTTCTTTGGGTACATAATTACATTTAAGGACATTATAATGATTTTTAAAGAAAATGTGTATTATCTTAATCATATACCCTAGGTGTGTAAAACAATATGTGCAGTAAGACCTCTTTTCATGAACCAGGTTACACTAAGTTAGGATTGACACACCATGATAATGTTTTCACCCTTGGTACATCTGTGCCAAAACCACATCCACATATAGTATAAACATTGTGATATATTGCATGGAATAACATCTTAATATCAACCTTACCAAAGTTATAGGATATTATTCTATATATAACCTTAATGTATATAATCGGGTTATATACCCAAATATAGGTTTTATAAATCTATTAAACATGGTTGCTGTTTTGAATTCATTAATATCTACTATAACAAACCAACTCCAAAAATCCCATAGGTGGTGAATTATATTATTACATAGGCCTAGATAAATGATTAAAATATAAAGGACCAAGTAGATTAATAGTTTCATAAAACCAGAATACATAATTGAAACCAATAATACATTGGGGAATAGAAAATAAAACCTGATATATAAAAAATGAAATGAAAAAAAACCTTGAAATCCTATTCAAATATATCTTCTTGATAACATGGGTAATGGAAAAAATAATGGTGAGATCAAATTCTCTGTTAGGGAATGTAAATTTGAACAAACCTTGAAATAAAGAATGTAAATAAATATGTAATGGTAAATTACAGATATCTCATTCCATCATTATTACTAGACAAGGTTTAATCAATATAACTAGGTCAAAATCCTAATCAAGATCCATTTATTTAATGAATCGAAAATTAAATGATTCCATATATATATTGAAAAAATATCATGGATAATAACAACAAATTAATTTGAAATAATAGACATTTCTAGATAATGTATGTTTTGTTTCCCAGGCACATGACACCTTTACCTTCAACATAATACAGTTTTAACTATATTGATTTTTCCAACTGATTCGTCTCATGAGATAATAAATGTCCCGAGGGGCTTCCATTAAATAGCCCATACACAAATGAATTTCTATAAACAGTCCCTAAAACATGTATTTCATTTAAAATTTTTTCACCTATATATAATAATCAATCAATAAATTTTTTTTGTCAAAATGTATTTGTATTGAATGGAATATTTAGATTTATGAAAAATTCCCCCATTTAGTCAAATAACTAACATAGTGAAAACCATGTGTAAAAATGATATAAAGATTAAGAAATAATATCATCCATCACCATTTAATTTAAATATTTATTAAAATATAAAATAATAATGTATTATGAAAATTTTATTATCCTCAGAGAATATAATCAATCACACAAAATTTTAGATTTTCATTGAAACATTTACCACATGGAAAATTCGCAATCCAAACCCCTTGTGTGAAATAATTTAATTTAAAACAAAAAACACCATGAATTGTGAGTGATTCATTATATTAAAGTAAAACTTTTTAGTATATACTCCACAATAATGTGAATTATTGTTTAATAACAAATAAGTCTCAATGTAATATAAATTGAAATGAAAGCCCTTACCTTGTTTTTCCATTTTTGGGTTAACATCCCTTATCCTTATATATATAGTTTTTAAATATATTAAAAACTTATAATATAACCATAATAATATTTTTATTATAATTTATAATCTCTTTATAATATCTTATTACATTTTTGTTAACAATATTTCATCATTATCAAAATTCCAGGTGTTAATTTCCTAGTTTTCCACATAAGTTTTAACATTTAAGTGGTTCTTACTATTATTAAAATCAATATTTTAAAATCACATGATTGTAAAAAATTATTTAATTATAATATAAATTCAATACATATTAATTTATAATAATCCATAATATTTGGATATAATAAATTAAATAGATTGTTCTTGGATATAGTAGTTTGTACGTACACAAGAGTGACATGGACATTTTTTAGTGATCATTATGGAATTAAGGTATGTAAAAATATTAATTTCCAAAATGATCATTATATCATAAATAAAATTTTCTATAATCATATATAAATATATATTGAATTATATTTATATAAAATAAATCACATGGTGTTGGGAAGGCGGTCGTCCACACTTACACAGCTTATGTTGTACCGTTTTAGTGTATTTAATGAGAAATAATGAAAATTATATGTTCTATTCCAAGAAAACTAAATATTTCATGATATTATATATATGTAATTTATGTTTAATATATTTAATTAAATCCATTTTTTATTTATTCCATGTGTGTAAAAACAAATAAAATTATCATAATGATGTGGTAGTCCAAAATACCATAAACGATGTTATCATATTCCCAAAAACAGAAAGATAAAGTTATATATTAAATAAGATATATAAAATTATATGGAAATTATAAATATCATAAATGTCATATATAAGTATATTTTCCATCATAATTCCATTAAAATAAATATTATAAAATAAAAAATGATCAATCCTATATTTCGTGAAGTTATAGTTCATCTTAAGCATAAAATCTATATTTGATACCCATTACAAGGACGTCTGATTAATTATAGGTTAAACAAATAATATGAAAAAATATAATTATATTGATAAAATTGAAAATATTATTAAATTGTTTTATAAGATTATTTGAGTGTGTGGATAATTTAAATTATTCAAAAAAGATTGAGGAATGAGGTTACCTCTTTTTAGGGAAAAACCATTTGGTTTTTATGAATGGGATTAATTGGATGTATTTATAATATAAGGTGTTATAATTTGTGGAGGGGAGAGATATTGTATGATTTTTATTACATAATTTTGTTGATATGAATGGCTTGGGAGGTGTGATTAAAAAGAAAGGGTGTGTTCCTTTTTATAGTAGAAGAGACGTGGCATTCTTGTAATGTTTTTAAAATAGAATACCTACGAAGGTTTTCTTTTTTCATATGGCTAAAATAATGGACAATATTCGATCCATTAGAGAATAGGGACTACATATGGGTATTAAATGGCTTTTTTAAATGCATATAGGACATTATGACTCATACTATTAATGTTTAGTCGTTTGTTAATATAATTTTTCACTTAACAATTGTAATTAATTTTAATCACATTCACTATTTTTGGGGTCAATACAATGTTATATTTTTTAGAAATTATAAATTATACTAATTACAAAAATGTAATCAATTTTTCAAAATTACAACAACATATGTGGGATATATTTATTTCAAATAAATCATGTAGACATAATAACAATGTAGGTTTTTATAGTAAAAATGTTCAAAATATGGGTATGTTTTAATATAAAATTTCAAAGTGAAATTGGTTAGAATAACATAAATTATAATAATTTAAGAATATTTTATCAAATTATGTTATGAAAAAAATAAAAAATAAAATCTATCTTGAAAAATATATTAGATAAAAAATCCATTTTGAAATTAATTTCAGTATTTTTCTCTATTAATGAAAATATGAAACATCACAGAAAATTTATAAATAAATAAACCTAAAATAATTATGATGTTTTCCATTCAAAATTTATGATTATTTTTTCATTTTAAATTTATAAATTTTTTATAATTTTTATTAATAATAGTTTCTCCATTTAATGGTGGTAAAATTACCTTTTTGAAAAATTAGTTTTTTATGGGTAATATTATGTTTTTTTATTATGATTATAAAAATATTTCCTCAGTTTAAAATTATTTCATTGAATATATAAACTACATATGGTAAATTAATATCACATACTAAATTTTTTGAATTTATTTTATTATGTAAAACTGACATTATGAGGATAAAAATTATTTTTTAAAAAACATTCACCGTATATTTTAGGGGATCTTATATTTGTTTAAAATTAATTCATTGCTAACAAATTCAAACGTATATTTTCTTTGTATAGTTATCCCTTTTGATAACCCAAAACTTAATTGTTATGTAGTATCTTTTTATATAATATAATAATAATTTTAATAATATATTATTATTCTCTAAAATATGGTCTAGTGTGTTAGTAAAGCCATCGAGGAAAGTCAATGTTGAATTTATTGTAATATAAACTTGGTTTTATGTGTAGTGAATGATAAAATTTATATTTATTATAACATAATGTTATATATTTATCCTCTAAATCAATCGTGGATGAAAAATTAAATATACACTAAAAAGAAAAGATTAGAATGTATTAGGGTGATACAATTAATGAAATGTTAATTATATTCAAAATAAATTTATAACTAAAATTCCAAAAATGTAATATATTTACTGAAAAACAAAAACACATATTAAAATAAATCTGCCATATTACAGTACACATATGTAAAATAAATAATATTTGAAATAATTAATTGAATATTTTGTGTTTCAACTTATAGAGGCCAGAAAATCATAAAAAATATTATTTTATTTACTCAAAAATGATTTAAATATATAGATTTATGGAATACGATAACATGTAAATACAAAGAAAACCTCATGAAAGAAAACATTGTACACACATA
This sequence comes from Viscum album, assembly GCA_963277665.1. Lineage (NCBI taxonomy): Eukaryota > Viridiplantae > Streptophyta > Magnoliopsida > Santalales > Viscaceae > Viscum > Viscum album. The sequence continues at coordinate 22,138,808 of OY728120.1, read as the reverse complement.
GAAAAAATAAATTTCTTCTTCAATTAGAAATTGATAAAAAAAATTATTTAGTTAAATATTTTCCATGGATCCTAGAGGAGTGATTATTTCATTAATGATCATATTCCTTAACATTTACCTAGATTCTTATAAATAATTATTTAATAAATAGTATATATATCTTAGCATCATATAAACAGTGGGTGCATGTGTTTGACCCACAACACCCGTTAATGATGTATGGAATGAAAGTTAAATAATATAGGATAGTTTATAAATATACATTCAATCATTAATTAAATGAAACAATACTAGTAACATGTCCTATATCACAATTATATATTGAAGAATATTACCATGAATACTTACCATATTGATAAGTCATACCCAGAAAATTTATTTTTTATATTTAGATAATAACATAACTATTGGGTGAGTTTTATGCTATATAATTTTTCTTCGAACTTCCAATGAGTAAAATGATCATGAAAGAAAAACTCAAATAAAAATTTAATATTTTATACAAATCTATAATCATAATAGTATTGAATAAATAGAACCTCATGGAAATTAAATGAGTCAAATAAAATATATTAATTATTATTATATTAATTGGAATATAAAAAAACTAAATAAATATTTTGTTTTAAGAAATGTCGAAAATCCGTTTGAAAATTATGAGGATTATATTAGATATGGTTAATATGGGAATTAATTAAAGAATAAGATATAAATTATAGATATAAAATTTATGAATTTTTTTAAATTAAATTATTATAAAAATCCTTTCAAATTTCATAATCAATTATGAAAGATTAAATTAATGAGTAGATAAAAAATTCTGGTAATATAATATAAATTTAAATTCACATTTACAATTAAATATTATTAAAATATAGATAAAATATTGAATAATGGTAGAAATAGAGGAAAATAACAAGGTAAATCAATAAAAAAATATAGGAATCAATTATATAATATTTTCATAATGAATTTATTAATATTTAATCAAAAAGATGTTATAGAAAAATTTTAAAAAATATTTGAGAAAAAATGTAATGTTAGGATAATAAAAATATCCCAAAAATACAGAAAAATGGAAATAAATTACATTAAATATTTATTAGCTTCATTAATAACATTAAATAAATGTGTGAATGGTAAAACAAAACTAAAATTCTCATCAAAAATTAAAAAATACATACAATTTGTTACTATTAATATATAAAAATTTAAAATATTTATATAAATAAATAATAGGAATGCCAAAATAATGAAATTATATTTCCAAAAAACAAATTTAAATAATTATAACATGCTTCTATAGAGTAGTTATTATATGGGAAAATGATCAAATATTTTTTCATTACTTTTAAATAAGTTAATTATTACATAAAATATAATTCCACAATTGTATTTTAATTAATAACATTTTATAATGGATTACTAATTTGGTGATTAATGTCGAAAATATTCTTGGTTATTAACATTTCAATATCAAGAATTTTATTAATTAATAATTTGTTTATTTAGTTATTTATAATTAAAAACATGAAGCTTTCTTATTTTATGAATTTTTTAGGGTAAATATTTTATTCTTTTAAATTTGTTTTATTTTTTCAATTATAATAAAAATTTTAACACCAATGTGTTATCTGATCATTAATATGTGAATTTGAAAATATTATAACTATATCATTTAAAATATATATAATTAAATAGTTCATTGTATAGATAATACCATATTGTGTTAGACATATAATTATAACCATAATATAATTATAATAGCGGTTTTATAGTGACCAAAAACTTTTACACATAGCATTTTAGGATTTAAAACATAATTATATATCATAGAATAAGAAAAGGATCATGATGTGTGGTGTCTTTGAAGAAAAGGAACATAAAACTAAAAACATGGGACTAAAAAAATTCATTATTTAATCTTAAAACTTTCTATAAGACTCCATTGTCCAAAAACATCAACATAGGGTGCCCTAGGAAACACATGAACAAAAGTATTAGTTAAATATCCCAGTAATGGAATAATCATAAGAACATGACATTAACACATTGAATATATGGCATGACATAAAGATTTAAAAAGTCATGTAACATATAGACCCATAATATATAAACATGGAATCATATAATCATGGATTCAGAGAAATGTGTAAGCAACATAAAACATGAATTTAGTATGAGTCTGGGCTAACAACTAAGATCGTTTTACATAGTATCACAAGCAGTGGAAAACCACCATTCTGGTTCCACATAACATCTCATTTGACAAAAAATTACCCAATACATTAGAAAAATATCTGGTCGCACCCATTTTAACCGTTCTTGAATATGTTCACTACATAACGAACCATATGTAATAAATATTACATAAATATATGGGTTACCCATAGAAAGAGTTGGATACCCCAATCATGTAATAAATCATAAAACAATGGTCATATCATAAAATTGTCCTAGAAAGAAAGGGAAAAAATATAAATCGACACTAATATGTGATAAATAGGGATATATAATGGTATGTTATTTCATGTAGAAGTGACCACATGTAAGAAAAGTATTCTTGAAATTTTATCATAAAAACATTTTGAGCGGTTTTAAGGAAAATAATATAGATAAGTTAAAATTGAAAAGAGAACTATCCTTTATAAACAATTATATGTGAACCTGGTAGGTTTTCACAAAAACATTATTTATTTTATAATGTTAATGGTGGATTATAATAGAATATAGAGTTCATAGGAAATCTGGTAAGAACTCGAGATGTTTTATCAAAACATGATTTCTTATCGTGAAGTATAGAGGAGGGAATCACTTTGAAACATCTATATCCCAAAAATATAGTGAAGGATGGTTATTGAAACATGAGTTTGGAGCATATAAGTAGTTTGAATATATTTTTAAAAAATATGGAAAAATTTATCTAGGTGAAATGAAATATATTGGAACCCGAAGGAATAAGGGCGGTTCGGGTTGAATACCTTACAGATTATCATCATGGTATCTGGTGTACATAGGGGTAACTAATCATAGAGAAAGGGAATTTTCATATTTTATTTATCATGAGGGAAGTATATGGAATATGAGAGATCATACAACAACATTAATATTTATACGTATGAGGTCAAAACATAGAGGATATTCCTGAATAAAAGTTTAAAAAAGAGGATCCCTTACCTTAAGTCCAATGGTTCTCACCGCTTGATATTAATGTAAAGAATAATTAAATTAGGTTCATTAATTTATAATTCATGAACATATTATATATTTATATGATTTATTATAACCTTTTTATGTACATTCATGATATTTTTTTTGGGTTATATGGATCAATTTCAGTGTCTGGGTCCATTTTTATACATGTTTTTTATGATTGGTTTACTTATTTTCATTAATGTATAAAAATCTATGATGAAAGTTGTTTTCCGTAATTGAATTTATATGAAATTAATGATCATAAAATATATTAGATAGTTTAAAATTTAATTTGGTTACTTGGAGTGAAGTCAAATCATTACATTAAACATTAGGGACATCATTTTGTGTTAATCGTCAGTTTTTTGGCCACCATATACATATTTTTTTTTATAAATAAAAAACATGTGTAAAAAAGGATAAAAAACCATATACGATACATAATAGATTTATTATTGTCTAGTTCATCCATGAAAATGGTTTGATGAATAGAATTGATGACAGTAATCGAAATTGAAAACCCATCAAACTTGAATGTGGAAAATTAACACCTCATGGATATTTTCTTTATTAATAAAATATAAGCAGCATAAAGGAATGATGATAATAACATATTCCATTATCATAAAAAAAATTCAAGTAAATTTAAGGTAATGGTGTTTTCATATAATTTGGATAAGGATAGGTAAGGATTGGAATGTAAACAAAAGCACTTGAAATTATATTAAATGAATTGAAAAGATGAGTTTATATCTAGAATCAATATTCATTAAGAGCCTCTTAAGGGGAGAGGAATTGTATTTTTAGGATACCTACTGCTATTGATCGTGGGGAGGGAGCTTAGGGAGATATATTGACATTATTTAGGGAATTCACAAGGTTGGGTTGGAGTGTAGAAAAGTGTTAAGGATGAGTTTTATTTATAGTGTAAGAGAAGTGGGTTTTGAAAATATTTAATTTCTTAGTTTATTAATTTCCCTCAATACAAAAAATAGTGATTATTTCATGACCAAAATAGTAATAATTTTATGAGTTTGATATTTGGTTTCATACATCACTTATGCTATCATGAAAAGTGGATTTAATGTAAAATGTATTTTTACAGTAAATTAATATATTTTAATATTCACCTAAAATTCAAGTATTTCAGAAAAATTCAAAAATTCACCCTAATCAAATTTTCGACATGTAGAATCCAAAAAATAAATCTATTTCTCAGAAATAAATATTTAAATATGATTTATTTTATATTTAATCAAAATCATAATATGATTTAAAAAACCACATTTTAAATATTTGTTTAACTATTCCAAAATATATGTACATTATACATTCACATGAATATTATTTATATAATATCATAAATATGTTACTATTCATTATTTTATATCACAATTCATAATGGTAAAATTTCAATTCCTAAGGTTATGTTACTATTCACCGAAAATTAATTTTTTCTTATAGGACTCCAAACATCACACTGATCGTAACCAAGGATATCAGATTTTCGAAATTCCAAACACAAAAGTATCAAAATTATGTATAATGGTCATATAGTACTTAGTATTTCGTTGTGTTGTGATTTCATGTGATTATATTGAATAATAATAAGATGGAAATTTCCATTCATAAAACATTTGGTCATTATATTATTCCACCATTATGAAATTTTTCCTTTGAAATTTCATATTTCATTGTAATCTATATACAGGTGTGGGAACATTGCCTTCATTTCCCCCTATAATTCACATGATTCCTCTTCGTACATATTATTCTACCATATTTGACTAACTATGTGAGTAGTCTGGTTACATATAACATTATCTCTACGATCCAAGGTCATCCCTGGCTACTCCTCATAAGAAAGATAATCCTCCAACTATACTACCTCTGATTAGATTACATGTTAATAATATGGTATGTACATCCTTATGAGGGATACATGAAACACATCGTGTATGTTGGACATGGTAAGATGATGTTCTATCCAATAGGACACAACCCTAATATGATCAAGAATCACGAAGGGTAGGATGTTCTAGGGAAATAATTTTCCTTTCTTCCAAAACCTCATGAGATTCTTCCATAGAGATATGCGTAGAAATTTACATTTCTCCAACATTGAATTCAAGGTCTCATTAATGATTGGTTGTATGACTCTTCAATCAAATTTGGGCAGCCTGGATATGTTTTTGAATAGTTTTCACCTTCTCAACCATTTCCTCAACCATTTTGGGTCCTAGAATCTTACATTCCGTAACATCATTCAACCATGTAGGCGTCCTTCACCTTTTCCTATAAAGGTATTTGTATGTTTCCCTTCGGATACTCGAATGGAAACAGATGTTTTGGAGAATTCTATAGTTTGAATATGTTGATACCATCCACCATTGAAGTATATAGACCAAGACCTCCAAATATCTATTAGTTTATGAATAGTTTTCTCGGATTTGGCCATCTGTTTAAGGATGAAAGGCCATACTGAAGTTTATTTTGGTGCTTATATCAAGTTGGAGTCATTTCTAAAACTTCAGATTTAATCTCATATCCCTAGTGGATACAATATATTTTGGAACTCCATGATTCCTTACCACTTATTTGACACATATCTATGAATTTTATCTGATGATAAGTCCTATATAATTTTGATAATGTGAGTTGTCCTTGTATGACAATCCACAATGACCCGAATAACATTTTATCCTCTAGATATATATGGATGTCCAGTGAAAAATTCCATAGTGATTTTTCCCACTTCAATATTTGTATTGGTAGTGGTTTCATCATCCCCTTATACATCTATATTTCATCCTTCAATGGTTGACATACCAAGAACATTTTTGTATAATCGGGACGAACAATCTTCATATTGTCCCACCAAAAGATCTCATAGAGATCTCAATACATCATTGTGCTCCCTAGGTGGATAGAGAAGGATTGGCCATGTGTTTCGTTCAAAATTTGATATTTTTCATTGTATCAGATGGTACACATAATCATGAACCAAATCATACTACTACTTCCTCGTCAATCATAAACTCAGAATATTTTATATTTTTATTGGCTTCCACACTTTTTAGAATTTCAACATCTTTTCTTTCATCATCCTTTATCTTATTGATGATGGATTTTTTAGAAATAATTTGATAATTGATTGATGATCTTCCTCCCTTAATTATTCCCATTTCCATCATCGAATAATTTATTAAGGTCAGATCATTTTTAGTTCTCATCATTCCTAAAGATGCATAATCCTTTCTTATGAGAGCATCCTCCTCCTTATTTTATTTATCGAGATTGTACTTGATCGAGAAATCATAATTCATGATGAGATACATACATCTACACTGTCGAATATTAAGATAAATCTTTTTTAATATATATTTTATATTATTGTGATCGATATATATCTTAGAATTCTCACTATAAAGATAATGCAGTCTGATTTTTAACACAATGAACCCAACCGCTAACTCTAGATCATGTGCAGGATAGTTATCCTCATGTATATTCACATTCCTTTAGTCGTATTCTATCACATTATCTTTTCACATTAGTAAAAATCCTATGAAATTCATTAAATAATCTATGTACTCTACAAATAGTTATCCACTTGTTGGGTGCGTGAGTAATGGCGCAGTGATTAACCTCTCTATAAACTCTATAAAACAGTCTTAATATTCCTGAGTCCAAAAAAACATTACACCCATCCGTGTAAACTAGGTTATTGGGATTGAAAATAATGAGATTCTCTTCAAAAATCATCAAAAACTCCCAGAATGTCTTAGAATGTTTTGGATATCTGCTACCGATGTTGTCCTAGGCCACTATTCAATTTCGCTTGTCTTGGAAGGGAATATAGATATCTCTATATTGGGGATAAAATTCCCCAAGAATGATACTTCTTCAATAAAGAACTCACATTTATTGAAAATTTCATATATTTTCTCCCTTCACATAGTCTTTAACACAATAATCAAATGCTCCCCATATTCATCCTTGCTCTTGGAGTATATCTTAATATCACCGGTAATGACTACAACAAATTTTTCAAGGAAATATCTAAAGACTATATTCAATAAATCCATGATAATTTCAAGATAATTAGCTATTCCAATGGGAATCAATATAAATTCTTAGTATCCATACCTTGTTCGAGAGGTATTCTTGGGAATATCATCTTTTCTCAGCATTATTTGGTGATATCATGACCGAAGGTCAACCTTACGGAAATAATTGGACCCACGAAGCTGATAAAACAAGTCATCTATCTGAGTCAGGGGATAAATTTTCTTTATTGTGATTTTATTGTGCTCACAATAATCAATGTATATGTTCATTATACTATCATTATCCTTGATGAAGTTGACTGGCGCATCCCACGGTGTAGCACTCGGGCATATAAAACCATTCTCTATATTCACTTTAAATTGTTTCTTCAATCCTTCATAATCTACGATGGCCATTCTCTATGGTTTATCAGAAATAATAAGAGATACATGAATAAGATTAATTGAGAACTCAACCTCTTAGTTTAGAGGAATTCTAGCAAACTCTTCAAGAAATACATCAGTGTAATCTCTTTCGATGGGCATGTCTTCATGCATGATTCAATCATTTGTCTGAATAATTTGAGCTAGATATTCATGCACATTACTATCGGTATCCAGACAAGAGATGATGATTTTATGGGAGATTCAAATACCTCCTTACACATTTACATAATTGGAGGATTATTCAGAATGTGAAGAGTAGCCTCTATTTCCTAACAGATGATGTTGGATTCGTATAAAGAGAGCCAATCCATGCCCAAGATAGCGTCAAACTCCACTAAAGGGTGTATACAATGATTTTATGGGAGTTTCAGTCCAAAAAAGTAAACCAGTTTTAAACTATGGATGTAATAAATTCCACATCCTCTATTCCCACAGATAACTTATCCACTAAATTTTTAGGAGACATTTGAACAGTTTTACTAAAATTTCTAGATATAAAATAATATGTTGAGCCATAATAAAATAGTTCATTAGATATTTTTTTAATGAATAACTAGAATACATTTCACCACATATTTTTTCCACTCCACCTTAGCAGTAGTGATAGCTCAAGACCATGCCTGTTTCGATTGAGGTTTTTTTTTTGATTTCCTCCAACAACCCATCGATTAGTGAAACTGTTCACATAATGAAAAATCTCATTATAGTTGTAACACTGCACTATATGAAGAGTATTGATTTGACCCTTAATTTATTTTTCCACATTAACTTGATTCATCATATCCAGTTAATATTATTTAGCTATATGTCTCATCTTTCAACATTTGAAGAAGTCATTGGTTCCCATTAGAAGACTCCCAAGATTCTTCTTCCCACAAATATTACAATTGGGATAATAATTCTTTTTTTCATCATGGGATTTTTTGATGAACCACATATATTTTTTTCTATTTTAGATACTTATCACTGGGACCACAGGACCACTGAAATTATCCAATCTCTATTTAAACCTTTAGGTCACAATGGAAAATTTCATTAAAACTATCATGTTCCATAATCCCCAATGATTTTCATAGACTCGACATTAGTCTTCTAAATAAGTGATCCATCATACATAAGCTGTTCATGATAAAACCTTGAGTTTTACCTTGAAGGCCTTGTAAATATTTCTTCATACACCTTGATGTAATCATCTTCTATCAGCTTGAGTCCAAGTAACTCACACTCTAACATGAGATAGAAGGAAAAGGAAAATATTTATTAAAATAACATCGTATTTAATTCTTCCCAATCCATGGAATAAATTTTTCATTAGAAATTTTTATTATTTATATGTTTCCACATATGATCTGCTTCTCCATCAAAATAATAGACCTCCAGTACAATATTATCTAATTCCGAGTACTGGGGGAAAGAGATTTTTTTAAAGGAGTCAATACACTTTTCCATGAGTCGGGGATCATAATATCTTCTAAACATGGGATTTACTTTCATCAAGAGGGATTCAATAGAAAATTCTCCTTCTTTATAGGGGGAGGAGTGTATTCATCATGATTCAAGATTTTATTCTTTACTTGAGACAACAGATTTATCACTATTCCTGATGGTTTGGGCACCCGTTCCAATAATATCAATCATATCATTATTGAGATCATAAAAATACCTATCAAATTCCTGGTTGGAATGAGTTATTCTATTTACATATATTAACAAAGAAAAGGAACGTATAATTGGACGTCTTGAATACATAGCTATTGAGGATAAAAAGTAAAAATTGACTATAAAAGGATAAACTTTTAAAGGAGAAGTATATCCTAACCGGTGATTCCTCGACATTAAGTCTAGTTTATATTAAATATATTTCATGACTAATATTCTTTTGGTCATTGTTTATTCCCTTAATAAGGGTTTATAATAAACTCATGAATTTACCTAAGAATATATTTTGGGAGTGTCAAACCAAGAGGGAATAAAGTTCTTTTGTCATGTATTAGGATTCCCAAGGTCAGGATTGAAACTCTGTGATTGAGTTTTCAATCGTAGGAACATTTATTCAATTGGAACCTCTCCCTATTTTTATCCAGATAGGGAATCATTTTAATATTAAACCAATTACTCTATACATACCAAAATATATTTATTTTTTCTTATACGCAGTTTCATCATTATGGATCTAACTAACGTTCACTATTCCTAATATCTAAAAATAACTTCACCATCCATTTATACCAACAATAATGACCCCTATCAAAATAAACATAACATATAATGACATGAATAATAATTATATATCAGACTACAAGCCAAGGATCATGATTTATGGTTTCATTGAAGACCAGGTACATAAAACTAAAATAGTGGGACTAAAAAAACTTATTTATTTAATATTCAAATTAATATCATAACTTATTTCGTTCTGAAACATTTGTATAGGGTACCATAGGGAACAAATGAAAAAGGGATCCGATAGATAGACCAGTAATGTAATAACCATATGAAAAAAAATTAGCACAAGGAATAGAAGGCATTACATGATGATACAAAAATGTAATTATCATATAGATCTATAACATATAAACATGTAATTATATAAACATAGAGTCATAGAAATGTTAAATAAACTTAAATCATGACTTTAGTATGAGTCAAGTCTATCCCCCAAGATGGTTTCATGTAGAAGCCTAAGCCAAGCCTAACCACAAAGACCATCACACATAACATCTTATGAGAATTAACATTACCCAATGCATTAGAGAGATATCTAGGAACACCCATCATAACTTTTCATGTATATTTTTTCTATATAATTAACCATACAAAATCAGTCTTACATAAATATATTGGTTACCCGTTGAAAGAATTTGGTAGAACAATCATGTAATAAATCATAACACATAGTTGTATCTTAAATGTGTCTACAAATGAATGGAATTAAAATATTCATGGAAATTCATAAGGGAAAAAAGACATGTATCATTTTATGTGATGTTAATTATATGTGACCAAATTTATGAAATGTATTCATGAAATTTTAGAAATGAATAAATTTTGAGTGGTTTTAAGGAAAATACAATAGAGCCTTTAAAGTAGAAAAGGGGAAAATACAATATACAAAGCCAGATGTGATCCATGAATGTTTTCAAAATAAAATTAATTATTTTATAAATATAGTGGTGGATTATAACAGAATATAGAGTTCACTTGAAATCCGCAAAGAATTAGGGATGTTCCCTCTAAACAGGTTTGCTTATTTAGAAGTATTGAAGAGGGAATCACTTAAAAACATGCATATCCCTGAAATCTAATGAGAGATGAATTTTGAAACATGATTTTAGATCATATAAATAGTATTTTTAATTTTTTTCAAAAAAAATAAATGACTACTTTTTGGGATAAAAATAATGATAGAGCATCCCAATGGAATAAAGGATGATCAAGTGGAATCCCTTCGGGATTATCGACATGCTATCAGGTGTAAATATGAGGTCATAATGAGAGAGAACAGTATTTCACATCTATTATACGTCACAAGGGATGTATAGAAAAGGTTATAAATCATACCCCATCTTTAGGAATTATAAATAAAATGGAATAACATATAAGCCATTATTGAATAAAAGTGAAAAAGAGAGGATACCTTACCTAAAGTCTAATGTTGTTCTCCATATGATATTAATGACATGAATAATAAAATTAGGATTATTAATTAATAATTAAAGATCCTATTATATTTTTAAAATATTTATTATAACCTTTTTATGTTCATTCGTGACCTTTTTTGATGGGTTATGTGGTTCAATTTCATGGTTATGGTCTGTTTGTTTACATGATTTTGATAACTGGTTTACATATTTTCATGAACGAAAAAACATGTAAGAAGAAAGTGGTAGTCCATAATTGATTTTATATGAATTTAGTAAACATCCATGAGATTACAGGGTTTTAAATTTAATTTGTTCTCTTGGAGTCAAGTCGAATCAATATATTAATAATTAGTTATAACCTTTTTGGTTAATTGGCTTTTTTTTACACAATAAACATTTTTTTATAAAACAAATCCATTAGTACAAAAGGATTGAAAAACTAGATATCATAAATATAAAATATATTATTGTCACTTTTAACCATTATAATCCTTTCATGACCGAAATTTAAAATTTTATTTGAAATTAAAAACCAATAGTCCTTGAATGTAGTAAACTAGCCCATATTAGATGGTGTCCTTACTACTAAAATAAAAGAAGGGTAAAGGAGAAATGATAATAACTTATTCCATTATCATAAAAAAATTCAAGTAAATTTAATTTTATGGTCTCAACATAACATTTGGATGAGGATAGGTAAGGATTGAAATGTAAATAATAGAACATGAAAAGAATGTAAAATAAATGAAAAGTGGAATTTTCCTCTGGAAACAATCTTCTTTGACGATCTTTTAAGGATATAGTATTTGTACTTTTTAGGAGACCACGGTTGGTTAGATGTGTAGAGGGAGATTGGGGAGTGATAGGGGAAGAATTTAGGGAAGGAAAAAAGGATTTATAAGAGTGATGTGAAGAGGTAAAGAGGGGTGGTATTTATAATGGAGGAGAGGTGAGTTTTCATAATATTAACTACTTAGTTTATTAATTTCTATCAGGACCGGAAATAGTTATGATTACATGACCAAAAATAGTTATAAATTAATGTGAGTTCATTATTTGGGTGCCTACAACACTCATGAGGTCAATAATATTGGATTTAAATTATATTGTATTTATATTATAAATTAATGTATTTTACTATTTAACAAAAATTAATGTATTTCACAAAAATCCAAAAAATAATCACCCTAAATATTTTTCAATGTGTAGATTCCAAAAATTATTTCACTTTTTCAAAAATAATATTCTATAAAGGATAATTTAATATTTAATTAAAATCATAATTTATTCTAAAAATTTAGTTTTAAAACATTTATTAACTTTTTCCAAAATATAGGTACAGCATACTTTCACTTGAATATTATTTTAATAAAATCATAGGTATGGTTAAAATTCATTACTGTATAACACATTTCATAATAGAAACATTACTATAAATAAGGGTATTTTAAAAGTCACTGATAATTATGATTTTCTTCTCGGACTCCAAACATCTTACTGATCGCAACTGTGATTGACAGAATTATTAAAATACAATCACAAAAGTGTCAAAATTATGTTAAAAGGATACATATTACATATTAGTCTATTTTATTGTGATTTCATGTGATTATATAACATAATAATAAGATGGAAATTTTCTTTTATTAATCATTGGGTCGTTATAAATTTTTCATGCAAACATTGTATTTTAGTTTTTTAAAGGGAAAATGACTTCAATATTTATGAGTAATTAAAAATTATATATAACAATTTTGTCAGCCTTATATCAAATATAATTGATTTTATTTCTATACTGTGTATTATTTATAATAAAACATTAACAGAATAGAAAGGAACAGAAATGTAACAACCTCACACATCCATTGATAATATTAAAAATTAATAAATATACTAAAATATAGGTAATGTAATTAAAAAATGAATCAAAATGGAAATTTTCTTATAATAATATTTTTATTTTTATGTGTTATCCTATTAAGACTGAATAAAAGTGTAATATACCATCTTATTAGAAATCATAATGATTAAATAGATTTATAACTTCCTATATAATAATATATTAAAATAATTATATAGAAACTAAAAGGTGACTGTTTTATTTATTATTCATAAAAACATATAATTGGAATTAGTGATTGGGGTTCAGAAATATTTTTACTAACTATTACAAGTGTATAGAAGTAACATTGGATATTATAAAGTGATTAATAATGAGATGAATTTTTTCATCTACAAGATGTGTTAAAAATTAATGTTCAAACCCAATTAATAACTATTTAAATGGTAATCTTGTAAGTAAGGTTTATAAATTACTATAAATTTCTATATTTTGGGAGATTATTTATTTTATTTAATACATAATCACTATTATCTATTATAAAAACTCTTATACATTTACATTATTTAAATTCTCACAATTCTCATTGATTAGATACGCTTTGTATAATGAAATATATTTTTTAGATTTATTAGAAACAATTTGATGGAAAGAGATAGAGGTATTATGTGGTAGAATTTGTAAATAGAGTACACTATTTAAAATGTTTAAAAGTTTTAATTCACTAATTTCATATCTAGTCATTTTGGAATATCACAACCAATGGAATAAAAATTAATGTAATATTGGGAATAAAATAGGTGGTGATGAGATAGAGTGGTGAATAAAAGATTAGAATTTAGTAAATTAAATACTAGTAAAATAAAAATAGACTGAAATAATGTTTTATAAATTCCAATGAATGTATAAAAATAAAATCACATTTTTGACATCCTAAATCAAATGAGTGTATAATGCACAGATATTATCTCTATGATAATTAAAAATATCTTAACCTATTGAATTCTCATCATTTTTATGTATAGAATTATAATGAATTCATTTATTGACTAATTGTGTATAATTTATCGAATGATTTTTTTGTAAGCGGTGGAGGAAGGTTATCTCCTGGAAAAATAAAATGAAAACCTTAGTTGCATAAGTGTTGTTCATAGTGTAATGTATCCAAAAATTATTAAAAACATGTTACAAGGGAAAATATGTGGCTATTAAATTTCAATCCATCATTCAACTAAGGATAAAATTTTTATCATTTACATAATCATCAAGTTTTCATGGGTTGAAAGTGTTTCAATGATTGTGAATTTAGTATATTGTTCTTAATATCTTTGTTTATTTAATTATTTAAGCTATATGATAGATATCATTAGAGGAATATCATTCGACACATTTATAAGGAGAGTGATTCTTTGGATCATCTCTTATTAGAATATTAGGATTTCAATATTATGACCCATTAACCTGTTGTTTTTTAATATTTATTTCTACATTGATATTAAGATCAATATAAAGTTCAACGATGAAGTTTTTATGAGTTTTATGCAGAGCACCATTATAAATGGACTGATCATAGAGTATTGTTTATCATAAATAGTTATTATAGATAGTGGTCAAACAATTTTTTTTAAAATATTGTGGCCTCATAGTTTTGGATGAAAAATAAATTTCTTATTTTGAATACATATAATGATATTAGTGTGTTATGAAATGTTGATGATGGTTCTAAAATTGTATGATATAACTAATATGACATAGGGAGTAATTATATTTTTTTAATAGTATATATATATTAAGATTGTTTTTACGAGTGATGGAGAATACAAATAATATTAGGGTTAATCAATTGTTCCCCTACAGTAATGATGAAAATAGTGACAACTATTTATTGAGATTTGTAGATTTATGTACATAAACTAGTAATATATTTTTAAAATTACATCATCACATTTATTATAATTTTTTTCTTGGATAAGTGATCCAGACATTGGTGATTTGTGATTACAAGTAAGTCTTCTCAAATTATAATGTTTATATTCTATGTCATTATAGTAATTATTGAAAGATGTTGTGAATCCCTATCACATGATTGATATATCCCACATTCTGTGGTATGTGTAAACCTATTAGATCATTGTTTATGAGTGTTTCAATATAAAAAATAATTTAATTATTAAGACACAATTTTATTTTATCATAAATTATAAGATCCATACCGGAATCACATATTTACTGTAGGAAATAGAAATCATTTAGTCACTAGATTCTATAACAAATCATCCGTAGTGTTGGGACAAGTTAATTTAAAAAATAAATTTCTATTAGATCTATCATAAAATGAACTATATTTTTTCCCGATTGTCATGTTTAATATATGTAATATAGATACATTATTCAATACTGAATGTTATTCCTTAATTCATGGGAGTAAATTTTAACTCCTAAAGTGTTCGATTTTTCCCATGATATGTTAAATAAGCATAAAATATTATATTTTACTTATTTATGTAATATATAATTATATCATTACAAATAAATTTTTTGAAAAGGATAATATGTTAAATATTTTGACCAATGTTATTATTAATATTACAAAGGATTACCCAAGTTTATACTTACTTAATCCAATATGTTAAACTACATTCTTTTTTAGCATTTTTGGATAAACCTATTATATAAATTAAAGATGGGACAAAATTTAATGAATATAAAAAAATTATAATATCCTTTTAATATAATATTATGCATTAATATAATTATTTTTGTTGTTTTTTATATTTTTAGGTTGATATTTAGTGTTATTAAAATGCTTCAGGAAAATTGAATTCAATTTTAATAGAATAGATCAGTCAATATTCAATGGTAAAAATGAGTTCATATTGAAATGGAGATGTTCAATATAAAATATCCCGTGCATTTATTAAAGAGATTTTATTTTGATGTCCATATCACACCATATCATTTTATATTAATTTATTTATTTTCTTCTATATATATATATATAAATTAATGCTGAGGAACTATAAAAGTTCACCTCTATGAGTATATTTCCAAACATTAGGCCTAATATTTTTATAAATATAGTTTCTGTGACTCTCCTTTCACTGACTTTATCAATTTTATAGTAGTTAGAATATTTATTCACATGATATATTTTTACAATAAATTTAAATTTTGAATACACATGATTTTTCTTATAAAATTTATCAAACTCAAACATGTAGGGGTTTTGAGAATTATAGACACCAAGATATGGGAAATCAACTATTACATGTCAAACTAATTATTTCTATATGAGTATCTATGAAAAAATATATTATAAATAATCATTATCAAATAATTATATATCATGTTAATAATTACTCTACAAAAATAATAATTAAATGGAGAAAATATGCATTGTGACCCACATCGAATTTCAAAAAATGGAATGACATAAGAGGTGTCATAAACAATTCAGAAATAAATATATCATCTAATTATATGAATATTTGATACATATATTTACAATCAACATAATATTTAATGTGTTCTTCTATTTGGTATCCTGGTTACAAAAAATTGGGACATAAAATATATACGTCATCTCCCACTTTTTTTTAAAAACATGTACCCTTAATAGATATAGAATAGTTAAAAAATTATAAATACTATAGAAAACAAATCAAAATAAAGGGTGATCTTATCATCTTAGTAAGGGTAATAATGGTAAATATAAATTATTTTTTATTCATAAATTGAGTATAAATGTATGTTAACATATTCATAACAATAAGAAAACCATACCATATAGTTCATTGATAATAACGATGAGTTATGGATTAAATCATAGTGGTTTATATAATTAAATTAATAATGAAATAAAATAAAAGGATCTATATGATTATAAAAATTTTCAATGAATATTTCATTAAATATTTTAATAAAGTTCTACATAATCATATTGAATGAAATTATATTTCAATTCTACACACTATGAAATCAAAATAGGTTATGCTTAGGTAACCACCCTTATACATGTTCAACGCATTGGATAACCACCATTGATCATTCTTTTGTGCATAGGATAACCATCTTGGTAACCTATATGGGGGATAAGATATCCTATTATAAATACATTTATCTCATAAAAGAGAAATATTTACCCAATTTATTTTTGACATATAATACACCAACCCATCACCTAATCATAATATATTTATATTTATTAAGCAATACAATGAAAAAATTTATTCATTCAATGATAACATAACATGTGGAAAAGAAAATTGGTTTCATTAATATTTAATGTTAATTAACATAAACCATCGAGATAAATAATAATGACACATTGTAGAATAATATCCCTATTGAAGCCTAAGTAAAATGAAATGAAGTTATTTTGAATGAAAAATTATTCAATAATATCAATAAATAATTTTTTATGAAAAATAAATTTTTATTTTTGACATTATAATTTAAAAGTAAATAATTTATATCATATTAAGAAATTTATTTTATTGAAAATAACTATATAAAAATGTAATGAAATATTTAAATCATTTTGTGGTCATAACGGTAGGAAATTTTTCCCTTGTAGTTTTGGTTAAAATAATGATTTTATTCTAACCTTGTGTAAAAATTACATAATTCCAAAAAAGATATAGATATTACTTTTTAATATTTCTATATAATTTAAAATATGTTTTAAAAAATAATTTAATGATTTTTATTTTAAAAAATTTAAAAAAATTTATTTTAGTTTTAATTAAAATATTTACATTAAAAAATATATATAAAAAAATATGTAATAAATTTTGTTAGTTTCTAATAATAAAATTATTTCAATAATTTGAGTACAAAGAGTTTTCAAAATGATATAAAATCAAATTATTTATTGAAATAACCATAACAGAAATTAATTCCAGATTTCTATTGAGATATATAATATTATTTAATCATTGGAAATTAAATCATAAACCATTCTTGTAAAAATGACATTGTATTGTAAAAACCCCAAACTCGAGTCTTACTAATTTATTATGTTCTACAAAAACCTATATAACAAATAATAATTTATAATTACTCTATATTATCACCATGTTAATAAATCAAATATTTTATTAAATCCTATTATAAAATTTTAACACCAATATATTATTGATTCTATATTAAAATCATTGTTTATGGGTATTAACTATTTCCCTTTTCATGTGTTTTATTTATTCTAAATTTTTTTCCTTGTTATATTTATCATGGGTCCAGAATCATTTTCATTTTAATCATGACATAAATTAATTTATAATAATATATATATATATATATAGAACATTCAATATGTGGTATACATTTAATTTTAATTACTCCAACCCTGAAGATAATAGTTATCATATTTTAATAAATGATATTTTCATTTTACAATGAAAATTTTAAAGGGAAAAATATAATTTTTAATAATATATAATCATAAATATATAATAAATGCAAAATCTTTTTCTAGATTCTATAATTAAATAATTTATTTTAACGATGTTCTATAAAAGAAATGGGGAATGTATGTTCCATCATCTATATGAAATTTGAGTTTATTGATGATACTAGAGGATTCATGTTTTGATGGATAAAATAAGATTACATAGTATCAAATAAAAAATAATATTAAAATTACACATTTAGGATATTTATATTTTAATTGAAAATAATCCTTTGGATTACACTATTATCCTTTAATGGATGTTATTCAGGTGAAACAATTACCTCTAGGATGTGGGGATGGATGTTAGGATGTATATTTCATTAGTTTTATCAAAAATAAGAGGATAAAATAAAATGAATAAGGTTGGAGAGTATTTCCCCCTTTATAAGTAATGGAGTGTATTTATTAATAAAAATATTTGAAATGATATTCCCTTTTAAACGAATATATTCATTTTAGAACACAAAAGTAATATATTTTGTTTACCATCTTCATAAACTATATATTATTGTAATAATTATTATCATATATAAAATACCAATTTTAATCATAAAAATAGAGAATAAATCCATACTATAGTGAATATTAATATTTTTATATGTAAATGTTCATGATAATGTATAATTTCAACAAATTGAATAAGAGATGACATTAACTTCTAGGATATTAAACTCTGTATCCCATATATCAAATCATATGGGGGAGATGAAATTACTATATTTCTCCTATAACCAAACCCAATATTATGTTCACCAAGAACAACTTGGTAGAACTCATTTATGGGAGAAATTAACGCTTCTCAAGATCATAGTTGTATCTATTTTTGCTAAACCACCCAAAAAGAGTACTACCATCACACACATTAACCATTGGGGAATACGATAGTATAATTATTTGTTCCATTTTAATACCCCATTGGTATAAATTTATATATATTATATTTAAAAAAATAATTATTACATTTATCCTTTTTCATTGATAATTTATATTTGATTTTATAAAGAGACATGAAAAACTATGATTCTGATCTAAAAACATGAATATTTTTTCAATATATACATTTTATTAAGAAAAAAATTTGTAAAAAAATATATGACTATTTGAAATAAATATAGTTTTTATAAAATATTATAATTAATTAAATTTATTAAATTAAAAAAGATAATATTTTTTTTATTTCTGTGGTAATTTTTGTAAAGGATATAAATGTGTTTGTGTTGCAAAAAACAAATATTTTTTTGATAAATATGAATTTTTATTAAAAATAATAACGAAAATAATTATAAAAATCAATTATTATTATCAATATAAATTTTATAATAATTTTGTCAAAGTTACCCAATGGTGGATTTTTCATAATATTATGTGACATTATGTATATCAGATAAAAATTAAATATTATAAAAATATACATTATGTATTATAGAATCAAAATATCACAATATTTATTAATAAAATATTATAAATGGAATCCCTAAACTAGAATGTTTTTCCAAATTAAAATATTCTATTCTGTTGTTTATTAATTAATTTTAAAATCCCCTAAGGACTCCGTAAAAAGATATAAAATATTTTATAGTTTCCGATGAAAATATTTTTCCAAATGACTCACATCCACATCATGCATGTTATAATATTAATGTTTTTATTTCAAAGATAATTAAAATAATCAAAAAATCGTTATTCAAAAAAAATCGAGCATAATGCATTGGAAGGTTTATGGTTCTTATTATATTATAACATATATTACTAAACATTTGTTTAAAAATTATGAAAAAATTTCACAATATTTATATATATATATAAACCCATAATTTATTTAAACTTAAAAAAAAATTTATGATGTATTCCCTCCCCCTACCCTCCCTAGAACCATCCTATGGTTTTTAAAATATCTTAATAAGCTACATCCAATCATTGCACCATTTCAAGGTATGTGATTATCTCTTTCACCGTTTATTCAAGTACACTGATTATACTAAACCATTAAATATCCAAAATATTTTATTTTAATACTTTTTTCAACATCCCTTTTATGTATTTATAATTACAATTTAATGAGAAACCACTATCTACTCCCATTAAACCCATATATGAAACATTATGTAAACCAATTATGATGCCAAAATCATCCCATGGTTTTCAACAAAAATATTTTTTGTTCGGAATACCCATCCCAATTTATAGTAAATGGCATTCACTAAAAATTTACCTACCGATAACTAATTTGATATTTTAATATATTTAACCAAAATTTCAAAACAATGGAATTAAAAGTGATTAATGAAGTACACATTTTGTTGATCTAAGTGGAACACAAATTCATATAAATAAAAAGAGTGGAATATGTGGGCTTAGAACTATATACATATATATCTAATGCATTGAGTAAATTTTTGGTCTAGTTAGATTCAATTAATAGTACATTTCCAATTTTCTTAAGAACACCTTGTTATGATATCTCAGTAGTTATACTATATATAGGTTTATGATGTCATGTTTTAAATTTTTGTGATATAATTATCATTCATTAATTTAATCATTTTAGATCACCATTTTATGTTCGTGTATATGATTGTCCCACTTTTTTCGTAAAAACTATATGCCTCCTAACTCAAATGTGTTACATTCATTATTCCATTATTTAACTATTCCCATACTGTGATTCATTACTCATCACATTATTATATACATTTATAGTTTATCACAATCATATTTTGAAGATCAATGGAATTTTGGGATATGATATAGAATTTTTATATAATGTTGTTTCAACTATCTTTAATGTTATCCTAATAAATACATTTTTACCCAATGAAACTCTAACTCTTAATAATTTGGGAATTTTTAATGTGTATCCAATTATATAAGGTCATGTAATAATGTAAATAAAAATATAGGCAATCATATTTCGTATTTGATAAATTTAATGTTATTTTTTTTATTATTATCAAGAAAAAATATTGAAAACAATATAGATAATAATAAACGTATGAAATCATCATTAATTGTTTTCAATTTACAGTGTTAGTGGTCTCTAATAAATAAAATCTGTATCTAGATACTAGTAGTGTATGTGGCTATAGCATAGTTATACCTTGATGCAATAGCATATAAAATGTTGCAATGGGAATTAACTCAATCATCACATAGTGCATGATATTGGGACCCTATTTCATATCTTTTTTGAGAAACCTATTGGATATTTGTTGGAAAATTCACAAACTATTCAAATTTAATCTTGAAGG
Source organism: Viscum album (assembly GCA_963277665.1). Classification (NCBI taxonomy): domain Eukaryota; kingdom Viridiplantae; phylum Streptophyta; class Magnoliopsida; order Santalales; family Viscaceae; genus Viscum; species Viscum album. The sequence goes on along the minus strand of OY728120.1, from coordinate 22,116,933 downwards.
GAAATAATTATGCTGAAATTTTATCTTAGTTAATATATAATGGATGTAATTTTTTATAAACATAAAATTTATTTTTTAAGAAATATATTTCATTTGTTTGTTATTCCATCAATTTTACTTTTTTCTAGTTTATGTTTTTTTATTTGGAAAATTAACATTTATAGTTATCACAAAAGTTTTGGCCAATGCATGTAAATATAGGGAACTGAGTCCCCATCCAATGTGATGGTTATTGTGATGACTGTACAAATGAGAAGAACAACCTAATAATATGAGCATTTAATAACATAATCAATATAATTCCTTACAGAGTGCATTTTTTTAATAGAAACATGATTTTGGGAGATAAACGACATCCCCAAAATAAATTTAATATTGAAATTCAAAATTTAATTTGTCAATGACCACCATAATTCATTGGATCTTCTAATACCTTATTTGTATCATAGTATATTAAGTTTATTCAAATGATATTCTTTTAAAAATAATGCTATGAGAATGTGATGGGGTTGGTGGATGTCTATCGTATGTAGGGAGAATCTTTTAATTGGGGGCATTGATTATTAATAAAAATAAATAGGAAAACTTTGAAGTGATGGATTGGAATGACTAATGGAAAATGTTTTGCGATAACTATTTCCTCTAAAAATATAATTTACAATGGATATGGTGTTCCATCTAGTTGAGAAAAAGGATAAATAAAACATCATGTTTTCAGATTAAATACATTACATGTATTTAATGATATTAATTTATTTTCTTTATTGACCATGAATTTTATGTCTACTACCACTTTAGTGGGATAAAGTTGAATAAATGAAAATATTTTGAAATTCCTGAAATTTATGGCAATGAATTAATTTTTTTTATGTTCATTGAAATTCCATATAAAGATTATAAAATCACCCTGATCTCATGTGGATAGATATAGGAAGTGAATAATTAATTTCAAATTTGGGGAAGTGTGGGATAAATATTAATAGGGTAAAAAATTGCATCATTTGACATGAAAAAAGTGAAATTGAAAGCATCATAGAATGTGTATAACTACGGCTAAAAATATTTATGACCTACAGATATATGGTGACAATATTATATAACAACAAGTGAGGAAAATCATAAAATTTTAGAGGTTATAAGTACATTTGTTAATTATTAAAGTATATATAACTTATTATTTGAATTTAATTGAATGGAATTTTTGATATTATGGTTCTTTAATTCAACTATTTTTTTGCCACAAAAAATAGGGATGATTCAGTATTATTGAAACTTAAAAACTGTAAATTATTTTATCCAATGCATATAATATATCTTATATCATTATTTTTAGGATGAATATCACAATGATCTCTTTGGTACCTCCTTCAGTAGGTTTCATTGATATTATGGGTATTCGTTTGCTATCCTTGTATAGACCCAACATAAATTCTTGGGAGAATTAAATAACAGTATATATCCTGAATTATCCTAAAATTCTATTCAAGTGTATTACGATGAATGTATCTCCATTGTAATAAGAATATCAATGATAGATATTAAAACATTATGTGAACGGTTATCGAGATTAAATAGATGATATCACGAAAAATAACATCACTAATAACATTACCAATATTAGATAATATAGTGATGCATTTATTGAAAGATATTTTACTTATCCTCCTAGATAAAAGATTTAGTTCTAAATTGAAGTTATATATGATTATTTCTTATTATTAATTTATTCAATAGTAATAGAAACTATTCAACAAAATGAGTTCAAGAAGAAACTATTGGAAAATATGGATGATGTGTTCATAGGCCCATGTGATTTGCCATGGGGTTATGTTGTCCTTTATTTGATGAAAAAATATGTGTTAATAAAAATATAAATTTATATAAATGATCTCTAAAAAATATTTATAATGAAAATTTTCCCCTACCATAGATTGATAACTTCTATGACATGTTATATAGATCCTAGTACATCTCTAATTTGGATCTTTATTCGGGATTTTATCACGAAAGGAGGGAAATGTGGAAATACAAAGACTACATTTCAGAAAATGTGTGAGAATTATAATTTTATAGTGATTACATTTTGACACACTATTTATCCAATTATCTTTATCGAGATAACGAGTATTATTTTTGTAGATAAATACATAATATTTTTGTCGGTATTTATAAATGATATACATATCAACTAAATCATCAATGAGGAAATGAGGAATACTTGATGGCTGTATTGAGGACCTTATAAAAGAAATAATTATATGAAAATTATAAAACTATTAATTTCATATTGATAATATTGCATTGTATTTGAATATTATCATTTTATAATAAATCATTATGTTTTCATAGAAGAAATAGAAAAATTGTGGGATGACCCAAACCTACATATAAAATTGAGAATTATTTTTTCTATATATTAGATGGGTATAATAATTGATTAATTAGAAACATATAATGATTTATAGTCCCTCAAACCTTGATAAATTAGGAAGGGTTCATTTTGGGTGGTTTTTATGAATATGGGGACATATTTAAGGAGTTAATAAAGAGATTAGTCAGTTCTCTTATTATAAAATAACCCACTAGTGGGGAAGAATGTGTGTTCTATAGAGGTTCATCCAAAAAGGGATTGAGTTGTGTACTAATGATAGATGAGAAATTGATATCAAAATCCTCCTTCAAAATAATTATCTCTAAGTAGAACATCATAGTTAATTATCTCAAATTAGATTCAGTGATCATCACAAGGAATATGTGAGGAAATTTTATCAATAGAGAGAAAATAGACATAAATACGAATCATAAAATCCTTATATATATATGTTCCTAAAATGTTATCAATATGATCATGTTAAACATGATTGGGATAATCATGGATTGTGGTAGTTTGATATATTACAACACAATGATGTGAAATAAATTTTCTAATGATCAGAGTACAAAGGATCATTTATCTCTCTCTATCATTGTGATGAATAATATATAATATTCATTGAAATAAAATATTTGGAAATAGTTATCATAAAAGGGACATAATAATACCTCACTCAAATAAAATCCCAAAAATTCATTATTGAGAAGATTAAGGAGTCAGATTTTTTTTTTGATGATATACAATGAAAGCTACAACATATTTCAGAGGTCATTCTTCTAATAATGGAGTTACAATGTTTGGTTCCAATATATAGTTCCCATCAAAACCAGAGTAGAATTTGAAAATTATATGTGATTCACATAGATCATTATAAATTATTCAGTAATAAATAACTAAGATATATATACATATATGTTTAAGAATATTTGGGGGATAACATGAAGAGAGATATTATATAATTTATATCTATATTATATGATTTTTAAAAGGTCATTCATTAATGATAGAATTGAATTGGCATGATACAACCTTTTACCATAATAATATGAAAATTAGAATATATAACCATGGATGTCATCTTATGTTACCCTCATAAAACTGTTGACAATAACCCAATTTTTGTAGTTGTCGATCACCGTACAAAGCCAGCACAATTCATTACAATCTAGGATGATTTAACTCATAAAAAACATTTTGTGATGTACATAAGAGCAGTTTAAATTATACATGGAGTAACAATATCCCTTTTATATGACTGATAAATTAGTTTTACTTTTATTTTTCTAGAAGCAAATTCATGTACGACTTGAAATTTTATTTTAAAAGAATAAAATTAATTATTTCTTTCATAACAAGAATCACTAAGCATTAAATGTACAGTGAGGTATTATAAAAATATTAATAATTTAATTTTATTGATAGAACCTATTAACTGTATTGGTTGGTATGTATAAGTGAAAATTAATTATAGAATATCTATATAATTGTATTATTCAATACAAATTTATTTTCTACATATTTGGAAATATGCTCAAATTTTATAATAATATTATTTTCTTGTTAAAAAATTTTTTCTCTTCAAAACTATTTTTTGGTTATTATTCATGTGGATATTATAATATATTTATATGAACTTCAGATATTTTATTTTTAAAAAATCACTAACTTTTTAAGTCAACATATATAAACATCCATGTGTGAATTATTATTATGTTATGAGAAGGATGAATTTTTCTCTATATAGTGAAACTCATCTTTTCAAATACACTAAATTATTATCATTGAATAAATTAAATTAGAAGTACCATAATAGTGATTATATTTTATTAAAGTTAAATCTGATCCATTTTATTTATAATAATTTATTAATTACATTTTATCTAGATATTTTCTTCATTTTGATATGAGTTAATTTATATGCTTTAAATGCATTTTCATAAAATAGTTCATTTTATTTTATGTTGTTATATTAAAATTTATTTTATTAACTTGTAGAGATTGAATCATGTAATACTAATTATGTATTTCCATTTAGGAAGTTATATTTTGGCAAAAAGAAATTTATTATGAATAGTATTACTATAAAATATTTGTCATATCATTGGGGGTAAAATTTATAAGGCGTTGATAAAACCATAACGTAATGACTGAAAACCAACCCAAAACCTGAATTTATTTTATTTCATTGATATTAATTCTCTATAAAAACAACAAAATGAAATATATGTAATTTTGGTTCTATTTTCCCTTCAAAACTATATATATAATATTTTATGTAAAAAAAATTAAAAAATGCAACACCCTTGAAATTAATATCTCTAAAATTAATATATATTTAGATAAAATGTATAATATTAGTTATAAATTTAAATTTTAAATATGAATTAATTTTTATAACCTGAATATTATTTTTATTCTTTAGTACACTAATTATTATTTTTAGATATTACAAAATGATGACATGGTGTAACATTCATTTACCAAATTTAAATTATTTATTAAACCTTGATTTAACCCAATTTAGGTAAAATCTAATCTTGATATATATTGTGTGATATTTGTGGACTTTTTGAATCCTAAGGGGTAGTGTATGATTAAACCATTGTTATGGAAAACTGTGTGATTTTGGCCGAGGAAACTGTACACCACATGTTGTGCCTCGAGAAAGGGGAACACGGGTTGTCCAAATAATGCAACAAATCCCCTCCAAAAATTGAACCCTCACACAATGTTCCTTTCAATATTTCAATCATGGTTTTAAAAAATATACTATTGTATTGGAGAAATTGATAACCACATATAGGATTTTCATACATTTATGGGAAATGATTTGTCTAAATAAATTTTTTTTTGGAAAACTTTGTATATGGGTTTTAATTATCTCAATTATTTTATTAATATTATGAAACCCTATTGTTTGAAAACTAATCACCATTATTCAAACCTGACTCGATTCCTTTGCACTTGAAGGATCCTAAAGTGAGATTTCGACTCCAAACAATTTTCATTATTTTTCAAATATTTGTTGATGGTATTCAATATTAAATGGATAATTAGTTCTCCTATAATGTGGTTTCTTCTAATCTACTCCCTACTAATTTTTATAGACTTATGCATGATAATGTTTTTCATGGATATAATATTAATTTATATTGATCATATTGGAATTATATGTCACTTAATATCATTGTTTTATTTTCCATTTCACATCTCATTATCAGTGTTCATTGTGATAGTTTGATTACCGATAATAGTTCCATATTAATTCCCCATACATATCAAAACATGATTTTCATTATAATTTTATGCATCATTAAATTGACTTAAAAATGGCCGATTTTATATGAATTTATTTGAAATTTTTAAAGGAACTATATTTAAGAAATATCATTAATTTATATGTAATAGAACTTATGGGATTGATTTTTAGAATAATTTGTTTATTTTCTAAAATTGATTTGGAGATGGATTTAATGAATTTGATTTATATTTATTTACAGAAAATGGATTAAATTTAAATTATTAAAAAAATATTAGGGGTTATGAATTCAAAATTTATGAAATGATGAAACCCCCATGATTTGGTCTTGTAATAGAAAATAGAATTTTTGAAATATATAGATGAAAATATAAATTTAATGGATGATTTGATTTGAAATGAATTGATATTCCAATAATTGAATGGTTGATTGAAAAACATTTTTCATGGGTAGTTAGTATGTTATTTGGGACATGAATTATTGTACCTGACACCTTTTAAATGATATATTATGAGATCTATTACAAGAAACTTCTTTATCATGATTATCCCATATATGATAATTATTAGTAATATTCAGAAAAATTATGTTGGATGTGGGATCACATACTGATCTAGGATCAGTAATTCAAGAAGTGTGGGGATCCTATGAGGTGAATATATAGTACTTGTAACGCCCCAACCAAAGTTACCCAGAGTCGGTGAATTATTACGTAACAGTGGCATTATCACAAAAGATCAAGTCTCAAAAGACTGATTAGTTTAGTAGCCTTGGAATCACTAGATTTATTCAAAAGTCTTTCATTACATCATAATGTAAAACAAAACTACAACAACATCTTGTCTTCATATTCCCTATACAATACCTGTAGGTCATTTATAAAATACCTCTTTAGATCCTGGAAAAATTAATACATTGAAAGGGGTTAGATCAGATGCTCAGTAAGGATAAAAAATAGCAGAAACTTTCATAAATAAACATAAACATTTATGGCAATGTATATCTAAAACAATGATTTTTAAACGTGAACTTCTGCATAATATGGAAAATGTAAAATGAAATAATATCATTTACATATTCGCATGGATATTCAACTAGTCGAATAATCACATGAAATATCAATAACCACATTCATAATGATGGAATGCATAATTCCAGACTATCATAACCACATAGTCAAGGCCTTGTGCTAAGACTACAAATAAGATTTGGTCAAGGCCTTATGCCAAGATAGTAGTTTGTATCATGAGACCTACCAATGCATCTAGGAGCTATAGCGGGCTCCACCCATCACTTATTAAGTCTAATGCATTCCGTATATGAAAATGTTTAAACATATCATAAACAATTCCCAAGAACCATAACATAATCATATCACATAAAATATGCATAAAGGAAACATAACATTTCAACTTTTCAATAACAAGATATCAATACAACACATTGATATAATAAAAACATTTCAATACCATTTTCAATACCAAAATAAAATATATGTAAAACATTGTATTTATTTTTCATTTAATAAAATTTATGGCTTGTAGAGGAATCTGAAACTCAAATAATGGTCATGGCGACGGAGATGTCGTTGTCGCCGCATACGTACGACAAAAAAATTACCTTTTGTCGATTAGTAAAAAGAATCATATAAAAGGATTAATTTGAATAAATGTAAAATTCAAAGGGGTTTATACACCGTATAAATGAAAGTGGTGAATAAAACAAAATATTCCACAATGAAAGGAGATTGAGACGAAGTCCATTACCTCATGTCCGACATGACTTGATCATTCTTTAACCTCCTGAATAATAAACTAGAGTTAATTTATACTTTCTTAAGATTCTTTTTCAAGTTTATTATTCCTTTTATATCACTTATTACCATCTTATGAACATTATGTAATTATTTAAGTTAATAACGGTCGTTTTGTCGATCTTTGGTACTTTAGTCAAAAATAAACTTCTTATAATTACAAGTCGTACTCGTGGTAAAATATCAATTATATCAAGATTTATATTCATGATGTGTAAATATTATATATCATATATATCTATTATATACTTTCATTTATAATATTACATAACATTAATAGGTAAGAAATAAAATTCACTGTTCATGGAGACGATAAGCCATACATACGCATGAACGCTACTTTCATTTATATTTCATATTTAATGGAATGAAATCATAATTATATAAAGTTATATTATAATTGCGGTATTATATCATATATAAATTCATTTACTTCCTCCTTTATACCTCTCACATAAGGAATTAATGATTAAAATCACTTTGAGGGGGTGGTAGTCCACACTTCCTAAAATGAAATTATCGTGTTTACCCATAATGGAAATCATAAAGGTATAACATAAGTGAAATATACAGAATCATAAGGAAAACAGAAACATAATATATATCAAATATAAATATAGTGACATCTTTATGTCCCCCATGAGAGGTGTTAAAATAAGATTGAACAATCATCATTTCGTGAGGCAGAAATTCGCCACCCACAGAAACAGTAAGTTCTTTAACCATTAAATGAAGGTGTATCTAAGTGTAAATCAAATAGTTCTCATCAAAACATCCTACTATATTAAATATACTGGTGTTGTTACAAAATAAAGTAATAAAAATTGTTTAAGGGGTTAGAGAAGAAAAATAAATCAAAAGAACATAAGAGAAAACATTATCTTAAAATCAAGTAACTCTTTTTGATTTGAGCCAAAGGATTCCTTGGGATGACTTCTGCCCAAAGTGTGGCATAGTGGAGTCAGTTAGTGTAACATCCCAGGTAAATAATGAATAAAGAATTTTCATATTTATTAATATTTAAGAATTAAATATTATTTTTAATTAAAAGGGGTTTCTACGTTCGATAGCATACTCGGTACGCAACGATGAGTTTATTTGAAAACTTACATTGCACACAAGTAATAAGATAATATTATTTTAAATGGTAGTTAACACATAGCTGTTGTATTGGCGGGAATGAATAGAAATAACTAAAATATGATTATATATGTTTGTTAGATGTTTATACATTTATCTAATAAAGGATAAAGGATTAAAATACGAAAATAATTCAATTTCAGGCTTATACACTCTAATTTTCACGAAAGGTCCACTTATCACCTTTTGACAGCGAACCGTCATTAAATATAGTTCTGATCGATCTTATAAATTTTATTGGACCAAATATAACTCTTCTTTAGAATCGGGACATCAAAATTTACTTTCTGTAAATTTTTGGTACCTTTCTGATAAAGTTCATTTTTTTAATGAATAGTGTAAAATGTTGTATTTTAATTCGAAAACTCTTTTTAATCTAATTTATTTATATTATTAGATTATCTTTTGAATTGGTTTTGAAGTTAAATTAGAAAACATTTTTACCATTAAATCCAATAGTGGTCTTTGGAATTAAATTCACTTTGAAATCAGACTTAAACTATAGTCAATCTTTTGATACTTATTGTTTCATAAAAACACGCTATTTGCTCTGACAGTGGGAATTAATTATTAAATTAATTAATTTGACTTATATGTTTTGAATTTTGTAAAATGGAATTCATTTTTGAATTCGTAATATCAAATATATCTTAGGGTGAATTTTTGGAATTTTTCTGAAAAACATCAATTTTTGATGAATAGTGAAATCACTAAATGGTACTTATAAAGACTGATTTTCCGTTTAAATGAAATTTTGCCATCATTGTGTTTTGAATTTCAAAAATCCGATATACATGGTTGTCATTAAGAAGTAAAATGTGGTTCAATGAGATTATAATATTATTTTGGTGAATAGTTACTTATTAAGTTCTTAATCGCGATTAGTGGTAATTATTGTAGTCTAAGGTAAAAATAATGCTTTAATAAAATAAGATGAGATTGACACATATCCTACCCTCATTGGTTGTGTCATGGCCGACCAATACATGCCATGGGTCATCATGGGGACCCCATGGATCCACTTTTGTTGGGAAATGACATAAATAACTTTTTATTTAATGTAAAAGTAAAAATGACACAAACATAATATGTTTTACGAAAACAATTTTTAGATGGGGTTATAAAGATAAGATTTTTGATTATAAATAGTCATTGAAAATATAAAAATATTTCCTACATCATAGTATTTTTTTTATAATTTTTAGACATTAAATAAATTAAATTATTTAAGAAATAATAATGATGCAGCGATTACATCATTATTTGACGATTTAAATAAAATGGATAGATAATGTAAAATATATGAACTACACATGTACAAAACTTATTGGATGGGTGGATTTCGAACCCTTATCACCTTATCCACGAATTCTATCAATGTGGGACCTTTTAAAACCGAAACACATTTTCAAATAAAGTAATATTTCTTTACTTTCCAAAAGTGTCTCTCCTCTCCTCTTATAAAAGGACCCCACCTCTACCTCATTTCACACACTCCTCAAGCCTTTGGCTCGGCCAACCCCTGCCCATTTACTCTTTCCACGTCCCTATCCTCATCCTAGAGGATTCCCTTTGGGCAGAATCCTTTCAAAGGAAGCCTTTAGGCTCAAATCAAAAGGAGTTACACTTTTAAAGGTAATTCATTCTCTCTTGTTCATTTGTTTTATTTTGCTTCTCCAACCCTCTAAACTATTTTTATTTACTTATTTTGTAACAACACCAGTATCTTCAATATACTAGGATGTTTCTATAAGATTTATTTGAGCTACACTCTCACACAACTACACCAAATGGTTAAAGAACATACGCTTTCCGTGGATGGCGAAATTCTGCCTCCCGAAATGATGATTGTTCAATACTCATTTAACACCATCAAATGTGGCCATTATGATGTCAATATTTTTATATATGATATATAATATGTTTATTTTTTCTTTAAGCTTCTTTATTTTTCATTTTGGGCATACCTTTATGGTTTCCATTATGGGTAAACACGATATCTTCATTTAAGGAAGTGCGGACTACCGCCCCCTCAAAGTGATGTGATTCGTTAATGCAATATGTGGGACGTGTAAAGGATGTATTTAAAGTTATTATATATGATGTTATACTGGAATTATAATATACCTCTATATCATTATTATTTCATTCCATTAAAGTATAAGATATAAATGAAAGTAGCGTTCATGCGTACGTACGGCTTACCGTCTCCATGAACGGTGCATTTCATTTCTTATCCCCAAATGTAATGTACTATTAAAAGAACATGTATATAATGGATATATATAATTAATGATATATCTAAATGATGAATATAATTCTGGAATTAAAATATACATACCTCTCATTTTGTTTTAATTCCATTAATATGACAATGAAATGAAAGTAGCGTTCATGCATACCTATGGCTTACCGTCTCCATGAACGGTGCATTTCATTTATTACCTCTAAATGATTATGTAATATTATAAATACATGTATATGCTGGATATATATGATACATATTATATCCAAATCGGGAATTTCATTCTAGATATAAAGAACCTTTGACCACACGAACAACATTTAATTGTAAGAAGTCCACTTTCGACTTAAGAACCAAATATTGACAAAACAAAAATTATTAACTTAAATGGTTACATAATGTTTATAACATGGAAATAAGTGATATTAAAGGAATAATGAACTTTAAAAAGGTTCTTAATCAAGTATAAATTAACTCAAGTTTATTATTCAGGACGTTAAAGAACGATCCAGTCAAGTCGGACCCGAGGTAAGGGACTTCGTCTCAATCTCCTTTCATTGAGGCATATTTCCTTTTATACACAACTTTCTTTTATACGGTGTATAAACCCCTTTGACTTTTACTTTTATACAAAAGGAATATTTTTCTACAAAGTTCTTTACAAAACGACAGAAAGGAATGTTTCTTTTAACGTGCGAGGAAACAATAACCTTTTCCGCCACCGCGAGTATTATTTGGTCTTTGGCTTTCTCAACAAGCCGTAATGTTTTTAGAATAAAATAAATACCATATACTCTTTTATGTATTTTGGAATTGAAAATGGTTTTGAAAAAGGATTCTATTATGTCAATATATTTATGATATACTGTGATTGAAATGTGGAAATGTTATCATTCCATTATATTGGTTTTATGTTTTATGATTTTATACTGGTACTTGGACATTTTAACGGGTGGTTACGTTATAAACCATATGACGGGTGGTGCAGTGAATACCAGGACGGGTGGTTAGGTTATAACCTCCAATGCATTGGGTATGGAAGTCGGCTGTATGGCTATTCCATTAAGTATGTATGGAAATTGGCTGTATGGATATTCCATTAAGTGATATGTATGGAAGTTGACCGTAAGGTTATTCCACTTAAGTATGTTTATGTCCCAAGTTACCTTTATAAATGTTATGTGTTCTTTTTATGGATTTTGTGGGAATCCTTTGGTTAGAAAAAGGTCAGTAATGATACTTTATTCAGTGTAGAGTTTTTACAACTTCATTAAGGTGAAGGTATTACTTTGATAGAGTATACATGGTTTACTTGATTTTGAAAAACTAACATTTTTCATTCTTTGTGTATCCCTTACTGAGCTTTTTATGCTCACCCCAAGTTTTTTTTGAAATGTTTTCACAGAACTTAATGTGGAATAAGGTCAAGGATGGGATCAAGGGAATGTCATCCTATATAAAATAGGGAACTAGACATGTTTCTTTTATGAGTTTTTTATTTATTTATGGAAACTTAGTAGAAGTGATTACATTGTAATATTTTGAGATGTAATAGTTATGTTCTAATTCTCTAAAACTCTAAACCTGAAAAGATCCTCAACGTGTAATCTTGTGATAACTCAAGATTAAGTAAGGTTTAAGGCTGGGGCCTTATAGTTGGTATCAGAGGTCGGTTTAGACAACTTTAGGAGTTAGAAAAGTGTTAAATTATAATATGATTGAAATGATATAGCATTTATGGATTACCATGTTGCTTCGCCTAAGATATTTCTGTGTTCAGAATGGTTTTCCATAGAGGAAACAAAGTAGCTATGTTGGGACGACATCAGGAGGAAGATAACCTTCCAAATCAGCAACCTGAGATGGTCGGAATCGGAACTGAACAGTTTGTTGCAGTGATGGCACAGTTGACTCAGGCTATAAATGGTGATGGTATCCATGCACGAGATCAGCCAGATCAACCGTAGAGGAACATGTCAGTGGTGGAACATTTCATGAGGCAACATCCCCCATCATTCAGAGGATCATCTGACCCTGTGCAAGCTGAAGGGTGGATTAAAGCACTGGAGAAGATTTTTGATGTCATGGGGTGTTCAGAACATCAAAAGGTTAGTCTTGTTGTTTACCGTTTTGAAGGTGAAGCTGATCCGTGGTGGTTGATGGAAAAAAATATAAGGGATAGTGATGATATTGAGGATCTTCACTAGGATGAACTCAAAGGTATTTTTCTTGAGAAATATTTTCCTAAGGTGGTTTGTCTTAGGATGGAAAAACAATTCCTTGAATTGAGGCAGGAGGATGATTCAGTGGCTACTTATGAATAAAAGTTCACTCGATTGGCAAGGTATGCTCCAAACTTCATACGAGATCTTGATAGTAAAATAAACTATTTTTACTCCGGGTTAAAGCCAACGTATCGAAGGGCATTAGCTTCTCGTGAGTTCAAAAGTTATGAAAAACTTGTTCGATGTGCGGAGAAGGTGGAAATGGAGTTTGCCGATGATCAAGTGTTCTATGACAAACAACAGAATAAGAGGTCTAGTTGGCAAGCAAAGGGGAAGAATTCATCAAAGAAGTAAGGAGGTAAGAAAACCAAATATCCATCCTGTGAGAAGTGTGGTAAAATGCATCCTGGAGAATGTTTATCCAAGTCTGGTAAGTGCTTTCGGTGTGGTAAGTCTGGTCATATTGCTCGTAACTGTAAGGAAGATGATCAAGCAGGAAATGAAAAGCCAACGGTAAGATGTTTTAAGTGTAATGAAATGGGTCATTATGCAAACTAGTGTCCAACGAAGAACACAACTAGGGGAATGCAGCCAGACTACAAGCAGAAAGGGGTGGTGAAATCCTTTGCAACAACTTCAGCAGATGTTGGGCCATCGAATGAAGTGGTATCAGCTCCAGGGAGCTCAGTATTTCTCGAAGATTGACTTGAGGTCGGGGTACCATCAGTTGAAAGTAAAAGAAGCAGACGTTCCGAAGACTGCGTTCCATACTAGATATGGCCATTATGAATTTGTAGTTATGCCTTTTGGGTTAACCAATGCCCCTGCTGTATTCATGGACCTTATGAATAAAATTTTCCATCAGTTCTTGGATAAGTTTGTGTTTGTGTTTTGAGGTTTGGGAAGAGGATATGTGTGCCTTGTGATTCAGAGTTGAAGAATGAGTTGTTATGTGAGGCTCATAGTTCCCCGTTTTTAGTTCATCCTGGCAGTAATAAGATGTACAGAGATCTGCGGGAGTATTAGTGGTGGGATGGAATGAAAAGAGACATTGCTGATTTTACTGTGAAGTGTTTGACATGTCAAAAGTTTAAAGAAGAGCGGCAGTTACCGAAAGGGATGCATCAGCCTTTACCAGTGCCACAGTGGAAATGGGAGAATATATCCATGGACTTTGTTGTTGGATTACCAAAGACATCTCGAGGTAATAATGAAATCTGGGTTATTGTTGATCGCTTGACCAAATCTGCTCATTTCCTTGCTATACGAGATAATTTCTCTCTTGATCAACTTTCCCGTTTGTATCTTAAAGAGATAGTCAGGTTACATGGAGTTCCTCTCTCCATTGTATCGTATCGTGATCCCAGGTTTACTTCTAACTTTTGTAAAGGGCTTCAGAAGTCGTTGGGTACTAAATTAAATTTTAGTACAACTTTTCATCCTCAATCAGATGGGCAGTCAGAACGAATAGTCCAGACATTGGAGGATATGCTACGAGCTTGTTCTATGGATTATCAGGGAAGTTGGGACGAAAAAATTTCTTTGGTTGAGTTTTCTTATAATAACAGTTTTCATTCCAGTAAACAGATGGCACCATTTGAGGCATTATATAGGAAGCAGTGTCGAACTCCTGCATTTTGGAATGAAGTGGGTGAAAGGAAGCTGATGGGACCAGAATTGGTAGAAGAGATGGCAGAAAACGTTCAGTTGATTCGGAAGCACATGAGAACATCTCAGAGCAGGCAGAAGAGTTATTTGGATAACCGGAGGAAGGATCTATCTTTCGATGTAGGTGATCATGTTTTTCTCAAGGTTTCTCCTTGGAAAAGTGTGATGAGATTTGGTAAGAAAGGAAAGCTGAGTCTAAGGTTTATTGGACCATATGAAATTCTGTAGAGAGTTGGATCAGTTGCATACCGGGTGGCTTTACCTCCGAGTTTATCTCAGGTACACAATGTTTTTCATGATTCAATGTTGAGGAAGTATATGCCAGATCCATCTCATGTTTTGAGTCCAGAGGTAGTTCAGCTGGAGGAGAACCTATTTTATGAGGAACAACCTGTCCAGATTCTTGACCACAGGGAGCAGGTGTTACGGAATAAGGTGATTCATCAGGTAAAGGTTTTGTGGAAAAACCATGTGATTGAAGAGGCAATGTGAGAATCTGAAAATGCTATGAGGGATAAATACACCCACTTATTTTGATAAGTGAATAAAATTGCGAGGACGCAATTCCCAAAAGGGGGAAGGATGTAACATCCCTAGTAAATAATGAATAAAGAATTTTCATATTTATTAATATTTACAAATTAAATATTAATTTTAATTAAAAGGGGTTTCTACGTTCGATAGCGTACTCGGTACGCAACGATGAGTTTCTTTGAAAACTTACGTTGCACACAAGTAATTAAATAATATTATTTTAAATGGTAGTTAACTAAAATATGATTATATATGTTTGTTAAATTTTTATACATTTATGTAATAAAGGATAAAGGATTAAAATACGAAAATAATTCAATTTTAGGCTTATATACTCTAATTTTCACGAAAGGTCCACTTATCACCTTTTGACGGCGAACCGTCATTAAATATAGTTTTGATCGATCTTATAAATTATATTGGACCAAATATAACTCTTCTTTAGAATCGGGACATCAAAATTTACTTTGGGTAAATTTTTGGTACCTTTCTGATAAAGTTCATTTTTTTAACGAATAGTGTAAAATGTTGTATTTTAATTCAAAACCACTTTTTAATCTAATTTATTTATATGATTATATTATCTTTTGAATTGGTTTTAAAGTGAAATTAGAAAATATTTTTACCATTAAATCCAATTGTGGTCGTTGGAATTAATTTCACTTTGAAATCAGACTTAAACTATAGTCAATCTTTTGATACTTATTGTTTCATAAAAACACGTTATTTGCTCTGACAGCGGGAATTAATTATTAAATTAATTAATTTGACTTATATGTTTTGAATTTTGTAAAATGGACTTCATTTTTGAATTCGTAATATCAAATATAGCTTAGGGTGAATTTTTGGAATTTTTCTGAAAAACATCAATTTTTGATGAATAGTGAAATCACTAAGTGGTACTTATAAAGACTGATTTTCCGTTTAAATGAAATTTTGCCATCATTGTGTTTTGAATTTCAAAAATCCTACATACATGGTTGTCATTAAGAAGTAAAATATGGTTCAATGAGAATATAATAATTTTTTTTGTGAATAGTAACTTATTATGTTCTTAATCGCGATTAGTGGTAATTAGTGTAGTTTAAGGTAAAAATAATGCTTTAATAAAATAACATGAGCTTGACACATGTCCTACCCTCATTGGTTGTGTCATGGACGACCAAGACAAGCCATGGGTCATCTTGGGGACCCCATGGATCCACTTTTGTTGGGAAATGACATAAATAACTTTTTATTTAATGTAAAAGTAAAAATGACACAAACATAATATGTTTTAAGAACAAAAATTTTACATGGGGATATAAAGATCATATTTTTAATTATAAATAGTCATTGGAAAGAGAAAAAAATTTCCTACATCATAGTATTTTTTTTATAATTTTTAGACATTAAATAAATTAAATTATATATGACATAATAATGATGTAGTGATGACATCATTATTTGACGATTTAAATAAAATGGAAAGATAATGTAAAATCTATGGACTAAACATGTCCAAAACTTATTGGATGGGTGTATTTAGAACCCTTATCACCTTATCCACGAATTCTATCAATTTGGGACCTTTTAAAACCGAAACACATTTTCAAATAAAGTAATATTTCTTTACTTTCCAAAAGTGCCCCTCCTCTCCTCTTATAAAAGGCCCCCACCTCTACCTCATTTCACACACTCCTCAAGCCTTTGGTTTGGCCAAACCCTGCCCGTTTACTATCTCCACATCCCTCTCCTCATCCTAGAGGATTCCCTTTGTGCAGAATCATTTCAAAGGAAGCCTTTAGGCTCAAATGAAAATGAGTTACACTTTTAAAGGTAATTCATTCTCTCTTGTTAATTTGTTTTATTTTTCTTCTCCAACCCTCTAAACTCTTTTTATTTACTTATTTTGTAACAACACAAGTATCTTAAATATACTAGTATGTTGTTATAAGATTTATTTGAGCTAAACTCTCACACAACTACATAAAATGGTTAAAGAACATACGGTTTCGTGGATGGCGAAATTCTGCCTCCCGAAACGATGATTGTTCAATACTCATTTAACACCTTCAAAGGTGGAAATTATGATGTCGCTATTTTTATATATGATATATAATATGTTTATTGTTTCTTTAAGCTTCTGTATTTTTCATTTTGG
Source organism: Viscum album (assembly GCA_963277665.1). Lineage (NCBI taxonomy): Eukaryota > Viridiplantae > Streptophyta > Magnoliopsida > Santalales > Viscaceae > Viscum > Viscum album. The sequence continues at coordinate 22,099,531 of OY728120.1, read as the reverse complement.
GCATACCTTTATGGTTTCCATTATGGGTAAACACGATATCTTCATTTAATGAAGTGCGGACTACCGCCCCCTCAAAGTGATGTGATTTGTTAATGAAATATGTGGGACGTGTAAAGGATGGATTTAAAGTTATTATATATGATGTTATACTGGAATTATAATATACCTCTATATAATTATTATTTATTTTCATTAACGTATGAGATAGAAATGAAAGTAGCGTTCATGCGTACGTACGGCTTACCGTCTCCATGAACGGTGCATTTCATTTCTTATCCCCAAATGTAATGTACTATTAAAAGTACATGTATATAATGGATATATATAATTAATGATATATCTAAATGATGAATATAATTCTGGAATTAAAATATACATACATCTCATTTAGATTTAATTCCATTAATATGACAAAGAAATGAAAGTAGCGTTCATGCGTACGTAAGGCTTACCGTCTCCATGAACGGTGCATTTCATTTCTTACCTATAAATGATTATGTAATATTATAAATACATGTATATGTTGGATATATATGATACATAATATATCCAAATCGGGAATTTCATTCTGGATATAAAGAACCTTTGACCACACGAACAATATGTAATTTTAAGAAATCCACTTTCGACTTAAGAACCAAATATTGACAAAACAAACATTATTAACTTAAATGGTTACATAATGTTTATAACATGGCAATAAGTGATATAAAAAGAATAATGAACTTTAAAAAGGTTCTTAATCAAGTATAAATTAACTCAAGTTTATTATTCAGGACGTTAAAGAAGGATCGAGTCAAGTCGGACCCGAGGTAAGGGACTTCGTCTCAATCTCCTTTCATTGAGGCATATTTCTTTTTATACACAACTTTCATTTATACGGTGTATAAACCCCTTTTACTTTTACTTTTATACAAAAGGAATCTTTTTCTACAAAGTGTTATACAAAAAGATAAAAAGGGATGTTTCTTTTAACATACGCGGCGACAATAACCTTTTCCGCCACCGCGAGTATTATTTGGTCTTTGGGTTTCTCAAAAAGCCGTAATGTTTTTAGAATAAAATAAATACCATATACTCTTTTAAGTATTTTGGTATTGAAAATGGTTTTGAAAAAGGATTCTATTATGTCAATATATTTATGATATACTATGATTGAAATGTGGAAATGTTATCATTACATTATATTGGTTTTATGTTTTATGATTTTATACTGGTACTTGGACATTTTAACAGGTGGTTACGTTATATACCATATGACGGGTGGTTAGGTTATAACCTCCAATGCATTGGGTATGGAAGTTGGCCGTATGGCTATTCCATTATGTATGTATGGAAATTGGCCGTATGGCTATTCCATTAAGTGATATGTGTGGAAGTCGACCGTATGGTTATTCCACTTAAGTATGTTTATGTCCCAAGTTACCTTTATAAATGTTATGTGTTATTTTTATGGATTTTATGGTAATCATTTGGTTACAAAAAGGTAAGTAATGATAATTTATTCAGTGAAGAGTTTTTACAACTTCATGAAGGTGAAGGTATTACTTTGATAGAGTATACATGGTTTACTTGATTTTGACAAACTAACAGTTTTCATTCTTTGTGTATCCCTTACTGAGCTTTTTATGCTCACCCCAAGTTTTTTTTTGAAATGTTTTCACAGGACTTAATGTGGAATAAGGTCAAGGATGGGATCAAGGGAATTTCATCCTATATAAAACATGGAACTAGACATGTTTCTTTTAAGAGTTTTTTATTTATATATGGAAACTTAGTAGAAGTGACTACTTTGTAATCTTTTGAGATGTAATAGTTATGTTCTAATTCTCTAAAACTCTAAACCTGAAAAGATCCTCAACGTGTAATCTTGTGATAACTCAAGATTAAGTAATGTTTACGGCTGGGGCCTTATAGTTGGTATCAGAGGTCGGTTTAGACAACTTTAGGAGTTAGAAAAGTGTTAAATTATAATATGATTGAAATGATATAGCATTTATGGATTACCATGTTGCTTCGCCTAAGATATTTCTATGTTCAGAATGGTTTTCCACAGAGGAAACAAAGCAGCTATGTTGGGACGACATCAGGAGGAAGATAAACTTCCAAATCAGCAACCTGAGATGGTCGGAATCGGAACTGAACAGTTTGTTGTAGTGATGGCACAGTTGACTCAGGCTATAAATGGTGGTGGTATCCATGCACGAGATCAGCCAGATCAACCGCAGAGGAACATGTCAGTGGTGGAACATTTCATGAGGCAACATCCCCCATCATTCAGAGGATCATCTGACCCTGTGCAAGCTGAAGTGTGGATTAATGAACTGGAGAAGATTTTTGATGTCATGGGGTGTTCAGAACATCAAAAGGTTAGTCTTGCTGTTTACCGTTTTGAAGGTGAAGCTGATCAGTGGTGGTCGATGGTGAAAAATATAAGGGATAGTGATGATATTGAGGATCTTCACTGGGACAAATTCAAAGGTATGTTTCTTGAGAAATATTTTCCTAAGTTGGTTCGTCTTAGGATGGAAAAACAGTTCCTAGAATTGAGGCAAGAGGATGATTCAGTGGCTGCTTATGAAGAAAAGTTCACTCGATTGGCAAGGTATGCTCCAAACTTCATACGAGATCATGATAGTAAAATAAACCGTTTTTACTCAGGGTTAAAGACAAAGTATTGAAGGGCTTTAGCTTCTCGTGAGTTCAAAAGTTATGAAAAACTTTTTAGATGTGCGGAGAAGGTGGAAATGAAGTTCACCGATGATCAAGTGTTCTATGACAAACAACAGAATAAGAGGTCTAGTTGGCAGGCAAAGGGGAAGAATTCATCAAAGAAGCAAGAAGGTAAGAAAACCAAATATCCATCCTGTGAGAAGTGTGGTAAAATGAATCCTTTAGAATGTTTATCCATGTCTGGTAAGTGCTTTCGGTGTGGTAAGTCTGGTCATATTGCTCGTAACTGTAAGGAAGATGATCAAGCAGGAAATGAAAAGCCAACGGTAAGATGTTTTAAGTGTAATGAAATGGGTAATTATGCAAACGAGTGTCCAACGAAGAACTCAACTAGGAGAATGTAGCCAGACTACAAGCAGAAAGGGGTGGTGAAATCCTTTGCAACAACTTTAGCAGATGTTGGGCCATCGAATGAAGTGGTATCAGCTCTAGGAAGCTCAGTATTTCTCGAAGATTGACTTGAGGTCGGGGTACCATCAGTTGAAAGAAAAAGAAGAAGACGTTCTTAAGACTGCATTCCATACTAGATATGGCCATTATGAATTTGTAGTTATGCCTTTTGGGTTAACCAATGCACCTGCTGTATTCATGGACCTTATGAATAAAATTTTCCATCAGTTCTTGGATAAGTTTGTGTTTGTGTTTTGAGGTTTGGGAATAGGATATGTGTTCCTTGTGATTCACAGTTGAAGAATGAGTTGTTATGTGAGGCTCATAGTTCCCCGTTTTTAGTTCATCCTGGAAGTACTAAGATGTACAGAGAACTGAAGGAGTATTAGTGGTGGGATGGAATGAAAAGAGACATTGCTGATTTTACTGTGAAGTGTTTGACATGTCAATAGTTTAAAGCAGAGAGGCAGTTACCGAAAGGGATGCTTCAGCCTTTACCAGTGCCAGAGTGGAAATGGGAGAATATATCCATGGACTTTGTTATTGGATTACCGAAGACATCTTTAGGTAATAATGAAATCTGGGTTATTGTTGATCGCTTGACCAAATCTGCTCATTTCCTTTCTATACGAGATACTTTCACTCTTGATCAACTTTCCCGTTTGTATCTTAAAGAGATAGTCAGGTTACATGGAGTTCCTCTCTCCATTGTATCATATCGTGATCCCAGGTTTACATCAAACTTTTGGAAAGGCCTTCAGATGTCGTTGGGTACTGAATTAAAGTTTAGTACAGATTTTCATCCTCAATTAGATGGGAAGTCAGAACGAACAGTCCAGACATTGGAGGATATGCTACGAGCTTGTTCTATGGATTATCAGGGAAGTTAGGACCAACAACATTCATTGGTTGAGTTTTCTTATAATAACAGTTTTCATTCCAGTAAACAGATGTCACCATTTGATGCATTATATAGGAAGCGGTGTCGAACTCCAGCATTTTGGAATGAAGTGGGTGAAAGGAAGCTGATGGGACCAGAATTGGTAGAAGAGATGGCAGAAATAGTTCAGTTGATTCGGAAGCACATGAGAACAGTTCAGAGCAGGCAGAAGGGTTATGTGGATAACCGGAGGAAGGATCTATCTTTCGAGGTAGGTGATAATGTTTTTGTCAAGGTTTCTCCTTGGAAAAGTGTGATGAGATTTGGTAAGAAAGGAAATATGAGTCTAAGGTTTATTGGACCATATGAAATTCTGTAGAGAGTTGGATCAGTTGCATACCGGGTGGCTTTACCTCTGAGTTTATCTTAGGTACACAATGTTTTTCATGTTTCAATGTTGAAGAAATATATGCCAGATCCATCTCATGTTTTGAGTCCAGAGGTAGTTCAGATGGAGGAGAACCTATATTATGAGGAACAACCAGTCGAGATTCTTGACCACAGGGAGTAGGTGTTACGGAATAAGGTGATTCATCAGGTAATGGTTTTGTGGAAAAACCATGTGATTGAAGAGGCAACGTGAGAATCTGAAAATGCTATGAGGGATAAATACCCCCACTTATTTTGATAAGTGAATAAAATTGCGAGGACGCAATTCCCAAAATGGGGGAAGGATGTAACATCCCGGGTAAATAATGAATAAAGAATTTTCATATTTATTAATATTTACGAATTAAATATTAATTTTAATTAAAAGGGGTTTCTACGTTCGATAGCGTACTCGGTACGCAACGATGAGTTTCTTTGAAAACTTACGTTGCACACAAGTAATAAAATAATATTATTTTAAATGGTAGTTAACACATAGCCGTTGTATTGGCGCGAATGAATAGAAATAACCAAAATATGATTATATATGTTTTTTAAATGTTTATACATTTATCTAATAAAGGATAAAGGCTTAAAATATGAAAATAATTCAATTTTAGGCTTATATACTCTAATTTTCACGAAAGGTCCACTTATCACCTTTTGACGGTGAACCGTCATTAAATATAGTTTTGATTGATCTTATAAATTCTATTGGACCAAATATAACTATTATTTAGAATCAGGACATCAAAATTTACTTTGTGTAAATTTTTGGTACCTTTCTGATAAAGTTCATTTTTTTAATGAATAGTGTATACTGTTGTATTTTAATTCAAAACCTCTTTTTAATCTAATTTATTTATATGATTAGATTATCTTTTGAATTGGTTTTAAATTGAAATTAGAAAATATTTTTACCATTAAATCCAATAGTGGTCGTTGGAATTAATTTCACTTTGAAATCAGACTTAAACTATAGTCAATCTTTTAATACTTATTGTTTCATAAAAACACGCTATTTGCTCTGATAGCGGGAATTAATTATTAAATTTATTAATTTGACTTATATGTTTTGAATTTTGTAAAATGGACTTCATTTTTGAATTCGTAATATCAAATATATCTTAGGGTGAATTTTTGGAATTTTTCTGAAAAACATCAATTTTTGATGAATAGTGAAATCACTAAGTGGTACTTATAAAGACTGATTTTCCGTTTAAATGAAATTTTTCCATCATTGTGTTTTGAATTTCAAAAATCTGAAATAAATGGTTGTCATTAAGAAGTAATATGTGGTTCAATGAGATTATAATAATTTTTTGGTTAATAGTAACTTATTATGTTCTTAATCGCGATTAGTGGTAATTAGTGTAGTTTAAGGTAAAAATAATGCTTTAATAAAATAATATGAGGATGACACATGTCCTACCCTCATTGGTTGTGCATTGTCCGACCAAGACAAGCCATGGGTCAACTTGGAGACCCCATGGATCCACTTTTGTTGGGAAATGACATAAATAACTTTTTATTTAATGTAAAAGTAAAAATGACACAAACATAATATGTTTTACGAAAACAATTATTACATGGGGTTATAAAGATTAGATTTTTGATTATAAATAGTAATTGGAAAGATAAAAAGATTTAATACATCATAGTATTTTTTTTATAATTTTAGACATTAAATAAATTAAATTATTTATGACATAATAATGATGCAGCGATGACATCATTATTTGACGATTTAAATAAAATGGAAAGATAATGTAAAATCTATGAACTAAACATGTCCAAAACTTATTGGATGGGTGGATTTCGAAGCCTTATCACCTTATCCACGACTTATATCAATGTGGGACCTTTTAAAATCGAAACACATTTTCAAATAAAGTAACATTTCTTTACTTTCCAAAAGTGTCGCTCCTCTCCTCTTATAAAAGGCCCACACCTCTACCTCATTTCACACTCCTCAAGCCTTTAGCTCGGCCAACCCCTACCCATTTACTCTCTAAACATCCCTCTCCTAATCCTAGAGGATTACCTTTGGGAATAATCCTTTCAAAGGAAGCCTTTAGGCTCAAATCAAAAGGAGTTACACTTTTAAAGGTAATTCATTCTCTCTTGTTCATTTGTTTTATTTTGCTTCTCCAACCCTCTAAACTCTTTTTATTTACTTATTTTGTAACAAAAACAGTATCTTAAATATACTAGGATGTTTTTATAAGATTTATTCTAGCTACACTCTCACACAACTACATCAAATGGTTAAAGAACATATGGTTTCCGTGGATGGCGAAATTCTGCCTCCCGAAACGATGATTGTTCAATACTCATTTAACACCTTCAAAGGTGGCCATTATGATGTCACTATTTTTATATATGATATATAATATGTTTGTTTTTTCTTTAAGCTTCTGTATTTTTCATTTTGGGCATACCTTTATGATTTCCATTATGGGTAAACACGATATCTTCATTTAAGGAAGTGCGGACTACCGCCCCCTCAAAGTGATGTGATTCGTTAATGCCATATGTGGGATGTGTAAAGGACGGATTTAAAGTTATTATATATGATGTTATACTGGAATTATAATATACCTCTATATCATTATTATTTCTTTCCATTAAAGTGTGAGATATAAATGAAAGTAGTGTTCATGCGTACGTACGGATTACCGTCTCCGTGAACGGTGCATTTCATTTCTTATCCCCAAATGTAATGTACTATTAAAAGTACATGTATATAATGGATATATATAATTAATGATATATATAAATGATGAATATAATTCTGGAATTAAAATATACATACCTCTCATTTAGTTTTAATTCCATTAATATGACAAAGAAATGAAAGTAGCGTTCATACATACGTGCGGCTTACCGTCTCCATGAACGGTGCATTTCATTTCTTACATCGAAATGATTATGTAATATTATAAATACATGTATATTATGGATATATATGATACATATTATATCCAAATCGGGAATTTCATTCTGGATATAAAGAACCTTTGACCACACGAACAACATGTAATTGTAAGAAGTCCACTTTTGACTTAAGAACCAAATATTGACAAAACAAACATTATTAACTTAAATGGTTACATAATGTTTATAACATGGAAATAAGTGATATAAAACGAATAATGATCTTTAAAAAGGTTCTTAATCAAGTATAAATTAACTCAAGTTTATTATTCAGGACGTTAAAGAACGATCGAGTCAAGTCGGACCTGAGGTAAGGGACTTCGTCTCAATCTCCTTTCATTGTGGCATATTTCTTTTTGTACAAAACATTCTTTTATACGGTGTATAAACCCCTTAGACTTTTAGTTTTATACAAAAGGAATCTTTTTCTAAAAAGCATTTTACAAAACAATAAAAAGGAATGTTTCTTTTAACGTACGCGGCGACAACAACCTTTTCCACCACCGCGAGTATTATTTGGTCTTTGGCTTTCTCAACAAGCCGTAATGTTTTGAGAATAAAATAAATACCATATACTCTTTTATCTAATTTGGTATTGAAAATGGTTTTGAAAAAGGATTCTATTATGTCAATATATTTATGATATATTGTGATTGAAATGTGGAAATGTTATCATTCCATTATATTGGTTTTATGTTTTATGATTTTATACTGGTATTTGGACATTTTAACGGGTGGTTACGTTATAAAGCATATGACGGGTGGTGCCGTGAATACCAGGATGGGTGGTTACGTTATAACCTCCAATGCATTGGGTATGGAAGTCGGCTGTATGGCTATTCCATTAAGTATGTATGGAAATTGGTCGTATGGCTATTCCATTAAGTGATATGTGTGGAAGTCGACCGTATGGTTATTCCACTTAAGTATGTTTATGTCCCAAGTTACCTTTATAAATGTTATGTGTTCTTTTGATGGATTTTATGGTAATTCTTTGGTTAAAAAAAGGTATTTAATGATACTTTATTCAGTGAAGAGTTTTTACAACTTCATGAAGGTGAAGGTATTACTTTGATAGAGTATACATGGTTTACTTGATTTTGAAAAACTAACAGTTTTCATTCTTTGTGTATCCCTTACTGAGCTTTTTATGCTCACCCCAAGTTTTTTTTGAAATTTTTTCACAGGACTTAATGTGGAATAAGGTCAAGGATGGGATCAAGGGAATGTCATCCTATATAAAACATGGAACTAGTCATGTTTCTTTTAAGAGTTTTTTATTTATTTGTGGAAACATAGTAGAAGTGACTACTTTGTAATCTTTTGAGATGTAATAGTTATGTTCTAATTTTCTAAAACTCTAAACCTGAAAAGATCCTCAACATGTAATCTTGTGATAACTCAAGATTAAGTAAGGTTTAAGGCTGGGGCCTTATAGTTAGGGATATTGAGAGAGTATTTGGGAAAAGGTTGGCAAAGAAAAACGGATTTTAAGGTGTTAATAAGGTGGTAGAGATGGGGGACTTTTATAAGAGTAGAGGAGGGGCACTTTTGGATTGTCAAGAAATGTTACCTTATTATATAATGCGTTTTGGATTTTAAAGGTCCCAAAAATATATATGTCTAGGATAAGGTGATAAGGGTTATAAATATACTCATCCAATAGGTTTTTTAAAACTGTAAGTCTTAGATTTTACATTATCATTTCATTTTATTTAAATAGTTAATTAGTGAGGTAATTGCTGCATCATCATGATGTCATAATTAAATTAATTTATTTAATGTCTAAAAATTATAAAAAAATAATATTCTGTAGGAAATATTTTTATCTTTCCAATAACTATTTATAGTGAAAAATAGGACTTCTATAATCCCATGTAAAACATGTTTTAGTAAAACAATACATGTTTGTGACATTTTTATTTTAACTTTAAATAAAATGTTATTAATGTCATTTTCTTACCCAAGTGGCTCCATGGGGTCCCCAAGTTGACCCATGGATTTTATGGGTCGTCCATGACTCATACAATAATGGTATGACATGTTTCAAGTTAATTTCATATTATTATAACATTTTTTACCTTAAATTACACTAATTACCTTTAATTGCGATTAATAATACATAGAAGTTACTATTCACCAAAAAATTATTTTAATCCCATTGAATAAAATTTTACTTCCTAATGACATCCATGTATGTCGGATTTTTAAAAATCAAATCACAGAAGTGGTAATGTTTCATTTAAACAAAAAATCAGTTTTTTAACTTCCACTTCATGGTTTCACTATTCATCAAAAATTGACGTTTTTCAGAAAAATACCAAAAATTTACCAAAGCTATATTTGTTATTCTAAATTCAAAAATGATTTATATTTTTCAAAATTAAAAACATATCTGTTGCATTAATTAATTTAATAAGTAATTCTCGTTGTCAAAACAAATAGAGTGTTTTTAAGAAACAATATTAATCAAAATATTGACAATTATTTATGTCCAATTTCAAAGTGAAATTAATTCTAATGAAAAACATTGGATAAAATGGTAGAATTATATCCTAATTATACTTTTAAACCACTAAATATTATAATTTGTCACTATAAAATATTTTTATTAAAAATGTTTTTTAAGTATTATTCACTATTCATTGAATATTGGATGTTCTGAGAAAAATATAAATAATTAAACATAGGCTAATTTGGATATTCCGAATAGAAAAATTAAGTCCATTTTGAAATTTAAAATTTATATAATTTGAAAAATTGGGTATTACTGTTCATAACTTCTACATTGATTGGTCGTGGGGTGTTAGAATATCGAACTTTTGTACAATGGAAGCTATTGCATTATTGAAAGAGAAGCGTACCGTGGAAGCTTGGAGTGTTACATTCTCCCCTCCTTCAATAAATTGTGTCCACAAAATTTCAATAATATTACCAAATAAAAATTCCTAGGAGGTTCTTCATCATAAGTTCCTCGGGTTCCCACATTTCCTCTTCTATTTATGGTTCCTCCATAGAACTTTTACCAGACGATTCGTCCGGTTTGTCAGCAGTTGTTCTCTCGTATCCAGAATCCTGACAGGCTCTTCAGAATAAGATAGATCGGGTTCCAGTTCTAATTCCCCATAGTTGAGTACATGCATTGGGTCAGGCATGTATTTTCTCAATAGTGATACATGGAACACATCGTGAACTTTAGAGAGACTTGGAGGCATTGCCAAATGGTAAGCTACACCCCCAATTCGTTCTAGAATTTCAATTGGTCCGATGTATCTGGGACTTAATTGTCCCTTATTACCGAATCGTATAACTCACTTCCATTGAGATACCTTCAAGAAAACATGATCTCCTACATGAAATTCCAAATCCTTCCTTTGGTTATCAGCATAGCTCTTCTGCCTATTTTCAGCTACATTGATGTGGTTTCGGATTACATTCAACTTTTCCATCATTTCCTCAACATGTTCTGGGTCTACGAATTTTATTTCACCAACATCATCCCAATAGGTTTGTGTGCGACATCTCTTTATGAATAATGCTTCATATGGTGCCATCTGAATACTTTAATGGAAGCTATTATAATAGGAAAATTCTACCAGAGGTAAATATTGATCCCACATACCCTAAAAGTCAAGTGAGCATGATCTCAACATGTCTTCTAAGGTTTTAATGGTCCGTTATGATTTTCCATCTGTTTGAGGGAGGTAAGCAGTGCTCAAACAAAGTTCAGTGTCCAGGGCTTTCTGACAACTTTTCCAGAATCATGATGTAAAATGGGGATCATGATCTGAAACAATCGATAGGTGTAATCCATGAAGTCTTACATCATTGTTAATATACAGTCTTGACAAACATTCAAGTGGTAAATCTTATCTTATAGAATGAAAATGTGTTAACTTGGTAAGACGATCAACAATGACCCATATTTCATCATTCTTACTAGGAGTATTTTGTAGTCCCATGAAAAATCCCATAATAATATTATCCCATTTTCAATCAGGTATGGGAAGTGGTTGCATAACTCCTTCTGAAAGTTGCCTCCTATATTTCACTTATTGACAATCCATGCATCTTGACACAAAATCAGCAATCTACCTCTTCATTTTGTCCCCCCAAAAATTTCCCTTCAAATCTCTGTACATCTTAGTGCTACCAGGGTGTATAGAAAAATTGGAACTATGAGAATCATCCAATAATTCCTTTTTTAGACCAGCTATATCAGGAACACAAAGTCTCTTACCAAATTTCAAAATTCTATATTCATACACAAAGTCACTAAATCTCCTATCTATCACAGCTTTAATATTCTTTGGAAACTCTTCAAGATCAGTCTGAGAACTCACGATCCTTTCTAGTAAATATGTTTTGGAAACCATTTGAAAAATCATTTATGTTTCACCTTCCATAGTTATTCCCAAGTCCATCTTCAATAGATCCATGAAAAAAAGATCCCTTTCAATTCTCATATTGTTCAAAACTCCAATATCTTCTCTGCTCAAAGCATATTCCACCTTATATTCCTTCCCCAGGTGGTACTGTATCGTGAAATCATAATCCTAGAGTAATTCAAGTCATCTCCTTTGCCTCATGTGGAGTACTTTTTGTGAGAAAATATACTTCAAACTCTGGTGATCAGTATAAATATCACATTTTTCACCATATAGGTAGTGTCTCCATATCTTAAAAGCAAAGATCATAGTTTCTAACTCGAAATCATAAGTAGGATAGTTTTTCTCACGAATTTTCAACTGTCATGATGCATAGGCAATAACCCTATCATTATGCATAAGGACACAACCGAGTCCTTTCTTTGATGCATCACTATAAATAACGAACCCATAATTCCACGATGGTAGAGTCAATATAGGAGCATTGACTAATATTCTATTTAGTTCTTCGAAACATTCTTCACACTCTTTTGTCAAAATAAATTTAACCCCTTTTCATGTCAGCTTCATTAATTGGTTATCCAATTAGGAAAAATTATGGACAAAACATCTATAATAACCTACTAAACTAATAAAACTGCATACCTCAGTTATTATTGTCAGTGATGGACATTCTTGTATCTCTCTTATCATAGAAGGATCAACAAAGATTCTATCCATAGAGACAATGTGTCCATGAAAAGAAATCGAATGAAGTTAGAATTCACACTTTCTAAACATCCAATATAATTTGTATCTTCTAAGAGTATTTAGACTAATTCTCTAGTGATTTTCATGATCTTCATAGCTTTTTGAGTATACCAAGATATCATCAATAAATACCACTATGATGTAATCAAGATATTTCTTGAAAACTCTATTCATTAGATCCATGGAGACAGAGGGTGCATTGGTCAATCGAAAAGGCATTACTGTAAACTCATAATTACTGTACCTAGTTCGAAATATTTTCTTCTAAATGTCTTCCTTCTTCAGACACAACTGATGATATCCAGATCGAAGGTCAATCTTTGAAAAGTATTGAGATCCATGTAGTTGGTCGAATAAATACTCAATGCGAGGTAGGGGATACTTGTTCTTTATTGTTATAGCATTGATCACTCTGTAGTTGTTACATAACCTCATAGATCCATCTTTCTTTTTAACAAAAAGAATAGGGGCTCCCCATGGAGAAAAATTAAGGCGAATAAATCCCTTATTACTCAATTCCTCTAGTTGTTTCTTTAGTTACACTAATTCCATAGTGGCCATTCTATATGGGGTCTTCTATATGAGCCTTGAACTAGGCATTAGGTCAATTGAAAACTCAACTTCTCATTCTGGAGGATTCCCAGGTAAATCTTCTAGAAACACATCAACATATTCACTCACAATAGGTACATCATCTATTTGTACATTCCCTTCCTCACCTATAGTTATTTCTTTCTCTTCCTCCCCAATAAGTGAATTTAGTTGGGCTACTGGGGGTGGATCTTGATAAGCATTAGGTGGTGACGATTCAGCTCTAAATACAAGGTGTTCTTTATCATCATCATCAAAAATCATAACCTCCTTCTTCATACAATAAATCATCACATCATGGTCCGAAATCCAATCCATACCAAGGATTATATCAAATTCAATCATGGGTATGACATTGAGATCAAAGGATAAAGAACATTTATGTGCTCTAATGGGAATTGATTCACAAAACATTTTTGCAATGATATTCCCCTTAGGATTTTTGACATACAACTCCCTTGTTAAATCAAATTTGAAATATCTATTTTTATTAGTGAAATGGGAAGATATGAAACAATGAGATGATCCAGAATCAAATAATGAATTATCTAAACTTGAGGAAACCATTAATTTACCTTTCACCATGACTTTCGGAGATTCTACCTCAACAGTAGTTATAGCATAACCTTGTCCTTGATCCCTTGGCCTGTTTTGAGGTAAGTTCCCCTGAGGCTTAGAACATTCATTTGCATAATGTCTCATCTCCCTAAAATTGTAGCAATGAAAATCAGTAGCTTCTTTAATCCCATTGCAATCACGGGCTTGGTGGCCATTTTAACTACACTTGTAACAGACTCTCATTCCTTTCAAGCATGTACTAGGGTGTCTCTTCCCACATTTACTACAGGATGGATAATAAACATTTCCCTTCTTCCCCTTATTTCCATTTCCAGAGTGATCAGAAGATCACTTCTTCTCTTTCTTTGCTTTAAAGTCGTAAGACATAGAGAATTCATTTTCTGTCTTAATAGCGCAAGAGACAATGTCTTCGTATAAAGAGAAGTATTGTGAGACCAAAGCTTGATAGAGAAATGGTTTTAAACCATCAATGAAATGATCAATATTACTTCTTGGGATATGTACATAATCTGCAGCATACCTTGATAACCTTTTAATGTTAGCCTCATACTTTGCAACATTCTCATCCTCCTTTTGTCTCAGACTCAGAAATTGACTTTCCCTATCTTCTCTATGGTCACTAGGAAAGTATTTTTCTAAGAAAATCTCTTTGAACTCCCTCTATTCCATATTTTATACTTCATCATCTTTCTTCATGATTTGAATCAATTTCTACCATTTATCAGTATCTCCAGTGAGGCGGTAAACTACCATGATAACCTTTTCCCTTTCACTACTCCACAAGGAATGAAATACTTTCTCTAAGGAATTTTTCCATTGCTCAGCTACTAAGGAATTTTTACTTCAATTGAATGTTGGTGGTTGTTGCGTCATGAAGCAGTCTATCATTGATCCTCCATGTTGTGGATTAGGGTGCTCCATACGAGTAAGGTTATTATTCATAACCAGAGTGTGTTGCCCCAGTATGGTGATATGTTGATAAGCACCAGTTGTACCACCAGCTCCAATGTAATTAACTTGAGAAGGAGGGAAATCCTTACATGGAGTGCGTGCATTGATATGGTTTCCATTCCTTCCACTAGGTGACATTTCTAAACAATGTCATAAACTAGATTCGTTTATGAATCGAAATACATTATAACAATCTTGAAAAAAAATTAACATAATTTGAACTATTTATGGATATAATCCATAATCGTAAAAATGTAATCTTTGAGGAAGAATATACTCATAAACCCTTCATAATTTTTTGTAAAGAAAATGAGAATTATCATAATCATATCTGCCGGGAGTGTCGTAACCAAGAGTGCAGCAAGACCCATTGTCGTGCACCAGTTCCCATTCAAGTCTAGCTCAAAGCAGTGTTTTTGAGATTTACCCTTAGGTACATCTGTTCCAGAGTCGCCTCAACCTGCTCGTATCCATATAGGGATGTATTGCTTGGAAAGCTCACAAAATCTATATTATACCAAAATTCTAGGATGTTATTCTATACTAATCCCCAATGTCTATCTTAGGGGTATGTTCTCTAATTAGAGTTTTTCAAAATCTAGCTTCCAAGGTTAGTACTAAACTGCCTCTGATAACAACTATAATGCCCCAACCCCATTTACCCAAAGTCAGTTCATTATTACATAACATTGGAATGATCATAAGATATCAAGTCTCGAAAGACCGATTAGTTTAGTAGCCTTGGAAACACTAGATATATTCATAAGTCTTACACTACGTCATAAAGAAAAAAAACTACAAAAACATATTGGCTTCATATCCCCTCATACTATCCCTGCAGGTCATTCATAAAATGCTTCTTCACATCCTGGAAAAATTAAAACCATAAAAGGGGTGAGCTCTGATGCTCAGTGAGGATTACAATATAGCAGAGACTTTTATACATAAACATAAACATTTAAGGCAATGTATAACTAAAACAAAATCCATTTAATGTTTAACATCATCATAATATGGCAAAAGTAAAATAGAATAATTCTATTTACTTATTCACATGGACATTCTAGTAGTCAAATAATCACATGCAATATCAACAACAACTTTCATAATGATGGAATGCATAATTCCAAACTATCATAACCACATAGTCAAGGCCTTGTGCCAAGACTACAAATTAGATTTTGTCAAGGCCTTGTGCCAAGACACTAGATTGTCTCATGAGACCTACCGATGCATCGAGGAGATATAGTGGGCTCCACCTGTCACTTATTTAGTCCAATGAATTCCTTTTAAGAAAATGTTTAAACATATCAAAAACAATTCCCAAGAACCATAAAATTATCGTACCACATAAAATATGCATAAAGGAAATATAAAATTACCACATTTCAATCACAAGGTATCAATAAAAAACATTGATAGAATAAAAACATTAACAACACCATTTTCAATACCAAAATAAAAGAAAAGTAAAACATGGTATTTATTTTTGATTTTAAAAAAGTTATGGCTTGTAGACGAAGCCGGAACTCAAATAATGGTCACATCGACAGAGAAGTTATTGTCACCGCATACGTATGACAAAAAAAAATTCCTTTTTGTCATTTAGTAAAATTATTAGTATAAAAAGATTAATTTTTAATAAATGTAAAAGTAAAAGTGTATTATACACCTTATAAAATAATGTTCTATATAAAACAAAATATTCCTCAATGAAATGAGATTGAGACGATGTCCCTTACCTCGTGTTCGAATTGACTCGATCATTCTTTAACCTCCTGAAAAATAAACTAGGGTTAATTTTCACTTGATTAAGAACCTTTTTCATGTTGATTATTCCTTTTATATCACTTATTACCATGTTATGAACATTTTGTAATTATTTAAGTTAATAACAGCTGTTTTGTCGATCTTTGGTCCTTCAGTCAAAAATAAACTTATTATAATTACAAGTTGTTTACGTGGTAAAATATTCATTATATCCAAAATTATATTCATGAAGTAGATATAATTTCTATGATATATATCCAGTATATAAATTCATTTATAATATTACATAACATTATGAGATAAGAAATGAAATGCACTGTTCATGTAGACGGTAAGGAGTACGTACGCATGAACGCTACATTCATTTCAATTTCGTATTTAATGGAATTAAATCATAATGATATAAACATATATTATAATTCCATTATAATATCATATATAATATCATTTACTCCATCCTTTATACATCTCTCATATGGCATTAACGATTCAAATAACTTCGAGGGGGCGGTAGTCCGAACTACCTAAAATGAAATTATTGCATTTACACATAATGAAAATCATAAAGGTATTCCATAGATGAAAAATACAGAAGCATAAGGAAAACATAAACATAATATATATCATATATAAATATAGTTACATCTTAATGACCACCATGATAGGTGTTAAAAGAATATTTAACAATCATTGTTTCGTGAGGCAGTAATTCACCACCCACAAAAACAGTATGTTCTTTAACCATTAGACGAAGGTGTGTGTAATGGTAAATAAAATACATCTCATAAAAACATCCTAGTATATATAAGATACTGGTTTTGTCACAAAATAATGTATTAAAAAGTGTTTATGGTGTTGGAGAAGCAAAATAAAACAAAATAACATAAAAGAAGACATTACGTTAAAATCGGGTTACTCTTTTTGATTTCAGCCAAAGGCATCCTTGGGAAGACTCATGCACAATGTTTCACTAATAGGAGTAAGTTAGGGATGTTTAGAGAGTATTTGGGAAGTGTTTGGCCGAGACAAATTGTTGTGAAGGTGTGAATAAGGTGGTAGTGGTGGGGGCCTTTTATAAGAGGAGAGGAAGGGAACTTTTGGAATGACAAGAAATGTTACCTTATTATGTAATGAGTTTCAGATATAAAAGGTCCCAAAATTATTTATTTATAGGATAAGGTGATATGGGTTCGAACTCTAATCATACAATATGTTTTTGACAAATGTATGTCTTATATTTTACATTATCTTTTCATTTTATTTAAATCGTTAATTAATGAGGTAATCGCTGCATCATCGTGGTGTCAAACCTAAATTAATTAATTTAAAGTCTAAAAATTATAAAAAAAATAATATGATGAAGTAAATATTTTTATATTTCCAATGACTATTTATAGTAAAAAATATGACTTGTATAAACCCATGTAAAAATTGTTTTAGTAAAACAATACATGTTTGTGACATTTTTATTTCAACTTTAAATAAAACGTTTTTAATTTCATTTTCATACCCAAGCGGCTCCATGGGGTCCCCAAGTTGACCCATGGATTGTTTTGGTCGACCATGGCTCATCCAATACTGGTAAGATATGTGTTAAGGTAATTTCATATTATTATTACATTATTTTTACCTTAAATACCAATAATTACCTTTAATCACGATTAATAAAACTGAAAAGTTACTATTCCCCAAAAAAATTATTTTAATCCCATTGAATCAAATTTTACTTCCTAATCACTACCATGTATGTCGGATTTTTGAAAATCAAATCATAGAAGTGGTAAAATATCATTTAAACAAAATATTAGTTTTTTAACTACCACTTAGTGTTTTCACTATTCATCAAAAATTGATGTTTTTCAGAAAAATACCAAAATTTCACCCTAAGCTATATTTGATATTCCGAATTCAAAAATGATTTTTATTTTAAAAAGTTTCAAAATATATATGTTTCATTAATTAATTTAATTGTTAATTCCTGTTGTAAAAACAAATAGCGTGTCTTTAAGAAACAATATCAATCAAAATATTGACAATTATTTATGTCCTATTTCAAATTGAAATTAATTCTAATGACCACCATTGGATAAAATGGTAAAATTATATACAAATTATACATTAAAACCACTCAATATTATAATTTATCACTATAAATTATTTTGATTAAAAATTTTGTTTTTAAGTATTTTTCACTATTCGTCGAAAATTGGATGTTCTCAGAAAAATACCAAAAATTCAACATAGGCTAATTTCGATATTCCGAATCCAAAAATGAACTCCATTTTGAAATATAAGATTAATAAAATTTCAAAAAGTGGGAATTACTATTCATAACAGCTACTTTGATTGGTCGAGGTGTGTTAGAATCTCGAACATGCGTACAATGCAAGATATTGCATTACTGAAAGAGAAGCGTATAGTGGAACCATATGGTGTTATAGTAATTTATGATAGATGGACATGGTGTGTGAATCCATTATTTTAAATATAAGTTCTTCCATTATTTATGAAACAATATTAAACAGACGAGATGATTTATATAAATTATTTAATATATAATGTTAATTTTAGACATAATGTGAAATAAATATCATCTATTGCAAATAAAAAATGACTTTTCAAAAATAAAAATTAAATAGAATTCCTAGTTTTATTTTAATATTTAATTTTTGGGTGGTTTATTTTTATGATTTTGGTTATTGAACAGTTGCTAAAACACTAGGGGGTTAAAATCTCCCACGCTGTATTTTTTACTTTGAATATGTAGATTTTGTTTTGATATGCACATGTAAATGGAAATATCCATTTGGAAGTGGTGGATATTTTTTTATCTTTGTCACATAGATTATTTGATGTTTCTGATGGAAATGTTTTCCACTAACTTCTTTTATTGTATGGGATATTTTCTTAATATATTTTTATGAAATAAATAATGTTATATATTGGATATTTTTACTTGTTTGATTTAGGAATGTTACTCATTTTGGATTGTCGATCAATTCAACATGCTTCAATATCGTCTATTGTTTTTCCTAGTAATTGGTCTATATTTTATATTTTATATTCCATGATCTATTCTCTACCGAAATCAGATCTGGAATGCCCTTAAGGATATTTTAGATAAGGATTTAGTATTATGTAACTAGTGGGTCTTGGAAGGTGTACGAAAAATAAGTACCATAAAAATGTTTTTCATCATTCTTATCTGTCGTTATACATTTGGGATGTCTTATAATATAATATATATGATTTTTGTGTCCTATGAGTTATGTTATATTAGGTTCTTATCCATATCATACATTGATGAGCCATAGGTCTACTTTGGTGTTTGTAAGAAGTTTGTTATGGAATGTTTTGATATGATAATAGTTGTCCCCTACATTTATATGTTTTTTTATTTACCAATAATGATTTATTTTGATATTGAATATATACTCCTCTATCATTGTTATGAGTATCATTGACCTATTTAAACTAGATGGTTCTTCTAGTGCTTCTTTTAAATGTTCTTTAGTATCATTACCCAAACAAGCCTTTTTAACATTCCCCACGAAGAAGATACTAGTGAACCACAATGAGATAACCCTATAGTGAACCAGAATACACATAGGAAAACAATGTGTTCTATCTAAGACAAATGAAAATCATTAAAACCCATTCTTGTTTACACCCCAATTCTATAAGTTCAGTGGGATTAGAGATATATTCATGATAAAAAGCATCTTGTCAATATCACCCCATTTTCAAAAGAATCAAATGATCTTCAATGGTAATAAAATAGATGGAAAATGATCGATCTTATTCTTGAGTATTAGGTAACACTAAATTATATTTACGTAATGTGTGATACCTTCATTGTAGAAAGAAAATTTTAGTAGTTGGTGGGATCTTCAGGGGAAACGGTGAATAATAAAGTAATATAGTGGATAAAATTTGGTGTTATATTCACTTATATTCTCTATAAATATTCTATGTATTTTAAAAATTTCATAGAGTTCCTCAATCTGATATAGAGTGAAAAAAACAAGTATAGAGTGTTGAAAAATATTTCTGAGATTTTACCATTTTATAATAACTTCATGACTACTAAAAATAAAATTGATTGATGATTTGATATGGCTATACATGATGATATATTATTATAAGTATTCATTTTTAAACATAAATCATACACTGATTTTTTGTATGGAGACTTGATAGGTGACCATGACATGGATGGTATGTTAGGGTTAATAGGAATTCTTTTTCCAAGAAATTTTTATTATATGTGTCACTTTAGATGAAAAAATTTGTTGGATGAGTTACATGGTGGATCTCAACTATTAGTTTCCTAAAGAGTTCAATATGTTCCAAATAGAGGTCCTTGGACTTGCATCTAGTATGGAAATGTGTGGAATTCAAAGACGGTTTGAACTGAGTCACTAAGGATCTATAGATTATGTTGTCACAGATGTAACATGCATAAGTACTCATATATATTTTTAACACCACAAAGTGAAATGGGATCATAAGAAAAAAAAATTTGGTGGATTAGTCTTATTAATATTGAATAAAGTGGTTCTAGAAACATGAATCTAGAATAATGATTCCCTGTTGGTGTAAAAGAATCAGAAGGTATATTTTATAGATATAGAGGGAGGGAGAACTATAAAAACTATATCTTCACCTTTATAGACTACATTTTTATATGGGTACATATAACTAATTTATATCAGCTCGTGTTGTGGATTTATGAACACTTCTAACCAATCATATGTGTTATTTGAGTGATAATATTATTCCCCTTAAAACATATCGGGAATAGGGTATTAGTTTTTCTTCTTATGTTTTCTTCCTATAATATGTTATGTGTGCATGGGATTTTTTGGTTCTGAAAATAAAATATCATGAATTAATCCTTGGGAATTGATTAAATGAATTCTAATAAGGCCCAAATTTATTGTTATCCTTCATTTATATCCTTTACGGAACCATATTGGATGTTACACTATTCATTATGGAGAATGTTCCTTAAGGTGGAATAGAGCTAGAGCACCTCTTCCAATGTATTCATGGAAATTATTACTGTTTTGTCATGTGGACTGGGAATCAATGAGTTATTATCTTCCCCTAGTCATTTTCAACCTTTTGAACCTGTTTACATTCAATTTCCTAGACTTACATAGATAAGGTAGGTAATTTTTTTCCTTTAAGTAGTACCTGTTATATAGTTGGTATATATTCCATCATTTCATTTGGAACAAGATGAAATGAAATTGATAGACTCATTCGGGGGATTTTCAAAATAATGGATCTATATACCTAGGTCTTTTAACTTTTAATGTTATTATACTATTTTAATGAATGATAGTGTTACACTTCAAATTTTTGTCAATTGCCCAAACCTCAATCGACTTGTAGTGATGAATAATTATATATTTCTCAATATAGATAGAATATTTGATCAGAAGAAATGGTATATGTGGTTATCTACGATATATATATGTTATGATTATCACTAGTAGAGAACTATATATATGAAATTCCAAATACATCAATTAGGAGAATGTATTGTCAAATTGATTATCATGTCATTCCATTTGTCCACAAAAATTGTCATATGAATTTTACAAATTCGATGAAAATAATACTCTTATACATCATCAATTTTATCAAGGTTCTATTTGTGGATAATATTTTGGTTTACTCCAATAATAATTTGGATTAGGTTTGTCATCAGAGCCTATTCCATGAAATGTCAGTGATCACAACCATTATGTGAATCTTTCAATATAGAATTTATGGATATTTTATGTGTTGTTTTCGTGACATTTTATCAAAAAACATGTCACAATAATCGATATAATGAAGTTAATGGTTATTATATAGGGGATGAAATATTTAAATTTTTTGAAATATATTTATTTTTGGGCATTGAGTCATATTACTACAAGATTGTTAACAATTGTTAGAAGCTAGATTCATCAATAACAACCCTCACTCTGAAGGTAGTGTGGTTTAATTTTAGTTAAATAAGTCATATTTATTTCATTTATTTAAATCAAATTTTCAATTATAATACAATGTTTACACATACATTGGCCGGTCCGGGCTATGTGGTCTTTTTTGACCTGTCAGGTTCATGTTAGAATTTGTTCTTATATAGGTTGATAATGCGGTAACCTATGGCTCAAGACAACAATCTCTATATGAGATATATTCCCTAAACCATGAAATTGAAGTTATGTCCAGGATTAATACTCTTACGAGCTGGTAGAATAAACATTTTATGAATGTATTCCTATTTATTATAACCAAAACATCATTAATTATAACTCCTCTCACAAATATGTGTACCTCCGGAGGAGGAATTAGAAGTATTACAATTTTTCATCTCAATTTTCAAGGACATATAATATTTAATAAACTAGCTAGATGTTTATGAAATAATTTTTAAATAACATTGCAAGCCACCAACTAATTGTAAATAACAAGGAAAAATACATGAAACAAGGGAATTTTAAATCAAAGCAATTTGATTAAGGGGAAACCAACCTCAACTGATGAAAGCACCCCGAAAATGGTGAGAAACAACATTCGCACCTCAACCGCACTAGTGAGAACCCAAATTAACCCTTGAAATCAACAACAGTGAATCAATTTTTGGAATTAAACCCTAAACATATTCATGTCGTAACTCAAGGGTTTTGGCGAACCGAAAACCATAAATGTAGAAGTAATTAAGAAAGAAAAAAGGAAGATAAAACATCACCGGAAGGGGAGTCGTGTGGCTGGAAGACCATCAGAGGGAGAGGGAGGCCAGAAATCTGGCCGGAGAAGTGCTGTCGCCAGAGGGGGACCTCGGCTGGTGGAGCTCGTGCAGCTAGGGGGTGCACAGGTAAGCTGGAAGAAGAGTGGTCGCATGGCATTAGGGGATGGATGATCTGGTTCGATGCGCGTCATTCAGATGGGGTCTCACATACAAGGGTAAGGATACAGGAGCAGGGATGCTTGAGGCAGACAATGGGATGGCATGGTGAGGACACGCTAGAGGGTCTGGGTTGGGGCGGACGTAAGCCAGGGGGCTGTCGGCTTGTATCTGAACGGGATAGAGGCTGGGCAAGGCGGAGTAGCCGAGGTAGAGTGAGCATGGCAGATGGAAAGCGGGGCTGGGAGAAGGGGGGTTCGGCTCGTGGCGCACAACATGAAACAGGGGGGCTGGTCGGCAGGTTGGTGGCGCGGGGCGGCGACGGTGACTGGAAGGGTGGTGGTGCGGGGCTGGCTGCAGCGGGAGGTAGAGGCTGGCACGGTCGAGAGGAGGAGAGGCCTAAGGGGGACGTGGGGCACATGGGAGAAAAGAGTGGGATAGAGATGGTGGGTTGTAGTGCAACAGATCAAAAAAATGCAAAAAGGGGGCGGTTTAGGGTTAAGGTAAAATAAATAAAATAAATAAATGAATAAATAAATAATGTTGATAATGATAAAACATAATAATAGTAATATTAATAATAAAACTAATAAATATTAATAAAACAAATAATATGAATTGTTATTATTTCATATCAATTTCATTTTAAATAATAATAACATCAACAATAGAATTAAAAAAGAAAAAGGTTCTTTCTCCATGACGATACTATTATTATTGTTGGTAAAAAAAAGAGATAATAATATTAATAATATCAATAACAACCAAATAGTACTAATATTAACTAAATATTAATAAAAAAAAGGATTGTCCCATTACATCATTTTTTTGAATAATTATCATAGTCGGTCAACCGCGCAGTCTCCAGGACCAAACACACGGTCGCCGCTAGCGGTGCAGGGACCACGCCCCGTCCTGTGACCTTCCAAAAACAATCAAACATCGAAAAATTTCGAACCGAGGCCCAACCAAACCTCGTCAAAATGATGCAGGACCGAGTAATTAATAAAAATGAAACAAAATAAATTGGTGTCTGCCGTCGGGGTGTGACACTACATGTACATATATGGCATAATTTTTATGAAATATTAAATAACTTAAAACATCATCCCTTTAATCAATGAAAAAAATAATGCAATGAATATAGATATAATATGATAGAAAAAAATCATGTATAATATTAATAACTACATTCCCAATGAAGTATGTTCTTAATTATTGGACAACATGTTTCTTAGGACCATTATACCATTAACATCAAGATCAATCCTAATTATAGTTTTATCATATTAAATAAAAACCAATCTAATTTCGGAAAAAAATTACTCTCATGAGACTATTGATGGATCAATGGGATAAATATCATTGGGGCCCAAAAATTTCGTACATCTACAAATAATTTCCCATATATGGAATAATTTGTTTTTTATATAAAAAATATTTTGTATCATCATGTTTATGTATTGATTAATGGATATAGTTTTATCAAAATTTCCCATGGCAACTAAATAACATTAAAAGTAAAAAACATATATTGTAGTGGACCATTTTATATCATATAAGATACAAGGTCAAAATATGGAAACAAAATAGATATTAGACATTTTTTTAGATAATATTAAACCACATCTTTTATGTTTAACCACTCGTAAATCCATTTTTAACATAAAAGTAGTTAACATTTACTATTTTCACCATTTATTTTCTAAAAAAAATCAATTTGAACAAATTACGAATTATTAATTATTATGATTAAAAATATCTACTCTATTTTCACAAATTTTATTCGAATAATTTGAAAATTATAAAATAAAATTAGTCCTATAAATGTGATGATAAATTAGGATTGTAATGAGAATGTTATCAAGACTTTCAAATGTTTTAATTTAATAAGTAAACATCTAAAAGATTCAAATAAACTAGTTTTTATTAAATAATATATAATTGAACTGATCATTAATTTAAACTAACATAAAATATTATTAAATAATAACATTAATTAAAAACGTATTTTTTCAATATAAAGTTAATATTTTACATTATTCATGGAAATATTAAATACTTTACAATAATTCAAAAAAATTGTAGTAATATAATTCTAATATGAATATACCAAATATTAAGGTAATTTAATACTATAAATTTTATAATAATGGTAAAATATTGTTTTAATTTACTTGATCAAAATAAAAACACACTATTTTTTGAATATTACATTTATGAGAAAACATATAATATCCATTAAATTACTTCTTATTTATATAAATATATAACAAACTTAAATCTAGAAACTATATATTATTCAATTATTAGTTAGTAAATTTTATCCCTACTTATTTAATAAGTTGGTTATAATTACTATTTTTAAATAATATAATATACGGTGTTTCGTTTAAACATGTTGTTCTATGCATCATAAGCCGTAAAGTAAATTACATTTGTTATAATAACAATATACTATAATTTGATAGGTTTTTATATACTCTTCTATGGTTGTTGTTGTGTTTCCTATATGCTATCAAATATATCGATTTTCATTAATTCATGGAGGCCCTTTTATTTTCCCCACCTTAAATTAATTTGACCCTATAAATAAAATCTTGAAATCGACAATGAAGGGTCTAACATCTAAAAATACCTTTATTAAGAAACCAAGAACATATGAGCTTTAATAAATCATCCTCTTAATAGAGGTGAAAGGGACATAAAATGGTTATATTAAATAACACATTTTACATTTATAAATTGTGAAACATATGAGAGAAATTAAACAAGGATGCTATATAGAAAACTAACACCAAACTACCATGGAGAGTGATAGAGAAAATTGTTTGGAAGAATTCAACTATGATAAAAATATACTCCAGAGGTGTGAAAGAAATATGATAATATAAAAACATTTTTTTTCAATATCCTTTTTATGTAGGTGGATAATTATATCACTCTCAAGTAATATTTAAAAATATATTAACTTTGCCTAATATTTTTTATAGGCATCATTTAATCAATTGGTTATGATTTTTTCAATTTAAAAATAACATATATATCAATTAAATGAATATTAAAAATTAAATTCTTTATACCTAAAGCATAAAAATTAACTTTTATGGACTGTACAATCTATAATAAAATGAAAATTCATTCATTGAATATCTTGTTATTGTTATAAGAAATATGATTGTATAGGCTATCCAATTTGGATAAATCATTATTCACTGAATTAATACATTAATCTCTAAAAGCTCATCCAAATTTAATGTTAATATATTCTATAAATTGTTATCATTATGACCCTTATAAATAATTATTATCCAAAACATTAAAAATATGGTCACTAAATTTATGAAAATAAAATTTTCATCAATACCTTATACAGTATCTTGTTGATCTTAAATATCACATAATAAAAATTTGTATACACTCATCTTATAATGACATGGAACATGGTAAAAACCTGAATTACCAATATACCTTATTTTAAAAATTAAGGCTTCAATGATCGTTAAAAAAAATTAATTTATTTATTTATTCAATACAAAAATGTTTTTAGCTCCATCAATCATGTGCCTTTCAATATTATCAACATTCCACTAAATAAACTTTCTTGGTACTATTTAACACATTATATCAAATTCATTAATAAATATTATGGATGAATATTCCTTATATATTTCATAATAATTATATCTATAATATCACTAGTAATTTTCTTTTATAATAGATTTCAAGGATCTAAATACTCTAGAATTTTTATCATTCCACTATGGTTTTATCAATTGCATAAGCGTGATTATGATAACTTATCAATTACTAATATATATAAAATTATTCTTGTAGAAATAATTTTTATAGTTCCCAATCCCTTTACTATGTATTCATTTTATTTCGGAAGTCTATTTATCTCACTTTCAATCACGATCATGGTGGCCCCTCTCTCCAAAAATGTTTCAGACAATTATTCCCTTGATGAAAGTAATTGTGTATTTCTTTCCACAATTAACATCGGATGAAAAAACAGTATTTCCATATTCACTTTATAAATTTTCATCTATATCATCATCTTCTTCTCCTTCTTCCTAAAAAATATACAATACATAGATAATTTATTGTCTATCATGATAGTATAAAAACGTTTCAATGTATAATGTAAATGAATGATAAACCAACTCCATTCAGTGACTTTTATTTACACCTTTCATGAAATGGCCAATATTAAACTTTATGTTGCATATTTGATCTATTGAACACCAATCTAATCTCATAATGGTTTCTTCATTATCCCTAAAACATTATTATTAATTTTATATTTAAGTTGATAAACATTCTAAATAATTCAATTTGTTTATCATAAGAGATATATTTATCAATGAATATATCAGTAAATGCTTTATATCACATATTTTATATTTTATATTCCTCCCATGTATTCTATATTATGGAAAACCATTAATCATCATCACCTTTTAGATAATACACATCAACTGTAAAATTTTACTTTTCGTCACATCCTAATTCTATAATTGTCATCTTCATATAACTAATCCATTTCAAAATTTTATTTTGATTATTATTCCCAATATATTATGGGGGATTATTCTGCATAAATTAATCCATTATATAATTATTTCACATTGGAATATGTTGAGCTAATTGGGAAGGGTTATTTTTCATTACAATATTATGTTGACCTAAAAGATTCAAAATTTTCTTTATTCCAATACTATCTATACTATGTTCTACAGTAAGAAATTCAAAAATGTACTATGAGTATTGACACCCTTCTACTATCTATGATAAATTTATAAAAAATAGAATATACTAAATTAGTTCAAATAATTATAAATTTCAATTAATAAAATATTATTCTAAATATTTTGTAACAAATAACAAAATGTAAAACTTCATTCATTGTTAGTCTCTGAATCATAATATTTGCTGTCATTGAGGATATCATTTTTTTGATCCTTCATAATGTTATTTAATAAAAATTTCTATTATCAAAAGAATATCAACAAATGTTGTCAGATATAGTGAAAATTAAGGCCCACTTCAAGGAACTATTTGTCTATCAGGTCTAGTCCAATACACCCTTCTTAGAGTTACTTCCTATAGATAATTCTACGCATTATCCATGTCCCCTTGTCGTATTTATATATTTATGTATTTCTATTATGACCCACATAACCTCTTCCTTACCAAAACATTAGGTTATTGTTAATTTCATTTCCTAAATTTATATAAAAGGATTTTTTTCCATACTATATATTTCCAATGAACCAACTCCCATGTATTATACTAAACATCCACTAATACCAATATTAAGGACCCCGTATCCAGTAACTCAGAGTTGGTGTCTTAATTTATTACATTATTATATATTCAACAGGCCATATCACAATCGGCCAATTAGTTTTTCCTTTTTTGAAAAAAATATAAATAATAGATACATATTTAATATTGGGAATTGAAAAATAAAACATTATAACTAACAATATATTATGGAAAAAATCCTTGAAAACCTAACAATATATTTCATCTTCCTAACCTAAGGATATGAATCAAAAAAAGGTGAGTTAAAATTATCTATAAGGGTTACGCACTAATGATGTTTTTATCAATCAATAAATATTAATCAATATATTTATTTAAAAGAAGAAATAAAATTACATTTAAAAAACTTTAATGTATTAATAGGTGTGTGATAATAAATTTGGAAAGGAATATAATTGAAAACTCAAGACATCTAATCAATTAAATGAGAATAAAATTAATCGAAAGATAATAACATTGAGAACATATCATTAATAAAAAGTAATAATGGGTTTATCAATGATTTATAAACATAACTATAGGGTTCTGTATCTCTACAAACATGATATATTTACCTTCATGATCTATCATCAAGATATATTAAAACTCCTTGGAAAAATCTTTCAAATTTATCTATCCACTGCGTATCCTGAGACTACTAATGCATCAAGGTTATATATATAGTAAATACTGAACAATTTCATTGATGAAAAAAATAATTCATCATTTATAAAATAGTATATTTTAGACATTAATAATCTGAATTATCAACATATATTTATAATTAGAAATGGATTTTTATTTATCAATATTTTTGTGGTTAATCAAATAACATTCAAATTAAAATCCACAAATCAAAATGGAATGAGGTTGATGAAATGATAATATAAATAATACAATAATAAATATATTTAAAATAAATTAAATTAAAAATTAAAAATAAACACATTAAATTTATTTTTCATGTTAATTTTTATAATCACAGAAGAAAGGGATGTTTTATAAAAACTTTTAACACATTGTAATTGGGATGTCGAACTACCATGGATAAAATAACTAAAATTGAATCATAGAATAGAATTAATTATAAATTAATCATAACATTACATGTAAAATGTAATTATATACCCCATATTAAGAAAATTAGGATCATGACATTAAAAAATTCCATTATTATGGTAAATCAAGAGGATGTCCTTTAGCTTGAGTCTAAGTTATGATGTTTCTTATTTATCTTCTAGAATAATAAACTTTGTTTAATTATTTACATTAATAATAATATTTTTCTTTTTTATAATTCATATTATTTCACTTTTTAAAATATTATATATTATTCTATAATCAATTTCTGTTTATTTATGGATTTTGATGATTTTTGACATATATTTCAAAAATGACATCAGAGGTGACTATTGGTCAAATATGTCATTATTTTAATATCTCATGAGAAATAATGATGAATTAATTATATTATATATATATATATATTATAACATTATGACCAATAATAAAAAATTATGTCTAGAAATAATGTACAGTATGATCATATAGATGGTAGGTCGTACGTAAACAAATGTAACATATCCCGTTTTCAAATATCATTTAAAAAAATGATGTGAGTTATTATTAGTCATTATTTAATTTTAATAATATCTCATGTAACATATTAATTTTGAAATACTATAATATATACCATATATGTGGTGTGTTTTTGAGTAGATATTCGTCTCGATTCTTGAAGGCATTAGTCTATATGTACGAGAGCAACATTATCATTTTTAAATAAAACATCGAAAATGTTATAATTTCTTTCAAGAATTAAAAATAAGTAATTAATATGAAAATAATATCATTTATAACATATAAAATAATTAATTGTATCATTATCATCTTTATTTTAAAGCATTAGTGAAAAAAATCACATCACATCACTCGGTGGTTGTTCTCCATTCACATTAGAGAAAATATCATATCTCTTACAGAATTAATATTAATAATTTATATACGATAAAATTAATCTATCTGTATAATTATTTTATAAATTTCATATGTATATGATAACCATCATCATAAATGACCATAAAATGTTTTAATAAAGAAACGATTGACATTAGGTCAACACGTGGTATTCTACAATACACATGAATGATGATTTTGTACACCATTAGAAGGATGAGTAGGTATTTTTAGGACATTAAATAATTATGAAAGAATAATATAATTTTTAATATAATTTTTAATATTTAACATCAGTTTTTAAATATAATTCCTGGAGGTGGGGTAAGGAATAAAATCAAAATTCTCTTAGAATAATGTTACCTCTTTTGCAGGTATCATCCTTAGTTTTCCAATAAATAATTCCTAAGTTGCATTTATGTCCAAAATAATACTTAAACTAAAATATTAAGGATTCTTTGATGTTATTTGGAAAGTTATTTTTATTAGAAAAAAAATTAATGGATTAGGAAGAGTGAATATGGGGAGTCTTTTTAATGGTGAGCTGAGTGGTACACATGTAATTATTTGAAAACAATCAATTTTCTCAATATATTTTTCATGTCACAAGACTCCAATAATGTAACATTATAGCTAATAAAATGTATAATTTCTATATATATCTACCCTATAAGACTTATAATAATTTTATGTTATTTTAAACCTTATCATAATAGTTTAACCTCATGGAAATTCCATGTCTACCTTAATAACACTAATTAATTTTTAATGTTTTTACAATTAATCTTTTGAAAAAAAAAATTATTCAAAAAATTATAAATCATAAATTATTATTATTAAAATTATGAAAATGATTTTTCCAAATTCAATTCAAATAGTTGTAATAGTTTTAATTATAATTTATCATATAGACTTGAAGATAATGTGGGTTTTTAATGGAAAATGTTCAGAAGATTATAATGTTTTATATCAAAATTAAATTTATAAATTATTCCAAAAACATATATTGGATTAATTATTATATTTTTAACTAATATATATTTAACAAAATTAAAATTTTAAAATAGAATTATAAATTATTTTAAAAAAATACATATTCAATAAAAATTTATTATTTTCATTATTAATCAAAAAATGTAATATTTTAGAATGATTCTAAATCTAAAAACAAAAAATATTGTGATACACTGATTTCAAAAAAAAGTAAATTGGTTCCTATAATTTTATGAATGTGTACAAAAAATTAATTATATGCACCCAAAATGATTAAACATTATTATCTACAAATATTTTTTTTCATGTTGAATTTCTTTTTATTTTAAATAATTCTTATTTTGATCACTATATAAAAAATTTACATGTGTACACTATATATTTTTTATAATTTATATAGTGATATTTGTACCTAGTTATTTAATTTCTATGTTATATTTGTATTTTGTTTCTATTAAACCCATTGTTATTTGCAACACATGATAACAAAGAGATTAAATTTATTTTTAATTAAATGTATTCCAAATTAATAGGGTGTTTAATTATAATCTATGTTTGGTGTTCTATGTCATGCATTCTTCCGAATACAATGATGTTTTTTTTAATTTTGCAGTGATACACTACATAAATAATTGAGAATAACTGTAAATAACTTAACTTCATTATCTAAATTTCATAGCATTAATAAGACCAAAAGTATCATCTTCATCCTCTAACACTAGTGTTATAAATAATGAAGCCTTATTATCAATCTATGAAGTCATATATTTATCCTAGGGTTTTCATGATTATCACTTATTCAAATACTTCACAATGATCTATAAAAAATTGTTAATTAGAAATATAATACCCCCCATCAATGCCGAAGTAGGTGAATAGTAATGGAACACTAATAGTGCATCAGAATGAGGGTCATAATATAGTTCAAAATATATTTTACATGTTATTACCCTAAGAATATTTTGTACCAAAACCTTGTCCAGAATAGTATATGGATATGTATATATTTATAGAAAACCCACATTACATTAATTAATATAACATTTTATGTTACCTTTTATATAAGATTATACATAGTGTTATCAAATAGAATTTTGTAATCACATTTTTCAAAGGTAACTAAGCTATTCATTGAGAGAAACTATTTGGATCAAAACATTTCATTAATAAATATTTCATAATATTTGATGACTATTAAATATATTTCAATAAAATCCACATCATTATCATATATGTTTAGTATATCTTGGAACATGGATATTGAAACAATTTTTTCATAAGACATCAAAATAATATCCCAATATGTGCTTAATAACAAGAACCACTGTTTGATATATCTTACATAAGTTTTTTTTTCAAGACCTATTAAAAGGAAAAATAATAAATGGAGAAATTACATGATCAGTAATAGAAAATTAGGGAGATATCATTGATCACTTAAACAAAACATTATATTATGTTATAGTAACATGTGATTTTAATTTTAAAACCATATTATTCGTATAATATAATATAATATTTAGTAATGGTTAATAAAATGATATTTCATCTGACCTGAATCAATGTGGAATCCAAGATCACAGGCCATGATACAATAAAAATAAAAAAAATATAATATTTTATAACAAAATAATCATTGAAAATTATTTTAATAGTAATGGATCACTAAAAAT
The DNA here is from genome assembly GCA_963277665.1 of Viscum album. Classification (NCBI taxonomy): domain Eukaryota; kingdom Viridiplantae; phylum Streptophyta; class Magnoliopsida; order Santalales; family Viscaceae; genus Viscum; species Viscum album. Next base: position 22,066,294 of record OY728120.1, on the reverse strand, counting down.
TCAATAATTTGGTATTGGGATCTCTTATCATTCAATCATATCATTACTACAATATAAAACCCAGAATAAAATAGTGGAGAGAGTCCCTTATTGATTGAGGTTCACTCCACATTATAGTCCTTATTATCTTATGAGATATCTATCTCCAACCAATTTATTGGAGGGATATATACTTTTTGGCCCACTGGTTCTATTAGGAAAAGCATACATATATGTTCCATAAGATCTTAAAAGAGTCATAGTAGGACAAATCGTGGAATTGAAACTGGTTTTCTAAACATTAATTACATCATCATAGAATAAACCATAGAAAATATTTGGGATTCATAAACATTATTTTATATTAATCAGAAATATATCGTGAAGAGATAATGGTGGTATCATTAGAGTATATCCCAGAAAAATCATAAATAACATCAATGGATGACATTAGAGGTAAAAATTTACATCAAAAGGCATCATAAATATTTCATGAGTAAAATAAAATTTTCTATTAGTAATCAGTTTTTTAAAATATAAAATCTTTCCAAATATAGAATAAAATATTTTCATGAAAAATAATATTGGAAAATATTAATGAAATTTTAAAATCATTCTACAGTCATGATAATAAGAAATTATATTTGTTTGTGTTATGTTAAAAATGATTCCTTTTATATTCATTGTAATAAGTAAAAATTTCCACATTTAAAAAAAATTAATAATCATTCAAAATTTGTTTCTTAAAATTCATTAATGTGTAAAAATGAATTTAAAAAATAATATTATATATATAAAAACATTGTTGAAAACATTTTTACAAAATATTGACGAGGATGAAAAATTATTGTTTACCAAAATGATAAACTCATCATTTTTTTGTAATAAATTTATTTCATTTTCAGGAGTACCTAATGGGTGGTAAATTAAATTATATTATTTATTCTCAACAATTTATCCGAGGAAAAGACAATTCATGGTATTTTCAAGTTATATAACACTAAATTTCATCACAATATAGAAAATCATAATCAATCTCAATATGCAATTAGATTGTAAAATAAAATCCTTACCAGAAGTTTTATATTCATATAATGTTCTCTAACATCCTATATAATAAAATTAACCATATTATAATTTAACAATAGAATCATTTTCATACAATTTATATCATATATTATCCACTTACAACAGTTTAACAACAATTTATTAATAATTACTTATTTGAAGTCATCATTTTCAAGTGTTTATATTTTAATTTTTCTTAATAATTTTGGTTCCCTATATTTGGAAATTATTTTAATTTAAATAATATATATATATATAATCAAAAAAATGTATGGATACAAAAACAAATTACATAATCCAGGGAGATTGTATGGCATACATGCACAGAAAGGTTTTTATCATTCTTGAAGAGATGGAATGAAAAAAATGTAAATATATATTAACCATTAATAAACATTATTATTTCATATGTATAACATATATTTATAAAAAATACCATTATTTCCATCGTTTAAATCATATTCAAAAATGAAATTCACAATTCTTCATGGAGGTGTAGTCCTCAAGTACACCTAAGAAACATTATAATTTTGCAATAGATTATAACTTATGAAGGTAGGTATGATATAATAATTGTAAAAAACTAATTATTTAATAAATAAATTTTATAAATTTTATTCCCATAAATATATTTTTCGATGAAATTTTTTTATTGAAGAATAATAGTATCGCTGCTTGGTGGTGGTTGTCCACGGGTATGAATGAGCGAAACACACACTTCTCATTCTAGAGAATATATGGTAGATATTTATTTTTGTAGGATCATAATAAAAAAATTGTATATTGATGAAAATAATATATTTTTAATACCATTTAGAGAATGAAATAAAATTTATGAGGCTGTGTAAGATGACTAACTATTCTCTGGTAGGCCTCCTATGATCCTGTGTTAAAAACCCATTAAATTGTATTTTAAGAGGACTAGTAGCTCAAAAATACTTATATGTACATTTTGAATAAAATTTCTTATCTTTGGGTCACAATATGTAGGAAAAATTATTTTACTTATGATAAAATAAGGATAACCTTTTTTTATGTACATGAGAAGAAACAAAGGTAATTTCATAAAAAAATAAATTATAATAATGTCATTTTTTTTAAAAAAATGTTTCCATATGGACATATATTATAAGGTGGGATATTATGAGGTTAAAATATGTCAATAAATTTGGTATTATACGTGTTTAATTAGACATGTATCCTTAAACTCATGATCCCCCCAGATAAACCCATTTTAACATAACCTTAGTGTAATATATTTACAATTTTTACTACTAACTATTAACAATAATTAAAGTGGAGTCAACTCAGTGTTTTGAATGTTGGATTCCAAATATAAAATCAATTATATCATATTCAAGTCCCTAATGTGGAAACATTTTAAAAAAACTAATCCCATAGAATATATTAAAAATAAGGTTTTTAGAAAATTGATTTTCTAAGTATAAAAAAGTTTTTTTAAAAATAAAAATTAATGTTATTTGTAACAAAAATTATTTTTTTTAATGGTTGGGGTCGAAGCCTCATTTTTTTTAATAAAGCAATGTAATAACCTCTTTTAACTAGGTAGAGGGAGACCCATTACATATCCTGAAGTCCCAGTGTGCTTATAGCCCAGTACATAGCCTTTAGGCCCATATTTTTAGCCCAATTCCCATTCTGTGAATAGTAACCCGGCTGTATAGTACATGCGCAGTAACGCCGCCGCTACAGTGCCCTGCCGCCATTATAGTACCTACCGATCAACAGTATCGCTTCTTCTACAGTACCACTATAGAACTGGTATAGTAACCTCTGCCCAATGGGTTTTGAACCGCCATTTTTTATGTAGTATTACGGGGTGCTTACCACTAAGCCATACCCCAACTACTTCTAGAAAAAATTATTTGAATACTGATAATATAAATGAAATAATTTTACTATTTTATCATTTAAAAATATAATGAACCATTGAAAATGTGTGGAACAAAAGGAAATTATTATTAAGAATCATTATTATTCACTATTAACCAGAAAATGTAACTATTAATAATATTTTCTAAATTTTAATCTATGTGAATTCTAGAAAAATGGTTTAGAAATTTAATTCAATATTTTTTTTAAAAAATCTAAATGTGGAATAAATTAATTATATAATTTTCTCCATAAAACCCTATTTAGATGAAATATGACTATTTAATTATTTTATTTACGTTACTAAAAATTGAGTACTTATTTATCATTTTTTAGAATTGATATAAAACCATTAATAATAATTTTCAAATTATCATATATTATATTCCTTCAAAATATTTAAAAGTTATGATATAGTTTTATACAATATTAAAATTAATTTGTAATTAAGGTATCATTTTTTTCATGCTATCAAATAAAATTGAATTTATTTCATGGGATATATAACATAAATTCATAGGGTGTGACACATATGGTGCATGACTATTTCAATTATCTCTAAAATAATAAAAAATAAATAGAGATATTTATCATGTGTGGAAATTATCATTATCATTGGATAAATATATATATCATGAGATCCACTCAGACTATGAATAATAACTTAAACAACTTGGAGCTTCCAACTTCTCTATAGAATGAATAATTTGTTATTCATTCTTCCATGATTCAGTAAAAAATAGTTTTATTTGACCATGTGTTTGATTGATTACATAATAACTATTCAATAATGATAAAAATATATTTTAGTTAATCATATGTTCTATGATGGAAAATTTTACTATGATAGTATAAAACATAGAGGAATAAGTAGATCATTGGTAGAGACTAATCACAAAAATGATTCCAAATTACAACATTTATGATCTGAAATTGAATGAGTTGAAAATTGTCTTTTTTAAAAAATATTGTTCTTAGAACATTCATACAAAATAGAAACTGAATTCACGGAGCTTGAAGTAAAGTGATAATGATTCTTCTAGTAGCTATTTCATGATAATTATAAGTATTTTTTTTACCTCATTCAATCATTTTAATTGATTCTCATTTATTGTTGGATCAATGTTTTATAATAATATGGCCAAATATACAAAAAAATATAACAAAACAATGACCAGGATAATTATGGGGAGATATTTTAGTTGAATCACAATTATAAACGTGATTTTTTAGATATATAGTTCCTTTATTCAAAAAATTAAAAAAAGAGAAGAATACCACTAAATTTTTTTTATGAATACAGACCGTGAAATATAATGATGTAAAGTAAAACTATTCATGTACAACAACTGTGTAATGATTCATTTGGTGTATTATCATCATGTAAATTTAATTTGTTATATGTGTATAATGATTAAAAATATAGCATGAGACTATCATGATGAATTAAATTCTAAAATTTTGAATAAAATTAATAATTCAAATATTATTCAAAAAAAGATTATAGTATAAATTTTAAATCATAGTCAATATGGACCCATCAATAACTAACATAAAAAGTAGAATATATTGGAAGGAAACATCAATACACCATTGAAGAGTTCTTGTGATAAAGTTTATTCATTTTTAATCATGATGGATTATTTGAATACTCATAATGATCTTTGGAATGTACACTCATTTCAGAGACAATGATATTTTGTACATTATTTGATACTTGTTCCATAAATTGATTTTTTTTAAAGATAACATATAACTGAACCCCTATCATCTAGAAATGGAGTTATTAGATAAATATTTTAGTGCTTCTATTCAAGAATCCAATGTATATACATATATTACCTTATTAATATTTATTGATATAATATAACAACCTATAAATATTTTTAGTTATTTCAATGACCTTGTTTTTTGAACATTTTGTGGTTGAGTTTTTCAGAATGCGAATCTGGTGAAATTTTTAAAATTTTGGATGTTTTTCTGCTATAGCATGGTTAGAACATGATTTTCCCAAACTGACCCCTCTATAATATTACCATGAAAAATATGGATGTGATATATTTCATGTCTAGTAAACAACATCCCATGTCATTAACCCTCTTACAAGAAATTTGGACGCCCATTTAAAAGAATTACATGACTAGCAAATATTTTTCCTAACCATTGCTCCTCTTCCGAGGAAACCTTGCAGAAGGGTTTTTCATTAATCCCAATTTTGATTAAAAATTAATTAACTCCACTTTTAGGCCCCTGGTGGACTGGTATGACCTAAATGATATTTCTACCGTAACTTTAGCTCCCAAGAAGAGATCTATGCCCCTCATATCCATCTTAGAATTGATTGAAAGAGAAAATAATATTATTTTATCTTCTTGTGGTTACATTCCTCACCCCGATCTATGTCTCTCGAGATCTCCCTTCTCCCCCCAAAGGATCTATAGATCACAATATTAATTTGTAGATATAATAAAAAAAATTTATATAAAAATATGTTTGATTCATATATATGTGTTCTTGTTGTTCATTGGTGTTTTCGACTTATAACTTTGTTATTAGAGGTCCCCTCATCTCGAGGTAGGTGGTTCCGAAACCTAGGATAATTTTTATTAACATATACTAATTTATTTAATTTAAACTATTTTAATTAATTGATAATTCATTGTTTGGATTAAATGTATTTTAATTACTCTGTTGTAATAACCCATTAACAATGAATTGGTGTTCTAAAATGTGTTTTTTCATTGAAATTGGTAAACAATTGATTCCATTGAATTGGGTTGTGTTTATAAAAATTGGTGGAATTTAAATTAGATAATTTATTTTGTGAAATTTTTTAAATTAAAATTTTGAAATTTATTATTGAAAAATGAATTGATGGAATGTTGAAAAAATTAAAAATTCCATTAAATTGGGGCATTATTGTGATATTGATAGAATTTTCCACATATAAATTGTCGAATTTAACACGAGAAATTTGATTCAGAAATTGATTTATGAATTTGATTCAAAACCCTACTGGTTAAAGTGGCATTAAAATGGTTTTGATTGAAAACATAGTGATTTATAATGTTTAAAATGCGTGGTTTTAACTAATTCTTCATTATGGTTTTTAAAAGAAAAATTGGTATATTGAAAATATAGAATATAAAGAATTTTATTTTCAGTAATCATGAAATAAATTTCCAATTATTTTTTATTTCAAGATCCCATTCATGCCTTGGGTAGTTAGTTGTTATATGGATAAAAAATTATGATTGAAAATGCTTAAAAACATAATAATGATATAAAATCTAATAAGTGATGGTCATGAGTCCTATTTTACATGAGTTCAATGAATAGTATGTACAATATTCTCATGTCACCATGTGTCTAGATTCCTTATAACATTGAACAATCATACATTCATAGGTGTATGACCATGTTACTCTCTTGTTTTAATTTCAAATGAATACATGACCTCGTCAAAATTTATTATTCATGCCCTCTAATTTATATAAATGTTTGTTATATAAAAGTTTGTTTTTAAACCAAATATGGAATCTAAATTTGTATTATAAATATTCCTTCCATAGTAATGTGAATATTTTGATTATATGTATTTCATTTTACTGAATTGTATTTACATCTTTTCAAATATAAATCATGAATTATTTTAATTATTTTAATTATTATTTTTAAACAAGGATGAAAATTTTAGTCCACAAATAAAATGGATAAATATATAGATCATTGATCCCAAGACATCGAGTGATCATGAAAAATTCTATAAGTATAAAACAATTAATTTATAATGAGATAAAAGACAACTTATTTCATAGATATTAAATTAATAGAAAAACAATTTAATTTTTATTAACTTTTTTCTAGTGATGAATAATTTTTTACTATAATTATACTTTTCTTACATGACATGTAAAACATCATCCAATAATCAATTTTTAAAACAATATCATCTTTTCCAAATAATGATTATTCAGGATAAATTATGCATGCCTGATGAACTAAAGTCTAATTTTAACGAATCATATAATTAAACATACATATACCAAAATATTCATATTATGAGAAGAACATTTCCAAAAATAAAATGGTTAGTATAATTTAATAGAATTTGGAAAATGAAAAATTCTTTAAATAATGAAATAATAATTTAATCAATAATATTCAGCAGTAATATCCAAATTAAAAAATTGAATCATTCTATATATAAAGAAACTTATATCCCAAATAACCATTATAACCATAACTTAAAGTGATATTTATCTTAAATTATTATTTCAAAAATTTAATATTATTTTTTTGAAAATATGGATACCATTATCTAAAAGGGAATTATTCACATGATAAACAAATAACTATTTAACTCAATAGTTATCTATATGGTAAAAGATGTTTTTCTTTAATTTATTTTATAGTATATTATATAGAACCAAAATTACATCAATTAATTAATGTTTTTACATAAGATTTAAAATACTACATCGCGATAATACAATTCTTTTCATATGCTTCATCGAAATAAGAATTATCTAAAAATATCATGAATCTCATTACGTAAAACCTCAAAACAGGTGTCTAAGACATTGAAATTATAATAAACCATAATCTCAAAATTATAGGATTTTAACCATAACTCTTGAGTTAACCTCAGAAGAATATATCCTAATCACAAATTCTATCAAAACCCATCTCAAATAACAAGGTATAATAGCCTTAGAACCGCACAACAAAATTTTGGTCTAACGAGATAAACATTATATTTCTATATTTTATTCTATTTTCATTGAATCAATTTTCCTCATCCAAAACATGAAACGAAAAATGGAATTACTTTATCACATAAATATACATTGACAATTCATATTTAGTGCTTTAGATTATTAATCCAAACTCTATAAAAATCAAAACAATGGAAATAAAGGGAGTATATTTCCAACTATACCAAGCATTTTATATGCCACATTAGGTCATCAAAAGCCTCTATATAAAACACTTATAGGAATAATTTTTTACATATTTCATACATTCATGGGGAATTGAAACCATAAAATGTTGATATCATATTCCTGTTAAGGGTAATCATTTGAATTAAAAATTTATTATCATCAATGACAATGAGATAAGTGTAATGATATGATGACAAAAACAAGGGTCATGAGTGTAACATAAGAGAGTCATACCCATCAATGTATATATCATTTTTCATTAAATAGGGAGAATGTATTTAGAGTATAAAATATTAATAAGAATCTATAATCAAAATACATGTGATTACAATATGAATTAATGGAATCATCAAATCACATAACAATCATTAGTAAAACCTGGTCGTATCATGGAATAATATCATTATATATCCCTTAAGAACCCCATAAACCCTTTAAAATTGAATAACCATATGGGAAAAATCTATATTAATTTCATTAAAACTTTATCAAGGTGCACTAATCACATTAGATATATCATTCTCACCCAAACATATATGGGTTTACCCATAATGTAATGTATGTTGGGTTCACCAATGAGATATAATTTGTATATGTTCATCATAAACAATTTAGAATTACCATTACCTGATTCAAGTACATATAAAATTCATATCATCATAGAAAAATTTATTTTTCCTTTTATATCTTGATTAACCAATGGAAAATAAAGGGGTTCCCTGAAAACCCCATTAAAATACATTTTACTTTTGTTAAGGAAACTGTTTATATAAAAATATCATTGAATGGTTATTAATTCGTGCATAAAAAATAATTTGAATGAAAATATCATTAAAATATTAATATCATGTGGAAAAGAATCTACATCCATGAAAATATACTTTAAAATTTATTATCCATCAAGATAATGAATTTCGATTTTATCAAAACATAACATCCCATGTAGAACCTAAGTAAAATCAAGGAGTTTTCTTCCATATAAATGGAAATAAAACTAAAATATAATTAAAATATATTTTTGGAAAAAAAAAATTCAATTTTAGTATCATAGAGGGATGATATCATACATAGAAAATGATTTTGACGTACCCCTTAAAATATTTCTTAAGGAAAATATATTTTATTTTGTGAAAAAATTATTTATATCCACAATTTTATCTAACATTAAAGAATTAATTTTTTTTTGAAAATATACTATGTAAAATAAAATATATGCTTTAAAAATTGATGGGTCATGACTATAGAACAATTGGTTCATGATGAATTTTATAAAAATAATTTTACTTATCAAATATTTTGTAAACTAAGTCAATGAGACTCATTTGGAAAATGTTAATAAATTACATTTTTAATACAATTAAATAAATATCCATGATCATTAAAATTTATTTATGAATTAATTAATGATATTAATAGACCACTTCAGATACATTATATAAATAAATTTTATGCAATGGAAATATTCTTGATCTAAAATAAATAACCACGATCAGTATCACATAAAAACATCAATATTGATATTGTTTCAATCAATAAGTGAGGAAATGATAATATAACTCCTAAAACACATTAAACATAAGTGGTTAATTATGATATAGTTTTTTCAATGTTAATAGAATATCATTTCATTGATGGAACTTTGAACATAAATTTTCTTGAAAGAATGGATAACTTAACATAAATCCATTTCCACTTTCGTAACTCTTTAATTGTAATCCCCATGAAATAATAAAAACAAATGAAACATTTAATCGGATGAAAATAATAATATTAATAATATAAAATTTCCATGGGGATTTATATACACATATTAAATGTTTTCTAGATTATAAAATCAAATTTTGTCTCTAAGGAAAAAAATATGATATGAATAACACCTATAAAGATAATGTCATTAATATCATAAATAATAATTAGAGTGATTTTTTTATATGAATTATATATTCATAAAAAATTAAATTTATAATAAAATAATTTATAGAACTATTAATATATAAAACCATGACAACATAGTAAATTAATATGATTTATAACCCTAGGGATGGGAATTGAGTTATGAAACTCGTAACAACTTCCTAACATTCAAGACAAATCCCCAGGGATGAAATATTTGATATAAAAAATTACAAAATAATTATTAATTAAGGATTGATGATATAAAATATTATATGGAAATTACATACAGTTGACACCAAAAGTAATTTTTGAATGTGGAATATGACTAACAGAAGTCAGATTTAGATGAGAAACTCATACCTCAAGTCCCAATATTCAATGAATGTCTTTTATCTCTTGTATAAAATAATAAATTATTTATTGTATTTATTTATAAAAACATTCATGAGAAATACCATTCATATAAAAAATATATTTTTATTATTTTATGTAAATATTTAAATACATAATCATTATTTCTTTATCTAATATTTCCAGGATGTTCGATCCATTACTTCATTACAGATTTGGTACATTGACTAAGGTAAAACAAGTCACTTTTTATTCATATGGGGAATAATAATCCTGAAATATTAATGATATTTATACATTAATTATTATTTGAAAACAAAAAATAATTAAATATTCATATGAAAAGATAACTATGTTACAATCATGTATATGCAAAGTCAAGCATTCACATGGGTGGCATTATGATCTTTCAGAATTAATTATATAATATTGGTTACTAGAATTTATTCATTATAGAATGTTAATGAAATAAAAATATTAAATTAAATCATTTATTATACTTATATATATCATCAATGTGGCATGGGTATTAATGAATATTCAAATCGCTTCATTTAGATTGTAGTCCACACAAACGCACGAACGAATTTTTCATATTCTAGTGAGTGAAAAGGTAAGTAATAAAATGATAAATTAAATTTTTGACAATGATAAATATGGTATGAATATGAAAGTTATTTAATTTATATATCATATAATCATTAAATATAGCCTTATTATTATACATTTAAATCATGATCATAAAATTAAAGACATCACTTCATGAGTCGGTAGTCTGTCTTACACAGGAGAAACATCATCATGTCCCCTATGGAATGAAAATTCACAATGTAAATGTAATCAATTATTCATTATGTATAAATATTTTAGAAATATCATATATACATTTTAAAATCATGATTATAACCATCCATAATGGGAGGTAATGGAAAACTAATTAAATTATTTTGATAGGTGATAGACAATCATACACATGAATGGCGGTTATGTTTTCCATTATATAGATGATGAGATGCATTAAATTTTTTCAATTATCATAATTATTTATAATTATAAATTATAAATTGTATTTATAATATTAATTATAATTATTTCATAAATTTTATTTAATTTATAATAACTATTGAGGAATATTTGAATGATTTGGAAGGAAAATAACATAATAATTATCAGTGAAGGACGATACCATTTCTTCAGATATCTCCATTTTTTAGCACAAAATTCTTTTATCAAATCATTTTTTGAACAATATAGGGGTACAATGTAATTTTTTGGGATGTATGTATGGTATTTATATTGGTATTATTTCATAAAAAGGGAATTGATGTTTGAAATACTTGAGGACAAGGTGTTACATTTTATAATTTATATGAGTGGAACACTTGTATTTTTATAAATGAAAAATTGAAAAAAAATATTTATTATAAAAAAAGGATCCAAAATGAACCATTATGAGGACTTATAATTGTTATTTCCTAAATATATCAATAATATATATATTTTAAAAGTTCATATGACATTATTTTCATTAATATTTTATTTTATACCCTGGTAAATACATTTTTAATTAAAAAGGTGAAAATGAGTTTTAATAATTTCACTATTCATTATAAAAAAATTTAATATGAACTCATTATTTCATATAATTTATGATTATAAAAATATTTAATCTATTCTAAATAAATTATAAAATATTTTTATTTTTATTTAAAATAAAACCTATTTATGATATTAAACAATGGATTTGTAGAATATGTATATTTTAAGCATTATATGATTTTATAATAATTTTATGACCTATAATCATCATTTTATAAAATAAATTATTATATAAGGAAATATAATAATATGTTTTAATTAAATTATTCCTAATTATGGGTTGTTTTCATTAATTAAAATGATAAATATTATTCACATACAACAATTAAGAAAGCATTTTTAATTAAAAAACATTAGTATACTAAAATAAAATATAAATATTGTTCAAATTTAATTAATTATATATATTATAAATAAATATTTATTATTTTATATGAAATAATATTTGAAATATAATTTTACTTTTATATTGATTATTTTATTTTATAGTAATGACAATATGGTAAAAATCGGTATTTTTTTAATATTAACTAAAATCCCATATTTTCTAAACAAATCTGTCAATTTCAAAAAATCATTATTTTAATATGTTAGTTTAAAAATTTATGTAAATTATTATGTAAATTTTTTAAATTTATATCAAATCTAATATAATATTTTCTAACAAACAAAAATAAAAGAACTATTTTTTTGATAAGTAAAAACACATTATTATAAATTGACTAATTGATTTAATATAATTTATTAAAAATTATTGATTATATATATATTAAATTATTTAATACTATTAATACCTAAAAACATAACAACTATGTTATAACTATCATATTTGAATAATAATTATACTTTGTTTTTTTATAGGTCGAGTTTTTTGTTATATATGCTCTCATACATAATGTTATTCTTTTTAAATACATGATGTTACATTATACAAAATTTTGTAAGGTGTGTCCAAAATCTATTAACTTAATATTGGTAGTCAGTTATTGGAGATTATAAAATTCCATTATTTGAAACCAACACCATTAAAATTTTTAATAAAACAACCTCTTCAAAAGAGATTGAGAGGGAGAGAGGAAATTACAGAGGTTATCAACAATAACACATAAATATGTTAATATGTATGATAGAATTTGAAGCTTTTTGTGATACAAACAATAAATAAAATTTTAATACCTAAATAATGATGTGGAGTGATAGATAAATTTAATCACAATGAATTTAATGATCAAGAGAAGGTTAACAACCATAAAACATGAAATATGCAATGAGGTAGATGACCATTGATTCAAATAACACAACGATAATTAGATAAATTTTAAATTTTAATGATTTTTTTCTTTGAGTTGAATAATCACATGACATATGTAGAATTTACATAATTGAATATTATAATTTCATATATTACTCCATTTCCCACATAGTATAATCTTTTTCTCTAAATCATGATAATTAAAATTTAATTTTTGATTCTTGAAGTACTGAAACCCACTTATAAAAGATCAAATAACTATTGTAATGGGTAAAAATATAATCCTCAAATATTTATATATTAACCAAAACTAAAATTCTTTGCATAACATAACGTAAACAAAAAAAATATCATCAAATTCTGACATAATACAATAGTATCCTAATATCAATAGTAAAAAACCGATGTTCATAATAAATCATTACAGAAATTGAAATCTTTTATCTCAAATAACACCAAAAATCTCAACATTAAATATATTATTATATTCAAATTTCATCTAATAAATTTGAACATATATACCAAATAATAGAGTGATCATATTATAAAATAACATTAATTACATAGTTACAAAATAAATTTTCAATCTCATTATAATGTATATTATTAAAAAAATGTTCGATTAATTACAATAATATCAAGGAAAAAATAAACCATAATGGTAAAAAATTCCAAAACAAAACATTACTACTCATGTAATTTCACAGTCCATAATATAAAAAACCCCCTATATAAACACATAGTGCCAATAAAACGTATCCAAAAATGTCACATAATATTTTATTTTTTCAATGTATAAAAACTCAAAATAACTATACATGAAGTTTAACATATAATTGTCATTAATCTCATAATCTCATGATTCTATCCATGATACAAAAGATTTTATAAAATAAACACATCCAAATATAAAAATTTAACTAAAACCTTCTCTAATAAAGACTAGATCATCTCTGAACTCGCACTCTCAGGTCTGGTTCTAATGAAATAATCATTAAATTTTTAAATTTTATACTTATTTATGTGTCCCAAATTATTAAATCCATAACATAAAAAAATGAAATATTGGATCATGTACATACCTAATAACCTTTCAGGTTCATAGTATTATTAATTTGGAAAAAATATTACATAAAAAACACAAAATACATTATGTATCCATCATTCCCACTATAAAATGCTATTAATATTCCGTATTATATCATTTAAATTTTCCGTATTAATACCTTATTAGAATAAATCCTTCAATTTATTTCTGTATAACCACGTGGCAATGTAAACATATGAATGGTGAGATCAAATTCCCATTATATGAAACATAAGACTTAACACATGATTAAAATAATTGATAATATGATAATCATATGGGTATTATTATTTAATAAAATTTTGTGATATTATATTAAGAGAAAAAATACCAATCAATACCAAGATCATAAAACATGAAAAATTGTAATTAGACTATAATAATGATAATATTGATAAGAATAAATAATCAGGGGAAATGTGATTTTAATCTTGAAAAAAGAAAATGTCAAAGAAGAAAAAAAATAATGAAGAAAAATTAATCGTATATTGGATGATTATATTTATATAAATAACAAAGAACCCTTAAATAACCATTGAAAATAGAAGAATTGTATGGTCAACATCCAAAAGAAATGAAATAAAGTTCCATTTGGTTTCACCCTTTGTACCAGCTATGCCAAGTTAACCTAATTCTACTTGGCTACACTCATTGTATAGGGTATATCAAGATCAACCGTGATTTATAATGGATATAAACCCTTATTAAATTGGGTATATGATTCATAACATGAATATGTTACATATAGTTTTCATCTCATTATAAAACAAATCCAATATTTCATTCATATCACGATTAACCAATGGAAAAGAAATGGGTTCCATGAATATCTATGTAAAAAAATATTAACTAATGTAAAAGAAAAAATTCCGATAAAATATATTTTAAACCAGATTAACCTATGGTAAATAAATTGGTTTCATGATAATATGAATGAATCATGATTAACCCACAGAAAATAAATAGGTTCCATTACAATCTCTTTGAATCAATAATAATATATACATATAATGATTAAGGATTATATAAATTAATTACACCCTTAGGAGAGAATATTTGACATAATGGTTTTTTCATGATTATAGTTTGAAATTCCACTAAAATATATTTTGAATCATACATTATGAGAATAACCATTCATAAATTACTATCATGAAATGATTTCATATTAGATGAAAATTATTTTTTAAGAACTTGTATAATATGACTTCTGGAAAATATCCATTCTATATTGAATATAAATATTAAAAATTATAATCTTTCTAAAAAATTAATGAATTTTTTTTTATAAAATAACCGATGAAAGATGAAAATGACAAATTAAATCATTTATTGGTCAGGAGACATTTAAAATTGGATTTAATATTAAATTATAAGAATAAAAATTACATTCAATCATTTTATAAAGGGATAAAAAAGTGACCCACCTAAATAAAATTTATAAATTATCTTTTATAATTCATTTAATATAACATAAAATATTTAAAAAAAAATAATAAATCATTTTTTAGAAAATAAATAGTTGATTTTTTTTGAAATCATTGACATAGAGGTGATTGATTCTTTGTTTAAATGTGTGATACAATATTGATATCCAATACCAACAACATTCTGGATATTTGATCTATATATAATAAATATAATAGAAACCATGAATTTTAACCAAATCCATAACCTATTGAGAACAAATATATGTGGTTTAGGAAAATTATTCATATTATTTCTTCAAATTTAACCTTTATCATAAGAACCCCTAAAGAAAATTTTATGTAAGATAAATCCTTTTTTGTTTGGTAACACATCAATAGTAATGCCTATGAAAGAAAAAACATCAAATAAACCATTAAATATAAAAAAGTTTAAATGATTCATCAAATAACATGTCATTGGAGAATTATTTACTCCTCATAAAATATTTGAGGTGTATAATAGAAACAAATGTCCCAATGAAATAGAATATGAGATGAATAGCCCTTTAAAATATCATATCACTGAATTTATAATTAGTCAATGGATATATTATTTTTATAAAATAAGTATAAATAAAAAATATAAATAAATAATAATATAATTTATATATCCATTGACACATAATCCAATCACTAAATTTAGAATTAATCAATGGATATATTATTTTGAGGTTCATGTTTCATCAACCCATGATATTATCCATGACAAGAATAAATAGGGTAATTCTACTAAAAAGATGCAGATAGTGGAAATAAAAAACACTATATGTGATCAGAAATCACTCCAACATTTTGAGAGTTGTAGGATGACCAGTGTAGCCATTGGTCTGTAAATTTGTAGGAAGGGTTCTAAATATTATCTCTTGGATTAAAGTCAACATGGATGGTGTAGCCTCTTGGTTTACCATACCTTTGAGTTGTGAAGGTATTCTATAAACCCACCATGGATTTTCTAAATGATTATTTTACCATTACATTGGAATTTGAAATTCATAAAAATTAGAGTTTTGGGTGATTATGAATTCTATAAATAATGTATTCCACTATAAATTTACCAACCGATGGATGGAATAAGACAATGAAATTATGGTTAATGATCTTAAGACCTAAACCCAAAATGTACCATAGAATAATCATTCGTAATATATTAAATGTATTATTAATTCACCCCCATCAAAATTAGATTATTTTATATGTTTATAGAGAGGAAAATCATACAGTGAATTCTCTATCTAAAAGAGAAATCATGGATATATATATAATGTGTTCATCTATAGTTATTTAATGCTCCGCATCACTGGGAGATAATATTAATTAAATAATTCAAATTTAAACATAAAACAAGAATATTTATTAATAAATATTTACAATACATGTAAATGAGGCAGTATATACACCATAAAATAAAAATAATTATTTAATATAGAATATGTCTCATATAAATGAAAGTAAGACGTGAACCCTTTCCTCGTGTCTATAATTTATATGTATGTCCATTAACTCAAGTATAATAAATTTATAATTTAACTGTCTTACTAAGAAGCTTTATATGAACTTATATAATTCTCTATATATAATTAATTTATTTTATATTTTTCATAGTTTAATACATAATACGTTTAGTCGACATTGGGTGACTTGAGGAAGTTCACTTTATTATTTCAAAAGGGATTCAGTTCATTGATCGTGGTCAAAGAGATAATTTTTTCAAAATTTTAAAATTAACAGTATAAAATATATATCATACTTGTACAAAAATTATCTTTTAAAAATCAATAATTAATTATTTTTAGTAAAACCGAACTAATTTACAATTATAGATACAATAGGTAATACATTCAAAAGAGTTAAATTTTCATTTTTCAATTATCATTACGGAAAGAAGAGATGTATTATTTTATTTCTAGAAAATGATAATTATATCCTAAATTTTATATTAATTAATTATATATACATATATATATAATATATGTCATTTGATGAAAAAAATTAAGGATATCACCCCATCTATGTGGTAGTCAACACATACAAAATAACAACATTATCATTTTCTAGTGGGTGGAAAGGTAATTAAGAATATGATAGATTTTCATTTTAGAATGATAAATATTTAACTAGTATTATAATTATTTCATATATATATATAATATTATTTTAAATTACTAATATTTCAATCCATGTAAGGACTTTGTGAAAAACAAATCACATTACATTGTGTGGTGGTAGTCCACCGTACACACAAACGATGTTCTTGTTTAATACAAAAAAACTAATATTAATATGGAATAACTGATATAATAACTCCATATGTATTTATATGTTAAAAAAATATTGTTACATTAAATCAATCCTTAAATATATCTGTGATAGAAGGTGATTGAAAACCATTGATATCAGTTCATGATGTGGTGCTCTAGGGTACACATTATTGGTGGTTTCGTATTGCATTTGATAAAGGAGGAGATAAATTTAAAACACTTCATAAACATAATAAAATATTATTATATTTTTGATAATTTTTTTTTTCATGTATAATATGTCAATAATATTTGAAGGAGGTAATGGAATGAATAAATTAAAAATGATTGGTAATGCCAAATTCTTCTTCTTTGGAAAACCTCCTCTAGATAGCCCCAGAAGCCTTCATAGGATGATTTTCAAGTTATATAAGTTGTTATAGATCTTGGGAATAGAATTAAACAAATTATTATTATTATTTTCTATTCCAATTGTATTTTATGGATTGAATAGTATATGAGATGGGGTCCTATTTTTTAATTGAGGTGAGTGGCACAATTATTATTTTTAAACTAAAAAGTGATACCCATGATTTATGTATTCTAAAACGACCACAAATGGAAAATGTTTTAGACATAGATGAGTTATGGATGAAATATTGTTATCAAATAGATTTTTTTAATTTTTTATATCATTTTAATCCTTATATTTTTAGTTTCACAATAGGTAAACTTGTTTCTTAGGTTAAACATGTTAATAGATTTTTATTTTTTCATAATTTTTTATTCAATAAATTTTAGCTGACCATATAACTTAATATTAATTATTCTAAATAAAAATATTTAATCTATTTTATTAGATAAAATTAATATTACTTCAATAATTTAATTTAATATTAATCATGCATACATGATGAAAATTTATTTTTTTAAGAAAATTATTTTTCAAGTCTAAGACGATTTTATATAAATATTATTTCTTATAATAATAACTATATAAATTCCAAGAAATAATTCTAGATGTATAATATATTCATTCAGTTAAATAATTCATCAATATGGTATTAAAAGTAATTAAAATGTCGAATAAATAGGATCTTTTAAATAGGTATTAGAAAAAACGAATTTTTTAACACAAAAAATATACATCGGCTAAAGTCCAATAAATAAGTTGAATACAATATAATTAATTGGACTAAATATTACTAATGAATACTAATGTTACATTAATTCCCATCAAAAACATAATTCAGATTTTAAATCACATAATTTATTAGAATCATTTTTCATTTTAACAAAAATACTAATAATTTCTCATAATTCGTTGAGAAATTAATATTTTATTTAAAATCACAAGACATAACCAATGATAATATTAATATGATGATTAAAAAATAGATATTTATTTTAGAAAATAATTTTTTAAAAAAATTCTAAAATATTATTTATTTCGTTTAACAGTAATAAAGATAATAAATAATATAGTAGGAAAAAGTATTTCAGACCAATAAGAATAATTTACTAAAACATGATTGATTATTTAAATGGTGTTTATCAGTAGAATTATATTTATTTTTAATATGATATATACCTCTTTTAAATAGATTCATAATAATCTTACATTTGAATTTAATATCTTCGATATGATATTCATGTTTTAGTCAAAATATTTTAGTGTATTGTTTATGTTTTAAGTTTCATGACATGTATGCTATTGAAAATAATGTTATTATATTAATATATTAGGAGGTTACAAAATTAAACAAGGGAATCAAAAGAGGCATCAATTTATTTTATTTTATGAAACTAAAATTGAATGGCTAAAGAAAACACATACCCAATGTATAGACATGGAAGAGCCCCAATGTGGGTTTACGCATGAGCATGTGATTAGAGTTGTGTGTTTTGGTTAGTCTCTGCCTTCTGGGTAACCACATCACAACCTAGGAGATTATCAATTCTAGGGTTATTTCATTTCCTTTTGGACGATTCACTATGGTATACGTGTTTGTGGAATCCAAATTTACTATTTACTAATCTATGTAACATTTATGGGCATTGTGAATCATTAAAATTATGTTTGTAAACTAGATCAACACCACATTGTTTATTACATGATCTTCCTATAGAAATATATTAAATTTTTAGACCATAATTCTTATTTTGGGTTCCTCGATTATAGTTGAATATAACTCGATTTATAAAAACAAAAAATAATTATTAAATTTCTAAAAACATTATAACATCTTATTTTATTTCTTTATATATATATATAAGAACATTTGACCACTTATCATATTTTCAAATATTTATAAGTGTGTTTTAATGAATATTCAGAACTATGATATAGAAAAGTTGAAATTTGTGAGGATAACTCATTAAAATAAATCATTTTATATGTTAAAACATTTTCTTATTTGATAATATGATAATATGTTGAAGTGTCAACTTTTTTTGTAATTTTTTAATTATTAAGTTATGGGTAAATATTATAAAAAAATTAAACATAAATAATATTTTGGAATATATGATAATGATTTCATGTATAAGGATTCTATATAATGATAATTTATAGATGGGTCCTTATATATGGAATCAATTGTTTGGTTTATATAACATTAGATCATATGATGTTATTTGAGAAAAAGTATAAGTTCTTATATAACTTCAAATAATGATTTGTTATGGATAATTATGGTTATTTATGATAATATAAAAGATTATATTATAAGATAAAATATTTAAGGATATCATAGAATTTATCAGCATCATAATATGTTTCAATATAATTTAATTTGATATAATCACACTCACAAAATTTTTTGTTTAACTAAACAGTAGGAACCAGTAAGAATCAAATAATAATGAATTTGTTGAAAATATGTTTGTATTAATAATGATGAATTGAATGTAGTTAGTGATATAGAGAATTATCTAGTTGTTAATATTATCTATCCCTAATGAATAATGCTTAAAAATAATCCTAGGTGATTTTTCTTGTTTCCTCTAAATAAGTGAAAAATTGAGCTGTATAGATATTCAAAATATAGATATTGTATGGCTAAAAACGTTCTATATCATATGTTTTAACAATATGGGATGATAAATCTAGGTATATGACATAATGAAATGATATATTCTTTATATGGTAAAATTTGGAATAAATGAGTAGTCTTCCAAGGAATAAATGTAGTGTTCTATTAATACAATTATGTGGTATAAATTTCTTCACAATGTATCAATTAAATTAAATAAATGTGTGGAGTATGTGGAATATGAAAATTGATATCCTAGTTGAGAATATCAATAATGTGATCACCATGACCATATTGAAAAACATTTATCAATGTATACATCTATTATAGATGATGATAAGGAAAAATTAAATTACATTAAAGAGGTATGCATTATAATTTGACATCTCTTTTGATGTTGATGAATTTTAGGATATTATTCAAATTTCTTATCTTAAGATTTAATTATTAATGAATAATGTAAAATATAATAGTAGATGTTTTATGAAAAATGTTGAGTTATTGAGGTGTCCAAATTTAGGGATTCGTGTGTTCTGATGTAGTTTTAAATTATGGGCTGATCATAAGATTAAAATAATTAATACTATTTTGATGTTTTAGGTGATTTGAAGACATTGGAGAAATATATGGTATATTAATTGATTCTTGTTATATATTTAACCATTATAATTAACTATTTTTAATAAAAGGTTATTTGAGAAAGAGTTCCAATATATTTTTTGGACCAAAGATGATTGATAATGCCAATGTTGGGGTTTATATAATCATTGATGTTGAGAAAATTATAGATAATAGGGATAATGAATTTTTTATATTTTTGAATCATATGATTTATTATATTGATAACCATGATATTGAAAATTAATATATTCACTAAGTGATTAATATTATTTTTGTAAAAGTTACCCATTTTGGATAATTATATGCTTATCATAAATGGAAATAGATTTGGTTTAAAAGGGTTTTATTTGATTAATAATTTTTTACTTATATTTCTGAATTTAATATAAATTAATGTTTTCTTATAGTGGTTAATGGTTTTTTTGAATAGATTAGAATATTTTGGGGATTATACGATTAAATAATTAATATTTTTTGGTATTTTAAATTATTAGTGACTAATGTTGATTATAGATAAATGATAAAATTATCATGGGAAAATATATAATCAGATAAATATAATAATAATTTTTTAGTTTTATTCATTCTTATTTTGATGTTATTCAATGTTACATATAGACAACATTTTATATGTTTATATTTTTATATTACTTTATAGATAAAAATTTTATTATATAATAAATGATTATTCATATTTATTCTCTCTTATAATTGTTGTGTATTGTGTATGATTTCATTTCTTTTCATGTATTTCTATGTGAGATAGAGAAATGTTTTTTTGTTTATTGATGAAACTCGATCCAAAGGGGAATTTTTTTTAATAAGTCTTACTATGATTCACCTCCCACTCCCTCAGGGTATTTGACATAGTGACATAATATTCGGTATCATAGGGAAATGATAAAAGTCAGTTGTTCTCTATTAGTATAATAAATAGAGGTGGTCAATAAAAAAAGGAATTTTGATCATCGATAGATGTAATTTTAAACTATATAATAATTGAATTAACCCCTACATCTGATCATTATGAATGGATGGCATCACAGCCGCTATGCATTGAATATCAATTGATGTCAATAATGGGTATTTATCAGAAGATGAAATATGATAATTGGAATTTGATGGTAATGTGATCAATACGTTAGGGGGATACCTTTAAAATGAAATTTATATTATGTTTATGTCATGTAAAACATCACAGGATATGATGGAATTTTTATTGAATATCTATGATAGATATTCAATGGTTAGATAGGAAATTTGGTAGATTTTGGGGAACAAGTATGAATATTGGAGAATGAACCCAAATGAATATGTTGATGGATTCTATGAATCGGTGAATGTAGTATTGGAAGACATGAATGGCCTTAGAGATGTTATTAAATATATAAAAATAGTGAGTCATATTATAAGGAAACATTTACCTTTGTTTAATCTGAATATTTTTCCATTAGAAGATAATGATATAAAAGAGAAGACATTGGATGACATACATAGTACCATTGCTGCATATGAATTGAGAAATGAATATAACGATGCTGTGGAAATGGGTATGTAAAAATAAGTGGAAATCAAGGATATGAATAAGATATCTATTTAAGATTGTAAAGAAGAAGATAATTAAGATATGTTCATGTCACATCCCACATCAAAACAACAATCATGAAAGTTAGTCTTCAAAATTAAACATCCACATTCAAGCTAGTGATATAAAATGATTTGAAATTTTTTAGTGAATTTCCAATGGTGTTTTAAGATAATAATTAAGACAAAGATATAATTTCTAGAAGAAGTATTTAACAAATGTGATAGGTAGGAGAAGTGCAAATACAAATTTCTTTATAAAGAAGAATCTTATTTGAAATGAATAGAAATATTTATAAGAATCTATGAAATAAGATTTAGAGGACTTCAAAGATCATAAAAAATTAAAAATGGTGTCATTAGTGGGAAATTCACAGACAATGGAAGAATGAGACAGAGATGTGGGATAAGTATGAGGAAGAGTTGATCTTGAGTATTAATTAAATGATGCCCTTGTAGATGTAGATGTTTGGATATCCAGAAAAAAAATCTAATATAGTGGTTTGTGGGACCAATATCTATATGCAGTAGCAAGAAGAATATAAGTATGAGTTTAATGGAGAAATTGATAAACTAGAGTCTTCAACAAAAGAATCCAATAAAAAATATGTAGAGTAAAAACAAAAAATTGATGAATAGAAAAAATATATTGATAGTTTGACTGAAACTGGAAAAGTTGAAATTAAATATATTGATGAACATGAAGTGGAAGTCATCGGTTCGTGAAAATATGTTATGAATCAAGAAAAATTATAGGATCATAGAACTTCATTGGGAAAAAGATAACACATGATACAGAAAATATGAATGTGGGGCATGGTTTTCTTGCAAAATATAATGAGCAAGAAAATTAAAATGATAAGGCTGTTATGGGGCTTGATCGAAAATAGAAAGTATTAACAATTGACATTAGGACACATGTACCTCCTCCAAGATTGATGATAGATTTGGGTATGAAGTAGAATCATAAGATTCAGAGAACCCAATGGTTAATAAATGGTTTATTATTTCCACAATTGAACAACCACGCATAATATTATATTTTTAGGGAAATATGTAACATGAATAAAATGTGAATTTCATAGTAATGATGTACTAAAGAGATCCTAAAAAATAGAGATAGTCATATATAGCTCAATTTTAATTTTTGTCATTTTATGGTCACTACTTTAGGTGCATAATATTTAGAAATATGGAATGATATTTCTCATCAATATTGTGGAATTTGGTGAAGAAAACTATGGTTGGTTATAAGAAGAAAACAAATTTATCATCGAATGAGACGAAAATGAAAAATCTATTTTCATCTCAAAAAGATGAATTTGGTCCATTATATTCTAATGTATGTTAATTGTATCTATCCAAAAATGGAATGCAGTCTAAAACATGGATCAAAAAAAATATGAGTGTGAAGTGGTTGTATAAATTGTGATGAACGTATCACATTGCACTGGGATATGGTTCATCAATAGTGGATTTACCTCTCATATGATAGAAAACACGGATCTGGTGATAATAATCATGTACGATAAAGAATGTATCGTAATATGTAGTAATGATGAGGGGTTTAAAATAATTTTCTATGGGAATGAAATGTTTGGTGTAAAAGATATGATACTTGTAGATTAATTATTTAATGATGGTCATAGTCACAACTTATTATGTACAATTCAACAGTGTGAGTTAGAAAATTCCATAATCTTTTAAAGAAAATGATGTGTCACTTAGGAAAATGAATGTAATGTTGTATTGTAGGGAAATCATTCAATGTGGATTCTAAACCATGTAAGTGTATAAGGATATATGTTCATTCTATTCAAGGAATAATATAAAAAGTTATGAAATAAATATTTTGGATACATGAACCAATCATCCTTCAAATATATAGTGAAATATGATACTACACGAGATCTAACTAGATTATCACATAATCGTACACATTTGTGTACTACTAGTCAACAAGTGAATATGCTTCAAAAGACATGTAAAAAAAAGATAAAATGTCAACAAGATTTCTTGGGTTGGTTTAAATATGTGTGGACCAATTTCATCAAGATATATTGATGGAAAGAGATATTATATACTTATCTTTGATAATTATATCAGAATGACATGGGTCTCATTCCTCACCAAAAAATATGAGTTAATTAGTTTCATAAAAATATATCGATTGGATGTTGAGAAGATAATGAGTCAAAAATTATGATGATCTGAATATATAATTTAACTGAGTTCCCAAATTTTAATGTATTGGTTTATCTTTAGAAAAATGGAATAAATAATCAGGTTTTAGTGGTAAGAAGTCGATAGCTAAATTAAGTAGCTGAGAGAATATATTATATTTTCAACAACATTTCTAGAAAAAATTTCATTGATAAATAAGATCCATAGAAATTTCAGAATAAAGAAATAAATATTGATGTTTACACATAAAATAGATTGTCATTATGTCCAAAGTGAATATAATCCTTCATATGATCTATGGTAAGGAATGATGCCACAATTAAAGTACTTTCGAATATACGGAATTAAGTGTTTCTTTATCAACAAGGAGAAAAACTGGAATTTTGAATCTCTAGGAGATAAAGGGATAATTTATGGTTAATAAATGAAAGGAAAGGAATAAAAATGCATCAACTACAGGCTAGGAATGTTTCCTGATAGCCATTTTGTAACCATTGTAGAGAATGAGATGAATATTTAAAAAACACATGATCAGTATCAAGAGGATTGTGATGAAGAAATAAGATGATCAGGGGATGCTCTAGATCAAGAGGGTGATTTGGAATAAGAATCTTATGATGAGAAGGATGATGATAAATTAGTATCTACAAAGATACTAGTATGAAGAGATGAAATTTATTGAGAAAACATAATTGTGGATCACGTAGTGCTAGTACAGACAAGGAGGATGAAGACTCTACAAAAAGAATCATACATATCATAGGGTGAACCTAAATATTTTAGTAATTTAGTTGGAAATTAGAATTTGGTTCATGTATTCAATGATGTGCTTCAAAAAATTGTGATGAATAAAAAATGGGAGATTGTCTCAATGCCATTAGATAAGAATGTTGTTGTGATCAAATGAGTCTTCCGAAATAAACTGAATGAAGATGGAGTTGTGATTCTAAAAAATCCTAGACTACTTTGAAAAGGTTAATACCAGATATAGTGTATCGATGTTGTTCAATCATTTTCACAATTTCCAATGATATATACAATTCTATTATTCTTAGCCATAATAGAATATATAATATTCATGGTTTTCTATTTTGAGGTCAATTTATCATTTTGAATTGGATTCTTGAAGATGAATTTTATATTCACCGTTCATATGGTTATCTCATTCATGAAGATGATAATAGTGTTTTTCTGCTGAATAAGGCTTTATATGGTTTGAAGAAACCACAAATATCATGGTATTAATGCCTAGAATAGTTTCTAAAAAATATTTTTTTTCCACGTGGTTTAGTTTATTATAATATATATGTCAACCACAAAGGAAATCGAAGCACTCTGGTGTTGTTATATGTTAATGAAATATAGTATGGAGGATCTAATGAATCATGATGCATAAAGTTTTCCAAATTCATGAAAAATGAATTCGAAATGTCAATGATTAATTAGATGTTAATTTTCATCGTTTATAGGTAACCCAAAGAAGGAATGAAACTTTCATCACTCAATACAATTATTACATGGATGTTATAAGAATATATGTAAGGGAAAATTCCAAGTAGATGAAAATTATGGTTTCTACATGGATGAAACTATCGATTGATAATGATGGAAATGTTGTTAATGTCACAATATACATGAAAATAGTCGGATGTTTATTATACTAGATAGTGAAAAAACCAAGTATTTTTTCCGCATTCCAATAAGTTATATATCAAAGAAATATTAATTAAATACCCATTATTTTAGTAAAAAGAATAAACTTATATATCAAGGATACTATAAATTTTAGTTTGATGATTAATGAAAACTCAAAGATAAAGATACTATGATATACCAATGTGGATTGGTCTAGAAGGATAGATTATAATAAAGCAATGTGATGAATTTATTTATGTATTAGTGGATTTTTTCTTTCATGGGTAAGAAGGAAACAAGATTTCATTTCATTTACAACTATAGAAGCGGGTCATTTTTCGGCCACTAATTCTTTCACATAGTTAGTGTGGATGAATCAACAACATGATAATATTCTAGTTGATGTGAAGTATACAATTTTATTTTATTATTATAATTCAAGTTCCATAACACTTATAAAAATACATTTCATCAGTAATGTACAATGAAATTTGAAATAAAGATTCATTTAATCAAGGGGATGGTAGAGAATGACATTGTGATGTTGGAATATGTATCTAAAAATCAACAGTTTGATGACATTCTAATAAAGTCCTTACCTAATGATGCATTAGAAAGGCATTGACTCGCATTGGCAGTCAAGTTGACTCCCCACACTAGAAAAAGTGTGGATGTCCCCCCTCCCCCTTACCCAAGGTTTTGTGTTGTTTTTCATTAATATTCTAATTTTTTTACCCTTTCGTAGATCCCAATGGAATAGACTATAGGTACGTCGAATAAGGGGACGAAATTGTGGAAATATAAGGGAGAAAATTTCACAGTCAATTCATGGGGATAAGTGGCTAGGTGGAGAAATGAGATAAAGGGAGATGAAGCTTATAGGAGTAGTGATATAGTGGGGGAGTATTAAATATGAAAATGATATATGTGATTAATCAAAGGATAGATATCACGATAGGTTAGGTTCGTGATGAAAGTAAAAGAGTTGTTTTTGAATGAACTGATTATGACAATTGTTGAAATTTTCATGATATTATAGTGCCACACACCGAGAATGGGTCATGATGGCATATACTGACTGTTGAGTAAGTAAATGATTGAAAATAGAAAGTAGTGAATTTTGGTAAAATTTGGGTGAATTGTTAATGAGAAATAAAATTATGAATGTTCAATCAACACACCCAAATTTGGTGATTTTTGGGAAAAATCCCTCAGGTGTCCTCTAGGTATGTTTTCGGTTCGATTGTGTTTATTGAAAAATCATAAAGACTCTGAATGAATATGGTTGGTGTTTTCCAATGTCGGTGTTTGAGGTGGCATAGTTTCTATGTGTTTTCCAAATTCTTGGGCCTCAAAATCAGGAGTTTGTTTTTCAAAAAAGATGATTTCTTGGTATGAGTGAACATTATGTGGACCATAATGTATAGAACAATGATTGAACATGAGGTATGTGGAATGGTTCATTGAAGACAAAACAGTATGATGAAGACATACAATACATGGACAACATAGGAGGAATGGTTCATTGAGTAGAAGAGGTTTGGGGGAAGCTCTACAATGTGTGGAAGGAAAATGGTTCTCAAGATGGATTGTCATTCTGGAAAAAAATATGGTGTTTAGAGATCCTATAGGAAAAGGTGGTTTTCATTCTGTGTTGGGAATAACTATTCGTGGGGGCATAGTATATGGTGGAGATTTGAGAAAATATAAAATTAGTTGAATTTTCATGTCAATATTCATATATAAGGAGAGATAATCCCATAATTAGAGAGAGATATAAATTTTCATAAGAAAACAACATTACTGTGGGATTTTCTCAATGTTTGAAAGAGGTTCGTGAAGAGGATTTCCTTAATGGAGAATAATTTCACATATGTGATTGTATGAAATTGTGTTTACATAGAATTTCAGTCTAAAAGGAAAGAAGGCAGTCCACGGAAGAAGAAATTATGTAGAAGAGGAAGTGGTAAGAATGTTTAGGATGTGGATACGGTACAAGGAGGTGATATGTAGTGGTGGTATGCAGACACCGTTCACATAATAGGTGATCTGTGAAGAATACCCACTACACAGTTCATGGAAAATTAAGGGTGGTTTGTGAAGGAATCAATGAAGCTTTAAAAACACTAGAATAATTTTTGAAAACATTTTCAACTATATAACAGTATGTAGAAGAGTGGATTTCATATATGGGTGAAAAAGGGGAATCAAATGAGAATATATATACATTTTAAGATGCTTATTTTTTGAAAATTAAGGGACCTAAAAGTCCATAAAATATAAGTGGATCCCTTCTAAGAGAATTGGGAAAAGGATTCTGATGATAGTAATCCTTTCAACTGGAAGTAAGCTAGAGAATGAGACATTGGGATTGACAAAAGGAAATGCGGTAAGAAGACCCAAAATCTCGAAATGCTAGAGTGCTTGGGCATTGAATTGATCTAGCTCAAATCTGGTAATTAGTTGTAAACATTATTTCATTTTCCACATCATCACATTGACATTGTATGCTCTTTGGACATAGCCCAATGATGGTGAACCATGTAAAATTGTTGTTTCTGCTGCATTATTTCATTTCATTTCATGTATTAATATAAGAAAAAGAAAAAAGCATATTTTTTAATAGAGAAACTATATCATAATGGGTATTTCTCTTACTATATCATTCTCTGATTCATCCCCCCCTCAGGGTAGTTGACCAAGTGTACCAAACAATGTTTTGGTATAAAAATGTATATCTCTAAAAAACCACATTGATTGAATTTTGTGCATTTTTATGAATTTAAACTCAAGAAATAATATGAATTGAATTTGATAAAATTGATTCAATATTTTTAATTATTAGATCCTTTTTATTTTAATAATATAAATTCAATTTGCATTTATTACTGATTCTAAAAATAAATAATATTTTTCACCTTCTTAAAATGTGTAACACTTGGTTAAACTATGTGTTGATGTAATGAAATCACTCTAAGACATTCTCATACCAAATTAGATGAGTGGATATTTATAGAAAATAAAATTCATGAAATTTAATATATTTTTTTAAACCATTATTTTTAATTTTGGATCTAAAATGATATATTCCTTAAGATAATTTACATCTTATTCAAATTTCAATTTATATTGGCTTTTTTAATTTAATAGTATGTTTGGAAGACTCAATTAATTTTTTAATTGATAAAAATGTCAAAAATAATACAATTTTTATTATCTAAATCATTAAAATTCAAGGAAATAATTTAATTTCTATATTTCATTATAAAATTAATTTTTACCCTTAAATAATTTATTTTCCTAAAAACATTTTCCATTTGTTTTCTGTAATTATTTTAAAGTAATTTTTTATACCTACATAAATTGGAAAAAATTGGGTGAAAATTAATAATAATAATTTAAAATTATGGTTATAATCCCCAAATTATATTTTTCGAAATATTTATTTTTTCTTGGCTAAAATATAATTACTCACAATTTTTCTTAAAATGAGATAAAAGTATGTTAAAATAGATATTATAAAATGTTTATCCAAAACCTAAAAAAATGTTATTTTAATATTTTATTTTGACCCTATGACATATTATATTATAATATTTAGTTCATTGGATCAAAATTACATCATATAATATATATTATCTATTATATAAATCTATTGATAAATTACATTAACCCCCACTCCCCCCCCATATAAAAGGACACACCCAGTTATCTTATACTTACATAATAAGAGAAATTTTGTTTTAAGAGTCCAAATATAAAAAATAATTTATGAAATCCCACCCCAAACACTATCGGTATTTTTTATTAATAGTTCCAACCATAGTGGGATTTTTAGGTCTTGTAATAGATGCCATTAAAAAATGTCTTCTAGTATTATACCATGATTTTTTTATTTCCTCATATATATGATTCAAAACTAATATAACCAATGTGATATAATATAATCAGTATATCCAATATATATTTATGTTATGTCCATAATGTAATAACTTTATCAATATTGTCTTTTATAAAATGGGAAATGACACATTTATTTATGTGTATGCTGGACTACCTCCTCTCAAATGGATGTTATTAATTTCTTATCACCACCTATCATGGATGGACATAATGATAAATATAATTTATATAACTAAAATTATTTATATAGTTACTAATAGTATATAACCTATTTCCTTATCGTTATAAGCATTGAAATATTATAACATCACGTGTGTGTATGTTTGGATTACCAACTCCATTGAGTGCTGTTTTTTATCAGATCACATAACTGGTATATAAATTTATATTTAAAGATAAAATATGACATTTAATATATAATACTAATTAATAAAATATAAAATAATTCCATCGTTATTTACATATTTTTCATTGAAAAAATGAAACATTAAACAGGAATACATACAACCTACAATCTCAACGATTGAAACATAAAACATTTTTTCATAAAGATCATTCATTGGGTGATTTAAAAGTATAATGATTCTATAATGATGATAATAATATAATAATTATTTTTATTCTTTTGGTGATTAAATGATTAACTCCTTTTTCCATTATCAACTTACTGATTCTATATTGATATTTGGAACCGAACATCCTTGACACACTCGATATGGATAGAATCATTTATGTAATTAAATATGCTCAAAAAATGAATGAAATAAATAATTTAATAATAATGTATTATAATTGGAAATAGTTTTCATAATATTAATTAATTGAAAATTTTTATTTATAAATTAGAAAAATAATTTATGTTTCATGTTAAAATCATGGAAAGGGACACGTAACATAAAAACCATATTTTAAGTTATTAAAATATTTATCATATGAATATGTTTATTTCATGTAAAAATTATTAAAATTAATTTATTAATATATCTATTTGAACAAAAAATATTATACTGAATTATAAATTATTTATTTAATATCATTCAATGGGTTTCAAAATAAATATTTTTTTAACATTTTATACAGTTCATTTTGAATTATTTTAACAAAGAAAAAAGGAAAGATTTTTTTAATATATACGACATTAATGTATTTTCCTGAAAATATATATGTAATTTTATAATTTAATTAATTTTCATTTTCATTTTTTCACCCATTTTATATGTAAATCCTTTTATCTCTTTTTATTCTCAATATTATTTAAATCGAATTGTTATTTTGATATCTAAAAAAACAATTACAATTGGTTAAAACAATAATTTTATGAGTATAAGATAGAAATTAATGAATTAATTTGTTAAGAAAATTTTATGGTTCTTCAAAATTTTTATGATCAGGTTAGACTAGGGGTTCTCTAAATTCATTGTGTAATGAAAATGTTATATGAAAATTTTTATTTAAACATGACCATTATTTTATTCTCTTTGGAATAATTAATGTATGTGTCATTATTAGAGTATAATGAAAATGTTGTCCCATGATACCAAATTTGTATATCTAGGTTTATGATTTTTTTTCATTAAAATATTTTTATTTCACAAAATAATATAATAATCATTACCTTTGTAGATTTTTTATTCATATTCATAATTTTGAAATATATATTTTTTAAATAAAACAATACATGATTTTTCCATGGTATTAAATAAAATATTATGAGATTTAATTTAATTTTATTATTTATTATGAAATGAATTATGAAATGTTTTTGAAATATATGTTAATTTTATAGGAAATAAAATGATTATTTTGTGGTTAATATTTATCATAATGATTAAAAAATTCCCATTATAACTTTTATTCATGTAAAAACCTATTACATTCATTATTATTTTTGAAACATTCTAATATATTCTTATAATATCACATTTTATAATATATTTAATAGGTGTTTTATGATGATTAATGAAATTACTTTGTTTAATATTAAAAATATATTGGCATGTAATGATATTAAAAAATATATCATAAAAGACTTGTATAATGGGAAATTTGGAAAATGAGTTGAGCTGTACACTTTGTTGTGTAATATTTTATTTTATAATGGAGATTTAATATCTCTATAAAAATATAATACTAAAAACCACAAGAATTCATGAACATGAATTATTTCCTAGGAAATAATTTTTTTAATAATTTATTGAAATATACTTCTATATAAGGTTTAGAATCCTATAATTCTGAAAAATAATGCAACTGATGATAAAAATGTTTTATATAGATTATACTAAATGAACTCTAAGAAAACATGATCATGTAAATGGAATATATGATTGAATGATGAAATTATTTTTTGATATTTAACCACATTATTACTTTTTCTTCAACCTGGTCAAAAAAATAATTTTAGTAATATATGGAACTAGAAGGATGTATTAGTGTAAGATATAATGAAGAGATTTCATCAATAAACAACCCATATCAATAGTAAACTAAGTGGAAAGGCTTGGGATTATTCACATAAATATTTCATTAAATAAGTCTATCTATAGGGGAATTGATTAAATCCTAATCCAACAAATGAATATAAGATTTGAAACACATTGATAGTTAGTTTGTGGTGAAATACGAAATATTATACCATTTGATGGTCATGAATGAGGGAAAATCACAATGGGACTACCCATATAATGGTATAGAGTTGTTTTAAATATTGTAGAGCTGGTTATAATTCCCATGAATACAAATTTTGTGAAAAAATTAAAACCAAATATAATGAGGTCCCCACTAATGATCCACTAACTTTTCTTTACTGAAATTTCCTGACATTTTGGAATTATGAAAAGGTAATTTTCTAGACATTGTATACTAGGGATAATAGTGATAAACATCCTCCATAAGAGAGGTAAATATAAAATACTAGTAGTTGGTAATAAATGTAATTTATAAATGGTCAAATATTCCTCCACATTAGATTTATGCATATTGGAATATTTTCTAACTAACCTTGAAAGCTATTAAGTCTTATATTAATATTTTTACATCACCCAAATCATTCGATTATTAAAAATAGGACTAATTATATGAATGATTCAACACAGTTAAATGATATAATGTGCTTCTTATAGAATGTAATATTAGTATTCATTTAAATAATTTTATGGTGATTTTTGTAATTTATTAGTACACTCCACTAAGAGGAAAAATTATTTAGAACAAAAAGATTAAATTTTATATTAATATATGATATATTTCAAATGACTGGATGATTATAAAAACCATTTGTAAGGAAATAATAAAATATGGGTTGTAGTACTAGTGAAATATAGAATCATGTATGAAATATTCATATAAAAACTCAATATTAGGGATACCCCAATTATACGGAATGATTAATCTTGGTAGTGATTATGTTTTTCATTAATAAATAAATTTTATTGTAACTTCACAACACAAATCCAACATAACATGTAACCCAAGTTGGAGTTTCACATGACCTCAATCCTGAATCCACATATGATATGATACTAACGGGAATTGATGGTTTAAATGTGGTAAAATATGAGGACAACAATGTATACTTCTCAGATTACAAGGGAGGTATGCAGAATGCATCACAAAAGGAAGAACTATTTGCGAAAGGCATATGATACATGTACCACATAAGAGGAATGATTTTCATAGTAAAGGACGTTTGAGGGATGTTTTATAGATCTCATTATGAAATCATTTTGGGGGATGGCGTGTCATTTGATAAGACAAGTGGGTGGTTTTGGAAGCCGTGACGGTAAATATAGAACGTGGATAGCATAAGGAAGAGCATTTTTTAGGGGCATAGAATATAGTTGAGATTCATGTAAATCATAGATGAGAAGATTTTGCAGATCTATTTTCCTATATAATAAAATCTAATCCCATCATTAATGAGGTAGAGTGATTTTTATGATAATACATATTTTCTCCATGAGTTCGACCAAGTGTGAAAGAGGTAAGTGAGGGGGATTCCATGAATGGTTAAAAGTTCACAGAAGCAATTATGTTAAACTGTGTTTTCATAGATTTATATTCTGTACAGGATCAAAGCGGACCATGGAAGAAGAGTTTATATTGAATCAGATGTGGTAAACGATGGCAGTTCATAGAAGTTGTACGTAGAGGATGTAGGTGGAGGTGGTAACCAAATGCAGTTCTTATAAGATGTGATCCGTGAAGCACACTTGATAAACATTTTGTAGATTAATCGTAGTGGTTCATGGAGGAATCATGAAATCTTACAAAATATCGAGAAAAAAATTTGAAATAAATTTTTTCAATAAAGAGAAGTTATAAATGTGGACTTCATATACATGTGAAAAAATGTTCTTTAATGGTTATCTATCTATAGTTGAGGACGTGTTCCTTCCAGAAAATTAATGGAGATACAAGTCTATAAATTGTGAATGAATCCCTCCTATGAGAAGTGACCTACGGATGCAGCAGATGGTAATCCATTCCCCCGACAGTGAGACATAGAAAGAAGCATATAGAGTAATCCTTGGGAATGAAATTATCGGACTTGAAATTTTATAATAGTCATTTTCCTTCAAATCTATGTGATATAACCTGAACCTTGGAATTGGTAATAATCACTATTGGATTCGGTACATCATCACATTGATGTTGTATTGTCCTTGGAAATATCAGAGTGAGGTTGAACCAAGTGAAATCATTGTGTTTGTTGCATTATTTCATTTCTGTTTATGTATTTATATTGGAGAAAGAGATATTGTGTTTTTTATAATAAATAAACAAGATCCAAAGGGTCATTGATTTTAATATGTCATCCCCTAATTCACCCCCCTCTTAGGGTATTTCACCTAGTGGACCAATCATTTTTTGTTATCAAAATGTATTTTTCTAAAAAATCATCATTGATTATATTTTCTGCATTTATATGAAATTAATCTAAACCAATAATATGAATTTAATTTGATAAAATTGGTTTAAAATTTAAAATAATAATAATTAATTTAATAAGATCAAATTGTATTTTATTCATTAATTTTTATAAAAACATATTTTTCGACTCTATAAAATAATTATAAGTGGGATAAACTATGAGTTAATGTAATAAAATCTCCCTATGATTTTCTATTAATAAATTATATGATTGTTTACTTTTGAAAATTTTTTTCATTAAATTAAATTTTTTATTTTAAAAAATTATTTTGAATTTTGGATCTAAAATGATACATTCATATTGATAAGGTATGTCTTATTCAAATTTTAGTTTTTGTTTTATTATTTTCATTTAATTATAGGTTTGGAATATTCCATTCATTATTGGATTGATGAAAATTTCAGGAATGTTTTTTTATTATTTAATCATGAAAATACAAGGAAATAATTTTATTTATAGATTTCGACATAAAATGATTTTTATACTTAAATAATGCATTTATATAAAAACATTTTCCATGAATTTTTTGTAATTATTTTAATGTAATATTTTCATCATATAGAAATTGTAAAAAATTGGATAAATATTTAGAATCAGAATTTACAAAAAAAAATTAATCATGTGTGGCATGTATTGTATTAACAAAACTCAATAAATCTTATTGATTTTGATGCTAAAAAAACTTTGTTTGTATTAATAATTGTATTATAATATGTATATCTTGGGAAATTAATATTTTTTATAATCCTTATTATAGAAATATATTCAATCTTATTATTTCTGTGGAATATTCATTAATGTGTTCAGAATGCTCCTAACCATATTCTGGAAGCACTATTTATATAGTACATTAATGATATCTAATGTAAAGAACAGACCCTAAATTTGTATTATACCTTATACTAAATGATAGACACAAATAATAAATCAACCCTACCTTTATAGAAACGTATTGTTAAAGAACATTATGTTTTGATGAATCCTTATATTTAACAAAGTGAATATGTAAGGATAGAGAACCCTTCATTAGTATGGAACCTTACGTTTGAGAGGAAAACGTATGGTTCATCCTTACTTTTTTCACCATCCTTACGTTGTCAACCTTAAATTCTGAAATTTAATTCTATATAGCTGAAACCAATATTTCGTATTTTTATTTTTTTTAATGAACATAATGTTTGTCTTTTCATGACCAGAGATTTGAATTTAAGAGTTTATCAGAGCTTTGTGTAATAGGCTTTATGAAATATCTGTCTGATTTAAATCTCATTTTTGAAAGATATACAACTCAATTTTTGTATTATTAGAATATTATTATGATTATTTCATGTAATCATATTAAGTGCAGAAAATATCTCCAATTATTAAGGAACGATATGACTACACAGATATGTCTTATGAATTTACATTCTTACAATTAATCAGGAAATTTCTGTGGATATGATCTTAAAAGGCATACTATCTATTTTACTTCTATCTATATATATGTTATATATATACATATGTGTGTGTTTGTGTGTGAGTGTGTGTGTATGTATTATTGAAATAATATTATATATTGATGTATATATTTCAACATGTATTCATAATTTAATCTTCATTATTGTGAAGATATTTACCATATCTACTACAAAAAATGATCAGAATATGTTTTTCTACTGAAGAGGCAACAATTAAAATATAAATTTTAAATAAATAGTATATTCTATTGGTCTATTTCTAAAATTTATTTATGTTTTTATTTCAATGACCTTTTGCATCCAGATCGATTTGGATATGTTCTTTTCTTGATGAAATGATTTTCTAAAGAATAAGGTTTATCTACTATTAGTTGTTGTTAAACTGTAATGTTCAACCGAAATCCTTTTTAATCAGTATCTTTTTCTTGAGTGTTTAAACATCATGTACACAATTATGGTGGAGTATTGGCTTCTCTGTCTATAATTTGATTTATCAATTATCTGTTTTAGAACGAGAAGACTAATTTTGTAGACTTTTTTGTATTAATGTCAACATCCTACACTCATTTTTGGATTTGACTTATGATATGTTGACCAGAGTAGTGAAATTCAGGAAACTCATAGAGAGGGAAATTTGTGGAGTATACTGGGGGATCTATAAGACTTAAACCAATATTATCATCATTATTCAACATTTCTATTTTTTTAATGCTCATAATTTCCTACAGAATACCAACACAAATTACCAGAATAATCCTAAGTCATCATCAAGGGTCAGAATTGTAATGGAATTTTTAAAAGACAAAAATCAACCCCTCTTATGTATATTTGTATATTCCGACCAAACAATTTGTATCAGATTAGTGCTTTCAGAATATTCTATAATAATATAAATGTGTAAGGTATATACAAAGATGTAAATGACTGGTCAAAGAGAAGGAATGTCAATAGTTTTTTCTCTATAATTCAATGGTGAATACAATTAATTCTAGAAATAATGGATGGTTATATATTTGAATAATCTGGGATTCAATATCTACTCAATTATTACTAATATTTATATAATTCTGAAAAATCCTACAACATGAACTACTACAATAGTAGAAGACTATAACATGAATTCTGAAGTTATGAAAGCTCTTATATGTAGTCTTAGACCAGAAGAATTGAACCACGTCTCATAATTTCCTACTACTTATGAAATATGAAAAAACATTACAGTTTATTATTATGGAACATATAATATATGAAAAATGAGTTATGTAAAAACAAGACTGAAATTTGATACATTCAGAATTTTTTATGGAAAAATTTATACTCAGATAAATGGAAGGCATACAGTGACTATAAATAATTCAAAAGCCATTGGGGATCCTCTAAAAACAACTAGATCATGATTTTAATGTACTGAGAGAACTTCATACTAAATGGAATGGTATATCAGCTGCAAGTCGATAGTCATCACCTATCCAAAATTGGAAAATGAGAGAACTGATTGGGATACTAATGATGTATGAAGCAGAAATAGAAGATGATTTTGATCATAATGTCTTAGTAAAGAAGGATAATTCTACTCTAAATGTTACATCTCATAAGAAAAGAAAATAAATAAATAAACATGTTAGAGAAGAATGGAATTCAAATACATTTGATTCTGAAATGGAATTTTCTCAATTATCCCAAAAGTTTAGCATGATTAATAAAAAGAAAAGAGAATTAAAAATGCCTTTTAAAAGGGAATAAAAGTACTCTAGGGAGGTGAGATTCAAAGAATGAATGAATTTAGGTCATATAAGGCCTTATTGTCCCCATATAAAATGTTAAAATAGAGAGATATAAAAGGAATGTCATAAAAATTCTGATTATGAACAAATATTATAAATAGAAATGAAGGAAACATAGACTATCTCTGAAGACTCAAGATTGTAACACCCCGAGCTTCCATGATACGCTTCTCATTCAATAATGCAATGGCTTGCATTGTACGCAACTTCGAGTTCTAAAACACCGCGACTAATCAAAGTAGCCGTTATGAATAGTAATAACCACTTTTTAAAATTATAGAAATTTTATATTTCAAAATGGACTTCATTTTTGGATTCGGAATATCGAAATTAGCCTATGTTGAATTTTTGGTATTTTTCTGAGAACTTCTAATTTTTTATGAATAGTGAAAAATACTTAAAAACAACTTTTTTAATAAAAATAATTAATAGTGATAAATTATACTATTTAGTGGTTTTAAAGTATAATTGGAATATATTTTTACCATTTTATCCAATGGTGGTCATTAGAATTAATTTGACATTGAAATTGGACATAAACAATTGTTAATCTTTTGATATAAATTGTTTCTTAAAAACACGCTATTTGTTGTGACAGCGGGAATTAATTATAAAATTAATTAATTCAACTTATATGATTGGAATTTTGTAAAATAGACATCATTTTTGAATTTGGAATATCAATTATAGCTTTGGGTGAAATTTTGGCATTGTTCTGAAAAACTTCAATTTTTGATGAATAATGAAACCACTAAGTGGTAGTTAAATAACTGATTTTTCGTTTAAATGAAATATTACCACTTCTGTGATTTGATTTTCAAAAATCCGACATACATGGTTGTCATTAAGAAATAAAATGTGGTTCAATGAGATTAAAATAATTTTTTGGTGAATAGTAACTTTTAAGTTCTTAATCGCGATTAGAGGTAATTAGTGTAGTTTAAGGTACAAATAATGTTTTTATAATATGAGATGAGCATGACACTTGTCCTACTCCTACTGTATGAGTCATGGCCGACCAAGAAAACCCATGGGTCAACTTGGGGACCCCATGGAGCCACTTTAGTTAGAAAATGACATAAAGACCTTTTATTTAATGTTAAAGTAAAAAATGACAAAAACATAAAATGTTTTACTAAAACAATTTTTACGTGGGGTTACACAAGTACAACTTTTGATTATAAATATTGATTAGAAAGATAAAAAGATTTCCTACATCATAGTAGTTTTTTTATAATTTTTAGACATTAAATAAATTAAATTATTTATGACATCATTATGATGCAGCGATGACCTCATTATTTAACGATTTAAATAAAATGAGAAGATAAAGCAAAATCCAAGGCCTACACTTGTACAAAGCCTATTGGATGAGGCGATTTAGAAACCTTATCACCTTAGCCTCGAATTATATAAGTTTGGGACCTTTAGAATCCGAAAAGCATTGTGAAATAATGTAACATTTCAATATTTCCAAAAGTGCCCCTCCTCTCCACTTATAAAAGGCCCCCACCTCTCCCACCTCATTTACACTTTCA
This sequence comes from Viscum album, assembly GCA_963277665.1. Classification (NCBI taxonomy): domain Eukaryota; kingdom Viridiplantae; phylum Streptophyta; class Magnoliopsida; order Santalales; family Viscaceae; genus Viscum; species Viscum album. Next base: position 22,025,840 of record OY728120.1, on the reverse strand, counting down.
AGCCATTTGGCTCGGCCAAACTCTACCCAAATACTCTCCCAACATTTCTCCCTTACTCCTAGAAGCCTCACTTTGGGCAGAACTCTTCCCAAGGAAGCCTTTGGCTCAAATCAAAAAGAGTTACCCGATTTTGAGGTAATGTCTTTTCTAATGTTGTTTTGTTTTATTTTTCTTCTCCAACCCCCTAAACTCTTTTTATTCATTTCGTTTGTAACAAAACCAGTATCCTCAATATACTAGGATGTTGTTATAATAAGGATTATTGCTACACTTACACACACCTACATCTAATGGTTAAAGAACATACAGTTTCTGTGGATGGCGAATTTCTGCCTCACGAAACGATGAATGTTCAACACTCATATAACACCTTAAAAGGTGGCCATTAAGATGTCACTATTTTTATATATGATATATAATATTTTTATGTTTTAATTATGCTTCTGTATTTCTCATTTATGGCATACTTTATGATTTCCATTATGGGTAAAACGCGATAATTTCATTTTAGGAAGTGCGGACTACCGCCACCTCAAAGTGATTTGAATCGTTAATTCCATATGTGGGATGTATAAAGGATGGAGTAAATGGTATTATACACTATATTATACTGGAATTATATTATAAATTTATATCATTATGATTTAGTTCCATTAAATATGAAATTGAAATGAAAGTAGCGTTCATGCGTACGTACGGCTTACCGTCTCCATGAACGGTGCATTTCATTTATTACTTCTAAATGTTACGTAATATTATAAATAAATGTATATACTGGATATATAAGATATATATGACATCTAAATCATGAATATAATTCAGGATATAATGGATATTTCACCACATAAACAACTTGTAATTATAAGAAGCTTATTGTTGACTCAAGTACCAAAGATCGACAAAACGACCGTTATTAACTTAAATAATTACATAATGTTCATATCATTGTAATAAGTGATATAATAAGGATAATGAAATTGAAAATGGTTATTAATAAGGTATATATTAACTCTAGTTTATTATTCAGGAGGTTAAAGAACGGTTGAGTCAAGTCAGACACGGGGTAAGGGAACTTCTTAACCCAATTTCCATTCTTTGGGTTAATCTCCTACTTTCAAATTATTTCATGATGTTATTATGTCCTATTTTGTATTTTTACTTTCTTTATGTGTACCTATAGTGAATACACATAATATATCTATTTTATTTTAAAAATGATCTTTTTAAGGACTTCGTCTCAATCTCCTTTCATTGAGGCATATTTGGTTTTATACACAACTTTCTTTTATACGGTGTATAAACCCCTTTGACTTTTAAGTTTATTCAAAAGGAATCTTTTTATACGAAGCGTTTTACTAAACGACAAAAAGGGAATGTTTTTCTTTCCATACATATGTGGCGACAACGACTTCTCCGCCGCCATGACCATTATTTGAGTTTCATCTTCCTCTACAAGCCATCACTTTTTTTTAATAAAAAAATAAATACAAAGTTTTAACTTTATTTTATTTTGGTATTGAAAATGGTATTAAAAGAATTTTTATATATCAATGTGTTGTATTGAAATCTTGTGATTGAAATGTGGAAATGTTATGTTTCATTTATGCATGTTTTATGTGATACGATTATGTTATGGTCTATGATATGTTTAAACCTATTCATATGAGGAATGCATTGGACTTAATAAGTGACGGGTGGAGCCCGCTATAGCTCCTCGATGCATCGGCAGGTCTCATGAGACAAACTAGTGTCTTGGCACGAGGCCTTGACAAAATCTTATTTGTGGTCTTGGCACGAGGCCTTGACTACGTGGTTATGATAGTCTGGGATTATGCATTCCATCATTATGAATGTGGTTATTGATATTGCATGTGATTATTCGACCAGTAGAATATCCATGTGAAGAAGTAAATGGCATTATCTCATTTTACTTTTTCCATATTATGTTGATGTTCATGTTTAAAAGGATTTTTTTCTAGTTATACATTACCTTAAATGTTTATGTTTATTTATGAAAGCTTCCGCAATATTGTTATCCTTACTGAGCATCTGAGCTCACCCCTTTCAATGTTTTAATATTTTCCAGGATGTGAAGAATTATTTTATGAATGACCTGCAGGGATAGTCAGAAGAGGATATGAGTGTGGAATATGAAGACTTTGTTATTAGTTTTCCACTTTATGATGTAATGTAACATTTATGAATGTATCTAGTGTTTCCAAGGCTACTAAACTAATCAGTCTTTCGAGACTTGATCTTTTGTGTCATGCCAATGTTACGAAGTAATGCACCGACTCTAGGTAGCTGGGGTCGGGGCATTACAAAGATTCTTAATATAAACCAATTCAAAAAAGGAAAAATCAAATCTTAAAGAAAATATTCACTTCATGGAAGAAGAATTGAAGGAAAAAGGTCATTGAATATGAATAGATATATGATATATAGATTGTGACTGCTCTAGTAATATGAGTGGAAACTCATAAAACCTCAATAAATTGACTCAAATAGTTGGATTTCTAGTAACCATTTGTGAAAATTAAAAATGAATGATAATTGGACTTGGAACTGTTGGATTTACAAAAAAATCTCAATAAACAAAGTACTATGTGTAAAAGGGGAGAAGCATAACTAGATAAGTATCTATCAATTCTGCGATGATGTATACTATGTTTATCTTTTTAAATATCCATGTTACGTGTTTAAAGATAAAATGATTATGTTTTGATTACCTAGTTTGGATAATGTTTATAATTTGAATTTAAATTCCTTTTTGAAATGGAATGGGAATTGTTTAACTGTTATGATAAATGTGTGTTGAAATGGAATAAAAGGCTTGATCATTGACATATTTATTCTTTACAAAAATTATCTTATAAAAAGTTAGTTTCTGATTTACGAAGTCTATAGTTTGGTAGTGACAGATAATCTAATGCATCAAAAATTGGAATTCAAAAAAAATCTTCCTTAAAATATATTAACAAAATTGCTACATAAAAACAAATAGAACTTATCCACATGGATCATTTTAGACCATTAAGAGTATCATGTTTTGGATGGTAAATTGTATTTAATTTTTTTAGTTGATGATTACTATAAATTTAAATGGATTTATTTTCTAAAACACAATATTGAATATTTTATTATTTTTGAATTATTCTGGAAATAAGTTCGAAATGAAAAGGGATTTAATTTAATTTCATTAAAAAGTTATCATGGTGGAGAATTTGAAAATATTGAAATCTATTCCTTCAATTAAAATATGGGTATTGAACATAACTTATATGCCCCAACAACACCTCAAAAAATGGAATTGTTGATTGAAGTAAAATAACTATTAAGGAAATAGTTTTGAAAATGTTGAATGAATACATTCTACCTACAGACTAGTGGGATGAAGATATAATCACAGTCGGTTATATTATAAATACAGTTTTTATTTGTCATATACTAAAAATGTCACCTTATGAAATTTAGAGTAGCTGAATACCTAAGGTAAAGTACTTTATGTTTTTTAGCTATAAGGTGTTTATCCTAAACACCAAGAATAATCATGTTATGTTCGATCCAAAACGGAATGAAGGGATATTTTTAGGATATATTTATACCTCTAAAGCCTATATAGTTCTTATCATTATGTCAAGGTTCGTTGAAGAGTCATTTTATGTGATGTTGGATTAAATAGTCAATTTTATTGAAGATAAAGATCAAACATATAAAACTACTTGTAATATCCCATCTAAATGAAGAATAATAGTTATTCATATCAATTAATATTTTTGAATTAAATTTTCATTTTACATTAAAAGGATTGATATGTTTGATAGCATACCCGATAAGCAACAATGGTTTTCTTTGAAATCATACGTTGCATACTAATAGTATAATACTATTATTTTAAATGGATGTTAACTCCTAGTTGTTTTATTTGGGGGAATGAAAAAAACTAACTACAATACGATAATACAAGTTTTTTATATGTATATACAATTATCCAATAAATTATTGATGTTTAAAATGTGAATGAATCCAATTTTAAGCATAATTTACATTAAAAGGTCGACTAACAACCTTTTAATGGAAGACCCTCATTAAATATAGTTTTGTTAAAATTAATATATTATTTTAGGCTAAGTAAAATCTCTCTTTAGAATTGTGATATCCAAATTTACTTTGTGTAAATTTTTCGATTTTTTCTGATAAAGTTCATTTATTAATGAATAGTGAACAATATTGTATTTTAATTTAATACCGCATTTTAATCTTCTTTATTTGTGTAATTAGATTATATTTTTAATTGGTTTAAAAGTTTAATTAGATTATATTTTTACCATTCAATACAATTTTTGTCATTGGAATTAATTTCACTTTGAATTTGGACATGAACAAGTGTCAATGTTTGGGTAGTTATTGTTTCTTAAAAACACACTATTTGTTTTAACAATTGGAATTAATTTTAAATTAATTAATGAAAATTCTATGTTTATAATTTGTTAAAATATACTTCATTTTTTAATTCAGAATATCAAATATAACATAGGCTGAATTTTTGGTATTTTTCTGGCAAACATCAATTTTTGATGAATAGTGAAACCACCTAGTAGTAGTTAAAAAAACTGAATTTTTTATTTAAATGAAATATTACCACTTCTGTGAATTGAATTTTGAAAATCCGACATACATGGTTGTTATTAGTATGTAAAATGTTGTCCAATAACATGAAAATAATTTTTGGTGAATAGTAACTTTTGACTTATATTAACCACAGTTAATTGTAAATAGGGTCATTCAAGGTAAAAAGAATATTATAATAATTAAATTACCTTAAAATTTGATCTAACTTTATTGGATGATAATAGCTTAACATGGGAATCCTTGGGTCTATTTTGGGAGCCCATGGATCCACTTATGAATGATAACGACTCTTTATATTAATTATTTTAATGTAAAGGCACAAATGACATAAACAGAAATATTTTAGTAAATTAATTTTTATATGGAGTTATAAATGTAATCAATTTGACTATAAATATAAATTAGAAATCAAAAAATATTTCCTACATCTTGGTATTTTTTTTTAATTTGTATACATCTAATAAATTGATTTATTTATGACATAATAATGATGCAGTGTTTACCTCATTAATAAATCATTTAAAAAAATAAGATTATAAATATTAAAATAACATTCTAAACCAGTCCGATTATTATTGGCTAATTTTATTCGACCATGAGTCATGTTATCTTCGACTCTATTGATTTTTGGACATTTTGAAACTGAATATCATTATATAATAAAATAATATTTTCATGCTTTCTTAAAGAGCCCCTCCCCCCCTTATAAAAGGAGACCATTTCTATCCAATTCAAAACACCTCTCAAGCCTTTTGTGTAACACCCCATGTTTTTCTAAAAATATATAGATTTGCGTGAATCATTGTTTTAAGTAGATATTTTTAATTATCCTTTAAAACATAACTTTTCTACTTCAATATTCCGAATTTCATGAAACTGTCATCTATAATTTTGTTTAGTATGTTATTTGGTGTCTATTGGAACCAACTTGTTGTTTGGAAAATAGTAACATACCCTTATGAATATCAATATGAAACCAATTAATAGGAAATTTTATTATTTTTTATTTTATTAAGGCTTTAAGATAATAGTATGTAGGTTAATTTTTCATTGTGATATAGAAGTAGTTACAGAATTAGAATTGTTAATTTTTTAATTAAGTATGAATTTATCTAAAATTATAATTAACAATATTTTTAACATTATTTTCAAAAAATGAACTTCATTTTAGAAATCTAAAAATCGATAAATGGTTAGGGTGAATTTTTGGAATTTTATTGAAACAATTTATTTTTCAGTGAAAAGTAAAAAATACAGTTTTTAGTTTCGGAGTGTTAATGACATCATTAATGATGTAATAATGATGTCATAAATCTGGTCGATTTTTGTATAGTTAAATATGACATGAGATGTCCAAATTGGCTTATACCATGGGCAAATACCCTGGGAAAACCCATGGTTTTTCAAATACCACTAATGTGGTGTCCCTTGAAATTTATTAAAATAATACTTTACTTTTCCTATAAATACAAACCCATCCCTTCATTAAAATCATTTCCAATTCTTCATAAACAAATCTCTATCATCCTTACCTCAATTATAGTCCTCACAAGGTTTACTCGAGCCCCAAATGTCCCAACCATCATGTTATAAGGGTTACTCTACAGTGTATCAAAATTCTCAATTTCTTTCTTTTTTCCATTCATGTTCTCTTTTATGTGGTATATCATTCATGTTTCAATACCATGTTCTTATTTTCTTCTAATTATTTATCTATTCTATATTATGATTAATTTCTAGATGGGTGTTTCTTGTCCCCACTCTACTTAATGATTTCTAAAAACCTATCGCATATTTGTTGGGATGCTAAATTTGTGTAAGAGATTTCTCACTTATTCTTTTATTTTGAGTTCCTTCCTTATTCATTCTTCATATATCTATACCCAAGAGGTATTAAATCTCCATAAATAACGTATATTCTGAAATTTATCATGTTTATGTAAAATTACTCATCATTATTCCTCTCCGCTCCCACTTATTTAAGGAATAAAAACATTGTCTCTTATGAGTCGAATTACCGATATCACGGACGATGTGATTTAAATTTCCTTTAATTATTTAAAGATTGTTCATGAGACCAGTTATATGTCTGAACTAGGTTATAATATATGTGTTATGATTCACCCATTTTTCTTGAATTCTTTTGTACTCATGGTTCAAATTTATAAGACAAAACGAGGATGTTATTATCAAAGAACCACTAAAATGATCTAAACAAACATAATTAATGTTTTAACATATAAATCTTTCTCATATTAAACATAAAAATAATAAATGTTATAAATTATTATACTAGAAATATTTAAATACCTTTCCATTCCTATTTTTTAATTTCACTTTCAATCGACAAGAACATCCACCATGAACAAATCATGGAAAACATTTTAAGAACTCACCCAAAAACAGTGCAAGGAGAAAAATACTAACAATTAAAGGTTGAAATGATTTTATGAAATGATAATATAATATATATAAACATGAAACTGTTTCTTTAAAATACTAATAAACACTCTTTTAACCATTATATTGGACTTTTAAATACGTCTGAAGTAAGACAAACCCGAGATAAGGGAATTCTTAACACGATTTCAATTCTTTGGGTTAACATTCTAATTCATTATTTATGTGATATTTAAATTTTTTGTGTGATGGTTACTGTCTATATTATGTTGTATTATGTGTATTAATAGTATATATACATACTCCATCCACTTCATTAAGTATCTCTTCAATTTTATGATATTTATATGAGGATTTTCATTAAAAATCCTCTTTTTAGATTCGGTTTTACGAAATTCCATGTGAATGTTTTTATGGAATTATTCATGTAGGATGATTATGTTTTGGTTCTTGGGAATTATTTATGATGAATATTGGGACCTATATCTCTTTCAAATGTATTGGTTATGAGTAAGTTGGAGGTCGGTCGTATGGTTACTCCAAGTGTAACTGCGATGGTTACAATGTATGGTAGCCGTGAGTGTTAAAAATTATAAGTTATCCATGAATTGTTACAAGATTAAGTAAGTAATTCCCCAAGATACCATTCTGATTATATTTATGTTGTCATGTTTTTGTGGATCACTTTTAAATCTCATGCTACATGAATTAAGTATATATGGGTGACATGCATGTGTTTTGAAAATGTTTTCATATGTTACGAGTATTCATGAACTAATGTGCTCTTTAATTCTTTTTCATCCCTTTCAGAGATTTTGTGCTCACCCCGAGATTTTAAATTATTTTATAAGGTTAATGGATGTTAAAGTCAAAGAAATAATACATGTTTAATCTTAAATAATTGTCAAGAAGTCATGATTATGTTTTAATGTTTTATTTTTTTTAAATGGAAATTGTTTTTATGGTATCCACTCTGTAATAATGTGTTACGTTATGAATATATTGTCCCAATACTCTAAATATCTAAACATTAAAATATCCTGAATGTAAAAGTAATTGATTACTTGACTAAATTCAAGATTATGTATGTAATAAGGTTGTGTCTATATAGTTGGTATCAGAGGATGGTTTAGATAACATTATGGGTTAGGGTGATGTTAAAATAATACCATAAATGATTTTAACTCATTGTTTAATTTGAAATGTTATAGCATTTAGAGATTACCATGTTGCTTCATCTAAGACATTTTTGTTCAGAATGGTTTTTCGCTAAAGGAATAGGTATGATAAAGAGGAGAGGCAATGAGAGAATGTCATCGTTTCAGAACTATAGCCCAGAATGGTAGGGATTGGAACCGAGCAGTTTGTGATAGTAATGGATCAGCTAACATGTGAAACAAATTTTGGTGGTATAAACACAAGATAACCAATAGAAGTACCACAACATAGAATGATAGTAGTGGAATATTTTATGAGAAAACATCCTCCTACATTCAATGGGTCTTCTGACCGAGTAGTAGCTGAAGGATGGGTCAAAGACATTGAAATGATATTAGATGTTATTGGATTTTTAGAAAATAAAAAGTTAAGTCTTGAAATTAATCATTTTTAAGTCTAAGATGATCAGTGGTGGTCAATGTTAAGGAAGATCAGGGGAAGAGAATATTTTTATGCCTTGGAGTCGGATGAATTTAAAATTATTTTCTTTAAAAAATATTTTCCTAAGGTGGTGAGATATAAAATGGAGAATAAATTCCTTGAATTGAAACAGAAGGAGGAAGACTCAGTGGCAGTGTATGAAGAGAACATCACCTTACTTGCGAGTTATAATCCAAATCTTATTCCGGATCGTGATAGAAAATTCAACCGCTTTTACACAGGATTGATGCCAATTTATTGAAGGGTGTTGGCCTCCTGTGAATTCAAAAGTTATGAGAAACTTGTCCGATGTGAGGAGAGGGTAGTGATGTAGTTTTCCAATGATCATGTTCATTTTGGAAACAAAGAGAAGAAGAGGTACAGTTGGCAAGAAATGTGTAAGAATCAACCTACAAAATCTGATTGTAAGAAAATTCAATTTCTAGTTTGTGAAAAGTGTGGAAAGAAAAACCCTTGGGAATGTCTTAAAAAACTGGGAAGTGTTTTAAAAGTGCTAAGTTTGGACATATGTCCTGAGATTGTAATGAGAATTATCCATAGACTAATCATGATAAGCAAACTTTAATGTGTTTTAAATGAGTTGAAATGGGTCATTATGTAAATTCCTTCCCAAAAATAGATTTGAATGATTCAAAGAAGCCATACTACATGCATAATGTTGTAGTGCGATCATTTGTGACTATGTTAGCAAATTCAGGGCCATCTAATTAAGATGTATCAGGTACTTTGTTTGTTCACTATGATTTTTCTAAAGTATTTTATGATATAGGGTCTACACATTCCTTTATCTCTAAGAAATTTTCTGGTAAATTGGAAATATCACTTCAACAACTGAGACTCGAACTTGTTGTTAAAACACCTGGGTGAAAATTTATAGAAAAGTTAAATTATAAGAATATTTCTATTTTGGTCTGTGGAAAGACATTACCTGCAATCCTTGATTTTTTATCCGTAGTCGAGTTTTATGTTATTCTGGGAATGGACTGGCTTTCAGAATATCATGCTAAGATTGATTGTAGAGCTAAATAAGTTGTTTTTTAGAAAGGGTATCAGTTTGTATACAAGAATGAACCCATAAAATTGATAACATATCAGGAAGCTGAGAAACTAATGAAAGATGTAAATGAATGTTATCTTGCACATAATGTTGAAAACATGGGAACTATTCAAATAATTATTATGCTAGAGGTAAATTAATACCATGATGTTTTTCCTGATGATTTAACCTGTGTCATACCTGATCGAGAAGTCGAATTTTCAATTGAATTTTTTCCTGATTCTAAGAAAATTTCAAAAACCCCATACCATGTGGCTCCAATAGAACTTCTAGAATTGATTAATCAATTTCAGGATTTTCTTGACAAAGGTCTTATTCGTCCTAGATCTTCAAAATGGGGAGACGCTATTTTTTTAAAAAAACAATGATAGTTCCATGAGACTTTGAATTTATTATAGAGATTTGAATATCATCACTATTGAAAACAATTATCCTTTTCCTCATATTGATGACTTTTTTGATCAAATCTAAGGAGCACAGTACTTTTCCAACATTGACTTGAGATCTAGATACCATCAGCTGAACGTGAAGGAGGATGACATCCCAAAAATAGCCTTCCATAATAGATATGGGCATTATGAAATTTTATATATGGCATTTGGATTATCTAATGCACCTAATATATTCATGAATCTTATTAATAGAGTATTTAATGAGTTCTTAGAACAGTTTGGGGTTGTATTTATTTATTACATTATGGTATTTTCTAAAAATAAAGAGGACCATGAAAAAAATATAAGGGTGGTTTTTCAAACATTAAAAGAAAAGAAACAATGTGGAAAATTTAGCAAGTGTTATTTCTGGTTGCAACATATTTGTTTTCATGGGATCATTGTTAATAAATATGGAATAACAGTTTATCCTTCCAAATAAAAAGTAGTTGATGAATGGACAAGACCCACAAATGTAATAATGATTCGTAGTTTTCTGGTCTTAGTAGATTATTACCAACAATTTTCTAAGAACGTTGCATAGTTATCTATCCTGATAACTAAGTTAACATGGATAGGGGTTAAATTTATTTGGACAGAGGAATATGATGTTTTTTTTCAGGAATGGAAGAAGAGATTGGTGAATGCTCTAGTTTTTGTCTTACCTTCCTAAAATTGTGAGTGTGTCATCTACAATGATGCTTCTTTGAGGGGACCTGGTTTTTTTATGCAGAATGATCGGGTAATTGCCTATGCTTCGAGACAACTTAAACCTCAAGGGCTAAATTATCCCACAAATGATTTTGGAATTGGCAGCTATGTTTTTTGCTTTTAAATTTTGGAGGCATCATCTATACGAAACCAAATGCTGAATATATAATGACCATAAAAGTATAAAGTATATATTCACATAGAAGGAAGTAAACATGAGTCAAAGAAGATGCCTACAATTGATAAAGTATTACGACTGCACAATCAATTACTATCCCAGAAATGAAAATAATGTGGCAGATTCCTTGAGTCAGAAACATCATGCGTCATTAACCATGTTATGTTTGGAACATGATCACATGATTAATGATTTGATGTTTTTTTGCTATGATTTTGTTGGTGTAGGGAAAACATATGTTTTGTTTCACGATTTATTGCAGTATTTGTTGATAGACACAATTATGAGAGCGTAGAAGGAAGACTATGAGCTATAGAAAAATGTAGAATTGGTTTAAATGTTTATGTTTCCCGAATTAATCCTTGATAAATATTGAGTTTTATGATTTGTAAAATGGTTGTGTGTGCCTAGTGATTCTCAGTTAAAGAAATATTTGTTTTCCTAAGCTCATAGTTCTACCTTTTCTATTCATCATTGCAGTACTAAGATGTATAGTGTCCTCTGGGAGTATTATTGGTGGGATGAAATGAAAAGAGATATTGCTGATTTTACCAAGAAATGATTGACATGTCAACAGGTTAATGTAGAGTGGAAGTTACCTAAGGGGATGCTTTAGCCTTTTCCAGTGACAAAGTGGAAATAAGAGAATGTATCCTTGGAAATTGTGGTGTGACTATCAAAGACATTTTGAGGTAACAATGAGATTTGGTTTATTTTTGATCAGCTAACAAAGTCTTCCCATTTTCAGTCTATTTGAGATACAATGAATATGGTTCATATTTCTCAATTTTACCTCAAGGAGATTTTCAGGTTAAATGGAGTTACACTTTTCATTGTATCTAACTGAGATGTTAGGATCACTTCTAGATTTTGTAAGGGACTTCATAAGTTTATGGGCATAGAGTTAAATTTCAGTACCTCTTTTCACCTTGAATCAGATGGGCAGTTAGAACGAACGATTCATACATTGGAGGATATGCTTCGAGCTTGTTCAATGGAATATCATGAAAGTTGGGATTAATATCATTCATTAGTTGAGTTTTCAAAATTGTAACAGTTTTCATTCCAATATTCAGATGGCACCTTTTGAGGCCTTATATTTGAATTGGTTTTTGACTCCAGTGTTTTGGGATAAAGTTGGTGAAAGAATGTTTATGGGGCCAAAATTAGTAGAAAAAGTTGTTGAGATTGTATGGATGATCTAGTGGCACATGAGGACAACTCAGAGCAAGCATAAAAGTTATACAGATAATAGAAGGAAAGACTTCTTTTTGGAGGTAGGTGACCATTTTTCCTCAAAATCACTCCTTGGAAATGTGTGATGTGTTTCGGTAAGAAAGGGAAACTATGTCCATGGTTCATCGGTACTTTATAAATCATGGATAAAGTTAGAACAATTTCATACTGCATAGCTTTGCCTCTGATTTTGTTTCAGGTACCTAATGTATTTCATGTTTTGATGTTGAGAAAGTATGTGCTAGATTCATCACATGTCTTGATCACCGAAGTAGTTCAGCTGGAAGAGAACCATTCATATGAAGAGAAACCAGTTCAGATTCTTGATGAAAGGGAAAATTTATTGCATAATAAGGTAATCCACTAGGTGAAGGTTTTGTGGAGAAACCGCATGGTTAAAGAAGCAACATGGTAGTCTGAAAATATGACGATGGAAAAATACTCTCAGTTGATTAATAAGTAAATAAAATTGCGAGGATGAAATTTCAGGAAGGTGGGTATAATGTAACACGCCATGTTTTTCTAAAAATAAATATAAATGAATTGAACTTTGTTTTAAGTAGATATTTTTAATTAGCCATTAAAACATTACTTTTCTACTTCTAAGTTCTGAATTTCAAGAATATGTCATCTACAATTGTGTTCAGTATGTTATTTGGTGTCTATTGGAACCAACATTTTTTATTGGTGATTTGTAACATACAGATATGAATAATAATACCAATAATAATATTACCCTAATTAATAGTAATCTTTATTATTATTTTATTTTATTAAGGCTTTAAGATAATAGCATCTAGGTTAATTTTTCATTGTGATATAGATATAGTTATAGAATTAGAATTGTTAATTTTTGAATTAATTATTATTTTATATAAAAATTAAATTAATAATATATAGAAAATTAATTTCAATAAATGAAATTCATTTTTTAAATCATCTTATCGATAAATGGTTTGTGTGAATTTGTGTAATTTTTCTGAAATAGTTGATTTTTCAGTGAATAGTAGAAAATATTGTTTTTAGTTTCAATGTGTTAATGACATAATTAATGATGTAATAATGATGTCATAAATCTAGTCTATTTGTGTATAGTTAAATAATATATGATTTTCCATGATTGGATTATACCATGGGAAAATACGATGGGCATGCCCATGGTTTTGCAAATACCACTCATGAGGTGTCCCTTGAAAATTATTAAAATAATCCCTTACTTTTCCTATAAATACCAACCCATTACATCATTAACATCATTTCCAATTCCTAATCAACTAAACATTGGCCTCCTTACCTCAATATTAGTCATCCTATTGTTTCCTCAAGCCCCTGAGGTCCCAACATTCATGTTTTAAGTTGTACTCTACAAGGTAAGAAAATTCACAATTTCTTTCTTTTTCCATTCAAGTTCAATTTTCTGTGGTATATCATTCATGTTTCCATAACATGTTCTTATTTCCTTCTTATTCTTGATCTATTATGTATTATGATTCATTTCTGGATGGTTGACCCTTGTCCCCTCTCTAAATAATGTTTTCTAAAACCCTTTTGCATAGCAGTTGGGCTGCCAAATTTTTGTAAGAGATTTCACCCTTATTATTTTATTTTGAGTTCCTTCCTTATTCATTCATCATATATTCTTACCCAAGAGGAATTAAATATCCATAACTCATTTATATTCATTATGTAATCATTTTTATGTAAAATTAATCATCATTATTCTTCTCCTCTCCATTTATTTACGGAATAAAAACATCCTCTATTATGTGTCGAATTACCGACATCGTAGAAGATGTGATTTCAATTTCAATTAATTCATTCATGTATGTCCATGAAACTATTTATATGGTCGAAACAGGTTATAATATATGTTCTATGATTCACCCATGGTTCTTGAATTTTTTTAATCATGGATGAATTTATAAGAAAAAATGAGGTTGTCATTATCAAATAACAAATAAAATGATATAAACGAACATCATTAATGTTTTAACTTATGAATAATCCTCATATTAAACATCCAAATTATAAATGGTATAAATTATGATACTATAAATATTTAAATACCTTTCCTTTTAAAAACTGAAATTTCACTTCCAATCGACAAGAACACCCAATATGAACCAATCATGTAAATCATGTTAAGAACACTCTCAAAAACGGTGCATGGAGCAAAAAAATAACAATTAATGGTTGAAATGATATTATGAAATGAAAATAGAAGATGATATAAACATTAAAATGTTTTGGAAAATTAATAATAAACACACTTTTAACAATTCTACATAATGTTTAAACATGTCTGAAGTATGACAAACCCAAAGTAAGGGAATTTTTAACCCATTTTCCATTCTTTGGGTTAACCTTCTACTTCATTATTTATGTTCTATTTAAATTGTTTGTCTGATGGGTTCTATTTATATTATGTTATATTGTGTGTATTTATATTATATATACATACATTATCCACTCTAGTATGTCTCTCTTCAATTTTATGATATTTATAAGGGGTTTTTCATTAAAAATCACTTTTTAAATTCGGTTTTACGAAATTCAAAATAAATGCATTTATGAAATTATTCATGTATTATGATTATGTTATGGTTCATGGTAATTATTTATCATTAATGGTGGATCCTATATCTCCCTCCAATGCATTGGGTATGAGTAAGTTGGAGGTTGGCCGAATGGTTACTCCAAGTGTAGCTGTGATGGTTACACAAAGTAAGGTAGCCGTGAGGGATACAAATTATAAGGTAGCGAAAAATGGTTACAATATTATGTATGTAATTCCCCAATATACCATTATGATTATATATATGTTCTTAAGTTTTTTTGGATCTTGGGTAAATATCATGTTACAGGAATTATGTATATATGGGTGCCAAGCATTTCTTTTGAACATTTTTTCATACGTTACGAATATACATTGACTAATGTTCTCTTTCATTATTTTTCAAACCTTACTAAGCTTTCTTGATCATACCATGTTTTTAAATTATTTTCACAGGTTATTGGATGTGTAATACAAAGATGGAAGCTGTCTTTGATGATTATGAATTGTCAAGAAGTCATGTTTATGTTTTAATGTTTCATTTTTTTTTAAAAAAAAATTGTTAATTGTATTTTTGGTATCTACTATTTTATAATGAGTTACGTTATGAATGTATTGTCCCAATTATCTAAAGCTCTAAACATGAAAATTTACTCAATGTAAAATGAAGTGTTTACTTGAAAAAATTCTAGATTATGTATGTAATAAGGCCAGGTCCTTATATTTTTCCTCATCCATATTTTTCCCAGTTAAGCTCCCTACATCCCTATCCTCCTCCTAGAAGCCTTAGCTTAGGCAGAAGGAACTTCAAGAAGTCATTTTGGTTCAATCCAAAGGAAGCTACCCCAATTATAGGTAACATTTTATCTCAACTTCTTTTCTATTATTTTACTTCTCCAACAAATAAAATCCTTTTATTCTTTTATTTTATAACATCACCAGTACACTCAATATACTAGAATGTTGTTATGAGAAGGATTTTGACAACCCTTACACCCACCTCCATCTAATCGGTGATGAACATAATGTTTCTATGGATGGAAGACTAACGCCTCATAAAACGATGATTGTTCAATTATCTACTACCAGCTCTCATGGTGTCCATTATTGTGGAACTGTATTTATATATGATATATATTATGTTTATATTTTTTTTATTGTTCTGTATTTTACATTTATATCATATCATTATGGTTTCGATTATGGGTGACCACGATAATTTCATTTTAGGGAGTGCGGACTACCACCCACTCAAATGGATGTGACTCGTTAATTACAAATGTGGGACATATAAAGGATGGATTTAATGATATTATATATGATTATATACTGGAATTATAATATAAATATGTATGATTACATCTTAATAATATTAAAATGAAAGATTGAAATGAAAATAGCATTCATGCGTACATACAACTTACCCTCTCCATTAATGGTGCATTTAATTTCATATCTACAAATGTTATGTACTATTATAAATATATAAATATACTGAATATAAATGATATATTTTATATCCAAATCATGAATATCATTCTGAATATGATGAACTTTTGAACACATGAACAACATGTAATTATAAGAATTCCATTTTGAATCAAGTACCAAATATCGACAAAATGACCATTATTAACAAAAATGATTATATAGTGATTATAAAATTGTTATAATAGATATAAAAGGACTAATAAACTTGAAAAAGTTTCTTAATCAATTATAAATTTACTTTTGCTTATTATTTAGGAGATTAAATAACGAATGGGTCAAGTCAGATACGAGGTAAGGGATTTCGTCTCAATCTTTTTTTTGAGGGATATTTTGTTTTAATTCACGACCTTCTTTTATGTGATGTACAAACACCCTATACTTTTAAAATGGAATCTTTTTTCTATGAATCATTTTTCTAAATGAGAAAAATGAATGTTTCTTTTAAAATAATCGGTGATAACAACCTTTCCGCCAACATGAGTATTATTTGTTCTTTGTCATCCTTAACAAGACGTAATGTTTTTTATGGAAAATAAATATCATAAAATATTTTATGTTTTTTGGTATCGAAAATGGTTTTGATAATGGAATTTTTATTTCAATATATTTAAGTGATATATGGTAATTGAAATTTTGAAATGTTTTCATTCATTTATATTAGTTTTATGTGTTATAATTTTATAATGTTAAATAGACATTTGACGGTTGGTTACGTGATAAACCAAAACACAGGTGGTGTTGTGATAAACTAGGACGATTGGTTGCGTTATAACCACCAATACATTGGGTATAGAAGTCAGCTATATGGCTATTCCATTTAGTGATATGTGTGGATGTCGACCTTATGGTTATTCCATTTAGGTTTCTTCATGTCCCAGGTTTTCATTATATGTTCTATGTTATTTATATGGGTTTTATGGTAATTTTTTGGTTTCAAAAGCGTGGGTAGTGAAAAAAAATTCAGTGAAGAGTATTTACTGCTTCATAAGGGTGAAATGTATTACTTACGTTAACTTATTAATGGTTTACCTGTTTTTTTTAATACTAAGAGTTTTCTTTCTTTGGGAATCATTTACTGAGCTTCTTATGCTTATCCCATGTTTTTGAAATGTTTTTCACATGACATAATGTGGAATAGGGTCAAGGATGTGATCATGGAAAAGTCATGGTATCTTAATCATAGAACTAGACATGACCCTTTTTTCTAGATTTTTTATTTTATGAAAATATTGGAAACTGAGTAGAAGTGTCTGCTTTGAAGTATTTTGAGATGTAATAGTTATGTCATAATTTTATAAAACTCAAAACCGGAAAATATCCTCAATGTGAATTATTCATTTAATTCAATATTATGATATATTTAAGGCTGGATCATTATACTACTGAATCCTCTAAGATCCTGACACTTGAAAACCATAATCATTATTTTCAAATAAACATTAATAAAATTTAGTCTAACTCAAAAAAACTTGATAATGATGAATCTAAAAGTGTTTTACATAGTGAGTCAAAAACCCTAACGAATTATTCTTTAGAAACTATAATAGGATACCTAGACATAGTAATAAGAACTAAATAAAATATTCAAAAACTTTTTGAATTCCTATCCTTTCTCTCTCTACAAAAACAAAAATATTTTGATGAAACCTTATAAGATGAATGTTGTATATTAGCAATGCAAGATGAGCTAATCCAATTCAAAATGAATGATGTTTGAAGAATTAGTTTACAGAGAATAAAATTTTCCTGTTATAAGAACTAGGTGGGTTTTAGAAATTGACAAGACTATCAAGGGATTATAACTTGAAACCAAGCTATATTAGTATCTAATGGATATAATCAGGAATAATGTATATATTATAATGAATATTTTTTCCCTATTTCTTGATTTGAATAAATTATTATTATTTTAAAATATGAATATTTTGTAAACATTATGTTATATCAAATGGATGTTAAATCTACCTTTTATCGGGTTATTTAATGGATGTAGTTTATTTAAAGCAATCTCCTTTTTTCGAAAACACTCAAAAAATAGATTCTATTTTTAATCTTACTTAAGCTCTATATTTACATAAACAATCACCTAGATATTGGTATGAATGATTAAGTACATTTCATTTTAAAAAATGAATTTTCTGTTAGAAAGGAAGATCTGACTCCTTTTAAGAAAACTATTTGTTCTATTGTATTTTTCGATCAAATATATGTTGATGATGTTATTTTTGGTTGAAGCAAAAAATCATTGTAATTATTTTTCATAAATTTAGAAAAAAAATTAAAATTAATATTATGGTAGAATTGAAATTATTTTTAGGACTTCAAATTTATCATATATATTAAGGAAATATTTTAAAAAGAGTAAATATATTACTATTTTTTTGAAAAGGTATGGCCTTTAGAACAACACGAAATATTCAACTTCAATGTGTACCAATATAAACCATGATATAGATGAAGATTGAAAACCATTGGACGAGAAGTTATATAGAGGTAGTTTATTATATCTTACTAATATCAAACATGATATCATATTTTCAATATGATTGTGTGAATAATTTAAAAAACCTAATAATCTCTAATTGTTGTTATCTAATGGATTTTTAGATATTTAGTGAGAATTGTTTTTCAATCTCTTCTTCATCCAATAAACATCTGATTTTAAATTTATATCACATTCAAATTCTAATTTTGGATTCTATATATTAGATAGGAAAATTACCGTATGAACCATTCAAATTTTAGAAAAATCATTATTATCATCATCATGTATGAAATAACACTCAATTTCAAAATCACCAGCCGATGGAGAATATGTATCTGCAGGCAGTTTTTGTGCACGTTTGTTATGGATGAAATATGTACTCATTGTCTTTGGAATAAATTTTGACAGTACCTCTATTTTATGTGACAATACATGTACTATGAATATTTCAAAAAATCTATCAAATCATTCTAGAACTAATAATATTGATATTAGACATCATTTTTTAGGAGATCATTTTCTTAACAAGGATAAAACATTAGAATTATTATATACTGAATATCATCTAGCTAATATTTATAAAAAACCTCTTCCAATCGTAAATTATGATTTTATTAAGGGGAATTTGGTTTATTTAATTTTTATAATGATCATGTTTTTAATATTCATTATTTAGCTTATATTATTTATTTATTTATTCCAGATTATTTAGGATAAAATCATTTATTGATTACCTTAAATATAATTTTATTTAAAATTTTCTTTTCAATGTACATTTTAATTAATTTATATTAAACTTATATTTATTCACACAACGTTATTTTTAATAATTTAATGAGTATATTACGTAATGAAACAAAATACTAGGGATGGTCAGAAATGTTTTGAATACCAAAACCATTTAACTCTCAAAGACTTTTTGTATAATGAATCCCTTATTTACCCTTTTCAACCTTCTCTTACCATGGTGTTTTCTTCAAAACACTAAATCTATGAAAACCTCATATCTTTTTTTTTCTCAACATTGATGAAAACTAAGAGAACTGTAGAAGGTAAATATAATGATCAGAAACATCAGAATCATTCTTGAAGAATTATTCTACAGAAAAAGATGTTTATTCTAAATGGAACTATTAAAAAAATTTACTTCTGAAGAAAGCACTCACCTTTCAAGGATTGAAATATGCGTTCAATAATGATAACATAGAATTTATTGATTAGGTAGAACTGATGTTTTTCTATAAAAATGTTTAGTTTTGTATTGGTGATACTAAAGATATAGTTTTTGAAACAAAAGATGCTACGGTCTTTTCAATTTCATTGACTAAAATTTATCAAATCTTGATTGTCTTTATGAGGGACTCTTTCAATTTAATCTATTGTCTATCTGAGAGAAGGACTATATATCTAAAGAAATTATGTAAATTTTTTTCTCAATAAATTTTAGAATGATTTTTTTCAAGGATCATTAGCCTGACCATAAAATCATAGTGATTTTATTAAAACAATAATTACTCATATAATTGATGAGATAGAGAAGATTTTATATCCAAACATGTAAATTATTTTTCTGTTATTGACTAAATCAAAGCTGAATTTTCTGAGTTATATGATCAGATATTTAAATTACTAGTATAAACTACATGGTAGGATGACATTATATCCTTGTGGAAGAATAATTTTGTGAATTTTGATTATGAAAGAAATTATTCGTTTAAGAGATTATTGAATTAAATGTTATCAAAACAATGGTATTAATGTGGGAGATCTATTGAGCATAGGGTTATACTACAGAACAGTCAATGGAAAACTCTTAATGATTGGTGCAAATGATCAATAATGATCAAGATCCTTTGATCAGGGGAAGAAATGTGTAGTTGGGAATGACAGAATTGTTGAAATTAATATTTAATTACTTTTCAGGGCATCCCAATGAAAATTAAGAAATGTTGAGGAACAAGAAGAAGAAGAAGAAGAAGAGTCTGTGGAAGTTGAATTGGTTGTAAAACCAAAAAAAGAATGTTGGTTTTAGGTGAGGCAACCAGATTAGTTCATTAAGAAGAGTCCTTTCTTGAGGAAGATCAATAGGTTGGAATCCCATTAAGGGATCTATATACATTTGATATACAAGTTGTTTTGATTGACATACCAGATGTCCAAGGAGAACAAAAAATTTTGAGAACTGAAAATATGGCTACGAAAATTGTTGGTGATTTACTTTTCTATTTTTCTGATCATGTGGATGAAAGGCATAAATCTACAACTGAATAAAAAACTTATGTTCCTGATATTTTTTCTTATTCAAGTAATAAATCAATTTAAAAACTATTGGATAAGTGTATTGAAAAATATCCTTCAAAAATTCAAAAAAAATGGCTTTTGGTCAGACACAATGTCATGATAAAGGGGCACGAAATTCGATAAAAAAAAGTTGGTTTAGGAACAAGTAATTTTGTTTAATAAATCTTAGGAATAGAATGATAGTTTTGGAAATGATATGGATGTTATAGATAAGTATTTAAACAATAATTATCAATTTTTTCCATGACTAAAATTTCTATTTTTAAATTAGTGATTCAAAATGATGTTATAATGATATGATTTGAAGTTGTTTCGAAGATAGAATTTGTATATCTAATGTGTTATTTTGGGAGTCAGTTTGAATAGATCAAGATTAATGTTGGTCAGACTAGTACATTTACCTTTTCGCCAACTACCTGTCCAAAACTAATTTGAAGGTTTCATGCCATCACCTCTATCATGGTTGATATGAATGATCATCTTCAAAATATTCAGTGTAATAGTGCCCCAAATTTTTTTCTATTGGATATTCATAAATTTCTAGATGACCAATAGACACAATGTGATCTTTTTTTTCGTATTTCAAGGAAAAAAATTATAAAAAAAAATATAGGTCATTTTATGCAGTAGGAGTGTTTTCATGTCTTTTTTAAGGTCAATATTGATTATAATTTTCATATCATTAATGATTCAATAATTTTAATTATAGAATTGGGAAATAGTAAAATGAAAAAGATGAGATTTCTAATGGTATAATTAAAAATTATGTTTTATGCTGTTGAAAATCCTTAGAACATTAACCAAGACGTCCCATACCCATTAATTATGTACCCAAACCATTTCAGTTGACCAAACTTGTATCCCCGTCAAACTGATTATTTTATTTTTACAAATTTTGATCAATAAAATATCCTTATTTTTATTTTGTTGTATGTTATCATTATTTTATTTAAACGAATAGAAAGCCAAAAATCTTGTCTTATTTATTTATACAGATAATTAAAAAATTCCATTACATATCAATACAAAATTATATATGTTTCATTCAATTATAAACATTCTTTTATGTCTCACAAAGGGGGAGAAATTTAGATAACCAACACTTCTTTTAATCAAAATAAATCAGTAAAATAGAATTTTGAATTTTTTTCAATTGAATTGTTTTCAAAATTCTAAATTCTATTATTAATTTTATGGGTTTTGTGATCATAAAAATATGGGTAATTATTGCCAATGTATAGTCTCAACAATAATGTAATAATCATATTGATTTTGATTCTCACAAATAACCTAGTTGTTTTTAATAATTATTTTACTATAATAGAATTTTACAATATTTAAATTCATTATATTCCTTATTCTGGAAATATATTCATTCTTTTTATTCACATGGAATATTCGTCAATGTTTTTAGAACCCTATGAACCGTATTCTGGAAATATAGTTCATATCATACATTAAAGAAATGTAATATAAGGAAAAATATCAAAAAAAATTATTCAACATTATACTGAAATATCAGCACATATGGTTATTCAACCCTACATTTACATATGTGTATAGATAAATAACCATTCTTTTTTAAAGAAACCATATTTTTGAAAAAGAAAAAATGAATTGTTAACACCCATATGTATGCATGGAAAGTTACATTTGGGAAGAAAAAATATGAACCATCAACCATACTTTTGTGATCATCCTTATTTTTTCAAAATTAGATTCATTGAATTAATGTTACGTAGTTGAACCCTAATTGTTTTATTTTTTCATTTTTTTAATGAACTATACGTTTTAGTTTTCATCAATGGATATTTGAATTTATGATTTTATCATAGTTATGGGAAATGGTCATTATGGAATATAAGGCCGATTTAAAGCATGTTTTTTAAGAATTTAAATAAAATTTTAAAATGACATAAATCTTGTTAAGATTAATTCTATGAATTTTTTAGGTCTTTTTATTATCTCATATTCGTATGTAATGATATGAATACATCGAGTTGTATCATGAATTTTAATTATTATAATTAATCATGCAATTTTCATGGATCTGATTTCAAAAGACTCGCTCTTGGTTTTACTTCTATCTATGTATTTACTCTATATATATGTATATATTATTTAAAGAAGATTATATGTTGAGATATATATTCTGACATGTATTCATGATTTAATATGCATTCAAGTGAAGATCTATTACAAATCTACTGTAACAATCGATCCAAATCTGTTTTTAAATAGACGATGGTATAGTAGTTATATACATACTACCAAATTAGTATTACATTTACGTCTAATACGGCTATTAATTTCTGTTTTTGTTCTCAATATATTTTACAATCAAATCACTTACAAAATGTTCTTTCCTAAGGAAAATATTTTCAAAAGAATAATATTCAGTAACCGTCATTTGACGTTCAATAATAATTTTTACGCGGGATCCTTTTTGATCTATAATATTATTTGAGAGCTTCAACAGCTCGTACTCAATTTTGGTGGAGAATCAGCTTCACAGTCTATGCTTTGATTTATCAGTTATCTTTTATAAAACTAGAATACATTTTTTTATCTTTGTTTGTAAAGGCTTAATCTTCCTACACATAGTTGTGGATTGGACTTATGATATGAGGACTTGACTAGTGAAATTCACTAAACACATAGAGTGAGTAATTAGTAATGTGGGATAGGGATCTATATGCTCTGAACCACTATAAACATTCATGTTCTATATTTTGATTTTTATCCGCTGAACATAATTTCATACAGAATACAAAAAATGCTAACTCATATAATCATCAGTCAACAACAATAGTCAGAAATGAAATAAAATTTGGAAGAGAAACAATTTAACCCCCTTTCCTGTGTATATTTTTATATTCATAACAAATAAAACCCCCATGGTTTTTATTTTCAAATAATTATGTTTTGTGGGTAAAACTTTCATTTTTCACTTTTCTATTTAAAATATGATAATTTATTTTAAAATGGAGACCATAAAAAATGTATCCAAAACAAAAAAACATCGGGAGTTCATTTTAATAATATCTCACATTATCATATAACATTCAATTCATTAGGTCAACATTATGTCATATTATATATGTATATATATTTAAATATATTTATGAATTACAATTTTGTCACCCCATATATAAAAGAACACACATTTTCATCTTCTCACTACATAGAAATAGAAATTTTTTTTGGGAAATCCCAAAAAAATTAAATTTCTAAAATCCCTCCCCAAACCCTATTGGAATTTATTTGTTCAAAATTGAAACAATATTTTTCTTTTAATGATATGTAATTGATGTTGGGTAAAAAATAATTATAAAATTTATCCATGTGTTTTTTTTATTTCTTCATTTATATGCTTCAAAACAATTATAACCTTTTTGATATAATATAATTAGTTTATCCAATATACATTGATATTATTGTGTTTATGGAATAACCTTTATTTTTACTCTCTTCCAAATAAAGGGAAATAAAACTTATATTCATTTGTATAATGGAATTCCTCCTCCTAAGAAGATGCAATTCATTTCTCATAACCACCTATCATGAATGGATGATGATGAATTTAGTTTATATAATTGTAATTCATTACATAGTTTGTGATAAATGAATCATTTATTTATGTGTATTATGTGATAATTCCTCTTAAAATATGATATTCATTTATACTCGTCCATAACGTTTGATATTAAAGAATCAAAACAAACATCCAAATTCAATAATTAATTCTCAATGTCCAAAATGGGTTGAATAAATCATTATATAATCCCTATCAACATTACCAGGATTAGAAGGATAATATATATATAATGTTTAAAATTACTTCAATTATTTTTAATTTATTTTACTTAGAATTAACACAATATTATTATTATTATTAGAAACCACATCACATGATCGATGGTTTCCGATGAAATTATTAATTTTTAAACCATTTTCCAAAATGTATGTAATGAAAAATGGTTGTAGGTGTGTACTTTTTCTTCTTATTTAGATTATTATATTGATTCAAATATCCCATTAGAAAAAAAAATATTTTTCAAACCCCTTTACATCAATATTCTCCCTAATAAGGCATTAAATCATTTAGACAAGAATTAATTTTTTAATAAATGACAATATTGTTTTAAATAATTTTTTTATATCATATAAAGACACTGGGATCATAGAGTTTGGAAATGAATCATGAAACAATCCTAATACCATGGTCATCACATGTTTTTTAATTTTTCATAGGCATTTTTTATGGATTAACATTAGTAGAAAATTATGTTTCCAATATTTCAGAAAACAAATATATATCTCTTGATTTCAATCATAAAAAAAATTAGTAAGTACATTTTTATTTTCAGTGAAGTAATTTATTTAAATTGTATTTGTGGCATCCTGAGGAGGACCCAATGATATATTATTATCATTATATTGTTGTCCTATACTCACAAAGCATCCATTTTCAAGTAACTTTTTTTATAACCATAAAAATTGATATGTGTTGATGTTTCTGTTCATTCCTTGAAATGTTGAAAGCCTCATTTATAATGATTTTTACTTCATTATACATTATTGATGTTATTAGTCGATACATATGGTGGTTGGAATCAGTTTTTAAACAATTGTTAATGATTGATTTTATATTCAAAATATAACAAAGATATTGAGTAAATATTTTATTTAATATTAAATGTTTTAAAACATCAGGTATCTTTAACTACCTTCTATATTTACATGTTGGACATTGAAATCATATTTCACATTTATAGATATATTATAAATCCAAAATAATAATTAAAATCTCTAAACTCAAAAAATGCATAGGTCTGTTCATGGGTAATGTGATCCATCTATTATACATATATCTATATATTACTATTCAATTTTATATAAAATTAAAATAAAAAATATATTATTTCATTTAAGAAATATTACTAATTTTTTCAAAATAACAAAATAAAAAAATTATTTTTGTTGATTAATTGGATTATTTTAAAAAAAATACATTTTTCATTTTTAATAAAAATGTATACCATTATCACAAAATTACTTCTTTTATATAGGAATGCCTAATCAGTTGAAAAAATAAAATTGATGAGTTGGTATGATGTTAAAATTTTTTGAAATAATTCAATAACCATAAAATGAACAATAAATAAAAAATATAATTAAATTTATTTTTGGTGTAATATGAATAATAAAACATTATACATTATTCTAAAATATAAAAAAATTCTTGGGATATCCCGTTATTATAGATTTGTAAGAAGGAATTAATTTTAAATAATAATGAAAAAAACATTAAACTCAAAACAATTTTAACTCAAAGGTGGATATTAAGAAAATAAAAAACCATGGGATAGAAAGGGGATTCAAAAAGTGGTGTGAAGGTAGGGGATAGGGTATGAATATAGAGAAAATTATAATGGTGGACAATAATGTGAACGGAAGGGGATTATAATTGGTGGTGAGATCTCAATGTCTCCTAAGAGAGGGATAAATAGTTTAGGCTTGGGGGCCCTCCAAATAAAAGCTTCTATATCATTCTAAAAAACTATAAAAATTAACCATATGTATGAAAATATATTTTAACATTCTAACAGATCACTATAAAATAATCTAATTGTAGAAGAGGTGAAATAGGAGATGTATACTGACCCTGTAATATTGATCTCTTCCATCAGTGGATGAATTAGACCATGGTTGAGGCAGATTCACCGTGGAATTAAAATGAGGAGAGTAGGGTGAGTGGCAGTGTTATAGGTGGAATGGGTGAAAAAATCTCAAGAAAGACTATTCTTTTCTCAGATTAAAGGGGAAGTTAAAGGAAGAGTCCACTTAAGGGATTGTGGAGGGGAGTTGAGGTCTCGTGGATTAGCTAGTGGAGGGGCATTGATGGTCTGCAGAGGGGGGAATAGGGATTGTTTAGGATTGAGTGGAGGGGATTCGATGGATTGGTGATGATGTAAATTAAAAATACAGAAGAATAAGGAAAACATAAAAATATTTTATATATCATATATAAATATAGTGACATCTTAATGGCCACCTTTGAAGGAGTTATATGAGTGTTGAACAGTCATCATTTCGTGAGGCATAATTTCTCCATCCCCGAAAACAGTATGTTCATTAACCATTAGTTGTAGGTACGTGTAGTTGTAGCTCTAATACTTCTCATAACAAAATCCTAGAATATGGAAGGCATTGGTATGGTAACAAAATAAATGAATAAAACGATTTTAGAGGGTTGGAGATGAAAAATAAAACAAAAGAACACAAGAGAAAACACTACCTTTAAAACGGGTAACTTTTTTTGATTGGAGCTCAAAGGCTTCCTTGGGAAGACTTCTGCCCAAAGTGAGGCTTCTAGGAGTAATAGAGGGATGTGGAGAGACAAAATGAGAAGATATTGGCCGAACCAAAGTCTTGAGTGGTGTGGGTAAGGAGGTAGAGGTGGGGGCCATTTATAAGAGGAGAGGAGGGGCACTCTTGGAATGTTAAGAAAAGATACTTTATTATAAAATGGTTTTCGAGTACAAGGGGTCCCACAATTAGAAATTTATAGGATAATGTGATAAGGGTTATAAATCCACCCATCCAATTTTTGTTTGACAAGTGTAGGTCTTAGATTTAACATTATCGTCTCATTTAATTAAATCGTTAAATACTGAGGTAATCACTACATCATCATGGTGTCATAAATAATTAAATATATTTAATTTCTAAATTTATAAAAAAATATTATGATTTAGGAAATTATTTTATCTTTCCAATGAATATTTATAGTCAAAAATATGACTTGTATAACTCCATTTAAAAATTGTTTGAGTAAAACATCTCATGTTTGGGACAATTTTATTTTAACATTAAAGAAAAAGTTATTAATGGAATTTCCCTAACAAAGTGGCTCCATGGGGTCCCCAAGTTGACCCATTGATTTTCTTAGTCGGACATGACACATCCAATAAGGGTAGGACATGTGTCTCGGTAATTTCATATTATTAAAACATTATTTTTACCTTAAACTACACTAATTACCTCTAAACACTATTAAAAACAGAAAAGTTACTATTCAACAAAAAAATTATTTTAATCCCATTGAACCTCATTTTACATTCTAATTACAACCATGTATTCCGGATTTTTGAAATTCAAAACACAGAGGTGGTAAAATTTTATTTTAACGAAAAATCGGTTTTTTTAAATACTACTTAGTGGTTTCAATGTTCATCAAAAATTGAAGTTTTTTAGAAAAATAACAAAACTTCACCCTAAGCTATATTTGATATTCAATATTCAAAAATGATATATATTTTACAATATTCAGAACATATATGTTATATTAATTAATCTAATAATTACTTCCTACTATCCGAACAAATAGCTTGTTTTTATGAAACTATATATATCAAATGATTGACACTAGTTTAAGTCCAATTTCAAAGTGAAATTAATTAAAAAAACCACTATTGGATTAAATGGTTAAAATATATTGTAATTGAACTTTAAAACAAATTACAAATATAATCTAATCATATAAATAAATTATATTAAAAAGATTTTTTGAATTAAAATACAACATTTTTTACTATTCATTAAAACAATGAACTTTATCCGAAAAATACCAAAAATTTACACAAAGTTAATTTGGATGTCCTGATTCTAAAGAAGTTTTTAATTTTGTCCAATAGAATGTATAAGAGTGACCAAATCTATATTTAAAGAGGGTTCTCCATCAAAAGGTGATAGTTCGACCTTTTAGTGAATATTACAGTATCTATGCCTAAAATTGAATTTGTTTTTCTTTTTTTATGCCCTTATCTTTTATTTGATAAATTTAAAAACATTTAACAAACATATATAATAATATTTTATTTATTTCTATTCATTCCCGCCAATACAACGGCAATGTGTTAACTACCAATTAAAATAATATTATTTTATTACTTGTGTGCAACGTAAGATTTCAAAGAATCTCTTTGTTGTGTATCACGTACGCTATCGAACATAGCAACTGCTTTAAAGTATAATTAATATTTAATTCACATATATTAATAAATATGAAAATGTATTATTCTTTATTTACCTGGGATGTTACATCATTCCCCCTTCTGGGAATTGTGTCCTCGTAATTTTATTCACTTATCAAAATAAGTGGGGGTATTAATCCCTCATA
This sequence comes from Viscum album, assembly GCA_963277665.1. Classification (NCBI taxonomy): domain Eukaryota; kingdom Viridiplantae; phylum Streptophyta; class Magnoliopsida; order Santalales; family Viscaceae; genus Viscum; species Viscum album. The sequence goes on along the minus strand of OY728120.1, from coordinate 21,996,520 downwards.
GCATTTTCAGATTCCCATGTTGCCTCTTCAACCATATGGTTTTTCCAAAAAAACCTTTACCTGGTGAATTACCTTATTTTGCAACACTTTCTCTCTTCGGTCGAGAATCTGTACTGGTTGTTCTTTATAAGAGAAATTCTCTTCCAATTGAACAACCTCTGGGCTCAAAACAAGAGATGGATCTGGAATATACTTCGTCAACATCGAATCAAGAAAACCATTGTGTACCTGAGATAAACTCGGAGGTAATGCCACTCTGTCTTCAACTGATCCAAATTTCTCCAGAATATCATATGGTTTAATGAACCTTGGACTCATCTTTCCTTTCTAACCAAATCGCATCACACATTTCCAAGGTGACACATTGAGAAAAACATGATTACCTACCTCGAAAGGTAGATCCTTCCTCTAATTATCCACATAACTTTTCTGTCTGCTCTGAGATGTTCTCATGTGTTTTTTAATCAACTAAACATTTTCTGCCATCTCTTCTACCAATTCTGGTCCCATCAGCTTCCTTTCACCCACTTCATCCCAAAAAGTAGGAGTTCGACACCGCTTCCCAAATAATGTCTCAAACGGAGCCATCTGTATACTAGAATGAAAACTGTTATTATATAAAAATTCAACCAATTATAGATGTTGGTCCCAAATTTCCTAATAATCCATATAGAATGCACGTAGCATATCCTCAAAGTTCTGAATTGTTCGTTCTGACTACCCATCTGATTGCGGATGAAAAGATGTACTAAAATTTAATTCAGTACCCAATGACATTTGAAGGTCCTTCCAAAAGTAAGAAGTAAACCAAGGTTCACGATCAGATACAATGGAGAGGTGAAATCCATTCAACCTGAGTATCTCTTTAAGATACAACCGAGCAAGTTGATCTAGAGACAAAGTATCTCGAATAGAAAGGAAATGAGCAGATTTATCCAAGCGATCAACAATAACCCAGATTGCATTATTACCTCAAGATGTCTTCGGTAATCCCACATCAAAGTCCATGGATATATTTTTTCATTTACACTCTATCAATGGTAACGGCTAAAGCATCCCTTTTGGTAACTACCACTCTACTCTAACCTGATGAAAGGTCCAACAATTTATAGTAAAATCAGCATCTCTTTTCATTACATCCCACCAGTAATACTCCCGCAGATCTCTGTATATCATAGAACTTCTAGGATGAACTGAAAACAGGGAACTATGAGCCTCACATAACAACTCATTCTTCTACTTTGAAACACCAGGAACACATAATCTCTTCCCAAACCTCAAAACACAATCATTATCAATATTAAATTCAGGAAACATACCCTTCTGAACCAGATCTACCATTTTCTACAACCCATTGTCTTTCTTCTGCCCTTGCTTAATTCTGTTTGATAGGGATGATCTCACTGATACCTGAAAAAAAATAGAAGAACATCATGCACCAACAACTTCTATGCCAAAGTTCATCAAACCAAAAACCAAATGATCTCGTTCTAAACGTATCATGGTTAATGAATAATTACTTTTTTGACTCAAATCATCATCCACTTTATTTTCTTTTCCCGGATGGTAATGAATTGTACAATCATAATCCTTGATTAATCCATCCATATCCACTATCTCATGTTCAATTATTTTTGAGTGAATATATAATTTAAACTTTTGGGATCAGTATATATTTCACACATTACTCTATAGAAATGATGCCTCCAAATTTTTAGAGAGAAAAAAACAGCAGCTAATTCCAAGTCATGTGTAGGGTAATTTACCTCATGAGTTTTCAACTATTGTGAAGCATATGAAATTACCGGATAATTCTTCATAAGGACACAACCATGTCCCTTCAACTAATCATCACTGTATATAACAAACTCACCATTCCTGGATGGAAGTGCCAAAACTATAGCATTCACCTATCTTTCTTTCAACTCCTGAAAAAAATCATCACATTCTATTTTACAGATAAATTTAACACCCTACCAAGTTCGCTTAGTCATTGGACTAGATAACCGTGAAAACGTTTCAATAAAACTTATATAGTATCCTTCCAAACCATGAAAACTATGGATCTCAGTTAAATTTGTGGGTCTTGGACATTCTTCAGCAACTTTCGTTTTAGCAGGATCAACAGTTATGCCATTTTTTGATACAATGTTACCAAGGAAAAAAATTTGTTGTAACCAAAAATCACACTTGCTGAATTTTCCATACAGTTTATTTTCTTTTAAAGTTTGCAAGATAACCCTTAAATGACATTCATGCTCCAATTTACTTTTATAAAACACCAATATATCATCAATATCATCACTATCCCTGATATTTTTCACCATCGACCACCACTGATCAGCTTCACCTTCATAATGGTATATAGCAAGACAAACAATTTGATATTATGAACATCCCCTGACATCAAAAATCTTCTCCAGTGCTTTAATCCACCCTTCAGCTAGCACATGGTCAGATGATTCTCTGAATGATGGGGGATGTTTCCTCATGAAATGTTCCACCACTGACATGTTCCTCTGCAGTTGATCTGGCTGATCTCGTGCATGGATACCACCACCATTTATATCCTGAGTCAATTGTGCCATCACAGCAAAAAACTATTCAGTTTTGATTCCGACCATCTCAAGTTGCATATTTTGAAGGCTGTCTTCCTCCTGATGTTGTCCCAACATAGCTACTTTGTTTCCTCTGTGGAAAACCATTCTGAACACCGAAATATCTTAGGCGAAGCAACATGGTAACCTTTAAATGCTATATAATTTCAATCATACCATAAATTAACTTATAATTTATGAATTTTATAACTCCTAAAGTTGTCTAAAATGACCTCTGATACAGACTATAAAGCACCAAACATAAACATTACTTAACATTGAATTAAATGAATAATTCCCATTGAGGATCTTTTTAGGTTTAGAGTTTTTGAGAATTAGATCTTAACTATTACATCTCAAATGATTACAAAGTAGACACTTCTAATAAGTTTCCATAAAAAAACTATTAAGAAGATACATGTCTAGTTCCATGATTTAGATAGCATGAATTTCCGTTGATCCCATCCATGACCCTATTCCACATTAATTCCTTTGAAAAACATTTAAAAAAAACTTGTGGTGAGCATAAAAAGCTCAGTAAGGGAAACACAAAGAATGAAAACTGTTAGTTTTTCAAAACAACAAGTAAACCATGTATACTTTATCAAAGAAATACTTTTCACCTTTATGAAGTAGTAAAAACTCTTCACTGAATAACAGAACAATACTTATCCTTTTGTAACCAAAATATTACCATAATAGCCATATAAAGAACACATAACATATAAAGGTAACTTGGGACATAAACATACTTAAATGGAATAACCATATGGTTTACTTCCACACATATCACTTAATGGAATAGCCATACGGCTGACATTCATACCCAATTCATTGGAGGTTATAAGCGAACCACCCATACCAGTATTCACGGAACCACCCTTCATATGGTTTATCACATAACCACCCATCAAATATCCAAGTACCATTATAAAATCATAAGGCATAAAACAAATATAATGGAATGAAAACATTTCCACACATTGATCATAATATATCACTTAAATATATTGACATAACAAATCCATTATAAAAACCATTTTCAATACCAAAATACAAAAAAGAGTATATGGTATTTATTTCATTTTAAAAAACCGTACGTCTTGTTGAGGAAGCCAAACACCAAATAATACCTGCGGTGGCGGAAAAGGTTGTTGTCACTGCGTACGTTAACAGAAACATTCCTTTTGGTCATTTAGTAAAATGCATCATATAAAAATATTATTTTTGAATAAAATTAAAAGTAAAGGGGGTTTATAAACCATATAAAAGAAATTTTTTTAGAAAACAAAATATGCCTCAATGAAAGGATATTGATAAGAAGTCACATTCCTCTGGTCCGACATGACTCCATCGTTCTTTAACATCCTGAATAATAAAGTTGAGTTAATTTCTACTTGCTTAAGAAAATTTTTCAAGTTCATTATTCATTTAATATCACTTATTTCAATGTTATAAACATTATTTATTCAATTATGTTAATAATGTTTGTTTTGTTGATATTTGGTTCTTAAGTCAAAAATGGACTTCTTACAATTACATGTTGTTTGTGTGGTCACTGGTTTATTATATCCAGATTTATATTCATGATTTGGATATCATATATATCATATATATCTAGAATATACATGTATTTATAATATTACATAATCAATTAGAGGTATGAATTGAAATGCACCGTTCATGGAGACGGTAAGTCGTACGTACGCATGAACGCTACATTCATTTCTATGTCATATTAATAGAATTAAAACTAAATGAGAGATATGTATATTTTAATTACATAATTATATTAATCATTTAGATTTAACATACATCATATATATCCATTATATATATGTACTTATAATAGTACATTACATTTGGGGATAAGAAATGAAATGCACCATTCATGGAGACGGGAAGACGTACGTACGCATGAACGCTACTTTCATTTCTATCTCATACTTTAATGGAAAGAAATAATAATGATCTAAAGGTATATTATAATCCAGTATAAAATCATATATAATAACTTTAAATCCATCCTTTATATGTCCCACATATGGCATTAACGAATCAAATCACTTTGAGGGGCGGTAGTCCGCACTTCCTAAAATAATGATATAGCGTTTACCCATAATGGAAACCATAAAGGTATGAAGTAAATGAAAAATACAGAAGATTAAGTAAAACATAAACCTAATATATATATCATATATATATATAGTGATATCTTAATGTACACTTTGAAGGTGTTATATGAGTGTTGAACAATCATCATTTCGTGAGGCAGAAATTCACCATCCACAGAAACAGTATGTTATTTAACCATTAGATGTAGGTGTGTGTAGGTGTAGCTCTAATACTTCTCATAACAAAATCCTAGTATATGGAAGTTACTGGTGTTGTTACAAAAGAAATGAATAAAATGATTTTAGAGGGTTGGAGAAGAAAATTAAAACACAAAAACACAAGAGAAAACACTACCTTTCAAACGGGTAACTCCTTTTGATTTGAGTTCAAAGGCTTCCTTGGGAAGACTTCTGCCCAATGTGAGGCTTCTAGGAGTAATAGAGGGATGTGGAGAGAGAAAATGAGTGGATCTTGGTAGACAAAAAGGCTTGAGAGGTGTGGGTAATGTGGTAGAGGTGGGGTCCATTTATAAGAGGAGAGGAGGGGCACTATTGGAATGTTAAGAAAAGATACTTTATTATAAAATGGTTTTTGGATAAAAATTGTCCCACAATTATAAATTTAGAGAATAATGTGATAAGTGTTAGAAATTCACCCATCCAATAGGTTTTTGACAAGTGTAGGTATTATATTTTACATTATCGTCTCATTTTATTTAAATCGTTAAGTAATGAGGTAATCGATGCATCATCACGGTGTCATAAATAATTTAATTTACATAATGTCTAAAAATTATAAACAAATATCCTGATGTAGGAAATCATTTTATATTTCCAATGAATATTTATAGTCCAAAATATGGCTTGTATAACCACATTTAAAATTTTTTTTAGTAAAACATCTCATGTTTGTGACATTTTTATTTTAAGATTAAATAAAAAAGTTATTAATGTCATTTCCCTACCAAAGTGGCTTCTTGGGGACCCCAATTTAACCCATGGATTACCTTGGTCATCCATGACACATCCAATAAGGTTAGGACATGTGTCTATGTCATTTCATAATATTAAAACATTATTTTTACCTTAAACTACACTAATTATCTCTAATCGCGATTAAAAACTTAAAAGTTACTATTCACCAAAAAATTATTTTAACCCCATTGAACCACATTTTGCATCCTAATGACAACCATGTATGTCTGATTTTTTAAATTCAAAGCACAGTGGTGGTAAATTTTCATTTAAATGAATAATCAGTTTTTTTAAGTACCACTTTGTGGTTTCACTATTCATCAAAAATTGATGTTTTTTAGAAAAATACCAAATCTTCACCCAAAGATATATTTGATATTCCGAATTCAAAAATGATATCTATTTTAAAAAATTCGAAAAATATAAGTTACATTAATTAATTTAATAATTAATTCCTGCTGTCAGAACAAATAGCGTGTTTTTATGAAATAATATATATCAAAAGATTGACACTAGTTTAAGTCCAATTTCAAAGTGAAATTAATTCCAATGACCACTATTTGATTAAATGGTAAAAATATATTCTAATTTAACTTTAAAACCAATTAAAACTATAATCTAATCATATAAATAAATAATATTGAAAAGTGGTTTGGAATTAAAATACAACAGTTTTCACTATTCATTAAAAAATGAACTCTATCAGAAAAATACCAAAATTTTAAACAATGTAAATTTTGATGTCCCGATTCTAAAGAAGAGTTTTATTTGGTCCAATAAAATGTATAAGAGTGACCAAAACTATATTTAATGAGGGTTTTCTATCAAAAGGCGATAGTTCGACCTTTTAGTGAATATTAGAGTATCAATGCCTAAAATTGAAGTCTTTTCTTATTTTCAGCCCTTATGTTTTATTGGATAAAAGTAAAAACATTTAACAAACATATAAAATCATATTTTGGTTATTTATATTCATTCCTGCCAATACAACATCTATTTGTTAACTACCATTTTAAATAATATTATTTTATTACTAGTGTGCAACGTAAGATTTCAAAGAATATATTTGTTGTGTATCAGGCACGCTATCGAACATAGCAACCCCTTTAAAGTAAAATTAATATTTAATTCTCAAATATTAATAAATATGAAAATTTATTATTCTTTATTTACCTAGGATGTTACATCCTTCCCCCCTTTTGGTAATTGCGTCCTCCCAATTTTATTCACTTATCAAAATAAGTGGGGGGTATTTATCCTTTATAGAAATTTCAGATTCCCACGTTGCCTCTTCAACCATATGGTTTTTTCACAAAACTTTTACCTGGTGAATTACCTTATTTTGCAACACATGCTCTCTTCGGTAGAGAATCTGGACTGGTTGTTCTTCATAAGAGAGATTCTATTCCAACTGAACTACCTCTGGGCTCAAAACATGAGATGGATCTGGCATATAATTTCTCAACATTGAAACATGAAAAACATTGTGTACCTAATATAAACTCAGAGTTAATGCCACTCTTTATGAAATTGATCCAAAATTCACCAGAATTTCATATGGTCCAATGAACCATGGACTCATCTTTCCTTTCTTAAGAAATCGCATCACACTTTTCCATGGTGAAACTTTGAGAAAAAAATGATCACCTACCTCGAAAGATAGATCCTTCCTCTGGTTATCCGCATAACGTTTCTGTCTACTCTGAGCTTTCTCATGTGTTTCTGAATCAAATGAACTCTTTCCGCCATCACTTCTACCAATTCTGGTACCATCAGCTTCCTTTCACCCACTTCATCCCAAAAAGCTGGAGATCGACACCGCTTCCCATAGAATTCCTAAAACGGAGCTATCTATATACTCAAATGAAAATTGTTATTATATGAAAATTCAACCCAAGAAAGATGTTGGCCCCAACTTCCCTGATAATCAATAGAGAAAGAACGTAGAATATCCTCCAAGGTCTGAATTTTTCGTTCTGACTACCCATCTGATTGCGGATGAAAAGCTGTACAAAAATTAAATTCAGTACCCAACGACTTTTGAAGGCCTTTCCAGAAGTTATAAGTAAACTTGCAATCACGATCAGATACAACGGAGAGGTGAAATCCATGTAACCTGAATATCTATTTAATATACAACCAATCAAGTTGATCTAGAGACATGTAACTCGAATAGGAAGGAAATGAACAGATTTAGTCAAGCGATCAACGATAACCCATATTGCCTTATTACCTCGAGATGTCTTCGGTAATACCACAACAAAGTCCATGGATATATTTTCCCATTTCCACTCTGGCACTGGTAAAGGCTGAAGCATCCCTTTCGGTAAATGCCGCTCTACTTTAACTTGCTGAAAAGTAAAACACTTCACAGTAAAATCAGAAATATCATTTTTCATTCCATCCCACCAGTAATACTCCCACAGATCCTTGTAAATCTTAGTACGTCCAGGATGAACTGAAATCGAGGAACTATGAGCCTCACATAACAACTCATTATTTAACTGTGAATCACCAGGCACACATAATATCTTCCCAAACCTCAAAAAAATCATTATCAATATTAAATTTAGGCAACTTACCCTTCTGAACCAGCTCTACCTTTTTCTACAACCCACTATCTTTCTTCTTCATTTGATTAATTCTGTCTGATATGCATGATCTCACTGATACCTGAAACAAAACAGAATAACTTCCTACACCAACAAATTCTATGCCAAAGTTCATCAAATCAAAAACCAAAGGATCCCTTTCCAAACATAGCATGGTTAATGAAGCATTACTTTTTTGACTCAAATCATCAGCAACTTTATTTTCTTTTCCCGGATGGTAATGAATTTTACAATCATAATCCTTGATTAATTCCATCCATCTCCTATGTCTAATGTTCAATTATTTTTGAGTGAATAAATAATTTAAACATTTGCAATCAGAATATATTTCACACTTTACACCATACAAATGATTCCTCCAAATTTTTAGAGAAAAAACAATAGCAAATAATTTCAAGTGATGTGTAGGGTAATTTACCTCATGATTTTTCAACTGACGTGAAGCATATGCAATTACCTGATCATTCTGCATAAGGACACAACCAAGTCCCTTAAATGAAGAATCATTGTATATAAAAAACTCACCATTCCTAGAAGGAAGTGCTAAAACTAGAGCATTCACCAATATTCTTTTCAACTCCTGAAAACAATCATCAAATTCTTTTGTCCAGATAAACTTATCACCTTTCCGAGTTAGAATAGTCATTGGACTAGATAACCGTGAAATTTTTGAACAAGCCTTCTATAGTAACCTGCCAAACCAAGAAAACTATAGATCTAGGTTACATTTGTGGGTCTTGTCCATTCTTTAACAACATTTCTTTTAGTAGGATCAACAGTTATGCCATTTTTTGAAACATTGTGACCAAGGGAAAAAATTTGTTGTAACCAAAACTCACACTTTTTGAATTTTCCATACAGTTTCTTTTCTTTTATGGTTTTCAAGATAACCCTTAAATTACTTTCATTATCCTCTTTACTTTCAGAAAACACCAATATATCATCAATATCATCAATATCCCTGATATTTTTCACCGTCGACCACCACTAATCAGCTTCACCTTCAAAATGGTAAACATCAAGACTATCCATTTGATGTTCTGAACACCCCATGACATCAAAAAATTTCTCTAGTGCTTTAATCCACCGTTCAGCTAGCACGGGGTTAGATGGTCCTCTGAATGATGGGGGATGTTGCCTCATGAAATGTTCCACCACTAACATGTTCCTCTACGGTTCATCTGGCTGATCTCGTGCATGGATACCACCACCATTTATAGAATGAGTAAACTGTGCCATCACAGCAACAAATTGTTCAGTTCTGATTCCGACAATCTCGGGATGCTGATTTGGAAGGTTGTATTCCTCTTGATGTCTTCCCAACATAGATGATTTTTTTAATCTACGGAAAACCATTCTAAACACAGAGATATCTTAGGTAAATTAACATGGTAATATTTAAATGCTATATCATTTCAGTCATACCATAAATTAACTTATAATTTTACAATTTTCTAACTCTTAAAGATGTCTAAATCTACCTCTGATACCAACTATAAGGCCACAGCCTTAAATATTAATTAACATTGAATTAAATGAATAATTCCCATTGAGGATCTTTTCAGGTTTAGAGTTTTAGAGAATTAGATCTTAACTATTACATCTCAAAAGATTACAAAGTAGACATTTCTACTAAGAATCCATAAAATAAAAAATCATAAAAAGAAACATGCCTAGTTCTATGTTTTAGATAGCTGACTTTCCCTTGATCCCATCAATGACTCTATTCCACATTAAGTCCTGTGAAAAACATTTCAAAAAAACATGGGGTGAGCATAAAATGCTCAGTAAGGGAAAAACAAAGAATGAAAATAGTTATTTTTTCAAAACAACTAGTAAACCATGTATACTTTATCAAAGTAATACTTTTAACCTTTATGAATTAGTAAAAACACTTAACTGAATAAAAGATCAAAACATACCCTTTTGTAACCAAAATATTACCATAAAACCCATATAAAGAACACATAACATATAAAGGTAACTTGGGACATAAACATACCTAAATGGAATATCAATACGGTCGACTTCCACACATATCACTTAATGGAATAACCATATGGCCGACATCCATACCCAATGCATTGGAGGTTATAATGTAACCACCCATCCTGGTATTCACAGCACCACCCGTCATATGGTTTATCACGTAACCACCCGACAAATGTCCATGTACCATTATAAAATCATAAGATATAAAACAAATATAATGGAAAGAAAACATTTCCACACTTTGATCACAATATATCACTTAAATATATTGTCATAAGAAATCGATTATAAAAAAAAAATTTCAATACCAAAATAGGTAAAAGAGTATATGATATTTATTTCATTTTAAAAAACATTACAGCTTGTTGAGGAATCCAAAGACCAAATAATACTCACAGTGGTGAAAAAGTTTGTTGTGACTGAGTACGTTAAAAGAAACATTTCTTTTTTTCATTTAGTAAAATGCTTCGTATAAAAAGATTATTTTTGAATAAAATTAAAATTCAAAGGGATTTATAAACCGTATAAAGGAAATTTGTTTATAAAACAAAATATTCCTCAATGAAAGGAGATTGAGGCGAAGTCCCTTACCTCGGGTCCAACATGACTCGATCGTTCTTTAACGTCCTGAATAATAAACTCGAGTTAATTTATACTTTATTAAGAACCTTTTTCAAGTTCATTATTCCTTTTACATCACTTATTTCCATGTTATAAACATTATGTAAACATATAAGTTAATAATGTTTGATTTGTCGATATTTGGTTCTGAAGTCGAATGTTGACTTCTTACAATTACATGTTGTTCGTGTGGTCAAAGGTTCATTATACCCAGAATGATATTCATGATTTGGATATCATACATATCATATATATATATATATAATATACATGTATTTTTAATATTAAATAATCATTTAGATGATAGAAATGAAATTCACTATTCATGGAGACGGTAAGTCGTACGTACGCATGAACGCTACTTTCATTTCTATGTCATATTAATGGAATTAAAACTAAATGAGAGATAGGTATATTCTAATTCCAGAATTATATTCATAATTTAGATGTAACATACATCATATATATCCATTATATAAATATACATATAATATTACATTACATTTTGGGATAAGAAATGAAATGCACTGTTCATGGAGACGGTAAGACATATGTACGCATGAACGCTACATTCATTTCTATCTCATAATTTAATGGAAAGAAATAATAATGATATAAATGTATATTTTAATTCCAGTATAACAACATATATAATAACTGTAAATCCATCATTTATACGTCCCACATGTGGTATTAACGAATCAAATCACTTTGAGGGGGCGTAGTCCGCACTTCCTAAAATGAAGAAATCGCATTTACACATAATTGAAACCATAATGGTTTGTTGTAAATGAAAAATACAGAAGCTTAAGGAAAAAATAAAAATATTATATATATCATATATAAATATAGTGACATCTTAATGGCCACCTTTGATGGTGTTATATGAGTGTTGAACAATCATTGTTTCTTGAGGCTGAAATTCGCCGTCCACGGAAACAGTATGTTCATTAACCATTAGATATAGTTGTGTGTATTTGTATCTCTAATACTTCTCATGAAAACATCCTAGTATATGGAATATACTTCTGTTGTTAGAAAGGAAATGAATAAAATTATTTTAGAGGGTTGGAGAAGAAAAATAAAACAAAAGAATACAAGAGAAAACACTACCATTAAAAAAGGTAACTCCTTTTGATTTGAGATCAAAGGCTTCCTTGGGAAGACTTCTGGCAATGTTAGGCTTCTATGAGTAAGAGAGGGATGTGGAGAGACAAAATCAGCAGAGATTGGACGAACCAAAGGATTCAGAGGTGTGGGTAAGGAGGTAGAGGTGGAGGCCTTTTATAAGAGGAGAGGAGGGGCACTCTTGGAAAGTTAAGAAAAGATACTTTATTATAAAATGGTTTTCCAATAAAAAGCTTCCCACAATTATAAATTTTGAGGATAATGTGATAAGGGTTTTAAATACACCCATCCAATTGGTTTTTGACAAGTGAAGGTCTTAGATTTTACATTATCATCTCATTTTATTTAAATCGTTAAATAATGAGGTAATCACTGCATCATCATGGTGTCATAAATAATTTAATTTATATAATGTCTAAAAATTATAAAAAAATAGCATGATGTAGGAAATCTTTTTAGATTTCCAATTAATATTTATAGTTAAAAACATGACTTGTATATCCCCATTTAAATTTTTTTTAGTATAAGATCTCATGTTTGTGACATTTTTATTTTAACATTAAATAAAAATTAATTAATGTCATTTACCTACCAAAGTGGCACCATGGGGTCCCAAAATTGACTTATGGATTATCTTGGTCGTCCATGACACATCCAATAAAAGTAGGGAATTTTTCTAGGTCATTCCATATTATAAAAACATTATTTTTACCATAAACTACACTAATTACCTCTAATCGCGATTAAAAACATAAAAGTTACTATTCAACAAAGAATTATTTTAATCCCATTGAACCACATTTTAATTCTTAATGACAACCATGTATGTCATAATTTTTAAATTCAAAACACAGAGGTGGTAAAATTTCATTTAAACGAAAAATCAGTTTTTTTAATTACCACTTAGTGGTTTCACTATTCATCAAAAATAGAAGTTTTTTAGAAAAATACCTAAACTTCACCCTAATCTATATTTGATATTCCGAATTCAAAAATGATATCTATTTTAATAAATTAAATCCATATAAGTTATGTTAATTAATTTAATTATTAATTCCCACTGTCAGAACAAAGAGCGTGTTTTTATGAAACATTATATATCAAAAGATTGACACTAGTTTAAGTCCAATTTCAAAGTGAAATTAATTCAAACGACCACTATTGGATTAAATGGTAAAAATATATTCTAATTGAACTTTAAAACCAATTCAAAATATAATCTAATCATACAAATAAATTATATTAAAATGAGGTTTTGAATTAAAATACATCATTTTTCACTATTCATTAAAAAATGAACTTTATCGGAAAAATATAAATAAATTACACAAAGTAAATTTTGATGTCCCGATTCTAAAGAAGAGTTTTATTTGGTCCAATATAATGTATAAGAGTGACCAAAACTATATTTATAAAGTGTTCGCCATCAAAAGGTGATAGTTCGACCTTTTAGTGAATATTAGAGTATCTATGCCTAAAATTGGGTTCTTTTATTATTTTAAGACCTTATCATTTATTGAGTAAATGTAAAAACATTTAACAAAAATATATAATCATATTTTAGTTATTTCTATTCATTCCTGCCAATACAATGGCTACATGTTAACTACCATTTAAAATAATATTATTTTATTACTAGTGTGCAACGTAAGATTTCAAAGAATCTCTTTGTTGCGTATCGGGTACGCTATTGAACATAGGAACCCATTTAAAGTAAAATTAATATTTAATTCTCAAATATTAATAAATATGAAAATGTATTATTGTTTATTTTCCTAGGATGTTACAATTGGCATATAGGGAAGCTGAAAATATAAGGAATATTGATATTCAACCCATATTTATTGGATGATATTCAAGACACATTGTGATAATATATATTTTATACTCTTGTGGTTTGTGTACACCATAATTTTAACACCCAAATATAGTGTCTCCAACAACCTAAGGCATGGAAAACTACTATTATCATAAGGCTATGTATTCATGTAATTTATCTCATGAGGCATCAACTTCTAGGATCAATATGAAATGAATATACCATACTCTATCAAAACATCTCCTTTGATGATGTAGTATGAATCACCGAGGATGATATATCCTCTTCCATGTTATATAAAAACCAAATATGTTTTGAGACCAGACTCAATTTCATCTCCTAAAAGGACTTATCAAATTATTCTACCCATAAGAACATAACAACCTTCTATATAAGGCTAGTGATATTTGATGCAAGGAAAGATAAGTCCTATATAGAATGCCTTTAATATCCAACCATCCCTAAAAAACAATGTATATCAAAAAATTTCATGGTTTCTCCCAAGGAACCACCTCACTCAACTTCTCATGGTCGATAGAGACTCCCTATTCTAAGATAATAAGGCCCAGGAATGGAAATTTTCAATCAATAAGTGGCCCTTGTCAAGCATAGCATTATGAAGATTCTCTGATATAGTACTCATAACAGTATCCAGGATCATGGAATGGTCTCTTATAGTGTGAGAATACACCAAGATGTCATCCAAAACGACTATGTGAAAAGAATAAAAATAGGGGAGAAACACCTTATTCATAAGATCCAAAATATAGATGGTATTGTTTGTAAAACTGAACAATATAACCAGTTGCTCATAATGACAATACATGATTCCGAATGTTATATGATATAGGTTTGATGGCCTGAATCACACCTGATGATTTCTGGATCTCATGTTGATCTTATCAAAGACCATAGCTCCTCATATCTTGATAAAGAGATCATATATTCGAGGTAGTGGATAATAGTTCTTAACAATAATATTATTTAACCATCAGTAATCAATGAAAAAGCGAAGGGTCAATTCCTCCATGGTGAAAACCATGGGAGAAACCAAAGTGGGAATTTTAGGTTGCATAAACCCCTTGGCATCTAGATCCTCTAACTACTTCATGACTTCCAAGATATTAAAATATTCTATTATATATAGGGGAATCATCACTAGAGCTCCACCATGAACATTCTCAATCATATACTCTACCACCCACTTTGGAGGAAAGTAAGAAATGTCATCAAAAATGGAATCCCTAAAATTATCTACTAATGGAGGGAATCCTACCTAGTCTAAAACATTGTCCTACATGAATAGATTGGATATTTGGGCAGTCACCGCACCTATCGTATGATGCTTTAGTCAATATATGCTAACATGGACATCCCACACACCCTTATGTAGATAAATTGTTCCCTTTGGTGATTTATGTGGGAACCTTCCGTGTTACCAATCTTTAAAGGCATGATAAGAAACCATCCATTCTACCTCAAGATTGGCATCCAAGCCTATCATATCAACAAAAAATATGTCCCATATAGAAGAATAACCTATTACATAAATGGGAAAACTCTACCCTGGTGTATTCCCTCTAATCATAGACCTAATGGTGTATCTAGGTTCATTACACCACATTATCTTTAATTTTCCTTCCAAGGATTTATGAAATAGAAAATGAGTTAGAAAATTGTGAATAAACTAAATTAAATAAAATTTATATTATAGTGGAGGATACTAGAATCGTAAAAAATACTCTAGAGAGTCCCACAACAAGATCCTCATGTATCAGTTATAATATATGCAACTGACATAATCCAAAAACCTATAAAATAGCTGCACTATGATAATAAAAAACACTTAATAGGCACTTATGGTGATTAGGTTTATAGTTACCACTACCAAGACCTCTTCTATGACCTATCATACTACTAATACACCAACCTCCTACATGATGCAGCATAAAAGATCCATATTCCAAAGGTGGATATGGTGCAAAACTTCTTCTACTAGTAGATGATAGAAATGTCCTAAAGAATAACTAAAGGTTCTCTATATGTTGATAATCCCAACACTAAAATTGTTCTTTATCGTAGTGGGGATTTAATTTAACTTTTCATCTTCTGTAATGGTATACTATATAGATATATATAAGGGTTCCTTTGATTCCACTACCATGATGTGAAAACTTGAGGGATAAATTTATGCCACCCGAAGAACTAGTGGCCTACCTTGAAATTGATCGTCAGTTCCATGTATAGTCACCATTCATTAGGTTAAACCCATTTATTAGATAATGATATATAGTCTTAGAAAATTTAGTCTGGTGGATAAAAATCCACTATGTGTGGATGGAATATTGGAGCCCTTCTTTAATGTGTCTAGAACATGAAATCTCATCACTAGCTAGAATTGGTGGAAAGGATGAAACTCCATGAAATGTTTTTAATACTGCATAACTGACATAGAATACTACACAATATTAATAAACGCTCTATATAAGTAATTTCATAGCAATTAAGGAAACTAGAAAATCATATAGGGTAGTTAGAAAATCAAGATATAACATTACTTGACGAAGACCAGAGTGGATAATCACATCCCACCGGTGCTTGGCCAAATCATACAGTATGTAATTATAATGATAGAACCTCCAATCTTGAGGAAACTAAATATTCACAAATTATATATAGGATGGCCTTTATCCAAGAGTCAATAGATTATATATTTTTATACCCTGAGATGGTTGGAGGATGCTGCAGCTGAAACTCATGATTCATTTCAGCCATCAATGGTACAACTCATAGGCCACCATACAAAGACTGCATTAGAAGTACAAAACTATCATAGATATGGGAATCAGAGTTAGGAAATTTTATAGTTTTTAGTCCCTCAATTTGTACTCCAAGTTGTATAACTAGGGGATTAGGGTTAACCATGTCTGGAGAATTGTTGTTTCCACCATCTAGGAATACGAAACGAGGATGTTATGGAGGCATTGGTCTAAAAATTCCAAGCACACACCTCAAAAAAATAGATGAAAAAATATGGCATCACTGGAGAATGATGAAGTTATTGAATCTCACTACCCAAGGTATGCTACCCAATCTACCCAAATAGAAGACCATGTATTGGTTTGTTATTAGATATAAATTTCAATGGTTCTAGTAGTTTAAGTGTCAATATTACTATACCACATCAGTTCTTTTGAATTTTTCATTTCATTTAACTTATAGTTTCTATGTTCAATCTTTTACATTTAAAAAACATGAAATGGTAGGACAATGTATTATAACCAATCCATATTTATGTTTTCATTTTATGAGAAAATTTATAACATTATATTAAAATGAGTTTTATATCGTAGTGAATTTGGTACCCTAACCGTTATCTGTGAGATTAAATCCCACTGGAATATGGTATAAAATACATGATTCAATATATTTCTCATTCCATCAATTGAGGGACCACAAGTCATAATTAATTGAAATAATAAATCACTCAATTAGATCCCAAATGTAGAACTGAATTATATAAAATTAAGACTCAGTCCACAATCACAGGTATATCACAAAATTAATGTAGTGAAATCCACTAATATATCATGTAAATTTTCCTGAAATGGAAATTATAGGTGCCTATAATTATTCATGTAACAAAAATTATTTCCCTTATATCATTGGGGAAGGATGAAATGAAAATATCAATCAAAATATTAATCAACTCCAAAAAGAATGTTCATCACCCAATACTGAAAGGACATCAAGTGTAATAGGAAAATAAGAACATTAATAATAATTCATTAATGTCAAATTTTACCCCCAAACAAGTTTTAATGATGCCCCATGTATGGATAATGACCATATCCCATGAATTCATAAAATTCTATATACTATCATTAAATAGTAAAGCTATAAAGGAAACACTTAGATACTATAATTTGACCTTCCAAACAAAGATTCCTCTTAATAGGTTTCCGAGAGTAGTTGGCTACATGGACTCAATCAAATCTCGAAAAATTCCAAAGGAAAACGACTAATAGCAAGGGCCTAGGGTGTGTTCATGGGGAGACTATTGCCTCATCACAAGAGTGTAACACATCAGAAAATTATAATTAACAGTATGTAGTTGAAAAAGTATAAATAAATAGATGAAACATTAAAATGAAATGTGGATTGCAATAACTAAAATAAATGGAATCACATACAACAACTGAAGATGATATATTTCATGTCACTTGATATTTGTAAATCATGGATACAAAGTAGAAGGCAGACATGAAAAACACATCATTGAAAAAGGAAATACATAAACCATCCAAGAAATATTGAGATCTGGCATGGTCAACTACTACAAATTCTATACTAACTATAGCAACCCATACATTACTTAAATTTTTATTACTTCATAATTGAATCACACTTATTACAACATATACAAAACCATTGTAGGACCTTATAGTTATAGTTTCATTAAAAACTGGGAAACATAAAAAACTTGTTTATAAATCAACTACATTGTCTCCCATTTATTGCATCATATCTAGAGTCCATTTTTGGAATCTCCTACTTAATACCCTTCTTCCTGACCAGGGGAAAAGAAAACATGCAAAATGGTGATCTCAAATGATCCGCAAGGGTAAACAAAAAAAATATCAATTATATTATATTCACACGAACATAACACTTTGAAAATCTTAACCTGCAAAAGAGATCATAATATCAAAACACGGGATAAGTCATGGAAGTGCAATGTAAATCCCAATAATCATAACATGAAACTTTTTGGCATACACACATAATCATTGAGAATCATTTCTTAGTAGTCAATCCCCATTGCCAAGACTATCCTAGTGGACAAAGTCCATTTTTGAACCGAGTTCACTCCTCGTTTCAGTCCTGTATCACTGAACCGGATTAACCTGCCTTTCCAGCCATGTCTATCTCCTGAGATAGAAATCCTTACCCAATTAATTGGAGGGAGATATAGGTCACACACATCTCATAATGATACCATTATTAGGTGTTCCGCAATGTCATAAATCATATATCATAGCATAACCCATGTAATAAAAATGAGATTCTTAAACATCATGCCATCATAAATCATATAAGATAAAAGGACTTCATAAAAATAATTCCATAATAATAAAATCAATGTAAAATTAGGTATAGAAACAGAACCCTATATTATCATAGATGGAAAACATTTTTGATAAATCACTTGAACTCCATTCTTGAGGAAAATATCCTTTCTACTTCAAGAACATTTTTCCTTTCATAAAATGTCATAAAATTTTAAACTAAAATAAGTTAACTAAAAATAAACTTGAAAACATGTAAAGGAAGATTCATGAAAATAATGTTCAAAAAATTCATTCCTACCGTATAAGTTAAAGAAAAACATTCTTCTCGTACTTTTGCCAGAAAAGTCAAAAAAGTTACTCGTACTAAAAACGAAAAAATATTCCTTTCATATCTTTTACTAAAATCTCACAAATTGGTAAAATTGGATTGGAAAAATTGTAGGAGGATAGAAATGTTATTACATATTGAGGAACATGGATGTGAAAGATAAATATTCCCAAGTAAATTCTGAAGTATAAAAAATCTCAGATAAACATGAGATTTAGATATTTTCCCTTACCTTAGGTCCAATTTGCTTCATAAGTGTCTGAAACTCCTGTATAATTATTAAAAAAATGTCATTGAATTATTCCAGAATCATTCTCATTGTTATGATATAATATATGGTCATATTCTTATATGCATATTAGTAATATTTCATTGCTAATGGTTATTCGGTTGTTTATTGCTTTTTGTTCTTATGCATGTTTTGTTGAATAAATTTTTATTATTCTTTTTAGGTTATAGATACCACATTTACAGAATAGTATTAGTATAATATATATCATATAAAATTATTCAATTCATTTATATAATCGTTATTCAACAAAGATCAGGTAGAACGAGTCACCTCACATCGTGGAGACGGTAAGCCGTACGTACGCACGAGCGATGATATCGTTCCCATGATCGTGAATTTTATTGGATTGTATGTATACTATTTCAGATTCAATATCACTTTACAATAATAATATATAGTTATTATTTACACCATTATACCCATCTAAGTAAGGTGTTGATGGAAAACAGATTACACCATGACGTGGAGATGGTTTTCCGTACATAAGTGTGCACGGTGATTTCATTTTCCTTAGGATGGATAGAAGGTGAAATAGGGTTGTTTCATATTTATAATAACATATCAGTATATGAGTGATACTTTTTTTATTATTTCATAATGATACAATTAATGAAGAGGAAGTATAAGAGGAAATAAAATTGGAAGATTCGGTAATGGATATTACCTCTTTTTCAACACGCCTCTTTGAAACTTCCTCATAGGGCACAAAAATTGGACTTTTAAGAATAACAGGACCTATATAAAATTAATACAAAAGTGTAGACGAGAAAATGGCTGGGTTTTTCCGAGCATGAAGGCTCAAATTTGTGTAAAGAAGAGAGGGAGGATGTGCCTTTTTATAAGGGAGGAGAGGGGCACCTTAGGAAAAACATAAAATAATATTCGGATTTTAATAGCTCCAAATTGATTTATTTAGAAGCTAAGGTGGGTATGGGTTGAAATACTCTCAACGAATATATTTTGGACAAGTATAGGTTACTATTTTAACCATATCATTTATATTTAACCCTAAGATAAATAATTTAACTTCTACCATGTCTTCTTTTTTTTTCTTACACTATATGGTTATTAAACATATTATAACAAGAAAAACGAACCCCAAGTGGTTAATTATTAATATATATAATGATATATAATTCATTTGAAAGAACCTTAGATTTTTTGGAATAATATAACAATTAATAATATTATATTTGTTTTGAAAACTATTTTATGTCAATTTTAACACTATTTGGTAATTGATTTCTGTGAATATCATAACATCATTATTATTTCTAAAAAAGTTAATTTAATCAATAATAACATTTCATATTAACCTAAAATATTAGTGGAATTCATAAAAATTCTCAAATTACATTTATTTGGGTATTTATAACATCAATTATGTTAATATTTCATTAATACGGTAATTACAGCATCATCATTGTGTCATAAATAAAATAACATATTTAATGTTTAAAAATTACAAATAAAATACCATTATGTAGTAAATCTCTTGATATTTCTGATGAATATTTATAGTCGATTTAATCTTATTTATAACCCTATATAAAAATGTTTTAGTTATTAAACATTGATTTTAACTATTTTAACTCTTCTTTAAATAAAATAATATTAAATGTCCAAATCTAATCATGTGGACGTAAAAGGTCATATTTTATTCCTAAGGTTGTTTTTGGTCGAATTAAACAAATCCAATAGAATTAGGATATGTTTCAGGATAATAATAATATCATTTTTACCCTTAATTACCCTATTTACTTTTAAGAGTTGAAAATTAAAGTAAGAAGTTACGATTCACCAAAAGTTATTTTTATCATATTGAACCACATTTTACTCCCTGATATTAACTGGGTCTCCCATATTTTCAATATTCCACTCACAGAAGTGGTAATATTTAGTTTTATGTACATTTTTAAAATCTCCTAGGAGGTGGGTAAAAGACAGTGAAAAGTTCAATAAAATTTTTATATATCTAAAATTATTATAAAATTACTCCAATGAATTACATTGAACATATATAGGTATTATGTATCAATTTTGACCTAAAATAAATTTAAATAAAATAAATAATTATTTAAATAAAAAATCGGTTTTCAAAAAAGTAACCCGGTGTTTTCACTATTCATCAAATATTGAATGTTTTTAGAAAAATAAAAAAATTCTCCCTAGGCTATTTTTGAATTCTGAATCCAAAAAATGATGTCCATTTTGAAAGATAAAATTTATAAAATTTTAAAAATTGGGTATTACTATTCATAACGGCTAGTATATATAACATTTTAATAACATATCGTTGTTTAGTGAAACTCTGTATTGCGTACAACGCAAGCTATCGAGAAAGGTTACTCTTGTGTGTAACGCAAGCCAAGATAGTGTTGTGTGTAGTGAAATATTCCTTTATATAACATAATACATAAAAACAAAATATTTCTCATAAAATCTCAGGTGTTACATTCTACCCCCCTTAAAATGATTTTCGCCCTCGAAATTCATCACTTCGTAACAAATAGACGAGGATACCTCTCCTTCATAATATCCTCAAGCTCCCATGTAGCTTATTATAATTGGTGGTTCCTCTAAAAAACTTTCACCAAGCGAGTGGTCTTGTTCCGTAGGACTTTTTAGCTATGATCCAGAATCTCTATCGGATGTTCTTCATAAGAAATATCTTTCTCTAGTGGTAAAACATATGAGTTGTGTACATGTGAAGGATCGGGTATGTACTTTCTCATGAGAGATAGATGGAACACATCATGAACTTGAGTGAGATTCAGTGGAAGCGCCAATAGGTAAGCTACCTTCCCAACATGATCCATTATTTCAAAAGGACCAATATTCTGAGGGCATAGCATGCCCTTCCTTCCAAATCTCATTACTCTCTTCCAAGGAGAAATTCTTAAGAACACATTATCACCCACTTAAAACACTAGGTCCTTTCTTCGGTTATCCTCATTACTTTTTTGATGACTTGAAGCTGCTCTTATGTGTTGTTGAATTGATCTGACCTTTTCTGCCATCTCATCAACAAGATCAGGTCCTAATAGCTTTCATTCCCTAACTTCATCCCAGCAAGTTGGAGTTCAACATTTCATTCCATAGAGAGCTTCATAAGGAGCCATCTGAATACTGGAGTGAAAGAAATTATTATATGAAAATTCCACCAAAGGTAGGTGTTGATCCCAACCACCTCTGAAATACATAGAGCAAGCTCTTAACATATCTTCTATAGTTTGAATTGTTCTCTCAGACTAACCGTCTGCCTAAGGATGATATCCAATGATAAAACTCAACTTTGTATCCAGAATATGCTGAAGACTTCTCCAAAACATCGAGGTAAACATCAGATCCCGATCAGATATAATGGAAAGTGGTAATCTATGCAATCTTACTTCTTCCATTACATATATCCTGGAAAGATGATCAAGAGAGAAATCCTCTCTAATAGAAATGAAGTGTGCCGAATTCGTAAGATGGTCAAATATAACCCATATAGCATTATTTCCATTGAATTTTTTTGGAATTCTAGTGACAAAGTCCATAGTGATGTTTTCCCATTTCCATTCTGGTATGGGTAATGCTTGTAACATCCCCTTAGACTTCTGTCTCTCAGCTTTAACTTGCTGACAAACCAAACATCGAGAGACATATTCAGCAACATCTCATATCATGAAATCCCACCAGAAGTACTCTTTATGGTCCCTATACATCTTCGTGCATCCAGGGTGAATATAAAATGATGAACTATGAACCTCATCCAGTAGATCCTTCTTTAATTCTGGGATGGGAGGAACACAAACTCGATTCTTGAACCTTATTATCCCATCACAATGGAGGTTGAATTCAGTAACATTTCTCACCTTCTTTTGTAACTCTACATCTTCTTTCAGTGCCTCTTTAATCTTCCCATGTATATATGGTTGAACATTCATTTAGAAAGATAATATTTCCCCCCTTCCATTATAATTACATTATCCACCATTTTTAAATCCATAAAAATTGGATCTTTTGTTTTCCTCATCATGGATAAGCTAGCATGGTCTTGTCGATGTAATGCGTCTGCCACCTTGTTTGCTTTCCCAGGGTGGTAATTAATTGAGTAGTAATAATCCTTAATCATCTCCAAACATCTTCTTTGGCACATATTCATCTCCTTTTGTGTGAAAATATACTTTAAACTTTTATGATCAGTATAAATATCACACCTTTCACCCTAAAGATAATGCCTCCAAATCTTTAATGAAAATATTACCGCAGATAACTACAAATCATGAGTTGGGTAATTTTACTCGTGGATTTTCAACAATCGTGAGGCATAAGCTATCACCATATCATTTTGCATGAGAACACACCATATCCCCTTCTTGGATGCATCACTCTAGATCACAAACCTTTCTACACTTCATGGAACTATGAGCACAGGTGCACTAGATAACCTTCCTTTTAACTCTTTGAAATTCTCTTCACACTCCTCCGTCCAAATGAACATAACTCCTTTTCAAGTCAACCTTGTGAGTGGATTATAGAATATGAAAAATCTATCACGAAACGTTGATAATATCTAACCAACCCAAGAAAACTTCAGATCTTAGTTACTATTCTTGGTCTCAACCATCTTTTGATAACCACTGTTTTTGCTTGATCAACAGATATCCCCTCTTTTGAGATCATATGACCCAAAAATGAAAAATATTTAAGCCAAAATTCACACTTGGTAAATTTGGAATAATGATTATCCTTTCTCAGGGTCTTCATTACAATTCTCATGTGATCTTCACGTTCTTCCTTTCTCTTTGAATAGACAAGAACATCATCTATAAAGACTACCACAAAATGATCAAGATAGTCTCTAAAGACACTATTCAGAAGATCCATGAAGATAGTAGGGTAATTAGTAAGAACAAATGGAGTCACTATAAATTCATATGGTCCATACAATGTACATAAAGCCGTCTTTTGTATATCCTCCCTTTTGACCCTTAATTGATGATACCCTGAAAAAAGATCAATCTTAGAAAAGTATTGAGCTCCGCGTAGTTGGTAAAATAATTCATCAATACGTGGGAGAGGATATTTGTTCTTGATAGGGATCTTGTTAAGTTCTCGATAACCAATACAGAGTTTCATTGATCCATATTTGTTCTAAATAAATTGGAGATGTGCTCCCCAATGTGACACACTAGGGCGTATGAATCCCTTATCAATATTCACTTGGAGTTTTTTCTTCAATTCCTACAACTCAATTGGGTCCATTCTATAAGGTGTATTTTAAATAGGAAAAGCACCCGGTATGAGTATTATTGAAAACTCAACTTCATGATTTGGTGTAAGACCTAGAAATTCATCTAGAAAGTCATAATCAATCTCCCATACAATGGGTGTATTCTTAATCATGAGTTTCTCTCCAAGAATTTGAGATAAATAACCTTCATTTAGTGTAATCAAGACCCATAATATGGAAGAAATTTCCAATGGAAGTTTATGTTCATCCATGCATCGATAGAAGATCATTGATTGATTTAGAATATCAAATGTGACTTCCCTTATTTGGAAATTGATATGATCTCCATATAAAGAAATACAATCCATTCCATAAATCACATAAAATTCCACTACGAGAAGGATCACAAGATTTGAAGGAAGAAATTTCCCACAAACTTCTATCAGAGAAGAATGGTTAACTTTTGATGCGATCGTTGTGCCATTAGGGTTTGTCACATCTAACTCAACATCTAACTGATGAGGTAATATGACGATACCCTTTCAAAATTCTTCAAAAAGAAAAGAGTGGGTGGATCTAGAATAAAATAAAACATTTTCTACTTTATAGTGGATGGTAAGTGTACCTTTCACCACTTCGTTATCGTACTCCACATAACTGATAAAAATTGCATGTGACATTCCTTTTTCTTTAGCCTTAAAAGTTTGTCGACGTAGATTATCATAAAAAACCCTTGGATTAGGGAATTGATTAGGATAATTCCCCATTTCCTTGCACTTGTAACATTGAAGTGGAGGAGGTGAACTCTGTGTAGCCTTTTCATTGTTCTCATCACTGGACATCTTCTTCCATTTATTGTGGCATTCAAATGCACGATGACCTTCTTTATCACATTTGAAAAATTTACTTGTCCCTTTAAGACAACTCCCTCCATGTTTCTTTCAACACATTGAGCATAAGGGGAAACTAATCTTCTTTTCAGTGTGCTCTTCAGATTTTCCATTGAATTCCATTTTCCTCTTCTTATCAAACACATATGACTGATGGGTTACTCCGATCTCCATCTCAACCTTGAGAGCACACCGAACGATTTCCTCGTAGTTATTGATGTCCCTTATGGATAATTCCCTTTTAGGACTTGGTTTTATGCCAATAAATATTGAATATATCTTACTCTTAGGTTGGATAATAATCCCAGAGGCATACCTTGCAAGTATTGTAATGTTTTCTTCATAGTTACCAATAGATTCATCATCCTTTTTCTTTAGTTCAAGAAACTCCATCTCCATCTTTTTTCTAAGAATACGAGGGAAGTACTTATTGAAAAATATGTTCTTAAACTCATCCCATTCCATGGACTCAATTTCATCTCTTGTCCTCGTATTCTTAAAATGATTCCACCATTGATCAGCTTCACCTTCCAAACGATATACTACTAAGAGGACTTTATGATGTTTAGAACATTGAAGAACTGAAAATATCTTTTTAGTGGTACTGATCCATTATTCCGCCTCTAATAGATCAGTAGACCCACTGAATGAGGGTGGACGTTGGCTCATGAAGGATTCAATAGAATGTTGCTCCTTCATTTTCTCGTTTGTAATTCATGCATGATTCATAGCATGAGAAAGTTGTGTGAGCATGGCTATAAGATTTTTCATTCTAGCTCCTATACCATTTGGTTTCTCAGGGGGACAATCATTGCATTTCCCGTCACATTCAGTATTAACATGGTTCCTTTCGGTTCTTTCCATTGACTAAAACCAATAAGCATAGTTTGAGAAACACGAAACATAATAGTAAAACCACATAATCTAGAAAAAAATATCACGCTTTAGGTCTTATCATAGGTGATTCATGGCCATTTCTAAAACACTAATATTGTGTATTATGCTTAGACATATCCTTAGGGTTCCTACTAAGGCTTTCACATCCTAGATTCCCAATGTTGACTTTACCTTTCTTTTGATACCAATTATAACAACCCATACTTTACATACATTGTTATTACTTCATAATTTAAGCATACTTATTACAACATATAACAAAAACATGGTAGGACCGTATAGGTATAGTGTCTTTAGAAACTGGGAAACATAAAATACCGGTTCATAAATCATCTACATTGTCTCCCATTTATTTCATCATATCTAGAGTCCCTTTTTGGCATATCCTACTTAATACCCTTCTTCCTGACTTGGGGAAAAGAAAACAAACAAAAGGGTGGGCTCAAATGCTTAGTAAGGGTAAAAAAAGAAATATCAATCATATCATATTCCTAAGAACATAACATTTTAAAAATCATAACCTAAAAAAGAGATCATAATATCAAAACATGGGATAAGTCATGGTAGTGCAATGTACATCCAAATAACCATAACATGAAACTTTGTGGCATACACACATAATCATAGAGAGTCATTTCATAGTAGTCAAGACTCATTTCCAAGACTATCCCAGTGGAAAAAGTCCATTTCTAAACTGACTTCACTCCCTGTTTCAGTCCTGTATCACTGAACCAGATTAACCTGTCGTTCCAGCCATGTCTATCTCATTAGATATAAATATTTACCCAATGCATTGGATGTAGATATAGGTCCCATAAATATAATAATGATACCATTCTCATGTGTTACACAAAATCATAAATCATATATTATAGTATAACCCATGTAATAAAAATGGGATTCTTTAACATCATTCCGTCATAAATCATAGAAGATAAAATGAATTCATAAAAATAATTCCTTTATAATCAAATTAATGTAAAAATAGGTATAGAAATAGAACTCGATATTATATTAGAAGGAAAATAATTTTCATAAAACACTTGAACTCCATTCTTGAGGAAAATATCCTTTCTACATCAAAAACATTTTTCATTTCTTAACATGTCATACAATATTAAACTAAAAGAAGTTAATTAAAAATAAACATGAAAACTTGTAATGTAAGCTTCATGGAAATAATGTTCAAAAAATTAATTCATGTCGTATAAGTTAATGAAAAACATTATTCTCATACTTTGGCTAGAAATGTCAAAAATGTACCTCATACTAAAAATGGAAAAAGATTCATTTAATATATTTTACTAAAAACTAAAAAATGGGTAAAATTGGATAGGAAAAATTGTAGGAGGATAGAAATATTATTACATATTGAGGAACATATATGTGAATGATAAATATTCCACAGTAAATTCTGAAGTATAAACAATCTCAGATAAAAATGAGATTTCAAGATTTTCCCTTACCTTAGGCCCGATTTGCTTCGTAACTGTCCGAAAATCATATATAATGATTCAAATAATAACATTCTTTTATTAAAGAATCATAATAATTGTTATGATATCATATATGATCATATTCTTAGCTTATTATTAGTAATATTTCATTGTAACTTGTTATTTGGGTGTTTATTGCTTTTTGTTCTTATGCGTGTTTTGTCAAATAAATTCTTATTAGTCATTTTAGGTTATAGATACCTTATTTCCAGAATGTTATTAGTATAATATATATCATATTTATTCATTCAATTCATTTATATAATAATTATTCAATGAATATCATGTATAATGAGTCGCATCACATCGTGGAGACGGTAGGTCGTACGTACGCACGACCGATGATATCATTCCCAAGATCATGGAATTGTATTGGAGTGTATGTATACTATTTAAGAATCAATATAAATTTACAATAATCATATATTTTTATTCTCTACACCATTATACCCATCCAAAATAGGTGGTGATGGAAAACAGATTACACCACGGCGTGGAGACGGTATTCCTTAGGTACGCACGCCCGGTGATTTCATCTTCTGTAGGATGGATAGAAGTTGAAATAGGGTTGTTTCATATTTATAATAACATATAATTATATGAGTGATAGTGATGTTATTACTTCATAATGAAGCAAGTAAAGAAGAGGATGTATAATAAGAAATAAATTTGAAAGAATCAGTAACAGATATTACCACTTCTTCGACACGCCTCTTTGAAACTTTCTCTTAGGGCACTAAAATTTGGCTTTTAAGAATACCAAAACCTCTAGAATATTACTAGGGATGTGGAGAAGATAACATTTCTGGGGTTGGAAATTCTTTATGGCTCAAAGTTGTGTAATGAGAACAGGGAGGAGGTGCTCTTTTATAAGGGAGGAGAGGGGCACCTTAGGAAAAACATAAAATATAATTTTATTATAAAGTCATATTCAGTTTTATTATCTAACAATTGATTTCTTTAAAATATAAGGTTGGAATGGGTCTAAATTCTCTCATCCAACATATTTTTGTCATGTTTAGGTTACTATTTTATACTTATAATTTAGATTTAACTCTAAGTTAAATAATTTAACTTTTACCGTGTCTTCTTGTTTTCTTACACTATATGGTTAATAAACGTACTATAACAAGCAAAAAGAACCCCAAGTTGTTAATTATAAATATATATAACCTTATCTAAGTATTTTTTCCGAACCATACATTTTTAGGAATAAAATAACAATTTATAAAATAACAATTTTCTAAAAAATATTTTCTGTCAATTTTGACACTATTTGTTAATTGATTTTTGTGAAAATCATAACATTATGATTAGTTAGTACAATTTTAATTGAATCAATACCAACATGTCATATTAACCTAAATATTTAGTGGAATTTATAAAAAGTCTCAAATTACATTTATTTGGGTATTTATAACATCAATTATGTTAATATTTCATTGGTTAGGTAATTACACCATCATCATTGTGTCACAAATAAATTAACATATTTAATGTCTAAAAATTACAAATAAAATACCATTATGTAGGAAATCATTTTATATTTCTAATTAATATTTATTGTCTATTTTATCTTATTTATAAACCTATATTAAAAATGTTTTAGTTATTAAACATTGATTTTAACTATTTTAACTCTTCTATAAATAAAAGAATATTAAATGTACTAATCTAATCCAAGTGGACCTAAATGGTCATATTTTATTCCTAAGGTTGTATTTTGTCAAATTAACTTATAAAATATAATTAGGACATGTTTTAGGGTAATCATAATATCATTTTTACCCTTAATTACCCAATTTACATTTAACAGTGGTAAATAAATGTAAAAAGTTACTATTCACAAAAAATTATTTTTATCTTATTGAATTACACCTTGATATTAACCATGTCTCTTATATTTTAGAAATTACACTCACAGAAGTAGTAAAATTATGTTTTATGTAAATTTTCAAACTCTACTAGGAGTTGGGTAAAATACAGTGAAAAGTTCAATAAAATTTTTATATAGCTAAATTATTATAAAATTAGTCCAATGAATTACATTGAATATATATAGGTATTATGAATCAATTTTTATCTAAATTAAATTTAAATTAAATAAATAATTATTTAAATAAAATTTCTGTTTTTAAATAGTAACCCAGTGTTTTCACTATTCATAAAAAATTGAATGTTTTCATAAAATTACAAAAAATTCACCCTAGGATAATGTCAATATTTTGAATCCATAATTGAAGTCCATTTTGATAGATAAAATTTAAAAAAATTAAAAAATTGTGTATCACTATTCATAACGGCTAGTTAATATAATATTTTAATAACATAACTTTGTTTAGTGAAACTTGGTATTGCGTACAACACAAGCTATCGAGGTAGGTTGCTCTTGCGTGTAACACAATCCAAGACAGTGTTTTGTGTAGTGAAAGATTCGTTTATATAACATAATACATAAAAACAAAATATTTCTCATAAAATCTTGGGTGTTACACTAACACTACAATCAACCATGTGTATGGAGTAGTATGCTTACTTTTATCAACACCTACATACATGTAATCTTCCACATGTACAAAATTGGGCTCTAAGAGGGTTTGGGATAAATATTAGTGGGACACCACCAATGATTTCTATAACACTCATCCCATGTAATGGAAATGTAATAGTTTGAAAGAATTTATATATAATGAAATTTTATATTATTTAACAAAGTCCAAGTACCTTATTTTTTCCTCGTATTGATTATGAATATTAAACCTGTTCATTGATTGTGTAATTACAAATTTATTGTCATAGATCACTTTCGGAATAGGTATAATTGATAGCACCATGTGATAGATTAAATAGTGGAGGTACACAGACATAAAAGGAAACCTTGATTTGATAACTAAATAGGAAGTAGTTCCCAAGTAATCATTAAAGAGAACTAGTCCTTAGGGGATGCTAAATAAGTAGAAACTATTTCTAGAAAAGGATTCACAGTGTAATCCAATGATCATCATTAAATGGATTCCAACAATAATATTTTTATTCGGGTCCAAGGAAAACATCCAAGGTTTAATGGCATATAAGAAGTGGCCAGACCGAAGGATGTTACCAAGAAAACTAAAGTCACACTAGATCCAAGGAGTGTATTAGTGGTGTATTATTATAATAATTAATGGATCTTACCATATCATAATGGGAATCCAATGGTAGACAATGTTCAAGTTCTTGGGTAGGTCTCACCCATGGAAACCACTGTCCTTGAATCCGAGTGATGTGATCGAGTACCCAATGTATTCCATTGGGAATTCAAGAGGAAACAAGAGTCAAGATATTATAGATATATTTTATGGAAAATGTGCCAAATGATACACATTCCATTTTATTCTCTTCCATTTATTTGGTAATATGATTACTATGCTATTACAAAATTCATTTTTTTCATGCCATAAATTTCAGTATTTTGACATGGACATGTTGCATGAATCTTTTTTATTAAACCCAATTTTGTAAAGATTAACTAATATGGTTTAATATAATTCCATTCATGTACATGGAATTATATGTTATATACATGAAACCAATCATTCATTTAAATTTAATAATCTAAACTAATATACTTAATTATACATTCAATAATATCATTGGAATGAATTTACACTATTTTGGAAACAAACTGAGGTAAGTCATGTGGAAGTAAAAAGGTAAAATTTATTCTCAATTTCATTATTAAATATGAAATTAATGTAAATAGTATTACCATTAGTATGTTCAAGCTCACACATACCCGAACAGTGGCTCAAAAGTGTCAAAACACTAATTACCCAATTATTTCATATTATCCTAGATGAGATATTGTGCGTTATTGTTAGAACAAAAAAAAAGTAATTACATTTACTGAACGATCCTTACCATAATGTTCTCGTGAATATTAAAATGGAATATAAATTCAATAAATGGAACTTGACCAAATCGGTGGGACACAGATCAAACACAAAATCAACTATCTTGAGGGATGAGTTATTGACCACCCACAGAGTAATTGTATGACTATCCATCTCTAGTATAGACCACTAATTTTTTATAGATCAAATTAGATCATAAAAAAAGTATAAGGACTCACACATCGATATCTAGGATGATAAAAAGATAAACAAATAATTTATTAAGACGAATTGAGTACTTATCATTAATCATTCAACATGATAAATGTATTCTTGGTTAGATACTTGACTAAGGATATCTTTAAACCCATTATATTGGCCTTCAAATATACCATAATAATACATAAGGGGGTTTTGTCCACGGTAACTCAAGAAAGGGAAGATGGGTCTCGATATTATGATCATTAAGGAAAAATGTTAAATCATCCAAGAAAATAGTTTGTACACAGTTTTGTCACATGGTTTACTAAAAAATGCTCCAACCATGCATGGGAACATGGAGAAGTGGGGAACCTTCCCCGTTAGTGAATTATGTTCCAACCCTATGAAATTGATCTTCTACAAAATTGTACCATCCGCACTATTTAGACTAATAATGAATCCTCCCCTGCTGGCATACTCTAACCATGCGACATGTCCATTTTCCATAAATAGACTGGTTTTGGGCTCTGAACGATCCCTAGATACCCCCGAGACCATCACAAATTCCTTAGGCCTCAAAATTATTCCCATAAAAGTGTATTAAGAAAAAACTTAATGTGTACATACATGTGTTAAAAACTAGGTTCTTACACCAACAAAAAAAATTAATATCTCAAACCCCTGATTATTGATATCAATATTACTTTGTAAGGATTCAATTTATTTATGGGTGGGGGGGTATACTGTAACACACTGGGATTTTAAAGAGGAAAATCATGTTAGGTGATGTATATGACACCCATCAATATGTATAATATATAATTTTTCACTATAATACATTAAGATATATTTAAATTTAAATAATGTTTATGTCATCAAAAGATTTCGATGCACAAAATGATGTGTTTAAATGAAACAATATAATCTAACAAAATAATATTTTTAAAGCATTATCAATTTAAACATGTTTTCATGTTTCCAGGAATAAATATTAATAAAAATATTTTTTGAATTAAATATTTTAAACATTTATAAAAAAACACAAATTATTTCCTATTTATTATAAATATAAAATACACAGTTGATTGAATAAAAAATGCTGAACGATAAACTATATTTTTTATAAAATGAAGTTTATATACACATTGTGGACATAATATAAAATTTTTTTATATAATTTTTAAAAAATTTACCTAGAAAATTACAATATATTATGGAATATATATTTCCGAATTATCTTTTAATGAATGATTAGTAAATTCCAGAAAGCATTAAATGTTCAATGAATAGTGGAAAATGTATATCTCTATGGAAAACTACATTTTAAAATTATATTATATAAAATGATAAATAATATTTGATGTTGTTTTTAATGTAAATTAGTTCTATTTAATAAAAATTTATCAAATTTAGTTTTTTGGAATCAATTTGATGTTGAATTATGATATTAAAATTTTGTATGCATTTTCATGTTTTTATCGATATAGCCAGGATTTGACATGCCCATATATAAAATTTTAAATGGTATTATGTCACATCATTGAATTGAATTCAAAAAACTATATTCCACATTTATAATCAAAATTATTAAAATAATATATTATTCTAATGTTATTTTTTTTATTTTTAATATTAAATGTAGGAAAAATTAATTATTTTCGTTAAGGAAAAAATGGGTCTATATGGGGGTTAAACAATGAATATAAGGAAACAATGAACAAGAAACATGTAAAATTACCATTTTATATCCCTATTTCTACCTTATAACCTATAATTTTTTCAAATTACCATGTATTGTGACTTTTGTAATGATCAAAACCAGGGTGTCATAAATTATTTTCAAAAATTCAATGTGTTTCCACTAAATGTATTATAAAAGGACAACCCATATCCTCCTCAAATCACCCATAGAAACCCATTAGTTTTATAAAATACAATCCATTATCATATCCCGAAATCCAACTGTCCTATTTTATGATAAATCCAATATGTAATGTCTTTTAATGTAAACTGAAAGTGGTCTTCTAAAGAATAGGTTACCTTAGTAAACAATCATATTTATTTTATTTATTCTTCCAAGTAAATAAAATATTATTCAATTATGATAATATAATAATAATTTTATGTAAAATATATTTATATTTTATTAATTTAATATAATAAAATATATGCATCTCCACTTCCATCATTTGGAAAATGAAACTGTTGATCGTGTGTATATTGGACTTTCACCTCAAGAACTGTTGTAACTTGGTTTCCATCACCACTATTAAAGGATGTATATCATGATGAACTTAACAAATTTATATGATATATATGACATCCACATACCTATGTTATTATTAAATCACAAATACCTTATTACCATCCTGACCTATGGAAAACAATAGCATTTCTCATGTTTATAGCAGACTATAGCCACGTGAACAATGTGATGTGTTATTATATTTTCCTTTTCACATGGATGGAAAAAACGACTATAAGGACTCATCCTTAAACATTACCTAATCTTGAGTTATGTCACGAATTCTACACTGAGGATATTTTTAGCTTTTCTGTTTTGGATAATTAGTTTATAACTATTACATTACATCTCATAAATTACAAAGTAGACACTTCTACTCTATACAGTTTTTTTCACAATAAATAAACACCTTATATAAAAAAATAATTATTTTCTTAATATAGTTATTGATTTATTCCAGTATCTTACCCTTCCTTATACCCTGTGAAAATGATTTCAAAAACATTGGATGAGAAAATAATCTCACTAAGGGATATAAAATAAAAAGGAATACATAAGTATATTAATACATTAAAATGATAGAAATCATACTTTTCAATAATAAAACATAATCTCATTAGCATACCACATGAAATAAAAAAATATATAAATAAAACATAGAAATAATAAATCATAAAGGTAACTAGTGGCATACTTAACATACATACATTGTAGAATTCATAGCTATATAGGGAGTTACGTTTTCAACACCCGTCATATTATATTCCCTAAATCTCTTAGGATAAACATTAATGTTTACATCCATCACGTTACCCAAGGAATTGGAGAGCTATCTCAGGTTCACCTTCAATAGGTTTTTCATGGAACCATCCATATTTGGTTTATAATTTAACAACCCTTAAAATTTAAAATTATCATTACATAATCACATCACATAAATCAATCATAATGGAAAATTAAATTTCCACATTGCAGTAACACGATATCTATTCAGGATATTGAGATAATTCGATCCTTTTCAAAAACTATTTAAGCCATTTTATAAAGATATTTTTGAAATAAAGATTCATATACCACATTGAAACATTTAAACTAAATTAAAATTTAAAAACATTAATTTCCATGCAAATAAGTCATTAAAAATATATTAATAACATGGATATCAGTGAGAAATATGTATAATACTTAATATTTAAAACATTTAAAACATTGTTTTAGTTAATGAGACACTTACTACTTGAGAAAATACATGAATAAATTTAATTATAGAATAACATTTAAAAACCTTATAATATCATATGAATAAGAATATTCATGATATAATATGCGAAATAAAAGTATGTAAACCATATAAAAGTGAATTGGTGAATAATAGAAAATAAGTTTCAATGGAATGTAATTTTTGACAATAGCCTTACAATGATTTTATCCTTAAATTAAGGATAAAAAATGACATAATTATGTGTGAAAAATATAAATACATCCAATATAAGTAGATATTAAGTGTAAAACAATCAGTGTTCATTCACATGTATTCATGGGAAACAATACAAATTACATGGAAATTTGTCTCAATGAAAGGAGAGTGGGATAAGATTCCCTTAAAATTTTCGTATAATTGACTTAATAATTTATAAATGGGTTGATTATGTGTTTTAATAGTATATCCACACAATGGGAAGTGGAAATTACAACATAAATAAACAAATAGTTATTCCACACAATTTTTTGAATAATATAATTAATGATGAATGCGTAAAGCCCAAATACTGGTAATTGAGTTTAGAAATTTCCATACTAAAATTTAGAAGCCTAACTACGTCACATAAAAATTCAGAAAATGAGTTGATGATATATAAAAGGGTCTCTAATCACATGTATATAAAATTAAAATAAATAAGGATATATAAGAAAATATCCCCAAAAAATATAATGGAAATTAAATGACATAACATAAAAGAAGTTTTAGACTAAAAGAGGAGGATGAAAGGATCCCTTACATTGAGTCTGATTCAACACGTGTGTTCCTTGTTCTTCCTATCTATTAACCATAAGTTAATTTATACTTGGTTAATAAAAGTATTCATGTTTATTAATCATTTTATTTCACTAAATATCACATTATAAAAATAACATAATTATTCTTGTTAATATATGTCGTTTTGTCGATATTTGGAACCTGAGTCAAAAATGATCATGTTATAATTATAAATTGTCCATGTGGTCAAAAGTAAATTATCTCCAAAATAGTTTTAATTGTTTTAATATCATATATATAAAGTATATATTTATTCATAATAGTCCATTAAATTTTGAGATAATAAATGAAATGCACCATTCATTGAGACAGGAAGCCGTACATACGCATGAACGATACTTTGATTTATTTGTCATATTATAAAAATGAAAAATAAATGAAAATAGAAATAAATTATAATTATAGTATAATATAATATGATATATATGTTACATATTTTCATTAATTAAATCAATTAAACGTTCCATTTATTTCATGAATGAGTCATATCACTTTGAGGGGGCAGTAGTCTGGACATCCTCCAAGGAAATTATCGTTTTTAAAAATAATGAATAGAATAAAGGAATGTTTTTAAATAAAACATACATTATCAGACAGAAAATATAAATATAAAATATTTCATATAAAAATAATGTTCTATAATAATGGCCACAATGAGTGGTGGTAGGGATAAATTGAACAATCATCATTTAGCGAGGCAGCAGTTCGCCGTACTGAAAATTTTTAGTTCGTATCCATTAGATAGAGGTGTGTGTAAGTGTAGATTCAATAATTCTCATAATATCATCATATTATATGTAAGGTAATATTTTTGTAAAATTATAATTGAACAATGATATATTAGTGGGTAGGATATGGGAAAATAATTGAAAGAATCTTGAGAGAAGATATTACCACAAAATCGGGTAACACATATTGATTTAATCTAAAAGTCCTTGAAAATCCTTATGCCCAAAGTAAGGATTATAATAGGAATCTAGTGATTTTTTTAGATTATTTTGGAATATTTTGGATGAGCCTATGGGTCTTTAGAGGTGTGAGTAAAGGGTTAGAGGTGATGGCCTTTTATTAGAGGGAGGAGGGGTACTTTAGGAATATCATGAAGGATTATTTTAATATAAAATTAATTTTGATTTGAAAAGGTCCAAAACTCATTGAATTATATAATATTATGAGAAATGTTCTAAATTATCTCGAAAAATATGTTTTAGACATGTTCTGGTTTCAAATTTAACTTTATCATATAGCTTTAACCCTTAGTTAATTAATTTAACTCTTACCATGTGTTCTTGAATATTAATAGTATAGGGTTAGTATAGATACAAATAAAAATCAAATCAAGCCCCATGTGGTTCATCAATTAAATTTTCAGAATTATATAAGTAATTTTCCCCAATATTAGGTTTTTGGAGTATTTTATCATTTAATGAAATAATGATTTTTTTAAAACCCATTTTTTCAATTTTATTTTTATATATATGTTGAATTTTTAAAAATACATAACTTGATTATTTAAAAAAACGTCATTAATTCAATTATAACAAGTAATTATCATCCTTAAAATTTTTTAATGGAATAAAATTTTTCAAAAAATAAATATTTTAACATTTATAATATCATTTATTTAAATAATTCATTAATAAGGTTATCACTATATCATAATTGTGTCATAAATTTATTTATTTATTTGGTGTGTAAAAATTGTAAATAAAATATATAGATATATATTATATTTTTTTCTTTCTAATGACTATTTATGGTCAAAGGGATCTCTTATATAACCCAATATAATTGTTTTTGTGAAAGATACATTTTTTGGTTATGTTTTTATTTCTTTTCAATTTATTCTTATAAAATAACATTTTCAGATCAATGTGGCTCTATGGGGTCTAAAATTGACCCATGAAAGAAAATTGTTTGAAATATCTCATCGAATTGAGTTAGGACACGTGTTAGAATCCTTTTATAATATTATAATATTATTTTTTACCCTTCTTTTATAGATTTATCCTTTAACCATCGTAAATAAAATATTTAATAATTATACTCAACATAATGTCAAAAAAGGTACCTATTTATGCAATTTAGACCTCCTGGTTCCAAATATGGAATGCAATTTTAAAAATTCCATCTACAGAATTTGATGAAATTAATTAATTTTTAATTTCAATTGTCAATATAAAAAATGTGTTTTTAGAAGTAATAAGTACAAAAACATTGACATCTGTTAATGTCCAATTTCAATGTGAAATTACATAAAATAACCAAAATAAAATTAAATGATATAAATATAATCTAATAACACTTTGAAAAAATTAAAATGGAGATTTATCAATATGTATAAATTTATTATTATGTAGTTTGAAATTATAATACAGTATTTTTCACTTTTCATTTAAAAATAAACTTTTTCATAAAAATAGAAAAATATCATTTAATGTATATTTTGATTTCACAATTCTATACAATATGTTTATATTATCAAATAGAACATATAAAAGTTAAGAATAAAATATTTAAAAAGTTTTCTCTACCAAAAGCAGGTAAAACAACATTTTAAATAATATTAATGAATTTCATGCTTAAAATTTGATTCATTCTTATTTTAAGACACTAAATTTTATTAGATAAATGAAAAAAAAATAACAAAAATTTGTAATCATAATGTACGTAATTATGTTCATTTCTCATAAAAAAAATATCTATGCGTTTACTGCAATTTAAAATAATAATATTATAATATTATTTTTCATTATAACTCAATGTTTTGTGCATTGTAAGATTTCATAGAAACCCGCAGTTATGTGATTAGTATGATATTAGACAATGTGTAACCTTTATCATAAAGATAATATCACATTAATAAATATTAATAGATATGAAAATGCATTTTTCATTAAATACATGTGTCATTACATAATTCTACCCTTCTTTAAATTTCATCCTCACCGTTATAAAACTGGGCTCGAACACTTTATTTAAATCGCCAAATTAGAATAAGGGACAATAAAACTATCACTTCAAAATAAATAAAAAGATGTACAAAGGCCACCCGAGATAACCCATAGTAGGATTTTGTGTAAGAAAACATGGATATTAAAAAGAAACTAACAATGATGTTTTGATGAAGACAAGTTGAAAACATTATCAGGAGAAAGTTATCCATCATAAAATCACAAACTTGTGATATTTTAAATGGTCATTGATTCCGTAGAAGGAAAATTAAAAAATGTTTTTTTTTGTTTAATGTTCATTTTCATAATGTTTTCAGAATTTATTTATGATATTGATTAATAAAATAATGAAATATACTTAATTTACATGAATAGTTTCATTCTTAAATAAAGTTCTACCACAAATTTTCCTTTTCTCCAAACTATGAGTATTCAAGATAACATGGTCACACCTATAGCGCTAGAATCATCTTCTACATAATTACATAATCCAAAAAAATATGAACTTTATATTTCCCAATCATTATACATTAACAAATAACAAATTGGTTTTTACTATATCATATAATCCCCAAAATTGATAATCATTTATAAAAAGTAATACTACCCTTTATATTCGAAAATTTGACAAATAATTCCTAAAGTTGAACAATGTCAATTTAATACACTATTGTGTTTCAAATTATTCAAAATAATCCAACTAAGAATGAAACCCCAAATTCATAAGGATTTGATAACAAAGTCTTCCATGATAAATCATAACATTTATCTCCAAATAACACCGACTACTCATAAAGACTCAAACTGAAATATAATTAACCTAATCACATATTCTCTATGATAGGTTATTCATTCCCATAAACAACCCAAATACAAATATGTTCACAATAAAACATAGATTCATCCAAAATAATATTTAATCCTATATTCCAAAAATTAAATCCCATAGTATTCTATTTTACATAACTATATAGTGTTCCCAAAAGAGAGAAAAACCTCCAAAATAACATTTATCACTAAATCGCCAAATCATTTTCAAATACTAAGGATATCCATTTGATAAAACATAAGTTCCAGAATCATCTAATTGTTGGTCCATAAAATTATTTAACTCACAATATGAAATCACACTAATAAGGGAATTCACGTAGGCTAGTGGTAGGAAATTCCCCCATATCACCTTTTGGTTGTGGGTCTGATTCCTTGCTGCCTTTTCGGACATTACAGATTGTCACTGATCATATGGGTGGTCATTTTTCTAAAACCATAATATTCATATGAAAATCTCAAAAATATGATAATTTATTCAAATCTTAACATAACATTCCTGATCTTCAATTTTTATCAAATACCTTTCATTTTTCAACACAAAATATAATAACCATTAACCAATTCATAACTAATGATCATATGAACACCTAAAGTTATCCATTATGTCTACACATGAAATGGTAATTCATCCTTGAATAACATTTCCACATATCAAACAATAGAGTTACGCAAATAATAAAATATTTTCCAATGTAATACCATCATCAAAAGAGCATTATTAATTTTAAACATTCAATAAACCTACAATCTAGAATAACTATTGAATCACTTATATGTAGACTTATTACCAATTTAGCTCTCTTCAAAATCCATTTACTATGTATTTCGAACTTATTTCATAATACATCATTCCTGCAAATCAAATATCCTCATCATTTAAAATATCAATCAAAATATGAAACATTCCTTATGGATAAGAAATAATTATGCAATGAATCAATATATCATGATCTTCCTGATGTTACATTTATCGTTCGACATGTTTTTATCCTTTCAAATTGTAAATGTTCGATCAAATTTTTTATTTTCATTTTTTTATAGAAATTGAAAAATATAGATCATTAAATCATATGAATATGATACCATTAGCCCTGAGAATGTTTTCAAAATGAGTAGGTGTTGGATATCTCTAACAATTTCTTGAATATGATTTGAATATTCAATAAGATGCCAAATTCATTCAAATAGGATTTCTCCAATATAGTGATGATAAAATCATTGTGGAGGGATAATGAGGTATTGCATGATCTCTTTCCTTCCATCATGAAAAATGATCCTTAATCTATTGAAATGAATCTACACTTTAACATTAATCAAAATATTATAATTAAAAAATATTCCCTTATTGGGTAAAGATAACATAAAAATATTCATATTATTCTAATTCATCATCCACCTTATATGTCTAATGTTTTGGATTTTATCCCAAAAACCTGTTGTAAGAAAATCCTCCAAAGGGTCATATATGATAATATACCTTTCAATTATATTGGATCCATTACCTACACCTGGATAACACCCTAACCTCTAATGGAATCTAAACTGACCATTGATATCAACTGAAACAACAAAGCCTTAATCTATTCATAATCTAGTGTTATGTCATGAATTTTATGTTTTTCCAGTAATGGTTCCTTTTGAATCTTCCATTCATTTAAGTTTTTAAAATCACAAAAACTCTATCAAAAGGAAAATTACATTTTCCATAAGTTTCATTTTGATAAGGATAATTTCCCTTCACCATGGAAATTTGTCCTTACCTTGTTTTTCATTGTTCATATTCTTAGTCTCTCTAAATATTACTCTTTTGATTTATTATTGAAAAATTCGGTTTCACAGAAAAAATATTGGAATTCTATAAACACTTAGATATAGATTATTCTGTTTTCCAGATCCAAATTCAGACTCTGAATTCTCGGAAAATCGGACTGTGAATTCTAGGAAATTCAGAAACAAAATTCTATGAGATTCAAGTTATGAATTCCCTAGAATAAATAATTCAAATTCCATGGAATTCAGACTATAAAATCCATGTAATTACAGTTCCGAATTTCGTATAATTCAGGTACCGAATTCCTTTTAATTCTGACTCTGAATTCCTTAGAATTAAGGTTCCAAATTCCTTAGAATTCAGGTTTCAAATTCCTTATAATTTCAGTACCGAATTCCTCAAAATTAAGTCTCTAAATTTTTCAAAATTAATTTTTCTAATTTCTCATAATACAATATACATATTCTATAGATTTCTGATTCCAAATTCCTTGGAAAATATAATATGTATATCCTTGTAACATAGGATCTAAAGTTTAACTCATTTAGACACAAAATTCTATTTTTCCATAGACTCTGAAAAATAAATATGTTTGAGCAACAATATTTTACTTAATCTTATTTTAGTTATAAAATGATTCCATGAATTCTATTAACAACTAATAGGGGATTCAGTGACACGTTTATAGGTCCCTCCAAAATTCAAAGAAAAATACGACTGTTAGAGGAGGGAGTCGGCTGTTGGAAATATGCTTAAAAATAGGAGGACATTTGAACGAGCATATACACAACTAAGATACGTTAATAAATCTAGAGATTACATGTTGCTGAAGTGATTTATAGAGAGAGAAACTTTCATGCATTATGTGTACTGAACATCTAGTTCAGAATTGCTTCGTGCGACACAGAATGTTTCTGAGTACATTCAAGGGATTCTGGGGATAGGAATACATAGGTACCAACTACATTGAAGTTCAAGGGCTTGTGGGGACAGCAATACAGACATTGATATTCATATAATGGCCATACACTAGTGTGGTTATGACAAACATTCTTGAATATATAAATCGAGGGACCATTATCCATGTTTGTTGGATACCCTTCACTTTGGGGTAAAAGATTTACTACTTGTTACTTGTATTGTTTCATGTTTTTTTTAGCTGCAATTTGATTGATAAGTAAAGTATAACTATCTTATAATTTCATATACATGTATACTTTGATTAGTGAGATTATATACTCTTTGAGGTAGAATCGTTGTCTTTCTAAACTTTTCTTAAGATTTATTTCTGGGACCATTTTTCTGGAATCATGCATGTTTATAGAACTAAGAGGTCCTGTGAATTTTCCTTGTTTATCCATGTTAAAAATTACCATATTTAAAATTTTCAAAATAATTTTTTTTTTAAAAAAATTCACCCCCTCTTGTATATTGATCATTTACTTCATTTTTCTGATCCTACAATGGGAATCATAGGAGGTATCTGAAATACTAATATTCACATATAAGTGTTCTTGATCATGTTTTTCATTTTTCTTTTTTTTTTCATGCATACTTATTTTTATCCTTGTTTACAAACATTTATTATTAACAAGTTTGTGTCAGAAGATATTTTCTTTGAAATGGAAGGAATGAATGTTTGTTCGATTGTCAATATTAAACCTACTAGACCACCTATTTTTGATGGAAATTATTGTGAATATTTGAGAGATTGTATAAAGTC
Organism: Viscum album; assembly: GCA_963277665.1. Classification (NCBI taxonomy): domain Eukaryota; kingdom Viridiplantae; phylum Streptophyta; class Magnoliopsida; order Santalales; family Viscaceae; genus Viscum; species Viscum album. The sequence goes on along the minus strand of OY728120.1, from coordinate 21,952,831 downwards.
ATTTTTTGTTAACACTGGAGTGGAAACCTTTGTTATGCTAACTGGAGATTACCAGATTTCTAATAAGGATGTCAGAACTTTTACTAATAAAGAAATTACATAATATCAACTTCACTATAAGGTACACAATACATTGTTGTGTTCCATGACCAGGAAAATATATAGCCATATTTTATCTTGTGAAGCTGCAAATTGTATCCGGATGAAGGTTTTTGTTACTCATTTTCAAGCATAAAAGTTATTGAAACTAAGAAGAGTTATTCTTAAAGCTAAGTATCATGGATTTTTTTCCTTTTGGAGAACCTATATATATGGTACAACAGAGATTCGTGACTATTTTCAATAGTTAGCAATCAATGGGTGAGAAACGTTTAGATGATGAGGCACTTGTAGGAAAAATTATAGACATCATTAGAAATGAGTGGGAATAAAAGAGAGCATCTATTGATGAGAATAGTAAAGTCTCACATATTACTCATGATGATAATTTTGGAAATCTTCTTGAACATAAGACTAGAATGAATTCAGATGCTGATAATATTAATAAGAACGTTGGGAGCAGAAGTGTTTCTTTTTCAACTACTTCTTATCATATTAAATCCATTACTCCTGAGAGAGTTACAATATCTAATCTAATAAGGAAACTATTTTATCTGAATCAAGTGAAAGTTATCATTTTGAGAATGAACAAGCTAATCTTACTCGAAGGATGAACAAGATATTTAGGAAGAAATAATTTCAATATCGATATATGAATATAGAAATAAATGACAAGAAGGACTCTGAATTCACTTGTTATGAATTTAAAATATAAGTGCATATAAAGAGATATTTTCCTACGATTGAGAAATATGATAAAATGGAAAACCATTCTATGAGTAATAGAAAGAAGTAATACAATGCTAAATCTATGAATTTTTTGAAATCCAATGACACCTGGAGTGCCAGTGGTGTAGAATCATCTGATAAATCTTTAGATTATGAATCTTCTGGTCCAAAAATCTTGTTTTACATGCCATGATACCAATTGAAAATCATTGTTTAATGGCTAAGGTACAAAATGTTGAATCCATAACAAATGTATCATTGAATGCTACTAATAGTGATAGTTGATATTATGAATCTTCAGATGAAGAATCTTCCTCTGATGAAGATAATATATTACCTACTTATGAGAATGTTTCTAGGATTTCTAAGCTCCTTGAGAATGAAAAATCAAAAATCATGAAAATTCTTGATAAAGAAAATTCTAGGATTTATATTCTTACTAAGGAATTATCAGAACATTTTAAATATATTGATATGAAAACCCTTCATTTTGAAATTATTTCAAAAACTCTTGATGAAGTTAATTCTGAGAATGATAAAAATTTTAAGGATCTAGAAAAAGTAATTTCTATGAAAAATATTTTAGAACCCAACTGTAGTTCTAAAACTATTGTTTTTTAAGATAAGAACTTTGTTCATAGACTAATTTTAATGATATTTTCCTTGAGGAAGTGTTGGTCAAAAATTACCATAGGTAAGGAAAATATTGATAAGATGTATTCTCAAATTCAACCTATTAGGATTAATTCTGGTTTTGGTTATACAAGTTCAAAACTGATATTAAGTAACAATTATTTTTTTCCTCAAAGTGATCCATTCTGGACTAAGTGTCAATGTGGTGAGCATTGGGAAAAAAATTGTTCCATAAATAAAACTCAATCTTTAAGTTATCATAAAGATTTTTTTTCATCGAAAATGTGGATTCCTATAATTTTTCTTTATGATGTTTCTGGATCCAATAAAATTTCGGTTTCGAAAGTCTAACACTCTTATTTTCATGAATGTAAAGATAGTACCAAAAGAAATACATGGTATATAGAGAGTAGATGTTCCCGACACATTAGTGGTAACAAAAACTTCTTTGAAAAGATTATCAAGATTAAAGGAGGAAAAGTAACTTTCAAAGAAAATGCTAGGGGAGAAGTTATTCGTATAGGTAACATTATTATTCTAGGAAAATAATTAATTTGAAATGTTTGATTTATTAAGCGTTTAAAGCACAACATTATTTTCATAAATAAGTTATGTGATGAATGTTACTTTGTGAATTTTAGGAATGACAAGTTCTTAGTACACAATTACAAGGAAGAGTTTATTCATTTTGCCCATAGGAATGAGAATGCTTACACATTAAACTTATAAGACCATAAGATCCAATAACTACCTTGAATTAGTGCAATGGAAGATCGTTCTTGGTTGTGGAATAGAAGGTTAGGACATAGTAAATTTAGGAACCAATGAAAACTCTCTAAGAAAAGGCTAGTTAAGGATCTACTGGGGCATTGATTTGATTCTTCAACTATTTTTTATCCTTTCCAATATAGAATACAATATAAATTGAGTTTTAAATCAGTCGATGAAGTCTCAACCACTGATGCTTTATAGTTAGTGCATAGGGATCTTTTTGGTCCAACACAAACCGTAATCATTGGAGTCAAACCTTATGTATTTGTTTTAGTTTATGATTACACAAGATTTACATGGGTATATTTTTTAGGAAATAAAAATGAATATTTTTCTAATTTCAAATTTTTTATAGCCCATGTTGAAAATGAAAAAAACCATCCTTTGAAAATTATTCGTTGTGATCATGGATGAGAATTTCAAAATTATGATTTTGAAACTTTTTGTAGTTGAAAAGGCTTTACTCATAACTTCTCAGCACCAAGAACACCTCAAAAAATGGTTTTGTCGAAAGAAGAAATATAATTCTTCAACATATTAAATGAACCATGTTTAGTGAATATTTGGAAGCCAAATAGTTTAGGGCTAAAGCTGTATGTACTGCTTTCTATACTAAAAATAATGTTTTCATTAGACCTTATCATAATAAAACCTTGTATGAGTTACAGAATAGTAGAAAACCTAGACTTTCCTACTTCATTGATTTTGGTTTCAAAGTATTCATCATGAATACTAATGAAAATATACAAAAAATTGTACCAAAATCTGATGAAGGAATTTTCTTATGCTACTTCACAATGTCTAAGGCTTATAGTGATTTCAATAAAAATACTTGTACTTTTGAAGAAAAAGTACATGTCAAATTTGATGAAATTGATCCTTTCATTTTTAAACATCCTCAACCTACATCCTCAGATGTGTTTACAAAAACTGATTATCAACCATTGATAGAAGATCTTTCTGATAATGAAAATTTTCTAGAAAAATGTTTATGAAGAATTACCTCAGAATACAACCAACCATATGTTCATGAACAAGTTTTACAAAACCCAAATTAGTTGTTTGAAAAGATTCAACCCAGTGAAAGCATCATTGGTGATGAAAATCAACCTATAAGGACAATATGTTCCTTAAGAAATAAAGTAGAAAATATAGCAATAAATTCCCAATTAGAATCAAAAAGCACTAATGAATCTTTACGAAATGATGATTAGATAAAACCTATGCAAGAGGAGATTAATGAATTTGGAAGGAATAAAGTATGGACCTTGGTCGAAATACCTATGGAAACATCTGTTATTAGAGTAAAATCATTCTTTAGAAATAAGTGTGACGAAATTGGAATCATTGTAAAAAATAAAGCCAGATTGGTTACCAAAGACTATAATCAAAAAGAATGAATAGACTATGAAGAAAACTATTCTTCAGTAGCTAGACTAGAATCTATTCATATTCTACTTTCCTTTTTAGTATTCTTCATTTTCAATCTTTTTCAAATTGCTGTTAAATGTTCTTTACTTAATGTTTATGTTCAAGTTGAATTTTTTGTTGAAAAAAATCATAGTTTTTAAGAAACAAAATATCCTGAACATGTTTTAAATCTTACCAAAAATTGTATGGACTCAAACAAGCCCAAATATCCTGGTATGGTAGATTTAAATGAATTTTTCTTCAAAATTATTATGTTAAGTGAAATACTAATCCAACCATTTTAATAAAGAAAGTCAATAAAATTCTTTGATTGTTAAAATTTATTTTGATGACATTATATTTGTTTCAACTCAGAAATATTTAACTAATTACTTTGCGGATGTAATGAAATTTGAGTTCTAAATGATTATGATGGGCGATTAAACATTTTCACCTGGTTTTCAAATTTATCTATAAATAGAAGGAATATATATTTCAAAAGATATGTATATTAATTATATTCTTAAAAAGTATGGATATGACAACACTAAGAGTTTAACTAATACCATTGGTATAACAAATTCGGTTGATTTTGATGAATCTTGGAAACCAGTAGATCAAACATCTTATATAGGTATGATAGGAAGTCTACATTACATGATAGATAGTCTTCTAGACTTAATGTCTTCAGTATGCTTATGTACAAGATATTAATCCAATCCCAAGGAATCTCATTTAAAGTTAGTGAAATGATTTTTTCTCTACTTAAAGTAAACCATGGATGTAAGACTCTTTTATAATTATAGAAATGATTTTGTCTTAAAAAGGTTCTTGGATGATGACTATGGTGGTTGTAGAATGGATAGGAAAAGTACATATGGAACATGGCATTTCATAAGAGATTCACTAATTTATTGTTTATTCAAAACGCAACACTCAATAGCAATTTCCACTACTGATGTTGAATATGTAGCAGCTGGGTTTTGTTGTGATCATGTATTATAGATATAACACTCACTCATAGAATATGATATGATTTTTACAAAAACACAAATACAGTGTTATAATAATAGTTCTATTGCCATAATTACAAACCCTAGACATCACTCTTGTACAGAACACATAAATATTAGGCATCAATTTGTTAGGGATCACAAAAAAAAAAGAAGATATCATTCTTTAATTTATTGCAAACCAATATAAATTTGATGATATTTTCAAAAAATTATTACCATCTGATAGATTTTAATTCATTAAATAGAAGTTTTGTATGATAACCATATTTTAATATTCCATGTTAACTTCTTGTTGAAATTTATCCCCTTACAGTATGAAAATCTTTTTAATAGGGGGAGTACATCTTCTTGTTAGATAGAATGAGAAATTTTCATAATGAAAAAATTTCTTAATTAAAATTTCGTAATATAAATTTTACATAATAACAATTTTTCATTAGAGAAATGTTTTTTAGTCAACTTTTTTTCTGTGGTCTAAACTTATTTCATAGTAAAAAAAATTCGTACTCATTTTGTACTAAATATTAAAAAAAAAATTTTTGTCAAAATTGTTTATCGTTAATATTTTAACAATCAATATATTCATAGTCTAATGTTATTCCATAATCAAAATTTCGGAATCTAAAGTTCTTTGTGAAAAATTATCCTCATTGCGAATATTCCTCTGAGAAATCTGAGAGGTATGTTTCCTTTCTTCAGTTTTCATAATAATCATTTACTAGTTGGTATATCCTTTTTAAAAAAATTCAAATTCACATTCCCTAAAATATGAATGTTTTATCTCAAAAACCTTAAATGATCGGAATCCATAAAAATCCTTCTTCGGATTTCATCTCAACTGTCATATTTTCTCAAGATGCATTCAATCATTGGATCAATCTTGGAAGTTAAACTATCCATTAAATTTCCTATATAATGGACCCCCCTATTATTTTCCAACATCAATCAACATGAATTTGAATGTTGAAACTCTGGCCCTCTTACATAATACCATTCCAGATCATCGAGGTTTCCTTCATTCTGAATTTCTGTTGAAGCTTCATCTCAAATTGAAATGTTATCTATAAAGGAAATATTTGATTGGAACATTTATAGAGAAAGGTTTGTTCATCCTAATTTCATTTCTTAGTATGATTCCTATATCTCTATGAATATAAAGCTTAATGGGTGGGAGAGAGTTTTCATATCGAAACTGAAAGCACACCATCTGGTTTATCTGGAGATTCTGGTTGAATTCTATGAAATATTAGTCTTTTTTAACGAAGGATGAAGAGATAAATTTTCAATCAAGAACTTGGGAAAGATTTAATCCATTTCATATAACAAGGAATTAAATATGATAGGAATTCCTTATGAGGGAGAATTTGATTTTAGCTCTCACAACTTACCTGTTGAAATATTATCCTTTGAAATGAACAAGGCTTTACCTTGTCTTGGTCTTGAGGACATGAAGACTCCGAAAATTATTCATCTCTCTAAAAATATTCAGAATCTTCAGTTATGGGTACAAGGTTCTCTAATTCCGAGAAAAGGGCTCAAAAATAACCAGAAAAAAAGTGATATGTATTTTCTGGATTTCCTGGTGAATCTAAGAAAGATAAACCTTGTTAACTATATCATCATTATACTTAATAATATAAAGGATATAAATCTGAAGGACCATATTATCATGTATCTAGCCATTATTCCAAAAATAATTATTCATTGTGTTCATACTTTCAAGATCCCTTGTAGTTCTTAGCCGGAGAATTTTAAGGTGATGCTTTTGAGTAACGATACTCTGAGGAGGATGAGGATTGGCATTCAGAGTCAATCCAGATAATTTCAAGATTTGTTGGAAGTAAAAATTAATGCCTTTTCAAAGAAGATGGAAGTCGCTGAAAATTCTAAGAAGGGAGGAATAAATCAGAAAGTGATGGAACCAGAAGAAAAGGAAAAAACTCCTGTGGATAAGGAAACTCAATCGGCACCTCTAAATCCAAAGAAGCAAAATGAATATCATGATATAGTTTTGGATACATGGATAGAAGTTAAGGAGAACATGATGGATGTGGGGCCTATTTTTGGCCTCTACCCTAATGAGGTAAAAACATTAAAGGAAAAGACTGCTGATAATCTAGAAAAGGAAGACAAAGAAAAGAAGAAAAAGATGAAGTTGTCTGAAGCTGAAATAGTTCAATACATTCTGAAGGCTTCCAAGAAAGCCTCCAAGAATATTTTGGTACCAGAGTCATTTCATGAAGCACCAATTCTTGAGACTACGGGAAAGAAGTTTTTAATATACTAAAAACCACAAGAAGGAGGATTTTAGGAAGAATATGTACTAAAAAAGGATGAAGTAGGTAGTGGTGACTCTGATGATGTGTTAATGTAGGTTGAGGAATATCCTAATAGTGAATGCCATTCTGAGAAATTATTATTCCGAACCCCTCAAGCCAAATCATCAAAGCTTGCTATTCCTAGGAAGGATGATGAGAAGAGAAAATATGAAGTAAATAATCTATCTGAGGAATAAAGCATCAATATATATTTTATTCACCCAGAGGATGTTGAGACAGTAGCCAAGAAGGAAGAAGTTGATGAAGTAGAAATTGTTCACCTATATGATAGTGAACATGAATCTCCAGATCAAGTATAAGTCATTCTGACGGTTGATAAGGGAAAACAGGTGGTATTTGATACACCTAGATTGTCTATGGTAAAGAAGAAAGAATTTGGGGATTCATCGAAGAGGAAGGATATTGAAAGAGAAAAAAACCCTCACCAACCAAAGTCTCGAATTCAGAATCATCCTTTCTTGGACATGACTTTGTAGTTTAGTCATTGAAAAAACTTTTTGGGACTATTCCAATTTTTCCCAGTATAGATTTGATAAGCCAGATGCTTCAGAATACTTTAAATAAAAATAAGATTCAGAATCCATGGTGTTGGATACATTTGTCCTACTCGAGGCATATTGCATGACTTTTGTTACTATCAATGAGGCTCATAAAGGATCATGAAATTTTTGACTAGATGTTCAAGGGAAAAAAATACATGAGAATATTTTTTGAATTTTAAGAAAGTGTCATCGATGTTTTTGACACTAGAGATGTCAAAATCAAGAATCTCACTAATAGTTTTATAGAAAAAACTAACTCTGGAAAAGACTTCTTAGAAGCAAGTAGATTAGGATATGAATGGGAAGTAAAATTAAATAACACAATGTTGTAAGAGGGAAAGGGATCTCGGAATTGATATTTAATAGAATCTTTCCATGCAAGATGAAGTTATCATGGCCTAGAAAGAATCTCTTATAGCTTAGGAGGATAAAATAAAGTCATTTGAGAAGAAAATAGAAGATCAGGATCATCTTCTCAAACATGTAGAGGAGGATCACAAAGAACTGAAGAAGCTCAAAAATATAGTGATGAAGTTGATTCCGAAGGAGAAACAATGATAATTTCATTCTAAACCTGATCTTTTAATCTATTTTATTGCTGAACAAATAATTTAAATAAAAATAAAATACTTGTTTCTCTTCACTTTTCAGGTTGTTTATTACTAACATTTTAGGTACCAAAATAGCCATTCCATTCCTTGTATTTATTTTTTAAAATCACAAAGGGGAAGAAAGGAATGTCAAAAAATAATACTTAGTAAAGAAGAAATTTCCCTATGTAAGGGGGATTTCATCTACATGGGAGTTTTCATCCTGATGATTTTTGTACGCAAGAAAATGAAAAATATCATTCAGGAATTTTTGAAAATGATCCTTATGGTTTCAAAGGACTAAGGGTGATTTAGTAGTATTCAATTTGATCCATAATTAAAGTGAGATAAGTTTTATTTAAAATCCCATGATATTTCTAGATCCTTATATTCTTTTTCATAAGGATGTTTGTGCATTCCAAAATGGGGGAGATTTTTGAGTCAATAAGGCTTCCATATTACTTTTCCATTCCATTATGTTTTGAAAATCACAAACACTCTATCTTAAGGCAAATTTCATTTTCCATAAGTTTCATCTTGAGGATGAAAATTTTCCTTCCCCAATGAAATTTAAACTTACCTTGTTTTTCAATGTTCATAAGATTCGTCTCTCTAAATCAAACTATTTTTATTCCAATGTGAAAATTTTGGTTTTACATGTAAAATATTTGAATTCTATAGACACGTAGATATAGATTATTATATTTTCAGGATCCGAATTCAAACTCAGAATTCTCTGAAATTCATACTCCACATTCTGTGAAATTCAAAATCTGAATTCTCGAAGATCCAAGTTCCAAATTCTTTAGAATTCAGACACTTAATTCCTTAGAATTAAGACTCTGAACTCCATTGAAATCCTGTTTCGAATTCCTTAGAATTCAGGTTCTGAATTCCTATGAATTTAGGTTCCAAATTTCTTATAATTAAGACTCTTAATTACTTAGAATTCAGGTACCTAATTCCTCAGAATTCAGGTTCCAAATTCTAGAGAATTCAAGGTCCAAATTCCTTAGAATTCAGACACTGAATTCCTCTGAATTCAGACTCCGAATTCTATATAATTTTAATTCCAAATTCCATGAAAAAAAGAATCAGTTTATCATTCTAACAAAGACTCTGAAGGTTTTCTCATTTAGACTCTGAATTATATTCTCCCATAGGCCTCGAAAAATATTTTTGGTTGAGTAACCATATTTTACATAGTCTTGTTTGATTTATAAAATGATGTCATGCATTCTATACCTAACTAACCATTGTTTGAGTGAAACGTGTATAGGTACCTCCTAAATTTAAGAAAAAAAATTACTATTGGAGGAGGGAGCGGACTTCTTGAAGTGAGCCTATATATATGAGCTCATTTGGAAGAGCACATGAACAACTGATATACATTGATCAATATAGATATTAACAGTTGCTGAAGTGATTCATAGGGAGAGATACTTTCATGCTTTATGTGTATTAAACTTCTTGTTTAGAATTTCTTTGTGCAACTCTGATTGTTGATGAGTAAATTAGAGTTATTCCGGGGATAGAAAGATAGAGGTCTCGACTACCATGATGTTCAAGGGATTGCGAGGATAAAAAGACAGACTCTAATATTTTTATCGGGGGATTAACCTGTTGTGGGTAAGACAGACTTTCATGAAAGTATAATTCAAAGGACCTTAATCCAAGGTTATTGGATACCCTTATCCTTGGGTTAAAAGATTTACTACATGTTACTTGTATTATTTCATGTCTTTTTTCACTGCATTGTTCTTGATAAGGAATATATAACTATATTATTGTTTCATGTACTCTTATACTCTGATTTCTGAGATTCAATACAATTCACACCCCCCTCTTGTATATTGTGCATCTAAATTATTTTTCTGATCCTATATTTGACATTGTTGTTTTTTCAGGTTTAGAGTATTAGATAATTTTTTCATAACTATTATATAACATCTCAAAAATTATAATGTAGACACTTCAACTATATCCAGATTTTTTAACAATAATAAAACACCTTATATTAAACAAGAGTTTTATTCTTGAAATAAATATTCTTGAATTTTTACTTTCTCATACCCTTCCTTATAACATGTGAAAAAAATTCAAAAAACTTGGATGCTAAAATATGCTCAGTAAGGGGTATAAAATATGAAAAGAATACATTAGTCTATTAGCACATAAAAATCAAGGAAATCATTCTTTTTAGCCTTAAAACATTTTCTCTTTAACATACCACATGAAATCATAAGGTTTATGAATGACACATTGGCATCATAATTCCTAAAGGTAATGTGTGGAATCCTTAACACACTGAAATTATAAGATTCATAGATATATAGGGAGTTACATTTGGAATACCTATTAGTGTATACTTTCTAAATATATTAAGAGAAAAATTAACTTTTATCTTTTTCAAATAATCCAATGCATTAAAGAGCTTTATCAAGATCACCATCCCTAGGTTTATCATGGAACCACTAGTATTTGGTTTATCACGTAACCAAACATCAAATGTCCAATTATCATAAAATAATCATATCAAATAAAACGAGCATATTGGAAAGATAACATTTCCACATTCCAATATTAATCTATCAGTTCATGATATTGACATAATTTAATCCCTTTCAAAAACCATTTAAATCATTTAATAAATATATTTTTTTAGCAAAGTGTCTTATACCTCTTTGAATCTTTAAAAATAAATTAACCATTAAAAACTATAATGTATATATAAATAAATCCTTTAATACATTATAAAAACAAAAAAAATAATGATTGTTATTTATATGATTAAATAATAAATATTTTTTTAAAATAAATTTGTTATTTAAACAGTCCATTACCACTTAAGAAAATATTTGAATAAAAATAACTATAGAATAAAATTAAAAAAATCATATAATATCATAAAAATAAGGATATTATTTATATTATATATCAAATGGAAGTATATACACCACATAAATGTGAATTTAAGTATAATAACAAATAAGTCATAATGGAATGTAAATTGAGACAATATCTCTTACAAAGATCGTATCCCTAGATTAAGGAAAATCAATGACATAATTATGTTGGAAAAGTATTAAAACAATCAATATAAGTGCATATTAATTAAAAAAATCATGGGTCATTCAAACATATTCATGGAAAAATAAAACCAATGACAAGGATATTTATCTTAATGAATGCTGATTGAGATAATATTTCCCTTAAAATGTTGGTATAAATGATGTAAGAACATATCAATGGGGTGATTATGTGATGAAAAAGTATATCCGCAAAAAGGTATGTGGAAATTAAAATAAAATTAAATAAATAGTGATTACACACATAATATTTGAATTATATAATAAACAAAATATGTTTAAAACCCAAGGAGTGGATATTAAATTTAGAAATTCCCTTAAGAAAATTCGGCAGCCTAACGACATCACATAAAAATTAAAAAAATGATTTGATGAGATATAAACGAGTATATAATCATATGGAGATTAAATTTACATAATTAATGAGATATAAGAACATATCTCAAGATAATAAAATGAAAATTAAAATACATAACATAAAATATGTCTTTGACTAAAAGAGGAGGATGAAAGGCTCCCTTACCTTGAGTCTGATTCATCATGTATGTTCCTTCATCATCCAGAATAATAAACATAAGTTAATTTATAAATTCATAAAAAAATTACAATTTCATTAATACTTTTATATAACTTACTAATAAATTATAAAAATTACATAATTATTTAAGTTAATATCAGTCATTTTGTCAATATTGGGTACTTGAGTCGAAAATGATCTTTTTACAATTTCAATTTTTCCATGTTGTGAAGAGTACACTATCTCCTCCATAATATTCTTTTTTTAAAATATAATATATATATATATATATAGTATATATATATTCATAGTAGCCCAAAACATTTGGATATAAGAAATAAAATTCACCATTAATGGAGACAGTAAGTCCTGCGTACTCATGAATGTTACTTTCATTTATTTGTCATATTAACGATTTGAAAACTAAATCATATATATGTATATTAAAATTTCAATATAGTATCATATGATATATTTATATATATATATATATTACGTAATTTCATTATATACCTCCTTTATACGTTCTATGTATGGAATGAACGAGTCATATTACTTAGAGGGGGCGGTAGTTCGCACTCTCCCAAATTAAAATAATGTATTCACACATCATGAAAGGAATAAAGGTCTTTTTAAAATAAAAATTACAGAATAAAATATAAAATATAAATATCATATATATAGTATATAAATAAATTTACATCATAATGGCCACAATGAGAGGTGGTAGGGGAAAATAGAACAATCATCATTTCGCGAGGCAGTTGTTCGTCGTACAGAGAAAAACTATGTTCGTATCAATTAGTTGGTGGTGTTTGTAAGTGAAGTCCAAATAAATATCATAAAAACATCTTTTTATATGTAAAATACTTGATTTTTTATAAAATAATTTTATAAATAGAGTTTAGTGGGTTGGAGAAGGGAAAATAAATTGAAGAAGAATGAGAGAAGGCATTACCTAAAAATCTTGTAACTCCTTTGGACTTCAACAAAAAGGCCTTTTTGAATATCCTTCTTCCCAAGGTATGGATTCTAGGTAGATGAGAAATCTGTTAGGAGATTATTTTGGTTGAGTTTGGATGATCCAATGGGGATTTAAGGGTGTGAGTAAGGGGTTAGAGGTGGTTGGATTTTATAAGTGGGAGGAGGGGTACTTTAGGAATCTCTTGAAATATTATTTTATTATAAAATTAATTTCTATTTATAAAGGTTAAAAACATATTTTATTCTAATATAATAGGATTATTGTTTAAAATCATCTAATACAATAGTTTTTAGACATGTTTTGGTGTCATGTTTTTCCTTTTCATCTAGCTTTAACACTTAGTTCACTAATTTAACTCCTACCAAGTCTTCATATATATTCATACCAAATTGTTAATATTGTTACTGTAAAATTCCAATAGAATATTAAGTGGTTGGTTAAATACATGATAAAAATTATAGAAGTAATATTTATTAATCATTGATTTTTAGGACCACTATATCATTTAATAAAATAGTATTTGTTTTAAAAACCCATTTATGTCAATTTTTTTACTATTCATATCGTGACTTTTTAAAAATCTAAAACTAAATGATTATTTTGAAAAACCATCACTAATTAAAATATATCATGTCATATGCAGACCTAAAATTCATTAATGGAATAAAATGTTTAAAAATAAATTTATTTTAGTGATTATAATATCATTTATTTAAATCATTCATTAATAAGGTAATCACTACTCCATCATTGTGTCCTAAATCAATTTTTTCATTTTTTGTCTAAAATGTATAAATAAAATTCCATAATGTAGGAAATATTTTTTTTATTTCTAATTACAATTTTAACCCAAAAATATCACTTATATAATAGGATATAAAAAATATTTTAGTAAAAGATACATGTTTAGGTTATATTTTTCATTGCTTTTAATTAACTCTTATAAAACATAATTCTCAAATAAAAGTGGATCCATGGGGTCCCAATATCGACCCAAGGATGGCCATGTTTGGACATATCTCATCAAATAGGGTTATAACATGTGATAGGGAAGTTTTATATTATTATAATATTAATTTTTACACTTATTTACTAGATTTATCCCTTTAACCATAGTAAATAAATATTTACTGAATTTTCTATTCAAATTGTCTAAAAATAAAAGGTACCTATTTACACAATTTGGACCTCCTGATTACAAATTTGGAATCTATATTTCCCAATTCAAAATAAAAAAGATGCATAAATAATTTGAAAATTATTTACAATGGCCAAAATTGGATTAAATGATAAAAATATAATCAACTTAAAATTTGAAACTAATTAAAAGGGAAATCTATATAAAGAAATAAATTTTATTAAAATGATGTTTTGAATTAAAATTCAGCATTTTTACTATTCATTAAAATGTATTTTATTCGAAAAATACCAAAATTTCATCCAAAATAATTTTTTTCCAATTAAATAGAATATCGTTATATTATCAAATAGAAAATTTAAAAGTTACTAAACTATATTTAAAAACGTTTCTCCATTAAATGGTTGTAAGATGACATTTTAATGAATATTAGAGTATATCTAGCTTAAAATAGTAGTCATTCTTATTTTATGCCTATAAAATTTCTGGATTACTGTATAAACATTTAACAGACATTTGTAATCATAATGTAGTTATTTATGTTAATTCTGGGCTATACAATAACTATGCATTAACTACCATTTAAAATAACAATATTATTTTATTATTTTTTGGTATAACTCAATCATATGTTCAATTTAATATTTCAATGAATTCTAATGTTGTGTGGTGAGTACACTATCAAACAAAGATTCCTCCATAACATAAAATTAATATCGAATTCAAAAATATTAATAGATATAAAAAAATTTTATTCTATAAATACATGGGTTGTAATGAAGATATAATAGAAGAATATATTTTTCTTTTTTATCCTAATGATGGATATTTAATTATAAAACACATATACCTTATAATATTCCATTCCATGAGGGATTTGATAACAACACTCTAAGGAACGACAGACTACTGCCTCACGAAGCAATGCGAATTATTATTCACTATTGATTTTCATGGAAGGTAATATGGATAAATTTAATTAGTATATATGAAATATATTTCATCATAATGACTATTTATATATGATATTTTATTTGCCTTCCTTCCATTCCATCCATAGAGAAAAATGGAAAATTTGGTTATATATACATACATCATACCATCTCAATAAATAGTGAAATTCATTTTCTATGTCTATCAATTATAGATTACACTAAAAAATATAAAAAGATTACACAAAATATATTATCATGATATTTGAGAGATTATTTAACCATTATCAAATAAAAATGATTGAAATTTCTGAATAAAAA
Organism: Viscum album; assembly: GCA_963277665.1. Classification (NCBI taxonomy): domain Eukaryota; kingdom Viridiplantae; phylum Streptophyta; class Magnoliopsida; order Santalales; family Viscaceae; genus Viscum; species Viscum album. The sequence continues at coordinate 21,937,720 of OY728120.1, read as the reverse complement.
ACATTAATGAAAAATGAAGCAAATATCACTTGAAACAGAGTCTTTAACAAGGAATTATTAAAAAAAATTCAAAAAGTGTATAAATAATCATATATAGTACGATATATGTTAATGTGATCAATTTTTATATGTATAATAAATTTATATTTTTTATATGTAGGTTCAAAGACATATTAAGGATATCGAACCTAAGATAAAAGTTTCTCATCTCACTTTCACATCCATGTGAAATAAATCATGTTTGCCTCTTCATCAATTGTTTTATGTATATACATCCCCTTTTAATATTGTAAATCATTATTATCTTTAAATTTGTTTTATTTATTGTTTTAATTTATTTATTCATATCACAGGGATTTTAAATCAATATTTTTTAATGTTTTAAGAGATTTAGGTTTCCACCACAATTAAATTGGGTTTATTTTTACATTAATTTTCATTATAACAAATTATTGTCAATAAAACACCTTAAATTTTATTCCCATATATATATTAATGCTATTTTCATGAAATGGTTCCATTTTACACACTTGTGTGCTTAAAATGCTTCATTAAATACTTTTAACTAAATCCTATGTTAATTATCACTTTGGTCGAAATTCCCATTTCTTCAATATCAATGATTTCTAATAACGTTTTCATAAATGTATTACTATGATTGATTCGTCTCATTTTACATATAATTTTCTTTTAATTTTTTTTTAAATTGAATATTTATATCATTTTCTTAAAAAGTTATTTTTTGGCATTTCATATAATAATATGAATGGAATTATTATTTTTAACACATTAAGGACAAAAAGATCCTTTTTCCATCATGAACACTCATTTATTAGAAGATTTATTTATATTGTTAATAGTATATATTAATTGAAAATGGTTCTAATATTATTATATAAATTTATATTATTTATAAGTTATTTTCCCTTTGAAATGTATATTTCCATGAATAATTTTTCTTAATATATTTTTATGGTATTAAAATATATCAATGAGAAAAATGGTTATTTTAAATATTCTCCACTAGAGATATTATGTAATGATATGATTAATATTAATTCTCTAGATGGTTAATGATCATTTTTACTAGGGAATGTATTAACATACCCTTTCATGGTTAATATTTTCAAACATTTTCCCTTCCTTGAAATATTCAATTTATTTGGAATATTAGGCATTCCATTTCCCCTATAATATATAATGTTTATCATTTATATGATAATTACATACAAATTATAACATTTAAATATGTTGTATTTCAAATTAATTATTTTATGATTTAATGTGGAAATAATTATTAATCATATCTCTAGATAATTATTTTTGGATAAGGAATATTTTTCATTAATTGAATCAATCATATTATATGTCAAGATTGAATTGGGCATGCAGTTATAAGCATGTCATAGTAATAGATATCTCATTTCAGGATTTTTATCGAATTTGATAAAATAGTTTTATATCCAAACATAAATAGGTTTCTGTTGTACACCAACCAATTTGTTAAATTTCATTTCCACAACGTATTTATGTTAAAGGATTCAGGATTCCCAAGATCATGATTTCCAGCATTAAGAACATTCTTCATTTATAAATCATTTATTATTAATATAAACGATATATTTTATTTGATATTATTTGTTTATTACATTCATTTTCATTTTTCCATTAATAGTAATGTGTTTTCATTTATTTTCATTTTCATTTTGACAATGAATTATTTCATTCTCATGTAATTGAATAAATAGAATGTGTTTTTTTGTTTTTTTTTCATTTCCATATTTATTATGCTTATTTATTCATTATATATTACACTATACACTAACCCTTAATAAGAATATGTGGTCACCCCTTTGTTATTATTTATATTACACATAATATCAGGAATTATTCAATTATTAATATGTGGGGATAAATATGGGGGGAATAATGGAACTCTTAGAGAATATATAATTTAAATTTCATGTTTTAAAATGTAACACCATATTAAATTATGAGAATACTTTACTAAGGATAATAAAATATTAGTTCATTCAATATATTATGACTTATATCTTTTTCAAATTTAATAAATTATCCACAAATTCAAGAAAACTAGGTCCAAAGACATTAAAAATATTACATTCCATGTGACTTTTCAAATATCTTGTGACCCATTTTCGGAGACCCAACATTTACCCTCGTGTTACAATGTCATGTACATCAATAATATGTAGCTACATAGACAATGGAAACATCAATGACAAATAATCATATAGAAAACAAGATTAAACAAGAATGGACTGGACGAAACCACCATAGCCCAAGACTCAGGCTTGTTTAGAAATACGGTCACACAACATGAATTCAATATTCATGTCATATATTCCGAATAAATATTGAGTAATACTTCCACGAATGAATGGATCCCCCATCATACTATGTCTACTTGAGAATATATATTGTAAATTCCCTGGTCCTATCCTAATGATGGTATATAGATGAATTCGAGACAAGGAATTATATCAATGATTTCCATTCTAGGATAGATATAGATAGGGTCATGTATAATGACATGTGTCCTGAGGTGTAAATCTCTATAATTCTTCATTATGATGGGTCATGTATCTTGGTTCAAACATCCATGGTATGAGATCCCCATCCTAGTGGACTACTCTAAACAATTTATGGTGTATAACATGGTCCATTTGTGTAATCTCCTATCTGTTTAATGATATATTATGAGTTCCAGTATGTACCTTTTTATAATAAGGACTGACGAGAACACCTCTCAGGTAAGATCAATCAGTGTTATCATGATTCAACTACGACTTGATCTTTGATGAGTGTTACAATTAATCCAGTAGTGAAATTTAAGGATCTCAGTGTGGAAATTACCTAACCTTAAGAAGATATTTTATCATTTAGCATATCTATTTTTGCATTGAATTTCTAAATTGTTTTACATTCCTTCATGAAATTGATATAACACAATTTGATAATTTTTTTTGTGATTTTGGGGTTACCTTCTAAGGATGTTTATAATTACCCCTTTAATGGATTTTCTTTCACGTGTCATGTATTATGTGGACGGTAGGATGTTTGACCGAGTTATATGAGGACTAGGAGAATGTGGAGAATTACTAAGCTAGATGTACCAGAAAAGGTTCGAAGATTGGTGTCTCGATATTAGTCCACTATTTACTTGTAGTGTGGACTCTTTTCTAGTTTTTGTGTGATATATTTTTGGAATATAATCTTTCTCATAGTTTTTATTTCCATGATAGGGGATTAGTTTTTTTCTTACACTTTCATGATATATTTCTTATTCCCTTACTATTTCAAATTAATTCATAGATATGTCTATGTGTATATAGGTTCCTCAAGTTAACGCATCCCATGTGCATGATGTTCTACTCAACACTAATCGCACTATGATTTTGTTCTACTAGGATACCACAATTGGTTCAGGTACTAATAGAGTGGTATAAAATTTGGTTATCATTCAATTGGTGGATAAAGATTGTCTAGTGTTGGGGGTTGTTTTGGGAACCAGGGTGGCAATGTTAATGTCTCTCGAGATGAACTCTTAAGATAAGAAACCTAGTAATATTTATTGGGTTTTGTATCCATTTTAATGTATCACTAAAAAAATTTCTAAAATGTACATGTTAGACTTATTTTTAATGAAAATTGTAGTACTTCCATCTTGAAGTAATGTGTTCTGGTTTTCAAGTAATTATTTATTCAAGTACCTAGATATATTCACTCACTATGGTTCATCTTTACAATAGAAAGATGGATCCACAATGAAAACCAATTAGGATACAATAATGATATCATGTTGATGATCCACCTAGTTATGATGCTTCAAATCAATGGCTGGTGTTAAGAGGTAGAACCTCTGGGTGGTCTACCACTATTAACTATAATCATTGAGTATAATTTTTATCTAGATGTTTCAAAATATGACTACCGTTGCATGAGAATAATTTACATTGTCTATAGGTAGACCCCATTAATTATTCACTAAAATCCATTCCTATAACACTTAAAAGACATGCCTGATGCTGTTGGAAATGTTCTCTCCCATCATAGGACACCTCCAAATCTAATAGTGGTCCTAGAAGTAGGAAATTTCCATATATCTATATGGAGATATTTTAGTTTAGATACACATATTCATGATGGGGTGTCTCTCACAGTGGAATAAATTTATTGAATATTCCGGGAAGATTTTTACCCATTAAAAACATTGGTGGTATATATTGAGGAGCTATTAGAGCTCTAGTTGGGTAGAATGTAACTAATATAGTGTGTGTCAAGGTTCACTACCCACTCATGATACTCCAAGGATATGGTTCATGATGCGTACATTAAATAATATAACCTCAATTTTTGTATTTTCCAAGATATTTCAGCTACAATGAAATCTCTCTATATGCCTACAAATCATTGGATGGTATTGTTTAACATATAGGTGAAATTATTTCTAACTGAGAAGTCATTAGTATTTTTTTGTAATAGTGTGATCCCTTATTATGAGACTCCAGTATCTGATTTCTGATGAAAGACTTGATAATCTAGAATCCTGATGAAATGTCTATAGGTAGTCTTGTTTTATAGGGCACAACATCTATATCACATATGATGGTTCCCGAGAACATTGGGATAGGTGATACTACTCTATGGATGGGTGAGGATATATCGCATAGGATTTCACAATCTACTATTAAATAGGAATGGAAACAGTTGATTGACCAATGTGTAATCAACTTTTTACTTGATAAATCCATTGATCAATATATAAATATTATAATTGATAAATTTTCTTCATCCATTCCTTTGGATTCACCAATCAAGGGTGATTCAGTAATGAAACCTATCCCCCAATAGTGTTACCTAGATCATGGATGAAATAGATTCATATGGGATCATTGCATGGTCATGATGAGGACTTACCACGTCATTTCAGATATAGAGTAGAAATCCAAGATTCATGCCTAGATTGAATAATTTTTTAGCATTATTTTATGATTCATTGTTTATGGGATACATATTTTATTAATTATAACAAAATAATTCTAGGAAGAGTAGTGTGGGATAATTCACAATATAAAAATGTATATTACTCATCAATTATCTTGTATTTCACAAAGAGCATCCATTTAGTGGGGTTTTTTATTTCTTGTTGTTGTGAAGTAGTATGTGGATGTATTCTATGAAGACTTTTTTGGTCTGGGTCCCCAATAATATATGTGATTCAACATATTCATTCAGCTAAGGACTACCACAATATATGTACTTGTATATTGGATGTCCTCTATCAAGGTTCATGATCCGATGGTTAAGTTGGAGGATTTTTAAAAGGACTTTCAAACCTATTGTGTCCTATGGGTATCCCCAATCATTTCCACTTTGATTTGGGGTTGGAGAATGAGGTTATTTATGGATTATCATAACCAATATAACGTGATCATCAGAAAAACTCATATAATATAAGAATCAACCACATTATCATCTATTTGAAATGCATGAGGTGGTCCTCCATGATTTTCCTTAGGCCGTGTTGTCAATATACTCATTTTCAAGGGTGGTATATAAATAAAATAATATTTTGATACCTCTACATTAACAGTTATTATTCTGTGATTCTCATTAGAATAAAGGATAAGCTCGATATTCTAATGAAACAGATGACATTTATTGTTATTTTTATCATGTAAAATACCACAGTTTCCTTTATCATAGACCACAATGTGTGCCCAGGGTCAGAAGAGGAGAATGAAACACCGCTGATAATTTTTATAGACACACACCAAGAGAACCATATTTATTGAAATTTATCAATTATTCATTTATTTATTTAGGATTTCCTCTTCTTGTAAAATGATGTCATATAAGAGGGAGAAGCATTGGAACCAGGAATGTTTTATGGGGTGAAAGCTTGGGAACCAACATAGAGTGTGACTGAGGTGATGAGATTGAATCTGTTGGAAGGCCACTATCAAATATTTATGTCATATTTATCTGTTATTTGGAAACCCTTGACTAATTTTCCCAAGAAGTGTATTCCCTATATGTGGACACAAAAATTCCAATGGTTGTTTTTGGAGATATGATTGAATTTTAGAAGTGGCCTATTTGAGACTATCATGGGCGGTTATATTGTTTTTGGTGTTCTATGATTCCTCTAGAACTTGTCTTTTGTATATTTTGTTTCATTAGAAGATGGTAATTACTTATTTTATCAACCATATGAGTCCCATGACTAGAATGATTTGACCCATAATTTTGAGTAGGTAGGAGTGTTCATCACCTTGAACATATTTTGACACAATGTTAGGAGTGAGTGAATTATGAACTATTCAATCCACATGATTCATTTGAATATCATATATTATAATTATCTTAACATGTGAATATGATGATGGCTAGAGTTCAATTAAGATTTTTACGTTGTGATTTTCAATACACCTATAAAGGTGAACTTGGTGGCATATTATCTCAATAGAAGATCTATTTCAATGTTTATGAGGGATGATTTAGAGATTTTGGCACCATTGAAGTTATCATTAGTGGATGAGGATGCAAAAGGACACCTCCAATCGATGATTGATACCCATTTACCTCTTTAGGGAGTTTGGGAGGCTTACTACGGTGTTTTTGGATTTTGAAACCAGAAGTGGAATGATATCCAGTACATACACTTGTATTGGATTTTCATATGGTGGGTTGTATATAATACATTTCTATTTATGGAATATGGTACTATCCATTACATGATGGAAGGTACTAAGGGTGGATCACCCCCCCCCCCCACCCATAGTAGTACAGTGAGGATTGTAAATGATATAACATGACATTTGGAAATAGTTATACTGGACAATGATAATGTGGTATGTAGAATTATTTATCAAATGATTCCTCATCTTGCAATAGGTGAATCATGAGTTACATGTTCCTGTATATTTGGACCAACCACTTATAGTGCTTGAGTGGAATTGGGTTCATATTTATGTGGAATTTATGATATGATTGTTATGATCATGCAGAGTTTATACATATATCATGTGTGCCATTGACTAACTCACCACATCATCCCACTTCTTTTTCATTCGATAGATATTCTTATTAGTGTGAATTAGAGGCATTTATGATCATGATATAATATTATTTGATGAATTTTACTTAATAGGGGTTTTAGGACATGATTCCAGCTTTAAGTATCAATTGGGGAGATGGTAACAAGAGGCCATTGGGATGTAGTTGTGGTTGATCATTACCTTCTACACCCATATAGAAGGATAAGTGAAGTGGAAAATTTAGGTTCTAATAAAAACGATTTTAGATTTCATGTTTTAACTTAGCAATTGTTTGAAGGATCATATACAGTTGGTAATTTTTTTGTATAACAAAACCTATCCATTGACCATCGATATAACATCAATAAATTCATTGTATTATAAAACCTATTATGGACTAATGTGTCATATTAATTCACGTGATTCAGTAATCATGACCTAGGATTTTTTTAAAGAAAATAGAGGGTTGGAAGATCATTTAATAGTAGATGGAGAATGTGATGATCTGTTCTATGTATTATTTTGTATCAAAAAGGATGCCATTAAATTTTATAAAGTGGGAAAATAATTCATGAAGGCCTCTCAATATAAAGGATTATAGAGGTTCATCTAGGGTGGAATGAAACCTATATTATTCATTGAAAATTTATAGAAACTATGTATGGTTGGTGTGGTCATGTACCACATATATATACCAATATAGTCAGACCTGTTACATGACATATTAAACATTTTGTAGATGATGAGGAATTTTCTTGACCCATCACTTGTTATTGACATGGGATACCTAGGCCTCAAAGATGATTCTACCTTATTAAAGTACTCATTATATATTTAGATTCAATAGTAGAAGATAATTTCTGAGTGAAATATCCCATTGGTGTTTGTTTGATAGAAGCATATGAATCACCAGGATATCACCTAATAGTGGTAGATCCATTTGAGAGATCAATACCCCCACCTTTTTAATTAGTTTTTTTTATTTTAGGATTACAATTACTAATGTTTAATGTATTTAATGATTGTCTTTCATTATCACTCATTGGAATATTTAAGAGAATTTTTTTCATTCTAGTCTTGAAGTACAAAAGTGATTCTGGGGGATGTGGATCCTCATCATTGATATGTAAATAAAATATAATATATCATTCCCTCATAAATTTTATGAAATAACAGAATATATTCCAAACATTTTTATATATGGGAAATAAGAGATATTCATTTGATCTAGAATGTGGTATTACTCTAGTCATGACATAACCATGGTGCTAATTGACTGTATTTTTTACATATTGGTGGGGTAGTATAATGGAGAGGTAAATAGATTATATATTTTATTAATTTTTAAATGGGTTGTAACCTATATTTCCCCTATAGGATCATGGTTGTTTCCAAATACTAGTGTTATATGTACAAGAAAATAGATTATATGGTTTAGAGATGAGTAATTTTGTGAAAGAACAAATGATCATGAATCAGAAATCCATTTATCGTGGAGTTTCCCATTGTCAATGGAGTTCTTGGATATCACTATTTATGACAATATAGAATCATTATTCATCATTGATAAATCAATAATTGGGGAATGTAATTTTTTATTTTATTAATCATATTATTAATTCCCTCACATATATTTTGAATGAATTATATTAGTGAATTTCCTCACCCAAGGATTCATGATTTAGGGTTAATGGATTTTCTATAAAGTTATAAAAATGTGTCCATGAATTGTTCATCCTTGTTGATTATTCAAATTCATTTAGTTTCATCAAAGTATGATTAATTCCAAACCAATGTATGTAGAATATTATTTTCCTCAATTATATTTATCTTTTTTATTCTCCCATTATTAAATTAATTTTCGTCATTGTTTATTCATTTCCTTAGTGGTTTGACTATTATAGGAAATTGTTAACAATGTGGTTCACCTAAAGATTAACATATCATTATAATGTATTTGGATTCAATATCAAGGCTATGATGATTATAAAAGAAAATTGTTTATTATGAGGGATTAGATTATGGGATTTCATTTGGAATGTTGATGTTATGTGGATGATGTGCAATGTGAGGCAATCATGTGAGAATTGTTGTTGGAGTTCTGCTGCTGGTGATTGAGTAGTCTTAGTAAAACCTAGATGTGATTTTATAGGATAATAATCACGGATGAATCAATGTTGTTGTAATCTAGAATATGTGGCATAAAAAATGAATTATATTCTATGAATACATCATATCCACATAATTTAATAATGAAAAAATCACATGTTGTGAAACCTCATCCATGGTTCATAGGGTATACAACCTAAAAATATATAAAATGTTATGTGTAATTTCACATGTTTTTTGACCCCTGATAAGGTATCCACAATGTACTCTATATGTGTAGATGCATAGATAATATTTATAGTAATTAACATAGATAGTGTATGTAGTCATTGTAGAGACCCAAAGCATGACATACATGGACATTACATTACTTTTTCAGAATACTAAATTAATTACCAAACAAACGCCCAATGACTATATTAGTTTAGTGTCTTTGAAAACTCGGAACATAATCTTCTAATCATAGTGAATGATCTTCAAAATCTCCCATAATGATCTTTTTTCCCTACCTAAACCGTTCCATTATATCCTGGTGGAAAAGAAAACATAAAAAGGGTGGGATCAAATGCTCAGTTAGGGTAAGTATGGAGAAAATAAAATAACCCATATACATATGAACATAAAAACAGTAACATAATGTTTAAACATCAAAATCTTGAACAATGACATTAAACATGGTAGTACGTAAGGAATAAATCATAATGGAAAATCAATCATGATAAAATATCATGGGATTAAAACATGTTATTGTGAAAAACCATTAATCACAAGATATTATTTCCATAATAGCCATGGAATTGCTTCCAAGACCATCATAGTGGACAAAGTCCATTACTGAATCATGTTTACCTGCCATTCCAGACCTTTATTACTGTACCGGATTTACATGACGATAAAACCATGTCTATATCATGAGATATAAATCATTACCCAATGCATTTAAGGTAGATATAGGTCACACCCCTCTCATAATGGAATCATTCTTATGTGTGCCACAATATAAACATAAATCATTCATCATAACACAAGTAATAAAATGTTTTTCATTAATATCATCCCATCAGTATATAATCCATATAAAAAAATGGATATCATTTCATCATAAGAAAAGTGAAACCATGTAAATCATAGATACATTATACTTCAAACATACACATATGAAATAATTTCATATTAGATAGAAAATGGTTTTGATAAAACACTTGAAATTAATTCTTTAGGAAAATATCCTTTCTTTTTAAAAATCATATTCTTTTCACAAAATTCCATGAAATTTAAAAATAAAAGGATTTTTTATTATAGTCATGAAATATTATAGAGTGAGATTAATTAGAATAAGTTGTTATGAAACCTTAATAATCCGTTCATGTCGTATAAGTTAAAAAACATTCACCTAGTACTTTTAATGGAAAAGTCAAAAAGTACCACGTATTGTAAACAAAAGAATGATTCCTTCCATAACATAATGTAAAAGTAAAATATGGGTAAACATGACTTTAAAAATACATGGAATAATATTAAACAATTTATGAAAATAATTTTTATGGACATGGATAAAAATATAAACCCAGTAAAAACTTACGTATAAGCAATATGGGATAAAAATGAGATTGAAAAATTATCCCTTACCTTATGTCCAATTTCTCCCGTATGTGTCAGAGACTCCTGTATTGTGGGTTCAAAAATATTATCAACTTGTAACATAACCATAATAATATTTATGATATCATATATGATTCACCAACGACTTTATAATAACCATTCATTTGTCAATTCCATGTTAAAGCAGCGTTTTGGGTAAAATCGTTTCATTTATCGTACGTGTTTCGACTTGTTGTTCTTGATATTATTCCTTATATCCTGATTTTCATAATTCATTAATTTAAAAAATTATTTATAAATAATATATATTCATCATATAAATATATATGATAGATCGATAAATGGAATGAAATACACTGTTCTCGGAGACAGTCTGTCGTACATACGGATGAACGCTGTCTTTGCTTCCTTATTGAATTGAATAGAATTATGTAAATGAAACATATTTGTAAATAAATCCAGTAACATTATTATGTAATATAATTCGACATTATTTATTATATATACATTATAACCATACTTGAATGGTTAATCATTGTAAATGAATCTCATCACGTTCTTGGAGAAGGTAGTCTGTATGTACGCACAAGCAACAATATCATTCTTTTGATATTAAAATCATATAAAATTTGAGGGTATATCATATATACAGAATCATAATAATGTTATATTTATTATTTATATCATTTATACTCATTATTATACCCATCAAAATGACTAAATGTTTCAATAACAAACCACACCACGACGTAGATATGTTAAGCCATGGGTATGCACGTGTGGTGACTTTTTCATTCATAGGATGGATAAAATAACTAATATGTTAGTAATATTTTTATAATAACATCAAATTATATAGAATATACTGTTGATATTATTTTAGAATTGAATCAACAAAAAAGGATGAAGTGGATGAAGAAAGGAACTTGAAATAGGTGGTGAGATATTTACCTCTTCTTCAGGTCCTTCCTTTTGATTTGATCAAAAGGTATCCATAGGTAGGATTTCATACTAAATTAAGGCCTATAGTATGAAGGGATTACATTTGAGAGGGTATTTGGGAAGGGTTTTGTCGATCCATATGGCTTTGGAGGTGTGAATTAGAGAAAATGGGGAGTGCCCTTTTATAATAGGGGTGAGGGGCACCTTAGAAAAACATAAAAAATTATTTTATAATTAATTCATATTCAGTTTATATTGGCACAAAATTGACTTATTTAGAAGATAGGGTGGGGATGGGTCGACATCCTCTGAAACAATAGGTTTTAAACAAGTTTAGGTTACTATTTTAACCTTATCATTTAGATTTAACTATATATTAAATAATTTATCTTCTATCATGCCTTCTTGTATTCTTGTACTATATGGTTAAATAGCAGACAATAAACTACCAATAAAACCCCAATTGGTTCATTAATGTCATATTAATTATTATATAAGTCTTTTTTGCCGATAAATAGATTTTTAGGACTATTATATCATTTAGTAATATAATATTTCTTTTAAAAACTCTTTTACGTCAATTTTGACACTATTTGGTATTTTGTTTTCTCTAAATTCATAACAGCATTATTTATTCGAAGTAAAATTCATCTATCCAATCCTAATATGTTATATTAACCTATAAAACTATTTAATCAAATTACATTTATTTGGGTTTTTGTTATATATATTGTGATAAAATTTCATTAATAAGGTAATTATTGCATCATCATTATGTCAAAAATAAAATAAATTATATAATGTCTAAAAACTATAAAAAATATATCATTATGTATGAAATAATTTTTGCTTTCTAATGAATATCTATAGTCTAATTTATCTTATGTATAACCATATATTAAAATTGTTTTAGTTATTAATCTTTGATTTTTACAATTTAAACTCTTCTTTAAATAAAATAATAATAAGTGTTCTAATATAATCCTAATGGAAAAAATAGGTTAATATTTTCTTCCTAATGTTGTTTTTGGTTGAGTTATACTTAACCAATAAAATTAGGACATGAGTTAGGGTAATAATAATATCATTATTACCCTTAATTACCCTGTTTACTTTTAACCGTGGTAAATAAAAGTAAAAAAATTTCTATTCACCAAAAATTATTTTTATCGTATTGAACCATATTTTACTCCTTTATATTTAACATGTCTCTTGGATTTTAAAAATTCAACTCACAGAAGAGGTAAAATTATGTTTTATCTAAATTTTCAATTTCTCTAAGGAGGTGGGTAAAAGACGATAAAAAGTTTTATAAAATTTTTATATATCAATAATTATTATAAAATGACTCCAATTATTTTAATTGAAAATATATAGGTATTATGTTTATATTTTGACATAAAATAAATTTAAATAAAATAAATAATTATTTAAATAAAAAGTCAGTTTTAACCAATAATTCTGTGTTTTCACTATTCATCAAAAATTGAATGTTTTTTGAAAAATACCAAAAATTCACTCTAAGATAATTTTGATATTCTGAATCCAAAAATGAAGTCCACTTTGAAAGGTAAAATTTAGAAAATTTAAAAAAGTTGGTATTACTATTCATAATGTCTAGTTTATAAAATATTTCAATAACATATCGTTGTTTAGTGAAACTCGGTATTGCATACAATGCATGCTATCGAGGAAGGTCTCTCTTGCATGTAATGCAAGGCCAGTCAGGGTTGCATGTAGGGAATGCTTCCTTTGGTTTTGCGTATAAAATACCCAAAATATATTTCAGTTATACATTGATCAAAATCTATACTTGGTGTTGTGTAAAAAGTATATTATTTGAAAGAACATGAAATTGTGTGCATCACAATCCAAGAATAGTGTTGCATATACTACAAGCTAATACGGTGTTTCTTATAGCACAAACTTATCTTGGTGAATAATACAACAAAAGACAAGAATGAAATTAAAAAGAATAATTCTCAAAAAATCTCTGGGTGTTACATTCTACCCTCCTTAAAATGTATTTCTCCCTCGAAATTCACTGGGGTAATAAATGGTATTCTGCTTGAATGTTTCTCTCATTGAAACACACATCGTAAAAAGGAATACATAAAAATCATTTTAAAAACGAACATTAGAAACATATTAGATACCCAAAGTAACTCATCACTGGGTTTCCACATTGGAGAATATGAGTGAAAATATGGATATGTAAGAGAAATCTAATCATAATGTTCTGATAGAGAGTGATAGAGAACCTGGCTATGAAAAATCCAAAAATCACAAAGCCATAAATTTGAGATGATATATGGTACCATCTAATTAATCAGATATGAAGGTACTAAGACAAAGTTTTTGGTTTTCAATATCATTTCCCTAAAGTGGAAATTTTTGAATTAGAATAAATACTTACTTGATTTCGGTACAATCATGCCGTTGGGAATTCTGGAACAACTTCTACTTAATATCATAAACAAATGAAGTTGAATTTGTCATTCGTGAAGTGTTAGCAGATCCTGTGATAGAATGATGGGTCATTCCATCTATCTCAATCAAAAGGTCGGAAAAATTTATCAAATATACATATTTCCATCTATGGTGAGGTTATTCGTATATGATTCCAAAAATAGACTTATACTTCATCTATCAAACAGCTTAATAAAATAAAACTCGTTTCTACTAACCAAGGACTTCTTGTAGGCTAGAGGTAGGTGACTATGGTCTGTCGCACTTCGGTTAAGGGTTCGATTCATGCAACCTTTTCTAACGCGACGGGATGTCGCCATTCCAAAAGGTTGTCCTTTTTTCTAAAACATCACCATTATAACATTATAGAAATAATTTCAAAAAAAAGGTTTTATCCATAAAAAATATTGGTTGATGTCCAACTTAATCCATTCCTAACTTTAGGCTTATCCAAAAAAATTCTATTTGATCTCATAGTATAAGGTAAACGATTACTAGAAATTTCATCTACCGAGCATGTGAATACAATCATTTATCATATGATATATCTTTTTGGTCACATTCCAAACATTTGAATACCTTAATCATGTATTCTCATGAAAAATTAATACCCATTGAACCTTAGTGAAAACATGAATTTTGTCAAAAGTCAACTCTTTCCACATACCAATATCCCAAAATTTCTATATACCCAAACCAGGATATCACTTTTTCCTTATATGAGCTAATTAATTCTATCAAAAATTTCATTATCTCTTTATCCCGTCATTACGCGTATAACATCTACTTTCAAAAAATATTTCAATCACTTATTATGGTTTCTAGTACCATAAAATCATTAAAAACCAAAATAGACCAATACATAAATATTCCAATATTCCACGATACTATATAAAACATTATTTTGGAATCCCATTACATAAACACTTAATCATTCCACCACATCATTTTCATATTCAACATTGACAATAGTGATCTCATGTGACATCCCTTTGTCCTATTCCATAAGAGGTTGTTGATGTCGGTCATCATTAACCATTGGATTTGGGCATTGATTAGCATAATGCCCCATTTCCTTGAACCAATAGAACTAAAGTGTTGGTGGAGCGTTCTTTGACGTCTTTTCTCTATTCACATCATTAGAAACCTTTTTACCATTACATCAACACTTATTTGCTCGATGACCTTCTTTTCCACACTTAAAATATTTTCTAGTCCCTTTAAGACAATCTCCACCATGCTTCTTTCCACACTTTGATCATAATGAAACATTCGTCTTCTTTTCACCAATGTTTTGAAATTTTTCCTTGAACTCCATCTTTCGTTTCATGTCAAAACCATGAGATGGATATGTAACACCATCTTCAAGTTCTACCTTGATAAGAAAACACACAATTTCTTCATAGCTACAGAAGTCTATTATAGCTAATTCCCATCGAAGACTTGGATTTAAGCCACTGAATAATCTATCAACTTTACATTCAGGTTGTATGATAAAGAAATATGCATTCCTTGAAAGCCTTGTAAATTTATATGATTATATACCAACAGATTCATCATCCATTTTCATAAACTCATGGAAATACTTTTCTATCGTTGTTTGAAGAATATGAGGGAAGTACTAATTGAAAAATACGTTCTTGAACTTGTCTTATTCCATGGAATCAATTTCACCTTGGGGAATTGTAGTCTTAATTAGAGTCCACCGCTAGTCTACATCACCTTATGAACTATAAACAGCCAGAATTTATTTTTCATGTTCCAAACATCAAAGTATGGAAAATATATTTTCAATGGTACTAATCCATTGTTCAGAAACAAGTGGATCAAAAGTTCCACTGAATGAGGGTGGATGTTTCGTCATTAAGGACTCAATAAGAAATTTGTTCCCTTCTCTGCTCATATGGAAATCCAGGATGATTCATAGCTAGTGTAAGTATAGAAAAAATATTCTTCACTCCAACTCCCATAACATTGGTTTGTTCAAGAGTAAAATCTTTGCATTTTCCATTACATTGATCAAAATAGTTTCTTTGGGTTCCAGCCATCGTCTAAAACACAAATAGAATACTGTAAGAGTCCAAAACCATGCAAGTAATACAACATAACTAAGTGTGAGTACCTTAAATATATAACATCTTAGGTTTAATTCTAAGATTTTTACTGTAATTATATGACTATAACATATGCTTATACATAACCTTAGGGACATCCTTAGATATACCTAAGAAATATCTCTAGCAATCTCACTAATGTTTTCGCGTCCATGTTTCCAAAAGTTGAATAAACCTTCACTCTGATACCAACTGTAGAGACCCAAAGCATGACATACATGAACATTACATTACTTTTTTGGAATACATAATACATTACATAACAAACTCCCAAGGACCACATTATTTTAGTGTCTTTGGAAACTCAGAACATAATCTTCTAATCATGGTGAAAGATCTTCAACATCTCCCATAAATATCTTATTTTTTTCCTAGATAAAACTATCATTTATATCCTATGGGAAAAGAAAATATAAAAAGGATGAGTTTAAATGATCAAAAAGGGTAAGAATGGAGAAAATAAAAAAAACCATATACATTTGAACTTAAAAACATGAAAATAAAGTTTAAACATCAAAATCATGATCAATGTCATTAAACATGGTAGTACATCTGGCATAGATCATAATGGAACATCAATCATGATAAAATACCATGGGAATAAAATATTTAATTGAGGAAATCCATTAATCACTTCATTTGATTTCCATAGTAGCCAATGCATTGCTTCTAAAACTATCATAATGGACAAAGTCCATTACTGAATCGGGTTTACCTGCCTTTCCAGCCCTGTATTACTATACCAGATTTACTTGTCGTTACATACAAGTATATCTAATGATATATAAATCCTTACCCAGTTCATTATAGGGAGATATATGTCCCAACCATCTCATAATAAAATCATTCTTTCGTGTGCCACAACATAAACATAAATCATTCACCATAAGCCAAATAATAAAATGGGTTTCATAAACATCATCCTTACATAACATAATTGATATAAAACAAATGGATATCCTTTCATTATATGAAAAGTGAAACCATGTAAATCATAGAAACATTATACTTGAAACATACACATACTAAATAATGTCATCTTATATGGAAATTGGTTTCAATAAAAAACATGAAATGAATTCTTGAGGAAAATATCCTTTCTTCTTTAAAATCATTTTCTTTCCACAAATTGCCAAGCAATTTAAAAAAAAGGAATTTTTGAAATCAATGATGAAATATTGTAGATTAGGATTCATGAAAATTAAGAGTTATGATACCCTAAAAATCTGTTCATGCTGTATAAGTTAAAAAAACATTCAACTTGTACTTTTAATAGAAAACTCAAAAAGTACCACATATGGCAAAAAAATAAAGATTTATTCCATAACAAAAAGTTAAATTCAAATAGGGGTAAAAATGACTCTAAAAATAAATGTAAGAATATTAAAAACTTTAGGAAAAACATTTTTATAGACATGGATGAAAAATATAACCCAAGTATGTACTTACATATATTAAATATCAGATAAAAATGAAATTGAAAAATTATCCCTTACCTTATGTAAAATTTATTCCTTATGTGTCTTGGACTCTTGTATAGTAAGTTTAAAAATATTATTAACTTTTAATATAACAATAATAATATTTATTATATCATATATGATTCAATTAAGACTTTATATTACCCATTCATTTGTCAATTCAATGTTAAAGTAGAGTTTTGGGTAAAATCGTTTCATTTATCGTATGTGTTTTGACTTACTGTTATTGATATTATTACTTATATACTGATTAAATAATTCCATAATATAAAACCTGATTTATAAATAATATATATTCATCATATGAATATATATGATATATCAAAAAATGGAATGAAATACATCGTTCATGGAGACAGTCGGTTGTACGTAAACATAAACACTATTTTTGTTTCCTTATTGAATTTAATAGAATTATGAACAATAAATATATATGTATATAAACCTAGTATAATTATTTTTTAATATATTTCATGATTATTTATTATATATACTCTTTAACCATACTTGAATGGTTAATTAAGGAAAATGAATCTTATCACGTTTGTGGAGACGGTAGTCCGTACGTACGAATGATCAACAATATGATTCTTTTAATATTAAAATACTATATAATTTATGGTATATCATAAATAAATAATAATCATAATGTTATATTCAAAATTTATATCATTTATACTCATTATTATAGTCATCCAAATGATAAAATGTTTGAATAACAAACTACACCATGACGAGTAGACGGTAAGCTGTACGTACGCATGTGTGGTGACATTTTCATTCATAGGATGGATAAAATAACTAATATGGTTGTAAAATTTTTATAATAACATCACAGAAAATAGAATATACTTGAGTTATTATTTTAGAATGAAAAAAACAAAGAAGGAGGAAGTGGAAGAATAAAGGAACTTGAAATAGGTGGTGAGATATTTATATCTGATTCGGGTTCTTCCTTTTGATTTGATCAAAAGGGCTCCATAGGTTCGATTTACAACAAAACTAAGGCCTCTATGATGAAGGGAGGATAGTTTAGATGGTACTTGGAAAGGTTTTGGGCGATACAAATGGCTTTGGAGGTGTGAATTAGAGAGAAGGCTGAGTTCCCTTTTTTATGAGGGGTGAGGGGAACCTTAAGAAATACATAAAATATTATTTAATAATAAATTTATATTAGGTTTATAATGGCACCAGAGTGACTTATTTATAGGATAGGGTGGAGATGGGTCGAAATCCACTCAACCAATAGGTTTTAGAGAAGTTTTTGTTACCATTTTAACCTTATCATTATGATTTAACTCTAAGTTAAATAATTTAACATTTACCGTGTCTTCTTATATTCTTACACTATGTGGTTAATAAACATACAATAAACTACCAATCGAAAGAGAATTGGTTAATTAATGTCTTATATATTATAATATAAGTCTATTGACAGAAACTTATATTTTTAGGACCATTATATCAACTAATAATATAATATTTGTTTGACAAACTCTTTTATGTAAATTTCGACACTATTTAGTATTTTGTTTTCTAAAAATTCAAAACAGCATTATTACTTTGAAAAAAATTCATCTAACCAACACTAATATGTTATATTAACCTAGAAAATTATATAAATTCATAAAGAAACCCTAAATTACATTTATTTGTGTATTTATAATATAAATTATTTTAATATTTAATTTATAAGTTAATTATTGCATCATCATTGTGTAATAAATAAATTAAATTATTAAATGTCTAAAAAATATAAATAAAATAAAATTATGTAGGAAACAATTTATTCTTTCTAATTAATATTTACAGTCGAATTTATCTTACGTATAACCCTATATTAAAAATGTTGTAGTTATTAGACATTGATTTTAACTATTTTAACTCTTCTTTAAATAAAATAATAATAAGTGTTCTAGTCAAATCCACGTGGACAAAAAAGGTTCATATTTTATTCCTAATGTATTTTTTGGTTGAATTATACTTATCTAATAGAATTAGGATCTGTGTTAGGGTAATAATAATATTTTTTACCCTTAACTACCAGATTTACTTTTAAACGTGGTAAATAAAAGCAAAAAGTTATTATTCATCCAAAATTATGTTTATCTTATTGAAACAAATTTTACTAATATATATTCACCGTGACTCTCTAATTATCCATATTCAACACACAGATGCAGTAAAATTAATTTTTATGAAAATTTGAAAATTCTCCTTGGAGGTGGGTAAAATACGTTAAAAAGTTCAATAAAATTTTTATATATCTAAAATTATTATAAAATGACTCCAATGAATTTCATTGAACATATATAGGTATTATGTATCTATTTTGAGATAAAATAAATTTAAATAAAATAAATCATTATTTAAATAAAAAGTCGTTTTTAACCAATAACTAATTGTTTTCACTATTCATTAAAAATTGAATGTTTTTCAAAAAAATACCCAAAATTTACCCTAAGATAATTTCGATATTAAGATTCCAAAAATAAAGTCCATTTTGAATGATAAAATTTATAAAATTTCAAAAAGTGGGTATTACTATTCATTACAGCTAGTTTATATAATATTTCAATAAAATATAGTTTTTTAGTGAATCACAGTATTGCATACAACGCAGGCTATCGAGGAAGGTCACTCTAGCGTGTAATTCAAGGAAATTCAGGGTTTCATGTAGAGAAATCTTACTTTGGTGTCGCGTATAACATACTCAAAATATATTTTAGTTATACATTGATCAAAATATATACTTGGCGTTTTGTAAAATGAATGTTATTTGAAAGAACTTGAAATTTTGTGCATCACAAGCCCAGAATAGTGTTGCGTATACTACTAGCTAATACGGTGTTTCATATTGCTCAAGGTAATATTAGTGAAGTGTACAACAAAAAAACATCAAAAAAATTAAAAAGAATAATTCTCAGAAAATATCAGGGTGTTACATTCATGGCCTTGGTATATTGGCATTTCATCCATACACGTACACATCCAGTGTACACAAACTCATCCAGAGTTCATGATCAGTAGTAATTGGACATAAAAATGGATCTAAACATAGAAAAATTAAGAATTACCAGTAAATAACATGTATTTTATAAACATGTTGTGAAAAACTCCCACAGAAGGTTGGAGCATGTGTCCTCTTGGTATATTTGAGTATTAATATGGAAAATTATTTTATTCTATCCCCAGGAGGGTAGATTGATGAATCCCATCATGGGAATATTAACTGTAAGACCCTCAATGGGTTTGGTCTGGATTGAGCATGGTATGTTTCCATGTTTCCAAGTGTTCAATAATTTATCATTCTTACAAAGGTTTGGGATAGGAATCTCGTTGAAATATTTCAGGGTGTGTGATCCCCATACTAGTCGATTACTCTAAATAGGGTTAGTTATCTCACATATAACATGGGGTTGACACCCTTTTTATGTATTGACATATTCCAACATACATCATGTACCTCATCACGCTATAGCCATATGAGATTGGACACATTGACCTGTTCCATTAGTTTTAGAATTATTGGAGGATTGATTTCTATCTAATGATAATTTCCATCATGCCTCAAGAATTATCCTATTATGGTAGAGTGCACATGATCTTACTAATAAATTTTTTCTACCATTATTATTATTTATGATATTATTGTCTGACTGTGTATTTGAGTCACCTTTTTATTGACCTTACTATCTTTGATGTTATTTATTTTTCTATTACAAAGATGTGATTAAAG
Organism: Viscum album; assembly: GCA_963277665.1. Taxonomy (NCBI): domain Eukaryota; kingdom Viridiplantae; phylum Streptophyta; class Magnoliopsida; order Santalales; family Viscaceae; genus Viscum; species Viscum album. The sequence continues at coordinate 21,916,200 of OY728120.1, read as the reverse complement.
TTATGTTTATAAAAACAACTTCATGGGACCTTCCTACATCTATACTGTCTTATGTAGACCACAAGCCATCAAAAAGTTACCTAGGTAGACTCGGAGTATGTGTAGAATACATGAAATAGAAGGTTATAAAGGGTTCCAAGTGTTGTGTCATGATATTTTTTCTCCCTTTAAAAGCAGGTTGGACTATTTCCAAATATTTTTGGCCTAGTTTTCTGTCCATTTTGTTTCACACACATGTGACATACTTTTATGTCATATTATTTATATACATGGATTTTTTGAATTATTTATTTCTTCTAATTAAAATTTAAATTGTTTTTTGGGGATGTGTATGTCTGTAAATGTATTTTAAGAAATCATCTCACAAGAAATGATATTTCTACTCAACACTGGTTTCTAGGATCTAGCTTATTGGATGTCAGACTAGGACACCACACATGGCTTTTATCTAGCCAGTATGGTACTAGTGGGTCCGGTCATAACATAAGGATTCAATGTATGAACTTTAAATAATTTCACATGTAATGAAATGTTATTTCATAACATTGAACTTGAGTATGTATAAAAACTAAAAAAAATTAAATCATAATAAAATCATCTTGATGTTATCTTTAAATATATTAATAATTAGTGTTCTAGTTAGAAAATGTACTTAAAAACATAATTTACTCTTAAAATGTTTTAATTTTATTAATACATTTGAGTATATATTTAGAAAAATGTGTTTCATGTAAAATCCTCTAAGGATTCTATGGAATAAGTACATAATTTCATGAAATTTATACAACATATTAACAATCTAATACCTCCCCATAGAGGCAATAAAGGACTTAGGATCATGGGAGATATGTGAATCTCAAATTTTAGAATATGTAAATTATATATCTTTATAGAATATTACCCATGAAATAATAAAATATAAATCAATTTTATACGTAATATCTTGGAAAATTAAAGAAAAAATAAATTTGAATAATTCACCAATAAATTGAATGGGAATTGAAATTATTTCATCAATGATTTATCTCCAAAATAAGTTTGATCATTAATATTTACTATTATAGAAAGTGAATATAAATTTAAAAATAAAACTAGTTTTTTACAAAACATAAAAACATTGATAAATGAAAATCCAGAAATTAAATATTTATTAATTAGTTGAAATATATGGAAATAATTATTTTAATTTTTTTCAATAATAATTCATTAAAATTAAATTAGGGAATGTCGCAATTGAAGATGAATTTTTTTATTTGGAGAACTCAAAATATTATCAAAGTGAATATATATATATATATAATAGGACAAATTCCCACTATAAAACATATGTATGATTAAAAATAGATGGATATTATGATTATGAGTTCATAATAACACATCCTTAAATACTAAATATATTACTAGTCAATATCCCAATAAGGAAGCATAAGGGTTAAAATTTTAGATGCTATATGGGTTATTTTTCAGGTTAACAAGAAGAACAAACATTATATCATTATTTATATTTTCTTTTTTACTTTTCATAAGTAATACTAATATTATTAATTATATTATAAATTTAGGTTTAATAAGTTTATTTTTTAAAATATGATTCCATAAGAATTAATGCAATCAGTGTAACTGAATTAAAATTTTAGAAATGAATATATATAACATATTTTATGATGTGATTAAAAACAAGTTTAGATGTCCAAAACTATTATATTATTATTGAAATGGTTTGTTTTTTATTAAAAAAATAGAATATAAAACATAATAATTTTTTTTAGAAAATTAAATATCATTGTAGTTATATTTTCTAAATTTCAACATATGATTTACATATTATATAAATAATAAAAATGGATTACAAATTACTATTTTATTTTATTTTAATAGTTGATTAATTTGGAATTGGAAAATTATAAATGGATGAGTCTGTGAGACATATTCATCAAACTAATAAAATAATGAAATATCTTCTTTAAAATATTTCAATAATGGGAAGATGGTATTAAAAATAAAAAAAATTAAATTTAATCTAAAAATATATTTTAGTATTTTTTTAATTAAATTATATTGGCATTTGAGATCCCATGATATAAAATTGGAGATATATTTCAACAAATTTATCGTTGAATATAACATAATGTAAAATTTGATATTTATTAAACTACAGTCTGATGATATTGAGATATTTTACATTCATAAAATAGATATAGGCATTGATCATTAGATTAATATTAAGAATATTAGAACATATAAGATAAATGAATTCATATAAATGTCACTTAAGTATTATTTTATTGATAATATATTAATATATGAGTTTACAACTCCATATACAAATCAATATAATTGTGTATCTGAGATGAAGAATGCAATTATTATACAAGAGATTTTGATAATGAAAATTATTTCTATATTAAAAGAGAAATGATAATATGGCTGAAAAGAAATCATACAAATTTCTCATATGTACTATTTTATTAATCATAGAAAAAAGTTAATAAAATTATATTTACATCCAAAAAATGTGAATCATTACTATATAATAATACCATTAAATATATAGATTAACAATTTCATACAAGGATTAGTATATAAAAATATATCTAGAATGAGGATTTATCAAATATTTGTTTGTCCATAAAATGTTATTACTATGAACAAAGTCTTTTAAAGTAAAATTATTATTTTTATTCAAGGATAATACTTCTATGAAATTTTTTATATTATTTGTTAACACATATTTTCAAAAAAAAATTGAAATAAAAATTTGAATAAATTTTATGTGAATATTGATAAAATTATATTTCTTTTTTATTTATAAAATAAAATATGATACGGTGATAAAATAACTATTATTTAAATCCGGTCACATTATTTTTGTCTCAATGAATTTTATGATAACATGGTAAAAAATTAAATATGATGAATTACATTTTATAGAATTTGAAGAATTTGAATAGTCAATAATATATAAATAATATCAGTCTAAAAATGAGTACTAGTTTTGTGATGATGATTTTAATGAAACTAGTGATAATGAAAAGACATTAGTAATAGTTCAAGGAGAAATTGTAAGATTGGAAAATAGGTAATATACGGCTATTAATATAAATATATAAAAAGAGGCTTTATTTCAAAAAAAATGATGATTAAAATTCTATGATAGAACTACTTTTTTTAATAGCATGGTATTCATATAATAACCTGAGGGAAAAAGTAAAAACTGAATAATGTGAGTGCTGATTTATATATAATTGAAAATATAAAAATTATTATTCTTTTCCAATGATAACAAATAACACCATTTTATTATAATTAATTTGGTATATTGAAATAAATTCAATTGTAAAGGAAAATATATGATAAATAAATCAATTCTTGTTTTTAAGTGATTTTCTTATGTGTAATGTTTTCATTTGAAAAAAATCAACTATTTCACATTTATGGGATATAAGATTATTCTTTTTTTTTCTCATAGAAATTATAACATGTATCAAATGTATATGTTAGATCATATAAATAATTATTAGTGTTTCATGGGTATAGGGTTTAGGAATATTCTATGTTTTGATTAAATAATAATTTCATATTTCTATGAATTAAGTGTTGAGTATGTACTATGAAAAGGATCTCCTTCACAACAACATCATAAATCATATACTAATTCACATTAAAATTTTATTTAAATTTTATTACTTTTTAACATTATTGTGAATACTGTATTTTATACTATATAATCGTTTTTCTCACTCACTTTATTAAAATTTTGGTATCATATAAATCATTAAATAATTTTTACTATCTAATTATCCCAGTACCCCAAGAAATATTTATCTTAATGTAAGATTGGTCTATATTATTTATTAGGTTATTTTTCACATTTATTACATATATAACCATGTTATTAGTGATTTATTTATTATATTAAATTTTTATGTGTGGAAACTAGTTTAAATATTAAAAAAATTAATAAATCTTATGTGAATAAATTTATTATTTATTTCAATCACCAACCCTGTGTCTCAATTAAATTTTTTATTCTTTATAAACTAATTTCTTGTTATTGTTTAAGAAAAAAAATTTAATAGTAATTTTTATATTGTCATAATTTAAAATTATATTTATTTTAAAAGATATATCACCATTATATAATAGTATTCAAATCTATATCATTATTGTAAATACTTTTTAATAAACATTATAAAAACTATTTAGATTTCTTCATATTTTTTAAAAAAATGATCTATACTAACTTTTATTCTTTTGGGAGACGAATTATATTTTTTTAATTATTTTCATGAATCGGTTAAAAAAATTTCAAAATATCAAGGGAATACATATAAGATTTCATTCATAAAAATTAATATATAATCAAAATATAATAATATTTTTTATTTTTTATATTATATTTGAATAAAAAAATATCTACAATAAAACCAAACACGTCACTGTAAAATTTTTAATAAACTAAAATCATTGTATTTTCATTAAAAAATAAGAAAATCATAATTTTATTCTAAATAATTTTTCTTAATTAATCAATTAATATTAATCCTTATATACAAGGTAATACTTAATATACAATGAAAACTATAAATAAACCACCATTATTCAATATAGTTAATAGGGAGTGACCATTTCTTTAAAAATATATTTTTCTACTAATATGACAGAATATTAAAAAGTTATTTTATAATAATAATAATGATAAACCTAATTGAGGAAAAAATAAATTAAATTTTATACAATACAATGACTGCAAATTTAAATTTTATGACTTCTATATTATAAAAGAAATGGTTGGTATAATAACAATAATAGAATATTTTATATTGATATATATATATATATACTAAATTACTAAATATTATAGCCAATATAATTTTTGATGTGGATTAATGTCACGTTGAAAAACATTGGGATTATTTATATATATTAATTTTTTAAAATTTTAAAATTTTAAAAAATATATTTAATTGTATATATGAAACAATATATTCAATATATAATTCTATATATATATATATATATTCGATAATTAATTTTTTACTCTTAAGAATATTTACATTAATTATACATGTACAAACTCTAATGAACATTATAATGTTATATCCAATCATTGTAATTAATGTATGAGTTTAGAACATAATAAAACTATGATTTCCAATATATTTTATATTTATATAGTTTGTTATTATTTTTTCACATGGGTAAAAATTATATTAACCTAAATTTTATGGAATAAGGATTCTAAGAGTGTGTTACACCAAAACCAATTATATATTACTAGAAGTAATCATAAATTATATACAAGGTAAATTAAATTGTCTTATAATGGTTTTTATTATTGATATTTAACATTTATTATACATATTCATCCAAAATATATTGTAAAATATGACATATAGTAATATGAATAATTCATAAATATTCCATTACATGTTGATTATCAAAATATTGTTATTCCAAGACAGTATTTTGTAATATATATAATTTGATAGAAATTAATAATACATGTCATGTTGAGTTTTAATCTAACATTAAAAACTAACATATCATATTTTATTATTCCATATACTATATTTGTGAAGTAATATATTGTCCATAATCAAAATCCACGTTTTTATCATTCCTGATACAAAAACTATTAATAATATTTCTTAAATAATTACATGATTGTATATGATGAAATATGTTTATATTAAATACAAGTAATTTATGTCAAATATATTATAAAAATAAAAAAAACAACAATTATTATTTATGTGTCCCTTTTAGAAAAACAAATATTTTTTGACTATTAATACATATAATTCAATATACATAAAAATTTATTTTTTTGTTGATTTTATAAAGTTAATAAGTACCAGTAAAATAAATAACTTATTTATAATAATACAATAATTAAATAAGACACCTAATTATATAATCAATAGGATCTCTTCTATTCATTTTAGTATAAATTGATTGTGAGTGAATGGTGATGAGGAAAAGGAAATATCTTCAACTATAAGGATTAATTATGATGATTTATTTATCATTTTTTGTTTACCTTCAACTTATATAACATATTATTATTTAATAAAAAAATTTATAAAGAATTTAAATGCCACCAAATTATTACATTATTAATAGGTATGTCGGTCATCATCATGTATATATTTACTCTTATGCTCAAAATAATATGTTATTCAATGTCATATTTATTTATATGACCTAAACTGTGTAAACATTGATTTTTCAATGAAAAAATTTATTTATGAATATTAATAAATCACATTAAAATGTATCATATATGATAATAAATATATCATAATCGTGATACCGGCTACACAAATATTACTGTATATACATTAATGCATAGAATTAGAAACTACATTAAAGGTATTAAGGAATAAAAATAAATATGGACATAAATACTTTGTGATTATTATAGATTTATCCTATTTAATAAATCTTATATAAGATAAAATATAATTTGTATTGAATTCTGTAGAATTTTTTATTTAAATGAATAAATGATGTATAGTTTGAGGTTAAATTATTCGTTTTTTCATTAAATTAGATAATTCTCATTTGAATTACTTTTAGAGTTTATAAAATACGTTTTTATAATTAGTACTGAATAATTGGAAACAAAGAAGTATTTAGTAAGGATAAGTACAGAATAGTTTTAAAATTTTAATATAGAGATATATTTTATAAATATTATATTTGATAATAAGTCAAATAAAAAATTCCAAAGTGATTGTGTAATGTTTTTTTAATGTAATGTAAATTTTTATATAAAATAATAATTTATTACATTTAATATTTTCAAATTTTAACTCTTTATTCTTCTATTTTTTCTCTATTTTACTCATGACGTTGTCCAAAAAAAACATAGGGGGGTTGTTCCCCTTCTTTCTCTGATATCCCCGTGGTGGTACTATATATTATTCATAAAATTATTAGGTTAATTACTTGATTTCACCTCCAATTTAATATATCAAAATTTTTTGTTGATTTTCGTGGACTATTCTATGGATATAGAATTGTGGGTTATATCAAATCAATTAAAACCCCAATAGTATAATGAGGTGTTTCTTTATTTATAAGGAGGATTAATTTAGGATGTTTTTTAAAATGATTTATATCTTTCTTTAAATTGTTATGAATCTTAGTGAGTATTTCCTAACATTTTCATTGAACCAAACATTCTTTATGAAATATCATCCATAAATTTGTGATTTGTATTTGGCATATTTAAAAATGATATATTGTTATTTAGGAATAAGTTAGTAATTTTATGGATGAAATATGAGGTTACTGGCATTTTTATCACTATTATTTAATAATAATTTTTGAAGATAAAAATAATATACAAGTAATTTTTAGTACTTGTGATATATTGATATTGTTAATGTGTAATGTTAGATTCAAAAAAAGTAAATTTTTATCAATTTCATTTAGAGATATGGAATTGTATAAAAGGAATTATGAATGGTTTATCAAATTAATAAATTAATTTTTTCTGTGTAAGAATATATTTTATAAGTTCTTCTGTGATATTTCATAGGTTTATTACTATTTTTATTTCATAATTTATGTATATGTGTGGAAAATACATAACATTTTAATTTTATATTTAATAAAACTCCAAATAGAGTTTTTATTTAGTTTTAATGTTCCCAATTCATTTATATTATAATTAATAAATTGTTCTTAGTATTGGATATATGTATTGAATTCATATATGATTGTAGGAGTGAACCATACATGTTTAATTTCCTAAAAAATATTTCATAGAATGAAAGGGTTAAATGTTGTGTTATTTTTAAAATGGATTAAAACCATGGTTATTAAAGGTATTTTTTGATTTATAATAATAAATTAAATATTGAATTATACTAAATAGATTTTTTTTAATTTTTAATTTCAAAAATAAAAATTTTAATGTGTTATTAAAGAATAAATTATATATATTTATATGATTTTATATGATTTTAGTGAGCCATGATGTCAGTTTATATTTCGTTTTTTAGTGTGTGATTATTTTCTTGTTTGGAATATTGTTATATGGGTAATTAGTTTTCGATGAAGATGATGTTTTATTGGACTTTATGATAAAAATATAGTTTATGATAAGGATATAAAACATTAATTGAGAGATCAAATTCATTAGGAGTTGGAACCATAATTATTTTATATAAATGAATTTGTGAAATGTTTTCTATAAATGATTCAACGGATATATATGATATTTAAAAATATATGGATTATTAATAGAAGGTTTTATGATTCATCACACTGTACCATGGTACGTGAAAAATATTTTTTAAAAACATATAATAAATTAGAGTTTTTGAGGATAAGGTTTCTGGTTAAATTTATAGATTCTAAAATAATTTCAATTAATATAAATCCATATATTTTTCATTTATATACCATTTTTTCATTGGAATACTCTTTTTGATTGATTTTTATCTCTCATAGTATTTTAGGTAGGTACATTCCAAAATTTATCCATAACAATATCAATATATTTAAAATTCTAAGAACACAATTTATATTTTTAGAGGATTGATAAATATAAATATTCTGTAAAAATTAAATGTTGAAACCCCATTATTTTTCATAACAAATATAAATTACTTCTAAAAGTCCTATTTATAGAAATTTCTTTTTATTAATCCATTTATGACACATATATCCAAAATAATGATTCCCTTTAATGTCATATTCTGTCATGCATTATTGTATGTTATTAAAAAATAAATATAGAGTAAGAATATAATAAATATTCAGAAATAAGTAAAAATGTTATATTATAATAAACCATAATTTGAATCCATAACTTATTTAACGTAATGGATATCAAATAGTATAATTCATTAGAATTTAAAAAATCAATAAATTATTTAAATAGTCATTATAAATTTATGTATATAACATTTAAATTCTCTATTATTTCTCTATTAATTCTATTCATAATGTGAAATCATGCATACACAGTAAAAACATTTTTCTATATAGAATAATATCATTACATACTATGTTTGAGATATATTTAATAGTTGGGATCACATTTCAACAAGTAATACCTAAAATAACAATAAAATGAATTAAATATAAAAAATTTCATAACAATCGATTATAATTATTATAATAAAGTTTATATTAACCTAATGAAATAAAATTAATAAAATAGAATGTGTTAGTTTAGCCTCTATTAAGAGGAAATAAAAAATTGAACATCAAAATGTTCATAAATATATGTCATAAATAATTGAAAATTTGATAGGTAATATTTTTTCAAAATATTAGAGAGGTAATAATGAGTAAAATATGAATACTTATTATCAAATTGTAAAGTAATGATTATGAAAAACATTACACGAAATGATTATAAAACATATACATAATTAAATAAAGAGTATACAATAGAAAATTGTTTTATTATAAATATTAAATCATATATCTGTATACCACACCATATAAAAGGGAAATATTCATAATAAAAGCAAGGAATTATAAAAAAAAATATAATATCATTTTTAACCCATGATTAAAAGTGGATAAAATCATATATAAATTTGAAAAGGTGTATATTTTGATTTAATACAAAATGATTATAAAAATACATGAAATTTATTATTAACCAATAATAAAATATTTGAACTAAAACTAAAAAATCCATAAGATTATATAAAATTGTGTTATATATATATATCCTCTTATAGAGAATAAAATTTGTGAAGAAATAATAAATAACAAATTATATAATAGGAAAGATAAAAAATACTAACATAATTAGGTAAAATATATACAATAAATGTTTATGATTATAAATATATATAGTATGAATATAGAAATTTATAAGGGATCTCAAATAAATGAAAAGAGATTGAAAATTAATAATCAATTATCCTTTTGAGAAGAATTCATGAGAAAAATGTTGTATTAAACCCATTGTGGTGTTTTATTCATTTTTATTACTTTTAATTATGTTTTTATGTTATTAATATCAAATACCATAATATTATTTCAATTCATATGAAATTATAATGTGTTGCGACCATAATGATTAATTTACATGATATTGAAATTTATTAAATTTCCACTATTATTATTATTCTATGTTTTATCAATATTGATTTAAAATGTATCATTGTTATATGGTTAAAACTAAAAAAATACCATCAATGAAAAATTATAATGACGTTAAATGTTCTACAATTATGGTATTTTTTATTTATTAATAAAATTAGAGATTTATTATGTTTTTAAAATTTGAAATAATGGTTTAGGAAATTAAACTTTTATATTTTTTATATTCATATTTTTTTATTGATCACTACAAAGATGGTACTAGAATGCGGTGGATATATACCAATAATAAATTATATTACAAAATTCCCATGTGGGAAACCATTTGTTGTCAATGTATCAATATATGCTTAGTGATGGAATTTTTTTGTGATTAATATTGGATTTATATGGATTCATGAGTTGGTATTGGATTTTATTCATGATAATGCATCCATGTAAATGAGTTGGGAGGCCTCATAATTGATTAAGAAACAATTAAGGTAGTTTTTTTAATGTGTTACTGTATAACTGTAAATACTAATGTTATGTCTTCTATGATGGGGTGGATTATTGGTACATTAGGGTTATATAAAAATGAGTGTAACTAAATAATAGTAACATTATTGTTTTTGTATAATGGTAAATTCATTATTATAAGTACTTTTTTAATGTAACACTAAATTTTATTGAGCATCCTTATATAGAGACCACACATTGGAATGTACATATAGGTAACCATTGAAATATTTTAACTATTTAATGTTATGTAAAAGCCTCTATAATGGTGAAATTGATTTTATATTCCTTGTTTAATGATCATATCTATAGAAATATAAGATGATTCAATACGTATATAATGGATACTCAATGTTTCTGGCCAATGTAATGGTAGTACAAAAATACATTTATCTATGAAAAGGTTATCTTGAAAATCAATAATTCAAATAATGGTAAACCAAATACATTATAATTTAATTCATATAATTTCATAACCTATATATAAGAGATCCCATATAATGTATGGATAACTAGTGGTAAATGTAATGGTCTCACGAATTATTAATTGTTATCATGATCAAATAAAATTTTAATGGGATTGCAAAATAGAAGAGTAAGGATAATACGAAAAAAGGTTAAAGTAAATAGATTTAGTTTTCCATGAAAATCATTACAATATGGCCTCATACTATTTCATTTTACATCATGAGTCATATAAAATATCAAATTTTATTCATATAACTTCAACACATAGTCGATTTTGAGTAGTCTACTATGTTAAACGGATATATTTTTCTGTTCATGCATTCTGAATTAAAGAGAGTATAATTTAAATGGGGATTTATTTTGATTATTACAAATCAAATATTGTGATCAATAATGAATCATGATTCATCTGAATAAAATGGTTGAATCAACCATGGAATATATTTGTATTATTGAGATGTATTTTGATCAAAAAATATTTTTGAGAGATTATGAATTTGTTTTTATGACTTATTCGATGAAATTCATGTCCTTAGAAATATATCCTATGAAAATTTGAGATTATTTTCATGCAATAAGAACAATTTAAACATTTAAATAATTTTTTATTCTAGGTATGTCATGATTTAAAAAAAATTAAAGAAAAATATTTAATGGAGACTATGAGAAGGGAAAAACCAAAAACAATGGGTGAATTAAATGAAGTTACCTGTCTTGGATTATAGTAATATATAATGTGATTAAATTTCATCAATTAAATGATTAAAATAATTAGAACACTTTTATAAAATGATTTCAGGACGTTCCTTCGTCATGATTATCAAAGGGATAGAAAGATGTCAAGACATTCCTTCTGTGAGATAAAGGAGAAATAATGACCCTCGATTCCCACCTCCAATAGGCCATGGGGTGGCGACCATAACCAATGGAATATAAATCATAGATAATTAAGAGGAACTAGAATTTTTATAGAAACCAATACTGGGATATAAGATGTATCAACCTCAAACAACTCTAATATATATATATATATATATATAATGAATCTGAAATCCATCTAACATACATGTTTATGTAAAACTACTAAAAATACAAAGATAAATCGAATGAAGGTACACAAATAAAACTAATTAGTGATACTGTAACTACCCCAATGTTCAAGCTAATATATTCTAGCATGGTCCACATAATCTCATTAAAAACCTTAAAATAGTTTTATATACATAGAATGAGCATCCTTGTATACTAAGTAAGGGAAACTAAAGTCACCTGTGAAAAATTGGGTGAAGTATACCAATGCCCCTGTTAAAAATTAGTAAAAACTAAAAACCACCAAATAAGGTATACTATCCACAAAAACCTAAAAAATCATCACAACCCAAATAACACAAGTAATGTAATGTAGTTTAGTATGCACATCGATATTGTGGCACCCAGCACCACTTCCATATGGTAAACTGCTCATCCCTGATGGAAAACACTCTGATGCTTACACACTGTTCCATAAGACCCACTGTCACAACCTGTAACACCCCCATATTTTTCTAATAATAAATAGAAATGCTTCGAACATTATTTTATGTATATATTTTTAATTATTTTTTAAAACACAACTTTTCTACTTATATGTTATGAATTTCAAGAAACTATCATCTACAATTATGTTCAGTAATATATTTGGTGTCTATGCGAACCATTTATTTGGTGAATAGTAACATACCATTATGAATAGTAATATAAATAGTAATATAACCCGAATGAATATTAAATTTTTTTATTATTTTATTTTATTAAGGCTTCAAGATAATAGAATCTAGGATATTTTTTTATTGTGATATATAAGTAATTACATAATTAGAATTGTTAATTATTTAATTAATTATGATTCTTTTTAAAAATTAAATTTATAATATTTACAAAATTATTTTTAAAAAATGGACATCATTTTTGAAATCTACATGTTGATAAATGGTTATGGTGAATTTTGGGAATTTTTCTGAAACAGTAGATTTTCCAGGGAATAGTAAAAAATAACCTTTTTAGTTTCAGTGTGTTAATGTCATCATTAATGATGTAATAATGATTTCATATATCTGGTCAATTTTTTATAGTTAAATAACATGTGAGGTGTCCCAATTTTCTTATACCACGGGAAAATATCCTGGGCTAGCCCGTGGTTTTGCAAATACCACTTTTGAGGTGTCCCTTGAAAATAATTAAAATAATTTCTTACTTTTCCTATAAATACCAACCCATTCCTTCATTAACATCATTCATAATTCCTCGTCAACGAATATATGGCCTCCTTACCTCAATATTAGTCCTCAAAAGGTTAACCCAAGCCCCTAATTTACCATGTTTTATGTTCTATGGGTTACTCTTCAATGTATGAAAATTCTCAATTTCATTCCTTTTTCCATTCAAGTTCGCTTTTATGTGGTGTATCATTCATTTTTCCATACCATGTTCTTATTTCTTTTATATTATTGATCAATTCTGTATTATGATTCATTTCTAGATGGTTGAAGATTGTCCCCTCTCTTCTTAATGTTTTCCAAAACCCTATCACATAGCCGTTGGGATGCTGAATATTTGTAGGATATTTCTCGCTAATTCTTTTATTTTGAGTTACATCCTTATTATTCCAACATATATCCTTACCCAAGAGGCATTAAATCTCCAGAAATCATGTATATAAATTATTTTATCTTGTTTATGGAAAATTACTCATCATTATTCTTTTCCTCTCCAACTTATTTAAGAAATAAAAACATTGTCTATTATACGTCGAATTGCTAATAGGGCGGACGATGTGATTTCAATTTCTATTAATTCGTTAATGTCTGGTCATGAAACCATTTATATTGTTGATAAATGTTATAATATATGTTTTATTACTAACCCATGGTTTTGTAATTCTTTTTTACTCATGGTTCTAATTTTTAATACAAAATGAGGTTGTTATTATCAAAGAACCACTAAAATGATCTAAACGAACATCATTAATGTCTTAACTTATGAATCATCCTCATATTAAAAATAATAATGATAAATTTTATAAATTATGATACTTGAAATATGTAAACACATTTCCATTCCAATTCATTAATTTCACTCCCAATCGATAAGAACATCCACCATGAGCCAATCATGGAAATCATGTTAAGAACTCACCCAAAAAGAGAGCAAGGAGAAAAATAATAACAACTAAAGGTTGAAATGATGTAATGAAATGACAATATAAGATTTTATAAACATGAACATGTTTTTTTAAAATACTAATAAACACTCTTTTAACCATTATACATGATGTTTAAACAAGATTGAAGTAAGATAAACCCGAGGTAAGGGAATTCTTAACCCAGTTTCCATTCATTGGGTTAACCTTCTACTTCATTAATTATTTTCAATTTAAATTTTTTGTGTGATCGGTTATGTTTATATAATGTTTTATTATGTTTATATACAGTATATATACACAATCCATCCACACTATTAAGTCTCTCTTAAATTGTATGATATTTATAAGGGGATTTTCTTTAAAAATCCTCTTTTTAAATTTGGTTTTATGAAATTCCAAAGAAATTCTTTTATGGAATTTTTCATTTAGTATGATTAAGTTTTTGTTCTTAGGAATTATTTATGATTAAGGTTGGGACCTATATATCCCTCCAATGTATTGGGTATGAGTAAGTTAGAGGTCGGCCATATGGTTACTCCAATTCTAACTATGATGGTTACACAAAGTAATGTAGTCGTGAGGGTTACAAATTATAACGTAGCCATGAATGGTTACAAGATAATGTAAGCAATAACCCAATATACCATTATGATTATATTTATGTTCTCATGTTTGTGAAGATGTTGTGTAAATCCCATGATTCACAAATTATGTATATACGGGTGAAAATCATGTCTTTTGAAAATGATTTCATACGTTAGGAATATTCAAGGACTAATGTGATATTTCCTTATTTTTCATCACTTACAGAGATTTCGTGCTCATCAAAAGTTTTTAAATGATTTTCATAGGTTAATGGATGTGTAAGACAAAGAAGGAAGCCATGTTAAATGTTGAAGAATTGTAAAAAAGTCATGTGTATGTTTTAATGTTTTATTATTTTAGAAAAAAATGGAATTTTTTTATGGTATCCACTCTAAAATAATGTGTTATGATATGAATGTTTTTTCCCACTTATATAAATATCTATACTTGAAAATATCGTAAATGTAAATGGAAGTGTTTACTTGAATAAATTCTTGATTTAGTATGTAATAAGGTCGGGTCCTTATAGTTGGTATCAAAGGATGTTTTAGACAAAATTAGGGGTTAGGGTGATACTAATAGAATACCATTACTGATTTTCACTCTATGTTTAATTTGAAATGTTAATATAAAGATTACCATTTTGCTTCATCTAGGTCATGTTTTTTCAGAATGGTTGTCCATAGAAGGAACGTGGATGCTGAAGAGGAGAGGCACCGACATAATGACATCCTTCTGGAACTATAGCCTTGAATTGTAGGGATTGGAATCGAGAATTTTTTTACAGTAATTGCTCATATAACATGGGCAATAAATGGTGGTGGAATCCAGGAATGATAACAAATATAGGTACCAAAACAGAACTTGACAGTAGTGGAACATTTTATGAGACAACATCCTCCTGCATTCAATAGATCTTCTGACCCAGTATCAGTTGATGGATGGATCAAAGCCCTTGATAATATATTCGATGTTATGGGCTGTTCAGACAATCAAAAGGTTAGTCTTTCTATTTATCATTTTTAAGTAGATGAAGATCAGTGGTGGTCAATGGTAAGGAATATCAGGGGAAGATAGGATTTTTATGCCTTAGAGTGGGATGAATTTAAATGTATTTTCATTGAGAAATATTTTCTTAAGGTGGTGTGACTTAGAATGGAGAAGAAATTCATTGAATTGAATTTGAAGGAGGAAGATTCAGTGCATGTGTATGAAGCGAACTTCACCTGACTGGCAAGGTATACTCCAAATCTTATTCTGTATCTTGATAGGAAAATCAGTCACTTTTACTCACTATTGAAGCCAATGAATCGATGGGTGTTGGACTCCTGTGAATTCAAAAGTTATGAGAAACTTTTCTGATGTGCTGAGAGGGTAGAGATGGAGTTTTTTGATGGTCATGTGAATTTTGGAAACAAAGAGAAGTAGTGGTCCAGTTGGAAATAAATGGGTAAGAATTAACCAAATAAATCTGATGGTATGAAAATCAAATTTCCAGTTTGTGAAATGAGTGGAATGAAACACCCTGGGTAATGTCTTAGAAAAACTGGGAAGTGTTTTAAATGTGGTATGTTTGGACATGCAGCCCGAGAATATAATAAAAATGATTCAAATCCTAATCCTGATAAGAAGACTGTAAAGTGTTTTAAATGTGGTGAATTGGGTCATTACGCAAATGTCTTCCCAAAGAGGGGTCTGAATGGTGCAATGAATCCAGAATACAAGAAGAATGGTGTAGTGAGATCCTTTATGACTATGTATTCAGATGTCAGGCCATCCAATGAAGTTGTATCAGGTACTTTATTTGTTCACTCAGACTTTGCTATTGTTTTGTTCGATATGGGGTCCACACATTCCTTCATTATTGATAAATTTTCCGGTAAACTGGAAATATCACCTCAATAAATGAGACCTAAATATTTTGTGAAAACGCAAGGGGAAAATGTTATAGAAAAGGGGAATTATAAGAATCATTTTATTGTGGTCTGTGGAAAGACATTACCTTCAATCCTTGTTGTTTTATCCTTAGTCAAGTTTGATGTTATTCTGGTAATGGATTGGCTTTCAAATTTTCATCCTAAGATTGATTTTAGAGCTAATGAAGTTTTTTTTCAGAAAGACTGTCAATTTTGATACAAGAATGAACCCATACAATTGATAACATATCCGGAAGCTGAGAAACTACTGAAATATGGAAATGAAAGTTATCTTCCTCATATTGTTGAAAACCAGAAAAATATTCAAATTAATGATGTTCTGGTGGTAAATGAATACCTTAATGTTTTTTCTCATGAGTTACCGGATGCCATACCTGATCAAGAAGTCGAATACACAATTGAATTAGTTCCTAATGCTAAGCCAATTTCATAACCCCCATATCGTATGGCTCCAATAGAACTTCTAGAATTGGAAAATAAGTTGTAGGATTTCCTTGAAAAAGGTGTCATTCATCCTAGCACTTCACCATGGGGAGCCCCTATTTTGTTTATTAAAAACAAAGATCATTCAATGATACTTTTCATTGATTAGAGAGAATTTAATAACATCACTATTAAAAACAACATTCCTTTTCCTTATATTGATGACTTGTTTTATCAGCTCCAGGGAGCTCAGTACTTTTCCAAGATTGACTTGAGATCCGGATACCATCAGCTGAAGGTGAAAGAAGATGAAATCTCGAAAATAGACTTTTGTACTAGATATGGGCATTATGAATTTGTTGTTATGCCATTTGTATTAACTAATTCACCTGATGTAATCATTAATCTAATGTATAGATTATTTCATGAGTTCTTGGATAAGTTTGTGGTTGTATTTATTGATTACATTCTGGTATTTTCAAAAATAAATAGGAGCATGAAAAACATCTAAGGGTTGTTTTGAAAACATTAAACGAAATGAAAATATATGGAAAACTCATAAAGTGTTATTTTTTGTTATAACAGATTTATTTTCTCGGCACATTGTAAATAATGATGGAATAACAGCTGATCCTTTCAAAAAAAGTAGTTGATGAATCGCCAAGTGCTACAAATGTTACAAAGATTTGTAGTTTTCTAGGCTTACCAGGTTATTACCGATGGTTTGTAAGAACTTTTCTCAGTTATCTAGCCCGATAACTAAGTTACACAGAATGTGGTAAAATTTTATTGGACATAGGAATGTGTTTTTTGTTTTAAGGAACTGAAGAATAGATTGTTGAATGATCCATATTTGGCCTTAACTTCCCGAAATGGGGAGTTTTTCATCTATAGAGATGCTTCTTTGAAGGGACTTGGGAGTGTTTTGATGTAGAATGATCAACTAATTGCCTTTTCGTCAAGACAAATTAAACCCCATGAGTAAAATTATCCCACACATGATTTGGAATTGGAATCTATGGTTTTTTTCTTTGAAAATTTTGAGGCATCATCTATACGGAACAAAATGAAAAATATATACTGACCATAAAAGTATAAACAATATATTCACTCAGAAGGAATTAAACATGAGGTGTAGAAGATGGCTAGAACTGATAAAGGATTATGACTTCACGATCAATTTCCATCCTCGAAAAGCAAACAATGTTTAAGATGCCTTGAGTTAGAAACATCATGCGTCATTAACCATGTTACATTTGGAACATAATACCTTGGTTTATGATTTAATAAATTTTGTCATAGATGTTGTTGGTGCAGGGAATACATATATTTTGTTTCAGGATTCAGTGTAGTCTTTGTTGATATATATAATTTAGAGAACACAGAAGGAAGACTGTGAGCTACAAAAAAAAGAAGAATTGGTTAAAATGGGTATGTTTCCAAAATTTAACCATGATAAAGATTGTGTTTTATGATTTTGAAAAAGGTTGGGTGTGCCTAGAGATTCGCAGTTAAAGAATGATTTGTTGTCTGAAACTCATAGTTCTCCATTTTCTATTTATCCTAGAAATTCTAAGATGTACATAGACCTTCAGGAGTATTATTGGTGGGATGGAATTAAAAGAGATATTGCTGATTTTACCATGAAATGATTGACGTTTCATAATATTAGAGCAGAGCGGAAGTTACCGAAGGGGATGCTTTATCCTTTTCCAGTGCCAGAGTGGAAATGGAAGAATGTATCCATGGAATTTGTGGTGGGACTACCAAAAAATTCTCGAGGTAACAATGAGATTTGGGTTATTGTTGATCGGCTGACAAAGTCTACACATTTTCTTTCTATTTGAGATACAATGATATTGGATCAACATTCTTGATTGTACGTAAAGGATATTTTCAGGTTACATGGATTTCCCCTTTCCATTGTATCTGAATGAGATCCTAGGTTTACATCTAAATTTTAGAAGGGACTTCAGAATTCCTTTGGCACAGATTAAAAATTTAGTACAACATTTCATCCTATATTAGATGGGCATTCAGAATGAACGATTCAATCTTTTGAGTATATGTTTCGAGGTTGTTCAATGGACTATCACCGATATTGGGATCATCATCATTCCTTATATGAGCTTTCTTATAATAATAGTTTTTATTCCAGTATACAGATGGCACCTTTTGAGGCCTTGTATGGGAAGCGGTGTAAGACTCCAGTGTTTTGGGATGAAGTCGGTGAAAGAATGTTTATGAGGCCAGAATTTGTATAAGAAGTGGTTGAGAAAGTGACGATGATCTAGAAGTACATAAGGACATATTAGAAAAGGCATAAAAGTTGTGCAGATAAGAGAAGAAATTATTTCTCTTTCGAGGTAGGTGACCATGTTTTCCTTAAATTCGCTTCTTGGAAAAGTGTGATGTGTTTCGGTAAGAAATGGAAGCTATGTATATGGATAATCGGTCCTTTTGAAATCATGGGGAAAGTTGGAATAGTTCAATACCACCTTGAATTTCCTTTGAGATTGTTTCAAGTACACAATGTTTTTAATGTTTTGATGTTTAGAAAGTATGTGCCAGATTCATCACATGTCTTGTGCCCAGAAGTAGTTCACCTAGAAGAGAACCTTTCTTATGAAGATAAACCAGTTCAGATTCTTGATCGATGAGAACAGGTATTTTGGAATAAGTTAATCCTCCATTTATAGGTTTTGTGGAGAAACCACATGGTAGAAGAAGTAACATGGGAGTCTGAAAATGCTATGTGGAAAATATACCCCCAGTTGTTTAATAAGTAAATAAAATTGCAAGGATGAAATTTCAAGAAGGGTGGGGGATAATGTAACTCCCCAAGTTTTACTAAAAATAAATATAAATGCACGGAACTTTTTTTTAAGAAGATATTTTTAATTAGACATTAAAACATAACTTTTCTACTTTTATGTTCTGAATTTCAAGAATATGTCATCAACAATTGTGTTCAGTATGTTATTTGTTGTCTACTTGACCCATATTGTTTTTTAGTGAATATAATAAAACCCTTATGAATAGTAGTATGAATATTAATATGACTATAATTAATAGTAAATTTTATTAATTTTTTATTTTATTAAGGGTTTAAGATAATAACATCTGTGTTAATTTATCATTGTGATATAGAAGTAATTAGAGAATTAGAATTGTTAATTATTGAATTAAGTATGTTTTTATTTAAAAATTTTATTTTTAATCTTTAGAAAATTATTTTCAAAAAATGGGCTTAATTTTTGAAATCTACACTTCGATAAATGGTTAGGGTGAATTTTTGGAATTTTTCTAAAATAGTTGATTTTTCAGTGAATAGTAAAAAATACAGTTTTTAGATTTAGTGTGTTAATGACCTCATTTATGATGTAATATGGATTTACTAAATCTTGTAGATTTTTATATATTAAATATGATGTGATTTGTCCCATGTGGCTTATTCCATGGGAAAATACCATGGGAAAGCCCCTGGTTTTGCGAATACCACTCATGAGGTGTCCCTTGAAAATTATTAAAATAATCCCTTACTTTTCCTATAAATACCAACTTATTCCTTCATTAACATCATTCAAAATTCCTCATAAATGATTCTCTGGCATAGTTACCACTTTATTAGTCCTCCTAGGGTTCCTCATTCCCACAAGGTCTCAACCTTCATGTTCTAAGGGTTACTCTAGAACGATAGACAATTCTGAATTTCATTGTTTTTTTCCATTCAAGTTCTTCTTTATGTGGTATATCTTTCATGTTTCCATACCATGTTCTTATTTCCTCAAAATTTATGATCTATTCTGTATTATGATTCTTTTATATATAGTTTAACCTTTTCCCCTCGCTTCTTATTTTTTTCTAAAACCCTGTCGCATAGCCTTTGGGCTCCCGATTTTTTGAAAGTGATTTCTCACTTATTCATTTATTTTGAGTTCCTTATTATTTCATCATATATCGTTAGAAAAAGGCATTAAATCTCCATAAATAATGGATTTTCTGGGTTTTATCATGTTTATGGAAAATTAATCATAATAATTCCTCTCCTCTCCCGCTTATTTAATGAATAATAACATTGTTCGTTATGTGTCGAATTACCGACATCGCGGACGATGTGATTTCAATTTCCATTAATTCATTCAATTAAGGTCATGAAATCATTTATATGGTTGTACAAGGTTATAATAAAAGTGTTATGACTCACCCATGGTTCTGGAATTCTTTTTTACTCATTGTTAAAATTTATAAGACAAAACGAGGTTGTTATTAACAAAGATCCACTAAAATGATCTAAACGAACATCATTAATGTTTTAACATATGAATCATCCTTATATTAAACATAAAAATGATAAATTGAATAAATTATGATACTGTAAATATGTAATACCTTTCCATTCCAATTATGTAATTTCACTTCCATTCGAAAAGATCATCCACCAAGAACAAATCATGGAAATTTTGTTAAGAACTCACCCAAAAACAGTGCAAGGAGTAAAATACTAACAATTAAAGGTTGAAATGATGTTATTAAATGATAATATAAGATTTTATAAACATGAAAATTTTTATTTAAAATTTTAATACACACTCTTTTAACCATTATACAGGATGTTTAAACAATTTTGAACTAACACAAACTCGAGGTAAGGGAATTCTTAACCCGATTTCCATTCTGTGGGTTAACTTTATACTTCACTATTTATGTGATATTTAATTTTTTTATGATGGTTTATATCTATATTATTATTTAGTATGTTTATTTAAAGTATATATACATACTCCATCCACTATATTAAGTATATTTTCAATTTTATGATATTTATAAGGGGATTTTCTTTAAAAATCCTCTTTTTAAATTCAGTTTTACGAAATTTGAAAGCAATGTTTTTATGGAATTATTCATGTTGTATGATTATATTTTGGTTCTTGGGAATTATTTATGATGAAGTGTGGGACCTATATATCCCTCCAATTCATTGAGTCAAAGTATGTTGTAGGTCAACTGTATGGTTACTCCAACTGTAACTACGATGGTTACACAAAATAAGGTAGTAGTGAGGGCTACAAATTATAAGGAAGGCAAGAATGGTTACAAGACTATGAAATTAATTCCCCAAGATACCTTTATGGTTATTTTTATGTTATCATGTTTGTATAGATCAAGTGTAAATCTCTTGTTAAACGAATTAAGTGTATATGGGTGACCGACATCACTTTCAAAAATGCTGTCATACATTATGAGTATTCATTGACTAATGTGCTCTTTCATTATTTTTCATCCCTTACTGAGATTTAAGGATCATCCTATGTTTTTAAATGATTTTCATAGGTTAATGGATGTGAAAGAGAAATAAGGAAACCATGTTAAATTTTGAATAATTGTCAAGAAGACTTTTTTTTAATGTTTTTTTTGAAAAAATTGAAATTGTTTTTATGGTATCCACTATGTAATAATGTGTTACGTTATTATTGTATTTTCCCAACTCACTAATGATATAAACCTGAAAATATCCTCAATGTAAAATTAACTGTTTACATGACTAAATTTAGGATTATGTTTGAAATATGTCGGGTCCTTATACAACCTACCCAAAAACAGTTGAGCCACACACCACATCACATCCTTCTTGATAACACCCAGGCCAAAACCACCACACATCTCGCCCAAAAAAACCTCACATCATCTTGAAGACACCTATAAATCAATACAACTCTCACATAGCTAATACCAAATGTCTTTTATTAAACCTCAATCCATTATATACTACTCGAATATTCCTCGGTGATTAATACCGAGAAGAGGGACCATGTTAATGATAATAACTAGTCATCCATCCTCCCAATGAAATGTTGGGAAAGAAACCCACCCCCATAATAATTTCGGTGGTCAGAACAAAGTGCTCAAAACGTCTGGGGTGAATATAGAAAACATATGGAAATAAAAGCTTATAAGTATATGTGAAAAACACTAAACTATCCTATTGGATTCAAAACATACTATTATCCAACTCAAAACAACATTTTCTGCTAACCCTACATGCATGTACCACCATGAATGTTTGTCACATGAACACCACTTCACTACATGCCCCATCTCAAAACATACTCCAGCTAATCCATTTATCCAATTATAATTACGCATTATAAAATAATTCATTTATTTTATTCCATCCCTACCAGAGAAACTACCAAACACTGAAACCATTATTAGGTGAAGAAACCATACCAATCACTTCCCAAAAAAAGATAGAAAGAATGTAAAATTGTAAGGGAACCCATTCTAAAACTCACAACATGAAATCCTAACACAGACAAGTCCTATAGCCCTATTTTCAATATGTTTACTAAATGTAGTGCCACTATATAAAGAGTCCATCTATTCTACAATAAATCTATCTCTCAACTAGAGATTCCATCACAGATTATTCACCACCTCATACAAAAAGCCCAAAACCACCACAACTAAAACACAACCTTGTTGCACACACATACGACACCCTTCTCATAGAACTGACTCCATTGTGCACCCCTATGCCGAAAAAAATGTTACCAAACACATCAATATAACCCATGCGAGGAACAAAACCCAAAAATAACCCCACAACAAACATCCTCACCATAACAAGGTGAGTATATTTGGATTTATCCAAAAAAGGATCTTTAATTCCACTTTGATAAACATGGGTGATCATAAATCAAGTATCATCTTGGGACATATTTTTTATTTAATCGAGTATACATGATTAATAAAATTTCATGTTTATAGTAATTTAAAGAGATAATCAATGATAAGAATGAGGCATCATGGGTGCGTATGAAAAGACCACCAACAACTATGCTTTTTAGAGGGATATAACCCATACAATTTACATTATATATCAAATATTACAGATAAAAGCAACTGATCAACAACATCTTCCCTATCACTATTTATTCCTTCCCAATATATTAATTAAATTTTTATACACAATTTTTACAAGAGTACAAAAGTAAACCCACCCTGAATAACTCACAATCATGGGAGAGGTGAAGGAATCCCTACCGGAAAAAATAGGGAACCAAAACACCTCATTAAAATAGAATAGGAGGTTGTGGGAGTAGGAGAATTTAAGGAATACTAAATTGTGTGGGGATCAAAAAAAATCCTATGTCTTGCCTAGGTTGAAAATGGCTTTGTTCTTTAATATAAAAGAGAAGATGATATATTATTCGGAAAAACATTGATCCTATATCGATGGAAGGAAATTGTTCCAAGGCCATTAATTTTGTATTGTGGCCAAGACCATCTTGTTCAAATATTTGAATGTCCCATGAGAATTAGAATATTAAGAATACCAATAGTATACATTGAAACAACTTTATAAATACCCAAACAAGGCATTGAAATCGATTTATGTCATATAAAATGAAACTGGGTTGAAATTGGAAGAACATGAATTTTTTTGAAATAAGTCCCGGATGGGTGAGTAGTCGACAGAAAACACAAACAACAATCCACCGATATTGAGTCACCTACACTAAGCTAATAATGTAGAGCCATGTATGAAAACCCATCAACATGATATACTAGAGCCTAACTCACTGAATCACTGACTCAAGGATGACCTGACTCCCTAATGACTTGACTTGACAACACCCTCGCCTATTGAAGCGTGGACCAACTAATAGCCAAGACCTACCCATGTTGTATCCTGCTGATTCCTTGACTGACTGATGCCTCATCATTCCAATGAAAATACCCATCATTGCCCTGACAATCCGATACCCTGACTTACCAATGCAATCGACCTACTATTTCCACACAAAACACCCCAAGCATGAGATTTCGTCAATATAATAGACCATGGCAGAACATTCCATTACATTAGATACATATCAAAACTATTCACACCACATAGAATTCAAAACCAAACCCAGGTGAATGAGGGGTCTGAACCACCATCTCGTATGATATATTTTAAGGATAAATAACCTCATCGGAGTGAAACCTAAACATCCATGAACACCTCCTCCAAAATATTCCAACCTGACAACTGCAATCCATACCACACAGGCACCAAAGTTCACACTAGCCAAACAAATGAATCAGGAATTTTTTTCTCTCATGTAAAGAAAATATCAGCATTCTATGGCACTCAATTTCCCATATATGTTGAATCACATCCATATTAATGTGTATTTATAAGGGATCATCTCCTTTTCTCCCCATACATTTGGACATTATCATATGCGATATAACAAGGAAACAAATCATCTCAAAGAAAATCAGTTTTAATTATTATATCCCAAAGAAAAAAACATGAGAAAATCTAAAAATAACATTAGTTATTGGTTACACATCAGCATCTATTTCCCCAATTTTTCCCCCTATAGGCCACCATGCCTCCACAAGACGCGAACCAAAGAAATGGAACATACACCAAGAACCTTATCGAGATGATCTCATATCTCCACTGTTCGCATCATCTTCATATCCAACTCTCCGCAAAAAATTACATGGGATTAATCATAAAGATAATGACAATGATGGGAGACAAGAAAAACATCATGGACCCTACCCAACTATGGTTGCAATTCCAGTGGATATTCCTAATCCCCAACCCATACCGACACCTCGAATGTTCTGATGATCTTGTGTGAAATATTACTCCATCTGACGAACCTATGCTTCCCATGTTGAGGGGAAACCATAATGAATACATGGTCCCCAACATCCAAATCCAAAATCCTTCTCCTTCAATCAACATACAACTTATTCCGGTCCTGTTATTCCTTCATCCACTCACAGACAATATACACTTTATATATTGTACTCTGCACCACATATGGATGAATAATAGGTTTCTCCCCAACATCATTCCATCACAAGGGTGAATGAAACAACCTCCCATACAATTCCTCCAATGTATCCAATTTAACAGAAGAGTGATAACTATTATTGTAAGAAAACTCTACCAAGGGAAAAGGATGCACCCCTAACCAACTATTGTACATAACACATTCCCATAACACATCCTTCAAAATTTGTATGGTCCTATCTACTATTGAATCCATCTGAGGGTGGAATTCATTGTTTAGGTGTAATTGGGTGCTAACATAATGTTTAAATCCCCTCCAAACAGGTGACCTAAAACATGAATCTCAATCTGTGATGATGGATCTTGGTATTCATGGAAACTGAACCACCTCATCCGCAATCCACCATGCTAGGGCTTCCACTGCACTCGACTACTTGATCACAAATAAGAGAGCTGATATCATCAAGCGATATTATCCCACTTCCACTAGTGGCTATCTAGGGGATGGAAACAACTACTGTGAACACAGTGCTCTACTTTCACTTGTGGGAACACTAAGCACTTTTCCACAAACTCTTCCACTACCTGCTTTATATTGAGCCATCAGAACTATTCCCTCAAGCCCTAGAAAATTTACAAAACTCATAGGTGTACCACTAGGTGCGATCTATGTAACTCATGGAGTACATACTTTCACATTTCTGTGGGAACAAATAGCATCCCACCGAACAACATCTGATTCTGACCAGACTCCGAACATCTCCCCAGAGCGTTACCCTGGTCAATGAGATCATGCATCACCTCTTCCTCTATGTCTCCCCAATGTGAATACTCCACATTATTCTAGATATATGAATTTAAAATCATATGAAAATGACCTATTCCACATCCATACCAAAATATATATGAAAGGAAGACAAATCCTCCCTAAACCTCCAAACATCCATAAATTCTCAATCTACCACCTTAAACGACTTCATTCCTCAAGAATAAGCCACAACATTCCCATTTTTCTAAGGTGTATGAGATATAAAAATCATAATCCATGAGAATATACATCCAAATCAATGGGCTCATGTTCAAATCTCAAAGAAAAAATATGTACCTAAATCACTTATGATCTATGAAGACAAAAATCACTACCCTATGAGGTAATGTCGCCACATATTTAGTGCGAACATGACTGCATCTAGTTTTAGATAATCAGTGAAATAGTTACATTCAGGGAGAGGTAACTACCTTGACCTAAAAGAGATAAATCCCCATTGCTGCATCAGTACACAGCCCAATCCTAGATTGGAAGCATCACAAAAAACCTAAAACATCACCCCTTCCTCTAGAATCCTGATCATAGGTGTACATACAAGATTCTCCATCAGGTAATTTAATGCTACCTGGAACTACTCTCTCAACACAAAATCATGTCCTTTTCTATTCGGAGTCCTCAATATTGCTGTTATGTGGGAGAAATGTGATTCAAATATGGGATAGTAGCCTTCTAAATTGAGAAAAATGTGAATTTGTACCACATTAAGGGGTGCTTCCCGAAAAACAACAACCTCATCCTTCAATAGGTCATCTGTTATGTGCTGAAGAGACACCACATGCCTATTTATGTGGTCCTCCCTTGTCAAAAACATTCACTTTGACAACATTTCATAGGGATGGCGGTGTTGATGATCCTCTAGGATAGTCCTGAATTTCTCTGTATGATCCCTCAATTACATTGAGTTAATCAGGATGAAGTTGATTGATATGATTATGAAATGTTCTAGGAACTCACGAAATATAGATTTTGATCCTGATGAACAAGGATGGGATGTTCGTAACACAAAAGGACATAACTACTAACTCAAAGTGACAATACCCGCACCTGAAAGTATTCATCAAGATGATACCACCATTCACACTCAATTGGTGATATCTAGATCATAGATTGATCTTGGAAAAAAATTCCCTCTCTTGAGAAAGTAAAAAATATTATCTATCATTGGGAGAGGCTAACAGTTCTTGACAGTTACCTAATTCAGTCTCTCGTAGTCTTTACAAAGCCTCAAACACCTTCTTCCTTCCTCGAAATAAGGACCTGAGAACCCCATGGTGATGCACTGGGTCAAATGAAAGCCTTCCTCATCAGGTCGTCAATTTATATTTGTAACTCCCACTACGCAGAAGTTCTCATTTGATAAGGATCCATCAAAATCAAACTAGATCTCGGTTGTAAGTTTATCAAAAAAAATGCCATATTGAGAGGGTAGAGTAACACATTCCTTAAGGAAAAGATCTACATTCTCTCCAAAAAGTATCAGAACCATAACCATCTCAGAATCCATCAATCCCACTAACATCTCCGCTAACAAGGAAAAATGTGGCTCCAAACACCAGCAGCCCACATGAAAGCTCTTGTCACCATTGAAAGCTACAAGATAGCCTTTAATTTTAGAAAACATTACTCTTCTCCAAAATTATTCAATAATAGAATGCACTGAATACTAATAGTATATACCAAATATGACATTGTATTACGACAATGGTAGAAGAAAATATCCTCATGGGATTGATGTCACCCCAACATCTGTCTATATCCCCGATTAATCTCAAATAGCTGGTCTGACCTCTGACTGGTGTACTCAATATCAGGTGCACAGAAGGTCTCTCTATGTCCAATCCCAGAGCATGGGCGACACCGGGTGAAATAATGGGGTGAGAAAATTATGAATCAATCAAGGCACAATAAATCGTATGAAATAAACTAATCGTACTTAAAACGATATACGCCACTAATGGAACTATGACCTCTATGGAATGAAACTTCCCACGCCCAGCTTCTCTGCCCCTTAGATATTTGTGGGCACCCTGACCACACCTTGGTTTAGGTACTTGAGGAGCACCCTAAGGCCAGACTCTTCCTACCCCATTTTCCATTGGTTGATTAGGGGTATATTGTTCTATAAACCAAACAAACATGGATAACAACTGCTATTGTGATGAGTTATGAACGTGACCACCTCCACCATACAGAGCTCAAGAAAGGAACTAATCTTGGAGGTATCCATGAACATCAAAAGAAAAGCACCTTAGATCTAGGAAAGTGGGAAGTGGAAGAGGACTAGAGTTTCAAAACTAAAACTTCTTAGGTAGGCTCCCCATTAGCCAAAACATGGAACGACCTAATGATGGATAATTTTTGCTGACAGTCTTTCCCTTTGCAGATCTGGGGTGACTTCCCTCTCACATCAAACCTCCTCGGATGTGCATCATTTCCACTACCTCATCCTATTTAGAAACCTCTATGTATGTCAGTAGGGTGAAGGGAGTAACCACACACTGAACAGAAGGAGAGAGTGCCTCCTCTACAAACCATGCCTGAGACACTTCATCATGAAAGAGATCTAGATAATGTCATAGGAGATCCTTGAACATGATCCCAAATTCCCTCACAAACTCATCAACCAGAGGGAGAGTAGCTCCTTCCTCTTATTGGATTTCATCTATGAATGAAGTAATACCACATTGAATTCTTTCTAAAATATATCCCATGAAACATAAGTCACATTCATCTCCACTTGGAAAATAAACCGGCACTGACATTCTTCCCCCTCATCTCTCTCACCGCTAATAGAACCCAATACTCTTTTAGAGCCCAGATCAATATATTAGTGATTACTAGCTCCTCTAACCAACACTCTATCTTCATTTATGAGAAAATAACCTCATACATTCTTAGAGTCTACCCATGGAAATCACAAATAATCTTTTGGCCCTCATCATCCTACTATGCTGGATTGACCCTTTGTCGGTCTACCAAGTCATCCACCTAACCCTCCACTTCTTTAACCACAAGCAGGTGATGTTGGAAATCCATACCTGATATCTAATAGGGAAATCCAAATTCTATATAGTTTGGAATTTATTTAGGATTCATTTGTAACAACCTGAATCCAGGTCCACATAATAGGTGCCCCATACCCGGTTCTCCACATGACCTCAAGTGTGTTTCCACAAACGCTAGAGGATACCGACTAGCAATGAGGGCCTTGGTGAGTCAGTGGAAAAATATTCCCTCGTTTTCTAAAGTATGCAGAAAAATAATAAACATAATTATTAGAGGAAGCAGTAAATAGCATACAAAAACTGAACTAAAATTAGAAACAATGTCTGATAAAATAATGATGCAGAATGGTACATGTATCTATGGAATGTAGTAAACAAAACAACACGCTGACATACAACTGAAACCAAATTATTAAATGTAAACAGAAACTCCCGCAGCATCGCGAGCCAAAGACCGGTCTCATGCTCTCCAGCTCCAACAACCAATCAAGTACTGGTGATATATGGACCACAATCCCTACCTACACCTACAACTATATAATCTGTTTAGGCTGAAAAGAAGGACCCAAACAGGGTGTGAGATAAATCCAAGTAGGGAACCACCACAAAATATGGGCCCTACTCTCAGTGAGTAATATAGAAAAATTAAAGAAAACTATGTACATTAATTGAATTAGATTACACCAGTAAATAATCCTACCAAATACAATTCACATTCATTTAATTAAACAAACAGGGAAAACTAGAAAATCATTCTATTCCATGGTAAGCAAGTAACACAACTGGTATCACAAAAGACTACCGAAAACACAAGAAGTACAAAACCCAAGCTTGTTCTTTGTCTTGGAGGACTCATCACAACTAACCATCAAATTCACATTGACTCTCTGGGTGACAGAAACTAGAAGACCCTATAGTCCAGTAATCTAATAAGCCACAAACACTCTAGGAAGCTCTCATGTCAATTCCGCTATGGTCTTGCAATGATAGCTACAGACTCTCTGAGGAAGCACTTACGTATAATTCCTCTTATGGTCTCGATGAGTGGGTAAACTAGGAACACTCATGGGAAGCACAAAGTACTATTCTCATAGGTCCTATGTACAAATCTAAAACCAACAGACCCTCTTGGGAAGAACTTAATCATCTATTCCCTCTTTGATCTCCCGCACCAGGTTCTCACATCCCTGAGTAGTCCAGCCTTGCGTAATCGACTGTCATTAGCCCTAAGTAAGTTCAAAAACTACTTGGCTAATAGATACCATGCATAAAAATCATTTAAACAGAAGGAAAAGCATGAAATCACTGATAATAAGTAAAGTAAAAATTGCAATACGGTTTGCCTCATAGGCAAATGGTCCCAAACATCGATAAATAGACAAACAGGGGGATAAAAACCCATGGTGTGATCCTCAAACATGCAACAAAGCATATGTTAGAACCAATTAATCATAAGATAACAAGAAATCTAGGGAAAATAAACAATAGGATCAAAATCATAAACCTGAGATACCCGATACATTGGTATCCGGTACTTTTTCAACCAAACCTCAATGAACATCAACATATGACAAAAAACCACCTACCTTGATCCGTGATGATTGATATACTTGGACCTCGACACATGAATCGACCGATAACGGAGTAGATATGAAAAAAATTCTAAATTGTTCAACCTCAGATAACTCACAGGAGAGAAAGAATCAGGAAATGAGGCCAAAGAAGAACCAAGAACTCACCACTGTGATTCTTCTACAATCGACAGAGTTTGATTCAGACAACCGGTGAAGGATCGATGGCTTGGAGAAGAATATCACTCCTCGGATGCTCTGGACAGAATTAGGAAGAGAAGAAGTCATTAATGGGAATTATGAGCGACCCCGGTCCGATTAATGAAATAAAAAAGAATATTATATGGCGTGTACTTTTAAAGTACATGGCGTATAGTGGGTTTTTCCGTACTCCGCCAAAATCGGTCTCAATGTCATCCATATACACCGTGTGTGTGTCCTGAACACGGACAACACACGGCTTCGAGAAGGAAAATAGTACATGGTGTGTACTCAGAAAGTTCATGGCGTGTACTTCAAAAATTTCCAGAGACATCAATTTTTTCCAAAAAATGCAGTAAAAGGAAAACATACCTCAAACGAAGATATGGGTTCTTAAAACCATCCCCCTTAAAGAAATTCATCCCTGAATTTCCCTAATGATGCATAGAAGAAGAAACATCAAACAACTCTGGCCACTACAATTGAACATTGGCCTCCCTCTCCCAGGTCTCATCCTATACTCGCTCGTGCTGCCATAACACCTGTACTAGAGGAACAAACCAACCATGAAGAACATTCGTACTATGATCAACAATCTAGATTGGATGCTCATAGAAAGATGCATCCTACTCCAGCTCAACCTCCTCTGGTTGAAAAACAAGAGACGGGTTCGAGAAATACCATCGAAGCAGGGAAATATGAAAGATGCCTTACATGGCCTAGTACCTATGGGGTAACTGCAACCTATAAGAAACCAGCCCGACATTCTCCAGAACCTAAAACGGCCCAATGTACCTCAGTAAAAGATTCCCCTACTTCCTAATCCTCTTATTTCCCAACCTCAGGGTAACGCATATGAAAACCTGATCTCTAACCTTGAACTCCAGAGGTCATCTCCACTAATTAGAAAAAGACATCTGTCAAGACTGTGTTGTATCCATCCTCTTCCGAATCAACTCTATCTGCTCTAAGGTCTCTTGAACAAGACGAGGTCCTAGAAAATATGCCTCTCCTACCTCTAGCCATAATAAAGGTGATCCTCATGATCTACCGTACAAAGCCTCGTAAGTTACCATTCGAATAGTCTCCTAAAAACTGTTGTTGTAGGGGAACTCCACCAGAGGGATATGATTCTCCCAAGAACTGCTAAAGTCTAGAAAGAAATCTTGGAGAATATCCTCAAGCACCTGAATTGTACGCTCAGACTAGCCATCTGTCTGGGGATGGTATGATGTACTCAAAAGTAATTGTGTACCCATAGCCCTCTGTAGCCCCTGCTAGAAGTGCAAAGTAAAACGCACGTCCCTATCTGAAACAATGGAGTGTAGAACTCCAAGTAGACGTACAATCCCACGGATATACAACCATCCAAACTCATCAACACTGATGGTATCCTTGATCGGTAAGAAGTGTTCATCCTTCGTGAGCATGTCCACTATAACCCAAACTGCATCATTTCCTCAAGGTGATCTCGGTAATCCTATCACGATGTCCATCGTGACATCATTTTATTTCAACTCAGGAATGGGTAACTGCTGTAAAAGCCCTGCAGGTCACTGATGCGATGCCTTCACCTTTTGACAGGTGGAACACCGCATAACAAAACCAGCCACATCATTCTTCATACCTGGCCACCAATATTGACAGTGTAATTCTCGATACATCTTGGTGACACCAGGATGAACTGACCAAGATGAAGAATGAAACTCCTCCATCAGCTCCTCATATATGTCCGCTGAATCCCATACGCGGCCATGAAAATGTAGCACCTCATCATTTACTACTGTCCTCCCTAGATTAGGGTCTCCATCAGACACACCCTCCCGTAGGACTAGGGCTTCTGGGTCTGATATCTGCCTCATTCGAACTCTATCTAAAAGAGTAGAGGTAACTGCTACAGAAGAAAGAATTGGCTTCCCCTGTCTGTCATGCACCTCCAAATGCATCTCAGATAATAGATCCATAAGCTGCCACTCATTGCTGGCCTCCTGAACTGCATTTAACTGAGTCCTCCGGCTCAGTGCGTCTGCCACAGTATTGCCTTTTCCAGGCGTATAAGCATGATCGAAGTCGAAACACTATAGGTACTCAACCTACCTCCACATTCTCATATTCAAGCCACGCTGCGTGAATATGTACCTGAGGATATTGTGGTCAGTATATACCACAAAATTATCTCCCATGAGGTAGTGCCTCCAACAACACAAATCATGAACAACTACAGCAAGGTCATGAGTAGGATAGTTCTTCTCATGGGGCCGTAACAGCCGAGATTCGTACGCAACAACACGACCCTCCTGCATAAGCACTGCTCCAAGCCCGATGCCGGATGCATCACATAAAACTGTATCACTCTTGATCAGCTCTGGAAGAACTAGAATCAGAGCTGAAGTCAATCTCCACTTCAGCTCCTAGATGGATGAGTCACAAGCTTCTGACCAAACGTACTTCACACCCTTCTTAGTCATGCCCATCAACGGTGCTTCTAAGCGTGAGAAGTCCTGTATAAACTGCATGTAGTAACCAGCCAGTCCATAGAAGCTCTGTACCTCGAAGATATTCTTCGGCTGCTCCCAGTTAACTACTGCTCTCACCTTCTCTGGGTTTACTGATACTACTCTCTCTGAGATGACATGGCCCAGGAAGTGAATGTCATTCATCCAAAAGTGACACTTTGAGATCATAGCATATAGATGATACTCTCTCAGTGTACTCAATATAATCTCAGGATGGATAGCATGGTCGTGTGGAGTGTGAGAGTACACCAAGATATCATCCACAAAGACAACAAATAAAGAGTCCATGTAAGGATGGAAAACTCTTTTCATCAGTGCCATGAAAATGGCCAGCACATTCGTGAGACCAAACGGCATAACCAGATACTCGTACAGACCATACCTGCTTCAGATACCAGTGAGTGGTATATCATATGGTCCGACCCTCAGTTAATGATAGTTAGATCTCAAGTCTATCTTCGAGAATACCATGGCTTCTTGAAGCTGATAAAAAATATCATCAATCCTCAGAAATGTATATTGGTTCTTGATCATCAACTTGTTCAGCTTCCGATAGTCAACACAGAGCCGTAAGGTACCATCTGCCTTCATCGCAAACAACATAGGAAAAACCCAAGGGGAAGTACAGGGTCAGATAAAACCCTTCGCCTGAAACACCTCCAACTGCTTCTTGAGTTCTTGCAACTCATGCATAGTCATTTTATAAGGATGTATGGATATTAGTGCTGCTCCTGGAACCATCTCAATAGATAATTCTACCTCACGCTCTAGAGGCAACCCTAAAAAGTCACCTGGAAAGATATCTAGAAATTGGTCAACCACTGGAGGGAAGTCCATTTGATAGGTCCCCTGATCATCTAGATATAAACTAGAAATCTGGGTTGTAACCCTGCCCAACCCATGATACTCTTGTCCAGCTCTGCTTTCCTGGACATCCCATTTGCCTTTGTGAAGAAAGGACTCACCCTCTGGTGACATGAAAATCCCCCTGCGACGATAACAATCGAAAAAGGCTTGGAAAGGAACTTTCTAGTCCATTCCAAGAATGACATCATAACCCTCCATCTCAAGGACATAAAGATCCCACGAGAAGTGACACCCTCCAACCTCAAGGGGGAACTCTTTGCACGAAGTCACATTAGTATTTCTATGTCCCTAAGGAGTGTCTAGTGCTAATGTATCCTCATAAATAAAGACAGTAAGTTTACGAGTCTCCACAATGTGCGCAGAAATAATGCTATGAGAAGCTTTGATATCAAAAAGTGCAGAAGATAACACTGAGGCTACTAGGATCGTACCTCGAACTATTGATGGTCCATGATCCTGCTCCCGATGGATCTGCTCTACCACAAATGTTTGGCCAGTACTGTGGCCCATCATGCCGCAATCTCAGGACTCTACTGGATCTCTCATGCACTGAGTATTTTTATGCCCTCTCTTCCCACACTGATAGCATACCACCTGGTTTCCATAATGTAGATATCGTCTACCAGAAGTAATACCTCGCTTCCTCGAGTTACCTCGAGTAGACTCTCGGTGGCGCTTCCTGCTGTAAGTATGTAATGAATCAGCCATGGATGTTGAACCGCCATGGTCAACATCTCCAGTATCCCTCAGATTTCATTTGTTGATCAGCGCCTGGTTGACTATTAGTGTAATATAAGTCAATTAGAAGACGTTCACCTGCGATCTGATCTCTTGTTTGAGTCCTTCCTCAAACTTCCCTGACAAAAACAGCTCGTATTTTCCCAAAATGGGAGTGAAAAGATATAAATCATTGAAGTGGGAGGAATAATCTATAACCGAAAGAGTACCCTATTACATGTTCATGAACTCCATGGCTCTGTCGGCCCTCAGCTTTTCCAGATAGAAGAAGTCATAGAACGTATGCTAAACCATAGTCTGTTGGAGCCCTGCCTGTGAGACTACATCCCACCATCTATTGGTAGATTCTCACAGCATGTAAGTCGTGAGATTAATCCTTCAGTATTGGGTTGTCTCCAGATGCTCGAAGAGGGAAAGTATTGTTTCTAACCACGACTCTTCAGCCTGAGGTCCTCCATCCCCTGTAAAAGTGAGAGGATGCTACTGCTGGAAGAATCACGTCAACTCTACCATAGACAGGGTAGGATGCTGAGCTCACTAGAAGGTCTACATGAACCTCATGAGACACTCTCTGAAATAAGCATTGGAACTAGTGTCTGGAATCACTGCGGGTGCCATGTCCGGAATGATCAGCGGAACTACGGGTAGTCCCTGGTCTGCCGTATTTGGCGTATGGTTACTACCTGGTTCCTAATGTGCAACAAGATGATGACATTGTTCCATAACTCTGAGAAAAAAAAAGCACACATAGATTTAGGATTAACAAGGATAGAAAACACAAGAGTACAAAATGGGAACAGGAGTGAGAAAAACAAAAGTTTTCAAAACACGACTACACGACATGTATTTAAACTACAAGGCGTGTTTGTTAAAGCCATTTACATGGGTGTGAAATTCTTCCACCACTGGTTGTGTAATATCCCAGACTACACGGTGTGTAGACCCAAAACACTTTGTGTACTTGAATTCTACTCACCTGCCTGAGTCTATTTACACGGCTAACTTACATGGTCCTCCAAATCCTAACTACACAGCTTGTGCACTAAATACATAGCATATACTAGACAGGTTTCTACAGCCCATGTAGCGGTTACACGGCCGGCTACACGATGTGTTCCGAACAAACATGGCATGTATAGGAGAAGGTAACACTGATCTGTGTTGTTCGTGACACGGCCGGGTACCTATGAGAAAACTACACAGAATGTTAGTACAAAACAATGTGTGTAATACCCACGTTTCCCTGACCCGTGTTGTTAGTGACACTGCCGGGTACATGGTTGACTACTACATGGAGTGTACTTATGGTACACGGCGTGTTCCCGAAGACTTTCCACCACCCCGTTTTTTTTCACAGAGTCAGTAACACAGTTTAAAAACTACATGGTGTGTATTAATAATATACATGTCGTGTATTCTTGGTTTCTCCGGGTAGTAGCTCAGAAACTGCACCGAACACCAGAAACACTGAAAAAAACAAACATCTATGTGCCAAATTCCGATCCGTGGGGGCCCATACTCCCCGTGAATCAATGATTGGCATCATAACAATGCGTATATCAAGTAAATCCACATAGAAAGTATGTATGTCACATTAACTATCACAATAACATGCATAATTTATCACGGAATCTATCACAACAACATGAATCCTAATGCACCCAAGATGGCATGGTAAAATGCATGACATGTGACTTCCCA
Source organism: Viscum album (assembly GCA_963277665.1). Classification (NCBI taxonomy): domain Eukaryota; kingdom Viridiplantae; phylum Streptophyta; class Magnoliopsida; order Santalales; family Viscaceae; genus Viscum; species Viscum album. The sequence goes on along the minus strand of OY728120.1, from coordinate 21,878,797 downwards.
CCCAGTGCATATATGATGAATGAGATGGAACACCCTCATCTCATCAGGTTTCAACAAAATATAACCAAAATCATATAAATTGTAATGCACAAAACATGTGCATCACCCAACTGTGAAATATAATAAACTGTAACACTTGTAAAAACTGAAAATTACAATTACGAGGTAATATAGCTTTTCCCTGTACACGGGTTAATTACTCCCAGGAATAGTTAAGTACTAACTACCCATTTCTTTATATCCCTGTCTATTATCGCAAAACACTACGGCAATAGAAAAGAAAAAACTCCTCTGATACCACTTTGTAATGACCCGAATCTGTGGCCACATAACTGGTGCCCCGTACCCAGTTCTCCACATGACCTCTGGCATGTTTCCTCAAATGCAAGAGGCTATCGACGAGCAGCCAGGGCCTCGGTGAGTTAGTGGAGAAACAATTCCCTCATTTATTAAAGTATGCAGTGGAAGAATAAACGTAATCAATAGTGGAAGCAGTAAATAGCATACAAAAACTGAACTAAATTTAGAAGAAATGTCTAATAAAATATTACTGTATAATGGTACAAGTATCAATGGAATGAACTAAACAAAACAACATTCTGAAATACAACTGAAACCAAATTACTAAATGTAAACAACAACTCCAGCAGCATCGTAAGCCAAATCCTGGCCCCATGCTCTCCAGATCCAACCATTAATCATGTACCCGAGGTAGAAGGACCACAATATCTACCTACACCTGCAATAATATAATCTATTTGGGCTGAAAATCAGGACCCAAACAGGGTGTGAGACTAATCCTAGTTGGCAACCACTACAAGATTTGTGCCTTACTGTCAGTGAGTAATATAGCAAACATAAAGCAAAATAAGTACAATAATGGACTAAGAGTACACTAGTAAATAATCCTACCAAATACCATTCATATTCATTTAATTAAACAACCATAGAATACTAGAAAATCTTTCTATTCCAACGTAAGAAAGTAACACAGCAGGAATCTCAAAAGACTACCGAAAACACAAGTAGTACAAAACAAAAGCTCGTTCATTGTTTTGGAGGACTCATCACAACCAACCATCCAATTCACGCTGACTCTTTTAGAGGCTCAAATTAGCAGAACCCTATGCTCTAGTAATCAAACAGGGAACAAACACTCTGGGGAGCTCTCAAGTTAATTCCCCTATGGTTTTGCAACGATAGCTACAGACTCTCTGAGGAAGCACTTACGTCTAATTCCTCTTATGGTCTCGATGCGTGGGTAAACTAAGAACACTCTAGTGAAGCACAAAGTACTATTCTCATAGGTCCTGCATATGAAACTAAAACCAACATACCCACTAGGGAAGTGCTTAATCATCTATTCCCTCTTTGATATCCCACACCAGGTTCTCACAGCCTTGAGTAGTCCGGTCGTGCGTAATCGACTATCACCAGCCCTAATTAAGTTCAAAAACTACTTTGAAAATAGATACCATGCATCAAAATCATTCAAACCACACGAAACACATGAAATCAATGATAACAAGTAAACTAACTATTGTAATAGGGATTGCCTCACAGGAAAACGGTTCCAAACAGCGATAAACAACCAAACAGGGGGAGAGTCACCTGTGGGGTGATCCTCAAACATGCACCCAAGAATATGTTATCAACAATTATCATAATATAACATGAAATCTAGGGAAAATAAACAATAGGATCAAAATCCAAAACCTGGGATACCCAATACATGGGTATCCGGCACTTTTGAAACCAAAACTCAAAGAACTTCAACATAGGGAAACAAACCACCTACCTTGATCCGCGAAGATCAATATACTTGAACCTCGGCCCATGAATCAGCCTAGAATGGAGTAGATCTGCAAAAATGTCTAAAAAATTCAACATCAGATAACACACATGAGAGAATTAATCAGGATACGAGTTCAAAGAAGAACCAAGAACTCACCATTGTGATTCTTCTGCAATCGACGGAGTTTGATTCGGATAACCGGTGACGGATCGGTGACTCGGAGAAGAATCAGCCTCCTTAGACACTCTAGACAGAATTTGGGGGAGAAGAAGATGTTAATGATCATTAGGCATGACCCCGGTCCGATTAATGAAATAAAAAAGAAAAGTACACAGCATGTAGTTTTAATGTACATGGCATGTAGTGGGTTTTTTCGTACTCCGTAAAATGGGCATCCACGCCATCCCTACACACCGTGTTTGTGGTCCGGACACGGCCAACACACGACTTTGAGCAAGAAAAGAGTACCCAATGTGTACTCCGAAAGTACGCGTCGTGTACTTAAAAATTTTCCACAAACATCATTTTTTCCAAAAAACTCCAGAAAAAGGAAAACATACCTCAAAAAATGATCAGGGTTCTTACAGTAATTAAAATCATTTTTTATTTTAATTTAAAAAAAGAAGAAGAACAAAAGTCATCAAGATGCATGTACCATTACTAGGGTATCTACCCCACAATCAGTGTTCTTCAATTGGTTTTTTGGTGAGCTCAGTGTCCTTGAATTGGTTCATGGGGGGCCCTAAAATCTCATGTTCTATATCTTTTTCCTTGTCCAATGTCATGCACCACAATCACCAAACACATTTTCCCTACCAACCCATGTAATCATCATTGTGCCTACCTCTATACTCTATTATCTCTATCATCCATCACCTCTGATAACATTTTTTTTAATTAACTACCAACATGAAAATGATGTAATGGATTGAAAGATATTGATACCTTCGTTCCTCTAGATAAAGGATATATAATGACCCCCCAGATTCCTGACCCCAATAGGCCCTGCGGTGGGGACCTACAAGAAGGGTATAGAATTATCAACAAAGTGGGAGGAATTACCCTTTTTATAGTAACTGTGATTGTGAGATAAGTTTTATTAAATTCAAACAACTCCAAGACAATTACATATAAAGAAACCAAAATCGGTACCACATGCATGTTTAATTAAAACTGATGTAAATACAATATAAAAACCTATGTTTGTAAAAAAAAATTAAACGAAGCTGTGATGGAGAAATTTTCCTCGACATCCAAGTTAGAATTGTCTAGAATGGTTAGTGTAATCTCCCAGAAAACCTAAAAACAATTTTATATACATAGGGTGATCATACAAGTAAACTCAATAATGAATCCAAAAGTCTCATGTGAAAATGTGGGAGAACATACTTATTCCCCGATGAGAAAATAGCAGAAACTACCAAGAACCTAACATGGCGTACTATCCACCTCAAACACACAAATACATTATTTATAAATAATAGAAATCAAGAAAATTAATTTAGTAAGAACATCAATATTTGGGTACACCATACCACTTACCATTGGTTAACTATTCAACACTAATATTGAACGTCATGAGGTTACCACACTCTTCCACATACTCCATTGTCTGAACCATCCCGCATTCCCCTAATCTAAAAAAAACCTCACATACTGTTCATAAACACTTGTGCTATAACCAACAAATGTATCACCTAAAAACACTTGGGCCTCATCCTGAAGAAACTTTGGAATAAAATCCTCTCACATAGCCAATACCATAATTATAGTATTAAACCTCATGCTGGGATAGCCTTCCCAAAGAGTCTTTTTCTATAAATGTCTTGATGAGGGATCAGGTTAAATTCAATGAACATTCGTCCATCCTCCAACTATGATGTTGGGATATACACCATCCCTTATAACAATGGGGGTTCTTGGAACATAGTTCTCAACAAGGATGGGGTGTATATAAAAGAATTGACGAAGAAGAAGTTTATAGATAAAGGTAACAAACACTCATCTCATCCTATGAGATTCTAAACATACAGTAACACACTCAAAATAACATTTTCTGCTACCCCTACACGCACGTACTACCACAAAAACAATCACTTGAATTCCACTTCACTACATGCCCCCAATAGAAACATACCCTCAGTCTACTCATTTATCCCACTATCATTCTTCATTATCATGTCATTCATTTATTTGTTTCTAAATATACTCATGAAACAGCCAAAAACTAAAAAAAATTATAAGGCAAGGAAACCATACAAACAATTTCCCATTATATATAATGTAACAAGGTAAAATGGTAATGGAATCCATTCTAACACTCCCAACATGAAATCATGACAAAACCCAGTCCAATAGCTGTGTTTCCCTACTAGTGCCCAAATGTTGTCCCACTTCAAAACAAGTCCATCCATTCATCAATAAATCAATAGTTCAAACTGATATTTCATCTCACCTATTACACGACCTTATTCACAAATCACACAACACTACAACTAAACCACAGCCGCACTGCACACATATACAGAAACCTTCTTACAGAACCAACTTCATTTCCCAACTGTATTCCCACCACCATTATACCAACAACCCCACCTTAAAAACCTTATAATTAACAAAACCCAACAATACCCACATAGTACACAACATAACCAAAATAATATCATTTTATTTGGTTTTTTCTAATAAATCACGTTTTATTCCACTTTGATAAAATGGGGTGATCACAAATAATATTGGATCATGGGTTATACATTTCATTTATACATGAATAAGTGATTAATCATATTTCATGTTTATTGTCATTTGATGATATAATAAATAATAAACATGAATCCAAACATGTGAAAAAGAAAACACCACGAACATCCATGATTTTTAGTGGGATACAACCCATATAATTCACAATAAATATCAACGATATTAGATAAAATCAAGATATCATAAAAATAATCCATGTCCCCATTTATTAAATCATATTTTCTTTCATTAAGTTGGCCTCTATCATATTTACAAGTGGACATATGTAAACCCACCCTTAATGATTCACAATTAAAGTAGAGATGATGGAATATCTACCTAGAACAACATGTTACCAAAACTCCACATTCCTCAAAAATAGTGGGTCACACGAGAAGGAAATCCAAGGAAAATTGAATAGTAGGGGGATATAACACAGGCGTACTACTCTTCTAGGATGAAAAGTTCTCTGCACACCAAGAGAAAAACAAAGAGGCCCTCATCTTTAGAAAAATCCATATCTAAAAAAAATTTAAGGGAATGGTTCTAGGGCCATTATTGTTGGATCATGATCAAGACCATGTGGTTCGACTATTTCAATGTCCCCTTAGCCTTTAGATATTACAGATATTATTAATATCCATTGAAATGTATTTATAAATACCGATTGATGGGTTCAATCTCTATTTACATAAAACAATATTTTAGATGGGTGAAACTATAAAAATAGTGAAAACCGGAAATGAGTAACCGATCGGTGAGTCACAAACAATAAGACACTGATAGCGAGCTACCGACAGTGAGTCACAGACGCTAATCCACATATATCAATCCACCACCATTACCTACTGACAACTAACTCACTAACACCATGATTCACCGATATCCTTACCCACCAACTCCCAAATTGAATGATTCCCTGACTCACCAATTCCTTCGAACTGCCAATAAATTGACCTACTGATACCCTCAACCTACTAGCTTTTCATCCTACTAATCCCTCATCCTACTAATGCGTCATCCTACTGACACCAAGACTTACCAATGCCTCGACCTTCTCATGTACTTTCACTATCATTTCCTCCCAGAAGACCCTAGACAATGGATTTTTAATAAATAATGGACCACAGATGATTAAAAAATTAAATCAGATACCCATAGAACTATTCTCCCCCACTAGAATTGAAATCCAAACACAAATGAAATAGGGTTCTAGACAACCATCCCATAAGATAACTCTCAAGGACAAACCACCTTGAGGGAGTAAAACATCAACATCCAGGAACCCCTCCTCCTATATTTTCCTACACAAAAACCTAATGAAATACCCCATAGGCACAAAAATTCACACAACCCAAACATATGAGTCACAGAATTTCATTCTTCAATGTTAAGACACTATCTTCATTCTATGGAAATTCCTTTCTCGAACAGGTTTTATCACATAAGCATTTATTTGTATTGATTAAGGATCATGTCTTCCCCTACTCATATGTTAGGACATTATCGTACACGAAAAAACAATGAAACCAATCATCTTAGAGAGAACATGGTTCAATAATTACATCAGAAAGAAAAACACATGAGAAATACACAATACAACTGTAATTACTGGGCATGCATATTAGTCTACCACTCTAAATTACTCCACTACAGGACACCATTCATAAAAAAACATGAAACAAGTGAATGGTACGTCCACACATCACCCATACCGATGATACTAGATCTACATTGAATTCTCCTTGAACATTTTGTTTTTCTCAATATCCATATCATCCCAATCAATGACATGGGAGTCATCATGAAGATAATAATAAAGTTGGGATACATGATAGATTTTATGGGACCTCCCCAACTGTGGTGGGTATTTCAACTGATATGCCACCTTGCCAATTAATCCCAACACTCTGAAAGGTCCAATAAACCATGGATAAATAACACTCTCTCTGTCGAACCACCACCACCCACATCAATGGAAACCCATCATAAATACATGATCCCCATCCTCGAACTCCAAATCCCATCTACTTAGATAGACACATGAATTATTCATATCATGTGTTTCATTCATCCTTTCATGGAAAAGCTACACCTTCTCTATCATACTTTGCACCACATATATAAAAAGTACAGGTGCCTAACCAACTTCCGTTCAGCACAATATTGAATGACACAACCTCTAGTGAAAATACGTGAATGGAAAATTTTCAATGGAAGAATGATAGCTATTTTTTTGAAATCTCTTCCAAGGGAAAATGTCACCCCTAAACCCAACTAATGTCCAAAATAATATCCCTTAATAGGTCCTCTTATGCCTTGATGGTCTTTTCTGTTTTACCATCCATTTGTGGTTAGAATAATGTTATTATACGTAACTAGGTGCCAAAGGAATGCCATAATCCCTTTGAATATCACTTCATAAAACATGTATCCCACACTAAGATGATGGATCTTGAAACTCCATTTAGACATTCCACTTCATCAACATAAATCCATGTTTTTTCATCCACTATGCTCGACTCCTTGATCGCCATGAAGTGACCTGATTTCGTAAAAACATACACTACTAACCAAATAGAATCAAATAATCTCTATTCCATAGGTAATAATGTGATGAAATTCATCATGAAGTCATCCCACGTCCACTCGAGGGAATCTGGGTGATAGAACAAACCAATGGGAAACAAGTTCTCAGACTTCACATAGTGGAACACTAATCACATTTCCTCAAACTCCTCCACTTCATGAAATATCCCAGGCCACCATAACTATTTCTGCAATCCAAATTACTTCTTGTAAACTCCAAGGTGTACCGCTAGGCTTGAGTTAATAATCTCACAGGGAACTTCCTCGCTCATTGAAAATGGTATAAACAACATCACATCGAAAAAAATATGATTCAGACCATCCTATGACCATCCACCTAGAGAATTACCCTAATAAACGTGATCATGCATCACCTACACAGATGAGTCTCCCCAATGAGACTCCTCTAACATTTTCCTGAGAGATGGTGGTACCATCATCTAAAAAATATTCCCTTTTATACCATTCATTGTTGTATATATGTGCATGGTATCCAACTCCTCAATCACCCTCCAAGCATCAACAGATTTTCGATCTACCTCCTTCTCTGACTTCTTACTCAAAGCCTCTGCCACAACATTTCCATTTCTTAAGGTGTGGTAGATATCAAAATGATATTCCTAGAGGAATTCCATCAACCACTGCTTCCTCATGTTCAGATCTCACCAGGAAGAGGTAAAACTCATGATCTAATGATCTATGGATACCACAAAGCGCACCCCAATGAGGTAATGTTGACACAACTTTAGTGTGAACCTGACTGATGCTAGTTCTAAATCATGGGTACCATAGTAACATTCATAGGGACATAACTATATAGACTCATATATGATCACTTTACATTGTTTCATTAGTACACACCGCAATCCTTGACATGAATCATTGAAAAGCACCTCAAACATCACCCATTCCTATGGAAGCATGTGCACTGGATCACAAAACAACATCACCAGTAGATATCCAAAAACTACAAAGAACTACTCACTGTACACAAAATCTTGGACTTTTCATGTCAAAGCAATCAATAGGGCTGCTAATCGGGAGAAATCTGGTACGAATCTCTGGTATTGAACTACCAGACTAACAAAACAGTTAATCTATGCCACATTCTTCGGTCCATCAAAGAAACAACTACCTCAACCATTGATCAGTCGAATATTACACCCTTCAATGACAACAAATTCTAATTTATGTGGACCTCCCATTTAAAAAAATATAACTAGGAAAACATTTTATAAATATGGAGGTGTTGAAGTACCTCTTGGATAGTCCTAAGATGGTTGGTATGCTTCTATGCATGCTTCGAGTAGATCTAGTTGTCTTTGATGAATACGATGATGAACCGGTCCCAGAACTCAAGAATGAGAGAGTTTATGAGCTCGAAAATTATGGCTGGTGGATTTGTAACATATAATGACATAAATAAAAAAATTAAATTATTCTACCTACACTTGAAAGCAGTCTCTGGGATGTCACTCTTCTATACCATCAATTGGTGATATTCCGACCGCAGATTGATCATTGAAAACCAAATGCTCCCCTCAGCTACTTAAAATGATCATCTATCCTCAATAGAGGGTTAAAGTTCATGAATATTTCCAGATTCAGTCTCTAGTAGTCTATGATCATCCTTGCACCATTGTCTTCATTCTTTCCAAACTAGACTAGAGAACCCCACTGTGACACACTAGGTCTGATAAAACCCTTCCTCATCACATCATTAATTTGGATCCAAATCTCCTGCAACTCATAAGGGAAAATTGAAATCATATAATCATCAAGTTTTTTGAATATCCCAAACTCAACGTTAGGTCAAGAGGGTAGAGTCACAACCTCCATAGGGAAAACATCTTGAAACTCTCAAACAACTCACAAACCCTTCACCATATCAACATCCATCAATCCCATAGACATCACAGCTAACATGGAATGAAGTTTCTCCATATACCGACTTCTGATCTGACAAATTTTATTTTCAAAAAAAGCTATATGCTGTCATTTCACATTTGATAACATGACACTTCTCTAGAAGAATCGAATTACATTATGAACTCACATAAAATAGTTTATTCAAATTATGACATTGTTTGGAGGCATCTGTAGCATGATGATATCCCGACAGGATTGAGGTGTCACCAAAATTAGTACACATCCCCCAAAAAAATTAAATTAGATAGTCTAACCTCCGATTAGTGTACTCAATACAATGTTCATGAAATTTCTCTCAATATCCAATAATAGTTCAGGGGCTAGACTGGGATCAACAAATGAGTGTGAACCTACGGAATCAAACAAGGAACCAGAAAGATTACTGAACAAATTGATCTTACCTCTAATGATCACCGACCATACTGGAACTACTCCTTATACTGCGTGTAACTTCCCACGAGCAGGTGAATTTCCCCTTGTCTATCGTCCTACTCTCTGATGATTCCTTGATCATGTTCCTTGAGGAGCACCTATAGGTCATCCTCCTCTTACGTCATCCACCCTTGGTGGAGGAGGACCATATTGTTCATGTTTCCATAAATGCCTCACTGGAAACTACTATTAAGGAAAGAACTAAACCATCCCCCTCCACCGTACTGAGCTCTAGTCGAGCACTATCCTTCAAGTTTAACACATCCCTTGTAAGAAAAACACCTTGTCTCTAGTACCATGGGAAAAGGACAAGGACAAGAGGGTCAGAACTGAAACTACTAGGGTTGGCTCCTTGATGGTTGAATCCTAGAAGGACTTGATTCTAAACACTTATTACTAACAACCTTCCACTTTGGAGAGATCAGGTGACTTTAATACCTTGATAGACCTCCTGTTATAAAATACATTACACTACCTCATCCTTCATATAAAACCCTTTGTATGTCGTTTCAGTGAAAGGAGTAACCACATACTAAAAAGAAGGACATAATGCCTCTTATAAGCACATCACCTGAGAATCCTCATCTGGAAAAAGATATATAGAAAAACATAGGGGAACCTTGAACAAGATCCCCAATTAACTGAATGAAAACTCCTCTACCGGATGGTGATTGTCTCCTTCTTCATATCAGCATTCATCTTGGAAGAAATGAATTCCACCCACAACTCCTTCTAAATGAAATACCTCAAAAAATCGGTCTCATTCCTCATCCTGAGATAAATCATTCAGCACTGACACACATCTCTCCTCATCTGGGTCACAGCTAGAGGATCCTAGTACTCTGTCAAATCCCGGATCAAGCTAAAAGTGAACACCAACTCCTTAAAAAACCCCATATCTACTTTATTGAGATATTAACATCATAGTTTCCCAGAGTATGCTATTGGAATTCTTGAAGTGTCTTCTCCCACAGATCATCTCCTACCACTTGATTGACCCTCCGCCAGTCAAATGGGTCGGCCAACAAACCCTCCTTTAATCTTAATAGATATGGTCAGTGTTAGGGAGCCACAGCTGAAAGGAAAACAAGTAACTCCTATTATCTTGGGGTGTGGAATTTATTTGGGATTCATTTTAACCCATTTTTTACTTTAATTTATCGAAAACACCCAAAACAAATAAGAACACGAGTCATCAAAAGGCATGCACGTTTCCATGGGTGTCTACCGCTAATCGATGTAGCCTCAATTGGTAGTTTTATATTCATTTAGTCCTTTCATTAAAATATGGTAAGCCATTAAATCCCATTTCATAGCCAGTCTTTTCTTTCATATATGATTCACCATGATCACCTCTCACTATTTCCCTACAAACCCATGTAATCCTCACTATTAATAAATCTAAACTCCATCCTCTCTCAAACCCATCTCCTTTTAATGAATTATATCATGACCCTACATAAAGAAGAAGGTAGGGATAACAATATTTTTAGTCCTTCCATCCTCATGATAAAGTAGGGATAATGACCCCACATGTCCCGACCCAAATAATCCTGGGGGTGGTGACCAACACCATTGGTGTAGATATCTCACAAAAGTGGGATATATTTTCATTTTATAGTAACAAATATCAAGAGATATGATTTATTAACATCAAAAAACACAATTTAGATATATATAATGAAACCATAATCAATACCACATGAAAATTCAAGTTAAACATCTTGAAAGACAATGAAAACTAAAATTTACAAAAATAAAACTATACAGTTACGTAGAAACTATTCCCTTTATCCTAGCTAGTTTGCTAAAGCCCGGTACGTGTAATCTCCCATAAAACCTAAAAACACTTTAATATACATAGGATGAGCATAAAATTATACTCAGTAGGGGGATCCAAATTCACCTGTGCATAAGTGGGAGAAGCATACTAATGCCTTTGTGACAAAACAACAAAAACTCAAAAGCACCTAACAAGGTTTACTATCCACCCCAAACTCTTCAATGAACACTCACCAAATAACACAATTTATGTAAAGTAGTATGCACATTAGTATTTATGTACCATGGAACACTACCCCCTAGTTAACTGCTCATCCATAACAGAGAACATCCAAACCCTACCATGCTCTTCGACAAGCCCTGTGGTCACAACCTTCATGCATACACTTGAGTCACACACCACATCACATCCTTATTGAGGACAGCGGGTGGACAACCACTCCATGTCCAGCCCAAAAAACACCTGGGAATTATCTTGAAGACACCTGGGAAGCAAACCACCTTTCACCTAGCCAATATCTTTAGACTTTTATTAATCATCAAACCATTACATCATACAGAAAGCGTCTTGGGTGATCAATACATAAAAGAGGGATCAGTGTAATATCAGTAACTAGACATTCATCCTCCCACTAGGTTGTTGGGAAATTCATCCTCCCCAATGATAATGGGGGTGTTTGGAACATAGAGCTCAACATGAGTGGGGTTCATATAGAAAACATAAGTTACTAAAATATCATATATATATATATATAGGTAACAAACACTCAGACTATCCTATGGGATTCCAAATATACCACTAACACACTCAAAACCACCTTTAATGCTACCCCAAAATTCACATGACACCACGAGATTTGGTTTTTTGAATGCCACTTCCCTACAATCCCAAACTCTAAACATACCCCCGATCGATTCATTAAACCAAATGTCATTAGGAACTATCAAAACATTCATTTATTTTTTATGATCCCATCCTAGGAAATTACCACACACTAGAAACATTATAAGGAAAGGAAACTATACAAACTACTACCCAATACATATATGGAATGTATGAAAAATGATAAGTGAACCCATTCTGACACTCACAAAATGAAATCAGAAAATTGCCATGTTCTATAGTCCCACATCCCCACCATTTCTTAGATACAGTCCCACAACATAAAAAATCCATCCATTCCACAATCAATCAAATTTTCTATATGGGGTCCCATTACACATCCTGAACCACCTCACTCAAAAATACCACAACAACAACCACTAAACCACAACCCCTCTAAACACAAATACCACACCCATTTCATATTACCAACTACTCTGACCACCCATGATCCCACAAAAATGCTACCAATAGCTCAACCATATAACCCTCATAAAATAAAAAACCTAAATAATACCCACACAACACATATACCAAAAAAATTGAGTTTATTTGGATTTAGAAAACCAAGGTTCTTTATATCCAATTTGATATACTATGGTGATAAAAAACCATGTTTCCTCCTAGGGGATCCTTTTAATTTAACTGAGTATACAAGATTAAACAGATTTCAGATTACATTTATATCAAGTGAATCATTTTAAATAATGAAGCATCAAAGGTGTAAAATTGAATACCACCAATGTCCATGATTTTTAGAGGGATACAACTCATAGAAATCACATTACAAGGAAATATAATAGAAAAAATAAAGTGATCATCGACATCTTATTCAATCCAATTTATTTATTATTATTATATTATTTAAGGTGGATATAGTTGTTTTAATGAGAGGAATTATGTATACTACCCCTGCATGAAACATAATTAATGGAGGATGGAGGAATCCCTACCTGTAACAATTGGTCACCAAAATTCAGCTTTGCACCAAAATAGGGGTCACACGTGCATGATTCTCCCAGGAAAATAGAACAGGGGGTCTAAATCATAGGTATATGGATTGTCTGCAAAAAAAGGTTCTACACACCAAAAGAGAAAAGTTAATAGAGTACCTAGGCTTTAGAAAAATATAGATCCTATATCAATGGAATGAAATAGTTACATGGACATTAAAATCGGATCATGGCTATGACCACATAGTTTTACTATTTCAATGTCCCCAAATAGTTTTGAAATTATGGAAAAAATTAATATCCTTTGAAAAGCCTTCTGGAATTCCCAAACATGGCTTCAAAATCTATTTATATTACATAAAAAAAGTGGCGATAAAATGAAAAAACTAGGAAAATCATGAAAAAAGTCACCAATTGGTGAGTCACAAATTGATATCCAGTGATAGTGAGTCACCGACAGTGAGTCATTTCTGGTGAGCTAACAACGTTATGCCACAGACGCTGATCCACCAAAATTTCCTACCTATTCCTGACTCACTAACTCCTTAAATCACTAATGCCCTGACTCAAATATTCCCTTGACATGCTGATGCCTAATCTAACTAATTCCCTGACTCACCGACACCCTAACTCACTAATGTTCTTACTCACCGACTCCCAAACTCCCTAATTCCGCAACTCACTAACTATACAACTCATTGATGAATTGACTAACAAATGCACTAACTCATTTATTCCCTCGAAGTACTAACGCATTGACCTACTAATTCTTGTAACCCATCTATGCAGCCACCTACCAACACCTTCTCCTATTAATGCTCATCCTACCAATTCCTTGACAAACTGACCACTCACCCTACAGACACCACTATCTACAGATTCCCCCAACCTACATTTCCCTTATAGAACACCCCATGCACCAAATTTTTATAATTTAATGGACATTAAATTTCAAGCCAATACAATAGATCATAGAGTTTACATATTTTTATATGATAGTTTTTATTCATAATATCATAAATATAAATATTAATGAATGAAATTTGAATATATATCATTGTATTGAGACAAAATTAAAGCACTATTTGATAAAATACATCATTAAATAATAATAAATATTTTCGAGGATATAAAATGTTTCAGAATATAGAATACATTGGAGGAGAATAAGACATGTGTGCACATATATTAATAGAGCTGAGGAAGTTTGAAGTAACTAAAAAAAAGAAAAAATACATGATAAAGTAATCTATTCCAAGTAGATGTTGAAGATATAGAATAATGTAACATGAGAACACTGGATCCTATTTATATATTATGGAAGATCATTCATAGGTAGTAAAGAAGAATCCTAAATTAAAATGATTTATTTAAATCATTATATCAATGCTTAAGGATTTCGATAATGGATTTTATTATTAATCAAGTAAAAAAAATTATAGTTGGGTTGTATAATAAATCAGTGATGTATTGATTATAGGTGGAATTTATAAAAAAACATGATAGGAGAATAATCAAGTGGGGTGTGAAGCCATTTGTTTACTAATACATTCAATTATTTTGTATAACCAATTTCTATTTTATTTTAATAAGGATATGATGTAATTGATATAAATATTAGAGTATAGAAATATAAGATTGGGTGACTGACCAATTCCACAATGAATAATATTTTATTTTAATAATATTATAATTTTTTGGTTAAATAATATCTATATTTACTGTTTATGTGGAAATGATATAATGTTAATAAAGGTAAAATTTATGCTTCACCAGACCACATCAGATTAAATTAATAAGGACATTCTTTCATATTAAAAAAAGAGAGAATTTATTTTCCCCCTCCAACACTATGTATTACACTATGATTAGTGAACAATATGATGTATTAGATATAATCCCCCCTATGATGATCTAAATATTTTAGATATAGATAATCATAAATGAATAAATGTTGTAGGTTTTCTCACATTCGATATGATGAATAGTCACCTCTTGAGATATGTGATTCCACCAAACCTGTTATCACACAAACTATATGTGTGATATTATGTTAAAAATGATTCACATCAAATTTTTTGAATCAGTTTTAATTACTCATTTTTATAATAAAAATATGAATTTTAACACAATGAACTAAATTTAGATCTTTTACTATCTATCAAAAAATTTATTAAAAATATCATAGGTATAAAGGCTTTTTAATGTTCTTTAACAAATTAAATAGATGTTATCAAGAAAATGATAAACTCCATGTTTCAAAATTTTAAATTTTATGGTGTATGATTAATTATAATAAAATTAGTGATGATGATAACATTGATTATTTTTTCAATTGAATGATATTTAGAGTAACATTCATGGTTTTTGTGAGATTATAGTAGACTCCACCATGGTCAAAAATCTCATGAGAGATTTTTATATCCAATTTGGCTTCAATAATTTTGGTATGAAAGAAAGGATGGGTATTTAATTGAATGGGGAAGGAAATATTCTTATAGATTATTTGAAAATAAAATACCATGTTTCCTATATTGGTATGAATGTTTACATATCCTTCAATGATAATGGAAATGGAAAATCCAAATAAGAGGAAGTTAGAGGATTAAATTATTTTGAATATGTGGATGATGATTTGAACTTTTGTAATTTTATATTTCATTAATAAATGGAATTCATAATGGCAATGTAGAAATTAATTGCCAATCAAATTAAGAAGATATGGAATCTTGAGGAATCTTGATATATTAAAAAAGACTCTGAAAAAAAGAAAACTATTAACACTAAATCCGATGAAGAATAATAGAATATCCAAAAGAAGAATAAGTGGAATAATGGTAAAAATAATTTCATTTTAAACAAATGGATCATGATGAGTAAAAATGACCATTATAAATTAATATATTTATTTATATTTGATATAAATTTTTGATTTGGTGAGGGTCTGCTTCTTTCCCTGATCTGAGTTTTTCAGACATGTATATGAGATTTAGTTGTGATGTTGGGTCGAGGTTAGATCTGGATTCATTTTGTGGTTGTTCTACATTGGTGGTGCGACAACGACGTGGTATCAATGACAGGTTTGATGTCTTTTTCTATGATTTTGACAATATTGTGCAGGATGATCGGATAGTAGATGATTTTTTTGTTTTGATGGGGACTTGAAATTCACCAAATGAAGATGGGGGATTACTGCATACTTTGGTATTTCATCACTGTTTGATGTTTTTTTGACATTTATAGTATGTAATTGTCTCATTTTTTATGAAACTATTTATTGGGATTCAACAAGATGTTCTCTTTCATAATTGTCCCCGCTCTTTGTACTTTTTTCTTTATTTTTAATAAATATTTATAGTTTTTTCATCTGACTGAGCATTCCTTGTTCTACAACCAATGAACTATATTTTTTAAAATGAATGTATAATCCTTCAAAATAATTCCCGATATAATTTACATTAATATATGAGATCGCAATTCAAATGATCATATTGGTGTTGTAGAAATTATGAAAAAACTATTCACTCATTCCTATATTATATGAATCTTCTAAAGACATAACATAAACCAATAGTGGGTTATAATAGGAGAACAAGAACTATGTATCAATGGAAACATGATTCTTTTCAAAACACAAGTAATATATCATCATGAAAAAAATTTCTTTCATAATTTTTTATAGATTTTGTTTTTATTATTTTCAAATAGTTTAGTAGTTCATGAATATGATACATGTAGATTTTCCCAATATAGTAAAAGGGATCAAAATTCACAAGTCATGTATTATCAGTTATGAGAATCCCAAGAATATTGATCAAGAGAAAAGAGAATTCCTTATTGTTAGGATAAAGTAAGTAATGATATATAGGTGAAGTGAAAATAGTCTATAAACGATGAATTAATGTATCATTATAGGATGATATAGACCTTCATGATGATTTTTTCACTAGGGATGTTATGAATTTTTTTAATGGATTTTTGTATTGTCTGGTTAGTATGTCAATGTTATATATGATTGTATAATAATTATATAATCCATGCAATTATTAAAAGGATAATGATCAAAGAATAAGGAAATGAAAGTTCATTGAAATATATGGTGAATACAACTACATTACACAATGAGTAATTTTATGAGGAGAATATGTGAAAGAAACATGTTTTTAACTTTCATAGATAAAACATTCATATAGTTCCTAAGAATGAGTTTCTATGGACAAGGAAATTATTTTAGTCTCACTGTTACTTATAAGGTTAAAAGGTATCCCTCATTATTCAATATTAATCCTATATATTTTCTAATATTCCCTAGGAATTGAATGGTGAAATATTTATTTTTCACTATATAAGAGAAAATATGAAATGATTCCTATTATATCCCAATATCCTTGAGGTTATGAAAATTAGTGAATTCATGATGGGAGGAAACATGATATGTTGATGTTAGAACATTGAAATAATTTTCATAATTGAAAATATATTATTATTTGATATCCCTATTAAATAATTAGAATGATATACTCAATCACACTTAAAACCATTATTTTTATTTGTACAAAAAAATCATTATTAATGGGGGATATTTATGGACAGACATATGAGAAATATGGGAATTTTTTTTGATTACATTTGAATTTTTTTTTGTGTTTTTTAAGATGTTTATGAATTGATATTGTTTCCACAAATATATTTTCTTAATACCTCAACACTGAGATTCTTACAATAGTACCACATTTATGGTTAGTTATGGATAAAATTTACAGCCTTGTTTATATCCATATTGTGTTCTATTCCATTCAATACCAAGTAGACATCGAGTGAAAAATATAAATTATATTTATTCCGAAGAATCATTTATTGTATTATATTCTTCATATGTGGATTAATTAGGTGCAGTAGATGACTTAATATCATGTGTAAATATTATAGGAAGATAACCACAACACATTTCATTTCAGTTTTTATCTATAATGTTGAGACATATAAATCTGTGGAGATCAACGTATTGAAGTATGTGATTATTGGTATTATAAATAAATTAATTATGAGTTATTGAAGATCATATGTACAAATATGATTTTTTGTTAATAAATCAATATGTTCTTTGGTATGGAATGTGATAGTGATTCTTGTTGGGTTAAAATTGATCCATATGTTTGTATTATATGTAATTCATGATAACACATCAATGTAAATGAGTTGAATGGCGTTGATATTTTCAATGAATATCCTATTGTGATTCCAGGTCAAATAGGGTGCCTACATAAAGCTAATTCTATTAT
Source organism: Viscum album (assembly GCA_963277665.1). Classification (NCBI taxonomy): domain Eukaryota; kingdom Viridiplantae; phylum Streptophyta; class Magnoliopsida; order Santalales; family Viscaceae; genus Viscum; species Viscum album. Next base: position 21,860,413 of record OY728120.1, on the reverse strand, counting down.
TAATCTTCTTGCATAATGGTAAATGACTACTTAATGAAGGATATAAAAAATTTATACTACCTTTATAAAGGTCACATTATATTTGTTGTGTTAATTAAAATAAAATATTTTCATGCTAATATTTTGGTAACAACAAAATTTATTTAGTTATATAATGGTGGGTGAATGTTTTAGACTATTCATATATGGATTTTAGAAATTGGATTGGATACATAATGGTATGTGGATACCTAGTTAAATATATTATTGTGTTTTTGAATCATATTTAATTTTTATTTCCATCGAAATGTAATATTTAAAAAATTATTTTGTACTGGGTTATCCAAGATCTTTCAAATGTTAATGTATTATTGAAAAAAAATATTATTTTTTTAATGGTTATCAAAAAAATCAGTGATCTACATAATGGTAAAATAGATATTGCATCATGTTAATTTTAAAATTAAAACAATTACGATAGATTAAGTAATATGCACATTAGGGTTTCCAATTTTCTATATAATAGTTATTTAAAATTTTATAAATTTTTTGATTAAATGACATTGTTATCACTTATGAAAATTAAAAGAGGACAGTCCTAAGATTTAAAAAATATATGAAATATATTTTTTATAACACTAGAATATTTTTTGTAAAACATTATGATTTATATATATTATTATAAGAATTTATTAACTTGATCTATGTTTCATAATAATTAAAAAAAAGTGTATGTTGAAAATTATACTGGGAGAAAAGATGACATTTCTATAATAAAAAATTTTAAATATTTTTTGAATTGGTTATGATGACTATTTTATGATGATATTCATTGGAAAAGTTACATTATAACTCATGGATTGTTAATCAACCTGAAATAAAGGGAAAATTATTAATGATAATATGTTAATTATAGATAGGTCACCATAATGTTGGATTTTAGTAGAGAATAATATATTCAATTGTATGAATATTATGTTGTATGAAATGGAAAATTTTAAATGTTGACATGATTAAAATGCATAAAAGTGATGCTCCACATAAAAAATAAGCATGATTCGATGAGTATAATGATATAAATTAATAAAAATAAACATATTTTATAATGATTAAATGAATGTGGAATCCTAAAAACTAATGGTTATTTAAATTTAGAAACATAACAATGATTTATGTTAATATGAATGATATTAAATTGGATACTTCAATGATTTAAATGATAATATATACTACTTCCATAGATAATGGATGATTAAAATTTTGATCATTTAAATTAATATTCATGATATTGTTAATAAAATGGTGTGTATTATAAATAATATTATATTGATTTTGGTTAATATAAAATTCAAGAACATTGTTAGAAAAATACTAAGAGATATGATTATATACATAATTAATTAAAGAGAAAGAATTTGACATTACACACCATTATTGGAAAATCAGGTTACTATGCCTAAGTAATTATAGAGTTGGTGAAGAGCAAGATCACTCAATATCTAAAATACAATTAAATAATTATATAATGATTATATTAAATTGTTTGTGATCATTGATGAAATATACATGACTGTACATGATCATGTAACTTTGTTGGGTAAGATAATTCCTAATAATAACATATATAAAATTATTTAGAAGAACATTTTTTATCTTTGGATAAATGTTTATGTACCTTGAAAAATTTATGTGTAACTAGTTATGTAAGAAGGATTTAGATTTTCATTGTATAAAAAAATTGTAAAATAATTGTTGTTGGATGTGGTTTATCACTAGACAAGATGGGAGATTAAATTATTACAGTGTATAACCACCTGATGATGAAGAAATATTATTTAGTAATATTACTAATAACTCTTATGTGTGACTCATGATCTATTTTAATAAAAAATTAGATTATATTAGAGAAAAAATTATATGAGATGTATAACCAATTGTTTAAGAGAATTAGAATTTGGAGGACCATAGATAATCATGTTTTTTGAAAATTCTCTATTTATACTACAGAAATCATGATTTTTAGATAATAATGATTAGAGCAATGCTACTTTAACTATCCATTGTGTATAGACTGAAGAAATGTTGAAATTTTTTAATAAGAAAAATAAATCATTGATTTACCATCTCACTCACTCAGTAATCCTTCCACGTCTATGAATTTCATATTCTTACTTTGGTAGGGTTTTCCACAATGTGGTAATTTAGTTGATTTTAATGAAAATAGTTTAAACTGTTAATGACATATCAGAATTACTATATTATTATTTAGTGTACTCATAATTACATATAAAAAAATATAATATAGAATGTGTAATATATAAAATACCAAATGTATTTAATGGAAAAGTTAATGTTATAATCACTCCATACATAATAGCAATGGATTCTATATAATTAGATTATTTTAAAAAATAATGTGGGGAATGATACAATTGGAAAAGTAAATTGAAACATTTACATTATTTAAATGATAAATATAAAACCATTTTTATATCTTATTAAGAATAACTAGGCATGGATTAAATCAAATTTTTAGATATCATAGTTTCTGAAAGATATATTACCACTACTAAAAAATCATTATATAATAAATGAACTGATAAAATGGGGACCTTAACCTTTATCGTTCCTTATAATCTTATTCCTTTATTATGTCACTATAGAAAAAAATAAGAGGGGTATTTAGAAAGTAAATAGAGAAAAATAGATATTAGAAAGACAGAAAAAGTTTTTTGAATTAATGAATGTACATGATGTGCAAAAAAGGAAATTATACACTTATTTTTAGATATTTTTAATGATAATATGGTATCAATTGTAAAAAAAACATTTATTTTGAGGAATTAATGTAAAGAATTTATATAATTTTTTTTAGAATAATTTTCCATTAATCAATGAAATAAAAATTCAATTATTATAATTTTTAATTTTTGACTGATGTAATGTATAAATAATCATTTTAGAGATTTAATATGTTATAAAAGGTAATGGGTCAACATTGTGTAAGAACATAGGCAATCACCAAGACATTTAATTTATTTCTTATTACCTAAATTAATAATATAAATAATTATTAATGCTATATATATTAATATTTTTAACTTGAATATAGTCAAATTCATTCTATATTATTGTTTATAAGATAAAATTTTAATTAAATTTCCTATCAAATATTCAATGAAAAGTAAATATTCAATTATTATTATTATTTAAACTAAATTATCATTTATATCCTATATTAATATATTATATAACATAATTAATTCATATAAACATTATTTTTATATATGTAACATATTGCATCATATTTTACCATGTTTCAAAGTTTATCAATGTATTTCAATAATTAAAAAACATTAATAATATAAAAATTAATTAAGTTATTCATTTTACTTACATTAACTCATTAAATTTTGTATATATAACTCTATATCCAAGGAAATATAGTATTTTAATAAAATATTTCAATATATATGAAATTATATATCAATGTAAGAGATAATATTTCACATATAATTAAAACAAAATTCTATGTGAGGAATTAAATATAGAATAAAATAATACATTCAGAATTATTTATAATAAATTATGTGAATGGATATTTAATTAAGTTCCTTTTATATTCATGATTAATCATATAATGGCCATTACGTTTCCATGATTTTTTTTACGAAAGCATATTTTTACAAGACCCAATTTTAATTTAACAAAAATCCCCAGATGGAACAAATGACTATCTCAAGAAGAAAATTATATAATTTAACATTAATGTATCCTAAAAAATTATCTGAGATATTTTAATACCATACCAGATATTATTTTATTTAAAATTCATATATAATGTTAAATGCTATTTATTATCATTTATATATGATTAATTTGAAATAGTCATTCAAAGAATTCCATTCAATGAACATATATATTATTCGGTATCTTTTATATAGTATTTCAACCCAATTAACATTAAATATAAAATTATATATATGTATATATTTTATTTTCATACAATTTAATTATGAATTAATTTAATGGTGAATTGTTTGTGTAATTTTTATTATTTACTATCATGGAATTCCCAATGAAAAAATTTTATATTTAATTTCATCATTATATGGTATGAAAATAACAATTTGAATAATTATTAGAGGGTTTATGAGGAAAGGAAACAACACATCCCACTAAAAGTTACATTTGATCCATATCATAACTCCTTAAAAACTATAGAAATATAATTCTCATTTTTTGATAAATAAATAGGTATATGTTTCCTTTATATATCCTTTATAATCCCTTGTATCCTCTGAATCATATGATTCTTCTATTGAACATTAACTATACATGATGACATATATTTAAATTATTTCTTCTCAAACATACCTCATTAATTTAAGAATAATGATATAATAAATGGAATACAAATGAAAATTCAATTATAATTCTTCCAAAATTAAAAGTATTATTTCATGTAAAAATAAATTATTTTCTAAACATCTCATATATAATTTACATTTTCCACTTTTTTATATATGATGTGATCATTCATTCAATGTGAATTATTTCTATACATAACATGTTTTATTTATTGTCAATATACATGATTAGTTAACTACATTTACATTGAGTATATTATAGTGATTTATGGACTCTATGATGCAAGATTAGAAACATTTATTCATAAAGTGGATATTTTTTTGATATATAAGCATGAATGATTTCATGTATAGAAAAGAAAATCATCTTGGGAAGAAAAAAAGACAAATAGTATTTTCCGTGAAGGAATGATAAAAATGATTTCACATTATAATTTCAGATAACTACGGAATTATATACATTATTTTCAATAGATATAAAAGAATATGTGGAAAATTAATATATTATTTATTTAATTATATTGAAGAAAACTAGTGTAATGCATCACCTTGATTATTAATATTGTGAAATAATTACTAACTGTATTTTATATAGAAAAAAGAATTCATGTGTACAAAAGGATACAGATCTCCAACAAATACTGTCTAAATATATGGTTTAGTTTCATGGGAATTTGATAATATATGGTTATGAATTATTCTAATGATTATATGTTCAGGAACTCTATAACACATCATACACATGTTTTTTACTTCTATCCTATATGGGAAAGAATAATTAAATGTCATGATAAAATTTTGAGTTTGACTATATTCAAACAAATCATGATGAAGCCTAGGATATTTTTTTATAATTGAATAATTTAAATTATTATTGATATTTAAACACACAATAATATTAATTAATCTATCTTGAAATGTAGAATAATGTTCTCCCTTATACAACAGTCAATGATGGAAAACAACATGTCTTTACTATGATTTATTCATATATTTTATAAACATCGGATACATAAAAATTAATATTTCAATAATATGTAAAAATTACATAATAAACACATGCCATGAATATTGGGAATGAATAGTTTCACATGGTAATACAGATTCAAAATTGGTTAATACCATAAATGATGAATAGTTAAATAATATGTTTTATAGGGTGATGAATTATATTACACATTAATCTTGATTTTATATTTTTATAAATATTAATATGTTCCTGTTGTTATATTTTTTTATTATTACCTCGGAGTATTTATTATGTATTTTAACTAATTTTAGCATTAACAATGAAAAAATTATAGAATGATGATGACACATTAATTTTAAATGAATTCTAGATATTGCATTGAAAAGAGTTAGGTGACAATCTATTTTAGTCATGTTTCATTGTTCATCAATTTTTCATTCAAATTATTGATTAAACTTATAATAAAATATAGATAAATATTACCCCATAATGTGTGGAAAATCAATATTTATTTTTTTGGATCATTTAGGGATTATTGATGAAGATTTTATGATATTTATTCTATGATATTTTACCTGAGTTTCACAATGTGTTACAAAAAATAGTTCCCATTATGTCACGATTTAGTTAGTTCAATAAAAACATGTAATTGATTATACTATTTTTAAGGAATATTTTTGGAAAACCTTAAGATATATTTTATCATATTTTCATTAATTATTCAATGGGTAAAATGGGTAAATATCAAATGAACTAATATGATGACATATAGTATTTTTAAAATATTTATTATTATTGATGTATATTTAGATGTATTATTTATCTCAATAAATGGATTATAATACTATTATAAAAACCAATATTGATTTCACATTGTTAATGGAAAAAATGATATAAATTCACTAATAAAATGGGATTGAGAGAATAATAATTCACACAACATTTTTTATATGTGTGTAAATTGATAAAGGTATAGATTGATCAAACATACTAATCATAATTTAATTTTAATTTCAATGGAATACATATAGTATTTTAGGGAAACCTATCTACTGAATCACCCAATTTAATTATTTTCTATAATAAGATGTGATAGTTTGATGTGTGATAACAATTTCTAAAGAACTAGGATATTTATAATGTGTGAAACATGAAATCCATTTATCAATGTGATTTAAAATTTTAATCTCCCAATACATTTTCATTATCATCACCATTAACTTCTAGATTGAATACCAATTTTATAACCACTATTAGGATAATTATTTTTGGAAAATGTGGGATTTAGTGGGGAATAATATATTAGAAATTGATGAGAGGGTTCCCCTAATTCAAAGAGCTTGGGAATCTCTTAAAAGAATATAAAATATACTATTAATGATATAATAGTAATAAATGAGCAATAATAAATTAATTTATAAGACATGTTTAATATTTATTTTTAATAATTAAGGTATTTTGTATTTTTTAATTGATTATTACTTTTCAATAAAATTTGAAAACATATTTCAGATTCATATTTTCATAATTTTTTGTATACATTTTTTGTTTTATTTATTTTAGTCACTATTATATTTAATAATATCACATTGTTTATAAATTTTATCATGGTTTTAATAGGTGATACTATTTTTTTTACATGTTCATAGATTTTCATATTTGAAATGATTTATAATGAGCTTTTTTTATTTAAAAATATAAATTTTTTGTTTTTTAATATGCAATCTTTAATGATGTAGTGAAATTAAATTAATATCACAATATTATTTCAGTGTTTTTTTATTTTGAAAAGTCAATTCTATGTGTAACATCCCAAGTAAGTAATGAATAATATATATTTTTTATCTATGTCTATTAATGAATTAGATATTGTTTTAGAGGCTTAAAATGAGAATAAATCCAATCTTAAGCATGGAATACACTAATATTTTTAAAAGATTGTTTTACTTCCTTTCGATGGAAAACCATATTTAAATCAAACTTTTAACAATTTTATAAGATCTATATGTCAAAATAAACTTATTATTTATTATTGGGACATTGAAATTTACTTTGGATAAATTTCTGGTATTTTTCTGATAAAGATATTTTTTTTAATGAATAGTGAAAAATGTTGTATTTTAATTCAAAACCTCTTTTGAATATAATTTTTTCATATGATTATATTATCTTTTTAATTGTTTTTAAATTGAAATTAGAAAATATTTTTACCATTTAATATAATGATGGTCATTGGAATTAATTTCACATTGAAATTGGACTTAAACTAGTGTCAATCTTTTGATACTTATTGTTTCATAAAAACACGCTATTTGCTCTCACAACCGGAATTAATTATTAAATTAATTAATTTAACTTATATTTTTTTAATTTTGTGAAATAGACATAATTTTTGAATTCGCAATATCAAATATAGCTTAGGGTGATGTTTTGGTATTTTTCTGAAAAACTTCAATTTTTGATGAATAGTGAAACCACTAAGTGGTACTTAAAAAACTGATTTTTCGTTTAAATGATATTTTACAACCTATGTGTTTTTGAATTTAAAAAATCCGACATAAAAGGTTTTCATTAAGAAGTAAAATGTGTATCAATGGGATTAAAATAATTTTTTGGTGAATAGTAACTTTTAAATTTTAAATCACAATTAGAGGTAATTAGTGTAATTTAAGGTAAGAATAATGTTTTAAAAATATGAAATGAACTTGACACATGTCTTACCCTTATTGGATGTGTCATGGACAACCAAGACAATCCATGGGTCGATTTTCGGGACCCCATGGAGCCACATGGGTTAGATAATGACATTAATGCCTTTTATTTTAAGTGAAAGTAAAAATGACACAAACATGAGTTGTTTTAATAAAACAATTTTTAAATGAGGTTATAAAAGTCATATTTTTGACTATAAATATTCATTGGAAAGATAAAATGATTTCCTCCATCATGATATTTTTTTTATAATTTTTATACATTACATAAATTAAATTATTTATGACATCATAATGATGTCGCGATTACCTCATTAATAAAGGATTTAAATAAAATTAAAAGATAATGTTAGAACTATAACTTACACTTGTCAAAGAACTATAGGATGTGTATATTTAGAACTCTTATCAACTTATCCTCAAAATAAATCAATTTGGGACCTTTAAAATCCGAAACTCATTTGAAAATAAAGTAACCTTTTATACCTTTCCAAGAGTGCCCCTCCTCTCCACTTATAAAAGGCCCCCACCTCTACATCCTTACCCACACCTCTCAAGCCTTTGGCATAGCCAAACCCCACCCATTTTGTCTCTCCACATCCCTATATAACTCTTAAATGCTTAACATTGGGCATAAGTCTTCCCAAGGAAGCCTTTGAGCTCAAATCAAAAAGAGTTACCCGATTTAAAGGTAGTGTCTTCTCTTGTGTTCTTATGTTTTATTTTGCTTCTCCAACCCCAAAAACTGTTTTTATTCATTTCTTTTGTAATAACACCAGTATCTTCCATATACTAGGATGTTGTTAAAAGAAGTATTCGAGCTACACTTACAGACACCTACATCTAATGTTTAAAGAACATACTGTTTTTGTGGATGGAGAATTTATACCTCACGAAACGATGATTGTTCAATATTCTTTTAACACCTTCAAAGGTGGCCATTAAGATGACACTATATTTATATATGATATATAATATTTTTATGTTTTAATTAAGCTTCTTTATTTTTCATTTATGTCATACCTTTAGGGTTTCCATTATGGGTAAACGTGATATCTTCATTTTAGGAAGTGCGGACTACCGCCCCTCAAAGTGATTTGATTCGTTAATTCCATATGTGGGAATTATAAAGGACGTAATTAATAATATTATATATGATATCATAATGGAATTATAATATACCTTTATATCATTATAATTACATTCCATAAAATACGAAATAGAAATGAAAGTAGCGTTCATGCGTACGTACGGCTTACCGTCTCCATGGACGGTGCATTTCATTTCTTACCTCTAAACGTTATGTAATATTACAAATGCATGTATATACTAGATATATATGATATATATGATATCTACATCATGAGTATTACTCTGGATATACTGGATACATGAACAACTTGTAATTATAAAGAGTTTATTTTTGACACAAGTACCAATGATCGATAAAATGACCGTCATTAACTTCAATAATTACATAGTGTTCATGACATGGTAATAAGTGATATAAAAGGAATAATGAACTTGAAAAAGGTTCTTAAGAAAGTATAAATTAACTCAAGTTTATTATTCAGGAGGTTAAAGAATGATCGAGTCAAGTTGGACCCAAGGTATGGGACTTCGTCTCAATCTCCTTTCATTGAGGCATATTTTGTTTTATACACAACCTTCTTTTATTCGGTGTATAAACCCCTTTTACTTTTACGTTTATCCAAAAGGAATCTTTTTTTATATGAATCATTTTACTAAACGATAGAAGGGAATGTTTTTGTCGTACGTATGCGGCGACAACGACATCTCCGCAGCCCAGACCATTACTTGAGTTTCGGCTTCCTCTATAAGCCATATATTTTTTTAAAGAAAAATAAATACCCTATTTTACTTTTCTTTTATTTCGGTATTGAAAATGGTTTTCATAATGTTTTTATTAAATCAATGTTTTGTATTGATATCTTGTGATTGAAATGTGGAAATGTTATCTTTCCTTTATGAATGTTTTATGTGATACTATTATGTTATGGTTCTTGGGAATTGTTATCAAGATGGGTGGTTCCATGATAAAATAAGGGAGGGTGAGCCAGATATATCTCTCCAATGCATTGGGTAACATGAATGAGTTAAACGTTAAGGTTTCTCTGAAGAGATTTAGGTAATATACTGTGATGGGTATTCCAAATGTAACCAAGAGGGTTACTCCATACGTAAGAATGTTATGAATGCCTCAAGTTACCTTTATATATTTTGATTTCTTGGATTTATTAATGATTTTACGAGGTTTGTTAAAGTGATTATGTTTAATGAGTAGAGTATGATTTCATTGATTCTTGTGTATACATGTTCTCATGTTTCCTTTCCATATTTTTATATCCCTTTCTGAGCATTTTATGCTCATCCCATGTTTTTGAAATGTTTTTCATAGGTCACGAGAAGGGTACATGATATGATGATAGTGTCAAGGAAGTGTCAAGAAAGAATCCATGTTTTATTTTAAATATGTTTCCGTTGATGGGAAAAATGAATAATATCATTTATGTAACCACTTTGTTTAAATATGGAATGTGATGTAAGTTTTATGATATTATTCTCTAACACTCTAAACCTGAAAAGATCCTCATTGTGTAATCTTTTAATAACTCAATAATAAGAAAGTTTTAAGGTTGGGGCCTTATAGTTGGTATCAGAGGTCGGTTTAGATAACTTTAGCAGTTATAATTCTTTTAAATGATTATCCAAAAATATTGTTTATGGTCAAATTGAAATTATATAGCATTTGAGGATTACCATGTTGATTCTTCTAGGACATGTTTGTTCAGAATGGCTTTCCGCAGAGGAAACGGGGAAGCAGTGCTAGGAAGGCATACAGAAGGAAATAACCTTCCGAATCAACATCCTGAGATGGTCGGAATTGGAACTGAATAGTTTTTTGTAGTAATGGCACAGTTGACTCAAGAGATAAATGGTGTTGGTATCCATGAACGAGATCAGCCAGATCAACTGTAGAGGAACGTGTCAGAGGTGGAACATTTCATGAGGCAACATCCCCCATCATTCAGAGGATAATTTGACCTTGTGTTAGCTAAAGGGTGGATTAAAGCATTGGAGAATATTTTCGATGTCATTGGGTGTTCAGAAAATCAAAAGGTTAGTATTGTTATTCACCGTTTGGAGGGTGAAGCAGATCAGTGGTGGTCGATGGTTAAAAATATCAGGGACGCTGATGAGACTGATTCTCTCGACTGGGATGAATTCAAAGTTATGTTTCTTGAGAAGTATTTTCCTAAGGCTGTTCGACATAGGATGGAAAAAAAATTCCTAGAATTGATGAAAGAGGAGGATTCAGTGGCTTCCTATGAAGAATGGTTCACTTGATTGGAAAGGTATGCTCCAAATTTTATCCAAGACCTTGATAGTAAAATCCATCGTTTTTACTCAGGATTAATGCGAAAATATAGAAGGGATTTAGCTTCTCGTGAGTTGAAAAGTTATGCAAAGCTTGTTCGATGTGCTGAGAAGGTGGAAATGGAGTTTTCCGAGGATCAAGTGTTCTATAACAACCAACAGAAGAAGAGACCGAGGTGGCAGGAGAAAGGAAAGAATTCTTTAAAAAGGTCTGATGGTACGAAAACTAAGTTTCATGTTTGTGATAAATGTGGTAAAATGCATGTTGGGGAATGACTTTTGAATTCTGTAAAGTGTTACTGATGCGGTAAGATGGGACATAAGGCTCGTGATTGCACTGAAAATGATCAGAGTGATGGTAAGACCAAATTTTATTTACAGTTAGTGAAATGTTTTAAGTGCAATGTGATGGGTCACTATGAAAAAGTATGCCTGACAAAGAGCTCCAGTGAGGGGAAGCAGTTAGACTACAAGCAGAAAGGGGTGGTGAAATCCTTTGCAACTACTTCAGTAGATGTCGGGCCATGAAATGAAGTTGTATCAGGTACTTTGTTTGTTTTTTCATATTATGCCAGTGTGTTGTTTGATTCGGGTTCTACACATTCATTCATCTCTGAAACCTTTTCAAGTAAAATTTTAATACCATCTCAAGAAATGACTCCTGAACTTGTGGTAAAAACACGTGGGGGAAATGTTGAGGAAAAAATAATTTATAATAATCTTCATATCCTTATCCGTGGAAAGAACCTACTTGCGAACCTTATTGTTTTACCTTTAGTAGAGTTTTATGTTATCCTGGGTAAGGATTGGCTCTCTATTTACCATTCCAAGATTGACTGTAGAGAAAAAAAAATTTCTTTTCATAAATAATTTCAGTTTGTGTACAATAATTAACCCTTACTTTTGATAACTTATCAAGAGGCCGAGAAACTTGTAAAATATGGAAATGAATGTTACCTTGCACACATCATTGAAAACAAAGGAACTGTTCAGATTAATGATGTGCCAGTGGTAAATGAGTATCCTGATGTTTTTCTGGTTGAGTTTCCTGGAATAATACCAGATCGGGAAGTTGAATTTAGTGTTGACTTAGTTCCTGATGCTAATCCAATTTCAGATCCCCCTTATCAAATGGCTCAAATTGAACTTTTAGAGTTGAAGGAGCAATTAAAATATTTATTAGAGAAAGGTTTCATTCGACCTAGCACATCACTATGGGTTTCTCCTGTTTTATTTGTTAAAAAGAAATATGGTTCAATGAGACATTGAATTGATTAAAGAGCCTTGAATAACATCACGGTTAAGAACAAATATCCTTTGACTCATACTGATGATTTGTTTTATCAGCTCCAGGGAGCTCAGTATTTTTCAAAGATTGGCATGCGATCGGGGTACCATCAGCTGAATGTAAAGGAAGAAGATGTTCCAAAGACTGCATTTCGTACAAGATATGGCCATTATGAATTTTTAGTAATGGATTTTGGGCTAACCAATGCACCTGCTATATTCATGTACTTAATGAATATAATTCTCCAAGAGTTCTTGGATAAGTTTGTGGTGGTTTTCACTGATGATATTTTGGTGTTTTCTAAAAGTAAAGAGGAGCCTGAAATACATTTAAGGGTTATTTTACAAACCATAAGAGAAAATAAATTTTATGGGAAATTCAGAAAGTGTGAGTTTTGGTTGCAACAAATTTCATTCCATGGTCACATTGTTTATAAAGAGGGGATAACTGTTGATCCTGCAAAAACAATGGTTGTTGAAGAATGGCCAAGACCCACAAATGCAATAGAGATTCGTAGTTTCCATGGTTTGGCAGGCTATTACCGAAGTTTTGTTAGAAATTTTTCACGGTTATCTAGTCCAATGACTAAGCTAACTCGGAAGGATGTTATGTTTATCTGGACAAAAGAATGTGATGATGTTTTTCAGGAATGGAAAAGAATATTGGTGAATGCTCTAGTTTTGGCACTACCTTCCAGGAATGGTGAGTTTGTTATCTACAGTGATGCTTCATTGAAAGGACTTGGTTGTGTACTAATTCATAATGATCAGGTAATTTCTTATGCTTCACGACAGTTGAAAACTCATGAGGTAAATTATCCTACACATGATTTGGAATTAGGTTCTGTTGTTTTCTCTTTAAAAATTTAGAGGCATCATTTGAATGGAGTAAAGAGTGAAATATACACCGATCACAAAAGTTTAAAGTATATATTCACTCAGAAAGCATTGAACATGAGACAAAGTAGATGGCTAGTATTAATCAAGGATTATGATTGTACAATTAATTACCATCCGGGAAAAGAAAATAATGTGGATGATGCTTTGAGTCGAAAAATTAATGCTTCAATAACAATGTTGTGTTTGGAAATGTGATCCTTTGGTTAATGATTTGATGAACTTTGGCATATAAGTTTTTTGTGCAGGGTGTTCTTCTGTTTTGTTTCAGGTATCAGTGAAATCTTCTCTATCAGACAGAATTAAGCAAGCAGAGAAGCAAGATAGTGAGTTGCAGAAAAAGGTAGAGCTGGTTTAGAAGGGTAATTTTCCTGAATTCATCATTGATAATGATTGTGTTTTGAGATTTGGGAAGAGATTGTGTGTGCCTTTTGATTCATAGTTGAAGAGAGAGTTATTATGTGAAGCTCATAGTTCTCCGTTTTCAGTTCATCCTAGCAGTACTAAGATGTACAGAGATCTGCGGTGGTATTACTGGTGGGACGGAATGAAAAGGGATATTTCTAATTTTACATTGATGTGTTTGACTTATCAATGGGTTAAAGCAGAGAGACAGTTACAGAAATGGATGATTCAGCCTTTACAAGTACCAGAGTGGAAATGGTAAAATATATCCATTTACTTCATTGTGGGATTGCTGAAGACACCTCGAGGTAATAATGAAATCTGGGTTATTGCTGATCTCTTGACTAAATTTTCTCATTTCCTTGATATACGGGATACCTTATCCCTAGATCAACTTTCTTGATTGTATCTGAAAGAGATAGTCAGGTTTCATGGAGTTCCCCTCTTCATTGTATCCGATCGTGATCCCAGGTTTACTTCTAAATTTTGGAAAAGCCTTCAGAAGTCATTGGGTACTGAATTAAATTTTAGTAAAGCTTTTCATTCTCAATTAGATGGGTAGTCAGAACGAACAATCCAGACTTTGGAGGATATGATACGTGCTTGTCCGATAGATTATCAGGGAAGTTGGGACCAACATCTTTCTTTGGTGGAGTTTTCTTATAATAACAATTTTCATTCCAGTATACATATGGAACCATTTGAGGCGTTATATGGGAGGCGGTGTCGAAATCCAGCTTTCTGGGATGAAGTTGGTGAAGGGAAGATGATGGGACTAGAATTGGTAGAAGATTTGGTAGAAAACGTTCATCTGATACAAAAACACATGAGAACAGCTCAGAGCAGGTAGAAGAGTTATGCGGATAGCAGGAGAAAGGATCTATCTTTTGAGGTAGGTGATCATGTTTTTCTCAAGGTCTCACCATGGAAAAGTGTGATGTTATTTGGTAAGAAAGAAAAGTTGAGTCCAAGGTTCATTGGACCATATGAAATTCTGGAGAGAGTTTGATCATTTTCTTACTCAGTGGCTTTACCGCTGAGTTTATCTCAGGTACACAATGTTTTTCATGATTCGATGTTGAGAATGTATATGCCAGATCCATCTCATGTTTTGAGTCCAGAGGTAGTACAGCTAGAAGAGAACCTATTTTATGATGGACAATCGGTCCAGATTCTTGATCAAAAGGAGAAACTGTTACGGAAGATGGTGATTCATCAGGTAAAGGTTCTTTGGAAAAACTACATGATTGAAGAGACAACATGGGAATCTAAAAATGCAACAAGGGTTAAATACCCCCACTTATTCGATAAGTAAATAAATTGTGGGGATGCAATTTTCTTAAGGGCGGAAGGATGTAACATCCAAAGTATGTAATGAAAAATAGATATTTTTTTATCTATGTCTATTAATGAATTAGATAGTTTTTTAGAGGCTTAAAATGAGAATAAACCCAATCTTAAGCATGGAATACACTAATATTTTTAAAAGATTGTTTTACTGCCTTTTGATGTAAAACCATTTTTAAATCATACTTTTGACAATTTTATAAGGTCTATTTGACGAAATAAATATATTTATTATGATTGGGACATTGAAATTTACTTTGGATAAATTTTTGGTATTTTTCTGATAAATATTTTAATGAATAGTGAAAAATGTTGTATTTTAATTCAAAACCTCTTTTTAATCTAATTTGTTTATATAATTATACTTTAGTTCTAGTTTGTTTTAAAGTTAAATTATAATATATCACTACCATTTAATCCAATTGTGGTCATTGGAATTAATTTCACTTTGAAATTGGACTTAAACTAGTGTCAATCTTTTGATACTTATTGTTTCATAAAAACATATTATTTTCTCTGACAGTAGGAATTGATTATTAAATTAATTAATGTAAGTTATATATTTTTAATTTTATAAAATAGACATCATTTTTGAATTCAGAATATCAAATATATCTTAGGGTGAAGTTTTTGTGTTTTTCTGAAAGACATCAATTTTTGATGAATAGTGAAACCACTAAGTGGTACTTAAAAAAACTGTTTTTTCATTTAAATGAAATTTTACCACCTCTGTGTTTTTAATTTCAAAAATCCGACATATGCGGTTGTCATTAAGAAGTAAAATGTGGTTCAATGGGATTAAAATAATTTTTTGGTGAATAGTAACTTTTATGTTTTTAATCGCAATTAGAGGTAATTAGTGTAATTTAAGGTATGAATAATGTTTTATTAATATGAAATGAACATGACACGTGTCCTACCCTTATTGGATATGTCATGGCCGAACAAGACAACCCATGGGTCAATTTTTGGGACACCATGGAGCCACTTGGGTAAGATAATGATATTAATGCCTTTTATTTAAAGTGAAAGTAAAAATGACAGAGACATGATTTGTTTTAATAAAACAATTTTTAAATGGGGTTATACAAGTCATATATTTTACTATAAATAGTCATTGGAAAGATAATATTATTTCCTACATCATGATATTTGTTTTATAATTTTTAGACATTGTATAAATTAAATTATTTATGACATCATGATGATGCAGTGATTACCTCATTAATAAAGGATTTAAATAAAATGAAAAGATAATGTTAAAACTATAACTTACACTTGTCAAAGACCTATTGTATGAGTACATTTCGAACCCTTATCACCGTATCCTCGAAATACATCAATTTGGGACCTTTAAAATCCGAAACTCATTTGAAAATAATGTAACCTTCTATACCTTTCCAAGAGTGCCCCTCCTCTCCTATTATAAAAGGACACCACCTCTACCTCCTTACCCACACCTCTCAAGCCTTTGGCTCGTCCAACTCCTGCCCATTTCGTCTCTCCACATCCCTCTCTAACTCTTAGAAGCCTCACATTGGGCAGATGTCTTTCCAAGGGAGCCTTTGAGCTCAAATCAAAAAGAGTTACCTGATTTAAAGGTAGTGTCTTATCTTGTGTTCTTATGTTTTATTTTACTTCTCCAACCCCCTAAACTCTTTTTATTAATTTCTATTATAACAAAACAAGTATCTTACATATACTAGTATATTTTTATAAGAAGTATTCGATCAACACTTACACACACCTACATCTAATGGTTAAAGAACATACTGTTTCCGTGGATAGCGAATTTCTGCCTCACGAAACGATGATTGTTCAATATTATTTTAACACCATCAAAGGTGGACATTAAGATGACACTATATTTATATATGATATATAATATGATTATTTTTTACTTAATCTTCTGTATTTTTCATTTATGGAATACCTTTGTGTATTCCATTCTGGGTAAACGCGATATTTTCATTTTAGGAAGTGCGGACTACCGCCCCCTCAAAGTTATTTGATTCGTTAATGCCATATGTGTGACATATAAACGATGTAATTAATGATATTATATATGATATAATAATTTAATTATAATATACCTTTATATCAGTATGATTCCATTCCATAAAATACTAAATAGAAATGAATGCAGCGTTCATGCGTACATACGGCTTACCGTCTCCATGAACGGTGCATTTCATTTCATACCTCTAAACGTTATGTAATATTATAAATGCATGTATATACTGGATATATATGATATATATGATATATATGATATCTTCATCATGAGTATAACTCTGGATATAATGGATACATGAACAACTTGTAATTATAATAAGTTTATTTTTTACTCAAGTATCAATGATCGATAAAATGACCATTATTAACTTAAATAATTACATAGTGTTCATGACATGGTAATAAGTGATATAAAAGGACTAATTAACTTGAAAAAGGTTCTTAAGCAAGTATAAATTAACTCAAGTTTATTATTCACGAGGTTAAAGAACAATCGAGTCCAGTCGGACCCAAGGTATGGGACTTCGTCTCAATCTCTTTTCCTTGAGGCATATTTTGTTTTATACACAACCTTCTTTTATACGATGTATAAACTCCTTTGACTTTTACATTTATCCAATAGGGATATTTTTTTATACGCATCATTTTACTAAATTAAAAAAGGGAATGTTTTTTTCGTACGTATGCGGCGACAACGACTTCCCCACCGTCGTGACCATTATTTGAGTTTCGGCTTCCACTACAAGCCATACATTTTTTTTAAAATAAAAATAAATACCTTATTTTTATTTTATTTTATTTTAGTATTTAAAATGGTTTTCATAATGTTTTTATTATATGAATGTTTTTTATTGATATCTTGTGATTGAAATGTGGAAATGTAATGTTTCCTTTATGCATGTTTTATGTGATACAATTATGTTATGGTTCTTGGGAATTGTTATGAAGATGGGTGGTTCTGTGATAAACTAAGGGCAGGTGAGCCCGATATAGCTCCCCAATGCATTGGGTAACGTGAAGGAGTTAAAAAGTAAGGTTTCTCCGAAGAGACTTAGGGAATATTCTGTGATGGGTATTCCAAACGTAACCAAGAGGGTTACTCCCTATGTAAGAATTTTATGAATGCCTCAAGTTACCATTATGTCTTATGATTTCTATGATTTATTCTTGATTTTATGAGGTGTGTTAAAGTGATTATGTTTAATGAGTAGAATATTATTTCATTGATTCTTTTTTATACATGTACTCATGTTTCCTTTCCATATTTTTATATCCCTTACTGAGCTTTTTATGCTCATCCCATGTTCTTGAAATGTTTTTCACAGTTAAAGGGAAGGGTACATGATATGATGATAGTGTCAAGGAAGTGTTAAGAAATAATAAATGTTTTATTTTAAATATGTTTCCGTTTATGGTAAAAATGAATACTATCTTTTATGTGACCACTTTGTTTAAATTTGGAATGTAATGCAAGTTTTATGATCTAATTCTCTAAAACTCTAAACCTGAAAAGATCCTCAATGTGTAATCTTGTAATAAATCAAGATTAAGTAAGGTTTAAGACTGGGGCCTTATACTATGTATAGAAAAACCTAGAAAATTTATATGAAAATGGAGAAAAATATAAATATTAACTTTTTTTCATTACATGTTCTCATGTGTTGATTTATAAATTTTCAAGGGGTTCAACCAAGAATAAGAAACCATATAAAAAATTAATTTTAAAAATACATTCCTGAGGTAAATAATGAAATGATGGTCTTTCCTTATGATAAACCCTAAAAATTTATCTTGATTTAGATTCCTAGGAATATATTTTATCATTATTATTTTCACATTGAAGGATTATGATATGAAATTAATATAGTCAAATTGAACGTATTCATATAAAATAATATCTTTTCATTTATCATAATATTAAAGGAATAAATATTTATATAATGATTTGTAATGTTTTGAATTAAATGGATTATAATGAATATATTTTAAATTTTAACCAAAAATATAAATTAGTTTCATGAAATAATGTTTTTTTCTTCGATTGTTAAATCCATTAGATATCCAGATGTCAAAAACAAATTTAAAATATATACTTATAAGAATCCTATTATGATAAAAAATGAATAAAATGACTTCAAATGAACGAATTCATTCTGATATAAAAACTCATAATGGTTATAAAAAAATTGGTCAATTTTTTAAAAATAAATATAATTCATCATTGAGTAAAACCATTAACCTCAATCATGATATATGTGGAAATAAATGTTGGGATAACAACCTAGAAATGTTGGATTGAAATTTTTTATTAATCAACCAAAAACATACATTCCCAGGTTTAGTATAAAAAATTAATTCATTAAATATATATCATATAACAAATGGATATTACCCAAAAACACATATATCATATTACATGATTATATATATCATCATTATATGAATAATCACTCTTATAAATGAATTGAATTTTTAGGAAAATTATCCGCGTAACAGTATTATTTTACAAAATAGAGAAAATTAATTCTATAACACAATTAGCATATGGTTTCCTTATAAACATATAAATCTATAGAAATACATAAAAATGGTGAAATATAAAAAATAACATTTTCAAGATTTTAGGAAGTGGTAAAAATATCAATAAGGACAAAATGGAATTATCATTATATAATGAACATGTGAGATACTGGATCCTAAGAGAAGAAGAAATATTAATTTAATAAAAAAATTATTTCATAAAAATGATTATTGGGCTAGATAACATATTAATATATCAGGGAATAGGTACCTAGAACCAAAAAATGGTGATCTTTCAATCATAATATATACTAGAATGTATGAAATCGAAATCATAAACCAATATTGACGAACCACGGTGACATATAAAATAAATATGTTATATAGATAAAAATGGAATATAATTATAATATAACAAGGATAAACAACAATAATATTAGAACATAATAAATTTCATTAATCACCATGTTCTATAAAAATTTGGGATTAGGATCTATCCAAAATATTGTAAACATTATGCACTAGTTTCACTCCTAATTCCCATATTTTAATTAGGTTCTCTCCCTATATCAATAAACATTTTTCACTGGGCAATCTCCCAAGTCCTATAAATTTGTTATATCTTGAGATATAAAGCATTCTACTATTCATTTGTGGGATATATAATTTTGGCTCATTTATCATATAAAATTATATCCTTACATATAAATATCATATTATTGTCAATAAAATTATTTATCCCTCAAATTAAGGATAATCCAATGAAAATAATACATGTCAAAAACATTACAAACAATTAAAATTCATTCTATAAAATAAAATGGTTTTCTAGGTGGATACCATTGATTAAAAAATGGTTTTTTGGGTATCCTCTCTATATTGAATATAATGTCATAGTGTGTATTTAAAATATCTCCACATTTAAAATAAAAATATTCATATCATAGTTTTCGAAATTAAATGAAAAAAATAATCAACATATATTTATAATGGAAATGTAAAAGTAAAAAGTTTTAAATATAAAAAATTAGATAATAAAAAAATTATACAGTGATGGATCAGTCCCCTTTGGGAGATTTAATTTCTACCATAAAATATAGATAGATTAATTTTTATAATGAATCATATTGTTATATTTATTAAATAAATATATATATAAGTCATCAATGGGTGATAATATAATACAAGGAATGTTTTACATATGGAATTTAAATGATTTTTGACTTAGATAAAAACAATTCAATGGAGGATAAAAATTATAAAACCTTTATGATTATAATTTTTCATAATTTACTACACATTTAAATAAATACGGAAGAAAATCAATTTCAATGAAGGAACTAAATTTATAATTTCATGAAAAACTGATATTTAAAAATTTTAAATGATTATGTAATTTAATTTAAATAAATTAGTTATAAAATTGTATTACATATAATGAACAGAAAAATGGGATGGACATCATGAAATATTTTTCTCATAGTTTTGGAGAAATTATCATAAAACAATATATGAGTCACTTTAAAAATATTTTTCACTAGAAAAAACATTTAATTTTAAATTTATTTTATTATAATAATATTTTTATGTCCAAAATGGGCTGGTATACACTTATTGGGGGGGCGAATTAGCATACAAATATTCTTTTCTGAATCATACCTAACCCAAAAGATCGTAACATATTTTTTATAAGCGTCACATTGTGTGCACTTAAGTGTTAATACTAATCTTATTTTTTCCTGGATTATTTGAAGATTCGTATTTGAATGTGATGCATGAAAGAAATCACAAGGATGAAATGATTATTACTTGGTTCACACTCACTTGGATACAACCATGGAGTATACAATTGTGAAATTCTGACTGTACCAAATTCACTAATGCTCACTCCCAATAATGATGTACTGGGATGATTACTTCTATTCCCAAGGTCACTACATTTACAAGGTTTTGGGCAGGTTAATTGTATTTCCAAGGGTCACTCCCTAAATATGTTCCTCTAGATCACTCCCATTGGGACTGGTCATTGTCATACTATTATTTGATCACTACTCTGGGATGGGATCTAATCACAGTTTATGGATTTGTAGCTCGATTTCATTATCTATAATTATTGCTTCATCTACTTGCTATAGATTCTCCATTGATGTTAAAAGTTGATCCCCTAATGAATATCACTTCACTATAGATGTATTAGGAAACTAAAAATATTTCATTAAACCTGTTATGTGTCTTGTGAATAACCTTAATTCTTTCCATATGTGATTTAACAGTTACCACAAAAAAATTTTTTAATTACTTCAATTTTACATGAAACTCTATTCATACTCGCAACATCCTTATCTATTGTGAATCTCCAACCCTTTCATGAAACACCCTTTACATGAAATTATTACATAAATAGGAGCTCATATTCTCTCCATGTGTTTAGATACCTAAAATAAGGGGCAGTCAGTTCTTCTTATTGGGTGTCACTGACCCCAGAAAGAAAACCCCTCCCTCATCACGAAAAACCCAGACAGGTCACACAAAACCCAACTAGACGTCACATTGGGTTCACAATGTTCATTGACGAACTTCATTATTTTTCCATTTATAGAGGGTTATAACTTGAATTTATTCTCTTTTTACCTCCTCCATATCATCCATTCAATTTTCATTGTTAATTGGCAATAAATATTGTCCAAAATATCTATGGAACACAACAACTGACCATGGAAAGACTCTTTTTCAACAAACACAATCAACCCAAAAGTGATTCAATGTTAATATGAGCGAATTTTTTCCATAAAAATTTATAATTATTGTAACTATAAAATTATATAATTTTCAATTATAAGAAACATCAAGAGAACGTATTATATAGTATGTAATTAAAAAAATACATATTAATATTATTATAAAATTTTATAATTAATTAAATCAATTAAAATTATATATATTAATTATAATAAATTTGACAAATATAACGACAAGAATAATAAACGTTTTAAAAATAAAATATTAGAATAGTAAATAAATTTTTAATTTACGTAAAATGGATATGGATGAATTATTTGGTCAATTGAGAGTCAATTTCATACATTAATATGATATATTTTTTATTTAATAATTGATAAAAAATAAGAATACAACTTAGAAGTTCATATATATAGAAAATTTAAGGTTGTAATATATATGAAAATAATTTAGTAGAGTATTTCCTATATTTTATGAATATAGTTATTTAAAAACATTAATATAAAATGTGAAATTGAGCCAATACATTCCATAGAGTTTTTTTATCATATTTTAAAAGATAGTTTAATGAAATAATATCTAAAATAAAAAGGAAAAATTTAAAAATTGTAAAAACATAGATACCACATAATATATAACACAAGAATGGATAATAAGAACTTATTCAAAACTAAAAGAGACTCAATATATATAATAATAAAATATATAGATCCAAATTTTGATTTTTTATGATATAATCAAAAAAATATAGGAAAATGAATATAAAAGGAATAAAATTATTATATGATGTAGTAAGATGAATAAAATTATTAGAATGTAAAATGTATGTGAGTATATATACAATGAAGAAGAAATATCAATTCCAAGAAAAAATATCAGGGGGACAAAAATTTATACACACATTTTACTTTTAGATTTTCAAATACACATTACACCAAAATTAGTCAAATTATCCTAATTAATCACATCTTCAAAAATATTATTAATATTTATGTCATTAAATATTAATTAATTGTGTTTATTTCGACATAAATATTACATATTTTTTGTATATTTTTATCATCAGATGATACACGTCCTAATTATCCACAACATGTTACTTTTTCACAAACTCAATCATCATTACTTATTTATTATTTCAGCACCTAAAATATATTAATGGTTTTTAATACTAATTTCATAATGGACATTAAATTTATGTGATTTATTAATATAAGATAATTATATGGTGTTCAAGAGGGAACACATAACATTATCATATGGGGTAATATTATCATCCATGAAGTGTTACATAACAAGAGGAATTATTTTGATACTTTTTTATTTCCGTGAAAATATTGTTAGGAAAAAAAAGTGTACTAGATGCCCTGTGAGGGGGGTGAATCATGGTATGGATATTCTTTACAAAATTATCCTTTCCCCACTAGATCTTCACCACTTTATTATAAGGGTGACTATGTTTTCATTTATGTTTTAATTTTCATCTTATTATTCATTTCTTTATCTGATGATGATTATATGAATGAAATTCACGAAACCAAGATGACTGAAAAAAATATTTTTACATGGTTAAACTTTATAAGGCTAAATCAATGGATCATAAAACGATGATATGTCGTTGTACCAAAGCCACTAAAGATCACTGAAAATTTATCGTTTTCAGGATAATCACATCTATACCCAGACACTCTTCCATTTCAATTTTTAGTGATATCTCGCTACTTTCCCAAGGTTCACTCCATATGTGTGTCTATCTGGCTCATTTATAGTGGATATGATCACATTCTTCCTCTTCTTATTCTGACATATCTATAATAGAACCACTCACAGTTTGAAGACATGTTGGTCCTTTCATTATATCTATGAAATGCATCCTCCATTGTATGTAGATTCTCTGTTGAAATAAAATATTCACCCACTAATGAAAACCCCTTGACCGTAGATGTACTAGGAAATATAAAAGTATCACACATACCTAGGTTGACTTGTGTACCACTTTGCCTTCTTGAAATCCCATAACATTGTTGTTGAAAAACCAACTTACGTGCCAATTTTCCACTTGTATTCCACTTTATAGTTGCACAAAATTTAATATTTTCATGCTGCATTATTATTCCTCACAAATACATGTGCCTCGCTGCTTCTATGAAAATTCTTAGGTTCTAATACTTGTGGCCGACTACTTTCATTCCACTACTTACATGACATTTCTTGCGCCCAACAGCTTGCGCACCAGTCCTGGTGCACTACTACTGGCATGCCACTGACTGTGAAACTCACATGTGCACTACTAAAAATTTGTGTGCCACTTCCAGATGCATGATTTTATCTTGTATTTTCCATAATTATTGGGAAACATTTAAATTAGGAGGGTAGATATCTATTTACATTCATTTTGGAGACCATGTGCATGTGTTTCACAAATAACAATGTGCATCACTTTGTGACTTGTTCGTTGCTCCATAACTTGGGAAACACTTTTTGACTTGTGTTCCCATTTATGACTTGGGTTCCACTTGTTATCATTCACACCACTTAATTTACTTTGTCATATTTTGGGGTGATTAATTCTAAATATGTCTTGTGTGCCCCTTCTTCAATTGTATGCCAATTCTTAACATACATGCCCCTTAATGACTTGTGTTCCACTTCTTAACTTGTGCGCCACTTCATGACAAGCAAACAACAATCGTTCATTTGTCATATATTTATGTGATGGTATGGAAATATGTCTTGCACTCCAAATTAAGACTTGTCTGCATCTTTATAACTACCATGTTGCTTCATGACTTGCAAACGACATAATGGGTTTTGTGCCAACTCATCACTTACGTGACACTTTCTTTCCTTTTTCATATTTTGATCTAATGATTTGGAAATATTACTTCCTCACCACATTAAGACTTTCACACCACATTATGACATGCAATCCCCTTTGATGACTTCCATGCTAATTTTTCACTTGTGCACCACTTTCTTTCCATTGTCATAATTGGTTGTTCTAATTTTGAAACATGCCTCGTGAACAATATTCTAATCTTCATCTTTTTCAACAAACACGATCACCACAAAAATTATTCAATGATACCATGAGGGATTTGTTTCCCAACAATCTCACCTTTGGTTTTCTCGACAACACTCACATAATTTGATACCTCATTAATGCTTCTTCAATTTTTGTTCATCATTTGCCTCTTTCGACTCTAATAGCGATCAATGATTTTCCCAACACATATTCTAAGCCCACATGGGAAATTCTCGACATGATAAACAAGAGTATAATGAAACATTCATTAATTCATCACTATATTCCATACACAAATTCTTGAGACAAATCTTACACCAATCATCTGATTTAATCAAGAACGTCATCTATCGTGATATGTAATCATGGATCAATAAGTTCAAGCACTTTAATATTTACAAGTCCAACACCAATATCATTTCAATCCCCCTATTTTGTTACAATAACTATATTCTTTTCCTCGTGTCTTTGATTATGTCATTTTCCCCTTCTTTATCCACAGTTTCTCCCCCAATAAGAGTCACACTTTCTCACCCATTGTCAATGAACCCAAATGACACTCCATTGTAGTCTTAAATTTATTAGAGAATTAAAATTAGCACATTAGTGTAAAAAATCATACCTTGGGGAGAGGGGGTCCCATATACCCACTTTTTCATGTGTGGGGAGTCAACTGGACTCCTAGAGCAAGTCGTTGCCTCTCAAAACCTTCCTTGGGTAAGGCCTTTGTCAGAATGTCTACAACATGTACCTCTATAGGCATATACTTCTACATCATGAGCCCCTTAAACAACTTTTCCATGATAATATGATATTTTATCACAATGTTCTTTTTTTCATTAAGTTATAGACTATATTGTTTCTATGATTGATAGCACATGAATTATCGTAATGGATTTTGATAGGAGACTTAACTTCATCTCACATATCGTCATGCTTCTGCTTTATCCATAGTAACTAAGTTCATGATTGTGTGGTCAAAATATACTCATTTTCTGTAGTGATCAATAACATGCAATCATCGTTCATTCTTATCCATGAAATACACAATAAAAAATTATATAAAACACCTTCTGATGTATTTTTTCACTGGATGCCTATGGCTTTACTTGGGATTGATTTGATTTCATGAACCATATTTCGGTATTTTCATTAGTGTAGGAACCCACGTAATCATCTCCTTGAAATTATCCATTCCAAATATTCTCAAAACCTATTTGGAATATTTAGATTGAGAAATTACTATTTCAATCTATCCTTGTGATCTTCCATATCTGATATTTTGCAATTTTTTCTAGATCTTCATTCATTGAATAAACACAATTTTTATCTTCAACTTCAACATTATACTCATTATCATTAGCATTATCTTCTCATTGATGTCATAATGAAATTGTTCACTATTCTACAAAATATTCATTACGTTATCTACTATAATTATATCATTGCATTAAACTACTTTTGGAGCCTCATGTTGAATCATTGTTTGCATTCTCTTACAGCATAATGGTATCAAAAAATTACAATTAGTTGATACCAAATTGTTAGATAAATATAGATAATCATTAAATACATTAATTTTTTTCCTCCTCCCCCAACACAGCTTCTTTATTTTAGATTGCGTAAAAATTCATATGTCATATCCCATTGAGATCTTCAATCTGATTAAGAGATAGAGATCACCCACTATGATGTGCAACTCTACTAGTCTTTAGGCCTTCTATTAAACCATCAAACATTTTTTCTCCCACATCATTTCATTGAATGTTACACTTATAAATTATCCACCAGCAAAACCTCTAAGCATACTGATTAGGGACTCGGTGTAGGAAATAAGAGATAAATTTAAAATCACCACCACTGTTCATTATGATCAAATACATTAGTAGTTTGCATCTTTTGATCTCATTTACCCTTGGATAGTATCTCCACATGAACCTGAAACACATGAACATCACTTAATAACATTTATACACATAGGGAAAGGAGATTTTTGGAATTCCCAAAGAATAAGATTGTGGTTGATCCTGATGAGTCAACCAATGATACATTCTTGTAAAGCATCACACTCTTTTTTTGCCGACTCTAACTACCTAGAAAAAATCAAAAAATCTGGACATAAGGCTAAGAATTCTTCAACCACATCTTGATTCTTCTTCTGATATTTAGTTTTTAGACTCTAGCTATTTTTCACAATTCGGTAATTAATTCCATTAGTATATATTTATTTCATTAATGCTCCACCAATATTCCATTTTTCATTACTCTTACATTAATCAAGAATCATTCCACTTGTCATATATTATTTCATATTCATCCTTTGGATTGTTCTTTCTCTTTCCGTCACTTCTCGGTATGTGTCATGATATGTGAATTTTCTCAAACATTCCTTATTCATATTTCTTTTATCAATTGTTCTAGTAATTCCACTATTTCTTGATTCATTTGAATCTTCCACTGACTTTACATTCTTCGTAGTTACATGGTTAAATATCATACCTTCTTCTTATAGTATTATCCAATTCCATTTTAGCAACGTTTTAGTGACTGTAATTGGGGATTTGATTGATACACATTTCATAGAGATCATTGTGATTCAATTTAGATTGTAAACATATTTTTTAGCTTACCTTGATGTCTTTGAGTATAGGTGAGTTCATTTTATACAGTCTGTGTTGGGGATCTCCTTCTTGATTCATTTTTATTTCCTATATTCTTTTTTCTACAATTTCTTTCCAAATGTACATGATCAGAAAAAATAAAATGTCTTCCATTAAAGGCATTCCTCATCTCATAATTTATCTAATGAGATATTGATGTAGCTTCAGTTCATATTCATATATTTATTTACATAAATTATTAAAACATACTCATGGTGTTCCCCATTCTTCCAAAATATTATAAAATTAAGGATACATTCTTCTGAGAGATTTTTCATTCAGATTTTTCCTGATACTTCTTATTAATATCAGATTTTGAAAAACATTTATCTATATAGCATGAAATGTATTCATAATCCTTTGATAAAAATCTTGATATATGACCATGAATCCCACATAAATGACACATGATATCATTGCTTCCTATAAAATTATTTTTGGTTCATCCTTTAGAAACTTCTTGCCTTTTTTAATTTCGATAATTGTTAACGTCTCTTTTTTTATCATGCATGGGAGGGGATTCGTCATATCCAATACCAGATCTTCCCAAATCGTATGGTCTATGAGATGAGAAAATATGTTCTTTTTCTTCAAAAATATCATATTTACTTTTCATTTAATCATCACCTGCCAAAGGATAATCAAATAGTATGTTCATGGTAATCTTCAATTTAGGATTTCCTTTGGAATGTGATTTCTCCCGTTCTTTCTTTTCTATTTCTATAACTTCTCTCAATTGTTTAATCTCCATGACCCTTGATTCATGTTATGAATTAAGTTCTATTTTTATATCCTTACCCCTACTAATCTCATCTTCCATTCCATGTCTGAGATTATACATCATATCAAATTTGACCTTTATTTTCAAATTTTATTGAGCAATAGAATTAGGGCAGCTTGCATTCTGTTATTGTATCCTTTGATTATTCAGAACTAGTTTAATTAGTTGTGTAGAAAAATCCACATTTCAGGATTTTAGATTCTGAATTTCATCTGACTTATGATTCATTCTCTTGACATCATCATTTTTTCTCACATGGTCGATATTTTTTGCAGTTCGTCAACATTATAATCATTATAATCCCTCAGATCATTGACGAGGTAATTAAGTCTTTGTTTTATTCATCTTATATTGTTATCCTCACATTACAATTATTATAATATGATATATTTAGATTAAATATCTCCATCCAACATTTGATCCAACTCCATGGTTTCATTGACAACCTCCACTTTTCGCCTTCATCGATTTTCATCATTATCAGTAGTTCCAACATCACATATAATATTTGGTTATTCACTTATTCCTTATACATCGTTTAAGGACTCTTTATTTTAACTATATATTTTATCCAAATAATTATTCTATTCACTACTTGATTACTTCAACTGAATCACATTCTTCCAATTGAAAATTCCACTCAAAGTTATATCACCCGACTTATGCTTCATTATTGATGTTATTTTCATTTTCGTATCACAAAAATATAATAACAGACTGAATATTTAACATTAATAATCGAATGAACACACTTAAAGAAAACAAATATGATAAAATAATGCTTCCCTATGTTACCAATTGATAGGAAAAAATGGGCATAGATTCCCAGAGAGGGGGGTGAATCAGGGTATGAATATTCCTTTCAATAATATCCCTACCCCACTAGATTGTGAAATATTTATTATAAGGGTCAAATTTTTTGCAGTTATATTTTATAGTTGATCTTATTCTTCCCTTATTTATCTGATTATGTTGATTTGAATGGAATTCGTGATTCCAAGTAGACTAACACATATATTTTTACTTGGTTAAACCTATCTAGGATATGTAAAAGGAGAATACAATGACAATGTGTCAATGTACCAAATACACTAATTCTCACTTCATAATTAAAATGTTAGGGATTGATCTCTTTTATGTCCAGGCTCACTAAAATTACAATGTTTTGGGGCCTCTTAATATTTTTTCAAGGGTCACTCCATGTGTGCCTATCTCTGGATCACTACTGTGGGAAAGGATCACTATACTCCTTTCCTATTTCCACTTCTCTGTAAAGGATCCACTCTTAGTTTAAAGACATGTAGTTCCATTCATTATGTCTAACAAATGCATCATTTACTGTATTTAGATGCTCTGCTAAAGTACAATTTTCATCCACTAATTAATACCCATTATCCATAGGTGTAATGGGAAACTTCAACCTTTCAAACAATTGAAGGGTGACTTGTGTTCCACTATATCTAGTGGGAAGCCTCTACCTTTGTTGCGGGAAAACAAACTTCGGTGCCAATTTTATACATGCATTTCACTTTATAATTGTGTGACACATAATAAATTTTTTCCACCACATGTGTGCCACTAACGTCATGTGAATATATGGGTTCCAATACTTGTGCCCCACTACTTTCACACCACTACTTGTGCACCACTCCTTGACCGCCACAACTAGTGTTCTACTACTTGCGTACCACTGGCCCCACAACTCACTTGTGCGCCATTAAATACATTCACTCCACTTCCAATTTAATGATCAGAGTTCGGTTTTTCTATATGGGATGAGATACATTGAAATAAATATGGAAGTTGCCAATTTATTGGAATTTTGGAGACCATGCGTGGGAGCTGCACAACTCACCTTGTGCACTACTTCGTGACTTGGGCGCCGCTAAGTAACTTGTACGCTGCATCATGAATTGCTCAATAATTGATGACTTTCACAACACTTGTTTAAATGTTTGGATCTTTATTTCTTTTTTCATATTGTGGGGTGATGAAATTGAAATATGACTTGTGTTCCCCTTTTGCATTGGGACACTAATTCTTAACTTGTTCGTCATTATTGACTTGTGCACCACTTCATTACTTGTGATCCACTTCATGAAATGTGCAAAAATTTATTTATTTTGTCATATTTTGACGTGATGATTTTGAAATATTAATTTCACACCACTTTAATAAATGTTCTCTACTTTATATCGTGTGCACCACTTCATGAATTGGGCGCCATTTAATGTCTTGCATGCCAACTCTTCACTTTCACACCACATTATTTTCCATTTCATATTTTGATTAGATGATCTGGAAAAATGACTTTCCTGCCAATAACATTCATACCACTTTTTGACTTGCAAGACCCTTAATTACTTGTGCACCAATTCATCACATGTGCGCCACTTTCATTCCTTTTTCATAATTTGATTTTCTAATTTTGAAACATGCCTGGTGCATAATATTCTAATCTTCTGCTTTATCAGGCAACAAAATCATCGAAAAAATGATTTAATGATACCTTGAGGGATTTTTTCCCAAAAATCTCCCCTTGGTGTTTATTGACAACACATTCATAATTCTATACCATGATAAATCATCCTCCATCACTGACCATCATTTGCCTCTTCTGATTGTAATAGTGATCAAATATTTACTAAACACATACTGTAATACAACATGAGAAATGCTTGATATAAGAAACAATAGTATAATGAAATGGTAACCTATGAACACATCAATACAAAAACCAATTCTTTATACCATTCCAACACCACTCTTAAGATTTCATCACGAATCATAGCTGTCGTGATATCTAATCTTTGATTAAATAGTTTAAGCATCGTCAGATTTCAAAATCCTACCACTATATCATTGCTCTCCCCCTATCTTGTTGCCCCTCCTATCAGCTTCTCCCTATGTCTTTGACTAAGTCATTTTCTCCCTTCATTATCCATATTTTCAACCACTTAAGGAGTCACTATTTCTCCCAAATTTTCAATGAAAACCAAGGTCAATACATTGTGGTATAAAATAGTGTAGGGTAGAAGGATCAACACATATGAAAAAAAACCATACCTCAGGGAGAGGGGGTCCAACATCGACACTTTTTCTTGTGTGGGAAGTCGACTGGACCCCTATATCCTGTAGATGCCTCTCAAAATCTCTATAATGTAAGGCCTTTGTCATAATTTCTGCAACTTGAAGCTCTATAGGCACATATTCCAACTTCACGAGCCCTTTTCCCATCCTTTCATTTATAAAATTATACTTTATCTAAATTTATATTGTCCTCTAGTGATTTAATAGATTATTTCTATGATTGATAGGACTTTAATTATTGCACTGGATTCTGATCGGAGACATAACTTTAACTCCAATATCAACAAGATACTACATTATCCTTAATAACGGTGTGAATGCTTTAGGTCCTGCAATATACTCACCTTATAAGGTTCTATATGAAATACAATCATGTTTCTTTCATATCCAAGAAATAAACAATCCACCAAGATAGAAAGTGCCTCCTAATGCTGAGTTACTATCATCTGCTGATCTGGCCCAATCCTCCATTGTATATACCAAAAGAACTTGCTGAGAATTATCATTATATATCAAACCGAAATCCATATTTCCCTTAATATATCAATGTATTATTTTAAATGAAACAATCTTTCTTTCTTTGTGTTTTTTTGATATCATGCATCATATTTCAATAGTTACATTCATTTATTAACACGATTCATCATCTCCATGAAAATATCCATTCCAAATAATTTTAAACCAACTTTGGAATTTTCAGAATGAGAAATGATTGTTCCTTTTTTAGTGATCTCCCAAAACCGATTCTTCTCATTTTTTTCATGATATTCTTTTTTTCCATGAACCCAGTTTTTATCTTCTGCTTCTTCATCCTTCTAATCATTATTAATTTCATCTTCATGTTTATTCCATAGGGAAATTATTCACTCTTCTGTCAAAGATTCTATTCGTTCTCTACTATTGTGATATCCTTGTTTTCAACTACTTTTGCAGCCTCATGTTGAATCATTTATTCCATTATCATGCTGCATATGAGTATCCTAAAATAAGATAGATGAGACCACATTGGTAATGAAAAATTGAAAATCATGAAATAAAAAAAACATTCTCCCCCAATAAGGATTTTTTATGTCAGATAGCATTAAATTTCATCATTCATATCCCATTAACATCTTTCATCTAATTAGGAGATAGAGATATCCCCCTATTATGTGAAAATCATCTATTCATTAGGCCCACAATTTAGACCCACAAATATTTTTCATTTACTTCATCATTTCTTCTCAAGAGATTCTCAGAAATGATCCATAAACAGAACCTCTAATCCTACTGAGTTGGGACTCAGTGTTGGAAATAAGAGATTAATTTAATATCCATGCCACTATACATTATGATCAATTACTTCAACACTTTCAATATTTTGATTCCATTTCCCCTTTTATCGTATCTCCCCATGTACCATAAACACATGAACATATATTAACAAACATTTATAAATATAATGACAATGGATTTTCATGACTCATCAAGAAGAAGATTGTGGTTCATCCTTATGGGTCAACCCTTTGATTCATTCTTTAAAAGAATAACACTCTATTCTTGCCTACTCCAAATGCATAGCTAACATCAGCAATTCTAGCAATACGACTTGAAATTATTTACCCACATTCTGATTCTTCTTTTGATATTTATATTCTATATGCTTCTTTTTTTTACAGTTTGGGAACTAATCCCATTATTATAGATTTACTTCATTGATGCTACACCAATATGCCATTTTTCCTTAGTCATTTTTTGAGAGGGAATATATCCATTGGTCATCTAATCTTTCGTTTTCATCCATTGGACTATTCATTATCTTTCATTCAAATATCAGTGCGTTTCATCACACGTGAATTTTTCAAGACAATATTTAATAATATTTCACTGATCAATTGTTCATCCAGCTTTTCTTATTATGATGGAGTCTTCCACTAACATTACATTCATCATAATTACACAGGGGGCTTCTTATCCTTTTCTTTTTATTGGATTGTCCACATTCATTCAGGGGATTATTTTGTGAGTGTATGATGGGATGTTATTGAAACACGTATTGTTGAGCTCCTTGTGATTCCATTGATATTGTAAAACAATTTTTCATCATACCATGTTTTATTCAACTATAGGATTCTTCATTTTATGTTGCATGTGTTGGGGATTTCCTTATGGATTCCATTTCCTTTCAAGAATTATTCATGCTACAATTTCTTTCCATTTTTTAATGATCAAAACATATGGAACATCATACATTAAATTCATACCTCATATTCTCATTTTTCAACTGATATGTTGTTGCATCTTGAGTTCTTCATCTAATTATTATCTCATGAGATTCCTGTCACATACTCATGGTGTTCCCCATTCTTTTAAAATCAAATCACATAATGGATTCTTTCTATTAAGAGAATATTTTTTCATATTTTTCATGAATATTATTCATATACTAATATTTAGGATAATTTATATCTTCATAGCTTAAAACCTATTCCCGAGCCTCTGAAAAAAAGCTTGATATTTGACCATGAATCCCAAAAAAATGGAACACGATATCATTACTACTTGAAAAAGTCCTTTTTGGTCTGTTATTAGAAACTGCTGGCCTTTTTTGACATCTGGAACTATTCAAATCTCTCTTCCTATCATGCATGGGATGGGATTCATCCTATCAAATATATAATTTTTATAAATGGAATGGCCATTGAGATGAGAAAATATGATTGTTTCTGACACTTTCGTCGGGGCGCGCGCATCCGTCTGTGGAGGACGCGCTGCTTGTTGCCCCGCATTCCCGCTTTCCAAAGGCGGGCGGCATTCTTTCCTTGTTCAGGTACGTCTGCTGCTTGATTGGAACGGGATGATGGGATGTCAGTTCTTCCTTCTGTGGATTCCTCCTCAAAACTCGTTGCCTAGTCTGGGTCTCCCTCTTAGATTTAATATGTTGTTCGTGAATCTCATTCTCGGTGCCATATCGTCATGGACGCCAGTTAATTACACTACTTCTGTCAAGACATTCCATGGGGTCTTGACATGGTAGAGACCTTCGGTCGGATTAGACGGCAACATCAGGCATGTCAGGGCATCTCTGGGTGCATGGACATTGGGGAATTTGTATTCTTCCTCATGAGAGGGCATCTCAATGGTGCATAATCCGAGTCATATATCTGAGGTTTTCCTCAGCTTCCCATGTTTAACACAGGGTATGCATCATGTTTAACGTCTTGTGAAGACGGTTATGCCAAAGGCGTTCCATCCAAGGTTTTCCTCAGGCATCTCATGTTTATCACAAGGTATTCCGCGAGTTTAACGTCTTGCGGAGACGAAATAAGGGTGATCAAAACGTTCCATAGAGACGGATCGATGGTGGTGTGCCCCGTATAGGGGAGATGTCACACCGTAATGGATGATCTGAACACCACTGAGGGCGGATCATGGGAAGTGCACCCCAGGATGGGGTACATTACCATTGGTTGGGATTGAACCGCTTGGAGTATTCCTATATACCCTCTATAGAGGATAGGGATCAAAACCCACGTAGTTTGAAAGGGTAATGAATCAGGGTGTACACAGAGGACAACGACCCGAAGATATGCTGCGGCTAACACATGGAGTGCAGCCCATGCGCCGCTAGAAGCAGCGAGGAGGTGGATGGCATGATCCCACCGGGATGTGGTGTCCCGGGTGAGAATGAGGATGGTTGATGGATGGATTAATGAAGTGGAGGGGTAGTGAAATGGGACCATCATAGGGGTGATGGTGAAGTTGGTCTTGAGCCTTGAAGAGGCTTCCTACATATCCCCGTGGCAGGGAATCAAAGTCCACATAGTTTAGGGGGTTTATGGAATACAGTTTAACGTCATGCGGGATGATAGTGAACCCTGACTTGAATAAACGACGGGCGGTGGGTGTCGGAGAACCGACGTAAATGAGGGACCTCGGTCTCATGGGAGATGGGATTGAACCTCTAGGAGGATTCCTACGTACCATGCCTTGACATGGATCAAAGTCCTCGTAGTTCAGATGGTCACAACGGCTTGCCGTCGGACTGAAATGCAGTTTAAAGTCATGCTGGACAAATGTAGAACTCGACGTGAATTGGATGATGGGTGGTCTTGAACCTCGTTGAGGATTCCAACGTACCATGCCTTGACATGGATCAAATTCCTCATAGTTCGGATTAGAGAATACAGTTTAACATCATGCGGTACGAGGGTGAACCGACGTGAGTGAGGTCAGAACGACCGGATGATGGGTTGACATGAACCTTAGGAATGCTTCCTACATACCACGCCTTGACATGGATCAAAGACCTCGTAGTTCAGGTGGGGCTTTATCGGCGAACCGACGTGAAAGTGGACCTTGGTCCAATGAGTGGTGAGCTTGAACCTCTGGAAGGCTTCCTACGTACCACGCCTTGACATGGATCAAAGACCTTGTAGTTCAGGTGGGAATGGGCATGCAGTTTAATGTCATGCAGGACAAAGGGAGGGGCATACAGTTTAATGTCAAGCTGGACGAGGGAGAAACTCGATGTGAATGAATGACCGAGAAATGTGGCTTGAACCTCATGGAGGCCTCCTACGTACCATGCCTTGACATGGATCAAAGTCCTCGTAGTTCGCTGGGATGGGTCGCAACGGCTTACCACTAGACTAGAATGCAGTTTATTGTCGTGCTGGATAGGAATGGGATCCGATGTAAATAGGTGATGGGTGGGATTGAACCTCATGGAGGCTTCCTACGTACCATGCCTTGACATGGATCAAAGTCCTCGTAGTTCACTATGGGTGAGTCGCAACGGCTTACCATTGGACCGGAATGCAGTTTAACGTCATGCTGGACAGGAATGGGACCCGATGTGAATAGGTGATGGGTGGGCTTGAACCTCATGGAGGCTTCCTACGTACCATGCCTTGACATGGATCAAAGTCCTCGTAGTTCACTATGGGTGGGGGTCTGGGTCAGTGCTCACTCTAAGCCCACGTGAGTCATGCTTGGTGTGAGAAACAAGGGGTTGCAAGGACCTGAAGATCACGTCGCGAAGGATGCGTCTGTGAGAAGCGAAGCGGGGCTTACGCATTAGGCGGCCCATGGTGTTGGGACTTACTCCAGGATGGAGGCCCAAATAAAAGGATGATGATGATTTCGGGCTTGAGCCTTGATGAGGCTTCCTACGTACCATGCCTTGACATGGATCAAAGACCATTTAGTTCTTCTTATGACGTCTTACTGCCAATTGGTTGGTTTCAACAGCTTACTGCTGGATTGGGTGTGAACAGCTTACCGCTAAATAGGGTCTCAACGGCTTACCACTGGATAGGGTTGTCAACGGCTTACCGCTGCATAGGGATGTCAACGGCTTACCTCTGAAAATGAGTGACAATAGTGGATGGGGATTACGCTAGGAAGCTGCCCGGGTGCCGCTATGGAGCAGCAATGGTGAATGGGGCTTACTCTAGAAGCTGCCTGGGTGCCACTAAGGAGTGGCACTGGTGAATAGGGCTTATGCAAGAAGATGCCTGTAATGTCTTCCTCATGTCAGGCCATGAGGGCATCCCAACTCACTGGTGGATTGGGGCCTTCACCTATGCACTAGTGTACAAGCGGGATAGCTCCAAGGGGCATTGGAATCATGCCACTATAGTCATGGTGTTAGGCATCTTATGCTTGGATCATAAGGCATATCTTGTTTAATGGAAGAGGTATCCTATGTTTGGAAGATAGGGATTACTATAGTTTAAAGTCATGTAGATAGGACTATTAGCATCTCATGCATGAAGCACAAGGCATCCTATCATTTGTTAGACAGGGTGAACTACAGTTTATAGTCTCGTAGATAGGACTATTAGCATCTCATGCTAGGAAGGTGAGGCGTCTCTTGTTTAGAGAAAGAGGCATCCTATGTTAGGAACATAGGAAGTACTACAGTTTATAGTCATGTAGAAAGGACTACTAGGCAGAAGGTGCGTAGAAATGGTTGATGTTGGGACTTACGCAAGGGCGGCCCTTTCTGGTTCAAACTGGCATAGGAGCCAAGTGATTGGGTTTGGAGGAGTTACCTGAGGAATGGTTCGACTCAATGTACCTGGGGAATTGATGATGAGAATCTCAACTCATGACATGGAATGAAACCAATAGGATATGTCAACTCAAGGTGTTTCATGGTGTGTGGAGGAGTATATCAAATCATGGTGTTCCATAGGTGGAATGGTCTCTTGCGGAGATAAGGGGTCTCGCAGAGCTTGGTCTCAAGAAGCAGCTTCGCGGAGTATGGCCTCGTGGAGCAATGGTCTCTCGCGGAGCAAAGGGGTCTCGCGGAGCTCGGTCTCGTGGAGCAGCATCGCAGAGAAAGGGCTCGCGGAGCAAAGGGCTCTCACCGAGCCTGGTCTCGCGGAGCAGCATCGCGGAGCAAGGGCTCGTGGAGCAAAGGGCTCTTGCGGAGCTTGGTCTTGCGGAGCAGCAACGCGAAGAAAGCTGCTCGAGGAGCATGGCTTCGCGGAGCCGCAATTCGGAGCTCCGCTCGGCCGCCCAAGTGGCGAAGTGACTGTGGCCGTCCGTCCGGAGAAGGGGGGTGAGCTGGGTATTTATAGGCAAGGGGGGCCGCGAAGCAGAACTCCTGCACCGCCTTAGGTGCTTCGCGGCGTGCTCGCGAACGTCAAATTCGTTGCGGAGAGTTACCTCCTCCGGAGCTTCACGGGACCGCGCTGCTCGGGTGCTTCGCATCGGTGCTTCGCTTCAGTGCTTCGCGAGGGGTCTTTGCGGTGCATCACGAACGTCAAACGGGTTCGTGGAGCCTATCGCCTCATTGCTTCGCGGCGGCGCTCTGCGATCACGGAGAGGGCTTCGCGAATGGGCTTCGCGAACCAGATTTCCAGCCCAACATCAAACGTCCATAACTCCTAATCCGTAGCTCCGTTCAGACCCTGTGACCTACCAAATCGAAGCTTGTGAAATGGACTACAATCTTGGATCATGTATGGAAGCATTTGGAAAATTTTGGGGAAGCGTTTTCCGGGGTCTACAATGATATTGTTTCTATTCAGAAATAGAATATTTAAATTCCATTTTATCATCACATGCCAAATGATTATCAAATAATTAGTGGAAGGAATCCTTAATTTTAGACATTCCATTGGAATTAGATTTTTCCACTTCTTTATTTGAAATTTCTATCTCTTCTCCCAATTATTGAACCTTATTGTCCCTTGAATCATGTTTAGAATTATATTTTATCTTTATATACATTCCCTTATATATCTAATTGGCCAATTCATGTATAAGCTTATCCACCATATCACATTGATCATTTATTTTAAATTTATCATCAGAAATATAATTAGGGAATCAATCATTATCTTGTTGTATCCTTTGATTCATCTAAACTTGATCAGACACCTGTATAGTAAGATCCTCATTTTTGGATTTTAGATTCTGAATTTCATCTGACTTTTTATTAATTCCATTGTCATTAATTTTTTGTTTTTATCTCTTTCTAGATATTTTTTTCAGTTCTTACTTTTGATAATCATTCTTCTCCCTCATATCAGTGGCCACGTCAATAATCCATTAAAATAATCCACTTAACTTGTTAACCTCAATTTACAAATCATGGATCCGAATATCATTTGATTTAATCTCTTCATCCAACTTCTAATATGATTCCTTTATGTCATTGGAAACATCCACTTTTGGAATTTTGGGAGTTTCTTCATCATCAATAGTTCCAACATCACTTGGAATATCTGGTTCTTCACTCATTCCTTCTACATCATTGAATGAGTATGTATTTTCACTATATGATTTATCAATATAATTACAATGTTCACTACATGATTCCTTGAACTGAATCGTGCACTTTCTATAGACACTTCCACTCATAGTAATATCACCAGACTTCCTCTTCTTCATTGATGTTTTTTCATTTCCCATGGATCACAAAGACAATAATAGACTGAATATTTAACGTTAATAATATATAGAATTGAATAAGAGCCAACAAATCTGATAAAATAATAATTCCCTATAATGCCTATTATTAAGACCAAAAGGGTATTGATACCATGTGAGGGGGTTTAATAATGTTATGTATATTCTTTTCAAAATATACCTTCCCCAATTAATCATGACATATTTATTATAAGTTTCACATTGTTTTCACTTATGTTTTACTTTTGATATTATTATTCCATTCATTATCTGGTGATGATGGTTTGAATGAAATAAAGGAATCCATGAAGGTTGAAACACAAATTTTTACAGTGTTCACCCTCACCGGGATACATCCACAGAGAAAAAAAAATTATGTGTCATTTTACCAAATCCACTAAATCTCACCAATAATTTACAATGTTCAGGCGCAATCACTTCTATGCCCAGGCTCACTACCTTTTCAAGTATTAGGGTCAGCTAACTTCTTTAACAAGTGTCACTCACTATGTGTCTCTCTCTAGATCATTAATGATGGAGAGCATCACCTTCATCCTCTTCCATTACTCACTTCTCAATAAAGGATCCACTCACAGTTTAAAGTGTTTTAGGTCCTTTTATTATCTCTAATGAATGCATCCTCCACTGCATGTAGATGCTCTGTTGATGTCTAGTTTTTATCCACTGATGAATACCCCATTACCATATTTTTACTGGGTTATATAAATCACTCAAACAACCAATGGGTTACTTCTGTGTCACATTAATGAGTTGGAAGCCTCTACCATTTTTTAGGTATAACCAACTTGCCTGCTAATTTTATAAATGCACACCACTTTATAAATGTGTTCCACATTATAATTGGGAGCCACTACTTTTATGCCACTACTTATAGACCCACACTTTTATGCCAATACGTGTTCCCCACTGCATGTGCGCCACGACATGGGTGCCACTGCTTGTGTGCCACTCCTTGAGTGATACTAGTTCCACACCACAGACTCTGCAACTCACTTATGAGCCACTAAAAACATATGCGCCACTTCCACAGACGAGATCAGATATCGAATTTTATCTATGTTTTAGGACACATTGAAATTATGAGGGTATCCATCTTTTTTTAGGAATTTTGGAGAAACTACATGTGAGGTAGACAGCTCACCTTGTGTGCCACTTTGTTAATTGTGCGTTGCTCCATAACTTTCACACAGATTCCTGACATGCGTGTCTATTGATGACATTCCCACAAATGGTTAACTTGATTGGGAATTTATTTCCTTTGTAATATTTTCAGTTTATGTAATTTAAATATGACTTGTTCCCCACTTATTCACTTGCACGCCAATTCCAAACTTCTGCACCCATTAATTACTTGCACGCCACTTCTTCATATGTGATCCACTTCATGAATTATACACCACATTATTTTCTTTTTTCATATTGTAATGTGATGATCTGAAAATTTGACTTATGTTCCACTTGAGTACAGGTTCACTTCCTTATAACTTGTGTGTTGCTTCATGAATTGTGCACCACTTAATGAATTTTTCACAAACTTTTAACTTGCATTCCACTTTTTCCCTTTTTCATATTTTGATATGACAATATAAAAATATGACTTGGGTTCCAAATCAAGACTAGCATTACACTTTATGGCTTGCATGACCATTAAGGAGTTTCATGCCATGTCATTAATCGCATGCCACATTCTTCTATTTGACATGTTTTGATGTTCTAATTTCGAAACATGCCTAGTGTGCAATATTCCAATATCTCAATTTGTCAACAAACAAAATCATCATAAAAATACATCAATGACACCATAAAGGATTTCTTCCAATAAAATAATAATACATTAAATTCTAACTTAGTTTAATAAATATTTATTTCTATTCATTTTCACCCCCATAATTATAATTATAAAAATATACTACTATTTTTCATGTTGGTTATTATAAAAACCCACATATGAACATGAATCACAATCAAATGTTTATAAAAACATGAATATTTTAACAAAAATGTGTATTAAATAATTATATAAAAATTAATTTCTTTTTAATATTTCTAAATTACGATTACAATCAGATGTGGAAAATAATACGTAAATATGGTGATAAATATTTTGAGTAGATCAAAACCCAGTTTGTTGTATTTCATGGATTTGAAGACCTTTAGGCACTATCTTGTGATCATGGGAATCAAAATATACCAAATTATTTTCCAGAAATTAATTTTTTATTATTTTGGTTGACAAACTACATTTTTCAATTTTGATGAGGGATTTCAAATTAAAAGAATAAAATGGGGCCCAGTTTGTCGAAAATAAGAGGTATGTAAAGTGAAAACATGGAATCACAATGTATTTTGGCGAGTTGGTTGTTGGAATTTCTACCGAAACAGTAAAATTAACTTCCTCGTGTAATAATGGACATCTAAAATATATAAATATTTTCTTTATTTCATCAAATTCTTGTTACGTCTTATTTCCCATTATTATCTCCTTTTACATTATTTAATTATTTAATT
The DNA here is from genome assembly GCA_963277665.1 of Viscum album. Lineage (NCBI taxonomy): Eukaryota > Viridiplantae > Streptophyta > Magnoliopsida > Santalales > Viscaceae > Viscum > Viscum album. The sequence goes on along the minus strand of OY728120.1, from coordinate 21,817,783 downwards.
CCTTCCATATTTTTTTATCCACAAATACATTCACTATATAATATAATATCTTAATTCAATTTTTATAATGCATTTTACAAAATTATAACTCTAAAAAATTAAATTTAACTTTTAAATAATGTAATTTCATATAGTGATAAAAATTTAACAAAAATATTTCCATGAAAACAGTAACTTTAATTGTTATTATTTCATATTTATTTCAAATCATTATATGGATGATGATTTATTTTTTTATAAATATAATAATTAAATTTTATAAAAACTATACTTCTAACATGATAAATTTAATTTGATAAAATAAAAAATATAACATATAGAAACATTAATTTTTTGTAGATACAATATATTCGAACTTATAATTAGTTAATATTTTATTTTATTTGAGAAAAAAATATGAAATTAATTATTTATAATACTCAATTAAAATTAATATATTGTTTATAAGCTAGTTTTTATAAACATATATATCCAACCATTTAATATTTAAATACTATATGACGATAGTTCATATTAAAAGAAAATTTTTCTTTTATATTCCTATATATAAATTTATGCACTTCTCTAAAAATAAAAATATAATTATATTGTGCAAATTTTTTAACCCATTTATTGTATTTTTATTCCCACATTTAGTTTGAAATATATTATGATTACCATTGGTGATGATGAAATAGATTATTTTAAAAGTATTTTATTTTTATTTTCATTCAAGTATTCCCCCATTGTATTTTAATTATTCCTATCAAATATATTCATCACTCATTTATATTTTTATATTTTTGGGAAATAAAAAAATTTCCATTTAATTTTGTATTAAATTTGATTAATATAATGTTTGAGCTCTATGCAACACAAACTAGATGACAACAAATAATATTTGTGGGAGAGATATTTCAATCTCATATCGATGGTTTTATATCCCCTCCCACAATTAATCAACTTCAAAATTTGTTTTTTTATTCATTAATATATAATATTTGATGGTATAATGAAATAAAATTTACCATATTGAGTGAGACCAAAAAATAGATTATTTCTATCAGCACAGATATTTTATTTGAATTCCATTTGTCTCTGCCATTACAAAAAATTTCTGATTCACTAATAGCTAAAAAGAGTCATACTTGGGAATTAGTTTCAAGAAAAAAACTTATAATCTCTATTATGGTTTTATATTTAAATATTTAATGATTTATATCATATTTCCACGACTCCAAAAAAATATTTCTCTTTACAGAGATAGTGATTCTAAATTTTACAATTGTTTAATATAAGTTATACAATATTACCCACATTAATTTTTGTTTTTATATCATCATTTACATGATTCCATTACAATAAATTTTGAAAAATTCTTGGGAAACAATTAGGTTATAGTAATTAATTTTCAATTTCAATTTTATTTCTCAGTTTATTCATTATTCAGGTGTATTGAAACATTTTTATTCTTCATGATGGAAAATGTACATTTGATTAATGTTGATAATACTAATTCTTGAAAAATACTTCATTTAATTGTATCAAATGTTGATTTTTTGTATTATTAAATAACAGGTCCCCAAAAATATAAATTGGAGATGAAATACATGATTAAAAAGTTTTCATTAAAAAACCAATAGTTTAAATATATATCATGATATCCTATTCTTTCTATATTAATGTATAATAATTGACCACTTAAAATTGAAAATGGTAGACAACCAAATGAATTTACCATGATTGAATTGAGAAAATTATTTTTTATCTTATTCAACCATTATTCAAAAAATGAATGTTCAAAAAATCAATTAAAATATTTATATCATCCAAGAATATAGGAATTAAAATTGAATTTTTTTACATTTGTGAATTTGAGAGAACAAAAAAAACTCCTCATATTATTAATAAACAAGGATAGAAAGATAGGTATAGAAATAATATTTTCCTAACTATGTGTCATTTTAGTTTGTTAATCCATTGGATATTTACTATATTTTCCATCAATATTGTTACTCGATTCCTCAAATTGTTCACTGTAGAAAGAAATATAATTTAATTATTTAAATAGTTAAAATGTCCAATGAAAACATATAAACCAATAATAAGAATAATATAAACTTATACATGCCATATCAAACCCAACACACCATTTGATTGACCTATAAATCTATAATTTTATCCTGTGTTACATTAAATTTTATTATCTTATCATTATTAATATAATTTCCAAAAAATAACTAAACATGACATTGATAAAAGATCATATTCATTGATCCTACTATCTTAGATCGGGTGATTAAAATAATTTATTTATAAAAATATAATGATACCAACAAAGATCACTGAAAACATTTAAATCATTATATGTTATTATACATATAATATCAATAATAAAATATCTATATAGAATATATAGATTATAAAATCATCATGATATGTTCATAACCATGATCACTGGGTTAATAGAATGATTATTGGGATAACATTGTGAAATCATAAGAACTTATCATGAGGTGTGATACCACAATCCTAGATTTCTGCCCAAAATGTACTAACTAAAAAAGGGGATCTCGAAATCTTAACATATAACATGGAATATATAAATGAAATAATAATATAATAATCACTAACTACGTTAACATACTATATGAATATGGGGAATGTATTTTCATAAGATATTATTGGAATATTCTATATAAACAAATAATGATCATCCTAAAATATTATATTGTGTTTAGTATCAATTTAATAAATATTATGTAATTTATTCACTCCTTATTTCCATAAAAATATCATATCTTATGATATAAACAATTACCCATTGTATTAGTTTCATGTATAATTTTTGGCCTACATAGCATATAAAATTATATATATATATGTGTGTGTGTTTGTGTGTGTATTCCAAATCAACCAGAAAATAATCATATATCCATAAATATTATAACCTAATTTACTATTGAAAATATAATTAGTTAAATAATAAATTTATATAGGTCTAAAAAACATTCAAATAAATAATTTATCTACTTACTTATGCTCCATTCAATCAAAATAATGCAATATAGGCTATTTTTAATATCCTAACCTTTTCGTGAGTTACCTCGACATCTATTTCATGTAAATGTTGTTTTTACATATGTACCATTGATGGTAGTTATGATTTGGTGGTGAATTTGGGTTGATTCTAAGAAACGTTTTGGAGATAAATGGGCATTTCATGGTTAGCACATTGTTTGTACAATCCATGAGGATGTCTAGGAGAAACTGTCCTCTTATTTTTCTTTTGATGCATTATCTTCTTCACATTTTGTGATCTTTTTAGGAGTACGTGAGAGGAAATAATTCGAGGTCCCACTTGAATTAGTGGTTAATGCATGGTAAGTGAAATATTTTTATGACAGTTCGACTAAACTCTTTGCGGGTCAACTGTGAGATCCATAATTTGTGGATCTTAATAATTTTTAACTTTTAGTGACATGTATCTTCACTTATGAGTCCTTAAAAAAATATTTTACATTCTTTTGGGTAATGGAATGTTCGTTGATCAAGCAGGAGGCATTCCATGGCTAATGAACTTTTTTTCATTGACATTGAAAGCCATAATCAAATATCATCTCTTCGCTCAGTGTGTGGATATCATCCTAGTGACTTTCCCATTCATTCTACTCTATTTCCTATATCTTTTAATGAAATATATCTACTGATTTTTATATCTAAACCTATTTGGGGATATGTAGATCAATGATTTTAGGTCTAGTTCTATATTTAATTGATCTTGATATGTTGGTTTTCATTTAAGGATTTTGATTTGGAACTCATATATATGTCATTCCACTACTCAGATTATAGGGATTTTTTAGCAAAAATACATCATTGAATCGAGGTAGTTGATCAAAAATCATACTCCCATAGTCATGGATTTCATAAAAAGATGAAATATTTTAGAATTACTGGATTATTTTATCAATTTATTTTTATCAATTAGGTTAATTAGGTCGACTAATTTATTTATCAAGGAATTATTCTATTAAATGATTAGTTGAGGAAGTAATGTTGATACTAATGGGATTCCCTATTAGATAATTATGATGGAAAATTTATTATGACTTTTAGGGATTTTAATCATGATAATTAATCGTGGTATTATTAATGAGATATAGTATTTTTTATGTTGAGATAATTAATTGGGAATTATTTTTGGCCATTGAGACTATGATCTAGATAATTAATTTTCCAAATAATTCTGAAGAGATGAGATTTAGAATGAGATAATTAATTATCTGATGTGAATTTAGAAATTTAGTAATTTATTATTGAATTAATTAATGGGATTAAGGCAGTTAGTCAGTTATTGTGTTAACTAATTGGATTGATGTATTTATCTATTTGATGGATTAGTAATGGAATTGTTGTTTATTGTTAATTTTGATTTAATTTTGTGTGAATGAATGGTAACATGGTCATTCAAAATTTATAAGTATACATGGTAACATGGTCATTATAATTTTGAGTAAAGAGAATGTGAACATGGTTCTTCTATTGAGGAGTATGCATGAAATAATGGTAATATTACTTATGTGTATAGATAATGGGATCTTGGTCATTATATTGTGGGGTAAGTATGGTAACATGGTCATTTTACTTAAGTTTGTGATATTAGTATCTTTGGAATTGACGCTTATTAATGTGAAATTAAATAGTGGAAATTATGACACTCTGAGTTATGGTATCTCCCAAGAATATTTCGAACTCCATAATGAGTCGAGTCAGGTAATGAGATATCATAGCACATTTTATTAGTTCATTCTCTAATAATAATTAGGTATTGTGATTTGATATTACCTAGGGAACACTTGGGGCATTAGCACCACATGAAGTTGTATTTGGGGTACAGGTCTCATTGGGAACCCTAGAGTTATTGTTGTTATATAGGAATAAATGATAATATAGTAATGAGTTATTTATGCATTGTACTTATTTATTATAGAACTTCATGTACTAACTTTTTACATAACTTCTGCTAGACACCATTGGTGGTGGCCAATGGATTTGTACACACACCCTACGTGGGCTACCAGATCGATACTTTAATAGATTTTATTATTACATTATAGGATAAGGGTACATGCCCTAGGAAGGATTGATGGTTTAAGATGAATATTTGGTGAGGGGACCAAAAATACTTTAGAACCCTCTTGGGGAGTCATAGATTCATTAATTTTAGTTTATCTATTTAAACTAGACACTTATATTGGCATAGTAGGTTTTCCCTTACTGTTGAGTGTTGTGTTACCTGTTTGGTTATCACGTGGCATGATTTTTTTTGTAAGAACCCTGTTCTTATTCTTGAGGTAATGGTTTCTTCATTTCATTTTTCCTTAATTGTTTTTGAGAAAATAAGGAAAATGGTGAATAAACAAAAATTGTATGGGTACACACCGTGTACTTTTTCACACACTGTGTACTTTGGCCGTGTGGGATGAGTACACAGGGCATGTAAGCCTGTCAGTGATGAAAGATGTAAAAACCGACTACACACCATGAACTACTTATTTCCATGCCTTGTAATCAGTCCGAAAGTGAGCAGTAAAGTGGTGGAGGTAGCTGCCAGCTATGCAATAGTACATTCCATGTATACAGGAATACACGCCGTGTACTCATGTCGATAAATGAATAGTGCCACTGTGGAAAGAAGCCTCCAGGTAAACAGTTTAAAAATGAGATTTATATGACATTTAATTGAGTGTACATGAATTTTAGTCATGAAATTTCACTTAAAACAGGCAGTGGGCTCCTCATTCGAGAGAGGAGGCAGAACTGACGTTTGGAGCTTGGGAGGACGGCCGAACCTTGGATGATCACCCGATCACGCACAGAGAATCCAATTCTATCTCCGTTGATCACGTTGGTACCGTACAGGTATGCCATCCCCTCCCCATGTGTTTTTCATAACAATTATTTCCATAAGGGAAGATATTTATGTTTTAATGGGAATTCTTTTATCCAAGATCGACATCGTTCATGGACGATTTGGGAGGCGTCATTCATGTATACCGATCAGAGACGATCGAGGTAGGTGGTCTGATTTTTATTCTCAACTGTTGTTTTGAAATTGTGTACCATTGTGCTATGATCCCATGGTTGGGGTGTTGTACGGCTGAGGCCTTTGCTAAAATATATCTAGAATTGCATAGATGATCTATTGATAAATTAAAACTTTTTTTGGGAACATTCCCTGGATCCAGGACCACCCCGGGGCTGCATTCATCAATTTTTCAGTTTTTCCAGGTTACCCGATGGTATAACATTATTATATTGTGAATTTCATTTTATGAGATAATGTTTATATAAATTCTTTATTATAATTTTGTCTCTGCCCGGTTCCTTTAGCCTGAGGGTAGTGTTCTATTAGCCTGAGTGTAGCATTCTATTAGCTTGTGGGATGTGTTTGGTTGGCCTGAGGGTAACCTATGTTTATGCATGTGGGTCATAGATTCTGGGTGTGAGGGAAATATCACGTATGCCTAAGGACATTGATCATTATATCTAAGGGAAATCACCTTCATGAATTTGATTCAGCTACCTGTGGGTAAGGATAGTATGTCTAAGATCATGGCTATTTAGAATACACACCGTGGTGATTTTCTATGTTGTACCTTCGAAGCCGAAGAAAAATAAAGGATGTGATATGTAATAACTAAAATGGAAATGATAGTGGTAGTGATAGTTACTTTTGAGTACTTACTAATTTATTGCATTTACTTTTTCCCACTTTTGTTGCACATTTTCACTGATAGTTGGACACAGGCCTTAGGTGGGTGCCTATTAGAATTTATTTCTCACAACCTGTTTGGGTATTATTTTCAGCCAAAATAGACTATATTGAAGCAGGTTTCAACAGGGGAATTGGTCCCTATACAAGTAAATGATTGTAGTAGAGGAGTAAGAGAGCATGGGACCATGCTTAGTCTTGTGATGCTGCTGCATTCTATTCACTCTTTTTTGTTATGTTTGTCATACCCAGTTGAGAATAAAAATCAGACCACCTACCGATGGAATGTCTAGCAGTGCCAGATGCGGCGCCAACTGTTATACCAGACACTGGTGCGGATGCGCAGTTTCGTGAAGGCTTCATGCGGTTCTTGAAGACCTTCTAGGGAGCACCTATGGTTTCCATATTTATGGCAGAGCTCACTTTTATCTTCTATTAGTAGAATCCACCTACATTTTTAGGTGATGGCAGAAAACAGGTTGTAGAGTCATTGCTGGATTCGATGCAGATGATATTCTAGCATTTGGAAACAACTCCGGGGAGGAGGGTCAAGCTCTCTACCTACATGATGCATGATTCCTCCAAGAGATAGTGGGATGTTACCACCCAGACTGAGCATCTCAGAGACATGGCGTTGGATGATTATCAGGCATCTTTTTATGACATCTTCTTTCTGGAGATGTTGTGGTAATATTGAGCTTCATAGTTCATGAACCTACAATAGGGCGCCATGTCTGTGATGGATTTTATGCTCGCTTCACCGAGATTCAGAGTTTTTCACCCGTTCTAGTGGGTGTTTAGGTGTTGAGGGATAGACGCATTGAGGAAGGTATTTAGTGTGAAATCCTAGCACTGGTGAATTTTTTCTAGTTTCCTATAGTACATGCTATTGTGAACCAATAATTATTTACTAAGAATAACCTGTGGGAATCTAGTGGTGAGCACCGGGGTAGTCCAAAACCTGTTTCTGGTACTATTCAAACATGTAAGAGGAAGAGGTAGATGTACTTCTCTCATGGTGGTAGTACTTGCCTAAAGATTACTTCAGGTGGCCAGGTCATTTACTACCAGTGTGGTAGAGTGGGGCACAAGATACCTCAATGTCCATGAGACCGAGTGGAGTTCTGAGCTTGTGGAAAGATGGGTCATATCCACCATTTATCTAGGGTGTTTCCACCAGTGTCTAGTGAGAGAGGTTCTGTGCAGACTCTGTATACTGGAGCATGTTCAAAAGCTTTTTACCAGTCAGAAAATTAGGGTACGTCAGGGGGTGTAGGCAGAGATGGTGGTCGTGGCCGTGGTAGCCCGACACCTAGATCTCAAAGGTAGCAGGGTGGGGCAGCTCAGAGTATCTAGGCTGTGTAATAGGGTCGTGGCACTGGGTAGGCATATGCTATGCAATAGACCCAACATCGGTAGGATATGAGACCTTCCACTGTCAGAGGTACTACTCTTGATGCTTCTGTCTTGTCATATGCACTTTTCAATACTTGTGTTACACATAGAATTATATATATACCCGTTGTGGAGAGTGTTGGGCTCTGTGTTTCTTCTTCTTTTGATGATATGATGAAAACAATCCAATGGGAACTAGAACAGCAGGTGTACGTTAGTGCAGGGAGTGCCCATAGAGGTTGGTGGGTGTCACTTTCTATGGGACCTCTATTTTTTAGAGATGACAGCTTAGGATGTCATACTTAGGATGGACTGGTTGATACCCTTCCGAGCCTTTGTGGATTTCTACCATCGCAGAGTGAGTTTTGCGTCACCAGAGAGGAGAGAGTTTCTAAACAAAGACTAATGGGATGTCTAGGAGAGCCAAGCTATACCTGAGTATCGTGGGTGTGTTGGAGTGATATCCTAGATTGAGCGCTTATATTTGGATGACCAGAGAGTGTGTCAGAAGGATATCCATCCAGTAGTTGATAGTTTCAGGATGTCTTCCTGGATGTATTTTTACGTCTACCTCCATAGAATGAGGTTGATTTATCTATTGATATTTTTCCAGGAGTGGCACCAATGTCTATTCCTCCTTATAGGATGGATCCACCAGGGTTGCAAGTGCTCAAGAGGTAGTTAGACATGTTACTGGAAAAGGGATTGATCTGACACTGTACTTCCCCATGGGGTTTTCCGGTCCTCTTTTCGAAGAAGGTAGATAGTTCCCTCAGACTCTGTGTGGATTATCATATGCTGAACCAGATAACGGTCATGAATGGATATCCCTTAACAAGGACTGATGATTTTTTTATCATCTTCTTGGAGAACAAGTGGTATAGAAAATTTAATTGAGATCCAGATATCACTAGTTACACGTTATACCATTGGATGTACCACATACAGCTTTTTGAAGCACATATGGTCTATATGAGTCATTGGTTATACCATTCAGACACACGAATGTGTCAGCAGTTTTCATGGATTTGATGAATCGTGTGTTCCACCCTTCTCTGGATTCATTTGTGGTAGTCTTCATGGATGATATCTTGGTGTATTCTAACACTCGACATGACCAAGCCACCCATCTTGAGAACATTTTTAATACACTAAGAGGGAATCTATTATATGATAAGCTCTCAAAGTGCCACTTTTGGATGGACCAGATTTCACTTCTTGGGTCATGTTATCTCAAAGGTAGGAGTTGCAGTAGACCTAGAGAAGGTGAGATAATTATTTTCCTGGGAGTAGACTAAGAATGTGATTGAGATACAAAGTTTCATGGGGTTGGAAGGTTACCACAAGTGGTTTATAAAGGACTTCTCCACCTTAGAAGCATCGTTATCGGGTTTGACTAAGTAGGGTGTGAAGTTCGTGTGGTAAGAAGCATGTGAGATATCCTTTCAAGAACTGAAGGGAAGGTTGACATCCACACCAGTCCTGATACTTCCATAGCAAGGTAGAGCTATACAGTTTACTGTGATGCATCAGTGAATGGGCAGGGAGCAGTGTTGATGCAGGGAGATCGAGTTTTTGCGTATGAGTCTCGGTAGTTGAGGCCATATGAGAGGAATTAACCCACACATGACCTCGAGTTGGTGGCTGTTGTTCATGCATTGTGTTATGGGAGTCATTATCTTTTGGGCGAACATTTTGTGGTTTTCACTGACCACAAGAGTCTCAAAAACATCTTTACTCAGTGTGACATGAACATGAGACAACGATGGTGGGTCGAATACCTTCAGTTATTTGACATTGAGTGTGCCTATACACCTATCAAGGGCAATGCAGTAGCTGATGTACTGAGTAGGAAGACTCAGACACATGCAGTGCGGGAGGCTAGTGGTGAGTGGTAGCTTATGGATTTGTTCTCTGAGATGCCTTTGGAGGTGCACGATAGTCAATGGAAAACCTATCTTTCATCCTTATCTGTGACTTCTACCTTCCTGGATAGAGTGAGGATGAGACACCTATTGGATTCAGATGGCCTATTTCTACGAGAATCTGTGGCAGGTGAGGACCCTCCACCTTGAAGGATAATGGGTGATGATAGGTTACTACGTTTCCATGGATGAGGGTGGTTTCCAAGGGATATACGTGAGGAGCTGATGCAGATGTTTCATGCTTCAGCTTGGGAAGTTCATCCTAGTGTTACCAAAATGAATCATGGCTTGAGACGTCAGTATTGGTGGCCAGGTATGAATAGAGAGATAGCTGGTTTTGTTAGAAAATGTTCCACCTGTCAGTAGGTGAAGGAAGAGTTTCAGAGGCTAGCTGGATTGTTACAGCAGTTACCCATTATGGAGTGGAAATGGGTTAATTTCATGATGGATTTCATGACTCGGTTTCCATGGTCACCTCAAGGCAGTGAGGTTGTGTGGGATGTTGTGGACAAACATACAAAATTAGCTCACTTTTTGATGATCAAGGAGTCTTACAGTGTCGATGATCTCTGGAAGTTGTATATCCGAGAGGTAGTACACCTTCATGGAGTCCCCTGTTCTATTTTTTTCAGATAGGGACGCCCGTATTACATCTCGTTTTGGTAGATTTTTCAGAGGTAACTGGGTACACAGGTGCTTCTGAGCATAGCTTACCATCCATAGAACGATGGCCAGTCAGAGTGTACGATACAGGTGCTTGAGGACATGATGTGTGCATGCGTCCTAGACTGTGGGGGCTCTGGGGAGAAGCATATACCCTGGTCGAGTTTTCCTATAATAATAGTTTTCAGGAAACTATTGAGATGGCACATTACGAAGCTTTATATGGTAGGCCATGTTGATCACCCTTGTGCTGGTAAGAGGCAAGTGAGGCAGCTTTACTGGGACCACGTCTCGTGTAGGAGACTTCTGAGTAGGTCCAGTTGATTCAGCAGCGGATCGCTACAACACAACCTCGCCATAAATTGTATGCTAATCGCCGTAGATGACCCATATAGTTCGTGGTAGAGGATCAAGTGTTCTTATGTGTTTCTCTAAGGTTGGGACACATGGGGATCCTGCGAATGGATATACCTTCGGTGAGGTATTTGGGGACTTTTGAGATTCTAGAGAGAGTCAGGTAGGGTTCCTATTAGTTGCAGTTACCACGGAGGTTTGGGTCCATGCACGACGTCTTTCATGTATCTTAGATGTGCCGTTATCACTCGGACACGTCTCATGTTTTCCAGCCCGATGAGGTTGACCATCAGGTCAATGAATCCTTTAAGGAGCATCAAATTCGTATTGTTAATAGGAGCAGGAAGGTTCTTTGAGGCCGTTCGGTTCCTCTTATTCGGGTGATATGGAAGCACAAATGATTGCAGGACCAAACCTGGGACCGGGAGACAGACATACGTGCTCCGTGGATGGAGTTGTTCACCTCTTTATCTTCTCCACCCTTGGAAGGGAAAATCGGTGATGAATTGCTTTAAGGGGGGATGTGTGTAAGAACCCGGTTCTTTTTCATGAGGTACAAGTTTCTTCTTTTACTTTCTTCCTTATGTGTTTTTTAGAAAATAAGTAAAATTTTGAAGAATGCAAAATTTTATGGGTACACGCCTTGTACTTTTCCACACTATGTGTACATTGTCCGTGTGGGATGTGTACACAGGGCGTATAGGCCTGTCGGTGATGAAGGGTGTAAAAACTGACTACACACCGTGTACTTGGTATTTACATGCTGTGTAATCAGTCGGCAAGTGAACAGTAAGGAGGGGAGGCAGCTACCAGCTGAGCGACAGTACATGTCATGTATTTAGAAATACACGCTGTGTACTCATGTCGACAGATGAATAGTGCAGCGGTGGAAAGAAGCCGATAGGGAAACAATTTAAAAAATGAGAAGTTCCTGCCCTGTACTTGAGTGTACAAGTCGTGTATTCATGAAATTTTTATTAAAATAGTTAGTAGCCACCTAATTCGAGAGAAAAGGCAGAACCACCATTTGGAGCTCGGGAGGACGGCCAAACCATGATTGATCACCCGATCGTGCACTGGGAATCTGATTCTGCCTCCGTTGATCATGTTGGGAAAGTACTGGTAATCCCTCCCCTCTCATTGTTCTCTTCAAACCAATTCTTCTTCTAGGGGATTTTATTTACGTTTGAACTGGAATTATTTTATCCCATATCTACATTGTTCATGGACTATTCCTAAGGTGTTGTTCATGTATACTGATCAGAGACGATCGAGTTAGGTGGTCTAACAGTTATTCTAAAGTGTTTGTTAAAATTGTGTATCATTGTGCTACATGCCAATGGTTGGGGTGTTGTATGGCTGATGCATTTTCTGAGAGATATCTAGAATTTCATAGATAATCTGATTATAAATTAAAACAGATTTTTGGGATCATTGCTTGGATCCATGACCACCACAGGGGTGCATTCCTCTATTTTTATATTTTCCCAGGATAACAGAGGGTATTCGATGATTATATTTTGCATTTCATTTTCTTGAGAGAAAGTTTATATAAATTTTTTATTAATATTTGGGCTCGGCCCGGTTCCTTTAGCCTGAGGGTTGTGTTCTATTACCCTAAGGGAAGCATTATATTTTCATGTGGGTAGTGTTTGGTTGGCCTGAGGGTTACCTTTTATTATGAATGTGGGAAGTAGTTTTTTTTCCTGAGGAAAATATCACATATGCCTAAGGTAAATCATCATTATGTCTGAGCGAAATAACCTATGGGTATTGTATTCTGTTACCTGAGGGTAAGGATAGTATGCATGAGGACATGGCTATCTAGAATATTCATTGAGGTGATTTTATATGTTGTACCAGCCAAGATGAAGCAAAATCATGGAGGTGATATGTAATAATTAAAATTGAAATTAAGCTGGTAATGATAGTTACTTTTGAGTAATAACCAGTTTACTGCATTAACTTTTTCACACTGTTGTTTCACATTTTCACTGACAGTTGGGCATGGGCCATAGGTGGGTGCCTACTGGGATATATTTCTCACACCTAGTTTGAGTCATGTTTTCAGCCCAAACCGACTATATTTCTATAGGTGTCGATAGGGGAAAGGGTCCCTATATAGGTTCATGATTTTAGTAGGGGATTTGGAGAGCATGGGACCAAACATATGCTTGTGATGTTACTGCGTTCTGTTTACTCTGTTTTGTTCTATTTGTCGTACCCAGTACATTGAGTTGTATTTTATTGTATTGTAGTGTATCCTGTTTTGGTTTCTTTCATAGAATTAGTGACATGATGCATTTTTATATATAAATGTTGGTTATCTTATACTGTAGTTGTTAATTTATGGTTCATATTGTTCACTGCATCCGCTGTTGTATGTTATATTTTTTTCCTTCATTCTACACTTTGAAAAATGATGGAATATTTACCCCACTATCAGTCCTGGTCCCTCACTGTTAGTTGGAAGCTTCTAGTATTTGGGGAAATGTGCCTGAGGTCATCTGACCAACTGTGATTAGGGCACCCGTTGTGTGCCTTCCAGATCTGGGACGTTACATGTGTGCATATTTATGATTATATGTCTATTTATTTATTTCATCAAGTGTTTTAATCTAAATAATGAGGTTATATTCTCCCCATGAATGACTTACCTATCCCACATAATATTTAGCGCCTCTATCATATGGGGAGGCACACTTGATGTTTTATGGGGAACTAGATTGGGGTACCGTCGCATGGAACCCAGGTTGGGTTGTCACAAAGTTGTATCAGAGGTCTATTTTCTTTCTTCTTCTTTTGTATTAATATTTTGGGAATGGTAGATAGGAGACTATTAATATTCTAGGCTTTGTAATGATCTCATTCTTGGTAGATTCAAACCCTTGTGAAGGGTAAAAATGAGTACTCATAGATGGATTGTAGTTGTCGTTTGTTTGTTTTTATAGTAGAATATTATTTCACCCTGGGAGGAGCACTTGTGGTTTGATATGATTCTTGTTCCTGAAAATATTTGAGTTTCTATTTCTGGGCCAGAATAGAATTAGTGTTGATTTTACTTCATCATTCTAGGAACTCAGTATTATTTTGTGACATGAATCATCATAGACTGTCATGGGAAAACAGGTTGTGTTTATGTTTATGAATGTGAAGTATTTTTTCATGCATGTCATATTGAAATGATAATGGTTCTTAACATGAATTGATAAGGACTATAAATTTATGTAAATTTAGAATAAATGGGTGTCTAAATTATTATCATTATTATGATATTTTTTTATCCTTTTTAACAAAAATCTAGGAATAAAAGGGTTATGGTTAGGGATTGTTCCTCAGTTGATCATGTTAGGATATTTGGTGGAAAACATGGTGTGACTTATTTTGATCATTTCCTCTTATATAAATGTTATCAGGTTGTATTATGAGAATTATGATATGTGTTTGTAATTATAGAGTCTTTACCTTCATGACTCTCATTTATAGGATGTTTGATGGGAATGCCTAAGAATTATTCTCCAATTGGGGAACAAAAGGCACTGATTGTGACTGCTGAAGATTAAGGGGATAAGTTTTGATATAATTTTTCTTGCTTCATGAAATTAACGGAATGTGACGCATGGAGTGTTGTGAAAAATATGTCTATTTTGAAAAGCATGTTTTAGTTTCATCACCCTCTAAATTTTACTAGAGATGGTGGATGTGAGGGTGATGAATTTCTGGTTGAGTACATAGAGACAATACATGACCATTTAGAGACTCCATCTTAGAGGAGGGTCACGTTGGATACTTATATTATATTTTAATTTGTGAATAACTAGTGGGATATTCCGGTGTGAACTTAAAAAAATGATGTTATGTTATGGAAGGTTATCTAGGAGAGGTTCTTAGAGAACTTTTATCCATAGACTTTATGATATGAACAAGATTCTAAATTCATGCATTTGAAATAGTGGATCATTTCAATGATGAAATATGATTTAAACTACATAGATATAAAATGCTTTTCTACAATATTATCATGAGATGAGGAAGCAATGAAGAAATGTTTTCAAGATGGACTTAAGTATGGGATTAAGTCCCAGATGAATATCTTCAGGCTGAATATATTTACAGAAGTGGTAAATTAGGATCACATAATAAAAGGGAACCTAAGGGAGGATTCTAGTGTTGGGTAAATAGTTGTTATTTCATGATCACGAGTTATGAATTTTGAGATATGGAATCATCCTTATGACATCATTATCTAAGGCAGTGGGATACAGAGTCTGCAGATAGGAGGGTCCTTTGGACAAGACCTTAGTGGATTGATCTACTAATAGTGTGGTAGGTCGGGACACAATCACCGACATTGTTATTGAACACTATTAAGGTGTTTATCATAGAGGATTATGAGACAAATATTGAAGTTTTACTGGTTTCAACGACATAGTAGTATAGATGGAGAAGTTGGAAACTGTAAGTGTATGTGAAGAGTATCTTATATAGAATATCAGACTAGAATATGGAGTTATACTATATGATATGGTCGAAGTTGTGGACATTGTACTTCTAGGGAGGAGTGTTCATTTCAGCAGAGTGGTGCTACTAAAGTGATTCAAATAACATCACTGTGATAAAGGGAAACAAAGTTGCCTGAAGTACAACCTACACTTATGTATAGAGTGGTTGGACCATCTACAGTGAGATGTAATATTCTAATATATTCTACTATATCTATTTCTTTGTTTGATATTGGTACCTATCATTCCATTATATATGAAAATTTTATTAATGGTTAGAGTCTGATAGTGGAGTTTGTGAGTAGGGTTATGAATATAGATACACATATAAGTGTATGGTCTAGAGATATTTGTCTATACAAGGGTTGTTCAAAAGATATCGGGGAATATCATTCCCTATGGGATCTCAAAGTACTTGATGTTACAGGCCTCGACCTGATTATAGGGTTGGACTGGCTACTGTCTTACTGATCACACATCAATTCAAAACATAGGAGAGTTATCAATTTTTATCTTATCGGTTACTGGTATATTCATCATGGAGGGTGAGATATCTATCAAGGATGAGCATGAACAACTACTTAGCAACTGGGAGAGATCACATCCAAATTTTCAAGTCTATTATTGGATGATGGGGGTGTTAGGAAAGTTTTCCTCACACCAGTAGTTTAACATTTTCATGATTTCATCCCTGAATACATCTCTTGGATACCACCTGAGGGAGATGTAAAATTCACTAGTGTTCTCATTCCTAAGACTTAGCCATTATATATTCCACCATACATAATGGAACCATCTGAAGTTCAATATCATAACACTCAGTTGGAGGTGTTGGAGGAAAATGTCTTTATCCTTCCAAGTACATCACCGTTGGGATCTCCTTTTTTTGAATGATGGGTGATTTTATTTTACAATTCTGTGTCGATTAATAGATGTTGTACAAAATCACTAAGATGTACGGATATCCTCTCCAACACACTTAATATCTATTTGACATATTGAAGGGGGGTTTTGTGTTCTAAAATATCCACTTGAGATTATGGTATCATCAGTTTAGAGTTAAGAATTTTCCTATAACAAGGACTGCATTCAGGATTATGCCTAACCTTTATATGTTTTTTGTAATGCCACACAAGTAGAATAAATGAAAAAATAGTGTTTCTATCATTGATGAAGAATATCCTTCATCTGTATCTAGATCAGTTTATGGGGGTGTTTTTCGATGATGTATTGTTGTACTCCAATACTCATGAAGATCATTCCAAGACATCTTTACATCATCCTTTGTACATTGACAGAGCATTGGGTATACACAAAACTATTTATGTATTAGTTTTTTATTGACCAGGTAAACATGTTGGGTACATCATCCCATATGAAGGGGTTTCAGTGGACCTAAAGAGTGTTTAAGAAGTGGTTTCTTGGGAGTATCCCATGAATTTTTATGACATCATAATAATTATAGTATTAGAAATATATTACAGGAGATTAATCTTAGACATTACCAATTTTGATGAATTGATTATGGGCTTCACCAAAATGTGTGTAACGTTTACATAGTCAAAGCTTTGCTAGCGGGATTTTCTGGAGTTAAATAAGTTTATATCTTCAGAACTAATTTTTATCCAACCTCGAATAGGTGAGGAGTATAGGTTTATTATGATTCTTTGGGGATCACACTTATAGTAGTGACGATTTAGGGAGATCGAGCTATGGAATATATGTCTTGGAACTTGATGCCCCATTAAAGGATTAACCCTACACAGACCTCAAGATGGATGCCTTTTTTCTACTCTTAAGTATTGGAGATTTTTGACGCCGAAAAAAGACCGTAACTCTCAGAGGAAGTTTTGAAATGACGAAGCGAAGTCATTTTCGGAATTAGAGGCCCGATCCAGAGGCCCGGGAAGTGGTTCGTGAAAAATTGGGTGAAGTGTGCGGAAAAAATTTCCCACGCAAAAGGCAACCCAGGATTCGCGAAAAGTCATGGAGCCGGTGTGAAATAATTTTGCACCCACGTCCCGTGCGGTTGATAATTTCGCATCGCCGCCCCTATCCCGCAATAATTTTGCGCGCCGCCTGGATATCGCTCCGAAGGTTGCCTATAAATAGAAGGTGACCCTGAACGGTTTGGGGGTTGAGGGATCCGAAGCGACACTCGTGCGCGCAATTTGGCTCCCCCCGCGCGCAAGATGACTTCCAGGTAATCCCTTATTTCGCACAACCTTTCCCCAGAGTTCATATTTGCGTGCAACTCCATCGGCTTCAGTGAATTTTCTCCCTCCCCCGAGTTCCAGCCTTGCTTGCAATCCGTGTCTCGTGTGCGCAATACCCTGTCGTGCACGCAAAACCCTTCGCGTAATTCCCTCTTCGCGCGCAATTCCCTTGCTCCAATTGCGTGTCATCCCGGTGTTTTGTGTGAAAACCTTCTTTTTTGCGTGAAAATCCCAGGACCCTTCACCTTGACGCCCCTTGGCTGCCCCCTGCACCGGCACCTGATGTCTCCCCTTCCGGGCATGCGCACCATGCGTTGTTTTCCCGTACGGCCTCCCAGGCTCATGAGAAGTAACCTCAAGGTCCCTTGGTCTGTGTTTTCCGTTGTGTTGCTTTGCCTTATGCTTCTCCTCATAGGCACACTAACGACTATTGATTCTTCTCATAGCCATGCTAACAGGGACCCCCCGGTGGTTCGCCCTGCGGCCCCCTTCAATATGGCCTTGTCGATGCCTTCCCTCCCACAAGGAGTAGAGGGTGTTGGGCATATAAGCTCTAGGGGTGTGGAGAAAACCCACCTCGTCGAAGCTGTAGGACGTTAAACTGCTAAGCACCTCGTCCTTAACACAAGATGTTAAACTATGGTACGACCCCGTGCTTCGCACGCAGGGTCCCCCCCAACTCGGACATTTTTTACCCCTCTCGTCTCCATGGGAATGGACTCTTCCTCACATGGAATGAGATCCTCCTTGACGGAGTGGCGTTTGTCCGCGAGGG
Organism: Viscum album; assembly: GCA_963277665.1. NCBI lineage: Eukaryota > Viridiplantae > Streptophyta > Magnoliopsida > Santalales > Viscaceae > Viscum > Viscum album. The sequence continues at coordinate 21,799,196 of OY728120.1, read as the reverse complement.
AAGGGCCGCCTCATAGCGTAAGCCCCTAGCCTTTCTTACGGATGACTTCACCCATGCATCTCTGTACTTCCCCCTACCAATGCCAGTGGAGTCCCTTTCCCACTGTGCTTTGTCACACCACGGCCCTCTACCCTAGATTAAGCCCCGACACCAAGGGCCTCTAACCACGCGTAAGCCCTTGTTTTCTCTTTGGGTCGCTCAACGCGTAAGCCCCATTCCACTTCTCACGGACGCATCCTTCGCGACGTGATCATCTGGTCCCTGCTACCTCTTGTTTCCCACACCGAGCATGACTCACATGGGATTAGAGTGTGCATCGACCATGACATCCTCCTTTGGGCCGCCCCAGAGCGTAAGCCCCATCCCAGTGAACTATGTGGACTTTGATCTGTGCTAACGCACGGTACGTAGGAAGCCTCCACGAGGTTCAATCCCACCGCCCGGTCATCCCGACCTCTCCATGTCAATTCCTTGACCACCTTGGGCCGCCTCAGAGCTTAAGCCCCAAACCCCTCATCCCGCATGACGTTAAACTGTATGTCGTCCTGCATGACGTTAAACTGTATGTCGTCCCGCATGAAGTTAAACTGTTTCCCGTCCCACATGACGTTAAACTGTATCCCATCCCGCATGACTTTAAACTGTATTCCGTCCCGCATGATGTTAAACTGTATCTCGTCCCACATGACGTTAAACTGTATTCCCCCTCTTGGGCCGTCTCAGAATGTAATCCCCATGTCTCACTCCACCATCCATCCTGATCTTTACCCGGGCCACCACATCCCGGTGAGATCATGCCACCCCATCCCACTCCATGATATCTGGGAAGCCGCCCACGTGTTGGCCCCAACATCGGTGTTCCCCCAAGGAGTCCTTCAACCTGATCCATCTCCGAATGATGTTAAACTCACGACATACCCCGTGTTAAACATGGGAAGCTGAGGAAAACCTCATATGGTACACATTAACCGCGTTTGATGTGGGATGCATCAGGCTTCCGTGCCCTCGAGAAGCCCTGTGATGAGGGACCAAATACAGACATGCCAACGACGCCCCAACAAGACCATTCTCCTCACCGAAGGATGCTTCCCTGACAAGACCCCTTGGAGCGTCTTGACGGAAGCAGCATAATTAATTGGCGTCCATGTAGATATGGCATCAAGAGTGAGCTTCTCGAACCCATCTTAAATCTATGAGGGAGACCCGGACTAGGTGATAAGCTCCGAGGAGGAATCCACGGAAGGAAGAACTGACATCCCATCATCCCGAATTCGATCAAGGAGCAGACGTCCCTGAACAAGGAACAGATGCCCCCCGCCTTTGGAAAGCAGGAATGCGGGGTAACAAGCAGTGCGTCCTCCCCACAGACGGATGCACGCGCCCTGGCGAAAGAATCGGAGCAACAAAAATGGGGAACCCGACATGAAACTCTTCTCCTAAATACGGGGAATGTTATCCATTGGGGCATTGGAAGATTTTCATGTCACCAGGTCCGGGTAACCCTCACCGAGAGTTGAACCCGCCAGGGGTCGAGGCCGTCAGGACATTGACCACTCCATTCTGCGACATCATCAGCGTGGATCCCTCTCGCCGACCATGGAAGATGGAATGACGCTAGGCCTTGATTGTTGATCTATTTTCTTATTGATGCTAATGGGTTCATCTCCCTGCTTCCAGGAATCAGATTGCTGCATTCGGAGCTCGATCGCCACCTTCCCACCGGCACAGGGGCAGGGGAAGTACCGACGCGGCTGCGTGGTCCCACCTTTTCCACGGTTGCTCCAACTTCGACCGTCGTAGAAGTCGGGCGCTTGCGCCCCCTCTCCCTGTTAGAAATCATCCAGTGGAGGGTGATCAATTACCCGATTCGTAGGTATGATGAGGAAGGGATCATCCCTGCCAGGGGCATGGCCTGTTTGGATCTAGAGGCGGTTGTGCCTCACCACCTTCACCGCCCTTGAGGGCCACGCAAGGAGCCGCTGCTCCCCACGCCGACGTTCGACCACTTCGGGAGCCTATCCCCTGAGCGCCTTGACACATCCCTCCCCTACGCCAATGAGGTGGGGGATGTTCGGGTCCACCCGACCGGGGATCTGTCCCAGGGGTTAACGGCAAGAACCCCTGCCAGGCAGCGTTGACGCTGCCGCCCAACTCCTCAAGCCGAGGAGCAGACGATCTTTATGCCCTCACCACCGGTTCTGGTCCATCAGACTCGACGCCAGCGTCAGGTGCGTGCAGGAGAGAATTCCCGTCCTGGGGCATCAACATCAGCAACCACTTTGGCCCGAGCCACTACTGACTCATGTTACCAGATCCCCGCTCACGTTGAGCATGGGTAGCCAGGTGCCCAACTGGGATCGAAACACCGAACGCCCTGCAGGAAAGTTGGGTTGAATCTCCCGGTCGCGGACACTGGCAATGGCCACTTCGGACCAACCTGTGGAAGTGCCGCTCACCATGAAGGCTCATTCTGTGCCACCGATCAGGAAAGCCGAAAGCTTCTTCGCAACGGCTATGCTCCGGGTATGACACTTTCCAGCACCCACTGCATGGGTTATGAGGACAATCTCCCTACTGTCAGCCACGAGTATGGAGACGTTGTGTATCCAGTCGCTCACTCACATGGAGGTCCTCCCCATGTCCTTTTTGACATTTGTCCCAGTGCTTCTCGCACCCCACCCTTCAGTCCCCTCCGCCCCAGCTCTACTGTGGCCGGGGGACCCCATGACCAAAATCATCTTTACCCTGGGGAGCTACCCAGGGGCAGGAAGGTTGGGCCTCGTCGCCGTAGGAGGAATTTCAGGGGAGTCCGGACGGAAATTAGACCAATCCGTTTCTCGGATTCCGAGGCGGTGTACGACTCGATGATGGAAACTCCCCCCCAACCATTCGAGTTGACGGTAGGGATGGGGATGCGGCACATCAGTCTCGTACTCCCCGAATGTGATATCTATATGATTCCCTCCTGCCTTCAAAGGTATATCAGGGAGGACTAGGACTTGGCGTACCGCCGAGGATCAAGCCTGTAGTTGCCGCTGGCCTCCTCAGAAGCACCTACTGCCCCTGTTAGTGAGTGTGGGGAAATTTTATGGGGACCGACTGAAGAATCGCGAGGCAATACACCCTCAGCGAGCACCGACGCTGTGACAAGAGGCCCATTCGTCGGCCCATCCTATCACGACGGGGAAGGTAGGGCACTACAACCCCTGGAGGATGACCCAGGGATTAGCAGCCAATCGTTCTGTTCATCGTATTCCCCGCCGGCCAGCCCACCGCCCCGACGGCCTTCCTTGGCACCATTTCCAATTCCCTGACTTTCCTCGGTGGACGAGCAGGGGCGGAAAGTTCCGGAGACCGAACCGGAGCCGTGGAGGTTCTGGACCATTCTTGCAGTGGGCCACGTCCCTGAGAAGTTTTAGCCAGTCCCAGAATCAGATTTTGATGTGCTAGAGTCACTCACCCCGGGAGAGTTTGAATGCTTCCTCCAGATTCTTCGGGTGACTTACTCCCGCCTTCACCTTCAGCTAGCGCCTTATCCCGAGAGCCAAGCACATCTCGAGGAGATCGGTGAGCAGTGCCGCCGGGTCGACCTAGCAGCACTCCCCGCGGTCCGGCACCGCGAGTCGCTGGACCACCACGAGGCCCTCTAGAAACAATGCATCCCGAGTATTCATGTACTCTGCAAAGTTATTGAGGAGGCCACCCCCCATGCACACGTCTGCGGATGGGGGAAATATACTGCTCTCCTCTTCTGTGCGATCCGCCGACAGCCCGATCCATTGGGCGGCCCTGAGGGAAAGTCGCCATGGGCAGTGGCAGTCAACATGGCTGACCTCTCGGATGAGGGAAATGTTGTGGAGCCCCTCGACGGGGACTCACCCCCTGAGGATAGGCTGCTAATGGACCCATCTGGGAGGATTACTCGCCAAAAGACGAGCCTCCTAGGACTTCCTTTAACCATGGAGGCACTGGCGCTGGGCCGAAACATCGGGAAGGGTAATGAGCCCGTCAGGTCTGTCAAACTCACCAACCCATCTGCCTTGGTGCAGAAGGTAGAGGAAGATCCCGAGAAGGCCACGCTGCGCCAACAACTAGCTGAGCAAAAGAGGAAGGTTGATGAGCTCTTGGCCAAACTAATTGCAGAGTGGCGGCCTGACTACGGTGACCCTATACAGGACAGTAGTGGCAGGAGTATCTACCCCTTGTTGAGATTCCCTCGGGCAACCATGACCATGTCGTGTTCGCTGATAGGGGAGACACTGGAACCCATGGAAAGAGGGCGCGATATGTTTCACCAAACCCTCCCGAGCGGTGAGACCACCTTGGGGTCCCTGCTCAGTTTCCTCCCGCCGCTTCGAGAGTCGCTCCGCCAGCTTCCGCAAGAGCCGCTGAGCGCGACTACCGTATCGAAGAGCCTGGAAATGCACTTGTGGTTAGAGATCCTTGTTAGGATAGGAATATGCATCTGGATGATCTGATGGAAGTACTCATCGCCTGCTTGGAGGCCCTGGAAACTAGGCAGGTGGCAGTCCCACTGAACGGCAAGCCATACCCAGCATGGGTGGATGACATGCCGGCTCTGCCGGGATTTGGGAACCCCACTTTTTCCACCTTTAACAGGACCGGAGACCCACCACAACACTTGGCCCACTTCAAATCGATGTACGGGCCTATGTTAGAGACTCCAGCGCAGCAGGAAGCTGCCAAGCTCTGGTGCTTCGTTTAGACACTAGAAGGACCAGTATTTGTCTGGTACATCCAGCTCCCTATTGGATCGGTGACAAGCTGGGAGGACCTTCACCGGAAATTCCTCTACCAGTTCAGTACCACATCCCAGAAGATGAACATTGCATACCTCTTCAGGTGCAAGCAAAGGCCCGACGAGCGAGTCGCGGACTTCATCTCCCGGTGGAAGGGGCTCACGTACTCCCTTGACATGCCACTAACTAAGGAGCAATTACTGACGATGTGTGCAGGGAACTTCAAGGTAGAGTTGGTTCCTTCTCTGATCACGCAGAATTACCCTGGAGGGTTCCGGGACTTCTTGGACAAGGCTCAACGCCTTGAAGAAGCCCTAAAACAAGCCGGTCAGGCATGCCTACTGCCTCCTGTAATCCCTACAAGGAGAGTCTCCAGAGCCAATCCCACTGTTGTGGCCATGATAGAGGCCCCCAGAAAGCTAGAGGTGCTGCCGGTGAGGCCAGATCACTAGGCTCATAGGGGTCCACCCCCACGGGCATAGCCTCCGGCCCAGCAACGACCACCACAATATCGGCAGGCGCCTCCGCGTAACGCACCACCACCACCTAGGCGAGGTAATCCGGCTCCACCTCTTTGTCCTGGTCCTCCGGGCCCTGGCCATGGTCAGCCCCCAAGATCCCCCTTTCCAGACAGAAGGAATCAAACTTACTCATTTGGCGAGGCATAGTTCCCCGGTTATTTCCATAGCGCCTTGGAGCAGAGGATCGTGCGACTGCCTGAGTGCCGGAATCCAGAAGAGAAGTGTCTCACTGATCAACCTAACTACTGCCCTTATCACTAGATCCTGGGACACACCATCCAGCAAAGATATGTGTTCAAGGACTGGATCCAAGACCAGATTGACAACAACATAGTCAGGTTGGGCCCATCCCTGGCACAGGTGGTGGGTGTCTTCGTGGGATCCGATGGCACTAGTGACAACAAGGATGGGTGGGAATAGGTTTTCGACCATGGGTCCCGGAAGTATAATGACTTGATGGCCCGCAGGATGGTCGCTCGTGCCTGTGGCATCATCTGTGCCTGCCTGAGTCAACCAGAGCCCTCGGAGTCTGCGAGCACTATGTTGGCATCGTCGTCCCAGCCTAATTCTTCCAAGAAGAGCAGGCGGCAGTGCAAGAAGAAAGAACGAGCCTTGCCATTGTCGTCATCCTCCTGCAGGCTTGGCGATTTCATGCCCCCTGGAAATGGGGATCCTTCCAAGACCCCGTCCGGTAGTGGATGACTCCTCTAGTGAAAGTGTGGGGTATGCTTCGGTTAACACCGTAGAGTTGGTAAATCGCTTTTTGGTTACCTACGACGAGGAGCGCCAGGTGGATCTCCCAGAATGCCTGGGGTACGCTTCAGTTAACACCGTAGAGTTGGTAAATCCCTTTTGGCTCTCGACGATGAGGAGCACTAGGTGGACCTCCCCGAAATCCTGCGGTATGCTTCAGTTAACACCATAGTGTTGGTAAATCCCTTTTTGGCTCCCGACGATGAGGAGCGCCAGGTGGACCTCCCCAATGTCCCCAACCGTCGCCAATGTCGATGAAGTCGTGGCTACGTGAATCGCCGGGGCATGACATTCATCACCTCCAGTCAGCCCTTGAACGCTACTGAGACCAGGAAGCAAGCCCGGTACAGAGAGCAGCACTCGCGGCTCCCTCGCCCGTTGACAATAGGTTCACTTCGACCACCTTTTGTGTTGCTGGATCGGGTGGAACTGTCTTGCCCGCGTCACAACCAGCCCAGCCCTGCCACCGGCCGACTATGTCCTTCCGGTCCTAGCACAACAACCACCTCTCAGGATTCAGCAAGTGAAAAGTGGGACATGCCTAGTACCAGTCAGTCACCGGCCCCGCCAGTAGGGCCCGTCATGCCCCCAATCACAGAGCGACCTCCTGTAAGAAGATGTTCGCCTTTGGCGCGAATATATGATGTCCTGAAGCATCTGGTCGGCACTACGGAAAGGCTTTCCATCCTTGAGGCCCATCGCCTGTCTTCTGAAATGCCTGAGGTGCTCTCCAAGGCTCTAAGGAGCCCCCTCTAGTTTGAAATGGAGGTAACGGACGCAGAAGCCTTCCACGCCGAGGTGATTGAGGATGTCGAATGTCAGGTGGTTATCTCATTCTCCGGTGAAGATGAAGACCCTCCCATACAGGGGCACATCCGCCAGCTGTACATCACCGGCTAGTTCAATGGCGTGGAAGTCCGTCGCTGTCTTGTCAACACGGGTTCTGGGATTAACTTGATCCAAACTCAGACACTGCAAAAACTGGGGTTGTCAGAGGATTATTTAACTCCCTCCAACTTCAGAATCTAGGGGTATGATAGGACAGAGCAAATTCCACTCGTCAAGATTCCTCTGAAGACCCAGTTCGGTGGAATAATTGCCAATAATGAATTCATGGTTGTCTCTCAGCACACTGCCTACAACTCATTGATGGGAAGGACGTGGCTCCATCTTCACGTAGCGGTTCCCTCATCATACCATCAGTTCCTCAAATACTCCCTTAATGGATGAGTGGGTGTGCTCCAAGGAGATGCATCTCTGTTTTCCTCTTGTGAAGCTCATTACCTGGACGCTGACTATTACAAGGGCAAGGACAAGTAAATCCTGGCAGGTGAGGTTGAGCCCGCCGCTATCGCGAGTGATCCCTGGGCACGTTTGGATGATGCATATGTCGTCCCAATCCATCGGTTGGAGGCCACGACCCCCGATATGGCAGAGTGCTTTGTTGTCTTGGGTACCAGAGGAAGGTATATTTCTGGGTCTAAGAGACGGCAAGAAATCACCTCGTACTCTTACACAAGACAGACTCAGGTGATCCTCAAGCCTCCTACCCCTGTACGATATCGAGACGTTGGGCTCATGGGAACAGTAGTACGTCATACGTGTCTGCTTCGCCAGGCCAGAATCGACCGGCTCAAGCCAACGCGTCACCACTGCTTTGATGTCATCAAGCGTGGCCCCTTGGGCCGAAGGCCGGATGTGATTTGATCAACCGCCTTCATCGCCATGTTCTCCGCGGTGCATGAGTCTCCCGTCATGATGACCTCTGCCGTCCAAGCCGATGTCAGCTCCCCATCAGGGTTGAGTAGCCCCGAGACGGCTTCCCCCATGGACAATACTTCCACAAGCTGAGAAGAAGATATGGAAGATGCTCCTCCTGCCTTTGAGGAGGGCGTCTCCACCACGGTCGACGAGTTAGTACAGGTGAACCTCGGTAGTGAGGCGGACCCGAGACACACATTGGTCAGCGCCGCTATGCCTCCTGAGGAACAACAACAGTACATAGACTTCCTCAGATAGCACCGTGATGTGTTTTCCTAGAGTTATGACGAGTTTACGGGACTAGATCCCCAGGTAGCCGTCCACCGCCTTGGCCTCCCAGCAAACCATCACGGGTTCAAGCAGCCTCCAAGGAAAATGCACCCCTTTCATGGTGCCAAGGTTGAGGCCGAAGTTGATAAGCTCATAAAGGCAAAATTCGTCAAGGAAGTCCAGTACCCTAGGTGGCTAGCCAAAATTGTGACCCTCAGGAAGAAGAATATATAGATCAGGGTCTGCATCGACTTCCGTGATCTTAATCGCCACTGTCTGAACGATAACTTTCCTCTTCCCGTGATAGAGCTGTTGATCGATGCAACAGCCGGGTTGCAAGCCCTCTCCTTCATGGATGGGTACTCATGGTAAAACCAGATCCAGATGGCCCCCGAGGATGAAGAGTTCACTGCCATCAGGGCCCCCCAGGGTACTTTTTGCTACTGGGTTATACCCTTTGGCCTGAAGAATGCGGGAACCACCTATTAACGGGATATGCACCGCATATTCAAACCGATCCTCTGGACACTGGTGGAATGCAACGTAGATGACCTGCTGGTTTAATCTCATCAGTGCCAGGACCATCTCAAAGACCTTGAGATAATGTTCGGTTTCCTCCGTTCTCGCCACTTGAAGATGAACCCGTTGAAGTGTGCCTTCGGGGTCACCTCCAGAAAGTTTCTTGGCTTCGTTGTTAGGTATCGAGGTATCGAGATCGACCCGGAGAAGATCAAGGCCATCCGTCAGATTCCTCCCCCAAATAATATTCAAGAGCTTCGTGGCCTCCATGTCCACTTAGCCTATATATGCCAATTCATTGTGAATCTGGACGGAAAGTGTTATCCCTTCTCTCGACTCATGAAGAAAGGTTCCACCTATGGGTGGGATGAAGAGTGTCAGACTGCTTTTGAGGAAATAAAGCAGTATCTGCTTCAACCTCCGGTCCTGATGCCACCCATTACCAGAATAACAACGAGGGATTGGAGAATAGCCTCTACTACCTCATCTGCATGCTCCTCGACGCGGAAATTAGATATTCTCCAATCAAGAAGAGCTACCTGGCGCTCTTATTCTCCATTCAGAAATTGTGGCACTACTTGTAGCACCACGAGGTATAGCTGGTCTCTCGGGTAGACCCATTGAAATACATCCTGAGACGACCTATGTTGACCGGCCAATTGGCATGCTGGGAGGTGATCCTCCATCAGTTCGACATTAGGTTCGTACCTCAGAAGGCCATCAAAGGACAGGTGTTGGAAGACTTCTTATCTACCCACCAAACCTCTGTGTACCTACCACTAGATTTGGGCTTTCATGATGAGGAAATCCTCTCAGTCGATCAGACCACCCCATGCTGGCAGATGCACTTTGACGGCGCCTCCTGAAGCCCTACTGGTAAAAGGATCAACGATCCTAGGCTTAAATGAGTGGTCCAGGATATCGTCTTCATCACCCCGGAGCAAGACGTTCTTCCAAATTCTTTCTTGTTGTCAGAAGGTTGCACCAACAATGAGGCAGAATATCATGCCCTCGTCACTATCCTCGAGTTGGCTCTAGAGGTTAACGTGCCCCACCTCTATGTAAAAGGGGACTTTGAGTTAGTCATCAAGCAGGTTAATGGTGACTATGCTGTCAGGAAGCCAGAACTCATGCCATTGTTGGAGTGCACCCTCCATCTAATAGCTATGTTCCCCTCCCGGCCAGCTGTCGTTCACATTCCCCTGTCACAGAACGATCGAGCAGATGCTTTAGCCAACCTGACCGCATCAATCGCGGAGCCCGAACAGGATGACCTAATCATCCACGTGGCACACCGGAGAGTCATTGCTCCTGTTATCCCAGAGGGAGATCGTGGCCCGCGAGTGAACCATCTCACCACTGGTTTCCCTGCGTCAGGACCGCCTGGGGCTTCAGGCATGGTGATCGAGATAGTTCCTGACTGGAGGACACCCTTGGTTGAATATCTCTGGTACGGAAATCTTCCGATGGACTAAGCAGAGAAGGAACGAATCCGGCGCCGCACGCCGCAGTTCACCCTTCAAAGCGGTCCCAGCCATGAGCATCTCCTGTACAGGCGTGGGTTTGATGGTGTTCTCCTCTGTTTTCTTCAAGGAGTCGAGATCCCACAGGTCAGGCAAGAAGTACAAGCTGGTTCCTGTGGAATCCACCAGGCTGGGTCAATGTTGTCCCACCAAATTCGGAGGTTGGGATACTTATGGCCCACCATGATCCATGACTGCATCGAGTACGCCAAGAGGTTCCATGCGTGCCAAGTTCATGCTAACTTTGTGCATCGGCCACCGGAGCCTCTCCATACTACTAAGTATTCTTGTCCCTTTGCTGTCTAGGGGTTGGATGTCATTGGGCCTTACCCGCCAGAAATGGCCCGCCAGTGCCGGTTCATCTTAACTGCTACGGATTTCTTCTCAAAGTGGGCAGAGGCAGCCCCGCCCAGGGAGGTCAAGGCTGGTTCTATTGTCGACTTCATGAGGTCCAATATTATCTACTAGTTTGGAATACATCATGCTATCCTCACGGATAACAAAACCAACTTCCGAGTGGCCGAGCTGAAAAGATTGTACACTAAGTACAACATTCTCTCTAACCACACCTCCCACTATCATGCGCAGACGAATGGAAAGATTGAGGCGTTTAAAAAAACCCTCTCTAAAATTCTGAAAAAAATGGTTTGTCAGAACAAGAAAAGTTGGCTGGACAAGATCCGCAACGCCCTCTGGGATATAGGACAATGACTCGCAATTCAACCCAGGTGACTCTGTATTCCCTGGTATACGGAGCTAAGGCCATCCTACCCATCGATGTCTAGCTTCCCTCATTGCGCACGGCAGTCTACGACCAGAAAACTCCGCATAGAGTTGCCTAGATCTGTCTAGCCGAATTGGAAGCACTGGATGGATGTAGGCTTCGCGCTTTACATAACTTGGAAAGGCATTAGAGCAGGATGGCTCGATCTTTCGATAAGAAGGTTCTCATTCGCTCTTTCCTGCAAGGTGACTTGGTGCTGGATCTCATAGAACCAATGATTCCCGTCAAGAAACCACCCAAGATGGAGCCCAAGTGGGAGGGGCCTTTTATTGTCCACAAGGTGTATCCCAATGGTGCTTATTCCCTGGTGACAATGGATGGTAACCGTATCACTCCTCCCACCAACGCCAGGTTCTTCAATAATTACATTGCCTAACCGTATGGTCCTGCATGAGCTTAAACTCTATGCTCCCGCACGACCCTAAACTGCACCTTGGTCTGAGCTCTAAGACCTAAAACTAAGATCACCTTGGTCTGAGCTCTAAAACCAAAAACTAAGATCACCTTGGTCCCGAACGACCCTAAACTGCACCTTGGTCCGAGCTCTAAGGCCTAAAACTAAGATCACCTTTGTCAGAGATCTAAGACATAAAACTAAGATCACCTTACTCCGAGCTCTAAGACCTAAAACTAAGACAACCTTGGTCCCGCACAACCCTAAACTACACCTTGGTCCGAGCTCTAAGACCTAATACTATGATCACATTGGTTCGAGCTCTAAGACCTAAACCTATGAACACCTTGATCCCGCTCGACCCTAAACTACAACTTGGTCCGAGATCTAAGACCTAAAATTAAGATCACCTTGGTCTGAGCTCTAAGACCAAAAACTATGATCACCTCGGTCTGAGCTCTAAGACCTAAAATTAAGATCACATTGGTCCGAGCTCTAAGACATAAAACTAATATCACCTTGGTCCATGCTCTAAGACATAAAACTAAGATAACCTTGGTCCGAGCTCTAAGACCTAAAACTCAGATCACCTTGGTTCGAGCTCTAAGACCTAAAACTAATATCACCTTGGTCCGAGATCTAAGTCCTAAAACATAGATCACCTTGGTCCGAGCTCTAAGACCAAAAACTAATATCCATATTTCGTCTAACATGATGTTAAACTATATTTCCAGAACTATGTCTATCTTGATTCCCATCCTAATGGGATACATAGGAATGCTCAGACCATTCATCTTTATGTCCAGCTTTAGGTCTACTGTCGTGTCTATCTCTCCTTTGGGACCTTGACCACAGGATCACATGGCATGGTGTGAGATTATGTCCTCATTCACATCGGGTTTTCAATAGCTGCACCATGCGCACCCTGTCCTCAGGATTTAGCCCTCCTATGTCCAATGTAATTAAAAGGCACCGTTCTAGAACTACATATGGATTGATTCTAATACTTATGGGATACATATGACTGCCTGAACACCTAGATTTCAGGTCCAGCCCCATCTCTTAGTAGATCCCACGATCTCCCAGTTCCCAGGGTGTTTGGAATTACACCCCCTCTTTGGCCCGAGGATCCACCATCTTTTGGTTGTTCTCGGACTGAGCCCTCTAACCCTTTCTAGTGGTCTACTGATGTGCTTAGGGTACTATGGTGTAGGACTTGGAGTCCCAGATTCGACTTAGGCAAGTTCCATCCACTTTCCAAGCTTCGTGTTCCCCTTCATTTGGGCCCCCGTCATTCTTCACAACCGGAGGGACCCCCAAGAACGGACTGGATACAATGCCCAAGGGATCTCCTACAGTCATGGGCCAATGCCCCGGAGGGTTTTAGACAACAAATTGATAAAAATCTCGCATTGCGAAAATGTTCAGCGGTTGATGCTCATTTGTTGGTCCCCATGGTTGGCATGACAGGATGTTGTGTAGTGAACATGGTCAGCAGCAATCTTCAGTCATCACGCCGGTTACCCCGGGCCCTGAATGTTGGTGGAATGGTTCATGTCATTTTCTTCCCCACTGTGTCAAGGTGGAATCTCGACACTCCTTGTACTAACCCTCAGTACAGCCCTGCACATCAGACAGACCGAACTGCGTAACGGTGTCTCTCGGGTCTCCCGTGATCTGAGCGCTAGAGTATGTGCTTGGGTCTCTTCTTTACGGGTTGCGTAAAGCTTGACCCTCATCCCCATGGGGATCGAGGAGTCACCCAGACATTGCGTTTTGGGCCCATCATAGCTGGGAGCTAGCATCACCTACCCCCTGATTGTTGAACCCTTGTAGGCCCCTTTGGCCTAAGGATCCTCTCTCGAACGGTCCAAACCATACGACCTTAAACTGTGTTGACGGTCCAAACCATAAGACCTTAAACTGTGTTGACGGTCCAAACCATACGACCTTAAACTGTGTTGACGGTCCAAACCATACGACCTTAAACTGTGTTGACGGTCCAAACCATACGACCTTAAACTGTGTTGACTGTCGAAACAATATGACCTTAAACTATGTTGAGGGTCCAAACCATATGACCATAAACTGTGTTGACGGTCCAAACCCTACGACCATAAACCGTTTTGATGGTCCAAACCATACGAACTTAAACAGTGTTGATGGTCTGAACCATAAGACCTTAAACTGCGTTGTTGCTGCAAACCATATGACCTTAAACTGTGGTGATGGTCCAAACCATATGACCTTAAACTGTGCTGTTGGTCCAAACCATACGACCTTAAACTGTGCTGATGGTCCAAACCATACGACCTTAAACTGTGTTGTTGGTCCAAACCATACGACATTAAACTGTGGTGATATCGTCCCGACTTCGTGTTCGGTCCCTCGATTCGAGCATTTCCCCGGAAAACACAAGGTAAGTATGGCTTAGGTCCTCATTCATGTCGGGTTTTGTAACCGCCTTGCCATGTGTCCATTTCTCCCCTTACCCATTCATGGTCCAAGCTCTAAGACCTTAAATTAAGATGCTTCCAAGAACTTCGTATGGCTTGATTCTCATCCTAATGAAATACGTAGGACCGCCCGAACATTTCGTCTTGGGTCCGGCCCCAGGGATTACCGAACCCCGTCCTTCCTTATTGTCGGCCCCTCGGCCCGACTTCATTGGAAGTGGTGTAATTGGGACATCTACCCCGAGTAGGTTCGGGATGCCCTATGGTAATAATGGGAAGCGATAGTTCTCTCGCAAAAGAGGTCCTTCCTGGAAATTGGGACTACCCGTGATCCGGTCGGTATGTCCGCCTAATGCGCCTTCACCATGGTGGCACAATTTCGGGAGTGTTGGACTTTGTTCGAACAAACCACCACTCCACCATCCATGCTTTGCGTCCCCCCTTATTCGGATCCACATTTCCTTTCATGTTTGATGGGACCCCCTAACAGTATGGATGCTCGACCTATGGTATGCCTACTGTCCTGGGCTAACGTTCTAGAGGACTGGTCATGTTTGAGGGGACCCCCTAACAGTATGGATTCTCGACCTATGGTCCTCCATCTGTCCTGGTCCAACGTTCCAGAAAACTTACCGACGATATTTGAGTCAGGCCCCGTGTTGCGAACATGGTCAGCGGTCAGCCCCTATTTATTGTCCCCATTCTAGGCCAACATGATATGGATGTTGTGTTTCCGCCACGGTTTACAGTTATCCTCCATCGTTGTGCCCCAATGTGTTCCGAATTTGGGCAGCGTGATTCTCCCTTCCTCTCCATCCCCCTATGTTCGGATGGATTTCAATGCCCCCGGCATTACCCCGCTCATGTGTTAGAGCACATTGAGAAGTTGACACATCAATCATCCCGGGGTCTCCTCAGAAGTCTAGGCCCAATTTTGGAAGCCTGAAGCTTGGTCAATTCCCCATAGTTGAACTAAATGATGGCACAAGCATCTTCTGCTTCTCACGTTGGGAACAACCAATAGGATCCTAGGGATGAGTTGTTATTCGTTTCAAAACTATGGTTTAGTGCATTAAACTAAGGGTAAAAATGAGTGGATTTGGCCATATATTGGATTGAGATGATGAGAAGTACAAGAAAAAAAGTTCATGGGATGGAAAAATCAAAGCCCTTAGGGATCAGCGTGCTGAAGCGATCTTTCTAGCACCGCTACCCTTTGGATAGTAGCCTCCAGAACCGCTTCTCACTCTTTGAAGACTCTATCCTCATCATCCACCATAGAGCGTAGCTCGCAAGCCCTATCTTTTACCTACTCCTGCACGGTTCGATGTACGGTTATCTAGTGGCTTGCCTCCACCAGTTTTTCATGCACATCAGCCAGTTGGGCCATCAGTTTCCCCACAAGATCAGAGCATTTTGTGACAAAGGCCTCCTTATATGTCACCTGACATTCGAGGTGTCGGACTTCCTGCTTCTCCCTTTGCAGCGCTTGAGCGC
This sequence comes from Viscum album, assembly GCA_963277665.1. Taxonomy (NCBI): domain Eukaryota; kingdom Viridiplantae; phylum Streptophyta; class Magnoliopsida; order Santalales; family Viscaceae; genus Viscum; species Viscum album. The sequence continues at coordinate 21,783,958 of OY728120.1, read as the reverse complement.
TCACCCATCCTTCCCGGCACTGGGCAACGTCGGTGCGCTGGCTGGACTCTCATATCTTCTCAGCCATGTAATCACGGACCGTCAGATGAAGACGCTGAGTGTCAGCCCCTCCGGCGCATAGGAAGCACAGCCAGGTCTGAAGTGATCCCATCCGCCTTAGCCAATATGATTGGGGATGTCTGAGGAAGCGCTGGATACACTTCCACCCCTTGCGCCGTGTCATCAGGCTCTCCTCGGCTGCCTCTGAGTCTCAGTCATCTATCTCCTCAGGGTCAGCTGGTCGGTATATGGGGAAGGCAGCCAGCAGATCGGCAACAGGATCCGCTACAGGGATGTCTTCGTGATGAATAAAATCCTCGACGTCCGGGAGACCTTCTTCTCTCACCCCAACAGCAATGATGCCTTCACCAGCTTCCGACCTCATCTCGGGAATAGCGCCGCTGATGTCTGTCGCCCCCTGTTCATCAATTTTCGGGGCCAACTCTGTGCAGGGAGCATGTTCTGAATGAGGTGGTATGTCCGCCGCTGGTCCACTTGCGGACGGCCCGGGCTCTGCAGCCTGATGTGCCTCCAGTTTTGAGATCACTGCGCAAGGAATACGATTTTTAGACGGGATCTTTTGACACCAAGCACCAGTAGTGAAGCGTGAGATGTACAAGAATCTAGAGCATCGGTCCCTAGTGTTTCGGCCACTGCAGGTGCCGTCATAAAGGGAGACCCCTATGCGCTTGTTAATTCAATGATGGGTGTCGTATCCCCATCATGTCCCATAGGTTCTCTCTCCCTCCTCTGGTGGGACAACCCGTCCAATGCTCAACTGCTCCTGAGTAGGATGGGGAAGTGAGTTAGACGTTGGAAAGGAGAATGGATGAATGAGGGAAATGAATGAAGACATAGATAAACCTTGAGAATCTCGGTTATGTCGAGATCAGAGTTGGAAATCTCGCCACTCTCTCGGAGACTCCCATGGTAGGACGACCCTTGCGACCCCTCACCTTCGGGCTATTCTTCTTCGTCATCTCCCTTGCCTTTGTCCTCTCCAGTTTCCTCCTCCCCTGCTGGCTCCTCGTCACTGTCACCTTCTCCCGGCGGCATCACTTCCAGATCATGCTCCTGGCCGAGCGTCACTTTTACTAGGAAAGGTGGCTCTGCACGCCACCCCCTCTTGTGTGCGTATGCATCCATGGTCGTCAGATAAGCATTCCACCAATGGAAGTTTACTCGATCGGTGATTTGAACGAGCCCGACCTCTGGCAGTTGGATCCCGTTTTGCATTATCTTCTGCCAGATGGCTTCGACGCTGATCGATTGCCACAGGGTCATCCAGGCTGACCACAGTGCCGGGAGAATTTCATCTTGGGTAGGTTTGAAATGATATATTATCTGCTTCCCAGGGAGTTCCCTGGCCGCCTCATGTGACCCCCCTATGGGTAACGAGGACGTGGCAGCACCATGTGATGTCCCCACTGCCGAAGTCCCAGCCTGCGCAGGCCTCGCTGCCTAACGCTCCCTTGGTCCTCCCCTTCCGACGGAATCGTTCCTTCTTTCCCATCGCTCGTTTTCCGTGCGATTAACCACGAGTTGCCAGACACGCTTGCATAATAGCCCCTCAGGGTACACAATGGTCCAGTGTTCACCGTATTCGGTTGCTAGGCCGGCATCGACCCCGGCGGGGGGAAGAGTGATGAAATCACCAGAACCGAAGGTGGTAAACATCAACCACATCTGGAGTAGTATGCATGGATTCTTCTCCTTCCAGACAGCTGTGAATACCTTCTTCGGCATTCGTTGGAGGCACTCGAACTGCCTGGTGAATCGGGATGGTACGTAAGGCACGCAGATCACCTTCCCGTCGATCCGAGCCACGAGCACCCCACCCCAAATTCTCTGGAAGTATTCCTTTTGTTCCAGAGAGCCTTGACCGTTTTCCACTAGCTGGCCGACTGGGGTGGGGAACAGGTTGATGTTGAAGTTGGAATGGTTTCCGATGTGGATCCTCACGCCCTCCTCATTGACCATCATCGGCACCACCCCTGCGATGTTTATCAAGGACGGTCGTAGACCGTTGCCTGGAGGACGGACGACGTTCGAGAAATTGTACCCGCCAAGATGATCCGCCACCCCGCCATGGAAGATCTATAAGGGACCACATACTCTCCGAGGCGACCCCCTCATGAGATGCACCCCAGGATGGTATACAGCTTGTCCTGTACGGGGATGCCCAAGTTGAACCATTTGTTGGCGGCCATGGAGCCCGCCATAACCAATGTTGTCGGGCGTATGCCCATCCTCGCGTCCTACACTGGTAGAAGCCACATGCTCAGGAAGGCAGCAAGGATCCTGGCATACCGGACATTTGGGTCCCAGGCCTCAATGACACGGTAGCGCCATGATTGGTATTGCCCTGCCTCCAAGTTCATCCTGTATGACCCGTTCCTGCTCCTCTGAGTCACGGTTGGGCACTGTTTACCTCGTCCCGGGATCTTGACGGCGGGATCCTTCTCAAGGAATAAGCTGAACCAGCCCTTGAAGGCAACGTCCTTCAGTAGGTCCTTGACCCCCACCCTCTCATTGGCCAGCTCCAACAAGTGTCGCATCAGCATAGTCATCCGCAACCTGTCTCCCCAGGTTCTCTTTGGGGGAACGAACTCGTCGTATTGGTAACCCTCCAGTGGGATACCTCTAATACAGTGAATGTCCCAGAGACTGATTCCGACTTCCCCATGATGAAGGTGGAATGTGTTGGTGTTAGGATACCACCGAGTGAATATCTCCTGTTCGAGTTCATGCTGGCGGTGGAAGTGAAACTGCGATGTCCATACCGCCTCGAACATGCCGATATACCGCAGTTCGTCCCCGAACTGGTCACAGGTATGGCGGACCCAGAATGCCCAGTCCCATTCGCTGGTGAAGTTTCCCCCAGACCGCAGGTCCCAATCCTTCAGCCAGCCCTTCATATCATACGTGATGCTCTAACAGAACATGATCGCGTAGAGGGGCGGAGAATCCTCTGCCACATGCTCATCCCCGGTAATGGTCTTAGTCCTCGGGTTCATGACATATACTTCTATGTGTCTGGTTTCCCAAGTAGGATGGTCGTTGTTGGTGATGTTGTAGTGAGGAAGTTCGTCCTCCCGAGTATCCCAAGACCGCGGTGTGTCCACCTCGAAGCCCGGTAGTGGCACCTCATCCAGGATGCCAAAATTCCAGATCGAGAGGTTGTCCGACAAGGGGTATGTCTTCTGGGATGGAGTCAGAAGATTGAACAAGGTCAGATTGTTGGAGACAATCACCTTGGCACCATAAACCTCCTCATTTTCTGCCATTTATGTCCTACAGGCAGCGGCTTCCCCCTCATGAACTCGGTTTGTAGCCATCTCGAATCTTTCTGGAGTTGGGCGAAATCAGGATGCAGTGCACAGAATCGAAGAGTTCTGCGCGAAATCTGAAGGAGTTGCACTAAATCCTGGAGACGAGCGCTCAATCGGCACAAGAAGCGTGGATAATCCGGAAGAGGCGCGAAATCATGGCCGAATTTCAGATGGAATTCTGCGCTGCCAGAGCGTTTTTACGCGCAGCCGCAGAAGCGATTTCGTGCATGAGAGCGATGTGCTTATCGCGTGGAAAAAGCGGAGGTACGAATTCGGGACCCAACACCCTTCTTTATAGGCATGGCTAGGGTTCCATGCCGTTCAGAAAGAGGATTTTGCGCGCGTCTGTAGGTTTTGCACGCCCCATTGGAATTTTGCGCACAACTTTACCAAGGGACTCAGCATTTCGGTGTTTCGGCATTTCCCTTGGAATCTGATCATTTCAACCTCTCGCCAAACCAATTATATGGGGGGGGGCAATTGTTGACGCCGAAAAAAGTTTGTATCTCTCAGAGGATGATTCAAAATGACGAAGCAAAGTCATATTCAGAATCAGAGGCCCGATCCGGAGTCCCTTGAAGTGGTGCACAAAAAATTGGGTGAAGTGCGCAGAAAAAATGTCCCGCGCGAAAGGAAACCCGGGATTCGCGAAATGTCCAGGCACCGGTGCAAAATAATTTCGTGCCCACATCCCGCACAGTTGATAATTTCACACCGCCACCCCGGTCGTGCAATAATTTCGCGCGCCGCCTGGATTCCGTGGTGGAGGTCACCTATAAATAGAAGTTGACCCCGAATGGTTTGGGGGTTGAGGAATCCGAAGCAACTCTCGTGCGAGTAATTCGGCTCCCCCCCACGTGCAAGATGACTTCCAGGTAATCCCTTATTTCATGCAACCTTGCCCTGGAGTTTGCCTTTGCACGCAACTCCACTGGCTTCAGTGAATTTTCCCCCTCCCTCGGGTTCCAGCCTTGCGCGCAATCTGTGTCTCGTGCACGCAATACCCTTTTGTGCACGCAATAACCTGCATGTAATTCCCTCTCCACATGCAATTACCTTGCTTGAATTGTGCGACGTCCCAGTGTTTTGCGCGGAAACCTTCTTTTTTGCGCGCAAAGCCTATGACCCTTCACCTTGACACCCCTGGGCTGCCCCCTACACCGGAACCTGATGTCTCCCCTGAAGGGCATGCACGCCGTGCATTGTTTTCCCATAAGGCCTCCCAAGCTTGTGTGAAGAAACCTCGAGGTCCCTTGGGCCGTGTTTCCCGTTGTGTTGGTTTTCCATATGCTTCTCCTCATAGGCACATTAATGGCTATTGCTTCTTTTCATAGCCACGCTAACGTGGACCCCCCCGGTTGTTTACCCTACGGACCCCCTTCACTATGGCCTTGCCGATGCCTTCCCTCCCACAACGGGCATAGGGCGTTGGGCATGTAATCCCTAGGGGTGTGGAGCGAACCCACCTCGTCCATGCTGCAGGACGTTAAACTGCTAAGCACCTCGTCCTTAACAAAAGATGTTAAATTGTGGTCCGACCCCATGCTTCGCACGTAGGGTACCCCCCCGCTCGGACATTTTTTACGCCTCTCGTCTCCACGGGAATGGACTCTTCCTCACATGTAATGAGATCCTCCTTATTGAAGTGGCGTTTTTCCGCATGGGAAGGGCATCCTCAGAGCGTAAGCCCCTAGCCTTTCTTATGGATGACTGCACCCATGCATCTCCATACTTCCCCCATGCCAAGGCCAGTGGAGTCCCTTTCCCACTGTGATTTTTCATACCACGAGCCTCCACCCTGGAGTAAGCCCCGGAACTAAGGGCCTCTAACCATGCGTAAGCCCCTGTTTCCTCTTTGTGTCGCTCAACGCGTAAGCCCCATTCCGATTCTCACGGACGCACCGTTCGCGACATGATCGTCTGGTCCCTACTGCATCTTGTTTCCCACACCGAGCATGACTCACATGGGCTTAGAGTGCGCATCGACCATGACATCCTCCTATGGGCTGCCCCAGAGCGTAAGCCCCATCCCAGAGAACTACGTGGACTTTGATCCATGCTAACGCATGGTACGTAGGAAGCCTCCACGAGGTTCAAGCCCACCACCCGGTCGTCCGGACCTCTCCATTTCGGTTCCCTGACCACCTTTGGCCACTTAAAAGTGTAACCCCCAAAACCCTGTCCCGCATGACGTTAAACTGTATGTCGTCCTACATGACGATAAACTATATCTCATCCCGCTTGATGTTAAACTGTATCCAATCACGCATGACGTTAAACTGTATCATGTCCCTCATGAAGTTATACTGTATCCCATCCCGCATGACGTTAAACTGTATCTCGTCTCGCATGACGTTAAACTGTATTCCCCCTCTTGGGCCATCTCAGAACATAAGCCCCATGTCTCACTCCACCATCCATCCTGATCCTTACCTGGGCCGCCACGTCTCGGTGATATCATGCCACCCCATCCCACTCCATGATATCTGGGAAGCCGCCCACGTGCTGGCTCCAACATCGGTCTTCCCCCTAGGGGTCCTTCAACCCGATCCGTCTCCGCAAGATGTTAAAATCGCTACATACCCCGTGTTAAACATGGGAAGCTGAGGAAAAACTCAGATGGTACACATTCCCTGCATTTGATGTGGGATGCCTCAGGCTTCGTCGCCCTAGAGAAGCCCTGTGATGTGGGACCAAAGATAGACATTCCAACAACGCCACAATGTGACCATTCTCCTCACCGATGGTTGTTTCCCCGGCAAGACCCCTTGGAGCGTCTTGAAGGAAGAAGCGTAATTAACCGGAATCCATGTAGATGTGGAATAGGGAGTGAGCATCACGAACCCATCTTAAATTTATGAGGGAGAGCCGGACTGGGTGATGAGCTCCGAGGAGGAATCCACGGAAGGAAGAACCAATATCCCATCATCCCAGTGTCGATCAAGGACCAGACGTCCCTGAAGAAGGAACGAATACTGCCCGCCTTTGGAAAGTGGGAATGCGGGGTAACAAGCTGTGCGTCCTCCCCACAGACGGATGTGCGCACCCTAGCGAAAGCATCAGAGCAAAAAAATTGGTGAACCTGACGTGAAACTCTTGTCCTCAATACAAGGAATGGTAGCTGTCGGGGCGTCGGAAGATTAGAATGTCACCAGGTCCAGGTAACCCTCACCGGGACGTGAACCTGCCAGGGGTCGAGGCCGTCAGGATGTTGACCACTCCGTTCTGCGACGTCGTCATCGTGGATCCCTCTCACTGACCATGGAAGACAGAATGACGCTGGGCCTTGGTTGTTGATCTCCTTTCATGTTGATTCTAATGGGTTCATCTCCCTGCTTCCAGGAATCAGATCGCTACAATCGGATCTCGATCACCACCTACCCACCGGCACAGGGGCAGGGGAAATACCGACGCGGCTACCCCGCGTGGTACCACCTATTCCACAGTCACTCCAACTTCGACCATCGTAGCAGGCGGGTGCTTGCGCCCCCTCTCCCTGTCAGAAATCATCCAGCAGAGGGTGATCAATGACCTGGTTCTTAGGTATGATGAGGAAGGGATCATCACCGCCAGGGGCATGGCCTGTTTGGATCTAGAGGCAGCTGCACCTCACCACCATCGCCGCCCTCGAGGGCCGGGCAGGGAGCCACTGCTCCCCACGCCATCGTTCAACCGCTTCAGGAGCCTATCCCCGGAGCGCCTTGACACATCCCTCCCCTACGCCAATGAGGTGGGGGATGCCTGGTCCCACCTGATCGACGATCCGTCCCAGGGGTTAACTGCAAGAACCCCTGCTAGGCTTCGTCGACGCCGCCGCCCGACTCCTCGAACCAAGGAGCAGGCAATCATCATGCCTGCAGCGCCGGTTCTGGCCAATCTGACTCAATGCCAGCATCGGGTGCAAGCAGGAGAGAATGCCCGTCCTGGGGCATCAACATCAGCAACCTCTATGGCCCGAGCCACTACTTACTCCTGTTACCAGATCCCCACATACGTTGAGCATGGGAAGCCACGTGCCCAACTAGGATCGAAACCCAGACCGCCCTGCAGGCAAGTTGGGTCGAATCTCCCGGTCACGGACACTTGCAATGGCCACTGCAGACCAACCCGTGGTAGTGCCGCTCACCATGAAGGCTCATTCCGTTACACTGATCTGGAAATCTGAAATCTTCATCGCAACTACTATGCTCCAGGTATGACTCTTTCCGGCTCCCACTGCATGGGGTATGAGGTCACTCCCCTACTGCCGACCGTGAGTATGGAGCCATTGTGTATCCAGTAGCTCACTCACATGGAGGTCCTCCCCATGTCCCATTCGACATCTGTCCCGGTGCTTCTCGCACCCCGACCTTCAGTCCCCTCTGCCCCAGCACTACTGTGGCCGGGGGACCCCATGACGGAAATCATCCTTACCCTGGGGAGCTACCCAAAGGCAGGAAGGTCGGGCGTCGTCGCCGCAGGAGGAATGTCAGGGGAGTCCGGATGGAAATTTTACTACTCCGTTTCTGAGATTCAGAGGTGGAGTATGACACAATGATGGAAACTCCCACCCAACCCTTCGAGTTGACAACAGGGATGGGGACGCGGCGCGTCAGTCTCGTACTCCCCGAATGCGAGATCCGTATGATTCCCTCCTACCTTTGAAGGTATATCCAGGAGGAAGAGGACTTGGTGTACCACCGAGGATGAAGCCCACAATTGCCACTGGCCGCCTCAGAAGCACCTCCTACCCCTGTTAGGGAGGGTGAGGTACTTTTCTGGGGACCGACGGAAGAATCGTGAGGTGATACACCCTCGGCGAGCACCGACGTTGTGACAGGAGGCCCATTCGCCGACCCATCCTATCACGACGTGGCAGCTAGGGCACTACTCCCCCTGGAGGATGACCCAGGGATCGACGGCCTATTGGCCTGTTCGCCGTATTCCCCGCCGGCCGGCCCACCACCCCGACAGCCTTCCACGGCGCCATTGCCAATTCCCTGACTTTCCTCGGTGGACGAGCAGGGGCGGTATGTTCCGAACCCCAAACCGGAGCCATGGAGCTTCTGGACCATTCTTGCAGCGGGCCACTTCCCTGAGTAGTTTTGGCCAGTCGCAGAATTAGATTTTGATGTAAGATAGTCACTAACCCTGGGAGAGTTTGAATGCTTCCACCATATTCATCTGGTGAATTACTCCCGCCTTCTCCATGAGCTAGCGCCTTATCTTGGGAGCCAAGCGCATCTCGAGGATATCGGTGAGCAGTGCTACCGAGTTGACCTAGAAGCTCTCCCCATGGTCCGACACCCCAAGTCACTGGACCACCACAAGGCCCTCCAGCAACAATGTGTCCAATGTTTTCAAGTACTCTGCAGAGTTATTGAGGAGGCCACCCCCCACGCGCACGTCCGCGGATGGGGGCAGTACACTTCTCTCTCCTTCTGTGAGATCCGCCGACAGCCTGATCCACTGGGCGGCCTTGAGTGAAAGTTGCCAAGGGCAGTGGCAGTCAACATGGATGACCTCTCGGATGAGGGAAACGTTTTGGAGCCCCTCGACGGGGACTCACCCCCTGAGGACGGGCCACTATTGGACCCATCTGGGAGGATTACTTGCCAACAGAGGAGCCTCCTAGGTCTTCATGTACCCACGAAGGCACTGGTGCTGGGGCGAAACATAGGCAAGGGTAAAGAGCTCGTCACGTCTATCAAACTCACCAACCCATCTGCCTCGGTGTAGAAGGTAGAGGAAGATCCAGAGAAGGACACATTGCACCAACAGCTAGCTGAGAAAAAGAGGCTGGTTGATTAGCTCTTGGCCGAACGCATTGCAGAGCAGCGGCCTGACTATGGTGACCCTAGACCAGGACAGCAGGGGTAGGAGCATCTACCCCTTGCATAGATTCCCCCGAGAAACCATGACCATGTCGTGTTCGCCGACAGGGGAGACACTGGAACCCATGTCAAGAGGGCGCGATATGTTTCGCTGAACCCTCCCAAGCAGCAATACCACCTGGGGGACCCTGCTCGGTTTCCTCCCGCCACTCTGAGAATCGCTCCGTGAGCTGTCCCACGAGCCGCTGAGCACGTCTACCATATCAAAGAGCCTGGAAACATGCTTGTGGTTAGAAATCCCTGTCAGGACGGGAATCCGCATCCAGATGATCTGATGGAAGTACTCATCGCCCACTTGGAGGCCCTATAAACTCGGCAGGTGGCAATCCCACTGGAAGGCAAGCCAGACCCAGCATGGGTGGATGACATGCCGGCTCCTCTGGGATTTGGGAACCCCACTTTTGCCCCCATTAATGGGACAGGAGACCCGCGACAACACTTGTCCCACTTCAACTCGATGTTCGGGACTATGTTAGGGACTCTGGCGCAGCAGGAAGCTTCCATGCTCTGGTGATTCGTTCAGACACTGGAAGGACCAGCTTTTGTCTGGTACAGCTAGCTCCTAGTTGGATCAGCGACTAGCTGGGAGGAACTTCGCCGGAAATTCCCCTACCAGTTCAGTTCCACAACCCGGAAGATGAACATTGAAGTCCTCTTCAGGTGCAAGAAAAGGCCCGGCGAGCGAGTCGTGGACTTCGTCACCCGGTGGAAGGGGCTCACGTACTCCCTTGACATGCCGCTGACTTAGGAGAAAATACTGACTTTGTGTGTAGGGAACGTCAAGGCAGATTTGGTTCCTTCTTTGATCATATAGAATTACCCTCGAGGGTTCTGGGACTTCTCTGACAAGGCTCACCGCCTCGAAGACGCCCTAAAACAGGCCGGTCAGGCATGCCCGCTGCATCCTGTAATCCCTACAAGGAGAGGATCCAGAGCCGAGCCCTCTGTTGTGGCCCAGATAAAGGCCCCCAGACAGCTAGAGTTTCTTCTAGTGAGGCTAACTCAGTAGGCTCATAGGGGTTCACCCCCATGGGCACAGCCTCCGGCCCAGCAGCGACCACCTCAAAATCGACAGGTGCCTCCGCGTAATGCACCACCACCACCTAGGTGAGGTAATCTAGCACCGCCTCCTCAAACTGCTCCTCCGGACCCTATCCATGGTCATCCCCCAAGATCCCCCTTTTCAGACAGAAGGAATCAGGCTTACTCATTTGGCGAGGCCCAGGTCCCCGATTATTTCTGTAGCGCCTTGGAGCAGAGGATCGTGCAAATTCCTGAGTGCCGGATTCCAAAAGAGGCGTGTCTCACTGATCACCCTAACTACTGCCATTATCACCGGATCCTGGGACACACCATCCAACAATGCTATGTGTTCAAGGACTGGCTCCAAGACCAGATTGACAACAACATAGTCAGGTTGGGCCCTACCCCGGCATAAGTGGCGGGTGTCTTCGTGGGATCATATGGTAGTAGTGACAACGGGGATGGGTGGGAACTGGTTTCCGACCATGGGTCCCAGATGTATAATGACTGAATGGCCCGCAGGATAGTCGCCCGTGCCCATGGCATCAACCGTGCCCGCCTGAGTCATCCAGAGCCCTCGGAATCTGCGAGCACCGCGTTTCCATCTTCGTCCAATCCTACTTCTTCCCAGAAGAGAAGGCGGCGGCGCAAGAAGAAAGAACGTGCCCTACCATTGTCGTCATCCTCCCACACGCTTGGAAATTTCATGCCCCTAGAAATGGGTATCCTTTCGAGACCATGTCCAGTAGTGGATGACTCCTTGAGTGAAAGCACGGGGTACGCTTCGGTTAACACCGTAGAGTTGGTAAATCCCTTTTTGGCTCTCGACGACGAGGTGCACCAGGAGGAACTCCCCGAAAGCTCGGGGTACGCTTCGGTTAACACCGTAGAGTTGGTAAATCCCTTTTTGGATCCCAACGACAAGGAGCACCAGGTGGACCTCCCCGAAAGCCCGGGGTATGCCTCGGTTAACACCGTAGAGTTGGTAAATCCCTTTTTGGCTCCCGATGATGAGGAGCACCAGGTGGACCTCCCTAATCTCCCCAACTGTCGCCAACATCGATGGAGCCGTGGCAACGTGAATCGTCAGGGCATGGTAGTCTTCACCTCTAGTCAGGTCGTGCACACTACCGAGACCAGGAAGCAAGACCGGTACAGAGAGTATCACTCATGGCTCCCTCACCCGGTGACAACAGGTTCGCTTCCACCACCTTTTGTGTTGATGGATCGGGCGGAACCGCCTTTTTCTTGTTGTAACCAGCCCAGCCCTGCCACCGGCCAACTATGTCCTTCTGGTCCTAGCACGATAGTCACCTTCGGGGTTTCAGCTAGTGAATAGTGGGATGTGCCTAGTACCAGTCAGACACTGGCCCAGCCAGAAGGGCCTGTTATGACCCCAATCACAGAGCGACCTCCTGTAAGCAAAAGCTCACGTTTGGTGCAAAAGTATGATGTCCTGAAGCATCTAGCCGGCATTCCGGCAAGTCTTTCCATCCATGAGGCCCTTCACCTGCCATCTGTAATGCGTGAGGCACTCACTGAGGCTCTAAGGAGCCCCCTCCAGTTTGAAATAGAGGTAGCGGCCGCAGAATACTTCCACATTGAGGTGATTGAAGATGTCGAATGTCAGGCGGTTATCTCATTATCCGGTGAAGATGAAGACCCTCCCATACAGGGGCACATCCGCCCGCTGTACATCACTAGCCAGTTCAATGGTGTGGAAGTCTGTCACTGTCTTATTGACACAGGTTCTGGGATTAACTTGATCCCAACTCAGACACTGTGAAAACTGGGGTTGTCCAAGGATGATTTAACTCCCTCCGACCTCAGAATCTAGGGGTATGGATGGACCGAGAAAATTCCACTCGGCAAGATTTTTCGGAAGACCCAGTTCTACGACTTAATTGCCAATACTGAATTCATGGTTATCTCTCAGGACACTGCCTACAATGCATTTATGGGCATGCCGTGGATCCATCTTCACGCATCGGTTCCTTCATCATACCAACGGTGCCTCAAATACTCCTTTAATGGTCAAGTGGGTGTGTTCCAAGGAGATGCATCTCCGTTTTCCTCTTGTGAAGCTCGTTACCTAGACGCTGACTATTACATGAGCAAGGACATGCAAATCATGGCTGGTGAGGTTGATCTCGCCGCTGTCGCGAGTGATCCCTGGGTAGGTTTGGATGATGCATATGTCTTCCCAATCCATCGGTTGGAGGCCACAGCTCCCGATATGGGAGAGTGCTTTGTTTTCTTGGGTACCAGGGGAAGGCATATTTATGGGTCTAAGCGACGGTGGGAAATCACCTCGTACTCTTACACCAGCTAGGCTCAGGTGATCCCTGAGCCACCTACCCCTGTACGATATTGGGACATTGGGCTCATGGAAACATCAGTATATCATACGTGTCTGTTTTGCCAGGCCGGAATCGACCGGCTCAAGCCAATGCGTCACCAATGCTTTGATGTCGTAAAGCGTGGCCCCTTGTGCTAAAGGCCGGATGGGATTGGATCAACCACCTTCGTCTCCATGGTATTCACGGTGCATGAGTCTCCCGTCATGATGACCTCTGCCGCCCAAGCCGGTGCCAGCTCCCCATCAGGGTCGAGCAGCCTCAAGACGGCTTCCCCCATGGACGATCCATCCACAAGTGGAGAAGAAGACATGTAAGATGCTCCTCTTTCCTTTGAGGAGGGCGTCTCCACCACAGTCGACGAGTTAGTACAGGTGAACCTCGGTAGTGAGGCGGACCCGAGACCCACATTGGTCAACGCCACTATGCCTCCCAAGGATCAGCAACAGTACATAGACTTCCTCAGACAACACCGTGATGTTTTTTCCTAGAGTTATAACGATATTCTCGGACTAGATCCCTAGGTATCCATCCACCGCCTTAGCCTCCCAGCAAACCATCATGGGTTCAAGCAGCCTCCCAGGAAAATGCACCCCTTTCATGGTGCCAAGGCTGAGGCCGATGTTGATAAGCTCATTAAGTCCAATATCATCAAGGAAGTCCAGTAACCCAGGTGGCTATCCAACATTGTGCCCGTAAGGAATAAGAATCGGCATATCAGTGTTTGCATCTACTTCCGCGATCTTAATCGCCACTGTCTAAAGGATGACTTTCCCATTCCCATGACAGTGTTGTTGATCGATGTAACGGCCGGGTTCCATGCCATCCCCTTCATGGATGGGTACTCCGGGTACAACCAGATCTGTATGGCCCCCGAGGATGAAGAGTTCACTTCCTTCAGGGCCCCAGAGGGTACTTTCTACTACCGGGTTATGCCCTTCGGCCTGAAGAATGCGGGTTCCACCTATCAATGGGCTATGCACCGCATATTCAAGCCGATCTTCGGGACACTGGTGGAATGCTACGTAGATGACCTGGTGGTTAAATCGTGTCAGTGCTGGGACCATCTCAAATACCTTGAGAAAGTGTTCAGTTTCCTCCGTTCTCGCCACATGAAGATAAACTCGTTGAAGTGTGCCTTCGGGGTGACCTCTGAAAAGTTTCTTGGCTTCATTGTTAGGTATCTAGGTATCGAGATCGACCCCTAGAAGATCAAGGCCATCAATCAGATGCCTCCCCGAATAATATTTGGGAGCTTCGAGGCCTCCAAGGCCACATAGCCTATATACGCCAATTCATTGCGAATCTAGCCGGCAAGTGTAAGCCCTTCTCCCGGCTCATGATGAAAGGCGCCACCTATGGGTGGTACGAAGATTGTCAAACCTCTTTTGAGGAAATCAAGCAGTATCTGCTTCAACCTCTAGTCCTGATGCCACCCGTTCCCGGAAAGCCACTGGTCCTTTACGTGACCGCCCTGGAGCAATCCCTCGACGCCCTTCTCACCCAAAAGAACAACGAGGGAACTGAGAATAGCCTCTAATACCTCATCCACGTGCTCCTCGACATGGAAATTAGATATTCTCCAATCGAGAAGAGATACCTGGCGCTCGTATTCATTGTACAGAAATTGCGACACTACTTGCAGCACCATGAGGTACATCTGGTCTCTCGGGTTGACCCGTTGAAATACATCATGAGCCGACCTATGTTGACCGGTCGATTGGCACACTGGGTGGTGATCCTCCAGCAGTTCGGCATTAGGTTCTTACCTCAGAAGGCCGTCAAAGGATAGGTGTTGGAAGAATTCTTAGCTGCCCACCCAACCTCTACGGTCCAGCCACTGGATTTGGGCTTTCCTGATGAGGCAATCCTCTCAGTCGATCACGCCACCCCATGCTCTCAGATGCACTTTGACGACGCCTCCCGATGCTCTATTGGTAGAAGGCTCAACAATACTAGGCATAAAAGAGTGGGATGGGGTATCATCTTCATCACCCCGGAGCAGGCCGTTCTGCCATATTCATTCTTGTTGTCAGAAGGCTGCACCAACAATGAGGTAGAATATCATCCCCTCATCACTGGCCTCGAGTTGGCTCTCGAGGTTAACGTGCCCCACCTGTTTGTAAAAGGGGAGTCTGAGCTAGTCATCAAGCAGGTTAATGTTGACTATGCTGTCAGGAAGCCAGAACTCATGCCGTTGCTAGAGTGCACCCTCCATCTAATGGCTATGTTCCCCTCCCGACCAGATTTTGTTCACGTTCCCCGGTCGTAGAACGATCGAGAAGATGCTTTGGCCTGCCCGGCCTCATCACTCGTGGAGCCCGAACAGGATGACCAAATCATCCACGTGGAACACCATAGAGTCATTGCTCCTGTTATCCCAAAGGGAGATCATGCCCTGCGAGTAAACCATCTCACCGCTAGTGCCCCTACGTCAGGACCCCCCGGGGCTTCAGGCGTGGTGATCGAGACAGTTCCTGACTGGAGGACACCCTTGGTTGAATATCTCCAGTATGGAAATATTCCGATGGACCGAGCAGAATGGGAACGAATCTGGCGCCGTGCGCCACAGTTCACCCTTCAAAGAGGTCCCACATGTGAGTAGCTCATGTATAGTCACGTGTTTGATGGTGTTCTCCTCCGTTGTCCTCAAAGAGTCATGATCCCACTGGTCATGCAAGAAGTGCATGATGGTTCCCGTGGCGCCCCCCAGGCCAGGTCGAAGTTGTCCCACCATATTTGGAGGTTGGGATACTTCGGCCCCTCCATGATCCACGACTGCATCGAGTATGCCAAGAGGTGTCATGCATTCCAAGTTCATTCTAACTTTTTGCATCGGCCACCGGAGCCTCTCCATACTACTATGTATTCTTGGCCCTTTGCAGTCTGTGGGTTGGATGTCATAGGGCCTTACCCGCTGGCGATGGCCCGCCAGTGCCGGTTCATCTTAACCGCAACAGATTTCTTCTCAAAGTGGCCAGAGGCATCCCCACTCAGGGAGGACAAGGATGGTTCTATCACCGACTTCGTGAGCTCTAATATCATCTACCAGTTTGGAATACCTCATGTTATCTTCAAGGATAACGGAACCAACTTCCGAGTGGCTGAGCTGAAAATATTGTACGCCAAGTACAACATTTGCTCTAACCACACCTCCCACTATCATGCGCAGGTGAATGGACAGATTGAGGCATTTAACAAAACCCTCTCTAACATTCTGCAAAAAAATGGTTGTTCAGAACATGAAAAGTTGGCCGGAAAAGCACCCCAAAGTCCTCTGGGATTATAGGACGATGACTCGCAATTACACAAAGGTGACTCTGTATTCCCTGGTATATGGAGCTGAGGCCGTCCTACCCATCAAGGTACAACTGCCCTCATTGCTCATGGAAGTCTACAACCAGCAAGAACCAGATAGAGATGCCGAGATCCGTCTAGCCGAATTGGAAGCGCTAGACGGAAGTAGGCTTCACTCATTATATAACTTGGAAAGGAATCAGAGCATGATGGATCGAGCTTTCGATAAGAAGGCTCGCCTCCGATCCTTCCTGCAAGGTGACTTGGTGCTGGATCTCAGAGCGCCAATGATTACCGGCAGGAAACCACCCAAGTTGGAGCCCACGTTAGAGGGGCCTTTTTATTGTCCACAAGGTCTATCCAAATGGTGTGTATTCCCTGGTGACTATGGATGGTGAGCGTATCACTCCTCCCACCAACACCATGTTCCTCAAGAAGTACGTTGCCTAACCGTATGGTCCTACATGCCCTTAAAATGTATGGTCCCGCACGACCCTAAACTGCACCTTGGTCCGAGATCTAAGACCTAAAACTAAGATCACCTTGGTCTGAGCTCTAAGACCTAAAAATAAGATCACCTTTGTCCCGCACGACCATAAACTGCACCTTGGTCTGAGCTCTAAGACCTAAAACTAAGATCACCTTGGTCCGAGCTCTAAGACCCAAAACTAAGATCACCTTGGTCCAAGCTCTAAGACCCAAAACTAAGATAACCTAGGTCCCACACGACCCTAAACTACACCTTGGTCTGAGCTCTAAGACCTAAAACTAAGATCACATTCGTCTGAGCTCTAAGACCTGAAACTAAGATCACCTTGGTCCCGCACGACCCTAAACCGCACCTTGGTCCGAGCTCTAAGACCTAAAACTAAGATCACCTTGGTCCGAGCTCTAAGACCTAAAACTAAGATCACCTTGGTCGGAGCTCTAAGACCTAAAACTAAGATCACCTTGGCCCGAGCTCTAAGACCTAAAACTAAGATCACCTTGGTCCGAGCTCTAAGACCTAAAAATAAGATCACCTTGGTCCGAGATCTAAGATCTAAAACTAATATCACATTGGTCCATGCTCTATGAACTAAAACTGAGATCCATATTTCGTCTAACATGATGTTAAACTGTATTGCCAGAACTACATCTACCTTGATTCCCATCCAAATGGTATATGTAGGAACGCCCAAACCTTTCGTCTTTGGGTCCAGCTTGAGGTCTTCTATCGCGTATGTCTTGCCTTTGGGACAGTGACCACAGGATCGCGTGGCATGGTGTGCGATTATGTCCTCATTCACATCAGGTTTTCAATAGCTGCACCACGGGCACCCTGTCCTCAGGATTTAGCCCTTCTATGACAAATGGAATTAAAAGGCACCCTTCTAGAACTAATAATGGATTGATTCCCATCCTTATGGGATACATAGGACCGCCTGAACACCTAGATGTCATTTCTAGCCCCATCTCTTAGGAGATCCCACGATCTCCTGGTTCCCAGGGTGTTTGGCATTACGCCCCTCTTTTGCCCGGGGATCCGCCATCTTTTGGCTGTTCTCGGACTGAGCCCTCTGACCCTTTCCTGCAGTCTTCTGATGTGCTCAGGGTACTCTGGTCTAGGACTTCGTGTGCCAGATTCGACATAGGCAAGTTACATCCACTTTCCAAGCATCGTGTTCCCCTTTATTTGGGCCCTCTTCATTCTTCACAACTAGAGGGACACCTAAGAACGGCCTGGATACAACACCCAAGGGCTCTCCTACCGTAATGGGCCAACGTCCCCAAGGGTTTCCGACAAAAAATTTATATAAATCCCACGTTTCGAACATGGTCAGTGGTTGATCCTCATTTGTTTATCCCCATGGCTTGCACGATAGGATGTTGTGTTGCAAACATGGTCAGGAGTAATCCTCAGTCATCACGCCGGTTTCCCCGGGCCCTGAATGTTGGTGGAATGGTTCCTGTCATGTTCTGTCCTACTGTGTCAAGGTGGAATCTCGAAACTCCTTGTACTAACCCTAAGTACACCCCCGCACATCAGACAGACCAAGCTGCATAACGGTGTCTCTCGGGGCTCCTGCGGTCTGAGCACTAGAGTATGTGCTGGGGATCTTCTTTACGGGTTGCGTGCAGCCTGACCCTCATCCCCATGGGGAACGAGGAGTCACCCAGACATTGCGTTTCAGGCCCAGCATAGCTGGGATCTAGCATCTCCTTCCCCCCTGATTGTTTAACCCTCGTCGACCCCTTTGGCCCGAGGCTCCTCTCTCGGACTGTCCAAACCATACGACCTTAAACTATGTTGACGGTCCAAACCATATGACCTTAAACTTTGTTGATGGTCCGAACCGTAGGACCTTAAACTGTGTTGATAGTCCAAACCATAAGACCTTAAACTGTGTTGACGGTCCAAACCATATGACCTTAAACTGTGTTGACGGTCTAAACCATACGACCTTAAACTGTGTTGAAGGTCCAAACCATACAACCTTAAACTCTGTTGACGGTCCAAACCATACGACCTTAAACTGTGTTGATGGTCCAAACCATACGACCTTAAAATGTGTTGATGGACCAAACCATATGACCTTAAAATGTGTTGTTGGTCCAAACCATAGGACCTTAAACTGTGTTGATGGTCCAAACTATACGACCATAAACTGTGATGTTGGTCCAAACCATATGACCTTAAACTGTGCTATTGGTCCAAACCATACGACCTTAAACTGTGTTGTTGGTCCAAAGAATACGACCTTAAACTGTGATGATATCATCTCGGCTTCGTGTTCGGTCCCTCGACTCGAGCATTTCCCCAGACATCACATGGTTAGTAGGGCTTAGGTCCTCATTCATGTCGGGTTTTGTAACTGCCTTGCCATGTGTCCATTTCTCCCCTTACACATTCATGGTCCAAGCTCTAAGACCTTAAACTAAGATGCTTCCAAGAACTATGTATGGCTTGATTCTCATCCTAATTAGATATGTAGGACCACCCGTACATTTCATCTTGGGTCCAGCCCTAGGGATTACCGAGCCCCGTCCTTCATTATTGTTGGCCCCTCCGCCCGACATCATGGGAAGTGGTGTAATAGGGACATCTACCCCAAGAAGGTTCGGGATGCCCCATGGTAATAATGGGAAGTGGCAATTATCTAGCCAAAGAGGTCCTTCCTAGAAATTGGGATGACCCGTGATCCGGTCGGTATGTCCGCCAAATGCGCCTTCGCCATGGTGGCGCAATTTCGAGAGTGTTGGACTCTGTTTGAACAAACCACCAATCCACCTTCCACGCTTTGCGTCCCCCCTTATTCGGATACTCATTTCGTTTCATGTTTGATGGGACCCCCTAATAGTATGGATGCTCGACCTATGGTCCGCCTACTGTCCTGGGCCAACATTCCGGAGGACTGGTCATGTTTGGAAGGACCCCCTAATAGTATGGATGCTCGACCTATGGTCCGCCTACTGTCCTGGGTCAAAGTTCCGAAAAAATGACCAATGATATTTGAGTCAGGCCCCGTGTTGCGAACATGGTTAGCGGTCATCCCTCATTTATTGTCCCCATTCCAGGCCAACATGATATGGATGATGTGTTTCCGCCATGTTTGAAAATTATCCTCCATCGTTGTGCCCCAATGTGTTCCGAATTTGGGTAGCATGACTCACCCTTCCTCTCCATCCCCCTATGTTCAGATGGATTTCAATGCCCCCCGGCAACAACCTGCTCGTGTGTTAGAGCACATTGAGAAGTCGACAGATCAATCGGCCCAGGGTCTCCTCAGAAGTCAAGGCCCAATATTAGACGCCTGAAGCTTGGTCATTGCCCTATAGTTGAACGAAATTATGGAACACGCATCTTCTGCTTCTCGCATTGGGAACGACCCAAAGGATCCTAGGGATGAGTTGTTATTTGTTTCAAAACTATGGTTGAGCGCAGTAAACCAAGGGTAAAAATGAGTGGATTTGGCCATATATTGGACTGAGACAATGAGAAGTACAAGAAAAAAAGTTCATGAGATGGAAAAAACAAAGCCCTTAGGGATCAGCGTGCTGAAGCGATCTTTCCATCACCACTACCCTTTGGCGGGTAGCCTCCAGGACCGCTTCCCACTCTTTGAAGACTCTCTCCTCATCGGCCACCATAGAGCGTAGCTCGCCAGCCCTAGCATGTGCCTGTGCCCACTCGGTTCGATGTACGGTCATCTGGTCACTAGCCTCCACCAGTTGTTCCTGCGCATCAGCAAGCTGGGCCGTCGGTTGCCCCACAAGCTCAGATCATGTTGCGACGAAGGCCTCCTTATCTGTCGCATGCCCTTCGAGGTGCTGGACTTCTTGCTCTGCCCGTAGCAGCACTTGAGCGGTCGGCGATCCTTTCCGGCACTGGGAAATGTCGGTACGCCGGCTGCCCTCATGTATCTTCTCGGCCATGTAATCATGGACCCTCAGATGAAGACACTGAGCGTCAGCCCATCCAGCGCACAGGAAGCGCAGCCAGGTCTGAAGTGATCTCATCCACCTCATCCAATCTGATTAGGGATGTCTGAGGAAGTGCTAGATACACTTCCACCCCTTGCGCCATGTCATCCAGCTCTCCTCAGCTGCCTCTATGTCTAAGACATCTATCTCCTCAGGGTCAGCGGGTCGGTATATGGGAAATCCAGCCAGCAGATCGGTAGTAGGATCCGCCACAGGGATGTCTTCGTGAGGAATAGAATCCTTGATGTCTGGGCGAACTTCTTCTCTTGCCCCAGCAGCAATGATGCCTCCACCAGCTTCCGACCTCGTCTCAGGAGCAGCTCTAATGATTTCCACCACCCCCTGTTCATCAATTTTCGGGGCCGACTCAGTGCAGGGAGCATGTTCTAAATGAGGTGGTATGTCCACTGCTGGTCCACTCGTGGACAGCCCGGGCTCCGCAGCCTGATGTGCCTCCAGTGTTGAGATCACTGTGCAAGTAATACGCTGGTCAGACGGGATCTTTTGACACCAAGAACCAGAAGTGAAGCGTGAGACTTACAGGAATCCTGAGTGTCGGTCCCCAGTGTTTCGGCTGCTGTAGGTGCCACTGTAAGGGGAGACCCCTCCGTGCTTGTTAATTCAATGATGGGTGTCAGATCCCCATCATGTACCACTGGTTCCTCTCCTCCCGACTCTAGTGGGGACGCCCGTCAAACTCTCAACTGCTCTTGAGTAGGATAGGGAAGTGAGTTTGATGTTGTAAAGGAGAAATGATGAATGAGGGAAATGAATGAATACAGAGACAAACCTCGAGAATCTCGTTTATGTCGAGATCAGAGTCGGCAATCTCACCGCTCTCTCGGAGACTCCCTTGGTAGGTCGCTGTTGACGCTCCTTTCCATCACAGAGTCTAAATGAATGAAAAGGGAAATACCTTGAACAAAGAAGATTCATCCTTTGAACAAATATCAATAATTGACAAAGGAAGGAAGAAGAAGAACATTGTGCAAAGTTCGCGCAAGTTCTACAATGGTCGCACAAGTATACATGTGTGCCGATATTGGTCATGAACGTGACATGCGCGCTGATGTTGGTCATGCAAGTGACTTGCGCGACCTAAGTGATAACTACCCGGTAACCGCCCGGGGTCTTCTCTTGCCTATAAATAGACCCTGTGGGCCCCCCATTCAAAGAGGAATTTTTTCCAGAAACTCTGATTGATGCTCCCGACGCCCAAGTCTCTTCTCAAAGCCTTAGAACACTTCTAAGGTAATTTCTTACGTAGAACATAAGATCTAAAGAGAGGGAGGATAGCCTAAGTGTTGAAACTCATCAACACTTGCATGCCTGAGTGGCCATCCCTTAAGGGAAGTGGCCACACTTGCGCGCCGCCTTACTCCTTCGATAGAACTTGCGCATCCCTTTTCTGGAAGAACCTCAAGAGGATTCTAAAGGCTTTAATAAAGTGTCTCTCAAGTATTTCAATGCTGGATGAACATCGTGCAAGTACCCCACACATGTCACGCAGGTATACCTGCGTGACCAATACTTGTGCGCCCATGCAGTACCTGCACGCCTTCCAATAATTGTGCATCCCTTCCTTTTTTTGGGTTCCCATCTTGCCCATTTTACCCCTATTAAGCCATTACACATTTCCTTTTCAAGATTAAGTCTTCAAGACACTCTTCAAAGCCATTTATGGTATGATTTCTTGATTTGACTTCCTTATCTGAAAGGAATTCTATGTAATATCTCTCAAACCTTAGTGATTTACATATCTTTATGTCACTAAAGATTGAGAGTTCATTAATTCAACCTCATCCTTTAAGATGAGAGAATCCTTAACCTGGGTCTCCTTTTCAGGAATAATCCACAGTTATAAGTCCTTTAACCTGGGTCTCCTTTCAGGAATAATCCCCAGTTATAATTTTGGGCATAGTCCTCAGAAGTAAGCCCCAAACCATAATCCCTTAACTTGGGCCTCCTTTTCAAGAGTAAGTCCCAATCATAATCCGTTAACCTGAGCCTCCTTTTCAGGAGTAATTCCCAGTCATAATTTTTGGGCATATTTTTCAGGAATAAGCCCCAAGTCCCCTAAACCTAGGATTCCTTGTTAGGAATAATCCCCAGTCATAAATTTGGGCTTCCTTTTCAGGAGTAAGTCCCAAGTCCCTTAATTTCCCTTTAACCAGTCCTAATTTACCTTTGATTTGGGATTCCTTCTCAGGAGTAAATACCAATAATCAATCCTCTCCTAATCTGGGCTTCCTTTTCAGGAATAAGTCCCAAGTTAGAGTATTGAAATCTCCATTAAGCAGATATACCTTTATGGACCCTGTTCCTGGATTTTCTCCCTAAAGTAAATCTTAATCATCATTTATATGGGTAGTCATACATACATAAGCCCCAAACCATTCCATATGATTACATCTTTCATGGCCCAATTGTCTATTTTATTACCAATACATCTTGTTTCTCACACCGAGCATGACTCATGTGATCTCAGAGAGTAAAAGTAATTATGACATCTTTCTTTGAGCCATCAATCATAAACATCATACTCCCTTACCTGAGCTATGTGGGTTCTGATTCCTTTTCCAAAACAAAGGATATGTAGGTAGCCCATCTGCGGGTTTGATCCCAACTCTGAAATAATCCATATCCTTTTGAATGACAATAAACTTCATGTGCCCCACTGAGTGGCATTAAAACCAGCCTGGTAATCATAATGACCAAGAGACTTTTTATATAAATGTTTTGAAGGATACCATTGACCAAGAATCTCTAAATAGATACAGATGATTCTCTATTGATGAAGAACCTCAAATACTTATAAAAGATTCTCTAAATTTCTATCATATTGTCAAAACTGAAGGAAAGCTCATTTTATACTTGGTAATGTAATAAGGATTCTCGAACATAACTTAAATCTATAAAGAGAGTCCCGGAGTAGACAATAATTCCCCTAAAAAAGGTGTGATGATTCTGACCTCCCATCCTCTAGAACAATGAAAATTCCTAAGCCTCATTAGTCCACAAGATAAAGAGTGCCTACCTTTTGAAATTAGGTCCAAATGGATGTGGAATCATTTGATGTTTCCAGTTCTACGAACAAACCTGTTAGAAACCGATCAGAACGTTTGAATCTCCCATCCAGGAGGTCATCCCTGGATTCCGAGGGAAACAAAAAATGGTGAACCCGACGTGAATCCATAACCAAGTTAAAATGTTTTTTTACCTATTTGTTAAGCCCCTATTTAAAACTCAATATGAGGGCTAACAAAAAAAATCATTGACATGTGTGCTAATCCAAAGGATGAAGTGGCTGAATTTATCTTGATTACATTTGTTATATCAAACAGGCACTCGTTTCCAATATCTTATGTATTTCCATAATGTTTTCTCTCAAATTCACACTTTTGAATTCTGCTGCTGCAAATACCACTGCTGTTATTCCTACTGGATCGTCATCTGATCTGAGGATGAAATCACCCACTCAGCGTCTTCAACGCTGGGTATCAAATGCGCTGGTTAAGGAGTACCGTCAACACGGTACCATCCCAACTCTGGAGGCTGCCCGACAGGCCCTCCAAGTGAACAACTCACACAGGTCGTCCGGACAATGACGACCAGTGATCAAGAGGCAGGCGGTGCTGACTACCGTCTCCAACCATTTCAGGTCATTATCCCCAGAACACAATTTCCATTCACTCCCTTACTATGAGGAAGTGAATGAGAAGGTCCCTCGGGACCTTAATTAAAAAAGACACCCGAGGTCTCCCATCAATAATCGCCGCCAGACTCGTACGACTGTGCGCCCTCAACATGATGAGGGTACCGACTCCAGGAATTCGGCTCAGGATCCTCGAATCCGAGCTGGCAAGACGAACCACCAGAGGCAGAATCCGGTTAACAATGGGAAGGTTCTCATCCCTACCATCTCCGGAGAAGTCCACCAACCTAACCTTGTGGCGAACAACGAGCAGGTACACACACCTACCCATTTTAATTCTGCTGTCCAGCAGACTCGTCTGACAGCATTACGCCAATACTTCCAAGCAATTCCTGCAGAGTACTATAGGCAGGAACATACAGCTGCGTATACACCTTTAGTTAGTCAACATGCTCTCCTGACTACATATGATGGATCTCGTCAGCTGTGCTTGGCGAAGTGTAATCAGCAGTCACATACACCTGCTAATACTAATCAAGCCTACCAACAGTCTTGCTTGGTAGCGCACGGAGAAGTCAGTCGGAATGCTCTGACGACAAACAGGAGGCAGACTCAACTCTCTACACCCACACTTGAGTACTGTCAGGATTCACTGACAGGAAAAGGAGGACACGAGAAGGCACATACACCTACTCCAAGCCCGGAATGGACGTATATTCCCGTTCCGGCAGCTGAAGTCACCCAGAATATTTTGTCAATGGTGAAAGAACAGATGCAAATTCCTGCTCATATTCTGGATGCTTTCCAAGATATCATAACAGCTTCATCATCATCTCAACGAAAGACACATAAATCTATCCCTCGAAATGGAGTGACACATCAACAATTCCCTCCAGAACAGACACACACATCTATTCCAGTCCAAGAGGGTTATAGGGCATACTCCCCCATATCATACGGACAACCAAATTATGCACATACACCTGATTTGAGTGAAGATCGTCAGCCTAACCTGACCAACATTCCTAATCAGGCACATACACATGCTCATAGCAACCACTTTCTTCATCAAGTGGTTTCAAAAGCGAGTAAGAAGGCATCTAAGAAAAAGATCCTCCCAACACAGTCAGGAGATCAAAGGCCAATCTGTAACAAGGCTTTTCTCGATGCTGGAGTTCTTGAAGCCCTCAGACATTTATCTATTGGAATTCAAGATTCAACTCCCTCAGTTCCCAATAACAGGAACATTAATTCTGAAGGTCTTCAATAGACACTTCCTCATGAAGGCTTGCATTGTGACATTTCGGTCAATCTTTATGTTTCTTCTTCAGATGAGAGCCACAGGAACCCTATTTGTGGTCAGAAGACCAAGGAGGAAGAGATCTTATCTTTTTCTATAACCCATTATGGTGGTCCTCCCCATGATGATGAATTTCGCTGCGAAAGTCCTCTCCGCTGTATTGATTCACATTGCCTGGAAAATACCCTAGTGGACAATGTAGTGCCGAGAAAGCCCTCTTATCTTGAGGCATTTGCAAATGCGAAACCAGTCATGTCTGATGCTTTATCGCTATCAGGTGAAATACTTTCTCAATCAGAAGATAGCCCAGGGTGTAGGTCATTCCTTGAACCACCCCTAAGTCATGCATCTTCTAGTTTGATCAATGATCTCTCTAACAATATTGTTAAATTTGATGAAGCAACAAGGAAACACCAACTCTAGTCAAAAAAGGTAGAAGAATCTTCATTTAATGATGAAGAGGAAATGCTGAACATGAGGAAAAAACTGGGGAAAAGTGAGGTACCAGTCATGTTTTGGACTTTGGCTGACTCCCAGTATGACATTCCAAAAATGTTTACGGAAGATGAAGTCCATGATATTCATCTCAACATATGGAAAACTCTTTGTCAATTGAAGAAGAAGGTATTATCTTATGATGAATATGAAAATAATCTTATGATAATATAAGGGATACAACATCAGATTGATTTGGCATCTCTATCAGTCTCTCGGTATCTGAAGGCTGAAAAGTAGCAGAGAACCCTTCAATGTTCATGACTTGGCACACTAAGAAAATTGTGTCAGTTAATTGCCAATGCCCCATCTAGTGTTCATATAAGAGGATGGTGTGTTCACAGAGCACTACATTTCACAGTGCTTTCCAGTTAGCAAAGCCCGCCGAAAATGGTCTCATGTAATTTTATTTCCCATGGTCGGCCACAGTCAATGGGCTTTTTTTGTAATCAAAATCTTACTCAAGAACAGGCTTCAACTAGTTCCTCTCAAAATCAAGCATATAGAGAACATGTTGTTGAATTTATACTACATCAAGTAGGTGAGAATATTGCACAAGCCTCTCGTATGGACCAAACACGTCATCAAATGACAGAAGTTTCGCAAATCATCCCACGGTTTGTTGAACCTAGTGATAAAAGTTGATACAGTTTAATGCATCCAGCTAATTTCCGAACTAATATTCGCAAGATCAAGAGAGATTTTAAGAAGATATCAGACATAGCATGTCAAGAGCCACCCCAGCTTGTCAGACTGGGGACTCCTTTAACCCAACCCTCAGAGTCAACGAATGGGATTCGAGGAGTTGAGCAGAAACAGCAGGAACACCCCCAGTTCATGAGACTGGAGACTCTTTCAAATCATCAATCCCCTCTTCAGAGAATTTCGATCTTTTCTCAATTGGGGAAGAATCCCCAAGTGGAACGAAGATACAAATTATCAGGAGATTCCCTCCAAGTTATAGCTCATCAAGAAGTTCCTAAAGGATTGAATCAACAAAAGGCAATGTCTCATCAATGACATGAAAGAAGAAAATATCACAGAAATGTTGATAGAAGGGATGCGATGCATTATGTATCAATCAATGTCATCAATGTCATTGTTGCTAATCCACCAGAGGAGGCTCAATCAGGGGACTCAGATGAAGAGCGTCCTGCTCAAGAAAATGTACGCACCGATACAAATGAAGAAGGTGTGCATACACGAAGTCAAAGGATTACTCAGAAACTAGGTAATCCACTTCCCTCTCTCCAAAAATTATCCAACAAAGGGAGGGGAAAGAATCAGGTTACATATCCTTCCTCTGGAGAAGGTCAATCGCTCTCATTAGAGAAAAGGTTTGCATAACAGGAGGAAGAAATGAAAGAATTAAGAAGGTTGAATGCATAACTACCTCAGAGTAGTCATTTTATTAAGAATGCTGGAGTCCGACCGCCAAAGAAATTTGTTGCAGCTACTGAGATGGATCAGGAATATTCTCGTTTATCAGTACACCCTTAGAGGTCTAATACTATGGGTCAAGCGCAACAACGGTTGGAAGTTCTACCATCAGTTGCAGCACCAACCACCACATCGGTCCAAGCTCCATTCATTGCACCTACCCAAGACCAAATTCAACCGGATGTTTCTCAAAAGATAATAAATACTATTGAGTCATTAACAGCTCGGTTAAAAACTATGGAAGGGAAACAAGTGCAATTTCAACCAGAAAAGAAAGTTTACCCAGAATGGGTAGATTCAATTTCTCCTCCATCCAGTTTTGGAAACTCTGTTTTCCCTACTTTCAATGGATCAGGCAACCCTGAACAACATTTGACACATTACGTGTCCTGTTGTGATCCTATGATGGGAAATCCAAAGAGCAAGAAGCAGTGAAACTCATATACTTCGTGTGAACCTTGCAAGGACCAGCTTTTTTCTGGTATACAAGCTTGCAATCCCGGTCAATCATTGGATGGGAGGATCTTCGCCAAAAATCCTTCTTCAGTTTAGCTCAACTTTTCCAAAAATGACAGTTTTCGATCTTACAAACTGCAAGAAAAGGGAGTATGAAAGAGTCTCTGATTTCATTGCTCGCTGGAAGGGATTAACATAATCCCTAAGTTTAGCACTCCCTCTAGAGGAGTTGTTGCCAATATGTGTGGAAAATTTGCATGATGAATTACGCACTCCATTGATACCTGTGAAATACACAGGAGGGTTTTGAGACCTTACTTCAATCGATCAGCAGATTGAAGATTCCCTTATATAGGCTAAGGCTAAATCTCGTGTAATTCCATCCTCTCCAGGAAGGAGAATGGGTAAAGCGGAAACTGCTACAGTTATGCTTAAACAAGTGCATATACCTATTTCTACTTCAAAACCTTCATCTTCTCGAAGGTCTCCACCTCCTGAATGCCAAAAACAAAGGCCATTTTGTCCAATTGATCAAAGTTATCAATGACGAAAACAATTTGAGGATTTGAAGAGTTAAACATAATCTTTCCGAAATGAGCATGTTCCCGGTTACTTCATTTCATCTCTAGAAAATAATTTGGTTCAATTACCATTGCCCAAGAGGCCAAACAAGGAAGGAGATGAAGACCGTCCCAATTATTGTCCCTTTCATCAAATGTTGTGGCATCCCATCCAGGAGTGTTTTGTCTTCAAAGACCTACTGCAAAAGATGGTCGACTTGGGACAAGTCAAGTTGAAAGGTTCATCGACTCAGGTAGCATGTTTTACTGCAACAGTTCCAGAGGAGGAAGGTGAATTGGAAGAAGTAAAAAGCAGAAATGCACAGAAGTGTGATGATTTGATGGTCAGAAAGACAGTAAATCGGACTCATGACATTTTGCGAACACAATTAAAGAAACCAATTGTGTCTTCTTCCATGAATATTGCGGTAAAACCCTCTTCATCAGAGGGAAAGTCCTCAAAGAAATGACTTGATTCAAAGAAGGAAAAAAGAATCAGAAGAAGATGATTATGTATCAAAGCCTAAATTGTCATTGACTCTGGCAGACTTTATGCATCTACTTCAAAGCCACGGGCACCGCCCCATCTAACGGCATAGCCTAAACAGGCTAACCAGGCAGAGTCTTCATCAAACGAAGAGTTAATCTTCGGTTCTATTAATATGATTCAATTAACAGATCCGTATTCCAGTCATATTTTCAATATTGATGAGCCTAAATTCCCTGTATCAAATAAGGGAATCTGAGGAAGTTCCAGAGATTCAGGATACAGAGGAAGACGTGGATCTTTCTGATGCCACTACTCCAATTCTACCCCTGCTAGCACTGGGTATGCAGCAGAAACTCCGGGTAGAGCCCTTTAGCGAGCTCAAAAAGAACAATAATGTTCTTCTGCCAATATCCAACTCAGTCTTGGAACATTTATTTTGGAAGACCGATTGAAGGTTCCATCTTCTTTATCTCATCAAGTAAATGGATCTAATTGGTCTAATCTTCCAAAACCAAGGATGTTTCCAACTTCTATCCCAATTCAAGATGCATCAGCTTCCAAAGAATCTACTTCCAAGGTACCTTCTAAACCACATATTCCAATTGGGAAACACAGACCTTTAGATCAAAATAATGATATATTGAAACACTTGGCCCATGTTCCAGCAATGTTATTAATTTTTTATGCTTTGAATCTGTCAAAAGATCTTCAGGAATCACTCATCGAAGATTTGTCAATTCCTCAAGAGTTTGAAGCTGAAATTTCTGTAGCTGAAGTCTATCACATAGAGAATAATCCTGCAGAATTCCATGCAGTGATATCTTTTACTAATAGAGATGAAGATGATGTTGTGCATGGGCACATAAAACCTCTGTACTTATTTGGAAAAGTCAACGGTGTAGATATCCGAAGAGCTTTCATTGTCAATGGTTCAGGAGTCAACCCCATGACCAATCGTACACTTCGTCGATTGGGCCTCACGGAATCTGATTTATCTCCTTCTACCATGATGTTACAAGGATATGATAAAAATGAACAAGAACCACTGGGCGAAGTTACACTCAGAACTCAGTTTGGAGATATTGTATCCAATTTGGATTTCATGATTGTTGATCAAGACTCAGCTTTCAACATCTATCTTGGAAGACCCTGGCTACATCAGCATGTGGCTATCCCTTCATCATACCATCAATGTCTCAAATACTGTTTCAATGTTCAAGTTGGAACATTGTATGGTGATAAGGCCCTATTCAAGACATGTGAGTCTCAATACATTGAGGCGGAATTTTATCACATGAAGGGAAGAGATAAATCTACAATAAAGGAAATTACCAAAGTTAATGCTCTATATAGTTTAGAGAATATTCCAATAAATCCATTTACACATGTGAGTACAGATTATGTGTTACCTATCAGTCAAATTTACAAAATAGGACCAAATCAAAATAATCTTATGGAAAGATCCATAATGTCAATTACACCAATTGAGCCAGACAACATGGGATAAATTAGTATCCCACCAAACAGTGATGAAAGCACAAGTAGTGACGTTTTAATTTCATCTGCTGAAATCCAACAGGTTTATACTTCGCCAATCTGGCTAGAAGACGTTATAGTAACATCGTAGGTGAATAATGATTGTAATTCTCAATCCATCATCTTATCTTTATTTCCCAAAGAAGACCCTTTATCATCAATAGGGTCGGGAATGGAAGCTTCTTCTTCAAAATGTGCAAATTTTGACATCTCTTGTGATCATGAAAATTTCGTTTTGTCATCTACTATGCATGTAGAAATGGATGAAATAGAACATGATGAAGAGGAAGAGGAAGATCTTAGAGATGCTCCTCCAGCATTTGAATAGGGTATCTCTACCACTATGGATGAACTCAAAGAAATAAATCTGGGTACAGGGAAATATCCACGCCCAAATTTAATTAGTGCGACCATGACCCGTGAAGAGAAAGAGATGTATATTTCTTTTCTAAAGAAAAATAAAGATATTTTTGCTTGGAACTATACAGAAATGCCTGGGCTTGATCATGATGTTTCTACTCATCATTTGGGTTTACCAAAAGAACATCGAGGATTTAAGCAAGCCGCGAGAAGGACACACCCAACTTATGGATCCAAAATTGAAGCTGAAGTGGGAAAGATGATCAAAGATAACTTCATCAGAGAAGTTCAGTATCCCAAGGGGTTGGCTAATATTGTCCCTGTAAAGAAGAATAATGGACAAATTATGGTTTTCATTGATTTCAGAGATCTTAATCGGTATTTTCCTAAAGATGATTTCCCAGTTCTGATTACAGAACTCTTAATTGATGCTACGGCTGGTCACGAAGTACATTCCTTCATGGATGGATATTCCGGATATAATTTGATCCAAATGGCCCCAGAAGATGAGGAATCCACAGCCTTCAGAGCCCCTCAAGGTGTGTTTTGTTACCGGGTGATGCCCTTTGGTTTAAAGAATGCTGGTGAAACATATCAACATGCCATGAATCATATCTTCAAACCTTTCCTAGGGAAGTTTGTTGAATGATATGTAGACTATTTGGTGGTTAAATCCAAACAACGTTCTAATCACTTGGCTGATTTGGAAGTCACATTCCACAAGCTTCAAAAACATAATTTATAGATGAACCCTTTAAAATGTGCTTTTGGGGTAACCTCAGGGAAATTCCTCGTCTTTGTTGTACGCCATCGTGGTATTGAAGTCGATCCTGAGAAGACTAATTCAATCCTTGGTATGTCACCTGCTCAGAATTTGAAAGAATAAAGAGGAATTCAAGGACACCTAGCCTATATTCGGCATTTCATCACCAATTTGGCAGGAAAAAGTTTACCCTTTACCAAATTAGTGAAAAAAGGAGTCACATACCGGTGGACTGAAGAATTTCAAGAAGCTTTTTATGTTCTCTGGAAATAACTCTTGAGTTCACCAGTAATCATGCCACCTGTTGAAGGAATACCACTTATCCTCTATGTGATAGCTCTAGAGCAATCATTGGGTTCCTTTCTTGCTCAAAAGAATGATGCTGGGAATGAAAATAGCCTCTACTATCTCAGTAGAACTATGCTTGAAGCATAAACCCAGTATTCAAAAATTGAGAAGTGCTGCATGGCATTAATATTTGAAGTTCAGAAACTGGGACACTATCTACAACATCACGTGGTCCAATTGGTATCTCGCAATAATCCACTCAAATTCATCCTTAGTCATCCAATGCTTACAGGACGTCTAGCATGGTGGGATGTTATTTTCCAGCAGTTCGACATTCAGTATGTGTCTCAAAAGGCGATAAAGGGCCAAGATCTAGCTGATTTCCTAGCTGAACATCCTTCAGTGGAAGACATGTCTTCAGATATTGAACTCCCTGATGAGGAAGTCTTCTCTATTGAAGAGAGTCCTCAATCATGGGAAATGAATTTTGATAGTGCTTCCAGAAGTCCAACAGGTAATAAAATAGAAAATCCTAAATTCAAAAAAGTTGGTTTAGGAATAGTGCTCATTTCTCCAGATAAGGCATTGTTAACTTATTCCTTTTTATTGTGGAAAGGTGGTACCAATAATGAAGCCAAATACCAAGCTCTTATCACAGGCTTGGAGTTAGCGCTTCAAACACAAGTGAATCACTTAAAGGTGAAAGGTGATTCAGACTTGGTAATCAAACAAGTCAATGGGGATTATGATATCAGAAAAGAAGAATTAATCCCTTTGTATGATTACATCAGAGAGTTAATGGAGGAATTCCCTTCAGAACCGACATTTTCTTATGTCCCAAGATCACAAAATTCTCAAGCTGATGCGCTGGCTAATATAGCCACAGCTCTAGCAGATCCAAATCGGGACGAGACAACCATCAGTATTGCCCACCGTTGTGCAATTTCACCTTATGTTCAAGCCAGAACAGAGGAAATTAATGAAATTAGTCCCATTCCTGAACCGTATGGTCATACTACGGTATGGATGTCACCTATCAGGGAATACCTTCAAAATGGAACACTTCCACCTGATAAAGCCGAGAAATAACAAATCCGGCGACGTGTGGTCAATTTTACACATCATGATAGCCCAAACCACCTAGAGAAAATTCTCTACAAACCTGCTATTGATGGAATTCTCTTCAGATGCATTGATGGTGAAGAGACAATGGTTGTCATGAAAGAAGTGCATGCAAGAGTCTGTGGTTCCCACTAGTCTGGACATAGATTGCCTGATCAAATTCGAAGGCTTGGATACTTTTGGCCTTAAATGATACAAGA
Source organism: Viscum album (assembly GCA_963277665.1). Lineage (NCBI taxonomy): Eukaryota > Viridiplantae > Streptophyta > Magnoliopsida > Santalales > Viscaceae > Viscum > Viscum album. The sequence continues at coordinate 21,750,908 of OY728120.1, read as the reverse complement.
TTATGTTAATTTCACAAAGAAGTGTCATTCATGCCAAGTACATGCCAACTTCATTCATCAACCTACAGATTTGCTTCATACAGCTAAATACTCATTGCCATTTGCCAAATGGGGAATGGATGTGGTGGGACCTTACCCTTCAGCTATGACCAAGTAGTTTAAGTACATTCTTAATGCTACTTATTTCTTTTCCAAATGGGCAGAGGCAGTACCTCTTAAAGAATTCTGTTCTAAATGAATGTTTAGCTTCATCAAGTCTAACATCATTACTAGAATTAGTGTCCCTCATGCCATGTTGATAGACAACAACACAAACTTCTGTTCTTCTAAAGTGAAGAAATTGTATCAAGAATACAACATTAAATCCAACCATTCATCTCAGTATCATGCGGCAACCAATGGCCAAATAGAAGCCTTTAACAAGACTCTTTCAAATATACTGAAAAAATGGTGGATAAAGATAAGAGGTCATGGCCTGATAAACTCTTTCATTCTTTATGGGATTATCGGACTACCACCCGCAATGCAATGCGGTCAACTCTATATTCGTTGGTATATGGAATGGAAGCCGTATTTCCAACTGAAGTTCAATTTCCCTCACTTAGAGTAGCCATTTGTGATCAGTTATCTACAGATGAGAAATCTCAAAAGCGACTGAATGAATTGGAACAGTTAGATGAGAAAAGATTGTTCACTTTGCACCACTTGGAAATCTATCAGAATCGAATAGCATGAGATTTTGACAAAAAAGTTCGTCTTCGTTCATTCATTTAGGGAGAATTGGTATTAGTTCTCATAACTCCAATGATACTAGGAATAAAACCTCCCAAGAATGAGCCAAAATGGGATGGACCTTATTCAATACATAGGGCCTACTCCAATGGAGCTTGTTCATTAATCTCTATGGATGGAGAACTCATTACTACTCCAACTAATGCCAGATTTTTGAAGAAGTATTTTGTATAAATTAAAAAATACCACCAAGATATCCCTGCAACATGACACTAAACTGTGCGGCACCAGTTCGTCCTAGCTATATGACGTTAAACTATACAGAAATGGTCCAGTAGGACTTTAAACTCCCCCTTGGTCCAGTATGACCTTAAACTATTCACAAGATGTCCCTGCAACATGACACTAAACTGTGCGGCACCGATTCGTCCTTGCTATATGACGTTAATCTATATAGAAATGGTCCAGTATGACCTTAAATTCCTCCCTGGTCCATTCATATGACCCTAAACTATTCACACTTTTGTCCAGCATGACATTAAACTAATGAAAAAAAATCCTTAATATGTCCTCACTGCGTGACATTAAACTACACAGTCCCCCTTTCGTCCTACATGACGCTAAACAGTATTGTCTCTGCAACATGACATTAAACTGTGCAGCACCAGTTTGTCCTTGCTATATGACGTTAAACTATATAGAAACGGTCCATGAATATGACCCTAAACTATTTGAAAGTCCCTTACGTCTGGAAAGATGTTAAACTACATAATCACAAATGGTCCTGTATGACCTTAAACTGTATTTATGTCCAGCATGACATTAAACTGCACCATCCATGGTCCATGTATATGACCTTAAACTATTCTCCCTTTTGTCCAAAATGACAATAAATTGTATTCTCCCCATCGTCCTAATTACATGAAGCTAAAATGTACAGAAAGGCCTTGATATGTCTTACATGATGCTAGACATTACATTGTCCCTGCTACATGACATTAAACTGTGTATCGTTAAGGTTGTTGCTACCTCTTGTTTCTCAAACGAGTATGACTCACGTGAGCTTAGGGAAAACCTCAAGCATAACACTCTCTCTGGGCTTCTAACCATGTGTAAGTTCCAACATCATTTTTAGGCCATTGTCCCCAAGAATAACATGATCATTAATTTATTCTTTAATTGAACTACACAGATTTTGATCCTTGCCTTCCAGGATGGGTACATAAGCAACCTCCCAAGGTTCAAGACCAAAAATAATCTCTTCACTTCAGTTCACCTTCATCTCATATGATGTTGATTTGTGAAACCACCCTTAAGATCAATATCTTTAGATTTGATTCACTTTCATCCTTGTTATACGATGTTAAACTATAAAACACTTTTTCTGGTATGACAATAAACTACAATACTCTTTGATTTCCTAATTTTAGAGGGAACCATTATTTATGTGATTTTTCAATCATGTTTTATTTAAGAAAGACCACGTGCATACATGGTAATGCCTAAACTTTTTATCATGGGTTAAAGCATCATTGTACTAAAGTCCACTTTCACCCATCACATGTACGAACCAAATTTGTACAAAGGGTATATCTAGAACTACGTGGGCTTGATTCACATCATTATGGGATACGTAGGAACGTTCGAGTATCCCTCGAATCCAGCCCAAAGTTTTTTGGGCCTAACCTCAAATTTCACTTCCAGTCCCTTGGCTGAAAAGTCATTATGAAAACACAAACTTTGTATTCATTATTATGGTCCGAACTCTATGACCCTAAACTAAGATCTCTCATAATTTCGTCCTGCATGACGTTAAACTACATTTCAAGAACTACGTATGGATTGATTCTCATTCTTATGAGTTACGTAGTGAAGTCCAAAATTTCAATTCAGGACCCAACCACAACATTATTATGGTTATCATTGACCTATTTATCTATATATACATTGAACAATAACCATCTTTATGTGTTATAATCCTAACCATAAATATTCTCAGATCTTCATAACCCTTTTCATGACTTTTAGTCACAAAAATATCAAACTTCTGAGAATTATTTTGCCTGACTATGCAGTACGTGCCCATAGGTGGCCTTGCATAAACAGTCCACATAACAGACTTGTCAGTCAAAGGATACTATTTATTTGTCTATACAGCCATTTCCCTTAGGTGGCCCTGCATAATTCAACCCCCTAACTGGTTTGTTAAATGACGGTAACTTCATTCATGGGAATAATGCCTATTTTTTCCTTATTTGTCTTAAATGACGGTATGTAGGGATCTGCAAAAAATATCCACCCTTAACATATTTGTCCCATGTCCTTTTTCTTGATCTGAATTTATTCAAGTCTATGGTTTATTCTTCTTCCCTATGTTTGGGTCATACCTTCGTAGGAGTGATATTCATCCAGTTCTTCGATAATCTTGTCTGGAAGTATCTTCTCCATATTCAAGTACATCTTTCCATACAGAAAACTCTATAAATTAGAAAATTTGAATCTCCATAAACTTTCACTGGCTTTTAGCACTAGGAAAGTAAATTTCTGAGAGTTCTTTTTCCTGACTATGCAGCACGTTCCCATAGGCGGTCTTGCATAAACAGTCCAAATAATAGACATGTCAGCCAAAAGATGCTATTTATTTGACCATGCAGCTAGTGCCCTTAGGTGGCCCTGGATAATTCAACCCCCTAATGGTTTTTGTTAAATAATAGTAACTTCATTCTTGGAAACTACTTCTTCTGATGCCTTTTATCTCTTTTTCATATCATTCATCAGATTCAAATACTCTTAAGACATAGTTTACATTTTTTCTCTCATACTTGAGTATGGTACCATGTTTTTAGATGAGTTGTCAAGGAATTGAGTAGATTCTAATCCATTTAGGTCAAAGCTATTTCGACCTTAAACATTATCCTCTTTATGTACAACATGTATGACATTAAACATCCATATTTCTTATTTCCTCTCACCTCAGAGTCAAATCCTCTTTTCTCTCCAGATCCAAATCTGAGGGGGACTTTTGTTGATGCTCCATTCTGTCACAGTTTCTAAATGAATGAAAAGGGAAATACCTTGATCAAAGAAGATTCATCCTTTGAAAAAATATCAATAATTGACAAAGGAAGGAAGAAGAAGAACATTGCACAAAGGTTGCGCAAGTTCTACAATGGTCGCTCAAGTATACTTGCGCGCCGATGATGGTCATGCATGTGACTTGCGCGCCGATGTTGGTTGTGCGTGTGACTTGTGCGTGCTAAGTGATAATCGCCCGGAAACCGCCCGTGGTCTTCTCTTTCCTATAAAAAGACCCCGTGGGCCCCCCATTCAAAGAGGAATTGTTTCCAGAAACTCGGATTGAAGCTCCCGACGCCCAAGTCTCTTCTCAAAGCCTCAGAACACTTCTAAGGTAATTTATTACCTATAACGGAAGATCTAAAGAGAGGGATGAAATCCTAAGTGTTGAAACTCATCAACACGTGCGCTCCTGAGTGGCCGGCCCTTAAGGGAATTGGACACACTTGCGCGCCGCATTACTCCTTCGATAGAACTTGTGCGTCCATTTTCTGGAAGAACCTCAAGGGGATTATAAAGGCTTTAATAAAGAGTCGCTCAAGTATTTCAATGTTTGTTGAACATCACGCAAGTTCCCCACACATGTCGCGCAGGTATACCTGAACGACCAATACTTGTGCGCCCACACAGTACATGTGCACCTTCCAAGACTTGCATGCCCCATCCTTTTTTTGGGTGCCCATCTATCCCATTTTACACCTCTTAAGCCATTACACCTTTCCTATTAAAGATTCAGTCTTCAAGACACTCTTCAAAGCCATTTATGGCATGATTTATTGATTTTACTTCTTATCTGAAAGGAATTCCATGGAATATCTCTCAAAAAACAGTGATTTACATATCTTTATGTCACTAAAGATTGAGAGTTCATTCATTAAACTTCATCCTTTAAGATGAGAGAATCCTTAACCTGGGTCTCCTTTTCAGGAATAATCCCCAGTTATAAGTCCTTTAACCTGGGTCTCCTTTCAGGAATAATCCCTAGTTATAATTTTGGCCATCCTCCTCAGAAGTAAGCCCCAAACCTTAATCCCTTAACCTGGGCCTCCTTTTTAGGAGTAAGTCCCAATCATAATCCTTTATCCTAGGCCTCCTTTTCAAGAGTAAGTCCCAGTCATAATTTTTGGGCTTCCATTTCAGGAATAAGCCCCAAGTCCCCTAAACCTGGGCTTCCTTGTTAGGAATAATCCCCAGTCATAAATTTGGGCTTCCTTTTCTGGAGTAAGTCCCAAGTCCCTTAATTTCTCTTTAACCATTCCTAAGTTACCTTTTATTTGGGATTCCTTCTCAGGAGTAAAACCCAATCATCAATCATCTCCTAATCTGGGCTTCCTTTTCAGGAATAAGTCCCAAGTTAGAGTATTCAAATCTCCATGAAGCACATATACCTTTATGGACCTTGTTCATGGATTTTCTCCCTAAAGTAAATCCTAATCTTCATTTATCTGGGCATTCATACATACATAAGTCCCAAACCATTTCTTATGATTACATCTTTCATGGCCCAATTGTCTATTTTATTACTAATACCTCTTGTTTCTCACACCGACCATGACTCACATGATCTTAGAGAGTAAAAGTAATTATGACATCCTTCTTTGATCCATCAATCATAAACATCATACTTCCTTTCCCAAACTACGTGGGTTCTGATTCCTTTTCCAAAACAAAGGATACATAGGTAGCCCATCTGCGGGTTCGATCCCAACTTTGAAATAATCCATATCCTTTTGAATGACAATAAACTTCAAGTGCACCACTAAGTTGATTTAAAACCAGCCTGGTACTCATAATGACCAAGAGACTTTTTATATAAATGTTTTCAAGGATACCATTGTCCAAGAATCTCTAAATAGATACAGATGATTCTCTATTGATGAAGAACCTAAAATACATATAAAATATTCTCTAAATTTCTAACATATTGTCAAAACTGAAGGAATGCTCATTTTATACTTGGTAATGTAATAAGGATTCATGAACAGAACTTAAATCTATAAAGAGAGTCCCGGAGTAGACAATAATTCCCCTCAAAAAGGTGTGATGAGTCCGACCTCCCATCCTCTAGACCAATGAAAATTCCTAAGCCTCATTAGTCCACAAGCTAATGAGAGCCTACCTTTGGAATGTAAGTACAAATGGATGTGGAATCATTGGATGTTTCCGGTTCTGCGAACAAACCCGTTAGAAACTGATCAGAATGTTTGAATCTCCCATCCAGGAGGTCATCCCCGAATTCTGAGGGAAACAGTCGCCCCTTGCGACCCCTCACCATCAGGCTCTTCTTCTTCATCTTCTCCATCTCCTTCTACCTCTCCGGTTTCCTCCTCCCCCTCCGGATCCTCGTCACTGTCGCCTTCTCTCGGCGGCATCGCATCCAGATCATGCTCCTTGACAAGCTTCACTTTCACTAGGAAAGGTGGCTCCGCATGCTTCCCCCTATGGCGTGTGTATGAATCCATGGGTGTCTGATAAGCATGCCTCCGATGGAAGTTTACTCGGTTGGTGATTCGAACGATCCCAACCTCTAGCAGTTGGATCCCGTTTTGCATTATCTTCTGCCAGATGGCTTCGACGCTCAGTGATTGCTGAAGGGTCATCCAGGCCGACCACAGTGCCGGGAGAATTGTGTCTTGGGAAGGATCGAGCAGATATCTTATCTGCTTCCTGGGAAGTTCCCTGGCCGCCTCATGTGACCCCATGCAGGTAACGAGGATGTGGAAGCACCATGTGATGTCCCCACTGCTAAAGTCCCAACCTGCGTAGGCCTCGCTGCCTGACGCACCCTTGGTCCTCCCTTTCCAACGACACCGTGACTTCTTTCCCGTCGCCCGGTATCCACGCGAGTAACCTCGAGTTTTCAGACGGGCTTATGTAATAGCCCCTCAGGGTACGCAATGGTCTAGTGTTCGGGGTATTCGGTTCCTAGGCCAGTATCGACCACGGCGGGGGGTAGAGTGACTACATCGCCAGAACCGAAGGTGGTAAACATCAACCACATCTGGCGCAGGACGCATGGATTCTTCTCCTGCCAGATAGCCGTTAATACCTTCTTAGACATTCACTGGAGGCACCCGAACTCCCTAGCGAATCAGGATGGTACGTATGGCTCGTAGATCACCTTCCCATTGATCCGAGCCATGAGCACCCCACCCCGAATGCTCTGGAAGTATTCCTGCTATTCCAGAGAGCCTTGAACGTTGTCCACCAGCTGGCCGACTGGGGTGGGGCACGGGATGAAGTTGAAGTTGGCATGGTTGCCGATGCGGATCCTAACACACTCCTCATTGAGTGTCATCGGTTCCACCCCTGCAATATTTAGCAAGGATGGTCGAAGACTGTTTCCCGGAGGACGGACGATGTTTGGGAAAGTGTACCCGCCAAGATGAGCGGCCACCCAGTCATAGATGATATAGAAGGGACCACATAATCTCCAAGGTGACCCCCCTCAGGAGATGCACCCCAGGATGGTATACAACTTGGCCAGTACGGGGACACCCAAGTTGAACCGTTTTTTGGTGGCCATGGAGCCCGCCATCACCAATGTTGCTGGGCTGACACCCATCCTCGTGTCCTGCACCGGCAGGAGCCACTCGCTTAGGAAGGCGGTAAGGAACCCGTCATACCGGATGTTCGGGTCCCGGGCCTCAATGACACGGTAGATGCATGATTGGTATTGCCCCGCCTCTAGGTTCCTCCAGTATGACCCGTCCCTGCTCCTCTGAGTCGCGGTTGGGCACTGTTTGCCCCATCCCGACATCTTGATGGAGGGATCCTTCTCAAGGAATAGGCTGAACCAGCCCTTGAAGGCAACGTCCTTTGGGAGGTCCTTGACCCCCAACCTCTCTTTGGCCAGCTCCAACAGGTGCCGCGTCAGCATAAGCATCTGTGACCTGTCTCCCCAGCTGCTCTTTGGAGGAACAAACTCGTCGTATTGGTAACCATACAGTGGGATACCTCCGATGTGGTGAATGTCCCAGAGAATGATGCTGAATTCCCCATGATGAAGGTGGAATGTGTTGGTGTTAGGAGACCACCAGGTGAATATCTCCGATCCGAGTTCAGGCTGGCGGTGGAAGAGAAACTGCGATGTCCATACTACCTCGAACAGGCTGATATACTGCAGTTCGTCCCCGAACTGGTCACAGGTATGGCAGACCCAGAATGCCCAGCCCATTCCCTGGTGATGTTTCCCCCGGACCGGAGGTCCCAATCCTTCAGCCTGCCCTTCGTATCATTCGTGATGCTTTGACGGAATGTGCTCGTGTAGAGGGCCGGAGAATCCTCCGCCACAGACTCGTCCCCGGTAATGGTCCTAGTCATCGGGTTCAGGACATATACGTCTATGTGTCTGGTTTCCCTAGAAGGATGGTTGTTGATGGTGATGTTTTAGCAAGGAAGTTCATCCTCCCGAGTCACCCAAGACCACATCGTGTCCACCTCGAAGCCCGGCAGTGGAACCTCCTCCAGGATGCCAAAATTCCAGAGCAAGAGGTTGTCCGAAAAGGGGTATGTCTTCTGGGTTGGAGTCAGCAGATTGAACAAGGTCAGATTATTGGAGACAATCACCTTGGCACCATAAACCTCCTCGTTCGCTGCCATTTCTGTCCTATGGGTAGCGGCTTCCCCCTCATCAACTCGGTTTCCAGCCATCTCGAATCTTTCGGGAGTTGGGAGAAATCAGGATGTAGTGCGCAGAATCGAAAAATTCTGCCCGAAATCTGAAGGATTTGCGCGAACTCCTGGAGATGAGATTGAAATCGGCAGGCGAAGCATGGAAAATCCCGAATAGGCGCGAAATCACGGACGAATTTCGGATGGAATTCCGCACTGCCAGAGCATTTTTACGTGCAGCCGTGGAAGCGATTTTGCGAACGAGAGCGATGAGCTTATCCCAAGGAAAAAGCAGAGCTACAGATTTGGGACCCAGCGCCCCTTTTTATAGGTGAGGCCAGGGTTCCGCACTTCCCCAAAAGAGGATTCCACGCGCGTCCGTAGGATTTGCGCGCCCCATCGGAATTTTGCACGCAACTTGACCAGGGGACTTAGCATTTCAGTGTTTCGGTGTTTCACTTGGAATCCGATCGTTGCGACCTCTCGCCAATCCAATTCCAAAGGGGGGCATTTTTTAACGCTGAAAAATGTCCGTAACTCTCGGAGGATGTTTCGAAATGACCAAGAGAAGTCATATTCGGAATTAGAGGCCCGATCCGGAGTCCCGGGAAGTGGTGTGCGAAAAATTGGGTGAAGTGCGCGGAAAAAATGTCCCGTGCGAAAGGAAACCCGAGATTCGCGAAAAGTCCCAGCGCCGGTGCGAAATAATTTCATGCCCGCGTCCCGCGTGGTTGATAATTTCGTGCCGCCGCCCCTGTCGCGCAATAATTTCGTGCGCCGCCTGGATTCCGTGCCGGAGGTCGCCTATAAATAGAAGGTGACCTCGAATGGTTTGGGAGTTGAGGAATCCGAAGCGACTCTCGTGCGTGCAATTCGGCTCCCCCCGCGCGCAAGATGACTTCCAGGTAATCCCTTATTTCTCGCAACCTTTCCCCGGAGTTCGCCTTTGCACCCAACTCCACCGGCTTCAGTGAATTTTCCCCCACCTCAGGTTCCATCCTTGCGCGCAATCCGTATCTCGTGCGTGCAATACCCTGCCATGCGCGCAATACCCTACGTGTAATTCCCTCTCCGCACGCAATTCCCTTGCTCCGATTGCGCGTCGTCCCAGTGTTTTGCGCGCAAACCTTCTTTTTTGCGCGCAAAGCCCAGGACCCTTCACCTTGACGCCCCATGGATGCCCACCGGCACCGGCACCTGATGTCTCCCCTACCGGGAATGCGCACCATGCGTTGTTTTCCCGTACAGCCTCCCAGGCTCATGTGAAGTGACCTTAAGGTCCCTTAGGCCATGTTTCCCATTTTGTTGCTTTGCCTTATGCTTCTCTGCATAGGCACGCTGACGGCTATTTCTTCTTCGCATAACCCCGCTAACGTGGAACCCCTGGTGGTTCGCCCTACATCCCCCCTTCACTATGGCCTTGCTGATGCCTTACCTCCCACATGGGGTAGAGGGCGTTGGGCATGTAAGACCTAGGGGTGTGGAGCGAACCCACCTCATCCAAGCTGCAGGACGATAAACTGCTAAGCACCTCATCTATAACAAAAGACGTTAAACTGTGGTCTGACCCGGTGCTTTGCATGCAGGGTCCCCCCCAGCTCGGACATTTTTTACACCTCTCGTCTCCACAGGAATGGACTCTTCCTCACATGGAATGAGATCCTCCTTGTCGGAGTGGCGTTTGTCTGCGGGGGAAGGGATGCCTCAGAGTGTAAGCCCTTATCCTTTCTTACGGATGACTGCACCCGTGCATCCCCGTACATCCCCCCTGCCAATGTCAGTGGAGTCCCATTCCCACTGTGCTTTGTCGCACCACAGACCTCCACCCTAGAGTAAGCCACAGCACCAAGGGCCGCTAACCACCCGTAAGCCCCTACTTCCTCTTTGGTCCCCTCAAACCGTAAGCCCCATTCCGCTTCTCATGGATGCACCCTTTGCGACATGATCGTATGATCCCTACTGCCTCTTGTTTCCCACACCGAGCATGACTCACGTGGGATTAGAGTGCGCATCGTCCATGACATCCTCCTATGGGCCGCCCCAGAGCGTAAGCCCCATCCCAGCGAACTACGAGGACTTTGATCTGTGCTAATGCATGGTACGTAGGAAGCCTCCACGAGGTTCAATCCCACCACCCGGTCGTCCCGACCTCTCCAAGTCATTTTTTCAGACCACATTGGGCCGCCTCAGAGCATAAGCCCCAAAACCCTCATCCCGCATGACGTTAAAATGTATTTCGTCCCACATGACATTAAACTATATCCTATCCCACATGACGTTAAATGGTATCCCATCCCATATGACGTTAAACTGTATCCCATCCCGCATGACGTTAAACTGTATCCCGTACCACATGACGTTAAATTGTATCTCATCCTACATGACGTTAAACTGTATTTCCCCTCTTGGGCCGTCTCCGAATGTAAGCCCTATGTCTCACTCTACCATCCATCCTGATCCTTACCCGGGCCGCCACATCCCGGTGAGATCATGCCACCCCATCCCACTCCATGATATCTGGGAAGCCACCCACGTGCTGGCCCCAACATCGGTGTTCCCCCTAGGGGTCCTTTAACCCAATCAGTCTCCACAAGACGTTAAACACACGACATACCCCGTGTTAAACATGGGAAGCTGAGGAAAACCTCAGATGGTACACATTCCCCAAATTTGATGTGGGATGCCTCGAGCTTCTGCGCCCTCGAGAAGCCCTGTGATTAGGGACCAAAGACAGACATGCCAACGATGCCCCAACGTGAGCATTCTCCTCACCGAAGTTTGCTGCCCTGAAAAGAATGGAGTGTCTTGACGGAAGCAGCGTAATTAACTGGAGTCCATGTAGATATGGAACCAGGAGTGAGCTTCACGAACCCGTCTTAAATCTATGAGGGAGAATCGGACTAGGTGATGAGCTCCGAGGAGGAATCCACAGATGGAAGAACCGATATCCCATCATCCCGATTTTTATCAAGGAGAATATGTCCCTGAACAAGGAATGGATACCGCCCACCTTTGGAAAGAGGGAATGCGAGTTAACAAGCAGTGCATCCTCCCCACAGACGGATGCGCGCGCCCCGACGAAAGCATCATAGAAACAAAGATACTATCTTTTAGGAGACAAGATTACAGTTTATAATGATTATAAGATCATGAAGTATATATTTTCAATGCATGATTCGAATCTTTGATAGTGGAGATGGGTTGAGTATATGAAGTCTTTCTATATTGAACTGTAATATATGAATGGGAAGGGAAATAAGGTTGCTGATGCATTAAGTTGGAAAATTATGACATAGATTGTGTATAGTCGTGTACAGAGTGGAAGAGGATGACCTTTTGAGCTTAAATGCAAGTGTTTCTTTAGAAGTGACAAAAGGAGATGACTCTTGTTTTAGTTTCCATAGAGTCTACACTTTTGAGATAGATGAAATATATATAGTATTTGGAAGTGTAATTACTTTCCTTGAGGGAAATCATTGAAGGTGTGGAGAAATCTTCAAATTGGTTGATAGATGTAGATGATATCATCTATGTGAAGAATTGAGTTTCAGTAGCTATTAGAATACGAGTGGAGGTCATGATGGAATTTCATGTGTCGAAATAGGTGGTGGATCTAGGTGTAACCAAAATTTACCATGATAGATGATGATAGTTTTGGTGGGTAGACATGAAAAAGGATACAAAAGGGTTTTTGACAAGATGATTCACCTATCAGAAGGTAAAGGTCGAGTAGTAATGAGATGGATGTTTTCTATGGTTGTTTCACATACCAGAATGGATGTGGAATGATATGACCATTTATTTAATTGGTGGGTCTCATTAATATGCATATGAGGATTAGAAATATTTGGGACATTGTAGATCGACTAAGAATGGTAGTTCATTTCATGCCTAAAAGTGAACCCATTGCAGTATTGTAGTTCGGGGAAATGTATATTCAAAAGATAGTCTCTATGTATGGATATTCATGGAATATAGTTTCAGATAGTGAATCACACAATATATCAGGATTATGGAAAGAATAACATAAATTCCAGGGCACACATATATTATCAAATATGGATTTCCACCCATAGAATGGTGGGATGTCATATGATACTATACAGGTTCATGAGGATATAATATGAGCATGTGTACATGACTTCAGTGGATCATGGGAATAGAAAATGGATTAGTGTAATTCACCAATAACAACACTTATTAGAAAACCAAACATATGTCACAACACGTGACTATTTATTGTTGGCCATGTAGATCACTACTATGCCAGATGGTGGCTGGTGAGTCATATTATTGGGACTATTTCTTGTGAAATAGACATCAAAGCGTGTGTAGTTCACTTGGTAAGGTATGGATACATATAATATTAGACATAATTCATATACAGATAGATGGAAAAGACCCCTAGAGTTTACATTGGGTGATCATGTATTCCTTCAGTTTTCTCCTAGGTTGGGTCATCACAGGATAGAGAGGTAGGGAAATTTTGTGCCCTGGATTGTTTGACCATTTGAGATTCTGGGGAGAATTGGGAAGTTGGTGTATATATTGGATATTCCATAGAGACTCAGTACAAATCATGATGTTTTACATGTATCAAAACATCAATGGTATCACCCTTAACCTTCTCATTTTATCAATGTTGATGGGGATGACCTTGAGAAAGAATCTTCCTTTGAGGATCATCTGATATGTGTCATGGATTACAGGGAGAATGTGTAGCGTGAATAGAGTGTGATGATTGATTGTCTATTATTGAAACCTGGACATGTACAATTCGATTAATGGTAAAGAGAATCAAATATTAGGTCTTATTTTCTAGATCCTTTTGAATTCAAATCCTATAATGGTATTTATGTGAACATCGTGGACGAGCTGTTATAAGGTGGGGAGATTGTAAGATCTAGACATTTTCTAGAGTTTCATGTGTGTGATTTCATATAATTTTTTTACATAAGTACCTTTTAGGGGTTTTATGACTTGTTCTATGTTTGGATGGAATCTATGAATTTTCTTTTAAAAGGGTATGTGTATGGTTGGCACATGATTTGTACAAACCGTTCAGCTGTAGAGGATAAACTATGTGCTCTTTGGACAGTTGAGGTAGTTTCATTGGAACTGTTAAAGCACAATTTGGGAACCCATGCATGGAAATCATGTGAGGTCCCCCTCTAAGTAGTGTCTAACACATGTTTAACTCATGGTTTGTCTAACAGTTTAACTAAACCATGCACATGTCTTTAGGGAGATCCTAAAATTGTGGATATCACTCATTTTTACCTCTTAGGGATATGTTTATTCTATTATGAGTCCCTACCTCTGTATTTAACTTTCATAATGGTAAAATAATGTTCTCTCATCAAACCAAAGGAAATATAAGGTCATATAACCACCCTTCTTCATGATTGAATGCCTGGATCGAAGATCCTCTCTACCATTAGTAATCAGATCTCATCCCAATGCCTTTCCCTTTTAGTCTCATATATTTCCAAGATATTTTGATGCAAGATATCCACTGTTTTTTATATATAATACTATTTTTTGTGATCTAGAAATAATAATGTCGATATAGATCTTGTTTTAATTGATCATGATATCATTGTTTTGGTTTAAGGATTTAGATTCAGAACTATCATCTATGCCGTTGTGCTACTCATATTTTGGGGATATCCATTGAGAGAACATCCATCCAAGAATCAACGTAGGTTATCAAAAATCAAATTTTCATAGTCAGGGATTTCTAATGTATATGTATAACTGTTTAATTTATAAGTTTCTTTAGGAATTCATTTTTCATTAATTTGGTTAATTAGGTTGACCAATTGATTTATCGATGCATTGTGAAATTAATTAATTAGTTGTGGAATTAATCACGAGACTAAGGGGATGCCCTATTAGATAAATATTTTTGGAAATAGATTCAGAAACATAGGGATTGAAATATATTTAAATATTCATGGGATTTATTATAAAAAATTAAATTGGTTAAGTTGAGATAATTAATTTTGAATTAATTATGTGCATTGTTATTATGATAAAGAAAATTAAATATTGGTTTAATTATGAAAATTTCAGATTTAGAATGAGATAATTAATTATGGAAAATTAATTGTGGGATATGAATTGAGATACTGGTTACATAATTAATTAATTAATTAATGGGATTAATGTGTTTAGTTAAAATATGTGTTAACTATTGGGTCTTTGTATTTAACAAATTTTTGGATTAGTAATGGAATTTATATGAATAATTAATTTTGATTTAATTATTTGTAATTTAAAGGCAAAATGGTCATTATAAATTGATTAGTATATATAGTAACATGGCCATTATAATTATGAGTAAAAGAAATTGAAAATGGTCATTCTATTAAAGAGTAGGCATTGTTAAACACTTATCTTACTTATGAGTAAAGATAATGGGAACATGGTCATTCTATTGAGGAATAAATATGGTAACATAGACATATTACTTATGTTAGTGATAATTGTATCATTTTAAATTTGGATAATAAATGAGAAATTAAAAAATATAAATAATATCACTTTGAGTTATGGCCTCACATGAAAATATTTCAAACTCTGACAAGAGTTGAATCATGTACAGAGAAATCATTTAACCTTTGAATACATCGAGATACGTTAAGAAGAAGGTATTAATATATGATATTACCTAGGTAAATATTCGTGTTTCATAACGATATGAAGATAGTATTTTGGTACGGGGATCCTTGGGAACAGTAGAGATAATGTAGTGAGATAATAATAAATGATAATGTACTTAATGGTTATTTATGAATTATAATTATTTCTTAGGGAACTAAATACACTATAATTTGAGTAGACATGTTTCAATCACCATTGGAGTTGGACTAATTAGTTTTACTCACACCCTACTCAGGCTGCATGATCAGTGCCCGAATAGATTATATTCTTGCTGGATAGGGTAAGGGAGAAGGGCATGCGATAGCTTGTTGATTTGGGAAGAATCATTGACTAGGGGATCAGACTAGGTTTCAAACCTTCTTGGGTACCGGAAGTGTCATTAAATTTAGTTTAATTATGAATAAATGACACTTATATTTGAATAGAATGTTTTCCATTTCAGTTGAGTATTGTATTTTCTATTTGATTATATTGTGACATTAGTATTGTTATTGTTATATCTAATTCCATGCCAGTTTTTGTGTGTGTTCCACTTAGAAAAATAAGGTTATAGTCTGACTATGAATGTCTTACCAGGATATCACTACTAGTTCATAGCGTCTAGCATATGAGGAGGTGTGCATGGGGTCATGTCGTGAACTGAATCGGGGCACCATCATGTGGAACCCAGGTCGGGATGTTACAGTATTCAATCCATATAGAATAATGTGACATAAATCAATTTCAATAGTTTTTAATAGTCAATAAAATAATTTAGATACATAGTTGAATAATATTTATTGAACGAATGAAATTATATTATATTACTAATGAAATGGTATTTGGATGATGTTTATCATTAAACATGACTAATAATAAGTTATAAATTATATAGTGATGGAATAATCTATATATAACTGTTTAGTTTCATTAAACCATATATATATATTGAATTAAAGGATTTTGTTATCAAGGTAGAAAATAATAAAAAGGTATAGTAAGTTGGAATATAAAATTAGCAATGTTGAAATAGTTAAATTTAAAATTTAATTTGTAATTTTAAAAATTCGACTAAAGGAAGATAAAAAATTGGAAAACCTATAATGATACTTTTTATTGTTTTTATGACTCACTGAAAAATTATGAAGTGTGTCAATATCAATGAAGGATTTAAATTTACGATTGTTTTTTAACATTAATTTATTAAATGTAAAAATTTTATAATGAGGATTAAAAATAATTTTTAATAAATTATCATTAGATAAATACAGAGGAAAATGGAATATTATCATGAAATTATTTTTCCTAAAATTTGGGTAATAATAGAATAAACAAGCAATGATATACGTATCACTGAAAAAAAATTATAAAAGAAATATAAATAATTTCAAATCATTATTTAAATAATAATACATATCAATAATGTATTATGGAAAATAAATTAGTCTAAGACATATGAAACAAGGTTAGGATCATAAAAAATAGTATGAAAGTTAAGAGGAATAAATTTTATCACTCATATTAAATTTATAAAAATTTAAATCAATGATAATTTTAATTTTAATATAATTAAAAGAAAATATATGGTATATATGAGAATATAAATTTTTATGATTCAATATTAGACGACTGATTATTTTTTTTAAGAAATAATTTATATTGGGGGATAAAAATAAAAAATAGTTTGTTCATTTTTTCTTAATATATATTAAATTTTATTCTATAATAATCATTAAAGAGGGTGACTTTGAGAATGATATTTAAAATCTACAAAAATTAGAAATACGATATCCTAAAATTTATTATATTTTCATTTTTGGGTGATTATAGTTAAAAATGGGAATTTCATAACTAAATAAATGGAAATTGGGTGAACAATCCCCTAAAAATGAATGCAATCTATATAAAATTCCATTGAAAATAAATATTGTCCAAAATAAGAGGGTAAATATATCAATATGTTTATATTGTATTGGACATAAGGCATTAAAAATGGATAGGTTTGAAAATTTATTTCATAATAAAAAAATGAAAATTATTGTAGGAAACCCTTATAGAGTTCATAATTTGTATAGTATTCTAGGTCAATATATGAATGTATTGAAAATTTAATACATACCAAATAAAATGATTATAAATTTGATTAATTTATATCCAAATTTATGAAATCATATTATAAAAAAATGATTAAGAGAAGTAATATTAATAAAAAGAGAAATTATTGAGATAAGAAGCCACGTACCATAGTTTCTGGCCCACATAGGCATTCATTATCCCAATATATATCAGAAAAATACACTAATTAATCATAAATTTAAAAGTTTAATGAATTTTTATTATATTCCTTTTTTATATGTATTATAAATATTAATTATATATGTTAACTATCAGATATTAGTACTTCAAATCAATCTTTGTGCATGTTTTTATAATGCGTCCAATTATTATTATGTGTTATCGGTTTCATTTCTTAAATAATGATCATTCTATTAAATAGTTAACATAATTTTTTCTATCACTATATTCATTTTGGGAGGCTGTGGGTGATTTTTCCTAGAGGAAATATATAACATATTCATTTTTGTTAGTTTTACCAATCCTGAGGTGTCAATTATCAAAGAAGATTCATTTGACATTTTCCATTAAAATAAATATTATTATGATAAATTAATAATAAGATTCATAAGTATTAACTTTTTTGTTTTTTGTCCACATATTTTTATAAATTATAAAATAATGTTAGATCGTTCATATAAGTTGTCGAACTAATCTAAACATGAATGTGCCCATGTGGTGTCCTTTTCTATTTGAAATTCCTTTTGATTTTTTTTTATTTTGACATAAATATTCAATATGAGTTATTTTATTCTACAAGAATGAATTTTAGTAGTGTACGAGTTGAAAATATAATGGATTCAAATTCTATTGGGTTGGTCCATATTATATATAAAAATAAGTGGCATTTCATTGTAAACATGTGGTTACTGACAGGAAAACATGATGTCACATTTTAATTAGATGAGTCTAAATATGGAAAGACAATGTTAATTATATAATTATATTACATATATAATAAAGTTCTTATGGAATATTTTTATATCAATTTAAATATTTTAAATTCATTTCAATGACTATTTACCTCATTTTACAATATTGATGTATTTACTATTGAATTTATATTTTAAGCAATGAAATATACCCTCATTCAAAATTTCAACATCAATATTAAAAATCTATAATCTATTTTATAAAATTAAAAAAATAAATTTGAGGAATATTACATTAAAATGTATTTAAAAATAAATTTTTAAATATTTAATGATATTATTCATATTTATAAGTTATTATTATTTTAATGAATTCTACCTTATATATATATATGATAAGTTTTGACAAAATAATTAATTAATTGTGATAAATATAATTTCTTTAAAAAAACATAATGTATAAAAATACATAATTTTTTATAATACGATATATTTTTAAAAATGTGTTTCAACTGATTTAATTGAAAAAAATAACATTTAAAAAATATTATGTTTAAAAAATATGTAACACGTACTTATTATTTATATGATGTTAGTTTCTATATATCCAATGGCCATTTATAACATTATTGTAAAATTTTCAACACTCCCATCTGGGTTTATATATATAACATTATATATTTTTATTAAATAGTTCTTTATATTTCCCTCATCTATATATTTGTTATATAGGTAATATTTTCCCTTCATTGGATTATTATACATTAGGTTATGATTCCATTTTAAGATCATGGGTAAAATTCAATCAATATTATAATGTGTTTATCATCTATTAAAAAACTTCTTATAATATTATTAGTCTTATAGAATGATGTCACCATTGATTTGTTTTGTTATTATATTTTATGTAAATAAAATAATGTAATTTTTATTTTTTTAACAAGATTTATATTATATCTATTTAATAGTAAATAAAAATAAATAAAAAATAATATCCTTTTGTGATAATGAATACTAACCCTAATATTGTAAATTTAAAAATATCTTGGGAGAATTAATGTTGATAATAATAATCTAATAATTATGTCATCTACAAAGGAGGATGTTATTTCAACTCTAATTAATAAAATCATAGATATATATTTGACTAAATTTTTGACTATGGATTCTAATTCATAAGGATATTTTTTTATGTTTTTTACTAGTTAAATATATATGAATGTATATGTATATAATCTATCCACAAAATTCATGAATAAATTTTTATTATGCCAAGGTGCAAATGAAAAAATATATATTACTAACCATTAATCACACTAATAGAATTATGGACGGTGTAGATAATTGGAAAACACCAAAAAAATATCATAAATGGTTTCTAAAATAGTTAACGTGTGATATTGATTTAAATTATCAATCATATTTGATTTATAATGATGTTCTTATGATGATGGATGAGGAAATTCAATAAAATCTCTCCAATATTTTCATGGATCAATATAAGAATAATCTTATATCCTAAAAATTATTAACTAAATCCTATTTTATATTTCAATAAGAACTACCCATATTAAAGAATAAATTTAAAAATTTTTCATGTAGAATATTATCTCTAAAATTCATATCATGTATTATTTTTACATAACACGAGGAAAGAACTAGTAGAACCACTCTACAACTTAATGTGAATAAGAAAATATAATTAAATGGATATAATTGACAAAGGATGACCCCAATATACCGTGATGTTGGAAATTTATAAAAGAAGTTGTTATAATAAAACTATTGTCAATAAGTGGTGAATAAATGGTATAACGGAAAAAATAAAAAACAGTATAAGGGTAATATCTCCAAAATAGAATTTCCTCCTCCGCTTAACTGTTTTTTTAGGAATAAGGATCCATTATACTATACTTATTATTGTATAATTTATAATGATTCGACATATAAATTTGATTTTACATTGATAAATTATAGAAGGTATTTCAAAGTAATTTATATTTGAATATATTTTAATGAATATGTTGATTTATTGAATAATGTACAAAGATTTTATTATTCTTTTACACTCTTATGATTCAATGTTTACTTAATGATTATAATAAAAAATAAACATTGTCTAAGATTATTCAAGGTTATTTGAAGACAATAAAAAGAATAAACTTATTATTTATTTTATTTATATTTAACAAACAAATATTTTATATTATGCATAATGAAAACACATTAACAGATTAAAAATTTATAGATGTTTAATATTGATCTTATATCCCTATATGATAATGTATTCAATGGGATAATGGAACATGTTTCCATATTATGATAAAGCCTCTATCATTAAATGGGGGAGAAAGTATAAAATCCATCATGGGGGAGAAATTAATGAAAAATCATAATGACATACACTCTAATATTTTATTTCAATAGTATTATCATAGGGACTGAACAATAATATAAACCAAAATATTCATATATTAATATTTATTTTTTATTTTAAAAATTGTATTTAAATGCGTTTAATTAAAAATACTATATCATGTTTATTTTTAATGTATAAGAATGAATATAATGATTTTTTATATGTATTTACAGTGGTACTATTGTAATACAATACAAATTGGAAAAGTATGTTCTCATGTATTTCATAAATATGAGTATCATTCAAGAAATGTGGATTTTTTTAGTTTTCTATGAGAACACATGATCATTATATTGACTATGATTTGGGGTTATTACCTTTTAAAACAACTTTAAATTTTTTCTATTATGAATGATTCATTGTTAATTATTATTGTGAATTTATTTTTTCTTCTCACATATATGCACATAGGGATTGGGATTAGGAAATTTATAGCGTTCACTAGTAATTGTAATTAGCTAATACCTATCATAATCTGATATAATATGTTATAAAATTATAAACTAATAAAATAATTTGAACCACTGGGCGGAAGGGAAATATTTAGATCTCACTTGTATGTATCCATATAGTTTTTTATCATTCATATTTACTGCAATACACAATAATATAACTATAACAGTATTGAAATAAGTAAATATTAATTTTCTAAAAATAATTCCTCTTAGTTATCACATATATTGATTTCTTCATATTTTTTACTACATAAATATTATAAAACTTGAACATATTTTCAAATCATAATGAAAAACAAGTTTCACAATCACATTTTATGAATAGAACCTGCAGAAAACCTCTTTGATTTTCAATTCATTTAATTATTGTTCAATATTGGATAATTTCATAATATTCCTTTTATTTTTACATTTTTCAAAACATTATACACTTATCCCTTTTATTCATCTGAAATCATATTCACCAAATTTTTCATAGGAAATAATTATTTCTTCTTATATAGATTTTCATTTGAATTTCAAATTCAAATATTTTATTCCAAATAATTACCCTGGAT
Source organism: Viscum album (assembly GCA_963277665.1). Taxonomy (NCBI): domain Eukaryota; kingdom Viridiplantae; phylum Streptophyta; class Magnoliopsida; order Santalales; family Viscaceae; genus Viscum; species Viscum album. The sequence continues at coordinate 21,729,424 of OY728120.1, read as the reverse complement.
CATATTTTTTCTAATCATAACAATATAATTTGAATTATTATATATAATAATATAAAATATCCATAAAAATATTACATATAGATAAGACATCATGGATGATTTATGGCCCATAAATCTATATTCACAACACTTACCCGTATTTTCATAGTAAATATGTTCAAAATTATAATTTTTTATGTTTCTAGAAACATTATTTCATGATTTGTTTATGCATCATTGAGGTCATGAAATTTCTAGGTGTGTAATACATTTATGAAAATATAATATAAACATATATTTATATTAAAAAATTTAAATTTGGTAATCATTGTATATAGTAAATAATCACACAATCCCAATAATGGTAGATTTAGTGTCATTGAGTATCTTCAACATAATAAAATTATTTTATGGTAGATTTTAATATTTATTAACCATTTACCCACACAATAATCCCTTTTTGACATCCCTTATTTTATAATATTCTTCATACCACTGGGAATTAATATATAATAAAAAGATGATCTCAGACATTTAGTAATGGGAACATAAAGGATAACCAACAGTGACTATATGTGAAAAATATATAATCATGTGGTTAATAAATTATTATCAAGATATAGATGCAAGAATTCAAGAAAACATACCCAAATAAATCATTGAGAAAAAGAAATGTGAAGTATTTTCTTAAGTACATTTCAAAATAGAAGAATGTGGCATAATTAGAAGCATAATAATCAAAACCTAGTGCATTTGGAAATGTATCCCATTTCCCTTGCTGGATCAGGATTCACTCAAATAATTTTCCTTATTATATCCTTCCTCACTCACCTATTTCCCATGTTTGATCTGGTTTCACATACCTTTATCAATTAGTGGATTAGACATCAATCACCTATTTTCTTAGGTTGATCATGCTTCACTCAAATATTTCCTATTTTGGATTATGCATCACAAACTACATTATAGTAGTGTATAAATATTCACCCACAAAAATCCCTTTTTGGATCAAGTTATCACAACTCATTATCCATTATCTCCTAAGATATAAATATTTACCCAGTTAATTAGATAGATATATAGTTCTCAATAGTTAATTAAACCCCATAAAAATGTGTTTCACAAGATATAAATAAAAAAATATATCATGAAAATTATTTGTAATGTACAAGATTAATTCATCACATTATAAAGAACCCATGGGAAGAGATTATTGAGATTGAACATTTATAAATGGTACCAAAAAATGGACTTGATGAATCTATACAACTTATATAAAAAAACTCACTCCAAAAAAGATTTTTTATTTTAATTTTAGTGGATTATTCATTAAAAATTTCATCCATAATATCAAACCATATAGAGGTAGAAATGTAATTGTAGAGAAATCAAAAAAACAATATTTAGAAAATTATTATTAAATTAGAGTTAAATTTAATGTTACATTCACCTTGAAAGGAAATTTATAGAACGGTAAATTTTCAAAGTAGAAAAAAGTACATTGAGAAATAATTTTTTGAAATAAATATCAGTAAGAAATCTTTCATTATATATAAATGTTTTAAAATTTTAATTTCAAATCATTTAAAAAACAATTACTTTTCATTAAAAATTTAAATCACGTTCCCTAAAAAATGACATAATTTTTTTTCAAAAGATGATTAAAAACATTTTGAAAACATAATGTTGAAAAAAATACATTTAATATAGATCCATGACAAATAAATATTTTTGTATAAATTTTGATGATTTTTTTTAGAAACATTTACTTTTGAGAACTAATTTTTAGTAAAGAAGCCCTGAAAATGGAATTACAGTTTAAAAAGGTGAGGTGAAAAAATATTTGAAAACTATTACCTTTTTAAATTAATATTCATTAAATAATCCTTGAAAATTAAATAAATGTTACATATTTTTATTTTAAAAAATTATAAATCACATAATTTTGAAAAAAAACATCAATAATAGATATTTAAAATAATAAAATGGTTATCAAATAATTTTTTTATTGTAAAATTATATATTTGACTTTAAAATGATGGGAAAATAAGTTCTAATTGAATTTACTGTATCACACATCATTTATATAGAAAAAATAATACTTTTGAAATTATTTGGGGGGAAATATCACGGTCACATGAGATAAAATATAACTGGGTGACCAAATATGAAGGAAAACATATAATGTAGTTTAAAATATGAAAAAATAGGGGTGATCCTTCATTAAAAATTGTTGAAATTATTCTTAACAAAGATATACTCTTTTAATAAGAAATTAGTCAAGGTAAAATATATGAATTAAAAATCCATTCTACCATGCGGGGAAAAATATTATAAAATAAAATAATAACATATAATAAAGAAAAAATATTTTAAAGAAGTTCTAGATGAATCATTCAAACTCAATGTCATGAATTGAGTTTACCAAGACTTCTAAAACCTTGAAAACCATTTAATACAATTATTTTAACTACAGAACATGATATGAATCATCAAAATTCATTAATTAAATGAATATTATAAAATATTTTCCTTATTTATATATCACCCTAAATCGTATATTTCATGGTTCATAATAATAAAATGTTATCAATTAATTTAAATTTACACTATAAACCCCCTTAAAATAATTAATGAAATTCAATAAATTTTAGGAATAACATGTTTGTAAAAAATTAAATTTTAATCACTTATTTAAATATATTGTTAACATACATATGTGGGATTTATGATCCCCTTGTTTCTGAACAATAGATCAGTATCACATAAATGATATTTTATGTCTTTCACTTTTCGGAATTTGAATAATATATTTTGGTAGTTAATCATTTAGAAGGAAATGTGTACCAATGGTGGAATCTAATCAAGATTACGAGGCAATAAGATGGATTTGAATCCATGGAAAGGGATGCATTCAAGATATTACTATTTGAAAAAGTTATTTCCTCATATTCACTATACAAATGTGGAAAATGAGTTCCTCAGGCATAAGAAAATGAATTACGTATATTTTTGTAACATATGAGGATGATTTACAAGAATTTAATGGTATGCCTCATGCTTTATCATCCAATCTGAAAAAAGGTTGATCGATTATTTAGTGTATTAAAACAATGTCTTAGAAGGGAATTATCTAGAATAGACTTTAGTGATTATGATGATATTGAGAATTGTTCTATCAAGGTATGTATTATTTTTTAGGTCACATATCTAACTCATGTTTTTGAAAACAAACAGTTTATGGAGTACAATGGAGAATCCAAAAACAATGGTGATAAGAAGATGAGAATATCATTGTACTCATAGTGTGATAATAAAAATGGTGGAGATTTTTATAATGGTACTAAAAAATTGTTTATGTGAGGAAAACAACATCATTAGGATTTTCAGTACTAAAGTAATATAAAAAGGATAACTAAGGATTTGAATGGATAAATGTATCCATTGAATAAACCTCCCACACTGAAATACTACAATTGAAATTAAAAGGGTCATTAAGATAACCAATTCTATAATCTGTGGGTTATTGATAATGATCTACGTCAACATCACTATAAGGCCAAAGACATTGGAAAATCATATGCGATCACCATTGGTGATATAGATTATCATAATTATGTGGTGGAATGATTTAATTTGTATGTAATGGGATTCCAAAATAATGTTGTAGAATTACTTTTTTGATAATATCAAAATAATTAAATATCTATGTAATGGTCTTCTATGGTTTTTCCACATATATTTAAGATTATATGATGAGTGGTATCAGCATCCATGAAAATAGATTCAGATATTTTTGTAAAAATGTTAAAAGAAGGATAAACTATAATATTCATATACTATTAAGATAATTAGTTAAAGAGATGTTTGATAGTATTAATGAACTCCGAAATGATATTATGAAAAAGGTGACTTAGGATATCTTGTATTATGTATACTGAATTTTTTTAACTAATGGTATGGTAAATACTTGATTTTTGGAAGCATTAATGTTTTTACAATGGATCTACTATTATTCATGTTATTAACATGTTTCAAGAAAAAACATGAAGAATTAATTCCCATGTTTGAAATATTACCAACCTGATATACATCATGAGAGATAAATGTTATTTGTATATAGTCAACTTATTTCTAAAATTTTTTATTTTATGTTTTCATAATGAGTGTATGGTAATACATTAATTGCAATTACATGATAAATATCATAGAAGTCTATTAGAATAAAGTATTATAACACAATACATGGACTTTTTCTTATTTTAGAACATGTTCTCACATGTTTTTTATGATAAATATTAATATAATAAACTATCAATTGATTTACGGGTTGCATGATCTTGTAATGATTATAGAATGAAAAACTCAACTTCATTTCATTGAATAAGAGATTGTGTGTTATGTGTTCAAGTCCCAAACAATGGTGAGATTCTTCTGAAATAATTTAATTATATCTTTTCATAGAAATAATTCAACATTATGAAAGGGTATCAGGATATAAAAGGATGTTCTATTATCATCTTTTATATGATATCAATGAATCATTTCGTGATTCATTAGTCTATGTTTTTATTATTTGATAACTTTCTCTAGATCAGTAGATTTCTTTTGATCATATATCATTATCAATATCTATGATTGTTTATGGTTTTCCTCTATGCGCAAATCTTCACATATGTTCTCCTACGTAGAGACAATGACTTTATTTTCATTGTGCAACTATGTTTCCTACCATTCCTTTCTATATAGATGTTTTTGAAATAATTTTAATGTTGTGGGTTTATATGAAATATACATTAATGTGTTAAACAGTTGATAACCCCAAAAAATCGAGGGAGAAATTTATTTTAAAGGGAGGTAGAATGTGACACCCAAAGATTTTTAAGAAATATAATTTTATTAAAACATTTTTATTTTATTATTTTCTTGTGTTAGAGGCCAAACCAGATTAGCTTGCATTATATGAAACACCAAGTTTCTATGAAATGTAATTTTATTATTATAAGATAATAACCTAGCCCTTAAGTAAATTGTTAAGAAAACTTGTAACTATGTTATTAAAATATCAGGTTTATAAGAAGATTTTTTAAGTGAAAAATTCTTAGAAATGAGAATATATATAAATCAAATATAAAGGCTATATTATTTATGTCCTAAAATATTAAATTATTTATAATAAGTGAATAATATTAATTAAATATAAATTTTATATATTCTATAAAAAATTCTCATCCAATATATTTTATAGGCACAATATACGAATAAATATAATTTCATCATTTAAAATAATTATTTTTCAAAAGGGAAATTTTACCACCTTTTAGTAGAGAACCCATTTTAAAACAAATACATGACAGTTTTATATATTCAATTTTATAAAATATTCTCTTTCTATTCAATATGAATATATAAATATACTTTGGTTGAATTTTTGGAATATTTATCATATGATTCATTTTTTCGAAGAATAGTGAAAATACTAATATTTATTGAAAACCAAGATTTCATTTAAACCCATTACAAAATAAAAAAAATTGTTTGGATTAGTTTTGAATTTCAATTAGTTTATTTTTATCTTATTATGATTTTTTAAAATTAATTTATACTTTAATTTGTTATAAAAATAATTTTTTTAAGTGTACATTATTTAGAAAAACTGTTTTTTGTGTAATGACCTGGATTTTTCAATGTAATGTTTTTTATATTATATGAAAATATTACGAGTTTGAGAAAATTTACAGTGTGTGATTCTTGTCCCGGTGTGCCAAGAATTAATTTCTAAATTTTTTTTTAGGTACGTTCAGTTAATGCGTGAGGAGAATTTTGTAACTATTGAACCAGTGCTCAGAATTGAAATCTGAGGACACCATTGAACTCACAGCTCCGATATTCGTTTAAGGAGACCATCACCTTGACAATACTAGGTTGACGATGGAAGATAAATTTTTGTATTTTTGAGGGAGAAGAAAAATAAAATAAATAACATTTCATTTTCCTTTCGTGAAACCTCCATTTTCAATCTCAGTGGAGGTGACCACCCAAACTCCACATTAATGTTAGAAAACCCTTAGAATTCCCCAATTAATGTTCCAACAATAATTTAATTAATAAACGTAATTAAATTAAATATTTCTCCACACCTCTCATGGCGGGGGATAGTTGGAAATGAGGAGAATTGGTAGAGATCCTTTGGAAGAGAATCCTATAATGAAGATTGAACCACCAATGGGGATGACGCACAAGTTCGGACCAAGAGTGTGTTGTGGGAGAGATGAATATCGGCATATTCATCTTCTTCCTCAGGACATCTCCAACGAACGAATGAGGTATGGGGTTTATTTTGAGATATGATAATATTATTTTTGTTGAATCATCATATTCTCATTTCTCAACGATAATTTCTAGATGAATATGACCATCAATCCTCCAAATATACAAGATCTTTTCTATTCTTTATTCACTCATTCTTCATGCCAAACAATTAAGCAAGATAAAAACCATTGTTTTGTTGAGCATGACATATGGATGCATAGATGTCGACCAGAGGATCGCGATTTTGAGGTCATAAAAATTTTTGGGCATAGAATGAAGATGATGTAACCCACAGAAGAGTTGGATGTCCAACAATCGGCCGACTGTGGTTGGAGCAGTTGGCGCACCCAGGGGGGGAGGGTAGGGAGGCATACTACTGTGCGCAGTTTTGTGGAGGCGGCGCACCCAAAGGTTGGCCGACACCCAGACGGTCACGTAGAGGCAGGGTTGCAGAAAACTGTGTCATCGGTCGAGGAGGAGGTTGTGACTGCTTAGCTGCGGTGCTGCACCAGGTTGTGGATGAAACCCGACAAGCAGTGCGAGGACCGCGGGGTCGTCGCGCTGTAGGGAGGATAACTGGTAGGGAATCCGGCCAGCCATGTCACACCAAACGAGATAGCTATGGTGGGTCTTGAACACCATTAGGTTCCTGTCGAACGGTCCATTGGAACATTTAGTATACCGGGGGTTCCACCCCCACTAGTAGAAGCCAGGGCGGGTCCTGCCATAGTGAACCACTCCCAGTCGGGCAGACCACACATAGTTGGGTGGACCGCACCCACTCGAGTGGGCCGTGTACGACGGGATGTGCCTCGCGGGCCAGGATAGTCATGGCCCTTCCCTTCCAGACTGGATCTGTACTAGGTCAGGTCAACCTCAACTAGTTCGGGTCTGCCCAACTGGGTCGAACCAGACCCGAGCACTACTTGACCAAGATACGCTTTTTGGATATATCTTGAGAACCAAACATCCATTTGATGAACCATCTATGACACCATGATCCTTGTATTGGGGTGGTTTTTTTTGTATACCTCACTAATGTTTTGGATTAATTTGGAGTACAGTCTGGTTGGATTGAACCCAAATAAAACGGAGCCCTCAGAATAGAAATGCTAATAGCTTATAGTCTGTGCCTCCAATTGAAACATCGTCTATTGTGTTGAGACTGTATTTACATGGGAGACCTTCATGATAATTTTTCATGGGACTTTGTGGTAGTTAAAGTATATTCCAATTGCATGAGGAGGGGATCCTCTTGAAATCATGCATGCTTAGTTCGGGAACCCTGTGACTTGCTGTATTTGATGAATATATAGATCTAGTGTGGTTCATCTTCAGATCCTATGTGGGTTTGCGCTCAGCACTCTTGTGTGGGTCAGTACGTTCTGATCCTTTGTGGGTCATCTCCAGATCTTGTGTGGGTCATTTTTAGATCATGTGTGGGTAATCTTCAATCATGTGTGGGTCAATAGTAGATCTTCTCAACGAAGTAAGATGATCTACCAATAGATCTAATCATCTATACATCCATACATAAGTTATACATGGTGTGAGCTGAGTCATTTCCATTGTGTATCTTACTATCGTGGTATTCTTTTGTGTGGTGATACCTTCGTGGTAATCTTATGTGTGGCGTTACCTTTGTGGATCTTACCATCATGTGTAACTTGTGTTGTACTTCTACCTTCAGGGTGTTACCTATGTGGTACGTCCACCGTTGTGGTGATAATTTTTTAGTAATCTTCTATCATGTGTGAGATAAGTAAATATTGATAACATATGTATATGTTTGGGTATATACCGAAGTAGATTTGATGACTATTTCTTCGTGCATTGATATTGTGGTTTTGAATTGTGTTTTATCCTTTTTGTATTATGAGAGACCTTCAGGGGTCTCGCGGTTCCTACTGAGTATCGTTATACTCACCCCTGCACGGGCGACTCCTGCACCTTGTTGGGTCTTGTGAAGATGATGGAAAACACTGATCGAGGATGAGGGTACCATGTCTGGAGGCTGCTCAGAGGTGGACCATACCTGATTCATTCTGCAAATACAACCATTTGTGGGTTGTACCTACCCTTTAGGTAGGATTCTTTGGGGGTGTTCAAATGAGTTGTTCTCAGTTTTACTTGTTCATTCCAGTTGGGATCGTATTCATCCCCCTTTACATTATTTACAAACACGGTTTAATATTTATTTTACTATGTGCTTCTTTCTTGTTGTGTTCTTGTTTTGTGTCATTTTACAGGTTTTAATGCAATGCCTTCCTTGTTTCATGGATATGCCTTTCTGGTGATAGTCGCTATCCCCTGGCCTATGGAACGCCGTCTTGGGGTAGTCACAGCACGGGCCTAAGAAACAGGTTGTGAAAAATTAGTCTCAGGGGATTTATTTCCACTGATAAACATGGATACTGATATTTTAATCAGCAATACTATTATGTGTTATGAGTGTGGTTATCAGTTTGGGGTATCCATTGTTGGTGTGGCGGCCGACATATCAATACACTTGGACCGTGACTTCTGATTCCTGATTCAGTGCACGAAAAACTTGATTGTGTGTGTGTTTTTGAAATCTCTTCTTTTTGAACTCTTTGAGTCAGCTCACCAGGTATAACTTAATGACCATGGAGCACCTGTTTCATTTTAGGATGCAACCACATAGATAGCCAGCCAAGGTTCTAAGTAGAGTACGTGATGACAGCCCACCGAGCGACAAGGATTCGGTGCAAGGCCCCATTATGGTAGTTATATTATCGGGAGGTGTACCAGTAGCACCACTATCTATTGGGAAGCCTATGCCACCCGCCCTAGTCAGAGATAGTGTATGCTTCTTCAGTCTGTCACACGACTTATAGATCCAGAGGCCACTGAGGTTCTAGGACGAGATGGTTTCATAGGCATCTAAGGACTTGGTATATTCCATGGTTATAGTTTTTCGACTAGAAGGACTCCATGTGATCTCATGGTGATCCATTTCCCCAATCTGCTTCAGGCAGCAACAGGAAGATGGTGGAACATGATTCCCATGGTTCAAAAAAAGGTCACTCTCCTCTGGGCAGATGTCGAGAGCCTTTTCAGTTCAGAGTTCTTCCTAGATACCTTACACTCAGTGCATATATAAGAGCTTCTCCACATCCATTAGGGAATCATGACCGTGGCTCAGTTTTTAGCAAAGTTTACTGAACACTCGAAATACTCCACCTTATCCGTATTACTTATAGAATCATGTTTTGATAACTCTTTTATTGCCTCAAACCTCGTTCAGAACTTATAGATTTCGGTGGAGATGTTGGCTTAATCCATATGGCTAGAGACTCCTATATGATACGATTTGACGATTACACATTGCTGACAGAGGTGTGATCATTCACTAGGTGGCGTGATCATTAGCTGGGATTTTCTAGTAGTGGCGTCAAGGCCTTTGGATGTCATATTGGGTATGGATTGGTTATCTACTGCCCATGATTATATCTGATGTATTAGGTGCAAAGTGCGGTGTGTCTGGACAGATGGGACGAGGTTTTACTTTACTGATAAGAAGGGTACCTTTGAATCATAGGATGGAATTACGAGGAGGAGGGTGTAGTCGATCACATATTAGTTTGATATCCTTTCCCTCAGAGCGGTAGATTTTGAGATTTCGAGATATCCTATAGTGGTGGACCGATAAGATGATGTTTTCCAATATGAGGATCCAGGTCTAATTTCTTGCTGAAATGTGGAATTTTATATCTACTTGAACCCTATGAAGTCACTGATATCTATACCAGCATATCAAATGTCTCCCTCAGAGCTTTGAGGTTAGCGAGTACAACTATAGGACTTATAGAAGAAGTGGTTCATTAGGAAACTGTTTCTCTATTGGAAACATTAATTTTGTTCGCCAAGAAGGTGTATGGGAGTTTGGGACTCTCTGTGGAGTATCAACTCCTGAACCAAGTGAATATTAAGAAAAACTTCCCACTACCAAGTATGGGCGATCTATTTGATTAGATGAAGGAAAAACTATGGTTTTTAAAGATAGACTTCAGATCATGTTATCACCAGCTTGGGTTACGAGATGAGGATGTCCATAATACGACCTTTAGATGATGGTATAGCCACTAGGATGTCTTGGTTATGCCATTCGCCATGCCCAACACCCCAGTATTGTTCATGGTACTCATGAACCGAATATTCCATCCATACCTCGATCGCATAGTAGTAGTCTTCATCGACGACATCTTGATTTATTTAGCTATAGAGGATGAGCATGCCTGTCATTCGTAGATAGTTATTTTCACACTCCGAGATCACTTGATATATAGTAACCTCTCAAAATTCTAGTTGTTAATCCGAGAGGATCTATTTCTGGGACATGTCATCTAGGGGGAAGGGGTTGAGGTGGATCCAGTGGAGATCAAGGCTATTCTTTCTTGGGTGCCACCCACGAGTGTGACTGAGGTGTGGAATTTTCGGGGTTTTTTTTGTTACTACCAGAGGTTTGTGCTTGAATTTTCTAGAGTTGCGACACCCTTATCATCATTTCCGAAGAAGGATAAACCCTTCGTGTGGTTGGAGAAATGCCATGGGAGATTCCATGAGTTGAGGTAGAGACTGAAGAGTGCCCCCATCATGAGGTTACAAGAGGAGGGCATTGGGTTCATAGTCTACTACGATGAATCAGGGACTGGGCATGGATGTGTCCTGATGTTGGAATATAATGTGATCACATTTGTTTCTCAATAGTTGGGACAATATGAACATAACTACGTTACCCATGACCTAGAGTTAGCAGCAATAGTCTTTCCCTTGATGATTTGGTGACATTACATGATGGGAGAATGTTTTACAGTATACTCTTTTCACAACAGTATCATGTATATCTTCTGTCAGAATGACCTGAACCTGAGATAGTGGTATTGTCCTGAGTTCCTCTAGGACTATTACTTAGAGATAGTATATAGTCCTGAGTTGGGGAACATAGTATAAGTTTCACTCACAAGGAGATCTCTTATATATATACTGAGTTGGGCGACAAAGTATGAAACCAAATTGTGGATATCCTACGTGGATTGAGATGGAGAAACATAACTTCAGTCATTAAAATTCACTACACCACTCCATTATCATGTAAGGGAGGCACAGCTTGGGGACACTAACTATGATTCTTGGTGTGCTTAGATATATACAGAATAGGCACCTAAAATGCTTTCTGAAGGTGGGGAGCATGTTATCCACTTCATAGAGAGTACTGTGGTAATAGTGGTGCTTGTGGAGGAAGTGTTGAGGGAGTTCCAATCATCCCCTCTAGCAGTACATCCAGGAGTGGAGAAGATTTAACAGGACCTTTGGAATCACTGGAGGCCAAGAATGAATAAATTAGTGGCTGAGTTTTTTTCACGGTGCCTCCCTTGTCAACAAGTGAAGGCAGAGCATCAGGTTCTAGTAGACATAGTTCAGCCACTAGCGGTGTCAGAGTGGAAGTGGGATGGAATTTCAATGGACATCGTGACAGGACTTCCACACACATCAAGGGGCCATTATTTTATCTAGGTTATTGTTGATTGACTCATCAAGTCGGCCCACATCCTACCTATCAGAGAGAATTGATCAATAAAGGGCTTGGGACACCTCTAAGTGTAGGAGACTGTATGACATCAAGGAGTTCCTTCGATGATTTTATTCGATCATGATGCATGTTTTACTTCATGGTTGTGGAAGTAGTTGCAGGAGGTGTTCTGGACTCATCTTCAATTGAGAACTACCTTCCGACCTCATAAGGATGGTCAGACAGAGCAGAACATTTAGACCCTTAAGGATATTTTGAATGATTGCGTCCTATATTTCATCCATAGCTAGAAGGACCACATGCATTTGGTGGAGTTCATGTAAAATTATTTCTATCACTCCACCATCAGTATGGAACCATTTGACTAATTTTATAGGAAACCTCTGAAGATGACCATAGTGCTGGACTATCCTGGGGAGTTAGCACTCATGGGACCAGAGATGCTATGGGCTACCACAGAGAAGGTGAAGATCATCCATAAGCGGATGATGACTGCATAGAGTAGGCAGAAGGCATATACTAACAGAAGAAGAATACCTCTATAGTTTGAGGATGTTGACCATGTCTTTTTACGGGTCTCACCTTGACAAGGATTGTAGACATTTCACAGGGGTGGGAAGTTATCACTAAGGATCATCAGACCCTTTTTGGCCTAAGAAGAGTTGGAGAGGTGGCATACTACTTAGCTCTTCAACCTCAGTTGCACCAAGTGCATGACAGTTTCCACGTATCCCAGCTGAGGAGATACGTAAATGATCATTCACACATCATGGACTGGGGCGAGCTTGACATCAATGATGGGGGGACATTTTCAGAGGTTTCAGTAGTTATTGAAGATCGACATTAGAGTGACCTTCATGGGAAATCTAAACCTCTGGTGTGTTTTCCATCGAAGCAGTGGAACCACTCAGAGAGAACATGGGAGCAGGATGTTCAGATTCGAGATCAGTACACCCACTAGTTTTTTTAGTTTTTGGTGTGGCTTTTAGGGACACAATGATTAGAGGTGGAGAGAATGTATATACCCAGATTTTTTTATTTAATTTTTTATAAAATATATTGAAATATTATGAGTCTACAAAAATTGAAAGCACATGATTCTGAGGCCTTGTGTACCCAAAATGAATTTATAAACTTTTTTGGGAACATTCAATGAAAGCGTGAGCGGCGTCATGTAACATTTTAACTGGTTTTCATAATTGAAATATGAGGACACCATTGTACTCATTGCGCTGATATTATCATAAAGAGACCTTCACCTCGATCGTAGTAGGTCTTGGGTGGATTATTGATTTCCAGAATCACGTGGTACAAGAACAATAAAAAATAAACAAAATAAAATTATATTTTTCATTCTTGAAACCTGCATTTTGAATCGTAGTGGTGGGGACCACTCGAACCCCCCTTTAATGTGAGTAAAACCTTATAATTCTCTTAATTAATGTTCCAACATTAATTGAATTAATAAATGTAACTCAATTAAATTTGGTTCCTCACCTCTCATGGCGGGGGATGGTTGTCCAGGAGGAGAATTGGGAGAGAGCCTTTGGAAGTGAATCCTCCAATGAAGAACAAACCTCTGAAGATGATGATGCACGAACTCAAATTGGGAGCATGTTGCGGGCATGAAAAACATCAACAACTTCATCTTCTACCTCACGTCAACTCTAGTGAACGAATGAGGAAGGAGTTTTTTTGAGATATGATAATTTTCCTTTTCTTGATTCTTCATATTCTCGATTATTAATGATGATGGCCAAATGAACATGGCCATTGATCCGCCAAAAATTCCATGACCTTTTCTATTGGTTTTTCGTGAATTTTTTGTGGGTTCTTTAATTTCAAATAATTATGCATTCTAAAAACACAATGTTTTTTTTGAATGCGCCATATGGAAATAGAGATGTCGACCTGAGGATCACGAATATGAAGTTTTCAAAATTTTTTCGTGATTAGAATGAAGCTACGGTGATATAAAGAAGAGCTGGGTAGCTAGCAACCTACTGGCCATAGTTCGAACAGGCGGTGCACATGAAGGGAGGCTAACACCCAGCCTGTCATGTGGAGGAAGGGCGACGCACATATGCACCACCAGTCGAGGAAGAGGCTACAACTGCTTAGATGTGGCTGTAAACTGGAGGGTGGCCGACACCTGGACGGCAGCAGGATAATAGGGGTGTCGTCGTGCTGAAGGGAGGTGAACCGGCCCGGAATTCGTCTGGTTGCATCATGCAGAGCGGGACCGCTCCGGTGGGCCCCATGCGCTAATAGGTGCTAGCCTAATGGTTAGTTGGACCGTGCGGAATACCAGGGGCACCTCCCCCATGGGTAGTGGCTAGGGTGGGCCCTAACCCAGTTGACTGCACCATCAGGGTGAACCACACCTAGAGGGGAAGACAACACCCAGACGCGAAGGCCGCATCGAGTGGGTGACCCCTTTGTGGGTCGAGACGGACCTAGATCGGGTTGGGGCGGCCCTAACTAGGCGTGTAGGCTGAACCGGGATGGGTCTGCCCGAACATGGTTTGGGAGGCTGTGGCTGGGTCGGGCCGTTCAGTTCGACCAGGTCAGAATATACCCAGGCCCATATGGAAGTAGATATGCCTTTTTGGCCATAATTTGACAACCGGGCATCCATTTGGAGAACCGTCTATGGAACCAGGATCCTTGGAGATAGATGATTCTTTTGGTATAATCTACATTAGATTTGGTTAACGTTGGATTATGGCTATGTTGTATCTAACCCGAATGAAACCGTGGCCTCGGATTGGAGATGCTAATAACATACAGACCGAGCATCCTATTGACACGCTGAATGTTGTGCTGGGACCCTATTTATGTGAAAGTCCTTCGTGATACTTCTCCATGGGACTTTGTGGCAGTTGAAGTATTGTTTGATGGGATGAGGAACAGAGCCTACCAGAATCAAGCATGCTTAGTGTGGGAATCCTACGACTGTATATACATGAAAAATATCTATATCTAGTGTGGGTCATCTTCGGATCCTGTGTGTGTCAGTGCTCAGCAATCTTGTGTGGGTCAGCGCATACCAATAATGTGTGGCTATTATCCATATCCTATGTGGTTCATTTTCAGATCCTATGTGGGTCTTCTCTGATCATGTGTGAGTCAATAGAAATGATTCTCAATGATGTAAGATGTTATATCTATAAAGCTAATCATCTATACTTTAATACATAAGTTATACCTAGTGTGAGTTTAGTCGTTACCTTTGTGGTTTGTACTTTCATAGTATTCTTCTGTGTGCTGATACCTTCATGGTATTATTTTGGGTGGTGTTACATTTTTGGTACTTACCTTCATGGTGTTACCTGTGTGGTACTTATACCTTATTGGGGTTACCTTTGTTGTACTTATACCTTCATGGTGATTCCTTTGTAGTATTCTTCCTTCATGTGTGAGATGATTATATATTGATAACATTAGTATATATATTGAAATATACCTATGTAGCGTTGATGAGTATTGCATCGTGCTTTGAGATTGAGGTCTTTCTTTGTGGTTTTTCCTTTGTTGAATATGAGAGTCCTTTGGAGGTCTCAGGGTCCCTACTGAGTATCATTATAATCAAAACATCAAGGTCTTCACCAACCCCTAGTTGTGACTTGTGCAGACGACGGACAACGCTGATCGAGGATAAGGGTACCAGGTCTGGAGGCTGCTAAGAGATGGACCTTGGAAGAGGAGTACTACAGAGATGACAGTTCTAGAGCTGTACCTACCCTTCTGGTAGGATCCATTACGGTTGTTCACAGGATCTGTTATGAGTTTTATAATTACTTTCAAGTTGGGCCTGTATTCTGCCCCCTTTACTTATGGTACAATCCCTGTTTACTATTCAGTTTTCTTTGTGATTGTGTCTTGTTTTGTGCTTGGTTTGTGTGATTTATCATGTTTTAAGGCTATGCCTTCTCAATTTTTGGGACACGCCTTTCCGGTGCTAGTCTTCAGCCACTAGCCATTGGAAGGCTAGATTAGGCTAGTCACAGAATGGGCCTTGGGGGATGGGTCATGACATTTTGTGATATTTTACACGTTTTATTTCAAATTTAATTCTGAAATTTAAATGTATTGAATTTTGACAAAGGGATTTCAATTTTTTTTCATGAGGTTAAAATTTGAAATCTAGTACACATTGATTTTTGGAAAATATGAATAGAAACCATGGTAAGGTGTAAATTAGGTTGGCATGGCCAAAATTATTTTAAATACTATAAAATGATCCTATCAAAGGAAAAAATTATATGATGAATGAAATTTGACCATTAACATATATGGATAAAAATTATTTCATTTAAAGGACACTTTTCCATTAATTTAACATAAATAACATTTAAATAAAATAAATACATCCTGTGTAATTTTTTTTCCTCTAATATCTATTAGGTGTCCTTATAAGGAAGAATGGCTAGAATCAATTTATATAAATTTTCCTTTTTATCTTATTAAAAATATTTTCGTAATTTAAATTTATATGTGATGTTTTGGGGTGATTTGATATATATAATGGTATTTACAAAATTTAATTTAATTGGATATTAATGAAGTCATGGTAATTTATTAATAAATATATTATTTTTTAAATTGGGATATGAATCAGAGAAATTAGAATATAATTATTCTTATAAAATATATAAATTCATTTTCATTACGGTTATTTATTTGTATTTTTCTTATTAAAATATTTTTATTAAATAATAACTGAAATTTTATGTTGTAATGATTTTGTTAATGGAAATATCAAAAACATTTTGAAAAATATTAAAATAAATGAAATTTAAATAATTAAAATATAAAACGAATTTTTAGATTATATAGATCTCTTATACATATAATAAAATCGTTTGTTTGAAGTTATCATGTTATCTAGATTATTTTCTAAAAAACAATGAATTAATTTTTTTCAAATTGATAGTATTGATATATTATAAAACTAATGTTTTAATAAATTATTTAAAAATCATAATACATCATTAAAAATTACAGATAATAATAATATGTTCAAAAATATTCTAATGATTTAATTTTTGGTCTAATTGAAATTAGATAAGTAAAATATTAATCCTTATTAATTAAAATTATAATCATTAAAATTACATACAAACATGTCATTAACTTTTTAGTTAATGCTATTAGAACCTTATCTCATATAATATTCAAAAATAAAAATTTATTAATTTTTTATGTGGTTGTCCATTATTGTAAATTAATATCATTTGAGATTCAAAATGTAAACTCTCCTCGATTATAAATGGTTGCATACTCCCTCACAAAATAAATTCACATTGATCCATCAAGCTCAACTATCCCATCCCATTTACCATATAAACAAAATTATTCACAATATAGAGTTTCTGTTATTCCCCAAAGACCACCTCTAGTGCATTAAGAGGAGATTTGAAGGGATCTCGTTGAAGAAGATGTAATCTCCTCTATCGATTCATTCAATTTTAATTATTCTTCTACATTATATTCCAAATTTTTTTAAATAATAAAGTAATAAATCATGTATAAAAAATATAATGAGATTATATTATTGTTATGGAACAACCATATTCCACCTTATATCATTCCTATACAAACGAAACCACCATTTGTGTGTACGTACGACTTGACCTCTCCACACCATGCTATAATATAATTTTCAACACCACATTACACACATGAGTGTAATGTTGGAAATAATAACTATATATAATTGTTAGAAAATTACATTGAATCTTAAATATTATAAAATCCTTCTATATCAATTAAATTCGACAAGTATGTAATGATATTGTTTTTAGTTCCTACGTACAACCTACTGTCTCCATAGTCTGATGTGATTCATCCTACATGATCTTAATTAATTAATGATTATATAAATTAGTAGAATGAAAAAAATCTGATATATAATAAACTAATATAATTGGGTAAAATATATAACTATAACCTAAGATGATGAAAAATAAATTATCAGACAAAACATTTACATGAAAAAAAGTAGTTAATAACCAAATACTGAGTAAAAATGAAATGTTACTAACAAATAGATGATAATATGATTATATATGATATCATAAAAATGACTATGATTGGAAAATAAGTAAATTAAATTATAAAAATTAGTATACATGTGGTTTGGATATATATAAATGATACCAACCAAAGGTAAGGGATAATTTAACATTTTAAATATGATACGAGATTGTTTATACGTATGTATTTACTGGGATATATTTATCTTCCAGGTAGATGTTTTCTAAAACTGTTTTCATAAAATGTTTACTATTATCATATGGAATTTTGAAGTAATTTTTGGCCATTTTTTTATTTGTTATACATGGTTGGAAAATAATCATTTATTCATTTTCTAAATGTGGTACTTTTTGACTTTTCTATGAAATGTATACTAAGAATTATTATTTTTGTCTTATACAGCATGATTATATTTTTACGGTATCATAATGCCTTATTTTTTTGAATCATACCTTAAATTATTTTATGGATATTTGGAAATAAATTTTTATGATTCAAAAATTTCATTTTATTTTATCAAAAAAAAAACAAATTGAAGAATAAAGGGTATCTTACCCAAGATTAAATTTTGTGTTTTCAATAAAAATTATTTTATATCTAAGTAAATATTATTTAATAGCGTTACGTTTCAAGAATAATATCCCCATTATTCTTAATGTTTATTGTTTTAATGTGGGATTTTTATTTATGAAATTATTTTATTTATATTGGTTATGTTATGATGGAATAATAATTATGAAATCCATTTTATTTCTTTGGTAATGCTATGAATAATGATTTATGTTTGTGTGGAATATATATGTACGACTTAATTATGATATAGGTATGACCTATATATACCTCCAACATAGTGGTTAATGATTTATTTATCATGAGATAGATAGGATAGGAATAGGAAATTGACTCAGTTCATTAATATAGGGATTGAATGGGAAATGATATATTTTCAGAAATACGGGTCTAGAATGTTAAGAAATGCCTATTCAATAATACAGGTTGAGAATAAGGAGTTAACATTGTTATGAAAAGATCATTTTTCACTATTATGGTCTTTGATATTATCCTTGTCTAATATTGGAATGATTTTATATTCTTATTTGTTTTCCACAATTACATGATTTATGCCAATATTATTTTCTAATAGCTCACGTTCCTTTCTGATTTATGCCTTATGATCAACAATGATTTATTAAATGATTCCATATTTTTAATATTTTATAGATGGAATGATTTATAAAAATCATTTTCATGTTATTACATTATTATGTTCATGTTGTTTTTGAAATTTTCCTTTAGTACACCTACTAAAGATCGGAGATCACACTTTTCATATGTTTTCTTTTCCCCAAGATATAATGAATGGTTTTAGGTAGGAAAACTAAAGGGGTTGTTCTTTATAGTAGATATTGAATATGTTGTTCTATATTATAAGAATGTGTTCCATGATTCTAATTATACTAAACAAATATGGTATTTTGGTGTCTTTATGTGTAATATATTAAGTAGTCAATACATGTACTGTAATGTCTATGTATGTCAATCTTGGGTTGTTATAAAATAAGTAAGGGATTTATTTCTCCCTTTTTACATTAGGGGAACAAAATATATATTCTCAATATATTTCATTTATGTGGTTTCTATAATACCCATGAATGTATTTTTTTATTCTTGTCATGAAAATATTGGGTATCAAATATTCATTTGATTATCTCACATTCAATGGGAGTATATTTAAAAAGATTACGAAAGGGGTAATAGATTTATGTTATAATCAAATTGTTTTTCAGGTTTTTATGATTTTTTACTATATTCCAATATTGTTATCTTCCTCTCTATAATTTCCCTAATTTTCTTCTATTATAGTTATTCATTAGTTATTATTAAAATAGTATTATTTTCCATTATGTGGTACTAAATATTATAGTTAAAATATCATTAACAAAATCATCTTTTTTTATCTCTTCTGTCAAAAAGCTTCTTTCATCAAATACTATAACATCAAAAAATGTATAATTAATTTAAAATTATTGTTTTTATTAAATAAATATTTACACAATTTTTTTACAAAACAAATTCAATGGAATCTTCATGTCATCATCCTAACTATTCTCAATTATCTTTAAATAAATATTATAATAGATTATATATTTTGAAATATAATTCATGAAAGAATATGTCGACTATCAATAGAATTATTTTAGTTCAATATTACATTAAAATATTTAATTATAAAAAAATAATAGATTACTAACGTTTTCCTAAATTTTTGTTTTTTAAATGTTATGTTCAATGAAAATTTATTTTCCCCAAAAAATGGTTCAAGTGATCTTTCAAAATATTTCTCCATCTAAGATGATATACATAGAGATTAATTCAATTTTATAGATATATTAACCAAGGATACCATTCTTATTCATTATATGAATATTTTTTCACAACCATGTTTTTATGAACCCCAGTTCTCATCAATGGGTTATACTATGAAAAAAATGTTATGAAACCTACTTATTTTCCCCCTAATTATTTTATGAAGAAGTGATGATATAATAATTAAAACATTATGTTGTCTATAGATTAATATATGATTAAATGTTTATAAATCCCATTTCATTTCATGAGGTATGATATGATAATTTTTTTATGATCTTCTACAACATGTATGTTTTATTTCTATTTAGTGATGTACGGGACCTATCTCTTTAAAGAATTCCTTAGGTGAATATGGAAAACTCATGTGAAAATATGATATAACCGAAAATGATTACATTAAAAAAATGATACATATGAACATGATTACATAATCACAATTTTATTTTTGAACCAGATTATATGTTTACATTATAATGTGATAACCTATCTTTCATATCAATAATGTTATGTGTGGACTAGGATCCAGGTATATAAGATTATGAGAGATGGTAAAAGAATGTATTTAACAAAAGGAGTGAATTTTTATCTATGTGTTAATTCTCACAATGTTATAATATGTATTATATTGAAAAAAATAATTTTCACATTCCAATGATAATCTCTCTCAGCTCATGTAATATTATTTCCTATTGATTCATGTCATATGAACATCCAATCCTTATTCCATGAATCAATATTATGATATTTTATAAGTATGGAATCTTTATCAAATATTATTTTCTTATTCTCAAACCCCAGTGTTCATGTTATGGTTATCTATCTTCCATGTTGACTCTTATTATGAGTCTGAGATCACCCTTTCTTATTTTTCATTTCCCCAGGTCAAGAAGATAGGTTTTCTATAAGTTATGTTTCAGAAATGTTCAAAAGGGGATATTATTTATGGAAGATGTTAATGATAATACATGTAATTATAATAATTTTCCATAGTCTTAAAATACACTAAACTATTATGGTCATTATATGTGTGTTTCTGCAACATTTTGAATAATATCTAATAATATGTAATATCAATTTATGAGAATACTCGGTGAAAGAAAAATTATATGAAGAATGGGTTAGTTATCCTCTGCAAACTATGATGAGAAAACTTTTTTATATACCAAAGTATATTTTAATGGATATTAATTGGAATAACTTTAATGAAAAGTCTTACTATGAGTCAAAGAATGGGAAAATGTCTTGGTGTTTTGGTGAAGGATAAAGTGGGTTGGTTCCAAAAAATTCATTTACTGATATTATATTTTAATTTAGTTCTTGCACAGAGATACCTTGGGTTAATAAATTTGAAATGATAGCATTTATCTAGACTCAATCGCCTCCTAGTATGTGAAAATTGGCCTTCTTCAACTACTAGTTTGACACTCTAGGAGTATATTCTTTGGGATGTCACAAAATATTTATACACGTTGATGATGGGTTTAAATAAATGATGATAATGAATAAAATATGAAAAACACAATGTTTAATTGATTAAAAATAATTATTACTGATTTATACATCATATAAGAAATTGTTTCTAGATTACGTGGTATTACATTATGATATGTGTTCTTCACACTTTATTTTGGATTTTAGCCAATAGAATTGACCAGACAAAACTAGAATTTGAAAGAGAATTTTAAAATGAGTATAAAAATGGGAAGATGATTATTGTGAAGGATACTATGATTATGTCTTCTCAGTTATTGTGGAATATAATTAAAAAGGTCCACCTTAAGCAACCCTCATAATAACCAAAGTTGATATGGATATATTTCATTATGAGATCATGTTGTGATGTCCATGGATGAATGAAGATTTATTTTTTATAGATAGTTATCATGGTATGAAACAATCAAGGGATTTCCTCATAGGGAAAACAATAATTTATGGTTGTGGAAATGAAAGACACAAATATAGTAACATCAAAAGGAAGAAAAATTAAAAGATATGTTAATGATATGGATGAAAATAATGGTATCTATAAAGAATCATAAAAATATGACCATTTTAAATGTGGAATACATGGAAATTCATATATAATTTCATAAATTCAAAGCTTGTGATGATAATTATAAAAGTTTTATGAGTATTGGTTTTGTTATCGATGTTGAAGTGAAAATGAATTTCATATGAATGTAAATGTGTATTAATGAAGAAGATGATAAATCATAGTTAATGTATTAAGTATGAGGTGTGAAATTTTATGTTTTTATGTAATATAATGATATATTAATATTATATGAAACATAATATATATAATCATTTCTTATCGAAGTTTTCATTGTTTATTTTTAGAATTATGTTGAAGGGTACTGATGAAATAGATAATTAATTTTTCAAAATGGTGATATGTTATGGAAAACACATTATTATGTAAGCAGAAATGTTAGTATATTATTTATGTTGGAAGAAATGGTGTCTAGCTGTGATATTTAGAATATTTACATGGGTAATCGAAATTTGATGGTGATGATTACCGTGGAATTGAATAATGAATTACTGAAATAGTGGATTATTCTATTATTGGTGGAGTTTAATGAATATTAGGAATATATTAAATAATTTTTTTTCTTATATAAGGAATGAGTAATATTGTATGTTTTAAATAATGTTTAATGGTAAATTCAGTTATTACAATGTTTGGAGGGAATACATTATAAATGTAATAACATGTTTGGTATGCAAAAATTAAAATATTCTTCTTGTTTTATGGAGGATTAATGATATATTAATTTTAAAAATTTATTGAAAATTATTTCATTGTGGTGTATTTCATAATTTTTAAATAGTTAATTGAGGGTTTTGGTTGTGAACACATAAACAAACAAATTTATCCCCAAAATAAATTCAATATAACAGACCATGTATTGTCTCTCTTGGAGGGTTCGATTATAGTTGAAAAATTGTCACATTTGTTTTGTTTATTTTTGCTCGAAGAATATTTTGGGGGATATTCATTAACATTATAAGAAACTATATAAATAATAAAAATGATTAAGAAAAATCATTATAATGATATAATATTTATATAAAATAAATAGGGTTTAAAATCGGAATCTATGTAGTAGTTTTAGATAAGCTTAAACTTATCGAACACTCCCCTCTTCCTTGGGTAAAAATATTTCAGAATTTAATTTCTCAATTACCATTATAGGAACCCCAACTGAACACTGAGATTTTCATAGATTCCATATCAATAAAAAAAATAATTTTGTTCCGTCCTTTATAAGTGACTCAATTAGATAATGTCTTCTTAAAAATTTATCCTAATTTATGTAATTTTGCTCTATTATAAGACCACACCAAATAAATAAAAGTATTAAAGTCATTTATAATACCACATAAAATGAAAAACAATCAAAATATTCCTTACAAAAATTTATTCAAGAAATAAAAAAACCATATTCATTCAAAAATATTTCTTCATTAAAATATCAATAGTATATTACACATGAATATCACAAATCAGAATAGAGTGTATATCGATTGTCGTTGTCCTAAATAACTTGTTTATTAGCCTCATATCACTTGATCAGACCATATATTCTACATTCCAAAAAAATAACATTATATTCATCAATATATATATATATATATGTTTATATATCTAATCATACAAATTTCTCCTTCAACCCACCCACCCATGGAATTATAAACATGTAAAAATATAAATAAAGGTGGTGGAAATTAGCTGTCCTGATTATGTATGTCCAAAGTTCTTTCAAATTTCTTCTCTTTTCTTCACAAATCTTACTCTAAAATCATCTTGATAGTTGTTCATAATTATATTCTCCATATTAACACAAATTTTAAGATTATGTTGAGTCATGGAGAAATTAATCTATCTTAATTATTGAATAAAATATTTTCACCCAAATAGTGATATCATATTTATCTAGTTAGACTCCACCCTAAACTGACTTATTGAGTGAATATTTACTTAAAACTAATAATTAACATTTAAATTTTAGTTTTATTTCATATCCGGGTGTAACAATCACATTTACAATCTTTTAACTCGAGTTATGTCACATTGAATGAGGTGGTTCCCATACAGTTTGATAGAAACATTCTCAACAATAAAAGATTTATTTGTGCCTTTATAATGTCTAATAAACATATTTCCATATTGAAAAAAAATTATCTAATCAACATAGGTAGCCTAAAAAATCACACCATTTGTATCAACAAGGAAAATTATATCTCAAAAATATTATATGATTGGAAATAGTTAAAATTATTGAATTATGAAAATATCAATATCAAGCTAAAAAAATCCCTAAAATCCAAAAAAATATTTATTAAGAATTTTTTTTAAATTGGTGGTTTAAAAATCATTCAAATAGAAATGAATATGCGTTTGAATATAATATCTATCAGTTATCTCACATGTAGAACTTAAATGATTTGTAAAGTGAGAATTGAAATAAATTTCTAAAGAAAATTACAAATATAACAATTAAAAAATGAAGTTTAGAATCATGTCACAAAATTTATCATATCTATTAAATAGAATAAAATAAAAATTATTCCTTATTTTCATTTTATCCATTCCAATTTTATTCATAAATATATTCACAAGTATGACGGAATTAATTTTCTTCCAACATGTGATTTTGATAAATATTTTTCTCATTAAAATAACTATCATCGTAAAATTAATAAATTTAGAAATATCATAAAAATTTAGTAAAATAATTTTACAATAATTAGGGCATATAATGTTTTTTTTGTGGTTATAGGGTTTGTGGTATTTAAATGTGAAAACATCAGTTGCCACATAAGTAGGGTTTGGCACATTTTGAAAAAAAATTCATGATTCTTATTTTAACACATGAATTATCTCCTACATACACTCTATTGAATAAATTAATCTATAATACTCGTCATAATTAAATCTTATATACAACACCATTTATATTTTAGAAGAAAAAAATGAATTTTTTATTCTATTTTTTTAATGAAATACATAGGCACAACTTTCATCCTTTGAGAGATCCAGATGGGAACAACTCTTTATTTCCCTCATAATCTCCAGAAGGGAGAAAATTCTTGCCGATTTTTTCCCACAGCAAAAAAAATCTCATGAATAATTAAATCTCTACCTATAGAAACACCAAATGAGATAACACACCATGTCACGAACCAGCCCGGGTCGACCCTGAACCGTTCACCTGAGCCGGTCCGCGGCAAGTCCCGAGGGGCATTCCCGATTCCCCCCGGATGGAAACTATTATCGGGCATCAAAAGTAAATAGGTCGGAACGATTTGGCCCAAAAAAAGCAAGAATCAGTAAAAGAGTAAAAACTAAACAAAACAGACAAACAAAAACTACACAACCAACGTACCTCCACGTGACCCCACAAGTCACCACCCAGCTGAAAATCAAACTCGCACCTACACTGAGCGACTAAACCAGGAAAACCCATACAAAAGGAACCTGCAACTGAAAAATTAAATGATAGGCGTGAGTACAAAAAGTACTCAGTAGGTGAGCCCAACAACAAATCCCGAAGCACTGCCAGTAAATAAAGAATCTACAAATTCCAGGTTTGAACTACAGTATATAAAAGTAAGCTTTCATAATGTTTCACTTGAAAATAAAAACACGAGGCATTACCCTTATAATTTTTCAAAAGTTTAATTCATTTCATTTGTGCCAAATTCATTCTAAAAGATAAAGACGTGTTACATTTTCAAATTTTACACAAAGAGAATAACATATTTTCATTTGAAAACCATTTTCGCAAAGTATAACAGTATAAGCTATGAAGAACAACTGGATGTAAACAAGCAAAGAAAGTCAAGTAACCATGGGTGATCCTAAACATCCCTAGAAAACCCCTGGACGTACTCGGGTTCAGACTAC
Organism: Viscum album; assembly: GCA_963277665.1. NCBI lineage: Eukaryota > Viridiplantae > Streptophyta > Magnoliopsida > Santalales > Viscaceae > Viscum > Viscum album. The sequence goes on along the minus strand of OY728120.1, from coordinate 21,703,256 downwards.
CTGCTGGCATGGTACTCCATAGTCAATAGCCAACTGGCCACCCTAACAGCCAACAAGTGGCACGCCCCACAAGGCCTACCTACCAAGGGGGGACTAACCCATCTATTCGGGGTTAGCCAGCAACCGTCACTTGATTCTCTAAAAGACGCCCAGGAACCCACGGTAGTTTTAATAATACTGTGTAAGTGGGAGGCCCTCGCACGCGTGACTCATCTCACTGCACTCACCAACCCCTTACACGGACACCGCTACACGACAATCCTCGAAGGGAAGTCCCCCTGTAGAGATTCCCCATAAGTATGTATATATATATGTAGTCAGTTCACAATCAATAAAGTTCCAACCAGACCGCCACATAATTTACATTTTAACCATTTAATATCAAATCATTTCTAAAGGATATGACACACGACATTACATTGAAAACCAGAAACACACATATAACATCATTTAATACACTCAAATCAGCATATTAAACCTGAAACACATTGGTATCAAAAGTAAAGTCATTTTCCAATAACCACATGCACCCCACTATTATCAAGATCTAAACGGGCCTTTAATCACTTTTTTGAAGGAACACTATTTCTCAAATGAAATTCAAACTTTTATTCACGCGTCAAAGGAAAACATTTTTTTCAACAACCAAGAACCACACTTAATGTTTCCAAAATCATGTTTAAAGGCCAAATAGGCATTTCCTCTAAACAATGTTCTAAGAAAAACACCATTTTCCATAAACAATATACCTTCCATTTTACACACACCAAAACCATTTCAAAACACAATTCAACATGACTTTCACATTTCAAGAAGAACCCATTTAGCAATATCACCAGGAAATCCCACAATTAAAACCAAGAAAAATACTTTCAATGAAATGCTAGAATTAAACAGCTTTCATTTTCAGCAGATCAACACACTATAAATAACTACTTAATAATACTTTTAAATTTGCTGAAACTCGATAAAAAGACAAGGAATAAATAAATTCTAAATTTATAGGTGAGTGCAACGGGAGACCTACCTTGAATTGCAGCTTGTTTACGACAACGCGACACGTCTCACACTTGCGCATAAGTATGCGAAACCAGCAGACCACTGTATCATGGTTTTTCCTCACTGATACGCTGCAACAACCACACAACAACGAAAAAATATACACATAACCAAAGACTTATCATATTTTAAACGAATGAAGAGCGTGAAAAAAACTAATATATATATATATATTTATATATATATGTTTATATATATATATGTATATATACACATATATATAATCATTGATATAAAAATATTCCAAGCAAAAGCAGTGCAAACCTCACCTCGACACCGGAGCACATGAAATGGGTGATCTCGAATTGCTCACTTTCAGCAGCGGTGCTCGTCGCTCTCCAAAACAAAAATGAGATGCGCGACCAGTCGTGAGGGCGCTAGACGGCGCGACGATGCGGTACGAGGATGACCGGACGGTACGTCGACACCGCAGAAGGCATGCGGGTCGAAGGAAGCGCGAAAGGGGTGAAGCAAGCAGGGAAGGTCAGGTGTGGAGAGGAGGGCAGGTCGGGTGCGGCGCCGCCAAAGGCGGTCCGACCAGAAATGGGCTAGCAGGAGCGGGCGGGCCGGAGGCGGTTGGGCCGTAGGGGTGTGGATGGGTCACCGGAGTGTGGTGAGACTGGCGGAGTTTCCGTCACGGCTGATGAAGGCCGGGAATGGCGGAAGTCTGCCGGGAGATGGGGGGTTGCCGCCGGACAAGAGCAGGGGTGCCGGAGGCGGGGGCCGGGGGGAAGGCGTGGTCGGCACGGCATCGGGCTGGCGGGGGGAAGCAGGACGGAGGTCGTGAGCAGGGGAGGTGGTGCGGTGGCCGGAACAGAATCCGGATGGGGTGGGGTGTAGGAGGACACCGAAGGGGCTGGTTGTGGATGCCGGAGGCTGCACGGGTGGAGGAGCACCGGATGTAGGGGGTCGCGCGGGCAGCGCCGCCAGGGCGAGGGGGGATAGGGGAGTCACCGGATAGGGGTCTGCCGGGGTGCTGTGCGAGGGAGCGGCGCCGGAGGGGGCCACCGGTAAGGAAGGAGGGCAGTGATGCGGGCTGATGGGTTGGAGGCGGAAACCAGGGTGCGGGAGCGGGTTCGGTTCGGTGAGGGAAGGTGGTAGTGGCAAGGCGGATAGAGGGAGGCAGGGCGGCTCGGGCTGGAGGTAGGGGAAAAGGAGAGAGAGGAGAGGGGGGGGGGGGCGACACACAGTAGAGGGGGGGGGGGGGGAATACCGGTTTAGGGTTAGGGTTTAATATATATATATATATATATGAAACATAATAATAAAAATAGTAATAATAATAAAAGAATAAATAAAATAATAAAAAAAATATTAATAATAATAAAACTTTATAAAAATATTTAAAATTTATAATAATAATAATAATATCATAATTATAATAATAATAATACTTTAATGATCCAAATAATAATAAAAAATTTATAATAAATTTAATACTAATAATTATATTAATGTCAACATAAAGATTTTTAATATTTAAAAAAATCGGGTGAACACACGGTCACCCGGGCTGAAAGCACGATCACCGCTAACGATGCGGTGACCACCCACCGATATGAAACCCGTCAACATAATAAAACGTTGAAAAAAATTCAAATTGGGACCAATAAAGGAGTAAAAATAAGGTCACCTGTGGTCGGGTTGTGACAATTCTCCCCACCACAGACACTTTCTGCTTCTAGAAAGTCTCCAATCCAAAAGTCGGTCAACATCCAAGTTCATGCCCAAACGAAACTAAAGGAACCGAAGAGAGTTGAGAATCTTGAGATGACCTTACTCTACACAGGTCACACCCGACCGATTCAAGAGAAAATTGAAGTCCGTGGTTGTGGGGAGAACACGAAGGGGTTCTCCCCACCACAAGAACTTAACTAGTTCAAAAATTTAACACTCAAAACATATTACTACAAGGAGGCGGGTTCAGTGCGGGGACTCATAACCTATCCAAACCAACTACTATAAAACGTTCATATTAACACCTCCGTCGAAACGTTGACCCCTAGACTAGAGTCAACAACCTTCGAATCTAGGGGAAACCCACAAAAAATACTTAACCAGACATCGAGTTGGAAACATGTCCCATTGAAATCCACGAAACATAACCACATCTGACAAACATAGCTAAACCGAGGTCAACGTACACAATGGACTAACACACTTTACGAAGGACACACGATTTACAAGATCAAATCCACACAAAAAATATTTCTTGGATTATAATTGAACAATTTCATCATTAATTCATAGAAAAACAACATACTTACAACGAAGTTGAAACTTAAATATCAGAAAAACAAATATAAATAGATTTCTAAATATTCCACCGCCAACACGGAACACAAATCCCAGACTAAGGCTTCACACCCCTGGGAGCTCCTGACTGTGTGCGAGCTTCACCCCGAGACCTGTGGTTGGGGCTCTAATGGCTGAAGCATCTCCTGCCTCACAATCAGGTACTGACATTCTCCAATCACAACGTCCTCTTCAAGAGACGTTTCCAGCAAAACTTCTCCAGATGACCTAGACAGCTGCAGCGATGACACGTCTTTGGAGGGTTGTGATAAGATGGCTTTAAATGAGTGAAACGACCACACTGATAGCATACCATTGAATGATCTGATGAAGTGGAAGTTGTGACCAAAGGGGATAACTCCTTAGGAATAGGTATCTCTGGTGTATTTTCCACACCAGAGGGGGAACTCTTACGAACAACTGCGTTTGCTAAATTACTAACCACAACGCACCAGAAACCAACTCATCTAAGAAAGCTTCCTCCACCAGCTTCTCGAAATAATGGTCTTTAGAAGGGAGGACTCACTCGATGATATCTGGACGAAGACCCTCGGTGAATAGAAAGGCCTTCATGAGCTCATGCGATGCTACCTCTGGAGAAAATGAAATCAGTTCCTTGAAATGGTCAACATATGCCTTCAACGTCCATTGCCCTTGTTGAATATGCACCAGATCTCTCTTTTTCTAAAGCTTCACTTCCTCAGGTAAAAACCACTGGATGAAAATGATTTTAAAGACATCCCACGTCATTCCAACTTCTGTTGATGATGGGGGAACCCTCTTCCACCGGTCCAGAGCTGGACCCTCATACAACCCCATAATTTCACAAACCATAACATTATCGTGAGTTTTCAACATTCTAAAGATGCACACTACTTCCTCGAGCCATTCCACTACCACTAGCGGACCCTGATCACCATGGAGAATAGGTAAAGTCTGAGGAGGACCAAAAACTAGGCATGACTTATCAGAATCCTTAGAGACCTTTCTGGGTGGCATTTCCTGAGAGACATATAAAACACAAAGCCAATACCAATATCAAATCAAAGCTACATCAATAAAAGAGACTTCATCAAAAACAGTCAGCACAAAGACTAAACAAATACAAACACAACCCAAAATAAAATCCCATTTTTATTTTAGATTCCAAAAGAACCCTATTTCAAGACCACTTTCCAAAACCATTTCCCCTTTAAAAACCAATTTAGAAAACAAGGTCAAGCCTTAAATTTCACATACACACCCAGGTAATCCTATGAACCGTTGCACATGTCTTTATCCACATTCCATTCATACTCGCACCAACATACACTTTCCATGCATTCTCATACATGTGAAAACGTTCATAAAGAGGACATGAAGTTTCACTCCAAACCATTCTTAACCAATTTCAAGCAAACAATAGATTTCCAAATCAAGAGATTTCATTTTTAAAACCCATTTCATACATTTAATGTCTTTTAAAAGAAACTAGTCCAATTTTTCAAAAACCCTTTTTCATTTCCAACTACGGACTTACAGAGACCAAAACGAAAGAAGCATCCAAATTTTCATCAACCACTGGATTGAGGGACTAGTATTCATGCTCAACCTGGTGACATGGTAGTGGGCCATGTCCCAAGTTAGTGTCGACCACTAGGAGGAATTCAAACCGTGTACTCAAACTCCACATGGGTCACTACTCCATGTGAAATTATGATGTAACGTCATCATTCCTCCATTTTCATATCTCAATCCAAGACACACCAGATAGAGACAAGGACACAATTCCCGAACTACCCCTGGAGAATCAAGGTGCCGAACGGGCGACGGTTCATGACGTCCTTCCCGTACCTACCTCTCGAGTCCTGATAGTCCTAATCTACACCTACCAGACAACCCAAATAACAAGAACCTGCCTATGATACCAAATATGATAAACGGGTCCCGATGACAGCACAACCACCCCGCCTTATCATGGTCATCGGGTCCTGGCCCACCAGGTACCACTAGTTTCCCCGCAGACACATGGGGCCCACCACAGGGCCCACCCACATGCTTGAACGAGTCATCTGACTAATGATAGTCCCCACAGGCCAATACATGTCTTTTCTAGTGTGCTTTGTCCTAACTCACACACACCCTGGGAAACATTCCCGGAGGTCACCAATCCGGATCACTACTCCAGGCCATGCGTGCTTAACTGTGGAGTTCTAATCATACAGGCTCTCGAAAAGGAAGGTTCACCTTGTTAACATGAGTCATATCATTTGTTCATTTAACCCTTTATCATTTTGGGGATGTTATAATAACCCCACCTTTAGAGCACAACATCCTCATTGTGGGCCCTACATCTCAACCCAGGTAGTGCACCACGCACTTAAGGCTGGGTTCCTCCTCTAATACCATTTTGTCACGAACCAGCCCGGGTCGACCCTGAACCGGTCACCCAAGCCGGTCCGCGGCAAGTCCCGAGGGGTGTTCCCAATCCCCCTGGGATGGAAACTAGTTCCGGCATCAAAAGTAAATAGCTGGGAATGATTTGGACCAAAAGAAAACAAGAATCAGTAAAAGAGTAAAAACTAAACAAAACAGAAAAACAAAAACAACACAACCAACGTACCTCCATGTGACCCCACAGGTCACCACCCAGCTGAAAACCAACCTCGCTCCAACACTGAGCGACTAAAATGGGAAAACCCATACATAAGGAACATATATATATTTATATACACATATATATAAATGTTGATATAAAAATATTCCAAGCAAAAGCAGTGAAAACCTCACCTCGACACCAGAGCACATGAAACGGGTGAACCCGAATTGCTCACTTTCAGCAGCGGTGCTCGTCGCTCGCCCAAACAAGAACGAGACGCGTGACTGGTCGTGAGGGTGCTAGACGACACGACGATGCTGCACGAGGCTGACCGGATGGTATGTCGACACTGCGGATGGCCTGCGGGTCGAAGCTAGCACGACAGGGGTGCGGTGAGTAGGGCAGGTCAGGTGCGGCAAGCAGGGCAGGTTGGGTGCCGCGCCAACGAAGGCGGTCCGAACAGAACCGGGCTAGCCGGAGCGGGCTGGCCAGAGGCGGCTGGGCTGTAGGGGTGTGGATGGGTCGCTGAAGCGGGGCGAGACTAGAGGAGTTTCTGGCGCGGCTGATGAAGGCCGGGAACGGGGGAAGTCTGCCGGGACAGGGGGGTCGCCGCCGGACAGGAGTAGGGGCGCCGGAGGTGGGGGCCAGGGGGAAGGCAAGTTCTGTACGACGGCGGGCTGGTGGGGGAAAGCCGGAAGAAGGTCGTGAGCAAGAGAGGTGGTGCGGCGGCCGGAACGGAAGCCGGACAATGCGTGGGTGTAGGAGGACACCGGAGGGGCCGGTTGTAGACGCCAGAGGCTGCACATGTGGAGGAGCACCGGAGGTCGGGGGGGTCACGCGTGCAGCGCCGCCTAGGCGAGGGGGGATAGGGGAGTCTCCAGATAGGGGTCCTCCGGGGTGTTGCGCAAGGGAGCGGCGCCGGAGGGGGCCGCCTGAAAGGAAGTAGGGCAGGGGTGCAGGCCGATGGGTTGGAGGCAGAATCCGGGGTGCGGGAGCGGGGTCAGCACGGCGAGGGAAGCCGGAAGTGGCGAGGCAGACAGAGGGAGGTGGGGCGGCTTGGGCTGGAGGTTGGGGAAATGGAGAGAGAGGAGAGGGGGGGGGGAGCGGCACCACACAGAAGAGGGGGGGGGGAATACCGTTTTAGGGTTAGGGTTTAATATATATATATATATATATATATTTATGAAACTTTATAATAATAATAATAAAATAATAAAAGACTAAATTAAAGAATAAAAACAAATCTTAATAATAATAAAACATTATAAAAATAGTAAAACTTTATAATAATAATAATATCATAACTATAATAATAATAACACTTTAATGATCCTAATAAGAAAAATAAAAATAATATTTATAATAAATTTAATACTAATAATTATATTAATGTCAACATAAATATTTTTAATATTAAAAAAAATCGCGTGAACACACTGTAACCCGGGCTAAACGCACGGTCACCGCTAAGGATGCGGTGACCACACACCAACGCGAAACCCGTCAACACAATAAAACTTTGAAGAAAACTCAAACTGGGACCAATAAAGAAGTAAAAATAAGGCTACATCTGGTCGGGGTTTGACACACCATGATTCATCTTCCCCCAAAACATAAGATCTAATAGATAATGATTTTATACTTCTAGATAAGGTTAGAAAGGGATAATGGATTGCAATGTGGCTATCCCAAAAGGATGTACATGGATAATAATTTATAATAATGCTCTAATGTATAGGTAAATATGTAATTAAATGTATTTTCATGAAAAATGATCTTTCAATCCCAAACTAACTGGCTCAATAATTTTGAACACTATATTAAAAATCATATGTTTTGGATTAAAAATAGAAATTTAAGATTAAAACATGTAATATTTTGTTCACTCAATAAGGTAATGACTTTGAGAAAGATGAAACAAATGTTCATAGTCCAAAAAATAAGTTTATTTTTATAATTGGATAGAATTCATGTATTGAAATTCAAAATTCAATTGTTTTTCCTGAATATGCACAATGTGAATCTAGAATAAGGAAAATTTTAGTAAAAATGTATGTTTATTTCCACGAATAAAATTGGTTCTTTAAATCAAAATTTATTTTTAAATAAAAAATAATATTACATTGATGTAAAAAATTCTTTTTGGACACAATATTTGGAAAAATCATAATGTTTTTCATAAGAAGACACACAAAATTTTAAAAATCATAGAATGTTCCACCACCCACAATTAATATATAAAATGTACATATTGTGAATAGATGTTATAATTTTATAGTTAAAATTAAGATTATAACGCATGAAAATAACAAGTTTATAGGTAAAGAACAAACTGATTTTAATTGAGTAGCATCAACCTTGATTTATCTTACAATATTATTCAACTTAGAAACCTATATGGGAAAACAAAAAAACCATCAAAATTTTATTGAAATTAATAAAATAAACCCAAATGATAAATATTCAGAAAATAATAATTGGTTACAACACACAATTGGGTGCTAGGAGTTTACTAACCCAGGATAGGTAGTTCAAGCAGATCATCCCCAATCAGAATGTTGTTTCCGTTTTTTCCACATCAACCACCAAAATATTTTTTCACCATCCTCATTCTTATTAAAATAACATATATAAGTTCGTAGAATAATATATATTCAATCACTCCTCCATGAAATTACTTTTCTAAATATATATTAAAAGGGGAAAAAATGTAAAAACAACTTCAAATGGATTAAAACTCAAACAAAACTAAATGGTATCTTAATGATAATATCAATATGTGGGTCACATTAATCATCCACATAAAAATTGAGATATTCTTTTAAAACTATCTTGGATCATTGATATTCATCTAATATTATATACTCTTCACATAGTCACACTACTATTTCTTCTATTTCAGCTTTCACTACAACATCAAGTAAAAACTCATCCCACTCAAATAGAACGGTATATAAATCTTCACCATGAGAAATTATTATCAATTTATTATAAAAAAATGTATATTTTTATAATGATTTGAAAAATATCCTTGTGGCTTCTATGGTTCTATCTCTGTCTGGTAATCAAAGAAGATGTATTAAAAAACCTTTGAAACTCTGGTTCCTCTATATGTACATCAAAAAATGAATTTATCATGTTTCCATTATTCTATGGACAAATTATCATTCATAGTTTCCTAATTTTAAATTTCAAAAATAGAGGCCTTAATTGAAATTTAATTTCCAACAAATTCATCCCAATTTTATACCAAATACATTGGATATACAAATGACATAGTAGTTGGTGAATCTGAAATAATTTATTCAATTAAAATTGAAAAAGGTGATTCGAAATCATTTTCAAATCACCAAATATATGATCCTATACATAAAAAAATTTGCGGATATGATTTTAAATTTCATTAGACTATTGTTGAGAATTTATGCCTTTCGATTATTATTAATAATTGGATATAATCTTTATTTTTTAAATAATTAATATTTTTATGAATCCCCATGTTCCATAATTTAATATCAAGATTATATTGTTGGAATTGAAATTAAAAAAATTCATCATGACTATTATAATTATATTGTTGATAACTAGGCCAAGCATAAAAGTTGTCACTGTGAGAAGACATTTTTTTGGTTTTCATAAGAATCCAAATTAGTGTGTAAAATCCTAGATATTAAGAAAAAAAATACATAAACTTATGATAAATTGTGAAAAATTGATGAGAGGTTTTTTAGGAAATCATCAATTAGGAAACTCTTCTCAAATAGAAATGAAATATCATAGTAATTAGAATGACCATAAAGGAGGTTGCAATTTGAGTTGCAAAATAATATCATCTATTTCGATAGATTTCAAAAAATAGGGTATTTGATGAAAAGTTATAATATAATATATATATATATAAGTGAATAAAAATTCATGAGTAAGATTTAAAATTGATAGGAAATTAATGTGGTTTGAAATCAATATCAAAGTACCAGTTTTGGACAATCATAAACAACTCGAACATTCCCCTCTTCCTTGTTTAAAAATATTTCACAAATTAATTTATCAATTACCACCCAATGTCCCCAAGGATAACATCCAAATTCACATAGATACCATATCATGTCCTCAGTATGTTATTAACCACCTATTGAAGTGATTAAATTACTTGATGACCTCTGTGCAATGAAACCTTAATGAAATCACCACTCCCAATGTCAATACCTCATCTAATTAATTTAAATAGTGAATTTAATTACATTAATTAATTAATTTAACATAAAAACAAAAAATATTTGTACATCTATATTACAATTTTATCAACTCAATTCATTCAAAAATATATGTTTCAGATAAATTCAAAAAGATATTACACAATAAGATCGCAACATGGAAGATAGCATATATTAGTTGTCATATTCCTTAAAAACATGGTCCTTGACCTTTAATGACGTGAGAATCCCCAATATTTTCAATTTTGTTATTAATTTAATGAATATTAATCTCATTGGTTCTTTTTCTGTATCATGAAATCCCCTATTGGAATGAGGGGAAGGTGGAAATATAAGGAGAAGGGGGGTTGGAAATCTATTTTCATGTTAATTACCTTCTCCATTATTCCAAATTTTTTACCAATTCTTCATGAAATCTCTATAAATATTATTTTACATTTATCATTTTAACTATATACTATATCTACACCCAAAATTTTAGAATATCTAGAAAAATGGAACATAATATACGATTTAATTACTAACTCCAAATCTTTATTTACACAGAAACTATTCATGTTCGTCAATTATGAATTGATGAATGTCTGACATAATAATATAAAATATCCTCTAAATTACATATAAATATGAGCCAAATATTCATATTTCATCTCCATATGGAATAATTTTATTTGTAATCTTGTATACCATTTAATGTCCAGTTGAATAATTTGAGTCACCATGTCGACCAAAACATTGTTCCAGAATAAATGTTTTATTTTTGTCTCTAGATGGATGAATCAAATATTGGAATAGTTGATATAAGTATCACATGTACATAATTATCCTAAATAAAATAATCAATTAATATGGAAAATATTCAAAAATATATCCCCAAAATACAAAAGTGATTGAAAATAGTTAAAATTTCAGAATTCTCAAATATTGAATTTCAAGATCAAAACATCCTTAAAATCCAAAAACAATTCTATTCAGTTCAATTTGTTAAATTGGTGGTTTTTATATAATAACATTGAAAATGAAAAATAGAGGAAAAAATTTCTCAATCCATGGGTCATAAGGCTCACCATTTATCAAATAACTTTACTGGAACTCTATATGATGTTATAGAGTCTAATAAATTATTTCATCATATAAATATTTATCTTTTTCGATAACTTCTACAAATGATATATTGAATTATAAGGAATACATTCTCATTATTTTATTTAATATACGATTGCATGTGTTTAAGAATTAAAAAAATATTTCTATTTTAGAGAGTAAGAGATAAATTGGGAAATTGATCTAGTCACATTCATAGAATGAAATTATTCCTACAAAATGAAAATATGTTATATATCTACATGCTTATGTGTTTCATAGTAATCAAAGAGTGTAATTACCCAAAATTTGTAAAAGTGTCATTAAATACACTTATTTCATGTTGTCTTCATTTGTTATCATATCAATGACATTTTTCACTCATATATGATTTATGTCATTGTAGAAAATAAATTTCATTAAAAAAAGTTTCTATCATTATCCATCATTATTTAAGATTTATATTTCACTTCTATTTCTATTTTTTCACATAACATGTATTTTATACAATTTATAAACCCAGTAATTTTGATTCATGAATATTTTTCCCAACACTTTTTATTTTTCAATAGGATTTATTATTAACCCTTTATAAAATATGGTTTTCAATGATAGAAGATTCAGATGTTTATCCTTTGAATTCAAATATGAGTTTTTATTGAGTTATTCATTTTAAGGGGGTTATAATTTTAAGCCTCGTTATTTTTTAAAATATTTATTGTCAATTTATATTAATATTTCCATATTTTTTCATACACATAATATTGAGTTTAGCTTGCATTACAATCGAGAATATGTTTAAATGAGACCTGTCATATTATTAAAATATTATTATATAATAATTATCAATAAATATTTTGTAATGGAATCTATGAATATGATAAATGGAATTATTATAATATATGGTTTACCCAAAGGAATAAAATGAATTCCGTAGTGACCAAATAAATAAAATGGAAAATATAATTTTGTTGAAAATAAATGAAATATTTTACTAAACAAAATTTATTAAAACAAACACATTCAACAGAAGAAGTTTTAAAAAAAATCTGGGAACATATTTTAATGAAAAATATATACTATATATTTATTAAAATGTTTAACACATATGTTATGTTTTTTCTAACCAAAAGGTTGGAAAAAAAATTCACTTAAAGAAATTATTTTTACAGAGAGAAGTCATGTCTCGTTTTTGCATACTTGTATTAAAAAAATTATTCGAAACCATTATATAATTTATTGGTCACAAAATTTTCATTTTTGATATTATCAGGTAATTATTATATTATGGTATATTTTTGGGAATTTTCTGAGTATATTAATTCTTAGTGGATTGTGAAAAATATCAAATTTTAATTGAAAAATAGAATTTCATTTAAATTATTTATTAATTAAATTTATATTTAAAATTAATTATATATTAAAATTATATTTATTATATATATATTACATAAATTTAGTTTATTGGAATATTTTTTATATTGAATTTGTCTATAAAAATTTGGAAATATTTAAAACATATTCTATTTGAAACCGTAATTCTCATCAGGTATTCATGATTATTTCAAAATTAAATTTTTATAAAAAAATATAATGAATTTTGAAAAAAGGATAATGTATTTGTATTTAGTAAATTTTATATTATATAATAAGGTAACATTAATATTTTACCAAAATTGTTAACAAAAATCATAAAATTAATTAACAAGATTAATGTAAAGAATTGGTTAACATGGGTGGTGTAATCTAAAAATATAAATATAAAAATGACATAAATATTGATATAAAATTTATTTCACATAAAATTGAAACCCTACAGTGTTTATGGATTGATTATATTTCATTTTCTGCCCATTTGGAATGTGAAAATTTTGTATACACCTTCCACTTTTGAAATATTAAACGTACGCCACTCACTTCTATTATAAAACATATCCCCTATAAAATACACATAAAACCATAAATATAGATCCCATATCCTTTTATGCATATTATGACATGAATTTAACACAAATTCATCATCAGATACAGACCAAGGATCATAATGTATAGTGTATTTTGAAAGATTGTCACAATATTAAAAACATTAAAACCAAAATGAAAACATATTTCATTTAATCTTCTTAATGACCTGCTAACATTTAATGAGATCTAAATTCTTTATAGGATAACATGTGGAATAAATTATTAAATAGATTAGCTATAAATCATTATAAGTTAATAAAACAAGGAATAAAGCATAACACATGTGTTTCCGACGCTTTCGTCGGGGCGCGCGCGTCCGTCTGCATGGGCGCGATAGGCGTTGCTTTTTGTTACCCTACATTCCCGCTTTCCAATAGTGGGTGACATTTTCTCCTTATTCAGGGACGTCTTCTCCATGATTGAAACGGGATGATGGTATGTCAGATCTTCCATCGGCGGATTCCTCCTCAAAACTCGTCTCAAAGTCAGGGTCTACCTCATAGATTTAATACGTTGTTTGTGAAACTCTTCCATGTGTCGTGTTTCCATGGATTCTGATTAATTACACTGCTTCTATCAGGACATTACAAGGTGTCCGGGCAGGGAAAAAACCTTCATTTGGGGGAGTAGTCGCATTGCAACATCACTAGCATGTCTGGACACTAGGGAATTGGCATGTCTGTATTTTTCCCCTTATTATAGTGCTTCTCTATGGTGCAGAAGTCCGATGCATCCCACATCAATTGTGGGGAATCATATGCCATTTTAATGTATCTAAGGTTTTCCTCAGCTTCCTATGTTTAACACGGGGTATGCTGCTAGTTTAACGTCTAACGAAGACGTGTTAGGTTGATCAGAACTCTAACTAGAGTGGATCAGATTTGAGAACCACCTTGAGGAATCACTGATATTGGGGCCAAAAAGTTGGTGGCTTCCCGAATACATCGAGTGGGGAATGAGGTGGCATGATCTCATAGAGATGTGGCAGCCAGAGTAAGAATCAGGATGGATAACAATTTTGGTCTTGGGCCTCGAAGAGACATTATACGTACCATGACTTTACATGGATAAAATCACTTGTAGTTCGGTAATGGATGCGAGTGAACCGACAAGAATGAGGAACTTGGTCCAATGAGTGATGGTCATGAACCTCATGGAAGCTTCCTACGTACCATGCCTTAGCACAAATCAAAGTCCACATAGTTTCGAATGGATGTGGGTGTCAGCGAACTGATGCGAAGATGGACTTGGTCCAATGGATTGTGGGCTTGATCCTCAATGAGGCATTCTACATACCATGACTTGACATGGATCAAAGTCCACATAGTTCATAATGGAAAAGGGGTTTTTTGACCAATGCGAAGGGGTGTCGGAACAACTTGGTGGTGGGATCACAACGGCTTACCGCTGGATTGGGTCATAGTTTAAGTTCATGTGGGGCGAGGGCATGTCGGAGAACCTACGTGAGGGGGGGACCTTGGTCCATTGGGAATTGGGATTGAACCTCATAGAGGATTCCTACGTACCATGACTTTACATGGATCAAATAACACATAGTTCAGAAAGGATTTCATCATCAAACCGACATGAAAGAGAACCCGAGGGTCCCCTGGTGGTGGGTTTGACCCTTGTGGAGGCATCCCACATACCATGCCTTGACACAGATCAATGTACTCATAGTTTGGGAGGTGTGGAATATAGTTTATTGTCATACAGGATGAGGGTGAACCAACATGAAGGAGGTCGGAACGTCCGAGTGGTGGGCTTGGACCTTGTGGAGGCTTCATACATACTATGCCTTGACATTGATCAATGTCCCTGTAGTTCAGGTGGTTGTTTGGGGCTTACACTCTAGGCTACCCAGGGTGTTGGTGAACCGATTTGAAGATGGTCGGGATGACTGGGTGGTGGGATTGAACCCCGTGGAGGCTTCCTATGTACCATTCCTTGACAGGGATCAATGTCCTCGTTGTTCCGATGTGCAGTTTAACATCATGTGGGATAGAGATTTTGGGGCATACGCTCTGAGGCGGCCTTAGGTGTGTCATGGTTGGTGCTCACTCTAAGACCATAGGAGTAATTCTTGGTGTGAGAAACAAGAGGTTGTAGGGACCTGACGATCACGTCGCGAAGGATGCTTCCGTGGGAAGCGAACTGGGTCTTACGCATTAGGCGGCCCACGGTGTTGGGACATACTCTAAGATGGAGGCCCGAGGGCAGAAAAGTGGATAGGGAGTGGGGAAGTACGGATGTGAATGCGTTCTACCTTCTGTATGGACTAGTGACATACACCAAGACGGTCTCCCTTCCCCCATGGAGAAACACCACTCCCAGAATGAGGATATCATCCCCTGGAGAGACCAGGGGGAGGGGGGCATGCAGAATGTCCATGGTGATGGCACCCCACATGAGAGGAACGGGGAAATGTCACAGTTTAACATCATGTTTTGAGGATGGGGATTCTTGGAAATTTAACATCTTGCAGCTCAGATGATGTGGCTTTACTCCACACCCCTAGGTAATACATAACCAGTACCCTCTTCTCCTTCTGGGAGGGATGGTACCGGCAATACCGTGTTGAAAGGGGGTTGTAGAGCGAAACATTGAGGGGTCTACACTAGCATGGCTATGAGAAGAAGTAATATCTATTTGACTGCCTATGCAATGAACCATTAGTCGAAGAAACTCCACGGATGGTATCGTCTAGGGTACTTTGAAGCCACATCATGCAAACCAGGAGGGTCGCACGAGAAAAGAAATTTCCAAGCAGAGGGGTCCATAGGTAGAGGCCTTGTGGAGCTCAGTTGCTCTTTGTGTTGAATGGAACATGCGATGGGGTGTTCTTCACGAAGTGGGGTGCTTTATCCTTATCCTGGGGAAGAGGTTCAAGTGGGAATGCTTCACGAAGTAGAAGGTTGTTCGTGTAGCATGACCTCACGGAGTATAGGTGCCTCGTGAAGCAAAGTGTCATGAAGCAGTGTGCTTTGCGAAGTACAGTGACCCTGCCATGGAATGGGGATCATGTGTACAAGAGGGGTGTTTTAGGAAACATAACCGCTCTGCGTCATCCTAGGTCACCATGGGGATCACCTTCCTTCGCGAAATCCCTTGGTCTTCGCGAAAGGAATCCCTCCCGGAAGAGGGGATCAAAACGAGACAATACAGAGGCACCTCACGAAGAAAAAATACCTCAAGTAGCTCATGATTCACAGAGCAAAGGGTGCTTCACTATTTGGGAGCTATGAAGGAAAAAGGTAGGATCATCCGTCCGTGAGGCTCAGGGGGAGATTGGTATTTGTAGGCATGGGGCGCCGTGATGCGGAGCTCACGCGACGCGAAGGGGGATTCGGTCTCTTCGCGGCGGGTCGCGAACGTCATCTGAGTTCACGGAGGCGTACCACTTATGTTGCTTTGCGGTAGGTCATGAACATAGTGGGAATTTGTGGGGCATCCCACCTCTCATTCTACGCGGAGTGTTTGAAAATGTTAGGGGTGTTCGCGGGAAGTCCTGCCTCTCTTGCTCAATGGCAGCCGCATTGCGTGGGGGGACTCCGAGTCTTGTCTTCGCGAGGAAGGCCATGTGGCCTTCTTTTCTTCATCCTTTTCATCCAATATTTTGTTTCCAACAAATCCCCCCCCCCACAAAAATAGAGCCACTGAGGGATCACGGGTTGAATTCTGAGGGAAATAGCCAAAATCATCAGCCGTTCGCGGTGCAGACTCGCGAAGATGGAGCGCGAGGCGGACAGGGGCCCTGCGGACTAGACACGCCATGAAGCTCCGTGCGGGTCGGATGCACCGTAATTCTCCGAGGGCTGTTGCCTATAAATAGGGGGGAAACCTCTATTTTTTATATTCCATTCATCGAGACATTGTCCTTTTTCTCTATTGATTCATGATTCTCTACGTACTCTGCGTTTGCTCTCCGCGAATCGGGCTCCGCGGAGAACCGCGAGTCTCTAACTCTGCGACTGCGCCAAGTGAATGTCTTCATGCCAACCGAGGCCAGGCTCTACAATTCGGCTTTTCGAAGGATCTCCGCCAATAGTCTTCATGACCCAAGATATAATATTTCCAAAGCCTTTAAAAAAATTGGCTCATCAAGAAGATGCCCATGGAGTGCTTGCAGACGCAGCCCAAAGGGATGATATGGCCAACTTCTTGGGTCGGGGGGAGATCATCTGAAGCCACACGAACCATAATTCTTTGATGAAGCTGTGATCAGAGAGCCATAAAAACTATCCACTGTGCAGGAAGCTTCCCTTGTATGGATTTGGGATGGGGGATGACTTCTTCAATCCTAAGGAGAGTAAGCACGAACTGGCTTGCTGGTTCAGAAGCACGCCATGCCAGCGTTATTGGATCAGGGTGGCTGATTGTCATGTGCACGAGGACTTCACACCTGTCACCACTGACTGTATGTAAAAACATTTGAACAACATTGAAGGGGATCCATTGCAATCGAAGACTTCTGCTCCCATGTACCACACAATACTGAAGGCAGCCTTGAGGGATTCGAAGAAAGGGTGGTCCGATGAGTGGGACCTATGCCAGGGCGGAAACTTCACCTATGATTAGGTATGGTCCTTCTGGGTAGGTTACTCATGCAAGGAATTTGTATTAGAGCTGAGGAGTGTGTGCTTGTATGAGGCAGCATGGACCTCCCAATTCCACATTTATCAACTGAAACAGCTGATGTCGGAGCTGTTGGTTAGATGGTCTTCTAGGACCAACACTTTTCACATACACCATGGGGAGGTTGGTGTCAGTCTGTGGGATGTCCATCAGATTTCAGGGGTCATGATCTGGGGGGATTTGTATGATGATTTCTTCCACATCATGAGCATGTGGGAAGATCCATAGCAGATACCGCGACTGGTGCTGGCATTGATGCGACTAGTCCCTGGAGTGGATAAAGAATCGATGAGAGATGTCCACTTCAAAAGTGGTTCAAGCAGTTCCTGAACTTCCTGGAAACTAAGAGTTTCCCTCGATTCCTCGAACTTGCCCAAATGGGCTCAGCGGGGCAAGGAGAACTCGTATTTGTGGCTCTTTGAGGATATCCAATGGAAGACCTAGGGTTTCAGTTTCAGCACAGAACATCGGCCAATAGTCAGACTGGTGGCGTTTATTGCGGCCCTTATCTATGGTTGGATCCTAATGGTGGGGGATACCAACATGGGGGTGTGGCCCAGGTAATTCATCAGGGAATCCATGCTGGCCACATGATGACAGTTCCATCTAGGGATTCCAATGCTCGCTAGATTGTACAGGATGTTACGGCAAGTTAGCGAGGTAAAGAAGCCGCTGAGGATATACAGGCCCTTCCATCTTCTTTGTGGGTGAATCGTGGCGCACATCAGGGGGTTTATGAATACCCAAACCCCATATCACCTCTGGGGTCAAACATCCTTCAATCCACCCGGAATTATTCCAGGAGAATTCCAGTCAAATTGACCATTCCCTTGGTGATGAACCGGGTGTGGAAGGTGGAGGAGTTTAATTTCCTCCCATTTCCCCTACCGACGTGGGTACTCACAAATGACGTTCAGGTGATGGAGGAGTACCAAGCCTATTTCATGGATTTTTTAGGTGGAGTCGTCGTGGCATAGGTGGACCATGATCCTCTTTGCGATCCGTACAACCCGCACCAGTTCACGATGTAATTCGGGTGCCTGCGGCAGATGACCACTCATGTCTACTGGGAGGTGAGCCATGATGAGGACCCGTGTGTAATGAGGCAATTGTGGATCATGTTCTCACTGGAAGACAAGAAAATGCGAAATGAATTGCCTCCACCTACCATCACCTTTGGATTGGTGAAGAATTATGCCATAAGCAGGGAGGCGGCTTATCAGAGGGAAATGATGAAGTAGAAAACCGTTCGAGCTGGTGATGGCGGGCCTCCCCTATCCCTAGGTCGGGGTTAGAGGGCAGCAAGGGACTCTCGCGGTGGCCAGGCTACCATGGAGGCGAGACTTGCACCACCTGAGGGTGAGGCAATAGCGGTGGATCCAGCAACATCAGTGGATCCGATGGTCTTGGAAGAGTAATTCAATTTGGAGGGGCAGCCACCGATTGGATTCAGCAGGATATCCACTCAGGCTCTAGGGATGCGGTTGCACCATATCGACATTCAAGAGAATGATATTTTCCTGGAGGCCTGGGACATTTGGGATGTCAACCGATAAAACCTCACTTCGACCGAGATGTGGGAACACTTGAACCGCCTCAGGATGGATTTACTGAGTATAGGCCCTATCCGGGATGGTTTCGTAGTGTCTCTGGTGGAGGCGGAGCAATATTTGGATGTGATGGAGGAAATCATACATTCCAGTTGTTCCTTGCATCCATTGATAGACCGGGTGGGGGTACTGTTGGATCAGATAGTCCCCCCACTACTATCGGCCGCCAAGTTGATGGAGTGGTTCCCCATATCATAAGATTCAGATGAATCCTCCTCGGGGGGAAGAGGCCAGTGGAGGGTGCCTGTTGGAGGAAGGGAAAGTATGTGAACAAGACTCAGATCTCGATGATTTTGTTGATGCTCTCGAGGTAATATTCATTGTTTATTTCATTGGGGACCGCTCCCAGGCCATTATGGACCTCATGCCAACATCTGAACCATTCAAGAGGTACTTTTACATAGTCTTCTCTCTCACCCTTCAGTGGGTGGTGAAGTTGGACCCTCAGAACCCAAACATGTGGGAACGTCCGGTTCTATGTCTGGCGGGGCTAGGGCACCCGAGTTGGATCCTTTAGAATCTCTGGACCTCCCCAAAATATAAGGAGGGCCATACTTCGGGGTCCCTTCAGCACCAACTCAGGAGCAGTATCAGGAGGTCATTCTCTGCAGGTCCCCTCCACTAAATTCATTACTGTCACATGTTGGTCGTACAAGCTAACATCCACACATTTCTCTTTCACGTATAGTTATTCGACTGGCATGGGCTGCTGTGGAGAGGATGGTTGGTATTTATGGCGGCGCCCCTCCCAGAGGCATGCCAGTAATCATGGAGATAGTTTCCCCACCCACCCAAGCTACAGTTCCCCCTATCCTTGGCGGGACCACCAGTGGGGTCGTGCCTGAGTTCATTGAGGTGGGGTCTGACGACGAGTATTGACCGATCAACCCAAGTCCCTAAATGCATGAGGTGATGCCAAATGTCGCACTTGATCCAATGCCCGATGTAGATCCCTCTGAATATTTCTTGAGGGCGTACCATGCATATGATCCTACCAACCACACAGATTGGGATGATACGGCCACTGATGAAGAGGACAACGACATAGTCCACTACCGATCATGGAAGAATATTGTGCGCTTTATCAAAAAGACCCCAAAAGTATTATGTCTAGATGAGATGGATAGGCTTTTCTCGTGTCTGCATGATCACTGTGCTGGGGGAGTTGATGCCTAACATCCTCACCTGCTCATCTGAGTTCTCATGGTGGAGAAGATCCGGGAGTATGATCGTGGCCTCAGCGTGGGATAGCCACAGATGAATGCAATGAACATCATGAAGCTTAGGGAGGATGAAGATGAGATCTGATGGCTACGGATCCGGGCGGATGAGCACTCTGCCTCCCTTAATGCACAATCAAAGCTGATCTGGCAATTTAAGGACCAGTTGGTAGAGGCAGAAGAGAGACTGAGGAAAGCTTCCAAAGAAATGGCTGTCATTCAAGCTGAAAAAATGTGGACCCAAACTGAGGCTGAAAAATTTCACCCCATCACTGCTGAGGAGGAGCGGGAGATGATCCGGTGACAGCAACTCCTAGATTCCAAAATTCAGAGGGTGGCGGAGCGGCAATGCTCCTTTGACAGGGTCAACCCATCCATGGGAGAAATAACCCCCCCGAGTGTTGTAAGGATCAAAAACTCTCAATCATACTTTCATGTTTTGATTCTTGAATACACGAGTTTCATTATCAAGGATGGATTTAGAACAATCGATGAGTCGTTCTTCTAGTGTGATCTGATGCGCGAGGGGGATAATGCCAGGGGCGTTGGGATTAGTCTGAACACAGGGAAGTGGGAGGGGTGAATCACGATACCCAATATTTGGAAATCTATGAGGGTGGCATGACAATGTAGGATAGATGTTGACTGTGGCGAAAACGCAGTATCCATATTGAATCGGCCTAAAATGGGGACAACAAATGAGGGCCAACCGCTGAACATGTTCGCAACACAGGGCCTAGATCATGTATAGTCGATCAGTCTTTTGGGACATTGGCCCAGGATAGAAGGTGGGCCATTGGTCGAGCATCCATACTATTAGGGTGTCCTTTAAAACATGTCCAGTCTTCCAGAACATTGGCCCAAGACAGCAGGCGGACCATAGCTCAATCATCCATACCATTAGGGGGTTCCTCCAGACAAGAAAGTGGACGAGGGTCCAAATAAGGGGGGAACGCAAAGAGTGGAATGTAGAGTGAGGGTTTTTTTGAACAGAATCCAACACTCTTGAGGTTACACCATCATGGTTGAAGAAAACTGGATGGACGCATCAGTTTGATCGTGGATCATTCCTTCTTTTAGACAGGGCCTCTCTGGAGAGGTGGGATGTCGCTTCCCAATATCATCGTGGGGCTTCCCGAACATGTTTAGGGAAAAATTGCAGTTACATAGTTCCCCCAAGGGGTCAGGCCAGGGGGTTGGAAATGGGGACGAACATGACTTATGATTCCTCTGTCTAGACCATGGGTGAAATGTTGGGGTGTCCCTACGTATCTAATGAGGATGGGAATCAATCCGTACATAGTTATGGAAGTGCAATGTAGTCATGGACCAACTATAATAGGTGAAATCCCCTCTGGTGGAGGCACTAGTGCATCCCATGATCAACATGGGGCATCATGAACTTGTTTATGGTAGGAAAGTGGTTTAGTGTCATGCGTTGAGGACATATGGACTCCTTCAGTGTAACATCATACGATATGACGTGGAATGAAAGGGAAGATCACATGGAGCATGTGGTGTGGTAGCTATGAAACCGACGTGAATGAGGACTTGGAGTCCAAATCACACCACGTACCCCTGGAGGAAACTCTACAGGTTCGGGGACCAAGAGTGAGAATTAGGCTGGGCCCGAAGCGTAGTGGTAGGGAATTCCTACGTACCCCATGTGGATGGGAATCAAGCCATATGTAGTTCTGAATGCACAATTTAATGTCATGTGGGATGATGAGAAGCCTGGCCACATTGGTATACATCCTACCAAAACTACTAAGCCCATGTGAGTCATGCTCGGAGTGGGAAACAAGAAGTAATGGTGAGACATTCCTGACACAGGAAGGGGTATGATAGGATGGAGGGATTCCTGGTGAATATCGGCCCAATGATGCTAACTCGTCCATGAAGGAACCTAGACGCGTGAAGAGATACATCCAAGTATTTAAGAATTCCACTTGAACATGAGGAATTGGAAATGTGTGAATTATGAAGCTCTAAATATAGACCACAATGATGATGTCATGATGATGGAGGATAACCGATGACCGTGGCTAAAATGAAACATCCATATCACATTTTCCTAGAATGGGGATAGACAAATGAGGGTCGATTGTTGACCATGTTCGAAACACGGGACCATGTCAGAATTGTTGTCAGTAATCTGTAGGGACGTTGGCCTGAAACGATTGGAGAGCCATTAGGCCCAACATCCATGGAGAGCACTAAAGCCTAGAACCAATTTCATCCAATGGTCCTTTTTGATATGGAATAGGATGAGGATCCAAATAGTGATCACACAAATCCAGGACATGGAATGAGAGGAATGTCTCCATGAAAACTCTACACTTCGGGCTCTTTGTCAAAACAAATCTAAATACATTAATGAGGCATATTAGATAGAGGGAGTCAATTCCCTTCCCATAGGGAGATCTTAGTTTAGGGTTGTAGACTTCGGAACATGGGTGGGAGGAAATACATGAGGCACGTGGTGGGATAACTCAAATACCTGACGTGAATGGGAACCTGGGGTTCCGACCACCACATGTTTCTCTGTGAGTTTTAGGTCAATGGACTGAAAACGAGAGTTGATCTGGGGCTGAATCAAAGTGAAAAGGTATTCCTATGTACCCTATCAGTATGGGGATCAATCTACATGTAGTTATTTATGGTGGCACAACACGGTAATTTACCTATGCTAAAGATGAAAGGGGGCGTAGGCCTGGCCCTCGCACTAAGAGAAGCGTTATTTGGGAAATCTTGTCTGTCCTTTAAGGTGAGTGGTTTTTTTATGAAGAAATATGCCTTTGGAAGAAAGCCCTGGTGTCACCAGAAGAATCAAGCTGTAGTAGGCATTGAAAAATAGCATTGCATATGACCAACACCCAACATGAAATCCTCTATGATGAGGTCATCAAAATACAGTGACGTTTCTTATCGTGTGGACATGATGATAATTTCACAATTTAGGGTCATGTGATAGGACCCATCATGAATTTTAACATCATGCAGTGTAGATATAGCAGAGACTATGCTAGATGGGGAATTTGTACGGTGCCATGAAACATTGCCGACGTGGATGGGGACATGATCCCTCATGATACAGTGCACAATTACATGATATGAACCTCGGTCCAAGGGGCCCAAATAGGGGTAAAAAGGAAAGGGTCATGAAGAACTAGCTCCCAACTGATCCAGACTCAAAAACTAGATGTTCGAGTGACGCATCACATCCCATGGGGATGTTGATCGAGCCACCCATATCCCTGAATAGATATTTTAGTTTATGGTCTGAGAGCTTGGACTGTGGGAGCCCCGAAGGACACCGTATTGCAGCTTTGTCCCCCTGACGTGTAATGGTTCACTGAGGGATAGTGCCAATAGTGTCGAGATTCCACCTGGACATGAGGGGTTGGAATATAATGTGAATCATGCAACCAATATTCATGGCCGGATGCAGATGGCGTGACGATGGAGGATTACTCTTGACCAATCTCGCAACACAGCATCCTTTTGCGTTAGCCTAAAGTGGGGAAAAACAAATGAACATCGACCGCTGACCATGTTCAAAACGTGGGATTTGTATCAATTTGTTTTCTAAAACCCTCAGGGGAATTGGCCCGTAATGGTAGGAGAGTCCTTAAGCTTAGTATCCATGCTGTTCTTAGGGGTCCCTCCGGGTGTGAAAGATGAT
This sequence comes from Viscum album, assembly GCA_963277665.1. Classification (NCBI taxonomy): domain Eukaryota; kingdom Viridiplantae; phylum Streptophyta; class Magnoliopsida; order Santalales; family Viscaceae; genus Viscum; species Viscum album. The sequence continues at coordinate 21,678,912 of OY728120.1, read as the reverse complement.
GAAAGCCCTGATGAAGGAGAACACAAAGCATGACATGTGGAAAGAATCTGACCAAGTGGAATCTGACACTCTCAGTCCAAGGCCAAAGTACTCTTAACACATGGTAGAACCACTGCAAGGGGTCGAGGGACTCAACTTGAGGGCGGCCAAGAGATGGCGGATTCCCGGGAGATGGGGGGTATGGTTCCAGAAACCCTGTACCACACCTATATATCCCCCTCGTGGAGAGGGACATGCCAAGGGGCTTAGGTGACCAGAATATCGGGATATCACTATGAGGTGGTGCTGGACCCAATTTCTAGACATTCGGGTGGAACTACGTATCCCATAAGGATGGGAATCAAGCCACACGTAGTTCTAGAAAGGTGCCTCTTAATGTCATGGTGTATAGGAAATAGGAGGGCTAATTTTTAGAATGGGGTATGCGTGGTGCAGCTATTGAAAACCTAACATGAATGAGGACATAGTCTTGTACCATATCATGTCATACTGTAATCAATGTCTAGAAGGAAGGACAGAAGAGGAAAATTATCAAAACTCTGGATGGACCCTTAGACCATGGGGTCTGTGCATTCCTACATATCCCATTAGGATGGGAATGCAGGTCACACATAGTTCTGAGGAGATCATAATTTATGGTCTTAGAGCTCAGACCCTGGAGGGATGGTAGTTTTCCAAGAAAGCATACACCTCAACCCAATCCCTAAGACCACGTGAGTCAAACTCGGTGTAAGAAACAAGGGTGGAAGATACATATCAAAATACCTGGAACGTCCATAAAAGGGAAACCAGTGTAGAGCCCTGAGGGACGCCCTTGCTGCATCTTTTGTCCTTCTAACATGTAAGTGCACACTGAGGATTAGTATCAAGAGATTCAGAGCTCTACTTGGACATTATGAGGAAGAGAAAGATGTGAATCGTGTGACAGACATTTTGGGCTTAAGGAGGTTGGCGTGGATACGGAGGATAACTTTTAATCCTGGAGGAAAAATAGTCTCCATGTCGCATTTTCCTAATGTGGGAACAAGAAATGAGCATCGACCACTAACCATATTCACAACATGGGATTTGTATCAATTTTTTGTCCAAAACCCTCTGTGGTTTTGGCCCGTAACGGTAAAAGAGCCCTTAATCATAGTATCCATGCTGTTTGGGGCCTATAATTGTAGGAGAGCCCTTAGGCCTAGCATCCATACCACTCGGGGGGTCCCATCGTTTGTGAAAGGTGATGGAATCCCTAGTGAAGGAGAACACAAATCCGGAAGAGTAGGTGGAAACATGTTCGAGTAAAGTCTTACACTCTAGGTAATAAACCATAGTACGCTCAGGCAAATTGGTGGACCACCGAAAAGGGTCGATGAAACGGCTCAGGGGTGGTTGGACAAGGGGCCATGGTGGGATGTATATTTCTGGGAGATAGGGCTGGACTCGAAGTCTAGACATTCGTGTGGCCATACGTATCCCATAAGGATGGGAATCAAGCCACACACAGTTCTTGAAATTTAGTTTTATGTCATGTCGAACTAAGAGGGGAGTAAGATACCCTCAAACAAGGGAGGTGTATGTTAGTACTAATAAACCGACATGAATGAGTACATAATCCCATACCACCCCATAAGCTACCATAAGAGAGGAACTAGGCTGGTGGCCAAAAAAGGCCAAGCGGCCTGATAGTTGGGCTTTGGTCAGGAAGGCCTGGCCTGCTCGCAGTTTAACATCTTGAAGTGAGGATGAAGGTCAGGGAATAGGATTCCCTGGACATGGGAGTTGTACAACATGAAAAATAACCCGATGTGAATGAGGCCGTAATCCCACACCACACCATACACTCCATGTATGAACATGGGCTAAGGGGCCCGAGATGGACAAGGGGCCTGAGGCTAGGCCTTGGTCAGGAAGGCCTGACCAGCTTTCATTTTATCATCATGCACAGAGGACGGGGGCTGGGTAAGGTGTCTCTTCTATGGTGTGTATGGTACAGATAGTAACTCAACGTGAATGAGGACGTAATCCCACACCACACTGCACAATCCCATCATATAGAACTTGGGCTATGGGCCCGACAGTTGTCCTTGCCTGGAAAGAGTTCTTTGCTTCGGGACGGGGCAGAACGAATAACTACACTTGATGTTTGGGAAATCTTGGGGTGGACCCAAAGATTCAAGGCGGCTATTGACCATGTTCTAAACACATCATCCCTATGGTGACCTGATATTGAAGAAACAAAGGAGCATCGACCACTGACCACATTCGAAATGCGGGATTTGTATCGGCTTGTTGCTCGGCACCCTCTAGGGCGATGGCCTGAAATGGTATATGGCCCTTAGTTCTGGTATCCATTCCATTCAGGGGCCCTTCCGGACGTGAAAGGTGATGGAATATCAGTCAAGGAGTTGGTGAATCATAGTTGTACCCATCGATGAAAGAGTCGAACTTCTCCAGGGAGGAGGACGTACAGCCAGATCGAGACTAGCTCAATGTGAATTAAGACGAAAGTATGCACCCTGCCATATGTCTTGGCCCAAGGGGAAGATTTGGGATTTTGGGCTGGGCCAACAATCAAAATGTCCGGGCATTCCTACGTATCCCATGAGGATGGGAATCAAGCCATTTATAGTACTTGAATTCCATGATGTATAACATCGTGCGGTGATGACTGGGGAGGATTGAGGAATGGCTGTGGTCACATGGTGTGACCATTATAATCCTCATATGAGTGGGGCTATAAAAGACTACTCTAAATCAATCGAGGATCCTCTGAGGAAGCTATACTGAGAGGGGATAGTCAATGAGAAGAGTTTGGGCCTGGGCTCAAAATGAATCATTGGAGTGTTCCTGCGTATCCCATGAGGATGAGAATCAATCCATACGTAGTTCTAGAAGCACAGTTTGACGTCATTTAGGACGATGAAATGCATCTCATCTGGGGATGTGTACGGTACGACAAGAAACCCAATGTGAATGAGGACATAATCACATACCACCCCATACAATCCCACAAGAGAGCCTGGATCGGGGAAAAGCGATGGGGCCTAAGGCTAGGCCTGGCCACCTTGCAGTTTAACCTCTTGCAGTGAGGATGAGGGTTGGGGGCCCGAGAAAGCCAAGGGGCCTGAGGATGGGCCTGACCAGCTTGTAGTTTAACATCTTACAGGGAGGATGGGGGTCGGGGGCCTGAAAAGTCCAATGGTCCTGAGGTTAGGCCTTAGATAGGATGGCCTGACCAGCTTGCAATTTAACATGTTGCAGTGAGGACAAGGAGATTATAAGGTTTCTCATCTGAGGATGTGTACAACATGGTGAATGACCCGACATGAATGGGGATGTAACCCCATACCACATCGCACAATCCCATAAGAGAGAACATGGACCGGAGGCCCGAAAATTCGAAGGGGCCTGAGGCTGGGCCACGAATTAGAGGTTCTCACATATTTGCAGATTAATGTCATGTGGGAGAAATGCTGAATGGTTATACTTCCTTCAGTTGGGATGGATCACATAGTTTAACGCCGTGTGATATAGATGGATGTGATCATAGATTAATTTCATAGAGCACAGACAGTTTTGTAGTTTATTGTATTGCAGGATGATAATGAGAAGTTTATCGCCATGACAAAAGATGATGTAGTTTAACGTTAGGCAGGACGATGATGTAGTTTAATGTCATGCAGGAACGTCCAGTTTATGGTAATGTCGGACCATATAGTTTAAGGTCGTGTGGGACCAGGGTGCAGTTTAGGGTCATGCGGGACCAGAGTGTAGTTTAGAGTCATGCGGGACCAAGGTTCACTTTAGGGTCGTGCGGGACCTGGGTGCAGTTTATGGTCATGCAGGACCATAGTGCAGTTTAGAGTCATGTGGGACCTGGGTGCAGTTTACGGTCATGCAGAACCTGGGTGCAGTTTAGGGTCATAAGGGACCAGGGTGCAGTTTAGGGTCATGCGGGACCAGGGTGCAGTTAAGGGTCATGCGAGACCCGAGTGCAGTTAAGGTTCATGTAGGACCAAGGTAAAGTTTAGGGTCATGCATGACTAGGGTGCAGTTTAGGTTCATGCGGGACCTGGGTGCAGATTTGGGTCATGCAGGACCCGGGTGCTCCGACAATGTATTGGTTGAGGAACTTGGCATTGGTGGGGGGAGTTATGTGCTCAAAATCCAGGGTTACCAAGGATTATGCTCCATTGGGGTAGACCTTATGAATTATGTATGGTCCTTCCCATTTGGGCTCTAGCTTGGGTGGTTTCCTGCCGGGGATCTTTGGCGCTCGGAGGGCCAATACTAGGTCGCCTTGCTGAAATGATCGAAAGTGAAACTTATTTTTTAAGGCTCTGGCTATCTTTTTCTGGTGCCTTTCTAGATCTTTCAAGGCACAAAGCCTATTCTCATCGAGTGATTCTAATTCAGATAGATGGATTTCTTCCACCTTATCTAGCGCCTTCAGGTCTTAGACTGCAGTGCATAACGATGGAAGCAGGATCTTGATGGGCAAGATGGCCTCTGTCCCATACACCAGGGAATATGGAGTCACTTGGGTCGAATTGAGAATCGTTGTCTGATACCCCTAGAGGGCATTGGAGAGCTTTTTCGGCCATCTTTTCTTGTTCTGGACAACCATTTTCTGCAAAATTTTAGGAAGGGTTTTGTTGAATGCCTCAATCAGTCCATTTTCAAGTGGGTGATAGCGAGAGGAATGGTTGATAAGAATATTGTAATTGTCATTCAATTTCTTCATCTCGGCTGCTCAGAATATGGTGCCATTATCGGGGACGACAGCTTCAGGGACTCCAAAATTATGGATGATATTAGAGCTCATGAAGTCAACAATTGAACATGCCTTGACCACTTTGAGCGGGACTACCTTCTCCAACTTTGAAATGAAATCTTTAGCGGTCAGGATGAACCTACACTAGCGAGCTGACGCCAGGGGATATGGTCCCATGATATCGAGTCCCCACACTGCAAAAGTCCAAGAGTACATGGTGGAGCGGAGAGGCTCTAGCGGACGATGAAGGAAGATAGCATGAAATTGGCACACATGGAATCTCTTGGAAAACTCTATACAATCATGGATCATAGAGGGCCAGTAGTACCCTAGTCTCCGGACCTGATGAGACAGCTTTGGCCCAGCCTGGTGGGCACCACAGGCACTGGTATGAACCTCTTTCATGACCTTAGAAATATCATCTCCTTGAATATAATGGAGGATAACACCATTGAAGCCCCGCTTATAAAGGATCGTCCCAAGACTGGGACAACTTTGGAGAGTAAACTATAGTGCACGGCATCGGATTCGCTTACGCTCAGCCAGATCATCTTGGAGGGAACCATTTTTGAGATACTCGACAAAAGGTGCCCTCCAGTCGGGAGTGGCCTCAACCACTGGATCTGAAGAACCTCAGGCTCTTGGAGTGGAGGATTTGGTGGTAAGAGGGCTTACTAGTAGGCTGTCATCGTCCTCTGGGGTGATGGGGGTGATGACTCTCTGGCGTGCCACATGTATAATTAGATCATCCTGCTCCAGTTCATCAAGTGATGCAGCTAGTCCAGCCAAAGAATCCGCTCGACCATTATGTGACTGAGGAACACGGTTAGCCTCTGGTCGAGAAGGGTACCATGACATTAGACGGAGGTTTCACACTAATAATGGCACGAGCTCTGACTTTCCGACAACATAGTCACCATTGACATGCTTGTTGCCTAGTTCGGAATCCCCTTTCACGAGAAAATGGGGTACATCGATCTCAAGGGCCAACATGAGGCCAGTGATGGGAGTTTGATACTCTACCTCGTTGTTGGTGAGGCCTTCTCACAACAGGAATGAGTATGGCAAAATGGCTTGTGCCGGAGTGATTAAGACGACACCAAGACCCACTCTGTTGAGCTTATGATCATTGAGCATCCTACCGGTGGGGCTCCGGGAGGCACCGTCGATGTGAATTTCCCAAAATGAGAAGACATAATTGACTGAGAGGATTTTCTCATCAGGAAAATCCTAGTCCAGGGATTGATATATGGAAGTTGGATGGTTAGCTAGGAAGTCTTCCAATGCATGAACCCTGATAGCTTTCTAGGCCACAAACCTAATGTCGAGCTGCTGTAGGATCACCGCCCACCACGCTAGTCAGCCAGTCAACATGGGGTGGTTCAGACTGTACTTCAGTGGGTCTACCAGAGGGACCCACTATAACTCAGGGTGCTGCAGATAATTTCACAATTTATCTACAACAAACACAAGCACAAGGAAGATCTTCTTGATACGAGAGTATCTATTCTCCGTATTGCGGATAATGCGGTTGAGGTAGTAGAGGATGTTCTCTGTCCCCTCATTGTTCTTCTGGGCGAGCAGGGGGCCGAGAGACTATTCCAAGGCAGTCACATAAAGGGCCGGTAGCTTTCTGGCGATGGGTGACACCAGGAACGAAGGCTGGAGAAGATACCGCTTGATTTCCTTGAAGTCGGTCTGACAATCTTCATCCAATTCATTGGCAGGGAATTTTATCATGAGTAGGGAAAAGGTCTTACAATTTCCACCCAGATTTGCAATGAATTGGAGTATGTAGGCTATGTGGCCTTTAATACATCTAAGCACATGAATATTACTCAGGGTAGGCATCTGGCTGATGGCTTTGATCTTCTCTGGGTCGATCTCGATACCTCGTTATCTAACAAAAAATATGAGAAACTTCCCAGAGGTGACCCTAAACACACACTTAAGTAGTTTCATCTTCAGGTGGCTGGAGCAGAGGAAACCGAAAACATACTAAAGGTACATTATATTGTCCTGGGGTTGGTGGTATTTGACTTCCAGATCATCCACATAGCATTCCAACAATGTTCCCAGAATTGGATTAAATATGTGATGCATTTCCCGCTGATAGGTGGAACCTACATTTTCATGCCGAAGGGCATAACCTGGTAACATAAAGTACATTGAGGGGCTCTAAATGCAGTTTAAATCTTGTCTTCGGGGGCTATCCATATCTGGTTGTACCCAAATTGCCCATCCATGAAAGAGAGGGCTTAGAACCCGTCCGTGGAATCAATCAACACTTCTATCACAGGGAGGGAAATGTCATCCTTTGGACAGTTGCGGTTGAGATCGCTGAAGTCGATACAGACTCTGATCAACCCGTTCTTCTTCCTAACTGGCACAATGTTGTCTAGCCACATGGGGTACTAGACATCCATGACGAAGTTGGATTTTATAATCATGTAAAATTCGGCCTCAAACATGGCGGCACAGATCAATGTGGGTCTCGGATCTGCCTCGCTACCAAGGTTCACCTGGACAGTTCATCGATCGTGGTAGAAATGCCTTCTTCAAAGGTAGGAGGATCATCCTCTAAATCCTATTCTCCACTTGTGGAGGGATCTTCTGTAGGGGGAGTTGTCTCTGAGCCAACAGACTCTTATGGGAGGCTGGTGCAGGTTTGAGTGGCAGTGGTCATCGTATTCGGAGATTCATGCGCCACTGAGACCATAGCGATGAAGGTAGTCGATCCAATCACATTTGGTCTTCAGCCCATGGGGCCGTGCATGATTACATCAAAGAATTAGTGGCACGTTGTCTTGATATGGTTAATTCCAGCCTTGTGGAATAGACATGTATGACATACCGCCATTTCCCTGAGCCTAACATCCCGATACCATTCAAGGGTATGAGGTTATTGGATCACCTGAGCCTGGTTGGTGTAGAAGTACGATGTGATTTTCCACCATTGATTGGACATGTGAATATTTATTCCTCTTATACACTAAATGACAAAGAATTACCCCATTTTGGATGTCATAGCCTCCAACCGATGGATCGGGAAGATGTAGGCATCATCCAGACCTGCCCAGGGATCACTTGTGATTGGGGCAGGTTCAACATCACATTCCAGAATCTACCTATCCTTGCTCTTATAGTCGTCCACATCCATATAACAGGATTAAAAAGAGGTTAACAGAGACACATCTCCTTGGAGCCCACATACTCAACCATTGAGGGAGTATATGAGGCATTGATGATACGATGAAATGACTATTTCATGTAGGGGGATCCATGGCCAACTCATCAATGCGTTGTACGCGGTGTCATGAGAGATAACCATGAATTTGGTACTGGAAATTCGGCCACCAAACTGGGTCTTCAAATGGATCTTGGTGACTAGGGCATGCTCAGTCCTGTCATATCCCTAGATTCGGAGGTCGGAGAGAGTTAGATCATCCCCGAACAACCATAGCTTCTGCAATGTATGAGTCAGGATCATGTTAATCCCAGAACCCGTGTCAACAAGACAGCGGTGGACTTCCACACAATTGAACTGGAAAGTTATGTATAGTGGAATAATGTGCCCCTGTATAGGAGGGTCATCATCTTCACCATAGAACGAGATAACTGCCTAGCATTCGATGTTCTCAATTTCCTCGGCGTGGAAGACTTCTGCAGCTGCTACCTCCGTCTCAAACTGGAGGGGGCTCCTTAGGGCCACAGAGAGCTCCTGACGCATTTCAGACGACAGGTGAAGGGCCTCAAGGATAGAATTACTCACTATAATTCCATCAAGATGCTTCAGAACATCATAATTCTAGGCCAGACGAGAGACTATACTTACAGGAGGCCGCTATTCAATTGGAGGCACGGTGGGCCTTGCTGGCTGGCTAGTGCTAGGTACGTCCCATTTCTCCCTAGTCAAGGCCTGAGGAGTAGCTTTTGGATGAGAGATAGATGGTTGAGATTGTCTTGTAGTAGGTAGAGACTTTCCGCAGTACAGATGATGCACCTCTTCCTGATCTAGCAGCACAATCGGTGCTGGAGGAAGATATGAGGGCACCAGATGAGGAGGTTACGCGTGCTGAGATCTTCACTGGTCCTGCTATCTAGTTTTAGTAGCATGCACAGACTGGATGGAGGTGCCAAATGATGCACCCCAATGACCCATGATGTCCTAGCTCCACTGACGTTGACGTCGACCGGGGATATTAGGGAGGTTCGACTGGTGTTCCCACTCGTCGAGAGTAATATAGGGATTTACCAACTCCACGGTATTAAACGAAGTGTACCCCTGACTGTTGTTTGACGAATCATCCACCACTGGGTGGATTCTTGAAGGAATCCCTATTTCAGGGAGCATGAAGTCCCCTAGAGTGATGGATGACAATGACATTGGTGGAGTGCGATGCTTCTTCTTGCGCCACCGCTACTTGATTTTTTTGGAAAAGGCCGGCTGAGATGATGATGCAGTGGTGCTGGATATAGCCTCTGAAGGCTTCGGCTGATTCAGGAATTACCGAATAATACCATCGCAATGATCGAATCTTTTTCTAGCCATCCAGTCATTGTATTTCTGGGATCCGCAGTTGGGAACCTGCTTCCACTCACCTTTGTCGTCTCTACCGCTTTCTGACTTCACAAAGACACCTGCCACTTGTTCTGGGGTCGGGCCCAGCCTGAAAAAGTTGTTTTGGACCTGGCCTTGGATCCATTCTTTAAACACATAGAACTGCTTGAGGGTGTGACACAGAATCCAATGATAGGGTCAGTAGTTGGGTCGATCGGTGAAATTCACCTATACCAACCTTCTGTACTTGGGTAAGTGCACTATCCCCTGCTCAAGGGTACTACAGAAGTAACTGGGGACCTGAGTCTCATTGAATGACTAAGTCTGGTGACTTCGTTCCAAATAGGGTGATCTGGGAGCCTGGACCTAACGAGGGTCCGGAGGAGCCTTCCGAGGCGGAAGAGCCTAATTGTCCCGCCTAACTGGCGGTGTCGCATTTCGTAGGGGAACCTTCCAATTCTATGGCAGTTGCTGCTAGGAAGGAGGCTGTGCCTGAGGTGAAGGTCCTTTGCGAGGTTGTTGGTCCGGTGCCACTGGCAGCAGTTCTAGCTATCTGGGGGCCTCTATCTAGGCCACAATAGCAGGCTCAGCTTTGGCATCTCTCCTTGCTGGGATCATAAGGGGCAGAGGACGTGACTGATTAGCCTGTTGGAGAGCTTCCTCGAGGCACTGGGACTTATCTGAGATATCACTAAACCATCCAGAGTAATTCGTGAGTGATCAGGGAAGGAACCATTTCCGTTTTGACATTCCCAACACATTGCATAATTAGTTACTGTTGATTCAGTGTCATGTCAGGGGATTACTTGAGCCCCTTCCACCAGGCGATGAAGTTCCCGAATCTCTCACCAGGCCATTGTATGCACTTGAAGAGGTCTGTGATACTGGTAATTTATGTGGTGGAGCTGAACTGGTATTGGAATTGGTGCCAAAGATCCTCCCAGCCAGTCATCGATCCAATAGGGAGCATGCTATACCAGATGAATGTAGGGCCCTCCAATGTCTGCACAAAACATCAGATCATGGCAGCTTCCTATTATGATGGGTTCCCCAACATGGGGCAATACATGGAGGAAAGATGTGCTATGTACTTTGGCGGGACCCATATCTAGTTAATGGTCATGAAAGTGGGATTTCAAAAACCTGGAGGTGGAGGAATATCATCCACCCACGTGGGATACGGCTTGCCATCTGGTGGGACTGCCACCTGCTGTGTTTCCAACGCTTCGATACGGGTGATGAGTGCTGCTATAGGATCATATGGGTGAGGCTCTCTATCCTGATGGTGATACCTAACCATGAGTGCATTACTGGGCTCCTCGACACGGTAGATGACTTCAACGGCTCGTGGAGTGGCTGGTGGAACGGCCTGTGGGGCAGTTGGGGGAACCCGAGCAGGATTCATCTGATTGTCGCACCGTTTGGGGGGTATGGTGAGACGTATCGTGCCCTCTTGCCGTGAATTCTGAATTCATCCCTATCCACAAGAGAGGAATGATCAGGGTTTCTTGGAGGTTTCTCGACAGGGGGATATTGTTCATGCCCTGGCCTATGATTTCCATAATCAGGTCACCACTCTATAGCGTGGTCAGCTAGGAGTTCGTCGACCAGCCTCTTATGCTCGGAATGTTATAGGTGCAACGCGGCCTTCTAGGGGTCTTCATCCGTCTTCTTCACTAAGGAGGATGGGTCGAAGTGCTTGATAGCTCTAACATGCTATTTAACCTTTCCGACATTCCGGCTAAGAACCAACGACTCAGTGGGTGTAGGGAGACCTAAGAGGTTCCTCTGCTGATGGGTAATCATCCCTTATGGGTCCAACAATTGTGGCACATCATCAGTGGTTAAGTATCCATCAAGAAATTCCAGGTCAACCTCATTTTACACTATGTTATCCATTTGGACCGTGACACTTCCTGGGGGCATGTCCTCGACATCGAAAAGCGATTCGGGCTGCCGTCAAATTTTGCTAAAGATAAGGGTATTGTATTTCCCCCAGCCATAGACTTGCATGTGGGGGGTATCCTCCCTAATGATCTTGAGGAGTACCTTGAAACTCGGAATACATTTTTGTTGGAAGTTCATCTGGAGACCTGGTGACTCAGTGCGCTAGGCCACAGGGAGTGCGGCCAAATCGACCAGACGACATTGCTCGCTGATTTCCTCGAAGTGCACTAGGATCCTAGGGTACACCACTTGACAATAACGAAGACAGAAGTGCGTTGTACATAGGGTGTGACGGAAGCACCCGACTTCCTCTGGGGTGTGGGATTCCAATGCACGAATGTTCGATGATGCCACCAGCTAGAACTTTTTCGGGAAATGATCCTCTAAGAGAATGTTCCAGAAGCTCCTGGGTTCATTTTCAGGGTCTGGCCCACTATTTCCCCACTCGTCAACCAGAGGTGGATGAGGAATCGGTAGCGGTACTGAGGCAGACCGCTGGGACAGTAAACTAGGTGCAAGAGAATACAACAAATGCGCAGACTGGCCGCCAAAGTCCAAGCCATCCTGCGAAGAGTGCGGTGACCTGACCACAATGTCACGATATGACAGGCTGAAAACCACAGCCTCTGGTGCAGGGATCACGGTTACCGGTGATGGGTCATTCTATTTCTCAACCACCATCGGTCCCCAGAATAGCTCTCCATGATCTCTGGTTGAGGTAATGTGCACTTCTAGTGATGATGGCAATGACTGCACAGTTGGAACCTGTGGGACTCCCAAAATTTCCTCCTCCTGGATGTACCTGTGAATTGAGGTGGGAATCCGGTGGACTTCACATTCTAGAAGGATGATGCTAACCCACCTTGTTCCTGCCCCGGTCCTTGACACGGAGGACCGAGGGGAGGGTTCCTCTGCCGAGTCGTATTTTGCATCAAAATCTAAGAAGTGGTCCTGTTTGATCTCAGTCCAGGCCTTCCCATGATTCTTCTTGTGGTGGAGTCGACCCGCCTTCCTTGCCCTGGGTAGCTCCTCATGACAAGGCTGATTCCCGACATTTTTTCTCAGGGCCACACTGGTGTCAGGGCGGAAAGGACTTCCACTTGAGATAGCCGGGGTGCGAAGAGCACCAGGACCAATGTTGAAGGGGACTACGGAAGGACCTCCATGAACAACACCATAGTGGGCGAAACCTCCTTCGGAATCAACGAGAGCATGGGGAGGACCTCTATGCTTAGTGCGGATGGAGCGAGGCTGACCTTCACCCCTTTGGTTTCTAGGGTGAGGAGGAACTTCGCTAGCTGTGGAGAGAACATAAAGAGGATCCCCACGTTGGAGAGGGACCAGATGGGAAATTCCTCCACATCGACGGTCAGGTCTAGGAGGCATAATTCTATACCCGGTGTAGTTGGAATGGGAGAGGCTTCTGTACTGGGTGTCACTAACACTGGGCATGCCTTCATTCGGGTTGGGGGAAGTACGAGGCATACCTACATGAAGAGATTTGGAGTGGGGAAGGCCCACACTATGTGTTGTAGTGGTATTAGGAGAACCTACGTACGAGGTGACATCCCTGCGGGTTGGTTGGCGGCGATCATCACTCATGCTTGCGACCTGGAGAGTTGGCCCAGCCAGCCCATGGGGCGGTTGGGGCCTCGATCCCAGTTTGGAATAGGAGCACCCATGATCTGTATGGGAAGGGACTTTATGATATGCATCGGCAGTGGCTCGGGCCACAGTATCTGCCGAAGTTAATGCCCCTTGGTAAGCGTACTCAGCTTGGGCCCAAAGCTGGCGTTGGGTCAGGTGAGACGGTGCGGGTGGTGCCGGCGCATAGCATACCTTATCCTCTGAAAAGGCCTGGTGGCGGCACTGGCGCGGCTGCATGGTGGCCCTTTATTGGAGCCCTTGAATCGGGACTCTGACAGGGCTAAGCCGGACGTCACCCACCTCATCATCGTAAGGTAGGGAATCATCAAGGCATTTCGGGGACAGGCTCTCGAAATGATTGAATGTTTGGGTTTCGAGTAGGGGCTCCTTGTGTGGCCCTCGAGGGTGGCATTAATGGAGAGGCCTGAACACCTCCAGGTTCTGGTGGGCCATATCCTAGGCTGGGATTATTCCCTCCACCCTGTAACGGCATACGAGGTCATTAATCACCCTTTGTTGGATGACTTCTGATGGGGAGAGGGGGCATGGGTACCCCACATTCGTGGATGAAGACACCGTTGTGGTAGCAGTGGAGCCACGTGGAGCGACTGTGATGGTATTTCCCCAGCCCCTACGTAGGGGGGTGGGTAGTGATCTTGTCCCTGTATCAGCAACCTGATTCATGGGAAGCATGTATATTAACTCATTAGCACTGCGAGGAAAATAAATTGACAACTAGTGCCCCAAAGCCATCCCATCTTCTGTGGCTGGTAAGAGGGATCCACAATGAAAAAGTTTCATAAAGGAATGTCCAATGTTCTGCTGTGGCCAACTTATAGTGATTTTCAATCCATGTCCGTTATTTTCTTGGAGGGACCTGGTGCCAGATATCTTGATTTGGTGACACGTCAATCGACTGATGTATCGAGCGCTACTAATCCCAATGTTGAGGAGAATATTTTCATGTCGGGTTTACCATTTTTGTTTCCGACGCTTTCTCCAGGGTGCACAAGTCCGTTCTCTTGGGTGTGACAAGTGTGGCTTTTTGTTACTCCGCATTCCTGCTTTCCAAAAGCAGGCAACATTGGCTCCTTGTTCAGGGGTGTCGGCTCCTTGATCGAAACGAGATGATGGGATGTCAGTTCATCCTTTTGTGGATTCCTCCTTGAAACTCATCACCTAGTCTAGGTCTCCCTCGTAGATTTAATACTTTGTTAATGAATCTATTCCTAGGGCCATGTTTCCATGGACACCAGTTAATTACACTGCTTCTGTCAGGACATTCAAGGGGTCTGGTCAGGGAAGCAACCTTCAATTCAGGGAGTAGTCATGTTGAGACATCACTGGCGTGTCTAGACGATGGGGAATTGGTGTGTCTATCTATTGTACCTTATTATAGGGCTTCTCGAGGGCACATAAGCCTGAGCCATCCCACATTGAGTGTGGGGAATCATATTCCATTGGCATGTATCTGGGGTTTTCCTCAGCTTCATGTGTTTAACACGTGGTATGGCACCTGGTTAATGTCCAACGGAGACGTATCGGGCTGATCAGGACACTAACTGGAGTGGACCAAATTGGAGAACCCCTTGAGGAATCACTGATATTGGGGCCATCATGTGGGTGGCTTCCTGAATAATTTGAGGGGGAAATGAGGAGGCATGATCTCACCGAGATGTGGTTGCTCGTGTAAGAATCAAGATGGATAACGGTTTTGGTCTTGGCCCTCGAAGAGACTTCCTACGTACAATGCCTTGACATGGATCAAAGATCCCGTAGCTTGGTATGGATTCCAGTGAACCGACATGAAAGATGACCGTGGTCCAATGGGTGATGGGCTTGAACCTCATGGAGGCATCCTACGTACCATTCCTTAGCAAAGATCAAAGTCCACGTAGTTTAGAATGGATGTGGGTGTCGACGAACTGATGTGATGATGGACCATAGTCCGATGGATGGTGGTATTGAACCTCAGATAGGCTTCCTACGTACAATTCCTTGACATTGGACAAAGTTCACGTAGTTCAGAATGGAAAAGGTCATGTTGGACCGACGTCAAGGGGTTTTGGGAAAACTGGGAGGTGGTATCACAATGGCTTACCGGTGGATTGGGATGCAGTTTAACATCATGTGGGGCAAGGGCATGTCAGAGAACCGACGTGAGGTGGGACCATGGTCCATTGGCTATTGGGATTGAACCTCATGGAGGCTTCTTAGGTACCATGCCTTGGCATGGATCAATGACCTCGTAGTTCAGAAAGTATTTCATCAGCTAACCGACGTGAAGGTGAACCTGGGGGTCCACAAGTGGTGGTCTTGAACCTCGTGGAGGGTTCCTACATACGACACCACGAAATTAATTAAAGTACTCATAGTATGGTAGGTGCGGAATACAATTTAACGTCATGAGGGATGGGGGTGAACCGACGTGAGGGGGGGTGGAATGACTGAGTGGTGGGCTTGAACCTCATGGAGGCATCCTACATACCATGGCTTGACATGGATCAATGTCCCCATAGTTCTGGTGGTTGTGTGGGGCTTACACTCTAGGCTACCCAGGGTGTTGGTGAACCAATGTGAAGATGGTCGGGATGACTGGGTGGTGGGCTTGAACCTCGTGGAGACTTCCTATGTACCATTACCTGACATAGATCAATGTCCATGTAGTTACAATGTGTAGTTTAATGTTATGAAGGATGGAGCTTTTGGGGCTTACGCACTAAGGCAGCCCAAGGTGGATCATGTCCGGTGCTCACTCTAAGACCACGAGATTCATGCTCAGTGTGAGAAACAAGAGGTTTTAGGGACCATACGATCACATCGTGAAGGATGCATCCATGGGAAGTGAAGAGGAGATTATGCGTTAGGCGGCCCATGGTGTTGGGACTTACTCCAAGATGGAGGCCCGAGGGTGGAAAATCATAGAGGGAGAGGGGAAGTACGGAGGTTCATGGGTGATACCTTACATAAGGACTAGAGTCTTACACGAAGATGGTTTCCCTTCCCCTACGAACAAATTCCAATCCCATAAGGAGGATATCATCTACTAGCGAGACCTGGGGGAGGGAGCATGCAGAATGTCCAAGGTGAGGGCACCCCGTGTGAGGGGCACGGGGCAGTGTCACAGTTTAACATAGTGTGTTGAGGATGAGGTGCATGGTAGTTTAGTGTCCTATGTCTTGGAAGAGGTGGGTTTACTCCGTACCCCTTGGTCTTATATAATGGGTACCCTATGCTCCTTGTGGGAGGGAAGGTACCTGCAATGCCGTGGAAAAAGGGGGTCGCAGAGCGAACCGTCGAGTGGTCCATGTTAGCATGGCTATGCGAAGATGCAATAGCCGTTAGTGTGCCTATACAAAGACGCATTAGGTTAAGAAATTCCTTGGGAGGTATTGTCCAGGGGACTTTGATGTCACATCGTGAAAACCTAGAGGGTCCCACAGGAAAAGGAATTTCCAAGAAAAGGGGTCCATTGGGAGAGGCCTTGTGGAGCTCGATTGCTCTGTGTGGTGAATGGAACTTGCGAAGGGGTGTGCTTCATGATGTGGGGTGCCTTAGCCCTAGAATGGGGTGATGGTGAAAGTGTGGGGTGCTTCGCAAAGTGGATGGGTGTTCATGGAGCACTACCTTATAGAGCATAGGTGCCTGGTGAGGCAAAGAGCCGCAAAGAAGTGTGCTTCGTGAAGTACAATGACCCTACCTTGGCCTGGGGATCACATGTACTGGGAATGTTTCATGAAGCATAAATGCTCCGCGGCTACCCGGGCCCCCTTGGGGATCCCCTTCCTTCGCGAAAGCCTTTGGGCTTCACAAAAGGAATCCCTCTCGGAAGAGGGGATCAAAACGACACAATACAGTGGCACATCACGAAGCAAAAATACCTCCTCTAGCTCATGATTCATAGAGAAAAGGGTGTTTCGCGATTTGGGAGATAGTAAGTAAAAAGGTCAGATCATCCATCCATGAAGCTAAGGGGGTGCATGGTATTTATAGGCAAGGGGTGACGTGAAGCGGAGCTCACGCAGGGCGAAGGGGGATTCACTCGCTTCGCGGTGGGTCGCGAAAGTCAACCAATTTTGTCGAGGGTTACTGCGTCTATTTCTTCATGGCGGGTCGTGAATGTCAGGGGAATTCGTGGTGTGTCCCGGCTCTCTTTCTTCGCGGCATGTTCGTTAACATCAGGGGTGTTTGTGGGGTGTCCCGGCTCTCTTGCTTTGTGGCTACCATGTTGCTTGGGGGGACTCCGTGCCATGTCTTCGCGAGGTAGGCCTCCGGGCCTTCTTTTCTTCATTCTTTTCGTCCAATATTTTGGTGCCAACAACATGGTTTATAATGCTTAATATATTGACATAAAATGTCAATGAACATAAATAAACATATGGGATCATAAAAAATTGAATGTGGGATCCTATAATAATAGAAATTTAGAATCGACATATTACATTACATAACAATGAGTCAAGGTTAACTACTACGACTATTACACATGGATGAATAATTAATATTATAGAATCAAGTTCACTTTGTATCCCAAACAGATCTCTCATTATACAAAACATTATCCAATTCATTGGTTTAATATTTCTGTGAAACAATAATATAATTTCCATCCACATGAGTGCTACATGAATAATTAAACATTGGGTATAAACGTAAGGGATACCTATGGAATTAAATATATATCATAACCAAGTCATGAAATATTACCATGGGTTGTATCATAATGGTGACAATAAAATAATGGATTTAAATCATAAATGAAAATTCCAAATCATGAAAAGGAAATTAAAATAAAAAAATATTTCTATTGAAAGTGATAACATATGGAAAAAAGTTTTTGAGAGTCATTATAAATGATACAATTTAGTGTAGTTTAAGTTAGCATCATTAAATATGACAAATGAATATTTATTAAATAAATATTGAATTGAGCTAAGATAATCTATATGACCAATTGAATTAAATTAGAAAAATAATAGTTAATTATTTCATATTACAGAGTGTACATTAAAATTTATAAGAAATTGGGATGTTCTATTTAATTGAGTTGCTTATCATATTGACTTGAAAAGGGAACCTTATAAAACAAGTATTTCCCAAAAAAATAATGACTAATTCAGATAGGAAGGTATTTTTTGACATCCAAATTTATAATTTTTGGAGTAAATAAGGATAATTAAGAATTAAATTTTGGTAAAGTGAGAGGAAGATAACCATATGGAAATATCAAGGTTTTGAGAGAATCCCTTACATTATGTTGAAAACTTTATGGAATGTTTACTTAATGTATTTGATAATAAAATTAGAACCATTAATAAATAAATCAAAAACCACTTAAACATGTATTATATTTAATAAATTTTTATTAAAAACATTAATGGTTATTTTTTGTGTTATAGAGTTTGCTTCGGTCATTCAACGAGGGTTCCTTCCTTGGTTTTCGTGATCGATTTTCTTGTATAGAGGTATGGATGTTCTTGTAAAACTAGAATAATTTTGAATAATTTAAATTATATGATATTAATTAATATATTGAAGATTAAATTTTATTTTTATATTTTTTATATGGTATTAGGATGATTCATTAGATAAAACATCAACAGAAATGATTTAATTTATTTAGGTTGTTTTTATGACCATCACGAACATATAACATTATTTTTAATGTCATGTATATATATTGGTTCCAGAATATAATATTAATTATAATATTTATAAAAAATATTATTTATCCATAATGATATTTATTTTCCATCCATGAAGGTGTAAATGGAAAATGAAAACGCATCGTCCATGACGATGGTAAATCGAAAAATCATGGTTGATGTTTTAATTTTTATAAAAACATTTACGCGAGATGTGGTTTGATGATAGATAATATATTTAAAAATATATTTAAAATATATTTAACATTGTGGTGTTATCATGTCATATAGATATGGTTAGTTTTAGAGGTTATAATAAATGGAAAGAAATTGAAAATAAATTAAGAGAAAACGATAGAGGATTTTACCTCTTAAATGTATTATACTTGATAACAACATTTTGAAAATTGGAATTGAACTATTATTGAAACCAAAAGCTCCTTGATGTGGTGGAGTGAATTGGGAAGAGGATTTCATAGAATATGGTAAATCATCATGGGTTTTTATGTTTGAGGATAAGTGGTGGTGAGGGGTGTTATTTACCATAAAAATTCGAGCATGAGTTGGTTTCCCATCCCATACCCCAAAAATTTATTAAAATAAATGGAAACAACAAGGTTAATACATGAGGTGCAATGTATTTTCACCAACTTGGAATCAAAAGATTAAAAAATAATAGTTAGACAAGAATTTGAACCTGCCACCCATTTTGGTTTTGTTCAGTATCGTCCAAACATTTATAGATCCAAGGATTCACTGCCTTCTTCAAGGTCATCAAAATAGAGACATGCCATAGTCATCCTTCCGCTACTTATGTTGTAGCTGCTACTTCACCAGAGAAATTCAATCCTGAATTTTCTGCACAAGGAACTGCTATTGTAGCTGGTGATACTCAGTTTACTGTTCTGCACTAGGCTTGTCCCTACAGCTAGTGCATCTGCAATGACCTCCCAATATTCCATGCATTCAACATCCCCATCATCTTCTGAGATGTTCCTCCAAATCATTCTTGCAAGGCCATGGGACAAGCCCCAAAATCCAGAAAAGTGATGTGCTTGACCAATAGGGAGACCATGAGTGAAAAGGCATTATTCCCACCGAAGCTGGAGATAATCAAATTCACGGTTCCGATCAAGCTCAAATTCCACCCTATCAAACATACGCTCCCAGATAATGAGATAGTCATCAACATATATTTCTTTATTACAATATTTTCTATAAGAAAAGATTTCTTGGTCCTCAATCCAAGTGTAGAAATCCTCCTTGTATCCTTCCATAATAACCCGAGTGCAATTTCTAAGCATAATTATATCCACCCGATCCTCAATCCAAGAGTAGGTGTCCTCTTAATCTGTGGAGGAGTCCCCTTCATTATATGATTCCGGTGAAGAAGTACTTTTGCTGACAACCGGCTGTGTAGGGATGATAGTTTCCTCCACACGAGGCCCTAAATATCTAGTGACAATTGTCCTCTCTAACTTAGAATAATCAATTCTCTTTCGAGTCTTCTTAGGGTGAGGAGTGATAAAACCATCAGGATCAACAAAATATATCTACTGACAATTGTTCTTACATCATATATATGTCTATAATGACTAAAATATTTCTGTATTTATCTTATTTCCTAAATTATCAAATTTTACTATTATAAAAAATTATAATCTAGAAAAATGCCCAAAATTCACCATATCCATATTCCTTTTTGTTGAATTAAAAAATTGAATCCAATTTATGAAAATAATTTTCTAAATCTGATAAATATAATTTATAAATAAAAACTTCATTTATTTGAAAAATATTGATTTTAAAATTATAACTGATTTTATGAAACATTTAAAAATAAATGACTCATAAAATAATAATATAATATTAAGGCAATAAAATATTAATTTATGAATTTATTTTATGAAAATAAATTTTCTTTTGAATCATAAAATTAATTATATTCTATTAAATAAATATTTACAACCTAAAAAAATAACGACACATAGTTTGTAATTTTGAAAAGATTTATCTACGTATAACATAATATTTATATAGTATATTTTAATTAAAAATAATACTTAAATGTATTTCTACATTATTAGGTGAGGTTATAAATCTTTTGGAAGGATTACTATTCTTAATGGTCACATTACTATTCCATCTTTCCAGTCAATATTCAATTGGTATATGTTCCAAATTTTCTATAAATACTTTATATTTCATTCATTCAAAACATATAATGTTTTAATTTTTTTCATTATGTGAATTTATATTATTTACTCTATATTGAATAATTAGACATAGGTAATTTACATTGATAATATTTGGTGTTATTAAATTATCTCCCGAGATTGAAAAGTTTCAATAAAAATTTCTTTTTACATGCTAGGATGAAAACAAATGATGCTACATCTTTTTAATCACTCCCTATGGTTCACATACAGCCTCTACAAACATATGGTTTCACCATAGCACATTTACTAGGGTGATTTTTCTTTTTTGGTAAATCTTTTATCTCTATGGTCCAAGATTATCAATCGTAGCTCTTCATACGAGAGGTCGTTCTCCAGTTATACCAAATATTGATTATGTACATGTGATATATCAGATATATACATCCAAAATAGGCATACATAGATTACACCATGTAATTAAGAAATGGTAGGTGGATTTTCTAGTCAAAATTACGTAGCTCCAACATGACTAGGAATCTCAAAGGGGCCCATGTAAGTGGAACTCATAATCCCTTTCCTCCCAAATCTCATGATCCTATTTTGGGGAGATATGTGGAGAAATATTAAGTCTCGAACCATAATATCTATGTCTCATTGATTATTTTATATATATCACTTTTTTTATACATTTGTATGAATTATTATTTACATGAATGGTTTTTACATTTTATACCATTTTATTAACAATTTCAAGTCCTAGTAGCTTATTTTTACCAACACCATCCTAGCATGCATGTGTTCAACATATTTGACAATAAAGGGATTTATATGGATCCATTATGATGATCTAGTGGAAAATGTTGTTGTAAAAAACTCAACAAGAGTTATATGTTGGTCTCATCTTCCCTTATCATCCATTGATCATTCTATAAATATATATTCCAATGTCGAAACAGTATGCTCAGATTGGCTCTATGTTTGAGGATTATATGATGTATGAAGTTCATCTAAGTGTTTAATTAATTATAGATATATTTATCGAATATCGATGTGAATCATAGATCCCTGTCAAATACAATCGATAGTGGTACTCTGTCTTTCCTTACCTCTTCTCTGATTTACTTCTATGCATGTTGGTCCAGTGACATGTCCATGTAAATTTCATTATCGTTAGATGTATTTATAAATATATCCCAATAAATCATATGGAATTTTCCTCTAGATTTCATTTGTAGTATATTGAATACCTATATGATGGTGTTTCCCAATTTCAATATTGGTGTCGGAAATGGTTGCATCATCCCGTTAGAGTTTTTTCTTTCATCCTTCACTTACTAAAATTCCAGGAACATAGATATATACATTTTTATATAAATCTTTATATTGTCCAACTAATAGTACTCACATATATATTGATACATCATTGTTCTCCCTAGTTGAATACTAATGGTTCTACTATGTGAATCAATTATAATATCTTTCTTTAACTATGGATATGATGGTACACATAATCTGGACCCAAATAAAAAAACTATGTCCCCATAAATTTTGAAAGCTATGGATTTACCATTTTTGATACCCTAAAACATTTTTATAAATGACAACATCATTCCTTTTAGAATCCTTTATATTCTCCTTAAGATGTGGTTGAGAAATCATTTGATGATTTTTTGATGATTTTACTTCTTTAATTATTCTTATGTCTATCCTTTATAATTATAGTACGATTGGATCCTTCTCAATTCTAATCATTGATAAATTTGTAGGATCCTTTCTAATTAGAGCATATATGACATTATTTTCTTTTCCAGAATGGTACTGTACTGAAAAATTCTAATCGATGATGCACTCTAACCATCTTCATTTACTTATATTAAGCAACTTCTATGTGAATACATATTTAAAGGTCGTATGATCAATAAAAATATCAAACAAATCAACATAGAGATAAAAGTTCAATATTTTTCAAGTGAAAATGAAAACCTCTAACTCTATATCAGTCATGGGAACGTTTTATGAATTGGTTTTAATCTTCATTGAAGTGTAGGATGCCTCTTTATCATTCTGAATCATCACACACCCTATGCATGTTTTTTAGGCATCACTATATAACACTAAAATTTACCCAGTTGTATCTAATGTGAGTAATGGTGCAGTGATAATCCTTTTTCCAACTGTTGAATTTGTATTCAAATTCACTAGTCTAGAAAATCATTACTCAATTACTAGTCTTATTAGTTAGATTGTTATTATTAGCAGGAGACATTCATAAATAATCATCGATAATACTAATATTGTCAAAAGAAAATACCGATCTCTGTTTAAAATGTTGTAATGGCCCACACTTAGATTGTGATTGTCTTTCAAGGGTCTAATTATATTATATTACTAGATATAAATTTCTCCATGAATGATAATTAATCCAAACCGAACTCATATTTATTTTAATTTTCCAAATTTTTTTCAGTCACAATGTAATTGATATGAATGGTATTCATATTTTCCATGTTTTCCCCATTGTTCATGGTGTATATCAGATTATCTTCAATAAAGACTACCTAAAAATATTCAAGATAATATCTCAGTATAATATTCATTTAGTCTCAAAATCATTATGGATAATTTTGAGTTTGATGGGAATCACTATGAACTCATAGTTACTAGACCATGTTCAAAAGACAGTCATGTGAATATCCTCTATCATTACGTTTTATTTGTGATATAATGACCAAATTTCTACCTTAGTGATATATGTTACCCCAAATAGCTGATCGAATATGTCACATTTCTGTGGAAGGGGATAGAGATTCTTTATCTATATTTTATTGATATCTGGATTATTAATATAGAGTCACATTGATACACCCTTATTTTTCAAAAATAGTACAACACCACCCCATGGAGAAGCACTCTGGTGAGTTAAACACTTTTCCATATTCTCATGAAACAAAATCATTAATTACTCCAACTCAATGGTGTAAATTCTATAATCATTATTTTATATATGTAGACATTTTGATATATGTTCAATTGAGAAATCAACCAATCATTTTGGATGATGATCAATATTTTATTCAAGGAAAACATACTTATAGTCCCTCACAATGGGATCATCATTGATAATGACTCTCTCTTTTGTATGAATAATTATATATATATTCATGATAATAAGGAAATAATTTACATACATGATAAGATTAATTATGAATGAGATTCATCCTCATCCTTACACTTGTACATGATTGGAGGATTCCTCGGGATATAAAGAGTGTTCCCCATTTCTCATCAATTAATGTTGTAATTTTATAAATAAAAATAATCCATGTACTATGTAGATTCCAACAATGATAAATGACGTAATAAAAGTCATTATGGGAGCTTTAGTTCTCAAACATTAAACAAGGAGGGATTGTACAGTTTGGAATCATTAGTTTATTAATTTTCAATTCTAAATATAATACAAACTCAATTATTTGAGGTGCTACCTATATACTTCTAAAAAACATAATTTTTATGAATGAATACATATAACCACAATCAAATATTTGATTAATTATCCATGAATGACTAATCATAATACTTTTAACAGTATAATTTTTTGGAACCACCTCATCATTTGTGATATAATATTCACTCCCTTATTTCCGTGGAGGTTGTTAATCTTTATTTCCAACAAAAAAAATGGATTTAGGGAAATGAATCTCATAATGACCTTATTACTTATTGTTAAAAACATCACTATAGGGTTAGGGTTGATATGATATTTCCTTTATTCCCCCACATTTGATGTATTCTTCATATCCCGTTGAAAATTATTATCCAGATGCCCATTTCATCCACATTTGAAGAATCTCCCATCCCCTATAGGGTAGTTTCCAAGATGCCTCTTCCCACAATTTTGACATATATGATTTTTTATTTTCATTCCATCATGTTATTAATATTCTTATCAAACCATATTATATACTTTTATTCCTTAATTATTCTCTGAGACCACAATACCACTAATATCCTCCAATCTACCCTTCAATCGTAAGGCCACAATAGAAAATATCCTCATAGTTGTCAAATTAGTGAATGTATAAATCTTTTATTAGACTCATATTTAGTCCACTAAATATGAGATCAACCCTAATTTCCATGATAATGAATATTCAGGAGGCATATAATTCTTATATTGTGACGTTTTCTCCATATGACCTGACAGAATAATCTTCCTTTTTATTAGGTCCAAGGAACTACCTTTCTATCATAAGATAGAGGGTTTGAGGGAAATTGTTTTTTAAAAATATTATTCATAATATAATATCATTAAATATAATCAATTTCATCTTTCATCTTCAATTTTTTTATCAGTATCCAACATCGATCAGATTCAACATCAAATCGATAGATCACTAATATGAATTTCTCTTCTTTTAAGAACTGTAGAAAAAATGATATCTTTTCAATGGAGTTAATCCATTATAATGTGATGATGGGATTAGGATATCCACTAAATATAGGAGGTATTTTACCTATAAAGTATTAAACAAAGAAACCCCTTTTATATGATAAGTATTCTTTTACACATGATTGAAATCCTTATTCACAACTAGAGAATGTTAAGTAACTAATATCATAATTTTTTTAGATTCAGTTTCCATGGGATGTGAAATTTCAATAGGGAAATTATCAAACTTACTATTTGAACTATATATAAAATAATAATCCATTAAATAAAATTGAATATATAATTTTGTTGGCATAAATACTTAGCTGATAAGAATATAGAAAATCAAACATTGAAAATATAATTATAAATTTTGAAATTAAAATTAAAATTTATCATTTTATTTTCTATGATTAAATATATGTTATCCATTGTGAAACAATATTCTTATAGGTTATTAATAAATGTTCATAATCATAATCCAAAAAATATCTAGATGATGCTCTCTTTCCAAATATAATATCCCTATACTATTTTATATATTATTACATGATTTAAGCGTAATTAATCATCAAATTAAAACCACGAATGGTAAATTATAGTGTCTTTTGAAGGATATTTTCCATATTGAAAATCCTAAAACCAAAATTAAAAAACTCTCATTTAATCATCATAATGAGATTTTATAACTTCCTTTGAGATCCATCTTATAAATAGGATAACCATAAGAATACATGAATAAAGGGATATTCGAAAAATCCATGTAAAGGAATAAATATAAGAATAAATAATATCACATGTGTTAAAATGCATATCATGATGGCTTAAAAAATAATGGAACATGAATAAGCATATGGAAGCATAAGTTATAGAACATGGGATCATGTAATCATTGAAAAATTGAAATGTTGAATCTATATGAAACATGAATAAACATAAGGGTTACCAATGAAATGAATATTTGTGCCCCTTGAAAATAAAATATAAAGAATAAATATAATGTTTACCCATTAAATGAAAGGGGTAAATACTAATGTAATAAGGAATATTCAAAGGGTGTAACATAATTGTGACCATTAATTAATGGTTTTAAGTAATAAAGAGAAATTCATATGGGAAAATAGTCATACATCATGAAAAATTATGTCAATATGATGAGATATAAAATATAAATAGTGTTTCAAAAACATTAGAAAAGAGACACCTTATTTCAGTTTAAGGAAGATTCTTCAAAAAGGACATAGGTATATTTATTTTTATAATACAAGAAATAAAAAAAGATATTATTTTTAATTATCGATTGATTTATTATAAAAATATAATTTTTTATTAACAAATATTATGGAGTGTCATAGAAAATGGCTATGAAATTTGAATGTTCAATTTAATCAAGCTTTCTTATAAGAATAAATTGAAAAGGGAACCTAATAAATAATGTGTTTACCCAAAAAAAGAATAATTGATATAGGTTAAAATGTTTGGGACATAAAAATTAATTTTATGGGATTAATTAATGATAATTAAAAATTACATTGGGGTAATTAAAGATATTTCTTAATCTAAACTAAAAAATGGAGGTTCAGATAATCCCATACCTTCCATCTGAAGGTGTTCTACAGTTGTTCATAATGTTAAAGATAATAAAATTAAATACAACAATTAATTAATTAATAACAACATAAACATGTACTTTATTCAATATAATTTTACTAGGTTCATTTATAGACATTTTGAAGAATTATTGTGTTCTATATCATCGTTCTATGAGTATTCATTTCATTATTTTCATGATCTTTTTTCTTGTATACAAATATATGTAGCCGATATAAAATGAGAATTATTATTCATAATTGAAATTATATGATATTAATGAACATAAATAGTACTCCTAATTTTATTATATTTAAATTCGTTATATTTTATGAAGATGATTTATTAGATAAAACAATAATTTAAATGATTTAATTTATATTTTTATTTTTTAGGACAATGGTGTACATTTATCATTTAATTTAATATATTTTATATATATTGGTTCAAAATAATTATTTTAATTATTATATATAAAAAATATTATTTACCCATAATTATTCTGTTATTAACATTCATGAAGGTGTTAATAGAAATGAAAAGAAAACATCCCTTATGATTGTAAATCAAGACATCATGGATAATGTATTAATTATTTAGAATAAAATTGATGGGATTAATGGTTTTATGAATAATCATTCATTAACACAATAAAATTACATTATATATATGATACTAAATTTATCATGAACCATGTATAATGGGAGTTTAGTATAGAATAATAAAATAAAATAAATTGAAAAGAAATTTAATGAAAACAAATGTTGATTTTACAACTTGAACTAATTCTCTATTGGAACCACATTAGATAAACTAGATTTGGAATTTTTTTGACTAAATGTATATTTGATATTGGCTAAATACATGATAATATGATTTATAGAATCTGGAAAATCATCATGGCTTTCAACATGTGAGTAGAAGCGGTTTTGAGTAGTTATCTTTATTGTCGGGGATAAGGGTGTTTTTGATAATTTTATTAACATTAATAATATATTACATCAAGAATATAAATAGTGATGATTACATTGTCTAAATATAGAAAATATAAATAGAGTTTTTGATATAATGGTATTTACATCATCCGTACATCAATAATGACTCTAAAAATCAAGTACTTAACTTATTTCATAAAATCTCATATTTCAATGTTAATAAAAATTAAACAATTTTAAAAACTCACATAAATTGACCAAAAACATATAAAAATATGTAAAATTCAAAAAACTACTCCATTTTATGAAATTTCGTTTTCTAAATGAGAAATTTATAAGGAAAATAAAATCAACATTATTTTGAAAATCAATGATTTGTAAATTATCATTGATTTTATGACACCTAAAAAAATTAATTATGATCTTGTAAAATTATCATTTAATCATAAGAAAACAAAAAATTACTTTATAATTATATTTTCTTAATATTAATTTTCATTTAAATTATCAAAATTATTATTTATTGTATATAGATATTTACAAATTACAAAAATACAAACACTTAATTGATCATTTCAAAATCATATATATAATTATAAAATGATATTAATATATCATATTTTCATTCATAAGTAACATAAATTTTGTATATTATTTCATATGTGGGGATACTATTATATTATAATAATTACCATTCATAATTATTACATTGCTATTCTAATGGTCAGGTCACTACTACATTGGAATGTGTTATTTATTTTCATGAAATTTATCTTGTTTCTTTCATTCTTCATATATAAATTTTTTTGTTTTATATATTTGATTTTATATTATTTATACTATATATAAAAATTAAAATGAGGGAATTTACATTGATAATATTTTGGGATGTTACATTAAAACCCATTTTGTTTGAGAAAATCTTACTCTAACCACGTCCAAAAATCCAAAAAAGCATTCTATAGGAATCATTTTGAGAATAAATCCAGCTTATGAGATGATTTTATGTTAATTTAGTGACCTAAAAAAATCCTCACATCTATTAAAAGTGTTAGGAAGTAATCATTAGTGTGTACGACACACTACCACCTTCTGAATTGATGTCACAAGTGTCTTCCATAAAAGCTCCCATGGTTGGATATAATGATAGAATTATATTATATATATATTATTTATAATATATATGTAACTATGAAGTAATTATATTCAATATAAATTTTTAAACTACATTATATAGGGGATACATTAATTTCCCTCATGTGTACGGAGTATTACGATCTTGTGATGTAATGATATTAATTTTTCGATAATTTATTACATGGAATATAATAATCTTAAATTTAATGAATATATGGAATACACCTGTCATGATAATGATAATAATTATATATTTATAATTATTAAAAGATAATATAACATTGTATTTATTATCTTCTCACTTACTAAAAGATGATAATATTATTATTTAATGTATGGAATACTGTATTCATTAAGTGATGTGACTCTCTCTTTTCATCACAACAAATAGAAATGATTATAATTATAAATATATATATAACTGAATAATATTATATTTAGTATATTATAATAATTATTTAGTGATAATATATTTCATAACTCGTATTCTTATTGATCATTGAAAAATTGAAATGTTACTCTTCTGTACATATGGACAGTGTCTCCATTATTGTAACATGCATAATCTCAAAAAACAATTCCACGATTTTTCAAAAAATTTCAATTTATATATAAACATGATAATTGTTTCTTGATTTTTTATATTTAGATAATTTACCCATGATAAATTTATGGTGACCAAAAAATAAAATGTATAAGAAAAAAATCCAATATTACCTGTAATGTGATTTTTACTAGGAATTCATATTTAATGGGTACTAAATGTTTGTAATTAAATAATATATGATATAATTTATTTAAATATTTCTATATTTTTCTTTTATATAAAACTTATAATGATTTTATTGGAGGTTCAATTTTGTATGAAAGACATCAAAACTTAAGGGGTGAAATTTATAATCTCCCTTTTGTTTCAGGGAGACATATGGAAAATCACCACTATTTTATATTTTATATTGTTTATACTTCCCATTTGTATTGTAATATAATTAAAATAATCCTTTTTATGGTATATACTATCTAATTTATGTTATTATTTTTTATGTATTATGATTTAAATGATTATTATGGTTGGAAGTGATTTTTCTCTGACATTATACTTCAATGAGATGCATGGAATATTTATCGCAAATTTCATTTTGTGTTTTATATAATACCTATTAATGTATAATATATTATTCCACATAAAATTATAAGGTTTAAATATCAATTTTATGATCACTATTTCAAGGTAATTACGATTCAAATGATTACCAAGGCCATAATGGGTTTATGTTTCAATCTCTTCATTTATTAGGATTTAGTATGATTAAGTCTCCATTGTTTATATCATATGATCTACATCAAATAAATTCTCATAAATATTATAATAATGTTAGTATTCATGATATTTTACTGTAATAATTCCAATTTAACTCTTTTGTACTTAAAATAATAGGGTAATGTTTTTATATTAAGTTGCCTTTATTTACCTCATCATCCAAACAAAATCAATCCAAATCCATGTTTTATAGAAATGTTTTCAAAAATATTTCTTTGATAATATAACAATGATTTATTAAATAAATTTTACCACATTTTTAAATTTTACAAAATATTTTTTCAAGTAATCATTATAACATTTTTCTAAAAAAAATGCATTTTTTATGGGGCATGCGAATGGAATCCTAGTTTTAACGAGTATGGAATGTAATGACTTTTCCACCTTCATAACAATTATTTAAATTGAATCATAGTTTATATGTACTAATTGTAAATTTATAATAAAATTATTTTCTAAATTTTTTATTTAATTTTATCTCATTTTCTCTCAAATAAATGTTAGTTTTCTACTAAAAATAGTACAAATGATTTTTAGAATCACTCTACAATACTGATGATTTAATTTTCTGTTAAAAATAAATTTTAGGGCGATATGAATTGAGGATACCATTATTATTCATTTATGAAAGGTTCATAATGAACATATGTTTAGGAAAACTATTTATCATCAATTGGATATACCATGATTATATTATTTTCAAACCCACTTCATTTAACATGTGTTACAATATGATAAAATATTTAAAGGAATATAAAACCTTTAACATTTCCAATGGTTATGATATGATGAGATTTTTTTATTCACATTATGTTTCTTGGGTTATGATATGATTTATGATATATGATCTTGTGGAACACATACATATTAGTTTTATTATATCAGTGGTGGACCTATATCTACCCCAATGCATTGGGGAAATATAGATAAATCATGAGTAAATATAATATGTGTGAACTTCATTACAAGATGGCATTTTTATTTGTGAACCTGATTACTTGTTAAGAATTCAATACATAAACCCTATTACATGTTGACACAGTTATTCATGTACCCATTATACATTTCTATATTATTAATAATTGACATGGTTTCATGTCCTTTTTATATGAGGGTTTTATTTCTTTTCCATAAATAAATTACTAAACCTACATCTATTTAGTCATGTTCAGAATGTTATAACTTTTGGAGTATTCCACAGATCAATGTATTATGAAAATTTTAGGCTCCAATCTATAATTTTCATTGATTCTCTTTTGATATATGTATTTTGAACATCCAAAGATCATGTTAGGACGGAATATTATAATATTTGGTTTGATGTTTTGGTTTTTAATTATTATGATCATGTTCTCATAACCTTATCTTCATATTATGATTGTGTACCTCCATTTTCTCCCATACTGAGTATCTGATCTCTCCCTTTCTTGTGTTTCCTTTCCCAAGGAAATAATGATTTTTTTAGTAGGGTATATTCAATAAATGTATTAATCAATAATATCATTATCAGTAATGTTGAGAATAATTCACCATGATAGAAGATTATGTTCCTAATATTAGAAGAAAGTAAACTATTATAGTCCTCAAAAAGTTTCTTTTATGTGTATTTAATATTATTGTTAAAATGTTGTGAAATATTTAAATGGGAATATTGGGAATATAAAATACCTACTTATCAATAGTTTTATATAGATTATGGTTTTTGAAATATTGTATTTTTGGATTATTTATTAAAAATGTATAATTTTAGAAAATAAAAAAACATCATTCCATGTTAATATATATATATATAATTCTAGAATTAAGTTTATTTTAATAACATAGATTCTAGTTTCTATAATTAAATCATTTAAATGAAATTAAAAAATATAAATGAAAAATAGATTTATTAAAGACTGAAATTTTTAGAAAATATGTGTCCTTTGTATTTACATAGAAATTGAAAAATTAAATAATAACCTACTAATTATATTAAAATATAATATATTCTCAAAATATTAGTTGTAATTTTATTTATTTAATATATTAAAATAATTAAATAAATCATATAAAATAGTTATTAAAAAAATTATCCATATTAAATAACATTAATTACTTAACATTAAATAGTAAGATTCTTATGAATAGAAATAGCTCTTTATTTACAATTGGATTTGTTATTCCTAAAGTTTATTAATAATAAATATTTCATGTATCATTTCACTTTATTTATACATGTGAAAATGTCTTTCTAAAATGTTATTAAATTAAACAAAATTCTATAATATTGGCGTGATAAAAAAATACACTCACTTGGTTATATCATAGCCACAACCTATTGTATTAGGTCCATAATTCTGTAGGTGTAAAGTAAAACTGACCTAGCCTCTATTATGTTTTCCCAACACCTCGTAGAGAGGTCATCGTCATATTTTTAAGGACATTATAATTTTAACAAGCATTATATAATGCATAAAAACAATTTATTGTGTAAATATTCTTACTCAAAAAACATCTATGAATAATAAATAATATCCATATCATATCATACATACCTCTATGTTCGTTAATATTCTTATATCATTAAAAACCATTAGAAAATTGTAAACATCAATCCAAAAAAATAACTATATGTATTAGCCTCCAATAATTTTACCATAGAAGAAAATTATTTTTTAATAAAATTTAAGGATTTTAAAAAAATGTCTTAAATAATGAATCACATCCACTCTAACCACAATAGAGACCTATTTAATAAAATATTCATAAGAACATCTGAAAAACATCTTTGTTTCATCACCCACCAACATTAGATCTTATATTCCTCCAGGTAATATAAAATCCTAATATGATATGAGTTTTTAGAAATGGGTTAGAATTCAATAAATTCCAAACCTACTTAAATTAAATCATTTTAAAAAAATGAATAGAAAAAATAATTTTATTTTTTCAATAACATTACAAATAAATATATTCAATTTTTAACAATGTATGACATCCCAATCATTTTAATGATTTGATACCACTTATGAAAAGAGGAATAATAGTATAAACATTCTTCCACATCCCTATCATCATTACCGAAAATTATTTTTAAAAAAATATTAAAAAAATCTAGAAACTATTTAAAAATTTATCATACAAGTAAAATGTTAAATTATTTACCATTTTAAAAACTCTATTAAAATTTATTTTCTCCATAATAAAATCAAACATTAATTCATACTAACCTATAAATATTATCCCAATAACACAAACATTATGAATTTTATTGTAAATAATGATTTGTAATTTAATTTTTCAACCCATTTGAAAATAATATCCAAAGACATTTAATGATATGGTAAAGACCAATATAACTTTTCCTAAAAATGATTATGTTTGAGAACTTAAATTCAATATCAAATTATCATATACTTATTTGTATATAGAATGGTCAACTCATAAAACATTTGTTACTTTGAAGAAAAAAACACTCACTTCCTTTCCTTTATCTCTATATTCTCCTTAATAATGTGATATTTAATAAAAATTTTCATTAAACTATAATTTTGAAAATAATGTATTAAATCATTTATAGAAATATAATTATCACATCTAAGAAGACATTGAAATACATAAAAAAATAGAATCATATAACTATATATTCATCCACATTAAAATTATCATTGAATGAGTAACGTGATACATTTTCCCAAAAATACTTAATGAAAGAAAAATACACTTACATGAATGCTAATAGACACAATTATCTCCAAGTATGAATAAATCCCTTGATGTGGATTTTCATTCATCAATATACCTACCAAATTTTACTCTACATAAAAAAATATCAAATATCCCTTTTCATATATATTCCAATCCATAATAATTTACATCCTTTATATCCATTAAAATCCTTATAACTTCTATTAAATTATATTCATTATGAGAACATCAATACCTAGAATATAGTGGGATAATATCATTAAAATACATCCCTGATGTTGTGATATTTAACTAATTTTGAAATAACTTCCATAATTCTCTTGGATGAACATCAATTCCTTTAACACATTTTGATAGTTTATTTACCTCAAAAATGTGTGTATAAATATTATTTTATTCGTCCATTATATAACTTTTTATGAAACCCTAATTATAGTTACCTTGTGAATGAAAAAGGATAAATAGCTCCAATGAACTTTGAAATCAAAGAAATAGACTCATTTATCAAAGAATAGTAATTTCTATTTATCCTTAATATCTTTGTTAAAAATATTACACATATTATAATCATTCCTATAAATTGTTAATTAATCTATATAAAAAATTACATCAATAGAAAACACATTTTCATCATTTATTCATTTATTGGTGTCCATCATTTCTTTTTCAAAATATGTTCATTTTAATTGGGATCCAATATAGAATACCTAGCTTGTGGAACTGGATTAAAACCAAATAAATTATTATTTAACATGTAAATTCTATTATCACCATTACTAGAAATTAAAAATCATGGTTTCTTAATATTTATGTCCTCAAATAATCCCCAATAGAGTAATGTTTTACCACTCTTAGATTTTATATAAAATATAACTTTTATAACTCATATGTTAAATATTGTGTGGTAAATGGAAACTTTTATCTCAAAAGACCAAAAAATAGATTATAACCATTAATTGTTAATCTTTTAATTTTATGGTAAAAAAGAGGTAATAAGATTATGAATAAATTTCATAAAAAGAAATTATCTAAACTATTTAGTTGATAAAAATCATCTTCTATAGGCAAATAAATAATACATGTGATTTTTTCCTTAAAATATAATTGAGATTTATGAAATTAATTTTAAGATACTAAATATATTTTTAAAATATATGGATGATATTAATTGTCTATGATCATATAAAAATAGTAATGGGTAGGAATTAAGAATAATAATATTTAATATTACAAAAAATTGTGTTATGTTGACATCTATTTTCAATGAAGATATTTATTTTGAAAGGATAAATTATCTATTTTTAGAATTTTAAATCAAAAAATATATATGGATTTTTTCTTTCATCATAACAATATTACACATTGACTAATATTTTTCAATTTTCTAAAATAGACAACTTTTAGGTGTATATGTTTTTTATGATGTGACTCATGAGTTTTTCACCGACCCATCATATGCATATTTTATTAAAGAAAATATTTATTACAAATAAGAATGGTGATGTAGTGACCATACACTATAAATATATTAAATTTGGACACACAAATAATTAAAATCATAGCAGAAAAAATAAAACAAAATATATTAGGTAAAATACAAGAAATCAATCTGTTAATATATATCGATTTAAAATATAATTGATTATGATATATCACGCGAGATTAGTCATGGATACCATAAAATTGATAATGTTATTTCATAAATCCATTATTTAGTATATGAACCAACGTCCCATTTATCACACCTAGGATTTCTAATTCACCTTCAATTTGATTTTGGTCGGGTTATTAGTATTTATCTTGGGAACTAGTTGTAATGGGTTTTAATTTTTAATGTATTATCTCCCACTATTTTTTCAAGTTTTTCATCTTGATTTTCTATTTATTTTTGGAGGAAAACATGACCTTTGGTTGGACACATCATGGATCTTGGTTGGTGCATGGTTAGTTGTAAAAATTCCCCTGCCCATGTAACTGTGTGGTGGGTATCTGGGTGAGAAAAAACCTACCACTAAACCAGTGCATGACCATGTGGCTCGGCCCTCTAACCATGTGGTAGCTATCCTCCATAGTATAAGTGGTCTCATAGTCTCTGCAGGGTTTTAAAACTCATAAATACTAATTTTTTTTTCATGTTTATGTCATTTAAATTGGTTTCCCCCTTTTTCCCTCCCCCATATTTTATCCTCTTTCGTCACGTTTTATGGCCCTCTCAGACTCCCCGTCCCTAGGAGTGTGCCCCACCATCTTCTTCCCTCAATGGGATCCAATTGTTGTGTGACTTTTTTGCAAATTCTTGAAGTAGAATCCATATATGTGTCTTCTCTCTAATTTCCCTCTTTATTCTAGTGTTTCTTACATATTTCATTGAGGTTCCCTTTCTCTAATGCATTGGATATGATTTTTAGGGTTAGATCATTTCTGTTAGGGAATACTTTTGGTGAATTTGTTTGAATCTGGTCTTCTATTTTTTTCCCTAGTTATGGTGGTGGTTTCAAACCTTATTAGGAAAGCTTATTAATTAATGGTATGTTATTCCATGCTTTATAAAATGATGATGTGTTTACTGTTCTTTTTTTTGTATTTATTTTCCATCTATATATAAATTTTATGATGAAAAATGTTTATTTGAAGTTATTTGACCTATATATGTGGTGAAAATGAATTTTATTGTTTTGGATTGTAATATTTTTTATGTTTTCCAAAGTCATGTTTCTTGATTGGAATTTTCATGTTGTATGAAATTGTGAAATTTTTTTCTTAGGGAACATAAAGAGTGAATGTATTATAAGTTTGTTTTTAAGGAAATAGGTTCTTTTATAATTATGGTTATTTTTTGTGGCATATTTATCATTCCTTGAAAATTTATTGAATGTATGGAAGCGTGATTTAAGTGAATTTTAATTATGACTATTAGTTTGAAAAGGTGGATCGGCCCCTAGAAATGGTTAAACAATGTATATTATTTTCATGTAATGTTTTAAAAAAAGGGTTTCCATGAATTATATATGTGATGTCAAACTGTAATTATTAAATGGTTTTGATGTGTGTGAAATGAAAAGATGTTTGATTGTGGAAAATTGGTGGGATTATTTGATGTGAGTTTCAAATGTTTTCATTTGTGTAATATATAAAATGGAATTGAGTATAAGGGAATCCGGGGTTTCTAGGTATGTATAATAGAAAAACAACACCAGTGATATGGAAGTAGAATGACAAGGGTTGATGTAGTAGTATTGATGATTACAACACTAAATAAACTATTCTAACGATTGATTTATACTAGAGTGTTGGATATTCCTCCTCTCTAGTTGCTCATTCACAAGTATAATGATGGTTGTTGTTAATATACCCATTTTACCCTCTTAGTGATGTTCTAGTATAACACTCGAGTTAGATTATCAACAGGGATTTACCCATAGTGATCTCTTATGACATGTGATATATATGATGAGGTGTCACTAATCTGTATATGGTGGACCTTGAGATTGTTCCATTTTAAATAATGTTTGTTTGATTAAATTTTCCTTTTGATATGTGACCATTAAATGTGTTGTTCTTAAAATGATTCTTTGGAAAATAGTTTATTCTTATAGTTATTACCATAAATATGGTTTTTCATTAAAAGATCATTAAATAAATGTTTTAATGGATTTTAGATAAATGTTCATGTAGGCTTATCCTTAGATGTTTGAGCATGGAATACTTCTATTGGGTGGCATCCTACTAGGATTTATATCACATTCTATATAATCTTTTTGTTGTAGATAGATATTATATTATGTTTTATGATGGTAAATTCATTCTTTACTAGGATTGAGGTTTGGGTTATTAATGGCCTTCTTTTATGTATCTTGATGGTGGGGGCTTGAGAATGTTTCTCCTCTCATTACATGGTGGCCTAGGATATAGTATATGTCGCCTATTTTGTTGTATCTTGGGTGGGTGTTCTAGGCTGTAAACTTCAATTTGGAAAAATTATTATACCATATATGGTTGTACATTTTTAATTTTGGTTTGATATATCTTGTAGGTTGTTAATGTATATTCATTTGGGTGAAATAGTTTCCAAATCTTGTTATCAATAACCATAAACTAGTTTCTATCCCATAGGGATCAGGAATTACTTTAAGGATATGCCACAGACTGGGTTAGGTGCCATATCGGATCGTGACCCTTCATGGTTTGTGACACCTTACAAACATATCAGTCTAGAAGTCACTATTTAATCATAGAGTAGAAAATATTGAAAATCCTACCAGTTGTACATCCTTTCTTATAGAAAACCAACGTCATCATGTAACAAGAAAATTACTATTGTAAGATCCCTGGTTTTCCTATGAGGTACACATACTTTTCTTTTCTGTTTAACTGTTCTGTTGAGGCCTATTTTGGATTTCTAACTTGACCAAAGGAGTTACTGAGGTGTCAGAGGCTTTTTCAGAACCTAGAACCAAGTTGGATGCTGAAAATGGCATGGAACATAGTTTTCACACGACCTGCGCATTGCCTGGCTAAATTATGCGCCTTGTGCAGGCTTGGTAGAGGCAAGAGCACGACCTGCGCACAGTTTGGGGAAACTGTGCGGGGTGGCTTTGCAGCTGCCCCTTACCTTCCAGTGAGGTTCGCACGGTCTCCGCCATGTTTGTTAGGCCGTGAGGGTAAACCATGCGACCTGATGTGTTTTGAGAATTTAATTAATTTTTAATTAAATTGATTAAATTTTATAAAAACCTAATCTAGGCCTTCTTCTTCAACCAGATAGCAGCATGGGAGCTCTCCAAGGATTCTTTGGAGGATTTTGAGCTAGCATCACCATCCTAACACCGATTCGAGCGTCGTTCATCTCGTTAGATCCGCAATGGTAAGTCCTTGATTCCTTTTTAATCCTTCTCCTTTCATTTTTTTATGACGAACACAGATTAGATTAAGGCTCATATGCCCTAATTTCTTGTTCTTCGTATGTTCTTCACGTATCTCCCAATCTGGGATGAATTAGTGCCTGATACTGGACGAGCTATCTAGTACGAGCCTAAGGTAGGTGGTCTTGTACTTTTACCTGATTTTTGGGTGGTTTATTTGTGCTAGAGTTCATCGCGCCCAATTTTGGGGTGTCACATGAAAATGAATTTCAAACCTATTATTACCTAGCATGTTATAGGTAATCTGAATAGGGTTGTACATGCTTTAGTTAGGTTGTATAACTTGGATAGGAACCACCCCTTGGGTGAATTTCCTTGATTGGATCTTTTATGGACTTTTGACCAAGGATGCCTATGAGGCATGCCATTTCATTCCATTTTGGGTTGTTAAAAAATTGAATTTAATGAATAGAATTTCAATATGATGAAATTGTAATTAAAATGGTTCCAGGTACGGGATGAAGTGTTACCCCTGGACCCTTGTATTCAGATTCTTGAATTTCATTCCCAC
Source organism: Viscum album (assembly GCA_963277665.1). Lineage (NCBI taxonomy): Eukaryota > Viridiplantae > Streptophyta > Magnoliopsida > Santalales > Viscaceae > Viscum > Viscum album. Next base: position 21,639,656 of record OY728120.1, on the reverse strand, counting down.
ATGAGTTAAATGCTTTTGAGCTGTTTAAAATGTGACACAAAGTAATGGGTGAACTATTAAATCAATGTGAGTTTCCATGGATGGAATCATACAAGACATGATACTATAACGTAGAGTGAATCATGGATCCAGTCTGAGATGCCATGGATGGACTCAATAGGGAACATCATGTCATGGGAGATACCCAGATCTTATTTATAGGATTCTGGGGACGAGATTAGTTGATGGACTATACCGCACGTAGAGGGATGGTGGGTACTTAGGAGGTTCACCAGAACGGGATCATAAAGCGATGCAGGTGTACTAGAGGTTCACCGGAACGGGCTTGTAGGGGGTGGGTGGATTTTCTCCCTGAGTGATTCCTTCGTTCTGATTGAGTATACTAGAAACGGGCTCAAGGAATGGTTTGAACACATGGATGAAATGATTGATGAGTGGAATGGATACAAGAAGCAATGCCAAGCCAAAGCACAAGCTGGGGTCGGTCATGCTTATTTCTCTTGTTTACTACTTTCCAAATTACACTACCTGTTTATAAATTCCCTGAGAGATTACCACAGATCCTTGGTGGTTGCCTACTGGGATTTAGTCTCACACTCTGTTTGGGTCATGTTTTTGGACCGAAGTAGATTATATGATTTCAGGTTTTTATAAGGGGAAAACCCCTAGTACAGGTACTTGACTTACTGCTTGGAGTAGGAGTGCATGGGACCAAGATGAGTCTTGTGATGCGACTGGGGATACATTTTGGTTTCTTTTGGTATTTGTGTACTTATACTATGTTGTATTGACTTGCACCATCATATGTATTTCAGATCACTCATTTTGGTTATCCATTTTTGTTGTCTATGAGTTGCCTATTAGTTACTTTCTTCCACTATTGTATGTCTGTAATTCCACTGTGATGCTTTGGTAATGAGGTTATAGTCTCCCCATGGACTCACCTAGGCCCTCACATCTAGTTGGCAGCATTTGGTGTTTGGGGAGATGCACTTGAGGCCATGTGGAGACCGGTCCAACTACCGGGTTGAATGGTAAGTCGGGTCAGGATGTTACAAAGTGGTATTAGAGGGTTTTAATTTTTTGCATTGACTTAATATTTGGCGACTATAGAAAGGAGTAGGAAAAGAAGGGAATGTGGTAATAAACTGTGCCCGGGAGTTTCAAATCCATGTATAGGGAAAAGCCATGTTACCTCGTATGGAATTGTGTTTATGGTTTTGATTTTTACAATTGTTCTAATTTCAATGTTGGGTGGCGCACATGGTTTTTGCAAATACTATTGATACTGGTGTGGGTTCTATTTCGTTGAAACCCGATGAGATGAGGGTTTTCCATCTCATTCATCACATAGGCACCATGATAGGAATCACATGTCATGCATTGTGACATGCTATCTACGATGCATTAGATATTTCTTGTTATTGTGATAGTTGTTGTGATAGATATTTCATTCTGTGTTGATAGTTGATTGATAACTATGCCTACTGTTGTGTAATATTGGGTCCAATGAATGAGGTGTGGCATCATCTTTCAATTCATATGGTGTATGTGCCCTAATGGATTGGGAAATGATGCACCAATGGGATGTAAATTCTAAATGAAGTTTAATTTCATGGTTATATGGGCATAAAATTTTGATTAATGAGGTGTTATGGGCCCTCAGGGATTGGAACATGGAAGACTAGTGTTTAAAATTTTTGAACAATGGTCTGTTAAAAGAATTAATGTTTAAAATAGAGCCTGAGCTAGACTCGGCTTCTGAGTGGGAAAGAGGTAGTGACTCTAGTGGTTTTTGGTGACTGTTATTTATGTAGTCTTAGCTTTAGGAGTAGGTAGTGGGTTGACGTGGTTTTTAGGAAGGTCTTGACCTGTCCGGTCCTAGTTCTTGTGCTCTTGAGTTTCAAACCTCATTAAAAATATTGAATTGAGGAATGTGTTTGGCATTGCAGAGTCATTCTGCCATGGCGAACTCTAGTGGTACATCGGGAGAGTGGTGAAGACCACATTCTAGAAATGGTAGGCCATGGGATACTGGAGAAACCTCTATTTGTGCCAGCTGTGACACCAGTAGCTATATCGGACACAGGTTATGAGGCACAGTTCTGTGAGAGATTTTTGCGTTTTAAGCAGACCTTTTAGGGAACACCGTGACCTGCCCCGACTGTCGCAGAGTTAACACGTGAGTTTCAGCAGCAGCATTCACATACGTTTTCAGGGGATGGTGGACCACAAACTGTATAGTCCTGGTTGGAGGCGATACTAGATATCTTTGAGCATCTTGAGATGCCTCCATAATGGGGGGTCAAGCTCACTACGTACAGGCTGGTTGATTCTTCGAAGAGGTGGTGGGACATGAGCACCCAATCGGATCGTCATCGGGAGATGGCTTGGATAAAGTTTCATACGGCCTTCTAAAATATCTTTTATCCTGATAAATTGAGGGCCAATCAAGAATGGGGGTTCATGCATCTGGAGAAGGGAGCATTATTAGTGATGGAATACTCAGCCCATTTTATTGAGCTTCAGTGCTTCACACCTATCCTGATGGGCGATGAGCTATCGAGGGCCAAGCATTTTGAGAATGGGCTGGGATAGGACATCTGATCTCAGGTAAATATCATCAGGTTGAATACCATTTCTTGAATTGTGAACCAGGTGATAATCAAAGAACATAACCTGATAGATATTGGAGGTGAGATCTAGAGCGGTTCGACTATGAGATTAGGTAATGCAATGACTGTTAGTAGGAATCGTCATCTAGAGCTTCCACGCGGTGATTCTAGAAATCAGAACCTATCTTCGGTTAGAAATTTGTGGTGCTAACAGTGCGGTAGGATGCGACACACGAAGCCGCAATGTCCGAGGGACACAGTCGAGTGTCGATCATGTGGCAAGATGGGCCATCTTCAACATTTCTGTAGAACATTTCCTCTAGTATCCAACGATCGAAGGTCCGCACCGACCCCATCTACAGGAGCTGGGTCGGCAGCATCCCATCAGACAGGAAGTTGGGGTGCGACTGGCTGATCAGGCCGAGGTAGTGGTCATGGCAGAGGTATCCAGACACAGGGTACACCGAGACGTCAGAATGGAAAAGCTCCAGGTAGTGAGGTTGAATCACATGGTTGTTGTTCATGCCAGATGTATGCAGTGTAGCCTACATCCGAGGATCAGGTAGCAGGACCATCTACGGTGAGAGCTAAAATCTTTGTAGCATATTTTCTTTCATCTGCCCTCTTTGATACAGGTTCATGACATATTTTTATATCAGCGCCTATAGTGAAAAGCCTTGGGCTAGTTGTGTTGTCTTCTGATGGTGTCTTGATGCTAGACACACCACTAGGATTCAGAGCAGAGGTTGTACGTAAGTGCAGAGGGTGTCCCCTTGAGGTTGGAGGGTGTCAAATCATTTGTGATCTTAATTTTCTTGAGATGACAGGTTTTGATGTCATTCTCGATATGGATTGTCTAGTAGGTTACTGAGGATATGTTGATTGTTACCATCGGAGGGTGATTTTTACAACACCATAGGGTGCAGTGTATACTCTTAAGGGCAAGTGGGATCTCCAAGAATGCTGAGATAGACTAGAGCATCATAGGCTGATCAAGATGACAACCCATATCCCTAGTTTGTTCTTGGATGATCAGGGAGTGAGTCAGATGTACCTTCCTCTAGTGGTTGAGCGCATTAGGTATGTTTTTCTTGAAGACTTTTCAAGTTTACCTCCTGAGAGAGAGGTGGAGTTCTCCATTGAGCTAGTGCCAGGAGCCCCACCAGTATCCATTCCTCCTCACAGGATGTCTATGATGGAGTTGCAAGAGCTCAAGAAACAACTCGATGATTTGGAGGTAAAGGGTTTTATTCAACCCAGTACTTCTCCATGGGATTCTCCGATCCTTTTTGAGAAAAAAGTCAGATGATACTCTTAGGTTGTGTGTAGACTATCAGAAGCTAAACTAACTGATGGTTAAAAACCGATATCCATTGCCGCAGATAGATGACTTGTTTGATCAACATGGAGTAGCTAGGGTGTTCTCGAAAATTAATTTGAGGTTAGGGTATCACCAGGTGCGTGTTTGACCTGCAGACATACCTCGTACAGCTTTTCGTGGTAGGTATGGTTTATATGAGTATCTAGTTATGTCGTTCGGTCTCACGAACATGCCAGCGGTTTTCATGGATTTGATGAATCATGTGTTCCATCCATACATGGACTCGTTCGTCGTGGTTTTCATGGATGATATTTTGGTTTATTCTCGAAATCAAAACAACCATGCCAACCATCTTGAGATCGTCCTGAATAAACTAATAGAGAATCAGCTATATGAAAAGCTTACTAAGTGCCACTTTTTGATGGATCAGATTCATTTCTTGGGCCATGTTATCTCTGAGATAGGAGTGTCTGTAGACCCAGAGAAGGATAGAGTTGTGGTTTCTTGGGAACAACCCATGAATGTCTTTGATATACATAGATTCATGGGAATTGATGGTTATTATATTCATTTCATAGAGTATTTCTCACGCTTAGCAGTTCCATTTACAAGCTTGACTAAGAAGGGCATGAAATTTATATGGACAGATTCTTGTGATGCATCCTTTCATGAGCTGAAAGGGAGGTTGATATCAGCACCAGTCCTAATTCTGCCAGAACAGGGCAGGAGTTACATGGTCTATTGTGACGCATCTCGTATTGGGCTGGGTGCAGTGTTGATGTAGGGAGACAGATTCGTGGTATACGAATCTCGGTAGTTGAGGCCAGGCGAGAGGAATTATCAGATGCACGATCTTGAGCTAGCAGTAGTTGTCCATTCGATGCGCTGTTGGAGACACTACATGTTGGGAGAGAGTTTTGTGGTGTACACCGACCACAAGAGCCTCAAATATATCATTACTCAGCATAATCTGAATGTTAGGTAGCGATAGTGGGTGGAGTACCTACAGTCCATTGATTTAGAGCTAGCATATACGCCAGGTACGGGAAATGTAGTGACCGATGCATTGAGCAGGAGGACTACAATGCCTGCAGTGAAACATGATAGCAACGAATGTAAGATTATGTCCTTGTTCTCTGATATTCATCTTGATGTGCAGAATAACAAAGGGATGTCTTTTCTATCGTCTTTAGCCATGACTTCTACCCTCTTGGACATAGTAAGGATGAGACTGCTGTCAGATTCGGAAGTCCTTGTTCTACGGGAAGGTGTGTCAGGTGAGGAACCTCCTCCTGGTTGGACGATAGGTGATGGTGAAGTTATTCGTATCCATGGACGTGAATGGGTTCCCATGTATTTTAGAGAGGAGACAATGGGGGAGTTTAATTCTTTTGTTTGGGAAGTTCATCCCCGAGTCACTAAGATATATCGTGACTTGCACTGACAGTACTGGTGGATGGGTATGAAGAGGGAAGTGGCTAGTTTTATCATGAGATGTTCCACCTGTCAGTAGGTGAAGTCGGAACACTAGAGGCTAGCTGGGATTTTACAGTAGCTACCTATCCTGGAGTGGAAATGGGATGGCGTTGCGATGGACTTCGTGACTGGTTTGCCGAGGCCAACTTGAGTTAACGATGTTGTGTGGGTTATGGTTGATAGGCTCACAATGGTTTCTCATTTCTTGCCAATAAAATAGACCGTCAGTGTGGATGAGTTGGGAAGGTTGTATATCGGTGAGATAGTACGACTCCATGGGGTCCCACGATCCATTTTTTCAGAAAGGGATGCTCCTTTTATGTCATGCTTCTGGGAATGTTTTTAGAGGGTTCTTGGTACACAGGTGTATCTAAGAACAAAATACCACCCTCATACGGATGGCCAGTCAGAGTGTGCGATACAAGTTCTTGAGGACATGCTGCGAGCATGTGTCCTGGATTTTGGGGGCTCGTGGGAGAGGAATATTCCCCATGTTGAGTTTTTCTGTAACAACTGTTATCAGGAGAATATATAGATGGCACCATATGAGGCTTTATATGGTAGGCCATGTGGATCACCCCTATTCTGGTTAGAAGTAGGTGTGGCAACATTACTTTGACAGTGTCATGTCCATGAGACTTCTGAGAAGGTCCAGTTGATATAGAAGTGGATGGCTACCGCACAGTCTAATCAGAAGTCATATGCTGATCTCCATAGATGAACCCTATAATTTGAGGTCAGGGATTAGGTTTCCATGCGTATTTCACCAATCATGGGGAACAGGTGGATCAAGAGATAGGGTAAGCTATCGCTAAGATATGTTGGTCATTTTGAGATTCTGTATAGGGTTGGTCTGGTAGCCTATCAGTTGCAGTTATCTCAGAGGTATTGAGCCATGCATGACGTGTTCCATTTTTCCCAGTTATGGAGATACTATTCAGACCCGTCTCATACCTTCCAGCCTGAGGAGGTAGAGATTCAGGTAGATGCATCATTTGAGGAGCATCTGATTCGTATCGTTGACAGGAGCATAAAGGTTCCCCGAGGCTGGTCAGTTCCTCTAGTATGGGTGCGATGGCATCACAACCATTTACAGGATGAGACTTGGGAGTGGGAGGTCGACGTACGTGATCAGTGGCCAGATCTGTTCGTAGACTAATCTTGATCACCCTTTAGAGATCAATTCGGGGACGAATTGCTATAAGTGGAGAAGATTGTAAGAACCCGGGTTTTCATATGAGCTACAAATACTTTTCTATTCAGTTTAACGGTTTTGTTGAGGCATATTCTGGATTTCTAACTTGACCAAGGGAGTTATAGAGGTGTTCGAGGCTTGTTCGGATCCCGGAACCAAGTTGGAGGCTGAAAATGGCCTGGCACACAGTTTGCACACGACCTGTGAATGGCCTGGAAAAACCATGCGCCTTGTGCAGGAATGGAAGAGGCAAGAGAACGGCCAGCACATCATTTGGGGAAACTGCACTGGGTGGCCATGCGGCTGCCCCTTGCCTTCCAGTGAGGTCTGCACGGTTTGTTAGGTCATGCGGGTAAACCGTACAACATACTGTGATTTAAAATTTATTAAATTTTTTATTAAATTGATTAAATTTTATAAAAAACTAACATATCCCTTCATCTTCAACCGGACAGTAGCAGGGGAGCTCTCCAAGGAGGTTTTGGAGGATTTTGAGCTAGCTTCGTTGTCTGAAGTCCAATTTGAGCGTTTTTTGTCTCGTTAGATCCGAAATGGTTAGTACTTGATTCCTTTGTAATCCGTCTCCTTTATTTTGGTTATGATGAATGCTGAATAGATTATGTCTCATGTGCCCTAATTTCCCATTCTTCGTCTGTTCTTCAGATTTCCCCAAATTCGAGACGAATCATAGCTGAATACTGGACGAGCTATCCAGTTCGAGCCTAAGGTAGGTGGTCTGATGCTTTTCACTGATTGTCAAGCTATTTATTTGTGCCAGAGTGCCTTGCTCCCACTATTGGGGTGTCGCTTGAACATGAATTTCAAACCTCTTATTACCAAGAAAGTTATACGTAATATGAATACGGATGTATATTCTTGAGTTAGGTTTTATACATGGTATAGGAACCACCCCTTGGGTGAGTTTCCTTGAATGGATCTTTTATGTAATTTTGACCTAGGATGCCTATGAGGCATGCCTTTTTATTCCATTGTGGGTTGTTAAAAAATGTAATTTAATGAATGGAATTTCAATAAGATTAAATTGTAATTGAAATGGATTCGAGAATGAGATGTTGTGTTGCCCCTAGAACCTTGTATGAAAATTATTTAATTGGTATCCCATGTGAGTTAAATGCTTTTGAGCTGTTTAAAATGTGAAACAATGTCATTGGTGAACCATGGAACCAATGTGAGTTGCCATGGATGGACTCAAATGAGACTTGTTATAGTAATGCCGAGTGAATCATGGATCCAGTATGAGATGTCATGGTTGGACTCAACATGGCACGACATGTAATGGGAAATACTCGAATCATATTTATAGTATTCTAGGGACAGGCTCAGTTGATGGACTATACCTCACCTAGAGCGAGGCTGGGTACCAAGGAGGTTCACCGGAACGTTCTCGTAGAGTGATGTCGGGGTCCTAGAGGTTCACCAGAATGGGCTTGTAGGGTGTAGGTGGATTTTCTCCCTGAGTGACTCTTGGTTTCTGATTTAGTATACCATGAATGGGTTCAAGGAATGGTATGAATAAATGTATAAAATTATTGATGAGTGGAATGGATACTTGAAGCGATTCCAAGCCAAATCACAAGCTTGGGTTGGTCTTGATTTATTCCCTTGGTTACTGCTTTCCATATTGTACTTCCTGTTTATACATTCACTGACAAATTAGCACAGATCTGTGGGGGTTTCCTACTGGGATTTAGTCCCACACATTGTTTGGGTCATGTTTTTGGACCCAAGAAGATTATATGATTTCTGGTATGGATAAGGGGAAAAGCCTTATCACAGGCACTTGACTTGCTTCTTGGAGTAGGAGAGCACGGGACCAAGATGAGGCTTGCGATGAGACTGGGGATACATTTTGGGTTATTTTGGTATTTGTGTACTTATACTATGTTTTATTGACCTACACCATCATATGAATATCAAATCCTTGATTTTGTTTATCCATTTCTGTTGTCTATGTGTTGTCTATTGGTTACCTTCTTCCACTGTTGTATGATTGTAATTCCACTGTGATGCTTTGGTAATGAGGGAATAGTCTCCCCACATACTCACCTAGGCCCTCGCTTCTAGTCAGCAACCTTTGTAATTTGGGGAGATGCGCTTGAGGCCATGAGGTGACCGGTCCGGCTTCTGGGTTGAAAGGTAAGTCGGGTCGGGACGTTACTACTATCACACCATATAATGAATTTAAAACATTATCAAATTATATCCACAAAACACATGCCCAAGAATTTATCAAAAATAACATCTTCACATCCAATATGATCTATCCTTCTTCAAGTGAATCAGAAATAACGTATACCTCACAAAATTTTGTGTTTTATAAGATAATAGTATCCAAATAAGCGTTATTCACATCAAAAACCTAAAAACAAAGAATCATATTTATCAAGAACAATTTTCCAATATCCTAAAAATAATTACACTAAATGAAGTTAACTACTCCAAATATACATAGCATGAACCCAAAAACAAACTTGTATAATTACATTACCCATGGGAAGAAATGATGGACCTGTCATCTAAAAAATGCTCCTTTAATATTTTTTTTCATCCTTCTTCTCGTAGCCTTCAAATAAGATGGATTTCCAACATCAAAAGAGTCGAACATTTTTCATTTTTAGATCTATACACTAATTGAAAAAACTGGTTCCATACAATCATTGATTCTAGAAAAAATTCAACAGTCCAATATAACATTACCATAAACCAAGCCACTCCCAATGTATTCTTATAACAAAAATGTGGAAATATTCAATTTATATAGGTTTCATAAAAAAATCACAAATTCACTACTTTGCAACCTTGTATATTTTTACCTAGAAACAATAAGGATTTAAAAAATCAACTAAATAATCATTTCACACATTAGGTAAGAAAACAAAAATAAATGACAACATGTAAACACAGTAGCCCAATATATATAGAAAAAAGTTTCATATTTGATAATTAAAAACCAAAAAAAAAGCTCAAAAAGAATAATATTTTTTTTAATAAAATTATATACAAGAAGAGAGACCTCAATGAGTATAATAAATAATGGTAGGATGCATGACATTAATTTCTATGCAATGTACTTGTAATTATTGATAGGATTTATTATGAATTCTGCCACCATTATCATAAGAATACTATTTCAGATTTTAAGGTAGGTTTCTACATAAGTTTTTTCATATATTTATTTTCAAAGAAAAATGATATCTTTCTCCTCCCACCAAGATTCCAATTCCTCACCAAGTTCTTCATCATTCATATTTCCCTCTCATTATGATGGGTCAATATGTTCATCAAAAAATGACACTTTTCAAAGTATATTCTCCAATGTGTGAGAATTTGGTGTCAACATCAATTTTTTATGGAGGATATTGGATTTTGGTGTACAAGAAGCCACAAAAGTTATATTGAAATTTTTTCATTCCTAATTATAATAATATCAACATTTATATGTTTTATTAGGATTTAGTGTGATGTATCGATCCATATCATTAATTGGATTTTTACATTTATTAGAACACGACTTCAAAAAGCATCCTCAATCTAATATGCTTTCTCATATAAATCGGGAAAATATTCATTGTATTTCGTGTGTAGACTATTTCCTTCCCCTTATGAAGTTTTAATATTAATTGAAATATAAAACATATGAGGTTAGTTTTGAAATGGTTATCCATATCTTCATTAAAATACTGGGTATTAGAATCATAATCCTCAAGTAGAGAAGGGCTGAAAAGAGAGGGGTGGGACATAAAAAAGATGAATAAAAAGATGAATAACAACCTTACCTAGACAACTCTTATTAGGTCCCGATAAATCCATTTCCATGTACTTATCATCATTTTCAACCCATTTTAACTCAAATAATGTAATTGGATGTGCAACATTAGATTTGTAACAAAATTCACTTTTTAAAAGCCTAATTATATGTAATTTATTTCAATAATTTTGAGGGACTTAATATATAACATCCTATTGGAATCTGGTTCCACCATTTTGGTTCCAAATCAGAGGTGGATGAGGCTGAGAGATTTAAATTTCAACAGAAAAACACACAATAAATTGTTGAGGGTTTTCTCAGATGGTGTTAACCTAGTTTCTACATGCCACAAACGAATTTTTATGAAGGGTTCGAAATATTTCATGTGAGATATGAATTCATTTATCCCAGCTCCGAATGGGTGCACCCTTGAGGCTGTCATAAACTTACCATGTACTCCTGTACTCGATGTTCCCTCCTTATTAGGCCTCAGTATACTCACTGCATCAGAATGGCATGGACACTCACCACAAAAGGAAACTTAGTCCACTATTTTGGTTGGTCTCTCAGTCATTCATCTTCCAATGGTAGCTTTAGATTTTATGGGTGTAGGTGAATCTAGGTATATGGCTTCATTGTCCCCTAATCTAGTGAGACCATGAATTCCTCTGAATCTATCTTCCATTTGGGTGATTCAGAGTAGCATGAAATGTGAATCCAAAAGATCCTTTCCAATGTATTCCTTGACCTTGGATACAATATAAGGGAATGTGTCACCTCTAGATTTTGTTCCATGGGAATTTTCTGGAGAGTATCATTCCAATGTCCCTGATCAAGGACTACTTCAAACCAAACTACTTCACCACACCTGATGGTCTAGAGGACAATCTATAGGATTTGGTTCCCTATAAAAAATTTTTTGTACCTTATGATAACTTTTCTTCATGTTTTTGAACATTAATATACTCTTTATTAGATCATGATTTCTCTTCTATGTATCATAGTTTGTGATAATGTCTTAAGGGTACCTATCACAATAAATGGTCATAGTAGTTCCCCTCTATGAGTATAACACCGAAGTGCTATGACAATATTCTTGATCCTATTTTCTATAGTCTATCAATATAATTTTAGGGACACAAATGACATGAAATCATGGGTGGATACTAATTGGATATTAATCCACCGCCTTGTTGTGTACACCCTTGGTAATATCTTGTATGTATATCATGAGAATGAGACCCGCTAATAGTAAATCCACATTTATATGTTTCATTGGATGATCATATCTGTGGGTTTGTGTATAGGCCCTTAGGCACCAAGATTACTATTAATGAGTATTCTGAGTCTCACACATAGATGAATTGATGAAAATAATAGTGAATTATGATCGTGGTGAACTAGATTGTGTTGGGTGTGTCACAAGTAATATTTCATTAATGAATAATTACATAAAGTATTTATTCTTCTTTCAATAATGAAATAAATATCTCAAGCCCTTTGATGGAAATGATATACCCTAAATAAATCAATGGACATTGAGTTCTATAGGTATGTTCAATTTCCTGAAATCAATGAAAGAGATATTGAGCACATGGGTTGATGACACTATCATGCATCCTACTCCATTAGAGATATTGTGATAAAGGGATTATATTAAATGGTAAGCATTTGTATGAGGTGATAAGTCATTGCATCATTATCATCATTCCCTACAAGTGCCTTGGTGTGTTTTTAGATACTAACATTGTTTTATTGGCTTCTTCACATAATGCCCTTGAGATAGAGGGATAATGGGTCACACAATAAGTGTGTTCAGAATAAAAATTAAATAATATATGTTATAATTTTATATATAATAGGATGAATAAATTTTATTCCCATATTTGGTTTAAAAATTATTCATCTCTTATTGATCACATATAAATTTTTATTAGTTTTTTATTAAATATAATAATTATTTATTGGTGAATAATGTAGTTATATTTATATAATAAATAGACATTATTCAAGGCCTGATAAATATGATGGAGGAATGGAAGACTGTGTTTAATGGTCTAGTGAGAAATATAAACATTGTATATTATATAATTAAATAATATTAACATATAATATGATATTTAAGTGCATGTCATGAAATAAAAATAATACCATTATTATTTAACAAAGGGTTTTTCTAGAATTAATGAATAATAAGGGAACTTGAGAAATTATTTTGTTTTAACCCTATAAATATAAGTACCCAATTATATTATTTTCTCATTGTCTTATTCTATTGTGTAAAACGATTCAAGGATAACAATCTCATGCCAAGAGAACTCCATTATCTATGAATGTTTCCTCGAATGGTGAGTAATCATCCCCCAACAGATCAAAGAGAACACTTTGGAAGCGATTGTCAAGGCAATCAAGTCATATGGCGCAAGCGTAACTATCCTCTATGATAGTACCTAGATACTTCATCGAAGATGTATATTGATTCATGGAATATGTGTTGATAAATAATATATGTAATAAATACATGGTTTTTACAACGAAACTATGGTGCACCGAAGATCTGTCACCGAACACATCAATAATGAAATAATTCTTTAGAGGAAATTATTTATCTAATTAAATTAATTAAATACAATATTTTTTTATCCTTATCTCTCATTTCCAAAAAAATATATTACATATTTATTTCAATGATTCAATTTCATAGATTACAACATTCATCATTGTATAGATAATAGATTTTTCATAGATTATGAATGAAATTAATGTTGGGGAACTACCATCACTTGCTTCAGCTGCCCCTGAAAACTACACAATCAAGATCATTAGGGACTATCTTTTACTATTTCATCACAAAAACTGAAAATTTTGTGTCCATAAGCCATAATGAAGGGACCACTCTCCCTTATACAATGTAGTAAAATATTTGTTATAGTTCATCATTCCTCACTCAAAAATTCGATGGTTTAAAGGCCATTAACATAACTCATCATGAATTCCACCATCATATGTAATTATTAAGGACCTAGGTAATGATATAAATGTGTCCTAATTCCATAAGAGAAAATCAATTATCTAATATTTATCCTAGTAAGTATTTAACCCATGTAAAATCATGATTCTATGTCTTCCATTCCTAAAATTCTAGGATTTGTGCATATTCTACATTGATGTGAAGGCAATAACCATGTATGGATATTTTGGAAATCTCATATTCATGTTGATCCAATAAAGAAAAAAACAATTCCACACGACTAGGTGCACCTCAATAGGGGGTGTGTTTTCTTTCACATTTTTGTATAATAAGTTCAACATGGTGGAAATGAATATAATGTGGAAAAAAAATTCATACATTCAGCTATGGAATATCACCTGGTTAGTATACGAGAAATTAAACTCCATATCTCATGTGTTATAAAAGAATGGCAGGGCAGAGTTCACCATAGGAAACCTGTTGTATTTTAATGATTATCAAGATCCAAATGATATTATGAATCTAGAATATTTCTAGGACCCATTTAAAATGTTCAACAACAAGAATTAGAAGAAGGTAATGTGTAATGAACATGACCAATGGCTATCCAACCTGCAAGGGTTGTACATGATCCCAAATAATCATGTAACCCACATCCCTCGAGTGATGTTCAATATATATTTCCTGATTCATCTTAAGAAAGAGAATAACATGATCCATCATTTTTTCTACTTTAGTAGATGGGGAAGGGATGATTCCATCCTTTAAAATGTGAGAAACTTCATGAACCAACAATAATTGGGAGCAGAATGGGGAAGATTGCAGGACAACCCCAAATGACTCAATGATCATGATATGAATGAGGGTTTGGGAAAAAATAATTCTATGTTTGGAATATGGTTCCTAGATAGAAGATTTTGAGGTCTTAGGAAGGTTAGTGGTAATCTATTTTGAAGAAATTATTCTTTGAGATCACATCACATAAGAGATTGGGAATGGTAGGGGCCTAGAGTAATTGTTTAGATGAAATGTTCCTTGGATGTTGGATGAAAAAGATAAGGAGGACCTTGTTATTATTCCATGTGAGGTGGATATAAAGGATGTAGATTTATATTTAAGCCTATAAAGTGCACTGGGTATAGATTTATTTACAGGGTATTTCTACATCAATGCTTTGGATATAATTTACCATAATTTCATAAATGTAGTTCATGACTTCTTCCACAAGGGGAGATTACAATAGCATACAATGCTTCCAAAATAATCATGATTCTAATTTTAAAAGATCAGACATTTTCTATCCAGTACAGGCCCATATTAATATATAGCTTCTCCTATAAAATCCTCACATTACTCATTATGATACAAATGGTAATGTTTCTCCAAAATCTAATATTAGAAGACTGAAATGGTTCACAAAGAGTGGAAGCCTATAAGATGAAATTATACTTGATAAGGATTTGGTTGACATCATTAATAAGAAGTCCCTCATATTCAATATCCTAATAAATATTGACATAAACAAGGCATATCATCAGATGGATTTTTCCTAAATTGTGAAATTAATAGGGAAAATGTGATTCTCTGAGTGGACATATGACCACGATTTTCAGTTCATTTCCTCTCTATGGATTTCAGAATTACTTATAGGGAGTGGTTTTAGATTACTCAAATCAGTGTGTAGGCTCTGACAAGAGGATCTAAATTCCCCAAGCCTATTCATTATGGATCCTGAATCCCTACCCAAAAATAAAAATTCATACATTTAGAGTAGGAGTATCATTCCTTTAATGAATATTTATTGAAATAGTAAAATCCCTTATATCTGGTTCCTAGATGATATTATTTTCATTGTCAATGCCATGTGTACTTTCATATATGGATTCCATCATAAATTTAATAATTATTGCATATATAATGGGTCGTTGGTACACTTTTCCAAAATTATTTTTATGTCTTTAATAAATACAAATCATGGAATGAAAACAACATCGAGTATTGTCTAAGATACATAATAGAGGGATACTAATAGGTTTAATAGAAGTATCTATATTTGGCGGGAGGGTCAATAAGTATTATTATTTTTTATTTGATCAAACAGATAATTGGGAAAATATATATCAATATTATTATTCTTCTCTTGTTTAGAGAACAAATCGCGCTACAAACACAGTCCTTATGGATATTCCAATTCACATGCTAGCATCCAAAAATTTACCTAATTATTCCCTCATCATTATAGATAAAATTTTGAATGCATTTATCTAGGTTAGAAATAAGAGGGAATGTTCCACTAGACCACTTAGAATAGAATGGAGATGCCCATTTTTTATGTAAGATTGAACATTACGAATGCAAAATGTACTAGGCAAGGCTTAGAAGCTAATATCACATTGAAAATTATTATCAAGTATTATTTATAGGACTGGTTCATGAATGATCTATATGGCCAAGAAAAGAGTTGATGTAAGGAGAACAACGGTCAGATCTTGATCATAGCCCAAAATTATATTGATGACTTTGAGTTTTTCGGAGATATTGATTATTGGGTTATTGGGGGGTATATCAGGTTTTGATGAAAAATTGGATGGTCCATACTCTCTATTTTGAACGATTTCCTACACTATACATATTGTATAAAAAAGAGTGTAATAACCCTAGATTAATAGCCACTATTATTAATGAAAAATTGAATAGCATGCATACAAGAATTCAACTTGTTGAAATCCCTAATAGATTAATTACGATGGACACATCCATTGGGGAATTTATCATGGATTGATTCCATCCCATAATTAATCCATCATAGAATACTAATGCATGGGTCATCCGACTATGGTGCAAGGATATTACCCCTAATAAAAACATCTTCTTTTGTAGAATTAGAAAAATAATCCCTTTCTATTGACAAAAATATTTAGGGAAAAGGTATAGATAAAGATATGTTCTGTTGGTGCTTTGGGGGCTACAAAAAAAAGATAACTTGATAAATTTTCATTGAAGTTGATTGGGCTCTCATTGTCTGGGGTATCCTCTTCAATTTCCCCATTATTCCCATAAAAAACGATTTTACCATATACCTTATTACCTCATCATTTACAAGGGTGGATAAAATATCTAATCGATGGAATTATTATGGTATGTAACTCAAAATAGTGTTCTGGGAATTGTGGGAGGCTAGAAACAAAAAATAAGTGGGCAGAAATTTGTGTATCTTTTAAATAAAAATACATTGTTTTGTATCTAGTTGTAGTTTTCATTGTTCTATATTCTGGTGGAAGCTATGAGGTACCCAACAGGGGATGCATATTAGGGGTCTTAGTCAATTCTGATATGAATATACATGCTAGCCAAGGATAATTGATTAAAGAGAACCCACCTTAGGTAAAGTTAGTGAATAACATCGACTGGTCCTATGTTCGTGGTACGATGTGCAGGGGTGGTCGGGTTTGTGATGCTATGGGCTCTGTTCTTCACTAGTTTAGGGATTTATCCAGGGAAGGAAACTCTAATGTATAATAAATAATATCTGTCCATAGTGGTATCTACCAAATTTAAATAATTAAATGTTGTTATTGGGGTGGTGTAATATTACTCCCAAATTCCCATAGACTCCCTCATTTAAAAGTTCCCAACCCCTTCGTATCTCTCCTATATCATCATGAAATGCAACCTTCTAATTGAACATGGTATGGAAGTATATCACACTTGGAGGGGAAAAAACCTAGAAGAAGTAATATTAGTTAGAAAATGGGCCATCAATTATTCACTCATCCATTTCGATGACATTTTTTCCCTTCATGAGTGTTGTTATATTCTTTGTCAAAGCATATGTGTTAGGCCTACAATATTTCAGACCCATATGTACTCTCATATCTATTATAAATAAAGTATTATGATTTAAATAAATGTTTATGAAACCATTTTCTATGAAAATATATATTTATAATTTATATTAAATAATTTAAAAACCTACGATGAATTTATTAAACAGACCATTAACATTTTTTAATCATAATTAACATTCAATATAAAAATGTTTTTATTTATTATATTAAAAATTAGTTTTAATAACTAATATAAAGTAAGTCTATACAAATGGATTTTTAATTTGAAAGGAAAATATGTATATCATGTAACAAGGTCAATTGTGTTTTAGGAATGATAGAATGATTACTATTATTAATGTTAATTGACATGATAATATTAAATGTGTTATTTAAATTGTTAGTATTTTTAGTGATGTTTAAATTTTATCAAATAAATTAAATTGATATAATTTATATAAGAACTCTTATATTTTATTTTCACATATCTAAAAATAAATATCACATATTTGATAGGAATTTTCTGATACATAATATCAAAAACCCTTGTTGCATAAAATAACAATTTTCTACAAAATCTTTTTTCTATACATTAAATGTTATAATATGAATTACAATTTTCTACTATATATAATCTGAATTTGATTATATATAGCTTGAATTTAATTTCAATTAAAAAAATTTAATATTAGTTATCATATATTTTTAAAAAACATGAATTACTTAGGAATAAACTAATAATGAAGGTAAAAAAAATAGAAAAGGTAAATTTTAAATTCTATGAATATATTACATGAAAATTAGTTAAAACGAGTGTAAAAATTATTTTTACTGGATTAATTAAAATTATTTCACCCATTAATATATTTTTATCACTTTTCGAATGTCTGATCATTGAAAAGTGTTGTTCTATTCTTGTAAAATAATGGTCGTTTGAGAATGTTTCATTTTATTCACTTATAAAATGGGATCACTCCAAACTACTCAATGTTGAACCCATTGGAAATTTATTTGATTCCATTAAACATATTAATCAATTATACGTCCATTTAATAACTTAAATCGTCTATTAAACATTATTTATCCTAGCTCCCTTATTTTCAAATTACATTCTAGATAATGTTCATGGTCCAAAAGTGATTAACACTTAATCCTTATAATTTTTCAGGTTAATCATCCTCTTAAAAACCATTAATAAACATACTAATGTATTTAAATTAGTATTAGTATTATTATTATTCATTATATAAATATAAATACCATTTTTTCCTTCCCATAAACTTATAAAAATAAAATAACATCGTTCATGAATTTTTTTGGACTACTTCTTCCACGCAGAAACATATTTCATTTTTCACCACTACATAGGTTGACCTATTAGAAGGAATGAATTTAAAAATAAATTTTATATATAATATTACTAATATAATGAATATATAATTTATATTCCATATTCTTTCACTCTCAACTATATAGAAATGACAGCTACCCCTTTGGGTTGTGTGGATTGCCTCCTCCACTGAGAAATGTTCCACATTTTTCAACTAATTTTCTTCATTTTTTTATAAATATCATAAAATATGAATAAATAAAATAATTAAATATTATTAACAGAATTATTAATATTTAATAATTATACTAATAAAATATAAACAACTGTCATAACAATACTCATCCACTAATAATGGCATGTTAATGTTTGCGAATGTCAACCAACCTACTTGAATATTGCTATGAAATAATATCATTGATGGTTATCAAAACATTTCCAGTAAATATATATTATAAAACTAACTAAATAATTATTTTATATTACTTCATTATTATTGATATTAACTTTAATCACAATAATTAGGATACCACCATTGGTTTTTCAAAAAATACTAAAAATGTTTTTTCAAATTTTTCCTACATGAACCCAAACTAATAATTTTATAGGAGAAAAATAAAACACTATTATATTTCAAATAAAATATTATATTTTATGATATTGTAATCATTAACACTATTATATTGTTTAAGAGAAACATTGCATAATTAAACTAGTTAAATTATATCAAGAGAAACACACTAGATATTGATAATAGATAATAAAGAACTAATATAAATGTTTCGAATATTAAAAAATTATTTTATAAATTGTCATATTAAAAATTACGGATTTGAATTAAGATATTAATGATTTTTTTAGTTCTATAGGATATTTCCATGGTTGAAATAATGTTAAAAATTAGGGTAAATGATTTTTAGTGTCAATTGTGTATCATTGATATTTTTTTTGTACACCACATGTTAATTTTTATAGGGAATTTATTTGACATTTATTTCATAAGACAAATATACTAAATATAATGTTTTTAATGTTATATCCCATCTTCAACCTTCCATTGAATTTAAATTTGATTTATTATGACATTGTATGGGTTCTCTATCTTGAATTTCAATTCATTAACACATGATTATGTTATCCACAATGTTAAAAATAAATTTTTTTAAATTTTACCAAAATTGATATTTTATTTCATTCATATCTCATAATTTAATATTTTTAATGTTCTTTTCAAATTCTATCATTCAATGGGTATTGATTCAATATTTTCTAAAACCATATTTTTTATTTTATTTTTTTATTTTTAGTTCTATGAGAAATATTTAATAATTGAAACACTATTTTAATTTTCAAATGGTACATTAAATAGTATATTTCTATAAATTATAATTTCCTTTAATTTTGTTATATTTTTTTTCAATGATATTTTCTCTCATGTGATTTTGATTCTTACATTTTCTTTAATGAAAAGTTTCACTATTTTGGGTTTTTATAAAATTAAAATATGTTTTCAAAATGTTCCACATGTATAATTATATTGTTTAAATTACTTTTATATTATTTATTATTTCATAATTATTTTTTTAATCTGGATATAAATGATTCAATTCATTTTCCTTTTTAATGTGGTTTTTATTCAGGATTTTTTCAAATTTGTGAGGGTTCTATTTCTAAATTCCAATCATCGAGAATTATTTGGAATTAAAAAACTACTATCACTTTGGTTGTGTGTATACTAAATATTTATTACATTATATCATGATTCCATAATTAGATATGGTATTTAATGTTTAATTTCTAATATACCATATCTATGATATTTTTTAACTATGTAAACATCCTATGGAATTCCTCCATTCACTCATGGTATTTGTATTTCTAACCCTAAAATTTACTTCTATTGAGGGATTGTATTTATGTTTTCACATTTATTTAATGTAAATGTATTTATCTCCAATATAATTCTATTCTAATAGAGATGATTATGGAATGTATAGGGAAATATGATTGTTTATTATATAACTATACTATATCATTATCTTGATATAATATAATATTTTTATTGCATATTTTGATTTGGAATTTGTTGATGTTTCTTATGTTAATATCTTAAATAATGTTTATATTATATTAAAAGGTATGTTTGTTATGAATTTTGTTGACAATCAATAATTTCATATATGTTGAATGCATTGAACAAAATAGTGTGATGGGTGCGTCTTTCAGTAATATTTCTCCTCAATGCATCACTATCACTCATGATGCAAAAGTTTTTTCTTTTTTATGTGAATTTACAAAAATGGGTTCAACGCAATGATTTGTAACACCCCATGCTTCCACAGTACAATTGTCATTGAATAATACAATAGCGTGTGTTGTACGCAACTTCGAGATTCTAACACACCGCGACCAATCAAAGTAGACGTTATGAATAGTAATTCCCAATTTTTGAAATTTTATAAATTTTATATCTCAAAATGGAATTCATTTTTGGATTCATAATATCAAAATTAGCCTAGGGTGAAATTTTGGTATATTTCAGATAACTTTTATATTTTGATGAATAATGAAACTTATTAAAATTTTAATTAAAAACAACTTTTTTAATAAATATAATTAGTATTATTAAATTAAGGATTTGAGTGTTTTTAAAGTATATTTATAATATATTTTTACCATTTAATACAATTTTGGTTATTGGTCATAATTTTACAATTAAACTGGACATAATCAAGGGTCAATCTTTTGATAGTTATTATTTCGTAAAAACACTCTTTTTGTTTTGACAGCGGGAATTAATTTTAAATTAATTTATGCCACTTCTGTGTTTTGAATTTGGAAAAACGGATTCCATATTTGGAATCAGGATTTCAATGTATTGTAAATAGTTAACTTTTAATTTTAGACATATTAAATAATTATTTCGGTAAATATTTTATTTACCATGGGTAATAGTTAAATCCGGTAAATAAGGGTAGAAAAATAATATTATAATAATAATAAATTTCCCTAAAATGTGTCCTAACCTTATTAGTTGATTCATTTATGACCCTGGTCATCTTTGGGTTGATTTTGGGACCCTACAGAGCCTCTTGTAGGTGATAAGGACACTTTATATTAATTATGATAAAGTAAATAAAAAATTACATAAGCATATATCGTTTAGAAAAACAATTTTTACATAGGGTTATATATGTTATATTTTCGACTATAAATATTCATTATAAATATATAAATATTAAATACCTAATGGTTGATTATTTATAACATTTAGACATTGAATAATTAAATTTATTTATGACATGATAATAATGCAGTATTTTCCTTATTAATGAAAGAATCAAATAATTCGTTTTATAAATGTAAAATAAAAATTATATGAATGTTTTGATGATATCCCAGAATTCTATTGGCTAATATGACTTTTTAGGATTGCATAATTGAATTTGGTTCGAATTAATAATTTTTTTAGGACTTTAACAAAAAAAATATTAAATATTGTCAAAATTGACATAAATGAGTTTTTAAAACTATTATTAAATTATTAATTGATATTATTTTCCTAAAAATATATGGTTCCTCCAAAGTACTAATATCATGATATTTTTATCATTAATGGACCACTTGGGGGTCTCTTGGATGTATATAGTATGTTTATTAACTATATAATATAAAAATACAAAGTTACATGGTAAATGTCAATTAAATTAACTAAGAGTTACAACTAAAAGATATGGTTTATATAATGACTCAAACCTATCTAAAATATACTAGTTGAATGTATTTATACCGATTACCACCTTAGACTTCGAATAATCCACATTGGATCTATTAGAGACTGAATATTAATTTATTATAAATTAAAACTTTATGTTTTTCCTAATGAGCCCCTCCACCCCTTTATAAAAGGACACCACTTCTAACCAATTCTTCATGCCTTAAAAGCCTTTTGGTTCACCCCCTCCCAGACCAAATACTCTCTAAACATTTCTAAATTCAACCAAGAGGCCTTATTTTGATTAGAAATCTATCCTATGGAGCCATTTTGATCAAATCAAAAGGAAGAAACCAAAAAGTGGTAATGTTTTCACCACCCCTTTTCAAGTTCCTCTCTTCTTCAACTTCCTCATTCATTGTTATTTCCATTCTAAAATAATAAATCCAGTATATTCTATATAATTTGATGTTATTATAAATATGGTACAACCATATTCAGTATTCTATCCATCCTTTGAATGACATGTCACCATACGTACGTATGTACGGCCTACCGTCTCCACATTATGGTGTAATTATTATTCAAAACACTATTATTTGGATGGCTATAATAATGATGTGTAATTCATTTAAATAATAAATATAACATGATAATTATTCTGTATATATGATATACAATACAATTATATATTATTATAATATCAAAATAATGATATCGTCACTCGTGCATACGTACGAATTAATGTCTCCAGGAACGCGATGAGATTCATTCCCCATCGTATCCATTCATGACTAAATTTTATTCGATGATTTAAAATAATTTTTTGAGACATGATATCATTCTGGATATGAATAATATAAATCTCATCCATAAAAAATATGGCTCACATAGCAAAGAATATAGAAAAACGAATCCGTTAACACTTGAAACGATGATAATACTAAGATATTATTAAGAAATCAATGTTCCAAGATCATATATGATATTTTATTAATGTATATTATTCTTATATAATTTAATAAATATTATTTCACCATTATAAAGGAGGTTAAACTACCCTCAATAAAGTAAAATTACAAGGTAAGGGTTTATTTCACAATCTCTTAATTATCCGAGGTTGTTTATACGTAATTATCTACTTGGACCTCTTTATCATCCACATCGAATTTTCTTAAAAACGAATTTCAAAACATTCTTACTTTTTTACAGAATATATTTTAATTTCATTTATAGCCTTGTTTTACTTTTTATAAGATTTTTATAAAGGAATCATTCCGTCATTTTCCAAACAAGGTCCTTTTTATCCTTTTCAAAAGAATTATGGTACGAATGTCTTTTTTAACTTATACAGTGGGGGCGACTATTTTCCACCGTTAAGAAATCGTCAAAGATTCCCTTACAATATTTTAAGAATATTTTCAATGTAAATGTTTTCTTTTATAATTACGTGAATTTTAAATTATTTCAAAAAAATAAATATTTCTGTCAAATAGTTTTGATTTCATCTATGTCAATATCCTAAGATGAATTTAAGCTTATTTGAAGTTGATTTATTATGATACAAAACATCCATATTTTATTGAAGGTTTTGTGATATTTTTGACTTTGGATGTGTTATTTTTATACCATTCATGGTTTATGGAGAAAGTATTTAAATTTCGTATGCTAGTTTTAATACGAATGTTTATGTTGTGTTTAAACTGGTTCATGTGAGGAATCCATTGGACATAGTATGTGACCAGTGGAACACGTTGTTGCTTCTCGATGCATCGGTAGGTCTAATGAGAAAAACTAGTGTCTTGGCATGAGGACCTGATAAAATCTTGTATGTAGTCCTGGCACGGGGCCTTGGCAATGTAGTTATGATAGTCTGGAATTATGCATTCCCTCATTATGAAAGTGCTTATTGATATTTCATATGATTATTCTATTCATAGAATATCCATGTGAATAAGTAAATGGAATTATATAATTTTATTTCATCCATATTATATTGAAGTTCATGTTTAAAAATATTTTGTTTTATTTATACATTTCCTTAAAAGTTTATGCTTATTTTTGAAAGTTTCCTTTTTATTGTAATCCTTACTGAGCATCTGAGCTCACCCCTTTCTATGTTTTATTTTTCCAAGGTTGTGAAGAAGTATTTTTTGAATGACCAAAAGAGATAGAATGAGGGGATATGATTGTGGACTATGGAGACTATGTTGTTGTAGTTTTCATTTTATGATGTAATGTAAACTTTATAAATGTAACTAGTGTTTCAAAGACTACTAAACTAATCGATCTTTCAAGACTTGATCTTTTGTGATCATGCCAATGTTATGTAATAATTCACCAACTCTGGGTAACTATGGTCAGGGCATTACAGTTGGTATCATTGGAAGTTTAGTACAAACCATGGAAACTCAATTTAGATAAACTCTGATTATAGAACATAGCCCTAAGATAGACTTTGAGGATTAGTATAGAAGAACATCCTAAAATTTTGGTATTGTAGATATTTTGTGAGTTTTTGGATAAATACATCCCTGTATAGATACGAGAAGGTAGAGGCATCTCTGGCATAGATGTAGCTAGGAGAAAAAACCAAAAACACTGCTTTGAGCTTGACTTGAACGAGAACTGGTGCACGACAATGGGCCTTGCTGCACCCTTGGTTATGACACTCCCGGGGGATATGTTTAGGATAATTCTCATTTTATTTATAAAAAATTATGAAGGGTTTAGGAGTATATACTTCCTCAGATTAAACATTTTTTATTATTATTATGGATTATATCAATAAATAGTTCAATTTATGATATGTTTTTTACAATTATGGAATTATGTTTTTGATTCATAAACTGATATAGTTTATGCCATTGTTTAGAAATGTCACATAGTGGAAAGAATGGAAACTGTATTAATGCACACACTCCTTGTAGGTATTTCCCTCCTACTCAAGATAATTATAGTGGAGCTGGTGATGCTACTGGTGATGATCAGCTAATCACCATACTGGTACAACTCACTCAGGTTATGAATAATAACATTACTTGTATGGAGCACCCAGATCCGTAGCGTGGAGGATCAATGTTAGAGCACATAATGAGGAAGCAACCACCAACATTAAATTGCAGTAAAAATCCATGAGTAGATGAGAAATGGATATGTTCCACATAGAAAATATTTTAGGCTTTGGGGAGTAGCGAAAGGGAAAAACTTATTATGGTAGTTTATTGCATTACTGTAGATGTTGATCAATGGTGTTCAATGATACAGAACATGAAGGAAGATGCTGAATTATCAAATATGGAATGGAGGGAGTTCAAAGATCTTTTCTTAGAAAAATATTTTCCTTGTGACCATCGAGCATATATGGAAAGTCAATTTATGAGTCTGGGGAAAAAGGAGAATGAGAATGTCACAAAGTTTGAGGCTATCCATACAGGGTCTGTGAGGCATGTGGGAGATTATATATGTATCCCAAGAAGTAAGATTGATTGTTTCTTTGATGGGTTACTACAGTTTCTCCATCGAGCATTAGTCTCACAGTATTTATAACCATACTAAGATATTGTATCATGTGCTATCAAGACAGAAAATGAATTCTCTAAGTCTTACGACTTTAAGGCAAAGCAAGAGAAGAAGAGATCTGCTGACCATTCTGGAAATGGAAATAATGGGTAGAAGGGAAAATTTGATTATCCATCATACAGTAAATGTGGGAAGAAACACCCATGTACTTGCTTGAAGGGAATGATAGTCTGTTACAGGTGTGGTGAAAAAGGCCACAAAGCTCATCATTGAAAGGGAAAGAGAGTTACTATCAATGTTGATTTCTATAATTGTAGAGTGTTGGGACATTATGAAAATGAATGTCCTAAGCATCTGAGGAACTTATCTCAAAAATGGCCGAGGGATCAAGGCCTATATCGAAGACCCCTTATAGAATGGCCACTGTGGAATTTGATGAACTAAAGACACAACTAGAGAAGTTGAGTAATAAGGGATTTATTGGCCCTAGTGTGTCTCCATGGGGATCCCATGTTCTTTTTGTTAATAGTAAGGTGGATCTATGAGGTTATATATCGACTACAGAGAGATCAATGCTATAAAAATAATGAACAAGTATCCCCAACATCTTATTGATGATTTATTTGACCAAATGCATAGAGCTCAATACTTTTAAAATATTGACCTTCGATCTGGATACCATTTGTTGTGTGTGAATAAGGAAGATATTCCGAAGACAGCATTTCGAACCAGGTATGGGCTTACCAGTTTACAGTAATGCCTTTTGGGATGACTAATGCACCCTCTATTTTCATGGATCTAATGAACAGAGTTTTCAAGGAATATCTTGATGACTTTGTAGAGGTATTTATTGACGATAACTTGGTATACTCAAAATTCGAAAAAGATCATAAAAATCACTTGCAAATTATATTGAAGACTTTGAGAAGACATGAATTATATGGGATGTTTAGCAAGTGTAAATTCTGGATTCAAGAGATTTCTTTTCATGGACATATTGTCACGAAGGAAGGAATCTTTGTTGATCATTTTAAGACAAGAGAAATCCAAGAATGGCCAGCACCAATGAGTATATCCAAGGTACGTAGTTTAATTGGTTTATCAGGTTATTATCGATGTTTCATCCGTAATTTTCCGGATTGACTAACCCATTAACAAATCTCACATGTAAAGGGGTTATATTTGTTTGTAAAATAGAGTGTAAAGAATGTTTTGAATAACTGAAGAGAAGATTTGTCAATGCTCCTATATTGACACTACCATTGGGGAATTATGGGTTCGTTATTTATAGTGATGCATAGAAGAAAAGACTTGGTTGTGTCCTTATGGAGAATAATTGGGTTATTGCCTATGCATCATGATAGTTAAAAATTCATGATAAAAACTATGCTACTCATGATCTTGAGTTAGCTGCTATAATATTTACTTTGATTATATGGATACATTATCTCTATTGTAAAAAAATGTGTGATTTATACTGATCAAAAGAGTTTGAAGTATATTTTCCCATAGAAAGAACTCAACATGAGGAAAAGGAGATGGATTGAACAACTCAAGAATTATGATTTAACGATACACTACCACCCGGGGAAGGAAAATAAGGTGGAAGATGCTTTGTGAAGAAAGGATCATAGAGTTTTGAACATGATGAGAATTGAAAGCGATCCAATTTTTATGGATCTAATGATGATGGATATGGGAATTACCTAGGATGGTGAAACATCGATACATTTTCAAATGGTTCCCAAACCATCTTTACTAGAAAGGATAAAGAGTTCTCAGACCGATGATGAAAAATTTAAATAGAACATTAAAGTTTTGAATGATGGGAGATTGAGTGAATTTGTGTTTGGAGATGGAATTTTGAAATTTCAGAAGAGACTTTGTGTTCCTAATATACCTGATCTAAAAAGGGAATTTTTGGACGATGCTCATAGTTCCAATTTCTCTATACACCCTGGGAACACAAAAATGTATAAA
This sequence comes from Viscum album, assembly GCA_963277665.1. Taxonomy (NCBI): domain Eukaryota; kingdom Viridiplantae; phylum Streptophyta; class Magnoliopsida; order Santalales; family Viscaceae; genus Viscum; species Viscum album. Next base: position 21,611,935 of record OY728120.1, on the reverse strand, counting down.
TATTTGAAGAAACATTTTTCGTGGGACAACATGAAGAGGGAGATTGTTTATTTTCTATCAAGATGTACTGTTTGTCAATAAGGGAAAGTTGGAAGGCAATAGCCTGGAGGAGACATGAAACCTCTTCCCATACCAGAGTAGAAATGGGATAATATCCCTATGGACTTTGTCATGGGACTACCAAAGACTCCTATAAGGAAAGATGCTATATGGGTCATTGTTGATCATCTTACCAAGTCATCACATTTTATTGATATAAGGAAATATTTACCACTTGAACGTCTAGAAAGGCTATATATTAATGATGTTGTGAGACATCATGGAGTACCCCAATCGATTGTTTCTGATCATGATCTACGTTTTACATCAAGACTCTGGAAGAGTCTTTAGAAGGCCTTTGATACTGAACTTTGTCTGAGAACAGCCTACAACCCCCAATATGATGGAAAATCAGAACCAACTATTCAAACCATAGAAGACATGTTGATATCTTGCTCACATGACATTCTGGGTATGTGGGATCAATATTTATCTCTGGTGGATTTTTCCTATAACAATAGCTTATATTCAAGTATTAGATGGCACCATATGTAGAGTTATACAGAAAGAGATGTCACCACCAACCTGTTGGGATGATGTTGGTGAAAGAAAACACATAAGCCCAGAACTGGTGGAGGAAACAATGGAAATGGTGAAGGTAATCGAAAACCACATCAAAGAATATCAAAGTAGGCAGAAGAGCTAGGTCGATAACCGAAGGAAGGATTTGGAATTTCAGGTAGGAGATCATGTTTTCATGAAGGAATCTACATGGAAGGGAGTTATATGTTTCGGTAAGAAGGTTAAATGGAGTCTGAGTTACATCAGACCTTTTGAAATTCTAGAACGAAGTGGGGTTGTAGCTTACTGTTTTTAAATACATCCAAGTCTCTCCAAAGTTCAAGATGTGTTCTATGTTTCACTATTGAGAAAATACATGCCTGGCCCAATGCATTTACTCACTTATGAGGAAGTACAACTGGAACCAGATATGTCTTATTGTGAAGATCCCATCAGTATTCTTCATACAAAAGATCAAGTGCGGAGAAACCCGATGAATCGTCTGGTAAAAGTTCTTTGGAGGAACTATAAGATGGAAGAGGCAATATGGGAACCTGAGGAACTTATGATGAATTACCGCATGATTATTTTCATGCGGAAGTATTCTAGAAATTCCGAGGATGAAATTATTTGAATGAGGGGAGACCGAAACACCCCATGCTTCCACAGTACGATTCTTTTTGAATAATACAGTAGTGTGTGTTGTACACAACTTTGAGATTCTAACACACCGCGACCAATCAAAGTAGCTGTTATGAATAGTAATACCCACTTTTTGAAATTTTATAAATTTTACCTCTCAAAATGGACTTCATTTTTGGTTTCAGAATATTTAAATTATCCTAGGGTGATGTTTTGGTACTTTTCGCATAAGTTTTATATTTTGATGAATAATGAAAATTACAAAATTTTAATTAAAAACATGTTTTTTAATAAAAAATAATTAGTAGTGATAAATTATGAATTTGGGTGCTTTTAAAGTATATTTATAATATTTTTTACCACTTAATAAAATGTTTTTCATTGGACATAATTTCACAGCTAAACTGGACATAAACAAGTGTCAATCCTTTGATAATTATTATTTCTTAAATACTCGCTTTTTGTTTTGACAACGGGAAATAATTTTTAATTAATTTCTACAACTTCTATGTTTTGAATATGGGAAAATGTATTCCATATTTTGAATCTGGATTTCCAAATTATTTAAATTGGTATCATTTATTTGTAGACATTTTGAATAATTACTTCGTTAAATATTTTATTTACCATGGTTAAAAGGTAAATCCGGTAAATAAGGGTAAACAAATAATATTGTAATAATAATAAATTACCCTAAAACGTGTCCTAAACTTATTGGTTGATACATGTATGACCATGGGAATATTTGGGAAGATTTTGGGACCACATGGAGCCACTTGTTGGTGATAAGGACACATTATATTAATTAAGGTAAAGTAAATACAAAAATGACATCTTCATATATCCTGTAGAATTTTTTTTACATAGGGTTATATTTGTTATATTTTCGTCTACAAATATTCATTATAAATATAAAAATATTTTCTACAGAATTGTATTTTATTTATAATTTTTATACATTTAATAATTAAATTTATTTGTGACACAATAATAATGCATAATTTTCATTATTAATGTAAGAATCAAATAATTAGTATTATTAATGTTACAATAAATATAATTTGAATGTTTTGATTCCATCCAGGAATTTTATTAGTTAATATGTGATTTTAGTATTTCTTAAATTAATTGGGTTAGAATTAATAAAGTTGTTAAGACTTTAAAAAATTCAATTATGAAATATTGTCAAAATTCACATAAATGAGTTTTTAAAACAAGTATTATATTATTAATTGATATTCTATTCCTAAAAATCTAAAGTTCGGACAAAGGACTTATATAATGTAAGGTGTATCATTAAAGAAAAACAAGGAGGTTTCTTGGATGTATATAGTAAGTTTATTAACTATATAATATAAAAAACAAAGTGACATGGTAAATGTCAATCTAATTAACTATGAGTTAAAACTAACAGATAATGTTAATATAATGACCCAAACCAATCTGAAATATATTTTTTGAAAGTATTTGGACCCATAACCAGCTTATACTTTTAATAATACACTTTTTAGAAATTAGAAATAGAATATGAATTTATTATAAATTAATACATTATGTTTTTCCTAAAGAGCCCCTCCTCCCCCTTATAAAAGGACACCACTTATAACCAATTCTTCACACCTTCATATCCTTTTTGGAACATCCAAACCCGGAAAAAAATACTCTCTCAACTTCCATCACATAAACCTAGTGGCCTTAGTTGATCATAAAGCCATCCTATGTAGCCCTTTTAGTCAAATCAAAAGGAAGAACCTGAAGAAGAGTTAATGTTTTCACAACCCTTTTTCAAGTTCCTTTCCTCTTCAACTTCTTCTTTCGTTATTATTTCCATTATAAAATAATAACTCCAGAATATTCTATACACTATGAAGTTATTATAAATAATGTACAACCATATTCTATATTCTATCCATCCTTTGAATGACATGTCACCATACGTGCGAACGTACGACCTACCGTCTCCACTTCGTGGTGTAATTATTATTCAATTCACTATTATTTGGATGGATATAATAATGATGTGTAATTCATGTAAATAAAAAATATAACATGATAATGATTCTGTATATATGATATACCATCCAATTATATATTATTTTAATATCAAAATATTGATATTGTCACTTGTACATATGTACGGATTACCGTCTCCATGAACACGATGGTATTCATTCCCCATCATATACATTCAAGACTACATTTTATTTTATTATTAAAAATACTTTTTAGAGACATGATATCATTCTGGATATGAATAATATATATCCCATCCATAACAAATATGTCTTACATAATAATGAATATAATGAGAAACGAATCCGTTAACACCAAAAATGATGATAATACTAAGATATTATTAACAAATCAATGTTAAAAGATCATATATGATATCATATTAATGTTTATGATTCTTGTATAATTTAATAACAATTACTTCACCATTATACATGAGGTTAACCTACCCTCAACCAAGGAAAAGTACATGTTAATGGTTTATTTCATAATCTCTTCATTATCCGAGGTTGTTTATACGTAATTATCAACTAGGACCTATTTATCATCCCCATCCATGATTCTTAAAAATGTATATCAAAAAATTCTTACTATTTTACAGAATATGGGTTAAAGTCACTTATACCATTGTTTTACTTTGTATAATAAGTTTATAAATATATCATTCCGTCATTTTCCAGACAAGGTCTTTTTTAACATTTTCGATAGAATTAAGGTTAGAATGTATTTTTTAAACTTATACGGCGGGTGCAGCTATTTTCAGCCATTATAAAATCATCGAAGCATCCCGTAATATCATATAATAATATTTTAAATGTAAATGTTGACTTTTATAATTATGTGACTTTTAAATGATTTCAAATAAAGGGATACTTCTCTCAAATAGTTTTGATTTCATCTTTGTCAACATCCTTTGATGGATTTTAATCTTATTTGATGTTGATTTATTATAATACAAAAAATCCATATTGTATTGAAGGTTTTGTGATATGTTTGACTATGGATGTGTTATTTTTATACCATTAATGGTTTATGGAGAAAGTATTTACATTTCGTATGCTATTTTTAATACGAATGTTTATGTTATGTTTAATCCTTTTCATATGAGGAACGCATTGGACTTAGTAAGTGACAAGTGGAGCCCTCTATGGCTCCTCGATGCATCGGTAGGTCTCATGTGACAAAATAGTGTCTTGTCATGAGGCCTTGACAGTATCATATTTTTAGTCTTGGCGCGAGGCCTTGGCTATGTGGTTATGATTGTCTGTCATTATGCATTCCATCATTATAAAAGTGGTTATTGATATTGCATGTGATTATTCAATTAGTAGATTATCCATGTGAATAAGTAAATGTCATTATTTAATTTTATTTATACCATATTATGCTGAAGTTCAAGTTTAAAAGGCTTTTGTTTTAGTTATATGTTGCCTTATATAATTATTCTTATTTATGAAAGTTTCTGCTATATTGTTATCTATACTGAGCATTTGAGCTCACCCCTCTCAATGTTTTATTTTTAAAATGATGTGAAGAATAATTTTATGAATTCCCAGCAGGGATAGTTTGAGGGGATATGAGTGTGGACTATGTAGAATATGTTGTTGTAGTTTTAATTTTATGATGTAATGTAAATTTTATAAATGTATCTAGTGTTTCCAAGGATACTAAACTAATTGATATTTTGAGACATTATCTTTTGTGATCATTCCAATGTTATGTAACAATTCACCAACTCTAGGTATATGGGGTGGGGGCATTACATGGTTCCTCCTGAATGGTTTTCCAGATGTACTCAAACGCATCTCCCCAAATGCCAGAGGGTTCTGAATAGTAGTGAGAGAATATTGTATGTCTATAGGGAGACTATTCCCATGTTACTAGTGTTGATTACAGTGGATATATATACTAACATAGAAAAAATGGATTAATAACATGAATATATGGGACATCATATATCATACAATATAATAAAACATAGTAACCCACTATATCATAAGAATATATCAATACTAAATAAATGAATCCACTAATAGTAATACATAAAATATAATGACAATGTAGGTCATATGTCTATAAAACTGGGAATCATGTATACATATTAGTAGGAAATACATGCTATTAATAAGAAAAAAATGAATCTAAATACTATCCAGGTATCCCAATCTCTATCTTGGTCATCTACTACCATGCTCTGTCCAAATACAAGCATGGAATATCAAGTTTCCATGGTTGGATGTTTCTCTTTTTCAAATCCTCCATACGTGTAATCTTTCTGGGTACCAATGGTGTCCTTGATAGAGTGTGACATAAATCTCCAAAGTACACCACCATGTTCATCAACAACATCTAGTCTTTGTAATAAAAATTAAATTATTTTGGAGGATGATATATGCACAATTAATGCAGCATATAAATGAAATTACATGGTACCTACTTCTACCCTCTCAGGTGTCTGAACATGTAACCATTCCTATTTTTTGTTGTGTTCTAGTTTATATATTAAGTAATTTGTGGTATAACTATCACTAACATCCTAACATGATAATACATGTATAAGATCCTTTATATGAGAAGGCATGGATGATGATGATGAAAAAGATGACGTTCTAAGGTAATAATATAGGAATCCATGACCTCAATGAATGAGACAACATAGTAACAACCTATATCCTGGATAAAAGTGGTCCAAAATCTAATCCATGTTGCATTTCCTAAGTCATTCCATTATTTTATGATAATATTATAGTCATTGCATCTCATCCAATGTAAAAGAGGATATGTAATGTCTAGGACCAATGGGTGTATCCTTGGAACATCATGTCTGATGCAATCACATTGAACCCAATGAGTGTATCAAAGGTATCCTAATATTTTATGTATAATAGAGGGATAATATTATGCCATTCCATGAATACACAAGTACACAATGATCGGGTTCCAATGTGGATCTCATCCATGGAAACTAGCATCCCTGAATCAGATTTGTGTCTAACAGTGCTCAAGGAATTTCATTGGGAATCCAAGGCATGTTCGAGTTTTACCACACCAAAAAAGATTTAATTTTCCCTATTTAATAGTCATCATATACATGATTCATGAATTAAATAATTCCATTTTATTTTTATTCAAATTTATAATTTATTTCAAAAAATCTATTGACTTTAATTATTTAGACAAGGAAAAAAGGACAAGATACCAGTTATTTGTTCATATAAGTTATAATAAATTCATTAGGATCATTCAAATGCCTTTTATTATGTGTTGAATGGTTTTACAATGATGGGAAATCAAGAAATGCAATTACAATATATTGAACTGGGTCATATACATTGAATTATTTCCATCCAAATTTAAGATTCATTAATTATGTTGAAACACTTACCATAGTAGGGAAAGTGAAATTGTCATATTCAAGTCTAACCATTACAATTCAATGATTTAATTTAACAAATACCATAATCATTTCCACATAACAAAACAATCAAATGTTGGAGCATATAGTAAAAAAAACAAAATAAATGCATGTTTAAGGAAAATACCCTACTTGGGGTCATTAGTATCTAGGGTGTAACCTCCAATAATGAGGAAAATTTATGAAAATGGAAATATGACCATATTGATTATATTCAAGACACTTGAATATAATAGGCCGCCCCAATGAAATAGATGCACACACACTACGATAATTTATAAAATTTGATACTTGAGGGATGAGTCATATAACACCATCTTCAAGGATATAACACTCTCCCCATCCAGTATCATCCTCTATTTTGGCTTGTATTGGATGATATATGATCAACTATTCAACACCAAAAAAATATGGTATATGATCATATATCTAAATATAATTTTTCACTGAATGTATATCAATGATGGTATCCAAATGAATCATGTACTTATAGATTCACATATAATGTGATAAACATGGATCAAAGTAGAAATTTTATCAGAGAATGGGAAAAGAACAATAATTTGGATATAATGGGTAGCTCCCAAGCCTATTTAGTCAACTAGAAGTGAAACAAGAGGGATATGGTGTGTTAAACATTTCATTAAGGGAAAAAATGAATTTTTACCCAAAATATTAGGGTCTCAAGGTTTTTCCTCAGTATTGAAAAAACGATGCACTAACCATGTGAAGGAAATATCCTTAAGAGGCTACCTTCATGGTTGTGCCACCCAGTTAGGGAATATGTGCACCAACCGTGAAAATTAGATATGTTAAAACGTGTTTTCCATTCACTGGGTTGGGTTTCCATAACTGCATGGTTTCTTAAATCCATTCATCATCCCACTACTCCCTTATAATCATGGAATGGTTTGCAGATACAATGTGGTATTGGTTTCATTGACCCTACTAATAGTGTGGACCAATTTTTTATCCATCGCTTGGGATTCTGAGAGATAAACAAGCCACAAACAATCCTGAAACCATTGTAACCTCCTTAGGAATCCATGTAAGGACCAATATAAAAAATTATACCAAAATTTAGAATATATATATCTTTTTGAAAAACTATGTTTTTACGATATTATCCCATAAAATAAATCGTCCCTAATTTATCCTTCCAATGGAGTTGGAAAAAGAAATTAGAATAACTCTAGATACTGAGCATGTATGTCTGACTCCTGCTCCCAAGTATTCTCATCTACATGGTTTTTCTACCAATGATCTTTGACAATAGTAATATAATCGGCTCATAGATTCTCCATGATCTAGTTTTTGTGGTGTACGTGATAATCCACAAATGAAGAATCAATAACTAACATAACTTCCTTCAGATTAATAGTATGAGAAATACCTTCTTGATAATCATGAAGTTGTGAAAGGTGGAAGATATCCTTAATAAAATGATACCTCTGATGTATTGAAAAATGATAGGATAAAATCCTTCACTCAACCTAATATTAAATCAAACAACATAATATGGATGCATCTCCCCATTCATTAATATTAATATATTCCCATGTATAGTTGATACCAGTAGGTAAACATGATCTCCATACATGAACACAAGAGGTCATCGATGGTGAATAGTGTTAGAATTTTTTCTATTAAGGGTAGTATAAAAATTATTTCTAATAATCTAAATATACGTTGATGTTTCCTATATCTTAAGAGGACCACATTTGGTTACCCCTACCTCTAGTTATCACATGGGTGAACAACACAATCTGCCAGACATGTCCTCAAAATGATCCATCTGAATCATCACATGAAATCAATTGTCATATGATAACTCGATGACGGTGATATTCTTATCCCATGAACTATTGATTTCAATGATCCATGAATGGATCATGTCGTTTAATACTATTATATTCTATTCTGAATTTCTATCTATTTAATGGTGAAAAGGATTGAATAAGATAACCTCTATACCCATATCCCTTTTCCAACCTAACTAGAGTCATGATGTGAAGTGAGAAACCATATCTAAATAGATTGTACTAGTGACCCCATGTATTAAGAAGATCTCAATTACACACCGTCTTCCCAGATCATTAACTATGAATGTATCCCAGATAGAAATTAAGAGGGTTCCTTTATTCAGTCTTTTAATGACAACCCAAACTACTTCGCTACATCGAGGTGACCTCAGTATGATGACAACAAATTCCATTTAAACATTTTCCCATTTCCAATCATGAATAAGAATCTTCTAAAATAAGGCAACTGTTCACTTTCATTCATTTTTCTCCTACTAATTTGTGGATCCCCTAGTGATAAAACATATTATTTGACAACTCATCCTAGGACATCAATACTATCATTGCATATCTCAAAACATCTTGGAGACAATATGATGAAATATTCATTGTGAAGAATGAGACTCATGAATTAGAGTATATATCATATATTAAGGTACCTAGAATCATCCATATATATATATAGGATTTCATCTATATCAGGATACCAATATGGAGGTGGCACATCACCAACAATGCTCTCCAAGAGAAGCAATCATTTAGGACCGGAAAATTTTTTTATCTTCACTTACTATATGAGTTAAGAAGAAACATTAGAGGATAATATATACTGCTCATGATAGTCATGGAACTATAAATCCATATTATAGAATAGTTTCATCAGTTTCCATGCATCACTGTATTCCCAAACAACCATTTCCTGAGTTTTATGAATTAGGTCATTGGTACCATATTTCCACTTCAAGGAATATCAACATCATCATCATGTAAATATTTATTCAAATGGATGAAAAATATTACATGTGAGGCCCGAAAGAAAAAGGTTAATCACAACTAATGGGGTATAAAGTGGTAAAGACCAAGGGAGTCCCCACTAATGATGTTAATACCCAATAGATTCATATTATGATGGTTATGGAAAACTTATCTCTTCGAGGGAATACCCTCTTGGAATATAGGCTATCTAAAAATTGAAGGAATGATGAAATTCGGCCCATCATCACTAACATAGATTCAATACACATTTTGAATATATATATTTCATTATCTTTTGGTATTTATACACCCAAAATATATCACCAATCTGATAATGTCCCCAATTATGTAAGTCATAAACCAAAACTTAAAGCTCGATGTCATGTGATGGAATGTTTAATTCATGGTTCCTTAATTGCTGAGATCTATACACAATGATTATATCCTCTTTCATTACTAAAAATTCCATGTTGATTTTTTATGAAGCATGGAACACTCTATGGCCTATCCCATGAACTATATCAACCATAATATTTGTTTCTACAATCCATCCTTTATTATCTTGAATGGCCTCACACTCTTTCAGCATAGTAACATAACACTTTTTTACTAAGATCAATACAATGTGAATCATGCTATGACAATTCCTGTATGATGAATCTATTATATCCAACTAGTAATTAGAATCTCCCTATAAAAACCTTTTCTTGGGTTTCTCCAAGAAATCCTTATCTCTCACCTACTTTAGGAAAATAGATACACCTGATTCTGAAAAAAAATTATTTCCCAAGAAGTGAGATTTTTGGATCCCAAATAGGCACTTATCAATCATTGAACTAATTTGATACTATATCAGTGTATTTAAAATGATATCAAAATAATGACCATGGTCTCTATGAGTGAATTAATACACTAATATGTCATCCTAAAAGACTTTGAGAAATGAATCCACATAGGGTTGGTAAACCATTTTCATCAATGCCATGAAAACACCATGCACATTCATAAGAATGAATAAAATAATAAAATACTCAAATAAACTATATCGTGACCAAAAATATCTATGATATATGTATTAAGTTATGAATCACACATAATAATATCACAAAATCAGGAAGATCTTTGATAATACCCTATCTCTTATGTGAAACCTCAAGGGAATTTTACATTTTATATGAAGATATAAGGGCCTTCCTCATCAATGATCATATATGATCATTATTATTACCATTCAACATGTTTCCCTCAGTCTTAAGAGCATTATTATCAATCTCATAGAATTTTTGTAGTTAAAAAAATTCACCAATGTACAGATGGAATACTTGAGCCAATCCTCAAAATTTCAACCATAAAATATATCATGACCTGGTAGATATCGATAAAAGTTTTGTAACTTAGTAAATCACCATAAATAATACATAATTGACATACTAACCAGCTCCAAATTCATGAAATATCTAGCTTTGTAGGCTCCCCTTTTCTGAGTAAAGAAGAGATCATAGAATGAAGAATGTAAATCATCCAAAATCTTATAATAATGATGACTATCATGTGTAATTACATCCCAATAGTGCTTGGATAAATCATTTATCATATAGTTGGTAAGCTCGAAACTATGATTTAGTGGTATCCCAAGATTCATGAATATCCATTGACTGGCCTCTATCCAAGACTCAGTAGTATGTGGAGCACCATCCCCAAAAAAGGTGGGGGATTTTGATATTGGATCTCAAGAGTTAGATCATATATATTATGTTAACTCCATGGTGATCCCATTGTGGACTATATTAGTTGTAGGAATCTTTCATTAAATTGAGAATTAGTTCCCAAATAATATATTTTAGGTGGTTCCTTAGGTGGAACTATAGTAGGGATCACTGGTGGCTCAACACCTTCCATATATATAGCATGATCATAGACAACCTCTTGGAGAACTAAAAATACATTCCTCTATAAAAATAATTATAGGAACGAACACATAAAATGTTCCTCAGCCAACGGTGTAAATATATCAATTCTAAAAGAAAAAATCATAACAACAATAATTATTTTGGAATCTCATCATTTACCTGGAACATGGATTCACTATGATAAAAATGGATTAGGACCATGTTCAAAAAGGTCCCAATATTTTTTCTATTACCAAAAAATAGTAAATCACGAATGGAACCATAATTATATAACATTTTACCATCCAAAACATGTGTTCCACTTAATTGTCCCATGGGCACTGTTGTTCACATAACCTCAAGTGTATATCCCAATGCACTCAAAAATTTAAACTAGAAGTGAAGACCTTTTTTGTGTATGTGGGGAGTCCATTCCATTATTATGATAGTGGTGAAATGTAGAGAAATTTAATAATAGGTAAAGAGATGAATCATTATATGAAAATATGACATATAATATAATAGAATCTATAACACTGGACCAATAACCCACCAGAGTGAAAGTAAAAAAATGTAATAAATTAAAGAATAAAATGATCACAATTCTAAAAAAAATTATGATAATTTATGTCTTCTTTCTAAAAATATGGAAAATATGTATACATAAATGAAGGAAATACATTCAAAAAAACAAAAAAAGATCAAAATAACATTCCTAGTATCCTATGATCCAGCACTGGCATCTACTTCCATGCTCCATCAAAATAAAATAATGAAATATAAGGTGACCATAGAGATATGATTCCCATTGTCAACCCCGACATACATGAAATCATTTTATAGAACGATGGAAGCCAAAATAGGGTGAGAGATAAAATCTAATAGGATCTATTGGTGTATAAAACATATAGTACATGTAATACTAACTAATGTTACGAAGGAATACATAAATAAATAAAAATTATTACAACAATGTAAATACCCAGTGCATTCAACAACCTCACCTTATGTCTAACCATGTTACCATGTCATTTATTTTTTATTTTACAGTTTATATAGTATTTCCCATTAGGTATAACCTAAATTGAAATAATGATATGATAATAATAGTAATAATAATAATAAAAATAATGAATCCATGTTATAACAATTCATCCATAATGATGCTAAAATTGAAGAGCAGTCATGTTCAAAAACTAGGAATCCTCGACCTCAAGGGCCGATTCAACTCAATAATTACTTGTATAATATCTATTAGGAGTCTTAAATGTTATCCAATGGTAATATCCCATGTTGTTCCACCATTTTATTATTTAGACCAAGTCTAATGATCTCATAAGCGGTGAAATAGGCTATATAGGGACTAGGACCCATGGGTATATCCATGGAAGCTCTTATCTGTAGATGTCACAAATAATCCAATTAGTGTATCCAAGGAATCCTAAAATCTAAATGATAATTAAGGGATAATATTGGGTCATACCCAGAATCCACTAGTTGAAACAGATTGTTTGTCATTGTGGGTCTCACCCATAGAAACTGGAATCCCTATATTTTATTAGCATCCCCAAAGGCTTAAGCCATTAACTCGAGAATTAAAGGTTTTTCCAAGTGTGGATGATCTTATAAATATTTCATGTTCTGTAATAAATAATCACCTTATAATTAAATAATTAATTAAATAATTATATTTACTATTCGAGACATTTATTAAGGTATTTGTCTCATGTTTTTAGATTCAATTAGTTTAAAAATTCTAAATGGAAATGAAACAATTTATTAGTTTATATAAGTCTTAATCAATTTAATAGGTTCACTGATTTTTGTTTCATTAAGAATATAATTGTGTGGAATAGATGTGAAACCACAAAAATTAATTTCATTCAATTATCCCAAGTCAAATACATAGATTACATAGAATTCATAAATATAATTCATCAATTTTATTGAAATATTTTCCTTAGAAGTGTAAAGTGACATTACCATATTCATGGAAAACAACAAAAATTCATTGATTTCATTATACACTTTCCATTATCATGGTCATGCAATGGAATATCCAATTGGTGGTGCATATAATCACAAATAACCACTAATGGAATATTTATGGATAACATGTAGTTACCCAAACATGACGTACATTGACATTACATTACAATTGTGGAATACTTAATAAAATAGAAAAAAACACCCAATGACCGTATTAGTTTAGTGTCTTTGGAATCTCGTAACATAATCTTTTAATCCTGGTGAATGATCATCAAAATCTCCCATAAAGATCAACTTTTTTTCTACCTAAAACCTTCCTTTTATCCTGGGGGAAATGAAAAAAATGAAATGGTGAGCCCAAATTCTTAGTAAGGGTATGCATGGAGAAAATAAAACAACCCATACACATTTGAACTTAAAAACGTGAACACAATGATTAAACCTCAAAATATTGAGCATTGACATTAAACATGGTACTACGTAAGGCATAGATCATAATGAAAGATCAATCATGATAAAATAGATTGGTAATAAAACATGTAATTTAGGAAAAACATTAATAACATGATATGATTTCCATAATAGCAAAGTCATTACTACCATGAACATCATAGTGGACAAGGACAATTACTGAATCAGGTTTACCTTCCGTTCCAGCCCTGTATTACTCTACCGGATTTACTTTCCCTTATATCCTTGTCTATCTCATGAGATATAAATTATTACCCAATTCATTGGTGGGAGATATAGGTCCCACCCATTTCATAATGAAATAATTCTTTCTTGCACCAAAAAATAATAAAAAATCATTCATCATAACCCAACGAATAATATGGGTTTCATAAACATCATACCATCATAACATAATCCATATAAAACAAATGGGTATCATTTCATCATATGAAAAGTGAAACGATGTAAGTAATAGGGACATTATTCTTGAAACATACACATATGAAATACTATCATCTTAAATGGAAAGTGGATTTTATAAAAAAAACATGAAATTAATTCTTGAGGAAAATATCCTTTCTTCTTCAAAATCATTTTCTTTTCAAAAAACTTCATGAAATTTTAAATGAAATGGATTTTTTGAAAATAGTCATGAAAAATTTTAGATTACGCTTCATGAAACTGTGGCTTTATGAAACCATAAAAATATGTCCATTCCATATAAGTTAAAAAAACATTCTCCTTGTACTTTTTCCAGAAAAGAAAAAATGTTCCTCATATGGTAAACAAAAGAATTATTCCTTCAGTAACACAATGTAAAAGTCAAAGAGGGGTAAACATGACTTTATACGTACAAGGAAGAATATTAAAAACTTTATCAAAAAAGATTTTATAGACATGGATGAAAAATATAACCCCATTAAATACATACGTATAGGAAATCTGATATAAAAATTAGATTTGAAAAATTATCCCTTACCTTAGGTCCAATTTCTTTCGTATGAGTCTGAGACTCCACTTCTTCAGGTTCTTCCATTTGATTTGATCAAAAGGGCTCCATAGGTTGGATTTCTGACTAAAGGAAAGCTCCTATGATGAAGGTAGGATAGTTGAGAGTTTATTTGGGTAGGGGATGGCCGAGACAAATGGCTTTGGAGTTGTGAATTAGAGAGAAGGGGGAGTGGCCTTTTATAAGAGGGGTGAGGGGTACCTTTTAAAAAACATAAAATATTATGTTATAATAATTTCATATTCGGTATATAATGGATCCAAAGACTCTTATTTTAGGATAGGGTGGGGATGGGTTGAATTCATATCAACCAATAGGTTTTAGACAAGTTTAGGTTACCATTTTGACCTTATAATTTAGATTTAACTCTATGTTAAATAATTTAACTTTTACCTTGTCTTCTTGTATTCTTTCACAATATAGTTCATAAACATACTATAAACTGCCAATCGAACCCTAATTGGTTCATTTATGTTGTATATATTATTATATAAGACTTTTTTCAAATAAATATATTTTTAGGACCATTATATCAATTAATAATATAATATTTGTTTTAAAAATTGTTTTATGTCAATTTTGAGACTATTTGGTATTTTGTTTTTTGTAAATTTATAACAACATTATTACTTAAAAAAATTCATCTAACTGACCCTAATATGTTATATTAACATATAAAATTAGTTCAATTCATAAAATGTCTCATATTACTTTTATTTGGGTATTTATAATATCATTTATGTTAATATTTCAATAATATGGTAATTACTACATCATCATTGCGTCATAAATAAATAAAATTATTGATTGTCTAAAAAATATAAATAAGTTAACATTATGTAGGAAATAATTCTATATTTCTAAAAAATATTTATAGTAGAATTTTTCTTATTTATATCCCTATATTAAAATGTTTTATTTATTAATCTTTTATTTTACCTCTTTTAACTCTTCTTTAAATATAATAATAATAAGTGTCCTAATCGAATCCAAGTTGACCAAAGAAGTTCATATTTTATTCCTAAGGTTTTTTTTAGTATAATAATACTTATCTAATAGAATTAGGAGACATTTTAGGTTAATAATAATATTATATTTTCCCTCAATTACCCAATTTACTTTCCACCGTGGTAAATAAAAGTAAAAAGATACTATTCACCAAAAATAATTTTATCTTATTGAACCACATTTTATTCCTTGACATTAACTGTGTCTCTCAAATTTTCTAAATTCAATTCACAATAGCAGTAAATTTATGTTTTATGTAAATTTGAAAATTTTTCTAAGAGGTGGGTAAAAGACCGTAAAAAGGTCAATAATATTTTTATATAAAAAAATTATTATAAAATGACTCAAATGAATTACATTGAACATATATAGGTATTATCTATATATTTTGTCCTAAAATAAATTTAAATAAAATAAATTATTATTTAAATAAAAATTTAGTTTTAACCAATAACTCAGTGTGTTCACTATTCTTAAAAAAATATAAATTATTCATAAAAATACCAAATTTTCACCCTAAGCTAATTTCGATATTATAATAAAAAAATGAAGTCCATTTTGAAATATAAAAATTACAAAATTTCAAAAGGTTGGTATTACTATTCATAACGACTAGTTTGTATAATATTTCAATAAAATATCATTGTTTAGTGAAACTCGGTATTGCATACAACATAAGCTATCGAGTAAGGTTGCTCTTGCATGTAATTCAAGCCAAGAATAGTGTTGCGTATATTTAAATCTAATACAGTGTTGCGTATAGTGCAAGATAATATTTGTGTATCATACAACAAAAGAAATCAAATAAATTAAAAATAATAATTCTCATAAAATCTCAAGATGTTACATTCTACCCCCCATAAAAATGAATTTCTCCCTCGAAATTCGTCGGGGTTATAAATGGTTTTCTACATGATAGTTTCTTTCATAGAAACCCTCATCGTTAAATGGAATACTAAAACATAATTTTCAAAAGGAACGTTAGAAACATAACAGATACCCAAAGTAAGTCATCAATAGTTTTCCACGTAGGAGAATATATGTGAAAATATGGATATGGATGAGAAATCTAACCATCATGTTCTGAAAGATAGTGGTAGAGAACATGGCTTTGAAAAATCCATCATTCACAAATCCATAAATTTGTGACAATCCAATGTACCAACTAATTCATTGGATATGTGGGTACTAGGAAAACGTTTTTGGTTTTCAATATCACATCCCTATAGTTGAAAATATGAATTAGAAGAAATACTTATTTGATATTGGTAAAATCTCACCGTTGGTTGTTACATGATCAATTTCCACATCATATCTTATATAAATGATGTTGAATATGTCATCAGTGAAGTGTTTGCAGATCATGTGACAAAATGATGGCTCATTCCATCTGTCTCAATCAAAAGGTTAGCCAATGTTATCAAGTGTAGATAAGTCTATCTATGGTGAGGTTATTCGTATATGATTCCATAAATAGACTTATACTTCATCTATCATACTGCTTAATAAAATAAAACTTGTTTATACTAACCAGGGACATCATTTAGGCCAGAGGTATGTGATAATGGTCTCCCCCACTTCAGTTTTGGTTTCGATTCCGGCAACCATATCTAACGCGACGGGTTGTTTCTAGTCCTACAGTTTTTCCTTTTTCTAAAACTAAAATATTATAACATTCCATAAATAATATTGAAAAATGGTTATACACATAAACAATATTATCTTATGTCCAACATAATCCATATTAAATCCTTAGTCTTATCCATAATACTTTTATCCCAGCTCATAGTATAAAGACAATGAATACTAGAAATGTCATCAACCAAGGATGTGAATACCATCATTTATCCCCCGTATATCATAAGATATATCTTGTTGGTCACCTTTGAAACATGTGAATACCTTAATCATGTATTCTATTGAAAAATGTATACCCATTTAACCTTAGTGAAAACGTTAATTATGTCAAAAGTTAATTCTTTCCATATACCAAAATCCCAAAATTTCTATATACTCATACAATGATATAACGTTGTCCTTATATGAGATCATTAACACTATCAAACATCTTATTATCTATTTATTCCTTCATTATGTGCCTATCATGTGCTTTCCAAAAATATTTCAATCACTTTTCATGGTTACCAGTACCATTCAACATATACTTTCAGATACATTAGGAAAAACAATAGTGTAAAAATCCTTAGATGTTTCATTATTCCATAGTACCATAGATTATTCTTGATAAACATGCAATCATTCCACTACCTTCATTAACCATTGATCGAGAATCAAAACTTCATTCATCTCATATATCATTTTTAGTCTCTTCATCATCATCAACATAAATACTACCCATACAACCATGCTAATTCTCTTCTTAAGACCTTCCCTTAGAGAATTAGTTTCCATAATTCCCATACATTCTACATTTAAAAAATTTAACCATTTTTTGATGTCTTAGAAATACCATTATCTGTGTCCATGGAGATAACTGAACCTTTACTATGTAATTAGTACCTTTGTGTCCATTTCCATACCCTAATCATCTTCCAGTTCCTTTGAAACATTATCCTTTTTTCCTCTTCCAACATCATTTACAGGAGGGAAATTGAACTTTATTTCCTCTATGATCATCATGAAACTACATCTTCCTCTTATAGGTGTGTCATGAAACTTACCAAAGTTGATATTATTGATCATATTATGATATTGCTGATTAGGTATAATAACGATTTTTCGACATCCAAATCCTGTTTCATTTGGTTGCTCCTGAAGAATATCATTCCATTGTCCATCATATTCTCCATTAACATGAATCTTCCCGTTTTATTCCATTTCAGAAAACCCAAAAGTAATAGTATGATAGGAAAAACTCGTACTAGAAAAACCACATAATCAAGGGGGAGTACTTTCAATCTCTAACATCTTAGGTTTAATTCATTGATCGTTACAGTAATTCTAGGACTATAACCTATACTTATAATTAACCTTATGAAAATACCTAGACATACCGTAGAAATATCTCTAGGGATCTCACTAAAGTTTCGGCATCCTAGTTTCTAAAGGTTTACTAAATCTTCACTCTGATACCAATGGTAGATACCCAATCTTGACATAATTGGACATAACATGAATTTTTTTGAATTCTTAATACATTGAAAAACAAACGCCCAATCACCGTATTAGTTTAGGGTCTTTGGAATATCAGAACGTAATATTTTAATCATGGTTAATGATGTTTAACATATCCCATAAATATCTTCTTCTTTTTTTTCTACCTAAGAAATTCGATTATATCCTGGGGGAAAAGAAAAAATAAAAATATTGAGCTTAAATTCTCACTAAGTGTATCAATGGAGAAAATAAAACAATCTCTATACATTTGAACATAAAAACATGAACATAAATTTTAAACATCAAAATCTTGATCAATGACATCAATCACGGTAGTACCTAAGGCATAGATCATAATGGAACATAAATCATGATAAAATAGCATGGGAATAAAACATATAATTGTTTCAAACCATTAATCACATGATATGATTTCCATAGTAGCCAAGGAATTTCTTCCAAGACCATCACAGTGGACAAATACCATTACTGAATCGGGTTTACCTGTCGTTCCAGCCCTATATTACTTTACCATAATTACTATCGTTTCAGCCTTGTCTATCTCATGAGGTATACATCATTACCCAATGAATTGGAGGGAGATATTGGTCCCAACCATCTCATAATGAAATCATTATTTTGTGTTTCACAAAATAAAAATTCATCGTTCATCATAACCCAGTGAATAATATTGGTTTCATAAACACCATCCCATCAAAACGTAATCCATATAAAACAAATGGATATCATTTAATCACAAGAAAATTAAAACCATGTAAATAATAGGTACATTATAATTGAAACATACACATATGAAATAATGTTATCATAGATGGAAAATTGTTTCAATAAAACACTAGAAAGGAATTATTGAGGAAAATATCCTTTCTTTTTCAAAATCACTTTCTTTTCAAAAAATTCCATGCAATATTAAAAGTATAGTATTTTTTTGAAAATGGTCATGAAATATTATAGATTAAGCTTCATGAAAATAAGGTGTTATGAAACCGTAGAAATATTTTTATTCCGTATAAGTTAATAAAACATTCCCCTCATACTTTTTCTAAAAAAGTCAAAAAATTTCTCATATGGTAAACAAAAGAAATATTCCTTCCATAATAAAATGTAATATTCAAAGAGGGGTAAACATGAATTTAAACATACACGGAAGAATATAAAACAGTTTATGAAAAAAATTATGGAAATGGATGAAAAATATAACCCCAATAAATACTTACGTATATGAAGTCTTGGATAAAAATGAGACTTGAAAATTTATCACTTACCTTAGGTCTAATTTCATTCGTACGTGTTAGAGGCTACTCTTCTTCGAGTTCTTCCTTTTGATTTGATCAAAAGGGCTCTATATGTTGGCTTTATCACTAAAGGAAATCCTTTAGGATGAAGGGAGGAAATTTTAGAGGGTATTTGTGTAGGGTTTGGCTGATCCAAATGGCTTTGGAGGTGTGAATTAGAGAGATGGGGTAATTCCCTTTTATAAGAAGGGTGAGGGGCGCCTTCGAAAAAACTCAAATTATTATTTTATAATAAATTCATAATCATTTTCTAATGGAACCAAAGTGTCTTATTTCGAGGCTTGGGTGGGGATGGTTTGAAATCCTCTCAACCAAAAGGTTTTAGTCATGTTTAGGTTACCATTTTAACCGAATCATATAGATTTAACTCTAAGTTTAATAATTAATCTTTTACCATGTCTTCTTGTATTCTTACAAAATATGGTTAATAAACAATACTATAAACATCCAATAGAACTCTAATTGGTTCAATAATGTCATATATATTATTATATAAGTCTTTTTTCGGAACCATTGTTTTTTAGGACCATTATATCAACTAATAATTAAATATTTTTTTAAAACTCTTTTATGTCAATTTTGACACTATTTGGTATTTTGTTTTATCTAAAATTTTTAACAGGGCTATTACATTGATCCAAATTCATATAACAAACCCTAATATGATTTATTAACCTATAAATTTAGTCAAATTCGTAAAAATTCTCTAATTACATTTATTTGGGTATTTATAATATCAATTATGTTAATATTTTATTATTAAGTTAATTACTACATCATCATTGTGCCCCAATTAAATTAAATTATAAAATGTCTAAACTTTTTAAATAAAATAACATTACACAGGAAGTATATTTATCTTTCTAATGAATATTTATAGTAAAATTTATCTTATGTATAATCCTATATTAAAAATGTTTTAGTTATTAAACATTGATTTTAACTCTTTTAACTCTTCTTTAAATAAAATAGAAATAAGTGTCCTAATCTAATCCATGTGGAACAAAGAGGTTCATATTTAATTCCAAAGGTTTTTTGGGTCAAATTATAATAATAAAATTGAATTAGGTCATGTGTTAGGGTAATAATAATATCATCTCTACCCTTAACTACCCTATTTACTTTTAATCGTGGTAAATAAAAGAAAAAAAGTTACTATTCATGAAAAAATATTTTTATCTTATTGAAACACATTTTACTGCTTGATATTAACCATGTATCTGGGATTTTCAAAATTCAACTCAAAGTCTTGGTAAAAGTATGTTTTATGTAAATTTCAAAATGCTCCTTGGAGGTTGTAAAAAGACTGTAAAAAGATCAATAAAATTCTTATTTATCTAAAATTATTATCAAATGACTCAAATGAATTACATTGAACATATATAGGTATTATGTATATATTTTGATGTAGAAAAAATTAAATAAGATAAATAATTAATTAAATAAAAATTCTTTTTTAACCAATAACTCAGTGTTTTCACTATTCATCAAAAATTGAATGTTTTTTAAAAAATACCAAAAATTTACCATAAAATAATTTCGATATTCCACATCCAAAAATGAATTCCATTTTGAATGATAAAATTGAAAAAATTTCAAAAAGTTGGTATTACTATTCATAATGGCTAGTTTGTAAAATATTTCAATAACATATCTATGTTTACTGAAACGCAGTATTGTGTACAACAGAAGCTATCAATGAAGGTTTATCATATGTGTAATGAAAGTCAAGAATAGTGTTGTGTATACTACAATCTAATACAGTGTTGCGTATAGTGATAGATAATCTTGATGTAGCATACACCAAAAGACATCAATGAAATTAAAAAGAACAATTCTTATAAAATCCCGGGGTGTTACATAACAACCAACATTGGGTAGTCGAAATTGAAGATAAAAATCCCAATGAATATGAACATTGATTATAAGGTATCTATAGTTTGATAATGTTGATTGTAAGAATGCTACATGAATTTAAAAGTCCACCCCAAATAATATTATCACACACGCACTATGGTAATTTATAGAAAGTTGAAACTTGAGGGATGAGTCATATACCACCTACCTTGAGGCAATATCACTCTCCCAATACAGTATCATCCTTTATACTGTATAATATTATAACAGATATAAATAATGTATCAAAAAAAGGGTATATGATCCTAAATATATATCAAAACATCAAGGTAATGAATAATATTGAACTTATCAGAAGGAATTGACTACTTCCTTATATTATTCCTATGTGATGAATGAGGATAATATAAGACATCATATAAGATCTAGGGAACAAAAATTATTATTTTTAATTAAATGTGAGTTTCCAAACCTATTCTATACACTCAAAGAGAAATGAGAGGGATGAGGTGTCTTAAAATTTTTTTAGTAATCAATTTCAATTTTTTAAAAAATATATGTGTTATATAATTTGGCCACAACATTGGCCAGACCTTGCACCCTTTGTACGAAAATGACTTCATA
Organism: Viscum album; assembly: GCA_963277665.1. NCBI lineage: Eukaryota > Viridiplantae > Streptophyta > Magnoliopsida > Santalales > Viscaceae > Viscum > Viscum album. The sequence goes on along the minus strand of OY728120.1, from coordinate 21,589,226 downwards.
ACGAGGAGACAGACCTTGTTAGGTCATACTATTTGCGAAACCATTTGGAAACCATAAAAATGACTCTGTTAGAAATTGATGACTATTAATAAAAAAAATTATTCTATTCTGCACAGTTTCTATAAACTGTAATACCTCATTCTACTCTCTTCACAGCCCCACACAATTTAGAGATAATGTGCATGATGGGTCTCCCAATCTATACTAACTATGCGACCAAGTGTTTTTATACATTGACTATGGTTATGCTTTCAGAAAATCCCACACACACCCCATATAATATATATTAAATCATTATAAATCTAGATTTATTATAAAATAAAAAAGTAGACAAAAATTTAGTGAATCCATACATGATTAAACAATTGTGTTCCTACAACCTACCGAATTATAGCATGATTTAATGGTTATATCGTTAGTCGTAAAAATTATGTAATGGATTTTTATTAATGATAAAAATAATGAATTTGATATGGAATTGACTGTAAAGATCATTTTTTCTAGTAAATTTCATTCGATTACTATGAATTTTTTGATTATTATTTATGTGATTATATATATTGTTAGGGTTTTCCATGATTTGATTCAATATCATGTGATCAACTATATAAAATTATATTATTACCATTTTTTCTATAATATTAATCATTCCATGTTTAAGGCATGATATCTTTATGTAAATGTTTTTTATTAATTAGCATTTGAGCACACAATTAATATGTTCCTATTTCCCTAGTTTATTAAGAAATGTATTCTACAATATCTTTCTGAATGAGTAGAATGTCATTATTTTTTTGTTGGAGATGTAAATTTTTTATTATGGACGAAGTATTTTGTTATTTGGGGAACAAATGTACATATAATTAAATATATATGGAATTTGATATCTATAAATATTTCCACAGTCTCTAAATATCGAAACTATTGATTTTTGTTAAATTTGAGTAACTCAATATTTTATAGTGATAATTTAATTATTCATGGTTAAAATTACATCACGTTGATTAATTTTGAATAAGATATGTAATGTCTGAGTATATCCCCATAATATTCATAGAGTATGCATTTTGGGGATCATAATTGTTATCAACGGAGGGATGAAAAACATTATAGTATATAATGCTATCAGTTGAATAAAATTAAAGATTATTAAATGTATATATGTGTTGATAAAATAATTATGATCAAAAAGATAAAAATATATATTACTCTTATGGGACTTTGATGAAATATTAAATAATTTATATCTTATAGAGATTAGGATAATGTAATTTTTGTGGAAACACAAATATATATTATAAGGGAAATGTGTATGTATAGGATAATATCATGACACTTTATTAAAGTATATATTATTTTATTCTTGGTGAAATTACCTCCATTTCAAGAAACTATCAAGTGGATGTGGTTATGACATATATGAACCTAGTAGTGATCAAAATAATAATGGTTGTTTTGCGCAATCACACGATCTTCTCCCAGTGCAGGATTTTTGGGACTAAGACAAAAAAACTCCCTAGAAATTATTGGTGGAAACCCTTTTGTTATTGAAATTATATTTTAAATCACTTATAATTTGATTATTATGTTCCATATTTTGGATACGGAATATAAGAGAATAAAAAATAGTGAATCCTAGATTAAACTAAGTGTGATTCATGCTGAACTGAAATATAATGTAATACTTTCCAATAGTAATACATTCTTATGTTTTCATTGTAATAAAATAATTTTCTTATGGTGACTACCATTTAACACCCATGAATAATGGTTTTTAGTAATGTGTAAAACATGAAAGAACAATTTATAATATAAATTCCATGGATAATAAAGATATTATACCAATAAAAATCCTAATATAATAATATAGGTAGTGATAAATCTTGTGGTTACATTTAATCAATTTTCACAAAATATGATTAAAGATATGAAATTTGTGAATATTACAAAAATACCAAATATCAAAAGTTCAGAGTCTCATAAAACATATTCTAAATAAGATAATAAAGGAAAGAATAATCAATTTGATTGATATAAAATGTGATGTTTGAATCACTAATGGGATTATTTTAAAGGAGATCAAAGATTCCCTATGTGTGAAAAAAATAGAAATATTGAACAATTTTTCCAATGATAGATGGTGAACTCTACTAACATTATAATGGGAAATGACGTGTTTCTTCATTATTGCATGGATGTTAAGGTAGAAACCACAATTGATATAATATCATGAGTTATTTCAACCTTTTAGAAACCAGTGAATAATTTTATTAATAAGTGATAATTATAATTGAAATAACAGTATATATTTAATTGGGATAATGTAAAATAATAATATTTAAAATTATAAATTATGTTACGAACAAATATTTTTGAAAATATTGGATAAACAAAAAAATCATACCTCAATAAACCATAATAAAATACATAATTATTTAAATATTCTTCTAGATTTGGAAGTAAAAACTAGATCCAACCACATTATGTTATATATATATAATTTAATTATTAATACAAAGTGAAAGATAAAATTCAATCAATGTAACTAAATTATTAATAATACTAATTTATGGTAAAATTTTTACTAAATTGTAATTAATTAATTTAAATATAGTATAACTATTCTAGATAAATTTTATAATTTATATGATAAAATTTAATCACAAAATTTTATTATAAATTGATATTATGTAATAATAATACATTTTACTATATTAAAAAGTCATTTCCTGATAAATAATATTTTCATTATATAATAATATTTCAATTAGAAATTTCAATTATCAAATTTTAGAATTTGAATTTTTTAGAATGTGCATTATTTTAGATTCATAATAACTATATTTGCTTGTTATGAAATATAATTTTTTTTAAAAGAATATATTTTTTTGCGAATAGTAATTAAAAAAACATTTTTTAAATTCCAACTTTTTATATGACACTATATAAAAACAATAATGTTATAAAATATTTAGAACCATTTTTATATGACAATTTATATTTTTTAATAAATAAAATCATTTAATACACGGTTTATAATTAAGAAATTTCTGTTTAACATTTCACAATATTCTGTTAATGTTCAATCAATAAAATATTTTAATTAATTTATATGTATAATTATTTTACGTCATATTTAGAAACCAAATATAAAAAATTAATTTCATATTTTAGATTGATAATTTCATATTATTTTATAGTTTCAAATTCATTTTTGGATAAAATGTTTGATTACTAATATTAGGTATTATGACTATAAAAATAGAGAAAAAGATACTATCAAATAATTATCTATCAATGTTTTATAATTTCATATTATAAATTATATTTATATTTCTTATATAAATACTCTCAAATTATTATTCACATGTATATAGATACGTTATCACTCATTTAAGTGGAAATTAATTTTATATTAAATCCCAAACTCTAAATGGTGAAAAAAATATTTATTGAAAATAGATCTCCTATTTATTAAAATTTTAATTTAAAATATTGATCTCAGTTATTTAAAAAATGAATTAGATTATATAAAACCTAAATTAAGTTTTTTAACAGTTGAATTTTTATGAGTTTTTATCTTATATTTTTAATAAAACATATATTTATTAATTAATAAATTTGTAACAAGTTGAAAAAATGATAAAAGAAAAATCATATCAATAGATTACATGAATCATGTTTCAAAATTAATTTTATATTTTTAAAGACCATATATCACACCAAAACCAATTATTTCACCCTTTCCGTACCATTTTCCTTTTAATAGGGACATTCCATTATTGAAAAATAATTGTTATTCACAAAAGTTCTATTGTTTCACTTCTAAATAGGGATCACTCTGCCAAATTCAAATTTATACACCTACTTTGTAATATACGTGATAAAATTCCCAATATTCTTATTGTATATGTCTATTTTAGATTTTAAATACATTGATCCCCATAAGATAACATAGTCCCTTCATATGGAAGGAGGCATTCAAGATAAAACACAAGGTCCCCAAGTAATTATTTAATACTAATCCATTTATTAGTTATAATTTAATTAAAAAATAATAATAACCAAATTAATATAAATATATAGGTATCATTACTGAACATTTTTATTATTATATTAATTGTGAAAATTGTATTTATACCTAAATATCCAATAAAAAAAATAAACCTCTATAATGCGTTTCTACAGGCTGACACCTCCACAAAGTAATGTATTTCATTTTTCACCACCACCTCAAGTCAATAGTTTGAAGGATTAATTTGAAGTAAAAATATTAAAAATAAATTATAGTAATTATTACAAAGGTAAAAAATATAATAAATATTATTTTACACTCATTCATTGAGAAATGAAAATTTTAATCGTTTGATTTGCGGAGTACGACCTCCATGATGTAAGGTATCATTTTCTTCATTTGATTCATTTATTATTTAGTAGACACTATTGGAATATGATTCTTTATCAGAAACATATAAATAACCTTATTATTCATTTATAATGTTTTCATTATTATAATAAAAACTACTTTCATTACCATACTCAGCCATTAAATAGTTTATGGTCCTGTTTGGGTCGGTATAACCACCAATAAGAAAAATGAATAAATTAATATCTTGTATTACTATTTAAAAATAATTAGTGATAATTTATAAAATTATTATTTAAATAATTATTTTCCATTCGAGACTATTTTCATTAATATAAAACTTATTAATTAATATAACCACATTCATTTATTGAATGAAACAAAAAATATGTCTACCTCAAATTGTTCTAAAATAAACATAACTAAAGCTATAATAAAATGAGATAAATCATTATTAATAATAAGTAAACATCAATAGGAAATCTATATATGATATATGGGGGATGATATTTTTCTGAATAATTTATACAAGCACTATTATTATGAAACTAGTTCAAGATAATAATGATAAAGCACACCTGATATTGAAAAAATTATAATAAAAAACTAATATAAAAGGACTGAATAATTATAAATAAAATATATAAAATATTAAATATAAGAATTTGGCGTTAAAATAAGTTATTAAGTGTTTTATTATTTTAATTTTTGATATTCAAGATCCTTAGTTGACATTATAAATTAAGTTAAGCATTTTTTAATCTCAATGTGGATTCACTAAGATTGGATTTTGCTCACCAGTTAATCATTTTTTTGTGGTGTATGTAGTGAAAAAATATTTTTTATCCTAAATTTTCCCGAAATATCGTTGATTTAAAATTCCATTCAATTTTCTTCAATTCCTGGATTTTTAATTCAAAATACTATGATCTTATAATGGATCTTTATCATGAATTCTAATTCCATGAGATATATTTATTACATAAACCGTGATTTATATTATATAATGAAATTGATACCTCATTAATATTTTAAATAATCTTACTTTACTTATTAATATAATTTAATACTGTATTTAAATTTATTCATTCATCAGGGTTTAATTATAATGTTTTTATTATTGGTAAAGTTATTTGTCTCTTTTTCAGATTCAAGGAGACATGATTGATATTGATCATAATATTTATTTAATATAGTTTATTCACATCCATAATAACTTCAAGTATATATAGTATCAAATATTTCATTATGTTTTAATTTCATCATATTTCTCACAAGTTATTCTGATTCTTATGCTACCAATATCGTATAGGGTATCTGTCTTAAATTTTTATTTCCATGTGTTATGTCTCATAATTTCAAGGGGAATAAAATAGTTATAGAAAAGGGAATCCCCTCTAATCAAATTAACAGCCTCTAGCCGCATGAAGATAGGATTTAGAATACACCACAAATTAAATCATTTTTCAATTTAAAAAATTTGAAATTACAGAACCTATTAAAATTCCATAGTAATTAACGGTTTTCCAACAAAATCTTATTTTAAATCAAGTCAAATTTACAATTTTAATCAAATTGAGTGATCACAAAACAGTTTAAATTAATTTGAAAAATTAAGAAATCCATGGTAACATCAATTTTCAAAACCTAAAATGAACAACCAATATTAATTGATATTATAAAAACTCAACAACTGTAGGGGGATTTTCCTAGGAAGAATGACTGAAAAAATGATCAAATAATTTAACTACGATTCAAGATCAAAATCAGTGGATTTAAGATACATTAAAAATATGTTGATATGAAAAACCATTTGAGGATTGAAAGAGAGAGAGGAGGGAAGGATCATGAGGGAAACAAAGTAGTAGAGAGATATAAAATTAGATCGTGCCATCTTTGGCCCACCATGGAATGGGTTTAGGGGAACCAGAAAAGGTTTTTTTAGAGCCTCCAATAATTATTACTTTGAGTTACCTTTATCTATGGTCTAGTGGTAGGTCAAAAGGGGGTTCAAGTAATTTTAAAATATTTTTATAAATTAAAATTACCACATGCATGGTAATATTGGTAGGGTCACATGGCTAGAAACCTCTTGTACCCTTCCCACCCACCAAAAATCTAGGGTTACTGATGTATAATAAATGGGATCATGGTTTGTGGAACCAAGAACCAACCATTAAAACCATAAAATATTACAAAAAATTAAACGTTCATCTCAATGAATAATAATACCAACCCCAACCAAAGGATGATAAAAAAGAGGGTCTGGGAGTTCCTAAACATCAATAACATGATTTTATAACCTCTCCACCATAAAAAATATTTATCCCAAAAAAATATATCCCAAACATAATATTTTCAAAAGACGAGGACACATCCCTTTCATCAGTTCCACTCTTTCCCTTTTAACTTGTGTATTAAGACCACGCTATCGTATCACTAGAACCAAAGGTATCAAGAACCCATGAAGAACCTTTGTCTCAAAATCACTTAACATGGTAAAAATCTAAATCTTGGAAAAATCAGGTTAAACAACAAGGTCACTCGAAATAAGAACATCTAATGGATCATAAATATACATTTATAGCTACGATATATAGAAGATGTCATGTAATAATGTAAACTATGGAGAAAGTGATAAATCATAATCCACTTACCCAAAAATCCCAAAAAACTAATAAGGATCCAAAAAATGGGGAGCATGTTCCCCTAAATCCAAATATTTTAGTCGCCTAAACAAGGGGAATCTCTAAATAACATCATGTCACCAACTGAAAACTCCAATTGTCTACAATCATGATTAGTTGAAGATTTATATAGGCTATCTTCCATAATCATTCTATAATGAATCAAATGAATCATTTATGTCATATTTTGAACTATGCATGTACCAAACAATAATCTTTCCCCAATTCTTTTCCAATACAATAGATATTTACAATTTCGGTCATACAAGGATTAAAATGGATATATTCGGATGGTGTATTGTAAACTATTTTTATTGAGAATCCCACCAAGTCAAAAATTTTCATCCCATAAACCAAAAATATCGAGGAAACAATAATGAAGAATATCACCCATGAATCAATATATCCCTTGTAATCTTTCCATATGTATATAGATGAAATTTAATACTCAAACAAACCTAATATCGTAGTTCCTCTTCGAGGACTCTCCAAAAGTGATATGTAAAAAAGGAGATCTGTAACAGAGACTATAGAATACATATCTCCATGTAAATGAACAATCACTTCATATAGAGACATCAAAAGTCCCCAAATATAGTTTTCTAGTGAATGGGTATAAAGATAGAAAATTTTGTCAGCCGCTTGATAATAACCCATATTGAATTATTATTTCCCTTGTTAGATAGAAACCCATTCTGTAATTCCATAAAAATATCATCCCACATCGCTATTGGTATTGGAAGTGTTTGATGTAATCTTGATGGTATATATCACATGTCCTTTTCATTTCGGCGTATATAAAAATGATAGAAAGGATCATCAATGTTGCATGTGATACATGACCAATGGAATCATCCACACATGTCATAGAAAATATTCATTATTCATGGCTATGTATCCCACTATAATTTATAGAAATATCCTACCATAACTTCTATCATAGAAAATATCACAAAAAAAAGTTATGAAAAAATATAACACCCACAATGGAGAACGAAAAATTAGAAACCGTCTCCCGACCATAATTTTTTTTTCTAATTTTATATAATTCATTATAATGTAGTTGTTCAGGAAGAATAATCTCTACTATAGTTTCATTCAACTAAGCACTATAGAATACAAACTCACCCCATGTTTCCATTACTCATATAAGAAACTATTTTAAAAAATCCACAATGTTCTACTCTTTGATGACTCTTTCATGGTCTGGGTCAGGTGTTTCATACTCAATGCCTCGCCAATGACATTCCAATAACAAGATATATAGGAAATTTCAAATTAATAATATTGCAAGGACTCCAACAAATGACTCTGGAAGATATTCAAATAATTTTTAGATAATATATGACCTCTAATATTATAGTGGGAATACATGATAAATCTTTCTCCAAAATGTTAATGTCTCAAATTCTTATGTGGATGCATTGTGGCTATGTGTAAAATTTCATGGATTGGATAATTCATATGTGGTTTCCTAAGATGCTAAGATCCATAGGAATCCATGTCATCAACAAGGACACCAACATACCCCAAACCCGACCTTGATGCATCATAGAAGACCGCATATCGTTGACCAGCCTCTAGATGATTCAACATTGGATCATTATTGAAAATAAATTTAGCTAAAATGAGAACTCTCTAACTTTTCAAAAGAAAAAACATCACACCCTTCATATTTAAATTTCTCATCAGAGAAGCTAAATTTAATAAAATGTTTCCAAACTATTAATAATATCCTACTAAACCCAATAATATATGAATCCAAAAAACATTTTGTGGCTACTCCCATGTCGTCACAGCTTTATCCATATAAAGATAAAATAAAATATCATGTTCTAAGACCATTTTTCCTTGGAATATCACATACTAAATCAAAAAATCACATTTTTTAGCATTCCATATTTCTGGTGATTTATCAAAATTTCCAGAACAACTCTAAAATAATTATCATTATCCTCTTTGGATATTACATAAACTAAGAAGTCATTTACAAAGGCAAAAATGAATGTGTCAATATACTATGTGGTTTTAAATTTTATAAAATCCATAATGTCTCTAGGATCATTAGTTATACTAAATAGCATGAAAATATTCTCATATGAACATACCATCCCTGGATGGTGGTCCACTGAATGTTTGATTATTTTATTCTCAACTGGTGATGTCATGATCGAATTTACAAGCATGAAAATGATGTCACAACTCTATCTTCATAATGTTGGTTTTAGTAATATCACTAAAATAATAAAAAATATATGTAGGATGATTTATCAGATTAACAATAAGATTATATACAAATAATTGATATACAATTGTATAAAATAAGGATGAATGTAATGATTAATCTATAGTGATGGTTTCTCTCACCTTCATCGAACATGTATCTGCTTCCTATAGACACTCATCCACTGTGTGAAAAACATAATTCAGAAATATTGTGGCTAGAACCCCTTAGATAATAGAGAATGTGATTTCAACCTAGAAATATTGAGTGTTGGTGATCTTGTGCCACTATGTTTTGTAGAAAAGATATAACATAATTTCTTCATGTGTTCTAAACATCCACCCTTGTTTCAAATATTGGGTTCATTAGTGAAAATCCAATTATAATTCTCTTTAATTCCATTAGGGAAACAAGTTAATGGGATATGAAAATAATTTCAATAGGTCTTTGATATCAATTTTATTTTTATCCACCATGATACTAATAATAATTTCTATTCGCATTGTTGGATCTCAATGAACTACCACTCGTAGAAAATGGAATTTTCGTCAAACATGAATTACCAACAAGAACATGTTCAACCATAATTTCCCCATAAAGAAATTTATTATAAGATGATGGATTCATCATGAAAACATGACAATGAATATAAAAAATACCCAATTGTTAACCATAGAGTCAACCACTTATCATTAGATAATATATCAGGTGAAAATTGCACAGTATTGGAGAATCATTTCACATAATCAATCACATTAATATCATCACTATCATGTATGAAAAACTACATAGTGTTAGATGGTACTATACAATCTTGATCGAATAGATCATTGAAAATAATATTAATGTACTTCCACTCCAAATACTCATGCATCTTCTCTATCACCATAGATCCCTACCATATCTTCCAAGGTCCCTTTATCTTGATGTAGACATATTCGACAATGATTGGATTAAGATTTTTCAAGTACTCTAGAAGAATCACTATATTTCTCAACCAAACGTTATCCTCTTGAGGATCATTAGTTCCTTGTAATTAAAGTGGGTTTTGAAAAAGTAACTCTATAGTATGACTCTATAATTAATCCATCTAATGTTCAATAGATGCAGCCTTAATGATAATGGGTACAACTTTCTATCCCATAGATTGTACAACACACACAATAACATCAACTAGATTCTAGTCCAAGGGAGTAATTTCTCACTGTGATTCATTATTTGCTTCATACTAGATCTATTTAATTGTCGTCTTGGAGGCTTGAAACTACAGAACATCTGAAAAAACGTTGAAAACATTTGAAGATTAATAATATCAAAACTCAATTAAAGGAAACATGGAGATCAATCACCTCCGAGATGGTAATATGATTTTGATTTCATCTTTTCATAATCTCAATAAGTTAGATTACTTTAATTGTTCAACAAGATTCCTTTCCCCAAAATCGCAGGATGAATTCAGTCTTCATACTATGAGATTTGTTAAGGAACTCAGTCACAACTACCACCTATGTCTCTAAAATATCTGAAACAACATACTGAAATCCGGGAATGATGCACAACCTATAACATTGATACCACTATGTAACAATGCTACCTATATAATCATGAACCCAAATACCAAATCCAGAACAATCATAGAATGAAGGTCATTCCTGATACACATGGTTTGGAGGATAGAACCTAGAATCATGCATCATAAATGAAATAATGGTATTCCACAAAATAGTGGAATATAAAAAATTAAAAAATGTATGCACAAATACATTCAGGGAAAATGTACTAGAAACCAAATTGGTAAGTCAACAAACCAAAATTGTACATCATGATGGAACTCAAAATCCTATAGATAAAATCAACATCCAAAAGGACACATCACTTATAGACCAATAGATAATGAGAATCCATCTTCTCGAAGAGGTGATTTCCCTTTCTCAGACCTGGTAGAAGAAAATTTTCAACATCTTGAAGGCACATTTTGGGTGAGAGATACAAAATCATAGTATTGTATCACTGAGTTTACTTAAACTAGTCATCATGGTAAATTTTCAAATTTAATCCAAAATTAGTTTTCATTTAAAACCGATAGAAAAAATCTCAATATGGTTTAAGTAAAAAAACATTATACACAATTTTTATAAATGACTAAGAATGATTAAATCAATTTAATAACTAATTGAATTAATAATCAAAACAACAACAATAAATATCATAGTCATATTACCTTATCTAGGAATGTTCAGGGTAATAAAATCGTCACACTCTCATATCAATTGTCATTTCATATGTGTACACAATTCAAACAATATAAGTATAAATAGAACTCAAAATTTTTTTATCAGAAATATTGTTTTAATAACTAGATGTCTGTATAGTGTTCATCATCAATACACTTCACAGAAATTACAATCCTTTTTATCTTATCCCAAATAACCTACTAACTACCATGTTTTGTATGTTCTCAACACATCAATCAATTGAAAAAGGGGTAATAATTTATTTTCAAATTATAAATCGTTCATAGTTTAATTTAAATCATTAATTTTCAAAATGTCAATTCATGTTAAACAAAAAAACATAGGTATTTTCAATAATTCATTCCATTTCAAAATAAAACAATTTATAGGATTTTAAAAATTCAATTGAATCTATTTTTCTAATATAAAACATAAAATCATTTCATAGCGTCCAACAATTTCATATTACACCCCAAACTCTAATTCCATTTTAAATGGAGTATTTCACCAAAATATAATTCCATATCAAACCAAATTTCAATTTATGATAAAATTTTATCTTTTCAAAAATATTGGCAGGAAATTTTAATAACAACCAATTCATAGTAAAATAAATTGTCAAATCATAAATAGAACCATATAACATTATTCCCATTATAAAATCTAAAAATATGTAGTGGGATTTTCAAATGAAATTGTTAAAATATAAGAATGTGAATGACCAACCAATTTTTAAGATACCAATATAGCATACTTTGATCAATCAAACTCATTATTATCCTAAAAACCCTATTAATGAATGAAAGAAATAGAGGAAGAGAAGTAACTAGAGTGGAATCACATAGGGAGGAGGGATTGAATGATATATTTCATTTTTATCCCACCAAATAATAGGATAGGGTGAGATAAACATTGATCTTTAATGAATCCATTACCTAACAATTTTAGATACCTCAAGTAAGGGTTGAGCGGGAGGTGAAAATAGGGTTTAGAAAATTTTAAATTAATTATCTATAATTTAAATTACCACAATATATTGGGTGGGATGTATTGTTAAAAAAATTAATCACCCTAATACTAGGTTCACGGTTTTGTCTATGTGTGGGCATGATTTTTCAATTTGTGTTCAAATTTAGAAATCCCCCACTTTCAAGGGTAGCATGGTTTTCACTCGGTGGGCACACAATTTGGGAAAACCATTCACCTTATTTTCCCAACCTAGAAACACAACTAACAATTAAATTTCATCCCTAAAAAAACCATGTCAAAACCCAAACAATTAATGATCAAAATTAATGGTCATGGTGTACCTAAAAAACAGTAATATGATGTTATTGTTTTTTCACATTTAATTTCTAATGGTGTATATAATCTATGTTCACAGCCTTTGTTATATGTTGTTTATCACATGAGTTATGTATTTCTTAACCATTCACCATTATTTTCTTGCAATATTTTTTTTCATGGTATCCCAATTATTCATGCAGAAAATATAGACAAATTGTTTGTTTTTACTCCAATTAGGTTGAATATTTTATTACAAATTCAATTTTAATGTGTATTTTTTAACAATAAATATTATTTTTATAGATTGATTAGGATTATGTTCTTCCATTTTTGATAAGGAACATACAGATATTAAATAATATTATATCACAATTTGAATGTTTATTAACTATTATGGATGTGTATTATGATTTGTACTAAAAATAACATCTTTCATATGGTGAATGAAATAGACATAATGAAATAGAGGGAGTTTCCTAGTATTGTATATCCCCTGAATTCATTATTTGTTTTCACGAGACATATGGTTTAGGTATTTGGTTTAAGCCTACCATAAGTAATAAGGGGGTCTTAGTTGCAATGATGGATCATATAATGATGTCCTGGCTATTTCCTTAATGGATAAAATAATTTCCGGGATGTGGAAATGGCAGTAATGAACAAAATATCTGGAATTAAAAATTACTTATCCATGATTTTTATTATTTTAATATGTATACTAATTTTCATTATCAATTCATCCATGGGTTTTGTTCAATATCATGTGATCTGTTATATAGAATTATTTTATTTTTAATTATTTTATTCCTTATTATTCATGTCATGTTAGCTTCTAATAAATGTTTCCCTTAATAAGTTTTATATCTCACTCTTTTTGTGTTTCCATTTCCCCATGTTATGTACAATATTATAAGACATAACATTTCTAGATGTGTATTAATTTTATATCTTTTTCTCAGATATGTAGATGTTTTATTATGGATTATATATATTTTTATATATTAGTAAAATTTCCATCAGATAAAAAATACATGGTACCGATTAGTTTTATTTTTTTCTAAATTTTTATTACTATAAACCTAAATCGTCCTTAAAATATTAGTGAATCGATATTTTTTTATTATATTCTTATTTGTGGAAAAAAATGATGCATTTTTATCCATTTCAAATGTCACATGTAATGTATTCATTAATTTACACTAGATTTTGGGATTGGGTGCACGAGGCATCAAAATTTATAACATGTCATCCATATGGAATATCATTTATATAATTTATGTTGTAATAGAAATAAATACTTTTATGTTTTAAATCATTGAATCTTGGACAATAATATGGTCAGTTTCAACCCATTCAATTTATGAATAATAATTACACACTAATCTTTATTTATTTCTCACAACATCCCCTTTTTAATTAAAGTATTTTTAAAGATTAAAATTATAGCAATGAAGTTATTTTAATTAGGTGTTGTACCAACTCAGAATTTTTCTTCCCCACTATTTGGTCCATTTATTCATTTATAAAATCAACTCAATTTTTATGTTTATTTGATTATTTAATATACCCAGGTAAATCAATTAGTGAAAAATGAGTTCTGTGTTATTTTCATTATAATTTTACATTTTTCTACATAATTTATCTTATCTACAATGTTTTTTTTGAAACTATAAATTTTTTCTCATCCTTGGATGTGATGAGTGATATTATTTATAATCACACGAAATAATTAAATTATCTTCTTCAACTTGAACAATTTCAACAAATTTTTGATTTAATATTTCATCAATTATTTACAGTAAAATTAAATATTTACTAAAAATAACAACATTTTCTTCATTGAAGGTCACATTAATACTCCATAATTTATTTTATTCATCATTAAAAGTAAAATGTTTTTTGTATTTTTATTTTTATTTTTCTATAATTGTAGATCCAAATCCTTTATTCTTAAATTACTAAGCATTAAAAAAGTTCATAATGCTTTATTTAATGTTTTTAATATTATTAATAATCTTTAAATTTCTTATCATATTCGAATAAAATCCAAAATCGAATATTCATGGACTGTCATTGCTTGATGCTTTTAGTACCACACACATTATAAGATCTTTTTTTACAATTATTTATTACATATGGAGAATTATTTATCTATTGGGGTCACAACATAGTGAGAAATATATTATAATGGTTTCCCTAATGATCAAAAATTTCATTGAAATATTTAAATTGTAATATTCCATTATTATTAAAGGAATTGTTAATTTCATTAATATTAAATATATAGAAAAACTAGTCCAAGCGAATAGAAAAATATTGTTATGTGGAAATTATTACCAAGTAATTAATTTGAAGTGAATTAATTTTATTATTTGAATTATTTAATATATAATGGGTGTACTCATTTTTAATTTAAATTTAATTATTTTCAAATAAGTTCTCAATTTATATTAATGTAATTTTATTCACCAAAAATTATGTTCCCTTCCATTTTGAGTTTCAATTATTTTTTCGATTTAATATTATAATTAATATCTCATAGTTAATGAATTTTTTTAAAAATTTAACATCATTTATTATCCATCCTTTCCAAATTAAAATAGGATTATTTTTTTAGAATTTGAATAAATGATTAAATTTTTAGTGAATTGTGAAAAATATATCTTTTCATAAAAATGTAATTTTATTTATATTAAAAATTACTATTATGAATTGAATATCATTTAAAAATTATATAATATCTCTTCAGTTTTTTATAATATAATTAATTACATTTTTATCTTTCATATACCTAATATTTTAAAAGTACATTTTTGGGATTAATAATGCATATATTAAGAAAAATGTTTTCTATTTCCTTTTGCATGATTAATTTTAATTTAAATTCCTTCACAAGTATATTTTAAAATTATAATATATAATACATATTAAGAATATATGGGCCAAAATTTAGTAATTACATCACTTTTATTTTTATTCAATATGACTGGTAACATTTGTAATTTTGGCTTCCACAGTAAACGGTATATCATGTAATTAGTGAAAAAAGTAAGATGATATGTATTATAAAATGAAAATAAAACTCTGATTAAACTTATTTTATGAGTTAAATTCATCCATATTCATACCATTTTTTTTAATGTGGAATTTTTTCCCACATGGATGATAATATGAACAATATAATATATGTTTCATGAAATGTAAATCACGTAACACAATTGTTTTAAATACCAATAATATTTATAATATGGAATTATCGAGAAGATTTTTTTGAATATAAATAGTATTATGAAATATTAAATATTTATCCTCATCAGGAAAATTTATTTTTAATTTTTTTATGATATTTTTACCATAATTTGTTCCACAATGATGACGTAGTAATTATTCAATTAATATAATACTCAAATAAATTAAATTAATGATACTTTATGTAATATAATTTTATATTACTATTTCAATCCAATAATTTTATATATTCCATTAACATTTTTTTAAAATAATTGGTTCAAATTTTAATTGTTATTTTAATTTTATTAAATTCATTATAATGAAATTAAAAAACTATAAATATTATTAAATAATATAATAAATAAATAATATTAAAAGATAAATAAAACTTATAACCCATTTATATTTAAAATTGATTTTTTATCATATTTAATTACTCTTATGGTTTAGTTTTGGTGCTTTTTTCCATTTACAGTAACTTTATTGACCCGTAATGAATAAAAAACCTTGTTGTCATTGTAAATATTAAAGGGGTTAACGATAGGTTAAATCCAAATCAAAAGAGATAAAAATAGAACAGAAATGGTCAAAAAAATTATTGGATGAGTGGATTTATTCTAATAATCATCCAATATTATAAATAAATATTTTTTTATGAAAATGCAATTTAAAACAACTATATTAATTTAGATTAATAGGAAATTCCAATCATTCTCCACCCCACACTTATAAAAGGAAACCTCTTCATCACAATCCCTTACATATCAGAATCCCATTTGGTTCCCCCTATAGATAAAAACATTCAATACTTGAATAAATATCCTAATTCAATATGTATTTTTTATCATAACAGCATCCGTAGTAATTATAATTTGTTTTAAAAAAGTGGTTGTCTGAGGAATATGTATCATTTTTAATAGAACATTTCTGTTTATTAATTATTAGAACTACAAAAAATCTTACATATAATGGTAATATAATAAAACAAGTATCTTCCATATACATTGGATTTCTTTTTTTAAGATCACCACATATATGTATATTCTATTCCATCAAATGGGAAATAAAACCATCATTCGTGTGTACGATAGACCATTGCCTCAAAAACTGATGTAATTCCCCATCCATCACTATCCCTCATAGGTGGATTATAATTATTATATTAATGAATATATATTATATTTATTTTTTTAAATTATGAGAATATAATATATCATTTTCCTTCATACATTTTCATTCATTGAAAAAAATGATCACATTGTTTATACATTCATTTTGACTACCACCTCCATAAAGCCATGTGATTAATTTTTTTAACCATGTCACATTGATGATATATATAATTATATTTATATAATTAATATGAACTTTATTATATTATTATCATTATGTGAATTTTTAATAATAAATTCATTTATTTCATTTGAATCACTGATATTTGGAAAATTTATTCATGCGTACTTGTGTCCTATAATCTCCATGATTGCATCATTTCATGTATTTCATAACTAGATTTAATAGAAGAATTTAAAAGTGAAATATATGTATAAAATTGGTAATTATGTCATTATTTTTTTTGGGTATGATTTGATGTTGACCATTTTTAAATTAGTTTAATAACTGAATCTATATTGGTATTTTGAAATAATTATTGTTAAAAAAAGTAATGGCAATTTAAAATAATAATTAATTATATATAACTTGGTAATAATTAAATTAAATTAAATAATAAAATTCAAAAAATTTCTATGAAAATAAATAATTAAAATGATTTTGTTATTCATGATGGTAAATAATGTACAGGGCTAGTCAAACTCAATGTAAGGGTCATTATTCAAAATCGCCATTAAATTTTTTTATAAAACAAATTTTTATTCCATTCCAATATATATTATTTAAATAATAATGATGGGTTTTTATATTATTATACGATTTTTATAGCCATTTATAACCATGTTTCACTTTTTACAAAATAGTATTAATGGAATCTTATTTTCATTTTCCAAATGAGGTGATTTTAAAAATTTATTTCAACAGTATGAAAATAAATTTTATTACATATATGGGAGGAGTTTATTTCCCACTATGATGAATAAAATATTACATGATGATTCCATGAAAATTTTCAAGGTCATTTTCAAAGGAAAATTATTACATTATAAATGAATTGTTTTTTTGATAAGTGGTTCCAAAATAGAATGGTTATTTTACATGAATTTATATATTAGGATAATGTTGTGAATTTTATAGTTCTGTGTTCTATGAATTATGGTATGGATCATGGGAATTATTATGTGGAAGGGTGTTTCTTTTATAATCCATTTATAGGTGGTAATGATATTAACTAGTGATATGCATCTTTGTGATGGCCCAAGGATGGGTGGTTACATTGTAACTTCCAATGCATTGGGTATAAAAGTTGAATTTATGGTTATTCTATTTGTAAGAGTTATATCAGTGATATGGAAATGATGTTACATGTAAACTACATTTTTATTAGTTATTTATTTAATATTTAGTGGGAATCTTATTATTTATCAAGGTATGGTAATTATATTTTCATTAAAAAAATTTATATTACAATATTAAGGGTGAAAATTATATCTTTTTGAAATATATATAATTTGTTTATGAATTTTTCATCTAAAAAAGTATGAGTTTCATTTTTTCGTTGAATATTTGTTATTATTTTTTTTTTGAAAAACATCTGTTAGAAAATGTAATTACTTGTGTTTGAAACTTTTTATTTTATAACCAAATTAAATATTTAAAATGGAAAATATTTATAAGTAATCATAGAAAAAAGACATTTATTATTCTTTTTTATATCCCTTAATGATTTTTTATTCGAATTTAAAATTCTGAAACATTTCTCATTGGGATTTCGTATGGGTAAGGTTAACAAATAATTCTTATTGAAATACATAGGGATTTGAAATGAATGAAAAATATGATTCATTTTAAAATGTTTTTAATAATGGGAAAATAGATCATGATTACAATCTTAATATATAAATATTTATATATATTGGGTAAATATTTCAGATTAATAACCTAACACACTAATAATATTAGCCTGAAATATCAATTCAATAGTACAAAAGGGAATTATAGATTAATATCAATTGAACCTGCAATGCTTAATATCGGTCCCTTATAGTTATTATCAGAGTAGGGGTTCAATAACTATATATATTTTGATGTTTTTAAGATAACCTATCTTATTATTAAATGATACTATCATGGGTCTATATTTTTTGTGTTTGACCACATGTTTGGATTCTTAGACACCACTTTTGTGGTTATAAGTGGCACAATTTGATGGTAGAATTGAAATTTTGGTAGAACGTTTATTCTGTTGACGTATATGTAACACTTAGGTTAATCATGAATTATATTTTGAGGAATAATTCATTTAAGTTTTTTTTGTAAATATGGTTTAATGTTATTTATATGTATTAAATTTTATATAACCTTTGATATTATGGTAATTAATGGTTATTACTTTTTTGGGATGAAAAATTAAGGGTATGAGATAACCTATAATGTTAATAAATTTCTCTAATGAAGAATATATTTAATTTATTTTTGAGAATATTAATCAAATTTATAGGTATATTAAAATGATTTTATTAATATATTTATAGAATATAGATATCCCGCATGTCATAAGACCACACACCACATCGAATATGGTCGTGAGGGTTGAAGGTAGAACTCAAGGGTGATGCAGGTTCAATTTTTTTACTATGAAATTTGAATTCCATGTTATATTTACATTGTAATTCGATATAATTGATTTGTAACATAAATATTATGTTTGTTTCTGAAACATAATTTTTATCGTGTATATATCTGTGGGATTGATATGTTTTTTGTGTATTATATGATTAATGTTATTTTTAATGAAATTAACAATTTTGGAAAACATATAATGTTACGAAATACATAACATTATAGGATTTAATTTTAGGAATAAATCATCAATTATTTTTTTGATTAACATTTGATTATATAATTGTATTTTTGATTATCAGGTTATTTATGGAAATGTTTTTTATATCATAAGGATAATATGTTTAGTGCATACACTGTTTGATATTATACATCATTAGTAATTGATATTATTTGGTGATAAATGTTATAAAATAATATTATAAGACTATATGATCAAATCCTTCTGATTAATTGGTCTTGATCAAAATATTTAGTATTTTTGAAAATTTTTAAGGATACCAAATTATATAATTATATTTGATGATGTTTGTGTACTATTGTTTAATTTTAATGATTTAAAAAGATTTCATCATATTACTATTTTTTGGAATTGACTTATGTTTTTCTAGGGATGTTTTATATTAAAAATTAATGGTAGGAAGAATAATTTTTTTCTTTTTTGTATTTTTTAATTTATAGAAGTTTATTATAGTGCTTCAGTATATAAAAATTAATATTGAATTCTCATAATTTTGTTCAAAGGGATATTTTTTTTAAAATAGATAAATATATGAAAATAAATATTTAATATATGTATATTTCCTTATTAATTTATTTTAGATCATAACTTGATTACTCAAAACTAGAAAATGAATTTTGAAATGCAACTAAATTTTATCTGTTTACATTTCTAAACAAGAAATCTATGCTCATTTATCATATCATAGATATATGATTTTGTTAAGGATCCCTTGACATTATTCTTTAATAACCTATACCTATCCTTGTGTATAAAGACCTAGTATTGATATATATTAACATTACGTAATATTTGTAAAATAAATAAAACATTATACAAACATTCACACAAAGACCATTTTGGTATATTTTTTTTACAAAACATAGAAAGATAAACTCAGGTTCATGATTGAGATACATTGTCTCCCACTAGGTACTTCATGACTATCTCCCTTATTTGAAACATCATACCCAAAGCATATCATCATAACCTAGGGTAGGAAATATTAAAGGCGAGTTCAAATGCTCATTAATGGTAAATTAGGGAGACATGTCAGCATAATCATGATAATATGGGTATGAGAACATGATTATAACATTATAAGATCACACCCTGCATATTAGAGATCATAAACATGAAAAATATAATAAATCATTGATTTTTATAAGACATGACTCATAACAAAATAATGACCAGAATGAAAGAAATAACAATATTGAAATAAAACATTTAATTGTGGAATATATATAAAATTGAAAATCGTAAATCCATGATAACATCCAATTCAATTATAGCATGATAGGATTGAGATATGATCTATATACCATCATCAGGAATTGGATAAAAACCCATGAACCATCTTAATTTCATGATTTGGAAATCAGTGTTGTGATCTCATTATTTTAGTTTTGGGATACCACATGTGTTCCCTCTTACCTTCGGTATTATGCTACAAAATGTGTCCCCTATCACTTTATGTCATGGTCTAGAAGCCATTCACCTTCTTGTTTTCGTTCGTGGGCTTCAACTTGTGTACCCTCATACATTTAGTCTTGGGATAAAATAATTGTAAACTTCGATAACTTATACAAGTTATCATTACCCAATGAATTGTATGGACATATATGTACACTCATCTCATAATAAAATCATTCATATAAAAACAAGATTATAATGAATCATTCATCACATCATGGCCCAATAAATTTGATGGGTTTCAAAAACATCCTATTATAATCAATGAAATGAAAGGGATTCTACAATCATGAAATTATATTTTAACCTGTAAAAAAAGATATGTTAAATAACCATTTCATCAAAGTTCAACCCATGATATTTACAAGGAATCATAAGAATTAAACATCAAGAAGTTGAATAAGTCTACAAAACAATATTCCATCAAAACATAAAACATTCAGAAAATTAATATGAATGTAACCATTAGATCATTTCCCCAAAAATAAATTAGTAACACCAATGTATTTAATTTATATAGAAAATATTTTTTAAAGATATTTTAAAACCATTTCAGGAGGAGAATATATGATATTCTTTGGAAATTTATTTCTAAAACATAAAAAAATTTAGAAACTTATTCATAAAAATAATCAATAAAACATATAAAGAAACAGTAAATAAATTCTGAAACACATTTTTCATGAATACATATAAATGAAACTTGAAAAAATTTTGAAAAACAATTTTCTTTCAAACATATAATGATTCTTGAAAACATTTAGAAAACCATTTTGTTTGAAAACTTTTAAAATAATAATGTAAAAATATTGAAAGAAATTGTTTATGAACGAATCATTTAAAAAATAAATTTCCAGAATATTTGAAAAAAAACTCTTCCAAAAATAATGTTTTAATATTTGGAAGTATTATTCCATTGATTGACTATCATGAGAGAGAGTAAATCCATACATTCTGATCATTCCCTTTTCACTGTAAAAAGTTTATAGAAGTGGATGACCGAAAAATGACATAAATATTCTTTATTATAATCCATTTTGTTTGAAAATATAAAACATGGGTAAAAATTTATGTTAAATATCATTGGAGAATAATATTTTTTGGAATACATTTTTATTAAATTTTTTTGAATGATCACAGATTTATGACTGAAGAGTGTTTTAATGTCATACTTTCTTAAAAATGTTTTCATGATAACATAATGTAACAAATAGTTGAAATAATTGTACCAATTTTTGAATATATCTTAAATAAACATAAGAGAGGAATATTTTCTATCTTTGTTCCGATTTGGGTTATAATAAATCATCATAAAATACATATGTAAAAATAAATAAATTTTTTTATAACAATAATATAATTCATCCATTGGTTTTATACCCACCACAAAATAGTATGAGTTGGTTAAAAATGTATATATCTTGAAAAAAAAAGTGAGGTGAAATTTCATTACTTTGGTTCTTGAATCTCATTGTACTTAAAAAAGAATCATGTATAATAAATTTACTTTCATTATAAATCATTTTTATAAAAAAATTCTTCTATCTAATAATATATATGGTTTATTAATGACATTATATTTCCCACTTGTTAATAATTTCATATCAAGGTTACACTTCATGTAACATTCACTTGATTTTGCACTTGTGTCGTAATTTATTATATCATTGGTCCTTATATATATATCATGATGTATAAAATTTAAACCATGACATAAATATCATGAATACTCATTATATTTTTATTATAATAATTTATTTAATATATATGTATTTAACAAAATACACCAATCAAGGAGACAATATGTCACACGTACGCATGAACATTGTTTTCATTTTTATTATTATATAAACATAAGGAAATGAACTATCTCATGTGTTTATATGTAAATAATAACATTAAATTGGAATTATTATATAATATATATCATTTAATTTCACTGAACACGTCCGTAATACATTTAATGTAGTGTGTGAACAAATCACATCGCTTTGAAGGAGCGGTAGTCCACACTTCCTCAAAACAAAATATTAATATTTACACAGGATGGAAAGAATATCATTATGCTATATATAATAATTATATAAGAATAATTAAATTTCAAATAAAATATATTTCATATATAAATGTATTTGTCTTGATTATTTCCAAAATTAGTGGATGATTGGGAAAAATGATGAATCATTGTTTCATGAGGTGGTAGTTCACCATACAGGTTAATTTTAAGTTCGTAGCCCATTTGATGGATGTGTGTGTAAAGGAAGGTCGAACCCATAGAATAGAAACATCATTTTATATTTTTTATATTTTTTGTTATATAATTAAGGAATAGTAATACTAGAAGGAGTATAAAATGAAAATTACACAATATGAGCTTGAGGTAGGGTATTACAACTTAATCACGTATATACATTTGTTTTTCACTAAAGGGATTACATTGAATGATTTATTCCCAAATTAAAGCTCCGAAGTGGAATAGAGGGGTTTTAGTGTTATATTTGAGAAGATATTTCTTGATCCTATGTGATTTGAGAGGTATATAAGTGTTTGGAGAGGAGAATATTTTATAGTGGAGAGGGAGTGGAACTATTGTTATATTTTGACAAAGGAATTTCATAAACTTTTTTCAAGTCAGTGGTGTCCAATAATTTCGAAACATAGATAAAATGACTTTTATGGTCTATATATGCTTATACAGTATCACTTGATGATGTTAGTAGGTCATTTTGGGACTTAAATTATGTTTTATTACGTTGTTAACCAATTTTTTCTCTTAATTGTTGTCAATAATTCTCATCAATTTCAGTAATATTTTTGGTCAAAAACAAATTTTAAAATATTATAAATTATAAATTTTTTTATTACAAATATGTCATCAATTTTTTCAAATTTAAAAAAAAAATTGTTAAAAAATAATTAAAATTTAATCCCACAGATGGAATGACCATGCGTGTTTTTAATGTTAAAAAGTCAAAATGTTTGAAAAGTTTTTATACCATATTTCCAAGTAAAATTGATTCCAATGACCTAAATTCAGATTAATTGATAAAAATATGATATTATTAAAGTTTTAAATCAATTTAAAAGTATAATTTTTCAATATTAGTTAATTATATAAAAAAAGATTAAAATAAAATTATAATTTTTAACTATTAATTAAAAATGAAACCATAAAGAAAAAAATAATAAAAATATCCAAACGTAATATTAATGTTATTTCTAAAATATAATCTTTATTTTAGAAATATTAAATCTATTAATTAAAAATAATTTATTTAAAATTTTTTCATCATTCAAAGGAAATAAAAATTACACAATAAAAATATATGCTTTTAATCAAAAAATTGTGTTTGTTCTTAAACTTTTTCAATAAAATGTAAAAAATATTTTTTTGAATATATAACATAAATATAAAATTAATATCACTCACCAATTGATATTAATATAATTTATTTTCCAAAAATTACTTGTGACTATAAACATTTTAATGATTCCCTTTATATTAAATTTCTTTTCATCGTCATTTTTAATTAATTGATGGCCTATAAATTCACATTATATTTTTGTAAACAATATATTTTCATAAATTAGATTATATTATTCCTAAACACTATTTAATGGCTAGGTTATGTCTTATTATATTAAATAATTACATTTTAATAATATTTAATTGTTTGGTAAAACTCGATCTTATGTGTAACACAAGACAACTAGGAAAGTCATTATTGTGTGTAAAGGAAGAAAACATTACTCTTCCTTATAGAGAAATGTAAAATTAAGGTTGTGTGTAATGAATAAATCACATTGGGTTGTGCATAACAAAATAAAAAAATATTTCATTTATATAAAATAAATAATTTTTAGTGTTGTATGAATTGTATAATATCAGAAAGGTTAAATTAAATAAAAAAATATTAAATCACAAAATATTGGGGTGTTACATTCTACCACCATTTGAATGAATTTCTTCCAAAAAAATTATTATGTTATAAAATTTTTAATACATTGAAGTTTCAACAATAGAAACCCGCATCAAAAAAATTATTTCTATAACTACTCATTAAAAGGAAATTTGGAACCATAATGGTTACCCATTGTATCATATTAATTGGTTTCCACATAGAAAACAATCATGGGATGTGAAAAAATAGATATGTAATAGGAATATAACTATCATTTTATGATGGATAGTGATAGTGAACATGGTTAAAAGAATCTTAATTATAACAAAGACATAAATTTGTTATTATCCATGATACCATTTGATTAATTGGAAAAGGAGGTTGTTAGATAACCTTTTTGGCTTTAATATCCACTCTCTATTGTTAAATAATTTTTCATTATATGTTATACATATTGGATTCTTTTAACTTTTATGACTAAAATATCATTTTTTGGTTTTTTTATGACTAATTTCCACTTCACATATTTATCTAATAATGAAAGTGAAATATTCATTCTTGAAGCACTAACAGGGCATGAGGATCATGAAATTCTATCCCATTTGTCATTAATATATTATTGTTAGATCAATTTGTCGAATATTCATAAATAATAATATTATTATATATTACTTTAATATCAAAAACATCATTTTATTTTTATCTTATGTCCATCCATAATTGGTTGAACTGTAGCCATTTCAGAAGATCAAATTACATGACATTAGAATGATGTTCATTAAATTAGTTTTACATTTACCACTCAAATATCATAAGGAATATCTTATTTGTCAAATTCTAAACATGTGAATGACCACATTTCATACTCCATTGAAGCATGGTAATAACCTCACTTACCATTATTATCATGAACCCCTCCACACAATGTGAACCCCTCCTAGGCCAGAAATGTGAGAAGGGTGATACTGACCACCTGAGTATCACCTCCAGTAGGCCCCAGGTTGGTGAATAGAGCCAAGGGTATAGTAAACACTAAATTTGGAGGCATTACCCTCGAAGAGAACACATGATGAATATAGATATGATAGACACCAACCAAATCCAACAAAACCAGTAAGATGAAAGAAATATCAAGTACACATATGAAATGTCATGAAAAACGACTACAACTGAAAGGGGAAAAAACCGCATGTACCCAAAAAGGAAGTAACACAACAGAAACAACAATCTCGAACAACTCATGCAACTGGAATCTACTAGTAACAATCCTGATTTCCATCCTTCTCCAAGTGACCTGAAAAGCAGTTTATATATACCTAGGGTGAGTATAACAGTATACTATGTAGTATCCTCATTGAAGTCACTCATGCAAATGTAATGAAATCATGCTAAATCAGAGTGAACAACAGGGGAAACTGGTGCATCACCTAAACAGGTATACTAAGTTCCCAGCCTCACTATGTTTACTCTAACAAAGTAACGCATACAAGAATATATCATATAATAAATAATATCAAGGGTAACTTGCTACTACTTCCCCACTAGTTTCCCACTTTCCCCCAATGTCGCACGTCTTGAGAATCTCTCTCGAAATAGGCTTGCCAGCAGACACTTGGACGAAGCACCACAACATTCACCTCAAGCAACAAAACCACCACGTCCTTATAAGAAAAGTAACCAGGTAGATTTTGGGAGCCACCACAACCCACATAACATGTATCATACATCGCGTATTATACATCAAGATAATACATCCCATTCACCGAGTATGGATCCTCAAGCCATCATATCCTATACATGTTACACCTATAGTAGTCCATATGAAACTATATCCATATTATATGTGTGTGAATTACCACAATCCATTACAACCCCCTACACACATATATTGGGAAAACTAACCACTGCGCCTACCAACACAAGTAACTACCTTGCGAAGAGAGTTGGGCCAAAGGGGGTAGTTATCCTTCCATCCTCCCATTGAAATGTTGGGGAAAACACCCCCCATGGCTAAGAATACCCTGGGTGTCAGTTTCCCTTACTGGAAGGGTGGGGTAGCATATAGAAACACAAAAAGTACATAATATACTATAGCTCAAAACCACACTATAGGAATAACATAGTCTTAGAATCAACTGCAGCTAACGTATCTCAGACTCTAGGCTGCCACTTCTAGGACTAGGTATCCAATAAGAACAGAACCATTTAAATAGATTTAAAAAATTATTTCATTCCCTTTTTATCAGTTTCAGTTGACATAAATTAATTCATTAAACATTAAATAACCAATAACAATTCAAAATTAAATTTCATTAGAATCACACCCAAGGTAAAATGTTCCTTCAAATCAGAACCTCAGCATTTTTCCCCAGCAAGCTACAAACCCCATGGGTTAACATCATTTATGCAATTATTTATTTACAGCATTCATTTCCCATATTCCCAAGCATTCTAGAAAATATTTATTTTCTTCTAAACACAAGGGGGCTCAACACGGTGAGTAGATGAACTACTTATTGAGTCTTTTCCTCCTATAGAAAGAGCATAGATCCATTCTCCCTTGAGAAGATAAACACAGAAAGTATGTGGAACACCCAAAGTGTCATCGCCCCTTCGGAAGAAGGGTTTGTTAGACTAACAATCTTGAGCAGTGGGGAGTTGTAAAGAACATAAACAAAAAATAAGAATCAGCAAGCATCCAATCATTCACATCGAACATATTCCATCATCCCTTGTGTCCCCCATGACACCCACAAGCATAAACCATTGCATCTTTACACTTAGGCTTCAACTACAACCATAATCAATAGGCTTCCCTGATCCCATATATCACAATAGAAATCCAGGCACACAACACAACACATGAAAAAAGAAAAACAAACATCATATCAAATGGGATCTTGGCCTTTGAAAATCTAAGAGGGTAACTCAGAACCATAAAATGGATTGTCTTTTATAAATAAACCAGTTTTTAATCCATCAAGGATTAACAGATTTGATAATCATAGGTTCCAACATTGGGAAACCTAAACATTAAGATATCACAAATAATTAAACATAATTAATACACCATTTTAATTGACATCAAATAACAAAAAGAAGAACCAGATTCATTTACATGTCGTTATATAATTAGCCAAACCAATATTAATTAATTCTAGTTTACGTTCATTACCAATTTCCACCAAGAAGGAACAATTATACCAAGAAATCATAGATATCACACTATCTAGCCATAGAATCGGCAAAACATATGATCAATATCTGGTTATTTATCTAGTTCAAATATTTATTATGTTAATTCCATTGTGATATATTGGGATAAAACATCCTAACTATATATTTGTACATAAAAAAATAGATGCAATGAATCCACTGCGTCAAACAGTTCGTGTCATTATTTTTACATGAACAATCCACACAAAGAATCAGGATTGCCTCCTCCCGTGACAAATGTATCGACCATAGGATGTTGTGGTACGACCGCACCAATGGATACCCAAGAAAACTCCACTAGAATTTTAGATATTTCATACCATAATGGGGAAATGGGATACAGAAGGATAAAACCCAAAATAATGGTGATAAACAATACATTTTACTGAAGATTGATCGATACTTATTGGTTGCATCAAAATAGAACAGAACCAATCCACGGAGGAATGTTTGATTTCAAAATCCCTATGGAATAGAATGAATGGTTCTAGCATCTCATAGCTTTGAACAAGAAGGAAGAACTATGGAGGAAGATATCCCATCCCTTTAGAAGATTTAATAGAGTGGTGGTTTATGATACACTAGGTTTTCCATTACAAGCGGATCACATTAAACCACACGGTTTGACCCTAGAAAATGTCCAGATAATTAGGATAAATTAATTTGGATTTATGGAATTTGTAACAGCATTAGATTACATAAAATAACGTTATAAATGCATTTTTCCTCAAATGAATCGTTAACGGGGTGAAACTGTATGATGCTGGGAACACGATTCATGAATTCAAAAATAATCCAAGGAAATATAGTTTACCAATATAGGTAACATATAGTGGGAACCGATAGACCTCACCATTTTAGAAACACTATTCAAAAAATGTGGAAACTATATGAATCATGAATAAACATATGGTTTACCCACAAAATGAATATCTGTTCACCTTGAATATCAAATATAAAGAATAAATATAATGGTTATCCATGAAATGAAAGGGGTAAGATACTAATTTCATAAGAAATATTCAAAAGGTGTAACATAGTTTTGATCATTAATGAATGGTTTTAAATAATACCTTGAAATCCATATGGTAAAATAGGCATACATCATGAAAAATTATGTCAAACTGTTGTGATATCAAATAACAACAGTTTTTCAAAAACATTAGAAAAGAGACACCTTAGTTCAGTTTAAGGAAGATTCTTCAAAAAAGGACAAAGGAATATTTATTTGTATAATAAACCAAATGAAAAAAGACATTATTTTTAATTATAGAATGAATAACTATAAAAATATAATTTCTTATTAAAAAATATTATGGATTTTAATAGAAAATGGCTATAAAATTGGAATCTTCAATTTAATTGATCTTTTTATAATAATAAATTGAAAATGAAACCTAATAAAACATTTGTTTACCCAAAAAAAGAATAATTGATATAGGTTAAAATGTTTGGGAAATAAAAATTAATTTTATAGGATTAATGAATTATTATTAAAAATTACATTGGGGTCATTAGAGATAAAGATTAATCTAAAATAAAAAATGAAGCTTCTGAGAGAATCACATACCTTACATATGATGGTGTTCAACAATTGTTCATAATATTAAATATAATAAAATTAAATCCAATAATTAATTAATTAATATCATATTGAATATGTAATTTATTTAATATAATTTTACTAGGCTAATTTATGGTCATTTTGAAGAATTATTATGTTCTATTTCATCGTTCTATGAGTATTCATTTCATTGTTGTCATGATAATATTTTTATAAACAAATATATGTAGTAGATATAAAATGAGAATATTTAATCATAATTGAAATTATATGATGTTAAAGAACATGAATGTTTTTCCAAATTTTCTTATATTTCAATTCGTTATATGTTATGAGGATTATTTATTAGATAAAACATTAATTTAAATGATTTCATTTATATTTGTAGTTTTTATGGAAATCGTGTACATATATCATTTAATTTAATAAATTTTGTATATATTGGTTCAAAATAATTTTATTAATTATTATTTATAAAAACTATTATTTACCTATAATTATTCTTTTATTAACATCCTTAAAGGTGTTAATAGAAATAAAAAATCATCATCCCTAATGATCGTAAATCAAGACATCGTGGACAGTGTATTAATTATTTAGAATAAAATGGATGGGATTAATGGTTTTATGAATAATCATTCATTAACTAAATAAAATTACAGTATATATATGATACTAAATTTATCAGTAAACATATATAATGGGAGGTTAGTATATAATAATAAAATAAAATAAATTGAAATGAAGTTTAATGAAAACGAAAGTGGATTTTACAACTTGAACATATTCTCCATGGGAACGACATTAGATAAACTGGATTTGGAATTTTGTTTTGACCAAATGTATATTTTATATGGTGTAGATACATGACAATATAATTGGGTAGAATTTGTAAAATCATCATGGCTTTTAACATGTGAGTAGAAGCGGTGTGTAGTAGTTGTCTTTATAGCGGGGGATAAGGGTGTTTTTTATAATTTTATTAATTTTAATATTATATTGCCTCCAGAATATAAATAGTTGATATTCCATTGTTTAAATATAGATTATATAAAATGTGTGTTTGACGTACGGGCATTTACATCTCCCATAAATCAATAGTGACTCTAAAAACATGTATTTAACAAATTTCATAAATTCTCGTATTTCAATATTAATAAAAATTAATATATTTTATAAAACTCACTGAAATTAACCATAAACATATAAAAATATGTAAAATTAAAAATCCAACTCCATTTTATGAGAATTTGTTTTTCTAAATGAGTTATTTGTATTTTAAATAAAATCATCATTATTTTGAAATACGATGACTTATAAATTCTCATTGATTTTATAACACATATAAAAATTAATTATGATCTCATAAAATTAACATTTAATCATAAGAAAACAAAATATTATTTTATAATTATATTTTCTAAATATAAATTTTTATTTGAATTTTCAAATTAATTATAATATTCTATATAAATATTTATGACTTAGAAAAATACAAGCACCTAACTAATCATTTCTAAAACATTTATTTACTTATAAAATTATATAAATATATCATATTTTAATTCACATGTAACATAAATTTTGTATATTATTTCATAGGTGGGGATACTATTATATTATAATAATTACTATTCATATTTGTTACATTGTTATTCCAATGGTCATGTTACAACTACATTGGAATGTGTTTTTTATTTTTATGAAATATATCTTGATTCATTCATTCTTCATATATAATTTTTTGTTTTATCTATGTGATTTTATATGATTTATACTATATATAATAATTATAATGATGGAATTTACATTGATAATATTCTGGGATGTTACATTAAAACGCATTTTGTTTGAAAAATACTTCTATAATCATGTCCAAAAATCCATAAAATCATTCTAGAGGCATCATCTTGAGAATAAAAGCAGCTTATGAGATGATTTTATGTTAATTTAGTGACCTAAATGAATCCTCACATCAATAAAATGTGTTAGGAAGTAGCTATTAGTGTGTATGACACACTACCACCTTGTGAATTGATGTCACAAGTATCTTCTATAAAAGCTCTCATGGTTTTATATAATGATAGATTTATATTATATATATATTATTTATAATATATTTGTAACTCTGGAGTAATTATATTCAATAAAAAAATTTACACTACATACTATAGGGGATACATTAATGTCCCTCATGTGTATGGTGTATTTCCACCTTGTGATGTAATGAGATTCATTTTTCGAAAATTAATTACATGGAATATAATAATCATAAATTTAATGAATATATGGAATATACCTAACATTATTATGATAATAATTATGTATTTATAATTATTAAAAGATAATATATCATTTTATTTTATACCTTTTCACTCACTAAAAGATGATAATATTTTTCAGTAATGAATGGAATACTACATTCATGAAGTGATGTGACTCTCTCTTTTCATCACAACAAATAATATTGATTATAATTATAAAAATATATATAAATGAATAATATTATATTTAGTTTATTATAATAATTATTTAATGATAATATATTTCATAACTCATATTCTTATTGATCATTGAAAAATTGAAATGTTGCTTTTGTGTACATATGGACAGTGTCTCCATTATTGTAAAGTGCATCATATCAAAAAAAATATTCCATCATTTTTCATGAAATTTTAATTTATATATAAACATAATAATTTTTTCTATATTTTCATATTTAGATAATTTTACCATGATAAATTTTTGGTGACCAAAAAAATAAAATGTATAAGAAAAACAAATCCAATATTACCTATAATGTGATTTTTACTAGGAATTCATATTAAATGGGTACAAAATGATCGTAAATAAGTAATATATGATATAATTTATTTAAATATTTCTATATTTTTCTCTTATATAAAACTTATAAATATTATACATGATGTTCAATTTTGTCTGAAAGACATCAAGACTTAAGGGGTGAAATTTATAATCTCACTTTGGTTTCTGGGAGACATATGGAAACTCACCACTATTTTATATTTAATATTGTTTATTGATCTCATTTGTCATGTAATATCATTAATATCATCCTTTTTATGGTTTATACTATCTATTTTGATGTTATTATATTTTATTTATTATGATTTAAATGATTATTATGGCGGGAAGTGATTTTTCTCTCACATTATACTTTAATGAGATTCATGGAATATTTATCGCCAATTTCATTATGAGTTTTATATAATAAATTTTAATGTATAATATATTATTCCACAGAAAATTAAAAGGTTTAAATATCAATTTTATGATCTCCATTTCAAGGTAATTATGATTCAAATGATTACCAAGGCCATAATGGGTTTATGTTTCAATCTCTTCATTTATTGGGATTTAGTATGCTTAACTCTCCTTTGTTGATATCTTATGATCTAAATAAAATAAATTCTCATAAATTTTATTATAATATTACTATTCATGATATTTTAATGTAATAGTTACAATTTAACTCTTTTGTACTTAAAATAATAGGGTAATTTTTTTATATTAAGTTGCCTTTATTTAACTCTCCATCCAAACAAAATGAATCCAAATCCATGTTTTGTAGAAATTTTTTCAAAAATATTTGTTTGATAATATAATAATGATTTATTAAATAAAGGTTGACACATTTTTAAATTTTACAAAAAAAATTCATGTAATCTTCATACCATTTTTTAAAAAAATTATAGATTTTATGGAGCATGCGAATGGAATTCTAGTTTTAACAAGTGTGGAATGTAATGGATTTTCCACCTTAATAACCATTATTTAAATTGAATCCTAATTTATATGTACTAATTGTAAATTTATAAGAAGATAATGTTCTTAATTCTTTATGTAATTTTATCTTATTTTCTCTCAAATAAATGATACATTTCAACTAAAAATAATCGAAATGATTTTAAATATCATTCTATAATATTGATGATTTAATTTTATGTTACAAATAAATTTTACGGGGATATGAATTGAGGATACCATTATTATTCTTTTATGAAAGGTTTATAATGACTATATGTTTTTGAAATCTATTTATCTTCAATTGAATATACCATGATTGTATTATTTTGAAACCCACTCCATTTAACATGTGTTACACTATAATAAAATTATGAAATGAACATAAAACCTTTAATTTTTAGATTGGTTATGATATAATGATATTTTTTTAATTCACATCATGTTTCTTGGGTTATGATATGATTTATGATATATGATCTTGTGGAACACATACATATTAGTTTTATTATATCAGTGGTGGACCTATATCTCCCCCAATGCATTGGGTAAATATGGATAACTCGTGAGTAAATATAATATGTGTGAACTTCATTAAAAGATGAAATTTAAATTTGTGAACCTGATTACATGTTACAAATTCTATACATAAACACGATTTCATGTTGACATAGTTATTCATGTACCCATTATTTATTTCTATATTATTAATCATTGACCTGGTTGCATGTCCTTTTTATGTGAGGTTTTTATTTATTTTCCATAAATAAATGATTGATCCTTCATCTATTTAGTCATGTTCAAATTGTTATAAGATTAGGTGTATTCCACCGATCAATGTGTTATGAAAATTTTATTCTCCAATCTATAATTTTCATTTATTATCTTTTGATATATTTATTTTAAACATCTAGAGATTATGTTATGACTCAATATTATAATTTTTGTTATGATGTTTTGGTTTTCAACTATTATGATCATGTTCTCATAACATTATGTTCATGTTATGATTGTGTACCTCCATTTGTTTCCTGTACTATGTATTTGATCTCTCCCTTTCTTGTGTTTCCATTCCCAAGGAAATGATAAATTTTTTTAGTAGGCTATATTCAATAAATGTATAAATGGGTAACATCATTATCAGTAACATTGAAAATAATTCAACGTGATAGAAGATTATGTTTTTAATATTAGGATAAGGTAAACTATTATAGTCCCCATAAAGTTCTTTTTATAGTGTATTTAATATTACTGTTAAAATGTTGTGAAATATTTATATGGGATTATTGGGAATATATAATACCTACTTCTAAATAGTTTCATATAGATTATAGTTTTTGAAATATTGTACTTTAGGATTATTTTTTAAAAATATATAATTTTAAAAAATAAAAAACATCATTCGAAGTTAATTTTTATATATACAATTCTAGAATAACGTTTATTTTAATAACAAAGATTATAGTTTTTATAATTTAGTATTTTAAATGAAATTAAATACTATAAATGAGAAATATCTTTATTGAAGACTGAAAGTTTTATAAAATATGTGTCCTTTGTTTTTTAATAGAATTTGAAAAAATAAATAATAACCTAGTAATTATATTAATCTATAATATATTCTCAAAAAAATATTTGTAATTTTATTTATTTGATATATTAAAATAATGAAATAAATCATTAAAAAATAGTTATTAAAAAAAATTCTCCATGTTAAATAACATTAATTACGTAACATTAAATAGTAAGAATCTTATGTATAACAATATCTCTTTATTTACAATTGGATTTGTTATTCCTAAAGTTTATTAATAATAAATATTTCATGTATCATTTTACTTTATTTCAATATGTGAAAAAATATATCTAAAAAGTTATTAAATTAAAAAAGTTATATAATATTGGTGTGATAAAACATTACTCTCACATGGCTGTATCATAGCCAGAACATATTGTATTGGGTCCATAATTCTATAGGTGTATAATAAGACTGATCTAGCCCCTATTATGTTTTCCTAACACCTTGTAGAGAGGTTGTCATCATATTTTTAAGGAGATTATAATTTGAACAAGAATTATATACTGCATAAGAACCATTTATTGTGTAAATACTCTTACACAAAAAACATTTATGAATAATAATTAATATCCATAGCATGATCCAACATACATATATGGATATTAATATTCTTATATCATTTAAAACCATTAAAAAATCATAAACATCAATCCCAAAAAATAACTATATGTATTAGCCTACAATAATTTTACCAAAGAAGAAAATAATTTTTTAATAAAATTTAACGATTTTAAAAAAGGCCTAAAATAATGAATCACATCCACTCTATCCACAATAGAGGCCGATTCAATAAAATCCTCATAAAAACATCTCGAAACATCTTTGTTTCATCACCCACTAGCATTAGATCCTCTATTCCTCCATGTAATATAAAATACTACTAAGATATGAGTTTTTAGCAATGGGTCAGAATTCAATAAATTAAAAACCTACAAAAATTAAATCATTTAAAAAACAAATGAATATAAAAAATAATTCAATTTTTTCAATAACATTTCAAAGAAATATAATCAATTTTCTACAAAATATGACATTGCAAACATTTTATTTATTTGATACCACTTATGAAAATATGAATCACAATATAAACATTCATCCTCATCCCTATCAAAATCACCCAATATTTTTAAAAAATGATTATTAAAAAAATCCAGATATTATTAGAAAATTTATCACAGAAGTAAAATGTTAAAATAAAATATTTACCATTTTAAAAACATTATTAAAATTTATTTTCTCCATAATAAAAACAAATATTAACGCATACTAACCTATAAATATTATCCCAATAACACAAAAATTATGTTGTTTATTGTAAATAATGATTTATGATTTTATTTTTCAACCCATTTTGAAATAATATCCAAAGACATTAAAAGATATGGTAAAGGCCAATATGACTTATTCCAAAAATTAATATTTTTTAGAACCTAACTTCAATATCAAATTCTCATATTCTTTTTTGTATATGGACTGGATAACTCATAAAAAATTTGATACTTTGAAGAAAAAAAACCCTCACATCCATTACTTTCTCTCTATATTCTCCTTAATAATGTGATATTTAATAAATATTTTCTTTAAACTATTATTTTGAAAATTATTTATTAAAAAATTAATAGAAATATAATTATCACATATAAGAATACATTTAAATACACTAAAAACATAGAATCATATAACTATATATTCATCCACATTAACATTATAATTTAGTGAGTAACATGATACAATTTCCCAAAAAATACTTAATGAAAGAAAACTACACTTACTTGAATGCTAATAGACACAATTATCTCCAAGTATGAATAAATCCCTTGATGTTGAATTTCATTCATCAATATAACCTACCAAATTTTACTCTACATGAAAAAATATCAAATTTACCTTTGCAGATATATTCCAATCCATAATCATTTACTTCCTTTAAATCTATAAAAATCCTCATCACTTCTATGAAATTATATTCATTATGAAAACAACAATACCTAGAAGATAGTGTGATAATATATTTAAAATATGTCACTGATGTTGTGATATTTAACTAATTTTGAAATAACTTCTAGAATTTTCTTGTATTAACATCCATTCCTTGAACACATTTTGATTGTTTATCTACCTCAAAAATGTGTGTAGAAATATTATTTTATTCTTCCATTATATACCTTTTTATGAAACCCTTTTTATACTTACCTTGTGAATGAAAAATGATAAATACCTCTAATAAATTTTGAAATCAAAGAAATAGACTCATTTATCAAAGAATAGTAATTTCTAATTATCCTTAATATCCTTATTAAAAATATTACACATGTTATAATCATTCATATAAATTATTAATTAATCTATATTAAAAATTTTCATCAAAAGAACACAAATATTCCCCATTGATTCATAGATTTTTTTCCATCATTCCTTTCTCAAAATATGTTCATTTTAAATGGGATCCAATATAGATTACGTAGCTTGTGGGAGTTGTTTAAAACCAAATCAATCATTATTTAACAAGTAAATTCTATTATCATCATTACTATAAAATAAAAATCATGGTTTCTTAATATTTATGTCCTCATATAATCCCCAATTGAGTAATGGTTTAACACTCTTAGATTTTATATTATATATAACTTTTATAACTCATATATTAAATATTGTGTGGTACATGGTAAATTTTATCTCAAAACACCAAAATAATACGTTATAACCATTTATTCTAATTCATATAATTACTGGGTAAAAAAGAGGTAATTAAATTATGAATAAATTTCATAAAAAGGAATTCTGTAAACTATCCACTTGACAAAAATCAACTTCTATAGAGAAATAAATAATACATATGATTTTTTTATTAAAATATAATTTATTTTTATGATATTAATTTTTAGATAATAAATATATTTTTAAAAGATATTAATTATATTAATTATATGTGATCATATAAATATAATAATGGGTAGTAAATAAGAATAATAATATTTAATATTACAATAAATTGTTTTCTCTTGACATCTATTTTCATTGAAGATAATTTTTTGGAAAGGATAAATTATCAATTTTTAGAATTTTAAATAGAAAAATATATCTAGATTTTTTCATTCATCATAAAAATATTAGACATTGATTAAACTTTTTCTATTTTCAGGAATAAACAATTTTTATGTTTATATGGTTTTTTATGATGTGACTCATGCGTTTTTCACCGACCCATCATATGACTATTTTATTAAAGAAAATATTTCTTACAAAAAAGAATCTTTATGTAGTGACCATACAGTATAAATATATTAAATTTGGATACATAAATAAATAAAATAATTTCAAAAATAAATAGAACAAAATAGATTAGGTAAAATACAAGAAATAAATCTGTCAACATCTATCAATTTAATATATAAATGATTATGATATATCGCATTAGTTTAGTCATGTATTCCATAAAAATGATCATGTTATTTTATAAATCCATTCTTTAGTATATGATCTAGAATCCCATTTATCACACCTAGGTTTTTTAATTCACCTTCATTCTGATTTGAGTCGGGTTATCGGTTTTTATCCTGGGAACTAATTATAATGGGTTTTAAATTTTAATTTATTATATCCCACTATTTTTTTCTAGGTTTTTCTCTTGATTTTCCCTTCTTTTTTTGAGAAAAAAAGGACCATTGTGTGGACACACCATGAAGCATGGTCGGTGCATGCTTAGTTGTAAAAATTCCCCTGCCCATGTAATTGTGTGGTGGGTATCTGGGTGAGAAAAAAAACCACTCATCCAATGCATGACCATGTGGCTCATCCGTCTAACCATGTGGTATGTATCCTCCTTAGTATAGGTGGTCTCATTGTCTCTGCAGAATTTGAAAACTCATAAATACTAACATTGTGTCATGTTCATGTCATTTAAATAGGTTCCCCCCTTTTCCCACCCCCATATTTTATCGTCTTTCGTCAACTTTCATGACCCTCTCAGACTCCCCAGCCTTAGTAGTGTGGCCTTCTATCTTCTTCCCTCTATGGGATTCAATTGTTGTGGGACTTCTTGGATGATTCTTGAAGTATACTACTTGTATGCGTCTTCTCTCTAATTTCCCTCTCTATTCTAGTGTTTCGTACCTATTTTGTTGAGGTTCCCTTTCTCCAATGGATAGGATCTGATTTTTAGGGTTAGATAATTTCTGTTAGTGAATGATTTTGGTGACTGTGGTTGAATCTAGTCTTCTGAGGGTTTTTTTCTAGTTACGGTGGTGGTTTCAAACCTTATTAGGAAAGCTTCTTAGTTCAAGGTATGTTCTTCCATGATTTATCAAATAATGATGTGTTTATTGTTATTGTATTTGTATTTATTTTCCATATATATATAAATTTTGTGATGAAAAATGTTGATTTGATGTGACTTGACCTATATACATGGTGAAATTTAATTTTATTATTTTACATTGTAAGATTTTGTGTTTTCTACATAGTGATGTTTCTTGAATGGTGTTTTTCGTGTTGTAGGAAATTTTGAAGTGTGTTTCTCAAGGAACATCAAGAGTGAATGTATTATAAGTGAGTTTTTTAAAGGATATATGTTCTTATGGAATTATGGTTCTTTTTTGTGGAACTTTTATCTTTCCCTAAATATTGATTAAATGTTGGTAAGCTTTATTTTTGTGAATATTAATTATGTCTATTAGTTTGAAAAGGAGTTTTGTCCCCTCGAAATGGTTGAACAATGTATATTAATTTAATGTAATGTTTTAAAAACTGGGTTCGATGAATTATATATGTGTTGTCAAATAGTAATTATTAAATGGTTTTGATGTGTGTGAAATGAAATGTGGTTTGATTGTTAAAAATTATAGGTATTATTGGAAGTGATTTTCAAATGTGGTCATTTGTGTAATATATAAAATGGAATTGAGAATAAGGGAATCCTGGGTGTCTAGGTAGGTATAATAGAAAAACAACACCAGTGATATGGAACTAGAATGTCATTGGTTGACGTAGTATTATTGTTGATTACAGCACTAAATAAACTATTTTGATGATTTAATTCTACTAGAGTTTTGGATATTCCCCCTCTCTAGTTTCTCATTCACAAGGATACTGATAGTTGTGGTTAATATACCAATTTTCCCCTATCAGTGAGGTTATAGTATAACACTCGAGTTATATTATCAATAGTTATTCACCAATGGTGCTCTCTTATGACATGTGATTTATATAATGAGGTGTCACTCATCTCTATATGGTGGACCTTAAGTTTGTTCCATTTTAAATAATTTTTGTTTGATGAATTTTTCTTTTTGTTATGTAACCATTAAATGTGTTGTTCTTAAAATGATTCTTTTAAAAATGGTTTCTTTTTATATTTTTTACCTTAAACATGGGTTTCCATAAAAAAATCATTAAATAAACTTTTTTATGGATTTTACATTAATGTTCATGTAGGATTATCCATAGATGTTAGAGCAAGGAATACTTATTTTGGGTGTCATCCTAATAGGCTTTATATCACACCCTATATAATCCTTTTGTTGTATATAGATATTATTTTATGTTTTATGATTACAAATTCATGCTTTACTAGGACTGAGGTTTGGGTTCCTAATGGGCTACTATTATGTATCCTCATGGTGGTGGCTTGAGAATGTGTCTCCTCTCATTACATGGTTGTTTGGGATAGAGTATCTATACCATTCTGTTGTATTATCTTGGTGGGTGTTCTCTGCTGTAAACATCAATTTTAAAATTTTATTATACCATGTCTAGTTGTAAATTTCCTATTTTAGTTTGATATAACTTGTTAGTTGTTTATGTATATGCATTTGGGTGAAATCATTACCAAATCATGTTATCGATAACCAGAAACTAGTTTCTAGCCCATAGAGATCGAGAATTCCTTTTCAGCTATGCCACAGACCGGTTCGGGTGCCACATCAGATGGTGACCCTTCTAGGTTTGTGACACCTTACCAACATAGCAGTCTAGAAGACCCAATTTAATCAGAGAGTAGAAAATATTGAAAATCAAACCAGTTGTACATCCTATCTTATAGGAAACCAATGTCAGCATGTAACATGAAGGTCATTATCACAACATATAATCGATTTCAATCATTATAAAATTATATCCACAATACAAAAGTACATGAATTTATCAAAAAATAACCTTTTCACATCAAATATGATCCATCCTTCTTCAAATGAATCAGACATAATGTATACCTCAAAATATTTTGTGTTCCATATGATAATAGTATACAAATAAGGTTTTTTCACATCAATCATCAAAAACAAAAAGGATCATACCTATCAAGAACAATGTTCCAATATCCCAAAAATTATTACACTCAATGAATTTGTCTAATCTAGATATACATAGCATGAACCCAAAAACAAACATGTATAATTTCAATTCCCATGATAAGAAAAGATGGACCCGTCATATAAAAACTTCTCCTTCAATATTCTTTTTCATCCTTATTCTAGTAGCCTATAGATAAGATGGATTTGCAATAACAAAAGAGTCCAAATTTTTTCATTTTTAGATCCATGCTCTAAATGAACACACCGATTCCATAAAATCATTGATTCCGGAAAAAAAATTCAACAGTCCAAGATAACTTTACAACAAAACAAGCCACTACCAATGTATTCTTATAAAAATAATGGGGAAAGATTCAATTTACTTATGTTTCAAAATATAATCACATCTTCACTATTTTAAACCCTTATATATTTATATCTAAAAACTAAAAGGATTTTAGAAAACCCATTAAATAATAATTTTACACATTAGATAAGAAATCAAAAATAAATGAAAACATATGAACATAGTAGCCCATAATAGATAGAAAGAA
The DNA here is from genome assembly GCA_963277665.1 of Viscum album. Lineage (NCBI taxonomy): Eukaryota > Viridiplantae > Streptophyta > Magnoliopsida > Santalales > Viscaceae > Viscum > Viscum album. Next base: position 21,546,896 of record OY728120.1, on the reverse strand, counting down.
GGTATCGTAATTTATAATTAAAAACAGAAAACAAAAAAACACAAAAATAATAATAAATTATTTTAAAATATTATAATTAAGAAGAGGGGCCTTAATGAGTCCAATAAATAAGGGGAGTAATCATGATATTTATTTCTATGTATTATACTTTTAATTAATGATAGGATTTATAATGAAATCCTCCACCATTATTATAAGAATTATGATAATGATTTTAAGGTAGGTCTCCCCATAAGTTTTTTCATATAAGTATTCTTAAAGAAAAATGGTATCTTGCTCCTACCACCAAGCTTCCAATTTCTCCCAATGTTCTTCATAAATCGTATTTCCCTCTCACAATGATGGGTCTATATGTTCATAAAAAATGACACTTTTCAAATCATATTCTCAAATGTGTGAACATTTAGCCTCAACATCAATTTCTTATGGGGGATATTGGATTTTGGTGTCATAAAAGCCGCAAATGTTCTATTAACAATTATTCATTCAAAATTAAAATAATATCTACATTTATATGTTTTATTAGGATTCCGGGTCATTTATCGATCCAAATCAGTAATTGGATTTTTACCATTATTAGAACATGTCTTCAAAAAGCATCCTTAATTTAATATGCTTTCCCATATACATCGGGTGAATATTTATTATCTTCTATGTGTAAACTATTTTTTTCCCCTTATGAATTTTTAATATTAATTGAAATAAAAAACGTATGAGGTCAGTTTTGAAATGGTTATCCATATCTTCATTAAAATAATGGGTATTAAAATCATCATCCTCAAGTAGAGAAGGTCCGACAAGAGAGTGGTGTGACATAAACAATGATCAATAAAAATATGAATAACAACCATACCATGACAACTCATATTAGGTCTAGATAAAACCATTTCCATGTAATTATCATAGTTTCAACACATTTTGACTCAAATATTGTAATTGGATGTGAAACATTAGATTTTTAAAAAATTCACTTTTTATATTCCTAATTATATGTAATTTATATTAATAAAATTGAGGGATTTCATATATAACATTTTGTTGGAATCTGGTCCCACCATTGTGGGTCCAAATCAGAGGTTGATGAGGTTTAGAGATATCAATTTTAACACAAATGCTCATAATAAATTATTGAAGGTTTCTCCCTGGATGGTGTTAACCCAGTGTCTACACGCTAAGAACGATATTTTTTTGAATGGTTCGAGAAATCTCATCTGAGATATGAATTCCTATATCCCAGCTCTGAATGGGTGCTCCCTTGAGGTTGTCTTATATGTCCCATGTCCTCCTATGGTTGTTGTTCCCTCCACATTAGGCCTCAATATATCCACTACTTCAGAATGGCATGGACACTCACCACTAAAGGATACTTAGTCTACAATTTTGGTTGGTCTCTCAATCATTCATCCTACAATTGTAGCTTTGTATTTTATGTGAGTAGGTGAATCTGTGATTATTTCATCATTGTCCCCTAATCTAGTGAGTCTATGAATTCCTCTGAATCCATCTTCCATTTGGGTGCTTCACAGTAGCCAGCTATGTTAATACAAATGGTCCTTTCTAATGTATTCTTTTACCATGGATACAATATAGGGTAATATGTCACCTCTAGATTTAGTTCCATTGGAATTTTCCCTGTAGTATCATTCCAATGTCCCTGATCAAATACCACTTCACACCAAACTACTTCACCCCACCCGATGGTCTAGAGGACAATCTGTATGAGTTGGTTCCCCATATACAACTTTTTTGTACTTTATGATAACTTTTCTTCGTGTTTTTGAACATTAATATACTCTTTATCAAATCATGATTTATCTTCTGTGTAACACAGTTTGTGAAAATTCCATAATGGTACCTATCACACTAAATGGTCATAGTAGTTCTCCTCTATGATGAGAACACAGAAGTGCAATAAAAATATTCTTGAATCTATGTTCTATAGTCGATCAATATAATTATAGGGACACAAATGCCATGAGATCATGGGTGGATACTAATAGTACATTGATGCACCATCTCGTTGTGTACACCCATGGTGATATCTAGTATATATATTATGAGAATGAGACATGCTAATAGTAAATCCACATTTCTATGATTCCTTGGATGATCATATCTCTGGGTTTGGGTATTGGACCTTAAACATTAAGATTACTATTAATGATTATTTTGAGTCTCACACATAGATGACTTGATGAAAACAATAGTGAAAGATGATCTTGGTGAACTAGAATATGTTGGGTGCGTCACAAGTAATATTTCATTAATGAATAATTCCATAAAGTATTTATCATTTTTGTTCAAGAAAAAACTTAATATCTCATGCCATTTGATGGAAATGATATATCATAAATAAATCAATGGCCATTGTGTTCTATAGGTATGATCAATTTCCTGAAAATCAATGAAATAGATATCGAGCACATGGGTTGATGACACTATCATGCAACCTACACCATTAGAGATATTGTGATAAAGGGATTATATTAAATGGTAAGAATTTGTACGAGGTGACATATCGTTGCATCATTATCATCATCACCTACAAGTGTCTTGCTGTGTTGCTAGATACTATCCTTGTAATATAGTATTCTTCACCTAATTCCCCTGAGATAGAGGGATAGTTGGTCATACAGTAAGTGAGTTCAGAATACCAATTAAATAATATATATTATAATTTTTTATATAATAGTATGAATAAATTTTATTCTTGTATGTGGTTTAAAAATTATTCATGCCTTCTTGATCACATATAAGTATTTATTTTTTTTAGTAAATATAATATTTATTTATTTGTAAATAATGTAGTGATATTTATATAATTAATAGACAATATTCAAGGCCCGATAAATATTATGGAAGAATGAAAGACTGTGTTTAATGGTCCGGTGAGAAATATAAACATTGTATATTATTTAATTAAATAATATTAACTTATAATATGATATTTTAGTGCATTCCATTAACTAAAAATAATACCCTTATTATTTGACATCAGGTTTTGCTAGAAATAATGAATAATAAGGGAACTTGGGAAATTATTTTTTTAACCCTTTAAATATAATTACCAAATTATATTATTTTCTCATTATCCAATTCTGTTGTGTGAAACAATTCAAGGATAATCATCTCATTCCTAGAGAACTCCCTCCTCTGTGAATGTTCCAATGAATGCTGAGTAATCATCCTCCATCGGATCCAAGAGAACAGTTTAGAAGCGATTTTCAAGGAAATCAAGGAAGAAGACACAAGTGTAACTATCATCTATGATAGTACCCTGATACTCCATCGAAGATGTCTTTTGATTCATGGAATATGTGTGGATAAATAGTATATATAATCAATACATGGTTTCTACAACAAAAATATGATGCACCGCAGATCTGTTACCGGACACATCAATGATGAAATAATTATTTAGAAGTAATTATTTATCTAATTAAATTAATTAAATACAATATTTTTCTATCCTTATCTCTCAGTCCCAAAAAATATATTCATTATTTATTTCATTGATTCAATTTCAGGGATCACGAAATTCATCATTGTATAGATCATAGACTGGTCATTGATTATGAATGAAATTAATGTTGGTGAACACCCATCATGCGCTTCATCTACCCCTGAAAGCTACACAATCAAGATCATTAGTGAATGTCTTTTACCATTTCATCACAAAAAATAGAAAATTTTGAGTCCATCAACCATGATGAAGGGACCACTGTATCATATAAAATGTAGTAAACTAATTATTGTAGCTCAACGATCCTCACTCAAAAATTCGATGGTTGAAAGGATATTAACATAACTCATCATGAATTCCATTATCATATGTAATTCTGAAGGAACTAGGTAATGATATAAATGTATCCTCATTCTAGCATAGAAAATATATTATCAGGTATTTATAAAAGTATGTCTTTAACCCATGTAAAATCCTAATTCTATATCTTCAATTCGAAAAGGATTGGATTTGTGCATAGTCTATATTAAAGTGAAGATAATAACCATGTATGGATATTTTGGAAATCTCATATTCATGTTGATCCAATGAGAACAAAAAACAATTCCACACAAATAATTTCACCTCTATAGGGGGTTCATTTTCTTTCAATTTTTTTTATGAAGTTCAACATGGTGGAAATGAATATAATCTGGAAACAACATTCATACATTAACCTAGGGAATATCACCTCGTTAGTATATCTGAAATTCAACTACATATATCATGTGTTAAAAAAGAATGACAGGGCAGAGTTCACCATAGAAAACATGTTGTATTTTAATAATTATCATGATCACAATGATCTGATAGACCTTGAATATTTCTAGGACCCATTTAAAATGTTCAACAATAAGAAGTGGAAGAAGAGAATTTGTAATGGAGAAAAACAATGGAAATCCAACCTGAAAGAGTTGTACATGATCACAAATACTCATGTAACCCACGTCCCTCGAATGATGTTCAATAAATATTTCTAGATTCATCTTAAGAAAGAGAATAATATGATCCGTCATTTTTTCTACGTTAGTAGATGGAGAAGAGATGATTCCATCCTTCATACTTTGAGGAACTTCATGAACCAATAGTAATTGGGGGTTGAAGGGGGTTGATTGCAGGACAACCTCAATTGACTCAATTATCATGATATGAAGTAAGTTATGGTGGAAAATTAATCTTTGTTTGGAATATGGTTCCTCGATGGAAGATTTGGAGGTCATAGGAAGGTTAGTGGTAAACTTTTTTGAAGAGACTATTCCTTGAGATCACACCACATAAGAGATTTGGAATGATATGGGCCTAGAGTAATTGTTAAGATGAAATGTTCCTTGGATGCTGGATAAAAAAGATAAGGAGGACTTTGTTATTATTCATAGTGAAGTGGATATAAAGGAAGAAGCTTAATTTTTAATCTTATAAAGTGAACTGGGGATAGATTTTTTACGGGGTATTTCTAAATCATTTCTTTTGATATCATTTATCATAATTTCGTCATGGTAGTGCAGGAATTCTTCCATGGGGGATCTTAGAATTGCATTCAATTATTCCCAAATAACCATGATTCCAATTTTAAATGATCAGAAATTTTCTATCCAGATCATGCCCATATTCATATATATTTTCCTATATAAAATCAACACTTTACTCATTATGATAAAGATGGTAATAGTGCTCCCAAATATAATATTAGAAGACTGGAATGTTTCACAAAGAGTGAAAGCCTATAAGATGAAATTCTCATTGATAAGGATGGGGTTGGCATCATTAATATTAAGTCCCTCATATTCAATATCCTGATAAATATTGTCTTAAACAAGCCATTTGATCAGATGGATTTTTCCAACATTTTGAAATTAATATAGAAGATGTGATTATCTACGTAGACTTTTGAGCATGATTTTAGGTTTATTTCTTCTCTATGGATTTCAGTATTACTTATAGGGAGAGGTTTTAGATTACCCAAATCGGTGTGTAGGCTCTGATAAGGGGATCTACTTCCCCCAGCCTATTCATTATGGATTTTGAAGCCCTCTCCAAAAATAACAATTGTTACATTTAGAGTAGGAGTATCATTCCTTTCATGAATATTTATAGAAATAGAAAAATCCCTTATATCAGGTTCATGATGATATTATATTCACTGTTAATCCCAAGTGTAGTTCCATATATGGATTCCATCATAAATTTAATACTTATTGCATATGTAATGGGACATTGTACCACTTTTCCAAAATTATTATTATGTATTTAATAAATACTCATCATGGAATGAAAAAAACATCCAATACTGTATAGGATACATAGGAGAGGGATTTTAATATATTAAAAAGAAGAATCCATATTTGGTGGGAGGGTCAAGAAATATTATTATTTATTATTCGGTCAACTAGATAAATTGGAAAATATATAACAATATTATTCTACTTCTCTCATTTGGAGAAATAATCACGCTACAAACACAGTCCTTATGGATATTCCAATGCAGAGTTTAGTAGCCAACAAAGGACCCATTTTTCCATCATCATTATAGAGAAAATTATGAATCCATTTAGCTAGGTTACAAATAGGAGGGAATGTTACACTAGACCACCTAGAAATGAATATAGATGTCCATTTTTTTTAGAAGATTGAACATTAAGAATGTGAAATATACTAGCCAAGGCTTACATGCTAATATCACATTCAAGATTATTATCGTTTATTCTTTCTAGGACTGGTTCATGAATTATATATATGGCCAGGAGAAGAGATGATGTAAGTAGAAAAATAGTCAGATCTTGATCATATCCCACTATTATATTGAGGACTTTGAGTTTCTCGGAGATATTTATTATTGGGATATTGGGGGGTATATCAGGTTTTGAATGGAAAATTGGATGGTCCATACTCTATATTTTGAATGATTTCCTACACTATAAACATTTTATAATAAATTGTTTAATAACCCTAGTTTCATCACCAGTATTATTAATGAAAAAATGAATATAATACTTAAAAGAAGTCAACTAGTCAAAATCCCAAATAGATTAATTATTATGGACACTACCATTGGGGAATTTAACATGAATTGGTTCCAACACATAATCAATCCATCATAGAATACTAATGCTTGGGTCATTTGATGATGGTTAAAGGAGATTCCCACTAATTAAAAAATATTCTTTTAGAGAATTAGAAACAAATCCCTTTCTATTGACAAAACTATTTAGGGAAAATGTATACATCATGATATGTTCTGTTGGTGCTTTGGGGGATATAAAAAATAGATAACATTATAAATTTTCATTGATGATTATTGGGCTCTCATTTTCTGGGGTATCTTCTTCAATTACATCATTATTACCATACAAATCGATTTTACCATTGACATTACTACCTCATCATTTACAAGGGTGGATAAAATATTTAATGTATGCAATTGTCAAGGTATTTAACTAAAAATAGTGTTCTAGGAATTGTGGGAGGCTAGAACCAAAAAATTATTTGGCATAAATTTTTGTTTATTTTAAATAAAAATCTATTGGTTTGAATCTAATTATAGTTTTTAGTGTTCTCTGTTCTAGTGGAAGCTCTGAGGTATCCAATAGGGGATAGATATTAGGGGTCTCAATCAATTCTGACATTAATATACATGGTATCCAAGGATAATGGATTAAATGGAACCCACCATATGTAGAGTTTGTGAATAATATCTACTGGTCCTACATTCATGTTACGATGTACGGGGGTGGTCGGGTTTGTGATGTTATGGGTTCTGTTCTTCACTAGTTTAGTGATTTATGTAGGGAAGGAAACTCCATAGGATAATAAATAAGATCTCTGCATAGTGTTATCTCCCAATTCAAATAATTAAATGTAGTTAATGGGGTGGTGTAATATGACTCCAAAATTCCCATAGACTCCCTCATTTAAAAGTTCCCAACACCTTGGCATCTCTCCTATATCATCATGAAATACAGGCTGCTAATTGAACATGGTATGGAAGTCTATCACACTTGGAGGGACGAAAAACTAGAAGATGTAATATTGGTTTGAAAATGGGCCATCAATTATTCACTCATCCTTTTCGATGAAATTTGTTCCCTGCGTGACTATTGTTATATTTGTTGTTAAAGAATCTGTTTTTGGATTATAATATATCATACCCATATGAACTCTCATATCTTTTATAAATATATTATTTTGATTTAAATATATGTTTTTGAAACCATTTTCTATGAAAATATATATTTATAATTTATATTAAATAATTTTAAAACCTATGATGAATTTATTAAACAAACCTTTAAATTTTTGGAATAACAATAAACATTTAATATATAACTGTCTTCATTTTATTATATTAAAAATTAGTTTTAATAACTAATATATACTAAGTCTATAAAAATAGAATTTTATTTTGAAATTAAAATATTTATATCATGTAACAATTTCAATTGTGTTTTAGGAATGACAAAATGATTACTATTATTAATGTTAATTGACATGATAATACTGAATGTGTTATTTAAATTGTTAGTATTTTTATAGATGTGTAAATTTTATCTAATAAATTAAATTGATATATTTTATATAAAGACCTTTATATATTATTTTCACATATTTAAAAATAATTATCACATATTTGATAGGAATTTTATGATATATAATATTAAAAACACTTATTAGATTAAATAACAATTTTCTACAATTTCTTTTTTCTATATATTAAATGTTATAATATAAATTTAAATTTCCTAGTATATTTAATCAAAATGTAATTATATGTAGCTAGAATTTAATTTCAATTAAAAAAAATGTAATATTAGATTTCAAATATTTTTAAAAAAGATGAATTAATAAGGTAAAAACTAATAACGAAGGTAAAAACAATAGAAAATGTAAAATTAAAATTCGATGAATATATTACATGAAAAATAGTTTAAAAAAGTGTAACAATTATTTTTATAGGAATAATTAAAATTATTTCACAAATTAATATATTTTTATCCATTTTGGAATGTATGATCGTTGAAAAGTGTTGTCCCATTATTGGAAAATAATGGTCATTTGAGAAAGTATCATTTTATTCACTTATAAAATGGGATCACTCGAAACAAATCAATGTTAAACATACCATTGAAAATTTCCATGATTATATTAAATATATTATTCAATTATATGTCCATTTAATATCCTATATCCCCTAGTAACCATTATTTATCAAAAATACATTATTTTCAAATTACATTCAAGAGAAATTTCATGGTCAAAAAGTGATTAACATTTAATCCTTATGATTTTTTATATTAATCGTCATATTAAAAAGCATTAATAACCATAATAATGTATTTAAATTAGTATTAGTATTATTATTATTCATTATATAAATATAAAGACCATTTTTTCCTTACCATAAACTTATGAAATTTAAATAACATTTATAATGAATTTTTGTGGACTACTTCTTCCACGCAGCAACATATTCCATTTTTCAGCACTACATATGTTGACCGGTTAGATGGAATGAATTTAAAAATAAATTTTATATATAATATTACATATATAATGAATATATAAATTATATTCCATCTTCTTTCCCTCTCAACTATATAAAAATGACAACTACACCTTTGGGTTGTGTGGACTGCCTCCTCCACTGAGTAATGTTCCTCATTTATCAACTAGTTTCCTTTATATTTTTAAAATTATCATTAAATATTAATAAATAATGTAATTAAAAATTATTTCCATAATTATTAATATTTAATAATTATAATAGTCAATATTAGACAAATATCATAACAATACTCATCCATTAATAATTGTATGTTTATGTTTGCGAATGTTAAACGACCTAATTGAATATTGCTACGAAATAATATCATTGATGGTTATCAAAACATTACCAGAAAATATATATTATAAATATAAATAAATTATCATTTTATATTAATTATTTATTATTTATATTAACTTTAATCACATTAATTTGGATACCACCATTCGTTTGTCAAAAAATACTAAAAAATATTTTCGCCAATTTTTCCTACACTAACCCTTACTAAAAATGTTATAGGATAAAAATACAACACTATGATATTTCAAAGAGAATAGTATATTTTATGATATAGTAATCACTAACACTATTATATTATTTAATATAAACATATAATAATGAAACTTGTTCAATTATATCAAGAAACAATACACTGGATATTGATAATAGTTAATAAAGAACTAATATAAATGTTACGAATATTTAAAAAATATTTTATAAATTTTTATAGTATAAATTATGGCTTTGAATTTAGATATTAAAATTTTTTTAGTTCTATAGGATATTTAAATACTTAAAATAATGAAAATAATTACGGTAAATGATTTCTTATGTCATTTGTATATCATTGATATCTTTTTTTGTTCCACGCATGTTATTTTTTATGGGGAATTTATTTGAAATGTATTTCATTAAACAAATATACTAAATATAATGTATTTAATGTTATATCCCATATTCTACCTTCCATTTAATTTAAATTTTATTTATTATGACATTTTACTGGTTCTCTATCTTTATTTTCAATTCATTAACACATGATATTTTAATTCAATATTTTCTAAAACCATATTTTTTTTCTATTTTCAGTTCTATGAGAAATAATTAATAATTCAAACTCTCTTTTCTTTTTCATATGGTACTTTAAATTGTATATTTTATAAATTATAAATATTTTTCATTTAGTTATATTTGTGTTTAATGATATTTTCTCTTGTTTTCTTTTGATTCTTACATTTTATTTAATAAAATGGTTTACTATTTTAGTTTTTTATAAAATTAAAATATGTTTAATAATATTAAAAATGTATAATTATATTGTTTAAAATATTTTTATATGATTTATTATTTCATAATTATATTGTTAATATGGATAATAAATGTTTCAATTCATTCTCCTTTTTAATGGGGGTTTTATTCATGATATTTTTCAAATTTGTGAGGGTTTTATTTTCAAATTCCCATCGTTGCAAATTATTTTGAATTAAAAACCTACTATAATTTTGGTTGTTTGTATAATAATTATTTATTACACTATATCGTGACTCCATTGTTAGATATGGTATTTAATGTTTAATTTCAAATTTACAATATCTATGATATTATTCAACTCTGTAAACATCCTCTAGAATTCCCCAATTAACACTTGGTATTTGTATTTCTAAACCTAAAAATTACTTCTTTTGAGGGATTGTTTTTATGTTTTACCATTTATTTAATGGAAAATTATTCATCTCTCATATATTTCTATTCAAATAGAAATGATTATTGAATGTTGAGGGAAAATTTATTTTTTATTATTTAAATATCCTATATCATTCTCTAGATATATTTAAATATTTTTATTACATATAATGAATTGAAATTTGGTGATGTTTTTTATTCTAATATCTCAAAAAAAAGTATATATTATCATCTAAGGTATGTTTGTTATGAATTTTATTGAAAATCAATAATTTCATATATGTTGAATGCATTGAACAAAACATTGTGATGGGTGCGTCTTTCAGTTGTATTTCTCCTCAATGCATCATTTTCACTCATCATTCAAATTTTTTGGGTTTTGTCCCTATGTGACTTTCCAAACTCGGGTTCCACTCAATGGTTCATCATGAATGGTTTTCCACATATACTCAAACACATCCCCCCAAATTCTAGAGGCTTCCGAATTATAGTGAGAGAATATAGTATATCTATGATGATACTATTCCCACGTTAATAGTGTTCATTACAGTGGATATGTATACGAGTATAGAAAAAATGGATTAATAACATGAATATTTGGAACATCATATATCATACAATATAACAGAAGATAGTAACCCACCATATCATAAGTATATATGAATAATAAATAACATAATCCACTAATAATAATACATAAAATATAATGACAGTGTAGGTCATATGTCTATAAAACTAGAAATCATGTATACATAATAGTAAGAAATACATGCTATACATAAGGAAAAAATGAACTCAAAAACTATCTAGGAATCCCAATCTCCAGCTTAGTCATCTACAACCATGCTCTGTCCAAATACAAGCATGAAATATCATGTTTCCATGGTTGGATGTTTCTCATTTTTGAATCCACCATACATGTAATATTTCTTGGTACCAATGGTGTCCTTGATAGCGTGTGACATAAATCTCCAAATTCCCCCACCATTTTCATCAACAACATCTAGTCTTTTTAATAAAAATTAAATTATTTTGGAGTCATGTATATACATAATTGAAGCAGTATATCAATGAAATTACTTGGAACCTACTTCTACCCTCTCAAGTGTCTGAACATGTAACCATTCCTATTTTTAATTGTGTTCTAGTTTATATATTAATTAATTTTTGGTATAACTATCACTAACATCACGATAAGATAATACATGCATAGGATACATTATATGAGAAGGCATGCATGATGATGATGATAATGATGAGGTTCAAAGAAAATAAAATAGGAATCCATGACCTCAATGAATGATCCAACATACTAATAACTAGTATCCTAGATATAAGTTGTCCAACATCTAATCCATGTTGCATCTCCTAAGTCATTCCATTGTGTTATGATTATATTATAGTCCTTTCATCTTATCCAATGTAATAGAGGATATGTAATGTCTATGTCCAATGGGTGTATCCATGGAAACTCTTGTCTGAAGACATCTCATTAAACCCAATGAGTGTTTCAAAGGAATCCTAAAATTTTATTTATAATAGAGGGATAATATTATCTCATTACATGAATACACAAGTAGACAATTATCAGGTTCCAATGTGGATCTCAACCAAGGAAACTATCATCCCTGAATCAGATTGGAATCTAAGATTGCTCCAGGAATTTCATTGGAAATCCAAGGCATGTTCGAGTTTGAACACACTAAAAAAGATGTCATGGTCCGTATTAAATAGGAATCATATACTTGATTCAAAAATTAAAAAATTCCATTTAATAGTTATTCAAATTTATAATTTATTTCATTAAATCCATTGATTTTAATTATTTTCACAAGTAAAAAAGGACAAGCTACCGGTTATTAGTTTATATAAGTAATAAACAATTCATTAGGATCATTCCACTGCCTTCTATTAAGTGTAGAATGGTGTTACAATGATTAGATACCAAGAACTTAAATTACTTACTTTTACACCAGGTCGTATACATTGAATTATTTCCATCCAAATTTAAGTTTCATTAATTATATTGAAACACTTACCATTATAGAGAAAGTGACATTGTAATATTCAAGTCTACTCATTACAATTCAATGATTTAATTTTACAATTACTTTTATATTTTCCATATAATGAAACAGTCGAATGGTGGTGCATATAGTCAAAAAACAAAATAAAGGAATTTTTAAGGAAAATACCCATATTGGGGTCATTAGTATATATGGTTTAACCTCAAATGATGATGAAAATTTATGAAATGGTTCTAGAATATGACCATAATGATTATATTTAAGACACATGAATATAATAGGCCATCCCAATGAAATCGACGCACACACACTATGATAATTTATAAAATTTGAAACTGGAGGGATGAGTCATATACCCCCTACTTCAAGGATATAACACTCTCCCCATCCAGTATCATCCTCTAGTTTGGCTGGTATTGGAAGATATATGATCACCTGGTCAACACCACAAAAATATGGTATATGATCATATATCTTAATACCATTTTTCAGTGAATGTATATCAATGACTGGATCCAAATGAATATTTTACATATAGATTCACATCTAATGTGATAAACATGGATCAAATTAGAAATTTTATCAGAGAATGGGAAAAGAACAATGGCTTGTATATAATGGGTATCTCCCAAGCCTATTTAGTCAAATAGAATGAAATGAGAGGGAGATGGGGTTCTAAACATTTCATTAAGGTAAAAATGGAATTTTTACCCAAAATATTAGGGTCTCAAGAAATTTCCTCACTATTTAAAAAATGATGCACTAACCATGTGAATGAAATATCCTTAAGAGGATACCTTCATTATTGTGCCACCTAGATAGGGAAGTCGTGCACCAACCGTGAAAAATAGACATGTTAAAAAGTGTTGTACATTTACTGGGTTGAGTTTCAATAATTACATGGTTTCATCAAACCATGAAGCATCCTTATACTCCCTTCTATTATGGATATGGTTTGCAGATACTATGTGGTATTGGTTTCATTGTCCCTAGTAATATTATGGACCAATTTTTTTAACCATCGACAGGGATTCTAGGAGATAAACAACCCCTGAACACCCCCTGAAACCTTTGTAACATCCTTAGGAATCCATATAAGGACCAATATAAAAACTTAGACCAAAATTTATAATATATATACCTTTGTGAAAAACTATGTTCATACGTTATTCCCCCATACAATAAATCATCCCTGATTTATCCTTCCAATGGAGGTGAAAAAAAAATTATAATAACTCTAGATACTAAGCACGTATGTCTGGCTCCTACCCCCAAAGCTTATCATCTACTTAGTTGTGCTACCAATGCACTTTTACAATAGTAATAGACTCAGCTCATAGATTCTCTATGATCTAGTTGTTGTGTTGTACAAGATACTCCTCAAATGAAAAATAAATAGCTAACATAACATCCTTTGGATTCATAGTATGAGATATGCCTACTTTAATATCATGAAGCTGTGAAATGTTGAAGATATCATTCATAGAATGATACCTCTTATGTATTTACAAATTATAGGATACAATCCCATCACTCAGAATAATATTAAATCTAACAACATAATTGGGATGCATCTTCCCTATAATTTATATTAATCTATGCCCATGCTTAGGTGATACCAGTAGTAAAACATGATCTCTATACTAGAACACTAGAGGTCATCGATGGTGATCAGTGTTAGATTTATATCTATACAGGGTAGTATAAAAATTCATTCTAATCTTATAAATCTATGTCGATGTCTCCTACATGTTTAGAGGACCATGTTTGGTTACCCCTACCTCTAGTTATCACATGGGTGAACAACACAATCTGCCAGACATGTCCTCAAAATGATCCATCAGAATCATAACCTGAAATCAATTTTAATATGATAACATGATGAGGTTGAAATTCTTATCCCATGAACTATTGATTTCAATGATCCATTCATGAATCATTTCCTTTAATAATATTATTATCTATTCTAAATTTCTATCTATTTAATAGTGAAACAGATTGCATAAAAGAACCTATATACCCATATCCCTTTACTAACCCTTCTAGATTCCTAATGTGAATTGAGAAACCATATGTAAATAGATAGTACTAGTGACCTCATGTATTCAGAAAATCTCAATTACATACCATCTACCCGGATCATTAACTATGAATGTGTCCTGGATAGAAATTAATAGGGTTCCTTTATTTAGTTTTTTATGAAAACCCAACCCACTTCGCTACATCGAGGTGACCTCTGTATGATGACTAAAAATTACATTTAAATTTTTTTCTCATTTCAATTAATGAACAAGAATCTTCTACAATAAGGAAACAATTCGCTTTCTTTCCTCTTTCTCCTGCTAATATTTGGAACCCCTAGTGATAAAACCTACTATTTGACAATTCATCCCAGGACACCAATACTATCATTTCATATCTCAATACATCTTTGAGATATTACGATGAACTATTCATTGTGAAGAATGAGACCCATGAATTATCATATATCTCATATATTTAGGAACCAAGAAACATCCATATATATATATAGGATGTTGTCTCCATCATTATATCAATATTGAGGTGGGCCATCACCAACAATTATCTACAAGATAAGAAATCCTTTAGGACCTAAAAACTTCCTTATCTTCACCTACTCTATGAGGTAAGAAGAAACGTTAGATGATAATATATACTAATCTTGATAGTCATGATACTATAAATCCATCTTATAGTATAGTTTCATCAGTTTGAAGGAATTATTGTATTCCAAAACAACTATTTACAAAGATTACTGAATTAGAGCATTGGTACCGTATTTCTATTTTGAGGCATATCTACATCATCATAATGTAAATATTCACTCAAATGGAAGAAAAATAGCACACGCGAGGCCCACGGAAAGAAGGGAAATCTCAACTAAGGGGGTCTAAATTGTTGGAGACCATGGGAGACCATCTAATGATATTAATACCCATCAGATTCAGTGTATGGAGGTTATGGAAAGAAAAGATCTTCAAGGGAATCCCCTCTTGGAATATAGATTAGCTAAAAATTAATGTAGTGATGAAATTCGACCCATGATCACTATCATAGATTCAATACACATTTTGAATGTATATATTTCATTGTCTTGTGGTATTTATTCACCAAAAATATATCACCAATCTGATCATGTCCCTAATAATGTAAGTCATAAAAAAATTGAAATCTCGATGTCAGGTGCTGGAAAGTTTACTTCATGGTTCTTTAATTGCTGAGATCTATACATAATGACTCTATCCTCTTGCATTACCAAAAATCCCAGGATGAATCTTTATGAAACATGGAACACTCTATGGTATCTCCCATGAACTATATCAACAATAACATGTGTTTCTAAAATCCTACCTTTTTTATCCTGAAGGGCCACACACTCGTTGAGAATAGTAATATGACACTTTTTTAGTAAGATCAATACAATGTGAATCAAGATATGATAATTAATGTATATATCATATGTTATATCCAAGAAGTACTAAGAAACTCACTATAAAAACATTTTCATGGGTTTCACCAAGAAATCCATATATCTCACCTTCTTTATGAAAATATATCCACCTGATTATGAAAATAAATATGTCCCATGATGTGAGATTATTGGATCCCAAAGAGGAAATTATCAATCAATGACCTAATTTGATGTTATCTTAGTTTATATAGAATGATATCAAATTAATGACCACAGTATCTATGAGTGCATGAATACAGTAATATGTCATCCTAAAAGACTATGAGAAATAAATCCACATAGGGTTGGAAAACTATTTTCATCAAAGCCATGAAAACACCATGCACTTTCATAAGAAATAACAACATAATAAAATACTCATACAAACAATATTGTCCCCGAAAATATCTGTGATGTATGTATTAATGTATGACTCACACCTAATAATATAACCAACACAGGATGTTCTTTGATAATACCCTATCTCGTTTGATTTAGATAAAGGGATCATCTTTTTGAAGTAGTAGAAATTGGTTATATTCAATATTCTAGTACAAATGTCTATATTCCATGCTTGGATGAAGGTTCCCATACACCTATATAGAGAAAATTATGGGTGATACCAAGAATGTATACTAGGTAATATTACAAAATTCCACTAAATCAACCAACTTCTTCATGATCTCCTAGCGCACAATAGGTGCCATCTTATAAGGATGAGTTGACATTAAAGAAACTCCAAGAATGAGCTCAATTGTAAAATGAACCTCTCACATAGGAGGTAAGGAAGCGTAATTGTTGGGAAATTATTCCCTAAAATTATCAAATATAAGGGGATTATCAATATGAAAAAAATCTACACATCTATATAATTACTAGAAATCAATGTAGACACTCAACATTGCCCATGATGCTCTGGTACTCCTTTACTGGCCTAGAAATTCAACACACCAATTTGTATATAACCAAACCCCTCTTTTTATCTTGGTTACACCATGGTGATATCTATCTCAAAATATATGCTATAGGACCAACCAATCCATCCTAAAAATGAAACAAATGAGATTCAACTTGGGAACAAAGGGGCCCCATAAGAACGGATAACTTCCAACATCAAGTCGATTGTCCCTTCATTGGAAATTTCCCTCTGACCATACTACAAAAATTCATTCTACATTCATTAAAAAAAATAAAACTATATTTAAATCCTATGTATTTCCATCAGAGATAATTTAATAAACAACTATGAATCACCTATATCAAATTAGTCTGATACAATTTTGGAGGCAACCAAAATAGTTCCTCATACTATCGATGTTCCTTTACACTATTCTTCAGGAATTGGATTTAATGAATGTAATTTCCCTGACCTATAACTCTCTGTTTTATATAGAATACCTTGAATGTGACCACTCTACAACCACTGATAATCTACAGTCCTTCTACCAGGACAACATCCTCTATATTGGATATTTTTGTCGATGCTACTATTATAACCATCCCGATGGGGCGTGAAAGAACATTCCCATGAAGATGGAGTGGATGCATATACTATTCTACTAGAATTGGAAGAAAATGTTAAATAGAATATCTAAAGATTACCCATAAAGATGAAAGAAAAAACTCCCTCAATACTCTATCACATTGAGGCTTCACATGACCCTGTCATCCACACTGATGGAATAGAATGATGCTTCTAGTATGGTTATTCTAACTGCCACTTCTAGGATGTGAAGACTCAAGAGAATTTTACCTTTTATAGGAATATCTAAGGGACTTCATTGAAACTGATCATATATGATTGGTACTATTACCATTCAACATATTTTCCTCCATCATAGGAGATTTATGAGCAATCTCAGATAATTTTTGTAGGTGAAAATAATTCACCTATGTACATATGTAATACTGGAGCCAGTCCTCAAAATTTCAAGAATAGAATATATCATGACTTGGTAGAGGTGGAAAAAATTGTTGTAAGTTTGTAAATCACCGTAAATAATAAATAATTTACATACCATCAAGCTCCAAATTCATGAAATATCTTTCTTAGTATTCACCCCATTTCTGAGTAAAGAAGAGATCATAGAAATAAGAAAGGAAATCATCCCAAATCTTATAATAATGATGACTTTAATGGGTAATTAAATCCCACTAGTTCTTGGTTATATAATTTATGATGTAGTTGGTAAGAAAGAAACTCTGATCTTGTGGTATCCCAAGATACACGACTATCTATCGACTATCCTCTATCGAAGACTCAATAGTATGTGGAGCACCATCCCCCAAAAAAGGTGTGGTGATTTTGATATTTGAACACAAGAGTTAGATCAACTATATTATTTTAATGCAATGGTGATCCCATTGTGTAATTTACTAGTTGCAGGAAGCTCTAATTAAATTTAGAATTAGTTCCCAAATAATGTATTTTAGGTGGTTCTTTAGGTGGAACTATAGTAGGGGTCACTGGTGGCTCAACACCTTCCATATATATAGAATGATCATCGACAGCCTCTTGGAACACTAATTGAGGATATTGTGGATTAATATCTCAATAAATTCCCAAAACATGTCTCAGAACAACCTTTTAAATATATATATACACTATAAGTAGTAGAACATTAGAATAAGTGCTCACTACAGTAGGTATACTAACCCAAAAAACCCACATTGTAGTCCATGTACTGGTATGTTCTCATGTATAAATTATAGGGGTGCTATTTGGTAAAGGGTCAATGGGACCGTGCATCTTCATTAAATAGAAATCATCTATTTTTACATCATGTTTCAAATTTTTAGTTTCATTTTATTATATATATTAATCAATTTATGATTGAAATATATTTTAATTCTCAGTGAATAAGGACCCATGAAACTTATCATTGAGATCTACACCCATTTAAATTATAGTTAACCCATTCCACATTGGGTCTCATAATCTAATGGGTTATATATGATGGATTGACTCAGTAAACATTCCAACACAACCCATGAGGGCCCATACACCTCAGGAATTGAAACTATAAATTCACTTCATCACGTCAAATTAATTGCATAAGAATATATATATATAAACTAGGCTCACCCAATAATCAAAATAAATTCAAGAAAATTAATGATGTAAAATATTCAAATATATATGCTAAGGAATGTGAATTCAAGGATCTTAGAATGATGCATGGTTGATTATACTTTTCCTCATATCATCAGTCCAAGTATAAAAATACCTTCCTTTATAAAAAAAATTATAGTAACCATCACATAAAATGTTCCTCATCCAATCGTTAAAATATATCAATTGTGATAGCAAAAATCATAACAACAATAACTATTTAGGCACCTCATCATTTACCTAGAACATGGATTCCCTATGATAAATAATGTATTAAGACCATGTTAAAAAAGCTCCTAATATTTTGTCTATAACCTACGAATAGTAAATCAAGAATGGAACCACTATTATATAACATTTTATCATTCGAAACATATGTTCCACTTAATGGTTCCATGAGAACGGCTATCCACATAAACACAAGTGTATCTACCAATGCACTAAAAATTCTTACTAGATGTCACAACCTTTGGTGTGTATGTGGGGAGACCATTCCATTATTACCAGAGTGGTGAAAATTAGATAAATTTAATAATATGTAAATAGATGAATCATTATATGAAAAGATACCATATAATATAAGAGAAACTTTAACACTATAACAATAACCCACCAGAGTGGAAGTAAATAAATGTAATAAATTAAAGAATAAAATGATGACAATATTAGAAAATGTTGATAATTTTTGTCTTCTTTCTAAAAATCTAGGAAATAGATATACACTAAAGAAGGAAATACATGCTAAAAAAATAAAAATGATCACAAAAACATTCCCAGTATCCTATGATCCAGCTCTGTCATCTACTACCATGCTCCATCCAAAAAAAATATTGAAATATAAGTTGTCCATATAGGGATGATACCCATTGTCAACACCTACATACAAGAAATCATTTTATACAATAATGGAAGCCAAAATACGGTGCATGAGAAATTATAATAGGAACTATTGGTGTATAAAACATATATTCCATGTAATACAAACTAATAGTGTGAAGGAATGAATAAATAAAATTAAATTATTACAAAAATGTAAATACCCAGTGCATAAAATAGCCTCTGCTTATGCCTAAATATGTTACCATGTCATTCATTTATTATGTTACAGTTTATATAGTATTTCTCATTACGTATAATCGACATTGAAATAATGATAAGATAATAATAGTAGTAATAATAATACTAATAATTAATATATGTTATAATAATATATCAATAATTATGATAAAAATGAAGAGGATTTATCCAATGGTCATCCCCCAAGGTGTTCCACCGTGTTATTATTCTGACCAAGTCTAAGGATCTCATCCAAGGTGACACATGATATGTATGGACTAGGACCAATGGGTATATCCATGGAAGATCATGTCTGTAGATGTCCCACATAATCCAATTATTGTATCCAACGAATCCTAAAATCTAAATGATAATTGAGGGATAATATTGGGTCATTACTGTAATCCACTAGTATAAAATGATTGTTTGTCATTGTGGGTCTCACCCATAGAAAATGGTATCCCTAAATATGATTAGCATCCACAAAGGCACAAGTCATTAACTCGAGAATTGAAGGTTTTCCCAAGTGTGGATGCTCCTATAAATATGTAATGATCTATAAGAAAAAAAGTCATTATACTTAAACCCTTAATTAAATAATTATATTTAATATTTGAGGAATTTCTTAAGGGGTTTGTCTCATGTTTTTGGCTTCAAATAGTGTGAAAATGCTAAATGGAAATGAAACAAATTTTTAATTTATATGATTCCTAATCAATTTAATATGTTCACTATTTTTTCATTAAGAATATAATTGTGTGGAATTGATTTGCAACCAAAAAATTTAATTTCATTCCTTTATCCCTAGTCATATAAATAGATTACATAGCATTCATAAATAAGATTCATTATTTATATTGAAATAGTTTCTTTATAAGATCCATGTGACATTAACATATTCATGGAAAACAACAATAATTCATTGATTTCATTAAACACTTTCAATTATCATGGTCATGTAAGGGAATATCAGATTGGTGGTGTAGATAATCACAAATAAACACTAATGGAATATTTATGGATAACATGTTGTGACCCAAACATGATGTACATGGACATTACATTACAATTGTGGAATACTTAATAAATTACTAAACAAACACCCAATGACCGTATTAGTTTAGTGTCTTTGGAGACTTGGAACATAATCTTCTAATCATGGTAAATGATCTTCAACATCTCCCATAAAGATCATCTGTTATTCTACATAAAACCTTCCATTTATCTTGGGGGAAATGAAAAAATTGAAAGGGTGTGCCCAAATGCTCAGTAAGGGAAAGCATGGAGAAAACAAAACAACCCATATACATTTATACTTAAAAACATGAACATAATGATTAAACCACAAAATATTGAGAAATGACATTAAACATGTTTGTACGTAAGGCATAGATCATAATGAAACATCAATCATGATAAAATAGGATAGTAATAAAACATGTAATTGTGGAAAACCATTAAGCACATGATATGATTTACATAGTATCCAAGGCATTGCTACCAAGATCATCGTATATGACAAAGTACATTACATAATTGGGTTTACCTGCCCTTTCATCCCTATATTACTGTATCAGATTTACTTGTCGTTACGGCCATGTCTATATCACGAGATATAAGTCATTACCCAATGCATTGGAGGGAGATATAGGTCCCACCCATCCCATAATGTAATCATTCTTTTGTGTTCTACAAAATAATCATAAATCATTAATCATAACCCAAAGAATAATATGGGTTTCATAAACACCATCCCCTCATAACATAATCAATATAAAACAAATAGATATCATTTCATCATATAAAATGTGAAACCATGTAAATAATAGAGACATTATTCTCGAAACATACACATTTGAAATAATTTCATCTTAAATGGAAGAGGGTTTTTATAAAACACTTGAAATGAATTCTTGAGGAATATATCCTTTCTTCTTAAAAATTATTTTCTTTTCACAAAATTCAATTAAAATTTAAAAGAAAAGGATTTTGTTGAAAATAGTCATGAAATCTAGTAGAGTAAGCTTCATGAAAATATGGTGTTATAAAACCGTAAATATCTGTTCAGGCAATATAAGTTAAAAAAAATCTCCTCATAATTTTTTCATAAGATTCAAATAGTTCTTCTTATGGTAAACAAAAGAATGATTCCTTTCGTGACACAATGTAACAATCAAATAGGGGTAAACATGAATTTAAACATACATAGAATAATATTAAACACTTTATGGAAATAAAAATTTATGGACATGGATGAAAAATATAACACCATTAAATACTTACATATAAGAAATATCAGATAAAAATGAGATTTGAAAAATTATCCCTTACCTTAGGTCCAATTTCATTCGTATGTGTCTGAGACTCCTCTTCTTCGGGTTCTTCTTTTTGATTTTATCAAAAGGGATCCATAGGTTGGATTTATGACTAAATGAAGGACAATATGAAGAAGGGATGATAGTTGAGAGTGTATTTGGGTAGGGTATGGATGAGCCAAATGTCTTTGGAGGTGTGAATTAGAGGGAAGGGAGAGTGCCCTTTTATAAGAGGGGTGAGTGGAACCATATGAAAAACTAAAAATATTATTTTATAATAATTTCATATTTGGTTTATAATGGCTGCAATGTGTCTTATTTCTGGATAAGGTGTGGATGGAATGAAATCATCTCAACTAATAGGTTTTAGACACGTTTAGGTTACCATTTTAACCTTATCATTTATATTTAACTCTAAGTTAAATAATTTAACTTTTATCATATCTTCTTGTATTCTTACACTATATGGTTAATAAACATACTATGAACTACCAATCGAACCCTAATTGGTTCATTAATGTCATATATATTATTAAATAATTATTTTTTCTGAATCATAATTTTTTAAGACCATTATATCAATTAATAATATAATATTTGTATTAAGAACTCTTTTATGTCAAATTTGAAACTATTTGGTATTTTTTTCTATAAATTTATAACATAATTATTACTTAGAAAAAAATTCATCTAACCAACCCAGATATGTTATTCTAACCTAGAAAATTAGTTCAATTCATAAAATGTCTCAAATTACATTTATTTGGGTATTTATAATATCAATTATGATAATAATTCATTAATAGGGTAATTATTGCATAAACATTGTGTCATAAATTAATTAAATTATTTAATGTCTAAAAAATAAAAATAAAATAGCATTATGTTGTAAATAATTTTATCTCTTTATATAATATTTATAGTCTAATTTATAATATGTATATCCTCATATTAAAAAAGTATTAGTTATTAAACATTGATTTTAACTCTTTTAACTCTTATTTAAATATAATAATAATAATTGGCCTAATCTAATCCAAGTAGTCCAAATAGGTTCATATTTTATTCCTAAGGTATATTTTAGTCGAATTATACTTATCCAATAGAATTTGGACATGTTTTAGGGTAATAATAATATCATGTTTACCCTTAATTACCTTATTTACTTTTAACCGTGATAAATAAAAGTAAAAAGATACTATTCAACAAAAATAATGTATATCTTCTTGAACCACATTTTACTCCTTGATAATAACGATGTCTCTCAGATATTCTAAATTCAATTCAAAGAAGCCTAAAAATTTTGTTTTTTGTAAATTTGAAAATTCTCCTAGGAGGTGGGTAAAAGATGGTAAATAGTTCAATAAAATTTTTATATTTCTAAAATTATTATAAAATGACTACAATGAATTACATTGAAATTATATAAATATTATATATCTATTTTGACCTAAAAAAATTTAAATAAAATAAATGATTATTTAAAAAAAACTCGGTTTTAACCAATAACTCAGTGTATTCCCTATTCATCAAAAATTGAAAGTATTCATAAAAATACAACATTTTCACCCTTAGCTAATTTCGATATTCTGAATCCAAAAATGAAGTCCATTTTGAAATATATAATTTATTAAATTTCAAAAAGTGGGTATTACTATTCATAATGGATAGTTTATAGAATATTTAAATAACATATCATTGTTTAGTGAAACTCGGTATTGCATACAATGCAAGCTATCGAGGAAGGTTTCTCTTGTGTGTAATGTAAGACAATAATAGTGTTTCGTATAGCAAAAGATTATTGTGGTGTAGTGTAAAACATAATACATCAAAGAAGTAAAAAATAATAATTCTCATAAAATCTAATGGTGTTACATTATACCCCCTTTAAAATGAATTTCACCCTTGAAATTAATTGGGGTTATAAATGGTTTTCTACCTGAATGTTTCATTCAAAGAAACCCACATCATAAAAAGGAATAATAAAACATCATTTTAAAAAGTAATTTTAGAAACATAATGGATACCCAACGTAATTCATCACTATGTTTCCACATCGGAGAATATAGGTGAAAATATGGATATGGATGAGAAATCTAACCATCACATTCTGATATAGAGTGGTAGAGAACATGGCTACGAAAAAGCCAACAATCACAAAGCCATAAATTTTTTATTATCTAAGGTACCAACTAATTCATAGGATATGAGGGTACTTAGAAAACGTTTTTGGTTTTCAATATCACTTCCCTAATGTTTAAAATTTTGAATTAGAAGAAATACTTAATTGATTTTGGTACCATATCACTGTTAGTTATTCCATCAACAATGTCCACTGCATATCTTAATGAAATTAAGTTGAATTTGTCATTCGTGAAGTTTTAGAAGATCATGTGATAAAATGATGGGTCATTCCATCTGTCTCAAGAAAAAGGATAGAAAAGGTTATCAAATATACATAAGTCCATCTATGGTGAGGTTAATCGTATATGATTACAAAAATGGACTTATACTTCATCTATCATACCACTTAATAAAATAAAACTAGTTTCTACTATCTAGAGACTTCTTATAGGCCAATGGTAGGTGATAAAGTCCTATCCCACTTCGGTTATGGGTTCGATTCCAGTAACCATATCTGACGTGAGGGGTTGTCATCCATCCTACAGTTTGTCCTCTTTCTTAAACTACACTATTATAACATTCCATAAGTAATATTGAAAAAAGGTTTTATACATAAACAATATTATCTTATGTCCAACATAATCCATTTCAATTCTTTAGTCTTATCCAAAATACTTCTATCCCATCTCATAGTATAAAGACAATGAATACTAAAATTGTCATCAACCAAGAATTTGAATACCATCATTTATCCCTCTTATATCATATGATATATCATGTTGGTCACATTTCAAACATGTGAATACCATAATCATGTATTCTCATGAAAAATAAATATCTATTGAACTATAGTGAAAACATTAATGCTTTCAAAAGTTAACTCTTTCCACATACCAAAATACAAAAATATATATATATTAAAACCATGATTTAACTTTGTCCTTATATGATGTCATTAATACTACCAAACATTTCATTATCTCTTTATCCCTTCATTATATGAATGCCATCTTCTTTCCTAAAATATTTCAATCACTTTTCAAGGTTACCGGTACCATTCAACATATACTAACAGAAACTTTATGAAAAAAATAGTCTATCAATCCTTAGATGTTTCATTATTTCATAGTACCATACATTATTCTTGATAAACAGTCAATCATTACACTAACTTCATAAACCATTGACTGAGATTCAAAACTTATTTCATCTCATATATCATTTGTAGTCTCTTCATCATCATTAAGATAAATACTACCCATACGACAATGTTGATTCTCTTCATGAGACATTCCCTTAGGGAGTTGGTTTTCATAATTCCCATAAACTCCACATTTAAAACGTTTAACTATTGTTGATGTCTTAGCAATACCATTTTCCTTGTCCATGGAGTTAACTGAACCGTTTCTTTTGAAATTACTACCATTGTGTCATTCTTTTCCACTCCCAAAGCATCTTCTAGTTCTTTTGAAACATCCTCCTTGATGCCTCTTCCAACATGATTTACATGAGGGAAATTGAACATTCGTTCCTTTATGATCATTATGAAACTCCATCTTTCTCTTATTACCCGAGTCAGGAATCTTACCAAAGTTGATATTATTGATCATATTATGAGATTGCTGGTTAGGAATAATAATTATGTTTGGACATCCAAATATAGTTTCATTTGGTTTCTCATGAAATATATCATTCCATTGTCCAGAATATTCTACATTGACATGAATCCTATTGTTTCCTCAAATTTCAAAAAATGAAAAAGAATAGTATAAGAGGAAAAACATTTACTAGAAAACCGACATAATCAAGGGGGAGTAATTTCAATCTCTAACATATTAGGTTTAATTCTATTATTTTTATCAAAAATCGAGGACTATAACCTATACATATGCTTAACCTTTGGGAGATACCTAGACATACCGTATAAATATCTCTAGGGATCTCACTATAGTTTTTTCATCCTAGTTTCCAAAGGTTGACTAAATCTTCGATCTGATACCAATTGTAGAGACCCAATCATGATGTACATGGAAATTACATTACTTTTGTGGAATAATTATTACATTACAAAACAAATTCCCAATGAACGTATTAGTTTATTGTCTTTTGAAGCTCGGAATATACTCTTTTAATCATGGTGAATGATCTTCAACATATCCCATAAATATCTTCTTCTTTTTTACCTAAAACATTCCATTATATCCTGGGGAAAAGAAAAAATAATAATGGTGAGATCAAATGCTCAGTAAGGGTATGAATGGAGAAAATAAAACAACCCATATACATTTGAACATAAAAACATGATCATAATTTTTAAACAACAAAATCTTGAGCAATGACATAAATCAGTGTAGAACGTAAGGCATAGATCATAATGGAATATCAATCATGATAAAATATCATGAGAATAAAACCTACAATTTTCAAAAACCATTAAGCACATGATTTGATTTCCATAGTAGCCAAGGCATTGTTGCGAAGACCATCATAGTGGACAAAGTCCATTACTGAATCGGGTTTACCTACCGTTCTAGTCTTTTATTACTATACCATATTTACTTGTCATTGCAGCCTTGTCTATCTCATAAGATATACATCATTACCCAATTAATTGGAGGGAGATATAGGTCCCACCCATCTCATAATGAAATCATTCTTTCATGTGCCATAAAATATACATAAATCAATCATCATAACCCAAAGAATAATAAGGACTTCATACACACCATCCTATCATAACATAATCCATATAAAACAAATTGATATCATTTCATCATAAGAAAACTGAAACCATGTAAATCCTAGGGACGTTATACTTGAAACATACACCATGGAAATAATGTCTTCTAAGATGGAAAATGGTTTTTATAAAACACTTGAAATGAATTCATGAGGAAAATATCATTTCTTCTTCAAAATCATTTTCTTTTCACAAAATTCCATGAAATTTTAAATGAAATGGATTTTGTTGAAAATATTCAAGAAATATTATAGAGTATGCTTCATGAAAAAAATGAGTTATGAAACAGTAAAATTCCGTTAATGCCATATAAGTTAAAAAAACATTTTCCATGTACATTTTCCAAAAAATTCCAAAAGTACTGCGTATGGGAAACAAAAGAAATATTCCTTCCATAACACAATGTAAAAGTCAATGAGTGATTAAGATGACTTTAATCATACATGGAAGAATATTTAACAGTTTGTTTAAAAAAAATAATGGAAATTGATGAAAAATATAACCCCAGTAAATACATACGGATAAGAAATATCAGATAAAAATTAGATTTGAAAAATCTTCCCTTACCTTAGGTCCAATTTCATTCGTTCGTGTCCGAGACTACTCTTCTTTGGGTTCTTCATTTTTTATTTGATCAAAAGGCCTCCATAAGATGGCTTTTTAACTAATGGAAGGCCTCTAGGATGAAGGGAGGAATGTTTAGAGGTTATTTTGAAAGGGGTTGGCCGAGGAAAATGGCCTTGTAGGTGTGAATTAGAGAGAAGGGGGAGTGCCCTTTTATAAGAGGGGTGAGGGGCACCTTAGGAAAAAATATAAAATATTATTTTATAATAAATTTATATTCAGTTTATAATGTCTCCAAAGTGTATTATTTTTAGTCTAGGGTGGTTATGAATTGAAATAATTTCACCCAATATGTTTTAGACAAGTTTAAGTTTCCATTTTAACCTTATCATTTAGATTTAACTCTACGTTAAATAATTTAACTTTCACTATGTCTTCTTGTATTCTTAAACTATATGGATAATAAACTCACTATAAACTTCCAATCAAACCATAATTAGTTCAATAATGTCATATATATTATTATATAATTCTTTTGGCTTAACCTTAGATTTTTATGACCATTATATCAATTAATAATATAATATTTGTTTTAAAACTATATTATATCAATTTGACACTATTTGGTATTTTGTTTCCCCTAAATTCATAAATGCATTATTACATAGAACCAAATTCATCTAACCAACCGTAATATGTTATATTAACCTATAGAATTAGTGAAATTATTAAAAAGTATCAAATTACATTTATTTGCGTATTTACAATATCAATTATGTTAATATTTCATTAACCAGGAAATTACTGGATCATCATTGTGTCACAAATAAATTAAATTATTATATTATAATAAATGAAAATAAAATACCATTATGTGGGAAATATTTTTATCTTTCTAATGAATATTTATAGTCAAATTTATCTTATTTATAAACTTATATTAATTTTTTTTAGTTATTAATCTTTTATTTTAAATCTTTTAACTCTTGTTTAAAAAAATAATAATAAGTGTCCTAATCTAATACAAGTGGACCAAAGAGGTACATATGTTATTCCTAAGGTTGTTTTTGGACGAATTATACTCATCCAATATAATTAGGACATGTGTAAGGGTAATAATAATATAATTTTTACCCTTAGTTTCCCTATTTACTTTTAATCGTGGTAAATAAAAGTAAAAAGTAACTATTCACCAAAAATTATTTTTATCTTATTGAAACAAATTTTATTCATTGATATTAACTGTGTCTCTCAGATTTTCTAAATTCAACTCACAGAATTGGTAAATTTATGTTTTATGTAAATTTGCAAATGCTCCTAAGAGGTGGGTAAAAGACAGTAAAAATGTCAATAAAATTTTTATATATCTAAACTTATTATAAAATGACTCCAATGAAATACATTGAAATTATATAGGTATTATGTATCTATTTTGACCTAAAATAAATTTAAATAAAATAAATTATTAATTAAATAAAAATTCTGTTTTAACCAATAACTCAGCGTTTTCACTATTCATCAAATATTGAAAGTTTTTAGAAAAATTCCAAAAAATCATCGAAAGCTAATTTCGATAATCCAAATCCAAAAATGTTTTCCATTTTGAATTATAAATGTATAAAATTTCAAAAAGTTGTTATTACTATTCATAACGAATATTTTATATAATCTTTCATTAAAATATCGATGTTTAGTGAAACATTGTATTGCATACAATGCAAGCTATCGAGGCAGGTTTATCTTGTGTGTAATGAAAGCCAAAAATAGTGTTTAATATACTACATGCTAATACAGTGTTGCATATAGCGCTAGATAATCTTGGTGTAGCATACAATAAAAGACCTCAATGAAATTTAAAAGAATAATTCTCATAAAATCTTCGGGTTTTACATAACAACCAATATTGGGTGGTCGACATTGAGGATAAAACTACCAACTATTATGAACATTAATAATATGGTATCTAGAATTTGATAATGCTGATTGTAATAAAGATACTTGAATTTAAAATTTCACCACAAATAAAATCATGATACACGCACTATAGTAATTTATAAATTGGTGAAACTTAAGGGATGAGTCATATACCAACTATCTCGAGGCAATATCGCTCTACCAATACAGTATCATCCTTTAGATTGTATAAGATTAGAAAAAATATAAATAATTGATCAAATACAAAAAAATAGGGCATATCATCCTAAATATAAATCAAAACATCAAGGTAATGAATAATTTAGAACTTCTCAAAAATAATTGTGTACATACTGATATTATTCCTACGTGATGAATGAGGATCAAATCAGACGTCATATACGATCTACGGAACAGAAATTGTTATTTTTAATCAAATGTGAGTCTCCAAACCTATTCTATCCACTCAAAGAGAAATGATAGGGTTAGGGTGTCATAAATATTTCATTAAGAGAACAAAGTCAATTTTACCAAAAATATATGTGTAACATAATTTGGCCACAATGTTGGCCAGACCGTGCACCATCTGTACAATGATGACTAGCTTAAGAGGAGACCTAACTAGTTAGTTCATACTATTTTGGACACCATTTGGAAACCATAAAAATTATACTATTAGGAATTGATGACCATTAAAACAGTTATTTAAACCTTTCTGCATGGTTTCTATAAACTGTACAACCTCATACTACTCACTTCAAATCCCCACATAGTTTAGAGATAATGTGCACAATGGGTCTCCCAATCTCTACTAACTATGTGACCAAGTGTTTTTATACACTGACTATGGTTATTCTTTCATTACATGCCTCACACACCCCCTATAATCTTTAAAAATTCATTATAAATATAGATTTCATATAAAATAACGAATTATACCAAAATTTAGTGAATCTAGACATGAGTAATCAATCGCCTTTTTACAAACTACCAAATAATAGCATGATTTAATGGTTATAACATTAATGGTTAGAATTATGTCATGGATTTTTATTAATGTTTAAAATAATGAATTGGATATGGAATTGATTGTAAAGATCATTTTTAATGTATATTTCATTCGATTACCATGAATTTTTTCATTTCTATTTATGTGATTATATATATTATTATGTTTTTCCATGATTTGATTCAATATCATCTGATCAATTATATAAAATTATATTATTAACATTTATATCCTATAATATCAATCATTCCATGTTTAAGGAATGATATCTTTATGTAAATATTTTTTATTAATGAGCATTTGATCAAACCATTCACATGTTTCTATTTCCATAGTTTATTAAGAAATGTATTCCACAATATCTGTCTAAATGAGTAGAATGTCATTTGTTTTTTATTGGAGATGTAAAATTTTTATTATGGACTATGTATTTTGTTATTTGGGGAAACAATTTACATCTAATTAAAAATATATGGAATTTGATTGTAAAAAATATTTCCTCAGTCCCTAAAAAACTAAACCATTGATTTTTGTTAAATTCGAGTAACTCAATATTTTATAGTGATAATTTAATTATTCATGGTAAAAATTGTATCACGTTGATTAATTTTTATGAATATATTTAATGTTTGAGTATATCCTGAAATGATTCATAGATTATGAATTTTGGGGAACATAATTGTTATCAATAGAGGGATGAAAAACATTATAGAATATAATGCTATCGGTTGAATAAAATTTAAGAGTAATTAATGTCTATATGTGTTGACAAAATAATTATGATCAAAATGATAAAAATATAAATTACTCTTCTAGTCCTTTGTTGAAATATTAAATATTTTCTATCTTATAGAGATTAGGATAATGTAATTTTAGTGGAAATGCTATGAAATATTATAAGGGAAATGTCTATATATAAGATAATATCTTGATACATTATTAATGTATATATTCTTGTATTATCGGTGAAATTACATCCATTTCAAGAAACTATCATGAGGAAGGAGTTTTGACATATATGAACCTAGTAGTGATCAAAATAATAATTGTCATTTTGCGCAATCACATGATTTTCCCTCAGTGCATGATGAATAGGAATAAGACTATAAAACTCCCAAGAAATTATTACGGAAACCCTTTGGTTAATGACATTATATTTTAAATTTCATAAAATTTTATTATTATGTTATGTATTTTGGATAAGGAATATAAGAGAACAAAAACTAGTGAATCCTTGATTGAACTAAGTGGGATTCATGTTGAACTGAAATATAATGCAATAGTTTCCAATAGTAATAAATTCGTATGTTTTCATTGTTATAAAATAATTTTCTTATGGTGACGACCATTAAACACCCAGGAATAATTGTTTTTAGTAATATGTAAAACATGAAAGAAAAATGTTTAATATAAATTACATAGATAATAATCAAATAATACAAATAATAAACCTAATAGGATAATATCTATAGCTATAAATATTGTGGTTACATTTAATCAAATTATAACGAAATATGATTAAATATATGAAATTCATGAATATTAAAAAAATACCAAATATCAAAAGGTCATAGTTTTATAAAGAATAATCTAAGAAAGATAATAAAGGAAATAATAATCAATTTACCTGATATAAAATGTGATGTTCGAATCACTAATTGGATTATTTTAAAGGAACTCAAAAATTCCCAATGTGTGGAAAATATGGGAATATTGAAAAATGTTTCAATTGATATATGATGAAATTTGCTTACATTATGAGGGGAAATGAAGTGTTTACTAATTATTTCAAGGAGGTTAAGGTAGAAACCACAATTGATATAATATCATAGGTTATTTATACCCTTTAGACACCCCTTACTAATTTTATTAATAAGTGATAATTATAATTGAAATAACAATATATATTTAATTCGATGAATGTAAATTAGGAAGATTTAAAATTATAAATTATGTTACGAAATAATATTTTTGAAAATTATGGATAAAAAATAGTACCTCAATAAACCATAATAAAAAACATAATTATTTAAATATAGTTCTAGATTTGGAAGTAAAATCTAGAGCTAACCACAGTATGATATATATATATATAATTTAATTATTAATACAATTGGAATGATAATATTAAATCAACGTAACTAAATAACTAATAATTCTAATTTATAGTAAAAAATTTACTAAATTGTAATTAATTAATTTCAATACAATATAACTATTATGGATAAATGTTATAATTTATATGATAAAACATAATCACAAAATTTTATTTGAAATTGATAGGAAGTAATAATAATACATTTTACTATGTTAAAAAGATATTTTCTTATAAAAAATATTTTCCTTATTTAATAATGTTATTATTGGAAATTTAAATTATCAAATTTTAGAATTTGAGTTTTTTAGAATGAGCATTATTTTACATTTATAATAAAAATATTAGCCTATTATGGAATATTTTTTTTGAATGAATAGATTTTTATGCGAATAGTAATTAAAAAAATATTTTTAATATTCCATCACTTTATATGACATTATATAAAAACAACAATTATATAAAATATTTGGAAACAATTTTTTATGAAAATTTATTTATTTTAATAAATTAAATCATTTAAAACAGAATATATAATTATGAAATTGTTTTTAACATTTTACAATATTCTGATAATGTTTAATCAATTAAATATTTTAGTTAATTTATATTTATAATTGTTTTACGTCACATTTAGAAACCAGATATAAAAAATTAATTTCATATTTTAGATCGACAATGTCCTATTATTTTATAGTTACAAATTCATTTTTTGGATAAAATGTTTGACTACTAATATTATATATTATGACTATTACAATAGAGAAAAATATACATCAAATAATTATCCATCAATGTTTTATAATTTTCATATTATAAATTATATTTATATTTTTAATATAAACACTCTCAAATTATTATTCACATCTATACAGATACTTTATCACTCATTTAAGTGGAAATTAATGTTATATAACATGCTAAACACTAAAAGGTGAAAACAAACATTTATTCAAAATAGATCTCCTATATATGAATTTTTTAATTTAAAATATTTATCTCATTTATTTAAAAAATGAATTATATTATATATAACCAAATTTAATTATTTTTACTCTCAAATATTTATGAGTTTTTATCTTATATTTTTAATAATACATATATTTCTTAATTAATAACTTTGTAACAAGTTGAAAAGTTGATAAAAGTAAAGTCATATGAATAGATTACATAAATCATTTTTGAAATTTTTTTTAGTTTATTATAGACCATATATCACACCAAAATCAATTATTTCTCCCTTTTAGTACAATTTAACTTGTAATAGTGACATTCTATTATTGAGAAATAACTGTTATTCCCAAAAGTTCTATTTTTTCACTTCTAAATAGGGAGCACTCTGTCAACCTCAATTTTATACACCCTATTTGCAATATATGTGATAAATTTCTCAATATTACTATTGTATATGTCTATTTTAGATTTTAAATACATTGGTCCCCATAAGATAACATAATCCCTTCATTTGGAAGGAGTAATTCAAGAGAATACTCAAGGTCCCCAAGTGATTATTTTATCCTAATCCATTTATTAATTATATTTTCCTTTAAAAATAATAATAACAAAAGTAATATAAATATATAGGTATCATTACTAAACATTATTATTATTATATTAATTGTAAAAATATTATTTATTCCTAAAAATCCACTTATAAAAATAAAAGAACCTCCATAGTGTGTTTCAACAGGCTGCCACCCCCACAATGTAGTGTATTTCATTTTTCACCACCAACTAAAATAAATAGTTTGAAGGATTAATCAGAAGAAAAAATATTAAAAATAAATTACAGTAATTATTACAAATGTAAAAAATATAATCAATCATATTTTACACTAATTCTTTGAGAAATGAAAATTTTAGTCGTTTATTTGCGGAGTACCACCTCAATGATGTAAGATATCTTTTTCTTAATTTGGTTCATTTATTATTTATTAAAATCTACTAGAATATGATTCTTTATCAGAAAAATATAAATAATATTATTATTCTTTTATAATGTTTTTATTATTATAAAAAAACTACATTCATTACCATACTCAGCCATTAAATATTTTATTATCCGGTTTGGGTCAGTATAACCACCAATAGGAACAATGAATAAATTAATATCATATATTACTATTTAAAAATAATTATTGATAATTTATAATATTGTTATTTAAATAATTATTCTTCTCTCTGGATTATTTTCATTAATATAACACTTATATTTTAATATAACCACATTCATTTATTGAATGAAAAAAAAATATCTTCAACCAATTATTCTAAAATATCCATAACTAAAACTCTAATAAAATGTAATAAAACTTTTTTAATAATAAAATAACATCAATAGAAAAACTATATATGATATAAGGGTGATGATATTTTTTTGAATAATTTATAGAAGCGCTACTATTATGAAATTAGTTCAAGAAAATCAAGATAAGTCACACCTGATATTAAAAAAATATAATAAAAAACTAATATAAAAAGATGGAAAAATTATAAAAAAAAATTAAAAAATTATTAAATATATGATTGTGGCTTTAAAATAAGTTATTAAGTGTTTTAATGTTTTAATTTATGATATTCAAGATCCTTAGTGGAAGTTAGAAATTATGTTATGCGTTTTTTAATCTCAATGTGGTTTCACTAAGATTTGATCTTGCTCACCAGTTATTCATTTTTTTGTGGTGTATGTAGTGAAAAAATAATTTTTATCCTAATTTTTCCCGAAATATAGTTGATTTAAAATTCCATCCAATTTTCTTCCATTCCTGGATTTTAAATTTAAAATATTATAACCTTATAATGGATCTTTATCATGATTTCTAATTCCATGAGATATATTTATGATATAAACCATGATTTATATTATATAATGCAATTAATACCTCATTAATATTTTAAATCATCAATCATTCCTTATTAATATAATTTAATATTTTATTTAAATTTCTTCTTTCATTAGGGCTTAATTGTAATGTTTTTTATTATTAGTAGAGTTATTTGTCTCATTTTCATATTCAAGGAGACATGATTAATATTGATCATAATATTTTATTAATATTTTATATTCACATCCATAATAACTTCATGTATAAATAGTATCAACTATTTCATTATGTTTTAATTTCAATATATTTATCCTATGTTATTCTGATTCTTATGCTACCATTACCGTATAGGGTTTTTGTCTTAATTTTTTATTTTGATGTGTTATGTCTCATAAAAAAATTTGTATTCCATTTAATGGTTTCATGAATTCCATATTTATAAATTATGTCATGATTATGTTTATATTAATGATAATCAATGTTTCTCTACATGTTCTTTCATTCATGGTGTTCTTATTTTAGAATTACAAATTCATATGGGTTTTATCTCAAGCTTTTCTTCTTCATCACATTTTTAAATTATGTACATAACTTCTTTTATGTGGATAATGTACTACCAATTTAAAAAATATTACATAATTCTAATTTTTTTATGTCATTGTCTATTTTTTTCACAAACTGGGCTGCATAACCTAGTACCCAAATACACGATCTATAACTGATATGCCCCAAAGGGTATTCCTGATCCCCATAAGATGGAAACTAGATACTGGTGTCCTAAAATATAAATGAGAGTATGTTTTTTTCACAAACAATGGATGAAAATAAATACATATTAGTATGTTCAAAACTTATCAACATTAAATTTCCAGAAACCAAATTGGTATGTTTAAAAATCAAATGTAGATAACTTTAATGAATTTAAAATAATTCAAAAATATTGATCAACATTCCATAAGATATATCACTCTATGTCCAAAGCATCAATAATATCCACTCCATTAAGTGGTTATTTCACTTTTAGTAGAGCTAGAAAAATAAAATCTACAAACACCACAATCAAATAGTAGGGTGTTATGTAAAAAACCCAGTAGGGTATCACCTTGTGTTCAATTATAAGATTACATAATAAAAAATCAAACCATACTTTCTGGACTAAATAAAACTTGCATGAAATTTTATTTTTATATTTTGAAAAAAGTTTTCTTAATTTTAGAAAAATGGAATAAATTTCACATGTATTATGTAAATATTTTATAAAATATTGTTGGTATAAATCACTAGGAATTATTAAAATAGATTCAAAGTAAATGGAATTTATAATGAAAAATACATAATAATTACATTGTCCATCATCCCTACAATATGATTATTCTCATATATAAGATACCTATATACACATATCATTTATCATGGAATATTATTACACTTGTACCTCTGGGTCATGTAAATTATGAGTCATTAACATTACATTTGGAATATAATCTTCCAAACAACATTTTTGTTAGTGTTTTCAATAGAAATAATTCTCTAGGGGATTTCTGTCCTAGCGAGCTAGACCCAAATAACCCACTAATA
Source organism: Viscum album (assembly GCA_963277665.1). Lineage (NCBI taxonomy): Eukaryota > Viridiplantae > Streptophyta > Magnoliopsida > Santalales > Viscaceae > Viscum > Viscum album. Next base: position 21,509,341 of record OY728120.1, on the reverse strand, counting down.
ATCCAAGATCACATTTACTCAACCAATCAATGAATTGAAAAATTGAAAATCATTTCCTTTCATATAATTCATCATTAAAAGATTAATTTCCCAATTAAATTTCCAAAATTCCAATTCAATTTCATAATAAAAACATCATTTCTTCATTAATTCCATCCATCCCAATCAAATTTTTATAGTTGTGGGGAAATAGACAACAAGCATAGAACAATGTTATTGGGAATAAAATAGTAAAAGACAAGGGAATCCCCTCTAATAAAATTAACACCCTCTAGCCCCAAGAAGATATGATATATAATACACAACAAATTAAATCAATTTTCAATTTCAAGAAAATTCAAAATAAATAACCAATTAAAATTCCCTTATAATTAATTGGTTTACAACAAAATTCCAATTTAAGTCAATTCAAAATTACAATTTTAATCAAATTGAGTGATCACAAAAAAAATTAAATTAATATAAAAAATTATGAAATCCATTGTAAAATCAATTTTCTAATCCTAAAAGGAACCACCTATATTAATTGATATTATCAAAACTCAACAACTACAATGTTATTTTCTTATAAAAAATGTCCGAAAAAAAGATGTAATAATTTAACTAAGATTCATGATACAAATAAGTGGAGTTCAGATCCATTAACAAAATGGTGATATAAAAAACCATTTGAGGATTGAAAGAGAGAGAGGATGGAAGGAGCATTAGGGGGACAAATTAGTAGAGAGATATCAAATTAGATCTTCCCCACATTGGCCCACCATGGAATGGGTTTAGAGGATCCAAAAAAGGGTTTTTGAGAGCCTCCAATAACTATTACTTTGAGTTACATTTATCTATGGTCCAGTGGGAGGTTAAAAGGGGGTTCAAGTAATTTTAAAATATTTTTTATGATTTAAAATTACCACTTGAATGGTATGATATCTAGGGTCACAAGGCTAGAAATCCCTTGTAACCTTCCCTCCCACCCATATTCTAGCATTCAATATTTATAATCAATGGGATAATGGTTTGTGGAACCAAGAACTAACCATTAATACCATAAAATATTACAAAAAATTAAGCCTTCATCCCAATGGAAAACGATACAAACCCCAACAAAAGGATGATAAAAAAGAGGGTCTGGGAGTTCCCAAAATCCAATAACATAATTTTATAACCTCCCTACCATAAAAAATATCGATCCCAATAAAACATATCACAGATTTAACATTTTCAAAAGACGATGACACTTCCCTTTCATCAGTTACTCTCATTCCCTTGTATCATGTGTATCATGATCATGCTATCATAGCAGAAGGACCAAAGGTATCCTCCACCGGGGAAGATCCTTTGACTCAAAATCACATATCGTAACAAGATGCTAAATCATGGAAAATCAGGTTAAACAACAAGGTCACTCCAACTAAAAACATCTGATGGATCATAAAGATACATCTCTAGCTACGATACATAAAATTTATTATGTATAAATGTAAACTATATAGAAAGTGATAAATCCTAATCCACATACCCCAAAATCCCAAAAAACTCATAAGAATCCAAAAAATTAGGAGCATGTTCCCCTAACTCCAAATATATTAGTGGCCTAAAAGATGTTAATCATTAAATAACATCAGGTCACCACCTGGAAACTCCAATTTTCTATGATGATGATTAGTTGAAGATTTATATAGTATATCTTCCATATTCATTCTATAATGAATCAAATGAATCATTTATGTCATGTTTTTCATTATTCATGGACCAAAAAATAATTTTCCCCAATCCATTTCCAATATAATAGATAATTACAATGTCTATAATAAATGGATTAAAATGGATATATTATGATGGTGTATTGGAAACTATTGATATTGAGAATCACACCAGTTCCAAAATATTCATCCCCTACACAAAAAATATCAAGTAAAAAAGAATGAATAATATCACCCATGAATAAATATATCCCTTGTTATCTATCTATGGATGGAACATCATAATCAAACAAACCCTGTATCATAGTTCCTCTTCTAGGGATCTATAAAATTGATATGTAAAAAAGGTGAGCTATACCGGAGACTATAATATAAATATCTCCATGTAAATGAACAATCAATTTCATATAGAGACATCCACAGTCCCCAAATATTTTTGTCTATTGATATGGTATAAATATAGAAAATTTGGTCATCCACTGGATCACAAAACATATATAATTATTATTTCCCTTGTTTCATAGAAACCCATTCCATAATTCCATAGAAATATCATCGCACAACCCTATAGGTAGTGGAAGTGGATGATGTAATCTTGATTTTCTCTAGCACTTGTCCTTGGCATTTTAGCTTATATAAAACTGAGATAACGGATCATCAATGTTTCATGTGATACATGACCAATGGAATCATCCACACATGTCATAAAACATATTAATTATTCATGGGTATGTAACCAACTACATTTTAGAGAAATATCCTACCATAACATTCATCATAGCTAATAGAACAACAAAAAAATTTTGAAAAAATATAACACCCACAATAGAGAACGATAAATTAGAAACGGTCTCCCAACCATAAATATTTTCTCTAATGCTATAGAATTCATTATAAAGTAGTTGTTTAGAAAGAATAATCTCTACTGGAGTTTTGTCCAACCCAACACTAGAGAATACAAACTCACCCCATTTTTCCCTAACTCCTATAAGAAAATATTTTATAAATTACACAATGTTCTAATTTTTGATGACTCCTTCATGGCTTGGGTCAGGTGTTTCATACTCAATGCCCCACCAATGACATTCCAATAACCCGATGAATATGAATTGTCAATGTAATAATTTGATATGGACTCCACCCAATGGCTATGGAAGATATTAAAATCATTTTTAGATAATATATAACCTCTGATATTATGGTGGTAATACATGATAAATATTTCTCCAAAATGTTAATTTCACAAATTCTTATGTACATGCATTGTGGATATGCGTATAATTTCATGGGTTGGATAATTTATATGTTGCGTCCTAAGCTGATAAGAGCCATAGGAATCCGAGTGATCAACATGGACAACAACATACCCCAAACCTGACCTTGATGCATCATCGAAGACCGCATATCCATGCACAGCTTCTGGATGATTGAAAATTGGATCATCATTCAAAACACATTTACCAAAAATAAGAACTCTAACTTTTCATAAGAAAAAATATAACTCCCTTTATATTTAGAGTGCTCATCAGAGAAGCTAAATTTAATAATAACTTTGCAATCTTTTAATAACATCCTACTAAACCCAATAATATATGAATCTAAGAAACATTTTGTGGCTACTCCCATGTCATAACATCTTTAAACGTTGAAAGATCAACTAAAATACCATTTTCTAACACATTGTTTCCTTGGAATATCACATACTAAATCAGAAATTCACATTTTTTAGCATTCCATAGTTTTGGTAATTTATTATCATTTATAGAACAAATCTAAAACAATGATCATTATCCTCGTTGGATATTACCTAAACTGAGAATTCATTCACAATGACAAAAATTAATGTGTCAATATAATATGGGGTTTTAATGTTTATCAAATCCATAAAGTCTACAGGATCATTAGTTATACCAAAAGGCATTAAAATATTCTCATATGGAAATACCATCCCTGGATTGTGGTCTACTGAATGTTTGATTCTTTTATTCCGAACGTGTGATGACATGATCGAATTTACATGCATGGAAATGAAGTCACAAATCTCTCTTCATAATGTGGGCTGTAGTAATATCCCTAAAATAATAAAAAATATATGTAGGAAGATTTATCATATTCTAAATAAGATTCTATATAAATTATTGAGATACACTAGTATCCAATATGGATGCTAGTAATGATGAATCTATAGTGATGGTTTCTCTCACTGTTATTGGAATTGTATTTTCTTCCTATGGACACTCCTACACTATTTGAAAAAAAATATTCTAAAATCTTGTGGCTAGAACCACTTAGATAATGAAGAATGTTATTTCACTCTAGAAATATTGAGTGTTGGTGATCTAGTTCCACTATGTGTTGTAGAAAAGATATATCATAATTTCTTTAAGTGTCCTAAACATCCATACTTACTGCAAATCTTGGGTTCCTTAGTGAAAATCAATTTCCAATTCCAAAGAATTCTATAAGGTAACCAAGTCATTGGGATATGAAAATAATTTCAGTAGGTCTTGGATATTAGTACTACTGTTATCCACCATGATACTCATAATAATTTCTCTATACATTATTGGATCTCATCGAACTGCCACTAGTAGAAAATGGAATTTTCGTCAACCATGAATTGCCAACTGGAACATGTTCATCCATAAATGTACTGTCATGAAATTAAGTATAAGATTATGGGTTCATCATGAAAACATGACAATGGATATAAAAAAATCCAATTGTTAACCATGTAGTCGACCACTAATCATTTGATACTATATCAGGTGAAAATTTCACAGGATTGGAGAATCATTTCACATAATCAATCACATTAATAAAATCACTATTATGTATGAAAAACTACATAGTGTTAGATGGTACTATACACTCATGATCAAATAGATCAGTGAAAATAATATTAATGTACTCCCACTCCAAATACTCAGGAATCTTCTCTATCACCATATTTCCCTAAAATATCTTCCTAGGTCCCTCTATCTTGATGGAGATGCATTCCACAATGATTGGATTAGGATTTTTCAAGTACTCTAGAAGAATCACTATATTTCTCAACAAGACATTATCCTCTTTAGGATCATTAGTTCCTTGTAAATAAAGTGGGTTTTGAAGAAGTAACACTTTAGTATGACTGTAGAATTCATCCCACCGAGGTTCCATAGACGGATCCTTAATGATAATGGGTACTACATCCTATCCCATAGATTAGACAACACACATAATATCTTCAACTAGAGTCTAGTATAAGGGAGTATTTTCAAACTATATTCCATTATTAGCTTCATCCTTGATCTATTTTAGTGTCCTTTTGGAGGCTTGACACTACACAATATCCGAAAAAACATTGAAGACATTTGATGCTTAATCATATCAAAACTCAATTAAGAGAAACATGTAAATTAATCATCTCAGAGATGGTAATATGATTTTGATTTCATGTTGTCACAATCTCAATCAGTTAAATGACATTAATTATTCAACATGATTCCTTTACTAAAATTCATTGATGAATTATGTTTTCATAATATGAGATTTGTTAAGGAACTCACTCACAACTACCACCTATGTCACTAGAATATATGAAACTACATACTGAAATCAGGGAATGATGCACAACCTATTACATTGATACCACTATGTAATAAAGCTACCTAGATAACCAGGAACCCTAATACCTAATTCAGAACAAAAATGGATAGAAGTTCATTCCTGATCCCCATGGTTTGGAGACTAGAAACTAGAATCCTACATTATAAAAGAAATAATGGTATTCCAAAAAGTAGTGGAATATAAAAAATTAAAATCTGTATGCACAAATATCTTTTGGGAGAATATAATAGAAACCAAATTGGTAAGTCAACAAGCCAAAATTGTACATCATGATGGAACTCAAAATTCAATTGATAAAATCCACATCTAAAAGGACACATCACTGCTAGCCCAAAAGATAAAGAGAATCCATCTTCTCTAAGAGGTGATTTCCCTTTTATCAGACATGGTAGAAGAAAATTTTCTAATTCTTGAAGGCACATGTCGGGTAAGAGATATAAAATCACAGTACGGTCTCACCGAGTTTATTTAAACTAGTCATCATTGTAAATTTTCATATTTAATCCAAAATTAGTTTTCATTTAAATGTGATAGAAAAAATTTCAATATGGTTTAAGTAATCATTTTTTATAAACAATTTTTATAAGTCACTAGGAATTATTAAATCAGTATCATAATTAATTGAATTTATAATAAAAAAACCACAATAAGAACCATAGTCATATTACATTATCTAGGAATGTTCTTGGTAATAAAATCGTCACACACTCATATCAATTATCATTTCATATATGTACACACATCAAAAATTATAAATATAAATAGAACTTAGAAATGTTTTATCAGAAATATTGTTTGAATAACTAGATGTTTTTATAGTTTTCATCATCAATCCACTTCAAGGAAATTACTATCCTTGTGATCATGTCACATATAACCTATGTACTACCCAGTTTTTTATGTTCTCAACACATCAATAAATTGAATAAGGGGTAATAATTTATTTTCAAATTATAAATCATTCATATTTCAATTTCAAACATTACTTTTCAAAATGGAAATTCATATTAAACACCAAAACATTGATTTTTTTCACTATTTCATTCCATTTCAAAATAAAACAATCTATAGGATTTTAATAATTTAATTTATTCCATTTTTCTAATATCAAACCTAAAATCACATCATAGACTCAAACAATTTCATATTACACCCTAAAATATAATTCCATTAAAATGGAGGATTTCACCAAAATATAATTCCATATCAAACACAATTTCAATTAAAGATAAAATTTTATCTTTTCAAAATAATTAGAAGAAAATTTTAATAACAACCAATTCATGGTAAAATAAATTGTCAAATCATAAATAGAACCGTATAACATTATTGCCATTATCAAAACTAAAAATCTGTAGTGGTATTTTCAAATGAAATTGTTCAAAAATAGGGATCTAAAAGACTAACCAACATTTTATGAAACCAATCAAGCATACTCTTATCAATAAAACACATGATTGTCCTAAAAACAATATTATGGAATGAATGAGACTGGGGAAGAGATGTAACTAGAGGGGAATCACATAGTGGGGAATGATTGAATTATATATTTCATGTTCAGTCTACCAAAAAATGGGATAGGATGAGATAAACATTGATCTTTAAAGAATCCATGACCAATCAAATTTAGATACCTTAGGTTAGGGTACAGTGGGAGGTCAAAATAGGGTTTAAGAAATTTTAAAATAATTATCCATCTTTTAAATTTCCACTTCTACAATATATTGGGTGGGATATATTGTTATAAAAATTGATCACCCGATCCATTCTCTCTTATACTAGGTTCGTGGTTTCGGCTAAGTGGGGGAATGATTTTTAAATTTGTGTTCAAACTTAGAAATCCCCAACATCCTATGGTAGCATAGTTTTCCCTGGGTGGGTGCACAATTTGGGAAAACCATTCTCTACTTTTTTCCAACCCAGAAACATAAAAAACAATTAAATTTCATCCATAAAACAACCATGACAAAACCCAAACAATAAATGATCAAAAATAATGGTCACAGTGCACCTAAAAACTAGTAATAGGGTGTTATTTGTTTCACATTAAATTTTTACTGATGTACATAATTTATGTTCACAACCATTGTTATATGTTTTTTATCACATGAGATATGTATTTCTTAACCATTCACCATTATTCTCTTTCTATACTTTTTTCACGGTATACCAATTATTTATGGAGAAAATATTGATTTTTTTTACTCCAATTAGGTTGAATATTTTATTACAATTTCACTTTCAATGTGTATTTTTTAACAATACATATTATTTCTATAGATGTATTAAGATCATGTTATTCCATTTTTGACAAGGAACATACAAATATTAAATAATATTATATCACAATATGAATTTTAATTAATTATTATTGATGTATATTATGAATTGTACTTAAAATAACATCTTTCATATGGTGAATAAAATAGACATAATAAAATGGAGGGTGTTTACTAGTATTTTATATCCCCTGAATTCATTTTTTGGTTTCATTATACAAATGGTTTTGGTATTTGGTTTAAGCCCACCCTAAGAAATAAGGGTGTCTTAGTTGCAATCGTGCATGATGTAATGATGTCCTGACTATTTCCTTAATGGATAAAATAATTTCAGATATGTGGAAATGATGGTAATGATCAAAATATCTAGCATTAAATATTACTTATCCATGAATTTTATTATTTGTATTCGTATACTAATTTTCATTATCAAGTCATCCATTGGTTTGGTTATATCTTATGTGATCTATTATATAGAATTAATTTATTTTGAATTATTTTATTACTTATTATTCATGTCGTGTTATCTTCTAATATATTTTTCCATTAATAAGATTTAGATATCACTATTTTTTTGTTTCCATTTACCCATGTTATTTACAATATTATAAAACATACAATATCAAGATGAGTATTAACTTTATATCTTTTTCTCAGATATGTTGGTGTTTTATTTTGGATTATGTAGATTATTATGTAGTAGTAAAATTTCAGTCAATTAAAAAATACATTGTATTGATTAGTTTTATTGTTTTCTACATTTTTAATACTATAAACCAAAATGGTCCTTAAAATATTTGCGAGTCAATATTTTTTTATATTCTTATTTATGGAAAAAAATAATGCGTTTTGATTCATTTCAAACGTCGCATGTAATGTATTCATTAATTGAAACTAGATTTTGGGACTGTGAGCCCGAGGCATCAAAATTTATAACATGTCATCCATTTGAAATATCATTTATATAATATATGATGTAATATATATAAATAAATTAATGTTTTAAATCATTGAATCATGGACAAAAATATGATCAATTTAAACCCATTCAATTTAGGAATAATAATTACACACTAATATTTATTTATTTTTCACAACATCCCTTTTTAATTAAATTATTTTTAGAAGATCAAAATTATAGAAATGAATTTATTTTAATTAGGTGTTGTACCAAATCCAAACTGTCCTTACCCAATATTTTGTTCATTTATTCATTTATAACATTAACTCATTTTTTATGATTCCTTGATTACTTAATATACCTGGGTAAAAAATTTGTGAAAAATGAGTTCTCTGTTATTTTCATTATAATTTTACATGTTTTAACATTATTTATCTTATCTACAATGTTTTTTTGAAACTATATAATTTTTCTCGTCCTTATATGCGATGAGTGATATTTTTTATAATCACTCAAAATAACTGAATTATCTTCTTCAACATGAAAAAATTGAACACTTTTTTATTTATTATTTCATTAATTATTTACATTTAAATAAAATATTTAATGAAAATAACATCATTTTCATCATTTAAGATCACATAAATACTAAATAATTTATTATATTCACCATTAAAAGTAATATGTTTTTTTATTTTTGTTTTTATTTTTCTATAATTGTAGATCCAAGACCTTTATGCATAAATGAACAAGTATTTAAAAAGTTCATAGAGCTTTATTTAATGTTTTTACCATTATTAAGAATCAGTAAATTCATTATCATATTCAAATAAAATCCAAAATCCAATATTCATGGACCCTCATTGTTTGATGTTTTTAGTGCAACACACATTATAAGATCTTTTTTTACATATATTTATTATATGTGGATACTTATTTCACTATTTGGGTCACAACATAGTGAGGAATCCATTATAACGGTGGCCCTAAAGATCAAAAAGTACATTGAAATATTTAAATTGTAATATTCCATTATTATAAAAGGAATTTTTAAATTCGTTAATATTTAATATACAGAAAAACTAGTCCAAAAAAATAGAGAAATATTATTATATGGAAATTGTAACAATGTTATTAATTTCAAGAGAATTAATTTTATTAATTGTATTAGTTAATATATAATATGTGTACTCATTTTTAATATAAAATTAATTATTTTCAAATAATTTCTTAATTTATATTAATGTAATTTTATTCACTAAAAAATATGTTCTCTTCAATTGTGAGTTTAAATTATTTTTTCGATTGAATATTATAATTAATTGCTCATAGTTAAGGAATTTTTTTAAAAAAATTAACATCATTTGTTATCCATCCTTTCCAATTTAAAATAGGATTATTTTTGGAGAATTTGAATAAATGATTAAATTTTTAGTGAATTGTGAAAAATATATCTTTTCATAAAAATTTCATTTTATTTATATTAAAAATTAAAATTATTATTTGAATTTAATGTAAAAATAATGTAATATCTCTTCAGTTTTTTATAATATAATTAATTACATTTTCATCTTTAATATACCTAATATTTTAAAATTACATTTTTGTGATTAAAAAAGCATATTTTAAGGAATATGTTTTCATTTTCCTTTTGCATAATTAATTTTAATTTAAATTCATTCACATGTAGATTTGAATATTAAAATATACAATATATGTTAAGAATGTGTGGGCCAAAATTTATTAAATACATCACTTTTATTTTTTGTCAATATAAATGGTAACATTTGTAATTTTAGTTTCCACAATAAACTGTATATCATGTAATTAGTGTAAATAAATAAGATGATATGTATTATAAAATAAAAAAAATTATGATTAAACTTATTTTATGAGTTAAATTCATCCATATTCATACCATATTTGTTAATGTGGAATTTTTTTCCACTTGGATGATATTATAAAAATTATAATATATGTTTAATGAAATGTAAATCATGTCACACAATTGTTTTAAATTTCAATAATAGTTGTAGTGTGGAATTACCGAGATGATTTTATTGAATTTAAATAGTATTTGGAAATATTAATTATTTTTCCTCATTAGGGTAATTTATTTTTAATTTTTAATGATGACATTTTTACCTAACTTGTTCAACAACGCTGATGTAATAATTATACAATAAATTTAATATCCAAATAAATTAAATTAAAAATACTTAATGTAATATAATTATATATTACTAATGTAATTCAATAATTTTATATATTCCATTAACATTTTTTTAAAATAATTTGTTTTAACTTATAAGTGTTATTTTAATATTTTTAAATTCATTATATTGTAATTTAAATACCATATATATTATTATTACTTTATAATAAATAAAAAATATTAAAATATAACTAAATAGTATAACCCATTTATATTTATAATTGATTTTTTATCATATATTATTATATTTATGGTTTATTTGCTGTGTTTTTTCCATTTATAGTAACATTATATACCAGTAATGAATAAAAAACCATATTGTAATTGTAAGTTTTAAAAGTGTTAACGATAGGTTAAAGCCAAATAAAAAGAGAAAAAAATAGACCTGAAGTGGTTATAAATATTATTGGTTGAGTGGATTTACTATAATAATCATCAAATATTATAAATAATTAATTTTTTATGCATTTGGAATTTAAACAACTATATTAATTTACATTATTAATAAATTCCAATAGTGCTCATCCCCACACTTATAAAAGGAAACATCTTCTTCTCAATCCCTCACATTTCAAAAAACCATTTGGTTCACCCAATAGATAACAATATTCGATACTTGTATAAATACCTTAATTATATAGTTATTTTTGTGCATAACAACATCCTTAGTCATTATAAGTTGATTAGAAAAAGTGGTTCTCTGAAGAATATGTATCATTTTTAATAGAACATTTTTGTTTTATTAATTATTAAAACAGCAAAAAAATATTAGATAAAATGATAATACAATTAAAAAATTATCTTCTTTATACATTGTATTAATTATTTTAATATCACCACATATATTTATATTATATTCTATCAAATGGGAAATAAAACCATCATTCATGTGTAGGGCAGACCATTGCCGCACAAATCGATGTAATTCACCATCCATCACTATCCCTCATAGATGGATTATAATTATGAGATAATGATTATATATTTTATTCATTATTATTTTTTCATTATGCGATTATAATATATCATTTTTCTTTATACATTTTCATTCATTGAAAAAATGATCACATTGTTTATTCATTCATTTTGACTACCACATCCATAATTCCATGTGATTAATTTATTTAACCACGTCACATTGATGAGATATATAATTATATTTATATAATTAATATGAAATTTTTTATATTATCATCATTCTTTGAATTTTAAATAATACATCCATTTATTTCATTTGAATCGCTGATATATGGAAAAGTTATTCTTGTGTACATATGTCCTACTATCTCGATGATTGCATCATGTCTCGTGTTTCATAAGCCTATTTAATGGATGAATTTAAAAGTGAAATATATATAAAAAATGATAATTATGTCATTATGTTTTTCTGGGTATGATTTGATGTTGACCATTTTTACCTTAGTTTACTAACCGAATATATATTGGTATCTTTAAACAAATATAGTTAAAACAAGTAATTTCAATTTAAAATACTAATTAATTATATATAACATGGTAATAATTAAATTAAATTTCATAATAAAATTCAAAAAATTACTATAAAAATAAATAAATAAAATTATTTTGTTATTCATGATGGTAAATAATGTACCCGGCTAGTCAAACTTAATGTAAGGGACTTTATATTAAAAATCACCATTAATTTTTTTACATAAAAAAACTTTTAGTCCATGTCTATATATTTTTTGAAAAAATTAATGATGTTTTTTTATATTAATATATGGTTTTTATTTCCATTTATACCCATGTTTTGTTATTTACAAAATAGTTTTAATGGAATCTTATTTTCATTTTCCCAATGAGGTGATTTTAAACATTTATTTCAAAAGTATGAATGGAAATTTTATAAAATATATAGGAAGAGTTGATTTCCCACTATGATGACTAATATATTAATTGATCATTACTTGAAAATTTTCAAGGTCATTTTCAAAGGAAAATTATTAATTTTTAAATACATTTTTTTAAAATAAGTGGTTCCATAATAGAATAGTTATTTTACATGAAATTGTTTTATGAGGATAATGATGTGAATTTCATTGTTCTGTGTTCTATGAATTATGGTATAGATCATGGGAATTATTATATGGAAGGGTGGTTTTTTTATAATCCATTTATAAGTGGTAATGATATTAACTAATGATATGTATCATTGTGATGGATCAAGGATGGATGGTTACATTGTAACTGCCAATGCATTGGGTATGAAAGTTGACTTTATTATTATTCCATTAGTAAGAGTTATTGTATCGGTGATATGGAAATGATGTTACATGTAAAATACTTTTTTATCAATTATTTATTTGTTATTTTGTAGAAATATTATTATTTATCAAGGTTTGGTAATTATATTTTCATTAACGGAATTTATATGACAATTTTAAGGGTGAAAATTTTGTCTTTTTGAAAAAGTTATAATTTGTTTTTGAATTTTTCATAGAAACAAGAATGAGTTTCATTTTTTCGTTGAATATTTTTTATTATTATTATTTTTTGAAAAACATCATTTAGAAAATGTTATTACATGTGTTTGAAATTTTTTATTTCATAACAAAATTAAATACTGAAAAGTGAAATTATTTATGAGTAATTATGGAAAACACTTTTCTTATTATTTTTATATCCCTTAATGAAATTTTTATTTGAATTTAAAATTATGAAACTTTTCTCATTGTGATTTCATATGGGTAAGGGTAATGAATAATTCTTGTTGAAATACATGGGGATTTGAAATGAATGGAAAACATGATTCATTTTAAAATGTTTTATGTCACGGTAAAATAGATTCTAATTACAATTTTAATATATAAATATTTATATATATTGGTTAATTATTTAGGATTAATTACTAAACACACAAAAAATATTAGCCTAAAATATAATTTCAATTGTACAAAATGGAATTATAGATTAATTTCAATTGAACCTGCAATGCTTAAGTTCAGTCCATTATAGTTATTATCAGAGTAGGGGTTCAATAAATATAGATATTAAGATGTTTTTATGATATACTATCTTATGATTAATATATATTATCATGGGTCAATATTTTTTGGACCATCTGTTAGGAGTCTTAGTCACCACTTTTGTGGTTATAAGTGGCAGAATTTGATAGTTGAAGTGAAATTTCGGTAGAATATTTATTTTTTTGATGTATATATACCACTTAGTTTAATCATTAATTATTTTTTCATGAATAATGCATTTCATTCTTTTGTAAATATGGTTTAATGTTATTCATAAGCATTAAATTTTATATATCATTTTATTTTATGGTAATTAATGGTTATTACATTTTTGGGATGAAAAATCAAAGGTATGAGATAACCTGAAATGTTACTACATTTCGTTAATGAATAATATATTAAATTTATTTGTGAGTAGATTAATCACATTTTTATATATATAATAATTATTATATTAATATATTTATAGAAAATAGATAGCCCACAGGTCATGAGAAAACACACCACATTGAATACGGTCGTGAGGGTTGAATGTAGAACTTAAGGGTGATGCGGCTACATCTTTTTATACTTGGAAATGTGAATACCATGTTATATTGACATTTTATTTCGATATAAAAGATTTTTAACCTAATTATAATGTTTTTTTGAAACATATTTTTTATTGTTTATATATCAGTGGGATTGAAATGTTTTTTGTGGATTATGTGATTAATGTTATTTTAATGAAATTAATAATTTTGGGAAACTTATAATAATACGGAATACATAACACAATAGGATTTAATTTTATGAATAAATCATCAATTATTTTTTTGATTATAAATTGATTCTATAATTGTATTTATTGTTATCAGGTAATTTATGGAAAATAATTGCATATCTTAAGGATTATATGTTTAGTGCATACAAAATTTGATTAAACATCATGAGTAATTGATATTATTTTGTGATAAATGTAATAAAGTAATATTATAAGACTATATGATCAAATACTTCTTATTAATTGGTCTTAATCATAATCCTTAGTATTTTTTAGAATTTTTAAGGATACCAAATTATATAATTATATTTGATGATATTGGTGTACTATTATTTAATTTTGATGATTTAATTAGATTTCTTCATATTACAATTTTCTATTGAATTATCTTATCTTTTTCTATAGATTTTTTTTATTAAATATTAAAGGACAAAGGATTAACTTTTTTTTATTTTTTAATTTATAGACATTTATTATAGTGCTACAGAATATAAAAATTAATCTTGAATTCTCATAATTTGGTACAAAGGAAGAGTTTTTTTGATAATTGGTAAATATATGAAACTAAATATTTAATGTAATTATATTTCCTTATTCATTTATTTTAGATGATAACTTGATTACTCAAAACTAGAAAATGAATTTTAAAATGAATCTAAATTTTATCTGTTTACTTTTCATAACATGAAATCAATACTCATTTATCTTATCATAGACATATGGTATTTTTAAGGATCCCATGACATTATTCATTAATACCCTATACCAATCCTTGTGTATGACGACCTAGTATTGACATACATTAACATTACATAATATTTTTAAAATAAATAAAACATTATAAAAACTTTCACTCAAAGACCATATTGGTCTATATTTTTAGAAAACCTAGAATCATAAACACGAGTGCATGAATGAGATACATTGTATTCCACATGGTACTTCATGAAAATCACCCGTATTTCATACATACCCAATGCATATAATCATAACCTAGTGTAAAAACATTAAAAGCGTGCTCACATGCTAAATAATGGTAAATTAGGGAGACATGTCCGCATAAACATGATAATATGGGCATGGGAACATGATTATATCATTAGATGATCATACACTACTTATCAGTGATCATAAACATGGAAAATATAATAAACCCTGGATGTTTATAAGACATGACACATAACGAAATAATGACCAAAATTCAAGAAATAATAACAAAGAAATAAAACATGTAATTGTGGAATATATATATAATTAAAAATCATAAATCCAGGATAACATACTGTAGACGCCGGAAAAGTCCGTTGCTCCCAAACGAAGCTCCGGATGCGGAAAGCGAGGTCATATTTGGAGTCGGAAGGATGTTTCGGAGGGCCCGGAGGCCGTGCGCGGAATTTCAGAGGCCCGCGCGTAAAGGTGATGTCCCGCGCGGAAAACCACCGGGATGCGCGCAATGCGCCGGCTCGGCGCGCAATTCTGCGCGCCGCGGGTCCGCGCGACTCCCTTACGCGCCGCGCCCGATTCCGCGCCCGCGAGAAGAATTTCGCGCTCGCACCCTGGATTCCGCGCCCGGGGTTGCCTATAAATACAAGGCGACCCCCAACGTTTCAGAGGTTGCTGGAAGTCGAAACGTCTCCCGTGCGCGCAATTCAACCCCTTCCGCGCGCAATGACGAACTTCAGGTAACCTCCTTTCTTTCGCGCAAGAAAGCCTCGGGGTCCGCCTTCGCGCGCAATCCCCGCTGGCTCCTTTCATTTGAATAAACACTCACCCTAAGGCCTTTGCGCGCAAAAGAACCCGCTTGCGCGCAATTGCCCCGGGGTGCGCGCAATCCGGCCTGATTGCGCGCACCCCCCCTTCTTTCAAGTGGCCATTCGTTAAAGAATGAGCTGTTGCCCCCGCGCGCTATCCGAAGCCCGGTGTGAGCAATCTCAAGCATCCGCGCGCAAGGCGCTGGCCCAATTGCGCGCCAGCCGCCCCGATTGCGCGCCGGCCCGCAGTATTGCGCGCAAAGCTTCCTTTTTGCGCGCAATCTGCCAGGGTCGTCCCCGTTGACCTCCTAAGGTTACCCGCCTGTGTGGCACCCGATGATTCTCATCCCGGGTGCCCGCACCGTGCGTTGTCTTCCCGTGCGGCCCTCCAGGCTTGCGCGAAGTGACACGCACCTATGTCCAGCATGACGTTAAACTGCATATATGTCCAGCATGACGTTAAACTGCATATATGTCCAGCATGACGTTAAACTGCATACTCGTCCAGCATGACGTTAAACTGCATATACGTCCTGCACGACGTTAAACTGTACATCGTCCGCGCTGCAAGACGTTAAACTGCCAAGTGCTTCGTCCGGCAACCTATGCCCAGCATGACGTTAAACTGCACACCCGTCCAAGCTGCACGACGTTAAACTGCCTAGCCCCCATCGTCCGTGCTGCAAGACGTTAAACTGCCAAGTGCCTCGTCCTCAACACATGACGTTAAACTGTACTTCGTCCGGCAAGACGCTAAACCGTCCGCAACCTGATCCCGTGCTCCGCACGCAGGGTCTCCCCCGGTTTGGACGTGGCCCCCACCCGCTCGTCTCTGCAGGGATGTCGGGATTGTCCCCCTTTTGGGACGATTTAATGGGAGTGGCTTTTCCCTACGGGGGCAGGGTATTACAAACCCCTAGTTTCTCGTGGGAGGCTGCACATGTGTATCTCCATTGCACCTCCCCACTGCCGAAGCCAGTAGAGGGTCTGACTGGGATCGAGGTGTCTTTTGCTTTCGGTCCAAGTCCCTTCCAACTGAGTTTTGCAGTATCCGGGCTGCCCCAAGTGCGTAAGTCCTGACAGATTGAACTACGTGGACTTTGATCCCTGTCTTCTATACAGGGTACGTAGGAAGCCTCCCTGAGGTCCAAGCCCACCACCTGGTCGTCCCGGTCGTATTTACGTCGGTTCGTCCATCAGTGGACCCCTCCAGGGTTCACGCTTGCGTTGATTCACCTATGAATCCGCCCCTGTGGGAGACCGCCCGTGTGTATCTCCACGGTGCCTCCCCACAGCCCCCCTTTTCCATTTCCCCTTTTATCGTCCAGCATGACGTGAAACTGTGATCCACCCGGCCGTTCCATCCCCCTCCGTGCGAGGTGGTTCGGTTCAATCCTCCGCCCGGCGGCCTCGACCTCTTCGTGAGTCGGCTTGCCGACGTCCAGCATGACGTTAAACTGTATGCCCGAACTACGTTGACTTTGATCCGTGTTAACGCGCGGTACGTAGGAAGCCCCTCTGGGGTCCAAGCTCTTTACTCCATCATCCACCCTGATCCTTACCCGGGCCGCCACATCCCGGTGGGGTCATGCCACTTCACTTCACTCCACGTTACTTGGGAAGCCGCCCATGTGCTGGCCCCAGCGTCGGAGGTTCCCCGCAAGGGGTTCTGTCATCTGATCCACTTTTCGTGTTGATCGGTCCGATGCCGTCCCCGCTGGACGTTAAACTCGCGGCGTACCCCGTGTTAAACACGGGAAGCTGAGGAAAACCTCAGGTGACACAGTTCCCCGCACCTAGTACGGGATGCCTCAGGCCATCGTGCCTTCGAGAAGCCCTATTAGGGACGGAAGACAGACGTGCAGAGCCGCAGTGTTACAACACGCCCCCAGCACCCAGAGCCACCCGGCCCTCTCACCGCAGGTTGCTGCCCCGCCCAGACTCCTTGGAACGTCCGGGCGGAAGCAGCGTAATTAACCGGTGTCCATGAAGATATGGCGCCGGGAACGAGATTCACGAACATTCTTAAGTCTATGAGGGAGACCCGGATTAGGCGACAAGTTCCGAGGAGACGTCCAAGGAAGGAGAAGCCGACATCCCATCATCCCGGTTTCGATCAAGGAGCAGACGCCCCTGAATAAGGGACGGATGCCGCCCGCCCTTGGAAAGCGGGACTGCGGGACCACAAGCCGCGCGCCCATCCCCTCGGGTTGACGGGTGCACGCGCGAACGCGTCCTGGCGGAACAGCGTAACCCGACGCACATCCGCACCGAAACAGAAAAATGGTGAACCCGACGTGAATCTCTTCTCCTCGATACGAAGACCGATGGCTTTCAGAGGTGTTGGAAGACCGGCGTGTTGCCCGGCCAAGCATTCAGTCTTACCCGCCAGGGGCTGGGGAAGGGACATCGGGCACTCCGTCTCGCAACGTCGAGGGCCTGGGTTCCCCCCACGGAAGGCGTCGTGGCGCTAATGGTTGGTTGTCGATTCCTTTTTCCTGTCAGTATTAATGGGTCATTCTCCCTGCTTTCAGAAATCAGGTCGCCCGATCTAGTGCCCGAACGCCACCCGCCCACTGGCGCAGGGACAGGGGAAACACCGACGCGGCTACTCCGCGCGGTCCCGCCCGTTCCACATCCGTCCCAGCAGCCGCAATTGCGGGACGACCACGCCCTCTCTCCCCCTCGGAGGTCATCCAGAGAAGGGTGATCAACACCCTGGTGCGGAGATACGAGGAAGAGGGAGTCATCCCCACTAGGGAAATGGCTCGCCTAGACCTTGAGGAGGCTGCGCCTCGCCACCACCGCCGCCCCCGAGGGCCGCGCAGGGAGGCACCGCCGCCTACCTCAACGTCCAACCGCTTCGGGAGCTTATCCCCGGAGCGCTCTGACAGTTCCCTTCCCTATGCGGATGAAGTGGAAGATGCCCAGGATCACCCTATCCGAGGTCCGCTCCAGGGATCCACGATAAGGGCTCCCGCCAGGCCACGGCGACATCGCCGCCAGGCCCCTCAAGTCGAGGAACAGGCTCTCCACCTGCCCGCGCCGCTCATCCCGGCTCGTCTGTCTCGACGCCAACGTCGGGCACGAGCGGAAGAGGATGCCCACCTTGGGGCTCTAGCAACAGCGGCCGCATTGGCCCAAGCCACTGCTGGCTCCAGTCGCCAGGCCTCTGTGCATCCTGAGCGGGGGAACTCCTATGCCCGACCCGGATCGAGGCCCCGACCGCCCCAAAGGCAGGTTGGGTTGACTCTCCCGGTTGCTGGCACTGGCAGTAGCCACCGCGGACCACCTCGCGGTAGCGCTATTCACCGGCAGGATCTACTCTGTGTGGCCGATCCAGGAGGCATGGGTCATCCCACCTCCCGATCCCGGCCCGGAGTCCTGCCCGGGATCATCTCTCCCCGCGTCCCCTTTGATATCTGTCCCGGTGCCCCTCGCACCTTGGTTCCCAGTCCTCTCGGCCCCAGCACCAGTGCGGCCGGAGGACGCCAGGACAGAGATCAGCCCTACCCCGAAGAACCACCCAGGGGCAGGAAGGCAAGGCGTCGACGCCGAGGGAAGAATGTTGCGGAGTTCCGGACAGAGATCCGACCGGTTTGCTTCTCTGACTCAGAGGCAGAGTACGATTCGGCGACAGAGCCCCTTCCCCAATCCCGCCAGTCAAGGGCAGGGGTAGGAATGCGGCACGTCAGCCTCGTGCTCCCCGAGAGCGAGATCGATGTGATCCCCGCGTCTCTCCGAAGGTATATCCGGAGTAACGAGGGCCTGGTAGACCCCCAAGGATCAAACTTGCGGTTGGTACCGGCCCCTCCGGAAGTGCCTTCCGTCTCGATCAGAGAAGCCGGAGACTTTTTCTGGGGACCGACGGTCGAACCACGATCTGGTGCGCCCTCGGCGAGCACCGATGCTACGGCAGGATGTTCGCTCGCCGGCCCGTCCTATCGTGATGTGGTAGCTGGGGCACCGCCACCCTCAGGGGGAGGCCCGGGATATGGAGGCCAATCGGCCTGCTCGCCGTATTCACCGCCGGCCAGCCCGTCGGCCCGACGGCCCGCCTCGGCACCACTACCAGTTCCCCGTCCGTTCCCAGCCATGGAAGAGGACCGAGGAGATCTGGGTCCCGAGTTTGAGTCGTGGAGCTTCTGGACCGTCCTTGCAGAGGGCCACTTCCCTGAGAAGTTTTGGCCAGTCGCAGGACCGGGCTTTGATGCACCCGAATCGCTCACCCCGGATGAGTTCGAGTGCTTCCGCCGAACTCTCCGGGAGACTCACTCCCGTCTTCACTGCCTACAAATGCCATACCCCGGGAGTCAACTACACCTGGAGGATATTGGTGAGCAGTGCCGTCAAATTGACCTGGCCATGCTCCCCGCGGTTCGGCACCCCGGGTCATTTGGGCACCACGAGGCCCTCCAACAACGATGCGTTGAGTGCTTTCAAGTACTCCGCAAAGTTATCGAGGAAGCCACTCCCCACGTGTATATCCGTGGATGGGGGCAGTACGCTGCCCTACGCTTCAGTGTGATTCGCCGACAGCCCGATTCGTTGGGTGGCCCTGAGGGTATATCCCCAGGGACAGGAACAGTCAATATGGCTGACCTGTCGGGAGAGGGGAACGACTTGGAACTTCTCGACGGGGGCTTCCCCCCCAAAGACAAGCCGTCGTCAGACCCATCAGTGAGAGTTACTCGTCATCAGAGGAACCTCCTGGGGCTCCCCGCACCCACTGAAGCACTGACGTTGAGCCGAAACGTCAGCAAAGGAAAAGAGCACAGCGAGGCTATAAGGCCCGCCGACCCATCTGCCTCCATGCGGAAGGCAGAGGAGGATCCCGAGAAGGCTACGCTACGTCAGCAGCTCGCCGAACAGAAGAGGCTGGTTGACCAGCTCCTCGCCGAGCGCGCTGCAGAACGGCGGCCTGACTACGGTGATCCCAGGCCAGGGCAGCAGGGACCGGAACAACCACCCCTCGATGAGACTCTCCCGGGCAACCGTGATTACGCCGTGTTCGCCGACAGGAGAGAGGCCATTGCCTACGGCAAGAGGGCGCGGTATGTTTCGCCACACCCTCCCGAGCGGCGGGACTACTTGAGGGACCCCGCTCGGATTCCTCCCGCTGCCCCAAGGGCCGCTCCGCCAGCCATCCCACGAGCTGCCGAGTTCGACGATCCGGTCGACGACCCGATTGAAGGGCCATGCAATGCGCTCGTGGTTAGAGATCCTCGCCAGGACTGGAACCCATGTCCGGACGATCCGATGGCGGCACTCATTGCCCGCTTGGAAGCCTTGGAGACTCGGCAGGTGGCGATCCCACCGGACGGCAAGCCATACCCAGCATGGGTGGATGACATGCCGGCGCCTCCGGGATTCGGGAATCCCACTTTCGCCCCCTTCAACGGGACCGGAGATCCGCCACAACATTTGGCCCATTTCAACTCGAGGTGCGGGCCTATGTTGGGGACTCCGGCGCAGCAAGAGGCCGCTAAGCTTCGCTGCTTTGTCCAGACACTGGAAGGGCCAGCATTTGTCTGGTACAGCCAGCTTCCCGTCGGGTCGATAACTAGCTGGGAGGACCTTCGTAGACAATTCCTCTACCAGTTCAGTTCCACGACCCGGAAGACGAGTATCGCAGACCTCTTCAAGTGCAAGCAGAGGCCTGATGAGCGAGTCGCGGACTTCGTCGCCCGATGGAAGGGTCTCACGTATTCCCTTGACATGCCATTGACTCAGGAGCAGTTGCTGACAATGTGCGTCGGGAACGTCAAGACCGAGCTGGTCCCTTCCCTGATCACTCAGAATTACCCCGGAGGGTTCAGGGACTTCTCAGACAAAGCTCAACGTCTTGAGGAAGCCCTGCAACAGGCCAGCCAGGCACACCCGCTGCCTCCTATGATTCCTGCAAGGAGAGCCAGCAGGGCTGAGCCCGCTGCTGTGGCCCAGATAGAGGCTCCCAGGCCGTTGGAGCTGCTGCCGGTGAGGCCAGCTCCGCAGCCTCACAGGAATCCGCCTCCACGGGCTCAGTTCCCGGCCCAGCAACGGCAGCCTCAGAACCGGCCGGCCCCTCCGCGTAATGTACCGCCGCAACCCCGGCGAGATAATCAGGGTCCACCTCCTCGGCAGGCCCCTCCGGCCCCTCGTCAAGACCGCGCTCCCAGGGGCCCGCGACACCTGACGTACTCATTCCATGAGGATCAGGTCCCCGGTTATTTCCGGAGCGCCCTGGAGCAGAGGATTGTGCGATTGCCTGAGTGCTGGAGGCCAGAGGAGGCACATCTCACGGATAACCCCCGCTACTGCCCCTACCATCGGGCCCTGGGGCACACCATCCAGCGGTGCTATGTGTTTAAGGACTGGCTCCAAGACCAGATTAACAACAATGTAATCAGGTTGGGCCCAGCTCCAGCACATGTAGCGGGCGTGTTCGTGGGATCAGATGACGATAGTGGCAACGAGGACGAATGGCAACTGGTCTCCGACCGCGGGTCCCAGAAGTATAATAACTGGATGGCCCGCAAGACGACCATTCGCGCCCAGGGAATCATCCGTGCGCGCTTGAATCAGCCTGAGCCCCCAGAACCTGCGGGTGCTGCTTCGGCATCGTCGTCCCAGTCTGCCTCCTCCAAGAGGAGCAAACGGCGGCAGCGCAAGAAGGAAGAGCGCGCCCCGCCAGTTCCGCCACTATCCCGTACTCTCGGCGATTTCATGCCCCCGGGGATGGGGGTCCCTCCTCGGATCCGCCCGGTGATGGATGATTCGTCCGATGACGGTATTGGGTACGCTTCGGTTAACACCGTCGAGCTGGTAAATCCCTTTTCGGTTCCCGACGTTGAAGAACACCAGGTGGACCTCCCTAGCGTCCCCGGTCGTCGCCACCGTCGGAAGAACCGCAGCAGCAGGAGTCGCCGGGGCACAGCCGTCGGTACCTCCGGCCAGGCCGTGCACGCCACTGAGACTAGGCGGCAGGCTCAAGATCGAGCTCAACGTGCGCAGGCTCCCCATCCGGGGATGACGGATTCGCCTCCGCCACCGTTTGTGGTATGGGACCGGGCAGAACCGCCTCAGCCGCGTCGCGACCAGCTCCGCCCTGCCACAAGTCCATCCCGGCCTCCTGACTCCAGTACGGTGACCATTTCCCGGACTGCGACCAGTGAACAGCGAGATGCGCCAAGTACCAGTCGGCCGCCGATCCAACCGGTAAGGCCCGTCATGCCACCAACCGCAGAGCAATCTCCTGCAACCAGGAGCTCGCGCTTGGCCAAAAAGTATGATGTCCTGAAGCACTTGGCCGACATCCCAGCAAGGCTCTCCATCCTTGAGGCTCTGCGCATGTCATCTGAGATGCGCGAGGCACTCGCTGAAGCCCTGAAAAGCCCCCTCCAGTTTGAGACAGAGGTTGCGGCTGCAGAGGCCTTCCACGCCGAAACGATCGAGGACGCCGAATGTCAGGCAGTTATCTCGTTCTCTGGTAAGGATGAGGACCCTCCTATACAGGGACACATCCGTCCGCTGTATGTCACTGGCCAGTTCAATGGCCTTGAAGTCCGGCGTTGTCTTGTCGACACGGGGTCCGGGATTAATCTGATTCCAACTCGGACGCTCCGGAGATTGGGGTTGTCTGAGGATGACTTGATTCCCTCCGACCTCAGGATCCAGGGGTACGACCGCACCGAGCAAACCCCGGTCGGCAAGATACGTTTGAAGACCCAGTTCGGTGACTTGGTTGCCAACACCGAATTCATGGTAGTCTCTCAGGACACTGCGTATAACGCATTGATGGGCAGGCCATGGCTTCACCTTCATGCGGCGGTTCCCTCGTCATACCACCAATGCCTCAAATACTCCCTTAATGGTCGAGTAGGCGTGCTTCAAGGAGATGCCTCTCCTTTTGCCTCATGTGAAGCCCGCTATCTGGACGCGGACTATTACAAGAGCAAGGATAAGCAGATCCTGGCAGGTGAGGTTGAGCCTGTCGCTGTTGCAAGCGATCCCTGGGCAAGTCTGGATGACGCTTACGTCCTCCCGATTCACCGGTTGGACGTCGCCATGGTCTTGACGGTCCGCGAGTCTCCTGATGAGACGGCCGCGACCGCCCGCGCCAGCACCAGTGGCCCAGCAGGATCTGGTAGCCCCAATGCAGTTTCCAACGCAGTCTCTCCCGTGGATGATCCCTCCCCGAGTGGAGAGGACGTGGAAGATGCACCCCCAGCCTTTGAGGAGGGCGTCCCCGCCACGGTCGATGAGTTAATACAGGTGAACCTTGGAACCGAGGCCGATCCAAGACCCACGTTGGTTAGTGCCGCCATGCCCTCTGAGGAGCGGCAGCAGTACGTGGACTTTCTCAGGCAGCACCGTGATGTGTTCGCTTGGGGCTATGACGAGATGCCGGGGCTAGATCCTCAGGTAGCCGTCCACCGCCTAGGTCTCCCGGCGAACCATCGCGGGTTCAAGCAGCCTCCCAGGAAAATGCACCCATCCCATGGTGCCATGGTTGAGGCCGAAGTTGACAAGCTTATCAAAGCCAACTTCGTGAGGGAAGTTCAGTACCCCAAATGGCTGGCCAACATTGTGCCGGTCAGGAAGAAGAACGGGCAGATTAGAGTCTGCATCGACTTCCGCGATCTCAACCGCCACTGTCCGAAGGATGATTTTCCCCTTCCAGTGACAGAGCTGTTGATTGATGCCACAGCAGGGTTCCAAGCCCTCTCCTTCATGGATGGATACTCCGGATACAACCAAATTCGGATGGCCCCTGAGGATGAGGAGTTCACTGCCTTCAGGGCCCCCCAAGGTACCTTTTGCTACCGGGTCATACCCTTCGGCCTGAAGAATGCAGGTGCCACCTACCAACGGGCGATGCACCGCATATTCAAGCCAATCCTCGGCACACTGGTGGAGTGCTACGTCGACGACTTGGTTGTCAAATCGCGCCAGCGTCAGGACCATCTCAAAGATCTTGAGAAAGTGTTCAGCTTCCTCCGGTCTCGCTGCCTGAAGATGAACCCGTTGAAGTGTGCCTTTGGGGTCACCTCCGGAAAGTTCCTTGGATTTGTGGTAAGATACCGGGGTATTGAGATCGACCCAGAGAAAATCAGGGCGATTAGCCAGATGCCTCCCCCGAGTACCGTCCGGGAACTGCAAGGGTTCCAAGGCCACTTAGCCTATATACGCCGATTCATCGCGAATCTGGCCGGCAAGTGTAAGCCCTTTTCTCGGCTTATGAAGAAGGGTGTCACCTATGTATGGGATAAAGAGTGTCAGACCGCTTTCGAGGAAATCAAGCAGTACCTGCTTCAACCTCCGGTCCTGATGCCGCCCGTATCCGGAAAGCCGCTGGTCCTTTATGTGACCGCCCTGGAACGGTCCCTGGGTGCCCTTCTCGCCCAGAAGAACAACGAGGGAACAGAGAATAGCCTCTATTACCTCAGTCGCATGCTCCTCGATGCGGAGGTTAGGTATTCCCCCATCGAGAAGAGCTGCCTGGCGCTCGTATTTGCCGTACAGAAATTACGGCACTACTTGCAGCACCATGAGGTACAGTTGGTTTCTCGGGTAGACCCGTTGAAATATATCCTGAGCCGACCTATGTTGACTGGCCGTCTAGCGCGGTGGGCTGTGATTCTCCAGCAGTTCGACATCAGGTATGTGTCTCAGAAGGCCATCAAAGGGCAAGCGTTGGCAGACTTTCTGGCCGCTCACCCGACCTCCGCGGATCAGCCGCTGGATCTAGGCTTTCCTGATGAGACCATTCTCTCGGTTGATCGAGCCGATCCATGCTGGCAGATGCACTTTGACGGTGCCTCCCGGAGCCCCACCGGTAGAAGACTCGATAATCCTAAGCTCAATAGAGTGGGCTTGGGCATCGTCTTCATTACCCCGGAGCGAGCCGTGCTGCCATACTCTTTCCTGTTGTCAGAGGGCTGTACCAACAATGAGGCGGAATACCATGCCCTCATCACCGGCCTCGAGTTAGCTCTCGAGATCGACGTGCCCCATCTGTGTGTGAAAGGGGACTCCGAGCTGGTCATTAAGCAGATCAATGGCGACTATGTTGTCAGGAAGCCGGAACTTGTGCCATTGTTGGAGTGCACCCTCCTTCTGATGGCCCGGTTCCCTTCTCGGCCAGAAATTGTCCATATTCCCCGGTCGCAGAACGGTCGAGCAGATGCTTTGGCCAGCCTGGCTGCGTCACTTGCGGAACCTGAACAGGACAACCTGATCGTCCGCGTGACGCGCCGCAGGCTCATCGCTCCCGTTATCCCGGAAGAAGGTCGCGGCCCGTTGGTAAGTAATCTCACCACGGTTGCCCCTATGCCCGGAGCCCCGAGTACCCCAGATATAGCAGTCGGATCAGCCCCTGATTGGAGGACGCCTTTGGTTGAGTACCTCCAACATGGCATTCTTCCGTCAGATCGGGCCGAGCGCGAGCGAGTTCGACGCCGCGCATCGCAGTTCGTCCTCCAGAGCAGTCCCGGCCTGGAGTAGATCCTCTACAAACGCGGATTTGATGGTGTTCTCCTCCGTTGCCTTCAGGGAGTTGAGATCCCACGAGTCATGCAAGAGGTTCATGCTGGTTCATGCGGCGCCCACCAAACTGGGCCGAAGCTGTCCCACCAGATTCGGAGGTTGGGATACTTCTGGCCCTCTATGATCCATGACTGCATCGAGTACGCCAGGAGGTGCCATGCGTGCCAGGTTCACGCGAACTTTGTGCATCGGCCGCCGGAGCCTCTCCATACCACAAGGTATTCCTGGCCCTTTGCAGTCTGGGGACTGGACGTTGTGGGACCTTACCCGCCGGCGACAGCTCGCCAGTGCCGGTTCATTCTGACCGCCACGGACTTCTTCTCCAAATGGGCAGAAGCGATTCCGCTCAGAGAGGTCAAATCCTGTTCGATCGCTGACTTCGTGACCTCCAACATCATCTATCGATTTGGAGTGCCTCACGCTATCCTCACGGATAACGGAACCAATTTCCGAGCAGCCGAGTTGAAGAAGTTGTACGCCAAGTATAACATCCGCTCGAACCATACATCTCGCTATCATGCGCAGGCGAATGGACAGATCGAGGCGTTTAACAAAACCCTCTCTAACATTCTGCAAAAGATGGTTGGTCAGAACAAGAAGAGTTGGCCGGACAAGCTCCCCAACGCCCTCTGGGCTTATCGGACGACGACTCGCAATTCCACCCAGATGACCCCTTATTCCCTGGTGTATGGAGCTGAGGCCGTCCTGCCCATCGAGATCCAGTTACCGTCCTTGCGCACTGCGGTCTACGACCAGCAAGCGCCGGACAGAGTTGCTGAAGCCCGTCTAGTCGAGTTGGAAGCACTGGATGAGAATAGACTTCGCGCTTTGCACAACTTGGAGAGGCATCAAAGCAGGATGGCTCGAGCTTTCAATAAGAAGGTTCGCCTCCGCTCCTTCCTACAGGGTGATCTAGTGCTAGCCCTAAGAGCACCGATGATCCCCGGCAGGAAGCCGCCCAAGTTGGAGCCCAAGTGGGAGGGACCTTTTGTTGTCCACAAGGTCTATCCCAATGGCGCGTACTCCCTAGCGACTATGGATGGTGAGCGTGTCACTCCTCCCACCAACGCTAGGTTCCTCAAGCAATACTTTGCCTGAGTGTCACCACGTCCTGCACGACGTTAAACTGCATTCGTCCAGGCTACAAGACGTTAAACTGTTTAGCATTCATCCGCGCTGCAAGACGTTAAACTGCCAAGTGCTACGTCCTGCACGACGTTAAACTGCATTCGTCCAGGCTACAAGACGTTAAACTGTTTAGCATTCGTCCGCGCTGCAAGACGTTAAACTGCCATGTGCTACGTCCTGCACGACGTTAAACTGCATTCGTCCAGGCTACAAGACGTTAAACTGTTTAGCATTCGTCCGCGCTGCAAGACGTTAAACTGCCAAGTGCTTCGTCCCGCATGACGCTAAACTGCACTACGTCCGAGCTACAAGACGTTAAACTGTTCAGCATTCGTCCTGCATGACGTTAAACTGCCTCTCCAGAACTACGTATGGCTTGATTCCCATCCTTATGGGATACGTAGGACCGCCTGAACCCTCGTGTTTCAGGCCCAGCCCCATCCTTCGGGAATTTCCATCCCATCTCGGGCCCTTGGCCCAGTTGCCCCGGGGTGTGCGGCGTATGGTGTGAGTGCGGGGCTATGCCCTCATTCACGTCGGTTTGTTCGTCACGCTGTACGCCCCCCTCCACGTTTGGGGATGCCTTCTGCTCCCCCCTTCTTTTTTCCTCATCGTCCTGCATGACGTTAAACTGCACTTCAAGAACTACGTATGGCTTGATTCCCATCCTTATGGGATACGTAGGACCGCCTGGACATCATGTTTCAGGCCCAGCCCCATTTCCCGGGAATCCCTATCCCGCGTTGGGCCTCTGGCCCCAGTTCCCCTCCTTTTTGTGCGAGGCGTATCGCGTGAGCGGGGGATTATGTCCTCATTCGCGTCGGTCTACTGGCCGCGCCGTACGCCTCCCCCGTGTGTGGGACTACCTCACACCCCTCATCGTCCTGCATGACGTTAAACTGCCTTTCCAGAACTACGTATGGCTTGATTCCCATCCTTATGGGATACGTAGGACCGCCTGGACGCTTGTGTCTCAGGTCCAGCCCCGTCTCTTGGTTGATCACGGGGACCTGCCCCCCTTCGGTTGCTCTCAGGGTGAGTCCTCCGACCCTTTCCGGAGATCTGTTAACATGTTTTGGGGTGCTTCGGTCAATGACTCGTAGTGTCAGATTCAATCCCGACAAGTCCTGTGTTGCTTGTCAGGCCTCGCGCTTCCTCTTGTTCGAGCCTTCACTCAAAGGGATCCTCGTTAGCGGTTTGGGTACGATGCCTCAGTGCTCTCCCACCGCTCCGGGTCGATTTACCGGCGGGTCTTGGGCCGCAAATCGATATGAATCCTGCGATTGAGCGGTTGATGCTCGTTTGCTTGCCCCGTCTTAGGCTGACGCGATCGGATGTTGTGTTGCGAATGCGTCAGCAACGTCCTTGATCGCCATGTCAGCTCTCTCGGGCTCTGAACATTGGTTGCGCAGTCCTCATCACACTCCGCCTTTGTGCGTTGTAGTGGGATCTTGACACTCTCTTCATACCGACCTCCGGTACGCCTCTACACGTTAGGCAGACCAACCAGGGTAATGATGTCGTTCGAGGCTCCCATGATCTGAGCACCAAGGATATATGCAGATATCCTCCCTAAGGGCCATGCGTAGCTGGACCCTCGTCCCCATAAGGAGGAGGGAGTCGCCCGAACAATTGCGTTCTGGGCCCAGTATATCTGGAGGCTAGCATCTCTGCCCCTCGGGTGATGGACATACGCAGACCCCCATCCCAAGACTCTTCTCCTGGAATCGTGCGTGACCGCAGGGCTGGGTATGTTCCCACCTCCGCCGTGTCCGCCGTACCGCGGTAAGCGGATTCCTCCATGGTCCGAACCACACGACCTTAAACTGTGTTGTCTGGTCCTACCACACGACCGTAAACTGTGATCGTCTTGGCCGCCCGACGAGAAACGGCACTGCATCGTGATGTCCTCCTCAGGGGACACTCATGTTGGGCGCTGGTTAATGACCACGCCATTCATCAATGCCTTCCATGGCTTGATTATTGTGGCGACGCCAGAGATTTCTCAATCACGGGCATGTCGCCGCACAAAGAAAAACCATTCATCTTTAAGGACAAACAAGAAATATCAAATGCCGCTCCTTTTGTGTGCGAGGGTCAGACCCGCACTCTTCCCCGCGCTGGTGCCCGATTGTGTTGCACCGCGCTTCAAGAACTACGTGCGGCTTGATTCCCATCCTTATGGGATACGTAGGAACGCCCGGATGTTTGAAACTTCGGGTCCAGCCCCCCACCTCTTAGAGATTCCCCCTTCTCTGGGGAATCCGCCGCCTTCAGGTCACCCTCAAGGCGTGTTCCCCGACCCCTTGCCGTGGTCCACCGGTGTCAAGAGTACTCTGGTTTATTGCCAGGAGGGTCAGGATCCGCTTGGTCAGGTTTCCTCCACTTTTCAGGCTTCGTGCTCCCTTTCATTCGGACCCATCGTCTACGCCCTGGGTGGAGCCCCCCGTGAACGGTTCGGACACAATGCCTCAGTGCTCTCCCACCGACTCGGGCCGGTACCCCCAATGGCCTCGGGCAGCAAATCGATATAAATCCTGCGATTGAGCGGTCGATGCTCGTTTGCTGCCTCATTCCACCAACGGTTGGTGCGATGTTGATGCTGCTTTTCCGCCACGGTCGGCAGTATTCTCATATCGTCACGCCGGTGCTCCCGGTCCTCGAGTGAATGGCCGCATGATTCACATTTTCCACCTCCCATTCTGACCAGGCGAAACCTCGACACTCTTGACACTATCCCTCAGTGCATCTTCGCATATCCAGGGGATATGACCACGATGTGGCGTGCTTTGAGCCCTTATGGTCCGAGCTCTAAGACCTTAAACTAAGATCCTCCACCTTTATGGTCCGAGCTCTAAGACCTTAAACTAAGATCTCCCCTTATGGTCCGAGCTCTAAGACCTTAAACTAAGATCCCCCCTTTATGGTCCGAGCTCTAAGACCTTAAACTAAGATCTCCCCTTCTGGTCCGAGCTCTAAGACCTTAAACTAAGATCTAGCCCTTATGGTCCGAGCTCTAAGACCTTAAACTAAGATCCTCTAGCCCTTATGGTCCGAGCTCTAAGACCTTAAACTAAGATCTAGCCCTTATGGTCCGAGCTCTAAGACCTTAAACTAAGATCCTCTAGCCCTTATGGTCCGAGCTCTAAGACCTTAAACTAAGATCCTCTAGCCCTTATGGTCCGAGCTCTAAGACCTTAAACTAAGATCCTCCACCTTTATGGTCCGAGCTCTAAGACCTTAAACTAAGATCCAGCCCTAATGGTCCGAGCTCTAAGACCCTAAACTAAGATCTACCCCAAATGGGGTCCTACGTCCTGCATGACGTTAAACTGCACTCACAGAACTACGTGTGGCTTGATCTCCAGCCTGATGGAGTACGTAGGAACGCCCGGGCATTTCGACTCGGGTCCAGCCTCAGGGATCGATAAGTCCCGCCCCTCCTCGTCGCCGGTCGTCTGGCCTGACTTCGGGTAGAGTGGTGCAGTTGTGATATTCTCCCCGATTCAGCTCGGGATGCCCCATCGCAATGATGGGAAGCGACAGTTTCCTCGTCAGAGAGGTGCTGTCTGAGAATTGAGGTGACTCACGGCCAGATTAGTGCATCCGCCCAATACGCTTTCCCCACGGTGGCGCAATTTTGAGAGCGTTGGATTCTGTCCGAACAAATCGTCACTTCGCCCCACGCTTCGCATGCCCTGTTGATCTGGATTTTCCACCCTTGTGTCTGAAGGAACCCCAAAGCGGTATTCATGATGACATGTGGTCCGCCTCCTGCAATATGAATGATGGCCTTTTTCGGTCCGTCTATTGCAGTTGTTATGGTCGATCCACTGTCCGCCTACCGTCTTGGGCATTTCCTGGAAGGCCGATCGTTGTGGATGTCTGGATTCGGGACACGCGATTCACCCTTTCTCATTTCCCTATGTTCGGATAAAGTCTCAACGCCCCTAGCGTTGTCCCGCTCGTGTGTTGGAACAAGTTGGGGGACGATACATTGGTTAGGTCTGAGGTCTCCTTTCCCAGGAATGACCTCCCTCTTTTCTCCAGAAACCCAGGCCCAATTATGGATGCCTGATGCTTGGTTAACACTCCCGCAAGACAACGAATTGTGGTTGAGCATGTTAAACCAAAAGACGCAGATAAATATGGCGATTCATACAAGTGGATCAAAATATTAAGTAGCGGAAGCAAATGTTCTGGGAATGGCAAAAAACAGCCCTTAGGGATTAGCGTGCTGAATGAGTCTTTCTAATGCCGCTACCCTTTGGCTGGCGGCCTCCAGGGCTGCTTCTCGTTCTCTGCGTGCCCTCTCCTCGTCGGCGGTCGCAGCACGCAGTTCGTCAATCCTGGCCTGTGCACGCTCCCGCTCGACTTGGAGTGTGACCATCTGTTGGCCCGCCTCCGTCAGCTGTACCTGAGCGTCGATCAGTTGTGCCGATAGTTGCTCCACAAGCTCGGTACATGCTGCGACGAAGGCCTCCTTCTCTGCCGCCTGCCCTTCGAGGCGCCGGACTTCCTGCTCTGCCGCGATGAGCGCCTGCGTGCTCTCCGACATGTCCCGACTTTGTGCGACGTCGGCACGCCGGCGGCTCTCGCGCATCTTCTCGGCCATGAAATCACGGACCGTCAGATGGAGGCGTTGAGCATCAGCTCCCCCGGCACACAGGAAGCGCAGCCAGGTCTGAAGTGATCCCATGCGCCCCAGCCATTCCGATGGGTCTCGCTTGAGGAAGCGCTGGATGCACTTCCACCCCCTGCGTCGCGTTACCCGGCTATCCTCGACCGCCTCCGCGTCCGAGTCATCCATCTCCTCTGGGTCGGCAGGCCGGTAGGCAGGGAAGGCAGCCAGCAGGTCTGCTGCAGGGTCCGCCCCTGGGAGGTCCTCACGAGGGATAGGTTCCCCAACATCCGGGCAACCTTCTTCTCTCTCCCCAGCGGCGCTGACACCCTCGTCAGCCCCCAGCCTCTCTCCGGTGGCAGCACCGCCGACGTCCGCAGCCCCTTGATCAGCAGTTGGTGGGGCCGGCTCGGTTTGGGAAGCCTGTTCCGGAGCAGGCGGCATGTCCACCACTGGTCCACTCGTAGATGGCCCGGGTTCGGCAACCCGACGAGCCTCCGATGTTGAGATCACTGCGCAGGGCATGCCATGGTTAGTCACGGATCGTCAATGGCAAGCACCAGCAGTAAAGTAGGGAGACTTACGGGAGTTCGGAGCATCATCTTCCGCTACCCCGGTCGCCGCAGGAACAGTTGCAGCAGGGGACCCCTTAGCGCTTGTCAATTCGATAATGGGTGCCTGGCCCCCGCCTTGTCCTGCTGGCGCCTCTCCTACTCCTGTTGAGGACGCCTGACCGACGTCCGTGTGCTCCTGAGAAGGATGGAGAAACGGGTTAGAAGCTGCATAAGAGAATGGATGAAGCAAGTTGAGTAGGGATAGAAGCGGACCTCGAGGAGCTCAGTGACATCAACGTTGTCAGAGCCGGCCACCTCGCCGCTCTCCCGTGGGCTCCCCCGATGGGACCTTCCCTCGGAGCCTTCATCCTCCCCCGTCTCCTCCTCCTCCTCGGAGTCGTTACTGTCATCTTCTTCCGGCGGCATCTGTTCCGGAGCGGGCTCGAGACCGAGCATCACCTTCACCAGAAGGGATGGCTCCGCACGCTGACCACGTTGGCGCGCGTACTCGTCCATGGCCGTCAGATATGCATATTGCCGGTTGAAGTCCACCCTGTCGGTGATCTGGAGGCGCCCGACCTCTGGCAGATAGATTCCTTCTCTGAGTATCTTTCGCCAGATGACGTCGGTCCCCAGTGACTGCCGCAGGGTCATCCAGGCCGACCACAGCGCCGGGAAGACTGCATCGTGGGAGGGTTCGAGCAGACGTCTCACCTGCTTCCCGGGCCGCTCCTCGACCGCCGCATGTGCCCCCTCTCTGGGCGCTGAGGTCGTAGCGGCAGCCTGCGATGCGCCCGCCGCCGAAGTCCCTGCTCGCGCCGGCCCCGCTGCTTGGCGCGCCTCCGTTCTCCCCCGTGTGGCGGCGCCTCGCCTCCTTCCTTGACGCCCGGTCTCCGCACGGGTAGCCTCGAGCCGCCGAACTAGCTTCCGCAAGAGCCCCTCAGGGTACGCGATGGCCCAGTGTTCGGCGTACTCGGTTGCCAAGCCTGCGTTAACTCCGGTAGGAGGGAGGGTGATGACGTCGCCAGAGCCGAAGGCGACGAACATCAGCCACATCTGGCGAAGGACGCCGGGGTTCGTCTCCTCCCGGACAGCAGTGAATACCCTCTTCGGCATCCGCTGAAGGCACCCGAACTGCCTGGCGAACCGGGTCGGCACGTAAGGCTCGCAGATCACCTTCCCGTCGATCCGAGCCACGAGCACCCCGCCCCGCATGTTCAGGAAGTATTCATGCTGCTCCAGCGGGCCCTGTCCGTTGTCGATCATCTGGCCGACGGGAGTGGGGAACGGGCTGAAGTTGAAATTGGCATGATTGCCAATCCGAACCCTCACGCCCTCCTCACTGAGGGTCATCGGAGCGACCCCCGCAATGTTCAGCAGGGAGGGTCGCAGGCCGTTGCCCGGAGGACTGATGGCATTTGGGAACGTATACCCACCAAGGTGAGCAGCCACCCAGCCGTGGAAGAATTGAAAGGGCCCACAGATCCTTCGTGGCGACCCCCCTCGTGAGATGCGTCCCAGAATGGCATACAGCCTCGCCAGTACTGGGACCCCGAGGTTGTACCTCTTATTGGCAGCCATGGCGCCCGCCATCGCCAGCGTCGCCGGACGGACGCCCATCCTCGCATCCCGCACTGGCAGGAGCCACCCGCTCAGAAAGGCGGCCAGGAACGCCGCGTACCGGACGTTCGGGTCCCGGGCCTCGATGACGCGGTACCCCCATGAGCGGTAATCGCCCGTCTCCAGGACCCGCCAGTACGACCCGTTCCGGCTCCTCTGAGCTGCGGTCGGGCACCGCTTCCCCCTGCCTGGCATCTTGACCGCCGGGTCATGCTCCAGGAACTGGCCGAACCAATCCTTGTAGGCTATGTCCTTCTGGACGTCGTGGATCCCGAGCCGCTGCGTAGCCAGGTCAAGAAGATGCCAGGTCAGAATGGGAGTCCGTGACCTGTCCTCCCAGATGTTCTTCGGTGGCAGGAACTCATCGTACTGGTAGCCCTCCAGCGGGATACCTCCGATGCAGTGGATGTCCCAGAGACCGATGCCGACCTCCCCATGGTGAAGATGGAAGGTGTTGGTATCCGGGGACCAGCGAGTGAACAGCTCCGGCCCGAGCTCAGACTGCTGGTAGAAGTGGAACTGCGACGTCCACACCGCCTCGAACAGGCCGATGTACCGCAGCTCCTCTGCGAAGTGATCGCAAGTGTGGCGTACCCAGAACGCCCAGGCCCATTCACTGGTAAAGTTGCCCCCGGATCGCAAGTCCCAGTCCTTCAGCCAGCCCTTGGTGTCGTCAGTGACACTCTGACGGTATGTGCTCGAGTAGAGGGCTGGAGAATTCTCCGCTGTAGGCTCACCCCCATCAATGGTTCGCGTCCTCGGGTTCAGGACGTAGACATCCAAGTGCCTGGTTTCCCTGGCAGGATGCCCATTGTTGGTGATGTTATAGCGGTGAAGCTCGTCCTCCCGAGTCACCCAGGTTCGCGGCGCATCAATCTCGAACCCTGGCACCGGAACCTCATCGAGGATGCCGAAGTTCCAGAGCGGCAGGTTGTCCGACAGTGGATATGTCTTCTGGGCCGGCGTTAGTAAGTCGAACAAGGATTGATTGTTGGAAACAATCTCCTTGGCTCCGTAAACCTCCTCGTTCGTCGCCATCTCAGCTCTGCGAGTGGCGGCATCCCCCTCATTTCCTCTGTGCGCGGCCATCTCAGAAGTTTCGGGAGTCGTGCGGGTTAAGGGATGAAGAGTGCGGGATCGGGCGAGGCTGGTGGAAAAGTTTGAATGTTGGCGCGCAATCCAAGTGGACGGCGCGCAATTGGGAAGACCGTCGCGCAAAGTTCCGGGTTTTCGCGCAAAAGCAGGCGAAATCCGGACGGTTTTGCGCGCCGATCGGGCGAATTTCGCGACCGGAAGAGGCAATTTCGCGCACGAGAGCTTTGGAGCTTATCGCGCGGAAGGCCAGAGTACGGAACGCGGGACCCAGCGCCCCTATTTATAGGCGAGGCCGGGCCCGCGCTGCGCGGAAAGCGCTTTGCGCGACCGCAGCGGCGAATTTCGCGACCGGTGCCCCTTTTTGCGCGCCTAAGTCCCGCGCCGCCCAGGACTTCGGCATTCCGGCGTCTCCCTCGGAACCCGATCGTTGCGACCTCTCGCCGATCAGATTCCGAGGGGGGGCTTTTGTAGACGCCGGAAAAGTCCGTTGCTCCCAAACGAAGCTCCGGATGCGGAAAGCGAGGTCATATTTGGAGTCGGAAGGATGTTTCGGAGGGCCCGGAGGCCGTGCGCGGAATTTCAGAGGCCCGCGCGTAAAGGTGATGTCCCGCGCGGAAAACCACCGGGATGCGCGCAATGCGCCGGCTCGGCGCGCAATTCTGCGCGCCGCGGGTCCGCGCGACTCCCTTACGCGCCGCGCCCGATTCCGCGCCCGCGAGAAGAATTTCGCGCTCGCACCCTGGATTCCGCGCCCGGGGTTGCCTATAAATACAAGGCGACCCCCAACGTTTCAGAGGTTGCTGGAAGTCGAAACGTCTCCCGTGCGCGCAATTCAACCCCTTCCGCGCGCAATGACGAACTTCAGGTAACCTCCTTTCTTTCGCGCAAGAAAGCCTCGGGGTCCGCCTTCGCGCGCAATCCCCGCTGGCTCCTTTCATTTGAATAAACACTCACCCTAAGGCCTTTGCGCGCAAAAGAACCCGCTTGCGCGCAATTGCCCCGGGGTGCGCGCAATCCGGCCTGATTGCGCGCACCCCCCCTTCTTTCAAGTGGCCATTCGTTAAAGAATGAGCCGTTGCCCCCGCGCGCTATCCGAAGCCCGGTGTGAGCAATCTCAAACATCCGCGCGCAAGGCGCTGGCCCAATTGCGCGCCAGCCGCCCCGATTGCGCGCCGGCCCGCAGTATTGCGCGCAAAGCTTCCTTTTTGCGCGCAATCTGCCAGGGTCGTCCCCGTTGACCTCCTAAGGTTACCCGCCTGTGTGGCACCCGATGATTCTCATCCCGGGTGCCCGCACCGTGCGTTGTCTTCCCGTGCGGCCCTCCAGGCTTGCGCGAAGTGACACGCACCTATGTCCAGCATGACGTTAAACTGCATATATGTCCAGCATGACGTTAAACTGCATATATGTCCAGCATGACGTTAAACTGCATACTCGTCCAGCAGGACGTTAAACTGCATATACGTCCTGCACGACGTTAAACTGTACATCGTCCGCGCTGCAAGACGTTAAACTGCCAAGTGCTTCGTCCGGCAACCTATGCCCAGCATGACGTTAAACTGCACACCCGTCCAAGCTGCACGACGTTAAACTGCCTAGCCCCCATCGTCCGTGCTGCAAGACGTTAAACTGCCAAGTGCCTCGTCCTCAACACATGACGTTAAACTGTACTTCGTCCGGCAAGACGCTAAACCGTCCGCAACCTGATCCCGTGCTCCGCACGCAGGGTCTCCCCCGGTTTGGACGTGGCCCCCACCCGCTCGTCTCTGCAGGGATGTCGGGATTGTCCCCCTTTTGGGACGATTTAATGGGAGTGGCTTTTCCCTACGGGGGCAGGGTATTACAAACCCCTAGTTTCTCGTGGGAGGCTGCACATGTGTATCTCCATTGCACCTCCCCACTGCCGAAGCCAGTAGAGGGTCTGACTGGGATCGAGGTGTCTTTTGCTTTCGGTCCAAGTCCCTTCCAACTGAGTTTTGCAGTATCCGGGCTGCCCCAAGTGCGTAAGTCCTGACAGATTGAACTACGTGGACTTTGATCCCTGTCTTCTATACAGGGTACGTAGGAAGCCTCCCTGAGGTCCAAGCCCACCACCTGGTCGTCCCGGTCGTATTTACGTCGGTTCGTCCATCAGTGGACCCCTCCAGGGTTCACGCTTGCGTTGATTCACCTATGAATCCGCCCCTGTGGGAGACCGCCCGTGTGTATCTCCACGGTGCCTCCCCACAGCCCCCCTTTTCCATTTCCCCTTTTATCGTCCAGCATGACGTGAAACTGTGATCCACCCGGCCGTTCCATCCCCCTCCGTGCGAGGTGGTTCGGTTCAATCCTCCGCCCGGCGGCCTCGACCTCTTCGTGAGTCGGCTTGCCGACGTCCAGCATGACGTTAAACTGTATGCCCGAACTACGTTGACTTTGATCCGTGTTAACGCGCGGTACGTAGGAAGCCCCTCTGGGGTCCAAGCTCTTTACTCCATCATCCACCCTGATCCTTACCCGGGCCGCCACATCCCGGTGGGGTCATGCCACTTCACTTCACTCCACGTTACTTGGGAAGCCGCCCATGTGCTGGCCCCAGCGTCGGAGGTTCCCCGCAAGGGGTTCTGTCATCTGATCCACTTTTCGTGTTGATCGGTCCGATGCCGTCCCCGCTGGACGTTAAACTCGCGGCGTACCCCGTGTTAAACACGGGAAGCTGAGGAAAACCTCAGGTGACACAGTTCCCCGCACCTAGTACGGGATGCCTCAGGCCATCGTGCCTTCGAGAAGCCCTATTAGGGACGGAAGACAGACGTGCAGAGCCGCAGTGTTACAACACGCCCCCAGCACCCAGAGCCACCCGGCCCTCTCACCGCAGGTTGCTGCCCCGCCCAGACTCCTTGGAACGTCCGGGCGGAAGCAGCGTAATTAACCGGTGTCCATGAAGATATGGCGCCGGGAACGAGATTCACGAACATTCTTAAGTCTATGAGGGAGACCCGGATTAGGCGACAAGTTCCGAGGAGACGTCCAAGGAAGGAGAAGCCGACATCCCATCATCCCGGTTTCGATCAAGGAGCAGACGCCCCTGAATAAGGGACGGATGCCGCCCGCCCTTGGAAAGCGGGACTGCGGGACCACAAGCCGCGCGCCCATCCCCTCGGGTTGACGGGTGCACGCGCGAACGCGTCCTGGCGGAACAGCGTAACCCGACGCACATCCGCACCGAAACACATACAATACCATTATATCATGATACATTTGGGATATGATCTATTTACTTGCATCTGGAATTGTATAACAACCCATGAACCTTCTTAATTTCAGTATTTGGTTGTAAGTGATGTGCTCTCATTCTTTGAGTTATGGGATACCACCTGTGTTCCCTCTTACCTTCAGTATTGGGCTACGAAATGTGTCCCCTATTACTTTATGTCATGGTCTAGAACTCATTTACCTTCTTCTTTTCGGTCTTAGTCTACAACTTGTGTACCCTCAAACATTTAGGCTTGGGATAAAATAATTTCAAACATTGATATCGTATACAAGTTATCATTACCCAATGAATTGTATGGATATATAAGTACAATCATCTCATAATAAAATCATTCATACTTAAACACGATGATAATGAAACATTTATCACATCATGACCGAATAAATGTGATGGGTTTTACAAACATCCTATTATAATCCATGAAATGTAAAGGCTTCGAAAAACATGAAATTGTATTTTAATCTATGAAAAAAGATATGTTAAATAATCATTTCATCAAAGTCAAACCCATGAAATTATCCAGAAGCATAATATTAATACATCAAGAAATGGAATATGTCTACAAAAGAATATTCCATCAAAACATAAACCATACCGAAAATTAATATGAATGTAACCTTTGGATCATTTCCCCAAAAATAAATTAGTAACACCAATGTATTTCATTTATATAGAAAATTATATTTAAAGATATTTTAAAACCATTTCATGATGAGAATATATGATCATATTTGGAAATTTATTTTTAAAACATAACAACATTTGAGATACATTTTCATAAAAATAATATTTAAA
This sequence comes from Viscum album, assembly GCA_963277665.1. Classification (NCBI taxonomy): domain Eukaryota; kingdom Viridiplantae; phylum Streptophyta; class Magnoliopsida; order Santalales; family Viscaceae; genus Viscum; species Viscum album. The sequence continues at coordinate 21,469,540 of OY728120.1, read as the reverse complement.
ACATATATTAAAAACCTAAAAAAATATTGAAACCCATTTTTCATGAATACATATAATTGAATCTTGAAAAAAAATTTGAAACCAATTTTCCTTAAACCAAATAATGATTCTTGAAATGATTTTGAAAACCATTTCCATTGAAAACTTATAAAATTATAATGAAAAAATTTTGAACGAAATTTTATATGAATGTGTCATTTATAAAATAAATATCTAAAATATTTAAAAAAAATCTACAAAAAATAATGATTCTAATATTTTAAAGTAATTTTCAATTGAATTACTATCATGAGAGTGAGTAAATCCATATATTTCGAAAAATCCTCTTGCACTGTAAAAAGTTTAGAGAAGTGGATGACTGAAAATTGAAATAATGATACCTTTTTATAATCCATTTTGTATAAAAACATAAAACATGTGTAAAAATTTATGTTAAATATAATGGGAGAATAATATTTTTCTTGGAATCCTTTTTTAAAACATTTTATTGAATGATCATAGATTTCTGACTGAAGAGATTTGTAATGTCATACAATCTTAAAAACGTTTTAATGATAATATAATGTAACAAATTATTCAAATAATGGTACCAATTTTTTAATATATCTTGAATAAACATAAGAGTGGTATGTTTTCTATTTATTCCCAATTTGTGTTATAAAATTTCATCATAAATTACATATGTAAATAAAAATAATTTTTTCTAAAACAATAATATAATTTCTCCATGGGTTTTATAACCACCACACAAAAGTATTTTTTGGTGAAAAATATATCTATCATAAAAAATAAATAGTGAGGTGAAATTTCTTTACTTTGGTTCATGACTCTCGTCATAATTATGAAAACATCATGTATAATAAATTTATTTTCATTATAAATATTTTGTATAAAAAAATTGTTCTATCTAATACTATATATGGTTTGTTTATGACTTTATTTTTCCCTCTTGTTAACAATTTCATGTCAATGTTACACTTCATGTAACATTCAATTGATTTTTCACTTTTGTCATAATTTATTATATCATTGGTCCTTATATATATATCAATATGTATAAAATTTAAAACATGACATAAATATATTGTATATTCATTATATTTTTATTATAATAATTTATTTACTATATGTGTATTAAACAAAATACACCATTCATGTAGACGGTGTGTCACACGTACGCATGAACATTGTTATCATTTTATTATTGTATTAAATAAAATAAAGGAACTAACCCATATGTTTATATGAAAATAATAACATTAAATTAGAAATAATGTTTAATATATATCACATAATTTCACTGAACACATCCTTAATACATTTCATGTAGTGTGTTAACAAATCACATCTCTTTGAGGGAGCAGTAGTCCACACTTCCTCGAAACAAAATAATCATATTTACACAAGATGGAAAGAATATCATTATGGTATATATAATAATTATAGAAGAATATTGAAATTTTAAATAACATATATTTCATATATAAATGGATTTAAATTGAAAATTTCTGAAATTAGTGGATTTTAAGAAAACATGACCTATCATTGTTTCATGAGGTGGTAGTTCACCATACTGGTAAATATTATGTTTGTTTCCCCTTTAATGGATATCTGTTTAAATGAAGGTCAAACCCATAGAATAGGAACATCATTTTATATTTTTTATACTTCTTTTGTTTCATAATCATGGAACACTAATACTAGAGGGAGTGTAAAAATAAAATTATAAAAATGAGCTTTAGGTAGGGTATTACCACTTAATCAGGTATATACGTTTGGTTTTCACCATTGGGTGTACATTGAATGATTTATTCCGAAATTATTGCTCTGAAGTGTAATAGAGGGTTTTAGTAGTATATTTGAGAAGATATTACCTGATCATATGTGATTTGAGAGGTATAGAATTGGTTGGAGAGGAGGACATTTTATAGTGGAGGCGGAGTGGAACCCTTGTTATATTTTGACAAAGGAATTCCATAAAGGGTTTTCAAGTTAGGTGTGTCCAATAATTTTGAATCATAGATAAAATGTATTATATGTTCTATATATTGTTATAAAATATCAATTGAATAAGTTATTAGGTCTTTTTGGGTGTTCAATTATGTTTTATTACGTTGTTAACCTAATTTTTCTCTTAATTGTTGTAAAAAATTCCCATCAATTTAAATATTATTTTTGGTCAAAAAAATAGTTGAACATAATATTTAAAATAAATTTTTTTTATTACAAGTATTTCTTCAATTATTTCAAATGTAAAAAATAAGTGTTAAAAAATAATTAAAATTTAATCCCACAGACGATATGAAAATTCATGTTTTTAAAATAAAAATTTCAAAATGTTGGAAAAGTTTGTATACTATCTTTCAATGTGAAATTGATTCCAATGACCTGAATTCAGATTAATTGATAAAAATAATATATTATTAAAATTTATATCAATTTAAAAATATAATTTTTCTATATTAGAAAATTATATAAAATAAATTTAAAATAAAATTATAATTTTTAACTATTCATTAAAAATGAAACCTTAAAGAAAAATACAAAAAAATCATAACATAATTTTAATGATCTTTCTCAACTATAATGTTTATTTTTGACATATTAAATCTATAAATAAAAAATAATGTATTTAAAATTTGTTTGATATTTAGAGGCTATAAAAATTCCTCAATAAAAATTTAGGGTTTTAAATAAAGAATTATGTTTGTTCATATATTTTTTCAATAAAATATAAAAAATATTTTATTGAATATATAACATAAATATAATATTATTACAACTCACCAATTGATATTAAATTAATTTATATTACAAAAATTATTGGTGACTATAAAAATATTAATGATTCCCTTTATATTAAATTTCTTTTCATCTTCAATTTTAATTAATTAGTGGACCATAAATTCATATTTTATTTTTGTTGAACATATATTTTCATAAATTAGATTATATTATTCCTAAAAAATATTTTAATGGCTAGGTTATGTATTATTATATTAAATAATTACATTTTAATAATATATTATTTTTTGGTAAAACTCACTCTTATGTGATACACAATCCATCTATGAAAGTCATTATTGTTTGTAAAGGATTCTAACATTAGTGTTCCTTATAGGAAAAGATAAAATTATTGTTGTGTGTAATGAATAATTCACTTGGTGTTGTTCACAACAAAAGAAAAAAAATATTTCATTAGTATAAAATAAATAATTTTCAGTGTTGCATGAATTGTATAAAATCAGGAAGGTTAAATTAAATAAATAAAATATAAAATCCCAAAATATTATGGTGTACATTCTATCACCATTTGAATGAATTTCTTTCTCTAAATTAATCTTGGTGATATAATTTTTAATACATTGAAGTTTCAATAATAGAAAACCACATTATAAACATTAATTCTATAACTACTCATTAAAGAGAAATTTGGAACCATAATGATTACCCATTGTAACATATACACTGGTTTCCACATAGAAGAAAAATTGTGGGATGTGAAAACATAGATGTGGAATAGGAATATAACTATCATGTTCTGATGGATAGTGATAGTGAACATCATTAAAAAAATGTTAATGGCCACAAAGCCAGCAATTTTTTATTGGATTTATTTACCATTTATGAATAAAATATCACCAATTGGACTTTTTATAACTAATTTACACTATAAATATTTATCTAATAATGATGGTGAAATATTCATTCTTGATGCACTAACAGGGCTTGAGTCCCATGATATTCTATCCCATTTATCATGAAAATATTGATCTTAGATCAATTTTTCCAATATGTATAAATCATAATATTGTTATATATTAATTTAATATCAAAAACATCATCTTAATTTTAACTTATGTCAATCCATAAACGGTTGAACTTTAGCAATTTCAGAAGATCAAATTCCAGGACATTAGAAAGATTCTCATGAAATAGGATTAACATTTACCACTCAAATATCATTAGGAATATCTTGTTTGTAATATTCTAAACATGTGAATGGACACATTTTATAATCCCTTTAAGCATGGTAATAACCTAACATACCATTAATGTCACGACCCCCACCCCCAAACACAATGTGTACTCCTCCTAGGCCGACAATGTGAGAAGGGAGACAATTACCCCCTGAGTACCACCTCCAGTAGCCTCGTGTTGGTGAATATAACCTAGGGTATAGTAAACAGAAAAATGGGAGGCATTACCCTCTAAGAGAACATGTTCATAATAGATATATGATAAACACCAACCAACACCAACTAAACCAACAAGATAAATTAAATACCAAGTACACATATGAAATGTCATGAAAAACTACTACAACTGAAAGGTGAAAATATGAAAGTACCCAAAAAAGAAGTAAAATAGAAGAAATAACAAGCCTGAACTTCTCATGTAACTGGAATCTATTAGTAACAATCCTGATGTCCATACTTCTCCAATTTACCAGAAAAAAAGTTTATATATACATAGGGTGAGTATAACAGTATACTATGTAGTATACTCTCTGAAGTCTCTCATGCAAATGTAAAGACAACATTATACATCACAGTGAACAACAAGGGAAACTAGCTCATCACCTAAACTGGTATACAAAGTTCAAATCCTCACTATGTTTACTCTCACCACGAAATTCAAACAAGAACATATCATATAATAAATAATATCTAGGGCACCCCGCTACTACTTCCCCTCTGATTTTCCATGTTTTCCTCAACGTCGCACGTCCTGAGCATGTCTCTCAAAAAAGGCTTGTCTGCAGACACATGGACGAAGCACCAAAACATGCACCTCATGCAACAAGATCACCACTTCCATGTATGTAAGGTAACCAGGTATATTCTGGGAGCCACCACAGCCCACATAACATGTACCATACGTTGTGTATTATACCTCAAGCCATTACAGCTCATTCACTGAGTAAGGATCCTCAAGCCATCATAACATATACATGTTACAGCTATAGTAGTCCATATGAAACTATATCGGTATTATATGTGTGTGAATAACCACAAGCCATTACAACCCTCTACACACATATATGCATAAATCTAACCACTACACCTACCAGAAGAAGTAACTACCCCGAAAGGAGTCATGGGCCAAAGGGGGTATTCAGCCATCCATCCTCCCACCAGAATGATGGGGAAAACACCACGCAGGGCTCAGAATCCCAAGGGTGTCCGTTTCCCTTACTGGAAGGGTGGGGTAGCACATAGAAACACAAAAAGTATAGAATATACTATATCCCACAACCACACTATGGGAATAACATATTCTTAGACTCAACTACAGCTAACGTCTCTCAGACTTCGGGCGGCCACTTGTAAGACTGGGTATCCTATATGTATACAACCATTTAAAGAGATTTAAAACATTATTTCATTCAATTTTTATCTATTTCACTTTACGATAATTAATTCATTAAACATTAAATAACCAATAACAATTCCACATTAAATTTAATTAGCATCACACCCAATGTACATTGTTCCTTCAAATAACAACCCCAGCATTGTGCCACAGCAAGCTCAAAAACCCATTGGTTAACATCATTTATGCAATTATTTATTTACATCATCACATTCCCATATTCCCAAGCATTATAGAAAAAACTTATATGCTTATAAACACAATGGGGATCAATACAGTGAGTAAATGAACTACTTGTAGAGTCTTTTCCACGTATAGAAAGAGCGTAGACCCATTCTCCCTTGGAAAGATAAACACATAAAGCATGTGGAATAGCCAATGCATCATCGACCCTTCATAATAAGGGTATGTTAGACCAACTCTCTTGAGAAGTGGGGAGTAGTAAAGCAAATAAACATCCTACAAGAATCAGAAAGCATCCAAACATTCACACCAAACATATTCCATCATCCCTGGTGTCCCCCCAGACACCCACATTCATAACCCATTGCATCTCACCACTCTATACTTCAACTACTACAATAATCAATAAGCTTCCATTCCCCCATATATTACAATTGAAATCCAGGCACACAACATAACACAAGAAACAGGAAAAACAAACATCATATCAAATGGGATCATGGCCCTTAAACAACCAAGAGGGTAACTCAGAACCATAAAAGGCATTGTCTTTTATCAATCCATCAGTTCTTTAATCCATCTTGGATTAACCTATTTATTAATCATATGTTCCAACATTATGATACCTAAACAATATGCTACCACAAATAATTAAACATGATTAGTACACCATTTTAATTAACATCAAATAACAACAAGAAGAACAAGATTCATTTACATTCCTATTAATTATGAGCCAAAGAATTATAAATTAATTCCATTTTACATTCATTAACAATTTCCATCAATAACGAACACCTATACGAATAAAGAATTTATATCACTCTATCTAGCCAAACAAGAGTCAAAACATATGATCAATATCAAGTAATTTATCCAGTTCAAATATTTATTATGTCAATCTACATTGTGATCTACTGGGATAAGAAATCCTAACTATACAGTTTCACATAAAATAAAATAGATGCAATGAATCCACTGCGTCAAACTATTCTTATCGTTTTTTTAGAAGAATGATCCACACAAAGAATCATGATCGCCTCCTCTTGTGACAACTGTTTCCACCTGAGGATGATGTGGTACGACCACACCAACAGATACCCAAGAAAACCAAATTTGAATTATAGAGATCACATACCATAATAGGGAAACGCGATACAGAAGGAGACGAACCCAAAATAAAGGTGATAGATCATACCTTTTACTGAAGATTAATCGATACTTTTGGGTTGCATCAAAATAGAGCCGAACCAATCATAGGAGGAATGTTTGATTTCACAACCCCTAAGTAATAGAATGAATGGTTCTATTATCTCATAGCCATGAACATGGTGTAAGAGCTATGGAGGATGATATCTCATCCCTTTAGATGATTTAACAGAGTGGTGGTTTGTGATATGCTAGGTTTTCCATTAAAACTGGATCAAATTAAACCACATAGTTTGACCATGTAAAAATGTCCTGAGCCTTAGGATAAATTAATATTGGAGTTATGGACTTTTTAACGGCATTAGAGTCCTTTAAATTAGTTTATAAACGCATTTTACAACATATGAAATGTCAAAGGGGTGAAACTTTATGATGCTAGAAACACTATTCACGAATTGAAAATTTAGCCAAGGAAATAGAGTTTACCGATATAGGTAACTGATATAGGGCACCGATAGACCTCACCATTTTGGAAACACTGTTCACAAGCTCAAAATTTGGAAAAGGAAAATAGAGGTTACCGATAGAACTATTCATTGATGGAACTGTTCATAGGATTGGATATTTTGAAAATGAAAAAGTTACCGATAGAGGTTACTGATAGAACTATTCACCCCTAAAACTATTCATAGAATTGGAAATTTTGAAATGGAAAGAGAGGTTAGAATTAAAGGTTATTGATAGAAATGATCACCGATGGAACTGTTCATAGAATTGGAATCATTGAAATGGAAAGAGAGGTTACCGTTAGAGGTTACTGATAGAACTTTTCACCGACAGAACTATTCATAAAATTGAAAATTTGGCAATGGAAAGAGAGGTTACCATTAGACAAAACTGATAAAATTATTCACTAATGGAACTCTTCATAGAATATTACAATGGAAATTTTTCACAAAGTGTCACAGATGGAACTATTGATAGAAGGTTACAGATGAAACTGTTCTCCTAATGTCTCTGATGCACTGTTCACATAAGGTTACCATTGCACTGTTCATAACTATCTACCATTTAAATTGTTCACCGAACAGGAAAATTGGCAATGTTTTGTGGATAATTCACCTTGACCCCAAGAACCACCTCATACACCTGATTTTATCAATGTAATGGAAAAGAGTGTTCTAGGAAATTTCATCAGATACCTCTCAAAATACTCTCACCCTCTAGAATTCAATACCCATTTAATGAGAAAACGATACGGGGTCTAAACAACCACCCACCGAGATACCTCTCAAAAGAGAGGAAGACACAAGAGAAACAAAATAAATCCATTCTATAAACATGGATGGTCTATAACCAAAAAGGGGACATTGTTACATGAATAGTGTCAAACACCAATCAAATCTGGGTACGAATCATGTATTTGTGACTCATGTTCCCTAGAACTCTCCTCCATGCCACTGTGTCTCTACAAGACACGAACCAATGGGATAGATCTCCCACACAAAACCTTATCTTTATGGTATTGGATCTCCCCAGATCACTCCTCGAAGGTCGCATCATCATTAACATCGATCTCTCCCCAATTGATGATGTGAGAGTCATCATGAAGATAATGATGGAGCTGTGATACATGGAAATCATGTTGTACCCAACTCATATGCGTGGGAAGTGATACTCAATATTCCATAGCTCCGACATGAGCTATCACCTCAAAAGGACCACAAAACGGGGAGAAAGATTACTTCCATGACCAATCCTTTGCTGTCCATGATGTGGAGTCACCATCAGAAAAATGTGGTTTCCAACATCAAACTCGAAGGTCCTACTTATTTGATATGAATATGATTTCTGATGATCATATTCTATCTTAATCTTCTCATGAATCACCTGAACCATCTATGTTGTATTCTATACTAGTTTCGGTCCGATAATTACTGACTCTCTAACCCCAATCCAGCACAGCAGAGAACAACAAGGTTGACAATAAAAGGGTTCAAAAGGGTCCATTCTGATGGTGGCCTGAAAAATATTATTTCAAGAGAACTCCCCTAAGGGTATGTTCCTCATCCACAAAGCACAAAAATCAAGGACACAAGAACATAAAATTTCTTCAGGAGTCTTGATGGTCTGCTCTGTCTGACCATTCATCTGAGGATGAAAAGCAGTGTTAAGGCATAACTGAGAACCAAAATCATGATGGAGCCCTCACCACACACATGAGGAAAAGCAAGGATCATGGTCAGAAATGATCGTCCTTGGGAATCCATGATTCCTCACCACCTCCTCTAGATACAACCTCGAGACAACTTCCACTGAGATCAACTCCATGATTGCTATAATGTGGGATTATTTTGTTAAATGATCTGCTACCACCGAAATAGAATCATATCCTCTCTGAGATCAAGGTAATCAATAAAAAATTACATTGAGATTTCATCCCACTTCTAATAAGGAATATCTAATGGCCGAAGCAGGACAATAGGAACATGGTGTTCACCCTTCACCTTCTTTCAGACCAAACATCAAAACACAAACTCTGCAACCACATGCTTCAGCCCAGGCCACCAAAACTGGCTCCCCAAGGCTCGGTACATGTTTTCCACACTTGGATGCACCACTAAAGGTGAACTATGGAACTCTATGAGAACCATCTCACACATTATCAAAGGAACAAATATCCTTCCATGATGTAACACTTGGTGTTGTTCATCCTCATACCACCAATCAGGGGCCTCACAAAAAATAGCTCGGTCACTCCAGACCTCCACCACTAGATCCCCCAACTAGGACTCTTCCTCCTTCTACACAAGAGATGACTGTACCGTTATTTGAAAAAGACAAGATCTGCCCCTAACTTCTCCCATATCAGGATGTAATACTGGAAGTTCTTCCATTACTCTCTAGGAATCACCGGATTCATGCACAGCATCACTACGTGACATTTGAATCTGTGCATCAGCTGCAAAATTCCCCTTTCCAGGAGTATATGAAATTTCGATGTCATATTCCTCTTTGAAAACCATCCACCGACACTGTCATATGTTCATGTCACGCTATGAGAAAACATACCTTAAAATCGTAAGATCGGTGAAAACCACAAAGCGCTTTCCAATGAGTTAATCTCTCCATGACTTCAGAGAAAACACCACAGTTGCCAACTCATGATCATGTGTGTCATAGTTAAGTCAATGGGGAAAGAACTACTAAGACCCATAAGAAACAACTGATCTGTGCGACATGAGAAAAAAACCTATCCCTAGATATAAAGCATTTCTGAAAAAATAAAACTGAACTCCCTCTACTGGAATAGAAAGAACTGGAGCACATACTAACTACTCCTTTAGATAATCGAATGCTACCAAACACTAATCAGTCCATATGAAATCTCAATAATTCCTGGAAAATGCTGTCAGAGGACTTTCAACTCAATAGAAATTTTCTACGAATCTCTTGTAGTAGCCTGCACGACCAAGGAAACTTCATACCTATGACACTATCTTGGGGGATTTCCAAGACATAACTACTTCTATCTTTGATGGATCCACATATACTCCATAATGGGACACAACATATCCCATGAAATGGACTTATTGATCCCAAAACTCACATTTCAACATCTTCCCAAATAGCTGATGTTGATGACAAACACCCAAAATGGAGTGTAGTTTTTTTTCATGCTCTTCCTCAGACATGGAGTACATGAGTAATTTATCAATGAAAACCACCATGAACATGTCTAAGAACTCCCAGAACACAGTTTTCATCAATCCCATGAACATAGATGGAACATTTTTTATGCTGAACAACATTAAAACGAACTCATAATTCCCATGATGACATTGGAAAGCAGTCTTTAGGATTTCCTCATCTTCACACGAATCTGATTATATCCTGACAGAAATTCTATCATTTAGAACCATCTTGAACCATTAACCTGATTGAATAAAACATTATTGTGTGTAAGAGGATTGTGACTCTTTACAGTCACATTCTTTATGTGATGATAATCAACACACAACCGCAAACTACCGTCAACCTTCTTTACAAACAAAACTGGTGAACCCAACGATCACACACTGAGCTGAACAAAACTGCACTATAATAGAACATCAAGATGTATACGTAGCTCTTGTAAATCAGAAGGGTCCATCATATATGGATACATAGAGACAAGATACACTCCTAGTTATATCTAGATCCCAAACTCGATCTCTCGTCGAGGGGGTAATGCTACAACCTCTTATAGAAAGAATTCAAGGAACTCTTCTATGACCCTAGGAAATTCCAACTGCTAATCCTATGATGATCTCAACATCATATCAGCCATCATGGATGATAATGATGGAATGTGCCTATGACCCATCTGAGGATCTCACTCACCATCAAACACCACCGGCTCTCCATCCTCACCAAATAAAATGGCCTTCTTCTTGATGTAATCCACAATATCTAGAACCGAATACATCCAATACATGTCGTGGATGAAATCATATGGTTGTATTCGTAATCATAGGAAATATCCCCATGAGTGGTGCTACCCCAAAACTAGATCACAGTTTCTAACTACTTCAAACAATTCAGCACTACCTCCAACTAGTGTAGTCATCACCAAGGGCACTGGAAGCCTCTCTACCTCAATTATCAAAGCATGGACAAGGTTAGGTGATATGAAGGAGTGTGTCTCTCCTGAATCAAACAAGGCATACACCATGGTAGAACACAAGTAATGGGTACCTCAAACAATGTATGGCTCACCTGGAGCTGGAAACACTGGTGAATGAAGCTGACCATGACCATCTCCAAGGCCTCTTTGACACTTATGAAGACTACCACCATGACCGAACTCTGCTATCTGAGGATAGGGAGTGTCACGAGGATGTCCACTACCTTCCCCATCTACCATCTATTGAACTATAGCTGGTGAATCATGTTGTTGCTGCCTCTGCTAGAACTACTTCAACGAAGGAACCTAAAGCGGAAAACCTGGTGCACGTTGTCTACTCTGAAATGACGGGCACTCTCCCGGCTGATGACCTCAACCACCAAAAGACAAAAATCACCTTATTACTATGAATATTACTTTGAGTTTTTTCCTCTAGTGAAACAAGATGTGAGGGGCTGGGACCTATCCCTGAATGAAAGGAACCTCTTCTACCGTGAAAATCGGGAACCCGTGACTACAACTCTACTTCAGGAGGAATCATGATGACTCCCCTATCGGGTTGATCTTGTTCTAGCCAATGTCCTCTCGATGACCACTGTCCTTTCCAGCACCTCAGTATATGTCATCATCATTAATGGGGGGGACCTAGCTCTAGATCTCTGGATGCAATGCCTCCTCGAAATGCCTCACCCCAGCCTCATCATCTGGAAACATGTTAGAAGCATATCTTAAAAGGATCATGAAATGGATTCAAAACCCTCACACACTAGAGATCCTCTGTCTAAGGGTATAAATCTCTTGGTTAATGGATGCCTTCACTATTGAAGAAAGTAACTAGACCCAAAACATGTCTCAAAACATCCCCCATGAGATTGATGACTCCTTGCGATCCCTGAGAAATAAGAACCACCACTTCCTCCCTACTCTATGCATCATGGACCTAACCAAGGAAACCATGTTCTCCTTCTGTGCACGGATAGAAAAAAAATCGTATCTCGACCCCCTCAAACCGGTATTTTGTGACTACATCTGAAACGGATCCCTTATACATCAATAAAATATGGCTCTAAATCACTCGGTGTGACCTCCTCCATGTGTCATCATCGTCAACATCTACATTGCGGCGATCTGCTGGCACAACCAGCTGGACATCTTCTATTCGATCCTGACGAGGATGTTGACCTGGAGCCACACCTGAAAATTAACAAATAGTTTGAGCTAATAAACCTGGAATATGGAAGATCCAACATTAATTAAATAAATTTTTTCTTTCATTGATTTTATGTTCACTTATCCCAAGGTCCACCCATTCAAACACAAGAACAAAGAAAAATGATGCATGATCCTTTCGTAGGTCTCTAGCATTCAAATAGTATCACCTTGTTTAGTAGACATTGTAATCTTAAGGGTCTGTACATCAGATCATAGGGGTCCCTAAACACTTGTGTCACAGCCAGTCTCCAATGTTTACATCACTTTCAAAATGTGAATGACATTGTTTCCCTACCTACCCATGCAACCTCACCTGTGCCTAACTCCAAAATCCATCCTATCCCCCAAGAATACCTCTATTACTACACTATCACGACCCCCTCCCCACAAAGTGTACCCCTCCTAGGAAGAAAATGTGTGAAGGGAGATAATAACCCCCGAGTCCTGCCTCCAGTAGGCCCCAGGTTGGGGACAAGCACTGACGGTATAGAAAACACACAAATGGGAGACATTACCCTCTAAAAGAACACATGAGGAAGAGAGATAAGATAGACACCAACCAACTCAAGCTCAACCAGTACGATGAATTAAATACCAAGTACACATATGAAATGTCATGAAAAATTACTACAACTAAAAGGGGAAAAACTGAATTTAAAAAAAGGAAGTATAACAGCAGCAACGTCATGCCCGAACGGCTCCTCAAACCGCAATCTAGTAGTAACAAGCCTGATCTCCAACATGCTCCAAGTGACCTAAAAAGATGTTTATATATACATACAGTGAGTATAAATGTATTCTCAATAGGATCCTCCCTGAATCCTGTCATTCAAAAGTAATTAAAGCATTCTTAAGCATAGTGAAAAACAAGTGGAGCTAACTCGTCACGTAAACATGTATACAATGTTCCCAGCCTCACCATGGCTACTCTCACCAAGTAAAAAATAAAAACATATATCATATAATAATGAATATCAAGGGTACCCCACTACTACTTCCACACTGGTTTGTCACTTTTCCCCAACATCACACATCCTAATCACCTCTCTCCAAAAGGATTGTCCACAGACACCTGGGCGAAGAACCACAACATGCTCCTCGTGCAAAAAAATCACCATTTCCATGTAATAAAAGTAACCAGGTAGTATCTGGGAGCCACCACAACCTTCATAACATGTATCATATGTCGAGTATTATACCTCAAGCATTACAAGCCCTACATTGAGTAAGGATCATCATGATATTAAAGACAATACATGTTACACCTATAGTATTCCATATGAAACTATTACCAAAATATATTGGTGGGAATAACCACAATCCATTAGATCCCTCTACACATATATGGGAAAAACTAACTGATGCACGTACCAGCACAAGTAATTACCAGGAGAAGAGAGTGAGGCCAAAGGGGGTAGTCATCCATTCATCATCCCACCCGAATGTTGGGGAAAACACCCCTAGGGCTCAGAATCCCTGGGGTTTCATTTTCCCATTCTGACAGTGTGGAGAAGCATATAGAAACACAAAAATTAAAGAATACACTATAGTACACAACCACAATATGGCCATAACCTAGTCTTCAACATAACTTCAACTAACTTCTCCTGGACTCTGCGCTGCCACTTGTAAGACTATGTATCATATAAGCACAAAACCATTTAAAGAGATTTAAAACCTTATTTCATTCACTTTTTATCAGTTTCACTATAAGTTAATTAAATCATTAAACATTAATTAAACAATAAAAATTCCACATTAAATTTCATTAGCATCACACCAGAAGTACATTGTTCCTTCGAATCACAACCTCATCTTTGCGCCTGAGAAAAATCCAAACCCCATGGGAAAATATAATTTATTCAATTATTTATTTACATCATTACATTCCCATATTACTAGGAATTTTAGAAAAACATTATAAGCTACTAAACATAAGGGGGATCACAACGGTTAGTAGATGAATAACCTGACGAGTCTTTTCCCCATATAGTAAGAGTATAGACCCATTCACCCTTGAGAAGCTAAACACAGAAAGCACTAGGAAAAACTGTGCATCTTATCCCATTTAGGAAGAAAGATATATAAGACCATCTTCCTTGAGAATTGGGGAGAAGTAAAACAAATAAACAACCAATAAGAATCACCATGCATCAAAACATTCACATCGAACTCGTTTCATCATCCCTTGTGCCCTCCCTGACACCCAAATGCATATAATGATGCATCTCATCACTCTAGTAGTCAATTGCTGCCATAATAAATAGGCATCCCTACCCCCACATATCAAAACAGCCATCTATGCTCACAACACATCACAAGCAGCATAAAAAATTAACTTCATATCAAATTGGCACTTAGACCTTAAACAACCAAGATGGTAACATCATACCATACAAGGGATTATCTTTTATCAAACCATCTGTTATATAATCTATCATGGAATAACTGATTTTTTAATCATAGGTTCCAACATTGGAAAACCTAAAGTGTATGTTATCACAAACAATTAAACATTCTTGCTGCACAATTTTGATTAACATCAAATTACAACAAGATGAACCCCATTATTTAAATTTCTCATTATCATTAGTCAAACCATTATCAATTAATTCTGGATTATCTTCTTTACCAATTTCCATGAAGAATGAATAGATATAAAATGCACGAATAGATACCACACTATCTACCAAAAAAGAGACAAAACATATGATCGATATCAATTTATTAATTCGGTTTAAATATTTATTATGTCAATTCCATTGGGATCTAGTGGGATAAAACATGATAACTATAAAGTTACACATAAAATAAAAGATAAGAAATTAATATCGTACCTCAAACAGTTCTTGTAGTTTTTTATACAAGAACGATCAACACAAATAAGGACAATCACCTCCTCCTATGACAATTGTATCAACCTGAGGATGCTGTGTTACGATCACACCAAAAAAAAAAACCAAATAAAACGCCATTAGAATTATAGAAATCACATACCATAAGAGGGAATATGGAAATATATGGAGACTAACCCAAAATAATGGTGATAGATCATACCTTACACCGATGATTGATCAATACTGTTTGGAAGCATCAAAACTGAGAGGAACCAATCCTAGGAGGAAAGTTTTATTGCACAACCCAAATGGAAAATAATGAAAGGTTCTAGTGTCTCCTAACCGAGAATATAGAGGAAAAACCAAGGAGGAAGATATCAGGTCACTTTAGAAAATATAACCTAGTGGTGGTTTAAGATGCACTACGTTTTCCATTAAAATAATATCGAATTTAAACACATGGTTAAACAATGTAAAAACATCCTGAGCAATAGGATAAATTAATATAGGAGTTATGACCTTTGAATTTGCTTTAGATTCATTAAACTGATGTTTTAAATGCACTTTATTTCAATAGAAACATTAATGGTGCGAAACTATATGATGCTTGAAACACTATTCATGAACCCAAAATTTGGCAAAGGAAATAGAGGTTGCCAATAGACCTCACCCTTTTGGAAACACTGTTCACTGACTCAATATTTTTCAAATGAAATATATGTTACCAATTGAAATATATATTGACGGAACTATTAATTGAATTGGAAATTTGGCAAAGGAAAGAGAGGTTTCCATTAGAGTTTTCCAGTAGAACTGTTCACCAATGGAATTGTTCCTTGAATTGGAAATTTAGCAATGGAAAAAGAGGTCAGCATTAGAGGTTACGAATAGAACTGTTCACAGATGGAACTTTTCATAGACTTTGAAATTTGGAAAAGGAATGAGAGGTTACCATTAGAGGTTACCGATAGAATTTTTCATGGATGAAACTGTTCATAGGATTGGAAATTTGGAAAATGAATGAGATGTTACAATTAGACTTCACCGATAGAACTGTTTACTAATGGAACAGTTCATAAAATATTACTGATGACATTGTTCACCAAGATTCACCGATAAAACTATACACAGAATGTTACCGATGACACGGTTCATCTAAGGTCACTGATTCCCTATTCACAGAAGGTTCTGTTGCACTGTTCACAACTGTCTACCGTTCGAATAGATCATCGAACTGGAAAATTGTCAAAACATTGGGGATAAATCTCCTTTACCTCTTGAATCACCTCATTCTACTTATTTTTGTAATGGAATGCACAATAGAGGTCTGGGTCATTACAATTAATCCTTTTTGGAAAATATGTGTGCTTCCTTATTCCAAGGAACACTAGATACATTAATTTAATCAAAGATATTTTTAAACATCATTCTCGATGACATATTCAAATTTTCCAACAATCAAGTCCATGTAAATATTTACATTCTAAAATAATTATTAGTATCCAATATATATTTATTCAAATATCATTATCTCAATTTTAGAGATTAATTATTAGTTACATTCCCTAAATCAAAATATCAACTTCATATGAAATCACTTTTTTATGACTTCCTCACCATTCAACAGTTCCTTTTTCAAAACATAATTAAAACATATTGTGAAAATACATTTATATTTCATGATTAATATAAAATAATTTTTTAATTACAAATCATAAATACTAAATTCTTCTAAAATTATTCTAAATCCATTAATCATTCTTTATATACTTATTCTTTTATAAAAAATTCCTGGAATATGAAATATGAATCATTTGATAAGGTTCCACTACATCAAAATAATCATGCTTCTTATTTTTAATGTAATTAATACTGTAATAATGTTATATGCCTTTCACAGGTCATTTATGGTTTCTTTATCATCATATGTATAATTAATACTCATACCAGATTCCTAATTATATTTATGAGATATTTAATTGGAAAATAGATTCTCAAAATGCCCATACTATCCTAATATAAAATAATAATTGTTAACCAAATTCCTTATAGTTCACTCTATTTATGAAAAACACAATTAATTTTCTGAGAAACATTTAACATATTAAGATACCATTTAATCCTTAGAATTACATATTGTGTTTTTAAATCATGGATCCTACTTTTTTAATATATGAATCCTTATTTTTTTCCTATGTTATTCATATTAATCCTCGATATAAATCTTTTTGGATGGTTCTTATAGTGTTTGTGAGTTATACAAGAATATCTCCAAGGAGTGTAAAATATGATGTGAAGTAAATCCCATTGTCATGTACATGTTTACAGGTAGTCTGGACTGGTGCACCTTATTAATGTTATTATCCATAAGTACAATTGTGAAAGTCCCACATCAATGGTAGTATCTAGACTAGGATGTATCTCTAGGAAACCACTCACTATATTCATTACCAAAATTCTGGGAAATTTTCTGAAATAATAAATCATACTTATACGTACCCTTAGAGACTTCCCTACACATATTCCATGAAATATACCTAGGGATATCACTAATTTTTCCTCATCATAGTACCAAAATGATAATTAATACCAGTCTATGATACAAACTACAACAGCTCATTCTTGACATTTATTAACATTACATTACTTTTCAGTATACTTATAACATTGTAAAAATAGATTCTCAGTTACCATACTAATTAGTGACTATGTAAATAGGGATACATAAACAAATGTCCATGAGTGAGAAAATTTATCTGTAATTAGGTTCTCTATGTCTATAACCCTTCATTAAAAAATTAAACCTAATACATATCTTTATAACCTAGTGAAGGAAACATAAAAAATAACGATATTAGAATCTCAGTATGTATAAATAATGGAGACATGTCAGCATTAATTGGATCATTGGGGTATAAGAATGTGTTCATAACATTAGGAGATCATATCATTCATATAAAATATCATAAACAGGAATCATTTCATGATGAATGAATAATCATAAGACATTAATTCTATAGAAATAAATAATACAATTAATGAAATCATAAAATATTAATAAAACATGTAATTGTGGAATACATATAAGAATAGAAAATTTTATGTTAAGGATACCAACCATGACCTTTATAACTTATTAGGATTAGTATATAACAAATGTAGTATCTTCGGGTATGGGATAACGACCCTTGTAACCTATAACATTCAATCTTGGCCTTACTCCATTTTTACCTCTTACTATCAGTCATGGGATACAACATGTTTGACCTCTTACCTTTAGTCATGGAATAGTGCTCATGTGCCATCATACATACAGTCTTGGACTAAAAACCGTGTACCTAATTGTTTTTAGGATTGCACTACAATATGTGTACACACATGATTTTAGTCTTGGGCCACAACTTGTGTACATTTGAGATAAAATAAAACATATCTTCACCCAATGCATTAAATAGAGATAAATCTCCCTCCCATCTCATAATAAAACCATTCTTACATGTTCCAGAAGATATTTAAACTTTTATCGCATCATGTCCTTTAAAAAGTGATGGGTTTTATAGACATCTTATCTTAATCCCATGAAATGAAATTGGTATAAAAAATATTTAATCATATTTTAAAATGTGGAAAAAGATAGGTTTCCAAATAATATCCTCAAATCCTAAACTATGAAAATAACCATGTCTCACAAGATTAAAACCTAGAGAAGAGTAACGAGTTTCATAAACATCTATCCATAAAAACATAAACCATTTAGATAAATAATATGAATTGATACTTCTTATCATTTACCCATAAAGTAAATAGTAACATCAAAGGATTTCATAATTGATGGAAAATAATTTTAAAAGGTCCATTAAAACAACTTCTAATGGATAATATCATTTCTTCTTTGGATAATTATTTTTAAACATAAAACCATTTTAGAAATATTTTCATGAAAATAAATATGAAATTTAATAAAGAAATGTTGAGAACATTTTTAAAACAAAGTTCAAATGAAATTAATAAAATAATATTGAAAAAATTGAAATCTAATTTCATTGAAGACATATAAAAGATGGTTTAAAACATTTATAAATACTTTTTCCTAGATAAATTATAAACGAAAAATGAAAATATAAGGAAATCAAATTTCTTTGATAACTTTTAAAAGATTCTTGAAATCATTTTGAAAACCATTTTCCTTGAAAAGGAAATTATTTTTTTTCCAGAATAATTTGAAATAAATCATTAAAAAAACATAATTTTCATCATTTAATTAAATAATCATGGTATTTATGGTCATGAATGTGGTTAAATTCAAAAATGTTAAACATTCATTTTTCCTCATAAACTGTTTAAAAAATATCTCTATTCGAAAAAGATATGAATGTTACATATTGAAAAAACATTGATTAAAAATTAAAAACATTGAAAATATGAAATTTAGTGATCATTTTATAATAATATAATTTTTTTGGAATCCTTTTAAAATACATGGTATTGAAAAAACACATATTTCAGATGGATGAGAGAGTAAAACTCATACATTCTTAAAAACACATTCATGATAATATATAATAAAGTGAGAGTGAAATAATGGTTTCAATATATGAATTTATATTTAATAATAAGATGATATGTAAACTTGTGAGTGTTCATGAGATATTTATCATAAGATTTCATCAAGGGAAGAATAATCATAAACAATAATAAAACATGGTCAGACTATTTAAAGTAACTATTATAACATGGTAACATTGAACCATCATTCCCATTTATGAAAATGAAATTACATAAATCTCAAAATATCATTAAAATAATTATAACGATTATATAATATTTCAATGGTACTATATACACCTCAAGGAAGTAATATTTGTGCATAATATGGCATTTGTCTCATTAAAAGTATATAAATAAAAAAATATACAAATTTTGTATCTTTTATAACATAAAACCCACAAATAAAATATCATAAAATATATTTAAAAATACCCATGAATAGTATAATACACATATAATTCATCCGGGTTCAGTATTCCACAACACAAAACTATTTGGTGGTCAATAAAGAATGTATATCATGGATGTAATAAGTGGGATGAAATGCACATACCTTGTGTCCTAAATCTAGTTATAAACATTAAATATTCCTATATAATAAATAAATTTTTATTCAAAAGCATTTACAGAATTATATTCTTATATATAATAATATATATGGTGTTATTATGACTTTATATTACCTTCTTGTTAACAATTTCATGTTAACGTTACTCTTATGGTAATATTCACTTTGTTTATCTCTTATGTCATTATTTGTTTTGTCTTTGGTCCTTATACATATATCAAGATTTATATAATAAAAAACATGATATAAATATTATAAATATTAATTATATTTTTGATGTAATAATTTATATAATAGATAAATATTAAATTGATTACACCATTTATTGTGATAGTACAATGTAAATATGCATGAACGTTGTTTCCATTTTATTTTTGTATTGAAAGATTGAAATTAAATGACATGTTAATGAATATGTATATAATAAAATTATAGTAGAATTATTATTTAATATATATAATATATGTTCACAAAACACATCTTTAATATATTTCATCTATTATGTGAATGATTCACATTGCATTGAGGCAGTGGTTGTCCACAGTTCTCAAATGAAATTATTGTATTTACACAAGACGAAAAGCATAATGGTATGTTGTGAATTAAAATTACATAAATATAAATAAATTATATATATCATATATATAATATATAAATATATTTTACATTATAACTTCCACCATGATATGTGGAAAAGGAAAAATGAACAATCATAGTTTCGTGAGGATGTAGTTTATCATACACATAAACAGTATGTCATATTCACATTAGATGGAAGTGTGTATAAGTTCTGGTAAAAATAGTAACCCACAAAATGATAATATTATTATTATATTTGTGTTTTCATATAATCATTAAATAATAAAATTTTAGGGAGTGAATAATGGAAATAAAACTACAGGAGCTTAAGGGAGTGTGTTACCTCCTAACCGGGTAGATCCTTTGGGTTAGTCCAAAGGGATTTTTTGAAGGGAGTTCTAACAAAATAAATGTGTAAATGGGGAAGGGAGGATTTTATGGAGTATGTTTTAAGAGATATTGGGAAAACCTATGTGTTTTGAGTGGTGTGTTGATGTGGGAGGAGATATGGAATTTTTTATAGAGGGGGAGGAGTGGCACTTTTGTAATTTATTGAAAAATGAATTGTATAAAAGTTTTTCCCAAGTCTTGTGGATCCAATAATTTACACACTTCAATAAATTGGATAATATGTTAAAAATATTTCCAAAACATGGCTATTAGACATGTTTCTAGGATGTTTTGATTCTTCAATTTATATTTTAGTACATTTATATCAAATTTTTTTTCTTAATTAATGTAATTAATTTTATTTATTTTCACTAATATTTTTTGTGACAAAACAATTTTTTCCATATTATATATTATAAATTATGATGAGCCCAAATATTAAATTCAACTTTCAAAATTACAATCAGTTTATTGGAATAAGTTTTTCTGAATTTAATCCTAAATAGTGGATGCCAGCTAGGGATGTTAATGTAAAAAGGTACAAATGGTTTCTAAGTCATTATAACCAATTTCAATGTGAAATTTATTACAACAAAATAAATTGGATTAAAAAATAAAAATATAATATAAGTAAAAATTGAAACCAATTTAAAATATAATTTATCCTAGTAAATAAATTATATTAAAATGATGTTTTAAATTGAATTTCAATATTTTTTTAAATATTTAATAGTGAAATAAAATTTAGAGTGAAATAGAAAACAAATTATCCTAACCCAAATTTTTTGTTTCTATCGCAAATTTGACATTTATTTTCACATATTAAATATTTTATTATTACAAAGTTGTGATTTAAATTGGTTCTTTATTAAAATGTGGTGTAAATGACATAATAAAAATATATTTTTTAAGCATAAAATTGGATTTTCTATTATATTATATATAAAATAACAAAAAAAAATTTATTTAACATATAAAATATATATGAAATTAATATGACTCGCCAATTGTAATTTATATAATTATTTAACAGTAAAATCGATTTGTCAACATTAAAATATAATATTTCTATTTATATTAAATCAGTTTTAATATTTATTTCAAATTAATTGATATTTTTTGAAATCAAAAAAAATTAAACCATAAATTTTCATAAATTAGTTTATAATATTTATATATAAAAATTTAAAATCTAGGTTATATCATAATATATAAAATAATAACCTTTTAATAAATATTCAGTTTTTGGTAAAACCATGTCTTGCATGATATGCAAGCCACCACTGAAAGACATTATTCTGAGCGATTAAAGATAACCAGAGTTCTATTTGAAGCGAAATATAAAATTTATGTTTCATATAGTGCATGGTTAACTAGGTGTTATGTATAATGAAATCCGTTCATAGTTATTAAATATAAAATAAAATATTTATTATTTTTATGTCAAATGAAAAATATCAAAACAGATAAATTATTTTCAAAAATAATAATTCAACAAATCGTATGGTTTTACAATGGGATTAAGTTATCTATTCAATTTCAATTTTTTACTATAATGAAACCTCATGCATTTTATTCTAGAAGACCTTCAAAATTACATTTTTCACCTTTTATATTGATGTTTTATTGACCCTACTAAGTAATTGGTATTTAAAAAATTGTATTTTGAGAATTCAATCCCAATTTATCAAACCTGAGTTTAAATTTTTTGGATGAAATTTCTTAGTGGGGATAGAATGTAATATCCCACGATATTAAAGGGAGTTACTATGTTTGAATGAAAATATGATATGTAACAATAAGTTCAAACTAATATATATATATTACAATAATAACATAGAATATAATTAAGAACAAATGAATAGTATTTGTGGAATTAGGAATTATATAATAAATATATAAAATTTTAATATATTTGTTAATTATTTTTAAAAAACCATTCAGTGTTTTGTAATATCAGATCATATTTTTTTAAAAAAAGTTTACTTAAAAAAATATTAATTCGTTTTTTGAAAAAAAAAATCATTTTTAACAATTTCTATAAAATTTATTTCAAACAATTATCATAATACATGGATTTAGAATGCCAAAATTATCCATGAATTGTTTTATTTATAATTTTCTAAAAAATAATTCCACCAATTAGAGAAAAATTGTTTTTTATAAATCCTCCATTTTTAGTATATTAAAAAGACCCTCTTTGATATTAATTTCATCAAAAAGTAATAAAAATTAATCAATATTTTGATATAATCCCACTATTTATATTATATTTATCCATATAACATAATTTTATAATAGTACATTATTGGGTATAAAACATAATTCTCAAAAAAAAACTACATTTTTCATTATGTAGGATAAATTTTAAATAAAATTAATTACTTTTTATATTTTAAATTTAGAAAAATAGATTACATATTATTAATCATTTATTAAAAAAATTGATAAATAGTTTTCTTTTAATTATGATAAATATCAATAGTATCATAATTAAATATGGTCACCACGGTAAAGGTTAACTCATGTCATTAATGAAAAAAAATCAAATAATAACGAATAAAAAAAATTAATACCTGAATTATTATTATTTTATGATTCCAAATCATACATTGTCATACAAAAGTTTGTTATATGGAAATTTTTTACCATTATGATATGATTAGGAGATTTCAGATAGCTCTTTCAAGAGAAGTAAGACTTGTATAACACTTGTATCTAATAACAACAATTTGTTAAATAAATTGTATATATAGAGGATATGATCAGATATATATAATATATTTAAAGATAGGGTATTTATATAAATCATGATAATTTATTTTTAATGTTTAGTGATAAACAAATTACCTTAATTTTTTTGACAACACTAATTCATAAATTATTCAATTAATGGAAAATTAATTAAATTATTTTGAAAATATTTCAGTTAATATAATATAAGATAATTAATGTAATAAAAAACAATATTGATTCAATTAACATTGTAATGAAGTTTTAAAATAGTTTTTTATGACCATTATTGTTGTCTTGATATTATTAAAGACAATGTAATTTATTGTCTTAAAAACTAACTTTATAGATATTTTGTAATAAAAACTATTTTATTAAATGATATAAAATCATAATAAATTTATATTTTTTCAATTTATTATTATATAGTTTATAATTTGAAATGGTATATTTATGGGAATTTTCTTTGTTAATAGTAACTATATTGACCCTTAAATAGTAAAAATCATTATTGTCATGGAATGTATTAAAAGGGTTAATAGGGGTTAAATCCAATTGATAGTGGTAAAAATGTTTTTTAAAATCTCCTAAAAACAATTTCATAAGATTATTTCTTCCCATACACATCCTATATTAAAAAAATTATTTTTGTTTTCATTTGGGGAAAAATAATTTATATTAATTAAATATTTTTATAAATACTATGAGTACCCCTCCCCTCTATTCTAAAATAAAACCTCTTATTATCAATATATTAAAATTAAATCCCCATTTTTTGTTCAATACCCATACATATCACTTTCTATAATACATTACCAGATTATATAGGACTTAATTTAGGAATAAAAAAGACCTTAGTTGTCGTAATGTTTTATGAAATGTATGTTTTCTAAAGAAGACATATAATTCATAATAATGTGATTCTATTTTATTTTATCTTCCACCTCCATCAATTCTTCCCCAAAAATGATTTTATAATAAAATCATTTTTTAATATTTAATTTAATGTTTTTTTATAAATATGAAAACCTATATTAATCTAATATTCCCTCAAATGGGAAATGATTCGTCATGCGTGTGTACGGTAGACTACTACATTGTGAACCGATAAAATTTATTTCCATCACCACCTCTCATAGATAGATTATAATTGTAAAATCTATTCAAATATATGACATTGATGATATATTTTTATTTATTATATTATATAATATAATTTACCTTCTTACCTTTTCATTAATTGAGAACTGATAATGTTGTTTGTGCGTATATGTGGACATCCACCTTTACAAAGCAAGGCAATTCATTTTTCATCACCTCATCACATTGATGATATATATAAGTATATTTAATGAAGTAATATTAAATTTAATATTGTTTTATAATTTTATAAATATAAAATACTAACCATGTTATTTCTATATTAATCATTGATAAATTGAAATGATACTTATGGATACGTATGACATAACGTTTCCTTGATTGCAACACAATATAAATTTCATGAAAATATTTAACGAATGAAAATAAATGTGTAAATGATTTCTAACAATAATAATTATGTAATTATTATAATATTTTATATGATTTAATATTTTCCTTTTATACCATTTTGACTCACCTAACCCATTTTAGAATTTTGAACCATATGTCAACAAAAAAATTTACGTCAGTTTCAATAACTAAATTTCTAAATATAAAATTTAAGTAAATAAAATAAAATGAATAATATTCATTAAAATGTTTTTTTGGAAAGTAAATAATTAAAATTTCTTATTATTAATGAAGATAAATAACATACATGATAATTCAGACTCATGATAAAAGAATTTCATTCAAAAATCATCATTAAAGGTTTTATATATAACTCACGTTCTAATCCATATTATTTTATTATTAAAAATGATTTAAATAATTTTTTTAATATTCTTAAATAAATTTATAATGTAATTATTACCCATGTGTTACTACTTATATGATGATTAGAATGAAATCTTCTGGTTATTTTCCAAATGAGGTTCTTTTTAAATTATGATTCAATAGAATGAAATAAATATTTTTTCTACATGTATGACATTAATAGATTTTCCTACCACCATGAATAATATTTTCATTGAATATTACTAAAAACAATTCATGTTTTCTTTTATTGAAAAAATTTACATTTATAGTTTCATAGTTTTTTTAAAAAATTGTTTTTTAAATTCAATTGTAATTTTCCATATGAATATATTTATGACAGGGATGTTGGAATTAGAGTGATTTTATGTATTATACATTATGTTTTTGTTCTTGTGAATTTCAAGGATGATTATTGTTTTTTTATAAACCATGTATGTGTTGTAATCTTATTAACCAATTATAGATGGTTATATAATAAACCAAGGGTGGATGGTTACGTTAAAACCACCAATTCTTTATGTATAAAAGTCGAGTATATTGTTATTCCATTTATAATAGTGACAGTAACAGTGTTAATGAAATTATGTCCCATGTAACCTAAATCATTCATTTATAAATTATATGGTATTTCATTTGAATTTATTATTTTTAATTATAAGATAATAAATTTATATTTAGAAGAATGTATATGACAATTTATAAGGGAGAACATTCTAAAATAGTGAAAAAGATTACGATGAGTTCTTTATGATTCCATATAAAACATTATGAGTTTTATTTTTCATTTTATATTTATTAGGAAAAGTTTTTTGTAAATTTTTATGAAGAGATTTTTATTTCATATATATGAAAATGTCTATTTAGAACTCAATGTTTATTTGGAAAATGTAATTTTTTGAAATATTCATGGACTAATGATTTCATAAATTAGTTTTATTTACCTTTATTAAATTATTGTCTTTATAGTACATTTTAAAGTGATTTTCACGGTAAAATAAAATAATTAAGAGAAAAGAAAAAAAGATGAAATTCATGAATATTTGAGATCAAAAAAATGTATCTCATTTTGAAAACACATATATTATTGGAAAATAGATATTAATTATATGTGTCAACATGGATCATATATGGGTTCTTCTATAACATTCATTACCTAAATCTCTAAATCTCTATAATTAAAATATATTTTTGAATCTTAGAATTCGAATTATATATTAATTTGACTAGAAATTTTCCTTTTTAAATATGGTTCCTCGAACAACTAGTTGAAATCTATTATCTATTTCAAAATGAAATTTTCCATTGTTCTTCTGAATTAGTTTTACATTTTTGGGATATCTCCCCTTATTGTTTTATTATCCCAGACTTCAGTAATCCACAAGATAATTGTAATTAAGATAAAAATATTCACAAGATTATTGAATCCACCTAGTTCCGACAATATCCATACAAATAATATTTACCGTTGAAAATAGCTTGTAGTCCAGTATTGTGTCTCTATTTTTCATTCTTATATTGATGATTATTCATTTATCCATATTTTGAAACATTATTTTGATGAACTCATAACATATTTATATTATGATATTCTAATTTTAAGAATCCTTAGAGTCATTAATGTTAAAAAAAATTCAATATTTTTTTTGGGTTCCTATAATTTCCAAATCTGAAAAACTCATTTGACTATGCATGAAATGTTATTATCATGACATGATTATGCATCAAAAAAATTCCCTTCATTTATAACATCATTAAAATCCCCAAAATATGTTTTGTAGATATTTTTTCCTATTATAATTATTTTAATGATATCCTTCATTTAGAATATTTTTTGAAATATATATATGGATATGTTTATTTCTCCATCTACTTTGACCAATTTATTAAAATTAAGGCCATGATCTATTTCAAAATTGTTAACATATTCATCCATATTTGATATCATGTTATTAAAACCATCAAATAACTTTTTTTCTTTAATCCCAAAAAATATCATTTAATTTCTTTCAACTGGTTCTATATTATTGAATGATCAATCAATTACCATGAACATTTTTTTGTCATTTTGAATATTTATTATTTTTCAGAGAAACTATAAATAATTTTCATTAATGATGATCCTGATATAATTTTTTTTATATTCATTTACATATTTTTATAACACTATTATTTTTTAAATCCCCATTATTAACATTATATATGAAAACCATTTCAGCAACCTAATTATTAATAACAACATATTCTTAAATGTTACTAATTTCTCAATATTTGAACTTATATTAGAAATTAATATTTTTATTGTTGGATAAAATCATTAAATTTCTTCTATAAATTTTCATATTCGTGGATGTATTCTTATTTTGAAATATTTAAGATCATTCAACTTTATTATTAATAGATTTATGTTCTCTTAGATTTGTGAAATTTATAGAAAAATGTTCAACTGACAAACATATAAAAAATTTAAGTGGTAAATTCCCTTTGAATATTCCAATAACTCCTCTTCCATTCCTAGATATTCTAGAAACACATGTAAAACATTACATCCCCATATAAATATTATATATGAGAGAAATATTCATCACCCTTATAAATAAAAATCTTATTTTTTTCAATCATAAAGGTTTTATAATAAATTTCTATTTTAACCATAATCTTTTTTTTAAATTAATAATCATTATTAATTTCATAAAAACCTAATACTATAAAAAATAAATAGTAGCATGTCAAATATCATTTTATTTTAAATTACAAGAATTAGCATCAAACATTTCATGGAAGATATATAATATACATTAAATAGTATAACAATCATCCATCATCTCACAATAGGCTATGGTTGAGCTCAATAAATTATTTCCCCAGGTGAATACCCAATCAATAGCCTCTATCATTCATCGAATTATATATTTATATAAGAATATATTGTTATAACATTTCAGAATTCACATTATTCATAACTTAATAGATATTATTCTTATTATATACGATCTATTTTTATTCAGGAGGCCTTTATATTTTCAAATCTAACAATCTCAAAAAGAATATAAAAAATTAACTCTTCACATAGATATCATTTTCAATGTTCCCTATATGTGTCAAATTCATGATAACCGCATTATATTGAAGAAACAAATCCATTAGATATAACATCTATGAAATTATAACTAATAGAAAATACATATGGAAACATTATGTCCTTCCAAATACGAAATTACTCCCTATAAAACATAATAATACTTTTCTTATTCACTATATATAAACTATCGATTGATGATTATAGAAAATATATATTCTTCAAAAATAAGAAATACATTAAAATTAAAACAATGAAGTATACCGACTATGATAACACATTATTAAACATAGGATCAATGGAATCATTGAGAAGGGGATGAATTACTAATTAAACGTGTTTTTCCCAATTAAAATAACTGTTTTCACTTGTTAGAGTGAATTTATTGATTACTTCTCCCACATAAAAACATATAATAAGGGAATATGTGATTTACAATGTTCACTATAAAATGTGAGTATCTAGTCTATGTAATGATCTAGTAAACCATTCTTCATATGATTCACTAATAAAATCAGGTGAGTCATTACATGTAGAGAAAATGTTTATAACTCAATTAAATGTCACCCAAGTTTTTTCCCTAGTTTATTTAGTGAATACCCCAGTAAATCAATGATAGAAATTTATAATAAAAATAAATAATCACCACCTATATGGAATTCCTTTTAATATTTGTGATTTTTCAGTTCCTCATGCTTGTCTCTATATTAAAAACATTAATAAAAAAATATTTTCTTCTTCAAAAATGATAAAAAACAAGTTTTTCTTAAGTTTGTATTAATAGAGAATGCATAAAAAAATTATGTTTTCAATTCCTTATTCCTTTATTCAACATTTCATAATAAAAAAATAATTTTATATTCTTATATTTTTTTAAATTAATTATATTCTACTAATATCCTCCTCTAAATTTCAATACACCAATATCATTAAATAAAATATATATTTCATCAAATAATTATATGAATTTAAATTTCAATTTATAATACTTTCTTTCAAAAAAATACCTTGGATTACAATTCCTTTCATCCTTAAAAATGTATTATATTTGGTATTTATAATAGCGAAAAATCATCATTAATCATGGTATATAATTCCAAGTCATTCTACCTGCTCTAGAATCCCAAAAAACTACCTTTAATGTGTTGAATTCCATTTTTAAGTGTAGTATAGTTGTTTTATGAAATGATTATTTAACATCATGGACTTATTACTATGTGACATGGTACTATGATGTAGAGGTTTAAAAAAATCCAAGGAAAAAAAATTATAGAAAATAAATAATTCTAGAAATGACACCTCTAATGTGGGGTGAACTAACATGATCTTAAAATTTTGTGGTAATTGAACTACCTCCATTGAAAATGTCCTGATTTTTTCATGGATATTATAATCCCATCCAATCCTACTTTATGGATTAGAATCCACTTGAGGTGACGAGATCACTATATTTTTTGGAATAAAAAATCACCCAACATCCCCTATAATATATAATTCACTTTTTTTGTATATGTCCTCATATTTTCATGCCCACAAAAAAATGATATAACCTCCATTATGGAAGTTTAATCATTTACATAAAAATTAATCTTCCTAATTTAACTTTAATGATGTAAAACAAATATCTGTTGAATAAAGCTACTATTTTAATCTTCCTTAATAAATATTTTGATAGTAATACTTTTCTATATTTATAGACATAAATCTATATCATGAACCGTCTTAATTAGTATCAAACCATCATTACGTTATTTAAAATATTGTTTAGAATATGAACTACTCATTGAAAAAAATACAATTTATTGAATCATATCCACTCAGACATCTTCAAAAACCACTTCATAAAAATAAGAATAGAAAAATATCAACACCTATTGGTCTAAACATATACATTTATACATGATAATATATACGTTGAAAAGATTAATGTCTTTAAGAGAGATTAAATTTCCCATGCATGATAACATAAATTTATTGATGATTGGATTTTTTCATTCATTATATGAATATATGCTTTTTTTAATGAAAATAAGATTATAATGAGATTATATAGAATAAAAAGTGCTTCAATATAAGTAAGAAGATAATCATCTAGAATCATAATGTTTTATGAAAATGGTTGTAACTACAAAATTTTCATTAGATGTAAAATAAGATGCTATAGATTATAGAATTCATTATTTTATTATTTGGATGAAGACTTCTTGTTAGATGAATTACATCGATAATGATGATAGTGAAGGATATTTTTAGTAATTGGGATAATGGAATGATATTTTCATATCTATAAGAATGTATGTTTATCAAGGAGTATGGATTTCTCATAAAGATAATAAATTGTTATGGTGTGTTGGAATGATCTCTAAACTGGATTTTATGAATTCTTACACGGTTGAGGAGTTCATTCATGTCTTTAATATTTCAAATACATTTTTTTGTTGATTCCACAATAAGAGAGAAATATTATGTCTGAATATTGTGTGTTGATATTGTGTTCATTCACATGATTTGAGATGAAACATGGGATATTATTTTAAATTGAGATAAAAAATTAATTATTTTATATATAAAGTTTTCATTAGGGGGTAGATATCTACACTCATGTTTCATCTCTCTATGACGATGCTATAATAGATATGGAGAATTCTTTTACCTCCCCTTACCATCATCAAAAGGGGGAGGATATCATCCTTTTATCTATAAAGAGTTATTCCATTATTCCATTATCCAAAATTGATTCATTCCCCATGTTACTAGATATTTTTCTTAGCCCTAGATTTCTCCATATTCTTTATTTTTCATATAAACATTCATTATCGATGTTGGAGTTCCTATATGATTGAAGCCTCATGGATCTGTCCCTTGTGTACCATCTATTCAATTAAATAACATTCATGGATGATTTTACCACTTCATCTTTGGATATCATATGTTAACGGAGAACATGATTGTTAGTCATCTCGATAATCATAATCTGATAATTATTTTTGGTATAGAGAAATATTTAATATGATGTGGTCTGGTGTTTTGTAAAATTTCCTCAGTTATAGATTCTTCCACAATCACTAGTATTATAATTTTCATAGGATGTTGGACCCACCACAGTTTTTATCTGGGTTAGCTTCCCAAAACTCCCATTTCTGTTGCAAAACCCTTCAATCCATTGAATTCTAGGAAATAAGCGAGGTCATTTTAACTACCCCATCAATAAAACCCTCTTTGTTAGTCATCAAATTAGATTCTATATATGTTTGTTGTTTGACATAAACAACCCATCGATGGAGTGGTTGTGGATTTCTGTAAGTGAATAATTCAAGTGTAGACAAATATTTCACATCGAATCCTGAGTGAATCATTTTATGACATGTATGTTTCTGGGGAATATGGATCAATGTTTTCATGGATTTGTTAGCTAAAGTTTGAATAGATCCAAATGTTAGTAAAGATGGGGAAACAAATAAGTTGAATAAGCATTTTCAATTGACATTCAGGGCGGTTCTTGGTCTACATGTGGGGACCCAATAGGAGACTCATCCTCCCACATCTATCATAGAAGATGGCTTGCACAGTGTGGGTGAAGAGGAAAAAACATTTCCTATCAGGAAGGAAGTTTGTCTGATTTAGGTTAATCAAAGAAATTCATATGTTTTCATAAAATTGAATCAAATTATTGATTGTTTAGATATATGGGATTCGTCATGGTTTCGGGGATCTTGAAGGATCATATTCCATTCATCCTCTTACTATAACCAATGAAGCCTCTTGTATTGAAGTCTTTAGAGATGGCAGTGGTACCACACACAAGGAGAGACATCAAGGGACTGTCCAGGATGTGGTTATCTCTCTAGAAATTAGAAATTTCATAATGGATTGAATAATTATTTTTGAGGATATAATGTGTAATGTTTCTAGTGATAAATGTTCAAGTAAAACGATCATAACATCAACACAATTGGGTAACATAATTTATGGAATACTTATTGAAGGATTGGATCAGTATCAACCAAACCCAATATGAGATAATGGTTATGGTGATGATCGATGAATCCTTGAGGGTAGGTATAGTGATTGGTTCCCTAAAAAGTTTTCATATGACAATATAGAGGGTCACCATGGCAGAGGGATCCAAAATCCATAATAAAGACATGAATAATGAAAATAATGATATAGGAAGTTGTGTTATTATCAAAAAACCCCAAATCATTCAAAGAATAATCATATGTACCTAAACTGATATAGCCTCATCTCCAATGATGTTTATGCCTATGTAGAATAACCTCAAAACTCAAGAGAAGCGGTAGGATCGATAGGTGATTGTGACGATTTGATGAGAAAAATGATTGAATAGAAATATTGACCAGGAAGTTGGTGGAGTGATAAGAGACACAAGTTGGAATTTGGAATCCTTATTGGTGGTGGTTGAGAACACTATTGATCGATTTAATGTCCTTAAGGATGCACCTAATAGTCAGTAATGGGTGGTATGAAAAAAGGATCCAAATAGTGTCAACCTCAAGAAGCTAATTTTTCATTCTAAGGAAGAAATTATTGATGAATCACTTATGATTAATGACTCATGAGAGAATGTATATAAAGTGAGTATGGTATTACTACTTGTGGATACTAAAAAAGTGAAGACTAAGTGGATCAATAGGTAGGACATTGTTCTAGTATGAAGAATCAATTTAGTGAAATTAATGATTGTGGAGATAATTCAAACATCGTAAATGATGGTGTATTTGAATAAAGATCTTACCAATGATAACCAAGAATGAGAGATTTATAATCATCATTGTAAATTTTTTATATAAACAATTTCAAATATCCTAAATTATATATTAATGGAGCATCCATTTCATATGGTGTTTGATGTTTTTTATTTTTTACTTTAATGTGTTCTCAAATTTCCCATAAATGTGATTGAAAAATAAAAATGTTAATTTTTAGTCAAAATTTGTATAGATATTCTCTTAATGGAAATCACATAAATATAATTTTACTGAGAAATAAGGTTGAAATGATTTTTATTACACCATGACAGTACTCTAATTTAATT
The DNA here is from genome assembly GCA_963277665.1 of Viscum album. Taxonomy (NCBI): domain Eukaryota; kingdom Viridiplantae; phylum Streptophyta; class Magnoliopsida; order Santalales; family Viscaceae; genus Viscum; species Viscum album. The sequence continues at coordinate 21,435,265 of OY728120.1, read as the reverse complement.
ATTCAATTCCTAATAAATTGTTCAATACAAAAAAATTAAAATGATATTATGTTATAATAATATATAAGGATCTCATTTATAGAGTAAATAATGAAATAATTCATTTTGGCCGTGTTTTGGTTTATCCATGGATTCCTGTTTAATATGTATTCAATAGTATATATATAGTATATTATAAATTTTTATTTTATTTTTTGTGTGTAATAATTTTTAATAAGATATGATATACTCCCATATCGACATTATCATGAAGGTATTATAATTATATTATAAGAATTATAATTTTATGAATTTTAATAACATGTTTTTTCCAATTTCATGATTTTTCTATAGAATAGAAGATGAATTGGATATAGTGTTGGTAATTAATAGGGAGGATTCATAGAATAATTTAATAGTTTATTCTATAATAATTTTAATCCTGCTTTAATTTATAGTCTCTATGAATTATATATAACTACTAGATTTAGATAATATAAGCATCATGATGAAATATTACTATTCATTGACACAATTTATTTCATGGTTTCCATGTGATTTAGATCATTGAAATTTTTATTCCACGAAAATAATTATCATTAATAATTTTGTGATAAATCAGAGTTCATTTAGAGGTTATGAGTAACATATAGGTGAAATAATTTAAGAAATTTCATATTAGATTTTTTTACCTGAGTTTTTTCATGAATTGATTGGTAAAACACACCATTAAATACTTATTTATTTAGATTCAACAAGGTTTTGATAAATATAAAATAGTTTTTAGTGAATTAAGAGATAATAAATTATATTTTATACTATATTTTCATAAATATTTTATATAAAACTATATAAATATATTATTTGGATAATGAGTAATAATTCTTTGATTTCTGGTTGAATAATTAATATTTTTGATTAATATGTATATAATATATTCAAATAAATAATCCTACTATTTTTAAATGTACTCATGATATGGGTCACTCGTATATAGTGACAATGCAATAGGGATAGTCACTCAGACATATTAGTATTTAGGAAAAAATAGGTCACACAACATCATGTTGATCAGATGAAAATGAGGACAGGGATGTAGATCACACACACTAGTGATATTTCATTTTTTTATTTTTTTAATTGTGTTAATTATGGAATAAATATATAATATTATTTCCATATAAAAAATATATCCACGTTTTTGTTTATTTTTTAATAAAAATGTAATCATGGTATGGTGGTAAAACTATTCACTACCAATGATTTTTTAATATAAAATTTGTAAGTGGATCATGTACTCCCTAATATATATGTAATTTACAATCTTACCCACTCTATATCCTTTAGGCATAATAAAATTTCACTTATAGATTAATTATCCATAACTAATTGGCATTGACTAAATAAGATTTATAACAATGGAGAATGAGTGGAAATGTGAATATAAGACATTGGTGACTAATTTAATCTTCTAAAGTCCATTTTTCCGGCATGTCACGTATATTAAAATTACTTTTTATAAATTTTGAAATTAATAGATTTTATTTAAATAAAATAAAATTTTGATCATTTAAGTTTTGATATTTAATTTGATAATTACACATTTATTTGTAACTAATTTATTGAAATTATGACTATAATCCCTAATTAGGTTTTCGTTCAAGATTTTTGTCTTATTCAAATTATCCATATATCATCCCATGGAAATCACTGTTAATTTTATTAATATTTTGAATGATAAAAATCAATTTATAACCTCAGCCACTCACTAGAATTAAATTTTATATATTTATATTATAAATTCAATATTTATATCATACTATTAGGATTATCCAATCTTATTTTTTCATATACATGTCTATATATTATGCTTTATATCATCACTAAATTGAGTCTTATTCGTGTTAATATAAAATATCCACTTTTTACATACACTAAATTATTTCCACATAAATTTAAAATTCACAATTCACTAATTCCCTTTTTTAAACTAGTTTTAACACCATATAAGATCTAATAAATTTATATAAAGATTCATAAAATATTTATTGAATCCCACTCTATATATGTAAGATTTTCTTTAATGATTATAAATAAACATATTGAAATAATTTTAACTTCATAAATATCATCTCTATTCTAGTTTAATAAACTCTACTAAATTATTTTTCTCACACATATATATATATATTGTAGTATCAATTATTTTTTCAACTTGGTATTCATGAATATTGATCACCTGTTATGTACAACATCTTTATGAAAGAAATTTAAATATAATGCAGTTAAATTTATTGAGTATCTCAAAAAACATTGTAATAGATTTATACACTATAAATTTTAAACTAATAATTGGATCTTCAGATTGTTAATGAATATGTAGTCATGAATGTTTTATATAATTTAAATTATTCTCTATATAGTCTCCATTCATTCCCTTACACTGATTCCAAATATCATAATTAATTAGATAAAAATTATAACAAGTTCTGGAACACTAAATATATTTATTTTAACATTATAATGATTTAAATTACCCATTTTTCATATATATTATGTCGCAATGAAATTTAAAATATTGATAATTAATATATATATTCTATTTTCTATTAATAAAAACTGTTAAATCAATACAAATGGTAATGTAAATTATAATTAATTCTAGGACCTTATATGTATGTTTCAATGTATTTTCACAAACATATCTCTTAAAACAAAATTTTATCTAAACCCCTTTCCAATCTGTTAACCCATGGAATTCTTAATGAATAAAATTATATAATTCTTTTTTATACAAACTAAATTGAAATGACCCAATAAAATGGGTCCAATCAAAGGTAAGTAGTAATATAAGTGTGTCACCCTGGTCACACCTCTAATAAATGAGGTGATATAGGTTAGAACCATGAAGACATATTACACACAAGGGTGATATTAATCAAATATACCACCACACTACCACATATTTCGATAAAAAATTACAATGAAATAATAATAAAACCATAAACATGATGTAAAATGTATGTAATCCTCACAATAGATCAGCATCATATAAATAAATTATCATTAGAAAGTATGTGAAAATATATGGCACATAACCCGAAATAATTATAGACCTCATTAATTTATTTACAATACTCTATGAGACACAAAGTGTAGAAATGTACATTTTTAAAAACCACAAGCAGTAAATTACAATAAGATGTGTATATACCTTCTCAAAGTCTACCAAATTCTCCAAAATACTATCTTTAATTTATATAATGATAACATGTGGGGTAAAAACGTAGTATATATATATTAGTTTATAAAATAAATAATATTAACAAAAAATTAGAATGTAAAATGATCAATAATTTTCCTAAAAACTATAGGTATTACATATACTATTTAATGAGTACATCAAATCTAAAATATGGGTGAATCTCATTATAGAATTATTATCTTAACTATATCAAGAAAATATAATGTAATTATCATAGAATCGACATAACATCACACATATATAGTAACATGAAATAATAGACATCCTTAACTTATAAAACAGACACATAAACATTATGTTTTTATATAAGGGACACCACTCCTAATTTGGGTTTACACATTAATATAGTGAACATAAACTTCTGTAGAGGAACCACATAAATTCATCTATTATGTACATCTGTTATGGTGTATACCTAATCTATAATTAGATGGTATACACCCCTTATAAATGAGTGTTACCAAATCTCAAATTTGTATAGAGGACAAGTGGTATGGTTTTAGCATGTTACAAAAGAGTTATCATTCCCGTGTCTAATATAAACATTAGTCCCAATCATCATCGTCATCTTCTTTATTCTATGTTTCAAAATTATCATAAATTCCCTTAAAATGAATCCCTATGAATAATATATGTATTCCATCATGTTTTATATTGAAAAATAATTAAGATCGACTACTCACAAGTAACACCCCATGTATTAAAAAATTAAATGCATAAAACATTATTTTATGAATATATTTATAAATATCCTTTAAACATAATTTTACAACTTATATATTTTTAATTTTAAAAAATAGTCATCTACAATTAAGACCAGTAAGTTATTTCGAGTCTAAAAGAACCAACTTGTTTTTTTTTTGAAAAGTAACACACCATTATTAATAGTAATAAGAATAGTAATATGACCCTTATGAATAATAAATCATATAATTTATTTATTATGGTTATAATATAATTAGATGTTGAATAATTTTTCAAGGTGTTAAAAATGAGTTATAAATTTAAAATTGTTATTTTTGAATAAATTATGATTTTATTTAAAAAACCAATTAATAATTTTCAGAAAATTATTTTAATAAAAAGTTTTCATTTTTGAATTCAATATGTTGAAAAATGTTTATGGTGAATTTTTTGGATTTTTCAGAAATTATTGAATTTTTTTTATTGGTAAAATACGATAAATTACGATAAATGCCAAATACTTGGTTCACTGCATCATAGGTGATTTAACGATGATATACGCACACTTGGTGTGAAATATAATAAAATTATTACTATTTGGGGTCACATTAATTAGGATTATTCAATGTATTGAGCACAAGTATTATAATAATGATTAAAATAATTTAAACTCCCTCATATATACCACTATAAATACCACCATCAATCCTCTCTTCCTCTCACACCTATCGTGCATTGCGAATTGTATATGTTATACCAAATTGACTCCCCAAGGATCTTGCCCATTTCCAAGACCTTCTGGTCTTAGAAAAAGACCAAAACCAAATGCCTAAAAAAGGATCTCAAGGATATGAGATCATGAGGTAAGAATCAACTTCCTTCTTCATGTTTTTTCATTCAAATTACTTCCATTTATTATAATATATTTACATCCACTTATCTAGTATGTATGAAGTCTTAAATAACATATATATTTTGGATGTTATCATTCATGTAAAAGATTCATCATTTTCATTCCTCCTGTATCCTTTTTAAAAAAAATAAAAACACCAATTGAAATGTGATGATTTAAAAAAATTATGGATTTTTTGTTTCAAATTTCCATTAATTCCTTAAAAAATTATCATAATACATTTTTAATTGATGAAAAAAAAGGTATAGTGTATTTTTAACAAATTTTATATTCTGTAATGAACTTTTATGCATTAAATTAAATTATACAATGAAACAAGTTTAGGATTATCGAGGAACCACCGAAAAATGATCTAAACAAACATCATTAATATTTCATCAAATAACCTATCATAATTTGTGATAACAAAATAATTTATGGTATAATTATATATAATGGAAATATATTAATACCATTTCATTCCACTTTTACTAAAGGGTGAAATGATGTAATAATATGATCATTCAAGGTATTATAATGATAAATATTTTTCTATAAGATATTAATTACACTCATTTAACCATTATATAAATGTTTTATATGAGTTTTAAGTAAGGAAAACCCAAGGTAAGGGAACTTATAACCTGATTTCCATTCGTTGGGTTAACCTTCAACATAATTATTTATGGGGTATTAAAATTTTCTTTGTGGGGGATTTTGTTTATATTATGTTGATTTATGTGTATTTATAGTTTATATATGTATTAAATCAACTATATTATGTCTAATTTATATTATAATATATATTCTGGGGATTTTATTATGAATTATCCTTTCAAAATTATGTTTTATGAAATTCAAAAGAAATGTTTTCATGAAATTATTCTTATTGTATAATTTTGTTCTAGATCACGAGAATTGTTTATGATTAATGTTAGGACCTATATCTCCCTCTAATGCATTGGGTGTGTGTATTTTGTAAGTTGGATGTATGGTTAACCCAAGTGTAATTGCGATGGGTAAACAAATTGTATGGTATCCATGAGGGTTACAAATTACAAGGGAGCTGAGAGGGTTATTATAATTTATTATTAATGACCCAAAACACATTTAAGGTTCTATTTTTGTTCTATATGATTTTTGAAAATCTCTTGGAAATCTCATGTCTCAAAAAATTGTTTAAATGGGTAACATGTATGTATTTTAAATGATTTCATACATTACATGTATTCATTGACTAATGTTTTCATTCTTTATTTTTATTTCCATTATTGATATTTTTATTCTCATTCCACATTTTTAAATTATTTTTACAAATTATAAGGATGTGTAATACAAAAAAATAATTAACGTAAAATGTCTTTAATATTTTCCAAATAAATCCTGTTTTATTTTGAAAAGTTTTATTTTTTGGAAAAAATACTATTTTTATGGTACACACAGTATATTAATATAGAATGTTATGAATGTATTATTTCATAATTATCTAAATATATAAACATTAAAAGATTATAAATGTGAAATGAAGTGAGTTATTTATTAAATTCATGATTATGTATTGTAACAAGGTTGGGTCCTTATTGTTGGTATCAGATGATGGTTTAGATATCATTTGGGGTTATGATGATGATAATAGAATAAAATAATAGATTTTTTACTTTATGGTTAATTTGAAATGATATATAACTATAATATTACAATTTTCCATCAAATAAGATATGTTTGTTCATAATGGTTTTCCACAAAAAAACTAGAAAGTTGAAGAGGAGAGCCATCGATAGAATGATATCCTTCTGAATCAGCATCCCAGAATTGTAGGGATTGGATCATATTAGTAAGTGATATTAATTTATTATCTTATTTAGGAAATAAATGGTGGGGTCATCCATAAAAGAGAAAAACCAGAGGTAACACAATGGAACATAATGATAGTGGTACATTTTTTGAGACAACACTCTCCTTCTCCCAATGGATCATCTAAACCAATAGCGGGTGAAGGATGGATTAAGTCCATTGAAAAGATATTCAATGTTATGGGAAATTTAAATAATAAAAAGGCAATTCATTCCATTTATCATTTTGAAAGTGAAGATGATCAGTTGTGTTCAATGGCCAAAAATATCAGGTATAGAGAGGATATATATCACATATATTTGGAAGAATTTAATAGAATTTTCAATGAAAACTCCATTCCTATGGTGGTGCAACATAGAATGGAGAAAAAATTCCTTTAATTGAATAAAAATGTGGAAGATTTAATGACAATTTATAAATAGTAATTTACCCAACTAGTCATATATTCTCAATATCTTATTCTGGATATTGATATAAAATCAACCTCTTTTACTCAAGATTAAAGCCAATGAATCAAAGGGAATTATCCTCCCGTTAATTCAAATGATATGATAAAATATTATTATGTTTAGAGATGGTAGAGATGGAGTTTTTTGAAGTTCATATACACTTAGAAAACAAGGAGAAGAAGTAATATACATAGAATGTGATGGGTAAAAATCAACCAAAAAATTGTGATGGTAAGAAATTCTAGTTTTGAGATTCTTAATGGTGTGGAAAAAACCCTCCTAGGGAATGCCCTCTCAAAACTAGGATGTGTTTTTGATGTGGTGTGTTTGGACATAGGGCTCGATATTATAATGAAAAATATCATAAGTCTAATCATGATAAGAAAATTGTAATTCATTTTAAATGTAGAGAGAGGGAAAATTTTGAAAATTCCTTCGCAAAGATAGATTCAAATGATGCTAAGAAGCTATAATATAAGAGAAAATGTATAGTGAGATCATTTGTGTAAATAACAGCAGAATTATGGCAATGTGATGAAGTTGTATCAGGAACCTTTTTAGTTTACTAAAAATTTTCAAATTTTTTGTTCAATATGGTGTCTACACGTTCTTTTATTTCTGAGGAATATTACGGTATATTGGAAATATCACATCAACAAATGAGACTAGAACTTATTGTTAAAACACAAGGGGAAATATTATCGCAGAGATTAATTATAATAATGTTACTATTTTTTTATGTGGTAGGACATTACCTGTAATCCTTGTTGTTTTTTCTTTGGTATAGTTTTACGTCACTCTAGGAATTGATCAGATATCTAATTATCATGCTAAGTTTGACTATACAGCTAAAGAAGATTTATTCAGAAAGAGATTAATTTTTTATACAAGAACAAACCCAAAAAATTGATAACATATCATAAAGCTGAGAAACTATTGAAATATGGAAATGAGATTTATCTTTCTCATATTGTTGAAATCAATATAACAATTCAGATTAATGAGGTGCTTGTGGTAAATGAATACCTCTGATTTTTTTCCTTATGATTTACTCGATGTCATACCATATTGAAAAGAAAAATTCACAATTGAATTATTTCATGAGGCTAAGAAATTTTCAAAACCCCCATATCAAATAACTGAAATAGAACTTATTGAATTGAAAAATAAGTTGCAGGTGTTTCTTGACAATGAATTCATTTATCCTAGCACATCAACATGTGGTGCTCCTATTTTTTATGTTTAAAATAAAGATGGTTCCATGAGACTTTTCATTTAATATTGTCCCTTGAATATAATTACTATTAAATACAAGTATCCTTTGCATCATATTGATGACTACATTGGTCAGAACCAGGGACCTCAGTACGTTTCCAGGACTGACATGAGATCCGGATAATATTAGGTGAATATGAAGGAGGATGACATCCCAAAAACAACTTTTCGTACTAGATACGGGAATTATGAATTCGTTTGTTATGCTGTTTGGTTTATCTAAAGCACCTTCTATATTCATGAATCTTATAAAGAGAATATTTCATGAGTTTGGGTGATGCATATGGTTGTTTTTATTGATGATATTATGGTATTTTTTAATAGTTAAGAGGATAATGAAAAATATCTAAGGCTGGTTTTTCAAACCATAATGAAAAATAAACTGTATGAAAGATTCAGCAAGTGTTATTTATTTTTTCCAAATATTTTTTTTGTTGAACATTATCAACAAAGATGAAATTAATGTTTATCTTTCCAAAACCATAGTGGTTAATGAAATCACAAGACCTGCAAATGATACATAGATTCATTTTTTATTGGATTAGTAAGATATTACTGATGATTTGTAAAAAAAATTCATATTTATCTATCCCGCTAAATAAGTTAACACGAAAAGGGGATTAATATATTGTTGATAGAAGAATGTTATTTTTTCAAAAAATGAAGAATACATTGGTGAATTCTCTAGTTTGGGCCATGCCTTCCCGAAATAGGTAGTTTTTCATCTACAATGATGATTAAATTAAGGGAAATTGATGTGTTCTAATTCAGAATTATTAGGTAAATGCTTATGAATCAAGAAAACTAAAAAATCATGAATTCAATTAAGGCACACATGATTTTTATTAGAAGCTGTGGTTTTTTCTTGAAAAAATTGGTGGGATCATTTATATGGATCCAAATGTCAAAAATATATTGACCATAAAAGTATAAAGTATATATTCACCCATATGGAATTAAACATGAGCCTGAGAAGATGTAATGAATTTCTAATCGATTATGATTTCACAATAAATTACCATCTAGAAAAATCAAAAAATTGGTGGGTGCCTTGAGTCGAAAGAATCATGCATCGTTAACCATTTTAGGACAAGAAAATTTTCCCTTGATTAATGATTTAATTTTTTTAGTCTTATAAGTTATTGGTGTGGGAAATACCTCTGTTTAGTTTCAGGATTAAGTGTTGTGATCATTATTAGACAGAATTATGAAATACAGAAGGAAGTTAGTGATTTGAAGAAAAGGGTAGATTTGGTTAAAATGTAGAAGATTCCATATTTTCACCAGTGTAAAGATAATTTTGTATGACTTGGAGAATGGTTGTGTGTGACTTCTAATTCATAGTTAAATTAATACTTGTTTTGTGATTTTCAAAGTCATCTATTATCAATTCATCCAGGTAGTACTGAAATGTAAAGAGACCTTCAGGAGTATAACTCGGGGTATTGGATGAATATAGATATTGCAGATTTTACCATGAAATTTTTGACATGTCAACCAGTTAATGTAGAGTGGATATTATAGAAGGGGAGGCTTCATCATTTTTCAGTGCTAGAGTAAAAGCGGTATAATATATCTGTGGATTTTGTGGTGGGACAACCAAAGGATTCTCGAAGTAATAATGTGATTTGGGTTATTGTTGATTGGATTAAAAATCTACACATTTTCTTTCTATTCGATATACAATTTCTTTGGGTCATATTTCACAATTATACCTAAAATTCATTGTCATGTTACATGGACTTTCTCGTTCCATTGTATTTGATTAGGAATCCAAGTTAACTTCTATCTTTTTTAAGGGTCATCAAAATTCATTTGGCATAGAATTAAATTTAAGTACTGCTTTTCAACCTCAATCAAAAGGGCAGTAAGAATAAACTATTTAGTCATTGGGGGATACGATTTGAGCTTGTTCAATGTAATTATAGGGAAGTTGGGTAAACATATTTCAGTAGTTGGATTTTATTATAATATAGTTTTCATTCCAATATATAAATGGAACATTTTGATGCATTCTATGTGAAGAAATGTATAACTACAGATTATTTGGATGAAGTCAGTGAATTGATCTTAATGGGACCAGAATTAGTAGAGTAAGTGTATGAGAAAATGAAGATGATCCAACAACACACTAGGAAATCTCAAAGCATGCAAAAAAATTTGTGTAGACAATAAGAGAAATGATTTTACTTTTGCGGTAGGGGATCTTGTTTTTAATAGAATCTCACCATGGAAAATTGATATGCGTTTCGAGAAGAAAGGAATTCTATGTCTACTATTCATTAGAACCTTATGAATTTATAGAAAATGTTGGACTAGTTTCAAACCTGGTAGCTTTTCGTATGTTTTTTTCATAGGTACACAATGTTTTCATTTTTATATATTGAGAAAGTATGTTCTAGATTTATCTCATGTCTTGAGTCTAGAAGTAAGTCAGCCGGAGGAGATCCTTTCGTATATGGAGAAAATAGTACAGATTCATGATCTAAGGTAACATGTATTGATGAATAAGGTAATCCTCTAGAAAATTGTTTTTTAGAGAAACCACATCTTTTAATAATAAATATGAGAGTCTAAAAATAACATAAGATAATGGTACCCTCACTTGTTTAATATGTAAATAAAATTTCAAGCTCGTAGTTTCTAGAAGGTGGAGATAATGTAACACCACATTTTTTTAAAATAAATTGAAAATCATGAAACATTATTTTATATTGATATTTATAACTATCCTTTAACATAATCTTTCCACTTCTATGTTTTGATTTTTGAAAAAATTTCATCTACAATTATGACTAGTAAGTTATTTAGAGTGTGATAGAACTAACACATTTTTTTGTTGAATAATAATATACACTTATGAATAGTAATATGAATATTAATATGACCCATATAAATAGTAAATCGTATTATTATTTTTTTTCATATGGTAACAATATAATCAGATGTTGATTTATTTTTCAAGGTGTTAAAAATGGGTTAGAGAATTAAAATTATTATTTTTGAATAAATTACGATTTTATATAAAACATAAATAAATAATTTTCCAAAATTTATTTTAAAAAAGGAGTTTATTTTTTAATTTTACTTGTTGAAAAATTATAAGGGTGAATTTTTGGGATTTTTTAGAAATTCATGAATTTTTTAGGAATAGTATATTGTGATAAATTGCGATATATGCTAAATAATTGTTATACTACATCATATATGATGCAAGGATGATTAATGCCCACTTGGTTAGAAATAAAATTCAATTATTACTATTATTGGTATCAAAAATCAAAATTATTCATAGTCTGAAGCCAAAATATTATAATAATGATTAAAATAATGTAAATTCCATCCTATCCTCCACTATAAATACCACCCTCATTCCCATCTGCCTATCACACCTATCAGGACATGATCATATTATATGTTCATCCAAATTCACTCCCTAAATATATTCCCCACATCCAAGACCTTCTAGTCCCACCAAATGACCCAAACCAAAGTCCTTACGAAGGATCTCAAGGTGAATAGATTAAGATGTAAGAATCCTCTTCCTTTTTCTGGTGTTTTCTTTCAAATTCCATTATTTTATAATACTCTCTTTCAATAAACTTATACAGGAGGTATGAAATCTCTATAATCTTTTATATTCTATATGATATCAAAATCATGTAAATGAATCATCATTTTCCCTCCTCTACTATCCCTTTGATCTAAAAATAAAAACATCATTTGTGATGTGCCGATTTACAAGTTTTGTAGAAGATGTGTTTCCAATATCCATTACTACCATAAACATTTATCATAAATCAATTTTAATGGTTTAAAAATAGTTTTATGTTCATATTTTAACCTATTTTATATTCTGGTATTAACATCTATGGATGAAATTAAACTATATAATTAAACAAGTTCATGATTATCGATGAACTTCCAAAAATGATCTAAATAAAAATCATTAATGATTTATCTAATGATCCATCATAATATATAATAATAAATAATTTATTGTATCTTTATTGATTCCGGAAAAATATTAATACCATTTAATTATACTTTACTAATTTCACTTCCATACAATAAGAAAATAAAATACAAACTGACAATGGAAATCATGTAAAGAATGTACCCAAAACAATGGAAGGATCAAAATACTAACAATTAAAATGTGAAATGATGTAATGAAATGATTATATAAGGTATTATAAAGATAAATATGTTCCTATAAGATACTATTAACTCTTTTTTAACCATTACATAGGAGTTTTAAGAATTTTTTAATTAGTACAAACCTGAGGTAATATAATTCATAACCCGACATCCATTGTTTTGGTTAACCATCTACAACATTAATTAGGTGGTATTAAAATAGATTATGTGCTGATTTTTTATAGTATGATTAACTATGTTTAATTACAGTTTATAGACATAATAAATCATCTCTATTAAGACTCAATTAAATTATATTATATTATTATGGGATTTTTAAAAAAAATCCCCTTTTAAAATTCTGTTTTCTGAAATTCAAATAAAATTATTTTAAGAAATTATTCATATTGTATGATGGTGTTCTTGTTCTTTTGAATTCTTTACGTTGAAGGGTGGGACCTATATCACCCTCCAATGTATTGTTTATGTGAATTTTTGAGGTCTTCCATATGTTCACTCCATCTGTAACAATGATGGTTAAAGAAAATGTAAGGTAGTCATGAAGGTTACAAATTATTAGGTAGCTAAATGGGTAACAAGAATATGAATGTAACTCTCCAAGATACCTTTAAGGTTATATTTATGTTCTATATTCTTTGTTTAAATATCATGTAAATATCAATCCTCACAAATTATGTTTATATAGGTAACAAGTATTTTTTTTAAATGATTTCATACGTTACAATTATTCATAGACAAATGTTTTCTTTCCATACTTTTATATCCCTCAATAAGTTTATTGTCATAATCCCATGATTTTAAATTATTGTCAAATTTTATAAGGATGTGTAAGACAAAGAATTAATACATGTAAAATTTTATGAAGAATTGAAAAATAAATCATGTATTATTTTGAAAGGATTTGTATTTTGGAAGAAATGAATACAAGTTTTATGGTATCCACTCGGTATTAGGGTGGAATGCTATGAATGCATTATGTCACAATAATAAAATGTTATAAATATTAAAATATCCTAAAAATAAAAGGAAGAAAATTATTGAAAAAATTCAGTATTATGTATGTAAATAATTTAAGGTCCTTATATAACATATCTAATTTTATCTTCCATGATTTAATATATAGAAAACATCATTAAAATCATTGTGAAAGGCATGTACTCCTCAGTACCTGACATTTGAAATTTATTCAAGATTCATGAGTATACCATAATATTCCAATTCTGTGTCGTCAAAATATGTGGAATTTATTATAATGTTATAATTTTTGTTGGTCCTGTGGGCTTATAGGGGGTGTATAACCTTGGTAAATCCCACCAATTCATTAATGTACAAAGTGGGCCCTCCTTCCAACAAGAAATTTTTGGAAAAGGGATTGATGCTAATATACCAATACAAAACCCTAGACATGTGTTTCGATATACATGGTGTGTTACCCATATTCACAAAAAAATATGATATTTAACACTATATGTAAACCCTATTTTCAAATATTTTTTAAAATGTAATTTACCTCAAATATATATGTCATGTTATATTTATCTTACATGGAATCCCCAAAAGTGCATGAATAATGACACAATATATATTCCCAGATGAATCAATGATTTTTAGTAAGGATTTTATATGTAGAAGTAGATCTAACTAGATCTTACAATTTCTCTATAGGGATCACCATTTTTGTTTCTTCCAGTTTCCATTATTTCATCACCTGATCCCAACAACATTAAGGACCTCAACAATGCTCATCTTGGGAACTATTTACATTTTCTATTATCTCCTTCAATCATGTAATGAATAACATGTTAGAATCATTTTTTTCTAAATTAAATTCATTCCCCATCCCTACTGAACCCATGTTTTTAAACTGATTCCCCATATTAACTTGCATCATAATAGATCACTCATTGTTTTGAAACTATAAACAATATCCAATTATATCATTATTTACCATAATTATTTACTCTAATGGTCATCCATATTCAGACCATTGCCTATTAAAAATTCCAATGGAAATTTTTACTTGATATAATGGTGGAAAGAGTAGGATGTTTAAAGGGTTGTGTGCATCTAAATTATTCAACAAACATTGTATTATTTAATAATAATCAACTCAAGAAATCATGACAATAGTCAACAAGAATAGTTGAATTATAAAAAAATTATTCAATATTCAACAACATAATGATATTTAATTATATTTTATAATAAGTATAATTTTAAATAAAATGTAATTATTTATTTTTTAAATAATAAGAATGTATATTTTATTATATATTTTCAAGATATCAACATGAGGAATTGAGTAATTAAAATGTGGGGGGTTTATTGTATCACAAGAAATTTAGTTCAATTAAAATAATTAAGTTATTCCACATTTTCCAAATTATAATCCTAATCCTGGTTCAAAAAACACGCATCCACATTGTGATGTTGACTCATCCACTCTGAAAATTCATGAATGTTAGAATTAATCTTTATGGTTCCTCATATATTATTATGACTAATACACACACAAATATATTACAAATATATTTATGACTTAAATCTAGAACAACTAGTTATTAAATTAAAATCATCTTTTGGTGTGATCCCTTGTTAGAATCCCAATCATTAAATGTATGACACTCATAGATGAAAATCATATTTCTAGACACAAAAATGGTGCTAAAATTCCTAAATGAGGATTAATTTAGGAAATATTAATTATTCCAAAAAATTAAGATATAAATTAATTTTATAAAATATATTATATTTTTTTTACAATATACAATGATTTTAAATGTGTATAATCCATGTGTTGGTCCCAATAAATATTATTAGAAATTTCAAATATAAATAAAAGATTTTGTCCTTATATAATCTATGCTTTAAATTAGTATCATGTGGTAAAGAAAAACTCACTCAATGAGGTAATTTTACTAATATTTATTTTGATTCTCACACTCACATGAGCTCTCCTAAGGATTCTTATGATGTCAGAAAACATGAATCACCAAACTTTTTGTCTTATAATGAATCTTGTTCAATAGATACTAGGTTTCCATTATCCAATCAACAAAGGTGACATCATCATTAATTTCAAGCTCACCCTATTTAATTATGTGTGAAGGATCATCAAAATATAGCCTTATCTACAATACATTCAAGAGTTTCATATCCTTGTATATCTAAGGGGGTAATGATAGATTAAAAAATGCACTCATTCTATGCTAATAATCTAAAATAGTCAGATCAACCTCATGCGTAGCATACTCTCTAAACAAATCTCATTAATTTACAACGAGTTGATATATTAAAGAACAAATTAGAAAATTCATAAAAATCTATAAAATTTTTTATTTTCCAATACAAGAAAGCTGATATCTCTAGGATATCTGAAAATTCTCCATCAACATTTGAACATCCAATACCATCCACAACACAAAATCATAGTAGAGTGGTATTTGTTTTTATAAGTAATGTGTACCAAAGGTACTTGATCCCCCCAACCCCTACTAAAATATTGGATGTTATCCCATAATATATCCTTTAGAACATCAAAAGTTCAATATATCTCACAATTAAATTACGGTATTACATACTGAACAAAAACTATATCCAATGTGCCTCTTGTATGTTCCTCAAAACATAGGATGTGAATCAATCAATACTATTGGAGATAACATTAATTGGAATTCAATGATATTGTATGACCATATTTATGAATAAGAATACAATGTTCAAAATCAAACTTTTCAATAAAATGGGATGATAGAGAGTTGACATGGTAAGTTGATTGGCTGTCGCCTAGATAATGTCATCACTCACCATAGACCATAGAAGATCAGTCATCAAATCCATAAATATATTCTACCACATCCTCTTTAAAACATTAAAAAAATTCTGAATCGATTTGGATCTTGGTCCATAGCCTTCACTTAGTGATTGGTTAATAACCATGATAAGAATTAAGTGAAACTCCACATCATTATTAGACACAATATTTGATGATTTATATCAATATATATCTTCATCGCTAAAGGATATACATCTAATAGGGAATTTTGATACTCTTTCCAAACATCCTCATTTCATAGGGATCATATTAATGTAATCCCCTTTTGGGGGAGGATTTGATACCTACCTTTAGAGAATCTATTCGGTAAATATCCTTTGAATATATTGTCATATAATTCTAGAAAATATGTGTATCTATTTTGGTCCACCATCACCTAGTGACAATTTGTGAGTGAAAACCCCATCGATTAATAGGCACAATATATCATTCTATTAATTACTATCATAGTAAGTAAGACTACACAAAATTAATCCACATCAAAATAAAAAAAAATATATTTCTGATAAAGGGTATCAACCACAATATTACACCTTTATGGGATATAGAATATCCCAAATTCATAATTAGATATGAATTTCAACTGATAAATTGTCTTCGTATAATGATCACTTTTTGTGGAAGATATACAGGTGGCTCTTAGGATCTATGAATAATAAAAATCTAATATTGATATGACCATGTCGACACATATAAATAGAAAAATGAAAGACTTTAAGATCAAATTCCTGAAATATATAGTGTTTTCCTCCATGTTTGGTTTTCATTTTCCCATTAGTAATTAATTATCCCCTCTACAGCAAGACATGTTCATTCTTGAACATATGTAAATGAAAAAAGCCTCATAAAAGAATCCTTTCATTTGATGCTAAAAAATCAAGGAACTATTCATCCTATAATTTAACATATCAAAATGATATTCATTATGGATAAATCAAAAAAAAGTTTATCCCATTCAGGTAACATATTCAATAGTAGATCAAATTTTAGATAATTCATTCATGATTATCTATCAATATATTATTATCCAAAGGAATCAAGGCACCTCAAAAATTGAATTGTGTGGCTCTAAATCCATCAAATCCTTTTGTATCATTGTATTTGCTACTAATGTTCCATGTTTCATTATATTCCCCATGAATTGAAAATTATTTAATATAAAAATGAATTTGAGATTATTTATTACATATTTTTCTCAAAACATAGGATGATGATAATACCCAAATACTTATCATAACCATACTCTTTCAAATATTGAATTTGATTTTCATAAATGAAAGAAGCTATGATTTGTTCTATGAATGGTTGTAAGATATATTTATTCATTACCATGAACACATGTTGGAATATAATCATGTTTAAAATCCTAATAAAGATTTAGATAAGAATTTTTTCAATAATTGATATATCTTCCACTTTCACCCAAAATTTGTGATATAAATACTTGATATCAATATTTTATAATGACTTTTATACATCAAATTTTGTACAAAATATAATAAATAATGAAATAAATAACTTTTTCTTGTCATGTATATATTTTAGGTTTTGATAATCAAAACAATGAGTCAATACAAAATCATTAATCACTGAAATCAAAATAGAATATATCAATGGGTTAGACAGGTTCTCATAAAACCATTATATCAATTGTCTTCTGACAAAACCAAAATCTCATTGAGATTATTTTTTTACCTAATAATATAAAAATAATATTTATAGTTTCTCAGGATGAAAATAAATACTGATATAAAACTCTTGATGAGAGGGAAATACTAGGAAATGATATTGGAAAACATCCAGGATACCCTTAACTATTATAAGTAAATAATCATTAATAGAATTCAAATTAAATAAATATAAGCTTGTGATCTAGATTGTCATTAATTGAAATATCACTATGGTTGTTCATTCACATTATACCTAATTGTATCACTATCAATGGATGGTGAATCGAGACCCATCTACTCATTAATATTTCACACTAAAATAATATTAATCAACTCAATCCAAGACTATGTATCGCACATCTGTGATAAGGAAAAATAATATGGTGTATTTTCCTCCAAGATGAGATCATAGGATAACCACTCCAGTTTATTTGTGAGATAAATCTAATTCAATACATTTGTGAGAGGGGTATCTCTACCATTATATGTCTATAATTAGATATGTCTAGATGGAGAGTCTGTGATAAACTATAACTAATAAAAAATAATATAGTAAGAAAATCCTGGCACGTATCGATGTTGATAATTATGTGTTACAAAGTAGAAAATACATAAATAATACCATGAACAAGGTCGTTTGACACTAGATCATGGACTTGCAATAGATGTATCTACACTCTACCCTATCGTCCAACATTTTTTGATATACATAGTTTTCATAATGGTGGTCATTTTGATAGTAAATCAAAGAACCACCCACACCTAGCATCTCATGCACCACCAGCTCCACCACCATATATACGCCTTTTGGATGGCCACCATATAAACATAGTGAAGGGACATAATATATGTGTAAATTCTATAAGAGTGTTTAATCAATATTTTAACCAAGGATACCATTAATTATATATATGGTTTGAAAAATATGAGTCATATTCGACATACCACAAACAGAAAATAATTCTCTACCAGTCATCAAGTAGACCCAATATGGGATCCCTCTTATATCAGATCCTGATATCTTGATTGAGAATATTCATATATCTAAATTAGATACCTCATTTTATATAATTGTCTTTATTTTTTAATAACCCTACCATGAAATAGATGAATATTCTCATGACCCCTATTATATCTACAAATTAAAATTATAGATCATAAAATCATTCTCTAAAACACTAGAATATGTGGTGGTTAATAATGGATTATTCAGTAAATTAATCTCATAATAATTTCTATAATCATAAATGATGATCTAAAATAATTATATTATAAATCATATTCTTTTAGTAAAATGTAAGGTTAGAAGAATATGAAGAATACAATGACAATATCTTGATTTACTAATCAAGGACTAGGATCCCCAATATTGGTCTCATCCTTAAAACCCGTAGATAATATTCCTCAATAAAAAATCATATAAACATAGACCAGGGTTTTTAATCTAGTTGTGGGTATTATTGATCTCCAATCCCAAATGAAATTTTATTCCATTTAGAATAATTGAAACAATATCAACCAGTTAGTCGGTGGGTGTTCATACTAGATAGAATACATGAGTCATCAAATCCATCCAATCCTCTACCACTAGAGGATTTTTCTCACATCATATCCTATGATGTATTTGGGGTATAACATAATGATGATCAATTAATTTTTAGTTATTAATTTATTTCTCATTTGGGACGAACATATACACAATGGGGGTGTATCTTCTCTATTAAAAAAGTTGGGATCTACTATCTTCTCTTATGGAGTAGATACCTAAAAATATGGTCCCTTTTCAAGATCACCATCACTAAAATTATTAGAAAATTGATAGTAATGGAATTTCAATGGATTATCTTGAACCAACCATCATGTTCATGTTTTCTATTTATGATTTTTCATTAGGAATTTAATTCTGAAAAA
Source organism: Viscum album (assembly GCA_963277665.1). NCBI lineage: Eukaryota > Viridiplantae > Streptophyta > Magnoliopsida > Santalales > Viscaceae > Viscum > Viscum album. The sequence goes on along the minus strand of OY728120.1, from coordinate 21,415,290 downwards.
CTCAAAGTTATCACAAAATATTTGATTTAGATAACACAATTTTGAAAAGGACATGAAAAAAATAAGAATGTATATATAATTTATATACCATATTAATATAACATGTAAGAAATGGAATTGACATCTGAGGCTATTTATAGATTATCATATTCTCATAGAATGGTTATATTATCCTCCAACACCAAGGTTCATTAGAGTTTAAATGAAACTAAATACCTCAAATTCTGTTAACATATACATCTCAAACCAAACCTCATAGGAAGACTAAATCTATAATATATACCTTTTCATCAAACTAAATTAAACCATTTTGAAACCACCCAACACAAAAATGGTTCAAATAGGACAATGGTAAGATGAGTGTTCCACAATAATCGATCCAATTATATAAAACGTATAGGAAAATACCATCAATAAAAAATATCAAACACTTGGGATGTCTTATCGTAATAAACTGGAACCTGAATGAATATCCCTGAAAAAGAATATAGAAATTCAATATAGATGTAACTATTAATAATAATAAAAAAATCATATAGCATATGGTATATATTAATACCAATAAGAAAATAATAGAATCAATAAGTAGATGAATATTGAAGGAAAATATCCATAAATTAAAACAGACTCCAATATTATAAATATAGGAAACATTAATATACTAACTTCTAAAACATAGATCATTTGAAATTGAAAACACTAAATTCCACTGATATTTAATAATCATTTTAATATCTTTAAAATTCGCGTAAAAACCATCAATCATCAGAAAATATATAACAATAATGGGTATAGTGAAAAGAATGTTTGATTATTTTTATACTTAGTAGGAAACCCTAAAAACCATAAAATGAAAAATGGGAATCATTTATTCTTAAAATTATTGAAAACCCTCGACATACATTATGGAGTAATTCAATAGATGAATTATGATTAATTCTAGAAAATGGATCATAGATCAACACTTTAGTGATATTATATTAAAGAAAACATTGAATATTCATATCATCAGATGACTCAAATGAAACAAAAATAACTAACCTATCCATCTTCGATAATATTTTCATCAGTAATCTAAAATTACTATTTTGGACATAGACTCACTAAGGTTTGAATTTTAGTAATGAGGGATCAGAAATTTACATAGGAATATCAAATTCTTATGAGGTGTTTTTATTTTTTAATGGCGTAAAATACTCTATAATTAAAAAAGACGCACCATATCATGGAGTGGAGTGGCATAATCAACAATGTTTATTTAACAACCGTGTACAGAATTTAGTCTATCACAAAGGGTTTCGCAACCCTATATCTTTTACCAATATCTCTCTTAAAACTCACATCCATCTTCCTAAAAACAGGGAACAAGGAAATACATAATTTTTTTAAAAATATCTCCCTATAATGAAGATATATACAGAAACTATTTCTAAATTTAAAATCAATCAAGATAGAATATACATTTTTATAATTATCACATTTGGGAAAGAGGATATGAGAAACAGTATTGACTACCTAGTAAACTACATATACTCTTTAGAAAATGTTTATTGTTCGTTGTATGTAATCAAATCGTATATAAAAATTTCCCAATCATGTGGGGTGAACCTATATGTTCTGTCTTATTATGGTTAACAACATGAGAACCCATAGGTCATATTAGAAAATATACCATTATGGGAGTCAAAATCATGTTACTAATGTGAATTCTATTCCCACTTTTCCATATAGGATGTCGAGATAGGTAGTTAACCCGGAATGTACTTATGTTCTCCCAATGTCTTGTTCTATGATATATATGGTGTGTTAACCATATTTACAAAACTGTTAGATATTTATAACATTATAGAAACCCATTAATATATGGAAACTTATACATAGAGTGTTCTACAACGATAAATGTTGTGCTATTTTTGTCTTCTTTAAAACCCTATTGTTACATATAAATGAAACATATACTATTCATGAATGACTATACCAAAGGTAATTTTGTTTTATTTCAAATCAATCCTTATAATTATATTTGATTATTCTTCTATAACAAACACCTTTTCCACTACCTCTTTTTGGGCCTATAAATTCATCCATGCCAGACACCTCTAGGGGTTTCCAATAAGCTTTATTATAGAATCATGTCCACTAACTATCGTAACCTTTATTCCTATACATACTACCATGTTCGATCCTCTTTATTCCCATGTTGAACCCATATCTGAGCCTATTAAAAAATAATCCATCGCGTAATTTCATCATTTGAACCCACACTATAGTCCATCGATTTCCATTATGATGACCCAACCAAATGCCTCTCTATTCATCATATCCCCCCATTAATCATCCCAAAGGTATTACAAGGTAATAATTTTGATGATTATAAATTCCATCTGTGATCTTGCTTCTTGAAATGAGATGAATGAGACTGGAAATGTGTTTGGTGGCTGTAAATTGTACCCTAGTCACCATGCCCTTCAATCAATAATGTGATCATTAATGGTGATCTTGTGAAAATTTTCATAACAAACAATATTAATAGAATAAAACAATAACCAATGTAAATACATATTTGGATAGGTAAATATAATCATTTTTTACTTATATTTATCTATGATCATAATTTAACAAAATACATAATATTATGGAAATTCAAATCAAGAATATTATGGGTGAGGAATGAGGATTTACATTCAATTTCAATAAAATTATTAAATAGAAAATGATGTAAATTGAATTCATAATATCAATAATTCATCACTAATCCATATTCAATTAATTATCATATTTTAAAAATATTGTTTTCAATGATTTTTATTTAAATATATCCATGATGAGTAATGTAATTCAAACATGTTTGGAGAATTATGTAAAAATCATATTGATGTGATATTTAATACATATGTCATTTCATGCAATAAAATAAAAATCAATCGAACATCAATAAAAATTACACCCCACTTTAGAATGTAGATTCCTCCCCCATGATCCTACAAAAATGATAGAATTATTTTATTGGGATCATAAATGATAATGGTGTCCAATAATCTCTGAAAAATAATTAAAATGATATTTATAATAGAAAAATGGGTTAACTAGTGTTTAGAATATTAAATAGAAAATCATTGATCTTAGACCTAATTCCTAATAATTAAAATTATACCTCTCCTTGGTAAAACACCTTTATCCAAATAAATATGTATATTATAAATTACTAAACAATTTTCCTTTAATGAAATATTAATTATTTTCACATACATGGTGTAAATATAATATTCAAAAAATGATATATATATTTTTTGGACATGTGAAACTCCTATGAAATGATCCATACATACACCCACATGATTAAATATTTTTAAAAAATAAGATAATTAAATGAAATTTTATTGTGTCTAATTGTAGATTTTATAAAAAATCCCTCAAAATTACTATTCATTTAATCACCCATGATATTCAATTATAATCTAAAAAGAAGAAAAATAAGTATATTCATAAAAATATACAAGAAAAAAACAGTTTCTAATCCTAGTGGATATAAATTTCTTCCACCCAAAAAATCCTAATCTTTTAATTTTTTTCATTAGTGATAAATGAACCTAGAAAAAATATGTTTTCCACAAAAATCAGATTCATTAATAATTCTAGGGCTACTTACAAATAAGAAAGGATGAAAGATTATATAAAACTCTAAAATGAATACACAATGAGTATACAAAATTAATCCATAATACACAATATTTTATGTAAGAAATGGAATATAAAACATAAAAAACATTCTTAAAAATATATTAAATAATTAAATTATTTAAATAATAATAAAATAATATTTTACATCAAATTAATATACAAATTTTTTATACATGAATTGTTACTATAATGATAAAACATATCTTAAAAAATTAAATTAATTTCATCATAATAATAACTCATTTTCCTCTTTTATTAAATTTATATATATATTTGGTCTACCCAATGACAAATAAAATATAAAAACCTATAAAATAAAAGAAAAATATTATATCAATATATAATCATAAATAGAAATAATAAAGTATCAAACTCAACGAATGATATTTATTTTAAGAAAATGGGTTTATTAGTGATCAATTTAGTGTAAAATAATAACTAATATATTTGAGTATTAGTTATGAAATATGATAAATATTTTGTAATATAATAATTAATACTATTTTTGGAAATTAGTTGTATAATAAATAGTAATTTACAACTAAATATTACAATATTGTAGGGAAAAATAATATGAAATGTATCTGTCAAATTGTTTACAAATACCACTCTAATTTCCGAACACTTTATGAAATAATATATTAAATAATAGATAGAAAACATTTTAAATATAATATAAAATATTAATAACTATTTTATAAAACATTAAATTTTGAATATGATATAAAATTTATAATATTGATAATGGATATATAAAATAACATTGGAAAGAAATGTTCGAATGAAATATATATTACATGCCAATTTCATATTTAATATATTATGAAATAATAAAGAGGAAACATTATAAATTTAGTAAACCAATCCCCAATATATTTGACCTAGTTGTTTCATTAATATATTGGTAATAGATAAAACATATATCATCTTTAGGGTAATAATAGTTTAGTTTTATTGGTAAAATTGATACATACATGAAATTCAAATTACATTATAAAACATAAAATAAACAAGAAAACAATGATAAATAAAATATTCCCACTAGTGTATCTAATAAAATCAATCACAAAATACTTTCTCATAACTTAGGGAAAATAAATCAAATAAGAAATGGGTGATCTTAGATGCTCAATAATAGTAGGAATATAATGTATAATGTGAGTAAAGAAGGAATAATTAATATAAAAATTAAAATAACTAAAACACATGTCATATAATCAATAAAATGAGAATAATATTTAATAATAAAAAAAGTAAATAATTCCATATATATAATAAAAAGTTGTTTAAACTTAACCATCAATATTATAAGAAATTGAATAATCACATGGAATATCAATAACATAAGTCATAATGATGGAATTCATAATGTCGGGCATATTTTACATATCCATAAGGCATCAAAACAATACATCTAATAATAAATACATCTTGCATAAAATAGTAATTCCATTGAAAAATACACAATATAATATTTCTCATGGGACCTAACGATGTATTGAGGTGGTATATAATACCTTTCCCTAACTATCACATAGTTGGTCCAATGAATTACTCCTATGAAATTGTTGAATCATATTCAATATGAAGATCCATATAGAATAACAAACATATTAAATATTATCAATTACCGTATTCATATATATATAATCGTAAACCATATACTGTAATATGGTAAATTGTAATAAAAGTGTCCATCCTTATTCAATTTTACCATAAATCATCCAAAAAAATAATAAGGATGAATTTGATACAATATATCCATAGCTTATCATTAGTATAATAATTTTTTTCATTAATTAATTAAAAATGATAATAATTTCGTCAAAAACTTTTTAAGGAAAATATCCTTTTCTATTTTAGAATAAATTTTTGTACAATACAATTTAATTAAATAATTTGAGAAATATATATCCTAAAAAAATATTTTAAATATTTTAAAGTAATATTTTATATATTTTTAGATAATAAAAATTAAAAATTATTTTCATTTCGTTCTCATTAAATAATGAATCCATTCACATTTTATGTATATTAAAAACAGGTATTGTTTTAAAAAAATTCAGATTCCATTAAAAATCTAAAAATTAAAAAATGTATAATATTTTCATCAATAAATTTTTTTGAGAATGTAAAAATCATTTTCTCAATATTTTTAACAAAATAATAATCTTAAAGAAAAAGGATTTTCGACCGAAGAAACAAATTATGTTATATATTCTTAAAAAATTTTCTTAATAATTTTAAGTAACAAATATTAAAAAAAATTGTACTATTAAATTAAAATTTCATTAATGAGACTTGTATAGTAAAATATTTTGATATTTATATTTAGACATCATTTTATTTCCCATTGGGATATATAAATAAAAACAATAAAGAATAATGATGAGATTGATAAATAATGCTTTACCACATTGGTAACATCTAAATCATAATCCCAATAATAAAATAACATCATGAAAATATTAAATACAATAAATAGATATATATTCATTATATTAAATGTAAAAATGTGTAATATATACACCATAAAAATGAGTTAATAGTATATATAGTGTCTGTCTCGTAAAAATAAATGTTAGATGAGAAACCATTACCACTTGTTAGACATCCTTCATATAAGTCTTTCCCTCCAATTAAATAAATATAGGTTCATTAAAAATAAATTATGAATCCATAATCATATATGTAATAAAAATATGAATGGATTATATTTTTTATAAAATTTTTATTAGAAATTCTATGTTAAAACTATGTTTTTTATGATATTTGCTTCCTTTTTCATGTATTATTTTGTTTGGTAATTTTGGTCCTCTTAATTTTTTTTGCAGAAACATAATATAAGTAATATTATCCATAATCTAAATATCATATATATTATTTATTTATTTATATGTATTATTCAATAAAAGTTATAGATAGAATGTGGAATACAGCATTAATGGATATGGTATGTTGTACATGAACATGAATGTTAATATATTTTCTGAATGGATCGAAAAAATAGAATATAAATATCAATTAAAAATTCTGTATTCATTATTATGTTTAAAATGTAATTAATAATAAACAATTATTTAATATAACATCCTTAAACAAATCATAATATAGTTAATTCAACTCGAACACATTTATATCATTCCCAAAAATATTTTTTCATCATTGTTTTAAATAATTAGGTCATAAAACATACATGAAAATCCATAAGCATAAAAATATGATACTAATAAAGAAGTATCTATTTTTCCAATACTAAAAATGTTTTCAATAAATCATGAATTATTCACAAATAAAACCTAAATAAAACCATATTGGTAACATGGGAAATTACTTACATAAGAATATAAACATCACAACTACCATATGATTTGTTACCCTAATAGATACCTTACTATTTAACATTCATAGATTCCTTCTGATGTAATGTTGATGGAAACCTTAAAATATAACCATCATAGTTTCACTTCTAGTAACCATTATATCCAACCATAAACATAAACATACTTAATGCATTGGATAGAGATATAGGACCCACCATTCAAAATTAACAATGCCCAAGAACCAGAACCTAAATATAAAACATGAATAATTTCATCATAAAAATACTTATTTTAAAATTTAAATAATTCAAATTTAAATGGGTATTATTAAATAAAATTACCTTACCATGGTTAAAACTTCTATAAAAAATGTTCAATACTGTTCTTGAATTGATCTCCTTGAGAACCCTCTTATGACACATGGTTATTTGGTTTTGGGGAGACCGAAAGGTATTAGATTTAGGGAATTGTATTTGGATGGTAATTAGGAAGAAATTAAATAATATAAAAGGATTTAAAGTGTTAGGATAAGGGGTGGTACGTGGTGTTTTTGATAGTGGAGGAGAGGAGTTTTTTATATATTTTATTTATTAGTTTTTTATTTTCTCTAATGACAATGAATAGTTTGATAAATATCATTAATGATATTAAAATAATGAAGGATGGAATTTATTATGGTCTTACTTGAACAATTCATCATATATGAATCAACAATTTACGTATTTATCTAATGCGGTAAATTACCATATTTCACTATTCATCTAAAACTCATGTATTTTCAAAATATTCCGAAAAATTAATAAAATTTATTTATCAACACGCATAATTTAAAAATGAACTAAATTTTATAAAAAAATTATAAATTTAATAAATTTAATTTTTACTTAAAATCTTCATTTATTCAAGAAATTACAAATTTTAAAATAATAAGAGATTTTATAACACTTTGAAAATTTATCTCAAGCCTCATAAAATTATCTTCTAATCATAAGATAGTAAAATAATAATTTATGAATATATTGTTTGGAAATTATTTTTATTTATCATTAATCAAATTGTATTATTATAAACAAACATTTATGTTTCATAAAAATACTAACACATAATTTATCATTTTCATAAAACTTATTCACATGTTCCATGAAATAAATAAATCATATTTTCTCTATTAATATAAATGAATTTTAGTAATAATTGTATAGGTGTGGTTTCAATTATATTGGCCATAATACTTTTCCAAATGGTCATGTTAATTTGCATAAGGTCATGTTACTATTTTATCAATATTGACTCTTTATTTTAGTATACATTTACATAGAATTTTACTATTTAATTTCATAATGAAACAAAAATGATTTTATAAGATCTTGGGTGGTTACATTATCCCCCCCCCCCTTTGGAAATTTCTTCCTCTTAATTTTTATTAATTTAAAATAGTGAGGATACATTTCCATCATAGCATTATCAGATCCCCATGTAGCTTCATCTACCATGTGATTTCTCAAAAAAAATCACTAACCTAGTCAATTACCATATTCTGTAACACTAGCTCTCTATGATCAAGAATATGAACAATATTATCTTTATATGAATGGGTTCTTATTAGCTGGACTACTTCAAGACTCCAATCATGAGACAAATCTTGTACATACTTTTTCTCAACATTTAAACACAAAAATCATTGTGTACATGTGATAAACTAAGAGGAAAAATACTCACATGGAAAAAAGCCAATAATTTTCAAGTATTTCATATGGACCAATGAATCATGTACTTATCTTTCCTTACATAAAAAAATTCCTAACAACTTTCCATTGAGATATTTTAAGTAAAACATGATCACCTACCTTTAATGAATGATCATTCCTTCTATTATCTTCAGAATCATTCTACCTACACTAAGATGTCCTCATGTTTTTCTAAAGCATTATCACTTTCTCTACAACATCCTCTATCAATGATTCGGGAAATAAAATGAATTCCATGAATTCATCAAAAATTGATGGAGTTTGACACCACTTTCCATATAATTCCTCAAAAGGTTCTATAAGAATAGTGGAATGAAAACTGTTATTATAATAAAAGTCAATGAAAGAAATGTGTTCATCCCAGCATCCTTGGAAATACATTAAATAAACATTCAACATATCCTCTAATCTATGAATTTTCATTCTGACCTACCATCGGATTAAGGAAGACATGTCATGATGAAATTTAATTCTATTTTCAACAACTTCTCAACACCTATCCAAAAGTTATAAGTGAACCTGAGATCATAGCAAGATACAATGATGAGAGGAAACCATGTAAACTATAATTCACATTGAGGTATAGTCGAGGAGGTGGATCTTGATAAAGGGTATCTTGATTATGATGAAAATGAGAAGACATATTTCGTTGATAAAAAAATAACCCTAATCACATTGTTACCTTCAAAATTCTTTCATAGTCCCACCATGAAGTCCATATATATACTTCATTATTACATGAAACAAAAGAGATAAATTTACAACACTAAAAACATTTGAACTAAAATATATGAAATCACTAACTAAGGGTTCATGATCCAAAACTGACATGGTTAGTGTATTATTATTTTTTCAATTCCCGGAATCCACAACTTTGTCTTCTTTTCCAGGATGGTATTAGATCATGAAATAAAATGATTTTATCATGTCATGAAATCTTCTTTACATATTATTAAATTTCATCATTGAAAATATATACTTCAATATTTTTTATTAAATATATATTTCACATTTAGATCTTTGTAAATGATATCCCCACATTTTTAAAGTGAAAACCATCGCTTCTAATTCCAGATCATGCTTTCGATAAATTCACTCATGAGGTTTAATTAGTATTGAATCAGAAGAAACTACTTGATATTTCTATATTAGAACAAAACCATGTCACTTCAATGATGTATTACTATATGTGACAAAATTATAATTTCTCAAAGTTAGGGAAAAAATTGGAGTAATCACTAATATCGTAATCTGTTTCTGAAAACAAAAGTTGCATTCTTATATAAAAATAAATTTAAACCCATTTCATGGTAACATAGTTTTCTGTGCGGGTAATCATTCAATGATCTTAAAAAAATGATGACAATAGACAAATAATCCACAAAAACAATGGATGTCAATTACATTTATAGGTTATGGCCATTGATCAACCACTTTTATTTAGGCCAGAGCAACAATTATTCCATCTGTATTTATAATATTCTAATGAAAATAAATTTATTGTAACTGAAAAGAACAGATTATAAATTTCCAGTATAACTTCATTTCATTAAGTCTTTTATGAATAGTCCTTATATATTTATCATGATGTTCATAAATTTTTTAAAAAACTGGAATATTATCAATAAAAACTACAAATAATATATCCAAATATTCAAGAAATATGTTAATCATAAGATCCATATATAATTTAAGGTTATTCTCCTAATGAATGGTCTTAAAAAACCTCACAATTACAAAATCTATTTCAGAACACTAGATTTAGAATGTCATAATACTTATCTGTCAGCTAATGGTGCCTGGTTCTCTTATCACTCAGGGAAAAGTACTATGATCTCTAGAGATGATCAAAACAATCATCAATATGATGCAACAAATAATTAGTTTAATGATAACTATAATTAAAAAATCTATAATAAATGCCAGGCCTTATAGGGAAATATTTCATTTTAACAAAAAAAGTGCAGCCTAGGGTGAAGTTCTATAAATATTGAAGTATTTATCAAGAAACTCATGTGATTGATTTTTTAATTTTATAAGTTCGACTGGGGCCCTGTGTTAAGTGATATATAAGTTTTATTAGAATCAAGAACTATGTAAATTGCACATTCCACCTCCTGGTCAGATATTACACAAGGAAACTCATCATGGAAAATATCTTAATATTCATTTAACACTATAACATGAATAATCTTGATAGTCCTCTTGATTTCAACAATTTATTCAGGATAAAATTTATTTCATCATTAAATATTTTCTCAACATTAAGATATGTTATCAATGGTATGGTCTGATTATTGCATAAAAACTAAAAATATTTCTAAAAAAAACATATTTCTCTCTATATTTAATCTTATAATTATAAATATATACATAATACATACACAGAATAACATAAAAATCATCTAGGGATCAAAAAAAAGATTTTAGTTAATGTATTTCCACATACAAGAATATAAAGATTTATGTAATTCGGTTTATCATTAATATTTCCCCCTAGTGTGGATACCATAAGTTCTGATTTCATTTTTTAGCTGAAATTTCAAATTTACTAGAAAATATTCTAATATAAGGGAATTTGTAAACCCCATATCAAAAAATACATAATAAAAATCTATGATAACAAACCTAGTACATGATACCACATCATTGGATATCCCAACAACTGATGAAGTAGTGGTAACAGATTTCATTAAACCATTCTTCTTATAGTCTGGATGCTTCCCATCATTCAGATCACTTTTGGGTAGGTATGTTCATAATGACCCATATCACTACATTTTAAACACTATAAGATATTATTATCATAAAAAACATAACAACACTAATATATTTTTCATTGAAATATTTTACCATATGTACAATCATAACACATCAGAAACACTTCCTGAATTTGTTAATAAATTCCTCTAGATTCATTTCACCACAATTCCCACAAAATGGAAATTGATTTTTCATAACATTAGATGTCCATGATTAAATGTTACACATTTATTTTCATATGGGCCTCTTGTTCTACTTGTTGTAAATGTAAACATGAATATGTACAAACACCATTTATTCCGATTCAGCATGTCGAACAGGTTTCCCATATCGTTTAAATTCATGGGAGGCCAAATGCCTTGGGTATATTTTTTTCAATCCGGAGTAAAATCAGTGTATTTTACAATCCAGACCTTGAATAAGCTTTTTTGCATACATTTCTAATCATGTGATGTTATCTTCATACACATACATTAAATATTCCCAAATTTTTTTAAATTTGAGGTATTTCATTTCTATCCTAATCTGAATCACCGTAGAAATAACTTTTTAATGTAAATACTCATAAATTAATCTTATTTCAAGGAATAAATCTCATCTCTATCTATGATATTGTTGACCATCAACCACTAATAGTCAGATTCACATTCAAAAAGGTAAATATATAGACTATCCTTTGGAATATTTGAACACTAATTGACATCAAATATTTTTTGAAGTGATTTAATCTACCCTGTAGACTCAAATGTGTCAAAAGATCCACTATGATTAGGTTTTAGTTTCCTCATAAAATGTTCCACTATCATCATGTTACTTATTGGTAGTTAGGGATGTTCTCTTTCATAGATTCCCATGCCATTTATAGCTTTCATCAACTAATCAATTATAGTCAAAAACAACTCGGTTCCAATTCTGACCATCCCGAGATTCATATTCAAAAAACATTCAACCTCTCGGTGCCATACCACTTCTACATCCCTCTTATTTTTGTAGAAAACCACAATAAATAAATTTAAAACAGATTTAAAACATTTTAAACTTCAAATGATTTATCATTTCAACTTAATATTAAGGTAAAAATCATTTACGGTATTTTATAAACATCATCCTAAAATTAAATTTATCTAAATTGTGCTCTGATGGCATAATTAGGACACCCTAAAAACCATAAAATGAAAAATGGGAATCATTTATTCAAAAAATTATTAAAAACCATAGACATACATTATGGAGTAATTAAATAGATGAATTAGGCTTAACTCTATACATTGAATCATAGATCACCACTTTAGTGATATTATATTGATGAAAACATTGAATATTCATATCATTAAATGACACAATGAACAAAAAATAACTAACTTATCAATCTTTGATAACATTTTCATCAGTAATCTACAATCACGATTTTGGAAATAGACTCACTAAATATTTCATGTTAGTAATGAGGGTTTGGAATTCTATATAGGAATATCAAATTATTATGTGGTATTTTGTTTGATGGCGTAACATACTGTATAATTCAAAAAGATGCACCGTATCATGAAGTGGTGTGGCATAATCAACTCTTTTTATAGAACAATCACATATAGAATATAGTCTATCACAAGGTGTTACAAAACCCTATATCTTCTACCAATTTCTCTCCTACAACTCACTGCCATCTTCCTAAAAATAGGGAACAAGAAAATATAGAAATTTATTAAAAGTATCTCCCTATAATGAAGATTTATACAGAAACTATTTATATATTTAAAATTAATGAAGATAGAATACATATTTTTATAATTATCTCATTTGGTTAAGAAGAAATGACAAACACTACTAACTACCTAGTAAACTACATATAATCTTAAGTAAATGATTCATGTTCATTGTATGTAATCCAATCGTATATCAAAATTTCCCAATCATGTGGGGTTAACCTATATGTTCTGTCACAGTATGGTTAACAACATGAGACCCCATAGGTCTTATTAGAAAATATACCATTATGGGAGTCAAAATCATGTTAGTAATGTGAATTCCATTCCCACTTTTCTATATAGGATGTCGAGATAGGTGGTTAACCCGGAATGTACTTCTTCTCCCCTAATGTCTTGATCTATGATATATATGGTGTGTTAACCATATTTACAAAACAGTTATACATTTATAACATTATATAAACCCATTCATATATGGAAAATTATACATATAGTGTTCCACAACGATAAATGTTGTTCTATTTTTGTCTTCTTTAAAACCCTATTGATACATTTAAATGAAACATACAGTGTTCATGAATGACTATACAAAATTTAATTTAGTTTTATTTCAAATGAATCCTTATAATTATATATGAATATTCTACTATAACCATTACCTTTTCCACTACATCTTTGTGGGCCTACAAATTCATCCATGATAGACACCTCTTGGGGTTTCCACCATGCTTTAATATAGAATCAAGTCCACCATCCATAATAAACATTATTCTTATACATACTACCATGTTTGATACTTTTCATTCCCATGTTGAAACCATCTCTGAGCCTATTAAAAAAATAATCCATTTAATAATTTCATCATTTGAACCCACACTATAGTCCATCGATTTCCATTAATCTTTCCTAACCAAATGCCTCTCTATTCATCATATCCCCCCATTAATCATCCCGAAGGTATTACACGACAATAATTTTGATGATTATAAATTCCATCTATGATCATGCTTCTTAAAATGAGATGAATGAGACTGGAAAAGGGTTTGGTGGCTGTAAATTTTATCCTAGTCACCAGATCCTTCAATCAATAACGAAATCATTAAGTGTGATCTTGTGAAAATTTTCATAACAAAAATTTTTAGTAGTATAAAATAATCACCACTGTAAATACAAATTTGGATAGGTAAATATAATAATTTTTGACATATATTTATCCCTAATCATAATTTTACAAAATATATAATATTAAGGTAATTCAAATCAAGAATATTATGGTTGAGGTAAGTGGAATTACATAAAATTCCAATAAAATTATTAAATAGAACATGTTATAAAAGGAATTCATAATTTCAATAATTCATCACTAATCCATTTTCAATTATGTATCAAATTTTGAAAATATTGTTTTTCAATTATTTTTATTTAAATATATCCATGAGGAGTCATGTAATTCAAAAATTTTGGGGGAATTATGTAAAAATCATATTGATGTGATATTTAATACATACGTCATTTCATGCTATAAAATTAGAATCAATCGAACTTCAATAAAAATTACACCCCACTATAGAATGTGGATTCCTCCTCCATGATCCTACAAAAATGATAGAATTATTTTTTTTGGGTTCATCAAAGATAATTGTGTCCAATCATCTTAGAAAAATAATTAAAATGACATTTATAATATAAAAATTGGTTAACCAGTGCTTAAAAGATTTAATCGAAAATCGTTGATCTTGGACCTAAATCCTAATAATTAAAAGTATACATATCCTAGGTAAAACCCCTTTATCCAAATAAATATTAATATTATAAATTACCAAACAATTTTCCATTAATTAAATATTAATTACTTTCACAATCATGATGTAAATATAATATTCAAAAAATAATATATATATTTTTTGGACATGTGAAACTCCTAAAAAATGATCCATCCATACGACCACATGAATAAATATTATTAAAAACATAAGATAATTAAATGAAATTTTATTATGTCTAATTATAGATTTTATAAAAAACCAACAAAATTATTATTCATTTAATAACCCATGATATTTTATTATAGTCTAAAATGTATTCAAAATAAATATATTCATAAAAATATACAAGAAAAAAACATTTTCAAATATGAGTGGATATAAATTAATTCCACCGAAAAAATTCCTAATCTTTTAATTTTTTTCATTAGTGATAAATTAACCAAGAAAAAATATGTTTCCCAAAAAAATCATAATATTTAATAAATCTAGGGTTACTTAAAAATAAGAAAGAATGAAAGATCATATAAACTCAAAAATGGATACACAATGAGTATAAAACATTAATACATAATACATAATATTTTATGTAAGGAATGGAATATAACACATAAAAAACATTCTTAAAAATATATTAAATAATGAAATTAGTTAAATAATAATAAAACAATATTTTACATCAAATTAATATACGAATTTATTATTAATTAATTTTTATAGAAATGATAAAACATATCATAAAAAATTAAATTAATTTCATCATAATAATAACTCTTTTACCTCTTGTATTAATTGTATATATAATTAGTGGTCTACCCACTAAGATATAAAATATAAAAAATCTATAAAATAAATGAAATTTTTTATATCAATATATAATCATAAATAGAAAGAATAAAATATAAACCTCAAAGAACGAAATTTATTGTAAGAAAATGGGTTTATAAGTTTTCAATTTAGTGTAAAATAATAAATTAAATATATGAATATTAGTTATGAAATATCATAAATTTTTTGTAATATGATAAATAATACTATTTTTGGAAATTAGTTGTATAATAAATAGTAATTTACAACTAAATATTACAATATTGTAGGGAAAAATAATATGAAATGTATTAATCAAATTGATTACAAATACTATTCTAATTTCATAAAACATTTTGAATTAATATATTAAATAATAGATAGAGAACATTTTAAATATAATATAGAATATTAATAAATATTTTACAATACATTAAATTTCAAATATGATATAAAATTTCTAATATTGTTAATGGAGGAATAAAATAACATTGGAAAAAAATGTTCGAAAGAAATATATCTTACATGATAATTATATATTAATATATTATGACATAACAAAGAGGAAATATTATAAATTTAGTAAACCAATCCCCAATATACTGGACCAAGTTGTTTCATTAATATATTGGTAATAGATAAAATATATTGCATCCTGAGGGTACGAATAGTTTAGTTGTCTTTGTAAACATGATACATACATGAAATTAAAATAATATTATAAAATATAAAATAAACTAGAAGAAAATGATAATTAAAATATTCCCACTAGTGTATCTCATAACATCAATCACAAAATACATTCTCATATCAAAGGGAAAATAAATAAAATAAGAAATGGGTGATCTAAGATGCTCAATAATTGTAGGAATATAATGTATAATGTGAGTAAAGAAGGAATAATCAATATAGAAATTAAAATAAATAAAACACATGTCCTATAATCAATAAAATTAGAATAATATTTAATAATAAAATAAAATAAAATAATTTCATATATATAAAATCATGTTTTTTAAACATAACCATCAATATTATAAGAAATAGAATAATCACATGCAATATCAATACCATAATTCATAATGATGGAATTCATAATGTCGGACATATTTTACATTTCCATAAGGCATCATAACAATACTTCTAATAATAAATTCATCTTACATAAAATAGTAATTCCATTTCAAAATACACAATATAATATTTCTCATGGGACCGACCAATGTATTGAGGTGGTATATAATACCTTTCCCCAACTATCACATTGTAGGTCCTATTAATTCCTCCTATGAATGGATGAATAATATTCAATATGAACATCCATATAGAATAACCGACATATTAAATATTATCTATTACCATATTCAAATAAATATAATCATAAACCATATACTATAATATGGTAAATTGTAATAAAACTGTCCATCCGTAGTCAAATTGATCATAACTCATCCATAAAAATAATAAGGATGAATTTAATACAATATATCCACATTGTATCATTAGTATAATAATTTTTTTCATTAATTAATTGAAAATGATAATAATTTCACTAAAAACTTTTTAAGTAAAATAACCTTTTCAATTTGGGAATAAAATTTTTTAAAATACAAGTTTATTTAATAATTTGATAAAAATATCTGCTAAAATAATATTTTATGTATTTTAAAATAATATTTTATATATTTTTAGATATTAAAAATTAAAAATTATTTTCATTTCTTACCCGTTAAAATAATGAATCCATTCACATTTTATGTAATTTCAAAATGGGTATTCTTTTAAAAAAACATTCAGATTCCATTTAAAATCTAAAAATTAAAAAATGATTAACATTTTCATCACTAAATTTTTTTGATAATGTAAAAAACATTTTTTAATAATTATTAAAATAATAATAATCTTAAATAAAAAGGATTTTCGACCGAAGAAACAAATTATGTTATATTTTCTTAATAATTTTATGTAACAAATATTAGAAAAAGTGTACTATTAAATTAAAATTTTATTAATGACCCTTCTATAGTAAAATATAATAATATTAATATCTAGACATAATTTTATTTCCCCATGGGAATATAAATAGAAACAATCACGAATAATGATGAGATTGATAAATAATTCTTTACCACATTGGTATCATCTAAATCATAATCCCAATAATAAAATAACATAAAGAAAATATTAACTACAATAAATAGAAATATATTCATTATATTAAATGTAAAAATTTGTAGTATATACACCATATAAATGAGTAAACAGTTCATATAGTGTTTGTCTCTTAGAAATAAATGTGAGATGAGAAACCATTACCACTTGTTAGACTTCCTTCATATAAGTCCAAACCTCATATTAAAAAAATATAGCTTCATTAAAAATAACTTATTAATACATAATCATATATGTAATAAAAATATGAACGGCTTATATTGTTTTAGAAAATTTTCATCAGAAATTCATTGTTAAAATCTATGGTTTTGTTGATATTTTCTTTTTTTCATGTATGTTTTTGTTTTGTAATTTTGGTCCTCTTAATTTTTTCTTGGAAACATAATATAATTAATATTATCCATAATATAAATATCACATATACTAATTATTTATTTATATGGACTAATCAATAAATTTTATAGATAGTATGTGGATTACACTATTAATGGAGATGGTATGTCGTACATGAGCATGAATGTTAATATGTTTTCTGAATAGATCGAAAAAAGAGAATATAAATATCAATTAAAAATTCCATATTCATTATTATGTTAAAAATGTAATTAACAATAAACAAGTATTTAATATAACATCCTTAAACATATCATAATATAGTTAATTCAACTAGAACACACTTATTTCATTACCAAAAATATTTTTTATTCATTATTTTAAATAATTTGGTCATATAACATACATGACAAGCCATAAGCATAAAAATATGATACTAAAAAAGAAGTATCTATTTTTCCAATAATAAAAATGTTTTAAATAAATCATGAATTATTCCCAAATAAAACCTTAATAAAACCATATTGGTATCTTGGGAAATTACTTACAAAAGACTGTAAACTTCACGACTACCATATGATTTGTAACCCTAATAGACACCTAACAGTTTAACATTCATAGATTTATTCTGATGTAATGTTGATGGAAAACATATAATATGACCATCATAGTTTCACTTCTAGTAACAATTATATCCCACCACAAACATAAACATACCTAATGCATTGGATAGAGATATATGACCCACCATTCAACCTAAACAATGCCCAAGATCCAGAACATATATATAAAACATGAATAATTTCATCATAAAAATACATATTTTAAACTTTAAAAAATTCAAATTTAAATGGGGATTTTTAAATAAAATTATCTTTCTATGGGTGAAACTTCTATAAATAAATGTTCAAAACTCTTCTTGAATTGATCTCCTCGAGAACCCCCTTATGACACATGGTTATTTTGTTTTGGGGAGAACAAATGGTATTGGATTTATAGAATTGTATTTGGAAGGGAATTGAGAAGAAATTAAATAATATAAAAGGATTTGAAGAGTGACGAGAAGGGTAAGTTGTGTTTTTGATAGTAGACGAAAGGAGTTTTTTTATATATTTTATTCATTATTTTTTTATTTTCTCTAATGACAATGAATAGATTGAAAAATATCATTAATGATATTAAAATAATGACGGTTGATATTTAGTATGGCCTTACATCAACAATTCATCATATATGATTCAACAATTCAAGTATTTATCTAATGCGATAAATTACCATATTTCACTATTCAACTAAAATTCATGTATTTTCAAAATATTCCCAAAAATTAATAAAATTTATTTTTCAAAGTGCATAATTGAAAAATGAACTAAATTTTATAAAAAAATTCTAAATATAATAAATTTAATTTTTAATTAAAATTATCATTTATTCAAGAAATTACAAATTTTAAAATAATAAGAGATTTTATAACACTTTGATAATTTCTGTCAAGTCTCATCAAATTATCATATAATCATAAGATAGTAAAATAATAATTTATTAATATATTTAATGGAAATAATTTTTCATTATCATTAATCAAATTTTAGTATTATAAAAAACATTTATGCTTCATAAAAATACCAACACTTAATTTAATATTTTCATAAAACTTATTTACATGTTCCATGAAATAAAGAAATAATATTTTCCCTTTTAATATACATGAATTTTATTAATAACTGTATGGGTGTGGTTTTAATTATATTGTCCATATTACTATTCCAAATGGTCGTGTTAATTTTCATAAGGTCAGGTTATTATTTTATCAATATTGGCTCTTTATTTCAGTATACATTTATATAAAATTTTACATTTTAATTTCATAATGAAAAAAAATGATTTTATAAGATCATGGGTGGTTACATTATCCAAACATTTTGGAAATATTATCCCCTTGATTTTTATTAATTTAAAAGAGTGAGGATACATTTCCATCATAGCATTCTCAGATCCCCATGTTGCTTCATCTACCGTGTGATATCTCAAAAAAAATCATTAACCTAGTCAATTACCATATTCTATAACACAAGCTCTCTATGATCAAGAATATGAACAATATTATATTTATATGAATGGTTTATTATTAGCTGAACTACTTCAGGACTCAAAACATGAGACAAATCAGGTACATACTTTTTCTCAACATTTAATCACAAAATTCATTGTGTACATGTGATAAACTATGAGGAAGACTACTCAAATGGAAAATGGACAATAATTTTCAAGTATTTCATATGGACCAATCAGTCAGGTACTTGTCTTTCCTTTCATTAAAAAATTCCTAACAACTTTCCATTGAGATATTTTATGGAAAACTTGATCACCTACCATGAATGAATGGTCGTTCCTTCTATTATCTTCAAAAACATTCGAAATACACAAAGATGTCCCCGTTTTTTTCTAGAGAATTATCACTTTCTATGAAACATCCTATATCAATGATTCTTCCATTAAAATAAATTCCATGAATTCATCAAAATCGATGGAGTTTGACACTACATTCCATATAATTCCTCAAAAGGATCTATAAGAATACTGGAATGAAAACTGTTATTATAAGAAAAGTTAACGAAATAAATGTGTTCATCCAAACATCCTTGGATATACATTAAATATACATTCAAATATCCTCAAATCTATGAATTTGCATTCTGACGTATCATCTAATTAAGGAAGATAGGTCATGCTGAAATTTAATTCCATTTTCAACAACTTCTCAACACCTTTCCAAAAGTAATAAGTGAAGTGGGATCATAGCAGGATACAATTATGAGAGGACACCATGTAAAATATAATTCACATAGAGGTATAGTTGAGGAGGTGGATATATATAAAGGGTATTTTGATTATGATGAAAATGAGAAGACGTATTTTGTTGATAAAAAATAACCCTAATCATATTGTTACCTCGAGAAGTCTTCCATAGTCCCACCATGAAGTCCATAGATATACTGAACTAATACATGAAACAAAAGAGAGAAATTTCCAACACAAAAAACATTCGAACTAAAATATATGAAATCTTTAACTAAGGGTTCATGATCCCTAACTGACATGGTTAGTGTATTATTGTTTTTTTGATTCCAGCAATCCACCACTTTGTTTTCTTTTCCAGGATGGTAGTAGATCATGAAATAAAAATATTTTATCAGTTCATGAAATCTTCTTTAAATATTTTTAAATTTCATCATTTAAAATATATACTTCAATATTTTATTCAATAGATATTTCACATTTGGATCTTTATAAATGATATCCCCACATTTTTAAAGTGAAAACCATAGCTTCTAATTCCAGATCCTGTTTGCGATAATTTCACTCATGAGGTTTCTATAGTCTTGAATCAGAAGAAACTACTAGATATTTCTATATTAGAACAAAACCATGTCACTTCAATGATGTATTACTATAGGTGACAAAATTATAATTTCTCAAAGGTAGGGAAAAAATTGGAGCAATCACTAATATCCAAATTTTTTTCTGAAAACAAAAGTTACATTCTTATATACAAACAAATTTAAACCCATTTCATGGTAACATAGTTTGATGTATGAGTAATCATTCAACGAACTTAAAAAACTGATGACAATAGCTAACTAATCCATGAAAAAAATGGATATCAATTACATTTATATGTTATGGCCATTAATCAACCACTTTTATTTAGGCCAGATCAACAATTATTCCATCCTTATTTACAATATTTTATTGAAAAGAAATATATTTAAACCAAAAATCACACATTTTAAAGTTCAAGTATAACTTTATTTCATTAAGTCATTGAAGAATTATCCATATATGTTTTTCATGATCTTCATATATTTTTAAAAACAGTGGAATATTATCAATAAAAACTACAAATAATATATCCAAATATTCACAAAATTTGTTAATCATAAGATCCATATATAAATTAGGGGAATTTTCCTAATGAACGGTCATAAAAAACCTCACAATTACAAAATCTATTTCAGAACACTAGATTTATAATGTCATATTACTTATCCATCAGCTAATGGTGCTCGGTTCTCATGTCACTCAGGGAAAAGTACTACGATTTCTAGAGATGATCAAACCAATCATCTATATGATGCAGATAACAATTAGTCTAATGATAACCATAATTAAAATATCTATAATCAATGCTATGCCTCATGGAGAAATATTTCATTTAACAAAAAATAAGTGCATCCTAGGGTGAAGTTCTATAAAAAATGAAGTATTTATCAGGAAACTCGTGTGATTGATTTTTTAATTATAGATGTTCGACTGGGGCCATGTGATAAGTGATATAGAAATATTCTTAGAATCAAGAACTATGTAAATCGTAAATTCCACCTCCTGGTCAGATATTAAACAAGGAAACTCCTCATTGAAAATATCTAAATATTCATTTAACACTATAACATGAATAATCTTGATAGTACTGTTGATTTCAACAATTTATGCGTGATAAAATGTATTTCATAATTATAACTTTTCTCAACGTCAAGATATGTTATCAATTATATGGTATTATTATTGAATAAAAACTGAAAACATTTCAGAAAAAAACATATTTTTCTCTACATTCAACTTTATCATTGTAAACAGATAGCTAATACATACACAAAATAACATAAAACTCTACTAGGGGCCAAAAAACAAGGATTTTAGTTAATTTATTTCCACAGACAGGAATATAAAGATTTATGTAATTATGTTTATCATTAATATTTCCCTGTAGTGTTGTTACCATAAGTTTTGATTTTATTTTTTAGCTGAAATTTCTAATTTAAAAGAAAAATATTATGATATAAAGGAATTTGTAAACCCCGTATAAAAAAATACGTAATAAAAATCTATGATAAAAAACC
Source organism: Viscum album (assembly GCA_963277665.1). Lineage (NCBI taxonomy): Eukaryota > Viridiplantae > Streptophyta > Magnoliopsida > Santalales > Viscaceae > Viscum > Viscum album. Next base: position 21,392,093 of record OY728120.1, on the reverse strand, counting down.
TAGTACATGATACCACTTCATTGGATGGCCCAACAACTAATGATGTAGTTGTAATAGATTTCATTAAACCATTATCCTGATAGTCTGGATGCTTCCCATCATTCAGATCACTTTTGGGTAGGTATTTTCATAATGACCCATCTCACTACATTTGAAACACTATATGATATTATTATAATAAAAAAACAGAACAACAATAATAAATTTTTCGTTGAAATATTTTCCCATATATACAATCATACCTCATCAGAAAAACATCATGAATTTGTAAATCAATTCCTCTAGATTCATTTCCCCACAATTCCTACAAAATGGAAATTGATTTTTCATACCATAAGATGTTCTTGATTGAATGTTACACATTTATTGTCATACGGAACACTTGTTCTACTTGTTTTAAAAGTACACATGATTATGTACAAACTCCATTTATACCAACTCAGCACATCGAACATGTTTCCAATATCGTTTTAATTCATGGGAAGCAAAATATATTGGGTATATTGTTTTCAATCCTGAGTAAATACATTGTATTTTACAATCAGGACCTCAAATAAAAAATTTTTGCATAAATTTCTAATCATGTGAATTTATCTTCATACACATACATTAAATATTCAAAAAAAAAATTAAATTTGAGGTATTTCATTTCTATCCTAATCAGAATCACCGTAGAAATTTTTTTTAATGTAAATACTCATAAATTAATCTCATTACAAGGAATCAATCTCATCTCTATCTATGATATTCTTGACCATCGACCACTACTAGTCAGATTCACCTTCAGAGACGTAAATATAAAGACTATCCATTGGAATATTTGAACACCAATTGACATCAAATATTATTTGAAGGGATTTAATATACGTTGTAGGCTCAAATAGGTCAAAAGATCCACTAAAATGAGGTTGCAGTTGCCTCATAAAATTTTCCACTATCATCATGTTCCTTATTGGTAGTTAGGGATGTTCTATTGCATAGATTCTAGTGCCATTTATACCTTTCATCAACTGATCCATTACAGTCAAAAATAAATCAATTCCAATTCTAACCATTTTGAGATTCATATTCAGAAATGTTTCGACCTCTCGGTGCCATCCCACTTCTACATCCTTCTAAAGTTTCTAGGAAACCACTAAAAATATATATACAATGTATTTAAAAACAGTTTAATCTTCAAATGATATATCATTTCAACATATTCTTAATGTAAAAATCCTTTACGGTATATTATTAACATCATCATAAAACTAAAATTTATCTAAATTCTTCTCTGATGCCAAATTTAGTGAAGAAACAATAAAAATTTCCAAATATTTTTAATTCAACTATAATAAAGTTATTACTTTTGTAAAGATCATATCATTTTAGTGTTTTTTATAATGAGGTCATAGAAAATACATGATAATAAACCAGATACAATTTTGATACAAATAAAATAGAGTCCATTTCATCAATAATATGTTTTCTATTTAAACATATATTATTCACAACATTCAACACTACTTCTTATAATCTCCCACCCATTCATAAACCATGTGAAAAAATATAAACTTATGAGGAGCACAAAATGTTATGTAATGGACATAAAAATATGTTGAGGAACATTTAGTCCATGAATACTTCTAAACATATAAAATCATTTTCATAAGACATTATTCTAACTCCTTAAGTAACGTATATTTACGAAGTGAAAACATGTTATTTCCATAAAATATTGAAATACAAAATAATATGATGTTGTTAGCTTGGGGAAATACATATTATTGTGACAGTCACTACTATTGTATGATTTTTAATCCTCATGGATTCCATAAAATGTAACCCTCACATCTACATTTTGATATATTCCTCATGACTATGTTATGGTGTAATCATCACAATTACACATGGAGTAACCATCACGTCCAAGAACAAATATTGACATACCTAATACATTCGAAAGAGATATAGGTCCCACCCTTCATCATAAATAATGTCCAAGAACGAATACATAAATTTTAAACATGAACACTTTCATTATAAACAAAATCCATTTTAATTTTGTAAAATTTAAATTTAAATGCATATTTTTTGCAAAAATACTTTTACCATATGTTTGACCTCTTTCAAAAATGTTCAATTCTCCCATTATATTCTTCTCCTTGAGAACCTCTTTAAGGAGCATGGTTTTAGAATTTCGCTGGGACCACAATATACTAAACATGTAAAATTGGACTAGGATGGGAATTTTCCATAAATTAAACTAGATATAAGGATTTATGGTGTGAGGAGAAGAAGTGGAGAGGGGTAGTATTTATGGTAGTGGAGAAGAGTGTTTTTTTATTATTACATATATTACTTTTTTATTTTGGCTCAAGATTAGGAATAGTTTTAGAATTGTGAATATATATATATAAATAATAATGTATTATTTGAGATTACAAGATTTTATAATCTATATTTCATCCATGACTCAATAATTCATTTATTTATATTATACTATAAATTATCATATTTCACTATTCACTAAAAGCTCAAGTACATTAGAAAAATAAATAAAATTATTCCAATTTTTTTTCAAAGTGTATAATTAAAAAAATGAACTCCATTATACGAAAGCAAATTTAAATATGAGAAATTTGGTTTCTAATAAATATATTTACTTATTCGAAAATTACCAATTTTTCAATTATAACAGATTTCATACCAAATTTAAAATTTAATTAAGGGATGATAAAATTATCTTGTAAAAATAAGGAGAAAAAATATAAATTTATGAATCTCTATTATAATTTTTTTTAAATCATTCGATTAATTGTAAAATTATAAATAAACATTTATATTTAAAATAATTTAGAAAACATAATTTACCATTCTTATAACATTTATTTACTTATTCAATGATATATATATATATATATATCATATATTAAATTTTAAGATATATTATTTTTATTTATACATTTATTGAAGATTTTTATATTCTTTTGGTCATATTACTATTCCTAATGGTCATATTATTATTCCAGTGGTCAAGACATTATTCCATTAATATATATTCTTAATTTAATTATAAATTTATAATAAATTTTATTATTTAATTAAAAAATGAAAATTAATTATTTTACAAGTACTTGGGGTTTTAAAAACACCATCCTTATTACCCTTCCTGTAAAAATAAAATGAGAAAAATTTTACATCGTTGTATGGAGGTGGTAGTCCACACATACAGACATGTATCATTATTGTTTTCATAGGTATTGGAAGGTAATAAAATAGATGATACAATTTATTTATAAAAGTATTTTAATATAAAAATAACTTAAATTCTTATTAAAATTAATCTCTAATAACATCCCTGTTAATTGTATGATAAAATGAATAACATCTCTTATAAGGGCGGTAGCCCACTAAAAAACAAGCAACATTATCATTTCCCTCCTGAATTGGATTTTCAGAAATTATATGTGATATTATAATTCCAAAATTATATTGATTTATTAAATATCATATACATATTTTTAATCCCTCAATATATCCAACATTCAAAGGTGGTGATGGATGACAAACTATTGTGGTTTGGGGGTAGTATTATGTTGTACCGACTATCTATTATTTAGTTTTATGTATGATGGTTGAGGTGATGGGTAAATATTATCCAATAAACATAATAACATATAATTATATGGTATATTAAATTTTTTCTATGTTTAATGTGTTAATAAATTATTTAATGTCAAAAAATATTAATGAAATTGAATGATCCTTATTATGAAAATTACATTCTCAATGAAATCCCACCTTTGGGTCACCATTTAAGGACAATATGGTGGGTATTTTATGAGGAAAAAAGATCTAGAATTTATCTAAGGAATTTTAAGTGATATTTTTCATTTTTTTAGATACAAATGTATTGGTATGTGTGAATATGATAATATATGGAGTGACCTTTCATAAATGGGGAAAGGGAACCTTCTTCAAAATTATATAGAAATTTTCATAAACAATACAAAATTATAAATTGAATACTAAATAAATAGCCAAAAATAACCATAAATTCTATTTATAGATGTAAAATTCTAAAATGTTTCTAGAAAATATGTTTTAAAAAACCTTTTAGGACTTTTTAACCTATATCATTAAAGTTTAACCACTCAATAAACCCAATTTTACCGTCACAATTTTTTTTTAATTTTTTCATTATTCATTTTGGTAAATAATATAGTTAAAAATATTAGATAACATAAATTATCCTTATGAATGTATGAAATCCTTTTTACACAATTCAATTCTCATATGTGTAAGAAATCAATTTACAATTCATCCCACAAACATGATAAAAAAGCTTGTTTCCGATGAGAAAAATCGCATTAGTATATCGGGTTAAAATATCCAAATACAATATGAAATTGATTTTATAATACTTAATTGTATTTATTTTCATATTATTTAACTAATTTTACTTAAAAGACAATTTTAAACAATATTTATTATTGTAAATAATTTAAATGAAAATGAAGTTTTTAATAAAAGCCTATATTTGTCATTTTTCATCGAAAAAAAGACACTTCTCAGAAAAATTGTAAACATTAACCCTATGATAATCATGAAATTATAATTTAAAAACAAATTTCAATTTATCAAATAAATTTTATTAATATTTTTAAAATTAATTCAATCAAAAGTTATCACGTAGTGACAAAATTATTTTCTTTGAAAATACCGTTTTTCAATAATAATTTCTTTTGCATTAAAATTCTATATATTTTATTTCTAATTCATATATATATATATATATATATTTAAATTAATTTATAAATGTGTTGAACATATATTTTCATTATTTATATAACACTGTTCTTCCTCACCAAATTAATTTCTATGACATAGCATCCATATTAAAATAATAATATTTTATAAGAGTGTCAAGTTTCATTTAAACCAGCTGTTCTGGGAATCAAAAACTATTTAGAGAATGATTTTTTTTTTAAATAAATTTATCATATTTTTTTGGGGTGTCATGTTTTAATATGATAAAAAAATTTCATTTCATAAACACGGTTGAACTTGATGTTCCTATTTTAAAATTCCATGGTGTTACATTCTACCACACATAAATAAATTATGTCCTCATGATTTAATTTTTATTTTGATAATCATGGTTTTACATTTTGAAATTACTTCTTTAACAATCCACCTCTTAATAGGGATTTATAAAAATTCATCACAATGAAAGAGAATGTGAAGTACTAAGGGAATCAATAATAAATCATTACTAGGATTACTTTTAAGAGAAAATCATATTAAAATAAATACATATCCATGAATGATAAAACGATCACTCAAGGATTAATATAGAGTGATTTAGATCATTTGTAAAAAAGTGGTATATACATATATGATTAATATCTATAAAACAATAAATTTATGATTTTTTATGTGATCATTTGATTCATTAGATAATAAGGTAATTGAATTATGTTTTTAGGATCCTTTTTCCTATATCTGAGTAATTAATTTGAGATTTTGATAAACAAAAATATGAAATATACCAAAACATTCATCCTTTGGTTATGCCTTGATCATTTTAGACATCACTTCTTTATCTACTAAATGAATATAAAAAATTAATTTTTATTCATGTTGTATATTTATCATGTCAATAAAAAGAAAATTCTTTCATCTTGTTTATATATTTCAAGACCAAAATATTTATCTGGCATTATTAAAAAACACCAATGGTACAGCATAATCCTTTATATATATAGTAACAATAACTACTCACTGAAAATATATATTCCAAAATTCAAATAATTGTTTTTAAAGAAGTTGACTAAATAATCCTTATATGGACAAAAATATATAATGTAGCTCTTAATGTGAAATTTAATATATTTTGAAACAATTATCACCATAAAATACTATTGAAAATAAGAACTATCCCATGAATAAAATATCAGGTTTTTGATTATATTTTTTATGTAAAAATATGCTTTAAACTGCAAAGTGAAAAAATAAACTATTAAATCATTATATAATTTCATAGTCATCAATTAGATCCCAAATAAATGTCAATGTTGTTATTATATCAACACAAATAACATATGAAGGGTTATATTACATTTTTATTTTTTCTTGGAAAAATATCATTCACTTTTCTTGGTACCATTCGACACATGATTTAAAATACATAAAGAAATACTACTATAGAAAAATAGATATACATTTATTTATTTTTATAAACATAATATAATTAATAAACTAATTATAAAACATTAATATTGAATCCAATCACTATCATATTATGCATTCCACCTATTCTATAATAAAAACATATGGTCGACATGATCCATTTTCATATTTTGTGGTTTATTCATTTTATGCATAGGGAATTGTATGGAAGAGTTCCTTATCTCATTATTGTAGAATCAATAAATATTAGAAGTTTCATCCATTCTTAATCAATTATGAGCATTTTGTCTTTTTAATTTACTATTATATAATATTCTAATTTACATCAAGAAAGTTCTCATGTGTTTCTCTCCAAAATTATCACATATAGTAAAACCCTCTATTCCCATCATTCCCATATCAATTATTTTCTTATTTGTCCACTTCATCTATGGATTCCCTTATAATAAATAGTACATATAAAATTACTTCCCTTTCTTGATAGAGCATTATACTATGTACTCATATGATGAGAATTTTTGTGAGAATTTTTCGCTTAAAATTATTGTCTTATTATCATTAATAAAACTATCCTTCATACTCTATGGATTATGAGCATTAATAAAATCCCCATTCCATTTTTTAACTGCCATTTTTATGAACTGGAAGACACTATACTAGATCCTAACATTATTTATTCTAATCTATAATCCCAAACAAGTGAAACACATTATATAAAATTAAAATTTTATTTATGGATAATCTCATTTTCATATAAATGGTTTCTTTATGAATGGTTATAAATCATAAAAATATTTTGAAATCTATCGTAATGGTTTCAAAAGAAAAAGTGGAGTTTTCCTATTCAAAAACTGTAGGATTTTCAAAATAGGTTCTTAATAAGGATCATTGTCATGCATTAGGTGAGAATTTGGTAAAGTCCAATGCACCATGTTCAATGTTATTAGCCACATGCACATTTTTTCAAAAACCACATCAATTTTTATTATCCATACACAGTTGTGTTTATAGAAGAAATAAAATAATCACTTCCATAATAATTCTTATTGAATTTTTTTCTTTAAAAATCATTAAATTTTATCATAGTGTTATGTTCCTCAATATATGATTTCATAAATAAATCATTGAAGGATTATACGAAAATTCATTTGATACCAACTATTAAAAGTGCAACCCCAATAACCTAGACCCAATAGAAAAATTATTACAATGGAACTAGACATAATGATTCACATCTCACATCATGTAATTGTTTATTAGTCTTCGTAAACTATATAATTATATGACATTCACAGTATATCTTATAAAATAAACTACAGAAATAATTTTCATTGGTAACATTATTTTTCCTTCTAGAATATCCCTGCATATCAATAAAAAAACATCCCCATATCCTTGCGATAATTACATAGATGAATTGTGTTAGAATATATTCTCTTGAATGGTAATATTACATCAAATTATATGATTAAATAATTAATAATCTCTATGGAGTATAATTAATATAATCTATGAGAATTTAATCAATAACATGACCATAATATAGTAGGATTAAATTTTTATCAATTAATTCCATACACATAATCTCATGATCTTGAAAATTAACCATGGATGTTCAATGTAAAAAATTAATCACATGGAATATCAATAAATGATTTCATAATGACATAATGAATATCTTTGGAAGACTAAAATATGTTGTTAACATGTCAAGAAAACATCAACTACCAAAATTTTCTCGAGTGAAGACACCATACATAAATGGGTAATACCTTATTAGAATACCGAAGATATTTTTCCTAATGATAACTAACGATGCATCGAGGGGAGAAGTAATTTTATTCCACACCTATAACTTAATCATTATATTTAATTGCTCATATAAAAGGGGTTAATAATTGTAAACATAAAAATTAGTATTACTAAACTAATATCTGAAATATTAACACTTATTCTAATCAAATAAACATAATCCTGAACAATGTAGAGTAATTTGTTGAATTTTAAAAAAAATTAAACCCTTAGTAAAAATAATCACAACCCATCAAAATAAATAATTAGAATAATATCAATTCAACATATCCCCATTGGATCATTAGAATAATAAATTGTTGTGTATTTTTTGAATTGAAATACCATATGAATGTTATTTTCAATATTTTTTGAAAATTATTCATCCAGATTGAAAATATTTTTTAAAAGTAAATTTAATAAAATTAAAATAGTTTTTCAGGAAATTATAATTTTATATCATGTAAAATAGTCTTTTAAACATTGATAATTCAAGATGATGTAATATTTTGTTCATTTTTTACTCATTAAATCAGTTATTCAATCCACATTTTTAGTAAAAGATAAATACTTATTTTTTGAACAATGACATGAACATTCCTTTTAAAAAAATTATAAAAGTAAAATATGGGAAAAAAATTAGTTTAATATATCATATGTTGAATATTAAAAAAATTTCAAAATTGAATTGAAATCATGAATTTGCAAGAAAAAAAATTTCTGACTGATGAGAGATATGATTTCATATTTTCATAAAAACATTTTCACATACATTTTATGAAATATAAATTTTAAACATAAATAATATTTCATGATAAGTCCATGAATAAACATAATACATGTAAAATTCTCGATATTAAGATAAAAACTATAAATTAACATCTCCAAGGGTTTACTTAAAAAAACTCGAATAACGATGAGGGTTGACGCCAAAATGTGTGGCAGAGAAAGAGACACAAACCCGATGGCTAACTCGTGAATCCCCTTCATAGAGTCCCCCTAGCACTGTTGTGCCCTGTGATGTAAGGAGGAGGTAATGCTCTGTGAATGCAATTGAAATATGCGACCTGCCGCAATGCTAGTAGGAAATAATGCTTTGCGACCACATTTGATGTTCGCGGCCCGCCACGAAGCAAGAAGGTGGTAAAGCTCTGTGACTGTATTTGACGTTCATGACATGCCGCAAAGTAAGGAAGTGGTAACACTCTGCGAATCCCTTTGACGTTCAAAACCAACGGCGAAGCAAGGAGGTGGTAACACTCCACGAGCCCCTATGATTTTTGAAACCTACCGCAAATAAAGGAGGTGGTAATGCACCACAAACCACTTTGACGTTCGTGACCTGTCGCGAAGCATGGAGGCGGTAATTCTCTTCGACCGCATTTGACGTTTGCGACCCGCTGCGAAGCTAACTCCTTCTTCATGCCACGTGCATGCTTCTTCGATGCGCCTCTCCCCTATAAATATTGGCCTCCCCCATGTCCAATGGTGAAAAATCCGACCATTCAACTTCCTAACTCCTTTATCGTGAAGAATTCTTCTGCTCTGCGAACCATGAGCTGTGAGAGGTACATCTACTCTAAGAAGTTCCTCCCCATTGAATTTTTTTGATCCCCTCTTTCGATTGGTATTCCTTCCACAGAGCCTAAGGGCCTCCATGAAGTAAGGGGATCCCCAAGGGGACCCGGGTCATTGCGGAGAGTTTATGCTTCGCGAAACACCCTTAGTGTACATAAGATCCCCATACTAAGGCAGGTTCACTGTTCTTCATGAAGCACATTATTTCATGATACCCTACCTCATGATCCACCTTTTCTCCGCATGTTATTACTACGTGAATTCCTTTCCACATCACAAGTCACCTCCTATATGATCCTCTGCCCTATGCATAGCCTCGGATTCACCACTTCGTGAAACACACCCCTCCACAAGTACCATTCATCATGCGGGGTGCCATAGCTTTACATGGCCCCTGCATATGAAACCCCCAGCTTTTTAATTCCTTTTCTTATGAGACCATCCAATTTTGCACAATGTGACTTTCATGTCCAATGGATGATACTACCCATTGTGTTTCTTATATTTATGCTCAATCTCATAGTCACACTAATGGCAATTGCTTCTTCTCATAGCCATGCTAACATGTACCCTCCAATGGTTCAATCAATTACACCCCCACCCACTACGATGTTGTCAGTGCTTTCCCTTCACCAAGGTGCAGTGGTTATCGGTTATGTATGTCCTAGGGGTTCAGAGTGAACCCACCTCGTCCGAGATGCAGGATGTTGAACTACCAACCACCATCGTCCTCAGCACATGACATCAAATTGTGACCTCTCCCCGTGCCTCGCATGCTAGGTGCCCCCACCTTGGACATTCACCATGCACAATGGTCTCCACAGGGGATGATATCTTTTTTATTGGAGTGGAGTTTGTCCACAGGGAATGGGAAACCACCTTGGTGTAAGACCCAAAGCTTTTCTCATAGGAGGTTTCATCCATGCCCCCCTTTATTCGGTGCAAAATCCCTCTCCCACTAGGATTTGTCACCAACGGGCCTCTATCCTAGAGTATGTCCCAATCTCTTCAGGACGCTAACCATGCATAATCACATGTTTCCTATTTTCGATGCTAACTACACGTAATCCCCACTCCACCTCCCACAAACTCACTATTCGTGACGTGATCGTCATGTCTCTGCTACCTCTTGATCCTCACACTTCACACAACTGATGTAGGCTTAGAGCATGCACCGACCATGACATCCTTGGGCATCGTAGAGGGTAGCCCCATGCCCCCACCTGAACAATGTGGTCTTTGATCCTTTCCATGGAATGGTACGTAGAAATCCTCCACGTGGTTCATTCCCACCACCCATTGGTCGCTCCAACCATCACCACGTCAGTTCACCAACACGCTGGGCAGACTAAAGTATAATCCCCACACCATTTGAACTACATAGTAATTGATCATTTCCAAGGAAAGGTACGTAGGAAGACTCTTTGAGGTTCAATCCCACCACCATCCATTAGTCCCAAAAATCTTCAAGTCATTACACCAGGCCCCCATCCATGAACTTTGTGGTCGTTGATCCTTGTCAATTTCACGTACATAGGAAGCCTCCACGAGGATCAAGCTCACTACCAAGTCATTCTGACCATATTCACATCAGGTTCACCATATCTATTTTCGACTCTTTTTTTGGGGCACGCGTGTCATGCCTCGTGGGGGACACACATCTATTTTGTCACCTCACAATTGATCTTTCTAAAGGCGGGAGGAATCTAATCCTTATTCAGGAATTTCTACTCCATGATCGAAATGGTGTGATGGGATGTTGGTTATTCCTTCTATGGATTCCTCCTCAGAACTCTTCCCCTAGTCTGGGTCACCCTTATTGATTTAATACGTTGTTCATGAAACTCTTCTAAGTGCCATATCTTCATGGACAACAGTTAATTACACTATGTCTTTCGGGACATCCCGAGGGGTCCGGTTAGGGCAGAAACCTTCGGTAAGGGGAGTAGTCATGTGGGTATCACTGGTGTGTCTAGGCACAGGGAAACTTGTGTGTTTGTCTTTTTTCCCTTATTATAGGGATTCTCAATGGCCCGGATGCTCGAGGTATCCCACATCGAATGTGAGGAATAATATTTCATGGGAATTTATCTGAGGTTTTCTTCATCTTCCCATGTTTAACATGGGGTATGCCGCAAGATTAACATCGAGCGAAAATGGATAGGACTGATGGGAAAATTGACTGGAGTGGATCCGATGAGTGCAACCCTTAGAGGGAACACCGATATTGGGGACAAAGTATGGTGGGCTTCCCGAATGCTATTAAATAGAATGGAGTATGGGGTGGCATGATCCCACTGAGATATGAAGGCTTGGGTAAGAATCAGGACAGTTTTAGATGAATGAATGGGAGGGGGGTGAGATAGGACCATCGTAGCGGTGAAGGTGAAGTTGGGATTATTCCACGATGTGACATCATACGTATCCCCATGGTAGGTAATCAAAGACCTCGTAGTTCAGTGAACGTATTTCAACATAACAATGTCTTACCACTGAATGGGGTGACAATGGCTTACCGATGAATGAGGCTGACAATGGCATATCGCTAAAAATGGTCCCAATGGCTTACCACTGGATGGGGTACCACAGCTTACCACTGGATGGGGTCAGACCATTGTGAAGAGGGTCGGAGCGACCTGTGGATTGTAGGCTTGAACCTCAGGGAGGATTCCTATTTACCCTACCTAGGTAAGGATGAAATACCACGTTGTTCATCTAGGGAAGGATTTTGTGGAATGATGAAAATAAGGATCGTGGTCTAAGTGAATGGTGGGATTGAACCTCTGGGGGGGTTCTTACGTACCTAACATTGGAAAATATCAAAGTCCTCGTAATTTGGATGGGTTTGTATGCAACAGCTTACCGATGATTGGGGTCCACAGTTTAACGTCCTACCGGATAGGGGAGAACCGTCGTGAAGGGGATCAGAACTATCATATGTTGGGTATTAACCACGGGGAGGCATCCTACGTACCTCTCCTTGGCAAGGATCAAAGACCATATAGTTCATGGATGGGGGCTTGGTGCATCGACCTGAAGATGGTCGAGACCAAATGATTGTTGTTGGATTGAACCGTAGGGAGGCTTCCTATGTACCTTGACATGGAAAGGTTCAATGACAAAATAGTTGATGGATGTGGGTGTGGGGATTACACTCTAGGTGGCCGAAGGATGTTGGTTAACCAAAGTGAATATGTTCGGAATGACCAAGGTGGTGGGCTTGAACATCGTGGAGGCTTCCTACGTACACTGCCTTTGCAAGGATCAAAGACCACGTAGTTCAGGTGGTGTCATGGGGCGTACACTCTAGGATGCCCAGGATAATGGTGAACCTGACATGAAGTTATTCTCCTCAATATGGAGATTATTATCATCCAGGGTATCAATGGATTGTCGGGTCACTAGATCAAGTTATTCGGCACCGGGTCCTGCAATGAAAATAGCAGACCTCGCATGAAACTCACCATATGTTGGGGCAGTAGAACGTTGGATATTTCGTTTTGCGATGTTGTTAGTGTGGATCCCACTTACTAATCACCGAATATGGGATGGTGTTGGGAAATTGGTATTTGATTCCTTTTTTCCTTCATCACTGATGAGTTAATATCCCATCTTCTCAGGAACCATGTTGTTGCTCCATGTACGAGATCACTGCCTTCCCTTAGACACAAGGGCAGGGGCAGCGCCAACACATCCATCCCAAGTGGATTCAACACATCCATGATGACCTCTAAATTTTCGATCATAGGTTGCCCACACCCAATCTCCCCATCTGATGTGTTCCATAGAAGGGTGATCAACACCCTCATGCTTCATTACAAGGAGGAGGGAATAATCCCTCCCTAGGAATTGACCAGCCTATATCTGGAGGCATTTGTGCCTCAACGTCAACGCAGCCCCTGAGGGCCACCTAGGGAGCCGTTTGTCCCCACCCCTACATAAAACCGTTTCAGGAGCCTGTCCCCAGAACGCTTCTATGATTTGCCACACTATGCAGATGAGGTAGGTGACATCTGGCCTAGCATGGTCAGAGTATGGTTCAAAGGGCTCCCAGCAAGGACTCCCACCCGGCTGCATCAGCGCCGCCGCCTAGTCTTGCTGGAAGAGGAGCATGTAATCTATATGCCTGCAACACCATCCCCAGTTTGTTCGACCAGACTCTAGTGTCAGGTGAAAGCTGAGGAGGACACCTACGATGGGGCATCAATGTCGGCAGCTACTGTTTCCTGAGCTACCACTGACACATATCATCAGTTCCCTGTATTCACTAATAAGGGGTACTTATACGCCCATCTAGGATTAAGGCCCCAACCGGCCCACGGGGAGGTTGGGTCGACTCTTGTGGTCACTGGCACAAGTAGTGGCCATTGAGAGCTAACGGAAGCTATGCCTCCCAGTATGGAGGTCCTCCTCGTACCACTACCACAGAGAACACGGGCCTTCCCTACTTCAAGGCTTGAAAAGTAGGTCTACCCCATGCCACCCCTAATCCGAATGAGGGCATTCCTCGTGATGGTTCCACTTGGTATAGAAGTCTCTCTCGTTCCCATTACAATGGGTATGGAGTCATTACTCCTACCCCAGAACAATGGTGTTGGGACATTTTCCATCCCATCTCACTTCAACGTGGGGCCCTCCCCATTTCTTTTCTGCAGCCTGTGAATGTCTTCCTCACGTCAGCAACCAGAGGGGGGAAGGCCAGCCTCGCCTAACTAGCACCTAGAATGGGGGTCCTGCCTGTGTGCAGTTATACCGGTACGAGGAGCATCCTCGTACTAAGGTCATCCGGGAAAAAAATCATGTAGGCCCTACCCATGATTCTTCGAGTTCCAGTGGAAGTCTTTCCCGCTCTAGTGTTATACATGGATGTCCTCCCCATGTCCCCTTTGACATTTTTCCTGGTTCTCCTCACACCATGGCTTTCTCGGGTGGAAACCCTCTCTTCCCCAGCACTAGTGCAGTAGAAGGACCCTATGTCAGAATCAACCCTACCCCAAGGAGCCACCTATGGATTAGAAGGCGGGTCACATATTCCAATGGAAGAATTCTGGGAAGGTCTGGATAGAGATCAAATGTGTCCGCTTATCATACGCTGAAGCGGAATATGACTCAGCACGGGAACCATTCCCTCACTCCTCTGAGTCAGGGGTTGGAGAAGGAACAAGGCACATCAGCATATTACTCCCAGAATGTGAGGTCTATAGGATTACCTCCTCCCTCCATAGGTATATCCAGGAGGAAAAAAAATCTAGCAACCCTATAGATTATGGTGGTGCAATCCCCACCATCATCACTAAAAGTGTTATCTACCTCAACAAGAGATCACGAAGAACTTTTCTAGGGGCCAATGGCATGAGAGAAGTATCACGACCTATCACCAGTTTCCCTAGCCCCTAATTTATGAACTACATGCACCACTTATGCATCATCATCGCATCTGGACTCTTCCCAAAATAGCAAGCATCGACGGTGCAAGGGAAAGCAACGTGCCCTTCCAATTCCATCTTCGTCCCACAGTCTTGGAAACATCATGCCCCATGATATGGGTATTACTCCAATAATCAACCCCATAGTTGATGAATCATCATGTGATAGTCAAGGGTACGCTTCAGTTAATACTGTGGAGTTGGTAAACCCCTATATGACTCCTGATTATGGGGAGCTCCAGGAGATCCTCCTTAATGTCCCTAGCCGATGCCAATGTTGGTAGAGCGAAGACCATATGGGTCATCGAGGAACATCAGTTGGCACCTACAGTCAGGTCGTCAATGCCACTATGACCAGACAGTAGACCCATCGCATAACTCCACACACGTAGCCTTTTCATCCGTTGTCGTCAGGCCTGCCTCCCCTCTCGTTTATGCTATTAGATCAGGCAAAGATACCTCGACCAGGACATGAACAGACTTGAACTACTATAGGGTGATATAATTCATCTGATCTGAATCCAGTAGCTACTCTATGGGCTTCGAAAACTGATCAGCGGGATATGCCCAGCACCAGTCAGTCGCCGGCCCTGCCGGCCAGGCCCACCATGCCTCCCCTCGCGGAGCGGCCCCTTGCAAGCAGAATATCGCTCTTCTAACGGAAGTATGATGTTCTCAATCACCTAGTTGTCATTCCAGTGAGGCTTTCCATCCTCAAATCCCTTCTCTTTTCATCAGATATGCGCGAGGCCCTTGGTGAGGCTTTAAGAAGCCCCCTCCAGTTTGAGACAGATGTAGCTACCACAGAAGCCTTTCATGCTGAAGCTATTGAGAATGATGAATTTTAGGCCATCATTTCGTTCTCTAGAGAAGATGATGCATTCCCATAAAAGGGAACATCCTCCCGTTGTACATCATAGTCCAATTTGTGGCATGGAGGCTCGCCACAGTCTTGTGACACCGGCTCCATGATTAACCTTATCCTGACGTGAATGCTGCGAAAGATGGGGTTATCCAAAGATGACTTGGCTCCCTCTAATTTAATAATCTAGGGATACGAAAGGACCTAGAAGACCCCAGTCGGTATGATATTTTTTAAGACCTTGTTCAGTGGCCTAGTAGCCAGCACCAAATTTATGGTCATCTACCAAGACAAAACGTAAAATGCATTGATGGGTAGACCATGTCTCAACCTACATGTGGTGGTCCCCTCATCGTGTCACCAATGTTTCATGTACTCCCATAAAGGTCGACTAGGTGTAATCCATGGTGATTCATATCCTTTCTCCTATATTGAATCAGATTACCAAGATTGTGTTTATTACAAGATCAAGGAAAAGTATGTTTTCGAAAGCAAGGTTGAGCCCTCCACGGTTGCAACTAACCCTTGAGCATGTCTGGATGACGCCTACGTCTTCCCAATACATCGATTGGAGGCAAGACCCCCGATATGGGAAATGTTATATTGTCTCTAGTACAAGAGGAAAGAATATTCCCTAGTCTATGCGACAGCTGAAAATCACCTCGTACTCCTACACAAACCAGCCCCCAGAAATCCCGGATCCTCCTACACCCATATGGTATCGGGATGTCCACCCCTAAAAACAGTAGTGAGTTATATGTTCTTGTTTTTCCGGGCTGTAATTAAACGGCTCAAGCCGACACACCACTATTTTTTTGATATCACTAAGAGTGACCCCTTGGGCCAATGACCGGATGGTATCGGGTCAAATGTCTTCATTGATATGGTCTCAGCAGCATGTGAATCTCCCGATGTGATGTCCAATGATGCCCAGGATGGTACCAGCCTCCCATCAGAATCTCCTGACCTAGAGGAAGCTTCTACTATTGGTGATCCCTCGCAAATAATGAAGAGGATTTAGAGGATGCACTCCCTTCCTTTGAAGAGGTCTTCTCTGCCATTATTGATGACCTGGTACAGGTGAATCTTGGAAGAAAGGTAGATCTGATACCCACATTTATTTGTGCCACCATTCCTCTCGAGAAACAGTATTGGTATGTAGACTTCCTGAAACAACATCATGTCGTGTTTTCCTAGAGATATGATGAGATGTCAGGACTAGATTCTCAGGTAGCTTTCCACCACCCCAGTTTCTTGAAAAATCATCGCGGGTTCATGTAGCCTCCCAGAAAGATGTACCTTTCTAACAGTGCCTTGGTTGAGGCTGAATATGACAAGATTATCATATCCAACATCATCAGAGAGGTCCAGTACACCATGTGGCTAGCCAACATTGTTCCATTAAGGAAAAAGAACGGTTAGATCAGAGACTATATCGACTTCTGAGATCTCAACTGTGATAGTATGAAGAATGATTTCCCCCTTCATGTGACAGAACTATTTATTGATTCTACATGTGGGTTCTATGCCCTCTCCTTCATGGATGGTTACTCTAGATACAACCAGATCCGGATGGCCACCGAATATAAGGATTACACAGCTTTAAGGGCACCCCATGATACTTTCTGTTACCAGGTTATGCCCTTCAGCCTGAAGAATTCAGGTTCCACCTATCAGCGGGCCATGCACCGCATATTCAATCCAATCCTTGGGAAAATGGTGGAATGATATGTGGAAAATCAGGAGGTCAAATATCTCTAGCACCATGACCATATCAATTACCTTGGGAAAGTGTTCGACTTTCTCCATTCCGGTAACCTAATGATGAACCCACTGAAATGACCCTTTGGGGTCACTTCTGGGAAGTTCCGTGGATTTTTTGTCAGGTGTCGGGGCATCTAAAATTACCCTAGGAAGATCAAGGCCATCATACAGATGCCTCCCCCGAGCAATATCTGATAGCATCGAGGTATCCAAGGCCACATAGCCTACATAACACAATTCATTGCAAATCTGGCCAACAAGTGTAAGACCTCTTCTCATCTAATGAAGAATTGATCTACCTATGAATGGGGCGATGAGTGTCAGGCCACGTTTGAGGAAATCAAGCACTATCTGCTCCAGCCTCCAGTCCCAATGCCACCCATCTTTAGAAATCCACTAATTGTGTATGTGACTGCCTTGGAATGTTCTCTTGGTGCCCATCTCACCCAGAAGAACAATGAGGGGACAAAGAATAGTATTTATTTCCTATGTCGTATGCTCATTATACGAAAACCAGATGCTCCCCCATCGAAAAGAGCTACCTTTCACAGTTATTTGAAGTATAGAAATTGTGACACTACTAGCATCACCATGAGGTACAACTGGTGTCTCGGGTAGACTTGCTGAACTACATTCTGAACCGCCCCATGTTCACCGGTCATATATAATTTTGGGTGGTGATCCTATAGAAGTTAGACATCAGGTTCATGCCTCCGAAGGCTATCAAGGTAGAGGAATTGGAAGATTTTCTTTCTGCCCATCCAACACCCACGGACCAGTCCCTGGACCTGGATTTTTTCTGATGAGGTAATCCTCTCAGTAGATAATGTCATACCGTGTTGGAAGATGCACATTGATGGTGCCTCCCGAATCCCCACTAGCAGAAGGCTCAATTATCCCAGGCTCAAGAGAGCGGGAATGGGTATTATATTTATTACAGTGGTGCAAGCCATCCTGCTGTATTCATTCTAGTTGTCAAATGGCTTCACCAACATTGAAGAAGAGTATCAGGCCCTCATTACTGGCCTCGAACAGGCCCTTGAGATGGATGTTCCCAATTTTCACATTAAGTGGGATTCCAAACTAATCATCAATAAAATAAAAAGTGACTACGTCATCATAAATCTAGATCTCGTTCCATTGTTGGAGCACACCCTCCAGCTAATGGACCATTTCCCATCTCGGTCGGAAGTTACTCATGTCCCTCGATATCAGAATAGTCAAGACAATTCCATGGCTAGCAAGGCTTCATCAATTGCAGACCCTGAGTAGTATGATTTTATTATAAATGTGGCACATTGGAGATTCATTGATCATGTCACCTCAAATGATGATGATGACCTACGAGTTAGCCATATTACAACCGGAGCCTCCACATCAGGAACCCAAGGTTCCTCAGATGCAGTGGTTGAGGTGACCCCAGACTGGAGAGTCCTCTTTGTCTAGTATCTCTTAAATGGTTACCGCCCAGGTGATCAGGCTAAGCATGAACGAATCTGATGCAACACACTGCAGTTTACCCTCCAGTGTGGTCCCGACCTTGAGTAGATTCTCTACAAGCATGGGTTCGATGGTGTTATCCTCTGTTTCATCCAAGGAGTCATGATTTCATAGTTCATGTGCGAGGTTCACACCAGTTCCTATGGGGCTCACCAGACTAGACCAAAGTTATCCCATTATATCTGGAGACTGGGGTGCTTATGGCCCTCCATGATCCCTGACTGCATCAAGTACTCCATGAGGTGTCACGCATGCTAAATTCATGCTAACATTATGCATCATCCGTCAGAACCTCTCCACTCCAAAATGTTATCTTGGCCATTTGCGGTGTGCGGAATCGATGTCATGGGGCCATATCCACTAGTGATAACTCACCAATGCAGGTTCATCCTGACCACCTCTTATTTTCTTTCCATGTGGAAAGAATCACTTCCACTCAAGGAGGTCAAGGACCTTTCTATCATCGACTTCATGAGCTTCAGTATCATCCACTGGTTTGGAGTCCCTCATGCCTTCCTCACTGATAAAGGAACAAACTTTTTAGCAGCAGAGCTGATGAAATTTTACTCCAAGTACAACATCCATTTGATCCATAACTCCCACTATCATGCACAATAAAATGGACAGATCAAGGTGTTCAAAAAACCTTTGTTTAACATTATGCTGAAAATGGTTGGTTAGAACATGAAAAGTTAGCCAAACAATCTCCCCAATGATCTCTGGTTTTGTCAGATGATTGCTCATAATTCCACCCAGGTGACCCAATATTCCCTGTTCCACAGTGTTGAGGCCTTCCAATCCATCGAGATCCAGTTTCCATCATTACGCATTTTGGTCTATGAAAAGAAAGCGCCAGATATGGTAGCCGATGTTCTTTTTTCTGAATTGGAAGTGCTTGATTAGAATAGGCTTCATGTCCTACATAATCTGGAGAGGCATCATAATAATATGTCTATGGATTTCAACAAAAAGGTTCTTCTCTACTCTTTCCTATAAGGTGACTTGGTATTGTCCCTCCAGATGCTAATGATCCCAGGAAGGAAACCACCCTTGTTGGTGCCCAAATGGGAAGGACTGTACATAATCCACAGGGTTTACCAAAAAGAGAGCATATTCCCGGGTGACAATGTATAGTGAGCGTATAACCCCTCCCGCTAATGCCATGTTTTTTAAGCAATACTTTTCCTCAGCCAGTAGATCTGGCACGACCCGAAACTGTCTGGTCCAACATGACCTTAAGCTGGATAATGGTACTTCATGACCATAAACTATTCAGTCCTACATGAGTTTTAATTGTGCATCGTCCTACCTGACATTAAAATACATCTTAAGAACTACGTACGACATGATTCCCACCCTTATGGGATACATAAAAATTCTCGAGCGTCTCATCTTGAGCTCGGCCCCAAAATCTTATCTTTAACAATCCCCTATGGGTATAGATCTCTTGGAGGGTCCCTGAATTATATGTTTTAGGCTTCTTTATCCCCACTTATGCCAGGATTATAATGGTTGCACCATGTGCACACTCCCCATTCATATATTCTCTCATGTCCTCACCATACGACGCTAATGTGCATGGCCTTCAAGAACTACGTACGGCATGATTCCCATCCTTATGGGATAGGTAGGAACACCCAGACATTTCGTATGTTGGCCCAACACAAATGCCAAAATATTCCCTTTGGTCAAGACATATGGTATGGTGCATGATTTTTCCACAATTCACGTCAAGCTCATCTCGATTCCGCCATACATCCCACTGCCCAGAGGTGTCTTCCTCTTCCACCGCCCACTTGACCTTAAAATTTATGGTTACAACTATGCTTCTCCCACTCCTTTGATTGGGTCTCCATCATCCTTCCCATCTAGATGACCCCCCCAAATGGCATGGATGCTAGGCCCAAGGGCTCTCCTACCGCTTCGGGATAACGCCCTTGAGGATGTTGGGCAACAAATTGATACAAATCCCACATTTCAAATATGGTCAGTAGTTGATGTTCAATTTTTAATCCCATTTTAGTTTACTATAAGGTTGATGTGTTTCAAACATGGTCAAAGTCTATCCATTGTCGTCTGAATCACCCTATGATGTCCCAATCATTGATTGAAGTGGTTCATTCTACCCCATTGTATATCCAAATGACGAACTCCTCTCGGGTGATGCTAGCTAATAAACCCCTATATGGATAGGAGAGCTGAGTTCAGCTCCTTGTTCTGCACACCGAGCATTACTCATGTGGGCTTAGGAAGATGTGATGAGGCAGGAACCACACAAGAGGTCGTATGGATACCAGTGGTTGGGGCCCCTTGGCCTTTTCAGGCCCCGGACCAATTTCTCACTCATGATTTGATGGTGTGGCATGGGAATATGTCTTCATTCAGGTCAAGTTACTCACCTCACCATACACCTCACTTGTTTGGGGTATTTTACCCCTTCGTCCTCACTATAAGACGTTAAACCAAAAACTGGTCGGGTGTTCCCGTTAGAGGCCCAGACTCAGGCCCCTTGTCCTTTTTAGGCCCCCGACCCAAGTTCTCCCTCAAGATTGTATGGTTTTGCAAGTGAATATGTCCTCATACATGTCAGGTTACTCTCCGTTCCATACACCTCTCTTGTTTGGGGTATTCTACCCCTTCATCCTCAATGTAATACATTTAACTGCAAACTGGTCAGGCCTTCCCGTCTGACGCCCAGCCTGATGCCCCTTGGAATTTTTGTTCCCCTAATCAATATCCTACTAAGGATTGTATGGTGTGGAATGGGACTATGTCCTCATTCACGTCAGGTTACTCGTCGTCCCATACAACTCCCTTGTTTGGGTTATTTTACCCCATTATCCTCACTACAATACGTAAAATTGCAAACTGTTCGTGCCTTCCCATATGAGGCCCAACCTCAATCCCCTTGGCTATTTCGGGGCCCCAAATCAAGTTCCTATTTATGGTTATAAAGTGTGGCATGTGATTAATTCTTCATTCATGTCAGGTTACTTTTTGTGTCGTACACCCCCCATTTTGGGGTATCTTACCCCTCTCTTCCACCTTTCCAGAACTACGTGTGGATTGATTCCCAACCTCACTGGATACGTAGTACCACCCAGGAATCTCGTCTTCTGGTCCATAATCATATTGGCCCCTTGACCTGTGTTCCCTCTAGAGAGGACCATATGGTATGGTATGGGATTATGTTCTCACACACATTGGGTGTTGTAACAACCATGGCATTTACCTGCTCCGGAGAGTTTTCTATCCCCTTCTGTTATCCTTGTCTATTATAGTAGGTCACATTCATGATGATCCCCTCTGACCCTATTCAGTAATTCACCAATGTGTCCGAGATTACTCTGGCTCAGCACCAAGAGTGTCAGATTCTGACCAGACATGCATTCATCAATTACTCAGGCTTCGTGTTCCCCTTCACCAGGGATTCCATCACTATTACCACCCAAATGGACCTCTGAATGGTATGGATTCTAGGCCAAAGGTCCCTCCTAAAATTATGGTCCAACATCCTCCAAGGTTTCGAGAAACAAATTGATATACATCCCACGTTGCGAATTTGGTCATTGGTCGACGCTTTTTTCTTCCTCCCACCTCAGGTAATATGATATGGATGTTGTGTTTAAAACATGGTCAACAGTTATCCTCCATCGTCACTCCAACCCCATTAATCCCAATGTGTCGGTTACATGATTCACACCCTCATCCACATCATCTTGTCCAGGTAGAATTTCGAAACTCATGGTACTATTGATCAGTGCACATCTGCACGTTAGGAGGAGAAAGCCACTATAAGGCAATCATTTAGGGCCCCACACCGATTTCCCCTATCCATGTATTCCTTGTATTGAAATACCATACCTCCCCTTATTTCCTACACCAAATTTTACTCACGTAGGCATAGGGATCAGAGTAAGGTATACAATAACATGGAATAGTCCCACTTCTCCGTGGTCCAAGATCTAAGACCTTAAACTATGATCTTTTCATATTTCCTCTTCATGAGAACTACATAAAGCGTGATTCCCATCCTCATGGGATACTTAAGAGAACCCTGGCATCTTGTCTGTGGGTCTAGCTTAACTGAGAGCCACCATCTTCTACATCCTTCCCTCTTACCTCTTTTTGGCCCCTTGGCCTGAGGTTTCCTTCTCAAAATTCCACAGGTTGTGGTATGTCATTATATACTCATTCAATTTGGGTGTGATTTATTTCACCATGAACATTATCCCTTTATCCTCATTTCAACTACGTCTGTGTTTAATAACGTTAAAATACATGGATGATCCAATAACATGTCCTTCAACTGTGACAGTATCGTCCTGGCCGCACGAAGAAAAAAGGCACTGCATTGTGGTTCCCATTGTCCGGGGATATCGTGTTTTGTACTGGTCTATTTCCAATGGTTTCATACCAAGCTTTGCGTGCGTTTCCATCACGCATGGGAGGACGCGCGGCTCGTTGCCCCACATTCTCGCTTTACAAAGGTGGGTGACATCCGTTCCTTATTCAGGGACGTCTGCTCCTTGATCGAATCCGGGATGATGGGATGTTGGTTCTTCCTTCATGGATTCCTCCTCGGAGCTCGTCACCTAGTCCGGGTCTCCCTTATAGATTTATGATAGGTTATTGAAGCTCGTTCACGGGGCCATATCTGCATGGATGCCAGTTAATTACACTACTTCCGTCGAGACGCTCTAATGGGTCTTGTTGGGGATGAAAGCTTCTGTGAGGAGAATAGTCACGTTGGGGTGTCGTTGGCATGTCTTGACACTGGGGATTGGCATGTCTATCTTCTTTTCCTTATCACAGGGCTTCTCGAGGGCACGGATGCTCGAGGCATCCCACTTCGAACGCGGGGAATGTGAACCATTTGAGGATTTCCTCAGTTTCCCATGATTAACACATGGTATGCCGCGAGTTTAGCGTCTTGTGGAGACGGATCGGACTGATCGAAACACTAAGAGTGGATCAGATTGAAGGAACCCCTAGGGGGAACACCGATGTTGGGGCCAGCACATGGGCAGCTTCATGGATACTATAGTTTGGGATGGGGTGGCATGATCTCACCGGGATGTGGCGACCAGGGTAAGGATCAGGATGGATGATGGAGTGATGGGCATGAACCTCATGGAGGCTTCCTACATATCCCCCATGGCAGGGAATCAAAGTCTGCATAGTTCGGTGATATGATGGGACACCTAAAGAGGTGACCTGTGAGAATAGATGCATGGATTAGAGCCTGGAGGAAGTAAGATCTCCGAGCTAGGGCATGAGCTTCCCATGGCACGTGGGCTTGAGGGGGGAAGTCAGGATTAGACGTGGGTATAAGGCATGGGGCTTATGCTCTGAGACGGCCCAAGATGGGGATACGGATTAACGCCATGCGTGACGAGATACAGTTTAACGTCATGCGGGAAGAGGGCATACATTTTAACGTCATGAGTGATGAGGAATCTTGGGGTTACGCTCTGAGGTGGCCTATAGTGGATATGGGGATTAAGCTCTGAGGCGACCCATGGTGGTGGGGAACCAACGTGTAGAGGTCGGAACGACCGGGTGGTGGGTTTGAACCTCATGGAGGCTTTCTACGTACCATGCATTAGCACGGATCAAAGTCCACATAGTTCGCTGGTATGTGGATTACACTCTGAGGCGGCCCATAATAGGATGTCATGGTTGATGTGCACTCTAAGCCCACATGAGTCATGCTCGGTGTGAGAAACAAGAGGCAGCAGGGACCAGATGATCATCTTGAAAAGGGTGCGTCCATGAGAAGCAGAAAGGGGCTTACGTGTTGAGCGGTCCAAAGAGGAAATATGGGCTTACACATGGTTAGCGGCTCTGGGTGTCGGGGCATACTATGGGATGGAGGCCCGTGGTGTGACAAAGTGCAGTGGGAAAGGGACTCCACTAGCCTTGGCTGGGGGGAAGTATAGAGGTTCATGGGTCAAACCTTCCATAAGAGAGGCTTGGGGCTTACACTCTGAGGGATCCCTTCCCCCGTGGACGAACGCCACTCCGACAAGGAGGGTCTCATTACTTGCAAGGAAGATTCCATTCCTGTGGAGACGAGAGGCGTAAAAAATGTCCGAGTTGCAGGGACTCTACGTGCGAAGCACAGGTTCGGACCACAGTTTAACATCTTGCGTTAAGGACGAGGTGATTAGCAGTTTAACGTCATGCATCTTGGACGAGGTGGGTTCGCTCCACACCCCTAGGGCTTACATGCCCAATGACCTCTACCCTTTGTGGAATGGAAGGCATCGACAAGGCCGTAATGAAGGGGGGCTGCAGGGAAAACCATTGAGGGGTCCACGTTAGCGTGGCTATACGAAAAAAACAATAGTTGTCAGTGTGCCTATGTGGAGAAGAATACGTCAAAGCAACGCAATGGGAAACACTGCCCAAGGGACCTTGAGGTTACTTCATACGATCCTGGAAGTCCGTACGGGAAAAAAACACATGGCGGGAATGCCTGTCTTGGGAGACATCAGGTGCCGGGTTGAAAAGGCCACAAAGGGGCATCAAGGTAAAGGGGTCCTGGGTGTTGCGCACAAAACGAAGGTTTGTGCGCAAAACACCGGGATGTCGCGCAATAGGGCCAGAGGATTGCACTGATAGGTGATTGCATGAAAGGTATTGCGCTTGTATAATGGGATTTCATGAAAGGGGAAACAATTACGTGAAAGGGATGTACCTGGAGGAGCGGGCAAATTCACTTATGCCAGTGGAGTTGCAAACAATGGCGAACCCCGGGGTAAGGTTGCGCGAAAAGTGGAATTACCTGGATGTCATATTGTGCATGGAGGGGAGTCGAATTGTGCGCACCGGAGTCATTTCGAATTCCGAAACCCCAAACCGTTTGGGGTATCCTTCTATTTATAGGCATCGTCCGGTGTGGAATCCAGGAGGCGCAAGAATGTTTCTGCGATGGGAATCGTCGACGCACAAAGCTTCACCGCGTGGAACCGGTGAGCGCAAAATTGTGCGTGCCATCGGCTTGATTACGCGAATCCCAGGAATGCTTCGCGTGCACATCATTATTTAGCACAAGTCCTCCTTTATTTTTCTCACCACTTCCTAGGCCTCCGAACAGGGCCTCTGATTCTGAATATGACTTCGCATTGCCATTTCGAAACACCCTCTAGGAGATATGGACCTTTTTTCGGAATCTAAAAATTTCCCCCCTCGGAATTGGATCGGCGAGAGGTCGTAACGGTCGGATTTCGAGGGAAATGCCGAAACACCAAAGCAGGGCCACTCTAGGGCGCTTAGCGTGCAAACAACCCATGCGGCATGCAAAATGACGATTCGGCGTGGAATTTGATTTCCACATGGCGTGGAACCTTAGCCTTTCCTATAAAAAGGGGTTCTGGGTCCCAAATCCTATTACTCACAAACACATCCCTGAGGCATATCCTGCTGCCAATCTACTGGCTACCTTCTCCTACGTACCGACGAACTTACCCTGAGGAGGTAGATGACTCGGACTCAGAGGCAGCCGTGGAAAGTCGGATGACACGACGCAAAGGGTGGAAGTGTATCCAGCGCTTTCTCAGACAACCCCAGTCAGATATGCTGAGGCGGATGGGATCACTCCAGACCTGGCTGCGCTTCCTGTGTCCCGGAGGGCTGACGCTCAGTGCCTTCATCTGACGGTCCGTGATTACATGGCCGACAAGATATGCGAGAGAAGCCGGCACACCGACGTTGCCCAGTGTCGTGAAGGATCGGCGATCGCCCGAGTGTTTCTAAGGGTGGAGCGGGAGGTCTGGCTCCTCGAAGGGTAGGCGGCAGATAAGGATGCATTTATTGCAACATTCATTGAGCTTGTGGAGAAACTGACGGCCCAATTGGCTGATGCGTAGGAACAACTGATGGAGGCGAGTCACCAGATGACCGTACTTCGAACCGAGTGGGTGCGGGCATAAGATAGGATTGGAGAGATGCGCTATGCGGCGGCTGATGATGAGAGAGTCTTCATGGAGAGAGAAGCGGTCCTTGAGGCTACCAGCCAAAGGGTAGCAGTGCTGGAAAGGTCGATTCAACACGCTGATCCTTAAGTGCTTTGTTTTGGACATCTCATGAACCTCTTTCTTGTACTGATCATCATCTCAATCCAATACATGGCCAAATGAATTCATATGTACCCTTGGTTTAATATTATCATCCATAGTTCCAAAATGTATAAAAAATCACCCCTAATCTCTTGTGGGTTGCACCCAACACGTGAAGCAAAATCTACTCGTGTTATCATTTCATCCAACTGTGGGGCATTGACCAAGCCTCAGGCATCCGAAATTGGGCATGGATTTCTGAGGAGATGTCCTCAGACCAATTGATATATCACTATCTCTATGTGCTCTGACACACGAGTGGGGATATTCCGAGGGCATAGATATCCATCCGAACATAGGGAGATAGAAAGGAAAGGTGACTCACGCTACCTGAATTCAGAACACTGTGGGGCACAACGATGGAAGATAACTGTTAACCATGACGGAAACGCAACATCCATATTGTGTTGGCCTGGAGTGGGGACAATAAATGAGGGCTGACCACTGACCATGTTCGCAACATGGGGCCTAACTCAAATATCACCGGTCAGTTTCCCGGAACATTGGCCCAGGACAGCTGGTGTAACACCCTAAGATTTTATGAAAAAATGGTCTTTTAATTTCATTAATGTCTTGTGTTGTATGCTACACCAAAAGGATATTTCACAACCTGAATCCCTGACTTTTCTTGCATTACACGCAAGCGCTACCTTCCACGATAGCGTGTGTTGTACGTAATATCGTGTTTCATTAAACAACGATATGCTATTAAAATATTATAAAAACTAGTCGTTATGAATAGTAATACGCACTTTTTGATATTTTATAAATTTTTAATTTGAAAATGGACTTCATTTTTGGATTTGGAATATCGAAATTAGCATGGGGTGAAATTTTGGTATTTTTCTGAAAACTTTCAATTTTTGATGAATAGTGAAAACACTAGGTTACTATTTAAAAACCAAATTTTTATTTAACTAAATATTTATATTATTTAAATTTATTTTATGTCAAAATTGATACATAATAATTATATAAGTTCAAAGTAATCCATTGGAGTCATTTCATAATAATTTTGGATATATAAAAATTTTATTAAACTTTTCACTATCTTTTACCCACCTCCAAGGATAATTTGCAAATTTACATAAAAAATAATTTTACCGCCTTTGTGAATGGAATTTAAAAAATATGACAGGCACGGTTGATGTCAGTAAGTAAAATGTTGTTCAATGAGATGAAAATAATTTTTGGTGAATAGTAACTTTTTACTTTTATTTACAACGGTAAAAATTAAATAGGGTAATTAAGGGTATAAATGATATTATTATTACCCAAAAACATGTCCTAATTCTATTGGATAAGTGTAATTCGACCAAAAACAACCTTAGGAATATAATATGACCAATTAGGCCCACTTGGATTATATTAGGACATTTAATATTAATTTATTTAAAGAAGGGTTAAAATAGTGAAAATCAAAGCTTAATAACTAAATATTTTTTAATATAGGGTTATACAAAAGATAAATTTGAATATAAATATTAATTAGAAAGATAAGAAGATTTCCTACTTAATGGTATTTTATTTGTTATTTTTAGACTTAAAATAATTTAATTTATTTATGACACAATGATGATGCAGTAATTATCTTATTAATGAATATTGACATAATTGATGTTATAAATACCCAAATAAATTTAATTTGAGACTTTTAATGAATTAAAATAATTTTCTAGGTCAATATGACATGTTAGTATCGATTTATTTAAGTTTTTAGAACTAATTATTCTGTTATGATTTTCACAAAAACCAATTACCAAATAGTGTCAAAATTGACATAAAATAGTTTTTAAACCAAATATTATATTATTAATTGTTATTTTATTGCTAAAAATCTAAGGATCAGAAACATGACATAGATAAGGTTATATATATTAATAATAAACAACTTGGGGATCATTTATCTTGTTATAGTAATTTTATTAACCTTATAGTGTAAGAAAACAAGAAGACACGGTAAAAGTAAAATTATTTAACTTAAGGTTAAATCTAAATGATAAGGTTAAAATAGAATCCTAAACATGTCTAAATTATATTTTATGAGAGGATTTCGACCGATCCCCACCATAGATTCTAAATAAATCAATTTGGAACTATAAAAAACCGAATATGTCTTTATAATAAAATAATATTTTTAGTTTTTTCAAAGGCGCCCCTCTCCCCCCTTAGAAAATGGCACCTCCTCCCTCTCTTCCTCACACCACATTGAGCATTAAAGCTCGGCCAAACCCTGAAAAATTATCATATCCACTTCCCTATAGACATCCTAGAGATTCTGGTTATCTTCAATGACGAATTTTAGTGCCCTAAGTGGAGGTCTCAAACAGGCGCTTCAAAGAAGAGGTAATGTCTGTTACCGATTCTTTCAACTTTATTTCTTCTTCCACTTCTTCTTATTTAGTTGTTTCATTATGAAGTAATAAAATCAGTATCACTAATATAGTGGTATGTAATTATAAGTATGAAAAAACACTATTTCACTATCTATCCATCCTATGGAAAACGAAATCATCGCGCATGCGTACGTACGGAATACCGTCTCCACGCCGTGGTGTAATCTTTTTTCCACCACCACCTTACATGGATGGTTATAATGGTTTAAATAATAACTATATATGATTATTTCAAAGTGATAGTGATTCTAAAATATTATACATACACTTCAATACTATTCCATGATCATGGAAATGATATCATCGCTCATGAGTACGTATGGACTACCATCTCCACGACGCGATGAGATTCATTCTCCATGTTAACCATTCATGAATGATTATAAATTATATAAAATAATTAATCATGAAATATATGACATAATAATGATACTGGATTTATCTGGATATATATTTATTTCATCTACTTAATTTCATTCAATTCAATAAGGAAACAAAAACATCGTTCATGCGTATGTACGGCCTACCGTCTCCCTGAATGGTGTATTTCATTTATTTTATCGATCTATAATATATATGTATATTATGAATATATAATATATATAAATCATGTTTTAAATTTTGTAATTATGTAAATCAGTATATAAGTAATAATATCAAGAACGACAAGTCGAAACACAAACGATAAATGAAACGATTTTACCGAAAACGCTCTTTAACATGGAATTTACAAAAGAACGGGTAATATAAAGTTATAAGTGAACCATATATGGTATCATAACAATGAATATTATTCTATAATAAGTCAATGACAATATTTAAATAATTATACTGGAGGTTCGGATACATATGAAGCATATCGGACATAAGGTAAGGGATAATTTTGCAAATCTCATTTTTATCGGAGATTTCTTATTCGTAAGTATTTACCAGGGTTATTTATATCATCCAGGTCTATATTTTATAATAGTGTTTTTATGTATGTTTAATATCCTTTTTACCCATTTTGACTATTACTACATGGTATGTAATGAATCATTCTTTTGTTTACGTTACGAGTTACTTTTTGAATTTTTCGACAAAAGTATGAGGAGAATGTTTTTTTTAACGTATACAGCATGAAAGGATTTTTACGGTTATATAAATCCTTGTTTTCATGAAGCTTCCTCCAAATTATTTCATTAATATTTTCAAAAAAAATCCTTTCTTTTAAAATTACATGACATTTTGTGAAAAGAAAATGATTTTGAAGAAAAAAGGATATTTTCTTCAAGAATTCATTTCAAGTGTTTTATCAAAACCATTTTTCATTTAAGATGACATTATTTAATATGTGTTTGTTTCAAGTATAATGTCTCTATTATTTACATGGTTTCACTTCTCTCATTATGAAATGATATCCATTTCTTTTATATGGATTATGTGATGATGGGATGATGTTTATGAAACCCATTTTATTTATTGGGTTTTTATGAATGATTTATGTTTATTTTATGGTACATGTAAGAATGATTTAACTATGAGATGGGTGTGACCAATATCTCCCTCCAATTCATTGGGTAAACATTTATATCTCATGATATAGACATAGCTTGAACGGTAAGTTAATCATGTTCAGTGTTACAGGACTTAAACGAGTAGTGAACTCGATTCAGAAAGGGACTTTGTCCACTAAGATGGTCTTGGCAGCAATGCCTTGGCTACTATTGAAATCATAACAGGTGCTGAATGGTTACCACAATTAAATGTTTTATTCCCATTCTATTTTATCATGATTGATGTTCCTTTATGATATATTTTTTTCATACTTCCAAGATTCATGTATTTGCTCAAGATGTTGATGTTTAGATTTTATGTTCATGTTTTTGCATTCAAATGTTTATGGATTGTTTTATGTTCTCTATGTTTACCCTTACTGGGAATTTGAGCTCGCCCCTTTTATGTTTTCTTTTCCCCATGATATAAAAAAAAAATTTAGGTAAGAAAAAAAAAAGGAAGATCTTTATGGGATATGTTGATGATCTTTCACCATGATTAGAAGATTTTATTCTGAGTTTCCAAAGACACTAAACTATTACGGTCCTTGTGTGTCTGTTTTTGTTATGTACTAAGTATTACGCAAAAATAATGTAATTTCCATGTACTTCAAGCTTCGGGTCTCTACAATTTGTATCAGACACAAGGAGGTAGGAATGAATCCAATCCTTGGGAACTCTCAAATGTGAGCGTTGGACGAAGCATGGCTCTCAGCCCAAGGGCTTCATGAGGAAATGGATTCCACTAGGGATGGTTGTGTGTCCCGCCACGGGGGTGTAGCCACCCATATAGTGCCCTAATAGGTATCAATTATAGTCCACTGGATGTAATTCCAAACCACTACAATTGGTATCAGAGGAAAGGTTAGTCATCCTTTGGAAACTAGGATGCGAAAACGTTAGTGAGATCCCTAGAGATATTTCTACGGTATGTCTAGGGATGTCCCTAAGGATAAGTATATTTATAGGATATAGTCCTAGAACTATGGTAACGATCATAGAATTTATCCTAAGATGTTAGATATTGAGGGAACTCCCCCTTTACTATGTTTTTTCCCTAGCATGATTTTTTCCTCTCAAAATATTCTTTTTGGGTTTTAGAAAATGGCTGGAAACAGTAATATTCACGATAATGGAGGATATGACAGGCAATGGAATGATACTCTTCATGAGAAATCAAATGAAATGGGATTTGG
The DNA here is from genome assembly GCA_963277665.1 of Viscum album. NCBI lineage: Eukaryota > Viridiplantae > Streptophyta > Magnoliopsida > Santalales > Viscaceae > Viscum > Viscum album. The sequence continues at coordinate 21,359,748 of OY728120.1, read as the reverse complement.
AAGTCAAAACATCGTTATAATGCCTAATCATAAATCTCATAATATGATCAATAATCTCAACTTTGGTAAGTTTCCCAACACAGGTAATAAGAGAAAGATGGTGTTTCATGATGATCATAGAGGAAAGAAAGTTCAATTTCCCTCATGTAAATCATGTGGGATGAGGCATTAGGGAGATTGTTTCAAAGGAACTAAAAGATTATTTGGGTGTGGAAAAGAAGGACACAAATCCAGTAAGTGCAAAGGAAAAGGTTCAGTTAACACCATAGAAAAGGATAATGGAATTGCTATGACATAAACAATGATTAGATGTTTTAAATGTGGAATGTACGGGAATTATGCAAATAAATGACCTAAGGGAAAATCTCATGAAGAGAATCAGCATGGTCATATGGGTAGTATTTATGTGGAGATGAGGAGACTACAATTGATATATGAGCTGAAAGAAGTGTTTAAGCTCAGTCAGTTTTTTTAGATGGTTATGGAATGATTGTATGTGTATCGAGAGTTATGTTGTATAGTTAATTGTACTATAGAATAATGAATCATCTAAGGATTGTTACACTATTGTTTTCCCTAATGTATTTGAAAGTATATGTTGAATGGTACCAGTCAACCATGGAAGGTTATTTAGAAATTTTTGGAAAGTAGATAATATGCACATAATGAAGGAATTAGAAGATAAAGAGATGTTTGATTGTATTCTTGAGCTCATGATTGATATAAGGACTAAGTGATATCATGGTTTGAGTACATAGAATTTTGTGGATTTTGGAATGTGGAAAGTGTTATCTTTTAACTGCATTCATGTTTTCACTAAGGTTTAATGGGTATTCATTTTTCAAGGGGATACATTATTAAGGCCTTCGAATGTTTGGAATGTGACCAACAAGACATATCTTATCATATATGTGGATCAACGATGGAATTAACATGCTTGTTATATGAAATCTCTGGTAATCATTTTCACTATATTATGAGAGTGGACTGCAGTATTATGGATAATCCTAAAGATTGGAATGGATTATGTTGGAAATAAGTTAGTATTGTTTAAGGATAGACGTTTTTTCGATATTATTGATGGGATTTTATAGTAATAGAGTTTTAGAAAAAGGGCAACTTGCAGGACAAGAGACATCCCATCACGTTAGAGAAGGCTGTGGGAATCGAACCCACAACTGAAGTGCGACAGGCCTTTATCTCCTACAACTGGCCTATAGGAAGTCCCTATTTAGTAGAAACTAGTTTTATTATATTAAGCAGTATGATATATGAAGTATAAGTCCATTTTAGGAACCATATATGATTAATCTCACAATAGATGGATTTATGTATTTTTGATAAGTTTTCTAACATTTTGTTTGAGATAGATGGAATGACCCATCATTCTATCACATGATCTACTAACACTTCACGAATGACAAATTCAACTTCATTTCATTAAGATATGAAGTAGAAACTGTCCAAAAAAAGACCAACGGTGAGACTGTACTAAAATCACGAAAGTATTTCTTCTAATTCCAACTTTAGTGAAATGATCTTGAAAACCAAAAATGTTGTCATAGTTTCCTTATATCCGATTAATCAGATGGTACCTTAGATCATCACAGATCTATTCCTTTGTGATTGTTGGATTTTTCATAGCCATGTTCTCTACCACTATCCATCAGAATATGATGGTTAGTTTCTCTTCCATATCCATATTTTCAACTATGTTCTCCTATGTGGAAACCCAGTGATTAGTAAATTTGGGGTAACTGTTCTGTTTCATACATTATTTTTTAAAGATTGGTTTTGGTATTCCTGTTTTGATGTGGGTTTCTATTAATGAAACTTTCAAGTAGTAAACCATTTATAACCCTGACGAATTTTGAGGGAGAAATTCATTTTAAGGGGGGTAGAATGTAACACCCCAAAATTTTATGAAAAATATTCTTTTAATTTCATTAATGTCTTGTGTTGTACGGTAAATCAAAAGGAGATTTCACAACATGTATCTCAAACTTGGCTTGCATTACACGCAAGCGCAACCTTCCACGATAGCATGTGTTGTACGCAATACCGAGTTTCGTTAAACGACGATATGCTATTAAAATATTATTAAAACTAGCCGTTATGAATTGTAATACACAATTTTTGATATTTTATAAATTTTATTTTTGAAAATGGACTTCATTTTTGGATTCATAATATCAAAATTAGCATAGGGTGAAATTTTGGTATTTTCTGAAAACTTTCAATTTTTGATGAATAGTGAAAAAACTGGGTTACTATTCAAAAACGAATTTTTTATTTAAATAATTATTTATTTTATTTAAATTTATTTTAGGTCAAAATTGATACATAATACCTATATAAGTTCAAAATAATCCATTGGAGTCATTTCATAATAATTTTGGATGTATAAAAATTTTATTGAACTTTTTACTGTCTTTTACCCACCTCCTAGGAGAATTTGCAAATTTAGATAAAACATAATTTTACCACTTTTGTGAATGGAATTTCAAAAATCCAAGAGACATGGTTGATTTCAGTATGTAGAATTTGGTTCAATGAGATGAAATTTTTTTTGGTGAATAATAACTTTTTACTTTTATTTACCATGGTTAAATGTAAATACGGTAATTAAGGGTAAAAATGATATTATTATTAGCCTAACACATGTACTAATTCTATTGGATAAGTGTAATTCGACCAAAGAAACATTAGGAATAAAATATGACCATTTAGGCCCACTTGGATTTGATAAGGACATTTAATATTAATTTATTTAAAGAAGGGTTAAAATAGTTAAAATCAATGTTTAATAACTAAATCATTTTTAATATAGGGTTATACTTAAGATAAATTTGAATATAAATATTCATTAGAAAGGTAAAACTATTTCCTAAATAATGATACTTTATTTGTAATTTTTAAACTTAAAATAATTTAATTTATTTATGGCACAATGATGATGCAGTAATTATCTTATTAATGAAATATTGACATAATTGATGTTATAAATACCCTAATAAATGTAATTTGAGACTTTATATGCATTAAAATAATTTTCTACGTTAATATGACATGTTAGTATTGATTTAGGTAACATTGTTCAAACTAATAATTCTGTTATGTTTTTCACAAAAATCAATTACCAAATAGTGTCAAAATTGACATAAAATAGTTTTTAAAACAAATATTATATTATTAGTTGTTATTTTATTACTAAAAATATAAAGTTGGGCAAAAATACTTAGATAAGGTTATATATATTAATAATAAACAACTTGGGGATCTTTTGGCTTGTTATAGTAAGTTTATTAACCTTATAGCGTAAGAAAACAAGAAGTCACAGTGAAAGTAAAATTATTTAACTTAAGGTTAAATATAAATGATAAGGTTAAAATAGAAACCAAAACTTGTCTAAATTCTATTGGATGAGATTATTTCGACCCATACCCACCTTATATTCGATCTAAATCAATTTGGTGCTATTAAAAACTGAATATGACTTTATAATAAAATAATATATTTAGTTATTCCAAAGGTGCCCCTCTCCTCCCTTATAAAAGGGCACCTCCTCTCTCTCTTCCTCACACCACATTGAGCCTTAATGCTCGGAAAAACCCTACCATATTTTCCTCTCCACTTCCATAGAGGCATCATAGAGGTCCAGGTCTTCTTCAAAGACCAATTTCAGTGCCCTAATAGGAGGTCTCAAAGAAGCACTTCAAAGAAGAGGTATTGTCAGTTACCGATTCATTCAACTTTATTTCTTCTTCAACTTATTCTTATTTAGTTGTTTCATAATGAAGTAATAACATCAGTATCACTAATATAGTTTTATTTTATTATAAGTATGAAACAACCCAATTTCACCATCAATCTATCCTACGGAAAATGAAATCACCACGCGTGCATATGCACGGAATACCGTCTCCACGCCGGGGTGTAATCTATTTTCCACCACCACCATACATGGATGGGTATAATGGTGTAAATAATTACTATATATGATTATTTCAATGTGATATTGATTCTGAAATATTATAAATACACTTCAATATAGTTCCACAATCATGGGAATGATATCATCGCTCGTGCGTACGTACGGACTACCGTCTGCACAATGCGATTAGATTCATTCTCCATGTCAACCATTCATGAATGATTATAAAGTATATACAATAAGTAATCATGAAATATATGACATAATAATGATACTGGATTTATATGTATATATATTTATGTCATCTAATTAATTTCATTCAATTCAATAAGGAAACGAAAACAACTCTAATGTGTACGTACGACCTACCATCTCCATGAATGTTGTATTTCATTCATTTTATCAATCTATAATATATATGTATATGATGAATATATATTATATATAAATCATGTTTTACATTCTGTAATTTTCTAAATCAGTATATAAGTAATAATATCAATAATGACAAGTCAAAACACATATGATAAATGAAACGATTTTACCCAAAACGCTCTTTAACATTGAATTTACAAAAGGACGGGTAATATAAAGTCATAAGTGAAACATATATGATATCGTAACAATGAATATGATTCGATAATAAGTCAATGGCATTATTTAAATCATTATAAAGGAGGTTCGGATACAAACGAAGCATATCGGACATAAGGTAAGGGATAATTTTGCAAATCTCATTTTTTTCCGACACTGCTTATTCATAAGTATTTACTTGGGTTATATATATCATCCATGTCTATGTCTTATAAAAGTTTTTTTATGTATGTTTAATGTCCTTTTTACCCATTTTGACTTTTACTACATGGTATGTAAGTAATCTTTCTTTTGTTTACATTACGAGGTACTTTTTGACTTTTTCGACAAAAGTACGAGAATGTTTTTTTAACGTATACAGCATGAAAGGATTTTTACGGTTATATAAAGCCTTGTTTTCATGAAGCTTCCTCCAAAAGAATTCATGACTATTTTAAACAAAATCCTTTTCATTTAAAATGACACGACATTTTGTGAAAATAAAATGATTTTGAAGAAAAAAGGATATTTTCTTCAAGAATTCTTTTCAAGTGTTTTATCAAAACCAATTTTCATCTATGATGACATTATCAAATATGTGTATGTTTCAAGTATAATGTCTTTATGATTTACAAGGTTTCACTTCTCTTATTATGAAATGATATCCATTTCTTTTATATGGATTATGTGATAATGGGATGATGTTTATAAAACCCATTTTATTTATTGGGTTTTTATGAATGATGTATGTTTATTTTGTGGCACAAGTATGAATGATTTAATAATGATGTGGGTGGGACCTGTATCTCCCTCCAATTCATTGAGTAATGATTTATATCTCATGAGATAGACATGGATTGAAGGGTAAGTTAATCCGGTTCAGTGTTACATGACTGAAATGAGGAGTGAACTCGATTTAGAAAGGGACTTTGTCCACTAAGATGGTCTTGGCAGAAATTCCTTGGATACAATGGAAGTCATAACAAGTGCTGAATGGTTTCCACAATTACATGTTTTATTACCATGCTATTTTATCGTGATTTATGTTCCTTTATGATATATGCCTTGCGTACTTCCCAGATTCATGTATTTGCTCAAGATTTTGATGTTTAGATTTTATGTTCAAGTTTTTGCATTCAAATGTTTATGGATTATTTTATGTTCTCTATGTGTACCCTTACTGGGCATTTGATCTCACCCCTTTTATGTTTTCTTTTCCCCATTATATAGATAATGGTTTTAGGAAAGGAAAAAAATGAACATCTTTATAGGAGATGTTGAAGATCTTTCCCCATGATTAGAAGATTTTATTCCGAGTTTCCAAAGACACTAAACTATTACGTTCCTTGTGTATCTATTTTTGTTATGTACTAAGTATTCTGCAAAAATAATTTAATGTCCATGTACGTCAATCTTCGGTTCTCTACAGTTGGTATCAGAGGAAAAGGAGGTAGGAATGAATCTGATCCTTGGGAACTCTAACATGTGAGCGTTGGACGAAGCATGGCTCTCTGCCCAAGGGCTTCATGAGGAAATGGCTACCACTGGGGATGGTGGTGCGTCCTGCCCAGGGGTTGTAGCCGCCCATGGAGTGCCCTGATAGGTATCAAATATTTTCCACTGGATGTAATTCCAGACCACTACATAAGGCGGACTATAGGTCTATCATCCATATTGCTACAATAGGCGGACCAAAGGTCTATCATCCATATTGTGGAAGCAGGAGGACCAAAGTCTATCTTCCATACTATTAGGGGGTCCCATCAAACATGACCAGTCCTCCAGAACGTTGTCCCAGGATAGTAGGCGGACCATAGGTCTATCATCAATACTGCTAGGGGGTCCCGTCCGACATTATAGAGAATGAGGATCCAAATAAAGGGGAATGAAAAGCGTGGAAGGTGGAGTGGTGGTTTGTTCGAACAAAGTCCAGCACTACCGAAATTGTGCCACTCTGGCGGAGGCGCATTAGGCGGACGTACCAACCTGATCACGGGTCATCCCAATTTTCTGGCAGATCCTCTCTGGAGAGAGAACTGCCGCTTCCCATTATTACTATGGGGAATCCAAATCTTATTCGGGGTAAATGTCATGATTACACCACATCCCATGATGTCAGGCCAAGGGGCTGACAATAAGGAGGGACGTGGTTTGGTAATCCCTGGTGCTGGAGCCAAGATGAAATGTCCGGGCATTCCTACGTATCTCATTAGGATGAGAATCAAGCCACACATAGTTCTAAAAGCACAATTTAACATCATGTCGGACGAAATATAGTTTAACATCGTGTGGGACGTGGGGGACATCTCATTTGGGGATAGGAACGACACGACGAGAAACCTGACGTGAATGAGGACATAATCTGAGACCACACTGTACAATCCCACAAGAGATACCGAGTCGTGGAAAGCCAAGCAAAGGATCTTAGTTTTAGGTCTTAGAACTCGGACCAAAGGAGAAGGGGATTAGGAGACACACAATAAAGAGGTTTCAAAACCCAACGTGAATGGGGAAAATCCCTGCTTATTATGTGCTCTGGGGGACGTGTTTAGGCCTAGAGACCAAACATGAAAATTTAGGTTGGGCCTACGGGGAAGTTACCAGGTGCTCCTATGTATCTCATAAATACTAGAATCAATCCATACGCAGTTCTTGAAAGGCAGCATGGTGTGATATGGTAACTGCCCAAAGGACGAAGGATTCATGCAGGTTTAGCCCTCGCACCAAAAGAAGCAGCATTTGATATATCTTGTTTGTTCTTTAAGGTAACTGGTTTTTCTTTTATGGGGCAACTGGCCTAGGGTAGAAATTCCTGGTTTCTCCACAATAATCAAACCATAATAGGTGTTGAAAAGGGCATAGTAATCGACCAATACCTGGCATGATGTCCCCCGTGGATCGGTCATCACAATGCGGTTCCATTTTTCATCACGTGGTCAGGATGATATCATCATAGTTTAAGGTCGCATGGTACGACCAACAACATAGTTTAAGGTCGTAAGGTTTGGACCAACAACACAGTTTACGGTCATAAGGTTTGGACCAACAGCACAGTTTAAGGTCGTATGGTTTAGACCAATAACACTATTTAAGGTCGTAAGGCTTGGACCAACAGCATAGTTTAAGGTCCTAAGGCTTGGACCAACAGCATAGTTTAGGGTCCTAAGGCTTGGAAAAACAGCACAGTTTATGGTCATAAGGCTTGGACCAAGAGGAACATGAACGATGCGATAAAGCATACATGATGCGGGTGAGGGCGTAATCCCATACCATCACCGCGCGCGGTTACGAGAGAGGATCCTCGGGCCAAATGGTCCTACGATGGCTTGACAATTAGGTGGGGAATGGGATGCTAGCTCCCAGCTATGCTGGGCCCGAAATGCAATGTTTGGGCGACTACTCATTCCCCATGGGGATGAGGGTCAAGCTTCATGAAACCTGTAATGAAGAAACCCAAACACATACTCTATCGCTCAGATCGCGGGAGCCCGAGAGACATCATTACGCAGCTCGGTCTGTCTGATTTGTGGGGGTGTATTGAGGGTTAGTATAAGGAGTGTCAAGATTCCACCATGACACGGTGGGGCGGAACACAATGTGAATCATGCAACCAACATTCAAGGCCTCAGGAAGCTGACCTGACGAATGGGGATTACTGCTGACCACGTTCGCCACACAGCATCATGTCGCGTTATCCTAGAATTAGGGGCAAACAAATGAACATTAACCGGTGACCAAATTCGCATCACAGGATTTGTATCAATTGTTTTCCCAAAACCCTCAGGGGCATTGGACCATGACGGTAGGAGAGCCCTTAGGCATTGTATCTAGGCCATTCTTGGGGGTCCCTCTGGGTGTAAAGGATGGTGGGTCCTGAATGAAGGGGAACACGAAGCATGACAAGTGCACAAAAACTTGACTAAGTCGAATCGGACACACCAAGTCCAAGATCAAAGTACGATGAACACATTATAAGACCACTGGAGAGGGTCAAAGGGTTCAGTCTGAGAGTGGCCAAAAGTTGGCGGATTCTCGAGGGAAGGGCATGCCAAAAGACCGAGGAAACCAGGAGATCGTGGGATCTCCTAAGAGACTGGGCTAGAACTGAAATTTAAGTGTTCAGGTAGTCCTACGTATCCCATAAAGATGGGAATCAAGCCACACATAGTTCTAGAGATGCATTTTAACTTCATGTTGGAAGAAATAAGGATCATAGTTTTAGGTCTTAGAACTTGGACCAAGGTGCAGTTTAACGTTGTGCGGGACTGTACGGTTTAAGGTCATACAGGACCACAGGAGGAGAGAGAACTTGGGTTGGGCCCAAGACAACTTGTCCGGGAATTACAACGCATCTCATTAAGATGAGAATCAAACCACAAGTAGTTCTAAAAGAATAGTTTAACATCATGTTGGACGAAATACGGATCTTAGTTTTAGGTCTTATAACTCGGACCAAGGAGCCCAGATGTAGGGAAAAGTGCAGTTTAAGGTCATTCTGGACCAGGTGTATTTTATGGTCATGCAGGACCACTGGAGGATCCTAGTTTTAGGTCTTAGAACTTGGACCCTAGTGCAGTTTATGTTCATGCTGGACTAGGTGCAGTTTAAGGTCATGTGGGACCGTAAAGTTTAGGGTCTCGCAGGACCATAGGAGGCTTAGGAAAAGTACTGCTTGAGGAAACTGGCATTGGTGGGAGGAGTTATGCGCTCACCATCCATAGTCACCAGGTAGTACAGACCATTGGGATAGACCTTATGGAAAATAAAAGGCCCCTCCTATTTGGGCGCCAACTTGGGTGGTTTCATACCGGGAATCATTGGCGCTCTAAGAGCCAGCACCAGGTCACCATGGAGGAATGAGAAGAGGAGAGCCTTCTTATTAAAATATCAAGCCATCCTACTCTGATGCCTTTCCATGTTATGTAATGCGTGAAGCCTAATTTCTTCCAGCACTTCCAATTCAGCTACATGGATTTCGGAAACTCTATATGGTGCTTGCTGGTCAAAGACCACCATGCGTAATGAGGGAAACTGGATCTCGATGGGCAGGACGGCCTCAGCTCCGTACACCAGGGAATACAGAGTCACCTGGGTGGAGTTACGAGTTGTCGTCCTATAAACCCAGAGGGTGTTGGGGATCTTGTCTGGCCCACTTTCTTGTTCTGACCAACCATCTTTTGCAGAATGTTAGAGAGGGTTTTGTTAAATTCCTCAATCTGTACGTTCGCTTGTGCATGATAGTGGGAGGTGTGGTTAGAGCGAATGTTGTACTTAGCGTACAATTTCTTCACCTCGGCTGCTCGGAAGTTGGTTCCATTATCCATGAGGATCGCGTGATGTACTCCAAACCGATATATGATATTGGAGCTCACGAAGTCAGCAATAGAACATCCCTTGACTTCCCTTAGCGGGATTTCCTCTGCCCACTTTGAGAAGAAATCTGTAGAGGTTAAGATGAACCGGCACTGGCGGGCCATCCCCGGCGGGTAAGGCCCTACGACATCCAACCCCAGACATCAAAGGGCCAAGAATACTTGGTAGTATGGAGAGGCTCTGGTGGCCGATGCACAAAGATTGCATGATCTTGGCATGCATGAAACCTCTTGGAATACTCGATGAAGTCATAGATCATGGAGGGACAGAAGTATCCCAGCCTCCAAATCTGGTGGGGAAACTTCTACCCGGCCTGGTGGGCACCACAGGAACGAGCGCGCACTTCTTGCATGACCTATGGGATCTCGACTCCTTGAAGACAACGGAGGAGAACACCATCAAATCTGCACTTGTGAAGGAGTTGCTCAGGGCTGGGACCACTTTGTAGGGTGAACAGTGGAGTGTGGCGTCAGATTTGTTCTCTCTCAGCTCGGTTCGATGGAAGATTGTCCTGCTGGAGATATTCAACCAAGGGCGTCCTCCAATCAGGAACTTTCTCGATTACTGGACATGAAGCCCCCAGGGATCCTGACGTAGGGGCACCAGCGGTGAGATGGTTCACTCGCGGGCCATGATCGCCCTCCGGAATAACAGGAGTAATGACTCTCTGGTGTGTCACGTGGATGATTAGGCCATCCTGTTCGGGCACCGCAAGTGATGCCGCCAGGCTGGCCTAAGAATCTGCTTGACTGTTCTGTGACTGGGGAATGTTAACAACCTCTGGCCGGGAGGGGAACATAGCCATTAGACGGAGGGTGCACTCCAGTAATGGCACAACTTCTAGCTTTCTAACAACATAGTCACCATTGACCTGCTTGATGACTAGCTCAGAGTCCCATTTTTCATACAGATGGGGTATGTCAATCTTGAGAGCCAACTCGAGGCCAGTAATGAGGGCATGATACTCTGCATCATTGTTGGTGAAGCCTTCTGACAACAAGAATGAATATGGCAGAACATCATGCTTCGGGATGATGAAGACGATACCCAGGCCCACTCTGTTATGCCTAGGATCGTTGAGTCTTTTACCAGCGGGGCTCCGGGAGGCACCGTCAAAGTGCATTAGCCAACATGGGATGGCGTGATCGTCTGAGAGGATTGCCTCATCAAGAAATCCTAGATCCAATGGATGGTCTGTAGAGGTTGGGTGGGAAGCTAAGAGGTCTGCCATCGCCTGTCCTTTGACGGCCTTCTATGGTACGAACCTGATGTCGAACTGTCGGTGGATCACCGCCCAGTGCGCCAATCGGCCAGTCAACACAGGTCGGTTCAGGATGTATTTCAACGGGTCTACACGAGAGACCAGCTGTACTTCGTGGTGCTGCAAGTAGTGTCGAAATTTCGGCATGACAAATACGAGCACCAAGCATCTCTTCTCGATGGGATAATGTTTAATTTCCCTGTCAAGGAGCATGTGGCTGAGGTAGTAGAGGCTATTCTTTGTTACATCGTTTTTCTTCTGGGAGAGATGTGCGCCGAGGGATCGCGCCAAGGAGGTCACATAAAGGACCAGTGGCTTTGCAGAAATGGGTGGCATCAAGACCAGAGGTTGAAGATGATACTACTTTATTTCCTAAAATGCGATCTGACAATCTTCATCCCATTCAGAGGCGGTGCAATTATTCATGAGCCGAGAAAAGGGCTTACACTTGCCAGCCATATTCGCAAGGAATCGGCTTATATAGGCTATGTGGCCTTGAAGAACTCTCATCTCCTGAATATTATTCGGGGGAGGCATCTGACTGATGGAATTGATCTTCTCTAGGTCTTTCTCGATGCATCGATACCTAACAATGAAGTAATGAAACTTTCCAGAGGTGACCCCAAAGGCACACATCAACGGGTTCATCTTTAAGTGGCGTTAATGGAGGAAGCCGAACACTTTCTCAAGGTCATTGAGATGGTCCTAGCACTGACAAGATTTAACCACCAGATCATCCACGTAACACTCTAGCAGCATCCCGAGAATCGGCTTGAATATGCGGTGCATGGCCTATTGATAGGTGGAACCTACATTATTTAGGCCGAAGGGCATAACCTGGCTATAGAAAGTACCCTGGGGGCCCTAAAGGCAGTGTAATCTTCATCCTCGGGGCCATCCGGATCTGGTTGTACCCGGAGTACCCATCCATGATGGAGAGGTCTTGGAACCCGGCCGTGGAATCGATCAACAACTCTGTCACAGGAAGGGGGAAATCATCCTTCGGACAGTGGCGATTGAGATCATGGAATTCGATACAGACCCTGATCTACCCGCTCTTTTTCCGGACTAGCACAATGTTGGCTAGCCACATGGGGTACTGGACTTCCTTGATGAAGTTGGCCTTGATGTTCATATCAACTTCAGCCTCAACCACGCCACCATGAGAGGGGTGCATCTGACACGTGCCTGTCGAAGGGTGTGGCAAAAACAAATATAACCTACGTTAAAATGTATTATAGTGGATTACCTAGGTTGTCTCCAAAGAGTTGTGCACAACAATTATGCTCTCACCTTAAAATAGAAAGAAGTGAGGTTGTTTTTAGAAATTGTTTGATTTAGAAAATACAAGAATGAAACTAAATAATGTAAAGTAATTAAGTGAATGTTTTGAAACAAATTGAAAAATGTTGTGATTTAAATCAGTAATATGAAATGGTGATCAGGTTAGGGTCAGTTTCTCAATTGTAATTCTATCATTGTTCATTTTATCCAATTCTCCTCTGCTAAATCATTAAGAATGAGAATCCACAATCGTTTCTTCTCACTCCCATGGTCAATTAAAAATGAGAGAATAAACCCTACTAAAATCATAGGTTTGTCTAATATCCTTCCAATGTGTAATAGAGTTGTAGAAAATACCCCACGATTTATCTTAGGCAATTCCCAATCAGGTCATGTTTATCCCAAGTAATCAAGAGCATTCACTACTCCTCACACACGTACCGTTGATCACTGAGTACTGCACCAATAAATCCCGGTCTATTCAATTGTTTATAAACCAGAACCTTGTGGAGGGAGATATTGATCATTGACCATATATAAATGAACAATAGAATCTAAAATCAGATACAATCGTACATGATAATAAAAACTGTTATAAGAAATTGAAACAGATTCGCAAAATAGAAAAGAGGATTTTAAAACATTAATAGAAGGAACTCATGAAATAAAACATGGAAAACCTCTCCTTCCCCAATCACACATAAGTTTTCCCCACCATGGTAAGGGTAATTGTGACTAAGGGGTAATAAGAACACATTACAAGACTAAGAAGTGTAAAACAATGAAAATAAAGAACAAAAATTTGATCCTCCAGAATCTGTTGTCCAGATGTTTGCCTCTGTTCTGCCCACCATCTGGATGAATAAAGCTGATGTACTTTCTTATAGGAGGTTCTTAATGTAGTTGGCCATCCACCCACGATGTTTTAAAGAATTTGGAGCCGTGTGGAAGGAGTTATGGGCCATTTAGTTTACATGACTTATTCTGGCCTCCAATCACTATTCCACCAACCCAAATTTGACCGTTTAATTGGATGCCTTAATGAATTAATTTATTTCGGTTATTTTGATATAATCTGACCGTTCTAGTAGTCTTTCGAAACCAGCTGGAAACAATGAATTTGGAGGCCGGTGGGCCATGATATGGGTCATTGAATGTGGTGTGGTCCATTCTGCTGGCCACAAGAAGTGTTCACATTGACTGAAGATTTTGGGAATGTTGGAGTTCAAATTGGATTTAGTTACTGATAAATTATATGTATCCCACGAACCAGGAAATCATAAAAAAAGAAACATGTAAATTAGATACAAAATGTAGGAGTTATGCTCGAAATATAGAGGCAATATAAATCTGTTTATTGTCCAGAATTAACAACTTTTCACATTTAAGCTCAAAACTCACCAAAAGTCATAAAATGATGCAAATAAAATCAAATTGATTAATTTTAAGTGATTAAAACAATTAAAAACATATGTATAAATATGAAAATATTATCTCTGTAAATTCCCCCACACTTAGCACTTAGACTCCTAGACAAGTAAACATCGACATAAAATCATAGTAAATTTAAAACACATATTCATGAGATCCACTAATTTAATACCAATAAAAAAAGATATCATGCCTCATAAAACACTATTATTTCAAGATCATCATTTTATATTATTCAATATATTTACTCTTTATTTATCCTCCAATGCACACAAAACACTTACCTAACATACATTTTTTTCTCATCACACAAATATCAATTTTGAACACTGTCTTTCTCATCCAATACTCATGCAAGGGTCCCCATAGGCTTGATAAATTCCTACATCTTAACCCAATGTGAGTCAAGAACATATGTTTATCATGATGAATTTATAAATTTTTTTCTGTGGCTTTAGGTTGGTAGGATTTATATGTGAAAATTATGAGGCTGAATGAAGAGTGCTTGGCTCTTTTTGAAGTAAAATTGAATTATTCTAAATTTCACAAAAGTATGGTCTCCTCTTCACTCCCATTAGTATAAAATAAGATCCTTCTTTATGGAATATCAAGGAATGTTCACACAGATCATCATTTCAGCATCAAACATTTCAAATTTCTCAAATATAATATTTCTTTTAAGCTCCAGAAAAGGGACATCTTCATTTTTACATTAGAAGCACCAGAAAGGCATAACTTCTCTCATCATGAATTCTCCAGAAAAGGCAAAAAATTAAGCAAGATAGTTTTTTTCAGCAGCAATAACATCTCTTCAACATTTTTTTCACCCAAAGTATCCCCAAATAAGGTAGTATAATACAAGACATCTCCCCCCCCCACTCTTATGTTCAAATAGATCATGAAATTTCATTTCAAGAGCAGGTTGGATAGGGAATATTGGATAGTAATGTGGATAAACTAATAGGATGTTCATGACTTATATGGGCTACAAGGATTAAATGTTCAAGGTAGGAAATTATGAAAGGGATTATCTTGAAAAGGGGGCTTTCAAACCAAAGAAATGCCTCAAAAATTTAAAACAAAAGTACCTCAAACCCTAAAGTTTTGATAGGGATAAATCAAATTCTGGATAAATCAAGCATGATTTGGTTCTCTCAAGAAGTGAGGTGAATGTAAATAATATCCAAATAATAGGTTTAGAATCCTCACGGGAATGTTATTTCAAATATAATGACAGTGATATGTGACATGGGATTCAAAAAACAGAGAATTTTTCATGAAATTCCGAAAGAATTGAACTTAAAATAATGTCATTTTCAGCATTCATTTAATCTCAGTTTCAAGGAATAAATTATTTCACTCATGGAGATGGGTTTCAAAAATATAAATGATAATAATTTTAGCTCAGAAGTTTCAAAAACACACAAAAATTGAAAAATGAACACAGAAAATTTTAAACACACAAAAGTTTTTTTTAAAAATAGGAAAACAAACAACACAAAAAAAATCCTACACTACAAAGGTCCCCTCCCCCACAATTAAATGATGAAGTTTCCACAATTCATTCAAATGTATTTAACATGTAAGAATATTGGAAATTGAATCACAAAAATCATGAAAATATAAAGGAGAGGTACGACCTGATGGAGTTTATTGATAAACAGGTTGGAGGAGTGTGATCTCATCCATTGGCTCTGATGGCATGGTCCCAAAGAATTTCTTAAATCTGTACCCATTAACAATGAATGGATCCTTCACTCCATCCTTCACAATATTCACAACACCAAAATGATATACATGAGTAACTATAAATTGACCATACCACCTGGAATGAAGTTTACCTGGCATCATCTTGAGTCTTGAATTGAATAAAAACACTTTTTCTCCTAGATGGAAGTCCTTTGGTTGGATCAGTTTTTCATGAGCCACTCTTGTTCTCTCTTTGTAAGTCCTGGAGTTTTCAAAACCTTCCCTTAAAATTTCTTCCAACTCCTATAATTTCAATCCTCTCTCTTTCCCAGCACTGTCAAGATCCAGATTCATCTTCCTCAAAGCCCAGTATGCCTTATGTTCCAATTCCACAGGCAGGTGACAACTTTTCCCATAAATCAGCCTATATGGACTCATTCCAATTGGAGTTTTGTAGGCTATCCAGTAAGCCCATAATGTGTCTTCTAACCTTCGGCTCCAATCCTTCCTATTTGGATTAACTGTCTTTTCCAAAATTCCTTTTATTTCCCTATTGGACACTTCATCTTGCCCATTAGTCTGTGGATGATAGGGAGTTGATGTTTTATGATAGACCCCATAATTTTTCAACAAATCCGCCATTCTCCAATTACAAAAGTGAGTCCCTTGATCACTAATGATGGCTCTAGGAACTCCAAACCTACAAAACATGTTAGCCCGGACAAAATCACAAACAACTTTTTCATCGTCAGTTCTGGTGGATTTTGCTTACACCCATTTGGGAACATAATCAAAAGCAAGAAGAATATAAGAATTTCCAACTGACATTGGGAAAGGGCCCACAAAATCTATCCCCAAAACATCAAATATTTCACAAAAAATACGTGGATTTTGGGGTATTTCTTGTCTATTTGAAATATTCCCTGTAAACTGACATTTTTCACAGCGTTTAAAAAGTTCATGAGAATATTTGAAAATTGTTGGCCAATAAAGTCCAGATTCTAAAACCTTCCTCGCTGTCGTTTGAGGTCCATAGTGGCCTCCACAAGCTAATGTCTGACAAAACCTAAAGATTGATTCAAGTTCATTTTTAGGCAAACATCTTCTAATCATTTGTCCATTGAAAATATTTCAATGAAATGGATCATCCCAGATGTAATATTTAGTTTCTGATTTCAATTTGTCAATTTGGTGAGAATTTAAATGAGATGGGACCTGAGATGTTACCAGAAAATTGACCATGTCAGCATACCAAGGTACTTCTCCTTAAATCAACTACAACTGCTCCCCTGGAAGGCGATCATTTAGTGGTTCAGTGTCTGGAATTTCAACTTCAGCGGTGTTGGTAGTCTACTTAAGTGATCGGCCACTTGGTTCATAGATCCCTTCTTATCCTTGATTTCTATGTTGAACTCCTATAGTAGTAGCATCCATCTCACTAGCATCGGTTTTGCTTCATCCTTCTCCATCATGTACCTAAGAGCTGCACGATCAGAAAAACAATGACTTTAGTTCCAAGCAGATACGATCTAAATTTTTCTAAAGAAAAAAAACTGCTAAAAACTATTTTTCTATTGTTGTGTAGTTGAATTGAGCTGCATCTAAGGTTTTCGAGGCATATGAAATGACTTCTGGCCTGCCCTAATTTCGCTGTGAAAGGACTGCTCCAACTGCTTGGTTTGAAGCATCACAATGTAGCTCAAATGGTTCTTCCCAATTTGGTGGATGCATCACTAGTGTTGTAATCAATTTCTTCTTCAACTCTTCAAATGATTCCCTACATGAACCGTTGAAATCAAAATCAGCATCTTTCCAAAGTAATTTAGAGAGAGGGAGTGAAATCTTATTGAAATATTTTATAATCCTCCTGTAGAATCCTGCATGTCCTAAAAATGATCTAACTTGTTTCACACAAGTTAGGTTAGGCAAAGAATTTATCACTTCAATTTTTGATTTATCAACCTCAATGCATTTTTGTGAAATTACATGCCCAACGACCATTCCTCTATCAACCATAAAGTGAAACTTTTCAAAATTCAAAACAAGGTTCTTTTCAATGCAATTTTTCAAATCTTTTTCCAGATTTTTCAAAAAATGTTCAAACGAATTTCCAAAAACTGTGAAGTCATCAAAGAAAACCTCCAAGAAATATTCAATGTGATCAGAAAATATACTTACCAGAAACCTCTTAAATGTACCTAGAGAATTAAACAATCCAAATGGAATCCTTTTGTATGCAAAAGTACCAAAAGGACAAGTAAAGGTAGTCTTCTCTTGATCCTCAGGGGAAATGGGTAGCTGAAAATAACATGAAAATCTATCCGAAAAGCAATAATGAGTTCTCCCTTCCAATCTCTCTAACATCTGGTAAATGAATGGGATAGGGAAATGATCTTTTCGAGGGACCTGGTTCAACTTCCTAAAATCGATGCATACTCTCCAGCTATTCTAAATTCTCAGAGGGACTAATTCATTCTTTTCATTCCTCACAATGGTTAGGCCAGTTTTCTTTGGGACTACATGGATGGGGATAACCCATTGTGAATCTAATATGGGATATATGATCCCAGCTTCTAATAACTTCTCAATCACTTTTTTTACAACCTCCATCAGGGTAGGGTTCAACCTCCTTTGGGGTTTCCTGACAGGTTTGGAATCTCCCTCAAGAAAAATTCTATGCGAGCAAATTTTTGGGTTTATTCCTAGGATATCACCTAAGATCCACCCTATAGCTTAGACCTTCTCTCTAAAAAGCACAATCAATGATTTTTCTTGACTTTTAGATAGATTATTAGTAATTATTACTGGTAATTTTTCCCCCTCCATAAGGTAAACATATTTTAAATCAGTGGGGAGTGGTTTTAATTCTAGATCCGGAGGATGCTCAAGAGTTGAAACTAAATTGAGGCTCTCCACTTCCAATGGTTTGACATCCTGTACACAAGAAATCATATCATCTTCATCATCATTTAACAAATTATCAAAGAAATCAGATTTTACCTCTTCTTCCAACAAGAAATCAGAACTTCCAAGAGTTTGGGAATCCATATGTTCAGTGATATAATTAATGGAAAAATTCTCTCCTAATGATAAAAATTTACGAAACATACCTTATTCTTCAATTGGTTCTATGTCATCTTCATGGTAGAGTGCAAAGAGTTAATGATCTTCTGATGGGTGCCTCATGGATTCAAAAATATTGAAGTGGACAGTGCTATCTCCAAACTCCATGGTAAGTGTCTCTTCATTGAAATTAATGATGGTTTTTTCCGTCTTTAAGAATGGTCTCCCCAAAATGATGGGTGAGTGTTATTGGATCATGTCATCTTCCATATTCAACACATAAATGTCACCAGGGAATAAAAGATCTCTGACTTTTACCAAGAAATCCTCCAGAACTCCTGCTGGGAAAACCGTTGATCTATTTACAAGCTGGACCACCACTCTTGTGGGCTTCAAGTCTCCCATCTACAAAGAAGTATATACTGAGTGAGGAAATACATTAATTTATGCACCTAAATCACAAAATGAATTAGAGAAATTTAATGAACCAATGGTCCATGGAATAGAAAACGTCCCTAGATCATGACATTTGGTTAGAAATTGTGGTTTGATAAGGGCTGAGATGCTTCTTCCCAAATTGATCCTCTAATTACCTTGATGTCTCATTTTCTTGGTGAAATTATCCGTCAAAAACATATCATACTTTGGAATTTGTTTGAGTGCTTCAATCCGAGTTATGTTGATTTCCACTTTTTGAAAGGTGTCCAAAATTTCTTTTTGCAGTGATTCTTCTTGGAACCTCTTTGATTCAATCATTCATGATGGAAATGGTGGTGGTATGTCATTCTCCTCCCTTTGTTTCCATTGAAATGGTGTTTCTTGTTTCTTCCTTCTTGGACTATCATTATCATCCCCCTCTTTCTTATCTTCTTCCCCATTCATTTTCAATGAATTTTCATCGTTTCTAACATCATTCTCACCTATATTAGTTTTTCTTGCTTCAGGATCCGTGGTGGATTGTGGTTTGATTTCTTTTCAACTTCTTGTAGTTATAATACTAATATCCTCTTTGGGTGTGGGACTATTTGGGAAGGAAGTTTACGAGTATTTTTGGACAGAAAGTCCATGAGACTTCCAAACTTATTGGAAAAATCATTAACAGTGTCTTTCAGTCCTTCAAACACATATTTTTGTGGGTTTTGAATTGGAGTTTGTGAACTAGTGGATGGTTGCTCATAAGGTCTTTGGATATTGGTTGGTTTTTGGTAAGAAAGTTGGTTATAAGTTGGTTTTTGTTGAAATGGTGGAGGGTTCTGGAATTGATTCTGGAATGGGGGTTGGTTTTGAAACTGATTTTGGTATGGGGGTCTACCTTGATTCTTATGATTTCCAAACCCATATTGGACTTGGTTAGGATCTCTCCATCCTTGATTTTGTTTGAACTGCCTTGGCTGAAAGACTGCTGCACAACATTCCATTCCCTGTATTTCAGAACATTGGTCAGTAAAATAATCAGGTGATGAGCATAAACCACATACCTTAGATGGCGCTTGTTGGTCACTAACTCGCTTCAAGGCCATCTGTCTCACCAAACTAGAAAGATCGTCAATCTTAGTTTCTAATAAGGGTGATGGATGAGAAGTGCGTACCACATGAATACCTCTTGTTCCAATACCTATTGTTCCAAATTTCTGCGAGTTTTGGGAAATCTTCTCAATCAAGCCCCTTGCTTCTTCTAGCGACTTTTCAATCAAGGCACCTCTAGATGATGCATCAAGAAGGTTTCTATCATTGTCCAGTATTCCTTGATAGAAGAAGACAAGAATGTGGTGTTCCTCAATGGCATGATGTGGACATCTGGCACATAGATTCTTAAATCTCTCCCAGTACTCGTAAAGGGTTTCTCCAAATGATTGTCCTATGGCATAGATTTCCTTCCAAATGGTTGTGCTTCTAGATGTGGGGATGAATCTTTGCATAAAACATCTTACCAGGTCATTCGAGTCATGTACGTCTCCTGGTTTTAGGTCGTACAACCATTCTTTAGTATCTCCAACCAATGAAAACGAAAATGCCTTTCACTTTACCTGCTCCTCGGTAATTCCACTAGGTTTGAATGTTGAGAAAACATGTGTGAACTCTTTAATGTGATTGTATGGATCTTCACCTGTCAAACCATGAATCTTTGGAAGCAAAGGAATCATGTTAGGTTTAATTTCAAAATCTTTTTGTAACACTGGCATGACAAGTTGATTTTTTTGATTATGGAATTGTGGTGCATAAAGGTCTCTATGTGTTTAGTTTTGATTTTCAGCCATGATGACATGCTCAGAGTGAACACTTGAAATTTCACTTGAGTATTCAAGGGGAACTTCCTCAAATTCAGATTCCAAATGAATGTTTCTAAGTCTATTCGACAAGGTTCTTTCAATTTCAGGATCTATGGGTAAAGGTTCGGTTTTTGAGGTTCGAGTCATGATATTTTGAAGAGAAAAGATGAAAAGAGAGAAAAGAAAAGAAAAGAAATGTTGGCGCTACCTCCCTGACAACGGTGCCATGTTTTGACACGTGCCTGTCGTGGGGTGTGGAAAAAACAAATATAACATATGTTAAAATGTATTATAGTGGATTACCTAGGTTGTCTCTAGAGAGGAGTGCACAACAAATAACCAGTCACCTTAAAATAGAAATAAGTGAAGTTGTTTTTATAAATTGTTTGATTTAGAAAATACAAGAAAGAAACAAAATAATGTTAAGTAAATAAGTGAAAGTTTTGAAACAAATTGACAAATGCAATGATTTAAATCAGTGATATGAAATGGTGATCAGGTTAGGGTCAGTTTTCCAATTGTAATTCTATCACTGTTCATTTTATCCAATTCTCCTCTCCTAAATCATTAAGAGTGAGAATCCACAATCGTTTCTTCTCGCTCCCTTGGTAAATTAAAAAAATGTGAGAATAAACCCTACTAAAATCATAGGTTGGTCTACTCTCCTTCCAATGTGTCATAGAGTTGTAGAAAATACCCCATATTATCTTAGGCGATTCCCAATCGGGTCTTGTTTATCCCATGTAATCAAGAACATTCACTACTCCTCACACACGTACCGGTGATCACCGACTACATCACCACTAATGTAACGACCCGCCCTTGGGGTCCGAGCCGTGACTACCCCAAGCCCGCCTTCCATAGGCCAGGGGCTGGCGACTAGCACCAAGGCGTAAATCCCGGTAAAAAGGGAAGGCATTGCCTTTGAAAAGTAAACACACACCACAGAGTAAACAAGCGGAAGTAAACACTAAACAAGCAGAGTACGACTGAAAGTGCGGAAAAGTAAATGGGCCAGAATACAAACCCAAACTGAAAGTAAAGTACAACTCGAAAAGGGAAAAACAGCAACTGAAAAGTAAAAGCCGCTACTCTGAGCTGTCCACTGGAAATCCCACCTGAAGGGTGGGTACAGATAGCTCCTCTGCTCCACGGGTCCCGCCGTCCGCTCCGAGCACGTCCCGCCCAGTGGTCCACCTCCGGGTACCGTCCCGCTGTGCAAGCCTCAGCTAAGGTCAACGCTATCCGTCGTCTGCAACCAACACAACGTAGTGCGGGCAAAGCCCGTGCAGGGGTGAGTATAAGCTACTCAGTAGGGACCCCGAGACCCCTGAAGGTCTCTCAAATCCACAAAGGATAAACCACGAAGAAAAGTACAATCACGAAGTAACAACCGACATTGCTTAGGTATATGCCCATACATATACCTAAGTCATCAATTCAAATACGGTCCAACCTCCGAGCCCAAGTACAACTCAGTCCACGCAGGAAAGTATACGTATTCCACAAAGGAAAGCAAAACATAATCCACACAGGATTGCACAACACAATCCACACAGGAAAGCAACAGGATTCAGCTCACAGAGGTATACTTTTCAAGGACGATAAAGATGATCACTGATCCATCTAAGTCGTCGGACCCACGAAGGATCGATAGGTAACTAACCCCCGCAGAAGACCCACACAGGATCGGGCTCACACAGAACCTGTAGGCGCTGGCTCACACAGAACCGCTGAGCGCAAGGACCCACACAGGATCGGGCCCACACAGGACCTGTAGCACTGATCCTCGAAGGATCGCTGAGTGCTGTAGTCGTCGTCGTCGAATCCACACAGGATCTCTGTACTGTCGTCGTCGCAGTCACAGTAGCAGTCGTAGCAGTAGAACAGTCGCAGCCAGCACTAGGGTTCCCGCACACAGCAAGCTCGTACGGAGGGTCCGCTCCACGAGCCGAGAGGCTGATACATCAACTGTCACAAAGACCAGAGTTGATGTATCCAAAAGTTCCGTATCGTCAACATGAACTCAACGCAACAGACGGCGCGTCGATCGGACGCCCGGTCTGAGAGTTATTGGCATTTTCGTCTCCGGGGCCCGGTTGGTTTTTAAGGCAAAACCAACCCGACCGTACTCCACCTGCGTCCAAACCTCGGGCGGAGTATGCCAAAAGATCCGTCTCACTAAGAGGAACACAACGCGACTGACGGCGCGTCAATCGGACGTTCGTAGCTCAAGATATGAGTGTTTCCGCTCCGAAGGCCCGGTTGGTTTCGTGAACGAACCAACCCGGCCGAACTCAAGTAATCCGAAACCTTGAGTGCGATATATCGAAACGACCGTCTCGATCCAAGGATCGCGTTGCCGCAGACGGTTCGTCATTCGGAGGTCCGAGGCTCAAGATATGGGCGAAAAACCAAAACTGGTTCGAAACGGGGGGTCCGGGTCCGGGCCGACCCGGCCCGACCCCCCCCCCCCCCTCCCCCCCCGGGGCGGCGTGGCGGCTGCGCGGCGGTCGGCGGCGGCGGTCGGCGGCGGTCGGCGGCGGCGGGCGGCGGCAGCGGGCGGCGGCAGCGGGCGGCGGCGCGGCGGGCCGCGGCGGCCGGGCGCCGCGAGGTGGCGGCGCACGCGGGGGCTAAGCCCCGCGGTTCTTCAAGTGGCGCGGCCTATGTGCCGCGCCGGTTTTTTTTTAAACTGCCCCCCCCCCCCTCACGTGGGGGGGCCTGCTGGCGCCGAACCAAGGGGGCGGCTTCCCCCTTCCCTCAAGAACTGCCCCCCTCATTAAGAGGGGGGTTTTAAAGGGTTGGCCGGGGAATTAAATTCCCCGGTTTTAAGTCATCCGGCCGGCCAGCTGGCCGGCCGGTTTTTACCAACGGGACCGGAAATTCCGGTCCCGCCTTTGACTTCTGACGCCGGCGGCCCGGCCGCCGGTCTCCTCTTCCGCCGCGGCCCGGAACCGGCCGCGGTCGCCTCGTCCCGCCGCGGCCCGGAACCGGCCGCGGTCTTCTCGTTCCGCCGCGGCCCGGAACCGGCCGCGACGTTCGTCATCCGGCGCGGTGCGTCGGCACCGCGCCCCTTCGCCGTGCTTTGATTCTTTTCAACGCGGCGCGACGGTGTCGCGTTCTTGAAGATTTTTCCTCGGCGTAGCGCGACGGTGTTGCGTAAATTATAAGCACGATCATCCGCGTGGTGCGACGGCACCACGCCACTTGCTTCCACCCGCATGAATAAAACAAGAACGATGGAGGGGGGTTCGGCCGTGTTCGTGCGGTCCGGCCCCCCTCACGTTAAAATAATAACGCAACTTAAAATAAATCAAGTCACACGTTAGTCTTGATAAAATCACGATCAAGAATAAAATAAGGAAACCAAAAGAAAACGACAAACCCTACCTCGGGTTTAAGATTCGAAGAATCGTCTACGTCCCGCGGAAGACGGCGTCGCGGAGGTCAGGCGTCGCGGTCGTCGTTCGTCAAATCCGTTGACGAAGTGTTATGCCCGAAGAGACACGACGTTGGCGGATCTTCGTTTGCCGACGAAGAAGGTCCGAGGAGGAAGAAGGGGTCCGAAGATACCGGGTCGCCGAGTCGATGATCCTTGACGAAGTGTTGTCGTTCTTCGTTGAGGATGAAGACGTTCTTCGCCGGAGAAGATGAAGTTCTTCAAGAGACTTAGAGCTCTCTCCTCCAATCCTCAACACAACCAATCTAACCCCCAAAAATAAAATAAGCTAATCTTATTTTATTTAGACATTCTATGAGTTCAAAATTCAAAAACTTAATTCCATTAATTGGATTAGTGTGTTGGCATGATTAAAGTGAGGAGAGGGAAAGTCACCCAATTAATGGGAAGTTTAAAGGTTAAGATGAGTTACACATCTTAAGTGGGGGGTTTAGAGGAGTTAGGGAAGGTGAGGGGTTGGGCTCGTGTGGGCCCCACCCCACCTTTATTCTCTCAAGGGTAGTTAACAACAAGTAGGTTCCACCCAACTTCCACACATAGGTTAACAACTTAGAAAAAGAAATAAAATTGTAACACAATTTTATTACTTCACAATTTTATTTAACTCAAACTAAAAACCCCAAAACGTAACTTTCAACCAGCAACAAACACAACTCCCGAAAAGGACTCATTAAGCGAATATCGGTGCTGCGAGTTCATCGGTGCCCTCGGATTTCAATTCCGAGCACCGGATCAAAAGTTAGGAATTCCTGCTCGTTCGTTCACTGAACGTACCCGAGCCAAACTTCGGAAATTAATTCCGGGCACTCCGGGCCTCGGAATCAGGTGCCGTCTGAAACCGCGCTCTTGTAAAATTCTAAAGAAAATTAAGAAAAAATTTTCCCTTGAATTTTACGGGTCTTTACATTACTCCCACCTCAGGGCTTTACGTCCCCGTAAAGATACAACAAAAACTAGGGAAACAAATGAGGGTACTGAGCACGCATCTGAGCCTCCCGCTCCCATGTGCTATCCTGGAGATTCCCGTGCTGCCATCTGATGCGCACAAGAGGAATCGATCGCCCACGCACGACCCGCTCCTGTCGATCCTCTATCTCCACCGGGACCTCCGTAAAAGTCGCCCCATCGTCAACGTCAAGCTCCCCATGGTCAATGATGTGCGTCGGGTCGTGCACGTATCTCCTCAGCTGGGATACGTGGAAGACGTCGTGCACCCGGTGCAACTGAGGTGGTAGAGCCAGGCGATAAGCCACCTCGCCAATCCTGCTGAGAATCTGGAAGGGTCCGATGAAGCGCGGAGATAACTTGCCGCCTCGACCAAATCTCCGAATACCACGTCGAGGTGAGACCCGCAAGAAGACGTGGTCGCCATCCTCGAACTCCAGTGGCCTCCGCCTCCTGTCAGCGTATGACTTCTGCCGGCTCTGAGATGTCCTCATCCGCTCCTGGATGACTTGGACCTTCTCTGTCGTGGCCTGGACCATCTCCGGTCCCACCAGTGCTGACTCTCCGGGGTCTGTCCAGCACAAAGGAGATCTACAAGGTCGGCCGTACAACGCCTCGTACGGTTCCATCCCGATGGTGGAGTGGTAGCTGTTGTTGTACGCGAACTCCACCAAGGGTAGGTGGTCCTCCCAGCTACGACCAAAGTCAAGGACACATGCGCGGAGCATGTCCTCGAGAGTCTGAATGGTCCTCACCGTCTGACCATCCGTCTGATGGTGAAAAGCTGTGCTAAGACGTAGCTGCGTACCGAACGCTTCCTGTAACCCCTTCCAATGCCGGGAAGTAAAGCGGGCATCTCGATCGGAGACGATAGATGATGGCACGCCGTGGAGCCGCACAATCTCCTGAACGTAGAGACGTCCCAAGCTCTCTACTGAGCCCTGCTCTCTGATGGGTATGAAGTGTGCCGACTTGGTGAGTCGGTCAACAATCACCCAGATGGAGTCGTGACCTCTAGAAGTGCGTGGAAGTCCAGTCACGAAGTCCATCGATATGCCGTCCCACTTCTACTCCGGAACCTCCAAGGGTTGTACCAAGCCTGCTGTTACCTGATGCTCTGCCTTCACCTGCTGACAGGTGAGGCCTCGAGAAACGAACTCTGCTACTGCCTTCTTCATGCCCGGCCACCAATGCTGTCGTCTGAGGTCATGGTACATCTTCGCCACTCCAGGATGTACCGCCAAAGGAGAAGTGTGAAACTCTCTCAGCACTTCCTCTCGCAAAGCGACTGGTACCAAGGTACGTCCTCTGAAAAGGATGTCGTGCTCTGCTCCAAGGGAGAAACCATCAGGTGCCTGTCCCGAGGATATCTGAGCACGCCGTGTCTCACAGTCAGCGTCCCCATGCTATGCCTCCCTGACTCGCTGCAGTAGTGGAGGAGTGACTGTGAGAGACTGAAGAAAGGCTGCTCCATCTCTATCCATGAAGGATATCTGCAAAGAGGCTAGCTGTTTCGTTGCCTCCTCAAGTAGCTGAATGCCTGTCCTCCTGCTGAGGGCATCGGCTACTACGTTCCCCTTCCCAGGAGTATAGACTATCTCAAAGTCATAGTCCTGGAGGAACTCGAGCCATCGTCGCTGTCTCAGGTTCAGGTCCTTCTGCGAGAAGATATACCTGAGACTCTGATGATCGGAAAAGACTGTAAAGTGCTCGCCCATCAGATAGTGTCGCCATGTCTTCAGAGCGAAGACCACTGCTGCTAACTCCAGGTCATGGGTAGCGTAGTTCTGCTCATGCGGTCTCAACTGTCGTGATCCATAGGCGATCACTGCCCGCTCCTGCATCAGAACACATCCGAGTCCGGTCCCTGATGCATCGCAGTAGACTACGTACCCTACTCCCTCCTTAGGCAACCTCAAGATAGGTGCGCTAGTCAATCTCTGTCTCAGCTCCTGGAAGCTCTGCTGACAACTGTCTGACCACACGAAGGGTTTCCCCTTCTTCGTCAAAGCTGTGAGTGATGCCGCAACTCTGGAGAAGTTCGGCACAAATCTCCGATAGTATCCAGCTAGTCCCAAGAAACTCCGAACCTCAGTCACGCTCCTGGGTGGCTCCCATGCTAACACAGCCTCAATCTTCGCGGGATCCACTGCAACTCCCGCCTCAGAGATAACGTGTCCCATAAAGTGGACCTCACGTATCCAAAACTGGAACTTCGAGAGCTTACCATAAAGCTGGTGCTCTCGGAGTGTGTCAAGAACAACTCGCAAGTGATAGGCGTGCTCCTCCTCTGTCGTAGAGTAAATCAGAATGTCGTCGATGAAGACCACGACAAACCGATCGAGGTATGGCTGAAAGATCCTGTTCATGAGAGCCATGAACACTGCTGGAGCATTGGTTACACCGAAAGGCATAACCAAGAACTCATAGTGGCCATACCGACATCTGAAGACCGTCTTCTGCACATCCTCGTCTCTGACTCTGAGCTGATGATAGCCTGACCTGAGGTCTATCTTCGAGAACCACCGTGCTCCCTTGAGCTGATCAAAGAGGTCATAAATCCTTGGTAGCGGATACTTGTTCCTCACTGTCACCTGGTTCAGGCGACGATAGTCAACACAAAGTCGTAAGCTCCCGTCCGCCTTCTTGGCGAACAATATCGGGGAAGCCCAGGGTGAAACACTGGGTCGGATGAACCCCTTGCCCTGCAAGTCCTCCAACTGTACCCGTAGCTCTCGAAGCTCGGCGGGGGCCATCCGATATGTTGGAGTGGATATCGGGGCTGTCCCGGGGTACAAGTCAATATAAAAGTCTACCTCTCTGCGAGGAGGTATCCCTGGAACATCGTCGGGAAAAACGTCCGCAAACTGATCCACCACTGCAGGAAAACCAGGACTCCGCACGTCAACTGATCCAAGGATAAGGCTAGCCAACTGATGAGTGATGGGCTGTCCTCTCCTCCGCAGAAGTCCATCCTGTGCTGCTAAGGCTCCCTTCTCGCCGGTGAAGGTGAACCTGCTCCCGTCGGTGCGTACACATCGCACCTTGCGCCTAAAACAGTCAATCTGTGCATGGACCGTAGACAGCCAATCCATGCCCAAGATGACGTCGTAAGGCCTCGACGCTGCTACAAGAAGATCCCAGCCGAAGCTCTCGCCTCCTAGAGTAAGCTCACACTGCCGGCACCATTGCGTAATCGTCGAGTCTGCTCCCGTAGGAGTCTCTAGCCGTAAGGATCGAGCCAACGGCTCTGTCGGAATCTCCGAGATCCGAACAAGGGCAGCGGCTATGAAAGAGTGACTCGCTCCTGTGTCTATAAGAACTGCAGCAAGGGTGGAATAGACACAGATAGTACCTCGAATCATCTCAGGTGCGCCGTGGTCGTAGGCCTCTGCTGCCTGGAGCTGTGCCTGTCGCTGCCCGCCAGCTCCCTGTGGTCGGGGTGGACCTCCTGGTGGTGGTGGTGGTAGAGCCTCAAAGCGTCGGCCACCACCAGCTGCTCGTCCAGCTCCTCTGCCTCGTCCGCCTCCTCCCTGTGGACCACCACGGTCGACCCTCTGCCTCTGCCTCGGTGGTCCATCAACTGACTGCTGCTCCTCGGCACGACGGGTCGGGCAGTCGCGAGCCATGTGGCCCTGCCCGCCGCACGAGTAGCACTGTCTGCCTCTCGTAAGACTGGCTCCGCGCTGTGTGCCCCGCACTGCTGAGCCAGTGCCCTGGGGTCGTCTGCCTGAAGGTCTGGTCTGCCTGGACCCCTGAGTCATCCGTCGACTACCTGCTGCAGATGACTCTGCCACGTGCCGCCCTGCGGTGGGTCTCTGTGCTGGTGTAGACTCAGCAAGGAAGCTCTCGATCAGAAGAGCCCGCTCCAGTACTCCTGTCTGAGTCGGTATGCTGATGGAGATCAGCGATGCCCTGATCTCGTGTCTCAAACCCTGCTCGAAGGTCCGGGCCCGGAAGAATGGGTCCCGTACCATGTCGGTCGAGTAGCGCGAGATATCGGTAAATCTCGCCGAGTACTGAGCGACCGTCATGCTGCCCTGCCGCAGCTGTAGAAGCTCCTGGATACGCACCGCACGAAGGGTGGCTGGGACGAACTCCGAGCGGAAGAGGCTCTCAAAGTCCGTCCAAAGAAGAGATGCCTCATCGTGCACCTGGAGCATCAAGCTCCACCATCGTCCAGCTGCTGCGTGTAGTAGGCTCGCAGCGAGGATCACCATGAGGTCTGCTGGTGTCCTCACTAGCCTAAACACTCGAACTACTGCCTCCAGCCAGTCCTCTGCTGCCTGGGGATCCGTCTCCCCGCGAAACCTGGGCGGTCGCTGGCGCTGAAACTCATGCAGTGCGCTGAGGCGACGTGCATCGTCAGCGGCTGCTGCTGGAAGCATCGGGGGCTCGGCGGATAAAGCTACCGCCGGTGCCACTACTGGAAAAGGGCCCTGCACCGAGGCCTCGTCACTCGGTGGGCTGTCGTCTCGCTCGACTCTCGGAACCCTAGCTGGCTGCCGTCGTGGGGCCATCCTGAAAAGGAAACAGGTGCGCCACGGTTAGAACAGTATACCTGGTGATCTGATATAAGTAATCACAAAGAAAACTTTGAAACACACACGCAATCAATGTTTTCGTGCATTAAGTCAGAAATCAGAAGTCAGGGTCCTGGTGTACGGATACGTCGGCCGCCGCACCAACACTGGACTCCCTGGACTGATAACCACACTCAATACGCTAAACATTATTGCTTCACATAGAAAAGATCAGAGTTCGCGGTAGAACCGAACTCCTCTAATACCAATTTGTCACGACCCGCCCTCGGGGTCCGAGCCGTGACTACCCCAAGCCCGCCTTCCATAGGCCAGGGGCTGGCGACTAGCACCAAGGCGTAAATCCCGGTAAAAAGGGAAGGCATTGCCTTTGAAAAGTAAACACACACCACAGTGTAAACAAGCGGAAGTAAACACTAAACAAGCAGAGTACGACTGAAAGTGCGGAAAAGTAAATGGGCCAGAATACAAACCCAAACTGAAAGTAAAGTACAACTCGAAAAGGGAAAAACAGCAACTGAAAAGTAAAAGCCGCTACTCCGAGCTGTCCACTGGAAATCCCACCTGAAGGGTGGGTACAGATAGCTCCTCTGCTCCACGGGTCCCGCCGTCCGCTCCGAGCACGTCCCGCCCAGTGGTCCACCTCCGGGTACCGTCCCGCTGTGCAAGCCTCAGCTATGGTCAACGCTGTCCGTCGTCTGCAACCAACACAACGTAGTGCGGGCAAAGCTCGTGCAGGGGTGAGTATAAGCTACTCAGTAGGGACCCCGAGACCCCTGAAGGTCTCTCAAATCCACAAAGGATAAACCACGAAGAAAAGTACAATCACGAAGTAACAACCGACATTGCTTAGGTATATGCCCATACATATACCTAAGTCATCAATTCAAATACGCTCCAACCTCCGAGCCCAAGTACAACTCAGTCCACGCAGGAAAGTATACGTATTCCACAAAGGAAAGCAAAACATAATCCACACAGGATTGCACAACACAATCCACACAGGAAAGCAACAGGATTCAGCTCACACAGGTATACTTCTTCAAGGATGATAAAGATGATCACTGATCCATCTAAGTCGTCGGACCCACGAAGGATCGATAGGTAACTAACCCCCACAGAAGACCCACACAGGATCGGGCTCACACAGAACCTGTAGGCACTGGCTCACACAGAACCGCTGAGCGCAAGGACCCACACAGGATCGGGCCCACACAGGACCTGTAGCACTGATCCTCGAAGGATCGC
The DNA here is from genome assembly GCA_963277665.1 of Viscum album. Lineage (NCBI taxonomy): Eukaryota > Viridiplantae > Streptophyta > Magnoliopsida > Santalales > Viscaceae > Viscum > Viscum album. The sequence goes on along the minus strand of OY728120.1, from coordinate 21,328,676 downwards.
TGAGTGCTGTAGTCGTCGTCGTCGAATCCACACAGGGTCTCTGTACTGTCGTCGTCGCAGTCACAGTAGCAGTCGTAGCAGTAGAACAGTCGCAGCCAGCACTAGGGTTCCCGCACACAGCAAGCTCGTACGGAGGGTCCGCTCCACGAGCCGAGAGGCTGATACATCAACTGTCACAAAGACCAGAGTTGATGTATCCAAAAGTTCCGTATCGTCAACAGGAACTCAACGCAATAGACGTCGCGTCGATCGGACGCCCGGTCTGAGAGTTATTGGCATTTTCGTCTCCGGGGCCCGGTTGGTTTTTAAGGCAAAACCAACCCGACCGTACTCCACCTGCGTCCAAACCTCGGGCGGAGTATGCCAAAAGATCCGTCTCACTAAGAGGAGCACAACGCGACTGACGGCGCGTCAATCGGACGTTCGTAGCTCAAGATATGAGCGTTTCCGCTCCGAAGGCCCGGTTGGTTTCGTGAACGAACCAACCCGGCCGAACTCAAGTAATCCGAAACCTTGAGTGCGATATATCGAAACGACCGTCTCGATCCAAGGATCGCGTTGCCGCAGACGGTTCGTCATTCGAAGGTCCGAGGCTCAAGATATGGGCGAAAAACCAAAACTGGTTCGAAACGGGGGGTCCGGGTCCGGGCCGACCCGGCCCGACCCCCCCCCCCCCCCCCCCCCCCCGGGGCGGCGCGGCGGTCGGCGGCGGCGGTCGGCGGCGGTCGGCGGCGCGGCGGCGCGGCGGGCCGCGGCGGCCCGGCGCCGCGAGGTGGCGGCGCACGCGGGGGCTAAGCCCCGCGGTTCTTCAAGTGGCGCGGCCTATGTGCCGCGCCGGTTTTTTTTAAAACCGCCCCCACTCACGTGGGGGGGCCTGCTGGCGCCGAACCAAGGGGGCGGCTGCCCCCCTTCCCTCAAGAACTGCCCCCCTCATTAAGAGGGGGGTTTTAAAGGGTTGGCCGGGGAATTAAATTCCCCGGTTTTAAGTCATCCGGCCGCCCAGCTGGCCGGCCGGTTTTTACCAACGGGACCGGAAATTCCGGTCCCGCCTTTGACTTCCGACGCCGGCGGCCCGGCCGCCGGTCTCCTCTTCCGCCGCGGCCCGGAACCGGCCGCGGTCTCCTCGTCCCGCCGCGGCCCGGAACCGGCCGCGGTCTTCTCATTCCGCCGCGGCCCGGAACCGGCCGCGACGTTCGTCATCCGGCGCGGTGCGTCGGCACCGCGCCCCTTCGCCGTGCTTTGATTCTTTTCAACGCGGCGCGACGGCGTCGCGTTCTTGAAGATTTTTCCTCGGCGTAGCACGACGGTGTTGCGTAAATTATAAGCACGATCATCCGCGTGGTGCGACGGCACCACGCCACTTGCTTCCACCCGCATGAATAAAACAAGAACGATGGAGGGGGGTTCGGCCGTGTTCGTGCGGTCCGGCCCCCCTCACGTTAAAATAATAACGCAACTTAAAATAAATCAAGTCACACGTTAGTCTTGATAAAATCACGATCAAGAATAAAATAAGGAAACCAAAAGAAAACGACAAACCCTACCTCGGGTTTAGGATTCGAAGAATCGTCTACGTCCCGCGGAAGACGGCGTCGCGGAGGTCGGGCGTCGCGGTCGTCGTTCGTCAAATCCGTTGACGAAGTGTTATGCCCGAAGAGACACGACGTTGGCGGATCTTCGTTTGCCGACGAAGAAGGTCCGAGGAGGAAGAAGGGGTCCGAAGATACCGGGTCGCCGAGTCGATGATCCTTGACGAAGTGTTGTCGTTCTTCGTTGAGGATGAAGACGTTCTTCACCGGAGAAGATGAAGTTCTTCAAGAGACTTAGAGCTCTCTCCTACAATCCTCAACACAACCAATCTAACCCCCAAAAATAAAATAAGCTAATCTTATTTTATTAAGACATTCTATGAGTTCAAAATTCAAAAACTTAATTCCATTAATTGGATTAGTGTGTTGGCATGATTAAAGTGAGGAGAGGGAAAGTCACCCAATTAATGGGAAGTTTAAAGGTTAAGATGAGTTACACATCTTAAGTGGGGGGTTTAGAGGAGTTAGGGAAGGTGAGGGGTTGGGCTCGTGTGGGCCCCACCCCACCTTTATTCTCTCAAGGGTAGTTAACAACAAGTAGGTTCCACCCAACTTCCACACATAGGTTAACAACTTAGAAAAAGAAATAAAATTGTAACACAATTTTATTACTTAACAATTTTATTTAACTCAAACTAAAAACCCCAAAACGTAACTTTCAACCCGCAACAAACGCAACTCCCGAAAAGGTCTCATTAAGCGAATATCGGTGTTGCGAGTTCATCGGTGCCCTCGGATTTCAATTCCAAGCACCGGATCAAAAGTTAGGAATTCCCGCTCGTTCGTTCACTGAACGTACCCGAGCCAAACTTCGGAAATTAATTCCGGGAACTCCGGGCCTCGGAATCAAGTGCCGTCTGAAACTGCGCTCTTGTAAAATTCTAAAGAAAATTAAGAAAAAATTTTCCCTTGAATTTTACGGGTCTTTACAACTATGTCTCGGTATATTTCATTGTTTATAAACCAGAACCTAGTGGAGGGAGATATTGATCATTGACCAAATATAAATGAACAACAATATCTAAAATCAGATACAATCGTATAAGATAATAAAAACTGTTATATGAAATTGAAACCGATTCGCAGAAGAGAAAAGGGGATTTTAAATCATTAATAGAAAGAACTCATGAAATACAACATGGAAAACCTCTCCTTCCCCAATCACACAGACGTTTACCCCACCATGTTAAGGGTAATTGTGACTAAGGGGAATGAAAAACACATTACAAGACTATGATGTGTAAAACAAAGAAAAGAAAGAACATAAATTTGATCCTCTAGAATCTGTCCTCTAGAAATTTGCCTCTGTTCGGCCCACCATCTGTTCGAATAAGGCCAAGGTCCCTTCTTGTAGGAGGTGAGTAATGGATTTGGCCATCCAACCATGACGTTTTAAAGAATTTGGAGCCATGTGGAAGGAGTTATGGCCGATTTAGTAGACTTGACTTATTCTGGCCGCTAATCACTATTCCGCAAACCCAAATTTGACCGTTTAATTGTAAGCCTTAATGAATGAATTTATTTATGAAATTTTGAGATACTCTGACCCTTCTAGTAGGATTTCGAACCCCGCTGTAACCAATGAATTGGGAGGCCGGTGGTCCACGATATTGTTCATTGAATGTGGTGTGGTCCATTCTGCCAGCCAGAAGAAGTGTTCACATTGACAGAAATGTTTGGGAATGGTGGATTTCGAATTGGCTTTTGTTCATCATTAATTATATGTATCCAAAAAACCATGAAATCCTACAAAAAAGGAATCAGTTGAATTGGATACCAAATGCATGAGTTATGCTCGAAATATAGAGGAAATATAAATCTCTTTAATGTCCAGAATTAACCACTTTTCACATTTAAGCTCGAAACTCAACAAAAGTCATAAAATGATGCAAATACAATCAAATTGATTAATGTGAAGTGATTAAATCAATTAAAAACATATGTATAAATATGAAAATATTATCTATGTCCGCATATTTCTGGGAGGTTTCTTGAACCCGTGATGGTTTGCGGGAAGGCCAAGGCGGTGGACGGCTACCTGGGTATCTAGTCCTTGCATCTCATCATAACTCCAGGCGAACACATCACAGTGCTATCTAAGGAAGTCTACATACCATTTACATTCCTAGGGGGGAATAGCGGCGCTGACCAATGTGGGTCTTGGGTCCTTCTTGCTACCGAGGTTCACCTGCACTAACTCGTCGACCTTGGTGGGGACACCGTCCTCAAAGGCAGGAGGAGCATCTTCCATGTCCTCCTCTCTGCTTATGGAGGGATCATCCATGGGGTGAGCCGTTTCAGGGCTTCCAGACCATAATGGGATGCTGGTGCCGGCTTGGGCAGTAGAGGTCGTCATGTAAGGGGATTCATGCACTGCGGAGACCATGGCGACAAAGGCGGTTGATCCAATGCCATTTGGCCTTTGGCCCAAGGGGCCACGCTTTATGACATCAAAGTAGTAGTGGCGTGTTGGATTGAGACGATCGATTACGGCCCGACGAAATAGACACGTATGACGTACTACCGTTTCCATGGGACCAACGTCCCGATAACGTACAGGGGTAAGAGGCTTGGGGATCACCTGAGCCTGGTTGGTGTAAGAGTACGAGGTGATTTCCTGCCGTCGCTTGGACCCGGAAATATGCCATCCTCTGGTACCCGAAACAACAAAGCATTTCCCCATGTCAGGGGTCATGGCCTCCAACTTATGGGTTGGGAAGACATATATGTCATCCAAACCTGCCCAAGGATCATTTGCGATAGTGGCGGGCTCGACCTCACCTGCCAGGATCTGCATGTCCTTGCACCTGTAATAGTCAGCTTCGAGATAACGGGCTTCATAAGAGAAAAAAGGAGACGCATCTCCATCTAGCATGCCCACTCGACCCTTAAGGGAGTATTTGAGGCACTGGTGATACTAGGAGGGGACCGTTACGTGAAGGTGGATCCATGACCTACCCATCAACGCATTGTAGGCAATGTCCCGAGAGACAACCATGAAATTGGTATTGGAAATTAGGCCGCTGAACTGGGTCTTCAGACGAATCTTGCCAAGTGAAGTTTTCTTAGTCTTGTCATACCCGTGGATCCTGAGGTCAGAGGGAGTTAGATCATCATCAGATAGTCCCACCTTCCGCAGCATCCGAGTTGGGATTAGGTTAATCCCAGAACCTGTGTCAACAAGACATCGGGAAACTTCCACACCATTGAACTGGCATGTGATGTATAATGGGAGAGTGTGCCCCTGTATGGGAAGGTCATAATCTTCACCAGAAAAAGGGATAACCTCCTGACATTTGGCATCCTCAATCGCCTCGGTGTGGAAGGCTTCTGCGGCTGCCACCTCCTTCTCAAACTGGAGGGTGCTCCTTAGAGCCTCAGCAAGCACCTCACGCATTTCAGATGACAGAGGAAGGGCCTCAAGGATAGAAAGCCTTGCCGGAATGCCGAACAGGTGCTTCATAACATCATACTTTCAAGCCAAATGCGAGATTCTGCTTATAGGATTCCACTCTATGATTAGAGGCATGAAGGGCCCTGCCGGCGGGACCGGTGACTGACTGGTTCTAGGCACGTCTCACTATTCACTAGTCGAATCCCGGGAGGTGGCTGCTGCATTAGGACCGGAAGGCTGTAGTCAGCCCGTGGCAGGATAGGGCTGGTTGCGACATGGACAAGGTGGTTCCACCTAATCCAGCAACACAAACAGTGGTGGAGGGGAACCTGTCGACACCGGGTGAGGGGGCCACGTGCTCTGATCTCTATTTCGGGCCTACTTCTTGGTCTCAGTAGCGTGCACGGCCTGACTAGAGGTGATGATTGTCGTGCCCCAGCGATTCATGTGGCCACGGCTCTACTGACGTTGGCAACAACTGGGGACATGGGGGAGGTCCACCTGGTGTTCCTCATCGTCAGGATTCAAAAAGGGATTTACCAACTCTACGGTGTTAACCGAAGCGTACCCTGGGTTTTCACTTGAGGAGTCATCCACTACCAGACAAAGTCTTAGAGGGATCCTCATCTCTGGGGGCATAAAATCACCAAGCGTGTGGGAAGATGACGACACTAGAAGGGCGCGTTATTTCTTATTGTGCTGCCGCATGCTCTTATGGGAAGAGGTAGGCTGGGACGATGATGCCAAAGCGGCTCTCACAGATTCTAAGGGATCTGGCTGACTCAGGTGGGCACGGATGATGCCATGGGCACGGGTGACCATCCTGCGGGCCATACAGTTGTTATACATCCTGGACCCATAGTCGGCAACCTGTTCCCACTCATCCTCTTTGTCACTACTGCCATCTGATCTCACGAAGACACCTGTCACCTGCATCGGGGCCAGGCCCATCCTGACTATGTTGTTGCCAATCTGGTCTTAGAGCTAGTCCTTGAACACATAGCATTGCTGGATGGTGTGCCCCAGGATCCGTTGATAAGGGCAGTAGTTAATTTGATCAGTGAGATGCACCTCATCTCACTTCTGGCACTCAGGCAGCCGCACGATCCTCTGCTCCAAGGCGCTACAGAAATAACCGGGGACCTGGGCCTCGTCAAATGAGTAAGTCTGATTCCTTCTGTCTGGAAAGGGGGATCTTGGATTCTGACCATGAACAGGGGATGGAGGAGCATGCTGAAGAGGCGGAACCTGATTATCTCACCTAGGTGGTGGTGGCGTGTTACGCGGAGGCGCCTGCCGATTTTTAGGCGGTCGCTGCTGGGCCGGACGTTGTGCCCATGGGGGTGGACCCCTATGGGGCTGCTGAGCTGGCCTTACTGGTAGAAACTCTAGCTGTCTGGGGGCCTCTATCTAGGATACAGCAGCGGGCTCAGATCTTGCAGCTCTTCTTGCAGGGATTACAGGAGGCGGTGGGCATGCCTGACTGGCCTGTTGCAGAGATTTTCGAGGTGCTGAGCCTTGTCTGAGAAATCCCAGAACCCTCCAGGGTAATTCTGAGTGATCAGAGAAGGAACCATCTCTACCATGACGTTCCATGAAGAGGTATGCAATGTTCATTTTCCGGGTTGTGGAACTGAAATGGTAGAGGATTTTCCGGCCTAGGTCCTCCCAGCTAGTCAAAGATCCAACAAGGAGCTGGCTGTACAAGACGAATGTTGTTCCTTCCTATGTCTGGATGAAGCAACGGAGCTTGGCAGCCTCCTACTGCATCAGATTCCCTAACACAGGCCCACACCTTGATTTCAAGTGGACCAGATGTTGTGGTGGGTCTCTGGTCCCGTTAATGGTGGCGAATGTGGGGTTCCCAAATCCCAGCGGGGCCGACATATAATCCAACCATGCTGGGTATGGCTTGTCGTCCGGTGGGATTGCCACCTGCCGAGTTTCCAAGGCCTCCAAGTGGGAGATGAGTACTTCCATCAAATCGTCCGGACGTGGATTCCTGTCTTCAAGGGGATCTCTAACCACAAGAACATTTCCGGGCTCCTCAATCCGGTAGTCAAGCTCAGCAGGTTGTAGGGTGGCCGGTGGAGTGACTCTCAGGGAAGCAGGAGGAAACCGAGTAGGGTCACCCAGGCGATCCTGCCACTCGGGAGGGTTCAGTGAGATGTATCGCACCCTCTTGTCATGGGATCTGGCCTCTCCCCTGTCGGTGAACGCGACATGGTCATAGTTTCTCGGAGGAATCTCGGAAAGGGGTAGGTGCTCCTGCCCCCACTGTCCCGTCTTAGGATTACCGTAGTCAGGTCGCCGCTCTGCAATGCGTTCGGCCAAGTGCTTATCAACCAGCCTCTTTTACTCAGCAAGATGTTGGTGTAGCGTGGCCTTCTCAGATTCTTCCTCTGAATTCTACACCTAGGGAGATGGTTCAGCGAGCATGACAGCCCCGACATGCTCTTTACCCTTTCCAATGTTTCAACTCAGTGTTAATGCCTCAGTGGGTGTGGGGAGTCCTAGGAGGCTCCTCTGGTGGAGATTAATCCTCCCAGATGGGTCCAGTAGCGTCTTTTCCTTAGGTGGTGAGTCCCCATCGAGGAGCTTCACACCGTTTCCCTCATCTGAAGGGTCAGCCATGTTGACTGCCACTTCCCCGGACGAAGTTCCCTCAGGGCCGCCCTGTGAGTCGGGCTGTCGGCAGATCACACAGAAAAGAAGGGCAGCGTACTTCCCCCCATCTGTGAATGTGCTCTTGGGGGGTTTCTTCCTCGATAAACTTTTGTAGTACTTGAAAACTCTGGACGCATTGTTGCTGGAGGTCCCTACGGTGCCAAGTGACTCGGGCTGCCGAACTGCAGGGAGCGCTGCTAGGTCGACCCGACGACACTGCACACCGATATCCCTGATATGTGTATGACTCCACAGATAAGGTGATTACTGATGGAGAAGATGGGAGTGAGTCACCTGAAGATTCTGGCAGAAACATTCAAACTCACCCAGGGTGAGTGAATCTGGCATATCAAAATCAGACCCTGCGAACGACCAAAACTGTTTGGGGAAGTGGCCTGCTGCGAGGAATTTTCAGAAGCTCCATGACTCCGGTTTGGGGTTTGGACCTTGCTACACCTGCTCATCAATTGAGAATGGCCGGGGAGCTAGCAATGGCACCGAGGTAGGTTGCCAGGCCGGTGGGCTGGCCAGCGGGGAATATGGAGAACATGCTGATTGGCCGCCGATCCCTCAGTCGTCCTCCAAGGGTTTCAGTACCCTGGCTACCGCATCGAGATAGGATGGGCCAGCGAATGGGACTCCTGTCATAGCGTTGGTGCTCCCTGAGGGTGTTTCACCTTTCGACTCTTCCGTAGGTCCCCAGAAAAGTTCCCCACCTTCCCTGACTGAGGTGGAAGGTAATTCCTGGGACGCCCGTGATAACTGTGGGTTTGACCCCTGGGGGTAAGCCAAGTCCTCATCCTCCTGGATATACCTTCGGAGGGAGGAGGGAATCATATGGATCTTGCATTCGGGAGTAAGAGACTGACGCGTCGCGTCCCCTTCCCTGCCCTCATCTCAAAGGGTTGGGGGGGGGGAGGTTCCATCGCCGATTTGTATTCCACCTCAGAGTTCAAGAAACAGAACTGTCTAATTTCCATCCGGACTCCCATGACATTCCTCAAACGATGACGATGCCCCCCCTTTCTGCCCCTGGGTGGATCCTCAGGTTAAGGATGATTTCCTTTAGGATTCCCCTGGCCACAATAGTGCTGGGGAAGAGGATACTGAAGGCCGGGTGCGAGGAGCATCGAGATAGATTTCAAAAGGGACATGGGGAGGACCTCCATGTGGGTGAGCGACCAGATTTGCAACGGCTCCATACTCACGACCAGCGGTAGGGGGTGTAACCTCATACCTAGTGCAGTGGGCGCTGGGAAGAGTCATACCCGGAGCATAGCTGTCGCAGCAAAGCCTTTGGCTTTCCAAATCAGTGGCACTGAATGAGACTTCATGGTGGGTGGCATAACCGCAGATTGATCCGCAGTGGACATTGCCTGTGCCCGCGACAGGGAGAGTCGACCCAACCTGCCTGTAGGGTGGTCGGGGACTCGATCCCAGTCGGGCATGTGACTTCCCCTTCTCAACGTGTGCGGGGGTCTGGTAGTAGGAGTCGGCAGTGGCTCGATCCATAGTGGTTGCTGACATTGGTGCCCCAGGACGGGCATTCTCTTCTGCTCACACCTAACGCTAGCGTCGAGTCAGATGGGTTGGAGCTAGTGGTACCAGCACAAAAATTTCCTGGTCCTCGGCCTAGGGAGTCGGGCGATGACGTCGACACAGCCTTGTTGGGGTTCATTCCATTAACCCATGGGACGGGTCTCCGATCGGGCAGACACGGACATCCCCCACCTCATTGGAGTAGGGGACAGATGTGTCAAGGCGCTCCGGGGATAGTATCCCGAAGCAGTTCATCTTCGGAGTGGGGAGCGTTGGCTCCCTACGCGACCCTCGGGGGCGGCGACGATAGTGACACACAACAGCCTCGAGATCCAAATGGGCCATGCACCTGATGGGGATGATCCTTTCCCCGTCGTACCTACGAACCAGGTCATTGATCACCCTTCTCTGAATGATTTCTGATGGGGAGGGGGTTGAGAGTGCCCGACAGTCTGGTAAATCGGTGCCGGAGTGACTGTGGAAAAGGTGAGACCGTGCGGGGTAGCCGCGTCGGCACTGCCGCTGCCCCTGCGCCAGTGGGCATGTGGCGATCGAGCTCCGAATGCATTGATCAGATTCCTGGAAGCAGCGAGATGAACCCATTATTACTAACAGGAAAAGAAATTGGCAACCAATAGCCCATCGTCATCCCTTCTTCCGTGGTCAGTGAGAGGGATCCACGCTGACGACGCTGCAGAACAGAGTGCTCAACATCCTAACTGCCTCAACCCCTGGCGGGTTTCAAATCCCGGTGATAGGTACACAAACCTGGTGACATGCTAATCTTCCAACACCCTGAACGCTACCCTTCTCCATAGTTAGCAGAAGAGATTAACATCGGGATCACCATTTTCTATTTCCGAGGCTTTTACGCCGGGGTGCGCGCGTGTGTCCGTCAGGCATGGGAGGACATGTGGCTCATTGCCCTGCATTCCCACTTTCCATAGGCGGGTGGCATCTGTTCCTTATTCAGGGACGTCTACTCCTTGATCAAAACCGGGATGATGGGATGTTGGTTCTTCCTTCCATGGATTCCTCCTCGGATCTCCTCACCTAGTCCGAGTCTCTGTTATAGATTTAAGATGGGTTTGTGATGCTAGTTCCTGGCACCATATCTGCATGGATGCCAGTTAATTAGCTTATTCCGTCGAGACGCTCCAAGGGGCCCTGTTAGGGAAGCAACCTTCTGTGAGAAGAATGGTCACGTTGGGGTGTCGTTGGCATGTCCTGATGTTGGGGATTGTCATGTCTGTCTTCTGTCCCTTATCACAGGGCTTCTTGAGGGCGTGGAAGCCCGAGGCATCCCACATTGAACGCGGTGAATGTGTACCATCTGAGGTTTTCCTCAGCTTCCAATGTCTAACACAGGGTATGCCGCGAGTTTAATGTCTTCCGGAGACGGATCAGACTGATCGAAACACTGATAATGGATCAGATTGAAGGACCCCCTTGGGGGAACAATGATGTTGGGGCCAACACATGGGCAGATTCCTAGATACTATGGAGTGGGATGGGGTGGCATGATCTCACTAAGATTTGGCGGCCCGGGTAAGGATTAGGATGGATGATGGAATGATGGGATTGAACCTCATGGAGGCTTCCTAAGTATCCCCATGGAAAGGAATCAATGTTTGCGTAGTACGACAATACGGTGGGACACCTGAAGAGGTGACCTGAAAGAATGGATGCATGGATTAGAGGATGGAGGATGTAAGATCTCCGGGCTAGGGCATCAGCTTCCCAAGGCACGTGGGATTAAGGGGGGAAGTCAGGATGATACGTGGGTGTGAGGCATGGGTATTATGTTCTGAGACAGACCAAGAGGGGGGATACAGTTTAATGTCATGCGGTACGGGATACAGTTTAACGTCATGTGGGACAAGGGGATACAATTTAACGTCATGCGGGACGAGGAATCTGGGGCTTACGCTCTGAGGCGGCCCAGAGTGGATATGGGGCTTACGCTCTGAGGCGACCCATGGTGGTCGGGGAACAGATGTGGAGAGGTCGGAACGACTTGGTGGTGGGATTTAACCTTGTGGAGGCTTCCTATATACCATGTGTTAGCACAGATCGAAGTCCACGTTGATCGCTGGTATGGGGATTATGCTCTAAGGTGGCCCATAAGAGGATGTCATGGCCGATGCGCGCTGTAAGCCCACGTGAGTCATGCTCGGTGTGAGAAACAAGAGGCTGCAGGGACCAGATGATCGCGTCGCAAAGGGTGCGTCCATGGGAAGCGGAAAGTGGCTTATGCATTGAGTGGCCCAAAGAGGAGACAGGGGCTTACACATGGTTAACGGCCCTAGGTATCAGGGCTTACTCTAGGATGGAGGCCCGTGGTGCGACAAAGCACAGTGGGAAAGGGACTCCACTGGCCTTGGCAGGGGGGAAGTACAGAGGTGCATAGGTGAATCCTTCCGTAAGAGAGGCTAGGGGCTTACGCTCTGAAGTAGCCCTTCCCCCGTGGACAAACGCCACTCCGACAAGGAGGATCTCATTCCATGCGAGGAAGATTCCATTCCCATGGAGACGATAGGTGTAAAAAATGTCTGAGCTAGGGGCACCCTGCGTGTGAAGCCCGGGGTCGGACCACAGTTTAACATCATGTGTTAAGGACGTGGTGCATAGTAGTTTAACGTTCTGCAGCTTGGATGAGGTGGGTTCGCTCCACACCCCTAGGGCTTACATGCCCAATTCCCTCTACCCCTTGTGTAAGTGAAGGAATCGGCAAGGCCATAATGAAGGGGGCCTCAGGGAAAACCATTGATGGGTCCACATTAGCGTGGCTATGCGTAGAAGCAATAGTCATTAGCATGCCTATGCGGAGAAGCATAAGGCAATGAAAAACAACAAGACACACCACCCAAGGGACCATGAGGTTACTTCGTATGAGCCTGGAAGGCTGTACGGAAAAACAACGCCTGGCGTGCATGCTCGGCAGGGGAGACATCATGTTCTGGCACGAAAAGGCAGCCAAGGGGCGTCAAGGTAAATGGGTCCTAGGTGTTGCGTTCAAAAAGATGGTTTGTTCACAAAACACCGGGATGGCGCTCAATAGGGCCAGAGGGTTGCGCAGATAGGTGATTGCGCACAAGGTATTGCACGCGTAGAAGGGGATTGTGCGCAAGAGGGTGATGATTGTGCACATGGGAAGTACCCGGAGGAGTGGGAAAATTCACAAAAGCCAGTGGAGTTGCGCACAAAGGGGAACCCCAAGGAAAGGTTGCGTGAAAAGGGGAATTACCTGGAAGTCATATTGCATGAGTAGTGGATTTGAATTGCGTGCATGAGAGCCGTTCTGAATTCCAAAACCCCAAACCATTTGGGGTCACCTTCTATTTATAGGCATCGGCCGGCTCGGAATCCAGGCGATGCACGAACGTTTCCGCAACAGGAACCGTCGGCGCGCAAAGCTTCACCGCGTGAAACTGGGGCGCGCAAAATTGCACGCACCATCGGCTCGATTACGCAAATCCTAGGAATTCATCGCGCGCACATCATTATTTCGTGCAAGTCCTCCTTTATTTCGTGCACTACTTCTCGGGCCTCTGGACCGGGCCTCTGATTCCGAATATAACATCGCTTTGCCATTTCGAAACATCTTCTAGGAGTTACGGACCTTTTTTTTGGAATTTACATTGACAAACACCATGATATTTTTCAATTCCTTCATTTGTATTTATTCTAGTAGAGATTCCGGGAATTTTTATCCTAGGGATGCCGTGTCACAAAAAAATTCACCCTAAATTAAAAACGAGATACATAAAATACCGCTTATTTCGGTGCTAGGGCCAGATCTGCATGCCCCTGCAATCCCTAAAACTAATACCTTACTATGCCACCGTTCAGAACTAAGTTTGTCTTGATTCCCATCCTCATGTAATACATAGAGAAAACCAAGTATTTTGCCTCGAGTCCAGTCCCTTGGAATCAAAAATCCTATTCCTTCCCTTTTCCATCCACCATGTACTGACAACTTTTGGGGAACCATGTAGTAGCAGCTCTTCCCTAAACAAGTTCAGGATGCCCCACAATGATATTTGGAATCAACAACTCCCTCACCAGAGAGGTCAATTCTAAATGAAAAAATGATCCATGATCAAACCGATTCGCCCTTCTAATGTGATTCTGCCATGGTGGCGTAATTTCGAGAGTGTTGGATTATGTACGAGAAAACCATCACTCCAAATTCCATGCTTGGCATTCCCTTTATTCAGACCCTCATCCTCTTTCATGTAAAAGGGAACCCCATAAAAATATGGATGTTCAGCCTATGGCCTGCCTATTGTCCCGGGCCAATGCTCTGGAAGACTAGTGGATGACATTTTGAGTCAGGCCCCATGTTTCATACAAGGTCAGTAGTCGGCCCTCATTTGTTATCCCCATTCCAGGCTAACACGATATGGATGTTGTGATTTGAACATGATAAATAATTATTCCCTATCCCCACGCCACCCTCATTGTGTTCTGAATCCTGGGTATCATGATTCACACCTTCCATAACCATCTGTTTGGATTGATTCCGATGCCCTTGGTGTTACCACCTTCATGCAGAAGAACACACTAGGAAAATGGTAATTCGACTGTTCTGAGAGCATCATTCTCCATTTAGGTCAGTCACATTCCCTCCTAGAAATTCGGGCCGGTTTTTCAAACCCCAGATGCCCAAAGATTGGTTTACACTCCTACATTTGAATGGGGTGATAAGGTGGTCATCCCGTGCTTCTCCCATCAGGACTGATACACGTGAGCATAGGGAATGATCACAGGACATTCCACGAATATCAGGAGAATTTAATAAATCAATGAAAACCATGGAACATAGGCATGCCATGTAATCAAAAAATCATTTAATGAAAGTAAATTTGAGGTTTTGTTATCGTTATAGTACCCGAGGGCCGATTCCCCGATGGACGGGTTATCCTAGTCAAAAGAACATAACAACTCTTCCACCCTCTGGTCGGTGATGTCCAGGAGTTGATGCCGCATGTTCATCTCCTACTCCTCTTCGGAAGAAATGGGGCACAATTAATTGTCCGAAATCTGGGCCCACTTGACGTCGGTTTGAATAACGATCATCTCATTAGAGGTTCTCTTCATTCCCTCTTCAGCCTCTTCTAGTTGGGCCTTCAATCACAATATTAGCATAGATTGCGCATTGAGGGAGGTTGAGTGCTCATCCGCCCGACTCTGCAGCCACATGATCTCATCTTCATCCTCCTAGAGCCTCTTGATGTTTACCGCTTTCCCCCGCTGCCAGCCCACACTAAGGCCACAATCATGTTACTGAATCATTTTCTCCATAAGATCTCAGACGAGAATGTGAGGTCGTTGGGCATCCAATCCCCCAACACACAGTTTGCGGAGTTGCGAGCGATGTCTATCCATCAAATCCAACCATTTTTCTTCGGGGTGTCATTGATGAAGCGTGTGATCAGCTTCCATGATCGGAGAGGGACTATCTTGCTATCCTCTTCGTCAGAGGTTGTCTTGTCCAAATCGGCATGATTGGCAAGCTCAAACTTGGACAACACCCCCAGGAACTCTTCGTCTGGTTCCACATCTAGTATTTGATCGGTCATAGCAGGACCTGCACTATCTGTTTGATCCTCATCATCAGATCCTACCTCGATGATCATGGGTTCAAGCCCACTGTCAGTCCCACCAGTGATTAGGAGCACTACCAAATAGTCGGTTTGGTGCGCCGCCTCCATGATAATCAGCATTCCCCAAGGATGGGCGCCACAAGAAGCCCTGACAAACCTCCCCAACGAGTCCCACACCATTTGAAGAAATTTAAATGAAAAAATAGGGGGCATGAGTGTCAGTTGGAATAGTTAGGTGGTGGCAGTCATGAAATCAATAGGAGGGACTTACATAGATTGATTTCCAGATCTCAATCTTGGGTCGATGTCGTCGGGACCCCGAAGTGCTGCCCCTTATATATGGTTGGAAGGTCTGAAAGCTCCAATGGGGTTTCCTTAGGTATCATAGCCTCGCTAGATGCAACAACAGATAGAGAGGCAGGCACAGATCTCGACGGTCCCGCATTTGCATCCTCTAAAGGATGAGAACGAGTTCTTTGTATAGGACTCTCCTGCAAGGTTCAAATATTAGAAAAGAGTCCAGAGTGACCTCAATGCATGTCTCGAAGAATGGGATTTCAGGATTTCTACCTCAAGGGCCTCTGTGAACTCCTCATGATCCGATTCTTGATCTCTAACTTTTCCCTCCCCAAACGGGCTCCCTCTCTCGGCCTCGTCTCCCTAGGAGGACTCTTTTGATTCTTATGGAAGAGGGAGGCGCTCTCTTAAATCAACAGCCGAAAATTGTGGCGGGGTAGTGCTATCGATCAACACCTTGACTGGATCCATCATTGTACATGGAACACCCCGAGAGTGTCCAATGTTCTCCAGCTATTCCAGGTATTTCTCCACCTCTGCCTGGGGCACCGAAAATCCGGCCCGAATAGGGCATATCCCCGATATGTAACGCCCCGAATACGGAGCCCCTCTACTAGTGCCCCGTACCCAGTTCTCCACATGACCCTAATCATGTTTCCCAAAATGCAAGAGGTTGTTGACTAGTAGTGAGGGCCTTGGTGAGTCAGTGGGGAAACTATGCCCTCATTCAGTATTGTTTACAGAGGAAAAACAACCAGACACAATACCAGAATAAATAAATAGCATACAATAATTGAACTGAACAATGGAATCCATGGATAAAATCATAATGATGCAACATGGTACATATGTATGTCGAAAGCATCAAACAACCCAACATGCTGAAGTACAATTGAAAAAAAAAGTGCAAGGGAAAAACAAAATAAACTCCTCAGCATAGTGAGCCACGGCTCGGTCCTATGCTCTACATCTCTAGTGCAATCAACAACTTGAAGTAGAAGGATGATTTCCCTTATCTACATCTGCTAC
Source organism: Viscum album (assembly GCA_963277665.1). Classification (NCBI taxonomy): domain Eukaryota; kingdom Viridiplantae; phylum Streptophyta; class Magnoliopsida; order Santalales; family Viscaceae; genus Viscum; species Viscum album. Next base: position 21,312,552 of record OY728120.1, on the reverse strand, counting down.
AACATTGTCTATTTGGGCCCAAAAGCATGGCTCAAATAGGGTGTGAGATACAATCCCAGTAGGAAATCACCCAAAGATTGGTGCCTAATAATCAATGAATACATGGCAGTAATAAAACAATAAGCAGTAAAAAGGAATGCACAAGCAGCAACGGTCCACAGTTCTAACTAATAAAGTACACAAGTAGACAACCAACAACAGGAAGAAATAGGTAACCCTCTGGGTAGCTCTCGTAGCCTAACCCCTATAGTTCACCCTATAAGTACTAGCATCCCTCCAGGAGGCACACACAGTCTCACCCATCTGTTTTAGCTATGAATAGACTCTTTGAGGAAGCACTCACCGTCAATTCCCCCTATTATATCGTATCGTACTAAAGGCTCTCTCGGGAAGCACTCAACAACTCATTCCCCCTATGGCCCGTGTCGAGGAACTACAGTCTCTCTGAGGAAGCGCTCATCTTCAATTCACCCTAAGGTCTCGCAACGTATTAAAAGTCACTCTGGAGAAGACCTTACGTCAATTCTCCCTTTGTACTACTACAATAGGTTCTCACATTCCTGTATTGAATAAACATGGTCAACGCACATACATCATCCAAGTAATCCCCAAGAACTACTTGACTATCAGTCTAAGGCTCATCAGCATAACAAAGAAATAGTTCCATTATCCTGCAACTAGGAATGTCCACTAGCAACCTCTAAACAGTAAAACAAGCAAGGAAAGGAAACCTGAGAACAAAAAAATTACTCTATTCACAAGCTTAAACCTCTACTACAGGAATCATGAAAATCAGGCAAATAGTAGGGGAAAAACCGGAAACCCACAATTCCCCACCCATGGGAATTTTTTTAATTTTCCCAAAATACTCAGTGACATTCAACAGAAAGGCACAAACCACCTCCCCCAATCCTAGGAGATCAATATACGTTAACAATGATGATTTATTCAACATTGAACGTAGTAGATCTGAGAAAACACACAAAATTCTCAACCCATGATAACTCGAAAAATAGGAGGAATTAGAAAACAAAGCTCAAGAAGAAGGAAGAACTCAACACTGCGATTCCAACGTAGTCGACTGTGCTTGAATCTGAGAACATATGAAGAGGCGGGAGCTCGTCGAAGATCTAGCCGTACGGGATGATCTCGGGCGAACGAGACCAAGAAGAAGAATAATATCATGATGAGGCGCGACCCCAGTCTGTTTAGTGAACGAAAAAGTACATGGCGTGTACTGGGTAATTTCCGTACTCTGCAAAAATCAATCTCCATGTCACCCCTACACACCGTGTGTGTGGCTCGACATGGCTATCACATGGCTACGAGCTGGAGAAGTGTACACAGTGTGTACTCAGAAAGTACACGGCGTGTACTTCAAAAATTTCCAGAAAGTCCATTTTCTTAAAAACTCCCGAAAAAAATATAACATACCTGAAATGAAGATCCAGGTTCTTCCAAACTTCCCCCCTTAAAGAATTTCATCCCAGAATTTCCCTAGAGAGGCGTAGATAAAGAATCCCCGAAAAGCACCGGCCACTATGATCATACATCGGCCTCCCTCTCCCAGGTCTCATCCAGTTCTCACATGTTCTTCCATAGCTCCCGTACTAGAGGAACAGACCACCCGCGGAGAACCGTCATACTGCGATAGACAATCTGGATACGGTACTCATAAAATGACGCATCCGCTTCAAGCTTAACATTCTTCGGTTGAAATACATGAGACGGGTCTGAAAAGTAACGTTGGAGCTGAGAGACATGGAAGACGTCATGCATAGGATGGTACCTCTGAGGTAACTGCAACCGATAGGCAACCAGCCAAACTCTCTCCAATACCTCAAACAACCTGACGTACCAGAGTGAAAGCTTACCCTGCCACTGAATCCTCTTGTGTCCCAACCTCGGTGCGACACGTAAGAAAACCTGATCCTTGACCTCAAACCGCAGAGGTCATCTCTGCTGATCAGCATAAGACTTCTGTCGAGACTGTGCTATAGACATTCTCTTTCGAATCAACTCTATCAGCTCCGAAGTCTCCTGTACAAGACGAGGTCCCAACTAAGTTGCCTCTCCAGCCTCCATCCAGCATAAGGGTGATTGGCATGCCCTACCGTTCAAAGCCTCGTATGGTGCCATCATAATGGATGCTTAGAAACTTTTGTTGTAGGCGAACTCCACCAGAAAAATATGCTTCTCCCAAGAACCTCCAAAGTCTAGGATGCAAGCTCGGAGCATATACTCAAGCACCTGGATCATGTGCTCGGACTAGCCATCAGTCTGGGGATGGTACGCCATACTGAGAAGTACCTGGGTACCAAAAGCCTTCTGAAGTCCCTACAGGAACTGAGAAGTAAAGAACACATCACTGTCTGAAACAATATAGTGTGGAACTCGATGGAGATGAATGATCTCTCTAATGTAACGTCATCCCAAATCATCAATATTGTAGGTTTCCTTGATCGTAAAGAAGTCATAAACCTTCGTAATCCTGTCGATCATAACCAAAACAGCATCTTTCCCTCGAGGTGACCTTAGAAACCCAGTCACGATGTCCACTGTAACATTTTTCCTCTTCCACTCCGGAAAAAGTAATTGTTGTTAAAGACATGTTTGTCGCTGGTGCTCCGCCTTCATTGGATTACAAGTAAAGAATCTCAAGACGAATCTAACAACATCTTTCCTCATACCTGGAAACCAATACTGGCGATGAAGGTCACGATACATCTTGCTAACGCTAGGATGAACTGCCCAAAATGAGGAATGAAAATCCCACATCTACTCCTCGTGTATGTCTGCTGGCACCCATACACCTCCCTGGAAACGCAAGATCTCATCCTCTCCCATAGTCCATCCAGGAAGAGGGTCCTCTCCTGACAGACTCTCTTGCATGACTAATCCTTCTATGTTTTATAGTTTCCTCATCTGTACCCGATCATGTAGTGTAGAGGTAACAGCTATAGAAGAAAGGAAAGTATGTCCCTGTCTGTCGTGCACCTCCAGATGCATCTCAGAGAACAAATCCATCAGCTTCTACTCACTACTGGCCTCATGAACATCCTAAACATGAGTTCTACAGCTCAATGCATCTGCCACTACATTCCCCATTCCTGGCATATAGGGAAGTTCGAAATCAAACTACTAAAGATACTCGACCCATCTGCACTTCCTCAGATTCAGATCACACTGATTGAAGATATACTTGAGACTCTTTTGGTCGGTGAAGACCAAAAAGTGCACTCCCAACAGATAGTGTCTCCAACAATGTCAGGCATGAACAACAGGTGCAATATCAAGATCGTGCATATGGTAGTTACTCTCATGTGGCCTCAACTGTCGAGATCCGTACGCAATGACTCCATCTCCTTGCATAAGCACGACACCTTGCCCGATGCCTGAAGCATCACAGTAAACAGTGTAGCTCTTCCCTGGCTCTGGAAGGACTAGTATCGGTGCCGAGGTCAACCTCCCTTTCATATCCTAGAAGACTAACTCACAAAAATCTTACCATAATAAATTCCCCCCCTTCTTGCTCAGATCTCTCAAGGGTGCTTCTAGACGCGAAAAGTCTTGAATTAAGCGTCTGTAGTATCCAGCCAGCCCTAGGAAGCTCTGTTCCTCAAATATGTTCTTCGGATGCTCCCCGGAAACTACAGCTCTCACTTTCTCTGGGTCCACTGATACTCCTTCCTTTCAGATGATGTGACCCTATAAGTGAATCTGATCCATCCAGAAGTGGCACATCGAGATTTTAGCATAAAGACAATGCATATCAGTGTACTCTGAACGATCTCAAGATTTTTTTCATGGTCGTGTTGAGTGTGAGAGTACAACAAGATATCATCCATGAAGACCACGATGAATGAGTCCAAGTAAGGATGGAACACTCGGTTCATCAGTGCCATAAAAACAGCAGGCGTATTTGTGAGACCGAACGGCATGACTGTATACTCGTATAGACCATACCTACTCCAAAAGGCTGTCACAGGTATATCTGAGGGTATAACGTGCAACTAATGATAACGGGTCCTCAAATCGATCTTCAAGAACACTCGGGCTCCTTGAAGCTGATCAAAGAGGTCATCTATTCTCGGAAAAGGATATCATTTCGTGATCGTCAGCTAGTTCAGCTTCCGATAATCCACACAAAGCCGAAGGGTACCGTCTGCCTTCTTCGCAAACAGGACAGGCGAACCCCAAGGAGAAGTACTTGGTTGGATGGGACCTTTCTCCTACAAATCCTCCAATTTCTTCTTGAGATCTTGAAAATCAAGTGTGGTTATACTATAGGGAGGAATGGACACTGGTGCGGCTCCAGGAACGAGCTCAATAGAAAGGCTACCTCACTCTTCGGAGGCAAACAAGGAAAGTCCTCTGGAAAGTCATTCCTAAAGCGATATAACACAGGAGGAAAGTCCAACTGTGGAGTCCCCTGATCATCTATATAAAGTCTAGAAATCTGGGTCATCACCCGTCCTAGCCCATGATGCTCGAGTCCTGCTCGACTCGCATGAACATACCATTCACCTCTATGAAGAATGAATTCACCATCTGGTGAGATGAAACTGACCCTACGGCGATAAAAGTCAATGATGGCCTGAAAGGGAACTAGCCCGTCCATTCGGAGAATGACATCATATCCCATAATCTCTTGGACGTAGAGATATCATAAGAAATGATAACCACCAACCTTGAGAGGGAACTCTTTACACTGGCGTACACTATATGTCTTCATCCCCAATGGTGTGTCTATTGTCAACGAGTCGGAAGAAGAAAAGATACAGAGCCCGAGGCTCTCCACAACCAAAACACAGATAATGCTATGTGTAGTACTATTATAAAAAAGGACTAAAGATAAAACCGAGGAAACTAAAATCGTACCTCGAAATGTAGAAGGGTCAAGTTCCTGCTCTTGATAAATCTGCTCCATGATGAATGACTGGCCTGCACAGCGGCCCTGCGCCCCTAGCTGACCACTCTGAGCTAAACCTCCATACAGGTGCTAAGGGACTGGTGGCTGACCTCCATGGTATCGACCTCCACCTCGGCCCAAACGGTTGGAAGAACTCCAGTTCACCAACTGATGAGATACTGTTGGTGCCACTCCTGGACAGGGAGTCATGGAAGAACCCCGGTCACCAGCTGCTGGTGAGAAAACCTGGCAGAAATGCTGAAGGTGACCCATCTTGTTGCAAGATCGGCACTCCATGGGTTCTATCTGGCACTGCGGTCTTGTGTACCCTGACCGGCCACACTGGTAGCATGTCACCTGGCTGCCTGAAGATGTATCTCACTTCATAGGATCACCGCGTGTAGACTCTGTACAACGCTTCTTGCTGTCTTATGGAGGAAGAAGAGCTCTGGAAGCAGAACCGCCATGGCTCACAGATCCAGAGTCTCTTAGATTGCGCTCTGAAATCCAATCCTGTTTGATGATGAAAGTGATGGAAGTCAGCTGGAAGATATTCACCTGCGAGCAGATCTCCTGCTTAAGACCATCCTCGAACTTCTTTTCCAAGAAAATCCAACTTCCATCCCGGAGGGGTCTGAAACGCTGTAGCTCGGTGAAACGAGAGGAATACTCCATGACAGAAAGAGTACCCTTCTCTAAGCTCATGAACTCCCGGGCATGGTCGGCCCTCAGGGTCTCCATGTAGAAGTAGTCATAGAACACGCACTGGAACTCCCCCCAATCCATAGCCTACTATTGACCCGCCTGTGAGATCACGTCCCACCACCTCTTTTTGGAGTCTCGTAGAATGTAGGTAGCAAGCACGACCCACCTCTCTAGAGGTGTCTCCATATGCTTGAAGATAGTCAGCATGACTTCCATCCATGACTCTACAGCCTTTTTTCCTCTTTCCCCTGAGAAAGTTAGAGGATGTTGCTGCTGGAAAACCCACGTCAAGTCTGCCATAGTCGTGGAAGGAGGCGACGCTCCATGGAAGGCCTACATCATCCTCATGAAACCTTCCCTGAACTGTGCATCAGCGCCTACAAATGGTATAACAGCTGCTGCCAAGGCTGGCTCGACAGGAGGATCAACATTGAGTCCCTAATCAGCCATATCTGGCATTTGATCACTGACTGATGACAGACGTATGACCGAAGGTCATCTTAGAGGCATAGCTCTGAAATATCAAAATCACACCTTGGATTAGGAGAACAAGAATAGAGAACCCAAGAGTACAAAACAAGAACATGGAATGAAAAACACACAAGTTTACAAAACTCGACTACACAACGTGTATAAACACTACACGATGTGTCTTTTTATGCCACTGACATGACCATGTACTCCTGCCCCACAAGTCGTGTACACTACACGGCGTGTTGACCCCACACACGACATGTACTTGAAAATTATTCCCCTGCCTGAGTCCCATACATAGCTGACCCACACGGTTTCCATAAACTAAGACTACACCGCATGTTACATGAGGACATGGCGTGTAGTGGACTAGGCTTTGGTAGCCTGTGTTGTAAAACACACGACCTTGTACACCACTGAACCTTACATGATGTGATCTGAACAAACACAGTGTTTATAGGTGAAGGTGACACCACCCCGTGTTTTTCGTGACACGGCCGAGTCCCTAAACAAGACAACACGGCGTTTTCCGAACATACACGTCGTGTAGAAAAGAAGGTAACGACAGCCCGTGTTGTTTGTGACACGGCCGTGTACCTAGATAGGACTACAGGGCGTGTTCCCATGGACACGGTGTGTTCTACCCGAGCTTCCCCGACCTGTGTTGTTAGTGACACAGCCAGGTACATGTCTCCGAACATACACGACTTGTACCTACCGCATACGGTGTGTTCCCGAAGTTACTTTCACGACTCCGTGTTATTCTCACACGGTCAGTGGCATGGCATGAAGACTATACAGCCTGTATCCAAAAAGTACACACCGTGTATCCTGGGTTTTTCTGGGCATTAACATAGAAACTACATAGAATCCCAGAATCACTAAAAACAAGGCAACAAGGTGCCAAATTCCTATCCAAGAGGGCCCATACTCCTCACGAATCAATGCTTGGCATCTTCCACAGTCATATACAAGAGAAAAAGGACCATGATCAACCAATTTCGGATTAATGAGGGACCATAACTCCTCAAGAACCAAAATATGCAGTTCATTTTATGTAAATAAGAAAACAAAATGTTTTCTAACATAACAGCAGAGAATCTATCAAGAATCTATCAAAAAATCATGAATAATCTACAAAATTCATACCAAAACATCATGATATCTCTAATGAAACCTAGATGACTTGGAAAGAATGCATGGAATGTGATTTCGACAAGTACCTATATGATGCATGAGACAACATACCCTCATCTCATTGGGTTGCTATAGAAATAGAACAACAATATCAAAACAATAACTTTTCAAGTATTGAAAATCATTCTAGGTGAAAACATATAAACCATAAATACTCAAAACTAGAAAACTGCGATTAACGAAGTAGTATGGCTTTTCCATGTACACGGGTTAGCTACTCCTGAGCACAGCTTAATACCAACTACCGAATCCGTCCTATCCCTGGCTAATGTCTCTAAACTGTAAGGAAAGAAAAAAGAATTCCTCTAATACCACTTTGTAATGACTTGAATTCGGAGCCCCTCCACTGGTGCCCCACACCCAGTTCACCACATGACCTCATGAGCATTTCCTTAAATACCAATGGTTTCTGACTAGCAGTACGGGCCTTGGTGAGTCAGTGGGGAAACTGTACCCTCTTTAATTAGTGTATACAGAGGAAAAACAAGCAGACACAATTGCAGAATAAATAAAAAGCATACACCAATTGAACTGAATAGTGGAAGCAATGGATAAAATCATAATGATGCAAAATGGTACATATGTATTTGGAAAGAAGAAAAAAAACCAACGTGCTGAAGTAAAACTGAAAACCAAGTGCAACGGAAAAAAACTAAACCCCTCATCATTGCGAGCCATGGATCGGTCCCATACACTTCAGCTCTAGTGCAATCAAGAACATGAAGTAGAAGGGTGCTTGCCCTTATCTACACATGAAACAACGTAGTCTGTATGGGCCCAAAATCATGGCCCAAACAGGGTGTGAGATACAATCGCAGAAGGAAATGACCCAATGATTTCTTACTAATAATCAATGAATGCATTGTAGTAATAAAACAATAAGTAGTAATCAGGAAAGCACAAGCTGCAACAGTCCACAGTTCTGACAAATAAAGTACACAAGTAGACAACCAACAACAGGAAGAAATCAGTAACCCTATGGGTATCTCTCACATCCTAACCCCTATGGTTCACCCTATAAGTACTAGCAACCCTCTATGAGGCACACACAGTCTCACCCCTCTGGTTCATCTATGAATAGACTCTCCAAAGAAGTAGTCACCGTCTATTCATGATATAGTCTCGTATCGTACTAAAGGCTCTCTGGGGAAGCACTCAACATCTCATTCCCCCTGTGGCCCGCGTCGAGTACAATAGACTCTCTGAGGAAGTGCTCATCATCAATTCCCCCTGTAGTCTTGTATCGCATTAAAAGACACTCTGGAGAATCCCGTGCCTCAATTCTCCCTTTGGTATACTACACTAGATTCTCAAAGTCCTGTGTGGAATAAACATGCTCAGTGAGTGTACATCATCCAAGTAAACCTCAAGAACTACATGGCTATCAGTCAAAGTTTCAAAAGCATAACAAAGCAACAGTTTAACTATCCAATAACTAGGAATGGCCCCTGGAAACTGATAAACAGTAAAACAAGCATGGCAAGGCAACCTGAGCACAAAAAAAAATTACTCTATTCACAAGAATAAACCTCTACTACTACAATCAAGCAATGCAGGTAAATAGTAGGGAAAAAACAGGAAACCCACAATTCCCCGCACAAGGGAATTTAAGGAATTTTCACAAAATACTCATCGAATTTCAACAGAATGGCACAAACCACCTACCTCGATCCTAGGAGATCGATACACGTGAACCATGACGATTGATTCCCCTTAGAACGTCATAGATCTGAGAAAACGGAAAAATGATCAACCCACGATAACTCGAAAACAAGGAGGAATCAGAAAACAAATCTCATGCAGAAGGAAGAACACACCGCTGCGATTCCAATGCAATCGACAGTGCTCGAATAGGAGAATAAACGAAGAGGCGGGAACTCGTCAAATATCGGGACGTACGGGTCGCTATCAGTTGAACGAGACCTAGAAGAAGATGAATATCACGATGAGGCGCAAACCTAGTCCATTTATTGAAAAAAATGAAAAGTACATGGTGTGTACTTTTAGATTACAGAGCATGTAATGGGTCCTTTCCCTACTCATCCAAAATCGGCCTCCACGTCACCCCTACAAACCGTGTGTCTGGCCCGAATTGGCCAGCAAACGGTTTCGAGATGGAGAAGAGTACTCAGTGTGTACTCAGAATGTAAACATCGTGTACTTCAAAAATTTCCAGAAAGTTCATTTTCATAAAAACTCTAGAAAAAAGAGAGAGCATCCCTGAAACGAAGATCCGGGTTCTTACATGATAAATCCATCCTGACACGGATCATGTACAGCCAAAACTCGGTGGGGTTGAGGTATTTCCTATTGACTCCCCATCTGTCCTAGGCCTCCGGGAATACGGTATTCTACGACATGTCGATATGGAACAACTACATCCCAAGATCCTGGGAGGGTATCCTGCAGAATCCTCTCAGCGGCCTCCCCTTTGGATGGCTCTGTTCTTCTGGAACTGGTGGGTCCGCCACTACTACAAGATCTATGGCTGCTACCTCACCTTCTACTGGTGCAGGCCTCACCACCATGGTAGCCCCACCACCGTAGGATGTCCTTGCTTCCTTTCGGCCCCATCCATGATGTCGGGGAGGTTTGCCTTCACATTCTCAAATGGTTGGCTGCTTCAGCATCTCTGCTGCGTAAGCTGCCTCCATCTATAGGAATATTCCATTACAAGCCTGAGAACGACTATCGGCAGAGGTAACTCATTCCACATTTCCCGTCTTCCCATGTGAATATATGACACATATGCCTCATAATGCACAAGTGTTCTTCATGGAGCACCTCCAAATAGACCCATGGGGTCAGTCACTGCAGGAATCATAATTTCCATGAAAACCGGTGTGGGCTGTACAGCTCGCAGAGGGGCTCACAGTCCACCCTCACCTCCAGAACTCCACCTCAAAGGATAGGAGATAGGCCTAGTGCTATTCCATCCCTCAGAATTCATCAATGAATACCCCCATAGACAATGGAAATAGGTGAAAATATAACTCTCCCTCCTTCCACACACAGTTCAATACAAACGGTGTGGTCAACATGGCTGGAAAGCACCCCACAGCGTTAAGAATTGATGGGAAGAATATCAATCCCAGAGGAGAGATATGGATAGATTATTCATAAACCCCCACCCGTACAGGAGGTGGAATGGAACACATACCATCTGTGGCCTCTTCCCCTCACTGATATGCCACAACATCGTATATTGTTTGGTGATCATCGGGATTCCTAGGTTGACTCTCCCTCCTGTCACCAACTTGGACGCCATGATAAATGTTCTTAGGCATAATCCCATGTTTGTATCCATCACTGCAAGGATCCAAAAATAGATAAGAGCTACGATAAAATCTACTAGACTGACTATTGGATGCTTCTTAGTGCTAACACTAAACCCCTAGGACTTCCACTAGATTTCCTCCAAAAGAAGCTAGTACTAGTGATCCTTACTCTGATCCCCTTTTGGGCTTGACCGAGGAATCACCGAGAACTGCTTATTTTCCGGGAAGTTTAGGAACTATTTGAACCACTGCCCGAAGTGGACTTCCCTCACTACTTCCTAGTTCTCACTGGGGACAAGATCCATCTACGCAATGTCTAGCCATGGAATTTTTTAGGATCCTACCACGCGCTCATGATGGGGAGGAATTCATCGTACATAGCCCCAAATATCGGGACCCCTGAGATCTTGTGGACATACCACAAGCTGATACCAACCTCCCCATGGTGTAAGTGGAAGGAATTGGTCCTCAATGACCATATTATAAACATATCTAGAATTTTCTCTTTTGGTTGATATATGTGGTGTTGGAAGGACTAGGCCGCCTCATACAAACCCAATCTCTTCAACTCAGCCCGAACTCCTCAAAAGATGTGCTTACCCAGTAGGCCTTGGACCAGTCATCTGTGAAGTTGCTACCCTAGAACTGGTCCCATTCCTTGGACCACCCCTTCCTTAGGTTCCTCAATGTTGCCTTAAGTATTTTGTGGTATATAGGACAAGATGTCTCTGACTGCAACGCCTTCTCGTCAATGTTATTCAGATGGTAGTATAGGAAGTCTGCATCGATGAATGTGAAATCCTCCGGGGCATGTCCGTCAGAAACCTTGAACCATCAGCGTTGGCCCAACATGCTCATGAACCAGTATGTTGGTTTGTCCCTACTTGCTTTAGGGTTTAAAATTCCATCATTCAGCCCGAATCCATACAAAGGGAATATCTTACACATTGGTTAGTTCTTATGGATCTTTGACAGGAGAGCCACCATCCAATCATGGTCTGAGTGTCTCTAGACTAACTCCCCTAGATCGAGATTGTTCTCCATCTCATCCCTCCAGGAAGAATCAGCATGAAACCCCTCAACAACTTCTTGATGATCCATTCAATTTTATAACTTGGACGATTTTCAGGTTGGTTCGCGAATCTTGTTTGTGGAGACCGTTCGCAGAGACCGTTCGCGAATCCTGTTCATGGAGAACATTCAAGAAGCATTTTCGTGAAGCCCTTCCAATGCCATCAGGTGAAATATCATGAAGCAATGTTGGGGATTCAAAAACTCATAGTTCACCACAAATCAAAGACCCGATTCATGGAGAGAAATCACGGAGTATGCGGAGCTTCACAAATAGAGAGCACTAAAGTACAAAATCGTGGAGAAAAGAAAAGTCAAAAGAGATTTCATGTAACCTATTTATAGGAAATGGACCTTCAAAGATTTTTAGCATATCTCGACCTAAGCACTCTTCATGGCACGTCTGGATGGAGCTTCGCTTTCTGGCTTTGTGGGCCCTTTTCGTGAAGTAGCTTCATGAACGACTGAGGATTTTGGTGGTTGACCATCAGAAATTGACCCTTTATTTCTCTATGGCTCTATGTATGAGGGGGATAATTTGTTGATGAAAAAATGTGGGGAGAAGAAGAAGACAAAAACCCAATGGCTGCCTCGTGAAGTCCCTTCATAGAGTCCCCCTGGCACCGCGGAAACCCGCGAAGCAAGGAGGCAGTAACGTTCTGTGGCCGCATTTGACCTTTGCGTCCCGCCGTGAAGTAAGTATATTGTAACTCTCCATTACCGCATTTCACATTCACAACCCTTCATGATGAATTTAGGCGGTAATGATCTGTGATTGAATTTGACGTTCACGACCCTCCATGAAGCAAGGATATGGTAAGGCTCCGTGAACCACTTTGACATTCGCGACCCTCTGCAAAGAAAGGAGGGAGTAATTCCCCATGAACCCCTTCAAAATTGGCAAATTTATGCGAATCAAGGAGGTGGTAATTCTCCATGAACACCATTTATGTTCACAACTAGCCGTGATGCAAGGAGGTGGTAATGTTCCTCTAACGCATTTGACGTTCGTGGCCCGCCACGAAGCTAACTCTAGCTTCGCACCATGCATGCGCCGCTTTGCTGCACCTCTCCCATATAAATACCATCCTCCCCCATGTCCAATGGTGTAAAATCCGACATTTCAGCTTTCTAGCTCCAGAATCATGAAGAACCCTTCTTCTCTGCGAACCTTGAGCTTTGCGAGGTACTACTGCTCTAGGAAGTGCCTCCCTTTTGCCTTGTTTTGATCCCCACATTCGAGAGGGATGCCTTTTGGGGAGCCTAATGTCCTTCAATATTTAAGGGGTTCCCCAAGGGGACCCGGGTCATCGTGGAGCATTTATGCTTCACAAAACACGATTTGTGTACACGATATCCACATTCTAAGGAAATGTCACTGTACTTTGCAAAGCACATTGCTTCATGATACCTTACCTCACAAGACACCTTTTCTCCGCATGGTAGTACTTTGCAAATGCATTTCCACATCACAAAGAACCTCTTATATGCACCTGTACCATATTCTTAGGCTAGGACGCTCCACTTCGTGAATCACACCCCTCCGAAAGTACCCTTCACCATGCAGGTGGGCAGAGCTTCACATGGCCCATGCCTATGGAACCCTCTGCTTTGCAATTTCTTTTCCCTTGCGACCCTCCAGGGTAGCACAATGCTACTTCAATGTCCCATGGATGATACTGCCTATTGCATTGGATTTCCTTATTCTCACTCGCTTTGGCATGATAATTGCAATAGATTCTTCACATAGCCAGCCTAACGTGGACCCCCCAATGGTTCGCTCCATGAAACCCCCACTACAGCATTGCTGGTGCCCTCCCTTCACCAAGGAGAAGCGGGAACTAGTTATGTTAGTCCGAAGGGTCCAGAGTGCACCCACCTCATCTGAGTTGCAGGATGTTACATTTCCATGCACCATCGTCCTCAGCTCATGATGTTAAACTGGGCCCTCGACTCGTGCTTCGCACGCCAGGTGCCCCAACCTTGGACATTATCCATGCCTACTAGTCTCCATAGGGGATGATATATTCTTTATTGGAGTGGAGTTTGTCTATGGGGAAAGGGAAACCACCATGTTGTAAGTCCATTGTTTTTCTTATAGGAGGAATAATCCATGCGTTTCCTTTAATAGGTGCCAAATCCCTCCCCCACTGGGCTTTTTCTGCAATGGGCCTCTATCCTGGAGTAAGTCCCAATCTCATTGAGCCTCTAACCACACATAATCCCTTGTTTCGTATTTGGGCCACTAACTATGTGTAATCCCCACTCCGCCTCCCACAGTCTGACCTTTCATGACTTGATCGTCAGGTATCTACTACCTCTTGTTTCTCACATCATGAATCACTCACGCGTGCTTAGAGAAAACACTGACCCTGACATCCTTGGGAATCCTAGAGTGTATGCCCTATGCCACCACATGATGTATGTTGTCTTTGATCATTTCCCATGAAAGGTACATAGGAAGCCTCAATGAGGTTCAATCCCTCCAGCAATTGGTCGCTGCGACCATCTTCACGTCGGTTCACCAACACACTTGGTAGCCCAGATTGTAATCCCCACACCACCTGAACTATGTGGTCTTTGATCCTTTCTAATGAATGATTTGTAGAAATCCTCCCTGAGGTTCAAGACCTCCACTATCCATTGTTCCTGACCATCTTCACGTCGGTGCACCTAGCCCCCATCCATGAACCATGAGGTCTTTGATACTTGATAAGGTGAGGTACGTAAGAATCCTCCATGAGGTTCAAGCCCACCACCCGGTCATTCCGACCATCTTCACATCGGTTCACCAACACCCTGAGCATCCTAGAGTGTAATCCCCATGCCACCAAATGAACAATGTGGTATTTGATCCTTGCCAAGGAGGGGTATGTAGGTAGCCTCCATGAGGTTCAAGCCCAACACCTGGTCATTCCGACCATCTTAACATCTGTTCACCCACACCCGGGGCATCCTAGAGTTTAAGCCCCATGCCATCACCTGAAATATGTGGTCTTTGACCCTTTTAAAGGTGGGGTAAATAGGATTCCTACACAAGGTTCAATCCCATCACCTTGGTCATTCAGACCATCTTCACATTGGTTCCCCAACATCCCGGGTAGCATCGAGTGTATGCCCCAAAGCCACCACCTGAAGTATGTGGTCTTTGATGCTTTCCAAGGTAGGGTATGTAGAAAGCTTCCATGAGGTTCAAGGTCACCACCTAGGTCATTTTGACCATCATCACGCTAGTTCACCATCATCCTTGGCAGCCTAGAGTGTAATCCCCACACCCCCATCCATGAACTAAATGGTCTTTGATACTTTCCAAAGCAAGGTACATAGGAAGCCTCCCTAAGGTTCATGTCCACCACAATCCATTAGCCCCGACCATCTTCACATCAGTGCAATAATCCCCCATCCATGAACTACATGGTCTTTGGTCATTTCCATGGGAGGTACGTAGGAAGCCTCAACGAGGTTCAATCCCAACATCTAGTAATTCATATCCCCTTCATGATAGTTTTCCCCCATCCTGCAGTACATTAAAATGTGGACCACAATCAGCGGTAAGTAGTTGCATACAAACCCAACTGAACTACGAGGACTATGATCTTTCCCAATGAATGGTACGTAGGACCCCCCCCCCCCCCGCCGTGGTTCAAACCCACTATCCACTTGGACTAAGGTCCTTATTCACATAGGTCAATTGACTCCATCCCAAGATGAAATAAGAGGTATTTTATCCTTGACTAGGCAGTGTACATTGGAAGCCACCACGAGGTTCATGACCACCATCCATTGGTCGTCCAAACCTTCTTCACGATGGTCTGACCACATCCAGAGGTATACCATTATGACCCAATCCAGCAGTAAGATGTTGTACCCCATCCAGCAGAAAGACGTTGGTATCTATTTTAGAGGTAAGCCATTGTCAGCCTCATTCATGGTAAGTCGTTGTCACCCCATTCAGTGGTAATTCATTGTCAAGACAAACTACATTCACTGAACTACGAGGACATTGATTTCCTACCACAGGGATATGAAGGATGTCTCTTCGAGGATCAAGAACAACTTCACCTTCGATCTAGAGATTGTCTCATCTCATCCCCCCTCCACTTCATTCGTCTACATCTATCCTGATTCTTACCCAGGCCGCCACATCCCTGTGGGTTCATGCCAACTCATAGTCCAATCTAGCTAAGATCATTCGAGAAGCCCCCCAAATTTTGGCCCCAATATTTGTGTTCCCTCCATGGGTTTCACTCATCTAATCCACTCAATTTAGTGTTCTGATAGTCTGATACATCTCTGCTAGATGTTAAACTTGCTGCATTCCCGTATTAAACATGGGAAGTTGAGAAAAACCTCAGATACATTCCCATGGAATATTATTCCCTGTGTTTGATGTGGGATTCCTCTGGATTCCACACCCTCGAGAAGACCTATAATAAGGGACAAAAGAGTGATATGCTATTGTTCTAGAGCCCAGACAAGCCAGCAATGCCCAATGTGACTACTCCCCTAACCGAAGGTTGCTGCCCTGTCTGGACCCCATGGAATGTCCTGATAGAAGCAGTGTAATTAACTGGTGTCCAAGAAGATATAGAGCTTGGATGAGATTCTCAAACAATGCATTAAATATATAAGGGAGACCCAGACTCAGTGAAGAGTTCCGAGGAGGAATCCACTAAAGGAAGAACCAACATCCCTATGTGACTCACATCGAACATGACTCTGGTGGGGTTAGAGCAAGCGCCGACCATGACATCCTTGGGCCGACTAGACTGTAATCCCCATACCACCACCTAAAGAATGTGGCCATTGATCCTTATTATGGATATGTATATTGGAAACCTCGATGAGGTACAAGCCCACCACCCATTAGTATCTCCAACCATCTTCATGTCGGTTCACCAACACCCTTGGAAGCCATGACTGTAAGCCCCACATCACATGAACTACGTGGTCTTTGATCCATGCCAAGGCAAGGTACGTAGGAAACCTCCTTGTGGTTGTAGACCACCCCAATCTATTGGTCCCGACCATATTCACGTCGGTGCACCAATCCCACATCCTTAAACTATGTGGTCTTTGATCCTTGCGAAGGTGAGGTATGTAGGAAGCCTCGAAAAGGTTCAACCCCACCAGCTGGTAATTCCGTCCATCTTTACATCGGTTCACCACCACTTTGGTGAGCCTAGAGTGTAAGCCCCATGCCTCCACCAGAACTACGTGGTCATTGATCCTTGCAAAGTCATGGTATGTAGGAATCCTCCATGAGCTTCAAGCCCACCACCCGGTCGTTCGGACCACCTTCACGTCAGTTCACCAAAACCCTGGGCAGCCTTTTGTGTATGCCCCATGCCACCACATACACTACGTGGTTTATGATCCATGCCATGGTGGGGTACTTCGGAAGACTCAATGAGGTTCAATCCCACCACCTTGGTCGTTCTGACTGTCTTCATGTCAATTCACCAGCATCCTAGGAAGCGTAAAGTGTAATACCCATTCCAACACCAGAACTACATGGTATTTGATCCTTGTCAAGGTAGAGTACATATGAAGACTCCATGAGGTAAAATCCCACCACCTTGGACGTTCAGACCATCTTCATATCAGTTCACCAATATCCATGTGCAGCCTAGAGTGTAATCCCCACACCCCCATCCATGAACTATGTGTTCTTTGATCCTTGCCAAAGCAAGGTGCGTAGGAAGCCTCTCTGAGGTTCAAGCCCACCACCATCCATTTTCCCGAACATCTTCACGTCAGTGCACCAAGCCCCCATACATGAACTTTTTGGTCTTTGATCTTTTCCATGGTGATGTATGTAGGAATCCTCTCTGAGGTTCAAGCCCAAAATCTTGTCATTATGACCCCCTTCGTGACTGTTCGCCCCCATCCTGCATGACATTAAACTTTGGACCCCAATCTGTGGTAAGTTGTTGCATACAAACACATCCAAACTATGAGGAAATTTACCTTTTTTAAGGCAAGGTACGTAGGAACCCCCCCACCCACCGAGGTACAAGCCCACCATCTACATGGACCATTGTCCTTATTCATGTCGGACCACCAACTCCTTCCACATATGTACAACGTGGTATTTGATCCTTGCCAAGGCAGGGTACATAGTAAGCCTCCCTGAGGTTCATGCACACCATCCACAGGTCGTCCCATCCACCATCACGATGGTTCTACCCCATATAGCGGTACGCCATTGCGACCGCATCCTATGATAAACCACTGTACCCCATAAAGTGCTAAGCTGTTGGGACATTATTCTGCAGTAATCCATTGTGAGCCTCATTTAGCGGTAATCCGTTGTAACCCCATTCTACGGAAAGCCATTTTCATGATAAACTACGTTCACTGAACTACAAGGACATTGATTCCCTGACAGATGGATACGCATGAAGTCTCTTCGAGGATGAATACCAACATCACTGTCTCCCCTACAATGGTCCCATCTCATCCCCCTCCATTTCATTCATCTACATCCATCCTAATTCTTACCAGGTCCACCACATCCCAGTAGGACCGTGCCACCTCATACTCAATTTCAGTTAACAGTATTTGGGAATCCCACCATAGGTTGGCCCCAATATAGGTGTTACCAATATTGATTTCACTCATCTAATCCACTCTAGTCTGTGTTCCAATCAGTCTGATTTGTCTCCGCTGGATGTTAAACTTGCGATACACCCCGTGTAAAAAATGGGTAGCTGAGGAAAACCTCAGATGATTTCACATGGAATATGATTCTTCACATTCGATGTGGTATTTCGCGGGCTTCCACGCCCTCATGAAGCCCTATAATAAGGGACCGAAGACAGACGCGCCAGTGTCCTGGTGCCCAGACACGCCAGTGATGCCCAATGTGACTACTCCCCTAACCGAAGGTTGCTACCCTGACCAGACTCCTTAGAATGTCCTGACAGAAGCTATGCAATTAACTGGTGTCCATGAAGATATGGTGCGAGGAAGAGTTTCATGAACAACGTATTAAATCAATATGGGAGACCTGGTGTAACACCCCGAGCTTCTACGATATGCTTCTTTTTGAATAATTTGATAGCATGTGTTGTACGCAACACCGAGTTTTAACACACCATAACCAATCACACTAGCCGTTATGAATAGTAATACCTACTTTTTGAAATTTTATAAATTCTATCTATCAAAATGGACTTCATTTTTGGATTAGGAATATTGAAATTAACCTAGGGTGAAATTTTGGTACTTTTCAGATAACTGTCATATTTTTATGAATAGTGAAAATTACTAAATTTTAATTAAAAACAACTTTTTTAATAAAAATAATTAATATTGATAAATTATGAATTTGAGTAGTTTTAAAGTATATTTAGAATATATTTTTACAATTTAATTCAATTTTTTTCATTGGACATAATTTTACAATTAAACCAGACATAAACAAGTGCCAATCTATTGATAGTTATTATCTCTTAAAAACACACTTATTGTTTTAACAACGGGAATTAATTTTAAATTAATTTCTGCCACTTCTGTGTTTTGAATTTGGAAAAACAGATTCTATATTTGGAATCAGGATGTTAAAATTGTGTAAATAGGTAACTTTTATTTTTAGATATTTTGGATAATTACTTCGGTAAATATTTTATTTACCATGGTTAAAGGGTAAATCCGGTAAACAATGGTTAAAAAATAATATTATAATAATACTAAATTACCCTAAAACGTGGCTTAACCCTATTTTTTGATACATGGTCGACCATGGGCATCATTTGGTAGATTTTGTGACCCCATGGATCCACTTGTAAGTGCTAGGGACACATTATTTTAATTAAGTTAAAATGAATAGAAAAATGACACAGGAATATATCTTTAGCAAAACAATTGTTACATAGGGTTATATATGTTGGATTTTAGACAATAAATATTAAATAGAACGATAAAACGATTTCATACATAATGATAGTTTATTTATAATTATTATACATTAAATAATCTAATTTATGTATGACACAATGGTGTTGTAGTAATTACCAAAATAGTGAAAAATTACAATAATTGATATTATAAATACCCAAATAAATATAATTTGAGACTTTTATTGAATTAAACTAATTTTATAAGTTAATATGACATATTAGGATTGATTTAATTAACTATTTTATAAGTAATAATTCTGTTATGTGTTTAACAAAAATCAACTATTGAATAGTGTCAAAATTGACATAAAAGAGTTTTAAAACAAATATTATATTATTAATTGATATTAAATTCCTAAAAATCTAAGGTTAGTCCAAGAGACTTATATCATGATAGGTGTATCATTAATGAACCACTTTGGGGTCTCTTGGATGTATATTTTATGTTTATTAACCATATAATATAAAAATACAAAGAGGCATTGTAAAAGTGAAACTAATTTACTAAGAGTTAATACTTGAAGATATGGTTAATATAATGACCCAAACCTGTATAAATACAATTTGTTGAGTGGTTTTAGACACATACACACATTAAACTTTAAATAATCAACTCTGGAGCAATTAGAATCCGAATATGAATTTATTATAAATTAATATTTTTAGATTTTCCAAAGATGCACCTCACCCCTCTTATAAAAGGCCACTCCTCCTTCTCATTTCTTCACACCTTCAAAGCCTTTTGGTTAGGCCAACCCCTTCCCAAATACTCTCCCAACTTCCCTAACTACAACCTTGAGGCCTTTTTTGGATCAGAAAGCCAACTTAAGGAGCCCTTTTGATCAAATCATAAGGAAGAACCCGAAGAAGAGGTAATGATTTCACCACCCTTTTCCCAAGTTCCTTTCTTCTTCCACTTCTTCTTACTTTGTTATTACCATTCTAAAATAATAACTCCAGTATCATATATATACTGTGATATTATTATAAATATGGTACAAACATATTCAGTATTCTATCCACCCTTTGAATAACATGTCACCATACGTGCGTACGTACGGCTTACCGTCTCCACGTCGTGGTGTAATTGTTATTCAATATATTATTATTTTGGATGAGTATAATAATGATGTGTAACTCTTTTAAATAATAAATATATCATGATAATGATTCTTTATATATGATATAACATCCAATTAAATATTATTTTAATATCAAAAGAACAATATTGTCGCTCGTGCGTACGTACGGACTACCCTCTCCACGAACGCGATGAGATTCATTCTCCATCATATCCACTCAAGTATAATTCTCATTTTATGATTAAAAATAATATTTAAGGACTTGATATCATTATGGATATGAATAATATACATCCCATTAATAACAAATATGGCTCACATAATAATGAATATAAAGTAAAATGAACCCTTTAACATCCAAAATGACTATAATACTAAGATATTATTAACAAATCAATGTTAAAAGATCATATATGATATCATATTAATGTATATGATTCTTGTATAATTAAATAAAAATTATTTAACCATTATACAATAGTTTAACCTACTATCGACCAAGGAAAAAGTACAAAGTAAGGGGTTTCTTATCTCACTCTTAATTTCGTGAGAATTCCATTGTTCACCACTTATTTATTGCATGTGGTGTATGTGTACTGCCCATGATTGTATTCATTGTGTAATATACATTAATTTATGGGTATTTACATCATCATTGTATGATCCTTCTTTCATGGGTGCATGTTTCATAAGTTACCAAATCGATAAGAGAATTTGAGATTTCAATTTCCACTCATTCGGCTTTACGCATATTTCATTGATTATATTACTCCAAGATTATGTGTGGAATCACTATTCATTTGATTATGTCATAATTTACACTCCCCTTCATGTGGATATACTTTTTATACACATAATCACTCCATTGATAATTTCTCAAGTCATCGATATGAATTTGATAAGAGTAATTTTAACTCATTCTTCATTTGTTGAGTTAAACATCAAAATCATCGGTGTTGTTTTTACATGATTATGTGGGAATTTCCTTTGATTGTTTTACACTAAATATCCAATAATATTTAGTGTATTTATATTTTTCACACATAACTATGTCATTGATTTATCCTTAACCTAAGGATACAGCCTTTATGAGAGATTTCATCTCAACATAAATTCCATTGAGACTTCTTTGTTGTTATACACCAAATCACTTTTATGTGGTGTATATAATGTACTTTCACATAGTATATCATGAATCCCTTTATTCTCATGATATTACAATGTTTTGATTACCTCAATTATTTTCATTCAAGTGTCTCTCTTTTGGTTATAATCTCTAACAAAAATACCATTTTTAAATGTTGTAAAGACTTATTCATCTAAATCTTTCTCATTAATGTCCATGTTTTAAAAATGGTTTTATGGATTTATTTAAATGGACATTAAAATTTTAAAATTAAAACTCCTTTTAAAAAGTTTCAAAGTGGTATGGGACACTTTAATTTCAAAAATCTATTTTTAAATGGATTCTTGACAAATAGTGTGACTTTTAAATGATTTCAAGAAAAAGGGGGATATTTCTCTCTAATAGTTTTGATGATTATTTTCATCTATGTCAATAATCCTTCATCATTATTGATTGAGGTTATTATGATACAATAGAATCTTCCATATTGTATCGAATGAGTTATGTTTGACTATGGATGTGCTATTTTTATACCATTCATGGTTTGTGGATAATGTATTGACATTTCGTATGCTAGTTTTAATATGAATGTTTATGTTATGTTTAAAACTTTTCATATGAGGAATGCATTGGACTTAGTAAGTCATGGGTGGAGCCCTCTATAGCTCCTCGATGCATCGGTTGGTCTCATGAGACAAACTAGTGTCTTGGCACAAGGCCTTGGAAAAATCTTATTTGTAGTCTTGGCACGAGGCCTTGGCTATGTGGTTATGATAGTCTGTCATTATGCATTCCATCATTATGAAAGTGGTTATTGATATTGCATGTGATTGTTCGACTAGTAGAATATCCATGTGAATAATTAAATGGAATTATTTCATTTTATCTTTTCCATATTATGCTGAAGTTCATGTTTAAAATCCTTTCGTTGTAATTATAAATTTCCTTAAGTGTTTATGCTTTTCTATGAAAGCATCTGCAAAAATGTTATCCTTAATGAGCATCTAAGCTCACCCCTTTCAATGTTTTATTTTTCCCAGGATTATGAAGAAGTAATTTATGAATGACCTACAGGGATAGTATGAGGGGATACGAAGACACGATGTTTTTTTATGTAATGTAAAACTTTATTATTGTATCTAGTGTTTCCAAGGCTACTAAACTAATCAGTCTTTTGAGACTTGATATTTCTTGTGATCATGCCAATGATATGTAATAATGCATTGACTCTGGGTAACTGGGGTCGGGGCGTTACAGTTGGTATCAGAGGATGTTTAGTACAAAACTTGGAAGCTAGATTTAGATAAACTCTGATTAGAGCACGTAGACCTAAGATGAACATTGAGGATTAGTATAGAAGAACTTCCTAGAATTTTGATACTGTAGATGATTTTTTGAGTTTTCCGAGAAATACATTCCTATTTTGATACGAGCAGGTAGATGTGGCTCTGGAACAGATGTACCTAGGGGTAAAACCCGAAAACACTGCTTTGAGTTAGACTCGAACAGGAATTGGTGCACGAAAATGGGCCTTGCTGCACTCTTGGTTACGACACTCTCGAGGGATATGCTTTGGTAAATTCACAAGATTAGTATAAACCATTATTAAGGGAATACAAAAAAATGCCCCTAAGAATATATGTTGGCAAAAAGATAGTGGATAACCTATATTTTAACATATGGTACCCCATGTTAGGATATATTGTTCAATTACAAGATTATCCTATTATGTCTATTTTTTTTACATTCATATTAGATAAGTATTCAAAACCCCTAATTGTATTTTCTTTTGTTAGTTGAAACATGGAGGGAGCAAGATCACGAACAACTCTTCTCTCTCTTCCTGAATAACTACTTACAATTATTATCCAGATGTCATGCGCAGACGATGTTGAAACTTTTTCAAATGTCCAAGTTACATGCAAACAACTTTATGAGACATCCAATACCTCTATCATTGTACGATTCTTTCAAGGATCAATTACCGACTATGGGATAATGTTGCGCTCTCAACATTCTTACCACGCTAAGCGTGGGAAGTACCACCATGGTCTTTTCAAATTATTCACTTTATCTCAAAAGTGCGATGCACTAAATGATTTTCTAGATGCTGCAGAAGAGGGAGCCCTTCGAGCAGCCTATATGTATCAAATTATAAATTTATGTCTTTTAAGATATACGAAAACTGATTTAGCAAAACCTTATTCTGAAATTTTTGAAGATGAATCAGTGAGAATGTTTCTAAAAAAACATGTTAAAGATGATGTCTCAAAATTATATATAAGAAATACCTATTTTTTTATGATTCATCGATGCTTCCATCGATATAATCCAAGATGGATGAGGAGTTTTTGGGTAAATGAAGTAGATGATTTTGAAAAATTCCTGAGGTACCATTGTGACACATGAACGCATTCTACCAAAAGGAAAATCTTCCTAGTCTCTCCAGAGTTCATGTTGTGATCCACATATCTCTAGTGACAAAATACATACCTGACCCAACGCATGTACTCACATATGATGAATTATAACTGGAACCCGGTCTATCTTATTGTGGAGAGCCTATCATAATTCTTCAAACCAAAGATCATGTGTTGAGAAACCGGATAAATCGTCTGGTAAAAGATCTATGAAGAAATCATAAGATGGAAGAGGCAATGTGGGAACCCGAGGAACATATGATGAAGAACCTATGTGGAAATAAATGGATGGTGAAATGTTTAAAAGTGTTAGTGCTAATTTGGAATAATTTTCTCTTGTATGTGTAAACCTACAATTTATCATGTGAAAATGATATTTGAGGAAGAATTATCTTTTCTGCTGCGGATATAGTTATAAATAACCATTTGGTCTTATATGATCATTGGGTTTGAGGAAATTATTAGTTATTATAATTTGGGATGAAAATGCAAGGTATGAGATAAGATTTGTTGTTAAATAATGTTATGGTATTTTGAGGAATTTATCTCATTTTGGTAATATTATAAAATATAGTTTTTGATAAAGGACAACACGTATACCGTGTGACAACCCGTCACATCGGGAAACGTTGTGGGAATCGAACCCACAACCAAAGTGCAATTGGAATTTATTGCCTACCACTAGACTACGTGAAGTCCCATGTAGTGTGACTATTATTTTTAGTTAAATGATTTTATTGATCAATAATAATATGATTTGGGATCTTATGACGTATCAAATGAATACCCCGAGTATAGGAAAATGATTTGGTGATTAAGTGATAAATGTTATTTTGTAAGTTATTCACTTTGTTGAGAACACTATATTCCAAAAGAAAATAGAGTAGTATGGGATTTTATTTGAGGAGTAATGGTGGATTTTTATCTATGTTTTTATTGTGGATTTATAAGGATTTGGTTTATTTATGAAAATTATTAGGTTAATTTCTTTTAAGTATGTGACTTTAAGAGTAATTAATGTCATTTGGAGATACAATTTAACGTAGAAGACTACATTCATAATAAGTTTTGGTTTTCAATATTAGTTTTGATTATATTAAAGGATTTTATGGAAAATTGATTATTGAATGGTATTTATTTAACTTTGGGGTATTGTTGGTGTAATTTTGGAAATTAATATTAGTGTTTATTTCTCTCAAGGAATATCCTTTTGGGGGATCATTATATCTTGTACTAACCATTTTGGTTTTGATTAATCTCTAAAGACAATGTAAATATATAGTTCATCCTGCATGGATCATGTGATTCTATAGAAGTTTATTCTAGCTCTTCCAGTGTGACCAAGTCTTCTTGAATACTCATCATTTAAAAAAAATGAGTTTGTGGTGGATGTTTATTAAAGAATGAAACTCTACCTAAAATGTAAGTATATTTCTTTATATTCTTAATCTATATCATAAATGAATGTAACTTAAAACAAAAATTGTTGTCCGTTCACTTTCCTACTAGGAGACTTATGGTCGTTTTTCCCAACACAAGTTTGTGGCATTCTTATTGTTAACTTCCTCCTGATCATGATTTCTATCCCTCTCCATCAGAACATGACACTTAGTTTATCATACATATCCATGTTTTCCTACATGGAATCCGAGTATGGGTTATCATGGTTGACCTTTATACCTCTCTTTCTTTCTTTTAAGGTGATACTTTTATTGACTCTTTTTCCGATGTGGGACTTTCCATTATATTCCCAAGCACAATTTTAAAAATTGCGAGGATGAAATTTATTGAATGAGGGGATAATGTAACACACCAAGCTTCTACGGTACACTTCTTTTTGAATAATATGATAGTGTGTGTTGTACGCAACACCAAGTTCTAACACACCATAACCAATCACACTAGCCGTTATGAATAGAAATACCTACTTTTTGAATTTTTATAAATTATATCTCTCAAAATGGTCTTCATTTTTTGATTCGGAATATCGAAATTAACCTATCGTGAAATTTTGGTACTTTTCAGATAACTTTCATATTTTGATGAATTGTGAAAATTACTAAATTTTAATTAAAAACAACTTTTTTGATCAAAATAATTAATTTTGATAAATTATGAATTTGAGTAGTTTTAAAGAATATTTAGAATATATTTTTTCAATTTAATTCAATGTTTGTCATTGGACATAATTTCACAATTAAACCAGACATAACAAAGTGCCAATCTTTTGATAGTTATTATCTCTTAAAAACACGCTTTTTGTTTTAACAAGGGGAATTAATTTTAAATTAATTTCTGCCACTTCTGTGTTTTTAATTTGGAAAAATGGATTCCATATTTGTAATCATGATGTTCAAATTTTGTAAATAGGTAACTTTTATTTTTAGACATTTTGGATAATTATTTCGGTAAATATTTTATTTACCATGGTTAAAGGGTAAATCCGGTAAACAATGGTTAACAAATAATATTATAACAATACTAAATTACCCTAAAACGTGTCTTAACCCTATTGTTTGATACATGGTCGACCATGGGAATCTTTGGATCGAATTTGGGTCCCCATGGATCCACTTGTAAGTGATAGGGACACTTTATTTTAATTAAGTTAAAATGAATACAAAAATGACACAACCATATATCATTTAGCAAAAAAATTGTTACATAGGGTTATATATGTTGGAGTTTAATCTATAAATATTTGATAGAACGATAAAAATATTTCCTAAATAATGATATTTTATTTATTATTTTAAGACATTAAATAAGTTAATTTATTTATGACAAAATGGTGATGCAGTAATTTCCATAATAGTGAAAAATTAGAATAATTGATATTATAAATACCCAAATAAATATAATTTGAGACTTTTATTGAATTAAACTAATTTTATAAGTTAATATGAAATATTAGGATTGATTTAATTAACTTTTTTTGGATGTAATAATTCTGTTATGTGTTTCACAAAAATCAACTATTTAATAGTGTCAAAATTGACATAAAAGTGTTTTTAAAACAAATATTATATTATTAATTGATATTAAATTCATAAAAATCTAAGGATCGGTCAAGAGACTTATATCATGATAGGTGTATCATTAATGAACCACTTGGTGGTCTCTTGGATATATATGGTATGTTTATTAACCATATAATAAAAAATACAAAGTGACATTGTAAAAGTGAAACTAATTAACTAAGAGTTAATACTTAAAGATAAGGTTAATATAATGACCCAAACCTGTCTAAATTCTATTGGTTGAGTGGTTTAAGACCCATCCCCACATTAAAATTTAAATAATCAACTTTTTAGCCATTAGAATCCTAATATGAATTTATTATAAATTAATATTTCTAGCTTTTCCAAAGATGCCCCTCACCCCTCTTATAAAAGGGCACTCATACTTCTCATTTCTTCAAACCTTCAAAGCCTTTTGGTTCGGCCAAACCCTGCCCAAATACTCTCCAAACATACCTCACTACAACTTAGAGGCCTTAGTTTGATCAGAAAGCCAACCTAAGGAGCCCTTTTGATCAAATCAAAAGGAAGAACCCAAAGAAGAGGTAATGATTTCAACACCCTTTTTCCAAGTTCCTTTCTTTTCCACTTCTTCTTACTTTGTTATTACCATTCTAAAATAATAACTCTAGTATCATATATATACTGTGATATTATTATAAATATGGTAAAGCCATATTCAGTATTCTATCCACCCTTTGAATAACATGTCACCATACGTGCGTACGTACGGATTACCGTCTCCACGTCGTGGTGTAATTGTTATTAAATATATTATTATTTTGGATGGGTATAATAATGATGTGTAACTCATGTAAATAATAAATATAAAATGATAATGATTATGTATATAAGATATACCATCCAATTATATATTATTTTAATATCAAAAGAATGATATTGTCGCTCGTGCGTACGTACGGACTACCGTCTCCACGAACGCGATGAGATTTATTCTCCATGATATCCATTCAAGTATAATTATAATTTTATGATTAAAAATAATATTTATGAACTTGATATCATTCTGTATATGAATAATATACATCCCATTAAAAACAAATATGGCTCACATAATAATGAATATAATGTAAAATGAACCCATTAACACCCAAAATGATGATAATACTAAGATATTATTAACAAATCAATGTTAAAAGATCATATATGATATCATATTAATGTAAATGATTATTTTATATTTAAATAACAGTTATTTCACCATTATATAGGAGGTTAACCAACCATCGACCAAGGAAAAAGTACAAAGTAAGGGGTTTCTTATCTCACTCTTAATTTCGTGAGAATTCCGTTGTTCACCACTTATTTATTGCATGTGGTGTATGTGTACTGCCCATGATTGTATTCATTGTGTAATATACTTTAATTTATGGGTATTTACATCATCATTGTATGATCCTTATTTCATGGGTGCAAGTTTCATAAGTTACCAAATTGATAAGGGAATTTGAGATTTCAATTTCCACTCATTCAGATTTATGCATATTTCATTGATTATATTACTCCAAGATTATGTGTGGAATCACTATTCATTTGATTATGTCATATTTTCCACTCCACATCCTCTGGATATACTTTTGATACAAATAATCACTCCATTTATAATTTCTCAAGTCATCGATATGAATTTTATAAGAGTAATTTTAACTCATTCTCCATTTGTT
This sequence comes from Viscum album, assembly GCA_963277665.1. Lineage (NCBI taxonomy): Eukaryota > Viridiplantae > Streptophyta > Magnoliopsida > Santalales > Viscaceae > Viscum > Viscum album. The sequence continues at coordinate 21,283,678 of OY728120.1, read as the reverse complement.
GAGTTAAACATCAAATTCATTGGTGTTGTTTTTACAAGATTATGTGTGAATGTCCTTTGATTGTTTTAAACTAAATATCCAATCACATTTAGTGTATTTATATTTTTCACACATAAATATGACATTGATTTATCCTTAACCTAAGGATACGACCTTTTTGAGATATTTCATCTCAACATAACTTCCATTGAGACTTCTTTGTTCTTATACACCAAATCACTTTTATGTGTTGTATATAATGTACATTAACATAGTATATCATGAATCCCTTTATTATCATGATATGAAAAAGTTTTGATTACCTCAATTATTTGTATTCAAGTGTCTCTCTTTTGGTTATAATCTCTAACTAAAATACCATTTCTAAATGTTTTAAAGACTTATTCATCTAAATATTTCTCATTAATTTCCATGTTTTAAAATTGGTTTTAAGGATTTATTTATATGGACATTAAATTTTTAAAATTAAAAATCCTTTTAAAAATTTTCAATGTGGTATGGGACACTTTGATTTAAAAAATCTATTTTTAATGGCTTCTTGACAAATAGTTTGACTTTTAAATGATTTCAAGAAAAGGGGGATATTTCTCTCTAATAGTTTTGATGATTATTTTCATCTATGTCAATAATCCTTCAACATTCTCGATTGAGTTTATTATAATACAATAAAATCTTCCATATTGTATCGAATGAGTTATGTTTGACTGTGGATGTGCTATTTTCATACCATTCATGGTTTGTGGATAATGTATTGAAATTTCGTATGCTAGTTTTAATACGAATGTTTATGTTATGTTTAAAACTTTTCATATGAGGAATGCATTAGACTTAGTAAGTGACGGGTGGAGCCCTCTATAGCTCCTCGATGCATCGGTAGGTCTCATGAGAAAATCTAGTGTCTTGGCACAAGGCCTTGGCAAAATCTTATTTGTAGTCTTGGCACGAGGCCTTGGCTATGTGGTTATGATAGTCTGGCATTATGCATTCCATCATTATGAAAGTGGTTATTGATATTGCATGTGATTGTTCGACTAGTAGAATATCCATGTGAATAAGTAAATGGAATTATTTCATTTTATCTTTCCATATTATGCTGAAGTTCAAGTTTAAAAGGCTTTTGTTGTAATGATAAATTTCCTTAAGTGTTTATGCTTATCTATGAAAGCTTCTGCTATAATGTTATCCTTACTGAGCATCTGAGCTCACCCCTTTGAATGTTTTATTTTTCCCAGGATTATGAAGAAGTAATTTATGAATGACCAACAGGGATAGTATGAGGGGATACGAAGACAAGATGTTTTTTTATGTAACGTAAAACTTTATGATTGTATCTAGTGTTTCCAAGGCTAGTAAACTAATCGGTCTTTCGAGACTCGATCTTTCTGGTGATAATGCCAATGTTATGTAATAATTCACCAACTCTGGGTAACTGGGGTCGGGGCGTTACACCTGGACTAGGTGAAGAGTTCCAAGGAGGAATCCATGGAAGGATGAACCAACATCCCATCATCCAGTTTCGATCACGGAGCAGACGTCCATGAATAAGGAGCGAATTTCGCCCGCCTTTGGAAATCAGGAATACGGGGAAACAAAACCGTTGCGCATCCCCCAAAATACATGACACAGGTTCCCCGACGAAAGCATCACAAAAAATTGGTATTTTGATATTTCCCCATACCACATAGGTTGTAAGGACATGACCTTAAACATTATATATTCTTCTGATTTTAATAATAGGATAATATTTGTTTCATTCCTATAGAACATTGATGTTTAGTGTTTTATAGAATTAGTACAAAAACTTATATTGTGAAAATATACATTATAATTGAAAACATGACCACATTATCCATTCGATTATAATACAGATGTCTTTTAAAAAAACATGTTCCCTCATTTTGTTAAATCATCACAATTTTACATTTATCTCTTCATTGAAAATACTATCACTAAATTCATATAAATATTTTTCAAAAAAATTTATGATCACAAAAATCAAAGTATTCAATTTAAATTAAGGGAAAGTGTTAGTTTAGTAAAAAAAAAAATTTTTTTATAAAATATTACAATTTTACCAACAAAATTAATCAATTTTTAAAAAATTTCATTATATTACACTTTTAAAATGAAACGGTTTTCCATGATAACTCATTAAATGAAAAAATTGTTAAATATGTTACATGGTACATCAATTTATATATCACAAAAAATATTGAGTACCCTAAATGGAAAACATCCATCTATAGATTACTGAATGCATTGGTAGTTATAATGTCACCAAGTATTCATTAATCATCAAGGAACCACCAATCATTTGTTTATCATGTAACCACCCATAAATGGATTATAAATTAATATACCATCATCATCATCAATTCCCAAGAACTATAACATAATAATAAATCACGAATGATTTCATTATAAAAATACTATTGGATGTAAACATAAGTTTCATTTTGAAATCTCCCATTTTCTGAAATGTCATGAACATATAATGGAAAAAATTCCTTGAAAGAAAGTATATAAAAATTTGATGAATTAATATAAATATTAAAGATGCATGAATGTGGGATATTAATTTTATTCCATATATATAATAAAATCATTTTGAAAAGGAAACATTAAAATATGATTTTGAAATGAAATTCCCTTACAAATATAATTTCATTGGAGTGGTGTTTAATAAAATGAAATTATCATCTATATCAAGTATACAAATTCATAAATATATATTAAACAAATATTAAGAAATTAAATAGTCATTAGAGACATAATATTAGAATCACATAATCATGAAGTATATGTTTAACCCATGGAATGGAAATTGGGTTATGATTCCTTTACATCATGTCCAACATCCTTTAAATGTGTTCAAATATCATGTATAAATAATTAAATAATTTTATTAATTTGTAAATTAACTTTATTAATAGTTATAATAAATTATTTTACACTTTAATAACATCTTAACAGAGGTCCATTGTCAATATTTCATTATTTTCATTACTTTTGGGTCCCTTCACTTCACGGTTTCATGGCCAATTCACTAGTATAATAATATGGATGTTATTGTAATGTTGGATTAAAACACTATAAGTGTAATGAAATATTTTTAATGAAAATAAAAAATTATTAATTTTCACATATATCAGATTTCTTTCCTGTATGAGGATGATTCATTGGATAAAATGACAATAATAAATTTTTAGTTTATTTTTGAGGTTTCTCTGAAACCCATAAACTTGTATTATTTTATATAATATTTTGTTTATATAATAGTTAAATAACATGAAATAGGTTATAATATTCCTACTTAAATCTGATTTAGCTATAATTATAATTTTATGACAATAGTTGAAGGTGGTAATGGAAAACTAAAAAACATTATCCATGTAGATGGTTATCATCATAATTTGGAAAATGATTTTGTGTCTGTGAATAAGAGTATGTAATAAATTATATATATATATATATATGATATTACATTAGAAATATAATAGTCAATAAAATTCATTTTTATACATTTAACATGCAATTTTGGTTGAAAAAGGTGTTGATAAAGTAGTAGAAGAAAAAAATTAAGAGAGGTTCTTTGAGATAATTACCTCTTAAATATCACATTGTTAAAGGATCCATTAATAACCTTGGAAATGGTATTTGGGTGAGACCAAAAGAAAATTGAATTATGGGAGAGGATATATAAGGGTTTGGAATAAATTATTGGATCTTTATGTCCTGTTTGGATAATTGGGGTGGAGAGAGGTTGTATTTATACACGTGGAGGGGCAGTTTTAAGTTATTAAAATATGATTTTTTCCTATTTAGAGCCAACCACATAGGGTTGAGCTAATTCATAATAATTTTTTTGATAGTTAATATTATTATTTTCTGTTATGTATGATAAATACATAAAACTAAAATTAAATATTTAATTTTTTAGTTAGGATAATCCATTACCTTTTAACTTTAACCTGTGGCATTATTTTACATATACCATAGTAAATATTTTGTTTACCTCAATAACGTTTGCTGACTAAAAATAAAAATGAAAATAAAAAAATGTATAATTTATTATTAATAATTTTGAAACCATTTTAAAAAATTCAATTCACATATTTAGAAAAATTATATTTAAAATGAACCCATTGCATTAATGAAAATGCTGGTTTTTAAAATGAAAAAGTTAAAGTATTTATAAAGTTCTTATATTTAATATCAATATGAAATTGATTCCAATGAATGAAATTGTATAATTAGGTGTATAATTGATACATTGTTACTTTAAAACCTGTTTGATAAATAATTTAACATATTAAATAATATATATTTAAATAAATTTTTAAAATAAAATTCTATATTTTCACTATTTATCAAAAAATGAACCCTCTCAAAAAAATATCTAAATTCCATCATAGAGAAGTATTATTTAATTCAATAAAAAATTTAATATATTTTTTAAATAAATTTTATAAAAGAGTGAAAAATTAATTTAAAATCAGTTCTCCATTAAATTATATCAAAATTTTCATTTATAAAAATATAGTTTTTTATACATAAAGCTGAATTTATTCTTATCTTAAGACTATTATAATTAGTGGATGAGTTTTAAAAAAATTAATTGAATATAGAATATATAAATTTCATTATAATATTTCAATAATAGTGATTAATTTAAATTTTGAAAACTAATAAAATTTTAATAAAATTATTCTATTGGTACCTGGGTTCTAACAATATCCTCCACATTAGTAAATTGCACACTCAAAATATTAGTTTCATAAAATTGATGTTTGGATATTTTTTCCTCTTTTAATTTTCAAATTCCAGTTTTTTAATTCAACCATATAGTTTAAATTTACTTCTATATAGAATACAGTGTTATGATACATCAAAATATTTAGGCCAAATATTGCATAATGACATTAAATTCATAAATTTTAACGTTTCAAATACATTTTTTACTAATAATTAAAATTTTGACATCATTGAGATATTTAATCATGAACCTTTGACCAATATAATGATAGATTTAGATCACTGAAAATATATATAAATAAGTAGGTCACTAAAATGGTTATAACCTATTGGGAATGATATTTAATTATGTTACACATTCAAGGGGGGTTTTAAAAAAATCAATAATTTAGTTAATTTTAATAAAAATGAAGAATAATATATTTTAATAATTTTAAATATTTTGTGGTAAGATATAAAATTTACCTTAATATGGTCTCGAATTTATGTTCAATATGAGTATTATCTCTAATTATAAATGATCTATATAGAAACATCAATAATGATAATAACCTCATCCATATCATCATAATCAAAACCATATAATTATTTTTCATAGAAATAATTATGGAAATGAAATTCATGTTAACGTGAAGATAAATTAATCCAAAATGAAATGCCCCACAAGACAATGCATTTATTTTTTGTTTGTGTATAATATAAATAAGAGTAAATTAGTACTGAATGAACATTACATCACTTTTTCACAGTCATGAAGCATATATTTTACCTTTACTAAATGAATTAAAATTTTAAAAAAATTTCATTTGTGTATTTTTTTAATCTTTAATACATATAATATTATGGAGTTATTATAGTGATTAATCATTTTTTAGCATTGGGGTGTGAAGATATAAGGTCATATTGTATAATAAATTTAACAATGAGGTAAATTTGTTCATATCAATGATTTGCTGAGAAAAAGTTAAAAAAATATTATAACTATTTTAAATGAAGATATTGTAAATTGTGTTTAGAAATGAGTATAAGGTTATTATATTTATGTCAAAAAATTATATGATTTCATGTATCATAAATATTATCACTTTAATACAATAAAATACTATTCAAAAATAGTTTAATCTCATTACACCTGGTTTTGTTAATCGTTGGATATTGAAGATTGTTGTTTGGATGTATTTCAAACCACTGTAATGAAATCTAATGAGTTTTTCTGTTTAATATTTTGTAAAAGGAATACATAAATAAAAATATAGTGATTTTTTATTATCATTTCATAAATATTCATATATTAATATCACCTGCCATGTCCAAAATGTTGAAGGCATGTTAGGATTTCTATCTCTTGGGAATGGTTGATTGATGTAACACATTTTGTAATTCCTTCATAACAATACACATAAATCTAAAATATAGAGTGGTTTTGTTAAATCAATTTTTTTCTAAGAAAATAATGTTCCTTCTCACTAATCACTACCAAAATCAGTGTTTATAATCCATGGATATTATATAAATGTCTCGTATAAATATACAATTTTATATCCCTTCCAACATATTAGAATATATAATATCATAAATAATTCATTATGTGTAGTTTTTTATAGATTGTGTAACTCTTTTTTGTGCAGTGGAAGATTTATACAATATGAAATAACATAGAGGAATACAAGGATTTGTATGCGTACTAGGATATGTTACTAATCAAATAAATGTGGATTGTTCTTCATGGTAGATAAAAAGATTCTATCAAAAATAATTATATTATTAAACAATTGAAAATTGGTATAACGTAGGAAAAATCAGGGATTTTCAAGGTTTAAAAGGGTATAATAGATGGAGAAAATGAGTTATATTTGTTAATGTCAATATCAAAGGTAGATTCCCTGGAATATCACCATATACGTTAATAATGAAAACGTTTTTTAGTGTATAATTACATATAATATGAGGATTTCAATACTATCATCTTCTAAAATAGTGGTTTTCACTCCATTCATGTATATTTCCAGTATTTTCATGTTGAATATCAATGATGTTTTTTCAATCATTTTATAAAATTCTACATTATAAATCAATGGAATATATAGTACAATTCCATCTTAATCCATTATTATATATCATATGTATGATCAGAAAACAAAAATATATATATAGATTAGGGAATCATTTTTCTTAAAAAAAATTATTATATATTTGAGGGTTTTTAATTATACTGGTGGGGTATAATTTGTGGTTCATGATTCTAAAATGGATTAATATCACCTATAATTACACATGTCATAATTGTGATGCATGAAATTTGGTTAATATATATATAATAAGATTGTGTTTGAATAAGGAAAAGACCAATAAGAAGTGAATCGCTCTAAAATGACCATACATTGAATAATAAGAAGAATATTGATAGTGGTTGTGACATGATGATTTATGCATATATTTAATTAAGTAATTTTTATATTAAATTATCGTATTTGTTTTGAATGTTTTATGGGAAATGTTATCCAAAAAATTTGTTATTTAGGATTTAAGATGAATCTGCTCATATTCTAATATCTATACTAATTAGTGCTGTATTAATTATTGAGAGAGGTAATGAACTCCCACATACACCCCAGATGTGCCCCCACATTGGCTGAACCAAGAAAACCATCACATCTTTTGTGCATTTATAATTATTTCTATAATATTATATTATCATTTATAGGATAGTATATTTTAATAAAAATAATAATCATCATTCAAGAATACCTTATTTACAAAAAATAAATGGTAGTCATTTATATACTTGATTCACCCACAAATCAACCATACTGTTGGTCCTGGTTAACATAGTTCAATAAATTTCTATCATATCCATTATTATATAATCCATGTTATTTTTTTCTTGTATTATATATTATTCATTGTTTTATGGATTCATTAGTAAATGTCATCATATTTTAGTACATGATTGGTGTATCTTTCTATTATTGAAGAGAACGATCTATCCCCACCTATGTTCACCAGCATTTAAGATTACATTAATATCTTAAATGGACTATATATTTAAATGTAATCATGTTTGAAGACCTAAAATAATAATCATGTATTTAGTTTTGAATATTTTATGGTTTCTAAAACAAAAAAAAAGATCATAATTAGGGATAACTGAAACTAGTGGTGATAAAAGGTTTTTTATTCAAGGAATTCTTGTAGAAGATAGCTGGCAGTAATTTATTTGTCCCAAAATTTATAGAATCTAAATTATATGTCCATAGAAATATTTTTGAATATCCTAAAATACATGAATATATATATATTGAATCGTTAATAAAATATATTATCCATTTTATTTACAAAAAGTATGCTTCAAAATATAATTCAAATGTAAAAGTGAAGAATATACAAGATTGAATGGAAAAAAACTGTATTCATTTGAAATTTTTTGTCTTCATGAGAAAAACTCACTTCCAACCCTATAAATAGATGTTTTTTTGGAATTTCAACTATGCAAAAGTTATTCTATGTTAATGTATTTAGTTGTATCAAAAGTATCATTTTTCAAATTTATTCCAAGGCATTGTGAATGTTCCCTGGTTTGACAGTATTTTCACATTCCGAATCCAAGGCACTATGGAATTAATTACATTTGATACTCCTTTCATTACTCGATAAATTCTATATTGGAACTCTTATTTTTAACATTTCATATTTCATACCTGCATTATGAATTAAAAAAACACTTTTTTCTACTAAAGTGACCTTGGATTCTAATATTTATGTGGATATTGATTTTTTTGGATGCCATGGGAAAAAACTTACAATATGTGGAGCATAGAAATTATGGTTATGAACTTATCCACACATACATGGGAAACACGAAAATCAAAACTATATCTATATTTTCTATAATTACTCAATAAAAAAAATAAATAAATGGAAATACAAACACACCAAGTGTGAAATTTGATTTCAATAATGGTATTTTCGATCATAGATCCATTGAATATGAATTGTGTTAGGTCCATAAAGCTGAATACCCTCATAGGGGGGGGGGTAAATCAGGGTATGAATAATTAAAATTATAGCCTATTCTGATCATGTTTCGTTGTTACGAAAAACACTCTTCTCTCTCTTTCCCGCTGCCCAAAATAAATTTAAATTAAAGCATACATAGGACACAACAATTTTTACATGGTTCACCCTCACTGGGCTACGTCCAAGGAGCATACAATGACAATGAGCCGATGTACCTAATTCACTAAAGCACAGTCCTGTTTACAAGGTTTGGGCTAGATCACTTCTATTCCAAGGATCACTGCCTTTACAAGATTTTGGGTCATCTCACTGCTTTCCCAAGGGTAACTCCTTGTCTCTCTCTCTCTCTGGCTCACTGCCGGTGGAGAGGATCACCTTCTTCCTCTTCCTTTGTTCACTGCTCCGGAAAGGATCCACACACATTTTATAGACCTGAAGGTCTCTTCATTATCACAAATGAATACATCCTCTATTGTATGCAGATGTTCTATTGAAGCTCAACTGTCACTCGTAGATGAATTTCTCTTTGCAACGAAGGTATCAGGAAATCCTCTAGCTTCCATGTAGCCCCGAATCACTGCCAGAAATCACCCTTACTTGGCTCCCTTCTCTAAGGAGGCACGGAAGTCTCTAAGTGAAAGTCAACACTGGTGCACAAGTCTTTCTTAACACTTGTGCAAATCAAGATAAAGCTTCTCCAAACATGCACGACATACTTCCTCTACTGCCCAAACCTCATTAGGTGCACAATAATTAGATGGGACATATCTTCATAATTGGCGCGCAAGTCCCTACTTGCGAGACCACACACCACTTGCGTGACTTCCACACCTACGCGACATGAGATCTGATTTTTCTAAGTATTGAACTCTGTGAGAAATGAGGAGGGGTGGTCCAGTATTTATAAGCATTTGAACTGCCTGCGCGACGGCATGCAAGTCCCCCTCCGGAACGCAAGTCTCAAGGCGCAGCTCAACCGCTCTGGCCTCTGTCACACTACTCACTTGTGTGACCAAACCAATACTTGCGTGACCGACCTTCATTTGATGTATTTTGAAGTTCTGATCCTGAAAAACAATAGGAGTGCAAGTTCCCAAGCCTCATAAGCACCAGCGTGCAAGCCTCTTCACAGTGTGCAAGTCACTTGCGCGACCAACTCAATACTTGCGTGACCCTTTTCCCTTTCCCATATTTTGATGATCTAATCAGGAAAAACATATGGCACACAGGTTCCCATGTCTTCAAGTACACAGCGTGAAACTCCCTTTCCGAAACCACTTTTCTTCATTTGTCGATTTTCAGGCCCAAAAATTAGGCAATCATTAGAAAATGGAAACACCATGAATCTATTATTTTTATGCCCCCTCCAGATCATCTATTCCTTTGTCGACATTCTTGAGTCAAACATGAATCGTTTATCATAGCTCTTGAACTCAAAATTCCTCCATGAAAACCCCTTTGTAAAAAAATTTATATGCCCTGGGTTTCTTTGTCAATAATCACAAAACAGATGTCTACTTTTTCAACAAACACAATCACCTCAAAAATGCTTCAATGATATCTTGAGGGATGTTTTGGCCAACAAATTGATATATCAAGACTCTTGGATTCAAATGATTTATTAATCAATGGACTAACAAAACTCATATAACATAACGAATTCTTCATTATAGTAATTCCATATAATAATTTCCATGAAAACAAAAAAGTAAGATATTTTATTCAATGAATAAATTATTCAAAATGTATAAAAAATATATATAGGGATTGTGTGTGTGGGATATGAATGTGATGGGAGACACATGGGGTACAATTCTACTCAATAAATGGTGAACTGAAACCTTCACACATTTCTTCCTAACACATTACTAAATTTATAAAACCTTTTTTTATGGATCACCATCTCCATATATGATCAATTTTGGATAGGGAGTAATTTAATTGTTATTAGGGTATGTCATTGACCTCTCCTTAACTCCATTAATGCACCACAAACCAAGATTTCCATTTTCATAAGTCCCACTCATGATATATATAGGTATCATATGGTCAGATAAAAATGAAAATTCCCACATGAGATCTAATACATGTTGTTACCTTTATAAAGGACCCAATAATATTTTATATGCATCATATACATTACATCATTATTAAAACTCCTAATACATTAGTAATGTATATGATATTTTAGTTTGATATCCCATAAACCTACAATTTCTTCCATGGGATCCAATATTTCATAGTTCTGGAAAAATTCCACTTTTATTATTACTAAAAAAAATTCTTTCATTAATGATTTTTATGGGATACATCAATTACATTAAAAATAATAAAACATAACGAAATATTTAATGTACTCTAATTGAGTTTAACACATATACCATCACCTGAATCAAATGTATGGGAAATATGAATGAGACAGTCATTTATAAATCTAATAAAAGAATTTCATATGTATCAATGACATAATAATATGTCATTAAACCTCATAAAACAAGGATCCTAGATACATGTTATATATTAGAAAACCAAAATGTTTTATTATCATGGAGACTAGTTTTATGAACATTATATGAACAACCAATGACCCTAGATTTACAAGTTCAAAATGGAAAAACAATGGTACTCTATGAATAAACATAAAATCTGAATCATAGTTCCGGATAAAACATCTTAACAGCCACGTTATAACTTATTACATGGATATGAAACTCTTCTCATGAAATACCTGGAGATTGATTCATTTAGTAGGGTAATATATGAGACCCCTTTTATCATCCCAAACCCAACAACACAACACCTTCCACTATTAGTGATCCATTGAATCTATATAAACCAATAGTGAATAGTAATTGAATCCAATATATCCATAATGTAAAAATGTATTAATCACATAAATAATATAATATAATTAACCTTGAATCATTACATTTTATTATAATGATCCAATGAATCTATAAATCCATTAATTGATGAACTAATGAATATTAAAGTAATATTTTTAAATGATTGTGAATAGTTAAACCCCACTAGTGATGAGAAAAAAATTCAATACATATCATTGGTGATGATACATGGGTTCCTATAACCGCATTTATGATGATAAATTACACCCTTAAATCAATAAAGATATATTATTGTAAATCCTTACCCCCAACTAGTGACAATCTAGTGAATTTGAAAAACCCATTAGTGATGGGCTACTAAATCTGTAAATCATAAATGGGATAATCCACTTATCTCCTAAAAATAATCATTGATAATCCATTGAATCCATGAATTTCATCATCGTTGATATATTTAATTTTTAAATCCTACTATTTATAAGTCAATAAATCATTACTTTCAATTATTTATGAGCATGGCCATCAATGACTGAACACCTAAGAGGATATCAAACTATGAGAACACCCAGACAACACAATTGTGGGATATAACTCCCCTTAATTTTTCTACATCTATTGTATTGGTTCTCGTCCTTGTTAAAATGATAGATCAATGATAATTCAATTCCATAATGATTAGGAGGCCCCAAAAACCTCAAGGAAATTGTATAGAGGCACCAAAATATAACATCATCCTAGATTAGAGACTCATTACATTGGTTATATATATCATCAGAAAAATAGTGCCTAGAAAGAAAATAATATGAAAAAAATAATAAATACTCTCATGTGTCCCATTATATTGATAAAAAAATTGGAATAAAGGACTTCCCCATGTTCAAAATAAGGATTCAAAACATGACGTGAAGCCAATAATATTGCATCCTGAATGACATTTCAAGGGATTTATAATATTAGGGGTGTAATTACATAATTTTCAATATGTTATCCATATATATATATATCATCACTAAAATTAAAATATCATCCTTATTCACTTCTAGGATAAATCAATCATAGTATGAGCTACAATTTCATACTAGTCATCAAATAAAAGATAAATTGATTATTATAAAGGAACCATCAAATTATGAGATCCTCAAGAAACTAAATGTCCCCATGGATGGGGTTCCATTATCAATATAATAATATTATCTTATAAAAAATTATTAATCAAAATGTTATCCCTAATTTATTATACCTTTTTATTACTTATGCATTATTGTTTTAAAAATGTCAATGTAAACATTTCCATACCCAATAATATAGCGTGGAAATAACCAATACTGATAGAATAACTAGTAGATTCATCTATATAAACTAAATTTCATTTAGATAAAATTATTATGTAATAATAATTAGATACGATACATGTTATTTTCAAGACCTTTATTACCCATTAATATGATGTTCACGTATAAAATTTTTAATATTGTATTCCTTATCTTTACTATAAACTATTAAAAATTATAAATTGCTTCAGTGGTGGGTTTAAACCATATGTAGGATACATAGATAATATTATGCATCTTAATGAAAGATTAATATAGTTAATTACCACTATCTATTCAGAAAAAAATAACTATTTTCATTAGGAAAGATGAGTTTCATTTTTTTGCGTTCATAAAAATCCTTAACATGATTTTTTGAGAGATTGAACTAGATTTTCCCCTTGTGTACATTAGAGTGTGGGTAATGGTGACCCCATTCACTCTTACCCTATTATAAGATTATAGGAGGATATAATGAATGATAGTTAAACTCCATCATTGGAATAAACATAGGCAGACAGTTATTATATTTGGACTCTTGCAGAAACCAAAAAAAATCAAGGAATTTGTTCAATCTATTATTCCACAAATCCATCATATACCAAAGGATAAAATGTTTTGTGATTAGTGGATGAAATCATTAGATGTTATCATTAGTAAATATACAAATACTAAAAATATCCTAAATTAATGAATGGAAACCACAATAATAATAAGTTTTATTTCGTAATAGTTACCACATATGTAATGTTCAATATGTTGGGGAAACCTCCAAAAAACCCTTTATCTCATTAATATTTGGATTTGGGATATAAAAGAATGTAAACTATCCAATGGATAATGATGATGGTTGTTTTATTTATTATTTATAATTGATAATTATTTTTATCAATAAATGACTTAGAGTAAAGAATGTGTTGAATATTAATATGGGTAGGAATACAAAGGACGGCTAGATTACATTCCATAAGAAGGAAAAGTACTTGTTCCAGCTGTTATATTATATAAATTCATGAGATTTTGATTCAGGATGATAGTGAACCTAATATTAAATAATAAAAAATATCGATTAAGATATGAGCTACACATTAAAACCCTTCTAAGTGATGATGGATAAATATTGAACAATAAAATATATGTATTTAGGGGTTTTATTAAGAATCCATACATGTTATTATTATTTTTGAGAACATATTAGGAATGGAACATTGATTATGTAAAAGTGATAATCCATACATGGATACAATAATACTTTTAGTGTCACATTTTTTGGAATGAAAATTAATTAATTGAAGATTATTTTATTATAATGAGTTTGATTGAGATAACTAAAAATAAATTCTATTGTAGGTATTAATGGATCCTAAATTACAAAAAAGTATAAAATATTTTTTTTAGAATTGATGTGATGATTTTTTTATTTCTGTGACCACATTATTCCTGGATCATTTGTCTAGTACCATTATATAGGCTTGATAATAATGAAAAAAAATCATAATGTACCAAAGAGTTTTGTACACTTGATAAACCATAAATATACATCAGTCTTGAATTACAAATGACTACACTAATTACAAAGGAATTTTTTCCTTTTGAGGATAAATTTATTCCTACTTAGCATATCCATTCATAGCATTCCTATTATAATTCATGGATAACTAGGAAAAAATAAAAATTTTTGTGGCCGAAATTCTCAGTAAGGGTAATCATACAGTAGAACTAGTCAATAATCAATAAGTAGAATCAATATATAAAGGCTAATAAATGAACACACCTTCCATATAAACTAATGGATAATTCATAATCAGTATGGAATGGTATATAACTAAAACATATTCCAATTTTTTATATAAAATGAGATCGAAATGCATCCATAGTTATTTTGAAAAAAATATATTGGATAAATAAAAACTAAATTTGAATGAATTAAATCGTTGATTCCGGGAAACCATGTTCTAAGGTAAATGGTGCATTTACAATTATGATCTATTCTCCATGTAATTTAAACTACTTATATTTAGAGAACTGATTGATTTCATAATACTGTTAATGCATCGAGGGGCTTATAGTAAAAGGTACCCAACCTATATCATAAAGGTCTACTCTAATTTGGAACACACACAATCATTTTCCTTCCAACTCATTTCATCCCATGATAATATCGATTCATCAAAGGGGATGTCAATTATAAATCACCACCCGTGTCATTCTCGTCTAATGCATTCTTCATTTAGTTAATAATTGATTTAATAAATAAATAATGTGCCTTATTATCAAATATTAGTATTGAATAAATAATACATATTTATCTATAATGTTGTAATTGAAGATAATTAATAACAATGTTTTTTATGTTAATGAACAAAAATACCATTGAAATTCCATTAAAACACACTTGAGGAAAATTATCATTAAAAATTCGGGTGTCTACAATAAAACATTTGAGACATTTTAATCATAACCCCACGATGGAATAAAAAGAAAAATAAATTTATAATATTATTAGAATAAGTGGTTCATTATATTATAGTGAAAATGGGAAGTATATACACCTTATAGAAGATAATAGTTGTACAATGTCGACAAATGTCTCTAAAAGGCATTTTCTGATAATAATTACATTACATATTTGGTAACATTTAAAATGTAAACCCCATGAAAGATAAACAAAAACTTTTGTATTTAAATCACTATAAAAATAAGGATAGAAAAAAAATTATAGTAGTATATAAATCACAAAACAAAAATAAATGTTGAATATTTCCCTTAACACGTAGAAATAAAAGCGAGAATCAAGAAACCATCAAATTAAAGTTTATTTTTTTGTACATATCATTAAAATCTTATATAAAGATGATGGATGGGCAGTTTGAGTGGGAGTCCTCTTAATTATCATGATAGATCATTCTAATGTTTCTTTTTCTCATGGGGATTCTGTACTTCTTTGGTTTCGAACTTCTCCCTACCTCCAGTAGATCTGAGTTGGCGGCTCCATCCTCATTGATCCCATGGCCGAATGCTGGGGTATTGAATGACTATGTAGATGATGATACCTGTAAGGATTTAGAGATGATGATCAATCACACCTATCAATCAGAATTAGATATTATTTTGGTTGTTGGATCAAAAGTTTCAACACAAACCACTATCCCTAGATCTTTATCATCCATGGATGTGGTGTTGCTGGATTCTGGGGTGACTCCTGCTCTGTCTCAAGTTGACGTCTCATGTTGAACCAATGTTGACTCCTTGAATAATTATTTTACTTGGCCAAAGCATGGAATATCCAATAAATTAGAATTTATCAAGGATTCATGTCCTAGTATAATCCTTCGAAAAGGGATCTTCTGCACAAGTTGAAGAAAATCTTGCTGCAATTTCTGAGAGAATTGAAATTGGAAGCAATTCTCTTATTGTGAGCATGGTTTTAACTATAGGTGAAAAACCTTGAAAACTTGATGATTTTTTTCATAGGATCTCATTTTTGTGGGGTTTCTTTTGAAAGAAACGTTTCTCTCTTAGGTGAAGCTTTTTCACTATCAAAATCCATTAGAAGAATTGAAGAATCTACCATGGCGCATTGGTTTTTTACTACTAAAACCATGATTTCTCTATTTACACGAATATTCCATGGAACTTAATTTCTTATAGGAATGGAATGTTTTTTCTCCAATACTAGCTCCATGGCATGGACTCAATTGGGTTCTATGGAATCTGAAGATGTTGTATGACATTGGCATGGAAATTAAGACACTTATTCGTCTTGATAAGGAGACTGACATGGTTTGGTTAGTGAATTTTTCAATGGTGATTGGTGAGATTGATCTTAGCTCCACCTTGATTGACCAGGTAATCCTTTCGATTCCATCTGATAACATTCAAATTGATGTTGAGAATGAATATAATCCTCTTTTATGTAATGAGTGTACGGATATTGGGCACTATTTAGTGTTTTTTTGGAAGAAGATATAATGTGAGTGATGTTGGATGAGAGGTCACCTTACTGATCTCTATTAGAGGAAGTCAACGATAAAATATGGGGACCTTCTAAAACATACTATTCATGATGGAGGTTATCTGGATGAGCCTCTTAACAAAGTGGATGAGGTGTTAATTCATGAATCCAAAGATCCCAATGTAAAGGGGAAGCATTTTGAGTATCCGATGAGGGAAGATATTATTTGGGAAGATAATTTAACTAATGTTTTCACTTCTTCTAGAAGCAAGATAAAATCATGGGCTACCATTTTCTCAAAATCGGAAAATGTCAACAATGTTGATACTTATACCAATAGAAAAATTAATTAATTTAAACAAACTAAGTCTTTAGTATAAATTAGTTATAATGACTTAATGGTTGAATATGTTAATGAATAATAAATACAACAAGGGTTTGATCATCATCATTCTAATGAAAATATGGTGGCTTTAGGTAACTACTTGTGTAAGAAAATTTTAGAAGTTATGCTCACTTTTAATATTTTACCAGCTTCTTATACATAATTTTTGGATAATGAGGAATTCGAAAATGTTTTTTATAACAATAAAAGGTTATCAGATGACCCTCATGTGGTGGTTGAGCATCAAACTGCAGAGGCTATAAATCAAGAAAATGATTCTAACGTTCAGATGCAGGATACCAAGTTGGGCTCTCCTATGACAATGCATAAAGATATTTCATCAAATGATGAAATGGAGGCTGAAGGGATTATTATCCCAATGAAAAGATACACTTCTCTTAAACATTTCATAGAGTGGAAAGAGTATAGTTAATACATTGACAATATAGATGTTGATACTCTTCTGAGAAGGATTTAATCGCTTCCTCCAAATAAAGGGACCGTAAGATGTTGAGGGCATGATTGAAGAAGAGCCTCATGACCTATTATTGGTGAATAAAAATGAATTATCAATAAAAGGTTGAATAAACATATAGGTATATCACTCTTCCACTGGTCATTTGATCTTTTTTCCAATAGGTTCTTGGGATTTAATATTTTTTTTACTTTTAATAAAATAGCCATTTCCACTAGCTTTCCCAAAAAAACATCTCCTTAAAAAGTATTTATAATGTAAATAAATAATACCAAAACCATAGTCAAGTTTTTAATATCATATATGATCTTTATATAATATCCTATAAACTATTTTGTTTTTATGATTCATTATTTTAATTATTTTGGTTTTAAATTTTCTAGTTATTTAGTATGTTTTGACTAGTAATTTGTATACATATTACGTAGATCCTGATTTAATAACATCCATATTTTAAAATATGACTTATTTTTAATATATATTCCTTGTATATTTATTCATTATAATCCATAATATTTGGATATAGGAAATGAAATGCACATTTTAGGTGGATTGTAGGTCATACGATCAGATGAACGCTACATCAATTTCATCATCGTTTTGAAATGAATGAAAATTAAATAATATATTTATTTATATTATAATTATTGGAAAATATTTATTTCATTTATTTTTCATATGATTATAAAATCAATCTTTTATATATTTCACAAATAGCATGAACGAATCACATCGCTTGGAGAAGGTGGTAGTCCACACATCTAAAAATGATTCTATATTATTCCCAAAAATAAAAAACATGAATGTATGAGTTATATTATAATAAAAAAGAATTAATATATTATATATATAATATATAAAATATATAAAATATAAATATATCATTATTACATCCTTGAAAAGTGGTAATGGTAGAATGAATGTCATTAGATCGTGGGGAGGCAATCTGTTGTACACACGAAGAATGATTAGGTTTCCCTTTTGATGGATGTTTGTGAAAGTGTAGTTCATACCCTAAATATAAAAACCTATGATAATATTTTAATATTGAGATTATTTTATTATCATGAAATAAGAATAATTTACATGGTGGATAGATAATGAAAACAAAAGATCCCATTGAAGAATGTTACCTCTTCCAGGGGAACCTCCTTTTGGATTATATCAAAACTAGTTATTGGTTTTTTTCTTCCAAATTTGATTCTTCAAGTATTATGGGATATATTGTAGGAGATTATTTGGTCATATATTGGATGATCAAATATGTCTTTTTATGTCTGAGTAAGGGGAAAAATGAATGACTTTTTATTTTAGAGGAGGATTGGTATTCATGTAAATATGAAAAGGGAAAAACTACTAATAGGTAACCCTTACCTCATGTTCCAAAAAATTGAAATATAAGGGAAAAAGTGAAATTATATTCAAAAGAAACCCCTACCAAAAAAATTATTTATTATAATTATTTCCTTAACTTCTATGTCTCCCAACTTATACAATTTTGGTTTTTTTTAATGTACCTATTTTTTCAACCTATGTAATTTTACCATGAAAAAAAAATTAAATTAATATTTATTATAAAATATAGACCTTTTGAATTAATGTTATTATATATAACTGACACAATAAGAATCCCATGTGTGTTGAAATTTAATTTAAATACACGGGCATGTAACACACAGAAACATTTCACTAACCAGAACTATGCTAATAATGTATTCACATTTTAGGAGGTCAGTATGTTCATTATAAAATATAAATATTTCAATGGATATTGCATATTTTTTATTTATTAAATTTTAAAAATAAATTGGAAGAATATAGGATTGTAAGTGAAAACTAAATATATAAATAAAATATCATTTGTTATAGAAAACATTAATTTCAATTGTTTCATTATAAAATTATTTTAAATTTTTAATTATCGATAAAATTAGGAAATTTGAATATATTAATTATAAAAATACGTAACATGTAATATTTTTTTAAAAAAATAATGAAAAACAATAATTCATTAAATTTTACTTAGTTGAAATATTTTTAGTATCATTAATTTTATATAATTATTAACAAAACAATCACAACGTTGGAGTTTCTCAAGAATTTTATTTAATTATATCATCTATAGAAATTAAATTTAAATTATCAATATAAAAAATTAATTTTACATTGAAACCATTGTTTATAACTGAAACAATTTATCATATTCCATGCTCCAAATCATTATATTAAATAAAATCATGGAGGTGAATTTATTGTCTTTTTCATTATTTCATATATTATATGGGATAAATTCATGGAAATTAGTCACACTAATAGATAAAATGAGAACTAAAGGTGGAATATTATTAAAATATTGGCATACATTGGCTTTTTGACATGTTTATTGGGAATTTATTCCATTAATATTAATGTTTAATAACAGTGTAAAGTATTTTTTACCGTAATTGTTGTAACTAATTTTAATTCCATTCACTAATAATTTCGGTCCAAAAAAGTTGATATTATTTGACTATAAAATTTATACTTATTACCACAATATATATCTGTTTTTAAAAATTCAATTCATGTATGTGTA
This sequence comes from Viscum album, assembly GCA_963277665.1. Taxonomy (NCBI): domain Eukaryota; kingdom Viridiplantae; phylum Streptophyta; class Magnoliopsida; order Santalales; family Viscaceae; genus Viscum; species Viscum album. The sequence goes on along the minus strand of OY728120.1, from coordinate 21,263,360 downwards.
AAACATATATTTAAATTTAATCCTATAGGTGTGGCGAGAAAGATGGTTTTTAATGATAAAAGGTTCAATAGTTCATAATGTTTTAATATCTAAATTAAATATAAAAATAATTCCAATGAAATTAAATAGATTAATGGATTCATAATCGATCTATTTTGACATTAATATTTATTAAAAAAATAGCGTATCATTAATAATTATTTAAATGAACAGTCTTCTTTAACTAAGTTGATGTATTTTTAACTATTTATCAAAAAAAATGAATCTTATCAGAAAAATCAAAAAACATTTCCTCCAATATAATATTGAAATAATTTTTTTTATTAATTATATTTTTTAAAATAAAATTAATAGAAAGGTGAAAATTTATATTTAATGTTGGTCCACCATTAAAAGGAGACAAAACTTTATTTTGAATAATATCGTTTTTATGTATAAAATTGGATTTTTTTATCTTATGCTTATCAAACCTATTAGATGAATATAAAAACATTATATTGAATATAAAAATTTAAAATATATATACCATAATGTCTCTGGAGATTATATAAACTTTTAATTATGTTCATTTGTGTCTTATGCGTTGTCCAAGGTACTTCGTATTATGTGTAACACAATAAAACATAGTGTTTCATATAAAAAAATATAGAAACAAAATTAAATTCATTATATATGTAAAATATTATAAATTTTTGGGGTATTACATTCTCCACCCCATAATTATGGTTTATCCTCACAGTTTAAATATGATCTCAGTAATTGAGTGATTGGTATTTGAGAATACTATTGTTGAAAAAGCCACATCATAAGTACGGTTAATAACATATATTCATAAACAAAGGTAAATGAAAATGTGAATGTCACAACCTGTCCCCTGGGTCTCGTGCCATGACTACCACAAGCCCGCCTTCTATAGGACATGTGCTGGTGACTAGCACTGAAGGCGTATTCCCTAAAACTGGGAAGGCATTTCCTTTATAACTTGTATCAAACACAACCAAGCACACAACAAGATACGAACTCAAGTCAACTGAATAGTAAATAGAGTGAGTACAGTAAGTAAAAGGTGATAAAATACAATCCCAACGTGAATGTACAAGAAACTGAAAGTACAAGTAATACTGGAACTGCTCCTGCGATCACTCGCCAAGGATCCCACCTGAATGGTAGGTACAACTCTCGAATGATCACCTCTGTGGTACGCCTCGTCTAAGGTCCACCTCCGAGATACCTCCAGTCCTGGTACTCTCGTCCTTCGTCAGCGATGTTAGGCGTCTAAACCAAACACAACATGGTGCAGGCATAACCCATGAAGGGATGAGTATACCGATACTCAGTAGGGACCCTGAGACCCTCATGTCTCAAAAAATCCACAAAGGGTGTACCAAAAAGCATGAAATCAACTGACTACCCAACTTATGTATATTCCCAAACATATACCTAAGTTATCAGGTATACCCATCTCAATCATGAAGAATCACTATGTCCAAATCAAAATCCCAAAGCATAATTGTTCAACAAAGGGAGTAATAACATGATGGAAAGTTCCACACATGTACGCCACATAGTAGAATACCACCAAGGTATTACCACGAAGGAATGTACCACTCAGTTACAAACTCAGCTCACACCTGGTATAAGTCAGGTACAATAGTAGAGATGATTAAATGTATCTACTAAATCATTATACTCTGTTAAGTGGAAGACCCTCACAAGGTCGCTCAGTGCTAACCCACACAGGATCGCTCGGTGCTGACCCTCACAGGATCGCTATGTGATGACCAACATTGGATCTCCCGGTGTTGAACCAAATATGATTTCTAGGTGCTGACCCACATAGGATCTCTCGGAGCTGACCCATAATGGATCGCTAGGTGATGACCCACACATGATATCTCTTCTTTCCTCACAACCCAACCAGCTACTGGGTTCCCGCACTACGCTCGCTTGTCTCCAGGAGGGTCTGCTTCACAAGCCACTGGTCGATAATCCATCTACAACGATGTCTCAAGATGAATTATCCCAAAGGACCGCGACATCATAAGGGTCTCAATGCAACACATCGTGCATCAATCGGATGCCCGGTCTGTGAGTTATTTTCCTTTTAGTCCCAAGGGCCCGGTTGGATTTTTTCTTGATTCAAACCAACTGTTCCCAAAAAATATCCAACTCCAGTGTAGTATACCAAAAGGGACCATCATGATTCGAGGATTTTTGATGCCACATATGGTTCATCAAACGGATGCCTAGTGCCAAGGATATGGCCGAAAAGAGCATAAATTTGTTGTAGTGGGTCCGGGTCCGGTTTGAACAAGTCGGACCGACCCGGCCTGACCCGGTTCGAGCCGACCCGGTTTAGGTCGACCTAGCCCGACCCACTGGGTCAGCCTGGCCCACTTGGTCCGACACGACCCAGGCTGGGTGGCCCGGACAGGTAGTGGTACGGTGGACCCGAGGGACATAAGGGGCACTGGGTGGCGTGAAGAACCACGGGGGGGCGTGGTGGGATACGGGGCGACACATATGCTGGGTGGTGAGGCTGGCCGCGGGGTGGTACGGTGAGGTCGCAGGGCGCCCAGTTCAGCTGCAGCAGGCACGGTGAGGCAGCGGGGTGGCGAGGTGAGGTCACGGGGCGGCACAACATTCCGTGAGATGCCATGGAGAGGCTGCAGGCGGCGTCGGCTGCGCACAACGGAGGTCGTGGGGTGGTGCTCCTACGACAGCGCCTTTGTTGCGGCCGACGGTGGTGTCGGCCACCATTCAGGTGTTCCTCTAGTGCCAAATGCCGGTACCGGTCACCGTCACAATCATGTAGAATACACATGAAAAAGAAGAAATGAAGATGGGTTAGGCTATATTTGTTTTTCCTACACCCTCCGCGTTATAGAAGTAACAAGCACCTCAAAAAACTTGAATCATCAACGTAATACTCTACAATCCACCGACAATGATTATTCCCAACACACAGAAAATAATACATCCACTCTTTGATTATAATGGAAGAACATGGGAAGTATAATCATTCATAAATAACCCCTATTGTTGGTGCCAAAATGTTGGATGAAAATAATGAAGAAAAGAATCCCCCGCAACCAGCCTTGCGAAGCAACGGTGTAGAGCCCCCTGAGCAACGCGGCCTCCAGGAAGAAATAGAGGCAAGACGCATTGTGAATTCCCCTAACATTCACGAACCTGCAACGAAGTAATAGAGGCGGGACAAACCACAAACAGCCCTAACATTTGCGAACATACCGTGAAACAATAGAGGAGGGATGCCCCGTGAACGCCCCTAACGTTCGTGAACCCACCGTGAGGCAAAAGAGGCAGTACCCCTCCGCGCTCTCAATTGACGTTCGAGACCCTCTGCGAAGCAACCGAAGTACCCCTTCGCGCTGCATAAGCTCTGCTTCATGGATCCTCTTTCCTATAAATAGAAATCTCCCCCTGATAATCCTAGACTAACAGTCTGACCTTTGGGCTTCTCAACTCTTGAATCGCGAAGCAACCATTGCTCTGCGAACCATGAGCTACGCGAGGTATTTTGGCTTCGCGAGGAGCCTCCACATTGTCTCGTTTTGATCCCCACTTCCGAGATGGATGCCCTTCATGAATCTTAAGGGATTTGATGATGGAAGGGGATCCCCAAGGGGACTCGGGTTGTCGTGAATAGTTTATGCTTCACAAAACACCCCTATGGTACAAGTGATCCACGAGCCAAGGCATAATCACAGACCTTCGCGAAGCACACTGCTTCATGGTACTTTTCTTCACGAGGCACCTATGCTCTGCGAGGTAGTGTTCTGCAAACACCCTTCCACAGCACGAAGGACCTCCCATTTGCACCTCCGCCCTATGATAAGGATAAGTCACCCCAATTCACGAAGTACATCCCTTCGCCAGTGCCCTCCACTACGCAGAGCGACCAAGCTTCACATGCCCCATGCATGTGGATCCCTTTGCTTGGAAATTCCTTCTATTGTGTGACCCTCTAGGTTTGCACGATGTGATTTCAATGTACCCTAGATGATACCACCCATGGAGTTTCTTAGACTAATGATTCTTCACATAGGCACTATAATGGATATTGTTTCTTCACATAGCCACCCTAACGTGGACTCCTCGATGGTTCACTCTGTGACCCCCCTTTTGTAAGGCATTGCCAGTACCTACCCTCCCATACGGAGGAGAGGGTACCAGTCATGTAAGTCCTCAGGGTGCGGAGTACACCCACCTCATCCGAGCTTCTAGACGTTAAAATGCCTGGAACCCTTGTCCCCGACACATGACGTTAAACTGTGGCATTGCCCCATGACTCTCGTGTAGGGTCCCCCATCCTTGGACATTTTCCACACCCCCTGGCCTCCATAGGGAATGATATCCTCCTTCTAGACCACAGGGGATGATATCCTCTTTTGGGAGTGGTGTTTGTCTGCAGGGGAAGGGCAACCATCTTGGTATAAGCCCCTTATCCTTATTATGGAATGTAGAACCCATGCACCTCCATACATCCCCACTGCCAGGGCCAGTGGAGGGCATGATAGGGGACAAGGCACCTCCTTTCATCCATCCCAAATCCCTCTCCCACTGCGCTTTGTCACCCTCGGGTCTCCATCCTAGAGTATGTCCCACCACCAAGGGCCGCCTAACGCGTAATCCCATCTTCACTTCCCACGGACGCACCCTTCGCTACGTGATCGTCAGGTCCCTAAAACCTCTTGTTTCTCACACCAATAATGACTCTCGTGGGCTTAGAGTGAGCACCGAACATGACACACCCTGGACCGACTCAGAGTGAAAGCCCCAAAATGCCCCATCTTGCTTGAAATTAAACTCCACACCCAAACTATGAGGGATTTGATCCATGTTAGGGCATGGTACGTAGTAAGCCACCACAAGGTTCAAACCCACAACAATTGGACCCCCCGAGTTCACATTCATGTCGGTTGGCAGACGAAACCCTTCCCGAACTACAATAACTTTGATCTATGTCAAGGCATGGTATGTGGGAAGCCTCCCTGAGGATCAAGCTCATCGCCCATCAGACCTAGGTCCTTCTTCATATAGGTTTTCCGAAACCCACATCCCTTCTGAACTACGAGGTCTTTGATCCATGTCATGTCATGGTACGTAGGAAGCCTCTATGAGGTTCAATCCCAACTCCTAATGGACTATAGTCCCCCTTCACGTCGGTCCACAAACACCTTGGTCAGCCTAGAGTGTAAGCCCCACACATCCATTATGAACTAAGGGGTCTTTGATCCATGTCAAGGTATGGTATGTAGGAATCCTCCCTGAGGCTCAATCCCAATATCCACTTGGACCAATCTTCATATTCACGTCGGTTCTACGACACTCCGTCATCCTACATGATGTTAAACTACATCCCAATCAACCAGTAAGTCGTTGTGTCCCTGCCACCTAGTTGTTCTGACATCCCTTCATGTCAGTTCAACATCCCCTTTTCATCTCGAAATATGAGGTCATTGATCCATGTCAAGGAATGGTATGTAGGAAACATCATGAGGTTCATGATCAACACCCATTGGTCCAAGGTACTTCTTCATGTCGGTTCACTGATGTCCATTATGAACAACGAGGTCTTTGATCTATGTAATTGCATGGTACATAGGAAGCCTTCCTGAGGATCAAGCCCCACCATCCATATAGATCAAGGTCCTTCTTCACGTCGGTTCAACAGCACCCCATCTCGAACTACACAGACTTTGATCCATGTCAAGGCATGGTACATAGGAAGCCTCCCTAAGGTTCAATCCCATCACCTGTTTGTCGTTCCAACCCCCGTCACATTTTTTCTCACCAACTGAACTACACGGACATTGATTACCTTCCATGAGGATACGTTGGAAGTCTATTCAAGACTCAATCCCATCACTACCATCATCTCCACAACTGTCCAATTTCATTCCCCCTCCACTCTGTGTAACTTTCCATCACTCATCCGGATTCTTACCTGGGCCACCACATCCTGGTGAGATCCTGCCACCCTGTTCTGCTCCACAGCATTTGGGAAGCCACCCACGAGCAGTTTCTGATATCTGTATTCCCTCAAGAGGGTTCCTCAATCTAGTCCACTACAGCTAGTGTTCTGATCAGCCTGATCCGTCTCCTTTGGACGTTAAACTTGCGGCATTCCCCATGTTCAACACAGGAAGCTGAGGAAAACCTCAGATACATGCAAATTACATATCATAACCCATGCTCGATGTGGGATTCCCTGAGCTCACACGCCCTCGAGAAGCCCTATAATACGGAAAAAAAGATAGACACTCCAATTCCCCACTGTTCAGACATGTTAGTGATGCCTCGATGTGACTACTCCCCCAACTGAAGCATACTGCCCTAACCAGACCCCTTGGAATGTCCGGAAAAAATCATTGTAATTAACCGGTGTCCATGGAAACATGGCACTGAGAAGATTTTCATGAACAACGAATTAAATCTATGAGGGAGACCTGGACTAGGTGAAGAGTTCCAAGGAGAAATCCACAGAAGGAAGAACTGACATCCCATCATCCCGTTTCGATCAAGGATAAAACGTCTTTGAATAAGGAGCAGATGCTACCTGCCTTTGGAAAGCCAGAATGTGGGGCAACAGTTGCTCGTCCTCCACAGACAGATGCGCGCGCCCCCGAGAAAGCGTCAGAAATAGAAATGTTGAACTAAAATTGACGTTCTTCGACTCAATATGGAGTCTAGTAGCGCTCGAGACATCAGTCGATTGACATATCACCGGATCCAGCTATCTGGCGCCGAGTTCCACAAAGAAAATAGTGGGCCTAATGTGAAACTATCCAAAAGTTGGGGTAGTAGAACATTGGGCATTCCATCATGCAATGTTTTCAGAGTGGATCCCTCTTACCGGCCACGGAAGACATGATGGCACTGGGGCACTGGTTGTGGATTTCTTTTCCTCATAGTGCTGATGAGTTAATCTCCCTACTTCCCAAGAATCAGGTTGCTGCTACAATGACACGATCACTGCCCACCCGCCTACGCAGGGGCAGGGGAAACACAAGCACAACCACTCCACGTGGCTCCACTACGACCACAACAATGTCTTCATCAAATAAAGTGGGGGGCCCACACCCCATATCCTCATCAGATGTCATCCAACGAAAGGTGATTAATGACATTGTACACTGTTATGAGGAGTAGGACATAATCCCAACCTGGGATATGGCCTGCCTGGACCTGGAGGAATCCAGGCCTCACCGTCAATTCCGCCCTTAAGGGCCGCATAGGGAGACCAAGCTCCCCGCCCCAACATTCAATTGTTTTGGGATCTTGTCCCTGGATCGCCTTGAAGACTCCCTACCTTACACTGATGAGGTGGGTGAAGTCTGGCTCAGCCTGGTTAGTGTCCCGATTCAAGGTCTCCAAGCAAGGGCACCCTTCTAGTCACATCAGTGTCGCCACCAGAACTTGCCATAGGAGCAGGTAGGCTATGCGCCGGCACCACCCGCACCGTCTTGCCTGATCCGACGCCAGTGTTGGGCCCAAGCTGAGGATGCCCACCAAGGGGAATTAACATCGATAGCTACTATGGACTGATCCACCACTGACACATATCATAAATTCCCTACCCACACTGAGAAGGGGCACACTTATGCACAACTGGGATCGAGGCCCCAACCGCCCCCGGCCAGGCTTGGTTGACACCCCGGGTAGGAGGCATGAGTTGTTATCTCCGTGAACCAACCCGCAGTGATGTCACCCAGAATGGAGGTCCTCCTCGTACCAATATTCCTCAATGTGTGGTCCTTCCCCGCTCTGATTCACATAATGGAGGTATGACCCATGCTACCCCCAACCCGAATGAAGGCCATCCCCGCGGTAGTGACACTCGGTGCGGAAGCCTCTCTCGTGCCCACCTCACTAGGTATGGAATTATATCACCATCCCATGAACTTTGATGTGAAGGAATTTACAATTTTGTCCCTCTCCAATGTGGGGATCCTATATACATTCTCTCCATAGTTGGTGGAGGTCCTCCTCTCCATGTCAACAAAAAGGGTGAAGGTCAGCCTCACTCCACCCGCACCAAGCATGGAGGTCCTCCCCGGGCTCCCGACGGTTCCGACGGAGGTTTCACCAGCTCAGGTGCTATTCATGGAGGTCATCCCCATGTCCCCATCGAAATTTATCCTGGTGCTCCTCGCTACCCAGCTATCTCAAGTGGAAGTCCTATCTACCCTAACACTAGCACGGCACCAAGTCTATAGGTCCGGAATCAACCTTACTCCGAGTAGCCACCTTGGGGAAGGAAGGCGGGTCATCACCGCCACGATAATAATCATGGGAAGGATGGGACAGAGATCAAACTGGCCCGCTTCTCAAATTCTGAAGTAGAATACAACTCGGCAGTGGAACCCTCCCCTCGGTACTCCATGTCAAGGTCCGGGGTAGGAACAAGGCATGTTAGCCTCATCCTTCCAGAATGTGATGTCCACCGGATTCCTGCCTCTCCACGTAGGTACATTAGGGAGGAGGAAATTTTGGGAGTCCCATAGGTTCTTCCCATGCAGTCACCACTGGCGTCATAAGAATCACCCTCTATCTCGACTTGAGATCAAGAAGAGCTATTTTGGGGACCGATGGCGGTTGAGAAACAACATGACCCATCACCGGTAACCATGATCCCTACACCAGATGTTGTGGCTGTCATCCCTTCGTATCATGACGTTGTGGTTAGGTCACCGCACTCATCAGAGGATGGACAAGATTTCGGCAGACAGTCAGCTTGTTTTCCATATTCTCTGCCGCCCAGTTTATAGTCCTAGCGGTCCACCTCAGTACCACTACTGGTTCCTTAACCACCTCCGGTTGACAAGTGTGGATATACAAGGCGAGATCCTAAATCAGAGGCCAGGAGCATCTGAAACATTCTCGAGGCTGATCACTTCCCGGAGATGTTCTGGCTGGCAGCAGAGTCAAACATTCGTGCACCGGAATCCCTCACCGCAGAGGAAGTCCAGTGCTTTAGTAAAACCCTATCGGTGATACAATTCCATCATTGTTATTATTGGGTGATGTACCCCAGCAGCAAAGTGCACTTCGAGGAAATCAGAGAGCAATGTCATCTGGTCGATTTGGCCGCACTCCCTGTAGCCCATCTCCCTGAGTTGCCAGTTCATCAGAACACCCTACAACAAAAATACATTCCGAGTTTCAAGGTACTCTGCAAAATAATCAGGGAAGCTACCCCCATGTGCAAGTCTGTGGCATGGGACAATATGACGCCCTCCTCTTCAGTCCTATCCGACGGCAGCCTGACTCATTATGAGACATTGAGGACATTCCCCCAAGAAGGGTAGCGGTCTAAATGGATGACATAGTGGGCTTGGAGTACGAGCTGGAGTTTCTTGATGGAGACATACCCCATGAGGGTGTACCACCACTATTGGACCCATCAGGGAGGATTACTCATCAGTAGAGGAAACATCTTGATCTCTCTATGCCCACTGAGTCGTTGGTACTCAGTTGGAATTCTAGTAAGGGTAAAGAGCATGTCGGAGCTGTCAATATCTTAGACCCGTCCTCCTCAGTGCAGAATACTGATGAAGTTCCCATGAATGCCACGTTGCACCAGCAACATGTTGATCTGAAGAGGGTAGTCGAAGAACTCCTGGGTGAGTGCGCTATAGAGCAGTGACCCAACAATGGTGATCCTAGGACAGGGATGTAGGGGCAGGAACAACTCTCCACTGATGAGATGCCTCCGGGCAACCCTGATCATACCGCTCCCGTGGATAGGGTTGAAGCCGGAACTCACGGCAAGAGGGAGCGATACATATCACCAAACCATCTCGAATGGCGCAACAATATGAAGAACCCGGCCCGGGATCCTCCGGCCACCCTACAGGCCACTCTGCCAGTCCCACCACGAGCCTTTGAACCCTTCTATCATGTCAAAGAGCCAGGAAACACACTCATGGTTAGGGATCCCTTCCATGATAGGTACCCCTACCCAGATTATATTAAAGAGGCACTCATCGCCCGCCTCGAGGCATTAGAAACACGGTAGGTGGAAGTCCCACCAGATGGATAGCCATATCCTGCGTGGGTGGATGATATGCCTACACCCCTGGGTTTTGGAAATCCAACTTTATCACCCTTCAATGGGACATGGCACCCACCACAGCACCTGGCCCATCTTTCCTCTAGGAGTGGCCCCAGGTTGGGGACCCCAGCACAACCGGAAGACAACATGCTCCGATGTTTTGTGCAGACATTGGAGAGCCCTGTGTTCATCTGGTATAGCCAGCTCCCTATTGGATTGGTGACCAGATGGGAGGATCTTCGTTGATAATTCCTATAGCAGTTCTGCTCCACCATGAGAAAGACCAGCATCACATACCTCTTCAAGTGAAAACAATGGCCTTATGAGCAAGTCACAGACTTCAACGCCCGGTAGAAGGGGATCACATACTCCCTCTATATTCCATTGACTCAGGAGAAATTACTAAATATGTGCATAGGGAATGTCAAATCAGAACTGGTTCTTTCCCTGATCACCCATAATTACCCTGGAGGGTTCCAAGATATCTATGATAAGGCCCAGAACCTCAATGATCATCTAAAACAATCTAGTCAGGCACGTCCACTGCCCCCTATGATCCCAGGAAGGTGGTCTGCCAGAGCCGAACCCGCCGCGGTGGACCAAATAGATGCCCCCAGGCAGCTAGAATTGGTACCAGTTGAATTTTCCCTACAACCTCATAGAGGCCCTCCACCTCTAGCATAACCTCCTGCCCAGCAGCGACCGCCTACGAACCGGCACCTTCCCTCATGCAACATGCCACCAATGCCTAGGTGGGACAATCAGGCTTCGCCTCTTTTGCAGGAACCTTCGGCCCCTCGTCATGTCCAGGCTCTCAGAGAACCCTATCTAGAAAGAAGCCACTAAAAATACTCGTTCAACGATAATCAGGTCCCCGATTACTTCCGTAGTGCCCTGGAGTAGGGGATTGTTGATTACCCGAGTGCAGAAGGACGACAAAAGTGAATCTCACCGATCGCCCCAACTACAGCCTCTATCATCGTATCATGGGGCACACCCTCAAACAATGCTATGTGTTTAAGAACTAGATCCAAGACCTAGTCGATAACAACATAGTCAGGTTGTGCCTGACATCGACACAAGTGGCTGGTGTCTTTGTGAAGTCAGAAAGCGGTAGTGATGACGAAGGCGAGTGGGAGCTGGTTCTCAGCCATGGATCCCAAAATTACGATCATTGGATGGCTCGTAAAATAGTCTCCTACAACCATGTTATTATTCGAGCATGCCTGAATCATCCGGAGTTTTTAAAATATGCGACCAGTACCTCTGCATCATCATCTCATCCGACCTCTTCCCAGAAGGGCAAGCAGTAGTGGCGCAAGAAGAAGCAACACACTCCCCCACTATCGTCATCATCCCGCACTCTCGGTGACTTCATGCCCCCTGTGTTGGGGATTCCTCCCTGAATCCTCCCCATGGTGGATGAATCCTCAAGAAATAGTTAGTGATACACATTAATTAATACCGCAGAGTTGGTAAATCCCTCTATGACTCCCGATGAGGGGGAACACTAGGCGAACCTCCCCAATGTCCCCGGTCGAAATCAATGTCCATGGAGCCGAGACTACATGGGTAACTGGTGGGAATAATTAGGATCCTCTAGCCAGGCCTTGCATGCTACAAAAACTAGATAGCAGGCCCAGCACAGATCTTAGCACGTGCAACCTCCTCATCTGGTGCCCTCAGATTTATAAGGACCGCTGTTTGTGCTACCAGATCAGGCAGAGCTACCTCGTCCGTACTACAGCCAATATCACCCTACTACCTAAAAATCTCAGTTTTCCGAACCACATAAAGCAGTTTCTCTTTAGGCCTCGACCAGTGAGAAATGGGGCATACCCAGCACTAGCCAGCCGCCAACCCAACCTGCAGGGCCCACTGTGCCTCCAATTGCAGAGCGGCCTCCTGTAAGCAGAGGCTCGCGAATGGTCCAGATGAATGATGTTATGAAGCAACTTGATAGGATTCCAGCAAATCTTTATATCCTTGAGTATCTTCTCCTGTTTTCTGAAATGTGTTAGGTTCATTCCGAGGCCCTAAGGAGCCCCCTCTATTTTGAGTGGGAGGTAACAGCTTTAAAAGATTTCCACTCCGAGGCAACTGAGAACACCGAGTTCCAGGTAGTTATCTCATTATTTGGTGAGGAAGAAGACCCTCAAATACAGGGGAACATTCATCTACTATACATCACAGGCCAGTTCAATGGCGTGGAAGTTTGTTGCTGTCTTGTTGACACCGGTTCTGGGATTAACCTATTCCGGACTCGGACATTGCTGAAGTTGGGGTTGTCTAAGGACGATCTAACTCCCTCCGACCTCAGAATCTAGGGATACGACATGCCTGTGTAGACCCCAGTCGGAAAGATCCATTTGAAGGCCCAGATTAGTGGCCTAATTTTTGGTACCGAATTCATAGTTGTCTCCCAGGACACCGCGTATAATACATTGATGGAAAAGCCTTGGATCCACCTGCATGCAGTGTTCCCTTTGTCGTATCACCAATTCCTAAAATACTCCCTCAATGGTCATATAGGCGTGCTCCATGGATATGTGTCTACTTTTGCCTCTTGTGAAGCCCGTTTTCTAGATTCTGCTATTATAAGAGCAAGGATAAGCAGATTCTGGCTGGTGGGATTGAGCCCGCCACTATCACAAGTGATCCCTAGGCAGGTATGGATGATGCCTACATCTTCCCAATACACTGACTGGAGGCCACGACCCCCAAAATGGGGAAACGATTTATTGTTTTAGGTAAAATAAAAATTAATATTCCCAGGTCCAAGAGATGGTGGAAATTCACCTCGTACTCCTACAACAACCACGATCGGGTGAACCCAGAACCTCCTACCCCTGTACAGGATCGGGATGTCATTCTCATGGTAATGGTGGTATGTCACACATGTCTGTTTCTCCAGGATGGAATGAATCGGCTAAAGAAGACGCACCACTACTGCTTTGATGTTATCAAGCGCGGCCCCATGGGAGAAAGACCAGATGGGATTGGATCATATTCCTTCATCGATATGGTCTCAGTGGAACATGAATCTTCTGATATGATGACCACTCCTTCTCAAGTCGTCACCAGCCTCCCATCGGTGTCTGGTGCCTCGGAGACTACTCCCCCCCCCCACAGAAGATCCCTCCACAAGAAGAGATGTTGACCAAGAGGATGATCCCACCACCTTTGAAGAAGGCGTCCTTATCACGGTCGATGAACTGGTAAAGGTGAACCTTGGTAGTGAGGCAGATCTGAGACCCACATTGATTAGTGCCGCCATGTCCCTCAAGGAGAAACAACGGTACATGAACTTCCTTATGAATCACTGGGATGTGTTCACATGGAGTTACGATGAGATGCCGGGACTAGATCCCCAGGTAGTCTTCCACCACCTTGGTCTCCCGACAAACCATAACGGGTTCAAACAGCCTCTCAGAAGTATACACCCTTCTCACAGTGCCGTGGTTGAGGCTGAAGTTGATAATCTTATCAAATCCAACATTGTCAAGGAAGTCCAGTAACCCATGTTGATACCCAGCATTGTGCCAGTCAGGAAGAAGAACGGGCAGATCCGAGTCTGTATCGACTTCTGCGTTTTCAACCACCACTGTCCGAAGGATGATTTTCCCCTCCTAGTGACAAAGTTGTTTATTGATGCCACGACTAGGTTCCAATCCCTCTTTTCATGGATGGGTATTTTGGGTACAACCAGATCCGGATGGACCCCGAAAATGAAGATTCCACTACTTTCAGGTACCCCAAAGGTACTTTCTGTTACTAGGCTACTCCCTTTTTCCTGAAAAATGAATGTTCCTCCTATTAGCGGGCCATGCACCGCATATTAATGCCAATTCTCAGGAAATTGGTAGAGTTATATATAGATGATCTGGTGGTCAAATCTCATCAGCACCAGGACCATCTCGAGGACCTTGATAATGTGTCCAGTTTCCTCCGCTCCCGCCACCTAAAGATGAACCCGCTTAAATGTGCCTTCGGGGACACCTCAAAGAAGTTTCCTGGATTTGTTATTAGATAATGAGGCATAATGATCGACCCAAAGAAGATCAAATCCATCATCCATATGCCTCCCCTGAGTAATATTCGCGACCTTCAAGATCTTAAAGGCCACTTATCCAACATACATCGATTCATTGCAAATCTGGCTGGAAAGTGTAAGTCCTTTTCCAGGCTCATGAAGAAAGGCTCCGCCTATGAATGGGGTGAAGCCTTTTAGGCCTCCTTCGAGGAAATCAAGCACTATCTGCTCCAGCCTCTGGTCCTGATGCCACCCATTGCTGGAAAGTAGCTGGTCCTTTATGTGACTGCTCTGGATGGTCTCTCGGCACCCTGATCTCCCAGAACTACAATGATGGGATAGAGAACAACCTCTATTACCTCAGACTCATGCTCCTCTATACAGAGACCACATACTCCTCCAACCAAAAGCTCTTCCTTGCACTCATGTTTTCCATACAAAAATTGTGACATTACCAACAACACCATGAGGTACATTTGGTCTCTTGTGTGGTCCCACTGATGTACATTATGAACCGCCCCATGTTGAATGGCCGACTAGCGTGGTGGGTGGTGATCCTCCAACAGTTTGACATCAAGATAGTTCCTAAGAAGGTTATCAAGGGGAAGGCATTGGAAGACTTCCTAGCTGCCCATCCAACCACTACGGATCAATCCCTTGACCTGGATTTTCCTGATGAGGCAATCCTCTCAGTCGATCATGCCATATAATGTTGGAAAATGCACTTCGACGGTGCCACCAGAGCCCCACCGGTAGGAGGCTCAATGATCCTAAGCTCAATAGAGTGGGTCTGGGTATCTTCTTCATCACCTCCGTGCAATAATTTCTACCATACTCATTCCTGTTGTCAGAAGGCTACACCAAAAATGAGGCAGAGTATCAGGCTCTCATCACTGGCTTCGAGCTGGCACTTGAGATTGATGTGCCCCATTTGCACGTGAAAGTGGATTCCAAACAAGTCATCATGCTGGTCAATGTCAACTATGTTGTCAGAAATCCTGAGCTCATGTCATTGTTACAGTGCACCCTCAGTATAATGTCCCGGTTCCCTTATCATCTAGAGGTTACCCATGTCCCTCATTCATAGAATGGTCCAGCAGATGCTCTGGCCGGCCTAGCTGTGTCACTTGCAGAACTCGAGTAGGATGATCTAATTATACATGTGGCACACCAAAGAGTCATTTCCCCCGTCACCGCAGATGATGATGACTGCCTATGGGAAAGCTATATTACCACAGGATCCTCCAAGCCAGGAGCCCTAAGTTCTCCAGATGCAGTGGTTGAGGCCTCTCCTGGCTAGAGGGCAACTTTTGTAATGTATCTCCAAAATTGATGCCTCCCGGATGATCGGTCCGATTGAAAGAGAATATGATACTGCGCACAACAGTTTAACCTCCAGAGTAGTCCCAGTCTTGAAAAGATCCTCTATAAGTGGTGCTTCAATGGTCTTATCCTCCATTACATTCAAGGAGTCGAGATTTCGGAGGTCAAGCAAGAGGTTCACTCCTATTCCTGTGGTGCCCACCAAGCTGCGCCAAAGATGACCCATCAGATCCTGAGACTAGGTACTTCTGGTCCTCTATGATTGATGATTGTATTGAGTTTTCCAAGAGATTACACATGTGCCATGATCATGCTAACTTCCTACATCGGCCGCAAGAGCCTCTCCACTCCACCAAGTACACTTGTCCATTCACGGTGTGGGGACTTGATGTCGTGGGACCATATCCACAGGCGACAGCTCTCCAGTGTAGGTTCATCTTGACCGTGACCGATTTCTTCTCCAAGTGGGCATAGGCTTTTCAACTCAAAGAGGTCAAGCCTCGTTCCATCATTGAATTTGTGAGCACTAATATCATCCACCATTTTGGAGTCCCTCACACTGTCCTCATCGATAACGACACCAACTTTTGAGTTTCCAAGATGAAGAAATTGTACACCGAGTACAATATCCGTTCGAACCATACCTCTCGCTATCACGCATAAGAAAATAGACAGATAGAGGGATTAAAAATAACCCTTTCTAACATTTTGTAGAAAATGGTTGGTCAGAATAAGAAAAGTTGGCCAGACAAGATCCCCAACACCATCTGGGCGTATCAGACGACGACTCGCAATTCCACCTAGGTGACTCTATATTCCCTGGTGTATGGGGCTGAGGTCGTCCTGCCCATCAAGATGCAACTACCATCGTTACACACTGCAGTCTATGACTAGCAGGCACCAGATATAGTGGCCAAAATCCATCAAGCTGAATTGGAATCACCCGACGAGAATAGGCTGTGTGACCTGCACGATCTAAAAAGGCATCTGAATAAGATAGCCAGAGCCTTCAATAATATGGTTCTCCTTCTCTCTTTTCTGAAAGGCGACCTAGTGTTGGCCCTCCTAGCGCCCATGATCCCCGGTAGGAAACCACTTAAGCTAGAGCCCAAATGGGAAGGACCTTACATCATTTATATGGTCTAAACCAATGGAGCATACTTCTTGGTAACCATGGATGGTGAGTTCATAACTACTCCTACCAACGCCATTTTCCTTAAGAAATACTTTCCCTGAGCCTCTAGGTCCCGCATGACCCTAAACTGCACCTCGGAACCACACAATCTTAAACTATATAGTCAAACATGACCTTAATCTGGAGGGTCCCACCCGACCATAAACTTTATGTTCCTACATGACCTTAAACTAGACAGTCCTGCATGACCTTAAACTGTATGGTCCTACACGACATTAAACTAGATGGTCGTGAATGACCCTAAACTACACGATGGTCCTACATGACCTTAAACTATCCAGCCCTGCAGGAATTTAAACTGCAACATCATCCTGCAAGATGCTAAACTACATCATCATCCGTCTTGATGTTAAACTGCTCATTATTGTACAACATGAAAATAAACTGCAAAATTGTCCGAGCACAATGACCCTAAACTAAGATTTCCATCGTCCTCACTACAAGACGTTAAACTACAAGCTGGTAAGGCCTTCCCCAATCTAGGATCTCTTGTGGTCTTATATGGTGTGGTATGGTATTATGTCCTCATTCACATCGGGTTACTCACCGTATCGTACACAACCCCATATGAGATCTGTTTCATCATCCTACATGATGTTAAATTGTGCTTATAGAACTACATAGGGCTTGATTCCCATCCTTATGTGATACGTATGAACGTTCAGAAATTTTTTCTATTAGCCCAGCTCAAAAGCTAGAATATTCCCCTCAGGTCAAGACATATGGCAGGGTGTATACTTCTTCCCCAATTCACATCGATCTAGCCTCGATCCTGCTGTACGTCCCCCTCCCTAGAGATGTTCGCCTCTTTTGTAGATGGGTACACCTATGCTTCACCAACTCCTTGAATTGTATTACTTAACCTTCCCCATCTAAAATGGCCCCTAAACAGTATGGATACTGGGCCTAAGGGCCCTCTTACCATTTCAGGAAAACTCCCTCGAGGGTGACGAGCAAAAAGCCGATACAAGTCTTGCGTTTCGAATGTGGTCAGCGGTTGATGCTCATTTATTTCTCCCATCTCAGGTCACCATAGGGATTATATCTTTCGTACATGGTCAACAGCCTCCCTGGATCTTCGGGTCCAACCCAAGATGTCCCAAACATCATGTGTTGTGATTCGTTCTGCCCCATCCTGAAATGACGAACTCTTTTGGGATAGGGTCCACTGTCATGCCCCTAGCCCAGGTTATCTATGATGGGATTGTGCGGTGTGGTGTGCTATTACGTCCTCATTCATGCCGAGATACTCGTCGTACAATACACATCCCCGGAAGAGTCAACTCATCCAGCCCTCGTCCTCACTGCATGACGATAAACTGCAAGCTAGTCATGCCTTCCTGACCGATGCCCAGCCTTAGGCCCCTTGGGCATTCCGAGCCTCCATCCCCCGTCCTTACTGCAAGACATTTAACTGCAATCTGGTCCAACCTTCTTGACCGAGGCCCAGCCTCAGGCCCCTTGGCCTTTCTTGTCCTCCAGCCCCCGTCTTTACTGCAAGATGTTAGACTGCAAGCTGGTCAGGCCTTCATAACCGTGGCACAGCCTCAGGCCCCTTGGCCATTCCGGGCCTCCGACCCCCATCCTTACAGCAAAACATTAAACTACAAGCTGGTCAATCCTTCCTAACCGAGGCCCAGCCTCAGGAGCCTTGGCCTTTCCAGGCCTCCGGCCCCAGTCCTCACTACGTGACGATAAACTATATGCTAGTCAGTCCGACCTGACTGAGGCCCCTCCTCAGTCCCATTGGACTTTCCGGGCCCCTCGACCCACATCCATACTGCTAGACGTTAAACGGCTAGCTGGTCAAGCCTTCCTGGCCGAGGCCCAGCCACAGGATCCTTGGCCTTCTCGGGGCCCTTAGCCAATGTTCATACCTAGAGTGTACGGTGTGGTGTGGGATTACGTCCTCATTCACATCAGGTTACTCACCATGCCGTACACCTCCCCTTTCCAGGAAATAATATTCCCCGACCCTCGTCCTCACTACAAGACGTTAAACTATGAGTAGGCTAGGCATTCCAGACCAAAGCCCAACTATCACGCCCTTTGGACTTTTCGGACCCCGGCCCAGGTCCTCTATTATGGGAGTGTATGGCGTGGTGTAGGATTAAGTCCCCATTCATGTCGATTTGTCCGCTGTACCGTACACGTCCCTTGTTCGAGGGTATCCTACTCCCCTTCTCATCCTGCATGACATTAAAATGCATCTTGAGAACTACGTGTGGCTTGATTTTCATCCTTATGGGATACGTAGGGCCACTGTAATGTCTAGGATTCGGGTCTAGCCTCATCTCTTAGAAATCTACATCCCACCATGGCCCCTTGTCCTTCCTCCCTTGAGCCATTTCTACGACCCTTTTCAGTGGTCCACTAATGTACATAAGGGTAATCCTGTTTATTACATAGAGTGTAGGACTCTTCTCTTACATGTTCTCACCTTCTTTTCATACTTTGTGTTCCCCATCAACAGGGATTTCATTACCTTTCACACATGGAGGGACCCCCATGAACAACATGGATACAACGCCTAAGGGCTCTCCGACCATTATGGGCCAACGCCCCCGAGGGTTTTGTACAAAAAAATTGATTAAAATCCCGCATTGCAAATATGGTCAGCGGTCGATGCTCGTTTGTTGTTCCCACTTCAGTCTAATGAGATTTGAAGACTGTTTTTTCGCCACAGTTAATAGTTATTCTCCATAGCCACGCCAACCCCATTAATCCCAAAATGTAGGTTACCCGTTTCACATCATTATCCACCTCATCATTTCCAAGTAGATATTCAAAAATCATGACAATATTCATCAGAGCACATTTTCACGTCAGAATGACCAACGCCTTGGTAAGGGTGTCCTTTGGGGCTCTGCACCGACATCCCTTTGATGGACTTTCCAGGTATTGCAATAAGGATCTTGCTCTGTTGTTTCCCACACCAAGTTTGACTCATGTGGGCTTTAGGATCGGGTCGAGGTCGTTGATTATATGGAATGTTGTCATCCATTCATGGTCCGAGCTCTGTGACCCTAAACTAAGACCATCTCAAAACTATGTTTGGCTTGATTCCCATCCTCATGGGGATAAGTAGGAATGCCCAGACCATCTGTCTATGGGTCCTGCTTTAGTTCTGATAATTCATCTTATCTGTCCAGCCTTCGGGACCATGACAACGGGACTACGTGGAGTGGTATGGGACTATTTCCTCATTCATGTCGGGTTTTAAATAGCCACAACACGTGATCCCCATTCTAAATAATTATCCCTCCAATTTCTTGTTACACACGACATTAAAATTCACCCTCTAGATCTACATGTGGCTTGATTCCCATCCTTATGGGATACATAGGACAACCCAAATGTCTAGGCTTCACGTCCAACCCCATGTCCTTGGAATCTTCCATCTCTTGGTCACCTTCATATTGATTCCCTCATCCCCTTGCACTGGTTCGACCATGTGTTAAGAGTAATCTGGTCTTGGACCAAGAGTTTCTGATTCAACATAAGCAATTTTCTTCTCCTTGTCGAGCTTCATTTTCCCGTTTAATCAATAATCCATCGTCTTTGACGCCTGGAGGGACCCCCAAGAATGACCTGGATACCACTCATAAGGTCTATCCAACAGTTACGGTCCAACAACCCTGAGGGTTTCGTACAACAAATTGATTCATATCCCTCATTGCGAAAATGGTTGGTGGTCGATTCCAATTTGTTTGTCCCCATATCAGGATAACACGACATGATACTGTGTTGCGAACATGGTCAACAGTAATCCGCTGTCGTCATGCCATCCCCTTAAGGCCTTGAATTTTGGTTACATGATTCATCTTATGTTCCATCGCATCATTTCTAGGTGGAATCTCGACACTCTTGGTGTTATCCCTCAGTGCACCTTTGCACATCAGGGGGTCAAAGCTACAATACTAGGTCCTTCGGGGCTCCCACGGTCCATGCTCTAATACGATAAACTAATATCTTCATTAATAGATATGTGTGGCTCGATCCTCATCCACATGGGATACATATGACCACACATACATCTCTTTTTCGAGTCCAGTTCATTTGGGAGCTTGTCTTTCCCCCCTTTACCTCTTACCTCAATGTTGGCCCCTCAGCCTGAGGTCTGCCTCTCGGAATTTTTTATGGTGTGATGTGGGATCATGGCCCCATTCACGTCTTTTATGTTACACATCATCGTACATATTCCCCACCTGGCATCGTCTCTGCTAAATCTGTGTTGCATGACGTTAAAATGCATGATTGGTCCTATCACATGACCCTAAAATATGAAATTATTATCCTGGATTCATGAAGAAAAACATAACCGCATTGTGATGACCTCATCATATTGGACGTCACATTGGGTATTGGTCAAATGCCATTCCATTTTTCAATGCCTACTATGTATTGATTCTTGTGGAAATCTTCAAGCTTGCTCCCCTAGTCATGTCGCTTCCCAAAAAAATCAAACCACTCACCGTAAAGGACAAACAAAACATACCAAATACCTCTTCTCTTGGTGCGAGGGATAGACCCATGCGCCCCTTTCATCATTCCCACGGGTACCATACCATGTCTTTCCACCTTCATGAACTACATGTGGCTTGATTCTCATCGTCATGAGATACGTAGGAGCACCCAAAGCACTTCCCTGTGGGCCCACCCAAACTTTCGGGTTCAGTCCCTCGACTCGAGAACTTCCCCAGAGAACACATGGTAAGTAGGTATTATGTCCTCATTCACGTCGGGGTTTGTAACCACTTTACCATGTGTCCCTTACTCTCCTTACCCATTCATGGTCTGAGTTTTAATACCTTAAACTAAGAACCTTTCATGAACAATCTCCAGCTTGATCCCCATCCCCACGGGGTACGTCGGAACACCTTTTCATTTTTCTTCAGGCCCAGCACAACTCGGTTTTTCGATATCTAGATATAAATCCTCTCCCTGGGATCACATAGTGGTCTGAATCCCCGGTTTCCATTCACGTTGGATATTTGAGTTACCCCACCACATGCCTCCTGTGTTTCCTCCCATTCATGGTTTGAATTCTATGACTTTAAACTAAGATCTCCCTATGGGAAAGAACTCCACTCCATCTATATAATATGTCCCATTGTCTTATTCAGATGCGTTTTGAAAAAGAGCCTGAAGTGTTGGATTTTCATGGGTACATTCCCCTCATTCCATATCCAAGTTTTTTGAGCTCGCTATTTGGATCATTATCCTCTTCCACATCCAAATGGACCCTCAGACGACATGGATTCTTGGATTAAGGGCACTCCATGGATGATATGCCTAAGGGTTATCCTACCGTTTTGTGTCAACGTCCCTAAGGATCCCAGAAAACATTTGAGACATGGTCCGGTTTTTTGAACATGGCCAATGGTAGACCCTCATTTTTCTTTCCACATTATAAGCTAATGTGATATGGATGATGCGTTTCCTCCACGGTCAATAGTTATCCTCCATCGTCATGCCACCATCAATGTGATCAAAATTTCGAGCGTCATGATTCACACATTTCCAGTTCCCCATGTTTATGTGGAATTCCTACATACTCAACTTTATCTCTTTGCACTTCTAGGTGCGCTAAATAGACAGGTTAGAATTATTGGGCTGATATTTACCAAGCGTCCCTTCTCCCTACCATGCCCCTTCCAATGTTGGGAATGTTCCCCATTACTTTTTCTTTACCACATCAAGCATGAATCACATAGGATTAGTTGTTTTGATGGGATGTGTACCGGCACAACCAGGCTTCTTATCATCCTGCATGATGTTAAACTGTGATTCTAGAACTACATAATTCTTGATTCCCATACTCAGGGGATATGTAGAGACACCCCTGTACTTCAACCAGGGTCTAGCCACATGAATCATAACTCATGTTCCTCCCCATTTCCGCCCCCCGGCCTGACCCCTTGGGGGGAACTATGTAACTGCAATTTTTCCCTGAACAAGTTCGGGATGCCCCATGATGATATTGGGAAGCGACATCCCCCCTCTCCAGAGAGGCCTTGTCTGAAAGAGGGAATGATCCACGATATAAACGATGTGTCAATCCAGTGTGCTTCCACCACAATGGCGTTACCTCTAGAGTGTTGGATTCTGTTCGAACAAACCCTCACTCCACATTCCACGCTTTTCATTCCCCCCTTATTTGGACCCTTGTCTCCTTTCATTTCTGGAGGAACCCCCTAACAGTATAGATGCTCGGCCAATGGCCCGCCTATTGTCCTGGCCAACCGTTTCGGAAGACTAATGGGTATCATTGTGAGTTGGGCCTTGTGTTTCAAACATGGTCAATGGTCGACCCTCATATGTTATCCCCGTTTCAGGCTAATGCAATAAGAATATTGTGTTTCTTCCACGGGCAAATGTTATCCATTATTTTCACACCATCCCCATAGTGTTCTGAATTCTTTGTATTGTGATTCACACCTTCCACTTCCCTATGTTTAGACTAATCCCTACGCCCCTGGCATTACCCTGCTCGTGCATCAGAGCACACTGGAAGAATGGCTTATAGATTGTTATGAAGAAAAATTTGATAACGAAACTCATGTATTAAAAAATCAAAACATTAATGTACGTTAGAGAGTTTGTGATCCTTACAACACTCAGGGGGTTATTCCTCCCCTGTACGGGTGTGCCCCGTCAAAAGAGAGTTGCAGTTCTTCCACCCTTCGACTTGTGGAATGCAAGAGATGCTACTACCAGCTCATCTCCCGCTCCTCCTCAGCAGTGATGGGGCACAATTCATTAACCTCAGTTTGGGCTCGCTCTATGTCAGCTTGGAAGACAACCATTTCTTCATAAGCATGCCTTCGAGGCTCTTCCTCCTCTGCCAGTAGGGCCTTCAATCACATGATCATCTTTGATTATGCATCGAGAGAGGATGAGTGCTCATCCACACAGATCCGAAGCCGTGTGATCTCTTCTTCAGCCTCCCAGAGCTTCTTGATTTTCATCGCCTTCCTCTACTGCAATCCCATGCTGAGGCTGCGAGCGTACACCCGGATCTTCTCCGCCATGAGATCTTAGATAGACAGAAGAGGGCATTGGGCATCCACTCCCCCAGCACACAGATCGTGCATCCGTGAGTGAAGTCTATCCATATCCTCCATCCATATTTCTTGGGAGGTCTTTTTGATAAAGCGCACGATCGGCTTCCATGATCGGTGGCAGACTATGTCATTGTCCTCTTCATCAGAGGCTATTTATTACCATTTCACGCGGTTGGCAGGCTCGTATGTGGGGTACGCCCTTAGGAAATCTTCAGTGGGATTCAGATCTAGCGTGGGATCAGGCATGTCATCTAGCATTAGATCAGACGTGGTGGGACTCGGGTTGACCGACATATCCTCATCACAGGACCCCACCTCAATGACCTCAGGAACGACCCCTATTGGTGGTCCTGCTAATAATAGACGGAGCTGCAGCTCGGGTGGGCTGTGTAAATATCACCATGATTACTTGGATGCCTCTGGGAGGGGCACCACCAGAAATCCCGACCAGCCTCGCCGCAGCAGCCCATGCCAGTCGAGGAACTATACATAATAGAGAGGGGCATGGACATCAGTTAGCATGATCAATGTGTGGCAGTAATGAATTCAATGGATAGGACTTACAATGATTGAACTTATGGTAATACTCCTCGGTTGATGCTGACGGGACCCTGAATCGTGGCACTCCATATATTGTTAGATGGTCCTGATATTTTGGAGGAGCCACCCCAGGTGCCCTAGCCCCACCAGACACAGGACTAGACGCGGCCATAGGTGAGGGTTCTGGGATCCTGCATCACCACCCACTGAGGGACAAGAGCGAGGTCCATGTACAAGTTCCTCCGGCGTGGTGTATAAGTTGATAAAAAGTCCATAATGTCCTTAGAGAAGACCCCGAGGAATGAAAATTGGAATGTTAACTCTAGAGCCTCCGCGAAATCGTCGAGACCAGAGTCTTTATCACCGACCTCACCTTCCTCCAACGGGCTCCCTCCACCGGCCTCATCTCCCCGAGAGGATTCATCTGAATCTTCCGACAGGGGGAAGCGATCCCTCATCTCAGTGACCAATAGTTGTTGGGGAACCATCTAATCTAGTAGAACCCTCACTCAGTCTGTCATTGGATGTGCCACACCCCTGGAATGTACGTAGTCCCCCAGCTCATCCAAATATTGCTCCGCCTCCTCCGGAGACACCACGAAACCGGATCAGACATTGCCTATACCTTGTAAATCCATCCTGAGATGGTTCAAGTGTTGCCACATCTCGGATGGATCCAGGTGTTTCCATTTGACGTCCAAAATGTCCCAGACCTCCGGGAAAACAACATTCTCTGGAATGTCGATATGGAACAACCTCTTCCCCAGAGCCTGAGTGGATATCCTCTCGAATCCCCTCGGTGACGACCCCTCTGATGGCTCTTCTCTTCCGGGACCACTGGGTACACAGCCGCTGTTGGATCCGCCGCTGCTGTCTCATCCTAAGCTGGTGCAGGTCTCACTGACACGATAACCATTCCACTACGAGATGCCCTTGCTGCCCTCCGACCCCGACCTAAGGATAAGGAAGGCATGCCATCACCAGCTCGAGTGGTTTGATGCTTTAGCATTTCCCCTGGATAAGATGCCTCCCAGATTATGGTGTAGTCCTTCACCTGTTCAAAGGCGGCAGCGGGCGGAGGCAATGCATTTCACCTTTTCCCATCTTCCAGTCTGAACATGAGCCACAATTACCTCATTACACATGGGTTCCCCTCATGGCGCACCTCCAAGTACACTAGCAAGGTCTTCCACTACAGGAACCAAAATTGCCTTGGAAGCCGGTGTGGGGTGTACGTCTCACAGAGAGGCTTGCGGTGCACCCTTTCCACCAAGACTCCACCTCAAAAGGCCAGGAGATAGGCCTAATGCTCCTCTGTCCCCGACCGTCATCGGTATGTACCCCTGTCGGCAATGGAAATGGGTGGAAATTAAACTCATCCTCCTTCCACACCTAGTTTAGTATCAACGACATGGTTAATTTGGAGGGAAAGATCCTGAAAAAATTCACAATGGATGGGTGGATGTTTGACCATCGAGGCGAGATGGGGTTCAGATATTTGTAAACCCCCCTAAGGTGAGCCGCGATCTAACCATACAGAAGATATAAGGGCCCACATATCATCGAAGGCTTCTTTCCCTCACTAACATGTTGTAGCTTAATGTACAATCTGGCGAGCATTGGAATCCCCAGATTGACCTGCCTTCCTATGGCCAGCATGGAGGCCATGATGAATGAGCTGGTCCATACCCCCCATGTTGGTATCCCTCACTGGTAGGATCCAACCGCACATATTGGCCGCAATAAACGCCACCAGTCTGACTATCGGTCGATGTTCAGTGCTGACACTAAAACACCAGGTCTTCAATTAGTTGTACTCCAAGAGCTGCCAATATGAGTTCTCCTTGCTCCATTGAGCCCCCTTCTGCAAAGTTCACCGCCTTGGGGGAAACTCTCGACCCTTCAAGATGTTCATGAACTTCTTGAACAACTTCTTAAAGTGGACATCTCTCACCGCTTCATTATCTTCCCCAGGGACCAGTCCCTTCTATGGCAGTGCCAGCCACAACATCTACTCTGGATCCTCCCATGCACTCATGATGGGGAGGAACTCATCATACATCGCCCCCAAGATCAGGACTCCCGAAATCTAATGTACATCCCACAGACTGATGGCAACCTACACATTGTTCAGGAGAAAATTATTGGTCCTAGATGACCATCTGCTGAACGGCTCCAGCATCAGCTGTTTCGGTTGATAAATGTGGAATTGGGAGGCCAATGCCAACTCATACAAGCCCACTCTCCTGAGATCAGCTTGAAATTCCTTTCATGAGGCGCCTACCCAGTATGATCATTCCTAATCATTGGTGAAGTTGCTTCCCTGGCGTAGGTCCCACTCATCGGACCACCCTTTCTTTGAATCCCTCAAGGCTACCATTAGTATTGTGCGGTAAATGTTAGGAGATGTCTCCAGCTGAAATTTCTTCCCATCAATGTTGTTCAGATGGTTGTACATACATTTAGTGGTGATAGGTGTGAAGTCCTCCTATGTATGGCCATCGGCCGCCCTGAACCATTTGTGATGGAACATCGTGCTTCTGAACCAACAAACTGGTTCGTCCCAACTCGGCTCCGGAATGAAGATGTCATCCCTCATCCCGAAGCCATACAAGGGTAGCTTCATGCAAAATGGTTAGTTCTTTTGGATCTCTTGTAATAGTTCCACCAAAGAATTAGGGTCTGAGTGGTTTCAGACGAGTTCCCCCAGGCCCAGATAGTTGGCCATCTAATCCCTCTGGGCGGCGTCCCCAAGCACCCCCTGGGCAGCTTCTTGAGTCGGAATTTGTTTTTAAAGTCTTTGTAAATTTTATATCATGGGGTCGCGAAGCCTATTCACGGAGATACTTCATGAAGAAAAATCACGGAGCCTGGCCACGACCTACAAGCACACGTTCGTTTGGCACAGTCGAGGAGTCATAGACTCACGGTTCTCCGCGAAGCCCGATTCGCGGAGAGCAAACGCGGAGTACGCGGAGCTTCTCGAATCGAGAGCGCAAAAGGAGAATGTCACAGGGAAGGGAAAGGTAAAAATATAGTTCATTCCCCTTATTTATAGGTGGCATCCCTCGAAGCTTCATGGTGTGTCCAGCCCACGCAGAGCATCATGGCGCGTCTAGCCCACATGGCCCCGGTCCGCCTCGCGCACACTCTTCGGTAGTCAGCACGTTGAACGGAAGATGATTTTGGTGATTTACTTTAGACATTGACACTTGATACCTCCATGAATCCAAGAATGAGGGGGGGAACTTGTTTGTGACAAAATGTTGGATGAAAAGAACGAAGAAAAGAATGCACCACAACCTACCTCACGAAGCCACGGCGTGGAGCCCCCCGAGAAACACGAACACCGTTAATCAATAGAGGCGGGACACCATGCGAACACCCTTTAAATTCGTGAATCCTCCTCGAAGCAATATAGGCGAGATGCCCCGCGAACTCCCCTGACGTTAGCGAACCTGCCACGAAGCAATAGAGGCATGATGCCCCTCAAATGCCCCTGACATTCACGAATCCACCGTGAAGCAAAAGAGGTAGTACCTCTCTGTGAAATCAGTTGATGTTCGTGACCCTATACGAAGCAACCTAACCCCCCTTCATGTCATGTAAGATCTTCTTCACGACACCTCTTTCCTATAAATACCATGCTCCCCTTGAGCATCTCGGATGGACAATCTGGCCTTTTGGCTTCTCAGCTCCTGAATCGCGAAGCACCCACTTCTCTGTGAACTATGTGCTAGATGAGGTATTTTTGCTTCATGAGGAGCCTCTACATTGTATCATTTTGAACCCCTCTTCCGAGAGGTATTCCCTTCGCGAAACCTAATGGCATTAGTGAAGGAATGGGACCCCCAAGGGGACCCGGGTTGTCATGGAGCATTTATTCTTCACGAAACACCCCTCCTGTACACATGATCCATGTTCCAAGGCACGATCATTGTATTTCGCGATGCACACTGCTTCATGGAACATTACTTCATGAGGATCCTATGCTCCACGAGGCAGTGCTCAGCCAACTACCTTCTACTTCATGAAGCACATCCCATTTGGACCTCCACCCCATGCTAAGGCTCATGCACCCCACTTCACGTATTACATCCCTTCGCCAGTGCCCTACACTACACCGAGCGACCGAGCTCCACAATGCCCCTGCCTATGGACCCCTCTGCTTGGAAATTTTTTCTCTCATGAGACCCTATAGGTTTGCACAATGAGATTTCAATGTCCCCTGGATGATACCTCCCTTGGTGTTGATTCTCCTAATGCATCTTCACATCGGCGCGCTAATGGCCATTTCTTCTTCACATATTCTGACTAACATGGACCCCTCGATGGATCGCTCTGTGACGCACCTTTTTCATGACATTGCTGGTACCTTCTCTCCCACATAGAGTAGAGGTTACCGGTCATGTATGTCCTAGGGGTGTGGAGAAGTACTTCCTCGTCCGAGCTACAGGACATTAAACTGCCAAGCACCCTTTTCCACAACACATGACGTTAAACAGTGACATCACCTTGTGCCTCTCGCGCAGGGTCCCCACACCATGGACATTTTCCACACCCCCTAGCATCCACGGGGTATGATATCATCCTTCTGGACCACAGGGGATGATATCCTCCTTTTGGGAGTGGCATTTGTCCATGGGGGAAGGGCATACATCTTGGTATGAGCCCCTCTACCTTCTTACGTAATGTATCACCCATGCACCTCCGTACACCCCCACCACCATGGCCAGCAGAGGGCATGATAGGGGACAAGGAACCTTCTTTCTTCGGTCCCAAATCCCTCTCCCGTTATGCCTTTTCACCCTCGGGCCTCCATCTGAAAGTAAGTCCCATCACCAAGGGCCGCCTAACGTGTAAGCCCTGCTTCGCTTCCCACAGACGCACCCTTCACAATAGGATCATCAGGTCCCTACAACCTCTTATTTCTCACAATCAGATTGACACTCGTCGTATTAGAGTGAGCACCGACCATGACACACCATAGGCCACCTCAATGTCTAAGCCCCAAAATTCCCCATATCTCATGATGTTAAACTACACACCCGAACTATGATGACATTGATACATGTCATGGCATGGTACGTAGGAAGCCTCCACGATGTTCAAGCCCACCACCAGTGGAACCCCAGGATCACCTTCACATCGACTCACTGACGAAACCCTTCCCGAACTACGTGGACTCTGATCTATGTGAAGTAATGGAACATAGTAATCCCCCCTGAGGTTCATGCTAGTCACCCATTGGACCAAGGTTCTTCTTCACATCAGTTTGCTGACACCCACATACCCTTTGAACTACAAGGTCATTGATCCATGTCAAGGTATGGTACGCAGGAAGCCTCCATGAGGTTCAATCACAACACCCAATGGACCAAGGTCCCCCTTCACGTCAGTCCACCAACACCTTGGGCATCCAAGAGTGTAAGACCCACAAATAAATTATGAAGTACATGGTCTTTGATCCATGTCAAGGCATGGTACGTAGGAAACCTCCCTTAGGCTCAATCCCACCATCCACCTGAACCAAGGTCCCCATTAATGTCGGTTCTCTGACACACCCTCATCCTGAATGACGTTAAACTACATACCAATCTATCAGTAAGCTATTGTGACCCTTCAATCCAGTTTTTCTAACACCGCTTCATGTTAGATCAACAACCGATTTTCAACACAAAATACGAGGACTTTGATCCATGTCAAGTCATGGTACGTAGGAAATCTCACGAGGTTCAAGATCAATACCCATTGGACCAAGGTCCTTCTTCACTTCTGTTCACCAAAATCCATTATGAACTACGAGGTCTTTGATCCATGTCATGGAATGGTACGTAGAGATCATCCCTGAGGTTCAAGCCCCACCATCCATCTAGACCAGCGTCCTTCTTCACGTTGGTTCACAGGTGCCCCATCCCGAACTACGTGGACATTGATCCATGTTTAGGCATGGTATGTAGGAAGCCTCCTTGAGGATCAACCCATCACTCGTTGGTTGTTCTGACCCCCTACACATCATTTCTCACCAACCGAACTACACAGGCTATGATTCCCTTGCATGGTGGTACATAGGAAGTCTCTTCAAGACTCAAGCCCATCACTATAGTCATCTCCACAACGGTCCCATTTCATTCCCCCTCCACTCTGTGTAACTTTTCGTCACTCATCCTAATTCTTACATGGGCCTCCACATCCCGGTGAGATCATGCCACCACATTCCCCTCCACAGCATTCGAGATGCCGCCCACGAGCTGGCTCCGATATCGGTGTTCCCTCAAGGGGGTTCCTCAATATGATCCACTCCATCTAGTGTTCTTATCTACCCAATCCATCTGTGTTTGATGTTAAACATGCGTCATACCCCGTGTTAAACATAGGAAGATGAGGAAACACTCAGATACATGCCAATGGCATATGATTCCCCATGCTCGATGTGGAATGCCTCAGGCTCCCTCTTCCTCGAGAATCCCTATAACAAGGGACAAAAGAAAGACATGCCAATTCCCCAGTGTTCAGACACATTACTGATTCCTCGACGTGACTAATCCCCCAAATGAGGGTTTCTACCTTGACCAAACCCCTTGGAATGTCCTGATATAAGCAGTGTAATTAACTGGAGTCCATGGAAACATGGAACTAGGAAAAGATTAATGAAAAATATATTAAATCTATGTGGGAGACCTAGACTAGGTGACTTGTTCTAAGGAGAAATCGACGGAAGGAAGAACCGACATCCCATCATCCTGTTTCGATGAAGGATCAAATGTCCCTGAATATGTAGTGGATTTCACCCACCTTTGGAAAGAAGGAATGTGGGGAAACAGTTGTGCGTCCTCCACAGATGGATGCGCGTGCCCTGGAGAAAGTGTCGGAAAAACCTATCTTGTTTGATTCGTTGATGGAGGCCACGAGGAAGGGGATGACACTATTGGGTATAGACAGATGTCGGTGACATCGGTGTTTCCTAGATCATCTGTGGAGATGTTCTTCAATGGTGTTCCTATAATGGAATTTGGAGAAGAATTCATCGAAGGAGAAGCGTTCATCAATTGAATTCTTCGTCGGTTGATGTGTTCATCCATGTTCTCCCAAGCTCCAACCATTTCTAATGATTAATTTCCCCCAACCAACCAAAAAGAAAATGTAGCCAATATAATAAAATATTTTGGAATAATTTAAAATTGGAAAAATTAATTAATTGAGTTGGTGTATTAATAAAAAAATGGTGTTATAATTAATCAAGGGGAATTTCAAGATACCTCCCCTCATTTAAGAGGGATGTTCAAAGGGAATTTAAACTCAGGTGGTCCCCACCACTATAACCTCTCATGGGATGTTTGAGCTTCGGTGGTCCACACCTCCATAACCTCAAGGGGAGGTTTAATTATGGTGGTGCACACCTCTCAACATCCACAAGTAGTATAAAATAAAAATAAAAATAAAAGTTACACAGTTGTTTGTTTATTTTATTCTTTCACGATTATGTGAAAAGCTAACATCCACCATCGACCTACATCGGTCAAGGTGAAGGTCTCCTTATGTGAATACTGGCACTGCGAGTTCAACGGTTCCCTTGGATTTTAATTCTGAGCACCGGTTCCGAAGATAGAAAAACTCATTCACAAGTTTACTGAATGTACCTGAAAAAATGTTCAGAAATTGATTCTGGGCACATTGGGCCTCAGAATCACGCACTGTGAATTTTCGGGGACTCATAAAATTACCATTTAATTAAAATAAATTTAAATGAAAGTTTTGGGTCTTTACATTCTTCCCACCTTATGACATTGCTTCCCCATAAGACACAACTCAGAACTAGGAAACAAAGTGGGGATACTAAGCATGAATCTGAGCCTCCCACTCCCATGTGCTCTCCTGGAGGATCCAGTGCTACCAACGAATGTGTACCAGAGGTATCGATTTCCCATTAAGGACCTTCTCTGGTCAATCCTCAAACTCTACACGATCCTCCGTAAAAGTCTCCCCATTGTCGATGTCCTAATCGTTGTGGTCTATGATGTGAGAAGGGTCATGCGCATATATCCTCATCTGGGATACGTAGAAGACATCATGCACTCTATGCAACTGAGGTGGAAGAGCTAAGCGGTAAGCCACCTCGCCCACTCTACAGAGGAACTGGAAGGGTTCGATGAACCTCAGAGATAACTTATTGCCTCTTCCAAATCTCTGAAAAACTTTTCAGGGAGATATCCGTAGAAAGACATGGTCGCCACACTAGAACTCTAGAGGTCTCCGTCTCCTATTGGCATACATCTTTTTCCTGCTCTGTGAGGTCTTCATCCCCTCTTGGATGATCTACACATTCCCTATGGTAGCATGTATCATTTTTGGTCCCAATAGTGCTAACTCCCCTGGGTCAATCCATCACAATAGTGATCTGAATGTTCGCTCATACAATGACTCAAAAGGTGTCATCCCAATGGTGGAGTGATAGCTGTTTTTGTATGAAAACTCCACCAAATGAATGTGATCCACCCAGCTGCTACTGAAGTCAAGGAAAATATCATGTAGCGTGTCCTCGAGGGTCTGAATGGTCAGCTTAGTCTAACCATCCATCTGAGGATGGAAGGTGGTGCTCAAATGAATCTATGTCATGAAAGCTTCCTGCAACCCCTTCCATAGCTGGGAAGTAAAACGTGCATCATGAGCAGATAAAATCTTTGAGGGTACTCCATGTATCCTCACAATCGTCCACACATAGATCCATCCCATTCTCTTTACTGATCCCTTCCCTCTGATCGGTAGGAAGCGAGCCGAAATGGTGAATCAGTCGATGATCACCCACATCGAGTGATGACCCTGGGATTTAAGTTGAATTTCTATCACTAATTCCATGGATATTCCACCACACTTCCACTCTGGGAACGCTAATGGATGAACCAATCCTGCTGGTACCTATTTATCTTCATTTAGTTGCTGACATGTGAGGCATCGAGAGACAAACTATACAACTACTTTCTTCTTTATCGGCCACCAGTGCTATCGCCGGATATCCAATTACATCTTTTCCAAACCTGGATGTACCACTAGAGGGTATTTTTGGAACTCCCTCATCAATACCTTCGAAGAGACACTTGTACCATTGTTTTTTCTATGAAGTTGATTATGTGATCCCTGCCTTCGTAAAATTCATCAGGTGTATGCCCTTTGGATATCTGAGCACATCGAGCCTCGCAGTCAGCATCCCTATGGTACACCTCCCTGCTCACTGAAGAAGTGGTGGAGTGACTGTAAGAGACTGATGGAAAGCTGGTCCATTTGGATCCACAAAGTATCTATAAAAAGTGGCCTGCTGCTCTATCACCTCACCTAGTAGTTGTATACCATATCTCTACGTGAGTGAATATGCTACTACATTCCCCAACATAGGAGTATAGACTATCTTGAATTCATAGTCATGGAGGAACTCAAGACAACATCACTGTCATAGGGTCAGGTCATTATGAGAGAAGATATTCTTGAGACACTTGTGATCAGAGTACACTTTAAAGTGTTCCTCAATCCGATATTTTCACCACATATTCATGGGGAAGACCACTACTGCTAACTCTAGGTCACGGGTAGCATAGTTCTTCTCGTGTTGTCTCAGCTGTCGAGAACAATATGTGATCACTACTGGATCATGCATCGGGTCAAATCTGAGCCTAGTCCTTGATCTGTCGTTGTAAACTACATACCATATGCCCCCTCTATAAACCTCAAGATGGTTGAACTAGTCAGCCTCTACATCAGCTTTAGAAAACACTGATGGAATCTTTCCGACCACACGATGGTTTTCCCCTTCTTCATCAACATGGATAGAGGTGCTGCAACTTTGGAGAAATCTGACACAAATCTTCGTTAGTACGTACCTAATCCCAAGAAACTCCATATCTCTGTCACAATCCTGGGTGGCTTCCAAGAAAGCACCACCTCAATCATCGTTGGGTCCACTACAACTCGAGGCTTCAAGATGACATTACCTAAAATGTGAACCTCTCAGATCCAGAACTGTAACTTTGAGAGCTTACCATAAAGCTGGTGCTCTCGAAGTTTTTCCAGTACTACCTGTAAATGATAGGAATGATCCTACTCAATAGCTGAGTATATCAGAATGTCAACGATGAAGAATACTACAAAATGATCAAAGAATGGATGAAAGATCATGTTCATGAGTCCCATGAAAAACTATGGGGCAATAGTTACACCAAATGGCATATACAAGAATTCGTAATGGTCGTACCGACATCTGAATGTAATCTCTCTCAGATCCTCATCTCATACTCTAAGCAGGATATAGCTTGAAATGAGGTTTATATTCAAGAACCATCAAGCTCCGTTCAGCTGATCAAAGAGGTTGTCAGTCCTCGAATGTGGGTACTGGTTTTCACGGACACTTGGTTCAAGCACCGATGGTCGACACAACGTCTCAAGCTCCCATACACCTTCTAGGGGATCAAAATTAGGGATTTCCAAGATGAAACACTGGGCCAAATGAATCCCTTCCCATGTAAGTCCACTAGTTGTACCCACATATCACGATGCTCCGCGGTAGCCATCCGATATGCTGTCTAGATATCAGTGTCATCCCAGGGTACAACTCAATGTAAATTTATGCCTCTCTATGAGGAGGTAGACCCATATCATCATCAGGGGAAACATTGTTGTATGGTCCACCACTACAGGATAGCTTGGACTCTCCACATAATCCTCTTATAGGGTAAGGCTAGACAACTGATTAGTGAACGGATGCACTCTCCTCCGGGTATGTCCATCCTATGATGCAAAGGCTCCCTTCTAGCCGATGAAGGTAAACCTGGTCTCATCCATGTGGACACACCCCACATTATGCCGAATATTGTTGATCAGGGCCTGGAATATAGATAACAAATCAATACCCAAGATGACGTCGTAAGGCCTCAACGCTGCAACTAAGAGATATCAACCAAAGCTCTTTCCTCCTAAAGTAAGATCCCACCTCAGGCACTAGTGTGTAATCGTCGAATCATCTCATGTAGGAGTCTCAATGCCTATGGATCGAGACACTAGCTCTGTTAGAATCACCGTGATCTGAATGAGGAAAGTGGAAATAAAAAAAATGACTAGAACATGTGTCTATAAGTACTACATATAAGGTGGAGTAGACATAGATCGTACCATGTGTCATCTCCATAGCATCGTGATCATAGTCCTCAGCTGCCGGGAGCTAGGCTCTCCCATGTCCACCTACTCCCTGTGGTCGGGGTGAACCTACTAGTTGTGGTGGCGGTAACATCTCCAATCATTTCCCACTACCAGCTACAAATGCATCTCTTATACCACGTCTTCCTGCACCCTACTAACCTCCTCGGTAGAATCTATGTCTCTGAATTGGAGTTCCTTCAATTTTCTTCTGATCGTCTGTACAGTGGGTCAGTTAGTCACGAGCTTTGGGACTCTTCCTATGGCTTGTGTAACATTGCCCACTCAAGGAATGACTGTCTCACCCTCATGTTCCCCACACAACTAATACAGAATCAAGCCGTCGTCCACCTGTTTGTTTGGTCTTCTTGGACCTTTGAGACATCTGTATTCTGCCAGCTGTATAAGACTCTGCTACATGATGACTGGTAATGTGTCTCGCTGCTGGTGACTGCTCATCAAGGAACCTCTCAACTTGGAGGGCTCTCTCTAACACCCCTGAATGAGTCGGGATGTTAAGTGAGATCATCGAAGCCTTGATCTCCCGCCTGAGTCCCTGATCGAAGGTTCAAGCCCGGAAGAATGTGTCATGCACCATATATATGGAGTTGCATGAGAGTTCATTGATGCTCGATGAGAACTGAGCCACTATCATGCGGCCCTTGTACTTCATGTAGAAGACTGGTTGAAAGGACCACCATAAGAACGGCTGGTGTCCCCACCAGTTGAAAGACTCTCACCACAGCCTCCAGCCAATCCTTAGCCGTCTGTGGGTCTGTCTCTCCCATGAACCAGGGTGGCCTCTGGCACTAAACCTCGTGAAATTCGCTCAAGCTGCATGAATCCTCTACTTTTGAGGCTAGTGGCATTAGTTCCCCAATGGGTAATGCTCTTCTTGTGCCTCCGCTGGTGATTCTATGGGAAGAGGGCCCTGCACCGAGGTCTCGTAACTCGGTGGGCTATCAGTGCGTACAATTTTCGAAACCCAATCTTGCGGTCTTCGTCAACGCATTCTAAAAAGAAACATGTGCACCATGGACAATGAGTTTTACCGGGTGTGCATATTCAAGAGATCACAAAGAAAACCCTTCAAAACAGACACACAATTTGTGTTTTTGTGCACTGAGTCAGAAATCAGAATTCAGGGTCCTGGTGTATGGATACGTTGGCCGCTGCACCAACACTGGTTTTCCTAAACTGATAACCATTCCCACTACACTTAACACTATTTCCGTTAAAAGTAATGATCATAGTAATATGTTTTATGCTAGAACCAACTCCACTGATACCAATTTTTCACAACCCATCCCCCGGGTCCCATGCCGTGACTACCCCAAACCTGCCTTCCACAGGCTAGGGGTTGGTGACTAGCACTGAAGGTGTATTCCCTAAAACTGGTAAGACATTGCCTTTATAACATATTACACCCAAAACCAAGAACAAAAGAAGATACGAACTCATGTAAACTAAATAGTAAAAAGAGTGACTACAATAAGTAATAGGGGAAAGAATACAATCCAAATATGAATGTATATGAAACTAAAAGTAAAAGTAATACTAGAACAGCTCCTGTGATCACCTTCCATGTATCCTAACTAAATGGTTGGAACATCACTCGAACGATCATCTATGCGGTATGCCTCATATAAGGTCCACCTCCGAGCCACCTCCTGTCCTAGTACTCTCGTCCTCCATCAGTGCTGTTTGTCGTCTGTACCAAAAACAACGAGCTGTGGGCATAGCCTGTGCAGGGGTGAGTATAACGACTCCGTAGGGACCCCAAGATCCTCAAGGTCCCACTAACTCCACAATGGATAAACCAAAAATCATGAAATCTACTGACAACCCATCTTAGGTATATGCCAATACTTATACCTTAGTTATCAAGCATACCAATCTCAATCATGAGGAATCATTGAGTCCAACTCAAAATCCCAAACCTCAACTATTACACAAAATAAGTAATACAAGAAGGAATGTACCGCAAAGGTATTCCACACATAAGAATATCACCGATTTATTACCACTAAGGAAAGTACCACATTGGTACAAATTCAGCTCTCACCATGTATAACTTATGTACAGTAGTAGGGATGATTATATGTAACTACTGAATCATCTTACTCGGTTAATATGTAGCCCACAAAGGATCAGTCAGTGCTGACCCACACAGGATCGGTCGGTGCTAACCCACATAGGATTTCTTGGTGCAGAACTACACATGATCACTCAGTGTTGACCCACACATGGTTGCTAGGTGATGACCCACACAAGATAACTCTTCATTCTTCAAGTCATATCCTACTACTAGGTTCCCTCACTACACTCTCTTGTCTCTGAGAGGGTCTTCTCCACAAGCCACTGGTCTATACTCCATCATCCATGAATACTCATGAAGAAGTATTCCAATGACAACCATGTCATAGGGGTCTCAATGCAACATACGGTGCATCAAGCAGACACCATGTCTGTGAGTTATTATCCTTTTAGTCCTGAGGGCCCTGTTGGATTTGTGCTGTATCCATCCAATAATTCCCCAACATTATCCAAAACTATTGTGGAGTATACCAAATGGCATGTTTTTCTCCAAGGATTCTGTGGTTATAGATGATTCATCAAAGTGATGCCAGATTCCAATGACATGACCAAAATGAGCGTAAATTGATCGTAGTGGGTCCGGGTATGGACCGAACCGGTCGGTCTGTACCATATCGACCCAGCATGGGACGCCCCAGTTTGGGTCGACCCTACCCGACCCTATTGGTGCGGCCCAGCCTGCTGGGTCTAGCCAGGCCTGCTGGGGGGCTTGGCCTTGCAGCAGTGCAGTTTCCGTGAGGGCTGCTGCAAGCCGCAGAGGACCACGAGGCGGTGCGTCCGCAGTGTGGCACGACCGCCGGGTGGCGTAGCAGGACGCGGGGTGGCCCATTGAGGCCACTGGGCAGGGCGAGGAGACCACGAGGTGGCGCGGTGAGGTCGCGGGTGGCTGCGCTGGCCGCAAATAGCGGTGACCATGGGGGGGGGGGGGGGACGGAGAAAGCCATGGGGTGGCGGTGGTCGTGGGGTGGTGTCATTGCGCCATCGCCTTCATTACGGCCGGTGGTGGTGCCAGCTGCCGTTCTCGTGTTCCACCAGTGCCAAACTCTAGTACCGATCGAATTCCCCATAATGAAGATCACACAAGAAAAAGATGAATGGCGGAGAGGTTGGGCTTTCTTTTTTGGCTCGCACCCTCCGCATTAGACTGATAGAAAACAGCTCAACAAAAACATGAATCAAGAATGTCAAACCCCACAATCCCCAATCAATGATTATTCCAAACCCACATAAAAACATCTTCTCTTTGTTTAGAATGGAAGAACATGGGAAGTATAATCTTTCATAAATAACCCCTACCTCATTTGATTTTTTGACGGAGGACGTGAGGAAGGAGATGGCGTCGTTGGTGATAGACGGATGTTGGAGACGTTGGCGTTTCCTCAATAGTCGGTAGAGATGTTCCTTTTTGGTGATCCATCGAAAGAGTTTGGAGAAGAATTCGTCGAAGCAGAAGCATTCTACATTGTTGTTCTCGTTAGAGGATGTGTTCCTCCATGTTCTCCCAAGCTCCAACCAGTGTGAACGATTAATTTCCCCCAACCCACCAAAATGAAAAGGTAGTCAATATAATAAAATATGTTGGCATAATTTTAAAATGGAAAAATTAATTAATTTTGATGCTGTATTAATGAAATGCGGGTGGTCTAATTAATTAAGGGGAACTTCAAGAGACTTCCCCCCATTTGAGTGGGAGGCTAAAAGGGGTTTTAATCTCTGGTGGTCTTCACCACTATTACCTCTCATGAGAGGTTTTTGGTTCAGTGGTCCCCACCTCCGTAACCTGAATGGGCGGTTTTATTCTAGTGGTCCCCACTTCTCAATATCCCCATGGAGTTTCAAATAAACAAAAAAATAAATGTAACACAATTTAATTTTTTTATTCTTTCACGAATATGTGGAAATATAACTTCCACCCTCGACCTACTGCCGTCGAGGTGATGGTCTCCTAAAGCAAATACCAGTGTTGTGAGTTCAACGGTGCCCTTGGATTTCAATTCCATGAACTGGTTCCAATGTTAGAAAAATGTTATTGCACGTTAAATGAACGTAACCGAAATTTTTTTTAGAAATTCATTTCGGGCACACCGGGTCTCGAAATCACGTGTCGTCAATTTTCACAGACTCGTAAAATTCCCATTTAAATAAAAAAATACATGGAAATTCTGGGTCTTTAATGATAAGGTGACCAAAAAGATTCTTACAAATTGGAAAAAATTAGTGAAATTATGTACAATTAAGAGTAATGTAATAATCAAGCTTTGATAGAGAGTGATATAGAACATGTTTAGATGAAAGTTTTCAAATAAAAATACTTAAAAGATAGTTGTATAATATTTCATTGATATCAACAATAATGATGATAATGCAACTGATTTTTTGTTATAGGACCCTTTTCCATGAGTTTTGAAATTATTTCAGTCCCTATAATACAAGTAAATATAAGATTCTATAAACACAATCTAATCATTTAGATATGCATTGAATTATTACTACTTTATTTCTTTGCACAAGTTACATCACATGGTGAAGTAATACATTCATCTATCAAATATCATCCAAATATCATTTTAATCCATTTTAATAATGGTTATCCATTACATAATATTATAATCGATCACTTTAAAAATATGTTTACTAAATTTTGAAAATAAACGTATCAAACAATATGAATTGTCCCATAATCATCACATACCCAATATGTTATTATTATGATATCATTAATTACCCTAAAACCATATTGAAAACCAGAATTCTTTCTTTATTACTAAAATATAACAATAAATATAAGATATACTTATGTGATTAAAAAATATAGTAACAACCATCAATTATATAATAAATCATGTTGTAAAAAATTCATTAATAATTTCCAAAGTATTATGTAATATCCCATTTACCATATCCATATCAACAATATTATTATTTAAAAATCATTATATCAACATTAAGAACATGGTATGGGATATGTTTCCGAAAAACATGTGTT
The DNA here is from genome assembly GCA_963277665.1 of Viscum album. Classification (NCBI taxonomy): domain Eukaryota; kingdom Viridiplantae; phylum Streptophyta; class Magnoliopsida; order Santalales; family Viscaceae; genus Viscum; species Viscum album. The sequence goes on along the minus strand of OY728120.1, from coordinate 21,222,857 downwards.
TTATAAAATATTTAACTATCTACTGGATCAAATTTCATGGTAACATTCAATATAAGAGCTTGAATCAATATTGAAATGTAATAATGTAAAAACATTATTCACATTTTATAATTCCCAAGACCCTTACCTAGTAGATAAAATTCTCAAATGAAATAATTATCGAATCTAAACATAGTTATAATAATCAATCATTTTAATCTATGGTAGTATTAAAATCAACACCATGATCCGTTTGCATATTTTGGCGTATATTACTTTGATACCTAAAATATGATTTTTGTAGTATCGCATCTCCCTGCTATTGAATTACTGTAAATTGGAATCGTTTTTCATATCGTTTTAATCAAAAGCATAGTGGCCCAACTCTCTACACATGAAATAACTGAAAATCATTTGAAAAATGTAATAATTTTATTATTTCAAAAATTATTACATTTGGGAAAATAATTCATTCCCTTCTTTCATTTGATTAAATTTTACTAGGTGTTAAATTGTTCTCATGATTCCCTCTAAAGCCATAATACTTATAATTTTTGATTTGTTATCAAATTACACTATGTAACATCCTTGATATTTATATAATAATACATTTTAATAAATTTTAATATTTATACACAAAATATTTATTTTATGTTAAAGTAGTCTCATTGTCCTATAGTGTACTCAACACATAACATTAGGTTCTTCCGAAATCATATGTTTCACAAAATATTTAGTTACACAGAAAAATAACAAAATAAAAATATTATTCTATAAAATGGTATTAAATGTATAGACATTTTATTGGTAGTAATGTACATAACTAAATAAAATAAGATTATACATGTTTGTTAAGTGTTTTTATGTTAATCAAATAAATATTATAGTCTTCAAATTAAAATGAGTCCATTTTAATCATAAAATACTGTATTATTTTTAAAAGGTTGTTTTACAACATTTTGATGGAGAACCCTTTTTAAACTAGTTTTTGTTAATTTAATATATTCTATTTGACAAAATAAACTTATATGATTAAATAGGGTCCTCAGAATTTATTTCAGTTGAAAGTTTTGTATTTTTACTGATAAAATACAAATTTTAATGAATAGTGGATAATAATACATTTTAATTCAAAACAATATTTTCATATAATTTAATTAAATAGTCATATTTTCTTCTTAATTGGTTTTAATTTTCAATTAGATTGTTATTTTTATCATATAATCCATTTTTGGTCAATGGAAGTAATTTTACGTTGAAATTGGACAAAAACACATGTTAATCATTTGATTATATTATACTTCTTAAAAACCCACATTATGGTTTTGACAAAAGTAATTATTCATAAATTATTTTCCTCCAGCTATATGTTTTAAATTTGGAAAAATTGATTCCATATTTGGAATCAAAAGATAAAAGTTTTGTAAATACGTACCTTTTATATTTGGACATTATGACTAGTAACTTTAATATTTATTTTTATTTTCCATGGTTAAAGGGTAAATCTCATAAATAAGGGTAAAAATAATATTATAATATTATTAAACTACCAAAAAACGTGTCCCAATCATATTGTATGAGATATGGCTGACCATGATCATCCTTAGGTTTATTTTAGGACCCCATGTAGCCACTTGGGTGTGATAATGACACGTTATAAGAGAAATATTACCAAAACATGTATATTTTTAATTTAACAATTTTAATGTGGGGTTATATAATTGGTATATTTGACTATATATAGTCATTAGATAGAAAAAATGATTTCATATGTCATGGTATTTTATTTATAAATTTTTTACAATAAATAAATAAATTTATTTTTGACACAATGAGGATACAATTATTACCTTATTAATGAACGATCCAAATAAATGATATTATAAATTTTAAAATAAAAGTAATTTGAAATTTTTTATTTCACCCACTAATTTTATGGATGATTTATACATGTGATAATTTATATAATAACGGTTTTTGGAATTAATCATGTTTTTATGACTTTAACAAAAATAAATTTCACATTTTTTTCAAAATTGACCTAAATGAGTTTTTAAAAGAAATACTATTTATTAAATGATAAAATTGTCATAAAATTGTCATATTATACCCAATGATATATATAATGTTATAAATATCATTAATTACACCCTTGAGGATCTCTTTGTATTTTATAAAAACCATATCAACCATATAGTGTAAAAATAAATGAAGACAAGCTAAGAGTTAATTTATCTAAACAAGGGTTAAAACAAAATATTAATGTTAAATTTCTGATATAAAACTATATAAAACCTATTGGATCAGAGGATATTTGCCAATAACCATATTATCCTTTAAATATATCACATATTAACTATTATTAATCGAAAATCAATTAATAATAAAATAATATTTCAATACATTACTAAAGAGCTCCTCCTCCCTTTAATAAATGGCCACCATCTCTACCCATATACTCACACGCCTCATTCAACATTTATTCCCATATTCTTCTCAAATTATCTTCCAAAATAACTCCCTTATTCCTATAATCCATAAAATTTTTATAATGTAACTTTTGGCATCCTTTTTTCTCTAATCAAAAGGACTATCCCTATTTAGAGGTAACGTTTTCTCTTAAGCTCCTTTTAATTATATTCCTTATCCAACCCATAAAATCTAATTTCAATATTATTTGATACTAAAACCTGTATCAGAAATATAATAAGATGTTTTGTGCCTTTTTAGGGTTAAACATACACACACCTCCAACTAATGGATGAAGAATATATTGTTTCTAGGTATAGAGAAATACTCCATCACAAAACTATGATAGTTCAATTTTCTCCTACCACCTCTCATGGTGGCCATTATCATGGAACATTATTTATATATGATATATATATTATTTATATTTCATTAATCTTCTGAAATTTTAATTTTTAACATACCACATTGCTTTCAATGTTGTGTAAATCAGATAATTTTGTTTGGGGAAGTGTGGACTAACGCCCCCTTAAGGCGATGTGACTCATTCTAGTTATACATGGAACATATAAAGGATGGATTTATTAAAAATATGATAAATAAATGAAATAAATAAAATTATTGATTTTAGTATATATTTATATCATTTTATTATTATTCTTTTAGAATGAAAATTAATTCAAAATAGTGTTCATGTGTACATACGTCCTACTGTCTCCATAAAAGTTGCATTTAATTTCTTATATCAAAATATTATTTATATTATAAATACATATATACTATATATATATGCTATTAAAATAATGAATAATAATCTGGAGATGTTATAATTTTTACTACATGGACAATTTACATCCATTCCAGTTAATTTTCGACTGAAGTACCGAATATTGACCAAACAACCAATATGAACTTAAATAATTATGTAATTTTTATAAAATGGTTATGGTACATTCACATTATACAGGTGGTTCAGTGATAATGAAAATATGGGTGGTTATGTGATAATCCAATGATGGGTTTTTCCGTGCTAAACCAAGGATGTGTGGTTATGTTATAACCTACATTGAATTTTGTATCGATGTATGTCGTATGGCTATTCCATTTAGTGATATGTGTGGATGCTGACCATATGGTTATTCCATTTAAGTATTTTTCATGTATCAAGTTAAATTTATATGTTATATGTGGAATTAAATTGTATTTATGGTTATATTTTGGTTACAAATATGTTACACAATGATCTTATATTCAGTGATGTGTTTTTTCTACTCCATGAAGGTGAAATTATTACATTTTGATAAAGTATTAAATATTTAAATTGTTTTACAAGAATAATAGTTTTCATTATTTATGTATCCCTTATAGATATTTTTTTATCATCCAACATATTCAAATGATTTTCAGAGGACTTAAATAAGAATTGTGTCAATGATGGGATCATAGAAATGTCATGATGTTTAAACATGAAATAAACCATGTTCATTTTATAATGATTCTGTTATATGAAAAAACATTGGATAGTGAGTAGAAGTGAATAATTGTTATATTTATGATTTTATGTAAGTTTTATGACCTAATTCTATATAGCCCTAAACCGAAAAAGATGATTGAGGTGATTAGAAGTAAAATTATTGACTTAACTCAAGATTGCATAATGTGTAAGGATAGGGCCTTGTAGTTTGTGTCTATGATCGATTTAGATAAAATTAGAGGAAAGTGTGTTATTTTTGTATAAGTTAAAAGATGTATATAACTATAATGGTAAGCATATTGGAATGAGTCTTAGTTATTTTAGGAATATTTAATGAGTTTGAGATAACATGGATGAGTATATCATTGTTTTTATCTTCCTAATATGATAATATATGATTATTTTACATATATACTCACACTAACATTTTTTATGTCAATTAATAGATCTTATAGGTAGCAATGTAATAATGGATGTGGAGTAAACATTGGTGGTTTCGTGAAAAAGGAACTGAATGAAATTGGAGCTACAATGAGAACTATTCTTGATATTCTAAACAAAATATCTGGAGACATGATAGACCACATGACCTTGGTTATTTTTATAAGGCATCATATATATAAGAAATGAATCCTTGTGGAAGTTCAGGTAATAATCATAAAGGTATGTATATTAAACATCCTATGTGACATGGTTGTGGAATGGAACACCACAGTAATTGTATTAATGATATGAGATGATTTAATAGATGTGGAAATTATAGTTATAAAGTAATATCATACCAATGATAAAGGAAGCGTTCAGTAGACTCTAGGAAAGGTAAAGATGTTATTTATGAGTTATGAATTGAATGTTTTAAATATAGGTAGTATTTTTATTATTATAATTGATATGCAATGAATATGGATATATAATTGGAACATCAAGAACCTAAAAATATATTTTTATAAATACCTAATGTTATTCCAATTGATTAATAGGAAATTAAAATATACATATGAAATGTATAGATTATTTATTGTCTCATTATTTGAAATTATTCAACATTAGTACATGATTAATGTTTTCTATTTGTTGGAAATAAGTATTAATGAATCATATGTAAAATTTGGCTTAGGGTATAATGAATAACATTGAATGATTATGAAGTCTATATATAAGGGATTAAAGAGTTATGATAAATTTTTGGATGATGAATTTTTTAAAGTAGAAATGCACTTTTGATGATGAGATTACTTTGGATGAATATTTCAAGTATGTGTAACCCTATAATTTATTATATAAAAATGTATTTGTGGAAGAATTATCTATTATTTTGTGTATATAGTTAAATTGTAATGGATATCTTTTGTATAGTAATTTATTTTGAGGTAATTATGAGATATTACTTTTTTGGATGCAAAATGAAGGACATGAGATAAAAATTTATATTAAAAATGTTGCGGTAGTTTTTTAAGATTTTATTTCATTTTGGGAAGGATATAAGAATTATATACGTTTAGAAAAATTACTACCAATATGAAGGGTGATAAAAAGTCATGTCGTACTGGGCCATGGGGATCAAACCCACAACTGAAGTACAACAAGGCTTTATCACCTACCACTATCCTAAGTGAAGTCCTTGGTTAGTATGGATATTACTTTTTTGTTTAACTAGTTAATGGATTAACAATATGTTCATTTTGGAAAATTATTATTTTTTCAAATGGATATTATTTGTATTGAAATATGATTTGGGGATTATGTGTTAAATTTTATTTTAGAAGGAATTCACTATTTTAGGAGACCATTATGATAATTTTAAACAGATTAATAGGGAAATTTATTTTGACGAAAAATATTAAATTATTTTTGGAGGAAATTTATTATCTAATAACGGACTTTTGGTGATTTTGAATATTTATGGAAATCATTTAACTATATTAATGAATATGTGATTTTGGAAATTATTTTTGGTAGGATTTATTATGAGTTGTTGATGTTATTTAGAGGTAAATGTTAAAATTTATCTTGGAAGAATATGTTATAAAACCCTTCTCAATTATGTGTTTCATACATAGTATAGATTATTTTTGAGGAATTATATGGAAAATTATTTTTTGAATAGTCTATGATAGACATTGGTTGTTACTATTGAATTTTAGAGATTAAAAGTAGTCTTCTTTCTTATAAATGATTATAATCTTTGGGGAATTATCTTATTTTATCTTAGCCATTTTTGTTTTAATTATTTATTCAAGATAGGATGAATAGATAGTTAACTGTTTTTGGAATATTTGATTATATAGAAGTGGATTTTTGTGCTTTAGGTGCGGCCACGACATCATCAATACTCTTTTATTAGAGAAAAGATGAGTTTTTGTAATAAATTTATTAAATTATAAATATTTAATTTACTATTATTTATGTTTCCTTATGTTCATAGTAAATATAATAAATAAGTTCCTCATATTTATAAAATAGATCTTAAAAAAATATTTTCCATTTATTTTTCCACAAGCTATCTCAAATACTATTTATCCCATCACATGTTTTTGGTTTTATTATTATTAACTTCCATTGAATCAAGTTTTCTATAACTCTCCACCCGAACAAGATGGTCAGTTTTTCATCCATATATATGTTTTCCTACAAAGAATCCAAGTTTGTGTTATCATAGGTGGTCTTTTTTCATCTCTCCCATTATTTTAAAGTAGTAGTTTTATTCAATCATTTATGATGTTGGATTTTCAATGATGTTACCAAGGAAAATATTAAATTTTTTAGGGCACAATATCCAAAAGGGTGGAAGGATGTTACATCCCCTGTATTTATAGAAAAATAAATTTTCATGTCAAATAATATTTTTTAATAATAAATTATTTTTTTGTTAAAGTGGTGGTTTTGTTTGATAGTGTACGCAACACGTAACAATATTTTTTTATCGAAATCTTTATGTTTCCCACAAAGTTGAGTTATAAAAAAATAATACTTTAATAATATATTTATATTAAATGGTATTTGATGCCTACAAGTTTTATTGGGGAGAATTAATAGAATTAACTTTAATATGATTACACTTCTTTAATATATTTTTTTATGTTAATAAAATAAATTTCAGAGGCTAAAATGAGAATGAATCATTTTTTATACATATAATTCTATAATATTTATAAAATTTTGTTTTACCTCTTTTTATGGGTAACCATTACTAAATCAATTTTTTCAATTATATTTTTCTATTTGATAAAATAGTCTTATTTTCTAGATTCACTTCGTAAAAATTAATTTTTTAATGAAATTTTAATATTTTTCTGATAAAATCTATAATTTAATGAATTGTGGATAATACTGTATTTTTAATTCAAAACTGTATATTTATCTAATTTAATTGTATATATATATTTCCATTTAATTGGTTTTATATTATAATTTGATTTAGTATTTATCAATTAATATAATTTTTGTAGTTGGAAATAATACAACAATTAAATTAGACAAAAACACATGTCAATCATTTGATATTTTTTACTTCTTAAGAACCCAGTTTCTAGTTTTGAAAATAGGACTTAATTGTAATTTAATTTATAGAAATTCCGTGTTTTGAATTTTGGAAAATGGATTCCATATTTGGAATCATAAGGTAGATATTTTTTAAATACATACCTTTTATCTTTTGACATTATGAATAGTAACTTGCATAATTATTTTTATTTACCATGGTTAAAGGATAAATCTAGTAAATATGGGTAAAAAATAAAAATAAAATAATATATAACTACCTTAACATATGTCCTAATCTTATTGGTTGACATATAGACATGTGGTAGCATCAATGGTTGGATTTTAAACCCCATGAAGTAACTCAGGTGTGATAATTACATGTTATAATAATTAATTTATAGTAATGAAAAATATAACATAAACATATATAATTTTACTAAAACAATTTTATGGTGGGGTTTTATATTTGATATCATTGAATATAAATATTTATTAGAAATCTAAAATTCTTTCTTACATCAAGTGATTTTATTTAAAAATTTTGGACATTAAAAAAATAAATTTATTTATGACAGAATGACGATACAATTATTAACATATTAATGAATGATTCAAATAAATGATATTATAAATTTAAAAATAAATGTAATTTGAACATTTGGATACCATACATGAATTTTTGTGATTTATTACATGCTATATTTTTTTTATGTAGTTATTTATAATTAACAAATTTGTTATGACTAACAAATATTAATTAATAAATGATGTCAAAATTGGCAAAAATGAGTTTTTAAAAGAAATACTATTTTAAATGATATAATAGCCATAAAAAGTTTATATTCATCCAAATATCATAGATAATGTTTAATACTTCATTAATAATAAACTTCTGGTTCTATTTTCATTTTATAATATATATATTAATCTTATAGTGTAAAAATCCATGAAGGCATTGTAATAGATAATTTAATTTACTAAGTGTTTATTCCAAAATAAAAGGTTAAATTAGTCATCTAAACTTGTCTAAAACCTATAGGTTGAATGGATTTAGGTCTATCATCATCTAATTATTTAAATATATCTGTTTTTAGTTATTTTAAATAGAACATGAATTTATAATTAAATAATATTTCAAGAGTCTCCTAAAGTCCCCATCCTCCCTCTTATAAAAGGGAACCACCTCTGCCCACATACTCACACATTTAAAGACAATTATCTTTTCCCAAATTCCACTTAACTAATCTCCCAATATCTGTGTCTTATATCAAAAATCCCTAACAGTGGCATAATGGAACTCAAGGAAGCCTTTTTGATCAAATCAAAATGAGTTACCCGATTTTGGGGTACCATTTTCTCTTAAACTCCTTTCATTTAATATAATTATCCAACCCCCTAACCTCTCAATATTACAATACTTTAAAAAAACACCAGTATCCTAAAAATATTATTTTTTATGCTATGAATTGACCTACAGTTTCACCCAACTATATTAAATGGATATAAAACATATTGTTTCTGTGAATGGTGAACTAATACCTCATGAAACGATGATTGTTCAATTTTCCCCAACCACCTCTCAATTTAGAAAATATGATGTAATTGTATTTATATATTATATATTATATATTTATATTGTCTCTATTCATCTATAATTTCAATTTACAGCATACCATTTTTCTTTTTTTGTGTAAATACAATAATTTTGTTTGAGGAAGTTTGGACAACTACTCCCCACAATGCGATGTGACTCGTTCCCATTATATAAGAAACATATAAAGGATTTTATTAATAAAATTATGACACATAGATGAAATAAATATAATACCGGTATTATAATATACATTTATATCATTTGATCATTATTCGTTTAAGAAGACAAAGAAATGAATGTAGCATTCATGTGTACGTGAGGCCTACCATCTCCATGAATGGTGCATTTCATATCCTATATTCAAATATTATTGAATCATAAATAAATATATACTGAATATATATGATATCTAAATCATGGATAATATTATAGAGATGATGGAGTTTTGACTATTTTGACAATGTACATCAAAACAACTTTATTTTCGGCTCAAATGCTGAATATCGAAAAAAGGGCTGATATAAACTTACATAATTATGTAATTCATACAAAATAGTAATAAGTTATGTAAAATTAATAATAAAATCTCAAAAGGTTGTCATGATATTTTAAATTAACATTATTTTATTATTCATGAACATAACAATTGTACGTGATGAGTCAGACTCATGGTGGAGGATTTCATCTCAATATACATACAGTGAGGCATATTATAATAATATACACCACCTTCATTTATATGTCTTATAATTAACCCCTTAGACCTTTAATTCAAAGGGAATGTTTTTTCAATGAATTATTTTACTAAGTTACAAAAGGAATGTTTTTATCATATGTGGCAAAATAGATTCTCAAATGTTGTAACCATTATTTTAGATTTGGAATCTTCTATACACATTAATTTTTTTAAAATGAAAATAAATACCTTATATACTTTTTGGTGGTTTTTTATTGAAAATGGGTTTGAAATTGTATTTACTATTTCAAATATCTTCATTTTATTTCTTGTGATTTCAAATTAAATTGTAAATGTGAAATGTTGATAATGGAATGTTTTATGTGTTGTTATTATATAATGGAGCATGGAAATTTGAATGGTGGATATGTGATAATCCAAAGATAGTAGGTTATGTGATAAAACAAATATGGGTGGTTCCATGATAAACCAAGTATGGTTAGTTAGGTTATAACCTCCAATACATATGGAATGGAAGTCGGTAATATTCCTATTCAATTTAGTGTTAATTGTGGATGTCGATCTTATGGTAATTCCATTAAGGTATGTTTATGTCACAAGATACATTTATATTATTATGTTGATTTATATGGGATTTATTGTATTATTTTGGATACAAAAAGGGTAAGCAATGAGCTTATATTTAGGGTTGTTTGTTGACACTTTTTAATGGGGAAAATTATAACATTATGATATAGTATTCATGGTTTACATGTTTTCACAAGACTAACAGTTTTCATTACTCATGTATCCATTACTGATATTTTTATTCTCATCCCATATATTAAAATGCTTTAAAAAAAACATAAAGAATAATAGATTCACGGATGGGATCAAAGAAAATTCATGTTGTTCAAACATGAGATGAACCATGTTATTTTTTAAAATTTTATATTTTATGAAAAATATATGATAATGATTATATGTTTCTACTTGTAATATTAATTTTTTTATATTTGAGTTATGACCTAATCATCTAATGTTCTAAACCTAAAAAGAACCTCGATGTGATAAAAAGTCATATTACTTAGTTAAATCAAAATAGTATAATGTTTAGGGTTGGGGCCTTATACACTATGTACTCATATGATTAGAATTATTTTGAAACATTTTACCTTTAAAATATTTTACAAAAAACATAAATGATATTATCCTTCATACTCATCAGATCATGTGCATTGGTGATGTTTAAAATTATTATACTATGTTTCATTTCTATATGATGACATAGACTTACTTAGATCATATCATGTATAATCAAAAAACTAGTTAAATTAATAACATAAATTGAATCTCTTATGTATATCATATATCAAGATCATAATCATCATTACATTGTATGTTCACATATATTTCTCCTTAAATACTTCCTTAATATTATGCTATATATTAAATTATTTCCTAAATCTATTATTTAGTGTCTCTTTAATCCTCCATTTGTTACCAACTATATCTCCCAAACCACAATAATTTCAAAGCCGATATCTACTACATTTACATTTATATTATTACAAGGATTCATATCCTAAAGGACTAAAGAGTTATGAAGTCAATGTATACTGGATACATACCTGTTTCATATATTAAAAATTAAAAACCTAATCAAAAAATAATTTTTTGTTTGAGTATACATTTACACCAAGATAGTGTATCCTTTCATATCATTCTTATTACACTTCTTGGATTCCTGGGGAAAAGAAAAAAATAATGGTGAGGTCAAATGCATTGTATAGATATATGTATATATAATTTAATAAAGAATAAATAATAATAATCAATATGTAATGGTGAATAACTGAAAAAAATTCATTTAGGAAACCATATAAGGAATAACAATATGGGTCGGTAAATAACTAAAGAACATTCCATTTACACATTAAATAGATAACTAAATACATCCAAAGAAAATAGAAAATTAGAAATTTCCTTGTTAAATAATAACATAATAAAAATGAACACTATTCTTGATTATTGGATGCTATGTTTTATAGGTACATGGTGACATTACCATCATGATCTACTCTCAAGGCTATTTGAACAACTCTGAAATGGCCAATTGATTCGTCTCATAAGACTACTAGTGCAATAATGAGTTTGTATTAATTATTCCATGACTGAGGCAATACCAATATATTATTCATGAAAACTAATGAACAATTTTTGTATCCAACCAATTTCATCACATGAGACTACTTATGTGTTAAGGGGAAATCTATAACCATTCCCCACCCATGTGGTACCTATCTGAAGTATTCCTCTTATATTGAATAATAAATATAATTAAAAATCATTTTAACTTATCATAAAATATATTTATTGAATAAGTAATACATATATTTCAAAAATTTAATTGTGGATGCGGAAAAATTAAATTTAAATCTTATCCCACTATCATGGTGAGGAAGCTTGGTTTTAAAGTGAAAATGTTCAAAAGGCCATTAGGTTATTATATCTAAATCAATTATTAAAACGATACCAATGACATAAATTGTATTAATTGATATTTTATACATATTTTATGACTCTAAAAGCAACATAAAATAGAATTTATTATTAATAATTTTTTAAACAAAAATGTAGATGTTTACTAAAATGTAGTATTTTACATTATTCATCAAAAAATGAATCCTATCAAATAAATACCAAAAATTCAAATTATGATATGTTGGGAATTAAAAATTTGATAGAATTTTTATATATGGATAAATAAAATTTATAAAAATGTCAGAATTTAGTTTTAAAATTGACGTGACATTATATATCGGTAAAAATAGCTTTAGAAAAAATATTGTTTGTTTAACATAAATAGAGATTTTTTCTTTTGTTATCGCCTTCAAAATTTTTGGATGAAGGTAAATTAATTATTTTTAATATAAAATATAAACAAAAATATATCATAAATTATTATGATAATATATAAACACTTAATCATGTTCTTATATGTCTTATACTAAATCAAATGAATTCACAATTGTGTATAACACATGAAAACATAGTGTTGGAAATAAAATACTATATAAAAAAATTAAATTTATTAAAAACTAAAATTTTTATAAATAATATGGGTGTTACATGATTCAATTTTGTGCAAAGGTATATATATATGTTAAAAATGAAGCTGAATTAACTATTTTATGGATGAATTATTGAGAAGATATACACAACATGATGTTGAGTTACTATGAAAAATGAATATCAATATAGAAGAAGAGGAATTAAAAATTATTGATTTGATTAAAATAATTATTAAATTAATGTAAAACTATACATATTTTTATATAGAAAAAATATAGATTTTGGATTTTTATAAAGTATATATGTAGAAATTTCTAATTTTTAATGATAGAAGATTATGTTTCTCTAAGATATGATTGAGTTAGAATAATGGAAACAGAATTATTTGATGGAAAAATATGACTATATTCAATTGTTTCCCTAGATAAATATGGAAATACTTGACAATACAACTGTTATTTGTTATATATCCTATCATATATTAGATTATCCATTTGAATATATAAATATTTAGTAAAGGAGAATTGATGATAATATTATTAATTATCAAAGGAATATTTTAAGGAAAATGTCCATAGTTAAAATTATTGGATATATTGATGATCATCCAATGTAAAAAAATACTCATGTATTTTAAATCAATTTTGTATATATTTATTAAATAATTTGTAACATGGTTTTGATGATCCATGATGTAGTTTCAGAATAGTTAGTTTTGAATGATATCATGAAAAAATAGATTGGTGGAAGAAGGTTAAAGAAAATGTTATTGAAGGATTTGATGGTGAGAAAAATTTAATAATAAATGTTTTTAATATGAGAGCTAAATTATTTTTATAAGAATATAGTTCTCAAATAAGTCATGATGAGTGAATTTATATGAAGTGGCTAGATAAAAAATGAGTGGAATTGAACATTATTAATTCTAGAAATAGAAAAGGAAAATTATATGTTTCCAGAATAATATTAGAGAGTAAAGTGATGTGTTCAAAAGGAATCATGTCTATAATCAAAATATAAATAACAATAATATCATGTATAGTGAGTCCACATTAAAAATATGTCAGTAATTATATATGATTTTAAAAAATAAAAAATAACGATTTATCATAGTGATGAAAGTATAATTTATTGTTCTGGATGTAGTGAAAGGTAGAAAAATTTATAAAAATTGACACATAATAATTGTAACAGAAGTCTATTTTATGATTACATGAAAAATGTAAGAATAATTCAAATATAAAAAATTATAAATGTAAAATTATTTGGATCTAGTATAAGTATAGTGTGAATGAAAAGATGAATTGGATAGATAAGAGGAGATGTGTGATCCTATATTGGTGATGTGTTGAAGATTAAGATAGGGGCGATGAGAAAGATTTAAATTTTAAACTAATCAATTGTTTGAAACATAATTTTGATTATGTTTATCTATACATCATGATATAAATATCAAGAATTTTACATCAATATTCGAACAATTATTTTATGATGTAGTGAAGAATATTTATATAAATTAGAATTTGATTAATTCTTAATCCACATTGATTTATCATAAAAACAGAATATTGAAAATATCTTACATGAATTATTATAATGTTCAATGAGATTAATTTTAGGTTCTGAACCAACCAAAATTTAATGAATTTTAAATATTTTTTTATTTTAATATAAATTTTGGACCCATTAAAAAAATAGATAATGATATGGAGGTGATAGAAAATATAGAGAGTAGTAAACCAATGTTCTCTAAAAGCTCCCTTAGTCAATGAACTATGTCCGAATTTCATATTCTTAAAGACACTTTGTAGTTGAGAAAAATATATTACAACAAACATATTCAAGTGGATATTCTATTTCAATGAATAATTTTCTTGGGTGAACAATATCATATATATATAAGAGTAAGTTGTGATATGTCTAATTTTTATGAAAAGTGATTTGGATGTATAAAATATTTAGAAGATAAGTAGATTCATAAAATAACAAAATATTATGATTTTTTATAATGTCAAGGAGGAATAAAAATTTGTATTGATTGATAATAATGTACATTATAATTCTAAATATTAATTATACAAGGTTGATGTGTATAAATTTGATTTTATTTACCAACTGGTATTCATAGACCACTGTCAACGTAGATGATCTACATTATTTAAGTACTGATATCTAGGATAATATTGATGATCATGTGAATATGAAATAAAGGGGGACATTGAATACTAGAGGGATATAGTATAATCATATCCAAATGAATATAATCATGAAATTTGACCCTGTTAAGGACAATGACTTCTTAATCATTATGTATGTTACCTTCCATACCCTTGTTTTTGTCGAGTAAACAATGATGCCTTCTCAACATTTATAATCACTCCAATTTATTAGTTGTAAAATATCTGTCTTAAACTAGACTTTTATATGGTAATAATTAAATACCAATATTAGGGTTTAACCTTCTAAAAATACCACTGTTTTATTGTATTTACTTTTTTTCGTGCATTTAGTAAAAATGTTTAGGTTAATATATAATATAAATCAATTTTAATAATTGTGTAGGTTTAAAATAAAAAATTGTAAAGATTTATTTTTATTGAATTAATAAAATGTTTTCTATACTATTTTTCCCCACCTCCCCCTCACACTGTGTGACTCCATGATCAATTGGAAACACCCTTAAAAAGATTCATAGTTAAATAATATTTTCACCAAATCATTAATTTTCCTATAGTACATTAGTCCAATAGTTTTATTTCAAAAAAATCACCACCTCCACCAACACCCCTGAATACAATGAATGTCTATTAATTGAGATAAAATGTACTTAAATAAAATCAATATAATTTCTGATTTGGAAACATCGACTAACTATCGATAAACACATATCCCTTAATTTATTTATATTTTTAGATATCATATGGGATTTACAAACTATTACTTTTTATAAAAAATCCATTAACGCATAATAAAATATTTTTCCATCAACAATGTTGAAGTTTCACATGGGTTTTAATGTATTAATACCCTATAACACGTCCACTATTATACCAGACTGAGGTGAAATATATGATTTGTGTTAAAATGGTAATGAATTCCCATATTTTTCTAGATAAATCTATGAAATATTAATAACAAGGTTTGTGTTAGTGGGATTTATTTCTACTCAGATTATTCAGTACTCTGAATACCACAGTAGAAATATTCAATGTGGAGTGGATCCTCCAAAAAAACACCATTCACACTGAATTAGTGGAATAATGTCTTGAAACCATACATTACATGTAGATATAACATTTAACTCTCCCAAATATATATTTTTACAAACCTAGCAACCAAATATTGAATACAAATATGGGAAAATTATTAGTTATTCCACAATTCAACCCCTAACCAATACCTCTTTGATACAAAATTTTAAGGAGGATATATCAAAATATTAATATGATATTTAATGTAATAATTGATGCAATTAAAATATTTATTAAGTGAATTAACCAAAAACACTTGTTATCCAATATGAATATCAATGCATCCCATATGTGATACAACTCTCTTGGTAGGAACTAATCATCCAAAAATTGTATAATCAACCTACCAAGGCGCCTAAATATAAACGAAAAATTATTATTAGAGTATATGTATTATTGGAATGCATGGTTTTCCAACCTGGAAGTATCGTCTAATTCTAGTTTAGGAAATCCATTTGTGGTATACACTAATGTAGAATAAAAGTTATCAAGAATGAACTTTGGATGATTTTATTCCTTAATGGATGTGATTAAAAGAACATCTCATCAATATTTCAAGAGAAGAATCAATATATTGATAAAATTTAATGGTTTCCTATGTTTATGAATATAACAAGAATAACCATTTCAAGAATTAATTTTATTGGAATCCTTGAGTAGTACCATACTCATTCCATTTACTACTATATATAGATTTTATATACCCTTGATTAATATAAAGAATAAAAATCATAAGTTATTCAAAAACATTTCAACGATAATAATTCAACTGGTATATTAACATGTTTTCAAGGAAAATCTCTAACTTTAAATATTTTCATTGATAGTTTATGTATCCATTCAACAAATAATAGAAAAAAAATTATATGGAAACTTTCTAATAGGTTATAAATATTGAATAAGAGAGTTAAAAAAGTCATAAAAAATTAAGTGTCCAAAAAATTAGAATTTTATACAATTCTAGCATGATATATTTTTATATTTATACATCATGATCTTTAAGGATGAGTTTTATGTATTTATAATTAACTATAAACACACTATAAAGTTTTGAAAATTCTTTAATAAACTGAAATTCCATAAAGTGAAAATTGTTAAAACCATGGATGAACATTAGTTGGACCCCTATAAAAAATAATGTGGTTGGTAAGTTATTAAAAATCATTTCTTCTAAGAAGTCATCATTTCTATCCATAGATTAATATACAATTATGTTATTGGTAGAACCACCACATAATCCTGATCGACATTGCTAAAATTTTTTTATTCCTTATTCATATATACAAAAATATAATGAGGAGTAGTGGAAATAAGAATTTACATTATTGATGAAAAAATATAAATAAGTTACATGACTATGTTCCAAGATATTTATTATCATTCATATTGCATTATATGATAATAGTCCTCGAGATCAATATGCCTAATAATGAATTTCTTGATGAATACCCCCAAATAATATAATTTTTATTAAATATTGGACCAATCCATTATGAATTTCATTATCTTCCAATATATACCCCAAAAACTCGTGAAGGAAAGTAATGTAACATTGGATGGCCAAGAGGAACACTTGACACAGACAAATTCCACCCATCGAATTGAATAAGGGGAATGTCCAAAATTTCCAAAAAAGGTGACAATTTAATAATGTATTTCCCACGAAATTAATTATCAAGACAATAGTTATCATCCTGGAATGTCTAAACTAGCATGTCAGGACCTCAACTAATTTTTTATCTCCATTTGAAAGAATTTATGAATTAAAATAATATCAAATGTATTTAAAATGTTGTTTATATGTTAATAAGAATGAATTAGAATACACATGGGTCCCTAAACCAATATATACTATTATTGATTAAATGACACTACTATTGAGAGCATGATCACCAACCCTAAAATGGATCCCTCTTCAAATAAAGAAGAATAGTATTCTACATTAAATGTTATTCAACAGATATGTTTATGATTTTTTTCCAACACCATTCTTTTGAGGGGATATTATGGATGTTGTATAAGAAATAATGGATCAACCATGAATAATGATTTAATTACATAATTTGCCTTTAATTATATTGAAATAAGAATAATGGAAATGAAAAAGCCTTAATATTATCCTATTCCAATTAAATCAAGTGATACCCTTTCCACCAATTTATCATTTTATTGCCTCTATGGGACAACATGTATTTGAAAATTAATAAGACATATAATACCAAATGCTTCTAAAAGTAATGTTTTAATGGAACTATCAAACTATAATCTAGTGTAGTTATCCTAAAATCCCGACAACCTATATAACCTTATGATGTGAATAAAATTATCGTAGAAACCCAAGGATATTTGCTTCAAAATATGAATTATTAATCATTTTTCAATAATTTCATCTTGAATATCACTTTCTCCAATCATTACATATACAAGTAATGTAGATTGGAAATTATGAATTCTCTAACACAATTATTAGTGTTTAAAAATGAGTTAGTTATAAATGGATGAAATCACTTCAACAATTCACTTACTTCAATAATATCATTTTAATAAAATTAATTTCCAAATAAAAAAACATAAGGGTACATTAAGAACCATTATATATCTAGTGTGATAAATGATGTTGAATTTTTCCAAATATTAGTGGGTAATGGTTCAGGGATCAATATCATCTAATCTCAAACCATTATACATATGAAATAATAACTGAATTTTTTATCATTAATAGTATTAAAATTTGGATGTTTTGATAAAATCAATATCAATCCTTGAGAATTTTCATTTAGAGTTTCTAGTTCGGAGATCATTTTTTTGGAACTGGATTTAAATTTCTTAATCAGCATATAATATGCATAGTATTTTTAGATAGGCCATGGATTATATACATGTGGTAGTGTTAATATCATATAAAAAATTTATGGAGTACTCATTGAATAGGGATGTGTATGTGCTTCATAGAGATATATATCCTATTTACACATGTCTGAATTGTTCCACTGTTACTGGGTATTATTTGAAAGTGGTAATAAAAACCAAAATGGAATACATAAATAATGAGGAAGCACCACAAATAAAAAAGTCTCCCTCATAGACCAATTAAAATATTTTGTGGAAGGATTCATTTTTAAAATTCATCACATTTTTGTAAAAAAGTTAACCATATAAGAAAAACTTATACTCCAAGACAAAAGTAAAATACATATAGAATAATATCTTGTCATATATGGTTCTATAGTATGTTCTCAATGAACCACCTTCGATAATATTTAATGTGAGTCAACCTATTAAAATCACGTGATTGGGCCCGATATTGTGTATTTATTTTCAAATTATATTATAATTAATAAAAAATAAACATTTTGAGGTATTTATAAATAATGAACTATAACTAGAACATGATATTGGGCATCAGATCCACCACCTCTACAAATAAAAACATTATGTAAATGAAAACCCCTTCATTATGCTCTAATTATTATTATACTAATTATATTTCCCCTAATAAATAATACATGGAGAAAACACCTTTTTTAATGTACAAGAGGTTGAATATTTATCTATCACACTTAAAAAAGGAAATAGGACTAGGATGATCCTCGTCTTGATTTTGGATAAGTTTTAAGGGAAACTATTGATATTCCAAAACAAATTTATTTTATATTGATGATGAAATATGGGCTATGTTAACTAGTGGAAACTCATTGAGTTAAGAGGCTTAATAGGTAAATTATTCTCTAAAAAGGCAAGACCAAACCTTACATACTACATTTTCTTAAACTATAATAGATTAAATGATTTCATGATGTCCATTTCTATGTTAATCATTTTAATGTTAACATCACTGATACATGAATTATTATCTATGAACTGGTGAAAGAGAATAAATAAACTGGCGAGATGAGGATTTATTAGAGGATAATGATATATAAAATAAATATATCTCACATAATCAGTTGTAATGTATCCCATGGAGGGAAACCCATTAATCCACTATATGAAATTTTTGAAGTGGTCTAGTGGTTCTGTTATTCATAAATTCATTTTTATTGAATAATATAGGACATTACTTAAAACATAAAAATTTATATCTATTCTCTCACATCAATCCAATATAATATAGTCTCAGTAATATGTCAATAACTTGACATTTATTTTTGATGTGTTATAATATTATATTATTTAGTCATTTAATTTGTATATAATAGGGAAATCAAAGTGAATGAAATTAATTATTTCATATCCTCCCATCTTAAAATAGAGTAATTTCTTATGAATACTCCCACAATAGAATAGTTTGGTAAACCTTAGTATGTTAAATTAGTTAAAACTTTTTAATCAATAAGGAATAAATTTTATATTTCTTTTTTATAAACCTCAATATTGATACATAGATCACACAAATGTTCTCCTACTGACCGCAAATTAACACTTGTTCACTAATGTGTTTCAAGATGTTTATTCATTAAATCAACTCATTTCACATAAGGGTTTTATAGTTACACAACAATAAGGAACACTTAAAACAATATTAAAAACCACATTACTATATATTGATTTAGCCATAGCCTAAAGTTTTTCCAAATAGTTCAAATATCTCAGGGGTATTGTCACCCTTGTCTAAATTAAGTTATAAATGAATTAGATGGGATTAAGAATTGGATACCAAACTGACATGAACCCCTATAGACATTATTATGTTCACCAAATGTCTAATGTTTTTATGGAATATATCATTGAATAATTATCATTCAATAATGTAATTTATATATGATAAATAACTAAATAATCCATATGTTTAAAATTCATACACAAAAACATTTATAGGAATCCTCCCCTTAAGTGTATAATTTGTAAAACCATAAACATTTAGACACATGGGACAAAGTCATATAACGTAAATTGTATGACAAAATGGTTATTTATTCAATACTAACAAAGGAATAAATAATGGTTTTAACTTCAAAACCAGAATTTTGGGAGCCATTTACAAATTTAAATAACATTAATTGGATTAGATGAAGATCAATGTTACATGACATTAAATGGAAAACCCAATTATCTTAAATTAATTACACTAATAGAGACACCATAGGTACTTTTTACATATCCATAAATGTAATAACATTTCGAATCTCAGACCTCTAAAATTGTGACATAAATTTAAATGAATTTTGAACCCCCTTTATAGGATACATAGAAATACTGTTTTAAATTCATTATACCAACAAGAAAACACCCCTTATTAGTGGGGATATAGTGAATTCGTTAATATATCTAGTGATGAGGCACTGAATGCTAATTATCATTGGTGATGATATTGAGAGTCCTTAAATCCTACTATTTATGATTATGTGAATCCATAAATTCATCTAATGATATATAATTTAATAATTTCACAAAAAAATTTGAAAAGATGGTGAATCCTTAAAATTCATTAATGACGAGCCTTTGGATATATTTACCCAACCTAGGATGACTAAAAAATATATAAATTACATATTTGATATGAAAATAAATATATAATAACATTTTTTTATATTATATTAAATACATATGTATTAATAGTAACGAGACACTGAATCATTAGGCCCATATAGTGAATAAATCATCAATCCTTAAGTCTACAGGTAACAAATTAGAGTGGTCTTATTCTTTTGTTCATGATTATTGTGGACATCAAATTTCAGTAGGAATCATGGATTTTTCTAAACAATGGAGTCTACTGCAATTTGTACATAATTTATAATTTAGCCACACACACAAACATGAATGTTTTCATTGAGGATGTGATTACCTATGCTATAAATGTATAGAATTATATATCAATTGAAATATAAATTTCTTTCTTTATCAATAAACCCATTCTATAATGAATGACTACCCTTATATATTGAAATATTATTAAAAATAATAGGGTATTGTCATCAAAAATTATTTCCCAAAAATATGATTACATCTCTAAGAATTTTTCATTCTCAAAAATATGATACATGGTGACATGATTACACCTCTCATACACTTAGTTTTTATTTTCATTCCCCCAATGAAAAAATTGAGGATTAATTTATGATGAAAATAATTTCTAGATAAATTTATATTCATAGAAAATTCATCAATCGAATGATGGTTGAATTAAATATATATGATCCCCTACCCATTGATTTCTTTCTATTATACCAACAGAAAATTGACCTATTACTGTATAATGACTCAAATCACTAGGTTCCTAGTTATCACCATATAAATAGATTATATTTATTGGATTTATTTGGGAGACAATGTAAACTACAGATTTAGTGGAAAATTCCTTAGATTTTAAAAATTAAAAATAATTGTGTTTCAATTCTTTTATTTTGATTTATATATTCTATAAAAATTCATCATTCCATAGCAGAGATAATATATATTATTTCGTTGGAAATTTCATTTTTCATAGAAATAATTTCACTGAGGGACCACTATAATGTTTAAAAATATATGATGATAGGATTTCATTATATATCTAGAATTATAACTGGAGGTTATGAGTTATAATACAATATGTTATTGAATTACAACATGAAATTATCAATTTTTTTTGTATTTTAAACCATTATTAATAATTTTAGTAATGGTTGAGTACTTTCCCTTAATATTGTTAATGAAATTAAAAAAATAAATATAATTTACAGTAATAAGTCATAACTCTATGATGTTTTACTTAGGGGAATATCTTGGATTTCACTAGTCTTCATTGGGTAAAATTCAATGCCTCTATTATGGAACTCAATTCCATGGAATTTCACATATGGGACCTTAATTGTAAATTTTAGTGGAATAAACAAATATAAGATTTGATTCACTTTATTTTCATTGGGATTTTAAGAGTTTATTATATTTAATATTTTTAAAATGATATTATTATATATATGGAATCACAGAGGTTAAATAATTTGATAAGTTCCTTTATAGAATAGTCATTTTTAATGTAATTTATATATTATAAATTATTTCATTTTTTCTATGTGGAGATTTGGTATAACAGAGTTTTCGAAACAATGAATTATCTCATTCACTAGTGATTAATCATACCTCCCTCCCATACAAGAATCTACAGAGTGAACAAGATACAACTGTTACTACAAATGATAAAACTTAGAAAGAACATTTTTGTTTTTGTATATAACTTAGAGTCTTATGAAAAATATTTAGATATTTTTATGGCATGCGTGGATACATCTATAGGAATCCTTGTTTTAATTCACAAAATTAATAAAATTAAACCAACATATGAAATGAAACTTTAATCTAGTATATTAACATATAAATGATAATCTGTAATATTATTAGTTGGAAATTAATTTTACATAACCCATATAGGATATTTTGAGGTGTTTTAATCATGTTAGATATATTTTTTACTAATATCAATAAAATAATTTTATCCAACCAATCAATTCATTGCACCCCATATCCTCCACGTGTAAATGTTTTTTGGTGTTTGGAATAATTGTAGATGTGCCCAATTTTTTGTTTTAATCAAAATAAAAATTTATGTCTGGTCAACTAATAAAATTCTCCATAGAATAAAATTTATGGATAATAATAATTAAATTTACAGTTAATTTTAATTATTAGTTACATCATCCATAATTATCTCCTTGATCAATTTTTTATCTCCCTTGTTTCATTTTCATTGTAATGTATAATCATAATTATGATTCCTCTATGTGTCCCCACACATGCTCCATGTATCTCCAAATTGTATTCTCGAATCATTGGGAGGTAGCACAAAAGTATCTTGTGAGCCACCTTGTTTTTCATTAATCACAAAAATGCTATTTGTTCAATATATTTTAATTTTAGTGAATGATGAATAATAATTATATATTTGGATTGAGATAATTCTCTCATATATTTCTCCACTTTGTAATAACTTGAATATTGATAAATCAATATTTGAAAAATAATCCTATTGTTAATCAATTATAATTTAACACACTACCTTATATATTACAAAATCTATTTTATTACCCATGTTAAAATATAAAAATAATATAATAATTATTATTATTTTATTCCAGGTTAATTTTTTATAGTAATAAAATTTCATAAATAAAAATTTATTTTTAAATTTCTGTGAAATAATAGAAATATTTTTTCTATTGGGATATTAAACATGACTGATGATTAATGAAAATAAGAAGTCCAATGATCTAGTTAATGAATTTATATATCAAATTTTCACATTACACAAAGAAACAATATTAATCTATTCACAAAAATGGAGATTGAATAAATATTTACTTGTTAACCTATGAATATTTTAAAAAAAGATAAAGGTAATCCCATAATTTTAAAACACAAATATCATTATATTTTAATTATTTGAATTACATTTTAATTCAATAATTACTATTATACAAAGTAGCTAATAATTTTATTCATATATTTAATATTAATAGAATTTAATGAGATTATTGATACAATGTGTGTGTGACCCTCTAGTAGACTTTCTCAATGAAAATAATATATTTGATTAATGTCTAATACCATTGTCTAGTAACATGGAAGGAAACCAATATAGAAAGAAGATAAAATAGAAACTACAACAATGTTTCTATGAATACAACTAAATTATAAAATTAATTATTCAGGTGATACCTCATCAAATATGATGTAAAGTTCTATTATTATTCAATATTATGGATTTTTTGTTCATTTATTTTTTTAAAGAATTAATATAAAATACCATATTGATGGGTTTATTAATAAAAATTGAATTCTAATAAATTGGTCATAGATATATTTTCAATTAAAATTCAAGCTATAAAATATTATATTATCTTATTCGGGTGACATCATATCACTTATAATTCCCATAATGTATATTACCTCCCTATGATCATAAGTAATCATTATTTTGTAGAAAATATTAATGTATTTTATTTGTGATTTATATTAATAATAATCTCAAGTCACGGAACCAATACACATGTTTGTAGATATGAAAAAGTAATGATATTTCAAATTTTTATAATCCATATTAGTGGAGTTTTCCATAAAAACTACCATATTTGGGATCACCATGTAAAAAAATCACGATAATATGTGACATTTTGCTATGATTCCCCAGCACACGGCACATAAGAATCATATACATCCACCTAAATATATGCATCTCGACTATAAGATATATTCCCTCAATAATATCATCACACGATCTCTAGGTTGTCCTGATATTAGATAACATCTAATATCATTTTATGTGATAATTATTAAAAGGAAATTATTAGATTAATTATATACCACAGAATAAAAAATGTAAGATATGATAATTTTTTATATTGAATTAATGAAAAATGTAATGTATGCTTGATCTTGGGTACCGAATCCAATAAAAAAACACATTAATTTGATCCAACTACTAATTTTTGTTAACCAACTAGATCTGAAATGAGTTTTACTTTATTATGGATTTTTTTAAAGTGTCATCCACATTATATTTGGTTAATGACCTACTAATTATGAGTTCAACTCAATGAAAAATCATTCTAGATGTGACATTTTTTATGTATATGAATCATCCTATAATATGACATGGCCTCTTTGTGTAGAACCAATACTAAATAATAATCACAATACAATGTAAGATGATATTTATAAGTAGGTAAAACACCAAAACCTTTGATGAAGCTATGAATCCACAGAACTTATTCATTTGTATCAAAATCAATAATTTTTATAGAATCTAATATTAAATATATTAGTCATAGATTTTCAACATTATTCTATAAAAAAATTAAACACAAAAATTAAATGTTTACTATGATTTTAGACTTTTGATCTTTCTGAAAAATAACATCTCAAAATCCCCCCAACAACTAATTCTTCTCACAGATAACCAAGGAACACATCATTTGTTCACATAAGGTACTATATGATTTTCATTATCTCCACCAAATAAGTTTGTAATAGGTCTACATGATATCTACCATCAATGGTCAAGAAATTTGAAATATCAAACCTAGTACATTACAAGAAATGCATGATAGATTAAATCTCAGAAGTGTAAGGGCTTCTACTCATTCTTCTCTAACTTATTGTTTCATAGATAAAATTTCATGGAGAGGTTTTTACCATGTAACACTCATTGAAAGGTTTGATGAACTATTATGAAATATTATTTTAGGGGAACCATTAGAAACCAATAAATCATTATATTTAATAAATTTACCATCAATATAATTTTATTTTTAAAAATTCTATTAATTCCCAATTATATTTACCGCAATTAGTGGATTATCCAAAACCCAAGTAATATTTTTTTATATAAAATCCATTATAAATTTCATATCGTTATTCCATTTCACTACTTCTAATGTGTTTTGAAACATAGATATAGAATTGATATTTATTATTCTATACTTATAATGATCTACCATCATTATTCATTATAAATCTATATATCCCAAGTTCATTATACTATAACATAATCTTAATAATAACTTATGAATCCAAAATTATATCTCCAATTGGATGTTTCCCAATTTGTTTCCATGAACAACTCATGTATATACTGATTGTTGGATTCATCCATGTCTTTCAATCTCTAAATATATCCCTTAGAGATATTCATCCTTTTCTGAAACAATCACTTATATTTCATGATTATTTTTTCTTAAGTGGGATCATAGGGATAACATACAATTATTTCATTTGTATATATTATAAAGATACATCCAGTGTCTTGTAAAGCCAGTTTTTTCTATAATTTTCCATAACAAGTGCTCCACATCCCCATACATGTATATCTGACATATGACACATCCTATCGTACCCAAATCATATAGGATTTCATATACTATATTTTTTGTAACATGGTTTATTATCTATATCATTATTGATAATTATAATTCCACAAAGGATAAGGGAATTTATTGATGAATCAACATTACTCTCATAATGTATAACAGTCATGGTACCTCATTTCACTATGACCATTCTTATGTAGTTTATTAAGTTGTTTTTGTTGGGATAATTTCTCAAAACTCTGTTATATAATCAACGAATTCTGGGATAAGATTTTCCCATCCTTTATCAAGGAAGTGATTTTTCATCCGCATTCCATGTGGCTTCTATTCTTAATTATGATAATCCTAAATTTTTGAAATGGAAGTAGATGTATACATCATAATGATATATTTTAATATCTAATCAAATCATTGTTAAAAGTTGTAATTGTTGGAACCTGGGTCTTCAAAGCATTATTTGGCATATGGTTTGTGTTTGTTGTCAATCCTCAGTGGAAGTTCAGGATGTGTACCAACAAAGAGATCATACCGTTCAAGCAGAAAATAGTAGTGAAGGTGGCACCGCTTCCCAGTGTTTGCCAAATTTTTGGGCCTGAAAATCAGCCAATAAATTAAAGGGTTTTTGGAAAAGGTACTTGCGTGCCGAGGTCTTGGAGGCTAGAAGGATTGTGCGCCATATGTTTTTGAGGATCAGAACGTCAAAATTTGGCTAAGGAAAGAAGGTCGCGCAAGTATTGGTTGGGTCGCGCAAGTGAGTTGCGCGACAGAGGTTACTGGAGACAAGACTTCCGCATCGTCGAGGGACTTGCGCGCCGCCGCGCAGGGGGTCCAGTTTGCCTATAAATACTGGACCACCCCTCCTCATTTCTCACAGATTTCAAGGCCGAGAGATTGTTCGAGCTCTCGTCGCGCAGGTGGTTGAGTCGCGCAGGTGGTAGTTTTGTCGCGCAAGTAGTGCTTGCGCGCCTGTTTTTGGCTGTGCGCCCAAGGCGGTTGGGAAGAGAAAGGAAGTTGACCGCGCAAGTTTGTAATTGGGGAAGGAAGATTCGCACATGTGCGTTGATGACACTTGCGCGCCAGTTTGGACTTACGCGCCGTAGTGGGACTTGCGCGACTGTCTTGGAGAAGCGTTCCTGGTTTTTCTAAAGCCCACTGGCCTGTTTGGAGCTGCACGAAAGCCAGGAGACTACCCAATACATTCGAGGAAAAGTGATATTCTGCTTCTGGAGAGAATCGGACTTCAATAGAGCATCTACATACAACAAAGGATGCATTATTATGGAAATGATGAAGAGACCTTTATGTCTATAAACTGGGTGGGACTTCACCAATGGCAGTGAGACAGGGGGAGTCAACGGGAGTGACCCGAGGGACGCAGTGAGCTATCCCTGAACAATTGTAAAGGCAGTGAGCCTGGGATAGAGTGTCTGTACCCGAGCCTTTGTAATCCGAATCTAGTGAAGCATAGTGGATTTTGGTATGACCGGCAACATGTCGGCATATGCTCCTTGGATGAAGCCCTTAGTGGTGAACCAAGTAAAAAGGGTTGTGTCTTCTCTGTGCATGTGAATGTTTGCTTTCTGATCATAATCGTCATACAGGTTCAACAAGTTTCTACCAACGTGGGAACAAGATCCATCACATTAAAAGAAAAAGTGGTCACCCTAATTCACCCCTCCCCTCTCAGGGTGTCCCGGGGTCCATTAAGTGGTATCAGAGGGTAAAGGTTGCTGGTGTTGAATCTGACCTTCTTCATCATGGAAAACGCGATCAATGTCAGAGGAGTCCCTCACATCGATGGAAGCAATTTCTAGATCTAGATGAAAAGAATGAGATCTCATCTAAGATCTCTTGGAATGGATGTTATTTTTTCTACTGTGCAAGGAATACAAGTCACCGATCCAACAGGCCTTGCTATGACTGAAATAGACAGGAAACTTCTTGATGCAGATGCTAAAGCACAGAATGCACTCACTACAGCCCTTTATGATTAGATCTACCTAACGGTGATGAATTTCACCTCAGCAAAATCCATGTGGGATAAACTTGAGAATATTTATGAAGGTGATAGAAAAGTTAAGGAGGCGAAACTACAAGTGCTGCACAATCGGTTTGATGATCTGAAGATGCATCCAGATGAGAATGCAGACTCTTTCTTCAATCGAATTACCGAAGTGGATGGAGCTATTCGGGGTCTAGGCGAAGAAATCAAAGACATTGATATTGTAAAGAAAATATTGAGAAGACTTTCACCTCTTTATAATGCGAAGGTGTCAGCCCTTGAGGAAAGAGATCTTTCCAAACTTTCTTTGGATGATCTACTGAGTAGATTGGTAGCATATGAAATGAGAGTCCAACCTGAAGATGGTACGACTCGGGTGAGCAAGGAAATGGAATTGAAGGCCATGGATAAACTAAAAGTATCAAAGGATAGTAGCGGTGAAGATGACGAAGAAAAAGAAATTATTTCCCTCATTGCAAAGAAGTTCCAGAAGGGGAAAGGGAAATTCAAAGGGAAGTTACCTCTAGCGTGTTTCCGCTGTGGAAAAGTTGGGCAAATTGCTTCTCAGTGTTTAAAAATGATCAATGATGAAGATAGTGAGGATGAAAACTTCAAGAAGCCTCAGAGAAGGTTCTTCAAAATGGGAGACTTCAAATCTGGTAAGAAAATGCAAAGGAAGAGTTTTGTCTGTGAAGAGGAAGAATATTATAATGAATTCTGTGATGAAGAAGAACCAGAATTCAAAACTGGGAACCATGCTTCTATGATGGCTACTGTTGAAAAGCCAGAAGATACTGAAGGAGAAAAACAACTGAGAACTTGTGTAGATCCTGAGATGCAACTTAAGGATGCGGTAAGTAAGCTTAAGATTAAATGTAAGAGTTGCAATAAGTGGAAATCAATTGTAGAAGAATCAACTGAATATGTTGATCAACTTGAAGCTTAAATTGAACGACTTGAAGAATTTGTAAAGGTATAGTCTAAAATAATTGAAAGCAATGATGATGCAGTTGATCTGAAGCTGAGAATTGAAGAGCAGGCAAAGGTCATCAATGACCTCACTTCCAGACTGAATGAAAAATCCAAGACTGCTGAGTGTCTTGAGGAGGAAGTAGTTACTCTAAGAAGTAAACTGGAGACTGAATCAGTTCCAAAAGAATCGAGGAAGAAAATACAGTTCGGAAGATTCTCAGATGCAGAATTACTTGCAAGAGCCAAGTGTGGTTCAGATGGGTTTGGAAAAATCTTGAGTGATCAAAGACCCGCTTTCATGGGAAAGAGTGGAATTTCCTGTGAGGCTGAGTCATCAACTGCTGGAAGTGAAAAGATCCAAAATAAAGACAAGATGAAAGTTGAACAAGTTGAAATGTTACCTAGAGTGATGAAAAAGGAACCCTCAATCCAAACTAAAAGGATAACCGAAAATTATCCACAAACTTTCAAAAATGACAAACAGCCTTACTATTCTCCAAAGGAAGAAGGTATAAGGAGAAATTCAAGTGAGAAGACATTTCCTCTCATGAAGTGTCAGTTCTGTGGCTATCTGGGCCATACCATGTCTTATTGTGAAGAGGCAAGAAGCTATCTGAATGGAGAAGATATAGAAGCTCAACAAAGGAGAACAATCTCATATCCTAATTCTCATAGAAGAAATAATTTATATGGATATTGTTTTCGTTGTTCTAACTTTGGTCATAAGGCCGTTAATTGCAGGCAGAGAAGAGACATAGACACCTCATACCGAAGTTCAAGACAAGTCAAGTCTCGTCAGCAAGACAGAGTTGCTCTTTCAAACAGGTTCTCACCTCTCACAGAAGACTTTGACTATGAAGAACCTGGGTATGCAGAAGAGATAGTTGAAAGGCCATCAGTTCTATATACTCAATCTAATGTCTCATGGATGGAAAGGAAGAAGATTGAGAAATCGAACCTTGCAGAGGTATCCCTCAAAGCTACAAATAACAACAGTACCTGGATTCTGGATAGCAGTTGTTCATCTCATATGACAGGTAATGCCGGACTCCTAACGAATATCATAAATAATGTTGACGGTACAGTAAGATTTGATAATGATGGGGCTCTGAAAATCAAAGGGAGTGGAAGTACCCAATTAGCTAATGGAGAACTAAAGAAGACTGAATTCCTTTACGTAGATGGCCTACGTCATAATCTCCTCAGCGTGAGTCAACTCTGTGACTCAGGACTTATAGTTACTTTTAATCATAAAGGATGCACTATCAAGGGGAAAACCGGAAATTCACTTATGAAAGGATGCAGAACAGAAGGCAACTTGTATCAGGTTGATAGTGAAGAAAATGTATGTTACATGACTGTTGAAGAAGAAAAAAATTTGTGGCATCGGAGATTGGGACACATCAATCAACAAGACATGGAGAAAATATCAAAATTGAGAATTGTCATGGATATTCCCAACCTGAAGCGTGAGCGTGAAAAATCTTGTGATGCTTGTATTCGTGGGAAGCTGGTCTGCAGTTCATATTGGCCAAAGAAGAAAAGAGCGTCTCACCTTCTTGATCTGATTCATACAGATGTTTGTGGGCCAATAAATGTTGTCGGAACTCATGGAGAAAGGTACTTTGTACTTTTCATTGATGATTATAGTAGAATGGCATGTGTGATGGTCATTCACAGGAAACGACAAGTCCTTGACTGCATGAAAACATATCGGCGAATCGCCGAGAATGATACTGGACGAACAATAAAAGTGTCGCGATCTGACAATGGAGGAGAATACACGTCCATTGAATTTGAGAATTATCTGGAGAAACATGGGATACAGCATGAGGTAGCTGCTGTGAGAACTCCACAACAAAATGGAGTTGTTGAACGTAGGAATCGACAGGTGAACAACATGGCACGAACTATGCTGATTGAGAGTCGTATTCCACGAAATTACTGGAAAGAGGCTATTCAAGCTGCAGTATACATTCAGAATCGAACATGACTTTATATGGGTGAGATGAAGACACCATATGAATTGTGGCATGGACGGAAGCCTTATCTAAAATACTTTCGTGTCTTTGGAAGTAAATGCTTCATGAGGAACAAAGAAGGAAATCAAGGGAAATATGGTGACAATGCGGATGAAGGAATTTTCCTCGGTTACTCAATGAATAGCAAAGCCTACAAATGTTTCAACAAGCGTTTATGAAGGATTGTTGAATGTAGTGATGTTAAAATAATTGAAGATAAAACCACAAATGCTTCAAGGACGTCATATGCTGATATGATAGAAAGTCAGGAACAATGTGAACGTGAAGAAAATTCAAATGCAGAAATAGAAGAAGCTGTTCAAAACACTTAGCAGTCACATCATGATGTTGACTCAGAAGAAGAATCTGAAGTAGAAACTATGGCTAAAGAGAATACTACTGAACCTCGCAGGAGAAATCGAAGAGCTAAGATTGATCCATCAAACATAATTGGGGATAGGAGTGCACCCACTCAAAAAAGAAGGATGAGGAATACCACGCAATCTGCATTTCTATCAGTTGTAGAGCCATCCTCATTCGAAGAAGCTGCAAAAGATAAATCTTGGGTGAAAGCCATGAATGATGAATTAGATCAGATTGACAAGAATCAGACATGGGATCTTGTCCAGAGACCCGGAGGTCACAATGTGATTGGTACCAAATGGATCTTCAAAAACATGTTTGATGAGCATGGAAGTATTATCAGAAACAAGGCACGACTGGTAGGTAAAGGATACTCCCAGATTGAAGGTATTGATGTTGAAGAAACCTTTGCGGCAGTTGCTAGACTGGAGTCAATCAGGCTTTTCCTTGACATGGCACTCCAAAGAGGTAAAAATTATATCAAACGGATGTTAAGACAGCATTCTTGAATGGTGTACTCGAAGAAGAAGTCTACATTGAACAACCGGTGGGCTTTATCTTGGGTACCTATGAAACAGAGGTCTGCAAACTAAAGAAAGCTCTATATGGTTTGAAGCAAGCACCACGGGCGTGGTACTCACGGCTAGATTCATATCTCAAGAAGATGGAATTCAAAAGAGGAGGAGATGATCACAATATTTATGTGAAAAATTCTCCAAAAGATCAATTCATGGTTCTTGTCTACGTTGATGATATCCTATTTGGTGGCAGCAGGAAGAAATCAGTGGATGAATTTGCCAACCACATGAAATCAGAATTTGAAATGTCTATGATTGGGGAGCTCTCATATTTCTTGGGGCTGCAAGTGATTCAAAAGAAGGAATACACATTCATTTCTCAGGAAAAATATGCAAGAGAGCTGCTGAAGAAGTTCAATATGCAAGACTCCAAACCAATGTCAACTCCGATTGCAGTTGGTACTAAACTTGGAAAGCATGAGGATGGGAACTCTGTTGATCCCACCATGTACAGGAGAATAATTGGAATTCTACTGTACCTGACAGCGACAAGGCCATATATTGTCTTTGCAACATGCCTTGCAGCCCGCTTTCAGAGTAATACAAAGGATGAACATATGGAAGCAGTAAAAAGAATCATGAGGTACATTCAAGGTACACATAACTTCGGGTTATTTTTTGTTGCAGGCAGGGACAGTGAATTATCAGCATTTTCTGATGCTGACTGGGCTGGTGATGTTGTAGACAGAAAGTCCACTAGTGGTGGAGCTTTCTATATTGGGCAGTAATGTGTTGGCTGGTTGAGCAAGAAACAAGAAAGTACTTCTCTTAGTACTGTTGAAGCTGAGTATATCTCCGCCACAAAAGCATGCACTCAACTTCTTTCGATGAAGCAGCAGCTAACAGATATTGGTGATAAGGTGCAGCAGCCAATGGTGATTTAATGTGATAACAAAAGTGCAATTGATCTTATGAAGAATCTGGTTCTGCATTCTTGTACAAAACATATTGAAATACGGTATCATTTTATCAAAGAAAAGGTTGAACAAGGCGTGATTAAAAAGGATCATGTTGGAACTAATGAGCAAGTGGCTGATATCCTAACCAAGCCATTGTCCGCGGCTGTGTTCGAGAAGTATCGGTTGAACCTCGGTGTTCAACCACCTCCTACTGCATAAGGAGGCCCGAAAATCCCCTCTCCCCATTTCTTTTAACTGTTTTTTTTCTGCTTATGGATGTGATGCAGGTTTATGGGGGATATACTATCCAGGGGGAGTATGGCTTGAGCTGAACATTGAACAACTTATCGGCCTTTGGTTTTATTGTCAGTGGGGGAGAAAGGAATAAATTCAAGGCAAGAAATTCTTCTGTGACGAGAAGTGTAAGATTGTGATGAGAAGTGTAAGATTGTGATGAGATGTTTAAGAATTTCAAAACACTGGAACCCAATTCAATCTTCCTCTCTTGTTTTCTACACCGAGCATTGCTCACGTAGACATAGAGTGTTGGCTGAGTTGATTCTTGCGTTTGCTCGTGGTTGGAGATATTTTGAATTTATTCTGATTGCCAACAAACCCAAAGGGGGAGATTGTTGGAACCAGGGTCTTTAAAGCAAGATTTGGCGTATGGTTTGTGTTTTTTGTCAATCCTCAGTGGAAGTTCAGGATGTGTACCAACAAAGAGATCATACCATTCAAGCAGAAAACAGTAGTGAAGGTGGTGCCGCTTCCCAGTGTTTGCCAAATTTTTGGGCCTGAAAATCGGCCAATAAAGTAAAGTTTTTTTGGCAAAGGTACTTGTGCACCGAGGTCTTGGAGGCTAGAAGACTTGCGCACAATATGTTTTTGAGGATCAGAACTTCAAAATTTGGCTAAGGAAAGAAGGTCGCGCAAGTATTGGTTGGGTCGCACAAGTGAGTTGCGCGACAGAGGTTTCTGGAGACAAGACTTGCGCGCCGTCGAGGGACTTGCTCGCCACTGCGCAGGGGGTCCAGTTTGCCTATAAATACTGGACCACCCCTCTTCATTTCTCACGGAGTTCAAGGCCGAGAGATTGTTCGAGCTCTCGTCGCGCAGGTGGTTGAGTCGCGCAGGTGGTAGTTTTGTCGCGCAAGTAGAGCTTGCGCGCCGGTTTTTGGCTGTGCGCCCAACGCGGTTTGGAAGAGAAAGGAAGTTGACCGCGCAAGTTTGTAGTCGGGGAAGGAAGAGTCGCGCATGTGTGTTGATGACACTTGCGCGCCAGTTTGGACTTACGCGCCGTAGTGGGACTTGCGCGACTGTCTTGGAGAAGCGCTCCGGGTTTTGCTGAAGCCCACTGGCCTGTTTGGAGCTGCACGAAAGCCAGGAGACTACCCAATACATTCGAGGAAAAGTGATATTCGGCTTCTGGAGAGAATCAGACATCAATAGAGCATCTACATACAACAAAGGATGTATTATTATGCAAATGATGAAGAGACCTTTATGTCTATAAACTGGGTGGGACTTCACCAATGGCAGTGAGCCAGGGGGAGTCAACTGGAGTGACCCGAGGGACAAAGTGAGCTATCCCTGAACAATTGTAAAGGCAGTGAGCCTGGGACAGAGTGTCTGTACCCGAACCATTGTAATCTGAATCTAGTGAAGCATAGTGGATTTTGGTACGACCAATAACATGTCGGCGTATTCTCCTTGGACGTAGCCCTTAGTGGTGAACCAAGTAAAAAGGGATGTGTCTTCTTTGTGCAAGTGAATGTTTGCTTTCTGATCATAATCGTCATACAGGTTCAACGATTTTCTACCAACGTGGGAACAAGATCCATCACATTAAAAGAAAAAGTGGTCACCCTGATTCACCCCTCCCCTCTCAGGGTGTCCCGGGGTCCTTCAGTAATATATTACTACCCACTTATAGAATTAACATGAAATGTTTAACACACATCAATATGAAATAAACATATAATCATTATGGCCCCCTAACCCATTTAATTAAATATTCATTTGTTTATTTATAAATGTAAATGGTAATTCTACATATATATATATGGGATTTAAATCAAAATAATTTAAATAAATTTATGAATATAATTTTTCCAAAAACATCTGGTAAACATGACCACATCAATAATTCTATAATATTCTGTAACAAGATTCATGTGAACATGATTATTTGATAATCATCAAGAATATATTTTTTATCATTTTATTTACATTCAATAATTCAAATGTCATATTTGATAATAGTTTATATCATTATAAATGTATCATATTATATTTCCAAAAAATGAATATAAAACCTTATATCTCAATATAGGGAATAAAAATGTTGTTCTTGGTTGTACTATGCACTTAATAGAAGTTATTCAAACCTAAAAATATTGGAGTTTAAAGCTTGAGATGATATTATTCTTTATACTGATAGTATTTATTTGATAAAACCCAAATATAAGTATCATCATTAGTATTTTTAGAAATATTCGTTTTTTTATATTTAGATAGATATGTGAGAAAATAAGTTCTGTAGTGGCCCGCCAAATCGGGCTCTTGCTATGTCTCCTGCCTCCAAACATCCTCCAATTGTGGACTTCTCGTCAGCAATGTAGACCCCTTAGTCCACCACCAGAGGTGGTCTCTAACACCCAAATTCCTAATACTGCTCCAGGATCCTCCTAGTGTAAGAGCACTACAAGTCTAGTCCCCTTTTATGAGGTTAGAACTCCTAATCCTAGTAGGCTAATGTGGAATTCCACCTCAATCCACTTTTATGGATTCTGATGATGGAACTTATTGACCTGGGGGTGTCTTGCACCTGAAATCCTGCCCCCTTCTCCAAATTACATGAATTCACACATGATAAAAATCAAATAAATTAATCAAGGATTTCTCCCCAACTGTTTTGAACACAATGAGTCCTAGGTCCTGTGTTGGGTCACCCTATGTTCAATTATTCGTTGCGTCATTTGGAATGAATGTGGTCTTGGATCGCGCGCAAAAATGGATTTACACACCTTTGAGATCCAGATACAAATGGTAGAACTTGTTGTCTTCCTGTAGAATAAACAAAACTTTTCATGTATCATCAAATATTCTCAAAAGATCAAAATGATATGTTACATGAATGCAGATCCCACATATTTTCATATCTAAATTTCATATAATACGAATACCCAAGATGATCTGATCTAGGTAGGAGATCATCATATTATGACCAAGGTCACTCATGAAGGTGGATAATTATTCTTTTCATTCATCAACACATGTTGTGACTCTCATCTCATAGATATCATAGGACGAGATCTCAACAGAATTGACCCTGGTAGTCATCATTGGCATCTAGGTGGGGATTTAAATATTATTACAGATCCTTCTCTAAAAAAGGCTAGGTTAAGTTTCCTATGGAAGAATTTATGGAATTTTTTTACATCATGGTCAGAAAAGGGATTTCAGACCTTGGGTACATAGGTGACTAGTTAACCTAGTGAAACAACTAGTGTGTGTCTCGTCGGTCATGTAGTCGTCTAGACTATTGTCTGGA
Organism: Viscum album; assembly: GCA_963277665.1. Lineage (NCBI taxonomy): Eukaryota > Viridiplantae > Streptophyta > Magnoliopsida > Santalales > Viscaceae > Viscum > Viscum album. The sequence goes on along the minus strand of OY728120.1, from coordinate 21,185,681 downwards.
CAATGTGTAGAAAATTCATTCATTCCCTAACAACAATGTGTCCCATCTAGTATAAGGAATATATGACCATTCCCTTCTCCTTATTTCCCAAGTTCCAAATCTTGTTATCCCTAAAGCATTCAGATTCTAACAATCCTGGACCGGCCACCCTGATTACCATCAACATGTTATCAGTTTGTGGGATGAGCCTACATAGGGGAGACTATATATTTCCATTCATAAAAAACTCAAATGGTTTAACACCAAACTCAACACCTAGGAAAAAGACTTCTCTGATGAATGATAAAGAAATTTTGGATTCCATGATTGAGGTTGAAAATCATGAAGGATCGCTTGATGGGGCCTATGATGACAATTCATTTAATGATCTGTAAAAGAAAGAAAACACTATCTCAAATATTATCCTTCATCAGGAATGTATTGAAAGAGAAGATTCAAGGATTACATTGCTTGATGAACGTAAGAGAAACACTACATTTTTTCACATGTGTATCAACGAGATGAAATTCCCAGTCTATGCCAACATCATCCTGGATGATGAGACTTAATAAAATGATTGGGAGGTGGTGTGTAATCGTTACCACAACTACTTCAAATATATGATAGATGGGCTGAATCCGTGCATGCTTGCCGACTACCCTGGTGGCAGCAATGAATTCTTGGATGCCACTGCAGACAAAATCATTCTAATGGATAATTAAGTGTTAATGTAAATCCAAAATGAAAATGAAATTCATAAGGCCATCATGAATCTTATTGATGATTGCATTCAATGACTGAATGGGTTCCAAGGTGCTTTTTACATGGATTTTTGGGAGGTGGTTAATTTTGATCTGACTAAGGCCATTTAGGACTTCTTCTGGGGAGGATGTTTACCGAGAGTTGCCTCCGCCACTAATCTAGTCCTCTTAACAGAAATCATGAACCCCTCCTCTATTCATCACCATCACCCTGTTAATATGTGAAAATACCCTTATAAAATTCTTTTAGGAATTATCAATGTCAAGGTATCGATCCATCTATCACGAAAAGTCACCACTGAACATCATGGGTTTGTGAAGTGGTGTTCTATCGAGGGACCCATTGCGCTTGTACAAGAGATGGGGCGGGGAATCTACCGAAGGACTCATGGATCCAATATGGCCATAAAATTGGATATGAATAAGGATTATGATTAGGATGAATGGATATTTATCAACAAGGTGATTGCAAGAATGAGATTCTTCTATATGTCGACTGACCTCATCTTCAAATGTTTTAGTTCCTGATAGTTGAAGATTAACATCATGGTAAAGTATCATGGGGTTTTCAATGAAAATAAGGGGTTAATGTTGGGTTACCCCATCTCCCCAAGACTCATTATAATCATTGAGGACATTCTCATTCTCCTTATCCTTAGATGTAGGAATAATGGGGCGATTCTCCCATAAATATGGAAGTAGAACCGCCCCTCCCCCATTTCCCATCTCATGTTTTCAGATGATACCTAAATTTTCTTGAATTCCAATAAGATATCGATCTGAGAACCAATAAATGAGTAGTATATTTATTTTTAGTAGAGTGGTCCTGTTATCAATAAGCAAAAAAATCAAAATTTTTATTTCCAAGAATCGTGCTCCCTACCGAGCTGTGTCTGTATATAATACCATGGCCATAAAAAGTGTCACCTAGATAAAGATTTATAAAGGATCCCCCATATCCAAAAGTAGGATCTGAATCCGATACTTTGACTACATGTTTACGAGGATCGAGAACAACATCCACAATTGGTAGAATAGATTCCGCTCTATTGGGGTCTATATTGTTCTTGTAAATAGTGTTTATCTCACCACTCTTGGTTATTGACTATCATCATTCAATGTTCCGAAGATTTTCATCGTTAATGTAGAAATGATTTTAGCCCAATTTATTTAGGATTATAGGGAAGAAGGAAAACACCACTAGGTTTCTTGGTAGAAGATGGTGATTCTCATTTTGGTAGGTGGGATCAATGTATGGAGCATGGCGCACACCCTTCACTACATCCATGGTTAATTGGCATGGGACATTCATGATCGAAATACCTTATGGGGAAAACAATGTACTCATCTTTCGAGTGGAATACACTATTGGATGTCGAAAAATTGTCCCCTTTTGATTCCATTCTCCTCCCTATAATCTCCTCCTTGATGTCACACATCCGCGGGATTATCGGGGAGGGGAAGTAGTCCTTCTGGCCTAACAACTAGTGGGGATCTTCCCAGAGAGAAGCCAAAAATATAACATCTCTTTGAATGAGGAATCAAGCTTCCCGTATTTCCTCAAGTTTTTGCTAGACCATGAAAAACATGCCTCCTTTCATATTATCAAGATTAATACTGACCCAAGCAAGTGTGTATTCACTCCATCTATCTGCATAACCTTTTCATCCAAGGCGTTTTACTGGATGCTGCATTCTCCGAACTAAGGGGAATATTGGAATAAAACCATGTGGGTTATGAATATACCAGATTATTATATTTTCCTTTCATGGAGGCTACATCAAAATGTTTCCCCAAAAGATGAGTTGGCTTGAAAAAGTGGTATCTCTCTGCTCTCTTGGTGCTCGTGTTTCCCAATCCTTAAGGAATAGAGTGTGGATCATAATTTCTACAACGGTGAATGGGAAATGGGAATCTCGACCTTCTTTTGTGATTTTTCACCTTTATCCTCCCAGTCTCCCCCATATTCCCCTTTCTTGGTCTATTTGTTTCATTGTGCGGGAGAAAACGTTATCGAGTAAAAATCCAGGGAAAAAATTATACATGCATGTTCATAGTGTATTTCACAGGCCAGGAATAAAGCCATACATGAGGGGATTATCTATTCTAGGATGATTATCATCACCAGAACATAGAGCCTCCTTCTTGAACTAGTCAAGATCATTGACAACTGTTATGATGCTCCCTCGCTTCACATTCATCAATCGAACTCAAATGCATCATATCCTAGGGGAATCCCAAGAGGGAAATGTGATTGTTGGGACCCCCAATGAGGGTCTTGAAACTCAATACATATGACTACTTCATATCTGGTGTCATGATAGGAAGTGTGGTGGATCGATCTCCCAGGGGTTTGGTTCTTTAAGCATTCATGTCCCGCTTTAGTGTTAACATTTCACTCGAGATGGAAGATTTGGATTTTTACAATGCTCTATCCATCTCTTAGCGGGGATATTGATATATCAGAAGAAGAAAAAGACTCTATGATCCTCCTCAACGCGATGAGTGATGCTAGGTATTGTCATTGGTTGATATCTTACAACATCAATGAGTGGCAAGGATTGATTTCCAACATCTTATTAAAGCACATGTGGCGTGAGTGAAATATGGTCATAAATAATCTTTTGTCCTTAGCAGTCAAATGTATTGTTGTCTCATGCTTCTATAACATGGATTTTTTATCCTTGAGGGACTGAATATTATTAGCAGGGATCCCTCAAGATGAATTACTTTAGGCCCTCTATAACCCTTCTCTCATTATTTTTTTCTTGATTGTCTCTAGAATTTTTTCTATAAAATAATACGATAATGATGAAAGCGTCCTCTTTCTTCTTTATATTAATGTTGTTCTTCTTCATATGGCCTTTATTTCCGAATATAAAATATTTTTTCCATCAAATTAAAATAACTCAATTTTTAATATTTTTATAAGGTTGTTGCAATATATTGATATTATAATAACATTAATTAATATATTTTTCATTCCATTTATATTTTTTATTATAAAGGAAGATATATTATCATTCTTCACTTATTAACCTGTATAAAGAATAAAATAATAATGTTTATATACTGAATTCTTTATATTTTTATTTTTCAAATTCATAATAAAATCCATGAACCTAGTTGTTAGTTTTGAGATAATTATTTATTTTCATAATACCTTCAGTTGCTCCCATAATCTCATAGTTCCAATTATAAAAAACCAGTTTTAAAATATGAAAACAATGGCTAGGAATCCCTCTCAAAAACATGACTTAAAATAGTTCAATAGAGATTTAATAACTATATTTTCATGATTTCTCATAATAATGACCATTATGGTGAGATGAACCGTGTTAATCATCCTTTTCATTGTAAATATTCTTAATATCCATAGTTTAGGATGTTACAATAATCATCAGACATCCAATGCATCATACACTTTTTTATAGATGTCAATTTTCTCATCATCAATTTCCTACTAAAATGGATAAATAAAAACAGGGGACACCAGTATTTGTATATTACATTCTTGGAATTTTATAAATCTTGAGTTCTATACCACACATTGTTGTTGACATTGATTAAAATATTCACATTATCCATGAAGGGATATAGGGATAGTTATGTGTATCAATTTGTTTCCATTATCCAAATAATAAAAATAGATTTTATTACCTTTCATTGATTATTCATTTTGATGTAATAAATGATTAAATTAGCTCTCTAACTATTTTATAAAATCCCAACCACCCTTGTTTTTAGATTCGGAATATCTAGTCGTATTGATATTAATGGAGGGAAACAAAAAAATTTCAAATCAATTAACCCTCGAAGAAGCAATATCAAATAATTATAAGGTATTTATGACCAATTTTAAAGATAAATACATTAATTTATTATAAATTTATCTATTGAATGGACTCCTCAAATACTAAAAACCATACACTTTGATTTCCGTAACAATACCCTTCAATATAAATATTGTTGTGATAAAGAAATATGATTGAATCATGTTTATACTAACATAATTGTTTTATTTGAACACTTTTATAAATCAATGGATGATTATATGGGATAAATAAATAATTTAATCTATATTTTAATTCAATCTAAAGTTGTGTAATTCATTTTGATGACTTAATATTTTTCTACTATTTTTTATGTTTATTAGAAAAAGAGATTATTTTATATTTAGCATTCTAATTTATTTAATTGATGATTTAAATTATATCTAAAAATGTTTCACAGAAAGTTTTATATATATGGATTTTACTATTATATGTTTTCTTATTTTAGACAACTGATAATTTAGATAAATATATATTTTAATGAAAAAATTAATCCATAATAAACCTAAAATAAACAAAAAATCTTTAATTTACATTATTTTATAATGTTTTTAATATTTTATATAATATGTGATAATTTTTAATAATATTAATAATTAATTCATCATGTATAAAATAAAATAATAACGCACTGATAAAATAAAATTATTACATGAAATGATAATAATTTTTTTTGTTTTGGTATATCGAATGGTGATAAAGTAACCCTTCACCTAGGGGAAATAACATCTCAAACCTTTACAAAGGTTGAGATAAAGTATTCCACCATTCTCTTATATATCACCCTGGAATGTTTTTTATCAGCAGATGTCCTAAACCATTTTATCAAGTTGGGAAACCTATCATTTTTTATTGTTTACTCACATACACTTGAGAAGGTAATATCATTTTAGGGATACATGAAATAATATTTGGTTATACAAGCCCATACATTTTAAAGAAGGGGATATGACTTATAGATCATTATTTTCAATTTAATAATTATTATTATATCATTATTCAGGTTTATACATAATTGTTTTACCTAAAAAATCAAACACATACTAAGGTCATCCAAAACTCAAGATCATTTCCAACATGAAATGAATGTCGTATAAAGTAATTGTAGATTCTATTTTCAATAAACCAAATTATTATGAACTATATTAAATTAATCAATTAATAGTTTTTATAATAAATTCACTATTAATATGAAATTATATGGAATTGATTTTCCAATGTAGCTTTTAATAATCCTATTAATTGTTATGATTTAAAATTAATATTTTTAATTAGAAATTACAATACTTACATTCACTACATTTATATAAGGTCCATATGACATTTACTATTTGTATCACATTAATTGACTTATAAGAATTTTATTTACCTCATGATTTTTATATCAATTACACCGTACTATAAGAAAATAAACTCAACATGGTGTTACACAATAGAAATGTTGTGTTGTAACATGTTCTCATGTTATGTAGTCATAGTGGAATATATAATTACATGATACTCTATTAATGTTTGTAGCATTTACTAATATAATGAATGTACAGACTACATTTGGGGATGGATGGTGGGTCATTATGTATTGGTAGTAATTAAATAAATATATATATATATATACTTCATGTTCACCCATTGGATACAATAGAAATCATTTTTCTGTACCTAGAATGGTGATACTCATGTTACATAGTCTGTAAATTAAGTTACATGACCAGTATCTTATGTCTCTCTATGTTTTTTATAATGTTCAACACATAACATGTAATGATATATTGTACTGATCTACATGATGCACCATGAATTTTGTGGTGTGTAATTGACATGTGGTTACACGATGTGTACATTCTATAAACATATCACGTAGTCCATATCAACGTATCTTCCACAGTGTAAATCAATACATTACATGTAATGAAATTTTATATTATCCCCCATGCCACACTGTTACTAATATACACTTTCTTTGTTGTGTAAAACCCCTTACATGGAATTTAGTTTACTATGACTTGTCTTGAAATTATGTCATCTGACAAGTGATCTTAACACCACTAGAAGGGTTCATATAGAATTATTCACACATTTTGGCCCATCCATCTGAATATGAACATGGATTAATTCATCAAACCAAATTATTAGTCATAAAATAAAAATCTAAACATGAAAAATACAAAAAAAAATCATTCAATCGGTCAATTTATAAATATTTATAGAATTGAACATGGATTCTCTAATACAAAAAGATATTATCTAGGAATATAATAGGCATTGGTAGGGTTCTCAATATAGGTTTTTTTGAAAAAGTAATTACTTAAATATATAAAATAATATCAATTATACATTTAATCTCATTAATGTAATTTATTTTAAATTACATTAAATTACGAAATTCATTATAAGAAATATTTTCCTTGATCAAATTTTTTTTACCCCTATTGTATTATCATTGTGATTAAAATTCTAACCGATGAATTATTTAGATGTAACCATATGTGCATCATGATTCATATATTATAATTCTTGAAATATTAAATGTTAGCATAAAAGAGTAGTGTACCAGATGTTATTCAAAATTGATGACAACAATTTCACCTTTTTTATTAGAATTCTTGAAATGTGCCTAGGTAGTTGTTTTCACCCCCATGCTCATGGAAAAATTCTAGATGATGAGGATCATTTGTTTCAAAACCCATAAATTGGAGAGTGATAAATTTTAGATTATACCAATTGATCTAAAAAATAGTAAATTCACAAATTAATTTATTTATTATGAAATTTATGTTATTTCCAATATAAAAATATAGAAATATTTTTATTAATAAATCTCAGGACATGTGTTTATAATAATTTAATTTCTTAACTAAATTATTTTTTATTTATTGAAAAAACATTAAATAGAATATATTATTTTTATAAATTTCTTAAACATTATAGATATCTAAATAAGTTATTATATTCATTAAACATATAATTAATTTTTATTTCAAATATTCATGTAACATTAGTAAATATTTATTTTATTATATTTCAGTATATTGTTAAAAAATATATATTTATTTACTTATAACCTTGTGAATGAATAAAAATTAGATTAAATTAAAATTGAATATTATAAACTAAATTATCTCAAGATTGTATTTATGTGATAAATTTTCTATAGGGATAAATATTATTTTACAAATTGAGGACTAAATTGTTTCCAATATTAGATAAAAATTATTTAATTAGATTCTATATACACATTATATGTGACCCACTAGGATCATTTCCTAATGGAAACAAGTGAACATACATAAATACTATGATCTATGGAAAGAAATATGATAATAAACCAACAAATATTGAAGTTAATAAGAAACTATTACTTTCATCCTATGAATTATATTATGTAAAAAATCAAATTTTCAAATGATATATCCTCATGAAGGATCCAAACATCTATTATGACCCGTTTAATTCAATTTTCCATTATCAGATTTTATAAAATGACCAGTCCTTAATATACCAAGCACAAGTATTTTTACAATAAAAAATCTATTTCAATGAATCCGCCAAATATATATTCTACCTCTAAATTAGATGGGAAAATCCCTTCATGAATTATTTAATTAATGAAATATCACTAATAATTCATAGAATTAATGATGTTTCACATTGATAATATTTCATCATGGTATTCATACATATTTGAAATCATACGATTCTTGGTATACATTAATAATATTCTAATGTCTAAGGACCAATACACAAATTAACATATTGTAAAAAATAATGAAACTTAAATAATGAGGAGTTGTTATTAGATGTTCTACCCTCAATTAATCCCCTCTTGGATATCCCTTAGTTAGCATATCATAACATATAGTCTCAATGACTTATATGTATCCATCACCTAATACATGAACATCATTTGAATCCCATGATATGGATGCATCTATACTATGTGAAATATTAATTTAACAATATCATCATGGAATATATATATTCTAATTATAATGGTGGTCTACTATAAAATATTAAAATTATTTATATTCTATGAATACATTCAAATCGATGTTGTGAAAAAGAGATTTCATTATGTTATAATTTTACATATTTATATTATAGTAATCAATATTATAAATTTTTTTACATATAAGGAAACCACACGAATACTTATTTAGATAAAAATTAAATTCAAATATGGTGGAATAAATATCCATGTAATTTCTCATATGTGACATTAAAATAACATTTTCATGGGTTTGTATTCATATAATGAAAGTTGAGGCTAGTAAACACCACCCCAATATAGGTGAAGTTCTTAAAACATTGATAAAGCTATACTATTAAATATTTTAGAAAACATTTTAAAATAATATTAATGAGGGGAATAATGATGTGAAATAATACCACCTAATAGGTGTAGAAAATATTTTTTAGGTTGAAGGGAATCATCTAAAAACATTTCATCCCAATAAAATCCCAAATTATATGGGTTCATCACCTTCAGTATCTACTAGTATTTGACTATATATTGAAAGATCAACTATAAAAAAGACATCATCTGAATCTATAATTACAAGAAAAATCCTAAATGGTACTACTAATTTTTTTTATAGATTAGTTGTTAAAGTGTATCAATTTTATTTAAACACTAATTTCAATTATTCTTATTGATATGAATAATTAAGGTTTACCATTTAGTTATTAAACATCCTTGATAAAATGATACATGTATAGTTTTTGTTTCTTTTTATAAAAATGGTTATTTGGGATGGATGACATGTTATTATTTATTGTTTATATATGTGACTCTTAAGAGGATGGGTCGTCTAGTTTATGTCCTATATGAGGTTTATAACCAGAATTTCATAATATATCAATGAAATGACATTACTTTTTTTATTAATTAATCAAAAATATATATTTTCTTTGTTATGGAGTTATGTCATTACATATTAACATTGGATGTGGATCTTCGTTAGTACAAGAGTACACATTAACGTGATTAACAAAATTTATCAAGAACATTCATCAAACACAAATGAATCATAATCATATTATATTATTTTTAATCTAGAATAGGGGTGCATTTTTATTTACTGTTTAGTCCCAAATAATAGAATTTCCCATATTCTATAATGAATGGGGAAATTATAATTAAATGAATTATTATTAGAACATGAGGAAGGATCATATAAATTTAAATAAAAAAAATTAAAAGTGCAAGTGGTTCACATGAAATATTTATTATTTCAACGATGCATCTTCATGATATCATATACATTATTTTTGATTGACTGTGTTTTATACTTGTTTTCATTCTTGAATAAGTTTTCCAATGAGGCTATAACCACTTAGGTTGAATAGACTAAATCTAACCAAATAAAATAACAATCATTCAATGACCCCATATGGTTGTTCATGGTTGGATGATAAGTTATTTATGGTGTCTTTTCCCATTACATTGACTATTATGTGATATCACAAGTCTGTATTTTTCAACCCAACTTAATGAAACAGAAATATAATTATTCAATTTATATTATTGAAGTTCCTGGGCGTAGTGGAAGCTCGTTGGTTGATGTTCCCACATGAGATTTTCTTATTAGAAACAATCAATCTAGGATCAATACGAAAATAAATTCCAGACTCCACGGATCGAACCACTAAAATAGAAAAAGAAGAGAAATAGTCCTAGAACTACAATATAGGATCATTACAGGTTGATTATGATTAATTTAATTAATTTAAAATATGAACATTTTATGGCGTTCTTTGATTGTTGATATTTCTGATCATGTTTCGATGTGATCCATAATTTCATCACATAAGCCAAGTGTAGACTTCCTCTAGAGGGGATCCACATGTTCACCACGTTACTCTGCACATCGCCAAATGAATCTCTAGGTTGTAGCATGGAGAATCCTTTCGTGTGTTCTTCTTCTTAGATTTCCTTGATCTAATAGAGGATTAACTCACTCAGTTGCTAGAGAGTTCATAGAGGATGGAGTTCTTTCATCCTTGGGAGAATTCTATAGAATTGTTATGCACAGTGATAATAGAAAAGTGTTAGGGTTGTGAGGATATTTATAATCAGGTTTGAGGTTATATAGTTATGATAAAAAATAAATGTGTTACGTTTTTTATTTATTTCATTAACTCTTATTGAAAACCCCCATGTCAAATTATTAATTCCATGACATGCGCCCACACTGATTATAATAAATATCATTTTATAAAATGATATTATTTAATCAAAATCCCAACTAGAAAAACTATACGGCATTTAATCATTAAAACATTGCGTGTAATTGTTTTTCATTTTATTTCAAAAATGAAAACTACACGGCGTGTACAGTCAATGTACATTGAATGTATATCTGGTTTTCATATTATTATTCCTCCAACATTAAAATAATTGAGGCTTCATAGAATTATTAGTAAACCACATACGGGAATAATATTTATTCTATTTGACAAACTTAGACACACTTAGTGTGTTACCCTCTAGGGCTATTTCTCATTGCCATTAGGCGAGCTTGGCTAATGTCCAAGATTAAATTATAGAAATTTATCAAGGAACCCAAGAGAACAAAGTTGATGCTGCATTGACGTGTCACCTCAAACGAATTCTTACCGTGTAATTTAATCCCTTTGTCTCAATTTCTCATCAAATAGGTTTCATGGTATTGTCATAAACCTATATGCTTGATCATCCTTTCTTTGACTTCCAAAAATAAAATCATCATGAAAACATGTCCATGTATTTTAGGCTACAATTATATTTCAATCAAACGGCCAGAGATATCTACTTCCATAACTATGGAAGGGAAAAATTGTTCCTCAAATTATCCATTAACGAAATTTCATTCGTGACAAAACCAACATTCCATACTTCCCACCAATAACATTCATGATGGTTTTCATCAGAAAATCTATGTGTTTGAGTCATGACATAAGTTAATGAAAATATTCCAGTTTGAGGACAATTACACACACTTTTATATAACAATGTATAATGACCCCAAGACATTTAGCATTACTGTTGTCTGGTCTGTTCTCATAATCTACCTTCTTGGAGATTACCAAGTGTGAACTCCATGATAGAGAGTCTCGTTTTCTTATGAGTACTCAAAAAATGATGGTCATTATATTATGTTTCCTATCATAGTATGTCATCCAACCGTAGAAAATTATTTAATAATATTATTATAGAATTAAAAGGTTCTCCTTACAGGCGTGATCTCCCATGACCCTATTAGTGCATCAAATATTCAAGGACATTATTATATTATAGTAATACAAAACAAAGAATAAAATATAATTAATGTACGTTCATATAATCAAACTATAAATAGTTGGTTCTCAGGATACAAAGTCTAACAAACTCCCACTTAGACTAGAGGCAACTGCCTAAAACTTTTTGTACACTAGACTTCACATAATGAACATGTTTCTGCTGAGTCAATGCATTTGTCAAGGGGTCCTCCAAATTGTCTTCTGTGGAAATATTGATCACTGCAACTTCACCACTCTGAGAAAAATCCCTCAAGATATGATACATTTGAAGTATGTGAATTCTCCACTGATGTGACCATAGCTCTTTTTCAAGTGCCACCACTACAGTGCTATCACCATATAGTGTGATTAGATCTTTACTGTTAGGTACTACATCCAGCTCTTAGATAAATATTTTCATCAATACTACTTCTCTATCTTCCTCAAAAGCTGCGATATACTCAGTCTCTACTATAGAATCTGCGACCACACCTTTCATTGAGCTCTTCCAACTCACTGCATATCCATTCAAACTGAAGATGTATCTAGTATGTGGCTTCATGTCATCTTGATCAGTCTGGAAACTAGCATCTACATGACCTCTGATGGCTAGTTCTTCATCTCCACCATACCCCAGGAACATATACTTAGTATGCCTCAGATACTTAAGGACAATCATGATTTCCATCCAATGGTGGTCTCTTGGATTATCTTGATATCTTCCTACTGCACATAATTCATAAGCAACATATTTACTTGTACATAATATAACAGACATGACTGACCCAATTGCGGATGCGTAAGGAATCCTTGAAATTTTCTTTCATTCCTCATGTGTTTGAGGACACATTATATTGGAAAGATGAATTTCATGTGACACTGGAAACAATCTCCTCTAGGATTGTTCCACACTGAATCTCTTTAGTATATTTTTAATGTATGTACATTGAATCAGGCCCCACATTCTCTTGGATCCATCACGATGGATCATGATCCCAAGAATATAGGTTTATTTTCCCATGTATTTCATTTATAATCATTTATCATACCATGCAATAATTGATAGTAAGACAGGTAATTCATTTCCAATTAGTAATATTTTTTCAAAATATACTATTAGGAAATTGACTGCACTTATTCTAAACCTATTGTAGACACAAGGCTCACATTCGTTATTGAAAAATCCAACTTCTGTTATGGCATCATAAAATTGAATTTTCCTTGACATTGATTCCTAATTTAATTCATAAATAGATTTCTACAACTTGCATAACGTGTTGGAATCCATTCGAGTCACAAAACTATCAGTTTGTGTCATCTAGACATCTTCTTGGAGGTTCCCATTATGTAATGCTTCTTTCACATCCATTTGACAAATTTCATATTCATGTTAAGAGACAATGGAAAATAGGATTATTATGGATTTCAGTATCGGAACCAGTGAAAAGGTTTCATCATTGCCAATTCATTGATGCTTTCTAAAACCTTTTGTAATCAGTCGTGACTTATATGTGATGACTTTCCCCTCCATGTCCAGTTTCATCTTGAATACCCATTTATTACCAAAAGGCATTACATCAACCAGAGGATCTACCAAAATCCAAACATTGTTTTGGAACATGGAATCCATTTCATAATTCATGGCCTCATGCCACTTGGAAACATCTATGCCTTCAACTGCTTCTAGGTATGAAATAGGATAATCATTTTCAACCAATAATGATTGACCATCCTCACTGATTAAAAAATAATATTTTTCTGGTTCTCTCACCTCTCTCTGGCTCCAATGCAGTTCTTGTGTCTCTAGAACAGATTGTTCATCCATAAGGATTTGTGGAATCTGTTCTTGTACCAACTCATGTGTATCATGAACCTCGACTTCATCAAAGTCTATCTTGCTCCCACTATCTTTTTTGAAGATGTTCTCCCTTTCAAGGAATATGGTGTGTCCTCCCAATATAACCTTTTTACCTGAAGGGTTGTATAGGTAATATAACCTTGTTTCCTTGGGATATCCTATAATGGTAAACATTGTGCCTCAGGGTACATGTTTGTTACACTAAGAGGCCTTAAAAATTCTTCACTAACCCATACATTTAAATTTGATAACATGGATTTGTATCCACTCAGTAACTCATATGGAATACTATTTATCGATTATCTTGGTACTTGGTTTATTATGTGGGTTGTTCTTGGTAATTTACATCCCAAAAAAGATAACGGAAGTCACGCATGACTCATCGTTGATCTCACCATGTCCAACAGAGTGCAGTTCCTCCTTTCACTTACACCATTCCACTGAGGCATCTATGGAGGAGTGAGTTGAGAAAGAATCCCAAACTCTGGTAAGATATCAATAAATTCCTGATTAAGATATTATTAACCCATGTCTAAGCAGAGTTTCTTAATCTTCTTACCAAGCTCATTCTCTGCTTCATTCTTGTATTATTTGAACCGATCAAAATAATATAAATTATACCTAATTAATTAAATATATCCATATATAATAAAATAATTAATAAAAGTTATTAATTACAGGAACCCACCCCTTGATTCTACAGGATATGGTCCACACACATCTATGTGAACTAATTCTTGAAGCTCTTTAGACATTTCACATTTCCCACTAAATGGGGATTTGGTCATTTTTACTTGTAGACACGCATGACATACACCATGAGGATTTAGTTCGACAGAATATTAATACCCAACACGATGTAATTTTGTCAAATTTTTCTCATTGACATGACCTAGCTAGTGATACTAATATTGGGTGTGGTATTAGTCCTGTGAATTATATTTTTCAACGATTTCCATTACTTGGTTTGTGTATTCTAACAGATAAAGGTCATTATATAAATGGGCCTTAAAAAATTGTTATCTTTATAAAAGTAGCAACATTAATTTCCAAACACTAAGATTAATCCATCAGTATCTAATCTGGATACGAAAATAATGTTTTTGGTTATAGACGGTACATAATAACATCATTTGAATACCAAGTCCATCCTAGTAGGAATTGTGAGGAGGTAGTCTCCAAAAACTATCAGAGTGAGTCTGGCTCCATTGGCTGCTCGCCCATCAACCTCACCTAGGTCAATATTTCTGAATCTACTTGGTTACGATATTTGGATACAGATCTGAGCAACACAAGCAGTATCTAATACCAAATTTTTAGAAATAGATTGATTTTATTTGATAACAAATTCACCTAAAGCGTCCCCATACATCCTTGACTGGATGCAGTTTTTCTTCTAGTGGCCCTTCTTGCCACATGTTAATCGAAGAACCTTCTATTCTATTGCCTCCCCTTTGATCATCCTTTTCTTGGAAGGCCTTTTAGAATCTTTGGGCATAATGCACTTCTCAATCCCTTTCCTTTATTCAATATTAAGATAGAAGGATTTTCACGCTTGGTATAATTTTCCGCTTGGATAATGAGGATAAGAAGATCAGATATAGACCTCTCAATGATGTTCATGTGGAAATGTACAACAATGATAGAGAATCTCTTTGGGAGTGATATCATAATTAGATCGGTAGCCAGTTTGATGGGGAGTTTAAACCCTATATCCTCCAAGCGCTCAATGTAGCCAATGAGATCGAATACATGAGGCCATGTTGAGGAACCCTCTCCTAGATTTCTCTAAAATAGAGATTTATAGGTCTCAAAAAAATTATTATCATGCTCTCACTCTTGGTATAGACAATAGAGGTTCTCAAGAATACTATAGTAATCATTGTCTTCATGAGACTTCATGAGCTCACTAGACATTGATCACATCATCAATCATTGAATTTTGAGTGCATCCTTAAATTGTTGATCACAGGACAAGAAAATATTCATCATTCACCCCTTTGGAAAGAAAATCATGAAGTGAGGATGCCAGCTCATAATACATTCTTTCATAGCATAGGATAACCCGAAGGTGCCTAAATTATTTCTGAAAGTTATTGCTGGTGAGGATATTGTCTTTATCTAGAATTGTTCGTAGAGAAAATGTGGTTGACATGATTTTCATATTGATTCTACAAATTAAAAGAGAATATTTATCAGTATATTTTGATTACATTTTATGAAAAATAATAAATGAATTTATTAATTGTCCCACTCTTTTTTCATGTCCCAACGACCCCCCATTAAACATGGAATGGCTAGTTTCTATGATATTCTAGTGGAAATGATCTATATTCCCATTTTCATATCCCCAAAAAGGGTTGATCAAGCTATTTAAAGGTATTTCGGTAGGCAGGACATTGCCAACTATGAGCATACAGTTCCTTGAAATGATGAGTGGACTCCCCAATATGATAATCCTGACATGGATTTGCTCAATACTTGCCTCCATTTTAAAAAAAGTATAGAAAGGGATAATCCTATTGATGTTAAATGATTAAGTCAATCAGAATCCTTCATTAGATATTCCTTTATAAAAGTAAGTGTCCTAACAAGTTTTGGCTAAACATATAGACTTATTGTGTCTTGCCATTAATCATGTAACGAGAGGCTTGGTCTGAATTAATATGGTATTTGAGGGATTTCAATAGTTTATGTGTAGTTTTTCATTATAACATGATTATTAATATTAGTTGATTATATCTTATGCGATTAACCATGTTCTGATAATTTTTACACATAGTTCGGTTTTTATTTTATTCCATCTTTGCATGCTTGTTTATTTCATTAACTATGTGATAGCGAAAACACATAAATTATAAATAAAACAAGAAGTCAAATAGAAATAAAATATGATGGAATGATCATGATATTTTTTTGATTAGCTTATGTAGAGGTTTTGATAATCTAACCCTGACCTATGGAAAAACACCTTGAACCTAATGGTTTATGTTTTTCAACTCCCACTTTTCTACCTCTGTATAATCTATGGTTTCTTTCACCTCAACATCAGATTTTGAACCATCTCCTATGGCTTGGGAGATCCTCTATTACAAAGGGTTTACATTAATGAAACCATTGTAATTCAAGACCTACAAATTATTTGAAGAATTATAATGGGAAAAATAATTTAAATTAATTTGTCACGACCCGTCCTCGTGACCCGTGTCGTGACTACCCCATGCCCACCTTCTATAGGCCAGAGGCTGGTGACTAGCACCAAAGGCATAATTCCTGATAAAAGGGAAGGCATTGCCTTTATATAAGTTAAAAAAACAATAGGGTACACAATATGGAGTAAACACAAAGTAAAATGAGTACAAAAGTAAGTGGTGGAATGTAAATGGGCCGGTATACAAACCCAACAGAAAGTATAGTACAACTACGAAAGAAAGTACAACAGCTAAAAAGTGAAACAACAAACTCTGGGTCATCCTCCGAAAATCCCACCTAATGGCCTGGTCTGCTTAGTCCTCTATGACATCAGTCTACTACCGGATGTAGAAAACTCCACTATGTGTCGCCCTGTGGTAGGCCTCACTGCTGGCGTCGGGTCAGCAAGGAAGATCTCCACAAGAAGGGCTCGCTCCAGTACTCTTGTCTATATCAGAATGCTGAGGGAGACCATCGAATCCCTGATCTCATGCCTCAGTCCGTGCTCAAAGGTCCTAGACTGGAAGAATGGGTCTCGTACCTTTTCTGTGGAGTAGCGTGAGTGGTTGGAAAATCTTGCCGAGTACTGGGCTACTGTCAGGCTGCCCTGTCGCAGTTGTAGTCACTCCTAGATGCGCACCGCACGGAGGGTGGATGGAACGAACTCCGAATGGAAGAGGATCTCAATTTTTTCTCAAAGTAGAGATTCCTTGTCATGCACCTGGCGCATCAGACTCTACCATCAATCTACCGATGCCTGCAGGAGACTCACGTCAAGGACCACCATAAGATTTGCTGGTGTCCCAGCCAATCTGAAGACTCATACGATAGCCTCCAGCAAATCCTCGACTGCCTGAGGGACCGTCTAACTGTGGAACTTGGGTGGACGCTATCGTTGAAACTCATGCAACGCACTCAGGCGGAGTGCACTCTCCACTGCTGGGGCTAGGGTTATCGGTGTCCTAGCGGGTAGAGGTATCGTTGATGCCTCCGCTATAATGGGGCCCTGCACTGAGGCCTCGTCTCTCGGTGGGCTGCAATCTCGCACAAAGGTCAAAACCCTTGCTGGCTGCCATCGTGGGGCCATCATGAAAAGAAATAGCTATGGCACGGTCAAATAGTATACCCTGTGAGCTGACACAATGTAATCAGAAAGATTTTTTTTTGAAACACACATGCAATCAATGTTTTCGAGCACTATGTCGGAAATAAGAAGTCACGGTCATGGTGTATGGATACGTCGACCACCGCACCAACACTGGACTCCATAGACTAATAACCACACTCAATAATCTAAAAAATTTTGCTTCACAGAAAAGAAATTATTAGAGTCATGAGTTCTGCGGGGGAAATGACTCTTCTGATACCAATTTGTCATGACCCATCCTCAGGGCTCATGCC
Organism: Viscum album; assembly: GCA_963277665.1. Taxonomy (NCBI): domain Eukaryota; kingdom Viridiplantae; phylum Streptophyta; class Magnoliopsida; order Santalales; family Viscaceae; genus Viscum; species Viscum album. The sequence continues at coordinate 21,167,400 of OY728120.1, read as the reverse complement.
AGGACTACCCCATGCCCACCTTCCATTGGACAGGGGCTAGCGAGTAGCACCAAAGGCGTAATTCCCGATAAAAGGGAAGGAATTTCCTTTATATATGTAAACAAACACAACATGATATGCAAGATGGAGTAAACACAAAGTATAAATAGTACAAAATTAAGTGCTGAAATGTATATGGTCTTGTATACAAACCGAACTCAAAGTACTGTACAATTGAGAAATAATGTACAACAGCTGAAAAGTAAAACAGCAACCTCTGGGTCATTCTCTGGAAATCCCACCTGAAGGGTAGGTAAAAATAGTCTCATCGGTACCTTGGGTCTATCCGTCCACTCTGTGTACGTCCCACCAGGTGGTCTACCTTAGGATACTGTCCAACTGCACAAGTGTTGACCACGATCAGTGCTGTCTGTCGTCTGCAACCAACACAATGTTCTGTGGGCGATGCCCATGCAAGGGTGAGTTTACGATACTCAGTAGTGACCCCGAGACCCGTAATGGTCTCCTAGAATCCACAAAGGATAATCCACAAAAGACAGATAAAACATGAATCATCAACCAACTCTACTTAGGTATATGCACATACATATTCCAAAGTAAAAAATATCAGTACGGCTCAAAATTCCAAGCCCAAGCACAACCAGTCCACACAGGAAAGAAGTAAATAATAACAAAGATAATTATTGAAAGTCAAGACTCAGCTCACAGAGATATTTCACTCACGAAGAGGGGTGGAGATGATTAGATGTAGCCTCTCAATCATCTCTTCTGCTGAACCCACATATGATCCAAGTACAGAAGTCATTGTTGCTGAAGCCACGTAGGATCCATGTACAGAAACCATCGCTGCCAAACCCACGTAGGATCCAATTATAGTCGTCATCACTACCTAACCCACAGAGGATCCAAGTACAATGTTCCTTACTACTGAACCCACATATGATCCCAGTACAGTCGTCCTCATCGTCGCAGTCGCAGCCAGCTCCAGGGTTCCCGCACAATGCATGCTCGATTACTGGAGGGTCCGCTTCTGGAGCCAAGAGGGTTGATACATCAACTGTCACAAATTCCTGATTTTATGTATCCCAATGTTCTATCTCTTCAATACGAACTCAATGTGACATACAGTGAATTAATCGGACACCTGGTCTGATAGATAATGGCTTTTCTGTTCCAAGGGCCCTGTTAGAAATACACTCATTTCTAACCAGGCCGATATCAATAATTGTCCAAAACTCACAGAGAGTATCGCAAAAGAACCGTCTCGTCGAAAGAGTCCTAGTGCTGTAGAAGGTGCATCGATCAGACGTGCGGTCGTAATGTTATTGATGTTTAAGTGATTAACAGGACCAACCCATTTAGAACAGTGGCTGATGGGTCGGGTTAACCCATTTTGACGGGTCTGACCCAGTAGGGGTGTCTGACCTGTCTGAAGGAATACACAACTCGGCCCGAAGGGGCGTGGCCCAACCCATAGTGGTGCGGCCCAGCATAAGTGGCATAACCTGGCTCAGCTGGGCACGCGGCCCAACATGGTGTGCAGCCTGGATGGCTCGGCCGAAGGTCGAAAAAGTTCCAAGGGTTGGGGGGATGACCCAACCCCCTGGTTGTCTGCACCGACAGGGCTAAGCAGTGATGCCCTTTCCCAAACCTACCTGCTAGACCGACCGACCTTCTGCCTAGGAGGCCCGCATGGGCGGGCCCCCGATCTTCCAGCACGGTGCCCTACTGGCGCCGTGGTCCAGCTCCGCCTGGCCGGCGGACACACTGGCCTGTTCTTCCACTAACGCGGCCCATGATGTGGGTCGCGGTTCCTCCCACACAGCCAGGGTGAAGCTGCCGGCTTCCTTCGACATGTTCTCAGCATGGTGCGACGACATCGGATTTCTTCAACATGTTCCCAGCACAGCGTGACGACATCGTGCTTCCTCCGCCTATGGTTTCCAAATCCAAAATATTATGTTCCAGTGGAGGGTCTTCGGGCTGTGTTTGTTCGGCCCGCGCCCTCCGCATTAGGCGGTAACACAGAGCCAAGATTTCATGAGGTTCACGAAATAAAATGAAAATTTAATATTCAATAAAATTGAATCAAATCACCCTACCTCAAAAATTAATGACGAACATCGGCGTCGCAAGGTGTGGATTCATAAATGTCGAAGTGGGCTCGAGGAGGAAGCGACATCTCCCTCTTTTTTCACGGAGAGAAGAATAAAAGGTGAGTCGATGTTGGAAAGTTCCTGTATCAGTGTCTCCACCGCTGTCACGGAGGAAGAAGAGGATGGTGAAAATGGAGTCGCCGAGTCAATGTTCTTCGTCGGAGAGTTGGCATTCTTCAACAGAGGAGATAAACCATTCATCGAAACCCAAGAGATCTCCCCAATTTTCAACAACAACATAATTTCCAAACCAAATAAAATATGGATTCTCTTTATTTTATTTAATCATTCCTAGCATTCAAAATTTAAATTTCAAACACTAAATTAATTAATGAAATTAGTTCAATAAATTAATTAAGATTTGTATTGGAAAGAATTAAAGAGGGAGAGAGAGAGGAAGTGGTAAGGTTACACAATTAAAATTCAAATGGTTGAAAATATTAAACAAAGGAGTTTAATGGGTTGTTTAATGGGTTTAGTGAATGTGAAAGGCTGAGACTCGTGTGGGCCCCACCTCACAATATCCTCAAAATGGTAGTTAGGTGCTTGTGGGTCCCACCACAACTTCCTCATATAGGATATGACCACCTTAGATAAAGAATAAAAAAAATTCCATAATTTTTATTCATTTCTTATTTAAACCACAAAATTAAACTTCTTATCCCGTGCCAACACAATTGCGGTAAATGTCCCCTTAAGAAATTACCGGCGTTGCGAGTTCATCGGTGCCCTCAGATTTCAATTCCGAGCACCGGTTCAAAAGATATAATATCCCGTTTGTTTATTTACTAAACATACCCGAGCTAATCTTCGGAAATTGAATCTGAGAACACCGGGCCTTGGAATCCGGTGCCGTCAGAAAGTGCGTACATGTAAAATTCCAAAGTATTTATGAAAAAAATTTCGTTGAAATTTCCAGGACATTACATAAATATATTTAAATGAAACCATACGCACAAAAGTTCTTTGGTCTAGCTCATGACCATCGATATAATGAAACAACTTTTACACATATTTAGTATTAAAATTATTATAATCATTCTTTTTTTAACGATAAGTCACACATGAATTCAATTAGTTTTGATATTATAATTAATCAATTATTTATCAAAAATTTATATTTGTATTTCTTTGAGATTCTTCTCATCCATATTCCTTGTACGGGTCTTTGTAATTTGGAGGAAACCTGTTGAAATTCCATTTCAATAAAGTAAACGGTGTGTAGGCTATATTAAATGGTGTTTATTTGTTTTCACTATTTATCCAAAGTACTCTTCGGGGGCTTTGGTGTGTTTTTTGAACTTTGGAAATTTTGGAGTACACAACATGTATATTCATCTAACATGCCATATACTTCCTTTTTATGAGGTTATCGGCCTTAAAATCCCATGTACGTTTTTACAGGGATTCTCCTTGTACCCAGTTTCACCTTGGTCAAATCGGACTACACTCTGTGTGGATGCAACATACCGCCCTGTATTATGGTTTCCACTCATCGTTCAGTTCATGTCAACACGGTGTATTAAAAAAACATTGGCATGCCCAATTGAAACGCCGTTTTTTGGTGGACTAGTACAATTTTGTTGATCCTATGTACATGGAATATATATTTCACTACAAATAGTGCATTCCTGTGTTGTACAAACAGAATTAGAAGCTCCACCGTATGAGTTACTCATTTTTATTTTAATCACACATAAAATTAAAATATTGTTTCTGTGATGTGAATTGAGAAACGATGGGGGGAGAACAGATTTTGATCATTCGGTTTTATAGAATGGTTTATGTCGAATTGAATCAAATATAAATGTGTAAATTATCAATGATGATTATATAACTATAACCAACATTGTGACCACTCTGATACCACTTGATGGTTCCGGGAACAACGAATTCTTGTGGGTGGATGTGCCCACTTGAATTTTTTTCATTAGAAATGATCAATCTGGGATCAATACGAACATAAGCACCAGACTCCATAGTTCGAATCATAGAAATAGACAAAGAAGAAGAATATTCCCAGAACAAAAAAGGTGGATCATCACAGGTTGATTATAATTAATTTAATTAATTGATAAGATTTACCTTTTATGGGGTTATTTCTTCATCTAGTGGTGATCCACACATGGAACACATATATCTGTATGTTGCCAAAGAAATCATCGGGCGCTAGTGTGGATAAGCCTTTATTTTATTTGTCCTTCTTATATAGTCTGGATCCGATGGAGGAAGATCTATCTTGGTCTTGAGAGCGTTCTTGGAGGAAGGAGTTCTTCCAGCCTTGAGACTATTCTCCAAAATTTTTGTTCAGAAATATTATAGAAATGTGTTGGTGTTGTGAGGATATTTATAATCAGATTTGAGGTTATATAGATATGAAAACAAATATATGTGTTACAGATTTTATTTAGTTCAATTACTCTTGTTGAAAACCCCTATGTGGAATTGTTAATTCCATGACATGCGCCCACGCTGATTATAATAAATATCATTAAATAAAACAATATTATTTACCCAAAATCTCGACTGTTAAAACGTCAAGGCGTGTAATCATTAATACACGTCGTTCACTCATTTATAATTTCCTATCCAAAATGAAAACTACAAGATGTGCACATTCAAGGTACACGAAGTGTATATATTTTTTTCATTTTATTTTTCCTCCATAATTAAAACGATTTATGATTCCTTGAATAGTTATTAATACACATAAATGATTAATCTTTTTTCTATTTGAGATACTTGGATACACTTAGTGTGGAACCCTCTAGGCCTCTTTCTCGTTGGCATTAGGTGGGCTTGCCTAAAATCTAAGATTACAGTATAGCTATAGTTCAAGGAAGTGATGAGAAAGAAGTTGATGCCACATTGATGTGTCACCTCATACAATTCCATAGAATGTAATTTTATCCCTTTTTATCAATATCACATCAAAGTAGGTTTCTAGTACTATCATGAACCTATATGCTTGATTAGTCATTGTTTGACTTCCAGAAATAAACTCCTCATGACACCATGACCATTGAATTTTGGCTACCATTCTATTTCAATCAAAGGGCCCGAGATATCTACTTCCAAAAATATATAAGGGACAAATTCTTCCTCGACATATCCACTAACAACATGTAAATCATGTTGCACCCAATATACCTTACTTCCATCCAACTATCTTTGTAACAGTTTTAATCTGAAAATCTAAGTGTGTGAGGTATGACATGAGTTAATGATAAAATTCTTGTCTATGGACCATTAAAGACACTTGTAGATAGTAGTTTTTGTTGACACCACGACATGAGGAATTACTACTGGTGGGTCTGTTCTCATAATCTCACATCTTGGTGATTACTAGCTGCGAACTCCATGAGAGAGAGTCTCATCTTCTAACGAGTACTCATACATGAAATTATATATACTATGTGTCCTATCATAGTATGGCATCCAATCGTAGAGCTTTATTTTAGAATAATTTCATAGCATTTTGAGGTTCTCATCATAGTGGGGATCTTCCCTGAACGTATTAATGCAACAAATATTTCAGGACATTATTATATTATAGTGATGAAGAATAATGATCAATATATAATACGTGTAAATTCATGTAATCACAATATAACCTTATTGTTTTTAGGACACCAACTCTATCAATTAAAACATGGGTTAATGAAGGTGATTTTCACTACATTAAATGAAAATTAATGATCTATTATTTAAACCTATGATTCTTTCCCTCCTTTTTAAATTACCATATGTCAATTTACAATGTTACAGATGTATAAAAAAATATTTTTCATCATATCAAAATCCTATTTCCCATTGACAAAATCATTTTTGAATTAGATGTTTTATTAAAACAGAATCACATCCATGTAAATCAAAGGTCTATCTAGAAGGGAATTGAATTCTATATAATTAGTAGAATCTATGAATTTTATGTCAGGAAAAATACCATGAAATGAGGTTATCGACTTGATCATTTAATGGATTTTTTCATTCTATTTTCTAAAAGACTATATTATTAAACATAATAGGTATATTTTTTTTCATTAATAAATGATTTCATGGAATTAAATATAGAATGTTCTCTATAAAACTAGGGTCTTGATAATCCCTTTAGGCCCTTGATTTTTGTTTTTTCTCTATTTCATCCCACTAAATTTAAATATTTCTTGTTTTTATAGAATAAATGAGATGTTCTATAGTATAATCCAAACTTCTGGATGTGAATAAGTGGTCTCAACCTCTACTTTGGATACTTCTCCCATTAATGGTGGTGGAAGACCAATTTCCTATAAATATTCATCCGCATAATATGGATTTATCTATTGTATTACATCAACTAAATCATAATTATATTCTTTGTATAAAGATGGATACATTTTTTTGGATAATATATATCATACCAATGATAGGGTCCTAAAATCCATTTGATTTTAGACCGGTTTATAGACCTATATAGGATCTTATTCCTTAACATTGGTAAATCAACTATACATACATTTACATTGAGTAATCATTGATATTGAATATGATTTCACTAGATCTATTGTGTGAATCACAATGATGAGTGGATTGTTTATTCATTACATAATGATATCTTTTACATGATTACATTATTTCTAGTTTATCTAGTAATCAAATTTATACATGTTTCTATTCTAATATAATTCCCACTCTCCTACATCATCATGAGTGGTAGTATATACCTAAGTCACTTCCAGATTCATCTAGGATTTTTCCCCATTATCCATAAGATTATAGAAAATATCTTTGAGTAAAAATAAATATTGAATTGTGTTCCAAAACATTCAATGTGTAGTTCATCAGTTTGGATTATCATCAATAAAATCCTCATTAGGATTTCCAATCTTGAAAAATCAAACCATATTTTGCTTCATGGTAGGTAATAAATACCATGTAATGTAATAAATATTGATGTAATATATTTAATTTTTCTATAGATCAAAATAATGCATTCTCCACACCTTAATACTAACATTTTTATTTTATTTATAACATTGATATAGTTATTTTTATACTTTGTTTTAGTGAGAAGTGAAAACATAATCCTAACTAGATTATGATCCTAGGCTTATGAAATTATTTTTATGATGTAAATATTATTGTTTTCAGTTCATTTGAATTATCACTTTCTACTCATACATTTAGAACACAAATTTCACTCTTACACCAATTTTATTTATTATAGTTACTTCATCCATATTATAACATCATTTTAGAGAAGATGTAGTTATAATTTTAACATTTACAGTTCATAAAAGAAATTACTTTCCCTGGATGGAGAAATAGAATTCTACTCGATGGAGATTATTTTTAATTAATGGATTGAGAAATTATATGTTTTAATATTAAAATATAAAATTTATATATGAGGGAAATATAAAAATTCTATTAGTGACACATATAAAAGTGTATCATAATGATATATATAAATTATATTATAGGAATAATAATGAATTATAACAAAACAGATTTAGAATGTATAATGGAAGGAACATTACTAATTCTACAATGGGAAACATCATACAATTATTTAAAATAGTGTTGAATATAATGACCATATAAAATTTTTTAATAGAATGAGTCCATAAAATGGGGAATATGTTGTGTTTAATTTTATTTTATGTGATCCAGGATGATTGATATTTTATAGTTGTAGTTTTTTACTCCAATATCTATAAATATGACTAAATAATTTGGGAAAATATTCAATCTGAAAGGCTATCAGAATCTTACTTTTGAAGTTTGGAAATATGTTTTCCATTTTATCCTGAATATTTAATAATTAAAGGGTTTTTCATATGGAATACACAGTATAATGATTCAATAAGAATTTATTTTATTTTATTTTTGTTAATGTTTTATGTTTTATCATCATGACCAACATTTGATTAGGATAGGGAGAGATTGTTTGTCCGATCTAGATGATTAAGGGCTCCCATTGAAAAAGAGATAGTTCTTTTTCCAAGTACCTCATCTTATCCTTCACTCATGACTCTTGAGATAGTCCTAGATTAAGATGAGTATGGAAAATTTTAGTAGGATATTTAATGATAATAAAGAATCAATTCCATTATCTACCTTATTAATGACCCAAACACCAATAAAATGAAACATAAATATCATTATCCTGTTTCCAATGATCCACCGTGACAATAAGTTTCTACTTATCCATGGACAGAAGAATCAACTCATCAGAAAGGATATATTCAATACAAACCTATTCAATTGATAATTTGAATCATGGTGTGTTAATATTTTTTTCCCTCAATATATCATACTACACTTTTTTAGGAATTCCATTCAAGATATACCTTAATGTGGGGAACAATATGACATGTCATACATTAATGTTCTATTTAATATGTGACTAGAAGAGATAGATGAAGAAAATAAATGAAACATGGGAATAATCCATACCATGAATGGGTTGATCACATTCCTCCCCATCTAAACATTGTAATCCCAAAATAATTGACTATTAATTACTTGAGGTACCCAAAAGAGAATCAAAATCACATTACACCCCATTGTGTCCTAATAATAGGAACCCATGGGATGTTATAAATATATAGACATAAGTGTTTTTGGAATAATTTGGAAGAAAAAAAGTTCAAGTAGAGTATAAAAATGAACACTTTATTAATTATTTTCAAAGTGGACCTCCTTTGATAGTTCATTTATTAGTATAACTCACCACTAGGAAAGATAAGTATAATTGACCTCGCAAATTATATTCAAATAGAGATTTGTTTTTCTATAATAATATAATAAAATGAATAATCATAACCTCTACCCTAAGGAATTAATTCTCCAAGACAATCCCTTAGTGAAAACAGGTTTGATCCGATTTCATATTTATGTTCCTTATATTGGTTTTATTTTTGTTAATAGATTTTATTTTAATAAATGATATAATATTCATCGTTACAAGTAATAAATAAGAAAAACATTTGGATTTCCTATAAATTATTAATTATAAGTGATATGTTCATACTAAATATCTGTCGCGGTGCCCCTTGAAATCTAAATAAAAACTTTCTTATAGTGAGGTTTTTTCAGCATTGAATAATGCATCATTTTCAGAAATGGTTTGGTAGGTATATTGTTCACGCATCAAATTACCCTATCCCTTAGGGTTAAAGAGGATTAAAATATATTGTGTTTATATTTGTTCCAATGAATATTGTTTTTCCTTATAACAATTTCTTGAGTGATGTGATTTTTCAAGAGATTCCATCAATACAGATAATGTCATTGGAGGGTGAAAATCAGTGGGGGTAGTATATTAATAATTGGGTTTCCCATTCTAAAATTTAATTAATTTTTAATTTTGAAGAATATATATATGATTATTTCAATATCCAAATTCCACAAATAATTTTACTTCAAAACAAATTAGGAATGACAGTGTACTATGGAAAACTAGAATATATGATTCATTGTGTTTCTAGTAAACCCATGTAAAAAATTGAAATCCTCATCTATTTTTTGTTCACAAAATGTAGAATGGGAGTATATAATTGGACCCATATATAATAATATTAGAGGGTAAAAGTTAAGTTCAGTAGATTTCCTCCACCATATGATTCAATCATGATGGGTTTCATCTTTTGGGACTCACTAAATTTTGTTGTCGTAATCTATGAAAGCATGTTAATGGAACATTAATTTCTAGTTTGACATGATAGATCCTTAAATTAAATGTATTTAATTATTGATATGATTAATTAACACATTATTTATCTTAATATTCTATACATATCCCACATATAGTATATAGGGTCAACTAAAGTGATAAAACATTACTAAACGGATATGTTTCATATTGGATATGTAATAATCCCCTATTTATTCAAGAACCACACATATCTAGGTTGTGAAGGGTCAATATTGAAATGGTATTTTACATTAATCAAATTCCTTTTATATGTAATCTCTATATGATTACATTTTCACATATTAATCATCTTGTTATTTTCCCTATATTAGTCATTTTATAGATTTTTATATAAAAGTTACACATTCCCATATATATTTTCTACTTCACCGAGATGAGGATTTTTATTTTTTCATGATCTCTATTTGAATTTTCAAATCCAATACCAATGATATCCCCATTGTCATTTAATGTTATAGTTTTAAATAGATCACTTTTAACTAGGTTTACTATCATAAATATGTTTTCATCTAGTAAAATAGAACTAGATTATAAGAACAAGGACTCTGAATGATTGGTCTTCTAGGAGAACATTGTATTTATTCTCATTTTGGTTCAATATCAAGTGTTTGTCTCAATGAATTAATTAATTTACATATGGATGTATTATATTTGATCATATATAATATGAAATTCTAAAAATATTTGATATCATTAGAAAATTATTGGAGTCACCTCATGTTAGGACTCATTAGTATGATCATCAGGAATACCTCGTTGATTCTTAGTATTTTTATTTGGAGGTATTTATAGAGAATGACTTAATTTATTTGGGTATGCTTTTCATTCCCATATTTATATTATCGTAAGACTAAGGGATATGACAATTACACTTGGAAGTTGGAATGCAGATAAAGGTAGTTCCCACAAAAGCATGCCGCTGGGGCTCCCTGGGCCCTCTAGTGATCATGATATTGAATTATGCTTATGTAAATATTTTTGTCGAGAAAAAATATATACTCATCAAAGAGATTCTAGGATGAGTTATGTATCTCTATAGTATCGGATTAGTGTGCGATTAATATAAAAGCATTATATGTTCTTATTATTGTACAATAAGTATTAGAGTATCGTATATTGAATCTTGGGAAAAAGACACAATTAAGTGAAAAAAATGACCATGTTGAGTGGGATCCTTCCAAGGAAACTCCCTATTAACTAATAATATTAAGGGCACATCCTAATCATCCTTATATAAATTTACATGGATTGAGTTTTAATATTTATGGTTGATACTCCCGTTGTTAGAAGAGATGGTGATGTGGCTTTCATACCCTATACAATGACTCGGCCATTGTACCAGCATGTATGACCTCATACCATCTAGAAACTCCAATTATATAGGGAATATTGGGAACATGCCATCATTCATATGCTTATAAAAAATCACTTTTGAACATTAAGATTGATAAAATTGATTTATAGGATATACTATGAATATAAATAGATGAATGTTCTACTGTTGAAGTGGAATAGGTTAGGGGTTCCTATATTGGTTGTAGTGCGTAGTAGTACCAAAAAAGGATTTCATGTTTCCATGAAAAATATAAATGGAAGAATTAGTATGGTGTCTAGTAAAATCATTTTTATATTTTTTCAATGATATATCATATATAACTACAAAATATCATGAAAAATATAGATAATACCAACCAATATATTTTATGGGTAATGTATTTCAATTATTCATTAGTATTTTTTATATTCCTAATGTTTTTTCATTAGGGAACCACATTGTTATATCCAATGGGGGAAGACATAAAAATATAAATTATTTGTGGAAGTTTACTCACACTTTGTATTATTTTATATAGTATTTTATTTCATATTATAATTAGGTATATGTTTGTGAGAATAGTTATGATTAAAATATTAAATTGATTTATATAAAATTCCTTGAAAAAGTGTGAATGCCAATTATGAAGTGGATTGATAATTCAAGAAACCTAAATAAGACAATAATTGAAATAAATCAACTCAGACATATTGAAAAAGGCAATTTATTCTCATTGTATAAAAATATGTATATGTGTGTGGTTATTATCTACTATAGATTCATTTTGGAAGATTGTTTATAGTTTAATACCTTCAATATATGAAAACAATGATATGACAATCAAAATCATTATGAAGATGGGTATAAGAACTTACTCTAACAAAATATATATATTCGATAATATAATGACTCATCATTAAAAATTTGATGTTTTAATGTTTTAGTACTTTGATGGAACAACATACCAAAATTTGACCATAAACGGACCATGACTAACCAATAGAGAATTCCTGATCCCAATGGGATAGAAAAAAATAACCCAACCATCAAAATATAATTGGAAGGAATTATTTTCCAAACCATTAATCACAAAATTTTGTACGTAATGGAAATAATAAAATGACATTAGATATTAAATAACTACAAAATAATTAAGGTTACGATTTAACCAATTTGAAAAGTAGAAATCAAGGAACTATATAAGAACAAAACCAAATGAATCTTAAAATACTTATATTTACCCTGTGAAATACGGGTCAACATGCCTTCCACTCAAGAATAACTAATAATGACTTTGTGACATGTAATCTCATCACCTAACTGCATTACCTGTTCTTTTCTTACACCACAAAAAACTAGTCTTACTCACCCCAAATAGATTTAGGGGTGTGGTTAAAATAAGCCAAGTAAGATCTAACCCATGTGTTCCAAAGGAGTTCTCTCCCAAATAATCACAATATTCTAATTACAGTAAAATAAAATCATGGAATGAAAATTTATCATTGATATAAAATTAATTGTAAATCATTTAATATTTATAATCATTATAAAATAAAATATATATATCAAATGATAAATCACATTTAAAAAATATAATTTTACAATTAATTCATTATTTATGAATACAAAAATAAAAAAAAATTAAAATAATAATCGAGATCATACCAATGATTACAATGTTCCTGGAAAATAATGCCTCTTGAAACATTGTAATCAATTCAACAAATAGATCACTAATCAAATCCGTAGAACAACACAAGTTAGCGATTAGAGGAACACCCCATGGATGAACCTCTTATTTTATCAAAGAATGAACTCCTTGGATGAAAATGGATTATAGAATGGAGGAACACATAACGGATGAAGCCCAAAAAGAGATATGAAAAATATATATATACTACAATAAAATGTCTTACCAAACAAAGGAAAATCCCACTAGTGTACCACATATAGAAACAATGAATATTCAAAATACTAAAACCTCCGCCTATGTGCCCAAGGACCCCACGTGATGTTTCTATCAAAATATATAAAAATAAATTAAACAATTTAAGAAATATTTTTAAAAAAATACCATTTTTCCTCACCAGAATTGTTAATTTTTTAAAAATTCCATAAACCATTTTCTTGTTTATTGAAATACTATTACATTTAACAAACAAATGTTAACCCACATTTTACCAATTAATAATTACCCTTTCATATCCAGATGTCTGAGGATCATGATAATAATCAATAATAAATATTTTATGAAGACTATATAATATGTTGTTACCCAATATTATACTAAAGATGGAACCAACTACATCACAGTAGGGTTTTCACAACAACTATAGGATCCATACACCATAAAGAAGGGGATAAAAAATGTTAGAGGAGGCATGAGACTTTCATTCCCACATCTGAGTGTCATATTTTTATAAAATTATAGTTCCTGGAGAATATTTAATATCACATACCTCATTGCACATGGAATCCACAATGAACCAATAAATATAGGGCCTTTGGAACTATTTCACAATACGAACAATATGGATAGATAAAGAGAACTAGATCCCTCAATGAATAATGGTGCCTAATTCTCATTCCGAGCTCATCTAATTAAAAATCATAGATCATGAATATAAATTGAAAGCTAAATATTGGATGAATAAAATTCAAAGATTCATTAAAACCCCATTATAATGATTCAATGATTTACCTTCATTAAACATAATGTATTCCAAACAAACAACATACTAAAGTGATAATTAAAATTATCCAAATAGACATCACTACATAATTATGTGGGATTAATATTACCTTCGAGGATTTGATTATAGAAAAAACCAAAACATTTATATGTTAAATATTATTATGAAATAATTTATTTATACATAAAATGAATCGAATAAATTTGTTTTTCAAAACCATTATAGAATTTATAATTTCTTACATAAAATATATTTAAAGATAATAACCATTTATAATATAGTTGTTCTATTTTGACTATTATGATTAGTATATATTAACGTTCATAATAGTATTTAATTTACATCAAAGGAAAAAATTATAGAAATGACTATTAAGATCATACCCAATGAATCTAATTTATAATAATTATGAGGGGAGAGTTATAATGTACCATACATTTCATATATAAATATTTTGTCATAATAATCCAATATTCAACAAATAAACATTTGATATATTCTTGAATCCTTTAGGTATAATGTCTTGGGAATCATTGATTTATAAAGAATGTAACGCCCCGACCCTAGTTACCCAGAGTCGGTGCATTATTACATAACATTGGCATGATCACAAGAAAGATCAAATCTCGAAAGACCGATTGGTTTAGTAGCCTTGGAAACACTAGATATATTCATAAGTTTTACATTACATCATAAAATGAAAAACTACTACAACAACCTAATGTCTCCATAATCCATACTCATATCCCCACATAATATCCCTGCAGGTCATTCATAATTTACTTCTTCACTTCTTGGGAAAAATAAAACATAGAAAAGGGATGATCTCAAATGCCCAGTAAGGATAACAATATAGCGGGAACTTTCATAAATAAGAATAAACATTTAAGGCAATGTATAACTAAAACAACATCCTTTAAAACATGAACTTTCAACTTTGTATGGCATAAATAAAATGAAATAATGCCATTTACTCATTCACATGGATATTCTACTAATCGAATGATCACATGCAAAATCCCTAACCACTTTCATAATGATGGAATGCATAATGCTGAACTTTAATTTCTTTTTCAAGGCCTCGTCCCAAGACCTTGGGGCTAACTGTAACTGGAACCCAACCCGGAGTGCCTCTAATAACCGGACACCAACCCGGAGTGCCTCTAATAACCGGAAACCAACCCGGAGTGCCTCTAATAACCGGACACCAACCCGGAGTTCCTCTAATAACCGGAGACCAAACCGGAGGGCTTACTTTTACCGGTCCCCAACCCGGAACATACTTGTCTAACACATTAATCTAAATGAAAGGTTGAAATATAACATAAACATTTGGATTAAAAATAACTTATGAAATGTCAATACTCTAAAAAAAACATGAGTGACATAAGAATAGCTTATCCACAGTCAAAAATATCACAAAACCTTTAATAAAATATGGATGTTTTGTATCATAATAAACCAACTTCAAATAAGCTTAAAAGCCATCAAAGGATGTTGACATAGATGAAATCAAATTTATTTTTAAAGAAATATCTCTTTTTATTTTGAAATCGTTTAAGATCCATATAAAATAGAACATTTTCATTGAAAATATTCTTATAAGCTTGTAAGGGAAGCTTTGACGATTTTATAATGGCGGTAAATAGCTTCACCCGCCGTATAAGTTAAAAAACATTCTTACCTTAAATTTGTCGAAAAGGTTAAAAGTACCTTGTTTGGAAAACGACGAAAAGATTCCTTTCGAAACACATAAGGGTATAAATGAATTTAACCCATATTCTTGTAAATAGTAAAAATGTTTTGAAATACATTATTAAGAAACATGGATGTGGATGATAAAGAGATCCCAGTAGATTATTACGTATAAACAATCTCGGATAATGAAGAGATTGGGAAATAACCCTTACCAATTTGGTAACTTATGAAACATACAACCCATGAAAGAGGTATCATACAATGAATATGTAAATACACATAAATTAGAGTGTATTACCCAAAGAATATAATTATGGGCATTACATACACCACACAAAAGGTGATGGTGGCAATATGGCATGAATCTCACGGGAATAAGGAGTGAGATGAAAACCCCTTACCACGTTAATCAACTGAGTCGTATGGCCAATAGTTAATAACCCCACGAAATGATTTACAGAATAACATGAATATAAAGAGAATCATGATAATACATATCAAATGGCAGTACACAATACACCACATTCAATAATTTAGTGGCGAACAATGGAAATCTCACGGAATTGAATGTGAGATAAGAAAATCCCTTACCTTGTACTTTTCCTTGGTTGGGGTAGGTTAAATTCCTGTATAATGGTGAAATAATTGTTATTAAATTATAAAAGAATCATATATACTAATATGATATCATATATGATCTTTTAACATTGATTTGTTAATAATATCTTAGAATTATCGTCGTTTCGGGTGTTAACTTACTCATTTTCTTTTATATGTTTTGTTACATAAGCCATGTTTGTTGTATCTTATTCATATCCAGAATGATATAAAGTCATTAAACATAATTTTTAAATCATCAAATGATAATTATACTTGAATGGATACGATGGAGAATGAATCTCATCGCGTTCGTGGAGACGGTAGTCCGTACGTACGCACGAGCGACAATATCATTATTTCGATATTAAAATAAAATATAAATGTATGGTATATCATGTATACAGAATCATTAACATGTTATATTTATTATTTACATGAGTTACACATCATTATTACACCCATCCAAATAATATTATATTGAATAACAATTACACCACGACGTGGAGACGGTAAGCCGTACGTACGCACGTATGGTGACATGTTATTCAAAGGGTGGATAGAATAATGAATATGGTTGTACCATATTTATAATAACATCACAGTATACATATGATACTTGATTTATTATTTTAGAATGGTAACAACAAGAAGTGGAAGAAGAAATGAACTTAGAAAAGGGTGGTGAAATCATTACCTCTTCTTCGGGTTCTTCCTTTTGATTTGATCAAAAGGGCTCCTTAGGTTGGCTTTCTGATCAAACTAAGGCCCCTAGGTTATAGTGAGGGAAGTTGGGAGAGTATCTGGGCAGAGTCTGGCCGAACCAAAAGGCTTTGAAGGTGTGACGAAATGAGAAGGAGGAGTGCCCTTTTATAAGAGGGGTGAGGGGCACCTTTGGAAAAGCTAGAAATATTAATTTATAATAAATTCATATTCGGTTTATAATGGCTCCAAAGTTGATTATTCAAAGGTTAAGGTGGGGATAGGTCGAAAAACACTCAACCAATAGAATTTAGACAGGTTTGGGTACTTATATTAACCTTATCTTTAAGTATTAACTCTAAGTTAATTGGTTTCACTTTTACAATGTCTGTTTGTATTTTTATATAATATGGTTAATAAACTTACTATATACATCCAAGCGACCCCCAAGTGGTCCATTAATGAGGAACCTATCATGATATAAGTCTCTTGGCCGAACCTTAGATTTTTAGGAATTTAATATCAATTAATAATATAATATTTGTTTTAAGAACTCTTTTATGTCAATTTTGACACTATTCAATAGTTGATTTTTGTGAAACTCATAACAGATTGATTACTTCGAACAAAGTCAATTAAATCAATCCTCATATATCATATTATCCTATAAAATTAGTTTAATTCATTAAAAGTTTCATATTATATTTATTTGGGTATTTATAATATCAATTATTTTAATTTTTCACTATTATAGTAATTACTTCATCATCATTGTGTCATAAATAAAATAAATTATTTAATGTCTAAAAATTATAAATAAAATATAATTATGTAGGAAATTTTTTTATATTTATAATGAATATTTATAATCTAAAATCCAACATATATAACCCTATGTAACAATTGTTTTGTTAAAAGATATATGCTTGTGTCATTTTTGTATTCATTTTAACTTAATTAAAATAAAGTGTCATTATCACTTACAAGTGGATCCATGGGGTCCCAAAATCGACCGAAAGATGCCCAGGGTCGACCATGTATCAACCAATAGGGTTAAGACACGTTTTAGGGTAATTTAGTATTATTATAATATTAGTTTTTAACCCTTATTTACCGGATTTACCCTTAACCATGGTAAATAAAATATTTACCGCAGTAATTATTCAAAATGTCTAAAAATAATAGTTACCTATTTACAAAATTTGAACATCCTGATTCCAAATATATAATCCATTTTATTAAATTCAAAACACAGAAGTGGCAGAAATTAATTTAAAATTAATTCCCGCTGTCAAAACAAAAAGCGTGTTTTTAAGAGATAATAAATATCAAAAGATTGACACTTGTTTATGTTCGGTTTAATTGTAAAATTATGTCCAATGACTAACATTATATTAAATGGTAAAAATATATTCTAAATATACTTTAAAAACACTCAAATTCATTATTTATCACTATTAATTATTTTGATTTAAAAAGTTGTTTTTAATTAAAATTTAGTAATTTTCACTATTCATCAAAATATGATTGTTATCCGAAAAGTACCAAAATTTCACCTTAGGCTAAATTTGATATTCCGAATCCAGAAATGAAGTCCATTTTAAAATATAAAATATATATAATTTCGAAAAGTAGGTATAACTATTCATATCGGCTAGTTTGATCGGTTGTGGTGTGTGTTAAAACTCGAAGTTGCGTACAACACACGCTACTGTATTATTCAAAGGAAAGCATACCGTGGAAGCTTGGGATGTTTCATTTTAAATTTTTTGATGTCCCCATTTAGTCAAAAAGTTTAAAATATTTTATTTAAAAAGGGTTCACTATTAAAAGTTGATAAAAGTGCAATACTGAAAATGAATTTGTTCTTGCATTATATCTAAGAAACTCATAATATGGATTCTAAAATTATAAGGATTATATAAAGTTTAAAATTTAGATAATACTATTCATAACCTCTTTTGAATGGCTTTTTTTTGTAAGTCATGGTGTGATTGAACTCGGTGTTGCATGTAGTGCAAGTTATTTAATTATTTTGAAGAAATAACACACTATGAAATCTTGGGGTGTTACATTCTCCTCTCCTTTAATAAATTGCATCCTCGCAATTTGAAATTGTTCTTCGAAAATAAAAGGTTGAAAATAGAAAATATATTTGTGGGAAAACCCACATGGAAAATTGGGTTACTAAAATTTAGTCTTAATATGAGGAAAAGTGAAATGAAAGGGTCACCACCAAATTATGATCTCGATTAGGAGAACATTGGTGGCAATTAGAGACATATAATTGGAGGAAAAACGTAAATATTTATAGGTAGTGATTGAGGTCATCAATCACAAACAAGTATAAAATTGAGGTCCTTAAATTCATCAATCTATGATGATTTGAAATACCATCGGTTCAACAAAACATAGGGTATTAGGATAACACATTTTTGACGTTTCAAAATATCTTAGTTGAAATCCCACATCGAAAAATGAATTAACGAGGCCTCTATTTAAAATAAAGAGTGGAAAGTATGAATATTACCGAAAATAACACATACTAGGGTTTCATGTAGGAAAATATGGATATGGAAGAGAAATCTAACCATCATTTATCTGATGGAGAGTGGTAGAGAACATGGCTATGAAAAGGCCCAAAATCCCAAAGCCATAAATTAGTGATGATTTAAGGTACCATCTAGGACAACATGTTTGTTCTAAGTTCCTTTTATTAATGTTGAGGAATTTATTTATGAGATTGGCTAAGATCACAAGGAGATATAAATACTTTATAATTAGAGTTTTATCAATTAATAAATTTCTATCACAAACTCATCTTTCACTCTAAAAGATAATAGAATGTAATTTTTTTTCTAATTATACTATTCGTACAGGGTTCCAAAATAAATGAATTTATAATTCATCTACCAGATCTTTTAAAAAAAACTACATTATTTAATCCATGACATCTCATGGGCCAGTGGTAGGTGATACACCCTTGTCGCCCTTCGGTTGCAGGTTCAAGTCTCGCAGCCTTGCCGGACGCGACGGGTTGCCGCCCGACCTTCGGGTTGTCCTTTTATGGCAATCCAAAATAATCCAAACTAGAACTATCCAAAATACTTCTGTCCAAACTCAGAGTCCAACATTTATAAGGAAGGTAACCATAATATAGATCCTTTTTACCCCGTAATAGCATATGAATACCTTCATCATGTATTCTTTTAATACACTTAAACATCCTGATTTAGCATAATCTTTATTGATTACATTCATGCTCCCTTATTCCATATAGAATGCTGGATATACTTCATCAATCCAAAAATGTTTTAAACCCCAACAATGATGGAATAGACAAATCATTAATCAGCTTCAAGGTAGTCAAGAATATCCAATATAATTTATCCAAATCAATCATGTATTATTCTAAAATCACTACTTCGGTATCAGAACCATATTATGATTTATCATTCTCTCAACCATATATTTTCCAAAAATTTATCCTGCTATTGAGTCACTTTTCTTTGTTCCTCACAATCTCAAGTCCGTAATGAAATAGTACTGCAGTACAATCCTTATATACTCCATAATTATTATAACAAGTACATTTTTGATACAACACTCAATTGACATAATCAACATAAGAACTCTAATCATTCTTCTTCATCTTTGGTAGTATCATAACATGATTATTATCCAATAACATCATTTGAGGCATAGTCTTATGACTGGGACATAGGTTCGCGTAGTGTCCAAACTCCTTGCAAATGAAGCATTTTACATTTAAAACCATTTTCATACCCTTGCAGTCACGTAATTTGTGCCCTTTTCCTCCACACATATAACAAACTCCCATTCCTTTCAGGCAAGTTCCAGGGTGTTTCATTCCACAGTTACCACATATGGGAAAGTTCTTCTTTTCCCTCTTACCTTTATCCATCTTTCTCTCTTCCATCCTTTTTTCTCTTGCTTCCCTTCAAAGCCATATGACTCAGTAAACTCTTTACTTATCTTATCAACACATGATATTATTTCTTCATATGATGATAATACATGCGAGACTATTTCTCTCGTAAATTCTGGCTTAAGGCCATAAAATATATGATCCTTCTTTCTCTTTGTAACATGTGCATTGCTAGAGTTCTCATTCCTTCTACTGGGCACCATTTCTAAACAATGACATACATTAGATTAGTTTATGAATAAAAATACCTAATCCCAAACTTTTAAAACAAATAACATAAATTAAATAGTTTATGGATATAATACATAATCATAAAAATGTCTCCTTTGAGGAAGTATATACTCATAAACCCTTCATAATGATTTGTAAGGAAAATGAGAGTTATCCTAAGCATATCCCCCGAGAGTGTCGTAACCAAGAGTGCAGCAAGGCCCGTTGTCGTGCACCAGTTCCCGTTCAAGTCTAGCTCAAAGCGGTGTTTTCGGGTTTTACCCCTAGGTACATCTGTGCCAGAGCCGCCTCTACCTACTCGTATCCAGACAGGGATGTATTGCTCGGAAAACTCACAAAATCTCTACAATACCAAAATTTTAGGAAGTTATTCTATACTAATCCTCAAAGTTCATCTTAGGTATACGTGCCCTAATAAGAGTTTATCTAAATCTAGCTTCCAAGGTTTGTACTAATCTTCCTCTGATACCAACTGTAACGCCCCGACCCTAGTTACCCAGAGTCGGTGCATTATTACATAACATTGGCATGATCACAAGAAAGATCAAATCTCAAAATACCGATTG
Organism: Viscum album; assembly: GCA_963277665.1. Lineage (NCBI taxonomy): Eukaryota > Viridiplantae > Streptophyta > Magnoliopsida > Santalales > Viscaceae > Viscum > Viscum album. The sequence goes on along the minus strand of OY728120.1, from coordinate 21,145,794 downwards.
GTTTAGTAGCCTTGGAAACAATAGATATATTCATAAGTTTTACATTACATCCTAAAATGAAAAACTACTACAAAAACCTAATGTCTCCATAATCCACACTCATATCCCCACATAATATCCCTTCAGGTCATTCATATTTTACTTCTTCACTTCCTGGGAAAAATAAAACATAGAAAAGGGGTGAGCTCAAATGCCCAGTAAGGATAACAATATAGCGGGAACTTTCATAAATAAGAATAAACATTTAAGGAAATGTATAACTAAAACAACATCCTTTCAAACTTGAACTTTCAACTTTGTATGACATAAATAATATGAAATAATGCCATTTACTCATTCACATGGATATTCTACTAATCAAATGGTCACATGAAAAATCACTATCCACTTTCATAATGATGGAATTCATAATGCTGAACTTTAATTTCTTTGTCAAGGCCTCGTCCCAAGACCTTGGGGCTAACTGTAACCGGAACCCAACCCGGAGTGCCTCTAATAACCGGACACCATCCCGGAGTGCCTCTAATAACCGGAAACCAACCCAGAGTGCCTCTAATAACAGGACACCAACCTGGAGTTCCTCTAATAACCGAAGACCAAACCGGAGGGCTTACTTTTACCGGTCCCCAACCTGGAACATACATGTTTAACACATTCATCTGAATGAAAGGTTGAAATATAACATAAAAATTTGGATTAAAAATTACTTATGAAATGTCAATACTCTAAAAAAAACATTTGTGACATAAGAATAGCTTATCCACAATCAAAAATATCACAAAACCTTTAATAAAATATGGATGTTTTGTATCACAATAAACCAACTTCAAATAAGCTTAAAAGCCATCAAAGGATGTTGACATAGATGAAATCAAAATTATTTTTAAAGAAATATCTCTTTTTATTTTGAAATCATTTATAATCCATATAAAATAAAACATTTTCTTTGAAAATATTCTTATAATCTTGTAAGGGAAGCTTTGACGATTTTATAATGGCGGTAAATAGTCGCACCCACCGTATAAGTTAAAAAACATTATTACCTTAAATTTGTCGAAAAGGTTAAAAGTGCCTTGTTTGGAAAACGACGGAAAGATTCCTTTCGAAACACATAAGGGTATAAATGAATTTAACCCATATTCTTGTAAATAGTAAAAATGTTTTGAAATACATTATTAAGAAACATGGATGTGGATGATAAAGAGATCCCAGTAGATTATTACGTATAAACAACCTCAGATAATGAAGAGATTGTGAAATAACCCTTAACAATTTGGTAACTTATGAAACATACAACCAATGAAAGAGGTATCATACAATGAATATGTAAATACACATAAATTAGAGTGTATTACACAAAGAATATAATTATGGGCAGTACATACACCACACAAAAGGTGATGGTGGCAATATGGCATGAATCTCACGGGAATAAGGAGTGAGATGAAAACCCCTTACCACGTTAATCAACTGAGTCGTATGGACAATAGTTAATTACCACCAAATGATTTACATAATAACATGAATATAAAGAGAATCATGATAATACATATCAAATGGCAGTACACAATACACCACTTTCAATAATTTAGTGGCGAACAATGGAAATCTCACGGAATTGAATGTGAGATAAGAAAATCCCTTACCTTGTACTTTTCCTTGGTTGGGGTAGGTTAAAATCCTGTATAATGGTGAAATAATTGTTATTAAATTATAGAAAAATCATATATATTAATATGGTATCATATATGATCTTTTAACATTGATTTGTTAATAATATCTTAGAATTATCGTCGTTTCGGGTGTTAACTTACTCATTTTCTTTTATATGTTTTGGTACATAAGCCATGTTTTTTGTATATTATTCATATCCATAATGATATCAAGTCCTTAAACATCATTTTTAAATCATCAAATGATAATTATACTTGAATGGATACGATGGTGAATGAATCTTATCGCGTTCGTGGAGACGGTAGTCCGTACGTACGCACGAGCGACAATATGATTTTTTGATATTAAAATAATATATAAATGGATGGTATATCATATATAAAGAATCATTAACATGTTATATTTATTATTTACATGAGTTACACATCATTATTATACCCATCCAAATAATATTATATTGAATAACAATTACACCACGACGTGGAGACGGTTAGCCGTACGTACGCACATATGGTGACATGTTATTCAAAGGGTGGATAGAATACTGAATATGGTTGTACCATATTTATAATAACATCACAGTATATATATGATACTGGATTTATTATTTTAGAATGGTAACAACAAAGGAAGAAGAAGTGGAAGAAGAAATGAACTTAGAAAAGGGTGGTGAAATCATTACCTCTTCTTCGGGTTCTTCCTTTTGATTTTATCAAAAGGGCTCCTTAGGTTGGCTTTATGATCAAACTAATGCCCCTAGGTTGTAGTGAGGGAAGTTGGGAGAGTATCTGGGCAATGTTTGGCCGAACCAAAAGGCTTTGAAGGTGTGAAGAAATGAGAAGGAGGAGTGCCCTTTTATAAGAGGGGTGAGGGGCACCTTTGGAAAAGCTAGAAATATTAATTTATAATAAATTCATATTCGGTTTCTAATGGCTCCAAAGTTGATTATTCAAAGGTTAAGGTGGGGTTAGGTCGAAAACCACTCAACCAATAGAATTTAGACAGGTTTGGGTACTTATATTAACCTTATCTTTAAGTATTAACTATAAGTTAGTTAGTATCACTTTTACAATGTCTCTTTGTATTTTTATATAATATGGTTAATAAACATACTATATACATCCAAGAGACCCCCAAGTGGTCCATTAATGAGGAAACTATCATGATATAAGTCTCTTGGACTAACCTTAGATTTTTAGGAATTTAATATCAATTAATAATATAATATTTTTTTTAAGAACTCTTTTATGTCAATTTTGACACTATTCAATAGTTGATTTTTTTGATACTCATAACAGATTGATTACTTCTAAAAAAGTTAATTAAATCAATCCTAATATATCATATTCTCCTAGAAAATTAGTTTAATTCATTAAAAGTTTCATATTATATTTATTTGGGTATTTATAATATCAATTATTTTAATTGTTCACTATTATAGTAATTACTGCATCATCATTGTGTCATAAATAAAATAAATTATATAATGTCTAAAAATTATAAATAAAATATCATTATGTAGGAAAGTTTCTTATCTTTCTAATTAATATTTATAATCTAAAATCCAACATATATAACCCTATGTAACAATTGTTTTGTTAAAAGATATATGCTTGTGTCATTTTTGTATTCATTTTAACTTAATTAAAATAAAGTGTCATTATCACTAACAAGTGGATCCATGGGGTCCCAAAATCGACAAAAAGATGCCCATGGTCGACCATGTATCAACCAATAGGGTTAATACACGTTTTAGGGTAATTTAGTATTATTATAATATTATTTTTTAACCCTTATTTACCGGATTTACCCTTAACCATGGTAAATAAAATATTTACCGCAGTAATTATTCAAAATGTCTAAAAATAAAAGTTACCTATTTACACAATTTGAACATCCTGATTCCAAATATGGAATCCATTTTTCTAAATTCAAAACACAGAAGTGGCAGAAATTAATTTAAAATTAATTCCCGCTGTCAAAACAAAAAGCGTGTTTTTAAGAGATAATAACTATCAAAAGATTGACACTTGTTTATGTTCGGTTTAATTGTAAAATTATGTCCAATGACCAACATTATATTAAATGGTAAAAATATATTCTAAATATACTTTAAAACCACTCAAATTCAGAATTTATCACTATTAATTATTTTGATTTAAAAAGTTGTTTTTAATTAAAATTTAGTAATTTTCACTATTCATCAAAATATGAAAGTTATCCGAAAAGTACCAAAATTTCACCTTAGGCTAAATTTGATATTTCGAATCCAGAAATTAAGTCCATTTTAAAATATAAAATATATATAATTTCGAAAATTAGGTATTACTATTCATAACGGCTAGTTTGATCGGTTGTGGTGTGTGTTAAAACTCGAAGTTGCGTACAACACACGCTACTGTATTATTCAAAGGAAAGCGTACCGCGGAAGCTTTGGATGTTTCATTTTAAATTTTTTGATGTCCCCATTTAGTCAAAAAGTTTAAAATGTTTTATTTAAAAAGGGTTCACTATTAAAAGTTGAGGAAAGTGCAATACTGAAAATGAATTTGTTCTTGCATTATATCTAAGAAACTCATAATATGGATTCTAAAATTATAAGGATTATATAAAGTTTAAAATTTAGATAATACTATTCATAACCTCTTTTGAATGGATTTTTTTTGTAAGTCATGGTGTGATTGAACTCGGTGTTGCGTGTAGTGCAAGTTATTGAATTATTTTGAAGAAATAACACACTATGAAATCTTGGGGTGTTACAAAGAACATGTTTTAAAAAAACTACATCATATCCCACATAGTTCCTCACAACTACCACCCTTCTTAGCCATGTCATGCATCAAACCATTCTTCATATCCAGGGGAATGAAAAAAATATTGATTGTGATATCAGATTCCTAGTACGGTTACATATGGGAGATATCAATAAATCAATGTACATTAATTTTTGATTTCCATAATGTTATTAGATCTTGATCATAAATTTTATTGTGCATACGAAATAATTCGTATGTCATAAAAATAAATTATAATATATAAGAACAAAATACTAATTTATACTATTGATACAATTGTGGAAAAAATAATATTTATTCACGATATATGAGCATATAACATAGAGATTTTAATGTGTTAAAAATATGTTTATATCATTTTCAACAGGTATAAATAGAAATATTTTTACTCATTATGTTAATGAATATATGTGAGTAACCCATGTAAACTTATAGTCAAGAATATGGGTCTATATATGATCTTATGAATATAAAAGCTACCTCAATTCACAATCTTATATAAATTAAAACAAGAAAAATATTTAAAATTGTGAACATGGAATCAACTTCACAAATAACATATTTATTCATAGAGTTTCCAAAATTCCCCAAATACATTTGGGTGATTTAATGGATCCAACCATAATATAATCCTAAGATATCTATATGTAGGATAAAAGATAACAATAACATTTAAAAATACATTATTACCAAACTTATAGAAAAAAAGTTCCTAATCTCCTCATCATCGTAACAATATATCATCCATATAAAAAACACATATTTTATCATAGAATTTTTTTCATAGTAAAACATAATTGACATCATGGGTTGTCATCATAGATTTGAATTCCATTTAAATGGAAAATAGAAAATTTATTGACCACAATTCCATATTAAATTTTAAAACTATTATTTAAAATATTTAAATTTAATAAATGTTATAGAAAAAATATCATTGAAAATAACATTGGAAACAAGAAATTAATGTTTCAATGAATTTTTCCTTCCTGATTATGGTAAATGTTTTTCATATCATATATGTTAAAATAGAATTTCTTTTAACATACTCCGTAAAATTCCAAAGAACTCATTCAGAAAATAATAATATTTTGTTTGCTATAATTATTATACAATAAATGATGGGTGAAAATTAATATAAAATATATAATTGAATATTATAAATAAAGTTTTTGAAAATTTTTTTAGTAAAAAAATTACTTTAAAGAAAATGATTCCTTTATAAATTGGAAATAGATACCATTTTTAATAAAAACCATTTTTTGATATATTTAAGTATTAAAGAGAGGAAAATTGTAATATTATATGAAAATTACATTAATAACCATGGTAGGAAAAAAGTAACATTTCTTATCAGATATCTATAATATAATTTATCTCAATAGATATTAGAAAATAAAAAATTCTAATAAAAATTGAGATTATAACAGAATCCATTACCACTTTTGTAAGAGTTTCATCATAAAAAAATAAAATAGATAAACATAGATGGACATTAATATCCCATAAATACAATTATTATAATCAGAAAATATATTCTTGATGATTTTATAAACCATATAAAATAATCAATTGTCGATTATGGATTGTACCTCAAAAAAATAAAAGTTAGTCTAAAATATCATACCATGTGTATAATTTTATTCAAATGAAAATTTTTCTCCTATATATTAATTTCAAATTTATTAAAATTAAAACACCTACTCATGTAATTACTAATAACATATTATTTTATCCAATTATTTATTTTTATGATCTATTTATTAATAAATAAATATAAATGTCATTTAATTTTTCCGTTTTAGATTTAAATTTTTCTGAGAATATTTATTTTCTTATTTTTATACTTGAGATTTAATCATATTTTTTTTCATCTATATCATTTTAAAGAAGATATAAATAAAATATATCATCAATATATATATATATATATATTAATCCATCAAAGTTAGATATTGAAAATGAATTTCCCAATTCATGGAAACAGTTAGTTGTATATACGCATTGATATCTTTTTAACCATTCAACATATTGAATGAATGAAATGTATCTTTTATGAAAAATTTATATAACTAATATTATATTATATATTTCATATATATTCATTAATCCTAAAACTGTTACAATAAAAAAGTGGAAAACAAATCACATCGCATGAGGGAGGTGATAGTCCCCAATTACGCAATAGTGATGTTATAATTATATAATTGATTGGATGATAAGAATGTATAAATGATATGATAATTATAGAAGAATAATTATTTTTGGAATATAATATATAAAAATTAACCCATAAAAAAATCCATGAAATACAGGGTTTGGAATGGAATTATATCGCTCTGTGCAGGTGAATGTCCACATTTATAAATGAGTGAGACATTCACATCATAATTCATGACATAGAGGAAGATATTGGTGGTCCTATAATCATAATAATAATTATTTAGAGTTTCCAAAATTTGATTATTTTTTCATGAATAATACAAAAAATATAAATAAATTAGAATAATAAATTTATTATTATTTCACAGCTCCTATTTTAACCTCTTTATTGATAAACATTTTCATATTTACACCACAAGTCCTTGTAGAATGGTATTTTTGAAAGATAATTAGATCTAGGTTGTATTCATGGAATCTATGATGATATTATTTTTGTTCCATTATAGGAAATATTTATCAAGTATTTTGAATAATGGAAGCGATTATCTTCCATATCATAACTATATAGAGGGGAACTCATTGAATTTCATAAAATATTAAATTTAGATATTTTTTTTTCAAAGAAAAATTAATCAAAATTGATTAATATATTATTTAAGATGATTATAATTTTTAATAATCTCATAAAATAATATTTTAGCACGTTTTTTTAAACCTATTATCTTCATTTTAACCCCTTACTAATCGTTGTTACAATTACCACGATATAAATATTTTTCCATGATTGGTTGAATAGAAATATATTATAAATGGAAAAGTGATACATAAATGGAACATTCTTGTTATAGTTAATATATACCATTAACATTTATAAAGAGAGGATTTTTATTAATATTTAATCAATTAAAAAAATGTCCTTTATTATAAAATATAATTATAGTAATTTTTTGAAGGGCATCATATATTATATTATAATATGTGTCTAAATCCGGTAAAATGGATCCAGAATTTTATGATTTATAATTTTAGATGATAATATCGTAATATAATTATACAATAAAATCATGATAGATTTATATATCATTTTAATCCATATCATTTGATCAAACACATCAGTTAACGAATTTTAATCATAGTAATGGTAATGTATTTTTTAATATTAAATTGTTAAAATTTGACATATAAGAAAAAAATATGAACATAAATGGGAATGAGGGTAATTTTTATAAAATTAATAATTATATTATCCACTACCAATATTTTTTTTTATTTTTAAATAATTTAGTAAAATATGTTTAGTATAAAATACTATTGATTTAATTTTATTAACTATTCAAATAATTTTCAATTTAATGAAAAATTACAATAATTATAATCCAATATAAAAATTTTAAAAATATTTTATATGTATAATAAATCTTCAAAATTATTGGGACACATTAAATAACAAAAAATTATTAAATTAAGTGTTTTTTAAGACATTTATAAGGTTTTTATTTATTTTTAACAGTTTTTTGTTGAAATTTCATAAACATTAACAGTACTTATTTCTTTATAAAAAACATCATAAATGAATTACCATGACAAGAACTTTCATTTATATTTCGAGTATAAATTTTGAAAAATAATCATCCATATTAATCTTAATGTGAAAGTTGTAAGGATATTAAATTCTAAGGAGTAACATTTTTGAATTTTAATTACATTATATAATATAAATTACATTTTAATGGGAAATGGGAAAAAAATTCCATATATTCGACTTTGGTATTCTTGTAGACAAATTTAATTCATGAAATGAAATAGTTTCAAGTCTTGTGAATCTTTTTGAGAATTTATCACATAGCTATAACATTGTAATACATAATTATTCCTTACTGAGGTGTCAAATATTTAATACAATTACAATTCATAATAAAAAAAATAAATGTGACCTATTAAACAAAAATTAACATCATGAATCGAAATATGGAATCTATTTTTTATAAATAAATCTCAAAAATTAATTTATTTTAATTTTAATAACATTTCATAAAATACCTTGAAAAGAATTTTCTACAAAAAAATATTCATTACACATAAAAGATATCTTATATAAAAATGATGAATATTTTAAAATCAAATAAAATTAATGAAATAAATATAAATCCAGAAGAAAAACTTAAAAATTTGTAAAAATAAAAAAAATACTAGTACATTTAAAAACTTTTAGTTAATGAAGATTTAAAATATTTATTGTAATGCTGGAATTTCTCAGTATTCATGGAAAAATAAATCATTTAGGAAAAATCCTTCATGTACACCATATGTTAATTTTGATATATTGATTTAAGAAATGTTTTTAATTTTATAAAATAATATTTATAACATTGAAGAAAATTAAATTAAATTTTCATTTAAATAATTCTATAAAAATATTTATATGAAATTTTTATTTTGAATCGTAAAATGGATTCAATATAAAATAAGTAAAATTTACTATGAATTTATGAGTAATTTTATATTATGTATGGAAACTATAAATTAATTTCATATTTATTTTTATAACACTCGAATATTTTAAAAATGTGACATCTTGTTCTATAGAGAATACAAAGTCAAGCGCCACAAATAGAGGGCTATATAACAACCGGAATCATTATTCCATGTTTTTTTAACAAAATATCAACTTCCTCAATAGAATATGAAACACACAACCCTAAATCTGAATTATACTTAATATATAATATCATTGTTAAATAAATTTTGAATTGGATTTTATGAATTATAAAAATTAAATTATTAAAATTATAATGTTTGAAAATCTATAATCTGAATTCAATAAATATATATTTATTGAAAAAAATAAGAATCATTTGGAAATGAATCACTATTTTTTAAAATTTAGTTTTTTCAAATAATGTTCTCATCATGCATTATGTAAATATTCTAAAACATTTTTTTACTGATTTTAGAATGCATATTGAAAAAATAGTCATTATTTTAAAAATTATAATATCAAAATTATCATTAGGTTAAAATTATTTGGCATTTATTAAAATGTTCATTTCAATATTAATTGTTAAATATAATTATATTTCATAAAAACTACATTCCCATTTAAATTATTTAAAATAAAAAATTATTTTAATGTATTTTTAGTAATAAAAGTAGTTAGAATATATATTTATTAATCCAAATTAGTTCATTTGAGTAAATTGTTTTTAGATTATTTAAAAACACCTTATAAGAATTTAATAGTTTTTCATTTTAAAAAATCTTTTTTCGACACAATAAAAAATATTATTTTGAAAGTATTTATTCTATCATATATTAGTTAAATTTAAAAAATTCCTAATTGGGAATAATAAAAAATTATATTATCTGATAAGGTGAAATAATTTTTTTTTCAATGTTGAATAGAAAAAATAGTAAAAAATATTGTTAAGGGGAAATCAGTTTATCAAGGGTGAATCCAAAAAGATAATTTTAATAAATAATGGAAATAATTTCTAATTTCTTATTGATTCTAATAGTTAGACCTTATAACTTATAAGGATCGATTATAGACAAATTTTTATCCTTTTGGAATGAGAAATATTTGGTTATGATTCTTTCTTTTCAAATATTTATTGTGTGTCCCCATTGCTACTTATTTAAGGACAACATGTTTCCCCAGCACATTACACATTAAAAACTCCTTTTTTATGAAAATATATTCCCTTAAATAATTTCATACCCTAATCCTAGAATCCATTATTATATCTGAAGGGTACCTAGGAGGTCTTTTGGTGCAAAACTAAAAAATATTTCTGAATAAGAGTTTACTTCCATAAACCAAACATTTAATAGTATTTATTCTTCAACCATCCCAAAATATTATTAAAACATGATAATATATTAAAATAATTATGTTAAATATATAAAAATTTTGATAGGTTAGTGTAATTTCCTATAACCCTCACATCATCACTCAAATGGTAAATGAAACTATTGATCATGAGTATAGAGGTATATCAGCTGACAAACCTACATATTTCATTTTCAATCAACGCTCATTGTGACTTCATATAATGATATATTTAATTAATATATATGATATTTATAAAATATTTATACCTTTGTAAATATATTATCATGTATTCATTATTACATACCATTTCATAGATAATATGATAATATTTCACATGTGTACAGAGGACTACCACCTCATAAAGCGACATGATTTAGTTTTCACATATTCATTACATGGATAGTGAAAAGTATAAATTGTATGTTTATATGTTATATTCTGGAAATATTAATCATTAATAAAAATTAATATATTATATAATTTCATACATTATCATCCATTGAATTAATGATAACGTTTTTTGTATGTATGACAAACCACAGGCTCATGAAGTAATGTAATTCATTCTTTAACTAAATCACATGTATTATATTTCTATGGATATATAATGAAATAATATTATATTTATGATAAAATTATCTTCCTATAAATATTAAATAATAGTTACCACATTTCTATCAATATCTTACAAAATGGATTGTTACTCATGTGTGTGAATGGCCTACCGTCTCTATGATAGTAATGTAGTTATTTTTTCATAACCATATTTCATATTTTTTTTAAAAAGTATAATATCTTTATAAAAATGATATTTATTCCATTTTTACCATTCTAGTGATGATTAATTAGTAATACCAGTAAATATAGGCAACTTACCAAAGTAATTTTTTGACATAATATTTGTTTCTCAGTAAAGTGTCTGACATGAAATTAATTGTTTATGTAATTGAATATGAAATGGAAAAAAATAAAATAAAATGACCAGTAATCATTACAAAGTGTCATAATATTGGTAATAATTATCTTGATTTTATTAGGAAGATAAATAATTAAAATGTTAAATTATTCGCATGGTAAAGGATGTTTATAACCCACCATTTTAATCGAGTTATGACCATTATCTATCCAAATAACAATCACTCAATACAATGTTATGTAATGAATATAAATTATACTAGCATCCCTATCAAAAATGTATACCTAGCTTATTTCCCTTCCTTCTATTGTTTAATACATACATTATGACTATCTCTCAAATTCTTTCATTAAGGATTATATCTTAATATTGTTATGAGACAAGATTATGAAACCTGTTTCTATACATGTGAAATTATTATATTTATCCACTTTGATTGATATCCATATATAAATTCATATTCATGTAAATGAAATCATTTGTATGGGTTGCAATAGAATTATATATTCGTGAAATTCATTTCCTAATGGTTTAGACTCATAAGACTTCATTTATAAGATTCAATTGTGATCATAATCCAATATGGTATTCCATCCACCATGTGATGTTTTCTAGGTAATTATACATAACATTGGTTTATCTCATGTTTTATGGATTTTCTGTTATCATATGTTTCAATAATCATATCATTCCATGATCACTATGTAATTCATATAGTTGATTAATAGTGTACCATCTCTTTTATTATATCATGTTATACAGTTGACTCACGTGTTATGATTACTTATCATGGTTATTCCCTTTTTGGGATTTGTAGATCATTGCTTTATGTATTCACCAGGTTATTCAATTTAAATTTAGGATCACTAATTTATTTTATGAGATCTCCGTGTAAAATAACAAATTTATCAGATGTTTAAGTTCCCTTTGTTTTATTAAAAAAATGGTAATACAAATACACATGGAATTTATGATACTTATTTTTTATTAATGAAAATTTACTTTTATGAATCATATAATAATATATGTATAACTAATTGGTTAAATATAGTTGGCATTATGTGGAAGGTTTAGTTATCCTTTGAAAATTATGGCTGGAAAATAATTTTCAGAGTGGAGTTTGATCTGTCACGAATGTACCTAACGGTAATAACTATGAAAAAGGAGCATTGGGATTGACTTGATAGTTACTAGGAACACAATAACAGGCCTTAAAAACACACCTGGTAAGAATCTCCTAGATAATATGCTTTGGATAATCACAATATTTTTATGAATTAATATGAAAGGAAAGAATACCATATGATTGTGTATTATGAGATATATTGTGGATTCTATAGTTTGGAAATTAGAAATTCTTGGGTGAAATAATAGATTTCATTTATGTGTTATCCCATTAAGGTTCAGAGCTTATAATATATCTGTTTAATATTATAATAATAGTCATCCCTAGTTATCTGATTTTTAGTCAAAGGTCTAGAAGTAGGGGATACTAGGTCCACAAACACTATGAGGGGCAATGTGATGACTACCCTATTGATATTACTTGCCCAATAGAGGCCTAATTCATGAAATTTATACAATAATTTCACTACTAACACTTCTTTTGGAATGATACGTGAATCTATATTGATACATGATTACCCCTAAGAATGAAATAGTTAAAATAGAAACCATTATGTGAAAAATGTCTCCTATGTTTAGGGGATATTCTAGTGCTTTAATTGTATAATAATGGAAAAATCCATTGAAAATTACTTCTCTATCAATTAGTTATTTGTGAAGGAGAATATCATTATGGTTGTTTCTCATTGGTAGATGGAATTTGAGAAATTGTTTATATAGATCAACAATTTGAATCCTATAGAAGATATCCAAGATATGTAGTGGAAGTAATTTCAAAAGTATTTGTAAGAAAAAATTTTCCTCACACTCTCTAACATATAATGGAGAGGGATTTAATTAGCCTATATAAAAGAATGATGCATCAATTGGGGAATATAAATATGACTTTATTATACTTTAATGACATGGTTTCACTTTTTTCATCACCCCAAAAAAATCTTGTTTTCCACATTTTTGTGAGCTAAGTGCACGCTAAAAAAATCTATAATAATTTGATAATTCCATTGTTATAGGGGAACTGCTAAATATTCCCTCAATTTGAATAATAAATCACTGAATATCAAGGAACTCAATGGAATAAGTAGAGTAAAATGAAGTTTATCTCTGGTGGTACAATGCATAAATTTAACAGTTGAAGGAAATTACAACAATACGCAATTCAATGTTGTTATAAGAGGAATATAGAAGTTTTTTCAATGGGAAAAATAAGAGATATATGTGTGGGAATAATGGAAAACTAACTAGTGATTACCAATTGGAGAAACCCACCAATGTAATGGAAGAAAGCAATTCTCCATCGAACCCTCAATGTGTGGTCAAATGTTACAAACCCATGTAATACATAAACTATGTAATCCAATTCACTAAGATAGTGGTTGTTGATGAAATCTAACAAAAAAACATCAATGTCCTAGAAAGTAAGGTAAAGATTATTACATCACAACTAGGTACGTCTATATGGAAAATTGTGTGGTGATAAGTACAATGGTTATTCATTAATGGATAGCGAACTTACTTTTTGATTATGGTTCTATGAATTCTATTATATCATGAGTGATTAGTAATACAAATCAAGCATTACCATGAAATTTGCTAATTTAGTTATCAGTGAATATGGTGAATTGGAAAAATAGAGTATCCAATGTATAATACACTTTCATTGTCCATATTTTCAGGATGAACTTCCCATCATTACTTATCATATATATATTATCATAATTTAATGAAATTATGGACATGTATTGTTTCATCTAATATAGATCCATCATAGAATGAAGATATAAATAAATAAATTTTTGAAACGTCAATTTCACTCTAATTCTATATATCTATAATGATGAGGATGGATTATATGTTGAAACATCCTAAAAAACATGGTCATATTTTCCCTTATGAGAAAACCATTCATGATATGATGATTGATACTAAGGAAATGAGCATTCTTACAGACATAAATATTTAGAGGGATCATTTTGATGTATTCACTATGGATTTTAATGGCCTTCCTCTTAAAATCGATGTAGAATTTTGACATAATATTTTACAATGATCTTTTATAATATCCACAAATCCATATATAATGGACATTTTCTAACATGATGTGCAGATGAATAAATTATAAGATAATCTAGATAATCGGTTTATATTCCAATTTACTTAATTGTGGGGTACACCAGTCTTCTATTTCATGAAGAATGATTTCTAAATGAACATTTATATTGATTATCATTATCTCATTAAAATCAATTTAATTAAAAAATACGTGATGTAAAGAATATACGACTTTTTTTATACTACTAGGTATAATTAATCCTTTGAGGTGGGTCATTAATTAGGATACAAAAAATTATTGGTGATGAAGTGAGATATTCCAAAAACTATATTTTGTACAAGGTATGGGCCCTTAGAGATCATAGTGATTTATTTTTTTCACATTAGTAATCCATAAATCATTATAGGCATAATGAATAGATACTTTAGTTACCAGGACAAATTTTTTTTTGTAGAATTTTCACATTAAAATATGATTTACTCATAAATGAAAGAGGATAATGAGTATAATTTTAATATTTTACAAATGAAATAGAAAAATAATAATATATATACAATGTAATGTAAATATTATTTTTAGATGTAAGAGGAATCATTCATTGGGAATTTATCACAATAAAAGAGATATCTAGAGACCCTTCAATGTCAATGGTTACTGAAAAGTTCCCAAAAATGGTATCATTAATATTAATACAAATTTTCCATCACTTTTTACAGGTATTAATGACATTTTGTAAAAAATACTAATGATTTTAAAACCAATCAAACAAGATAACTCAAAAGGATGTAATGCTGTTTTTAGCATTAAGGAGTTGTGAAAGGGGTTTATCACTAAACATGTGCTCATGTTACCCTCATGTGGATAAATGTTTTTGGTATACAATGATACAAAAAATAAGTTTTCTGATGTTTTATTTATTTATAATTATTAGGTGATAACAAAATCCTTATAGAAGATGATGGTTAATGAGAAAAGAAGTCCAACACCGGATTTGTAGTTATATGTTATAATTGTTTCAATAATGATCTGTTGATATTATATTAATGGGGAAAAGTTTGAAATATATATATGTATAAAAAATTCATAAGATACTATGATATATATTCACATATAGTGAGAGTAACATGATCAAGTAAATTTGTTTCGATCTAATCAAGGACTCTGAATACTAAATAAATTTCCATTATTATAAATTAAAAAATGTCAAGGATGATATGTGTTGAATGATCTAGTAATATTATCATGTATATGGAATGATTGGGATACAATATTTTTATTCCTGAAAATTATGGAAATGGGAATAATAAAATGATATTAATACTACCTTAATCAAGTTATTCAACTACCAATAAATCTTGAGAGAATAAAGGAGGTCTAGAAAAAGGCTGAGGATCGACAAAAAATGGAATGTATTCAAGAGTTAAACACTGCTAAATATGGTAAGATTGGTTTTGGATCCCAGAAATGTGTCCTGAAAGAACTAGAGAAGAAGAGTGATCTTCTATATGATTCACATAGCTTATCTATCTATATTAATCCAATAAGAACTATGTTGTTAAAATATTTAATTAGAAACTAATGGTGGGATAACATGAAAAAAATTATTATAATATTTGTATCTCAATGCTTGGTATGGAAACAAGTCAAGTATGAATGATAAAATGTAAAGGCAACTATAAAACCATTGTAAATTCCAAAATGGAAATTGGAAAACAAGACCATATATTTTTTATATGATTCCCAAAGACATGTTAAGGAAATAATTCTATATGGGTGGTTGTCAATTAAATTAAAAATTCAAAACAATTCATTTATATCATGGAATATATCTCCCCAAACGGACACACTGAGCAATACATAAGAATAATGGTGAGATTTAATTGAGTACAACTCTCTCCTATATCTTATCAAGATATACAAATTTATCAATGATATAGAGGTAATGTTACATAAATTTATAAGTATTATGGGATCAACACATTCCCCCATAATATTTCTCATTTAATAGAATATTCATTTCTAGCATTAAAATGGATCCTTATGAATCTTTTTATTATATGTTTTTTGGACTCCAATATTATAGGTTGATGATAGGGAGAAGAAAATAATGGGACAAGATATTTTGTATGATTTGGAAGATAAGGTTCTATCCATTAAACAACATCTGAAATCTATTAAATATCGATTGAAATTCTCTAAATTCAACCATCTATAAGATCTAGAATTTGAGTTTGAATATCATGTCATCATTCCTATAAAACAATGGAATTATTTCATGGGGTTTTTGAAGAAGGGGAATGATAGTCATATATACAGAGGCCCTATGAGATCCTAGATCACATCATAAAATTAGAATATAATCTAGAGGTTCAACACGACATATCTCATGTACATGATGTGTTCCATGTATCACTATTATGAGAGTAAATAATATAATCCTCACATATATGAAATCCAATAGAGGTAATTTTTGTGAAACACATTCTACTTGAGGAGTGGCTATTGATGTTCTAAGTTCATGGAGAAAACGGTATACAATGTATGAAAATTCAAATGTTTTATGATTTTAAAAAAAATACATTTAGGAACAATCATGGGAATTAAAATATGTGATGAAGGAGAATTACCCTCTCCTATTTTAATCATAGTATATAATAAAAAATAACGTTTAAAAAATAAGGGGGAAGAATGTAACACCATGATATATTAATAGTGGGAAATCATATTCTGTAAAATATATCGCATGAAACACCAATATTATTATATAATGTAACACCATGATATTTTATGATATATTTAATATTTAACTGAAATAAATCTCTTTTATAGAAATTATAAAAAAACACCAATGCTAAATAAACTATAATTTAGTATTCCATTATAACTATTTCATTATACTGGAAGGTGTGAATAGAAGTTAAAAAATTATGAATATAATATATTTTACATAATTATAAAATAGATTCAATTTTTATCTATATATTTTAAAGAAAATTAGAATGCTTTTAAAAATAAATTAATGTATTCATAAAATCCCATGTTTTTATAAATTCTGATTCTTCATGCTTTTCATACTTTTTTTAAAACATAATTTTAGCACAGTCAAAATATTTATTTAATAATATAAACATATTTTTACAAATTAACATATCATTATTTTCATATGGGGAATTGTTGTGATTTTTTATTAAAGTCCCATTTCTCTATTAAAATAATGAAATGATGATTTTTAATAATAATTTAAATTATCTAATAATTTCAAATTAATATTTTATGATATGAAACAGAGAAAAAATTATAAATTATTTTTCCACTGTTAAGGTCAAAATTTTGGTTCCGGGGGCTAAACACAAAAGATATGGATAATATTGACCGAAATAATTTTTTATTACAATTTTATGGTCATATATATACATTAAAAATTTATTTTTTTATATTTGTATATGTTTTATCCTTTTAATGTTATAATAATGTTTTTTGTTCTTTTTATTAAAAAATTTAATATATGGGCTCTCCCCCACATATACCTATCTACCTCCTCCCCACTCCACTATACACATCCCAGACCCATTGGTTCATCAAATAAAAACCAATATAATATAATTAATTCCTTTCCCTCATCTAATAATCCATTTCTGATCATAAATACACCCTTGGATTTATTTTTTTGAAAACCTAAATATGTTTTCTCAATAAGAAGAAATATCTTTAAACTGAGCATTTTATTAAATTTCTTCTTCCAAATTATAGAAATTTTATTAAATAATGATGTTATAATATTCATATTTTAGTTTATATAAGGATATTTGTTTATGGAATTCACCTAAAACAATATTCCCATCCCTCAATAGGTAAATGAGATAGATAATAATCTCTACTAGGATATCCAACTTGTGAGATGACATACATCATTTTCGATCACTATATCATACAGTTGGATATGATTAAATATTTAATATATATATATATATAAATGATAATTATTATATTCTTATACTTAACTTATTATAATATCTCATATATCTTTCTAATTGTCATTCTACAATGAATACAATAATTATCCACATCTATATGATAGACTAACAATTCATAAGTATTGTGATTCGATTTTCACATAAACAGTCAATGGATGGTAATAATGATTGATTTTATATTATTATATAATATTAAAGAAATATTAATATTTTTTTATAATAAATTTATCATATAATCTATTACCTTTTCATTCATGGAATTAATGATATCGATGTTCCTCACAAAGTGATGTGATTTCTTTTTACAACCGCATCCCATGAATTGTATTTTCAAGATCATTTAATGAAATAGTATGATATTTATCATATAATTATTATCATATAAATATAAAAAATCATTTAACTTATTTCCATTATGATCGTCGAATTATAGATACATTACTCATGCCTACTTATATCCTACCATGTCCATGATGGTAACATAGTTCATTTTCTATAACCATATTTATGGATTGGTTAAAAAAATAAATTTTTTATAAAAAATGATAAGAATTTCTTGTTAATTTTTTCATATTAATAATTAATATCAATGATCATATTCAACGTATATAAGTTATTTTGGACATATGGGTTTTTTATCATTGTTATGTTCGATGTGATATAAATTTGTTGAGTATTTGAATAATACATGGTAATAAAATAAAATAAAATAAATAGTAAAATATTAATTTTTTTATTTAGAATATAACTAATTTAAATATGCTTAATTTTAATGCATATAAAGAAAACACATGGAATATCTGTTCCAAGGTCTGGTATCATTCTAACTGACTATTTTCTTCATGTTATGACCATTTTCTCTATAAATCAAATTTTCACGCATTAACATTATGGAATTATTAGAAATTTAATTAATATTTATATAAAATGTATTCATTTATTATTATCCATTAAATATATGGGGTAATAAATTATTTATGATTATCTCTCAAATTCCCACTTTATTTAATCACTTTTGTTTATGTTTTGAGGCAAGACTATGCAACCCGTTTCATTATATTGTTTATGCATTATTGTTTGTGTACTTATGTTGAAATCTTATCAAGGTAATTGAAATAATGCAATGGGTGGTCATGGAATTATATATTCCTCCAATGAATTGGGAAATTTTTAAGTAACCTGATATATCATGTATGGGATTCAGGATAGAACATAACCCTTTCTGGGATGCAACCCACCTTTTGAGTTTTTCATGACAGATATCCTTGAATTATAATTATGTTATATTTTATGTCATTTCCACTATCCCATTTCCCAATATCTTATGATACCATTCTCCTTATGTTATTATTCCACATTATTACCCATCTAACTTCTCATTTATTATATAATGTTTTACCTTTGACTCACATTCTATTAATTATTTTCATATTTATTAACATACATTGATTTTTAGATAAACATTTTCATATATATTATTTAGGTTCCCCCGTAATAAATTTGGATGTTGAATGGATTTTAGGAGAACACAATGGATTGTAAAATACAATTTTCCTTTTATTTATTCATTTTATGTATTAATATACAAGTATTCCAAATACATCGGACCTTAACAATCCATGGGATATATTAATAGATATTTATTGTTTAAAATAATTTCATAATATTTGAAAAAATGATTGGTTATATATATGTTTACTCCAATACAAAAACAACAACTCATTCGTTATGTTATAATGATCATATTTATATAATAATAATGTTTTATAATATATCTAAAATTTCTAGAATATTTTTGTTACATTTTAGGTAATATATGAATCTCTTTATTCACTTAATCAAAAATGTTTTGGTATTAAAAATGGAATCACTTGGATTTTATCTTTACCAAGATAAATCTGATATTCTACAAATGAAACATGACAGAAAAAAATTATTGGACAAGTTCAAGTTTATCATGATCAATGCTAAAAACATGTTGGTATTGTTACCCAAGATATCCATGGAATAAAATGTAGGGTTAGGGGTGATTTATTAATATACATTTTCTATATTTTATGTTATTATGGCACCATTATACATATTTAATATTTTTTAAGTGAATGTGATGAGCGTAAATTTCATTCATTTGTAGGATTTTCTACAAAAAATTATTTTTCATTGGAATTCCTTCAGTATATGTTTCTACATTGGTTTAATTTGATAAATTGTGTTTTTATGGTGACATACGGATCATTTATGATTATGTGATGTTTTCCTTATCATTTGATGATTTAAATGGTATATTACGTGTATTTTCTAAAAAAATATTTTTTGTCAAATGTGTTTGTTGAAATTTACTAATGGTATTGTAGGCTCTAAAATTATTCACATTATATTTTATATTTATAAAATTGTTTTCCTTAAAGGATAGTTGTATACGAAGAATTTAACATATTAATTATTTCCATAGGGAGTTTGACCTGATGGTTAATTAAATGGTTATTTCGAAAGTAATTTTCCATTTACTGATGGGTTAATGATATTGTAAACGATTTGAGAATGTGATTTTATATTGATTTAGAATTTCTTAGGGATTATATTTCTATTACACATGGGTTATCGTAGGTATGTTGGCTTGTGGATTCATATTTCTATATATTGGGGCATGATTCCATCTATTTTTTTTTCTAGTTCCCTTAAGATGTCCTATTTTTCTTACATTATTAGGATCATATTTGACAAGCACTATTCCTAGGGTGAGTTAGATTCTCAATGGAAATTTTTAGTATTTTTTAGTTTAAACCAATTTTACATATTATTAGCTATTGGTTTTTCTAATATTTTTTTAACTGATTTAATTGATGGCATAGTTTTTCTAACATATGGATGGGGCATGTTAGATTTTCAATGGAATATAAGAGATAGATTATCTGTATTAAATTGGTGAAACTATTCCACATTTGTAGATTTTTTATACTCTTATTATGGTAACTAGCCCATGGATATCGAGAATGCACCTTAGCCCCTGTGACAAGTTGACATGAGTGATATGGAAGGTTAACTTGGTAAAATCCAATTATTTTATGGTATTTATCTTTTAAAATAATTTCAATATATTAAAATTGATTTCATTTCAGATAACATATATTTCAAATTGATAGTGATCTATTATTAAAATATAATTATAACCAAGAAATTAATTTGGATTTAATTATTAGTAATAAATAAATATAAAATAATAGAACAAAATAAAATAAGTTTTTTTCAAATTTTTTTTGTGAAATGAAGATATATCATAATAAATAGAAAAAGAAACGATTGTTGAATTATATTATTAATTATATAATTTCTGTTTCTAATAAAATCAATTCACATTTATATGAAATTTTTAATATGCATTGGATAAGAATAAATCAATTTGTTTATTGAAAACATAATATTATAAAATTTTATTTTTATCAAATTTTGCATATTAATTTTATAATTAATTTCTACAACTTATAACTCTTGAATAAGATTAAGTAGATTTAATATTTTGAATCATGAGGTCCAAACTACATAAATTGGACCATTTTATTTTTTGTCAAAATGAATAGAAAATGTGGTACATTTTATGCACACAGTAATGGGGAATTTGTTTTAATTAAGGTTATATTTAATTGATAAGGTATAATTATTCATTATAAATATTATTTAATGATGTTTATTCTACCATTATCAGTTATGTATAAAAATTGGGTTATTTAATGTACAGTATTCATAAAAATGAAATATATATTTTTTATAACAAAAAATAGTTACAAAATATCACTCACTTATTTTAATAACTGTTATATTTCCAAAAGGGGAAAAATAGAAAATATGAATGATTGTAAATTTTTTATCTTATGTATAAATTAATAATGTCAAAATTAGCATTAATTATAATATTTCAAAAACTAATATTTCATTAATTAATTTAAAATTTATTAAAATATTACCTCATTCCATTCGAATGAAATATAGTTTAATAAATAATCAAATTTCTATTTATGTGTAATTTTTTTTATATAGTAACATTATTACAATTTTATAATTAAAATAATTGTTACTGTTGTTGGGGTAAAAAAAAATTTACAATGGGGTAAACCAAATCTATATGGTTTAGAATGTCACCTAAACATGTCAAAATTATATTGGTTGATAATATTAAAATGATATCATATATTATCATTCAATAATTTTGTATTTGGATTAATTTGGAATGATATCTTAAATTATTTTATGTTAATCCTTTTAAAAATACTATATGTTCTCATCAACTAAATTATTATAGGAAAACTCTTCCCTCTCTTCATTACAACAAAATGACTATATTGATCCACAGAAATCTAAAAATTTCTAATCTTAACATCATTATATGGGGTTTTTATGTTTTCTTCATTATGGAATTCCAACATTAGAACCCTTAATAGAAGATCCAAAATAGATCTACCAAATTAGAGGTAATCATTTTTATTGACTATTTCATGATTATTTCTTCATCAGATTCTATTTAAGGTGTTCTTTATAACATAAAAAAATAAATAAATTATCAATTATTTTATGATATTTTATTATATTATTGTACAACCATACTTCATATTTTATCTATCTGATGAAAACTTAGAGCACAACACATGAATACGTATAGATTATTGTCTCAACATAGTTGTGTTGTTTTCTTTTCATCACCACATTACATTAATGGGTAATAATGATATATTATTTAACACCCTAAACGTGGGTAATAATTGAATATTATTTTCAAACGAAGTATAAAATAATATAATATGGTCTTATAAGATATCATAAATATTAAATTTGTTCCATAATAAAATAATAACAATTTCAAAATCAATATACATTATTTTAATGAACATTTGAATAATGGGATGTGTGAGGTGAGGTACTTCATCTCAACTTCCACTTCATTGATAATTATTTAGTATTATACACATAGTCATTTTTATGACATATATATACTACCCATTTGAGATTATTTTTAATTTGAAATTTTATTTCACTTAAATATCCATATTCATATTATCATAAATGTGAGTATTTCTTATACCATATAATGTTTTTTTACAGTGTTTAATTTGAAAGTAATTTTATATACAGGATTAATAATGATTAATATATATCCTTTAATAAATAAATATAATTTATGATGAGGTATTATGATGAATTAAATAAGAAAATTACTAAACATAGGTGTTATTATTTGGAATTTTATTAATTGGGGGACTAGTATTATATATCCCCTCAATGCATCGACATGCCTTATGAAAAAAATCAGTTAATAAAATTATATAGGATTCAACACCTATATTTTATGACCATCTTTTTAATGTTATTGATGATAGAGGTATCATTTTCATAAGATATGTTGTCTAAAGTTTAATAATTTCTGTTATAATTATGTTATTAATATTCTTGTAGTTATGAAAGTGATAATATCTATGTTTAAATTTTATTCTCATGTTATTGATTTAATCACTTGTGTGTGCAGTTAATTATATTTTAATATTGATTTTGCTTTATTAATTAGGCCTTATTATACGTGATTCAGTTATTAAAGATTCACGATAGATTCTATTGTGTGGAACCCTTATTGATAATTTTCTTTTCACACATCTATTTTATACATTACCCATGTAATAAAGTCAAATATTTAGAAGTGTATTAAGGATTCAGTTTACTTTCTATTATTATGATCATTATTTAATGACAAATGTAAAAAAGGGAATAAGAATATTGGATTTTCATCAGGAAGACTAAACAGATTGATCCACATTGTGGTGATCCATTTTATCTATTATATTAAATTATAATAACTACATATTTTGAGATTCTAGACGTGGGGGTGTTGTATTTGGTATCAGAGAAATTTTAGTACGAACATTGGGTTCAAGTTTTTAAATAAACATAGAAAAAATTAGAATAATTGTATTTAAAAAATTCCTTTGCATCAATTTATATTTTTTTAATGAATATTCAGGATCACTATGACCTAACATTGTATGTGCCATTAATTTTTGATGGTTTTTAATGTATGGATGGTAATTAGTACTCATGGAAAATATAATGATCCCCCCCCCCCTAATAAATTAAAAATGTTATTATTGGAGATGAGCATATTATGACCATATTAGGAAAGCAAACTTAGTTTCTGATGAATAACCTTACTAGAATGAAGCAAAAAGATGACACACAACATGAGGTTGGATCATTTCATGTTAGGGAAGCCCCAAAAAAATTTTGGGACGACAAATCTAGTGGTATATGAATAATTGATAATGTCCTTGAAAATGCATTTCTAATGTTGGGATGAAACTAAATGGAAATGGTAGGATTGGAATTATATTTTCTTAAGGTAAATATAGATCAATGGAGGTTGTTGATCAATAATAATTGAGATTATTTTTAAAAATAACCCATAGATGGGATATATTTTCAAGGAACATTCATAGAAAAATACAATTCTCAATATCAATGAAATTAAATCAAGAGACAATTATTTATCTTAATGCTAAAGAAAGAAGATATTGTTTCATATTATGATGTTACCATTAAAATAAGATTCAGGTATGCTGCATTTTTCATTGAAAATATGGAATGAAGGATTTATCTTTTCTTTGATGTTATAAAGACATGTCAATGAATGGAATTGGTGTCACAAGATTTTTTATTATATGAAAAAACCATATTATGTTCTATCAAAAAAGAGAAGGAATTTTATAAATCCTATATTTCAATGGAAATAAATTCATTAATATGTCATCTATGAACTATGAAAAATATAAATCCTTAAAAAAGAATAATGGAACAAATCAATTCCCATCATGTGAATATTGTGAAAAAAATCATTGTGGGAAATACAAAGAGTTCATGGGAGTTTTTTATAATTTCATAGATAATAGTCATTGGGTGAATGAATGTACATGGAAAAATAAAATTTATGATTTTATGTACAAATCAATAAAGAAATAGGGAATTTTTCAATCAAATTTCTTTGGCATTAAACAAATATAATACAGAAGTGTATGAGGGGAGATGTCCAAACTTATGAAATAACTACAACAAATTTAGAACACTCAAATGATGATATAGAATGTAATTTTATCCTATTCTATAATTTTTACATTGAATTAAAAAAACTTGAATCCATTGATTCTTTTAAATATCATATTTTTTCAGAAAGAATGATATATTTTCCATTCATCTTAATAATGGATTTATTAGTTAAAATCATTAAGGGAAGTATTAATGAACAAAGAATGTGTTAGTAAGATCCCATTTTGACAAATAAACATGATATCTTTAATGATATTATTATCGTACCTATGGTTGAAATTGATATAATTATTGGCATAGATTTTATTTAAATGTAAGTTTCAAAAAATTAGTGTAAATAAATGGAAATTTTTTTAGTTGAGAAACAGTAAAAGACCATATATTTAGAGGTGACAAAACATTGTCTGAGTTATGTTAATATTCACAAAAAATTTCTTTATGGAATGAAATTCACAATTAGAAAGAGGAAAAATGTGTAAAATCTAATATTTAAATTAATGATGTAAATATTTTACATTAATACATTGATGTATTTCCTATGTATTTACTTAGATTCCGATGTAAAGATGATCTTTAATTTTTAATTTACATAAACTATAATGAATGTCCAATTTTAATCACTCACTCTAGAATGACTACTATTGAATTAGTGGGGTTAATGAAATAATTGGGGGCAGTTAGTTGAGGGGAGATTTATTCACCCTATTTTATCACTATTGGGAAACCATATTCTGTTTTTTAAGAAGAAATATGTATCCATGATGATGTGGAATTATTTTATGGAAATCCATATTAATATGATAATTAAAAAATATCCCCTTCCTCTAATTGATTATTTATTTGATCAACTTCATGGAGCCCAATATTTCTAGAAGAATTCCATTCATTTTATATATCAACAAATATGATTAATATATTAATATATTTCAAAGATGGAATTTTAAAATAGGTATGGAAATTAAGAGTCTATGGAAATTCCATTTGGACTCACTAAATCTCCCTTTCTTTTGATGCTGATAATGAATAGTGTATTTGTGGGATAGCATTATAATTTATTCTAGTATTTATTAATGATATCTTACTGTATTGAAAAATCAATTAGGACTGTGAGTTTTCCCTTTTGAGCAATATTGAGTTTCTTATAAGGAATGATTTATCTGGTAAATTTAGCATGTATGAATTTTTTATTCAATAAATTTTTTCTCTTCACCACACCATCTCTAACAATATAATCTCAGTTGATTATTCAAAGATAAAATCAGTCCAAGAATAATCTTTGATAGTGAACATAACTAAGGTACATTGTGTCATTGGTTTATAACATTACTCTCAGTGGTTCATTTATAATTTTTCCCCATTTTCTAAACCAATAACCATGCCCCTATGTAGAGTGGTTATGTTTGTATAGACAACAGAATGAAAAGAATGTTTTGAATAATTTAATAGAAGATAATTCAATCCACCAATTTTGACTCTTCTATTAGGAAATAATGGGATTTTGATATATAGTTATGAATTAATTAATGGATTGTGTTGCGTCCTCATTCAAAGTAATAAATTTACTACATATTCAATAGGACTGTTGAACACCGTTGAAAAAATTATCAAACTAGTGATCTTGAGTTAGCTGCTATAATATTTTCCCTAAAGATATAGTGGATAAATCACTATGGTGAAAAAATTAGACATATATACAAATTGAAATACTTTAATGTACATATTTACAATGCTAAAATCATCTTGAATCATAGATTAAGGATCAATTTACACCAATATTATGATTGATCAACACACTACAACCCAAAAAAATTAATATAATGCAGTAGATTCATTATGTTGGAAATATCATTGAATTATAACCCAAATTAAGGATGAGAGTGATCCTATGATAATTGATTTAGTAAATATAGAACTTAAAATTTTTAGGTTTTTGAAATGGTTGTCAAATAATATTTATTGAAGAGGATTATAACTTTTCAATTTTATAATGTGAATTTTTAAAAGGAAATTCAATTCTTGAAGGATGTATTATTGGATGACTTCCTATATGATGATGTAATTTTGAAATTTGGAAATATAATATGTGTTTTATCTAGATCTGAATATAGAAATTGAATTTTTAGATGATTTTTATAGTTCGAATTTCTCTATACACTGTGGCTGCATCAAGATGTATAAGGATTTGAAGAAGCATTTTTGTGGGATAACATGTAATGGGTAATTTATAATTATGTGTCATGATGATGTGTTTTTCAATAAGTGAAGGTGGAGATACAAAAACAAAAAAGATTCATTCAACCTATGCCTTTTACTATGTTGATATGTGATGAAATTACTATAGATTTATTTAAAGGATTACTAAAATTACCTTGAATAAATTATACAATATGGGTTATTTTTTATTTATTTACCAAATAATCACATTTTATTTCTATAAGATATGATTTAACTCCGGATTTCCTCGCATGAGTCTATATAAATGACGTTTTAAGACATCACGTTGCTCCATTTTCAATTCTAACTGACCATGATCCTCAATAAAAATCCATATGCAGGAAAACTTCTTCAGTAGGTTCCTTGTATCAAATATCATTTAATAACCACTCATATCCCTCAAATATATAGACAGTCATAAAGGACTATCTAATATATATAATATATGATGAGATCATTAACTCATGACATTTTTGGTATATCAAATCAGTATTAACATTAGCTCTAATATTCCTATAACCATAACATTCATTATATTATACAAATGTAATTGTCTGAAAATATTAATGGAAATAGATTTTATAACAATACATGTTGGGATGTGGTTAGTGAAAATAATCTTATTGTTATATATCTTTTGGGGGAAATAATGGATATGGAAAACATTATTCAAACACATATCAATGAAAGTCAATGAATTCAAAAGTCTTATGGCTATAACAAAAGGAAATATTTGTAATTTGATGTTGGAGATCATGTTTTATTTATGGTATATCCATTGAAGGGATTTATAATATGTTTAAAATAGAAAAACGATTACCCTAGATACATAAGACCTTATGAAATCCCTAAGAAAATTTGATTAGTGGCATACCGTTTGGTAATGCCACTAAAAAGATAAAATACAACTGATGTGTTCCATGAATCTATATGAGGTATGTACATTCTATACTCAATGCATGTTCTCATATTTTTTTAAATACAATTAGATGTTGATTTATCATATTGTGAAGAACCTATCCAGATTCTGGACAACATAGAACAAGTGTTGAGGTGCAGAATGGCATAGCTTGTAAAATTTAATGGCAATAATAATAAAATATAATTGAAAATTTATGAACTAGTAGAAATTATGATGATCAAAACCCTAATATATTTATAATAAAAAATTACAAAAATTATGAGGATGATGTTTTTTAACTAAGGGAAGAATTTAAAACCCCTTGATTTCATGGTATGTCTATTTTTACATAAATTTAATCTTATAAAATAGATTCAATCTCACAGAACATCCTGTTCAAACAGACTGAGACATATTAATATTAAAATATTATAACCTATTAATTATTTTTTGAGGAGTGAACTAGAATAAATAAATATTTATAAATAATAATAAAAAATATAATAGAATTAGTTTGTTTTTCTACAATACAATTTTTCTATGTGCAATGTAGTTATATCATAATAAATCAAAATATAACTATTGGTATATAATTTTAATAAAATATATATTATATATTAAATAATAAAATTTAAACATTCATATACCATTTTTACTATGCATTGGGTAAAAATAAATCTAGTTTTACTTTTTTTTAAACATTTTCTAAAATTCTATTTTAAGGGAATTTTACACAATTTTATTAAATTTTATTCCTTCCATTTATATATATTAAATTTTTAAAATTAATTCTATATTTGGAATTTGGAGTTACAAATTTAGTAAATATACCACTTTTTTTAAATGAACTGTAACCATGGAAAAATTTATCAACTTGTTAAAATGTAATTTAGATTAATTTAGATTAAATATATATGATAATGTCATAATTATTCATCATTGTTTTTATTTGATGAATTTTATGTTACCACTATCACCTATGGATAATTTTTTAGTAATTCAAAGGACATTTTAAACAAAAACAAAATATATATTGTACAAATCAATGATACATACATAATATCTCTATCTTGTATTTTAAAATGTTTTATGTGTGAACATGGGTAAAAAAGAAAAATATAAATGAAGATTAATATTTAATTTGAAATATAATAATTTATTTTCAACATTTAATATTATACTAAATTAGTAGAAATAATATAATTTCATTAAAAGATTTTTCAGTGCAATAAATATTTATTTTAATTAATAGGGAAATAATATAAACGATTTTGAAAATACTAATTATGATATATATTAGATGATTTATTTTTTTTGAAGAATTTCATAATTCAATATTATATATTAGATATTTTCTAAAGCATTGTATTTTAATTCACCCTTTATACCGATTTATTTGAAGTCAACTTAATTGAATAATGTAAAAATGAAATTAATGTTAATTTATCAAAATAATATTTTATTAAATTATTTAAAATTAATAAAGATATTATATTTTTTAATTGAGAGGAATATATTTTATACATCATAAATGGTGCATTTATGAGACATTTTTACATTTATTGTAATATAATTAACCATTTATAATTAAAATAATGGTTGTCATGGTTAAAGTCTAAAATTAATTACCAAAGGGGATAATAAAAAGATATGTTTTAAAATTACTCCTAACCCTAACAAAAATATTTTTTATGACATTAAAACCCTATACTATTTAATATTCAAATACCATTCCATTTCAATTGATTTATCTTGATAATGAAATTTGTTATAATTTAATATTTTCATAAATTCAAAAAGATCCCCTCACACCAATTATATAATGGAACCTCATCCCTATATTCATCACACGACATTTATAATTATATCTCAACCAAAAATAAAAAAATAGCCCTCTTAACAACTATATCCAATTTATGGAGGATTTGATCATTAAAAAAGACCTTCACTAGAACCCTTTAGGAAATATGTACATGAGCTCTACTAAAGAAGAGGTTATCATTTTTATTGATTGTTTCATGTTTATTTTTTCATCTACATACCCTTATGTGTTATTACAAAAATAGAAAACTGATGAATTATATATATATATATATGTATATGTTATTTTAAATATGGGACAACTATTTTCCAGATTTTATCCATCTTATTAAAAATGAATGCATTTCATGTTCTGCGTATGACTTGTCATATCCACGAAGGTTGTATCTTGTTTTTAATCAAAACATTAAAATGATGTTTTTATTTATGTATAATAAATAAATAAATATATATATATATATATATATATTTGAAAACAATAAATTGATATTATTTTGGAAATTAATACATAATCTCATTCTTTACCCTTTCTACCATTTATAAATTATAGATTCACTTCTACATATGTACAGCTTATCGTCTCCATGATTTGATATAACTCATTTTATATGTCCATAATTCCATAATGATTCTAATAATTTATCTAATGAATAAATATTATATATATATATATCATTAATATCATTCTGGAGATGTGGCAACTACATCCAATGTACATGAACCAAAACATTAAAGACAAAACATTAAAGGGAAAATGAAGTAGTTAACACCTGAAACATTGGTAATAATGAAATATTACTAACTAATGAGTGATAAAATAATATAATAAGATAATATATTATTTCATAAATAATTTTTTTTGTATGAAAATCATAGCAAATTTTTAACTATTATATTAGTGTTGTGTCCATAAGGTTTTCCTTATGACTTTTCCATTATTTCCTATTTTGAAAATCACAAACACCTTATACTTAATCAAATATTATTTTTACTCCCACAAGGAAAATTTACTTCTTTATGGAAATTTACCTTAACCTAGATTTTCTTATACATAGCAATATTATTCGTAAATTCAAAAACTGGATTCATAACCAAATTTCCAGAGCCATATAATGAAATGATTTGGAGCATTATATTTTTAGGATCGGAATTATAGATGTGATCTATAATATAGTTCTAATCCGAATTCTGGACTCCGAACTTTTAAGTAGTTCGACTCCAAACTCTTAAGAAGTTGGACTCCGAACTCTTAAGCAGTTCGACTCCGAACTCTTAAGCAGTTCGACTCCGAACTCTCAAGAAGATCGACTCCGAACTCTTAAGTAGTTTGACTCTAAACTCTTTTTTAGTTCAACCACGAACTCTAATGAAGTTGGACTCCGAACTTTTAAGCAGTTCGACTCTGAACTCTTATGAAGTTCGACTCCGAACTTTTAAGTAGTTCGACTCCGAACTCTTAAGAAGTTTGACTTCGAAATCTATAGGTTCAGAATCTGATCTCTGGTGAAACCAGACTCCAAATTCTTATAAAATAGAATCTGAACATTAATTAACATAGACTTTGAACATCATCTTGGTTAGAATATGAAATTTTGACATGCTTAAACTCCGAAATATTGATTAGATTTTACTTATATACTTCATTTCAAAACGATGTCATACATTCAGTTGTACATAGTTTTTTATAAAACGATGTCATCTATTATGTTTCTAATTAACCGTTGGTTGAGTTACACGTGTACAGGTCCCTTCAAATTTCATGGAAAGTATGACCATTGGAAGAGGGAGCCGACTGTTGGGAATTTGCCTTTAAATAGGAGCTCATTTGAAAGAGCTCAAGATAGAAATGAACAAGTTGATCGATCTAGATAACACACGCTGTTAAGGTTATTTCTAGAGAGAGATGCTTTTCATGCCCTGTGCATATTGAACCGCTCGTTCATATTGCTTTATCAGACTCTAGATGTTGGTGATTACATTCAAGGACATCCGGGGATAGGAAGACAGAGGTGCCGACTACCTTGAAGTTAGAGGGCTTCCTTGCTGAGGAAGAAAGAGTTTACAACTACCATGAAGTTGAGGTCTTGCGGGGATAGAAAGACAGAGATTCCAATCTTCGTATCGAGGGCTTACCCTGGTGTGGGTATGACAAACTTGCTTGAATGTATAAATCAAGAGACCTTTATCCAAGGTTGTTGGATACCCTTCTCTTTGTGTTAAAAAATTCATATCTTGTTACTTGCAGTTTTACTACTTGTTTTTCCGCTGCATATTGTATTGTAAGGAAAGTATCCTTCTTATATTTCCAAACACTTGTACTCTGATTAGTTTAAGGTTCTATATTCTTTATGGTAGAATCTTATATTGTAAACCTTGGTTTCAATTCTTCAGTTGGGGATTAGAGGTGTTGTGAATTATCTTAGTTTAAAATTGTTAAACTTAGAATTTTTCCTTGTCTAAGGAAAACATAGTTATCCATAACCAACTTTAAAGGTTCCAAAAGAATTTTTAAATTGTACAATTCACCCCCCTCTTGTATTTTGAGCATCTACATTGTTATTTCGATTCTACAATTGGTATCAGAGCAGGTATCTGAAATACTCATAGTCACGTATAAGTTTTTTCGTTGCTCACTTTTTCATTCTGAACTTTATCATTCCGAACATTTTCATTCTGAACATTGTCATTACGAACATTGTCGTTCCGAACATTGTCATTCCGAACTTTGTCATTCCGAATTTTGTCATTCTGAACTTTATCATTCCGAACATTGTGGATACAAACTTTTTATACTAACTAGTTTGGTTGCCCATGTTGTTTTAGTATGGCATGAATGAATGTTTGTTCTATAGATAATATAAATCTTACAAGACCACCAATCTTTGATGGTAATGAATATGAATACTGGAGAGATCGAATGAAGACTTTTTTATCAACACTGGAGTGGACAATTTTGTTATGCTTACTGGTGATTATAAAATTCCTGATAAGGATGTTCGAACTTTCACTAACCAAGAAAAGTAAGAGTCTCAACTCAATTATATGGTACGCAATACTTTACTATGTTCAATGACTAGAAATATATATAGCCAAATTTCATCTTGTGAAGCAGCTAATTGTATCTGGCAGAAGTTAGAAGTTACACACTTTGGAACTTCTAATGTAATTGATATTTGGAGAGCTATGCTTAGAGCTGAATACCATGGATTCAATTTTCCGTTTGCTGAACCAATATTCAAAGTTCAACAGAGATTTATGACTATAGTCAACAGCTTACAGTCTATGGGAGAAAAAGCATTAGATGATGAAGCCCTTGTAGATAAGATAATTGATATTATGACCAATGAGTGGGAATCAAAGAGAACAACTATAGATGAGAAGAGGAAGGTCACTCAAATTTCTCTTGATGAGGTATTTGGAACTCATCTCCAACATGAAACCATAATGAAGAGAGATGATGAAAATATCAAAAATAAGAATGGGAATGATACTTTTTCTTTTACAACTACATCAAATAATATGAATGCTAAGACTCCTGAGAGAGTAACCAGATCCAAGTCTAAGAAGGTTGTTGTTCAATTAGATTCTAGTGACTGTGAGATCTCAGAAAATGTGTTATCAAATCTTGCTCGAAGGATGAACAAGATATCCGGATAGAGAAACTTCCAATCCAAGTATAAGAAAAAGGAAAATGAAAGATAGGAAAAATGGAGAAGTTACTTGTTACGAATGCAAGAGAGCTGCACATAATAGACCAGATTTCCCTCTACTAAAAAAATAAAGGAAATAAAGTCATTCTGAATAGAGCAGGAAGAAGTATTAAAAAACAATATCTAAATAGGTTCTAAAAGAAAGTGAAACCTGGAGTGCCAGTAGTGGTGACTTTTCAGATGAATCTTCTGATTATGAATCTTAAGGAAATAAAAATCTTGGTCTTATTGCCAGATTACGTATTGAAAATCATTACATAATGGCTATGGTACGAAATGATGAATCATTGACCAATGTATCTTTAAATCCTAATTATAGTATGTATTATAACTCCTCAGATGATGAATCCTCTTCTGATGAAGAAAATACTTCACCTACCTATGAATAAGATTTTAGGTTTGCTGAAATTCTTGAGATTGAGAACTCTAAACCCAATAGGAAACTTGATAAGGAAAAATCTAAGAAGTCTATTCTTACAAAAGAGATATCAGATCATTCCAAAGATCTTGATAGAAAAAATGTTGATTTTATAAGAATTTCAAAAAATCATGAGGAAGTATGTTCTATGAGGAACAAACATTCTAAAGAGTTAGAGAATGTAATTTCTAAGAAAACTGTTTCCAGGCCTAGCTCTAGTTCTAAATATAATGATTTTGAAGATAAAAACATGTTTATAAAACTCAAGTCCGAAATATTTTCCTTATCGAAGTGTTTTTCAAACTTTACCCATGTTAAAGAAAATTTTGATAAAATGTATTCTCAAATACGACCTTTATGAAATAAATCTGAATTTGGTTATACTCATGCAAAACTAATTTTTAGTAACAACTACTTTGTTCCACAAAGTGCCCCATTTTGTACCAATTGTGAGTGTGGTGGTGACTGGGAAAAGAATTGTTCTTTAAATAAAACCCAATCTCTAGGTTTTCATAAAGCCTATTTTTCTAAGAAAATGTGGGTTCCTAAAATTTTGTTGTCTGGAAATTCCCGATCCAAGCATGTTTGGATTCCGAAAGTCGAATTATTTTCTTGTTTTCAGGAATATAGAGGATGTACCAAAAACAATACATTGTATATGGATAGTGGATGTTCCCGACACATGACTGGTAACAAAAACTATTTTGAAAAGATTATCAAAACGA
This sequence comes from Viscum album, assembly GCA_963277665.1. Taxonomy (NCBI): domain Eukaryota; kingdom Viridiplantae; phylum Streptophyta; class Magnoliopsida; order Santalales; family Viscaceae; genus Viscum; species Viscum album. The sequence goes on along the minus strand of OY728120.1, from coordinate 21,110,393 downwards.
AAGGAGGAAAGGTAACATTCAGAGATAATGCACAAGGAGAAATTGTTGGTATTGGTATTATTGTTCTTCTAGGTAAAACTTTTATTTCAAATGATTTATTTGTTAAGGGTCTTAAGCACAACCTCATTAGCATAAGTCAGTTATGTGATGAAGGGTGCCTTATGAATTTTAGGAATGATAAGTTCTTAGTACACAATTCCAAGGAAAAATTTATTCTCTCAGCCAATAGGCAAGAGAATGTTTACACTTTGAACATAGAAGACGAAAGGAGCCAAGATTTACCTTGCCTGTGTGCAATAGAAGATCATTCCTGGCTGTGGCATAGAAGACTAGGACACTATAACCATAGAAACATATATAAACTCTCTAAGAAAAAACTAGTTAAGGATCTACCGGAGCTTAGATTTGATTCTTCTAAAGTTTGTGATCCTTGTCAATCTGGAAAGAAACATAAATCTAGTTTTAAATCAATTGGTGAAGTCTCAATGACTGATGCATTACAGTTAGTACACATGGATCTTTCCGGTCCAACACAAACTGGATGTATTGGAGGAAAATACTTTGTGTTTGTTATAGTTGATGATTACACCAGATTTACTTTGGTATATTTTCTAGCAAAAAAGTCTGAAGCCTTTTCTTATTTCTAAAGTTTTAGAGCACATGTTAAAAATGAGAAAAATCTCCCACTGAAAACTATTCATAGTGATCATGGAAGAGAATTTCAAAATTCTGATTTTGAAACATTTTGTAGTAGGAAAGGTATTACTCACAATTTTTTAGCACCTAGAACTCCTAAAAAAATGGTGTAGTTGAGAGAAGAAATAGAATTCTTCAAGAGATAACTATAACCATGTTGTGTGAATATTCTATAGCTAGAAATTTCTGGGCTGAAGCTATAAGTATAGCTTGTTATACTATAAATAGAGTTTTGATTAGACCATTTCTTAATAAAACTCCTTATGATTTATGGAATGGTATAAAACCAAGATTATCCTACTTCAAGTTTTTTGGTTGCAAGGTATTCATTCTGAATACTAAAGATAACTTACATAAATTTTCACCAAAATCGGATGAAGGAATTTTCATAGGTTATTCTACAACTTCTAAGGCTTATAGAGTTTTTAAAAAAAACACCTGTACTGTTGAAGAAACAGTGCATGTAAAATTTGATGAGTCTGATCCTTTTGTTTTTAAACTATCCCAACCTATATCCTCGGATGTGTTTTCAAAAACTAATTGTCAACCTTTGATAGAAGATCCTTCTTATAAGGAAAATGTTCAAGAAGATATTTTTGAAATATTTACCCTAGAGTACTTTCTACCCTATGTTGATGACCAGGTTTTACAAAACCCAAATCAGGTGTTTCTTATGAATCATCCTAGTGATAGTATCATTGGTGATGTAAATAAACTAGTAAGGACTAGAAATTCCTTATGAAAGAAAGTATAACATCTATAATTTCATTCCCAATTAGAACAAAAAAGCACTGATTAAGATTTAGGTGATGATTATTGGATCAAAGGCATGCAAGATGAACTAAATGAATTTGAGAGGAATAAAGTCTGGACCGAGGTTGAAAGACCTAAGGAAACTTCTGTTATTGGAGAAAAATGGGTTTTTAGAAACAAATGTGATGAAAATGTAGTCATAGTAAGAAATAAAGCTAGACTTGTTGCTAAAGTCTATAATCATCAAGAGGTAATAGACTATGAAGAAACCTATGATCCAGTAGCTAGACTTGAATCTATTCATATTCTACTTGCCTTCGCAGCATTCATCAATTATAAACTTTTTCAAATGGATGTGAAATGTGCTTTTCATAACGGTTATGTTCAAGAGGAAGTTTTTTTTGAACAACCTCCTGGCTTTGAAGATACAAAACATCCTTATTATGTATTTAGACTTACCAAAGGTTTGTATGGTCTTAATCAAGCCCCACGATCATGGTATAATAGACTCACATGATTTTTGCTTCAAAATAACTATGTTAAGGGAAATGTAGATCCAACCCTTTTTATAAAGAATGATAAGAAAAATGTTTTGATTGTTCAAATTTATGTTGATGACATCATATTTGGTTTAACTCAGCAATCTTTAACTGATTATTTTGCAAGTATAATGAAGTCTGAGTTTGAAATGAGTATTATGGGTGAGTAACATTATTTCATGGTTTTCAAATTTCTCAAAAACCAGAAGGAACCTATATATATCATCATAAGTATATTAAATATCTTCTAAAAAGTATGGTTATGACAATACTAAGAGTATAAGTACTCCCATTGGTACCTCAATCTCTTTAGATCTTGATGAAGCTGGGAAATCAGTAGATTAAACGTCTTTTAGAGATATGATTGGAAGTCTACTTTACTTAACAGCTAGTTGACCAGAATTAATGTTTCCAGTGTGCCTATGTGAAAGATATCAATCCAATCCTAAGGAATCTTACTTAAAGGTAGTGAAAAGAATTTTTCGCTACCTAAAGGGAACCATGGATCGAGGATTATTTTATACTTCTGGAAATGATTTTTTTAAAAAAGATTTTCTAATGCTGACTTTGGTGGATGTAGATTGGATAGAAAAAGTACATCCGGAACGTGTCATTTCTTAGGAGATTCATTAGTTTCTTGGTCCTTCAAAAAGCAAAATTATGTAGCACATTCCACTACTGAAGCCGAATATATAGTAGTTGGAAGTTTTTGTGCTCAAGTGTTGTGGATGAAACACACACTCACAGACTATGGATTGAGTTTCACTAAGACTCAACTATTGTGTGATAACACAAGCTCCATTGACCTAAGTAAGAACCCTTCACATCACTCTCTTGAAAAGCACATAGATATTACACATCACTTTCTTAGGGATCACACACTTAAAGGAGATATCGTTCTTTAGTTTATCAGAACGCAAGATCATCATGATGATATTTTCTCAAAATCATTACCCTCTGATAGATTTGAATACATTAAAAAAAAGTTATGAATGATAAATGTAAGGTAATCATTCCTTATTAACTTCTTATTGAACAATTCTCCTAACAATAATAAACTCCTCTTTATAGGGGGAGGAAATTTGATTGTTAGTGTAACTAATTTTTTTTTAAAACATTCGGAACTGAACTTCCAGAATGGTATTTTCTAAAACCAAAATTTCTGGAATGGGAATTTTTGGAACTGAAATTTTCAGCAATGAGATTCTCTGAATGAGAACTTCCGGAATGGAGATATTCATATTGAAAACTTCCAGAATGGAATTTTCTTACTGATAAGTTTTAGAATGGATTTTTTTTTCGTACTGCAATTTTTGTAACGAGATTTTGGTACTGGAGTTTCCGTAATGAGGTTTTCATACTGGTGTTTTCATAATGAAGTTTTTTTCCTTCAAGAAGAATATTACCAATTATGAACAATATTTCTTGTTAATCCGTAAGTTATGATTTTCTTAGTTGTAGTTTTGTAATAAAATTTTCCTTACTGGTATTTTACATGTTTTTAAGTGTTCAGATTCTAATTTTTCCTCAAATACGAATGTTTTCATTAAAAATCTCAAAAGATCCGAGTCAAATTTTTCCTTGGGGAATTATTCTCTACCGTCAGATCTGATCAATCTGTTTTCAACAATTAGATTGTTTTTGGAAGACCAACGGTCAAATTGTTTGCCTATAAAAAGGGTACCCCGAGACTCATCCCACATCGGTTTTTCAAGGTTTTGCATCTTGAAGCACTGCTGATCTTCTTAAGGCTAGTTCCGAACCTTGTGAAGCCGATCGGAATCCTACAGTTTACTTCACTCCGAATGTCTTTTGAAGAAACTTCTCACGATATGTGAACTGTGAAACCTATCTCAAAGTGGTTAGTTTTCAGGTAAAGTCTTTTTCACCCAGATTTTTATAAGCATGATTCTCTTATTTCAAAGAATATTAGACTGAATGAATGGGAAGATGTCTGCATAGACAAGTCTGATAAACATGATCCAGTTTATAATGATTTATTAATAGAGTTTTGTGAGTCTGTTTCCTTTATGGTGGAAGATGGCAGAGTGAGGTTTTCCTTCATGTCTTATGGGAAGAGTTAAATACTTTCTTACACTAAGGCATCGAGCCTGGTTGATCTATTATATGAGGGAGAAGCTGAATTCTTCTCTCATAAAGTTCCAGATGTGAAAGGGAGTTTTAATAAGGAGAAGGTACTGAAGTGTCTTGGGATGAAGGATGATTTAACAATAAAGATTGCTCGTCTCACTCCGAACAATAAAATTCTCCAACTATGGGTGCAAGGTTTTCTGGTTCCGAGAAGAGGAGATAAAGTCAATATGAAGAGGAGTGATATCTATGTCTTAGATTTCTTGGTAAATATAAGAATGATAAATCTGAAGAGGCATGTCTTGGTTATGATCAAGAATATCAAAGAAGGAAATCTAAGAGCTCAGATTATTATATTTCCTGCCTTGTTATCTATGTTGATAGTTAGATGCTTAGAATCTTTCAATGTAGCATGAAAATCAAAGATCCAGAATTGCAAGCTCATGCTAGTCAGTGATGATACTCTTAAGAAGATGAAGATGGGATTTTCCAGTGAATCCGGAAAATATTACCCCTTATTTGTGGAGGAGTTTGAAGCAACTGAAAAAGAAACACAATCTCTAGAACCATCAAAGAATCAAAGTAAGAACAAGAAGTCCAAGGAAGTGGTTACTGATGAAGAAATTCCTCAGGCTAAGGAAACTCAATCTGCTCCCCCAAGCCAAAGAAGCATAAAACATATACGGATGAAGTAGTATCCAAGTGGAGGGAAGATAACGAAATGAGTAAGTAAGGGGATCCTCAATTCCAACTAGTCCCTGCCGAGGATAAAGCATTAATGGAAAAAGCTGCTGAGGAGCTAGAGAGACAAGATAAGGAAAAGAAAATGAGAATGAAGGTGTCTGAAGCTGAATTCATGCGATCTTTGCTGAAGGATAAAGAGTTGGTTTCTTAAATGATTCAAGTTCCAGAATCTTTTGGTGTTGAACCTTATTTACCAGAAACTCCTGCTAAGAACTATGTCACTCTGGAAATGTAAAAGGGTAAAGGAATTGTTGTAGAAGCTGACAAAGAAGTTGCTGAAGCAGTAGAGGAAGAACTTGAAGAAGAAGAAGAAGAAGAAGAAGAGAGTGAAGATCTGGATACATTGATCAAGCAAGTACATAACTACAAAGATAAGACTGAATCTACATAGATAGTTATCTCAGGTAAAGGATATGAGGAAGCTAGCAAGAAACATCATGAAAAAGAAGAATAAAATGTGATATATGATGAATAAGAGTCCTATGAGAGGAATTTTCTTGATGAAGGTCAAGAAAAATAGAAACCAGATGAAGATCAGATTGTTCAAGTTTCTGAATCAGAGGAAGTATCTCCCAATGTGGAACCCATTCCGAAATCTGATAAGGGGAAGAACTCTCTCATGTAGACACATGTAAATGATCTCCTCATGAGGAATGAGGTTGGTGGTACCTCTAGAAGAAATTTGGTGCAAGCTGAAGAATATCAATCTCCAAGGAATGTTTCTTATTCGGAATCATCATCTCATAGGCATGATTTTGTGGTTCAATCTCTGAGAAAGTTGGTGGACACAATTCCGATTATTCCATCAATAGATTCCAGATTCTAGTTGCTGCAACAATCTATGAATCAGAAATCCAATTCTTTATCCATGATCATGGATAATATTGTGTGGTTGGAAGCTGAAGAGAAATGTTTTCTGATTGATTATGGCGTGCATAGGAAGTCCTACAGTAAGGTAAACAAGTGGTCTAATAGAGTTGATGACGATTTAGTTAACATTGAAAATGTTTTGGATGAAGTTCAAAATGATTTTAAAATAGAGTATAAAAGGTTCAATGAGATTTGTGAGAAGTTGACCCAGGAGAAAAATTTCTAGAATCAACAGGTCATGGATCTGAATGGGAAGTATAACTCAGTATCTCAAAATTGGAAACATAAAGAGATTTCCAGATGGAGTTTCAGCAGAATATGGAAAAGCAAGATGAGATAATAAAGTTGCAGAAAGAAGCCTTGGAGGCTGAGGCAGAGGCTTTAAAAGCTCAAGATGAAAAGGTAAAGGCCATGAAGATGAAATGAGAAGAAGATCAAAGAGACATGATGAAAATGAAAGCCTTGTTAAAGAAGCTCATTCCGAAGGAAAAGGAAGAAAAATGAACCCACTCCTATCTTTTGTTGTAGTTGTCTTTCCTTGTAAATTTTTTTCCCCAACTCTAATGAAATGGTTATCTAGTTGGATGTACCGTGTATTATACTAATGATTCAGGTAACATACATTATTTTCCATTCCCTTAAATTCTTTTTTAAAATCAAAAATGGGGAGATGGAAAAAGAACTACTCCATAGGAGGAGAAAGGAAAAATTTCTATGTGAAATATCCTTAAAGAAACGGGGAGTTTCCCACTACGATGTTTTTAATTCCTACAATAATGAAAACTATAATCCAGAAACCCAGAATACAATCCTTAGAGTTTCAATTCCTAAGAGGGAGTTTGTTGTATTCACTTCTATCTATGAACAAAGGGAGATAAGTTTTAATTTTCAATGTCTAATGAAAATTTTCAAAATCCGTATATGATTTTTTGAATGGATGTTTGTGCTTTTCAAAAAGGGGGAGATTGTTGAGTCAATAAGGTTTTCATTATTACATTTCCATTCATTGTTATTTTGAAAATCACAAACACCTTATACATAAGAAAATATTATTTTTACTCCCATAAAGAAAATTTACTTCATTAAGGAAATTTAACTTACCCTATATTTTCTTATACAGAGAAATATTATTCTGAAATTCAAAAACCGGATTCGTAACCAAATTTCCGGAGCCATATAATGAAATGATTTGGAACATTTTGTTTTTAGGATCCGAATTCTGGATGTGATATGTAATATAGTTCTAATCTGAATTATGGACTCTGAACTCTTAAGAAGTTAGACTCCGAACTCTTAAGGAGTTTGACAGTGAACTCTTAATCAGTTCGACTCCGGACTCTTAAGTATTTCGACTCCGAACACTCAAGAATTTCGACTCCTAACTCTTAAGAAGTTCGACTCCGAACTCTTTAGTAGTTCGACCCCGAACTCTGAAGAAGTTGGACTCCGAAATTTTAAGCAGTTCGACTCAGAACTCTTAAGAAGTTCGACTCCGAACTTTTAAGCAGTTTGACTCCGAACTCTTAAGAAGTTCGAATCTGAACTCTACAGGTTCAGAATCCGATCTCTTTTGAAACCAGACTCTGAATTCCTCTAAAAAAGAATCTGAACATTTCTTAACATATACTCTGAACTTCATCATGGTTAGACTCCGAAATTTTGACTTTCATACACTCCAAAATAATGAATAGCTTTTACTTATATTTTTCATTTAAAAACGATGTTGTACATTCAGTTATACATAGTTTGTTATAAAACTATGTCATCTATTCTGTTTCTAATTAACCGTTGGTTGAGTTACATGTGTACAAGTCCCTCCGAATTTCATGGAATATATGACCATTGGAAGATGGAGCCGACTGTTGGGAATTTTCTTATAAATAGGATCTCATTTGAAAGAGATCAAGATAGAAATGAACAAGTTGATCGATCTAGAGAACACATGTTGTTAAGGTGATTTCTAGAGATAGAAACTTTTCATGCCTTGTGCGTTCTAAACTGCTCGTTCAGATTTCATTATGTGACTTCGGATGTTGGTGATTACATTCGAGGACTTCCGAGGATAGGAAGACAGATTTGTCGACTACCTTGAAGTTCGAGGGCTTCCTTGATGAGGAAGACAGAGGTTCCAACTACCTTGGAGTTGAGGGCTTGCGGGGATAGCAAGACAGAGATTCCGATCCTCGTATCGAGGGCTTACCCTGGTGTGGCTAAGAAATACTTGCATGAAAGTATAAATCATGGTACCTTTATCCAAGGTTGTTGGATACCCTTCTATTTGGGTTAAAAGATTCATATCTTGTTACTTGTAGTTTTACTACTTGTTTTTCCGCTGCATATTGTATTGTAAGGAATGTATCCTTCTTATATTTCCTTACACTTGTACTCTGATTAGTTTAATGTTCCATATGCTTTAAGGTAGAATCTTGTAGTATAAACCTTGGTTTCAATTCATCAGTTGGGGATTAGAGGTGTTGTTAATTTTCTTAGTTTAACTTTGTTAAACTTAGAATTTTTCTTTGTCTATGGAAAACATAGTTATCCGTAACCAACATTAAATGTTCCAAAGGAATTTTTAAAATGTACAATTCACCCCCCTCTTGTATTTTGATCATCTAAATTGTTATTTCGATCATACAATTAGATCTTGAATATTATTTAAATAATGGGAACCATGTGGCAATGAAATTCATCTCAAATTCATCTTCATTGTGCCTTATTTGGTAATGTACAATTAATCATTTTTTATGTGGTTTATATACATACCTTTGGATTAAATTTTTTATTTAAAATTATAAATACCATAAATATCCAAATTCTTCATATCATGTATATTATCTTCTTGTAGAATTTATATAATTTTTATAGGGTGTTTAACTTTAATAGTGCTAGATTTACTGGTGAAATAAAGATAAATGTATATCCTTTAATCAATAAGGGTATTTTGTGATGAGTCATACTGATTCATTATTTAATTAAATTATTTTATATATGATGAATTATTTGTACATGGAGTTATGGGTGTGTACTGGTATTATATTTCCCCTTAATGCAACAAAAGGTGTCATGTGATAAATTATATAGGAAAATTAATTGGTATTCAACATGTAAATTTTTCCATCAAATTATGGAAGGTCTTCATAGTAGTGGTATCCTGATAGATAGATATGACATCCAATTAATAATAATTTATTTTAGAATTATGTAATTATTATCCATGATATTTTCCCAATGATATTATCACATGATGTATTTCATTATCACATTTCTGATAAAATGGAATGTTTATATAGTTAATTATCTTTCAATATTGATTATGTATTATAAATAATGCCTTAATTGATATTCTTAATTAATTATTAAATAATGAAACATTCATGTACGTGTAACCCTTAATATTAATTTTAGATAACCCTTTCCATTTTTCCTATCCCTATCTTATGAAGATGAAATCATTGAATTATTTTCAAGGATGCAGTTTACATTCCATTGTTATGTTCTATGTTCGATTACATATATATTAATGGAACTATTTATGTTTATATCTTTTGAAGAGAAATAAATAGATAAATACATGATGATGTGATCCCTTGTGTCTATTAAATTTAAATAAAACAATTATAGATTTGATGATTATTAATTGGGGTTGTCAGAGAATTTGGCTAGTTTGTTACAATGTAGGATATTCCATAGGGAGAGATATCATGTTGTGGAAATAGGTTTTTATTTTGGTGTACAAAATAGTCCACATATTGAAACGTAAAATCACATATTTAGGGAGTAGATGTATATTCTTCGAGGTTCGTATGATCTTGGATTATACCATGGTCAAAGAGAATCATGACATGAGGGGTGTTGGGAAATAAGAAAATTAATTATCTTCGGATATACAAGAGAATCGCTATAAAATTTTAAATCATACATAATGATTGTAGACACTCCATTCCATAGAAGAATCTATAAATGAAAAATGGAATCCCCATAGAAAGAAAAAAGGAAAACACATGATAAATATCAATATTTTCAAAGACCTGAATTTTGAATCGCCTTAGTCTTGCCAAAACACCCGCGGTGAGCAATCTACTTACGCGCCTCAAAATGTCACGTAGCCTACATGTGCACCCTAACTCCATTAGACCATGGTCCTATTTTTGCATATATATAGACCCTTGAGGTTCTCATTTGTATAGAATAATTTCTATGAAGCCCAATTTTGGCTCTGGTCTCCCTAGTACTTCTCCCTAGTCTTCTGAATCCTTGAAGGTAGTTCATTAAAACCTTAAGAGCAGGATTTAAGGGAGGATCATTGGACACAAGCATTTTTAGTGTTTGAAAACCATATCACCTGTGTACCAAAAGCGTCCAACCTAACAAAATCATAAAATCATGCACTCTTCCAATTTTTTTCATAGGTAGTTGATCGCCCCACTTCTAGGACAACCTGTGAATACTCATGAAGGCTTGGGCAAGGTCTCGCCTAAGTATTACCATATGGGTTGTTCATTTCTTAAGTGAAAATTAGGCCACACAAGTCTACATGTCCTCCCATACATGCATGCCTTTCTTTACATTGGCACCCCTCCTTGATTCACATAATTTATTCACACTCTTCAGTTTAGAAGCCATCAAGACTTCCTCAAATCCATTAAAGGAAAGGCTTCATCTTTATTGTATTCCTTGTCTAAAAGGGATTTTGTTGAGACCTCCCCCAAAACGTCCTAAAATATAAAAACATTGGGAAAGACACATCAATGTGTCTCCTATTTGGGTTTGTATATCCACAATCAGAGGTTTACCACATTTGTTTCATAATGGGGTTCAGATTCATGGAGTGTCTCTGGGTTTGTATATCCATAGTCACATAGAACTTTCTCCTACAAATAGTGTAGGGAAGTTCCTAGATTGGAAGAGGGTTGGGTCTTGGCCTCTTACTTCTCGAAGAGATGACCCAGAACCTCAGGTATCTAGTAGTGTAAGGTACGGTTCATACCAAATATTCCTTTTAAAAATAAAGGAGATGTCCCCCACCCCTACCTGGATCAATTTTGGGGTAACCATCCTTCAAAAACCCCTAACGTTCTTGTAGGAGGTACCATCATTACTCCTCCTCTCTTCTTTAGTGACAATGATCAAAGGAGATATGGACACATGGACTTTTGTTACCCATTACATCTCATGTTGCACTTTTTTACTATTGACAACCATTATGGTTTAAGCCCCTAACATTCATTCCTTCCTCCTCACATTGGACAATTGTACAATGTAAATAGAATAGAGGTAATGCTCTTCGCCTAACTCACTTCCACGGTCGATGTGCCCTCTTCGACTAGAAGATGGTAAAAAAATTGAATGTATGAATTCCTTTCTTTAATCTTTGACATGGTATTATTTCCCAGGCTGATCATGACTCACATGGGTTTAGAGATTTGTCATGGTCACAACATTTACACCATATAAGGAACTATGAGATCCCCGATTCTTGTTCAAACTAGGATATGTAGGAATCCCTATTAGGGCCCGAGCTCACTGGACATCCTCTTCAGTAATCAAACCCTAATTCCATTAATCTGGCCATCCACCTTAGGGATAAGCCCCAAATAAAACCTTTATGTCACCAAGGAATCCTTTTCAAGAAGTAAGACAAAATAAATTTGTCTAAAAGTACTATACTCTCCTATGAGTCCTACCAAAATACTTTGTCATTGATTCTCATCCACATGGGTTACATAGGAGGAATCATTGAGGTTCAACCCCATCACTCCAAATCATTCTAGTTCCCATTGGTCCGTATTACCAACAGAGTCTAATCTTTCATGGAATCCTATATCCATTCCACATTCCTTCAGCTGCTTTAACATAAGTCCCACACCAAACATTGACTAAACATCTTCCTCATAGATGTGCATACAACATTAAATTAAACTATATGGCTAGGTCCTTATCACATGACATTAATATGCATGATGTGTCCCATTCAGTGGCAATAAACTATGAGGGTTCTTATTAGTTTTACAAGGATACTTAGGTAGCCCATTTTAGGGGCACAATCCCAAGATCAAACCAATCCTTCATCTCCCTGGATGATAATAAATTATAGAGTGCCCCGATGAGTTGCTTCAAAACCAGTATCATCATAATGATAATTAATAGAATCATGAAATAGTTTATCATAAGATACCATTTATTTAGAATGTCAAATACATACATATATCTACATTGATTATGATCCTTGAATACATGCTGAGGATTATGAATATTACACAAGTTAATAAGTGATTGAAAATTCCATGTGAAACATATACCATACATTTTTACATAACATGGAATCATGAAAATATCTTAAATTTACAAAGTGTGTCTCAGATTAGACAATAGTTCACACCCAAAATGGTGTGATGAGCCCGACCTCCCATCCTCTCTAACAATAAATGATCTTATGTATCATAAAGATAAAACTTAATAAATGTCTACCTTTAGAAATAAGGGCCCATTAGGAAAAATAATGGTTGGATGTTTTTTTACCATAAATAAATCCAATGGAATCTCCCTGGAAGTAGTGATTCGTAAAATTTGATTACATGTTTCAAGGAACTATGAAACAAAAATGGTGAAGTTGATGAGAATTATTAACAATGATAATAATGTTACCCACCTTCTAGGCCCCTATCAATTTATAAAGGAAGGCCATAGAAAAAAATACCACCCATATATCCATCATAAATGATGTTTCTTTAATGGAGTTGGTTTTTGTTTTATGGCTTTCTCATAATTTCATTGACAGAAAATTGAATTTCTTAAAGTCAACATCTGTGATCATCCAGATCATTACTAAATATGGATCTCCATCCATTGTAAGGATGTCATCACTTACCCAACATCTCAATGTTGTGTCTCAAATCAGAAGGTAAAGGAATATAGCTAGCGTAGTACAATCCCAACTTTGGAAGCTACTTGATAGGCTCTCCAGGTCAATAATAATCATCGATCATCCAACCAACAATGACTGATAATTAAGAAGCAGATGGTTCCAACCCATGCCTTCAACCATTTCATGTCCTTATCCCCTAAAAGCAACAACCAGTCCCTCTCGTACTACATGGAGGTGGATCAAGAGGTCACACAAGGCCACAATTCAATAATTCAATAATCCTTTGAGAGGACTCCCATTAGAAATCACTTCCAGAAGAATCGTGCAATAGTAAACCACAAAAATGATGGGGGTGTTTCCTCTGGACGTTCGACCTAGGTCTCTCAGACCCAGGAATGCAAGAAGAACCACTGGGGGAAAACTTTGGTCAACAGGGAGCTGGTTATCACCACTACCCCTTAAGAATAATCCCATTAATTTAACTTGATTGAAAACAACAAGTATGGATATACACCCATTCGTCCTAAATTTGTTTCTCAGTAGACTCGTATGGATGAAACCGACCAATCACACCAGATAAATCTGGTGCAGTTCTGTGAATAGGCATATACACCTTCTTACAAGTTTTCATCTTGTCATCAAGCTCACCTGACATCATTTAAGGAAGCCCATCAATATAATGTGGTGAAAAATGGTAAACAAGAACAGAAAAATATTTATAATCGCCAATTCTTCCAGTAGTCACATCTGCCAGTATTGAAGGATGTATGTCAACCATACATGATGGGGAACAATCAGAAACACAGACACCTACCAATTTTCAACAAGTCTGTCACCAGTATTGTTTGCAATCACCTGGATAATTCATTCCGAAAGCTTCGATGAAAAATATGGGGTAGTCCATACTCACTACCCCATGCATGAGTACTGTCCATACCCGTTGAGAGTAAAAGGAGGACAAGAGAAGGAAAATACACCTACTCCAGATATGGAATGGATGTATATTACCATTTTAGCTGTTGATGTCACCAAACACTTCTTATTAGTGGTGGAATGGAAAACAAAAAACCTTTCCCATATTCTAGATGAATTCCAGGATATTATAACAACCACTTTCGTAGTATTGGGGAAACAGATAGATATTATATCCCCACACAAGGGATGAAATATTATAATTCCATATTAGAACAGATACACACCTATATTCTAGTCCATGAGGGTCATGGTGAATACTACCCCATATCATAAGGAGAACATGATTGGGAACATTCACCTTTTCTAATTAGAGGTAGTCTATTCGTTCCAATAACCAATCCAAGTATGTCACACACATTGGACCATGGTAATCACTTTTCCAAGCATGTGGTGCTTACTATTTATAATAGAACATCCTAAAATATGTCATGCCAAGAACAGTTGAAAAATCAATAGTCAAGAATCAAATTTCACATCTTAATGCTGGAGTTCTTGATGATCTCAGACATTTATCTATTGAATCTCATGATCTAATCCGATCATTACCAAATTATGGGTGTGGTAGAAGTAATTTGGGTGTTCTTCATTGGAAACATCATTAAAAAGGCATTATTTATTAAAAATTTTCAATCCAGTGTGTCTATCTCGGAATGAGAGCCACAGAAACCCTCTATGTGGCCATAAGACCAAGGAGCAAAAAGATTTATCCCTTGATGTAATCAACCATGGTGATCCTCCCCATGATTTCATTTACGTTGAATGTCAATTCCACAATAGAATTTCGCATTATCAATAATATTCTGTAATTTATAATGTAATTACGAGAGATCCCTTTTATCTCAAGGGACATGAAAACATAAGGTCAGTCAGGTCTGTTGCCTTGTCCATGAAAGGTGAAACACTTTATCAACCAGAAGACATCTTAATGTAATGGTCATTCTTATAACCTACCTTGGGTCATTTGTATTCTACTATAGCGAACGAAATTTTTTCAGATCAAGTGGATAAAACTATAGTGAATGATGATAAAGATGTGTTAAACATGTGGAAAAAATTTGATAAGGGGGAAGAAACAGTCATGTTCTGGAATTTGGAAAATCCATAGCATAACATTACATAAATGATGATAGAATATTTCATTCATGATATTTGTCTCAATTTATAAAAGACTCTTTGGCATTTGGAAACCAAAGTATTACCATATGATGAAAATAAAAATCACGTAATAGTAATAGAATGGTTGCATCGCCAACTTGACATGGCATGTCTCTCTATTTAAAAACATAAAAAAGATGAAAAAACATATAGAATCCTTCAAAGTGAATGCCCCAATGATCATTAGAGGCTATGCTGGTTAATTTTTGATTACCTATATAGGGTTTGTTACCGAATATGGGGTTAACATGGATCATTTCATTTCACTGCACTCCAAAATTAGAAAAGTACGCCAAAAGTTGTCTCATGAAATGTTATTTCCCACATTCCGCCATAATCAATATATTTTGTATGTAATCGAATGTATGGTCAAGAAAAGGCCACAACCAACTTTCATCAAATTCAGTCCCAATGAAAAGAAGTTGTTGTGTTACTTTTACATCAACCATCTGGGAAACTTGACCCGGTGTCCTTCTTAGTGGATGTAAGACATCAGATATTGAAAATTTATGAAATAGAAAAGCCGCCATCCAAAACAATTGATTTGAGTTGTTGTTAGATAATGCACCAAGCTAACGTCTGATCCAAAATTTGAATATTCAGAAGAGCATTTGCATGGATTTCAGCAACAGGAGTTCAAGAATCACCCCAACATGAAAATTTGTGGGTTCATTTTATTCAACATTAATATTCATTAAATAATGATCAGGGATTTGAAGAAGAAGAATATAAATAGTCATAGCCTGCTGGGCTGGGGGATTTTTCACATCTGCAATTCCCACATCATCAAAAGTAAATTTTTTCTGGATTAGGGAAGAATCCAAATAGAAAGAGTATAACCGAATTATTAAAGGATTTAATTCAAGTTACTGTCTTCCAATTTGTTCCTGGGAAATCATCATATAGTTGAACAGATATCGCAAATGATACAGAGGGAGACGATCATACAAAAATTCTGACAGAATTCCATCAATGCAATATGCATCAGTGAATGTCATTAACACCACTACAGAAGATCATCCAGAAAATGAATTTTGGTTAGGGGAATCAGATGATGAAGATTTTTTCCATAATATGTTACTAATTAAGTAAATTGAAGAAGTTGTGTGTACCCAAAATGATTGTCTTCTCCAAAATATATGTATTCCTTCAATAAATAACTCCCACCCCTCTTAAAGGCATCTAACAAGGGTAAAGTAAAAATTCATATTTAATCTCACTTTTCCACTGGGGAAGGTCAATATCATTATTTTAACGAGATACATTCATAGTATGAATAGGAAATTATGGTTTTGAAAAAACTAAATACAGAGTTAATTCGAAGCAGATGTTTTGCTAGACATACTCCCAATAAAGGTCCTCAACTTGCACATCCTCTAGGAGCTTCCCAGAAAAGAGGATTTGCAGTAACTATATATGTGGATAATTAATTCCCTCCACTAGGTACATACTCAATAAAAGACTATATACATCATGATAGGACTATTCCCATGGGTTATACAAGTTTAATATCAGCACCACTATCAGTGGTTTTGCAGGTCATTGCACTGCCTCAAGCACCGATTTATAAACCTGCACAGGTTCCAGCACATCCAGATGTCCCCCAAATGCTTATGAAAAATATTGATTCATTAAAAAATAGATTATATGATAAGGATGAATGATGTTCACAAGTTCTACCAGAAAAAAGAGCCTACCCTGAATGGGTGGATTCAATTCCTCCCTCGCCATATTTTATGAATACCACATTCCCAATCGTCAATGGTTCGTGATATCTGGAATAAGACATAATAAATTTTGTTTCACATTTTGATATCAAGATGTGAACTTCTAAACAACAAAAGAAGTAAGCCTTAGTTGTATTGTGTAGTCATTAAAGGGACCAGCAATTGTCTGGTAGAGAAGTATACAATCACGATCAATTACTATATGGAATGATCTATATCAGAAATTCCTTCTTCAATTTAGCTCAATGTTACCAAAGATGAAATTTTTTTATCTTAAAAATTTTAACCAATGGGAGAATGAATGTCTTTCAGATTTCATTACGCGATGGAAATAATTAATATATTCATTAAGCCTAGAATTCCCTGAAAAAGAGTTTCTTCCAATTTCTGTGAGAACTCTACGTGATGAGTTATGCACACCATTGATCCTTGTGAAATAAAAAAGAGGTTTTCAAGACCTTACTTAAATCACACAACAAATAGAAGACTCTATTATAGAATATTCATCTCAAAATCATCTAATTCTATCAGCTCTGGGTATGATGATATTAAATGAATAAGATTCTACATTTAAACTCAAGAAGTAACCTGTAACTGCTTCTAATTCAAGACCTTCATCAAATTAAAAAGCATTGCCTCCCAAGCATCAGTAGAAATGACATCCTCATCATGATGATCAAAGAGATCAAAGACAGAAATAATTTGAATAATTAATGAATAAATTTTATTCTTTTTGGAATGAACACGTCCATGGTTATTTCATCTAAATATTGAAATACAATTTTGTTCAGTTTCAAAGGCATAAGAAACCAAAAAATTATAGAGATTATGATCATTTGAACTATTGTACCTTTCACTAGATGTTAGGGAATCTCAACCATGAATGTTATGTTTTCATTTACCTCTTTTAACAGATGGTAAATTCTAGACTAGTGAAACTGTAAAGATCATCAACTCATGTAGCAGGGGTTACTACTATTGATCCAGAGGAAGAAGGCGAATGGAAGGAATCCAAAAGAAAAAATTTCCAGAAATATGATGATTGGATGATCAAGAAAACGACCAACCGGACTCATGCCATTTAATGAACAGAGTTAAAACAATTGATTTGGTCTTCTTCCCCTCCTTCTATAGCAAAAACACCTTCATGAAACGGTTGCTCCTAAAAAAACAAAGTGGTTAAAAGGACAGGGAGAAGTGAGAAGAAGATTAGTTAATGTTATGGCTAATGATTTCCTTGAACCTAGCAGATTTCATGTTGTCTATTTCCAAATCATGGGCACCACCCCTCCAAAGAACACAACTAGAATTAAATAGTAAAGAAGAATCTTTATCATAGGAAGATGAGATATTTTGTTCCGTCAATGTTATCCACCTAACAGATCCTTATACTGATGGTGATTCTGATTATAATGATCTAGATCTCCTGGCCCCTAATTGGGGAACTAGAGGAAGAGCCCAATGTTGAGGATATGGGGGAAGAAAAGGAATTTTTGAAACCACCACTTTAACCCCACCCTTGCTCGAGCCATATATACCGAAAAAACTAATGGAAAATACTTTCAGTGATCTCAACAGGAACAAGGAGTTTCTTCCAGGAAATAATGGTTCGGTTATGAAACAATTATCTTTGAAGTCAGATTTGAAGACACACCATCTTATTCTATTCAGGTGAATAGATCTAGTTAGTCTAATTTACAAAATCCATGAGTATTTCTAAATTTTTCTCTAACATAGGGTATGTCTACATCAGAAGAGTCATCATTAAAAACACCAATAAAACAACATCTCCATTCTTGGAAACAAAAACTTATGGACTAAAAGGATGATGTCTTGAAATTTTGTATCCACGTACTGGACATGTTTTTAGTTCTGGATCCATTGAATTTGTCCAATTATTTTCAATAAGCACTCATTAAGGCTTCTTCATGTCCTCAATATTTTGAAACTGATGTTTCTGATGCTAAGGATTTTTGTATAATGTATGATCCAAAAAATGTCATACAATCATATATTTTATAGGTAAGGGTGAAATTGTTGTTTTAAATGGACATATCAGTCCTATTATATTTATCTGTAAAGGATGATAACATAGATATCCAGAGAGCCTTCATTTATAATGGCTTAGTAGTCATCCTCATTCCCGTTTGTACACTTCATCGGATGGTGGTACCAAAAATGAGTCATAATATCATGCTCTGATCATAAGTTTAGAATTGGCCCTTTAGGAGCATGTGAATCATTTGAATGTAAAAGGTGATTCTGAACTAGTAATTGATCAAATCAATGGAGAATATTCTATCAGAAAAGAATAGTTAATTATTTTTTGTGATTATGTAATAATTTTAATAGAATAATTTCCATTAGAGCCAAATTTTCTTATGTCTCGTGATCACAAAATGCTCAAGTAGATGCACATGCTAATGCAGGTAACACATTGGAAAATTCAAATCGGTATGAGACAGTCTTTTTCATAGCTGATCATCATGTGGTATCTCATTTTATTCAAACCATAATGGGGTAACTTAATGAAACAAGCCTTATTTTGAGATATATGGTCATTCCATGGGATAGAGAACATCCATCATGGAATATCATCAAAATGGAGTACTTATTCCAAATAAGGCTGAAGAATAATAGATCTGACGATGAGAAGGGAATTTTACTTTTTATGATTGTCCAAACCATCAAAAAATATTTTATAAATTATGATTTATTTAAGTTCTATTCTAATGTATTGATGTATAAGAGATTTCAGATATCATGAAATAAGTGAATTCAGGAGCATGTGGTGCCCACCAGTCTGGGCACAGAATCTCTGATCAGATCAGAAGGTTTGGAAACTTTTGGACTTTAATGACCCAGGATTGCATAGATTTCACTAAGAAATTCCATCCATGCCAAGTTCATATCATCTTCAGTCATAAACCTCCGGAGTTTCGACATACATCTAAATACTTATGTCCATTTTCTACGTTGGGATTGGATGTTTTGTGTCCTTATCCTCCTACTACTGCAAAGAAGTTCAAGTATATCCTTACTGTTATTGACATCTTTTCTAAATGGGTGGAAGAAATACCTCTCAAAGAAGTCGGAACCAAAATCACTTTTAGTTTTGTCAAAACTGTCATCATCACCATATTTGGTGTTCTTCATACTATTTTTATGGAAAATGCCATAAATTTGTTTTCATTAAGGTAATGAATTTATATCTGGATCAGAATATCAAATCCAATCTTTTATCTCACTATCATGTGTCGGCCAACGGACAAATAGAGGTCTTCAATAAGACCCAAAAAAATATACTCCATAGAATGGGAGATAAATATAAGAAATCATTTCCTAATAAACTTTTGAACGATTTATTGTATTTTCAGCCAACTACTCATACTACCACTCAAGCAACTCCTTATTAATTGGTATATAGAACTGAAGCTGTTTTTGCAATTGAAATGCAATTTCCCTCACTCAGAGTTGATATCTGAGACAGGCTTTCTACAGATGAGAGGTCTCAGAAACAGTTCATTCAGCTGCAATGGTTAGATGAGAAAATATTGCCTAAATTGCATCATTTATAAGTCTATTAGAATAGAATATCATGAAATTTTATCAATAATGTTCGCCTTCGTTCATTTCTTCAAGGAGAACTTGTATTGGTCCTTCGAACTGCAATGATATCCAGGAAGAAACCTCCAAAGCTTGATCCAATGTGGGATAGACCATGTTCCATATATAAGGTCTATTAAAATGGATATTAGTCCTTAACCTCAATGGACGGAGAGCTTATAACAACTCTAATAAATGAATTAATAATAAAGAAATACATTGTGTAGTTATACATATCGCTCATTCTGCAAGACATAAAACTACACAGTGCAAATGTCCTTGATGCAAGAATAAAAACTACACAACCTCCTTTTCCATACCATAAGACATAAAACTAAATAGTATAATGACCTTGTTGCAATATATTAAACTGCATAACAACTTTATGTGTTCAAGCTGCATGATGATAAAATGCATAGTATCTTCTACCTTGATGTAAGACCAAAAACCACACATCCCCCTTCTCCATACTACAAGAATTAAAACTACATAGTATAACATCCAATTATAAAGACATTAAACTTAATAAAAAACATTATCATCCACGCTACATGACGTTAAAATGCGTAGTATCATCTTCCTCGCTACAAGACTTAAAAATGCACAGTGAAAATGTCCTAGCTGCAAGACTAAAAATTGCACAGCCTCTCTGTCCATACTGAAAGACATAAAATGGTATATTATTACATCCTATTTTCAAGATATTAAACTACATAACAACCATAAGTTTCAATGATGCAATACTTTAAAATGTGTATTTTCTTCGTTATTGATTCAAGAATAAAACTGGACAACCTCCTTATCCTTATTGCAAGACTTATATCAACCTATAATATCATCCTAGTTTCAAGACATTAAACTACAAAACAACCATAAGTGTCCATAAAACATGACTTTTATATGTGTATTATCATTTTCCTTAATACAAGAAGAAAAACTGCCCAACCTCCTTGTCCATACTTAAAGAAGTAAAATAGAATTGTATAACTTCAATGTCCCATACATTAAACTGCTTAACAAACATAAGTTTCCATGATGTATGACATTAAAATGTGTTGTATCTTCATACTCACAACAAGACATAAAACTATATAGTGAAAATCACCATGCTACATGAATAAAAATAGAACAACCTCCTTGTCCTTTCAATAAGAATAAAAACCTCATAGTATAATGTCCTAATTTCTGGACATTAAACTGCATTACACTATTTTTCCTCGATGCATGACACTAAAATGTAAAATTAACGTTTTATCTATTTGAGGTTAGATGATTCCATAAGAAAACGTCATTGAAATAATCTATACTCCTATGTAGAACATGATTCCCTCTAATCCTTATGCCAGATTCAGAACATCATAGGGACCTTGAGTTAAGAACTACTTATGAAGTGATACTCCAATTAGATGAGATACATAGAGACACCTAAATATCTAATTTGAAGCCCAGCCGTAATAAAAAAATCATCTAATTTTATTTCCACTTCCTGTACATGAATCTAATCTATACAGAGTGTTTCCTTATGATATATGTTTTGGTCCTTATACCGTCTTATGTCTTAAGATAAATCTTTCTCTCAGAACGTGTCAAAAACCCCATTCCATTCATCATGTAAAACTCAATTTGAGTGAGGAATGATTTTGTAAAGAACTACGTATGGCATGATTCTCATCTTTTATTGATACGTAGATAGACATAGATCTCCAATAATGGTCCCAACAATGATAATTTTTTTATTTGTATAAGAATAAAACCTGCATAGGTAAGGTTGTAAGAACTTAATATGGCTTGATTCATGCCCTCTGCAAGACACATAGTGACACTTGGGTCATATCCCTATTCAAGTTACAATATGTTTTTCTTTCCACATCCGTTCATCTTCATCCTTACCACATGACATTAAACTACCTTGAAATCTATCACCTCATTCTTCACCAATGGAATCTATGTATTATAGAAGAAACCCTTACATCTCTTTTTTTCTAAAATCAAGAATATCTCATGAGGGATTATGAATTGGATAAAAGGATTATTCATATAAATGATGTGTTTTAATTCTTATGGGGTAGAAAAGATCCTCATTTCCGAAAAAAAACTATATATCATAATATGTATTCATAGGAAACAAAGAAAGAATCCATTTTAAATATGAGTCAGATCTATGTAAAAGGATGTCAAACTCATTGATAGTATTAGTTAAAATATATATCATTTGCCTTGGACATAAACCACTTCAATATTTCACACTATTAATCTTGAATTTTTTCAGATCTTCATAATCTATCTTACAGTTTATAGTGATAGAGTTTCTAATACTTGAGAAATCTTTTTCTAGAATACGAAGCATGTGCCCTTAGATGGCCTTTCATATGATGCCTACTTAACAGTCCTGTATGTGAAAAGATTCCATTATTAGGCAATGCACCATATACCATAGTTGGCCCTTCATTATACCACTACCATAACAGGTTTAACAAAAATGATAACTTTTTTCTTGGTTGTAGTATCTTTGACCCCTTCAACCATTGATGAAAATATACAAGAATCATTGTTTTAAAACAGTAATTCATGTACACGTATCCCATTATCATTCTACCAATCTGAAAGTCTTCCAGACCATAATTTACTCATTTACCTTAACATGTGAACAATTCAATATGAAATAACCTTGGAATCACTTGTACAGATATCACATACTATTTATTTTTTCTGGTCATAGTCCTATGAAATAAAACAACAGACACAATACCACTTATATTTGGGTCAGACCTTCGTAAAAGCCCTATACATTAGATTCGTTGGAATTCTGGGTTGGAAATTCCATTTCCATATTTAGGAACCTTTCTCGATACACCAAACTCTATGCTTCAGAAAATATGAATCTTCATAAACAATCTTTGTCTTTTAGTAGTAGAATGTCAGATTTTTTAAATATCTGTTTCTTGACTATACATCACGTGCCCTTAGGCAGGCTTGCCTATGTTACCAACATAACAAACTGTCTGTAAAAAGATGCTACTATTTGGTTATGCATTGTTATCCTCAGTAGACCATACATAACAAAACCCCATATAACTGGCTTGTCAAATAATGGTAACTTCATTCATGAAAAAAAGACACCCTCTAATGCATTTTACACCCTTTCCATGTCATTCTCCATTTTTAGAAATTCCCAAATCACACATTACCATTTTACCCTCCATTCCATAATCTGATGGTATGTTTCCATAGAAAGTATAAATAAATTGGAAGAGTTTCACACCTTTGGTAATATATAAATACCATTAAATAATTCAACACAATTTCCTGACTTCATGAAAGAAAACTACAAAGTTAACTGTCCTCACTACATGAAATAATGATTCACAGTACAATATCCTCCCAGCATGACTTAAAATTGTGCAATACAATGTCCTCACTGTATAACATAAAACTGCACAGCATGAAATCAGAAAGTCCCTCTTTCTACTAAATTTTAACCATTAATCATACACCAATTTTTTATTGAAATGTTTTTATTATTAATGACATATGTCTGTATGAAATATCTCTTTCATTATTAGAATTCCATTCTATGGAAAAATAAACCACTATGGTCTTGGGTGACCCAAATATTTTTCCCATATCTATAAACACAAAAATGCTAAATTCCAAAAGAATACTTTTTCCTGACAAAGTATCACATGTTGTTTGGTACCATAGCATATGTTAACTACATAACAGGACTGTCCGTAAAAAGATACTACTATTTGTCCCTACAGCATATAACATAGTTATCCCTACATAACACAACCCCCATAATGGTCTTTCAAAATAATGTTAACTATCTTCTTAGAAGAAAATCACCTTTCGTTGATATGGGTTTTAGATTTGGTGCCAAAAAATTCATGACCCAATATTCCCTTTGGAATTATTTAAATAATATTAATGAAATTTTTAGCCAAATTTATTTGTTTGGGATCTAATTTCAATATTTTTGGTCAACTCTTTTCTACCATAAATACGCGCCCTTTATTGTCAAACATGCATGACTCTAAACTTCCAACTACAAGAGATATGATACTCACTAGATTGGGAACCCACAAAGGGAACATTGAACAAAAGTCGAGTCCCAAATCACTAAACGTACTTTTTTGTATGATATAGGTAATATTGAGCAATAAAACATCATAATATACAAAGTTTCATGGGCATTCCATATATCCCAAGAAAAAATAATTCTATGATGTCTAGGAAAAATGGCTTAAGTAAAAAAAAGCAGTTAGTGAGAGTGAAAACAAAAATTAAAGGGAAAAATATGCTTTTTGTTCATAAAAAGCTTCAGGGAGTATAATTTAAAAAATAGAGTCTCCCTCTTATAAAAATAATAAGAAATAAAAAAATCTTCTATACAATTCCTCATTTGTTTTACAGCTTCTTGAGCCCCGTCATATACTTGTTGAAGCTCTTTTATTTGACTAGACTCACTCTCTTCAGCACAATGAAGTGCTTCGTATGAGAGACCAATTTTTGCCTATTGACCAGTCAATGTTTCAATGCTTTGCTAATGTGTATAGAATCACTCGGTTAGAATCCTCGGTAATGATAGTTTTAAATAGTCGAATGGTTTTAGTTGATTGAATTTTGTTTTGGGGGAGGGGGTGTTTGTTTTTTGAGCTTAATTAAAATTATTGATTGATTAAGATTGATTTAACAATTTGATAATTATTTGGATGAGTTCATCATTAGGTATATATGCTTCTGATATCATTGATCATTGCTTGAAATTCCATTATATTAACACCCATGTAACAATTTTATGTTGTTTGAAATTCCAACGTGTTAAGGATTTAATTTAGGCCTTAACATATATAGGATTGTAATATCAATCAGTACATGACTGTGGTAGTGTATTAATGGTTCCAATAATCCATTGATTCCATATGTTAAAAAAATTCATTAATCCATGAAAAGTTAAGTACAACATACACAATGTTAATTTAATGAATATTCATTGAGCAAAATCTCACAATAAATTAACATACCTAAATTATAACTCACCCCATTTGGACATATGGATCCAAGGTTATCGTGGTTGGAGTAAACGATTTTAATTTGTCCATTTTTAACCATATGTATTATATGGACAAACTGTGAATGGATTTTTGAAAAGGAATATAAATTTAATGCTGAATGTCTTATACAACAATTTCAGCTGCCTATATATTCTATTACACACAATGAAATTACAGCTTGATTTGATTAGTATATCAGGAGACATTTTGGGAATAGTATACTGATTTTAATTCATGACCAGAATGGTGGGCTGAGATTGAATGAATCATTTGTGACTCATTTATTTGGATATGGTTCTTTATAGTTTTATCCAAATCTCCATACATTTTCCCAAGAACATGGTAGGATAATAAAATAATTTGTAATTTTGTATTGAGACAAAAAATTCAATCTTCATTGTTGGTCCAGTTTCATGAAAAATTATTTTGTTCATATTGTGTGGTCCATATGACACTTAAAATGGAAGAAATGGTCCATTATTCCTTCAAATGAAATGTTGGATATTTAATTAAGAATCATAAAAAACAATATTCCTCCAATTTGGATAATTTATTTGAGATTTAATATTATATTGTTAAAGAGACTCGATTCTTGATGAATTTAAATAGTGCTCAAAAAGTATATTTAATATTTAATGATTATCATTTCCCACAATTTATGCTCATTTCATATAAAATAAAATATTGAAGTATATTAAAAGTTGTTAAAATATTAATAACATCAACTCCCAACCCTTAGACTTGTGCATGTCCTCATGTGCAACAAATATAAAAACATGAAAAAATCATTTTCACTCACAAAAAAATATTAAAATTTCGTTCTCCCAAATTTTAGGAAGTTTAGAAAATATTACTCATCCATGTTGAATTCCAACATATGTTGATATAGAAACAATTTTCCAAAAACAATTCATTTTTATATGATAAAATTTAGAAACGGAAAATGGTGGTGCACAAAACATACTCCTCCAAAGATGATAAAATTAATTTATGGAGAATCACTCATTCACCATCAAAAAGATAAAATCATAGTGTTTATAAAATCTATCAATATCAAATACCTATCCTAATGTGCTAAAAAATAAGGGGGTTTTTAGGGGATTTTTATGTGGCTATGGGACTGTAGGAAAATGATATCCAAAAGATATGAAAAAGAGGGTAAAACACCAACATGTAAAACAAATTCACAATTTTTAAATGATAGAATAAAGTAAATGGAAACACATATTTACAAGGGAATGAAAATGTGAAATAAGACACAATAGACGAAGGAAATTTCAATTGGATGAGAATATGAAAAATTTACAAACACCAAAACTTATCCAAATGACATAAGTATTCGTTTTTCATTTATTTTCAAAATTATTTTTTTCTTTTTTTAAAATTTGAAGTTTAAAAAGATCTCAAACTCATATACTAACCCATGATTAATCTCCTCACGATAATAATTGTAATATTAAAAACCAGATCAAAGGTTGAGGAAGAGTGATTTTTTTGACCTACCCAAGTCACAACCCATTTTTTTCAATATTTTTTAAACACATTTTAATATCATTCGTACAAGAAAATCATATATACATTCCCAAACCACATTAAAGTAAAACCTTCCCTCCAAACATAAATTGATTCATTCCCTAATGAATATGACAACATGTTAAAAATAAACAAAAGGGTACCCAAAATTAATTCAATTCCCCCATACATAAATTTTAAAAAAATATAGTGAAATTACATGTTGATATTTTGGGGGAAAATGTATTAGGCTTGTAGTGTGGATTTCAACGAAATGGATTTCGTAGGCTCTAAGGGGATTTCAAAAGGAGGATAAATGTATGTAAAATGAGAGGATATTTGGCTATATTGATTCTCATGATGTTCAGAAAATGCCTCTATCATATTAATTCACACTAAACTAAGAAATTCAGTTTGAAGGTCTACAATCTAAAGACTCAAAAATGGGTGAGAAAAATAGGAATTTTGAAAAGATGGAAATAGGTAGCCTTGTCATGAAAGACAATTTTGTTCCTTACGTTTGGGGAAAATAATTTTACAAATAAAAAATTTAGCATTTAAAAGTTTTTTGTTTTGACATAATATTCTTTATCCTTACATAAGATGAGAACATAAGATTTTTTAGATGAATCCATGTCTTTCTACTCCACAAAATGGTAGGAATAAATATAAAAAATTGAAGGTGTCTATGTATGACTCTTGATTTTTTAAATGATTTTTTTAAAGGCACATTGATACAATAGTGAAAGAGTAAATAAAATAGTGTGATGAGAAAAGTGGTAAAAAAATGAGAATGATGGAGGAAGATGAAGAAAGATATAGAGAAAGGTAAAGATGTTATATGGAAAAAGGTGCCCCTATTTTGGATTAGTTGGGTTTCCATCTCTATCCAGTGGTGGGTCAACTGTAGAAGTTGGGGATCCGTTGGAAGTCGATGTGGTTCCATGATTGTTGAATGTTACCTAAAATGAAAATTCATTATTCCTCTAATGGAAAACTAAAAATAAATTAAAATTTCATAAAATTAAAATAAAACTTTGGTAGACCTTTAATAGGCACTACATTTATTTTTCTATAGCTAGATAGTTGTAGTGTACTACCCATAGTCTAATAGTGGCCATCGTATTTTCTCAACTCCAGTGTTCTTCTAGATAAACATTTCTATTGGGAGTCTTGTTGATTCATTGTATTATTTCATCCCTTCCCTGTTGTTTTTCGTTTAATTAACGAGGGTGGAAAATGAATATGACTATCCGCCCTTTGGACTTCAACGTGAGGAATGATTTTATCCACAAAGTGATGGTTTTCTATGCTTTGAAATTCAGCACGATGTCTCAATTCTGATGGTTCATTTATGTAAGGTTCATATAACATGAAACTAGAGTATGAGATCAAAATTGTTCTTGAAACATTTATTTAATCACTTAACATTGTAGATTAATGGGGATCAGCTGATTCATAAGACTGAATATGTTTTTTAATATCCTTTATATCGATGTTGTTTTCCAATGAATAGACAATTTCAACATCTCCAGTGATCAATTTATTAATTATAGAACAAATCTCACAACCTTCACTCCCATCGGGATAATATAAAGACATTGGTTTGAGGTTCTCCTCAAATATAAATGAATTTTAAGAATCATGGGTAGGAGAGCATGAATTTTGGATAATTAGATTTGAATCAAAAAATGAACATGCTTGTTCGTTTTCCCCATTATTAGCCTTGTTGTAGCAATGAATGTTAGAGGTGAGATATGATTCTAAAGTGTTTTGAAGATCCTTTTGATCAATGGCCTTTGAATTTGTAATGTCAACATCAACTTCTCCATTAATTTCTTGGATAATGTGTATGAAATATTAAAAAACATTTAAATTCGTAGAATATGAAGAACATGGTGTATTTGGATTCAAAACACTCTCTATGATACTTTAAGAACCATGTATAGAGAATATATATTGATTCTCTGATGGTTATCGCATGGATTGAAAAATAATTTTCATGACCAGTTGGTCACCATAATCCATATATAAGATGCCAAAATGGACATTAATCCTGGTTTTAGATGTCATAAAGAAGGTTCTTCGAAGAATCAGGCGATATCGAGAAGAGTTTGTCTCACATTCATATCGAGGACATAGAAGTCAGTTGGGAAGAAAATATCATTGACTCAGACAGGGACATCCTCGATTATGCCTTCAGGACTAACATTGCATCTATAGGCCAATTGAATGAAAAAACCCATGGGATGTAAGGGACAAATACCTTGGTTGGAGAATATATATTTAGGCATGACATTAATTGAGGCTCCTATTTCTATTAGTGCATCATGAAAGTTAGAACTTCCAATTTGGCATGGAATCATAAAAGTCCCTAGATCATTGCACTTTATGGGAATAGGCTGCTGTGTGGAAACATTTTTGAAGGTCCTATGTTTCCTCATATGGGTTCACAATTCCTTAAGATCATTTTAATACATAGTGACTCATTTAATGACATCTAAGAGTGTAATGTTAACTTTAACACGTCTAAACATGTCGAGCATTTAGGGATCAGGTGTAAAGGACATCGTTGGATTAGAAACAGCTTCGGGAATGGGTATTAGATTCTTTAGTGGAATGGATGGAGGTGAGGGAATGGCATCAAGTTCATTTTTGTGTTTATTTTTCATTTCATTTTCTATGTCAACATTCAAAGGGGGGTTGGGGGACTTATCTTGCGCCATACAAATTTTCATTCCTGATATTTGTGAAATTTCAAATAAATTACACATGGGGTTGGGTAATGGTTGAGAATGGAGTTTGGAATAATTGGATGGTTTATACTGACTAACGTGGGATTCAGTTGACTAATTTGGGTTTTAATGTTTTTATGGTTGGAACAAGTGAATTCATCAAGATATCAACTATACTTTCCAACGGTTTCATGGAATAAGTGGCTTGTCCTGGATTGGGATTGTCTTGATTTTGGTTCTTGGGAAATTGATTATATTGGTATGTGAATTTGGAAGGCTAACATGGATAGTGGAATCCAGGATGGGGTAGAGGAGGATTGATCCATTGAGTTTGATGAAAAAAATGGTATGTTGGTTGGAAGTTACCAATACCGTGACCATATTATAATTGGATTGTGTTTTGAGGAGGGAAATAAGGGGAATGAGATATGGGATTACCATTCCTCAAGCCTTGGATAAACATAGAAGAGAAGGGCATAGAGTGTGGATGGTTTAAGTTTCTAATGAACTGAACATATTGTTGTGGGTTAGTATTATGCGGAGCATAGGCTGCATTGAGCTCCACTGGTCCATAGGAATCATATTGATCCTCTTGAAGTTGTGGAAATGTGTCATTTGGATGGGATGGGGAGCCGCAGATTCCACAGTTCATTATTGGTCCAGGGAATATAGATTCTGGAGAAGATGATTTTAGGGATTTGTTCAGCACATCTAGTTTTGTTAGAAGACCTATAATTTCACTCATCCAAGTATTCATCTTGTTGGGAACTATCGATTGACAATCATGGGATGTTTTACTGGATCATGTGCTTGAGTATGGATTTTTGTGTGTGTTTGAAGCCATGTTTCTTATGATATCTCTTACTGCTTCCAGAGATTTAACAACCATATCATTGCTACTTATGGAATCTATGAGATTTCTCACCATATCCAATAACTCCTCATAGATTTATTAGATCAAGAGTTGGTTATAGATTTAGTGATGTTTGAAAGTTTCCCCAAGATTTTAGAACCTCTCCCAATACTCATGAAGTTATTATTTTCTTAATTGATGGATAAAACTTATTTCCTTTCATATAGAAATAGTACGAGAAGCTAGAAATAATTTATCGAAAAAGGGATGCTTCATGTCATTCCATGTGGTTATGGAACCATGATGCAAGTAGTAACACCATGACATAGCTGTGATAGGCAAGGAAAAATGGAATTCTCAAATATTGATTTGTTCCTCATAAACACCTTGAGGAATCGTGGTAGAGAACACCACTTGGAACACATTAAGGTGGAAATGAGGATCGTCACTAGCTAGCCCCTGAAAATGAGGAAGAAGATGAATCAAACCTTATTTGAGTTCGAAGTCATCCTCTAGTTTTTTATATTGAATATGAAGAGGTTGGTAATTTATATCAGGTGAAGCAAGTTATATATGTCTATGTTCATACTGATTGGCCATATCTAATTCAATTCATTGGACAATGACATGTTTTTGAATGAGTTTATTATCACTTATGTTAGTCATAAGATGGAGAAGTATTTACTCAATTTCAGGGTCAAACAAATACGAGGGATTTTTTGGGAGGTTGAGGGGCATTCTGAGATATTTTGGAAGAAACAGGAATATGTACTTTTCATTATGTTTTATGTTAATTGTATTTTACAATAAACAGAAACTAATAAATATTTACTTGAACCATCCACAGTAATGAATCTATTTTGAAGAGTAGACTATTGTCGCATATCGACCAGTCAATGTTCTTATGCTCTACGAGTGTGTATACCAGCACTCGGGTTGAATCCTCAGCGATTATACTTTTTATTAGTTGACTGTTTTTAGTTGATTAAATTTGATTTGAGGGTATTTTTTCGAGAGAATAATTAAAATTATTGAATAATTAATATTTCTTTAAAAATTTTATAAATATAGGTATGAGATCATCATTATATTGTTAGGCTTGTTATATCCTTGAGCTTTGCTTTATATAACATTAAATTAACACCCCTTGAACAATTTGATGATGATTGTAATTATTATGTGTTAAGGCCTTAATCTAAGAATTAACATAACTAGGATTCAAATACCAATATTTACTAGATTTTTTAGTGTAATTATGGTTCCAATAATCCATGGAATCCATTCATTAAACAAAACTCTTAATTAATAAATTACATGTAATGTACAACACACATAATGTTAATATAAAGAATATTAATCGAACAAAATCTCTCAATAAATTAACATTCCTAAATTATAACTCACCCCAATGAAAGATTTACTCAACCATTGAAATTAATATTAATCGGTTTATAATGATTATGATTATAAATTAAGAATATATGAAAAATAAAGGGATAAGAAAAGAGTTGTGTGTCGATCACACACAGAAGCAATGAAAAGAAATAAAAAAACACATTTTTTTATGGGAAGAGAAAGTACATGAAAAGAATAATTTTCAAATTTATTTAGAATATTTAAAGAATATTAATATTAAGATACATAAGGTAAATGATAATAACAAATAATGAATAAATAAAAATGCATTAAAACAAAATTAAAAATACAAACACTTATGAAATTACTAATGAAAATGAACAAAAAGAAAATGAAATCAAAGAGAGGAGGAAGTGTCTCTCAAGTGAAAACATGAGTATGGAATGTCCTACCAATCAATTTTCAATGATTTGGTAGTTCAAATATATGATCATCACTACTGACATTCTAACCTTTTTGAATGGAGAGGAGGGGATGTATTTATAGCCAACGGCGGTGTACTATTTGCATCCCAAAACTAGTCCTCCACTTGTCTCAACAATATGGACAATCAAAGAGCTAAATATAGAGATATATTCATAATAAAGGTGTTAGATAATAATTTTATCCAACAAATCTAAAAATTTGGAGCCATTTGGACTTATAGAACCAATGTTATGGCAGTTGGAGTAAACAATTGTAATCTGGCCATTTCTATCCATGCATTTTCAATGGCTAAAATGTGAATGGATTTTTGAATAGTAATTTTCCTTCAAATATGAATGATTTATTAATAAATTTCAGCCTCCAATAACCTCTCATTAATAATGAAAATTATCAGCTTTACAAGATGAGTATATCAGGAGGCATGTCAGGAATATTGTACTGATTTTAATTCCCTTGCATAATGGAGGGATGAGTTAAAATATATCTGTTGGGCCCCATTTATTTGGAGTTGGGACTTGATATTTTTATCCAATACTAATTAAATTGTCACCTGAACATTCTAGGAGAATAAATGAATTTTTAATTATGGATTGTTCCTAGTAAGTCAGGATTCATAGCTGGTCAAGTTTCACAACAAGTTCTTTAGGTCTTCTTGTGTGGTCCATATGACCCTTCAAATGGATGAATTGGCACCTAATTAAATCAAATGAAATGTTGGATATTAAATTATGAATTGTTAAGAACAATAAAAATTCATCTTGGATATGTTGGGTGAGGTTTATTTTTCAATCATTAAATATACTTGAATATAGATGAATTTATATAGTCCTCAAAAATTATATTTCATATTTTAACATTAATATTAAACACAAATCATGAACATTACTTATAAAATCAGTAAAGGGGGAATATAAAATATTGTGAAAATATTAATAAAATCATGATTCTCTAGAAACTACTATGGGTTTTTCAATATCCTTATAGACTTCTCCAAATGAGCTATGAAGTTGGTCAAGCTCCCATATAACGATATCCAACTCCTGTTGGAGTCGCAGCTGCTGAACTGTCATTTCTTTAAATGTAGGAATTAGTTACATTATCATTGTATAATGATTAGATTTCTCCCAGGACATTTCTTCTTTAGACTTTTCAATATTGATTTACAATTTGGATTTTATCAATTCTTGTGGAAGATTTTTCTCTTGCTCCCTCCATTGAATAATCTCATTCACCGCAGTATGAATTTCACGATTTTTAAAACTACCACAACATAGCGTGATAAACAGAGTTGAAGGTTGTGGAATTATTGAAGGAATATCCTCATGGGGAATTTCATATATTATCTTCCATTGGATTTTCCATGTTTGCGACAAGCAAGACAAAGAGCCTTCTACATTTTTGGGTCCGATTCAGAATCAATGTCATAGGCCGGGGTATATATTGGGACTAATGCACTTAAAGAAGGTCCATGTTCTGTTCGTTCATAAACAATGGTTACTCCCTCTTCCAATGTTGATTGTGAAGATACATAGGCATCACTTATAGACCTAGCCATTGAATTTTATATCCCTATGTGGTCAATCCAGAATTATAGTTATACTTACATTCAATAAATAAAAAATTAATGAAATTACAATATCAGTATCTCTTACCTAAAAAATGGTCAACAACTTGAGAAGAATCCTCCCCACTATTCTCAGTTTTAGTAATTTTGATTGATGTCTATGGATGAGGAGTACTATCATTAATATGCTCAGGATCTTAAGAATGAATCTCAAGAAGATCTTCTATCTCAAGAAACACATGAGGCAATGTCACCGAAATGGTGGGGATTACGTTAATATAAACACTTAATTCTAGTATCACTGTTGTAGTAGTTTTGTTAGATGGAACTGCATATTTCAACCAACCATGGTTAGATTGTTAATCATAAGAAAATTTAGAGGACAAATAATGAGAACTCACACCCACTTGATTCTATACAAGGAAATACAAAATCATCTAAATATTTTTAAATTGTAACATGTTCTAATATTTCATCAAAAGACATTCCAAGGTTCATCATTTCATACAATGATATCTCACATCCCACTTTAGTCTCACTCATGGGTGCTATTGGGATGTTTCCATCATAACCTTCCTCTAGCAAACTTTGATCTCGAATATCTTCCTCAGAAACTGTTGTTGGGTCAATGTCAGATGTTACCACATGTTATGGTACATGTGATGAACCTAAAAGAATCAAAAATTTGAAATTAGTTGATGTTACATTTGATGCCTTTTGAAGTATTGTTGATTTAACAGAACCATCAATTATTCTGATAGATGGAACATGAGTAGTGCTGGGAACATATGTTGGTTCTTTTCACCTCGATTCCTCTATAGGAAACACTGTATTTGTAAAAATCTGTGTCTGTTCAGAAGAAACATCAATGGTTTTGTGAACCTTATCAGTGGTTTCTTTCAAACAAGAAACAGAAAAAACCCCATATAATTTTAAGACTTTTAAACACATTGTCAGAAATAAAGAATAAAATTCATGATTATCTGAGAGACTCACCACTGCTAAGAAAGTGATTAACCATAGAACTCTATCTCTGGTTCTTTTAATTTTCACCTTCTTCAGAGGTCTTGCATCATCATTCCCAAAGATATGTATTGGAGATCCCAATACCCTCTGTATTTCCTCATTAATGCCCTATTGGCCGGAAGATATTAATCTTGATTCATAGGGTGATCTAGTAGATCCAGGAGGAGTGCCTCCAGGGAAATATTGTGGGGAAGGAACTTCAGTTTTCTTTCCTTTACCCAACATTATATTTAGACAATGTATCATCAATGTAAAAATATTTTGACTATAATTATTTTTGAAAAATGAAAGTGAATGTGAAAGAAAGGATACAGACATCCTTAGGATCGACAAAATCATGTCACACTTAATCTAATGAAGGATTAATACATTTAGTTGTACCACGATCTATCATTTCAATCACCCAGTTTTTAGTAGAATTTATTCATCAGTAGAATATATGATCATTTCTAATTCATGAATGTGGCTCTTTACCTCATGGGTATTATCCTTAAAAAAATTAATGAAGAAACCTGCAAATCCCCTACTCGTGGAATATAAAGTCCTTCACACAGATCCATCCAAATGGTATCAACATCGCAGTACAAACTTTTCTTTGATTGAATTGTTTCTGGCCATATATATTCAGAGTGTATGGTAGAGGGTTGTGAAGAGGGTCCTACAAGAATGGATTTATGTTTATTCCCAACACCCATAGTCAAAGATGAGGGATTAGAAAATGGAACTCATTGTTCTTCATATTTATGGAGACTTGATATCCTCGATGCGACTTTAGTAGGGATTGATGGAGTGGCTCACATAATTCTGATAGGATGGTTATATATGGAACAAGGAATCTTCGATGAATATAGAGCATCATCCACTCTAAACATTGATTCTTGAAATTCGACCCCTAATAATGAATAACTATATTACAAATGAGGTGGTTCCCTCCTTCTACTCCTCTTCAGCCCCATTCAAGGAATGAAATGATTCAATACGCCTTTAGGGTATGATGCAACCCAATTTTCAGCATACCGAATAGTCAATCTTCATACTGCATTAGCAACGAGTAAAATAAAAACTTCCCCAATCTTATCGGTAGAGGTCAACAACCATAGTTGTCAGGAAACCATTGGGTGTTTATCTAATCTAAAAAGTATAGGAGGAGATACAGTATTCTTCTGTTGACATTTTAATAGTCACAGAAATCAATATGGAGCATATGCCTCATATAAAATTTCCCCATCAATTCTGGTGGCCCACACACCATCTCTACGTGCTAGCATATATTGCCTCAATTCTAAACCGGTCATACAATCATCAATAAGTCTCTCCATAGGTGGATTACAATTAGGAAAGAATGTAATTCCTTATGTATTCCCAATCTACACTTGATTTCATCATCATTCAATGACAAAGTTGAAATGCTAAAAAATTCTTGAACAGATTATTGGAAAGAACTTCTAGAAACTTGTAAACCACTTTGTACATCCTATGTTCTGAAGTGATTAGTGACCTATCACTACAACACTTAAAAATTTCCCACTATTCTAAAGGGATAGTTACCCTTGTAAATGTGCATCATACTCCTATAAATCATTTCCAAAATAGGAGTAGCCAACCCTACAATACTTTTTTAGCTAGCTTATTTACAATAAAAAGGTTCCTTGCCTTGCGCCTCATTTGGAGTCTCAGACTTGTAATAAATACACACTGATCCACAAGGAAATGAATCCTACCAGACATGTCTTCGCAAAATAATTTGGTTTGAATTCATATCACCATTTTTGAAATTCACCTTTCTCCAATGTGGGCCAGAATATGTCAGGGGGACCCCTCTTCTCTACCCATGGATAACTAGTTGGACAGGTGTAAATGGTCATGTTTTCCATCTTATTTATCAAAAATATTTACATCCATTCCTCTAGATGAATATCTCTACTAGAGAGAAACATCATGGTGGTCTTGATCCTGAGTTTTTTAAATATTTTCATCAAATTATGAACCAAACTAGGCTTCTTCCCCCAGTCATCCCATGATATTTTGGGAGGAATAAACACATCGTACATGTATCTAAGGATTAGTGATCCAAAAATCATATAAACACCTCACAAGCTGATGGGTACCTCTCTATGTGATAAATGGAAGGAATTAGTCCATAGACACCATCAGCATAATAATCTAAGCAAGAAATCATAATTCATATACACATATGTTTTCCCAACATAGACAGCCTCACAATTCCCGATGACTGTCAAATAATTTTCAAATTCTTTACATGCCTTTCGCACTCAGTATGCCCACAGCTGTGAGGGTTTTACCCCTCCTCCTTAATGAAAGTCTCAAATTTTCATCCAACCCTTGGACTGGTCACTTTTAAAGTCTTGAAAGATGGTTTGTTAGTAGTGTGGATTTATCTCGAGTGTATGCGCCTTCAAATCTGGAGCACACAAACTATGATACATAATATGTGTTTTCTCTATTGTACCATCATCAAAAAAGACCCCCCAATAGAAACTTTTCTTGATTAGAAGTTATTATAATATTGAAACCAAGAATGTGGAAAATAGTTTTTTGGATCTGGAATATTAGCATCCTGCATTTCGCCAAAGCTATACAAAGGAAGATAGGTGAATTAAGGAATATTGAAATGACAGTTCTTCAAATATATTGTTACATCTGGAAGTGTGGTTTCAAAAAATTCAAAGTAATCATGACCAATGACATTCATCATGTCGTCAATCCTCATACTAGAAATCTCATAAGCAGTTCCAATTATTTTGGGAGCCATTATAACTGCAAAAATGATAGAAATCATCTTTTAATGGATGTTTATTTTTGGTGTTTTTGTATAAAATTGTTAAATTAATTACGGCACTGAATTTTAAAATTAGTTCGCTTGTATAAGTTAGAAAAGATGTATGGATACCCACTTATAGCGGTCGACTGAAAACATATAGAAGAAGCAAGGGGAAACAGAAGCATCTAATTCAAAGAACACTTCCTCGACGAGAGTTGAAATTTCAGAAGACTCAAAGCATTTCATGGAAATGAAGCCCTTATATATAGGTGAAAAATTTCACCTCGCACGCTATATTCTTAAACTATATAACCTTGCATGACCATTTTATCAATGCATGCACCACTTGTGCGCCCCAAAACTCTTTTATTTCTCCATCATAACATTACCTCAGTATTGGATACTCTTTTCATTTTGTATCCAATTCTAGGGGGGGTTTTTCACACTCCATTCCATCATGGAGTCTAAAAAATGACATAGGAAATCCCCTATGAAAGAATAGTGGAATATACATGATGAAAAAAATGTTTTAAAAAGGCATTAATTTTGAATGGCCTTAGTCTAGATAAAACACCATCGGTGAGTAGGCTACTCACGCGGCCCAAAATGTTGTACAGCCTACATGCGCGCCCTAGCTCCATTCACCTAGGAATATATTTTTTATATAAATAGACCTTTGGGTCCCTCATTTGTATGGAAAAAATTTCTTTGAAGCCCAATCGCAGCTATGATCGCCTAATTACTTCACCTTAGTTATTTGAAACATTAAAGGTAGTTCATCAACACCTTGAGCGGATGATTTAGGGGAGGATCATTAATATTAATTCCTTTTAGTGTTTGAAAACAATAACACATGCGCGCCTAAAGCTCCCAACCACACAAAATCGGAAATAATTGTGGTCCACTTATTCCGTTCATATGAACTTGAGCACCCCTCTTCTAAGACAGCCTGTGAATACTCTTAATGTCTCGAGCAAGGTCTCTCCCATGTATTACCATATTGGTTGTTCATATCTTATGTGAACATCAGGTAACCCAAGTCTACTTGCATGCCCATACCTGCGCTCCCTTATTTACATGGGAACCCCTTCTTGATTCAGTTACATTCATCACTCTATTCAGTCATCAAGACATCAATACTTCCTGAAATCCATTCATGGAAATGGTTCTTCTTCAATGGATCCCTTGAATGAAATAGATTGTATTGATACCTCCACTAAAACCTCCTGATTATCAATCATTTTGGAAAGACACATCATTTTGTCTCTAAATTGGGTTTGTATATCCATAGTCAGTGGTTTCCCACATTTTTTTACAATGGGGTTAGGATTAATGGTTTGTATTTGGGTTTTTATATCAACAATCACAATGATCTTTCTCCTAGAAATAATGTTGGGACGTTCCCGGTTTGGATGTTGGTTGGGTCCTGGACTCTCCCTTCTTGAAGAGATGACCTATATCATCAGGTCTCTGGTAGGGGAAGGTACAATTCATACCTAATTTTTATTTTAAAAATAATGGAGAAGTCTCTCTCCCCTTCTAGGATCAATTTTAGAGAAACCATCCTGGAATTGTCCACTTGAACTTCTTGCATGATGTAGCATCATTTCTCCTCCTCTATTATTGGGTGCCAAATATCAGAGTAGAGATGGGAACCGTGACATTTTTTACCCTTTCACTCTCTGGTTTCTCTTTTTATCAATGGTTATAAATATTTAGTTTCAGCCCCTAACCTTCATTCCTTCATCCATACATTGGATGCTTGTCCAATCTTAATAGAGAAGAGGGAATGCTCGTCACCTCGCCCTTTTCCACGGAAGATGCGCCCTCTACCTCTATCATAGAAGAAAAAAATGAAAGTGTGAATTCCCTTGTGGAATATTTAACATCCTATTGATTCTAAAACGAATAATGAATCATATGGGTTTAGAGGTTTTTCATGGTCACAACATTTACACCATCGACAGAACTATGAGAACACTGATTCCTATTCAAACCAGGATATGTAGGAAGCTATTTTTGGGCCTGATACCACTGGACATCATCATCAAGAATCCAACCCCAATTCCCTTAATCTGGGTATCCTCCTTATGGATAATCCCCAAATGGAACCTTTAAGTCACCCAATAATCCATTTTAGGATGTAATCCCAAACTCATTTCTCTCAAAGGAATATACTCCCCTATGAGACTTATAGAACTATGTTGGATTGGATTTAAATCCACATGGGATACTTATAAAGACTTCGTGAGGTTAAAACCCAACACTCCAAATCAACCCTGTTCTCCATGGACCTTGTTCAAAAAATGGACATATATTACCTGTAACCCATATCCTTTACACATTCCTTGGGATTCTTTATCATATGTCTCACACCAAAAATTGACTATGAATATTATTCTTTAATGTCCATAGAAAATGACATTAAACATTACAGATAGGACCTTATCACATGATGTTAAATGGTATGATGTGTCTCATTCAGTGGCACTGAACTATGAGGGTTCTAATTCCTTTTATAATGATTCAAATGTATCCCAATTTATGGGAATGATCCCAAGATCCGACCAAACCTTAATATTCATTGATGAAAAAAAATTCTAGACTGTCCGCTTAGTGGATTCAAAAACATTATCATTATAATGTTGAATAAAATAATCTTCAAATTGTATACGAGTGAATACCATTGATGGAGAACATAAAATAAATACCGATATCTCAATTGAGGAAGAACCTTGAATACCAACTGATTATTCTGAATTTTACACATGTTAACAACTGATAGCAAATTCCAAGTGAAACATATGCGATACATGGTGAATTAATAATGATTCAAGAAAATATCATAAATTTTCAGAGAAAGTCCCAGAGTAAATAATAGATCCCCCCAAAAGTGTGTGATGAGTCAGACCTTTAATCCTCTTCACTAATTCATATTCTTAAGTATCATGAAGTTAAAACATAAAAAACTCTTACCTTTGGAATGTAGGGCCTCTATGGATAAAGTAATTTTGAATATTTCCGGTTCCATAAATAAATCCAATGGAAACTGGCTAGAAGTGTGACTCATAAAATTAGTATACACATTTCAAGGAACTACTAAACAATGATGTCAAGATAAGTAAGTGTAAAATATATTACGAAAAATTGAATCTGAAGAGTGTGCTTGAACACTGGACAAAGGATCCACACCATAAAATGTTTCTATAAAGACAAAAAATAGTTAAGTCTCATGTATAAGTGTCACCATAGTTAAGGGTTACCCTTTTGTATGGGAACCCAAAAATATTATGTTCCTATGTTTGGTGAAATTTTTAATTGAGGGGTATATCAATAAATGGATAGTGTGTCTTTACAATGGCGGGGGATTCATGGGACAGATTCATAATGTTAGGGTGTAAATCCATGTTGTTTTAGTTGAGAATTTGGATTCATGGTTCTTTCTTTAGAAGGTGTAACATGTTGTGTCCAGAAGGACCATGTCTTTGGTCAAACCCCAATGGGTGTCCATGCCATGACCTACACAGCCACGCCATGACCCATGACCTATATTGTTTAAATTTAAATATATTATTAAAATGGTTTTAATATTATATTAAAATAAAATATTTTTATTCTTTTTTTAGTGATTCACCATTTCTAATTTTCATCTTCTCGATCACTCCCTCTATGAAATGGGTTCTCCCTCATTTCATTCCTAATTAATTTTTATCCTATTACAATTTAAATGTAATGGTTATTCTATCATTCCTCATTTATTCACTAATAGTTCTTCTTTTTATTCCCTAGTATTACATTAATGAACCATAATTTAATCATTGTGAATTCCCATCTAATAATTATTTAATATAATATAAATCCCAAAAAATCAATTTGAGAACACAATAACAACTTTATTAATGAATAAAAAATAAATAATAAGTATTTCTAGAAGTTATCGAACCAATACCATTGAAAAATCAACATGACCATCGGAATTATAAAATGAAAACATGTAAGATTATTTCGAAAAATATAATAGTAACAGATATATGAAATTTTAAATAAAATTTAAACTCCCTATAAATTATAATATGATATAATTATATCATATTATAAGTAAATAAATATTTTAAAGAAATAAATTAAGCATTTTTATTTTTATAAAATTTAAATGATTATTTATATTTTTATAATTAATATAATTAAATAAAAGAAAATTAATATTCAAAATATGGATTAACAAATTGAAACATTGTTCTCTAATGATTATAAGATAATTTTATATGAGCTTTATTATGTATTCAATGTTTGATATAATCAGTTATTATTTTATAATTGTATTTTTTCAATGAAATTATTATATTAATTAGAAACCAAATTTCTCATATATTGATTATTATTTTTATAAAATGTAATATTTTTTAATTCTATACATTGATAAATGGTTAGGTTGATTATTTGAGATTTTTCAAAAATAGTTCACTTTTTTTGAAAAGTGAAATACCATAATTTTTTATAAAAAAATAAATTCATGAATTCATTAGTTATATAAGATTTAAGGCCGATGTAAGAAAAAGATATATACATCTCCTTCATTATTTGAAATTATTTAGTGATAAGGTTAAAATAATTCATAGTAATGAGGAAAAATAATAAACTAATGAATAAATTAATGAGAAAACAACCCCTCTCCTATATTATAAATATCACCCATCACCAACTCCTCTACACACACCATTCATGGATTGAGACCTATCAAAAAGATTCACATACTCTTTCCAATCCCCAATACTATAACCTGGAT
This sequence comes from Viscum album, assembly GCA_963277665.1. Taxonomy (NCBI): domain Eukaryota; kingdom Viridiplantae; phylum Streptophyta; class Magnoliopsida; order Santalales; family Viscaceae; genus Viscum; species Viscum album. Next base: position 21,068,215 of record OY728120.1, on the reverse strand, counting down.
TACTTGGTATCATCAAAATTCAATGCATATTTCCCTATGATGGTTCTATAGGATTACAAATTCAATAGGTAATATCCTCATTCATTTTCATTTATTTTCATATCAAATTCAATTATTTTCTTATCTTATCCATATATCCACCTATACAAGAGGGATAATAACTCCACTTTCTATTAAACATTAAAAATTTAAAAAATTTATTTAACAATTCATATCTTAATCCCTTTAATTTTATTATTTTTCTATAAATGATTATATTGAGTATAGTGTGTCAATTTATCACCACTGTGGTTGATGCATTTTCATTTTTCACTACCACATTCAATGATGGTCATAATACTATCATTATGGTTAAATGATGTTTTACTATATATATAATATGTTGTATAATTTTCTGGAATAAATATATAAACATGATGTTAAATGAAATGATATATTCTCATGGTGGTTGTAAAATTTTCCAAATAAATTAAATCATTTTTATTAAATATTTATCTAATGATTAGTCCTCATAAAATATAACCAAATAATATGTAAGATAAAATAATACATTGAAATATAATTAATACCGTATATTTTCAATTTTGTAATACTATTTATATTTTACATGAACTTCCATACTCATATATAATCAAACTGATCATGAAAACCAAGAAAATGAACACTCTAGAATAATGATACTAAAATATATAGCCCATCGAAATGCCTACAAAAGAACATAATAAAACTGCAATGAATAACATTAATGTATAAATTGTTGTTTATTTTATAATTAATTAATTTAATTTAACTATCTCGGTTATTAATTTGAATAATGAATTCCAATATAATGTAAGGGAATTTCTCAAACCCAACTCCATTTGATTGGGTTTTCCTGATTTCAGTCCATTTTTAGTATAAATTATTAATGTAAATGGCCACATCCTTAAACATTACATAATATTGTTTAATTCCATGAATTTTCATTCATACACATTGAGGATATTTTTAGGTTTATTTTCGTTGATAATTAGACCATAACAATTACATAACCACTCATATGTTAAAAAATAGACAAGTTTAATCACTATAAATTTGATTTATAATCTAAATGATCCAAAAATAAAACATGAATTCTTTCACATGGTAAAAATATTTATAAAATGAATATTTGATTTTTACATTATCTTTACCATCCTTATAACCTATGGAAAAAAATTTATAATCTAATGATGAGCCCAATGATATTATTAAGGGATATGAAATATACAATGAAACCGTTATTCCATGAATATTTTAAACTCATGATTTTTTTAAAGAAACATATTATACACTCATGAAAAATTATCCCTTTTGTTACCTCTAAAGATCATAATATTACAAAAAAAATCATATAAAACCTAAATCTTAAACATAACTTCTTATATCTATATCATTCTTCTTTGTTGCCTTTACAGATACATAGGGAGTAACCATCATTGTAACATTTGGAATACCCATCAATTTTTGTTCCCTAAATATCCTATGATTGACCTAAAAAGTTAATATTTTCTTATTTCCCAATGTGATTAATATTTATAACGGACTCACCCACCATCAAATTATCATTGAACCACTACTAAACATAAACAATTCCAATGAACAAAAATATAATGTTTATATATAAAACAAGTATACTGGGAAAATTTCATTTCCACTTTGAAATCGTAGGATAAAATTTCATGATATTGAAATTATAAATCCATTCACTAAACCATTTTCAAATCCAAAATACCTGAATAGGGAATATGGTATTTATTTTTCTTCTAAAAAATTGTATATCTTTTATCAGAAGTGAAATATTAAATAATTGTCACGATGGCGGAAAATCCATTATCAACATATATGTTACAAAACATCACATTTTTCATTTAGTAAACCGATTCATATAAGAATTTTCCTTTTGAAAACCATTGAATGAATTTATAATTTATAGGGGTTTATTATACACCTTATTAATTTAGGCGGTGTATAACATCATAATATCCTTCAATAAAAGGAAATTGAGACAACATCTGTTACCTCAAGTCCAAATCATACTGAACATAGTTCCTAATCCTGAATTTTAATCTTAGGATAATGTTTAACTTCTTTAGAAACGTTTTCAAGTTTATTTTTCCCTTAATATCACTAATTTATATTTTAATGTAATTACTAAATTATTAATGTTCATATCAAACATTTTTTCAATATTTTTTACTTGAGTTGAAAATGAACATTGTATGATGTTAGTGGTCCATGTGGTCATTTTTAAATAATCTCTAGAATAACATTCATTACATAATAGTCACTTTTTTATATAAATTATACGTTTATATCAATTTATTAAATTTGGATATGAAAAAATGATCAATGTTACAATCGTGGAGATGGTATTTCGTACGTACGCATGAGTAATGTTTTCCCGTTCCAATAGTCATTATGGAAATATGATAAATATTATTATATATTTTCAAAATTATAATATTATCTATAATATAATATTAATAATATAAATATACTTATATATAGTATCCATGTGATTTGGTGAATAAAAATGAATCACATCACTTTATGGAGGTGATAGTTCATATGAACGCACGAATGACACTATCATTTTTATGTGCATGGAAAAGTAATAACATAAATGAAATTTTATTATCATAGAATGATATATATTTCGTGAATATAACATTTTAAAATTAATTATATGACTATTACCATTATTGAGAGATGGTTATGGAAAAAATTACATCTTTTTGTGGATGTGATAGTTCACACATATGCACAAATTATAAATTCTTTTACCTTTTAATGGAAGTGTAGATTAATTTAGGTGATGATAGTAATATTATAACATATAAGTATATTGATGATAAAATATTTATTATTTAATCATTGATAACTAATATTTGAAGGAACTGGAATAATACAAAATATAGGAACACTTAAACAAAAATGATACATTTCCTTCAGATGATCCCATTACATAACACCTTAACACCTAAAAGAAGGATTTTGTACATAAAATAAGTCTTCATAAATGTGGGGTGGGATTCTAGGAAGGATTTTGGGAAGATATTGGCCAAAATAAATGGTTTTAAAGTGTATAGAATAGAGATAAAGGGATCCCTTTATAGGATATGAGAGGGCTACTATAACACCCCAGGTAAATAAAGAATATGACATTTTCTTATTTATCCATATTTGAGAATAAAATATTAATAATACTTTAAAGGGAACGCTATGCTCGATGGCTTACCCAATACGCAACAACGTGTTTCTTTGAAATCTTACATTGCACTCTAATAATAAAATAATATTATTTTAAATTGTAGTTAACGCCTAGATGTTGTAATGGCGGGAATGAACAGAACTAACTTCAAAATTATTATATATGTTTGTCAAATATTTATAATTTTTACAATAAATGTTATAGTATTAAAAATGCGAATGAATCCAATTTTAAGCGTAAACATTCCAATATTCATTAAAAGGTCAATTAACCGCCTTTTGAGGGAGAACCTCTTTTAAATCCGCTTTTTGACAATTTTATGTGTTATATTTGACAAAATAAAATTCTTTTTTAAAATCAAGACATCAATATTTACTTGGTGTAATTTTTTTGTAGTTTTCGGATAATGTTCATTTTTTAATGAATAGTATAAATGTTGTATTTTAATTAAAAATCACTTTTTAATCTAATTTATTTATATTATTATATTATCTTTTTAATTGATTTTAAAGTAAAATTAGAATATATTTTTACCATTTCATCCAGTAGAGGTCATTGGAATTAATTTCACTTTGAAATTGGAATTAAACTAGTGTCAATCTTTTGATAAATATTGTTTCATAAAAACAAGTTATTTGTTTTGACAGCAGGAATGAATTATTAAATAAATTAATGCAACCTATATGTTTTTAATTTTTTAAAATTGATATCATTTTTGAATTCGGAATATCAAAAAAAGATTAGTGTGAATTTTAGGTATTTTTCTGAAAAACATCAATTTTCGATGAATTGTGAAAACACTAATTGGTGTTTAATAAACTGATTTTTCGATTAAATGAAAATTTACCACTTCTATAATTTGATTTTCAAAAATTTGACATACATGGTTTTCATTAGGAAGTAAAATGTGGTTCAATTACATTAAAATAATTTTTGGTGAATAATAACTTTTAATATTTATTTATCACGATTAAAGGTAATTAGTGTAATTTAATGTAATGAAAATGTTATAATAATATGAAATGACATTGAAAAATTTCTTACCCTTATTTTATGAGTCATGTTAGACCAAGAAAATCCATGGGTCTACTTGGGGACCCCATGGATCCACTTTGGTAGGAAAATGACATTAATATCTTTTTATTTAAAGATAAAATTAAAATGTCGCAAACATGTGTTGTTTTACTAAATAAAAATTTATATTTGGTTATACAAGTATTATTATTAACTATAAATATTCATTAGTAAGATAAAAATATTTCCTACATCATGATATTTATTTTATAATTTATAGACATTAAATAAATTTAATTATTTATGACACCATGATGATGTAGCGATTACCTCATTATTTAATGATTTAAATAAACTGAAAATATAATGAATAATCACAGACCCAAACTTGTCAAAAACCTATTGGATGTGTGTATTTCGAACTATTATCACCTTATCCTCGAAATATATAATTTTTGGGCCTTTAAAATCCTAAAAAAAAATTTATAATAAAGATACATTTCAAGACTTTCCAAGAGTGCCCCTCCTCTCCTCTTATAAAAGGCTCCCACCTATACCACCAATCCCACACCTCTCAAGCCTTTGTCTTGTCCATCACCTGCCCATTTTGTCTTTTAACATCCCTATATTACTCCTAGAAGACTCACATTGGTCATAAGTCTTTCCAAGTAAGCCTTTGACCTCAAATCAAAAAGAGTTTCCCGATTTAAAGGTAAAGTGTTCCCTAGTGTTCTTTTGTATTATTTGGCTTCTCCAACCCCCTAATCTTTTTTTATTACTTTATTTTGTAAAACACCAGTATCTTCAATATCCATGTATGTTGTTATAAGAAGGATTTTATCTACACTTACACACACATCTGTCTAATGGTTAAAGAACATACTACTTCTGTGGATGGCGAATTACAGCCTCACGAAACGATGATTGTTCAATATTCTTTTAACACCATTATAGGTGGCCATTATGATGTCACTGTATTTTATATATGATATATATGGTATTTTTGTTTTCTATATTCTTATTTATTTTATATTTAAAATATACCTTTATTCTTTTCATGTTATGCAGATGTGATAATTTCATATGAGGAAGTGTGGACTACCGCACCCTCAAGTGATGTGACTCGTTCATGAAATACATGGAATGTGTAATGAATGAAATTAATGAACATATGTTACCTATATAAAATATTTATTATACATTAATTATAATATACATATCTCTCTCATTAATTTTTAATTCCATTAATATGAAAAAAAAAATCGAAAGTAGCGTTCATGCGTACGTATGGCCTACCGTCTCCATGAACGGTGCTTTTCATTTTTTATCTCCAAATGTTATGGAATAGTATAAAATGAATATTTAATGGATATATATGATATTTTAATAATTAAAAATATTCTGTAAATGATTTACTTATAACTACATGGGAAATCATTTTCAAACAAGTTCATTTTTGACTCATATACCAAACATTGGAAAAAAGTCTAATATGAACTAAAATTATTAAACAATTATTATAACATTATAATATGTGATATGAACTGAAAAATAAACTTTAAATGATTCCCTTAGGTAATTATAAATTGAACAATGTTTATTATTCAGGAATATAAGGAATCAAACAAGACAAGTCAGACTTGATCTAAGGGATCCTACCACTCTCTTTCTTTTTAAGTACATTATTTTATGTCTTTCCTTTTAAGCTCATATTTCATATGAGTGGGATGTTATTTTATATTACTATTACTATAATTCATATGTTCATATGTTGAGAGACCCTATTTTATCTCATCAATCCATTTTGGAAGTTTTGAGTGGTGCCGTTAGGCTGCCAGATTTTCGTAAGAGATCCAACCTCTCTCTCTTTTTATGTACTCTCCTTTATGTCACTTCTTTTAAGCTTCTATTTGTTATGTTGGGGGATGTTATTTTATATTCCTATTTCTATAAATTTTTTATAATATTATGAGAGACCCTATTTGACCTCATCAATCCATTTTTGGATGTTTTAAGAGGCACTGTTAGGCTGCCGAGTTTTTGTAAGGGATTTTTCATCTCACTTTTATTCCCATGAGATTTATGCTAAATTTTCCACCATTTCCCTTGAGTGGGGTACGTACTGCCCATTATTATACTCTTTGTATTATATAATTTCATTTATGGGTATTTACATATTTATTGTACAACCCTTCTTCAATGGGGTGTACGTTTCGAAAGTTACCAAAATTGGTATGGGGACCATTCACCCTCCTCTTATTTAAAAAAGACTTATTTTGTTATGACTTTTAGATAAAATATTATTATTTTGGGATATGTTCTTATATATCCTTATTGGTGTGAATTTAATTTACAAGTGATGAGATACCCTTTTTATCTCCCATCAACTCATTTTCTGAATTTTGAAGTGACGTTGTTAGTCTGTCGAATTTTTGAAAGGGATCTTCTTAACCCAATTTTGATTATTGGGATAAAATATTACTCCTTTAATATATCATTCTATGAATATGTGTGAATATCCACTAATTGTTTTACACTTAATTTCCACTTATATTTGGTGTATTCATTTTTCACACTTAATTGTGAAATTGATTTATCTTTAATCTAAGGATATCGTCTTTTTAAGGGACTTCGTCTCAATATCCTTTAATTGATGCATATTTTTTCTCTAACACAAGGATTCCATTTATACGATGTATAAACCCCTTTTAATTTTAATTTTATACAAAATGAATCATTTTCTACGAAGCGTTATACTAAACGACAAAACGGAATGTTTCTTTTAACGTACATAATGACAATGACCTTTTCTGCCGCCGTGAGTATAATTTGTTCTTTGGCTTCCTCAACAAGCCGTAATTTTTTTAAAATGAAATATATACCATATACACATTTATGTATTTTAGAATTTAAAATGGTTTTTATAATGTATTTGTTATGTCAACATATTTATGTGATATATTGTCATCAAAGTGTGGAAATGCATTTATTCCATTATATTTGTTTTATGTCTAATGATTTTATAATGGTACTCGGATATTTTATGGGTGGTTACTTGATAAACCATATGACGGGTGGTGTCGTGAATACTAGAATGGGTGGTTACGTCATAACCTCTAATGCATTGGGTATGAAAGTCGGTTGTAAGGATATTCCATTAAGTGATATGTGTGGAAGTCGACCGGATGGTTATTACACTTAAGTATGTTTATGTCCCAAGTTACCTTTATATGTTATGTGTTATTTATATGGTTTTTATGGTAATCTTTTGGTTACAAAAGGGTAAGTGATGATCATTTATTAATTAAAGAGTTTATACTACTACATAAAGGTGAAAAGTATTACTTTGATAAAGAATTCATGGTTTACATGTTTTTTTGAAAAACTAATAGTTTCCCTTCTTTGTGTATCCCTTACGGAGCTTTTTATGCTCATCTCATGTTTTTATATATGTTTTCACAGGACATAATGTTGAATAGGATCAAGGATGGGAACAAGTAAATGTCAGGCTGTCTAAAAACAAGGAACTAGACATGACTCTTTTGTTCAAGAGTTTTTATTTTGTGGAAAAAATAGAAACTAAGTAGATTTGTCTACTTTGAAATCTTTGATATGTAATAGTTATGTCCTAATTCTCTAAAACTCTAAAACTGAAAAGATACTCAACGTGAATTATTCAATTTAATTCATGATTATGTAATGTTTAATGTTGGGGCCTTATAGTTGGTATCAGAGGTCTGTTTAGATAACATTAGAGGTTAGTGTGTTGTTTAAGCATAAGTGACAAGTTGTGTATAACCACAATTTTTATTATATTAGATAGAGGCATTGTTATTTTTGATGGTTGGAATGAGTTTGAGATAACTTTGATAAGTATATATTAGTGTTCATCTTCCTCTTTAGTTCATGATGATTTTGTTGATATACTCACACGGACCTTTTTGGATTTAGTAAATGGATGGATCCAGTAGGAACCAAAGTGACAATGGGTTTGAAGGAAACTGTGGTGGTTCTCTGATTAAGAGACTGCATGAAATGGGGCATTCAATCAGAAATCTCATGGTTATTCTAAACCAACTATTTGGAGTCATGATCAACCACTTGAACCTTGGTGAGTTCTCTAATGCATCATGTATGAGAGAACCCACTCGACATGGATGTTTAGGTAATAATTATAAAGGTAACCATTAGGGTTTATACGATCCTTACTTTTGAGGTAATTATGGGTTATTATACGTTATGATGGAAAATGAAAGGCATGAGATGAAATTTAGGTTAAAATATGTTATGATTATTTTTGAATATTTTATCTCGTCTTGGGTAATGTTTTAATAATTATATAGTTTTTGAAAAAGGATAAAACGCAGACCGTGAGACAACCCGTCGCATCAGAAAAAGCTGCGGGAATCGAACCCACAACCAATGTGCGACTGGTATTTATCACCTACAACTGGACTGCATGATGTCCCTAGTTAGTTTGACTAATTATTTTTAGTTAGACAATTTTATGAATCAAGAGTATGTGGATTTTGGGTTATCTATGGAAATTATTAACCTATCATGGAGGATATGTGATTATGTTAATTACTTTTCAATACGAGGCATTAAGAGCAACTGATGTCATTTGGAGGTAAATGTTAATTTGTACCTTGGAAGACTATGTGATTAAATTCTTAAAATATTTGGGTTTCTATCAATGTTTTGTTTACTTTCAATAATTTTATGGACAAATAGTTTATCGAATGGTCTTCGTTGAACTTTGGCTATTTTTGGACAAATTTTGGAGATTAAAAATAGATTTTCTTTTTATAAAGGGTTATCATTTTCTGGATTATCTGATCTTATTCTAACAATTTTGGTTTTGGTAAGGGTCTAAATATATGAAAAATATATAGTTCTTTTTTGAGGATTATCTGATTCTTTAGAAGTTGATTATAGTACTCTTAATGTGAACAAGTCTTCCAAAATACTCATCATTTGGGGAAAGTATGAGTTTCTGTATGAAATCTTGTGAATGTTGAAAGTCCACATGGAAGGTAAGTAGGTTTCCTTAAAATCAAAAATAAATTCCTCAATGAAAAGTAACATAAAACAAAAATGTTTTCTATTAACTTTTACTATTGGGGAACTGAATACCGTTTAACCCACCACAAGTTTGTGATTTTCTTGTGGTTTATTTTTTCGTAAACATGTTTTTTATCACTCTCCCTCAGAACATGACCCTTTGATTTTTCTTTTATATCCATGTTTTCCTACATGGAATCGTAGTATGGGTTAAATCCGGTGACCTCTGTACTTCTCTTTCGTTCTTTTAACGTGATTGTATTACCGACTCTTTATTCTGATGTGGGACTTTCAAAAAAAATTTCGAGCCCAATTTTTAAATTGCGAGGACGGAATTCCCAAAAGGGGGAAAGGATGTAACACCCCAGGTAAATAAAGAATATGAAATTTTCATATTTATCCATATTTGTGAATAAAATATTAATATTAATTTAATGGGAACTCTATGCTGGATGGCGTTCCCAATACGCAACAATGAGTTTCATTGAAATCTTACATTGCACTCTAATAATAAAATAATATTATTTTAAAGGTTTGTTAATGACTAGCCATTGTAATCGTGGGAATGAACGGAACCAACTAAAAAATTATTATATATGTTTGTCAAATATTTTTACTTTTTACAATAAATGTTAGAGGATTAAAAATGCGAATGAATCCAATTTTAAGCGTAAGCATTCCAATATTCTTTAAATGGTAGATTAACCGCCTTTTGATGGAGAGCCTCTTTTAAATCCACATTTTAACAGTTTTATGTTTTATATTTTACAAAATAAAATTCTTCTTTAGAATCTAGTCATCAAAATTTACTTTGTGTAAATATTTGGTGTCTTTCCGATAAAGTTCATTTTTTAATAAATAGTAAAAAATGTGGTATTTTAATTCCAACCCAATTTTTAATCTAATTTATTTATATTATTAGATTATCTTTTGAATTAGTTTTAAATTGAAATTAGAAAACATTTTTACCATTTAATCTAATAGTGGTCATTGTAATTAATTTCACTTTGAAATTGGACATAAACTAGTGTCAATCTTTTGATATATATTGTTTCATAAAAACCCTCTCTTTGTTTTGACACCGAGAATGAATTATTAAATTAATTAATGCAACTTATATGTTTTGAATTTTTTAAAATAGAAATAATATTTGAATACGTAATATCAATAAAATCTTAGGGTGAATTTTGGTATTTTTCTGAAAAAACTTCAATTTTTGATGAGTAGTGAAACCACTAAGTGGTGGTTAATAAATTGATTTTTTGTTTAAATGAAAATTTACCACTTCTGTGATTTTATTATAGAAATTCAGACAAACACGGTTTCCATTAGGAAGTAAAATGTGGTTCAATGAGATTAAATTAATTTTTGTGAATAGTAACTTTTAAGTTTTATTAATCGTGATTAAAGGTAATTAGTGTAAATTAAGGTAAAATAATGTTATAATAATATGAAATGAACATGACACATGTCCTAACCTTATTTTATGAGTCATGGGAAACCACAATAATCCATGGGTCAACTTGGGGACCCCATGGCACCACTTTGGTTGGAAAATGACAATAATATCTTTTTATTTAAAGTTAAAATTAAAATGTCACAAACATGTGTTATTTTACTAAAACAATTTTTACATGGGGTTATACAAGTCATATTTTTGACTATAAATATTAATTAAAAATATAAAAATATTTCATACATCATGATATTTTTTTTTATAATTTTTAGACATTAAAAAAATTTAATTATTTATGACACCTAGATGATGCAGTGATTACATCATTATTTAACGATTTAAATAAAATGAAAATAAAATGTAAAATATATGTCCTACACATGTCAAAAACGTATTGGATATGTGGATTTCAAACTATTATCACCTTATCCTCGAAATATATAATTGTGGGACCTTTAAAATCTGAAAAAAAACTTTTTATAATAATGTTACTTTTCAAGACATTCCAAGAGTGCCCCTCCTCTCCTCTTATAAAAGGCCCCTACTTCTACCATCTTATCCACACCTCTCAAGTCTTTGGATCGTCCAAAACCTGACCTTTTTGTCTCTCCACATCCCTCTCTTACTCGTAGCAGACTCACTTTGGGCAGAAGTCCTTCCAAGGAAGCCTTTCAGCTCAAATCAAAAAAGAGTTACCTGATGTAATGGTAAAGTCTACCCTAGTGGTCTTTTGTTTTATTTTGCTTCTCCAACCCCTTAACCTTTTTTTTATTCCATTATTTTGTAACAACACCAGTATCTTCAATATACTTGTATGTTGTAATATGTATTATTTGAGCTACACTTACACACACATCTATCTAATGGTTTAAGAACATACTATTTCTGTGGATGGCGAATTACTGGCTCACGAAACGATGATTGTTCAATATTCTTTTAACACCATTAAAGGTGGCCATTATGATGTCACAGTATTTTATATATGATATATATGGTATTTATGTTATCTATATGCTTCTTTATTTTATATTTAAAACATACCTTTTTTCTTTTGAAGTTGTGAAAATGTGATAATTTCATATGAGAAAGTGTTGATTACTGCCCCCTCAAGTGATGTGACTCGTTCATGAAATACATGGAATGTATAAAGAATAAAATTAATGAAAATATGTGAACTATAAAACATATATATTATACTGGAATTATAATATATATATCTCTCTCTCATTTATTTTTAATTCCATTAATATGACAAAAAAATGAAAGTAGCGTTCATGCGTACGTACGGCCTACCGTCTCTGTGAACAATGCTTTTCATGTTTTATCTCCAAATTTTATGGAATAGTATAAAATGAATATGTTCTGGATATATATGATATCTTAATAATTAATTCTATTCTGGAAATGATTTACTTATAACTACATGGACAATCATTTTCAAACAAGTTCATTTTTGACTCTTGTACCAAACATCGGCAAAAACGTCTAATATGATCTAACCTTATTAAACAATTATTATAACATTATAATATGTGATATGAACTGAATAATAATCTTTAAAAGTGATCCTTAGGAAATTATTAATTGTCCAAAGTTTATTATTCCGGAATATAAGGAAACAAACAAGACCAGTAAGACTTGAGGTAAGGGATCATGCCCCACTCTTTCTTTTTATGTACACTATTTTATTGTCTTTCCTTTTAAGATCATATTTCTTATGATTAGGATGTTATTTTATATTAATCTTACTGTATGTTTTATGTTCATATGATGAGAGACCCTATTTTCTCTCATCAATCCATTTTGGATGTTTTCAGTGGCGCCGTTAGGCTGCCGAATTTTCGTAAGAGATCCAACCTCTCTCTTTCTTTTTAAGTACTCTCCTTTATGTCACTTCTTTTAAGCTCCTCTTTGTTATGTTGGGGGATTTTATTTTTTATTCCCGTTGATGAAAATTTTATTTTAATATGACGAGAGACCCTATTTGATCTGATCAATCCATTTTTGGACGTTTTATGTGGCACTGTTAGGCTGCCGAGTTTTCGTAAGGGATTTTTCATCTCACTTTTATTCCCATGAGATTTATGATACATTTTCCACCATTTCCTTTGAGTGGAGTATTTACTGTGCATTATTATACTCTTTTTGTAATATAATTTCAATTATGGTTATTTACATATTCATTGTACGACCCTTCCTCAATGGGTTGTACGTTTCGAAAGTTACCCAAATTTGTAAGGGGACCTTTCACCGTCCTCTTCTTTAAAAAGACATCTTTTGTTATGTCATTTAAATTAAATATAATTATGTTGGTATATCTTATTATATATCCTTATTGATATAAATTTAATGTACAAGTGATGAGATACCCTTTTTGTCTCTCATCAACTCATTTTCTGAATTTTGAAGTGACGTTGTTAGGCTGTCGAATTTTTGCAAGGGATCATCTGAACCCAATTTTGATTCATTGGGATAAACTTGTACTACTTGAATATGTCATTCTATGAATATGTGTGAATAACTCTGATTGTTTTACACTTTATATCCACTTATATTTGGTGTATTCAATTTTCACACCTAATTATGTAATTGATTCATCCTTAATCAAAGGATACCGTCTTTGTAAGGGACTTCGTCTCAATATCCTTTCATTGAGACATATTTTTCTCTAATACAAGCCTTAATTTTATACTATGTATAAACCCCTTTGAATTTTAATTTTATACAAAAGGAATCTTTTTCTACGAAGCATTTTACTAAAGGACAAAAAGGAATGTTTTTTTAACGTACGCTGTGACAACGACCTTTTCCACAGCCGCGAGTATTATTTGGTCTTTGGCTTCCTCAACAAGCCATAATTTTTTTAAAATGAAATAAATATCATATACACTTTTATGTATTTTGGTATTGAAAATGGTTTTTATAATGTATTTGTTATGTTAACATATATAAGTTATATATTGTGATCAAAGTGTAGAAATGTTTGCTTTCCATTACATTTGTGTTATGTCCTATGATTTTATAATGGTACTTGGACATTTGACATGTGGTTACATGATAAATCATATGATGGGTGGTTCCGTGAAGACCATGATGGGTGGTTACCTTATAACCTCCAATGCATTGGGTATGGAAGTCGGCCGTATGGCTATTCCATTAAGTGATTTGTGTGGAAGTCGACCAGATGGTTGTTCCACTGAAGTTTGTTTATGTCCCAAGTTACCTTTATATTTTATGTGTTCTTTATATGGGCTTTATGGTAATCTTTTGGTTACAAAATTGTAAGTAATGATATTTTATTAATTGAAGAGTTTATACTACTTCATAAAGGTGAAACGTATTACTTTGATAAACAATACATGGTTTACTAGTTGTTTTGAAAAACTAACAGTTTTGCTTCTTTGTGTATCGCTTAATGAGCTTTTTATACTCATCCCAAGTTTTTTTAAATGTTTTCACAGGACATAAATTTGAATAGGGTGAAATATGGGATCAAGGAAATATCAGGCTATCTAAAAACAAGGAACTAGGAATGAGTATTTTGTTCAAGAGTTTTTATTTTGTGGAAAAAATGGAAACTAAGTAGATTTGTCTACTTTGTAATCATTGAGACGTAATAGTTATGTCCTAATTCTCTAAAACTCTAAACCTGAAAAGATCCTAAATTTGAATTATTTAAATTAATTCAAGATTAAGTAATGTTTAAGGACGGGGCCTTATAGCTACTCTTGGAATTTTCAAAAGAATTAAATTAATATATATTCATATTCTATTCCAAATTGGTAAAAATTTATTTATATAGAATTTAAGATGATAATTTGATGAAATATATTCATCTGATGAAAATTGGAATTTTTTTAATATTTATTAATCCTTATATTTTTTTGAACCAAATTTAACTATTATCGTTTTCTCAATTAAATTACATATTGATCGTCAAAATAATTTAAAAATCATGAAAAATGTACAATTAATGAGTCAATAATTAAAATTTTGACTTATATGAACTTTTTTGGATGAAAAATATATTTATAAATTACATATCATGCAATTAAACATTTTATATTTCATGTTATGAATTATTTAAATTTTGACACAATTCATCACATAAATTTTTAGTAAATATCCACATTATCATTATGTAGAAAAAAAAATTTAACTCATACATAACATTTAAAATTCTTCTATAAAATCCATGGAAGGAATCAAATATTTAGAATTATATTTATATTAATATTATTATGATGGTTTATTAGATTCTTCCTAAAATAAATTAATTACTACATCATAATTAAGTTACAATTAAATTTAATTTTAAAAATAATAAATAAATTATTATCATATAGATAAAAAATATATTTTAAATGTCTATTTATATTCCAGTTTATATTCTATATATCCCCATATTAACAATTATTTACTAAATAAAAATATTTGAATTATATTATTACTTATCTTTAAATAAAATTTAACAAATGTCCAATTCATACCTAATTCTCTTGAAATGGTTATAATTTCTTCATAATATTGATTTTGGTAGAAATGAATTAATCCCATGAAATTTGGACAATTATTATGGTAATTTAATAATATTATAATATTATTTTTACATTTAATTATTTGACATACCCTTAACCATGACAAATAATACAATATTTTTAATATTCACCCAAAATTATGTTTATCCTAATGGATCATAAATTTCATATAGATTAACATGGTTTAATTATTTCTTAAAAATATTTATTCATAGAAATAGTTATGTTAGGTTTAACAATAATCTCAAAGATGTGACGAAAAGGCAGGTAAAAGAGACGTTCAACAATTTTAATAAGTTTTTATATCCGATTTCAATATACATATTACTCCAAAGAAAGAATTTAGATTAAATGGAAAAAATATTTTATTATTCTTTTAAAACAAATTAAATATAAAATATGACTATAAATAATTAGATGAAAAATCTGTTTTAATTTAAAATGTAGTATTTGTAACTTTTCATTACAAATTATATATTATCACAAAAAGAAAAAAATAACAAAATTTAATTTTTTTTCTTTTAATTCTAAATAATATTTTTAAATTAGAATATAAAAATTATAAAAATAAAAAAAATTATATATAAAAATTGATTTTCATCAATAGGAGGTAATAATTCCTTTTAAAAATTTTATAGATTTTTTTCTTTAAATTGGATTTATTCTTATCTTACACACAAAAAATTTATTCGAAGAAAGTAAAAAAAATTAATAAAAATGGGTAAACATAATATAGCTATTTATTTTTATTCCCAAAAATATAATGGTAAGTAGATAAATACCTCAAAAAATAATATTATTAATAATATATTATTTTTCAGTATAACTCAGTATTATGTACAACGTAAGATTTCGGGGAAACCCATTATGTCATGTTGGGCATGGTATCAGACATAGCATCCCCTTTTATGAAAAATTTCTATCTAGTTCATAAATATTAATATATAGGTAAATATATTATTCTATAAATACATAAGATGTTATATAATGTCCCTTATATATCATTTTATTTTACAAAACTTTTCATTTACGTGATATGCTGATTTCCGATTTGAATTTATAAAAAATGTACATATTGTTAAAAAATAACTCATCTTTCTAAAAAACATATATTACTTATCTTGAGATTCTTTCTTATTCAATCAAGATTGATACCAAGCATATTTTTCCCTTTTAATTTTGTGGACTCCAAATATTATGAATGTATGATTTATGAAATGAAACCATTTCCTTTAAATTATTTATTTTTTGTCCAATATTGATATATGTGCCATTAATGATTATGTAGATGTTATTATCTTATTGGTGAACCTATATTTATATAGATCATCTAAATGTTATCATGTGAAGGGTATGCCTATAATGTCATAGCACTCCAATGTATTAGTTAATATGATGTATCATAGTAGATTAAGTGAAATATACATGATCGTGGTAATATATATTTTCATAAACGTGTGTGGTAGTTTACCATTAAGAAATTTTGTTTTATTTTTATTCATCTATACATTCCATGACTTTATCTAATGCTTCCCCTAATGATTATGTTTGTGATCCTTGGATTTTGTTATAACGATTATTATTATTCTCACCCATGTTTCATGACTATTATCCATCCTTTTATTATCCTATTATATCAACATGTTTCTTTAGGATTATCCTAAGGGGCCTATATATACTAAGGAGTACATTTGGGACACTAAGAAAATATAGAAAAATGTATTAAATAATGATTATTTTTAAATATGTAAAAATTATGTATTGAACTGATTTTCCCAAGACATTAAACATTTGGTTCATATTTTTGAAACACTATTATATTTTTTATATTTAAAATGAAATGATATTAATATATTAAAAAATAGGGTAACAACAGTTTGTATCAGATCCGTGTTTAGTTAATTGGGGAATTTGGATTAGAGAACCATAGTGAAAACCGTTACAATGAGACTATATATGATAAATCACACAAGAAGATTTCTTTTATGAAAAAATATGAACATAGTGATCCCAAAACATATTCTATATAGTTAATATTAGTGGGAATGTACTATTTATTCATGACATGATGAATTTTGTTTTTTTATCACATTTTCATATTTTATAAATGGAGGGAACCCATTGAATCCATGCCAACAACCCATGCAAGGGGAAATGCAGTGATTGCCTGAACGAAATACCCAATGCCTTTGGATGTGGAGTTCAAATATTTATAGTGATTAATACCATGTTCTCTTAGAATATGAACAGTAAATTGATTAATGCGTAACATCCCCCTTTCCCTATGATTAAGAAACTGGCTATCTAGTGTTTTTTTCACATTGACCATCGATATTTAATGTATCATTTGAGCACTAGTCAGGGAATAGAGGGTCAAATCGATAATAAATATCATTTAATTTCTCCGATGTTTTGTGAATGAGAAGGCGACTCTATATATTTATCCTCATGATCTAGTGGATGATCAATGGTGTTAGTCTATTAAAAACACCAATACGAAGTATAAAATTTAATATATGGACTGGTAAGACTCTAAGATAATGTTTCTTATCATGTATTTCCCTCAGTCTCATCAAACAAACATGGGTAAATAATTCATATACTTAATGTGGGGGAATTTGAATATATCACCTATAATAAGAAAATATTAAAAGGATTTAAAGGTAATAATCACATTTTGTTATAAAAAATTTAATAAAAATGGATATTTTCTTTAGTTTTTTAAAACCACACCTTTCAAAAGCTCTATAATTTTGAGACATTGGAACTTTTGAATTTGGTGTTATATATTTTTTTCAATTTAGAGATACGGTTTGGTGATTTCTCGCATTGATATAGAGATTAGAAAAGAATGGTGTAGATTTAAAATATGGGATCAAATGAAAATGGTGGAATAGAAACTCAAACACTGAAATGAAAAAAATGTGGAAATAATCATCATGGGAACCATCTCAAATGGATAGGGAAATGCTATAAGTGTGGGAGAGAACTTCTCTTGGTTCATGAGTGTCTGTAATAGATGAGGATGCTGGAAAATGGGGTCTATGAATGGAGAGATCCACATATAGTTCATTACTTCAACTATAGGGATCAAGGTCACCCTTCAAGATACTACAATAAGCCTCAAATTATTGAGGGTAATCATCATAAAAAACTAACAAATAAAATGAATAATGAGAAATATTATTCCAAAAAAACTGTTGATGAGGATCCATAAAATTATTTGGTGATAGATAAACATGTAATTTATTCATGAGTAGTGAACGTTATATTTGATCCAGGTTCTATTAATTCTTTTATATCATGCTAATTTAGTATAACTTTAGAGACACCCCCTCAAAATATGGAGGATAAGTTATCTATGAGAAAAAATGTATAAATTATGGAATTTAATTCATATAACTCCACCATAGTAAATTTATGTTGTCTAATCCTCAAAGAAAATATTTTCCTAATTCATTTGGTAGAGTTTGTTTCAACATTGTGCATGGATTCTCTATCTTTATACAAATACCAAATCGACTATTGATAATGTGATAGACCATCCTGATGGATAATCCAATTTTTTACTAGAATAAGGGGTATAAATATCCTTATAAATTCCCATATAATGGGTGGATATTATTTTCTTATGTGTAATAATATTAATCTCAAATGATTGAGAAAAATGATAGAATCATGATCGAGTACATGCTGATTGTGAGAGAGTACACTGATTTGTTCCCCAAAGAATTAACAGGTCTTCCTCCTATCTAGATTTTTGAGTTATCAATTGAACTTATTCATAGATAATTAATTATATTGAAGTCACCATACTGTATTTCCACCATGGAGTTCTATATAACTGAAGAATATGTAACAAGAAAATCTGGATATAGGTTTTATATGCTCAAGTGCTTCCCTATGGAGTGCACCAGTAGTCTTCATAAATAAAAAATATTGATCAATGCACCTCTATCTTTATTATCATATGCTCAAAAAATCATGATAAATAACATGAGTCCCATACCACTAAAATATTATTTTCTGATCAATTGTGTGGGAGCATGATTTTTTCTACGGTGGACCCTCAGTCGGGATATCACCAATTTAACGTGATGAAGGATGATATTTCTAATGCATCCTTTTAAAATAATAATAGAAAATATTATTTCATAGATATTGCCTTTATAATCATAAATTATCCATCAAAATTCATGGTCATAATTAACAATGACTTTAAATATTACCTATATAAATTCATGGAACTCTTTACTGATGATATTCTAATATCCTCTAAGACAAAGCAAAAACATGAGGATAATTTGAATATTATTCTAAAAGAATAGTAAAGGGAGAAAAACGATTCAATTAATACAAAATATAATTTCTAGATGGAGGATTTGTGATTATTGGGGATTGTTATCACTAGAAAATGAATAATTGTGGTCCTTTCAAAGATAATGGAAATCGAAGAGTGTCCCGGGACAACATCTATTATAGAGATATATTGTTTCCTAGGTCTATATGGTTATTATTGATGGTTTTTAAGAACATATCAATATCATCAAAGACACTAGTCAAGATAACTCTGAAGGGGGAAATGTGTTTCTAAAATAGTGAATGTGATGACTTCTTCGATAGGTTGAAAAATCGGATTATCACTCCACCTATACTCTCAAATCCAATAAGTAGTGAACTATTTGTGGTATATAGTGGTGCCTAAAAGAATGGATTAGGTTGTGTAATTATTCATAAAGATAAATTTATATACTATTCATCATGTTGGATGAAAATTCATGAGCAAAACTATCCTACACATGACCTAGAGTAGGCAGTTGTGATCTTTGTCTTAAAAATATGGAGGCATTATCACTTTGAAGTGAAGTGTGAAATATAAACTAATCATACGAATCTAAAATATATATTTACATATAAGGAGATTTATATAGTCTAGTGAATATGGTTTTATCTCATCATGGATTATGTCTACTCAATCAACTACCATCCTAGAAATGTTAGTAAATTGGATGATGCTTTATGTAGAAAGTATCTTGAAACATTATCAATGATGGGAATTTAGAAGGAACCAATTTTAATAGATTTTAAAAATATGGTCATGGGGATCATTAAGGAAAGTAATCCCCAATACTTTCTCAAATGATAGATCAACCATCCCACATATAAAAAATAAAGGATGGTCAATTAAATGAGGAGGAAATTTAGAAGAAGGTTGAAGCTATGAGAAAAGGTAAATCCTTAGAGTTTAAAATATGTGGAAGGATTTGTAATATTTGGGTCACAAATATTTGTACCATATGATATACATATAAATAAGGTGATTATAAATGATAAAAATATATCACCCATTTTTATTTACATAGAGATTATGAATTTGTATTGAGATCTACGAGAGAACAGTTGGTCGGACAATATGATTAGAGGGATTAACAATTATATATCAATGTTATTGTATTTTTATCAAATGAATTTTGATAAAAAAAATTATATGGGGATGTTGGAACCATCAAACATGCCAACATGGAAATGTGAAACATCACCATAGGCTTTGTAAATGGACATCTAAAGTAATCTAGATGAAACAATGTTATATGGGATGTTTTGGAATATCGTACAATGGTAGATCAATTTATCTTAATATGATCGGACTTATCACTAGGTAAACATACAATGATATACCTTATATAATTGGTATGGTATAATGGATTACCATTTTCGATTTTATATGATCATGATCTAAGAATCACATCTATGTAATAGAAAAGTATCCAATATTCTCTAAACAATAAGAGGATTTTCTGAATGAAATATCATCATAAAAATGATGGTCAATCTGAACGGATGATTTAGAAATTTGAAAACATGTTTGTATAATGTTCTATGAATATTAAAAGAGTATGGGATAAACATCTTCTTCTTGGTGAGTTCTCTTACAACAACCATTTCAAATCAAGAATCTAAATAGATCCATATGAATCCCATTGAGGGAAAATATGTAAAACAATGGTGTGCTCAGATGAATTCAGTTAATGAAGGGTGATTGGACAACAAAATGGTCAATCAAATGGGGGAAATTGATAAAACCATTCAATAACACAACACGTCTTCCCATAGTCAGTAGTTTATCTATACAGAGTATCATTAATGAGACCTTTAGTTTGAAGTTGGATACATTTTATTTATACAAATATCATTATCTAATAGGATCTTGATATTTTAGAAGAAAGGAATGTTTAGTCCTAGGTTATTAATCCCATTCAAAATTACCGATCATGTAATATTTGTTCCCTAGTAACTAGAACATCCACTAACCATGTCTCATGTACACAATGTATCCCATATATACCTCTTTAGGAAGTACATGGATGATCCCTCACATGTACTGAATTCAAAGGTTGTACAATTGGATAATTATCCCTCTTTGGAGGAGCAGCCAATGATGATCTTCTATAGTATAAATAATGACTTACTCAACATGATTAGTCACCTGGTCAATGTGCTGTTGAGGAACTAGAAGTATGAAGAGGAAACATAGGAACTGGAGGAATTTATAAAGGATAAGGACCCTCACTTTTTTTACTATATTATGTGAAATGAAATTTCAAGGGTAAAATTTCATAAAGAGGAAAGAATGTAATGACTGAAACATTTATAAATTAATAATTCATTCTTTTAATTATTTTATATAGTACAAACCAAATAAAATCACTTTGAAAACACAATACAAATATTATAATTGATGAATGAATAAAATAAGAGGAATATAAATAATTTAATGAACCTATATGAATGAAATAGTAAAAAGAGTATTGGAATAGTAACATGGACATTAGGAATAGTAATTCATCTAAAATAACGATTATGTCATATATTAAAGTATAAATAAAATTTAGAATTCTAACAAATTTTAATATAATATAATTATATCAAAGATTATGTATAATAATAATTAAAAAATTATTAATTATGTGTTTTTATTTTTATAAAATAGAAATTTATAATTAAAATATTTTAAATAATATAATTATTTAAATGAAAAATTATTTTCATAAAATTTATTAAAAAAATAATTTTTTTTCTTATGATTTTAATATAATTTTATTGGAGTTTAAATATTTTTCCAAAGTGTCATAAAATAATTTATTATTTCAAAATTTGTTTTGAATAAATGATGATTTTTATATTAATTTTTACTTATAATATTTAGATTTTTTTTATAAAAAGTAGTTCTTATTTGATTTTTATTAATAGATAAATGGGTATGGTAAAATTTTGGGATTTTTCTAAAATAGTTGAATTTTTACCGAATTGTAAAATACTATAATATTCGATAAAAGATAAATACATGAATTATTTATTTATAGATGATGTAAGGAATATAAACCCCACAATATGTAAATCTAATTCATTATTTTAATTTATTTATTAATAATTTTGTAACAATTCCTATCCTTGAGACAAAATAATATATTAATGAATAAAATAATGAGAGAACACCCCTCTCCTATACTAAAAATTCCACCCATCACCACTTCTTCTCTACACACCTTTAAAGATTTTATCTTTTTTCTATTTGTAACCAATACCCTTCCTAGGCCCCTACCCCAGGACCCATATCCCATCATATCATCAAAAGAAAAAACCCTTTTCCCTAATGAGGTTCTCAAGGAGGAGAAATTCAAGAGGTAAAATCCCCTTTGTTTTTTCATTTAATATTTATTTATTTAGTTATCCTCCCTTCATATCCACTAATCCAAAAGACATAAAAAATATAGTATATTTTATGTACTGGAATATTATTATTATAATGGGATAATTTATCTTATAACATCTTCCCTTATCCTTTTATTATAAAATTGAAAATATCATCCATGATTTGTTGACTTACAGCCACAATGGATGATGTGTTTGGAAATTTCACTAACATCTTAAAATCTGTCTATAAAACTCTAAATATTTTTATGTAATATATTTCAATACATATTGTTAGTTATTTAATTTTTTGTATGCAATATAAAAATTATCTTACATTAAATTATATGAGACTGTGTTTGTCATAAAATCCAACATATAATATAATTTATTATTATTAATGTTCATTAAAATTATATGATGTTATTTTTTCATAATTATTAAAATTTTACATGAACTTCTAAAATTATATTCAAAATAACTGGTAATGAAAACCCAAAAAACACTCCTACATGATGAAATGAACCAGTAAAACTCATTAAAAATCCCACAAATGAATATAATAAAACTATATTGAGTAAAATAAATGTATATATTGTTCTGAGTTTTTAAATTAATTAATTAAATTTGATCCCTTAATATGTTGAAGTGAATAAATAATTCAAACATAAGTTAAAGGGAATTATTGAAACCAACTCCATTTCTTTTGGTTTTCCCATGTTCTAAAATTTTCAGTATGAAGTTTCATTTAATTTTCATTAAATATCTTTTATATTCCATTCCATTTTAATTTTTGTTATATACATGTATCCAGTCAGGTTTTGTGACAAATAAAAAGATTTAACCAAAAGAACTATTCTTTCTAAAAAAATATCTTTTACTTATCTTGAGATTGTTTCTTCTTTAATAAATATTGATAAGAATAATATTTTTATATTTTTATTTTTTAATTAAGTATATTATAAATATATAAATTTTTAAATGAATTCCATTCCTTTTCATGGGATATTTTTTTCCATGATTAATATATGTGGCATGCAAGATTATGTAAATGTTATAATTGGACAGGTTCTCCCAGAATCATATAAAATATTTAAATGTTACAAGTATAAGTTATGGTTATACATTATTATATCATTAATCCTAAATCCATTAATTTGTTATTATTTCATGAATAGTTTTTCATAGGATATACTATGTGTATTTATTTATTCATTTAAAAAATTAATTTTTCTCTCACACATTTTCATTGACATATTGATTTTATCTTATTTAAATGGTCCAAATTTTTTTCATATAAAAATTGGCATATTGAGTTTATTAAAATACCTTAATGTATGTCTAAATGAAATATAATATTTAAATTTTCATTTAAATATAAATTCATTTTTTAGGAAACTCATGTTTTCGGACAACTGAATACAAACTAGGGGAATTTTTTATTTCTTATGGTGGTTTTTAAATGATATGGGGATGATTCAATTATTTGGATTTATATATGGTTTAACCAAATGGTTTCATTAATGACTATCATATTTCATTTTTGTAATTTTCTTAAAAATATTCTCATAGTATGTATACCCTCAACGAGATCCCTTTTATGTTTTATTTTAAAAATATAATGGGCTACTAATATTATATAATTTTAATGAAAATGAATTGAAATTGGTACATTGTTTTTATATTTTAATTCTTAAATTTGGGTCGTGATTCTATAAAAGTTGATTAGTAGTGATTGTGTGTTATGACTATTATTATTAATGTAATTAATTTGTTATTATTTATATTATTTATCACTTCCATTTTATTACATGGGAATCTATATGTTAATATAAGGGAAAAATTTATACACATAATATATTTGAGAATAATTACATTTTATATTGTGGACCCATGTTAGGATAATTTAGTTCTTGGGGGTTTACCCCATATAAATTCTTATATGGGTAAATACAATTGTTTTGGAAGATTAATCACATCAAGAACCATCTAGAATGTTTTTTATTTCATTTTATTCGTATATTTTCTCCAGAGCTCCTATGTTTTCCCATGATGACTATGATTATTGAATGTATACAATGGTTGAATTATAGTTTCATTATTTTTTCTTATGACCATTATTATGGTTATTATGTTGGTTTTTATTTGAACTAATGTTTTATTTTCACCTGAATATATATATCCCACTTGTGAGATATCTTATTAACATAAGAGGTATATTAAAACATGAGGGATTATATTTATTCTTTCTAACTCAGGTAATTAAAAATTGAGATTTAGATTTTCCCAATATATTTGAAATGTACATTTTTCTCGTAAAACACAATTGTTTTTTTTAAATTAATTATTTAAATCTAAAACGAAATAAATTATTGGTATTGGGTAATTTATTGTTATTACTTATTATATTAAAAATAGAATATCATACATCTCAATTGTTTTAATTCAGTAATGCAATGTATTTTCTAATATATTTTAGGAATGAGTTGTGTAGAGGGTACCTTGATGGAGTATTTGTTTTTGCCTATCATTAAAAAATTTGTATAGGTTCTTCATTGATGTAGAAGATGGTCAGAAATGTATAGTCTTGGTAAAGTGGTGGAGGTCAGTGAAGACGGATCACACAGAACATGGCGACGGGTGGATGTAGTCTATATTCATTTCAATTTGGTATTTTTTTTATCTGGTGCACTAAGCCACATATGTTTCCATTATATTAGTTTCAATCCCTATAGGAATGTTTTGTATATAAAATGTTGGTTTTATTTTATTGGTGCATTATTCACATTTATTAATGGTTTTTGTATTTGATGAGTTTTGTAACATGTTTATAACTCTCGTTTTTGGTTCATTAGGAAATTTCATATTTTATTTGTGGGATTTTAATAGTTCATTAATAGTAATTCCAATAATATTAGTTAGATATATTGGGTATGATGTAACTTTATTAATCACCCTAATATTATCCTTCTGATAATCCAGTCATCATTGAGATTTCTTCAAACATCAAATAGTTTATTTATTCTTATAGAGATTACTATGAAACATTGGAGTCATTGAGTGTTTCTTCCACATAGATGAATTAGGATTCCCTCACATTTAATAAAATTATGATATTTTCATCAACCTCATAATGTTTGACTACATGACTTACTCTAGATGATATTATAACAAATTCCTCTTATTATTCACATTTTAGTGCTAAAAATTATAGTGCTATACTTTTTTGTGAAGAAATTATAGACCCTTAAACATTCATATCATTCCATTGGGCTAAAAAAACCTTTATAATGGGGATATTTATTCTATAGTTTTAATATTCTGTGAACTAGAGCTGACACCAGGATAGATCATAAATTTGAAATTTTTGTTGATTCCAGATAAATCCATGTCAACATCAATAGTTGACTTGTTTCCCAAATGTTAAAATTGATCAATGTTTTCATACTTCCATATGATACTCTCATTGGGAAAAATTTTATAATTATGATGAAATTGTTTTTTTCATCATCCCTAGTATTGAAAAAAATCATTTTATTGCCTAGAAGAAAAAATTGTTCACATATAGTATCTAGCTTATCTCTGTATTTTGTATTGATATGAGTAATTGTAATTTTTCTGAAATTTTTATATGATCCATATTATGATGTGTTTAGAAAAATATATCATTGGCTAAATTTTCCCCCATAGTAGTTATAGGACTTCTACTGGATATGAATTTATCTATGTTGGTTACATTCACTAAAATTACCATGGGAATAATGAAGTAAATAAAAATACATAATTCCATATTATACAATGTATATTTCATTAAATTTTCCACTCAATTCAGTTGTGGAGTTCCTAGAAATATCTTCTTAACCCTGATCACTTTCCTTAAATAATAGTTTTAGAAGTTACATACACTATATTCTTTGTTTTCATCTATCATGAGTAAATTTTTATTCCATCAACTAAATATTTCAGCATTTCAATTAAAATTATAAAAATATATAAATATTTAATATGTATACTAATATAAATACCCCCAAACAATCCATTGAACATCCTCAGTGAATTTTATGATGTAAATGAATCCATTGTGAGATCAAAATAGGGTATCTCATTATTCATCCAATATAACTCAATCCATCTATTGAGTTTTGGGCTTCTAGAAAATAATGTTGAATAAAAAACCCCTTTCATTCCCAAAACACAGTTCTATCAACATGTAGTAGTTGTGTGATAGATCATTATAATTCCCTTACAATATAGAGGAATCATGTTCTTATAATAAAGGTAATAGAGACTATATTTACATACCTCCAAATAATTTTATTTTATATTTCTGTCTATTCTACATAAAAATCACCTCTTTGTATGATAATGGGTCTCGTATATCACCCAATTCTGAACTATAATTAATAAATGTGTCATTTTATAAACTATATTTATGATTTTTTTATAATAAAAAATCTCAATAGGGAATAGATTCATTATATGGAATATAGAGTGTATCACATCCATTATTCAAATAAATCTCACATTATTCATTTTTTTTATTAAAATCCCCCTTTAATATTAGTTCTAGAGATATATAATTAATTTTAAAAAAAAGTAACATTGATTATAGATATCTATATTTCCTTGAAATAATGATTAGGATTTGTGTAGTAGGATAGACTTGAATCTACTAACCATGAAATCACCATGACAGTAGTTCTGAGTAACATAAAACGAAATTCTAACATTTTATTAAAATTTTATGAACATAGAGATTCTATTCTTATGGTCCATTCTTTTCATCATCTTAAATTAACATATAGTTGACCACTTATTCAATAATGATATTATATGGGTCCTAAACTAAAAAAAATACTCTAACTCTTCTCCAAAAACATTCAATTTTTTCTTCAGAGATTAACTATTTGAGGTGACTATCCCCTTCCATAAAATTACAATGTTTTCCCATTGGGATATTATAAATCATTTATTTGTGGATCCATATAAAATTTCATGATTAGTATATCTTTGAACACTATATTGGTCATTCTATATGAATTTCGTACCACTATAACCATGTAATCAATTTCTTCCAGCAATGATGAGTAAAAAAATCTCCAACTTGTTTTATGTGAACGATACATTGACTAAATATATTTTCCATTATATAATTTTAAATTCATTCACATGGTCCACCGTTAGTCATCATTCATATGAACTCTTGTCAAAAAATACTCACATTAATGAAACCTTTTAAAAATGTACTAATTTTCTATAAATCTCCTCCTGGGCTGGCATTTACTTTATTATGTTAAAATTCTAACATAGATTGAAGAATAAATTTTAATCAAATAACCTCATCGCCAAGTCTAATAATTTTCTATCTATATTTTATGATTCACCAATATTCAACATTTTAGGTTTCTCTAGACCTAATGGACATTCCATATACTTATAGAGACAATATTATTCTATATACATCCTCTAGAAGTCATAGTTAGTACTATTAAATTAAATGATAGGATCCATTACATCTCCCATTGTCAAAAAATTCATTGATAATATACCAAAATAAAATCAACACAAGTCCGAGGAATGTTGTAAATAATAAATGAGCATTGAAATGAATTCTTCACAATAAAACAGGACATATAATATTTTTCATGGTTTGGTATTTTTTCCTACGTCTATGAAAGTACACTATAAAACATTGATATTAATAGAATTAAAAAATAATTAAACACATTATAGATAAGTATATAGTGTTAAATTATTATACATCATAAAATACTATTTTAAAAACATTTCCAACTTTTATCTTAAGACATTCCTAATTTGTAGATCTGGTTTCACCACAATTAGGGAATTGCGATCAAGCATTCATTGAATTTTATACTCAACATAATTAATCATCCACTAAACAATAATATCAAGTTAAATATTAACTATCCCCATATTTAAACTAACTAGTATTATAAAGAACATAATAAATTCTCCATCATCTAGAAACCAAAACCTAAATTTTGAAGACACTACTACCATTGTATCGACATGTCCCTGATGTACTTTTGTAATTCCTCATTATGGAATGTTGAATCAATATAATTGGTAAAAATTCTTATTCATAATAGTATTTCAATACCTAATATTATTTTATCAGGATGAAATATTTCAAATTTATTTATATACTAACTCACATGCACTTATTGTTAGCTCATTGATATTTTTAATTTCATTTTGTCCTCATTAAATTTTATTTTAGGTACCAGAACAGGGGTATCTCGAGTTGGTTCAAGAAAATATATGGGAGATCTTTCTTGATATATATAGATTTTGTTGAACCATAATGGGGTGACCTATAGTAATAATATTCCATATAAAATCATGAGGATGTGTTATTATGATAAAAAGGCATAAAGAGAACATTTATCAAATTCAATATTTAGATAATATTAATGATACATTATTAAAATACAGAATATGAAAATATAATATTTTTATTATATATATAGACATATAATTTTCAAATAGTGATTTTATGAAACACAAGTAGAATTTGGGAAATATAAATACATATGTCATTTTTTTATATATAACTCATAAATAATTTCATTATTTGGGTTTCAGTCCCTATAATTGGTAACATTGTATGAAATAGTGAGTAGAGAATTGGAGACATGATAATCCATGGGCTCAGTAGTGGACCAAAATTACAAACAATTTAATCCCATGTAACTAGATTCCTCATTATGGGTACAAACTTTCACTGTCACATATATGATTTTTACCATTTTCCATTTAAATTGAACCAAGTAAAATCCTTCTGTCATTGTAATCCACATTTTTTGAATAGATGATATTAAAGTATTAGTTTAAATAAAATAATGACAAATTAATATTTACATAAGTAAATGATCATTTAAATTTGAAAATTATGTTCATCACAACTCCACTATTACTCATTTGGTATTTAGGACTCCATCGGTTATAATATATTTGAAATTACATACACGACATGATTTGTAAAAAATTTAATTAAATTTTCATCCAACAAACCATTACATAATAACACAAAATTATTTTGTATTTACATTATTCATTAGCTAGTGTTATCCACTAAAAACATATATCAATCTCTAAATTTGGATATATACATTTTAAAATCCATTTATGAGAATCACAACACATTTGAATCCATTTAAAATTTTGAAATCAAAATTTACATGAAAAACAATGTTTGAAAAAATAATGACATGGATCCAATATTATCTCCATTTATACTTATTTATAGTTATATAATGTTATAAAAAATCCATCAAGGAATTTTTTATAACCATATATATAAATAGTTAAGGATACCTATTTTTTAACCACTAACCCTACAAGATTCATTTTTAATCTAAGGGAAGAGAGTGAGTAAAAACATTTTCGAGTGCACCTCTTATTATTCTAAAAATTAAACATGTTATTAATTGAAAATATAAAAAAATTATAGGTCACTACTTCCAAATAGAAAAATGCATCTCTATACTACTCCCAAAATAATAAATCCTTTAGATAGATATATCTGCTTCAAATATCATTAAATTTATCAATAAACGTTTTACTAATGATTATAACATTCTTTACTGGCCTCTGATAAATTAATTAACCCATAAATAACCTAACAAACAACCTAAAAAACATTATATCCATGATGAAATAGAAAAATTTAATGATAATGGAATCCTCATAACCTCTTCAAATGATTTATTTGGTTTAATGTAAGGACCCAATTTATTATCAACTGAAATTCCTTTGTTATAATTTTTTCATACAATCACATGAAATCACTAAACAATGAACTAATATGTACTATGTTACCATTAAACGTAATATTTTCACCTCTGTGATATTAATTTTGAAATTCTGTCATACACGGTTGCGATCAGTAAGATGTTTGGAGTCCGATAGGGGAAAACATAATTTTTGGTGAATAGTAATCTACCCATATTGATTATAACCTACCCTTATGAATAGTAATATAACACTTATGAATATTAAATCATCCAAAAGAATAGTATCCACAACCCTGAATATATAAAAAAATAGTCATCTTTTAAGTGATAATATGACCATAGTAAAAGTATGGGTATTTTTGTATGTCCTAATTAATTAATTAAAAATAATTAATTAATATTAATGAAAATATATTTTCCTAAAATGTGTTTACAAATTAATAATTTTATGTCTTCTGGTTTTTGGAAATTTTTATAAGACCTTATGTAATTTTTTAATGCATTATAAAATCATTTATTGTTCTAAAATCTGTATTTTTCATTTATATTTTGATTTTAATAAAAAATTAAATTAATTATATTTAGAAATATTTTTATCAAAAATTTAGTTCTTTTTTATACTCTACGTGTATAATAATTTTTAGATTATATTTTATGTTTCTTTCTAAAATACTTGAATTATTAATGAATAGTAAATTATGATAATTCAATATATATGATAAAATATAAATATTGGTATCCTGCTTGAGTCACGGATGATGTAAACGTCCATTTGTTCAAACTCAAATTCAAATATTAAAATTTTCGGTCCTAGGAATCATTACTACATATTGTATTTTTAAAAAATAATAAACTGATGATTAGAATATTATGAAAACCCTCCTCCCCTCCACTATAAAAACCACCCACACTCTACTCTTTTCATCACTCCACTAAAGCCTTGTGACTTCCCTAAATTCTACTTAAATATCTCCCCAATATCCTCCAACATGTCCATAAAGCCTTAGAATACCTAAAATACCAAATCCTCTACCCTTAATAGGATCTGAAAAAAGATTGAATCAAGATGAAAATTTATATTTTCTTTTCTTTTCATTCATTTTTTCAAGTTCATTGGTTTACTCTTCAATCCTTACTTCTCCACATCCAAATTTTATGAAAACTAAATCACCTTACATTTATTTAAATTTGGTTATGATAATGGATTAATTTATCATCATCTATCATTTACACATCAGTTGTTCTAGTAGTAAAGACACTATTCGAGATGTGATAATTTACCACATTCAAGGATGATGGGTATTAAATTTCTATTACCATCATAAATTCAGGACATGTAACCATTTTTATGGTTGAACCAGACTATTAAATATTTATTTTATAAAATTCTATTTTTGGGAATAATTTTTCACAAATTATGTAAAATAACAATACAAAACAAGTTAATTATGAACAAAATTGTAAATTTAATTAAAACTTTAGTCATTAATGTTTTATATAATGATTCAAAATCACTCTAAGAAAAAAAAATTAAATATACAAACAAGTAATGTTTTGGATGTTAAATAATTAAATATTACTCCAATTATAGACAACTATCCCAATTTTACATGATTATCCGTTTATAAAATATAGGAAACTGATCATTAAAACCATAGATAAAAACAAACATCAAACAAAAAAATTAAACATCATAACCAATAAAAATGGTTATAAATGAACATAAAAAGGTTATAATAATTATTTTACATATATAACAGGTTGTGTAATTAATAATTAATTTACCTCATTTTACTATTCTGGTCATTAATATCAAGTGGAGAACACCATCCGACTTATGGTAAGGGATCCGGCATATTTCACTTTTATTCAAGAATTTTTCTATGTTATGACCTTTTATGTGCAATACCTAATAATGGGGTATGATTTTTTATTTCCCTCATATGACCATAATGATGTATAATTGATGATAATCCTATTTATCACTCATTAATCCCTCGTAAGTACACCTGATACCATGCTGATAATCTATAAGGGATTCTACCAGAACCTCCTTTGTTCCTTCGAGTTGCCTTATCTTCATTTTAATAAAAATGATGTTATCTTATATTTTTTCGTGAATCTTCTAATTGATGTGTAAATTTCTCCAATTTATTTAGAATGACCATTTAACCATTCTCTTTTATGGATATAAATGTTATTAAGTGATTCCCTCTTTAATACATCTTGATAAGAAAACCTGTTTTACGGAAACATTCTGATTTCATAACAATTAACATGTACACTATATTATCTATTTTTAAATCAATCCTTCTTCACTTATGGTTTTATGTAATAGATTATTCCCTTTTCTATTTTTATATCTCTTTAGAATTTTCCATAAAACCCTACAAAAATGTTTTAAGGCTAAAAATTCCAGAATTACCTTCTTACATGTTGTCACTTATGTTTGACATCACATAAAATTTTTTATGACTAGTTTACATTATGAATTTCCATTTAAGTTCTAATTCCTTTATTTCATGGACACTTTAACGACACACACATTTTTATGCTTTATGACTTAATTGTGGTACCAAATTTTTTTCGTAGGAAACAATAATGTTTATGTTAGCTTGTTATTTATGATTATTTATGTGGAAAATATTTTCATGAAATATTATGATGGATACACCCATATAGAAATCCAATTCATTGGGTAATGTTTAGTCTCATGAGACAATATGTGTGACGGTCTGGGTGGTTAGCCTTGACATTTTCTACCATGTGAGATGATCATTGTAGTTATCCTTGGATTGTGTTACCCTGTGACATGGCCTTTGTGGTTATCATTGACTCTGGATAATGTCATGTTTTATGTTTCTTCCACAAAATTATGACTCCATGTTTATATGATTCCATGTTTATATGTTTTGATTCCAAATTTTACTCGTCTTTTTTATCAACATGTCATGCCTTATATTCCTTGTGCATATGATTTTTTCATATGCTTATTCAATTACGAGGTTATTTAGCTATTACCTTTATTCATGTGTTCCCAAGGGTACCCTATGCCGATATATTTGAATATTGGATGTTAGAAGCTCAATATGAATATTAAATTATGAAATGTTTTATTTAGTATCCTGTTTTAATTTTTATGTTACTAGTCTTCTGTGACAGTAGACATCACAATCATTTTCCTCAACATTGATGTATAATTATTCTTATAATCATGTAATTTAATGTGTAAAATGATAGTCTTTCTATAGTTGGTATCATAGGATGGTCTATTTTTTTAGATTATGATTAGGGAATATTAGTAAGAAAAATATGGATGAGACTAAGTATCAGAAAACACCCTATATATTGGTAAGTATAGAGTAAGTGGATTATAAAAAAAACATACCTGTGTTGATAAAAATAGGTAAAGGTTGTTCTGGCACAAATTCATATAGGGATGAATCCCAAAAAACAATACTTGATCTATACTTGAACGCGAACTAGTGCATAACTAATAGCCTTGTTTCTATCTTGGATTGACACTCCTCTGGGATATTATTGGGTAAATTAATGAGCATAGTACAAATCATTATTATGGGAATAAAAAATTCATATACGAATATAAGTTATGTAATAAATCAAGGATATCCTAGTGTAAATCCCATGGAATCAAAAGTTAGGTTATACTTCTTCATCAAAAGTTTACCTTCTTATGTTAAATTTTTCTTTTTTCTTCATAGTAGCTAAGAATTCAGGCACCATAATTTAATTCTCTTTTCCTTTTTTTATGGCTGAAAATATAATAATATGTGCCAATAATCAATTTGATAGGGAATATGATGATTACCTTAATGATATGACTTATATGATGTGAATGGGTTCTCAAAACATCATTAAAATTCATTCCCAGGTGGATCGAGTTATGAATAATAAATAGAATCCTATGGAACACACTCCTCCTCCATATAAAGATCATGTGGAAGTTGAATCCTTTATGCGAAAAAGGCCTCCCATGTTTTGTGGATATTTTGATCCCTCCGCCTGGAACAGTGGATTAACTCCATTGAAAAGATATTCACTTTCATCTAGTGCTCATAATAAGAGAATGTAACCTAGGAGGTCTATAATTTTAATGGGTAATATGATTATTGGGATAAATTGATTAATAATTAAATTCCAAAGGAGGAAATTCATTCCACGAATTTGGAGGAATTTTAGATAAAAAATTCAATTTAATTTTTTAGAAGAACCCTCTCTCTCAATATGGAATGTGAGTTCCTCAGACTCAATCAGAAAAAATATGAGTCCATCATGGAGTGAGAAGATAATATCACAGGGCATGCACGGTACGCCATTGGATTATTCATGGCCAGTAAAAGAAAGTTAGATCATAGATTTTTTTGTCTAAATCTGAGTTTATGAAAATAATTGGAGATTAAAGTCTATGGATGTTATGATGTGGTTTTTTGTTGTGCCCTCAAGGTTGAAATGGAGATCATAGACTCTCAGTGGAATCATGGTCCCGCTGAATGGAATAGGAAAATGAAATATAATTTGTTAGTCCTACAAATAAATTCCATTTTTGAATGAAGCTATATATTCCCATGTGTAACATTTATGGGAAGTAGCATCATGGGATCTAAATCAAGGGAACTTGGAATTTTTTCAAATGAGGAAAGCTGGGACATCTGGATAAATACTATAAAAGTGATATGAAAAATCCCACTATTGTGGAAGATGAAACGAATTTTCGGATAAACACTCAGCCATTGGTGTTGTGTTACACCTTAATGGAACATTTGAATTTGGTAACCGATTTCCCTAAACAAAGGGTTGTTGGAGTAAATAAATAATAACTTCCAAGGAAACAAGGAAGGCATTATTATATCACAACTGTAGAAGTGTATCCGGACAGTGAGGTGGTGAAATTTAATCTAGTTATTCATTAAATAATAGTGAAGACACTATTTGATTATGATTCTACACATTCTTTCATATCATTTATGTTGTGTAGAACTATTCATGATCCACCAAAAAATTTGTAAGATAAGTTATCTATCAGAATATCCAATGGGAAATATATGGGGTTCATGGTTTTTAACTCCTCCCAAGTTAGATTTTTTAGATTAATCCTCTTATAAAATCACTCCACACTTTCTTTAGTGGTGTCCGACACTATCTTGGGAATGGTATTGTTATATTTATACATATCCAACATCAATTTTTGTGAAAGGTAGATCACTCTAGACATCCTGAAAAATCCTATATTTTTTTTAAATTGTAAGGAGGATGATTAATCTATTTTAGAATAATTGACTCATGTGTGGATATTAATTCCTTAGGAGAAATAATGTCTATCACAAATGATCGACATAATGGAGAGAGTCGTGATTGAACAAATGCCCATCGTGAGAGATTACACTTCTGTGTTCTCTACAGAGTTGTTTGAACTTCCTCTTGATCGAGAGGGTGAGTTCTCAATTGAACATACTCCTCAATCTCTATCAATATCAAATACTCCTTATAGAATTTCCACCATAGTGCTGAAGGTGATGAATAATCAGTTGGAAGAGAATCTAGAGAAGGGTTTTATACACCTGAGTGCATCACCATGGGGTGTGCCAGTCATCTTGGTCCAGAAGAAGGATGGATCAATGCGCCACTACATTGATTATTTTGATCTAAATAAAATCAAGATAAATAACACGTATCCCCTTCCATGGATAGATGACTTGTTTGATGAGCTTTGTGGGGATATTTATTTATCTAAGGTGGACCTTTGGTCAGGATATCACCAATTAAGGTGAGCAGGGATGATATTCCCATGACTTCCTTTCGAGTGAGGAATGTACACTCTTATTTAATAGGGATTCCCTTAAGACTCACTAAATATCAAGAAATTTTCATGGATTTAATTAATATAGTTTTTAAATATTATCTTGACAAATTTTTGGTAGTCTACATTAATTATATTCTGATATACTCCAATAGCAAGGATGGTCATGTGGAGAATTTGAATATTACGTTAAATACAGTGCATAGGTAGAAACTATATGAAATGTATAGTAAAATTGTTTTCTTGAAGGATGATTTAAAAAATTTTGGGGCATGTTATCACTGGTAAAGGGATATATGTTGACCCATCTAAGACAATGAAAATTGAAGAGTAGACCATTCCATCATCTATAATAGAGATCTGCAGATTTCTGGGTGTACCTGAGTATCATTGACTATTTGTGAATAACTTTTCATCATTTTAAAACATAATGACCAAGATAACATAGAATGTATAATGTTTTTCTTGACTTAAGAATTTTTATACTACTTCAAGGAGTTGAAAAATATTCTAATCCCTACACTAGTACTCTCTCTCCCAAAAAGTGGATAAATATTTGTGTAGTACAATGATGATTCAAAGAATTGAATAGGTTGTGTGTAGATTTAAAATGATAAAGTGATAGCCTATACCTCAAGGACGTTGAAAATCCATGAGATAAACAATCCTAAGCAAGATCTAGATTTGGCTGCAGCAATCATTAAGTTAAAAATATGGCGGCATTATCACTATGGGGAGATGTGTTAGATATATACTAATCACAAGAGTCTCAAATATATATTCACACCAAATGAGCTCAATATGAGCCAGTGATTATGGATATAACTTGTCAAGGATTATGATTGATCAATCCAGTACCATCCCGGCATGGAAAATAAGGTAGAAGATGCTTTAGGTAGACCAGATCCTACATATTTATCAATGTTTAAAAGGATCAGATTGTATTATATATTAAATGTATAAACATGGTAATCATTAAGAGAGAAACATCATAAATCATTTCTCATATTAGTGCTCAACCAACCCCCATATATTAAATAATGGATGCTTAAAGAAAATATGGAGAAATTCAGAAAATGGTGGAAGCCATTAAAGATTATAAATCCTCTGAGTTCATGATTTATGAGGAAGGTGTTGTATGATTTTCATCACGATTATAAGTACCATTCGATCCAGATATAAAGAAGGAGCTATAGAATGACTCACAAAGCTCAACCATCTCTATTCAGCCAGGAGCACAAATATGTATTGAGATCTCTGGTAGAAATTTTTGTGGGACTATATGTAGATGTGGATTGAAATATATACATAAAAGTGCCCGGTATGGCAACATATGGAGTCTAAAATAACTAAGTCTAACAGGATGATTAAACCACTATCCATACCAGCATGCAAGTGGGAGAACATCACCATGGGATTTGTTATTAGACTTCCAAAGGTACCCATAGGAAACAAAGCTATATGGGTCATTGTGGATCATCTTGCAAAGGCATCTAACATTATCACGATTTGAGCGGACTTCTAATTGGATCAACATACATGTATATATATAAAAGATGTGGTAAGACAACATTGAGTACCACGATTAATTATATATGGTCAAGATCTGAGATTCACATTGAATTTATGTAAAAGATTCCAACATGATATATGAACAGAATTGAACTTCAGTTTGGATCATCACCCTCAAATTGATTTCTTATCTGAGTGAAATATTTAGACACTTGAAGAAATAGTGAGATAATATTCTATGAACTTAAATGAATGATAGGACCAACATATTCCACATTTGGAATTCTCATACAATAATAGTTCCCACTCGAGAATTTGAATGGTACATATGAATCCCTCTATGGGAAAATGATAAGAACACTGGTGTGTTGGGATGTAGTCAGTGATTGTATGCATCAAGGACCTGAAATGGTTGAAGAAATGGTGGGGAAGTTGAAAACCATTCAGCAGCACATAATGACAAACCAATGATTATTGAATAGTTATGCAGAAAATCATTGGTGAGACCTGGAGTTCAATGTTGTAGAAATTGTATTTCTACACCTATATCAATGGAAGAAGATATTTATGTATGGGTTGAAAGGAACGTTATGTCCCTGGTACAACAACCCTTTTGAGATTATTGATAATGTTGGGGTTGCGGTCTATAGACTAGATCTTCCACCTCCCATGTCTAAAGTACATGTTGTCTTTCATGAATCCTTCTTAAGGACATACAAACAAGATCCATTACATATACTCTATTCATATGTGGTATAGTTGAAGAATGATATTTCTTACAGGGAG
The DNA here is from genome assembly GCA_963277665.1 of Viscum album. Lineage (NCBI taxonomy): Eukaryota > Viridiplantae > Streptophyta > Magnoliopsida > Santalales > Viscaceae > Viscum > Viscum album. The sequence goes on along the minus strand of OY728120.1, from coordinate 21,029,343 downwards.
TATCAAGTGAAGATATTTTATTGTAGAGAAACTTTTCTACATAACAACACTACTCCCCTAGTCAATGTGATGTGGTGGAACCATAAGTACAAAGAGGCCACATGGGAACTGGAGGATGAAATGAAGGAAAAGTACCCACACCTATTTGTAGCTTATAATGTAAAATGAAATTTCGATGGTGAAATTTCATAATGGAGGAAAAATGTAATGGCAAAATGTTTTATCGATGGAAATTCCATTCTATAATTATGTCATATAACCACAAGATACCCAAAAACAATTAACTACTAAATACTATTTGACCTTTAAAAATAATATTGCCACCTCTGTGAATTGAATTTTAAAAATATGACATAAATAATAGTGATCAGTAAGATGTTTGGAGTCTGATAGGGAAAACATAATTTTGTTTTTGATTAGTAACCTACCCTTATGATAATTTGAACATTTTAAATGTTTTGGTATTTTTGTAAGTAATAAATAAATAATTAAAATTAAGTAATTATATTTGAAGTTTGGAATAGTGTTCAGATCCCCATAATCCGACAGGAAAAATGGGGGTTCAAAACCCATTGGGTGCAGGTTACTATAGTAGTAGAGTAGCGGTAATGTAGTAGCAACGTCAGTATAGAAACAGTGGGAATTGTAGTGGGGGCATGGCATTGTAGTAGTTGCAGAACATTGTAGTAGCGGCATGTATTGTGCGGTACTATAAAAGGTGGGGTACTGTAGAATTACTATTCACATAATGGGCCATGTAGCTAAAATTTGGGCCTACAGTCCATTTAATGGCCTCTATGCTCATTGGGCCTTCAGGCTATGTAATCGGATTCCCTCTACACAGATTATAGTTTACTTTTCTTTACTTTAATAATAAAATGAGGCTTCAACCCAAACCTTATATAAATAAAATTAATTAATTAATTTAAAATAAAATGTATTTTCCTAAAATCTATTCATAAATTAAACATTTTATGTCTTCGGGTTTTAAGACAATTTTGTATGACCGTATGTAATTTTTTAATGAATTATATAATCAGTTATAATTTAAAAATTTGTATTTTTCATGTAAATTTTGATTTTAATTATTAATTAAATTAATTATATTTGTCAAATTATTTTTGAAAATTGGATTTAGTTTTTTGATTCTACACAACATAATATTTTTAGTGTAATTTTTATGTATTTTATAAGTTACACAAATTTTTTATGAATTGTAAAATACAATAATTCACAATAAATGCTAAAACCTGAATATCTGCATAATACATGAGTCATGGACATTTTAAATGGATATTTTTTTGAACTCACATGAACATTTTACTTTGATTCATCACATTAATCTTTACTATTTCTTGTATTATTGAATAATATTAAACTAATGACAAAAATATTAATAATATCCTCCTCCACTCCACAAAATAAACCACTAAAACGCCCCTCTTCTCTTGACACATATCAGCCCTTGTTTCTTCCCTAAAACCTTCCAAAATATATCCCCAGACTCCTCCCCCACTTCCATCATCACTTGGTATCCTAAAAAGGCCAAATCCACTCCCTTTAAGAGGCTCTCAAGGAAGATTGAATCAAGAGGTAAATTCCTCTTTTCTTTTCATTCATTTTGTTTTCAAGTTCATTTGTTTTATTTTCCATCCTTATCTCTCTATATCCAAATTTTATGACAACTACAATACCTTACATGTAATTTAATGGGTTTCTGTTAATGTAATAAGTTATTATCATCTCTCCTTTACTCTTCTTTTATTCTAGTAGTAAAGACAACATTTTATATGTGTAAATTTACCACATTCAAAAATGATGCGTATAAAATTTATATTACCAAATTCAATTTTATCCTTAAAATATTTTTTTTGTTGAACCAGACTATTAAATATGTATTTTATGTTATTTTTTCTGTAATACTTTATCAAATATTATTTAAAATAACAATGCAAATATAATTAATTATGAGAAAAATCACCAAATTAATTCAAGCGTCTTTTATTAATGTTTTATATAATTAATCAGTATCACTATATGTAAAAAAATAAATTTACAACCATGTAACCCTATGGTTGTTGAATAATAAAATATAACTCCAATTCCGAACAACCATCCCCATTTTAAATGATTCTCCATTCACAAAAATAAGTAAACCGGTCATTAAAACCAAGGAAGCTAACACACCCAAAAAATAAAATTGAACGTCATAACCAATAAATATGGTCATAAATGAACATTAAAATGTTATAATAAATCGTGTAAATAATGAATAGGTTTTGGAATTATTATTTAATTAAAATAATTTGACTATTCACATCATTAATACCAATTGGAGATCACTATCAGACTTAAGGGAATGGATCCTCTTTATTTCAATTTTATTCAAGAATGTCCTTTATGATAATCCCTTTTATCTGAAATGCCTTATGATGGTGTTTTATTTATCACACCCCCAACTTACATAATTATTTATAAGTGATCATAAACCATTTTCTCTCAAATTAATTCCTCTTATGTACACCTGATTCCATACTGATAACCTGTATGGGATTCTACACGAACCTCATTTGTTCCTTTAGGTTTCCTTATCGTCCTTTTACCAAAATTAGGTTACTTTATATTTTTTATTTGAATCATATATGTGTTGTGTAAATTTACCCAATTCATTTACAAATAAAATTTCATCTTGATATTTTATGGATATATATGTTTTAATGTGATTCCTTCACTATACATACTGATAAGCGAACCTGTTTTAAGGGAACTTTCTGATTTCTTACAAATCATCATGTAAATTATATTATCTATTTTTATTCCACAATTTATTTTAAAAAATTAGTATTTTTTTTATAAAATCATTCTTGGTTCACTTTGTTTTAGGTAAAATATTTTTCACTTTTCTATTTTAATATCACTATAGTATTTTCCTTAAAACCCTGCAAAAATATATTAATGCTAAAATTTCTTAAATACTCTTCTAACATGTTCAAAGTTTTGTTTGAAAACACTAACCATTATATATTCCTTTTTTACCTTATGAATTTCCATGTATGTTCTATTGATATTATTTTATGGACACTTTTATGATATGATGATTTGTTATTCTTTTTGACATGATTGTGTTGCCCAATTCTTTACATGTGTTACCCTTATGGTTTTTGTAAGATTGATTATGTATGATTATTTATATGGAAAAAATATTCAATAAATGTTAATATGGGTACTCCCAGATAGTGATCCACTGCATTGGGTAAATTTTATTCTCATGACATGTTATGTGCAAAGGTCTTGGTTGTTTGCATTGCCTTGTGCTACCCTATGTGACGGTCTGGGAAGTTAGCCTTGTCTTGTGCTACAATGTGAAACAATCTTGGTGGTTATCCTTGACACATTATAATGTGATGTTATAAATTGTTGATGACGAATTAAAACCCCATGTTTTTATTATTTCATGTTTATATGTTATGATTCTATATGTCACATGCCTTTTTAGATCATCATGTCATGCCTTCTATCGAATGTGTTAATTCATTGTTTGTATGGTTATTCCCTTACTGTGATATTTAGCTCATCCATTTCATTTTGTGCTCCCCACGGTACCCGTTGAAGATGTATGAGTTCAATGGAAGTTAGAATCTCAATTTGAATATTAAATAATATGATATTTTATTTAGTTCCACGTTTTTAGTTTTATGTACCTAGTATTCCAAGACATTGGACTCCATGATCCATGGAATGTACATTGATGTATAATTAAGACTAAAATATTTTAATTTTATTTGTAAAGGGCTAGGGTCTCTATACGGAACAATAATATTCAACTTTTTATCCTCAAATATCGATGATGATTTTATTGGTAACATGATTAGATTTTCTAATATGTTTTAATTCAATAACTTTTTTTGTTGTCTATGAAATTAATAATGTAGTATCATATATCAATATTCATTATAAATTAGTTTTTTAATAAATACAATATATGATTAATTATAAATTTGTAATTGAATATTATTCCCATCAGAATATTCATTTGTCCTTTAGTGTCTTCCAACCATTTTCATGATTAAAATTTATTGGATTCAATTTTTTTAGTATGAATGTAATCTACAAAATTTATACTAACTGTAAGAATTTATCTCTTCTTCTATGCCATTGTGATACATTTTTATAGAGTATATAAATCTTTTATAATTTTCATCCATTCATCTAAAAAATTCCTCTGACTATCTATGTCATAATATGTAATCATCACTAATAGTTTTCCAATTATATACATAAATATGAATTAAGGAGTCTAATTCATATACGTCATTTTTTAATAATATACTAATATTATTTATATTTTTTATCACTCTAAAACAAATTAAATATCATTCTCATAATATATTTTCCCATTTTTTCATCTTATACTAAAAAAATACAATAATTAGATGATAAATTTCAAGATCCCTTTGAAAATCCAACAGGACGTCATTACATCCCTCTACTACTATGAAAAATCAAATTCATAAACTCAAACTATCTTACTGGATCAGTTATGAATGTAGTAATGTGTAATTTTGATCTAAAACCCATAGAGATGGAAAATATAGTTTGATTATAATTTCGACAGATTTAATTGAAGAAAGAGGTGATAGAAAAAGAGTTTGATTTGATTTAATGAAAGAAGAATAAGAAAGATAAGCTGGTTTATTTTTTGTGATGAAAATATATTTTTAATGTGTGCTGGGGTAGTTTAGTATCAGGGTTCAAGTGAAATTGGATTTAACAAAATAGATTGAATCATTATTTGGTGTTGGAGTCAAGATAATGTAGATCCAATTGTCATGGAATCCCCTCGTCAATGCGACAATATCATAATTCCCTTGTTCCAATAATATAGGATTTTTACAAATCAATTTTCTCCTAATACCATATTTTACCCAGATTTCCCCTAAATTTTAGAATGGTCATGCCATCTTTAGGGTAATCAGTTGCACAATGTAAATGTTCTTTTTTAACTCAAATATCATTGGCCACGATAAATTATAAATACAGGAAATGGATGATGATGAATGATATTATTAAAAACAATGACATGAATTATAAATATACTTACATCCAACCACAGATAAAACCTTCAATTATGTCTCCCTAGTTCATAGACAGATTACCCTCTCATCCTAGAGATGTGAGGTCTATAGGGAAGGAAGAGTTAAAATAAATGCATAAAAATAAATAAATATCTCACTAAGGGAGAAACATCACACTTTATCTCTGGTCTCTAGCTGATTTCAAATGATCCAATGCAGTATACATCACTTCTACTTATATGCTACAATTGGGTTCTTCTTGACCTCCAACACAATGTGTACGTGGGATACAAATCGTGTACTTGTGATATGCTTCTTGTAAATTTGTGTGATGCGTGCATGGAGGTCAGTTGATATTTTTTATATTTGACCCCTACACAATGTGTACATGGGATACTCATCATGTACTCTTTATCAATATTACCTCTATGCCTCTGATAATCTTGTTAAAATCTCATACATAAATTTTATGTTTGACTACCATCACATCATGTTCTGAAGTTACAAGACGTGTACATTTCATTTAAAACATGTATGAATGTCACGACTTGTACAAAGATATGTCATGAACTAAAACTAAACATAATTTAAAATCAGTACATGATGTGTACCAATTCTACTCAATAATTTCCATCTTTATTCTCTCTCAAAAATATGATATTACGCCACATCTATTCTTCTGCAATTTAATGTGTATTTAAGCACCAAAAACCTTATCTTTTCATTCCATATCCAAATATTCAATGTTTTCCTACCATAAAACATAAAATAATCTAAAATACTCAAATATTTTTAATATTAATAAATGACATTCTGAAATTAATTTATTAAAACACCCTAAAATATATGAATGAAATACCATTATCAAATCCCCCAAAAACATGAATTCATCCTTGTCCTCAAGGATGAAATCTCAAAATAATAAAAATGAAATTCATCTTACCATGATTTAATATCATTTTCAAAAAATTAAATTGATCAAATTGAATAATTAAATGTTTGAACTTCATATTGGAAAATTCATCAACATCACACTTTTAAAATAAAACAACATAATATTGTATTTTATTTTTCACCTTTTGAAATACCCAATCCTTTTCATTCGTCCATCTATATTTTTCAATCCATTATTAGTATGCATGCCACTTGCAATTTACTTTAGTTGAATTTTTCATCTCATTATCTAGTTACAAATATAAATATAAATCACAAAATTCCATCAAAACATGTATCCTATAGTAGGATTTAAATAAATATATCTTCTCCACCACGTAAAGATATAAATCTAAATTAATCATGGGCAATTCACCATTTAAATAAAATAAATATAAGATTTAGGGTAGGTAGGAAAATGATGTAAAAATTAATGATCAAAAATGTGGTTTGACTCAAAATCATATTTTTTGATAACGAATGATAAGATCAATGATTTTACACCTTTTCAAATTTCATCTCTCCCTTCCCCCAAAAAACTGATGGTGGGATCCTCACACATGTAAGTGAAATGATATAATCAACCTTATATTTCAATTTTTTTTAATTTTCTATATTTTTTATTTTTTGAAATCTATTCTAAGGACGAATTTAACTTCTATCACCTCACCACACATGATCAAAAATTATTTTTCTAGAGAGTTGTTATTTTTTATCACCCCAAAAACAACAAATGTTTTTTCAAATTTTTCCAAATAAATTGAAAGAGTGTTGAAAAATAAAATATAATGAAAGATGTCATGACCCCTACGCATACGCTAATCAAGAATCCCCAAATAAAATAACCATAATAATGTATATCCTGGTACACCATAATTGACATCACCCAAACTTATTTTTTTTAAATCATGAAAACAATTTAGTATAAGGTAAAAATAGATAAAATATCCATATAAAAAATATCAATTCTTAAAAAGGAAATTCTAGTCTTAAATAGGATTAAAAAGGATTAATGCAATGGGGGTCTCAATACAGGGGCTAAAAAGATAATACCTTAATCATTTTAAATGATATTTTGTTGTTTCATAACTTTGATAACACGCATTGAATGTTCTTGAAGAAAACATGCATGTATTTATCCAGAAATATTCTTTTTTTTCACATATTTCTCTATCAAATTTATTTTCTATTAAATTTAAATACATGAAAAAATATAGTCATGTGGAGTTTATGTCTCCTAGTTTTATAGATTAAAGAATAAATCAATTTCAGGGCATGTAATTTGATGTTATATATCTAAAACCATTTATATGTGCAGAGTAAAATAGAATATTATAGAATAAAAAATTGTAATCCCCTTGAAATTGGAATTTCAATAATGGTTGTGTAGGTTCTTACCTACATCATCATTTTCATTCAACTGAATATTGTTTCCTAGGGTCATGATGGTCCTGTAAAAATATTATAAACATGTCAAATCACATGCCATAATCAATTAAATTTTTAAATATTATGAGTGAGAGAATACACACAAATGATAACATAGAAAAATAATAGAAAACAAAAAACTCAGGTTGCCTTCTGAATGTGCTTTTGTTTAACATCATTGGCACTACCTTACCTCCATCATCTTTAGCTCATGTCATAGATGAATGAAATATTGGTTCTTATTTGGGGTCTGTGAATGGTCTCAATTGTTTCTTGTCCCCATTGGGAAACCCTTATCATTATTCGATAAATAGCTTGATTCTTACTGATGGTAGAACTTTTATGTCATCAATTGGGCCCATCCACCATTTCTTCTACAATGATGATGAACTTAATAGATGTTCATAAACAATCCTCACATACTTTACTTTCTCCAATGTTTCGGAGACGGTCTCTCCATTGGTGTTAGCAGTCATGCTCTTCAACTTACCTTCCTCCTTTAGTTGAACATATTATTCTTGAAAAACATCATATAATTCATGTAACTCTTCAATATGAAGCTATATCCTTATCTTCGTCTGTTTATCTTTCTCTAAAATCATCATCATCTTTCACATTATAGTTATTAATTACCTGGTGGATGTTGAAACTCACATCATCACTTCCAACTTTCAGATAGAGTTATTCATTCAATATATCAACCAGCGTATGCCTTGTTGCTAAAAATGGCATTCCAAAATTGTGTTGATTTCTATCCTCCTCCATATCAATCATTAGAAAGTCAATAGGTAATTATAAAACTTTTACATTAATCTGGATGTCCTCAGTTAGTTTTCTTGGTTATTTAATAGTTTAGTCAGATAGTTGAATATATACTCTAGTAGTATTTTGTCCATCTAGTTCAAAACTCATGAATGTAGTGTAGGAAAAGATATTGAAACGTCCTCTTAAGTCACAGAAATCCTTCCCAAAGATGATATTTCAGATAAATATAGTAATTGAAAAGATGACTTGATCCCTATGATAGTTGGGAAGGTCATTTGATACCATTACAAAATACTCTCATGTTAGTGGGATGGTAAGAATTTTTTATAGTTTCTTCTTGTTTCATAACAACTCTTACATGAATTTTTCATATGTGGGAATGTTCACAAGAGCCTCTACAAAAGATATATTAATATGATTTTTTTTTAATTTTCAGTAATCATACATCTCGGTAAGATGTTCATTTTCTGTTCCATACATTCTTGAAAATGAATACTTGTCATGTAGTGAGGTGTCTATTCTTCTTCTTCTTCAGATAGTTTCTCTCATAAATCTTCAACATAATTTTCATTTTATTCCACTGGTGGTCATCCTGGAAATTCTATGCCACATTATTTTTTTCCCCACTTTTGAGCTTTGTATCCTACAAATATTCAAATTGGAATTCATAAGTGATTCCATGATACTCTCCACATATTTTCTCTCTATGTTGATTGGTGATTTGGTTAAATTAATGCTGAAAATTATAAAATTTGTCCTTTTGGTGGAATCTTCTATTATTTCCTTTATTGTAACCCTAGAAGTTTTCTTCAATATTACTAATGTCTCCTCCGACGTATGGACCTACCCTACCAGTCTAGTCCCCTACTATTCTTGTTGTTGGTACCCTTGTGTCCTTTTTTGATAACCTTATAATTTTCGTTGTTGAGATCTCCAGTACTAGAATTGATAACAATTATTTTAGTCATCACGATTATTATCTTTAAAATGCATAAATATGGGGTTTTTCTGAGTTCATATCATTATTTCCAACTTTTTTGTCAACAAATCCAGTTTTGCTTCCATCTATAAATTATTTTTTACTACATGAACTCTTTCTATGGAATCCCTTTCTCTTGAAAGTGGAATCTAATGATTTTAATATCTTCCAAAGGATGTATCTAATATTCAGTGATTTATTCATTAAGTATTTTCCACCTACAGTGTCAGGAATTTACATGTTTACCTATGAGAAACCCTTATAAAATGAGTGTATCATTATCCCCAACTATATTCCAAAATGAGTACATTTCCATGTCATGTCATTATAATATTACCATGAATAGTATAATGATTCATCTTAAAATTTACAATAGTTTAGAATGTTAACCAATATATATATATTTATTTTGATATTGAAATGAATCAGTTGAGGAAGTTTAATTATAACCCATCCCATTTAGTGATGTAATGACTATGAAATCTCTAAATCCAGTATCAAGCTCGATCTTGCATGGAAAATCGAAAAGGTTGAATTCTTACCACATCACTTGAGACATTCGGGAATCTAAAGGTGTCATAGAGCTTGGGAAAATCACTCAAATTCTATTTCAGATATTCATACAGAAGTACTATGAACTTTATGATAATTTGATATCATTTTGAAGATAATTTTCAACATATAGATGGTATTTATAGTGACAAGGGGTTCTAGGATGCTTTATTGCAATCCTATAAACGGAAGATGCCCGTAGTGAGAGAGCATTTGTAACCCATGATTTCCTTGAAGAATTTGATTTAGATCTGCCCCTACAATTTCTATTTCTTTATTGAACTCCTGGCTTGGTTCAGACATGTCTTATTAGTCAATTATTTATTTTTCCTTCGATCTCATGTTGTTTTTGTTCCTGAATAGAATTGAAACCCATAAAAATATCAACAAAGAATATCCAACGTAAAATTTGGAATTAAAAAAACAAAACAAAATTTAAAAATTAAAATCCTAAAAAAATTAAAACTATACCATCACGGTAATAGTTCTAGTTCAATTACCCCTTAGGGAATCATAAACTCCATATAGTAAAATGAAAAACGAAATTTATAAACTCAAACTATCTTACTCGATTATTTAGGAATGCAGTAAAGTGAATGTTCAGGGTCGAAACCATAGAGACAGAGAAATTAATTTGAATGTAATTTTTAATGATATAATTAAATAAATTTGTGAGAGAATATTGGTTCAATTTGATTTTATGAAATAAAAATAAAAATTCAAAGTAGATTCAATTATTTGTGTTGTAAATATATTAGGAAAGCATGTGGGTGTAATGTAATATAAGGATTTAGGTGAAATTATATTTTACAATATAGATTTATTCATGAATTTGTGTGATATTTGAGATGAGATTGATCCAATGGTAATGATATACTCTATTTAATGGGGTAATATTCTATTTCACATGGTCTGATAATATAGGATTTTTTGGAATCGATTTTTCCTTAACACCATATTTAAACATGATTTCCCCTAACGATGACAATGGTCATTCCATATTTAGGGATGTCAGTTGTAAAAATAAATTGTTCCTTTTTAATTCTAATATCAATGTTCACTATAAAAAGAAAATAAAGAGACTAGGAGTTAACGAATGAAATTATACAACCCAAATAAATTATTTATAAATATAATTAATTAGAATCCCAACATCCCCTTTAGTTACATCACCCAAAAAATTCTGTGATTAACCCCTCATCATAGCGATGATAGGCTTAGAAGTTAGGATGAAAGAAAATAAATGCATTAAAAATAATGAACTCACCGAGGCTATAGCATCTTGCTCTAACTTTGGTCTCTGGCTAATTTTAAATTCTCTAAAGAAGTAGCCAACACAACTATTTATTGGACTCAATTATCGTTTTCCAAACCTCCATAAAAAATTTACATAGGATAAACTCTATGTACATGTGATCCTATTTTAGTGAATCCCCATTACACTTGTGTGGATCTCAACTGTGATATTTTAAATTTTATAACCTATAATATTTGTACAACAGATATATATTGTGTACTAATTATCAGTGTTTCATCCATGTTTGTGAGAATATTGCACCAATATCTTCGTTAGTTTGATGTTTGACTGTTGCCACGACGTGTAATAAAGGTACACATCATGTAAATGACATTAAAAGCATGTATTAATGCAAAAACATATCATGCGGCATGTCACGACATGTCCAGCAGCATGTAAATACCTGAAACTACACATCATGTACTCTCGTTCCATGACATGTTATGGTTCTGCTACAGAATTTCTAGATTCCTTCACTCTCAAAAATCTGGTGTTGCATTGTTTCAATTCACCCATTGCGTGAATTTCCATTATGCTCCAAAATCCATATCATTTCATTCGGTTTTTCAATATTCAATTATTCCTACTATAAAAACATAAAAAAAGATAAAATTATTACAACATGGTATGATTTATCAACTAAAAAAATTCATTTATTAAAACACCCATAAATATATTCATGTAATATAGTTATCAACATTGTTTTCTAGAATTAATTAATTCCATGAAATGTTCAAAAAATTATAGTATTTGTAGCCAATTTTTTATATTAAATTCTATGATTTTTCAATAATTAATTATTACATGTTACTTGAGTTATAAATGATTCATCAATTAATCGATTTACCTTTAAAATAAATAAATATAATAATTATAAATTCATGAATATTTTGAATTATAATTTTAGTTTGTTCAAATGATACTCTCATGTTTTGGTCCTGGTATTTTAGGATGATAATGACATGATTAATGAGTATATTTAATTACTCATCCTACTGGTGGTTTATTGAAAAAATGCATTCAAGGTCGCATATTTTGTGTTTCATAATCATTAAAAATAAATAATTAATGATAACTATGAATGTGGATATCTATTCAATCCATTTAATTATTTTACAAATTTTATTATTAATTAATAAAACAATGTATTTGAAATTGATCAATGTCATTATTTTTAACATACAATTTGAGTAATAAATTAAATATTATTATCCCCATATCAATTTATTTGATTTTAATTCTTATTTGGACTGACACCACTAGGAATAGTATAATAGATTCACGGATTGGAACATTTTTAAATAATTATTACTCTCTAATACCTTCAATTTTGTAATACACATTTTATTTAATAAGATCATTATTCATTTGCACATTTATTTTATTTTATTTTTCAACACATAATTTTTTTTTGTAATAATATTTTTATTCTATCTCTTCACACGAACCATTGTATTTCCCTTTTTTATTTGATCATGTTATGCTTTAATGGCCTAGATAATTGAATATATTTTTATATTTTATTCAAATAATATTGGAACCAATTGAGATGAAAATGTTTTCTTCTAAATATTCTACATTTTTTAGGTATTTGTATACTATTTATTTCACATGAAATATTCAATTAATCTACTTCATCTCTACTTTTATGCTTGTGGATTAAATATTGATTACCATCACCTATATACTAATATTATTATTCAAATTAAGATTCATATTCATAAGTTTTTCAATGAGGTTCCCCAATTTTAATGCCATGATATTCATTATCATCATATATTTCTTCAAGTTATTATTCCCATGGACTATTTACAAACATTTATCCAATTAGTGTCGCATCCAAACTCATAATAATTTGTTAAGTCTGTTATTGAAGTTATTGACAATTATTTTTGGATAATAACAACAAGATATTAATTTTTATTATATCACCATACTTTCCATGGGTGTTTTATTTATTCGTTTTGAATCACTTTTATAAATATGTTTTAAAATATTTTATATTTTTTCTATAAATTTGTGTTGTATCTCGTATGGTTGCACCTAAACTTTTATGCTATGAAAAATAAGTATTTTAATATATATGTCCAATTGAAATTCATATTTAAAATATTTTATTAAAAAATTTATTAATGACGTTATGAATTTTTTATATTATTTAATATTTAATTTCATCATTCAATAACTCCGTTTTTACCATTCTGTCTAAGGATCCATATTTGATTTTTATCATATTTACATGAGAAATTATCCACCACAATTGAAATATAAATTATTCCACCACCCAATAAATATTTTTTATCGTCCTTTTATACTAATTTTTATTATCTCATGTATCATATGACAAATACCACCACCTTTTTATAAATCATGAACCAGATACATGTTATTATCTATTAATCATTAATTAAAAATATATAATCAGTTGAAAAACTATTCCATTTTTTATCAATGAAATCAAAACATCCTTAGGAATCATAGCATATTCATCAAATCCATATCAATTATTTCATTGTATGAAGTAAAATTTATCAATCCTTTTATAAATTATTCCCAAGCCTTTTTTTACATCCAATTAAAAATGTCATATAATTTTTCAATTATGTGTAATGATATTTCCTGTTATGTTTATTAATAAATCTAGGGTAATAATACCACAACATATTGTATTCTAAAATGGTAAAGAAATTTATATTTACACTATTATCCATATGATATAGATTATTATTTATCATTATTTCTTGAATCCAATTTTCTACATATTTCATTTTTTAAATAAATCCCCCATAATAAAAAATTATCACTATTTTAGGTCGCATAGCTTACTCGAGAACAAGTATTTAAAATATATTTCATCCAAAAATATTATATCTGTGTTCTTTTACACATCTCTAGGTGTCTTTCTCCAATCTCGAAATTTGATCTTAAAAAATTATTATTTAAAAAAAGTGATATATTACACTGATTAATAGAATGTTTGTCCATGAAAGGAAATTTTACTTGATATGAGATGAATAATGATGCTCATTAATGACCAACATCTAATGGTATATTAATGAAACATTAATATAAAAGTGGCATGGTTACAAACAAGTCATTAATGACCCTTCATTAATGATCCTCATCATTTCACCACTACATCATTGTCCACTACGCAACGGTGTGGAAAAATATAATATCATTCTAAAATATATTTAATTATTTTATTTAAAATGTTTAAAAATTAACATTTCCATATGAACATTGCTGGTCAAACATAAACTTCACCTAAGAGAATCCCAGTACGGTGAGTACAACGATGCCCTCATATTTCAAATCCGACAATCGGTTCAAATGATAAAAATTCATGCATGCACATTTTCTGAACATACCTTAAAAAAGTTAAAAAAATGTTATGGGATTATCGAGCCTTGAAATCACAAGACTTCAATGCGTCCGATCATGAAATAATTTTATATAATTATAAGCATTACAGTAAAATTCTGTGACATTAGAAAAATGGTGCTTGTATCATATAGAAATGTGTTTTGGTTTCCCTTCCATTCTTGAGTCAGATATCAAGATATAATCACTGACTATGGTATATCAGGATAACTTTTTGGATGAATCAGTTTTGTATGATAGCTAGGATTCACCATCAAGATCATATGTAAGATCCCCTTAGTGATGAGGTGTTGATATAGGGAAAAAATCTGTATATGTCACATTCCTGTGGTTCCCCAACCATACCACCACCAGTAGAGAAGCACATGGTACCTATAGTACCAACTTTTGAGGTGTACAAGACGAGAGTACTTCATGAGTTTTAGTGAAAGATACCCCCTGGGTCGTAGGTGATATTGAACAAGAGGCAACTAAAGATTGGCATGAGATGATGAGTTAAGTTTTCCATCTAATTCAAAAAATACTAGATTATATGGTGGTCATGGAGATGAGCCTTCTCTATGTATCAGCTGGATGATAGTGGGGGTTAGTGACTGAATTTTATGATGTGGATACACTAGAATTGTTAAAGCAGGTTCCCCTATTAAGAGAGTAGTTCTATCTACCTATACTAAGGGAGGTACATACCTATAATCTTTTACAGCCACAATTGGGAAGCCCGACATTAGCTGAGTGTTATTTGAGGTTTAAAAAACTCACTTACGACTTGATGGATATGGTTTTTGATTGGTTATTTTGGGATCACATATTTTGGTGATCGATCCATAGATACAACATAGATAGTTTTAAACCTCTATTCATTTTTTCATATGTTGTGGTTATATATAGGGTTTTGGTGGTTTACACTTTCTTGGTTAATCAAACACAACTAGGGGTTCCCATTAGTCGGAACACATGAGTAGAGACATCATCATTAGGGATATGGCATTAGTCTCATGGGCCTTTACATGTATGAAGCTTTAGAAGGATGTCCCACGATAGAGGATTTGTAGTTTGGGGCTCACATGGTTGGTCAAATTAGATAAAATAGAGGCGGTTTTCCCCTTTTTATAGAATTTTTAATCATTCTTGAAATTTTCCAAATAATAATATGGCTAATAGAGATGTTTTTTATTGTTCCAAAGTAGAGACAGTGACAGGAATAGATAGGTCTATATGGAAGCGGATATGGATGAGGAGATGGGCACGTAATAGGAGGTGGTATAAAATTTGACATGTTACAACTACCACCACATGGTTTCCCATTCTAGGATCAGGGGCATGGATTAAAATGGAGGGTATATCATCTGAAAATCAAACTTTATGACCCAAAGGCTCCATGAATTATACAAGGTATTTTCTGTGACATTACTACATTATATGTAGTGATGATAGAAATAAGTTCTAGACATTTATTTCATATAACATATGTATTTCTAGGATTAGATATTTTGTTTAATCTCTTGGATTGACCCTTATGATTGGAGAATTTTATTGGACATGGGTAATTGATCAAACACTAGTGTTGACTATGTTAAATGACTCTTGTAGGTTAGAGCTTTAGTTGGAATCTCTTTGAATTAGTGATGATGCTTAAGGAAATCATTTTATGTATTGATAGGCTATCCACATCTCATTCCCATATTTGATGTTTCAGATAGATGAAGTGTTGTGTCCACATTAATAGAACAATGTTATCATTATTTGGTGAAAAAGAAACTCATGTAGTGAAATGTTGACTCATGCATTGGAGGGTGAAGTTAATTAATCGCATATTGTCAAGAATGACCCTTGGTGCAGTGGGTGTTATGATTTTTTAGTTTCCTTTAGTGGTGGCCGATTATGAGGATGTCTAACATGATTATGTTCATGTCTTACCTCTCCTCTATGAGATAGAATTATGCAATTCTCTACACCCTGATACAACATTTTTATATATTCAATCATATTAGTGGGTTCTCGAAGACCATCATGAGCTAAGGGTGTAGATGGGGGACTTTTAGAGGAAGTTCTTTTTTAGAACATGCTTTTTCACCCTTGGAAGCCTTATTTTTGTTCCCCAAAGAGTCAAATGAAATATTTAGGTTATGGGTTGAATAATGGTTCTTGAAATAGGGAATTATGAATGAAATGTATCCAATACATAGAATTGATGACCTATTTTTATGGGCACGATGGGCATGATGGTTCCTCACTGTTGTCCATAGGTTAATATTTCACCAATTATGAGTACATGATGAGAATATACCAAGGATGAAATTATTATGTCACTGCGGTAATTATGAGTACTGGGTGACACACATTGGCATAATGAACAACCAAATAGTCTTCATGGGACACATGAATTAGATTATTAAGTATTTCCTTGACCAGTTTGTGGTTTTCTTTATAGACGATATCCATGTATACATGGTTTCTGAGGAGGATCATGTGAGACATTTTAGGATGATTCTAGACGTACTATGATATTACAAAAATTATCATATGATCTCAATGTTTTAGTTCTAGGTTCAGATGGTCCACTTTTTGGGAAATTACATCTTAGTAGATGGAGTTGGAGTGGACTCTGAAAATAATGAGGTACATTTTTCTTGCGATCCACCCAAGTGTATGACGGAGGTATGGATATTCTTAGGGTTGGAATGCAATTAAAAATGATTCATACCTAGTTTCTCTAGAATATCAACACCCATTCCAACATGGACCCAAAAGGGAATCAAATTCACATAGATGGAGATTTTCCAGAAGGATTTTCCTAAGTTGAAGTAGAGATTTAAAACTGATTCCATCATGATATTTATAAATGAGGGTTTTGAGTTAGTACTGTTTTAGGAAGAATCTATAACCATTCTTCGTTATGTTCTAATCCAGGGGAAAGAGGTAATTTCTTTACGTTAGTTGATACAACATGAAGAGAATTGTGTGACCCATGGTCTTCAGTCAAAATCGGTAGTCTTCTCATAAAGTAGGTTGAACTCCACTAGATTGTAGAGGTTTTTATCATCTATTTGGACCACAGTAGTCTGAATTATATATTCTCTTAGGAGTATTATTTCATGAAAATGAGGGGATGGCTGGAGATCCTCAAGGATTAGGATATATATGATATCAATAATCATGAGAAGTGTATCATGTTAGAACATAATCTTAGTATATGATATTGTTCATAGATTTTGAACAAGGAGACTGGGTAGTTGACCGCATTGTAGTTATCATTCATGGATGGAGATGGAGTATTATACCTCTAGTCGAAGGTTGTTGAACCTATAGTCATACAGTGAGTCAGAGAGTCTCATCATATTGATGTCGACTATGTGACCTTACATGCTAATATATCAACCAATCATAACATTTGTGGATTTTATGAAGGTGGGGAGAATTTCGTTATTTTAAAAGGAAACATGATGTTACTAGTGATTTTCCAGAATGATGTTTGTAGATATTTTATATGTATCATTTGGTGGTACATCTAGGTGTGGAAATGATGTACTAGGAGCACCTAAGAAGGTTTTGATGGCCAAGAATGATGAACAGAGTTATTGGGTTTGTCTCTCGATTCATTAATTGTCATCAATTGAAAGAAGATCCCCATGTTCAGTAGGATTTTCTCCACACCTTATAGTACCGTATTGTATATATGAAGGCATAACCATATATATTTTAATGGGATTTCCACGTATTCTATGGGGTATGATTATATATGGATGATCATATAAAAACTCCCCATGTCATCCCACCTCTTATCTATTCATGAGAAATTTTTAGTAGAGAGTATGGGATGCCTCTACATATATGAGGTCGTCTAACTCCATAGAGTTACATTAATGATAAACTTTTACCTTGATTCATTCTGAATATATAAGTTATATACTAGATTATTGGATGCATTTTGGACTCAATTATTCATGAAAACTACAATTCACCTCCAAACTGATGGATAGACTGAGTTGATCATTCATCCTCTGAGGGATATAACTTGAGATTGCATGTTGGGATTTGGTTATTGTTTTGAGGTTCACCTACCACATGTGAGGTTTGTGTATAATAACAATTTCTATTCCACCATCAGAATAGAACCATTCGATACATTACATGGGAAACCCTATAGGTCACAAATTCTTTATACTAACCTAGTAGAGTTAGCACTCACGAGCGCAATATTGTTGTGAACAATGACCAAGAAGGTGAAGATCATCAATGACTGGATTAACACTACATATATCCATCGTATGTCTTATACAGACTTATGACAATGGCCTTTGGGGTTTCAGAAGGGTGACAATTTGTTCTAATAGGTTTCACCTCAATGTGGATTACATATATTTGTCAGGGGAGTAATGATATCACCAAGATTCATTGGCCCCTTCCAGATAATATGTACCTTTGGAGAGGTTTCATAACTCATAGATCTACCTCTATAGTTAGTCTATGTACACGAAATCTTACGTTGATCATAGCTGAGGAGGTACGTGAATGACCGATCACACATTATCATTGCAATATTTTGTTCATTGAGAATTGAGATACCATTGTTGAGTACTTAGTAGAGATCGAGTATTATCATGAAAATATACTTATTTTTTGAGAGATTTATTTATTGTGTATTAGGTGGTAGCACGATAATCATCAAAAGTAAACATGGTAATGGGGTGTTTAGATTAATTATAAGTACCCAAAAACCATTGTCAAGATATTTCTTTGGATTTTTGATATGTAATGCCCCATGTGAGGAGAATGTAGTTACTCATATTTTCCATGTATTTTTTTTAAATTATTTTTGATATAATACACGGAGAGGTCATGTGATTTTGAAACCCAATGTTCTGGGAATAAATTTTTGAAATATAACAAACATATTAAATTGAACACATGTACGATTTTATATAAAGAGGGAATAATTTATATAAAGATTTCCAGATCAGAAATCTAAGTGCCCAATTGAGTTCAAAACAATTGTATCATCCATTTCATGACGTAAAAGTATTTGACATATGGTGTTTGGAGAAAATTATTCTCATTTATGAAATGAATAAAATATATAATTTTTTTATTTTATTTTGTTAATGAATAGATATATTTTTTCATAAATAGACTATTTTAATGAAATTACCAGTTTATCTTTATAAACTTATATAAGTAGGAGAGCCTATGAAGATGTTTTTGGAGGAACTCTCTCAGATGAATGAAAACTAGATCATAGATTAGTGATCGACGTGCAACATAATCCAATGATCTCTCCAATGACAATATCGTCACATCATTAATCATCATCAGTTGATCAAAATTGAGGTAGAACATTGTTTGAATTGTTTTAATTACTCATTAATGGTTTCTATGATGAAAACGAATTAATAGACCAATATATTTATTTATGGATCAATCATTTAGTTGGATTGTATAATTAAGTGGTTTTATTGGAAAAAATTTATTTTTATGTAAATTTTTCTTGTATTAATTATTAATTATAATGAAAATGTATCTGGGTTGAAATAAGAATTTATTGATCAATTTACACTGTATTTTTTATGTTTTTCCCCCATGATTCATCATTCTTCATGGGTACACTTTGTTTAACATTTGGTTCAACATACCCTCTCGAATTGGTCATTATGCAACAATGTATAGTTGCAAAAATCTAGTATTTTTTCTCAAGGATTGGAATGACATGATAGTGGTGAAATGATGGATATGGAGGTAGATTCAATGCTTTTGGATACCTGAATTTATTTTCTTCTTCATGGAATAAGGAATGAAAAATGACGCTGATTAGTGAAAGGATCGAAGGGCTAGAATCTGGAAAAAAAGTCATGGTGAGCTTAATCTAGATTATATCCATGATTTTAGGAAATATATAAGATATATTTCATAGAAGAGGCTACACAAGAAATTGGTGAAGGGTGAAAGAGGGTTTCTAGAAAAACCATGATCCACATGGTGTGTAATCCCTGATTTAACTGCACGTGGGTCCCTCGTAATAGTGACTAGGGTTTCAAGAGAGTGTTATGGATCAGATGGTATGTGACCTCTTCCTATTGTATTTAAAAGTACCTTGTAGTGTTCACAGACACTAATTAGGGAACACGGGAATAGGCACATCATTTAATCCCACATAGACAAATATTGGCTATGTGTACAATGACATACCTATGTAATAGTACATTGGCAGAGTACATGGGCAGCTTCATGATGTTTACAATTACACCAACATGGACATGGGTTTTTTACAGGGGCATGACCCAGGGTTTAAGGGACATGGAGTGTACCCTACAATGCATCTTGTACACTCCTAAAGATGACTTCAATCCCTTGTTATATATACCATGGACATGTTTTGTTATGGTGTGTTACCCATATCCATTCAACGAGGGTTGGTATGGTATCATTTCCAACATATAATAAATTGATCCCATCAGTATGAATTATTGAATATAGTTGTTGGAATCCTTCCATGAGATATAGAGTGTGATCCTTTAGGCACCTTTGTGCCCTAGGTGAAAATCATGGTATCATCATGAACAACACTACACAAGCGTTGATCATACACATAATAGATTAATCAAGATAAAGTTATTGTAATACCTGATGTCCATGGGTTTATCCTTATCTTTATATCATATCTCTTGATGACTTCTGTGTGTACTTTCAATGGAATTAATCAATGATCGTGACCTCTCTGACAGACATCAGCAGTTCTATCAGACAATAGAGTTTTTTCATCTTTATGAGTTCATTATAGAACCATCAAGTTATAATCCCAGGCATGTATTATGGTGGGGACTTACCCATTGAATTTTTGTCCTATCATGAATATCTTGATATTAATGTTACATTTAATGTATAAATATACATATAATAGAAGATTATTTTAATGGTTAATTATTTTAAGGTGTCCTACTGGGTTTTTTATACTCACACCTACAATGGCATTTCCCGCACATGTCATGACCTACCCAGTTGATCGACCTTCTCAGTGAGTCATTGATGAACCAAGACCATATAGTTCATAGTGAGACTAGAAAAACCAAGGTGTGTTCCTATGATATCTTGATTGTAGTCCCCAATATTACATTCTGGTTGAGGATGTTTTTTGAAACATTATGGTAGGATATTTTTTCCTCTTTACTTTCCATAAAATTCCATCATACACATATTATCGGATTTTGTTGTATGCGTGGATATTTATTTAGTTGTTTTTATATTTTAGCATTTTTTGGTATTGGAGATGTGTGTGTGTTTGTGTAGGTAGATAGGTTATTTCCTCCCACGTTAGTGATATTTTTACGTAGAGATAGTCTCATGCCCTTGCCTTATTGGTGGAGGGATTGAAGATTCACAGCATTGTACCCACTAGGATGGGTCGTGAAATCTAGCATAGTGGGTGGTCATCATGTAAAAATTCCATATAAAATTTAATCAATAAAATATGAACAATGTGTAGAAATAAGTAAATATTTTTATATTTCACCCTATCAAAGAATGTGCATCAATAAATACAAATCTCCTAGATGTATTGGATTTATCCATTAGGGATCCCCCCTATAATGGAGATGTAATTTTATGGCTCCCCACAGAGCCCAATGGGGTGAATATGAGAGAATTTGACGATTTATAGTGATTTCATGAGAATTATTATTATCTACCTTAGTAAATTAATTTATTATACTTTCCTTTATATTATTAAAATTTTATATAAACAGCTAAGTGTAAAACCAATCTCTCATTTCATGCATGGGTAATGATTTACATATTTTAGATGAATTGTTGAATATAATATAATTTTTGTTAATTTTATTGTCGAATATTTCATTATAAATGATTAATTATTCTCATGTGTTGATTATTTGTGAGGGGTCATAGTAAAAATACCCTCTATGCCAACATTATCACACATCCAGAATTCATAATAGCTTTATACTAAGGTATGTTCTAATACAGCCAAATACATTTTAGATCATGAACTGGATTAAATAGCCTTCTACATCATTTTCTATAGTTTACAATCCACATTTCTGGGAAACTAAATAGACTAAATTATGGAGATTAAAATAATCCTTGATCATGATGAGTCAATATACTTACAAAAATATATTATCATTAGATGGATGTCACCCATAATGGACTATCTCTAATGTGAGAGTCTTTTATGAGATCAAGATAAAAAATTATAGGACTGAATATGGGTTGTGAAATTCATCCTATAGTACTGCATAAATTTAAATAAGGTACTCTAAATGTGTTGTTAGATGAAGATCTCCTTTGATCCATTAAATTAGGAGAAAACCCCCTACTATAAAAGATTTTCATATAGGTGAATGCAGAATCATCAGTCCAGAGTCTTGATTTTACATTAAATTAATAGAGTTGGAAAATGATTTAAAAAATTATACATGTAATCTTGGATTTTTCCAAGTTCTTACATGGTTTATTGTGATACAAAAAAAAATTCATTCATCACCTCATAGATATATTAACTAATACCAAGCACACATTTTCATTTTATTTTTAAAGAATAATTTTCTAGGGATAATATTAAATAGTTATATCTAGTTAGTTAAAATAAATGCATACTAGAATTAACGTCATCTTGAAAAAGTTTGAGGCTATATACCTAAATGATGTCAGAGAAAAGGTGATCATTAGTTTAGTAAATTCCATTAGTAACATTATATTTTATTTAACATACAAAATATTAAAGGAAAATGTAACCGTTTTTTCTTATTTCAATTTCAAAGGGATGTATCAGGAATTTTGAAATGGGTATTACTAGTTTTTTCTATAGTAACATAGTGGTAAATAGAAATATTTTTTATTTTAGTAAGTCCATGTTTAATATCTTTTATAATATGGTGGGTAGAGAAAAAAAATCCTAGATAGATAAACTCATTCAATCCTTTTGTGATTATTACATAATAACCTCGAATGATAAATAAGAAACCACATATTCAAATGGGTTTATAATTGTGGTTGTCCTACTAATTGAAATACTTCATCCATTCACTCAAATTAATATCTAATATTTACTCTCCAATGATGATCAATCCCATTAGTGACTCAATGAGTTGGATAAAATTTATGAGAATTTTTTCCACTTTCTACAACCTAAAAATCAATTATAATGTGTTTTTATAAACATTCAATAAGAAGTTTGACCACTATTCAATCCTATAATGATAATAGTTGACAAATCTCAATACTATATTGATACTATAGAAGAATGAAAAAATAAGTATACAGAATTAAGAGCGACCATGATCCAAATATAATGTGTAACTCAAGAGATTCTACACCATGATCATAATGGATTGAGATAATATTATTCCGATAACTAATTATATGTTTATGAATAATTATTTCCCATAAAATCACAATGGGTTCACCTATAATTTTATTGAACAAGACATTAATTTAGAGTGTGTTACATCCCAAATTTAAGGTGTTAAATTTCATGAAACATATCATTATGGTAATACGTGAAACTGAATAGAACATATCCTCACAAGAAGATGTTAAACTACATGTATTAACTATAACTAAAAATTGTATTACATGAATTCCATTATAAATTAAATTAAACTACATATAATATGTCATGGTCACATGAAAAAATTTTATGTGACATGAGTCTTTTTTGCGTTATACTAAACTACATTAGTAAAGGACCATTTTGTATAACACAAAAATTGATCAATGTGGTCAAATTTATAGAACCTATATTTATTATGAATGAGTCCTGTATATATTAGATTATTAATAATACAATTAATTTAACAATCATATATGATATGGAAACGTTTCTTCTATCGCTGAAATCTCATATTATTTATTAGTTCTCAACTCAATCTAGAATGATCCAGGACAACATAGTTGTCACTATTTCCTGAGGGCCATTGACAATAAAACACCACTCCAATATGAATGTGCATTTTCTATATAGGGTTTATATATAAATATAAATGTGTTTTAATTCATATTATTTCATGATTTGTAATGATTCCTTGACCTATAATCTTATCCAAAGCTATAAATTCCAATAATTCAACCCTATTCATCCTATTGTTTTGGACCCCCTCAATCACATAATGCTTCCCTTAATATGTTTCACTTGATGGTTTTGGACCTATGATGAATCTATTTTGATTTTGATCCTACCCTCTGAAAATACATAATGAAAAACATTCTATAAAATGATTAAAATACCGGGCCATCATCCAAGCTGTATAACTATATATTTCACAACATATACATCTGGGCCTTATGATATTATATAATACAACATTTTTCCCATGGAATATGACATAAAAATTCACAAAAACCACCCCCCATGAAACTATGTCTCATTTGATGTAAATAATTATCCAATTGTGTCTTATTTATCACATTGATCATGAATCAGAAGAGTTTAGAGTTTTGTATTGATTACCACAATTAGAAAAGTTTTTATGTATCATTTTTAACATTGCAGATCTCAATCATAGTCATATATTGTAAAAATTCCTTATTATATATTTTCCAATGGAAATATATCAATCTATTTTGGAGGGTATATAAGACCTATAATCCTTACATGATATCAAGATTCTATTTTGTGTTTCTATTTGGTCTTCCCTTCATCTATAATTGGGATGACATTGAAATAAAATTCATCATATTAGAATTACCAATGACTCAATTGTTTTTGTTTGAGAAGAAATATTCAATTCTAGACTACCATTCCTTGAAACATTCTAGATCAAAAAAAATTCTCCACATTGTCTTGGTTAGATTTGTATCACCCAACCTTGAAAGGTTCACTCTCCTTTATCAACAATAATATAAGGTGATAATATTTTTCTAGTATATTATAAGAGAAATATGTGTATTTATTACTTCCATTCAAGGATACAAGGTTATTCTTGAATATTTTATCTCATTTCCTAGATACAAATAAATACTTAATACATTAGTACATCATTGTTTTTGGAACCCCTATTTTCGTATCAGTTGGCCCTTCACAGAGTTTTCATAAAAACTTAATGATTTCCTTTTACTTTTCTAAAAAATATTTTTGTAAATCCTCACATACGAATCTCCCCATCATATATTCGTAAACTAAAATGTATATGATTTATTATTATGGGTTACTAAAAAAATGTCATGGAAAATCGTACAATATTTTGAATAAAATTTATTTGTACACGTGGTGGGGTCTATCCTCCTCAACATATGAGATAAATTAGTCTAATGGTCCTAAAAGTATTTACTTGTCCCTATATCTATGATTTATAAATATTATTCTAGGAATAATAAATATTTTAATCATTATGGGGGTATTTTATAATAACCACATATTTTGTGACTCCTATTATAAAATTATGGTTACTGATTCTTGGATCTCTTATTATGGGACCAAACAAAAACTCCCATCAAATTCAATTATCCTACATTTGATAGATCTATAGAGGGCTTACCATATCATTATTTATCTACATAAAAATTATCATTCCCATAATGTAATTCCCTTAGACATATAATAACTGATGTAGTGTGATTCAATCATAATTTGACATGCAGTGACACATAGATTTCCCATCTAATTCTCTACTAAAAATCCCCTAGTGTTTGATTGCTACTATATGTATGATCTATACAGGTAAATCTAGTTTCCCTTAACATGTCTGTAAATAATATGATTCAATATTTAGTCATGTAGAATTTTGTTTGGTTAATGAAATTTTTCAAGTGGATGTACATCCATAAACCTATTATTAGGTTAAAATGTCCCAAATTCATGAAATTTGAGCCTTAGATGAACAAGTATAATCATTTTAGAATATCATCCTTCTGGGAGGATGAATAAATTTAAAAACAATTGGCCATACTGTAAATTCATTAAATATTTCTAATTTATGAAACAAGACTGGGTTATTCTACACGATATCCAAATCCATGTATGGTGGAACGAATCACATAAATATGTAATGGGAAAAAAATTCACTTTTGTTTCTGAAGACTCAATCTCTTAGACTCTCTAAATCTATGATCATATAAAAACCGTAAATGTGAATAATGGATATTCTTGGGGTTTATCTATATATAACACCATTAAAAGAAATATAATTCCACTCCATTTCATTTAAGGTAAATCCTATAGGGGTTATCCATCATATGGAATTCATGTTGAACGATTCAAAATATTATTTTTTACATAGTTACATATGAACCATATATTATATACTCAAATATAATTCATCATTCATCCATTCAAAATTGTATAATCTTCTAATATTAGTCATGTGATTTTACAAAATTATTTTTGTTGTTTCCTTGTGTATATCACCCCTTGTGTATGATGTGTTTGAATAACCATATACCATTAATAATATACTCATTATAAGTATTTGACATCAAAAGGATCAAGTTATTTGTAATTTTGATTAGTTATTCCATAACTAACACTAAAAACTAGAGTAATATTTTTAATGGGGAAAATTTCCTATAGTAATAATATAATTTTTTGGGTCCAGTAGGTTAAATACACTGAGTAGGGGAAACAAGGGTTGATAGATTAAAACTATTTCAAAATTTTATATTGTTTCATTGTTAATGAAAAAAACATCTCTCCTCCCACAATAGAAATATATGAACAGAAATTAAATCATACATGTGACACACCAATTTTACACGGTTCTCCCTCACTGGGATACATCCCAAGAGCATACACCAACAATTTATTAAAGTACCAAATCCACTAAAAGTGAAATACTATTTACAAGGTTCAGAAAATATCACATCTATACATAGGATCATTGCATTAACAAGGCAGAGGGTCTTCTCACTATATTCCAAGGGTCACTCCCTATGTCTCTTTATCTAGCTCACTATCAGTGGACAAAATCATCATCATCCTCTTCCTTCTCTCACTAGACCTGGAATGATCCACAAACAGTTTATGGACATCTACTTCCCTTCATCATCACTAATGAATGAATAATCCACTATATGTACATGCCCTATTCAAGTACAAATTTCATTCTTATTAAATACTATTATACCATATATGTATTGGGTGGGGAACTTTAACCCTTCGTGCAACCTCACGGTGACATGCATGCTACTTTAATGATAGAACTCATGTGTTTCCTTTATCATGGAAAACCAACTAACACACTACACAATTCATAAATTCCAATCAATACAGAAGTCTTAATCCCTTCTATCCAAACAACTCCCTTCTGTCAGGAATATTTTGCAAAACTCCCTTCTTACCATGAAACTTCCTTATTCACCCCTAATTGTGACACCCTCCCTACTTGTGAGACCGAAGATCTTAGTTTCACTATTTGATGATATTCATATCTAATGAGGGGACTATTTTACTATTTATAAAAATTCCAGTGACCTTATTCTTGGGGTGTGAAACTTCTCCCCACACACACATGCCTCACATTCGCTCACCTCACCACATGCGGAAAATCCATAACATGCACACCCTTTTTTATTTTCAAAATTATAATGTACTTGTAACAACCTGAGATATTATGAGAATTATTATTTTGAATTTCACTGATGTATTCTGTCGTACAATACACTAAAATTAGCTTGTGAAATATGCAACACCGTACTACCTCGGAGTATATGCAACACTATTCTTGGATAATGTTACACACAATTTCATGTTTGTTTTGTAGAAATTATTCTACGCAACATTAAGTATAGATTTATTTTAATGTATAAATGAAATAATTTTTTAATTATTTTATTCGCAACACAATATGGAACTTGCACTACAACATCCATAGCTTGGAATTCATTACATGCAATTGCAACTTTCCTTGATAGCATGTGTACTACGAAATACCAAGTTTCACTAAAGAATGATATATGGATATAATATTATTATAAACAAACTATTATGAATAATATTAAATAAAATTGGAATTTTATAAAATTATAATTCATCTAAAACATTTTATATAACATTGTATGTGAACAAAATAATTTTTTTGGGTAAAATAAGTATTTTTTTAAAAAATACAGTTTTGTCTCCTTTTGATGGAACACCCACATTAAATCCATTTTTTGACATGTTTATAAGTTCAATAAGAAAAAATATAATTCATCTTTTGGATCAGGATATAATAATTTACTCTGGATAAAATTTTCATATTATTCTGATAACATTCGTATTTTAATGAATACTAAAAACACGATATATTTTTATTAAAAACAACTTTTTTCAATGTAATAATTTATATGTATAAATTATAATATTTAATGGATTTAAAGTATAAATTAAATATATTTTTACCATTTAATATAATTTATTTAATTAGCGATGATTTTACATTGAATTCATTGGTAAAATCATTTCAATCTTTTGCAATGTTTTAACTTTTAAAACTTGTTTTCTTAACAATGGGATTAATTTTAAATTAATTTTTGCAACATTTGTGATTTGAATTTGGAAAAAAGGATTTCATATTTGGAATAAGTAGTTCCAAATTTATTTAATAAGATACTTTATATTTTTAGTCATTATGAATAGTAACTACGGTAAATTTTATTTACCATAGTTAAAGGTAAATCGAGTAATTAAAGGTAAATATAATATTATAATATTTCCTTTAAACTTGTCTTAATATAATTGGATGATTATATTTTTCCCTAAATAATACTTGGGTGGAAATAGAATCTAATGGAACCCACATTTTTTTATTAAGACCTTTTATTTATTTTATTTATAGGAAAGTGAAATATGGCTCACTCAAACTTTAATAATTAGATTAATTTAAATATATGGTTATACAGAATATATATTCTATTATGAATAATCAATTGAAAGAAAAAATGTTTTTCTTTATCATGGTAATTTATTTTTAATTTTTATGAAAAAATTAATTACCTTAATATATTATAAATTAATGATGTAGAAATTATTTATTTAGTGAAAAATTAATAATATTGTTTTTATTAAAATAACAATTCCTATCAAAAGGACCAGAAACTTGACTAAAAATTATTGGTCGAGTATGTCTATACCATAAACTTCCAAGGGTCTATTTGTGGACCATTTGGAGCTTTATAAAACCGATTAAGACATTCATATTAATTTATTTTAAATGATGTCAAAGATGTCACCTTCAAAGTTTAATAAATATAACAATTTAAATGTTGTGATTTTAAGATGATAAATTTTAGTAATAATATTATTATGAAAGGTATTATATTTATCTTCATAATAATATTATATTTATACTTTTTTATGCCACAAATATGTATATTATATAATTATACAAAAATGTTGTACTAATTAATTTATTAAAAGATATATGTAATAAATGGTTTTAAAAATATTAAAATAAATAATATATGAAGGAATTAATGTTCCCCATGAATTTTTTTTATGGATATGACATGTTAGTAATCTATTAAATATTTTATTTCAAACATATTTTCTGTTTGGATTTTATTTAAATTCAAATAATTGAATAGTGTCAAAATTGACACATTATTATTTATTAAAAATAAAATAAAATAATTTTATTTTAATAATCACAAAAAATATTTAAAAATTATAGATTAAAATTTATGATGTCCAAAATGTCAAAAATAATCCAATTACTGACAATACAAAACACATAAGTAATTATTTATACAAATTTAAAAATTAGAATCTTATTAACACAAATAAAATTAAATAGATTAAATAAGGATAAATCAAGTTGATAAAGTTTAAAATAAATTTCCAACATGTCTAAATTTTATTGTTTATTGATATTAAAATCCAATCTCATATAATATTCGAAGATTAGTCAATTTTTGATGTTTTTATGTTGGGTTTGAATTTATTATAAATTAATATTTTTGAGGTTTCCAAAGGTTCCCCTCTCCTCCCTTATAAAAGAGCACCTCCTCCCTCTTCTATTTACACAATTTTGAGCTTTCAAGCTTGGAAAAAACCTTCCAATTTACCTACGAAACATCCCTATAAACATTATAGAGGTTCTGGCCTCCCCAAAAGGCCAACTCTTTTTCCTTAAGAGGAGGCTAAGAAGAGGCGCATCAAAGAAGATGTAATAGCCTTTACCGATTCATTCCAATTTATTTCCTCATCTATTTCCTCTTATTTATTTTTTTAATCATAAATTAATAACATCAGTATCACTAATATTATTATATGTTATTATAAATATGAAGCAACCCAATTTCATCTTCTATCCATCCTATGGAAAACGAAATCACCGCGCGTTCATAAGTACGGAATATGGTCTCTACACCGTGGTGTAATCTGTTTTCCACCACCAACTTACTTGGATGGGTATAATGGTCTAAATAAATAACTATATATGATTATTGTAAAGTGATATTGATTCTGAAATATTATACAGACACTTCAATTCAATTCCACGATCATTGGAATGATATAATTGCTCGTGCGTACATACAGAATACCATCTCCACGAATGCGATGAGATTCATTTTCCATGACTAGCCATTCAAGAATGATTATAATGTATATATAATAAATAAACATGAATGATATTAATTAATTATGATACTAGATGTATGTACATATATGTTTCATTTACTTAATTCTATATAATTCAACAAGGAAATTAAAGTAGCGTTCATACGTACGTACTACCTACCGTCTCCATGAATGGTGATTTTCATTCCATTTATCGATCTATCATATATATTTATATGATGAATATATATTATATATAAACCACGTTTTAAATTCTGGAATTAATTAAATCATGATATAATTAATAATATCAAGAACAACATTTCCAAACACGTACGATAAATAAAACGATTTTACCCAAAACTCTGATTTAACATGGAATTTACAAAAGAACAGGTAATATATAGTCATATGTGAACCATATGTGATATGATAAAAATTAATATGATTCTCTAATAAGTATGTGAAATTATTTAAATCATTATACACGAGGTTCAGATATGTACTAATCATATCATACCTAAGGTAAGGGATAACTTTTCCAATCTCATTTTTATCCAAGACTGTTTATTCAAAAGTATTTAGAGGGGATATATTTATCATCCATGTCCCTATTTTCTAAAAATGGTTTCATGTATGTTTAAAGTCCTTTTTACCCATTTTTGACTTTTAATATATGGTATGTAAGGCATCTTTCTTTTTTTTACCATACGAGGTAGTTTCAGACTTCTCCGGAAAAAGTACGAGAAGAATGTTTTTTTTAACTTATATGACATGAACAGATTTTTAGGGTTTCATAAAGCCTTATTTTCATTAAGATTACTCTAAAATATTTAATGATTATTTTCAAAAAATAATTTTCTTTTAATAATGAATGTAATTTTGTGAAAATAAAATGATTTTGAAAAAGAAAGGATATCTTCCTGAAGAATTCATTTCAAGTGTTTTGTCAAAATTATTTTCCATCTATGATGAAAATATTTAGTATGATTTTGATTCAAGAATAATGCATCTATTATTTACATGGATTTATTATTATTATGAGGAATTTATATCCATTTGTTTTCTATGGATTACGTCATGATGGGATGATGCTTATGAAACCCATTTTATTCATTGGGTTATGATTTATGTTTATTTTGTGGAACAAGAATGAATTATTTAATTATGAGATGGGTGGGACCTATATATCCCACCAATGCCTTAGGTAATGATTTATATATAATGAGATTGACATGGATGGAATAGTAAGTCAATACGGTTCAGTGATACAGGACTGGAATGAAGAGTGAACTCGATTCAAAAAGGGACTTCGTCCACTAAGATGGTCTTGGTAGCAATGCCTTGGCTACTATGGAAATCATATCATGTTCCTAATAGTTTTCCACAATTAAATGTTTTATCCCCATTCTATTTTATCATGATTCATGTTCCTTTATGACCTTTTCCTTATGTACTTCCAAAATTTATTTCACAACTGAAGATTTTGATATGTAAATGTTATGTTCATATTTTGAAGTTAAATTGTATATGGTTTGTTTTATGTTCTCCATGATTAACCTTAATAAGAATTTTATCTCACCCTTTATATTTTTTATTTTCCATAGGATTTGAAGAAAGGTTTTAGGTATGAAAACAAATGGGGAAGATCTTTATGGGATATTTTGATGATATTTCACCATGATTAGATGATTATGTTTTGAGTTTCCAAAGACACTAAACTATAACGGTCCTTGAGTGTTGGATCTTGTTACTTATTAATTATTCCACAAAAGTAATTTAATGTATATCTATTTCAATTACTAGTATCTACAGTTGGAATAATGGTAAAGGTTTACTTAACCTTTGGAAACTAGAATGCGAAAACTTTAGTGAAATCCCTAGATATTTTTCAATGGTATGTCTTGGGATGTCTCTAAGGTTAATTATAATTATAGGTTATAATCCAAGATTTATTATAACAATATTAGAATTAAAATTATGATGTTACATATTGAAGGTATACACCCTTTATTATGTTGTTTTCCTAGCACGATTGTTTCCTCTCACACTATTCTTTTTGGGTTTTAGAAAATGGATGGAAACAGGAAGATTCACGATGGACAATGGATTGATATTCATTATGAGAAACCAAATGAAATGAGATTTGTAAGTACAAACATCATTATTATGAATAATCAGAAATCTCATGATATAATAAATAATCTCATATTTGGTAAGATTCCTGACACAGCTAATTTGAGAATGATGAAGTTTCATGATGATCATTAAGGAACGAAATTTCAATTTCCATCATGTAAATCATGTGGTAAGAGGAACCAGGGAGAATTTTTGAAAGGAACTAGAAGATTATTTGGGTGTGGAAAAGAAGGACACAAAGCTAGTAATTTCAAATGAAAAGGTTCAGTTAACACCATTAACAAGGATAATGGTATTGCTAAGACATCGACAACAGTTAAATGTTTTAAATGTGGAATTTAGGGGCATTATGAAAACCAATTACCTAAGAGAACCTCTCATGAAGAGAACCAGCATTTTTGTATGGGAAGTATTAATGTTGATGATGATGAAGAGACCACAAATGATATATGATATGAATGAATTATTGAAGCTCAGTCAATGGGTTATGAAGGTAGTGGAATAATTGCATATTTATCAAAAATAATGTATTGTACTATGGAATAATTAATCATTTAAGGATTGTTACACTATTGTTTTTCAGAATGTATCTAAAATTATATGATGAATGATACCAGTAACCATGAAATGTGATTGAAATATTTTTGTAAAGAAGATGATATGCACATAATGAAGGGATAAAGAAATAATGAAGTGTTTGATAGTATTAATGAGCTCATATAAGGACAATGTGATATCATGGTTTGTGTATATTGAAATTTCAGGATTTTGGTATGTTGAAAGTCTTGACTTTTGATTGAATTCATGTTTTCTCAAAGATTCTATGGTAATTCATGTTTCAAAAGAATACATGATTAAGGTATTCACATGTTTGGAATGTGACCAACAAGATATATCGTATGATATCTGGGGGATAAATGATGGTATTCACATGCTTGGTAGATGAAATATCTAGTAATTGTTGTCTTTATACTATGATCTTGGACAAACGTATTTTAGATAATCCTAATGATTGTAATGGATTATGTTGGAAATAATTCGTATTGTTTAATGATAGAAATTTTTTCGATATTATTGATGAAATGTTATAATAATGTAGTTTTAGAAAAAGGAAAACCTACAGGATGGGCGACAACCCATCGCGTCGGACAAAGGCTGTGGGAATCAAACCCACAACCGAAGTGAGACATGCCTTATCACCTACCACTGGCCTATAGGAAGTCACTGGAAAGTAGAAACTAGTTTTATTTTATTAAGCGACATGATAGATGATGTATAAGTCCAATTTTGGAATCATATACTATTAACCTCACCATATATGGACTTATGTATATTTGATAACTTTTTCTAACCTTTTGTTTAAGATAGATTGAATATACCATCATTCTATCACATGATCTGTTAACACTTAAAAAATGAAAAACTCAACTTCATTTTATTAAGTGATGAAGTAGAAATAGTTCAAGGCATGAACAACGGTGGGATTGTACCAAAATAAAGTAAGTATTTCTTCTAATTTAAATTCTTCAACATTAGGGATATTAGCTTGAAATTTTTTTTGTCCTAGTGTCATCATATCCAATGAATCAGATGGTACCTTATATCATCAAAAATATATTACTTTGTGATTGTTGGATTTTTAATAGACATGTTCTCTACCACTCTACACCAGAACATGATGGTTTGGATTCACTTCCATATCCATATTTTCAACTATTTTCTCCTATGTGGAAACACATTGATGAGTTAATTTGGGTAACTAATATATTTAATAATTAACTTTTTAAAATTATGTTTTAATATTCCTTTTTACGATGTGGGTTTCTATGAAAGAAACTTTCAAATAGTAAACCATTTATAGCCCTTATGAATTTCGAGGGTGAAATTCAATTTAATGGGGGTAGAATGTAACAACCTGAGATTTTATGAGAATTATTATTTTTAATTTCATTGATGTCTTGGGTCGTAAAGTACACCAAAATTAACTTGTTCAATACGCAACACCGTATTAGCTTGCAGAATACACAACAATATTCTTGTCTCGTGTTACACACAATTTCAAGTTGGTTTTGTAGAAATTATTCTTCGCAACATTAAGTATATATTTTTTTAATATATAAATGAAATAATATTTGAATTATGTTATATGAAACCCAAAAGGGAGCTTTCACTACATGCATCCTTTTCTTGTCTTGCATTACACGCAATTGCAACCTTCCTCGATAGTATGTGTACTACACAATATCGGGTTTCACTAAACAAGGACATATGGTTATAATATTATTATAAACTAACCTTTATGAATAATATTAAGTATATTTTGAAATTTATGACATTATAATATATCTTAAACATTTAATAGAACATGGTATGTGATCAACATAATATTTTTTTTGTAAAATAATTATTTTTTAAAAAATGCAGTTTTGCCGCCTTTTAATGGCGCACCAACATTAAATATAGTTTTTAACAGGTTTATAAGTTCAATTTGAAAAAATAAAAATCTTATTTGGGATCAGGATATAAAAATATACTATAGATATATTTTTCAAATTATTCTGATAACTTTAATATTTTAATGAATAGTAAAGAAACGCTATATTTTAATTAAAAACAACTTTTTTCATCGTAAAACTTTATATGGATAAATTATAATATTGAATGGTAAAAAATAAAAAAAAAAGAATATATTTTTACCATTTAATATAATTTATGTTATTATCATTTATTTTACATTTAATTCATAGGTAAAATCATTTCAATATTTTACGTTGTTTTAACTTTTAAAACTCATTTTCTTAACAACGGGATTAATTTTAAATTAATTTCAGAAACTTATGTGATTTGAATTTGGAAAAATTAATTCTATATTTCGATACAGTAGGTCCAAATTATGTTAATAAGATACTTTGTATTTTTAGGCATTATGAATAGTAACTATGGTAAATTTTATTTACAACAGTTAAAGGTAAATCGGGTAAAAAAAGGTAAATATAATATTATAAAATTACACTAACACATTTTTTAATATAATTGGATGATTATATTTTTCCCTAAATAATACTTGGGTCAAAATGGAATCTAATGGAACTCAATTGTATTTGATTAAGACCTTTTATTTATTTTATTTAAAGGAATGTGAAATATGCCTCACTTAAACATTAATAAGTAGATTATTTTTAATATAAGGTTATAAAGAATATAAATTTGACTATAAATACTCATTTGAAAGATACCTTTTTTTCTTTATTATGGAAATTTATTTGTAATTTTTATGAAAATTTTTATTACCTTAATATCTTATACATTAATGATGTAGAAATTATTTATTTAGTGAAAAATCAATAATTTAGGTTTTATTAAAATAAAAATACCTATCAAAATGACCATAAACAAGACCGAAAATTATTTTTCTAGTATAAAAATACCCTAATCATCCAAGGGTAGATTTGTGGAACACTTGGAGCCTTATAAAGCTGATTAAGACATATATATTATTTTATTTTAAACGATGTCAATGATGTGACCTTCAAAATGTAATAAATATAACAATTTGAATGATGTGATTTTAAGAAGATAAATTCTAGTTAAAATATTATTATGAAAGGTATTATTTTATATTCATCATAAGATTTTATTTTTAAATTTTTATGCAACAAATAAGAATATTAAATAGTTATAAACAAATATTGTACTATTTATCTTATTAAAAGATATACCAAATAAATGATTTTAAAAATATTAAAATAAATAATTTAAAAACTAATTAACATTCCAGATGATTTTTTTGATGGATATGATATGTTAGGAATCTATTAAATTTTTTATATCGAACATATCGTTTTTGTGGATTTTATTTAAATTCAAATAAATTAGTAGTGTCAAAATTGACACTATGGTTATTTAATAAAAATAACTTCATATAATTTTTTTAAATATTCACAAAATTATTTGAGAATTATAAATTATTATTTATATGGTCCACAATAAAATAATTTATCCATTTATGGAAAATTAACAACACATAATGTTTTTAGAATCTTATTAACTCAAATAAGATTAAATAGATTAAATAAGGATAATCAAGATGATAAGGTTTAAAATAAATTTCCAACATGTCTAAAGTTTTTTGGATGATGATATTACAACCCTATATCATATAAAATTTTAATATGAGTCATTTTTGGATATTTTTAAGAGGGTTTGGAATTTATTATAAATTAATATTTTGAGGTTTCCAAAGGTGCCCCTCTCTGCCCTTATAAAAGGGCACCTCCTCCCTCTTCTCATTACAAAATTTTGAGCCTTCATGCTAGGCCCAACCCTACCCATTTACCGTCTAAAATTACCTAGAAACATTATTTAGGGTTTGGTTTCCTCAAAATACCAACTCTAGTGCCTTAAGAGGAGGTTTAGAAGAGGCGCGCCAAAGAAGAGGTAATATCCTTAACCGATTCTTTCCAATTTATTCCATCTTATACTTCTTTTTCATTATTTGATTAATCATAAATTAATAACATAAGTATTAATAATATATAGATATGTTATTATAAATATTAAACAACCCTATTTAATCTTATATCCATCCTACAAAAAATGAAATCACCGCGTGTGTGTGTGTATAGAATACTGTCTCCACGTCGTGGTGTAATCTGTTTTCCACCACCACCTTACTTGGAAGGGTATAATGGTGTAAATAAATAACTATATATGATTATTTTAAATTTATATTGATTCTCAAATATTATACATACATTTTAATACAATTCAAAGATCATGGGAATGATATCCCCACTCGTGCGTACGTACAGAATACCGTCTCCACGAATGAGATGAGATTCATTTTCCATTATTAAACATTAAAGTATGATTATAAAGTATATATAATAAATAATCATGAATTATATTACATAATAATGATAATTTATTTATGTACATATATTTTTAATTTACTTAATTCCATTTAATTCAATAAGGAAATGAAAAAAAACGTTAATTCATACGTACTACCTACCATCTCCAGGAACAGTGTATTTCATTCCATTAATAGATCTATCATATATATTTATATGATGAATATATATTTTATATATATAACATTTTACATTCTGGAATTAATTAATTCAGGAAATAAGTAATAATATCAAGAACAACATGTCCAAACATGTGCGATAAATAAAACAATTTTACCCAAAACACTTCTTTAACATGGAATTTATAAAAGAACGGGTAATATAAAGTCATGAGTGAACCATATATGATATCATAACAATGTATATGATTCTGTAATAAGTAAATGACATTGTTTAAATCATTATACAAGAGTTTCAGATACATACAAAGCATATCATACCTATGGTAAGGGATAACTTTTCCAATCTCGTTTTTATCCGAGATTGTTTATTCGTAAGTAATTAATGGGGTTATATTTATCATCCATGTCTCTATTTTAAAAAAATGGTTTCATCTATGTTTAAATCCCTTTTTACCTATTTTTTACTTTTACTGCATGGTATCTAAGGAATAATTCTTTTATTTACCATACAAGGTATTTTTTGACTTTTCCAGCAAAAGTACGAGAAGATTTTTTTAACTTATACGGCATAAACGGATTTTTACGGTTTTATAAAGCCTTATTTACATTAATCTTACTCTACAAGAATTCATGATTATTCTCAAAAAAATAATTTTCTTTTAAAATTGATTGGAATTTTGTGAAAATAAAATGATTTTGAAAAAGAAAGGATATTTTCATCATGAATTCATTTCAAGTGTTTTGTCAAAATGACTTTCCGTATAAGTTGAAATTATTTAGTATGATTTTGTTTCATGTATAATGTCTCTATTATAGCCCGCGGGGGCTGGGTGAGTTGGTTCAAGACGGTGGCGTCCTGTCGTCGAGGTTCCAGGTTCGAGTCCTCGCAAAGGCAACGCGCACTATATGTCAGCGATCCTCTCGTCCCCTCGACTTTGTGTGGAACTGGCCCAAGCCCAAGGGTTGGCCACCTTGGGCCTAGCTGGGGACGTGCGGCGCGCAGGTGGGTAGTCCAGCTCAATACCTCATTACCCAACAACACGTTTATGCCGCTTCGGCGGTGGCGTAGTGGTGCAGGGTCGAGGGCCATACAAACGGTGTTCGGTGAGGTCTGGGGTTCGATTCCTGGGAGCCCGCTCTTGGGGGAATTTCTGCCTCCCATGTACCCCTCGTCTTGCTGGGTCACCCGGTGTCTCACCGGGTGGGAAGAATGGGCGCACTTCACCTAGCTGACGGATTGCTGTGATGAACCATCACTGATCAAGGTGTTACCCCGCGGGACGCAATGTCATCTTGGCTGGCAACAGCTCCTCCCCGGCTGGGGCATCCCCGAATGACCTCTTCGTGGGGAGGGGGGTTCTTGAATGTGGAGGGTTCGAAAAGGCCACTCTCAAGAATTCCCTTTTTCAAATTTATAATGTCTCTATTATTTAAAAGGATTTATTCTTCTCATGGTGAAATTATCTCCCTTTGTTTTATATGAATTATGTTATAATGGGATGATGTTTATGAAACCCATTTTATTCTATGGGTTATGATGAATGATTTATTTTTATTTTGTGGCACAAGTATGAATGATATCATTATAATATTGGTGAGACCTATATCTCACTCCAATGCATTAGGTAATGATTTTTATCTCATGATATAGACATGGTTGGAACGTTACATTAATCTGGTTCGGTGATACAGGACTGGAATGAGGAGTGAACTCGATTCAGAAATGGACATTGTCCACTAATATGGTTTTGGAAGCAATGCCTTGCATATTATGGAAATCATATCATTTTCTTAATGGGTTTCCACAATTAAATGTTTTATTAATATTCTATTTTATCATGATTGTTGTTCCATTATGACCTATTCTTTAAGTACTATCATGATTGTTTTCACAACTCAAGATTTTGATATGTAAACTTTATGTTCATGTTTTGAATTTAAAATGTATATGGTTTGTTTTATTTTCTCCATTATTACCCTTACTGAGAGTTTTTTCTCACCCTTTATATGTTTTCTTTTCCCATGGATTTAAATAAATGTTCTAGGTAATAAAACAAAAGTGGAAGATCTATATGGGAGATGTTGAAGATCATTCACCATGATTAGAAGATTATATTCTGAGTTTCCAAAGACACTAAAATGTTATGGTCCTTGATTGTTGGTTCTTGTTATGTGTTAATTATTCTGCAAAATTAAGGTAGTGTCTATGTATGTCATGCTATGGGTCTCTATAGTATTGATCCTGAAAAATGGATGGCACACAACTTACAAAACCTCCTTAATACTTTCACAAAACTCTTTTTTCTAAAAACACTTTTCCCCATTCTCAAATTTTAGACCCATAAATTTGGAAACCACTGGGAACAAATCCACCTTGAATACAATTTTTTTGTGCCTCCTCTATATCATTCGTTACTTTTTCATGGATCTTTTCCAAAATATTTTTTTCAACAATATCTCTAGAACTCCACACTAGACCATGAAATCCTTCATCATCAACAAACACAATCAACCAAAAAAATATATCAATGTTACCATGAGGGATTTTATTCCCAACAAAACATTATTATGTTTTTGAGGGAATTTTCATTTTAATATGTTTACCAGTCATCCATAACATACTTATCCTATCAAATATTACTCATTATTATATCATAGTTTTTTATTGAATATTCAATCAGTCCCCATTAAAGGTATTGTAGAACACCTATCCATTTAAACACATTTATGTTTCCATATTATCTCATTGACATGATGGTCCGATCATTATAACATTATAATACATGCACTCCAATTAATATTGTCTTTAAATATAGTGAGATATTCTATTTATATATTTTTTTATTTCTTTTTCTAAATGTGGTGTCTCACATTTCAATAATTTGGGTTACAAGACCATAAACCGTGTTCATTTCCTCCATAAACATACTTTAGTAGCCTTAGGATTTTCTACTGACATAATGTTTTGTCATTAATTTTCATTGTATTTTGTGTTACTATCATTTAGTCAATGAAATACAACTATAAACATTGTTAATTACTTTTAGATATGGTTCATATTTTCATTAGGATCATAAATTAAATAATGATTCATAAATAATTTTTTAATAAAATTATCATTCCCCCTTTAGAACAAATACATGATATTAAATGATATAAGCATTCGGTCAATGTTATATGAACTCAGACCCCAAAAATATACATTCAAGCTATCAAAACCATAAACAATATAAATATTTAATAAAATTCGTTTGACATAAAACACAATCCCCCTATTGTAAAAAAATTTTCCCATTAATCTACACTATAGAGAAATAATAAAAAAATTATCACTTTTACAATCTATAATCGATGAACTGGGAAAATTCATGTTTTCATGCAAGGATAATCTTATTAATTTCTTAATAAAATCTTATCTTTTTACCAAAAAATTTAATAATTCACATGATTCTACCAATATAGATATAGAAGAATAAATGATACACTTATTGAATTAACTAGTCAATGAGAATGATATTGAAATTTCATGTCATATATCTTCCCCTAGAAATTGTGTTATGTATATATTGGTATAACCTATATGCGTGTCGATCACATCATTAATTCAATTTTCCCTATGAGACTGATCCATTCCTTAAGATTATGCACATTGAAAAAAATTCATTAATACTCAATAACAAGTTAATTTATCTTCAATGGAATCCACTTTTGTAAATAATCATATGCCTAACCATATTATTCCCTAACGATAAAGGTTATCATCAACCTATGGAGATGTTTTACTATTCATCATATGAGATTATGGAATCATAGATGAACCCATCATTCAAATGTGGTCCATGTTCATCATCTAGACATGGGTTAATAGTGGTAATAGCACATCCATATTAGTCAAACATCGATCATGATTCCTTAAAATCGTAAAAAATTGTTTCCACAGATATACATGACACTTTTGTATGAAAATTTGGACTACGTTCCAATTTATATATGACTCTCAATCCTAAAAAATCCTCATCATAATACACATTCCTCAGGTCAGTAAGATAGATAACTAATCTATTTGGGTCCAATGTTTTACTTGAACATTCTTAGACATCCACAACTAAAGCTTATATGGATATCTATTTTGGTATAATGTGTATTATATAATTATATGTATTTTATATAGTTGATAATATTAATATTGAAAAAAATATTCATCATTTAGTGAATCGGTATATAGTCGTAGGAATATCTCAAAAGATGAGTGAGCAATTGTGGTACTTACCATTTATTCTCGAGTCAATAAGTATCATTAGAGATCTCATTCTCATCCATTTCCATTATTTTTCTAGAGATTATTCTATTTAATGGAATCATAATGTTTTCAATGGATGTTACCCAATGAGATTAGGGACCAACACCAACTTGTGATGTTTAAAATAAAGGGATCTTTCCTTCATGAATCATCCAATACCGTGATAACCATAAAAAATTTATGTCCCTATTGTATAATATTGAGTGAATGTAATGTGTGACATATCATCTTTATCATCCTATATGAATTGATGAAAAATATTAACAAGAATTCAATAAGAAATCACATATATACAAAAGTGTATTTTTTATTATTTTTCCACATTGTGTCTTATAACTATTCCCTCAGTCATCAGTTATGTTTGG
This sequence comes from Viscum album, assembly GCA_963277665.1. Lineage (NCBI taxonomy): Eukaryota > Viridiplantae > Streptophyta > Magnoliopsida > Santalales > Viscaceae > Viscum > Viscum album. The sequence continues at coordinate 20,986,605 of OY728120.1, read as the reverse complement.
TCGATACATAAAAATCCTAAATAATTTTTCTATATGGAAGAGGATTCCTGTGAGAAAATGGAACATACAATTATGCTAAAAAAGTTAGGAATCAATTTACCTTTTGTGATTTCATATGTAAATAATTGTGGATGTAGAAAAAATCATAAAACCTATTATGGAAATTACCTACACATGGATAAAACCCCACTAATTATTAGTAAGTATAGTGTCCATCAAAGAATAAAAATCCATCCAATCCATTAACAATGAATCTTATATTAGGATATTGTATTTGTAATACACCTCACTCATGGAGGGAGATATTCAAGGATTCCATATTTACCATGAAATTTTTGGAATCAAAGGATTATATAGGGAAAGCACTGAATGTGGTCATTCCACCTCCACATATACCTCATGACACTCTAGATATTCTACAGATTTAGGTACCTTGGGTTATGTCACTAAATATGATAACAATGATTTAGGGTTTCACTAAATCTAAGACTCAATTATTTCTCTCACAGGCATAGTTTCCACCTCAGCTGGTGAGGGGACAAACCAAATATTTTTTGCTTCTCTATAAAGAGTCAACCTAAAATTGAAAATAAAATAGTAGATTCGTTTTATTTTCATTTTTTCGGGAGTATCATGACACATTTACTATATCAGATGTAATTTAAATCCAAATAATAATGTTATATATTCCTCACAATTGAACTCTATAAATCAAAAATACTTATTAACATTCCCTTAATGATATAATATAAGATATATACATGTGTCTTCTTACAACATTATCTATTAGGATAATATTCAATAATGATTATGGTGAAATGAAATTGGTTTTTATATTTCACCTTTCTGTTTACATAATACTTATTTAATAATAGTGGCTTATCCTCACCAACATACTTGAGACATGGTAGAAAGAGAGCATTATTTATTTATTATTTGTTGATAAATATTTAGCCTCCCATGTGAGATATTATCCAACACCATAATAATTATAAAGGACCATATATTATAAATTTATCCCTTCACTTATGGATATTTCCAAATATTTAGTGAAATTTTAGAAACTTTAATAAATCTAGGTCATTTTGTGTCCCCATTTGTAGTTCTTCCATCCTCACATATTCCATAACTAAAACCCTAACAAGTGAATCTAATAACAGGAAACGATATCATATTGGGAACATAATGATTAATGTTTTAAGGTAGATATTTTGATCGATATTAGTGCTGACTTACCAACCCCATGTGGTGTTGAATCCCTCTTCCAGGAATGACATCTTCACGTTATGAATCCAATAATTGTTATGTTTAATACATTTCCTTAGTTTCAATGCATGAATGCATTGACTATTCAGTATAATGAATATATATATCCCTATTATTAAAAGTACTATAAACATTTTATATAATTCCCTCCACTAAAGGATATGTTCAATTATATGTATCACCCCTTCTATATGAAAAGTTCCTTACACATTATCCAATATTTTAAGACTTTGGTATATTTCTCATATATATTTCCAGTGGTGGGAGCTCTATTAATCATGTGAATATAAAGGTGTCTTATCCCATAATATATATACCATTAATGAAATGTATTTGTATCCATATCCCACTAACTAATAATATCTATGATTTTGTATTTGTTGTAATGGTCAAAACTCAAAAATACCAAAGTAAAACATCATCTAAACGAAATAACAACTACTACTAGTAAAGTTAAATGTAAAATTTTCACAGTAATTAACTTCACTCCCATTTCATTATAATGGTATTTTAGTATAGGATCCATGCTCTTTGATAACCTAATGTCTAATTCATTTCTCTGAGAAATATTTTAGTTGTTGTTATGATGTTTTAGATCTCATATTTGTCATTCCATGTTCAAAGTGTATATCCCAGGATGTGTCCAAGTATTTTTTCAACATCATTGGTTAAACATAAATCTAATATAATATTATTCTAATTCAATTTCTTATTATAGTGGATCGAGTGACCTATTGAATCATTTAGTGTGTTCCATGAATGGTAATGTAGTTTAGTATACTAACACCATACATGGTATGTCTCTCAAATACTGAGTATGATCATAGGCCTACACCAATTAAATATGAAATAATATTATTTTTAGAGGATTATTTTTATTTCTGTTGTTATCTATAATGTCAACTATTACATCTATATAGACATTTATTTTATAAATAATTGATTTTGGAGTTCTTTTATGTGATAAAATATTTAATGATTGGTTTTTGGATAATTAAAAAAAATAAATAGTAAACTAATGATCCTCACATGCCATTTAATTTGTGATATGTGAACAGTCCAAAACTATACAAACTAGTATTGAGTTTTGAATCCCAAATGATAATTTTTGAGAAACTGATCAAGAAGGGATATTCAATTAAGAAGAATACTATTATATGATAGTCATGTAGGAGATATCATATCATAATTTTGTTAGATCTTAGTCATTTTTACGAACCCTTTTTGTAATATGTGAAAATTTAATGGCGAATCAAAATTTAAATGGGTTCATTCCTCCTCTACATGAACCACATGGAGTCCACACAATCATGGGTATCACCCTGGAATTAGATTCTCCTTGTTCCATATAAACCCAATTCCTGGGGAACTTTTAAGACTTTTGAATTAAAAATAGATTCATTTACATTGGAATGAAATTACCTTGATGTAAACCTCCATCCATAATAGTATCCCTAGTCTATAGAGAAACCACTAAAAAAAATTTGTGTTGATTTATAAAATATTCAATATCACAAACATAGATAACATATAGAGGTGTGGATATTACATGGTTTTTGGAAATCCACTTCATGAATCCTGTTCATTTATGATTCGAAATTGGCCATTATAATCTGATCACAAAAATCCTTCCTAAATAAGATTTCATTCTGGTCTCCAAGGCATTGATTTGGATCCCCATGAATTATAATTTTTTTATCATACATATTATGATAAAATTCTATATGACCATGAACTCCCTTTTTGTGCCAACATGTTATTTTTCTATTCTATGTGTCTATATACTCTCTATTTGGAAGAACATTATACTGAATTGGTTATCTAACAACACATATTAAAACATGACTCCTACATCATAACAGATACGGTAAAATTATAGTGAAATTCCTAGAATAAGGACGTAATACTATGAGAATTCAAAAGATAATCAAATAAATTGTGTATGATGTTTTCCCATATACCTAATGATCTTGTCAGAATAAATAAGGAACTAATATACAAGTCCCCTTTTTGAATGATAGGCCCGCGTGGCCTCTTTATGAATGAGGGACCAATTTGTATTCTTCATAAATAGTTGGCACATGAGGTCCCTTTATAAATGGGAGTCCAATGACATCACTTCATGAAATTATGGACTTTATAAAAATGGGGCCCCTTTAGTAACATGATATCTATCATTGTATATTTCAATGGGTTCCTATAAGCTATGACCCAAATTACACCCTCCCCCCTGATGCACATGCTATAGTGAAAGATGGATAATCCCAAAGATTTTCACTACCCTCCACATATTTTAATTCAACTATAAATAATATAATATTAATTATATAACATTGTGAGGCATATAAATATTAAATTGTAACACCATAAGACCCTTTAATATATTCATTTCTCCCTCTAGAGTAGGATTTACCTAAAATAAATTCATGGATTTCTACTACTATGTTCATAATAGAGAAAATTAAAAATCAATACTTTATCCAAAACTACTCAACCCATATGCTCAATGAATTCATGCCAGTGGAAACCAATTTTATCATATATTCAAATAATAAAAGTAATCTGTCATGAAATCCCACAACCAAATATATAATATCATATAGATGAAAACAATCAAGTATCAACATGACAACTATAGTTTTTATCTGGAGTGTAATTGTGGGATAACTAATGTCTTAATCATCCCATATTGGTAGCAAAAGATTTTTTAGGTGGCCTACTCTATTCAATTGTCTCTTCAAAAATAGAAAAACTCAAAATTTATAATATAAAACCATTTTCAATTTGATAACTTTATCACCCGGATAAACCAATAAGATAGAAATATTGAAAAGGCCTGTGGATCACATATGTTATTCATGATCAACAACTACATAATGGATATATATTTAATCCCTTAATTCATTCTCATTAGTCCATATTTCACATGAGTCCACATAGTCCCCATTAACCTGCTACCAAATAATATGAGATATGAATTCACTTTTCAGGGCTTTACCTTTTTTATACTCTATAACATCTTTGGGTGTAGAATGCATGTGAACCCAAATAACATCCTAAAAGATATAGTTTCCCCATGAGATGATCAATCTATTTTTCTACATAGATTTTTCCATAAAACTCATTCTAAATGGTCATTATTCACATTAAAATTTACCATAAATGGTCCAACACTTCATAATACCCTTTCAGACCTCTGTCATTTCCACTTTCACAATATAGATTCCCTAGTTTGATAATGTAAAACAACATGTAAATAACTTTAACACATGATGATAAACTATAGAGTTATGAAAAAACAACCTGAACAAAAAACTATTCAACTTAAAATATATGGGATTTTATACCTATTAATCAATATAAGAAAGATGAATTTTTTTCCCCAACACATCATCATATGTCATACCTTCACAAGGTATACATTCTCTTTGAACACTTTTTCATAGGATTATATTACCCATTTAAAACATTATTCATTCATTATAATGAAATATTACCTATTATATCATACATCCTTTCATTAGGGTTGTATTCTGTATGAAACCATCATTATATGGCCATATTACCCCTGGAATTTCATATATCCATCCTTATTAGGATATATTTTCTATGATATCTGACATCATTTTACTAGGTCCATATTCCCCATGAACCCACATTCATGGTCTTATATCCCTCATTATATAACCTATATCCTTTATAACAGGGATATATTATCCTTTATCCTATATGTCAATTCCTAGGTCCAAATTCCTTAGGATCCTTTCAATTTAACATATATATCAAATGTTTCCATAATACATCATGTTTGTCTTTAAATCAAATGGTAAAATCAATCACATCCCTTTTGGTGATATAATCCCTATGAAATCCTCTATTTTATAAAAGGGATATATTCCTTATGATAATAACCATAAAGGGTGGATTATGTATAATTATAAAACAAACCATTTCTAAAAATATTTATCCTAAATTTTAACTTCATGTTACATTAAAATACATAGAAATAAACATTGTTTAATTAACATTAAAGGAAAAACTTGGTCCTTGTCCCAAAATTATAATAAGTATGACATGACATATTATGTGGAATCAAACTATAATTGTATTGATTCATTTCATGGGGATACATACAAAGCCCCTACAATGGTCATACTATCAACATCACAATGTCATATACCTTACTATATTGTAATAAATTTAAATTCACCCACGATATTCCATTAGACCATTTCATAATAAATTAACAAAAGAAAGATATAATAGAATCGATGTGTATAAAAAGTTATTATCAATATATTATCATTGATATATGTATATGTATTATTTAAAAAATATATAACCCTTAATACATAAATTTATTCAAATCAACACTTGGCTTAGATAAAATCAATTTCACAAGGGTAACCAATCCCAAACTGGAATTTTTTTTATGTATTTTGAATTATTTCATATCTTCATATGAGTATCTAATAAAGAGATATAATATCCCCAAAAATGTTGAATGTTATCTCTCCCTATAAACCTATAAACCAACATTCAATAAATGGTATGGTTATTAATGTCCTCATGACTACCTATATTGTGAAATTGGGTTTTTATAACTCAAAAAGTTTAAGGCTTTGAAGTCATCATAAATATGGATCATGGAATATTATTATTTTTATTTGGGCATAGTGACATATATGATATTAGTTTAGGTATTATCACCATTACTAATTTGAAATAGTATATTTATTTCATGTTTCTAATGAACACAAGATGTCGAAATTTATTTATGATTTTGTGATGTTCCATTAGATGGGGAAACTAATTTGATGGGAGTTGTAAATAATATCCTATGTATAATTTAAGATTAGATCTTTAATACTAATAGGGATGGTCTAATATTTGGAATTATATATAATAATTTAGTTAATATAAAAATTCATGAGAATGAAATTATGGTCTATTGAAATTGACTACTGTGGTTTATTATATTTCAGGATGATTTCATAGAGTGAGAAGAATATTTGAATAGTTAAATGATGTCAACAAGTGGAGTTCTATATTTTATATGATGTACTTCTGAGGAAACCACGATGGGGTGAATTTTTGTTGTTTATTATGTATTGATGGTTGGTATAATGGTAAATGGGATGGTTGATCATTTTCTGATATTAGTGTGATATATTGTCAATTATAAATTATTTCATGAGATCATTTATTGTGAGATGAAAATGGTTCCATAAATATATTTTTAATAATGTGAATTCATTCAAGAAGATTATGAAATATGATATTATAAAATAGAAAATTATTGTTAACATAATATTTTGATGAATATTTTTTTATTTATGAAGTCAAATTTTTGAGAGATATTAATTATTCCTCGAGCGATTGAGTGGATCATGGAAAATAATAACTGATAATTCCCATATTTAAGAATCCACACATTGAGGTGTTTTTAATAAATCACATTTTATATACTAAGCATAATCTAAAAAGGATAGAATCTAGTTTAACTAAATGTTTTTTGAATTTGGAAAATTTCATTAAAAATTAGAAAAATAGATTATTAATACTTTTGAATTGATTGATAACATTTATTGGATGTAAAATTTATAAGGAAAATGACGAACATTATATATTTAGAGTTTTATAAAATGTAAAGGGTTATAAACAGAGATTCAGCTACCACTAGGTAATTTGTAGGGTGTCACTTGGTACTAGGTGAGAGTTAAAATTGTGTTGTACCACTATCTAGGCCACTGAGTTATTTATGTATTCCCATGAACCACACAATATCTAGAAGTATTTTTCATTATATTTATTTTCAAAAGGTTATTTTTGGGGAGTTTATTGGAAACCCCATTAAGTATTCTATCTTCTCAGATTTGTGAACTATGGATTCCACACCCCCTCCCCTATCTATTCATTCAAGTAATATTTAAGAATGTATGTTATATTAGATATATCTTTTTTGGATTAAGGTTATTTTATCCATATCATATTACTATATTTTTTCACAAAATAAATCTATATTTATAGAAATATGACAAAACTTTTTATGGTGAATATAGGTAAGAATGGTGGAATTGTATCATAATGCTTCTAATTTCAAGTGTGGAGGATAAAAAATCTATTTGAAGGATGAAATATTTTCATTTATAATTATTTTGTCATAAATAAATATTCAAGTAATAAATGTATGTTCTTTGGTTAATTCATGTGAAAAATGATAATTTATTTTCTACTAAATTATAGAGATTTTATATGTTGGAGTTTTTGAGAAAAATATGGGATATTCATGCACCCCTGGTTAGGATTTTGTTTTCCTCAACCCAATTTTGATATTTTTCTATTTTTATTCCTATTTTATAAATATTTTGAAATTATTTTAAAATTAATTTAATTATTTCAGTATGACATGATGAATTATATGAGGGAATGTTTTATTATTAATAATGGATTCAATATAGGTTATATTTTCATGTGAATAAAAAGATGTCTAACTTTTTAAATATTTTGGTGTTTCAAAAATTATTTGGCATTTAATATTTCTTGGTTTTTGAGTATTTTTATTTTCATGAAAGAGAAATTGAGTCAAGGTGACTCAAGTAAAAACTAAAGTGAAAAATAATTGTATATATAGAGTATAACCTATTATATATATTATAATCATTATTCTCATAGTGTAAATAGTTTCAAATCTCATGGAATCCATGTCACTTTTTGATATTGGTATTGTGGATTCAAAAGTCACTATGTGGTAGATAGATTTGCATGTTGATTTAGAGTGATGAGATTTTATCCACTTAAGGCCACGAAAATGGTTCTAATAAGGCTAGGTTATGTGATTTATGTATTGGTGGTGTAATTATAAAGTAAATTATAGTTCTTGTAAAGGTGATGATTGATTTCACTAGAACATTGAGAAAACCATTGTATTCACGATTATCTAGAACGTTATGGGTTGTACAGATAATGGTTCCTTAAGGTTCACATAATTTCCCACTAAAATTTCAGGGTATGTTTTCAGTGGAACTTTTCATATTAAAATGGTTCACATGGAGTAATACATGATTTTAATACGTAATGGATGACTCACCAAACAGTCTCAAGATATTTGAGGGTCAAAAAAGCGGCATATGGGTTATATAATCATTATGGAAGTAAACATAAGATAATATATGACTTAATTATGTCTATCGAGATTGATATATATGATATACCATGGGTTAGATGGGTTTAATAATAATTAATCTTGGTTATAATTGAGCTTCACTATATTGAAATTATGGGTTTTGACCAAAATGATGATTCGTTATTTTGTTGATGTTCTTGAGTTGGATGAGAAATTCATTTGATGGATAGGGTTATGTAGGTAATGTTGGCTTGATATATTTATTAGAATATGGATTGGATATTCACGTGTTATAAGACACATGGGGATCATCGAAGTATATTAAATTGATTGGTATACTCTAAACGATATCAATGTTGTTATTTATCATCTTAATTATTGTCAAATTCTAGAATATGGAAGTGATTGGGTCTTCTGCTAGATTTATGTTATTCATGGGATTTATCTGATTTGCATCCTCCATCCATATTCTATTCTTTAAAGATGGGAATTGGTCATGTCCACATTATTGGGTAGTGATACTATAGGGGATGATAATAAATCATATCCACTAATCAGGAATGTGAATCTATATTTATATATAAATTATTCGATTCCACTTGTTTGGATAATAAAAATCAAGGGGGTGGTTATAGATCAGGCCCCCCTTCCATGATCAGGAATTTATAAGGGAAGGAATCAAGATAATTCTACTATTAATTAGTAAAAAATCATGGATTAATGGTGCCCAATTATTTTAAATATGTTTCATGATTTATATTACTCTATGGAATGTATTGATGGAGTTTTGGTCATATATCATTGTGTCCTAATAATCATATGATAATGAATTTTTTTATGTTGAGTATTAATATTTCTATGTTAATACAATATAATAAATGAGTTTTGGTATCTTCTGTCTTCCCCATTTGTTGAATTTTATTGAGAATCATAATCATATATAACATTTGATCATTAGTGGATGTACAAGCATTATATTTGATACATATGTGAGAAAACAGGTTGGTGGAATGAGTTTAATATATAGTAGCTTGATTGGGAAAATATTCTTTTTAGGAATGGTTAAGGAACAAGATTGGGATAATGATTCTAATATTTTTTTTTATTATATCATTCCATTTATATGATATTTATGTTTAGGGGAGTCATTATTATGTGTCTTTTATAAATCCTTCTTAGTTTTCATTTTCTTTTTTTGGTTGTAAATTTAAAGTTTTGGTCATATATTCATGATTATATCATTTGAGGTCTTAAGGGATAGTTTAATTGTTCTATTATTTAAAATTATTTTATATTTATAAGACTAATATTTTGGTCTACCAAATGTATTAATTAGATACTCAACCCTATATATCAAACTTTTTTATATGGGGAGGTTTACCAGAGTTGACGTGGCTATATTAACTTAGATAATATTCAAGTACACCAAGATAGAGATTTATTGTTATATAATATTAATTGGATTAATTTTTTGAAAACATTAGGCTATAGTGATACAATAAAATATTTCCAAAAATAATAACCTAGTTTTTTATTCAATATTGAGTACCATTTTTTAAAAAAAATGTAGGTTTATACAATTTTATGATATTTTATTATTTAATAATGAGTAGTAGATTATTTTCTTTATTTTTTATTTGTTTGACCAATTATGTGTTCCCTATTGAGTAATATTTTATTAATAAAATCATAATATATATGTTTTTTAAATCTTGATTTCATTTTTTGATGATTAAAATAAAATAATTAGAATATTTTCTATTTTTTGCATAACATGATTAAACAAATATAGACTTATTTTAGGTTTTAAATTGATGTTTTTCTTATAGATTTTTCATTTTGAAAGATGTGTAAAAAAATGTGAGATGCTAATGTTCAACAATATGGACAAACTATTTTTATTCCAACCAGTAATTTTGGTTATATCACCTTATATGGTGTAGATATAAAATAATTATATATATATGTGATAAAAAAATATTTTTGGTAATGTCTACCTATTTCATACATGAAACATCATTATAATCTTTGAATTATACATCATATAATGACATATTATTGAATATTACCAATTATTTTGTTTGTATATAGTTCAATGATCACTTTTATCAAAATATTCTTGTATAATCAACATATAATACAAATAACAAATGTAAAAATGACTATTTATGAGATAAAAATATCAAAGTGTTTACTATATGCATAATAGAGATCTATAAATATTTTTTTATCTTCCAAAAAATATTAGCATTATATAAGGTTGTAATCTCTATTTTATTATTTCTTTTTAAATTAGACTGTTTTTTGGAATTCGTTTTCAAATAGATGAAGGTACTTCCAAAATAATTTAGTGATTCCAATATAAATATATTTCCTTAGTTGTCTAAAATATTTTATTTTATTTCAATTTCTTCTAAACCAATAATAAAAGAAAATTATATTTTTACATAAGGTGTGTGTGGATTTATATTATTCAATGTTTCATATTTTAATCAAATAAAAGTTATTAAATTTGTATTTTATGTTCTCACATAATTTAGATATATTAAATTTTATTAAAAATCTATATTTTTAAATCATGATATCATTATTGAGTTATTGGAGTACCCCAAAAAAATATATAAATTTTATATTATTTAAATAATAGATAATATCCTAGGCATTGGTATAATGATATCATTTTCATGGAATGATAAGTCCTAATCAATTTATTATATCATAAAATATAGTATTATATTATAGTAAATTCTTTCCCATAATATGGATCAGTCACAGATTATAAAATAGGTTGTCATAACATTATACTAATATCTAAATATAATTAGGTCTGTTACTATTATAAATTTCAACTTTTGATTTCACTAGCATAGATATAGAGATGTTTCTGTTTGAAAATATAAATTTGACCAATGACATGGCCTGATTATCAAGTGACAATGGTTTTTATTTTTTATTGTAGACAATGATATTATCATGTTAACATTTATGAAAAAATGAGAATTATATATGATAATTTCATGACTTAAGATATTGAATATGATTTTTTATATATTTGGATAAAATATATAGATATAATAGTTCACAATATAGTTATTTTAATAAAAATATAAAATATAACCAATAATGATTTATAAATATTTCTAAAATAATAAACATATAAAAATTTAATATTGGTATTTTTTATATGTTTAAATGTTGTATGATATGAAATCTTGACATGTATGACATATTTATAAAAATTTTACAACCCATATGAAAATATATTTTTTTGGCATTATCAATTGTCAATATAATTATAAATTATTTAATTTTTAGAAAAAAAATAAATTGTTTAAATTATTATTATTCAATGCACACAAGATAATAATTTCATTATATATATTTCAATTTTTCATTTATTTATTTAATTCTCAATTTAAATATACATATATATAATTTATTTAAAATCTGATTATTTTATGAATTATTTTAATATCATTAAATTGATTCATATAAATATTAAATTATATATTTCAGATGTCTTATTAATTTTATAATATAAAATTTAATTTAAAGTAAACTATTCTTACGGATTTGATTTTAGTAATTCAAAAACAAGGTTTTAATTTAACCTTGAGTACATACTCTGATTAAAAATTATGTTTAAATTAATGTCAATCACGAGTAATAGTAAATGAATTATGTGAATTTGGCTCACACTTCCACTATAATAGGGGTTTTGTCCCTATTCTGTATAGGTGGGGTTGGATACATGTCAAACTATATGTGTTATTGAATAAAATTTTTCTTTTAGGGGATTTTAATCATTTATATGACATAATTTTTTTTAATAATTTTATGGTTGAAAAAAAACATTGGACATACAATATTTATAAATTATCCTAAATAAAACATGTTAAATTTGTTTGAGGCATGGGATTTGAAAATTTAATCATTAAAAGAAATAATAAATATAGTAAATTGAATATATGCTTATAATAAAGGAATATCTCTAAAAATACTCAAAAATATTATATTTTTTATTTATGATAAAATAATTACACCCAAATACCATAATAATTTAGTATAATTGGCACTAAAAGTATGGTTTCCATGAATTATTGTGTGTTGGGAATATAGGGTATGACTTAAAACTAGTGGTTTTGTTCAAGAATGGGCGTATTCTTAGATACAAAAAGCTTGACTTACATAGATGTTATAATAATTTTGTGAAATACTTAATACATGAAAAAAAATAGAAGCCCAAAGACTGTTTTAGTTTACTGTCTTTGGTAACTCGGAACATAATCTTCTAATCATGGTAAAAGATCTTCAACATAACCAATAAATATATTCCCCTTTGGTTTTCTTACCTAACACCTTTCTTTATATCCTGGGGAAAAGAAAACATAAAAATGGTGAGCTTAAATGCTCAGTATGGGTAAAAATGTAAAACATAGACAATCCCTAAACAATTGAACGTAAGAACATGAAAATAAAACAACAAAATCATGAGTAATGAAATAAATAATGGTAGTGCATAAGGAATAGATCATAAAAGAACATTAGACATGATAAAAAATCATCTGAATAAAACATGTAATTGTGGAAACCATTAAGAACATGTTATGATTTCCGTAGTATCCAAGGCATTGTTTCCAAGACCTTCATAGTGGAAAAAGTCCATTATGGAAATGGGTATACATGACGTACCAGGCCTGTATTACTAAAGAAGATTCACATTCAATTCCATCCATGTCTATCTAAATAGATATAAATCTTTACCCAATGAATTAGAGGGAGATTTAGGTCCCACCCATCTCATAATGAAATCATTATTTCGTGTGCCCCAAAATAAACATAAATCATTCATCATAACCCAATGAATAATATGGGTTTCATAAACACCATTCCATCATAACATAATCGATATAAAATAAATGGATATCATTTAATAATAAGAAAATTTAAACCATGTAAATAACAGAGACATTATACTTAAAATATAAACATATTAAATAATGACATCTTAAATGGAAAATGGTTCTGATAAAACACTTGAAATGAATTCATGGGGAAAATATCCTTTCTTCTTCGGAATCATTTCCTTTTCAAAAAATGCCCAGAAATTTTAAAAGAAAAAGATTTTGTTGAAAATAGTCATGATATATTATAGTGTAAGCATCATGAAAATAAGGCGTTATGAAACTATAAAAAACCATTCATTCTGTATAAGTTAAAAAAACATTCTCCTCGCACTTTTAAAGGAAAAGTAAAAAATTACCACCTATGGTAAACAAAATAATGATTCCTTCCATAACACATAGTAAAAGTCAAATAGGGTTAAAAATATCTTTAAACATACATGTAAGAATATTAAACACATTATGAAAACAATTTTATTGGAATGGAAGAAAAATATAACCCTAGTAAATACTTACGTATAAGGAATACCAGAAAAAATGAGATTGCAAAACTATCCCTTACCATATTTCCAATTTCATCTGCATGTATCCTAGACTCCTTTATAGTGGGTTTAAAAACATAATTAACTTGTAACAGAACCATAATAATATTTATGATATCATATACGATTCACTTAAGACTTTAAATTACCCGTTCATTAGTCATTTCCATGTTAAAGCATAATTTGGGTAAAATCGTTTCATTTATCGTCTATGTTTTGACATGTAATTATTAGTATGATTACTTAGATCATGATTACATACTTCCAAAATATAAAACATGATTTATATACAATATATATTCAGAATACATATATATAATATATCGATAAATGGAATGAAAAATGGTGTTCCTGGAGACGATAGGACGTACGTACACAAGAACGATTTTTCTATTTCCTTATTAAATTGAATGTAATTAAGTAAATAATATATACATAAATATAGTATCATTAATATGTCATATATTTCGTGATTATTTAATTTGTATACTTTCTAATGATTCATGAATGATTAACATGAATAATGAATCTCAGAACTTTGTGGAGATGGTAATCCGTACGTATGCATGAGTGATGATATCATTACCATAATTATTGAGTGGAATTAGAGTGGATGATATTATATCTAAGATTTAGTATCATGTTATAATAACAATATATAGTTATTTTTTCCACTATTATGCCCATCCAAGTAAGGTGGTGTTGGAAAAATAAATTACACCAAGGCGTGCAGATGGTATTCCGTTAGTAGGCATGCGTGGTGATTTTGTTTTCCGTAGGATGGATAGAAGGTGAAATAGGGTTGTTTCATATTTATAATAACATATATGTATATGATTTATACTTATGTTATTACATTATAATTAACCAAATATTTAAGAGTATGTATAAGTAGAAATAAATTTGAAAGAATCGGTAATGGATATTACCTCTTCTTTAATGTAACTCTTCTAAACCACCTCTTAGGACCCTAAAGTTTGTATTTGATAAATACCAAGACATGTAGTAGGTTTCTAGGGAAGTTTAGAAGAGAAATTGTTAGGGGTTTTCTGTGATTTATGGCTCAAAATGGTGTTATGAGGAGAGGTAGGAGGTTCCCTTTTATAATGGAGGAGAGGGGAACCTTTGGAAAGAAAAAAAATATTAATTTATAATAAATTCAACACCAATTTGAAATTTTCAAAAAATGACTCAATTAGAAGATGATATGAGATATGGTTGAAGTCTCATCAACCAATAAAATTTACAAATGTTGTTAATTTATTTTAAACCTTATCAACAAGACTTATCCTTATTTAATATATTTAATTTTATTTGTGGAAATAATATTCTAAATTTTAAATTATTATAAATAATTACTTATGTGTTTTTAATTTTCCATAATTGGATACTTTTTATCAATTTAGACATATAAATTTCAATTTATAATTTTTAAATATTTATGTGATTTTTAAACCATTTTATAATATCTTAGCTTATAACATTACAATAGTTTCAATTTTGACACTATTCATTTATTTGAATTTAAATAAAATCAACACAGAGGATATATTCGAACCAAAATATTTAATTGATTCCAAAAATGTCATATTAATCTAGAAAATTTTTGGAGGACATTAATTAGATAATATATTATTTATTTTAATAGTTTTATAACCATTTATTTGATATTTTAATCATTTAAAATAATTTCTACATCACTACTGTATCATCATTAATGATAATTATTTAATCCCTAATAATTCAAAATAAATTTTAATGATGTAGATAATTTTATTATAATTCTGGAGACTATTTATATTTGATGTTTTATGAGTTTTATAACTAAATTAAAAGTTTTACACTGATAAGATATAAGAATGTGACATGTTGTCCCTTTCTGTGGGTTTAATAACATTATAAAATTTTCATGGTCAAAAGACCATGAAATGAATCAATTACAACCATTATGTGATATGTTTATACTTTTATTCATCAAATAGAATTTTTTCAGGTGTTAGGGTAGTTTTATAATCTTATTGTACCCTTAATTACTTGATTTACCTTTAACTGTAGTAAATAATAATTACCGTAGTTACTATTCATAATGTCAAAAAAAGTATCCTATTTACATAATTTTATCCCACTAAATCATAATATGGAATCCATTTTTTAAAATTTTAAACACAGATGTTGCAGCAATTAATTTAAAATTAATCCCATTGTTAAGAAAATCGGATTTTAAAATTTAAAACATAATCAGAGATTGAAATGTTTTTACCTATGAATTAAATGTAAAAATAATGATAATGACTTCAATTATATTAAATGGTAAAAATATATTTTGTGTATACTTTAAAACCATTTTATTTATAAATTTACCATATAAATTTTCTTGATGAAAAAGTTGTTTTTAATTAAAATTTTGCGTATTTTAACTATTCATCAAAATATGAAAGTTATCAGAAAAGTATCAAAAATTTATCCAATGTATATTTTTATATCCTGATTCAAAAGAAGAAGTTTATATTGTAAAATTGGACTAATAAACTAGTCAAAAAAATTTATATAAAATGGATACGACATCAAAATGCGGTAAAACTGCATTTTTTTAAAAAAAATTCATTCATCGAGAAATTGATTTTGGTTTCATATCTCAATCTAGAAAATGAGTATGATGAATTATAATGTTATAAAATTCCATATTCAGTTAATAATATTCATAACGTATAGTTCATAATATTATTACAATATATCATTGTTTTGTGAAACTCAGTATTGCATATAACACACACTATCGAGGAATGTCGCTCTTGCATGCAACACAAACCAAGAACAATGTTTGTGTATACTACAAGATAATATAGTGTTGTGTATAAAAAAAGTTAATCTTGGTGTATCGTATAACACAAAACATCAAAGAAATATATATTTCTCATAAAATCTTGGGGTGTTACATTCAACCCCCCTTAAAATGAATTTCTCCCTCGAAATTCGTCAGGGTTATAAATCGTTTACTACATGAAGGATTATTTAATAGAAATCCACATAGTAAAAAGGAATTATAAAACATTAATTTAAAAACTAATGTTCGATACATAACGAATACCCAAAGTAACTCATCATTGGGTTTCCATATATGAGAATATAGGTGAAAACAATGATATGTAAGAGAAATCTAACCATCATGTTATGATGAAGAGTGGTAGAGAACATGGCTATGAAAAATCAAACAATCTCAAAGCCATATTTTTTTATGATCTATGGTACCATATGATTCATCAGATATGAGGGTACTTGGACAACGTTTTTGGTTTTCAATATCATTTCCCTAAAGTTGAAAATTTTGAATTAGAATAAATACTTACTTGATTTTGGTATAATTTCACTTTTGGTCGTTTCATGAAAAATTTCCACTTTATATATTAAAGAAATGAAGTTTAATTTTTAATTCGTGAAGTGTTAGAAGAAAATATGAAAGAATGATGTATAATTCCATCTGTCTCAAACAAAAGGTCAGTAAGAGTTATCAAATATACAAAAGTCTATATGTGGTGACGTTAATCCTATATGAATCCAAAAATGGACATATACTTCAAATATCATACCTCTTAATAAAATAAAACTAATTATTACTAACCAGGGACTTCTTTTAGGCCAGTGGTAGGCGATAAAGGACTATCACACATCGGTTGTGGGTTCTATTCCCACAACATTATCCGACGCGACAGGTTGTCGCCCATCTTACGGGTTGTCCATTTTCTAAAACTACACTATTATAACATTTCAGAAATAAAATAAAAAATTTATAGCCTTAAACAATACTATCTTATGTATAACATAACACATTCTATTCATTATGCTTATCCAAAAGACTACTATCCGATCTCATAGTATAAAGAAAAAGATTACTAGAGAGGTCATCTACCAAGTAGGTGATTACCATAACGTATCCCCGGTATATCATAAGATATATCTTATTGGTCACATTCCAAACATGTGAATACCTTAATCATGTATTCTCTTGAAACTTGAATAACCATTGAATCTTTGTGAAAACATGAATACGATCAAAAGTCAACTCTTTCCACATACCAAAATCCCAAAATTTCTATATACTCAAACCATGATATCACTTTGTCCTTATATGAGCTCATTAATATTATAAAACATTTCATTATATCGTTATCCATTTATTATGAGCATAACATCTACTTTCCCAAATTATTTCACTAACTGTTCATGGTTTCTGGTACCCTAAAATTATTGAAAACCATAATTAACCAACACAAAGATATTACAATATTCCATAATACTGTAAATTAAATTCCATGATACTGTTTTGAAATCCCATTACATAAAAATTTAATCATTCCACAACATCATTTTCATACTCAACATCACAAATAGTGATCTCATATGACTTCCCTTTGTCCTTTTCTTTAAGAGGTTTCTCACGTCGATCATTATTAACCCTTGGATTAGGGCATTTATTATCATAATGCTCCATTTCATTTCACTTTTAGAATTGAAGTGTTGGTGGTGCGTCATCTATAGTCTTTTATCTATTCATATCATTAGCTAAATTTTTCCCATTACATTAGAACTCAGCGTCTCGATGACCTTATTTTCCACACTTAAAACATTTTCTAATCCCTTTAAGACAATCTCCACCATGCTTCTTTCCATACTTTGAGCATAACGAAACATTTGTCTTTTTTTCAGGATAGTTTTTAGATTTTTCCTTGAACTCCATTTTCCTTTCTTTTCAAAACCATGAGATGGATATGTAACAACTACTTCTAGTTCCACCTTGATAGAACAATGCACAATTTCTTCGTAGCTACTAATGTCTCTTATTGATAATGCCCTTCAATGAATTGGTTTTAATCCTATGAAGAATCTATCCACATTAATTTTAGGTTGGATGATAAAGACAGATGCATACCTTAAAAGACTTGTAAAATTTTCCTCGTATAGTAATAGATTCATCATCATTTTTTTATGTTCAATGAAAAAAATTCCCATTTTTGTTCAAAGAATACAAAGGAAGTACTTTTTGAAAAAAAAAGTTTTTGAACTCGACCCATTCCATGGATTCAATTTACACTTTGGGACTTGTATTTTTAATTTGAGTCCACCAATGGTCTACTTAACCTTCTAAATGGTAAATATAAAAAATGTCCATTTCATGCTCTGAATAGCGATGTATGGAAAATATCTATCCAATGGAACTGATCCATTGTTCAGCAACAGGTGGATTAGAATACCCACTGAAAGAAGGTGGATGTTGCCTCATGAATGAATCAATTGAATATTGTTACTTTCTCCGCTAATTTGGAAGGCCAGAATGATTAATATCATGTGTAAGTATAAAAATAAGATTTTTCACTCCCTCTCCTATAACATTGGTTTGTTTAGGAAGAAAATCATTGCATTATCCATTACATTGATCAACACAGTTCCTTCGGGTTCCATCCATCGACTAAAACCCAAAAATAATAGTGTGAGATGAAAAAATAAATCATGGAAAACCAAATATTAAAGGGGGATCACCTTCCATATATAACATATTAGTTTTAATTCTAAGATCATTACTGTAATTCTAGGACTATAACCAATAATTATAAATAACATTAGGCAAATCCCTAGACATACCTTATAAATATCTCTATGGATCTCACTAAGGTTTTTGCATCCTAGTTTCCAAATGTTACCTAAAACTTCTCTCTAATACCAACTTTAGAGACCCAAAGAAAAAAGTACATAGACATTACATTAATTTTGCAGAATACTTAATACATGAAAAAATAGACGCCCAAAGACCGGTTTAGTTTAGTGTCTTTGGAAACAGAAAACATAATATTCTAATCATGGTGAAAGATCTTCATCATCTCCTATAAAGATCTTCCCCTTTGGTTTTCTTACCTAATACATTTCTGTAGATCCTGGGGAAAAGAGAACATAAAAAGGGTGAGCTCAACTGCTCAGTAAAGGTAAACATGGAGAACATAAAACAATCCCTAAACATTTGAATGTAAGAACATTAACATAAAACATCAAAATCATGAGTAATGACATAAATATTGGAAGTTCATAAGGCATAGATCATAAAGGAACATTAAACACTATAAAACAGCATGGTAATAAAACATGTAACTTCAGTTACCATTAATCACATGTAATGATTTCCATAGTATCCAAGGCATTGTTTCCATGACCGTAATAGTGTACAAAGTGTATTACAGAACCAGGTTTACTTTTCATTCTATCCCTGTATTACTGATCCAGATTCACTTCCCATTCTAGCCATGTCTATCTCATTAGATATAAATCTTTACCCAATGCATTGGAGAGATATATTGGTCCCAGCCATCTCATAAGGAAATAATTCTTTTATGTTCCCCAAAATAAACAAAAATAAATCAACATAACCCCAAGAATAATATGGGTTTCATAAGCACCATCCCATCATAACATAATCCATATAAAATAAATGGATATAATTTCATCATAAGATAAATGAAACCATGTAAATAATAGAGACATTATACTCGAAATATAAACATATTAAATAATGTCATCTTATATAGAAAATGGTTTTGATAAAACACATTAAACGAATTCTTGAAAAAAATATCCTTTTTTCTTCAAAATCATTTTCATTTCCCAAAATGCCACACAATCTTAAAATAAAAGGATTTTGTTGAAAATCGTCAAGAAATCTTGTAGATTAAGGTTCATGGAAATAATGAATTATGAGACCATAAAAATCTGTCAGTGCCGTATAAGTTAAAAAATACATTCTCCTCGTACTTTTAATAGAAACGTAAAAAAGCACAACATATTGTAAAAAAAGAAATATTCCTTCCATAACAAAAAGTAAAATTCAATGAGTTATTGGATAATTTTGCACCGCGGCGTTGGAGATGGTATACAATAGTCTCAGACACATACATAATAAATTGGACAATTCCATGTAAGGTGGTGTTGGAGAAACAGATTACACCATGGCGTGGAGATGGTATTCTGTACGAACCCGCGCGCGGTGATTTCATTTTCCATAGGACGGATAGATGGTAAAATAGGGTTGTTTCATATGTATAAAAACATATCAGTATATGAGTGATAATGATGTTTTTACTTTATAATGAAACAAATAATGAAGAGTAATTAGAAGAAGAAATAAATTTGAAATAATTGGTAAAGGATATTACCACTTATTCGATGCGCCTCTTCTAAACCTCCTCTTCGGGAACTAAAGATGGTTTTTGAAGAAGAAAAGGACCTCTTGTATTTTTCTAGGGAAGTGGATAGGAGAAATTTTCAGGTTTTTTCCGAGCTTGAAAGATCAAAATGGTATGAGGAGGATGGAGAGGATGTTCCCTTTTATAAGGGAGGAGAGGGGCACATTTGGATACACAAGAAATATTTATTTATAATAAATTCAAACCCCAGATAAAAACCTCCAAAAATTCCTCAATTATAATATGAGATTAGATATGGTTGTAAGATAATAAAACAAGAATATTTATACATGTTTTCAATTTATTTTAGACAGCATTAACTAGCTTTATCCTTATTTAATCTATTTAATTTTATTTTTGGAAATAAAATTGTAAATTATTTATTGTTATACATAATTACTTATGTGTTGTGAGTTTTTTATAATTGGATAATTTATGATATTTTAGACCATATAAATTTCAAATTTTAATTTTTAAATATTTTTGTTATTTTTAAACCATTTTATAATTTGTTATTTTTATAAAATAACAATAGTGTCAATTTTATAACTATACATTTATTTGAATTTAAATAAAATCCACAAAGAGGCTATATTCAAAAAATTATTTAATATAATCCTAACATGTCATATTAAACTAAATTTTTTTTGGAGAACATTAATTAGGTCATATAATATTTATTTTATTGTTTTTAAAACCATTTATTCTATATTTCAATCAATAAAATAATTTCTGTATCACTATTGTGTCATCATTAATGTTAATTATTTAAACCCTCAAAATTATAAATAAATTATAATGATGTAGATAATTTCATTTTCATCATGGAGACTATTTATATTTGATATATTATGATGTTTGTTAATAAATTAAGAGTATTACACTTATAAGATATAAGAGAATGACATGTTGTCACTTTCTTTGGTTTTAATAATAATTATATTATTTTCATGGACAAAAGTCGATGAAATGAAATTATTCAAACCATTAGTTATATGGGTTGACTTTTATTCATCCAATTGAATTTTGGCAGGTGTTGGGGTAATTTTATAATCTTATTTTTACCCTTAATTTCCCAATTTACCTTTAACTGTAACAATTAAAAATTACAGTAGTTACTATTCATAATGTCAAAAAAATAAAAGTAACCTGTTTACATAATTTTGACACACTGAATCCAAATATTGAATCCATTATTTATAATTCAAAACACAAAAGTTTCAGTAATTAATTTAAATTTAATTTCATTGTTAAGAAAAAGGGTTTTTAAAAGTTAAAACATTGTCAAAGATTGAAAAGTTTTTATCTATGAATTCAATGTAAAATTAATGATAATTACATGAATTATTATAAAAGGGACAAAAATATTCTATTTATACTTTAAATCCATTTAATATTATAATTTAACACTATAAATTATCTTGATGAAAAAAGTCGGTTTTAATTAAAATTTAGTGTATTTTTACTATTCATCAAAATATTAAAGTTATCAGAAAAGTATAAAAAAATTAACCAATGTGAATTTTTATATCCTGATTGAAAAGAAGAATTTTTTTCCAGAAAATTTAACATATAATCTTGTCAAAAATTATATTTAAATTGGGTGCTTCATCAAAATGTGGTAAAACTACATTTTTTGAAAAATACTTCTTTTTATCGAAAAATTTATTTTGTTTTCATATCTCATTCTAGAAAATGTGTAAGATGAATTATCATGTCGTAAAATTAAAAATTCAGTTAATAACATTCATAATGGACAGTTCATAATATTATAATAATATATCATTGTTTAGTGAAACTCGGTATTGCGTACAACACATGCTATAGAGGAAGGTCGCTCTTGCATGAAACACAAGCCAAAAATAGTGTTCATATATACTACAAGATAATACGGTGTTGTGTATAACACATTATAATATTGGTGTAGCGTACAACACAAGAAATCAAAGAAAAAAAATTATTTTTCATAAAATATCAGGGTGTTAGATTATTGGTATACTTTTTCACTATACATGCTCTTGAATATATTTTTTTTATTTATGTCAATTTAATCCATTTTATGAATGTGTTTCTTCTGCAATATTAATGTGATTTATATGATGAAGTTTTAAGTATTATAAATATAATATTTATTTATGTGTACAAAACACAAATCATTAGTTATATAATATTTATACATTTACATTACTAAAACATGTTTATTTAGATGAAGGATTGATATGTTTAAATTAAATCATTAGAATAATGCATAAAAAATTGAATGTAATAGATACACATAAAAAAGATAAATTATATAAAAACCACCAAAAAGGATAAATTTATTTTTCTTTTAAATATAATACTTATCAAGATCATGACCATTCAATACAGGTGTCCCCAAAAGATATTTTCCTATGATTTATCTTGTTTTAGACCTGTGGGGTATGGATAAAACTAAATTTTATTTAACATATTCCATTGTGTGGGTAGTGGTTTTCACTTATTCAGCTACCTCAAAAAATTGGATACTTATAAAAATGGATTTGGGAAAAAATATTTGATATTTATAATATTTTTTTTGTCTACATAATTTTCAATGACATATATGTGATTACACCCATATATATTAATATGAAATCTAAAGAATAAAATAATTATTGTGAAATATGAATCTTTTTCCTATTAAGAGACATGGTGAAATGGTTAATAATTATGGTTTTTTTATATTAAATAAATGTTTCAATTTAATACTTTTAAAAACAACATACATACTGAATTAATAATTTATGTTGTATATTATAACAAAATTAAATTTAAAATTTATTTTGAGATTTATTAAAAAAAATTATTCTAACATGAGAGGCATTCTTAAAGAAATTTTTACAGACCTGAACCTTCTGTATTAGATACTAATTCTCTAATAGATCATCATGTATTTAACAAAAGACATAAAAATAGAAGATAAATGATTTTGATATAAGTATTATTATTTTTTTGAAACATGGAATGTTTTTTGGCTACAAAGGTGGGAAAAATGATTTAAAATAACCCGTTGGATTAGTTATGGATTTAGAGATAGTTTCAATGTGCATAATTTAAATAAATAATTAATATATTTTTCTTTTTTTTAAGGAATATATTTTCATTGAAGATTAGTAAAAAGAGATAATCATTTTATATGAATAAATGATTTTATGGAATGGAAATTATGATTATGGGTTTACATATTCTAGATATGGATAATCAACTGTATGACATTATTAATAAAATTTTTAATGTAAATGATTCAAAAAATAATTTTATAAAAAGTAATATATCATAAATATGATGATGAATTCCTGATTTTAATGATATTAAAGACGAAATATGACTAAATTAATTTTTTATAAGAAATTAAAAAATTGAATAGTATGATTAGTGTTTTTTAGAGTAAAATAATTTAATTAATTTTTCCAAAAAAATGATATAGTATCCTGAAAATTAACAAAAATTAAAATGAATAGATAAAAATGAAAAATATTTCATCAAATAGGTGAAGATAATAAATTTATTCTCTTATATAAACACAATAAAATAATAAATTCAAGTAATTAAAACATTAACTTATTCAAAATTAAAATACATTGTATATTACAACACTAGGTTTATGTAGCTATCACATTCCATAGAATGGATGGTCTTGTCATTATACAAAAAAAACTCCATCATCCACTTGGTTCATAGGGTTATATGAAAAATGTTTTAAATTTGTGTGTTATTATACTTCTTTTTAATTTTTTTATAAAGTAAAATTTTAAATAATATGATAACTGAAAAATATTTAATTATAAAGGAAAATATTATTGACATCATTTTGGGAAATCATTAAAGATTCTTGATAATTCCAAAATATCATTCACTCTATATTAAAATATGATCGTGGGAATTATTTTTTTAGTGGTATATCTCTAATAGGTTCTCTTTATTGGAATATATATCTGAATATTTCTATATGTGACAATTAATGTATCACATATTAATATTTATGAAATATTTGAAATCTTTCGATCCAATTTATCAGAAAATATTAACTATAATCATTGTTAAAATATTCATTCTCATAAAATGATAATTTTCATCAATTGACTCATTATTTAATATTTTCTAATGATATTATATTTTAAAATGTTTTTTATAAGTTTTCCTTTTTTTAATAAATTTGAATTTAAAATAATTCTATCATCTCTTCTTCATAGGTAGATCAACATTTTATATAACCCTAATTGGTTATGTTCTATCTATTTCATTATAAAAAATAATAATTTTTTGAAATTTGGTTTTTTCTAGAATGGAACACATATTTTTATTATGTTTTATACATATTTGAAATATCCTCAATAAATCATTAGTATAAAAAATAAATTATTATATTATAAAAATAGGGATCAAAATAAGATATTTAATATATTAGTCAATAATATCAATATTTTTATCATATGTCATTAGTGATTAATATATATAATTCATTTTGAAAATATTATTTAATTTTTTTATAAATATATAAAATAATAATAACCACCCCATAATATATACATACAAAATAATTTATTGTTTACTTAATATTTTTTTTGATCTCCCTATTTGTGGTATCCTTCCCTCCTTTCAAAATTTTTAATAAATAATAATATATTATAGAATATAATTAACTCCAATTTTTCTAGTGATATTTATAATAAAATGATTTCTTACTTCTGCACTGTTATTATTATTTAAAATAAATAAATCTTTTATTATCTTTGGATTCATTGAATTATAATTTTATAATATAAATCCTTTAATCATGAATGATTTTCTGTTTGTATATTTCATAAGGAACATTTTAATGGTATATATATATAATGTTGATATATATATATAAATTATTCTAAAAATATATAAAATATGAAATAATTATAAAATGTAAAATTTCATGAAGATATATATAAATGAAAAACGTAAAATAAAAATTTAATATATATCTACAATCAAAATATATTGATATTGGGTACTATATAAATACATATTCATTTTAACATGATCCTTTTTTATTTTCACTTATTGTTTTTTATTCATCTATAAAACAGTTTCTATAAATTTTTATGTTTATTAAAAATGTAGATATTAATTTATGTCATTCAAATCATCTTTATCTACATTGCCTGATTCTTTATTTTGAATTAGAAGAGTTCCTAAATATATTATAAACAAAAAATATTGTATAGTCATCAGATAATCTCTATAAAAAATTAATTGATAAATCTGGTATCCAATCAGTTCAGATCAATTAATATTATAGGATCCTTTTTCCTTTCTTATGGTGCTTTGACATAATATATTCCATCTATAAAAAAGGATTTCTCAATTTATTTGGAGAAAATATATATTATTCAGTTCATGGTTGAGTGTTTACAATAAATGGTAAAGTGGGAGTGACTTCTTCTAAAATAAAAGGTATTTATTGCGGTTTTTGTGAAATTCAATGAATTTCCATAGAGAAAATGAATTATTAAATATATTATATACACAAATTACTGAAATTAAACTTATTTTGTTACATAAAAAATTTTATTATAAAAAATGGAACAATACATTCTATATGATTGATACATGTATAATTAAATAACAATCAAACATAAAAATTAATGGATAATTGTTTTAAATTTGATGACTCGTAGCCTTCCACAAATACAAAAATGATTATCAAAATAAATAAATTAAAATAGATAATATAGATATTATATGCATTTTATAAATGCTATGTATATAAACATAAAATAAAACATTGTGATTGAAATTTTTATAATTTAAGGTGAATATATATAATGTAAATAACTTATATGATGATTTTAATAGATAAGGTTGAAAATTAAAATATGAAATTTATAATAGTAACCTTGTAATTGAATGGTAATGTAAAATTTTTAATATAGAAGAAATAACTAATTCATCAAATAAAAACAACTTATATAGAATGGATATATGAATATTACAGTTTTGTAAATTAATATTTAATTAATATAATATTTTAATTTATCTAACTCCAAAAATAATTATTTTTATATTTTGTAATATTATTTGTATTTATAAAAATATTTTTAAATGTTCAATGTCTATATTGAATTTAACACATAAAAAAATTTATTTTATTCAAAACTGTTTAAAAAGGAAAATTAATATATTTAAATCAGTAATGGATAAATTTTTGATTTTTTTTAGAAAATTGTCTGTTTTTAATGACTAATAAAATAAAATATTCATATATACTAGGTTATATGTCATCATTTTAATGAAAAATGAATTAAAAATTTCATTTTTTATTTTTTTAACCACAAATGTGCTTATAGATTTAAATAATATATTTTTAAATAATTAATTTTATTTATAAACTAAAATAAAATTAACCATATTTTGAAATAATATTAAATTATTTTTATTAAAAAAAATCAATCAATATATTAAATATATATATAACAAAATACCATCATTTGTTATAAATATACATATATCAAGTACACTTATTTTCACTCCATAAAATTAGATCACATACACTTCCTTGTACTCTCTCTCATGCACCCTTTTATGAATCTATTAGATCACATATTTTGTGTGTGGTTCTAAAAAGGTAATTTCAATTAAATTAGAATTTATTAATACTTTGTGTCTTTTCAAATAAATATAATTATTCATATTCACTATCCACTATGGTGATTATTATGGTTTAGTCCATAGATTCTTTACATATGGTTGTTTATTACATTGATAAATTTATAATACTTTCACAAGACCACTATTAATAATAGGAATAATTCATAGAGCTATTATTACCATATTCTACACATTATAGAAAAATATAAATCTATATGTTGATTAGATTTTATTCAACTAGATAAAATTATATTCCATAGACTAGGGATTTATTAAATTTTCTCCCACATTACATAAAAATTGGTTAACAATTTTTATTAATATCATGTTATAAATGTTTTATAAAATTATATCATGAATATATTGAATTAAAATTCCAGGAAAGAGATGGGTGTGTCAGGAATTAATATCCCTAAAATTAATTGTGTTGTGATTAAGCTATAGATTTACAATGATATGATGTATATGATGCATTCTACTATTATATGATACATTGGTGATCAGACATGGAAATATGTTTTTGATCGTTTATTAATGAAAATTGTTAATATGTTTATGAAGAATATATTCATGTTTTACTTTTGTGTCATATTTTAATTTTATTCTACTCATGCTCCAGGATTATAACATGATCTTTCCCATGTTATAAAAAGGAATCTAAATTGACAATCCATCAAATTCTTATTATAACATTACAATTATTTTTTTTGTAAACCAATTATTTTAATGTAAATCTATATGTGTAAACACACAACAAGGGATCCAAATCCCAACACTCAAATTCAAGTGAAACAAGGTCTCAATTTCATTCCCATGATAACAATAGGTGATAAAATAGTACCATGGGACACAATAAGCCAATCAGGAATGATTTTCTCTCAAAAGCTATAACATTAAATGTAAAATAAGTCATATAGAATGTATATATATTTTAATAAAAATCACTAAAATTCATTTTAGGAAGAAATTTGTGCGATAATATTAAATTATAGGTTATAAATCAACTTATTAACATTAAATAAATATGATTTATTGAATTTAATTCAACAAAGACCTCCTATAATGTCTCCATAATGGATATATTAATCTCTATTGATTAATTAATCGACCATTCTTTTAACTATATCATGACCATTATTTTTTACCAAACTACTAAAGTGAACATGTAGGGAGTGAGTGTAAACATCACATTTTTTTCCAAATATATCTTAGAATTATCCATATGTGGGTAAAATGGTAAAAGGAAATAATAACCAATAATGATAAAAAATTAGATTTTTTCAAAACCTTGATATTCCTAAAGCTTTTAAAAACAAATATATTAAAATAATTATATTTAAATTAAATTATACATAAAACATCAATGAATTTTCCCCTTTAATTATATAGTTATAAAATCATTCCATTATTCCAAAATTTATATTTTATTAAAATACCCACAGACCAAAATTTAATAGATAAATTCTTGCCATTTTTGATAAACCCGGAAACACTCTATTTCATAAAAAACTCTATTAACTATCTTGTTATGAAAAAACTATTGAAAATTCGATATTTACATAAAAATCAATAATAATAAGGCCTAAAATATGATAATAATATTAGGTTAGGTTTTTTTGAACGAATTATGTTATATAAACTATTTAATCACTTATTCACATGTATAACTCCAAACACTCATATTTACAATAATAAAGTGCATGTTTTCTCCCATCAATCATTTATCACTTTAATGAAAAAACATTACATTCATAATTAAACCTTGTAATAAGATTGGATATTTTGAAATCATTTATAAATTAAAATATTATACACATAAATTGATGACATGGATTAATATAAAATAAAATATTTAAAAATCATTTATAAAAAATATCATTCCATATTTATATTCACAATGAAATTATTATAAATGTGTATATAAAAAAATTATCTTTTATGAGGATATATATAATAAAATATGATCATTATAATAATGAATACATTTTTCCTAAAATAAATTTTCTAATAATATTAGAAGCATAAAATTATCATTCCAATAGTGGATTCAATGAATTATATAGAAATTCTAAAAATATAAATTTTTTATGGGAAAATCACATTGTCATATTCATGTAATCCCCTTAAATCACATTCCATGAACCATCAGAAATATGTATTCCATTAGAGAATAAAATTATACTATATATATTAATAATATCCATATTCTATATTGACATGGCCCTGGAGAAATCTATGTTAAAGAGTATACTTACCCAAGTGAGTTTCATGGTCCCGACAAAACGTGTCATATTCTTGTGTAAATTTTAGTATTTAATTTAAAAAAGAAAAACATTAGAAAGAATAAATTACCATTAATTATCAATACCATCATTTTAATTTTAATAATGCAATGAAAAAATATATTAAAATCCTCTTCAACTACTCATTTGAAAGAACCTCAAAAAAAATTCCTGATATAAATATCCTTCATTTTAATTTACAGAATTAATTTAAAATATTTAGAAAAATTTATTATACATTCATTAACACCTTGTCCATTATATCTTACACATACCTCCTTCCACCTATCTGGTTATCCAAATTCATTCATTACCAATAATACCATATAAGTCCATTAAACGTGGACTAAGATGCCACTTTTTCACCGACTTATAAACCATCTCATATAATGCATTAAATATTCCATTGAAATAAATTAAATAATTATTTAAATAATATATCAATAAATATTAATTTCATTGAAATTATCCTTATAAATTTCAAAAATTAGTTTATCTTAATTCATTCCAATATATTATTTTATTATCTATGGGAAAACATGTTATGAAATATAAAAATTATTTACTAAAATTTTGTAAAAAACTAAAAATTTAGCCTAAATGATTTAATCATTTTTAACACCATAAAATATAAAAATCTACAAACATAATTAATTTAATAAAATTTAGTGCACAAAATGTAAATTAATCTTCCAAAAAAGCATTCATCGTATTTAGTTATCTAAATAAAACTTATTGATTAATCCAATGTATAATTATACCAAGTTAATATATTTTACATAAATTCCAACGTCAAATTCTAAATATCACAATAAAAAAAATAAAAAAGTTACATAATTAAAATTAATTATTTTCCCCACATTCTCAATAATATTACACATTCAAAAATAAATGAATTTAAAAATACAATTCATTAATCCAATATAAAAATACATGTGTAACAGTTTTCCCTATCACTGTTCATTTCCTCTATGAATAGGTACTAGGTGGATTCATTATTTATCAATTCTGGCCATTTCAGACTCTTGTGATAATCCATATCACAATTTTATTCTTGAATTGACCCATAATTCAAAAAATTTATATCTAATAGAATATTGTGTCCTCTGAGAATATTTTCCATTGAATAAAAAAGGTGAATAAATTTTAATCATAATAACTATCATGTTAAAGATCAAACACTTTGTAATTATAGACATGAGAAATATCTTGTAAAAAATAACTTAATTTGAAAAATAATATATTTAGAAAATCCACATTTGAACATTTATTAATTCTAAAACACATGTCACTTCACTGAACTATTCCATAATTCAACAATCATCCTCACAATGTGGTATTACTTTTCCTCATTTTAACAACCATTAATGTATCATCCTTAGGGAAACTCTAAAAAACTCATTAAATGGATTATTTATAGTAAAAAATCATCATCATTGATTAGAATACGATATATAATAATTTTTTTCTATAACCATATACTTTGAAATTGATATAATATATTACATTAACTTTTACATCAAAAAATGGTCTTACAAGATCCATATGAAGATTATTGACCATAATTATGGTAACTATTTTGGTCAACAATATAATTTCATAAAATGTCTCCAAAACCCATATATTATTAATTTTTATTATAAAAAAATAGTTGATATTCCTATGATCCTTTTATGTAAAAAACACATGGAAAAATAATTTCTTTAGAATCTAAATAAATCACTCATTCTATGTATATGTATATGTTTTGTAAGATGAACTTGTCCTTAACTTCTTCCCTAAAGAATTATGGAGTCACCTTTTGAATTTATTCATATTCCATGGATTCCTATCTGATATAATGGACATCAAAACATAATGACTTCTATCATCTTTATTCTTATAAATACCTTAAATGTCCCCAATTAAAAAAATTTCATAATTTTTCAAGCATTGATAAAATATTTTACATTTTTCTCCATTAAAAAATACTGTTATTTTTATAATTATATATAATGTATAATAATTAAATCCTTGGAATTTTTTTATCATTTATAGGGCTACGGGGGATAATCACTAATTCCACATCACTAATTATTAATGATTAACCGTAAGTCATTAAAAATTATGACATTGGGTATTTTTTTTAGTTTTTTTAGTTTATGAACTACAAATGTATTTCATTATTTTCTAACAAATCTTGGTATCTCTAGGATACACTAAACAATTCAACCGGTTAATGGATTTTAGAACGATAGACTTTAGTTCTCGAAAAATCAACCCTCTCCCAATCAAATAAATCAATTACTCTCATGTAAATCCCAACTCATTCATGGTCTCTATACCATATAGGAAATCTATTATTCTATTATATCATTATTCCAATAAATATTTTACCATAACATGGAATTTGAATATGTAATTAAGGTTATTACTTTTGAGAAACACATTATTCATTATTTCCTCTTCCATTATTTCAAAATGTTAAATTAATCCCATCTGTAGACACTAATACAACACTTCCCTGACTAGCTAGGAAATTTTTCCTATTAGAATAATCTATTTATTAATTAAATTTCCTTGTTTTACTTATATGATTATATAAATAATACTTAAGATATTATACCTATATAAATTTTCTATTCTTTTGATCATTTTGGGAGAAACATTATTTCAATATTTACCTATCTTTATACATAAGAAATATCCAAAATATGTATCACCTCCACTCTTTAAAATTGTAAATGAAGCAATAAAAATCCTATTATGGGGTATAATATTTGTTTTACTATTTTTTCAATAATATAAACCTATATGAAAAACCTATCATTATTATATCATGACATGTCTTAGTCCCAATGAGATGTATCACAATACACCTATTATAAAATTAGTAATTGTTGAATACTAAAATATAAAGATAAAGTAAATAATTTAATTTGTGTTATGATTAATTATATTTACATAAAATTGTAATTTTACATTATTCATTTCTATGTCAAGGATATAATACAATAATCTATTCTTTAAAATCACAAAATAAATCATTAGTAATATGTATCCAAAAATATATGATTATTATCTCAAAGAAATTTTTTGTTCATTCCACCAGCATCTATTCATACACCTTCTTAGGGTCCAATAAATTTAATTATATAAAATAAAATTACTTCGAAATTTGACATCATGAATCAAATAGATATAATACCTTAATTTTGTTCAAATCATATACTCGTATAATGTTTCTAAAATAAACATAATGTGTTTCAAATAAACTTATTCCATACATGAATACATCAAAATAAAATAAAAAAATAACAATATGAATGAATCAAAAATTTTACGAAAGAATCATTAAATCAATTTCATAAAATCATAAGGTGGATGGGAAATGTTAAAATTCATAAACAAAAACATGTATTGGATATGTCAACATTGAAATTTAATTTTTTGTATATCCTCTTACATTACATGTAATAGTTGATATCTTATCTAAATATTGATCATAAAAAATTATAATTTTATCTATTCAAATATATCATCAACTCAACTTATATGGTACATGTTATTTATAACCATTATGTTTAGTTTTTTGTTAACTCAATGCCAAAATGGGAACTACCATCATACTACATTGTGAACATAATTGATACAGAATAAGGAGAAATATTTGTTAAAATGAATCCCATTGGATTAGTTTCATCCCAATTTATCTTCAATTACCTCAATTCCACTAAATCATATGATATAAAGGTATATAATAATGTCACCTAATAAGTACTATTTCAAGGGAAAATTATTCATCCCGTATATTAGGATTGATAGAGAAAAAATCATTTTCTAATTATGTAATTATATCTTATAGAAAAATCAATTAAAATTTATTGAATGGAAAATGATAGGCTGTGGAGTTTCAAGGAAAAATCATAAAATCCTATAATTATAGGAAAGTGGAAAATACAAAATAGTTATTTAATTATGTTAAAGAGTGAAATTATTTAGAGTAATAATTGGATTGAATAATTTTTTTACACAGAGATAAAAATTGTTTCTAAAATATATTTACATTACAATAGAGTGTATATATTATCCAAAAAATGTGATATGGATATTTACACCACTACCGGAAAAGTTGATTCGTGTAGTGGATTTTAGCCAATGAAAATGGTCAAAGTGGCATTTGAATGGAAACATAATAATATTATGGAAATAATTTCCCAGGTTGTTCCCTACTATAAATTGTGTTGAGGTGTCACTTATACATTTAATACTCATAGTTGTAATATTTTTTTACTTCTGAAAAATAAAATTATTTCAATATTGCCTAAGTGGAGTGGGAGTAATGTTTGAACCCCAAAATTTGTGTGTTGTTATATGCTTTATTCTTCTAAAATTATGTAAGGAATTTTTTTTCTTGAAGATTGTATTAAAGGTTTTTTTATGTGTGTTTCGGTCCTCTCAACTTACTTTCATGAATTTATAATTTTCCATCCATTTTCGGAGTTTGAGAACATTGTCCCTCTATAAAAGCTTTCATAAGATTCTTCTATTTGGGGGGTTCTAATTCCAAAAGTGGAATCAAATATTAGTTATATTTTTTATAGGCAGACCTTATACACCATGTATTATATCATAGGATATTTTAATAATTATTCCCTCAAAAAAATACGAGAATAAAATTATGTAGTTTCAAATCTAATTATTTTTTGTTTGTTTTATTTATGTTTAATTACTTTATAAATTATATTTTTTGTCTAGGTTACAGTCAATATTGAGAATAGAAATGATAAATATAATATATTATATAAAATTTATATATATTATTTTTCACTACAGAATGATTTGGATCATTATTTGATGGGTATCAAAATGGAATGTTTGAAAATGAAAGAATGAAAAATGTGGATAATAAAGAATTTTTATTAATCAATACATAACTGGTTTAGAATGTGTCTTATTGAATCATTGATTTAAATATTTATTCATAAAAAATCAATAATATTTTTAATATGTATGAAATTCCAATAATAATCAACAATGTGTTTTATTGAGATTATATGATATGATAATGTTACAAGTAAATTCAAAGGCTGGTCTTGTCATAGATATAAAATTATATCTTAAATTTTTAAGACACATCCTTCATTAATGTGGAAGTGGGATGAGATATAAATTTTTTTTGTTGGTTTATATACTCTTCAAAAAAATGGAGATTTAAGGATTAACAAAATCATCACACATTATTCCCCTTCATGATGTGTCAAAAATTGAGGAATTGTGGAATCTTTATGTGTATGAGAATTTTAAATTTCATGGAGTTGAATAGACAATAATTAGTAATAGGTGAACAATATTTACATCCCAATTTTTGAGAGGATTATAAGAGGTTTTAGGATTAACGATAAATATGAGATTGACATACTATCCTCATAAAGATGGTTTTATGAAACAAGATATACAGATTATTTAGAACATTTTCCACGCATTATGTCTAGACTATTTATGATCTTCAGATTTATGATTGGGGATAGTTATATTTGTCATTAATAGTAGCTACAAGTATTCCATTAGGGTGGAACAATCAGGGTCGTTTATATTAAGACATAAAAATATCCACTATTTTGATCAAGAATTGGTGAATCATACATAGATTGACATTTTATGGGCTGAGAGATGATTGAAAATATTTCATTTCATAATCATTGAACTGTAATTTCATAGATCGAGTATAAATTTTATTTTTATTATTGTATAATCCATTTGGAGTTCTCGATTCGTCATATGGTGTTTTTAGGTGTTTCACCATTGTTGGGTCATCGAAGACATCATAAATAAGAAATGTTAGCCTCAGGCTTTGTGGAGTCATTATAGGTTGTCATGTAGATTGTAGTGCTGGATTATGGTTCTTATTTTTCAACTCAAATGACATTGATCCATAATGGTTTCCAAATGTCCCAACTAAGAAAGTATCTGTCTAATGGGTCACGTGCATTGAGATGAGAGTATCATAATGTTTGAAATGATTTATCCATGACTATGTATGTGATTCAAATTGTTGACTCCACGATAATGGTTCTATGTGAAATTCTCATACCCTTGGTTCTAATGTAATAGAATCATGCTTTTTTTAATCATTGGAGACTGATACATCTATGAGAGGGAAATTCACATACTAAATTACTATTAACTCTTCTGGATAGTATTTCTAGTGGTAGATTATATTTATGGTTGGGATATTTATAAAATTAAAATGTTTTATTTTAGATAAATTTATCACAATGATTTTATTTTCATTAGTTCAATCAACATCTTCAGTTTTTTTGGGACTTTTGAAATTTTTAGAGGCTTATGGGGACGTTTATGATTAATGAAACTTGTTTTTATTTCTCTATGAAATTACGCACATTTTGTGGTAGTTTTTGAGAGGTCACATGGTTTGATTCAAATTTTTTACTAACTCAGTGAACTACCACTCAAATAATGTGATTTGTGTTTGTTGGGTTCTGCAAGGTATGTATATTGTCTATTAAACTATGTTGAAAAAACAAGAAACTCTTCCAATAGACTAAGAGGTCACATAGGGTTGGTACATAATTAACCAAATCCTACGGCCAAACCCAGCAACCTCGGTTAATAATTCTGATTTTTTAATACATGATACATAATTATTCTGTCTAGTTATTCTTATATAAGAAATGTCACTCAACCAAAGAATCTCCTATGTTTATTTTAGCAATTATTTTCCTCCCATTGATTGATATCGTTGGAACATTAACTATTGGATCTAGTTTTTTGGATGTATGTGAAAATTTATTCTTGGTTTTTCTCCAAGATCATCCTTTATTCTATTTATTGGAATCATAGATATAGTTTATTGATGCTAGATATATGGTTTTTAAATGTATCTAATTAAACATATTATAGATCTATTGTGGAATTTATATTCTTTACCTATATCATCCTTTTTTATTGTGTGTTGTTTGGGAATCATTGATGTTTTTTTCTATCTTTCTATTCTCTAATCTATATAATTTTTTTTATAGACTCTTATTTATGATTTTCTATTTTATGAATTAACTTTTTTAACATTATACTTTTCCTCTCTATTCAACAAATTTATGCGTGTTTTTTCAATATTGAATGATGTAGGTGGATTTATATGTCATCATATAGAAATTGAAACCATTGATGATAAATTTAAACTGGTTTCTCAATTTATTTCTAAATCATGAATTGACCTTATTGTTATTTTTTTTGAAATGGAATGGTGTTCTTTATGATATTCCACATAAAAATAAATTTTTAAATAATGTTATATATTTAAAAAATGACAATTATGTGGTGTGAATGATTTTAAGAAATCCATTAATGAAATTACAAGTAATCAAATGTAATTATGATTTGAATTTAAATAAATAAAAACAAAGGAATGGGTATAATAAAATACCATTTCATGATTGTTTTAAAATGGAAGACATGTTTTGAAATATAAACATGGCCCGAATTGAAATGATATTTTAAATGAATGATATCGATTTAATTTAATGAAATCCCAATAAATAATTTATTTACCTTGATCGACATTGTATTTGGAATTTTTATGGGATTAATTTGAACTAGGAATATATTTTATCAACATAGAAATGAATTTTATATTATAGAATAAACTAAAATATATTAGGGGGAGGATGTTTATTCTTTGGGACTCACTCATATTCCCCATTGGATTTAGATCAAGGGAGTATGCTGACACGTAGAGACATACATCACATTGATGAGTGAGGTTACTCATACTAATATAATTGTGGGTCTCTTAACTATATTTAAATTATTAAAAATGATTCAATATGACATTGATTGATTGAAATCATTATTTCATCCTATTATTAATTAAATCTCATATTTGAGACTATATTGTAAAATATTATTAAGCATGACTCGTTTGATGGAAATAATCTTTTTTAATAGAATTTCACACCAATTGAGAAGTTTTGAAAAGATTGTTTGATTATATATTTGATAATATTTACATGACATGTTTTATTTTAAATTGAGACAAGATTCAAAATTTTATAGAGTTCTTATGAAATTATTGGTGTGAAATTAGTGGGATTTGTTTCTAAAAATAGTTATTTTCCATTATGTGTTTGTATATTTAGATATTCTAGTACTAGGAAAAGTAAAGACATTACATGTAGGTGAATTATACATTTTATTAGTGGGAAAATCTGTGTCGGTGGAAACTGGCGGATCTTATCACCCACTTATTGCATGGAGTTATCTATTGTTGTTTTTGGTATGGTTATATGAGAATTTTTTATTGATATATTGATATTTATAATTTTGTCTTACTACATTTATTTTTTCTTTATTATAGTGTGTTTGTGTTATCGACTATTTTATCTTTTTTTTTTATTCAATTTATGGATGAGTTTTTCTTTTGGAAAATTCATTCCATGTTAATTCATTCAATGTATATGAACTATTCACCATTCTGTAGATATTGACAATGTCTTATGTTCCATGATATAACTTATTTTTACCATTTATGTTTGTGAACTACGTTGGATCATAACACACCATCACATAGTTATTCCGAAAAAAATCGACATATTATTCTACTACTATCAAAAGTAATGGTTATTTCAATATCATTACTCATACTAGTACAAGTCCATCCACTTAGAAATATATGTATCCACCTCTCTATCTGTTAGGCCTAAAATACTAATGTGAATATCCCACTCTTCCATGAAACTATTATAGTTCAACATAGAATAACAAATGACTCTTCAACTAATAATGTAAATTTACGTCTTGAATATACTCATTCAATCCATTTATATAATTTAACAATATGTTTCTATCCCATATATTAAAATTTACCATGATATGTTTTTCCATATAATTATCAATAATGATATTCCCTTAATATTTTTTTTAAATAATTCTTCTTTTCTTGTATATAAATTAATTAAATAATACATTAACTCCACTCGTATTCAAAATACTTTTACCAAATGTGTAAAGATAAATAAATTTTACTAAAATATATCAAAAAAGTATAAATAATTATAGAGTCAACTGTAATGTTTCCTCAAAACATAAAATACATAACATTTTCCTCCACCAATGATAATACATGATTAATTGCAAACTGATGTCCTTAACACTACTTAGGCACACACCTTCATTGGGATTTTTTACATTCACAATCTATAATGAGTGCCAAAAAATACATTTAATCTTTAATGTTTCTAAATTGATCCTTATTCATTATTTAGTGCCTCACCACTACTTATCTATGAGAATATTCCACATTAATTAAAAATATATTCCATTTTCCTACTTCTGAAGAAAAGATGATAAATAGATGGAAACATTTAATTTAAAGGTATTACATCTAAAAACTATAAAAACATTATCGGAATCATTCCATGACATATGTAGGAAGATGAATCTATGTTCATCCATTGAAATTATATCCTCTATTATGGGCCCTTATGGAATTTCACTGACCACATAGTTGTTGATGAAAATCAGTCACCATGTAAGCATCTATAATGTCCACTACCAATAAAATTATTATTCTAACAACCTCTATATATGTAGTTATTTTTGGGAAAAAATTTAGGTCTATATTTTCATTCAATTTCAAAAATAATACATCCAAGAGAATAGTTTATAATTATTCATAATCTTAGGTTCAAACTTCTCAATATTAGCAAATTTTGATTTATAATTCCTAAAATATTTATCCCCAATTTTAATAGTAAAAGTTCTCATATCCATATAAATTTATAATAGTATTGGAATATTTATTAATAAGTAATTTAAAAATTCATTCACGTTGATATATTTATGTCATACCACTTCATATACCGATTCCCATGACTAGAGTCCCTCTAGAAAAAAAGACCAAAATTAAATCCTCAATGCCTTAGGGGTTTGAAAAAAATTATAGATACAATAAATATTTTCCATCAAGACCTATATTTACATTTTACCAACACAAACCTTGGATAAGGGTGGATTATTCATTAATAATTTCATGTCATTGGAAATATCTCATGTCCTATTATGATTAAAATCACTAGGAATCACGTAGACAACTTACTCAATCATATTCCCTATATGTGGATCTACAAGATCATTCACTCTCACTCCATACTCAAACCACCATAAAATCCATCTATATGGCTAGCTATAAAATACATATAGTAAATAATAATAATTAAAGGACTCTAAAATTAAAATGACAATAAGAATAACATTCCATACTATATCTTTGTGGATTTATATCCCTTTAATTTAAATAAAGCAAATTTTTGTTTATTAATAAAAATAAGACAAAACATTTCATCATGATGTTCTTTTTAAATAGACATCTATAAATATAATGACAATAATCATGAAAAAACACTATTCATGTAAGAATACTATTCATTGATAACCAATTCCATGTAATTTATATATTTATTACTTTTTATTATGAATTAAAATCTTCAACATTTGATCCATTATGGATAAAATTTTCAACATATTACCATCCAATAAGTTTTTCCCTAAATTATATAGGAATAGGGACTCAAAAAACATTCCCTTGATCATGGTAGTTTTAAAACAATTGATGTGGTAAAAATAAGGAATTTCAGAACTATTTTTTCATAATAATTATAATCTAGAATGTTAAAAAGTACATTTAGAATGTAAAACTCATTAACTAAATTCTTTTTGAATTCATAGCCAGAAAAAAATTATTTAGAATATCTCCAGTCATATAAAATACCATATATGGAATCCATGAAAATAAACATTACACAATTCTAATATATTGAATCCTCTATCAATGTCTCCATGTAAAATTATTTCTCTCCACTATAAAAGTACAAGTTCATTAAATTACATACATCATGATCAAACATGTATACATTCCCACTCTACTGAACATGATTGGGATTAAATAACAAATGGGATTTCCGTCGTGGTTGTGATAAATATCAATTCATGAGAATGAATAAATATTCATTGAAAGAAATAATAATATATAAATTTTGTTTTACATAAAACCATGATTTTATAAAATAATATCAAAACCATGGTACAAAAACCATTTTAAGTCAGCTATATAATATATTAAAAAATTGATATTTAATCATAGAAAAATAGTTTTAAATTTTTTATTGAAATATATAATTTTTATAAAACTCTATATAATATAAACATTAATAGAAAAACATAAAGTGTTTTCTCAAAATATTTAATCAATCACTTTCTGGAAAAACACATCAAACTCTATGCTTCATAAAAACTCAATGGACATTCAAAATTTCCTAAAAATCATTAATGTGATAATGAAAATTTTCATATTCAAATTATTTAAGATATGATATATCTATAATTATCTTATATAATACATGTAATTACATGTTCATACATTTGAATCAAAACACTCTTATATTCTATGAAATGGAGTTTGGTTTATCCTTTTAGTTTTCACTAAAACTAACATATAATCTCTAGTTGAAATACATAATCACGGTACAAGACCATATTTTAAAAAAATATATCTCGCTAAAATTTTTATATAAATAAAAATCATATTAAAAAATATTTATTTTATAAAAACCATGAAATACCCTATAATATTATCATTTTTTAAATATTCTTAAAAAAAACTGAGAATCATGGAAAATAATAATAAGAAAAATTATTCCTTCCTAATGTAGTTTTTTCTATAAAGATAAATTTTATATCACTTTTCATACTATAAATATTATATTTGAAAAATAAATATAATTATCATGAAGGGTAATATTTAATTATCATGTTATTTTAGATATATAACACACACAATCTATAGAACATGTGGTATTTTATTTATTTTTTTAAATAAAATTTTTGGTATCAAGTCCTTTAATTCATGTAATCTTTATGATAATGAATATGTAGAAATTTCATAGGTGGAATTTCTTCAATGTATGATGACATTTTCTTTAATAACCATCATATAAGATGTTCCTTACCATTTTTTGCCTTATATAGAACATTTCAATGGAATGTTCATTTATAGATGATAAAATATACATTCTTCGTGTTTGTATTTTGTTGTGGGAGTGTCCTTGAGACACTATTGATTGTGATCATTTGATTTTGTGTAGAATTATACTGTACATTCCTCATATGGATTGTTTTTTCTTTTTGTGACAACATTTGTTTGTTGTGTAACATATCTCATAGAATCATTCTTCATGTTTTATAATGATTATGTTGTTAATTCCTGGATATATGGACCCTTAGATGGATATCATGATGAAATAAGAAGCGGTAAATACCTTGTCTCATTTGATGGTATAGGAAAGGTCATAAAAATTCTTATTCATGCTTGAGTAAGTCATGAATGAGGCAAGAAATCATTATCTTGACTGAAATGAGAGAATTCAATGTATGGTGTTTTTTAGTTATCCATATTCATTAAACTTGTCTAGAGCGACATACCATGAAAGAAGGATAATGACCATATACAAGGTGGGTAATATGATTTAATAAAAACCATAACACGGGTGGATAGAGCAGTTCTTACATAAATGTAGTACTCGGGTAAAATTATATTGACATCCTTACGAACAACAATCCATAGCATGTGTGGTTGGGGTACAAGGATACTTGGTAAGTGTATATGGAATCATCACATGTTTTAATGTATTATAACTTCACCATTTGACAATGTCATTTCATAAACATATAAATATATTTGTGGACTTATTATTAGGATTCATTGATGGTGTCTTAATATGTCTAATACATGCACCCTACTCAGGAATAATTATGCATGTGAAATCTTTGTGACTATGGATCCAATGAAGGGTAAGGGCCCTATGCTGTTGGTTTTGATGAGAAAAATACATGTACATGTAGGATATGTCAATACACACTTCTTCCATTAAAATTTATTTATTTTTTTCACTACATATACTCTGGTTTGTCTTGAAAAAATATGATCTGATTTATTTCATTTATGACATACATTCTATTTGATATTATTTCTATTAACTTTTCCACATATTTACACTACTAACATTCAGTTATTATTATTATATCATTTTATTATTCATAATGTAATAGATAATGAGGTTATAGTCTACCCACTAAGTGATTTGGACCCTTTTTATAATTTGGATACCTCTTATTGAGGGGGGGTCACATGAGGTCTTCTAGAATCTCGTAAAATAGAGTATATTGGATCAAGATGATAAAAAACGGAATTGGAGGTTTTTCTTCATTTCTTTTTGGATTAACAAGAGACAACACTGAAAGGGGTATGTTATTAGGGACATAGGTAGTGTTTTTT
This sequence comes from Viscum album, assembly GCA_963277665.1. Lineage (NCBI taxonomy): Eukaryota > Viridiplantae > Streptophyta > Magnoliopsida > Santalales > Viscaceae > Viscum > Viscum album. The sequence continues at coordinate 20,943,287 of OY728120.1, read as the reverse complement.
TCATCTGTCTAGATAGCTCATGTTTTAATTAATTCCAAGTCACCATGGGTGATATTGTTGTTACTGTATTAATTGGATTTTCGGCACATTCATGCATCATTATTGGGAACATAGGTACACATGTAAAATATATAAATATTTTAATTATTCATATTATTTCCAAAATTTATTACATATATTTTTTTAATTTTTTCTGGTTAGATTTCCTAATTTTTGTAATATTTAGCTTTCCATGTTTTTTGGAAATATCAATTGGTATTAATTTGATGAACATGTGCATGTTTCTATATTTATATGTACATATTACTATGACTAACATTGAAGGACCAAGACCATGGTCTATTCTTAGGGATATTCTTTGGGATGAGTGTTGTCTCCTCGGAGAATAGTTTTGTAATCCCAGGGACTTCTTAATATCACTATTAAATGTTCAAATTTTTATATTTACATAATGTATGTTTTTCTATGATGTTTTATGGGACCAAAACTAGAATAAGCTAGATATTCTCTAATGAAACCAACCATGTTGACGGAGTATGTACCCTAGCAAGCTCATATAGTTTTCTAAGTGATTAATGACATAGAACATATTCATCTAGGATACATTTGTATCATTCTCATCCATGGTGGAGTCTTTCTAAATACCATGATCTATCATGTTTCATATTTCCAACTCTAACATCCTCTAATATTCCATGGAACCGGTGGCCCACATGATGTAGATAATTATATGATCATTATTATGATCATTATCAAACTAGTATAGAGTCCTTAGGATGAGTAAGTGATTCTAGTGACCCTTATATTATAGGTACCCAGAAATTTATAGAGGATTACAATGATGAATGATGGGATATGAGAGAGTATAACTTGTATAGCCTTCATAGAGACCTTTCATTAGTAATACATCTCTACAATGATTATGTTGGTCAATTCCCAAGAGCTCATGGAGTTATGTATGATTTCAATGAATGACTCTTCTTATTCAAACCAATTTATGGAGTTACCTCTCTTTTAACTTTTGATAGATGGGAACAAGGAATATAAGGCATAGAGGTTGGAGTTAGGAATTCAACTTTTGCTCAGATATTTTTTTAGTTAATTGATGTGGTGATATATATATATAGGTTATTTAGATGGAATTTTCTTTTGATAATGTGTTAGAAGATGATACGAATTCTTATTTACAAAGAGACCATATTGGTCTAGTGACTCATCTTTCTCAATGTATTTCTATATTTTCTTCAATATGTACAAATATTAAGGTAGAATAAGAGTATGAGGTATGAATATTGTTGGTCAGAACCATTAATTCTTCAAAATGATCAATCTGAAATAATTCCAGTTGGATTTTCACTTATAAGAAATGTTCTGTTATATTATTTTTTATAAAAAATCATCAATGTAGTTTCACCTTTTTGGAATGTTTGGTTTTCATTTCCATTTTTTGAGAGTTTCATAGAAGGGTAATATGTGATTATGGAATTATGGGTGTGGAGGACCTTAGTAGAGGATGAATGAATCCCATTATATGGTGAGTCAATGATATGCTCATGGTTTATTAATAGGATGGTATTATGTAGTAGTCCAAAATCCAATAGATGGTGGTGGAGGACTATCTACAATTCCTAGTTCTATTCAAATCACATAAGGTTAGTCTATTTACTTATGAGATATTATTTCTTCTCATTCCATTATATATATATACTTTATTGTTGGACATCAAATACCAGTAAATTTAATCTCGTAGTTATATTCCCTAGATACAAAATTTGTGTTGATTGTTGAATGTCATCACCATGTTTTGTAGTTTTAAACTGACTCTATATGTTATAGAAAAATAGATAACTTCATCATTCTTTAGCATATGATAATTAATTTGATTCTCAAAAATGTCATTTTGACTAGCTTTTGATACCATGTTGATTTATATCAGTGATGGGTATCATTTACAACAATTATGGGAGATAGGTTCATAATGATCGCAGAATGGGAAGTATGAGAAGGTAGAGTTGGTCCAGATGTGAGTAAGCATGTGAATATAATGGAATATATTGAAATCATTTCAATTTTAATAGGATTATTGGTAACCCCCGTGGGTTTTTTTATCAAATCAGGGTTCTCAATCCGGACATCTTCTATATGACATCAAAGTAATTCCTCCTGATATTGGAGTAGAATTTGAGATAGGGAATATTCCTGGTGCACAACCTATTTGACACACCTATATCATATAACACTGACCAGGTTTAAGGAAATTATGTTGATGAATAATGGATTGGATCAAAAGGGAAATATCAGGTTGAGTACCTCACCATTGTATGCATCAATTATATTATACGAAGGAATATGGTAGTCTTAAACTCTATTTCAATTAATATAAATTGAACAACATGGTAGTGAATCACAGATTTAATTTTCCATTTAATAATGAACCATTCCATTATTTATAAGGATAATAGTGGATATAGAAGATTTATATTCAATTAGACTACCACTAGATATGGTTTATAGAGGTTGAAATTCTAAATAAGGTGTTCCAGAGAAAGCATGGGTTATATTATATCATAGAGATTCCACATGGAATGAAGAATGAACCGATAATGTTCATGTATCACATGAATATGTTCATAGACCCTTACCAAGACTCATTCGTTATGGGGTTCATTGATGACATCCTCATATACTCAATAACACCATAGTATCATGTAATAAATCTTGAGACAATCTTCTGTATTTTTAATGTATATTAAGTTTAGGCCATGTTGTCGATGTGTTACAACTAGATTGATGAGGTTATTTTTATGAGGCATGTGGTCTTTGAAACAAGTATATAAATTGTCTTAGAGAGTATCGATGCAGTGACATCCTAGAAAGGTCTCTATAACTTGTTTGATATAATAATCTTTCAGGGAATAACATGATATTACGAACAGTATATATAAGACATATCCCATTTATTATAACCAATGAAATGTTGACTATGAAGGGATTGTTGTTTCAGTGGATAGAATAGTATAAAGTGGAATTTATTTATCTGAACAGAATGATAACTACAAATACAGTACTAATACAACTCGAGTGTAGAATCCGATACTGTATGAATTTTGATGCATCAAACTATGGGTATGGAGGATGAATGATATTGAGGGAGATGGTATTAAAATATGGGTAGTGTTAGTAGTGATACCATGATTGGAATTACCATACTCATGAAATGGATTTGTTAGTTTTGGATCATTCATGGATGCATTAAAAACAATATATCTATGGTGGGAGGTTTTTTGCCTACATTGACCATAATATCCTCTATTACATATTTAAATAGTGTGGAATGATCCTAAGGAAGAGGAAATTATAGCAGTGTCTATAAAAGTTTGACATCATGTTGGATTATGAACCAGGAAAGTGTTATTTTTTGTAGATTCTCATATCTACAAGATGAACATTGAGTTGGATCATGGGGAGTAGCCTTATGAGGATAAGTGGTGCCTGATGGAAATTTTCTATTATTAGATGATGGACTCTTCTATGGATTAGAGATTTATGACATGAACACCATTTGTGTTGACATATTCTGTAGATTACCATGTAATGTCTGGACAGGTCCCTGACCCAACAAGTGTTATGATGTGGGAAGAGAAATTTGGAGTTGAACTGATACGTAGGTGTTCAATAGTTTTGAATGTCACTAAAATTTTGAAACAAGGTTTGTGAGGATATAGTTTTTTGTATCGATATGTTACAATAGACTATATAAAGAGTGGATTTGATCATGAATTCAATAGTGACCACTAGTGAGCGTATTTGGGCTAGAGGAGAAAATTTTATTATTTTATTATTGTTGAATATGATTTCATGTGAGTGTCCCCTTGATTAAGGTATTATCATTTATAGAAGTAGGGGAACCTAGAACGGTGATTTTTGAAACTATTGAAGTGCATTGAACTGGTTGGAACCATGGTCTACTATCATGAACATCCTCTATGATAGAAATGAATTCATAATGTATTCCATGTTTTTTAACATAGGAAGTATATGCCTGATAATGTGCATGTTATATACCATGAGGATGTTGAGTTATAGATATATGAATCTAATGTCGAGCATCCAATGTAGAAAATACACTGATGAGAGAATGAATGAAAATTTAAGATAGTTTCACTTTTATAAATTCATTGGAAGCATAGAAATATCTAGGATGATATGTAGAAGTATATGTTTGATGTTTTATTTTTTTTGTCTTATGATTATATAGAAGGAACAATATAGAAACTTCTCGTTGATGAGAATTATTTCAAGATGGCTAACTATACTATTCACATTTTTTAAATTTTCATAAAATAATAATTACCTAGTATACCATTAATCACTAATAAGATATATTTTTTCTTAATCTAGATATTTCTAGAGATTGTAGATTATTATAATATAAGTTATTTTAATTATTCACTATGAAAAAAAGACGCAATTAATAAAATTATATTATAGAATTGTAATAAAATTTTTTAATATCTAGAAGAGATAATCTATAATATCATATATTATTTGTTCATTTTGTAAATTAAGTAATTGAAATCCGTTCAATATACCATTGGAATGTAGTTTAATATGATGAACATAAGGATGTGTTTAGGGTGATGTTACCTTGAAAAAACATGATGTTATCCATCGATGACCTTGGGATAGGAAGTTCATTACAACTTTTTCACCTTAGGTATGATGTTTCCATGACATGTCCATTGATTCATGATAAGCTGTAAATTTTTTTGTTCTCTTATGGGGGTGAAGGTTTCCTTGAGACCTTGCAGATTGTGATTAAGTGATTGTTTGTTGCCTCTTTAAATAGTTTTTTATATTCCTTATTGTTCCATGTTATGACATGTATTACTTATTATGTTTCATATTAGGCGGAACTATACTTCATGTGTCATTAAGACAAGGTTATTCAACCATATATATATAGCGATATAGGGTAAGCATGATGATGTGATAAGGGATATGACCTTGTCACACATGAATATATGGATTAGATTATAGTCATGAATTTTGGAGATGATAATAGATAAATCATGGGATGATAATCCATCAACTTGGTTAAAGTGGGATAATTCCATGCTCGGGGTTTTTAATTATCCATCCCCATGAAATATGAACGGTTTAAATTAACAACATTTGGGGTTAAAAAACCCCATTAGGGTATGTCATGCAGTTTTTCTATAAAGACCATACATGGGTTGACATAAATGTACATCATTACCAAAAACTATCCAAAGAATGTGGGGTTGGGGTTCATTGGAACCTAGATAATAGATGATGACTCAACACATGTAATGTTATATTTATTTAAGAATTTACATATTTCAAGTCATACACTAATATATATATTCTATCAATTGTATAATGTACTCATGGGTGGATCCCTACTAGGTTTATTACTCACACCAAATACAGTAATCTCGGTGCATGTTTTGAATTCATCATAATTTATGCAGTGATGGGAAATAGGTCTATAATGGTGAGTTGAAGATATAGATAGTTAGAGAATGAAGTGATGTTGTTGCATAATTTATAAAATTATGTTTATTTATTTTTTAAAACATGATATAATCTAGTTTTTCTAGCCACATTATGATCCATATAAATTATTATACGTTATGTATTTCATCTAACTATATGATTATTTCATTTTTGGTGTTTTTTAATATGATTTATTTTTTTTATTAATTTTCTAATATACTATTATTTATCGGATGATGTGATTTTGAGTGATTGTATCTGCACTAAAATACTTATTACCCACCTCAATATTGGATACCTCATTAATATCAGGAGGAACACATGAGGTCATCAAGAAATATAGCTAAACAATTTCTGGTTCAGGTCAGGATTATATATCCCAATGGTATTTTCAAATTGATATTCATTATTAATAATAATTTCTGTAGATTAATATTTTTCAAAATAATATTTATAATTAAAAAATATAAAAAAATATTTTGTTTGTAATGATAAAATGGTTTATTCAACATAATATGAAGTATTGAAGAGACCTATTTTGTAGATCATCCATGGATTCTCTTTAATTTTTCAATTTTATTAATTTATCATGGTAAAACATATAGTCTAATAATAATACCTTTTTATAAATGATATTCCATTATATAAAGGTCATATTCCTACATTTAGAGAGTGTCAATATGATTTTTATATTTTATGTGGCCTCATTATATATTGGTATACCCTTAAGAAATAAATTTTTCAATATTATAAGCCCCCATTGATCATCAATATCTCCATGAAATGAGTAACTTATATCACCCAAATGTTTTTTTAATTTAATTATTTTAATATTTTGGATATTTTATATTTCACATAACAATGAATATATATATTTTTCTATTAAATCACTCCATTTGGATTATGTTAAGTATATGAAATAAAAAGTTTATATTGTGGTGCACACAAAACTATGTTTTTCATATGCTACACATAATGATGTGTTCCTTTGATAACATGCATAACACACACGGTTGATTTCATTCTAAACTATAATATACAATTAATATTATTATGAAAATATCATTATTGTTACCACTTAGTCATTGGAATGAAATCTATGTATATGATTTACTAATTGTGAAAATATGATTTACACTTTTATATAAAAATATCTTTTGTTTATCAATTTGTTTAAGTAAGTGTAATAATTATTCCAAAATAATGAAATTAATTCACTATAAAAAGTAGTTTTCTATATAAAAACAAAATATTATATCAATAAAATATGAAAAACCCACTTTTGAAAAAATAATAATATATATATATATTATATTCAACAAATATTATATATACTTATCCAAAAGATATCATTGGTATAAATTAATAATGGATCAAATTTTATTAATAAATATACATATTCTCATAAAAAGTAATTTTACCGCCATTTAATGGAGAACACATTTCAAATCCAATTTTTTGAAATTTTATTCATTATTAATGTAAAAAAAAACTAAATAATAAAAATCTTAAAATAAAAATTATATTATTGTGAATTTTTGGTAATATTCAATAGAGATTATGTTTATTTATTAATATTGATGAAATACATGATTTTAATTCAAAATTTCATTTTATTTTATAATTTATTTATAGTGGTAATTTATAATTTTTAAATTGTTTTGAAGTAAAATTATATAAATTTTACATATATTAATCAATTTTAGGACATTTTAATAAATTTCATATTGAAATTAGTTAAAAAACATAACAAAATTTCGAACCATTTTACATTAAAAACCTACATTATCATTCTGTCTATGGGATTAAATTTGAATTAATTTATTTCACTTATGTGATTGAAATTTGGAAACATTTATTCAATAATTATAATCATATTAATATATAATTTCAAATAATATCACATTAATTTTTTTAAAAAATATTAGTGAATTTAATTAAAATTAATTACAATGATTCAGAAAAAAATTAACTAATCAAGGGACTAAATAGTACACAAAGGGCCAAAATAACCTAAAAAGTTGTTCAAAATCCATTTGAAGTGATGTATAGACCCTATCTGTCATGTTATAGAATATGGATCATTATTTCATCCATTATTCATATGAAAAATGTTGGATGAATTCCATTTTAAAAAATTTACAAGAATGTCACTCCTCCAACACTATAAAAAGTCACACACACCTCCCACTTATTCACCCCACTCAATCCATTTATCTCAATTTAACTCTTCTCAAATAATCTCCATACTTCCCTATATTCCTACTTGGATCCTCTATTATGGAATTGAAAAAACAAAGGTATCAATATTGTGTGAAGAAAATGGAGTTACCCTAAGAAGAGGTAACTTACTTCCTCAATATCCTTTAGTTTGATTTATTTATCCGCCACCTAAATTACTTTTATTCAAATATTATATAATAAAAAAATATCCTAAACATAGATAGATGTTTTTTATGGTTTATCCTTTAACATATAGACACTTTCATCTAATTGGTGATGAATTTACCTTTCTTTTGTACAGAGAACTACGGCCTCATGAAACGTTGTTGTTCATTTCCCCCTTAACACCTATCATGGTATGAAATTATGATGGAAACATAATTTAAATATTTTATATAAAATACTTATGATTTATTTATTCTTTTATAATTTTTATATAACACATAAGTTCATGATTTCCATTTTGTAAGTACGATAATATCATTTTGGAATTGTGGACTACCGCCTCCTCAATGCGATGTGATTCATTCACACATTACATGGAACATATCGAGGATTTGTTTAATTAATTTATATGATATATATGAAACAATAATGATACATTAATTAATATATATATATATATACACACACCTATATTTCATTTTCATTCTTTCTTTCAATAGGACAATAAAACATAATCCATGTTCATGCTTACGTATGGCCTTCGTATCTATGAATGGTGTATTACATTTTATATTTCAATATTATATAGATTATTATAATACAAATATAATAATTTTAAATTATAATTATGTCATGTTTTACATTTTCAAAATCATTATATATGTATAAATAAAAAAATGTATCAAATTAAGGCACATGAGAAAAAAACTAAGTGGATATTACCTCAAACATAACCTTAAAACAGATGTGTTATTTAGCAGGTTATAATAACCCATATATGGTAATAGATATAAGGATATGTTTATATAATAGATTATTAATATACTTATATTTATATTATAGTATTTTTTTTAAAATGTATAATGATATTCAAGAGAATAGGTAAGGTAATTCCATCTCACTTTTTATTTCTGTGAGATATATACCATATTAAAAAATCATTTATTTTTGGTAGTGTATATACTAAACGGTGAAATGTCATATAATTACATTAATTACATTAATTATATTAAATTAATTAATTTATTTTATTCTTTCATGGGGGCCATGATTCTATTGTTACTCGAGTATTAATTGTTTTCTCATCTCACTTTTAATTTTTGTGAGGTGGAATCAAGGTTCACCTTATATTTATTATATTTAGAGTGTATACTAACCATTTACATATTATATTATTTTTCAGTATTTAATTTATGAGAATTTATATATCCATTTAAATAAATTTATATCATCATGTTATGTATAAAATGGTACCAAATCAATAAAGTAGTTTTCCCTCAATTTTACTTCATTGAGAAATGTTATATTATGCATTGATATTCTATTATGAGGTGTATATAATAACATTTGATGTGTTATATAATTAACCTAAATATTTTAATCAAATATTATGATTAATATAGATTCTATTTCTTACATGGGTAGTATAATTCAATGTTACAATGTGGTGAGAGTTTATTTAAACAATCTCATCGATTATCATGATTATTTATGATTATGATTCCATTGATTAAATATTATGATACATCTCTCATGAAATACCATGAATTTTATTCTCCTTGAATAATTAAAGAAATATTCAGGTATTAGTTCCATTTTTCAACTCATTGGTACATAATGTTATTAATAAATTGTTTTTATGGATGTCTATCTTTACCTCTCTCTTCAGTTAGAAATCAATGTTCTTTCAAAACCATGATTTTCAAAAAATGATCTCATTATTTTTTATATGTTTAGTATTATTTTAAAATATAGGGGATTTTAAAAAAATTAATAATTAGTCAGAAATATTCAATAAATTTTCACGTAAATGGTTTCAAATATTTTTTGAATATGTATTTATAATTTTACGATTTATTTTCAAAGATATTGTTTTAAGAATGTTTTCAATAGTTTTTTATATGTTTTCAATGTATTATTGTTGAAATTATTTACAAATTTTTTTGAATAATTATTTATAAGTATATAAAATGTTTTAATATAAAATGGTTTTCAAATGGTTTTCATGATATTTTTATTATTATTCAAGGAAAAGAATTCAAAATAATTTTGAGAATATATTATAAGTTCTCATGGAAAAAGGTTTTCAAAATGATTTGAAGCATACATTCAATTTTTTTGAATTATCTTAATAGAAAACTGTTTTCAAACTGTTTTATGTTTTCCAAATACCTATCTTAAAATGAATATTTTCATAAAAAATTGATTTATAAGATATTTATACATTATTCTCCATATAAGGTGGAATCCAATCGTATTACTCGTGATTTTCTTGGAAAATTATCTAGAGGTTCAATTAAAATTATTTGTCTATATGGTTTATCTCTTTATGGGGAGATTTTTTCCAAACCCATTTATCTTTTATGAGGACTATTTTCTTGAAACATGTTTCTATTTCCCTAGTTATTTTATTATGAAACTCTCTTCCTTTCACATGTTATACCTTGATGAAATGATTATGTATCCAGTATCTTTTAAATTTTTTTTTATATAATTACGTGTTTATGATTCAAATTTCATTTATTGGGTTATGATATGTTTTTTATGATATTCTGTAAAATTAATGTATCATTTCATAATGAGATTTGGGGGACCTATATCTCACCTACATGAATTGGGTAAATATATATATCTCAGGATATAATGATGGGAATCATGTCGATTGGAATGATCCACTCTAGGATGATGAGGAAGTCTGGTCCACTATAGAACGATTTGGAAATCCGACCCACTATAGGAAGGCTATGAAATAAAATACACTATGGGATGATGGGTAAACACTAAACACTATTCAATGATTAGGAAATGATACCTTCAAAATAAATTACGTTGAATGGAGATGGTGGTGTGTTTGTCCACGTTTGTGTATTCTCATTGAATTTACTAGATATGTTTTTGGAAATGATCCATGACTTATAATGAAATATATTATATGGTTATGTGTTTTACATAAATTATATGTCTTAAGCTTCTTATATAGCCATATGGTTCATGTTTTTTATTATCTTTTGATTAATTTCATATGAACTACCATTCATTATTCCTTGATGCATGTTTCCAATTTATAATATGCATGGTAAGATACTAAAATGTTATGATCATGTTATCAAAACCTTATCATCATGTTATGATTATGTATTTCCTTTATTTAAAATTATTGATCATCCTTGATCACCCATTTCTTATGTATCCTTCCCCAGGTTATGAATAATGGTTTTGTGTAGAATTACTAAGGTGGAAGATATTTTTTGGAAACATTAATGATATTTCAATGAGTTAGATTAGTTGTTTCAATACCTCCAATGGTACTAAAAAAGTATGATACTTGGGGTTTTATTTTTGTAAAGTGTTATGTATTAAAAAAATTATGTAATGTCTATGTATGTTAAAACTAGTTGTTATAGATGGAATCAAAATGATGTTTTACTTAAACATTGGAAATTAGGATGATAAGAAATTATTTAGATATGCATGAATATTTATAAGGATCTTCCTAGGGATATCTATAATATTATGTTTATGTATGATGAAAAGTATAAGAAAGTGTCCTGAAATTTGGGTTAAGAATATAGTGAGTAGTTTCATTGCATTACATACATTTCCAGATACTAAATGTGGATTAAGTTCTATAATTTTTGCATATGAGGTTGATAAATCTTAAATGGTGAATAAATCATATCATGATCATAACTTGGTACATGACAATGAGGTTTGTTGTACACCTCGTTTTATACTCCCATGGGATTTTCTATTGTAATTCACAAACGATTTCTAAAATATCATAAAGTATTTTAATATAAAATGATTATGAATTTCATTTGAAAACCTAATGTGAAATATATTGAATAATGAGATGACATTATTTAGATATCCTATAAGTACAGTTTTATGATTATATAGTTTTCTTCAATAATAATGTTTTCTCACAAAATGTTTTCAGGTTTTTTTCAATATCTTTAAGTAGAATGAAATAAAATAACATAGAATTTATCAGATGTGGAATAAATAAGAATGATGAAAATCGATCTTCTAAATGTATATATCATGAAATGAATCAGTATGGATCATGATTGTTGGGAATATTGTTGAAGATAAAGAGACTGTAGATGACATGTCAAAGGTATGGGATGTTATTTTAATATTGTTTAAATTAATTGTTAGATGAATTCTTTTATTGAGGTCGCAAAACCTTATGAAATGATTAATATATCATATTTTAGGAACTAGGTGTTATGGAATAAGGTGATGATTCCTGAGTAATGGTTTATGAATAACGTTATATGATTGTAGTGTGAATGCTTTAGAGTTCCATAATTATGATATATGAATCATGATGTATATGATTTCCATTAAAGAAGGGAATATTTATATTCCAATAAAAGTAGGAAATATTTTGGATTTTATATAAGATATCACAATTTATTTTAATTTTCATCCATTGGAGGGTGTTATAGGATTTATTAAAAAATGAATATCAATCCTTAGGTATATCAAAAAATTGAAATTATAGAAAAAATTGGATTTTTGGTTTACCATTTCTCATTTCCAAATTTCCTATATATTGTAAATGATTTGTTACATATATATTTATTTAGGTAGTATATTCCAGATCCAATTTATGTGCACAAAAATAATTAAATCGACTGAAATCATGATTCATCTTACTATGAAGAGCATGTCCAGATTATGTACAGTAGTGTCTATGTATTGAGGAATCATATGACTCTTCTGGTAAATTTTCCTGGGAGAAATTATAAGATAAATGATGTGATGTGGGAACCTGAATATGTTATAGTGAATACTTATAAAAAATGACCATCAAGTGATAATCTAGAAATATTTTTGGTAAATATTTTTGAATGGGGTGAGAGTGAAACACCTAAGCTTCAAATATTGTATTATTTTCATTCTATAGAACCAATAACACAATACACACCATGTTTTTCCAGAATATGATTAAAACCAAAATTATAATATTTTATAAAATTAATTTTCATAAATTAAGTTCATTATTGAAATTATCATATCAAAATTAACTTATGAATAATTGTAATTAATCAAAAATATTAGTATTTAGATAATACTGAAAAATAATGATTTTTTAAACCATCCGTTTATGTTATTTGAAAAACCCAGATATTATTTAATTTTGAAAATAAAATAATGTAATTCACCCATGGTTATATATTATATAATTAATTATATATTAATTGAAATTATACTTGAGTATAGTATGAATTAATTTTCCAAAAATATATAGATTTAATTTAGTAATGTTGATTCTCCATTTTTTAATCAGTATAATTAATATTATTTAACAAGGATATCTTCGTTTATTGTCATATTTAATAGTAAAATTGTTAAAAAAATTCACCATGATAAAATCATAAATTAAGTTAACCATGATTAAAAAGAAATTATAAAGACAACAATTGTTGTATTAATTATTTTTGGATGAATTTATTTATACCCTTATTATGTTTTTCTTAATATTATTATGTATTTGGGACTCTATTCTATGGAAATGAAATATATATTATTTTATGTAAAGATAAATAAAAAATATCATTATCTTCAATTTAATTTAATCTTATATGATCACATATAGATTAAAAAATAGGAATGAAATATAGTATTTTTATTGATAATAATGAAATTATTTTCAGGATGGTAATTTATTTATAACATTTTGTGATAATATAATTTCATCAAATTTTTACTAAATGATGAAAAGGTATTTTTATATTAATTGAAAAATAAAATAAATTATATTTATAATATTTAAAGTAATAATATTTTGGAAAATTATTGTGTACTATAAATTCTATAAATTAATATAAAATATTTTAGATGTTATAAATTTTAATAATCTAATTTCATAACTATCTAGAAGACATTAGATTGAATTTAAATGAATACTTCAAAAAAAGAAATTACTGATATTTTATAACAAATAATAAATTATTAAATGATTTCAAATTCATGAAAATATCATCATCTACCATGGAATAGGTATATGGTTGAAAATATAAACTATATCTCATTTTTGGTCACTTTTTTTATTATAACATTCTTGACCCATAAATAGTTGAAAATTTGATTTTTTTTACATTAAGAGTTAACAAGGGTTAAAACAAGGAGACTAAGGATGAAATTAATGATTAAATTTCTTTAATATAATTAGATATTTTATTTTAGACCTGATAATTATGAAATTATAATATGATTAATTTCAATCCACTTTTTAAAGAAACAAAATCATTAATATGTTAAAACATTTAAAAATTACAAGAGTGTCATGCACCTCAATTATAAAAGGGTACTCCCACTTATCACATATTCTACAACATAGGCCATGTTACATGAAAAAAATATTAAAAAAATATATCCCCATCATACATTACCAAGTTGTATAGGTTATTTTACTCACAATAAGAATACCCTTGGGTCTTAAAAATGATATCTAAATGTGGGTTTTCTACGAGAAGAAAATCATTTTTACCACACTTTTAAATTTAATTATTCTTATTCTTTCTATAAATCTATTTTACACATACATTAAATATGAATAAAAGCTCATAAATATATTGATATTTTATTATTATAATGGTATTATCATCTTAAATCTCTTTTATATACTTGAAAAAGGGGTAAAAATCAATCATGCATATATACGACTTACCAACTCTACATAGCCCGATAATTTGTTTTCCATCATCGATATTTTTACATAGTTACCAAGATGTATCAAATTATCATATATTAAATTTATGAATTGATTATTAATATATAAATATAATATATATAGTTTATTTCATTATTGTTCCACTCATTAGGTAAATTGGTAACACCACTCGTTCATGCGTGTGGACTACCAACACCGTGACTAGAAGAAATTCATTTTTCTTATACATCATTGAGGGATGAATAAAAATATTCTAATAGTTAATATATAAGATATTTATATAATTTTAAAAATAATAACAATTATCAAAATATGATAAATATGGAAAGAGTTGATGTGCCAAATTGAAACATACTTGAAAAATGAAATAGATAACACTCAAAAAAGAAATTTCAATAATGAATTATTTATAAAAGGGTATTAAAAAATTATAATTGGATAAAATATATTATTATAAATATTTATATATAAATAAAATTTAAAATAAAAATTTTATATTTTATTATATTGGATGCCAAAATCCCATACAGATTAATTCAGACATGAGATAAGGGTTTATTTATCAATATAATCATTATTCAGGACCGTTTAAGTCGTTAAATATATTGGGGATATTATTTGATCCTTCTATCATAAATATCAAATATTTTCACAATATATTTAAATTTTTAAAATATAATATTTTCCGTAACTTTTACTCTATTTTTGTACTCAATAGACCATATGAATATTTTTAAATCAAACTGACATTATCTCTTTATTTGGTCAAGCATAATTTTTCATTTATATCCATTTTTTTCAAAAAAACCCATGAATGATTTTAATATTATCATGTGATAGAAAAATTTAAATTTTATACAAGATTTTATTTTTTGAAAATTGTTTAAATGAATCTTCTTATCATTTTTCTAATGAGGTACTTCTAACTTTTTATAAAAACAAATGTAGATGGAATGTTTATTTTAACATGAACTTCATGAATAGAATTGCCCACATTAATTACTAGCCAATGATTTTAGGTGTTTATTACATTTAACCAATTTTTTTTCAACAATATTTTTCACTAAATTTTTTTTCCAATTTATATCTTTTAACGTAATTGAATTAAAAATAAAAACTTTTTATTCCACATTATATATTTCAATGATATTTTTAATGTATTTGAATATTTATCAAAATTATTTATTAAATATTATTATATAATGATGATATAATTTTTTTTATATCAACCACTAGATTACATTATATATATTATGATCTAGTTATACTAATTTATTTGCGAAAATAAAAACATTTTTTATGTTCTTTTTTCAATGTGAATGTTAATATTAGTAATTTATTTAAATGTATTCCTCCCCTTCCTTATGATAAATTCATTAGACTATGTATGTGATGGCAGAGAATCATTATATCCCCTTAATGGATATATAGATATTATGAGACAGACTAGTTTGGGTGTTTTTGGTATGCCTTACCTATTATAATTTATTGTCTAGGAATAAGGCCTTTATAGTAATATTTTGATATTTAACATAATGAATTATACTATTATGAATCTAATTATTATTATCTAGGTGATTTTTTATGATGTTATAATATCCATAAATTTAATACCTTTTTTAGTATTTTCTATATGGAATATTTTTTTTACTATCATGGCCATATCATTAAGGTTTATTTTATTATTAGGATATCCAATATTTTATATATTCTATTACTAATCATTTATTCTCATCCTTTGTTATGTATTACCTTCCCCTAGATTTGGAAAGGGTTCAATTGGGAAATTAAAGTATTTACCAAAAAAAAATATTTTTATTATTATATTTCACCTTATATATTTAATATGAGAATCATATTGGTATCTTGTATTCAAATTATAATAAACCATTATATACTTCATGATTATATTTTGCGATAATATAGTAAAATGACCATGGCTCTAGGATACTAGAATCAGGGATTTATATTTACAAAGATATATTTTATTTTCAAATTGATTAAATGTAAAAATATTTATACTATTTAATTAAAATCCAATTATGTTTATTGGAATAATGATTATAGATTAATTTTGAGATGAAAAATTTATACTTAAAAGGTATATTTCATAAAAATAAGATCTTCATTTTTTACTTTCATTTCTTAATAAATTAATTACTACCAATTATATAAATATATCCTTTAAAAATGGACTCTATATTCGGATTGACAATATAAATTTCATATGGAGGTAAATTTTAATATTAACTAATGGTAACAGTAACCACAATAAATTCTGATTACCATGGTAGTATTAATAAGAGTTAATTAAGGTTAAAAATAATATTATAAGGCTTAATTTTCATTCAAAAACAAGAATCTATTTCTTAGAATGAGTAATTGTTTTCAGAAATCATCATATATAACAATTATGAAAGAATTTCCATTGAGAACTAATTTATAAATATTTAAAATTTAAGTAAAAGATAATATCAATCATATCGATATTTTTAATATATTAAATATTTTATTATTAATAATAACTAATACATTTAATTTATATATTTTTGGTTTTAATGTTAATTTTTTTTATCATGATAATTAATTTATTTATTTTAATGTTTAAATAATTACCTTAAATGATTACTCATTGATGACATAGTGAATATTCAAGTAGTGGAAAAAAATTTATATTTTTTTAAAACTCTAAAAATATTTTTTAATGAGTTAAAGTGACCCAATACATTTTAGGATATATGTAACATATTATTTATGGGTGAAAATCGTAAATTATAATTAAATTTATTTCATGTTGTTTTAAAAGTCAAAACATTACAATAGACATAAAAATGACATTAATAGTATAAAATGTTTAATAATATTTTGTTGAATTATTCAAATATCATAATAATATAAAAAAGAAAATTTAATATTATTAATGGCCTAAAAATAAATCCCTTTTCCATTTATGATCCAATTTTCATATGATATGTTAAACAATAACAATTTAATATTGAAAAATTCATAACATCGACTATAGTTAAAACTGTTTGAAAAATGGATTCAATAAAAAGATAATGTTTAAAATTATTTTGAAACAAATAAATATTATATTAGATGAATATACTAAGGACATATATTTATTATATATGAATATAGTTCATTTATAACAATTTTTCATGAGTTACAGACATTTTATAATATAATATTTCATGTGTTTTCAAAAAATAATTTATTTATTTTTTATAATATATATTATTTTATTAAATGACTTAAATTAAAAATTCTATATTTGAGTAATTTTAATTAAAATTTTTTAAAATCTCAACCATGATCTATTTAGGAGTCACCAATCCTTTGATGTTACTATTCATAACCGTTAAATAATAGAGAACATTAATATTGTGTTAATTATCATAAGGATTAATGAGGGTTAAAACTTATAGAAAAGCATTAAAAAATAACCAAAAATGTTTATAAAATATAGATGTGAGGATTTAGAATCATCATAATGGTATAATTTAATTACTTCAGCAAGTATCCCTTAATCAATGAAAATTAATTTATATTAACTTAATTCATTAAGAAATTCCAATAGTGCCCACCACCTCACATATAAATGGGAACCATCTCTCCTTCATTATAAATAATTTTTATGCATTATAGATCCTCCATGACTGACCCTAATACTATCCAAGATTCCTTTTACCCAATCAATATATTAATGTCTTTCCAAATACCATCCATTCAATGCCTAATATGATATCTATAAATGTTTTATCAATTTTGGAGGTATAACTATTAACCAATAGTGTTTTTTATAATAAAATTGTACAATATGTTATTAGTAAATCATATATGGTATTATTGATATCATTATAGATCATTATTTCAATTTTAATAAATCTATATTTATCTTATAGATGGTTCAATCACATATAGATAATGACAATAGTTGTGGAAAGGGATTTATATCTCAATCCCATTTTATTCTGGATATTTTGTGCTTTAATTTCCAACGATTATGAAATTTTATCCTTATCTGATAAATAAATTCAATTATTCCACTGATAAGGTTATTTTAGGAAAATAAATGTTTCACATTCAGTTTCCATATATTATGTACTGAATATACTGAAATAATATTTTTATGCAAAACCAAATATGTTTTACAATTTAGTCAAAAATATTTTTTCGTACATGTATATGTTTTTTTAAATGTTTTGAAGAATGTTTTAAAATCACTACAATGATTATTTAAAGACATCATTACCGTTGTTTTAATATTTAATAAACTGTTTAAAATGAATGTCATTTTAATTTTCCAAATGAGGTATTTTAAATTTTTCCTATAAATTGAAAATGAATAAATTTTTATGTACACCACAATAATAAAATTTTCATCCATCAAGAACAGTAATTTTTTTCATACGTAATTTAACAAAATCCATGACATTAATGTTATTTTTTCAAAAATATTATATAGTTTTTACGATTTAAAAGGATTACTTTTTGAAACTAAATATTATTTTAATAAAAAACTTCATGATAAATTTTCATGTAAATAATAATTTATGATAACATATATTGATTTTACTTATGCATTACTGTGGTTATGATCAAAGAATACCATACTTACTAGAGCTCGCTTTGGTTTATAATTTTTATGATAATATTTTTAGAAACCCCATTTATTTACCTTGGGAAATACAATGATGAAATTTTAAAATGATTATGAAACCAATTTTATATTCATTGTTTTTTATATGGTGATTAGATGAATATTTTATGATCTTATTCCACTACTATGTTTTTTTAATATCTAACATGTGGATGTGGAATTATATATCCATCCAATTAATATGGTTATTTATTACATATCATGAGATAATTATAATAAATACTTTGGTTTGGTTGATCCCCTATTGGAAACAATTTGTTGTTATTTATCCACATTCAGAAACATTCAGGGATTCTTGATCCATTATGATATTGTAAACAACTATTGATTTCTAATATAATATGATATAATGGTCTTAGTAGATACCGTTAGGGGGAATTCTCTTGGGCTTCGTTACTTTTGGCCTCCTTAGGCTTTTGAGTGCCTTGGCACTGGATTTTCCCCTAGGGGTGCCTGTGCTTTTTATTCCATTATTTTACATCAAAAAATAAATAAATGATGATGATGACACATTTTTATGATTTTTTAAAGCTTACAAATGGACATTGTATTTAATGGTGATTATATAATACCATTTTACATTTCGTAGGATTTCACATTACCATAAATTGAAATCTATCATTTTACCCATATTGAGCATCTAAGATCGCTCATTCTTATGTTTCATTTAATTTGATTATAAATAATGGTTTCATTTTGGGATTGGATAGAATGATAGAAATTTAGAAGATTATTTTGTATGATGATGAAGAATATAAAAATAATAATATATTTATGTATCTAGAATCCAAATAAATGAATCCTTTTTGGTTTTAATATGGGTTATAATGATTTGTATTGAATATTCATCTCAACGAACTAATAGTTAGCAACAAAAATCTTGGTACAATATAGTTGGTATTATAATATAGTTTAGTAAATATTTTGGGATTTATATTATAGGACATTTGTGAAAACCCTTCAGATTGGACTTATTATATTATAACATAATTATGTATTGGTAATAAACATTGATAGCTTATTTTGATAATAATATTCAATATATTGGGAAGTAGGTGTCATGATTTAGACATCCTATGTATTATAATCATTATTATTTGAATGTTTACAATGAATAATGTTGTTTTTTAGTCATTATAACCATTTTGGTTTTAATAAAATATTGAATATATTGTTCAATATATATTTTACATTCAAAACATTTTAAATTTTATTTTGAAAATTACAACACACTTCCTCAAATAAATTATTTTTACTAACAATACACTTCCCATGTTTTTAGAATATATTTTTAGAAATAATATATTTTAACAATTGTTTAATATTATATAAATTATAATGGGATTATTTTAGGTTATTAGGATGATCCAAATTCTAATGAACCTAGATTATGTCATTAGTATGAACCCATCTAAATGAAATCTCATAGATCATATGGACATTTAATATTCATATATGAAAAATGAATTCTAGGTAAATTAGATTATAGTCTAAAAATAAAATAAAATAAATTAAAAAAAATTCACAATAAATGAATTTATGTTAAGTATAACAAAATAACATTGTAATAAAAATTCATAAATGAAATTTGAATGATCATTTATAAAGATAAACATTTTAATCTATAATGAAACAACCCATACCAGGGCTTGAGATGCAACTACCCCAAGCACACCTTCATAGGCATGGGGCTGGCGACCAGTGCCGAAGGAATAATACACATAGGGAGGCCTTTTCCTAAGAACCTGTACACACACACGTAGCCAACTAAATGAAAAAGTAAAGAGGAAATGAGAAACAAGATACAAAACTACTATATATTAACCACATGTATGTATCATCCTCTATAATGTTTAAATAACGAAAAGGTAAACTAAAGGGGAAAGGGAGAAAATACATTCCCAACAATAAGTTCCTCAACCAGACAACAGGTGGAAATGAAAAACAGCTGAGAGTGCCCTGCTCTGGGATCCAAAGCTATAACCACCACACGTGGTCCAAGAACACCTTATCACAATGCTCCTCTGATGTCAAAGTCAACATGTATGTCGTCTGCAAGGGGACACCAAGTGCATGCAATGACCAAGAATCGGTGAGTCTAAAAATACACAGTAGGATACCTAGAAGGCTCAAAGGAGAAGCAAGTTAGGTACTGAAGAGGGAAAAAATAGATAGAACATGGAAAAGTAAATGTGTATGGATCAACCCAAAAATAATTGATGTAATCTCATCAAATCATGAGAATATAGACACAAAAACCAAGTGGAATACCTCACGCGTCTTCACCTATCCATGAAGGAGATTAAAAAAATCCCCAAGTGTGTGTGTTGTAATACGATGTATATATGATCAACCAATAGAGTGAAAACGAGGGAGTAAGGTGATCTCTATATCACTATCTCAGCCCAGGAAACGAGTCTCCAACTGTTCAAGAGGTAAACACCATCGATGCCCTGCATCACAGATTTCATCCCTAAACTGCAACTCAAAGGGGATCAATAACCACACCTGGATACTATCTGCTATGGGTGCTCCTATCTCGCCCGCAAGGTTATAGGTCGCGTCACAAATACATGTCTTGGTGGAAAAAGTGACCCTATTTATTGCGAATCCAATGTCATATCAAGAACATCTCATTGTTATGCCACACTATTGAGAGACCATGTCACGAAGTCATGAACCCACAATCCAGCCCTACTAGAGTATATTCTTTTCAAATTCATCTGTGAATGCCACTGCATAGCCCAAGCAGAGGGTAAGACCTGAAAGAGTAACTGCTTAACGCCACTGCACATCCTAGCTATAGGGTAAGCCCTAAAAGGGTAACTAGTGAATGCCACTGACCAGTTGCGCTGAAGGGTAAACCTAGAAAGAGAATGGTGAACACCATTGCCCAACCTCACTAGATGGTAATCCCAAAAGGGAATTTTGAACATAAATTACAAGACTCGCTAGAGGGTAATCCCAAAAGAGAATATCAAAAAGCACTACCCAGCCTCACTATAGTGTAAGAAGATATTGCTCATATGATTCAAAAAACATCACTTCCATCGTTTTCATCATAATGTATCACAAACAAATAGGCATCATATGTCGAACATCTACCATCATACCTAGAAAGACACTATGGAGGGTACCATCACATCATACGTGGAGAAACACTCTGGATAGGATACTCGCAGGCCGCAATCCAAGTATATAAGAACGATATATGAGATATAAAATAATTTGTAGTGGAATGTGACAAGTGTGGGGCCCATACCACATCTGACCCGTCCTCATTGTGTGGTCGTGTACCTAACCATTTCTGAGTCCCTGAACAGGGTAAAAAAGTACCACAAAATGGATATGTACTCCCAGATTACATGACAAAATAGTAAGAAAGATAACGAGCACACGACGCTCATTGCTAAGATGTATGGTCATAATCATAGATTAACTAACACTCCTCCTAGAACGGTCCCAGAACATCAACCAAAACTCTTCACACATCTTCTCCACTTGCACGAGAGTTATAATTGATATAAGCTGTGTATTCTCATCAAACACTTCAAAATGATCTTCCACTGATATTCCTTTCATGTTTCCACATTTTACAAGATAAAAAATAAGGCTCCCCATATCCAAATGAATCACACCATTGTGATCCTTGAAAAAAAGCATTCGAGATCAACTACTCAGTCATCCAAAATGGTCTCTTGATGCAGACTTTGCATCTCCTACTATTGCACGCAAACGGTGCACCCTAGTACACACACCTCGATCCTGAAACACGTCATCCAGATTGTTCAATTGCATTCCTTGCAGATAAACAAACAATTGAGGATATTCATTTTCCCAAAATGGATTTATAAAACATAAGTAGTAATAGCACAACATGCATATGAAATCCCCCTCATGGGGCCCACACAATGGCCCCGAATATAGGCAGGAGGATTGCGTCGTTGCAATCCCCTCAGAAAAACTCTCATAAACGAGTGCTCAAACACCAAAAATGGATTTCTGGAGAAAAAGTGGCATTTCTACGTAAAACATGTGAACTGGGCACTATGGGCCATGTAGCTTTTCTCCATCCTAAATGCTTTAGATAGCATCTCAATAAGTCAAAAAAAGGACTGGGGTCATGCTAAAGCTGATGGTGCATCAATCATACATACCAAATAGGAGTAAGGTCTGATGTAAGAGTAATTAATTAATTAATTAATTAATTAATTAATTAATCACATTAACTATTTTGTGCCACCACGCGATGAATCCAAACCAAAAAGGTCCGAAAAAAATTGCAAGGTCTACCATAAATCTAGGGATACAACACCTTGTCTGTTGAATCAAATGGATGTACGGCTCGAGAGATATGTCTGTTGCAAGCTTTAACATAATTTATTATTTTTTAATTAAATTGTGCTGGGTCACCCAATTTTGTGAACAGAACATAAAATCCCTAAAACACATTTCAAAATTACTATATCAATGAGACAGACCCATGGTCGTATATGGCATGTCCAACGAACACATCGTTTAGAATTTGTTCCCCTCTGAATGCAATTGGCCCCCACTAGGCTGGTCCATCCCGGTCGGCCCGGTACAAACCGCTGACCACTGGCCCAACTGTGGGTTCGGCCCGCTCCACCACGACTACTCAACAAACACCTGTCTAATTGGCTCAATCCTCTTGAATAGACCATCCATGGTTATCGGTATCTCTGTGGGCACCAAGGATAGGCAGGGGGCTGGTCCTACTCCTTCCGCCCCACGAGTTCAGTTCCTCAGGGCACCCACTTGAGCGCGATAGGCCAATGCCACTATGCCTCCCTCACACTGGCACCGTATCGCTCTTCTCGATGCTATCGTAGCCTACTCTACGTTCATCTTCATGGGCCGCACCTTACGGCACTTCAACCCCAGTGTTGTCCCACCCTCCCTCCACGGTCATTCATCCCAGCTCCGATGCACAGCTACTCCTCCTGAGTCACTTGACTGCGCCACCCCATTTCTCATAGCTCGGAACACGCCATGCCAAATCCCAGCACTCGGATGTCCTCCACACCGGCCCAACATTATCTTCCCCAGCCCACTACACTACACCGACCCCACCTCGACCTGCCTCTGCGCTGAGCACCTTCGGTCGACATTGTCGTCCAACTGATTACATGCTCACCAAAGTCCTATGATGCTGCTGAAACCTCCTTTCGACTCCACCCATGCGCCTCCAATGCCTCCAACCACCATCCTTTCCAGAGACAATGCATTTTTTGGCCACCAAAAAAAATGTGGAGGCCGTATATCAAATATAAAGGTGGATTTTGGATCCTCAGTATGAGGCCTTCACAGCGCCTACCCCTGATCGACGATCCATCTAGGTTTTGGCGCATCAAAAAATTCTAACGTTTAAGGACAAAGAACATGTTGAACATGGGATTTAGAACAGGGCTTAGATTATGGTGATGTTTGTTTAGCTATCATCCAAATTCTAAAATAATAGAATTTAAAATGACAAATTTGACCAAAATTCAAGAAATCGATGTGGGTAAAAAAATTACCAAAAATCCTACCTCTATTCTGTAATTTCTCATTGGCGTCACGCTCGCTTCGATCCCTCTTTGATTTGACGGAGCTCGCTCCACGATTGGTTGAAGACTGATGATTAATTCTCAAGAACGTTTGGCAGATGGGTTGGGGGGGGGGGGGGGGCGAAAGCAAAACATCATACTCCATATTGCAGTTTTTTTATTTATAGAAAAACTCGCATAGCACAGAATATAAAACCATCACATCGTCTCATTTTATATTACGCCATTGGAAAATGTGCCATTTTTAACTCAATAGATGTCAAAAACTTACATTCTAAGGCTTCATTGAAATGTTATTAAAAAAGAACGACAGGGATAAAAATTACAAACTTGTTATTCGGAAATGGTGATTTTCCTCTGGGTGACTTTTCTCACAGAGGCCATGTGCCGAAAAACATTATACCTCTATAAGTGTAAACGAAATTCTCTGTACTCAACTGTGAACTCATATTATTGATCTGAGTTGTTTTTTGAGACTTATTTGGGTTTGAGCTATTAAATTAATGGATTAATAAATTAATTCAACCATTTACTTACCGCCAATGAGTGAAGGATATGAACATCCTACGATGAAATGATTTAGGTAGTGCTAATGGTAAAAACGACATTTTAGGCCCAACTATGGTCTCAAATTATTGATCTGAACAACTGTTTAAGAATTATCACATTTTCCTGGAATGAATAGTTCAAAAAGCACATAATATATTATATAATTTATTCCAGGCCCACCAGACCTCAGAATTGCACTCTGACTTAGAACCTGGCTCTGGAAACATATGTACAAATATTCCAATGTTTCACATAGAAAAACATTGTCTCTACATCATTCCATTTTTCATTATTTTTGTCCCCAAAAATAAAAACTCGGTAAAATTCAGGATACATATCTCACAGCTGGATCTCTCGCTCACAAGAAGGCTTGCACAACACCATGCAGGTGCAACACGCAAACTAATGGGATTGTTTATACTCATATGGTCTCCTACTTCTGATTACATTCATTGGAACACACACATGTCCCATTGGCTATGAAAAGTGGTAGATGTCGTGCACACAATCCTACTACAGGGAGGGTAGGGCAGGGAAATATAAAACCATTCCATCTATTAAATGATTTCTGAACAACCCGAAGAAACTTGTTGGATATCCCTAGATAAACCATTATATTCTACGACATGACCATAAACACGGTTTGTTACTGGAACATGCTCTTTTGATTACATCCGTCAAAATATTGATCATTGTAAGACCTAAGGATATTTTTTCATGCAAGATTTCATAGTGGGTGATTCACAATCGATACTCTATTACATGATCAAGAATGGAAGGAGTAAACACCATGGACTAATGAAATGATTCACCATCCTGGTTCAACAGGGTCAACTACAGGGAAGCTAACTGCTACAAAACTCCCTTCACCTAGCGATACATGGACTCTCTTCTAAGGGCATCTGCTACAACAATGCCACATTCTGGAGCATAGACTAAATGGTAGTCATATCCCTGTAGGAATTTTAACCAGCAACACCATCTCAGGTTTAAGTATCTATTTGTGAAGATGCACATAAGACACTTGTGGTCTTAGAAAACCACATAGAGCTCTCTCAGAAGAAAGAGTCACCACATTATCAGGGAGAATACACCCAATATCATCATCATATATTGATTTTTTAGTTCAATTTATGGGTTTTCCATCACATCGACTGGTACATGATAACAGTACCAAAGATTGACATTGAGAACACAAGGTACCAATGAATATGGATGGCGAACAAACTCATCCAACCACTAGAGGCTAGACATGGAAAGAATGTGGCATACACATAACATATTTTTCCCCTATTGGAATGAGATTAACCACCAAAATTTTAATACTTCCAAACCCACTAGTAGAACCTCAAGAAAAGGGTGGTCAAATAGCAAGACTCTGCTGGAAAATCCAAGACATGCTCTGAAACTCCACAACACAACCATTCCATGAATTCACAAGTCCGAGGGACTCTTCCACCACACCATGATACAATAAACTTTGGCAGGTACTGAATAACCCAATTGTTTTTTCTCTCATTAAAAAAACAATTATCATTGGGGGATGAACCCTTATTTCGTATGTATTCCTTGCCACGTCGAACAACACTGACACCTGGATTCACTGATGCCCTGCATCATCCATAGTAACTCCCAAAACAAAGAGCTTGATTAAATTATTAACTCAGGCAGTATATAAAAAGATCAAATAAAAAGGATAGAATAAGAAATAATGAAAACCTCTTATCTTCTCATGTACTACATGATTGTGTACATCCATAGCATGAACCTACTCGTAGTCCTGTCTGTTGGCTCCCTAAGCCTAACATGGGATGCCCAGTGGAGGTAGAAGGACCTCGAATCATAGTCCACTAACCACAGTACTTCCTTCTCTTCATCCAAAAATGCCTCCTTGGGGGATACCATGTCGTCACCTGGGAGATATCTGATCACAACATTGCCTCTTTCATGGGGGCACATCTACCAACTACATAGAAAACTCAGCACATATGGTCATGTACTACCACACCACGTGATCTCACCCATATTTAGAATAACACTATTCCTCCCTAGGATTTGTATGTTCTCAACGATGTACCAGACTATTTGAGTGTGTTTTATCAAGGGGAAGCCACCTATGTCAAGGCCATGCCAAATAAAGTTTGTTTCCTAGGGAATAAGTACCAACTCTATTGCTTCCACAACAAAAAACCTTCAAACTATCGTCCCCCTAACAAAAATTTCTCTATCACGAGTGCCTTATCTAGCACCATGAGTCAGGTGAGAATGCACAGGGAAACTACACTGGCACAAATATCCTTTATTTAGACCCTAATCAATCTTCTATGCATATATGTATCCATCATGTTCTATCTCCAATGATTATCGAGTAAGGAATTTGAACCTTTTTCAATACTCAGCCACAACCATCACTCCCCACTGAATCTGTAGTAGCTTTTGAAACCGTACAGAACATATGCAGGAGGTGTACGAAACCACTACTTGAAATCATTCAATGAGTGTAACGACTCATTGTGCATCAGAGTAACAGATCTCTACCAATGCCAAACTACTCCATGGAAAAAAGGATTGATATCATATCCACCACCTAACATGTCGGTGTCTGAACATTAATGAAGACGTGAACCACTACCTCTAGCCAACCCTTCACTGCCTGAGGTTATGGCTCATCACAGATCCTTAGCAGTCTCTGATGATGGATCTCATGTACTAATCTTATCCTGCACTCATCACCAGCCTTCGCTGCTAGTACTAACATCTACTCCACTGGTGGAGGTTCTATTGCTTGTCCTCCTGAAGAAAGGGTAATCATATGATGGATCCATAATTGAGGTCTCATCACTTGTGGAATCGTCATCACTAACCAGAGTTAGTATACTGGCTGGCTATCATCTCAGAGGAAAACTGAATCCGATATAGAAGTACCATGGACAAATGAGCACATATTTTTATCATCAACGATGGGGATCTGAATCAATAAGGATAGTCAAAAACACAATCCAACTTGATGCATGTACTAATGTTCCCTGAAACATGTGTAAGCATGTCGAGTTGACAAGCGGGTAATCCTGGTCCGGGTGAATTTCTATGTCGGACACCACACCAACACTGGAATCCATGGCCGGAGATCCACTCTCGAGATATGTTGACAGTGTTTCCCTAAAACCCAAACAAATTTTTTCAGGAACATCCGATCAATTTCCCAGTTAATAAACAACCATTGATATCACTTTGTAACTACCTAATCTGTATGAGGGCTCGAGATGAAACTACCCCAAGCTTTACTCCATTGGCCCAGGGCTGGAGACCAGTGCCGAAGGCATAACAAACTCGGGGATGCATTTGACTAAGCACCTGTATTCAAACATGTAACCAACTCAATGAAAAAGTGCAGAGTAAGAGAGAAACAAGATAAAAAATACTATATATAAACCACAAGTATGCATTGACCTCTACAGAGATAAAATACAGATAAAGTAAACTAAAGGGGAAAGTGGAAAAATAAACGTCCAACAAAATGTTTCACAACCTGACAGTAGAATGAAAAATAAAATAGATGAGAGTGCCCCGGTCCTGGACCCCAAGCTAAGGCCACCACATTTAGTCCATGCAACGTGTATCCATATGCTCTTCTGATGTCCTGATCAACCCATCAGTCGTCAGCAAGGGAACACCAAGTGTCGGAAAATCCCAAGTAGGGATGAGTATAAAAATACTCTATAGGATTCCCTGAATGCTCAATGGACTAGTTAGTGATGTACTGAAGAGAGAATCATTAGATATAACATGGTACAATAAAAGATTAATGCTCAACCCAACAAAGAATAGAAGTAATATTGTACAAACATGGGAAGCCAGACACGAAAAGAATGTGACATACCTCACACATCTTCACCTCTACTATAATGAGAGTAACCAATGTTCAATAAGTGGGTAATCAAATACGATGTATATATTCCCAAAAAAAAATAAACCTAAATGAGGGAGTAAGGGGATCTCCATATCACCATTCGGCCGAGGAAAAGAGTCTCCAATTATTATAGAAATAAACACCATCAATGCCCCTCACCTCTCATTTCTTCCCTGAATTGAAACTCAAAGGGGATAAATCAACTCACCATGATACTATCCTCTATGGGCAGTCCTATCTTTCCAGAAGGATTTAGGTAACATCAGCTGGACATGTCATGGTGAGAAAAGCACCCCACATTCTTGAGAGTCCAAATTCACATAAATCACGTCTTGTCACTATGCCACACAGTCGAGATATCATGTCACGAAGTCGTGAACCCACTATCTATCCCTTAATGTGGATATAGTTATAAAATTTATCGATGAATCCCATTGCCCAGCCCAGCAGGAGGATATACCCCGAAAGAGTAACTGGCGAATGCCACTGCCTAGTTGTGCTGAAAGGTATGCCTTGAAAGAGAAACTGGCAAACTCCAATGCTCAGCTATGCTGGAGGGTAACCCCTGAATGATAATAGCGAAGACCACACTCCAAAATATCTAGAGGGTAAGCCGAAAATAGAATGGTGAACACCACTTCCCACCCTTGCTGGAGGGAAATCCCAAAAGAGTACAATGAACACCACCACCCAGCCTCACTAGAGGGTATCCAGGATTGACCTGGTGATTATATAAATATCAATGCTATCACTATCATCATTAATGATTTCCATAAATAGGAATAAACAAGTAACATCTCTCATCGTACCTCAAAATACACTATGGAGGGCACCATCAATTTATACGTGGAGATACACTCAGGATAGGATACTCATAGGCCACTATCCCCATTCAGAATAAAGAGATATGAGAGGTAGAAAAAATAATAGTGGTATGTGGAATGTGTGGGGCCCCTAGCATGTGTGACACATCCTCTCCTCATGGTGGTGTACAAAACCATTTCAGGGTCCCAAAAGTGGTAACCAAGTACCAACACATGTCAACGTAATCCTTGATTACATGACACAATAGTCACAATGCCGACAAGTGCGTGATGCTTGTCCCTATGACAGAGGGTCATAGTCATATATTAGAGGACACCCCTCTCCAAATTGTCCTAGAACATCGACCGTCACTCTTCAAAAATCTTCTACACTCTAGAACGTGTCATATCTGATAGAAGACGTGGATTATCTTCATAAATTTCAAAAGGATCTTCCCCTAATATTACATTCATGTTTCCTGATTTAACAAGATCACAAATAAGTCATTTTACATTGTAATGGATCACATCGATGTGATCCTCGTGGAAATTATTGAAAAATTGACTACTCACTCATCCAAAATCGATTATTTGATGTTGAAGCTACATATCCTTGCATCACACCCCATTGGTGCCCCATGTGCCAACACCACGACCCCAAAACACGTCACATGGATTGTGGAATTGCATTACTTGATGATAAACATGCAATGTAGACTAATCATTTTCCCCAAACGGACTTATAAAGCATAAGTCATAAAAACGCAACATACATCTGAATGTTGCCTCATGGGGACCATGCCTCAGCCCCAATTTTGGCGAGAAGATTGCGAAGTTGTAATCCCCTTGGAAAAACACTATAAAATGACTGCTCAAACACCCCAAACTGTTGTCTAGTGAAAAAGTGTTAGTTCATCGTAAAATGTGTGAACAAGGCCGAATGGGGCCCGCACCTTGTATCCAACATGAATTCTATGGAATGCATCTCAAAATAATTGTATGTGGACGGGAGTAATACTGCCATTGACAGTGCATCAATTAGACATCCCATACGAGAGTTATGTCCCATGAAAGAGTAATTAATTAATTAATTAATTAATTAATTAATCGCATTCTGTGCTTTCTGCCACAGTGTGATGAAATCGAACCTAAAAGGCCTCAATAAATATTTTGAAGGACTGACTTATCTCTTGGGAGACAGCACCTCTGACGACGCTGCAGGAGGATGTCCGGCTAAAGAGATACTTCTTTTGCAAGCTTTAATAATTCTTTAATATTATTAAATTAAAGCGCTATGGGTCCCATCCTTCATAAACGAAACAAAAAATCCAAGAAAATCCTTTCAACATGTCTGTCTCAATGATACAAACCCACGATTTGAAAGGGCACATCAAAAGGTCAAGCCGTTTTGAAGTTATGTCACTTTGAAGCCAATGGGTCCCCATTTGGGCTGGTCCACACTTTAGGCATGCAGCCCAGCCTCTTGTAAGGCCAGCTGGAAAAAACCTACTCCACCTCCACCTGGCCACGTGGACTGTACTACTTGAAATGACTAGATAGGGTGGCCGGTCTTTCCGTGTGCACTAAGGACCCACAACAGGCCAGTCCTGCACCTTCTGTCCCCAAGGTTGTGGCTCGGGGCTTCCCCCTAAGTGAGACAGGCCGAAGCCACCACGCCGCCCTCACACAAGTATTGGCCAGCTCCACCTCACGCCGCTAGAGCCTTAAATTGCCTTCTTCTACACTAAATACACCATACTGCGCTACACCCCTAGTGTCATCCTCCACAGCCTCCAACATCTTACATCCCAACTCTATCCCACACCGAAGCCCATCACCCTACGGCTCCACCGTACTAGCCCAATGATGTCTATCCCTGCATATTACACAGCATCGGCCATTCCACGACCTATCTCTGCACCAAAAAACTCCATTTTATTCCACCGTCTAGAAAACTGTAGGCTAACCAATGTCCCAAAATGCCGCTGCAACCTCCGGACGGCTCCACTGCTATGTCGCCTCAGCCTCCAACCACCTCCCATGCTGGAGCCTGGGGTTCTGTAGAACACCACAACAAATTTGGCATCCCGATTTCTAATCCAAAGTTGGATTTGGGATCCTAAGGACGAGGCCTTCGAAATTCAAACCCCCGATTAACGATCCATTGAGGATTTGGCGCATCAAAAAATTCGCACATAGGACGACATAGAACGCGTCAAACAAGGTATTTAGAATGGGATTTAGACTATGGTCGTGTTCATTTGGCCATCATCCTAATTCAAATATAATATAATTTAAAATGATTAATTTACTGAAAAATAATGAAATTGACGATGGTGCGAAAATCAATAGAAATCCTACCTTGACTGAGTAATTTTTCATTGTCAACACGCCCACTACAAACCCATTTTGATCTAGCAATTTTTCTCCTCGATCCGTTGAAGAACTGTGAAAAATGATGAAGAATGTTAGAGAGGGATGGGGGAGATAGAGGGAGGGAGAGAAAAGAAAAAACCCTTACTCCAAACTCAGTTTTTCTATTTATTGAAAAACATACTTCGTGAGGAATCTGAAACTATCATGAACTCTCATTTTATAGCTCCTCTAGGAAAAACGTGCCATTTAAAACTCAACGGAAGTCTATGAATTCAATTCTAAGGCTCCATTCAAATGTTATTCGAAAATAATATCAAGGATAAAAATCACTATGTGGTTATTCTTAACTGGTGATTTTTCCCTTGTCTGGCTTTTCTCATAGTTTCCCTACGCCAATAAAGATTATACCCCTCCTAGGTTAAATGGCACACCCTGAACTCAACTATGGACTTAGATTACTGATCTGAGTTACTGTTTGAGGGTTATTTGTGTTTTATCTAATAAATTAATGGATTAATAAATTAATACATCAATTTCCATACTGCTAATTAGCGAGGGTACAGAACATCATTCGCCAACATGTTTTATGTTTCACCAAGGATATAAACCATATTTCGGACCAAAAAATGGTCTCAGATTTCTGATCTAATCAACTGTTTAAGAGATATCCCATTTCTGTTACGTGAATAGTACTAAAACACATAATAGTTTTTTAGAATTAGTTATGTGCACACCAGACCTCGAAATTCAACCTCGTCATAGATCCTGACTCTAGAAACATACATATAAATATTAAAAATTATTATAGGGAAAATACCAGGTCTCTAAATAAACCATATATATTCTTTTAAATGAACAAAATTCATTCGACCAGACAAAACCTTTCAACCATTGCAATGGTTCCACATCTAAATCGACCATTGTATAAAGAATATATATTAAACATTATCAAGTGATGATGAGTTCATCCAAATTCGATTTAACCATATCCTATAAAAAATGTATGTTACTGTTGAGTAAATTAAAATAAATAGAATTAGCATTCAAGGGGGACAAATCATTTTAAACAAAATACCTGTTCAATAGAGTGTTTTGAAGCTTCTGCATCACTAATGATCTAAAGATACATTGAATATTTTTTTAATTTTTTTTACTCGTGCCATCCCTTGGAATCAATATATATTGTTTCTCTTCATGAATCCATGTGAGGATTATAAATAATGTAATTTATTTTTTAAAAAAAAAATTAAATATTCATTCATTTGATTGTGGTCTTCCAGGGATAGGAAGATAAATGTGATTTTGATATTTTTGGTCGAGGATTCTTGAAGATTGGGAAAATGATGTTATTCTATTCAGTTTATTGAGGTATTCATTACTTAATGGAGAATTACGATTACTATTTTTAAAAAAAATTAATAACAAATATATAGGTTTTATAAATCCTTTATATATAATGATAAAGACTCGACATATTTGTTTTTAAACTGTTATATTTTTTCCCTACATTTTTATAAATATTGTATTACTATTTTTTACATGTTTACATTTATTATGTGTCTATTTTTGGATTTTTAATTTTTTATATTTTCAAATTTTTATTATCTATGAATTGATTATATATGAATACAATTATCTATCCTATTATATTCATTTAATAGAAAAAGGTTCGTATGAATTACATAATTAAAAATTTAAGGAGAATTTTTTTTATATGCGACAATCTCCCTAATATTATTGTAAATGTATTAATCTTTTCATCCTATATTTTTTATTATATAAGGTTTTTAATTTTGTATTTTATTATAAATTGTTTCCCTAATGTGTTTTTTATAAATGATTATATATGTTTTCAATTATTCAATTTTTTCGTATTGGGACTCTTGGAAATATAAATCCTTGATGACCACTAAATTTTAATGGTTTTGAAAATGAATTTTGAAGAGATAGAATGAATACTTTTGTAATCAACACTATTGTTGAAAATTTTGTGTTGCAGATAATAAATTTTGTTATTCCAAACATAGAATTTTAAAATTTTCCTTCATATGAGAAAACAAAGTCTCAACTAAATAATATAGTATCATAAATACTTTTTTATGTTATATGGGAAGTAGTATATATTTTTATATTTCAACATGTGAAGATGAAAATATATTTAAAAAATTATGGAGTTTACATTTTGGGACAACCACTGTTGTAACATACCATGTAATTATAAAAGAATAAATTTTCATATATATATATTAATATATATGAATTAGATATTCTATTTAATTAAAAGGGTAATCAATGTATGATATCATACTAGAAACCCAATAATTTGTTTTTCTGATATATTATGGTGTAAACAAAACTATGTTATACAAAAATATAATACATTATTAGTATTATTATTTTAAATGGTAGTTATTGCCTAGCCATTATATTTGAGGGAATAAAAATAAATTAATATAATATGTTTACACATTTCTGTTCATGTTTTATCTTTAATCTAATAAATTTTATAATCTTTATATCAAAATAAATCCTATTTTAGGAATAAAATAGCCAAATATTTTTAGAAGGTTTTTTACCACTGTTTGATGTAGAATCCTTTTGAAATATATTTTTGGTCAATTTTATATGTTCTCATTTCAGAAAAAAATCTTTAGAAGAGGTTCATAAAAATTGACATTGGTTTAATTTTTTTATTTTTATGATATAATTAATTTTGTAAATGAATAAAGAAATTACATCATTTTAATTCAAAATTGTTTTTTCACCAAATTTATTTTTATAGTTACGTTCTAATTTTTATTGGATTAAATCTTTATTTGGATTATGTATTTAAAATATAATCTTTTTCGTCTTTGTAGGTAATTTAACTTTGAAATATTATATAAACACATGTCAGTCATTTAATTGTTTTTTCATTAATATACAATTATTTCTCATTTTCCCAATGGGAATTAATTTTAAATAAATTTCTACAACTTCTGTGTTTTAAATAAGAAAATTGGATTCAATATTTGGAATAATAGAGTAAAATCTATGTATGTTTTTGTCTATTATTTTTTGACACTATAAATAGTAACGTTAGTAAATATTTTTATTTACAATGGTTAAAGGTTAAATCAGGTAAATAAGGGTAAAAAAATAATTTAACAATATAAAACTAACCAAAAAATTTTTATAATACTATTGTATGAGAAATTATTTACTACTACAACCATTTGGGAAGAATATTTGGCCTTTGGAAGGAAATTGGGAGTGACTATGACACTTATAACTTTTAATTTAATGAAAAGTAAAATATGTAATAATAATTTATCTTTTTAACAAAAAAATTATTATATTTTTTATTTAAGTAATATATTTGAATATAAATATAAATTATAATTCCATAATTATTTCATACATCATGGTATTTTGTTTATAATTTTTATACATTAAATAAATAAATTTAATTATGAAATAATGATGATTTAGTGATTGCTTTATTAATGAGGGAATCAAATAAATGATATTATAAATTATAAATTAAATATTATTTGACATAATTTATGTCTTCCATGTTTTTTTGGTGAATATGAAATTCAATATGACTATTAAATGGTTTGGTTCAAAGTTATATACTTATTTAGATTTCAATTAAAATTAATAAAATAAAATAGTGTAAAAACGGGCATTATTGATGTTTTATAAAATTAGTAATTTATTAAGTTATTTATAAACCTAATTTTTTTTTAAACACAATGTTACAATGATATGGTCTAAAATTTCATTATGTGTCCAATTATAGGCAATTTTTCTCATATAATCAAAATTAATAGCCCCTTAATAATTAAATTGTTTTTAACTCTATTAAAATTAAAATATAATAATTAAGTGTAAAAAATAAAGATAAGGCATAAAATAAAATTAATACATGAATAAAAATTATGTATGAGGGTATTTAGAACAATACAATTTTAATCTATGAAATATTTCAATTTGGAATCATTTTTATCAAATAACTAATTTATATTAATTTAATAGTTTAAGCATTTCCATGGGATCCTCTCCCCACTCTAATAAAAAGGTACCCTATATTCTTTAATACTCATACATCCATAGACTTTTTAATCCAAAATTATCAACCCAAAACTCTTACTATAATATCTCTCCAAATTCATGATGACATAGTATAGGCATAACACCCTTTTAGAGGAGTTATGGTGTTCCTCAAATGTGATCAACCGAAGAAGAGGTATTGTTTTATAAGTGTTTCGATTGTATTTCTTCTTCCACTTCATTTAAACATTATTATTCCAAGATTAAATAATAACTCCAGTATCCTATATATATATATATATATTTATATTAAATTTTTTAATTAAATCTATCTCTATATCCATTAAATAGTAAGAGAAATAAACATTTGTGTGTGCGTGTGAATTATCACCACCACAAACCAATTTAGTTCGTTTAACAAAATCTTCAATCAAATTAGGATATAATGATGTAATTAATATTCTTATGTGGTATTAATGATATATTTATCATTTTTAAAGAAGAATATTTCAATTATGTTATATCCTTACATGCACATAAATACTATAACATCGTTTGTGTGTACATGTCAACTATCACCTCCATGAAGTGATGTGAATCTTTTTATTTCATCACAACACTACTATGACAAATATAATTATATTTAAAAGATTATTATGATTAATATAATATTATTATTTTATTTTTTATGGATAAAAAAATAATTTCTTTATTTCCATAATGATCGATGAATGATGAATACATTACTCATTCGTACACATGACCAACTATCTCCATGAATATAATGTTGTTCATTCATCATAACCATAATTAATGGATTTATTTAAATGGAATGATTAATTAATATAACTGATGATTATTTCATGAATACAATACTATAGATTATGGACATATGACTACATGGACTAGTGTCTTCAAAACCATGTTCATTTTCAACTAATGTAATGAATGTTAACAAAACATTGGAAATATATAATTTTTATAAAAAGTTAATAAGTGATATAAAATATATAATAAACATGAAATTGGTTCTCAAGAAATTATATGTTAATATATGTTTATTATTCATGAATATTAATATTTTATCTGATGAATTAGACGCATGGTGAGGGACTTCATCTTAATCTCCTTTCATTGAAGAATAATTTGATATTATACACCACATTCTTTTATACGATGTATAAAAAACATCGAAATTTAATTTCATTAAAAGGATTTCAAAAGGAATATCATTTCCCTCACTCATTTTACTAATGAAAAAATAAATGTTATTTAAAATAAGCGGTGACAACGACATTCCCCCCCACTGCACCCATTTTTTGATTTTTTGTTACCTCTATATGCCAAATATTTTGTAGAAATAAAAATAAATATTACATACATTATTCATGTATTTTTATCTTGAGAATTATTTTGTTGAAGTATTTATTATGTCAATATCATTAAATGATCTCTGTTGATTTCAATTTGTAAATGTTATCTTTCCTAAGGTTTTATTTTTTATGATTATGTTATTCACTTTAGGAATTTTTTATGTATATGGGTGGATCTGTGATTAACCGAGTGCTGGTGAGCCCTTAATAGATATCTAATTAATTGGGTAATGAGACATAACTAAATGTTAAAGTCTCTCTTAAGAGATTTATGGAATATATAGTGATGGGTATTCAAAACATAACCATTAAGGTTTCTCCCTATGTAGATATGAAAGGTATAATGAAATTATGATATGGATTCCACAAGTTACCTTTTTGATTTATGTTTTGAAATATGTTTTTCAAAAATCTTATGATTTCATGTGGTTTTTAAAAAAATTATGTTTTATGGGTGAATAGTATTATTTTGTGAAAAAAATTCATGGGCTTAAAATATTCATATTCTAACAGTATTATTCATTATTTTATATTCCTTATTGAGATTCTTTTGCTAATACCATGTATTTTGGAATTTTTTTCCATATGGTATATTGATTGGTAAGATAATGGAACAATTCAAGAATAATTTTATTAAAAAAATAAATCATGTTAATTTTTTGAAATATTTTTATTATAGAAGAAATGGAAACTTTTTTAGTGGTATACACTTTGTATAAATTTGAGTATTTATGTAATATTTATGTCCGAATTCTCTAAAATTATAATCCTAAAAATATCATCAATGTGAATTCTTAACATAACTCAAATTTTTTTTATTGTTTATGGATAGGGCCTTATAGATGGTATCATAGGTTTGATTAGATAACATTAGTGGTTTGGAAATTCTTAATATAATATCCATAAATTATTTTTACTCTATCGTCAAATTGAAATGATATATCATTTGATGATTAACATGTTGCATCATCTATGAAATTATTTTTTACAACGATTTTACATAGAGAAAATAGGGAAACTATTTTATGACTAAATAAAGTGGAAATAAATCTTACAAATAAATACCCTAAGATTTTCAGAATCAAAAATTAAATATTTGATGAATTAATGGAATAGTTGACTCAGGCCATAAATGGAAATGGTATCCATGTAAGAAATCATATAAACCCAACACAGATGAACATGTTATTAATGTACTATTTGATGAGGCAACATCGTCGATCATTCAATGGATCATATGACAATGTATTAGCTGAAGAATGGATTATGTCACTGGAAAAGATTTTTGATTACATTTGGTGTTTAGAAAATAATTTAGTCTTTCTATTTATGGTTTTGAATATATAACCGATCAGTGGTGGTATATGGTTATGAATATTAGGGTCAGTAAAGGTATTTAGGCTCTTGATTGGGGTGAATTCAATGAATGTTTTCCTAAGAAATATTTTTATAAGACAGTTTGAC
Organism: Viscum album; assembly: GCA_963277665.1. Classification (NCBI taxonomy): domain Eukaryota; kingdom Viridiplantae; phylum Streptophyta; class Magnoliopsida; order Santalales; family Viscaceae; genus Viscum; species Viscum album. The sequence continues at coordinate 20,903,951 of OY728120.1, read as the reverse complement.
GTAGGATGGAAGAATAATTCCTGAAATTGATGAAGGTGGATGACTTACTGGCTTATTGGGATGAAAAATTCACTCAGCTAGCAAGGTATTCTCCAAATTTCATTCAAAATCATGATTCTAAAATCAATTAATATTATTTAGTGTTAAATCCAAAATATCTAAGTGAATTTTTCTCTCATTAGTTAAAATGTTATTGAAATATTGTTCAATGATTAGAAAAGGTATAAACATGATTTACTGATGATCTTGTGTTCTTTGAAAAATAGGATAATAAGATGTCAAGGTAGCTGGAAAAAAGGAATGATTGTCCAAAAATATCTAATTTTAAGAAAATTACGTTGATTTTTTAATAAAAATGTGGTCAAAAGCACACTGGGGAATGTCCTTTGAACTTTGGTAAGTGCTTATGATGTGGTAAAATGGAAAAATGGCCTCAAATTGCATTGAAAATGATTAGGGAAGTGGTAAGAGAAAAATCTGTTTTACTGTTCGTAAAATGTTTTATATGAAAGGGGATGTGTAATTATGAAAAATAATGCCCAACATAGAACAAAAATTATATGATGCAGTGAAACTATAAGAAGAAAGGTGTGGTCAAATCCTTTACAAATTCTTCAATAGATGTTGTTCAATCAAATAAAGTGGTATTGGGTACATTTGTTGTTAATTCATATTATTCTAATGTTTTGATTGATTCATGTTCTACTCATTCTTTCAATTATAATAAATATTCTAGTAAATTTTTAATTACACATCATGAAATGAATCTAGAAATTATGATTAAAAAATAGGGGAAATGTGGGGATAAAAAAATCATAAGAATCTTCATGTCCTTGTATCTAGAAATAATCTACCTGAAACCTCATTTTCTTCCACTAGTATATTTTTATGTTATTCTAGGTATTTATTTTACTTTTTTTTACCATTATATGATCTATTGTATAGCTAAATAAGTTTCATTCCAAAAACAATTTCATTTTTTTATAACAAAAATCACATACCTAAAATAATATATCACAATTTGTGAGACTTCTTAAGGATAGAAATTATTTATACCATTCACATATTGATGAAAACATATAAATTGTTTTGATTAATGGTTTTCTACTATCAAATGATTATCTTGATGAATTTTTAATGAGTTTCTTGTTATTATACCTGACAGGTATGTTGAACTTTCTGTTGGCTTAGTTCCTTATGTTATTACAATTTGAAATCCCCCTTATCGAATGACTCAAAATTAACATTTAGATTTAAAGAATAAATTTCTGGAGTTATTTTATAATGGTTTCATTCAAGCTAGATTATCCCCATGGGGTTCTCTTCTATTTTTAGTAAAAATAAAGATGGTTCAATGAGAGTTTTCATTCATTATAGAGCCTTGAATAACATCATTATTAAAGACATGTATCATTTGCCTCGTATCATTGATTTGTTTGATCAGCTCCAGAGATTTAAATATTTCTCAAAGCTGGACATGAGGTTAGAATACCATTAGGTGAATTTAAAGGGAGAATATATTTTGAAGATTGTGTTTATTACTGGATATTTCCATTATGAACTTGTATTTATTCAATTTGGGTTACCTAATGAAACTTCTATATTTTTGGATCTTCGGAATCGAATATTATGTGTGTTCTTGGATAACATGTTGGTTGTTTTTATTGACTAATTTTGGTAAATTATAAAAATAACAAAGAGCATTAATTTCATTTATGGGTTTTCTTGCAAACCTTATAAAAATAAATTTTAGGGTCAATTTAGCATTTGTGAGTTTTGTTTAAAAACAATTTCTTTCCATGGTCAAATTATTTATAAATATGGAATAATATTTGATCCTTATTAAAAAAATGTTGTTGAAGAATGGCCAAGAACCACAAATAAACCCATGATTTATAGTTTCCTTTTTTTATCAAGATTTTACCATATGTTTTTTGAAAACTATTCAACGTTATCTAGCCTAATGACTATGTTAACTCGAAAAGTTTTCAACATTATCTCGACAAAAGAATGTGATAATTGATTTAAGTAATTGAAAAGTATAATAGTGAATACTCCAGTTCTGGAATTATCTTCTAGGAATTGTGAATGTTTTTTCTAGAGAGAGGATTTATTGAAAGAGTAGTGTATTTTAACAATGCATAATTATCAGGTAATTGAAAATGCTTTACTTTAGTTGAAAACTCATGTGTTAAATTACCCAACAAATTATTGGGAAATAACTATAATAATTTTTCCTTTATAAATTTTGAGGAATAATTTATATGGAGTAAAATGGGTAATAAATAACGATCACAAAACATTGATCTATATATTTACCCAAAAATAATTTAACAAGATATGGAGAAGATGGTTTGAAATAATCAAGGATTATTATTTCTTGATCCATTACCATCTGGGAAAATAAAATAATATGGATGATTCATTTATTTATAAAATTAATTCTTTATTAAACATGAAAAATTTGGATCCTGATCCTTTGGTTAAGGATTTGATGAATTTTTTCTTGGAATTTGTTTGTGTAGGAAATGCCTCTGTTTTTTTTATGTGTTAGTGAAACCATCTATATCCTACAAAATTAAGAAAGTACAGGAAAAAGATAGTTGGTTGTAGAAAAATGTAGAATTGGTTCCAGAGGTTATGTTTCATGAATTTAACATTGATAAAGATTACATTTTGATATTTGGGAAGAGGTTAGGTGAGGATTCTGATTCATAGTTGTATAATAATTTGTTATGTTATGCTCATAGTTCTTCATTTTCAGTTCATCATAGTCATAGTAAGATGTACAGAGACCATTGGGAGTATTACTGGTGGTATGGAATGAATAGAGATACTTCAGGATTTAATATAAAGTTTTTTACTTTTCGGCAGGTGGAAGCAGAATTAATGTTTCCAAAAGGGATACATCACCCTTCTCTAGTACTATATTTGAAATGATTAAATATATTCCTTGATTTAATAATGTTATAATGAAATATTTCTCGAAGGAAAAATTCTATTTGAGTTATCCATGATAGATTTAAGAAATATTCACATTTTGTTCCCATTCGAGATACATTGTATGTAGACCATCTTTTTTGGTTATATATTAAGTAGATTGTTATGTTACATGGAGTTCCTCCCTCTATTTTATCTGATCATGATCCCAGGTTCACCTCTAACATTTTCAAAGGCCTATAGAAGTCGTTCGGTATTAAATTAAATTTTATTATATATTTTCTTCCCCAATATGATGTGTAGGATGAACAAATAATTCAGATATTTGAGGATATGATACCTTATCCTTTAAAAGATTACTTTGGATGTTGGGACAAAAATCTTTATTTGGTTGATTTTTCTTATGATAATAGTTTTCATTCCAATATACATATGGAATCATTTGAGCGTTAAATGGAAAGCGGTGTCAAACTCCATATATTTTGGAAGATGTAGTTAGAATGAAATAGATGGGACTAGAAATTGTAGAACAGATGGAAAAAAATGATTAGTTGATTCAGAATCACATGAGGGCAACATAATGTAGAAAAAAAATTATTTGTATAACCATAGGAATGATATTTCTTTCTAGGTAGTGGATCATGTCTTCCTCAATTTTTTCTCATGGAAATGTTGGATGTTTTTTGTAAGAAGGTTAATGTTAGTTTGTGGTTCATTAGACCCTCTAAAATCATAGAGAATGTTAGATCAATTTCATAAAATTTTTATACACCATTGATGTTATTCAAGGTACACAATTTGTTTTAAAGTGTCAATCTTGATAATGTATTTGATAGATCTGTGTCATGTTTTATATCCATAAGTACATCAGTTGGAAGAGATTCTTTCTTAAGAGGAACAACTAGTCCATATTGTTAACTTTGGAGATAAAGTGTTCTAGAATAAGGTTATTTTTTATGTTTAGGTTTTATGTAAAAACCCAATCGTTTAATAAAAATCAAGGGAATATGAAAATACTATAAAGGGGATATATCCCCAATTATTGGATAAGTGATGTAAATTGTGAGGAATAAATTTCCAAATGAGGGCAGGATATAACATCCTAGGTAATTAAAAAATAAGAAATTTTCATATCTATTAATATTTATGAATTTGGTATTATGATTTTTTAAAATGGTACTCCATTTATGATAGCGTACTCGACACAAATTAATGGGTTTCATCAAAATCTCATCTTGCAGACAATACTGATTTATATTGAAAAATAATATATTATTAATAATAATATCATAAATGGTAGTTAAAAATTTTCATTTGTGTGGATACTAATGAATAGAAATAACAATACTATGTTTACACATGTTTATTAAATGTCTTAATTTTCATATAAAAAATTATAGAGTATTTAAATGAGAATAAATCTAGTTTTAAGAGAAAAAATACCCTATTAATTATTATAGGTAGTTTTACCACGTTTTAAGGGTTAATCCTTCATAAATAATTTTTTTTTTAACTTTAATGACTTATATTTTCCTAAATAATCTTATTATTTACAATAGGGACATCAATATTTACTTTGGTTTTTTATTTTTATGATTAAATTATTTTATATAAGAATAGTGAAGAATACAACATTTTAATACAAAACTGGAATTTAGCCAAATTTATTTATAAATTAGGTTATCCTTTCCATTTTTTTTAAAGTGTAATTCGATTAAATTTTTATTATTTTTTTCCATTTTTTTCATTGTAGGCAATTTCCAATTGAACATTGACATAAACACATGTCAATTTATTAATGCTAGTTTCTTTAAAAAAAATGTTTTCTCGTTTTAGAAAGGGGGGTTAATTTTAAATTAATTACAGAAATAATTTGTATTTTTGAATTAGAAATATATATTCTATATTTTGAATCATAATTTTGAAATTATGTAAATATATCCATTTTATTTTTGGAAATTCTCTATAGTAACTTTAGTAATTATTTTTATTAAGCATGGTTAAAGGGTAAATCATGTAAATAAATTTAAAAATAATATTATAACAGTATGTAACTACCCTAAGACTTGTCCTAATAATATTGGATGGGATATGTATGACCCCGAAAACCCATAGGATGAATATTTGTACTTTTTAATCCACTAGGGTGTGATTATGATAGTTATTACTCGTAATTTACAGTAACAGAAAATATGTTATAAACATATATCTTCTTCCTAAAGTAATGCAAATATGGGTTTAAATGAGTGATAAATTTGACTTTAAATATTAATTTTAAATATTAAAAAATTTCCTACGTCTTTATATTTTATTTATAATTTTTAGACACTATGTAATTAAATTCAATAATGACACAATTGCAATGTATTAATTTATTTATTAATAAAGGAATAATATAAATGATATTAAAAATATTAAAATAAATATTATGTGAAATAATTTATGTCATTGCATATTTTTATAGGTTAATATGACATTTTATTGGACTATTAAATGGTTTTGTGTGATGTTATATCTGTTTATTGTTTATTTGAATTCATTTAAATTAATTGTGTACAAATTTATATAATTGATGTCTTATAAAAATATTAAATTATTAAATTATTTAAAAATTAAAAAATTTCTTATATAATAATTTTTTTGTTATTATAAGATCTAAAATATCGTAATGCGTCCAATTATGGGTATTTTAACTCATATAAGTAATATAAATAGCATCTTAATAATTAAAAAATTGTTACCACTTTAAAAACTAAAATTGAATAATTAAGAGTAATCCAAAATGATAAGGTTTAAAATAAAATCATTACATGTATAAAAATTATTGGATAAGATGATTTAGAAAAATATTCATCTTATATTATATATATTACAATTTGGAAGCATTAGGTATAAAAAATTAATTTATATTCATTTAATATCATAATAATTTCCAAGGGTTCCCCTCCCATCTCGTATATATAATTACCCTATCTTCTCTAATAATCACACGTACAAAGCTTTTTTGTTCGGAAATTATATTGAAGACCCTCTTCCTATAATCTATTCCCACATTCTTGAGTCCATATTTAAGGTATAACACCCATAATAGAGTTGTTATGTTGTACTCCAAATGGGATCAACCAAAGAAGAGGTACTGTTTTTAAGAGTTTCTATATTATTTATTCTTCCACATCCTTTAAATATTATTATTCTTAGATGAAATAATAACCCCAGTATCCTATATATAATTTTATTTTATTATGTTAATATCATGCCTTAAATCCGTCTCTACTTCCATCAAATGGGATTGGAATTAATTATTTTTTTGTATGTGGGAATTATCACCTCCATGAACCGATGTATTTTTTTTTCTATTAATGTCGATTAAGATATGATATAATGATGGTATTAATATTAATATATGGTATTCATGAAATATTTATCATTTTAATGTATAATATTTCAATTATTTTCTTACCTTTCGTGCACATAAAAATAATATCGTTATTTGTGCGTACGTGTGAATTATCATCTCCACAAAGCAATGTGAGTCATTTTTATTCACCAAATCACTTTTATGATATATATAATATATATTAATTATTATTATGAAGAAAATAATTTTATGATAATTATGTAATGATAATATAATAGTCATGATATTTCCATAATCATAAATGAAAAATGAAAATATTACTCATGAGTACGTATGACCTACCGTCTCCATGAATATAATGTTCTTCATTTTTCATAACATTAATAAATGGTATGATATAAATTTTATGAATTATTTATAAAAGTGATCATTATTTCGTGAATAATATTCTATTGAGGATGGATATATGACCACATGGACTCGTGACATAAAAACCATGTTCAATTTCGATTCAAGTACCAAAAATTGAGAAAAAATTTGATATAAACATAAATAATTATATAATTTTTATTACTTGGGAATATTTGAAATTAATGAAATAATATAATTTAAAAATGTTCTCATGAAGGTAGAAATTTATCTAAATAAATTATTTAGGAATATAAATATTTTATGTGATAATTCAGACTCACAGTAAGGGACTTCATCCCAATATCCTTTCATTGAGGTATAATTTGATATTTTACACCAATTTTTTTATATGATGTATAATAAAACCCCTTAAAATTTAATTTCATTCAACAGTTTTCAAAAGGAATCATTTTATGTGATTATTTTTACAAGAACAACAAAAAGAATTTGTTTAATGTACACATCGACTACATATTTTCCCACATCCATAACCATTATTTGATATTCGGCTTCCTCTATAAGCCGCAATTTTTTTAATGAAAAATAAATACAATATACCATTTTCATGTATTTTTGTATTGAAAATTGTTTTTATAAACGAATAATTATGTAACTATCTTTAAATTATTCCTTGTGATTGCAATATGTAAATGTTATATTCCCATTATGCTTTTTCTATGTGTTATGATTATGTTGTGGTTCATGGAAATTATTTATGTATACATGTGGTTCTGTGATAAATAATGGGAGGGTGAGTGTAGTACCCCCATTTTCTGTATTGTAACCCTTTCTTGATTATTTTAATGGTTTTAAAGTTAAGAGTGATGAATGGGAGAGTCATGACATCATTAAATGATGTTTGAGGTAGGAGGAAGTCGCACGGGCGACACACGGGTTGTCCAAACCATGCAGCCAAACCATGCGTAGTTGGACCTTGAGGTTGTAGCTTCCATATAGGCAGCACACAGTTTGTATAAACGTGCAGCCAAACCATGCATGGAGATTATGTCGAGGTAGTGGCTAATGAACGGTTAGCGCACGTTTTTTCTAACAGTGCGAGAAAACCATGCGGCCACCTAAACGAGATCCTATAAAGGTGGATGTCACGCGTTTTGGCCTCTCTGTTGCACATTTTTCCTCCAGAGCAGCCCTAACTTGGTATTTTTCTTCTCATATGGTCATAGAATGTTCTCCCATCATTCTGAAGGTGATCCGAAGGCTTCTATTGGCTAATTGAAACCAAATTCTTGATGTATGTTATCGTTCTTCATCATTCTTGATTGGTTTCATAGATATACATAGATATAATTCTCCACATCAATCGGTTTCTTAGATCTACAACTGTTATGGGTATACCAATTTTTGTGGATTCCAAATATGATGAGATTTAGTCTTTATCTTTCTAGGAGAAGATATGTAAGGCCGTTTTTTGAATATCCAACTCAGTTTTCTTGCGCATTCTCCGTTTGTTCAGGATTTGGTCAAAACCATTGAGGTATGAGGCTTTTTTATTGACTCCACATAGTTGAACTAATTGGAATTCTTTCAAATTGATTGTGTGGTATTTAATTGATTGTGATTTTGTTGTTAAACACTTGTTGGAAGCCTTCTTGAGTGAAGGTTTTGAAATCTGGAAAAATGGGGATTTTGGATGAGTGATTTGGTTCTTCATTTTCAAATTGAGATTTTAAAATGGGTATTTTTTGGAATTGTGACACATGGATTGGATTCAGTGTTTTCAATAAATGATAATTTTTTGTTGAAGTGGAATGACTGTTTGAAATTGGTTTTTTTTTTGGTTTTCAATAAAAGTACAGTTTTATTGAAATGGTTTGAATTGGTTGAACACACTTGGTTGTTGACATGTTGGTTTTGTGTGTTCATGGGAATGTCGGGCAGATAAGGGTTAGGGGTCTCCCCCATTAGTGTTGGGATGGATAAGGGTTAGGGATCTCCCTTGTCAAACATTCATATTTCATTCGAGATAGGTAAGGGTTAGGGGTCTCTCCCATTAGTGTTGGGATGGATAAGGGTTAGGGCTCTCCCACATCAAACAGTCATGTGCATTAGGGTTGGATAAGGGTAAGAAGTATCCCCCATCATTTTTGGTATGGATAAGGGTTAGTGATTTCCCCCTCTTCTGGGCATCATGCATGGTTGGTTTCATGGGTTTGTGGAATGGTTGGGTATGCCAAAAAGAGATCTTGTGAAATAATTCTATTTCTTGTTTAGTTATTTTTACGAAAAAATAATTTTTTGGAAAATTGGTTTAAATTTATTGTCGAATGCCTCTAATTATGTATGGTATTGGGAAACATGTTTATATTAAGTGATGATTTTCTTTTGATAAATCTTTTTTATACAAACTGTTATTTATATAAATGTTTCTAACCTTTTTATCATAGTAGCGTGAGTAGTGAAGTCATTGGAGAATCTTACTGAGTTTTATACTCAACCCTGCTTTGGCACATTGTTGCATTGGGTTATGTTGTCTTCTGAGTCACAGGTTAATGTAAATCATCATATTTCTAGTGGCTAGTGGTGATGCTTGGGAGATGTTGTGGAACTTGGAGCCTGTAAATCATGGAGTTATGGTGTCTTTTGAGAGTCTTCAGTTGTTCAAATGCTGTGTACCCTGATGCTTAGTTTGGTCTTCTGTTGTTGTGTACATGATGTGGTTTGACATTAATGAAGTTGTTTAGTGGTCATTGATTTGTTCATGCATCATATAGAGAATATTTTGTTATGCTTGGTTGGTTTATGGGTTATTCCATAAAGGATAAATCGTCCCCCAAACATCTATTTGAAACCCTTCGGAATTTATTTCCCGCCATTAGCATCTTCGGGATGTTGTTAAGCCCAAGTAATGACTCGTTTAGCCCTCAAGACAATGGGAATTTGTGGGTCATTACAAACGGTATCAGCTTGTTCCGTCCTTTCCTGAAAAGTGGTCATCGATGTTCATGGTCTTGGAGATGAAATTCATTCTAGTCTATTCCTTGGGTCGAAATCTTAGACAGGAGTAGGGTTATTGGAATTTGAAATTTACAGCATACAAGGACATAGCTAAACCGTTTATGATGAACTTAATGTTACCAGGCGTTGGGTATATAAGTGTTTTGGTTACACTTATAGAATTTTCGAGATCTCATTTTCATGGGTTTATCTAATGAGAAGATAATGACATTAATTGTAGAGGAATTAAATCCCACTAGGATTGAATATCTCATTTTGAGGAATAATTTGTGATTTTTTGGAAGGTGTGAGTTTTTGGAAAAAAAATTGATAAATTTTTTTCAATGAAATATTTTGAAAACATGATATTTTTTGTATTTTGAAAATGGGTTGATTTTTAAAAGTCATAAAGAATGTTTTAAAAAATGTTTGAACATTGGAAAAAGGTCATTTTAAAAACAATGTTGTGAAAGATGATGTGATAGAATTTGAAATGCTAATCCATCAGCAGCTAAAGAGTGAGATTGACAGAGTTGTTGTTGGTTTAGAAAATGGCACCAGGTATGCGTCATCGGAAACATCTCGAAGAGGCTGTGGAGAATGTGGTTGCACTAGAACCTTGTGTGAACCAAGATATGGTTCAATGTATATTCCAGGATTTTCAGGCTATGGATACGGGGAACCGGAGTAATGAACCAAGGCATATGGATCATATCATCTAGTTCATGAAGCAGAATCCACCGAACATTCGGGTTTATGAAGAACCAGAAAAGGTGGAGCTGTGGCTAAGAAGAATAAATCATATCTTGAATTTCATCAGCACATCATTAGTGCTCAAGGTCAAGTTGGTGACGTATATGCTCGAGGATCTTGCACATCGATTGTGGGATTTAGAGGTTCATGCTAAATTGGATAAAGCCCTTACATGGGAGGATTTTTATGAATATGTTCAACAAACAATTATATCTTCACACGTTCAAAATCTATAAAATGATGGACTTATTCAATTTGAAACAAGAGACTCTCCCTATCACAGAGTGTGCATCTAAATTCATAAATTTAGTCTATTTTCACCAGGGGTCGCAGTAAGTGTGTCGTTAAAGGCACACACTTAGAATATTGGTTAAGGTAGGAGATTCGATCAAAGATTGAGGTGCTCTATATTACAAAATATACAAAGATGGTGAATAGTGAGACTATTGCTGAACGTGATATCTCAGAATCAATAGGAGGAGGTATGATGATACCTATGGGAAACGGTTGGAACTCAACCTCTGGGAACAAGAGGAATAGGGACAGTTATTTCCATGGAGCAAGTGTAAATCAGTATCAGACTACGGGATTAGTGAACCTTCCTCCATGACACTAGAGCAAAGCAGGTTGTTTTCAATTTGGTTAGCTTGAACACAAAATGAATGATATTATAACACAACCTAAATCATGTCACAATTGCAAGTGGATGGTGCATCTAGAGTGATGTTGTAGGAATTCACTGAGGCCGGGTGAGCGTGAAACTCCTTAGGCGTCACAAGAAACATAATCTTCCTGAGGATGTGGACAACCGAATCAGTCTCATCAGCATAACAGAGCTAGCCAGGGTGATTCTCTAAATACCCTGAAAACTCAATTTGGGAAATCATAGCAAGGAAACAAGGATAACAGTTCAGTGATGATGCATTTGAATGGAGATAAGAAGATGATGGTCTATGATCAAGCTGGACCATCTATGGTGAGAGGTACGATGCTTTTGAATTCTACCCTTGTGCAAGTGATATTCAATACTTATTCATAACATTCCTTCATTGCTTCACATTCCGTTGACTTGCAATGTTTGAAACTGTAAATGATGCGTTCTATTTTGAAAATGAAAACTCCTCTTGGTGAAACAGAATGTCAAGCCTTTTTGTGAAAATCATGTGATATCACTGTTTATGGAGCTGAGATAAATGTGACTTCTCAATGTTGAAAAAGGATGTGTATGACATAATCCTTGTTATGGATTGGTTGACAATGCATAAGGATCACATCCACTGTTATAGTAGAACTGCTAGTTTCACAAATGAGGACTTCATCTACAATTTCATTTGAGGATAAAGGATGATAAAGAAAGGTGCAAAGAGCTCTTTGGCACTAATGGTGGGAAAAATTTCTTACCAATTTGAAACATTGACATTGGAATCAATGGAATAAATTGAGGAAAATAGTATTCCTGCTGTTGTGGATCAATTTCCAGATGTCGTTCCCAAGAACTTCTCATGATTACCACTTCTCTGGGAAATGTATTTTATGATTGATCTTCTTCTAGGGACCAGTCCTATTTTCCTTCCATCTTATAGGATGGAACAAAAAAATTATGGAAATTGAAAGTGCAGTTAGAGGTTCTAAAAAGCAAGGGTTTCATTTGACCAAGTACTTCTCAATGGGAAGCATCGTTGTTTTTTGTGAAGAAGTTAGATAGAAATCTTCTCTTGTGTGTTGATTATCGTAAGCATAACCAAGTCATGATAAAGAATAGATATCCACTTCCATGAATTGATGATCTATTCGATAAATTAAGCAGAGACAATTGGTTCTCCAAGATTGATATGTGAATAGGATATCACCAATTGTGAGTTCGGAAGGAGGATGTTTCTAAGATAGCTTTCAGAAGCAGATATAGTCACTACAAATATGTTGTCATGCCATTCGGTCCAACGAATGAACCAACAGTATTTGTGGCCTTTATGAATTAGAAATTTCAAAAATATCTGGATTCTTTTGTTGTGGTGTTTGTAGATGACATGTTCTTATATTAAAAAACAAGGGTTGATCATGTGGTGCACCTGGAAACAGTGCCACAAATCTTGAGAGATAATTGTTTGTATTCCAAATTATAAATCTGTGTTTTTTAGATATTGGAAGTATGTTTCCATGGCCATGTCATTTGTGAAAAGGGTGTTTCTGTTGATCCTGAAAATATAGAAGCCGTTATCTCGTGGAAACCACTGAAGAATGTGTTCGAGATACGAAGTTTTCATGGTTTGGCTAGTTACAACTGATGATTTTAACGTCATTTCTCTTGAGTAGCTTCACAAATGACAGCTGAGACTAAGAATAATTCTCTCTGCCAATAGATGGATGAATGTCCAAAATCCATTTGGTAACGGAAAGTTTGGCATACATCAGCAGATATCATGATCCTTCCAGAATCAGGATAGGGGTATGTGGCGTACTGTGATGCTTCGGGATCAAGTTTGGGTCATGTTCTCATGAAAAGAGATCTTGTGGTTTCTTATGGCTCATGGTAGTTGAGGGTGCATGAGAAGAATTACCTAACACATGATTTGGTGTTAGCTGTAGTCATCCATGAATTGAAAACATCGATATAATATCTCTATGGTGAGAAATTCACAGGGTTTACCGATCACAAAATCTTGTAACACATTTTCTCATAGTGAGATTTGAACCCGAGGAAAAATAGGTGGACGGAGTATCTCCAATTGTTTGACTTTGAATTGATTTACACACCCCGGAATGGAAATTCGGTTGTGGATGCATTGAGTAGAAATTCATATGATCAGTTAGAAAAATAAGCTTTAGTTGAATTGCAGTTGATATTATTCTTAGCCGACATGCTCATAGATTGTGAAGACCAAGGTGATGTTTTTGTTTTCTTTTCAGCAACACTTCTTCCTGGTTTAGTAAATGTGATCAGATAAGAACAAACATCTGATGCAGAATGTCAGGTTGTATGTTCAAAACTCAATGGTCGAGAGACCATTGATGTTTCAAAACTTTATGGGGGTTCAGTTTCGTGTTTTAGTGATCAGATGGTTGTACCTATGGATTTTAAGGAACAACTCCTTCATTCTTACAACCATTCAAGTTGAACTATACACCCAAGTACACAAAATCTGTATAAGGCGTTGAAGGAACAATTTTGTTGGAGTGTCATGAAAAGGAAGGTGACTGAGTTCATCTCATGGTGCTTAATATGTCAGCAGGTTAAAGAAGAGCATCTGAGACCAGCTGGAATGTAGAAATATCTTCCCATCATAGTGAGGAAATGAGATCAGTTATCAATGGATTTTGTTACACATCTTCCAATAACAGTTCGGAAACACGATTCCCTTTGGGTGATAGTGGATCATCTAACTAAGTCGGCTCATTTCAACCCAATTTTTGAAACTCATATGGTGGAAGATATTTAAAAATTCATTATCTGAGATGTTGTAAAGACACATGGTGTACCCGTGTCTATAGTCTCATATAGTAATACGAGGTTCACATATCGTTTCTAGAAATCATTACAGAAATCTCTTGGAACTCAGTGGACTATGATCACGGCCTATCATCCTCAGATGGATGGGAAATCTGAGTGAAAGATATAATCATTGGATGATATTTTGCAGGATTGAGTAATGGACTTTGGTGGCTCATGGGAGGATCATATACCCTTGATGGAGTTCTCATTCAATAACAGCTATCAAGCCTCGATACGGATGGAACTGTTTGAAGCATTGTATGTGTTTCCTTAACGTTCTCCAATATACTATGTGGAAACTGGTGAATAATCAATAGTCAGACCATGAATTGTCCATGAAATAGTAGAGAAGATTTAGTTGATTAGAAAGAGGATGGATATAGCTCCGAGTCATCAGAAATCGGATGCCGATCACCGTCGAAGACCGTTGTCATTCGTTATGGGTGATCATATCTTCTTGAGGATCTCTAGAAGGTGTGGACATCGTTATTTCAGGAAGCAAGGAATGTTATCTCCTAGATACATTGGACCTTTTGAGATACTGGAACAGGTTCGAGAGGTGACATATTAGTTTTCCCTACCACCACTGTTCATTGTGGTGCATAATGTGTTCCATGTATCTTAGATGAAAAAGTATCAGTCTGATCATGACAATGTTATCGGAAGGGATCACGTTGGCCTAGAATTGGATTCTTCATTGATACATATCTTTGTACAGATTTTGGATAGGCAAGAGAATGTCTTACGGGGAAAAATCATTAGTCTTGTGTCGGTTTTAGGGCAGCATGGTCAGATTGAGGAAGAGGATTAGGAACGTGAGAAGGAAATGAAAGAGTAGTGGCCGAAAATTTTTTGTTAGGTGAAGGTTTTCAACATTCCAAGGAAAAAAATACCAATGCTAGGGAGAATACAGTACCCTCAGTTTCTGGTATGTAACCCTTTATTAATGATTTAAATGTTTTCAATGTTAAGGGTGATGAATGGGTGATACGGGAGAACATTAAATGATGTTTTAGGCAAGGGGGAAGTCGCACGGACGACGAACGGGTTGTCTAAACAGTGAGGCCAAACCCTACGTAGTTAGCCCTTGAGTCTGTAGCTTCCACAGTGGTGTCGCACATATTGTCTAACTTTGTGGCCAAACCATGCATCACATTTCTGCCGAGGCAGTGGCTAATGCATCATTCGTGCACGGTATGTCTAACTATGTGACAAAACAGTGCAACCACTTTAACGTGATCATATAAAGGTGAATCTCAGACATTTTTTCCTATAAGTTGCTCATTTTTTTTCTTGATCAGCCCTTACTTGGGATTTTTTCTTATCTTAATGTCAAATAGGGCTCTCCTATCATTCCGGAGGAGATCCGAAGGCTTCTCTTGGAGAATCGTAACTGGGCTCTTGTGGTATGTGATTGTTCTTCATAGTTCATGATCAGTTTCATAGATATAATTTGTCCCAGTTCACCTCTTCTCTCGGTTTCATAGATCTTTTCCAGTTATGGGTTGATCTAAGTGTTTTGATTCCAAATATGATGATATTTTGTTTGGATCTTTCTTGGGGACGAGTTCTAAGGCTGTTTTTTTTGAAGAACCAACTCGGTTTTCTTGCGTGTTCTCCGTTTGTTGGGTTTTTTGTCAAAATCGTTAATTTAGGATGCTTCATTACTGACTCCACATAGTATAAATGATTTTAATTCCATCAAATTGAGTATGTGGTGTTGAATTGATAGTTTTTTTTTGTTGAACACTTGTTGGAAACCTTCTTGAGTGATGGTTGTGAAATCTGGAAAATTGGGGTTTTTGGATGAGTGCTTTGGTTCATTATATTAAAATTGAGATTTTAAAATAGGGATTCATTGGAATTGTGATAAATGGTTAGGATTAAATGTTTTCAATAAAATTTAATGTTTTATTGAAGTTAAATGACTATTTGAAATTGGGTTATTCTTTGGTTTTCAACAAAAGTACAATTTTATTGAAATGGTTTGAATTGGTTGAACACACTTGGTTTTGGACATGATGGTTGTGTGTGTTCACGAGCATGTGGGACGAATAATGGTTAGGGGTCTCCCCCATTAGTGTTGGTTTGTATAAGGGTTAGGGATCTCCCCCATCAAACATTCATATTACATTAAGGACGGATATGGGTTAGGGGTCTCCCACATCATTGGTGGGATGGATAAGGGTTAGGGCTCTCCCTAGTCAAAATTTCATTTGCATTTGGGTTGGATAAGGGTAAGAAGTATCCCTCATCATTGTTTGGATAGATAAGGGTTAGGGAGTACTCCATCTTCCATGTATCATGCATGGTTGGTTTAATGGGTTTGTGGAATGGTTGGGTATGCCAAAAAGGAATATTTTGAATGGTTCAAAAGCTTGTTTGGTTATTTTTATGAAAATATAACTTGCTAGAAAATTTGTTTAAATTGCTCTTGGAATGCCTCTTGTTATAAATTGTTTTGGGAAACTTGTTTATATTTTGTTATAAACTACTTTATAGAAAAAAAAAATATATAAACTATTCATTATATAAATGTTTCCAACATTTCTATCATAGTGGTGTGAGTAGGGAAGTCATTTGGGAAGCCTACTGAGTTTTATACTCACCCCTACTTTGGAACTTTGGTTATTTTTCTGATTTTCTATTTAGGGACACAAGTAATGTTAACGAATCTTATTTCTAGTGGCTCATGGTGATTCTTGGGAGATGTTGTGGAACATGGAGCATGTAGAGCACAGAGTCATGTAGTCTTTTGAGAGTCTTGAGTTGTTCATCTTTTGTGTTCTTTGATTCATAGTTTAGTCTTCTAATATTATGTACTATATGTGGTTTGACATAAATGATGTTTTTAGTGGTTATTAATTTTTTCATGAATCATATAGTGGATGTTTGGTTATTCATTGTTGGTTTATGTGTTTTTTATAACGGGTAAATCACCCCCAACATGTATTTGAAATGCTTTGGCATTTATTGCCAGCCTTTGGCGTCATGGGGGTGTCACTTAAGGCCTTGTAATTATTCTTTGAGCTCTCAAGCCAATGAGAATTGGTGGGTCATTATAGCGAGCCATTGATAGATCTCAAATGCATTGAGTAACTATATAGAGGATAACATTAAGGATTCTCCCAATAGAGTTGTGTAATATATTGGGATTGGTATTCCAAACATATCCATGAATATTACTACCAATATATCTATGAAAGATACAATTAATGTATGATATATAATCCAAAAGTAACCATTATGATTTATGATTTCTAAGATGTTTTTTTGGAATCCTATGATTTTAGGAGTTATGTTTAAAAGTTTATGCTTTATGGGTGAAAATTATGATTTCATGAAAATGTTTTCATTGGTTTAAAAGTTTCATGGAGTGACAATTTTATTTCTTATTTTATATTATTTGATGAGTTTTTTTCTCATCCCATGTTTTTGAAAAAACATCCTCATTTTATTAGGATGGTTAAGAGATTATATGAATTCTTCAAAACATTTACCAAGAAAATAAGTGATATTTATTTTTTAAAGATTAATATTGTTGATGTAATGGATACTGTTTTAGTTTTATCCTCATTGTTTTATTTTTATTTTTTATGTATTAGTTAATGACTAATTATCTAAAACTCTAAACCTAAAAATATCCTCAATGTAAATTCTTGAATTAACTCAATATTATGTAATGTTTAAGGATGAGGATTTATAATTTTTATTTAAATAAGAAGATATATATTTAGAGCTGACTATCAGAGATTTTATTTTTCAACTAGGATAATATAATTCTACAATTAATCATATATTTCTGAAAACTATTGATAGTATACAATATTTGTGAGGAGAAGATTTCATATATGAAAATTGGTGGAGAAAATTATAGACATTATTTTAAATGGCTGGAAACCCGAAATAATAGTAATATATGACACAAGGAATGTAACTAATTTATCTTTGGATGATTTGATTTGAACACTCATGAATGTATTTGTGTAGACTAATAATTGATGTTGGTAAATATTAGAATAAAAATAGCGGAGTTTCATGTGCTATAAAATCTATATTTTTTTGAACGAATGACCAACTAAGAACATTACCAAATAACCCAAATAAAATAAAATATTATTTGGAATTTAAATTAATTCTTACAAAGGAAGTGGTAATAAATTATCTAATCATATTAAATATATGAATATGATAGTTTTAAAAAATGAAGTTCATTAAAAATATAAAAATATTTATAAAGAAAAAAATGAGATGAATAATTCTTCTAAAAAGATATATAATTTTTATAAAAAATAAGGGCATATTAGTCTAGATTTTCCTAGGATTAATAAGAGGTAAACTAAATAAATATGTTATATGAAATTCAATATGAAAAAAGAAATGATAATACTGAAATCTTCAGACACTTGAAGAGAATGTGGGGAAGATATTTCTTTTGAATTTTATTCTAAAAAAAATCATATTCATAAAGCTACGTGTTCCATTATGAATATTCCAGTTAAAAAGTAAATTAAAAGAAGAAAATTTATCTATTGAATCCCTTAAAAATTAACATCAAATAAAATTGAACCTAATTATGACGATGAATTTGATTCTACTTCTTCAAATGATGAAAATTATATTTTTAGAAGATGATGTTTTGAGGCTCCATAATTATAATAGAACAATTAATAGACTAGAAAAATATTTTACATCGATGAAGAAAGTAAATTTAACGTTATACTAAAAATGAATAGATTGAAATGATGAAATATATAGTTACTATGTCATAGATTCTTAAAAAATATATCAATAAAATGAATGTTATTATAATGAAGCTTTCAATGAAGGACTGATTTTTTTCTCCAAACACTTCATATCTGATTAGTCATAAAACCTAACTTTTTTTATAATAATTTTTAAAACAATCATGTCTAATAATTGGATATGTATATTATTAAAAAAATCATTGGATGAATATATTTTCAGATATAATTGGATTTGATTTTTCCTTTTATATAAAGCCTTATAATAGAAATTCATCTCTCTAAGACATTTATAGTTGTCATTATACCTCTTTTCTAAATCACAAATGGGGAGAAAGAATGTTTAAAATTAATTTCCTCTAATGATTTCAAATAATATTAATTTACGAAAGTGGGAGATAAAAAATTAAGGGGGAAAATATATAATTAATTAAAAATTTTGATGTTTATAAATATGTAAGATATGGGGGTATGTTTTTCAAATATTTTTAAACATTATGTTTTCTATTTGGTTCTTATTTAGCATAATTTTGAAAATAGGGAAATTACTGAGTTGAAAGTTTAAATTAACAACTTTCTAAACAAAAATTTAATATCAAACCCCACTTACTCAAAATAATTCATTCCAAAAACATGACTCATTGAAGATTTCAGAATTATTGTATAAAAAACCAATTGTTACAATAAGTAGAATATTTTATAAATAAGAAAGATCAAATTTTATATTTTCCAGATGAAAAAAATCATTCAGAACATATCTTTATAAATCTAGATGATCTGAAATGTATAAAATATCATAAATTATAGGAATATGTAATTTGTAAATCATATATAAAGTTCAATCAAAATTGGATAAAGGACTATAATTTCCATAAGATGAAGTATAAAAATGTTACAATAGAATAAGTTATATGAATCATAACATAAATATTTAATCAAAAGAATGAATTCATTCAATTTTAATGGTCATTTATATGATCCTACTAAATGAAACATATAAAATATTCTTTATGGAAAAATATATTTCTAATATATATAACCCATCATGAATTATAATGGTTCTTTATCAAAATAAACCAAAAAATAAATATGGTGTACTGATCCTTTTTAGAAGAAGTGGAGTTTTTATAATGTCATTGAAATGAACATCAGGAAATAAAGAATATCATTTTTGAAGAAATTCCAATAAATAGAAGTAACATTTGAGGATTAAAAACATTTCTAGTGGAATTATTTTTCTAGTGAAGATTTTAATTTTTTTTACTACAAATGTTATGAAGTTTAATTGAATCTAATGTTATATTTTATCACTCATGAACACCATTATAATCTTTAGAGAGTTTTTATTTAAGGAGTCCATGTGGGGATTTGAAATTCCTAATGAACTTTTTTGTTTGTAATTTTCTCCCCGATATTGCCTTTTTTTGATGGATTTGAGGATAGGAAGATATATGTTATTATAATCCTTAAAATTTAGTGATATTGAAGAAAAAGAATATATGATCTTATAAATGTTTTATTTGGGGATTCCTTTCTGAATTAATATTGTCCTTTTTGGTTTAGTGATAACTAATGATACAAAATGTGTGGATTATATCAATCTGAAAATTTTAATATTAGAGAGTTCATATCTTTTTCATAAAACATATATATTATTTTAATATATTTTTTATAAAGATTACTTTTTTTAAAACATTTTACTTCAATTTTTAATGTTTATGTAATGTTTTATCTAGTATTTTATAAATATTTCTTACACTATAAATTCATTAAGTATTAATACAATACTATGTCTGATTTCATTCATATACCAAAAAATATTTTTTTCTAAATTAACGAAATAAATTTATTAGTAAAAATATTATTTTTAATATATAAACTATAATTCCCCCTACCAAGTTATTGGAAATTGATTACTCTTTCGATCCTACAGAAATATTTATGATGATGACGTGATGATAAGTATGCTAAAATAAATATTTTACTTTTGTCAAATTAGTAACTTGAATTCCACTGTACCATATAAGTATTTATAAAATTTAATTCTTATCCTTAATTTTTATATGATGATTTATTAGTGATAAATTCTAATTGTATTATGGTAACATCTCAAGATTATATTTCCCCTCCAATTGAATTTTGTTGGAATTTTCTTCCTGTACATATGAGGTTTCGCCCATTTTTGGAATATGATTTTATCATGGTTTTGGTTTGGATTTTTTATAGAAAACCCACATAAATTTCCCTTTATTATAAGTCACAATTTATATTATGAACCATGAAATGTGCATCTATTGGTGTGAGTTTGAATACGAACATCCAAATAAAAAAGACTATATCTTATGTGTCTTAATTCCTATATATGAAGGGTTTAATCTCATGTGGTTGTGGAGGAAATAAATATATTGGATACTCATATTGTAAGGGTCTTTATAGATGTATTTTAGAAATAATTTTATAGTCATACTTGGAATCATGATGTTGATATTTTAATAGAATACATGTCTGGTGAAAAAAATATTTCAAATACTCCTGATATGATTGACCCAATTGAGTTCGCGTAATTTAAAAAGAAACTCCATTATAATATTGATAATGGATTTATAATCCCTTGTATATTTACATAGGGTTCATGTATTTTTTTATGAAGAAATTTAGGTTAATACATATTTACATTGATTACCGAGAAAATAACCCAGATCACTATAAGAAAAATGTGTTTTCAAACTATATCAATGATTTGATTATCAATCGTTAGTACCTCAATTATTTTCCTAAATTTATATTCCCTCTAAATATCATCAATTGAGGTTTATGATGGGGATATAACCAATACAACATTCTGTGTGATGTATCTGAATTATGAATTTATAGTGATTCCCTTAGGACGTTCTAATTCCACTAATATCTTCATGTATTTGATGAAAATAGACTATTTAGAATCCCATTATAAGTTTTTGATAATTTTTATAGATTAAAATGATAAATTTTCAAAAATATAGGAAGGGAAAAAATAATTTGACCTATATATTGAAGACCCAGATGAATGAAAAGTTTTATGAAAAATTTTCCATGTGTAAATTTTTCCTTAAAAATTATACATTTTTCTGTTACAAAATTTAATTTAATGGTATATCAGTAGATCCTTTAAAAAAATTTATTTATAATTTACCCCAATCAACCATGGTTACAGAAATCGATTGTTTTCATTGGTTAGATAGATATTCCCAATTATTTATGAGATATTTATTATGACATTATAATCTTCTCACAATGATTAAATGAATGGGAATTATGTTTTTATAGATGGAGGTATGTGACTTTAATTTCATGGATCTAAATAGATGTCTAGTCTAGGCACCGATCTTAACACTAACCTACAAAGGATATTGGATTATGATCTATATTGTTACATAAAATATGGTACTGGGATGTTTCATTAAGAATAATTGTATGGTGACATAATTTGCCTCATGGAAATTGAAAATAATAGAGAATGATTATCCAACTAATAATTTTTACATTGAAGTGGAAGCTAATGATTCTATGAAATGTTGGAAATATATTTTTTGTTAAATCTGGGAAACATATAAGTATCTTAAACGTTTCCTGTATATAATCACATAGAATGAGTTGAATTTGAACCAAAGAAGGTGTTTGGAATTTATTAGTTATTATAAATACTCAATACACAACATCCATATGGAAGAGAACAACATGGAAAATTACTTGACATGAAGGAACCATGAATGTTTATCCAAAATTATGTTTGAAAGAGACCAAATACTTATGGATTTATAAATATGGAACTTGAAATCCTGAGGAAATGGGATTTCTTTTATCATTATAAGAAAAATATTCCACAATATATTAATCTCATTATTAAATACGTTCATATCAATGATTTATATCTACAAATAAATGTGAGAAATGTTCTTACATTCAAACAAGATTGTGATAAAATGATATGGGTTGATAAAAATTCATGTGTCACGTAAATACCATAATTTATGATGGAATTTTTTTATGAAGATTAATATTCAATATCATCTATTAATCTTGAAAGTATAATGATGTATAGAGTTTCAAAAGATAATATCCAGTAAAAACATGAATATGTATATTGTAAAGTTTGTGTGATGATTCCTTATACATCAGTATGTCATTATAGAGAGATATAAGCTTGATGTAACATTACAACAATTTCTCATACCTGAACATAAATGGGAAAACATTACCATGGAATTCATCTGCATACTCAAAACCACACTACAACCAATAATTTTATCCAGGTGGTAGTTCATCGCCTTACGATGTCAGTATACTTAATTTACATCATATATTATATCACTTCTGATCATATTTCCAAGTTATAAATTTCAGATTTCATGATTTTTCATGTAAGTATGTAATATTTTATATCTTATTGGGATTCAATGATTACCTAAATGTTCTAGAGAATACTTTAAGAAAAATTAGATTTAGATTTCTGTTTTGAAACTTATTATCAATCATAGATATATATCATGTAACAAAGAACGATTAAAACCCTATAGAATAACATGGGGTTCTCTTATATGGATTTCAAAAGAGGTTTTGATCAATAAATTAATTTGGTGGATTTTTTGTCAAACAATACCTTCCACTCAAGAATTCAAAATGATCCTTATGAAGCCCTCTATAGAAAGAATTACAAAATACCAAGAACTCAGATGATGTTGGGGAAATAAATCTATTTGGTCCTGATCAAGCTGAGTATATGGAATAAAAGGTCACATCTATCCAACATTATATAAAGACATCCTAATGTTAACAAAAATCATGTGTAGGCGATCTTCAATTAGATCAGGTGTTTGATGTTAGTTAAAATGTATTCCTATGAATATATCATTTGAAAAAGGTAATAATAATTTTAAATATGATAAATCTAATCCCTATATATCATAGTAATTTTTTGATTATTGGTCACATCGAGATGGAAGCATATCATTTTTCACTTCCACATAATTTCATTCTTATTCATGATTTGTTCCTTGTATATCTCTAAGAAATTATATCATTGATACATCACATGTTTTAAACATAGAGTTTTTGAATCTTGATTAATGAATATATTATTATGAAAAATACAAGGGGAGAATATAGATAATTGAGGGAAATTTCTACAAAACATTACCACTAAATTGGTCAATGATGTTTAGAGAATCGCTATATTAGTCAATGCTACCTAGATACCTAGGTATGTGATGAAAAAAATGATATAATCAATTTATTGTGTTGTAAGTGGCATAATTTCAATGATTAAATAGAATATAAGGTTTGTAGAATGTTACACCTCATGATTTTATGCATATTCCTCTATAAATAAATTTTATTTCATTTATATATTTATTTATAGAGAACACAAATTTTAAAAAATGTAGATATCCAAAATTATCATACATATATATTACATATTCCTAGATGAATATTAATTATATTACACAAACATGCACTAGATTATTGTAAATGTATAATGACATTGGAAACTCAGAAACATAAAATACTTTTTCATAATAGTTCTACTATTTCTCCCACTTTATTACCCATAAAAAGGAACCTTGTTAAAATTATCACATGTATTACATATCATCATTACATGGGGTATAAATCATAATAATGACTAATATCAAGTTAATAAAATGGGTAAACATGGGAGATACATAAGAAAATCCTAATAATAAGGGTGTGAAAACCTGAGAGTAACATTTAAAAAACATACCCTTCATATCAGAAACATTAAACATGATTTATGGAATAAATATTTAAAATTCATAAGATATTGACAATAAAATAATCAAATAACACTATATAATCCTATTAATATTTTCAACAACTCCTCGATCACAATTTTTTCATACATTGTTGGGGTTCATCATGGGTTGTTTTGGGAGGAACATTGATGAATTTGGTTATTTTTGGGGTTGTTCATGATGGGTGAATGATTTTCCAAAACCAGGTCCCCACCCAGGTCAAAAAATGAAAACCCAAGTTGTGGGGGTCTTTACATTTGGTCTAACTGTGTGCCCACCAATGAGAAATCATGAATGATATAGTAGGGGCACATGGTTAGGGTACACAATTGGGGAAACTATTCAACCTAACATAGATAATCATGTGGATGGTGATTTTTTTCTAAAAAATTATTAAAAATTTCTCAAACAACCTATTTACCTCCCACTCGGCCTGACCAACTCTTGGCTCTATTTAGTAGTTCTTGTAATCTATAAAGAACTATATCATCTATACCCTTTACAAAGTTCATCAATTCATGGAATAAACCTACAAATTTTCCTCTAGTTAGAAATATTCTCCTATTTTTATATCCCACTTTCTCCTTGTCTACTCATTAAGGATTGTTATATCATCTTATTGTTGACAAATTTTAAATTATTTATCAAGAATCATGAATCATCTTTTAATTTATTGATCTATATTTCCAAAATTCATTACTAGTGAATTGCATTGTCGGTGTTTTTATACATGGGCGTTGTGTTAAGGTAGGTAATTCCATATATCATTGGCCAATTGATTAAATATAAAATTAATTTATTTTCTTTATATCATTCAGTTGAATTGGGAAAAAACAACATTATTCATACTATGATTGAAATTGATATATTTTGGATTTTGGTACTTCCTTTAATTGAAATGAATTTGGGTGTGATATATATTATAAGGAAATTTTTGTAGTCGTGAAATTGATTTGGAGAATTTATTTGAAATGAAATTTGAGAAAAATGATTTATATATTTTTGATAAAAATATTGATTGGTTTTAACCTGGAAAAAGTAATTAATTGATCAAAAAACCCTATTTTGGTTTTTAAAATTGAAATTGGCATATTGAAATGGTAAATTGAGAAATCTTATTTTGAACAGTTTTGAAATACTTTTATCACTTTTAAATATTGTTTGATCACATGACATCCTAGTTAGATGGTGAGTTATTTGGGACAAACAAACATGGGTTGTATTTACCTAGAAATATATTGATTCTTTACAACTCTAAAAAAAATGTTCCTAGAAATATCATATCCTTAATAGGATGTTGTGTATTCCTATCTGACTAATATATGAGGGACAGATGTGTACATTTCCATTTTCATTATATGATAGGGTGAGGATCCAAAAACTAGAAACTAACATACATATAATAATATTACCATGTTATTATATTGTCAATTATATTGACATACATATATACAAATGTTTTTAGAAAATCAATACATTTTACTTGTGGATTTTATAAACTATTTTATATAAAATATTTATTAAGAATTTGTTTTTAAATGATTCCTTGAATTGAAATGAAAAGAATCAGTTGTACTGAATAATTTCGTCTATTTCACAACTTATATTTTCTAAAAAATCATATAATTAGTTGATTAATTATTTTATAATCATCCTATCGAATCATTTGTCATAAACTACTTGGATTTAAGTTCACACCATAACAATTCTATTAGGAATTATCCTATTTCCTTCTAATGGGATAGATAAAATGGAATGTACTGCATGGATGTAGTGGTTATTGATCATTAGGGGTTGGTGTGTTGTGCCTGTTGGGACATGGGTAGATTTTTTTTTTCTTTCTTTTTTTGATGTACTATTTGGGTTTTTGTATTCATGTTTAACTTATAGTACTATCTCTTTTTTTGGGTTTTTCTTTTAGCATGTATTATTTTTTCTATTTTTTTGGGTATATTTATATGGGAAAACTATTCCCAATACATCTTATGTGATTCAAGATTCTTTTATCCAACCAATGGCTATTAGGAATTTTCTTAAAGCTATATAATAATTGGATCTTTTATTAGGGTACCATGTTATCTAGTCCAGTTCATGAAAAATTAGTATTAAAGACCCTGGTTTTGAGTCTATAATTGATTTCATCAGGATGTTGTGTAATCATATTATGAAAAATGAGATAATTCTAAGTGAGTTTTTGGCCCTCATTTAACTTAATGAGTCTTAAGTCACCAGGGGTGTATTGGGAAAGTAAACTTGTGGATAAGTTCTATTATATTCCATATATTAGATTTGTATTATGTGAAATCTAAAGAATTTTTTTCTATATATTGGGACTAATTCTGTTATTCCTCTTCTTTGTGTGTAGATCTAGGTAACCTTTCTAATATTTACAATGTTTTCTGATAATCTTTATTAGAATCGTGCCTCCATGAATATAAGAAAATAGGACCAAGGAGGATGCAGGTGATTAACCACAATAACAACATCCTCTCATATACTTGAATCACGTTCAGTTTACTATGTATGTTGTCTATGATTTGGGATATAAACCATTAAACATTCCCATTTTGGTTCTAGTTTTGGAACCTCATAGGTTCATTTTTTAGAATCATTCTTAGGAGTTCCTTCACCAAATGAAATCATAAATCAATGGTTCAATTCTTCCTAAAGAGGTCGAGTATTGGTTGAGAATGGTTGACCTTTTTTGAGTCCTTGAAGAATCCAAATGATGTTATAGAGTTATTTTCCACCTTCAAGGTTGTTGGACATAGTATAATAATGGGGATATCATGGTGATGGTTAAGAATCATGATACATTATAGTGGAAATAATTTAATGTGATTTTCACAGAATTTTAATAACTAATGTCTATTTTTTTCCATTCCTATTGAGATTTTCAAGCTCAAACAAGCTGATATAACCGTGATATAATATGAAAAAGTGTTTTTATAATGTGTAGATCAGTTCAGATGTTATATCAAATGAGAAGATGATGTCTTTACAATTCAATAATGGAAATCAAGTCGATATGCATCTTCATGATTTTATTATGAATACATATTCTTATAATAAAGTGGTAGATAGTGCCCTGATGGTTGAGTTGTAAATGGATAGTATATCTAGGATGAATGGAGTTTCTTTTTCACTGAATGAAATTAATATGAGTTTTGGTATAGCGATGATAAATCATGATGAGACTCCCGGTGGATCTCTATAGTTGTGTTCTTCATGGCCTGTTACAATTCATAGAAGAGTCCCATTGATTTTTTACTTCTATAGAAGGCTTGGGTACTTGAAATATTTTTTCACTAAGTAACTAATGTTATATGGTTCACATACAAGATCATGTCACTTGCATAAGTTTTTTAATGTCTATTCTAATCTATATAGTGGAAATGGATCATCATCGCCTGAAAGTATTATGATGCAATTAGATGCTTCAGGAAAAAATGTGTTAAATCTATAGCCATCTAAAATGAATCTTCTATATGTGGTAAAATATTCTCTAGAGGATGAAAATATGGATCCTAAAACAGTTAGTGGTATTATATCTACTTTTTAATCATTATTTATTAATTTATTTGATATGGGTTATTGGAATTGATTAATTATAACCAATATTTCAAATATTCTAAATCATTCTATGAATATTTTATCTTATGTGATGGGTATTAATACACCCCTAAAATTAATGAGAGAGAATGGGTTTTTTTGTTCTTTGGACTTCTCGTCATAAGAGGTTATATTTCATGGAATTTTCTGGTTCTTGAAATGAAACCTCTTGATATCATTTTAAGGATGTGTTGGATCACTACTAAAAAGACAAAATTAATTTTTATATTATATGGTTCCCCTTTATTATGCCCAATGGGGTGTGTTGTATCATTCATAAGGAATGGGACTGAAGGTCGAGCTAAGATAGACATTCTTATCTAGTGTTGGGGGAGGTAATATTAATTTTCTCTTTTGAATCTAGTAACAAATATTTAAATGATGATTTCCCTCTTTTATTCATCTTTTTCCAAATATTTTCACTTTTTTCTTTTCTAGGATTCAATTGATAATGGTGTAAATTTTCTCTATTGATTTAGTGTTAGGTACTCAATCAGTATCTATTCCTTATTACAAGATTCAAATAACTAAAAAACAGTTCAAGCCTTGGTTGGATGATATTTTGTGGAATGGATTGATTCACCCATGTTTTTCACCTTAGGTTACGTCAATTATCTATGCTAAGAATGATGATTTGTTAATATATACTTTGAGTTGATGACTGAAAACTATTTTTATTTGTGTAAAAAAAGTTAATATTTCTAGAGATTGATTATCTATTCATCATCTTGATGGGGAAATGTGGTTCTCAAAGATTGATCTTTGATATGGTTATCACTAGTTGAGAATAACAGAACCTAACATTTGGATAACAGACTATTAGATAATGAATAACCATTATGAGTATTGTTTCATTTAATATGTTATTATGAATACTCCAGTAGACTTTATGAATTAAATGATCATGATTTTACATGGAAATCATGATACCATAATGGTAGTATTTTTGGATGAAATCTGTATCCACTCAATGTCTAGGGATAATATTGTGAATCAATAGGGACTACTTTAGGAAAATTTGACATATCACCCACTTAATTTCAGGCTATTGATATTTAATTTATAGATTAATGAAGTCTTGTTCTTTGGACACATGGTGTCATATCAAGTCTTTTTTTTATCCTAAAAAGTTGAAATATATTATATCTGGTGATAAACCACAAAATGTTTTCGATATTCAAAGATTCTTGGGTTAAGCTAGAAATTATCATTGTATTGTAATGGAATTATCAATGTTGGATTATATGATGAATTATCTATTATGTAGAAGAGTAAATTTTTCGTGGAAGATAATTCCAGAGTCAGTTTGTAGATTTGAAATTAATTTTGAGTCTTACTTTTTTTACTCTTCCAAAGACCAGGAAATGATATGTGGTATTCAATGATGAATCAGATTTAGGTATGTGTTGTGTTCTTATGCAGAGTGATCATGTCAATTACTATGGATCTCGATAGCTTAGGCCACATGAAAAATAATATCTATCCCATGACCTTGAACTCAAAGCTATGATGCTTGAACTTAAGAGTTCGAAGAATTTCCAATTTGGAAAAATATTTATCATGTATTATTCCTACAATATCATTAGTTATATCGTCTCTAAAAAATATATGAATCTCCACTTGATTCATTGGGTTCTATTTCTATAATATTTTGATTTCATAATAACCTATAACTCTGGGAAACAAAATTTCATTTAATTCTTTTTGTGATGGAAAATTATAAACCAGACTATAAATGAATCCTTGAAAGTGTGGAACATGATGGAACTATTTTCAATATTACATATTATAGTCATGGAATTTAGGGATGAGGTTTACATGGAAATTTTTATGATGACATCCACTATTCTTGAAATGATTCATCTGGAAGAGCATCTTAATGATGAATTCCATATAATTATAGCATCTATTTATGGCTTGGAGACCATTATTGATTTGTTGTTCTATATATAGGTTATTGTATGTTTCTGAAACATGTATGTTATAAATTTTACTATGATAAAATATGGTTATGGGGATTTACATAATTACTAATGGGTGGTGCACCCATGGACCATGATATAGTTCAATAACATGTTGCATCGATTCTGGTGGCAAGGAAAGATATGATACATTACTTTTTTTCACTCAATATTATTTGTATTATAATGTCAAGACTGATAACTAGAGACCTTCGGGAATTCTCTAGTCGGTTATAGGGCCAATATTGTTGTGGGATGAAATCTCTACAGAATTTTTGGTGGGGTTTCCACATACTTGTAAATGAAAGAATGAAATATGGGATATGATCGGTAGGATGACCAAATCAGATCAATTTATATGCATTCATGATATAACTAATGTTGGGGATAAGGTAAATATATATGGGAAATAGATCATACTTTTCCACTGAGATTAATATGTTATAGTCTCTAATTGGGATCATTGATTTACTACTCACTTTTTGAGATTCCATCATGAGGCTCTAGGATCATATGTTCTTTTGAGTACGACATATCATCTATATTCGAATAGACAGAAAAAGGCAACTATATAGATTCTTGAGGAAATTTTGTGTTCCTATATCCTTCATTTTGGGGGATCATGGGATGACCGTTTGAGATTGGATGTGTTTTCATATACAAATATTCACTAGTCTGCGATCAGGATTTCTCTTTTTTATGCCTTGTATAGTCATTCATGAAAATATATGTTGTGTTGGTAATAGATCATTGGATGTTCCTTGGTTAGACCGAGCATGGTTCAGGAGAGTATATAAACAATTGATATAATTTTTCATAAACTATTGATATCCCAATTGTTGTATAAATTTTAGGCTTATTTTTTCAAAGATGGTTGATTTTTTATTGGTGATTAGGTATTCTTGAATTCTTCTCCTGGTTCAGGTCATCAATAACTTTAAAGGAATGGGAATCTTTCACATTTTTTTGTGCGAACATTTTAAGATGTTAATAATTTGGATATAGTGGAATTCCATTTAAAACTTCATAGATAGTTGAAGAAGATAAATTACATGTTTCAACTATCTCAGCTACAAAAGTATATTTTAGGACCATCTCATGTTCTTTGCTGTAGTGATATTGACATTTATCGTGATTAATCCATGACTAATAATACAATCAGGATAGATGATTATGAAACCAAGGAACATAATGGGTGCTTGAACCCTTATTTTGATTTCTATGGAGGCATGGTTCTAATAATCATGATACATGGGATAGAAAGCCACTGATCAGAGAGAATTGGCCTCATATTTTTAACAAAGAGAATTATTGATAGGATTTCTATGGATAGGATAATATTATAGTGGGGCGGTTGTAACATCCTATTATTTTTTTAGTACTCCATGACCCCTATTTTTGTTACTAAATTTTTTGGGGTTATCATAATGTTGTTTCCGGAAGAACATTGAAACTCATGGTGCATTCTAGGTTGTATATAGTTATCACAAGGATTTCCAAAACCATGCACCCACACATTGTAAATTGTGAAAAACTAGTAAGTGGGGGGTGTCTATGTTTGGTGATTGGTTATAAACACCATTCTCCCACAAAATAGAAAATATGAACCCACTAATAGGGGAACTTGATTAGGGAAAATTGTTTCAAAAACCATGTGGCCCACCCCAACTAACCTTGAAGACAATGATTTTATATTCAAAAAATTTATTAAATATTTCCCAATTCAACTATTTAACTTTTCCCCATCCCCAAAACCACATGGATTTATTTCCAAGATCATGGAATCTCTAGACAACCAATTTTTTATCCTCATATCCCATTCCATGTCATATCAAAGCATGGAGAATATTGACCAATTCTTCTCTATTATGGGATCTTCACTCATGAATTCTCTCTCACTCTCTCCTTCACTCCCCCTTAGGGTTTTTTAGATATTAATATTATTATTATATATAATCTGATTAGTTTTATATATTCAATCCTAGATTGATTTCATGACATCCCTTTTAGACCTTCCACATTATAGAATCTCATTATGGGTGTTTTGATACCTGACATTCATATTAAGGTAACTAGTTCCATTTAATTGTTCCTAATTAATTCAACCTCAAATTGAATGATTATTTTAATTTCATTCTATTTTATTGTGGAAATCCAATTTGATTAGAATTGGGATATAAATTGAAATAGTTAATATTTTTGGAAAAACCAAGAATTCCATTGAATCACCGTGTAATATGGAATGGATGAAAATTGATAGAATTTTCAAATTGACTTTTAAAATTATTTTGACACTGGAATTTGAGAAAAATGAATTGAGTTGTTTTTATATGATCCTTGGATTGGTATTATCTCAAAAGAGGCATGTGTTGATTAAGATCCAATAATTTAGGTTTTTATAGAGAAACTATCATTTTGAAATGATTAATGGGGAAATTTTATTTTTATGTCTATTAAAATAATATTCTTATTTTTACCTACTGTTAGAGAAAATTCATGCTAAGTTAGTTAATATGTTGTTTGTAAAAAAACATGGTAAGTTGTATTTCCTTAAAAATAGATTTATTCTTTACAACTATAACAAAACATACCCCAACATGTCTTATCCTCTGTATGACGTTGATTAGTCCAATATGAGTACTGTTTTATGCACATGTGTGCACATTTCCATTATCATTATATTAAATTATGAGGATCCCATAAACTTGACATATCATATCATTTTTCAGATGACTATATTCATCTTCTGTGAATTTATATATATATATATATATACCAATGTTTTTAAAACAACTTTTCATATCCCATGTGAATTTATATAAAATGTTTATTAATCAATTTTAATGAAATGTTATCATCAAATTAAAAGAAAAATGATTTGTTTTAAATATGTACTTATATTTTCATTCTGACGTTATTTAAAATTGAATGATTTAATGGGAAAATTATTTTGGATTCTTCTTATGATTCCCTTATTGAGACACTATTTGGAATTTAGATCACATCCTAACTATTCCATTACATGTTTTTATATATCATTATTTTAGGATTCAGAAAGGGGTCTTTAGGGATTGACATGTTATGTTTATTGGGAATTGTGTTGGCTGCATTTCTATTTCGGGTGCACTGGGATGTATTATTTGAAATTTTCTCTATTTTTTTGACTTCTCGTACTATCTCCTTTAGGATTTTTAATTGAGCATGTTGATATGTATTTTTTTATTCCACTATTTTAATGTGGATAAACTATTCCAAAACAATGTTTTTTGATGTAAGGTGATATTCAAAAACCCATGGGGATAGGGAACGTCCTTTAGTCTATGTTAGGATTAACTCCCAAATCCAGTTAGTAAGGTATTCCAACTTTATTGTGACAATCCAATGCAATTAAATAGTATAATTTGAATAATACACCGTCTTCTAAAACAACTATGTATAGAGAACTGGATATCAATACAACCCATTTAGACATTAGAAACATTTTGTTGTGGGATAAAAAACCACGTATCTACTTTGGGAATGGGATAACCTCCTATGTACCCACTATTTGTGTTTGGGATAACCTCTCATATACCCTTGAGATCATATATCATTAATTATTACCCATTACATTTTTAGGATATATAGTTCCCACTAATATTTTGTTATGAAATGAAAATCATCCTTAGTTTTCTAGTAAACACCATCAAATAATGTAAAAAAACATAGGTGTACCACAATATAAAAATCATTCATCACATTAGAACCCCTGAAAGAAAACGTTTTTCCTAAAATATGTCATCATAACAGAACCCAATTAGGGGAAATGGGTCTCACAATTGTCTCATCAATTCATCATATCATAACCCATGGAAAAGGAATGTGTTTTATAAACATCTATACTTTTTTAAAATAAATCTTCCATTGAAAAAATTAATATGGTATTATTGGATCATATCCGAATTAAATATTATGTAAGATCAAATGATTTCATCTTTGAGGGAAAATGATTTTTAAAGAAAAATGACATGGAATATTTCATGTGGGAAATAATATTTCATTGATAATAAATTTTTTTAAACAATTAATTCATTAAATATTTCAGAAATATATTTCTAAAAATATAACCTTGAAAAAATTTAAAGTAATTTTTTAAAGTAATTTAATACTTATCGTGGTGAAAATATCCATTCCACTTTTAAAATAACATTTTTATAAAAAAATAAATAATTATTTTAATTGATAAAATAATTTTTAATATACAAATAAATATTTAAACCATTATTTATATTTGATGTATTAAATTTTCTATGCATTAAAACAAAGTCACCTTACATGTTTTCATTAAATGCCAAACTGGAATTGTTTTTAAAATTAAATAAATATTCTGTTAAAAGCATTTATTAAAATGTAAAAAAGGATAAATATGACATTAAACAATACCTAAAAAGCATTAAATGATTTTTAAAAACATTTTTATGAATCCTAAATATTGATAAAAATGGGTTTTGAAATAAGGATGATATTAATATAATTTCATTTAATTTTTTTGAATCCTTAGAGCCCAAAGAGAAAAACTGGAGGGAGAAAATGTTTTCTGATTAAATAATAATTGAATTACTAAAATAATGAGTTTTATGAGATATATTTCATAATATTTCATCAGAAAAATAATATATGTAAATAATCATGATAATCAATTTGATTATATCATAAAACTCTTATTAAATTAGTAACATTTAACAGTAATCCCCATTAAAGAATACTTTCAAATGAAGAATAATTATCAAGATAAAAAATAAAAACATTATATTATAACATTTATATGTCAATCCAAATAATAGAGATCATAACATTTATATGTCAATCCAAATAATTTTCAGGAGATAAATCATAAAATATATTCATGTTTATAATATAGTTCACTTAAAAGAAATTTTTGTTTAATATGTCCTGTGTCTCATAGATGTTGAAAGTGGGGTGAAATTCTCTTACCATATGTATTGACTTCTAAAGTATATGTTTCAATCACTTAAAAAATATATATAAGCTTATTATATATCTAAATACATATAAAATAAGAACACATAAATATATATCAAACTATTGTTTTTCTTACCTATGACATATTTTACCAATTTATTAACCAATCCTTTCTAAAATCATGTTTCAGGTAATAACTACATCGTTTTTCTTGTATTTTTAAATTTATTATTTTTTGTACACTTACTTTAATTGTGGTTAAACCATGTCAATAAATTTAAAAAATTTATAAATATAATATATATTTATTATATATTTTATATAATTGTCTATATAATGTTGATATATAAAATGAAATACACTATTCATGTAGACGACATGCCATTTGTGTGCATTAACGCTGTTTAAATATTTCAAATAATGAAATGAAATAAAGGTTATGAATATATTACCATCATGGAATATTTTTTATTTCATATATATCATATTTATTCATTAAATTTGCACTATTTACCTTCAAATGAATGAGTTAGCGAATAACAAATCGCACCGCATCATGGGGTGGTTGTTCGTCGTAAACCTGAAAAAAATTATTGTATCCACCATAGAACTGAATGTAAGAACATATATGTGATGTATATTTATTTATTTATTTAAATATTACATATGTATAATTAATTTATAAATATTATATATATATATATTTGATTAATATATACATATTATCTTTCATGTATAAGAAAAATAAAAAACACATCAAATCTCTTCATAAAGAGGTAGTCTTCCATACACTTGAGCAACATTATTGTTTTCCAATGAGATGAATGTAAAAAGGATTATATGGTATTATAATTAATGAATTATAATATTATAATAAATAATATATATATATAATCAATCTTTATATCTATCTTTTATAGTTGGTGATGGAGAATAAATAACATCGTTTTTTGAGGAGGTAGTCTGAAAAACACCTGGTCGATGGTTTCATTTCTTATTTAATGAAATATGTGATGGGTATAAGTTATTCTATAAACATAATTACATATCAGTATATGGTATATAATTTTTTTATACTTATATATTATAATACATTCTATGGAGTGATACGAAAAATTAGAAAAACTGTATAGTTGAAAACTTTTCCTCTTCTTCTTAAAACCTCATTTGGTTTAATGTAAACCCTTCGTTGAATTTATTTTTGATATCAAAAATTATTATTGGATGTTTTTTATGAAATTAAAGAATACATTTGTTTAGGTATTCACTAAATCAAATATTTTTGGTTGTTTGAAGTGGAGACGACAGTGGGTTGTATTTAATTTTTGTGGGAGAAGACATACATGCAATTTTTCAATATAATAAAGTGGACCCAAGATTTTTTCATTAAAGTTTTTTGGACATATTTTATGTCATTTCAAAACATATATTTATATTTTAAAACGTGGAAAATCCGTTTTAAACTAAACTGTGAATATTAAT
Organism: Viscum album; assembly: GCA_963277665.1. Classification (NCBI taxonomy): domain Eukaryota; kingdom Viridiplantae; phylum Streptophyta; class Magnoliopsida; order Santalales; family Viscaceae; genus Viscum; species Viscum album. The sequence goes on along the minus strand of OY728120.1, from coordinate 20,867,490 downwards.
TTTTATTATTTTCAACATTCATTGTCTAAAATTAATAAGTTCAACTTATTCAATAATATTAACTATTCCTTTTGAAAATATGGTATCCATTTTTCCAAATTTCATTCTGATAAATTAAAAAATTTAATTTAAATTAATATGATAAACGTGAAGAGAAGACAATGTTCTGTAAAGAAAGGTTTCAATAGATAATAAATTTTAAAAAATATTTAATAAATAGATTAAAATGACATAAATTTAAATTATATATATTTATATATTTATTAACTAATTTTACATTTTATAAAACAGAAAACAATTTCCAATTTGATAAATTCCTTAAATGAAAAGACATTTCTTAATAAAAACCAGTATTATTCAACATTCATTGAAAATATTTTCAGTTAAATTAATTTTAGAAAGTTAAATATTTTTTTGAAATGATGAATTAAAAAATTAGGTTATTTTTTTCAATTAAAATTTCTTATATTATAATATTTTAATTAAAATATAAATAATTTTTTTTGAAAAAAACTACTTTTAAAAATATAGAATTTTAATAATAAAATTGTATTTATTCATATGTAATACTTTTAGAACAAAAAATATGAATGTTAAAAATATCACTATATATATATATATATTATAAATTTCATTAAAAAAATTCAAAGAATGTTAATTTTATATTTATGAAGGTAAAATTTATTTTCATCATATAAATAAATTTTCAGGAAATTATTGCTTTTATTTTCAAATAGATTGTATTTTAAATTTTAATTAATTGGAAAATGGATAATTAATTTTATATATATATATATATTAAACCAAATTAACTCATAATTTTGTTAATCTTATTAACAATTAAAATTCTCACAGCTATGTGAAAACTAACAAATTAAATTAAAATATTTAAATATTTTATATTTTTTTAATACTCATTGTTTCAATAAAACAAAATATTGAGGAAATTAAATTTATTTAAATTTTTTTTCAAAAAATATTTGGGTTTTACATTCAGCCCATTTAAATATATTGTGTCCTCCCTATTAGATCTTAAGCTTGGTAATCAATTCTCTAACAATAGAGAATAAATTTTTTTTAACAAACATCGTAAAGAGGGATAATAAAAATTCATTTTGAAATGTGGGAAATGGTTATGAGACATTCGCCTGGAATAACACATAGTTAGGATACCATGTAGGTAAACATTGGTGGGATGTTAATACATAGTCATTTAAGAGAAAAAATTCTAAAATATTAAGAGAGGGTTATATAGAACATGTTATAGGGAATGTTAATGAACACAATGATATAAATCTTTGAAAGTTAAAATGACCATTTATACCTCATATTTTGAATATAAATATAAAAAGATTATTTTATCACACTTTTTCTAATTTTATGGAATATTCATGTGAATATATACTTATTAGATTTCATTCAATATCATAAGCTCAATGTCACTCTTTCTTTTGTATTAATAAAATTCCATATCATCTATTACTTGAATATATTAATATATCATACCAGATGAAGTAATAGATAATCATATTCATTGATGAATGATAATCTATTCCTTATATAGCATTTAATTTTATGAAATAAAATAATTTTCACTAGATATCAAATATGCCTAAATAATTATATGGAGAAATTATACATTAATAATTAAAACCTCATACAATGTTAATCATACAAAATGTTATAAATGGTTAAACATTTGGACCTTCCTAAATAAAAAAATTAATAAATAATGTCACTAAAATTACCAAAATCTATATAAAATTAATCATCAAAATATCATTAAGTAGATCTCAATGGTCACATTCAAAATATTTGAATACATTGGTAATATATTCTGCTACATCATGGTAATTAACATAAATAACATAAATCCTCAATGAATACATGAATAATTCCTCATTCCTTAAATAAAAAAAAATTATTAAATTTATTCCTTATTTCCAAATTGGGATACATTACATCAATGAGAGCATAAATTATTTTTCCAGCAAATCACTAAGCATTTCCAAGGTCATCAGAGCTATCTAATTTATTTATCTATATCAATCATCTCTTTATCCAGACTAAACATCATTATATATAGAACTTGAACATGTTAAGAGTTATCTTCCATTAATAATGTGTTTTTCATAAATTATATCCTTTCTATTAAATCACTTTTCTGTCTCATCAGTACCATTGAATGTATTCTTTCATATCCTTAATAAAAAACATGAATTAAAAATCATTATATATTTTAAAATTCATATAACATAATTCCTGAATTACATTATGAAAACAATTCAATCATTCTACTTCCTTCATAAACCATTAAGTAGTCCTTAATTTTTTATTTTTTGTAGGACATTATTTCAAAAGTTTATATTTACCATCCTCAATTTAATTATGCATATTATAATTAACATTAAAAATTTTATAGACTATACCATACCTTTCATATATCATTACTTGACTCTTTATCATCATAATTAAAACCATTACTCCTATCACCAGGTTGATTATCATCATTAGCTCTCCAATAAGGATATAAATTTTCATTTTTTCTACATTCCAAATTTAAAAAATTCAACCATTGATGATATCACTTGGAGAGTAATATTCCAATCAATTATGTTAGATAATAATTTCATTTTCCCATTGAAATTCATTACTCTATACCCTTATTCTCAACACATAAAATATCTTCACATTATTTTGAGAAATTCCATTATGTTTTTCATTCCAAAATCTTGAAATATATAAAATTGATTCACAGTTCACTCTTAGTCCCCACCACATATGTCACACCCCGACCGCGGATGTCTGTAATTGTTCTCCTTTTTGGTCCCGGTTTAAATTTTTTTCGAAGATTAATTGTGATTGGCGGTTTTGCGCCGGTGCGCGGTCAATGCATCATTAGCGGTGACCGTGCGTTCAGCCTGGGTGACCGTGTATTCACCCGGCATGTTTAAATATTATGATTTCAATGTTGATATTTTGATATTAACGTTATTTAAGTTGTGTTATTAGTATGATAGTTAATTTTATTTTATATATGTTTATGTATGTTTTACATATATATATATATGTATAATAGTGTATATATATACATATAGTTCTATATATGGTTATGTATATATATCTTTATATGCATAAATGTATATATATTTATTATCTTTAAATTATTTTATTATTTGATCAATATAATTATTATAAGAATTAACTAATGTATTATTATTATTATTATAAGTTCTATTATTATTATTATAAGTTTTATCATTATTATCATTAATATTGTAAAGTTTAATTATTTTTATTATAAGGATTTTATATCATTATTACTATGATGTGTTAGTATTATTATTAATATATTAAGGTTTTATGATTAAAATTATACTTATTATTATTATTCTTATAATGTTACTAATATTATTATTAATAATATTATCATTATTTTTATCACACACACACATATATATATATATAAACCTAATCAAAAACCTAATCTACCCTACCCTACCCTATCGCCGCAACCCCCCCCCCTATTTCTCTCCTCTCTCCTCCCTTTCTTCACCCTCTTCCCCGCGCGGCTCCCCAGCGCCGCGGCCCCCCGCTCTACAGCTCCTCTGCCGGCCTCCTCTCCCCCGACCTCGCCGCGGCCTGCAACCGCCTCCACCTCAACCGAACCGCTGCGCCTCCATCTCCGGCGCATCCCACCGGTGTCCCGACCATCACCGCCGTCTGGCCCCCTGTCCCGGCCTCCTCTGCGCGCCCGCCTCCAGCTGTCGCCGTCTGGTAACCCCGCCTGCCACTCACCCCAGCACCCTGCGACCACCTCCTCCCGTCCCGGCCCCGCACCCGCCGTCTCGCCGGCGTCCGACCTCCACCCCGGTGCCCATTCCCTCCGCCGATCCTGCCGACCACCTCGGCCTCACCTCCCCGCTTCCGCAGTCGGCTCCCAGCTTCTCTAGGTGACGGCCTCCGGCATCCCGCCTCCCCTGCGCCTTGCCGCCGCCGTCGTCCCGGCATCCCCGCACCGGCCTCCTCTCGGCTCGGTACCACGCTGCACCCGACCTGCGCCGTCTCGCCGCTCCGCGCCCCCCTGCACGTAAGTTTGAATTTATTTTTATTTATTAATTTATGTCTCCTTCTATTACAAGTATTATTATTTTTTGTCAATATTATTATGATTATAACATTATTTTGATTATTATTATGTTACTTTTATTAATACTAAAGTATTATTACTATTATTATTTTAATTATCTTATTAATATTATTATTATTATTATTATTATTATAATTTTCATATTATTGTTATTATTGTTATTATCATTACTTTTATAATAATTACTATTATTATTTTAATTATTATATTATCATTATTATTATTATTATAATATTATTAAAATTATTTTTTTTATTATCACTGTTGTTATAATAATAATTATTATTATTATTAGCATATTATTATTATATTATTATTATTATTATTATTATTATATTATGTTATTCTTATTATTTTTATTATATTATGTTTTTATATTATTATTATTAATATTAATAATATATTATTAATATTATTATTTCTATTATTATGATGTTGTATCATGATCACTACATTATTATTATTATTATTATTATTATGTTAATATACTAATATTGTTATTATCATTATTGTTATTATTGATATATTATTATTATGCTAATTATATTATTATTGTTATTGTCATTATTATGACTATGTTATTATTATTATTATATTATTACAGATATTAACATTATATATTGGTTACTACTATTATATTGTTATTATTGATCGTTAAACCCGTTTCATGGTCTACTGTTTTAGGACATGTTTAACGGCGCAGTTCGATGCGCCATTTTCGCAATGGGAGTCTTGGGCCGTGTCATTCGTCATTCCGATTCGAGGTAGGTCTCCCATTGCACTCGCCTTTAAATTAAGAATTTATTTATTCCTTGCCTTTTATTGAATTTCAGTAAATTTAAAGGAATATCTAGTAGTTTTTATAGTGTACTGATCTGCTGATGATAAAAGCCGTTTTTAGTTCTAGCGTTTCATTGAAATTGTTCTTCATGGATTTAGTTTTGTGCTTCCATGGTAGTATTGCTAAATGGTTCTTCCTGAATAATGAAAGTCATGTTAAATTGTGTTTTGAAATGTTTTTGGCGTGTGTAAATTTGTAGATGTATTGTTTATGGAAAATGGTGTTTTCTTAAAACCTTGATTAGAGAAAACGTCGTATGACCTTTGAACTTGTTTTGGAAACATTATGTGTGGCTCTTGGTTGATGAAAGATGTTTTCCTTTGTTACGTGAACAAAAGTTTGGATTTTATTTGGGAAATGGTGTTCCTTCAAAAAAAATGATTAAAGGCCCGTTTGGCTCTTGATAAAAGTGGGGTGCGTTTGGTGATTGGAAAGTGACTCTACTTGTGAAACAAATGTGTTCCAGGTTTAAGATGCTGATTTGAGTTTCTTAAATAAATTTCTAAGTGCGTTTCGGGTTTTCAATGAAATGGCGTGTGTCATCCCTCTTTAAAAATGCTTTAGTCTTAAATGATCAAAATGTAAGTGACATGACGGCCCGGTTGGCACTTTATCAAATGTGAAGTGGATATATATATATATACGTACTTGTGAGGGCATTTCTATAGGGGGACTTCCCTTCGAGGGTTGTCGTGTAGCGATGTCCGTGTAAGGGGTTGGGAAGTGCGGTGAGATGAGTCACGCGTGCGCGGGTCTCCCACTTACACAGTGTTACAAAAACCACTATGGGTTCCTGGGCATCTTGTAGATTATCGAGTGACGGTTGCTTGCTAACCCTGATTAGACGGGTTGGTACCCTCTGGAGTTGTGGACAGGCCAGGTGGGATGTGCCACTGGTTGGCTATTAGGGCGGCCAGTTGGTTATTGACTGTGGAGTACCATGCCGGCAGGTAGTCTGAACCCGAGTACGTCCAGGGGTTTTCTAGGGATGTTCATGATCACCCATGGTTATTGCTGATAACTTCTGGTTTATTTCTACTTGCACTTGGTTTTCCTTGCTTGTTTACCCTTTTCTTGCTCTTGTTTTCCCTGCTTGTTTTCTTTCAGTCATATTTCACAGCCTGTACTGTTAGACTTTGAGAAAAATAGTTTTCAAATGAAAATGCTTTATTCGCTTTGGGTTAGATTTGAAAATTTAACACTTTGCTTTTCAAGAATGAGTTTAAAACTAATGAAATGGAACTAACTTTCAAAAAAAAGAATAAGGGAAATGTCTCGTGTTTGATTTTCAAGTAAAACATTATGAAAAAAATTACTTTTATACATTATAGTTCAAACCTGGATTATGTAGATTCTATATTTACTGGCATTGCTTTGGGATTTGTTGTTGGGCTCACCTACTGAGTAATTTTGTGCTCACGCCTATCTTTTACCTTTTTCAGTTGCAGGTTCCTTGTGTTCAGGTTTTCCTGGCTTGAGTCGCTCAGTGATGGAGCGACGTTGGTTTGTAGTTGGGTGGTGACCCGCGAGGTCACGTGGAGGTATGTCGTGGTGTAGTTGTTTATGTCTCTAGTGTTTGTCTTTTTGTTTAGTTTATATTCATTCTTTCGATCCTGTTTTTAGTTTGGGCTGAAATCGTTCCCAACGATTAAAGTTTCAATGCCCGGCACTTGTTGCCATCCCGGGGGGATCGGGAACGCCCCTCGGGACTTGCCGCGGACCGGCTCGGGGGACCGGTTCAGGGTCGACCCGGGCTGGTTCGTGAAAAAATGGAATCAAAGGTGGTTCTTGTTATTTGGGTTGTCCGGTAGAAGGAGATTAGGACTGTCGGAACTCGAGGGGTAAGTACGGGAAGAGCGTCGCGAACTCTTGCTCGCACTGATCTTCGAGTTACCAGGGGTAGTTTGGGAATTTTGTCCTTGTGTTTTCTGGTTTGTCTTGGATTGAGAGATGGAAATGGAGGCAAGCCGATGTTACGTCGTGATTTCACATGGAGTAGTGACCCATGTGGAGTCTGAGTACACGGTTTGAATTCCTCCTAGTGGTCGATGCTGACTCGAGACATGGCTCACTACCATGTCGCCAGGTTGAGCGTGACTACTAGTCCCTCACTTCAGTGGTTGATGCAAATTTGGTTGCTGCTTTCGTTTTGGTTTGTGTGAGTACGTGATTGGAAATGAAAAAAAGGTTTTTGAAAGATTGGACTGGCTTCTTTTAAAGGACTTTAAATATATGAGATGGGTTTTAAAACTAAAATCTCTTGATTTGGAAATCTGTTGTTTTCTCGGAACTGGTTAAGAATGATTTGGGGTGAAACCTCGGTTCCTCTTCATGAACGTTTGCACATGTGTGAGAATGCATTCAAAATGTGTGTTGGTGCGAGTATTAATGGACAGTGGATAAAGACATGTGCAACGGGTCATGGGAGTACCTGGGTGTGTATTTGAAATTTAACGCTTGACTTTATTTTTCTAAATTGGTTTTAAAGGGGAAACAGTTTTGGAACGTTTTGGTTTGAAAGTGGATTGGTTTTTGGAAAGTGATCTTGAGAAAGGGTGGTTTTGAAATCTAAGATAAAAAGGGGATTTTTTTTTTAAAAAAAGGAGATTTTATTTTTGGGTTGTGTTCGCATTTGTTCGGTCTTGTGATGACTGTTTCTTGATGAAGCGCTTTTATTGATGTTGCTTCGATTTGATGTTGGTTTTGGCCTTGTGTTTTATATGTCGCTCAGGAAATGCCGCCCAGAAAGGTCCCTAAGGATTCTGATAGGTCATGCCCAGATTTTTTTCCCCCTCAGACTCTGCCTATTCTCCATGGTGATCAGGGTCCGTTAGAGGCAGTGAAATGGCTAGAGGAAGTGGAGTGTGTCTTTAGAATGTTGGGAACTCCCGATAATGTTAAGGTTCGTGCAATTATGAAGTTGTTCGAGGGTGCAGCTCTGGACCAGTGGAAGATGGTTACCCCACCGTCAACGCAAGGTTAAATGGCGTTGGATGTCCTTAAAACTATTTTCATCCAATGGTTTGTACCTGAGGAAGTGAAGCTGGAGAAAAAGAGAGGGCTTGTACATATTCAACAAGGTCAACGAACGGTGAAGGCATATGTTGACCATTTCAAGGAACTAATTTCCATTTCTCCAGATGTAGCGTCGCATGAGCTCATGATGGTCTCTCTTTTTACTGGGGGTCTTCGTCCAGAGATCAAGGAGCGAGTCCTCCCTTATAAAGACCTTTGTTTCGAGAAGCTGGTGGAGGATGCTTTCTTGGCCGAGTTGGTTTCTATTGTGCGGGTGGTTAGTACTTCAGCATCCCCTATTGTTCGTAAGAGTTTCCCCTCTGGAGGGGAGAAGGCGCCAGAGATACTTGTTCCTAAGGAGTTATTCCCTTTGGTCCCAGTCTCCAGTTCATCAGATCGTTCAATGGTGTGCTGTAGAGACCCGAAGCTTGATGTACATTACATTACATTTGCGGAATACTTAGTACATAACAAAAATACACACACAAGGATCGTAATAGTTTAGTGTCTTTGGAAACTCGGAACGTAATCTTCTAATCGTGGTGAAAGATCATCAACATCTCCTATAAAGATCTTCCCTTTTTTTTACCTAAATCCTTTCTTTATAACCTGGGGAAAAGAAAACATAAAAGGGTGAGCTCAAATGCTCAGTAAGGTTAAACAAAAGAAATATCCATCACATCGTATTCATAATAACATAACATTTTTGAAATCTTAACCTGCAAAAGAGAGCATAATTTCATAACATGGGATAAATCATGGCAGTAAAATGTAATCACAATAATCATAACTTAAAACATGAAACTTTGTGGCATTCACACATAATCATAGAGAATCATTTCTTGTTTGTCAAGACTCATTGCCAAGACTATCTTAGTGGACAAAGTCCCTTTCTGAATCGAGTAACCCTCGTTTCAGTCCTGTTTCACTGAACCGGTATAACCTACCATTCCATCCATGTCTATCTCATGAGATATAAAATTTTTACCCAATGCATTGGAGGGAGATATAGGTCCCACCCATCTCATAATGATACCATTCTTATGTGTGCCACAAAATCATAAATCATACATCATTGCATAACCCATGTAATAAAAATGGGAATCTTAAACATCATGAAATCATAAAAAAATAATATAAGGGAAATGACTTCATAAAAATATTTCCATTACAACATAATCAAATCAATTTAATAATAGGGATAAAAACATAACCCTTTATTATCTTAGATGGAAAATAATTTTGATAAAACACTTGAACTCCATTCTTGAGGAAAATATCCATTCTTCTTCAAAAACACTTTTCTTTTCTTAACATGTCATACAATTATAAACTAAAAGAAGTTGATTAAAAATAAACTTGAAAACTTGTAAAGGAAGCTTCTTGGAAATAATGTTTTAAAAATCCATTCATGCCGTATAAGTTAAAAAAACATTCTTCGTACTTTTGTCGGAAAAGTCAAAAAGTACCTCGTACGAAAAATGACAAAAGATTCCTTTCATATCTTTTACTAAAAACTCACCAAAGGGAAAAATATGTTTTAAACAATTGTAGGTGGATGGAAATAATATTAAATATTAAGGGAACATTGATGTGGATGATAAAATACACCCCAGTAAATACCAACGTATAAGCAATCTCGGATAAAAATGAGATTGTGATATTTCCCTTACCTTAGGTCTGATTTGCTTCGTATGTGTCCGAACCTCCTGTATAATGATTTAAATAATGTCATTGACTTATTACAGAATCATATTTATTGTTATGATATCATATATGGTTCACATATGACATTATATTACCCGCTCTTTTGTAAATTCCATGTTAAAGCAGCGTTTTTGGGTAAAATCGTTTCATTTATCGTAGGTGTTTTGACTTGTTGTTCTTGACATCATTATTACTTATATCATGATTTACTTACTTCCAGAATATAAAACATGATTTATATATCATATATATTCAGTATATATATATATATAATAGATAGATAAATAAAATGAAAAACACCGTTCATGGAGACGGTAGTCCGTACGTACGCATGAACGCTGTTTTCCTTTCCTTATTGTCTTGAAATGGAAGTAAGTAGATGACATACATATATATATATATACATAAATCCAGTATATTTATAATTTCATATATTTCATTATTATTTCTTATATATACTTTATAATCATTCTTAAATGGTTAACATGGAGAATGAATCTCATCGCGTCGTGGAGACGGTAGTCCGTACGTACGCACGAGCGATGATATCATTTCTATAAATATTGAATTGAATTGGAGTGGATTATAAAATATATCAGAATCAATATGATGTTGTAATAACTATTTATAGTTATTATTTACACCATTATACCTATCCATGTAAGGTGGTGGTGGAAAATAGATTACACCACGACGTGGAGACGGTATTCCGTACATACGCATGCGCGGTGATTTCTTTTTCCGTAGGATGGATAGATGGTGAAATAGGGTTGTTTCATACTTATAATAACATATCAGTATATTAGTGATACTGATGTTATTACTTCATAATGAAACAACCTAAGAAGAAGAAGTGGAAGAAGAAATAAAGATGAAAGAATTGGTAACGGTAATTACCTCTTCTTTGAAGCGCCTCTTTGAGACCTCCTCTTATGGCAATGAAATTTGTCTTTGAGGAAGACCAGAACCTCTAGGATGTTTCTAGGGAAGTGGAGAAGTGATTTTGGCAGGGGTTGGCCGAGCTTGAGTGCTCAAATTGGTGTGAGGAGGAGGGGGGGAGGTGTCCTTTTATAAGGGAGGAGAGGGGCACCTTTGGAATACCTCAAAATATTATTTTATATTAATGTCAAAATCGGTTTATAATGGTTCAAAAGGGTCTTATTTCGAAGCTAAAGTGGGGTTGGGTCGAAATCCTATCAACCAATATGATTTAGACAAGTTTAGGGTATTATTTTAACCTTATCAATTAGATTTAACTCTAAGTTAAATAATTTAACTTTTACCGTGTCTTTTTGTTTTCTTTCACTATATGGTTGATACACTTACTATAACAGTCCAAACGAACCCCAAATTGTTTATTAGTAATACATATATCCTTATCTAAGTCATTTGGCCGAACCTTAGATTTTTAGGAATAAAATAACAATTAATAATATAATATTTGATTTAAAAACTATTTTGTGTCAATTTTGACACTATTTGATATATGATTTTTGTGAAAGTCCTAACAGAATTATATGTTCGAACCAAGTTGATTAATGCAATACTAATATATCATAGTAAAATATAAAATTAGTGGAATTCATAAAAAGTCTAAAATTACATTTAGTTTGGTGTTTATAACATCAATTATGTCAATATTTCATTAATAAGATAATTACTGCATCATCTTTGTGTCATAAATAAATTAAATTATTTGATGTCTAAAAATTACAAATAAAATACCATTATGTAGGAAATAGTTTTAGCTTTCTAATGAATATTTACAATCGAATTTATCTTTTGTATAACCCTATATTAAAAATGTTTTAGTAAATAAACTTTGATTTTAACTCTTTTAACTCTTCTTTGAATTAAATAATAATAAATGTCCTAATCTAATCCAAGTGGGCCTAAATGATAATATTTTACAATTAAGGTTGTTTTTGGTCGAGATACACTTGTCCAATAGAATTAGGACATGTGTTAGGGTAATATTAATATCATTCTTACCCTTAATTACCCTATTTACTTTTAACCGTGGTAAATAAAAGTAAAAAGTTACTATTCACCAAAAATTATTTTCATCTCATTGAACCACATTTTACTTACTGACATCAACCGTGTCTCTCGTATTTTTGAAATTCCATTCATAGAAGCGGTAAAATTAAGATTTATGAAGAAATTAATTTTTTTAACTACCACTTAGTAGTTTCACTATTCATCAAAAATTGATGTTTTTTAGAACAATGCCAAAATTTCATCCTAAGCTATATTTCATATTCCGAATTCAAAAATGAAGTCTATTTTACCAAATTCATATCATAGAAGTTTCATAAATTAATTTTATAATTAAATCCCACTGTTAAAACAAAGAGCGTGTTTTTAAGAAACAATATTTATCAAAAGATTGACACTTGTTTATGTCTGGTTTAAATGTGAAATTACATCCAATGAACAACATTGTATTAAATTGTAAAAATATATTCTAAATATACTTTAAAACAACTCAAATTAATAATTTATCACTATTAATTATTTCGATTGAAAAAGTTGTTTTTAACTAAAATTTAGTATTTTTCACTATTCATCAAAATATGAAAGTTATCCGAAAATCACCAAAATTTCACCTTAGGCTAAATTCGATACTCCGAATCCAATAATAAAGTCCATTTTGAGAGCTAAAATTTCTAAAATTTTAAAAGGTGGTTATTACTATTCATAACGGCTAGTTATAATAATATTTTAATAGCATATCGTTGTTTAGTGAAACTCGATATTGCGTACTACACACGCTATCGAGGAAGGTTGTGATTGCATGTAATGCAAGGCAAGTCAAGGATGCGTGTTGTGCAAGCTCCTTTTGGTGTAGCGTAAAACACAAGACATTAATAAAATTAAAAAGAATATTTTTCATAAAATCTTGGGCTGTTACATTCTACCCCCCTTAAAATGAATTTCGCCCTCGAAATTCATCGGGGTTATAAATGGTTTACTATTCGAAAGTTTCATTAATAGAAACCCACATCGTAAAAAGGAATACCAAAACCAATATTTTAAAACAAAAGTATGAAACTTAACGGTTACCCAAATAAACTAATCACTGGGTTTCCACATAGGTGAAAATATGGATATGGAAGAAAAGTCTAACCATCATGTTCTGATGGAGAGTGGTAGAGAACATGGCTATGGAAAAGCCAACAATCACAAATCCATAAATTTTTGACGATCTAAGGTACCATCCGATTCATCAGGTATAAGATCATTAGGACAACATTTTTGGTTTTCAAGATCATTTCCCTAAAGATGATGAATTAAAAGAAATACTTACATGATTTTGGTACAATCTCACTGTTGTTCGTGCCTTGAACAATTTCCACTTCATATCTTAAATAAATGAAGTTGAATTTGTTATTCGTGAAGTGTTAGCAGATCACGTGATAGAATGACGGGTCATTCCATCTGTCTCAATCAAAAGGTTAGCAAAAATTATATACATAAGTCGATCTATAGTGAGATTAATCATATATGGTTCCTAAAATGGACTTATACTTCATATATCATACTTTTTAATATAGTAAAACTAGTTTCTACTAAACAGGGACTTCATGTAGGCCAGTGGTAAGCGATAAAGGCAAATCGCACTTCGGTTGTGGGTTCGATTCCCACAGCCTTGTCCGACGCGATGGGCTGTCACCCGTCCTGCAGGTTGTCCTTTTTCTAAAACTATATTACTATAACATCCCATAAATAATATCGAGAAAAATTCTATCCTTAAACAATACTAACTTATGTCCAAAATAATCCATTCCAATCTTTAGGATTATCCATAATACTGCAGTGCACTATCATAACATAGTGAAAACGATTACCAGAGATTTAACACCATCGTCGATCCCCATAAGATATGTCTTGTTGGTCACATTCTAAACATTCAAAGTCCTTAATCATGTATTCTCTTGAATACCCTAGTGAAAACATGAATGCAGTTTAAAGTTAACACTTTCCACATACCAAAATCCTCAAAATTCTATATACTCAAACCATGATATAACTTAGTCCTTATATCAATCATGAGCTCATGAATACTGTTAAAAATTACATTTTCTTGTTTTCCCTTCATTATGCGCATATCATCTTATTTCAAAAAATATCTCAATCACTTTGAATACCACATTAAACCAATACATAAATATTCCAATACTCCATGATACAACATTATTTTGGAATCCCATTACATAAACACTTAATCACTCCACCACATCGTTATCATATTCAACATCGCCAATAGTGATCGCATGTGACTTCCCTTTGTCCTTTGCCTTCAGTGGTTGCTCATGTTGATCATCACTAACCCTTGGAATAGGGAAATTATTAGCATAATGCCCCATTTCCTTGCACTTGAAGCATTGAAGTGTTGGTGGTGCGTTCTCTGCAGTGTTTTCTTTATTCACATCATTAGAAACTCTTTTTCCATTACTTCGACACTTAGCTGCTCGATGCCCTTCTTTTCCACTCTTAAAACATTTTCTAGTCCCTTTAAGACAATCTCCACCATGCTTCTTTCCACACTTTGTGCATAAGGAAACATTCATCTTCTTCTCACCATTATTATGAGATTTCTCCTTGAACTCCATCTTTCATTTCTTGTCAAAACCATGAGATGGATATGTAACACCAACTTCCATTTCTACCTTGATAGCACAACGCACAATTTCTTCATAGCTACTGAAGTCTCTTATAGCTAATGCCCTTCGAAGACTTGGTTTTAAGCCACTGAAAAATCGATCAACTTTACTTTCAGGTTGGATGATAATGCCAGATGCATACCTTGAAAGTCTTGTAAAATTCGCCTCGTATATACCAACAGATTCATCATCCTTCTGCTTCAGCTCAATAAACTCCTTTTCCATCTTTGTTCGAAGAATACGAGGGAAGTACTTACTGAAAAACAAGTTCCTGAACTCGTCCCATTCCATGGACTCAATTTCATCTCTTGGCCTCGTATTCTTGATAAGATTCCACCATTGATCAGCTTCACCTTCCAAACGATATACTGCTAAGATGACTTTATCATGTTCAGAACATTGAAGAACTGAAAATATTTTTTCAGTGGTACGGATCCATTGTTCAGCAACAAGTGGATCGGAAGTCCCACTGAAAGAAGGTGGACGTTGCCTCATGAAGGACTCAATAGAATATTGTTCCCTTCTCTGCTCATTTGGAAGTCCAGAATGATTCATAGATTGTGTAAGTATAGCAATAAGATTTTGCACTCCATCTCCCATAACATTTGTTTGTTCAGGAGGGCAATCATTGCATTGTCCATTTCATTGATCAACACGGTTCCTTCGGGTTCCAGCCATCGTCTAAAACCCAAAAAGAATAGTGTGAGAGGCAAAAATCATGCTAGGGAAAACAACATAATAAAGGGGGAGTACCTTCAATATCCAACATCTTAGGTTTAATTCTATGATCGTTATAGTAATTCTAGTACTATAACCTATACGTATACTTATCCCTAGGGACATCCCTAGACATACATTAGAAATATCTATAGGGATCTCACTAACGTTTTTGAATCCTAGTTTCCAAAGGTTGACTAAACCTTTCCTCTGATACCAACTGTAGAGACCCTAAGCTTGATGTAAATTACATTACATTTGCGGAATACTTAGTACATAACAAAAATACACACACAAGGATCGTAATAGTTTAGTGTCTTTGGAAACTCGGAACGTAATCTTCTAATCGTGGTGAAAGATCATCAACATCTCCTATAAAGATCTTCCCTTTTTTTTTACCTAAAACCATTCTTTATATCCTGGGGAAAAGAAAACATAAAAGGGTGAGCTCAAATGCTCATTAAGGGTAAACAAAAGAAATATCAATCACATCATATTCATAAGAACATAACATTTTGGAAATCTTAACCTGCAAAAGAGAGCATAATTTCATAACATGGGATAAATCATGGCAGTGAAATGTAATCACAATAATCATAACTTAAAACATGAAACTTTGTGTCATTCACACATAATCATAGAGAATCATTTCTTGTTATTCAAGACTCATTGCCAAGACTATCTTAGTGGACAAAGTCCCTTTCTGAATCGAGTAACCCTCATTTCAGTCCTGTTTCACTGAACCGGTATAACCTACCATTCCAGCCATGTCTATCTCATGAGATATAAAATCATTACCCAATGCATTGGATGGAGATATAGGTCCCACCCATCTCATAATGATACCATTCTTATGTGTGCCACAAAATCATAAATCATACATCATTGCATAACCCATGTAATAAAAATGGGAATCTTAAACATCATGAAATCATAAAAAAATCATATAAGGTAAATGACTTCATAAAAATATTTCCATTACAACATAATCAAATCAATGTAATAATAGGGATAAAAACATAACCCTTTATTATCTTAGATGGAAAATAATTTTGATAAAACACTTGAACTCCATTCTTGAAAAAATATCCTTTCTTCGTCAAAAACACTTTTATTTTCTTAACATGTCATAAAATTATAAACTAAAAGAAGTTGATTAAAAATAAACTTGAAAACATTTAAAGGAAGCTTCTTGGAAATAATGTTTTAAAAATCCATTCATGCCGTATAAGTTAAAAAAAACATTCTTCGTACTTTTGTCGGAAAAGTCAAAAAGTACCTCGTACGAAAAATGACAAAAGATTCCTTTCATATCTTTTACTAAAAACTCACCAAAGGGTAAAATAGGTTTTAAAAAATTGTAGGTGGATGGATATAATATTACATATTAAGGGAACATTGATGTGGATGATAAAATACACCCCAGTAAATATCAACGTATAAGCAATCTCGGATAAAAATGAGATTGTGATATTTCCCTTACCTTAGGTCCGATTTGCTTCATATGTGTCCGAACCTCCTGTATAATGATTTAAATAATGTCATTGACTTATTACAGAATCATATTTATTGTTATGATATCATATATGGTTCACTTATGACATTATATTACCCGTTCTTTTGTAAATTCCATGTTAAAGAAGCGTTTTGGGTAAAATCGTTTCATTTATCGTAGGTGTTTTGACTTGTTGTTCTTGACATCATTATTACTTATATCATGATTTACTTACTTCCAGAATATAAAACATGATTTATATATCATATATATTCAGTATATATATATATAATAGATAGATAAATAAAATGAAAAACACCGTTCATGGAGACGGTAGTCCGTACGTACGCATGAATGCTGTTTTCCTTTCCTTATTGTCTTGAAATGGAAGTAAGTAGATGACATACATATATATATATATACATAAATCCAGTAGCTTTATAATGTCATATATTTCATTATTATTTCTTATATATACTTTATAATCATTCTTAAATGGTTAACATGGAGAATGAATCTCATCGCGTCGTGGAGACGGTAGTCCGTACGTACGCACGAGCGATGATATCATTTCTATAAATATTGAATTGAATTGGAGTGGATTATAAAATATATCATAATCAATATGATGTTGTAATAACTATGTATAGTTATTCTTTACACCATTATACCCATCCATGTAAGGTGGTGGTGTAAAATAGATTACACCACGGCGTGGAGACGGTATTCCGTACGTACGCACGCGCAGTGATTTCTTTTTCCGTAGGATGGATAGATGGTGAAATAGGGTTGTTTCATACTTATAATAACATATCAGTATATTAGTGATACTGATTTTATTACTTCATTATGAAACAACCTAAGAAGAAGAAGTGGAAGAAGAAATAAAGATGAAAGAATTGGTAACGGTAATTACCTCTTCTTTGAAGCGCCTCTTTGAGACCTCCTCTTAGGGCAATAAAATTGGTCTTGGAGGAAGACCAGAACCTCTAGGATGTTTCTAGGGAAGTGGAGAAGAGATTTTGGCAGGGTTTGGCCGAGCTTGAGGGCTCAAATTGGGGTGAGGAGGAGGGGGAGGAGGTGTCCTTTTATAAGGGAGGAGAGGGGCACCTTAGGAATACCTCAAAATATTATTTTATATTAATGTCAAAATCGGTTTATAATGGTTCCAAAGGGTCTTATTTCGAAGCTAAAGTGGGGTTGGGTCGAAATACTATCAACCAATAAGATTTAGACAAGTTTAGGGTATTATGTTAACCTTATCAATTAGATTTAACTCTAAGTTAAATAATTTAACTTTTACCGTGTCTTTTTGTTTTCTTTCACTATATGGTTAATACACTTACTATAACAAGCCAAACGAACCCCAAATTGTTTATTAGTAATACATATATCCTTATCTAAGTTATTTGGCCGAGCCTTATATTTTTAGGAATAAAATAACAATTAATAATATAAGATTTGATTTAAAAACTATTTTGTGTCAATTTTGACACTATTTGATATATGATTTTTGTGAAAGTCCTAACAGAATTATATGTAAGAACCAAGTTGATTAAAGCAATAATAATATATCATAGTAACCTATAAAATTAGTGGAATTCATAAAAAGTCTAAAATTACATTTAGTTTGGTGTTTATAACATCAATTATGTCAATATTTCATTAATAAGATAATTACTGCATCATCTTTGTCTCATAAATAAATTAAATTATTTGATGTCTAAAAATTACAAATAAAATACCATTATGTAGGAAATCTTTTTATCTTTATAATGAATATTTACAATCGAATGTATCTTATGTATAACCCTATATTAAATTTTTTTTAGTAAATAAACACTGATTTTAACTCTTTTAACTCTTCTTTGAATTAAATAATAATAAATGTCCTAATCTAATCCAAGTGGGCCTAAATGATAATAGTTTACACTTAAGGTTTTTTTTGGTCGAGATAAACTTTTACAATAGAATTATGACATGTGTTAGGGTAATATTAATATCATTCTTACCCTTAATTACCCTATTTACTTTTAACCGTGGTAAATAAAAGTAAAACGTTACTATTCACCAAAAATTATTTTCATCTCATTGAACCACATTTTACTTACTGACATCAACCGTGTCTCTCGGATTTTTGAAATTCCATTCATAGAAGCGGTAAAATTAAGATTTATGAAGAAATTAATTTTTTTAACTACCACTTATTAGTTTCATTATTCATCAAAAATTGATGTTTTTCAGAACAATGCCAAAATTTCATCCTAAGATATATTTCATATTCCTAATTCAAAAATGAAGTCTATTTTACCAAATTCATATCATAGAAGTTGCATTAATTAATTTTATAATTAAATCCCGCTGTTAAAACAAAGAGCGTGTTTTTAAGAAACAATATTTATCAAAAGATTGACACTTGTTTATGTCTGGTTTAAATGTAAAATTACATCCAATGACCAAAATTGTATTAAATTTTAAAAATATATTCTAAATATACTTTAAAACCACTCAAATTAATAATTTATCACTATTAATTATTTCGATTGAAAAAGTTGTTTTTAACTCTAATTTAGTATTTTTCACTATTCATCAAAATATGAAAGTTATCCGAAAATCACCAAAATTTCACCTTAGTCTAAATTCGATACTCCGAATCCAAAAATGAAGTCCATTTTGAGAGCTAAAATTTCTAAAATTTTAAAATGTGGTTATTACTATTCATAACGGCTAGTTATAATAATATTTTAATAGCATATCGTTGTTTAGTGAAACTCGATATTGCGTACTACACACGCTATCGAGGAAGGTTGTGATTGCATGTAATGCAAGGCAAGTCAAGGATGCGTGTTGTGCAAGCTCCTTTTGGTGTAGCGTAAAACACAAGACATTAATAAAATTAAAAAGAATATTTTTCATAAAATCTTGGGCTGTTACATTCTACCCCCCTTAAAATGAATTTCTCCCTCGAAATTCGTCGGGGTTATAAATGGTTTACTATTCGAAAGTTTCTTTAATAGAAACCCACATCGTAAAAAGGAATACCAAAACCAATATTTTAAAACAAAAGTATGAAACTTAACGGTTACCCAAATAAACTAATCAATGGGTTTCCACATAGGTGAAAATATGGATATGGAAGAAAAGTCTAACCATCGTGTTATGATGGAGAGTGGTAGAGAACATGGCTATGGAAAATCCAACAATCACAAATCCATAAATTTGTGATGATCTAAGGTACCATCCGATTCATCAGGTATAAGATCACTAGGACAACATTTTTGGTTTTCAAGATCATTTCCCTAAAGATGATGAATTAAAAGAAATACTTACATGATTTTGGTACAATCTCACTGTTGTTCGTGCCTTGAACAATTTCCACTTCATATCTTAAATAAATGAAGTTGAATTTGTTATTCGTGAAGTGTTAGCAGATCACGTGATAGAATGACGGGTCATTCCATCTGTCTCAAACAAAAGGTTAGCAAAAATTATATACATAAGTCGATCTATAGTGAGATTAATCATATATGGTTCCTAAAATGGACTTATACTTCATATATCATACTTCTTAATATAGTAAAACTAGTTTCTACTAAACAGGGACTTCCTGTAGGCCAGTGGTAAGTGATAAAGGCCAGTCGCACTTCGGTTGTGGGTTCGATTCCCACAGCCTTGTCCGACGCGATGGGCTGTCGCCCGTCCTGCAGGTTGTCCTTTTTCTAAAACTATATTAATATAACATCCCATCAATAATTTCGAGAAAACTTCTATCCTTAAACAATAATAACTTATGTCCAACAAAATCCATTCCAATCTTTAGGATTATCCATAATACTGCAGTCTACTCTCATAACATAGTGAAAATGATTACCAGAGATTTAACACCATCGTCGATCCCCATAAGATATGTCCTGTTAGTCACATTCTGAACATTCAAAGTCCTTAATCTTGTATTCTCTTGAATACCTTAGTGAAAACATGAATGCAGTTTAAAGTTAACACTTTCCACATACCAAAATCCTCAAAATTCTATATACTCAAACCATGATATAACTTAGTCCTTATATCAATCATGAGCTCATGAATACTGTTAAACATTTCATTTTCTTGTTTTCCCTTCATTATGCGCATATCATCTTATTTCCAAAAATATCTCAATCACTTTGAATACCACATTAAACCAATAAATAAATATTCCAATACTCCATGATACAACATTATTTTGGAATCCCATTACATAAACACTTAATCATTCCACCACATCGTTATCATATTCAACATCGCCAATAGTGATCGCATGTGACTTCCCTTTGTCCTTTGCCTTCAGTGGTTGCTCATGTTGAGCATCACTAACCCTTGGATTAGGGCAATTATTAGCATAATGCCCCATTTCCTTGCATTTGAAGCATTGAAGTGTTGGTGGTGCGTTCTCTGCAGTGTTTGCTTTATTAACATCATTAGAAACCCTTTTTCCATTACTTCGACACTCAGCTGCTCGATGACCTTATTTTCCACACATAAAACATTTTCTAGTCCCTTTAAGACAATCTCCACCACGCTTCTTTCCACACTTTGTGCATAAGGAAACATTCATCTTCTTCTCACCATTATTATGAGATTTCTCCTTGAACTCCATCTTTAGTTTCTTGTCAAAACCATGAGATGGATATGTAACACCAACTTCCATTTCTACCTTGATAGCACAACACACAATTTCTTCATAGCTACTGAAGTCTCTTATAGCTAATGCCCTTCGAAGACTTGGTTTTAAGCCACTGAAAAATCGATCAACTTTACTTTCAGGTTGGATGATAATTCCAGATGCATACCGTGCAAGTCTTGTAAAATTCGCCTCGTATATACCAACAGATTCATCATCCTTCTGCTTCTGCTCAATAAACTCCTTTTCCATCTTTGTTCGAAGAATACGAGGGAAGTACTTACTGAAAAAAAAGTTCTTGAACTTGTCCCATTCCATGGACTCAATTTCATCTCTTGGCCTCGTATTCTTGATAAGATTCCACCATTGATCAGCTTCACCTTCCAAACGATATACTGCTAAGATGACTGTATCATGTTCAGAACATTGAAGAACTGAAAATTTCTTTTCAGTGGTACTGATCCATTGCTCAGCAACAAGTGGATCAGAAGTCCCACTGAAAGAAGGTGGACGTTTCCTCATGAAGGACTCAATAGAATATTGTTCCCTTCTCTGCTCATTTGGAAGTCCAGAATGATTCATAGCTTGTGTAATTATAGATATATGATTTTGCACTCCATCTCCCATAACATTTCTTTGTTCAGGAGGGCAATCATTGCTTTGTCCATTACATTGATCAACACGGTTCTTTCGGGTTCCAGCCATCGTCTAAAACCCAAAAAGAATAGTGTGAGAGGCAAAAATCATGCTAGGGAAAACAACATAATAATGGGGGAGTACCTTCAATATCCAACATCTTAGGTTTAATTCTATGATCGTTAGCATAATTCTAGTACTATAACCTATACGTATACTTATCCCTAGGGACATCCCTAGACATACCTTAGAAATATCTCTAGGGATCTCACTAACGTTTTCGCATCCTAGTTTCCAAAGGTTGACTAAACCTTTCCTCTGATACCTACTGTAGAGACCCGAAGCTTGATGTAAATTACATTACATTTGCAGAATACTTAGTACATAACAAAAATACACACACAAGGATCGTAATAGTTTAGTGTCATTGGAAACTCGGAACGTAATCTTCTAATCGTGGTGAAAGATCATCAACATCTCCTATAAAGATCTTCCCTTTTTTACCTAAAACCTTTCTTTATATCCTGGGGAAAAGAAAACATAAAAGGGTGAGCTCAAATTCTCATTAAGGGTAAACAAAAGAAATATCAATCACATCGTATTCATAAGAACATAACATTTTGGAAATCTTAACCTGCAAAAGAGAGCATAATTTCATAACATGGGATAAATCATGGCAGTGAAATGTAATCACAATAATCATAACATAAAACATGAAACTTTGTGGCATTCACACATAATCATATAGAATCATTTCTTGTTAGTCAAGACTCATTGCCATGAATATCTTAGTGGACAAAGTCCCTTTCTGAATCGAGTAACCCCCGTTTCAGTCCTGTTTCACTGAACCGGTATAACCTACCATTCCAGCCATGTCTATCTCATGAGATATAAAATCTTTACCCAATTCATTGGAGGGAGATATAGGTCCCACCCATCTCATAATGATACCATTCTTATGTGTGCCACAAAATCATAAATCATACATCATTGCATAACCCATGTAATAAAAATGGGAATCTTAAACATCATGAAATCATAAAAAAATCATATAAGGTAAATGACTTCATAAAAATATTTCCATTACAACATAATCAAATCAATGTAATAATAGGGATAAAAACATAACCCTTTATTATCTTAGATGGAAAATAATTTTGATAAAACACTTGAACTCCATTCTTGAGGAAAATATCCTTTTTCTTCAAAAACACTTTTCTTTTCTTAACATGTCATACAATTATAAACTAAAAGAAGTTGATTAAAAATAAACTTTGAAAACTTGTAAAGGAAGCTTCTTGGAAATAATGTTTTAAAAATACAATGATGCCGTATAGTTAAAAAAAACATTCTTCTTACTTTTGTCAGAAATGTCAAAAAGTACCTCGTACGAAAAATGACAAAAGATTCCTTTCATATCTTTTACTAAAAACTCACCGAAGGGTAAAATATGTTTTAAAAAATTGTAGTTGGATGGAAATAATATTACATATTAAGGGAACATTGATGTGGATGATAAAATACACCCCAGTAAATACCAACGTATAAGCAATCTCGGATAAAAATGAGATTGTGATATTTCCCTTACCTTAGGTTTGATTTGCTTCGTATGTGTCCGAACCTCCTGTATAATGATTTAAATAATGTCATTGACTTGTTACAGAATCATATTTATTGTTATGATATCATATATGGTTCACTTATGACATTATATTACCCGTTCTTTTGTAAATTCCATGTTAAAGAAGCGTTTTGGGTAAAATCGTTTCATTTATCGTAGGTGTTTTGACTTGTTGTTCTTGACATCATTATTACTTATATCATGATTTAATTACTTCCAGAATATAAAACATGATTTATATTTCATATATATTCAGTATATATATATATATAATAGATAGATAAATAAAATGAAAAACACCGTTCATGGAGACGGTAGTCCGTACGTACGCATGAACGTTGTTTTCCTTTACTTATTGTCTTGAAATGGAAGTAAGTAGATGAAATACATATATATATATATATATATACATAAATCCAGTAGCTTTATAATGTCATATATTTCATTATTATTTCTTATATATACTTTATAATCATTCTTAAATGGTTAACATGGAGAATGAATCTCATCGCGTCGTGGAGACGGTAGTCCGTACGTACGCACGAGCGATGATATCATTTCTATAAATATTGAATTGAATTGTAGTGGATTATAAAATATATCAGAATCAATATTATGTTGTAATAACTATGTATAGTTATTCTTTACACCATTTTACCCATCCATGTAAGGTGGTGGTGGAAAATAGATTACACCACGACGTGGAGACGGTATTCTGTACGTACGCACGCGCAGTGACTTATTTTTCCGTAGGATGGATAGATGGTGAAATAGGTTTGTTTCATACTTATAATATAATATCAGTATATGAGTGATACTGATGTTATTACTTCATAATGAAACAACCTATGAAGAAGAAGTGGAAGAAGAAATAAAGATGAAATAATTGGTAACGGTAATTACCTCTTCTTTGAAGCGCCTCTTTGAGACCTCCTCTTAGGGCACTAAAATTGGTCTTTGAGGAAGACCAGAACCTCTAGGATGTTTCTAGGGAAGTGGAGAAGAGATTTTGGCAGGGGTTGGCCGATCTTGAGTGCTCAAATTGGTGTGAGGAGGAGGGGGAGGAGGTGTCCTTTTATAAGGGAGGGGAGGGGCACCTTAGGAATACCTCAAAATATTATTTTATATTATTGTCAAAATCGGTTTATAATGGTTTCAAAGGGTCTTATTTCGAAGCTAAAGTGGGGTTGGGTCGAAATCCTATCAACCAATAAGATTTAGACAAGTTTAGGGTATTATTTTAACCTTATCA
Organism: Viscum album; assembly: GCA_963277665.1. NCBI lineage: Eukaryota > Viridiplantae > Streptophyta > Magnoliopsida > Santalales > Viscaceae > Viscum > Viscum album. The sequence continues at coordinate 20,842,729 of OY728120.1, read as the reverse complement.
ATTAGATTTAACTCTAAGTTAAATAATTTAACTTTTACCGTGTCTTTTTGTTTTCTTTCACTATATGGTTAATACACTTACTATAACATGCCAAACGAACCCCAAATTGTTTATTAGTAATAAATATATCCTTATCTAAGTCATTTGGCCGATCCTTATATTTTTAGGAATAAAATAACAATTAATAATATAATATTTGATTTAAAAACTATTTTGTGTCAATTTTGACACTATTTGATATATGATTTTTGTGAAAGTCCTAACAGAATTATATGGCCGAACCAAGTTTATTAAAGCAATACTAATATATCATAGTAACCTATAAAATTAGTGGAATTCATAAAAAGTCTAAAATTACATTTAGTTTGGTGTTTATAACATCAATTATGTCAATATTTCATTAATAAGATAATTACTGCATCATCTTTGTGTCATAAATAAATTAAATTATTTTATGTCTAAAAATTACAAATAAAATACCATTATGTAGGAAATATTTTTAGCTTTCTAATTAATATTTACAATCGAATTTATCTTATGTATAACCCTATATTAAAAATGTTTTAGTAAATAAACTTTGATTTTAACTCTTTTAACTCTTCTTTGGATTAAATAATAATAAATGTCCTAATCTAATCCAAGTGGGCCTAAATGATAATATTTTACACTTAAGGTTGTTTTTGGTCGAGATACACTTATCCAATAGAATTAGGACATGTGTTAGGGTAATATTAATATCATTCTTACCCATAATTACCCTATTTACTTTTAACCGTGGTAAATAAAAGTAAAAAGTTACTATTCACCAAAAATTATTTTCATCTCATTGAACCACATTTTACTTACTGACATCAACCGTGTCTCTCGTATTTTTGATATTCCATTCATAGAAGCAGTAAAATTAAGATTTATGAAGAAATTAATTTTTTTAACTACCACTTAGTAGTTTCACTATTCATCAAAAATTGATGTTTTTCAGAACAATGCCAAAATTTCATCCTAAGCTATATTTCATATTTCTAATTAAAAAATGAAGTCTATTTTACCAAATTCATATCATAGAAGTTGCATTAATTAATTTTATAATTAAATCCCGCTGTTAAAACAAAGAGCGTGTTTTTAAGAAACAATATTTATCAAAAGATTGACACTTGTTTATGTCTGGTTTAAATGTGAAATTACATCCAATGACCAACATTGTATTAAATTGTAAAAATATATTCTAAATATACTTTAAAACCACTCAAAATAATAATTTATCACTATTAATTATTTCGATTGAAAAAGTTGTTTTTAACTAAAATTTATTATTTTTCACTATTCATCAAAATATGAAAGTTATCCGAAAATCACCAAAATTTCACCTTAGGCTAAATTCGATACTCCGAATCCAAAAATAAAGTACATTTTGAGAGCTAAAATTTCTAAAATTTTAAAAGGTGGTTATTACTATTCATAACGGCTAGTTATAATAATATTTTAATAGCATATCGTTGTTTAGTGAAACTCGGTATTGCGTACTACACACGCTATCGAGGAAGGTTGTGATTGCATGTAATGCACGGCAAGTCAAGGATGCGTGTTGTGCAAGATCCTTTTGGTGTAGCATAAAACACAAGACATTAATAAAATTAGAAAGCATATTTTTCATAAAATCTTGGGCTGTTACATGTGCTATCAGTGTGGCCGTTTCGGGCATTCAACGCCGTCTTGTCGCAACCCTCCGAAGACGTGTCATCGATGCGGTTGTCTGGGTCATCTGGAGATGTTTTGCAGGAAGCGTCGCTTGAAGAGGACGCTGCGATGGGAGAATGTCAGTACCTGACTGTGAGGCAGAAGATGCTTCAGCCATCAGAGCCCCAGCCACAAGTCTCGGGGTGAAGCTCACGCACAGTCAGGAGTTCCCAGGGCTGTGAAGCTCTGGTCCAGGTTTTGTGTTCCATGTTGGCGGTGGAACAATTAGAAATCACTTCATGTTTGTCTATCTGCTTCTAATGTTTCAAAGTCGTTGTAAGTATGTTGTTTCGCTATGAAGTAATGATGAACTTGTTAAATTATAGTCCAAGAAATTTTTGTCTGTGTGGATGTGATCTTGTCAATCGTGTGTCTTTCGAAAGGTGTGTTTAACCCTCGTGCGGGTTGACCTCGTTTTGGTTATGTTGTCGATGTGGTTATGCTTTGTGGACTTCAGTGGATCATGTCTCCAATTTGATGTTGGTTAAATGTTTTTCTATGGGTTTTCCCTAGTGTTGAAGGTTGTTGACTCTAGTCGTGGGTTCAAGGTTTCGACGAAGGTGTAAATATTAGCATGTTATAAGAGTTGGTTTAAACCGGTTGGGAGTTCCCGCGTCGACCCCCCCTTTCCTAGGGTTTTCTATTTAGATGGTCAACTTTTCTACACTAGTTAAGTTCTTGTGGTGGGGAGAACCCCTTCGTGTTCTCCCCTCAATCTCAGACCCCAGTTTTCTCTTGAATCGGTCGGGTGTGACCTGTGCAGAGTAAGGTCATCCCCGAGATTCTCTGTTCTCTATGGTTCCTTTAGTTCCGTTAGGGCATTGACTTAAATCTTGATCGAATTTTGTCCTGGTGACTTTCTGGGGGCAGAAAGTGTCTGTGGTGGGGAGAATTGTCACACCCCGACCGCGGATGTCTGTAATTGTTCTCCTTTTTAGTCCCGGTTTAAATTTTTTTTGAAGATTAATTGCGATTGGCGGTTTCGCGCCGGTGCGCGGTCACTGCATCATTAGCGGTGACCGTGCGTTCAGCCCGGGTGACCGTGTATTCGCCCGACATGTTTAAATATTATGATTTCTATGTTGATATTTTGATATTAACGTTATTTAAGTTGTTTTATTAGTATGATAGTTAATTTTATTTTATATATGTTTATGTATGTTTTACATATATATATATGTATAATAGTGTATATATATACATATAGTTCTATATATGGTTATGTATATATATCATTATATACATAAATGTATATATATGTATTATCTTTAAATTATTTTATTATTTGATCAAAATTAATATTATAAGAATTAACTAATGTATTATTATTATTATTATAAGTTCTATTATTATTATTACAAGTTTTATCATTATTATCATTAATATTGTAAAGTTTAATTATTTTTATTATAAGGATTTTATATCATTATTACTATGATGTTTTAGTATTATTATTAATATATTAAGGTTTTATGATTAAAATTATACTTATTATTATTATTCTTATAATGTTACTAATATTATTATTAATAATATTATCATTATTTTTATCACACACACATATATATATATAAACCTAATCAAAAACCTAATCTACCCTACCCTACCCTATCGCCGCAACCCCCCCCCCCCTCTTTCTCTCCTCTCTCCTCCCTTTCTTCACCCTCTTCCCCGCGCGGCTCCCCAGCGCCGCGGCCTCCCGCTCTGCAGCTCCTCCGCCGGCCTCCTCTCCCCTGACCTCGACGCGGCCTGCAACCGCCTCCACCTCAACCGAACCGCCGCGCCTCCATCTCCGGTGCATCCCGTCGGCGTCCCGGCCATCACCGCTGTCTGGCCCCCCTGTCCCGGCCTCCTCTGCGCGCCCGCCTCCAGCCGTCGTCGTCCGGCGACCCCGCCTGCCACTCACCCCAGCACCCTGCGACCACCTCCTCCCGTCCCGGCCCCGCACCCGCCGTCTCGCCGGCGTCCGACCTCCACCCCGGTGCCCAGTCCCTCTGCCGATCCTACCGACCACCTCAGCCTCACCTCCCCGCTTCTGCAGTCGGCTCCCAGCTCCCCTACGCGACGGCCTCCGGCATCCCGCCTCCCCTGCGCGTTGCTGTCGTCGCCGTCCCGGCATCCCCGCACCGGCCTCCTCTCGGCTCGGTACCACGCTGCACCCAACCCGCGTCGTCTCGCCGCTCCGCTCCCCCCCTGCACGTAAGTTTGTATTTATTTTTATTTATTAATTTATGTCTCCTTCTATTACAAGTATTATTATTTTTTGTCAATATTATTATGATTATAACATTATTTTGATTATTATTATGTTACTTTTATTAATACTAAAGTATTATTACTATTATTATTTTAATTATCATATTATTATTATTATTATTATTATTATTATTATAATTTTCATATTATTGTTATTATTGTTATTATCATTACTTTTATAATAATTACTATTATTATTTTAATTATTATATTATCATTATTATTATAATTTTCATATTATTAAAATTATTTTTTTTATTATCACTGTTGTTATAATAATAATTATTATTATTAGCATATTATTATTATTATTATATTATTATTATTATTATTATATTATGTTATTCTTATTATTTTTATTATATTATGTTTTTATATTATTATTATTAATATTAATAATATATTATTAATATTATTTTTTCTATTATTATGATGTTGTATCATGATCACTACATTATTATTTTTATTATTATTATTATGTTAATATACTAATATTGTTATTATCATTGTTGTTATTATTGATATATTATTATTATGCTAATTATATTATTATTGTTATTGTCATTATTATGACTATGTTATTATTATTATTATATTATTACAGATATTAACATTATATATTGGTTACTACTATTATATTGTTATTATTGATCGTTATACCCGTTTCATGGTCTACTGTTTTAGGACCTGTTTGACGGCGCAGTTCGATGCGCCATTTTCGCAACGGGAGTCTTGGGCCGTGTCATTCATCATTCCGATTCGAGGTAGGTCTCCCATTGCACTCGCCTTTAAATTAAGAATTTATTTATTCCTAGCCTTTTATTGAATTTCAGTAAATTTAAAGGAATATCTAGTAGTTTTTATAGTGTGGTGATCTGCTGATGATAAAAGCCGTTTTTAATTCTAGCGTTTCATTGAAAGTGTTCTTCTTGGATTTAGTTTTGTGCTTCCATGGTAGTATTGCTAAATGGTTCTTCCTGAATAATGAAAGTCATGTTAAATTGTGTTTTGAAATGTTTTTGGCGTGTGTAAATTTGTAGATGTATTGTTTATGGAAAATGATGTTTTCTTAGAACCTTGATTAGAGAAAACGTTGTATGACCTTTGAACCTGTTTTGGAAACATTATGTGTGGCTCTTGGTTGATTAAAGATGTTTTTCTTTGTTACGCGAACAAAATTTTGGATTTCATTTGGGAAATGGTGTTCCTTCAAAAAAAATGATTAAAGGCCCGTTTGGCTCTTGATAAAAGTGGGGTGCGTTTGGTGATTGGAAAGTGACTCTACTTGTGAAACAAATGTGTTCCAGGTTTAAGATGCTGATTTGAGTTTCTTAAATAAATTTCTAAGTGCGTTTCTGGTTTTCAATGAAATGGCATGTGTCATCCCTCTTTAAAAATGCTTTAGTCTTAAATGATCAAAATGTAAGTGACATGACGGCCCGGTTGGCACTTTATCAAATGTGAAGTGATTATATATATATATATACGTACTTTTGAGGGCATTTCTACAGGGGGACTTCCCTTCGAGGGTCGTCGTGTAGCGATGTCCGTGTAAGGGGTTGGCAAGTGCGGTGAGATGAGTCACGCGTGCGCGGGTCTCCCACTTACACAGTGTTACAAAAACCACTATGGGTTCCTGGGCGTCTTGTAGATTATCGAGTGACGGTTGCTTGCTAACCCTGATTAGACGGGTTGGTATCCTCTGGAGTTGTGGACAGGCCAGGTGGGATGTGCCACTGGTTGGCTATTAGGGCGGCCAGTTGGTTATTGACTGTGGAGTACCATGCCGGCATGTAGTCTGAACCCGAGTACATCCAGGGGTTTTCTAGGGATGTTCAGGACCGCCCATGGTTATTTCTGATAACTTCTGGTTTATTTCTACTTGCACATGGTTTTCCTTGCTTGTTTACCCTTTTCTTTCACTTGTTTTCCCTGCTTGTTTTCTTTCAGTCATATTTCACAGCCTGTACTGTTAGACATTGAGAAAAATGGTTTTCAAATGAAAATGCTTTATTCGCTTTGGGTTAGATTTGAAAATGTAACACTTTTCTTTTCAAGAATGAGTTTAAAACTAATGAAATGGAAATAACTTTCAAAAAAAGAATAAGGGAAATGTCTCGTGTTTGATTTTCAAGTAAAACATTATGAAAAAAATTACTTTTATACATTATAGTTCAAACCTGGATTATGTAGATTCTATATTTACTGGTAGTGCTTTGGGATTTGTTGTTGGGCTCACCTACTGAGTACTTTTGTGCTCACGCCTATCTTTTACCTTTTTCAGTTGCAGGTTCCTTGTGTTCAGGTTTTCCTGGCTTGAGTCGCTCAGTGATGGGGCGACGTTGGTTTGTAGTTGGGTGGTGACCCGCGAGGTCACGTGGAGGTATGTCGTGGTGTAGTTGTTTATGTCTCTAGTGTGTGTCTGTTTGTTTAGTTTATATTCATTCTTTTGATCTTGTTTTTAGTTTGGGCTGAAATCATTCCCAACGATTAAAGTTTCAATGCCCGACACTTGTTTCCATCCCGGGGGGATCGGGAACGCCCCTCGGGACTTGCCGCGGACCGGCTCGGGGGACCGGTTCAGGGTCAACACGGGCTGGTTCGTGACAACATATCTTCTCAATGAAATCCTCCCTACTATTATTTAGTTACTCTAAGAGTTTTTAAAATTTCTTGTTCTTTATAATATGCTAAGAATCCTTATTTGTATTATATGACACAATGGGTTTAATTTAGGTTATGTATGCCCATTATTCAATTACGTCATGATGGTTTGTATAGAGTTTGTGAATTTCTACTATATATATAATAAGAGTGGGAAAGTAGGTGTATAGAAATTCCCATTTTCTTTCACCTTCTGATTTAGTCCATATCAATGCACCTATTTCAGATTTATTACCCCTACATAGCTCTATAAAAGAGCCAAATCAAGTTATAGTATCCAGAAATGTATTTAATTTCATCTAAAACACTTTCCCTATCATTAACAAAATTGATATAGATTTTCTTATCTATCGAATCAACCATCTAATTATCCTTAAATAGATCTCTTGTTATATCCTAATAAAGATCCAGAGGGATCTCCCTAATTTTATCAGATCCTAGATTCCAAAGGATAATTAATTATATCATCTGATACTAATTGTAGATACATGAACATATCATTAAAATAAATTATATCATTTTAATAAAAAATCATTATATTAAAAAGAAAAACACTTTAGGATTGGTAATGTATAGTTCCATTGGAAACATAAAATCCTTAATAGTTTGTTCATAAGAGTTTTACTTCATCTATCACTTAGATAGTCATAACCAAAACCCTTAATATATATATCAAACATTGTACCTATCATCATAATATAGGTAAAATAAACATAAGGATTGGAGATCTCAAATGCTTAGTAATGGTGAACAAAGGGGGATAATATGAAAAAATGAGGATAGAGGTATGGGATCACAACCTAACATTTAAGAACCATACATTACATGTCAAAGATCTTAAAATTTTGTTATGGAATAAATATTGGAATTTCATAATACATTACTAATAAAGAAATCATAGAACATAGTCAATGAAATATTAACATTTGAATAATATATTGGGTTTTTCAAAACACATAAGCATATAATACATGATGTCAAGGCTACCCACCAATACATTCATAACATGATAGGATTTGACTAATAACATGTTTACCAACTTCTTGATTGGAAAATTATCATGTGTATCTTATTTTTAAACATCGGATATCCATTCATTTACACTATAAGTTAATATTTCATTAATTATTACCCAATGTACTTGAGGGTGGTATTAATGTCTTTCTTATTTGGTTATAATGTGACAATATGCCTTCATTATAATATAACCACCATCAAATATTGAAAAACATTAATAGGTGTTATTGATGAAAATAAAACATTCATTACATCAAAACCGATGAAACGAAATGTGTTTCTCAAAAATTTTCATCATAGCATGGACTTATGAAAAAAAATGTTCCTCACAATTATCTCATCAACTTATCTGAGATAAAACTGTGTAAATAGAATGAGTTTCATGAAAATATATTTTCATAAATATCCACCATCCAAAGAATAAATAAATATGGCATCATTGGATCATATCCCCACTAAATATTATGTAGAAAGAAAGGATGTCATCCTATATGGGAACAATTAAAGAAAACCCTCTTGGAAAATTTCTTAAGGAAAATAAAATTTCAGTTAAAATCCCCTTTTGAAAACTATTACTTCATAAAATATTGTTGAAATAATTTACATTGAAAAAATCCTTGAATATTTATAATAGAAGAATTAAAAATCCTTCAAAACGATTACTTAATAAAATAATCCTTCGTGTTTGAAAATATAAAATATAATCCATATTTAAAATATATTATCCAAAAATTACTTTTAATATATAAAAAGTTTTATTTATAACATTGAGTGGTCATGATAGTGTGGAATTTTATATATATTTTTGAAAATATATCATTCACATTTTTTTAAAATTTAAACTCTCTTTTTTGATACAATGACATGGATAATACTTCTAATATTATTTTAAAAAATTAAAAATAGAGTAAAAAATACATTAAAACGCCTATAGAGACATTATAAAATTAAATATACTTTTAGAAATCATTTATATGGAAAAAAATTTCTTTTTGATCATAGAGATAAATAATGTAGGTTTTATTTAAAAACAATGTATTTGAATCATGTTAAAATAATAGGAGAGAAATGAAGGGAAACAATGTATTCATATAAAATATTAATTTCATAATAAAACATAATGTTTCATGAAATATGGTTCATAAAATTTCATCATCGGAAGCATAAACATAAACAAACTAGATACATGATGAGATTGTATCCTAAAACCATTACCATTTTGTTAACTTTGAATCCTAATCCCCAAGAAGGAATAACATAAAATGAAATATTAAATATTATGATAATAAAAGGAATCATGAATTTTAATTTCATATGGTCTTTACATACACATAATAAAGTTAATAGGTTCACACGAGAACGTATGTCCAAATAAATAAAAGAAATTACACAAAAATCCATTACTTCATTACAAATAACTTATTTGTAAACCCCATTAAAAGGATATAAAAAACATTATTTGTTAAAACCAATAATGATTAAGACAAAAATCATAAAATGGATTTTTTTTATTATATAAACCACATATGTATATACCCAAAAATTCCATGTAATTTATTTAATTATATTGGAATTTTAAGAGTCCGAGAAAATTAACCGCATATGATTCCAAGGCCCAATGTGCTTGGAATGAATTCATGAACTTCATTTTAGGATATGTTCAGTAAACATTCGAGTTGGTTTTTGTAACATTAAAACCGGTGCTCATAATTGAAATCAAAGGGCACCGTGGAACTCGTAGTGCAGGTATTCCCTTACAGAGACTTTCATCTCGATGGCAGTTGGTCGAGGGTGAAAGTCAGTTTTTGTGATTTTCGTGAAAGAATTTTAAAAAATTGTCAATCATTTTTATTTTAGAAACCTCCCACAAGGGTTATTGATGTGGGGACCACCTAAACTAATACCTACCGCAAGGGCTATAGTGGTGGGGACCACCAGAACCGAAAACCCCACAATTTTGAATTTCTAATGGTGGGGCAACCCGAACCCTCATAATGGGAGAAACTATTAAACACCCTCTTAAATGCGGTGAAGCCTCTTGAACTTCCCCCACATTAATTTTTCAACCTTTTTTCATTAATTATACCAAATATTCAATTAATTAATTAAGCCAGTTAGAAATTATCGCAAAAAACTAAATAGATAACATATTCTCTAATGATGGATATTTCATTTTTAATGGAGATTGGGGGAATGTATTTGGAAAAGGAGAAGGGGAAAGATTTGGGAAGGATTACACTTCTCTAAGGAAGAACATCTTCCATGATGAACACTTTTCCAATGAAGAATACCAACATTCTCCAACGTCTTCGACATATTCCTTGGATCATCCTCCGATGTGGTACGTGTCCAATCGACGACCATCCCTCCCTCCTGGTCGACGTCAACAAAAAAAATAATGTAGGGGAGTGTATTAAATATATCAATATATATTTCCTCTTACATTGAATAATATCCCTTGAGCTGCTTGCTAGCGCCCTAAAGAGGAGTTATGGGCCAAACAAACATGGATCGACCTCTCTGCAATCATTATGGTTTTTTTGTTTTTTCTTCACGATGGTGATAGTGACCGGTGTCAGTGTTTGGAACCAGTGGAACTCCAAAACCTTGGATGGCACCATGACTGGCCATGATAAAGGCAAACAATATAGGTCGTCCAGTCAAGTCGTCCACAAACGAAGGAATGACATGCACCAGCAGCGCACGACCATCCAGGACAGACATCCGCCTCATGGTTTCCTCTGTCTCGGTGTATCGCGGACTCTGCGTCACTATGTGGATCTTGCAGCATCACCGCCCCATGGACCCTTGTGGCCCTCACGGCCCTTTCTGGGACCTGCAGCCTCACCGCCCTCGCAGCCTCACGGCCCATGCAGTGTTGCCACCCAGCTGCCCTTGGTGGTCTCCGTCTCTCCACGGTCGCTGCCGCCCCGCGGCCTCCCCCACCCTGTGGCCTTCGCGACTTCCACTGCCTCATGGCCCCCATGGGCCCAAAGGTTCTCGTGGCCTTCATGGCCCACGTGACCTCCACGACACCATACACTATGCAGGCTGGGTTGCCTAGCGCAGGAAAAGCTGGAGCTAGCGGGCCGGGCTGGACACAGTTGGTCGGGTGAGGTCGACCCAAAATGTGTTAGCCATGGCTGGGTCGGGCTGGGTTGGACTACACCTGGACCCAATTCAACCCATTTATGATTTTTGGCCATAACATTGGCACCTAACGTTAATTTTTAAAACTGTCAATGGCGCTATAAACCTTGGAGCAAGAGGGTCCCATTGTAATACCCAACTTGTGATTTGGATAATGTAGGGATATAGTTGAGTTGTATCGAGCACGAATGCAACCATGCCCTCGGGACTAAAAGGATAATAACATATATACCGTTCTTCCGATTGACGCAGCATCTATTTCGTTGAGACCCATATGACGTGGCGGTCCTATGAGATACTTTTTTTGTGTCACTTCATGGCAGTATTTCTATCGAATAGTTTCTTGAGGAGAGGGCCTCTTAGAGACAAGAAATCATAGTGTGGGATCCCAGTAGCTAGCTGTGACATGAAAACTGAATAGAGATCCTATGGGGGTCACCACCAAGAGATCAAGTGTGGGTTATCACCGAGCAATCCTGTGTGGGTTAGCACCGAGCGATCATGTATGGGTCTGACGACGTATTGATCAGGTACTAGGATCCTATGTGGGTCTAACAAAATATTATGATCCTATGGGGTCTGATAATGATAAGGTATCCTTCATGGGACTACCTCTTAACAGAGTAAGATGATTTATTTGTTACATCTAATCATCTCTACTACTGTTCCAAAGATATACCTGGTGTGAGCTGAGTTCGTACCTATGTGGTAAATCTCTTTTTGGTAATATGTTGGTGGTATTCTTCTGTGTGACATACCTATGTGGTACTTACCTTCATGGTATTCCATTATTTTTGGAATAGTTGAGCAATGGACTTTTGGGTTGGACCTCATGTTTCGTCATGATTGAGATGGGTATACTTGATAACTTAGGTATATGTATATCCATATACCAATGTAGTGTTGTCAGTTGATTTCATGACATGTGGTTTATCTTTAGTGAATTTTGTGAGACCATGAGGGTCTTGGGGTCCCTAATGAGAGTCTTTATACTCACCCCAGCACGGTCTATTCCTGCACCATGTTGTTTTTGGTGTAGAAGACAAACAACACCGATCGAGGCTGAGGGTACCTAGGCTAGGCGGGGCCTAGAGGAGGTCCATACGGCGTGATGGTACACATAGGAGATAGGCAGACATGGAGTGCTGAGGAGGTGATCTATACCTATCATTTTTGTAGGGACTATAGAGGATGACCCAATAGATTCCTTCCTTTTTCATCAGTTGCATTGTGTTTTAGTTTTACTTGTACTATTACTTTTGGTCTTGTATTCCAGCCCCTTTTTACTTTCATCATTGTATTTTCTATACAGTTGACTTATCTTCTTATCATTAGGTGTGATTGGTTGCGTGTGTTTATAGGTTATAAAGGAAATTCCTTCCCAGTTATAGGGGATATGCCTTTAGGAGCTAGTCTCTAGCCCCTGGCCTATGGAAGGAAGGCTTGTGGTAATCACGACACAGTGCCTGGTAGACAGGTCATGACAAATTGGTATCAGGGGAGTCAGTTCTACTGTAGAACATAAGACTATGATCATTATTTTTAATGGAAATAGTGTTATGTGTAGTGAGTTTGGTTATCAGTTTAAGGAATATAGTGTTTGTGTGGCAGCCAGAGAATCAATACACCATGACCCTGACTTATGATTTCTGACTCAGTGCACAAAAACACTGATTGCATGTGTGTTTTCAAGAGTTTTATTTGTGATCTCTTTGTTTTAGCTCACCAGGAATACCTTTTTCACCGTGGTGCACCTTTTTATTTTCAGGATGCCTCAACGTAGATATCCAACAAGGGTTACAGATATAGTACGCACTGATAGCCCACTAGGTGATGAGGCCTCGGTGCAGGGCCCTCTTCCAGTAAAGGCACCAGCAATACCATTACCTATTAGGCCACCAATTCCAACAGACCCAATAGTAGAGTGTGCATGCCTCTTGAGCGTGTTGCACGAGTTCCAGTGCCAGAGGCCACCCAGGTTCAGTGAAGAGATGGACCCACTGGTGGATGAGGATTGGCTGCAGGCCCTAGCCAGAGTCTTCCGACTGGTAGGGAAAATAGCTGATGTAATGGTTATCATTTCCACCAATATACTACAAGTAGCAGTAGGGAGATGGTGGAGCATGATGCTCCAGGGTCATGACTAGGTGACGCTTCTCTAGGCAGACTTTGAGAGCTTATTTCAGGTTGAGCTAATTCTAGTGACTCTTCGTGAAGTGTGCATACATGATCTTCTTCATCTATAACTGGGTTTCATGAATGCAGAACAATACTCAGTGAGGTTCAATGATGTCTCACACTACTCCACTAATATGGTGTGGGACACATTCTTCAGGGCCCAAATCATTGAGCAGTGACTTAGATGGGAGATCAGGGCTTCGATGATTTCTCATACCATCCCCACATAGGTGGGGTGTTAGAGAGAGCCCTATTGTTGGAGAGTTTCCTTGATGAGCAGTCACTAGCAGCCAGACCCACCAACTGTCTTCACATAGCGGAGTATTCTGCAGCTGGCAGCGGACAGATGTCTTAGAGGTCCATGAGGACCAAACCTACAGGTGGACTTCCATAGGATTCAGGGTCAGTTGTGTGGGGCACCCGAGGCAGAGCCAGTAATTCCAGGATCAGGTAGTGTTACAGATGCAGTGAGCATGGACACATGGCTCGTGACTATCCGACCCGCTGTACATATGATCAACATATGGTTGAAGGAAAACACAATTAGAGATAATGGAGCGATCGAGGAGGTCTGAAGTGAGAAATAATATGTGGTAGGGGATATGATCATGCAATTGGCAGTTGGCGACGATTCGAGATTCTATCAACACCACCACCAGGTGGTGAACCCTGACCATACGGAGCATTAAAACATTGGCGATCTTATCTCCATGTAGTAGAGGCCTATGATCACATCTCTCCATAGATGATTCGAGGTACGATCTGGGTTTACTATAACATTGATACAGTACTTATAGACATTGTTTGCAGTCATTATTTTATTTCCACTAGCCCCATTCAGATATCTGAGATTCTAATAGAGTTGTTGTCTAGATCGGTACATCTAAAAACTCTTATGGGAGCAGATTCGACGATTATGCACTAGTGCCAACAGTGCGAGAAGACTCTAGGAGATGAGATTTTCGGCTGTGATCTCCTATTAGAGGCACTGGGGCCTTACGACTTCACCATGAGTATGGGATGTTTATCTATAGTCCATGCTCGGATTTAATGTATTACGCACAAAGTGTGGTGTTTCCACACATATGGGACCAGGTTTACCTTCACCGGTGAGAAGGGAACGTTTTCCACCCATGATCGACTTACCTGGAGGAGAGTTCAGCCGATCACTAATCAGTTGGCTATCCTTACCCTCAGAGCAATTTATGTGGAGAGTTTGAATTATCCTATAGTGGTGGACCAGTACATTGATGTATTCCTTAATTATGTTCATGTTCTACCTCCTCGAAGAGAGGTGGACTTTTACATTGAATTGCACCCCGATACGGCACCGATATCTACACCAACGTATCGGATGTCTCCTGCGGAGTTTCATGAGCTGTGGGTACAACTAGAGGACTAATAGGGGAAAGGGATCATTCATCCAAGTGGTACTCCATGGGCAGCATAGATTTTGATCACCAAAAAGGAAGATGGGATCTTGAGGATTTTTGTTGACTATCGACGCCTGAATCAGGTGACTTTGAAGAACATGTTCCCACTTCATAGGATTGACGACCTCTTTGATCAGCTGAAGGGAGAAAGGTGGTTCTCAAAGATATTCCTCTGATCAGGATATCACCAGCTCAGAGTGTGTGACTAGGATGTGCAGTAGGCGACCATTAGATGTTGGTATGACCACTACGAGTTTTTGTTTATTCCATTCGGCGTAACCAACACTCTAGCAGTTTTCATGGGAATCATGAAAAGGATCTTTCAGCCATACCTTGTTCGCTGAGTAGTAGTCTTCATCGACGACATTCTAATCAACTCAGATACTAAGGATGAGAATACCTATCATTTGTAGGTTGTACTAGACATACTCTGAGAGCTCCATCTTTATGGTATGCCTTCGAAGTTCCAGTTTTGGATCCTAGAGATTCACTTTCTTGGAAATATCATATCTGATTCTAGAGTTGAAGTAGTTCCTATGATGATTTATGTGGTACATTCTTGGTAGCCACCCATTAGTGTGATGGAGGTAATTAGTTTCTAGGGATTGGATGGATACTACCAGAGATTTTTACAAGATTTCACCAGAGATTCAACACCACTATGAGCATTAACGATGAAGGGGAAAGTCATCGTGTGGTCAGAGAGATGCCAGCGGAGTTTTCAGGTGCTGAAGTAAATGCTGACTAGTGTCACCATCTTAAGGCTACCATAGGAGGGCATAGAGTATGTAGTCTACTACGATGAATCAAGGACCAGTCTCAGATGTGTTTTGATATAAGAGAAAGTATTGACCATATATGGTTCTAGGCAGCTGATACAACATTTGTATAACTACGCTACCCATGACTAGGAGTTAGCAGCAGTGGTCTTGGCCTTGAATA
The DNA here is from genome assembly GCA_963277665.1 of Viscum album. Classification (NCBI taxonomy): domain Eukaryota; kingdom Viridiplantae; phylum Streptophyta; class Magnoliopsida; order Santalales; family Viscaceae; genus Viscum; species Viscum album. The sequence continues at coordinate 20,827,355 of OY728120.1, read as the reverse complement.
TGTGGTGACATTACTAGATGGGAAACCATTTTATAGTGTACTATGATCTCAATATTCTCAGGTATATCTTTATCAGATGGACATGAAACTGAGATAACGATGTTGGCTTGAGTTCTTCCATGAATATGACTTCATGATAGTCTATACTCCTGTGAAGGGTAAAGTTGTAGAAGATTCAATCAGCATGTGGTATGGTATACAACATCTAGGTGTGGAGACAGAGCAGATGGCCAATTTACATATATATTTTGGGGACGGGGATAGAGAATCTATTCATCAGTTTCTTACAGTCACTCCCCCATTTATTCAGCAATTCAGGGAGGTGCAGCATGGGGACACTGAATATGAGGCACGACATGCTCAGAAATCCAGAGGATAGTCACCTCATAGTTTTTTTTTGAAGGGGGCAGGGAACACATCATCCTTGTCAAAGGATGTACTATGGTACCAATGTCACATCAGGAGATAGTGTTATGTGATTTCCACATGTACCCTCTATCGGTACATCAAGGAGTGGATAAGATGTACCAGGATCTCCGACGAGTTCACTGATGGTCGAGAATGAAAAAGTAGTAGCAGAGTTTGTCTCTCGGTGCCTCACTTGTCAACATGTGAATGCGGAGCATCAGGTACCAGTAATCATGGTTCATCGTTTAGAGGTCCCATAGTGGATGTGGGATGGGATATCCATGATCTTTTTAACATGACATCCATGTACATCCAATGGTCATGACTCTATCTGGGTGATCGTCGACCGACTCACTAAGTAATCCCACTTCGTACTGATTAGAGAGAATGGAATAGTAGAGAGTGTGGGATGCCTCTATGTGCATAATATTGTGTGGCTACATGGAGTACCCTTGACGATTGTCTGTGATCGTGATACACATTTTACTTCCCGTCCATGGAAGGGGTTGTAAGAGGCTTTCATGACAAAGAATCATTTGACCACTACCTTCCATACTCAGATTGATGGTCAGACAGAACGGACAATTCAGAACCTCGTAGACATGATTCGTGCTTTCATCCTCAACTTCGGTCACATCTGGGAGGATCACATGCATTTTGTTGAATTTTCATACAAAAAATGTTATGAATCCACCATTGGGATGGCACTGTTTGAGGCATTGTACGGATGACCATGCAGATCACCTTTGTGATAGACTGACTTAGGGGAGTCAGCACTAGTGGGAACAAAACTGTTACGGGCAACAACAAATAAAGTGAAGATCTTCCAGGAGAAGATAAAGACTACACATAGTAGGAAGAAGTCTTATGTCGATAGGAGACCCAGACCTCTAGAGTTCGAGGATGGTGACCATGTCTTTCTAATGGTCTCACCCCGAAGTGGTTTTCAGATATTTGGATAAGGTGGTGTGTTATCTCTGAGATTTATTGGACCCTTCCAGGTCCTCAGTAGAGTTGGTGAGGTGGATTACATCTTAACCCTCCCACCTCAGCTGCACCATGTGCACGACGCCATCCACATATCTCAGCTAAGGAGATACGTGCACGACCCTTCTCACATCATCATCTAAGACGATATGGACGTCGAAGATGGTTGCAATTTTTTGGAGGTTCCAGTAGACATTGAGGATCGACACGTCTAGGTCCTTCGTGGGCGGTCGATACCTCTGGTGCATGGTCGCTGGCATCATGGGAACCTCCAGGATATCACATGGGAGCTGGAGGCTCAGATTCACGCTTAGTACCCCCAAATGTTTCCTAAGTTTGTGTTGTGGCTTATGGGGACAAAAATTTATATGTTCGGGAGAATATAAATACCCAGAAATTCCATCTCAATATTTTTAATTATATGGGAATTTTATGAGTTTGTGGAAATTGACGGCACATTATTCTGAGTCCTAGTGTGCCCTAAATGAATTTCTGATCTTTTTTTCTAGATACGTTCAGTAAATGTGCGAGTGGGATTTTGTAACTTTTAAACTGGTGCTCGAAATTGAAATCAGAGGGCACATTTGATCTTGAAACACCAGTATTCTCTTAAGGAGACTTTCACCTCAATGACAGTGGGTCGAGGGTGAATGTTAGTATTGGTGATTTTCATCAAAGAATTAAATAAAATTAACATTTCTAACATTTTTATTTTAGAAACCGCCCAAATGGTTTGTGGTGGTGGGGACAACTTGAACTAAAACCTCCCACATGGGTTATGGTTGTGGGGACCCGAAGAGCCTAAAACCCACCAATTTTGAATTCCTAATGGTGGGGCCACTCGAACCATCATAATGGGAGAAACCCATAAACACCCTCTTAAATGTGGGGATGCCTCTTGAAATAACACCACTATAATTATGACACCCCCTTTGATTAATTATACCAAATCATCAATTAATTAATTAAGCCAATTTGATATTATGACAAAAAACTTAATATATTACTTATTCTTTTGTGTTAGCTATTTTATTTTTTGTGGGAATTGGGGGAAAGTGTTTGGCAAAGAAGAATGGTATAGATTTTGGGAGGATTACACATCTCCAATGAATAACTTCTTCCACAAAGAACGTTTATCCAACAATGAATGCTGATGTTCTCTAACGTCTTCAACATCTCTCTCAAGACATCCTCCAATGTGGGACATTTTCAATCAATGTCCGTTCATCCCTCAACTTCAACATCAACAAACAAATGAGCTAGTGTTGTGTTTTAAATTGATGAATTTTATTTTTGTCCTCTAATATTGAATCCTATCTCTTGAGATGCTTGCTACCACCATAATACGAAGTTTTCTGGACAAACAAACATGGAACATCCCCTCCAAAAACATTATGGTTCTTTTTTGTGCTCTTCACGATGGTGACGGTGGTCGGTGCCAATGTTTGGCACCAGTGGAACTCACGAACCGTGGTCGATACTACGACCGGCCATGATGAAGCTGAGAAATGGAGGGTGGCCGGTCAAGGAGGCCGCCGGCAAAACCACAGCGCGGGACCAAACTACACGTCCAGCCACGATGGACCGCCGCCATGTGGTCTCTACCGTCCCAAAACCTCGTGGCCCCTGAGACTTCACCACCCCATGCCATCCATGTCCCTTATGACCCCGCAACCCCACGACAATCCATGGACTGCCCAACCCTCTAAGGCCTCGCATCACCTGCATAATCGACGCCCAACGGCCCTCTACGGTCTCAGTCGCACCGCAGCCTCCGCGGCCTCCACCACCTTGCGACCTCTGTGGCCTCAGCCGCCCCGCATCCCCAATGTCCTTCGCGGCCCCCGCGGCCTCGGCACCGCCCCGCGCCACCTTGGTTGGGCCACATGTCGTGGGCCGAACGGCCCACCACGGGCCAGAACCTGCGGGTCAAAACGGACCCGAACCCACTTCGACACATTTATGCTCTTTTGGCCACAACATTGGCAGAATACGTCCATTTGAAAAGCTGTCAATGGTGATGAAAACCTCAGAGCTATATGGTCCATTTGGTACACCAATCATGGGAATTGGATAATGTTGCCATACGGTCGGGTTGGATCAAGCATGAATCTAATCTAGCTATCGGTAATAAAAGGCTAATAACTTACCCACCAAGGGCCGATTGGCCCACCATCTGTTTCTTTGAGACCCCATTGACATGTTGGTACTATGGGAATCTTTTTCATGGGAATTCATGGTATTGGGATTATCGACCAGCGCCTTGAGGAGAGGACCCTCCCAGAGATGATCAAACATAGTGTGGGAGCCTAGTATCTTGTTGTGACGTGATTAATGAATAGAAATCCAGTTTGGCTCAGCACCGTGCGATCATGTGTAGGTCACACCAAGCGTTCCTGCATGGGTCAACACCGATACATCTGGTGTGTGTCTGCACCAAGCGATCCTGTGTGGGTCCGCATGGATCGATCCTGTGTGGGTCAGCACATAGAGAACCTATGTGGGTCTGATGATATACTATGATTCTTCTTGGGTAAAATAATGATTATGGATCCTTCGTGGGTATGCCACCTTATAGAGTAAGATGATTCAGTAGTTACATCTAATCATCTCTGCTACTGTACATAAGAAATACCTGAAGTGAGCTGAGTTAGTACCTATGTGGTACTTCCCTTCATGGGAATGCCTTGGTGGTATTATTCTGTTTGATGTACATGTGTTTTATTAACCATTGTACTATTCCTTCCTTTGGGTAATAGTTGAGCATTGGACGTTTGGGTTGGAACCTGTGTTTCTTGATGATTTAGATGGGTATACTTGATAACATAGGTATATGTATGGGTATATATCTAAGTAGGATTATCGATTGATTTAATGCCTTGTGGATTATCCTGGTAGATTTTGTGAGACCTTGAGGGTCTGAGGGTCCAGACTGAGTATCGTTATCCTCACCCCGACACAAGATATCCGGCACCTTGTTGTGTTTTTTGTAGACAACATATATCACTGATCAAGGCTGAGGGTACCTGGGCTAGATGGGACACAGAGGTGGACCATATGACATGACAGTATGTAGAGGAGATGTGCGGACGTGGAGTGATGAGGAGGCTATCTATAACTACCCTTTAGGTAGGAACCTCGGAGGACAACCCTATATCTGCCTTCATTTTTCATTAGTTTTATTGTGTTTCTGTTGTACATGTACTATTACTATTGGTATTGTATTACAACACCTTTTTTCTTTCAGCACTCTTCTTTCTATACAGTTTACTTGTGTTCGTATCTTATTGTGTGCTTGGTTGCCTGTGTATACAGGTTATAAAAGAAAATAAGTTCCTAGTTATAGGGGATACACCATTCGATGCAAGTCGATATCCCCTGGCCAATGGATGGCAGGCTTGGTGTAGTCACGTAACGGGCCCCAGTTGATGGGTCATGACACCGTAAAAGAAATATGAGGTGAATATGGAATGTGTCTCACAAAACTAAAGAGTGAGATGGAAATCCCTTACCATTGTTTTCAAATTTTTTTATACAAATTTAAAACTTGTATATAATAAATATGAGATCATTATAATTATACATAGAACTATATATATATCATACAATATATTGTTTACTTATGACCTTTTATTACCAGTTTATTAATAATTATATGTTAAAATCACATTTTGAGTATTAACTATTGTGTTTTTAATGTTTGTTTTTATTTTTTATTGGTTTTCCTATTAACTTGATCAATGTTCCATAACTCATAATATTTCAATAATGATATAAATATCAAATATATATTTATTATATAATTATTTTTAGTATTACTAAATATATATAAAGGGAAAATAAAATACACCAATCATAGAGATGGTAGGTCGTATGTACTCATTAATGTTGTTTCCATATTTCCAAAAATGAAAAAAAATAACAGTAAATAATATATTACCATTAAATTATAATTTATAGTTCATATAAATCACATATATTCAACAAAATAATCTCTATTACCTATCATGTAAAGAGTTATTGAAAAATGAATCACATCTCTTTACAAGGATGTTGTACTCCGTACACACGAATGACCATATTGTATACCCCATTAAAGATAATGTTTGAGGTTATATGAGATATATTATTGAATAGTATTAACTATGATAAAAATTAAATATATATTTAGTTAAATATCTTTATTACCATCCATGTAAAATGTAATATGAAACACATCACATAAATTTGAGGGGTGGTAGTCCACCTTACACATGAGCGATATTATTGTATATTAATCGGTTGAGATGTATATAGGTATATATTTTATTATAATTTTAGAGGTATAAAGTATAATGTGTATCATATATAAACATTAAATATTTATTTATATCATTTTGTTATAGGTGGTGATGGAAAACGAAACACATAGGATCGTGAGGCCGTAGTCCATCATACACATGACTGATTGTTTTTTCCCATTTTATGAATGATGATATGTATATTTGTTATTACATTAAAAAATAACATCATGGTATATGGGAGATATTGGTGTTATTATATTATCATAGTTGATGAATATTTTAAGGTGTAATAGGTTAAATAAAAATAAATATGCATTGTTAAATCAATACATCTTATTTGGACAACAATGTTCTGTTTAACCTAAATCCTTCCTTGTTTGGATTTATGATCTCGAAAATGTATATTGGGTGTGAGGAGAGATTTAATAAAGACATATGTGTAGTTATTGGCTGAAATAAATGGTTTTGGTTGAGTCAAGAGGAGAGGATTATGCGTTTCTTTATACAAGTGGGTGAGAGGACACACATTCAATTTTTGAAAAGAATATATGGTGGCCACATTTTTCAAATGAAAAAAGACACAACAATGGGAAATTAACAAATTTTATAGGCTATATTTTCTAAATATATCCATTTAATGAGTTTTGGACCCGAGTTTATGTAATTTAAACCTTATATATTTAGTTTAATCCCTCAGTAAGCCCATTCTGACCATAACTATTCAAATATATTATTAATGCTTTCATTGTGGTTTATAGTAAAAATAAAGGTTACAATAATATATAATAAAAATTATTATTATTAAAAATATGTAATCCATTTTCCCAAATTCAACTCTCATATGTGGAGAATTTATTTTAAAATTAAACATGTTGAATTGATGTGAAATTTGTTTTCCAAAGTAAAAACGTTCCAAAGTATTAAATGATTTTTTATCAAAATTAAAAAAAAAATTATTAAAATGTCATAAGTCTGATTGAAAAATATATAACTAAATTATTTTTATAAATCCTTCTTATCCTTTTTATTATGTTTTTATATTATTTAAATGAAAATTAGATTTTTAATAAAAAATAGTAATTTTCCCCATTCATGGAAAATTTTATCCTTTCGTTTTATCAAAATTTAATTCTATGAAATATTTTAAATACTTATTTGAAATATGATGTTCATATATTAAAACAAATTATTAAAAAAATATAAATAAAAAAGTATTATAAGTACACAATATGAGATAAAACAGATTTCTGGGAAAAAGATTTTTTAAACATAAATTTTGATTAATTTTATTTCATACATATAAAAAATATAAAATGAATTTTAACATTTTTATGAATAAAAAAATATTTATGAATTTTATTAAAATAATTCAATAAATTTATTTTGAAATTTATTAATATAAAACAAGTTTATGTTAATAAAAATTTATTTTAAGAAAAATATTTCTATAATTTAAAAAAATAAATTTTTTCCATTTCAAATTTATTAGTTACAAACATATAACTTTTAAAAAAATATGTAAACCTTGTGTTTTAATAGTTTAGTTCATCATATTCATAGCAATTATATCAATGGTAAGTTGATAACTATCATGTTAAACAATAAAATTTAAATAGTATTTTATGTTTTTAAATACATGGTGTTGAATGTTATATAACATATTGAAGAAATGAAATTAATTTTTAAAATAAATATTTCATATAATTATCGGGAGTTACAAATTTTTTTTGTTATTCTATTAAAATAATATTATTTAATTTGATAGTTATTTCCAAGTCACTGAAAAACATGGTATTGGTAGGAATTACAAAATTATTAATTATATATATAGGTAATAATAAATAGAAATGTCATAAATAAATTATTAATAATTAATCGCTCAATATTTAGTAATGTTATTTCATTCTTTAAGAATTAATTTTTTTCAAATGGGATTTTATTTTATTTCTATGAGAGGATACTATAACTAATTTCTTAAACATATTTAAATATTTTTTGAAATAAATTTTATCATATTTGAAATTATAAAATCAAAATTAATCTTAATTTTATTTTTAAAATAATTTCAGAAATGAATTGTTTTTCTATAAAAGGGATGACTAATTTTCTGAGATCATTTTTTTCAAAGATTTATTTATTTCCTATTAATTATATTATTTATTTAATGAAAAATTATTTATATATAATCAATAATCCAAATATATTTATTTGAATCAATATTATGGATTAACATGGTATAAATGCATTTACCCACATAAAAATACAGTTTTCTAAAAAACATACTTCATTGTGTTATATGATATTATCTAAAATAAATTTATTCCACTTATATAAAATAAATATTGAAAATTGGGTTACATGTTTGGAATCTGGATGTCCAATTTTTGGTTAAATATTTCCCATTATATTTTAGTCAATCTGAATAGTATACAATGTAGTTTTTATTTCCATGGTAAAGGAAAATTGAGATAATTTTTTTTAAAAGTAATGATAAAATGGATAAAATTTATTCAATTACATTACCCTTTTCTTTTTTAGGATCTTATTTTATCCATTATTATCCAAACATTAAAATTATGACCTTTCATCCACAGTTCATTTATTTACACCTTTAAAATATTTATGTTAACAAGAAACCCAAAATGCCACTTTTATTCTTTGTACATATATGATATTTTTTCACCAAGATACAAAAAGAATATTTTCAATTCTAAATGATTATTGAAAAATTTAATTATTTCTTTTAGATTGTAATTAATTTTATAATCATTATTGATTAAAAAAACCTTAAATAATTAAGTATCATTGGAACAATGTGTATTATAACTAAAGAGAAATTAATTAAATTATTTTATGAATTTTAATGATAATATGTTTTTGGTTATATAAGTTTTTTCATGAATTTATACTATATATGTAAAACATTAGATATGTTAATAAAATTTATATTGAAATACCATTTCTGTAATTTGTTTTTCAAAGTGAAATTATGTTGAGAGTTATTAAACCGACATTCATAGTTTTTATATGAAGTAATTTTTTAATAAATTATTAAAAAAATATTAAAATAATATAATTTGGATTATAAATGTTTAATAATTTAAAAACTTACCAATTTATGAGAATATTGTACACTTATAAGTATGATTATTAACATATGATATTCAAAAAGTTAGTATCATGGTTATGGATAATATTGGTTAACCAAGGGGTTAAACTAAAAGATGTGGTTAAATTTTTTTATCCAAACCATTAAAAATTTTATCAATGGATGAAATTAATACAATATAATCATTATATATTAAGTCATGTAATTTTTTATCCAGTTAACATGAGTAATTCACTTATTACACTATAATATTTCTTGTATTTCCAAAAATTCCATTAATTACAGTTTATATCAAATACTATTTTATTAAATGATTTAGAATTTATAAAAACCAATCATAAGCATATTAAAATTTAAATATTATCATATTTGAACTATGTTACATTTATAAATCAATTTACCTTTTATTGTATCATTTTTAAAACTTCTGAGTGATAAATCGATATATTGGTGATTTTCATAAGAGTTATTGAGTGGTTAAAGAAAAGAGATATTTGTAAAAGAAAATATGTAAAAATTTTATTATATTATATTATTTATACTAATACACATATTATATTTTAATTATTTCACTTTTTATCAATAATTTTATTAAAAACAATATATATAATCATAATATATTACGATATTCGTAGAGTTCCCCTCCCCGCACTTATAAATGGGAACTACATATCCTTTAGTATTCAATATTATTTTTTCCTTATAAATCTTAAAATAAATACCTTAAAATCAGTTTATATTCATCCACCTTATCCTATATCTTTTTTTCTTTTGGGAATACAATCCATTCGAGGATTATGATATCTGCTAAAGAAGGATTCCCAACAATGGGGTATAACTCTTGACCAATTATTTTCCAAATTTTTTTCTTATTATAACTCCATAAAATATAAGGTAACCATTATAATATATTGATTATATTTTATAAAATAAAATTAATTTCTATTTTGGGTAATTAACAACCATTATCCAATTTCATCCCATCTATTAGGAATTAATAATGTCACTCATTCGTACATGTGGACTACCACCTCCATGAAATGATGTGATTCATTTTTTACATATGATTTAAATGAATGGAAATAAATATATAATTAATGAATATATATTATATATATTATATTATTATTCATATATAAAATTTGGTTATTTTTTATTATTCTTTTATCACATCCTTAGAAAAGTAAAATCTTTGTTCTTATTTATATATTGAATACCACCTCCATGAATATTATAATTCATCTTCAAATATCTATTTCTTATCGATGACACTGAATATATATAAATAAAATATAAGAAATTTTTATAATTATATAAATTTTATAGATTATGGAATATTGAATAAATTAAAATTTCAATTACTTTTGAACTAAAATGCTCTCGAAAAAAAATGTGTTCATCACCTGGAACCATTATTTTAATAAAAAATTGTTGAAAATTTGGTGATTTGATATTATAATTAAATATTATATGGTATAATAAATTTTACCAATCATTTTTAAAAAATTTATTTATTTAAAATTTATGTTTCATTGAATATGATGAAATATGTGTGTTGAGGTAATGGATTTATATGATCCGTACATAATAAATATATTTAATTATTATTATCATCTGTTCATTTAAATATAACATGTGTTTTATCTTCATTTTTTGATCTTTAGGTACTCAGTATACTGATAAAATGTTTTTATGAAAAATCGACTACGTTTTACAATTTAGTTGGAAATATTTTTCTTCAATATTAATGTTTTCATTGAAATTTTTTGAGTATTGTTTTGTATATACTAATATGATTTTAATGTCATTATTATGCATGTTTTTTCATTAAAAAAATTTTAACAGAATAATATTTTTCTTTCGAATGACTTACATTAAATTTTTGTGGAAATTTTAAAAGAAGTCATTGTTTTTATATACACTAAATAAAATAAATTTCATATCATTATAACCACATGAATATTTAAATATTATATTAAATTTTTAATGCTTTTATTCAATTAAAATTTTCCCCATAATATATATGAATTTTTTATACGTATGTTATTTAAAAATGAAAATTAAATTTTTTTCATGAAATATTCCAACGATATTTTAGAGAAATTTTTTACTTATGATAACTTCCTTTTATATTACATATATGTTACTAGGGATATGATCCAATGATATAATACTTATTATCTATCTACATTTTTTATTATTATCATGATGATTCATTAACAAAACCAATTTTTTTAATGGTGTATTTGATAATTATTTTATTAAATATTTATGAAACCAGTATTCTATCAATAGATTATGATATGATGATAAGTTTTATGTTTTCTGATCTTTTGGAACACATATGTATGACTCTTATTATGTGATTTGTGGTATCATAATTTTATATCCCTATAATTAATAATGTACTATTTTTTATCCTGATATATAAGTATAATAAAAAGTTTGATGATCTTGATGTACTATTATAAAAAATAGATTTTCTTGATCAACTATGAGAAATAGTTTGGGAAGCCTCACCTTTTATAAATGGAAAAATAGTATTTATGACTGATCTACTATGATTTTATGGGCATGGTAGTAAAGTTTTATATATGAAATTGTTTATATACCTATGAGTGTGATACACTTTTATGAAATAAACTTATGGTCCATTATTTTATTATGGTGATTTATAACTATCATGATTTATTTATTTTAATATGATAATTTTTATTCAATGATTCATGTTATAGATCTTTGGGATATTGGTTATGAACTTTTTATGTTGTGTCCATGATATTATATTGTTAGAATTATCTTATTATTTCACATGTTCATCAATTTATATTTCACGCATTTACACTTACACCAATTTAAATATAACCTTTTATTTTGATTCATATACATACGTTATGATGAAATATTTTAAAAATGATATGGAATAAAATGTTAAAATTGAAAAGAACATTATGATTGTTGATAAACAAGTTAGCTAAAAAATATGTTTATTTATTTTCTCTCCAAATACACAAAACCGTTATTATTCATGAATGTATCCTAATGCTATTTATTCAATATTAATAAAAAATAATGAAACAATGAGATGTGAAAATATTGTTGGATCGAAATGGATATGAGATAGAAAAAATAAAATAGGGGTGAATTTTATTTTTGAAAAAACACTATTATAATCATTATCTATGGTTATTAGTTTATTAGAATATAAACTAAAACAATTCACAATTCCAAATAATAGAAAACTAATTATAGGGCTGAATCATTTTCTGATCATATGATTCCATTGGTAATAAAATAATAGGCATTGGTTTGAATTCTAATATTAGATTTTTTTCATGTTAATATCATTATACCATATAGTGTATTGAGTCAATACTAGAAATTATAAACTGTGACTGAAACAATTACAATATAAACAAATACAAATTAAAAGTATAAATAAAATGATTCTCATTCTATTACAATAAGTAGTTTAAATGTATAAGGTATTACCATTATTTTATCCCAAACATTAGGTTATCATTTAACCTAAGACAACAGGTCTATACTACGTACACCAAGAAGACCCTGATATGATGATAAAAATGTCTACCTTTTTATCCCCACAAGCCCTTCAATTTACAAGTAATAAACAGTTGTATATATTATCCACTTGAAATCCATTGATATGATGACCCGTCACACTGTCTTTCTAGCCCTAGTAGCCCTTGATCATTATCACTTGATAATACGCACAAAAAAACAATGTAGTTATTGAAATAAAAAAATTGAGAATGATCCATAAAAATTTTGTAATTTCAAGGATTTCACACGAAGCATGAGAGAAGTCTAACAGTCTCTCTATAGAATTTTGATGAAGTTAAAATTATTTTTTTCTTCAAATGACTTATTATTTATAGGCCTCAGGTTCCAATGGTCTTATTTATTCCAACGACCATATTTCTATGGATAATTCAGAGGGACTTAGACACCTATCATTATAATTGTCCTATTGAATCAGAAAACATGACATCATTTTTATTAGTTTATAATTAACTCCATGAATTTTTTTTGATTAAAACAATAGACAAATAAAAATGATAACATAAGTATGATTGATATAAAACATGTGATTTGACCAAAGAATGAAATCATATATTTTATAAAAGTATAATACTTGTATGATTAATAATTATTTTCAATACAAATATAATTCCAAATTCTTATTTGATTCAAAATGGGTATGATGCACATTTTTATTATGATGGTCAGAGTCAGTATGACAAACAGATTGGGTATAATGGTCAGTATTAATATGATAAACAGAGTGTGTACGATGAAATAGTGAGTATGATAAAGTAGTGAGTATGTTGAAATTGAAACTGTATTCAACGTAAACCCTTTATTTTAGAATTGAGAAAAATAAGTTTTGGGATTTCCAAAAAATATTAATGGACAAATAAGTCTTTTGACTTATCAATCTACCCCTTTTTGGAAAACACTAATCACAAATTAAAACTATAATTACATACTCATCTCCCCCTATGTCATGAAAACTCTTCTGAATACAGAAATGAATAAAAAAATCGCCAATGGGTATAGACTTTCCAAATGATTTTTTTTCATATATCTTTTACATGATTTTCATATTTCATTTATTTAATGTATATAATTTTATTAAAACAATATAGGTTCACCCATATGGGAATCTACCCCTTTTTTAAACATTATCCCTTTTTATTTTAAAAAACAAGGTATTTAATCTTTTATATCCTGAAATTGTTAAAGGTAAAAAGTATTAAAAACAATAGAAATGCCAACAGAAAGACCATTGAATTTTCAAAAGTTCAAACAAAAATTAAATGACAATCATGAATGAAAAAATACAACCAAAAATTAATTTATTTTCTATTTATTATTATTTCTTAATAAACTCATGTAGAATAGCCTTAATCTTATTTATCTCTTTCTTTTCTTTTGAGATACTAACACCATGAGATTTGGGATAATCTTGTTGGTCTGAAAATAACTGATCTTGGTTTTTGATGGTGTCATCTTGGATTCTGATCACTTTTTTAAGAGTAACAATGTGATCCTATGTATTATTATTTTATTCATCCAATATGGTGTTTCTCTTCTTTAACAATACAATTTCATAATTGAAATATGAAAACTTCAAAAACTCTTACTAGAAATCATTAAACTAATCCTGCAACTCGTTCACTGAATGATCATTAGCACCAAGGGTTTTTGGAATCTATTTCAATCTCTCAATTGTTTCCTTATCATGATTATGAAAAGAAATAGAAATATCACTTGAACGAATCATTATGTCTCAATTGAATCCACAGGTTTGTTTAACAAACTCTAAATTTTGGAGGACTATTTGGGTATCGTGTTATAATTATTCTTATAAAAAATATAACTATCAATAAAAAAATTTTGATCAGCCTCCACTGATATCTCATTTATTCTAAGCTATCTTACATAAACTAATTTGTTACATTGATTCTCTATGATAAAATCAATCATTCCTTCTATTCTGGTAATGTAAGGAATAATCTTCCCAATCCTTCTTAGATCATGGACAATGTAATCAAATTTCATGAGGAAAATAGTGTGTTATGAATCTATGTCTTCATCATATGATTCAGTTTCATTTGATCAACATGAGTCTTTATTAGTTTTTTACCATTTTCCTTTATATTTTTCTTTTTCATCTCTATCTTCTTAAAAATAATCAATCATGATAATTAATATCTAGTCATGGGATATTTCATCCATTTTCATGACCAGATAAGGATGTATTTCTAATTGAGATTCCAGAGATTGTACTTGTGCTTGATCGGCATGAGAATTCAGTTGTTGAACTCCATCACTCTATTTTTTAAGATGATGTTATTCACTAAATTTATTAAAACATTGAATATATTTGATAATAAATTCATCTTCCTCTTTTTCTTCTTCACCTTCCTATTGTGAACCTAATTTAATTAAATCTAGCACTTTTTTTAACCCTTTCTCGGGAATGGAATGTATGATCAATTCATGTTCTATTTCACTTTTCAGTTGGGAACATTCTTATAAAACACATTTAAGTATCTTGGTGACATAAAAATGCTCAACTTCTCTTTTCAAAACTTTGATCTTCTTCTTCTCATCCTGTAGGGTATGTTCTGTCCCTATTTTTCAGCTAGATCTTCAGCTGGGTCAAGATCAATCTGAGGATCCCATTCTTTTATTTGTGATTTATCTATTCTACACATGGCTACAACCTATTTACTATATTTTCATTTATTTTTATAATTTTCACCGATTTGAGGATATTTCTATTGAGAAACTATAAATAATGGATCTTATTTTACTTGATGTGGTGGAAATTGATTTGGTATTGATTCTCGCCCATCTTTGACTAAATATTTTGATTCATCATAAAAATTAATGTTTAATTTTATGATTGTATCCTTACTAATCCACGATCCATTCAACACATTCAATTCCCCATTCACTATAAGATTCCAGAATATCAAAAATTAAAAAATAAACATTTTATGATTGGTTGGATACAATATTGGATAAGTCTTAATCAGTCCAGACATCACATTCCTAATTGTTTCAAAAATGTAACCCAAGAGATGTACATTTCTCATATTCACATGATCATCTATCAAAAATATATCATAAATCGTAAGAGTTTCTCGATCCCATTCCAGAGAATAAGAAAACCTTGCATTCATAGGGTGATATATCAATTGTCTATAGAGATATGGGAAACCATTATTTTCTTCATTCGTATGAAAGAGTGACTTTTTAGCTTTTTCATTGTTAATATTACTGAATTTCTCAGGTAACTTATGAGACAGA
This sequence comes from Viscum album, assembly GCA_963277665.1. Classification (NCBI taxonomy): domain Eukaryota; kingdom Viridiplantae; phylum Streptophyta; class Magnoliopsida; order Santalales; family Viscaceae; genus Viscum; species Viscum album. The sequence continues at coordinate 20,811,725 of OY728120.1, read as the reverse complement.
AAAAAGGATTCACCTTCAATAAAGACATTGATAATGTGTACTACTTATTTCATAGAAAAAATAAATTTTTTTTCATACGTAGAAAAATTTATCATCATATCTGAGTCAAATGTTAATGTATTATAGAATTTTCTGACCACTTCTACAAGAATCAGATACTGATATATAGGTTTCTCGAAACAATGGTGTTCCTAGCCTTAAAAAATGATCTTTTTAATCGACAGATCAAAACAATCAAAGAAATCATTATTAAAAAACTTTTCTATGAAGAAATAAATTTATGACAATGTCATTGAAGAATTATCAATATAATTACTTATAGAATACTGAGATATAAATATGATCGATGAAAAAAACAATTGTACTGAGAATTAAGAGTAGGAGTAGAGCATCACTGAGTGATATTGAAGAACTTGCGTGGGTTGAGGAGGGGATCCCTATTTAATGATGAATTTGGGGGATAATTGGTCTTATACATTAAATATTAGAAGATAAGGGATCCAACAGTAGGGATTAAAATAATTTTTTAAAGAAAAATAAAAAACTTCTTAATTTTGTTTAAAAACATAGAAACAATAACATAAAATAAATGTGATATAAAAGTAAAATAGAATGTACATGTTTAATATTTCAAGTGAGTTATTGCTATTCTTCTATTATGAAAGTAATAACATAATAAAATACATAAAAGAAATAGACATAATATTAAAATTGAATACAATTAAATTTCAAACCAATAATAAAGAATGTGAATAAACTCAGATGTCAATCTGATGGAAAACAAATCCAATACCCAAGGTTTCTATATAGATGGAAAAAAACCATTACCATTGGTTATCAAGATAATGGAAAATAATTTCAATTCAACGGATTTTCATGTCAATAGAAAAGAGTCAATACCATGATTTTCCTAGATGATGGAAAACAAGATTAATACCATTGGTTCTCAATACGATGGAAAGCAATGTTAATTCCATGGGTTTTCAATATGATAAACTAGATTTTTTAGACTGATTTGAAACAAAATCATTATTCTAGGTTTTCAAACTGATAAACTAGATTATGTTATACTGGTTTGAAAAAATGTCATTAGTGTAGTATACTGAGATTATAAACTAGATTTGTTGATACTGATTAGAAACAAAGTCATTAGTCGAGGTTGTTAATATGATAAACTGGACATTATCAAACCAATCATATAGTGCAAAAACCTGATATAAATTGTGTGAAATATATATACATGTAAAGGAATTTAATAAAAGTGAAGTTGAAGGACAAAAAACAATGATAAATAAAACAACTAATTAAATTAAGAATAAAATATAACTATGAAATAATTATTTATGTAAAAATAAAAAACATAACATAAATTATAAAGAATATACAAATATGAAACAAAAAAAATTATAAAAAATACATAAAACCAATAATAAATGACTAATGTTCTCCCCCTAAGAAGTGGAGAATATAATTGTAAGGAGATTTTAAAAACATGAAGTAGATGAAGATAATTATTTTACATTAATCATTTTTAGTTACTGTTTAATATATTCAAATCTATCAGAAGGTAAGGGACTTTCAAAAATATCATCAAGTTGTTTTGAATTCTAATTAATTTTAAAATTATATCTTTTTTTGTGTGTGGTCCCTAAGGAAGTGATGCATAATATTTATGGGTTTTTCACAAGAGTGATGTTAAGGTTTTTTACATATATAAATGGAACTTGTGTTATTATACAATATTAGAGTTTCAATCGAACTAATTCCATAGTCTGTGAGTGTGGGTTTCATCCACAACACTTTAGCACAATAACTTTTAGTCGCCACATATTCATCATCATTAGTAGAGAGTGCAACTTAGTGTAGTTTTCTTGCAAGACCAAGAAACTAAATAATCTCCAAGGAAATGAAAATTTTTATATGTACTCTTTCTATCCATTCTATAACCACAAAAGTCAGCATCAAAAAAAAATTCATTTCAAAATCATTTACAGTAGAATATTAAAGGCCTAAATCCATGTTTCCTTTTAAATACCAGAAAATTGTTTTCATAGATTTTAAATGAGATTGTTTTCGATTTTCTTAATATCTAGCACATAATCATACATAATACATTATGTCTTTAGGAATGGTTGTTAATTATAGTAAACATTCAATTAGAACACTAAAAGTTGTTTGATAAACTGTTTTCCTATATTCAACAAGATCAAGGGTGTTTTATGTTCCAATGGGTGTACTAATACATTTATTGTTTTTTGTATCAATATTTTTTAGTAATTATTTGATATAATTATGTTGATATATATATATATATGTAGCTTTTGGTTTTTGAGAATTTTGAAAACCAAGAAAAATTTTTAATTCACACATCATAATCATTTAAAATCATACTTCATTATATTTTCATGTGAATCTATTAAAGACCTTTGATTTGATTAAAAAATTATGTCGTCAACATAAAATTTAACAATGAAAATATTTTTTATTCTTTATATATAAAATGAGTTGGATCATATGATCCCTTAATGAAATTGTTTTGAAAAAAAATCATGTTAACCTATCATACCATGCTGGAGTGGTTATTTATGTCCATATAGGGCCTTGGTATGATTGTAAAAATATTTAGGATGTTTTTTATATTCAAAACAATGGGGTTGGTCTACATAGACATCCTCCTATACATATCAATTAAATAAACCATACTTGACATCAAATTAATATATTTTTTAAATTAAATAATTCTGCAAAGACTTATATAATTCTAATATAATCGATTCTTGCTACTAGAGCATTGGTTTCATTATAATCAAAGCCTTCTTATTTATAATATCCTTTTGCAACGTGTCTAGAATCATTTCTATCAATGTTACCATTTTTATCGAATTATTTTCTCAAAACCCCTTTTACTCTAATAACAATTTTATCCTTATGTTTTTTAACTAATTTCTAGTCATTATTCCTTTAAAATTCATTTAGTTTATCATACATTGCCTTTATCCAACCCACATCACCTAAAACCTAAATTTGAGTTTTATGTTGAAATTGAGATAGAAAAGAAATATGTTCTATTTCATTTCTTAATGAATTCCTAGTCTTTACTGGTAGTATTAAATCACCGATGACGTTTTCACTTTTCACTGGGATGATTCCTGAGTAAAAATTTATTGGGGTGTTTTAAAACATTCTTATCAACATAATGTAGAATATTTTTTGTTCTAAATGTCTTAAATTAGTTCTTGAGAATTTACAATGTTTTAAGAATCTTCTATCAAATGATTATAATTTGTTTTCGAAAACACTTCAGAACAAATATTTTGAGGAATCATTTAATACAAAAGGATATGATTCGTCAAAATTAATATTTATTATTTCTTTGTTAACAAAAGTGTGTTTATTAAAAACTCTATATTCTTTAGATGTCGTGGAATAACCTAAAAATATTCCTTTATAAATATTAGGTTCAAACCTATGTATGTTATCATTTTTATTAAAATTAAATACTTTGCAAACAAATACTATGAAGTATGAGACATTGGGTTTTTGTGCTTTCCACAACTCATAAGGAGTTTTTTTATGAAAATGTTGAATCAAAACATGATTTATTGTATAAAAAGAAGTGTTAACTCCTTCTACACCCTTCATCTTGATATCTTTTTCAATAAAGTTTCTCTTTCCAGTCATGTACCATAAACATCCATTATCCATGTAATATGTATTTTATTTTTTCTTGTTTTTTTCCTAAAAAAAACAATTAAACTTTTGGAATCCAACTTGATTGGATTTGATAATGTTAGAAAAAAATGTATTTTAAATACAAATTTATTTTGAAAATTGTGTTTTGTGGAAACCCAAAGATTTTGTTTTATTTAAATAAAAATATTTATTTTAATTATCACCAATTTGACTCATAATGGAAAATGGGGCATTTATATGAACAAAAGTTTTATTTTTAAAAATGGGGTTTGAATGGGTGTAACCCATTCTAGGATTATTCCTACGAGGTATTATTATAGAATAAATCTTATTAAAATATTCTTTTCCAAATGTAAAATTAGATAATAGTTTCTTCAATGAAATGATCTTAGATTTTATTCGGATAAACAAATTCTTATCATCATTCGTATTAAATTTAGAAATATGTTTTTCTTCTAAAATAGTTTTCTCTGAAATTATATTATCAAACTCAATAGAATGGTTATTTTTTTCATAATTCACTCTATAAATGTTTCTCGAAAAAAATTCAATATCATGAGTTTTAGAATCATGACATTTAGAGGGATCTAATAATTATCTTATTAAAATGTCAATCCTAGTATTTTCATTTGGATGATACATTGAAACATTACAATTTTTATTTACTATAAGTTTAAAAAATCTGTATACTTATTTATAAGAAGGTAAATAACAATCATTATCTAATGAGGATGTTTCGTATATAGATGAATGTCTTTTATCGTGATAATTGTAACTCCAATACATATAATTTAGAGATTCAGAACTATGTACCATGATAAAGAGTTTTTGCAAGGATACCAACATTCTGGTAATTTAAGGTATCACTATCAGAAAAATCATCAGAATAATCACATCCACTAGAACTGTAGGAGTCATTTATATTCAATACGTTCTTTCCCTTGTATTTCTTGTATTTATTTTTATTCTTAATTGAATTTATTTCTTTTCTATGCATTATTTTTAGCATAGGGACATCAAGTTAAATGTGTCCTGCACTTTTACATTAAAAGCATGTGACCTAAGAATAATTATTCTCCAGGATACCATTGTAAGTATTTTTTAATCTATTTTGGAAGAACTTCATTCCAAGAATTTTATTCATTCTTCTAGAAATATCTTGAATACCATTCTCTAACTGCTTAGTATCAATTGAATCGGATAAGACGTCAACCTTTCTCTTTAAAGACTTGGATTTCAAAGGTGATTGATACTTGCACGGATATGATATAGTAGTGAATGTTACTCCATCATTCTTCATTTTCACATTCTCTCCATCAATCTTAAGTCTTACTTTATATTATATTAATGTTCCAAAGAGATCATCAATAGTAAGATTAGTAATATTTATAGACTCATCAACTATGTTCCTCTTGGATTCTTATTCATTTGTTCTAATGTCTAGGATCTTCTTCAACTAAAACATCATCGTATAAAATTTTCTATCCTATAGAATTAATAATGTTATCAGTCTTCATTAATCATTGTTGGAAATTAAAGATAAGTTCACCATTTGGAAATTCAAAAACATGATAGTTAGATCTTAGCATAACTCTTCTTTTTTCAACTATATTAGAAGTCCCAAAAAGTGTAGTTTCTAATTTCTTCCAAATGATATTTTCAGCATCACATAATGAGATTTGACTATAAATATTTCTGGTCATAGAACACAATAATGTATTGAGTACCTTATATTTTAACTAATATTCATGTTTTTCTTGGGCTGTAATAGTTTTATCTTCATTAATGGGCATCATATATTTACTAGTGAGAATTATGAAGTTATCTACACTAGTATTTAAGACAAAATTATTCATTTGATCTCTCCAATATTCAAATTCGTTGCTATTAAATCTTGGTAATAATGAACGATTAATATTGTCAATTGAACCAAAATTCCCCATGCCTACAATTATAATTCAACCAAATCCTTTTTCAACAAATAATAGTTACTGTATTAAGAAATATAAAAAATCAAAGTAAAAAACATACAATGCTTTGGAAACCCTTATATGATACCTAATATTGGATTAAAATGGATATGAGATGGAATAAATACAAGATGTGGTGAATTTTATTTTTAAAAATTTTCTATTATATCCTTTTAGAATGGTTCTTAGTTTAATACAACATAATCTCAAGCAATTAACAATGCCTCTTAAAAGAATAAAAATGATCAAACTGAGTCTCAGTGCAATGATATGATACCACCGGTAAAGAAACAACTGTAATCAGGTTGAATAAAAATATCATAGCATTTAAAGTGTAAATGATTATACCAACTATCATATAGAATCAATACTAAAATCTATAAAATGTAATTGAAACAATTACAATATAAAAGAATACAAATAGAAAGATGAAATAAAAGGATTATCTATCTATTTTAAAATGTTGTGGAAAAGTAAAATGTATTACAATTATTTTATCCCAAAGAGTAGGGTATCCTTTCTCCAAGGATAATAGATATGTCTTACCAACATCGCTAAACCCTCAATATGATGATTGGTTTGTCCATCTTTCTATCCCTACAAGCCCTCGATTTTGCAGGTAATCGTCACCTCTGCCTTTCAAACACACAAAATACATTCATACGATTATCGGTCGCATTGTCTACCAATAACTACCATCACTCAATTGTTATCACTTGATCATATGCATAAAAAAATCACTTATTGAAATTAAAAAAACTAAGAAAAATTAATTCACATTTTGTAATTTCAAGGCATTCTCATGAAGCTGGAAAGAATTCACACAGTTTCCCTCTAGAACATGGAAGAATAAAATGTTCTTATTTCTACATCAAATGACCTCCTATTTATTGGCCACAAGTTCCAATAGTTTCATTTTCTTAAATTTTCATGTTTCCCCAGAATATTCGAAGGGACATAGACTCCGAGCATTATATCATTAATATTGTAACAGAAAACACAACCTCTTTTTGATTAGATTATATCTAACTGAGTGACATAATTTTGATTAAATTAATAGAAATATGAAAATTATAACATAAGTATGATTGATATAAAACATTTATTATGTTAAAATAATGAAAACATGCATGTGATAAATGTATTACATGATTATGATTAATATCACTTGTCAGTATGAATATATTGAAAGATATTTATGTGATTCAAAGTGGGTATGACCACATTGTGAGTATGATGGTCTGAGTAATTACGACAAATATAGTGTGTATGATGGTCATAGTCAATATGATAAACAAATTGGTTACGAATAAATACTGAGTATGATAATATAGTAAGTACGGTAAAATATAAATTCTATTTAATGTAAATCTGGTTTTTGAGAATTTGGTAATAAGAGATTTTATATTTCAAAAACAAAAGTTATATAAGTTCAAAGAAGTCTTTTGACTTAAAAAATATTGGGTCACTATATACGTTTCGATGGACTATATTCTTAATTATAAATAACTAATATTAATAATATTTTATTTATATGATCTCTATTATATGACGAATAATTCATTTCATCAAGGTTAATTATGATTAAATGTATAAGTCCTAAGAAAAAACCATAACAAGAAAATTATTATTTAGGACTGAAAGAGGATTATGTCTCAAAATATTTGTCTCCATCCATAGCACATGCATTGTATCCAAAATTATGAGTGTTGAATTCCTATTCAATAAAAAAAATTCTTTATTAAATTTTTTATTTAGAACGTAATATTTTTTTTTTAGTTAAAACACCCTTCAAAACCCATTTATGACACACTCCAAGACATTCATAAATAATCCATCCAAAATGGATGAATTTTCTATAGTGTACACTTATAAGTGATTTTTCATGTTTTAAAACATATGTTTACACTATTAGAAAATATTCTCTTTGGTATAATTTGATTTCTCATTGTAATTATATATAATAATATTTAATTTCTATGTTATATACTCAATAAATAAAAATAAATTATTTGAATGTAATAAAATCAGGGTAATTAAATTTAAATTTAGATTCATCAATATTTTTTTCCATTGAATATATTCAAAAATTATTATCTAATATCAAATTTGTTTATAAGAAACCAATAATACCCTACATTTATCTCCACTTCCAAAAAAACAAATGAAAAAACTCTTTATTTTAGTATATCCAAAATAACTTTTCATTAATTAATCAGAAACTTATGGAGTCTTTATATTATGGAAAAGGAAATAATACACATTATAACGGTTCATTTCCACTCTACGCATTTACTATTTAATGTTTTTTTAAAAAAAATCCTTTCCATTTTAAATGAATTAATAAATTATTATTGTGTATACATTTTATTAAAACATATTTATGTCATTATTACCATGTGTTAAACACTTTATATAAAATATTTTCATTGGGAAATATTAGTTTATAATCAAGATATCATCATAGAGAATGAAGTTATGGGACAGATCTAAAAAGGATACTTTTTCTAATAGTGGGGTCACTAAACCACTATGTAATTTTAATTGAAGGATTAAATATTTTTTTATTTATCTAATAAGTCTTTTCAGAGTTCCTACATTGGTTTCCACGTCTATGGTAATATATTCGATTAGTACATAGAAAATTCATTCAAACAACAATCATTGTTAAAATATAGATTTATAGAGTTATTAATATCATGTACTGAAAATATTAACACATTAATCTTATATTTTTCAATAAATATTATCCAATAAGATACCGTAGACATCATTCAACATTAAATTTTCCTGATTTTTTCATATATCACTCAATCAATGTTTAACCCTAATAATTGATTCCATGTTATAATTATTTATATTATTTAACAATGTATGAATTATATAAAAATATATGATAAGTGATGTGTGTTCTTAATATTATATATCCCACAAATATAGTGGCTAATGATTAATATTTATAAACACTTAGTAATGATATTTTTATAATTATCTATAACTGTATAAAACAGTATATATAAGATTTGATAATAGTTTCTTTGAAACCATAGTGATGAACCTTAGTAATATGTTTATAATATACATTTTCATTCTTTAATTATGTATAATGTTAATTTCTAATGATACTATTTTTTAAGGTTATTTAACAAAATTTATGATGTTATATAGAATAATTCTCTTTAACATCCCATTATATTTAATTGATATCCCATCATCAATCATTAATCAAACCCATTCTATTTTAATAAATCCATTATTAATGAAGAGATTTATGAACATTAGGAGGTCACTAATTATTTTGGTAGAAGATTATAACTATAAACTAATATTATTTTTTAAATTAATATATTATATACCCAACTCCCAATGACACAAAATTTATAATTTTCGAAAAAAATTTATTATGTGTTTCTTCAACATATAAATGTAAATTATAATATTCCAACACATATTCTTGGACTCCATGTCTATAAAATATTATTTCTTTGTTTTATATTAATTAATTGATGAGTGTTAGGGTATATTGGAGGATTAGGATATTCCAAAAGATGAAAAATTACAATTAGATTATGTAAATGAGTACAATGTTTCTTGATGGTTAGATAAGTTTCTCTATAAAAATCACTTATATTGTTCTTATATTTTATCTTTTGATGTTCTTGATTCTAATTGTTTCCTCATTATGATGTTTTATTCTTGATTTAAGAATTATGTGATGGTTTGGGATAGATTTATTGTGTTTATAATTTTTTTTATTCTAAGAGGAGATATTATAAGTAGAGTACATAATATAAATGAATCCTCAGAAATATACAATGGAATTTTTTATTCTTTCAACTAAAATATTTTTTGACTACTTCATTCTATAACATTCCTATTTTTAGGATTTTGTCCACATATTCTACTTATCTTTCGTCTAATTTGGTTATTGAAACTTACATTAATGGAGTAATGTTATGATGAACCAATATAGTAATGACATGATGAGAAATTTGAGCATTTTTTGATATAATATATGTGAAAACTATCTACATTCTTTAAATGAATGTAGGTGTCTTTTGAAGGGACTTACTACTCACCATAAGAAGATCTTCAAACATCATTCCCTTTTTACTTTGCCTCTTATTTTGTACATTTCATGTGTCATTATATCTAATGGATAAAAAAATGTTTCTTCATTTTGTATATTTGTTTCCATATTGTCACTAATTTTAATGTGATAATTTATTTTTCAATATTCACAATATTTTGTAATAAACGTTGAAATATTTTCTTATTCCTTTGAAACTACATACATGATTAGATATTAGTATAACATTTTAATATAATGAAATTGTATATCCATATATTTAATATTATTTCATTAATTAATATTAATTTAAGATAAAACTTTTACACAGAGGGATGGTACTAAGTGATTTTTTTTGTATAATGTTAATGATTATATTGATCAAAATTAGATTATATGGTATCATATTTTCATTAATCTTTTGTTTATTCATTTAAAAGATGTATTACCATATAAATACCAAGGATTTTAGTGGTCTCATATCCTCTAGATAATAAAAATAGAAATATATATTACATTTAATGCATCAATATCTCATTCCCTTAGTACAAGTGGCATAAGTATATGTATGTATATGATATATGTTTCTGGGTCATGTTTTATCATCTTAATAGATATGTTTACATTTAAAATTAACACCTATTGAGACTCTACATTGATAAATATATTATTTATATATATAAATTATTAAATTTAAATTCAGTTTTTATAAAATGGAACTCTAATTGATAAACTAAAATAATCAAAAGAGAACATCAATTTTTTCCCTAATAGGGAATGTATCTAATATCACTAGATATTTTTTAATAAAAAAAGGTTATAAAAATACTTTTTCTCAAGTGGTATACATATTGGTTCCCCTTTGAAATTGATGTTTTTCTCTCTAATAGATATTATATAATGTCTATTTGTAATAGTGATATTAATTGTAACAATAATTATAATTTTACCTTATTAAGATAAAATCTATACTCAGTCCCCTTGATCAGGGTAGATGTAATGAAATTAAATCTACTAGATGTGGAATATACTTTGTTGAGATTTCTCTAAATAATTTTTTTCAATGGTCTTTAGAAAAGTAACAAGACTAATGTGATGAGCCCTTTATAAAAGATGTTTTAAAAGGTGACGATATACCTCATGAACATACTATGGCTCATAATAAAAATAATATTAAGATATTTCTATCAGAAACATTATTCTAAATGAAAACAATATTTCAATTAATAAAAATGTAATTCTATTTTTAAAAAATAACAAATTCTTATTATACCATAAATAAAAAAATAATCAAATTTATAAGTGATATTAAAATAAATATAATTAATTAAAATATATATATTCACTTTTTTTATTTGTTAGGTAGTAATTAAAATCAATATTTGAATTTATTTTTGTATTACTTTATTTTTATTTTATTCTAAAAAGTACGATTCCCCTTTATTTAAATTTGTTTTTAAAAAATTTTAGTCATATATTATAATAAATGGGATCATTTCCCTTTGGTAATTCCCATATTATATTTGAAATAATCCAATTCCAAAAAATATAATTTTTTATGAATATATCCTTATATTGACTATCAAATCCACCTAATACTGTTATGATATCTCTTTTTTATGTGTCATCATTTAAGGAAAAATTTAAATGTCAATATTATTTTCTCATTAGTGACATCCCATATTTTTTAAATTGAAATTACACTTGTGTTATAAAGCATGATCAAGAAAAATGTACTCATTTAAACAAAGCCTAATTTTTTTTGTCTTGTCTATACTAAATATGTTCAAAAAACATAAAATTGATAAATTTTCCGCTTTAGTTGCGGAGAGTATTATGAAATGTATCATGATACAATACCTTGAACTATGAAATCTATAAGAAAATGACTTGTTATGATCATATTGTTTCCTTCATGTATATATCTTCCAATTTTAACATTAGTGTAAATTTTGAAATTAATATATAATTTGAAAAACCCAAATAGTCTAATATTATATGTTTCTTTTAAATAACCTAAATTAATTTAACAAATTTTATTTTGAATTATTTTAGATTTTATCTCTTCCTATATAGCCAACATCTTTTTTCCTAAGGAATAATCTATTATTTAATTTTCAAATTTTGATAGCATGTAACATTATCAAAATCATTCAATAAGGAATTACAAGTTATGCTCATTTGACTAAAATTTACAATATTATTTTTCAAAATAATTACACCTTAATAATTTATTTAATCTATAAAAATTATATAGTGGTTTTTCTTCCTTATAAATATCACTTTATGGTTCACCATTTTCTATGATTTTCATTTGGACATTTAGTTATGTAAAATATAAGGTGTTATTGAATCATTATCTATATCATTTCATTAATCTAGATTCTTATTAAATAATATATAAAATTTGTATGTATCATAAAAAATTGAATGCATCATTTCTTCCTTTGTTTGTGTCATTTTATTATGGACCTATTAGTACTTAATAGAGATGGAGTAGCCATGTACGATAGTTTAATAATATTTGTTATCAAACATTACATGATTATCTTTAATAATTAAAAATAAACCTTTGTATAAGAAATATAAAAGTTTTAAAAATTGGGAATCAATTTATTATATACTTCATAAGGAATTAAATTCAAAATGAATTTATTAAAACTTATAAATTTGTGAAAAAGGATATATTAAATATCTTGGGTTAAAAATATTTTCAAAATTTATATTAACAGAAAATTATTGTGATATCACTTAAATGAAAGTATTACATTATTTTACTACACCATTTTTTGTTGAGTATTATTTGATAAAAAAATTTAATTACCATATCGATATAAATATATTTATTTTAAATTTATTAATATTTACTTTAGTGTTCACCAAGGAATTTTATTTTCAAAAGACTTTCTTCATGATGAACTAATGAAAAATGATGTTACAACTTCTAATTTTAGTAATAGATAAAAACATTGCACATGGAGTGAGATCATAAACATGAACTAGCATATATTATTAATATTTAATACATTTAATTTGAGGTAATACAATATCACTTTGTAAAAAAATAAAAATATCTAATATTGGGAAATCACGAGATATTTTCAGGTGAACCTTACATTTTTTTATATATTGGAATGGTTTATATATTTTTGATAAATTAATCATTATCTATTGTATCATATACATGAGATTATTTATATATAACATCATCATGTTTAATGTTTTTAGTATCTAAATTATGACACATTAGATGAAACTAAGAGGTCTTTAAAAAAAATTATTTATCAATTATATTGATATTTAATGATTATTTTATGATATCGTATAGAAAATACATTGTATTATAGGAATTTTTTGTAGTTACCCTAACTTTTAATGTTATAATTGTGTTATAGATTTAAATTAAAATACTGATTCATGGTTAGATTCCTGATTTTCTAAATCAATAATTATAAAAACCTTGCTTGTCAAATTATAATTTTTTTTGGATTATTAATTTTTGTTGATGTTTATCTCATTTAAGGCCTTTCATTCAAAAAGGATATATACATTTAACCCAATAATTATTTAATTTCTCTTATTCCTCCCTGTGGTAGAATCAACAACATATTTAGTAGACATATGATATAAATTTTTATAAATTTGTTCCATCCCAAATATTCTTTTACATTTTTTTATTCTTCTTCATTATAATTGACATGGAGGGATAATGATTTTTTTATCAATTTTTATGTTATGTTTTCAATTTTTTAGTTCCTATAATCATTAAAAAATGGATTCTTGTCCAATCCCAATTTGTAATAACATTACTCACCAAAATATTTCATGATTAATGTTAATTTATTCTTGAAGAAGACATTATTTTCTAAACCATGGATTATTTGATATTTTATCAATGGTTCCATAAGATGATATATAAACAAAATATTATTATTTATAATTAATTGATGTTCGTTACATGATTAATTCTTTAATTTTATTATTTTGAAAAATTGAGTAAATAAAATTTATATAACATGAACCATTATTCTCTATAATTATGAAACCGGTAATATATTTTATAAAATTACTGATGTGGGTTTTACATGTATTTTTTGGAAATTATTTTTGGAATTATTAATTTATGATTTATAATTAATTATAATTGATTTTTTAAATTTATTTTACAGGAAAATAGTTATTTAATTTATTATAAATATTTTTCATTTGGTTATCAATTTTTGTAAGAATTATCTCCCTATAGATTAATTGAAAATCATTCACATTATATGATTTTATAGGTTTTGATTTTTATTATAAGTGGTGAATCACTATAGTGGGTTGTAGAATTTGAAATATTGAGCATTGAAAAATCATTTTGGGGTGGTCTGTTGGGTTCATTAGAAGGATCCTTAGACAAGTGTTATCATTTAATGAAATGTTTATTATAGAAATATGGTTCTCCCTTGTACAATTAATCTTTGTAAATAATTTACGATTCACGAGTAAACAATAAGGACATGATTATCCACTGTTAATTTACTCCAAGGTTATGGTTATCAATAAATATGGTCTTAGAATCCCATAAAAATGTCTATTAATACGTAATTATATTTTGTTTGATAGAAAATTATGATATAATTTTTTAACTACAATATCTAGTTCCAATAAAATATAATATATTATTTGCATATTATCTCCTTTATATCCCCTATTATAAAAAAATTCCTTTTATGTTCCTTGTTTTACTTACATATTTTTCAAACTAGCATGACCAAGTTTGATTTGAAAAGGTTTCACATATAAAAATAGTTTGGATCATGTTGAATATTTCATTATAATACCTTATATACACCCTTTGTGTGTATAATGATTTTTTCTGACATATGTAAAGGCTTCTCTAGTATATAGTGTATTTATTTTTTCATCCTTATGCTTCTTAATAGTATATCTTATAAGGGATGTATACTAATTTTCCAAAGGCTATGGTTTGCTAGTGTCATTTTTATTTTCCAATAATTTTGGGATTTGTATATATTTATCCCTCGTGTACATATCTTTATAATATTATAATTTAATATCTTATTTTTAATTTACATTTGGGTTTTAGATATTCCTTCTTTATATATTAACATTTTTGAGTGATGGATATTTCTATTATTCTTGATATATTTTTTAGTTTGGATTTTATTATTACATTAATGCAATTCCATGTTTGGATATTTATTTATTTCAAAATATCTTCTTTGGATACATAATGAAACATATATACTACTAGAATAATCACCACATTAATGCTCTTTACAGTGCTTACTACTTTTGGTCAAAGGAGTACTAGACCTGGATGAGGAATTTCCCTGGCTCATAGATCTATACTTCGTTAGATTGTGCTCGGAAATCATCATCTGATTTACTATATCAGTCACCAAAGTTAACCTGAAACGAAATCACATGCGATCAGATTTCATACCTAATACCATCCTAAAATAGTCGAGCCTGTGAAAACTTGTCTCCCCCAGAATATGTGTGAAGCATGTAGATTTGTAATGTGAGAAGTGTAATCCATAATTGAATAGCACCCTTCTCCAAATTTTAGAACTCTTGAGCTCAGTCGACCCTCAACATCTCGGTGTAGAAGTAATCATAGAAAGTGATCTAAAACTCTTCCCATGCCAAATACTGATGACATCAAACTTATGAGATAACATACCACCATTTATTGGAAGAATCACATATCATGTAAATTATGAGATTTACACTCCTATCTATAGGAATCACCTAATGCTCGAAGATAGAATGAATGTGCTCCAACAATGACTCTGCTGCCGGAGGTCCCCCATCTCCAAAAAAAGTGTAAGTATATTGCTTTTGGAACACCCTTGTCATCTCTTCTATAGTAGGGTAATTATATGGTTCTATATAAAATTATGCATCATCCTCATAGAGACTTCTTGGAACTATGCATCAGTACCAGTGTCTTGTAGTGAGCACCTTCTTATAGTATCTGATCTACCATTTCTAGTGTCTGATCATCACTATGTACCTAGTGTACAACCATAGGACGTCTTGGTGGCATGAATCTGTAAGGTCAAGTGAAGGACATAGTACAAGATTATCAATGACAGAAATATTGTAGTTCTATAATGGAATAGAAGAAGCAAAACATATAAATTTTTAGTAGAGAATTTCAGGGCGTGTAAAACCACTACACAGTGTGATCCCATGATACCTTAACATGGTTGTGTTCCTCTAACAACCAGGTCGTGTAACACCACATACTCACAACATGTTCCTATAGAGACACAATGTGTACATGAATATTCCCTCCCTCCCAAGTACTTATACATGGTATAATCTACAATTTTGTACTAGTGTAACACTAAATAGAGTACACACAGTAGTCACAGTGTGTACAACTAATGTTCCGACCACCCATGTTGTTAGACACACGGCCAGATACACAGTCAAATCAACACGGCATGTACATCTAGTACACTATGTGTTATACCCAAAATTTACCAACCTTGTGTCCCTTCTCAAAATGTCTGTCACACAATCAACAACTACATTGTGTGTACATACGGTATAGGGTGTGTACATAATATAATTCACTTATTCTTGAACAGAAAAACACATGTCATGTGTTCATGACATCCCATGCCATGTTTTCTGGATTTTATGGATTGTAAGCCTATAAAACTTCTTCAGAACGCCCAAAATCATACAATTTGGACAAGCCATGCCAATTTAAGATATGTTAGAGCACATAATCTCCGCAAATCAAATTTTTACATTCTTATTCATATCATATCTTTATATAATTCAATTAATTTTCAAACATGATCTGCAAAATTCCAATCCAAGAGTTTCCATGACACCTCAGGGACCAAATCATGAAATAAATCCAAATGAAACATTACATGTACCAATACACCGTCAAAATAGTAGGTATTCCTATCATGACATATATCACAACTGCATGCATATACAGTACAAAATCTATCACAACATCATGCAATCTGTAATGTACAAAAAATGGAATGATAAGAATTCATGTTATGTTCTATATAGTAAGTGAATGTATGATACCTGAGATGGCACTCCCTCATCTCATCGATTTTCAATAGAAATAGAACCACAATGATATCAATCAAAATAGCCCAAAACAATTCAATCACCCAGCGGTGAAATCCAATCAACTGTAATAATAGAAACCCCAATAATATTGCAATATTCAATGTATCATGGATTTTAACTATACACAGGTTAGCTACTCCACAGAACATCTTATTACCATCTACTTATTACTTTATATCACAGTCTGTTAGAGCCGAATAGTATGGAAAAGTAGAAAAGAACTCACTTGATACCATTTTGAAACATGCCAGATCTGGGTGTCGCTAAAAGGATCCCTGAACCCAGTTGGTCACATAACAAAAATCTCATTTCCAAAAATTCCAGAGGCTACTAACTAGTAGAGAGGTCCATAGTGTGATTTTAGGGAATATATTCCCTCCTTGGAATATTATACATAGTGGAAAACAAATAGTAAACAATTTCATAGTTCATAACACCATAAAATAAATGTAAACAACGTAAGACTTATAGTAATAAAATATCTATAGTATATATATAAATAATGCATGTCACATGTTTTTTGGATTGAAACCATACACGTCAAAATGATTGAAATACAATATAGAACCCAAAGTACCGAATAGAATGTCAACTCCCATAGCATCGCAAGCATCATCTTGGTCTCAAGGTCTCCAACTCCAATAGAAATCATTTAGATAATGAGGAAGGGTGATTACCCCTATCTATACATGGATCCATAGAATCAATTTGGGACAAAAACATGACCCAAACAGGGGTTGTACGAATCCTAGTAGGTAACCACCAAATAATCTTTGCCTAACATTCAAGGAATATATATATAAGGAACTATGTATAAGTGAAGAAAAAACTAGGAAGTACAGAAAATTATGCAATACAACACTTTTCAATTTCATTCACTTAAATTTATTATTCATCCTTTCAATAATGTAATATCAGGATATAGTCTAAGCTCTATATCCTAATGTGTAATAGTAAAAAAGTGATGTCTCAGAAGACCATCTAAACAACCATGTAAGACTGAGTCTAAGTTAGTTTTTTGGCTTGGAAGACTCATCACAATCATTAAATCATTATTAAACATCCCTATATGAATCTATCATGGTCTAACACATTTGTGTACACATAGTATAGATAAATAACAAATGACCAACTAGAAAGATCTCACGGTCAATACCCCTTTGTCAATAGATCATTAATAAATTATAAACGACCACCTGGGTAGCTCTCATGGTCAATAAACCCTTGGAAATCTCCAATACTCCAATCCCCCATGGTCCACATAACATCAATAATTTATAATCAACCACGTGGGTAGCTCTCATGGTCAATACTCCCTTGGGAAGCTAGCACAGTCCAGTCCCCCTTGGTTAATATTCAAAATGTGTATCACTGGAATTTATTATAAATAATTATTGAATCCTAAAAATACAATGCATGAAAAACATGGAAATCCTGACATGAATCCTAGAAAAAATGGCCATAGACAATCAAACAATGGAAACACACCCATGGGGTGTCCCATTAACAAGGTATCCCACCTAACACATAAGCAACTACCCTTTAGCAATATAATAACCATATCCAGTGATAAATATGGTTAAATTACATATCAAGCAATACCTTAATCATCAGTATGTGGTACTTTAATCATATATAATGAATGACAATGCAGATAAAGGCACAAACCACTTACCACTATGTCGTATGATCAATATACTTAAACGTGTGTCCTTGAATCATCTGAGATCAGCATACATATAAAAAATTATGTCAAATAACCTACCATGACTAACTCACTATAGAAGATGAATTAGGAAGAAAGGATATATGGGACATGAGAACTCACCGGTGGGATTCCAATTCACTGGACGATGTCTCAATCAGATCACAGATAGAGAATCTGGAGTGGTTCAGAGTTAGTCGGACATTCCATCACTCTGCTGTATGAACCAAAGGGAGAAGAAGATAGTTCTAGACATGAGATGTGACCCCCTACAGATATATCAAATAATATGAAAAATACATAGAGTATTCATTAAATGTACACATTGTGTAGTAGCCTTAAACATACCCTAAATTAAGTAGTCCCCCATGTCACCACATGGCCATTTACTCAGCTATTAATTGACTAGAATGTGGCAGTACCTAGAAATCTAGGTACACAACATATACTCAAAAGTACACAACTTGTACATAGAAAACCCACATATCATCCTTTTTCTAAAAAATAACTTAAAAAAAAATCCATACCAGAGATGAAGATCATGTTTCTTACATTCATGCATAAAAATAATCTTGATTAGAAATCATTTATAGAAAAGGATGAAAATAAGGAGAAAATTATTTAATGGACAATATTATATATATCATGTATGTATATATACATATATAAATCATCTATTTAGTAAATGAATTCCGCGTCTATAGGAAATGGATATTGGAAAATAATTATTATATGACCATAATTTTATTTGAATCATTGGATTTTTTCCATTAACTTTAGTTTATGATTTAGTGGTAATTAAATTTTTTATGATCATTTACATTCTATTGTTCAAGGATCTTTTTCACTCTCTCTAATTATTTTTACATTAATCTTATCTTCATTGTTCATATCGTTACATCCCCCTATCATATTCCTATTCGGAAACCAAGTTATGTGTTATTTATGATGAGAATTGTATTTCTTTTTAACTCTTATTAAGGGATATCTTATTGAACCTTTTTGTGATGTGGGATTTTAAAAATGAGTTTTAAACATTCATAAAATTATTACAGACCAGAAGATCAAATTGTGATGATGTAATTATAATAATGGATAAAATTTAATATCCAAATATTTTCAATGAATGACTACAATCGATGGTGAATAAAATATGATACAACGAACATAAATGAACCATGAAATATTATTTTTCAAAATCATTTTTTATAAAATATTAATTAATTTAGAGTAAAAATATGGTTAAAAAATTTAAAAAATATATATAAAGGTCTTAGTAAAATCAATTTATTTTATTATTTCTCATAGAATAAGAACTCTATTTTTCGAGAAGTCATTTTTTATTCAAAAATATTTTTCATTTAAATATTCTTTTATTCCATTTTTGAGAAAAAAATATAAATAATTTATATGAATTTTATAAATATCACTTTATAAAATGAATAACATTATTTGAAATCATAATTTCAATTTAAATATAGGTTGAATTTTTTTAAAATTTTCAAAAATGTGTTATTTTAATATATAGTGAAAATATTGATGTTTATTGAATGATGTATTTTCATTTAAATAATTAATAAAGAATAAGTTTATTTTAGATTAGATTTATGAATATATTTAGTTAATTTTTATTAAAAATATCCGATTATAGTCATTAGAAATCATTTTTAACATTAATTTGGAATAGAAAAATAAAATTTAACATAAAAAGATATTTTTATGGAAAAAAAATTTCATCATGTTTTGTGGGTTTAATTTTATGTTAAATAATTTTATTTATTTTAATTGGTTATTGGAAAACAGATTCCATATTTTCTAACCTGGAGGTCCAAAAATTTAAAATATTTCCCTTTAATTTTATATTCATAGGAATATTAATCATAGTAATATTTTCCCCCAAATAATGGTAGCATTAGTTAATTAAGTGTAAAAGAAATGTGGAAAAGAATAAAAAGTAACCTTAAAACATTAAATAATTTTAATAGATGATTATATATCATCAATAACCATCCATAATTATAATACATGACCATTTTTCACATGGGATTGATATTAACCATCCTAATGTTTTATATAATGAAATGTTAAACATGTCATTCATGTTTTTTAAAATCACTAAATTTTTTACAAAACATTAATAACAAAGAATCTTCAATTATATTTAATATTTTAAAATATTATTCATTTTTATTTATTAGGAAGAATAATTTATAATTTTTAGGATGAAATAATTATCATAATTTCCTACACAGTGACGATACAATATTTATTCCATTTGTAGAAAAATGAAATAAATGATTTTAAAAATATAAAAAATATAATGATTTGAATGAATTAAAGTTTTAAATTATTTTCTAGATAAACATGAATTATTAGGGAGGTTTTAATATACTATATTTGAAATCAATTTTATTCATGTAGTTTTAAAATTCAAATTAAATGAATAGTTCCAATATTGGTATTCTTTTTCATTATAAATAATGTTTCATTATTTGATTTAAAACTCCAAAAATAATAATATATGGTCTTTATGATTGGTATATGATTTAAAACATCAACCATTGTCTATTTATGTTTAAATTTTCCTTTCATAGTAACTTTCAAGGCCTTGAAATTTTGATATCTTTAATATTGTAATTATTGTCAAAATAGGTTGACATTAGTAAAATCCAAAAATATGGTCCAATAAATATACCAAATAATCATATATTTATTTAATGAGAGTATTTAGACATATATTATAATTATTAACTAATAATAACAAATTGTATTCATTTTAGGATGAAAATTAAATTAAATTATTTAATACTAAAATAAATTCCTAGAGTTCCCCAACCCTCTCTTTTAAATGGGAACCACCTCCCCTATTTTACTCAGTCATAAAAAAACTTACTCAATTCCATCCCAAATACCTCAATTACATCATTAACCAAGTCCTATAGGCCTTTGTCGGATCATAAAATGAATCTATCAATGCTTTTGGTGTAAATATTAAGAGGTTTTTCGAAGAATAGGTATAATCCTTAATCATGTATTATCATTTTACTTATTAATCTACCCCATTTATAAATTTATCAAACATGTTGAAATAATGAAAACATTACCATACATTTATTGATATATTGTTATGTAAATTCTTAAACTATTTTTATATTTTTTCCATTAAATAGTAAATGAAACCATCATTCGTATGTATAGTGGACTACCACCCCACAAACTGATGTAATTAGTTTTTTGTCCTCTTATATATGGTTATAATGGTGGATTTAATTTATATATAATATTTTAATAAATTTTTTTTGACTATTTAATATTAATATCTCATACAGAATCATACTATTCTCTACATTGATGATGATAATCCAATCCATACATACATGTCAAATATCACATCAACTAAGAGATGTGATTAATTTTTTATGACCACATCACATATATATATGCCTGTTAATTTAAATAAATAATATATCATTAATTATATAATTATAATTATGGAAATATTAAGAAAAAAATACCCTATTTCAATAATTTGTTTTTCAAAAATGTAATTGTTACTCATCCATATAAATATCCAACCGTCATCCTAATATTAACAAATTTCATTTATCATAACCAAACATCTCAAGTGAACATAATTGAATAAGTAATTAAATCAATAATAACATATAATAATATAAATTATTAATGAACCAGAATATATTTCATAAGAAATTAAATACATGACTACTTATTTTAATTTTGGAATATAAAGAACATACTTTAGGAGCTGGACTTAATTTAAGGGGCCATCTTCTAAATATACTCCTTTATATTCTCCAATCGAAATATTTCTCTTACATATCCATATTTAAAATATATATATTTATATATATCTACATTAAGTAATTTTAAATGAAATATTTTGTATCTTTCTAATTTCACCACAAAAAAAGGAATATTATTACTTCATTTACAAAAAAAATGAAAGATTTATTTCAACAAATATAGTGAAAATGAATTTTATTGCCACAATAATGATTATTTAATTTTTGGATTCCTATAAATTAATTCATTTTTTTCATCAAATAAAACCCATATTTCTTGGTTTATAATTATTTTGGATTTGATATTTGGGGTTTAACAGTAAAGGTTATTTTGATAACTAAATTCGTTTTTCATACTGGCATAAAATTTTATTTCAATGTTGTTATGGTAAAATGTTTCATGCTTAAATTATTTTATTAATAAAATGGCCACTATAATTTTTTTATGATAATTTGTGATCTAGATATTGATCATGGGATATCTTGATATAGACTATAAAATGGATATGCCCTGAGAGGGAACCAATGCATTGGGTAATTATATTGGATGTTAACTACATTGTTATTTAAAATTATAATGTTTTCATACAATTTATATAAAGATGATGCCTCAATGATCCTACATGAATTTTCAATGCATGGTTATATTATTTTATGGAAATCATTAGAATTCAAATGTTATGAAATGATTATGAACCTTTTTGTAAAAAATATATGTTTTTATAAAACTATTGTTATTGGGTTCCCATGTTATATATGAAACCCTCATGATTATAAAATTTTACTTGGATAATTATTATAACGTTACATATTAAAAAAAATCAATGAAAATATGTTTTCATGTGTAATTAAATGTTTATTTGATCTTAATATTTATTATATTAACGGAAAATTCTCTTTTTTATATCATGGTTTTAAAATGGATTAACATGTTTACCTATTATTTTTATTCCATTTACTGATTTTTTTGTGTTAATCAAACATTTTAAATTTTTTCTAAGGGATTAAGGATCGGTAAGAATTAAGAAGAATAAAATTGGAATATTTGGATTATTTTTCATGATAAAAGGTAAATTTTTTAAATATTTTTCTTTTTTGAAACATTTATACTGAATTGAAGTGTCAACTTTTTCAAATATGTTTTTTAAGGATTATGATATGACTCTCAAATACATTGAACAATAAGGATCGTTGGGACTAAATTATTTTTTATTAAACTCTATATAAACTATAATTTATCATTTATAATTCTCATTAATCATAAACCCACACCTAGAAAAATATCTTAGGAGGTCAGCCATCCAAAAAAACTCCATGATAAGCCTCTCATAACAATGGATTTATAATTAGTAATCCTCCTAAAAAATGGATCACCATGTTGACATTTGTAGTAAAAAAATTTCTTTTAGGTTTCAAATGTATGGGGTTGTTAAATTCATTAAGTATTTGATTTAATATTGTCACATGCCTCTTGGAAGTGGTTTGATATTCCCTCCAATGTGATCCCTAGATAATTTCATATTGGAAAACTCACTAGTAAATCTAAACATTATTGAGCCTACATGGCATAAATTTTTTTTATAAACCAATTCTTGACCCTGGACCATCTCCATCTTCGGAAACAATTCCTTTCCAAACATATGAAAATGATAAAAATCATGAGTCCCATTATTACAATCCTCAAACAATTCAATGATGTAATGATCATCAACAAGACATGGATTTTCTATATTAGTCTTGAATAAAAATTGTGTACTAATGGTATATTACGCCTATAATTATTTAGTATTCTATATTTATGATCACATTCCACACCTGGAAGAGGTTGTTTCATGTTTTAGGAATAGATATGTGATGATATTCAGTGGAATGACATAACAATCATTTTTAATCAATAATTTCATCATACCAGCATGTTATTGGCATATTTAAGGGATTTTTTAGACTTTAGAAATATATTAAATATTGATGGACTATGTAAACTATTTTTAATAGATTATTAAATTTTCACAAGAAATTGTCTCATATAATGGAATTAAATTCTATTTATTGAACATAGGACTTCAAACAAGTATTTTATAACATATTTTTTTATAGAAACAATAAACATATAAAAAGGTGGTTGATAGTTATTTGATTATTGATGTGGATTTAGATGGAATTATTTGGATATTAGATGCACCTCATTGTTAATGTATTAGGAAAGTTGGATTCCTTTAAAAGGAGCAAAATAGGGGAAATGAGGTTGGGAAAATTGTAGTAGTTTGATACATCTGTCGTAATCATCCATCAAACTACCAATGGGGAACAAGTCACATTTATTTCATCAGTGTAGTATGATGAGAAATAATTAACCTTTATGTTGATGGGATCTTAGGTTATAAAATTTTACTGGATGAATAGTGCAACTTTAGATACATTAAGATAATATCATTCTCTTGATATTGATATTATTTCTGTAACTCATAAGAGATATCCAGAATAATTGTAATCCTCTGAGAAAATATGATCTCAACCATGGTGACATTGTGTATCGGTGATTCATCACATGTGATGATATAGTTAATAATAAATCCTAAAATTCTTGGGTGACTTCAAAATCAATATAAAGAAAAGAAATTATATGCTTTAAATAAATACCTAATAAAATGTAAGACCATTATTCCTAAATGAGACATATTATACATATTAAAACAATAATATGTGTTAATTAATTTGATATAGGCTCCAATCACTCGTTTATAACCAATCTTATTATGGATCTACTATATATCTCTTCCGAGCCTATTCTATGTATAATAGAAATATCGAATCCCATGCGTAGAAGAAATAATGGAATTTCTATCACTCAAATTTTCCTCACCATATATATAAAATATATATAATAGTTGAATTCCATGCTCTTGAAATGTATCTTTCATATATCACTCTTGTGATGCATTTGATGGTTTTATTTAATGGTCACAATAATTTATACTATAATTTGGTAGATAGAATTAATATCTATTAATGATTTCGTTTATTTCAAGGTGAGTAAGACAAAATATCTAGTCGATACAGACCTCAACTTCCCAAAATTGGAATTTTTTATAAAACAATATCCTCCAACTTGGTAGTGGCTGAGGAGTGGTATTTAGAGAGGGACAACCCTTCGATAGTAGGTATTTTTGTCCGGTGTGTTGGGATAAATATTTAGGGTCACCTACTATGAAAAAATTTATATTCATAAATAACCTGAATCCCAATATGAAATTATAAAATTACACTCATTTCATGTAGTGATAAATATATTAAAATATTTTAGAAAACAATGGTAAGATCAAGATTCTAGTGGCTTTATTTATTCCAATATATCATTATGGTGTAGTATTATTCTCTTTTCCAAGAAGGTAGGTGGATCATTATGATGATCCGTATTAAATTGAAGTTGAAACAAGTAACTATAAAAAATAAATACATTTTTTCACTAATTAGTGTAATTTCTAATCGATTGGATGGTTCAATGTGGTTTTTATAAAAAATAAACATTATTTATATAACCAATTCATAGTAATGATGTATAATATACCAAATAAAACCATTAATAGTAGATATATGTATCTAGAAATGTATGTTTTATTATATAATGACCCAAATATATTCAAAAAAATATGATTCAAATACACCCCAATGCATTGATTCCTTTATTTTGGTTCTCTTGATTGATATCATGGATTATTATAAATTATATTATGTTATATTTTGACATATATGAATTTTATAGGGATACTCCAAAAACATCACCCATAATTAAATACATCCATGTTTAATTTTTTATTTAAGAGCGTATTTTTTTAAGACATGTGGTGATGTAATAATGTGTTCTAATTGATATTGAGAAGGTGAAATTTGTTACATCTTAGGAAGATCCGAACAACATCCATGATATTTATATATTTTTTGGTATAGTGAGTTAGTAGCATATATATATATATAATATTTAATGAAAATTACATTTCATTAATATCCCATTCATTAAAGGGAGATAAATTTTTATTGATTTAAGAATTTATAACATATAATCGTTAATTAAAGACAATGCTGAAATCATCTTTTTTCCAGATTCTCTATAATCTTGTAAATGATTATATGTTTTATTATGATGTTTTCATAATGATATTAGGTCGTGTGTTCTTACAATATAATCAAGTGGTGAATTATTTATCTCTATAACTTCATTAACATGAATGAAACTATTGGATTCATGAATTTATTATATAAACATTCCTATACGCTCTTAATTTTTTACATCATTATCTATTTTCCATAATGCGTTTTTTAATTTGTTACTAATAATTCAATATGTGTTTGGGGATGATATTTGGATGACAATTATATATTCATGGTAATTATTATAATATGTGGGTTGATTATAATTTCAATGTATAAGTGTTGTGATGATAGAAATTGTATAACTAATAGTTTATAATTTTAAGAAAATGTAGAAAATTGTTTCCAATTTTTATAAACTTTGTCATCAAATGAATTAAAGAAAAGTGTTAATGGGAGAAGAAGGTTTGTTTGTGTTATTTATGATATGTGAGGCAGTGGTTTAGGATGAAGAAATGTTTGGTGAAAACGATTAGTGTCTATTTGACTGATAAATCTAATTATCCATTCAAAATAAGATATCTCAATCCACATAAGAAAATCAAGGTAGTCGAATTATGTTATGTATTCAAATTCAAGATTAATATTAGCACATTGGCCTATATAAGATAATATTGTGATTTAGACAATTTCATATATAATAATTCATTTAATGGAAATACATAGTTCTTATATGTGTCTGATAATGACATATTAGATAATATGCTTATATATTAAGAGAAATTTTCATAATTTAATGTCTAAAAATGAATTTATACGATGTGTTTATTGTATATTCACTAATATAAGAACAATGATTAAATGTTATGATTATAAGTTAAGATGAGTATGATAGATGATCAGTGAAGACTTATGGGAAACTTATAAGTGATTTACATCTTAGGACATGTTTTAATCTATCATGAATGCACTTCATGAACTCCATCATGGGATGATTTTTGAAGAAGTTTGATTTGAGTAGAATATCATGCAGTAATTCAAATACAATGTGCTGAAATAAACCTATATAGTTCATTAAATGTTTTAATGTGGTTGTTGTTATTTTAATAAAATGTGAAAAACAGATTTAATAATCAATTCTCTATGGTATTTAAATTCATTGACATTTACAAATTTACTAAGATAATAATATTTAATATAATAAAAAAATTAAAATTATTATTCTCATGGAGTTAAAAATTATTTTTTACATGGAAATTTCATAATTATCAAAATGGATTTTGAATTTTTAAAAATCATTGTTTTTTAATATATATATATTTAATAATAAATTTTTTTTCCCATTCTTCTATTTATGATGAACGTAGGTATCCAAGAAGATTTAGAGTATTATTGAGGGTGATTGTTGGAATAATGTATTCTTATATAATAATCTACATAATAATAATTTTGAGAACCTAATACTTTTATGTATCTATAAGGGATATTGAGTTTGAATCCTTGATATCATTCATGGTATGAGAGTAACTATGGTATGATTATTCAAAAAATGGAGGAGGACTCCAATAATCTGTGTTCTGAATGAGTTTTGTTAATAGAAATGCTAATTAATATTTTTAGTTGATGATGTTTATAATTTTAATACATGTACAAATATACTAATCAATTTTATTATGGAGGAGGACTTCAAATAAAATTCCATGTTTATTTATAATTGATATTCCATTTTGATTAATCATTGATTTTTTTCATGGGTATTTGGATTTCAAAGAAACATATTATTCATGATTTTTTATGGAAATTATTAAAGGGGACATAGTGATATCATTGTTTATACGATTATACTATCATTTTTCTAAAAACAATATTGATCATGATAGTAGATAATCCATGTATAGGGTTATAATTAACATGTAAAGGATTTGGATGTCAGTTCAAACATTATATATATTCTTTTCCAATTGATTTAATTTATTTATAATAGATGAAATAGGGTTTTGAGAAATCAATGTGTAAATTTCGAACATAAATATCTTATATAATTTGAACTTTAATGGTGATATAATCATAAGAATATGTATATTTGTTCACCCCCACGCATTGGTCCCTCTCGGCAACGTCATTATGTGTCATCCGAGCGAGGTTCTCGTATAATGATCAAAAACTGAAACTACAAATAGACATCATGATTTATGTAAATACCATAGTTATCCATATAATTTATGTAATAAATATTCTTATTTATACGAATAAGATACTAACTTTCCCCTATTCTCTCTTTTAATATGTCAATTATTTCACTATTAAAATATTTTCACACATTTTTTATGATTATTTCATCATTCATGCAGACAAATAAAATTAATTGATAAATTGTAAAGAACAAAATTATCTCCTGATCTCATAGTCAAAGATATTTTTAACCAAATTCACTCACTTATAGAATTCCAACAAAATCTGGGATAGTTTTAAGAGCATATATGAGTGTAATATAAAAATCAAGGAATAAAAATTTAAATTTTGTATGAGTTTTTTGGGGAAATTAAAATGGTTGATGATGTGAATAAAGATGTTTATTTCACATGCGTAAATGAAATGGTCAGCAACATTTCAGGACTTAGTGAGAAGAGGGAGGATTGAATCATATGGAAAAATATTACAATAATATTCAATGACTGATTGTCCAAATGGTTTATCATTAGAGAATATTTGAGATCATACTTGGGATAATAATCAGAAAATCCTCATAGCCTATGATATAAGGAAGGATCCATCATTCAAAATGTAATAAAATATTAATTTTTAATAGAATCCCTATAAATAAAATAATGGTAATGATTATGAATCATGTAATTAAGATGATAAATATGCTTGTGAAGATATAAAAATAAAAATAGGTTTTTTATAAATTATTTTCAACAAAGGAAATTTGAAATTAAAATATAGGAAATTTATAAATTGTTATAATTGTGGGAATATTAGTTATATTGTAAAAAATACAAATAATAAAATCGTGGAATCTAAATTTGATGTGGAATATAAGAATTAACAAATAAAAAATAAGGGTAAAATAATATGATATGGTATATTATAACTAAATGAATTTTAATGGGTGAGAAGGAATAGATAACTCAATATGTTTGTTGGATATTGATTTTAACATCATTTTTCTGTCCAAAAGGATTTAATTCATTAAGAATATACAATGAAAAGTAATAATGGATTGATCATGAGTGGGTGATAAAAGTGATTCTAGAATCATCTATTCCATAGATTACAATGCTCAAGAAAGAAAATTGGAAATTATTTTATTAAAAAACAAGGGGGTAGAAGAAAAAGAGGACTTAGTTAAGATGTAAGTAGTATATATTGATGGAATAGAAATATAAAAACTTATAATAGTTGAAAAAGTGAAATTTTGATCTGAATGAAAATTTTGTATATGAATAGGATGATATGATTAATACACAGTCTATATGTGTCATACCATAGTATAAGATGAAAAAATCCATAGAGTACTTCCAAATGTTTATTGATGTGGAGGCTGTGGCATTTCAATCTGTCGAGAAGGGAATCATAGACATACAGTAAAATCATCAACTATTCGAATGTTATAAAATAATAAGATTTCTAGATTTTTTGTTTATAACTAGAAGGAAATTTTTAATACAATAGGATGCATTTTAATATCTCTATTGTTACACATATCTAGGTATACGATACCGAATCTCCCTTCCAGTTAACCATTAAATAAAAACATATCCCCCTATGTGGTGAAAAGGAAAATAGTATCTGATATTATTTGATTTGTTCATGATAGATTATAATATATTTTATCATACGGATCAAAAAAAAGTATTCCCTCTAAGAACATTAAATTCAAAAAATATCTAGAGCCAATTATCACTACAACACTTCCATGAAAATTTTGATGAATTTAATATCATTCCTAGGGCTTTTGGAGATAAATAACTTCTATGGATATTCTAACTGGTATGTCTAGGAAATCTACCACCATGTAGATTTAATGGAATGGGAAGCACCAGTATCCAATAATAAATAGATTTTGTTAGGGTTGTCATGATCATACCTCGAACAATAGATGATCAGTCACTGCAACCATATAGTGAATAATACCCTGAAATTGATCATGCATCCTCATATCCACACACTACCCCTAACAAATAAAATTCATGGGTTTCAACATCCTCTTTTGTGTTTCTCCACCCCCAAATTATCATGATTTCCGAAAAAAAAATTGAAGATCCCTCAATAAAATACACCAATGTTAATAAGATTTTCCACATATGTTTTATTCAACACAGGGCTTCTTACATGTGTGGCTAAGATGATATATTACCCTATAATTGAATCACCTGGAAGAGACACCTCTTATTGAGGAAACTAAGTATGACCTGCTCTAACCTGCTTGCCTATTTCCTTGCGATTCTTGATCTTTATTCCTTTTACTACTATCATAATTGGATTCCTTATTAATGTGACGAATCTGAGTCATTGGTCTAATATGGATGGTATGTAATCCTATTGTTATGTCCTCCCCTAGGCCATTCATTATGGGAAAACCCCAATATAAATATTTCAGTAAGATGTTAGATTGAATATCATTACCAAAAATATGATATCAATGCTGAGGTATAACTCAAGATTTTGAAACTTTTGTGCCATGTTTCAACCCAAAAGAGGGGTGAAGTGTAACAACTCTTTGAAAAAAATAGAATACATAGAGATAGATGTAGAACCATACTACAACTTCATGAAATATTTGCAATGGTCTTGCTTTATCTCATCGTGAAAATAATGCATGAGGAACAACTCCTGGAAGGCCACCCATGTAAGATTATCTTATCTTCATTCATTATTCTTGTTAGTCCATCATATCCATAATAATCTATATAATAATATGGGAATAAAAAACAGTTTTCTATCTATATGAGTCTAGACAAGATTGAAAATTTTCCCTATGATGATTACACAATCCTCTATGTCTTAGTATCCTCTAGTTCCCAGTATGTTTAGTGGATGATAAATCCAATGTTCATGAGCATGATCAGTCATTGACATGTGGAATAATTATCCTTTTATATGAATAATAAAAATAGTTCCTGGATAAAATCGCTCTAAAATTTTAATCAATAGATCCTACATTGAATCATGTTTAGGTACATATTCATTAACCATGTTAGGTGGTATAGGAATCGACTCCCTAATGAGAGCATCCTAGGATACCTATAATGATGTTCCCATCCAACCACTTAATTGTGGAATTTTTAACATTCCAAAAGATATTTTAAGATGATTGATGTTGTTAGTTCTTAAAATATTTTAATCAGTATATGATATCACAAAATGGTTTTCCGAGGAGAATACCCCTAACCAAAGTGATGTTCCCCACAACTACATTTTATTCTTAGTTATAAAAATAAATTTGATAGGTATTGTCTATTTTAACTATATAATGAAAACATATATATCACAAAAATGTATAATAGATGTACATATTTAATTAAAATGATTAAGGAATGTAATTTATGAACAAAAAATTGTTATAATATATATATATATATATGTTTATGAAATTTGGTCTTACATTCCAAAAATAATTGATTAATGGTCCCAAATTTCCATAAAACTGTAACCACATAATAAACTCAGTTTCAACATGAATCCATTAAATCAAAACTATAGTAGTAATCCAAATAACTATAACATAGAGGTTTATTATAGTAGTGTTTCCCAAACACACATGAAACAACCTAAATGTGTTCAAAAAAACCTTAATCCTTTATAAAATTAAATAAATAATATGAATAAATTAATATGGAAAATCAGATTTCATAAAAATTTGTATTGTCAGTTCCCAAATCATCATGTCTAAGCCAGAGTGCCTTGTGGAATTATGCATGCCTCTCGATATTCAAGAAGATTTTTACTAGTTGTTATGGTGTGTGTGTCATCATTGAGGATACTATTTCATCATTATCACTAAATATAATCATAAATAATTACATATAAAAAATAAACAATGGTAAAAAAAAGAATGATATATATCAGTTGTCATAGATAGTAATGGACTAAAGATCCAAAAGATAGAAGGTCATACCAGAGTATGAGGAAAGAAACTAATTAAATAAATAATTATTGTATACCTATAGATTTTTTTTTCACAAAAACCCATTCGAAAACCATAAATTATCTCTTAAATCCATCTAATTTTTCATTTTCCCTTCTGTGGGTCCATGATCATGAAGCATGCATGTGCATCATGATGTGCTTTCTTGGTGTGTGTGTATAAGCCAAATTTCCCACCTAGACATCATCATTGAAACATGTTCACAATATATCTATAAAAAGATATGTAAATATATGTTCTAAATTCAAAATAAATATATATCCACACATGCATGGATTCATCATGAACTAATCAAGAAACCAAGAACCCCAACCCCATAGACATTATAATTTTTCCACAAAATAATACAATTTTATTCACTACATATAAAAATATTTGACACAAGTACCTAAATTAGATTTCATCCAACACCTTTCAATCTGGTAATAATGTTAGGACATTAAATAATTACATGTTTACTACACTAATAGTGATCGTTAACAAAAACACTATAGGTCATGCCTCAATGGTGTTCATAATCATTATAAAACTGTATGTCTCACTAAAAATATCTGATGCATTTTGTTGTGAGTGTTGGCCATTCATGGAAATATCCTACATTGGCATGTAGATAAAAGAAAAGAAACACCCCTATAAGGGATACTCCCACAATTTCAAACATGTACATTATATGAACCATACCATTAAATGTGCCACAGTCCATATCTTTTGTTATGTCGCCTCACTCCCATTCTGCTAGACCATCAGACCAATAACAAAAAAAAGTTCATCATTATACCTAATGAAATGTACAACATGCTTTACAATACTATAAATAATACATATAAGTGTAAATAACATTATGGTATTTTAAGAATAATTATCAAGAATCTATACACACAATCCTACATACAAAAAAACCCATGTGGGGTTACATAAGATTCAAATATATATCATACGAACACACATATCAATGTTAGTTCACAAGGGTCACCCACACTCTCACATTAATAATATATAATGAATGGGATTTATGAAATAATGATAAAATCATGAATGAATCATATAAAAGTAATTTAATATTAAGGAAATTCCTAATTCAAGATTATAGAATTCAATATCAAGGTTCTCCATGAAGGTAGTAACATGATATTGGATCACCCCAAAAAATCATATGATCCACCTCAAATTCAAAATTAGCGTTTAAAAATGGAGATTCCATTATAGTAACATCAATGATAATATTAAAGATAATATCCAAAGAGGAGTCACTATGATTAAAGGCACAGAGAC
This sequence comes from Viscum album, assembly GCA_963277665.1. Taxonomy (NCBI): domain Eukaryota; kingdom Viridiplantae; phylum Streptophyta; class Magnoliopsida; order Santalales; family Viscaceae; genus Viscum; species Viscum album. Next base: position 20,777,857 of record OY728120.1, on the reverse strand, counting down.
ATTGTGGAATGCTAATGATTTTCAAGAAATGATATTTTTTAATAAATGTGGCATATCACCACACTATACTATATAGAGAACCATAGTCTAATACATCATAGCCTCATTCAATGATTATTCTAGAATGATAGAATAAATTTTAATTAACAAAAAATGAAGCCCCAAATTTCTCCACCAACTCACCACCAGCCAGAAGCACCAAAAAATATGGATGAACTAAAGAAATAGTTTGAACAAAGAGGATGAAAATTGACCCAATTGTGGAAGAAAATTATAACATGGATAATGTTAAAACGTAGTAAAAACCAATGTCTATTAAATAATCTGAAAAAATGAAGGAATCATCAAGGAGGAGAATAAATTGATTAATATTAGAAATAATAGGAATACAATATATTTTTAGATACTAAATTTAATTTTTATGAATTTCCTCTTTGAATTAGTTGATATTAAAGGAAGAATGTAGCCATTTCATCCATTTTAAATCAAAGATTATCATTACCACTCCCTTTAACATAGAATTTTATATGGATAAGTTGATATTTTATATAAAAACCAAAATGGTATTCCCTATGGTGTAGCCCAAAATAAGAGATTATTTTCCAATATCATAGCCTATACCATGTAAATTTTGAGGCTTCCTAATCTACTGCCTTTAGGGTCATTCCCTGAGCACCATTCCATGTCAATGGCCATTCCCATTTTAACATTTTATTATTTTCCATTAATGAACATGAATAAATTGAATAAAAAGTGTCTTATGATTATTCCCCTCTATGGACATCACACCCTCGAGAAGTATCCATGGGTTTGAGATTATATAACCAGATACATTGCACTCAAACATCACACTCCTAGATCCATGTCTCATCCTAGACATGTATTTGCCTCCATAATATCCAAAAATGTTATACCATATCCCCTATAAAAAATTCCTACATTGGTTAACTAATTGAACTAGCCATTTATCATATAATGTGCCCAGATCAACCTATACATCCTCATAGTTTATAGCTTATAAAATATAAACAATTTATATCCAAAGTTAATATACATGTAACAAATCATGCATACCTCTATAATTCTGTTGAATACATTAATTATTATAAATTTTCACAATACTCTCGATTATTTCAAAGAGTAAAATGAATCATAGTTCTTGATTTCATTACATATCAAATAAATTGATGCCACAAATAAGAAATAAACTATAAGAAAACCATGTAGCTCATATCTAACTACAATTTTATGCTCTAATGGGTGACATGGGATCTATAATTACACTAAGGAGTGACCAAAAAAATTATAAATAACAAAACACTATCTGATGTTTACTTTACCAGGCATGATCTCACAAAAACTTCCTCACCAAACTTATGTCTGAATAAAAGTGAGTGAAAAGGTAGACCATAGTGATCTTCATTGGGTGTTATCTAGAATGCTATATGATAATAATAACTAAAAGAAAAATACAATGCAATATTCAAATCACACGATCCTACAAACTATTGGATTAATACTTGAATCATATAATCAAGAATCCAAATCATCCTCTTAGATTGTATATATGATTACAGTTGATATGTCATGATCAATCTCTATTATGTAATTGGAGAATTTTCTATAACCATATGGTACCCCAACCATAAATTGATATCACTATATGATATAATTCTCTAGGGAACTCTATGTAGACATTAAATATCATATACACATATCATTCAAAACCCATGCACATAATAATTTCCCTTAATTAATAATAAATTAGAAAACTAAGTCATCTTATCCATGATCAACCATAGGGCATTCAAATTCATTGAGGTCCCTGGTGACCATATATCTAAATCCATTAAGACAACATATTATTTACACATGGACACTCGAATAGGCTGGAGTAAACCATTTGAATGTTGATTTTTATCCTTTACTCACTACATGGTAAAACATTATGAATCTAAACAAGTGATATTAGTCTTCATTCCTAGACACCATAACATTCATCTAATGTCATGATACTTATTCATCGACCCAAGATGCACTATACCCCATGAGGAACGAGAATATCTCTAATGAATTTCATGTATATGATTTTGAAAACTACCCTCTAACAAAAAAAAATAATTCAATGATAACCTGAAGACCAATGAAGAACTAGATCAACTCCTACCAAATACAATCAGGTCACAACACACTCTTGTCTTAATACATGGATGAATTTTACCCAATCTACTAATGATGACATGATAAAAATGGTCTCATTTCACATCTACAATGTCCTCAACCACATCCATCCTTAAAAAATATAACTAAAAATAAAATACCACTATTACTTTGATAAATTTCATGTAAGATCATTTGACTCTTATGTCATTCTGTTTAGTTCATCTATGACATTGTAACATGTACAGAGTGTATAATAAATTAAAAAAAGGATATAAACACTCTACATAGATCTTCTGTATCAAATTTAGTTCTCTTTGTGAGATTATATATCATATAATCCTATGGAATGTGTAAGAAAAAAACCACTCCATAGAGATGAAGTGTCACTAAAATATTAATTAGTGGACCATATATTCATGAATTAGGTCATGCTTAGGATAATTCTACTCATGTGTTCACATAAAGTGTGGACCATAAGATATTATCTGATATTTCAAAATCAATATAACACAAAATATAACTCCTTAGGAATTCTAAAATATAATATATACCATACTGGGTTATCGAAATCACATCAACATAGCTATCATCAACCATCGCTTCAGTTCATGAAAAGCATACCCTTACAAATCTATCTGCATGAACCTCACCCATTTCTTTCTTAGAACTATCATGGAGGCTGCTAAATGGGAAAAATAATTAATAAAATTTTTGTATTACAATACTAATACAAAGAAAATACTTATCTCAAATGAATTCTATAGATGAGGGAAAGAAATTACTGCCTCAACATTCTCAGATTCTATAGAAATTATATCATCTGGCCCCGCATTACAAAGGAAACACAACTCTTGAAACAAGAAGTGTTAATTAGAAATATTTTCAAAAAAATGATTTGTTTTATTGTATTTATTACTATTATGAGATTACAGGAATGCGTCATTAAGTTTTTTGAATATTTTATGATGTAATAAAAGGATCCCCATGATGAAAAATTCATGATATATGTGAATTACCTTTTCTATGAGGGACATGAACACAACATGAACATTTAAAAAAACTAAATCACGGTGAATATTTATGACCCCTACCAACTACTAAACTCTATATATGGTATCTATTACCCCTGACCCATAGCTGATGGAGACCTAAACAAAAGTCAATCCTAGAAAATGTAACATCCCAGAAAAATTAATTTTACTAAGTTCTTTGTTTTGTAAAATGAAATATTAGTACATAAAAAATAAATATTATAAATACAATTACATTGTGTTTTTTGAATATAATACATTATTTATAAATGTTTATATTTCAACCAATTCTTATTTTAGCATAATTTATTAATATTTTTAATTAATTAACTATTTTAAAGAAATGAAACTCATATTTGAGAAATATTTAAAATTTAATACTAAAACATGGTTTTTTATAAATATTGATTAAAATAATATTTTAAAAAATAAAAAATAATATTTATTTTTGATATAATATTAAATTTTTTAAAATAGTAAAATTATTATAAAATTATAATCAATAGGTATATTGAATTTACATATATATGAAAAAATAATTATTATGATTATAAATATATATATATATATATATGTTCTTAATTTTTCTAATATATCAATTAGATTATTTAAATAATTATGATCAAATATATGAAATTACAATATTATTATTCTTATTATTTGTGAATTATGATTGTATTATTGTTTTAAATTAAATTTAGATTATGAAGAGTATTAACTTATTTTTAAAATATTTTAATTGATTATAAATTCTTATATAAAGGGGATGAATATAAATATGTTTTTAAAATTTATGGGTTAATTTTAGTATATAAATATATATATTTATATTGTGAATAAAAAATAAATAAGGGATAAGGGGATTCATTTATAGAAATAGAGTTCATATTTGGGAATTTCATGAGGGATGGGTACAGTTAGAAGAGAGGGATTTCAATCACAGTTTATTTTCAAGTATTTTTCAAGACGAGAAAGAAGGATATCCAATTTTGGTGGAGGAGGCAAGGATATGAAACTAAGGATTTACTATGAGTATTGATCCTTATGATGCCGATGAGCATAGTTTGAGCAAAAGGACTCAATATAGGATATATCATTGGAAGAAGGAGATAGTTTTCATCCTCTTCAAGTTGGTGTTTGTTTATTCAAATTTTATGTATCATCGATATAATATTAATGATTTGAGTTTTTATCATCCTATTTATTTTTAATCTTCATTGGTTATTTTTTCCATCATACATATCTTCCTTATATTTATCATTTTAAATAATAAAATAAATTTTGACACTATTTTGTCAGTTTTCTATCTTGTGTTGCCTCTTTTCTACAAAGAATCATGATGATACATCATCAAATGGAATATTTTTCTTATTCACACATTATCAAAATTTGTTTTTTTATTGGTTGTATTAAAATATCTTTTAAATAATTTTATTTAGTTTGGTGTTATTTTATATTTGTATTTGAATGGATCAAATGAACAAAAAATTATGTAATTATATATTTAATGTATACATTCATTAAGTTTCAAGTTTGATCGAATTTAATATGAATATTGAGAACTATAATATAGAAATAATTCATTTAAAGATAGTATTTTATATTTGGATTATATCAATGTATTTGTCTATTGAGTCAGGTTCTTTGATTTCGTCCTTGATTTTTGTGTTTCAAATTATAATATTATGAGATTTATAGAAGTGAATATATGAAGATAATAAAGTAGTAAAGATGCATCTGAAGGATTTTTTAATAACATTTTATAATTTTTTTTTGTAAATTATACAGGGTTAAAAATATTTTTAAAATATGTTACAAAGGCGGAATTGGTGACACACCCTTTGGGAATCAGTGAAAGGAAGCATCGAGGACGTTTCCTTTCCATTAAAACCAATATATATATATTTATTTATTTAATTTTTTTAAAAAAATTTAATTTTTTTTCTATTTATATATATATATATATTAACAAACGAAAACATAAATAAAAATAAAAATAAAATTTTAGCATAATTTATCTTCTATTTAAAATCTAGAATTACTACCATTACAGTAATATGGATTTTGAAAAACGCTCCCACGCAGGGTTCGCTTTTATAGGAGAGCTTACACATGAAATCATTCTGCATTTCTGGAGTGGGATTCTGATGCTCCCTTTCCTGCACAGAACACTCTGCATTTTAGAAGTGGGATTCTGTTTCAATTTTTTTTCATTTCCTATTATATAATTAAAAAGTCTAATACAAATTAATTAATTATTTAATCTATAATTAATGATTAATAGTCAAAAATAAACTAATTACTAATTATAAAATTAATAATTATATTACTAGTTAACTAATTATTAATTATATAATTAATCATTATATTTTTGAGTAACTAAATAATAAATAAATAAAAAAATTGTATCAATAATTAACTAATTATATTATTAATTAACTAATTTATTAATATATAATTAATTATTAATAAATTCTAATTTTGTAACTAATTATTATACTATTAATTGTTTTATAATTAATAATTTAATTACCAATTAACTATTTAGTTATTATATAATTAAGGATTAATAATTACTAATGAATTAATTTCAAATTATATAATTAATAAATATGTTACAAATTAATTAATAAATTATTATATAATTAATAATTATATTACTAATTAACTAAATGATTATTATATAATTAATAGTTATATTACTACCTATCAAATTAATAGTTATATTACTCATTAACAAATTTTATTACTAATTAAAAAACTAAATATTATATAAATAATCATTAATAATTACTAGTTAATTAATTAATTATTATACAATGAATGGTTATATAATTATTAATTATATTAGTAATTTTAATGAATAATTATAATGAATAATTATAATGAATAATTATAATCTATATTTATAATGAATAAATATAATTTATAATTATAGTAAAATTTAACTAATTAAATATTATATAATTAATAATTATATTACCAATTGACTAATTAATTATTATTTAAATTTTTTTTATAGTTAATAAATATTAATTAAAATGAATAAATTTTATTTATAATTATATTACTAATTAACAAATAAACTATTATATACTTAATAATTATTTTTTTAATTAATTAGTTAAGGATTTTATCAATGATTAATAATAATTACTAATTAACTAATAATTTATTTTATAATTAATTAATAATAATATCAATTAAATAATTTATTAAATTATTATACGTTTACTCCATGTTTTAACATTACATTATATTGGTCTTATAGTTTATATTTTACTGTTTTTTAAAGACACATACTTCAATAATTTGTTTGTCTCATGTAGGTGGTTTTGAAAGATTATACATTATATTTCATGAACATTTTTTTAAAAATTATTTTTATATTAAATTACTTTTTATATGTTTAATCCATGTTGTATGTTTCATTTATATCATTTTTATAGTTTATTTTTTATAGGCATTAAAATCCATGTGATTGAAACATCTTTATGTTTCATGAAGGTGTCTTTCAAAACATATAAATTATTTTCCATTAACATTTTTATGAATTTATTTTTAATTTTAACTATTTGTTATATGTTTAATCTAGGTGTTATGTTTCATTTATGTTATACATATAGTTTATTTTTTATAGGCTTTCAAAGTCACAAAATTGAAAAAATTTGATGTTTCAAATAGGTCATTTATAATGCGTATAGATTATTTTTATACTCATTTTTTAAGAAATTATTTTCATTTTCAACTATTTCTATTATGTTTAATACACAATTAATGTTTAATTTATATTTGTCTTATAGTTTATATTTTATTGTCTTTCAAAGTCATGTACTTAAAATAAAATCCCACATTGGAAATGCATATTGTTCTGTATAGGAATGAGAGAACTAGAATCCCATATCAGAAATGCAGAATAATTTCCAGGGTATGCCCTCTTATAAAATAGTTCCCTGGGTGGGGACATCAATCAGAATACAGATTGTTGTAATGGGAGTATCTCTATAATTTAAATAAAAGATAAAATCTACTGAAAATTTTTCATTATAAATATATATATATATATATATATATATATATTTGATCAAAATAAAAAAAAATTTACAAAAAAAATATTTTTTAGATGGAAGGCGTTAATGGGGTTTGGCCTTTCCCTTGAAGTCTAATGGGGGTAACTGAGCTATCACAATTTGAGAGTATTTTTAATTTTCTAATTAAGCAGGGCTATAATTCCTCGACCCTAGTTGCCCAGTGTGTGTACGTTATTACATAACATTGGCATGATCAAAATAGATGAGGTCTCAAAAGACTGATTAGTTTAGTGGAAGTGCTAGATTAATACATTATTTTTACATTACATCATTAAATAAAAAAACAACGTTTTTTCCCCTTTGAACACACATATATCTCTTATCCTATCCCTGTAGGTCAACCATAAATACTTCTTCCCATCCTCAAAAAAATAAAACATCGAAACGGGTGAGCCCAGATGCTCAGTAAGTATAACAATATAGCATAAAATTTCATAAATAATCATAAACATTTAAGTCAAGTTATTAGACTAAAAAAGACCTTTTAAACATAAAATCATCATAATATTGAAAACATAAATAAAAAATTTCATTTACATATTCACATGTACATTCTACTACTCGAATAATCCCATGTAATATCAATAGATTATTTTATAATGATGAAATGCATAATGTGAGACATCATTACCACATAGTCAATGCCTTGTGCCAATATTACAAATAATATTTTTTCAAGGACTTGTGTCAAGACAATAGTTTGTCTCATGAGACCTACCGATGCATCGAGGAGATATAGTTGGCTCTACCAGTCAATTACTAAGCCCAATTCATTTCTAATATGAAATGGTTAAAACATAACCTAATCATTTGTATTAAAAATAGCATAAGAAATGTCAATAAATTAACCATAAATCATGAATGGTATTAAAATAACAAATCCACAAAAAATCATATCACAAAACATTCAATAAAATAGGGAATATTGAATCATTATAAATCATCTTCAAACAAGTGTAATAAATATCCAAGGATGTTGACATTGAGGAAATCAGAATTAATTTAGATAAATATCTTTTTATATTTTGCAATCATTTAAGAGTCACATTGTTTTATAAGAAAACATTTATTTTGTAAATATTCTTATAATCTTGCAAGGGAAGCTCCAACAGTTTTATTGTTGCAGAAAATAGCTGCACTTTCCCTATAAGTTAAAAAACATTCATTCCTTAATTTTGTGGAATGATCATAAAGGTCCTAGTTTGGAAAAAATGGAAATAATCCTTTATAAAAATTTTATAAATAGTCAAGCAATGGTATAAATTAATTTTACACATATTCAAGAAAATTGTAAAAATGTTTTGAAATACATTTCTATGTAAAACGGATGTGGATGATAAAGAGGTCCCAGTAGATAATCATGTATAAATAACCTCAGATAATGAAGAGATTGTAGGACTAACCCTTAACATATACTTTTCCATGGTCGATGGTATGTTAACCTCCTGTATAATAGTTAAATAATTTTTATTAAATTCTAAAATAACTACATACAATAATATGATATCATATATGATCTTCTAATATTTCATTTTTAATAGTATTTCAGTAATATCATCGTTTCAGGTTTTAACTGATTTGTTTTCCATTATATACATTGTTGCGTAAGTTATTTTTGTTATAGGTAAGATGCATTTTATTCATATATCGAATGATATTATGTTCTTAAAAATTATTTCTAACCAGAAAATGAAAATTATTCATGAATGGTTATGATGGGGAATGAATCTCATCGTGTTCGTGGAGACGGTAATCAGTACATATGTGAAAGAAACTATATAATTATATTGATGGTAAAAAAGTATGTAATTGGACTGTATATCATATATATATAATCCTTAAGATGTTACATTTATTATTTACATTAGTTATACTCATTATTATACCCATCAAAAAAATTAAAGTGTTTGGAAAACAAACTGCACCACGACGTGGAGATGGTAAGTCATACATATGCACGTATGGAGACATGCCATTCAGGAGATGGATATAATAATGATTGTGGTTGTAAAATATTTGTAATAAAATCATAGTATGTATAAGGTACTTGTGTTATTATTTTGTTATGGAAACAACAAATAAAGAGGAATTGGAAGAAGAAAAGAACATTGAATGTGGTGTTGAAATTATTACCCCTTCTTCTGGTGTTTCCTTTTGAGTTGATCAAAAGGGATAATTTGGTAGGATTTGTTAGAAAATTTAGGTAACTAGGTAGAAGTGAGGGTAGTTGGGAGGATATTTGAGTAGGTGTTGGTAGAGCCAAATTTCATTCGAGGTTTGATTCTGAGAGAAGGGTAAGTACCCTTTTATAATAGAGGTGAGTGTCACAATAAGAAAAGCTAGAAATATTATTTTATTATAAAATAATATTCGGTTTATAATGGAAAAAAATTATGTATTTCAAGGATAAGGTGGATAAAAGATAGCAAAATTTTCAATAAAATTTTATATACCTAATATTATTATATAATAACATCAATGAATTACATTTAACATAAATTGATATTCTCAATCAATTTTTACCAAATATAACTTTAAAAAATATAATTAAATATTTAAATAAATAGTCAGTTTTAAAAAATGAATCATTGTTTTTCAGTATTCATAAAAAATGATGGTTTTCAAAAAAAATCAGAAAATAACCCAAAAATTTTTTTGATATTTTTAATCCAAAAATGAAGTCCATTTTGAAAAATAAAATTTATAAAATTTCAAAAAGTGGGTATTACTATTAATAATGACTAGTTTGGTTGGTCATGGTGTGATAGAACATTATGTTTCCTACAATACAAGCTATTATATTATTCAATGTGAAGCGTACTGTAGAAACCTAGGGTGTTACATTATTCCATCATTCAAATAATTTTGTCCTCAATATTTCATGAATATTACTGCAAAAAAAATATTTGTGTTGTTATTTATCATAAGTTCATCGGGTTCCCGTGTTTACACTTCCATGTTATGGTTTCACCATATAACATTTATCAGACGTGTCGTCTGGTTTCTCAGCTCGTGTTCTCTGGTATTAAGAATCTTGAAATTCTCTTCACAATAAGTCAAATCTGGTTCCAGTTATATTTCATCATAGGTTAGTAAATGCCTTGGGTTAGGCATGTATGTTCCTAACAGTGATACCTGGAACAGATCATGATCTTTAGAGTACCTAGTGTCATTGACAATTGATTAGCTACAACTCCAATTCATTCTATAATTTCAAAAGGTCTAAGGTACCTGGGACTCAATATTCCATTCATACCAAAACATATAACACCCTTCCATGGATATACCATCCAAAAACATGATCTCCTACATGAAATTCCAAATCATTCATTTAGTTATCAACATAAATCTTTTTCCTAATTTGATCGTAATTGATGTGGTTTTTAATAATCATTACATTTTCTATTGTTTCATCTACATGTTCTGGGCCTACGAGTTTTGTTTCACCAACATCATCCCGACATGTTGGTGTGCGACATGTCTTTTCATATAACACTTCATATGGTGTCATATGAATACTTGAATAGTAGCTATTGTTATAGGAAAATTATACCATAGGTAAATATTAATCCCACATACATTGATAATCAATCGAGGAAGATCTCAACATGTGTTCTATGGTTTGAATAGTCTTTTTCAATTGTCGATCAGTTTGAGGGTGGTATGTAGTGCTTAAATAATGTTCATTATCCAAGGCCTTCGAAAGACATTTCTTGAATATTAATGTAAAATGCGGGTAACAATCAGAATCAATCGATAGGGGTACTCCATGAAGTCTTATAACATAATTAATATATTGTCTTGTAAACATTTTAAGTGCTAAATCTTCTCTTATTACATAAAAAATGTGTTGACTTGTTAAGATGATCAACAATGACCCATGTTGCATCATTTCATCTTGGATTATTTGGTAGCCCCATGACAAAGTGCATCTAAATATGATCCCATTTACACACATGTACGGGAAGAGGTTGTATGAATCCTTCAGTATGTTGTCTTCCAACCTTAACCTATTGAAAAACCATACATATTGGCCAAAATTCAATAATCATCTTCTTAATGTTGTCCCTCCAATAATATTTCTTCAAATCTCTATACATCTTAGTTATTCCTAGGTGTATAGATAAATTGGATCTACAATCATCATCAAATAATTCCCTTTTTAGATAAGGTATATCTAGAACACAATGTACCTTTCCAAATTTCAAAATTCCATCTTTATATACGATGTCAATAAAACTCCCATCATTCACAGATTTAATTTTCTTTCGAAACTCCTCATCATCAGTCTGTGAACTTTTTAACCTATATATTAAATATTGTATTTAATCCATTGGAAAAAGTATTGATGTTTTACCTTTTGTGATTGTTCCCATATCTATCCTTACAAGATCCATGAACATAGTATCCCATTAGACATTCATCTTGTTCAAAACTCCATTATACATTCTTCTCAAATCATTTCCACCTTATTTTCCTTCCCCGGGTGGTTGTGTATAGTGAAATCTTAATCCAATTGTATTTCGAACAATCCCATTTTCCTGATATTGAGTCTGTTTTGTGAGAAAATATAATTCATGCTCTTGTGATCGGTATATATCTCTCATTGTTCACCATAGAGATAGTGTATCCATATCTTGAAAGAAATGATTATAGATTTTAAATTAAGATCATGATTGGGGTAGTTTTTTTCATGAATTTTTAGCTGTCATGATGCATTGGCAATGACTCTATCATTCTGCATAAGTACATAACCAAGTTCTTCTTTTGAAGCATCACTATAAATAAAAAATCCATCATTACATGATTATAGAGTCTGGATTGGAGAATTTACAAATATTCTCTTTAGATCTTAAAATCACACTTCACACATTTTTGTACAAACAAATTTTACCCCTTTACGTATGAGCTTGGTTAATGGGTATGTCAATTGAGCAAAATTCTGGACAAAATGCCGATAATAACATGCTAAACCAATGAAACTATATACCATAATTATACTTGTTGGTGTTTTCTATTCATGTATATCTATTGTCATAGAAGGATCTACATATATTCCATCTTTATAGAGAATATTTACAAGAAATGAAATTTCTTGAAGATCGAACTCACACTTTCTAAACATCCTATATAATTAATTTTTTGAGGTTTTTCAGTATATTGCATATGTTATTTTCATGTTCTTAATAGTTGTTGGAGTATACTATGATATCATCAATTGATACCACTAAAAGGTCATCAATATATTCCACAAAAACTATATTCATTAGTTCCATTTAAACATAGGGTGAATTAGTCAGTCCATAAGGCAATACTGAAAACTCGTAATGCCCATACATGGTTCGAAATTTTGTTTTTGGAATGTCTTTCTTCATCACACACAACTGATGATATCCAGATCGAAGGAAAATCTTTGAAACAAATTTCTCTTCGTGAAGTTGATCGAATAAATCATCAATTCGAGTTAAGAGATATTTTTTAAATATTTTTATAGCTTGATCATCATGTAGTCAATGTGAAACCTCATAGATCCATATTTCTTCTTAACAAAAAAACATGGGAACTCCATGGAGAAACACTAGGGATAATAAATCCTTTATTACTCAATTCCTCTAGTTTTTTCTATTGTTCCACTAATTCAACATTTTCCATTCTATAAGGGGTCTTCGACATGGGCCTTAAACCAAGAATTAAATCAATGGACATATCAATTTCTCATTATGGAAGATATCTAGGTAAATACTCTATAAACACATAAATATATTCTTTGACAATAGGTACATCCCCTATATGAACATTCTTTTCCTCATCCATTTTTATTTCATTCTCTTCCTCCCAAATAACTGAATTTTTTTGAGCTACTGGGGGTTTGTCTAGATAAGAATTAGTTGGTGATGTTTCATCTCTAAAGATAAGGTACTCTTTAATATCATCGAAAATTGCAACCTAATTATTCTTATAATATATCTTCACATCATGGTCTGAAATCCAATACACACTAAGGATTATATCTAATCAATTCATGGGTTTGACAATGAGATCAGCGGATAAAGAATATTTATATGCCCTAATGGGGGCCGATTCGCCAAAACTTGTTGAAATTATACTTTCCATTAGTTATTGGCAGATAAATTATTTGTTAAATAAAATTGAAAATATATAATTTTCATAGAAAAGATGGAAGATATGAAACAATGGGATGATTCATAATCAAATAAATCATTGGATAAACATGATAAAACCATTAAATTAACTGCCACTATGTCTTTCAGATCATCATACTCAGCAGTAGTGATCGCGTAATATTGGACATTCCCCCTTGGCCTTTTTTAAGTTATATTTCCTTGGAGCTTATTAAATTCATTTGAATATTGTCCCATTTGTCTAAAATTGTATCATTCAACACTGAAATCCTCTTTTATTCCCTTTAATTCACAAGCTTAGTTGCCTTTTTACCACATGTGTAATAGAATCTCATTCCATTCCTACATTTACTGGGGTGTTTCTTCCCAAATTTATCGTAGTATGGAAATTCATCATTTCCCTTCATCCCCTTATTTCCATTTCCAGATTCTTTAACAGATCTTCTTCTCTTTCTTCTCTTTAATGTCATAGAACATAGAGAATTCCATTTCATTCATGATAGCACATGAGAAAATATCTTTGTATGATGATATGGATTGTGAGGATAATTCTCAACGGAGAAATTATTTTAACCCATCGAAGAATATTTCAATATTACTCCATGGGTTAGGTATATAATCTATTGCATTCCATGCTAGCCTTGTAATGTTATCCTCCTACATTGGGACATTCGCATCCTCCTTTTGCGTCAAACTCAGAAATTTCCTTTCCATATCTGCTCGATGGTCATGAGGAAAATAGTTTTCTAAGAAAAATATCTTTAAATTCCCTCTATTCCATATTTTATACCTCTTAATATTCTTGTGTGTTTGTAATTAATGACCACCATTGATCTACATCTCCTGTGAGGCGATAAACAACCATGAAAACATTTTATATTTCATTACTCTCAACGCATTAAATATCTTATCTAAGGATGTTATCCATTTTCCAGCTACTAATGGATTTATAGTCCAATAGAATGATGGTGGGTGTTGCCTCATGATGCAGTCTAACATTGATCATCCGTGTTTTGGATCAGGGTTCCCCATATAGGTAAGTTTATTATTCATAACTTTTGTGGGTTTTCTGAGTATGGTTATAACCGGATCAGCTCCAGTTGCATTACTACCTCCACTATAATTATCTTGAATGGGATAGAAATCCATAAATCGATTACCTGCAGTGAAATAGTTTCCATTCATTCCACAAGGCACCATTTATAAACAATGACAGATACTAGATTAGTTCTTGATCACAATACATAATTCCTAAGATGTAAAACACATAACATAAATTGAAAACTTAATGGATATAATCCATGATAATAAAAATAATTTCCTTGAGAAGGCATATACTAATAAATCCATTATAATGGTTTGTAAATAAAATGATAATTATCCTAATAATATCCCCTCGTAGTGTCAAAACCGAGAGTGCAGTAAGGCCCATTGTTATGTACATGGATACCCCGGGTCAAGCCCGAAACTCCTTGTCAGAGTTTTCACTCTTATGTATATTGGTGCTAGAGCTGCCTCTACCTGCACGAATAATGATATTGATTTATTTTTTTAAAAACACACAAACTTTCAGCTCAAAATTATATTAATTTCTTCTATAATAATCCTCAAAGTATATCTTAGGGAAATGTTCTCTAATAAGAGATTTTGTAAATCTAGTTTCAATGGATTATTCTAAACATTATCTAATACCAAATTTAATGCCCATACCCTTGTTAGCCAGAGATAGTGCATTAATACTTATCATTGGAATGATCACAAGAGATCATATATTGATATAATGATTAGTTTAGTATCCTTAGAAGTACAAGATACATACATATGTTTTACATTACATTATAAAATAAGAACAACCACAACATTTTTGTCTCCTTTGAACACACTTATATCCCTTAGTCTATGAATACAGTTCAACCATAAAATACATCTTCACATCCTACGAAAATTAATAAATAGAATGGGGTGAGCATAGATGCTAAGTAAGGACAAAAATATTTCAGAAACATTCATGAATAAGCATAAATACTAAATACAAGGTATAAGACTAAAACAAAAGCCTTTTAAACTAAATCTTCAACATAATATGGGAAATATAAATCAAAATAATGCCATTTACGTATTAAAATGAATATTAAACATGTCATATTATCCTATTTAATATCAGTTAAAAATTTCATAATGATAGAATGCTTGATTCCAGACATCATCACCACATATTAAAGGCATCGTGCCTAAACAAAAAATAAGATTTCTTTTCAAGGCCTTGTGAAAAGACACAAGTATGGTGAATTGCCATTCAAAGGGTGGATAGAATAATGAATATGGTTGTACCATATTAATAATAACACCAAAGTTAGTATAAGATATTTTATTTTTTATTTTTTTATGGATACATCAATGAAAGAGGCTGTGGATGAAGAAAAAAACTTTGAAAGAGGTGATGAAATTATTACCTCTTCTTCAGGTGTTTCCTTTTGAGTTGGTCAAAATAGATCCTTATGTAGGATTCCTCATCAAAGTAAGGCCTATAGGTCGAAGTGAGGGATTATGGGAGCATATTTGATCTAGTTTTGGCTGACACAAATTGATTTGGAGGTGTGATTTGGATAGAAGGGTAAGTACCCTTTTATTAGATAGGCGAGGATAACATTAGGAAATTTTTTAAATATTATATTATTATACATTCATGTTTGGTTTATAATAGAAAAATAAATTATTTATTTTGATGATAATGTGTTGATGGGTTGAAAAGAGGTCAAAAATATATTTTATATAGGATTAGGCCACCATATTAACCATACCTTTTAGATTTAACTCTTAGTTAAATAGATTAACTTTTACCATGTATTGTTCAATTATTATAATAAATTGTAAATGAAAATACTATAAAAAGCCAAGAAACACCCTAGTGGTTAGTTATTCATATATCTAACATTATATATGTCCTTTTACTGAAAATTTGATTTTTTGGAATATAATAACAATTTATAATATAATATTTGTTTCAAACCCCCATTTAGGTAAATTTGGACACTATTTGGTATTTTGTTTTTGTGAAAGTCATAGTAACAATATGAATTTGATAAAAATTTATTTAATCAACAATAAAATGTAATATTAACCTATAAAATTCTATTAATTCATCCAAAGTCTCAATATACATTTATTTTCATATTTATAATATCATTTAATTTAATCATTAATTAACTATGTAATTACTGTATCATAATTGTCTCATAAATAAATTTAATTATATAATGAATAAAAACTATAAATAAAATACCATTATTTAGTAAATAATTTTATATTTCTAATGAATAATTATTGTTGAACCTATCATATATATAACCCTATATTAAAAATGGTTTAGTTATTGAACATTTAATAGAACTCTTTTAACTCTTATTTAAATAAAATAATAATAAATGTCCTAATTTAATCTTACTGAACCAAAAGGATAATATTTTATTACAAAGGTATTTTTTGATCAAAATACACTTATCCAAAATAATTAAGAGATGTATTAGGGAAATTATAATATCATTTTTTACTTTTAATTAACCTATTTAATTGTAACTATGGTAAATAAAACTCAAAATATATTATTCACCAAAAATTATTTTCTTCTTATAGAACAACATATTACATACTGATATCAACCATTTCAATTGGATTTATGAATTTCAATTAACAGATATAGTAAAAGTATGTTTTATGAAAATTTCCAAATGTGTCGAGAAGGTAGGTAAAAGACGGTAAAAAGATCAATACAATTTTTTATATCTAAAATTATTATAAAATGACTCCAATGAATTAAATTGAACATATATAGGTATAATGAATATATTTTTATCTAAAATAAATAGAAATAATATTATTAATTTTTTAAATAAAAATCTGGTTTTAAACAACAACACATTGCTTTTCATAATTCATCAAAAATAAATGTTGTCATAAAAAAACCAGAAATTCACCGTAAGATAATTTAGATATTATGAATCCAAAAATAATGTCCATTGGTATATAATAAATTTTATAAATGTTCAAAAAGTTTGTATTACTATTCATAACGACATGTTTGGTTGGTCATGGTGTGTTAGAATTGGATGTTGCAAACAACCTAAGCTATTGTATTATTCAAAGATAAGGGTACAATGGAAGCATTGGGTGCTATATTGGAGATTAAAAACATATTAATATTGTTATTTAAAAAATAAACTTCTATCTAAACATAAAAATTTTAAGGGAGTTTTTATCAATCATTTCATAATTATTTATCTATATTTTATTCAAGGAAAATATTTCTTTCCAAATATTTTTTTATTTTAAAATCAATCCACTAAAATAATTCAATTCATTGAATATTTATTTGTGGGTAGTATAATTATGTTATCTAATTTTAAATTATGAACTCTAATTAGTAATAGATTAATTACTCATTTATTTCTAAGAAAAACTAATTTTTATTTTCTTTTATTTGATTTATATGATTCTATATATTTCAAAAAATTAACTATATACATTATATTTATTATCAAAGAATACATTATAGGTGTTTGACTTTGAAATATTATGATTCCAAAAATATTATGGATATCAATATATTCAATATTATTTTATTTAAAAAAATTCGATTGATTGATTTATTTATAATATAAAGAGGTTGTCATTTTATTATCTATCTACAATGTTTTTATGGGATATCAATTTATCTTATACAATCATGGATTTAAGAAAAGGAAATTTCCATTATCAAAAATAAATATGACATTTCATGAATGCACAATAATTTTATTGAGTCATTGAATTATTCTATATATGAAATTTATGTTAGTATTTTAAGAAAATTATTATTTATAAAAGAAATTAAAATAAATTTTTTTTATGAATGTATTTATTTCATTAATTTTCATTGATTTTATCCAAGATAATAATTTTACAAAATATTGACTTCCCAAAAAAATTGAAATTTTTATTTATCAGAGATTGAAGATATATAGTTATTTTATATTATTAAATTAATTTAATTTAGTATTGAAATGTTTTATTCTATTGTGATAGATAAAATCAGATCATTAATTTTTTTCATAACATTTTATTAGACAATTGGGTATCATGTGGGAGAATGAGGAATGAGGAGTGAACCAATGAAAACCCGGAATGCTATTCCACCCATGATATTTATTGTGTCCTTGTGAGATTTCAGGGTATCTTCTAAATATCAAAACAATCCCGAAATATATTATTATTTTTAACATGTTTTCAAAGGATAAATAATATTGTTTTCAATGAACTATATTTGAAATTAATTTTCAAAATAATTATTTTTATAAACGATTTGAATATAAAAAAAATTATATTTGATATAAATTAATTATTTTAAAATAAATATTATAATTGTTTTACTCTATTTTTAGAACACTTAATCATAATTCATTGTTAATCCCTTGATTTTAATTTTTTTCATAGGTAACATAGAATTTTTAGAATTTATATCTTTGGTTATGTAATTGGCTCTTAGGTAGCAATGTAGATATTCTATTTTATTATTGTTCAACTGGGAAAAATTTATAATTTTTTGTATAATTATATAGAACATAGAAAAAAACATCATCAATGATAAATAACACTATGTATTTATCTTGTTATATTTTATAAAAAACACACAGTATGATTTTAGAACATAATCTGGAAGAGTTGTTTCATGTCCTTATAGAAAGCCTCTAATCTCCATTCAACTGATCAAACAAATCTTCGAATCTAGTAAAATGGTACATTTTATTAACCATGACTTAGTTTAAAATTTTGTAATCCACAATGAGAAAAAAAAGAATCAACTACCAATTTAGAGATAAATAAATAAGCACCCAAAGGATATATTCTTGTTTGGTAAATCACGAATACTCAAAGACTTCAAACCAAATATTGATTTACTTTAACTCAGTTGGTGCAATGTGAAATAATGATTTCAAAATAGTCTACAACCCCTTCATGAGTTCAATTTAAACTCTATCACTACATTAGTAGGTATGATTGAAAAGCCTTCAAGAAACACATCCTGGAAAAAATTTACAATTTGAGGGACAATAAGGGGGCTAACACTACTCATGCTGAAATTCTAAAGCAAACATCAGGAATTAGAATTGAAACTAGTTGACTCAAATATGGTACCACTCTACTAGATACAAGCTCTCACTCATGAATCATTTCCCCCTCCCCGTAGGAATGTTATATCATATTTATCACCTCTAGAAATTGATTCTTGAATGATATCTCCTATGATAGTATGCCCTAGTTATCACATTGAAACTATTCATCTTTTGGATCATAAAATCCAAAAAATGATCATATCTAATGATA
Organism: Viscum album; assembly: GCA_963277665.1. Taxonomy (NCBI): domain Eukaryota; kingdom Viridiplantae; phylum Streptophyta; class Magnoliopsida; order Santalales; family Viscaceae; genus Viscum; species Viscum album. Next base: position 20,758,069 of record OY728120.1, on the reverse strand, counting down.
ACTATTTGGTATTCTTGGAATCAGTAAATATGAGTCATATTTAGTCCCAATGTGTGTTTTTGAAGATAAAATTTTCTATGTATAATCTATCTGAAATGCCTTGTTTAACTAAGTGTCTTTTATAGATTAATAAAAAAGATGCGCCAGTACCAATCAAAGTAATAGATAGTTTATAGGTGTAAAATACCATTCCATGAACCAAAAATTGTCCCTCACTCACATAAATTATATAATTATCCTTTCTATAAACTCTTTTTTATTAATCTATATACCCTTTACCAGGATGAATCAATGTCATGGGAGTCTTTATCATTTATTGAGGTCCTCTTCCCCAACTACACCTTAATATCAAAGAACAATCCCCTGAATCCATCAAGAAAAACACCATTGGTGACTATAATTAATTTTTAATTTCTCCAAACCTAGTATCTTTGAGGAAGTTGTTAGATTATTTCATTAGTTCTAGATATAAATGATCACATCCCAAATGATCATATAGTTTAGTAGTCTAGAAAACTAGATACATAATTGAATATCTATTTACAGATATAAACATAAAATACAAAATATTTTTTTTAGAACACAATTATTTTGTTTATAAATTCACTACATATTAATTATATAAAACATCATGGAATCCTAGGGAAAGGAAACATAATAATGGGCTGAGTTAAAATTATTTGTAAGTGTGTGCATACAACAGATTCTAATAATGAATGAATATTAGGGAAATAATAAACCATTATTGAATAATTCCAAAAAAATAATCACATAAGATATAAACATTTAAATGGAAACCATAAATAATTAACTAGTCACATGATAAACAATAAATAATTTCATAGTGATGGAATTCATAATATGAGACATCTAAAACAACCAGTTGAGGCCTTAAAACTAGACGTATTACATAAATTGGTATGAAAACATCCAAATACCCAATTTATTTTGTCTCATGATTCCTAATGATTAATTAAGGTGATATGTAATTACAATCCTCTTCCATCACTAAACAAGTGAACTGTATTTCTCTTATTCATAAATAGTAAAACATAATCAACATGCCTTATAACCCAATAATTGACAATATTGGAAGAAATATCAAATGTAATATATTCACTTTACACAATAAATAAGATCATAATTAATCCATAGAATCATGAATTATGAAATATATATTATTATAAACATATTAAAATATAATTTTCAATAACCAAATTTGACAATGGTAAAAATACTTTCAAAATCTCACACAAAAAATTCTTAATGAAAATACCCATTTCAAATTGAAATTATTATTTAAAATATATTTTTTTCTAAATACAAAGGAATTAATTTTTATTGAAAATAAATAAATTTAATTTAAAAATATTTTTCAAATAAATGAATCATAATGATGGATGGAAACTCCATTCATGTTGTATAAGTTAAAAAACATTCCTTTAACATAATTCTAAAAGGTAAAAAGGATTATTATTCAAAATAATAAATGATTATACATTTTAAACCATTTATTAAAAAATAATATACGGGTAAAAAGGTATGTAATAAATAAATGGGTAGTATTTAAAATATTATTTAATAAAATTTAAGAAAATATGCATATGGAAGAAGAACAATTCTGGATGAGTAAAAAATGTTTATATTTACTTCATAACATTATTTCAGTATCTTGAGTACTTAAAATAGTAATATGAAATTAAAACATTTAATTTATAGAAATATGAAAATTAGAAGAATTTGTATAAGGATTAGATTGATTGGTCGGATACGATCCCCAATAGCGAATTTGGCATAAACAATGCTGATAAATGGTGAGAATGAAAAATAAACCCTTACCTCATGTATGAATTCATTCATATATGTATGTACCTCTTTTATTAGTAATATAGACTTATTATACATATATTTATGTAATAGAATCATATATACTAATCTATAAATTTCTTTAAAATATTCTTTTATCAAATTATTGTTAAAAATTCATTGTTAACAATGACTATTATTTGGAATAAATGCATCATTTATTGGGTATGTTTATGCTCAATAGTATCAGTACTAAAAATTTGACCTTGCATCCATAATATATATGTAATGTTAATAATGATATATATATATATATATTCATTATATCTATATTTATATTAATCTATAAAATTTAGAGAGAGAGAAATAAATTACACTAGTCATGGAGATGGTAGGTTATACCTATGCATGAATGTTGTTTCCATTATTTTGACAGATGTGTGAAAAGAAATTTAAACAATAATTATATTTTGAAAATAATTTTTATACCATTTATATAATATATAATAATTATGTCTATAAAGATTACTGTCTATAATAAAATAATATAAAAAAGATTATCGCATCCCTTTTTCGCGGTGGTTGTCCACACATAGGCACAAGTGACATTGTTTTTTTATGACGGATTTGAAGGTAAGAAGGTAGATGTGATATTATTAATCAGAAGACTAATTATATCAAAAATAAAATATATTTACATTAAATCAATGTTTATATGTTTCTGTGAGAGGAATTGATGTAAAATGAATTACTTCAGTTTTCGAGGTGGTAGTCAATTGGACACATGATCGACAGTTTCGTTTCACATTTTATGGAAGAGAAGATTGATATCATTTATTATTTTAACCTAATAATATATAATTATATGGAATGAATTATTTTTTTATTTCAATAAAATTTAAGACTATTGGATGGATATTGAATAATAAATAATATGACAATGCATGGGTAATAACAATACCACTTCTTGAGAATGCCTATCTAGGATTATATCTAAATACTACCTAGGATATCTACTAAACCGTAGGACTCTAGGTAATTTTTATGTAAGTATTTATGTAATTTAGGTAGGTATTTGACTAACCAAAATTCTCTTTATGTGTGGATAGGAGAAAAAACGTGGTGTCCATTTTTATTGTGGGAGATGACAAACTTGATTTTTTTAAATTACCAAATAATTTATTGTTTTACTGGTATAAAATGGATCTAAAATGAGTCATTTAAAATCTTTATATGATATAAAGTCTAAATGTTTCCTCAAAATAGAAATTAAACAGGTTTATTATGTAATTTTAACCTTTATAATTTTTTTAACTCCTCAGCTAACATATTTTCACATTAAAAATGGTAACATAGTTTTACTATATTTATTATTCATTATGAAAAAAAATTATGTTAATAATATTACCTGATATTAAATAATATTATTTCAATTATGAAATCCATTTTAAAAAATTTTACTCCCATATGTGGTAGATTTTAATTGATATTAACCATACAAACACGATGAGAAGATATTTTCAAATGAAAATATTTTCATATGTAGATATTTTTTTACAACAATATTCATAGTAAAATTTATTCCAATGATCTAAATTGGATTAATTGTAACATAATTGAACTAATTTTTATTATAAAACCCTTTAAATTAACATGTATCTTTGTAAATGATTTAAAAAAATTATGTTTAATAAATATACTAATTTTTCCAAGTTCATTGAAAAATTAACCATTTCAAAAAACTCTCCAAAATTCTCTATAAAAAAAATTAAAATGATGATTTCAAAAATAAAGATTATTTAAAAAAAATAATGTTGTCACAATTTAATTTTAAATTAAATGAAAATTTTTTATTAAAATTCTTGTTAAAAAATTACATATTCAAGAATAAAAATAGATTTATCATATCCCAGCCCTAGAAAAAATATTTAATAAATTATAACACCTTTTATTAAATATAAATTATATAAATTTCATTCATATCATTCACCAATAGTAATTTATTTAATTTATTATGATAAAAACACATTGATTGTATTGAAATAGTTTTCTAAAAATAATTTCATTTAATTTAATATGTTTTGTATTTTGATTAATAATAAATTTATTTTATACAATTTTGAAACAAATAATTATAAAAAAATTAATTTTTATTCAAACCCATTTATTAAATAAATTTTTTATATTTTTATAGTATACAATTGTTTATCTGGGCTCAGGGTTGGGTGTGTTGACTACTTCTAAGGAGATTAAATTTATGTAAAAAATAAATATGTCATAAAATATCGAGTTATTAAATTTTATCCCCAATAAAATGAATTTCTCCTTATAAGTACCATTAGTATGATTCATTAAAACTTGGATATCCCTATTTCATCACATCCTCATGTTCCCATATATCTTCTTCATATTTATAATTCCTCTTGAGAACATTAACTAGGTGAGCAGTGTCGTGCCATAGTAATTTATCTCTATGATCCAAGATTTATATCCATTTATAATTAATGTAATGGTAATGTTATAGTGGTATGGCATTTGAAATAAGTACATGTGATGGATTAGATATATACTTCCTCAGGAGAGATATACAGAACAAATAATGTACTTGAGGGAGGTTTGGAGGAAGCACAATGTGATAAGATACCACCCCTAATGAAACAAAATTCATGAAAGATAAAATATACCTAGGTCACATATTTCCTTTATTATAAAATCTCAAAACCTACTTCCACAGATAAAACTTCAAAATCACATTATCACCCACATCGTAGTCTAGATCTCATCATTGATCTCAACATTTATTTTCAGTCCATGATGAGAATCTGTGATGTGTTGTTGAATGGTTCTGAATTTCTCTTTCACTCCCTTAGCTAGCCCAGGTCCCAAAATCTTCTTTTCCAAACATAAACCCAACATGTTCCAATGGAACACTTCTTCCCACAATGTTCATCAAAACAAACGATCTGAAAGCTCGATTAAAATTTGTTATTGTAAGAAATCATTATTAGAGGAAATCGGTTATGCCAACTAAATTTCAAATACATAAAATAATATCTCATATTATTGTCTTAATTATTCTCTACAAAATGACGATATATTTGTTGATGATTTTTTGTACTGAAACCCAATTCCTTATCCAAAGCCTGCTGAAGAAATCACTATCACATCTAGGAAAGCCAAATATCATAATCAGACACAATATAATGTGGTACTACATGAAACCATACAATCATCATAATTTATATCCTGTAAAAGTGATCAAGATATAAATATTCTCTTATAGAAATATAATTTTCATACTTTTTGTGATGACCAACTACAACGAAAATACATTATATCCTTTAAAAGTATTGGGAATTTCAATGAACAAATATAATGAGATATTTTCCTATATCATGTATGGAATGCATAGTAGTTATAACATTACATAATAATTATGCACCTAAGTCTTATCTTTATAAATTTCCAAATACAGGGAAACAATATTAGAAATATAACACTTCTGGTTTTCCCAAAACAAATACTCCTCCATGTCTCCATAAATCGTCATACATTCTGGGATAATAAATAATGATGAAATATGATTCTCCTCCAATAGCTCCGAAAATCTAGCAATGATAACACACTTATGTGATTCCAAAACCATATCATTATATCACAGTTAAGGTTGAACTTAAGAACCCTTCATACCTTAATTTTTACTCTATATCTTCATTCTATGCCACATTAATCTTATCATGGATATATGGTAAACAATAAATTAAGAAAAATAATATTTATCCCCTTAATTTGTGAATTCCCTATCTATCAGAGTCAAATCTATAAATATTGGATCTTTTATGATCACCATCATAGATATGATATCTTGATCCATTAAACTAATATCATTTTCAACCATGTCATCATTCCTTGTGTAGTTATGTATTTATAAATCATAATATTTGTTTAAATACAACCATATTCTGTGGACCATATTCAACTTATTCAATTTATATATATATTTCATGATTTTATGATCAGTATATATATCACACCTCTCAAAAAATTGATAACTCATCAATATTTGTAGTGTAAAAATCAAAATAACTAAATAAATATCATTATTTGGGTAATTTTTCTCATGGAACATCAATTTTCACGAGGCATAGGCTATAACCATATCATTTTTCATGAGGATTCATTCAAGTACCTTCCTCGATGCATCAATATAGAGTACAAACACTCATCCACAATATGGTAGTGAATGTACTGGTTCACTAACTAATATAATATTTGGTTCCCTGTAATTGTCCTCACATTAAGTGGTTAAATGGTATATGTCTCCCATCTATGTTAACATAGTGGGTTGATTTGAAATTCAGGACGAATTTTCCACAAGTCATCAATAATATACATTCAGAACAATAAAAACCAGATTTCAATCATTTTTCTTAGTATGCTCCAATGTCATATAAAATATTCCTTTTAAGGATAAACTAATATACCCTAACATGATATTAGATTACCTAATATTGAAACATTCATAAGCTAAAATTCTCACTATATATATTTGTCATACAAAATATCCTTCGTCAGGGTCTTCAACAAAATTATAAAATGTTATTAATCATTTACATACTCATTGAAAATAAAATAAAATATTCTATAAATACTACCTCAATCATATCAAGGTAATAAAAAAAGACTCTATTAATTAAATCCTTTAACAATTTCGATGAATTGGTATGACCCAATAGAAGTACTATAAATTCATAATGATCATACCATTTATATAAGGTTGTTATGGATATATCCTCCTTAATGGCCCTTATAATAAGAAACCTTTTTTTAATTTTAATCATTGAAAAATATATTAATCATTTTAGTTTATTATATAGATTATCGATATGAGTTTGAGAATAAATTTTCTTAATTATGGTATTGTTACGTTCCTAATAAAATATTCAAATATTAATTATAGAATCTCGTGTCATAAAAAATAATAGGAGCATTCCATGGAGAAGTAATAGGTTGATTGAATCCCAAAGGATTATTCTCTTGGCTTTCATTTTTTAATTCATGTAACTTAATATTAAAAATTCTATATAGAGATTTCAAAATAGGGGTAGCACCCGGTATGATTCCTATTAAAAAATCAACTTCAGGATTCTGGGAAAGAATAAAAAATTCCAATATAATTATATTATCATAGTCATTAATAATAATTTTATTTCCAAAATTATGTTTCACCGCAACATTTGAGATAAATATCCCTCAGGAATATATAGAAAACCAGAAATTCATGGTGTAATTTACATTGGATGTTCAGGTGCATCCTCAAACATATAATTTATGGTTTTTTGGAAGATTATATATATCTTACCTTCTTCAACAATTTATATGAACGATGTACTTAGAGAGATAATCTAAGACCAAATATAAATCAAATTAGAAAATATGATGAATAACAAGAATGAATAGAAAAAATATTTAACAAACATCTGTCAATGAAGAATTGTATACATTGGATGTGTTCATCCTACCATTAAAAGTTATCACAAAAAAATTAATAACTAATTGTAGAGTTGGACATGTGGTACCAAAATAAATTTTTTGAGATATAATAGAGTGGGTGAACTTGAATAATATAAAAAAACTTCTATTTTGGAGTGGATGATAATTATACATTTCACCATGTATCTAGGGAATTAACTATCAACTGTAGTAATTGCATAATCTTTACCTTATCCCTTTGGATTTTCTTTATGTTATGTTCTATTAATGTCTAGTTCATTTGATAGAATAGTTCCCCATATTCATACTGTTAAATCATATTAGATTGATAGTTTCTCTCATACCCTTACACAAAATATCATGATTGTATTTTTCTTTACACTTGAAGAAAACACTTATTCATTTTAATGATGTACCAAGGTGTTTCCCACTATATGTATCCCAGGTTGGAAGCATCATCTTTCTATTCTTACCATTATAACATTTTTATTTGTAATCATATGCTTCTCCTTATTTCATTAAAATCATTATGACTTGGAAAATTATTTTTGTTTGTTTTAGAACATTATTATATATCCACATTTTACGATACTTTTTAGGTGACAAGTGCCCTTCGAATGATTTTTTTAATCCCATTGAATAAAGTTTCAATAACTCTCTTTGTGTTTTTCACATATTCTAAATCATGACATACTATCCTTATATATATATACTCAATACTAGAAACATTTTCCACATAATTGTCTCTCAGACCCATGAATTTCATCTAACAATCACTCGCTTTTTCAAGGAAAATATATTTCCAAGAAAAGTTCTTCAAAATCAATAATTTCAAGATATAAATTTCATCATAATAATTAGTATTTGGAATCAATCAACCCCATTTATATGAATCCCTTGAGATATGGTAAACATACATGAAGACCTTATCTCATTTATTATCTCCAAATGTGAGAGATGTTCTCTCTTTTGAACATATCCTTTTTCGAATTCAAATTTATTTATAGCCCATTGACTAATGGAAGATTCTAAGGCATAAAGTGGTATAAAATTTATTCCCCATGGTTTAGATCATCAGTATGCCTCACATGGGGATGGTTATTTATCATAAAATGAGTAAGTTTCCCCCATATAGTAATAATTTGTTTATCTCTTTATTTATTCCCATCTCCAACATTATTATCATTCCTATGAGGTAAATATGAAAAATTATTATTTATATGGATACATTTTCAATTCCATACACTATGAACCATATGAATATTATATAATACCCTAGAAAAAATCATTACATAACGAACCCAAATTTATAATTTCAAAACTACTGAAACACTTAAGGTAAATAGGAAAAAAATTATAACTAATCATTTAATCAGAAACATGGTTTTTTGTGAATGTTATTGGATCCTAAAATATTTTGAAATACTTAATAAAGGTATGTGAATAAAACTTTTTCTAAAAAAATTAATATCCCACGAGTGTGTAAAACTGCATTCTATGCAAGGAAACACTCATTATGCTCCCAAATAATAGGAGATTTATAATTTATCCAAACCTTTTCGGGGATTTTACTAATAGATGAAACTTTTATAAAATAATTTTCTACATTTAGTGTCCAGTAACATTTTTTTCATGGAAAACCACATAACCTATACCTTTAAAAAATTATGAAATTATCATGTACATTTAATTATCCCCTATGTCAATCATCAAGTTATATTCCCTGATATATGTTTTTTAAAATCTAGTCACTATGGAAAATATGAAACATTCCTATGATATCAATTATAAATTCCCTATCCTAAAGTCCAGTGTTAGTGGATCATTTATTATAATGGTAATTGATATCAGTGATATCATCCCAAACATTCTATTATTTTACTATTCTTTTAAAACAATATACAAACTTCGATCTCACTTTAAATCCATGAAATAACCAAAAACATAGTATTTTATTGAGAAAAAATTATACCCTTTATCATATCCCATTATTTAAATAATAATAAAATTCCTATCATCTTAGGTAATGGAAATATAAGAAAGGGGTGATCTCATATGATTAGTGAGGGTATCAATACAATAGAAGCTAAAACTATGTGAACAATACAGAACAAATAAATTATGATCAAATAATTCTATATATATAATCATATGAGCAAAAAACATATCAATGGATATCATAACAATTAAAATAAATAAATGGACATTTAAATATGATTTAATAATAATGGAATCCAATAATATAGTCTTCTGAAACATATCGTAGAGGCCATGCAATGTTAACTTACATATATGGATAAGAACTTTAAAAAATAACTAATATAGTTTTCCCATGATACCTACTAATACATCGATGGGATAAGTAATTCCATGTACCGCATATCACATAATAAGACTATTGTATTGATTATATTAATAATCAGCACATCTTAATCAATATTCCATAATATTGAATAATTTCCTATAATCTAATAACTACCATTAAACATATCAATAATTTCCCATGTCAAGATGATCATAAAACATTTATATGAACCTCATGTATGGTATCATAAGAGAATAAATTCATTAATTCATAAGACTAAGACTAGAATAATTAATAGATAAATATAATTTCCAAATATCATTGGAATATTTCATAATTAAAATACACTTTTCACCCTGATATATTTTTTTAAAATCTAAAAAAATCAATATATTAATGAAAACAATCTGAGAATAACCTTATAATATTTTAATAGAGCCGTCAATCTAATAATAATTCATGATGGAGGGAAATTATTTTTATGTCATGTGAGTTAATTTTTTTCCTTTTAAAATTATATAAAATAGTTAAATGTTCATCATTTATAAAGTGGAAAAAATACTCCTTATAATACATTTTATAAAAAGAAAACATGGGAAAATTTCCATAATTAATCATTATAGATTATAAAAAATATTCTTTAAATAATTTTAAGGCTAATATGGTTCTGGAAGAAAAATATTTCTGGCTATGTAAGAAAATTAATGGTTTGTTTTACATTAAAAATTAATTTATTATTATTAAATCAGTCATGGGAGAGAAACTATTTAAATGCATGTTGGGAGGCTTGAAACTAGGCCCTCCCTAAACACAACAATAGGATGAAACAAAAAGGATGCACCCAAGTATTATTTAAAAAAATTATTATTGTATCATTAGATTTAATTTATAGAAATAAAATAATTGGAATTAAATTTAATGGGATTATGATTAAAAGATCAAATAATTCTCCCAATAGAGACTTAAATGCAATCAATCCCAAATATTGATGTGATTATGAAATAAAAACATACATGAAGATTAAATTAATTCATATGTGTTTGAAACTCATATATTTTAAATATATATTTATAATACATTAATTAAATATCCAGAATCATATATATTATATCATATATTACATAATTATAGTATTTTATCACAAGACTATAAAAATGTAATTTTTAATAATCAATATTTTAAGAAATAACTTCTTCATTTTTTGCGTGTGTTTTGGTATGGTGGTTTTAGTCCTTTTAATTTAATATTGGTTAACTTATATAAATAATTAGAATCTTTATATTACATTAATATATATTTTTTATATATGTATTTATATTTATCTATAATTTTCTAGATATAAAAAATTAATTACATCATTCATGAAAATGGTTGGCAAAAAGTACACATGAATGATGTTTCATTTTTAATTGATGGAAAAAAGTTAGTTAAATAAAAATTCAATAATACAGAAATATTTTAATATCATTTATATTATTTATATTCATTAAATATCTCCTTACTTACATACATTAAAATATAAAATTAAAAAATGTATTACATCACTTATTGGACGCAGCTATGCACATGTACGCATTAGTGGAATTTTTGTTTTACAATGTTTTGAAAGGTAATAAGGTATATGTAATATTATAATTAACAAAGAATAATTATGTAATAAATAGACTATATATATTCAAAATTTTTAATAATATCCATCTGTGAGTGTCGAGTGTGGAAAATTAATTAGATCAATTTGTGAGGTGGGAGTCCATTGTACAGACAGTTTACAATTTAGTTTCCCATTTGATGTAATAAGAGATAGATATCAGTAATTACACTACCATAATAAATTTTAAATATATTAAAAAATATATAATATTTTATTCAAATCTAACAATGAATTTATGGATGTATATGAAGAAATAAAATGAAGACTCGTGATTAAGAACGGTACCTTTCTCAAACAACCCCTTTTGTTTTATACCTCAATCATTCATAGGATATATTTTTTACTATACCGGGGAATATAGAGAATCAGGATTTATGTTAGGAAGGTATTTCATCAGGTATTTTATGATCCAAAATTAACATCATGTTTTTATAAAATAAAATATTAGGTTTCCTTTTATAAGTTGTGTAGAGGACACGATTGGAATTTTTGAAACCAATAAAATAATATAATATCTTATTTAAAATTGGATCGAAAATGGACCATAACTGAAAAATATAATAAATAAGTTCAAAATAAATCTAATAAATATATATTGGACATATTATTAGTTTATTTTATTCATTATAATTTTAGATTAACCCTTCCTAAACCTGCATTAACCTAACCCGCAGTAAATGTTTTTTGTGTTTTTATTATTCATTATATGAAAACAATAATATGACCTAATAAAAAAATATATTTTATTATTCTCCTAAATATAGAAGACATTTTATTAAATTAAATTCATATCAGAGGTATATTTTAACTTTAAATCGAACCTAAAAATGGGATGAAATGCAGTTTTCTAAAGAAAAATATTTCTTCAATATAAAATGTTTTTATAAAAAAATTTAACATAAAACTTAATCCAATGATATAAATTATATTAATTATAATATTATTGATCTTATTTTACTTATAAATATATTTTTTTCAAAATGTATCATTATAAGTTCCTCAAATGAAATTATAGTTCTTAATAAAAAAATTATGTATTTTTCTCTATTCCTTAAAAAATTAAACTTCTCAAAACAGTCAAAAAAATTCCATATAACAGAATATTTTATTTATTATTTAAAAAATTTAGTTTCTCAAATAAATTTTAAAAATATGGAAAAATTAATTTTAAAATAAGTGCAGAGAACCAAATTAAACATCTTTTTAGAAGATATTAAGATTCTAAAAATCATGGTGGATTTATTCATAAACCATGCCTAGATGAAATATTTGATGAATCATAAATAATTTTATTGAATATATATTATATAAATTTCATTAAAATACTTCATAAAAAGTGAATAATTTAATGTATTAAAATAAATACACATTACATTCATAAAAACAATATTTCATAACTCTAATTATATTACATTAAAAGATATTTTTTCATTTATAATCATTTGATAACAAATGAATTTATTTTTTACTTTTTAAAACCATATTATTTTCATAATTGACTTGTTTTTTTTCATACTCCCTAATTTAACATATATTTCATAACTGTACAATATATTACAATTTATTTAGACTTACAGTTTCATGTATCGTAATTCATCAAAGAGAGTAAATTTATTTAAAAATATATATATAATAAAATATACGGGTGTTCCAATTTTCTACATCAGAGAAATTTTATAGGTGGATTCTTGTAATCAATGCTAATATGATGTCTTAGCCCATAATTAATCCACATGGTAAAATAATTTCCCATATAGGATGTCCACGAATACCATCTATGACCAATCTTCCAATTACCATTTGATCCAGATCATTTTGCATCTTCCTTATACTAGAATATCCACACAATACTATTAGTTGAATCTTAGTAACTAGTACTCTATAAATTAGAAGTTTTATTTTTTTACTTTTCCTCCTCATGGGCTTCTCAGTGTTCAAGACCTTGTAGAAAACATCCATGATTGATGTATGTTCAAATCCCATAACATGTTTTTTGATTTAATTATTTTGGAAAATCGATAAATTTTGAACCATTTGGCATCGATTTCAAAATAATGATAGTAAAATTAAATCATCTCTGTGAAATGATAAAAATATAAAGAGATGAATATAGTTCATTGCATCATCCCCTTGAACTCTTGGGCATGGTTTACATTAATCACATTAGGAAAATTTTACTCAAGGAACATTATCTTGATAGATTACTAAGAGATACCCTCTCACATTCAAACAACATTCAGGGTAGTCCACTATCTTCTGATAAGTCATTTGATCATGATGTTCACTAAAATCACTCACCCATCCATGGGATTAAAAATTATATCAATTATTTCACTATATAACTCTATACTATGAAGTCCCCCATTACCATGAAGGATCAGTGGAAGACAGGGCTGGAATTCTTGATAATAATGGTACATGATTTTCAGAATGATTCTCTCATGAATGAGAAAAATACAAAAAAAATCATGGTTGAATTAGATCTACAACATAGATCACTAGATCCATTCAATGGGCATGTAGTGGTACATCATCTTGCACCACTAAAGGTGGTACATTCATGTTCAACAAAATGAGATACCGTTAGGCTACCAATGTCAGTGGTAGCATCAAACGTCCTTACTATGGACTTTCTAACACGCCGCCAGAATGTTTATGATGTTTGAATACATTAGTATATTTTATGTCCAAATAAATCTATGGGATTATAAAAGGTTTTTCCTATAAGTATATCCATAACCAAATACATGTTCTCTATAATTCAATGTTATTCATAGTCATGAACATATATCAAACAATAATTCTCTTGTTCACCTAATTAAAGATAATAGATGAACCAATAATAACAGGGAATAACTATATATCATTCAATAGTAAGCACATATCAAGGAATTAAATTTAAGAACAATTATTCTTCATGGTAAAAGTGTGTCTATATATATGACATGTAATCTTACATTACAACACATGTTTAATGAATGAATAATAATTCCATAAAATAATAATAACACAATTTACATTTGATCAATATTAAATAATAAAATCAAAACTTTAAAAGAAATCCTAAAATAGAAACATGTAGGTTCATTCTAAATGTTCTTGATAAAAAAACATGAAACTCCACTACAATTTCAACAAAGCATAACACCATTCAACCATAATATAAAATAATAATTAATATATAATGGAAATCATCATTTGATTATTATATTCAACTCCTTTTCCAAAAACATTATGTCTGAGCAGATGTTCTACAAGACATCATGTACACCTTCTTATAGGTAAAAGGATTCGAACTAGAATCAATGTTTTTATTCCTTCCATGGGGATACTATACTAATAGAATAAGATATTATAAGATTAAATATTATGAATGTGGAAAAATTAAACAATGCTAAATAATATTCATGGCATGTACCTCAAGTCAATCAAAATGAAGAAAAATACTATCAATGTACATGGAAAAAGAAGAGTATGTGTAAGGTAGAATTGAAAGAAAAGATTGTTACCTCCCCCTATATTAAATTATAGTACAACCTCTATGTTCCAAGATTTTTCTCCATGAACAATTTATTTAGGATTTTCCCTTCCCTGGCCCACATCATGAAGTATTCATGCGCATCGAGATTCCCTTATCGGGTGTGTCTATAAACCCAACAGAACACCACCAATTAATCATTAACACATAGACATAATACATATATAATATTTATTTGATGACATATAGTAAACTAAGAAGTATACATATTGTCACACAAGCATAGATTCATTATTTGTTAACCAAGACACCATGAACCCTTACACACCATTCATCAGCACTGTGTAGGTATGTTAATGGTTATTACTACATGTCACACGATAAGTCACAAGTCACAACATTATTCATAACTCTATAGTGTAAATTTATATCTCTATGATCTTCCTTTAAGGAATGATAGAAGTCCCACCATGATGGTGGTCGTCATTAGGAACACCGCGCACCACAACCCTATGGTGGTCATATTCATGTGATAGTTATATGTCCCACCTAATATATTTTGGTTTGTAAACCACCCATGCATCAAAACATGTCATTCAATAAATATCCAAGGTATACTCAAAAATCCTCTATGGTACAATCCCATGTCATCCGACATTTCCTTTATTCAATTCATTCCATATAGTGATATATAGTATGTAGCCTTCAAAACATCATCATACTACCCATACAATGGGTTATCTATCCAATACTGAGCTACATATTCATCTTGATACCTAGAGAAATTATTCACATTCCATTCAATACCACAAGAAATAAATATCATAGTATGGAACATAGAGGCTTATCATGATCATTTTTCAGGAGTCTATACGGAGACAACCACTTGAAAAACACAACAAAATATGAATTACACATACTATATATATATATCAGAAGAACTCAAAAATCAATGTTGGTTCTCAAGGTATACTCACACACCTTCATAAACTAAATATAAATAATTGTATTAATGTATAGATTACAAAATCATAAGAACATTATACTCATGGACCTATATGGAATGAAACACCCTTCCTAAAGTTTTTGGATGTCTATTTCAATGTTTTTTAGGAAAGTTCTAACCCAAAAAAATGACACAAAATGGAACTATGGACTATATCCCAAGTCACATAAGAATTTAATAATTGAGATTCTAATAGAGGAACATCTATTATATAATGTAAGAGACTCTACAACTAATATTAACCAATATAAATGTACCCAATATTCCATATAATTCCAACGATCCTCATCAATTTTCATTGTTAAACCAGATATTGGATCAACTCATTACTAAACTTAAATTATCATTGTTTAGGCAATAATAGACATAATAAATTATATTTCTAGAAGGAGAGAGTAAATGATCCTAAATAAGAATGACATAATTGTGTTCTCCCTTATATCACCGAATCCTGAATGAAGAACAACGATGGATGAATCAAGGAAAATTATTGATCAATTGGAGGCAGGTTCAATCCAAACATTTAATAAAATTATAACATTGATGAATTTCATTTTATTTTAGTTTTTCTCTATTCTATAGAACCTAGAAAAATAAATGAATCATCCTTGAAGTATGTCCATCAATTAATATGGGAAATAATTTCATTAACACCGATTTTATGACCCTGGGTCAGTTTTATAAATGTTTACACATTGAATTTTTCAAGATTTCGTGAATAAAGAAGTAGATTTGGACATTTCAAATTGCTCTTGAGAATTACCATTCCATCCACTGTGACTTGTCAATGTACATGTTGTTTCATGAAGATGTATCTTGACTCAGTCATCATTAAATAATAAACCAAAAGAATAGGTCATTTTCAAAAACAAAAACCACCACCATGACTGTAGTGAGACCTCCCAAGATATGTCCCGTAAGATTATTACATTAGCACCATTCCCTGGACAAACCTGTCTTTCCCATGGACCATTTTACCCCGATCATAACAACACCAAAATGACTTTCACTAGGGTGTGGTGTCTCACATTTTAAACCAAATGCTTTTAAAAACCCACATGTAAGCTTTCAATCTACCCCAACATAGACCCGATATATGTTTTACAGTAACAAGGTTCAAAAAATCCCACAATAAATTTCTAAGAATACAATAACATAACCATTGAAATTAGAGGGTGTTTCAAAAACGAAACATATCAACACATGAAAATATACCAAACATAACTCCAATAATATTTAGAATAAAAATGGGAAATCATATTTTGTATTATATTTCTACAATTTTTTATGATATTGACAAAAATACTATCTCAATTTCATGAATATATCATTTCCACATAGTTGGAAGGAACTAAGGTGGAATTTTCATAGGAAGATAAAGAAAAAACATAGAGAATGATTTGTTTTGTTAGAAAACAGAAAAATCAATCCAGATAACCTATCTGACTATATAATTTTTGTGTGAAGGTTATTTGAACTGATGGGGCACAATGATAACAAATGTTTGACCATGTAATGACGGTAATTTCCAAATGATGAAAAAACTATCGGAAATTCAAAAAGTATAAGGTATAATATCTATACAAAGATGGAATGATTGATGTCGTAGATGAGAAAATTTGAATGTTTATTATAGAAATAACGAATATCACGTTGTATATATTAAAAAATTAAATTTATTAATTTAAATAATGAAGGCATAGATTAATAGTGAAGAAAAATGGAAGATAATGGTTAAATGAAGGGATATGAATGTTGGTGGGGAGTTATATATAGATATTGGGTTGAATATTTAAGGAAATGTGTTTGAGGGGCGTGATAATGATATAGATGGTTCAATGTATTTTATAACTATCTAACCAGCATAATAAGAAAGTATGATGATGATTAAGAATATATAAGTCAATGTGATCTCTATAAAATCATAGGGGAAAATTGTTTCATATAATCAATGAGTTTCATAATGATCAAAGTAAATTAAATATCTGGGGAAGAACAATAATAGGAGCTTGTTAGAAAACAATCGTCCTCAAATTTAGTTTTTATAATTCAAATAGGTTACTTATTATTCCCTATATTGTTTATTTTTTAGTTAATATATTGGTAATTGAAGGATTTAAAGGTGTATTTAACACACTGAATATAAAATAAGAAAATGGAGGACATCAATAAGGGAAATAAAAAAGATGAGTTCTCATATGGAGTACTTCAAATAAAAAATGATTAAAAAGAACAAACATCATCTCTATGAAAACCCATCGTTGGTTCCACATGTTGGTGCCCTGATCTGGTTTCCACGTGACCTCAGGCACACCAACACATATGAAATAGGCTGATGACTAGTTTGTATGGTCTAATATCGATCATTGGGAGTCTATACACTCCCTATCAATGTACCAGAGTAATGGAAATAAATAAAAAAATATCTAATAGAACAACAAATAAAATTCTATTACTAAAATACACATGTGTCACATATTGAATCAAAAAAAGAAAAGAATATCCAAACAAAAATAGTATAAATTTCATTCCATAATAAGGGTAATGTTTCTAATAAAGTACCAAAATAAAGACATGATGGAAAATCCCAGTGGGTCCCAAACCCAATTTTTGATCCCTCATCCATGCACTATCCCAAATTAACCATCTATCATATGGTTCATGCCCATATTCCTTCTGGAATACCTGATGTTTATTTGGGTAATAATGAGGTATACCATGTAGGGTGTGTGTAAAAATAATTATTCCACCTCTAATAAACTCAATAAAATATGAAATCAATAACAGTGTATGATTCAGTATAATGAATATAGTAGATTTAATGAGGTAAACGTTTAATATAATAAATTTCTGTATATTTATCAATATAAAATTCAAAGTTTCATAAGGAAATTTGTACCATAAATACCATCTTAAACAGTTGATGATAATTGAAAAATATCCTCAAGGGAAAATAAAAATTCATTATCACATATTTTTTTATTATCTATCTCATTTAAATTCATAGTACAGTCACTTGGAACCACTGTATAACAGAAATATCATGGTCATAAAATGTCATGTGTATCAGCCAATGGGTATTTAAAGCATCAGTACCTATCCCACACCTCATTGGTATTTGGAGTATCTGTCTATGTCCCATGCAATAATATATACATGCATGCAGTAGGGTCCATAATGTCATGGATAGAAACTTGTGTGTATTTCGAGCAGTAGTCCATATCCCACAACTCATTTTTATAGGGCATGGTACATAGTTTTGGAAAATCATGATCCAACCAAGAACATACCAAAACCCCTTGAAAAAATATGATTTCACAAGAAATCCCCTCAAATTAGAACCCAAACACACTACAAAAAAACTATGTTTCCGCAGCGCCACACTTTATTAGTGCTTTTTTTAGTAGCGCGAATAAAGGGGGGCTTTATCATTGCTTTTTTATATCACTGATAAAGTATATATTTCTATAAAAAATCCTGAAAAATAATATATATTTTTATAATTATATTTATATTGATATAAATATAATATATATTTTTAAATATGTTTTAGATAAGTATTAATATACTTTTATATTTAATATATAAGAAATTTAGAGGAAATTGGTATAAAATATTTTATAAAATATTATTAATTAACAATTTACAAATTATCATCTATTGAAAATTATTTAATAACAATTTTAAGACACAAAAATTCAAAATAAATAATAAAAGATATAAAATATGGTGAAAATGTAACTCAATCTTCAAAAGGACATAACTTTTGATCTAGGTTTCCATTTGATATCTACATCATATCAAATCGAATCTTGTGATGAGATATGAAATTTAGTGATCAAAGGGATCCTTCTGTCACATTTTTCGAGGCCCAAAATGGACCATAAGTCCCCCAAAATTTGGTTTTTAGTCTGGATACCCCAATTTTTTATTACTCAAATAGTAATAACTTCTAATCTGTATGACTTCTATTCATGTAGAACATGTAATATCAATGATTGGTTCATTTTCATAAATTTTATAGGTTGTGGAGTTGAATCAGACTTTTGGATTATAAGAAAAGGTTCTTTTAACATTCTATTTCTTTTCTAATACTCATATATATTTACTTATTCGTAAATATATATATGTGAGTATGTGTATGTGTGTGTCTATCTTTGTGTGTTTGTTGTATGTTTGTACGTTAGTATTTATTTATTTATTTATAAACAAACAGAAAAAATATTTTCTAAATGTATTTTAAAAGAATATTATAAATATATATTAATATACAAATATATTTGGATAAAAATTTATAATTAAAAAAATAAAAAATAAATAAAAACAAATATAAATTTATATAAAAATAAATATATATATATATATTAATACAAGAATAAACATAACTAAATATATTTATGTTAATATAAATCTATATTAATATACGAATAAATATGAATATATATATTTAAATATATATAAACATTCGAAAAAATGTATATATTAATACAGGAATAAATATATTTTTATTTATATAAATAAATATACTTATATTAAAATAAATCTGTATTAATATATGAATAAATATAACTATATATATAATTAAATATAAATATATATTAATATATGGAAATATATATATATATTAATATATAAATAAATATATATGTATTAACACAACTAAATATATTTATATTAATATGAACCTATATTAATATACAAATAAATATAACTATATATATAAATAATTAGATATATCATTAAATAACGAAAAAACTAAATTGCATTGTGGTAAAGGTGAAGCCGTGAATGGGGGTAGGTCTCGGGTTCAAGTTCCAGTGGATGCCGGGAGGGGCGCACGGGCATGTTGGGGGCGTGCGGGAAAGTGCAGTATGTGGAAGAGTGGGAGTGGGCCCGCCTAGCGCTAATAGCGGGGTCATGAGCTCTTAAAAGCTCCACAGGCATTGTATTTTATTTTTAAATTATCTGTTGATTTTTTTTACTTTTATCAGCGCTAAAAAATGCTCTTATAAAAGACCTTTTTATCAGCAGTTTTTTTCGTGCTAATATAAGTCTCCTTTTAGCCGCGCTTTTTTAGCACTCATAAAAGGGGGATTTATCAGCTCATTTTTTAGCGCTGATAAAGGGGACCCCATATATATTTGCCTCATTTTACATTGCCTTTCTATCATTGTTAATGCCCTTTTTACCACTAATAAATTGCATATTTGTAGTGGTGTTTAGACATACTAAAAATAAGATTACTAGAAAAAAAGAATGATATTACTCAAAAAGAAATTCAGAATCATACAATCCCTTATCTTATAAGAGCACATCCTAAAGATGTATTCCCATGGATAACATTGATTATATGGTAGAAAGATCATTCCAATGAGCTTTAATATCCACTTCTCTCTCTAGTGATTCCCCCAGATCACACCCATGTTCCCAAAACACAGAATCTATTGACACTATCATTACATACAACACCATCTCCCTTCAATCCTACACATGTATCAGATGCTCCTAAAATGATGCACTGACCACAAGATCAAAATCATCCACATTGATCACATGATATGGTTCATGGTTATACTGAAACATTTTTGACACGTGAAAAAAACCTACATAACACTGTACCTATATAGAAGATCCAATCAGTACACAAATTTTCTGATTCACTCCCCAATCTCAAAAGGTCCAACAATCTTGGCTGCCAACATTCCCTATCTCTAAATCCTATGGTGACCCAATCCCAAAGACACACAACTGAATACACAATAACCCAAGATAAACTCAAGGGGTCATCAATGACTATCATGATATGACTTCTGTCTTCATTAAGATGTATCCATTCATTTCTGAATCAGTTTTACCACCTCTAGTGTATCCTGCATAGGACTTGATCACAATGACATTGACTCCCCATCCACCATCCAACATTAAGGTGATCATCATGGCCTACTGTAAAATTCCACATTTGGTTCTATTTTAACATATTCATGATTATTATTGTTATAGGAGAACTCAATGATTTCTAATTGCTTCTCGAAAAACCCTCTAATGTTATGAATGCACACTCATGAAATATGCTCTAAAACATGTATAGTATATTTTGAATGTCCAAATATATATGTGTGTAGAACCTCTTACATAGTAATACATTATACCAAGAGGCATATGAAACCATTTCTGAAGCGTGAAGTAAAACTTGTTTCCCGGTATGATACTATAATTCAAGGGACCATATGACGACACAAAATATCTCATATGAACAAGTCCTCAAACGATTATACTAAAAAATTATCCCATATTGGAAATAAATGTTCTACATGTTTCATATGATATAAAACTAGCCAAATAGATTCATTATTCTATGTCATCCTCAGGATACCAATCGAAAGGACATTGGTTACATCATCCCACTTCCATTTGGGAATGGGAAACATATGAAACAAACCACCATGTTAATGAACCTCAACGTTTACCTATTGAAAGATGTATCATTATATCAAAATACATGTAAACATCCTTTTCATGCATGTCCCACAGTTTTTTCGATGTTAGTCATGGTTCATTTTAGTCAAACATGGACGCACCACCCACTTCAAGGAATGAATCACATGCATTAGCTCACCTCACATACATATAGTTACAAAAAACCAATTGTTAACATAGATGATATCATCCTCTTCTATGGTAAAATTAATAGGTGACTCTATATGATTAATGATACTCCTCAAGGGTAATCATTCTAAATCATCATATTTTTTATGTTAGATCTGTCTCAAGAGGGTAGAAACTATTGATACAAAGACAACATTTATCTATTATTTTCCCTCTAGAACACAACATTCATCTCATCGTGAAATGTCATCATCTTCCACTCGAACATAGACTCCTTATCTTATTGAGTTTTTGTTTTTCATCTCATATCATCAGCAGTACTATTTCCCTTCATGAGAATATATGGAAGTTTGATTTCAAATGAATGAATACTCTTGACCAACCTCCTCTATTTAGTGATTTAAAAATCATTGTAAAAATATGTTCTTTGAGATATTTTGGTCATTATTCACAATCAGTATTTTTCATAATAGATAATGTTGAAAATAAATCATAGAATAAAAAACAATATGTATCTCTAGGTAATGCATAGGGTAATTCCATTCATGTGGCATTAACATACATGACCCATAAACCAAAAATCATCCCACATTCATAGGCATTGGTCTAATCTCAATCATGGATGCATCAAAAAACATTATATACACATCCCCTACCTCATGTAGGATCAAGATCGAATTCGTTGTCAGACTATTCATTAACTCATATAATTATTTATCACCTACTATCGACCATTAAAACATTACTCCCTTCATGTTCATGACCAAAAAGTTTGCTTCCAACTGGGAAAATTCTTGGTTGAACCACCAATAATATCTGTCCAGTACAAGAAAATTATAGATATAAAAACAATTCTTGGGTTTCCCCTAAATATTATCTTCCTCTCCCTCTCGGTTTCCACTAAGAGAAAATACATTACGATGATGTGACCTAATAAATGCACATGATTAATCAAAAATTGACACTTATATCGCTCATTATTTAGCTGATGCACTATTTGTGTAATTTGAATGATTTCATGAGGTTGTTCATGATAATCAGGAGTCTTGGAAGTACACCAATATTCCATCCAAAAACACATGATCAAAATGATCCATTTGTGGGTGGATGATTGGGTTCATGGAGGACATTAACACTATCGGCATCTTCATAAACCCGAAAAACATCACAACCAACACATAACATACATATATTATTTTGAAATAATTCCTCAATATATCTAAAGGTCAATCTCCCAACTGGTGATAACCTGATCTCAATTTAATCTTGGAGAAGTCAGAAGAACCCATCAACTATTCAAAATGTCCATCGATACATTATAGAGGATTCCTATAAAAAACTGGAAGAGCATTCCATCTTACCTGACAATTGAAATAATATTCCAATCAACGGACCTAGGTCATTCCAGATCCCCCCATGCTGGAATCTAGCCCCTATGCATCACCAAAATTATTAGGTAATGATTTTTCCAAAATATGATTTAAAAAATACAAAATATATAAATTCATTAAAAAAATAATTAAGCATATAGAATAAACCAGAAACCAAGCTATATAAATATATATAGCCACATGAAATAAGGAAAAACTAATTGACTCTATATGAACATAAGACATCTCCACCTAAATCTTCCCATGCCAACAAAAATGAAAAAAAAGTATCCATTTAAGATCCTAGAAGGATATAATCAGAGCTAAAATCATTATGGGTCAACAAAACCAACAAAAACAAAGAAATATGATACTTAAGGGAGGTCCTAACGTATATTTTGAAAATAAATCTATAAATTATTATTTACCAAAAAAAGTATTTGAAGGAGAAATAATTCAAATCCGTTGATAACTTACAAAATATTTTCCTTTTCTATCCAAAATCAAAACACATGTATTTGAAAGAAAATCTATTGCCCTAATCCTTATTAAAAACCACAAAACCATATAATTTATCAAAAACAAACCACTAGATTTATTTAAAACGAAATTACTTTCAAACAATTTCCAACAAGGGTAAAATAAAAAACCAATACCACTTCGTCACAACATACTCAAATATCAACATGTCATGGAGAAGAAGTTCATAATCATACATATATACCCAAAGAATAATGTGGGTATATCATATCTCAATACATCATTTCAAACATGGAACAATATAAAGACAACAAGGAAACAAAAAAACCCAACCAAGAAAAAAACATCATATAGGATCTAGAACACAATTTTATGTTATCCCAACCTGTAGGCCACAAGTCGGAAAACATAAAGTATGTGCTAAAGGTTTGATATGGTAAATTAGAACTAACAAGGTTACATTAGAAAATAATATTTAAATTAATCATTTTCTTAATTTGATTTATAGTTATATATTTTCACAAATTACAATATGGAATATGTCAGTCAAATAATATGAAAAATAGGATAAGTAATGTTCCATTTCTCAGAAGGTTAAATATTTCACCACAATTATATCTCTCAATTATGGAGATTTATTCTAGGTATTCTATCGCACATACATTATAGGATAAATATAGCTAGTGTTTGCCCAATAAATTTTACATACATTGGATTGTCACTCTGTGTAATCATCTAATTCATCTGTAGGGGCCTATAACATCAGTCCGGCTCACTGACCCATGCATTCTAGGGATGCTATATAGCGACAGTCACACCAAACAAGTGGTAGGGGCCTCTGTAATTTTTCCCACACCATAAAGCCATGTTAATTTGATTCTTTAACCATTTACCACATATACTATTTCACAACCATAGCCAAACAATAACATACCATTCACAATTCATATATCATCAATACAATAATGATTCTCATTCCATATGTGTGAACACACAACCATTTGAAAATCTATTATCATTAACCCATTAACATTATATCAATATCTCCCTCATGCAATGCAATGAATTAGGTTCAATTAAAATCAATTTCATTTTAAAACCTTCTTAACCAATTAAACCCAATTCTGATAATTTCCATTCTTAAAACCATGTTAATATTCCAATCAAAAAAATCCAAAGGTTAACCCCAAATTTTCACAAATTTTTAATTAAACAACGTAAAAACATATTTTTGACCCCAGAAGAAAACATGGGTAGCATCAATCCCAACGTCGTCATTCTCCATGCATACCATTGGGATCACATGGGTTCTAATGTCATTTAATAAATCTATATGTCATTTCTCACTATGGGCAACCAAATGCACAAAAAGAAGAGAACCATAGAATATCTAATTATCATAGCACAAGCATCAACTAGATGACCAAAATAATCATCAACTACAAACATGAAGGTTCTACATGGGGAAATCAATATCACATCACCACTGCCAATTAGTCCTTCACTCATTTGATAAATATTTAATAAAAATTAATGCCTAAAAATGTGAAATTCTACCAATAATAAAAAGCATGATCCAACACTTCCGATCATAAACACATATGTCTATGGAATCTCTATTTTCACATTATAAAACCAAAACAATATTTTTAAAATAAGAAAACTGAAGAAAAACAAAATGAAGCCCTTAGAAAAAAACCATTCGCCCAAAATACGAAGGAACAAGTGCATTCAACAATGAAAATAATCATTGGAATTTTTATCAGACATGATGAATGGATGAAATACAATTTCATACACATGTTCCACTGCATAATGAAATTAACCCACAATTTTAAAGAACCCCCCCCCATCATTCAAAACTCTACAAAAACAACTTACCAGGGATTGGTCACAGTCATGGAAACCCAAAACAAGGGATAATTTCACCAATTTCAATCAAAACACCCTTAAAAATCCACCACAACATTTCCATATGCGATGAACCACACTCGAATTTCATTCCACAATTTGAATCATAAGTGGAAACCCCATTTTATAATAATTTGTGGTCATCACCAAAATGTTAAACTGAATCTCCTTTAAAATATTATTTTCACTCAATGAATAAAAAACCGGTTCAAAACCCAATTACCAAAATTTAAAACATTAAAAAGTACCAAATTCATTTATGGAAAATCCTTAAATTATTAAATGTTCCATTTAATATCAAAAACATAGATTACACAAGCCAAATATTTGTGCCAAGCCCAAGGAATAATAAATTTTTTTTAAATCCTCACAAGGATATCAAAAATATTATTACTTCCATTAAAAGGGGATTAAAAAGGAACAACATTTTTGTAATTCTAAAGGAAACAAATTATATAGTGACACCTACCTCTAGGAGAAGAGGATCCAGCCAGAACTCTTTTCTACTTGATTCATTCATCGGAGACCACTCGAAGTTGTTCATTCCTACCTCTGGGCATATGCACCATCACATATACATAAGTATACATATCCCCTAGGTAAATATTTTCATGGACATCAATATGTATAACAGAATCATTACATATGTGCTTATATTTTCATAAATTCGTTTCCACTTACACAGGTGTGAATTTTTCATGTATATATATATATAGAAATATGTAAGTACACCTTGCCCCATATTTATATTCTGTACCATGGGTGAATATAAATAATATGGGGTAACATACACAGACACACACACACACACACACACATATATATATTTATATTCATACCTATAGAAATACACTATGTCTCCTTTGAATATACTAACTAAAACCCACATCAAGGATAACCAAACACTATAAAAAAAATTCTAGGAACTAAAAACACCAAAATACCCCAAAACAATTGGCCCAGATACAAAATTATATAAAATACTACCTCATGCGGTGATGGAAAACTGAGAGGAACCAAACCACATCACCATTGGTGGTGGATGCCGAAATATGAACAAGGCTAGCTTGAGAGAGGCACTTCATAAACTAACAATAGAAGAAGGAACCAAAAAAATATTAAAACTTTACCTAGAGTTCAGACGAATGGAACCAGGTGATGGGGAGAAGGAAAAATTGGACATATATGGAGATGATATGAATTAGAGATCTTACCTGGAATGTTCGACTACAAAACCAGAACAAATACAGTGAGATCACTATAGAAATAGAGGGTCGTGAGGTGCATAGCCATGGAGGTTGGCTAGGGGAGCTCACATTATTTATAGTGGATCGAATAGAACGAAAAATTGTACGGAAGGAGAAAAATATGAAACGAATAAACAAAATAAATTCTTTAACAAAATTTTTAAATATTAGGAAATCCACATGGTTTGTGCATTGTCTACAAAACTATATGCCAACTATGCACCATAAACTGCATATGATAGGCTACCCAAATGGTTTTCTATATGTAGACCCAAAATTGGGAAAATCATGCTCAAACTGTTCCACTCCACATTATTAACTAAAAAACACCTTATGTAAGATTTCCACATTGTTTAATTGACCTTGTGCAAGGCTTATGCCACACCATCAACTCACCTAGGCACTCACATGTGAAAAATATGGTTCCTTATAATAGTTCATGTTACCTATAAAAAGAATAAAAAAACCATAAAAAACAAAACAAATTGTCCTTCCAAACACAAGAGCTCTTGCCCGCTCCATTAGGAGATAAAATAAAAAAACAAAAAACACTATAACACCAATGGTATTACATTCTGTCCATTATGCCACTTTTTTCCCTAGAAAGTATCTATTTAATTAATATTAATGGAAATTGAATGGTCCAGTAAGGACCTAACTAAAATAAACACTCGACACAACATAACATCATGGGAAACAACTGAAATCTTCCAAATTATTTATCCAATTATATATAAAGCATCCAAAACTCCATGAACTTATAGAACATGAACTTCAAATAAGAAAGTTTATTTACCACATGAACCTATAACATGGCCTCTACACCTTTTTTAGTTCCTCTAAAATGGTGGTAAAAAATAGAACTACCAGATGAATTATCCTCGAAAAACTAAACATCCATTAGAGACACATTCTCAAGAAAAATCACATCCAAATAAAAAGAAGAAAAATCACAAAATGATCCTCAAAATATGACAATTGTCCTCACTATAGGTCATGACAGACACTAATAACATATCATCCAATACATGGATCACCCTGACATGGGGTATCCCAAATAGCCATAGGAAAGTAACATCTAGTACACCAAACTCATCTTATAGATCAAACACCCTAGTTACTTGATTATACACCCAAGGACTCCCTCTTTTAAAAACCAATGAGAACCTTAATGAATTAATGAGAAAATGGATGCAATATCCACAAGAAATAAACAACCCCATCAAACCTCCAAAACATAGAACACACCCCCCAAAATAAATTCTTCCCAAAACATCTCACCACATCGAACTCAACTAGGACAGAAAATCGAAAGCTCAACCACTATCACAAGGAATGTTTCATGTCCACTAATCCACTTAAATCTACGGTAATCACTAGATCCAATGAAACACTTTTGACAATTCTAGGGTACAAAAACAAAGATAGCAGGCAAGGACCTTGTCAATCCATTAAACATAACAAAAACCAAACCATTCCTACTAAATTGAGGAATATAAATGAACTATAATCCATAAAACTGAATTCCACATCCCTCAAAAGAGGAACACCCAAATACACTAAAATTATATTTCTTTTGAAAATATCACTTTCTCCAATGAATTTTAAAAATCACCCTCTACCAAAGTATTTTAAAAAAATCAATTCCATCTTACTTTGAATAAATGAAAACTCTATTGGAATCCACAGTTTTACCAAATGAAATAACCCTAAAAAACATGTTCAAAATTACATTTCATTTTAAAACCAATCACCCTAGGATTCCACTACAAATTTTATTTTCCCTTGGAACACACCATTTCACAAGGATAAAACCATTTATATAAATAATTTCAAAAAAAAGTAAATTAACACTTCCATATATTTACATAGAACCAATGTTTTAAATAAAATTTTCCCCATTACACATTTTTATTTCTCAATCAAGGTTTTCAAATCCAACTAAAAACAATTACAATGAAAAAACCGAAATAATAATAACAAAAACACATCACAAACACTCTTAAATTTTCCCCCACTTGTGGAAACCACTATTGAAGAAATCCAATGTCAATAGGAGTCCCAAACTATCCAATTGGATAGGGAATAACATTATGCATGATTTAACCCCATGGGTGGGGGACCACAAACCAGCCTACAAACACACTCCATATAAGCGGAAGACTTGATCGCATGGGCACTACATGGTTTCCTAGGAAACATGTGACAACTATGCTTCTCAATTTATAATTCCCTTCCACCTTGAGACCAATAGTGACACCTAGTATCACTCAAATGGTCAAAGGTGATCAAAACATAAATTATATCAATAGCCATCAACACATACCAAGGCAACATAGAATCAATTATTCAAAATGGATCTTTCCCCAATATCATATGGCTTCGAAGAAGCATGAGGTAACTGGATTCTCCATACCATTACCGATCATTATATGATAACCAAAATAACCCTTGTAATCAAAACTCCATAAATAACATGATAAATAACAATCCTATGTATCATTAATAACATAGGATCTGATACCACATTATAATGAATATGCCTTGAATTTCATCTTGACTGACACTCAACCCAATTCTCCAAAAGGCCTGAACAAAATTACTAATCCCCAATGGCTGGTGACTAGTGCCTGGGGATCACTGAAATTAAAATGGGAATTATTTCTCCCAAACTACAGTCAAACGATATTAAAATATAAAAATAAAACAACCAAATTAAATATATATGCTTGCAAGAATACCAAAAAAATAAAACCAACTAAAAAGATACAGAAACAAAAAATAAGGAAAAACTAACTGAATCATGTTGAGACTGAAGGCATCTGCACCCTACTCTCCCCCTTACTAACCATGAAGAACCAAAATGACCCCTATTGAGAACCTAAAATGATATAGGTGTAATGTGAATTCCCTGTAGGTCACCAAAATATGATTAAACTATTCCATATGTTCATTATGAAATTTAATTAATACTTTATTGAAAATAAAGAGAAACATTAGGCTTTATATACATAATAATATAAAGGAGAAACATACCAAAATTCATAGACAACATCCAAAACATTTTCATTTTCCATTCAATAACTAACCCCACACATTTCAAAACAAATCCCAGGGCCTCATCATTATTAAAATCCATGCACACTATATCATTTCTAAAAAAACAACCCACTTTCTTTATTTCCACAAAACTATCACTTTAAAACATTTTCAGACAAGGTTAAAATAGACAAGAAAGGCCTCTTATGCATAACATAATAAAAAACGGAAAGGCATGGTAATAGAGGACATAATCATCCATATATAGTAATTGAAAAAAAATCGGCATAACATATCAAAATACTTCTTGTAAAACCTCTCAATAACAAAATACACATGGGAAACAAACAATCAGACCAATAAGAAAACATCCTAAGGGATCCAAAACACCATGTTCGATCATACCAACATCTAGGTCACAATTTGGAATACACGAAGTAGGTGTTAATGGGATGACATGGAAAATAATTAAAAACAAGTCGAAATTAGATAAAAATATTCACATTAATCATTTTCTTCATTTTCTCTTGAGATAAGTATTTATAACCCTAACACTATGACCAATGTCGGTCAAATTCTATCCATAAATGATTAAGTCAAGTTCCCTATACCTACTGAAAAACATTTCACAATAATTATATCTAAAAAAACATGGACAATCATTTAATGTAGTATATCACACATTCCTTGGAAAATTTTCCTAGGAAATGTTTTCCAAATTAAATATACTTACCTTGGGGAATCAATCTAGGTAATCATCCAATTCATCTATAGGGGCTGATAACATCATTCTAGATCCCAAACCCATTTATTTTAGGGGTGGTTTATAGAATTATTCAATCCCAACCAATATAAGTAGCCTAAATCATTTATCCCACAAAACCATGTCATGTGCACATGATTCTTAATCATTTACCACATATACCATTTCAAAAGCATGTCCAATCAATATTATAACATTACAAATTCATACACAGTGAATATATAAATCATTATCACGTCATACCCATGAAAACATTACCATTTTCGAATCATTTCTCTTTAAACCATTACCATTATTCAGAAATATCCTCATTCCATGCTATAAGTTATACACAATTAATATCAATTTCATTTAAAAACCATGTTAATTAAATAAACCCAATTCAAAAAAATACTTTCATAAACCCTTTTTAACATGTTAAATATTAAAATACTATTTTAACCCGTTACGTTCCACCAATTTCATATTTAATAACATGAACCCATGCTTATGAACATGGAACACCCCATGGGTTGACTCAATACCAACTTTGACATCCTCGATGCAACCCATGAGGATCATGTGGGTTCCAATTTTCATTTAATAAATCAATAAATAATTTATAATTAAGGGAACATAAAATCATATCATGAAGAGACTAATAACATAATCATTTATCACATAACAAGAATCAATCACATGAACAACATAATCATGAACTACAACCAATAGTGTTTAACAAGGGGAAATCAACATCACATCACAAGTGCCAACCGTCCCTTCACTCATTTCAAAAATATTTATAATAATCACTTTCTAAAATAATGTCAAATTCAACCAAATTTCCTATAGGATCACAAACATATCCATGAACACCCATATATGTAAATGAAAACTCAATTTCGACATTATAAAACATAAAAAACCTTTTAAAATAATTAACCCCATTAATCATTAAATAAATCCCACTTAAATCTCCATTTTTAATAAATAACAATGATCAAGAACAGTTCACATTAAAACAATCATTTTTATTTTTATCAAACATGAAGAATGTGTAAAATTCCATTTCAAAACCATGTTCCACTACATGATGAAATACACCCACTCTATCCATGAAAAAATCCACCGAAGCATTGAAATTTCTATGAAAACAAATACCATAAATTGGTCTCATTCATTGAAACCCCTGAAAATGTCAAAAAGAAATAAATTTTCATAAAAAATCGTTTTTAAGATTCTACAGCATCATTTTCAAATGGGATAAACCACACTCCCATTTAATACTACAATTTCAAATAAAAGTGAAAACCCATTTTTAAAATATTTTGATGCCAATATCAATTTAGACCCAAAATAAATTTAAAATATCATATCCACACAATGAAAACCAATGTGGGTCAAAACCTATATCCTGTATTTAATACCATTAAAAATGACCAAATTAATTTAATAAAAAAATAGCACAATAAAATATTCCAATTTAAATCATAAAAAATGGATTACCCAAAACCAATAATTTTGTTTAAGGCCAAGGAACAATAAAATAGGTTTAAATAATCAAAATTCTTTCACATATATTCACACATTCATATAGAGGGAAATAGAAAGGCACAACAATATTATAATTCAAAAATAAAAAAAAATCATAGTGACACCTACCACATGGAGTAGATGATCAATATGGAACACTTCGAAACATGACAATATCATCTATGACCACTCAAAGATTATCCTTCCGACCACAGAGAATATTAACCTGAACATATACATAAGGTAACATATCCCCTTTTTATATATTCTTATGTACATAAATTTGTACAAGGGTATCCTTACATATATGATTATATATATATATATACATGTTTCCACTTGCACCCATGTGTATTTTTAATATATATATGTGTGTGTGTGTGGGTGGGTGTGTGTTTGTGTTTGTGTTATCACACCTAGAACTATATATATATATATATTCAATTCCATGGGTGAATATACAAAACACATGGTAACATGTATGTATATATATATATATTATTACCTATACATATGTGGTATGTTGCATTTGATTATGAGGACTCATGCCCGCCACAATGATGACTGTACACACTAAAAAAATCGTAGAACTCCAAAACTCTAAAAGATCCCAAAATAAATTATGCTATATAATGTAATATAAAAATCATACCTCACGCAGTGAAGGAAAACTAAAACAAACCAAATGGATTCACCTTCAGTGGTGGATGCTACAATATAAAATTCATGGACCGGAGAGGGACATTATATACCATAACAAAAGAAAAATACCCAAACATCAGATTAATCCTTGAACTAGGATTAATCTGATTAGAACCAAGTGATATAGAGAGGGAAATGTTTTCCAAAATAGGTAAAAGAGAGGGATAAGAGATCTTACCTTGATGTTTTTTCTGCAAAACAAGATCCAATATAGTGAGTTTTCCGAAGAAAGAGAGGGTCGAGATGAAGGGGAGGCGTGTAGCCATGGTGGGAGGCAAGGGCACCTCAAGTGACTCATAGTGGATAGAAATGAAAGAAAAAATAGGGGAATGATAAAAACAAGAAAATAAATTGAAAAATTAAATTAAATTAAAAAATTTAAATTATTGGGAAATTTAAACGGTTTTCACATGGTTTACTAAGCCATGTTCAAAAAATTCACTAGCCAATGTCTATTCAAGGCACCCCCACATGGTTACTTATACGAATAAACATAGTTGAAAAACAATGATCAACCCATTCTACTCAACACTGTCAACTTACATATCCCATTTGCATGCTTTCCAATCTATTTATTAGACCATATGAAAGCCATGCACCACACCATTAACTCACCTGGTCACCTGAATGGTCAATACATCGTTTCTACTAACCTAGTGGGACAATCATTATATATCTAAAAAACATATTGAAACATAAATTTTAGTCCCACCAAATACGAAAACTCAAAGACACTCCATAAAGTGATAAAATGATACAAATAAAAGCACCATGACAGATGAGGTATTATAAAAATAGTTCTTCACACAATATAAGATTAATATCTAGTAATCAAAATATAATCGTAGAGTCAAATTTTCCTTCATATCAAAAAATTTGAGAACACCAAGGTGATGTACACAGAAGGATAAACCAATTTTCTATCATCTATTATAGTTGATAATTAATATCTTATAGATCTATTGGTATAATATTCTATGATGGAATAGAAACTATCTCATCATTATAAATGAACTCAATTTTAAATTTCATATCTACCTTATCATGTATCCTTGATATGTTTTCAGTAAAAATATCCTAGAAGCTATCCACTATGGGTGGAATGAAATTTTTCATCATACCCACATCATCAAAAAAATGATTTAAAGCCTATGTTGCGAGATCCCCTATTTTCTAATAAATTGGCCCTGCTTGGACAACCTCGATATTCCACTCTCCATATTGAACTTAACAATAACCTATATGATATGTAACATTTTTTATCATGTGGTAATAGTCTACATGGGATCGATATACTACAAAAATTTAAATACACAAAATCAAGTCAAAGAATGACATATCAAGGATATATATATCCAAAATATAATGATACTTCCCAAATATGTGATAAAACCCCTTACACAAATAGATTTCTCTTGATCATACTCCCTAGAGTTTATTGATCGTTATAGCCACACTCATAAACTCCACTCCTAGACACATATGGTGAACAAGATCCCCTTCCAGCACTTGGAATCCCTTGGTTTCCCCAGACATTACCCATCTATAATGGGTTCCTTTATGTCCATTATAAATGACCCATACTAATACATGATCATCACTCAACAGGTGGTTAGGTAAAATGTCTACTAAAGTGACCCATCTTTCCATGTTGGTGACAGAGTGCTTGAGTAAGATCCTGTGTATCTAAAACATCACCATATACACTCTTCATAATATCAACCTAGCTAAAATTATATTAGTGATGAATCATACACATGGAAGGCATACCTCATATTCATCATGAAAATTCAACATGTGTTCCACTAGATCCTTTCATTAAGATGCCCTTCGAGATGAGGACCTGATTCACCATTTCTGGAAAAAATATTCAGATGAAATGTATTTACATTGGACATAATCTTACTCTTAAACCCATTCTGAATACATTTCATTGTACTGGCCCTATCTCCTATAAATATTAGATAAAATAACTTAAAATCAATAATTCTCCCAAAATTAGTCCCTTATAGACACACTCCATTGGATCAAACTCAAATTTAATGCTATAATATCCTACCTGAGCATCTCAGGGTAAAAGTTCCCAATGCACATCAAATATATTTACATCCAATACATATTGTCCAGTTTTTTATCCCAAGTATGTATGTCCCACCCATGCTTCACTTAACAATGTATCATGTAAGAATCCAATTTAACTATCTTCTCAGTATTACTGTATAAGTGGACATGTATTGACTGTATAGACTCAATCTATAACACATATACCTCAGGTCCATCCACTATAGCAGTAGTTGGAGGGTG
Organism: Viscum album; assembly: GCA_963277665.1. Taxonomy (NCBI): domain Eukaryota; kingdom Viridiplantae; phylum Streptophyta; class Magnoliopsida; order Santalales; family Viscaceae; genus Viscum; species Viscum album. The sequence continues at coordinate 20,722,396 of OY728120.1, read as the reverse complement.
TTTCCAAAGGAACTCGTAGGTGAGTTTTGACATACAATACACAACCCACCATAGGTATATTCCATAAAATAAATAAAAATTAATTTTATCATGCAATGTATCTCTAGATTCCTCACCTCAAACAATCGATTCCTAAGGATTCACTACTTGAGGCACATTTCCATCCATGACCTCCTTTCATCATATTAGAATACACCATCATAGGTGAATAACTGTAAAATGAAAAAAATCATATGTTATATTGTAAAACATTATCACTTTAATGTAATAATAATTTACATCAAGTAATAACAATACATCACATATAAAATTCTAAATGGTCAAAACCAATGCACATCACTGTAGTTTCTAGGTGTAGTGGAAGCCAGGATGGGCATGTACGTAGCTTTGACAATTTCGATGATTAATGATTAATCTGGGATCAAAACGATGATAAAATCTAGTATCCCCATAATATAATCATAGATATATCAAAAAGGAGGGAACATCGAATAAAGAATAGAGGATAAATATATTTTGTTAATAATTAATTTAATTAAATTAACGAATTAGCACCAAAGGTGATTCTTTCTTCTTTGATGATTTAAAACACAGGTTTGAGGAGAATCTTCATGGTGATGTATAATCTAATTATTGGATTCCCCTATTTCTGATCCACATGTGCTCCACGTATCTTTGGATATCATTGAAATAATCTTAGGGCACTAGCGCAGAAGATCCTATCACTTGTGATGCCCACCTTTGATCTCCTTTAAAATCACATGAAAATGGTATCCTAGATCCAATAGAGGAGGATCACTATTGTTCTTGAGAGAATTATTTGAGAGGGAAAATTTATCTTGTCTTAAGATCATTTATCCAAAGATATTGTACAAATAACCATTGTTTAGGTGGTCGAATGGCCTCCTGGATAAATATAAATAAATTATATAATGTTGAATTTAATTCAGCAAGCAGTAAAAAATAATTAACACAAGGGTCCTTACTTATTTTATTGTTAAATGTGAAACCCCATGTCCAATAATAATAGAAATTATATATTTTCTAGGAAATGTTCTTATCATTACGGTTGTATTTAAATATTATTTAACCAAATAATAATTAAAATTATTTCTCATCGGAACAATAACATTTTCTACAAATCCTCCTTTGTATTTTTTTGGCCTTGAATAATGAATTTTTTTTTATTAAATTTATATAACTATATTATTCATCTATAAATAAAATAATAATTCGAAAAATATTAAATAAAATGACTAGAATTGTAATAAATATAATCATGCATATTTTAATAATATTTAAACCACAACTGAGAATTAGATTTATTCAACTTGGTAAATAAATAAATTATTTCACAAGGATTCTGGCTACACATAGTGTGTGATCCTCTAGGCCTCTTCCTCATTTAAATTATGTGGGCTTGCCTAAATTTCACGAATAGTGTCTAGAAATGGGTTAAGGCAGACAAGAAAAAGAAGATTATTTCACAATGACATGTCACCTCATAGGAATTCATTCCCAATAATATAATCCCATTGTTTCAATACCTCAAATAAAGAAGGTTGATGCATGTTCCATCAACCCATGTAATTTATTTTTCATTCCTTGACTTCCTAAAAATGAACTAACCATGATAACACCATGGCCATTGATTTCATTATGCAATAACATTTCCATAAATGGGCCTGATATATCAACATCTGTAAAAGTGAAAAATTCTTCCTCATATTATTCATTAAGGAAGTATTACCCAAGACATAGCCAATATATCCTACCTCACCAAGAACATATATATTCATAGTTTTCGTCAATATATATAAGTGAGTGAGTCATAAAACCCATTATTAATAATCTTAAATTCAATGGACCAATACACACATCCACCGGTATAAATATCCAATGAAATTTATGAAATCGGATTTCCTACAGTCTACTCTTGTTCTCATAATATACTTCTAGATATTACCAAGAGAGCACACCATGATATGGTACATCAATGTTTCATGAGTCCCCACCCCTGATAGCATGTATCATTTGTGTCCCATCAAAGGATATCAGCATGAAATATAATATATATCTATAATAGGGTCATTGAATCTTTCGGGTTCTCATCATATTAGGGATCCACTGAGATCTTTTAGTGCAGCATCAATTTTAGGATATTATAACTTACTATGTCATGGAGAAGAACTATCATGATGTGAAGAGTAGTCTATTAATATTCATCAAATGAATACATTTTTAACATAAAGATCAACGAAGTTGGTTTGTAGGGAACCAACTCTAACATAGTCCCACATTCACTACATACAACTTCTAATAAACATATGTAAACTAGCACTGAAATGATATTATTGTTCCCACTGAGATTGGAATTTAGTAAAAGGATCTTCTACATTCTCTTCCATGGGGACTCTTCCCACTGAAACATCACCCTTTGATAGAAATCCTTCAACTACTGATACTTTCAGAGTATTTTCATTGTCGGTTAATGTGACCATGGATCTTTTTCCATAGCCACCACTATAGTATTAACAAAATATAATATGACATGATCCTTAATATTATGTACCACATAATTATCCTGGACAATGTTCTGAATCTAGATGGATTACTTGGCTACATCAAAAGCTACAATATATTCAAACTCCGCTATACAATCAGTGAAAACTAGCTTCTTTGAACTATTTCATTTCAAAACTCCTCCAATGTGATAGAAAACATATCCTAATTTCGATTTCAGATTATTATGAGTTGTCTAAAATCAAGCATCATCATACCCACTGACGACCAGCTCCATATCTCCTCCATTCACCAGGAACAAATCCTTAGTTCATTTAAAATAACTAAGGATAGTCTTGAAATTATTCCAATGCTATTTTATAGGATTATGTTGATATCTTCCTAACATGGTCATTGCATAGACAACCTCTTGTTGGGTACATAACATTGCATACATGATATATCCTCTCTCTAAAGCATATGAAATCTTACTCATCCTATCTTTTTCATGTTGTGTCTGCGGACACATTTTCATAGAATGATGTAGAACATGTGAAACTTCAACTAGTACCCTCATTGGATATTCATTACTAAATATATATTGTATCATCTCATTTTATATACATTGTCTTAGTCCATTCTGCCTCTTCGATCTATCACCAAAGAACTAGATCACTATAATATAGTCCTCTTCACCTATGTCCTTCAGGGAGAAACACATGTTAAACCGGTCCTTAACTAACGGCAAGACTGGAATGTAATTTCCTATGAGAAATATTTCATCATCATACACAACTAGGATAATTACGGTATTCCCATTAATTCACATGTAAATATATAACACCCATTTTTTCTAAATAAATAAAAATTCTCTTATGGATTTATCAAATCGAAATTTCTATGACGTGGATGATTGTGTTAATTGATAAATGGATCATTGCAACTTTCATACCATTTTATCATCACATTGTTTTACAAAAACTTCTAGTTAATCATATAGACATCTTCTTAAAGGATCCCATTATGAAGTGTAGTTTTGACATCCATCTGCCAATTCTCATATTTAGGGAAAGATACTATTGAAAGCATGATTCTTATGGATTAAAACATTGAAACTGAGGATATGGTACATCGTTGAATCTAGGGATAAGATTCCTCATGCGGTGATCCACATGTGCTCCATGTTTCTCCAGATGTTTCTGAAGTAGTCTCTTTCTTCCATTAAAGAAGATCATTTCCATTGATATTTTTTCCATTAATCACCTTGAAATTTGCATCCAATTTTTTCTCCTATATCCGCTGGAGGATTTCTATCTTGTTCATGAGAGCATTCATGGAGAGGGAAGAGTTCTTTAGGATTTAGAGCTTTACTCCAAGGATGTTATGAACATAAAAATTGGTTATCCATTCGAATGAACCATATGATAATTATATAATATTAATATAACATGGAATATAATTTACTTTGGTAATCATAAATAATTATCACAAGTTCCATTTCTTATTTTATTATTCCACGGGAAACTCTATGACATATAATAATAAAATTTTTATTATTTCCATGACATTTTCTAAACATGTATGTTATATTTAAATATTATTTAACCGGATAATATTTAATATTATTTCTCCTCGAACCCATATCATGGTCCACCATTCCACCTCAATATTTAACGAACCATGAATAATGAATATTTATTTATTAAATAAATATTGCGGCATTATTCACTGATAAAAAAATATTCTATCCGTAATATATACCATCAAATAACTTGGGAAAAAATTCATGTGATCAGGAAGACTTGATAAATTATTAAACCATGAATGGTAATAGTATTTATTCAAATTGTGATATAAATAAATTATTTTACTGAGATACTGGGTACCCTTAGCGTGTGACCCTCTATGCCTCTTTCTCATTGGAATTAGGCAGGCTTTCTTGAAATCCAAGATAACTATCTAGCAATGGGTCAAGGTACCCAAGAGAAAGAAGTTGATGTCACAACAAAATGTCACCTCATACAAATTCTTAACATGAAATATAATCACTTCTTTCTCCATATCACAAATCATGATGGTTGCATTCAAGTGCCATCAACCCATGAGATCGATTTCTCATTTTTTTGACTTCCCAGAATTGAACATTCCTAAGAAACACAATGAAAATGGATTTAGTTAGTCTATATCATTTCCGTAAGTGTGATTGAGATATCTACTTCTATAGAATGGAAAATTAAATTCTTACATTATTCATTAATGCAGTATTACTCATGAAACACCCTACTTGTCTGTCCTCACCGCCATCATTTTCTGTCACATTTTTTGTCAACACATCTACGTGCACTAGTTGAAACACCCATTAATGATAATCATAAAACCTATTTAATAATACACACATAAAAATATAGGAACATCTGATGACACTTATGAATGTGGATTTCCTACTAGCAGGTCTTGTTCTCATAATATCCTCCTATATATTAACAAGTATGCACAACATGAGAAGGTACCTCAAAGTTTCATGATTACCCTCCCTTGATATCCTATGTCATATGTGTCCCTTCTAATGATATCATCCAGTCATATAACTTATATACAAGAATAGTGTCATGGTACTTTTATGATCTCATCATAGAAGAGGTCCTCTATGACCTTTTAGTGCGACATCTATTTTTAGGCTATTATCATAAACTATGTCACGCATAAGAAATATCATGATGTGATAAGGATTTTTTTAATAATAATCCAACGAATATAGGTTTTTCATAAACCAAAATGATGTTTGTTTCTAGGGAATGATCAACAAAAATCACTACCACAAACTATATCTAATCTATTTCATGATTAAAAAAGTGGTAAGCACATTATCATTGACTAATTCTCTTATTAGAAAATCATTTTTCAAATATTTAATCATTTTAAAATTTTCAATTCATATTGGATCTTTTATAAATTAAATTAAACAAGAAAAGAACAATAGTAAAATTTTCAAGACATACCCAAAACCTACTTCTCCATGCTTGCCTAAAAACAAGGCATGTTAAAATAATTTATATGTTCCTAAAAATATGCATGCAAACATAAATATGATTACATACCAAGACATTAGTGAAATATCATAAACTCTAAAAAATAATAATCCCATTACCCAATAAGTGCATCATTGGAGGTGAGATAAAATCCATCTGTAATAATATACATCAATTGGTTACTTGGATTTTACCCCTGTACATGGGGTAGTAACTCCCATAAATGATATCTTACCCAATTATTGATTCATATTATTCTCCTTTATAGTTTTCCAAAATACTATAATGAGTAAATAAAATATAAACACATTTGATAGCACTTTGGGATGTCCCCACCTTGGTGACACATGTTGATTCCCTGATTCAGTTTTCCACATTACCTCAGGAACACCACCTTGTATGCTAGATGATACCAAATAGTATTGAGGGTATAATATCAATTATTAAGAGATTGTATCATACATATCAAAGTAAAAAAATTAAACAAATAATATATAACGCAATAAACAAACAAAATTCCATAACTAAAACTAAATAGTATTCTATTATGAACTAACATAGGAATATAGTGTCCAAAATATAGAAATGTAATATCCAAAAAATATTCAATTTTCTAATGAAAAAAAAATTAATCATTAAAAAACCTACGGGTCCCAACACCATTTCCAGTTCCCCCAGTAATTCTTTATTTAGACTCATCCATCTAACAGTGGACTCCATACCTTATTTTTTGAGGCATGTATAAAGTGTTTTCTGGTACTGATCTGGTATCTCGAGTGGGGTGTTCATACAACTCAGTAGGCCACCACCAATAACTTATAAATAATATCCAATTAATAACAACTAGTGAATTTTTTGAAATGATAAAGTGAAATAAATAAGTTAAAAGTATTACAAAATAAATTATTCAATATATACCCACATAAATTCCTCAGGTTCTCAATGACACCCATATCATCAATACCTACTACGACCCTAGTTAGAGTCTAAACAATATCATGAAGGGAAAATAAAAATTCATTATCATATTTTATATCATTATTAATCCGATTTAAATTCACATCATGGACACTTGGAACCATTTTCCAAAGACAATCACATGAGAATAGAATGTAATTTCTACCACCCCATGGGTATATGGAGCATTAGTATCTATCCCAAAAATTATGGGTATTTGGATCATCAGTCCCTATCCAAAAATATAATATTCACCTGAATTCATTTGTGTATAGATTTTCATGGATAGAACCCCATGGGTTCTAGAAGCATTAGACCATATCACAAACTTCACGTGTATTTGGAGCATCAGTCCATATCCCATTCATTAATATTCACATTCAGGAAATTGGGTCTCTAATGTCATTGTTGGAAAACCATGGAAATATGGAGCATTGTTTCATTTCTCACACACCAATTTAATATCAATCACTTATATCGCGCATATGAAAATTATCATGGTTAACCAATATTAACCATCTAATAAATAACTCACATCATGATATAAATTTTAAATTTGAAATTAAAATATATTTTTTCACTTTAATCATATAGAACATTAGGATCAATTCATCATTAAACGATTTACCAACATTATTTCACATAATTGATAAAACCTTCAATTTTAATCCAAATATCCCGTCATTCCAATTTTAAATCTATTAAATATATCAAAAAAACAACAAACTACAAAATTTCATTAGATTTTCCAATTACACAATCCATTATTTGACCAATTACCAATCAAAATATCCCATCAATTCAAAAATCACATTATTAGATTCATAAATTAAAAAGTTAATTAGTCTAAATCCAGATGTGATATCAAAGCATGGAAATTTATATTTCATAGTTTTATACACAAAATTAAAATCATGTCTATGGGATTTTATATTTAGGTCAACTACCTCAAGATCATTGATAGTAGATCACTTATGAAAATCCACAAATTGAAATGGAATGTACAATTTCACAATGATGAATGAGATTAAAATACCCAACCTAAATCAATGATTAATAATATTTTGATCTATATTAAACATGGTCAAAATATATCACCAATATATGACAACATACATCAAATAGATTAGAAACTTTTTAGGTTGTGGGTGGAAACCAGTCTGGATGAGATCTCTTACTGAGATATGTGATGATCAATAAAACAAATTGTTGATTTTCCATGAACAGTTTTTGGTGGGTCTTAGAATCCATATGTTGTCCTTGAAAATAAAAATAATACCATTATGGTTTAGTTAAGACAAATTATGGTGTAGTTCATAGGTTCAATAATTTTAAAACAGATTTTTGGTGGATTGAATTCTACGTGCATGGTTTCTGGGGGAGAGTTCCATGGTTTTGAAAACAGTCCACCATAGTTGTATGCCTATACTGGGGGCACATAGTTGCTATTAATAGGGATAAAACTATTTGAAATTAATCTACAACTATGAAATCCCATTATCATTGTGTTAACATTGATTTCTGGTCATGAAATATTGTTTGGGAAAACTGTGGGCCAACTGTGCACTACTGAGAACCCCTCCAAAAATATCAAATTTCACCTGAATGCGGCTAAATGTAAAATTCAAACAATATATACTCAAAAAAATAAAAGAACCTAAATAAAAGTACAATTAATTTCCAGGCAATATTGGGATCATATAATCCCGTTAATTGATAAAACTATAGATTGAAGCTACCATTATATTTCTTTTAGAATATCTAAAATTTGTAGATAGCTTTGAGAATCTAAAGGGTATGTTATGATAACCACACATAAACCATTATCTGATGTATATATTAAATGAATATATGAATGTGGTTGTTGAAAGATAAAATTCTCAAAATGGTAGTGTATTGTATCTTCAACCAGATCATTTTCAAGTGTTCTGTTTAATATTTATAGGGGCACATTATTATATTTTTTTAATGTACCTTATGTTGAGTTTTTGGGAATGGAATCACATCTTTTTATTCATATGCATAAAATTTGAAACCATGATTATAAGTTATTGTTTTCAAATATATTTTTTCATGTATCATCATAGTGGATTCATAAAAATGTGTATTTACTTATACATTTATGTGATATCATTAATATCTTATGTGGCAATTTATTGTTATTCTGATTCAAAGGGATATGTGAACAAAAGTTATTTAATAATGATTTTTTACTGGTGTTATGAATTATCCCCCTAAATTAGACTTTTAAATATATGTTAAAATTAAATGAGAACACATATTGAATTTAATAATGTGTGGTGACACTGAAAAAAAAACAAAAAGGGGAAATTTTTGGCATAATGTGGTTGATTTAATTTGTTTTCAATATATGAATAGGTTTTTGGTAATGATTCTTGAAGGATTTATTTTGGAATCATGAAGATCCTTATTAGTATTATTATTCTTCTATTTTCAATGGATATGTGATTTGAGACAATATCGTGAAGAAATTGCTGTAGAAAATTCAAGATAACGTGGAAATGTATTTATGAGGATTTTTGAGCTATTACATAATGGGATCAAATATAAGTGTTGGTTGATGAAAAATAACAACATACATCAATTAAGATAAGTGTTAATGTTTTTTAAGAGACCTGTATGTTGAATTACAGGGAGATTAGTCTATTTTAGGGAGGACATGAATAATCTTGATTCACATAATAGATATGTAGCCATGTAGGAAAATAAATAGAATTTAATACAACTATATATTCAAATTCAATATTCACATAGATATTAAAAATGAAAAATTTATTCTACAACATAGTCGATGTTATCCATGTAGAATAATCTAAGCCATTAAGGGATTCAATTTGGTGTTTGTGAAAAAAATATTCAATTATATCCTAACATGTTGGGAGAGATTTGTAGAATTGAAAATTCTAGTAAATGAATATTGATAATTATTTTTGTTTTGATATTCATTGAAAAAAAATCATAATGTAATGAGATGATTTTCATTAAATCCATTAAAATATTAAATACCACCTAATACTGTTAGGAATCATAGATGAAAAACACATCATATGGCACATCATAATTACTCATTCAATTAATTCATGCAAGCAAGAATACACAAATTTTTTAAAATGTTTAATTTGAAGATAATAAGAAAAAATATATAAAATATAATATAAAAAAATATTTTTTATTCTTCAAGTATTTAAATAAGGACATGGTTACTTATAAACCATGTGATAAAAAAATGAGTGCATATGTACTATATGTATTAATATATAGTAACATTTGGTGAGTTATTAACTTAGGGATATTAATTATATTTTGAAGAATTAAAGTTCCATCTCTAATGGTTTTTTAAATTACGTTTTTATTGATAATTTATTTGATAATTATTCTAGATTTCAAATTATAAAAACTCATGCTAATTCAAAATATTGATAATAAATAATAATTCTTGATGTTTTTACTCCTGTATTTATTTAGAATATAGATATCTAAGAAGATGTACAACATTATTAAGAGAGAACACAAACATTTTTTAATAATGAGGACTACTTTACTGATGAATATTTCTATGAGATAGGAAAAATATGGTATCAAAGAGAGATATTTATTATATAATATTACTATCATTCACATGAGGAGATGAAATAAAAAAAATGTTTTCAAAATGTGTATAGTGAATCCGAAAATCCATGATCTAGCTGAGTTTTGAGACTTCAAGTGTTAATTAATTTTTGTTTTTATTAATGTTCCTGAAGGCTATACACTTTCGTAACTATTAATCCATCTACCCGTGAGGGAGGAATATCATCAAAGGGGAAATATTCCCTTTTTGGGTCTTCGTTATTTAATATGTTAATTCTATTACAGTGGATTCTGGATGTTTTGGAAACATACTGGACCTTATTTTGTGAGTTAATTGTCGAAGGGAACTCAATGGAATCTGGTGTTTAATGACACTGATATTATCATGTGTTTCATTATAAATTTATATATTTGTTACTTTGGAAGCTATGGGATGAGATGATATTAGATTATAAGGCACATTGATCATAGAATTAATTTTCAAAATATATTATATATAACGTGGGTGCTGTTTTCCTGAAAATTTAGAAAAACTTCAAAATTGAGACTCATAATAGACATTTGAGGTTGTTGTTGACCTCAGAGCATGGGTTTACCATAATCATGACATAAACTATGTTGGCTTCAAATGACTTAATAAAATTCCACATAGATTTAAATAATTTAAAAAATAGTTATTTATCTATAATATTATGTGATGCAATGATGTAAAAGTTTTCTATATTTAAGCATGATTATGAATAATTTCGATGTTTTATTTTTAGCCAATATAAATTTCAGATATAATTAGAGAAATTGCTAAGCCCTAATTATTTTTCAATTAATTTAATATTGAAATCCAAAAGCACTAAGTCTAAACAACATAACATATTATTATATTCTAACTAAATAATAATAATTTTTCCACTTCTGTATTTTTAAATTTTTAAAATCTAATATACATGGTTGCATTCAATAAGATATCTTGATTCTGATAGAATCATTAGAGTTTTTGTGATGAAAAGTAACATACCCTTATGAATATTAACATAACCTTGTGAAATGTACTATTACACTTGTGAATATAAATGAATGGTAAATTGGCCAAAAAAAGAAACCTCACCTAAGGATGTATAAATACAATTTAGACAATTTATAAGTGAAAAATGATTATAGTATAATTATTGATATATATTGAAGTCATAAATAATATAAATACAATTTTATGATTAAATTAATAATTTTATATGGATTTTTATTTTCAGAATATTTAATCATAAATTTTTATTTTATTGTCTTATGGTTATAACAGAATGTTATGATACCGAGATTAATTTTTCAACCTGTTATAAAACGAGTAATATTTTTAAAGTAGTTATATAGAATAAATTATTATTTTATTTAAAAATTAATTTATCATAATTATAAATTTAATTTAAAAAAAATTAATTTCATTTTTGAATTATACACATTTAAAAATGGTTGTGGTGAATATTTGGGGCTTTTCTGAAATACTTGATTTTTTATGAACAGTAAAACTACAGTTTTGAGTTTTGTGTATGATTAATGACGTCATATTGATGTAATATTTTTATTAAAATGATGTTTTAAATATGTACATTAAAATATGATATTATGGAATCTAAAAGGTCAATACCATGGTAAAATACCATGGGAAATCCCATGGTTGTTCAGAAACCACTATTGATGTATCCTTTGAAATTAATAAAAAAAACCTCTTGTTTTCTATAAATACCCACTCATTACATCGTTTTAATTCCTTAAAAACTTTTAATCATTTAATCTATACTATTTTTACCTCCCTATGATTAATCCCATGGTTTCCCCAATCCCCTTTGTACCCAAACATCATGTTTTAAGAGTTACTCTAAAATGTAAGGGAATCTACCTCCCTTCTCTTTTGCTAGGCTTCCTTTTTTTGTTATTATTTTTTTTTAAATTGGGTTATGTTGGGATATAACATTCCATATCCCACATAATTTCCATATTATGTATGAATTATTAGAGAAAAATTTTCTATTCACCAAAATTTATTATAAATTTTCAAGTTACTCCATTAGGCAGCTGAATTTTAGTAAGGGATTTCTTATATTTTCATTCATTTTGAGTTCCTTTGTTTTCTATTTTAATTCATCACCTCATGTCTCCACATATTATGATAAATAAAATAAAATATATTTAAAATAATTTATTAAAGATAATGGAATAATTCATCATAATATTTCCATTCCCAATCTTTAATAGTAGATAAGAAAACTGCATATGAGAAGTGTTAATTTACCACATTCAAGGACGCCCAGTTTTAAATTTCATCTACTGTCTTCAATTAAGATCATGAAAAGATTTATATTGTTAAAAAAAGACTATAATATATGTATTGTTACTTATGTATTGTTTTATAATATTTTTTACTCAAGATAATAATTTCTAAATAAAAATTTGTTTGTTGTGATAAAAAACCACCAATTAAACCAAAATATTATCATTAATGTTGTATATAATGATTCATCTTCACTCACAATTATAAAATTAATTTTATAAACAAGTAATAGTATGTATTTTAACAAATAAAATAAAATATATATTCTATACAACTTTTATAATATTACATGTTTGTCCTTACATGTATATATGTAAACCTGCCCGGAATACCAAAGAAAAACACGCTCTGAATCAATAAAATTAACCCTATTAAACATATCATGAATACCATGGATGATCATAAAAAGTATACAATAACAAAATAACAAAATTAGAGGTTATGTAAATAAAAATTAATGAATTTAATTTGGTTTTCTAGGAATTTAATATCAACTGATGAACAACATCAGACTTAAGGTATGTGTTTTGTCATCTCACATCCATTTTTGTGGGATACACTTTATTCACATCTATTTCATACGTAAGGTGTATGTATACTATCCACTGTGTATCTCATCATTTATATATTTATATTAATCTTAGTCTATTTATCATTTTACAGTTATTAATTTTGGGTAATATAATTTGATTGGTTACAAAGTGGTAAGGATTTTATACCTAAGCCACTATTTTCATTCGGGTCACTTTTATTCTTTACATAGCTCAATTAAATTATTATTTATTAATATATAATCCTCATAATTTTAGTGTTAATTATATATTTATGTGTATCCACAAAAAACCTATATTCTTTTATGCAGATTTATATTTTTTAAAAGGATCTTAACAAAATTCCTACTGATAAACAACATCGTATCAAGAGAATGTATTGAAATCTTACATATTTTCAAGTGCACTATATAATATATTTTTATCAATTCTTTTTTATATCCATTATTTTATAATGGAAAAAAATCATGGTTAATTTATTTTTTTATGATAGAAAATATACCTTTCAATTTAAAATCTATTTAATATTTTCCTTAAAGCACACTATAATGATTTATTTCTAAAGATCAATTTAAAACATATTTATATAATTTCAATTTTGTGGGAAAAATATTTATTCATAAAATATAATTTCAATTTTCATAACTCGTATTTTTTGGGATATATATGTTTTCAAATTACATTTTATGAAATATACAAATGATTTCACAAAATAAATCTTCTTTCCAAAGTAAAATTCTTTTTTTATTATCTCACTTTAACATTTATGAGATATATGACTTGTTAACCACTTATTACTTGCATATGGTGTATGTAATATACTTTGGTATATTTTATAAAGAGACTCTATAATATCAGGATATTATAATGGGTTGTGGTTTGAATTTTTCATGGTGGTATGGGGAACATTAGCATGTTTAAGGATTATTTATTCATCAAATTTTCAATGGTATCATTTAAAAGTATATTCAACTATGTCAATGTCCTAGTTTAATATAGTAATTTATTGAGGTGTATATCTTATGATATCATCTAAATTTTTTTAAGGGTTTCTAAATATTTTGACTATTGATGTGCTATCTTTATACCATTCACCACATTAATCTGAATGGTTAGTGATTATGATTAATGATTATGGAATGTATTTTTATTTCATATTTTAGTTTCAATATGAATGTATTTGTTGATTATTTTAACCATATATATATGAGGAATGCATTTTACTTATTAAGTGATGTGTGGGGCACACGATAACCCATTTGATTCTTTAGTAGGTCTCGTTAGACAAACTATAGTCCTCACATGAGGCCTTGCAAAAATGGATTTTTATGGGCTCAGAATAGAGCCTTGAAATTGTAGTTATGATGTCCAAAATTATGAATTCCGTCATTATGAAACTAGTAATTGAACGTCCATATGGTTATTTGACTAGTAGAATAACAATGATTATTCTTTATTATTGAATTATTTATTCACCTCTAATTCCTTCCATAGTGAGTTCAAATTTCATTTTAAAGGAATGTGTTTTTAGATATACACCATGCATAATGCATATGTTTATGATATCTTCAATTGTATTGCTTACCCTTACTGAGCATTTGAGCTCACCCCTTTTACATGCTTCTTTCCCCAGGTTATAGAGAATTTTTTTTTGAATAAGTATTCAATGATGATTTTTATTTCTTTTAATATTGTATCTTGTTATATTTGATTTTCCCAATGTATAATGGGTATCTTGAATGTAATATGGTCTTTCAAGACTGCTAAATTGGTCATTCCTTTGTGATTTGATTCATTGTGATCAAGCCAATAGAATAGAATAATGCAATAGCTATGGGATTCAGGGGTCAGGTCATTACAAAATCTCTGGAGAAAGATGATTATATATGATGGATTGTTTACAGATACAATATTTTAGGATATTCCCTATGAAATTAACATGAATTCAATATTCATCAGTGATTAATCCATCTTGATGTAGGTCATTGTTTTATTTATATTTATCCACATTCGATTATTTTTATGACGAAAACAAATCAACAATATAATGAATTGATTCTCAGATTGTGCATATTTATATTATGGTATAAATATTATCAGGGTTTGGGGATCTCTTTTTCATTAAATTATATCTCCTCATTCTTCGTTATGACGAAAATGAATCGACACCAACCAGGACATTGGTTGTTGTCTATTCAACATGTTTTTGGAATTTTCACTTGTTTCACCATTATTCACTAATTGTGGGAAATTAATTTATCCTATATATTCATGAATACCTATAAATAAATAATTTTCCACCAATTTCATAGTGCAATAGATTAATACAGCAGATATGGGTTCGAATTGATTTTGAGATCAAGCAATGATTAGGATTACAATAGATTAGGATCAGTCCAATGAGCCTTAATTTTCCTTGTGTAAAGTGAAATGGTGAAGATGTGTGGCGACTACTAATTCCAAGGAAAAACAAATGGTAAAATTCCTTTGAGAAGCTATGATGATACTTGTCCAAACAACATTCACAATCCCCTCGTGAGATCGATGGCAGAATCAGAGGTGATGGTGGAGCAGTCAAATATGGGGGAGGAACCAATGATTCTAAAAGGCTCATGTTTTCATGGTATACACCAATAAAAACCATGTTGGGGCCATATACATAGTTTTACTACATCCATGGAGATGATAATTATCAAAAAGTATGTGACCCATGTCACATAGAATGTGAACCTAACTGACAGCTCAGTCTATGCCAGAGGAGGTACATGGACATGAACATGGATATTTTTTACTGGACACAAATATAATTAGGAGTATATGAGTTCTGACACATCATAAAATTAGACACAGACATGTGCATAGTCTTTGATACACAGAACCCAGTGACGTAGGGACATGTCTTTAACTTCCAATACATGTTGTGTACTCCATTAAAAATACTAAGAGACCTCATCATATTTAGCTTGGAAATGGTTCATTTCAATGTTTTTCATTAATACATTACCTGAGGTGTTAGTATAGAGTCATGTTAGATTCATATGATGGTGATCCCCTCTATGGAAATTACGTATTAGATATAGTTGTTGGACTCCTTCTGTGAGTCTTAGATTGAGATCCTCTATCATCAATATTTCCCTAGGTTGTGTATTTAGTATCATATTGACCAACACTACAATGGAATCAATCCCCTATATAGTTAGATAATACATATTTGGGTTTCTATTATACCCCATGGCATTTGTTGTGATCCCCATCTATGCATCTCTCTCTTCATACTTTAAGTATTTACTTTAAAAGTGATAATCAATGGGCACCGTATCACAAATAGATTCCATCGGTAATATCTGAATCTTGGAGTGTGTTATCTAAAATGTGTTTTATATAGAATGTTTATGTCAGAATCCAAGGTTAGAATTTTATTTTTGATCTTACCTTTACACATTGTGTCTAATTTCTGTATATCTAGATTTTATTGTAATATATGTTGTTAACATAAACCTATGATGAAATGAAAATTATTCGCATTGTTATATGCTTAGTTATTTATTCTTGGTACACTAGAGATTGTTATAATCACCCATTAATGGTATTTTACTACATGTGTCATGACTTATTCAAAATACCTACCATCTAGTAGAGTCTTATAGGGACAATGATGTGGTGGAGGTTAGTGATATTGAAAAAATGAGGTATGTTCTAGGTGTTACATTGATTGGAGTTCCCTCCTACATTTGACATTGGATGTTAACTAATTATTATTTGGGGTTCTTTTATTTTACCCATATAGTTCCAATAATTGTAATCATAATCTTATGGTGGGTTTTTGGAAATATTTGGGCATTGTTATAATTTTCCTTAAATTTCATCATTCTATGGCTTGGATATTTGTGTGTTTGTGTGTCTGTGTGTATTGATAATTTAGAATAAGGCCTCCCATGTGTGTGATATAACTAGTATTTTATGGTCTCTCACACATAGTATATTGGATGTGGGCTTGGTGTAGTCCAGTTCATGCCCTGTTTTGTTGGGTCATTACCTAGTGGTATATTTATTGTTAGTTCTAACATTCAACCGTATTATATGAGATTTGTTTGAGAAATAGTGTTATGTTTTTCAAGTTCATTTCTTTGGGAAAGGACTCTAGTGTTGGTTTGGTGGCTCATGTATCCATACACAAGGAATCTAACAACCTAATTATTACCTTAATACATGTATACATTGGTTTTATGGAAAATATGGAATCCCACCTTTTTATAACATAACATTTCATTGCATTTTACAAAACCGAGGATCTTTAAGGTTTACTGTCTTGGATATCCGGAACTTTATACATGAAGAAAACATAAAACATTCTTTTTAAACACTTGAAAGGATTCTCCTTATGTTCATCCTAGGTTCATTACTGCATCTCCTAACCTGGGGACGTACATCAAAAGAAATGGTGAGCAGAAGGCCCATCAAGGGAAACAGGGGAAATATTTAACATGTGAACTTGAGATACATCAATAAAGTCATGAAAAAGAACTTTAAGGCAAGAGAGAGAAATAATGAGGCATATCATAATATAAATAACGAATTTCACAACTTGAAGATGTGGCTACAAAATATAAGATAGACCATCATATCTGTTTCACCAAGGTCCATCCCCAAGGGGTCATTGAAAATCACAAAGGTTATTCACCAAGGCGTCGTTAAAAATGGTCATCTCTAGAGATTAAGTCTTTACCCAATGCATTAGAGCGCTATGAGGACGCACCCTTAATTTTTCTTTATTATCATTTGAGCCATATATATCATCATAAATCATTTCATAAACATCCCATATAGTATAAAATAAATGGGTTTCATTTCATAATCATAATGTTTTAAAAATTGCTTTAAAGACAAAATCTTTATGTCACTTTAAACCCATGGAAGAGGAAAGCGGGTCCCATGTATGTAAATCAAATAATTCAATACAGAACATTTTGTTATATATTTTAATAACCCTTTATAATGAAAATTGTTGAGTATTCACTTAAAAAAATTAAATAATATGAGAAAAAGAGAGAGACATTTGAGATGGAAATTCTGTAGAATAACAGCTATGCTTCTAGGTTTTAGAAAACATTGAAAAGAGAGGGGACATAGGTCAACCACTCATAAATGATCCAAAGAATAGTAGAGGGATAGAATATAATTGATATAATAACATGGTCATGATATTTGAAATACATACCATATGAAATGAAAATCATCGAGGGAAGACAAAAATAAGATTTCTCTTATGAAAATTCGGCAGCCCAACAGCGTCACTTAAACATCAACAAAATGTATTGAATAGATAAAACAGGGTCTCTCATCATATGAACATAGAATATTAGTATGATTGATATAGATATCATACCCCAACATAATTAAAATTAACTTGAAAGACTTGACATGAAATTAGAACTTTGAAAAATTAGAATGGTGAAAGAATTCCTTAAACACTCGGCACCGTAACGGCGCCACTTAAACATCAACAAAAATGAATTGACGAGGTAAAATAAGATACCTCATAATAGGAACATAAAATATCAGTATGATAGGTATATATATAATACCCCAACATAATAAAATGGATCCTGAAAGACTTGACATGAAAATAGATCATGAAAATGAGAGGGGTGAAAGAATTCCTTAAAAATTCAGCAGCCTAACGGCGCCACTTAAAAATTCTTAAAATGAATTGATGAGAGAAAGAGGGGGTATTTAATCATATGAAAACGAAAAGGTCAGTAATAGTAATATAGAATAACATCCTCCAATATAAGATCATGGCGAATAAATGAAATGACATAAAAGAGATTACCTGAAAAGAAAGAGAACGGTAGGATCCCTTACCTTAAAACGTATCTCTTAAAACTCAACGGTTGGGATCTAGAGAGCTTGGAGGCACCTTGAGAGGACACCTTGGGAGGTAATGAGACCATATCTTCATTGGGGGAGAGTTGGGAGCGAAAACTAAAGGAGTAAAGGGTGGGTATTTTTAGGGAATGTGAGGGGACAAGGCATTAATGGCCAAGGGACACCTCACAAGTGGTTTTCTCAAAACCATGGGCTCTCCCATGGTATTTCCCATGGTGTTAGGCCACATGGGCCCCCCATACAATAATTCATCACCTTTGGTCTGCCAACTCTTACAATATCTCATGAAATTGTCATGACACAGTTATGATGTAATTAAACATACCGAAACCCTAAAACTGTATTTTTTACTATTCATTGAAAATCAACATTCTCAGAAAAATCCCAAAAATTTCACCTTAACCAAATATCAATGTTATGATTTCAAAAATTAACTTGATTTTATAAAAATAATTTTCCAACTATTTTTAATTTAATTATTAAATAAATACACTATTCACCAAAAATTCATTTTTTTCTGAAAAATCCCCAACTATTACTTTAACATAATATCGATTCTCTGAGATTAAAAATGAAATCCATTTTATAAAAATAATTTTCTAAATATTTTTAATTTAATTTTTATTTAAAAAACACTATTCACCCGAAAAAACTAATAATTGAATAATAATTTCTGTAACAGTTATTTACCTATTTAATTGAATCTCATTACTTAATCAAGGAGCCTAGGATATATTAATACTTTCATTAAGTGAGATTACTAATCCATTTGGTCACATTACAAATACAAAGCAAAAAATAACTATTCATAATTTACTATTCATCAAAAATTATGTTGATCTTATTAGATTCCAAATTTCATACTGAACATAATTGTAGAAGACCATTTTTTGAAAATCAATACACATTTTAAATTATTTAACTTTTACATAAACATTTTTAAAATATCATTTTTCAAAAATTCATCAAAAATATGCATAATATATTTATCTGGACATTTGAAAATTCAAAAACATCACCATAATAAGAGGACACGATTTTATTTATAACAAAAGATTACACAAGGCAGTAATGGTCTCGTTACATAGCCCCTTATAATAACTGCATAAGACCTAAGAGTAAGGTGTTCTAGGATGATAGAATCTTAGGGCAGCTCGGCCAACATTGCACGAGTAGTAATTTCTATCAGTTTGATCTTCTCGCAAGGCGATTCTGTTCTAGCTTCACATGATGATGTTCATCTTGGGTTTGGTCCAGAGCAAAGCTTAGTGGTGCTACATCCTTCCCAAGTACTGTTAGATGGGCTTAGATTGGCCCGAGACTACTTGATGAGGCCATTGAATCTTACTTCTATATTAATTTTCCAAGATCACTGGTATTTAGAGACTATATTAACAACATTTATTTTCCAATGGTCAAACTGACTAATGTTCATATAATAGTCAAAACCCAACAGTCTCATTTTAATTATACTCATTTTATAAAAAAATTAGTTGAGTATAAAAAAAATAACACACAAAATTAGGAAAAATGATTTCTTCAAAATTTAGGGTCATTACAATCATCCCCCCTTAAGAAATTGCGTCCTCGCAAATTTTAAAATTGGGTTTGGAAATTTCATTGAAAGTCCCACATCGGAAAATGAGTTAGTAACACTATTACTTTAAACGATAGAAAAAGAAGTACAATGGTCACCCGAGTTAACCCATACTAGGATTACACGTAGGAAAACATGGACATGGAGGAGAAAACAAAGGGTCACGTTTTGAGGGAGAGAGTGATGGACAACATGATTAAGATAATGTTAACAATAACAAATTCACAAACATTTGATGGGTCAAACGGTATTTTATTTCCTAATAGGAAACGTTATCAAAAAACATTTTTGTTTTATGTTCCTTTTCATAGTTTTGAAGAATTCATTTACTACATAAAATAAAAACACAAGGAAATATACCTACCTTCAAGTAGAGTTTAATCCTTTAATAAGTTTCTACAAAAACTAACCTTTTCTCCAAATGATAATCATTCAAAAACACTTGGCCTCATCAAAATCACAAGAATCATCTCTTAGATAATCACATAAACCATCAAATATTAACTATCTATTTCATCTATTATCCCAAAAAGAGAAAGGGTAATATAAAACAACTCTTAAAAAAGAAAGAATTCCATAGGAAGGGAAACATCTTTAAATCTTCAAAATTCCACGGTACTACCCAAAGTTCATCATAGACCATTCCATAAATAATTGTTCTTAAAATTACTCAAAATAAACCAAACTAAGATTGAAACCCAAATACAATATGGATTTGATAACATTGACTTCCAAAATAAACATCATCTTTCATCTCCAAACAACATCAACCACTCCAAACATATTATAACAAAGTAGCTAACCTAAAAAAAATTCCCCAATATAGGTTAATCATTTCCATAAGTAACCTATATTACCATAAGATTACCTTAAACTCATCGATTCTTCAAAATATAAGTAATCCTTTACTCCCCAAAGAAAATACCGTAGTAATCTATTTACCTCGATCAAAGAGGGTTCCCAAAATTGTGAACGTCTTCCAAAATAATAATCATCTTTTAATCCCCTAATCATCTTTTTTTTCAAGAAGAACAGCTTCACAAAATCATCATTTGGTACATAACAATAGTTGTTTTCCTTAATGATATAAAACCTTCTTAGTTAGTGACTCAATGTTCTTATAAAACATTAAAGATATTCACATAGGGCATGAACTAAAAAAACAACATGACATGGACAATTTTTTGCGAAGAAGTTACATGTACTTTAGTCATCATGATCTGTCTCAACATAGGACTTGCATTGTTCCCTTGTCCATGAGGATTATTGATGCTCATTAGGTTTCTCATCCCTTCTCAGAGAGAATTGCCTTGGATAATTTCTAACTTCTCCACATTTACGACATTGAAAAGTATAAGGTACATTATACCGAACCTTATCTCTATTCATCACATTATCCATTTTTTAAGCAATTGGCTACATTATGCCCTATCTTCCCACACATAAAAAATCTCCTGCTTCCATTGTGACATTCTCCTTGGTGAATCTTCCCACACATTTTGCAAAAAATAAATTGGGTCTTCTTTCCCTTATAAACTTGATCAGATGAACATCATTGAGACTTTGTCTTCTTCTTCCTTGATGAATTTGGACATTCAACTAGGTACCAATTAGTAATTGTGATTTTTGATAGCTGGTTTGGCATAATCACCATATGTTCAACTTGATCTCCCTTCATCTCTGTCACATTAATACGGAAATCTTCACATTTCTTATCACATTGGTTATTGGGACATGTTCTTCCATTTCCCGCCATTAACTAAGAAAAGAAATTATAATTAGGGGCTTAAATACTTAGCCAATAATCATTAAAAGGAAAATTATAGCATAGAAGGATATACATGTAGAAGGAAATTATACCCTAACGTGTGATCCCTTAGGTTCCAATCTAGGTGATCCTTGATCATATATTCTTATGTGAATCGTTATTTTATTTTATCTTTGTTCAATTAATAATGGTCCATACTAATCGTATGAATTTACCAACGCATATCCCCCAGGAGTGTCGTAACCAAGAGTGCAGCAAGGCCCGTTGTCATGTACCAGTTCCCGTTTGAGTCTAGCTCAAAGCGTTGTTTTCTGTAATTATCCCTATGTACATCTGTGCCAGAGCCACCTCTACCAGCTCGTATCCAGACGGGGATGTCTTTTCTTGGCAACCCCTTACTCAATACTCACCAAAATACAAGGAATATTTAAAATATTTAAGCGTTTATATAGGTTTCTTCTTAAGGTTTTCATATACTAATTTACACAAATAACTAAACCATCTTTTGATACCAACTATGACATCCAACCTTTTTATAACATAACCTTTCATTACATTTTACAAAACTGAGGATATTTAAGGTTTAGTGTCTTGAAAACCAGGAACTTAATACATGAAAACAACATAAAACATTCTTCTTAAACACTTGAAAGGATTCTCCTTATGATCATCCTATGTTCATTACTACATCTCATAACCTGGGGATATACATCAAATTAAAGGGTGAGCAGAAGGCCCAACAAGGGAAACAGGGGAAACATTTAACATGTGAACTTGAGATAAATCAATAAAGTCACGAAAAAGAACTTTAAAGAATGAGAAAGAAATCATGAGGCATATCATAATAAAAATAATGTATTTCATAACATGAAGATGTGCCTACAAAATTTAACATAGAATGTCATTTCTGTTTCACATAGGTCTATCCTCAAGGTGTCATTAAAAATTACCAATGTTATTCACAAAGGAGTCGTTAAAAATGGTCATCTCTAAAGATTAAGTCTTTACCCAATACATTAGAGCGCTATTAGGGTGAACCCATAATTTTTCATTATTACCATGTGAGCCACATATATAATCATAAATCATTTCATAAAAAACCCATATAGAATAAAATAAATGGGTTTCATTTCATAATCAAAACGTTTTAAAAACTGCTTTAAAGACATGATCTTTATGTCACTTTAAACCCACGAAAAAGGAAAGAGGGTCTCATGTATGTAAATAAATGAATTTAAAATAGAAAATATTGATATATATGTGAATACCCCCTTATAAGGAATAGCGTTGAGTATTAAATTAATAAAATAAAATAATTTGTGAAAAAGAGAGGTACATTTGAGAACGAAATTCTGCAGCATAACGACTATGTTTCAGGGGTTTAGAAAACATTGAAAAGAGAGGGGATGTAGGTAACCCACTCATTAATGATCCAAATAACATTAGGGGGACATGATATAATATATATATGAACATGGTAGTTATATTTTAAAGACATACAATATGAAATGAAAAACATGGAGGGAAGAAAAAAATAAGATTTCTCTTATGAAAATTTGGCAGCCTAACGACATCACTTAAACTTCAAAAAATGAATTTAAGAGATCAAATATGGTCTCTCATAATATTAAAATATAACATAAGTATGATATATATAGATATAATACCCCAACATAATAAAAAACTTGAAAGACTTGACATGAAAGTAGATCTTTGAAAAATGAGAAAGGTGAAAGAATCCCTTAAAAATTCGGCAGCCTAACGGCGCCACATAAACATCAACAAAAATGAATTGTAGAGGTCAAATAGGGTCTAACATCATATGAAAATAAAAGATCAGTATGATAGATATAGATATCATACCCCAACATAATAAAAAGGAAATGAAATATTTGACATGAAAATAGATCTTGAAAATGAGAAGTGTGAAAGAATTCCTTAAAAATTCAGCAGCCTAACGACGCCACTTAGACATTATTAAAATTAATTGATGAGAGAAAGAGGGTGTCTCTCATAATTTTATAATGAAAAGGGAAGTAATAGGAATATAAAATAACATTCTCCAATATAATAGCATGGAGAATAAAAGAAATGACATAAAAGAGATTACTTGAAAAGAAAGAGAAAGGTAGGATCCCTTACCTTAAAATGTATCTCTTAAAAATCAAAGGTTGGGATATTGAGGGCTTGGGGGAACCTTTATAGGTGATTCTCGCTCAAATTTACCCCAGAGATGAAGGTAGAACGGCCCTTGTAGTTTATCTTGGGTTATCGAATCCTCAGAGACCTAAGAAGTAACCAATAGACACTTAGATTCTATGGACTGTTTTTGGCTATGAAGTGGCCAACATGGGTTGATTTTATATGGGTTTAATGGAAAACTAATATATTTAAGTGAATTAAATTTTAATGAATGTGTTGATCCTAGGTTATCGCTCGGGGTGGATTGGATGAATTAATTTTTCGATGATTTCAATTTCTTATAATTGAGATGGATTCATTTAAGAAGATCAAACAAAATCATCACATACTGGTTTTCTGCCTACACACGCTAATACTAATCACCTATACACTTGAAGGATAAATGTTTTGAGCACTCCAAGGTAGAGGTTCGTATTAGCACTTGAAATGTGTGACCTTAAATTCAATAAGGATGAAGATGATTTAAAATCATCAAATAAAAATCTCATTTAAAAGAAGTAATTAGAAATTAATGGAGTGATAAATAAAATCCAATCCAGCCCATTTCTACTCCCTTGGATCAACCCATAAAATAGTTATCCCTCCATTGATGACATGTCTTCAATGGAAGTGGGAAATAGACTTACAAGGGTGGAATTGAAGATGTAAAATCAACAACAACAAAAAAGATCACTCCTCCGTTGTGTGATAAATATCACAAAGTATTGTGTGACTAAATCCATAGATTGAACCAATAGTATCAACGTGATAAGTAGAAGAACAGAATAAGAGTAAATTAAGAACTTTTATTAAGAAACTATGGTGAATTAAACAACTTACATGAGAAAGAAATGAGATTACAAACACAAAGTTGCATCATAACACTACAATGAAACCATGCACCAAAGATTCTTAAATCCTCCAACACTAATGCCTTAAATAGGAATTTTTTGTCCCTTGGGTCGAGACTCCAAAATTAGAAAGCATTTCAATTCATTTTGGTAGGCCATAGGTGGTGTAAAGCTTGTGGAATTTGGACGTTTCCACATTTGACCCAAGGTGGCAGCCAGCTTTCATCCACTGAAGAGACGCGCTTGGAAGGACTTCTATATGGACGAATCAGAGTGGGCCATAGAAGAATATAATGGAGCTTCGGATGTCTTCTAACCGTGTTTAATGGTTGGGCCCATTTGGAGTTGTGTTTTCTGAGATATGATCAAATTTGTGGGCAGTATTTCTGGGACGCAGAATCTGGCCCCGAATTGTATCTCTAACTTGGGGCGCCTTAATGACCACAATAGAGGCCGAATTAGCATTATCTACTGAATAGTGATTTGTTCATCAACATTTCTTCTATCATCCCACAAAATTTGGGACTCATTGGGCTTGTATGATTGGCCCCACAGTCTCATAATTGGGCTTATGTCCAATGTGAATTCTATAGAATTGCTTCCATTCATCTCCAAATATCCCCATCATTGTTTATCAATCATCCATTGATCCCTGAATGAAAAATGTTCAGATATAAGTGTAGATAAAGTTCCTAAAATATAAAATTAAAATATTGATAATTACATTCCATAGAATCAGATGACTCATTTGGCCTAAATTGGTGTATATTAGGCATGGAGTGCACAAATGGTGAGAATGGATGTTCATAATGAAAATGCACTAACTCAGGCCCATAAGATCAAAAATGAACATTTAATATCACTAAAATGTAATTAAAAAATATGTTTTTATTGGATAATCAAGAGGACTGATTGGGAGGTTATGAGACCATAGCATCGTTGGGGGAGAGTTGGGAGTGAAAACTAAAGGAGGAAAGGGTGCGTATTTATAGGGAATGTGAGGGGACAAGGCATTAATGGCCAAGGGACACCTTACAAGTGGTTTTCTCAAAACCATGGTCTCTCCCATGGTATTTCCCATGGAGATAGTCCACATGGGTTCCCCATACAATAATTTCTCACCTTTGGTCATCCAACCCTTAAAATATCTCATGACATCATCAAGACATAGTTATGATGTCATTAAACATATAGAAACCCTAAAACTGTATTTTTTACTATTCACTGAAAATTCAACATTCTCAGAAAAGTCCCAAAATTTTACCCTAACCAAATATCAATGCTATTATTTTAAAAATTAACTCTATTTTATAAAAATAATTTTTTAAATATTTTTAATTTAATTTTTTAATAAATGCACTATTCACCGAAAATTCATTTTTTCTGAAAAATCCCCAAAAATTACATTAACATAATATCGATGCTCTGAGTTCAAAAATGAAATCAATTTTATAAAAATAATTTTCTAAATATTTTTAATTTAATTTTTAATTTAAAAACACTATTCACCTGAAAAAACTAATACTTGACTCATAATTTCTGAAATATTTATTTACCAATTTTATTGAATCTCAATACTTAATCAATGTGCCTAGATTATATTAAAACTTTCTTTAATTGAGACTACTAATCCATTTGGTCACATTACTAATCCTTAGCTTAATATCAATATTCATAATTTAGTGTTTATCAAAAATTTAGTTGATCTTATTAGATTCTAAATTTCATACTGAACATAATTGTAGAAGACAATTTTTTTAAAATCATTACAAATTTTTAATGATTTAAGGTTTATAAAAACATTTTTAAAATATTCTTTATCTAACATTCATAAAACATATGCATACTATATTTATCCGAACATTTGAAAATTCACAAGCTTCACCATAATAAGAGAACACAATTTTATTTATAACAAAGGATTACACAAGGTAGTGATGGTCTCGTTACATAGCCCCTTATAACACCAACATAATACCTAAGAGTAAGGTGTGTTAGGGTGATAGAATTATGGGTGACTCGGCCAACATTGCACGAGTAGTAATTTCTATCAGTTTGAACTTCTCACAAAGGCAATTCCGTTCTAGTTTCACACGATGAAGTTTTCTTGGGTTTGGTCCAGAGAAAAGCCCAGTGGTGCTACCTCCTTCCCATGTTCTGTTTGATGGGCATTGATTGGCCCGAGACTACTAGATGAGGCCATCGAATATTATTTCTATATTAATTAACCAAGATCACTTTTATTTAGCGACAATAACCACAACATTTAGTTTCCAAATGTCATAATGACTAATGTTCATATAATAGTAAAAAACCAACAGTCTCATTTTAATTAGACTCGTTTTATTATAAAAATTTGTTGAGTATAAAAAGAAAATAACACACAAAATTAGGAAAAAGGATTTATTCAAAATTTCGGGTCGTTACAGAAAACATTGGTACATGAATCATATAATAATAATTTATGGCTTCCATGTCCTATTGTCATCTCTCAAGATATACTCATTTACAATGGTATATGTTCTCTATTTCCAGATTCTTCCACAATAATTTCATTCAAGGATTTTGCATCTTTGTTATGTGGATGATCCCCAAATTGATGGGGATTTGATATAGGGACCAGTTCCGGAAGTGTTACCACCATTTGTGAACCGTACTTACCACAACATGTCATGAAACATATGGTAACAACAATAAGAGTATATGATATGCGTAGGATGATCATGCTTAATGATTTTTAGTGATAGAAACCCCTCATGTATTGAGGTGATCCTAACCCAAAGGTGTTTGAGTACTAGATTGAGGTTGTGACATGGGTCTTTTATCATTTGAAAACACCTATTGGAAATATGGTGGTCCGTACAGTGATCATTACCCATTGAACTGTAGTATGATGGTGGGGCTTAGATCCCTAGTCATACGTTGAGGAGATAAATTCATTTTTATATTTCAATCCCCTTTTTAAAAATATATTTCATCCACCAACATGGAGGTTTGTTTGCATCGTAGAGGTTATACAACATAAAAATTTAGTAGTATTAAAATGGATGATTATTCATCGAGGTTCACTAACCTCACTCGATACTCGATTGGTAATGTTCATGACTAGTTAATTGCTGCTCAAACCTATGAATGGTTAATATGTACAGAAATATGAAATAGCATGATAGTTCAATGATTTTTTAATTATGTGGGAGTATGAGTAAATACTTTAGTAATCAATATATTACTGAAAGAAAATTTTTAGATAGTTTGTGTCAATACAGGAAATACAATAGCTATGAATTTGGTGCTAATGTTCTGATGATTGATACATAAGCCTAGACATGTGATACATTTTAGGAGTTAATTTTAGGATAGAGGTTCTGTGTTTCGTGGGTTACAATATGGATCTAGTCAACAAAGGGAGAGGTGGTTCTTCTCTTGTGGTGGTAAGAAACATCTCATATGGGATTCTCCGACCCACCATATGGATGATAGAGAGATAGTGGATTGTCTTCCTAGGAAAAGGCAGCAACAAGAGTAGGAGGTTCTAAAGGTGGTAGATGTGGATGAATATCGAGAAGAGAATCTAGATGTGGAATATGTTATGACTTTTTATACCAACCACCTCTAGATGGTTTGTGCCCGGCTTAGGGAGCTAGGGGATAGGGGGATGGAATCTGTAGACGTTTCATGTTTATGACAATGAGATAATATTAATGAAACAAGGAGACTCCCATTGGAGGTGAATCAGAGATATCATAATTCTATCAATGGTGTGACCTCACTATTGGAGGAAAAACATTCTTTTGGGATATCTTTTTAGAATCCATGAGGCCTTATAATTTTATCTTTCAAATATAATGGTTACCTATAGTTCATGCACAAATATACTACATTACATGGAGGATATGGTGTGTCTGTAGTGATGTCATGAGATTTTCCTTTATTGGTTAAATGGAAACCCAAGTAGAGAAGGATGGAATCATTCATGGGATAATGAAGATTATTACACACCATTTTTTAGAATAAAACTATGTGTAGTGTATTATATGATTTTTCAGTTTTCTATAGTGGTGGAAGACATCAATGTTTTTTTTGTTGGAATTTTTTGGTTTTCCTATACATCAATGGATATACCTATTCATTGATCTACACACTAATATAGCCTCAGTATATAGAGAAGAATTTTTAATGGCTCATGAATAGTTCCATGAGATAACCGTCAAGTTGGAATAATTATAGTGGAAGGACTTTTTCATCCCCACAGTTTCACCCTGGGTAGCCCTAGTGTTGTTCACCAGGAAAGAAGATGGGAACTTGAGTTTTTATATAGATTACCATATTCTAAACCATGTGACTTTAATGAACAATTATACACAACAGATGATTGATGAGATCTTCAATCATTTGGAATGACATGATTATTCTTGAAGATTGACCTCAGACCAGGATATAACCAGTTGCGAGTAATGGACGATGATAAAATGATGATGGATTTTTTATGTCATTTTGATCACTATGTGTACATGTAGATTCCCTATGGCATGACGGATTCCATATCAGTGTTTATAGCACTCAAGGATGAGATCATTCTTTATTTTTTAAATAGGTTTGTGGCTTTTTTTCATCAGAGATATCCCAGTATACTTGATTTCCATTGAGGAGAAGATTAAATAGTTGTGGATAGACCTAGACATACATTGTGATAACCATATTAAAAATATTCACATAAAATTAAAGTTACTGATTTTGGAGGTCAAATTTTTGGGATATTTTTTCCTAGTAGAAATCATCGATGTGGACTTGGAGAAGATCAATGTAATGTTATCTTGTGATGCACCCAATAGAATGAAAGATGTGAAATGATTACTTTGGTGGAATGATGCTATTATAAATTTATACCTGATTTTTCTAGGATATCTGCTCCATAAATTGATAAGAACTGATAGGTACATCATGTTGTGTGGATGGATAGGTGATTGTAGTCATTCCATGAGTTAAGATAAAAATTGACAAGCACTCCCATCATGAAATTGAATTAGGAGGATGTATACTACATAGTTCCATGTGATACATCATGAACAAAGATTAGTTGTGCTATAACACAGAGTCATGTATTTGTTTTCTATGGTTACTATTAGTTGAGACCCCATTATAAGAACAATGGGACCTACAATATTGAGCTACCAATGATTGATTCCAAACTGAACATGTGGTGGCACTACCTGATTGGATAAAAGTTTTTCATCGTTTATGATAAAAATAATCTCAATTTTATCTTCTCATAGATGTATCCTAACATTATAAAGAAGAAATGGATAGAGTTAATAAATGATTAAGACAACGATATTTTCAATACACATCGGATGGAGAAAGTGTTATAATATTCTCCTAGTAATATCTATTATTTATAGATACTATGAAACGTGTTATATTGGTTGGCCTCATTAAAAATATCTTTTATTGATGGGTATAGATCATCTTACCCCCAGTATATGGTTGTCATCCTTTTGTGTTAAATCATTTCGGGGAGGCACCACATAGGGATACTGAATATGAGACCCTACATACAACTAATTATACTAGAAATTCTCTTGATGGATTTTATGATGTTGGGGAGCAATTCATTATTTTTATAGGATAGAAGATGGTTCCACTGATACTGTGGGAGGAGGTTCTACGGGGGTTTCATACATCTCCCATGGTCATACATCTAGCTGTAGAGTAGATGAATTTAGACTACTGACATTAGTTCATGTTGAAAAGGATAAATAACAGAGTTATATATTTTCTCTCTCCTTTACACACCTGTTAGAGAGTGGAAGAAGAGTGACAAGTTCCAACAAGTTTATCTCCACACATGGTGGTTCATGAGTGAATATTTTATGGGATATACATGTAATTTTTTATGGAGATAAAATAAAATAAATGGGTACATGATTCCATCCGGATGATCAAATACTGATTCACCATGTTGTCCCACATCCTATTTATTCGAGTGTAGTGTTCATAAGAGAGCTTAATACTCATTTATATGCAGGAGAGATGCTTTATCTATGTAGTTCCCCCAATGATCATTTGTGAATTTGATGATATCTCTACATATCAGTTATGGAGATGATTACAAGTGTAATTTGTGACTTAGTTTTGTTTGAGTACATCATTCTACCCCCAGACTAATGTCCAGACTAAGTAGACCATTCAGGCGTATGAGGATATAAAGAAGGCTTTCATGGTAGAAATTATGCATAGTTTAGAGTATCACCTCATATTTTTTTTGATTGTATAAAAATAGTTACCCATTAAAAATTGGTATTAAATCACCCTAGTCCTTATATTCGTGACCCTACATGTCACCATTTTGCTAGACCGACCTTAGAGTGTCAACGCATATATGACCAGAGTTGGTGTGAGCCCCAACAGAGAATGTTTCGATCATATTGTAGTAGATGATGAATTAAAATTTCCCATACAAGTTATATGTGAACAAATTCTTGATTTGTTTGGAATTGTAGGCATGAGACCATGTTTTCGTGAAGGCCTCTCCAAAATGTGGATTATTGAGATTTGGCTATGGTGGAAAGCTATCTCAGAGATTCATTGTCTTATTCTTGAACCTATGTATGTTTGGAGAGGAATTTTTCTTCGTGGAAATTCCCATAGAGAAGGAATAGGTACATGAAGGTTTCCAAGTGTAAGGGATATGGATTTATGTGCATGATTCGTCAAATTTGATCAACTAGGGTGAGATTGAAGTCAAGGATGAAGCTACATTAGTAGAGTAACTGATATAGATTACGGATTGGCATGATAAGATCCTTCTGCTATGATTGATTCCATTAGTATAGGTCTAGGGGTAGTGTGGGATTAATTATGAGATTACCTATGAGTGGGATACCTAGATACATTCTTTCTACCCACATCTCATTGTCTACATATTGTTTTTCCTTTTAGAGATGTAAATCCCAAAGGATGTAGGAATGTAACTTCACTAATATTTTTATGTACTAAATTAAAAAATTATATTGATTATTTTTTGATATAAATGATGAGATGAAATTAGATTATGAGGCCTGATGGGCCCATAAATAAATTTTTAAATTTATTATTCATATTAAATATAACATGCATTCAGATTTTAAAAAATTTTCAATAACATCTAAATTTAGGCTCTGATTAGAAATTTGAGGCCTCCATTGACCTTATATCATTGGTTTTACCATAGGAATGACATAATTTTTATTGTCAATGGATGTTTGGTTATAAGTCATCATGGTCATAAATAATAAAATAAATGTTTTTTGTTATTTTTTATTATGTGATGAAATGAGTTAATTGTTTTTTTTTCAATTTAAGAATACTTATGACCAATTATCTTAGATCACTGCATAACTTATATAATTTTTCATATTAAGTGGTGATATCCTTTGAAAATGAAAATAATGGATCAAGGAACATTTATTACAATGAAATTTGAGGATCTCAATAATGAAACCAACATGGAATTATTATTCTTCAGCGATCGATACATCTAGATATTGGTTTTTGTTTTTTTGGATTTAACCCCATATTTTTCTATAATGAATTTGATTCTATCATTAATAAGTTGATTCAAATATAATATCTATTGTGGTTATGGGATAGATATAATCCCATTTTGGTGATATCTTTGTGGATTATATTGCATATTTTATTTCATCATTCTGATGGAAATGAATCAATGCCAACAAGAACACCATCTAAGGTCCATTTATCATATTTGTGTTTTTTGAATTTCATTCTGCTTCTACATTCTTCATGGGAAATTCCTTTTTCCCACGGTTCAATGAATTATTGAAGAATAAATCATTTCACATCTTTTTATTGGTGAAAAAGATTAATAGATTTGATATAGGTTCAAATAGATGATGATATCGAGATACAATGAAATTAATGGTAAATCATAATCGGATTGATGATACTCATTCATCCTAGTTTGTTATATGATGGGAAAAAGTTGCGGCGATCACCAATTATCTTGCGAATTGGCTGCTCAATTTCTAACAAGTGGATATGGTGAGTCCTTTTTGAACCATATATTTGATCTTGGAGGAATATTATTAGCCCAATAAGAGGTGATGGAGTCTTGAAAATACATGAAAGTCTATACCCGGTTTCTAATAAGTTACGCGTTACAAAACTTGTAATATATTAATACACACCATGTGGCACCCTGGATGTGGAGAATGGGTTTCTTTGGATGATATAAGTACCAAATATCATGTGACACATGTCACATGGAATCTGATCATAATTGGAGGTAAAAGGACACAAACACGACTATCTGTACACAGACACAAACAGGTGAACAAAAGACATGCTCTACAATACACACACTCAAACACATAATATAGATTTACATGGACACTGCAATAGGTCATGATTCATGGGTATATCTAGGTTCCAAAGGGACACATCATATGATACTAATAAACAGTTTGTATGCCTTAATACATGGTTGGATCTCTTGTTCTCTTCATTTTGGATTTTTTTTTCTATTATCCATTGTTCCTTTCCATGAGGGTTTAGTATGGATTCCATTCTTGTTAATATTATGTTGATACCATCTATGTATCCTCAGCCTTGTATAATGTTATTCATACCCTTATATTAGTCCTAGACTGAGATCCTTTTCCATCATCATTACCAAAGTTGGGGTACTTGGAATC
This sequence comes from Viscum album, assembly GCA_963277665.1. NCBI lineage: Eukaryota > Viridiplantae > Streptophyta > Magnoliopsida > Santalales > Viscaceae > Viscum > Viscum album. The sequence continues at coordinate 20,688,467 of OY728120.1, read as the reverse complement.
ATTATGACTATCACTACATGAGCATCAATCCCCTACATAACGGGTTAATAATGAATTATGTTATTGGTATACACCAAATACTTGGGTTTGATAACCATATATGTAACATTCCCTTTAAACATCTAGTGTATACTTATTTGGAGAGTCTTGATGAGTGTAACATCACGGATGGACACAATCAGTACTATCCAACTTATGTAGTGTTTTCTCCCAGATGATTGTTATATAGAACATTCGAGCAATGAACCATGTCTAGAATTATTATTTTGATGTTACATTGATACTTTTTATAATCTATTATTATATTTTTTTTCTTGTTATATATTCCATTTAAAAATAAATTTGATGCTCTTCACATTATTCTTTATTCTATATGCCTAGTGATTTCAATGTGTACTTTGTAGGAACTGTTATACTCACCCATGTAAGGGATTTTACCCCATGTATAAGAGATGTGTGTGTTTCTACAGGTACATTAGGATGAAGCCTCCTATTTTCATGATATCCCTATTAAACATTGATCACCAGCCCCTAGCTTATTGTAGGTGGTAATAGGGTCTTTAAGATTCAATCCAACATTGGTTCGGGTTGTTACAGTATTGATATGAATATGATATATTTGGTTATAATTATTTTTAATTATAATGTAGAATCCATGTTGGGGTATAAAAAATATAGAACGAAATGATCATTCCTGAAGATCCTTATAAATAATATATACTGGAATCCTTTATTTATTTATTTCACATGAACTGAGTTTATGATAATTTATTGAGTGGATTAATAATTTTAACTGATACAAGTGGTTTTTTTTAAAAAGTAGGAAATTCAAAAAAAGGATACTACAAATTTATCCACATCTGAGTGGTCCAACCAAACACATTCACTACATTACTACTATTATGAGAGTTTTTTAATGGATGCCCAACCAAAAACACATTTGTTATGTACTCTCCAAAAAAATATCGAATCACAAAGGATATGTGTATAGCATTTAAAATATTTTGTTTTTACCATGATAATACACCTATAAAGGAAAATAGGATCATAAATTATATTTTAATAACTTTTTCATCATATGCATTGAATGAGTGGGATAGGATGTCGAACATGATGAGAATATTTTTGGAAATACACATCATGTTATGGGAAGAGATGGATGTGATTTAATTTTTTTACAGTTCAAATTACATCATCCCATTTCAAATTTATTTAGATGGAAAAGATTTAGAATTGTGAAATACAATGCTCTAAGGGATTCATAAATGGTGGGGTAACTATTTATGATTTTCCACTCTCCCAAGAGGGAATCAATTATTTTTTAAATTGTATTGTGGTAACTCACTATAGGATAAAAGTTATGAAAATGGATTTTGTCTCTGTAAATGGGTATTTCACCAATGAACTATTAAAATGTATTATGATATGAGATTTTATTATTAGTGGACTAGTATAAGAATTTTCATTTATGACTTTGTATAAAAATTATTTACTAGATATTAGGTGAAAGTTTTGCAAGAAAATCCGTATGTTATAATTTAAATTTTAGTTTTCCATACTTAAAAATTGGATTAAATACCCTTGGGTTTCATTATTTTTTTACCTCATAACCCACTTGGTAATTTTTTAACTATTTTATCTACGATCATAAAACCTAATCCACCAATTTTATATCGATTAAGAAAAAAAATTGCAGATGATCTTGTAATGATATGTGTTCATGGGATAATGAATTTACACTGTGTGTCTTCTCCAATATTTTGTAATAGAGATCCTTGATTCACATATTAATATTATAATTTCCATTTGTATTCCTTGTTGTTATAAGTGAACATTATTATTTCATACCTTACCTAGCAGTATAAGTAAATGAAATGGGTAATCTAAATCACAGATTATTTTATTGATTTCAATAAGATTAATTTTAGGGGTTCATGGGATACTCATCTGTCATTTGTTTTGTTTTTTTATTAAAAGTTACAAAGCATTAATAAAGATGGATCCCTCTAAAAATTTAAATTTTCATCAATTATAGAGACCACTTTCTCTAGTAGAGGATTGTGAGACTTCAATAGTGGGTCCATGAAAAGTGTGGGAGATGAGAGAATTATATTACCTTATTTGGGTATGAATAGTTATTATTTGAGTATGAATAGTTATTATTTAGTAAAGGGTCCAAATGGTTACATATTTTTTATATATACCCACAAATGAAATTAATTCATGATTGCTAACATGTTTCTAAATTAATTTTTACCACCATAATCTCATCCATGATCAACGATTTTATGATTTAGAAGTAGAGTTGGATGTTTTAGTGATTGAAAATCAAATATGGATTTTTTCTTTTGAAAATAATGTGATCATAATGAGATAAATTGCTTTGTTTTGGTTTATGTGAAATCAAGGTGGGACTCCCACAAGGCATTGGAATTTTGAAGCAGATATGAGGGAGTAGTTTCCTTTCCTCCATTCAGATCAAATATCTTGATTAAGAAATTATGTTGGTACAAAGTGATAATGATGAAGAATTGTGACACCCAAAATTTCATTATCTAATATTAATTTATTATTTATGAAAATTCTAATTTATACCTAGATTTAGAGCATATTGTTTTATATTTTTAGATAATATACTTGGTTATACAGATAAGGTTCAATATAGCATTAACTGTACAAGTTAACTATGAAATATAAATTTCAATTCCAGTAGTGAGGAATGGTTGGATGCATGGTATGCCTAATTTTCCTAAATAATCATCAATTACAAAGCAATATTAAATTTTTAATGCATTTGGAAAAGAATTTTTGGTGTTTTATACCTCTTTTCCTCCCATTAATTTGATAAGGCATAAAATATATACCCCTCCCTTAAGTTTCATTCATTCCTCGTATTAAATTAGCTTCAATGTAGTTGGATCCTATAGGTCAAATCATCTAGATGAATTCATTACAACATAATATTATTCATTACTTTATTCTTATTTATCTCAATTACAATAGTTGGTTTGGGATTTTGATTATAAATCTTTTATTTGGATGTTTTCATGTGCATGGATTATGATTTTTTAATAATTTTTCTTTCTCCTTTATCCAGGATGAATAAAATCACCTACCAATATACTTCATGATTAATTTTAGGTTCCTCTATATCATTATTTATTGTCTTGGACCTTTTGAGCAATAATGTGTTATAATTTATTTCATAATATAATATTGAAATTAATATTATTGTTTATGATTTATTACTATTAGTTAAATTTAATCCTTCATAAAAACTGTTTTATGGGAAATGTTTTCACTAATATGTATATATTCTATTTTCAATTATATAAGTATATATTAGGTTTGTAAAAATATATAACATTATCTTTTAATATATTGGATGTAAAATCATTTGATAATTTTTTTTACACTTTATAATCAATTATAATGATTCTATGAATTAAATTATCATGGATATGTAATATTTAATGTACTGTAAATATTTACCATTTGTAAAAACGTTTTTATAAAAATTCACACAATATATATTAATTTCAATAATTTTCCATCCTGTTATGTTGTAGTTTTTAATATTATTGAATGGAGTGAATCTATACAATTTGTTTTCAAATTATAACTCCTAAAATGAAAAAATACATCAAGGGATGCAAATATTAGTACATAATTGGGATAATTGGACATGTATTTACATTCAATGATATTATTATTATTGGGAATACATTTTCCCTTTTATATGAAACCATAATACATTTATTTTATTTACTACTCAACCTCTAGGACCTCTACTCCTATAGAAATGTACTGTAAGGGAATAGTACACCAAAAATGTGGTCTTAGAGCTCCCTAACATAGTCCATTAGTAGATACTCATGATTTGAAATTTATGAAATTTTGATAAATTGATTTTTATTTCCTATTATTATATCTATTAAAATGAATTCTATATTTACTTATAGGATCCAATATATCCATTATAAAACATAAATTTTTAATCATGTTACATAACTTTATATAATAACTAAATAATAATTTCATTAAATTTAGTTAAAATAGGCATGACCATGTTTACATTATAATTGATTCATATAGAGTACTCGATGGGATCATACTAAACATACCTTTCTCACAACCTACATACACTATTTTAATGTTTGTATACATTGATTTTTTAAATGGATAAAGTAAATGTTTCATTGATAGATAGTGGATTCTATTTATCTACCTTCGGGTTTGGGTTAGTGGATGTTAAAGAGAATATTTACACATTTATCATAGGAAGATGTGTATCATGTTTTTTTGTCTTCCATCCATTATGATTATGTATTTAATAGTCACTATTTTGTATCGCCTAATCAATTACCCAATATCTATTTTCATTTTTATTACCATTTGAGTTTGGGATCTTGTATATATATATATATGATAATCATGGATGGTTATTGATAAATATTTTATTCTTAATATTTTTTTTGGATTTTATTTGATTAATAATTTTTTATTATTTTATGATTTAAAATCAATTTATTTTGAAACTGCATATTTAGATGGATGACATACCGACATATGTAATTGTCATGATTCATTCTTCAGACAAACCTTTATAAATATTTGTTTCTAATTATCCCAAAACATTTCCAACTAAGTGTGATGTATTCCATATCACTAGTTTCTATCCCATGGTGATCTATAACCCCCTACTAGCATTATACTAGGCTGGATTAGGTTCCTTGATATAGTATACTAGGTTGGTTTATTCTTAATCCATAATTTTTCATGATGGAACTTAGGTAATTTTTTCATGTAATGCCATCTCATCCTATTGTTTATATGTTATAATTTTTTTTACCAATAATTTCATATTACATTATAAATTTGTTATGATATATAAATCTTTATTAATTTTTTTAGAGTTACCCCATTACATAGTTTGTTTATTCATAAAATATAGAGTATCAAATAAATAAGAAAAATAAAATTTTAAATCGACGACTCACATTAAAATGATATGTCTCGAATTCATATTATCTGGACTTATAAATAATCATTTTAAAATACATATCAACCATCCACTAATTTTATCTTCTATATTCTATAACTATAGATAATCATGTATTAGTGAAAATATTGGTCATGTTTTATGTGTTACATCTTATGTAACTCATACCTTCCTTTTTAATTATATATATAGATTGATTTTAGTTTAAAAATTGTTTTCGGCAATAAAATATTTTTACATAGAACATTAGGCACCCATACGTGATTCATATTATTATATTATAGAGAGTCCATTTCCCTTAAAATATATTCTCTTATATTATCAAATTTTTATCAATTACTAATATTACATATTGAATTTCAATTCCCTTTGGTTAGTAATGAGTACAATAAGTGTAACCGTATGTCTGGGGTTATTTTAATTCCCAAATATTTTTGAAGGAATTTTTTTGTTTAATGATGATTATAAAATACATGATTTAAACATTGATGGTAAAAAAATAGGGATATTGTGAATGTTATGTTAAAATTATATAAGGTTTAATGTGTCGTCTTGAAAAATTTGTTATAATTATTATTTTAGTCACTTTTGAGTAATCAGTGAGAGGTACCTGAATAGAAAATATAACACAGAACTTGGTAAGAAGATATGAATATTTGGTACTTTACAGTTCCATGTTATCTCTATCAAATTAATAATTATTCTATATTACTTATTATGTTTCCTACTAAATAAATATTGTGTTAAGTTATTTTCTTCATATTTGTAGGATACTAAAATTTTCATTTGAATTAAAAATGTTCAAAAATACAAAGTTTGGGTATTAATAACAATAGTGATGAGTCGAATTTCATTATATTATGTGGTTATTGATGATATTATAGATATTTTCTAAATATCAGTGAAAAATAGTCCAAAATCAAATGATTAGTCATAATTTGTGATCTAGGTGTCTATTGACTGGAATATCATTAAAATTTTATATCTAATATATTTTCTCTTCATTTAATTCTTCATTAGGATCCATAAAATACATAGTTCAATATTTTTTGGTTTGGTTCATTTATTTCATTTGAAATAATTTTTTCTCAATTTCATGAACTTTATTTGATATACCATGCATGTATTTTTATTTAATTGAATGTTTTTATGGTCCTCTACTTGAAAACATCATTCCAAGGAACGTCACTAGTTGAATGTATTTTTCACTAATTAGTATTTTCTCAAATTAATTTTTGTGAATTATATATAAATATATGATACACATTCATTTTATGATTTTCATAATTTTACAAATCCATCATGTTTATTTTTATATAGTAATACTGATAAAATTAATTGGTTAACCATAATATAAATATCATTTTTACTATCTTATATTATTGTTTAAAAATAATCTCATTCTATAGGATGTATTTTGATTAATATATTAATAATTTTTTTAATATTAATTTATACCTATTTATTTAGTCAAGAAATCATTGATTCATGTTAGTAAGATGTTCTCCTAAAAATAAATAATATATTTTATATATAACATTATGTATCACTATTATTTTTTCTACTACAATAGTGTATTATAGTTAGTAATATAAAGATACTTTCAAGTATCATTGAAAGATACAAAAAAAATTACAAGTATTTTAAATCAGTTATGTAGAATAGTATAATGATTAATTTTTAAATTAATTAATAAATATATTTTCTAAACCATATATTAATTAATATTATCTTCCATCTGTAATTTTGTTTATGGGAAGAATATAATTTTATAATAAATTAAAAATATTATCTCATTTAATGAAGATTCAAGATGGAGATTAATTTTAAATTTTAAATACTAAATCCACTTAAATATGTTTAAATTAATGTTCTGTTAAAATAAAAAATCTGAGTGTAGTGGTATAGTACTAGGGGTAGTGTGGGCTTCATTATGAGAGTAACTAGGAGTGGGATACCTAGATACATTCTCTGTACCCACATCTCATTTTGTACATATTTGTTTTGACTTTTAGAGACGTAAAACCCAAAGGATGGAAGAATGTAACTTCTTTAATATTTTCAGGTATTACATTAAAATATTATATATATTTTTTTGATCTAGGTGAGATATGAAATTAGATTATGAGTCCTTATGGGACCATAAATAAATTATTAAATTTATTAAACATATTAAATATAACACACATTATGATTTTATAAAATGTTCACTAACATCTAAATTTAGGCTATAATTAGAAACATGAGGCCACCATTGAGCTTATATCATTGGTTTTACCATAGGAATTACATAAGTTTTATTCTCATTAGATGATTGGTTATAATTCATCTTGGTCATAAATAATAAAATAAAAGTTTTTCGTTATTTTTTATTATTTGATGAAATGAGATAATTGTTTTTTCTAATTAAGAATACATATGACCAATAATCTAAGATCGCTGCATAACTTATATAATTTTTCAAATTAAGTGGAGATATCATTTAAAAATGAATATAATGGATCAAGGAACATTTATTCCAATGAAATTTAATGATATCACTAATGAAAAAACATGGAATTATTATTCATCAACGATCGATCCATCTGGATAATGGTTTTTTTGTGGATTTAACCCAATTTTTTTCTATAATGAATTTGATTCTATCATTAATAGATTGATTTAAATATAATATGTATTGTGGTTATTGGATAGATATAATATTTATTTGGGGATATCTTTGGGGATTATATTTCATCTTTACATTCATCATTATTATGGAAATGAGTCAATTCAAACAAGAACACCAGCTGAGGTTTATTCATCATATATGGGTTTTTTGAATATCATTCTTCTTCTACATTCTTCATGGGAAATTCCTTTGTCCCACAGTTGAATGAATTCTTGAAAAATAAATCATTTCTTGTATTTTTATTGGTGAAATAGATTGATAGATTTGATAAATGTTCAAATAGATGATGATATCGAGATACAATGTAAACAATGGTAAATCATAATCGTCTTGATGATCCTCATTAATCCTAGTTTGTTATACAATGGGAATAAGATGCGGCGATAACCAATTATCTTTCGAATCGGTTGCCCGATTTCTACCAAGTGGATATGGTGAGTCGTGTTCAGACCATATCTTTGATCTCGGTGTAATATTAGTAGCCCAATAAGATGTGATGGAGGCTTGGGAATACATGAATGTTGAAACCTTGTTTCAAAAAATTTATAGGTTACCCAAAATTTAATATATTAATACACACAATGTGGCACCATGGATGTAGAGAAAGGGTTTCTATGGTGGATATAAGTATCAAATTGCATGTGACACTTGTCACATGGAATCTGAACATACATGGAGGTAAAAGGACACAAACACAACTATCTGTACACAAACACAAAAAGTTGAACAAAATACATGATCTACAGTACACATTCTCAGACACATAATATACATTTACTTGGACACGATAATAGGTCATGATTCATAGGTATATCCAAGTGTCAAAGGGACATGTCTTATTCTACGATTAAACACCTTGTACGCCTTAATACATGGTTTGGATCTCTTGTTCTCTTCATTTTGGAAAAGTTTTATTTTTGTATTATCATTTAATCCTTTAAATGAGGGTTTAGTATGGATTCTATTACAGTGAATATTATGTTGATACCCTCTATGTAACCTCAGTCTTGTATAAAGTTATTCATATCCTTCTATTAGTCCTAGACTAAGATCCTTTGTCATCATCATTACTAAATGTGGGGCACTTGGAATCATTAGGACTATCACTACACGAGTGTCGATCCACTACATAACGGGTTAAACATGAATTAGGTTATTGGTATACACCAAATCCTTGGGTGTTATAGGCATATATGTATCATTCTCTTCAGAATTCTAGTGTTTACTTATTTAGAGATACTTGATGAGTGTGACATCACAGATGGACATAATCAGAACTATCCAACTTATGTAGTGTTTTCACTATGATGATTGTTATATAGAACATTCAATCATGAAACCTTGTCTAGAATTATTATTTTCATATTATATTGAATCTTTTTTATAATCTTTTATTATATTTTTTTTTGTTATATATTACATTGAAAAAATAAATTTGATACTCTTGACATTATTCTTTATTCTATATGCTTAGTGATTTCAATGTGTACTTGTAGGAACTGTTATACTCACCCATGTATGGGATTTTACCACATATATAAGGGATGTGTTTGTGTCTACAGGTACATTAGGATTAGTCCTCCTATTTGCATGATATGCCTATTAAACATTGATCACCAACCACTAGCTTATTGTAGGTGGTAATAGGGTATTTATGGTTCAATCCAACATTGGTTCAGGTTGTTACAGTATTGATATAAATATGTTATCTTTGGTTATAATTATTTTTGTGATAATGTAGAATCCTTGTTGCGGTATAAAAAATATAGAATGAAATGATCATTCATTAAGATACTTATAAATAATATATACTTGAATCCGTCATTTATTTATTTCACATGAACTGAGGTTATGATAATTTATTGAGTGGATTAATAATATTAACCTATACAAGTGGTTTTATTTACAATGTAGGAAATTCATAAAAAGGGTACAACAAATTTATCCCCATTTGAGTGGTCCACCCAACCACATGCACTACTTTACGACTATTATGAGATTTTTGTAATGGATACCAACCAAAAACACATTTCTTATGTATTCTCTATATAATTATTGAATCACAAAGGATATTGGTATAACATTAAAATATTTTGTTTTTAGCATGATAATACACTTATAAAGAAAAATAGGGTCATAAATTATATTTTAATTAATTTTTCATCATATGCATTGAATGGGTGGGATAGGATGTCGAACTTGAGGAGCATATTTTTTGAAATACACATAAAGGTATGGGAAGAGATGGATGTGATTTTATTTTCTTCAATTCCAATTACTTCATACCACTTCAAATTTATTTAGATGGATAAATTTAGAATGGTGAAATTCAATGCTCTATGGGATTCATGAATGGTGGGGTAACTATTTATGATTGTATACACTCCCCAGAAGGAATCAATTATTTTTTTAAATGTATTATGGTAACTCCCTATAGGATAATATTTATGAAAAAGGATATCATATCTCTAAAAGGGTATTTCAACAATGAACTATTAAAATTTATTATGATATGAGATTTTATTATTAGTGGACTGGTATAAGATGTTTCATTTATGAATTTGTATAAAAACATTTTACTACATAGTAGGTGGAAGTAATGCATGAAATTCATTATTTTATAATATAAATTTCAGTTTCCCATACATAAAATTTGGATTAAATACCCTTGGGATTCATTATTTGTTTCCCTCATAACGCTCTTGGTAATTTTTTTAACTATTTTATCTACAATCAGAAAACCTAATCCACCGATTTCTTATCGATTAAGGAAAAAACAAGGTCAGAGGATCTTGTAAAGATAAGTGTTCATGGGATCATGAATTTACATGGAGTGTCTTCTCCAATATTTTATAATAGAGTTCCATGATTCACATATTAATTTTATAATTTCCATTAAGATTCAATGTTTTTATAAGTGAAATTGATTATTTAATACCATACCTAGCTGGATAAGTAAATGAAATGGGTAATCTAAATCACAGTTAATTTTATTGATTTCAATAAGATTAATTTTAGGGGTTTATGGGATACCCATCTGTCATTTTTTTTGTTTTTTTATTAATATTTACTGTCCATTTATAAGTATGGATCCCTATAAAAATTTACATTTTCATAAATTATAGACACCAATTTATCTAGTAGAGGTTTGTGACACTTCACTAGTGGGTCCATGAAAAGTGTGGGAGATGAGAGAATGATATTTTCTTATTTGAGCATGAATAGTTATTATTACAGGATGAATAGTTATTATTTAGTAATGGATCGACATGGTTACATATTTGTTTTATATACCCATAAATGAAATTAATTCATGATTCCTAACATGTTTCTAAATTAATTTTTACCATCATAATCTCATTCATGATCATGGTTTTTATGAATTAGAATTAGAGTTGGAAGTTTTATTGATTAAAAATAAAATATGGATGATTAGTTTTGAAAATAGCGTGATCATAATGAGATAAATTCCTTTTTATTTGTTTTTATGATATCACGGTGGGACTCCCACAAGACATGGGAATTTTAAGCACATATGAGGGAGTAGTTTCATTTCCTCCATTCAGATAATATATCTTGATTAAGAAATTATGGTGGTACAATGTGACAAAGTTGAAAGAATTGTGACACCCAAAATTTCATTATCATATCTTAATTTATAATTTATTAAAATTATCATTTATCCCTAGATTTAGAGCATATTGTTTTAAATATTTAGATAATATACTATGTTATATAGATAAGTTTCAAAGTTTCATTAACTGTACAACTTAACAATGAACTATAAATTTCAATTCGATTAGTGAGGAATTGTTCGATGCATGGAATGCCTAATTTTCCCAAATAATCAAGAATAATAATGTAATATTAAATATTTAATGAATTTGGAAAATAATTTTAGGTATCTTATACCTCTTTTCCTCCCATTAATTGGATAAGGCATAAAATATATGCCCCTCTCTTATGTTTCATTCATTCCTCGTGTCAAATTAGCATCAATGTGGTTGGATCCTATAGGTAAAATCATCTAGATGAATTAATTACAATATAATATTATTCATTCCTTTATTATTATGTATCTCAATTATAATAGTTGGTTTGGCATTTTGATTATAAATGTTTTATTTGGTTGTTTTCATGTGTACGACTTATGATTTTTTTATAATGTTTCTTTCTCCCTTATCCAAGATGAATAAATTCTCCTACCAATATACTTCATGATTAATTTTAGTTTCCTCCATATCATTATTTATATTCTAGGAACTTTTGAGCAATAAAATGTTATAATTTATTACCTAATCTAATATTGAAATTAATATTATTGTTTAAGATTTATTACTATTAGTTAAATTTAATCCTTCATAAAAACATTTTTATGGGAAATGTTTTAACTAATATGTATATATTTTATTTTCCATTATATATGTATATATTAGGTTTGTAAAAAAATATAACATTATCTTTGAATATATTGGATTGAAAAGCGATTGATAATTTTATTTTTACACTTTGTAATCAATTATAATGATTTTTCGCATTAAATTATAATGGATATGGAATATTTAATGTATTGTAAATATTTACCATTCGTAAAAAACGGTTTTATAAAAATTCACACAATATATATTAAATTCACTAATTTTAATTCATGTTATGGGATAGTTTAAACTATTATTGAATGGAGTGAATCTATATAGTTAGTTTTCTATTTATAACTCCTAAAATGAAAAAAAAATCAAGGGATGGAAATATTAGTACATAATAGGGATCTTTGGATAGGTATTTAAATTCAATGATATTATTATTATTAGGAATACATTTTACCTTTTATTTTAAATGATTAGACATTGTTTTTCTTTACTACTCAACCAGTAGGACCTGTATACTTATTGAAATTTACTCTAAGGGATTAGTGCGCCTCAAATGTTGTCTTAGAGCTCCCAAACATAGTCCATTCGTAGTTACTCATGATTTGGAATTTATGAAATTTGGATATATTGAATTTTATTTCCTATTATGATATCTTTTAAAATGAAATATATATTTACTTATAGGATACCATATTTCCAATATAAAACATAAATGTTTAATCATGTTACATACTTTTATATAATAACTAATACATAATTTTATTACATTTCGTTAAAATAGGCATGACCAGGTTTACATTATAATTGTTTCATATAGAGTACTCGATCGTATAATATTAAAAATTCCTTTCCCACACACTACATACACTATTTTAATGTATGTATACTTTGATTTTTTTAAAATCGATAAAGTAAAGCTTTCATTGATAGATAGTGAAATCTATTTATCTATCATGTGTTTTGTGTTAGTGGATGTTAAAGAGAATATTCACTCAATTATCATGGGGATATGGGTATCAAGTGTTATTTTTTCCCTTTCAACCATTATGATTATGTATTTGTTAGTCACTGTTGTGTATCGCCTAATCAACTACCCATAAACTATTTTCCTTTTTATTACCATTTGAGTTTGGGATCTTGTATATATACATAAATATATATTATAAATGGATGGTTATTGATAAAAATTTTCTTCTTAATATTTGTTTTGGTTTTTTAATTACTAATTTTTTATTATTTTATGATTTAAAATAAATTTATTTTGAAACTGAATATTCAGATGGAAGACATACCAACATATGTAATGGTCATGATTCATTCTTCAGACAAACATGTATAAATATTTGTTTCTAATTATCCAATATAAATTCCAACTAAGTGTGATGTATGCCATATCACTAGTTTCTATCCCATTGTGATCAATAACCCCCTACTAGAATTATACTAGGGTGGATTAGGTTCAATGATATAGTATACTAGGTAGGTTCATTCTGAATCCATAATTTTTCTTGATGGAACATAGGTAAATTTTTTATTTAATGTCACATCATACTATTGTATATATGTTATAATTTTTATTTAACAATAATTTCCGATTACATTATAAATTTGTTTTGATATATAAATTTTTATTATATTTTTTAGAGTTACCCCATTACATAAGTGGTTTATTCTTAAAATATAGAGTGTCGAATAAATAAGAAAACGAAAATTTTAAATCTATGACTCACATTAAAATGATTTGTCTATTATTCCTATTATCTGGCCTTATAAATAATCCTTTTAAATAGCATATCAACCATCCACTAATTTTATATTTTGGATTCCACAACTAACGATAATCATTTATTGGTGAAAATATTGATCATGTGTCATGTGTTACATCTAATGTAACTCATACCATCCTTTTAAATTTTATATATAGATTTATTTTAGGTCAATAATTGTTTTTGGCCATAAACTATTTTTACATAGAACATTAGGTGTGGAACCCTCTGGAATTATGTTTCTTTATTATTTTTTGATAATCCCAACCATTCTTTCTTTATATCAAGATTATGCTTAATACATTCCAAATATACGTTAATATATGTTGTTACCTTAATTATGCTTAAATTATGTTTTTTGAATTATCAGATATTTGTTTACTATGACATAACTCATTTTTCCAAGTGAATTCTCAAATATTTCTCTTCTACAGTTACAAAGCAGAGCCACAACTACTGATAGAGAGCTACCGCTACCTTTACAAGGCAGAGCCACAGCTACCGATAGAGAGATATTGCTACCGTTACAAGGCAGAGCCACAACTACCGATAGAGAGCTACTGCTACCATTACAAGGCAGAGCCACAACTATTAATAGAGAGTTACCGCTACTGGTAATGGCAGAGCCACCACTACTGTTACAAGTCCTCTGGATCAATGGACAACGGTCGCAACGATCCATAACAAAGGACAACGGTCGCACCGATCCATATCAAAGGACAATGGTCGCACCGATTCATATCAAAGGAAAAATGTCTCAATAATGCGGATCAAATGAGTCGCCGAAGATGTCTCATCAATGCTGATCAAATGAGTCACTGAAGATCTCTCACTGATGCTGATCAAATGAGTCACCGATCATGACACACTGATGCTGATCAAATGAGTCATCGATCATGACACACCGATGCTGATCATCTCAGTCACTGAAGATGTCTCACCAATGCTGATGCTGATGACCTACCGATCACATGACTCACTGATAGTCATAAAAAACTGTTTGAATTTCTTTATCATTATTTAATCAACCAACGGTCATATTAGGAATATTTTAATGCTCTGTAATTTATTTCATGTTTGTTGTTGGTTTTCAGGAAACCGTACCTCGAACCTGCAAAAAGAAATCATATCTTTTTTCGGATCACGTGATTTAAATTAAGTATGGATGTGCTACTGAAAAGAGTGAGGCATATAAATGAATACACAGAGATATACAGATCACAAGGTGTGCTAGAAGAACGACTAAACGTGAATGAAAAGAGACAACATAACATACAAGAAGAACTCAATACTGCATACCAGTGAAGAGTTGAGAACGAGAACATATCACAAGATCTTCATCGACTGTCTCTACACCTGGAAGTTTGAAGTCAAGGAAACAGACGACATTTTGTTTTCCATACAAAAACCTGAAGCGGACTCAGAGCGAATTCTGATCAATCAAAGGAGTCCAAAACTGCATGACAATCACTAGAGCCCTTTCTAAACTCTAAATATTTGCTCTGTGATTTATCTTTTTACATATTGTGCAGTTTGTGTTATATGCTGTATTTAACACACACACACTATCTCCTGTACTCTAACTGGAGGATTTGTAAATCCTCACTCAACTCTCTTACATCTTTTATTTCCCACTGGGATAGTGGTATAGGTCGTGTGACCTGGACAACTGGTTGCTGTTGTTTCTGTTCCCACGGATAACAGTGGTAGAGGTCTTGGACCTGGATAGTTGTATACTATTGTAATCCCAGATCCAGGGTGTGGATCATCTTTTTATAAAAGCTTTTGAGAGGACTAAGTCTCGACTTGAGACTGAACCTCTTGGTTATATCTGTTGTGATATATCTTTCAAAGTTATTCTTTAATTCCACTGCTAATTACTCTAAAACCAAAAATGTTTTAAAGTCCCTTTGATAATTAAATTTTCAAGTGTTTATATTAGTTCTAAATCAGTAAGTTGGTTTCAAAAATTAATCAACCATTTTTTTATTAACTGGGAAATAATCAATCCCTTGAGAACCCAACCGAACCCTTACATTGATATAAATTCACTACAGTTTAATTCAGTATTTTATTTGGGGGCTTTTAAGACAATTTTTTAAAATAGATATTTTAATTGGAACTCAATTCACCTCCCCAATTGAGTATCCACTCCAACCAGCATTTGGTATCAGAGGTTGTTAAAATATTTTCTGAATGTACTCTGTTTTTAAACTGTGTTTTTTTGTGTTTTAATGTTCTTAAAATTTTTGTTATTTCTAAATTTTTATCTCTTTAAAATCATTACATTAATTTAGTTATCACGGACAATAGAGTTGAAGGTGTTGCTACCAATAGACCACCCTTTTTCAATGGCACCAACTATGCTCAGTGGAAAATCAAGATGAAAATTCATTTTGAGAGCATGGGTTTTGACATTTGGACTGCTATAGAGTTAGAATATAAAATTCCTTCAACTACTAGATCTACTTGGAATGAAGCTACTAAGATATCCTACAATAATAATTGTAAAGATATGAATGCTTTGTATTGTGCTTTAGGAGATGAGGAATTTAATAAAATATCTGCCTCTAAAACTGCGTATGAAATTTGGGATACCTTAGCTATTTATCATGAAGGAACAACTATTGTTAAGGAGATGAGATTGAATACCTATACTATTAAGTATGATAATTTTAAGATGAAGCCTGATGAACCCATTTCTGATATGTATCTCTGGTTCAATGAAATTTTCAACACAATGACTTCTCTGGGAAAGGATGTTCCAGCAAAGGAACAAATCATGAGAATTTTGAGATGTCTACCTGAAAGATGGAGAGGAACCTCTGTCTCCATTAGAGAATCGTGTGACATTGGAGAACTGCCAGTCAAAGAACTAATTGGCAAACTGATGATGTATGAAGCGGAAATCAACGTTAACAAAGAATAAGATGATGAACCTAGAAGGAAGTATGTTTCCTTCAAAACTACATCCTCAAAGAATAAGGATAAGGAAAATCATCAAGGTATCAATGAATGTTCAAGCTGTGAAGACAGTGAGAGTGATTCAGACAGTGATGTTTAGATGGCTCACATTTCTAGATGGTTTAAGAAATTTTATAGTAAGAAGAAGTTTTTCATAAAGTCAAACTACAATGGTAAGTATGACAACAAAGGACATTGGAAAAAGGATGGGAAGAAGCCTTATAAATCAAATGAAGTTGTCTGTTATGAGTGAAAAAGGAAAGGACATATAAAATCAGACTGTACAAAGCAGAAATACAAGAAGAAGTATAAATACAAGGATAAAAAGTATAAGAAATCCATGAAGGCTACATGGAGTGCTTCTGAGGAAAATTCTAGTGAATCTGAAGTTTCTGAAACTGAACACAGAAACATGGTGAACATGTGTTTTATGACAAACACTTCTAAGGTAACTTCAGAAACTCCTGCTTCTAATTCATATTATTCTGGAGATGATTCTGAATATGATAACATGTCTAAATCTGAACTGTTTGAATATTTTGATATGTTAGAAGAAACCTATAATGAGCTGAAAGAAAAATACAAAGGTTTAAAGAAACATTATGCTTTAACTGTTAAACATAAATCTGATCTTGATATTGAAGTATAAAAGAATGATCAGTTTCTTAAAGAGAATACTGAACTAAAATTATCTAATGAGAAACTCAAGTAAGAATTAGAAATATTTACCAATGGTAAAGATACTCTTACTCAAATTTTATGTAAGAAAATAGCACCTAGATACACTACTGGTATAGGATTCCAACCTGGACAAAGGAAAATTACCAAAACTAGATTCATTCCTAAATCTGGATAGAATGTAGCTAGCTCTGGAACTTCATATGCTTCAACTAGTTATATTCATAGTTATTGATCTAATAAGTTTTATCTTTCAAAATCTGTTGATTCTAGAAATTTTATGAGACCCATTAGACAAATATGGGTACCTAAAGTGTTATTGGCTAACCTTTCTGGACCCATCAAATCTGGGTACCAAAATCATTTCCTATTTAAATCTATTTTGTATGAAACCTTCTTAAAGAGCTCCTGAAAAAAGACTTCATACTTGGATAGTGGATGTTCAAGACATATGTCAGGAGGCTTCTCATGCTTTAAAATCTTAGTCAGAGTTGATGGAGGTTTTTTCACCTTTGGCGATAATTCTAAAGGGAAAATCATCGTCTTAGGCTAGATTAGTAACACTGACTTAGTATTGATTTCTAAAGATTTATTTTTTTATGGAAATAAATACAATTTGTTAAGTATTTCTCAGTTATGTGGTGATGGTTTTTTTGTTAAATTTGAATGTGATTCTTGCAATTTTTTTAATTCTAAAAATGTTTTAATGTTTGCTGCTTTGAGAAATGAAAATGTTTATGCTGTTGATTTAAATTCTTTATCTAAGCAAAATATTACTTGTTTAAATGATTTTCATAGAGAGTCTTGGCTTTGGCACCAAATATTTGGACACTACAATGTTCATTCACTTAGAAAACTTTCTAGGAAGAACTTAGTTAGAGACCTACCCAAACTTGAATTTCTAGTAGACAATGTTTGTAATACCTATCAAAAGGTAAAGAAACATAAATTTTCTTTTAAATCAGAGAACGAAGTGTCAACTTCTCAACCTCTCAAGTTGGTTCACATGGATTTATTTGGACCTTCTAGAGTTTCTAGTTTAAATTGGAAGAATTATATCTATGTTCTTGTAGATGACTTTTCTAGATATACATGGGTATATTTTCTAGCTCACAAAAGTGAATCTTGTTCTTGCTTTGTAAAATACTCCATGTCTATAGAAAACCTTAGTGGACATAAGATTAAAACTCTAAGAAGTGATTATGGTCTTGAGTTTGAAAATCATGAGTTTGAATCTTACTGCTCACACAATGGCTATGGTCACAATTTCTCTGCCCCAAGGACACCCCAGCAAAATGGTGTAGTAGAAAGAAGGAATAGAACCCTGCATGAAATTACTAGAACCATGATTAATGAGTATGACCTACCCATTTACTTTTTGACTGAAGCTGTAAATACAACTTGTTTTGATATTAATAGAGTCTTGATTAGACCATTTTTTAAGAGGACCCCTTATGAGTTGTGGAACCATAGGAAACCTAAGGTTAACTACTTCAATGTTTTTGGCTAAAAAGTCTTTATTTTTAATACTAAAGATAATCTTGAAAAGTTTTCATCTAAGAGTGATGATGGAATTTTCCTAGGTTACTCTATTTCTAGTAAAGCCTTTAGAGTGTTTAATAAGAAAACCAAATGTTTGGAAGAATCTCTTCACATCAAATTTTATGAAACTGATCCACATCAACCTAAGATCTCTCTTGAAAATATTGAAGATGATCTCTCTGTTTTGAACCCTAATGATAAAGACAGTGGACCTACAGTTAAAGCGTCCAGTTCTGGAAATTTTCCAGAACCTGCTCCTTTTGAACCCCAACCTGTTGATGAACCTAAAATCTCTAGCACTACCTTTTCAAGACCAACTAGGATTTTAAATAACCAACCGTTAGATGTTGTTTTAGGAAACCTAGATAGAGGAACCCAGACTAGAGATTCTCTAGGAAATCAGGTTGAACATCACGATTTTCTTTCACAGTTAGAACCTAAAAATGTCAATGATGCTATCAATAATGAATATTGGTTAATGGCTATGCAAGCGGAACTAAATAAATTTGAATGAAACAATGTCTGGAAATTAGTAGAAAGACCTAAGGACACTATAACCATCGGCACGAAATGGGTTTTTAGAAACAAAGTTGATGAATCTGGAAACATCATTAGAAACAAAGCTAGGCTAGTTGCACAAGGTTACAATAACGAAGAAGGAATTGACTATGAGGAAACTGTTGCACATGTATCTAGATTAGAGGCTATTAGGATCTTACTTGCCTATGCATCACATCAGAATTTCAAATTATATCAAATGGATGTGAAAAGTGATTTTTTAAATGGTTTTATTGTTGAAGATGTTTTTGTAGAACAACCACCTGGTTTCACAAATCCTTCTTTTCAAAATCATGTCTTTAAACTTTCTAAACCTTTATATGGTTTAAAACAAGATCCAAGAGCTCGGTATGAAAGACTTTCAAACATTCTTATTTCAAAAGGATTTACAAAAGGAATAGCCGATCCCACTCTTTTTATGAAAAGGAGTTTAAAAGATGTGTTAATAGTACAAATCTATGTTGATGATATTATTTTTGGATCTTCTAAAAATTCATTATGTACTGAATTTTCAAAGGTTATGCAAAATGTGTTTGAAATGTGATTAATGGGAGAGCTAAAGTATTTTCTTGGATTTCAAATCTTTCAAACTAAACATGGTATTATTCTAAATAAAAGTAAATATAAAAAGGAATTATTAATACGTTTTGGTTTAGATAGTATTAAGGAAAGTGATATACTCATGAGTGCTACCTGTAAGTTGGAGGCTGATGAATCTGGGAAACCAGTTGATCAAACTAATTACAGAGGCATGATTAGGAGCTTACTTTATCTTTCTTCTAGTCGACCAGATATTATGTTCAGTGTATGTATGTGTTTCGGTGCGGATGTGCGTCAGGTTACGCTGTTCCGCCAGGACGCGTTCGCGCGTGCACCCGTTAACCCGAGGGGATGGGCGTGCGGCTTGTGGTCCCGCAGTCCCGCTTTCCAAAGGCGGGCGGCATCCGTCCCTTATTCAGGGGCGTCTGCTCCTTGATCGAAACTGGGATGATGGGATGTCGGCTCCTCCTTCCTTGGACGTCTCCTCGGAACTCGTCGCCTAATCCGGGTCTCCCTCATAGATTTAAGACATGCTCGTGAATCTCGTTCCCGGCGCCATATCATCATGGACACCAGTTAATTACGCTGCTTCCGCCCGGACGCTCCAAGGAGTCTGGTCGGGGCAGTAACCTGCGGTGAGGAGGCCGGGTGTCTCTGGGTGCAGGGGGCGTATCGTGACACTGCGGCTCTGCACTTCTGTCTTCTGTCCCTAATAGGGCTTCTCGAAGGCACGATGGCCTGAGGCATCCCGCACTGGGTGCGGGGAACTGTGTCCCCTGAGGTTTTCCTCAGCTTCCCATGTTTAACACGGGGTATGCCGCGAGTTTAACGTCCAGCGGGGACGGCATCGGACTGATCAACACGAAAAGTGGATCAGATGACAGAACCCCTTGCGGGGAACCTCCGACGTTGGGGCCAGCACATGGGCGGCTTCCCAAGTGATATGGAGTGGAGTGAAGTGGCATGACCCCACCGGGATGTGGCGGCCCGGGTAAGGATTAGGATGGATGATGGAGTGAAGAGCTTGGACCCCGTAGGGGCTTCCTACATACCGCGCGTTAGCACGGATCAAAGTCAACGTAGTTCGGGTATACAGTTTAACGTCATGCTGGACGTCGGCAAGCCGACTCACGAAGAGGTCGAGGCCGCCGGGCGGAGGATTGAACCGAACCACCTCGCGCAGAGGGGGATGGAACGGCCGGGTGGATCACGGTTTCATGTCATGATGGACGATGAAAGGAGAAATGGAAAAAGGGGCTGTGGGGAGGCACAGTGGAGATACACACGTGCAGTCTCCCACTGGGGCGGATTCATAGGTGAATCGACGCAAGGGTGAACCCAGGAGGGGTCCACTGATGGACGAACCGACGTGAATACGACCGGGACGACCAGGTGGTGGGATTGAACCTCAGGGAGGCTTCCTACGTACCCTGTTTAGAAGACAGGGATCAAAGTCCACGTAGTTCATTCTGTCAGGACTTACGCACTTGACGCAGCCCGGATGCGGCAAAACTCAGTTGGAAGGGACTTGGACCGAAATTAGGAGACACCTCGATCCCAGTCACACCCTCTACTGGATTCGGCAGTGGGGAAGCGCAATGGAGATACACATGTGCGGCCCCCCCACAAGAAACTAGGGGTTTGTAATACCCTACCCCCGTAGGGAAAAGCCGCTCCCATTAAATCGTCCCTAAAGAGGGACAATCCCGACATCCCTGCAGAGACGAGCGGGTGGGGGCCACATCCAAACCGGGGGGGACCCTG
Source organism: Viscum album (assembly GCA_963277665.1). Lineage (NCBI taxonomy): Eukaryota > Viridiplantae > Streptophyta > Magnoliopsida > Santalales > Viscaceae > Viscum > Viscum album. The sequence goes on along the minus strand of OY728120.1, from coordinate 20,666,612 downwards.
CGTGCGAGGCACGGGATCGGGTGAGGCGGACGGTTTAACGTCTTGCCGGACGAAGTACAGTTTAACGTCGTGTGTTGAGGACGAAGCGGACGGTTTAACGTCTTGCCGGACGAAGTACAGTTTAACGTCGTGTGTTGAGGACGAAGCAGACGGTTTAACGTCTTGCCGGACGAAGTACATTTTAACGTCGTGTGTTGAGGACGAAGGTGCTTGGCAGTTTAACGTCTTACAGCGCGGACGTGGTGCAGTTTAGCGTCATGTTGGACGAATGCAGTTTAACGTCATGCGGGACGAATGTGCAGTTTAACGTCATGCTGGACAAATGTGCAGTTTAACGTCATGCTGGACGTATGATTGCCGCTGATGGGTCCGTGTCACTTCGCACAAGCCTGGAGGGCTGCACGGAAAGACAACGCACGGTGCGGGCACCCAGGATGAAAATCATCGGGCGCCACGCAGGCGGGTACCCTCAGGGGGTCAAGGGGGGTGACCCCGGCGGATTGCGTGCAAAAGAGGAGCTTTGCGCGCAAAACGGCAGGGCGGCGCGCAAAATGGCGGGATGGCGCACAATCGGGCCAACCCTTTGCACGCGGATGATTGAGATTGCGCGCACCGGGCTTCGGGTAGCACGCGGGGGCAACAGATCATTCTCTAACGAACAACCACTTTGAAGAGGGGGGTGCGCGCAATCGGGATGGATTGCGCGCACCCGGGGGAAATTGCGCGCAAGAGGGTTCTTTTGCGCGCAAAGGCCTTCGGGTTAAAGATTATTCAAAGGAAAGGAGCCAAGGGGATTGCGCGCGAAGGCGGACCCCAAGGCTCGATTGCGCGAAAGAAAGGAGGTTACCTGAAGATCGGCATTGCGCGCGGAAGGGGTTGGATTGCGCGAACGAGCGACGCTTCGGATTCTGGCAACCTTCAAAACGTCGGGGGTCGCCTTATATTTATAGGCAACCCCGGGCGCGGAATCCCGGCAGCGGGCGCGAAAGTCGCTTCGCGGGCGCGGAATTCCCATCGCGGGCGCAGAATCCGGCCCTCGCGCGCAAGGGAGCCGCGGGAGCTCGGGGCGCGCAACATTGCGCGCCGGCCCTGCCGATTGCGCGCATCCCGGAGGGATTGCGCACCGCGACTCAACTTTGCGCGCGGGCCTCTGAAATTTCGCGCAAGTCCTCCGGGCCCTCCGGAACGTGCCTCTGACTCCAAATATCACTTCGCTTTCCGCATCCGGAGCTTTGTTTGGGAACAACGGACTTTTCCGGCGTCTACAAAAAGCCCCCCCTCGGAATCTGATCGGCGAGAGGTCGCAACGATCGGGTTCCGAGGGAGACGCCGGAATGCCGGAGTCCTGGGCTGCGCGGGACTTAGGCGCGCAAAAAGGGGCGCCGGGCGCGCAATTCGCCGCCGCGGTCGCGCAATCGAGCATTCCGCGCGGCGTGGAATCCCGACCTCGTCTATAAATAGGGGTCCGGGGTTCCGTGTTCCGTACACAGGCCTTCCGCGCGATAAGCTCTCAACGCTCTCGTGCGCGAAATTGCCTCTTCCGGTCGCGAAATTCGCCCGATCGGCGCGCAAAACCATCCGGATTTCGCCTGTTTTTGCGCGAAAACCCGGAACATTGCACGACAGTCTTCCCAATTGCGCGCCGTCCACTTGGATTGCGCGCCAACCTTCAAACTTCTCTACCAGCCTCGTCCGATCCCGCACGCTTCATCCCTTAACCCGCACGACTCCCAAAACTTCTGAGATGGCCACGCATAGAGGAAATGAGGGGGATGCCGCCACTCGCAGAGCTGAGATGGCGACGAACGAGGAGGTTTACGGAGCCAAGGAGATTGTCTCCAACAATCAATCCCTGTTCGACTTGCTGACGCCGGCCCAGAAGACATATCCGCTGTCGGACAACCTGCCGCTCTGGAACTTCGGCATCCTAGATGAGGTTCCGGTGCCAGGGTTCGAGGTTGATGCGCCACGGACCTGGGTGACTCGGGAGGACGAGCTTCTCCGCTATAACATCACCAACAATGGGCATCCTGCCAGGGAGACCAGGCACTTGGAAGTCTATGTCCTGAACCCGAGGACGCGAACCATTGACGGGGGTGAGCCTACTGCGGAGAATTCTCCAGCCCTCTACTCGAGTACATATCGCCAGAGTGTCACTGACGACACTAAGGGCTGGCTGAAGGACTGGGACTTGCGGTCTGGGGGCAATTTCACCAGTGAGTGGGCTTGGGCGTTCTGGGTACGCCACACTTGCGATCACTTCGCAGAGGAGCTGCGGTACATCGGCCTATTTGAGGCGGTGTGGACGTCGCAGTTCCACTTCTACCAGCAGTCCGAGCTCGGGCCGGAGCTGTTCACCCGCTGGTCTCCGGATACCAACACCTTCCATCTTCACCATGGGGAGGTCGGCATCGGTCTCTGGGACATCCACTGCATCGGAGGTATCCCGCTGGAGGGTTACCAGTACGATGAGTTCCTGCCACCGAAGAACACCTGGGAAGACAGGTCACGGACTCCCATTCTGACCTGGCATCTGCTTGACCTGGCTACGCAGCGGCTCGGGATCAAGGACTTCCAGAAGGACATAGCCTACAAGGAGTGGTTCGGCCAGTTCTTGGAGCATGACCCGGCGGTCAAGATGCCAGGCAGGGGGAAGCGGTGCCCGACCGCAGCTCAGAGGAGCCGGAACGGGTCGTACTGGCGGGTCCTGGAGACGGGCGACTACCGCTCATGGGGGTACCGCATCATCGAGGCCCGGGACCCAAACGTCCGGTACGCGGCGTTCCTGGCCGCCTTTCTGAGTGGGTGGCTCCTGCCAGTGCGGGACGCGAGAATGGGCGTTCGCCCGACGACACTGGCGGTGGCGGGCGCTATGGCCGCCAACAAAAGATACAACCTCGGGGTCCTAGTGCTGGCGAGGCTGTATGCCATCCTGGGACGCATCTCACGAGGGGGGTCGCCACGAAGGACTTGTGGGCCCTTTCAGTTCTTCCACGGCTGGGTGGCTGCTCACCTCGGTGGGTACACGTTTCCGAACGCCATCATTCCTCCGGGCAACGGCCTGCGACCCTCCCTGCTGAACATTGCGGGGGTCGCTCTGATGACCCTAAATGAGGAGGGCATGAGGATTCGGATTGGCAATCATGCCAATTTCAACTTCAGCCCGTTCCCCACTCCCGTTGGCCAAATGATCGACAACGGGCAGGGTCCACTGGAGCAGCATGAGTACTTCCTGAACATGCGGGGCGGGGTGCTCGTGGCTCGGATCGACGGGAAGGTGATCTGCGAGCCTTACGTGCCAAACCGGTTCGCCATGCAATTCGGGTGCCTTCAGCGGATGCCGAAGAGGGTATTCACTGCTGTCCGGGAGGAGACGAACCCTTGCGTCCTTCGCCAGATGTGGCTGATGTTTGCCGCTTTCGGCTCTGGCGACGTCATCACTCTCCCTCCTACCGGGGTTGACGCAGGCTTGGCAACCGAGTACGCCGAACACAGGGCCATCGCGTACCCCGAGGGGCTTCTACGGAAGCCAGTTCGGCGGCTCGAGGTTACCCGTGCGGAGACCGGGCGTCAAGGAAGGAGGCGAGGCGCCGCCACACGGGGGAGAACGGAGGCGCCCCAAGCAGCGGAGCCGGCGCGAGCAGGGACTTCGGCGGCGGGCACATCGCAGGCTGCCGCTACGACCTCGGCGCCCAGAGAGGGGGCACGCGCAGTGGTCGAAGAGCGGCCCGGGAAGCAGGTGAGACGTCTGCTCGAACCCTCCCACGATGCAGTCTTCCCGGCGCTGTGGTCGGCCTGGATGACCCTGCGGCAGTCATTGGGGACCGACGCCATCTGGCGAAAGATTCTCAGAGAAGGAATCCATCTGCCAGAGGTCGGGCGCCTCCATATTGCCGACAGGGTGGACTTCAACCGGCAGTATGCGTATCTGCCGGCCATGGACGAGTACGCGCGCCAACGTGGTCAGCGTGCAGAGCCATCCCTTCTGGGGAAGGTGATTCACGGTCTTGAGCCCGCTCCAGAACAGATGCCGCCGGCGGAAGACGAAAGTGGCAGCGACTCCGAGGAAGAGGAGGAAATGGGGGAGGATGAAGGCTCCGAGGGAATATCCCATCAGGGGAGCCCACGGGAGAGCGGCGAGGTGGCCGGCTCTGACAACGTTGATGTCACTGAGCTCCTCGAGGTCCGCTTCTATCCCTACTCAACCTGCTTCATCCATTCTCTTATGCAGCTTCTAACCCATTTCTCCACCTTTCTCAGGAGCACACGGATGCTGGTCAGGCGTCCTCAGCGGGAGTAAGAGAGGCGCCAGCAGGACGAGGCGGGGGTCAGGCACCCATTATTGAACTGACAAGCGCAGAAGGGCCCCCTGCTGCAACTGTTCCTGCGGCGGCCGGGATAGCGGAAGATGACGCTCTGAACTCCCGTAAGTCTCCTTACTTCTCCTTGCTTTACTGCTAGTGCCTGCCATTGACGATCCGTGACTAACCATGGCATGCCCCGCGCAGTGATCTCAACACTGGAGGCTCGTCGGGTTGCCGAACCCGGGCCATCTACGAGTGGACCAGTGGTGGACATGCCGCCTGCTCCGGAACAGACTTCCCAAACCGAGCCGGCCCCACCAACTGCTGATCAGGGGGCTGCGGACGCCGGCAGTGCTGACATCGGAGAGAGGTCGGGGGCTGACGAGGGTGTCAGCGCCGCTGGGGAGAGAGAAGAAGGTCGCCCAGATGTTGGGGAACCTATCCCTCATGAGGACCTCCCAGGGGCGGACCCTGCAGCAGACCTGCTGGCTGCCTTCCCTGCCTACCGGCCTGCCGACCCCGAGGAGATGGACGACTCGGACGCGGAGGCGGTCGAGGAGAGCCGGATAACGCGCCGCAGGGGGTGGAAGTGCATCCAGCGCTTCCTCAAGCGAGACCCATCGGAGTGGCTGGGGCGCATGGGATCACTTCAAACCTGGCTGCGCTTCCTGTGTGCCGGGGGAGCTGATGCTCAACGCCTCCATCTGACGGTCCGTGATTTCATGGCCGAAAAGATGCGCGAGAGTTGCCGGCGTGCCGACGTCACACAAAGTCGGGACATGTCGGAGAGCACGCGGGCGCTCCTCGCGGCGGAGCAGGAAGTCCGGCGCCTCGAAGGGCAGGCGGCAGAGAAGGAGGCCTTCGTCGCAACGTGTACCGAGCTTGTAGAGCAACTAGCAGCCCAGCTGGTTGACGTCCAGGTACAGCTGACGGAGGCGAGCCAACAAATGGTCACAATTCAAGTCGAGCGGGAGCGTGCACAGGCCAGAATCGACGAACTGCGTGCTGCGACCGCCGACGAGGAGAGGGCACGCAGAGAGCGAGAAGCAGCTCTGGAGGCCACCAGCCAAAGGGTAGCGGCGTTAGAGAGACTCATTCAGCACGCTAATCCCTAGGGGCTTTGTTTTGCCACTCCCAGAACATTTTCTTCCGCTACTTTGATCCATTTGTATGAATCAATATATTTATCTGCATCTTTTGGCTTAACATGCTCAACCACAATTCACTGTCTTGCGGGAGCGTTAACCAAGCATCAGGCATCCGCAATTGGGCCTGGATTTCTAGAGAAAAGAGGGAGGTCATTCATAGGAAAGGAGACCTCAAGCCTAATCAATGTATCATCCCCCCAACTTGTTCCAACACACGAGCGGGACAACGCTAGGGGCGTTGAGATTTTATCCGAACATAGGGAAATGAGAAAGGGTGAATTGCGTGCCCCGAATCCAGACATCCACAACGGTCGGCCTTCCAGGAAATGCCCAAGACGGTAGGCGGACAGTGGATCGACCATAACAACTGCAATAGACGGACCGAAGGTCATCATTCATATTGCAGGAGGCGGACCACATGTCATCATGAATACCGCTTTGGGGGTTCCTTCAGACACAAGGGTGGAAATCCAGATCAACAGGGCATGCAAAGCGTGGGGCGAAGTGACGATTTGTTCGGACAGAATCCAACGCTCTCAAAATTGCGCCACCGTGGGGAAAGTGTATTAGGCGGATGCACTAATCTGGCCGTGAATCACCCCAATTCTCAGACAGAACCTCTTTGACGAGGAAACTGTCGCCTCCCATCATTTGTGATGGGGCATCCCGAGCTGAATCGGGGAGAGTATCATAACTGCACCGCTCTACCCGATGTCAGGCCAGACGGCCGGCGACGAGGAGGGGCGGGACTTAGCGATCCCTGAGGCTGGACCCGAGTCGAGATGCCCGGGTGTTCCTACGTACTCCATCAGGCTGGAGATCAAGCCACACGTAGTTCTGAAAGTGCAGTTTAATGTCATGCAGGACGTAGAATCCCGTTTGGGGAGATCTTAGTTTAAGGTCTTAGAGCTCGGACCATGGGGGTAGATCTTAGTTTAAGGTCTTAGAGCTCAGACCATAAGGCGAGATCTTAGTTTAAGGTCTTAGAGCTCGGACCATGGGGAGAGATCTTAGTTTAAGGTCTTAGAGCTCGGACCATGGGGAGAGATCTTAGTTTAAGGTCATAGAGCTCGGACCATGGGGCTAGATCTTAGTTTAAGGTCTTAGAGCTCGGACCATGGGGAGAGATCTTATTTTAAGGTCTTAGAGCTCGGACCATGGGGCTAGATCTTAGTTTAAGGTCTTAGAGCTCGGACCATAAGGGGTGATCTTAGTTTAAGGTCTTAGAGCTCGGACCATGGGTAGAGATCTTAGTTTAAGGTCTTAGAGCTCGGACCATGGGGAGAGATCTTAGTTTAAGGTCTTAGAGCTCGGACCATGGGGAGAGATCTTAGTTTAAGGTCTTAGAGCTCGGACCATGGGGCTAGATCTTAGTTTAAGGTCTTAGAGCTCGGACCATGGGAACCTCAAAGTACGCCGCATCGTGGTCCTATCCCCTGGATATGCAAAGGTGCACTGAGGGATAGTGTCAAGAGTGTCGAGATTTCGCCTGGTCAGAAGGGAGGTGGAAAATGTGAATCATGCGGCCATTCACTCAAGGACTGGGGGAACCGGAGTAACGATATGGGAGTACTGCCGACCGTGGTGGAAAATCAGCATCAATATCGCACTAACCGTTGGTGGAATGAGGCAGCAAACGAGCATCGACCGCTCAATCGCAGGATTCATATCGATTTGCTGCCCGAGGCCCTTGGGGGTACCGGCACGAGTCGGAGGGAGAGAACTGAGGCATTGTATCCGAACCGTTCACGGGGGCTCCACCCAGGGCGTAGACGATGGGTCCGAATGAAAGGGAGCCCGAAGCCTGAAAAGTGGAGGAAACCTGACCAAGCGGATCCTGACCCTCCTGGCAATAAACCAGAGTACTCTTGACACCGGTGGACCACTGCAAGGGGTCGAGGGACACGCCTTGAGGGTGACCCGAAGGCGGCGGACTCCCCAGAGAAGGGGGAATCTCTAAGAGGTGGGGGGCTGGACCCGAAGTTTCAAACATCCGGGCGTTCCTACGTATCCCATAAGGATGGGAATCAAGCCACACGTAGTTCTTGAAGCGCGGCGCAACACAATCGGGCACCAGCGCGGGGAAGAGTGCGGGTCTGACCCTTGCACATAGAAGGAGCGACATTTGATATTTCTTGTTTGTCCTTAAAGATGAATGGTTTTTCTTTGTGCGGCGACATGCCTGTGATTGAGAAATCTCTGGCGTCGCCACAATAATCAAGCCACGGAAGGCATTGATGAATGGCGTGGTTATTAACCAGCGCCCAACATGAGTGTCCCCTGAGGAGGACATCACGATGCAGTGCCGTTTCTCGTCGGGCGGCCAAGACGATCACAATTTACGATCGTGTGGTAGGACCAGACAACAAAGTTTAAGGTCGTGTGGTTTGGACCATGGAGGAATCCGCTTATCGCGGTACGGCGGACACGACAGAGGTGGGAACATACCCAGCCCTGCGGTCACGCACGATTCCAGGGGAAGAGTCTTGGGATAGGGGTCTGCGTATGTCCATCACCCGAGGGGCAGAGATGCTAGCCTCCAGATATACTGGGCCCAGAACGCGATTGTTCGGGCGACTCCCTCCTCCTTATGGGGACGAGGGTCCAGCTACGCATGGCCCTTAGGGAGGACATCTGCATATACCCTTGGTGCTCAGATCATGAGAGCCTCGAACGACATCATTACCCTGGTTGGTCTGCCTAACGTGTAGAGGTGTACTGAAGGTCAGTATGAAGAGTGTCGAGATTCCACTACAACGCACAAAGGCGGAGTGTGATGAGGACTGCCCAACCAATGTTCAGAGCCTGAAAGAGCCGACATGGCGATCAAGGATGTTGCTGACCGTTTTCGCAACACAACATCCGATCGCGTCAGCCTAAGACGGGGCAAGCAAACGAGCATCAACCGCTCAATCGCAGGATTTATATCGATTTGCGGCCCAGGACTCGCCGGTAAATCGACCCGGAGCGGTAGGAGAGCACTGAGGCATCGTACCCAAACCGCTAACGAGGATCCCTTTGAGTGAAGGCTCGAACAAGAGGAAGCGCGAGACCTGACAAGCAACACAGGACTTTTCGGGATTGAATCTGACACTACGAGTCATAGACCGAAGTACCCAAAACATGTTAACGGATCACCGGGAAGGGTCGGAGGACTCACCCTGAGAGCAACCAAAAGAGGGAAGATCCCCGTGATCAACCAAGAGACGGGGATGGACCTGAAACACAAGCGTCCAGGCGGTTCTACGTATCCCACAAGGATGGGAATCAAGCCATACGTAGTTCTTGAGAGGCAGTTTAACGTCATGCAGGACGATGAGGGGTGTGAGGTAGTCCTACACACGGGGGAGGCGTACGGTGCGGCCAGTAGACCGACGTGAATGAGGACATGATCCCCCGCTCACGCGATACGTCTCGCACAAAAAGGAGGGGAACTTGGGCCAGAGGCTCAAAGCGGGATAGAGATTCCCGGGAAATGGGGCTGAGCCTGAAACATGTATGTCCAGACGGTCCTATGTATCCCATAAGGATGGGAATCAAGCCGCACGTAGTTCTTGAAGTGCAGTTTAACGTCATGCAGGACGAAAAGAGAGAAGAAAGGAGGGAGCAGAAGGCATCCCCAAACGTGGGGGGCGTACAACGTGGCGAGCAAACCGACGTGAATGAGGGCATAGCCCCGCGTTCACACCATACGCCACATACCCAGAGGCAACTGGGCCAAAGGCCCGAGATGGGATGGAAATTCCCAAGGGATGGGGATTGGCATGAAACATGAATGTCCAGGCGGTCCTACGTATCCCATAAGAATGGGAATCAAGCCGCACGTAGTTCTTGAGAGGCAGTTTAACGTTATGCAGGACGAATGCTGAAAAGTTTAACGTCTTGTAGCTCGGACGTAGTACAGTTTAACGTCGTGTTGGACGAAACACTTGGCAGATTAACGTCTTGCAGCGCGGACGATATGCTAGGCAGTTTAACGTCGTGCAGCTTGGACGTATGCAGTTTAACGTCGTGCAGGACGTATGCAGTTTAACGTCGTGCAGGACGTGGCACACTCAGACAAAGTACTGCTTGAGGAACCTAGCGTTGGTGGGAGGAGTGACACGCTCACCATCCATAGTCGCTAGGGAGTACGCGCCATTGGGATAGACCTTGTGGACAACAAAAGGTCCCTCCCACTTGGGCTCCAACTTGGGCGGCTTCCTACCGTGGATCATCGGTGCTGTTAGGGCTATCACTAGGTCACCCTGCAGGAAGGAGCGGAGGCGAACCTTCTTATTGAAAGCTCGAGCCATTCTGCTTTGATGCCTCTCCAAGTTGTGCAAGGCGTGAAGTCTATTCTCATCCAGTGCTTCCAACTCGACTAGACGGGCTTCAGCAACTCTGTCCGGCGCTTGCTGGTCATAGACCGCAGTGCGCAAGGATGGTAACTGGATCTCGATGGGCAGGACGGCCTCAGCTCCATACACCAGGGAATAAGGGGTCATCTGGGTGGAATTGCGAGTCGTCGTCCAATAAGCCCAAAGGGCGTTGGGGAGCTTGTCCGGCCAACTCTTCTTGTTCTGACCAACCATCTTTTGCAGAATGTTAGAGAGGGTTTTGTTAAACGCCTCGATCTGTCCATTCGCCTGCGCATGATAGCGAGATGTATGGTTCGAGCGAATGTTATACTTGGCATACAACTTCTTCAACTCGGCTGCTCGGAAATTGGTTCCGTTATCCGTGAGGATAGCGTGAGGCACTCCAAATCGATAGTTGATGTTGGAGGTCACGAAGTCAGCGATCGAACAGGATTTGACCTCTCTGAGCGGAATCGCCTCTGCCCATTTGGAGAAGAAGTCCGTGGCGGTCAGAATGAACCGGCAATGGCGAGCTGTCGCCGGTGGGTAAGGTCCCACAACGTCCAGACCCCAGACTGCAAAGGGCCAGGAATACCTAGTGGTATGGAGAGGCTCCGGCGGCCGATGCACAAAGTTCGCATGAACCTGGCACGCATGGCACCTCCTGGCATACTCGATGCAGTCATGGATCATGGAGGGCCAGAAGTATCCCAACCTCCGAATCTGGTGGGACAGCTTCGGCCCAGTCTGGTGGGCGCCACATGAACCAGCATGAACCTCTTGCATGACTCGTGGGATCTCAACTCCCTGAAGGCAACGGAGGAGAACACCATCAAACCCGCGTTTGTAGAGGATCTGCTCCAGGCCGGGACTGCTCTGGAGGACAAACTGCGATGCGCGGCGTCGAACTCGCTCGCGCTCGGCCCGATCCGATGGAAGAATGCCATGTTGGAGGTACTCAACCAAAGGCGTCCTCCAATCAGGGGCTGATCCGACTGTCATATCTGGGGTACTCGGGGCTCCGGGCATAGGGGCAACCGTGGTGAGATTACTTACCAACGGGCCGCGATCTTCTTCCGGGATAACGGGAGCGATGTGCCTGCGGCGCGTCACGCGGACGATCAGGTTGTCCTGTTCAGGTTCTGCAAGTGACGCAGCAAGGCTGGCCAAAGCATCTGCTCGACCGTTCTGCGACCGGGGAATATGGACAATTTCTGGCCGAGAAGGGAACCAGGCCATCAGAAGGAGGGTGCACTCCAACAATGGCACAAGTTCCGGCTTCCTGACAACATAGTCGCCATTGATCTGCTTAACGACCAGCTCGGAGTCCCCTTTCACGCACAGATGGGGCACGTCGATCTCGAGAGCCAACTCGAGGCCGGTGATGAGGGCATGGTATTCCGCCTCATTGTTGGTACAGCCCTCTGACAACAGGAACGAGTATGGCAGCACGGCTCGCTCCGGGGTAATGAAGACGATGCCCAAGCCCACTCTGTTGAGCTTAGGATTATCGAGTCTTCTACCGGTGGGGCTCCGGGAGGCACCGTCAAAGTGCATCTGCCAGCATGGATCGGCTCGATCAACCGAGAGAATGGTCTCATCAGGAAAGCCTAGATCCAGCGGCTGATCCGCGGAGGTCGGGTGAGCGGCCAGAAAGTCTGCCAATGCTTGCCCTTTGATGGCCTTCTGAGACACATACCTGATGTCGAACTGCTGGAGAATCACAGCCCACCGCGCTAGACGGCCAGTCAACATAGGCCGGCTCAGGATATATTTCAACGGGTCTACACGAGAAACCAACTATACCTCATGGTGCTGCAAGTAGTGCCGTAATTTCTGTACGGAAAATACGAGCGCCAGACAGCTCTTCTCGATGGGGGAATACCTAACTTCCGCATCGAGGAGCATGCGACTGAGGTAATAGAGGCTATTCTCCGTTCCCTCGTTGTTCTTCTGGGCGAGAAGGGCACCCAGGGACCGTTCCAGGGCGGTCACATAAAGGACCAGCGGCTTTCCGGATACGGGCGGCATCAGAACCGGAGGTTGAAGCAGGTACTGCTTGATTTCCTCGAAAGCGGTCTGACACTCTTTATCCCATACATAGGTGGCACTTTTCTTCATGAGCCGAGAAAAGGGCTTACACTTGCCAGCCAGATTCGCGATGAATCGGCGTATATAGGCTAAGTGGCCTTGGAACCCTTGCAGTTCCCGGACGGTACCTGGGGGAGGCATTTGGCTAATCGACCTGATTTTCTCTGGGTCGATCTCAATACCCCGGTATCTTACCACAAAAGCAAGGAACTTTCCGGAGGTGACCCCAAAGGCGCACTTCAACGGGTTCATCTTCAGGCAGCGAGACCGGAGGAAGCTGAACACTTTCTCAAGATCTTTGAGATGGTCCCGATGCTGGCGCGATTTGACAACCAAGTCGTCGACGTAGCATTCCACCAGTGTGCCGAGGATTGGCTTGAATATGCGGTGCATCGCCCGTTGATAGGTGGCACCTGCATTCTTCAGGCCGAAGGGCATGACCCGGTAGCAAAAGGTACCTTGCGGGGCTCTGAAGGCAGTGAACTCCTCATCCTCAGGGGCCATCCGAATTTGGTTGTATCCGGAGTATCCATCCATGAAGGAGAGGGCTTGGAACCCTGCCGTGGCATCAATCAACAACTCTGTCACTGGAAGGGGAAAATCATCCTTCGGACAGTGGCGGTTGAGATCGCGGAAGTCGATGCAGACTCTGATCTGCCCGTTCTTCTTCCTGACCGGCACAATGTTGGCCAGCCATTTGGGGTACTGAACTTCCCTCACGAAGTTGGCTTTGATAAGCTTGTCAACTTCGGCCTCAACCATGGCACCGTGGGACGGGTGCATCTTCCTGGGAGGCTGCTTGAACCCGCGATGGTTCTCCGGGAGACCAAGGCGGTGGACGGCTACCTGAGGATCTAGCCCCGGCATCTCGTCATAGCCCCAAGCAAACACATCACGGTGCTTCCTGAGAAAGTCCACGTACTGCTTCCGCTCCTCAGAGGGCATGGCGGCACTGACCAATGTGGGTCTTGGATCGGCCTCGGTTCCAAGGTTCACCTGTATTAACTCATCGACTGTGGCGGGGACGCCCTCCTCAAAGGCTGGGGGTGCATCTTCCACGTCCTCTCCACTCGGGGAGGGATCGTCCACGGGAGAGACTGCGTTGGAAACTGCATTGGGGCTACCAGATCCAACTGGGCCACTGGTGCTGGTGCGGGCGGTCGCGGTCATCTCATCAGGAGACTCGCAGGCCGTCGAGACCATGGCGACGTCCAACCGGTGAATCGGGAGGACGTAAGCGTCATCCAGACTTGCCCAGGGATCACTTGCAACAGCGACAGGCTCAACCTCACCTGCCAGGATCTTCTTATCCTTGCTCTTGTAATAGTCCGCGTCCAGATAGCGGGCTTCACACGAGGCAAAAGGAGAGGCATCTCCTTGAAGCACGCCTACTCGACCATTAAGGGAGTATTTGAGGCATTGGTGGTATGACGAGGGAACCGCCGCGTGAAGGTGGAGCCATGGCATGCCCATCAATGCGTTGTACGTAGTGTCCTGAGAGACTACCATGAATTCGGTGTTGGCAACCAAGTCACCGAACTGGGTCTTCAAACGTATCTTGCCGACCGGGGTTTTCTTGGTGCGGTCGTACCCCTGGATCCTGAGGTCGGAGGGAATCAAGTCATCCTCAGACAACCCCAATCTCCGGAGCGTCCGAGTTGGAATCGGGTTAATCCCGGACCCCGTGTCGACAGGACAGCGCCGGACTTCAAGGCCATTGAACTGGCCAGTGACATACAGCAGACGAATGTGTCCCTGTATAGGAGGGTCTTCATCCTTACCAGAGAACGAGATAACTGCCTGACATTCGGCGTCCTCGATCGTTTCGGCGTGAAAGGCCTCTACAGCCGCAACCTCTGTCTCAAACTGGAGGGGGCTTTTCAGGGCTTCAGCGAGTGCCTCGCGCATCTCAGATGACATGCGCATAGCCTCAAGGATGGAGAGCCGTGCTGGGATGTCGGCCAAGTGCTTCAGGACATCATACTTTTTGGCCAAGCGCGAGCCCTTGGTTGCAGGAGGTTGCTCTGCGGTTGGCGGCATGACGGGCCTTGCCGGTTGGATCGGCGGCCGACTGGTACTTGGCGCATCTCGCTGTTCACTGGTTGCAGTCCGGGAACTGGTCACCGTACTGGGGTCAGGAGGCCGGGATGGACTCGTGGCAGGGCGGAGCTGGTCGCGACGCGGCTGAGGCGGTTCTGCCTGGTCCCACACCACAAACAGCGGCGGAGGCGAATCCGTCATCCCCGAATGGGGGGGCGGCGCACGTTGTGCTCGGTTTTGAGCCTGCTGCCTAGTCTCAGTGGCGTGCACGGCCTGGCTGGAGGTGCCAACGGCTGTGCCCCGGCGACTCCTGCTGCTGCGGTTCTTCCGACGGTGGCGACGACCGGGGACACTAGGGAGGTCCACCTGGTGTTCTTCAACGTCGGGAACCGAAAAGGGATTTACCAGCTCGACGATATTAACCGAAGCGTACCCAATACCGTCATAGGACGAATCATCCATCACCGGGCGGATCCGAGGAGGGACCCCCATCTCCGGGGGCATGAAATCGCCGAGAGTGCGGGATAGTGGCGGAACCGGCGGGGCGCGCTCTTCCTTCTTGCGCTGCCGCCGTTTGCTCCTTTTGGAAGAGGCAGGCTGGGACGACGATGTCGAAGCAGCACCCGCAGATTCTGGGGGCTCAGGCTGATTCAAGCGCGCACGGATGATTCCATGGGCGCGAACGATCGTCTTGCGGGCCATCCAGTTTTTATACTTCTGGGACCTGCGGTCGGAGACCAGCTGCCATTCGTCCTCGTTGCCACTATCGTCATCTGATCCCACGAACACGCCCGCCACTTGTGCTGGAGCTGGGCCCAATCTGATTACATTGTTGTTAATCTGGTCTTGGAGCCAATCCTTAAACACATAGCACCGCTGGATGGTGTGCCCCAGGGCCCGATGGTAGGGGCAGTAGCGGGGGTTATTCGTAAGATGTGCCTCCTCTGGCCTCCAACACTCAGGCAGTCACACAATCCTCTGCTCTAGGGTGCTCTGGAAATAACCGGGGACCTGATCCTCGTGGAATGAGTAAGTCAGGTGTCGCGGGCCCCTGGGAGCGTGGTCTTGACGAGGGGCTGGAGGGGCCGGCCGAGGAGGTGGACCCTGATTATCTTGCCTGGGTTGTGGCGGTACATTACGCGGAGGGGCCGGCCGGTTCTGGGGCTGCCGCTGCTGGGCCGGGAACTGAGCCCGTGGAGGCGGATTCCTGTGAGGCTGTGGAGTTGGCCTCGCCGGCAGCAGCTCCAATGGCCTGGGGGCCTCTATCTGGGCGACAGCAGCGGGCTCAGCCCTGCTGACTCTCCTTGCAGGAATCATAGGAGGCAGCAGGTGTGCCTGGCTGGCCTGTTGCAGGGCTTCCTCAAGACGTTGAGCTTTGTCTGAGAAGTCCCTGAACCCTCCGGGGTAATTCTGAGTGATCAGGGAAGGGACCAGCTCGGTCTTGACGTTCCCGACGCACATTGTCAGCAACTGCTCCTGAGTCAATGGCATGTCAAGGGAATACGTGAGACCCTTCCATCGGGCGACGAAGTCCACGACTCGCTCATCAGGCCTCTGCTTGCACTTGAAGAGGTCTGCGATACTTGTCTTCCGGGTCGTGGAACTGAACTGGTAGAGGAACTGTCTACGGAGGTCCTCCCAGCTGGTTACCGACCCGACGGGGAGCTGGCTGTACCAGACAAATGCTGGCCCTTCCAGTGTCTGAACAAAGCAGCGAAGCTTAGCGGCCTCTTGCTGCGCCAGAGTCCCCAACATAGGCCCGCACCTCGAGTTGAAGTGGGCTAAATGCTGTGGCGGATCTCCAGTCCCGTTGAAGGGAGCGAAATTGGGATTCCCGAATCCCGGAGGCACCGGCATGTCATCCACCCATGCTGGGTAGGGCTTGCCGTCCGGTGGGATCGCCACCTGCCGAGTCTCCAAGGCCTCCAAGCGGGCAATGAGTGCCGCCATCGGATCGTCCGGACATGGGTTCCAGTCCTGGCGAGGATATCTAACCACGAGCGCATTGCATGGCCCTTCAATCGGGTCGTCGACCGGGTCGTCGAACTCGGCAGCTCGTGGGATGGCGGGCGGAGCGGCCCTTGGGGCAGCGGGAGGAATCCGAGCGGGGTCTCTCAGGTAGTCACGCCGCTCGGGAGGGTGTGGCGAAACATACCGCGCCCTCTTGCCGTAGGCAATGGCCTCTCTCCTGTCGGCGAACACGGCGTAATCACGGTTGCCCGGGAGAGTCTCGTCGAGGAGTGGTTGTTCCGGTCCCTGCTGTCCTGGCCTAGGATCACCATAGTCAGGCCGCCGTTCTGCAGCGCGCTCGGCGAGGAGCTGGTCAACCAGCTTCTTCTGTTCGGCGAGCTGCTGACGTAGCGTAGCCTTCTCGGGATCCTCCTCTGCCCTCTGCATGGAGGCAGATGGGTCGGCGGGCTTTATAGCCTCGCTGTGCTCTTTTCCTTTGCTGACGTTTCGGCTCAACGTCAGTGCTTCAGTGGGTGCGGGGAGCCCCAGGAGGTTGCTCTGATGACGAGTAACTCTCACCGACGGCTCTGACGACGGCTTGTCTTCGGGGGGGGGGGAAGCCCCCGTCGAGAAGTTCCAAGCCGTTCCCCTCTCCCGACAGGTCAGCCATATTGACTGTTTCCGTCCCTGGGGATATACCCTCAGGGCCACCCAGTGAATCGGGCTGTCGGCGAATCGCACTGAAGCGTAGGGCAGCGTACTGCCCCCATCCACGGATATACACGTGGGGAGTGGCTTCCTCGATAACTTTGCGGAGTACTTGAAAACACTCAACACATCGTTTTTGGAGGGCCTCATGGAGCTCAAATGACCCGGGGTGTCGAGCCGCGGGGAGCATGGCCAGGTCAATTTGACGGCACTGCTCACCAATATCCTCCAGGTGCACTTGACTCCCGGGGTATGGCATTTGTAGGCGGTGAAGACAGGAGCGAGTCTCCCGGAGAGTTCGGCGGAAGCATTCGAACTCATCCGGGGTGAGCAATTCGGGTGCATCAAAGCCCGGTCCTGCGACTGGCCAAAACTTCTCAGGGAAGTGGCCCTCTGCAAGGACGGTCCAGAAGCTCCACGACTCAAACTCGGGACCCAGATCTCCTTGGTCCTCTTCAATGGCTGGGAACGGTCGGGGAACCGGCAGTGGTGCCGAGGCGGGCCGCCGGGCCGACGGGCTGGCCGTAGGTGAATACGGCGAGCAGGCCGATTGGCCTCCATATCCCGGGCCACCCTCTGAGGGTGGCGGTGCCCTGGCTACCACATCACGATAGGACGGGCCGGCGAGCGAACATCCTGTCGTAGCGTCGGTGCTCGCCCGGGGTGCACTAGATCGTGGTTCGACCGTTGGTCCCCAGAAAAAGTCTCCGACTTCTCCGATCGAGACGGAAGGCACTTCTGGAGGGGCCGGTACCAACCGCAAGCTTGATCCATGGGGGTCTACCAGGCCCTCGTTACTCCGGATATACCTTCGGAGAGAAGCGGGGATCACATCGATCTCGCTCTCGGGGAGCACGAGGCTGACGTGCCGCATTCCTACCCCTGCCCTTGACTGGCGGGATTGGGGAAAGGGCTCTGTCGCCGAATCGTACTCCGCCTCTGAATCAGAGAAGCGAACCGGTCGGATCTCTGTCCGGAATTCCGTAGCATTCTTCCCTCGGCGTCGACGCCTTGCCTTCCTGCCCATGGGTGGTTCTTCGGGGCAGGGCTGATCTCGGTCCTGGCGTCCTCCGGCCGCTCTGGTGCTGGGGCCAAGAGGACTGGAAACCAAGGTGCGAGGGGCACCGGAACAGATATCAAAGGGGACGCGGGGAGAGATGATTCCGGGCAGGCCTCCGGGCCGGGATCGGAAGGTGGGATGACCCATGCCTCCTGGATCGGCCACACGGAGTAGATCCCACTGGTGAATAGCGCTACCGCGAGGTGGTCCGCATTGGCTATTGTCTGTACCAGCAACAGGGAGAGTCAACCCAACCTGCCTTTGGGGCGGTCGGGGCCTCGATCCAGGTCGGGCATAGAAGTTCCCCTGCTCAGGATGCGCAGGGGCCTGGCGACTGGAGCCAACAGTGGCTTGGGCCAATGCGGCCGCTGTTGCTAGGGCCCCAAGGTGGGAATCCTCTTCCGCTCGTGCCCGACGCTGGCGTCGGGACAAACGAGTCGGGATGAGCGGCGCGGGCAGGTGGAGAGCCCGCTCTTCGACTTGAGAGGCCTGGCGGTGGTGTCGCCGTGGCCTGGCGGGAGTCCTTACCGTAGATCCCTGGAGCGAATCCCGGATAGGGTGATCCCGGGCATCTCCCACCTCATCCGCATAGGGAAGGGAACTGTCAGAGCGCTCCGGGGATAAGCTCCCGAAGCGGTTGGACGTTGAGGTAGGCAGCGGTGCCTCCCTGCGCGGCCCTCGGGGGCGGCGGTGGTGGCGAGGTGCAGCCTCCTCAAGGTCTAGGCGAGCCATGTCCCTAGTGGGGATGACTCCCTCTTCCTCATATCTCCGCACCAGGGTGTCGATCACCCTTCTCTGGATGACCTCCGAGGGGGAGAGAGGGCGTGGTCGCCCCGCAATTGCGGCTGCTGGGACGGCTGTGGAACGGGCGGGACCGCGCGGAGTAGCCGCGTCGGTGTTTCCCCCACCCCTGCGCCAGTGGGCGGGTGGCGATCGGGCACTGGATCGGGCGACCTGATTTCTGAAAGCAGGGAGAAAGACCCATTAACACTGACAGGAAAAAGGAATCGACAACCAACCATTAGCGCCACGACGCCTTCCGTGGGGGGAACTATAACGACCCACACTTTACATACATTGTTAATACTTCAAAATTGAAGCACACTTATTACAACATATGACAAAACCACAAAGGACCGTATAGGTATAGTGTCTTTAGAAACTGGGAAACATAAACAACTGGTTCATAAATCTTCTACAGTGTCTCCCATTTATTTCATCATATCTAGGGTCCCTTTTAGCATATTCTACTTAATATCCATCTTCCTGTCCTGGGGAAAAGAAAACATAAAAGGGTGAGCTCAAATGCTCAGCAAGGGCAAATAAAGGAAATAAAAATCATATCATATCTTTATGAAAATCAAAACCTGCAAAAGAGATCATAATATCTTAACATGGAATAAATCATAGAAGTGAAAATGAGATCCCCAAAATCATAACATAAAACTTGAAACTTTGTGGCATGCACACTTAATCATGGAAAATCATTTCTTGTTAGTCATGACTCATTGCCAAGACTATCTTAGTGGACAAAGTCCCTTTCTGAACCGAGTTCACTCCTCGTTTCAGTCCTGTATCACTGAACCGAAATAACCTTCCGTTCCAGCCATGTCTATCTCATGAGATATAAAATCTTTACCCAATGCATTGGAGGGAGATATAGGTCCCACCCATCTTATAATGAATCCTTTCTTATGTGTGCCACATAATCATAAATCATACATCATCACATAACCCATGTAATAAAAAATGGAATTCTTAAACAACATGACATCATAAAACAATTCATATAAGATAAAGGAATTCATAAAAATGTTTCCATCACAACATAATCAAATCCATGTAATAATAGGGATAGAAACAGAACCCTTTTATTATCTTAGATGGAAAATAATTTTGATAAAATACTTGAACTTCATTCTTGAGGAAAATATCCTTTCTTCTTCAAAAACACTTTTACTTTCAAAACATGTCATACAATTTTAAACTAAAAGAAGTTGATTAAAAATAAACTTGAATACTTGTAACAGAAGCTTCTTTGAAATATTGTTTTAAAAATCCATTCATGCCGTATAAGTTAAAAAAACATTCTTCGTACTTTTGTCGAAAAAGTCAAAAAGTACCTCGTATGACAAAAGATTCCTTTCATACATATTACTAAAAACTCACCGAAGGGTAAAAATGGATTTAAACAATTGTAGGTGGATGGAAATAATATTACATTTTGATGAAACATGGATGTGGATGATAAAATACACCCCAGTAAATACTTACGAATAAACAATCTCGGATAAAAATGAGATTGTGATATTTTCCCTTACCTTATGTCCGATTAGCTTTGTACGTGTCCGAAGCTCCTGTATAATGGTTTAAATAATGTTATTGACTTATTCCAGAATCATACATGTTGATATGAGATCATATATGGTCATATTATTAGCTTCTTGTTAGTAATATTTCATTGTTACTTGTTACTCGGGTCCTTATAACTTTTTGTTCTTATGCGTGTTTTGTCGAATAAATTCTTATTATTATCTTTAGGTTATAGATAATTCATTTCCAGAATGGTATTAGTGTAGTATATACCATATTCATTCATTCAATTCATTTATATAATCATTATGAAATGAAGATCATGTAGAACGAATCGCATCACATCGTGGAGACGGTATTCCGTACGTACGCACGAGTGATGATATCGTTCCTATGATCGTGGAATTGTATTGGAGTATATATATATATTATTTCAGTATCAATATTACTTAATAATAATCATATATAGTTACTCATTACACCATTATACCCATCCTTGTAAGGTGATGGTGGAAAATAGATTACACCACGGCGTGGAGACGGTATTCCGTTCGTACGCACGCGCGGTGATTTCATTTTTCCGTAGGATGGATAGAAGGTGAATTAGGGTTGTTTCATATTTATAATAACATATCAGTATGTAAGTAATAATGATGTTATTACTTCATCATGAAACAACTAAATAAGAAGAAGTTTGAAGAAGAAAGAAATTGAAAAGATCGGTAATGGATATTACCTCTTCTTTGGAACGCCTCTTTGAATCCTCCACTTAAGGAACTAAGATTGGTCTTTGGAGAAGACCAGGACCTCTAGGATTATTCTAGGGAAGTGGAGAATGGAAAATGGCAGGGGTTGGCCGAGCTTGAGTGCTCAAATTGGTGTGAGGAGGAGGGGGAGGAGGTGCCCTTTTATAAGGGAGGAGAGGGGCACCTTAGGAATATCTCAAAATATTATTTTATATTAAAGTCAAAATCGGTTTATAATGGTTCCAAAGGGTCTTATTTCGAAGCTAAAGTGGGGATGGGTCGAAATCCTATCAACCAATAGAATTTAGACAAGTTTAGGATATTATTTTAACCTTATCAATTAAATTTAACTCTAAGTTAAATAATTTAACTTTTACCATGTCTTTTTGTTTTCTTTCACTATATGGTTAATACACCTACTATAACATGCCAAACGAACCCCAAATTGTTTATTATTAATATATATATCCTTATCTAAGTCATTTGGCCGAACCTTAGATTTTTAGGAATAAAATAATAATTAATAATATAATATTTGATTTAAAAACTATTTTGTGTCAATTTTGACACTATTTGATATATGATTTGTTTGAAAGTCATAACAGAATTATATGTTCGAACCAAGTTGATTAAATCAATACTAATATATCATAGTAACCTAGAAAATTAGTGTAATTCATAAAAAGTCTCAAATTATATTTATTTTGGTGTTTATAACATCAATTATGTCAATATTTCATTAATAAGATAATTACTGCATCATCATTATGTCATAAATAAATTAAATTATTTAATGTCTAAAAATTACAAATAAAATATCATCATGTAGGAAATCTTTTTAGCTTTCTAATGAATATTTACAATTGAATTTATCTTATGTATAACCCCATATTAAAAATGATTTACTTATTAAACTATGATTTTAACTATTTTAACCCTTCTTTAAATAAATTAATAATAAATGTCCTAATCTAATCCAAGTGGGCCTAAATGGTCATATTTTATTCCTAAGTTTGTTTTTGGTCGAATTACACTTGTCCAATAGAATTAGGACATGTGTTAGGGTAATATTAATATCATATTTACCCTTAGTTACCCTATTTACTAATAACCGTGGTAAAAATAGTAAAAAGTTACTATTCACCAAAAAATTATTTTCATCTCATTGAACCACATTTTAGTCCTTGATATTAACTGTGTCTCTCGGATTTTTGAAATTCCATTCACAGAAGCGGTAAAATTAAGTTTTATACAAAATTCAGTTTTTAACCTACCACTTAGTGGTTTCACTATTCATCAAAAATTTAAAGTTTTCAGAAAAATACCAAAATTTCACCCTAGGCTAATTTCGATATTCTGAGTCCAAAAATGAAGTCCATTTTGAAAAATAAAATTTATAAAATTTCAAAAAGTGGTTATTACTATTCATAACGGCTAGTTTTAATAGCATATTGTTGTTTAGTGAAACTCGGTATTGCGTACGACGCAGGCTATCGAGGAAGGTCGCGATTGCGTGTAAAGCAAGCCAAGCAAGTGTTGTGTAGAAAAAGATTCCTTTGATGATTTATATAACATAAAAGTCTCGGTTGTTACATTCTACCCCCCTTAAAAAGAATTTCGCCCTCGAAATTCGTCACTTTGTAACAAACAAATGAGGATACTTCTCCCTCATCATATCCTCAAGCTCCCATGTAGCTTCTTCAAGTTGGTGGTTCCTCCATAAAACTTTCACCAAGCGAGTGGTCTTGTTTCGTAGGACTTTTTCGCTACGATCCAGAATCTCTATCGGCTGTTCTTCATAAGAAAGATCTTGCTCCAGCGGTACAACTTCTGAGCTGAGTACATGTGAAGGATCTGGTATGTACTTTCTCAGGAGAGATACGTGGAACACATCGTGAACTTGAGAGAGATTCGGTGGAAGCGCCAATCGGTAAGCTACCTTCCCAACACGATCCAGTATTTCAAAAGGACCGATATATCTAGGGCTCAACTTCCCCTTCTTTCCAAATCTCATAACCCTCTTCCAGGGAGATATTCGTAAGAACACTTTATCGCCTACTTCAAACTCTAGGTCTTTTCTTCGATTGTCGGCATAACTTTTCTGTCGACTCTGAGCTGCTCTTATGTGTTGTTGAATAGATCTAACCTTTTCTGCCATTTCATCAACGAGATCAGGTCCTAATAGCTTTCTTTCCCCAACTTCATCCCAGCAAGTTGGAGTCCTGCATTTCTTTCCATAGAGAGCTTCATAAGGAGCCATTTGAATACTGGAGTGAAAGCTATTATTATAAGAAAATTCCACCAAAGGTAGGTGTTGATCCCAACCTCCTTTGAAATCCATAGAGCAAGCTCTCAACATATCTTCTAGGGTTTGAATTGTTCTCTCAGACTGACCGTCTGTCTGGGGATGATAAGCAGTGCTGAAACTCAACTCTATATCCAGAGTATGCTGAAGACTTCGCCAGAACTTCGAGGTAAATCTCGGATCCCGATCAGATATAATAGAAAGTGGTACTCCATGCAATCTTACCACTTCCTTTAAATATATCCTGGCAAGCTGATCTAGAGAGAAATCCTCTCTAATAGCAATGAAGTGTGCAGACTTTGTAAGACGATCAACTATGACCCAGATAGCATTATTGCCTTTGGATGTTTTAGGAAGTCCTGTGACAAAGTCCATAGTGATGTTTTCCCATTTCCATTCGGGTATGGGTAATGGTTGTAACATCCCCTTAGACTTCTGTCTCTCAGCCTTAACTTGTTGACAAACCAAGCATCGAGAGACATATTCAGCAACATCTCTTTTCATGCCATCCCACCAGAAGTACTCTTTCAGGTCCCTATACATCTTCGTGCTTCCAGGATGAATAGAGAATGAAGAACTATGAGCCTCATCCAGCAGCTCTTTCTTTAATTCGGGGATGGGAGGAACACAAACCCGATTCCTGAACTTTATTATCCCATCACAATCAAGGTTGAATTCAGGAACATTTCTCACCTTCTTTTGTAACTCGACATTTTCTTTCTGTGCCTCTTTAATCTTCACATGTATAGATGGTTGAACATTCATTTGAGAAAGATAAGATTTTTCCCCTTCCATTATAATTCCAAGATCCATCCTTTGTAAATCCATAAATATTGGATCTTTTGTGATCCTCATCATGGATAAACTAGCATGGTCTTGTCGACTTAATGCATCTGCCACCTTGTTTGCTTTCCCAGGGTGGTAATGGATTGAGCAGTCATAATCCTTAATCAGCTCCAACCATCTTCTTTGACGCATATTCAACTCCTTTTGTGTGAAAATATACTTTAAACTTTTATGATCAGTATAAATATCACACCTTTCACCATAAAGGTAATGCCTCCAAATCTTTAATGCAAAGATTACCGCAGCCAACTCCAAATCATGTGTTGGGTAATTTTGCTCATGGATTTTCAACTGTCGTGAGGCATAAGCTATCACCATATCATTTTGCATAAGAACACACCCCAATCCCTTCTTGGATGCATCACTATAGATCACAAACCTTTCTCCACTACAAGGCAGTGTGAGCACAGGTGCACTGGATAACCTTCTTTTCAACTCCTTGAAATTCTCTTCACATTCCTCTGTCCAGACAAACTTAACTCCTTTCCGAGTCAACTTGGTGAGTGGATTAGATAATCGTGAAAAATCTTTTACAAAACGTCGATAATATCCAGCCAAACCAAGAAAACATCGGATCTCAGTTACTGTGGTTGGTCTCGACCATCTTTCGATAACCTCTGTTTTTGCTGGATCCACAGATATCCCCTCTTTTGAGATTATATGACCCAAAAATGCAACTTTTTGAAGCCAAAATTCACACTTGGTAAATTTGGCATAAAGCTTCTCTTTTCTCAGGGTCTTCAATATAATTCTCAAGTGATCTTCATGCTCTTCCTTGCTCTTTGAATAGACAAGAATATCGTCTATAAAGACTACCGCGAATTGATCAAGATAGTCTCTAAAGACTCTATTCATTAGATCCATGAAGATAGCAGGGGCATTAGTAAGACCAAATGGCATCACTATAAATTCATAGTGTCCATACCTTGTACGGAAAGCCGTCTTTGGTATATCCTCCCTTTTGACCCTTAATTGATGATACCCTGAACGAAGATCAATCTTGGAAAAGTATTGAGCTCCGCGTAGTTGGTCAAATAAGTCATCAATGCGTGGGAGAGGATATTTGTTCTTGATAGTGATCTTGTTAAGTTCTCGATAATCAATGCAGAGTCTCATTGATCCATCTTTCTTCTTAACAAATAGAACAGGTGCTCCCCAAGGTGACGCACTAGGGCGTATGAATCCCTTATCAAGATTCTCTTGGAGTTGCTTCTTCAATTCCTGCAACTCAATTGGGGCCATTCTATAAGGTGTCTTTGAAATAGGCAAAGCACCCGGTACGAGTTCTATTGAAAACTCAACTTCACGATTTGGTGGAAGACCCGGCAATTCCTCCGGAAAGACATCATCAAACTCCCGTACAATGGGCATATTCTTAATCGTGAGTTTCTCACCAACCATTTGAGATAAATAACCTTCATTTAGTGGAATCAATACCCATAAGATGGAAGAAATTTCCACTGGAAGGTTATGTTCATCCTTGCATTGGTATACGATCGTAGATTGATCTGGAATATGAAATGTGACTTCCCTTCTTTGGCAATTGATATGAGCTCCATGTAGAGAAAGCCAATCCATGCCAAGAATCACATCAAATTCCACTAAAGGAAGGATCACAAGATTTGCAGGAAGCACTTTCCCACAAACTTCGATCGGAGAAGAATTATAAACTTCTGATGCGATTGATGTGCCATTAGGTGTTGTCACAGCTAACTCAACATCTAATTGTTGTGGTAATACGGTGATACCCTTAGAAAAGTCTTCAGAAATAAAAGAGTGGGTGGATCCAGAATCAAATAAAACATTTTCTACTTTAGAATGGATGGTAAGTGTACCTTTCACCACATCGTTATCGTACTCCACATCGCTGATAGAAATTGCATGTGACTTTCCTTTGTCTTTAGCCTTAAGATTTTGTTGACGTCGACCATCATCATCAACCCTTGGATTTGGGCATTGATTGGCATAATGCCCCATCTCCTTGCACTTGAAACATTGAAGTGTAGCAGGTTCATTCTGTGTATCCCTTCCTTTGTTTGCATCATTAGACATCTTCTTCCCATTATCACGGCATTCAAATGCCCGATGACCTTCCATTCCACATTTAAAACATTTACTTGTCCCTTTAAGAAAACTCCCATCCATGTTTCTTTCCACACTTTGAGCATAAGGGAAAGTTCATCTTCTTTTCCGTGTGCTCTTTAGATTTTTCTTTGAATTCCATCTTCCTCTTCTTATCAAACCCATGTGACTGATGGGTTACTCCAATCTCCATCTCGACTTTGAGAGCACATCGAACGATTTCCTCGTAGCTATTGAAGTCCCTTATGGCTAACGCCCTTCGAAGACTTGGTTTTAAGCCACTAAAGAATCGATCGATCTTACTCTCAGGTTGGATAATAATACCAGAAGTGTACCTTGCAAGTCTTGTAAAATTTGCTTCATAGGTACTAACAGATTCATCATCCCTTTGCTTCAGTTCAAGGAACTCTTTCTCCATCTTTGTTCGGAGAATACGAGGGAAGTACTTATTGAAAAATAAGTTCTTGAACTCGTCCCATTCCATAGACTCAATTTCATCCCTTTGTCTCGTATTCTTAACAAGATTCCACCATTGATCCGCATCTCCTTTTAAACGATACACTGCTAGGATGACTTTATCATGCTCAGAACATTGAAGAACTGAAAATATCTTTTCAGTAGTACTAATCCATTGTTCAGCAACTAATGGATCAGTAGACCCGCTGAAAGATGGTGGACACTGCCTCATGAAGGATTCAACAGAATGTTGCTCCCTCCTTTGTTCGTTTGGAAATCCTGCATGATTCATAGCTTGAGAAAGTTGCGTGAGCATGGCTACAAGATTTTTCATTCCAGCTCCCATATCGTTTGGTTGCTCAGGGGGACAATCATTGCATTGCCCATCGCATTCCGCATTAACACGGTTCCTTCGGGTTCCATCCATTGACTAAAACCAAGAAGAATAGTGTGAGCAACACTAATTATAATAGGAAACCACATAATTCAAGAATAAAATTTTCATGCTTATGGTCTTATCCTAGGTTATTCATGGCCATTTCTAAGATTGTGTTCTATGCTTAGACTTATTCTTAGGGTTCTTACTAAGTCTTTCACATCCTAGTTTCCAAAGGTTGACTATACCTTTCCTCTGATACCAACTATAACGACCCACACTTTACATACATTGTTAATACTTCAAAATTGAAGCACACTTATTACAACATATGACAAAACCACAAAGGACCGTATAGGTATAGTGTCTTTAGAAATTGGGAAACATAAACAACTGGTTCATAAATCTTCTACAGTGTCTCCCATTTATTTCATCATATCTAGGGTCCCTTTTAGCATATTCTACTTAATATCCATCTTCCTGTCCTGGGGAAAAGAAAACATAAAAGGGTGAGCTCAAATGCTCAGCAAGGGAAAATAAAGGAAATAAAAATCATATCATATCTTTATGAAAATCAAAACCTGCAAAAGAGATCATAATATCTTAACATGGAATAAATCATAGAAGTGAAAATGAGATCCCCAAAATCATAACATAAAACTTGAAACTTTGTGGCATGCACACTTAATCATGGAAAATCATTTCTTGTTAGTCATGACTCATTGCCAAGACTATCTTAGTGGACAAAGTCCCTTTCTGAACCGAGTTCACTCCTCGTTTCAGTCCTGTATCACTGAACCGAAATAACCTTCCGTTCCAGCCATGTCTATCTCATGAGATATAAAATCTTTACCCAATGCATTGGAGGGAGATATAGGTCCCACCCATCTTATAATGAATCCTTTCTTATGTGTGCCACATAATCATAAATCATACATCATCACATAACCCATGTAATAAAAAATGGAATTCTTAAACAACATGACATCATAAAACAATTCATATAAGATAAAGTAATTCATAAAAATGTTTCCATCACAACATAATCAAATCCATGTAATAATAGGGATAGAAACAGAACCCTTTTATTATCTTAGATGGAAAATAATTTTGATAAAATACTTGAACTTCATTCTTGAGGAAAATATCCTTTCTTCTTCAAAAACACTTTTACTTTCAAAACATGTCATACAATTTTAAACTAAAAGAAGTTGATTAAAAATAAACTTGAATACTTGTAACGGAAGCTTCATTGAAATATTGTTTTAAAAATCCATTCATGCCGTATAAGTTAAAAAAAACATTCTTCGTACTTTGGTCGGAAAAGTCAAAAAGTACCTCGTATGACAAAAGATTCCTTTCATACATATTACTAAAAACTCACCGAAGGGTAAAAATGGATTTAAACAATTTTAGGTGGATGGAAATAATATTACATTTTGATGAAACATGGATGTGGATGATAAAATACACCCCAGTAAATACTTACGAATAAACAATCTCGGATAAAAATGAGATTGTGATATTTTCCCTTACCTTATGTCCGATTAGCTTTGTACGTGTCCGAAGCTCCTGTATAATGGTTTAAATAATGTTATTGACTTATTCCAGAATCATACATGTTGATATGAGATCATATATGGTCATATTATTAGCTTCTTGTTAGTAATATTTCATTGTTACTTGTTACTCGGGTCCTTATAACTTTTTGTTCTTATGCGTGTTTTGTCGAATAAATTCTTATTATTATCTTTAGGTTATAGATAATTCATTTCCAGAATGGTATTAGTGTAGTATATACCATATTCATTCATTCAATTCATTTATATAATCATTATGAAATGAAGATCATGTAGAACGAATCGCATCACATCGTGGAGACGGTATTCCGTACGTACGCACGAGTGATGATATCGTTCCTATGATCGTGGAATTGTATTGGAGTATATATATATATTATTTCAGTATCAAAATTACTTAATAATAATCATATATAGTTACTCATTACACCATTATACCCATCCTTGTAAGGTGATGGTGGAAAATAGATTACACCACGGCGTGGAGACGGTATTCCGTTCGTACGCACGCGCGGTGATTTCATTTTTCCGTAGGATGGATAGAAGGTGAATTTGGGTTGTTTCATATTTATAATAACATATCAGTATGTAAGTAATACTGATGTTATTACTTCATCATGAAACAACTAAATAAGAAGAAGTTTGAAGAAGAAAGAAATTGAAAAGATCGGTAATGGATATTACCTCTTCTTTGGAACGCCTCTTTGAATCCTCCACTTAAGGAACTAAGATTGGTCTTTGGAGAAGACCAGGACCTCTAGGATTATTCTAGGGAAGTGGAGAATGGAAAATGTCAGGGGTTGGCCGAGCTTGAGTGCTCAAATTGGTGTGAGGAGGAGGGGGAGGAGGTGCCCTTTTATAAGGGAGGAGAGGGGCACCTTAGGAATATCTCAAAATATTATTTTATATTAAAGTCAAAATCGGTTTATAATGGTTCCAAAGGGTCTTATTTCGAAGCTAAAGTGGGGATGGGTCGAAATCCTATCAACCAATAGAATTTAGACAAGTTTAGGATATTATTTTAACCTTATCAATTAAATTTAACTCTAAGTTAAATAATTTAACTTTTACCATGTCTTTTTGTTTTCTTTCACTATATGGTTAATACACCAACTATAACATGCCAAACGAACCCCAAATTGTTTATTATTAATATATATATCCTTATCTAAGTCATTTGGCCGAACCTTAGATTTTTAGGAATAAAATAATAATTAATAATATAATATTTGATTTAAAAACTATTTTGTGTCAATTTTGACACTATTTGATATATGATTTTTTTGAAAGTCATAACAGAATTATATGTTCGAACCAAGTTGATTAAATCAATACTAATATATCATAGTAACCTAGAAAATTAGTGGAATTCATAAAAAGTCTCAAATTATATTTATTTTGGTGTTTATAACATCAATTATGTCAATATTTCATTAATAAGATAATTACTGCATCATCATTATGTCATAAATAAATTAAATTATTTAATGTCTAAAAATTACAAATAAAATATCATCATGTAGGAAATCTTTTTAGCTTTCTAATGAATATTTACAATTGAATTTATCTTATGTATAACCCCATATTAAAAATGATTTACTTATTAAACTTTGATTTTAACTATTTTAACCCTTCTTTAAATAAATTAATAATAAATGTCCTAATCTAATCCAAGTGGGCCTAAATGGTCATATTTTATTCCTAAGTTTGTTTTTGGTCGAATTACACTTGTCCAATAGAATTAGGACATGTGTTAGGGTAATATTAATATCATATTTACCCTTAGTTACCCTATTTACTATTAACCGTGGTAAAAATAGTAAAAAGTTACTATTCACCAAAAAATTATTTTCATCTCATTGAACCACATTTTAGTCCTTGATATTAACTGTGTCTCTCGGATTTTTGAAATTCCATTCACAGAAGCGGTAAAATTAAGTTTTATACAAAATTCAGTTTTTAACCTACCACTTAGTGGTTTCACTATTCATCAAAAATTGAAAGTTTTCAGAAGAATACCAAAATTTCACCCTAGGCTAATTTCGATATTCTGAGTCCAAAAATGAAGTCCATTTTGAAAAATAAAATTTATAAAATTTCAAAAAGTGGTTATTACTATTCATAACGGCTAGTTTTAATAGCATATTGTTGTTTAGTGAAACTCGGTATTGCGTACGACGCAAGCTATCGAGGAAGGTCGCGATTGCGTGTAAAGCAAGCCAAGCAAGTGTTGTGTAGAAAAAGATTCCTTTGATGATTTATATAAAATAAAAGTCTCGGGTGTTACAGGAACCCAGGCCCTCGACGTTGCGAGACGGAGTGCCCGATGTCCCTTCCCCAGCCCCTGGCGGGTAAGACTGAATGCTTGGCCGGGCAACATGCTGGTCTTCCAACACCTCTGAAAGCCATCGGTCTTCGTATCGAGGAGAAGAGATTCACGTCGGGTTCACCATTTTTCTGTTTCGGTGCGGATGTGCGTCAGGTTACGCTGTTCCGCCAGGACGCGTTCGCGCGTGCACCCGTCAACCCGAGGGGATGGGCGCGCGGCTTGTGGTCCCGCAGTCCCGCTTTCCAAAGGCGGGCGGCATCCGTCCCTTATTCAGGGGCGTCTGCTCCTTGATCGAAACCGGGATGATGGGATGTCGGCTCCTCCTTCCTTGGAGGTCTCCTCGGAACTCGTCGCCTAATCCGGGTCTCCCTCATAGATTTAAGACATGCTGGTGAATCTCGTTCCCGGCGCCATATCTTCATGGACACCAGTTAATTACACTGCTTTCGCCCGGACGCTCCAAGGAGTCTGGTCGGGGCAGCAACCTGCGGTGAGGAGGCCGGGTGGCTCTGGGTGCTGGGGGCGTATCGTGACACTGTGGCTCTGCACTTCTGTCTTCCGTCCCTAATAGGGCTTCTCGAAGGCACGATGGCCTGAGGCATCCCGCACTGGGTGCGGGGAACTGTGTCCCCTGAGGTTTTCCTCAGCTTCCCATGTTTAACACGGGGTATGCCACGAGTTTAACGTCCATCGGGGACGGCATCGGACTGATCAACACGAAAAGTGGATCAGATGACAGAACCCCTTGCGGGGAACCTCTGACGCTGGGGCCAGCGCATGGGCGGCTTCCCAAGTGATATGGAGTGGAGTGAAGTGGCATGACCCCACCGGGATGTGGCGGCCCAGGTAAGGATCAGGATGGATGATGTAGTGAAGAGC
This sequence comes from Viscum album, assembly GCA_963277665.1. Lineage (NCBI taxonomy): Eukaryota > Viridiplantae > Streptophyta > Magnoliopsida > Santalales > Viscaceae > Viscum > Viscum album. The sequence continues at coordinate 20,635,059 of OY728120.1, read as the reverse complement.
TTGGACCCCGTAGGGGCTTCCTACGTACCGCGCGTTAGCACGGATCAAAGTCAACGTAGTTCGGGTATACAGTTTAACGTCATGCTGGACGTCGGCAAGCCGACTCACGAAGAGGTCGAGGCCGCCGGGCGGAGGATTGAACCGAACCACCTCGCGCAGAGGGGGATGGAACGGCCAGGTGGATCACAGTTTCACGTCATGCTGGACGATGAAAGGAGAAATGGAAAAAGGGGCTGTGGGGAGGCACAGTGGAGATACACACGTGCAGTCTCCCACAGGGGCGGATTCATAGGTGAATCGACGCAAGGGTGAACCCAGGAGGGGTCCACTGATGGACGAACCGACGTGAATACGACCGGGACGACCAGGTGGTGGGCTTGAACCTCAGGGAGGCTTCCTACGTACCCTGTTTAGAAGACAGGGATCAAAGTCCACGTAGTTCATTCTGTCAGGACATACGCACTTGAGGCAGCCCGGATGCGGCAAAACTCAGTTGGAAGGGACTTGGACCGAAAGTAGGAGACACCTCGATCCCAGTCACACCCTCTACTGGCTTCGGCAGTGGGGAAGCGCAATGGAGATACACATGTGCGGCCCCCCCACAAGAAACTAGGGGTTTGTAATACCCTACCCCCGTAGGGAAAAGCCGCTCCCATTAAATCGTCCCTAAAGAGGGACAATCCCGACATCCCTGCAGAGACGAGCGGGTGGGGGCCACATCCAAACCGGGGGGGACCCTGCGTGCGAGGCACGGGATCGGGTGAGGCGGACGGTTTAACGTCTTGCCGGACGAAGTACAGTTTAACGTCGTGTGTTGAGGACGAAGCGGACGGTTTAACGTCTTGCCGGACGAAGTACAGTTTAACGTCGTGTGTTGAGGACGAAGCGGACGGTTTAACGTCTTGCCGGACGAAGTACAGTTTAACGTCGTGTGTTGAGGACGAAGGTGCTTGGCAGTTTAACGTCTTACAGCGCGGACGTGGTGCAGTTTAGCGTCATGTTGGACGAATGCAGTTTAACGTCATGCGGGACGAATGTGCAGTTTAACGTCATGCTGGACAAATGTGCAGTTTAACGTCATGCTGGACGTATGATTGCCGCCGATGGGTCCGTGTCACTTCGCACAAGCCTGGAGGGCTGCACGGAAAGACAACGCATGGTGCGGGCACCCAGGATGAAAATCATCGGGCGCCACGCAGGCGGGTACCCTCAGGGGGTCAAGGGGGGCGACCTCGGCGGATTGCGCGCAAAAGAGGAGCTTTGCGCGCAAAACGGCAGGGCGGCGCGCAAAATGGCGGGCTGGCGCGCAATCGGGCCAACCCTTTGCGCACGGATGATTGAGATTGCGCGCACCGGGCTTCGGGTAGCACGCGGGGGCAACGGCTCATTCTCTAACGAACGGCCACTTTGAAGAGGGGGGTGCGCGCAATCGGGATGGATTGCGCGCACCCGGGGGCAATTGCGCGCAAGAGGGTTCTTTTGCACGCAAAGGCCTTCGGGTTAAAGATTATTCAAAGGAAAGGAGCCAAGGGGATTGCGCGCGAAGGCGGACCCCAAGGCTCGATTGCGCGAAAGAAAGGAGGTTACCTGAAGATCGGCATTGCGCGCGGAAGGGGTTGGATTGCGCGAACGAGCGACGCTTCGGATTCTGGCAACCTTCAAAACGTCGGGGGTCGCCTTATATTTATAGGCAACCCCGGGCGCGGAATCCCGGCAGCGGGTGCGAAAGTCGCTTCGCGGGCGCGGAATTCCCATCGCGGGCGCAGAATCCGGCCCTCGCGCGCAAGGGAGCCGCGGGAGCTCGGGGCGCGCAACATTGCGCGCCGGCCCTGCCGATTGCGCGCATCCCGGAGGGATTGCGCGCCGCGACTCAACTTTGCGCGCGGGCCTCTGAAATTTCGCGCAAGTCCTCCGGGCCCTCCGGAACGTGCCTCTGACTCCAAATATCCTTTCGCTTTCCGCATCCGGAGCTTCGTTTGGGAACAACGGACTTTTCCGGCGTCTACAGTATGTGTGCTAGATTTCAAGCTAATCCTAAAGAATCACACTTGCTTGTTGTTAAAAGGATTTTTAAATATCTTAAGTATACTGAAAATTTAGGTTTGTTTTATCCAAAAAAAAAATCATTTGACTAAACATGTTATTCAGATGTCGATTTTTCTGGATGTAAGTTAGATAGGAAGAGCACATCTGGAATATGTCACTTACTTGGAAAATACCTAGTATCATGGTGTAGTAGGAAACAGAACTCAGTTGCATTGTCTACTGCTGAAGCAGAATACATCGCTGCTGGTAGTTTCTGTGCAAAGATTCTGTGGATGAAATACACACTACTGGATTATGGATTTGACTTTAAACATGTTTAAATAAACTGTGTCAACACAAGTGAGATTAATATCTCTAAGAATCCAGTGTCTCAATCTAGAACCAAACAAATTGATGTTAAACACCATTTTCTATGAGATCATTATCAAATAGGTGATATAACACTTGAGTTCATAGGCACTGAACTTCAATTAGCTGATATTTTCACTAATCCTTTAAGTTCAGAAATATAAAGTTTCATCAAACATGAATTAGGAATGATAACGTACCCTTGAAACCTTTATAGAATCCTCACCGTTATAGAAACCTCACCGTTATAGAAACCTCACCGTTATAGAGACCACACCGTTAGGGAGACCTCACCGTTAGGGAGACCTCATCATTAGGGAGACCTCACAGTTAGGGAGACCTTACCGTTAGAAGACTTTACCGGTACATTTGTGTGCTATATTTTTCTGTAAAGCCGAGTCATCAAACCATTTTATTTTATTTATGATTTATGTGATTTATGAATCCTAAATAATATTAAAACTCGAACTAGACTCACTCAATCTCACCGCGAATCTGTCTGCTCGAACTCTCCTGAACCTAAACCTCTCGACCTTCAGAACCCTAGCCTCAAATCCGTAATGGCCTGTGTCAAGAGACCTCAAATGACTGATGGAAGTGAAGCGCCGGCAGTGAAGAGACAAAAAGTAGATACTACTGATGCCAGTGGAAGTGTTGCTCAGAGAAGACCAGTAAACCCACACCTATCGAAGCATGAGATAGTTGTTGAAAAAGAGGTGTGTGCAGAATGGCTTATGGAAATCAAGTCGTCGGTTCTTAGAGTGTTATAAGAACAAGGTTGGCTAGAATGATTCGTGAACAACAACGTACCTTATTATCTAGGACTGGTGAATCATTTCTATGAATTCGTTTGTTTTGAAAAGTCAGAAGAATAAATCATAATGGTTTCATATGTGAATGGTCAGGAAGTATCATTTACTTCAGAAGAATGCGCTGAGAACCTGAGAGTTACTCATGAGGGAGATTTTACTTATTATTCCATGTTTGTGACTTCGACCAGTGATGTGTTTCAATATGAAGATGCTTTGCTGGAACTCACAGGGAATGAGACCCCTAGAAAGGTGATTGCTGTAGAGATGGAAGGAGAAGATAAGCTGTTATTTAAATTTTATTCAGCATGTCATTAGTCCGAGAAGAGGAGACTTTTCCACTTTAAGTTTCCAAGACATATATCTGTTACATTTGATAAAGATCAGTGTGAGAATCAATCTATGTAGATTGATTATGGTTCAAGTGGAAGAGATGACTAGACTGAAGTCAAAATCAAATGCCTTGGTTTTCTCAAAGCTAATTTTTGTGATGATAAAAGTGAAGGAGATAGATGGAGCTCAGGATGAGCTGGTAGTGGTTAAGGATAACTTCTGTATTACAAGAACTATCTGTAAATACATGAAAGTCATCTGGAATCCTTGGAAGAAATCATGGGTAAATGATGATGAAAATATTTATGACAGTTCACTCTTGTGGATCATCCGTCTAGACCAAAGGATGTGAGAGATCCTGGTCTTGGACCAGATGAGCCAGAACTGGTCTACAGTGATGATGAAGCTGAGATTGAAGAGACATCAATAGAGGAAGGAGGAGACCAAGACCTACCCCCTAGTACTGAACATCAAGTTATTTCTTATGGAGCAGCTAGCCCTCCAAAAGAACTACCAAAGAGAGAAACTGTCTTGAAGGACAATGATACAGAGACTACAGAAGAAGGAGAATAATCATGACAATATGTTGTCAAGGACACCTCTAAGGAGAATGAGACAACCGAATCTGATCATAGAGAAAAGGATGCTGATGATGAAGCAGGTGATGCGGAAACTGTTGAAAAAGAGCTCAGTTTGAGTCCTCTAATAGTCAGTACAGTCAGGATAGTGCCTGATCAGGAAGATATAGCAGCAGAACCTATTGATGAGAGAGTCATTAATGACTTAGAACAAATGGCTATTGAATCTGCTGTAATTGTATAGGAAATTGAAGAATTACCTCAGGAAGAAGAGTTTGAAGAGATACCTCAGGAAAATTTTCCAAGTAAGGGAGAGAATCTTGGCTCCGTATCAGTATCATATGACATTGAAGGTTGGACATCAGATCCCGGATATATGATTCTTGGAATTTCTTATGGCGATTCAGATGAGGAAGACCAACCCCAAAAGGAATTAGTTACCATACCTACTATGGCTGAAAATGTGGAAACCAAGGAGGACCTTAAGTCTTTAAAAGCCGAATTGATAGAAGCAATAATATAATTAGTGGCAGATATGGAGAAAAGTCTGGTTAAAGATATGAAAATCATGGAGCAATCCCCTGAGATATCCATTGGATGTAGTGTTGCCATCCTGTGAAATAAATAGTGGATGAACATAAGGTGTGCCACACTCAGATTGAGAGTTAGACAGGAGCTGTAATTGCTCTTAGACAATCAATTTCTTCTTTGACTTCTTTCAACAGTTCTCAAACCCAAGTGCACACTAACATTCTATATATCAATGAAGTGGTCAAATAGTTTGTGGAAGTTTTTGAGGCCTTTATGAAGTCAGTTAAAGAACATCTGAATAGTGAGGATGAACTTGTTCAGAAGGTGATTAGTAGTCTGACTCACTCTTTCAAGGAGACGGTATCCTTCTCAATGAAACCTCTTCCCTCATCCAGTACAAGTATGAACCATGACCAGATCCGCACTATTATTCAGGAAGAATTGGCTAAGGCTAGTCCCAGTGGTGAATCAGATACTCAGATTCTTGCTACCACTAGGGAAGTTTGTAGTTTTGTTCGTGATCACATGCGGGCAGCTACTGCTTCTCAAGAAGCAATAAAAAATAAGGTGGATGCTTATTTTGAAAAAGTTTATACCAAGCACCAAATGACAAACCATTTCAAGCTTTTGATTGACAATATGAAGTTACCTCAAGTTACCCAATCCTTCATAGAACAGGTTAGTAAACTCAGGGAGCTTACTCCTGCTTTAGATAAGTTTATTGAGAATAGAGATGATTTTGTATCTGCTATGGATAGAGGTGGAAGCATCATCATAGATTTCATGAATCTCTTTCTACCTTTACTACATGTGGATGATCGGCCAGTTATTGTACCACCTGCCCTTCCACCATCTGCCTCTGGGAGTACTCCTCAACTGACTCCAGTTCAATCGATCAGGAGCATGACACCTTTGATCCCTCAGAGAGTGTCAGATTACAGATCTGGTACTGTATCAGTTGCTGATTCACGAGTGGTTCTTTCAGGAATTCCCAAGCCTGATGACTCTACCTCTGCACCCTCTGCTGATCCCAAGGGCAAGACACATGTTCAAGGGAATGATTGAGTACTTCTCGCTCCATTTTTTGATGGTATTCATTGTATTTTTGTACATTTCTGCTTTTCCCAAATGTATCTTATGCTTATCAATCCAATACGTCATTCCTCTCTTCCCTGTCTATTTTACTATGTATCTTTTCTTTCCTTGTCCTTATCTGTTCTCTGATACCGTCCTTTTTGTTAATCACAAAGGGGGAGAAATTATTGGAAACCTGTACCCTAAGAGAGAGAAAGAGAATGTTTTTCACTTAAGGGGACAAAGGGGGAGAAAATCAATACTTTGGAGGAGAATCCCGTAGTTACATTGATAGGGGGAGGACTATGTGAATCTTTTCAAACTAAATAATCATGCTTGTAATTTCCTCTGATACTACATTATTGCTTGATATATTCATGTTTTCATATTTTTTCTTTGATACTATACTGTTGATATCATACTTTGATATATTTATTATTTTCTTATATTACTTTATTTTGGCATAAGTTGTGATTATCAAAAAGTGGGAGATTATTGAACCCTCTGGAATTAAGTTGCTTTATTATGTTTTGATAATCCCAACCATTCTTTCTTTATATAATGATTATTCTTAATACATTCCAAATATAAGTTAATATATGTTGTTACCTTCATTATGCTTAAATTATGTCTTTTGAATTATCAGATATATGTTTACTATGACTTAACTCATTCGTCCAAGTGAATGCTCAAATAGTTTTCTGCTACCGTTACAAGGCAGAGCCACAACTACCGATAGAGAGCTACCGCTATCCTTACAAGGAAGAGCCACAGCTACCAATATAGAGCTACCGCTATCGTTACAAGGTAGAGCCACAGCTACCGATAGAGAGCTACCTCTACCGTTACAAGGTAGAGCCACATCTACTGATAGAGAGTTACCGCTACTGGTAATAGCAGAGCCACCGCTACTGTTACAAGTCCTCTGGATCAAAGGAAAAAGGTTTCACCGATAAATATCAAAGGAAAATTATCGCACCGATCCATATCAGAGGACAACGGTCACACCGATTCATATCAGAGGACAAATTTCTCACCGATGCGAATCAACTGAGTCACCGAAGATGTATCACTGATGCTAATCAAATGAGTCACCGAAGATGTCTTACCGATGATGATAAAATGTGTCACCGATCATGACACATCGATGCTGATCAAATGAGTCACTGACCATGACACACCGATGCTGATCATATCAGTCACCGAAGATGTCTCACCAATGCTGATGCTAATGACCTACCGATCACTTGAATCACTGATAGTCATAAACAACTATTTGAATTTCTTTATCTCTATTTAATCTATCCACTGGTCATATTAGGAATATTTTAATGCTCTGTCACTTATTTAATGTGTGTTGTTGGTTTTCAGAAAACCGTACCTTGAACCAGCAAAAAGAAATCATATCTTTTTCCAGAGCACGTGATATAAATTAAGGAAGGATGTGCTACTGAAAAGTGTGAGGCATATAGACGAATACACAGAGACATGTAGATCCCAAGGTGTGCTGGAAGAACAACTAAATGTGAATGCAAAGAGACAATAGAACGTACATGAATAACTAACTATTTCATACCAGTGAAGAGTTGAGAACGAGAACATAACACAAGAGCTTCATCGACTGTCTCTACACATGGAAGTTGGAAGTAAAGGAAACAGACAACACTCTGTTTTCCAGACAAAAACCAGAAGAGGACTCATAGTGAATTCTGATCAATCAAAGGATTCCAGAACAGCACAAAAATCACTAGAGCCCTTTCTAAACTCTAAATATTTTCTCTGTGATTTATCTTTTTACATATTGAGAAGTGTGTGTTATATGCTGTATTTAACACACACACTGTCTCCTGAACTCTAACTGGAGGATTTTAAAATCCTCACTCAACTCTCTTACATATTTTATTTCCCACTGGGATAGTGCTAGATGTCGTGTGACCTGGAAAGCGGGTTTTTGTTGTTTCTGTTCCCACAGATAACAGTGGTAGAGGTCTTGGACCTCGGCAGTTGTATACTTTTGTAATCCCCGATCCAGGGTGTGGATCATCTTTTTATAAAAGCTTTTGAGAGGACTAAGTCTCGGCTTGAGACTGAAACTCTTGGTTATATCTGATGTGCTATATCATTCAAAGTTATTCTTTTATTCTACTGCTAATTACTTTAAAACCAAAACTTTTTTAAAGTAACTTTGATAATTAAATTCGCAAGTGTTTATATTAGTTGTAAATCAGTACGTTGGTTTCAAAAGTTAACCAAACTTTCTATTTTGATTAACTGGGAAATAATCAATCCCTTGAGAACCCAACCGAACCCTTACTTTGATATAAATTCACTACAGTTTTATTTAATATTTTATTTGGGGGCTTTTAAGACAAAGTTTTAAAACAGAAATTTTAATTGGAACTCAATTCACCCCCCTCTTGAGTATCCACTCCGACCAACATTAGGCACTCATACTTGATTCATACTAATATATTATAGAGAGTCCATTTCCATTAAAACATATTCTCTAATATGATCAAATTTTTATCAATTACTAATATTCCATATTCAGTTTCAATTCCCTATGGTTAGTAATGAGTACAAAATGTTTAACGGTATGTTTGGGGTTATTTTAATTCCCAAAAAAAATTTCAAGGAATTTTTTTTAATGATGAATATAAAATACAATATTTAAACATTTATGGTCAAACAAAATTAGGGATCTTGTGTATGTTATGTTAAAATTATATAAGATTTAACGTGTCTTCTTGAATATTTCGGTATAAATATTATTTTAGTCACTTTTGAGTAATCAGTTAGAGGTGCTTGAATATAAAATATATCAAAAATTTTGCTAAAAAGATATGAATATTGTGTACTCTACAGTTCCATGTTATCTCTATCCAATTGATAATTATTCTATATTAGTTTTTATGTTTCCTACTTAATAAATATTGTGTTAAGTAATTTTCTTCATATATTTAGGATCCTAAAATTTTCATTTGAAATAATAAAAATTCAAAAATACATATTTTGGGCATTAATAACTGTAGTGACGAGTCAAATTACATTATATTATGTGGTTATTGATGATATTATAGATATTTTCTAAATATCATTGCACAATTGTCCAAAATCAAATGATTAGTCATAATGGTTTATCTAGGTTTCTGTTGACTGGAATATCTTTAGGCATTTATATCTAATATATTTTCTCTTCATTTTATTCATCATTAGGATCCATAAAATAAATAGTTCAATATGTCTTGTTTTTGTTTATTTATTTCATTTGAAATCATTTTATCTCAATTTCATGAACTTTTTTTGATATATCATGCATGTATTTTTATTTAATTGAATTTTTTCTTGTTGCTCTACTTGAAAACAGCATTCCAAGGCACTTTACTAGTTGAATGTATTTTTCACTAATTATTATTTTCTAAAATTAAATTTTTATGAATTATATGTATATATGATACACATTCATTTTATTATTTTATTAATTTTATAAATCCGTTATGATGATTTTTATATAGTAATAGAGATCAAATTAATTGGTTAACTATCATATAAATAAACTTTTTACTATCTTATATTATTGTTTCTAAAGAATGTCATTCTATTGGAAGTATTTTGATTATTATATTAATCATTTTTTTAATATCAATTTATACCAATGTATTTAGTCATGAAATCATTGATTCATGTTAGTAAAATTTTCTCCTAAAAATAAATAATATATTTGATATATAAAATTTCTTATCACCAATATTTTTTCTACTACAACAGTGTATTAATGTGAGTAATATAAAGATACTTTCATGTATCATTGAAATATACAAAAAAAATTACAAGTATTTTAAATCAGTTTTCTTCTATAATATAATGATTAATTTTTATATTAAATATTAAATAAAATTTCTTTACAATATAATAATTAATATTAAATCACATCTTCAAGTATGTTTATGGGATGACTATAATGTTATATCAAATTAAAAATATTATCTCATGTATTGATGATTCATGATGTATAATATTTTTAAATTTTAAATACTAAATCCTCTTAAATATGTTTAAAAGAATTCAGTGTTAAAATAAACAATCTGAGTGTAGTGGTATAGGACTAGTGGTAGTGTGGGATTCATTATGAGAGTACCTAGTAGCGAGATACCTAGATATATTCTTTTTACCCACATCTCATTGTTTACGTGTTTGTTTTTCATTTTAGAGACGTAAAACCCATTGTATGGAAGAATGTAACTTCTCTAATATTTTCAGTTATTAAATTAAAATATTATATTGATTATTTTTTTATCTAGATGAGAGACGACATTAGATTATGAGGCCTGATGGGCCCATTAATAAATTTTTAAATTTATTAAAAATATTAAATATAACATGCATTTAGATTTTAGAAAATGATCAATAACATCTAAATTTAGGCTCTGATTAGAAACATGAGGCCTCCATTGAGCTTATATCATTGGTTTTACCATAGGAATGAAATATTTTTTATTCTCATTGGATTTTTTTATAAGTCATCATGGTCATAAATAATAAAATAAAAGATTTCCATTATTTTTTATTATGTGATAAAATGAGCTAATTGTTTTTTCTATTTAAGAATACTTATAACCAATAATATGAGATTGCTACATAACATATATAATTTTTCAAATTAAGTGGTGATATCCTTTAAAAATGAAAATAATGGATCAAGGAAAATTTATTCCAATGAAATTTGATGATCTCACTAATGAAAACAACATGGAATTATTATTCTTCAGCAATCGATCACTCTGGATATTGGTTTTTTTATTTAACCCTATTTTTTCTATAATTAATTTGATTCTATCAGTAATAAATTTATTCAAATATAATATGAATTGTGGTTATGGGATATAAATAATCTTGGTTTGGGGATATCATTGTGGATTATATTGCATCATTTAATTCATTATTATGATAGAAATGAATCAATTCCAATAGGAACACCAGCTGAGTTTCATTCATTATATATGGGTTTTTATAATTTCATTCTACTTCTACATTCTTCATGGGAAATTCCTTTGTCCCATAGTTGAACGTATTATTGAAAAAAAAAATCATTTCACATCTTTTTCTTGGTGAAATATATTGATAGATTTGATATAGTTTCGCAAAGATGATGATATCGAGATACAATGGAATCAATGGTAAATCATAATCGGCTTGATGATCCTCATTCATCCTAGTTTGTTGTATGATGAGAAAAAGATGTGGCAATAACCAATTATCTTGCGAATCAGCAGCCCGATTTCTACCAAGTGGATATGGTGAGTCTTGTTCGAACCATATCTTTGATATTGGTGAAATATTAGTAGCCCAATATGAGGTGATGGAGGCTTGCGAATACCCGAAAGTTAAAACCTGGTTTCTGAAAAATAACGGGTTACCAGACATGTAATATATTAATACACACCATGTGGCACCCTGGATGTGGAGAAAGGGTTTCTATAGAGGATATAAGTATCAAATTTCATGTGACACATGTCACATGGAATCTGAACATACTTGGAGGTAAAAAGACACAAACATGACTATCTGTATGAAGACACAAATAGGTGAACAAAAGACATGCTCTACAATACATAGGCTCAGACACAGAATATACATTTACTTGGACATGGTAATTGTTCATGATTGATAGGTATATCCAAGTGTCAAAGGGACATGTCATATTCTACGATTAAACAACTTGTATGCCTTAATACATAGTTTGTATCTCTTGTTCTCTTCATTTTGGAAATTTTTTATTTTTGTATTATCCATTGATCCTTTCCATGAGGGTTTAGTATGGATTTTATTTTAGTGCATATTATGTTGATACCCTCTAAGTAACCTCAGTATTGCATAAAGTTATTCATATCCTTCTATTAGTCCTAGACTAAGATATTTTGTCAACATCATTAACAAAGGTGGGGTAATTGGAATCATTGGGATTATCACTACACGAGCATCGATCCCCTACATAATGGGTTGATCATGAAAAAGGTTGTTGGTATACACCAAATCCTTGGGTGTGATAACCATATATGTATCATTCTCTTCAGACTTCTAGTGTTTACTGATTTGGAGAGACTTGATGCATGTGACATCATAGATGGACACAATCAGAACTATCCAACTTATGCAGTGTTTTCTCCTAGATGATTGTTATATAGAACATTCGATCATGGAACATTGTCTAGAATTATTATTTTGATATTACATTGAATATTTTTATAGTATTTTATTATATTTGTTTGTTCTTGTTATATATTCCATTGAAAAATAAATTTTATGCTCTTCACATTATTCTTTATTCTATATTCATTGTGATTTCAATGTGTACTTGTAGGAATTGTTATTCTCACCCATGTATGGGATTTTACCACATGTATTAGAGATGATTGTGTGTCTACTGGTATATTAGGATGAGGCCTCATATTTGCATTATATGCCTATTAAACATTTATCACTAGCCCCTAGCTTATTATAGGTGGTAATAGGGTCCTTACGGTTCAATCCAACATTGGTTCGTGTTGTTACAAAATTGATATTAATATGATATCTTTGGATATAATTATTTTTGATGATAATGTAGAATCTGTGTTGGGGTATAAAAAATATCGAATGAAATGATCTTTCTTGAAGATAATTATAAATAATATATACTGGAGTCCTTCATTTATTTATTGCACATGAACTGAGGTTATGATAATTTATTGAGTGGATTAATAATATTAACCAATACAAGTTGTTTTATTTACAAATTCGAAAATTCATAAAAAGGGTACAAAAAATTTATCCCCATCTGGGTGGTCCAACCAACCATAGGCACTAAATTACAACTATTATGAGAGTATTGTAATGGATACCAACCAAAAACACATTTATTATGTATTCTACAAAAAATTATTGAATCACAAACGATATGGGTATATCATTTAAAATATTTTGTTTTTACCATGATAATACACCTATAAAGGAAAATAGGGTCATAAATTATATTTTAATAAATTTTTCATCATATTCATTGAATTAGTGCGAAAGGATGTCGAACATGATGAGCATATTTTTGGAAATACACATCAATGTATAGGAAGAGATGGATGTGATTTTATTTTTTACAATTCAAATTACATCATCCCATTTCAAATTTACTTTGATGGATAAATTTTAGAATGTTGAAATTCAATTCTCTAGGGGATTCATGAATGGTGGGGTAACTATTTATGATTATCTACTCTTCCCAGAGGGAATCAATTATGTTTTAAAATGTAATGTGGTAACTCCCTATAGGATAAATCTATTAAAAAGGATTTCATCTCTCTAATTGGGTATTTAACCAATGAACTATTAAAATGTATTATGATATGAGATACTATTATTAGTGGACTGGTATAAGATTTGTCATTTATGAATTTGTATAAAAATTATTTAATAGATAGTAGGTGAAATTAATGCATGAAAATCCTTATGTTATAATTTAAATTTTAGTTCGCCATACTTAAAAATTGGATTAAATAGCCTTGGGTTTTATTATTTGTTTCCCTCATAACCCTATTGGTAATTTTTTTTTAAATATTTTATCTACGATCAGAAAACGTAATCCACTAATATCTTATCGGTTAAGCAAAAAACAATGGCAGAGGATCTTGTTAAGATTTGTGTTCATGGAATCATGAATTTACATGGTGTGTCTTCCCTAGTATTTTATAATAGATATCCATGATTCACATATAAATATTATAATTTCAATTAAAATTCCTTGTTGTTATAAGTGAAATTTATTATTTCATACCTTCCCTAGCAGGATAAGAAAATTAAATGGGTAATCTAAATCATAGATAATTTTATTCATTTCAATAAGATTAATTTTTGGGGTTCATAGGATACTCATATGTCATTTTTTGTTTTTTATCAATAGTTACTATTCATTAATAAGGATGGATCCCTCTAAAAATATACATTTTCATCAATTATGGACACCACTTACTCTATTATAGGTTTTTTAGACATCAATAGTGGGTCCATGAAAAGTGTGGGAGATGAGAGAATGATATTAGCTTATTTGTGGATTCATATTTATTATTTGAGGATGAATAGTTATTATTTAGTAAAGGATCGACATGGTTACATATTTATTATATATACCCATAAATGAAATGAATTAATGATTCCTAACATGTATCTATATTAATTTTTGACATCATAATCTCATCCATGATCAATGTTTTTATGATTTGGAATTAGAGTTGGATGTTTTAGTGATTGAAAATAAAATATGGATTTTTAATTTTGGAAATAATGTTATCATAATGAGATAAATTCCTTTTTTTGGTTTATATGATATCATGGTGGGACTCCCACAAGACATGGGAATTTTAATCACATATGAGTGTGTAGTTTCCTTTCCCCCATTCAGATCAAATGTCTTGATTTAGAAATTATGGTGGTACAAAGTGATAAAGTTGAAAGAATTGTGACACCAAAAATTTCATTATCAAATATTAATTTATTATTTATTAAAATTATCATTTATCCCTAGATTTAGAGCATATTTTTAAAATTTATAGATAATATACTTGGTTATATAGATAAGGTTCAAAGTTTCCTTAACTGTACAAGTTAACTATGAACTATAAAGTTCAATTCCATCAGTGTGGAATGGTTGGATGCATGGTATGCCAAATTTTCCCAAATAATCATCAATAAAAATGGAATATTAAATATTTAATGCATTTGGAAATGAATTTTTGGAGTTTTATACCTCTTTTCCTCTCATTAATTTGATAAGGCATAAAATATATACCCCTCCCTTAAGTTTCATTCATTCCTCGTGTTAAATTAGTATCAATGTGGTTAGATCCTATAGTTCAAATCATCTATATGAATTCATTACAACATAATATTATTCATTCCATTGTTCTTATTTATCTCAATTACAATATTTGGTTAGGTATATTGATTATAAATGTTTTATTTGGTTTTTTTATGTGCAGGGCTTATGAATTTTCTATAAAGTTTCTATCTCCCTAATCCAAGATGAATAAAATCCCCTACCAATATACATCATCATTAATGTTTGGTTCCTCAATATCATTATTTATTTTCTAGGAACTTTTGATCAATAAAATTCAATAATTTACTCCTTAATCTAATATTGAAATTAATATTATTGTTTAGGATTTAATACTATTGGTTAAATTTAATCCTTCATAAAAACTATTTTATGGGAAATGTTTTAACTAATATGTATATATTATATTTTCAATTATATATGTATATATTATGTTTGTAAAAATGTATAAAATTATATATGAATATATTGTATGGAATAGAATTTGATAATTTTAATTTTACACTTTATAATGAATTATAATGATGTTTTGCATTAAATTATCATGGATATGGAATATGTAATGTACTATAAATATTTACCATTTGTAAAAACGTCTGTATAAAAATTCACACAATGTATATTAATTTCATTAATTTTCTTTCATGTTATGACATATTTTTAACAATTATTGAAAGGAGTTAATCTATATAGTTTGTTTTCAATTCATAACTCATAAAATGAAAAAAACATAAATGGATGGAAATATTAGTACATAATTGTGATCATTGGACATGTATTTTCATTAAATGATATTATTATTATAGGGAATACATTTTACATTTTATATTAATCCATCAGACATTTTTTTTCTTTACAGATCCACCAAGAGGTCATGTACTCCTATGGAAATTTACTTTAAGGGAACAATGCCCCAACAAATGTGGTCTTAGAGCTCCCTAACAAATTCTATTCGTCGTTACAAATGATTTGAAATTTATGAAATTTTGATAAATTGAATTTTATTTCATATTATTATATCTATTAATAAGAAATATATATTTACTTATAGGATTCCATATATCCTTTTTAAAACATAAATGTTTAATCATGTTACATACCTATATATATTAACTAAAACATGATTTTATTTCATTTAGTTAAAATAGGCATGACCAGGTTTATATTATAATTGTTTCATATAGATTACATGATGGGATCATATTAAACATATCTTTCTCACACCATACATACACTATTTTAATGTATGTATAATTTTATTTTTTAAATTCGATAAAGTAAATTTTTTATATATAGATAGTGGATTCGATTTATCTACATTGTGTTTTTGGTTAGTTGATGTTAAAGAGAATATTCACTCAATTATCATGGGGAGAAGGGCATCAAGTGTTATTTTTGGTCTTCCATCCATTATGATTATGTATTTGTTAGTCACTATTGTATATCTCCTAATCAACTACCCATCACCTATTATCCTTTTTGTTACCATTGGAGTATGGGATATTTTATGTATATATATATGTTAAATGTGGATGGTTATTGATCAATATTTTATTCTTAATATTATTTTTGGTTTTTATTTGATTAATAATTTTTTATTATTTTATTATTGAAAATCAATTAATTTTGAAACTGTATATTTAAATGGATAAAATACCAACATATGTAATGTTCATGATTCATTATTCAGACAAAAAATTATAAATATTTTTTTCTAATTATCCAAAATCATTTCCAACAAAGTGTCATGTATGCCATATCACTGGTTTCTATCCCATGGTGATCAATAACCCCCTACTAGCATTATACTGGGCTTGATTAGGTTCGATGATATAATATACTAGGTTGGTTCATTCTGAATACATAATTTTTCATGATGGAAATAAGGTAATTTTTTTATGTAATTTCATCTCATCCTATTGTATATATGTTATCATTTTTATTTACCAATAATTTCAGATTACATTATAAATTTGTTATGATATATAAATTTTTATTAAATTTTTTAGAGTTACCCCACTTCATAAGTGGTTTATTCTTACAATATAGAGTGTCCAATAAATAAGAAAAAGAAAATTTTAAATCAATGTCTCACATTAAAATGATATGTTTCTAATTCCTGTTATCTGGCCGTATAATTAATCTTTTAAAATTACCTATCAACAATCCACTAATTTTATCTTCTGGAGTCAATAATATCACTAATCATGTATTAGTGAAAATATTGATCATGTGTCATGTGTTACATCTAATGTAACTCATACCTTCCTTTTTAATTTTATATAAAGATTGATTTTTCTTCAAAAATTGTTTTCGGCCTAAATTTTTTTACGTAGAACATTAGGCACTCAAACTTGATTCAAACTTATATATTATAGAGTGTCCATTTCCATTAAAATATATTCTATTATATTATCATATTTTTATCAATTACTAATATTCCATATTGAATTTAAATTCCCTATGGTTAGTAATGAGTACAAAAAGTGTAACAGTATGTTTGGGGTTATTTTATTTCCTAATGTTTTTGAAGGAATTCTTTTTTATTTAATTATTATTATAAAATACATGATTCAAACATTGATTGTAAAAAATTAGGGATATTGTGTATGTTATGTTATAATTATATAAGGATTAATGTGTCTTATTGAAACATTCTATATAAATATTATTTTAGTCACTTTTGAGTAATCAGTGAGAGGTACATGAATAGAAAATATATTACAAATTTTTGTAAAAAGATATGAATAATTTTTACATTAGAGTTCCATGTTATCTCTATCCAATTGATAATTATTCTATATTAGTTTTTATGTTTCTTACTAAATAAATATTGTGTTATGTTATTTTCTTCATATATGTAGGATCCTAAAATTTCCTTTTGAAATAATAAAGTTTAAAAATACAATGTTTGGGCATTAATATCTGCAGTGATGAGTCAAATTACATTATATTATGTGGTTATTGATGATATTATAGATATTTTATAACTATCATTGAACAATAGTCCAAAATCGAATGATTAGTCATAATTAGTCATATAGGTGTCTATTGACTGTATTATCTTTAAACATTTACATCTAATATATTTTCTCTTCATTTTATTCTTCTTTAGGATCCATGAAAAACATAGTTCCATATGTCCTGGTTTTGTTCATTTATTTCATTTGAAATCATTTTATCTCAATTTCATGAAATTTTTTTGATATATCATGCATGTATTTTTATTTATTTGAATTTTTTCATGCTCATCTATAGGAAAACATCATTCCAAGGCAGTTTACTAGTTAAATGTATTTTTCACTAATTTTTATTTTCATAAATTAATTTTTATGAATTATATATATATATATGATACACATTCATTTTATGATTTTCTTAATTTTATAAATTTATTATGATGAATTTTATATAGTAATAGAGATCAAATTAATTGGTTAACCATCATAAAAATAACATTTTTACTATCAAATATTCTTGTTTCTAAATAATCGCATTCTATAAGAAGTATTTTTATTAATATATTAAGAATATTTCTTAACATCAATTTATACCTATTTATTTAGTCATGAAATCATTGATTCATGTTAGTAAAATTTTCTCCTAAAAATAAATAATATATTCGATATATATCATTAAGAATCACTCATATTTTTTCTACTAAAATAGTGTATTATAGTGAGTAATATAAAGATACTTTCAAGTATCATTGAATGATACAAAAAATTTTTTACAAGAATTTTAAATCAGTTTTGTAGAATAATATAATGATTAATTATTATATTAATTAATAAATATAATTTTTTTACTATATAATAATTAATATTGAATTCCATCTATAAGTTAGTTTATGGGAAGATTAAAATGTTATATCATATTAAAAATATTATCTCATATAATGAAGGTTCAAGATGGAGATTAATTTTAAATTTTAAATACTAAATCCTCTTAAATATATTTAAAAGAATGCATTGTTAAAATAAAAAATCTGAGTGTAGTGGATTAAAATAGTTAATTAAAGAAAATTTTAAAAATAGACAATATTTATTGAAAAAAAATTAAATAGAATGAATAATGATAATAGATGTTTGTAAATTTGTTTTGGGTGATAAATACCCAATATAATATAATCAATATATATTAAGGATAGTCGTGTTACTAACCCCTTATCTTAATTACATTTATCCTTAATAATGAGAAATATCTTCTTCCTAAATCTGGTGAGTTAACATAGTCTGTACATGTAGTAATTTATTTTTTAGAATGGATGATCAAATTCTAAAACAAATAACATTCTCAAAAAAATTTAATTCATATATTCAATAAAAATATTTACAATTGTGTTTTATTATGATATTTTTATGTTCAGTTCCATGAAATATTTATACAAAATATTATAAAAAATAATCAAAAACTATTATGCTCTTTATATGTGATAAGTAAATCCATTAATATTCATGATAAACTATGAATGATTGTTTAATATGTATCTAAATTTTACTACATGATTTATTGTTTTAAATGTAAAAGAACCCCTCAATTCCATTTAATGAATCAATGTTTGAATATTGGATGATATGAAGACTATGAAATTGAAAAAGTGTCTTCAATAATCTATTTTTCATTTTAAGAATCTTGTGGGAAATTATAAACTAACTTCATTCATTGTTCAAATAGTACTTAAAATATATGAATAATTTTTGGTGAAAATATTATTGATCAACCCAATTTAATTTATATCAACTTTATTAAATTTTTAATAAATCATTTTAGATGTTTTCGTTCAATTCTTTAGTTTTGTGTTCACTATCATATTTTATTGAAATTTCTTATAGGACAAACATAATTTTATTGAACTCCAATAGATTTATTTACCATTTCTTATATTCCTCCCAAATATTATTTTCAAATTATTTTATAATAATATTGGAATATTTATTTACGATTAATCTTATAGTTAATTCTAATGAACTTTATGAAAACATTTATTCAATGTATTACTTTATTTTAATCATCTAAATATTATATCATAATATTTTTTTTAATAAATTACTAAGCAGCAATGTCATTTGGTGTGGTAAAAAATCAAATGGAAATGGGGAATGATTATAAATACTCTATATGGATGGATTATAATAACTATTTGATATATGTGGAACTTGTTTTTTAGGAAAAATTATAAGATTGGAAGTTATTAGAAATGTTGAATGTGTTATTGGAACATTTTATTAAATAAATAGCGATATATGCAGTCCAATGAGCTCAAAAATAGTTGGTTATTATATATACATTGTATTATTTTAAATTTTAATTTAGCCAGTATGGTTATGTGTTTCATCTGAAGAATAAGATTTAATTTCATTAAATTCAAAATGTGTTCAATAATTAAGTACAATGCCAACATAGCAAGATTATTATGATACTTCAATCAAACTAAGATAGAGAATACTTATGTCATCTGTTTATTGACTGCCTAAGATAATTTTGAATAATTTCACAACATATAATTACAAGGAATCCCCAATAGAACGGTGTATCAAAAATAATGAATCATACCAGGTTATACATAATTTTATAATTTATCAATTGATTTGAAGATTCTATATTTTTCTGTGGTTATTATCTTAAAATGGTATTAATACTACATAAATGATTTCATTATATTAGATACGGAATCGAAACCATATCAATGTATCATTAATGTAATTTTTTCGTTTTAAAGCTTATGTGATGAATAATTATTAATTATTATTATAATTAAATATATAATATTTATTTCTTGGATAAACCATGGAATGAAAATTTTATTTTTTCACTATCTATATTTTAATAAATTGGTTATGTCTTAATAAAGAGTATTTCATAAAAAATTAATATATTTAAAATGTAAAACAATAGATGAAAAATAAAATTAGTGAAATTCATGTACAAGAAAAAAATAATGATTGTAAGTAATAGATATGATATTCTTCCATAATAAGTAATGTAAAATAAAATGACTCAGACATTATAATAGACTTTTCGTTATTTTCTAATTCATTAGTGCTTAACTGATATATACATTTCATAGAGAATGATGAAATGGTTAAATAATTTCAAGATGAGTCGAACACCTATCAAGAAAATATTTACTATTATAATTCTTATAAATGAGGGAGGTCATGAAATATAGAATAGGCATCTTATAAATAAATGAAACATTAAAAATAATCCAATCATGAATAGGGTAAATCCTATATGGTATAAGTGAATAATATAAAACACTTTTGAGTGATTTTTCCGTCCTAAATTTTAAATATTTATTTCTAAAAACACTATTTAGGGAAAGTGAGAAACCCAAAAAGATTACAAGGAATCCACATTCAAACATCAAAATATATTACCAAAAAATTCCAAAAAAGCTTTAAGGAGTTTGAATTATTCTACATATGTATGCTTCTTGAGAGAGATGTTACAATCATGTCTGGATCATCTTTTACGAGGTCCTCGTAATGGAAGGCCAACCTATCCTAGGTCTGAATGTATTGTAACAGATTTAATTTCCCTTTGTTGATTCAACAAAACATAATCCGGTCTTTCATGTTGATATAATCAACTTTTACATCATTAAGATCGACTCAAGTTGTTATCTCATTAATTATATCAACCACCAACATTTTAACATTAATTTTACAATACTTATTCCCTATATCTTCCTCATAATGTTGTAGACGTTTTAGTTCAACATCCTTCCTTGCCTCTTCTTGGACACAATCAGATTCTATCTGATTGAACAACTAGTTTGGATCTTCTATAATTTCACATGTAGACTCCTCATCCTTATCACTAGAAACCTCCATCTAACTAGGAGGTATTGATGTAATTCATGAGATTTATTGGAATATTGCACATGCTCCCTAAAATAAATACCCTTGCTAGCTGCATGAGTAGTCATTGATTTTTTGGAGGTATGAATAATCTTTTCGAGTCTTTTTCATTCTCCCCACATTATCCAAATAGTATAAAACATTAATTATTGTTAGATTCCCTTTAAACAATCAATTATATGAGAAAAAATTTAGATTCCCATCCTACTCATACTTCTAATGTGATTGGGGGGGTGGCTCAACAGGTAAATCCTTTTTCTAAAGATTTCTCTATAGGGGATGGACCAATCTTTTTGGTCTGAATGTATCTCTTCTTTTTACATAATCATTGTTCCTATATCGTATTCATTGTATTTTACAAACAACAAAACATGCTTTGTAGGAGGAGAAATTTGATATCTGTTGGGACTAGAAGAATATTCTATGTCTTTCAACGAGAAGAGCCAACTTTATGTCTTGTTATGTGAACCTCGTGGATTGTTCTATGGTTCTAGGAACAAGAATAAGCCTCTATGAATTATCATCCCCCCTTCAGCAGAAACAAGGTTTTCACTTATATTATCATCAAAAAATCCCATCCTCACCCTTGAGGATAGATATTCAATAGCCACGTAATACATAATCATCTAACTACCTGTTAGATCAACATCAAGAACCATGTTTGGAGGTACTGATCCAGGCCTACAAACATATATTAGGTGACCTAGACAAGAAAAAGTGGTGAAATCTTTTATCCAATACTCGAAGTACACATATTATTTAAACTAGTATTCATGTTCAATATCAATCTTTATAATATCATTTGATGGTTTGGAAACATCAATTTCTATAACTATGTGAGTATTAATCAGATGGAAAAGGGATCGAGATCTATAATCAAATCATGCAAATATACCTACCATTTTTAAAAGCATCGAATTAATTGATAAATAATTAAATTTTCTCACGATAAATCTATTCAAATATGTGGATTTCAAAAAACCTGATTATTTCTCTAATCTCAATGGTTTTTATATGATATGAAATATTTAATACTCCATTTATTTATTGAATTAAGAATCTTGATGTTGGAATATATATTTTGATGATACAATAAAATAATTTGTTTCGTAAATCTATTAATGGGTATGTTAATATAATAAGTATACTCATAGAATAATTATATATTCTTTGTGTAAATCCCCATCATTTTATTTCCCATCAAATAAATTAAATTTCTTGAATTACTGGAAATACATGAAACCCCAAGTATAAATGAACTTTAATTAAATATATGGTTTTAATGTAGCAATTTTACTTTCGAAATGACGAGTAATGATTTTATCTTAAAAAAATATGTAGAATGGTTTTAGATAAAGCAACTATATCAGTAAAAAATTATGAAATTGTTAGTAATGTCATTATGTGATTTGGAAATACATTTAATGCTCAATAAAATAACACTTTTTTTTGAGAAATGAATATAATTATTTTATTACAACATTTTAAAATATATTTTTATTAATTTATTGAATTTTCTTTCTCCAAATATAAAAATTATATATGATTATTTGTTGCGGAATTTTGTAAAAATATTTATTTTTCATGAATATAGAAAAATATTAATTTTTATGTAAAACTATATATCCATTTAATTAATATTCAAAGATAAATTATTTTTTTGAATTGATATAAATAAAAAATTTGTTAATATATATTATTAATAAAAATATATATGTACATATTATTTTTTATTTGGTTTTTAGGAATAATTTCTTTTTATACGTAAGAAACAGTTTTACTGGGGTACATTTTTTCATCACATTTTGTATGTCATATTCTAAAATAAATTCATTCATTGAATTATTTCTAATTTGAAAAAATGTTTTCCATATATTCAATAAACTTATAGAAATTTAATAATTAGTTCGCTTTCATTGTTTGTCATAAGTAACGTTAAAAAAATCTCATCGCAATTAAACTTAAAGAAAATTTAAAAAGGGTTATACCTGAAGATAAGGATAATTTGGAATGTTATACTTATCAATGCCCTGTTTAGTATCCATATTTTGATGTCAAAGTATCCAACCTAATAATATCTATCCATTTAATATAAATTGTTTTATGTATGGAAGTATTATATTTTAATCTTTTATGAAATTATCTAAGTGGCATTTCCCCTACATATAAAAATTTTCCCCTCCATTTTCTTCATTACACTAATTTTATCCATATTTATCTTAATAACCTTATATTTTATCTACTAAACATACATATAAATCAATTACTGGATCTGTTATTCTTAAAATAAAATTCCTTAGTCCTGTAAGAAAGGATATAAAGGAGACCTACAAAATTAGAAGTAATCATCCTACCCAACCACTTTCAAGTTATTTAGTCAACTATTCCATATAATTATATGGTACTTAAAATATCATAATAAATTAATTATTTTAAATATACATATATTTTATTATATTTAGGTATCTACCCCTATTCATCCTTTTTTTCATAAAATGGAATGAAAAGTTATCAGTCGTTCATATGTGTAGACTACTACAACTATATACAGATATAATTTTACACCTATGGAACTTTCATGGATCATTGTTATGATCATTTTAATTTTTTTATATGATATTTTTTACATTATTGATATTTTTATATTATAATTTCAAATATACCTTCTTACCATCTAATATATTAGAAAATGATAATTTCACTCATGCGTACATGTAGTTTACGAACTCCATAATGAAATGTGAATCATTATTCATTTTTGTTTTAAAAGGATGGTTACAATGACATATTTTATTATTATAAATCATATGTAAGATATAAATTTTTTTGATGAATTGTAATTATTATTTAAAATTCCTTATTTTTATCAGTTAAAAACTGAAAATATCATACATAGGTACAAAAAAATCGTCTCCAAGAACGGCGATGTTAATTTATTTGCATATGAATTTATTGGAGGAATATAAATACATACATATATATATATATATTAAAAATATATTATATCTATATCATGATTAAAATTAAATATATGATTGAACCATGATCAAAGAACAATTATTAGAAAAACAAAACCAAAATTCTTATAAAAATGAAATTGTTAACTCCCAAAGATGATGCCAATAATAAATACTTATTAATATATAAATGTTTAGATGTCATGTGTATATCAGATATGGTTTTCTAATTATATAAATTACTCTATTATATAATAATAATAAAAATTATTATAAAATATTCAAAAATCATTTTCAAAATAAGATAAATCAGGGTATGGGATTTAAGTAATAATATATTTAATTATCGAGATTGGTTATGAATAAGTTTTTTATTAGGAAATTTTATGAATATCCTCTAAATAATCCCATTAAATTTATTAACAATGGAATATTTATTTATATTTCATGTTTTCCATTCATTTTCTTATTTTAAGAGGTTGATAAAATGATGTATTTTTTTATTGAAAAAAATATATTATTTATCATTACTCGAAAGCAATTTTTCGTCTATTCTTATGTTTTATAAAAATGTTTTCATGAATTTTTTTAATATATGATATGATTTTTAAAATTAATTTATACATATGATTGAATATTTTTAAAATGTTTTTAAATAAATTTTCTTGTTATTTTTTTATTAGATACTTTTGAGATTATAACAAAAATTTGAATTGAATTTGTTTTCCTACATAAATTAAAATATTGAAATTTCATAAATTCATTTAATATAAATGATTTTTTGACTACCAATACTAGTTTTTAATGTTCCTTTCAATGAAACTTATTTCGTTTATATTTTAGAAATAATCTTGTTTTAAATTAATTTATTTCTAAGTGGAAAGTTTATTTTTCTAGAGAAATTTTCCATTGATCTTGTAGATAAATTTTCATCTATGATAAAATCTTTTTGTGTTACATAATATTTACTTGGTATATTATCAAATGATAAAATCCACTATCATTCTATTGATGTATTTTGATGATGACTATTTAAGGATGATTCTTTGAACATGCTTTTACCAGGGGTCAATCATGTTATTATGAAACCTTTTGGTAGATCATTTATTTTCCATGTGTTATACTATGATAAAATTATGAATTTTTTATGAAACCAATTTACATTCCATGGGTTTTGTATAAGTGATTTTTATTGATATAATAGGGAAATAGGGTGTTTTTGTTATACGACAAGTGAGCCTCGAATAATATAGCCCGATAATGTATTTTGTAAAGATGGATATCTCTAAAGATAATAATATTTATAATGGGCTATGTACCTTGATCAGTATGTACTTTTTCTACTATGATAGTCATGGGAGAAAACATTGACTGTGGATAGGGTGGAATAATTAGTGAACCCAATCAACTATGATAATATTGTAACTAATCCATGAATAATTAAATTATATTACACTCTTAGATGTATTCCACTAAATCAAGTCTTATTCCAATGTAATGATCTCATGGATCATGTTCATTGATTAAATTATGATTCGTGTCTAATGAAATTCCTAGAATCATATATTTAATAAAGATTGGGATCTATTATTTGAAGGTTATGGTTTTTTAATGTTAATATCATGTTGTCTAACACTTTATTCTCATGTTATTTTTAATTTATCATTGATATCTACCTTATTTAACCTTATTGAGAATTTTAGATCAGCCTTTATTATGTTTCCTTTATTATTGATATGAAGATAATTTCCAGTCACGATATTTCTATGAATGGTTATTTTTATGAATAAATTTGTGAGAGATGATTTAGATATCTTATACATATTTACTATAGGCATCCAGTTTTTGAAAGACAGTAAGGATTTGTGATTATATTGGTGATTGTAATGTTATGTATAGACTATTATTTTAATATGATATAATATTTATGTATAAAAATTATTTGTAGTTTTAGTGTTTATCATAGTAGGTTTTGTTCAAATCTTGATATTTCGATACATAACATTTAAAAAAAACTATGGATAATTCTATACATAGAATAAATACCTAATGTCTATGTATGGTAGATATATGTTGTTTTAACAGCAATACATCCTTGTCTAGATGGTAAATTTTGATGTTGTTCTTAAAATAGATGGATCTCGGGGAAAATTCCTTGAAAATATATGTGGAGTATATCATGAACACCATTCTACTACATGTTGAGTTTTCAATTATTGGTAACCTAGTTTGAAACTCTCTAGGGATACTCTTTGGTTAACCCTCATTTTTGTTATGGACGATTATGAATTATTTGAATAGATTATGACCATGATCTCTATAGGTTAAACATATGGTTTCATAGATTTAAATGAAGGATTAATGATTCTGGAATCCAATGAATCATTTTTCATGATGGATCACTCAGATTAAAAATGGTTAATGATCATGACAACCATTTTGGTTTTACAGTGTGATTAAATATTTAATGATGTAGTTGAGATGGTAACAATTACGAAAAAAATATTTAATTACCCAATTTGAGTACATTTATTTGAATTCCTATATATCATGAAAATATCAAGGAATGAACATTAATATCCTTGATGATTATATTTTTAATTAAATTTCAAAACCCATAATGGTACGATGATCACATCTAAAGTCTATTATTCTTATATGATTCATGTTTTTTGGAATGTATATATAAAAAATATCAATATTATTCCTCTAGATTGATTAGATTTTATTTTAGGAATTGACTATATTTCTTTACATGATGACCACATTGATTTTAAGGAAGGGAAATAACATTTTACATTAATATAGAACACATGATCATTTATCAATGTGAAGAATAAAAATAAACTCCAAATTTAAATTACATATAATATATGTTTATTGATCCTTCAGGAATATGTTTGATGGATGGTCGGTGCTAGCACCAGTGTTGGGATCCAATAAAGGTGTACATGAGAAATAGAATCATTAGTGAGAGAATATATGAATTCTTATTTTTTACAACATAAGAATGGTGGGAATATGTATTTGTAACTAGGGAGAGATCAAGAGATGGAATTGATAGTAGGTGGATGGGATGGATAGATTATAGAAACACATTATAGGTTTGGAATGAAATTCAGAAAAAAAAATTGGGCCTACAAGCCTTGGGTTCTTTGGAACATGTATCAGAAATTGTGGATTGGGCCTATGGGCCATGTTGTGAGTTCCCTCTCAAACTACATAAAAAATGAGTGAATTACCCCATACAAAGCGGGAAAACACCATAACTATTACAAATTTGGCATAAAATTAATTCATGTTGTATAGAGGTTTAATAATGTCCTTTGAGAAGTTTTTCCTATTATTCCTACAAATCATGATTTTAATACTGGAAAAAAACTCATACTTTATTTTATACCCATTTCAATGTCTATATATATATTGGACTAAATTTATTTTTAGGAATTAATGTAGAAAATATATGAGAATATTTTTAAGCGATTCATTATACTAAAGCATCATCATATAATTCACTTATTCATTTTGTTAATATGAAATATGGATTAATGCGGCTTTACATTGAATATTTGGATCTAAATAATATTAAAATCAAGAATATATATTTTCCCCCACATATTGATGATTTTTTGGATCAATAATGAGCATCTCAATAATTTTTCAATATTGATCTTTGATCTATATACAATTAGCTCACGTTCAAAAAGGAAGGTATACATAATAAATCCATTCATATGAGTTATGTAAACTATGATTTTAGAGTTATTCTATTAGATAATTATAATTCCACGTCTATCTACATGTGTGTTGGCACTAAAATCCATCCCTTGGAAAAAATAAGCAAAGACAACCAAAAAAGTCTCCAACAATTCTGTTATGCAATGTAGCATCGCAATGCCCTCAAACACTATGTACTCTACCTTGTGGAGGCCCTCTCTGCACCCAGTATATTTAAAATTTATTGATGACTCCACTGTTATGAAAACATGAGAGAAGCCAGAATCCTCTATGATCACTGCAGAGAAGAGTGATGGTCGAATCTGCTATTATGAGAAACATGGTGGAGTCTGCCACTGGGTACAGAGTGTAAATTAATTTTCAGAGAATCCTCAACCTTTTGCACCCACTTGACACATATAAATACTTGGATCCCCCACCCCAAAAGGAGGGGAACCGTACCATTCACCATATGAGATCTCAAATTGTGAAACATCATTTTCTATGTGAACCATCAAAAAACGAATCATCTAAGGTACCTAGGAATTTATAAATCCCATAACCTTTACACAAGATTACCCTATCTTCCGGGAGGGATCCCCTTTGAAGATCGTATGGGTCGTCACAAACAAAGAAGAACCCTTTGGGTACTCAATACTTCGCAAAGCACCCAAGCTTCATGAAAGACCCTCCAAGACCATGTGTACTGCATTCTTAGAAAGGGACACTATGTTCCGTAATGTTTTACTCTTTATGAAGCTGTATAATCTATGAGCCCTTATGTGATGTAAGGATGTGAGTTCATGGATCCCATGTGCTCTTTGAGCCACTATGTTATGTGGTTCCCAATGCTCTATGATCCCCTATTCTCTTTGATATGATGATCTATACAAACCCCTATTCTCTATGACCCCACATGCTCTATGGGATAGTGTTCTCTACAAGAATATGAGCTCTACAAATCTCTGTGATTTTCTTGCCTAAGATCTCTACAAATTGACATTCTATGTGATCCCATATGATCTGAGATCCCCTAATTTTGGTTAATCCCCTCTCTTTGAGGACTCTTGTTTCTCTAATCATTCCCTCGTGCATCTCACAAGGTTTGTACTAAGTGTTTTCAGTGTCCCTTGGGAGGTGCCTCATGTTGGATTGATTTTATTCATACATATTCGCATATGAATTCGAATGGTTGTTTCTTCTTCACTATACCTTATAATATGATCCCCTCAATGGATCACTCCACAACCCCATCTCTATATGGAATTACTGATGCCTTCCCTTCACCAATGGTTATAGTGTGAAAATTATGTATGTCCTAGTGGTGAGGAGTGAATCCTCACCGTTCCATATAAAGGATATTAATATTCCGTATACAAATTTCCACAATACATGATGTTAAAATTTGACCACCTTATAAGCTACATGTATAGTGAGGAAATTGAAATGGATGGGCACCAACGCCTTCTCACTATGCTCTCCCTTTGGCCTTTGTCTCCAAGAGCACCTCAGGATGTACTTGCATATGCCCCGAAATTCTTTTATGGGATGTTTCATGCAAGATGTCCATATCATCCTCATGCATTTGGAAACCCTCCATTCATATCAGACCTCCCTAATAGATTGATTCCCAATTTTACTCACCAAGGACACAGACCATGTGTAATCCCCACTCCATTCCTTACAAAAACAACGTTCACGATGTGATTATCATGTCATTATTTCCTCTTTTTTATCACACAAAGCATGAATCACATGGGATTAGATAAATAATTGACAATGAAATCCTCTTTGTGACTGCTTATTTTTTAATCCCAAACCCCCATATCTGAACTTTATGTACATTAAACATTTACCTTTTTTGTAAGGAACATAGTAATCCTCCCTAAAGTTCAAGCCCATCATCCACCAATCCTAAAAAATTCACGCCCTCTCACCCTCATTCTTCATGATGTAAAATTGTATGCCCCTTTTATCCAACATGATGTTAATATTTTGGAATTCAAACTACATGGGTTTTGACCCATGTCTCCTTGACCAGGTACATAATAAGTCTCCTTGATATTCAACCCCAAACACTTGTAATCATCTGTGGGACCTTTATTGGGACCCACATCCTCGGTCCACCACTAAGTAGTTTCTAACTATTTCCTAGAAATAATTCCTTGAATATTCTCCAAACTCAATCCACACTCCTCACTCCAAGAGTGTCCCTATTGGGATGGGATTCTAATAAAATTTAATCATCGTCATGTTGTTGGGTTGTTGTCCTATGTGTGCACCCCATTATTGTGTCCCCCCATATCCGAACTAAGAGGACACTAATACATTCCCTTTTTTAGAAAGGTTTATAAGAACCCTTCCTGATGTTCATTTCAATCACTCATGTCCCATACTGGTCTTCCAATTGAACCATTGTGTTTGGGGAAGGTCGTGCCCCAACCTGGAGGTTCTACTTCCTTCAGATACCATCCATGTGTCTATCCCCATGATCTGCCTCATTAGGTGACTCATTACCCCATTTCAATAACTACATGGACTACGAACCCCTATAATGGGGATATGTTGGAATCATATTCGAGGATCCAGACCAATACAGTAACCTTTACACCTATCCTTGGATCCTTTCCCATTCATTATATCCTTCGACACTACATCCATATCCATCTTGATTCCACCCAAGATACCACATCCTGGTGAAATCATGCCATCCATTCTAGAAACTAACCATGTGTAAGACCCATTAATTTCATTCCCCCAATGTAACACCTGGGCCGCTAACCATGTGTTAGCCACATCATGCATTTGGGTTATTGTCTATTGCGAACACTCTGATCCCATGATCCATCCTCTGAAACTACTTGGCTTTTGATCCTTGTATTCTATAAACGGTCTGTAGGAGGCCTCAATGAGGGTCAATCCCATAAATTTTTAATCCTTGGTGTCCTCTTTTTCGGGATTCAATCATCCTATGATCCGCCCCTTTGAGGTATCCAGATCAGCCTCCATAGTGTGATATATTCTCTTTATGGGATGCACCACCCTAGATCCGTTTCCATTTGGATTCATGATCATCACATCTAGTAATCCTCCCATGTGCTCCCTCCAAGGGTTGTACCCATCTTAACCACTCCCATCACTATTCTGATCAGTCTGATCTATCTCAACTTGAAATTAAAAATGTGGTATACACCTTGATAAACATGGGATGCTAATGAAACCCTCGTAGATACTCCTATGGAATAAAGTTCTACACAATCTACTTGGGATGCCTCGGTCTTATTCACCCTCGAGAATCCATATCATAAGGGAATGAAGTCTTGGTGTATCAGTGTTTCAGCATCAAGACATGCTAGTGATGCCCAATGTGACTTCTCTGCTGACCCATGTTTTCTATCATGACTTAACCACATGGAATGTCCTAACAGAAGTAGTGTAATTAACCTGTGTCAACAATGGTATGGTACCAAGATGATATTCATGAACAACATCATTATCTCTAAGGGGGACTCTAAATAAATGATAAATTCCATGGAATAATTAATGGAAGGAGATTCTGACATCCCATCACCCCCTTTTGATCAAGGATAAAATGTAGCTGAATAAGCCATGGATGTTTCTCTCCTTTGGAAAGTAGGAATGCAGGGAAATGGATATCACGTCCACATAGATGGATGTATTCACTAGTGAAATCATTAGAAATAGAAATGTTGATTGTAAAATAGAATTATTATCTTAAATATGGATATTACTTGTATTCGTGATATCATCATATAAGTTTGTCACTAGATCTAGTTATCTAGCACCTGGTCCCACCATGAAAATAGTGGGACTAACTTGAATCACCCTATCATTCAGGGAAGTAGATCATTGATAATCCTAGTTAGTGACATTGTCACTAACGATCATTCAATTCAGTCGTAGATGATTGAATGACCCTGTGGAAGTGGGAATTGATTTCCTACTATCTGTACAGATGGATGAATTTTCGGACATGGAATTCCCACTATCTGTACAGATGGATTAATTTTCTGACATGTAGGACCCAAGATACAGCAATAGGAAATTGATCGCCTCACACCTACAGATGTACAAATTGGGGAAATGAAAACACGATAATCCAAACAACTCCATCTGTTCCGTAGAAAATTCCATAACCACAACTACTGGGCACCCAAGACCCATATCAAAAATTGAATTTATTCAAAGGAGTGTGACCAATAATCTTGTCCGTCAAGATAAACTGGAGGGGGTTATACTGACAAGGTAAATTGACCATCGAGACCTAGAGGATTCCTTGCCCAATTAGCACCGCCATCCCTAAGGATAGAATAGGTAGCTTCTACTCCCCACTCTAACATTCCACATCTTCTGGATCATATCCATATAGCTCTATTAAAATTCACTCACTTATGAGGAAGAATTAAAGGATATATGTGTCAGACTGTCCAGGACATCAGACAGGGAGCCACCAAGGAGGGGTCCCTCCCAACCACGCCAGCATTTCTATCCAATACTACATATTGATGAGATGGTGGTCTATAACCCTGGAAATATGGCCCTAGTTATTCTCAATAGACATCAATATAGGGTGCATTCTCTGGATGACATCCACCATAGGGCATCATATTCCATGGATCTAATAGTAGATCCACCACTAACACATATTATTGGACACCTATTTTTATCTTAGGTTCGGGGCACATCCCTATCCAAGATTAGGGATTCTTTCATCCCCAGTCCATTGTGAGGCCCCATCCATCTCAATAGCTGGTTGAGATGACCTCCCCAGTCAACGGTGCAGGCATCATCCATCACAGGCAGATCCACGATGATGAAGTCCAATATGGATGTCCTCCACATAACATTATCAGATAGAGTTTAGGTCCTCCCTACACTCACATCCAGCAAGGACGTTCCACCCATGCCACCATTATCAACTCCAATAGAAGCCCTCCATGTTTCATCAACACTTTGCAAAAATCTCCTCCTTGTGATCCTCATCTCAGGTATGAAAATTTACTTTTCCAACCATGTTATCAATGTGAGGATCCTCTTGGACCTTCCAGCTACATGCATGGGTTCCTCCCCATGTTCTCACAGACTATAGTGAAGGGCATCCCTGATTCATTAACAATCATCATGAAGGACATTCCCATAACTAGTATGGTCATAAAAAAGGCCATCCTCATACCACAACTACCTAAGCCCATCGACATGAAGGTCCACCCATGATAAGTATGAACAACAAGGAGGCCCTCTCCATGTGCATTCCAACTACAAAAAATTCCCTCGCTGTTAAAACACCCCTCAATCAATAAGGACCACCCCATGTTCCATTTTACTTTTTTCCTAGGAGCTCCTCAAACCATGGATTTCCAATGCGGAGGTCCTCCCTACTCTAGAACCAACCCTTGAGGAGGTCCTCCCCTTGTTAAAGTTCTCCCCTACCCATATAACTGCCCGAGGTAGGAGGCATGGTCGCCGCTGCTAGAGTAATATTCTTGAGAATCCTCAAACCACAATCAAACCCGTCTTCTTTTCAGATTCTAAAGAGTATTTCAATTTGATGATGGGGAATTCACCCCAATATGTTGTGTCGGAGGTTGTGGTAGGAACATGGCATATGAACCTAATCCTTATAGAAAGAGACGTCCACCATATCCGTACATCCCTCTGAAAATACATACAGGATGAGGAATATTTGGCCCCTTTCCATGGCATGGCTATACAATCCTCCTTATTATCAACAAGATCATTCTATACCACAACAAGATATCATGGGGTGTTGTTTTGTGGACAAATAAAGGATGAGTAATAGTGTGACCCACCATCAACGGCCGTAGTCCCTACATGAGAATCAGTGGTCATTTGATAATATTAATGGTATGTTTTGGTGTGATCAGTACATTCTTCAGAAATCAACCCATGATGCTGTGTCTTGTCAACTAGTGCACCGTACTTTACAACTGTCAGTCTACCACTAAAATGATATTCTTCATTGTCTTTACTTTTCCAACAATCATATCCAATAAGAGAGTGGGGAAATCAAGGTCTAGATATCGATTCAGAGCATAGATGTTTGTACGACATTCTCACATTGGAAAATTTCAAAAAGATATTCTGGACTATTGCAATTACAAACTTCATCCTTCCAGAGTCCCATACCTAAGATGAGGATATGTGCTTCTTCCAAACATTAGGGACAACACATTTACATCTCCATAGTCATTAGTAAGCTTACCCCAAGATCCGAGAACACAATGACGAAATTATAAAGCAATGCCTCTTAGTCGAGTAGGCCACACTTCATTTCACCCAGCATCTTGCTTTGCCAAGATTTCATCATACCCTCCAGCATCAATGCGTACAGAGCTTCACTATAATTCACAAAGATATCAAGGAGGATTCCAACAGTGTATAGATCTATGGATGGGGGAAGTATGATGCCCTACATTTTAGTCCCATCCGGCACCAACCAGGTTCACCAAATGATATTGATGATATTCCCACGAGTGTCATCATAGTAAAGATGGTTGTTCTTGAGATAAACCCAGAAGGGGGCTCTGACAGAAGTCCCGGAGATTAAGTACATATCAATGGGGATTTATAACACCCAGAATATATTGAATGTGTCCATACTCTCCAACAAAGAAAATTTTTTAGCATTCGTACACCATCGATTCATTACCTCTAAGTCGAGACCCCAGAAAAGGAACAAAGAATATTGGGTCTATCAAACCCTATAACCATCTGGATCAGTGTAAAAGATGGAAGATGACCCTAAGAAGGTGGTGATGAATGAAAATATTTCTGAAAAAAAATATGGTTGATGAGATCCTAACCTACTAAGCCATAGAACATCAGCTAGATTATGGAAATCCATGACCCATTAAATAGGGGAAGGGGTAAAAAGAACATTTCCCCAGTGAGTTTTCATTGGGTCATCTTGACAACCATGAACATATAGACTAGGAAGAGGATGGTTATTATGGAAAGAGGAAACGATATGCATCACAAAGTCCACAAGAATTGTGAGGAATCCTTTATTAAGACCCGTCATATGTTCTTCCCCCCTTCCCAGGGAGTTTCCATTGCGTGATCTTGATAACCATGACCATAAAGACTAGGAAGAGGTTGGTGATTATGGAAAGAGGCTGTGATATGCATCACCAAGTCCACATGAATTGTGAGGAATCCATTATTAAGACCCATCACATGTTCTTCCCCCATTCCAAAACTCCCACTCTCCTCTCTATAGGTTGTTCCCACAACTCCTTGGGTAATTCCACCAGTCACCCCTGAGTCTCTAGGCCTGCTCGCCATGTTGAATTACCTTCCAACATTTTTATTGTTAGGGACACTCTTCATGATCAGTATCTTCATCCAGATGATCTGACGGTAGCACTTATTTCTTTCCACAAGTCCCTAGAAACTCTACTTTGGAAAATCCTACCAGATATAAAGTTGTATCAGGTAAGGTTAGATGATATGCCAGCACCCCTGAGTTTCTTCAATCCTACCATCACTTCCTTTAATGGGAAGAGTGTTCCAATATAGAATCTCGCACACTTTATTTCAAGGGGTGGAACCATGCTTGGAATTCAAGTGAAATAGGAGGCCACTATGCTCTGGTACTTAATACAGACACTGGAAGCCCCCACATTATTCTTGTATAACCATTTACTCATTAGGTCAACAGTCAGCTGGGAGGATATTCATTGGAAGTTACTCTACTAGGTTTGTTCCATAACCCAGGATACTAGAATTGTTGACCTCTTCATGTACAACCATAGGCCTAATGATCACGTCACTGCCTTTGTCACCAGGTGGAAAGACATCAAATATTCCATTGATATGCCACTAACCATGGAGTATCTATTAATGATGTGAATGAGAAATTGAATACTGAACATTACATATTCAAATCACATAGAACATTCAAGGTTGGTTTAATGATTTTGCAGACAAATATAAAAATTTAGAAGAAGGCTCGCATCAGGCCAAGCAAGAATTCCCATTTCCACTTATAACTCCCGAATGAAGAACCGATAAGGCTAAGAATATTGTTGTACAACAAATAGATGCCCCCAAGAAGCTGGAAGTATTACCAGTAGATCTACCTTTTTAGCCTTGTCGAGGTCCACCACCTCTGGCATCACCACGGGCTCAGAAAAACCCACCTAATAAATAACCGGTGAGCCCCGATTAATGCACACCCACCACTTAGGTGAGATAATCAGTTTCCATCTCCACGATAGGCTCTGCCTTCCCCCATCAGGTCCCGGTTTTGAGAGCTCCATTCCTAGATCAGAGGAACTAGACATACTCGTTTAATAAGTCTTAGGTTCCTAGTGACATATGAAGTTCCTAGGTCCGAAAAGTCATGTGTTTTCCAAATTTCCACAGTCCTGAAGAGGCGGATCTCATTGATCACCCCAATTACTACCAGTATCAGTACATCCTTGGAAACACCCTCTATCAGTTATATTTTTCGTAAATACTATTTCCATTACCATGTCGATAACAACATAGTAATGTTGGGTCTTACTTTTTATCATGTAGAATTTCTTTTTCAAAATCCTTCCTGTGAATGTGAGGGTTAATTGATGCAGGTTTCTAATAGAAGGTGACATAAATTCAAATACTCGATGGATTTCAATGTAGTCCCCCATGCCCATGGTATTAGCTGTGCCTGTTTGAATTGGCATGAGCCTTCATAATTCATAGTTCTACATTAAGATATTACATCTGCATCAACACCTCATCAGTCATCCTCTCAGGTTAGCATGAATTGACGAAGCAAGGTAAGATAATGGCCTCCACCTATGCCAAATCTGTCCCATAATATCACTGACTTCATGACACAAATGATGGGAATTTCTCCCCGAATTCATCCAACAATGGAGGATTCATCATTTTATGACTAGAGGTGCACTTTTGTCTATACAATTGAGCAGGTAAACCCTGACATGGTTCCCTGTGACAATGAGTGCCAAGAGAATCTTCATAATGTCCCCAGTCGACGCTAGCATCGATGGAGATATGTTTATATGAATCACCAGAATGCATTGGTCAATACATACTGCCTTGTCATTCATGTAACAATGATTGGATAGGAGGTCCAACAAAATTCTCAGCATGCCCAACATTCTCATCACATTTCATCAGATATTCCTCCACCAGAGTTTACAGTACATGATCAGGTAGGTCCACTATGACTATTCTATGATTCGTCACATTCTGTAATTAATGTACCTCCGTCATTTGGTGATCAACTGGTAGCCACTATATGTGGATCAACTAGTCAGTAGTGGGACATTCCCAGTACCATCCAAAATACATTGTTTAAACCAATAGTTCACATCATACCTCGTACCACCGAGCGACCTTCTTTCCGAAAAATTGTCTTCCTGTCATAGAAATATGATGTTCTCGTGAATATTTCAATCATTATTTTGAATCTCTCTATCCTCAAGGATGTCCATCTATCAGTAGATATGCATGTAGCCCTTGCAGAGACATTATGAAGCAGACAACAGTTTGAGATTAAAGTATCATTCAGAGAATCCTTTCATGTTATGATAGTCATACATTAAGAATATCAGCCCCTCATATCTTTCTTGGGAGAAGACTAAGGATCTCCAATATAAGTGAATGTCCTCCCACTGTACATCACTGGCCAGTTCAATGGCTTAGAGGCCACCACAATTTGGTTGATGTAGGATTTGGGATCAAACTTATCTTGACCTTGACACTGCATAACATGGGGCAGTATAAAACCGATTTGAGTCACTCTAACAAGATGATTCAAGCTTATGACTGGGCAATGCTGACATGAGTTGGAATGATCTTCCTTATTATCCAGCTCAATGGAATAATTTCTAGAACTGAGATCATAGTTTTCTCACAAGACACCTCATACATCATGTTGATTGGTAGTACATGGAACCACATACATGTGACAATCACTTCATCATATCACCAATTCCTTTTGTACTCCCTTAATGGTTGAGTTAGAGTACTCCAAGGTGTTGCATATCCCTTTGCCTCTTGGGAAGCATGTTACATGGATACTAAATACTATTATAGACTAGAAAATAAGATTCAAGAAAATGAGGTTGATATTGCTACAACTGTGACTGACCCATTGACAGACCGTGATGATGCTGACATTTTCTCGATTCACGGATTAGAGGCCACAACCCCAAACTTGGAGCTATGTTTTTTTGTCTCTAGTATATGGGAGAAGCACGTTTCCAAGTCTATGGGATGTCGTATGATAACCTAGTATTCCTATTCAAATTAGGCTTGGGTAATCCCAGAACCCCTACTCTTAAAAGGTATTGTGATGTTTACACCATGGAAATAACAATACATCATACTTGCTTAATTCACCGTGTTAGGTTAAACCGGCACATGATGACATGACAATATTGCTTCAATATTATTAAATGAGTTTTATTAGGTCAAAGGTCATATGGTATTAGATTGTTAACATTTGTGTCCCTGGATTCAGGACTGTAGGAGTACCATGATGAGGTTTCAACTGCTGTATAGGCTAGTACCATTGTCCCATCAAGATCGGTCAACTCAGAGGAGTTTCCTCCTACCTATGATCCTCTCATTTTGAATTAAGAAGAGTATTTTAAAGAATAAACTCATGTATTCAGTGTGGAAATATCTATTATGGTCAATGAATTGGTATAGGTGAACATTAGTACTGAGACGCATCCAAAACCAACATTGATCAGGGAAGCTATGCCGGAAGATGCAAAACAGCGATACATAGATTTCCCAAGGCACCATCATGATGTATTCTCTTGGAGTTATGATGAGATTAGAAGCATAAATCCTTAGGTATCCTTCCACCATCACGGTCTCCCAAAAAATCAACACGGATTCAAACAAACTCCTAGAAAGATGCACCCTTCTCATGGATCCATGGTCAATGCTGAGTTTGATAAGCTCTTTAAATGAAACTTCTCCATGGAGGTCTAATACCCTTTACATTTATCCAACATTGTTTCTATTAGTAAGAAGAAAAGACAGATCAGAGTCTGTATTGACTTCCATGATATCAACCATCATTGTCTGAAGGATGATTTCCCCCATCCTGTGATAGAACAGTTATTTGACCCCAATGATCATTTCTAGGCTCTCTCTGTCATGGATGGGTATACCGGATATAATCAAATCCAAATACACCTCGATGATGAAGATTATACTACCTTCAGGGAACCAAAAGGTACATTATGCTAACTGGTAATGCCTTTAAGTTTAATGAATATAGGTTCCACCTATCATAATCCCATTCAATGAATATTTAGAACAATCCTCAGGACACTGGTAGAATTCTATGTGGACAATTGAGTGGTAAAATCACACCAGTATCAGGACCATCTCATGGATCTGGAGAATTTGTTTGGATTCCTCCATTCCAGCAATATAAATATGTACACCATGATGTGTTCAATTGGGGTCATTCAAGAAATCTTTCTTAGCTTTATTTTTTGGTATATGGGAAATGAGATTGACCTGGAAATGGTCAAGTCCATCAGACAGATGTATCCTCTAAGAAATATTTTGGATCTCCGAGTCATTCGAGGAAAAATAGCCTTTAAATTCCGATTAATCGGGAATTTGGATGGAATTTTTAGGACCTTTTCCTAAATCATAATGAAAGGTGTCGAGTATCAATGGGATGAGGAGTGTCAGATTTCCATTAAGGAAATCATGTAGTACCTTCAACAGCCACATGTTCTATTACTGATAATTTCCAGAAAGCTGTTGGTCCTATATATAACTTCTATTGAAAGGTCCATTAGTTCCCTTCACACATATAAGAATAATTAACGAATATTGAATATTTTATACTATTTTAGTTGCATGATCCATGATGTGGATACTGTATATTACTCTATAAAGAAGATCTACATTATGTTGGTATTCACAATTTAGAAATTTTGAAATTTCTTATTGTACCATGAGATACAGCTAGTGTCCCAAGTGCACCCACTGAAGTAAATTCTGAACCACCAACATGATGATAGGAAATCTAGCTTGGTGGGTAGTTATCCATCAATAGTTTGAAATCATGTTTGTCTCCCATAAGGATACCAAGGGACATTAATTTGTAGAATCTATTTCTACCCATCCATCCCCCGCAGAGCAGTCTCTGGATTTTGACATTCCAGATGAGGCAATCCTCTTAGTGGACCAAGACATTCCGTGTTAGAAAATTCACTTTGATGGTGATTCCAAATACATACTAGTCGGAGACTCCATGATCATAGACTCAATATAGAGGACTTGGTTATCGTCTTCTTCATGCCTACACAAGTTGTCATACCCTATTCATTCCAATTGTCAGAAGGTTGTACCAATAATGATGTAGAGTACCAATATCTCATTATTGGTTTGAAGATGACCCTCAAGATTGATGTTCCCCACTTGAATGAGAAAGGGGACTCTGAACCGATCATCATGTAGTTCAATGGTGAGTATGTCTTCAGGAATCCAAAGCTCATATCTATGTTACCGTGTATTTTCCATCTATTATCCCAGTTCCCTCCTCATCCAATTGTTACTCATGTCCCTCTATGCCAGAATGGTAGAGTCAATGCCTTGGGAATCCTTACGACATCTCATGTAGAGCCTGACTATAACGATTTGATTATCCATATGGAACGACAATGAGTAATCACTCTCGTCACTCTAGACGATGATGATAACCTATAGGTAATCCACCTAACAATTGATTCATCTACATCCGGACATCTAGGTCCCCCTGTCATTGTATTAGAGGAGACCAATGTCTAGATGAATCCAATTATTGAGTATATATGGCATGGTAATCGCCTGATAGACTGAGCCGAACTTGTGTGAATCTGACGATGCACAATGCAGTTCACCCTCTAGAGTGGCCACAGTCTTGATGAACTCCTCTACAAAAATGTTTTTTATGGGATTCTCCTTTATTTCATTCATGATATCGAGGTCACCCATGTTATGCAAGAAGTTCATGCTGGTTCCAATGGGGCTCATCAGGTAGGGTCGAAACTCTCTCATCATATCTGAGGATTGGGATAACATTGGACCACAATGATCTGTGACTATATAGAGTTCTCCAAGAGTATACTTGCATTCCATATCCATTTAAAATTTTTCCATTGTCTTCCAAATCCCCTCTATACTAATAGTAACTCTTGGACGTTTTCAGTCTTGGGACTTGATGTAGTGGGAACATACCCACCGGAAAAATCTCTCAAGTACAGGTTTATCCTGACCACTGTGAAATACGTTTCCAGATGGTAAAAGGTAGTTTTTCTCATGGAAGTTATGTACCATTCCATCATTGACTTCATGAGCTCCAATTTCATCCATCAATTCGAATTCCATCCATCCATTCTCACTGATAAAAAAATAATATTCCAAGAAGCTAAGATGAATAAATATTATTCCATGTACGATATCCATTATAATCATTCCTCTCGTATCATGCACAAGAAAATGGGAAAATCAAGGAATTCCACAAAATCCTGTATAACATCTTGTAGAATATGGTTGGTCAAAAAAAATGTGTCATCAAGAAAAACTCCCCAACGCTCTCTGGGGTTACTAGACAACGACCCATAATTCCACTCATGAGACTCTATATTCTCTTGTTTATGGAAAATAGGTAGTCATACCCATATTTATTTAGTTAACCTTGTTTTTCAAAAAAATCTATAATATACAGGCACTAGAATAAGTATCAAAAATACATTAAGCTAATCTAGATGTTCTTGAAGATAATTGGATTTGTGCCTTGAAAAATCTAGAAAGGCATCAGAATAAGATAGCCAAGGATTTCAATAAGAATATCCACCTCCACACTTTCTTATAGGGTGATGTGGTATTGGCCATGTGAATGCAAATGATACCTGACAGAAAGCTTCCAAATATAGTGCCCAAATGGGATGGACCTTGTGTAATTAACAAGGATTCACCAATGGTGTATACACTCTGGTTATTATGGATTTTGAGTTTAATACTCCACTGAACATTTCCAAATTCAATAAGAAGTACTTCACATAAGGGAATCTCAGTCCCGACAGATGTTAAATGTCTGATCCTCATCCTTCAAGATGTTAAAATGTAAATGGTTTGATCTCTAAAACCCTGAAATAAGGTCTATTTTATCTTGAATGATGATAAACTGAGAATGATGAATACACCTCATGGTTCAAGATCTATAATTTAAAATACCATCTCTTTCATCTTTACCACAAGACGTTAAACTACATTGGTACAACCAAGATGTACACATATCATCATCTGGGTCACCATCATATTTCACATCTGAAGCGAACCCCTCCCAACAGCCCTATCACATGTCACCTTGACTCACCTACCATTTAGGGCCACCATCCAGGTGGATCTCGAAGGAAATTTTGACACAGTTCTTGCGTTGAGAATATGGTCAGAAGTAGATGATCAATTGTTTTTTCCCATTCCAGGTCACACAAGATCGATATTGTGTTGTGAAAATGGGAATTGGTTATCTTCAATTGTTGTTTACATTCGCTTGATCAGCCAAATGACGGGCATATTGGTTCCCATTTTACTTCCCTTTTATCCAACACAAATGAAATCAAATTGGGAATCTACGGTCTATTCTCTACAACTTGAAACTTAGATATTTTATGTCTTTATCGCATGATGTTGAACTGCAAAAAAATTAAGAACTATGTATGGCTTGATTCCCATCCTTGTGGGATACATAGAGACACCCAGACCTTTCACCAGTGGCCAAGACTTAGGTCCCTCGACCATTTCGGCTTCTTAGACCATGTTGCCAGGTTGGATTCTTCATTGTTCAATTTACTAATTTTCCACATTCACATCAAGAATTATTTTCCACACCAACCATGTCCCCTTCAGATACTCCTTCTTTTTGATTTCCTTACTTCATCATGTTAAACTACTTGACATTTTCAGATCTATGTATGGCTTGATTCCCAATCATATGGGATACGTTGGAATGCCCATAAAATTCTTCTTCGTGTACAACACAAAAAATCCTTCCCATTGTGTTTAGTTCTCTTCGAGGGATTCCTATTATGTGGTGTGGACATCTTTAGTCCCCTTTCACGTTGGGTTTGCAATAGCCACATCATTGGTCCCTCCTTCTAGAGCATCCCCTTTCCCTCGTCTTTACGGTATGACGTTAAACTACACGGATATCAAGAACTTTGTATGGATTGAATACCAATATTTTTTGAGATATATAATAAATCTTGAAAATTGCATCCTCAGGTTAAGCCTTAGGTACTTCTTTTAATTTTCATAACCCCTTGGCATTAGTTAACTCTTTTAATTGTGAATGGTGTGGTGTATGTGGGCTAGTGTCCTCATTAACATCATGTTATTTAGCCACACCAAACAAATTCAACTTTTAGATACCTCTTTTCCCACATCCTTACAACATGGAATTCAACTGAACGACATTTCAGTAACTACTTATTGCTTGATTCACATCCTTGTGGTATATGTAGGAATTCTCAGATATGTTGTCTTCGGGGCCATTTTAGTTTTTTGAAACCTTCTCTTCCTTCAGGCTCCATGGACTATGTTCCACTAGGAGAATGTGGTGTGGTGTGGACTTATGTATTCATTCAAGTCGGGTGTGCAATAGTCATTCCACATAACACTCTCTAGAGTTCTCTATTTTTCTGTCTTTTCCACATGACTTTAAAAGACACGATATTCAAGATCTATGTATCCCTTGATTCCCATCCATATGGGATATGATGGAACTCTTAGACATTTCATCTTAAGGTCCAAACCTAGGTCCCTCAATATTTTTGGGTCCCTTGTCCTGAGGCCCCCTGGGATTTCATGCGTGGTAGTGTGGACTTTTGTCCTCATTCATGTCGGGTATGCATTATCACACAATTCGCATTCCCATTACAAAATCATTATTACATCTGCATCCAAACCATATTATGATAAACAATACTAACTATTCTCACACAACTTCAATCTATTTTATATTTGTTGCATGAAGATAATGTGCATGGGTTGGTCCTATCGTATGACCTCAAATAGTGAAATTATTATCCTAGACATATGATGAAAAGTGGAACCACATTGTAGTTTCCTCGCTGGGGGGCATCATGTTTGGCATTAGTCATCCACCATTAAATATTTCAAGGAAAACCTATGGTTTTATAACTACGGTGATTCTCGAATTCTCCATCGTGGTTTTTTTTCT
The DNA here is from genome assembly GCA_963277665.1 of Viscum album. Taxonomy (NCBI): domain Eukaryota; kingdom Viridiplantae; phylum Streptophyta; class Magnoliopsida; order Santalales; family Viscaceae; genus Viscum; species Viscum album. Next base: position 20,590,676 of record OY728120.1, on the reverse strand, counting down.
CAAAAACAGACACACCCGCACTAAATAAAAAACCAGATCCATAAAATTCCGCTTCATTAAGTGTATTGACCAAGCCTGCATGAAAATATTTCCCCTGTAATGGGTATCGTACCCTGATATTTTCAATAACTATGTCTTCCTTGATTCCCATATTCATGGGATATATAAGAATTCCAAGACATATTGTCTATGGGTTTAGCAACAAGTACCTCAAATCATGCATTCTTTCCAGCCACTTGGCCCAGACCCTATTGGAATCACATATTGTGGGGTGGATATCTTTGGAACTCATTAACTTCGGGTTTATAATATTCATTCCATGTAATTATTTTCAAGGATCACCCTACAAAATTCCATCTTATCATTAATTCATGATGTTAGACAACATGACATTCAAGATCGACATTTGGAATAATTATCATTCTCATGGGATATGTATGAACACCAAGATGTTTCATCTTTAGGTCCATCCTCAGGTTCATCAATCCATTTTCCCACTTCTTGTCTTGAATTCTCGACATATATTATGCATCAACAACATGCTCAGAAGCATTTTGGTTTAGAACTTATAGTGTTGAGTTCTTTATTGACATTTTTTGATCCGTTTACATGATTCATGTGTCCATTTTTTGGGCTTCTATTACCATTCACATCCAAAAGGACCCCCAAAAGATATGGATGTTTAGCCTTATGGCTCACTTACTATTTTGGGAAAACATCCTGGATACTTTTGAACAACATTATGAGATAGGTTCTTCATTTCAAATATATTTAGTGGCCGACACTAAGATGTTAGTACCAATTTTTGGTCATGTGATATCGATTATATGTTTCAATCACAATAATCATTCATCCTCCATTGTTATTCCACCACTATTATTCATTAATTATTGTTCTTTTGATTGGAATAACATTCCACTCCTTCATGTCCAAGTGGAATTTTGACACCGTTGTTGTCATCCCTCTGTGCACCTTTGCACATGAAAAGGACGAATCAACATCGTTGGGTCATCTTCAACACCACACCATCTCCCCCTACTGAGTACTCTATGCATTATAAAGATATTATCCATTCTTTTTTCCACACCAGGCATAGGTCACATGAGCATAGGGATAGGGGTAAGGATTTTTCCTAAATAGAAGAACCAAGCTTCTTTTGGTATAAACCCTATGACCTCAAACTAGGAGTTCACATAATAAACTAGGAATCCAAGTCCAAGAATAATGACTTAATCATGTATGTGTCCTCTCAGAATTTTATAATTTTTTGTGGAATTATTTTTCCTCATTCAGATTTTAATAACTTTATTGCACTACGTTACAAATTTATTCCTTTGGAATCTCCCCATTATTGTCTGATCTCTATTACCATAAACTGAGATCCCTTACTTCCTTATCATATGGTTCTAAATTAAATAGTCTACACAGATGCTATGTAATGTTAAAATACATAGCCAAATTATTTCATCACACAAGATGACATTTGACCTTTTGGTATTGGATGACTACAATACCGCCTCAATAACTACATGTGGATTGATTCCCATCCTTATGGGAAATATAGTGACTCCCATATGTTTTTTTGTGGACTAACCGCATCATCATGAACCCTCTTGTTCCATTTTGGAATGTGTTTCCATGGAAGTATATGGTGTCGTGTTGACTTATAGCCTTATTCACATCGTATTTCTAGTAAACATTCCATGTACCTCTCTCAAGAGTTCTCAATTTTTCTATCCATACTACATGATGATAAACTACACGAGCATGACCCACACAGATGAAATTAAACTAGGCACATTTCATTCTAAGATCTATGATGTTAAACTAACATTCATTCCATCAATGTTATCACGGCATTAAACCGTATAAAAATTATGATATTCCACATTAAAAGATGATATAAATCCGTTTTTGTATTGGACTCCTATAGTACCACATCCAAGAAATAATTATATCTTGATTACCATCCTTATGAGATATGTATTGATGATCATACTTCCAGACTGTGGTCCATTCATAACCACTTTTTCTTCCTCATCCCCTTCTGGACTGGGTTCTGCAAAAGTACATGGTGTGGTGCAGACAGATTCATTCCTCAGTCATTTCGGTTTTATAATAATTGTCCCATTTACATCCATTGAGATTACCACTCCTTGTCCTTATCCATCATGACTCTTAACCTAAATTGGTAATGTTCACATTTCTCACATTATTTCATTTTTGGTTTCATTATCTTTTCACATCCGAGGGTACCTCCTAACGGTATGGATGATAGGTCGTAGTACTCTCCTACCATCATTGGACAACATCCTAAAGTATTTTTTAATGTAAATTTCATATAATTCACATGATTCAAAAATGTTTAGTGGCCAAACCTCATTTGTTTCATCCCATTCAAGGACAATGGGAAATGGATGTTGTGTTTCAAACATGGAAAATAGTTACCCTTCATCATCATTCAACACCCTAAATGTCCCAAATATTTGATGTTGGGAATTGCATGTTTAATGGCCTTTTAAATTTTATAGATTCTCAAAAACTCTATTGTTGTAACTCCGCACATTCTAATGTGTCGAGTAAGAATTTTGATTCGTCTAGGAATTTCCCCACCAAATATTTTCTTTCCACCATTAAAGTATCACATTAGATAGAGAAGGCCATAATTTTCTCTTTTCCTCCTAAAATGAGCATAGATAACTTAGGATTAGGGGTTGTGGTAGGGTAATTTCAATATATGAGAAATTGTGACCCATTGGTCTAGCCAAACAACCGTAAATTGTGAAACTATTTTCATCAAAACATGACATTAAACTGTTTAGAATACAATGTACTACGCAAGCCTTTATTCATTTCCTTGTAGGATACATAGTGTTATTCAAGCATCTAATTCTTGTGTGGAGCGAATGGAATGGTAAAATCCATTTTTTGGCCCTCTTGGCCAATATTCACACTTAGGATTGTATGGTGTGGTATGGAAACTTTTTCCATATTCATGTTGGGTCGTGATCCACAATGTACATTTCTCCATTATGGTACCCATGTCCTCGATGCATGATATTAAATATTGGTCATAACCTGAATATGTTCAGGATGCCCCATGGTAATTATGAGATGCATTTGATTCCTCACGAGAGAGGATTTACCCTTCTACAATTGGTCTCTAACCAAACCATTATCAAGAAATAGATTTTTCATGATTCTCATCCTTATGGTAAAAATAGTTTTTCCTAGACTTGTATCCTCAGGAAAAGGCCTAGGGAAATTAAATTTCATGGTTCTTTTCCTCTAATCATGATCTGACCACCATGACCATTAACATGGGGTTCCTAGTCCATATAACATACATTAAACTATTTCTCAGGGTGCTAGTAGAATGGCCTTGAAATATGTGAAAACAACCTAATCATATATTAGTAAAAATTTTCCCACATCATCCTCACCACAAGATGTTAAATTTCATCCTTATTATACCCATTTAAACAACATAATAATTTAGACCATCTTAGCTCCGCGTCAAAGTGGTCCCTCACAAAAGTAGTCCTGATTTCAATTAATACGGATACACTCACCATGTGTACTTTAATCATGGAGGCATAATTTCAAGAGTGATTGACTTTATCCAGATAACCCATCATTCCATCACCAAACTTTTCATGCCTTCTATTGTGGATCCCCATTCCATTTCACATTTGAAGGAACCCTAAAACAGTTAGGATTCGTAGCCTTAATTATTGCCTACCATACTGGGCCAATGTTTTGGAGGACATTGTATGACACTTTGAGTTTGGCCCCATGTTTTTTAATGCTGTCAGTGGTTGGGCCTCACTTGTTTGTTCCCATTTCATGATAATGCGATGCAGACACAGTTTTTTGGATTATTATTAGTAGATATAAATTTTAGACATTCCATCTTTACTACATTCTTCTTTTTTGGTATCATAATTCACATTTTCAATTCCCCTTTGTTCTGATTTACTTCAACACCGCTGGAGTTATTCCTCTCATGCACTATAGCCTACCCGGGGAGGAGTATTTTTTTGTTTTGAATGTCATATTCTCCATCAATAGCCCCTTTCTCTTTCTAGAATCATGGAATGGTCATTCAGACTGAAGATGTTTTGTTTTTGGTTGGAACTCTCATATTCAAGTAGAATTATTATATAGTCAATCCTTGTTTCAGAAATCAAGAACGACCCAGGGGAGCATAGGGATTGCTTGCAAGATATTTCATAGATATAATAGAGATGAAGTAATCAATATATATCATGATATTCTTGCACGCAACCAAAATAAACAAGAAATATTAAAGGTATGTTTTTGAGTATGTTCAAATTATAGCCCCCATGTATTAAATCCTCTAATAAATGGGTTGACTTATGCAATAGAGAGTCACGACACCACCACCCTCTAGATTTTGACATCCATGATTTGTTTTTTCCTATTAATCTCCCACTCATTTTCAATAGCAATGAGACATAGTTCATCATCCATGATCCTTGTGTGTTCCTCAATAGCTCGAATAAAAACTGTCCCATGGGATGCATATCTCCTCTTTTCCTCAGCCTCTATCAACTATGCCATCAATTGTAATATGAGTCACAATTGTGCATTTTGGAAAGAAGAATGTTTGTTCTACCATTCCATAATGCATTGGATCTCATTCTTAGCCTCATGACTTTTCTTGATATTGATATATTTCCTCTGTTTCCACCTGACACTATGGTTTTGGTTATGTTCCCATAGTTTTCTATCACTTGTAATCTTGAATGAACATTTCAGGGCATCATGTATCCACTCCTCTGGGACATAGATTCTGTAGACGAAAACAATGTCTCCACATCTAGTTTATCCCCTAGTCATAAGGGGTCTCCTTGATAAATCACTTGATTAGTTTCAATGACTGGTGACAGATGGAATTTATTTCCATTTCATTAGAAGTAGTCTCATCCCGGTCATCTTTGTCGATAGGTCTGAATGCTAGGAATGCCTCCAAAAAATCATCAGTGGGGTATTCCTCTGGTGTTTGGTTATATATGTTGGGTTCTATGTCATAAGATTGATCCTCATCAACAAATTCAACCTTAGTAATCTAATGATCCATCCTTCCTATGGTCCTATCGGTAATCCTGATCACTGTGTCTTTGTCAGAATGGGCATATATTTCCATAACAATCAACGTTCCCAAGGAAAATGAGTGTCGGGAACCACAACCATCCTATCTAGTGTAGCCCATTCCTTTTGAGGAGTAGTAAATGAATGAATTGACATATTTCCCTTGTTCAGGTTCTATAGAAATTAGTTATAGATTTATCAACGAAGAGAACATATAGAATTCAAAAAGAGGGTATCATTCTCAAATTGCAACTGCTATAATTCTAGGATGTTCCCACCATATACGGTCGATAACTTTGAAGACTCCAGAAGATCCACACTGGCTATCACAACTATACTGGACACTACAGCCAGCAATGTTCCAGATGTAGATTCTAACGTTACGTCTGGTGTCATGCGAGAACATGTATTCTGTTCAAGGACCACTTGTACAAGAAAAGTGTTAGGTAAAGAAAAAATTTGGTTATCTAGGAATGTTCCATTGTTGAATAGTTTAGTGTTAACGTCAAGAGATTCAACAAGCGCTTCATGCTCTGAGGTTTCAACCTCACATTCCTCTAATAGATCCCTCTGTCGGCCTCTTCCCACAGGAGGACTCTTATAATTATATGGGTAAGGTGAATCAATACGTTATTTCCTCAACAAACAAATATGCTGGAAATTTTTGATTGATAAAAACATTCACCTAATTGGTTTTTAAGTGAGGAGTGCCCCTAGAATTCAAATAGTCCTCTAGTTCAGCAACGTGTTTCTTCCCTTCTACCTGAGACACCAAAAGTCCATCCTTGGTGAAACCAATCTATGAAATATCCATCCTAAGGCAGTTGATGTGGTCCCACATCTCTAAGGGACATTGAAATTTATGATTAACATTACATGTATCCCATGACTTGGGAAAGAAAACATCCAATGACATGTATATATGGTGAAAGCACTTCCCGGTATCCTGGGTGGGAATCCTAAGGACCCATCTATTTGGAATTCCTCCCTACTAACTCAATTCTTCTAGGGCTGCTAGGTCCACTGCTGCCATTTTCCCCCCACTTGGAATTGGATATGGAACCACTGGCCCTTCTATACCCCTACCACCATAATGAACATCATCTCCGCTACAACAATCTTTTATTTCCATTTTGACCATGGATTCAAGGTGGATGAGGAACCCCATCATTGACATAGATATTTTGAACTTCAATATCTCCCCATGTATGCCAACACCTAACTCTTGGAATATTATTAAACCATCATAAAATCATTAGTAGGTAGAGGAGGCTCATTATGAATCTTTATGTCTTCCTTTGTAAATATGATCCACATCTACCTCATCACACATGGGTGATCCTTATAGCGTATCCTTATTTGACTTATAGGGTTAGTCATTACACGTATCAAAATTACCTTGCAAAGTGGTTTGGGGTATATAGATTATATATGGGATGCCAATAAACTAGTGCCACCAAAACTCCACCCTAGAAGGCCATGAAAAAGGACAGATACTCCTAATTTACCTTACTATCATTGGTGAATACACTCTGAGGAAGCAAGAAACAATGGAAAATGAATTCATCTGCCTTCCAAAAATTATTCAGTACAATTGGTGGAGACAACTTGGCCAGAAAGCTCCCCACTACAGTAAAAATGGATGGTCGAAAAATCGACACATGAGGAGAAAAAAGTTTCCATTATTCGTAGGAGCTAATATGTTCCTCTATCCAGCCATATAGGATGTTGTGTGACACACATAACCACTGAAGCCTTTTCCCTTCAATGATGTGCCTTTGAACCTTGTACTACGGGGCCAGTACAACTATCCTATGATTGAAATGGTCCCCCATAACCAACAAGGACACTATAATGAACGTTCTTGGATGAACTCCTATCTTCTTATCCCAGACTAGAAACATACTATCATAGGTAAGCATATAAATTTTCCATGCCATCCTAACAACTAGTTAATACTTAGTGTTTGCACTATACCCCTAAAAATTCTGTTGGCATTCATCTCGAATGACCTTGTAGGAATTATCTTTTTTTGCAGTGATCTCTCTCTACTGTAAAATTATGTGTCCTTGTTTGTAGCTTCTTGTGTGCCTCATCCCATTATTTATTATGGTTCAGTGGGATGTTTATAAAATGTTAAAACCACAACTGGAAGTGGACATCCCACACCAACTTTTATCCTCACCCAACACCAGGAACATCATCACCTTCTCCAGCCACTGAATCTACTCTGAATCCTCCCATGCCTTTTCTATGGGGATAAATTCATCATACATCATCCCCATAAAGGGAATTTGGAAAATCTATTGGAGGTCGCAATGGCTAATTCTTACATGCCTATGGTGGTGGTTGTTTGTGTTGGTCTTAGATGACCACCAACTCAGCAACTTCGATATAATTCTCTTCGCCTAATAATTATTGAATTAGGAATCCCACAATACTATATATATTCCTACACACTTCAAAATTTCCTCAAAAACTAAATATGATGCAAAAACCCATTTGGTCAATGATCGATAATCTGTGAAATTTCCACCCAGGTGAAAATCCAACTTGTCTTTCTGCCCCTTAACCGGGTTCCCTAGAACATCCTTCAATATGGTATGATATTTTGGGGAGCTGCCTTGGGCATAAATTATTTCCCATAAATGTTTTTTATGTGATTCTATTGAAAATTGTCATTAACGGGCGTGTGATCCTACAATTAAGGGCTAGTAGCATCCCTGATCCATTGTTGCTAAAACAGTATACTCCTGAACTAATACACTAGATCATATTTACTTGCTTCAGGGATGGGAACATCTTCCCATAGACCAAAGTCATTCAATGAAAATCTTTTGTAGATTGGATAGATCTTTTTGATTTCCGAAATCATCTCCCTCAAGGATTTGTGATCTGAGGGGCTTCACACACACTCTCTGATCCTTGTATTTTTTTCATTTCCTTTTCAAGGAATAGTGCCCACGGAACCCACAAATGGATCTATGGTTGGCTATCCTTCCCCAAGAATTTTGTTTTTTTTCAGGTTCACAGAGCTCAATCACAGTTCTCAACCATAGTGCACAATCACAGAGCTCAATTGCAATGTCCCATTGAAGAAATCTTTCACAAAATAGCTCATAGATCCTATTGGTTCATAGAATAAGGGATCAATGTGTAGTATAGAGAAGCCAAGGATCACATTGTATAAAACTCACTGAGTAGCATTGCGAAGAACCAGTCTATCAAATCATGTTCACAGAGGGTGATCATGGAGCTTATGGAGCATCAAAATCTGAGAGGTCAGAAACAGGGATGTAGAGGAAAGTGAAAGAAAATGGAGGGGAATCAATGTCTATTAAAATGTGAAGATCTTTGATATTTTCATAATTTAAATCTAGGATGAGAGTCATGGATAACTCAATGGTGTTATCAACACATACATTTAATGACCTACCACGACTCCACTTCACAATTTGCCCTAATTTTGGAGATTTTCCCTCATAATTTTACCCTCATTTCCCCTCAACCCCCATTCAGAGGGGGGAATTTGATGGCACAAAAATCTTTGCCTTAAAAAAAATATTAAGAACACCAAAATTATTTCAAAAAGGATAGTGTGTAATGTAGATTCACAAAGCCCATCAACCCCACAACTGAGAAAAGGTGGAGGCTTTCTCTACATCTTCCAAAGAGAAAAGTGACAGATGACTACAAAGTTATGAAAAACATGGAAGAATATGGAGTCTAAAATGATATTTTCATGTAGGAGTGACAGTTGACTCAACAGTTATAAGAAACATGATGGAGTCTTCCTCCAGTTATGGAGCGTGAATTACTTTGTGGGGGAATCTTTTGTCCTTCATACCTACCTAAAAACTATAAATACCTTACTCCCCCTACTCCAAAAGGATGATACCCTGCCATTTCACCTTCTATGCTCCCAAATTGTCAATCACCTGTTGCTCTATGATCCATGGAAACAATGAATCATCTGAAGTACTTGAGCATTATGAAATCTATTTCTCTTTACTCATATTTACCCCAACATCATGGAGGGATGCCCTATGTAGAGACTATGGGACATCACAATACAATGAGACCCCATTGGTTACACGGGACATTATAAAGCACACAACCTTGGCAAAGCACCGTCCAAAACAAGTGAAATCCATACGTAGGCCGGGACACTATGCTCTGCATATATATCCTCTTTGCAAAGACAAATCCTCTGCGAGACCAAGATATCTACAAGACCATGTGCAATATATACCCATGTGCTCTTTGAGACCCTTTTCTCTGTAAGGGCATGGGCTCTACAAGCCCATGTCCTCTACAAGACCCTATGCTCTGCGAACCCATGTGCTCTATGAGCATGTGATCTCTATGAATCCTTGTTCTTAATGGGCCCAAGAGCTTTGAGAATCCCTATTATTTGTGAGCCCCTATGCTCTATGATCCCTAATCATGGAGATTCCCCTATCTATGAGGCCTCTTTCATCATGAACCATTCTTGTGTGCAACCCTCTAGTCTTGTACGAAGTGATTTCTATGTCCCATGGGAAATGCTTTTCCCCACACTTCATCGTACAATCATGCTAATGGATATTGCTCTGTCACAAAGCCACGCTAATGTGATCCCCTCAATGTATCACTTCACAACCCCATATCCATACAGAATTATTGTTCCCTTTAATACAGCATGGGTTAAAGTGTGCCAGTTACATAAGTCCTAGGGATGAATAGTGAATACACACCATCCATGATGCAGGACATTAAAATTACAAGCGCCCACATCCACAATATAAGGCATTAAACTATGTTCACTACAAAAGTGATATTTCCATAGAGGGTCATGAAGGGGATGTGAACCACCACCTTTTCACTCTACTCTCCCTCTGATATTTTTGTCCATGTGCACCTTTGGAAGTCCTTTCGTCATCCCTGGAAACCTATGATGTGATGTTTTAGGTTTGATGGCCATATCGTCCCCCTATGTTTTGACACACTCCATTCTCATAGGGCCTCCTTCATGGAGTAAGCCCATGTTTTCCTCACCTTATCCACTGACCATGCATAATCCCCGCTTAATTAATCACAGATACACCATTCATGATGCAATAATTAGGTATTTGTTTCCTCTTATTTCTCACACTGAGCTTGACTCACGTGGGAATAGATTAAGCATTGACCATGAAATCATCTTTTGGATTCCTTAATGTGTAATCCCCATCCCCCATACCCGATATACAAGGAATTTTACCTTTTAACTTTTAGAGAAAGGTACGTAATAATCCTCCATGTGGTTCAAGTCCATCGCCCATCATTCCCGACCACTTCACATCACCTCAACATCGTCCCACATGATATTAAACTATATGCCTCTTTCGCACTTCAAGATGTTAAAGTTTTTGCATTTGAACTACATTGATTTTGATATGTGTCTCCTAGAAAGAGTACATTTAAAACCCACATGATGTTCAACAAAAAACAATGGTAATGTTTGGAATCCCCTTTGTTTTGACCCACATCCTTGGTCCCCTAATTAGTGGTGTCATACTATCTCATAACCATCTAACCATGAACAATACCCCTAATCAATCAATAATCCTCCAATAAAGTGTGTCCCTCTTTTGATGGGCTCTTAATCACAAATAATCCTCAACATGTTTTCGAGTTAATGTCCTTTGCGTACACCCCGATAATGTTCCCCAATATCAAAAATACCTGGAATTTGATCCTTTCCATTTTGGATCAAGGTACATAAGAAGACTCCGTGAGGTTCAAGCCAATCAATCATGTCCCATCCTAGCCTCACCCTTGAGGCCCTGTTTTTCGGGAAGGTCATGCCACAACCCGGTGGTTCTACTTCAATCATGTCACATCCATGCAACCATCCTCACGAGTATCCTCCTTAGGTGACACATTGACACATTTCCAAAACTATGTTGACATTGATTCACTTCCATGGGGATAATTAAGAACCCTCTTAGAGGTTCAAGCCCAATAATCTTACCTATACAATGGTCCTCAGTTCTATCCCCACCCAAACCATCATTCGACAATCCATCCATATCCATATTTATTCTACTCAGGCATCCACATCTCATTAAAATCATTCCATACATTTGGGTAGCTAACCATGAGTATGACTCATTCATTTCATTACTCCATTGTAACTGTTGAACCGCTAACCACACATTATCCCAAGCATGCCTTCAGGTTGTTGTAAATTGTGCACACCCCAATCCCATGATTCAACCTATCGAAAAATTTGGGTTTAGATCCCTGTATTCCATACAGTCTACTTAGGAGGCCCCCATGATTTTCAATACAATTCAATGGTAATGTTTGATGTCAAATTTTTCAAGACTGAATCATCCTTTGATCATCCCCTATGAGGTGTCTATATTAGCCTCCACAGTGTGATATCATCCCTCTTTGGAACCCACCACCCACTATCCATTCTCATTGGGCGTCTTGATCCACTCGTCTGGTAAAGATCCCAGGTGATCCCTCCCTGGGATATACCCATCTGATCTATTCCCATCAGTATTCTAATCTGATTGATCCATCTCCACATGACTTTAAACTCATGAGATACCCCATGTTAAACATGGTATGTTGACGAAACACTCAGAGATATTCTTATGGAATACTATTCCTAACACTCGACGTGGGATACCTCAGGATTTTGTTCCCTAGGGAAGTCATACCATAAGGGGATGAAGTCCAGGTGTACCAGTGTCTCATTGCCCAGACACACCAGTGATGCCCAACAAGACTACTCCCATAAACAAAGGTTGCTTCCCTAAAAAGCCTCCATGGAATGTCATGATAGAATTTGTGTAATTAATAAGAATTAACAAATATAGGTCACCGAGAAGAGTTTTGAAAACAATGTATATATCTTTAAGGGAGACCCAGAATAGGTGATGAATTCTAAAAAGGAATACACCTATTGAGAGATCGACATCCCATCATCCCATTTTGATTATGGAGAAAACAACCCTGAATAAGTGATCGATGCATCCTACCATTGGAAAGTTAAAATGTGAGGAAACAACCAGCACCTCCCCACTGACATATGCATTCCCCAACGAAAGAGTCAGAAACACTGTGTTTTATTAATTTAGTATTTATAGATTAACAAGACCATTTCATGGTATTTGTTGCATTTTTGATTAGATATAGTGGAAAAGTCACCCTGTGATCCTCCATCAAAACCCATGATCAAATCCTAGGAAAACTAAAATATTTGATGTGGATGGACATTAATTTCTTAGTTGTGGCATGTGGTATCGATAGGGATGGGGTATATCTTGGCATCAACGATTGGAGGGGTTAAATCAGTGGTTGGAGGCACTAGTGGGATGTTCAGATGTGGTTATCACATAATTTACAAGATTCGGGCCTGTTGGATTTAGAAAATATGAGATTCGATGGAGTATGAGAAAATCACTACGAGGTTAATGATAGTCATCAGCTGATGGAGGGTTATCTCAAATGTTGAAGATGAGGAATGGTGGTGACCAGCCATGGTGGTCAGACAACAACAATTACATAATGAAAAAAATATTCTTTAGTTCCACAAAGAGCTGATCCAGATGTGTCTTTAGAGTATTCGATCCTATATTTACAGGTATTATAGATTGGGATGAATGAGAGGGAATGAAATTTTTCATCTAAACCAGGTATAGCTCTTCTCTCCATGGTCCAATTTTAGGTGTGTATCTAGGAACAATCGGGATCTAATTAAAAATGAATGAATTATGATATTGAAGGGGTTAATATATGGTTTTAGGTCATTGGGGCCATCATGGTCATGCACATAGGACACGTTTAATGTGTCCTATAGGTCCTGTAAAGATTCCCCATTAACCTAATAGAATAAAAAATTTTCATGGTAGTCTTTATATTTTATAATATTATAAATAAAATGATCATGAAGGAGCCCAAAGATAATTTGAGAATACTTTTAACGACCCTAAGTATGAATAGTTTTTATTCTAAATTTTCCAACTTTAAATTTAGGCAATATAAAGATCATTATTAGGTCATATAATCACAATATTAGTATATCAGAGGATACATAAATTATTGAATTTATTAATGTTTGTCTAAACTAATAGCTTTTACTAATATCCATATTTTTATTTATTGTGATAGATATTTTCAACAATTTTTGAATAATTTATCAATGTAGTCTTATCCACTAACCAAGATAACATAAATGGGAACCAAGTTCTGTTAGACTATTGAATGTGAGTAAAATTTCAAGCAACGACATATAATTTTATTCAGTGTAACTATTCTTACACAACCCTATATTGTAAAAGGTTTTTTGATCTATAGTGACTCGTCGAAGAAGTGGATGGGATGCATCCTTGTGTTGAATTATGTGGTGATAGCTTATGCCTCACGGAAATTGTAGTTTTATCAAAAAAGTCACCAAGCACGTTATTTAGAGTTAGCTTTGGTATTTTTTTAATAAAATATATTATATAATTATCATTATAGAGAAAGGTAAAACATATATAGTGATATTTAATGTTTAATGTTTATATTAACACAAAATGAATTTAATTAGTTCCAAGGAGACTGTTAGATTTGAATAATGATTATAACTACTCATTAAGTTAATTCCCTAGTAAATGTACAATGATGGGTGATGCTCTGAGTAAAAAATATCATTAAATAATATCTATAATGAGGGTCAATAAGATAAAATATTGGTATTAATGAAATAAATAGATAAGCAAATCATAATGAAATGGGATAAATCTAATATTTCTCAAAAGAGTGTTCTACCATTTGTCTGTGTGAATATTAATAAGGTAAATAAGGAATATGTATAGTTGTAAATGAAGGAGAGAAATATAAATGATTTCAAACTTTCCTATTATGTAATGATATTGTTCATGAACTGTTTATGATTCTTATCAACAGAATATTTGGAGGAGTTATTGGATGATACTCGTAGTTCATCATTATCTATTCATCTATAAATAATGAAGATATATATAAATATATATATATATATAGAATAGTTTCTTGGTGATAAACCATAGAAATGATATATTGTAGTATTTTTTTCCCAATGCGTAGTATGTTACTTTATTAAGAATGATAGACATATGTTCTAACATGATGTTACAACCATTACCCAAACAAAAATAGAAATGAGAAAACATCATCTTCCTTTTTTCTTCAACACCCCAAAACATCTAAATTTTTTAATTTTATTTTTTATTCCTTTAATCAGTTTACATATTTGTCACACATAATTAATATAATATTTCTCACATGATCATATTTTTATAATATACATTAATGAAGTGGTAATGTTTGATGTGATACCACATTTTATTTTATCTGATATATATATATGGGTTTATCCTTAGTATTCTAGTTAAGTATTCACCAATATTTGGATTAATTGTTTTTTTTCGATATAGATTATCATCCTCAAAGAAATGAATTTTTAAGAGAACCATTCCCTATAGTAAATTTTTATATCTTATTATAGGGATTTAAAAGGACATTGGGATTACCAAATTTCTTTGGATGTTTTTTCTTATAATTATTATTATCACACGATCATTCGAATGATTCATTTTAAAGAAATATATATAAGAAAGTGTTGAAATCCAATTTGATGGGATGATTTTTTAGAAAGACAACTGTTAGGACCTAATCTATATAATGAAATTCAAAATTATGTGAGATAAATTTAGTATCATAACAAAGAAACTCATAGTTAATAGAAACCTTATGTTGAAAAATATCAGAAATATAAAGAAATAATAATTGGTGATGAGGTTTCCCGATGAATTTCCCCATAGAAGAATATAATGAAATTTTCATATAAGGGATTTATGATACCTAGGTATGTTGGCCAATATGATATTCTTGATTGAGTAAGAATTGTAACTTATAACTAAGCCCATGAAAAATAACTCTCTCATGTTCAAGATGGGTTTTACATATCTCTCTTGAGGATATATATAGATGATCCTTCACATGTAATGAATAAGTGATTTTTTACATATTTATCATGATCTTTACTATGAAAAAATTCGATTGAAATATTTTTTTATAGAGAAAATTAGTTATATAATAATTTTAACAAACAAGTAAAAGTTATCTAGAGGAATTATAAATACCAAGAAGCTACATAGGAACCAATGGATGTGATGAAATAGAGATATCCCAAATTTTTTGGTATCGGTGTGATGAAATTTCTATGGTGATATTCATTTTTATTAGATATAATGTGACACCAAAATATTTTATTTCATTTCAAATAAAACTTATTTCTTTTAGAGAAAATGATACACACAACAATGAGTCTTAATGCTTGACGACGGCTTTCCCCCCCATCCTGGAGGCGGGGGGGGGGGAGAGGGGAGGAGGGGGACATGGTTCAGCCTCCTTCGAGAACTCTGAAACCATTTATTCCCTTTTCTAAACCTAATTTTCTCCTAGATTTCCTGATGATTTCTCTATGTCTGAAGGTTCTGTAGTCCCCTCATGGTGGTCTGTAATTGCCAATTTCCATGGCAGAGTTCTTAGAAGCATAGAGTCATCTGGACCATACGTTGGTTGTGCGTTTCAATCTTCGAAGACCCTCAGTTGACGACATTGATCGTTTCGTATTCCATAAATGGGATTTTCAAGGCCGGACAGTTGTTGGTCTGATGGATAGAATTCACTTCATAGTTCACTTCACATCGGATGTCGATCTGATTCAAGCCTAGTCTAGCGCCCCTTGGCGATGTAACAGTTTCACGTTTTCTCTCCTAAGTTGGTCGTTCAACCTTTGCATGAATTAGGATCCAACGTCCAGCGTGATTTGGGTAAGCCTTCCTCAGCTTCCTCTACCATTTTAGAATCCTTCAATTCAACATATTATTGCAAACATTGTGGGATGTTATCTTTGTTCTGACGTTCTCACATCCTCTGTATGTCACCCAATTAACCCATGAGTTTGTGTTGAGGTTGATGTGTCAAAGCCTTCGGTGGAGTGGTTTTGGATTGCAGTGGGCTCAGAGTTTAGATGGAAACATGAAGTAGTAATTGAATCTTGGGATAACTACTGTTCGAGCTACTCCTATTTGGGGCATTTGGTTTCTGAATGTCATGCATATTGTTTAAAGGAGAGGAAATGTGTTACGAGAAGGAGCCCAGAGGAAGGTCAGCGGAGGAAGACTAATTAAGGACAGAGGAAGTTGTGTGGAACTATCCCTGGAAAGGATTCTGGCCTGGTGAGTAGGGATGAACCGGCAGTGGGCAAGGCCGATAATGCCTCCTTAAATCCGCTGGTTTCTGCTGTTTTTAGGTGGTTGATGAGTGATCTACAGGTTGGGGATGGTGGGATGTAGGTTTAGGATATGTGTGTCTCTTGTGCTGGAGGTGTGCGTGATTTTAAAAGCTGGGTCAAAGTAGTTCAACTTCTGGCAGTGTAGAAAACAGGGCATGCAATGTATGATGGTCATTCATTGGAGAATTCGGAAGGACATCAGAATGAGAAATCTGTTCAGAATAATGCTGCTGGAGGGATGCTGATTAAAATTCCTATATGAAACTATTTACAGGGCCTGAAATAAGAGGATGCACAGGTGAATAATTCAGTTATTCTTGACGCTGATACGAAGAATGGTCCTTCGGAGGCTTCTGCTAGAAAAGAAGAAAGGAGTCTAGTGATATATGAAGAGAATAAAATGGTTGAGAAACCTCAATGCCTTGTTTTAATTGATACTAACATTTCTTTGCAGCACAACAGGTTATAAACCTACCCAAAGGAGGTTTTCCCTGGAAAAGGGGTGGGGGTAGATCCCTGAGAGAGGTAATAAAAATAGTAGTGGATTTACAAGGCTCTCATATATAAACATTTTACAGGGCATGGCAGGTCTATGTATGGGTATGCAAGCTCCTAATGGGTGTGGAATTAGTGATTTAGTTTAAGGTGGGGATAGAAACAGGACTAAGGATAGAGGAGTGGCATCTGCTACACCAAAAATAAGAGGTAAGATGGATTATTCTTATTTACCTCATCTATTTTTCACTAGAGAATCCTTTAAACGTGAACATGGGGTTACCCTGGCCTTTAAAAAAGGTAGCATGGCCAAGCAAGATGGACTTGGGTGAATCAATTTGGATGATGTGAGGCGGGAATACAATGAAGATTTCCTAAGGCATTTCAACCCCGCTTCTAAATGGGGAATGACCACCGTGGAGGACTCCTGTGTTGGTTGTGATGATAGGTATGGATACTTTGGCTTTTAGTTTTTGTTGGTTGATCTGGGTGTTTGGTTATTTGGTCTATTTTGGATGTGTTTTACGGGCTTGTTTTTGTCCTTAGGTTTCTCACTTTTCTTAAAAAGTGGTTGGAAAATAATAATAATAAAAGTATTTCTCCATTAAAATGGGGAAATAAATAATAATAGCTACAATTTGGAAACAAAATATCTCTCAAGGTATTAGATGAATAATTTATGTTTATAAAAATTACACAATTTTTTATACTCTCATTGTATGCTGTAAATATATATTTTTTACCACAAAAGCTTTTTTAATTTCTTTTTTAGAAAAACATATTATAAATTTATTAAATTTCATGAAAAATTAATGTAAAATTGAAATTAATTTTAAAATCCATAGTGTTACATTTATTTTATATTGAATTGTTTATTATTTTCCAAAAAATGTTAATTTTTCTATGAATAATAAAAAATAATGGTCTATATTGTTAAATTTATATTCATTTATTTAATTTATAAAGTAGTATTTCGATGTTAATTTATTTGAAAATTAAAATTAACTCATTTATATTATAAAAAACCAATTTAGTTCATTATAAATATTTTAAAAAAGAATTCTTTACAGAATATTTTTATATTCAAGAAAACAGTTTTTCTAAAAAACTGATTCTCATGGATTTTTTCTATCAAATTTTAAATAAATTTATTCTAATTATATAAATTTAGTTTTATAAAAATGAATTCCATATATGGAATCTACATTTACATAATATTTAAGTATTTCACTAATATTTTTGTTCATAATAAATAGTAAAAATATAAATAATATTTCACTGTTATTATGGATAAAAAGTTATTAATAGGGTAAAACCAAGTGAAAACGGTGTATTTTCCAAGTAAAGATGTATATACCATATTGTATGACTGTATTTACACTTCATAGTATTGAAAATTCAATTATATATCCATTTTTTATAATTTACCATGAATGTGACATTATTATATTTTATTATTTTAATATATTCTGAGGGTGTCCTCACCCCCAATTATAAAGAGACACCCCTCTATTCTATTAATTACACAATATTCACTTATAAACATTAACTAAAACATTAAAAATTTACATTTTAAACTTCCTTATAAATTAATTAAAATTTACTTTTCTCATAATATAGAATTATAAGGGTCTTTAAGAAAGGATATAATGGTTGCATACTGAATAAGTGGTGATCAACCTGTCTAATGTAATTTAATTCATTTCATCAACTACCTAATATAAATCTGGGTTATGTTTCATAAAATTATAAATTAGCTATAAAAAAAATGTTATTTTCATTATTATTATGTAACCTCAACTATTATCCATATATTAAATCAAATGGTATTTGAAAGTATCACTTGTATATATGTGGACTACCACCTCTATGTATAGATGCAATTAATTTTGCATCATAATATTACATAAATGGTTATTATGATAGTTATTAAGTTTATAAATTATATTTATGAAATAATTAACCTCATTTAATTGTAATATAATATCTATTTTCTTACATTCAAATATGTAATAAAATGATAAAATCACTCGGGTGTACATGTCGACTACATACTCTATGAAGAATTGTGATTCGTTTTTCATTTCGTCATCCCATTTAGCATAATAAAATTTATTTAATGAATATATATGAGATATATATATATATATATTAATAATTATTTCTTTATTTTTAATTATCCATCACAATTCATTCATTAAATTCATTGAAAAGTAAAAACATTGTTTATGTGTAGGTATGGCCTATCATCCCCATAAACAGTTTATTTAATTTTTATATCTCATAATTTTGTGGATTACTATATATATAATTTCTATATATGATATTAATATCATGAATAAAATTATAGATATTATGTAACCATGATTAATTTATAAGGACTAGAACTACAAAACATAAATTTTCATGAAAAATGAAACAGTTGACATATGAAAATGAAAATTTTAATAAAAAATTATTAGTAAATGGATGTTGAAATGTTATAAGAAGATTATAAATGATAGTAAAATTATTTAAATATATCATGTAGAAATGTTAAATATATTTTAATTTATTATTCATGAGGTAAAAATTGCATACAATGTAATGCGAACTCAAGAAAAGGGGATTAATTAATAATCTCATCATTTATTTTGAATTTTTATGAATAAGATTCATATTAAAAACAATTTAAGGACTATTTCTAAATAATACAAAGAATTTTCTTCCCTAATATTTAATTATATAAATTACATGTTTTCAATCATTTTCCACTATTAAAGATCCCAAAATACTAAGAGAGTTTTTAAAAGAAAACTGAACATATATCACCCTTCAGTAGAAAATAATTTTTTTAGGTCCATGTATTTAAAAAAACTAAATAATGGGTTTTTATATCAATTTATTTAAGATTAATTTTTACCCATAATTAAATATATACAAAAAATTTATCATTGTAGAATTCTTTTTTTTAAATGAGGTTCTTTTAAATTTTTTATTGCAAATTTGAAATGAATATTTATTTTAACGTACATTCCATGAATTAGATTTCATACCATCATGAAAGACTAATAATTAAAAGATAATGTTACATGTTTCCATGTTTGTTGAATTTAAATGGTTTTCCTAAATATTTTGAAAACATTTTATATTCCAAATAATAGATTTCACATATAAAATGGTAATTTACATAATAAATGATTTAGTTTTCATTTTATGGAATTTATCATATTTGATTATTTCCATTGATGTTAAATATTCCTTAAGAGGTATGTGATCTGATGATACCAAACAATTTCTTTATTTTTATTACTTATTATAGTTATTATTTAATTTTTATTCTATGAACCTAATTTCTGTCCCACATATTAATTATATAATGATGAATCCATTATGAAACAAAGTTATTTTCTTTGGATTATGATACAGTGAATTGAAAACATATTTATGAAACTTATTTAATTTACATGGGTTATTCTATGATGAATGTTTTTTAATATCAAGGATGAAATATGTATAAATTTATGTATTTAGTTCGTAGTCAATTAATTATGTATCTCTCCCATGCATTGGACAAATATTGATATCTCTTGAGATGATAAATATTGGAATGAGGAGAGAACCCAATTCAGTAAGGGGCTTTTTCTAATACAAAAAATCTTGGGAGTGAACCCTGATTATAAATAAGATAGAATGGGGAGTGAACTCAATCAACTATAATAATCTTCATAGTGATCCTTTACTCAATAAATGATGTATATTCATATATGTATATATATTCCAAAATAATATGTCTTTTCCCATTTTGATGCTCACATGGATTAAGTTCATTTATTCCATTATGATCCATTTCTTATGAATTTCCAAGACTTATTCCATTACACATGATTATGATATAATATATGATATGTATGGTTTTAAATTTTTGATATTATATTCTTAATCCCTTTACACCCATGTTATTATTAAGTGATCATTGATATTTCAATTGTGTACCCTGATATATCATATAACCTCACCATTTATTATGGTTCCATTCCCTATTTTATGAAGAAATATTTCATGTGTGGTTTGTATATAAAGGGTTCTAGATATAAAAAAGTAGTGGGATATGATATAGTTATCTTATAAACATGTTTTAATGTCTCCATGTTTCCAATGAAACTAATGTTATATGATTTTTGTTTGGATTGTATGGTTTTTATTGAATATTAATATATTAATATGAAAGATGTATATATGAAAATTATAGGTCTTTATATATTATGATCAGTATATATATCATATGTTACGATCCGAACCCACATGGACCTACCTATGATAGAAATGAGATTTTATGTGACTCTCAAATCCCAATATTTATAGATCATTTATTAGAGACTTGAACTCTCTATTTATTATCACCCATATATAAAAGTTATTAACCTTTTGAAATAACAATTCCACATCACTATATACATATAAATTCATATACTACAAATAAATGGATCCTTTATATTAAAAATCATTCAATCCCAGGTAAAATTAAACCTATAATTTAATGAGTTCAAGCAAAAAATAAACCAAAATATTCATATATACCTATATAAAGATGTAACAAAAGAAAACTAAAATGGTAATTTTCTCATTTTAGGAGCCAATGACTACCAAAAAACCACCATATATATATCAAAAATACTATATATTGTATATATATATGGAATGGTCGGGAGTAAAAATATATTCATTTGGTTCATTCTCAAAAAACAATTGTTTAAATGAAATAGAGAATCATTAATGTATCATTTAATGAAATATATTAAATATAATTCAAATAAACATTTTCTATTTCCAAATTCAATTATATATCCATAACATTCCTAAATATAAACAAATCACATGTAGTGAAATGTCACATATTCACTACCATAAAAAAACACCAATCAATTATGTAAACCATATCCTCTCTGATTTCATCCCACATGGACCGTACAATAAAATATAATTTCATGGATGTAATTAATAAAAATTAAAATCACTATCAAAGTGATTATATCCTTTAAAACAATTCCAATATCAACCCACCACCTCATAAAATAATTTTTTGTAGGTTTCCCACTTTCACAGACTCGTGGTCATTCTAGTTGAACATTTTCAAAGACTCCAACAACTTTTACTGATATATACTTAAATATTATAGTTGGTTCATTTTCTATAATTATCAAATTTTTCAATTTAAAAGTATCCATTTAGATGAAATCTCCACCAAATTATCCCAAATAATGATAAAAAATCACAACTGTATATCAAAAACTACTATCGAAAGATAGCCACATCATCATCATTAAGAATTAAAAATAAAATCCAACCACACCCTTCAACTATATATCCTACATATGTTGACCAAACATAAACTCAAAAATAGGTTCTTGGTAGAAAATTACTACATCATACATTCATACCACAATCCCAACTAGGTCTTACACCAACTAGACAATAAAGAGTAAATAAAACATCACTAATATTCCTCACATACTAGGCATTGTAATTTTAAACAACTACTTCACAAATAATCTCATACAAGGAAAAAACTTAAAAATTCACTTTATATCCACAAAATCCTCCCACATTCCTAGATTATCCATTTATTTATCATTGAAAAATAAGACATAATGTAATGAAATCTCCATAATAAAATAGAATGGCCACAATCTTATATTGTCTAACTCATATAAAATCTACACCATCCTCATGTACTGCAAGAAATGAAAATAGTTCCCCATCAGAATGAGAAATTTCCCCATGCTCCATGGTACATCCACTGGGTAACTCAATTCCTAATAACAAAAAGTTAAACTATTATCGGGGGTGAATTCCACTGACATAAAAAAACCAATCCCAAATTTGCATGTCCAGTTCCAAAAGTCCAATATTGAGTATTCTAGTAACATATAAAAATTTAACAAAAATAAAATAACCCATTATCTGAATTATTACTAGAATATAATAAACATTGATATATTAATCACATAAAAATAAAAACATTGAATTCATCATAATTTTTTTTCATAATTCCCCTTCAATAATTTTCATAAATTTTATATCATAAAATTTTTATTATATAATTAATTTGGAATAAATGAAAAAACAATTAATTTATTCATTCATAAAATATTTTCATCAAAATTTTCATTTTTTATCCCCCCATTATCTAATTGCATCCTATAATAACCAATATCCTAATTCATAATCATTTTAAAAAATTATTGTGAATATATATTACCATGATATAATATGTTTATCATTACCATTATAGTATTTATCTTATATTTTATTGAATTATAAAACCATCACAAAATAATAAACAAGATAAATTCTATTATTATAATAATATATGAGAATTTTAGGTCACCATCCTCATATCGATAATGATCATCAATCATTATTTGTCACTCATCATTCTTATAGACTTTTTTCCATAAACCTAAATCTCAATATACAATTAAAAATCAATTCCAAATAATACACTCTTAAAAGGATATATAAAAATGGGTCACGGGAAAGTATTTAATATGATTCAAAAAAAATTTCACCAACAAGAAAATGACATAACAATCCATTAATTACTAAAACAACCCCCTATACCATTATGTTGACAACTCTATTAAAAATACTATATAAAAAATTATAATAATAATACTATTCATGTCATTATCTCAAAATAACTTATTTCACCTCTTTCCTTTAACAATTACTATCAACATATACTATTTAATATATTTAATTAATTATGTCATAAAAATAATACATTAACAACGAATTACATAAATAAATAAATATATTCTCCCAAAATATAGCATTTTTAAAATACTTCTTCCATCTACATAAAACTAGCATTATTCCACCCATGGATAAACATTGAATTCTAAATCCAACTACATGGACGAAAAAAATTTCACAAATTAATAATTTTACAATTTATATTTAATACTCGAAATGACCAAATGACCTTAAAATTTTAATTGAATCAAAAGCAAAAAATTTTATGGTTTCTACATTATAGAAAATTTCAAAGAAATTCAACCTCAAAAAGATTAAATCATTATATTAAAGTGGAAATAATTTCACTAGCATTTTTAGGACATCAACTCTTTATCAATATATATAAAATCCACATCAAAATTCAATAAGAATAATATAAAAAGTACAGTTAATTTTGATTAATTATGAATTAGATTTCCAAATTTAATTCCTCAACGAAACCATTAATCTAAAAAAACCACAGTATGGCATCAACCCATTTGTGATTATATTTTAATCTATGTTCCTTTACTTCTACAAGATATTAAACAAAATTCAAATCCTTAAATTCAATATCACCCAAATCAATGATATATAAGGGATCATGGTGATATATCTGAATCTAGGACACATGGAATACAAAATAAATACATTATTACTATGGATGTATCAATGACTAATAGTATATCCATGTGATAGGATCTAACAAATCAATATAGACAATTGATCAAGGTAAAATCATATAACCCTTGTCTGATATGTTTTACCCTCATTTTTAAGAAACTAATAAAAATAGTTGCTCTCTAACTGAAAAATCCAGTTGTATCATTCCATGGATTCGAAATCATTATCTAATGTGAGAAGATATCAGTGGATATTTAATTACATAAAATAATTATGTTATATCCCGCCCCATATCTTGTTAGAATATATCTACCATACCAATATCAAATTAATAAAGTGGTGGAAGACATGATGGTCAACACAATTATAAATAATTCTAAATAATAATGACTGATTGATAAATATTCTAATTATTTAATTGAAATAAATATAAATGTTTTTCTCATAATTCATTAAAATTTATTATAAAATGCATTAACATTTTAGGGGTTAGTTCCCAAGAACCAAAAACATGGTAATTTTGATTACAAGAATTTTTATTGACCAGAATATTAATGAATATCTATCACACGGTGATTGATCATCTATTTGAAAATAAATGTGATATTTTTCAAATTGTTTACCACGTAGAATGGTTATAGAAGTTATTAATTATAATGTCATCCTTCATATTAGGTACTAATATATTTTAACATATATCCTATGGTCTGGATTAAATCTATTTGAAAGAAATTTTTCATTATTTGACTATCAGGTGATGGAATATCATAATAAGATGATATTTCTTCTTGTGGAGTTTTCACATGGTATCCTCTAAGAGTTTATGTTATATAGATTGACCTTAGAATATGAATTCCACCTGTTATGTGTCATTGAATATTTCAATATACATGTTGGTTTATTTTTCACTACAATATTGATTGTAATTAATGTATATAATGAATTATTTAGATTGATATATTGATTAAAACTTTGATGATATATACTCTTATAGAGGAATCCTACATTGGGTTCATTATAAGTGATATGATATTAAGTGAATATGATAAAAATGGATTTATTTTTTAGATTTTATAAAATATGATATCTTTATCCCATTGATTGAAATAGAACTATCTTATTTAATCTATGGAAATGGTTGTTCATTGAGAAATTAATTTTAAGTTCTTAATGAAACATAATTAAAAAATATAGTTTTATAAAACAATGAATACAAACTTCTTGATGAGTTTTCTAAATAGAGGGATTATATTACAATGTAAGAACTCATTTGAGGTAATTGTCTTGTTGAAATTTTCATCCTTCCCCATGGGTTCCTTGATGTGTTTTTATACTCTGATCATGGATTCTCAAAAAAAAACACCAAATACTATCCAAATAAGAGAAAAAATAGATCACAAAATATCTGTATCTGTAATCATTATTATGTTCTGTCATAATTAGTTAGTAAGAAGAATAATAATAATATAGTCATTTATATTAATAGGTATTCATGTGTTATTGAATGAAGAAAATAAATCACCATATATATGCAATAATAGAATATGTGAAAAGAATATTAAAAAATATATTTATTTATGAGTTATTAAATATAATATTTATTTGTATCAGGTTTCTTATTCCCTAGGTAAAAAATAAAAATTTATTCATTCACTAATGTAGTGAATTGATTCAAAGAAATAATTTGTTACTTAAATGTTAAAAATAATAATTTATTCATATGTTTTGTGAATATAATATTTTATTTATTAATTAATTGAATAATATAATGATATTTAACGTTTAAATATCTATTTATTATTAAATGTTTGATAATTATTTGGGAGTACAAATGGGTTAAGTTTATGTCATTCTATAAATTAAGTATTTATTTAATATCATTTAAATAATTATTGTTTTATTTATTTAAAAAATTATATTTAAATCATTATGAGTTAGTGAATTCTATAGAATACATAATATTAATTATTTAAAATGGGGGTATACATCACATAAACAATTGGATAATGGAAATTAGTGTAATAACCAATTATATATTTCGATGTATTTAATCTAATTGAAACATGTTTTGGAGATAATGAGAATTGTTGTGCACAATGAATTATCTGAAAGTATTTTCCACTTTGAGGATACAATAATCATTTTATAATAAATAAACAATGATATAAAAATAGATAATTATTTCAAGATAGTTATATTAATTATTCTGATCAATGGGGAATGTTATTTGATTTGTGGTTCCTCCCGTATAGAACCACGAATATAAATGGAAATAATTTGAGATTAATGGTGATTGTGAACATATAACTTGAATAATTTTAGTTTAAATCATCACTATAATAATAATATAAATGTCATGAATCCATATTGATCAGTTATATAATATAAATATCTTGTTGAGGTAACTCTTATTCTATTTTTTTTATAAAATAAATTTGAAAATATTCTCTTAGTGGGGAATAAAAGGCTACCACCTCAATTTTTAAAAATTTTACACACTAAAACAAAATAAAAATATTGTTAGAAATCATATACAGATCTTCAAATATTCACTAGAACTATTTTCCAGAATCATATTAGTAAAATTAGTATTTATAATTATCCATTAATTATTTTATTAAATAATTATTCTGCAAGAATGTCATAATTTATAATTTATCATTATTTAATAAAAATGTTGAGGTAATAAATTTCCATTAATTCATATGATAAATAAATATCAAATAAAATAAAAACAACACATTATTGTTTTATTGGAATATGCAGATGATGTTGGCTATGAGTTATAGCAACACCTTGGTTAAACACACAAGCGTTAGTTATCTAATTCATAGAACACCATGTGGGGTTAGTACATGAAATAATTACATGATATATATTAACTACTAGTTTCCCTATTATTCAACATAGAGTACAAGGTGTATAGAAATATTACCCACCATGAAACCCTCACACTTTTCTTATTCTACATAAATCTTATACATTCTATGGTCATTGTATGTGATGTTAATCAATACACAATATGATTTTTCATATAACCAAGAGGAATGAAATAACATGTAGTAAATGATTATTATATTATTTTAAACTCTATGTAACATGTTATAACCCATGTGAGATACATGTTGAGTCCCAATGTGATTATTGTGGGGGGATAGATATTAATTATATTTAATGTATTCATTTGTACAAATTTAATATCCTAGTCCAAATCACACAAGTAACGCTAAAATATTAATTTTATTTTTGAGTCCAATGTGGATAAAAATATTAATGAGATGAATATATAAAACAACCAACTTATTGTAAAAGTTGTGTGATACAATTTTCTACATGAAGTACAAGCCAATTAATGTCCAATAGGTTTTGTGGAATCAAATTCTTTTATAATTATTTTCTATGAATATCTTGAAATTTATAAAATATGAGGTAATCATTCAAATCATTTAAATCATGGTCAATTCCAGTTATAAAATCCATGTATATTCATGACATGTAATGCAGTCATACATAACATGTTGGAAACAAGGATTAACCAACTAAAAACCCATTATATAATATCCATAAACATTGTGTAATATAATATTCCTTGTAAATACTTAGAACATGATAAAAACCATACATAATATTAGTCACATGATGTGTGGAGTGATAGTCTACGTCATGTATGTGTTGAACTCTAGAAATAGTTTTAATTAGTCGGAAAAGGATACAAATTATTTCACACCATAGAAATATGATGTATATTAAATTACATTTGAAATTTAATCTAACTACAGTTGAATAAACTATGTTCTCTATTATTACACACTATGTATGAAATATTTTCAATTTACAAATATTTTTTTAAATTTATTTAAAATTTCTAGGGATGGGAATCACATGGCTTCTTTGGATAGATAATTAAAATAAATAATTATTTAATAAAATGGTAAATGTATTAATTTCATAAATTGATATAAATAATGAATGATTCCAAAATAATGTTAGAATTCCTAATTCAGGGTCATGGAATATTTTGAATGATCGTGATATTTTTCAAACTATGAATTTTATTTATATTTACATGGATTAATATTTTATTATAGTTGTTTTGTGACAAATATTTTATTAAAATTTATTTTAAGAATTTTTATTCTCCGTTCCTCATTTATTATATATGTTTTTCCATATTTATAGTTAATTTTATATACCCTAAAATACATGTACACATCACCTATGAGATAGTATGAAATTATAAAGGTATGAAATCCTATCAAAGGGAGACTATTAAACACCCGTGTTTTGGTGAAACCAGCTAGTGGAATACACATGTTCATTGTGAAATGATTTAACTGATGAAAATAAATTGTAATGATGAGTAATTTAACATTAAATCAAGGTTGGTTCCTACAATCCTATACCCATAGGGAAAAGGCTCATGCTAGGCATCCAAAAGTCCCAAGATTGAATCCAAAAAGGAATGAATTTCTGGGATACTATAGATGTACTATAGCAGTTAACTATAGCACTACTATAGCAGTGATGACAGAATTGCTACGGAGACACTACAGTAGGAACTGTACAGGTGATGGTACTGTCGAAGCCTGGGTACTGTAGAAGTACTACTCACCAAAGCATCTTTTGGGAAGTAAATGGGAATTCAAGAATTGTATTCATACCACTTGGTCTTGGTCCATCGTTCTATGTAATGTTTCTCCCTCAACATAGTTTTAGAGAGGCATTAACTTTAAATAATAAATGAGGCTTCAACCCCAACCATTAATAAAATAAAAATAAAAAATCATGGTCTGTTTATTATTCCTATGTTATAAGAAGAAGTAGCTTAAAATAACCTGATCATATTACTTAAATATTCATTTTATTTATCATTTATAATGTTATATATTTATTTGATGTATATTTATTTGATGTATATTTATTTGATTAATAAATAGAATCACATTAATTTTATAAATAACATATATGTTAAGATGAAATAAATTAAAGATATTATATATAAAATATTTCATCCACAAGGGTTAATAAATTATGAAAATTAAAAAAAATATTAACTATAATTTCTGTGATAAAATAATTGATATTTATAAATAAGATAAAAAATCCCTCATGAAAATATTAATTTAGATAATTCCTTTTATAATGAATATTAATATTCACCCATAGTTCATGTGTGAGTTAGGCCAATGTTTGTGGACATTATAAATTATTTAGTTGTCTGAAAAAAGTTAATGGGTTGAAAAAAAACATAGTTATATTAAGTTTAACGATACATTGTAACACACTGAGATTTAGTGAAATATTTGTTTCAAATTAATTTATTCATTCTGATATTTTTCATTCCATACAAAACTAAAAATATATTAATTATTTAGATTAAAACAATACGATTGGATTGCATTATATGAGAGTCCATGATAATATAAATTAAAAATATATTTTATCTTTTTCTACATAGAAAACCTAGTTTCCCTTAAATTATAAGAAAGACTTGTTTTCATCGATGACTGTTGTTACACAAATTTCCTAGTTTAATCGGAATTTTTTTTAAAACCTAGTTATTTAGTATAATAATACATAACATATATTATAATATATTGGATTATTAATATTATTGTCTAAATTATGAAAATATATGTTTGAATTCCATGAAAATGATTTAAGATAGAAAATAAATAAAAATGGAATGTTTTATAAAAAAACTATTTTTATGCTTACCAAGCTGTTATACCCTAATAAATTATAGTAATTAAATTTTTTGATTTATATTAATTGAATATATATTATATATTCAAACTAATATGTTTTTATATTGATGAAATATATTCTATAGTAGTATGATAAGAACAGACACAATTTTATGCATAATTTACAATATTTCTATAAAGGCACTTTTACTACCTCTTTTTGTTGAAAAAATTTTAGATCAAAGATTTGGAACATTTATAAATCTCATATGTTTAAATAAACATTATATTTTAATTAGAATCATAAAAATTTTCTTATGGTTAATATTTGGTGCTCTTCTATATATTTTTTTAATGAATTGTGATAAATAATTAATTTTAATTCAAAACAGCATTTTCAAATAATTTATTTGTAGTATTAATTTATACATTAATTTTGAGTTAAATTAAAATTATATAAATAATTTATCAATTACACCATTTTAGGTAATTTAAACCACTATCTAATTGAAATTCTATATAAAACATAGAGACGTTATATCATTTTTATTTCAAAAACCTTTAATTTTATCTTGTATATAGAATTAGTTTTAAATTATATTCGACAAATTATGTAATTTTAAAAAATAAAAATGGATTAATTATTTTTAATAATAATAATTTATAATTTTCCATAAGATAAAATTAGTTTTTTACAAAAAATATTAGTGAATGCAGTTAAAATTAATAATTGTTATTAAGGTAAAATTATGCATAATAATGGAATAAAAAATAACCTTAAGATAACAAATACCCTTTCCCATTGTTAAAAACATATTGGATGGCCATATTTCGTATATATTCCTTCAATTAAATATTTTGGATAGTTTGGGATGACTTTTGTTAGGTAAAAATGTGGGTATACCTAAATTTTTTTTCAAACTTGTCAACTTTGTCCCTTGCCTATCATATAAAGGACATCCCATATCCCCATTAGTCAAACATCTCAAAACATATAGTATCGGAAAATATCAACATAATTCACTTCCCAACATCCCTACAAAACTCCTTGATTACTTCCCTTGGGTAGAAATCAATCGAAGGAATCCTGTTGTTAAAAACTAAGAAGAGTTACCCAAAGAATAGGTAACTTCTTTCCAGAAGCTCCTTTATTTTATTTTCATTTTCTACACACTCCACTCTTATTATTATTTGAATACAAAAAAATTTGTATAATTAATATATTTTTATGTTGTTATTTTATATTTTAGACCAATACTCACAACCAGTTGAATTTAGTGTTCAACGAACATACTGTTTATGTGTACGATGAACTACCACCTCACAAAATGATGATTGATTTTATTTCATACAATATTTAATGGTTGTAAATTATGATGAAAAAAAATTAATATATAATATATATTATGAAAATAATTTCTTTATGATTCAATAATTATTTTGAATCTTAAATCATTATATTTCACATCTTTTTAAATATGATAATTTCGTTCGAGGGAGTGTGGACTACTGCCCCATAAAAGTGATATGATTCATTCAAACAAAAAATGAAATCTATTTATGATTTTTTAGTGATAGTATATGATATATATTATTTAAAAATTCTACATTATTAATAATAAATATATATACATAGATATATAAAATTTTCCCTTTTTTCATTATGATAATTAAATGAAAATAGTGTTCATGCGTACGAACATCCAACCGTCTCCAGGAATGATGTATTCCATTTTTTAATTCATCATGACACAAATTATTATAATACAAATATAATTAATATAAATCTCATTTATATCATTTTTCTCATATTCAGAATCATGATAGATGTATAAGGACCATAAATATAACAAAATAAGGCAATGTGAAGAACAAAGAGGATATTTCCCGATGTGATAGCATAACATATATTAGTTAACAAGAGGATATTATAAAGACAATATAACACAATATATGATATTATATATATGAATATGGTCAAATGATATATGTATAAAAATATTATACATACTATAATGGAATTTTAAATGGGTACAAAAATAGTAAAGAAAATAGGTAACGTGATTTCATCTCACCTTTTTTTCGCGAGATACAGTCCTTAATAACTGCACACGTCATTTGTGTGGTGTGTAAAATTACCGTGGATGTATTATTTTATTTTTATAGAATTTTTATTGGTATTTAAATATCTTTTTTATGAATTTTATTTTTTGGGGTTTATGTTTCAAATCATTCTAAATTGTATAAGGCCTTCATGTATAACTCTTATATGGAGGATGGCTTAAAACATCTTACCCACTGGTGAGGTTTTCCAAACGATTATTCTAAATCATTGTTCCAGGTGTATTATATTGCATCAATATAAGGTGGTTGTGGAGAAACTCTTCCTCAGCTATGCAACAACCTCATCTATTTGGATGGAGGTTCTGAATGCATTTGATCTAGATGACCTTCTATTTTAGGGGATGTTGATCCTTCTTCGATACTGATCTATCATCTATATTTCACCTCAGGTGCTTGATCTCCATTTTTTGTTCTTGTTGGGAGACTGCATGAAATTTTTTGGTAGCACAATGTAGATATTCACTTAGGGAGATACAGTGTTTTGAAGCTGGTAACAAAGCATATTTTTTCTGTTATAAGAGACCTGTAGGATACTAGTATGGGTAGTGTGATAACAGTTTACAAAATTTGTATGTTTTTGAACAATCATGGTGTACATTTTAATTTCATATATACTTCTGGTACTCTTGAAATTTTTTGTATGCCTCATTTCCCACATCAGATAAACGAGGATATATATGGTTCTTTAAAGGAACCCTGGCCTTCAGGGTGTGTAGCGGTCTTTAGGGCCCATGATGATTCTATTAAGAGGAGTTTATATAAGACTTGTGGTGTGACTAGTTCCTCTGTTGTATAGATTCTTTGGATCATTAACGCTCTCTCATTTGCTAAAATGAATTGTTGGAATAATATATTGTAATAAGGTGACTCTACTAATCTTGTTCTGGACATTAGAAAATGTGAACTACATATCTCTTGGAGGCTTGTTGTAAAGAGGATAAAATGCATGAAAAATCATTTGAGCCTCATCTTCATCTACAAACATGTATATCTAGAGGTGAACATGGTTGTGAATGTTCATGCAATTATGGGAGTTATTGAGCCTTTTATATGGTCATATACCCTTCCATCGGACCTACGCACTCATTATGATATTGATTATAATAGTAACCCAAATTTTCAACTCATGTAACAATATTTACATTTATGAATAAATGCCTTAGTCTTTTGGCTGAGGGACCTTTTAAATAAACATACCAAATTGGCAATGTAATTTTTTTTAGTTTTCATTATTTGATAAATATTCCATGTCATGAACCTAAATTTATCTATGTGGTGTATATACTAACTTTTAACATGTTATATTATGAATATATTTATTTTCAGGATATATTAAGCTTCATCTAATGTTATTATATCCATGTTGAATTAATGTTACCAAAATAGTAATAGTTTATTGCTACATTGTATCCATTTTTCATGATTTTTTTGAGATCATGCATCCATTGAGGAAATTTTATTATACATATCTCAAAAAAAATATTATGAATTTTCTTTCCCATTGTATATTTAATTTATATCCATGAAATGGATCCATTTTTTCATTCTACGATACTAATGATAATTAATATATTTTTTTATAAGATATGACATTACCTCTACATTTGGCCAGAAATCTCTGTGCATTTGAAACCTTAGTTTCTAAAATTGATCCAATTTTTTTTACCTTTATCTTATGATGTTAGAGGAAATTTTTACCACTGTTTTAGCATTTAGAAAATGGCTTTAAAAGAAATCATCTAATTTTTTTTATGATTAGAGAATATTTCTAAACATGTATTGTAAAAAAATAACATTTGGAATGTACGAACATACCAACCATCAAGAACATCATTACCTAGAATATTAAGTTATATGATTACATTATTTTTTAAGGAAAATTATTGTTCTTACTATTTTATACATTCATTGTTTTAAAATTTTATTTCAATGAAAACGGTTATAAAAAGAGACTTATAGTTTTCAATGATATCATTTAATGTTTTGAATAATAGTTTTAAATAAAATTTTTTTCAAACATGTTTTATGTTATAAAAATATTTAATAAACATTTTCATGCCTTATTTATAATTTCTTAATTTGTATTAAATGAAATGTAATTCAAATATTTTATAGGTTTGTATTATATGTTATCACAAAAAATGGTTTTCAAAATGTATTCAAGAACTATATATATATATTTTTCGATGAATAAGGCTTCCAAAATTCGTTAATGTTTTTTATATGTTTTGAAGTACAATTTCAAGAAAATTTTTTTCAAAAGGAATTATGTTTTGAATATTTTTTTTCTAATAAGAACAGATATTTTCTTCATGAAATTTTTTTAATAGAAATTTAAAAATTATTTTCCATCTAGGATGTAATCTGTGGATATTAATAAACACCTTTATGGAAATGATTCATTGTGTCCATTAATATTATTTCTCTAATTGGTTTATATTTTGGATAAATGATTTTTATGTAACCTTTTTCCCTCACATGTTTAATATGAGTATGAAATATTTTTCTCCTTCAAGTTTCACATGCATTTAAAACTATATTATATTCACAGGTTATGCTTTATGAAATGGTTGTGAAACAGTTTTATATTCTAAATGTTATTTTGTGTTTACATTTTAATTATACCCATTTCATTTCATTTTTTATGATTTCATTTTTATAAAATCCATCTCTTTACATGGGTAATTATTTTATAAAGGTTTTTTGAAACATGTATGTATGATTTTATTATGTAACTGGTGGAACCTTTAAATCCCACCAATGAATACGGTAATGATAAATGTTACATGATCTCAAAGGGAACATTGGACGAAATCCAATTCCATTAACGAGAGGTTAAATTGGATAGAATCGCATAAACGAAACAAGATGGTACACAAGGGGGAATTTTATACCATAATGAGGAGGGTATATGGTAGGGCATCCCAATCATGGAACAAGAGGGTACATAGGAGGGAATCATAGTATCAAAATCCAGAGGGTGCACAAGAGAAAATCCCATACCAGAAGTAGGTACACCGGTGATTATCCCAATCCATACATGTTTTTATGTTCTTGGTAGGCATCCATGAAATAGGGTTTTTATATGATTATTTTTATTCCACTATTCCATGTAGAATTCTTATAATATGATTTTACATATTAAGTTTTATATTTACATATGATTAATGACTAATGAACTACAAATATTTATTCCATGATTCATGCTCATTGTATTATAATATGTAGGCTAAGATATTCAAATTTAATAATAACATGTCAAACACCTACCCTCATTTTATGCTTACTTGTCGCCCTTTTTTACACCTAATAAGTATCTATAATCACCCCTTCAATTTTTTCCATCCGTATTTTTTGATGATATGTATTATGATTGATGTGTCTAAGAAGGGTTAAAGTCTAGATGAACCATGTGGGAGATAATGTATCTCATTTTTGTACCATTATTTATATTTTAATTTTTCTAAAGGAACTAAACTAATAGAGTATTTGGGAATCTGTTTGGGTAATTTTGTAAATATTCTGAAAAATTGAGGTAATGTGTATGTATGTTGTGTATGTGTTGTTATAGTCGGTATCAGTGTAATTATTTCATCAAACATTGGAAACTAGGATGAAAAAACATTTGTGAGATCCATAAGAACATTTCAGTGATATTTCTAGGTATTTCTCTATGGTAATTCTAAGGATAAGATAATTTTAGGAAAATTTCTTGGAATTTTGGTAATTTATAATGTGGTTGTTTTCCTTAAATTAAATACATTATTTGGTACTATAAGTGGATGTGACTCTAGCATAGATGTCCCATGGTGTAATAACATCGAAAATGTGTGTTAGTCTCGACTCAGTGTAAACTGGTACATGACAACATGCTTTGCTATATTCCTAGATTGATACTCTCATGGGATATGTAGTGGGGATTCACAAGCTCAGAACAAACCATCATGAATGATTTATGGAAAAGATGTGTATGAATCACTATTCATAAACCTAATTTATTGTAAATTAAAGAAGTATGAGCCATGATTTAGGCATTCTATGTGTAATTTTTCCGATTATATATTTTCCCATTATAATAAATGTTTCTCACACTATGGTTTCTGGATTTAGTCAATTTTGGGAAATTGAAGGAATATGGTTCATAATGTATGTCTTAGTTGGGGAAGGTATGTAAATTATTCGAATCTATTTCCAATGTGGATATCTCATAATGATAGTCAAGAAGGTGGTATGAGTATTTGATATATTAATGAATATAAAGACTCCACAAAAGGAATGTGAATGGTTTGTGATGTTCTACCAATTTTGAATACATTAAAAATAATAAGAATGATTAGATTGAGGTTGAGTAACCTTAATACATGATTTATATTTCTTATTCTAGGAACAAGGTATTGAGGTAGAAGTTGATGAATCATAAATAATGATTCAAGAATAAGGTTTTATGAATGACGTATTTAGTTTTCTAATTTAATGATTATGTTATATGAATTATTTAATATATATGTATTTTTAGTATAATTTTTATTTAATAATGAAATAGAAATATTGGATGGTTATGATCACCTAGAAATGTGATTTCATGGAAAGGTGATATTTTTATTATGGGAAGGTAACCATTAATTAAGGTCTAATATTGAGATAATGAAGTTTTGATAAATATATTTTGGATATATATGTGTGTGTGTGTGTGTGTAAATTAGACTATAGAGATGACCCCTGAACTTATTATTGACAATGTGGTATATTTCATCAAGGATTATATTTACAGATTCATAGATTTAAAGAATGTATCCAATAATCAATGTAATAAGGAAGCATGAATGTATTCGAAAAATATTTATGGTAATTCAGTTTATTACCAGGTTTCAAGAGGATTTATAATAAGGGTATTCACATATTTTTAATGTGACAATGCATAGTTACTTTGTGATATATAGGGGATCAATGTTATGTTAATTTCGTGACTTTATTTATAAATTTATGGATTTTTATATTTCATAAGGGTTATAAGGATAACCATTTTTTGGAAATATTAGGTTACACGATGGATGATTCTTGTGATATTAAAGTATTATCTCACTGCAATAGGAATTATTCGTATTGGATTAAATGTTTAAAAACATCATGTTGATGATAAATAATGAAGAATAGGATGGAATATCTTGGATCTTATTATATATTAGTACTTCAAGAATATAATATTCCCATTCTATTTAATTGAAAAATGTGAAGTGGATAAAGGAATAAAGGTGAGGTTTTCCTAAAATTATAAAGGTATATATTTTCATGAAAATTATTAATATTAAGGAAAAAAATCAATAAATAAAACATTGTCCTCACACTTTAATTATTGTTGAATCAATGGAATTTAAAATAACAATATATCTATAAATTTGAGGCCCTCATGTTTGCACTAATATTTCTCTTTTTTTGATTGATAACCCCAATCACTCCCTATAAATATTTCTATTTTACACCATTTATAATCTTCACATCTATCATAATATCCCTTATGTGAAAACCTATTTGAGAGTTATTATGGGTAACCATTACGTTTAAATATTTTTTTAAGGAAGTGTTAATATTCATTTTTACGATGAGGTTTTCAATGAAATACACTATAGATAATAAAAAAATTGATATTTCCTAAAAATTTATTGGGATAAATTAATTTTATTGGGGTAGAATGTTACACCCAGAGATTTTGTGGAATAATAATTTTCAAATTAATTAAATATTTTGGATATTTATCATTTCACACAACACTGAAAAGAGTTTATTTTTTTACTAAATCACTATGTTTGTATTTCATTATACACAACACCACATTAATCAATCACGAAACAAAATATAAATATTATCATTCACTAGAAAAATCTCAAATTATAACTTACATTAC
This sequence comes from Viscum album, assembly GCA_963277665.1. Lineage (NCBI taxonomy): Eukaryota > Viridiplantae > Streptophyta > Magnoliopsida > Santalales > Viscaceae > Viscum > Viscum album. The sequence continues at coordinate 20,552,668 of OY728120.1, read as the reverse complement.
ATTCAAGACTGACTTTTATTAATGACAATCATTATACATATTTTATTGATTAACTGAAAAAAACAACATGTTATTAAAACATTATTATTTATTATAAAAATAAGTAACCTAGATATTAAAGTAGTTGGATATGAATAGTATAAAATATACTTTTAAATAATATATTTGAATTCATTGAATATGGATATATATATATATATAAATTAAAATATATAGTGAATGATTTTGTAAGATACTATTTTTATGCTCATAAAGATATTATATCCTAATATATTTGAGTAATTAAAATTAGTGAGTTATATTAATGTAATATATACTATATATTAATCCAAAATTTTTTATATTAATTTAATAGATTCTATATGCGAAGGATAATAACAAACATAAATTTATGTATTAAATACTATATTTTTATACGGAAACATTTCTAGTCTTTTAATGGAGAAAAAATTTTATGTCCAGATTTTGGATCTTTTATAAATATTATTTCTCAATATAAAATTCATATTTTAAATTGAAAAATAAAAACTATAATACGGTAATTTTTTTGTTATTTTTCTATGAATTTTCGTCTTTTATTGAATATGGAATCATAATGAATTATAATTCAGAAATATTTTTTTGTCTAATTTTTTGAATTGTTAAATTGTATGTTAATTATTTTTAATTTTATATTTATTAAAATAATTTATCAATAAATTCAATTTAGGTCATCATAACTAATTTCACATTGAAAATGGATATAAAAACACATCAAATATTTAATGTTTTTACTTTAAAAACCTATAGAGTCATCCCATCAGCAGAATTAGTTTTAAATAAATATTACAACTTATATAATTTCAATTTGGAAATAAGGATTATATATGTGTAATTAAAATAATTTATAATTTATATTAATGTATATTTAGTTTTTTACCATAAATAGTATTGAAGGCTATAATCATTAATTACAGTGATTAAGTTAAAATTAAGCCTAACAAGGGAACAAAAATTATACATAAGGGCCCAAATGATCTATACATAGTTAAAAACCCATTTTGTGGACATATTTACGAAATAAAACATAAAATAAAGAGTTATATTTTTTTTGGATTACTCTATTTGTTAAAAACATCGATTCTCCAAACCTGTTATAAAAAATTCCACGTGTGTCCCCTCGATTCCTTATAAAAGGTATCCATTTATATCAATTATTAACACCTATAAAAATGATTAAATTACAAAAATATATGAATAATTAACCATCCAACATACCAAAAATCTTTCTTGAATCCTCCCTTAGGGAAGAATGATATATCTAGAATCCCTTTAGTGAAAACAAAAAGGAGTTACCCAAAGAATATGTAACATCCTTCCTCATGCTCCTTTATATTATATTCTTTATCTGCCCCATCCATTATTATTATTACTTGATTATACGAAAAAAATGAATCCTAAATATAATTTGATTTTTTATGTGAAGGGTTTAACCCAAAATCACACACACATACATATAATGCATAACAAGCATACTTTTTTTGTGTTTGGTGAATTACCGCCTCACAAAACAATGACTGCTCATTAATACTTTACCAGCATTCTATGTTTACAATTATGATGGACTTGATATTTAAATATGATATATATGATATATGTTATGTCTTTAATATTATATAATCATTTTATAACATATATCATTATACTTTCTATTTTGTTTAAATATGATAAATTCATTTATGGAAATGTGGAAAACCTCCCCCTCAATGTTATGTGATATGTTCACTCACTAAATGGAATGTAATATGGTTGGGATTAGTGAACATATATGATAAATATTATATAATAATACTACTTGAATAATTATATCTATATACACAGATATATTTCATTTAATAAATTTCTTTTAATTTTAAAATAAAACAGAAACATCGTTCCTATGTACATGTGACTTATCATCTCCATGAATAGTGTATTCCATTTCATAATTATATATAATATAGATTATTCAAATAAAAATATAATTAATATAAATTATATTTATATAATGTTTTACAATAAATAAATCATCATATATTTATAAGGACCATAGATATAAAAAATAAAGACACATGTGAAAAACTAAGAGGATATTACCTAAAGTGAATCCTTATAAATGAATAATTAAAAAGAGGGAAACATAACGTCATATTAAAAACATATATGATATTATATATAATAAATTTGTTCTTTTATTTATGTATAAAAAACATATGTATATTACACATGATTTTTGTATGAGTACGACTGAGACTCAAGACAGAAAGTAAGGGGATTTCATTAAAAATTGTGTTTCTTTGAGATACATGACTTAATCACCACTCACATAATATTCATGGTGTGTACACATCCCATGGATGGATTATATGATTATTATCACTTTTTATATTTACATATATATTTGATGACAATTAATTTAGGGAGGTTAGGTTTCAAAACTTACAAAATTGGTAAAGAAACATTGTCTTAATTTACATTCATTGAGACTATTCCATGTTAGGTACCTAAATTTTTCTATGATGTGTATATAATTAATTTTGACATTTTATAATATTAATTCCCTTATGTCCATTATATGATAATATTAATATAATGTTATTCTTTCCTTCATGAATTAAGGTTACCAAAATGGTTTCAATTTATTTCTACAATCCCATCATTTATTGAGATTGTTTATGATTATTCTTCCATTGTTGAAACTGTATGATCCCTATCTCAAGAAATATCAATAATTGTATTACCCTATATATATAAATTTTATATCCCTTTAATCGTAAAAAACAATTTACTCCTTCATAATTATGATAATTAATAAAATATTTTAAAAAAAATATGACATTACCTCTTCTTTTGGATTGAAATATATGTTACTTATAAACCGTAATTTATAAAAATGCTTCCAAAAATGATTTTCTATTATCCTATTATGTTAAATAAATTTTTACCCATTTTTTAGTTTTAAATAAATTTATTAGTATGAATATTATTTTTTTTCCGAATAATACACTTTTCAAAGCTTTTACCACTAAAAATGAATGTTCATCATGTATGAACATACACACCATCATGGTCATCATTTCCTAGAATCCTCCATTATATGTTTCAACATTTATTTTTAATGATTTTTTTTTCATAATATTCTATACATTAGCTATTTTAAATGTGTATTTCAATGAAAAATGTTTTCAATATTTTTAACGGTATTCAAATAATTATTTAATAGTTTTAAAAAATATTTAAAAATACAAAGGTTTTAAAAAATATTTTATGTTTAGGACAAGTATTTTAAGCATTTTCAAGCCTTATAAACAATTTTTCAATGTATTTACCAATAAATAGTCTTCAAAACATTTTTTGGTTTTATTTATATGTTTCATGTAATATAGTTTTCTAAATTTTTTAAAGCTACATTTATATGTTTTCAAGATATTGGTTTCCAAAAATATTTCAAATATTTATCTATATGTTTTCATGTTTATTTTCACTAAAATATTTTTCAAAAGGTTTTATTCATTTTAGGATACTTTTTAAAAGAAGAAATGATATTTTTATCATTAAATGTTTTGAAATGAGATATCAAAAATATTTTCAATCTAATATAACATCAGTTTATGTTAATCATTCCCTTTTGGGAAATAGATCAATGGTTCCATTCATAATACTTGTCTAAATGTTTTATGTTTTGATGATCTGATTTTTATGAATCCCGTTTCTCATTCACATTTTATATATTAATGAAAAATGTTTCAATTTCACGGGTTATATTTTTATGAAATTGTCTTATTTTAACAAGAAATACTTTGATAAAATGGTTATGAAATATATCTATTATCTATAATTTATGTGTGGTGAAATTTTTATAAATCCTTTTTAATTTCAAGGGATATCATTTTAGTTTTATGAAACCCATATCATTTCATGGTACATGATAAGATTAATGTTTCTTGGAACATGTTTGTATGATTCTCTTATATGATGTGTGGGACCTATATCTCTCTTTATTTCATTGGGTAGTGATAAATGTTTTTTTGTGATACAATGATACAAGGGACATAATCCCATGATAAAAACAAAAGAGTAAACATCATGGAATCCCAATCCCAAAACAAGAGTGTACATGGGAGGGCTTCCCATGCCTGGAAGAAGAGGGTTTACAGGAGGTTATCCCAATCGTAAAATTGTAAGATTTGTAATCCTAGAACCAAATTTTTGTACATTTATTATACGAATAATTAATATATTTAAATATTAACCATCTTATTAAATAATTTTCTTTGTTCTTCATTCATATAGTGTAATATGGTCTCAGAGTATTTATCGTATTGACACGGTCATAACAATTCCCCGCTATAATGAAATTCTTAAAGTGCTATTGAATTATTCATAAATATTGTTTTGTGGTTAGATGAAATACAATAATGGGACATATAATATAAAATCCCTCATGTGAGAGTAATCATAAGTAGATTAGCCTTCTTATCTTGATTTTCGCATATGGTAATCTCAAAGATGATATATTATGAGAAAAGATCCACCAGTAGGAAGTCTGCATGTTTAGTGTCATTAGATATTTATATCAATGAGAGTGTGTAATGATACATAGAATTTATGATTATCATTAATAGGTCTCATGACTCACACACTTTTATTTTCAAACGAAACTTGTCACGAAGATAGTTGGTGGGAAGTAGGGTACATTGGGTGAATCATGAATGACATGTTTTTATTGGATATGTCAATAATGGATTTTTCCTTTCCATTTGTAGAAGTTGATGACTCAAATCTTTCATTGAAGTATAACCGTCTCAAAAACATCCTTGTCCATGGTGTATCGATTAGTTTATTTCAATTAGTCAAATAAAGATGTATCAGTCACAAATGCTGATGAAACTATCATGAAACCTTCTTGATGAGATATTGAGAAAAATTTATTATATTACACATTAAAAAAGTCATATGTGGATATAGTTTTGGGGACATTACATTCTTTGTCATGGGTTTCTTGAAATTTTTATAGATAGTACTATTGTATTTTAGGCATTCCCACGCAATTCTAATGAAACAAAATCCTAGATGGAAACACACTATGTGTTTTTGGTGGTCTCGGAAAACATATGTTTGATTTTAATTGATGAATTAAATATTATTCTCAAGGAGGAGGAATACTTTTATTCAAGTTAAAATGATCGCTTAAATTAAATAAATATTTATTCAATGAATTGGGAGTAAAATATATTTATTTATTTTATTAGACATTCAAATAATATTTATTTACAAGTTGGTAAATGAAATAGTTATTTAATAGAATACGTTATTTATTTATTTCATCACATTGTCAATAAATTTCAGAAGATTTCGATTGGACCATGGATGATCTTATTGTACAATAATTATTTGAAATATGGTAAATAACTATTTAACTAGTTGGCTCAGGTTAAAATAACAATAATGCTGTAATTATTTTGTGTTGCATAATTTTATTTATAACACTGTTTTTTCACAAGATGTAACACCATAAATAATGATGTGGTATTATTATTAACAGAATGGGTATTATCTATGGTTATGAATGTATTTAATTTCTCTTGAACAATTAAAATTTGTAAATGAATCCTCATGTTGATAAATGGATGTGTATGTCTATTGTGCCATGTACTGAACTGCATGCCTGATCAATTTAGAGTTTTTGAGCTAAATGATTTCCCTCAGGAATCATCTTCCCTCCCCTCTCACGAATGAGATACACTCTTCAGGAACTAATAACAAGAGATCAAGAACGACTGACACCAGACACTCGCTACATAGTACAAGCACCTAGAGATGGAGTGGAGTCGATTAGAGGCCATCATATAACGTGTAGAGAACCGCTATATAGATTCTGATTTGGATCCAAACAAGTTCAATGAAACCATCCAGAATGGGAATTCGGAATGATCAACATCATCAATAATGAAATTACAAAATATCCATGTATACTTTTATTTTTGGAATTAATTAATTTTATTATAAACATCATGAGCAAGATCCTCTCTAATGGTTTTATTCATCTTCCTTATTTATATATATCATTGATTCTATTCCTTGGAGATTTTCATTCACCGTCTTATTGATCCCAAAATAGTCATTGTTCATGTTAATAATTAATGTTGGGTGTTGCCCAACTGCTCTTCCGTTGTGCTTGTATCTTTCATGCGATACCAGAGTGGTTACATAACAGTGTATAATTGTTTAAATAATTCATTGATGATTTATTGTATAATAATTGAGTTTTCCAATTCTAGTTTAATAGTTCTTTTAATCGGTATTCCATGATTTGTTCTCCCATATTCTGTTTCTCATAGATTAAATTGAAACAAAATATTTTTTAATTAAAATTAAAATGGGGAACTCAATAGGGGGTGATGAAGATTCTTCCCAAGAGACATGAAAGTACACAATGTGTGATCGGACTTACATATTGTGTTCTCTACCATACATTACATGTAATCAAGACATCATTCCATATAGTTGTGTTCAACGCTTTGGAAGTAATTCAGAAATCACTCACGACAAGGGAATTTATTACACATGATGTAGTTAATTCTATACTAGGTGTTGACTTCCACAGATAGGCACACACTTACTGGATTATATGTAGTGTGGCCCACTACACATGATGTGTAGTCCTTTTGGGTTAGGGTGCCAAACTGTGTATCGCTTAAATGGATAAGTCTACTGTTAAATGTGTAATGTCAAGAAAACACGGTGTGTAGTGCACTGTACACGCCATATATTCCATAATTTTGGATGTATGATTAACACACCGAGTCCCTAGGAAAATACTTTTGGACAAATGGGGATGGTAGTACACACCATGTACTCAGAACTACTTGTCGTGTATGTTAATGTATTACACAAAATTATATCTTCAATGTTTGTGTAATGTTCAGAAATACACATCATGTATAAACTCTACTACGTGAAGTTACTCTACGTGTTGAAACATCTTGTATAAAATATGTTATAGGAGTAGGACAGTACACGAAATTAATATATGATGAGTAGATTTGAATTAGTATTCCCTAGGATACCTCCAAGGTGAATTTATTTACAATGATTAAAATATCAGGAAAATTCATAAAAGGATTGAGATAAAAGGATAGAATAATTAAAGATAATAAACAATTGATTTGAGAAAAATTTACCTTAATAAAGAACAATTTTTTTTTAATACTATATTTATTAAACGTGTAACTAATTCTATGTATTTGGGTGATCATGAGTTAGACCAAGATCATTTTATTTTATTGGTTTCATTTTAATTTATTTATTGAATTAATTTTTCACATGTGGGCCATCTACTCTAATTAATACGAAGGGTTTTTGGGCCCATGGTTTTTTAAGTAAACCTCCCCTTTTCCCCCATGTACATGTGAGTAAAAAAAGAATATGTAATGGATATAACTCCCAAGATAGTGTAGGTGCCTCAAGCTGGAGACAATATAAATCCAATCCTAGGAGATATAGCGGTGGAATATTGAATAAATATAAACACAATCCCATATGGTTTAAGGGGTTTCTACACTATGTTAGGGTTATTTAATCAACTACTAGATAAACTAACCACTAGAAAATCTCATGATCAAGCTCATTAGATTATTTTATTTCATTCATTTTCATGTTTAATCATTATGGTTGTTTTGTTGCGATCACATATTTAATGAACTAACAAGATTGAAAGATGGAATTAAAAAAACAGGGATTATTCATAAATATTACCAAGACATGGTTTGTCACATAAGTAAGTGCCACATAATATTAACAAAAATGCGATAATTAAAATAAGTAATTCAAGAAAAATGGATAAAAATCCCTCAAATAAAATAAAATGTAAGACCAATACTTATGTTTCTTTATTATCGTAGAAAATCTATTAAACTATGTTTTTGACCAACCCTTTTTTAGACACAAACTTATATAAAGGAAGACCATATGAAAGCATTAAAGTTTACTTAAACATATTACATAAAAAAGTGTGTCCCTTTGCTAAACATGGTGTAATATTGGAGGAAAGTGTTAAGGAAATCCAAAGACAAGATTTCAGGACTAGGGAGTCCACTCAATAGATCATGTAGCTGCAATCAAGTAGTTGGCAAAGGAATACCTACCTAAATAATTTCAAATAGAATGACCAACCATTTTTGTGGGTATGACAATGTGAATATGGATCCATTATACTAGAATGTCAGGGAGACTAGACATTTTGAGTTCAATGGTGAGGGAAATTGGGACTTGATAAAATAGTGGGTGACTTAATAAATAATAATTTTTTATTTGTCAAAAAATGTAATCAATAAATCATTAAAGATCATCCCTTGTATGGTATTATAAAAATGTCAATCTCTTCGACCAAACGATACATGCTATCAATTCTAGATAAATACAATATCCTCACCCGAATTATCTTCCAGGAATGGGTTAGGCACCTTCAAGTTATCTTACTCCATGAACAGATATCGTACATGTTATAGTCAATATTACCTGATGCACCTACCAAAGTGGAGAGTGAAGAGGATTTCTTGATCTATGAGTTATATATTATTGATGGGTTCTATGTTTAATTTTTGAAACAATCATGAATGTCTAGGGAGCTCATGAAGTCTCACAATAACATTGATGCTTATATCATTCATGAGCACCTGTGTTGTCTTTACTTGGAGAGGTAAGAATAGAAAAGGTTTGAGATCTCCAAGGATCTCTTTCATAGTATTCATGGAGAGGGTTCCCCAGCTGTGCCACATGTATTAAATATCATTGGCCACATTTAGATCCTAGGGGTTATAGGGTTTAATCTCCCTAAATAACTGAGCACCGATCTCATTCTCACATTACTCAATAATAGATTCTCCAACATTGTGTCAATTTCAATATGAAGTATAATTATAAGTCTCTATATAATATTCTTATTCAAATTATCCATGTGGAAAAAGAAATGAAGTCTCATAATCCTTCACTCCTTATGTTGAATAAGAGGAAAGGGAAGGCGAAGATCATGAAGCCCAAAACATCATCACGACCTACCAATAAAAGTATGATCAAAGAGGATTCAAGGGAACATGAGGGTGTTCGTTTCACATGTGGAAAGAAGGGTGACTGGAATAAGAACTTCACCCATCCTAAGAAGCTGGTGGAAATGTCATGTGTGTTTTTTATCATATTTAATCAATCATTATATAAAAATTTGGTATTAGATATATCTTGTAGTGATCACATATGTATCCAAATATATGAACCATGTAGATTCTGGAATATTTACCTAGGGGATGTAGATCTATGAGTAGAAAATAGAGCCAGACATGCTACTATAGATATTTGGGACTACCACCTTAAATTTACAACAATTAGGATCTTGGTATTAATGTGTTGTTATTATGTGTCATCTATTACTAAAAACATTATTTCTGTGTCCAGATTGGATGCAAAAGGATTATCATTTTTGTTTGGAACTGATAGTTTCTTCTTTTAAAAGTATTGTATTTTCATTGTAAGGGAAAATTTATACAATGGTATTTACATGTTGGATTACACAATACAAGTGATGGAAATTGATAACAATGATTCTTTAATAGACTCATACCACACCTGACATTGGCATCACCACCAAGGTCATGTAAATGAGAAATGATTTACAAAGTTACATCAAGATCGATATTTAGATTCTGTCGAAATAAAACCACTTGGAATATGTCCATCAAATTTACAAGGACAAATGATCAAAGCCCCATTAAGGGGAAATGTTACATGGATAATAAACTTCTTGAATTGGTTCATACCGATATGTGTGGACCATTTCCAATTTAATTAATGGGAGGGTACTCATAATCCATAAAATTTAATAATTATTTTAGTAGATATTGATATATATACTTAATGAGGAATAGGTCATATTTTTTTATAAGTTCAATGAATATAATAATGATGTTGAGAACTATCATGGTATGATGATTAAGAATCTCAACTCAGACCATGGTGGAGAACATCTTAATCAGGACTTCATTGATTACTTATGGGAGTGTCGGATCAAATCTCAACTAATTCCTCTTTACATGACTTAGTGGAATGGTGTGAGTGAAATGAGGACCCACACCTTTTTGGACAATGTGAGATCAATGATGAGTCATTCGAGTGTTCAATTTTCCTTCTAGAGATATGTGTTACAAAAATTGGTCCACATACTAAAACAAGTACCAACTAAATCGATAAATGGCATTACATATGAGTTCTAGAGTGGAAAGAAATCCCTGTTATCGAATTGACATGTGTGGGGATGTGATGCATTTAATAAGGCCTCTTCTGGTAAAAAACATTCACCATGAGGAACAAATTTACCTGTTTCGGTGCGGATGTGCGTCGGGTTACGTTGTTCCGCCAGGACGCGTTCGCGCGTGCACCCGTCAACCCGAGGGGATGGGCGCGCGGCTTGTGGTCCCGCAGTCCCGCTTTCCAAGGGCGGGCAGCATTCGTCCCTTATTCAGGGGCGTCTGCTCCTTGATCGAAACCGGGATGATGGGATGTCGGCTCTTCCTTCCTTGGACGTCTCCTCGGAACTCGTCGCCTAATCCGGGTCTCCCTCATAGACTTAAGAATGTTCGTGAATCTCGTTCCCAGCGCCATATCTTCATGGACACCGGTTAATTACGCCGCTTCCGCCCGGACGTTCCAAGGAGTCTGGTCGGGGCAGCAACCTGCGGTGAGAAGGCCGGGTGGCTCTGGGTGCTGGGGGCGTGTCGTAACACTGCGGCTTTGCACGTCTGTCTTCCGTCCCTAATAGGGCTTCTCGAAGGCACGATGGCCTGAGGCATCCCGTACTGGGTGCGGGGAACTGTGTCATCTGAGGTTTTCCTCAGCTTCCCATGTTTAACACGGGGTATGCCGCGAGTTTAACGTCCAGCGGGGACGGCATCGGACCGATCAACACAAAAAGTGGATCAGATGACAGAACCCCTTGCGGGGAACCTCCGACGCTGGGGCCAGCACATGGGCGGCTTCCCAAGTAACGTGGAGTGGAGTGAAGTGGCATGACCCCACCGGGATGTGGCGGCCCGGGTAAGGATCAGGATGGATGATGGAGTGAAGAGCTTGGACCCCGGAGGGGCTTCCTACATACCGCGCGTTAGCACGGATCAAAGTCAACGTAGTTCGGGTATACAGTTTAACGTCATGCTGGACGTCGACAAGCCGACTCACGAAGAGGTCTAGGCCGCCGGGCGGAGGATTGAACCGAACCACCTCGCACAGAGGGGGATGGAACGACCGGGTGGATCACAGTTTCACGTCATGCTGGACGATAAAAGGGGAAATGGAAAAAGGGGGGCTGTGGGGAGGCACCGCGGAGATACACGCGGGCAGTCTCCCACAGGGGCGGATTCATAGGTGAATCGACGCAAGCGTGAACCCTGGAGGGGTCCACTGATGGACGAACCGACGTAAATACGACCGGGACGACTAGGTGGTGGGCTTGAACCTCAGGGAGGCTTCCTACGTACCCTGTATAGAAGACAGGGATCAAAGTCCACGTAGTTCATTCTGTCAGGACTTACGCACTTGGGGCAGCCCGGATGCTGCAAAACTCAGTTGGAAGGGACTTGGACCGAAAGCAGAAGACACCTCGATCCCAGTCAGACCCTCTACTGGCTTCGGCAGTGGGGAGGCGCAACGGAGATACACATGTGCAGCCTCCCACGAGAAACTAGGGGTTTGTAATACCCTGTCCCCGTAGGGAAAAGCCGCTCCCATTAAATCGTCCCAAAAGGGGGACAATCCCGACATCCCTGCAGAGACGAGCGGGTGGGGGCCACATCCAAACCGGGGGAGACCCTGCGTGCGAGGCACGGGATCGAATGATGCGGACGGTTTAGCGTCTTGCCGGACGAAGTACAGTTTAACGTCGTGTGTTGAGGACGAAGCGGACGGTTTAACGTCTTGCCGGACGAAGTACAGTTTAACGTCGTGTGTTGAGCACGAAGCACTTGGCAGTTTAACGTCTTGCAGCGCGGACGATGGGGGCTAGGCAGTTTAACGTCATGCAGCTTGGACGGATGTGCAGTTTAACGTCATGCTGGACGAATATGCAGTTTAACGTCATGCTGGACGAATATGCAGTTTAACGTCATGCTGGACGTATGCGCAGTTTAACGTCATGCGGGACGAATGTGCAGTTTAACGTCATGCTGGGCATAGGTTGCCGGACGATGGATGCATGTCACTTCGCACGAACCTGGAGGGCCGCACGGGAAGACAACGCACGGTACGGGCACCCAGGATGAGGATCATCGGGCGCCACGCAGGCAGGTGCCCTCAGGGGGTCGAGGGAGGCGACCCTGGCGGATTGCGCGCAAAAGAGGAGCTTTGCGCGCAAAACCGCGGGTCGGCGCGCAAAAATGGCGGGCTGGCGCGCAATTGGGCCAGCCCTTTGCGCACGGAAGGTTGGGATTGCGCGCACCGGGCTTCGGATAGCGCGCGGGGGCAACGGCTCATTCTCTAACGAATGGCCACTTTGAAAATGGGGGGTGCGCGCAATCGGGTCGGATTGCGCGCACCCGGGGGCAATTGTGCGCAAGAGGCTTCTTTTGCGCGCAAAGGCCTTCGGGTTGAAATTTATTCAAAGGAAATGAGCCAAGGGGATTGCGCGCGAAGGCGGACCCCAAGGCTCTATTGCGCGAAAGAAAGGAGGTTACCTGAGGATCGGCATTGCGCGCAGAAGGGGTTGAATTGCGCGCGCGGGAGACCGTTCGACTTCCAGCAACCTTTGAAACGTTGGGGGTCGCCTAGTATTTATAGGCAACCCCGGGCGCGGAATCCAAGGCGCTAGCGCGGAATCCTCCTCGCGGGCGCGGAATCGGGCACGGCGCGCAAAGGATTTGCGCGCATCCCGGGGGTTTTGCGCGCGGATCATCATCTTTGCGCGCAGACCTCTGAAATTCCGCTCAAGGCCTCCGGGCCCTCCGAAACATTCTTCCGACTCCGAATATGACCTCGCTTTCCGCATCCGGAGCTTCGTTTGGGAACAACGGACTTTTCCGGAGTCTACAAAAGCCCCCCCTCGGAATCTGATCGGCGAGAGGTCGCAACGATCGGGTTCCGAGGGAGACGCCGGAATGCCGAAGTCCTGGGCGGCGCGGGACTTAGGCGCGCAAACAGGGGCGCCGGTCGCGAAATTCGCCGCTGCGGTCGCGCAATGCGCGCAGCGCGGACCCGGTCTCGCCTATAAGTAGGGGCGCTGGGTCCCGCGTTCCGTACTCTGGCCTTCCGCGCGATAAGCTCCAAAGCTCTCGTGCGCGAAATTGCCTCTTCCGGTCGCGAAATTCGCTCGATCGGCGCGCACAACCGTCCGGATTTCGCCTGTTTTTGCGCGAAAACCCGGAACTTTGCGCGACAGTCTTCCCAATTGCGCGCCGTCCACTGGGATTGCGCGCCAGCCTTCAAACTTCTCTACCAGCCTCGTCCGATCCCGCACGCTTCATCCCTTAACCCGCACGACTCCCGAAACTTCTGAGATGGCCGCGCACAGAGGAAATGAAGGGGATGCCGCCACTCGCAGGGCTGAGATGGTGACGAACGAGGAGGTTTACGGAGCCAAGGAGATTGTTTCCAACAATCAATCCTTGTTCGACTTACTGACGCCGGCCCAGAAGACATATCCACTGTCGGACAACCTACCGCTCTGGAACTTCGGCATCCTAGATGAGGTTCCGGTGCCAGGGTTCGAGATTGATGCGCCGCGGACCTGGGTGACCCGGGAGGACGAGCTTCTCCGCTATAACATCACCAACAATGGGCATCCTGCCAGGGAGACCAGACACTTGGATGTCTATGTCCTGAACCCGAGGACGCGAACCATTGATGGGGGTGAGCCTACTGCGGAGAATTCTCCAGCCCTCTACTCGAGCATATATCGCCAGAGCGTCACGGACGACACCAAGGGCTGGCTGAAGGACTGGGACTTGCGGTCTGGGGGAAATTTCACCAGCGAGTGGGCCTGGGCGTTCTGGGTACGCCACACTTGCGATCACTTCGCAGAGGAGCTGCGGTACATCGGCCTGTTCGAGGCGGTGTGGACGTCGCAGTTCCATTTCTACCAGCAGTCCGAGCTCGGGCCGGAGCTGTTCACCCGATGGTCTCCGGATACCAACACCTTTCATCTTCAACATGGGGAGGTCGGCATCGGTCTCTGGGACATCCACTGCATCGGAGGTATCCCGCTGGAGGGCTACCAATACGATGAGTTCCTGCCCCCGAAGAACATCTGGGAAGACAGGTCACGGACTCCAATCCTGACCTGGCATCTGCTTGACCTGGCTACGCAGCGGCTCGGGATCAAAGACTTCCAGAAGGACATAGCCTACAAGGAGTGGTTCGGCCAGTTCTTGGAGCATGACCCAGCGGTCAAGATGCCAGGCAGGGGGAAGCGGTGCCCGACCACAGCTCAGAGGAGCCGGAACGGGTCGTACTGGCGGGTCCTGGAGACGGGTGACTACCGCTCATGGGGGTACCTCGAGCCTAATCAATGTATCATCCCCCCAACTTGTTCCAACACATGAGCGGGACAATGCTAGGGGCGTTGAGATTTTATCCGAACATAGGGAAATGAGAAAGGGTGAATCGCGTGCCCCGAATCCAGACATCCACAACGGTCGGCCTTCCAGGAAATGCCCAAGACGGTAGTCGGACAGTGGATCGACCATAACAACTGCAATAGACGGACCGAAAAAGGTCATCATTCATATTGCAGGAGGCGGACCACATGTCATCATGAATACCGCTTTGGGGTTCCTTCAGACACAAGGGTGGAAAATCCAGATCAACAGGGCATGCGAAGCGTGGGGCGAAGTGACGATTTGTTCGGACAGAATCCAACGCTCTCAAAATTGCGCCACCGTGGGGAAAGCGTATTAGGCGGATGCACTAATGTGGCCGTGAATCACCTCAATCCTCATACAGCACCTCTTTGACAGGGAAACCGTCCCTTCCCACCATTGCAATGGGGCATCCCGAGCTGAATCGGGGAGAATATCACAACTGCACCACTCTACCCGAAGTCAGGCCAGCCGGCCGGCGACGAGGAGGGGCGGGACTTAACGATCCCTGAGGCTGGACCCGAGTTGGAATGCCCGGGCGTTCCTACGTACTCCATCAGGCTGGAGATCAAGCCACACGTAGTTCTGAGAGTGCAGTTTAACGTCATGCAGGACGTGGAACCCCGTTTGGGGAGATCTTAGTTTAAGGTCGTAGAGCTCGGACCATGAGGGTAGATCTTAGTTTAAGGTCTTAGAGCTCGGACCATAAGGGCTAGATCTTAGTTTAATGTCTTAGAGCTCGGACCATAAGGGTGGATCTTAGTTTAAGGTCTTAGAGCTCGGACCATAAGGGGAGATCTTAGTTTATGGTCTTAGAGCTCGGACCATAAGGGTGGATCTTAGTTTAAGGTCTTAGAGCTCGGACCATAAGGGGAGATCATAGTTTAAGGTCTTAGAGCTCGGACCATAAGGGGGGATCTTAGTTTAAGGTCTTAGAGCTCGGACCATAAGGGGGGATCTTAGTTTAAGGTCTTAGAGCTCGGACCATAAGGGCTCAAAGCACGCCACATCGTGGTCATATCCCCTGGATATGCGAAGATGCACTGAGGGATAGTGTCAAGAGTGTCGAGGTTTCGCCTGGTCAGAATGGGAGGTGGAAATGTGAATCATGCGGCCATTCACTCAAGGACTGGGGGCACCGGCGTAACGATATGGGAGTACTGCCGACCGTGGCGGAAAAGCAGCATCAATATCGCACTAACCGTTGGTGGAATGAGGCAGCAAACGAGCATCGACCGCTCAATCGCAGGATTCATATCGATTTGCTACCCGAGGCCATTGGGGGTACCGGCCCGAGTCGGTGGGAGAGCACTGAGGCATTGTGTCCGAACCGTTCACGGGGGCTCCACCCAGGGCGTAGACGATGGGTCCGAATGAAAGGGAGCACGAAGCCTGAAAAGTGGAAGGAACCTGACCAAGCTGAACTTGACACTCCTGGCAATAAACCAGAGTACTCTTGACACCGGTGGACCACGGCAAGGGGTCCGGGAACACGCCTTGAGGGTGACCTGAAGGCGGCGGATTCCCCAGAGAAGGGGGAATCTCTAAGAGGTGGGGGGCTGGACCCGAAGTTTCAAACATCCGGGCGTTCCTACGTATCCCATAAGGATGGGAATCAAGCCGCACGTAGTTCTTGAAGCGCGGCGCAACACAATCGGGCACCAGCGCGGGGAAGAGTGCGGGTCTGACCCTCGCACACAAAAGGAGCGGCATTTGATATTTCTTGTTTGTCCTTAAATATGAATGGTTTTTCTTTGTGCGGCGACATGCCTGTGATTGAGAAATCTCTGGCGTCGCCACAATAATCAAGCCATGGAAGGCATTGATGAATGGCGTGGTCATTAACCAGCGCCCAACATGAGTGTCCCCTGAGGAGGACATCACGATGCAGTGCCGTTTCTCGTCGGGCGGCCAAGACGATCACAGTTTACGGTCGTGTGGTAGGACCAGACAACACAGTTTAAGGTCGTGTGGTTCGGACCATGGAGGAATCCGCTTATTGCGGTACGGCGGACACGGCGGAGGTGGGAACATACCCAGCCCTGCGGCCACGCACGATTCCAGGAGAAGAGTCTTGGGATAGGGGTCTGCATATGTCCATCACCCGAGGGGCAGAGATGCTAGCCTCCAGATATACTGGGCCCAGAACGCGATTGTTCGGGCGACTCCTTCCTCCTTATGGGGACGAGGGTCCAGCCACGCATGGCCCTTAGGGAGGACATCCGCATATATCCTTGGTGCTCAGATCATGGGAGCCTCGAACGACATCATTACCCTGGTTGGTCTGCCTAACGTGTAGAGGCGTACCGGAGGTCAGTATGAAGAGTGTCGAGATTCCACTACAACGCATAAAGGCGGAGTGTGATGAGGACTACGCAACCAATGTTCAGAGCCTGAAGGAGCTGACATGGCGATCAAGGATGTTGCTGACGCATTCGCAACACAACATCCGATCGCGTCAGCCTAAGACGGGGCAAGCAAACGAGCATCAACCGCTCAATCGCAGGATTCATATCGATTTGCGGCCCAAAACCCGCCGGTAAATCGACCCGGAGCGGTGGGAGAGCACTGAGGCATCGTACCCAAACCGCTAGCGAGGATCCCTTTGAGTGAAGGCTCGAACAAGAGGAAGCGCGAGGCCTGACAAGCAACACAGGACTTGTCGGAATTGAATCCGACACTACGAGTCATAGACCGAAGCACCCAAAGCATGTTAACAGATCTCCGGAAAGGGTTGGAGGACTCACCCTGAGAGCAACCGGAGGGGGGCAGATCCCCGTGATCAACCAAGAGACGGGGCTGGACCTGAGACACAAGCGTCCAGGCGGTCCTACGTATCCCATAGGGATGGGAATCAAGCCATACGTAGTTCTTGAGAGGCAGTTTAACGTCATGCAGGACGATGAGAGGTGTGAGGTGGTCCCACACACGGGGGAGGCGTACGGCGCGGCCAGTAGACCGACGTGAATGAGGACATAATCCCCCGCTCACGCGATACGCCTCGCACAAAAAGGAGGGGAACTGGGGCCAGAGGCCCAACGCGGGATAGAGATTCCCGGGAAATGGGGCTGGGCCTGAAACATGAATGTCCATGCGGTCCTACGTATCCCATAAGGATGGGAATCAAGCCATACGTAGTTCTTGAAGTTCAGTTTAACGTCATTCAGGACGATGAGGGGAAAAGAAGGGGGGAGCAGAAGGCATCCCCAAACGTGGGGGGGGCGTACAGCGTGACGAGCAAACCGACGTGAATGAGGGCATAGCCCCGCACTCACACCATACGCCGCACACCCGGGGGCAACTGGGCCAAGGGCCCGAGATGGGATGGAAATTCCCGAAGGATGGGGCTGGGCCTGAAACATGAATGTTCAGGCGGTCCTACGTATCCCATAAGGATGGGAATCAAGCCGCACGTAGTTCTTGAGGGGCAGTTTTACGTCATGCAGGACGAATGCTGAATAGTTTAACGTCTTGTAGCTCGGACGTAGTGCAGTTTAGCGTCATGCAGGACGTGGTGCAGTTTAACGTCATGCAGGACGAAGTGCAGTTTAGCGTCATGCGGGACGATTGAACACTCAGGCAAAGTATTTCTCGAGGAACCTAGCGTTGGTGGGAGGAGTGACACGCTCACCATCCATAGTTTCTAGGGAGTACGTGCCATTGGGATAGACCTTGTGGACAACAAACGGTCCCTCCCACTTGGGCTCCAACATGGGTGGCTTCCTGCCGGGGATCATCGGCGCTCTTAGGGCTAGCACTAGATCACCCTGCAGGAAGGAGCGGAGGCGAACCTTCTTATTGAAAGCTCGAGCCATCCTGCTTTGATGCCTCTCCAAGTTGTGCAAAGCGCGAATTCTATTCTCATCCAGTGCTTCCAACTCGACTAGACGGGCTTCAGCAACTCTGTCCGGCGCTTGCTGGTCGTAGACCGCAGTGCGCAAGGACGGTAACTGGATCTCGATGGGCAGGACGGCCTCAGCTCCATACACCAGGGAATAAGGGGTCATCTGGGTGGAATTGCGAGTCGTCGTCCGATAAGCCCAGAGGGCGTTGGGGAGCTTGTCCGGCCAACTCTTCTTGTTCTGACCAACCATCTTTTGCAGAATGTTAGAGAGGGTTTTGTTAAACGCCTCGATCTGTCCATTCGCCTGCGCATGATAGCGAGATGTATGGTTCGAGCGGATGTTATACTTGGTGTACAACTTCTTCAACTCGGCTGCTCGGAAATTGGTTCCGTTATCCGTGAGGATAGCGTGAGGCACTCCAAATCGATAGATGATGTTGGAGGTCACGAAGTCAGCGATCGAACAGGATTTGACCTCTCTGAGCGGAATCGCTTCTGCCCATTTGGAGAAGAAGTCCGTAGCGGTCAGAATGAACCGGCACTGGCGAGCTGTCGCCGGCGGGTAAGGTCCCACGACGTCCAGTCCCCAGACTGCAAAGGGCCAGGAATACCTTGTGGTATGGAGAGGCTCCGGCGGCCGGTGCACAAAGTTCGCATGAACCTGGCACGCATGGCACCTCCTGGCATACTCGATGCAGTCATGGATCATGGAGGGCCAGAAGTATCCTAACCTCCGAATCTGGTGGGACAGCTTCGGCCCAGTCTGGTGGGCGCCACATGAACCAGCATGAACCTCTTGCATGACTCGTGGGATCTCAACTCCCTGAAGGCAACGGAGGAGAACACCATCAAATCCGCGTTTGTAGAGGATCTGCTCCAGGCCGGGACTGCTCTGGAGGACGAACTGCGATGCGCGACGTCGAACTCGCTCGCGCTCGGCCCGATCCGATGGAAGAATGCCATGTTGGAGGTACTCAACCAAAGGCGTCCTCCAATCAGGGGCTGATCCGGGTGTCATATCTGGGGTACTCGGGGCTCCGGGCATAGGGGCAGCCGTGGTGAGGTTACTTACCAACGGGCCGCGATCTTCTTCCGGGATAACGGGAGCGATGAGCCTGCGGCGCGTCACGCGGACGATCAGGTTGTCCTGTTCAGGCTCCGCAAGTGACGCAGCGAGGCTGGCCAAAGCATCTGCTCGACCGTTCTGCGACCGGGGAACATGGACAATTTCCGGCCGAGAAGGGAACCGGGCCATCAGAAGGAGGGTGCACTCCAACAATGGCACAAGTTCCGGCTTCCTGACAACGTAGTCGCCATTGATCTGCTTAACGACCAGCTCGGAGTCCCCTTTCACACATAGACGGGGCACGTCGATCTCGAGAGCCAACTCGAGGCCGGTGATGAGGGCATGGTATTCCGCCTCATTGTTGGTACAGCCCTCTGACAACAGGAAAGAGTATGGCAGCACGGCTCGCTCCGGGGTAATGAAGACGATGCCCAAGCCCACTCTGTTGAGCTTAGGATTATCGAGTCTTCTACCGGTGGGGCTCCGGGAGGCACCGTCAAAGTGCATCTGCCAGCATGGATCGGCTCGATCAACCGAGAGAATGGTCTCATCAGGAAAGCCTAGATCCAGCGGCTGATCCGCGGAGGTCGGGTGAGCGGCCAGAAAGTCTGCCAACGCTTTCCCTTTGATGGCCTTCTGAGACACATACCTGATGTCGAACTGCTGGAGAATCACAGCCCACCGCGCTAGACGGCCAGTCAACATAGGTCGGCTCAGGATATATTTCAACGGGTCTACCCGAGAAACCAACTGTACCTCATGGTGCTGCAAGTAGTGCCGTAATTTCTGTACGACAAATACGAGCGCCAGGCAGCTCTTCTCGATGGGGGAATACCTAACTTCCGCATCGAGGAGCATGCGACTGAGGTAATAGAGGCTATTCTCTGTTCCCTCGTTGTTCTTCTGGGCGAGAAGGGCACCCAGGGACCGTTCCAGGGCGGTCACATAAAGGACCAGCGGCTTTCCGGATACGGGCGGCATCAGGACCGGAGGTTGAAGCAGGTACTGCTTGATTTCCTCAAAAGCGGTCTGACACTCTTTATCCCATACATAGGTGGCACCTTTCTTCATGAGCCGAGAAAAGGGCTTACACTTGCCGGCCAGATTCGCGATGAATCGGCGTATATAGGCTAAGTGGCCTTGGAACCCTTGCAGTTCCCGGACGGTACCCGGGGGAGGCATCTGGCTAATCGCCCTGATTTTCTCTGGGTCGATCTCAATACCCCGGTATCTTACCACAAATCCAAGGAACTTTCCGGAGGTGACCCCAAAGGCACACTTCAACGGGTTCATCTTCAGGCAGCGAGACCGGAGGAAGCTGAACACTTTCTCAAGATCTTTGAGATGGTCCCGACGCTGGCGCGATTTGACAACCAAGTCGTCGACGTAGCATTCCACTAGCGTGCCGAGGATTGGCTTGAATATGCGGTGCATCGCCCGTTGATAGGTGGCACCTGCATTCTTCAGGCCGAAGGGCATGACCCGGTAGCAAAAGGTACCTTGGGGGGCCCTGAAGGCAGTGAACTCCTCATCCTCAGGGGCCATCCGAATTTGGTTGTATCCGGAGTATCCATCCATGAAGGAGAGGGCTTGGAACCCTGCCGTGGCATCAATCAACAGCTCTGTCACTGGAAGGGGAAAATCATCCTTCGGACAGTGGCGGTTGAGATTGCGGAAGTCGATGCAGACTCTAATCTGCCCGTTCTTCTTCCTGACCGGCACAATGTTGGCCAGCCATTTGGGGTACTGAACTTCCCTCACGAAGTTGGCTTTGATAATCTTGTCAACTTCGGCCTCAACCATGGCACCGTGGGAGGGGTGCATCTTCCTGGGAGGCTGCTTGAACCCGCGATGGTTCGCCGGGAGACCAAGGCGGTGGACGGCTACCTGAGGATCTAGCCCCGACATCTCGTCATAGCCCCAAGCGAACACATCACGGTGCTGCCTGAGAAAGTCCACGTACTGCTGCCGCTCCTCAGAGGGCATGGCGGCACAAACCAACGTGGGTCTTGGATCGGCCTTGGTTCCAAGGTTCACCTGTATTAACTCATCGACCGTGGCGGGGACGCCCTCCTCAAAGGCTGGGGGTGCATCTTCCACGTCCTCTCCGCTCGGGGAGGGATCGTCCATGGGAGAGACTGCGTTGGCAACTGCATTGGGGCTACCAGATCCTGCTGGGCCACTGGTGCTGGCGCGGGCGGTCGCGGCCATCTCATCGGGAGACTCGCGGACCGTCAAGACCATGGCGACGTCCAACCGGTGAATCGGGAGGACGTAAGCGTCATCCAGACTTGCCCAGGGATCACTTGCAACAGCGACAGGCTCAACCTCACCTGCCAGGATCTGCTTATCCTTGCTCTTGTAATAGTCCGCGTCCAGATAGCGGGCTTCACATGAGGCAAAAGGAGAGGCATCTCCTTGAAGCACGCCTACTCGACCATTAAGGGAGTATTTGAGGCATTGGTGGTATGACGAGGGAACCGCCGCGTGAGGTGAAGCCATGGCCTGCCCATCAATGCGTTATACGCAGTGTCCTGAGAGACTACCATGAATTCGGTGTTGGCAACCAAGTCACCGAACTGGGTCTTCAAACGTATCTTGCCGACCGGGGTTTGCTCGGTGCGGTCGTACCCCTGGATCCTGAGGTCGGAGGGAATCAAGTCATCCTCAGACAACCCCAATCTCCGGAGCGTCCGAGTTGGAATCAGGTTAATCCCGGACCCCGTGTCGACAAGACAGCGCCGGACTTCAAGGCCATTGAACTGGCCGGTGACATACAGCGGACGGATATGTCCCTGTATAGGAGGGTCTTCATCCTTACCAGAGAACAAGATAACTGCCTGACATTCGGCATCCTCGATCGTTTCGGCGTGAAAGGCCTCTGCAGCCGCAACCTCTGTCTCAAACTGGAGGGGGCTTTTCAGGGCTTCAGCGAGTGCCTCGCGCATCTCAGATGACATGCGCAGAGCCTCAAGGATGGAGAGCCTTGCTGGGATGTCGGCCAAGTGCTTCAGGACATCATACTTTTTGGCCAAGCGCGAACCCCTGGTTGCAGGAGGTTGCTCTGCGGTTGGTGGCATGACGGGCCTTGCCGGTTGGATCGGCGGCCGACTGGTACTTGGCGCATCTCGCTGTTCACTGGTCGCAGTCCGGGAAATGGTCACCGTACTGGAGTCAGGAGGCCGGGATGGACTCGTGGCAGGGCGGAGCTGGTCGCGACGCGGCTGAGGCGGTTCTGCCTGGCCCCACACCACAAACAGTGGCGGAGGCGAATCCGTCATCCCCGAATGGGGGGCCTGCGCACGCTGAGCTCGATCTTGAGCATGCTGCCTAGTCTCAGTGGCGTGCACGGCCTGGCTGGAGGTACCGACGGCTGTGCCCCGGCGACTCCTGCTGCTGCGGTTCTTCCGACGGTGGCGACGACCGGGGACACTAGGGAGGTCCACCTGGTGTTCTTCAACGTCGGGAACCGAAAAGGGATTTACCAGCTCGACGGTGTTAACCGAAGCGTACCCAATACCATCATCGGACGAATCATCCATCACTGGGCGGATCCGAGGAGGGACCCCCATCTCCGGGGGCATGAAATCGCCGAGAGTACGGGATAGTGGCGGAACTGGCGGGGCGCGCTCTTCCTTCTTGCGCTGCCGCCGTTTTCTTTTCTTGGAGGAGGCAGACTGGGACAACGATGCCGAAGCAGCACCCGCAGGTTCTGGGGGCTCAGGCTGATTCAAGCGCGCACGGATGATTCCATGGGCGCGAATGGTCGTCTTGCGGGCCATCCAGTTTTTATACTTCTGGGACCTGCGGTCGGAGACCAGCTGCCATTCGTCCTCGTTGCCACTATCGTCATCTGATCCCACGAACACGCCCGCCACTTGTGCTGGAGCTGGGCCCAACCTGATTACATTGTTGTTAATCTGGTCTTGGATCCAGTCCTTAAACACATAGCACCGCTGGATGGTGTGCCCCAGGGCTCGATGGTAGGGGCAGTAGCGGGGGTTATTCGTAAGATGTGCCTCCTCTGGCTTCCAACACTCAGGCAGTCGCACAATCCTCTGCTCCAGGGTGCTCCAGAAGTAACCGGGGACCTGATCCTCATGAAATGAGTAAGCCAGGTGTCGCGGGCCCCTGGGAGTGTGGTCTTGACGAGGGGCTGGAGGGGCCGGCCGAGGAGGTGGACCCTGATTATCTCGCCTGGGTTGCGGCGGTACATTACGCGGAGGGGCCGGCCGGTTCTGAGGCTGCCGCTGCTGGGCCGGGAACTGAGCCCGTGGAGGCGGATTCCTGTGAGGCTGTGGAGCTGGCCTCACCGGCAGCAGCTCCAATGGCCTGGGGGCCTCTATCTGGGCAACAGCAGCGGGCTCAGCCCTGCTGACTCTCCTTGCAGGAATCATAGGAGGCAGCGGGTGTGCCTGGCTGGCCTGTTGCAGGGCTTCCTCAAGACGTTGAGCTTTGTCTGAGAAGTCCCTGAACCCTCCGGGGTAATTCTGAGTGATCAGGGAGGGGACCAGCTCGGTCTTGACGTTCCCGACGCACATTGTCAGCAACTGCTCCTGAGTCAACGGCATGTCAAGGGAATACGTGAGACCCTTCCATCGGGCGACAAAGTCCACGACTCGCTCATCAGGCCTCTGCTTGCACTTGAAGAGGTCTGCGATACTTGTCTTCCGGGTCGTGGAACTGAACTAGTAGAGGAACTGTCTACGGAGGTCCTCCCAGCTGGTTACCGACCCGACGGGGAGCTAGCTGTACCAGACAAATGCTGGCCCTTCCAGTGTCTGAACAAAGCAGCGAAGCTTAGCGGCCTCTTGCGGCGCCGGAGTCCCCAACATAGGCCCGCACCTCGAGTTAAAGTGGGCTAAATGCTGTGGCGGATCTCCAGTTCCGTTGAAGGGGGCGAAAGTGGGATTCCCGAATCCCGGAGGCGCCGGCATGTCATCCACCCATGCTGGGTAGGGCTTGCCGTCCGGTGGGATCGCCACCTGCCGAGTCTCCAAGTCTTCCAAGCGGGCAATGAGTGCCGCCATCGGATCGTCCGGACATGGGTTCCAGTCCTGGCGAGGATCTCTAACCACGAGCGCATTGCATGGCCCTTCAATCGGGTCGTCGACCGGGTCGTCGAACTCGGCAGCTCGTGGGATGGCGGGCGGAGCGGCCCTTGGGGCAGCGGGAGGAATCCGAGCGGGATCTCTCAAGTAGTCACGCCGCTCGGGAGGGTGTGGCGAAACATACCGCGCCATCTTGCCATAGGCAATGGCCTCTCTCCTGTCGGCGAACACGGCATAATCACGGTTGCCCGGGAGAGTCTCATCGAGGAGCGGTTGTTCCGGTCCCTGCTGTCCTGGCCTGGGATCACCGTAGTCAGGCCGCCGTTCTGCAGCGCGCTCGGCGAGGAGCTGGTCAACCAGCTTCTTCTGTTCGGCGAGCTGCTGACGTAGCGTAGCCTTCTCGGGATCCTCCTCTGCCCTCTGCATGGAGGCAGATGGGTCGGCGGGCCTTATAGCCTCGCTGTGCTCTTTTCCTTTGCTGACGTTTCGGCTCAACGTCAGTGCTTCAGTGGGTGCGGGGAGCCCCAGGAGGTTCCTCTGACGATGAGTAACTCTCACTGGTGGGTCTGACGACGACTTGTCTTCGGGGGGGAAGCCCCCGTCGAGAAGTTCCAAGTCGTTCCCCTCTCCCGACAGGTCATCCATATTGACCGTTCCTGTCCCTGGGGATATACCCTCAGGGCCACCCAGCGAATCGGGCTGTCGGCGGATCACACTGAAGCGTAGGGCAGCGTACTGACCCCATCCACGGATATACACGTGGGGAGTGGCTTCCTCGATAACTTTGCGGAGTACTTGAAAACACTCAACGCATCGTTGTTGGAGGGCCTCGTGGCGCTCAAATGACCCGGGGTGCCGAACCGCGGGGAGCATGGCCAGGTCAATTTGACGGCACTGCTCACCAATACCCTCCAGGTGCGCTTGACTCCCGGGGTATGGCATTTGTAGGCGGTGAAGACAGGAGCGAGTCTCCCGGAGAGTTCGGCGGAAGCATTCGAACTCATCCGGGGTGAGCGATTCGGGTGCATCAAAGCCCGGTCCTGCGACTGGCCAAAACTTCTCAGGGAAGTGGCCCTCTGCAAGGACGGTCCAGAAGCTCCACGACTCAAACTCGGGACCCAGATATCCTTGGTCCTCTTCAATGGCTGGGAACGGACGGGAAACTGGTAGTGGTGCCGAG
Source organism: Viscum album (assembly GCA_963277665.1). NCBI lineage: Eukaryota > Viridiplantae > Streptophyta > Magnoliopsida > Santalales > Viscaceae > Viscum > Viscum album. The sequence goes on along the minus strand of OY728120.1, from coordinate 20,526,894 downwards.
GCGGGCCGCCGGGCTGACGGGCTGGCCGGCGGTGAATACGGCGAGCAGGCCGATTGGCCTCCATATCCCGGGCCGCCCTCTGAGGGTGGCGGTGGCCTGGCTACCACATCACGATAGGACGGGCCGGCGAGCGAACATCCTGCCGTAGCATCGGTGCTCGCCGAGGGTGCACTAGATCGTGGTTCGACCGTCGGTCCCCAGAAAAAGTCTCCGGCTTCTCCGATCGAGGCGGAAGGCACTTCTGGAGGGGCCGGTACCAACCGCAAGCTTGATCCTTGGGGGTCTACCAGGCCCTCGTTACTCCGGATATACCTTCGGAGAGAAGCGGGGATCACATCGATCTCGCTCTCGGGGAGCACGAGGCTGACGTGCTGCATTCCTACCCCTGCCCTTGACTGGCGGGATTGGGGAAGGGGCTCTGTCGCCGAATCGTACTCCGCCTCTGAGTCAGAGAAGCAAACCGGTCGGATCTCTGTCCGGAATTCCGTAACATTCTTCCCTCGGCGTCGACGCCTTGCCTTCCTGCCCCTGGGTGGTTCTTCGGGGCAGGGCTGATCTCTGTCCTGGCGTCCTCCGGCCGCACTGGTGCTGGGGCCAAGAGGACTGGGAACCAAGGTGCGAGGGGCACCGGGACAGATATCAAAGGGGACGCGGGGAGAGATGATTCCGGGCAGGCCTCCGGGCCGGGATTGGAAGGTGGGATGACCCATGCCTCCTGGATCGGCCACGCAGAGTAGACCCTGCCGGTGAATAGCGCTACTGCGAGGTGGTCCGCGGTGGCTACTGCCAGTGCCAGCAACCGGGAGAGTCGACCCAACCTGCCTTTGGGGAGGTCGGGGCCTCGATCCAGGTCGGGCATAGGAGTTCCCCTGCTCAGGATGCGCAGAGGCCTGGCGACTGGAGCCAGCAGTGGCTTGGGCCAATGCGGCCGCTGTCGCTAGAGCCCCAAGGTGGGCATCCTCTTCCGCTCGTGCCCGACGTTGGCGTCGAGACAGACGAGTCGGGATGAGCGGCGCGGGCAGGTGGAGAGCCCGCTCTTCGACTGGAGAGGCCTGGAGGCGGTGTCGCCGTGGCCTGGCGGGAGTCCTTACCGTAGATCCCTGGAGCGAATCCCGGATAGGGTGATCCCGGGCCTCTTCCACCTCATCCGCGTAGGGAAGGGAACTGTCAGAGCGCTCCGGGGATAAGCTCCCGAAGCGGTTGGACGTTGAGGTAGGCAGCGGTGCCTCCCTGCGCGGCCCTCGGGGGCGGCGGTGGTGGCGAGGCGTAGCCTCCTCAAGGTCTAGGCGAGCCATTTCCCTAGTGGGGATGACTCCCTCTTCCTCGTATCTCCGCACCAGGGTGTTGATCACCCTTCTCTGGATGACCTCCGAGGGGGAGAGAGGGCGTGGTCGTCCCGCAATTGCGGATGCTGGGACGGCTGTGGAACGGGCGGGACCGCGCGGAGTAGCCGCGTCGGTGTTTCCCCTGTCCCTGCGCCAGTGGGCGGGTGGCGATCGGGCACTGGATCGGGCGACCTGATTTCTGAAAGCAGGGAGAATGACCCATTAACACTGACAAGAAAAAGGAATCGACAACCAACCATTAGCGCCACGACGCCTTCCTTGGGGGGAACCTAGGCCCTCGACGTTGCGAGACGGAGTGCCCGATTTCACTTCCCCAGCCCCTGGCGGGTAAGACTGAATGCTTGGCCGGGCAACACGCTGGTCTTCCAACACCTCTGAAAGCCATCGGTCTTCGTATCGAGGAGAAGAGATTCACGTCGGGTTCACCATTTTTCTGTTTCGGTGCGGATGTGCGTCGGGTTACGCTGTTCCGCCAGGACGCGTTCGCGCGTGCACCCGTCAACCCGAGGGGATGGGCGCGCGGCTTGTGGTCCCGCAGTCCCTCTTTCCAAGGGCGGGCGGCATTCATCCCTTATTCAGGGGCGTCTGCTCCTTGATCGAAACCGGGATGATGGGATGTCGGCTCTTCCTTCCTTGGACGTCTCCTCGGAACTCGTCGCCTAATCCGGGTCTCCCTCATAGACTTAAGAATGTTCGTGAATCTCGTTCCCAGCGCCATATCTTCATGGACACCGGTTAATTACGCCGCTTCCGCCCGGACGTTCCAAGGAGTCTGGTCGGGGCAGCAACCTGCGGTGAGAAGGCCGGGTGGCTCTGGGTGCTGGGGGCGTGTCGTAACACTGCGGCTTTGCACGTCTGTCTTCCGTCCCTAATAGGGCTTCTCGAAGGCACGATGGCCTGAGGCATCCCGTACTGGGTGCGGGGAACTGTGTCATCTGAGGTTTTCCTCAGCTTCCCATGTTTAACACGGGGTATGCCGCGAGTTTAACGTCCAGCAGGGACGGCATCGGACCGATCAACACGAAAAGTGGATCAGATGACAGAACCCCTTGCGGGGAACCTCCGACGCTGGGGCCAGCACATGGGCGGCTTCCCAAGTAACGTGGAGTGGAGTGAAGTGGCATGACCCCACCGGGATGTGGCGGCCCGGGTAAGGATCAGGATGGATGATGGAGTGAAGAGCTTGGACCCCGGAGGGGCTTCTTACGTACCGCGCGTTAGCACGGATCAAAGTCAACGTAGTTCGGGTATACAGTTTAACGTCATGCTGGACGTCGACAAGCCGACTCACGAAGAGGTCTAGGCCGCCGGGCGGAGGATTGAACCGAACCACCTCGCACAGAGGGGGATGGAACGGCCGGGTGGATCACAGTTTCACGTCATGCTGGACGATAAAAGGGGAAATGGAAAAAGGGGGGCTGTGGGGAGGCACCGCGGAGATACACGCGGGCAGTCTCCCACAGGGGCAGATTCATAGGTGAATCGACGCAAGCGTGAACCCTGGAGGGGTCCACTGATGGACGAACCGACGTAAATACGACCGGGACGACCAGGTGGTGGGCTTGAACCTCAGGGAGGCTTCCTACGTACCCTGTATAGAAGACAGGGATCAAAGTCCACGTAGTTCATTCTGTCAGGACTTACGCACTTGGGGCAGCCCGGATGCTGCAAAACTCAGTTGGAAGGGACTTGGACCGAAAGCAGAAGACACCTCAATCCCAGTCAGACCCTCTACTGGCTTCGGCAGTGGGGAGGCGCAACGGAGATACACATGTGCAGCCTCCCACGAGAAACTAGGGGTTTGTAATACCCTGCCCCCGTAGGGAAAAGCCGCTCCCATTAAATCGTCCCAAAAGGGGGACAATCCCGACATCCCTGCAGAGACGAGAGGGTGGGGGCCACATCCAAACCGGGGGAGACCCTGCGTGCGAGGCACGAGATCGAATGATGCGGACGGTTTAGCGTCTTGCCGGACGAAGTACAGTTTAACGTCGTGTGTTGAGGACGAAGCGGACGGTTTAACGTCTTGCCGGACGAAGTACAGTTTAACGTCGTGTGTTGAGGACGAAGCACTTGGCAGTTTAACGTCTTGCAGCGTGGACGATGGGGGCTAGGCAGTTTAACGTCATGCAGCTTGGATGGATGTGCAGTTTAACATCATGCTGGACGAATATGCAGTTTAACGTCATGCTGGACGAATATGCAGTTTAACGTCATGCTGGACGTATGCGCAGTTTAACGTCATGCGGGACGAATGTGCAGTTTAACGTCATGCTGGGCATAGGTTGCCGGACGATGGGTGCATGTCACTTCGCACGAACCTGGAGGGCCGCACGGGAAGACAACGCACGGTGCGGGCACCCAGGATGAGGATCATCGGGCGCCACGCAGGCAGGTGCCCTCAGGGGGTCGAGGGAGGCGACCCTGGCGGATTGCGCGCAAAAGAGGAGCTTTGCGCGCAAAACCGCGGGTCGGCGCGCAAAAATGGCGGGCTGGCGCGCAATTGGGCCAGCCCTTTGCGCGCGAAAGGTTGGGATTGCGCGCACCGGGCTTTGGATAGCGCGCGGGGGCAACGGCTCATTCTCTAACGAATGGCCACTTTGAAAATGGGGGGTGCGCGCAATCGGGTCGGATTGCGCGCACCCGGGGGCAATTGCGCGCAAGAGGCTTCTTTTGCGCGCAAAGGCCTTCGGGTTGAAATTTATTCAAAGGAAATGAGCCAAGGGGATTGCGCGCGAAGGCGGACCCCAAGGCTCTATTGCGCGAAAGAAAGGAGGTTACCTGAGGATCGGCATTGCGCGCGGAAGGGGTTGAATTGCGCGCGCGGGAGACCGTTCGACTTCCAGCAACCTTTGAAACATTGGGGGTCGCCTAGTATTTATAGGCAACCCCGGGCGCGGAATCCAAGGCGCGAGCGCGGAATCCTCCTCGCGGGCGCGGAATCGGGCCCGGCGCGCAAAGGAGTTGCGCGCATCCCGGGGGTTTTGCGCGCGGATCATCATCTTTGCGCGCAGACCTCTGAAATTCCGCGCAAGGCCTCCGGGCCCTCCGAAACATTCTTCCGACTCCGAATATGACCTTGCTTTCCGCATCCGGAGCTTCGTTTGGGAACAACGGACTTTTCCGGCGTCTACATTACCTCTATAGGATACCCTAACAAAACAAGGTTATATTACGTATAAAATCCATAAAAATTTTTATACTGGAAAGACACACCATATTCCTTGAGAGGGATAACATATCAAAAAGTGACAATGGGGGTGAGATATACATCAATGAATTCGAGGCTCATGGTACCCCAAAGTTTGTACAGGAACAGATTCTACAAAGCCCTGTGGAGGAAAGAAATAGTCTTGAGACATAAGAACTATGTATGAGTACAAGAGAGGATGTTTCACCAGAACTGAATGGTTTTCTAGTTACTGAGTATGGTGGCTCATTTTTATTTTATAATATTGATCCTCTAATCTAAAAGAAAATAGTAAGTGGCACAAACAATTCTATGAGGAAAGAATACTTGAATTCTAAAATGGATACCATTTACCAAAGCCAAGCCTTGATTTTGGTAGATCCTCCAGTTGATGTAATGCCTCTTGGTTGAAAATGGGTATTCATGATGAAACTGTAAATGGAAGGACAATTCAATACCTATAAGGAACAACTAGTTGAATATAGTTCAAGAAGCATCAAGGAATTGACTACGAAGATACATTTTCACCAGCTGCAATGCGGAAATCCATCATAATTATATTGGCCATAGCCACTTATCATGACTATTAGATTTTAAAATATATATCAAAGTATCCTTCCTTAAGGGGAACCTTCAAGAATAATTTTACATGACACCACCAGAAGGGTTGATGACTCCAAATGATCCCAATAAGGAATGAATGTTTCAAAAACACAATTATGGATTAATGAATGAATCCATGTCATGGAACATTCATCATGATGAAGCAATAGCAAAATTTTGTTTTATCAAGAATGAATGTGATCCTTGTGTCTACAAATGGTTTTTTGGCATTGCAGTCATTTTACTAATAGTAATGTTGATGACATATTACTCATGGGAAACAAAATACTAGTCTTACAGTCTGTTAATCAAGTGTTGAATCAGCCCTTCAACCAAAAGTGAATGGATGAGGCAACATAAATTTTTTCGATTAAGATCCATCATAATCAATCCAAGAGAGTATTTTTCATAAAACTATGTACATACATTGAAAAAATTCTAATGATATTCAGTATAGAATAATCCTAGAGGGGCTTTCTTCAAGTGTCATAAGGCATTCATCTTTCCAAGAAAGTTGTGTCCTCAGACACATGAGTAATGAAAGATAATGGCAATTAATACATATCAATCAATGATTGATTTAGTCATGTAACTCCTACTATGTACTAGGATGGATGTCACCTAAACATTGAGTGTGGTAGGTAGATATCAACATGACCTAGGTGAACACCATTGGTTGGAAGTCAAGACTATCCTAAAGTATCTGAGGCATTTGAGGGATATTTTATTGGTATATTGAGTAGATGAGTAACTAGAAATCAAAGGATATTCATATTATAGTTTCCATACTGGTCAAGATAACATGAAGTCACAAATGAGATACATATTCACTTTTAATGGAGGGGAATTGACCAAGAAATACTCAATGCAGAGGGTGGTTGTTGATTCTACAGCAAATTCTATGTATGTCACATATTCTGAGATAACTAATGATAATTATTAGATGTTAAGATTTATATTGGACATGGATGTGATACCTATTAGTAAATATCCCATCATACTGTAATGTGATAATACTACAGTAGTGTCCCTTGCAAAAGATCCAAGGTCACATCAGAATACAAAGCACATACTTTAGAAGTTTCATCACATGAGGGATTTTTCATAGAGAGGTGATTTTTTATTGAGTAGTATTTCCCAGAAAACAACCTTGCGGTTCCCTTGACCAATGCCTTTTCTCTGTATAAAATGATAATCATGTGAGGTCTAGCGGACTAAAAGTCATTGGTAGTTGGATCTAGTCTATGTAGGAGTTTGTAAGAGTTGGTTTCCTAGAACCAACTGTTTGTATATTTAATACATGAATATTTCATATATTTAAATATTAATCAACTTATTACATATATTTCCTTTTTCTACATTTTTATACTATAATAATGACCTTGAGTGTTTTTCGCATTAACAATGTCATAGTAGTTCTCCACTAGGATAGGAACATTAAAGCACTATGAAAATATTTTTAAATATAGTTCAGAGGTTGGATGACATACTATAATGGGAGGAATAGTATATAGACCATCAAGTGTGACTACTTTTAAGAATATTAGTCTTCTTTTCATGAAGTTCACACTTAGTAATCTCTAATAAGAGAGATTTTGATAACATACTTGTCAATAAGAATTCCACATGATTTGGTTTCATCGGATAATCCTATCATCAAGTGTGTGTAATGATCCTTAGACTTTAATATTATCATTAATACATTCCATGACATTTGTACATTTATTTGCTGATAAAATTCACCAGGCAGATAGTTTTCAAGAAGTAGGGTACATTGGGTGTTTCATGAATGACATGTTATAAATGGAAAAGTCAAGGAATGATTTTTTCCATTCCATTTAATGAAGTTGATAGATTTTCCCTTTGATTGAAATAGAACTGTAACATGAACTATCATGGACATTGTGCAATGGATATGAAATTTCAGGTTTTCAAATAATGACGTATCAACCATAACAGTTGATGACATTATCGTGAAACCTACTTGATGAGATATTGTGACAAAGGTATTATATTACACAGTGAACGTTTGTATGTGGACGCTGATTTTGAGACATTATGTTCTTTCTATTGGGTTCCTTGACACGTTTCATGACAGTACTATTTGATATTAGGCAATCCAGCCTAATTCCAATTAGAATGAATCCAAGATGGTCACACTCTAATTGTTTTTTGTGGTCTCGGTTAAATTCAATATGAATGTAATGGAATAAATTAATATTATTCTCAAGATTAGGGGATATTTTTATTAAAGGTAATGTGATCGCATAAATTAAATAAATATTAATTCACCAAATTGGGAGTAAAATATATTTAATTATTTTATTGAACATTTAATAAATAATTATTTACTAGTTTGTAAGTAAAATATTAAATTAAGAGAATAGATTATTATTTTATTTATTCATGTATTCAATAAATGGAGGTATAGTTTGAGCATACCAAGTCTGGTCTAGTAGTAAAATAATTATTTTCATGATGTTAAATAAATATTTAACTAGTTGGAATAAGTCAAAATAATAATAACAATGCCATTAATTTTTTGACAAGGAATTTTACTTATAATTTTGATTTGCGTATGTTGGGACACCCTAAATAATGATGTGGTATTATTATTAAGAGCATTGGTTTTTTTTCTCTTATTATGAATGTATTTAATTGTTGTTACACAATTAAATATTGTAACCAAAGCCTCTTTCCGATAAATTGACACATACTTCTATGGTGACATGTACCGAATGGCACACCCCGTGAATTGATAATTGTAGAGAAAAATTATTTATCTCTTCAATACACTTCCCACCCCTATCATGAATGAGAAATGTTCTTCAAGACCAATAAAAAATTGATCTAGAATGGCTGACACAAGACACTCAATTTTCCGTACTAGAACCCGAATAACAAGTGGTGTTGATTAGAGTCCATCAGAGTGAGTGTGGATCCCTGCTAGAGGGATTCTGGTTTGGATCCTCACAAGTGAAGTAATAACATGTGGAAGGGTCATTCCATATGTTCAACATCATCAATAAAGATTGTACCGAAGATCCAAGTATTCTTTTCATTATGAAATTAATTAAATTAATTTTAAAAACTATGTGAGATATCCTATATAAGGGTTTCAGGACCCATTTTTCTATATATAATAAATGATTCTATTTGGTGGAAGCATGCATTAAATGTCTTATTACTCCCAGAATAATCATTGATCCTAGTAAATATTATATATGTGTGTCGAACAAGACGCGCTTCCGTTGCGCCCAAATCCTACAAAAAACAAGAGGGTACAAGGGTGTGAATCCCAATCCCAAAAAACTGATGGTACACAGGAGGGAATCCCTTGACCAATGTAGGTAAACATGTGATTATCCAAATAATAACATGTTAGGAAGGTCTTGGTAGACATCCGTGACATAGGGTTTTTAATTTTTTATATGTCTAACAAAATTCCATGTCTTATTCCTATTATATGCTTTCATGTCTTATGTTAATTATTTCCTTATGATTCATTTATTATGAACTTCCAAACATTATACCGTGATTCATGTTTCTGGTCTTATGTTATGTAGGGTATGGTATTATAATGTTTTGATCACATTCTCATACGTCTATGATAAATTTTAGGATTATATATATCATATGTTTACCCTTATAGTTCATCTTAGCTAAACCATTCTTATGTTTTCATCCCTAGGTTGTGAAGATATGTATTATTTTTTTTGTGTCTAATAAGGGTTATACTCAAGGAGAACCTAGAGGGTGATAATGTACCTAATTTTAGGTTGTAGAGTTTATGATTCCATGTTTTCAAATGCACTTAACTACTAAGGTAATATGGATTCTTTTTCTGTAGTATTTTAATAATTCTACAAAAGTGATGTAATAACTATGAATGTTTAGATTGGTTTGTTATATTCTATAGAATACATAGTACAATGTCAATAAACTTGTTTATATAAGCTTATTGAATCCCACATTCATAATTTTATACCTTTGGGAGTGAGAGAGGGTGAAAATGATGGATGTATATTATACATGAAGGATGAATCAAATTATTATGGAATCATTATAATAGTAATATTTGTTAATATAAAATATAATCATATAAATATGGATGCATACAAAATGATAACTCTCTTCTAGTACATGAATTATTGTTAGAGAGGCTAAAATAAAATGAAATTTCTTCTATGTAATACCAATGTAATGTTGAATATTGGTATGTAGGTAGTGTTAATTCATTCAGGAAGTGGAAGTACATTGATTATTTATCGATGTTAGGATTACATATGGATAATTAAAATCTATTAATCACAAATTATTATCATTAAATCCAAAAAATCCATATCCATCAAGAATTAACTAAAATAACCCAAAACCCATACTCTGGGATCTAGTGATGAAAGCATAAATTTTAATAAAATTTATTTGATGTTAATAAATTTTATCCATTTTTTTCACCCAAACATTTCTACATTAAATGGAAAAATTGGATCACATACATTCATGAGGACCTTTTAGGATTAGTGTTTTAGAGAGTAATGACAAACTCAAACATAAATAATAACCAACCCTTCAAATGTATGTTTCTCCGACATAATCCAATTTTATTAATTTTTCATCATCATAAACCAAATGAAATTATTTTTGAGACATTATTTTTTAAACATGATTATTTACTACATACGGTATAGTAAAAATAGGATGTGTGACCTCAAATTTGTAGTAATAGTAAACATAACTGTTAACAAATAAATGCCATCAATGAGAATAAGAAGTGCATAAGGGTTTGATGACACAATTAGATTAACTGATTAAATAATAAAAGAAACCATTTCCATAAATACCTAAATCATCAAATATGAAATCATCGAAAGGGATAGACACATCAAAATTATTAATCATGAGCCATATTATATCAATATTTATCATAAGAAACCTTATAAATTGAAAACATTAAATTAAAACACATTTTACTAACATGTAACATCATATTCATAAGAACCTTTAAAATCCACTTTTATTAGAATAACCTTAAATAACACTACTAATACAATCATTATCCATTTTATTTCATCACTAAATGGGTTTCCTCATCATATAAGTTGTAAGGGGACCACTAGATGCTATCTGGGCCACCACATCATATATGTTGTAATGGGATCACCCTACAATATATGGGATACCACATCATATAATCTACAATGGGATAACCCAACGCTATCTAAGCTACCCCATTGGATAATCTATAATATGCCCAACCAAAATTGTCTAGGGCACCCTATTTTATAAGTTGTAATTGTCTCAATCAGAGTAATATGAGCCACCCCATCATAAAAGATGTTCAACAAGGCCAACATGAATGAAGCACATATATATTTCAACATAAAACACATTGAAATAATCATTATTATTAAATAACCACTTAAACTGATGGACGAGAAATGTGTTTCATGTTAAGAACATTTAAATATGATTAATGTAACACCCTAATATTTTTATAAGATATATCTCTTTAAATAATTTAATTTTGTTTGGTATCATTTGTTTCAAACAACACCATGTTGGAACGAATTGTTGTGTGTCAATTAAAATATTTAAACGATCATTATAATATATCATATGAATTGGAAGGTATTAATAAAAATAACTATATTATGAAATATATTAATTTATTAATTCTTATTATATAGGAACTTAATTTTATTGTTAATTTTATTTTATTCATAAAATATTAGTTTTTATAAAAAATTACGTTTATTTATTTCAAGGAAAAAAATAAGTATAATGTATTATAGACACTTTAATAAAATTTATTTGATAAAATTATATTCATTTTTTAATCATCATATGAAAATCACTTTATGGTAATATTTTGATAATTTTATAAAAATGTTAAATTCATTGTGAGTAGTAAAAAATATTGTATCATTTTGTGATAACACCAAATAAATAATTATGAAATAATAGTTTATTAATATTTTTGAAAAATTAATTATAAAATTTTTATAATAATATCATGGAAAAACAATACATAACAAATAAATTATAAATTATTACATGTTAATTATCATAATCATATTCAGTGTCGATGTTGTGCACACATATCATTGAAAAAGTGAAATTTGATGCCTTATAAATATTCATATATAAGTAACAAGTATTTTCTTGAATTTATTATTAAATATTATACATAAATTATTTTTTTGACAGGTGTTTAATATTTTTTATCTATGTAGCATGAATCATATTCCAATTCCTTTTCAATGCTTGTTTTAGGCTTGAAAAGTCAAATTAAAAATCAAATAAGTTGTCTTGACATCGATATGAGTAAATATTTAACATTAAAGAATATAAAGGACTATAATGATAAAAAATAATATATTTTCATTTTAGTAATTTATTTATAATTTTTACAATTGAAATAATTTTTTTATTACTTATGCACCACTGATGTAGTTCTGGTGATTATAGAATAAAAAATTAATAAAAATATTTAATTAAATTTATAAGAACCATAAAATGACCCAAATTTGTTTTTATATCTAATTGGATGAGTACATATAAATACTAACTATTTATGGGTAATATTTATGACCATTTTATCCACTTTATTAATATGAAACCCATTATTGTATTTTATTTAAAATGACGCCAAACAATTCAAAAGTGGTTTTTAATTAGGATAACATTTTTGATATAATGATTTCAAAAGGATATATTCAAACATATATAATGTTTTAAATATCAAATATTAATATTCAACATAGTAATTTATTTTTTATTTTTTATGGAGAAAATAATACCTCCAATGATTTCACAACGATGATTCAATAACAATTTAATTATTAGAAAAATCAATAAAATTGTATTAATTAAAATGTTAAAAACCCTTATATTACACAAACACAAGAATAAAATTTTTTTATGAATACTTTATATCCATAATAACATTAATATCATATTTAGGATACTTTTTTCTATTAATAAGTGGTTATGACACTTATATTATTTTAATAAATTAAAACATAACCATTTCATACTCTTGGTTTTCATAGGTATAATATTTCTAGTCTGGTGAAATCAAATTTTTCTATTAATATATTTATATTATTTGAAAATATAAAATATTTTTATATATCATATTATTATTTTTTATTTTTATTTACAAATTAATTAAATTAAATAATTACACGACGATGATGAAGAATTAATTCAACTAGTGAAAATGTCCAATTAATTATATTAAAAATATTAAAAGTAATATAATATGAAATACTTGATGTTATCAATGAATTTAATTTATTAATATGACTCATTAGGGATGTATTAAAAATCATTGTTCGAGAATATATTTCTATTTTAATATTCTTAATGTTAATGTATGGAATATTATCAAAATTGATAGTAATGATATTTCATGAATATAAAATTATATTAAATTATTTACAAATATAAAAAATGTTAAATAATTACAATGTGGATATTATATGGTCAACTGTTTCATCCTTTTTTACATTTATAGTCATTTTGGGAGATTTTTCTCTATAATTGTCCAGTTCTAGTTTTATATTTTTATAAATTATAAATATTTCCCTCACCACAATCATAAGAGGGAACACTTTTAATTATTTAATTTTAACACATTGAGCATTAAATAACAAGAATACCATACATATTTCTCTTCTTAACTTACTATTCATAATACTATATGTTCATTTCTACGAAAAAATTCAATCCTAGGGTCATTTATTGGAGATCAGAAGGATTTGTTTCGAAGAAGAGGCATTCACTATAACTGATCACATTCTTTTTCTAGTCCTCTTTACCACCTAAAAATAAATATTTATCCTAAAATAATATATTTTGTATCCTAAATACGATTAAATGTTATTAGGATTGTAATAACACAATTATCAACCCTATTTAGCATCAAACAAGAATTGAAAGAATCGCTTGTGTGTAGATATGGCTTACCATATCCACCAAAAACTACAATTCAATTTACATCCCCATCATTAATGGATGGGAATTATTATGGGTTTATGTAATATATATATATATAATATACAATATAATAATAATATTAATGATAAATTAATTATTGTATACCTTTATTTAACTCAATCAATCAAAAAATGATAACAACATTAATATGTATGTATAACATAAAATCTCCATGAAATATATAATTCCATTTTCAATATCTACATTATATGAATTATGATAAATATATATAAAATTATTATATATTATTTTTATACCGTGATTATTATTCTATATATTATGGTACAATGATTAAATTATAAGGATCATGACTACCTAACCAAAACATTCTTGGAAAACAAAATAAATATCACCACAAAAAGTTATTTGATTAATATATTATTAATTAATTGATAGTAGGACATTATTAAAAAAATTATACATGGTATGATAGATATGTGTTTTTTAATAAATTCATACAAAATTTATATTTATTATACAAGGGATTTCAATAGGAATAATTAAATTGAATACTTGAGTTAAGATATTTTTTTCTCACTTTTATTAATTTGGGACACACGACTAATACAATACTTGTGTCTTTTTAATGTTATATATAATTCCCATTAATTTATTTTATGAATCTTATTCTAAATGTTATGGTGTTTTCATTTTCATATATTTCTAGTTCTTTCTTAAGGATAATAATATGACTGATTACAAAGTGGTAAGGGTTTATTTCACATTCAAATTATTATTCCATATTGTTTATGTTTAAATGTATTCTATATAATATTTATATTTATTTTACATGTCTCATAAAAATGTTTTAAATGGTTTATTATACTATATTAATAATTTTTTAATTTATTTTAACAAATTTTCATTTTTTTTAAAATACATTTTAAATGAATATGGTTATCATTTTTCAACCATGGTACATTATGAAATTTATGAAAAAACAAAAAGAATGTTTTTTGAATATACAACCAGATCTATTTATCTCACATTCATGATGCATTATTGTCTTCCTGATTCCATTAAATTTTTACAATGTTATTTACAAATAAATTATTTTCCTATATAGGTTTTCATATTTTTAAAAGAATTAATTATTATGAACATATAATGGATATTTTACCCAAGATTATTTCAAATGATATTTAATAACATTTTTATTTCAAATATAGAATTATTTCTCATTTATTAGTCTTTAATTAGAATATTTTTCAAGGATACAATCATTATTTGTTTTATTATTGGTTTATCATTATGAATGAATGAGGTATATGAAACACATTTCTTTTCATGTGTTATGAAATGATGAATGATTTATGATTATGTGTGAACACATATGTATGGATTTTATTAAGTGATGGGTGGGACCTATATCTCCTAGTACTACATTGGGTAATGTTTTTTAACGATCCACATTTTGAACCTAACTAAATTAATAATAAATTTTTTAACATTTTCAATTATCGTGTGAGTTGTTTTTAAAATCAACACTCAAGACATAGTTATGAGTTTTGGTTTACTTAAAATTGATATTTTTTGACTTTGTTAAAATTCATTTATGTTCACAAGGTGGATTGGAATGTTATGGGAGTTCCAGATATGGAAAAATGGATTTTGTGAAAATGAGAGGTGGTGCATGGTTTGTTTGAAAACCATGACTCCTATAGAAGTACCCATGCTGCCTTGTTTATGGTGAAATAGTTGTTTCACTTGGGCTCTTCATATCTCTCCAAACCATGAAACTATCCCATTAGTAACATTTCCATGTTTCACACATTTTCATACGTACGCATTACTAACATTTCCATTTTTCAAAGGAAATTATGGAATAATGGGATGAAATATTGTATAATTCCATTATTATAATAATATTATAATGAAAATAAAATTTATTTATATATACTAATAAATATTATTAGTTTTTTGTGGTGGTGAAAAAATGAATCACATCTCCTCACTGAGGCGACAATCCACATGACCACGAACTTCGTTTTAATTTTTTTGTTATGGAAAATGGTAAAATCTAAATTTGGTATTATATTTATTTAATAATAAATATGTCATTAATATAATAAATTTTTCATGTACATCATATATTTTCATTATAATTATAGTCATTTACTTCTATGTAATTCATTACTTTAAAAGGAATCACAACACTCTGTGAGGCGGTATCTCGTCATGCACATAATAAACCTTGTCGTATCAATTACATATTGGAATTTAAAAGCGTATAAATAATATAATGACACCATAGGTATAATTATGTAATAATTATAAAATATAAACATTATATCCATCATTATACCCAACTATGATAGGTTCTAATGGAGAACTAATGGCATTATATTGCGAAGCGGTAGTCCATCGTACATATGAATTATGATTTCATTACCCACTCAAAAGAAGTGTGTATAGTTGAATGTTTTTCCCTTAATATAAAAAATATATTAATATATGAAATATTTTTTTGTTTCTTATATCATTAAAGTATAAGAATAATTGTGTTGTGTGGGGAAACAATTAAAATAAATATTTGTGTTGAATAACATTACATCTTCTTGGGGTATCCACCTTAGGTTTGTACTAATTCCTACATAATATGGATATTTTACAAAATGGTTTTTTCTAATTTTATTTTAGGGATTTTGGGATGTTATTTTGAAAGTAAGTGGAAAATCCAAATAGATTTAGTTCTGACAGGAATTGATGGGATGCAATACCCTTTTATAATATATGAGGGGTGGAAATCATGTAAATACCCAATGGTATTCTCTTTTGAGAAGAATCTCTTACAACTTGATAAAAAATAATATTGTAATATTGTAATGGAAGTTTAATTTTGTCATTAAATTCCTACAAAACACTAAAATAATCAAATTTTTATAATTTTATTCCATAGTTGTTATGTTTAACCAATTTTACCACTTCACTTTTTACCACGATTAATTGAATATTATTATTTACCTAGTATATTTATCCAAAAAAATATAGTTTTATTATATAATTTATTGATAAATATTATATATATTAAATCAAAATATTCATATGAAAATCATAAGTTTTTTGAAAAATAATTTTGATACAAACGCATGTAAAGTGGAAGACCTTGTTTCACACTTAATTATTGTAATTAATTCTACAGTGTTCACTCATCATTATGATAAGAATTTAATTTGAACTTATTAAAAAATATAAATTATAATAATTAAAAAAAATTAATAAATTTTTTGTAAATTAAACTCACTTAAGTGGTAGAATTTTATTTAAAATTAATCTCAAATGCGTTGCGAGATGACATTTTTTTAAGAAGAAATGTTTTTGGGGGAAAAATTATTCTTTATTAACTAAATGACTAAAAATAATCATTTTATGAATCTAAATTAAAATATACTAATATAAAATATTAAAATTTCATTTAAAAAATTCCCGATTATTTAAAATTTTAATTAATTATAATTGTGAGTCAATATGCATTTTAAAACATTTTTCAAAAAAACACATTCTTAAACCCAAAAACCAACTAATACTAAAACCCAATATAATGTTGATTAAAAGTAATTAATTGGATTAAATATAAAAAATTTCATAATTTAACTGAAAATATTAAATGAAACATATTTTTACTTTTAAATTTCTGAATTTATTAAGAATAAAAGTAATTTTAACAAAATTCAGTATTTTTCTATTCCATAAAAAATCAATATTTTCAAAAATACACAACATATATTCCAATGTAAATGATGTTATTATGATTCCTAAAAATAAATTCAATTGTATCAAATTAATTATATAAAAATTCAAAAAATAATTAATAATATATTTTTTATGAAATTCAATAAAAAATCGTTTCTCAAGAAAACCTAATTTTTAAGAATGAAGTAACTTTACTAAAAATTGAATGATTATTCACTAATAATTTTCCATTAATATATATTGAAAATGAAAAATATATGTTATATTTGATAAATTATTTAATATTATTCATACACTTTGATTTAATGGCTAAGTTATACTACTAATATATATCATGGGTCATTTATGTTCAGTGATGCATATTGAATATTCTAAAAAAAAATCTACGACTTCTGTGTAATAATAGAAAACCATTGTTTTGTTTATAACACATGATAATATTATGTAATCATTTCCTCTTTTCTATAAAATATAATTTTCATCTTTTAAAAACATCTAGTTGTTACATCCTCCCACCCACCATTAATAAATTTTATTTTTCAAATTTCAAAATATTCTCTTTAATGTCTCCCATTTTCAATGTTTTATTTCTAAAAATAATATTGATTAATTTTAAGAATAGGGGATAAGATGATTTGTGATTCTGAGACATGGTGTGTCCAAAAATAAATATTTGAAATATATTAATAATTTTAAATGACATGTGTGAAAGATTTTACTGAAAAAATGGAATAAATTCTTACCAATTCTCTAGAATAGAAATTTTATGGAACAATTGAGTTCGGAATGGAAGTTTTAGCATAGGCGTGACTTATCATTAGTTGGTATAAGTGATTTGTAGAAAATTTAATATGGGCACAATGTTGAATAATATTATTTAATAAAATTATTTTATTTTGAATTTTTTATGCATAAAATGACTTGTCTTTAGGGAGAAAATTATAGGGAAATTTGAAAGTTTTCCACATAACTTTAAAGACTCTGAAGTTCCATTGTAGAGTGATTTGGTTTGTCCTCTCATATGAAAAATGAAAAATAATGGATCAATGAGAAAAAAACCTAATATTTGATAGATCATGACAATGACAATGACACATTACTCGTTCTAAATCATCGACTGATCATAATCGAAGTATGGCATGTGTTTTCAATTTTTTATTCCCCTTCATTGATTTCTTCGATGAATGAATACCAATCAATGATCATATTTGTTTGAGGATCAATCATTTTTCAGGATGGGATTACATTCAGGGTTTATTGAGAGATTTATTCATGGATGTTGATTATTATTTTGGAATTCTAATGAAAAGACTTATATTGACAGGAAAAATGATCTAGATTCATTCCTATTGATTGGATTTTTTTCATTTCTCCCATATTCACCATTCTTCATGGTGTTCTCTATTCTTCCACATGTTATGAAATCCATTCGAACAGTCTATCATTATGTATCCTATTCTTGGATAAATCATGAGAAATCATAAATTTGGAATCAATATGCCTCATGGGATGTACAATAATTTTTATAGAACCCGATTAGATAACAGTTGGTGAAACATTCATGTTCTTAATCATGAAGCACAAAATTTTGATGATCTGGCTTTATAAGTGGATCATGTTACTAGAAGTGGTAGATCGTTAGTGAAAATGATCATTAAATGATCCACCATGAAATTCCCAACAATTCTCTAATGGAATGGTAGTCAGAGCTAAGAAGAAGGCAAAGAAATCATGGAAGAACATATCTACAAAATCTGGATATATGTCACATGTAATCTAAGATTACATAGTGTGTGGGGATCTAAGAGAAGTGAATATATTTTTTTCAATTAATATATTACTAACACACGACTTGTGGAATGTACCACAAAACATTTGATCCCTCCCCTGATACATGGAATGTTGCTCATAATGTACATGGTCCTGTCATGGACTACACAGATAGTCTACATGACATGTACACCCACACACGACATGGTCTAGACCATGTGCATATGCTACCCCATGAAATAATACTTGGTCATGGATACCCGAGATGACATCATGTTTTGGATCATGGCTAAAGTACACGAAAGGGATCTGATGTATAGGTACCCATCAGAAGACCCCTCTACACACGATGTACTCTACATTAACTTAGACATGATTTGGATGGCATGAGCCGTTTACATGGTAATAAGCTATGGTCAAGGTACATGACATGTGGTCCTTCTACAAATTGTGTAATCCTTCGTTGATGTCCTTTGTCTCTTATCTTCTTTATATGGGACAATTTTCATGGTGTTATTCTACCTTTATCCATTTCCTAAATGTTGGTACAAATAATCTCATACATGTAGGTCAATAATCCCTTTACTAGTACTTCCCAGATAGAGTTTTTGGAATCCCCCTAAGAGGTTTGTAGTGGGATCCTCCATTAACCATTTTTCCCTAGGTATAGTCTTAGGTATCGATGTGAAAAATATTATAGGGCGCCAATCTTCAACATAGAGGATTAGTTCTAGTTGAGTTTTTTTATCACCCCATAGCCTGAGTTGGGATCCTCTTAGGTGTTTCTTATTATCTTCAGAACTATCAGCTTATTCTTTCACATGAAAAGACCCATCAAGCATTACCACTCATATAGACATCATCAGTGATATGATATTCAAGAGTGTGTTCTTACAGATGAGTTCATTATGGAATATTTGAGATGGAATCCTAGTATTGGTGTATAATGGATTGGGATTATTTCAAAATTGTGTTTCATTAATATCTATATCTGGAAAATATAGTTATACATATTGTAGACATATACATGTTGAGAGAGGTCACTATTTCCTATGTTATAATCTTTTTGGTTTCATGGCTCCATGTAGTGTGTTGTTAATCTCACTCTACAAAGGCTTATCACACAGTTGTAATTTCATCGGAAGATGAATCACCTATTGATGAAGTCCACAGAGGACAAGGGATGATGGGGCTTAGTGTGACTAAACTAAAAACATTGTATTCCTATGGATTTCAGATAAAATTACAAATACAATTACATTCAGTTGGGACTTGTGCCACAAACTTCTTTGTGGTGGGAATGAATTTGGTAATATCGACATTCCATTACACTCTATCTTATGTTGGTTGTGTGATAGATGTATGAATGCATTTTTTTTAGTTTTTTTTGAATTTATTAATTTTGTGGTCTTAGAGAAGTGTGAGTGTGTACATGTACATATGAAATGCCTCCCATCTCACTGTTATGCATACTCAACACTGTTCACGAGCCTCCGACCTATTGGTTGTGGCCATGGGGAGTCACGACACTAGCCCCACTAGGACGGGTAATGAGAAATTTGTATCAATGTTGGGTTTTTCTTCTTTATAATCATGAGTATGTGAGATTGGTTTGGGGAAATAATGTTTACAATTTCATGTTCATCATTTAGGCTAAGGACTCGAGTGTTTGTGTAGTGGATGATGTATCCATACAGAAGGATACTAATAACCTACATTTTGACATGATACATTAGAACAATGGTTTTCGGGAAAATAATCATACATGATTCATATGTGAATGAGTTATGGTTTTCATGTCCTTCTTGAGTTATCTCTCTACATATAATCATTGACTATGGTAAATCTTGTTTATTTTTGGATGCCTCGATGATACATACCTGTTGTTTCTCAACATGATGATCATGAGGATGATCCCCACAGGGAAGGGGATTCGATATAGGGACCACCTCCTATAATGTTACCTTCATGTGGTGTACTATAAATACAAAACATAGAGTAGTACATAGTATCTGTGAAACTCACAGACGCAGAGCATATACTGAGTGAATTTCATGAGTTTCTGCGATAGAGACCCCTCAGGATCCAAGGAAATCTAGACGTAAATGTAGCTAAGGAAAAGATTGATGAGGTTACCATTGTTTTCCATCCATTTATGACACCATAATATTATATGGTGGTCATTGAAGGAAGACTTAATCCTAGATTAGTAGGATTATTGTGGTGTATAGTTGCATGATCTTATGATGAGGAGACTATTTCAGGGGATGGGTTCAAGGACCTCTTCAAGGAAGAGTTATCACCAGCTACGAAGAGAGATATGTGTATCAAGTATCTTTTGTTACTCCAATAGCATAGCATAATATTATATTAATATTTATTGAGGTTTACCTCACTTTACAGGTTCTCGATTGATATGGATCATGATCAGTTCTTTAGGTCCTAGACAATCGAGTGAGGTCTACATAGAAACTTATGAGCTAGCGTTATCGCTCTATACATTCCTACATATACTGGGGTGCTAGAGAGATCTTTGGGGTTTGGGATATTATTGGAATAGATGATATAAAAGTTTTTTCCAATAGCTTTCATTCAGGGGTAGAGACATTGGTAGTAGGGGGCCTACTTCAGTATTAGGGACCTGGTAGTGGGAAATGTCTTTATAGGAGGTTCTAGGACAGTGGATATGCAGTTCATGGATAAGAGGTCGGGTCTAGACATTTTAAATAGAGATAGTTATACTCATGTGATGGCATGTGACATGTCACCAGTTATTATATAACCTTCCATATAGCTGATAAAGAGATCGTGGATGGGCCACTATTGTAGAGAAAGGAGTATGAGATTCAATGTCAACAGGAAATTGAACATGAAAGATGATCTGGGAGACCATCATGAGGTGGTTGATGTTTTAATCTAGGAACCACCACCACCCCCAGGTGGTCAACACCAGGCTTAAAGAGCTAGATGATATGGGAGGGTATAACTGAATGTGGTCAATGCTACTAACTGACTGTCACAAAAAATGATTCATGGTATGATATTTGTCTTTTAAACATTAGTTGCAATATTGATAGACACATGTTCTGATCATTATTTCTCACCAAAAATCCTATTAATGACATAGAGATTCTGGTTGATACATTGACATGACCCATACACATGGAGACTCATACTAGATAAGACAATGTGATCACACTTATTTCGATAAGGTGGCTTATATCATGGAGGCCAATTTTTTGGTTAGGATCCCTTAGCAGCAACATCAAGTCCTTTAAATGTCATTATTGGTATAGATTGGTCATCTATAATACATTCCCAGATTTACCATTTTAGGATAAGGTTTAGACGTTTCTGTATTAATGGAACCAGGTTCTCCATTGATGGTGACAAAGGAACCTCATATAGTGTAGGAGGGAATCGTGCATCGATTGGTTTAGTAGAATACTCAATAGTTGGATAGCATGACCCTTGGTGCAGTGGATGCTATGAGTTTCCTGTTTTTTGCATTGGTGGAAGAGTATGGTGAAGTATTCCTCATATATGTTATATGTTTACCTCCCCATCGAGAGATAGACGTATTAATTTATCTAAAACACCGGAAGGAACAGATATCATCAACCACTTATCAAGTGGATCAACATGAGTTTCATGTGATGAGGGTGATTTTGGAGTACTTTTAGATGAAGGGATTTGTTTGACCTTGTGTTTCATCATATTCTTTTTTAGTTTTATCTTCCATGATGCCAGATGGGAGATTGAGTTGGAGTGTATACTACCAATGCTTGAACCAGATGACCATGAAGAAAAATTATCAACTATCAAGGATTGATGACCACTTTGATCTATTGATAGGGGTATAATGGTTCTCAATGATTGATATCAAATAAGGATATCTGCAGCTCTGGGTATGGCATGAGTATATTACAAAGATGACAGTCATCTATTTTTATGGTCACAATGTTTACTTGTTGACGCACATTGGCATGACGAATCACCTAGTATTGTTCATGGGACACCTGAACTATATCTTCTTGGCTTACATTGACTGGTTCATGGTAGTTTTCATCAAAAATATCCATGTGCACTCAGTGTATGAGGATAATAACATGACACATTTAAGTGTAGTTTTGGACATAATTTGAGAGAACTAGTATTATAGAAATATCTCAATGTATCATTTATGGATTTATTCTCTAGTTTTGGGGACACGTTATCAAAAAATATGGAGTGTTACTCGACTTGTCCAAGGTCATGGAATCATAGCATGTGATCTATATATGAGTGTGGTAGAGGCATATAGATTCCTTGGTTTGGTGGTCTATTAAGATAGATACATACCGTATTTCTCCATGATATCATCACCCATGATAGCTTTTAATCTAATAGAGAATCCTTTAATGTCAATTGAAAGGTTATTATAGGCTTTTTAGAAGTTGAGGTAGATTTTGATGAAGGATCCAATCAGGGGATTTCTTTAGGTGGTTTTCGAGTATACAGTATTAGGTGACACATCAGTGATCGGCTTGGTCAAGTATTAATGCAGAGACAAGATATGATTTTGACTGGTTCCCTCCATTTGAGAACACATGAGCAGAAATAGACAACCCGAAATCCTAATATTGTAGTGGTAGAATTTTATTTGATGTTTTTGTGACTTTACATGATGGGAGAGTGGTTTATCATCTACTCATATCAAAATAATGTCATGTATATCTTCTCTCATAAGGATCTCATCATGAGGAAGACTCGATGGTTATATTTTGAATAGGATTATGACTTATAATTTTCCTATAATCATTAGAATGGTAATGTGCTAGAAAATTATTTCAACTGGATATCTGGTTCGCAGTTTCTTGAAAATGTGTGAGAGTAGTTGGGGTCATTAGATTTATCCATTGTGGATATATATGGAACAACATACCTCGTGTAAATGGTTGTAACCCCTCCACTTATACAATGAGTTACAAAGGCACATATTGGGGATATTGACTATGATACCCTATGCACTCAGATATCCATAGGCCATGATCTTTATGTAAATTCAAAAAATGGGGAGTAAGTTTTTTTTAGAGGAAACACAGAGGTACCCATGGCATTGAGTGATGAGGTTCTGTAATATTTTCACACATCTCCATTGATGGTAAATATAGGTGTGGAAATAATGCAGTGAGACCTCTTGAATTAGTTTTTTTGGCTAGAGAATATTAAAGGAGTTGAAAATTATGTCTATTTGTTCCTTACCTATCCGTACGTGAAGGCTGAGAACCATGTTTTGGAGGGATTATCTCAACCCCTCGAGATGCTGGAATGAATGTGGGATGGGATATATATTGACTTAGTAATCAGATGACAATGTACATTCGGGGGACATGATTCTATCAACGTGATCATAGAACAACTCAACATGCCATCCCAATTCCTATATATATTATAATATAATTCATTAGTGTGTTAGGGGTGCCCCTACATTCAAAAGATACATTGACTCCATGGATTTCCATTGATGCATATTTCTAATCGTGATGCTTGCATTAAATTCCATATGAGGAATGAATTATCGGAGGCATTTGGGACCTAGTTTCTCTTGATTCAAGGGTTCCACCCAAAACATTGTGGCTAGATTGACCGGACCATTAAGGTTATGGAGGATATGTGACGATCTTGCATGTTGGACTTTGGACGTAGTTGGTAATGTCACCCACAATAGGAAGAATTTAAATATAACAACACCTACCATTCCACTATCAGTATGTTACCATTAGAGGATTTTTACAGGATACCTTGAAGCAAACCACATTATTAGACTGACCCAGGTGAGTAAGTACTCAATTGCTGGGATTTGGTGCAAGCTACGACAGAGAAGGTGCATAAAACCCTAGAACAGATGGGGAATGCACAACACTATCATAGGTATTATACTAATTGGTGAAAGAGGCCTTCAACGTTCATTGAATGAGACCATATGTACCAATGGATTTCACATTGATGTAGATTACTGAGAATTCGGTGAGGCATCAAGATGTCTCAGAGGTTCTTCACCCATTTACAAATATTGTGTAGAGTATTCAAGGTGTAAAACCACTTAGATCGTACTCCATAGTTAGAACGGGTACAAGAAATTGTCTATATGTTGAAGACGAGGAGGTACATGAATGAAAAATCACATGTTATTGATCGGGACAATCTAAAAATTGAGGATGGAGAAACCACTATAGGATACTGTATGGAGATTGAGGATTAGTATGAGATGATACTTTATGGGAAATCTTCACCATTGGTGCATGTATGATGGATGATTGAGACTCTCCAAGAGAATACATGGGAGTAGGAGACTCAGATTCCTGATCAGTACCATCATATTTTTTGTAGAATTTCTTGGAATTTTAGGGACATAAATCACCAAGGTGAAGATATTTTAAGTTCTTTAATTTTCCATGAATTAATTTTTAATATTATATGGATTAATATTAATACCAGGTTATTAGACGACATGTGATTCTAAGACCAAATATTTTTGGAATAAATATGTTAAATTATTAAATATATTAAATAGTATGTGCATGTAGTTAAACTTATAAAGTATAATAACATCTAAATGGGTACTCATATAAAACATTGTAGAATAAAGTTGAGTTCAAAATGGTGATTTTAACTTTGGTGCAACATAATATTATTTGATGAGGTTTATTGGATGAAAATTCATCACAACAGCAGAAAAAACTAAATAATAAGATAAAATAATCTTATTTTCAATTATTGACACAATAATTGAATCATATTTAACTAAATAATTTTTTTGAAAACCCATGGTCAGCTACATATCCCTAGAGATGCCATAGGACCATTGTAGAGTGCTCTGAGAAATCCTACAAAATGAATAGTGATAGATCATGGATCAATAATCAATGAACCTTGCATTCGGAAAATCTATACAAATACAGAGATACATCTATAATTATTATTTTTTAACAGATACGAATTGATGTAGGGAAGGTTTTTAAATTTTTTATTCTCCATTTTTGGTTTTTATGATAAATATATACCAATGACCAAATAGGATGGCATAGAGATTGATCATTATACTGAACAACATTATTTGTGGGGTTTATCAGAAGATTTCATCCTGGATGTTGATTATTAAAATGTAGTTATAATGTAAATGAATATATATTGACACAAACATCAATTTATGTTCATTCCACTTGTTCGAATTTGTTACTTTTTCCCCTGATTCAACCTTCATCTTAGTGTTCTTCATTCTTCCCCTAAGTTTAATGTTCATTGAAAAATCCATCATTGTGAATCTGATTCTGGGTGCAACAGTCTAAAATCATAGATATAGAATTGTTATGTATCAATAGAGGTTTGATTATGGTTATTATAGCAAATGTAATGGTTGTTTTTGTTGATATCACATTTTTTGACACATAATGAAGAATGGTGATGCTTTTGTTTTTCGATTAGATTGAGGCTCTAAAAGTTTTAGATCGGTAGTGGATGTCTCAGTTGAGCCCCATGAATTTAACAGAATGGAATGGCTAGAATGGCGGTCAGAAAGATAGAGAAGACTACCAGAGTGTGGGTGAATGGTATTGGAAAATCACAATACACTCATCATGTAATCTGGGATTACATGCCATGTGGGGCAATCAGAGTGGTAGTTAGGGATTCATGTAGCATATGAGTTCAAAAAAATTTGTGGTGTCTCCCACACGACATGTGATCCATCCCCAGATAATCAGTGACTACATCGAAATGTACTTGTAAATGGAATGGAATACAAGGATATCCAACATGTGTTGTACTCCCCCAAACAGAATGACTTGGACCATATGCATGGGAAACCTCGTGTACTGGTTCACGGTCATGGATACAGAAAATTATCCATCCACTATAACATGACTAGTGTACATGGATGAGACCCGGTGTATTGGGAAAACACATTTATCCCCTATTCATGATGTTTACTATCCTTCTATATGGACATGATTTGGAAGACATAGGATTTTTACACTGGCAGAACCTAGGGTTAAGGGACTTGAATTTTAACCCTTCTATATGTTGTGTACTAATTCTAACATGGCATATATCTCAGTTCCTATGTGTCATGGGATTGTTTCATAATATTTTTCCCCCTTATCCTTTCCATGGTGGCTGCAGTAGATCATTTCTTACTCATTGGACCGAAATCCATTCATTGGGACATCCTTGATAGAGTTGTTGGAATCCCACATAGAGGCCCAGAGTGGGATCCTCTATTCCTCCTCATGCACTATGTAGAGTGAAGGTTATCTATGTTACAAATCCTACTAGGTTCCAATCCTCTATATTTTGAGTTATTCCATATTTAGTGGTTGGTATCACCCCATCGCCCAGGATATGATCCTAATATGTGTATCGTATTCTCTTCCGCGGTATGAGCATATTATTTCTCATTAGGTGACCCAACGAGCTACAGCTCCCAGAAGTACTTCATCAGTTCTATCAGACTCATGATTGTGTTGTCCTAGATGATTGCTTTGGGGAATATTTGAGATGTACTCATAGGATTTGGATACTATGGTTGGGTCTTTCTTTAAAACAATATGTATTTATTGGGTATATTTAGATAATATTGTTATATGTTTTGTATAGATATACCAATGTAGAACTAGCTGTATTTCATTTGATATATGATGTGTGGTTTCAAGGTGTCATACAAAGTATTTTTCTACTCACCCTTATACGATCTTCTCCACATGTCTCTTTTCTTGTATAGAGGATTGACATTTCGAGGGATTCCTAGGCAGGCTACGACAAAATAGTGAATTTCGATAGTGGAAAAACAGAGGTTTGTTTCAATGGCTTTGAGATATTTGTCCCAGTACCATTAAATTCATGTTGGACTTGTGTTACAGACTTCTTTTTAGTGGGATTTTATTTGGAAATGTTTACTTTGCTTTACCTACTATCATATACAGGTTGTGGAATATATTTAATTATGAATTGCATGTTTATTTTATTTTACATTTCTACATTATATAGGCTTGGATGTGTGTGTTTGTGTGTGTGTTTATTGGTATATACATATTTACTCCAATGATAGTTATATGCCTACATAGTTCTAGTCATAAGCCCCTGGCCTATTCGAGGTGGTCTCAGTGAGTCACAATATGTGACCCACTAGGACATGTCATCACAATCAAGGCAATTAATGGTTGGACATTTGAAAATACTTTTTTTTGTAATCCAACATAATAAAATGGATTAAAAAACATCCTCTTATTTAGGAAAAAGTTATGAAAATGGTTATATTGGATTATAAATAAATAGGATTCAAAATAGAATAGTGTAGGATGGAATGGATGAAAATGATAAATAATTATAGAGGGTGATTGGGATAATTGATCAAAATCAAGTGAATGATCAATGTTATGTTAGGGGACTCAAAAACATTTATATTTGATGATTGAACAGTCCATCAGATATTTAGAATTAATGCTTCTAAGATTATACTTTTTTAGGAAATGTTTCCTTGAGTTGATGTATTCATTTACTATATAGACTAAGATAATAACGAAATTTACATACGTTAGGAGTAGAATTTCGACCATTAATCAATTTCAACAACTATCTCATATTTTTCACTAGAGATATGTGTTTAAGAATATGTTTTCTCACCTAATGTGAAGAAATAAAATTTTGAGGGAAAAATGACTATAAATTGGATAAAATGTTATTCATACTGTAACACCCCAAGCTTTCACAGTACGCTTCTCTTTCAATAATGAAATAGCTTGCATTGTACGCAAGTTAGAGATTCTAACACACCGCGACCAATCAAAGTAGCCGTTATGAATAGTAAAACCCACTTTTTGAATTATATAAATTTTATATTTCAAAATGGACTTCGTTTTTTGATTTGGAATATCGAAATTAGCCTATGTTGAATTTTTGGTATTTTTCTGAGAACTTCCAATTTTCGATGAATAGTGAAGATTAATTAAGAACAACATTTTGATCAAAATAATTTATATTGATAAATTATAATATTGAGTGGTTTTAAAATTATAATTATAATATAAATTTATCATTTTACCCAATGGTGGTTATTAGAATTAATTTCACTTTGAAATTGGACATAAACAATTTTCAATCTATTGATTGATATTCTTTCTTAAAAACACGCTATTTGTTTTGAAAATGGGAATTAATTACAAAATAAATTAATGAAACATATATTTTCTGAATTTCGTTAAATAGAACTCATATTTGAATTTGGAAAATAAAATATATCTTAGGGTGAATTTTTTGTATTTTTCTGAAAAACATCAATTTTTGACGAATAGTGAAACCACTAAGTTGTAGTTAAAAAACTGATTTATCGTTTAAATAAAATTTTACAGCTTCGGTGAATTTAATTTAAAAAATACAACATACAAGGTTGTAATTAGGAAGTATAATTTGGTTCAATTGGATGAAAATAATTTTTGGTGACTAGTAACTTTTGAGTTTTATTAACTACGATTAGAGGTAATTAGAGTAATTTATGGTAAAAATATTGTTATAATAATATTAAATTACCTTGACACATGTCCTACTCTTAATGGATGATTCATGGACGACCAAGAAAATACATGGTTCAATTTTTGGGACCCCATGGAGCAACTTGGGTATGATAATGACATTAATACCTTTTATTTAATGTAAAAATTAAAATGTCACAAACATTTATTGATTTACTAAAACAATTTTTACAAAGGGTTATAGAAGATATAATTTAGACTATAAATATCCATTGGAAACCTAAAAAGATTTCCTAAATCATTGTATTTTTTTTATAATTTTTTGGCATTAAAAAAATTCGTTTATTTATCAAACCATGATGATGCAGCGATTACCTCATTAATGAACGATTTAAATAAAATGAAAAGATACGGTAAAATATAAATCTTAAACTTCTCTAAAGCCTATTGGATCGGTTTATTTAAAACCCTTATCTCATTATACTTGAAATATATAATTGTGGGACCTTTAAAATCCGAAAATCATTTCATAATAATGTAAAATTTCATGACTTTCCAATAGTGCACCTCCCTCTTCTCTTATAGAAGGCCCCCACCTATACCAACTTATTCACACCATCAAAGAAATTTTTCTCTGCCAAAATCTGCCCGAATACTCTCTAAACTTCCCTCTCTTACTCCTATAATCCGCACTTTTGGCAGAAGTCATCCCAAAGAAGCCTTTGGTTCAAATCAAAAAGAGTTACCCAATTTTTAGGTAATATCTTCGCATATGTTCTTTGGTTTTATTTTGCTTCTCCCACCCCTTAAACTCTTTTCATTCCTTTATTTTGTAACAACACAAGTATCTTAAATATACTAAGATAATGTTATTAAAAGTATTTGATATAAATTTACACGGATCTTCATCTAGTTCTTAAAGAACATACTGTATCTGTGGGTGGTGAATTACCGCCTCACGAAACGATGATGGTTCAATCCTCTTTTAACACCTCTCATGGTGGCCATTAAGATGTCACTATATTTATATATGATATATTTTTTTTATGTTTTCCTTATTCTTCTGTATTTTTCATTTATGGAATACCTTTATGATTTCCATTATGGGTAAATGCGATAATTTCATTTTAGGAAGTGCAGACTACCGCACCCTCAAAGTGATTTGAATCGTTAATGCCATATGTGGGACGTATAAAGGATGGAGTTAATGATATTATATATGATATTATAATCTAATTATAATATACCTTTACATCATTATTATTTCATTCCATTATATACGAAAATGAAATGAAAGTACCATTCTTGCGTACGTACAGCTTACCGTCTCCATGAACGGTGCGTTTCATTTCTTACCTCTAAATGTTATTTAATATTATAAATTCATGTATCTACTGGATATATATGATATATATGATATCTAAATCATGAATATAATTCTAGAGATAATGGATATTATACCACGTAAAAAACTTGTAATTATAAAAAGTTTATTTTTGACTCAAGTACCAATGATCGAAAAAATGACCGCTATTAACATAAATAATTACATAATGTTCATAACATGGTAATAAGTGATATAAAAGGAATAATGAACTTGAAAAGGTTCTTAAGAAAGTGGAAATTAAATATATTCTATTATTTAGGAGATTAACGAATGATCAAGTCAAGTCGGACACGAGGTAATGGACTTTGTCTCAATCTCCTTTCATTGAGGCATATTTTGTTTTATAGACAGCTTTCTTTTTTACGGTGTATAAACCCCTTTGAATTTTACATTTATTATAAAGTAATATTTTTTATGTGAAGTGTTTTACTAAATGACAAGAAGGAATGTTTTTTTTCGTACGTATGCGGCGACAACGACTTCTTCGCCGCCGTGACCATTATTTGAGTTTTGACTTCCTCTGTAAGCCATAACGTTTTTTAAATAAAAAATAAATAACAAGTTTTACTTTTCTTTTATTTTGGAAATGAAATTTTATTTATATCAAAGTGTTTTATTGATATTTTTTGATTGAAATGTGGAAATGTATTGTTTCCATTATGCATGTTTTATGTGATACGATTATGTTATGTTTTATAATATGTTTAAACCTCTTAATATAAGAAATACATTGGACTTAGTATGTGATGGGTGGATCCCGCTATAGCTCCTCGATGCATCGGTAGGTCTCATGAGACAAAATATTGTCTTGGCACAAGGACTTGACAAAATCATATTTTTAGTCTTGAAAAAAGTACGTGACTATGTGGATATGATAGTATGACATTATGCATTCCAACATTATGAAAGTGGTTATTGATATTGCATGTGATTATTCGGCTAGTATAATATCCATGTGAATAAGTAAATGGAATTATTTTATTTTACTTTTTCAATATTATATAGAAGTTCAAGTTTAAAAGGCTTTTGATTTAGTTACACATTACCTTAAATGTTTATGTTTATTTATGACAGTTTCCGCTATATTGTTATCTTTACTGAGCATATGAGCTCACCCCTTTCTTTGTTTTATTTTTCTCAGGTTGTGAAGAAATATTTTAGACTGACCTGCAGGGATAGTCTAAAGGGGTTATAAGTGTGGACTATGGAGACTATGTTATTGTAGTTTTTGACATTTATATGTAATGTAACATTTATGAATGTATCTAGTGTCTCCAAGGATGATAAACTAATCGGTCTTTTGAGACTTGATATTTTGTGATCATGCCAATGTTATGTAATAATGCACCAACATTGGGTAATTGTTGTCGAGGCAATAAAGTTGTTATAACATGGAGTCTAGTACTATCCTTGGAATCTAGATTTAGTTTAACTCTGATTAGAGCACAAAGCCCTAAGATATAATTTTATGATTAGTATTGAAAAACATCCTAGAATTTTTGTAAATATATTTTGTGTATTTTCAGAGAAACACATCCCTGTATGGAAACGAGCAAGTAGAGGCAGCTCTGGAAAAGATTTACCTATCTATAAAACCCGAAAACACCGCTTGGAACTAGACTCGAATGGGAACCGGTGCACGACAATGGTACTTGCTTTACTCTTGGTTACGACACTCTTGGGGGATATTCTTTGGATAATTCACGATTTCTTTACAAACCATTATGACGGTTTTATGATTATATACTTCCTCAACGAAATCATGTCTTCTTATGATTATGGATTATATCCACAAATAGTTCAATCTATGTTAAGTGTTTTACATGTATGGAATTTTGTATTTAGATTCATAAGCTAATCTAGTTTATGACATTGTTCAGAAATGACGCCTAGTGGAAAGAATTGAAACCATATCAATGAATGCACTCAATTTTGTGATTGCCCTCCTTCTCAAGATAATTATAGTGGTGCTGGTGATACAACTGGTACTGGTCAGATAATCACCATACTGGGAAAACTCACTCATGTTATGAATAATAACCTTACCTGTATGGATCACCTTAATCCGCAGTGTGGAGGATCAATGTTAGATCATTTCATGAGGCAGAAACCAACAACATTCAATGGGAGTACAAATCCATTAGTAGATGAGCAATGGATAAATTCTTTAGAGAAAATATTCCAGGCCTTGGGGAGTAGTGAAATGGAAAAGGATATATTGGCAGTTTACTGCCTCACTGGAGATGCTGATCAATGGTGGTCATTGATTCAAAATACAAAGGAAGATGAAGATGTATCAAGTATGTAATGGAGAGAGTTCAAATAGATTTTCTTAGAAAAATACTTTCCTCATGACCATAGAGCAGATATGGAAATGCAATTTTGGAGTCTGTGGCAAAAGGAAGATGAGAATGAGGCAAAGTATGAGTCTAACATTACATGGATAGCAAGGCATGCTGCAGATTATATATGTAACCCAGGATGTACGATTGATCATTTCATTTATGGGTTAAAACTGTTTCTTCGTCGAGCCATAGTCCCACATTATTTCTCGTCATATGAAGATATAGTCTCGTGTGCTATCAAGATAGGAAAGGAATTCTCTAAAACATATGACAATAATGTAATGCAAGAGAAGAAGATAACGTTGGAACAAGAGATAGATAACGGGAAAAAGGGAAATACGGATTTTCCATTATGTGATAATTGTGGGAAGAATCACCCCAGTACTTGCCTGAAAGGAATTGGTATTTGTTATAAACGTGGATAGAAAGGTCACCAGGCTCGTGATTGAAAGGGAAAGAAAGAGGATATCAATGTTGAATGCAACAATTTTATGTAAATGGGGCATTATGAAAATCAATGTCCTAAGCATTAGGAAAACTTTACTCAAAAAAGGCCAAGGGATCAAGGCCAATCGTATGTTGTTACTACAGTTGAAGTGGAATAATTAATTTATTGGTCCTTCTGGACTCAGGGATTATATTCTGGTTATACGAATAATGTGATATATATAACGATTGTACATGAGTAATTGTTCATTTCATTAATGATTTAATATGATGAAGGTAATCATATTTTTAATATGTGACAATAAGATAAACATTACTTAGTTTGGAGAATCTGATGTTACAATTGATTTTGGAATTTAGAGACCTTTTCGAGAATGTCTGGATAGAGGTATTTTGTATAACAACAATGGTTGGAATGGATTAAGATGAGCATTGGATAGTATTGATCAAGGTAAAAACTTTTCTGAAGATTATTTTTGGAATATTATAATACTATAGTTTTAGGAAAAGGACAACATACAGGTCCGGGGATATCCTGTCATGTCTGACAAAGCTGTAGGAATCGAACCCACAACCATAGTGCGACAGGTCTTTATTACCTACCACTAGCAAACAGGAAGTCCCTGGTTGTTACAAAATAGTTTTCCTAATCAAAATGGTATGTGTTAATATTTTGTACCTTGTACGATTAGGATAAATATAATATTTTTGATTTCTATTTTCTTTTTGACTAAAAGATGAGTTTGTGGTAGAAATTTGTTGAAGGTTGAAACTCTACTTCTCAAGTATATATATATATACAACTCTCTTATTTTATGAATAAATTTAATCTTAAACTTTAGGAAATGGATATTAAAAATGTGTTATCCTAATACCTTATGTTTTCTTGAACTGATGATATTTTAAATCACCATAGATTGAAGGCTTTGAGGCCCTCAATGTTACACTTTGTTGGGATTAATGACCTGAACCACTCCATAAAAATATTTACTTTTTCCCTCTAAATATGTTTCTTTAATTTCCACAAATGTTCTCCTAATCGAGATCAAAATTTTGTGGTGACTTTTTCATTTCCCTTTCCTTTTATTAAGGGTAAATTTTATTAAACTTATTTCTGATGTGGGTTTTCCACAATTTTATTTTCTATTTTCAACATTTTATTTTCAATGAACATTTTCAAATTGAAAAGACGGAATTTATTGATGAAGAGAAGAATGTAACACCCCAAGCTTCCATGGTACGCTTCTCTTTCAATAATGAAATAGCTTGCATTGTATGCAAGTTCGAGATTCTAACACACCGCGACCAATCAAAGTAGTCGTTATGAATATTAATACCTTCTTTTTGAATTATATAAATTTTATATTTCAAAGTGAACTTCATTTTTGGATTAGCAATTTCAAAATTATCATATATTGAATTATTGGTATTTTTTCGAGAACATCCTATTTTCGATGAATAGTCAAAAATACTTAAAAACAACATTTTTAATCAAAAAAATATATATTGATAAATGATAATATTGAGTGGTTTTAAAGTATGATGATAATATAATTTTACCATTTTATCCAATGGTGGTCATTAAAATTAACTTCACATCGAAATTGGATACAAACAATTGTCAATCTTTTGATGGTTATTCTTTCGTAAAAACACGATATTTGTTTTGACAACGGGAATTAATTATAAAATTAATTAACGAAAATTATGTTCTTTTAATTTGGTAAAATAGAAATTATCTTTGAATTTGGAATATCAAATATATCCTTCGGTGAATTTTTGGTATTTTTCTGAAAAATGTAATTTTTTGATGAATAGTGAAACCACTATGTGGTAGTTAAAAAACTATTCATTTAAATGAAATTTTACCGCTTCTGAGAATTTAATTTCAAAAATCTGACATACATGGTTTTAATTAGTAAGTTAAGTGTGGTTTAATGGGATGAATATATTTTTTGGTGAATAGTAACATATGAGTTTTATTAACCGAGATTAGAGGTAATTAGAGTAATTTAAGGTAAAACTAATGTTATAATAATATTAAATTACCTTGACACATGTCCTACTATTATTTTATGAATCAATACCGACAAAGAAATCCATGGGAAAATTTTTGGGACCCCATAGAGCCACTTGGGTAAGATAATGACATGAATACCTTTTATTTAAAGTAAGAAAATGTCACAATCATGTATTTTTTTACTAAAACAATTTTTACAAGGGGTTATACATGTTATCTTTTCGACTATAAATATCCATTGGAAAGCTACAAATATTTCCTACATAATGGTATTTGGTTTATAAATTTTAGGCATTATATAAATAAATTTATTTATCACACCATGATGATGTAGCGATTACCTCATTAATGAACGATTTAAATAAATTGAAAAGAAATGGTAAAATCTAAACATAAACATGTCTAAAGCCTATTGGATGTGTTTTTCTCGAACCCTTATCACCGTATACTAGATATATATCATTTTGGGACGTTTGAAATCTGAAAATGATTTCATAATAATGTAACATTTCATGACTTTCCAAAAGTTCCCTTCTCTCCTCTTATAAAAGGCCCCCACCTCTACCACATTATTCACACCATAAAAACCATTTGGCTCGAAAACATTCTACCCAAATACTCTATAAACTATCCTCTATTACTCATAGAAGCCTCACTTTGGGATGAAGTCTTTCCAAGGAAGCATTTGGCTCAAATCATAAAGAGTTACCAGATTTTAAAGTAATGTCTTCTTTTATGTTATATTGTTTTGTTTTGCTTCTCCAACACCTTAATATATTTTGATTTAATTATTTTGTAACAACACCAGTATCTTCAATATAATAGGATTTTTTTATGAGCATGATTTTATTTACATATAAACACACCTTCGTCTAATGGTTAATGAACACACTATTTCTGTGGGTGGCGAATTACTGGCTCACGAAAAGATGAGTGTTCAATATTCTATTAACACCTCTCATGGTGGCCATTAAGATATCACTATATTTATATATGATATTTATGATATTTATTTTTTCCTTATTCTTTAGTATTTTTCATTTATGGCATACCTTTATATTTTCCATTATGGGTAAACGTGATAATTTCATTTTAGGAAGTGCGGACTACCGCCCCCTCAAAGTGATTGGAATCATTAATTCCATATGTGGGATGTATAAAGGATGGAGTTAATGATATTATATATGATATTATACTTTAATTATAATATACCTTTATATGATTATGATTTCATTCCATTAAATATGAAATATAAATGAAAGTAGTGTTCATGCATACGTACGACTTACCATCTCTTTGAACGGTGCATTTCATTTCTTACATGTAAATGTTATGTAATATTATAAATGCATGTATCTACTGGATATATATAATATATATTATATCTACATCATTAATATAAATCTGGAGATAATGGATCTTCTACCACATAAACAAATTTTAATTATAAGAAGTTTATTTTTGACTCAAGTACGAAAGATCGACAAAACGACCATTATTAACTTAAATAATTACATAACGTTCATAACATAGAAATAAGTGATATAAAATGAATAATGAACTTGAAAAAGGTTCTTAAGAAAGTATAACTTAACTTTTGTTTATTATTCAAGAGATTAAGTAATGACCGAGTCATGTTAGACACGAGGTAAGGGACTTCGTCAAAATATCCTTTCATTGAGGCATATTTTGTTTTATACACAACTTGTTTTATACGGTAAATAAACCCCTTCGACTTTTACATTTATTCAAAATTAATCTTTTTAATATGAAGCATTTTTCTAAATGTCAAAATGGAATTTTTTTTTGTCATACGTATGCGACGACAACGATTTATCTTCCTCCGTGATCATTATTTGAGTTTCTTCATCCTCTATAAGCCATAACTTTTTTTTAAATGAATAATAAATACCACGTTTTACATTTATTTTATTTTGGTATTGAAAATGTTTTTATTATATCCATATGTTGTATTGATATCTTGTGATTGAAATGTGGAAATGTAATGTTTCCTTTATGCATTTATGTGATACGATTATTTTATGTTTTGTGATATGTTTAATCCTTTTCATATAAGGAATGCATTGGACTTAGTATGTAATGGGTGGAGCCCGCTATAACTCCTAGATGCATCGGTAGGTATCATGAGACAAACTAGTGTCGTGGCACAAGGCCTTGACAAAATCTTATTTGTAGTCTTAGCACAATGCCTTGAATATTTGGTTATGATAGTCTGGAATTATTCATTTCATCATTATGAAAGTGGTTATTGATATTGCATGTGATTATTCGACTAGTTGAATATCCATGTGAATACTTAAATGGAATTATTTCATTTTCCATTTTCCATATTATGCTGAAGATCAAGATTAAAAGGCTTTTGTTTTAGTTATAAATTTCCTTAAATGTTTATGTTTATTTATGGTAGTTTCCTCTATATTGTTATCCTTACTGGGCATCTGGGCTCACTCCTTTCTATGTTTTATTTTTCCCAGGATGTGAATAAATATTTTATGACTGACCTGCATGGATAGTCTGAAGGGGATATGAGTGTGGACTATGGAGACTATGTTATTGTAGTTTTTCCCTTTATGATTTAATGTAACATTTATGAATGTATCTAGTATTCCAAGGCTACTAAACTAATTGGTCTTTCGAGACATGATCTTTTGTGATCATGCCAATGTTACGTAATAATGCACCAACTCTATATAACTGGGGTCGGGGCATTAAACCTAAAATATTTATTCATTATCCAAAACCTAAATGGATATCACATTGTAATATAATTTCAAAAATGATTAAACATTCATATGACACATTAATCTTAAAAATTCAATAATAATTCAAAAATCCCAAACTAAATCCATCATACAAACATGAATATTAAACTCTGTTTTTACTGTGAATTTTATGTCATGCCATTTAAATTTAACACCCAAAATATAGTGATAATATTTTTTGAAATACCATTAATAAAATATCCACAAAATAAATTTTCACTCATGTTGTAATATATACTATAAAACTCGTGTTCCCATAATTACTTCCATATCCAAGATCATATACACCCTAATGGTTAAAAATTACGTAAATATTATTTCCAAAAACATTTAATAATTAATTTTATTAAAATATATTATTATGTATAATTCATCCAAATAAAATATCTCTTAGGGATACTTCAATCACATTAAGAACTCATCACATTTATCCTAAAAAAGGGTGTTTATGTCTTTGAACCTATCATCATGCTTAATATTATTGAGCAATGATTGTATCCAAAACTCTAGAGATAACCTTAAATTATAACATCCTATACTCCAAATGTTTTTAAATTAACCTCATATATCAATTATAATTATTCAGAATCCACACCCTCATGTTTGGTGATGAAATTGTAAACATTACATTTCTATATTTGATTCTGATAATTGTGATACATTTGTTTCATAATAGCCATAAATGTAAAACTTATAAATGGTACCACTTAAATTAACAAGGCCATTTTTGGATTATAGTTATATAGAATTAGGACGAAATTCTACATAAAAAATACCCAAGTCATAAAATGACCATTTCTCCCATTTAACTCATATTTAATAATTAATTCATCATCATCATCCATATAAAATCAATTATTAGAAAAATTCATTCAATGACATTCATTTATAACTTTACTAGAGGGAAGATAATAAGGGTGACCTAAAATTCTCAATAATTGTAATCGTAAGAAGAGACCGTTGAATAACATCAATGATCTTAATAAATGCATAAGATTTTGATGACTCAATCAGAGCGATTGAGTGAATCATAAAATAATATATACATATAATTTCCTAGATAATCAAATATAAATAAAATGAAATGTTAAGTGTCATTAGAATCAATATTCATGATCCATGTGATATCAATCTAGATCATTAGAAACATTATAAAACCATAACATTCAAATGAAAACATTTTGTGTTACTTGGAGTAATATATTCATAAGTCTATTTCAAAATGATTTTAATAGAAATAACATATGTATGAACTCCAATATAATGATTTCCCAATGCATTGTAGTGCTATCTAGGAAAACCTATTGTACAAGATGCATCAGTCTCACCCTTTTCTATCTGGGATCAACCGATTCTATTTGGACACCCCATCCAATAAGCAATAATGGGTTCACCTGGAAATATCAGTTCCAACCATCAAATAAGTATTAAAAGTCTCACATAACACTATCTAGGCCACCCCATTTATTTCAATGATCAAAAACATGAAAAACTGCATCGATATTTCATCATGAAACTCATAGAAAAAATCAATATTATTTTATACCCTGATTAACCCATATAAATGAAATTAGTTTCACGTCAATACATTTTAAACTTGAAAACTATGAGAAAACAACTGAGTTATATAAAAATATCTAAAAAACATGATTAACCTGTGGAAATGAATGTTGTTTCATAAAAATATCTTTGAATTATGATTAATCGGTGGAAATAAATATATTCCATAAAAATAAATTTCAAAAAAACAAAATCCCTCCAGAGAAAAAATTAGGATGGTATCATTATAATAATATCACCATTGGATGATAGGTAAAAAAAACATTTTTTATGTTGATTGGGGGAAATACATTTAAAATATAATTTAAATTATTTTTGAGGAATATATCCTAATGGTTTTAAAATTCAATTTTTAAAACATAAATTTTTTAAAATAATTTTATTTGAAATCCATTTTTTGAGAACAATGATTTTAAAGAATATTATTAAAAATTGTTTCTTTAAAAAAAATCTGACAACCATTCAATGAAATCCTTGAATAAATTTTGGTAATGACTATCAATAAATCCATACATGTCGTACATGATAAAATATCATTACTTTTTCACTGTATAAAAGGTTAAATATTTTCTTGATAAAAAAGAGATAATAGGATTACCATGAAAAATATTGTTTTATGAAAATTGGCTATCAATTTATATATAAATCATTTTTGAAAGCGTAAAAAATATTTTTTATTTTTTTAGAATACATGGATTTTAGAGAAAACTGATTTGTGACTTAAGTGAGAATCAAGGTCATATTTTATTAAAAACATTACCAATAATTCTATGTGAAAAAGAATTGGAAATGTTAATATTGCCTTAAAATATCTTGAATAACCATATGATAAAATAATTCCAAAGTGTTAAAATATTAAAACATTACATAAATAATCATACACAATCTTGATAAATTATGAGATTGTAACAAATGTGTCTTACAAATTTGGAAACATTGTATCACAATCCCCATGAAGGAATAAAATTAAATGAGTCTTATAATATAATTTAATTAGGTAATTTCATGTTGAATCATGTCAAATGGGAAGTATATACCCCTCATAAAATAATGTAGTTTTATAACTTAACAAATGTCTCAATGATGGAAAATTGTGACAACAATCTGTTACTTCATGGAAACATTGAAACCATAATACCAATAAATTTTGGGATAATGAAATTTATATTTAAAACCCAATAAATTTAATTATTTTAATCATAAAAAAATTCATGTCCAATATATACACCACAACACAACAATAAGTGTTGAATATGTAATATATCCCACGGAAATAATAGTGAGACTAGAAAAAACCCTTACCATGAGCTTTGAGTTGTCAGAATTGTATTTAACCCCATGATAAATAAAAATATCTTATTTATTTAATTTATTAAGAACTGTTTTTGTAACACCCCAAGCTTCTACGGTACACTTCTCTTTGAATAATGTGATAGCATGTGTTGTATGCAACACCGAGTTCTAACACACCATAACCAATCACACTAGCCGTTACGAATAGTAATACCTAATTTTTGAAATTATATATATATATTATATTTCAAAATGGACTACATTTATTTTATTCGGAATATCGAATTTAGCCTAAGGTGAAATTTAGGTACTTTTTGGATAACTTTAATATTTTGATGAATAGTGAAAATTACTAAATTTTAATTAAAAACAACTTTTTCAATCAAAATAATTAATAGTGATAAATTACGAATTTGAGTGGTTTTAAAGTATATTTAGAATATATTTTTACCATTTTATATAATTTTTGTCATTTAACATAATTTTACAATTAAACCGGACAAAAACAAGTGTCAATATTTTGATAGTTATTATCTCTTAAAAACACGCTTTTTGTTTTAACAATGGGAATTAATTTTAAATTAATTTCTGCCACTTATATGTTTTTAATTTGGAAAAATGGATTCCATATTTGGAATCAGGATGTTCAAATTGTGTAAATAGGTAAATTTTATTTTTAGTCATTTTGAATAATTACTGCGGTAAATATTTTATTTACCATGGTTAAGTGTAAGTCTTGTAAATAAGGGTTAAAAATAATATTATAATAATAAAAAATTACCCTAAAACGTGTCCTAACCATAATGGTTGATACATGTTCGACCATAGGAATCATTGGTTCGATTTTGGGACCCCATGGAGCCACTTGTAGGTGATAGGGACACTTTATTTTAATTAAGTTAAAATGAATAAAAAAATGACACAAGCATATATCCTTTAGAAAAACAATTTTGACATAGGGTTATATATGATTGATTTTCGACTATAAATATTAATTAGAAAGATGAAAAGATTTCTTACATAATTATATTATATATTTAATTTTTAGACAATAAATAATTAAATATATTTATGACACAATGATGATGCCGTAATTACCTAATTAATGAAAAATTAGAATAATTGATATTATAAATACCCAAATAAATATAATTTGAGACTTTTTATGAACTAAAATAATTTTATAGGTTAATATAACATGTTAGGATTTCTTTAATTAACTTTGATAGAAGTAATCATTCTGTAATGAGTTTCACAAAAATCAACTATTGAATAGTGTCAAAATTGACATAAAAGTGTTTTTTAAAAAAAATATTATATTATTAATTGATATTAAATTCAAAAAAATCTAAGGATCGGCCAAGAGACTTATATCATGACATTTGTATCATTAATAGACCACTTGGGTGTCGCTTGGATGTATATGGTATGTTTATTAATGATATAATATAAAAATACAAAGAGACATTGTAAAAGTGAAACTAATTAACTAAGAGTTAATACTTAAAGATAAGGTTAATATAATGAACCAAACCTGTCTAAATTCTATTGGTTGAGTTTTTATCGACCCATACCAACCTTAAAATTTATATAATAAACTTTGGAGTCATTTCAATCCGAATATGAGTTTTTTATAAATTAATATTTCTAGCTTTTCCAAAGGTGCCCCTCACCCCTCTTATAAAAGGGCACTCCTCCTTCTCATTTCATCACACCTCCAAAGCATTTTGGTTTGTCCAAACTCTACTTAAATACTCTACCAACTTCCTTAAATACAACCTAGAGGCCTTAGTTTGATCAGAAAGCCAACATAAGGAGCCCTTTTGATAAAATCAAAAGGAAGAATCCGAAGAAGAGGTAATGATTTCACCACCCTTTTCCAAGTTCCTTTCTTCTTCCACTTCTTCTTCAATTATTATTACCATTCTAAAATAATAACTCCAGTATCATATATATATTGTGATGTTATTATAAATATGGTACAACCATATTCAGTATTTTATCCACCCTTTGAATAACATGTCACCATACGTGCGTACGTACGGCTTACCGTCTCCACGTCGTGGTGTAATTGTTATTCAATATATTATAATTTGGATGGGTATAATAATGATGTGTAACTCATGTAAATAATATATATAACATGTTAATGATTCTGTATATAGAATATACCATCCATTTATATATTATTTTAATATCAAAACAACGATATTGTCTCTCTTGCGTACGTACGGACTACCGTCTCCACGAACGCGATGAGTTTCATTCTCCAACGTATCCATTCAAGTAGAATTATCATTTGATGATTTAAAAATGATTTTTAAGGACTTGATATAATTCTGGATATGAATAATATACAACCTATCCATTAAAAACATGGATTACATAACAATACAAATAAAAGAAAACAAGTAAGTTAACACCCGAAACAACGATAATACTAATATCTTATTAACAAAGAAATGTTA
Organism: Viscum album; assembly: GCA_963277665.1. Taxonomy (NCBI): domain Eukaryota; kingdom Viridiplantae; phylum Streptophyta; class Magnoliopsida; order Santalales; family Viscaceae; genus Viscum; species Viscum album. The sequence goes on along the minus strand of OY728120.1, from coordinate 20,483,477 downwards.
AAAGATCATATATGATATCATATGAATGTATATGATTCTTGTATAATTTAATAACAATTATTTCACTATTATACAGGAGGTTAACCTACCCCAACCAAGGAAAAGTATAAGGTAAGGGTTATTTCATAATCTCTTCATTATCTGAGGTTGTTTATACGTAATAATCTATTGGGATCTCTTTATCATCCACATCCATGTTTCTTAAAAATGAACTTCAAAACATTTTTACATTTTACTATAATATGGGTTAAAGTCATTTATACCCTTTTTTGACTTTTTATAAGAGGTTTATAATGGAATCATTCCATCGTTTTCCAAACAAGATACTTTTTAACCTTTTCGACAAAATTAAGGTAAGAATATTTTTTTAACTTATATGGCGGGTGAGATTATTTTCCACCATTATAAAATCATAAAATATTCCCTTACAATATTATAAGAATATTTTCAATGAAAATGATTTATTTCATAAATATAAGACTATTAAATGATTTCAAAATAGAATGAGATATTTCTCTAAAAGGAGTTTTGATTTCATCTATGTCAACATCCTATGATGGATTTTACGCTTATTTGAAGATGATTTGTTATGATAAAAAACTTCTATATTGTATTGAAGGTTTTGTGATATGTTTGACTGTGGATGTGCTATTTTTATAACATTCATTGTTTAAGGATAATGTATTTACATTTCGTATGCTAGTTTTAATACGAATGTTTATGTTATGTTTAAACCTTTTCATATAGGAATGCATTGGACTTAATATGTGACGGGTGGAGCTCGATATAGCTTCTTGATGCATCTATAGGTCTCATGAGACAAACTAGTGTCTTGGCACAAGGCCTTGGAAAAATCATATTTGTAGTCTTGTCATGAGGCCTTGGCTATGTGATTATGATAGTCTGGATTTATGCATTCCATCATTATGAATGTGGTTATTGATATTGCATGTGATTATTTGATTATTAGAATATCCATGTGAATAATTAAAAGTCATTATTTCATTTTACTTTTTCCATACCATGTTGAAGTTCAAGTTTAAAAGGCTTTTGTTTAAGTTATACATTTCCTTAAATGTTTATGATTATTTTTGAATGTTTTTGCTTTGTTGTTATCCTTACTGGGCATTTGAGCTCACCCCTTTTCTATGTTTTATTTTTCCCAGGATGTGAAGAAGTAAGTTATGAATGAACTTTAGGGATAGTATGTGGGGATATGAGTGTGGAATATGGGGACTATGTTCACGTAGTAGTTTTTCACATTATTATGTAATGTAAAACTTTAAGAATATATCTAGTGTTTCCAAGGCTACTAAACCAATCGGTCGTTCAAGATTTGATATTTCTTGTGATCATGCCAATGTTATTTAATAATGCACCGACTCTGGGTAAATGGGGTGGGGGCATTACAGTTGGTATCAGAGGAAGTTTAGTACAAACCATGGAAGCTATATTTAGATAAACTCTGAATAGAGCACGTAGACCTAAGATGAACTTTGAGGATTAGTATAGAATAACTTCCTAGAATTTTTGTATTGTAGAGATTTTGTGAGTTTTCCGAGCAATACATCCCTGTCTGGATACGAGCTGGTAGAGGCGGATGTGGCACATATGTACCTAGGGGTAGAACCCAAAAACATCGCTTTGAGCTTGACTCAAACGTGAACTGGTGCACGACAATGGGCCTTTCTGCACTCTTGGTTACGACACTCCCGGGGGATATGCTTAAGATAACTCTCATTTTCTTTAAAAATCATTATGAGGAGTTTATGAGTATATACTTCCTCAAAGAAAACATTCATATGATTATGGATTATATCAATAAATAGTTCAATTTATGTTAAGTGTTTTATAAGTATGGGATTATGTATTTTGTTTCATAAATTGATCTAGTTTATGACATTGTTTAGAAATGGCTCCTAGTGGAAGAAATGGAAACTGTATCAATGCACGCACTCTATGTAGGTATTGCCCTCCTGCTCAAGATAATTATAGTGGAGCTGGTGATGCAACTGGCGCCGATCAGCTAATCACCATACTGGGAGAACTCACTTAGGTTATGAATAATAACCGTACCCATATAGAGCACCCTGATCCACAATGTGGAGGATAAATGTTAGATAAATTCATGATGAAACAACCACCAATGTTCAATGGGAGTACAAATCCCTTAGTAGCTGAGCAATGGATAAATTCCCTAGAGAAAATATTTCGGGATTTTGTGAGTAGTAAAAGGAGAAAAGTTATCATGGAAGTTTACCGCCTCACTAGAGATGCTGATCAATTGTGGTCATCGATTCAAAACTACAAGGAAGATGATGAAGTATCGAATATGGAATGGAGGGAGTTCAAATATCTGTTTTTAGAAAAATACTTTCCTCGCAACCATCGAGCAGATATGGAAAGGCAATTTCTGAGTCTTAGAAAAAAGGAGGATGAGAATGTCACAAAGTATGAGGCTAACTTTACAAGGTTATCAAGGTATGCTGTAGATTATATACATAACCCAAGAATAAATATTGATCGTTTCTTTGATGGGTTAAAACCACTTCTCCGTCGAGCATTAGTATCACAATCCTTCTCGTCATACGAAGACATTGTCTCATGTGCTATGAAGACTGAAAAGGAATTCTCTAAGTGTTATGACTTTAAAGAAAATCAAGAGAAGAAGAGACATGGTGATCAATCCGGGAATGGAAATAAGGGGAAGAAGAGAATGGTTGAATATCCATCCTGTGGTAAATGTGGTAAGAAACACCCCGGTACTTTCTTGAAGGGAACAAGAGTCTGTTATAAGTGTGGTGAAAAGGGCCACCAAGCCAGTGATTTCAAGGGGAAGAAGGAATCTACCAATGTCTAGTGCTACAATTGCAAGGAGATGGGGCATTATTCAAACGAATGTCCTAAGCGTTAGTAGAACATACCTCATAAAAGTCAAAGGGATCAAGGCCAGGCTTATGCTATCACTACTGCTGAGGTAGAAGCTCCGAAAGATGTGGTGGGAGGTAATTTAATGGTTTCCTCAAGATTATCAAATGCATTATTTTATTCTGGATAATCACATTGTTTCATATCTTCCCAGTTTTCTATGAAAATTAGATATTTCCAATTTTATTTAACAAGGGATTTTTCAGTTAAAACTCCTAAGGGAAGTATCATTGCAACAATGTTTTGTGAATCAGTCCCCATTAGAGTACATAAATGTTCTTTATCTGCTAATCTCATTGTCATTCCTATGATTGAGTTTGATATAATCCACGGTATGGACTGGCTTTCGGACTATGATGCAAAGATTTAGTATAAGAAGAAAGAGGATACGATTCTTGATGATGATGATAAGGAACACCTTATCTTTAGAGATGAATCGTCACCACCAAATTCTTATCTAGATCCACCCCCAGTATCTCAACTAAATTCAATTATTGGGGAGGAAGAGAATGAAATAACTGTGGGTGAGGAAAGGAATGTTCAAATAGATGATGTACCTGTTGTGAAAGAATATATAGGTGTATTTCCATAAGATTTACCTGGACATCCTCCAGAATGAGAAGTTGAGTATTCCATTGATTTAATTTCTGGATCAAGGCCTATATGAAAGACCCCTTATAGAATGGCCACTGTATAATTAGTTTAATTAAAGAAACAACTAGAGTAATTGACTAATAAAGGATTTATTCCCCCTAGTGTTTCTCCATGGGGAGCCCCTGTTCTTTTTGTTAAAAATAAATATGGATCTATGAGGTTGTGTATTGACTACAGGGAGATCAATGTTATAACGATAAAGAACAAGTATCCCCTACCTCGCATTGATGATTTATTTGACCAACTACATGGAGCTCAATACTTTCCAAAGATTGACCTTCGATCTGGATACCATCAGTTGTGTGTGAAGAAGGAAGACATTCCGAAGATAGCATTTAGAACCAGGTATGGGCATTACGAGTTTACTGTAATGCCTTTTGGATTGACTAATGCACCCTCTGTATTAATGGATCTAATGAATTGAGTTTTCATGGAGTATCTTGATGAATTTGTGGTGGTATTTATTGATCATATATTAGTATACTCCAAAACCTACGAAGATCATGAAAATCATTTGCACATTATCTTGAAGACTCTGCGAAGACATGAATTATATGGGAAGTTTAGCAAGTGTGAATTCGGGCTTCAGGAGATTTCATTTCATGGCCATATTGTCTCTAAAGATGGAATCTCTATTGATCCTTCTAAGACCAAGGAAATCCAGGAATGGCCAGCACCGATGATTATAACTGAGGTACGTAGTTTTATTGGTTTAGCAGGTTATTATCGACGATTCATCCTGAATTTTTCCCGATTGGATAACCCATTAAAAAAGCTCACACGTAAAGGGGATAAATTTGTTTGGACAAAGGAGTGTGAAGAATGTTTTTGAATAACTGAAGAGAAGATTAGTCAATGCTCCTATATTTACTCTACCATCGGGGAATGATGGGTTCATTATTTATAGTGATGCATTGCAGAAAGGACATGGTTGTGTCCTTATGCAGAATGATAGGGTTATTGCCTATGCATCACGACAGTTGAAAATTCATGAACAAACTATCCTACTCATGATCTCGAGTAATCAGCTGTGATATTTTCTTTGATGATATGGAGGTACTATCTCTATGGTGATAAATGTGATATTTATACTGATCACAAGAGTTTGAAGTATATTTTATCACAAAAATATCTCAACACGAGGCAAAGGAGATGGCTTGAATTACACAAGGATTATGATTTCACGATAAACTACCACCCGGGGAAGGAAAACAAGGTGGAAGATGCTTTGAGCAGAAAAGATCATGGATTTTTAAATAATATGAGAATTGAAAGGGATCCAATTTTCAAGGATCTAGTGAAGATGGACATGGGAATAACCAGGGAAGGAGAACCATCAAAGCTTTTTCAAATGGTTTCCATACCATCTTTACTAGAAAGGTTTAAGAGTTCTCAGACTAATGATGGAGAATTTCAAAAGAAGATTAAATCTGTGAATGATGGGAGACTGAGAGACTTGGTGTATGAATATGGAATTTTGAAATTCGGGAATAGACATTGTGTTCCCAATATACCGGATATAAAAAGGGAATTGTTGGATGATGCTCATAGTTCCAATTTTTCAATACACCCTGGGAGAACCAAAATATATAGAGATTGGAAGGAACATTTTTGGTGGCAAAAAATGAAGAGGGAGATTGATGATTTTTTGTCAAGATATATGGTTTGTCAACAAGTGAAAGCTGGAAGGCAACAGCCTGGAGGAGTCATGCAACCCCTTCCCATACCTGAGTGGAAATGGGACAATATTACGATGGACTTCATCATGGGGCTACCAAAGACACCTACAAGGAATGATGAAATATGGTTTATTGTTGAACGTCTTACCATGTCAGAAAATTTTCTTGCTATTAATCGAAGATCTACCATAGAAACATCTAGCAAGACTATATATTAATGAAGTTGTGAGACTTCATGGAGTACCCCTATCGATGGTTTCAGATCGTGATCCCCATTTTACTTCAAGATTATGGAAAAGTATTCCGAAATCCCTGCGTACTGAACTTCATTTGAGAACATCTAACCACCCTCAGACAGACAGACAATCAGAACGGACTATTCATACCTTAGAGGACATGTTGAGATCTTGCTCACTTGACTTTCAGGGTATGTGTGATCAATATTTACCTCTGGTAGAATTTTCCTATAACAATAGCTTCCATTCGAGTATTCAGATGGCACCATATGAAGAGTCATACGGAAACTGATGTCGCACACTAACCTGTTGGGATGAGGTTGGTGAAAGAAAACTTGTAGGTCTAGAACTGGTGGAGGAAACGATGGAAAAGGTGAGGGTAATCAAAAATCACATCAAAGAAGCTCAAAGTAGGCAGAAGAGCTATGCCGATAATTGAAGGAAGGATTTGGAATTTCAAGTCGTTGATCATGTATTTCTGAAGGTATCTCCATGGATGAGAGTCATATGTTTTGGTAGGAAAGGTAAATTGAGTCACAGGTACATCGGACCATTCGAAATTCTAGAACAAATTGGGGTTGTAGCTTACCGATTTTCAATGCCACCAAGTCTCTCCAAAGTTCTCGATGTGTTACACGTATCAATGTTGAGGAAATACATGCCTGACCCAACGCATGTACTCACCTCTGAAGAATTAGAACTGGAACCCGATCTGTCTTATTGTGAAGAGCCCATCTGGATTCTTGATACGAGAGAACAAGTACTGAGAAACCGGACGACGCGTCTGGTAATTGTTTTGTGGAGAAACCATAAGACGGAAGAGGAAATGTGGGAACCCGAGGAACTTATTATAATGACCCATACTTTACATACATTGTTATTACATCAAAATTGAAGCACACTTATTACAACATATAACAAAAACCAGGAAAGGACCGTATAGGTACAGTGTCTTTAGAAAATGGGAAACATAAAAAACTGGTTCATAAAGTTTCTACACTGTCTCCCATTTATTTCATCATATCTAGAGTCCCTTTTGGAATATCTTACTTAATAACCTTTTTCCTGACCTGGGGAAAGAAAACATACAAAAGGGTGTGCTCAAATTCTCAGTAGGGGTAAACAAAAGAAATATCAATCACATCATATACATAAGAACATATCTTTTGGAAATCTTAACCTGCAAAAGAAATCATAATTTCATAACATGGGATAAATAATAGTAGTGAAATGTAATCCCAATAATCATAACATAAAACATGAAACTTTGTGGCATACACACTTAATCATAGAGAATCATTTCTTGTTAGTCCAGACTCATTGCCAAGACTATCTTAGTGGACAAAGTCCATTTCTGAAACGTGTTCACTCCTCATTTCAGTCCTATTTCACTGAACTAGTTTAACCTCCCGTTCCAGCCATGTATATATCATAAGATATAAAATATTTACCCAATGCATTGGAGGGAGATATAGGTCTCACCCATCTCATAATGATACCATTCTTATGTGTGCCACAAAATCATAAACCATACATCATAGCATAACCCATTTAATAAAAATGGGAATCTTAAACACAATGACATCATAAAACAATTCATATAAGATAAAGGAATTCATAAAAATATTCCCATCAAAACATAATCAAATCAATGTAATAATAGGGATAGAAACAGAACCCTATTTTATCTTATACGGAAAGTAATTTTGATAAAACACATGAACTCCATTCTTGAGGAAAATATCCTTTCTACTTCAAAAACATTTTTCCTTTCTTAACATGTCATACAAATTTAAAATAAAATAAGTTGATTAAAAATAAACTTGAAAAAATTTAAAGGATGATTCTTTGAAATAATATTTTAAAAATCCATTCATGCCGTATATGTTAAAAAAACATTCTTCTCGTACTTTTGTCAGAAAAGTCAAAAAGTACCTCGTATGAAAAAGGACAAGAGATTCCTTTCATATCTTTTACTAAAAACTCACCGAAGGGTAAAATTGGATATAAACTATTGTAGAAGTATATTAATATCACATATTTAGGAAACATGGATGTGGATGATAAAATACACCCTAGTAAATACCAAAGCATAAACAATCTCGGATAAAAATGAGATTGTGATATTTCCCTTACCATAGGTATGATATGATTTGTACATGTCCAAACCTCATGTATAATGATTTAAATCATGTTATTTACTTATTCCAGAATCATAATAATTGTTATGATATCACATATGGTCATATTCTTAGCTTCTTATTAGTAATATTTCCTTACTACTTGTTATTCGGGTGTTTATTTCTTTTTATTCTTATGCGTGTTTTGTCGAATAAATTCTTATTCTTCTCTTTTGGATATAGATACCACATTTCCAGAATGTTATTAGTGTAATATATATCATATTAATTCATTAAATTCATTTATATAATCATTATGCAATGAAGATCATGTAGAACGAGTCACATCACATCGTGGAGACAGTATTCCGTACATACACACGAGCAATGATATTGTTCCCATGATCATGGAATTGTATTGGAGTGTATATATACTATTTCAGAATCAATATCAGTTTAAAATAATCATATATAGTAATTATTTACACCATTATACCCATCCAAGTAAGGTGGGGGTGGAAAATAGATTACACCACGGCGTGGAGACGGTATTCAGTACGTACGCACGCGCGGTGATTTCATTTCCCGTAGGATGGATTGGTGGTGAAATAGGGTTGTTTCATACTTATAATAACATATCATTATATGAATAATACTGATTTTATTACTTCATAATGAAACAACTAAAGAAGAATAAGTGGATGAAGAAATAAAGATGAAAGAATCGGTAACGGACATTACCTCTTCTTTGAAGTGCTTCTTTGAGACCTCCTTTTACTGCACTAAAATTGGACTTTGAAGAAGACCCGGAACTCTAGGATGTCTCTAGGGGAGTGGAGAGAAGAAATTGGCATGGTTTGGCCGAGCATGAAGGATCAAAGTGGTGTGAGGAAGAGAGGGAGGAGTTGCCCTTTTATAAGGGAGGAGAGGGGCTCCTTTGGAAAAAATAAAAATATTATTTTATTATAAAGTCAATTTCTGTTTTAAATAGATAAAAATTGATTTAGTTCGAAGCTAATATGGGGATGGGTCAAAATAATCTCCTCAAATATAATTTATACAAGTTTAGGTTCATATTTTAACCTTATCATTTAGATTTAACATTAAGTAAAATAATTTAACTTTTACCGTGTCTTCATGTGTTCTTATACTATAAGATTAATAAACATACTATAAGAAGCCAGACGAACCCCAAGTTGTTTATTATTAATATATATAACCTTTTCTAAGTCATTTGGACGAACCATAGATTTTTAGGAATAAAATAACAATTACTAATATAATATTTGTTTTAAAAACTATTTTATGTCAATTTTGACACTATTTAGTAATTGATTTTTGTGAAAATCATAAAAGAATTATAAGTTTGAAATAAGTTAATTAAATCAATATTAACATGTCATATTAACCAATTAAATTATTAGATTTCATAAAAAGTCTCATATTATATTTATTTGTGTATTTATAACATCAATTATGTCAATATTACATTAAAAAGACAATTACTGGATCATCTTTGTGTCATAAATAAATTAAATTATTTAAAGTCTAAAGATTACAAATAAAATATCATTATGAAGGAAATATTTTTATCTTCCTAATTAATATTTATAGTATAATTTATCTTATTTATAACCCAATATTAAAAATGATTTAGTTATTAAACATTGATTTAAACTATTTTAACCCTTCTTTAAATAAATTAATAATAAATGTCCTAATCTAATCCAAGTGGGCCTAAATGGTCATATTTTGTTCCTATGATTGTTTTTGGTCGAATTACACCTATACAATAGAATTAGGACATGTGTTAGGGTAATAATAATATCATTTTTACCCTTAATTACCCTATTTACTTTTAACCGTGGTAAATAAAAGTAAAAAGATACTATTCACCAAAAATTATTTTCATCTCATTGAAACAAATTTTACTTACTGACATCAACCGTGTGCCTCGGATTTTTGAAATTCCACTCACAGGAGTAGTAAAATTAAGTTTTATGAAAAAATCAGTTTTTTTAACTACCACTTAGTGGTTTCACTATTCATAAAAAATTGAATGTTTTTAGAAAAATACCAAAATTTCACCCTAAGCTAATTTCGATATTACGAATAAAAAATTGAAGTCCATTTTGAAAAATACAATTTATAAAATTTCATAATGTGGTTATTAATATTAATAACGGCTAGTTTTAATAATATTTTAATAGTATATTGTTGTTTAATGAAACTCGGTATTGCGTACGACGCAATCTATCGAGGAAGGTCGCGATTTAGTGTAAAGAAAGTCAAGCAGGTGTTGTGTGTAGGAAAAGATTTCATTGATGATTTATATTACATAAAAGACTCATGTGTTACATTCTACCACCCTTAATATGAATTTCGCCCTCGAAATTCGTCACTTTGTAACAAACAGATGAGGATACCTCTCCCTCATCATATCCTCAAGCTCCCATGTAGCTTCTTCTAATTGGTGGTTCCTCCATAAAACATTCACCAAGCGAGTGGTCTTGTTCCATGTGACTTTTTTTCTACGATCCAGAATCTCTATCAGATGTTCTCCATAAGAAAGATCTTGCTTCAGCGGTACAACATCTGAGCTGAGTACATGTGAAGGATCAGGAATGTACTTTCTCAGGAGTGATACATGGAACATATCGTGAACTTGAGAGACATTCGGTGGAAGCACCAATAGGAAAGCTACCTTCCCAACATGATCCATTATTTCGAAAGGACTGATATATCTAGGGCTCAAGTTCCCCTTCTTTCCAAATCTCATGACCCTCTTCTAGGGTGATATTCGTAAGAACACTTTATCACCGATTTCAAACTCTAGGTCTTTTCTTTGGTTGTCGGCATAACTTTTCTGTCGACTCTGAGCTGCTCTTATGTGTTGTTGAATAGATCTGTCCTTTTTTTCCATTTCATCAACGAGATCAGGTACTAATAGATTTCTTTCCCCAACTTCATCCCAACAAGTTGGAGTCCTGCATATCTTTCCATAGAGAGCTTTATAAGGAGCCATCTGAATACTGGAGTGAAAGCTATTATTATAAGAAAATTCCACCAAAGGTAGGTGTTGATCCCAACCACCTTTGAAATCCATAGATCAAGCTCACAACATATCTTCTAGAGTTTGAGTTGTTCTCTCAGACCGACCGTATGTCTGAGGATGATAAGCAGTGCTAAAACTTAACTCTGTATCCAAAGTATGTTGAAGACTTCGCCCGAACTTTGAGGTAAACCTTAGATCCCGATCAGATGTAATAGAAAGTGGTACTCCATTCAATCTTACCACTTCCTTTACATATATCCTAGCAATCTGATCCAGAGAGAAATCCTCTCTAATAGAAATGAAGTGTGCAGACATTGTAAGACGATCCACTATGACCCAGATAGCATTATTGCCTTTGGATGTTTTAGGAAGTCCTATGACAAAGTCCATAGTGTTGTTTTCCCATTTCCATTTGTGTATGGGTAATGGTTGTAACATCCCCTTAGACTTCTATCTCTCAGCTTTAACTTGCTGACAAACCAAGCATCGAGAGACATATTTAGCAACATCTCTTTTCATTCAATCCCACCAGAAGTAATCTTTTAGGTCCCTAAACATCTTCGTGCTTCCAGGATGAATAGAGAATGAAGAACTATGAGCCTCATCCAGCAGCTCCTTCTGTAATTCGGGGATGAGAGGAACACAACCCAGATTCTTGAACTTTATTATCCCATCACAATCAAGGTTTAATTCAGGAACATTTCTCACCTTCTTTTGTAACTCTATATCTTCTTTCTGTGCCTCTTTAATATTCACATGTATAGATGGTTGAACAATCTTTTGAGAAAGATACGATTTTCCCCCTTCCATTATAATTCAAAGATCCATCCTTTGTAAATCCATAAATATTGGATATTTTGTGATCCTCATCATGGATAAACTAGCATGGTCTTGTTGACTTAATGCATCTTCCACCTTGTTTGATTTCCCAGGGTGGTAATGGATTGAGTAGTCGTAATCCTTAATCAGCTCCAACCATCTTCTTTGGCACATATTCAGCTCCTTTTGTGTGAAAATATACATTAAACTTTTATGATCAGTATAAATGTCACACCTTTCTCCATAAAGATAATTCCTCCAAATCATTAATGCAAATATTACCGCAGCTAACTCCAAATCATGAGTTGGGTAATTTTTCTCATGTATTTTCAACTGTCGTGAGGCATAAGCTATCACCATATCATTTTGCATGAGAACACATCAAGTCCCTTCTTGGATGCATCACTGTATATCACAATCCTTTATCCACTACAAGGAAGTGTGAGTACAGGTGCACTGGATAACCTTCTTTTCAACTCCTTGAAATTCTCTTCACATTCCTCCATCCAAAAAAACATAACTCCTTTCTGAGTCAATTTGGTGAGTGGATTAGATAATCGTGAAAAATCATTCACAAAATGTTGATAATATCCAGCCAAACCAGGAAAACATCGGATCTCAGTTACTATTGTTGGTCTCAACCATCATTCGAAAACCTCCATTTTTTTGGATCCACAGATATCCCCTCTTTTGAGATTATGTGACCCAAAATGCAACTTTTTGAAGCCAAAATTCACACTTGGTAAATTTGGCATAAGGCTTCTCCTTTCTCAAGGTCTTAAATATAATTCTCAAGTGATCTTCATGTTCTTCCTTTCTTTTTGAATATACGAGAATATAATCTATAAAGACTACCACAAACTGATCATGATAGTCTCTAAAGACTCTATTCATTGGATCCATGAAGATTGCAGGGGAATTTGTAATACCAAATGGAATCACTATAAATTAATAGTGTCCATACCTTGTACGGAATGTCATCTTTGGTATATCCTCCTTTTTGACCCTTAATTGATGATACCCTGAACAAAGATCAATCTTGGAAAATTATTGAGCTCCGCGTAGTTGGTCAAATAAGTCATCAATGCGTGGGAGATGATATTTGTTCTTGATTGTGATATTGTTACGTTCTTGATAATAAATGCAGATTCTCATTGATCCATCGTTCTTCTTAACAAACAGAACAGGTGATCCCCAAGGTGACTCACAAGGGCATATGAACCCCTTCTCAAGACTCTCTTGGAGTTGATTCTTCAGTTCCTACAACTCAATTGGGGCCATTCTATAAGCTGTCTTTGAAATAGGCAAAGCACCCGGTATGAGTTCTATTGAAAACTTAACTTCACGATTTGGTGGAAGACCCAGTAATTCCTCCAGAAAGACATCATCAAACTCCCGTACAATGGAAATATTCTTAATCGTGAGTTTCTCACCAACCATTTGAGATAAATATCCTTCATTTAGTGGATTCAAGACCCATAAGATGGAAGAAATTTTCACTGGAAGGTTATGTTCATCCTTGCATTAATAGACAATCATAGATTGATCTTGAATATGAAATGTGACTTCCATTCATTGGAAATTGATATGAGCTCCATGTAGAGAAAGCAAATCCATTCCAAGAATCACATAAATTTCCACTATAGGAAGGATCACAAGATTTGCAGGAAGTACTTTCCCACAAACATCGATCAGAGAAGAATTATAACCATTTGATGCAACTGTTGTTCCATTAGGGGTTGTCACAGCTAACTCAACATATAATTTTAGAGTTAATATAGTGATATCCTTAGAAAATTCTTCAGAAATAAAAGAGTGGGTGGATCCTGAATCAAATAAATCATTTGCTACTTTAGAGTGAATGGTTAGTGTACCTTTCACCACATCGTTATCATACTCCACATCGCTGATAGAAATTGCATGTGGAATTCCTTTGTCTTTAGCCTTAAGAGTTTGTTGACGTCGACCATCATCATCAACCCTTGGATTTGAGCATTGATTGGCATAATGACCCATCTCCTTGCACTTGAAACATTGAAGTGTAGTAGGTTCATTTTGTGTATCCCTTCCTTTGTTTGCATCATTAGATATCTTCTTCCCATAATTACGGCATTCAAATTACCGATGACATTCCTTTCCACATTTGAAACATTTACTTGTCCCTTTAAGACAACTCCCTCCATGTTTCATTCCACACTTTGAGCATAAGGGAAAGCTCATCTTCTCTTCAGTGTGGTCATTAGATTTTCCATTAAATTCCATTTTCCTCTTCTTATCAAACCCATATGACTGATGAGTTACTCCAATCTCCATCTCGACTTTGAGGGCACATCGAACGATTTCCTCGTAGCTATTAATGTCCCTTATGGCTAATGCCCTTCGAAGACTTGGGTTTAATCCACTAATGAATCGATCGATCTTACTCTTAGGTTGGATAATAATACTAGAAGAGTACCTTGCAAGTCTTGTATAATTTTCTTCATAGGTACCAACAGATTCATCATCCTTTTGCTTTAGTTCAAGAAACTCCTTCTCCATCTTTGTTCAGAAAATATGAGGGAAGTACTTATTGAAAAATAAGTTCTTGAACTCGTCCCATTCCATGGACTCAATTTCATCCCTTTGCCTCGTATTCTTAATAAGATTCCACCATTGATCATCATCACCTTCCAAACGATACACTACTAAGATGAATTTATCATGTTCAGAACATTGATGAACTGAAAATATCTTTTCAGTTGTACTAATCCATTGTTCAGCAACTAATGGATCAATAGACCCACTGAATGATGGTGGACGCTATCTCATGAAGGATTCAATAGAATGTTTCTCCTTCCTTTGCTCATTTGGAATTCCTACATGATTCATAGCTTGAGAAAGTTGTGTGAGCATAGTTACAAGATTTTTCATTCCAGCTCCCATAACATTTGGTTGCTCATGGGGAAAATCATTGCATTGCCCGCCGCATTCCGCAATAACACAGTTCCTTCGGGTACCAGCCATTGACTAAAACCAAGAAGAACAGAGTGAGGAAAACTGATTATAATAGGAAAACTAAATAATCAAGAATAAAATTTCACAATTATGGTCTTATCCTAGGTTATTCATGGTCATTTCTAAAACACTAAGATTGTGTTCAATGGTTAGAATTATCCTTAGGGTTCTTACTAAGTCTTTCACATCCTAGTTTCCAAAGGCTGACTATACCTTTCCACTGATACCAACTATAATGACCCATACATTACATACATTGTTATTACATCAGAATTGAATAACACTTGTTACAACATATAACAAAAACCGGAAAAGGACCTTATTAGTATAGTGTCTTTAGAAACTGGGAATCATAAACAACTGGTTCATAAAGCGTCTACAATGTCTCCCATTTATTTCATCATATCTATAGTCCCTTTTGGAATATCTTACTTAATAACCTTCTTCCTGACCTGGGGAAAGAAAACATGCAAATTGGTGAGCTCAAATGCTCAGTAAAGGTAAAAAAAAGAAATATCAATCACATCATATACATAAAAACATAACTTTTGGAAATCTTAACCTGCAAAAGAAATCATAATTTCATAACATGGGATAAATCAAAGTAGTGAAATGTAATCCCAATAATCATAACATAAAAAATGAAAATTTGTGGCATAAACACATAATCATATAGAATCATTTCTTGTTAGTCAAGACTCATTGACAAGACTATCTTAGTGGACAAAGTCCATTTCTGAACCGATTTCACTCCTCGTTTCAGTCCTGTTTCACTGAACCGGTTTAACCTTCCATTCCAGCCATGTCTATCTCATGAGATATAAAATCTTTACCAAATGCATTGGTGGAAGATATAGGTCCCACCCATCTTACAACAATACCATTATTATGTGTTCCACAAAATCATAAACCATACATTATAGCAAAACCCGTGTTATAAACATGCGAATCCAAAACATAATGACATCAAAAAATAATTCATATAAGATAAAGGAATTCATAAAAATATTTCCATCACAACATAATCAAATCAATGTAATAATAGGGATAGAAACAAAACCCTATATTATCTTATATGGAAAATAATTTTGATAAAACACTTGAACTCCATTCTTGAGGAAAATATCCTTTCTACTTCAAAAACATTTTTCCTTTCCTAACATGTCATACAATTTTAAACTAAAAGAAGTTGATTAAAAATAATCATGAAAACTTGTAAAAGAAGATTCTTGAAAATAATGTATTAAAAATCCATTCATGCCGTATACGTTAAAAAAATATTCTTCTCGTACTTTTGTCAGAAAAGTCAAAAAGTACGTCGTACGAAAAACGAAAAAATATTCCATTCATATCTTTTACTAAAAACTCACCGAAGGGTAAAATTGGATATAAAATATTGTAGAAGTATATTAATATAACATATTGGGGAAACATGGATGTGGATGACAAAATACACCCCAGTAAATACCAAAGCATAAACAATCTCGGATAAAAATGAGATTGTGATATTTCCCTTACCTTAGGTCCGATATGCTTTGTACATGTCCGAACATCCTTTATAATGATTTAAATAATTTTATTGACTTATTCCAGAGTCATAATCATTGTTTTGATATCACATATGGTCATATTCTTAGCTTCTTATTAATAATATTTCATTACAACTTGTTATTCGGGTGTTTATTACTTTTTGTTCTTATTCGTGTTTTGTCGAATAAATTCTTATTAATATCTTTAGGTTATAGATACCTCATTTCCAGAATGTTATTAGTGTAATATATATCATATTCATTCATTTAATTCATTTATATAAAAATTATTCAATGAAGATCATGTAGAACGAGTCGCATCACATCGTGGAGACGGTATTCCGTACGTACGCACGAGCGATGATATCGTTCCCATGATCATGGAATTGTATTGGAGTGTATGTATACTATTTAAGAATCAATTTCACTTTACAATAATCATATATAGTCATTATTTACACCATTATTCCCAACCAATTAAGGTGGTGGTTTAAAATAGATTACAGCACGACGTAGAGATGGTATTCCGTATGTACGCACGCGCGGTGATTTCATTTTCCATAGGATGGATAGGTGGTGAAATAGAGTTGTTTCATACATATAATAAAATATCAGTATATGAGGGATAATTATGTTATTACTTAATAATGAAACAACTAAATAAGAAGAAGTGGAAGAAGAAATAAAGATGAAAGAATCGGTAACGGACATTACCTCTTCTTTGAAGTGCTTCTTTGAGACCTCCTTTTAGGGCACTGAAATTGGCCTTTGAAGAAGACCAGGACCTCTAGGAAGTCTCTATGGAAGTGGATAGAAGAAATTGGTAGGGTTTGGACGATCTTGAAGGCTAAAAGTGGTGTGAGGAAGAGAGGGAGTAGGTTCCCTTTTACAAGGGAGGAGAGGGGCTCCTTTGGAAGAACTACAAATATTATTTTATTATAAAGTCAATTTCGGTTTTAAATAGATCCAAATTGATTTATTTAGAAGATAAGGTGGATATGGGTCTAAAGCCTCTCATCTAATATAATTTAGACAATTTTAGGTTCCTATTTTAACCTTATCATTTAGATTTAACATTAAGTTAAATAATTTTACTTTTACCATGTCTTCTTGTGTTTTTATACTATAAGGTTAATAAACTTACTATAAGAAGCCAAACGAACCCCAAGTTGTTTATTATTAATATATATAACCTTATCTAAGTCATTTGGCCGAACCTTATATTTTGAGGAATAAAATAACAATTACTAATATAATATTTGTTTTAACAACTATTTTATGTCAATTTTGACACTATTTAGTAATTGATTTTTGAGAAAATCATAACAAAATGATAAGTTCGAAAAAAGATAATTACGTCAATACTAACATGTCATATTAACCTAGAAAATTATTGGAATTCATAAAAAGTCTCAAATTATATTTATTGGGGTATCTATAACATCAATTATGTCAATATTTCATTAATAAGATAATTACTACATCATTTTTTTCATACATAAATTAAATTATTTAAAGTCTAAAAATTACAAATAAAATATCATTATGTAGGAAGTATTTTTAGCTATTTAATGAATATCTATAGTAGAATTTATCTTATGTATAAACCTATATTAAAAATTATTTAGTTATTAAACTTTGATTTTAACTATTTTAACCCTTCTTTAAATAAATTAATAATAAATCTCCTAATCTAATCCAATTGGGCCTAAATGGTCATATTTTATTCCTAAATTTGTTTTTGGTCAAATTACACTTATCCAATAGAATCAGGACACGTGTTAGGCTAATAATAATATCATTTTTACAGTTAATTACCCTATTTACTTTTAACCGTGGTATATAAAAGTAAAAAGTTACTATTCACCAAAAATTATTTTAATCTCATTGAACCACATTTTACTTGCTGACATCATCCATGTCTCTCAGATTTTTGAAATTCCACTCACAGAAGCGGTAAAATTATGTTTTATGAAAAATTCAGTTTTTTTAACTAACACATAGTGGTTTCACTATTCATCAAAAATTGAATGTTTTTAGAAAAATACCAAAATTTCACCCAAGGATAATTTCGATATTACGAATCCAAAAATGAAGTCCATTTTGAAAAATAAAATTTATTAAATTTCATAAAGTGGTTATTACTATTCATAATAGCTAGTTTTAATAATATTTTAATAGTATGTCGTTGTTTAGTGAAACTCGGTATTGCGTACGATGCAAGCTATCGAGGAAGGTCGCGATTTAGTGTAAAGCATGTCAAACAAGTGTTGTGTGTAGAAAAAGATTCCTTTGAATATTTATATAACATAAAAGTCTCGGGTGTTACACTTGCGATGAAGAACCACCCGAGTCTTTTCATGTGATAAGTATTCTAGAAAATTTTGAGGACGAAATTATTTGAAGGAGGGGGGAAATGTAACAACCGAAGCTTCTATGGTACTCTTCTCTTTGAATAATGTGATAGCGTGTGTTGTACGCAACACCGATTTCTAACACACCATAACCAATCACACTAGCCATTATGAATAGTAATATCTAATTTTTGAAATTATATATATTTTATATTTCAAAATAGACTACATTTTTTGATTCGGAATATCGAATTTAGCCTAAGGTGAAATTTTGGTACTTTTCGGATAACTTTAATATTTTGATAAATAGTGAAAATTACTAAATTTCAATTAAAAACAACTTTTTTAATCAAAATCATTAAAAGTGATAAATTATTAATTTGAGTGGTTTTAAAGTATATTTATAATATGTTTTTACCATTTAATATAATGTTGGTCATTGTACAAAATTTTACAATTAAACCGGACATAAACAAGTGCCAATCTTTTGATAGTTATTATCTCTTAAAAACACGCTTTTTTGTTTTAACAATGGGAATTAATTTTAAATTAATTTCTACCACTTCTAGGTTTTGAATTTGGAAAAATGGATTCCATATTTGGAATCATGATGTTCATATTTTGCAAATAGGTAACTATTATTTTTAGACAATTTGAATAATTATTGCGGTAAATATTTTATTTACCATGGTTAAGGGTAAATCCGGTAAATAAGGTTTAAACGTAATATTATAATAATACTAAATTACCCTAAAACGTGTCCTAACCTTATTGGATGATACGTGTTTGACCATAGGCATCATTGGGTCGATTTTGGGACACCATGGAGCCACTTGTAGATGATAGGGACACTTTATTTTAATTAAGTTAAAATGAATACAAAAATGACACAAGCATATATCCTTTAGAAAAACAATTTTTACATAGGGTTATATATGTTGGATTTTCAACTATAAATATTCATTATAAAACTAAAAAGATTTACTACATAATTATATTTTATTTATAATTTTTAGAAATTAAATAATTTAATTTATTTATGACACAATGATGATGCAGTAATTACATAATTAATGAAAAATTAGAATAATTGATATTATAAATACCAAAATAAATAAAATTTGAGACTTTTTATGAACTAAACTAATTTTATAGGTTAATATTACATGTTATGATTTATTTAATTAACTTTGTTCGAAGTAAAAATTCTGTTATGAGTTTCACAAAAAATCAACTATTAAATAGTGTCAAAATTGACATAAAAGTATTTTTAAAACAAATATTATATTATTAATTGATATTACATTCCAAAAAATCTATGGTCTGGACAAGAGACTTATATAATGATATTTGTATCATTAATTGACCACATTTGGGTCTCTTGTATGTATATGGTATGTTTATGAACCATATAATATAAAAATACAAAGAGACATTGTAAAAGTGAAACTAATTATCTAAGAGTTAATACCTAAGGATAAGGTTAATATAATGAACCAAACCTGTCTAAATTCTATTGGATGAGTTGTTTTCGACCCATCCCCATCTTAAAATTTAAATAATAAACTTTGGAGCCATTAGAAACCGAATATGAATTTTTTATAAATTAATATTTCTAGCTTTTCCAAAGGAGCCCCTCACCCCTCTTATAAAAAGGCACTCCTCCTTCTCATTTCTTCACACCTCCAAAGCCTTTAGGATTGGCCAAACTCTGCCAAAATACTCTCCCATATTCCCTCAATACAACCTAGAGGCATTATTATGATCATAAAGCCATCCTAAGGAGCCCTTTTGATCAAATCAAAAGGAAGAACCCGAAGAAGAGGTAATGATTTCACCACCATTTTCCAAGTTCCTTTATTCTTCCACTTCTTATTCCTTTGATATTACCATTCTAAAATAATAACTCCAGTATCATATATATACTGTGATGTTTTTATAAATATGTTACAACCATATTCAGTATTATATCCACCCTTTGAATAACATGTCACCATACGTGCGTACGTAGAGCTTACCATCTCCACGTCGTGGTGAAATTGTTATTAAATATATTATTATTTGGATGGGTATAATAATTATGTGAAACTCATGTAAATAATAAATATAACATGTTAATGATTCTGTATATATGATATACCATCCATTTATATATTATTGTAATATCAAAAAAATGATATTGTCGCTTGTGCGTACGTACGGACTACAGTCTCCACGAACGCGATGAGATTCATTCTCCATCGTATCCATTCAAGTATAATTATCATTTGATAATATAAAATTGATGTTTAAAGACTTGATATCATTATGGATATGAATAATATACAACCTATCCATTACAATCATGGATTATGTAACAAAACATATAAAAGAAAATGAGTAAGGTAACACTCGAAACAACGATAATACTAAGATATTATTAACAAAGAAACGTTAAAAGATCATATATGATATCATATGAATGTATATGATTCTTGTATAATTTAATAACAATTATTTCACTATTATACAGGTGTTTAACCTACCCTATCCAAGGAAAAGTACAAGGTAAGGGTTATTTCACAATCTCTTCATAATCCGAGGTTGTTTATACGTAATAATCTACTGGGATCTCTTTATCATCCACATCCATTTTTCTTAAAAATGAATTTAAAAACATTTTTACTTTTTACTATAATATGGGTTAAATTCATTTATACTCTTGTTTGAATTTTTATAATAGGTTTATAATGGAATCTTTTCGTTGTTTTCCAAACAAGGTGCTTTTAAACATTTTCGAAAAATTAAGGTAAGAATGTTTTTTTTAACTTATACGGCGGGTGCGATTATTTTCCGCCATTATAAAATCATCAAAGATTCCCATACAAGCTTATAAGAATATTTTCAAAGAAAATGTTTTATTTCATAAATATAAGACTGTTAAATGATTTCAAAATAGAAAGAGATATTTCTCTAAAAAGTGTTTTGATTTCCTCTATGTCAACATCCTTTGATGGATTTTACGCTTATTTGAAGTTGATTTATTATGATAAAAAACTTCTATATTGTATTGAAGGTTTTTTGATATGTTTGACTGTGTATGTGCTATTTTTATACCATTCATAGTTTAGGGATAAAGTATTAACATTTCGTATGCTAGTTTTAATACGAATATTTATGTTCTGTTTAAACCTTTTCATATGGGAATGCATTGGACTTAATATGTGACGGGTGGAGCCCGCAATAGCTCCTCGATGCATCGGTAGGTCTCATGAGACAAACTAGTGTCTTGGAACAAGGCCTTGGAAAAATATTATTTGAAGTCTTGGCACGAGGCCTTGGCTATGTGGTTATGATAGTCTGGCATTATGCATTCCCTCATTATGAAAGTAGTTATTGATATTCCATTTGATTATTCGATTAGTAGAATATCCATGTGAATAGGTAAATGGAATTATTTCATTTTACTTTTTCCATACCATGTTGAAGTTCAAGTTTAAAAGGATTTTGTTTTAGTTATACATTTCCTAAAATGTTTATGCTTATTTTTGAAATTTTCCGCTTTATTGTTATCCTTACTGAGCATTTGAGCTCACCCCTTTTCTATGTTTTATTTTTCCCAGGATGTGAAGAAGTAAGTTATGAATGACCTAAAGGGATAATATGTGGGGATATGAGTGTGGAATATGAAGACTATGTTGTTGTAGTAGTTTTTCACATTATGATGTAATGTAAAACTTATTGAATATATCTAGTGTTTCCAAGGCTACTAAACCAATAGGTCTTTCGAGATTTGATATTTCTTGTGATCATTCCAATGTTATGTAATAATGCACCGACAATGGGTAACTGGGATCAGGGCGTTACAGTTTTCATGTATTTTTTAATTTTATTCCACTTATTATCATGTTATGTAGAATTACATAATCAATTACATTTACATCTGATGTTTTTATCATATTCAACTAATGTGTCAAAAATGACGTAGGTGGTTAGAATATTGTAAAAGTTGTCCTTATTGAAACATATAAGTAATAATAATAAATAAATAACTATAATTTTTGGATAAATTATTCTTTTGAAAACCATCATTAAATATTTTTATTAAAAATGAACTAATGTAATAATCATTAAGATTGTAGGTTGTATGTACACATGAGTAAAGATTCCACTTTTCAATGATCATTGTGAAGAAATGTATGAAATATTTTTACTTTATTGAATAATAAAAATACCATAAATATCTTATTATTTAATTTTACACACCCTTATATATCTTTATGGTTGTTTGGTGTTGGAAAAATCAATCGCAACGCATCGAGGAGGTGGTTGTCCACATGTCCACGAAAAACATTATCATGTTTTCAAAGAGTAAAAATGGTAAAAATAAAAAGATATTATATATATAAAAAATAAAATATGTCATTAATATAATCAATATATCATTAATATAAGATTTTTTTTATTTACCCTTATGACCTTCCATGTAACATATTACTGATAAAAGAATGGCATCTCTTGGCTAGAGTGTAGTTCGTTATACACATGAGTGACCTTATCACATCCATTATGAACTGGAATGTAAAAGTTTATAAATTATATAATGAATAAATATGAATAATTATGATACATATATCACATTTATTCATTATATCCATAATTTAACCCAATATATAGGGGTGGTAATATAAAAATGATTGACTTCATTTCATGAGGTAGTAGATCATCGTTCACATGAATGATGATTTCGTATCCTTTTTTATAAACATGTTTATAATTATAGGAAATAAAATGTACATAAAAATATATTATTATATTTATGATACCAAGGTTATTATATAATCATGTTATAAGGATAATGGATGTAGGTTGAGAAATAATTAAAATAAATATTCCTATTAAAGAACATTAAATCATATTCAGGTATCATCATTAGGTTTTCACTAAGCCCTTCTAATTATGGTTTTATAACAATAATAATTCTTTTAATTTGAGTTAGGTTAGTTTTAAATTTATTTTTGATGGTCTTGTGTGTTCAAAATGGCTAGAGAGGTGTGTAGAAATGATAGGTGTGAATGCCCTTTTATAATGGAAGAGAAGATGAATTCTTATAAATACCCAAAACAATTCACTTTAAGGAGGTTTCCCTTTCAAATGTTCCTCCAAAATTGAAAAATAATAGATGATATGGTTTATGTTGTATAGAAACACCTCCTCCATATAAATATAAACACATTTTTATTAAATTATTCCTTATTGATTAACATTATTCAATTTTACCCTTCTTTTTTTACCACAATAACAAGTATCTATTTATTTACCTAGGTTATTTATCTTTTAATAATATTGAAATAATTAGTTTCATATGGTAATTTTTATCCAATTATTATAAATATTTAATACAGTTTAATAAGAAGATGTCTTATGTATGTTTTAAATTAATTTTAATGAAATTTCATGTATTGTGAACACCCTTGTTTTGAACATTCATCACAGTAATTAATTTTATCTATATAAATAATCACTATGGAAAAAAATTAATTTGGACTTCTTAGATAGTATAAATCATTATTCATAATAATATAGAATCCATTTGGCTAAATTTAACTCATATATGTGGAATAATTGAATTTAAATTTAATCTCACAGAGGCGGTGAGACAACAGGTTTTCAAGAAAAGTATTTTTTTTAAAAGATGATACATTATTAAATTGTTGACTAATATTAATAAATTTATATTTATATTTATTGGTATATTATTTATAAACCTCATTTAAAACATTCCCTAGAAGTGATTACTTTATTAAATTAAAAATTAGAAACATTATGCACATTTAAATAGTTTTCATAAAAACAACATTATTAAAACAAAAAAACATATATAAAAAACTATATAAATTTGATTAAATTTAATTAAGTGTATTAAATATAACTAAATAATAAATAGTTTTAAAAACCTAGTTTTTCTGGTTGGTATGGATCCTTAAATTTTCACATAAATTTTTTTGGACAAAATATTGATGCCTTGTTTTTCTCCTTAGTTTTGGAGTATATTAGAATATCATTTTTAAAGACTACCACAAATGTTTTTGAGGTAATCTCTAAAGACTCTATCCATCAAATCCTTGAATATTTCTGGAGCATTAATGATCCCTGAAGGCATTACTATTACTTCATAGTGCCCATACCTTGTACAAAAAGCAATCTTGGGGATATCTTCCTTCTTCACCCATACATGATAATATCTCAACCACAAATCCACCTTGGGGAAGTATTGTGCTCCACCAAAAATATCGAACAAGTCATAAATTCATGGGAGAGGATACTATTTCTTTATAGTGATTTTGTTGAGATCAGGTTACTCAATGAAAAGGTGCATTAACCCATCCTTCTTCCTGACAAAGGGGACTAGAGCACCCCATGGTGATGCACTTGGGCATACAAAACCATTACCCATATTCTCTTATAGTGGGTTTAAGCTCCTCAATCTCCACATCATCAATTCTATACTGAGACTTGGATATTGGAAACTCCCAAGGTATATGATCAATTGAGAATTCAACATCTCTTCTAGGAGGATGGCCAGTAAATTACTCGGGAAACACATCAGTGAATTCTCTATCAATTGGAATGTCTTCCAGGATGGATGCCTCCTTAGACTCAATAATCTGATCCAGATATGAATGCTCATAGAGAAATTATATCCATTATTGAGATGATGGTGCTAAAGAAAATTCATCTTCTGCCTTGAACTTGTATAGAATCAGGGGTCAATTCTGCATATGGAGAGTGATTTCAGACTCAAGGTATTTTATGTTGCCTTTATATAGGAAAATCCAATAAATTCCATGAATTTCATTGAATTCCATGAGAGGGAGTATTACATGGATTTATAGGTAGTTCAATACCCTGATTATGAGAAGGGAGGTGTTAAATTCCTGGGTTGCAATGGTTCCCCCATTTTCCATACTCACCAACATCTTTACTTCCATAATTCGTTGTGGTGTTGGGATTGTTCAAATAAACTTTGGGGATATAAAAGAATGCGTAGAACTAGAATGAAAAAGTAATTTCATTATTCTTTAATGAAAAACTAGCATACCTATCAGCAAATTGTTGTCAGGGTCCACTTTGGATGTAGTAATGGAAAGGGCTCTATCTTGCTATCTTGGAGGATCTTGTTTTCATTCGAAAACCCTTCCCATAGGGAACTTATTTTAATGGTGCCCTGGTTATTTGCATTTGAAGCAATGAACAATTATTTTAGAGTCAAATGAGGTATTCCTCTTCTTTGTCATAGATGCATTTATTTTTTTTCCAACAGTTAATAGTCAGGTGTCCTTCTCTTCCACACCTAAAGTATTTCCTCATCCCCTTCCGGAAATTTCAGGGGTTCATCATTCCACAACGTTGGCTAGTGGGGTGGGTGATTTTTTACCACCGTTGGATATATCCATTGGTTCTCTGAGAATTTATGTTCACCTAAAGCTTATTATCCCCATGATACCCCTAAGATTAGACAATCTCTATTTCGACCATGAGGGCAGATCAGACAATTTCCTCATAGGTGTAGAAGTCACAGATCATGAGAGATTTTCACAGGCTAGGAATAAGCGCACCAAATAAGTGGTCAACCTTTCATTCAAAGGTAACGAAAAATCTTGGGGAGTATTGGGAAATCCTTGGGATTTTTTCCTCATAATCTCCAAGGGATTCATCTTCTTTTTCGTTGAGGACAAGGAAACCCCTTTCCTTCTTATGTCGAAGGGGGAACATAAAATATTTATCCAAAAACATCTTCCAGAAATATTCTATTCCAACGCCTTGATCTCCTCCTCATGCATCAATTTTTTTATCAATTTCTACCTTTTATCAGCTTCACCATCAATTTGAACAGCATCCAGGATATCCTTCTCTTGTTTAGAACATTTAAGGATGGAGAAGATCATTTCAATGGAGTTGATCCATTGATCGGAGATTGTGGGATCAGATGATCAATTAATATTTTGAGTCCTTTGTATCATGAATCTCTATATAGAATGTTGTTCTTTATTGTGGGGGTGGGGGGGTTGAACGTTCCTCTTGACAGATGTTTCTACTGAAATCATGATTTTACTGAGAGGGAATCATGACAATGTTCGTGATTCCTGCTCCCATAGGATTGGGGATCTTATCAGAACAGTCATCGCATTGATCTTCACATCGGTTGTTAGCCCTTGTCCTTATATTACCAGCCATAGGCTGTAATAAAAAGAACATATTGGAGTGTCGAAACCAATGGTAGTAGGTCCTCTTTATTGTGAGCTAGGTGATGATCATGTTGATACCAAATACACTGTTTTTGAGGTTACCCCCTCTAAGAACAAATGTACCAATGGAACATCCCAATAAAGTATCATGATAGGGTTTTCATTGAATTAAAATATGAACATTGTAATACATTACCCAAAAAAGTTGTTTACCTATACATAGGATTATCCTTGTAATTTTAATGTTTTCTCATCTTTATTAAAAAATTAACTGAATAATACCTCTAATAAAAACCATAAAAACCAAAATATTTCTTACCAGAATATTACATAATTTTTTCGTATGAGAAACAAAAAATTTATTGATTCACAGATTTAAATATTTAGTATCTTGGGAAAATTAGGCATATACATCTATTGTACATAAATAAACTTAAACATTATATAAATAATTATTGCATATTCTCATAAAATATATCAGATTCTCCTTAGTACATGTATTTGCCTAATGATATATATCAAAATAGGGATTTAATAATACCCCAGTAAGGGTAATGATATTATAGAATCCTGACATTTTATTAAATATCTTTTCATTACATTTTACTGACATAGGATCTTTAAAGTCAAGTGTTTTGGAAATAAAGAACATAAATCATGAAAATGAAAATATATATTTAATTATTATCGTATGTATTATAGATATGTTAATCATATGTAAAAAATATTACATCTCATAACCTAGGGTCATATATCAGAGGAAAGGGTGTGTAGAAGGCCCAGAAAAGAAAACAAGTGAAACAGTTTACATGTGAACTTGAGCAATATCAATAAGAACATGAAGAATGTCATAATGAAAGGATGAAGAGGTATATCATCATAATAATAAATTTAAAAATAACATGAAAATTTTTTCAACTAAATTTAATTTATACATTCATATGTTTATCACCACGGTTCATCCCAAATGTGTTATAAAAATTACCAAGGTTATTTACCAAGGTTTCCTAAAACATGGCGTCTCTAGAGATTAATTTTTTTACCCAATGCATTGGAGTGATATAATTGTGTACCCTTAATATTTATTTATTCTCATGTGATCCCCTATGAACAAAATCAATAATTTCATAGTTATCCTAAATAGTTTAAAATAAACAGCTTTCTTATCTAAATTGTGACATTTTAAAAAGTAATAAAAAATATGATCATTATATCATTTATAACCCATGAAAAGGGATTGAAGGTTTTTATATGTGAAATTAAAGAATAAAATATATAATTTTTACTCCATTACTAATACCCTGGGAAACAAAATAGTTTTGGGTATTCACATAATTAAAATAAGATAATTTATTGAGAAAAAGTGAGAGATTTTGAGGCGATAGTTATGCACCATAACCGCTATAAAACATGGTTTTGTAAAACATTAAAAAGATAGGGAACATGGGTCACCCATTCATAAAATAATTATTTTAATGAAGATGGAAATAATAAAATGGAAATAATAAAATGGTTCAGAAACATGAATAACATAACACATAAATGAGAATGAGAACAGAAAAGGTAAATTTGAGAATTCTCATTCGAGAATTTGGAAGCCTAAGGAATTCACTTAAAAACTCATAAAATGATTTGATGAGAGAAAAAGGGTCTATAATCAAATGAACATAAAATGGATAGAAATAATGGTAGATAAGAACCTAACCCAACATAATAAAATTGAAATTTAATATACATTACCTAAAAGAATTCTCGATTAAAAGAGGAGGGTGACTGGTTCCTTTACCAAGGATTGTAAGGTAAATACTCAATGGTTGGGATGTCATAAAACACTACAAAAACTACAAAACACGATTTTTTTACTATTCATTAAAAAACAATAGATTTTATAAAATTATAATAAATTCAACCAAACAAAATATTGATTTTTTGTATTCAAAAATGAACTCCATTTTATGAAAATAATTTTCTATATATTTGATGTTTAATTTTTTATGTAGAATAAATATTTACCAGAAAAGTTCTAATGCTTAATAATAATTTCTAAATTAGTTATTGAAATTATATCGCATTACTATTCAAGATGCCTAAATTGTATTTATAATTTCATATTTGAAGTTATTATTCGATTAGTTACATTAAAATTCATAGTGGTAATATTATTATTCATAATTTACTCTTCACTAAAAATTAAGTTGATCTTATTAGACCTTAAAATTCATAATGATCATAATTGTATATATTCATTTTTTGAAAATAATTTCTCATTATTATTTATTTAAAGTATAAAAAATATTTTAAAATAATTTTTTTTCAATATTCATCAATAATATGAAAATTATAAAAATACATCTTATATTTTTTTTAATAATTTAAATTCAAAACAATTCACCACAATAATAATTAAAAATTTAATTTATACAAAAGGAGTACACCAAGTAATTAAGGACTCATTACATAGCCACTTATAACACCTTCATAAGACCTCAGAGTAAGGTTTGAAATGGTGATAGAATCTTGGGGAGGATTCGAAAACATTTCTAAAGTGGTGATTTTTATCAGCTTGAACATGTCCTGTAAATGATTCCATTCAATCTTCACATGTTGAATCTCAGCTTCAACTTGGTCCATCGAAAATCATATTGACACTACCACCATCCCATTATCAGACAGGTTGGCTTTTTATAGCCTGAGTCTCCTTGATAAGGCCATCATCTACACATTCTATATTAATTAAGCATGATCCCTTGTATTTATAAAAAATAATAATATAATTAAGATTTTAGTTTCCAACATTCATATGGACCAACAGTAATAATTAACCAATTGTTATATAACGGTCAAAACCTAAATGTCACATATCAATTTTACACACATCATTAATAAAATGATATATTTTGTTGGGTACAAAGTAAAATAAACCAAAAATTCAATAAACAAAATATTATTCAATAGTTTGAATAATTAAATTATTCCCGAATTATGAAATTTCATCCATGAAAATTCAACTCTTTCCTATAGAAAACAAATTGGGTGGGTACTTCTACTGCATAGACTCCTATGGTTCCCATGTGTCTTTTTTCATATTTTTTGTTCCTCTATAACACATTAATAAGGTGGATATTCTTGTTTTGTAGAACCTTTTCACTACAATCCATGATCTCCACTAACAACTCCTCATAAGAGATTTTATGTTCTAGTTGTACCACCTCTGGATTTAGTACATCTAAAGGGGCAGGTATGTACTTCCTCATGTGGGATACATGGAGGACATCATGAACTTGTTCTAGATTTGGAGTATGTGAAAACCGATAGGCCACTCCTCCAATGCAGTCAATGATTTCATAAGAGAATTGTACCTATGGATGAAATTCCCTTTGTTCCCAAAACTCATAACACACTTCCATATTGAAATTTGAATAAATACGATGTCACCAACATCATACTCGATCTTAATTCAACGGATGTTGGCATATCACTTTTGATAAATCAGAGAAGCCTTATTGTGTTGTTGGATGGCATGATCCTTTTCTATCATCTCCATCACAAGATCATGAACCAGAAGATTTCCCTCACCAACATCATCCCAAAAAGTATGTGTTCATCATCGCTTCAAATATATATCTTCATAAGGTGACATTTGAATGCATGATTGGAAACTATTTTTGTATGAGAACCCAACTAAATGGATATGTTGATTCCATCCAACAATAAATTCCATTGAGCATGTTATCAGCATATCCTCAAGTGTTTGAAGAGTCTATTGAAAATGGCCATCAGTTCTGTGGTGATAGGCCACACTAAAATTCAATTTGGGGCACAATTGATGTTGAAGACTTCTCCAGAATTTTAATGTGAACCATAGATCATGATAAAATGAAATAGAACGTGGAAATCCATGAAGCCATACTACTTCCTTCACATAAAACCAAGATGGTTTATCCAGAGCTAAATATCCCTGAATAGAGATAAAATGTTAATGTAAAGACTCATAAAATTAAAGGGAAATTTTTACATAATTTTCTTTGGGATTTTTCAAGAACGCGGTTTCTGACTGTGCCTGATTCTGTGGACCGGTGTGCCCAGGATCATTTTCTGAAGTTAGTCTCAGGTACATTCAGTGAACGAAAGAACGGGTTTTTCTAACGTTTGAACAGGTGCTTGGAATCGAAATCTGAGGGCACCAATGAACTCGCAGCGCCAGTAATTGCTTCGGAACACCTTTTCTGGAGTTGTGTTTTCTCAGTTGTGGTTACTAAATTTTCGGGTTAAGTGAATGAATAAAATAAAATGGGGAAATAAATTTATTTTATATTAAGTTTTTTAACATAAGTTAAGAGGCTAAAGTGTGACCCACAAAAGCCTACACCTATAGGTAGGATATTTGTGAGGAGGGGCCCACACGAGCCCCACCTTTTCAACTTCCTCAACCCCTTCTTATTTTCAGTAACGCACCCGCACCCCCCCCACAATTAATGAAAGTCAACCCGTGCATTTATTTAAATATTAAACGCCTCTAGTAATTGGGAGGTTAAAAACGTTGTAATTAATTGAGTTAATTGATTGATTCGTTTTTGAATTTTAAAACATTTGGCCTGTGAAATAAAATAAGGTAACCCTTATTTTATTATTGTTGGGTTGTTCTGTTGAGTTTTTTTTGGAGAATAAGAGATGATTTGAAGTTCTTCGTTCTTCATCAAAGAACGCGAACAATGCCGAACTCCGAAGAAGGTCGACATGAACGTCGGATCCTCATTGATCGACGATGCAATGCTGACGAATTGTTTCTCCATGACGCGATGATCCCCCTTCCACGAAGCCTTCTTCCGCGACGTGCAATTCCGCGATGAGCCTTCATTCAACTACACTCGAGGTAGGAGTTATTTTTTTGTGTAAGTTTATATTCCCATGGTTCCTTCCTTTTAAAACACAGAACTCAGATCAAATCATCCTCAAGTGGATCCACTAATGATTTCTTTGGCGGGTTGGGAAAATGTTTTTTGTGGAAAACTGTTTGGGTTGATTTCTTTTGTTCATGAAAAATCCTTGTTGTTCTTCGCCTTTTGGGCCGCTTGTTACCAACTTAACGGGAGGAGGTAGGACCTCATGAACACGGCCGACTCTCCTCCCCCTTTGTTGTTTTGTTAGTTGTGGCACGAACAAAGGAGGCGCAGTGCAACGTCACTACGCGGACATGAGAAAGAATGAAAAGAAGATGCGGGGCGCCGTCGCGCCGTGCCGTTGAGGGCGAACGAACCGCGGCCGGGGTCGGGGCCGCAGAGGGGAATGAAGACTCCGCTAGTTTATCGTTGTGAGCGGATTGACGGGAGATGGAAAACAGGTCTGCAAGGTAAATTTGAAGCCCCCGCAGTGAAGTTCGGGTCCTGGGAGGACCGTTTGCGAAGGCGGCGAGAAAAACAGACTACTGGAGCGCGTCCGGTGGTCCGCAGAAAACATTGTCGGTGCCCGACGCGCCATCGGGGAAGGCTACCGCGGTGGCACGCCACTGGTCCCATGACCGTGCGGGACCGAGGGAGGTGGGACACGATGCTCAGGTGCGTCTGTTGACAAGGGGCGGCCCCCACATGGGGTCGTGGTTCATTTAAGCCCCCCCCTTTGCGCATCTGCTTCGCCGAAATGGCCGAGCCAACAGGCCAACCGGTCGGGCCGTGCCCACCGGGCCACGCCGCGCCCTTTTGGGCCATACCCCGACCAGTTTTGGGTCAACCTTGTTCGAGCCGACCCAGGGGGTCTCGGGCCTGGTTGGACCGGGCCCGAACCCCCTCTTTTCGGGCAGTTTCTGTTCAAACGCCCATTTTTTGGGCTACGGGCCTCCGATCGACGCACTGTCGGTTTCTTAGAGTTCCTTGGATTGAGATGGTCGTTTTGGTATATTACACTCAGGGTTTCTGAGAACTTTGGGTATGGCCAGGTTGGTTCGAACACAAAACCAACTGGGCCCTCGGAACGGAAACTCTTATATCTTGTGATCAGGACGTTCGATTGACGTACCAACGACTTTGTTGGATTACTCTTGATGAGATGGAGCTTTTGGAATTCTTCGTCTGAGTTTTGGTCATAGTTGGATAGTGACTGGGTTGGATTGTACCCGAAATCCAACCGGGCTCCTCAGACGGAAAAGATGATAACATTCAGACTGGACGTCCATTTGACGAACCGTCAGCGACGTTGAGAAACGGTCCCTATAAGTATACCCTATGAGAGTTTGGGGTACAGTTGAGATACATCCGGGTTGGTTCACACACGAAACCAGTCGGGCCCCAGAGACGAAAATTCTAATAACTCACAGACCGGGCGTCCGATTGACGTGTCGTCTGTTGCGTTGAGGCCCCTATGACAAGAAGGTCCTTTGAGATAATTGTAGTATCGACCTGTATCTTGTGGATCGGACACTCCCGGAGACGAGCGTGTGGAGTTTGGAGACCGTGTACCCGGCTGAGACCTGATGACTACTTGACCGACTCGACTTGGAGTGAGTCTACTAGCCCAGTGGACGGAGCACTACCTTGTTTTGGTGTAGACGCATGGCGGATGGAGCACTACTGTGTGACAATGCAGACCTGTGGTACACGTCCGAATAGTACCTCTACAGGCTATTAGTGGGTGTGCACTACTGTGTTTGGGTGGCATACCTCAGTGGGAATCACTACAGTGTTTGGGTGGCTAGCCTACGGTACATGAAAGGAGGAGTACCTCAGCTATCTTAGGATAGTGAGAAGTACCTCAGACTCGTGACAGGACCACTGTACACTCTAGAGACGGGGCTCTTCCACAATTACAGTTTCCATAATGAAAATCCTAGTTTAAGCTGTGTCTATGATCTTTGTGTTTACCTCATGATTGAGATGGGTCACTTGATAACATAGGTATCTGTATGGGCATATACTTGTGTAGTGGTTATCCATTGATTTCATAATCATTGTGTTTCCTCATGATTGAGATGGGTTACTTGATAACTTTGGTATATGTATGGGCATATACCTAAGTAGAGGTTATCTGTTGAGATCTTTTTTGCAGTTATCCTTGTTGGTTTTAGTGAGACCATGTGGGTATCGAGGTCCCTACTGAGTATCGTATACTCACCCCTGCACGGGCTATCCCCACACCTCGTTGTATTGGTTACAGATGACGGGCAGTGCTGGCAGAGGCCGAGTGTTCGAGGACTGGATCGTACCCGGAGGTGGAACACACGACGAGTCAGTATCTGGAGGTGGACTTCACGGTGAGATGAAAATCGGAGGAGGTTGATGGGCAAGAGAGTTGTAGAGGCTATATGTACCTACCCTTCAGGTAGGGTCCATGGTGGATGATCCTAGAGCTGCGCTATCTGTACCTACCCTTCAGGTATGATCCGTGGTGGAAGATCCAGGAGTTGCGCTATCTGTACCTACCCTTTAGGTAGGATTCAAGGAGGACGACCAAGGAGATGCTTCCTTTCTTCCAGCTTTTTGTCTTTTTCTATTGTACTTTCGTTCAGTTGTAGATGTACTTTCAGTTGGGTTTGTATTCTGGCCCATTTACTTTTCACCACTATATTTTGTACATAGTTTTTTTACATCTACTTGTAATCTATGGTGTTTTGTTTACTTTTATAAAGGAAATTCCTTCCCAATTATTGGGATTTACGCCTTTGGTGCTAGTCGCCAGCCCCTGGCCTATGGAAGGAGGACGTAGGGTAGTCACGGTACGGGCCCCCAGGACGGGTCGTGATAAATTGGTATCAGAGGGAGGTTCTACCGCAGAACATATAACTCTAATATTTTCTTTCTGTGAAGTGTTAGTGTTAAGAGTACCGAGTTTGGTTTTCAGTTCAGGGATCCAGTGTTGGTGTGGGCGGCCGACGTATCCATACACCAGGACCCTGAAAACAGATTTCTGACTTTGTGCATGAAAACACGGATTGCATGTGTGTTTCCAAAAGTTTTTAAAATTCATCTCAAACCAGGTCACCTCACCAGGTATAATTGTTTGACCATGTCACGTACGTTTCTTTTAGGATGCCTTTCCATGGAACACCATCTAGAGCCCAGAGGGATGTGCATACTGATAACCTGCCAAGCGACAAGGCTTCGGTACAGTGCCCTCTTGTAGTTGAGGCACCAGCTGTACTACCATACATTGGACCAACGATGCCACCATCCCCAACTGTAGGGGATGCACGCCACTTGATCACGCTGCACGAGTTCCAGCACCAAAGGCCACCCAAGTTCCGGGGAGAGACGGACCCGCAGGCAGTTGACGATTGGATGGAGGCTGTGGTGAGGGTCTTCAGGCTAGTGGGGACGCCACCTGACTCCATGGTGATCATTGCTGCCAGCCTCCTTAAGGCAGCAGCAGGTAGGTGGTGGAGACACTTGTTACAGTTTTGCGACCGGATAACCTTCACATGGGGAGACTTTGAGACCTTTTTCCGGGTGGAGTTTTTACCAGTAGCTCTGCACCCCGAGTGTGTACAGGAGCTTCTGCCTTTGCAGCAGGATTTTTGATCAGTAGTCGAGTCATATGTGGGCAGTAGACAGATGATGTAGATGTCCAATAGGACCAGCCGTACGAGGAGCAGGAAGTTTTATGAATGTGGCAGGAAGTGTCACCACGCATGTGACTGTCCGATCCCCCGCACAGTTGATCCGCATGAATCTGAGGAGCCACCGAGATAGAAGCAGCGGCGGGTGTTTGAGCAACAACTGAGCAGTGGACAAGGCTGTATTGCTCTAGGAGCAGGTGGACAGGAGCGGAACTAGTGGATACGTCCCTTGTACTTCTAGTTCCATGTTGCAGTTGTATTCGTGTCTTTGTACTAAGAGTTGTAATAATAAAAATACACTTATCTTTATGATGTTTGCTTTCCTGTCCTTTTGTTTGGTTGATACTGAGTGGTCCCGATTAAAACTGTTAAATTGACCCTCAATTTTGATATTTCTACTGTAGGAGGCCCAGTGACCTCACACTAATGCCGACAGAGTGACTCGACCCTTGGAGGCGAGAGTGACAGATGGATCTCTTGGTAGTTACGTCGAGGACTTACGGCGTCATCCATGGCATGAATGCATCATTCATGTTAGCATTGACTGAATTAGGCAATGGGTGTGGTTCATCCAGTGGATGAGACCAAGTTTCTCTTTTCTGCAAAGGAGAAATTTTAGTAGCTCTTTCAGATCGTAGGAAAAGAAGGTGCAGATCCTCCAAGAGCGGATGACGACTGCACAATGCAGTAAGAAACAGGAAACCGACATCAGTCATAGAGACTCGGGCGTGTTAAATGTTTCAATAAGAGGAATCTTAAAGGAGAGATGAGTCTGCGAAGCAGCGGACGTGGATGCAGTGCTAGGAGAGCAGCATGAGGTGGTGTATGTTTTAACATGCTACAACCACCCGCCTTAGTTTTCCCCGCCATGATCGCGGAGCTGGAGGGCAAGGGAAGAGAGTAGCTGCATGCTGTCAGGGAGAGTGACACAATGGCTCTAAGAATGATTCGAGGGACAGTATTTGTCCACTACTAACTGCCGTAGTAATAGACATTGATATGAATCATTCCTTCCTTACACGAATCTTGTCCCAGACCTAGTGTTTCTGTTAAGCCGTGGACTTGACCCTCACGCTTGGAGATACATTGGGAGGAGACTCGATAATCCCACTTATGCTGACGGTGTGGTCAGACCCTCGAGGTGAGAGTTTCAGTTGGAATCTCTTGGTGGCAGTGTCGAGGCCTTACGACGTTGGTTTGAGTATGGACTGGGTAATCACAGTTCATACACAAATTGACGGTATTAGGCAAAAACGTTGTGGTTTAAGTACGACGTCGGGATGGGTTTTCTTTGGTCGGCGAAATGGAAAACCCAGGAAGCACAAGGTAAACTCATGCATAGGAGGGTGCGACTGATCACTCTTGAGTCGGTCAACCTTACCCGCGTGGCAATAGTCGTTTTGAGTATTAGTTCTAACAGGAATTCACTACGACAAAAAAGGCATTTAGCAGCGGTTTTTTTTCGTTTCGCGGAGGTTTAAACCGCCGCTAAATCGATTGGCGGTGGTTTTGAAATACTGCAGTGAAATCGTGCATCAGGAAACTATTCACGACGGTTTTCAAAACCGTCGCAGAATGTTTCGCGGCGGTTTTTTAATTTTATTTTTTTTTATTTCTGTTATTTTTGTTATTTTTTTAAATTTTTTTTAATTTTATATATTTATTTATATATATATATATTTATATATATATTAATTTATATATATATTAATTTATATATATATATATTAATATATATATATATATATTTATTTATTCATTTATTTATTGATTCATTGATTCGTTCATTCATTTATTCATTGATTCATTGATTCATTGATTCGTTGATTCATTGATTCGTTGATTCATTGATTCATTTATTCATTTATTCATTTATTCATTTATTCATTTATCCATTTATCCATTTATCCATTTATCCATTTATTCATTTATTCATTTATTCATTTATTCATTTATTCATTTATTCATTTATTCATTTATTCATTTATTCATTTGTTTTGTATTTAATTATTTTTTTTATTTCGTATTTAATTTTTTTATTTATTTTATTTCGTATTTAATTAATTTATTTATTTATTTCAAATTGTTTTATTTACATTATTTATCCATGCATGCCCATGCCCATGCTCATGCCCATGCCCATGCCCATGCCCATGCCCATGCCCATGCCCCTGCCCGTGCCCGTGCCCGTGCCCGTGCCCGTGCCCGTGCCCATGCCCATGCCCATGCCCATGCCTATGCATGCCCTTGCAATATAAAAAAATTCTGTGTTTGGTGAGATTTCAACCCATGACCTCTTGCATATTTTTCAAAGAATTTGCCACTCCAGCAAACTCGCCATGTGGTTAATAAACAGAATTTAATATACTTATATATATTAATTAAGAAAACAAATAATACATAAATAATAGATATAAACTCAATAATAATAAATAATAAATTATAAATAAATATAAATAACAAATAATAATTAAATATAAATAATAAATAATAAATAATAAATAATAAATAAATAAAAATAATAAATATTAAATAAATAAAAATAATAAACAATAAATAAATATAAATAATAAATAAATATAAATAATAAAAAAATATAAATAATAAAAACAAAAATAATAAATAATAAATAATAAATAATAAATAATAAATAATAAATAATAAATAAATACAAATAATAAATAATAAATAATAAATAATAAATAATAATTAACCATAAATAATTAATAAATATAAATAATAAATAATAAATATAAAAAAATATTATAAAATATAAAATAAATAATAAATACATAATGCATAATAGATATAAATAATAAATAATAAATAATAAATAATAGATATAAATAATAAATAATAAATAATAAATAATAAATAATAAATAATAAATAATGAATAATAAATAATGAATAATGAATAATAAATAATAAATAATAATAAATAAATAAATAAATATAAATAATAAATAATAAATAATAAATAAATATAAATAGAAATAATAAATAATAAATAATAAATAATAAATAAATAAATAAATAAATAAATAAATAATAAATAATAAATAAATATAAATAATAAATAAATATAATTAAGAAATATTAAATATTAAATAATAAATAATAATTACTAATTAATAAATAATAACTATTAAATAAATATAATTAATAAATAATATATAATAAATAAACATAAATAATCAATAAATATATAAAATAAATAATAAATATAAATATAAATAATAAATAATAAATAATAAATAATAAATAATAAATAATAAATACATAATAGATATAAATAATAAATAATAAATAATAAATAATATATATAAATAATAAATAATAAATAATAAATAATAAATAATAAATAATGAATATTAAATAATAAATAATAAATAATAAATAATAAATAATAAATAAATAAATATAAATAAAAAATAAAAAATAAAAAATAAAAAATACAAAATAATAAATACAAAATAATAAATAATAAATAATAAATAAATAATAAATAATAAATAATAAATAATAAATAATAAATAATTATAAATAATGAATAACAAATAAATATAAATAATAAATAATAAATAATAAATAAATATAAATAATAAATAAATATAAACAATAAATAAATATAAATAATAAATAATAAATAAATATAAATAATAAATAATAAATAAATTTAAATATTAAATAATAAATAAATATAAATAATAAATAATAAGTAAATATAAATAATAAATACTAAATAAATAATAAATAATAAATAATAAATATAAATAATAAATAATAAATAATAAATAAATATAAATAATAAATAATAACTAAATATAAACAATAAATAAATATAAATAATAAATAAATATAAATAATAAATAAATATAAATAATAAATAATAAATAAATATAAATAATAAATAATAAATAATAAATAATAAATATAAATAATAAATATAATTAATAAATAATAATTAAATATAAATAATAAATAAAGATAAATAATAATAAATAAATAAATAATAAATAATAAATAATAAATAAATAATATATCAGAAATTTAAATAATAAATATTAATAATAAATAATTAATAATAATTAATAAATATAAAATATAAAATAATAAATTATATATTATAAATAATAAATAATAAATAATAAATAATAAATAATAATTAACCAGTAACAAATATTATTATTATTATTATTATTTTATTATTAGTAATAATAAATAATAAATAATAAATAATAAATATAAATAATAAATATAAATAATAAATATAAATAATAAATATTAATAATAAATATTAATTATAAATAATAAATAATAAATAATAAATAATAAGTAAATATAAATAATAAATAATTAGTAAATATAAGTAATAAATAATAATTAATAATTAAATATAAATAATAAATAATAAATAATAAATAATAAATAACCAGTTACAAATAATAGATAATAAATAAATTAAAGTATATTATAAATAATAAATAATAAATAATAAATAATAAGTATGAAAAGACGTGATAAGACGTGATAAGGGATTAAAAATCATGAAAACACATGAAAAACGATGGAGAAACATATGAAGAATGAGGCACTAGAAAGAATGAGAACGCATGAAAACTCGTTACAACACTAGAAAGCTCCTTAATAATTCAACATAATGATCATAATAACCCACAAAAAACCATTGATAAATATAACAAGTCATGGAAACCCAAATAAACAGTAATAAATGGTACAACCATTAAAACCCGTCAAAACGGTCATAAAATGAAAAAAACATTGGACTCACATTAACAGAGATAACTTATGATCTGAGAGTCCGTTTTAGATCCGCGACCTGTCAAATCAATGATCCCGAAACGATCTTCGACCTGAAAGGTGAAAAAGTCTGAATGGACTAGCGGATCGGAAGTTACGACCATTTAAAAAAAAGCTGACAGGGAACGAGTGCTAGAAACGAGGCATTGAAAAACATAACAAACCCGATACCCACGAAAAAGGCCATAAAATATGATCTAGGAGTGCATGTGGGCACCACGTCCAGTCAAACTGAAGCACATGGAATGAGCTATGATCTGGCAGGTGGAGGAGGCCGAACTGACACACGGATCGAAAGTTAGGTCTGTTTGAAGACAAGTTCGACGGGACACCGGTGACAGAAACAGGGTTTTGGAGGCCTTCAGAGGGGTTTTTGGGGTCTAAAAACAAGAGAGAAGCTAGCTTCTGTCGATCTATTATGTAACTCTCTTTGTTGAATTCGATTTGATATGTGGTAGAGCCCAAACGGACACCCGGAGCGAACGTTATGGCCGTTTGATGTTGGTAAACTTTTTTCAACTTTTTTATAACTCTAATATCTTCTTGTACCTTAGACCGTCTCATCGTTTTGATTATATGTGCCTCTAGATAATTTCAGGAGCTTCAATTTTACTGGTCGTGGCGCTTCAACGGATGCCCGAATCAAAAGTTATTGTCATTTTAGTGAATTCAGGGTTTGTCGTGTTTTTTTATTTTTTCATTTCACTTCACAGTGTTTTTACAGAAACCGCCGCTAATCCTAGAATAAAATTAAAAAAATTAAAAAAAATTTAAAAAAATTAATTTTTTTTGGCATTTCACGGCGGTTTTTTCATGGCGGTTTAAAAAACGCCGCGAAATGGCGACTCGAAATGCATTTAGTGGCATTTTTAAAAACCGCCACGAGAAAACCGCCACTAAACGACCATTTTCTTATAGTTATTGGAGACCTCTATAGTTCGAGGATGATGATCATGTCCTAATACTGGTCTCATCTCAACAAGGATTACAGAGATGTGGCCGAGGCGACAAGTTATCTCCGAGGATCAACAGACCATTATAGGTCCTCAGCTTGGTAGGCGAGGGGGGCTTACGACTTGACCCATCCACCTCAGTTGCACCAGGTGCCTGACTAATTCCACATATCTCAACTGAGGAGATATGTGTTCAACCTTTCACATATCATCGACCACGGGGAGCTGGACTTGGGCGATGGGGTGACTCTCACGGATGTTCCAGCGGGGATTGTGGAAAGACAGGAGCGGATCCTACGATGATGGACGATTCCTCGGGTGTGCTTTCTTTGGCAGTACGAGAACCTCCAGGTAAGCACATGGGAGCGGAAGGCTCAGCTGCGTGCTCAATACCGCTTTTGTATCCCTAGTTTGTGTTAAAGCTTTACAAGGACGTAAAGCCCTGATATGGGAGTAATGTAAAGACCTGTAAAATTCAAGGGAAATGTTTTCTTAATTTTCTTTGGGATTTTACAAGAACGCAGTTTCTGACGGTGCCTGATTCCGAGGCCCAGTGTGCCCGGGATCAATTTGCGAAGTTAGGCTTAGGTACGTTCAGTGAACTAACAAGCGGGTTTTTCTAACTTTTGAACCGGTGCTCAGAATCGAAATGTGTGGGCACCGATGAACTCGCAGCGCCGATAATTTCATAGAAACCCCTTTTCCGGAGTTGCGTTTGCTCGGCTGTGGTTAGTAAATTTTTGGGTTAAGTAAATGAATAAAATAAAATGGTGCGATCAATTTATTTTATTTTACGATGTTTAACCTAAGTTAAGAGGTTAAAGCGGGACCCACAAAATTCTACAGCTATAGGTAGGATATTTGTTAGGTGGGGCCCACATGAGCCCCACCTTTTCAACTTCCTCAACCCCTTCTTAATTTTAGTAACGCACCCGCACCTCCCAAATTAATGAAAGTCAACTCATGCATTTATTTAAATATTAAACGCCTCTATTAATTGGGTGGTTTAAAACGTTGCAATTAATTGAGTTAATTGTTTGATTCGTTTTTGAATTTTAAAACGTTTGGCGTGAGTAATAAAATAAGGTAACCCTTATATTATTATTGTTGGGTTGTTGTGTTGAGTTTTTTGGGAGAATAAGAGAAGTCTTGAAGTTCTTCGTTCTTCGTCGAAGAACACGAAGAACGCGAAGAAGACAAAGAATGCCGACCTCCGACGAAGGTCGACAAGAATGTCGGATCCTCAGAGATCGACGATGTGATGCCGACGAATCTTTTCTATGCGACCTGACGATCCCCCTTCCGCGACGCCTTCTTCTGCGATGTGTAATTCCGCAACGATCCATCGTTCAACTACAGTCGAGGTTGGGGTTATATTTTTGTGTAATTTTATATTTCCCATGGTTCCTTCCTTTTAAAACAAAGAACTCGGATCCACTCATCCTCATGTTCATCCACGAATGATTTCTTTTACGGGTTGGGAATATTTATTTGTGGGTAAAACTGTTTGTGTAGATTTCATTTGTTCATGATAAATCCTTGTTGTTGTTCGTCTTTTGGGCTGCCTGTTACCAACATAACGGGACGAGGTCGGACCGCATGAACACGGCAGACTCTCCTCCCCCTTTGTTGTTTTGTTCATTGCGGCACGAACAAAGGCGGCGCGGTGCAACGTCACCGCACGGAAACGAGAAGGAACGTGGCGAAGAAGCGTGGCACTGCCGCGCCATGCCATTGAGGCCGAACGAACCGTGGTCGGATTCGGGGCCGCGGAGGAGATTGAAGACTCTACTGGTTGATCATTGTGCGTGGATTGGCAGGCGATGACAAACGGGTCTGCAAGTTAAATTTAAAGCCTCTTCAGTGAAGGTCGGGTCCCGAGGGCACCGTTGGAGAAGGCAGTGAGCAATACGGACCTCTGATCGATGCACCATCGGTCGCGTAACGATCCTTGGATTGAGGCGATCATTTCGGTATATTACACTAAGGGTTTTGGAGAACATTGGGTACAACAGGGTTGTTTCGAACACAAAACAAATCGGGCCCTCGGAGCAGAAACGCTTATATCTTGAGCTCCGGACGTCTGATTGATTTGCCGTAGACATTGTTGGGTTCCGCTTGATGAGATGGAACTTTTGGAATACTTCGCCTGAGTTTTGTTGTAGTTGGATAGTGGCCGGGTTGGATTGTACCCGAAATCCAACCGGGCCCCTGGAACGGAAAAACTGATAACTTTCAGACTGGAAATCCATTTGACGAACCATCAACGGCGTTGGTGTTCACATTGAGAAACGGTCCCTATGTGTATACCCTATGAAATTATGGGGTATAGTTGAGATACTTCCGGGTTGGTTCGCACACGAAAACAACCGGGCCCCTGGGACAAAAATGCTAATAACTCCAAGACCGGGCATCCGATTGAAGCGACGTCTGTTGCGTTGAGACCCCTATGACGAGGAGTTTCTTTGAGATACTTCTTCGTGAGACATTGAGATACTTTCAATATAGACCTGTTACTCGTGGAGCGGACCCTCTTGGAGACGAGCATGCAGAGTACGGAGACCGTGTAGCCGGCTGAGACCTGACGACTGCTTGAGCAAATCGACTTGGAGTGAGTCGACTAGCCCAGTGGATGGAGCACTACCTTGTTTGGGTGCAGACCCATGGCAGACGGAGAACTACTGTGTGATAGTGCAGACCCATGGTACTCGTCTGGAGAGTACCTCTAGAGGCTATTAGGTGGTGTGCACTACTGTGTTTGGGTGGCATACCCCAGCGGGAAGCCCTACTGTGTTTTGGTGGATGACCCACGGTACTCGACAGGAGGAGTACCTCAGCAATCATAGGTTAGTGATTAGTACCTCAGAGTCGTGACAGGACCACTGTACACTCTAGAGACAGGGCTATTCAGAAGTTACAGTTTTGATAATGAAAATCCTTGTTTGAGCTGTGTCTATGATCATTGTGGTTACCTCATGATTGATATGGGTCACTTGATAAGTTAGGTATATGTATGGGCATATACTTAGGTAGTGGTTATCCATTTATTTCATAATCATTGTGTTTTCCCATGATTGAGATGGGTTACTTGATAACATAGGTATATGTCTGGGCATATACATAAGTAGAGGTTATTTGTTAAGATCTTATGTGTGGTTATACATGTTGGTTTTAGTGAGACCTTGAGGGTCTCTAGGTCCTTACTGAGTATCGTATACTCACCCATGCACGGGCTATGCGCGCACCTCGTTGTGTTGGTTGCAGATGATGGGAAGCACTAGCAGAGGCCGAGTGTTCGAGGACTGGATGGTACCCGGAGGTGGGCCACACAAAGAGTCAGTATCTGGAGGTGGACTTCACGG
Source organism: Viscum album (assembly GCA_963277665.1). Lineage (NCBI taxonomy): Eukaryota > Viridiplantae > Streptophyta > Magnoliopsida > Santalales > Viscaceae > Viscum > Viscum album. Next base: position 20,439,198 of record OY728120.1, on the reverse strand, counting down.
TGAGACGACACTTGGAGGAGGTTGACGGGTGAGAGAGTAGTGGAGTTTATCTGTACCTACCCTTCAGGTAGGATCCGTGTTGGACGATCCAGGAGCTGCGCTATCTGTACCTTCCCTTCAAGTAGGATCCATGGTGGACGATCCAGGAGTTGCGCTATCTATACCTACGCTTCAGGTAGGATCTGAGGAGGATAACCCATGAGATGCTTCCTTTCTTCTACCTGTTTGTCTTTTTCTGTTGTACTTTCGTTCAGTTATAGCTATACTTTTAGTTGGGTTTGTATTCTGGCCCATTTACTTTTCAACACTTTCTTTTGTACTTAGTGTTTTACTTCCGCTTGTACTCTATGGTGTTTTGTTTACTTTTATAAAGGAAATGCCTTCCCAGTTATCAGGATTTACGCCTTTGGTGCTAGTCGCTAGCCCCTGGCCTATGGAAGGTGGGCTTGTGGTAGTCATGGCACGGGCCCCGAGGACGGGTCGTGATAGTTTAGTTTTGGAGAGATGGTCCACTATAACCCATATCATATTGTTTCATTTGGATGTTCTCATGGGATAAGTGACAAAGACCAAAGTGATATTGTCCCACATAAATAATGGTATTGGTAGTGTTTGTAACACCCTAATAGGAATTTTTCTCTCTGGCTGCACTTGCTGACATACCAGACACCTTGTATTATAGTATGGAATCTCCCTTTTCATATTAACCCCCAAAAAATGATCACAAACGTCCCAATACATTTTGGTTCTTCCATGATGTTTAGTGATAGTAGATCTATGAGATTCTACCATGAACTCCTATATTTTTATAATATATGGAACAGATAGTCTTGAACAAACTATTAGTACACATTCTTAATCAATATTTAACTGAGGAAACATTACATCATTCATAGCCTGAAACATATTTTGTATCCATGGATCTTCTTTTGAATATTTTTCAAACTACTCATATAATGATGGTTGAGAAATTACTTGGTATAGGGTTGATGATATCGATTACCTTATAATTCCCATGACAATTTTAACTAGGTCTTCGGTCAAGGGATCTCTTTGAATCCTCATCATGTAAAGAACAAAATTGTCTTTCTACATAATGCATCAATGACGTAGTTTTATCATTTGAGATGACAATGAATTGAACAATAATTATCATTAAGAATTTCCAACCATCCACTCTTTCTCATGTTCAATTCCTTTTGATTGAAAATATAATTCAATATTTGATAGTATGTGTATATATCAAATTTCTCCTGATAAATATAGTTCCTCTATATATTCAAATAAAAAACTACCACAGCAAGGTAAATATCATTTGTATTTTGGTTTTACTCACGAGTCTTCAACTATCGAGACGGATAAGCAATGACTTTTTCATTTTTCATAAGGAACCACCCATGACCTTTTAACGATTCATCCATAATTATAATGAATCCTTATCTTCTTGAGTGAAGAGTTCACCTGGGTGTAGTAACCAATCAATTATTCAGAAAATGAAAACTTTTCTCACACTTTTTTATCTAGGTGAACTTGACCCCTTTTCATGTTAACTTGGTTAACGGATTATAATTTCATGATATGTTTTTCAAAAACCTCCTATAATATCATGTTAATCCAAGGAATCTAAGAATCATAGTTATTATTGTTGGATGAGTCCACTCCTCAACAACCTCTTCCATTTTAGGGACAATAGTGATTCCATCATGGGTTATAATGTTCCCCCTGAAAGAAAATTTTTGCCACCAAAATTCACATTTTCTAAACATTCAGAAGTCCTCTCCTGCCAAAGAGTTTTCAAAATAACCCTTGATGATCCTCATGATCCTCGCGACTTTTGGAATATATTATAATGTCATCAATAAAAACTACCACAATTTTATCATGGTTGTCCTTACTGAATCTATTCATCAAATCCATCAAAATAACAAGAGAATTAGTCAAGGAAAAAGAATCAAATCAAACTCATAATGCACGTATCTTGACTAGAATGACATTTTTAGAATATTTTATTTCTTCACCATCAGTTGATGATAACCAGATTGAATGTCACTCTTATAGAATAATTGAGCCCCATGAAGTTGGTCATATAATTCATCAATTCTTGGAAGAGGGTATTTTTTTCATCACTGTGATCCTGTTCAAATCTATATAATCAATGAATAACCGCATTGCTCTATACATATTATTCATAAAGGGATCAAGTTCTCCCCTATGAGACACACTCGATCAGATAAACCCATTGTCCAAAAGATCTTGGATTTGATTATTTAATTCATCCATATCAACATTTTCCATATTGCATAGGGTCTTTAAAATTGGATGAGATATACGTATGAGATCAATGGAAAACTCTACGTTTCATTCTGGGGGAGGTATGAGTAACTCCTCAAAAAATACTTAAATGTATTCATGGATGATGGGAACATTTTCTATCTTTATACACTCATTTCCCTCTTCTTCATTGATCAAATCCATAAAGAAGGATATCATAGGATCATTAAGACAATTATCTGGTTGAGATATCTCTCCTTGTTAGATAACTATTAGTTTTCCATTCAAGACAACTGATATTTCCTTGCTTCTGCATTCTATCTATGCATTTTAATTTGATAGACAATCCGTCCCTAGTATAATTTCAAATTTCAATATGGTAATTAATACTATATTTGTGATATGATTGTGCTCAATAAAGTAAAAATTATATTTTCCAAATACTATTGATGATTGGATAATTCCATAAGGATTATTTACTGATAACATTACTTTTAGCAATTTTAGGGTTTATTCTAAATTCTTTGGAAATATTTAAGAAATAACAGTATTTGTAAAAATATAATCAAATAAAGTAAATTATAAATTTTTAGAGAACAATAAGGGTACTTATCACTAAATTATTTAGAGCATAAAAATTATCTTTCATGATAGAAAAATCATGACCTTGATCCATTCACCATAGCTGATGTTGATGGTGATTCCCCTCTACTGCCCTTAGATTTGGATAGTGATTAGAAAAGATCCCAATATTTCCACACTTATAGAATTGGATTTCAGTCAGGTCATGTACCATATTCCCTCTATCATTAGTGTTGGTATGTTGAGGCTTCACCTCACAACGACAATTCCACGTATTATGGCCATCTCTTCAAAACATTTAGCACTTACCACTCCCGAGTAGGTAGATCCCCGAATGCTTCTTCCCACATTAATTACTTGTGAGACATTGAACTTTATTTACACCTCTTCCCTAATCAAATCTCATTATTATTCTTCGCTCCATTGATCAATTATTATCATGGGATTTATGATACCACTGCATCTAACTAATCTCAATTTTGACTTACAGAACACTCTGCACAATCTCCTCATTGTTGTCATATTCTCAGTTGGCTAGACTTTTTCGCGGATGTCTTATTAGTCCACCAAACAGTCTATAATATTTACCATTATTATCAATGACAAAGCTTGAGGTGTAACAAGAATTTATATTTAATTTAATCACATAAATTCTAATAGATTCATTCTTCTTATTCTTTAGCTCGAGAAATTCATCCATTTATTTCTTATCGGAAAAGTGAAATACTTATTGAAGATGATACATTTTAACCCTTCCCACTACATATATTCATCCTCCACTCTTGGCCACATTTTTTTAATATGTTCCCACCATTGTTTATCTTCTCTATCTATGTAGTAAATAGACAAGGTGGACCTTCATTGTTCTAAATTTGGATTCGAGAAAAGATCTTCCCGATATTGTAGATCTACTCTTTGAAAGATCAATGGGTATGTAGATCCGTTGATGTTTGGCGGTCATTGACGCACGAAGGACTATACATAAAGTTGTACATTTCACAGTGAAAGCGGTCTCTCTACAAGATTCAAGTAATTACACATAACTACAGACATTTAGTTTATCATTGTCCTGAATGCATCCATTATGTATTTCATCGGAGGGACGTCGGAGCAAGGTCTATTGTGGTCTCTATTTTCAGAGTTCCTCATATTTCCTTCCATTTTCTAAAAGAATAAATCCTTAGGGATAAGATTATTTTATTTATGAATCATTTAACTATAATGTATTTTTATGTCTTAAAAATGCATGCTTAAATATATTATTCTTTGACAACAATTACATTTTTCTATAAATCATTCATAATTAATCATAAAATTCTACTGATTAACCAAACGTATCCCCAAAGAGAGACGAACACGGAGTGAAATAAGTCCCATTTTCATGCACCAGTTCCTATTCGATTCCATCTCAAATCAGTGTTTTCGGGTCTTACCCCTAGATATATATGTTCCAAAGCCACATCCACTTGTTTATATCCATAAATGGATGTATTTTTCATAAACCACATACATAATATTTAAATAAAATACCAGGAAGTTTTCCTATATTTAAATTTCTCAATATGATTCTTCCAATAGATTTCATATTATAGTTTTTAAAAATAACTAAAATATCCATTGGCAACAACAATGGAATACCACCTTTTTATTAAATAACTTTTCATTACATTTTTCTTACAGAGGACCTATAATCATTATGTTTATTTTAATTGGTATATAATACATGAAAAAATAAAATAATATTTTAATCCACTTGCAAGGATTTCTGATATGTTCATAATATGTACTATTAAAACATCTCATAACCTGGGGACATATGTCAAAGGAATGGTGGATCAGAAGTCCCATTAACAAAAAACCATAGAAACAGTTTACATGTGAACTTGAGCGATATCAACATGAACATGGGGAATATCATATAGTAATGATAAATAAGAAAATAATAATATTAATAACAGGAAACATAAATTGAAAATTGTCTCTACAAAATTTAAATTATACATTCATAATCATATCACCTGGTTCTATCCCCAAGGAATCATAAAAATTACCATGGTTATTAATCAAGGTATTGTAAAACATGTCATCTCTAGAGATTAATTTCATTACCCAATGCATTGGTGCACATTCAGGGAAACCAATAGTCTGTATTTATTTTATCATAATATAAATAGATCACAATAAATCATTTAATAATTAAATAATATAGAATAAAATAAATCAGTTTCATTTCAAAAGTGTGACATTTTAAAAATTTCCTCAAAACATGATCATTATATTATTCATAACCCACAAAAAGGGAATGAGGGTTTTATGTGTGTCAATTACAAAACCAATTAAATAATAATTATTTCTTAATGAATACCTTAGTAAATTAAATAGGTTTTGGTATTCACATAATTAAAATAAGATAATTTTTTGAGAAAAAGATATACATTTTGAGATGAAAATTCTGCATCATAACAGCTATGCATCATGGTTTTAGAAAACCATAAAAAGAGATAGGACATGGGTCACCCAATCATAAAATAATCATATTACGTTTTATGGGAAGAATAAAATGAAAATAATAGTATGTTATGGAATCATGTAAGACATACCACATAAAAGATAACTACAAAGGAAAATAGAAGTTTCAGAATTCCTTTAAAAAATATAGCAGCATAATGATATCCAAATAAAAATTCAATAAATGAGTTGAAGAGAGATAAAAGGGTCTCTCTTAAAATTGAAATAATATGGATTGAAATAAGGATGGATAAGAACATTCCCCAAAATAAGAAAATGGGTATTTAGAATACCTAACATAAAAAATTTCTAGAGGTTAACTTGGGAGGAAAAAGACCATAGATTCATTGAGAAGAAATTTTGAATGAAATGAATGATGTAATGGGTTTGTATTTATAGAAAAATTGTTGGAATATTTTATTTACTTCCAAGGGACACCTCATTAGTGGTATATAAAAAACCATGGGCTTCCCAATGGTTTGTGACCATCTTTTTGGCCAATTGGGACACATCATACTATATTTTAATACAAATGATTCAACCAACATTTTAAATGACATATTACATCATTATGATATCATAAAACACACCTAAATTTAAAAATTTATTTTTACCATTCACCAAAAACAAAACATTTTATAATAATATCATAAATTCACCATATCTTAATATCGATGCAGTGAAGGCAAAAATGCACTCCATTTTATGAAAACATTTTTATAAATATGAGATATTTAAATTTATGTAAAATAACTATTTTCCATAAAAATACAAATACATAACTAATAATTTCTGAAATAGTTTTTATTATTATATCACATTACCATTTATGTTGCATAAATTATATTTACACAGTCTTAAGTGAGGTTATTATTCCATTGGTCAAATTACTATTCCTAATGGTAATATTACAATTCATAATAAACTATTCACCTAAATATATGTTGATCTTATTTTACTCTTTATTATAGATCACACATATATATGTCCATTTTTTGAAAATAAATTTGCATTATTAATTATTTAATGTTTAAAAAGTTCTTTATAATGCTATCGATTTTTTCAATACTCATCAATAATATGAAATTTCTAAAAATTAATTTTATTTATTTTTGACATCTGAAATTCAAAAAAATTACCATAATAATAAATAACGATTTTATTTATAAAAACATATTATACAATATAACTTACGTATCGTTACATATCCCCTTATAACAGTTGCATAGGACCGAAGAGTTTGTTGTGAAATTGTGATAGAATCTTGGGGTGGCATGGAAAAAATTTCTTGAGTTGGGATTTCTACTAGATTTAACTTCTCCCATATGAGATTATGTTAAAGCTTCTCATGTTGAAGCTCAGCTTGGTCTTGAGTCTGAGAAAAGACATGTGATGCTACCTCCCATCAAAGCTATGATAGTTGGTCTTCATACATCTTGAGTCTTCTGGATTATTCCATTGACTCCTCCTTATATATTAATTAACCATTATTACTTGAATTTAGAAACAATAATCATAACATTAATAGTTACGTATCCCATGGTTATATGGAACAACAATCATAATTAAACAATTCTTATGTAATAGTTGAAACGAAAATGTCTCATTTCAATTATACTCAATTCATTAACGAATGGATATAGTTTTTTGAGTACAATACAAACTAACACCATGTTTCTAGACACAACATTTTATTCAAAACATCAGGTCGATACTGATATCATATATGGACTAAGGGATATGGACAAATAATACATGGGTGATCATAGAAAACATAATATTATAATAATAATAATAGGATCAGCATAATTATAATGAGAGGAATATTTAATAAATTCATGGAATGTGGAATATTCATAATCATAAAAATTCATAACATTGTGGGTAAATACCAAACATAGTTTTGAACACATATACATTCATGTTCAATAATAAAATATTTTTATAAATCATACATTATAAATGTGAAAAAATAGCATCAAGTTCATATATTATAAAAATAATATAAGAATATAAATCAACACCCCTAATGCATTGGAATGAAATATAATTCTTGACCCATCTTTACAACATAAAATTATCATAATCATGCATGTAACATAGATTGTAAAATAATAATAGTCCTCAAATAAAACCATGGAAATAAATGTTTTTCATTAAGTTTGAATGTATCATGAATACCTGAATGTATATTGGGGTTCCCAAATAAATAAGGTGTACCATTGATTCCCATAAAATACCATTATTCTTGATTAGAGAAGAAAAACTCACAATGAGTAAATAAAATGTTTTGAAAATTATATTATTTTCAAAAAATAATTATATATGACTTAGAATTTTTTTTAAAGGGTAGAAAATGGATATACATTTAAAGGAAACAGAATAATATATTAATAATATTTTAATGTCATTATAATAAAATAAACACGTAAATTAATAGAAAGTGGATATAACCTAAAAAAGTGTTTCGGTTTGAGATTACCCTTACCTTAAATCCAAATTTATTTCGCCACATTCTTGCAACATGTATAATAAAAATAGTTTTATTAAAACATTGAACCCCAAGTTAATTTTTTAATATTTTTTTCAATTTATCAAGTATAATCCTTAGATTATATTTCCAAATTTCTATCATTAAATGGGAAATTTTGTAATATGATATTGAAAATAAAATATATCATATTTCTTCGATTTAGTGATATTTAGTAATTTTTAACTTTATAGTATTAATAAAAACTTCATAATCATATAAATATATGCATTTACACATTAAAAAGTTAAATAAAATTTATTATGACCTTCTATATCGGTGTTGTTAAGAAAATAATTTGAAACATCCTCATATGAAATTCACTAACCGTTAACTGGACTATGTCAAAAGAATAAGGAAGAAAAGGATGTATTATAAATAAAGCATTGATATATTCATTACAGAAGGTTGATATCATTAATATAATATTAATATAATAATCAATTAATATTATATTATTTCATTTTTGATGGAATATAGAAAAAAAATAAGATAATGGGAAATTGAGAAGAGACATATAATAAAACATACCCCCTCTTTGGGGTTTTTTCATTTAAATGGAACTATACTCCTTGATTACACGGTTTTCCGTGGATAAAGATGTCCCTAAGGGATACCATGGTATTAATATAGGGGATTTAAGTTTCATTTTGTCTTGGTATGTGGTAGATGAGTGGTATTCCAATGGATGGGTGAGAGGATATTTATACTTATGGAGAGAATAATTTAATGAAAAAAATATTTAAAAAATATAACACCCAATTTAAAACATTGAATTGTAATATTTTTTTCCAATTATAAACATATTTGAATTATAGTTTTCTTTTTGAGGACATTATAAAACATTACAACTCCAATTTATGAAATATGAAATGTACATTTATATAAAGGGTTACTTTTAAAATTTTGACATTGGAAATTACATTATAGGTATGAAAATTAAGTATAATATTTTTAAAGGAACCATTAATATTAATAAATTAATTTTGGTGTGAATTAATTAATTCTACATTTATTAAGACTTTATTTAAAAATCATTATTTCATAATACTTTTTGTATTTGAAAAAATATAAAATTCATGAAAAATTTGATGTCTCTTTGAAAATTACAAAAATTTATAACATGGGAAATTTTTTTGTAATGATTTTTAAAATAAATTTTTTTAACATAAAAAATTTAACATTGTAATTTTTTTTATTAAAATAAAAAATGTGAAATTTTCAGTATATTAAATTATAGTTTATTATAAAGGTGCTTATAATTTCATTGACTTTTAACTTGATATTTATTTTATGTCATTATGTTATTTATATTTTATTAAATTTCTCATGACAAATATTATTTACATTATATTTAATAATTTTTATGTCTTCCATTGTTCGTGATGTTATCCCCAATGGTCATGTTTTTATTCCAAATGTCCATGTTGTAATTCTAATGATAACATTACTATTATATTAATTACATTAACTTATATAAAACCCACTGCATAATTTCATTCAAAATTTAATATATTTTTTGTCAATTTTTTATATTTTCCATTTCTATGATATCAATTTTATAATTAATATTTTTTTATTCAATATTCTACTAATTGTGGCAATGAATCGAGAAGATCTGTGTCATCAAAATTTTGTCTTTCCAATTTTTTAATTTTTTATTATTTTTCCCTATATAATATTTTCTATTTTCATGGGTTTGGTTTTTGACCAATGTAATGATTTTTATTAATTGAATAATTTTATGGGTTCCTCTATATGATGTATGTGTATATTTCTATATTAAATAATATTAAAGAAATTTATTTAAGAATGAAAATGGAACTGATATAGTCTAGGTTATTAAAAAATTCTCATATGATTGAAATTAGTGTTAGATAGCCATAAGGATTGATTAATATAAAAATAATGATTCCATGAATCCTTGAGCATAAATCTATGTTGGATGTTTGGACATGATAGTGATTTCATTAATGTTTTATATATTGAGTCTAACTGTGATTTAGGTTTTTTATTTCTAGGGTGTCCTACTTGGAGTTTTTATACCCACCCTTGTATAGGATCTTCCCAAACATGATAGGTCTTATTCTGGTGACAAGAACTATGATAATGACACGGGAGGTATAGGATATGATGTAGTGATGTTGTTCTATACAGAATATTATTGGTTCTAGGTGATTCATATTGATTTAATCCCCTCATGACATAAAAGTTAGACGCTTTTATAGTTTTGGTGGTAATTTATCTGGCCTTTTATGTATATTGTACTTGTTTATTAATATAATGCTGTATTAGTTATATGTATGAATATTAACATCATTTTTATCCTTCATGATTTATAATTTTGTTTGGATAACTTTGTGTGTGTACATTAATCTATGGATAAGGCCTCCAATGTTTGTTACATTCCTACTCATTGATTTTCACTAGCCGCTGGCCTATTCAAGGTCGGATTAGGGTGTAACACATAGCTTAACATATGTCATGTGAACTCAGGTAGGCCGGTTCATGAAAATTGGTATCAAAATATATATTTTATTAGGGATATATTTTGGAGATAGTCTAGGTATAATTATTTGTTTGGGAACTTCGGAAACACAGTTATGTTGTTTCACGTTTGGATCATAGGTAAAGAAAGACAGTGATGGTATTGCGGGTGATGAAATCATTCACCAGTACTATGTTAACATTCATATCATCATCTCAAACAATGGAAATGGTTGTTCGAAAAACAGTAATACATCCATAATATAGTAATGGGTGCTGGTTTCCATTTCCTTCTTGAGTTATGTCCCCAAATATACACATTGGTCATGGTGAATAATGAATTTTCAAAGGATATATTCACTATAATAGCCAACTAGGATTCTTTAGTGGGATAATAATAATGACATGCCTACAGATGAGGAATTATTTAACAGTCCAGATAAATATGTGGTACCTATGGGTGGTTTTCCAATCATACATCCACCTAATTAGTAGTCGGTTGTAAAAAAAGTACTAGTCGGTGACATGAAATATCTTGGTGAAATTTAAGAGATCCATAAAATGTGACCCCTTTAAATTCTTGGAGTTCTAGACATCTGGGTAGTATAGGACTTCCGTGAGTCAGTTGGGAATGTTTTCGACAAATCAAGTCCCATTCTGATCAGATGGTGGTCTTAGCGATTATCCTTCTTCAGGGATTAGTTGGTTTATGGTGGAGACACATGGATATCTGACTCCCACATGGATAGAGTTTGAGTGCCTATTCATATATGAGTTTTTCCAATGTTGTTTTTTCCATTGGATATCTCGAATCTTCTATAGATCTAGAAAGGAAATATACCAGTTGTGGGGTTTGTGCAGTGGTCCACCAACCTTTAATGATACTCCGTGGTTCATGTTCATGAAGTGTAATTTTGAGCAAGGGCATTGAAGTGTGTAATTCATTGAGATATTTGAGAGGGAGTTGTATCTTTTTCATCCAATTTAATGTTGTAGTTATGGATCATGCCTTGTTAGTGGATCAACATTCAATAATGTAGATGTATATATTTGGTTGTGGTTGTGGGTTCCATGTAGTTGAGACATCAGTAGGTGGTAATTGTTTATAGACACATAGATCCCAGGGGATGAGGCATTTTTATAGATAGTCATATGAAAAAGTGTTCATTATCAATGGATATCCATAAAGATATAGTAAGATGAGGTAGGGGATATTTTACTCTAATGACTGTAAAGTCTATTTTCATATTATTAACTAAACATCCATGTAGTATCTAGGTATATGGTTGATAGATCACCTAAAAAAAGGGAAAAGCATTCGTAGGGAGATCTGTAGGGTCGAGGACATGATAGAATATCTGGGAGAGCACTGTGAGGTGGTTTTTATTTTAATCTGTTTCAACAAACATTCCCAAGTGGTCCACAAAAAGCTTAGGGAGCTGGCGGTTAGGTGTGTGGGAAGCTATAGGTAGTAAAGTCATATAACCCATAGGCTTTGGGTATGATTCCATATATAATTTTTTCATTATGTACATCGATGGTTTTATTTTTTTGTAGGGATGAGCTCTTATTTCCTTTATACATCCATTGTTAGAGATATAGATATTATTGTGGAGGCTTTGGAAAATACATTTTGAATGGAGACAATTATCAGGGCAGATTAAATGATCAGACACCTTTTCTGATAGTGTGACCTATCTCATTGATATTAAAACATGTTGTGTGATATTATTATAGCCCTGATGATGCCTTATGTTTTAATTTTTGGTATATACTAGATCTTGGAAGCCCATTCATAGATTGAATATTTTGTGTAGAGGATGTGTGGAATTAGAGTCGATGGGATGATGTTTTCCTTCTTCGATAAGAATAATGTGTGGGAGGGGAATTATGTGATTATACATAGGGGGGTATATGTAATTTATCATTAATTGTTTTATAATACCCCTCAATAAGTAGATCTTATGATCTATCTTCCTCATTCAATAGTGGTACAATGTAATTATGATTTCCAAGATGATGTGTTGACAATAAATATCCACTAAATTATTGATTTCGAAATATAATTACACCTAGTGACTATTTCGATATCGGTTCCATCATATCTAATTCCTCCTATATAGATTTTATGGTTGGAGGTTTAGATTAAGGATTTCTTTAAGAAGGTATTTTTACAACCCAATGTCTCCCCCATCATAGCCTTAATGTTGTTATCCAGTAAATTTGATGAGTATTTGAGGTTATGTAAGAATTATAATGACCTAATCAGGTGATCATAATGAATAAGTATCAACTTATGGTAATTGATTTCCTTGTCAAGTATTTTAAAATGGTGAAGTAGTTCTAAAAATATTATAATTATTGTGGGTTTTCATGAGCTACAAGTTTGGGGGGAGGATATACTGAATATGAAATTCTGATGCCACTATGTTCAATAGTAGTATTTTTTAATTCCATTCATCATGATGAATTCCCCTACATTGTTCATGGGGAGAAATAACCCAATCATTAAACCCCTGTTGAATAGGTTCATCATTGTCATCATCGATGAAATCCTTGTGGGAATGGCATTAGAGGAGGATCAAGTTTGGAATTATAGATAGTTATAAGAATTATTCCAGAACCCCAAAATTATAGGAATATATCAAAGATTAAATTATGGATTTTAAATTTCTAATTCTAAGGAAATTTAATTTTAGAAGTGGGAATACAAGTGGAAAAATCACAGGATGAGGAAATGCAATCTGGGGGAGCCACACCAATGAGTTAGTGAGGTGCATAGATTCTTTGGGCTAGTAGGCTACTATTAGCGATTCATGCATGATTTTTATATAATCTCAGATCCCCTGAATAACTTCACTCGAATGGTGAAACCATTCTTGTGGGGAAAGAGGTACTATAATAATATTTTGGGGTTATGGTTGAGGTTGACGAGTACACCCATCATGATACTTCTATAAGATGATGTTGAATATGTAGTGTTTGTGATGACTTTAGAACTTTTCTCAGATATTTTTTTATGTTTATGTTGGTAGTTACTTATTATGGGTCCTAGTATTTGATACCCCATGGGAATAACTATGTGATGCATGATCTTGAGCAGGATTCATTGGTCTTTGTTATAATTATGTAGCAAGACAACCAATGATACTGAATTTTTCATCTATTCTGATCATAATTGAATCAATTATATATATTGATAGAATGAAAAAATCCAGAGGTAAAGGTGATGAATTTTTAATCAATAGGATTGTGAATTTATTATATTCTATACTTCCTTGAAGGGGATCATTGTGTAAGATACTCTTCTCATGTTATCTTGTTAGTAGTTTCTAAGCAAGGCATCTATGTATTTATCCTCATTGCTATTTTCCATAGTGAATGAGAGTGATTTATCTTATCTCATGTAAATGGTTGTTACCTAACCACTTATTCAAAATTTTGTTGAATGTCAACATAGGTATATATATTTTGAGACCTTTCATGGACATAAATCAATTAGACATCCTTCTAATGAATTTTTTAAATATTGAGATCATACCATCCTGTTATATGAATTGATAATGTTACCATCCATTATTTTAGAGGCGATTCCGGTGAATTTTCATACATCCACCTTAGTAGTACATCTAGGCGTGGAAAGGATATACTACAAGATTCAAATTTAATTTTTGTGGACCAGCGTAAAGATGTATGTATAAGTTTTTTATTCATTTTATGCCTCACTTATCAGCTTTTGAAGTTAGAGAATTAGGTTCTAAAAAGTTTGGTTTCACCCCGTGAGGTGAAGAAGTGAATGTGGGATGGTATCCCCATAGAGTTCGTGATGGTACTTCATTAATTATCTAGAGGAAATGAATCTATTTGGGTGTTCAAGGATAAGATCACCATGTCATCCAACATACTTTCCATCAAAGAGAAGTGTTTAGTAGAGAACATTGTAAGCCTTTCTATGTAGGATATATTCTAGATTCATGTATTTCCCTCAACGACTATATTAGAATATGATTATAAATTCACATCATGAATATAAAAATTATTTTTGGATACTTTTTGGAATCAATTTCATTTGATCACATCCATTCACCCCAAGATAGGAAACTAGAGAGAGCATTCCATTCATGTTCCAGTGGATATTTTTTTGTGATTTCATATTTGAATTGGTAATAGTTGGGAGAATAATATATATTTGGTGGAGTTTACAAATAACAATATCAAAAAATCCATCATTAGTATAGATCCATTTGAGGCTTGTTATTAGAGACAATACAGGTCACCACTATGGTAGATTGATAGAAGGGATTCATTACTCATGGACCACTAATTTGTTTGATTAATGATATAGAATATAAAGATCATACAGAAGTGGATGAGGCCATTACCAAGATTTCATTAGTCTCATATAGTACAAATAAATTCCATTAATGTCTGAGGAGGGAAAACAATTTTCCATTAAGGATTACAAATAGAGAAAGATTTAATGTTTTGGTTGGGGTTAAAATATATCTCTAAGATTCATTTGACCTTTACAGATTTTTTGTAGAGTTAATTAGGATGTGTACCGATTATCACTACAATTTTAGTTTGAATTGGTGGAAAATTTCATCCATGTGTTGTGGATGATGAGTTATGTACATTAATAATATCATTTTATCTACTAGGGTGATCTAGATATCAATGATAAAGATACCATCATATAGTCCCTATTAGAGATTAAGGATCAATTGGATATGATCCTTTGTGGGTAATTGATTCCCTTGGTGCATGATCAATAGAATAATGTGAATCCTCATGAGATTACCTTGGAGTAGGAAAACAATATGCAAGAAAATAATCCAAATCAATATTAGTAATATTCTTTCTTTTTAAGATGAAATTACTTGAGTTGTGGAGAATGTATCGACTTGGTTTTTCCCTTTTAAATAATTGGAACATTTTACTGAATATTTCCATATCTATGTGAATAATTATCAAGGGATTCCAAGGATTAGGGATCCTCTGTATTTATATATAAAAACTTTAAATATATTATGTCTCAAGCGTGTTGTTTTTCTATAATATTTAATTATCTCATCAATGGTGTATTATATCAAAAAATTGTGAAATCCATTAAATTTTTAATAGAAGTTTTACCCTAGGTGAAGAATAATGTTTGTACGCATCAGTTAATTTTTTTTAAAAGTTGTCAGAGGATTGATAAAAAATAATTAACTAATTAATTAATCCGTTAATAATGGTTAGACCCTAATTCCTCCCCATTATAATCCGGATTATGAAAAAATTCTTATTCTAGCAACATAACCCATGATATTTGGATACTATTAAGGAGGAAGGATTTGGATGATAAAACCAGATCATGGATCAATGATTGGTACACAAAACGGACCATAACTGGAAATATAGTTATTGGATAACACCAATGATAATGACTAAGAATCATTATTGATCCAAAATTGATCTAGTCTTGACATAGGATTTGTTTTCAATCTCTATTTTGTAATCCATGTTCGAATGTGAACAAATTATTCTAACAAATTAATTCATAAGTTGATACTCAATTTATATCTATTGATATACCTTCTAGGAAGTAGGAATTGATAAATTTTTTTAATTCCATAATTATTCCTCTTATTAACTATTTTTTCTATCTATTAACATAATCCATCTAAAAAATGGAAAACATTAATTCCTTACATTTTTGTTTTGTGATTTTCTCCCCTATTTCATGAAGAGTTTATCATTGGTATTATGTTTTACTTGTAAGCATAAAATAGTCAAAAAATAATTTTGTGGAATCATTATTTGGTGAAATGGATCATTTATAAGTTTTAAGGTTTGTGAGTGAAGGTATGATCATGATGCATTGAAGATGAATGGATATTGGGGCAGGATCAGAGATATTAGTTTCAAGGGTTTATACATTCATCCAATGGATTCTAATGGGAGGTGATTCTTATGTGGCTGGGTGGCCAAAATCTGGCCACTATTAATGAGTATGGAATGGTAAACAAAATATCATTGTTCTTTGGTGGATTAATTATTGTATATACATAACAACCCTTATTTTTTATACATACTTTAACATGATTTATTACATAAATAGCACTTTATACTACATAATAAATGAAGAGGTATATTGTCATTTGGGATTATGATCATTGCATAAAAACATTAAAACTGAAATGAAAATTCTTTAATGAAAACAACCTTTACATGACCACAAGATTCCCTCGTACCTAGCATTGCATGGGATAACCTGAGGACATGAATAATAAAAGGGTGAGCTATAAATACTAGTAAAGGAATACACATTGAATAACCTGAGGAATAAAATACCTTTTAGACTATAGGGATATCAATGGAGAATAAGGGAAACATGAACATAAATTCATTATAAAGCATGTCAATCTTAACGTGGAGATATGTAAACAACACATAACATGGAATTAGAAATGGCCAAGGCTCATTACACATGGAGCATGAGTAAACCCTCATTGCACATGAATCACGAGTAAACCCTCATTGAACAAGAATTAGAATGTGTCATCACCCATTTCACATGACATATCGTGATAATATACTTTACCCAATTCATGGTAGTGCTTTCTGAGCACACCCTGCTTAAACATTTCAATTCATTTATAAGTGTGAAACGTGGATCATAAATCACAGATTCATTAAACCTAATCATTTATTCCCCAATAAAGGATTATGTAATTCAAAAATTAATCTATATAAAAAATTAGTTAATGTGAAATACTGTGAATACTTATTATAGTGAAATGGTTATCATATTCACTACACAAAGACTTTGGCTTGGAAAAAAGTCAAGCAATTTCGGCAGCATAACAACAGGACATAATAATTCATAAAAATGGTTAAAGTGGGAGAATGTGTTGTATCAGCATATATAAATGAAACAGACAGTACGAGGGTAATATAGATACATTCCCCAACAATTTTAATGGAATTTAAATTCATGAAACAAAATAATTTCTTGAATGTAAATGATGAGGGAGAAATTTATAATGCAATTTCGGCATGGTAACAGGTGTAAATGGAAGGCATTACTTGAATGTGTGATCCCAAATTCATGTGATAGGCTTGAGAGGGGCTTAATCTGAGCTTGGAGAACCTTTTGAGGATTCTAGAGAGTGGAGGTAAGAGTTTGGATGAACTCCAAAGGCATTTAGTGAAGAAGATGTTGTAGCATGGAGGGGATTATATAAGAAAGGATAGAAAATTATTTATTATTTTGGTTTGGGACACACGACATTAATCTAATCAAAACCAAAAACCAATCCATGGTTTTTGACAATGTTTTTTTCCAAATGGGAGTGGAAAAGATTATATTATATGTAAAATTTCTTATCTTATTATAATAATAGGGTTGCTTATGTGGAAGTGAGTCACAAAGTCAAGAAAAACAATTTAAAAAGAAAAAATGTTTTATAAGTCTTGGAGGGTCCACTAATGATTTATAAAATAAAAATACAAACCCAGAATCCCATTATTTTAGTGGTAAAAAATGAATTGGCCAAAAATAATGTTTAGAGTATTTTTTACATCATAATTGGGACATTATGATGTAAATAAAGATAATATATATGTAAAAGGTATTTAATATTTACAAAAAAACTTGACTGCCTCAGGAAATTATGAAACATTCACCTTTGGATAATTTTGACGTACTTATTCCAAAAAATAATATTCATTTTACCTAAATAATTTTCAAAAATATAAGAATTTTCACTTTTAAAATAAAAACCAACATTAATCAAACATTCATGTGTTTTAACAAAAATAGCATTAAAACCATAATAAGAATTACAATTACATTCATAAAATTATATGACCATTTATATTTCATAAAATGTAATTTAATAATAATTATATTTTATTAAGATATATTTAATTCAAAAATCCATTAATTCATCAAAATATATTTCCTAGTGAATATTAACTAAAAATACTATTTGTGCTTTAAAATCTATTTACGATGTAACGAAAATGATTGTATATTTCTTATTATATACAAAAAATGTACATAATCATAATTATAGGTTCTTGTTATATAACCCCTTAAATATCCCGCATAAGACTTTTGGGGAAGGTGCGAAATGGTGATATACTCTTGGGGTGGCTCCGATAACATCGCTCGGGTGGTAATTTCTATCAACTTCCACTTTTCCCAAAGAAGGTTCTACTCAAGCATAACATGTTGAAGCATTACTAGGTCTTGGTAAATAGCAATACCTAATGATGGAACCTCCTTTCCGATCTCCAAAAAATGGACTTCATACAGGGAAAGTCTACTAGATGATGACATCACTTCCTTTGTCTGAGTAATTGGATTTGTTAAAGCCCAATATTTATACTAATCATGTGATCACTATTCAAAAACTATATTATCAATGGTGACTATTCTTAATGGTATTTTAAATTCCATAACATAATAAAAAATAAGTTCATATCTTTTAAATAACCATAAGAAAACATTTAAATAGACCAAGTGTATGTTTCATTGATAAATTTTTGGGTCATTATAAGCTTCCCCATTAAGAAATTTCTCCCTTGAAATTTATTTTTCCCACACTAAAACAAATGAAAGTATCTCTACATTATCACTTCCTCTGATTACCATGTTGATTCATTATACATTTGGTTTCTTCACTACACATTCATTAGGGTCATTGTCTTATTTTGTATATATTTCTCCCTATGATCTAAGATCCTCCCTAGTTTCTCCACACAAATAAGAACTTCCTCTAACTGTACTAACAATGACGAGAATACATGTGAAGTGTTTGTTATGTAAATCCATAAGAGGGATACATGAAAGTTGTCATATAATTTTTCCATTGTAGGTGGATGTTCTAGTCTATAGGAAAGTACCCTCACCCAATCAAGAATCTCGATGGGGCTGATGTACCTAGGACTTAAATTCTCCTTCTTTAAAAACCTCATAACCCTATTCCAAAGATATATTTGTAAAAATAACATTTCTCCAAAATTAATCTCAATGTCTAATCAATGGTTATAAGAGTAACTCTTTTTTATACTCTGGGCTACCTTGATAAGATGTTGAATGGATTTCACCTTCTACACTATTTCATAGACCATTATTGGTCTTAGCAGCATACACTCACTGACATTATCCCAACATGCCAGTGTTCTGCACCTTTTCCCACAAAGGAATTCATATGGTTCCATTCAGATGCTTTAGTGGAAACTGTTATTGTATGAGAACTAAACAAGAGGAAGATGTTGATCCCATCCTACTTTGAAGTCCATTGAGAAAGCTCTCAACATGTCCTCAGGTGATTGGTTAGTCTGATCATGTTGTCCATCAATTTAAGGATAATAAGTCATACTAATGGACTAATCAGTATCTAGAGTATATAAAAGTCTCTTCCAAAACATAGAGGTGAATCCTGAATCACGATTAGATACAATAGATAGTTGTACTCTATGACTCCTTACCACATATCTTATGTATATCCGTGCTATTTGATCCAATGTGAAAACATCGTGAATTACTATGATGTGTGCAGACTTTGTAAGGTGATCCACAACAACCCTGATTGAATTGCTACTTTAAGATATCTTCATAAGTTTAGTGATAAATTATATGGTGAGTTTCTCCAATTTCTATGCCAGTGAGGGAAATGGTTGCATAATCCCCTTATACATTTAACTCTCTTCATTCACATTCTGACACACTAGGTACTATGATGTATACTCAGTAATCTCGTTATTCATATTATCCCACCAATAATTCACTCGGTGATCTCATTAAATATTTTTGATTCCTGGGTGAATAGAGTAATTCGATCTGTTTGCGTCATCTAAATGCTCCTTCTTCATCTTATGACTTTATGGGACACCTTATATTTTCCCAAATCTCAAAATTCATTATTCATTGTCATTGATCACCGATGATTTTCTTTAGTTTTTGACAGTTTCCACCATCTTCTGAATTCCCATGTCATCCTTTTGATCATCCTATAACCTTTCCAAAAGAGATGGCTGAGATATTATTTGTGAATGTAATGGTTAATTTAACTTCTTTATGATTACCATTTCCATCTTCATCAAATATAAGAATATAGGATCCTTCTCATTTCTCATCAATGAGAGAATCACTGGATCCAGTCTAATTAGAGCATCTACTGCCATGTTCTCTTCCCCAAGGTGGTAATGGATTGATTTGTCATAGTCTTTTGTCATATCAAACCATCTTCATTGGTGCATATTCAAATATTTCTGTTTGATTATATAATTTAGGCTTTTCTGATCCGTATATATTTCACACTTCTCCCCAAAGAGATAATATCGTCAAATGTTTAAAGAGAAGATCACTGCAGATAACTCTAGATCATGTTGCAAATAGTTTTACTCACGATATTTCAATTTCCTTAAAACATAGGGAATTAATTATTTATTTTGAATCAACACACATCACATTCCCTTCTTCGAAGAAGTACTTAATACCACTAAATGTTATCCACTAGTGTGTAATGTTAGCACGAGCATAGTGATGGGCCTCAATTTCAACTACTTGATGCTCTCTTCACATTCATCACTGGATGAAAGCTTGACTCCCTTCTGAGTTCTCTTAGAAAAATTTATTGATAATCACGAGAAATTTCTCACAAACCAGTAATAATATCAAGATAACCCCAAGAATCAATGGTTATACTTTACCGATGTTGGCCATGGACATACCTCTATTGCATCTATCTTCGAGGGATCCATAGATATCCCATTCCTTGTCATGATATGGTTGAATAATGAGACCTCATTCATCCATAACTCACACTTTTTGTACTTAATCTATAGATTATCCTTTCCCAAGGTCTCTAGTTCAATTCTTAGATGCTCCTGATGCCCCTCCTTGGTTTTGGAGTATATTTGAAAAACATCGTTATAGACTACCAAAAATTTGTCAAGGTAATCTCTAAAGACTCTATTCATTAGTTCCATGAATATTTCTGGAGCATTAGTGATCCCTAAAGGAATTACTTTGAATTCATAGTGCCTATACCTTGTGCGAAAAGCAGTATTGGGGATATATTCCTTCATCACCTATAATTGATAATATCTCAATCGGAAATCAACCTTGGTGAATTATTGTCCTCCACCCAACATATCTAACAAGTATTCAATTAATGGGAGAGTATAATTGTTCATTATAGTGATTTTTTTGAGCTCACGTTACTCAATGAAAAGGCGCATTGACCCATCCTTCATCTGTAAAAATGGGACTCGGGCACCCCATGGTGGAGCACTGGGGCATATAAACCCATTATACAGATTCTCTTGTAGTTTTTTTAAGCTCCCCAAGCTCCAAAAAATCCATTATATACTGAGTCTTGGATATTAGAAATTCCTGAGGTGTATGATCAATTGATAATTCCACATCTCTTCTAGGAGGAAGACCGGTAAATTACTCAGGAAACACATCAGTGAATTCCCTAACAATTAGAATATCTTCCAGGATGGATGATTCTATATACTCAATCATCTGAGCTAGATATGTATGCTGGTATGGCAGTAATATCCATGATTGAGAAGATGGTGCTAAATAATATTCATCTACCTGCTTGAACATGTTTAGAATGGGGTGTCGATTATCCATATGGAGAGTGATATCCGACTAACAGAAATTTATATTGGATATATATTGGGAAATCCAAAAAATTCATGAATTGCATAGAATTCCACAAGAGGGAGTATGAAAAGGTTTTATAGGTAGTTAAATACATAGATTATGACAAGGGAGGTGATAAATTCAAGGGTTGCAATGGTTTCCCCATTTTCCAAACTCACCAGCATCTTTACTTCCATGATTTGCGGTGGTGTTTGGAGTTTTCAAATAAACTTTTGAGATATAAAAGTATGCATTGAACCATAATAAAAAAGTACATTCACTATTCTTGAAAAAATAACTAGTGTAACTATCACCACATTTTTTTCAGGGTTCACTTTGGCAGTAGTGATGGAAAAATCTCTCCCTTTCTATCATTGAGGCACTTGTTTGCCTCTGAAAACCCTTGGAATAGGGAAATGATTTTTAAGGTGCCCATGTTATTTGAATTTGAAGAAATGAACAATGATTTGAGAGTTAAGTGAATTGTTCCTCCACTTTGTAGCAGCTGCAGGTATTTCTTGCTGATAGTTAATAGTCAGGTGTCCTTATCTTCCACACCTAGAGCATTTCTTCATCCCCTTTAGGCAATTTCTTGGGATCTTCATTTCTCACCGTTGGAAAGTGGGGTGATGTATTTTCTTAGCACTGTTGGATATATCCATCAGACCTCTAGAATGTATTTCCACCTTACACTTATTTTCCCCATGATACCCCTAATATTCGAAAATCTAAATTTCAACCATGAGGGCACATTAGACAATTCCCTCATATCTATCGAATTCACATGTCGCCAAACATTCCACATGATAGGTTTAAGCCCACCAAATAACCAGTCAACCTTGCATTCGGGGGTAAAGAAAAATCTATAGGAGTATTGGGAAATCCTTTTGATGTTTTCATCATAATCTATGATGGATTCGTCATATGTTTCTTTGAGGTTAATGAATCCACTTTCAATCATATGTTGAAGGGTGCGTAGAAAATATTTATCAAAATACATTTTATAGAAATATTTTATTACAACGCCTCGATATCCTCCTCAGGAATCGTAGTTTTTATCAATTTACACATTTGATCAGCTTCACCCTCAATATGATAAGTAGCCACAAGAACCTTCTCTTGTTTAGAACATTGAAGGATAGAGAAGATTATTTCAATGGAGTATATATATTTTTCGGTGATTGAGGGATCAGATGATCAATTAAAATTTGGTGACCTTTGTATCATGGAGCTGTAGATTGAAAACTTTTCTTTATTGGGGGGGGGGGGGATGTTGAACATTCCTCTTGACCCAAGTTTCTATTCAAATAATGACTTTACTGAGTGGGAATCGTGACATTGTTCGTGATTCCTGCTCCCATCATTTTGAGGATCTCATTAGAACATTCATCGAATTAATCTTCACATCGGTTGTTAGCCCTTGTCCTTATATTACCATCCATATTCTAGAATAAAAGGAAATTTTAGGGGTAACACATAATGGGTAACCCAAGGAAAAAATATATTACTTATAAATTACTTTTATTCTATAACATTGGAATATATAGGCTTTAATACATGTTATTCATGATCTACATTCTAACATATATTCATTGAGGCATTTTTTTAATTACCATAATAAGTGTTCATAATATGCTTGTGAATTTACCAAAGCATATCCCCAGAGAATGCCGTATCCAATATTGCAGAAAGGCCCATTGTCGTGTACCTGGATACCCTAAGTCAAGCCCGAAACACCTTTTCGGTGTTTTCACTCCTAGCTATATATAAGCCAGAGCCTCCTCTACCTGCTCGTATCCAAACAAGGATGTATTTGATTGATAATCCACTTAATCAATACTCACCAAATTTAGGGATGTTTTTATTGAACTTAGTCTAATACCTATGTCTTTACTAGGGGTTTCTAATCCTATTACCAAAAAATAATCTTGTCTTCTAACACCAACTATAACAAAAATTCTATTTATTACAAAGATGAACATTATTTAATAAATAGACATCACTTGAATAAAAATATAAGATTGAGAAATATAGTGTCATTGGGTCTCAGGTTCATTACAAAACAACTTGAATCATTAAATACAATATATTTATTTAAAACATCCTTTACATGACCACAACATTCCCTCGTACTCAGCATTGCATGGGATAACATGAGGACATACATAAGAAAATAGTGACATGGAAATCCTTGAAAATGAATAAGCATGGAATTTCTTGGGGAATAAATTACATGTTAGAAAATATAAATTTCATTGGAGGCTAAGAGAAACATGAAAATCAATGCATGATAATCCATGATAATCATAGCATGGAGATTTGGCAATAACACTTAACATGGAATTTGCATGATCCAAGGCTCATTGCACATAGAGCATGAGTAAACCCTCCATGAACATGAATCATGAGTAATCCCTCATTTTACTTAATTTAGAATGATTAAAAAAACATTTTACAGGATGTATCATGATACCATACTTTACCCAATGCATCATAGAGCTATCAGGGTGCACCCTTCTTAAACATTTATTTTCATGTATAAGATTTCCACATGGATAAAAAAACATAGATTAATAAAACATCATCATTTATTCAATGATAATGGAATGTAGAAATAATAAATGAAACTATATAACCAATCATTAAATGTACAAGAAGGTTAATACCCTTGATAGAGATATGGGCATGTTATTCATTACACTATGACATTGGCTTGGAAAAACGTGGTGCAATTTCGGTAGCATAATGGTGTCACATAAGAATTACTAAAATTGGTTGAAGAGAGATAAATTGGTGTCTCTTATTATTTTTATTAAATGGATAGTAAAGGTTCCATAGAGATTCATGTACCAACAATTTTAATGGAATTTAGATTAGTGATACAAAATAATTGCAAGAATTTAAAATAGGAGAGAGAATTTACTTATAGAATTTCGGCATGGTAACAGTTGTAAATGGAATGAATTAATTTGATATAATGAGTTATACCATCATCAAAACAAAAATGTGGAAGTATGGGGGAGTTTTGGAACCATAACCCGACATTTTTTGTTGAATATGAAAGGGCATAACTACTTAATGAATATTGGACAAAATTATGAATGGAAGAAATCCCTTACATGGATGTGTGACTAAAATGTCATGGGAGAGGATTGAGAGAGTCTTCTTGGGAGATTGTGGAGAATTTAGAGGGTTATAGAGTGATTAATTAAGTTGATGGATGATCTCAAAAGGCATTGACTAAAGAAGAAGTGGGATCTAGGGTCTGTTTATATATGAAATGAGAAGGAATTCATTATTATTTATTTTTGGGACACCACACATTAAACTAATCAAAACCACAAACGACCTCATGTTTTTTCTCACATGTTTTTTTTGAAAGGGGAGTGGGAAACAATGTTTTATTTGGAAAATGGCAGAACTTTTTAAAATAATAGTTTTTTTATGTGGATGTTTGTCACACTCTCAAGGATAACAATTTAAAAAGACAAAATGTTTTATACATCTTGAAGGTTCCACTAATTATTTGTTATTTAAA
Source organism: Viscum album (assembly GCA_963277665.1). Classification (NCBI taxonomy): domain Eukaryota; kingdom Viridiplantae; phylum Streptophyta; class Magnoliopsida; order Santalales; family Viscaceae; genus Viscum; species Viscum album. Next base: position 20,413,629 of record OY728120.1, on the reverse strand, counting down.
TAAAAAAACCTAAAATCACATTATATTAATAGAAAAATCATATTGGACTAACATAATGTCTATAATATTTTATTACATCACTATTTGGTCATTATGATGTCATAAAACACATTATATATTTAAACAGTATTTAATTTTTACCCAAAAATTTTACTATCATAGAAAATTATGAAAAAATAAACATTGGATAATTGTAATGCTCGGATTTATAAAATAATATTAATTTTATCTAAGTAATTTACTAAATTTTTGAATTTTTACTTTTAATATAAAAATAGACATTTACCAAATATTCATGTGTATTTACAGAAACATATTTCAATCCTTAATAAAAATTTCAATTTCATTAAAAAATTTATATAGTCATTTATATTTAATAAAGAAAATTTAGTAATAATATTATTATTTTATTTAAATATTATTTAAAACAGAAATCCATTAATTCATCAATATTGATTTCATAGATAAAAATTAACTAAAGAACTATTTTCACATTAAAAACTATTTACAAAGTAAAAAAAATGATTGTATATTCATTGTTATATACAAAAATTATTTACAAAATGATTTTTCTATGGATTATTACATAACCCCTTAAAACAACCACATAAGGCATTAGGTTAGGTTGGGAAATGGTGACAAACTCTTGGGGTAGTTCGGATAACTTTTCTCTGGTGGTAATCTCTATCAACATTCACTTCTCCCATAGACCGTTTCATTGAGATTAATATGTTAAATCATGGATTGGGCTTTGTCAAGAGAAAATCCCAATAATGCCACCTCCATTCCAAGATCTAAGAAGTGGGATTCATATAGGGCTAGTTTACAAGATGAGGCCATCACTTTTTTTGCTGGAGTAAATTGGATTTGTTAAAGCCCTATATTTCTACTATTAGTGTAATCAATGTTCAACGACTATAATAGAAACGATCACAATTGTACGAAATATTTTAAAATCCAAAACATAAAACTAAATAAGTTCATACATTTTACATAACCATACGAAATAATTTATATAGAAAATAAGGAATTTTCATTAATAATTGTTTGTGTCATTAAAATATATAGGAGATGGTGGTGTGGGTGATGTTTTTGAGGAATTAAGTGAATTATTAGAATCATTGACATACACCACATATAGTTTGAAGAAAACATGTTGCATTGACACCTTCCACTATGGATAGGGCTTATATGTATCGAAAAGTATCCCAAAGTGTATACCATGTCACATGCCCTATGATATAGAGCTCTAAATATGATGTGTTCCCTTTGTGATATATGAGTAAAAACACATCGAGGTACATGGGAATTCCTAGATTAAATGAGAATATCTAGGGTACTTGAGGATGATTAGTATACATGGGAACAACTAGTGTACATGGGCATCATAGTAGTGAATGCGTGTGACTAAAAGAAAATGGGTGAAATCATGGACTTAGGTAAGTCCAGGATTAGGAGTAAATATTATGTATTCCCTATACATATTATGTACTCCTTCTAGGGATGGTTTATACCCCAATTCTCTTCTATCTAAAAGTTTATTTGTGGGGTAAATTCACATGGTCCAACAATATGATGGTATATTTTGTAATCTCATCATGATCATAGGATGAGTGATCCCATATATGGGTTAGTTATTGATAATGTCAGGTATCCATCTCCAAGGTCTAGGGAGTGATCATCTATCATTATTCTCTTTGTTAGGTTAGGTACCGTTACTTACTTATAGAGAATTTGAACCCCATCCTAGTGGGGCACTCTGGGTAGGGTTATGTATCCCCCATTGGCCTTACGCTTGATCTCCAATTTTTGTATCACCATCTTTTGTATCATATTCATGTAAATGGACATTAAGAATGACCTCTTATATGAGCACATCTGGTAATAGGATGACCCAAGGAGTGAGTTATCCAAAAAACTGTTACATTGAATCCCCATGTATAGTTCTGAACTAGAAATATATAAATGATTATTCATGATAATTGATTACTATCTTTAGTATAGCTGGGTTAATGTTATTCATTTTAATGGGAATAAAATATTTAATTATTTATGTTTTCTGATTTATGGGTGTCTTATTTGGTTTTTTTATATTCACCCCTACATGGCCCTTTCATATATGTATTATGTCTTATACAGATGATATACCCTTTGATATTGTCCATGGAGTACCGCAAGTAGCTATAGCCTAATTTTTTTATATAGACCATTATCAATACCATGAATTTTATATTGAAAGAAGTCCCCTCCTAACTATCAGGTCAGACTCTGTTACAGTTTTTGTGGGATTTTACCTAACCATTTTTATTTATTATTTAGGTATCATACATTCTTGTGGGAGTTAGTTGTATGCATTAATCATGATTTCAGTTTTTGCTTTCTTGTGTTATATAATTGTTTAGAAATGATTGTTTGTGTGTGTGGATACCTTAGGATATAGATTCAAATGATTTTGATTTTTCTACTCAATGCTATTTACCAGCCATTATCCTATTGAATATAGGATGTTGGGGTCACACTTAACTTAACACCATCTAGGTGGGCCTCATTAGGTTTGGTCATTCCAATTGTAAAACACACACATTTTTCAAACTCTATTGAAATGAGGAAGTATGATATTTATATAAATTTAATTTCAAAATTGACATTGTGTGGCATACACTACAACTTGGAATGAAGCACATATCTTCTATTAAATCTGTACTTTATTTATCTACCTAAATGTTCCTTTTTGATGTACAAAATTATTTATTTGGACCTACACAAGTTGTAACTATATATATTAAATATTAATATTTTAAATTATTAATGATTATAAAAATATATACATGGGTTTATTTCTATGACCACAAAAATAAATCTTGTAAATAATTTATAAAATAAAAAAAATTTAAAAGTAAAATAGTTGACAAGGTCATATCCACTTGGAAAGATCATGGGGTAGTGTATGAATGTAAATATTTCCAGGAAATATTTAATTTGCAAAGTTATAATCATTATAATTTCATATATTTGACACCCCATGATTTTTTTTATTGAAAGTTGGAATGAAAATATATAAATGATTGAAATAACTCTCATGAATAAATTTTATCTCCCTAAATATTTTTGGGATGATATAGTTACTAAAACTTCTTATACCTTGAATCTTGTATTCATAAAACCCATCCTCAAGATGACCACCCTACAAGATATATAATAAAAAAAACAAAACATTCATATATTATAATGTGTCTTCATGTACGGTATGTATTCATAACTCATAATACAAATAATGTAATTTTGACCCCAAATCCAAAGAATATATTTCTACTGGGTATTTTAAAATAGGTAAGATATATAATATATTCTATTAGTGGACTAAAACTATAAAGTGAAAAAGTTAACATAAAATATGATTGCAATTTCTCTAAAACTCCACACAAAATTATTTATAATGAGGATAACCTAGACATATAACCCTTCAATAAACTTCAACCTTCTTTGTAAATTTAATTTGGGAATGAACTACCATCAATCCCTCTACAAAATGCATGTTTAATGTTTCATTATAATCCATTATAGAAAATCATCAATGTTAAGTAAGATGGTACATTAACTAGAAGGATGGATTTAGGTGAGGTGGAACATCATTTGTTTTCTTCAATCCTAGAACCCATATATATTGATGATATCATTAAAAATGATCCTTGGGTACTTGTAATGAAAGAATAGTTGAACCAATTTTAAAGGAGTAATGTATCGAATATTTTTGAATGACACAATGATAATATGATACTTGATAAAAAAGGACTTTTAGGGACCCATTATTTTATAATTGAAAATGGAACTTCGAAAAATGTTATTATCATTGCTAGAGACTAAAATCACGAATAAGGAATTGATTACGACGTGACATTGAAACAAGTAATAATTATTTTTTCCATTAGAATTTAATTTTCCTTCACTGCCTATTTAAATTTTATTGATGTTGAAATGGATATAAAGAGTTATATTTTGAAAATTTTATTGTAATTTTTTGATTGAGATAATTGATTTGGTATAAATTTCAAAAACAATATTTTTTAAGTTCCATTAATTCAGAATTTCTCACTCAATATAATGGGTGGTTTTATAAAATTCCTATTATATAACAATATATTTATAATAAATTAAAGAAACAAATATCCAAACAGAATGAAGTTAGTAAAAAATGAAATTAATTATGGAGGATTTTTTTCCTGAGATTTTAAACTGACGAAATCATGGTCGTAAAAATATAATTTTGATACACTATTATATTTTTCTTGTCAAAACTCCCCCTCCATTTTTTAGTTTTTATTACCCCACACCAAGAAATATGAATCTGGGGTTCTACTTTTCATAAATATGTCTCAATTAATACTTCATCAGGAAATTATTTCTATTTTAAACTCCAATATATGATTGACTTAAAAAGTAAAGTGAATTTTATGTGATAACAAGTATGTTCAACAAAACAATAATGAAAATGGGGAGACCAGTCACCACAATTGAATTTAACACTATTTAAATTCAATGAATAGAAGATTGAAAAAAAAACGTGAAATGAAATAACTTTAGTAAAATTAATCCCCCCCTCGAACAATAGTGAAGACATATCCTAATTCTCATATTCTTTACATTCACACAGACAAAGAAAAATACATGTGAAAATCACGACAATGTTAAAGAGGAGTAAATGTAATATATATTATAATGTTATATGTTTAAAATAGGAAATATAAAGCCTACCAATCTTCTAAAAATGGTCAAATAAAATGGAAAACACAATAAATTATAGGGATGATACAATTTTATAGGAAAAATGGGTATCTAGATTTTCAACCAATTCCAACCATAAAAAATTTTCATGTGTTCGGGGTAGAAAAGGGTACTTTTGTAAATGTTTTCTTGTTACAAGTTTTTTCTATGTATTTATTATTTATCCAGAATAGGTTTTATTTAGTTTATATGTGAATCCAATGTTGTGAGTAGATCATTAGTAAAATTATCTATATTCATGAGACTCTTTCAATTCCCCTATAATTTCTAATGAAATTATGACCATGATTTATTCATAATTTTTATATTATATTGGATGTGAAGTTGTTTCTTAGATTTTCTCTATCTTCATGTAAAATAATTCCTTCATTGAATTATTTACATGTAATGTATGATTACATCTTCAAACATAACCAACATGGGACAGAATCCATGGACAATATTGTTATATATTTTAGAAGCTCATGATTTTGGATTCAATTCATAATACTAGTTAATGCGACATATCCTACAAATCATGTAATGATTCAAAAAATGAATTTCCCATTTTTTATAAGTTCATGAATTTTTTTCCCAAAATATGAAATTGATTTAAAATACATAAACATTTAAAATTAATCTAATTTCTTATTTGGAATAAATTATTTACTAAAACCAAAAATTGTGATAGTTACACATAAGATAAAACATTATTGGAGCTAAAATAATTTAATTATATAAAAATTTTTTATTTTACTTTTTCATCAAAAAACATCACTATTTTCTATATTCCTACTATCTGAATCATGATTTTATGTAATATATGGCTATTTATGCTTTAAAACATACGTCTAGGGATTCTTATGAGTGGTAAAAAAAATCATGGTATAAAATGATTTTTAATGTTGTAAAACATTATTTTGTGTTGATTTTGAAACATATTTAATTTATTTATTAATTTCCAAATAGTATGTAAATGGTGTTATTTTTTGATATATAAAAAATCTCATAGTATATGTCTTTAATATTTAATGAGAAAAGAATATAATATGAGTTTTAGGGGATAATTATTTACTCTAATTTATTTTTTATATTTCAAAATAAAATTTTTATTTTTAAATCAATGGGAAATTAAAAAAATTAATACAAATGATTTTTTTAATTTATCATATAAAAAATAAGTACACCCCTTGAAACAAATTTTAAGAAATCATTTATTGAAAATGGTAAATATGTTGACAATAAGAATTTTATTGGTAGGATTAGGAGTCTTCTTTACCATTTCATGAAGTAGATGGACATATTGTTCGGTATTTTTCTATGTGATCATTTTCAAGACAATCATAATTTGTGTAATTTAAAATATCTAAAAATAATTTTCAAATATATAATAGGTTCAAAATCCTATAAGTTTGATTATCCAAAAAATAGTTCATTCAATCATACTATCTTTCAGATTTCAATTTTGGAGGATACCAATTAGAATTGAAAAGTACATGTAGGATTGATTATATTCCTAGAAAATCATTATTATCATGGATTTGAAGGAATCAAAACATTATTTCATTTTTTATGGTTGAAGTAGAATATATACCGATTTTGTTTACATCCAAATTATTTGGAAGAAAACCACTATCTTATTTTATTGGCTAACATACAACATTATTCTAATAAAATTTGATAACACTTGTGTAATTGGTATTTTAAGGAATCCCATTCAATACTGACACACTATGAACATTGATCTTGGGAATAAAATTTTTAGAGTTCACTATTGAATAGTAGGTATCATTTCAGAATTTATTATCATGGATCTTCAATTGGAAAATGTTTCAAAATATCCCAATAGATAGAAAATTATTATTATATTATAGAGGATTTTTGTATAATACTCTTACAACTCATAATTTTGACATAGAATGAATCCATATTATCTATTTCATAATTCATTGAAAATATTTTTATCATATCTTTAAAATTATTTAACATATTTTATGGGAATTGTTTTTGAAAAGAAGGAGTTCACATTTAAAATACACTATGACTTATCATTTCAAATTAATTCAAGCAGATAAGAGTATTTTGGGGAATTATTTAATTAATTAATATATATATATTTAATATTTAATGATATTTATCTATTTTTTAATTATATTTCTTATATAATTATATTATATTAATTTTTTAATGTTTTAAAAAATGATAGATCGTACATATCATTGGAAATGTGTTTATTTATTGATTTTAAGGGGGAATTGACTTTTATTTAAATTTGATTTATTTTTATGATAATTCTATTTCATTAATTAATTATAATACTTTGGTATATTTTTTCATTAATTTTAAATAATGTGTGTATTTATTATTATTCTTTGAATGATAGAGTCTACATTTACATTAAAAAATATTATAGAAAATCCTTGTTATTAAAATTCATAATATTTTCATTGGGGGATAATATGTTATCTATATTTTTTAATGATGTTTATATAATATTTATCATAGCGTTGTTTTGATATTTTGTTAATAAAAAAGGGAAATAATTTTATCAATGAAATATTTTGTCTAGAGGTGTGTGGGATTGAATTTTACTATTTTATTTATTCAAATCATATTAAAATATTCTCGATTTTAAGTCTTTTTAATTATCCTAGTAAAATTTTTATATTGTGGAAAATTTATTTTGATCTTTTATGATTTCTTCGGAATCTAAATTTTTTAGTATTTAAATTCAAATTTATTATTATTTTTAAATTTATTATGAAATATTGAAATTAGTTTCAAAATTTTATAGAATATTTATTTTATTTTATTTCCTTTTATTATTACATTTTATATCATGAGTTTTAGATCACTAAATAGAGGTGATTCATGTAACACATACTCTTTTAGAAGATATAATGATCACAAACACCATTTATGGTTTTAACCATTTGATTTGATAATATTTACGTTTTATTATTTGAAATAAAGTTATGAATTCAAAAACTAAATTGAATGGTTGAAGAGGATTTCATTTGGCCATTTTGATGTCCCTCACTGCATAAACACACAGACTATTCAAATCTCATCATAGTCCATACAATTTTAAAAATAAAAGAATCAACAGAAAACCTCATCCACTATCTACATAGATTATCACCACAGGTTACCTAGTGTTGCACCACTGGCTAGCTAGTGATGAAGGTAATTGAAAATTCTCACTACTTTTCCCACTATCCTGCCAATAAAAAAGAACACCACACAGACCTATTGGTATATCATAGGGGGTAGCAGTTGGAATTTTTCAATATATTCAATCTAGCTATTATGGGAAGTCCCCTCCAGACACTCTTACATCCTAATGGATCTTCCGTATTCACAACACCTCTAAAAACTTTACGGGATCTCTGGACACTATAAATATACCCCAAAAAATTTATATACACTTTTGTTACTATTGTGTCCTTACATGGTCTCTATTGTTTATTCTATTATTATATTCAACCTCTTTATCACTTTACTCTATCTATTACTCTAATTTTTTTCATTTCATTTTTATTGATAATAAAAAGTGTGTGGTAAACTGTTTGTAATACAAAAACCACTAATTATTTTTTTTCTTCGGTACTCACTTCCAAAAAAGTGGGTATTTTTACATTTCTTGAAATATCCTACAAAAATGTGGCTTAATTAGTATTGGTTTTTTATACATCTAATTTAAAAACATGGTTGATTTTGGGTCTTCTCTATAGTTAAAGACTAGGTGTGGTTGAATCCTTAAGACCTATAGGGGATGAGATGTGGAAACTCATATTTAGTATTGCTGAAACTATTTTATCAATTAATTTTTTCATTTATTTTATTCTATTTTGATTTATATTTTAAATTTCATTGATCATTTCAATTTAACAATTCATTTTATTGTAATTTTTAAATGGTAATTAACCCCACATCCACTTTCCATACTACTCAAAACAAAAAATTTAATTAGTATTTTATATTTCCAAAAAACATAATTACAACAAAAATATCTTATTTATTCATTTCATCCATATTCATTACCATCCATGTATCAGGTGAAGAAAATGAATTATTCCATTCATGTAATTTGTAATCTAACCATAACACATTCAATATTCATAATTTCTAATGTATGTGAGGACAGTAAATAAGGGTTATTTCATCATCATAATAACATTTTCATATAATAATGACTATATTTTCATCCTATTTGGATGGTATAATGGATGTGGATGTGATGGAATCATGATGAAACATGAAAGAACATGGTTAAGAAATTACCTCTTCCATGAATATCCTCATTTAGACAAATCATAATGTATAATTATATTGATCATAGGGAGTGATAAAAAACTCATTAACATGGGATTAATAATTATGGAAGGTGTTTTCTAGATCCATGTTGAGATAAGATTATATTTCTTTTAGGGTTGGTGGGTTTGTGAATGGGTTCCTTTTATAAATGGGAGTTTTTTTAATATAACTTACTTAAGGTAAAAATGGATTTTTTATTTAATAAAATTGGATTGAAAATTATTAATTATAGGAGATATGATATAGTATTAATGAGAAATTTCTCAAACAAGTTTTTAGAGATGTTAGTTTTATGATATTTTGGGACTTTATCTATTAATATAATATTATCACCACTTTTTAACATTTAATTTTGTAAAAAATAGACCAGGGTTACCCTCAACCCTATCAGCTGACCTAATCCATCACATACCTCAAGGGGGTTGTCGATCTCCATGTGTTGTCAACAAGCACCTGAGCATCAAAAAAAAAACCAAAAAAAGGGATCGATTTCTCTAAACCTATGCAACCATTTGATATATATATATATATATATATTACATGAACCTACAATGCATGAAAAACAAGATATATATTCCATAACTATAAGATAATAGCATAAAAAAAGAGTATAATATTTTTTAAAAACTCAAAGACACATCCAACAAAAAATGACTAAAAACCAAATAGCTACTCAAAATGATAGTAGGGACAGACTCCCATTATCACACCTCAATCTACCCAATCATCAATGTTGAACCTCACTGCCTCACTATGGCATCCTTCCATTCCATACACTAGATGAAAAAAGAGTGTTTATGAACCACCAAAGAGGTGAAAATTGTGTGAGATAATATGTTCAATAGGATCCCACCTAGGTGTTCCATAACCAGTATTTGTATTAAAATCCATGTATCCTCATTTTAAATATATCATGGAATGATAAGCTGTAAAGAGGTTTAATATAAAACACAATAAACATTTACCTTTTTTCAAATCTATCAAACAAACGCTATTAAATAAATTTCAAAGAAGATTTTCCATATCATTTTCCACAAGTATAAAAATTAATATCAAGGATAACTCAGAAACCCATGCAATAAAAAAAATGAATCACAATTATCACAACACCATAGAATACTATAGTTCAAGGATACTTACAAATCGTACCATAATAATCAAGGGGATTAATTTTTATCCTAGAACAATGGGCCTATGATGTAGATCAATACATCATGATTTACCCCCACCCCAAATGTCAATATCTGTCCCCTAGAACTATGGGCCGGGGAAACAAAGAAATTACCCAAGGAAACCCACCATGATAATCAAAAATCAATTGACAAAGGCCCAATGATAAAACGTTCACCTAGGTACCCTTGTTAACCCATGTTATGTTTTTCAAAATTCATTTCAATGTTTTGAAAACCATTTCAAAACCATTTCATAATTCATTTAAATTCTATGAAAATAACCCTTTATCATTCAATTTCTCAATAACTACATTAAATATTTTTCAATTAACAACCGTTCATAACAAAGAAAAAATAATCAGGACGACTTTAATATCCAAAATAATTTAAAAATAAAAACAATCAATTTCATCAACTTAACTAGATATGGATCCACCTACCTCAAATCTCAGGTTGCATGTGCCCATAATGGAATCCAAAAAATCAATGAAACAAAAAAATATAAATGATGGTCCATGTATCAAATATTCATCATGATTGCTTAAAATTATAAGACAAGGGGTCGATGAATGAGAGGAAACCCACATACCTCAAAGACGAATGCTCATCATACCATGAACAATGGAATAAAAGGCCTTTATAATGAGATCACACATCAAATCTTGGAAAAAACAAGATTAGTAACCTACCATAGACCAATAGACCCAAAAGACAACAACCAATAGGGATACTACGATCAATAGAAATGAATAAAAGAAATATTTACTCACCTGAAGATACACACCACAACAGAAATAGAGATTGTTTACTGAAGGGATCGATCTATAAGGGGATGATTCACTCAAATATGCCCTATAACTAACTTAGTTCAATATCCATGAAGATCTAGTGATGGAACTAAAATAAAATATCCACAAGCTATTTTTAAAAACTATACACGGGTCGTTACACAAAGTGTAACCTATTCACACTATGGATAATCCCCACACAATCCACCTAAACTGAAAAACTAATTAGCTATATTAAAAACTGACATTTTTACAAGTCTCATCATGTTAGTCATGGGAACAATATGTAACCTCTCATTGACCGAATTTATCTTTCATGACAAACATATTGAAAACATTACACTGCATGTATCCTAGTTACATGACATGTAACTACATTTCAGCCTATAGAAATGAACTATTTTTAGTTAATGTCCTAACATTATTGACTTCACCATTACAGGTATCATCCTAATCTCAATGTAGGTGAAAACCATGAATGTATAAGGGTGTACAAGATAAAATGGTAATATTATTTTATAAACTCTCAAACAAAAAGACCTTCCATCCCTGAGAATTCATACGGAAGATGTAATCCCTGGAATGAGAAGAGGCCATTGCTCCCTCATCAACAATTTATGTTTCAATGTCACAGGATAATCTGATCCTTGAATCCATAGAACTATGACCAATGGAATCAACTTCTCACAAAAGACATTAACAAGAGATTCAATGATCTCAACCAATTTCTCTAGAATATAAGCATCTAGCCATATCACAATTTCATATAAAAACCTAACATGAGTGGTATGAAGGTGATATTTTCTAAGGTGGGATATTTATAAAACATCATGAATAACTATAAAATTAACCAGAAATACTAACCTCTATGAAACATTTCTGAGCTAAAACGTGACCTCAAACGATCCATCGTTTCTCGAAGTGTACTATCCCTTATTTCTAATTCAACAATGACCCAACTGAGGAGAAACATTAAAGAAAACCTATTCACCTATTAAAAAAATACAATAATTAATGACTCCGATCAGCATATGTTTTCGATCAACCCCAAACTAGTCATTGATACACATTCAGAATCTTCGTAGACATCTCCTAAAAAGAACTTGGTCTAAAAAAGATACACCTCCCACCACATCCCAAAAATGAGGTGATATACATGGGTTCCATAAAATTCCTCAAAATGAGACGTTTTTAATGATGATGGAGAATTTATGTTATAAAAAACTCACCGAGACCCAAATGAATATCTCGTGAATATAAAAAATGAAGGACTCAGTAGTGGAGCATATCTTCTAGAGTCTAAATTAGTCTCTCTGTTACCATATTTCTATGGATGGTAGGTTGTTCTCAACATGACCTGAGTTTACATATTCTCTTAGAGACTCTTATGAAATATCAAGGTGAACCAAGGATCCCTATCTAGGAGAATATAATAAAGACTCACATGTAACCTCATAATATCCTGCACATAAAGATTACCTAGATCTTCAAATATATTGGTGTATTTGATATGAATGAAATGAGATGACTTCCCCAACAGATCAAAAACCACCTAGATATAATTCATCCTCAATGTGTCCATGGTAATAAATAAAATCCATTGATACGCCATCCCATTTTCAAACCTTCAAAAGAAGTGGATAAATAAACCAAGAAGGTTTCAACTGCTCTACCTTTATCTATTGGAAGGTGTAATAGAGGGACACAAACATCATGATTTCACGCTTCTTACCAATCCACTTGAATCCCTTAATCATATCATAATACATATTCATAGCTCATGGATGTATAGACAATGAATAATTGTGATAATCGAACAAGACTAAACTCCTCAAAAATGCGAGGTCAATAATCCTTTCCCCAAAGTGATGAATATTGTATGTCAAGAGATACCAACAAAAAAATATATGACCACCATAATGTCTTTCTCAACTCTTATAAAATTCATCATCCTCCTGCTGACTCTGTAAAATAGACTCTAGTATAGAGGATTATAACTAATTAATTTTAAAAACCATACCAGAAACATCCTCCAGATAATCAGGATATAACTAAGTGAAAATACCCAAAAGGTTCTTCTCTTCCTTCGATTATAGAACAACCAGTGATGGTAAACTCTTTTAATTAGTGACTATAACATTGTTTACCTTCCCTAATGTGTAGGTGATATCTATGTAAAACATCTGTAGGTATTCTACAAATCTTCCTTGTATAAGAATCATGACTTTCTGAGAAATGATATAACACAAACTATTATGATTAGATATTACTCTGAGCTTCTTCCCAATGAGACGGTGTTGCCAACATTTTAGATCATTGTTGGCTGCAAAATTCTCTAAATCATAATTTGAGAAATTATTCTCTGGAAGTTAATGATAAAAATATCCTACAGCTACCACATAAGTATCCTACATAAGAACGCATCCCAAAAAAGCACCTAAAGCATAAAAAAATACAACATATCCGATACTTTGTTCTAGTAGTATCAAAATAGGAGTTGATGTCGCTATCTTTTTTATTTTATCAAAAGAAGTCTGACACATCACATCTGAGATGAATTTAACAAATTTCCTAGTATGAGATGTAAATGGTGATGCCATATTAGTGTATTCCTTGAGAAACAGTTTGTATTATCTAGAATGATCAGGGATGCTTTGTATATCAATGACATTCAATGGTTACTACATTGAAAAAATAGCCATTATATTCACTGGATAAACTGATAATCCAGGAACAAAAATTATGTAACCCAAGAACATCACTTATTTAATCCAGAAACTATATTAAAAATGTTTCCACAAAAATATCAACTTCTCAAAATATCAAGAACCAAATTCAGATGGTGTTCATTCTCACTCTATGATATTGAATAAATTAGAATACCATCCATTTACACTACCACCAAAGTGTCAAGATATTGATGGAATATTTGATTCATCAATGCCATTAAAACTATAGGATAGTTAGAATGACCAAAAGGAATTAAAATATACTCATAATTTCTATACCTACTCTTGAAGGTTTTATTCGGAATATGAGTCTCTTGAACATTGATCTGATGATAACCTGACCGAAGATCGATCTTTGAAAAACACATTTCCCCTTTAGCTGATCAAATATATTATCCACATGATGAAAATTAAATATTTTCCTAACCATTACCCAGTTAAACATTTGATATACCCCAAATAAACAAATTGTACCATATTCATTAATGGAAAAGTGAAATTGGTATGACTAAAGAAAAATTCGTTGGTGAACGAAACCTTTTTCAAATAGGTCATCTAACTAAATCTTGAGCTCTTTCACCTCCACCGGTGACATAAGATAAAAAGGTGTCGATACTGGCTCAATACCTAGAACTATATAAATCATAAAATCTATATATCTATATGGATAATTAATTGGGAAATAATCTAGGGAAAAGTTAAGAATGTTAAGAATAAAAATGGGAAGATCAACAGTAGAAGAAACATAATCTGGATCGAATGCAACATCAACCAAGAAACACCTGATCTCGGGTTGGGGAGGTCAAACATCACCTATCCTGAGGTACCACTCCCCATAAAACACATGATATCTCCCTTCATTAGTAAGAAATGATTCATGCTGATGATAAAAGTCACCCTTATCATGATGAGCGACCAGACAACACATACTAATGATGATGTAAAATATCTCAAGATCAATAACGATAAATTCTTAAACCCAGTTTATATCAGCTATCATTAAACAAAAAGAAGGACACAAGAACCCCTAATCATTATATATTCCATGAGGTGTTTCTAACTCTATTTTAAATAACATATGTTCAATTAGAAGGATAATATAATCTAAAAAATGTGAATACATAAATGAGTGGGAGGAACTAGTTACAAATAATCTAATTTCTACCTATGACGGAATATAGATAGTACCTCTCACTATTGTTGGAACAAAATCAACATTCATGGTAATCTCATCTATTTGGTGAAAATTCATCACTTATAATGCCTATGGCTGGAGCCTTGTAGACGTTGATGATTCTAACTACAGTGTAATAGCCCTTGGAGCTGATGAACCCTAACCATAACGATGAAGATTCATTGCTTGATAGAACCTTAATAAGTTACCAACAAAACCAAAACTATTGAATGTCCTCACGAGCATAGAACTAGTTTTTTTTGTGTATCCCTTACCAAAATTATAGAAATTCATAGGCATGTTTCCCTTCATAATAGATGATGAAGAGGAGGCTCGCTGTAGATACCCACCTCCACTACTCCGGCGATGATCATTCCACCTCCTCTTCTTCCCCAGCGCACCACTAAAACATCCACCCAATGGAAGAGAAGAGGGGTAAAATCCATCATTTCCACCCATATTAATTTCTTCCTTCATAGATATGTATACCATATCTGCAATGGTTGAGTGATTCAGTATAATCACCTATGATCTGATATGTAGTCGAAAACTATACAACAACATTCGATCCTTAAAATGGTCATTCTTTACCATATCTATGAAAAAATGAACAAGGCCAGCAATACAATTAGATTATGCAGACATCAAACCGTGTCTCTTTTGTAAATACAAGAACTCAATATACTTTTCCAGCATCGATGACTCTGTAAAAAAATGCTTGGAGAATATGGTTTTGAAACCATTCCAATCCACGTCTATATACCCATCTACCTAGACCCTAGAATCCCATCATTGCTTCCAGAACCCCTTGAGTG
The DNA here is from genome assembly GCA_963277665.1 of Viscum album. Classification (NCBI taxonomy): domain Eukaryota; kingdom Viridiplantae; phylum Streptophyta; class Magnoliopsida; order Santalales; family Viscaceae; genus Viscum; species Viscum album. Next base: position 20,397,873 of record OY728120.1, on the reverse strand, counting down.
TGAATGTCTGATAAATTACCCATATGTTCACATGGGTGCCCAAAACTTGGAAGATTTTATTAATATTAAATAGCTAGTCCTCAGCCTCATGAGGATTAGTCATCATTTTAATTGTTGGAGGCATCATGTGTTAGAATTCTTGCTATCCATCTCTCTCACCTCCAACCCCTGGTTGTACCTCAACAACATAATTCTGACTCTTGGTACATATTTATCAATGGCACAAACATCCCATATTATCGTCTCGATGATATTATGATCTAAATGTAGGTTCTCTTGGGAAGCATCAGTTGTACCTTCCTAAGGAACTGAGGGATGAGGTCACCATGTAATAATACTCCAAGTGCTTGTTTTGTTTTCAGAATGACATTAATTTTAGAAGAAAAAACAAGTGACATAATGAAAAAGAGAAAAAAATTAGAAATGGTTTGATACATTATAAAAAAAAATTATATGTCATTTTTGATGCGTCAAAATCTTTCATACCATAATCAGATTCATGGTGTAACCAGTAGGATTCCAAGTGTGTATTTTTAGTTAAAATTGACATAATCTGTTGTAAAAAGACAAGTGACATACTCAAAACCATGAAACACATTCATATTGTTTTTATAATTTATGAAATTAAACAATATGTTATTTTTGGATGTGTGGTAATTTGTGATAACTAAATATAATACATTAATTGATTGGTATAACATGAAGTGTGTCTTTTTAATTATAACTACCATTAATTATAGAAAGAAGACATTTTAAACACTTAAAATAGAGAAAATGAATTCATATTATTATGTTACATAATAAGAATGACCCATAACTCATTTTTGACTTATACGAATCAGACTAACCTCAATATTATTCACTATTTTCCCCATATAACTCAAATTTTTTGTTAAGAGTTTAAAAATTAAAAGTATAGTTCGAAAATTATCAAACTCACTAAAAACAATTAACAAGTTCTTGGATTATCTCAATAATTTCATGAAATGATAAATAATTTGTTTATATAATGTAATTATTATCACATTTAACTAAAACATTATGTGATAATTATGACTCAATGTGTGTGGTACAATTTTGAAATTCATTTTTTTGTAAAAAAATGCGAAATACAGAAAACATAGAAAATTCAATCATATAGTTTTTTATATGTGAAAATAATTCATATGTAATTTTCAATAGGTAGTTAATAATAACACATCAATATGATTCATGGTGTGATTTTTATGACACCATGTGTGTCATTTAATTTTAAATTGACATCATTTTTAGTTAAAAGGCATGTGATATACTCCAAACCAAGTAAATGCATTCAGATTGTTTTGATAATTTTATGTAATGATAAAGGACGAATTTTTTTTTTGTTTAGGAATCATCCACACCTCAAAATAATTCATTTTGTGACTATTATGACTCCATGTCTATCTTTTTATTTATAATTTACATTAAATTTAATAAAAATTAAAGTGAAATACTCAAAATAAAAAAACACACCAATAACGCCTTTTTAATTTTAAAAAATAATCTCTATGTTAAATTATATGTTAACATATTATCTACAGTTTAATCTTCCACACGGTGTGATCGTTATGAATCCAATTAGGTATTTTAATTAAAACAGACAATAATTTTAGTAAAAAACTCATGTGGATTACTAAATGCTGGGAAAATGAATTCCTATTTTTTGAAATATATTAAAACATTTTATGTGTCATTATTGATATATATGAATCATCTGCACCATAATATGACATATGGTTTCTCTAGTATGACTCTAATTGTGTCATTTTATTTAAAATTGACATTAATTTTATTAAAGAAGAAAATTGGCATGCTCAATATAAAGGAAACACATTCAAATTTATTTAAAACATTAGGAAAAATATCTATACGTAATTTTTTTCAAGTAGAAATTTTCTGCTCCTCAATCCAATACATTGTTTCCCTATATGAATCCAATTGTGTCTTTTTATTTTAAATTAACAATAATTTGTGTATAAAAGACTATCGTTACACAGAAAAATAATAAAACACATTATGATTTTGTTGAAAAATTAATAAAATGATATATAAGTCATATTTATTATTTAGAATCATCTTTACATCAATAAAATACATAAGGTTCCTGATATAATTCAAGGTTTGAATTAAAAGTTCAATATTGACATTTTTGTTCAAAAAAGTGTGTCACTCACTGAAAACTAAGAAAATTATAATGGATTTCCAGCTAATTTGGTATAATGATCCATATTTCAATTTTGATGTTTAAGAATTAGTGTCACGCCAAATTGACGCACGATGTGACTAGTATGACTCAATGTACGTTGTTCATGTTTAAAATGACATTTTTTTAAAAAAGATTCGTGACATACTCAGTATTGAGTAAATAGATTGGGATTGAATTGACAATTCTAGAAAATGATGTATACATCATTTTTTACATGTATGAATAATCATCAAATCAATTTGTAACACGATATGATTTTTATGAATTTATGTGTGTATTGTTATTTAAAATTTACACTAATTTTTTTAAAAAGTACAAGTGACATACTCAAACCTTTGAAAATGCATTAAAATGTTTTGAAAATTAAGAAAAATGTTTCATAAGTCATTCCATCCTATAAGAATAAGTTACACATAAATATGTTAAATGATGTGCATGACATGATGATAAGTGTTTGTTATCTGTTTTAAATTGACATTTAAGTTCAAAAATTGACTCTCAATGAAATATGAGAAAACACACTGGGTATGTCTTGATATTGTTGGAAAATTATTCATAAGAAATTTTTTAGGAATTAGTATCATGTCATACCAACACACGATATGACTCATATGACTCTAAGTTCATGTTATTAATATATATGTTCCATTTAAGTTAAAAGTTCACAACACATTACCAGAACCATGAAATTGAGATCATATAGTTTTCCCTTCATTTTATCTTATAAAATTTAATTAATTTAATCATAATTTTTATATTATTATTATTTAGTTAATTCTAAAATATATAAATATCGAAAAAGAATAATAAATGATATTTTCAAAAAATCATCAACAACTCAATGTGATGCATTGTGTTCTTAGTTTGACTCAAAGTTTAGTTTTAAATTTACATCATATATTAAATTTATTTCATTGTAGTATTACTAACATAATCATTTTCTTCTTTTACAGGAGAATTTTTTTCTTAAGATGATGTGGTTTTTTCAGAAATAATGTAAGTGGGGGTCAGTTCCAAATAAAAAGGAACCATAATGTTTTTAAATGTATATGATAATTCATACATACTCTTGTAATAATAAAAACAAATTTTTTATATTTCTATAATATAGTTTTTTTCGTGTATTGGATTTTTAAATGTATTTCATTTAGAATCTGTATTTTACCCTTTTTCACACTTTCTATTAATGTAGTGTACTATAAATTCAATAGAACACTATAGTATAACCCTATATTTGATAGTTTAGATGTATTAATAAATGGTATCTTTATTAGAGCTACTAAATACATTGATAATTTTATCCATTATCAATTCTAAATGTATCACGGATAAAGTAGTCCCTTATTGGTGCTACTGAAAGAACTAATAAAGGACCCCATTATTAATTCCAATAAAAGAGATAAGGAAGGTTCCCCTTATTAAATATTTTAGTAGCACTGATAGTGAACCACCTTTAACATCACACTGAATAACACTGATAAATGACACATTTATTAGTGCTATATAAAAGTGCTAACAAAGGGGGTCCGTTATCATAGCTGATAATGGATCCCTTTATCAGCACATTTTTAGCACTAATAAAGGATCCCATTATCATTACATTTCTTGTGCTGTTGAAATCCAATGACTTTTGATCATGCTTCAATGGTCAGTAGTTATTTTTTACTAAAAATGTCCAATATATGCACAATTAAATCCATGTTTTATAGTAATTCTCAGCGTTCAGTATAATAAAGTAAAACAGTCTTGTATAGATTCAAGGTTTTAAAATAGAAAAAAATATTTCTTTTTGTCATTTTATATAGCCATTATAGAGATTTTTGTGTTCATCACTAATTTTGAGATGTTTTCATATGGTTTAGGGAAGAGTGGTAAAGATGATGGAGACTTAATATGGGGAAAAACATGGATTGGTAAAAAATTATCATAAAATGACATTGGTATTATTATGTAATTGTTTTTCTGATGTCTATAAAACTCCAAGCGTAAAATTTCAATAAATAGTTAAGTGATCCTATATTTCACTTTTATGTTTTTTATGGTCAATATTTAGTCATGTTTATGTGTATCAACATGAGAAAGGAAAAGATTTCATTTTTAGAACATGATCTAGTAGTGCAGTTTTGGGGTTGTAATAATTTTGGAATAAAATTAATATTTTTATTGATCCCAATGAAATATATGTGTTATTAATTAATAAAATTGGGTTTATTTCATTTAAAAAAATCAAAAAATGAAATGAATCGTGTGTACATTTAATTTTATTATATAGAAGAAAATATTGTTTAATAATAATTAAAAACTAAATCTCCCAAATTTTGAACATACGAAACAAAAATCATAATATTATGCAGAAACAAATTATTTAACAGCTTAATTATATATTTGGTTAAGTAAAATATTTTATAACTTTTTAATTAATTCTACGACAATGATTAGGTTATAAACGTTACATTTCTTATAACAATATTATTTTTACTACTCATAAAAAATCATCCTTTAAAAAAAATACCCAAAATTAAGCCATAGTTAATTTTTACAAATTGAAATAAAAAATAAAAATTTTATTTTATCAAATTCAATTTATAAATTTTTTGAATTTATCTTTTATATACATGCATAAAATATTATAAAAAATTATTTTTATTGAAAAATGACTTTTAAAACATTACAGGTTTTTGATATTTTTACATATAAGTTTATAAATAAATTAGAATTTTTATATTTTTTATATAATGATAATTTTATTTATAATAATACTTTAAAATTAATCACTTCCATTTAAGTTGAAAAAAATGAAACATTAAAAATAGTTCCTTGAAAAATATCATTTTTAAAAATTGATTGATATCTCATTGTTTATTTTTCTTCTAATCATTAAATTTAAATAATTATTTGGTAATTGAACACTTTCATTTATTTTATAAAACAATGACATTTTTTTATGAGGAATTAATTAGTAATAGTTAATTAAAATATTTTTCTTTATTTGAGGATTATTCCACTTATAGTTATTTAAGGATTTTTATCATTTTATCCACATTGTAAATTAAAGAATATCATTCATTGAAATATATTATCTCGATAAAATGTATCAATGTTCATTTTAGTTTAGTTATTCGTGTTAAACAAGAAATTTATCTTAGTATTCATAGGAAAATATATACTAATATTTGGGGGAGTGATGGTCGACAACATAATACATTGAATCTTCACAATTTTAATCATCACTAGGTAAGGAAAATAAAAATTTGATAAATAAGAGAGACTTGAACCTATATGTAATTTCTACATATATAACAACCTCAATATCATAAATACTAGAAAACTCAACATTTCTCATATAATATAAATATATTGAGAATATAAATTATCTAAATATTTTTTACCAAATAATCTTCCATTTTAGGGTAAAGGAGTCCATATACATATGTCATTCATAGATTCATTTTCATGATATTTTTCCCAAGAAAATGATAATAAAATTTATAATAATATCTAATAAAATCAATAAAATGTAATAATATAGTACCATATACTATGACACATTTCAAATGAATTAAATAGTTAGTTTCATGCAAACAATTTTATCCTATTATCCTTAATTGTTAGGTATAAAGTTCCTCCTTAATGAATTTTTTACCAAATTTATTTCATAATCCTGCTTCCATTGATATTAGATAATGTTGTTATTGGTGACATGAAATGAAACCTCCTTGTCTAGGTAATTAATATTATATTAACATAGATTTTTCAAATCCATAACAAATATCACATTAAATTTTACCAATAGAATAAGATTTATATCAAAAAGATTTATATTTGAAGAAATCTTAATTTGTGAAGAGTTATATACTTTAGATGTGGTCATCAAAACACCAGGGGTTTTCACTATTAATTCAATATCCTCGAAGGGAATCAAAATTCATAGATAACATTCAAGACATAAAATATTATGAAAAACTAGAACCAAATAAGTCATTTTCATATCTATAATGAATAATAAGTTCTCCATTAACGACATAATTATCATGGTCCAATACAATAGTAAAAATGGTATATGTTATTCATTATTCCAATGGTATTTATGGTTGTTAATGTGTTTATCCTCATTAGGCCGTGACATATGGGACATATTTGATTCATGTAAAAACTCATTGAGTTTAAAGAATTAATGTGTTAGGGGTAAACTTGGTCGGTCTTTTATATATCAATTTCATTTAATATCCTCTTCAGATATTCTTTTTAATTATTAGCATTTTGGGTAGTGCATCAATACATTAATATTATTTGTAAACCTTCCCATAAAATATAAAGTTCTTCTTCCCACATTTTTCACATGTGGGGAACAAGAAATTTATTTTTTCTTTCATAATTATAAAATGAACATCTATAAAACACTATTTTTCTCCTATTTAGTGATTATGGATATTATTTATTGGTTAATATTTTATACAATTACTTAATATATAAGGATAGAAATAACAATATAATTTTTCACTCAATATTTGTCATGTTTGGTTATTCATTAGTTAATTACTTACACATTCACCAATATTATTTTTTTATAAGTTTATCCATAGGCAACTTGTATTTAAATAATTCATTATGGTTTACAGAGAGTTTGTGAATTTCCATTAAATATTCCTTGGGTGTGTCAAACAAGGTGCACAGTAAGGCCTGTTGTCATACACTAGTTCCTGATTAGGTATAACATAATATTTTTGTGGGATTTTTACCCCAATGTTGATTTTTTCTAGATAAACATTCAAATTTATTATCCAGACAATGAGGTATTACAAGGAATCAACTCCCTATATACTTTTACAAAATTCAATGATATTTTCTTATAAATTTCCATATCCATGGAATTATCATTACACATGAACACATAGTTATCATTAATGTTTCATCATCCTAGTATCCAAAGGATAACTTAAATTTTTCTACGATACCAACTATAACAAAAAACTATTTTCATAAATTAACATTAAATAATTATTTTAGAATAATTAATGAATTACATAACATACACCCTTAGAACATAATAATCTTGTTCCTTCGGAAACATGGAATCAGAAAGGCAATAATATAATTAAGCTAAATTATCTCCCACTTATTTTTCATGACTCTAACAAATCTTATAAACATCATACAGAATACAAATCATCATAACCAATTGAAATTAAAAATAAATATAGTGATCTCATAAGATTAATAAGGGTAAACATAGAATATATGTAGCAATAAATAAGGCCATAAGGGTATGTGAACACAATTAAAACATGGGTAGATTTTAAAATACATAAACATTTTCATAAAAATTAATCATGGTATAAATATTGAAACTTCATTAGATATAACTTTTAAGTGAATAAATAGAATAATCCATGAAATCATAACATAGTAATTAAGACATCGAATTATGGAAGTCACATTAGAATATAAAATTATTTCCATAGTATCCACGGAATCATTAGAAATTACATATTAGTATTATTGGTTCAATACCCATATAACCTTGGTATTCATGGTTCAATACCTTATAAATGATAGTAATCAAGGTTTAGTCCCATGACTATCATAGCGGACAAAGTCATATACTGAACACAGTTAACTCCTCGTTCCAACAATGCCTATTTCATGAAATATAAATATTTACCCAACGAAATGGAGGGATATATATGTTCCAACCATATCATAATGAAATCAGATATATGGGTTCCAAATTCTAATAATCAATCATATCATAACACATGAAATGAAATGGGTATCAGAAACATGCCATCATTTCAATCCTATGATAAATAGTTTGGATTCATAATCATTTAATCAATGAATAACTTGTGAAAAATGGGTATTATAAACATATAACCCAGGAAACGAAAACATATATCATAAGAATATAACCCATGAATTGGAAATGGGTTTCGTAAATACCATTCTATCAAAACATAAACCATTCAGTAAAGTAAAATGTATTATAAATTTGCATCATTTCCCATAAAGGCATGTGAAATACCAAAGGATGTCATTTTATAAGGAAAATGAAAAGGGTATATCATTTTGATAACATTTCTTCTGTAAAATATCCTATATTTTTTTTAAAATTTCATTTAAAATGAAAATACTTCTAAAAAATGTTTTCTTTGAAAACCTAAAAAAGAATATTAGAAACATTTTGAAAACATTTTTACCTGAAAATAAATTTAAAAAAGTATAAAGAAATAATTGAAAATTTTTAAAATTTTTAAATTATTTTTGCATGAAATTTATGTTTTAATATTAATTAAAAATTGAATTTATTTTCAAATCATGGTTACTGAAATATATTGATTTCTTACCAAAGTGATAAATCCTATCAGATTTCCATAAAATTATATTATAAATTTATTTAATACCAATGAGTGGGAAATTGGAAAAAATAAAATAATATATCATGAATTACTATGGTATAATAATATTCATGAATTTTATTGAGATATGGATCATAATATTACATCAATTGATGAATAATCTTAAACAATCCTGATTAACGATTAGATTATTGCAAAAAACTTTTACCCCTTGGAAACATTAACTCATTATCCACATGATAGAAAATTGAATTGAATGAATCTTAAAATATAATTATATTAATTATATTAATGACATAACATATAAAATGGAAATATATACATCTCATAATAGAAGATGTGTGAAAAAAACATTTTCCAGAATGATAGAAAATTGAGACAAAATTACTTAACCGATTTTGTATCTTTTTTAACATAATCCCAATAAAATAGAGACCATAAAATGGATATGTAAAAAAATTAAATATAGGGATAATATTAAAAAAATATTTTCAGGGAAAATGTATACACCACAAAAAATAGTTGAGTGGTGTATACGGTATAAATCTCATAGAAATAAAAGTGAGATGAGAAATCCATTACCTTATGTATTGACACACTTTATACTCATAAAAACACCATATATATTAAATTTAATTTAATTATAAATATATTAAATAAAATATTATTATTTATATTATAATCTCTTAATTTTTTATATCTTTATATTACACATTTATTAATAACTCTAGTTCAATGTTACATTTTGAGAAATATTATCTTGGTTTTTTGTACATTTATTGAATAGTTATTCTTCAACCTCATCTATAGATAATTATTTACATATTTAAAGAATATATAAAATGATATAAATGTAATATATATTTATAATATATGTATTATTAATAATCTATAGAATATAGAAATGTGAAATGAAATACACCTTTTTTGGAGACGATATGTTGTACATACACTTGAACGTTGTTTTCGTTATATTATCATTTTTAGTTAAATATGATAAATAAATATATGTATATAATATCATTGAATTTGATTTATTATTTCATATATGTCATATAATTTAACTGAACTAATCCATAACACCTACCATGTAAATCATTAATAAATCATATCACTTTGAGGAGGTGTTAGTCCACACATCCACAAATGAAGTTGTCATGTTTACAACAATGGACTGTTTAATGTTATGTTTTTATAATAATTAAATATGTCAAAATTCCTCATAAATATTATTTATTTCAAATAAAAACACAATTTCCTTGATAATTCAAATCCATTAGAGATTGTAATGGAAAAACAAACAACATCATTTTGTGAGGCGGTAGTTCATCATACACAAGAAGAGTATGTTGTTTACCCATTAGATGGATGTGTGTGTAAGTGTAGATAGAAACCGTATAATAAAACCATATTAGTATATCTATTATAATATTTTGGTTATATAATCATTTAATAATATGATTTTAGGTGGTGTATAATGGAGATAAAATATTGGAGGACGAGCAAGGATGTTACTGCTTCCTTGGGTACCTCGCCTTAGGTTTCACTAAACGACATCCATGGATTGATTTCATTCCAAATATCAGCTTATAATAAAAACCATGGGATTTTTGGAGGAAATTTGGTCAATTATTTTATAATTTAATGTGAATTATATGTGTGAGGATGAGAGGGGATGAGTCCCATTTATAATGGAGGAGTTGTGGTACTCTTGTTAATATAAAAAGTTATACACTATTGAGAGGTCTCCCTTCGGTCATCAACATACAATAATTGATAATATTCTATCCATGTGATGAATTTTTTTATATATGTAAATATGATTTCTTTTATACATGTGTCAAGGTTATTTGGACACTCAATATTAATGAATAATGATTTAGTAAAATACTTTTTTCCTCTATAATTGTAGATAATTTTATTTACTATAACTAATATTTTTGGTTAAAAACTAAGTTGAATATATTTACATTTATAAATTATTATAATACCAAATATATAATATCATTTTACAAATTTTAACCACATAATGGGGAAGAAATAACTATAAAATAATCCAGCAAACATATCATTATAACACATTTTAAAGGGAAAATGATTAAAAGTTTAAAAAGATTTTATATCCAATATCACTATAAAGTTGGTTCAAATAGAATAAATTGAAAACATTGATATAAAATTTATCTAATTAAACCATAAAGCCAAAATAAAATATTATTATATTGTATAAATAAATTGGAAAAATTCATTTTTTAATTAAAGTTCTGTATTTTTCACTATTCATCTAAAAAAGATGTTTTTCAAAAAAATTCCTTAAATTTTCTAAATTGTTTTTTTGAAACAATGAATTAAAATTTAAATATTTTATAAAATTAAATTTCTAATAGTGTCTAAAATTAATTTTATTATTTATCACCGAATACCATAAAAAGTGGTTTATTTTAGAAAAGTGTATTTTTAAACATATAAAGTCTTTACAAAAAACAATATGATTTATTATAAATATGTTTTAATAATATAAACCCATAATATTTAAAAATTAGTTTTAATATTAATAATATAATTTTTAACATCTAGGTTATAACTGTCTAATATAAATAATTATAAAAATATGATGATGTTTCTTTGAAACTCATTATTTTCTGTCTCCCAAGCCATGGCAGTGATGTGTGTGGCTCAACTTTTTAATGGTGTAGAATATAAAGAATGTATAACATGGTGTAACATATTTCCTAAGACACCATAATAAATTATTTTAATTATAAAAAAATTTGAAGGAAATTTTTGGAGTTACATTCTAACCAAGGCTTATGGTTTGTTGACAACAAATACAACCATCAATCATTGGTTTTTTAATCCCCACCATCCACTTTGTGTTTTTAATACCATATTATATAAATTATTTCAATGTGAAAATTTTATCACTAATTTTTATCTCCTCATTATTGATAAAAAAAATTAAATGTTATTTTAGGGGTATGAACTCACTTTTCATCAAAAAATCCTTTCAACTTGTGATTTTCAGTTATGTTGAATTTGTTCAAAGAAGGATAACAACAAAATGTTCACATCATTATGAGACTGATGATAAATGATCCTATGTCTTTGTGGGGTTGTTGATTCAATAATGTCTCCTTATGACATTTACATTCTTCTATGTTTTGAAAATCACAAACAATTTATTGTAAGGAAAATTATACTTTCCAAAAGAATTATCATAATGATGAATATTTTTATTCTTTATGAAAATTTAATCCTGAACTATGTTTCCATTGTTCATTTTATTGTCGCTATAATTATAACTGATTTAATTACTTAGTCGAATTGTTTTTCACATCTAAAATATCTGAATCCTATAAATACTTAGTTATAGAGTATTATTTTTCCATGATCAAAATTCTATGAAATTTAGACTCCGAATTCTATGAAATTCAGATGTCAAATCCTCTAAAATTCAGATGCATAATTATCTGAAATTCAGACTCTGAATTCTCTAAAATTCAGACCCTGAAATTCAGTCACATTATTCTATAAAATTATGACTCTGAATTATCTGAAATTCAGACTCTGAATTCTTCAAAATTCAGACTCCTAATTCTATTAAATCAGGACTCTGAATTCACTATAATTCAGAATCCAAAATGAAAAAAATTTAGACTCTGATTTTTTTGAAATTTAGACTCCGAATTATCAGAAATTCAGACTCTGAATTATATGATTTTGAGACACTGAATTCCTTGAAATTTAGACTAAAAATCCTCTAAAATTTAGTCTCAAAATTCACGGATGTTCAGACTCAGAATTATATGATGATCAGACTCCTAATTTAATTGAATTCAGATTCCAAATTCCATTGAATTCAGACACCGAAGTCCCCAGAAATTAAACTCTAAATTCCTCATAATTCAGTCTCTGAATTCATCCGAATTTAGACTCTGAATTCCTCAGAATCTAGACTGTGAAATTTTTGGAATACAGAATCTAAATATCCATGAGTTATAGTCTCTAAATATTTATTTGGTTAGTATCCGAACGTTATTTTTTATTAGTCTCCGAAAATTATATTTGTTCAAGAAACCTTATTTTTATTGCACTTGTTATAGTTATGAAATGATGTCATACAATCTATTTCTAACTAGCTATTGATTGAGTGACATGTGTACAAGTCCATCAGATATTCAAGGAAAAATATAATCATTTCAAGAGGGAGATGACCATTGGAGAAGTGCCTATAAATAGGAGATAATTTGATTAAGCTCAAGACCCGTTGATCAATCTAGATATTTCATGATGCTGATGTGATTTCTAGAGAGATACTCTCATGCTCTGTGTTGTTTTGACATCTTATTCAGATTTTTTCATGTGAATCCAATTTGTTCTGTGTACAATCGAGGAAATATAGAGATAGGAACACAGAGGTACCAAATACCATAATGTCTGAGGACTTCCAAGTATTGAAAGATAGAGGATCATACTATCTTAAAGTTATGTGGCTTGCAGGGATAACAAGATTTATTTGGATATTCCTATGGAACGCTCTCTCTGGTGTGGGTAAGATAGACTTTCATGAAAGCATAAATCATGGTACCTTTATCCAAGGCTATTGGACACCCTTATCATTGGGGTTAAACATTTCATCCTTCTTACATGTTTGGTTTCAAGTTTATTTCCGCTTAATTTTGACAAAGAAAGAAATTATAAACTTTTTATACTTTCTTGATATTTAATATAATATGATATGTAAGATTATATAAGCTTTATGGCAGAATATTTTCCTTGTAATCTTTCCTTAAGATTCAATTTTAGAATTATATTTCTTGAACCTATGATGTCTGTAGAAAAAAAATAGTTATTGTGAATTTACCATGTTTGACTTTTTAAACATAGTTTTTCATAATGTTAAAAACGATTTTTTTTTTAAATTTACAACTCACCCCCTCTTGTAATTGAGCATATACATTCATATTTCAATCCTATGGGTATAACCCATTGTTGAAAATAATTTTTTTCAACAATATTATTCAAATATTTAATGTAATTTTTATACTTGATATACTATTATCTAGTTCTTGAACTCGATGACTTTAATATCATATTAATCAAGAAGAATTATATTTTGTCATATATAAACAAAACCATCAAAAAATTAGAATTAAAATATGTTTACTTCCCATTTACAACTATTATCCCATTAATAAAAATTCCATGATTATAATATATTAAATATAATAAATGGAGGGTTAGAAAATGTGATTTGAATGCCTTATGAATTAAATTTAAGAGTATTGTCAAGAAATCACATATTATAGAGTTTTAAATACATATCATATTATCATATAAAATAATCCTCAAGAGATAAATCCTAATAAAATCCCAATTTTATTGAATGATTTCTAGTTTGGAACTAATTAATGAGACCAATTTTTAATATAAATTAACCATTTAAGGTTTCTAATCCAAGATCATCAAATTGATAGAAATATTCATGTGTACATGATATGATTATATTTTTAGAATCATCCATGAATTTTTTCTGAAATTTTAAATTTTATATAATTTATTTAAAAATAATTTCCACCACTCATATTAGGATTTAATTATTTCACCCCAAAATATTAAAATATAAACCCATACATTTTTAATGACATTAACTTTTGATCATTCTAGAATTTTGATTTGTATTTCAATGATGAATTATTGATGATTCTCAAAACCCCTATCACTTACATCACACTTAATGAGACACTTGAACTCATCTTCATTAAATTTAGTTTCATGCCTTTTTTATTTTAATGTGTTTTCATGCTCAGTAATAACCCAGATAGAACAATTTAATCATTCAACATGTCTAGATTAGTGATTTTAGATTCCTTTTTTTGATATTTCTATACATTTTTCAAAGCTATATAACCAACTATTCTAACATTTAATTAATTTTATAATGGTTAAAATAAATAAATTCTATATTTAATGGGGATAAGGTAGATCTCATTATTCAGTAGTGTTGGAAGAATGGATTAGATTAATTTCTCTTCCCAGATTCTCATTTCATCTTGAATACATCATTGTGTTTCAAATCTATTTTATATTTGAACAAAATATAACTATCCATATTATTAAAATATTTTTTTTGGATAGACCACTTTTGATAAGCCTCCAATGAACATGAATATACTTTTTCAATATTAATTTTCAATAAAGATAACTTTTTTGTTAGTATCATGGTAAAAAACATTATCAAAATGTCCACTCTATATGAATCATTAATAGTTTTTTTCTAAAATCCATGAGTGGTATTTTAATTTCTCAAAATATAATGAACGTCAATTAATCTATCTATTATAATTTTTTTTCATTTATCTTATTACTCCTATAACAATTTTTCTTTTTATAAATTCTCAAGATAAATGACCAGACATTCTTTTTCATATTTTTATATATCATAGAATATACACATGTATTGGTTTCATTATAGGCATAACAATTATTGGGAAACATATTTTATATTCTTCTATGATATCTTTAATAAATCTAGTCTTCTTGTTTGATTCGTTTATTGACTCCTATATTTATTTCAACCTACTCACTCGAATATTTATTGATATGGTTGTTATATAAAAATATATCATACACACCCTTTTTAGAATAAATAAAACTTCTCCTAGTTAAGTAGACACTCTCAATATACTACATATTAGACATAATTTAAGTGATTTATCTCACTCAAATTTTTTAACACATTATTTTAAATAATTTTTTTCCAAATTCATCATTATTTTAATATATTCTATCGTGATAAATTATGATTTCTGGTCTTCTCTTATCATTGGTACATGATTTTTAATCAATGGGTGCATTCCATCAATGATAAATATTATGAAATCCTATGAAAAAATAATTATAAAGGGTTTTTAGTCAATTAAAATTTTTATTTATAAAATAATTCCTCTAATTTTATTGGTATTTGTTTTATATTATATGTTATATTAGTTTGTTAATTCTCCTCCCACCCAAATGTGGCATTATTTAAACTATAATAATTGATATATTTTTCCAAAAATAAAATTACTTATTTTAAAACTAGTAAAAGTAACAGTAATGACAAAAGCCCCTTATTTTGATTATTTGGAATATATGTTCTATAAAATTTTTAGATTTTTAAGGATGTTGTTTTTGAATATTTTAACAAAACATTTGAGAATATTTTGGGGAAATATCATTTTAATACCTTTTTTATCACCATTAATTTAGTGGAATGATTCACATCCTTTTTTATCAATATTTGTATAGTTTTAAAATTAATCCTATAATATCGAGTGAAATAGGTTTACCTTAATCAATATGTTTTTATTTGGTAGGTAAATATTTTTGAGAGCGAATTGGATTATTATTAAAATGATATTTGTAATTATTTTTTACATTTATGAGATGATTTTGGAATAAGATACATATTTTATTATTTTTGGGCAACAATACCATTTCTCTATTGGTGAAGTTACCATATGATTAGTATTGCTATTTATCATTTTAATCCCAATATCAAGACACCTCATGTTGATGGATTACATTTCATACTAAAAAATCCTCATATTTTTATCCCATTCTATCTATAGATTCTAAATATTATATTGTCACATTTTACTTGATTTATGAAAATAATTATCAAAATCATTAATTCATTTTTACAATGACATCGAAGTGAAAATATTTTAAATTCCTAGAGGATTTATGTACTTTCATTATTTCATATATTAATTATTAAATAGGATTTTCTAAATATCATCTCTTGAACATATCGGTAAATTAAATCTTAAATAAATTAAAATCATTTATTAAAAATAGATATAGAATATTCTTTGTCTTCTAAAAATATTTTTGGGACTTCAACCCTTTCAATTTTTTTCCAAATGTAATTTCCATTACATTAGCTTCTTCATCTAGTTTTTATTTTTTTCAAGTAATTATTTGATAAATATAGTTATATAAGAAACAACATCAATAAGAACATTCTTTACATACCTCTTAATTTGAGAGTAGATATATTCAATAGTTTTTATGGAATCATCATTTTAGACTCTTTAAAACATTAACATACTTATTCAAACATATCTATATTCATAAATTTATAAAGTAAATAAGTACAACATGATTCATATTCAACTAGTTTGGATACTTCTTAACAATTTATATTTTTCAATTTACTTACCACACTATTCATCGTTTTCCAAATTTTTTGTAGAATAATTCATGCATACTTACTCAAGGATCATGTATAATTATTTGATCTGAGGAACATCCAAATTTTCTTCAAATCTAAATTGAATATGAGTGTTATAAAAATAACATAGAAAAATATTGTTTATAATATAATGTTCTCCTTTTCTCTGATACCACCTATAGAGTTCAATGTATTGTAAAAGGACATTGATATGGGGGAATTAGTGTAGAAGCTTTTACCGCATATTTATTTTTTTAACCATTCTTACATTTAATTAAATACCATAAAAATCTATAATGGTTCAATGAATTTACTATCATCCTTCATCTATGTATGTAATGAAAATAAGAAAATAATTGAATCATAAGATATTCACATGATTTTTTCTCTATATGAGTACCTAATTATTGATGTGTTCATCATCAATGACATCAAAAAAACTATTGTCACTTTAATTTAATGAAATTAATTTTTTATTCATAGTCACACCCAACGGATGTCCTGATATCATATAAATAATTAATGAATGAAACTATCTTCTTTTTAATGGTATGATATTTTTTAAACCTCTACCACCACTCCCTAAGGGTGTTACTTATATAGGTACCACATATTCACTAAGAGTTATTCTCAACCCACTAAATAAGTCTTAAACTACCAGATACTATGTAGAAAATTCACATGTGTGTTTTCATTGTTATCCATTAAAACACACAATTATATTAAATCACAGTGTTTCTTAGCCATCAATATTCTCAATGAAAAGTGTATGAAATAATGACATTACCAATATCCTCCCATGAATCCTCCCATGTTGCATTGATACCAAGAATCAGTCATATTATTCTCAAATCTTATTTTATTCCATGATAGATAAGTTTCATCTACGTTACACTAATGTTAATTGATTTTTTAAGTTATTCTTTGTCTTTTTTGATCTATTAAAGTTTGTATGAGTACTTAATAATATCTTTTATATATTTTTAAATTATAAATGGTATAGTAAAAGAATTAAGAATCAAACACACCCATCTCAATTCTTTGGCATCAATTAAATACTCACAGTGATGTGTTAATATTTTTTAGGGTTTATTTATTAAAATATCATTAAAAAATTATGCATTAAATTCACTATAATCCCATTTTTATTAAATCCCAAGATCATGGTTTTTAATGTTTCTTATTTTTCCCCTATGGATCTGAAGAATTTCTATCTTGATATACTATTTTGAAACAACATTTTTCCCTTATTTAAAAAATCAATATGATTTCTATACATCAAAAAACACTACCATCTAGAATATAACCATTCATTATTATTAAAAAATTTCTCATGGAAATTTTAATAATCATTTCAGGATGAAATTTCATCATATATCACATTACTATAATATTTTTCATGAATCTCATCACATTATCATTATCATAATTAAATATAGTAATACAATAAATGGATTACATTGACAAAAGACATACAATCCAAGAGGTTTGATGAAAAATTTATATAGTGAATATTAAATTCTCTTCTTCCAATCCGCTAAAATCATTCTTCTTTACTTACATTACGTATTATGTTATTTATAGATTTTTCCCTTAAATTAAAAAGAAACATCCAACATTAGAGAAAAATTAATATTATTTTGAAACCATCTACCTTTATGTTTTCTTCAATGATCACCTTTATATAACTATTATAGTGACAAATAATGTATCATAATACAGGACTACAATATGTCTTTTTCATCTTTGAAAACTACATTAACAACAACAATACTCTTTGTAATATTAGTGACATTTGAGAATATCTCCTAAAGAATAATCAGTATTCATTATCTTGTAATGCATCCTATCTTTTATATGTCAGTAAATTATTGAGTCATGTGTGAAAGAGATTCGTTCTATCTCATCAGAAATAGTACAGGAAAAAAATCCTCTCACATTGCTTCCTCTGGCCCTGAATGTGATGGGCACTACACTACTTCCTCCCCCTCGGAGGGGGAGGAACCCTCATCATACTTCAAGGGATCCAATCCTCACCCATTCATTCCAATCTCCTACACATATCTCCTTTCTATATTCCCTTGAATTTCACTTTCCCCAAAATATCTTGATCTTTATGCTGGGATTTTTCAACATCATCTTGTGTTTCCACAGATAAAAAAGAATCTTCATTTTTAACTATGTCTTTGATCACTTGGATTACACATCATCACTAATCGGTGGTATTTTTTATTGATTTATTTTAGGAATATGGGGGGTTACATGAACACTATAATACAGGTTTTATTCATAGTAGACACATTATTATAACATTTCTTTATAAGATTATATGATTTAGGCATGGTCTGGTGCTCTGTGCATCTATAATGGATACATGTTTTTCAAATTCATGTGGATCTATAAATTTCATATGAAGGAAGATTCCACAACCAGGGATATTTGGGTACGGTTCCCTGAACATCCACTCCATTTTCATAATTCATGAATTATTAAAATGTGAGTAAACCTTGTTGGTAGACATTAGTGATCATATATCAGAACCGATTCTGTGTGAGTCCATTTCCCCCTTGAATATGTGTAGATATATATTTTTCAAATGTTCCAAGAGATTTATATTGGAAAATACATGGAGCAGATTTTTGATATAAAAAATTGATCTTCGTTGAATTGTGGGAGGATTTTTATACATCATGTTAGAAAATGGGACATGTGTTAACAACATTTAGGAACAAGGGGAGGAATGTTCCTACTAAACTGGATGAGTGAAATGAAAGAGGGGTTATAGGAATAGGATAAAAATAGGATGGCCCATCTATTGATTCCAGTGGTAAAATAGGGGACTTAGAGGCAACTTGAGTCAGAATTGTTGAGGATGTTGAGTAGGATGGATCCACCTAAATTTTGGGTAACTCAGATACAATATTGTGGTCTAACTATGTAGAAAATAATGTTGCCATATAGAAGGAGGCAGAAGGGTTTCCTCTCAACCCAAATGCGGTTGATTTCATTAAAATATTTCATTGAGACATTAAGATTGTGAATTAAACCTGGCATGTGTAATCTCGATTGAATGTATCTCCTTTAGTTCATAATGAGGAGGCATTGGGAGTTCTTGTTGTTGATGAGGACATAGTTATGTCTCCATAAGGTAAGGGATATGTAGTTGTTATAACCAAAGTGGAGATAGTAGGGAGTGGTTTAAGTCTATAAGAATTGAAAGTATGGGAGTGTATATCATGATCATTAAGGTTATAAATTTGTTTCATAAGCTAGAAGTATAAGACTCAGAACAATATATAGAAGATGAAATTCAGGTAAACATATAATCCAAAACACTTGAATATCTTCTAGAAAGGTCATATTTAATATTCTTACTATGTAATAGTTGAAGTGTTGTTGAAGGTCAAGAATGTGATCTTCACTACCCAACAAGGATGAAATAGAGGAAAGACAATAGGGGTGAAGGTAATCTCATTTTTATTAAGAAAATAAAGCTTAATGGGTGAATGACTACTCTCAATTACAAAATAAGAAGAAAAAATATCTTCTATAAGGGAAAAGTAGTTGGGTAGACACCCCATGGAATGTGATTAGGTTGAAAATGATAGTTGTATTGATCAAAATGTAATACAGGAAATTGAGTGGTGTGAATTGAAGGAGTCAAAAAAATGAAGTGAGAAGAAATATGAACTCTTACTAGAGTAGGCATTAGATAATGTTATAGTCTAACCAAAAAAGGATGAGGATTTTGTGGATTTATTGGAGATCATCATTCATTCTAATGAAGTGATAGAAGTGGATAATAAGAATTCATTTCATAAAAGGAGGATTATGAAATGATGATAGAGAGAATGATTCAAGTGGACCTCACCAAGAAACAATTTACAAGATTAATAGGAAAAATAGACATTTGTGTTGGGAATTAATTAAAGAAATATTAATATTGGAAAAATTATTCATGAATCGGACAAAATGGAAAACTATTTTGAAGAACTTATTATGGATGAATCTGACAAGGAGTCTCATTATTTTCATTTGATGATTTGTAGAGGTTTGTGATTGAATAAAATCAAAAATTATTTCAATAGTTGGGCAACTTACATTAGTGTTAGTTTAATTTATTCCATGAACTTAATCGTTTCTCATGTTTTCCATAGAAGTGGGGTTTTAATAAAAAAAATTAAATTTTCAATTAGGAAAAATATATTTTTCTAATTATATAATGAAAACTCCATGTTAAATCATATGTATAATTTGGTTTCACAATAATATTATACTGAAAACTCATTATTCTACATGAAACACCAATTATAGAATCAAATTTCTTGAATGATTATAGCGGTTTGATCAACAATATCAGTTTTTATCATGTCATACAAACTCCAAACATGCAAAAAATCATTTAAGGTATGTTGAAGAGTACATGATCAAGAATAAAAAATATTCAACTGGTGACCATGTTTTAATCCCATGTACACATATATTAAAATGATAATGTTTACTAGTATAAACAATTATCCCATATTATAATATCCATGGGAAGACCTCGACTTAATAAACCAATATGATGAAAATAAAATTATTTTAGAAAAAATTAGTATTAGATTTTATAGTTTTCATTATGCTTGATCCCATACTGGTGCAAAAAATCAATTATTCATGTGTATCGGCAAATGTACCATATTCTCCTATAGGAACCGACTACATGATGCATCTCATTGTAATCCTATTACATAGAAATTTGTTCTATGTATGGATGAAATGGGTCATTTTTTCACATATGGTGGTCATGGGAAAAAATATCCCATAGTTGGCCTAATTTGGTATATTTTGCTTAATCCCTAGGCAAATAAATAACAACCACATAGACCATGTATATATTATAGCATTCTAAAAATTTAAATTTAATGAACTCCTAAAATTTTAAGACTATCCAACCAATTTGAATCCCATTTATTGTTTTTAGATAACTTCCATATCATCCAACTATTTTCCCATATGTTCTATTATTTCAAATTTGAATAGAACATCTAACCATCCTTAACACTATTCAAGGGAACATCCACATTATTCAAGTCATCCACTAATATTCAAATTGATTGAATAATTAATAAAAATGATTAATTCCTTTTGAATCTATCTTAATAATTAAAACATGGGATTTCAAATATTCAACATATATAATAAAATAGCTTCATAAAAAACGTTTCTCAAAGAATGAAATTTTTTATTAAAAACACATACCCTATATTTGTTGTTAGTTTGATATTCTATTGCAACCGATATAGTAAAATAATATTCATTATTCTCCAATTTCATATCCATATTCATAATTTATTCCTTTTAGACTAATATTTTTTATTAATTAATTTCATAATTATTAAAAAAAATTAGTTAATATTGAAATTTGATAATTTTTTATTTAGTAGATAGTGTTCTGATTGTGGGTAATGGTTTAAGATATCCTTCCAATTTCACGAGTTCGTTATCTCTAGATTGGAAAAGGTACTACAATAAAATTGAGATAATTATTTATTATGTTCTATTTTAAATACATGTCATATTTTTCTCTAATTATTCATGATAAATTCCATAATTCCTTTATTTCATTAATTTTTAATGAATAAAATGGTAGTTTATTACCGATGAATTAACTCATTATTATTCAATTATAGACCTAGAATAATTTATTATTTACATAAAAATATCATATTATATTATTAGAACCATATTTATATATATCAATATATTTCCCAAAATAGATTTCAATTTTTCAAATGTCTTGGTATGCATGTTTTCGGTGATTAAAACAACTTTGATAATATATTGTTAATATTATAATGTATAAATAACTTTTATCCTTTATTATTATATTTATAAGTATAATTTTTATTTTTTAAAAAATTATAAATCCATTCATCAATATAATATTTATTCATTTAAAACATTTTTTGAATTATCCATGTAAGGTGGTGATTAAAAATGAATTACATTATTCATAAATGTAACATTTCGACCATAAAAATGGACAATGTTTCCATTTTATATTGGATGGAAGGATGATTTATCATGGTTATTTTTTTTATATATTAACATTTTACTATAGTTATGATACATATGTTATAATATTATTTGGTATATAATGTACTTAAAATGGGTGGTATAAGAATGAAACGTGAAATAATTGTTTTAAAGAATAACCTCTTCATTGGATATCCACCTTTATATCAACCCTTATGCCTTCATAGATTATAAATATGGTGATAAAAATCAATATTACTTGGTATATATGGTTGGAAAATTGTTTTTATATAGGTGTTTTAAGTTAAAAGGTTTTTTTTGTGCGGAATTTTAATGGTTAATGAGTCCTTTATAGGTGAGAGAGTTGATTTTTTTTAAATATAAGTTTATTAATATAAAATTTGATACATTAATTAAATAAATGGGTTTAAAAAATTGAAAAATAGAGGCTAAAATATAGGAAATGGTTTATAAATATCTCATCCACTACTTAAGAGACAATTATTTTCTATATTTTAATACTTTACCCCAAAATTTAACATGTTCACCTCATTTTAACCATTATAGTGATGACTAATTGTTATATTGGTGAGTTATTTTTATGATCTAATAATAATTTCATATTATATCATAATTATGGAATTTTGATTCAGAATATGAAATCAATTTTTATTAATTTAATTTAGGAAATTATTAAAAATCACTTTTATATTAGTATGCATAACACAACAAAAAATTTGTTTTTAGAAAAAAAAAATTTTAGGTATAGATATGAAGTAATATTTATTGAGAAAACATATTATGAAATTTGTTTATTAACATGATATTTATTATTTATGGTTTTAATAAATTTGGGTTATTTTAATTTCCACCCAATCCAAAAATAAATGGGATCATATCAGTTTTTAATTAATAGAAAATGTACAAAAAATAAAATTTTTAATATAAAAATAAAAATATATGTTTCAAAATTTCAAACATAGTTTTCTAAATTATAGATATTATTATTTTTGAATTATCTATTCTAATCCTTAAATTCATAATTGTACAGTAAAATAGTTTCACACATTTTTATGTAATTATTATATTAGGATTACAATATTAAAGTTATTGTATTTATGAAAAAAGGATTTTTACTTTTTACCAAAAAATCAACCTTTTGGGAAAAATCATAAAATTTCATCGTTTTCTAATAATGGAATTCTAAATTGAAAATTGATGTATATTTTATATAATTAAAATTAATAATTTTTGAAATTTCTATTTTAAATGAAAAAATAAAATATAATAGAATGTTGTTTTCATTAAAAATGGAAAAAAAATTATATTTTAAAAATGTTATATAATATGAATTTCTAATTAAATAAATATTAATATATATTTTTCTATTAAATTTTTTTATGATAATATTCCCTTAAAAGTGATCAACAGAAATTCGGATAAAAATACAAAAACCATTAAATATTGTTCATTGTAAAACTATACCCTTTAACATAAATAGATTTTAATCACATCCAATAAAATAAATATCTTCAACAAATTAAATTTTACAAAATCATTGTTATTATAACAAATAAATCCAAAAAAAAATATGATAACAATATTTCAAGAATTAAATATTTTTAATTAATTTATCTCTTTTTATTTATCTAAGGTTTTATTCCACATAAAATTTTCCAAATAATATGTAATATAATCTTCTCATAAAATATTAATAATTATATTTCATTATAAAACATTATTTGAATAAAAAGTAGCACAGTTCATTTTAGTTTAGTTTTATGTGTCAAAAAAGGATATTTAACATAGTATTTAAATAAAAATATATACTAAAATTTTGAGGACTTACATTCTAACCCATTAAATAAGTAGCATCCTTAGAATTTTAATTTTCACACACTAATTAAACTTATTGAAGGATCCATAATAAAGATATTATCCATGATATATTTTACATCTGGATATCAACCTCACTATCATAGATAATGAGAAAAATATATTTTATACCATAATAGAATTATTTTTAGATTTTCATTGAAGTCAAATAAATAAACCGAATAAAATTACTTAATCAGTTAAGGGAGTTTATTTTTACATAACTTTCACTAAATTATTATCATGATCATATACCCAATCAAATTCTAAAAGAAATATTTTTAAGAATATCAAATAAAATTATAGGGACCTAATCTTATGGTTACAAATCCTATAACAAATTTATAATTTCATAAATGATTAGTTTTATGGAATTTATTTTAGCTGATTATCCCTTATTATTGGTAATCGACACCCATATTAAGGTATTTGTATTAAAATGTATTTCATAATCATCCTAGAATTGATATTTGAAAAATAGTTGAATTTATATATGAAATGATATCTTTGTATCCTAAAAATTATTATGAAATATATATTTTTAGAGTCAATCCATGAATAATATCAAATATATTTCCACTAAAGGGTAATGAACTAGGACTGTGGGAAGTATATTCCAAAAAACAATATTTTGGGATGATTTATATAATTTAGATGAAATCATCACACCACTAGGTGGTTTAACTAAAAAATTATATGTCTATTGTTGGATAATGTGATTCAATATTATAAAAAATTAGGTGTTATATAAATTAATATAAATAAAAAGAATAAAATAACACATTTATAGATCTAGATTGAAGAATATGTGTACCATTGATCACTTCATTATCATGGACTAATTTAGTAGTAATAATTTCTTAATCTCTTCTTTGTTCCTAAGATATTAGAAATTATTTATTCTATTTGTTCATTTTATCCCTTATATTAGAGATACAATTTATGAAATTCGTAAATTCCATCCATTTTAAAAATTAATGTTTTAGGTGTTGATTAGGTTGTTTATTTATAACTCCGATTTCATTAAGAGACAATATTTATCCCTTTGTGAAAATTATGGTATTTTTTTATATCCCTTCTTCACATAAAATATTATCTCATTTCATTCAACTTATTTATTTTATGTTTCTTCTATAATTTACGGAATATAGGAATTTTAATATTCATTCATCTATGGTCATTGTCACATATACTTATATTAAATGTCATTATCCATTTATTTTGGGTGAATTTAAATTAAATTATGTTCATGTTATTAATAATAAAATTATATAGATGGTTATGAATAATAATAAAAATATTTTCCACTCCCACACATATCATATTTGTTTTCTCATTGTGGGAATCGTTACACTACACATCATACTCATTTTTAACTCATTTACTTTTAGTGCTATCCATTTAGTTAAAATATGAAGAACCATCATAATAAATAAATTTTAATATCATAATAATTTGGATAAAAAAATTGTTAGTTCAAAAATTTCATTTTATGATGTCTTACATTATGAGACATTATTTTCAGTCATTGATACTCATGGTTCGACCTATATGAATTCATGTAAGAATATTTTTCTCTATGTTAGGTTATCTTAACCAAATATCCCAAAAAACTAAACCATTCTTCAATACAAAAAAGTTAACCTAAACCCACACTCTCAGATATAGATCTAAAAAGAAAATCATTATATACTCTCATTGATACCAATTTATATGACTAATGATATAAGTACTTATATTTTACATTACTTTACTTATTTGAAATATTAAGTCAGATAAATAATATCTCAATGATAGAATGAAATGGTATACTGTATTTAGAGGTTTTAAATATAAATATCATAATTGTGGATTATTGATTTTATTGAAATTGAAAAAACATATTTTTTGAGAGTGTTATATAAATATCTTATTACACATTATTTATTCAGAATATCCCATGAAAATATTTATTTTAAAATTCCTTAATTGGATGGTATTATAAATAATTTCCTTGGATTTGGAAAAAAAATAAATAGTGAGATCAAATTCTCATGAAGCAGAAACCTATTTTCCAGTCATAAATGCATAGATCATGACCGTGTAATAAAATGTAAGAATATATGATATATTTAAAAAAATTGATCATGGAACCATAATATTATATCATATAGAATTATATGGTGATATTTTAATCCTAATAAAGTTTTTCACAGAATCCATGTTGTAAGAAAGAGGATACATGTGAAAATAATCATTAATCATGGGGCATAATATAGTCATGTGATCTAATTAAAAAACATGATATAATATAGAAACTTTTCATAGAATATTTGTATCCAGAAAAAGAATAGGGAATAATAACATATAAAAAATTTCATTAACAAAAGCATAAAAAAATAGTGTATTAGTATTCACTACCTCATTAACACATCATAAAAGATATGGTGTCTCTACCTTTTCATAATAATATTGTGAATCATGTGTCTGTCCCTATTTTGTATAGTGCATCATGCATCATAACTCATATCCCATAATAATTTCACGAGATATAACTATTTTACTGATTAATTAAAGGTATATATATAACCCCAAAATTAAAAAAATGACATATCATACATATTTTTTACACATGATGTCACTCTTTCATTATATAATGAAAGTCAAATAGAAATAAAATGGGTTTCATATAATTTTGAAATGGTATCACATAAAATGACAGTAGTAGTGGATAACTTGGTAAAAAAATAAACTACCAAATAATTAATATAAAATCATTTTGAGAGTGATCATGAAAACTATCCCATAAAATAAATAAAATTTAGATATATATAATAAAATGGATGGAAATTCATGAAAAATAGTTTTCAAAAATTATTTTTAATATTCCCACAGAAGTTAATGTTATGAGTCACTCTCAAAATTCTTTTCCTGTATAGTGAATGAAATAACATATAAAAACACATTATAATAATAAAAGACAATAATACATTTAATTGAAATAAATTTATATAAATTATAGTATATTTATAGATAAATATGTATGACAGTGAACTTGAATGCCTTTTTACCATTTAAGAATTTATAAATAAAACCCCTAAATGAAGAAATAGTTGAATATTTTTAAGAAAATGATAAATATAAACATGAGTAATATAAAAAATAATAAATAATATTATTTAATGATAATAAATTAAAAAAAATTTGGTAAAAAAATATTATAGATATTGATGATAATGTGTCATTCGAAAATAATAGAATTATTCATCACATCATCATTTTTTATATGAAGAATGAAATTCATTAAAGAATAATATTGTGAAGTGAATATTAAAATATAAAAAGGAAATAAATTATATAATATATAAATAATATAAAAAAACTTCTAACATCAGAGTGTAATTTTGATATTTATTAACCAATGAATATAAAATTAATTTGATAAAAAAACAAAAATCTTTTATTAAATTTTTATTAAATATTCTTGGAGGAGATAAATTGAATTGAAACAATAAATAAAATTAATAACGATTAAATAAATATATAATATGTATCATTTATAAAAAAAAATACCTATAAAATAAAATATGTTCATAATAAAAAATATTTCTCAACAAATGGAATTTGAGATGAAAAACGTTTACCTTATATTCCTCATTTGTCATATGCAATATAAAATTAAGTATAAAAAATTATATCTCATTTAACATATATATTGATATATTATTCATTTATAATAACTTTTATATTAATCATCTGATTCAATTATTACATTCTTATTACTTATTAATAGTTACTATTTATAATTTATGTTGGTTGCTTTAACTGGTAATTTTTTATTCTATGTAATAGTTTCAGTTTTTAT
Organism: Viscum album; assembly: GCA_963277665.1. Classification (NCBI taxonomy): domain Eukaryota; kingdom Viridiplantae; phylum Streptophyta; class Magnoliopsida; order Santalales; family Viscaceae; genus Viscum; species Viscum album. The sequence continues at coordinate 20,369,332 of OY728120.1, read as the reverse complement.
GAAATATTAATGATTTCAAAATAAAAATTATATGAAATAATATATAATATAATTAAAATATTTATTTATAAATTTCTAGGTTCACTCCATGGGAGTTTCTATTGATCTCATTCCATGTGAAATCCATAAGGTTTTTTTATATATTATTAATAAATAAAAGGTAATATATTAACAATTTTTTAAATCGCAATATTACCTTTATAAAAAAACAATATTTAATTATCATTAATATATCATTCCACTAAAATAGTATTTATTCATCCTAATAGATTTTAAACATATATTTAAATTGTTAAAGATTTTTTAGTAAACTTATTTTTGGAAGATAAAACCACTATGATCTTTTATTGTTAATATTATAAATTGATTTCTTATTTTAACTCTATAGAATATAAATCATGATATAAAAATAATACTTATCCACAAAAAATAATTTTATAATAATATATGTAATGTTGGGATGGAAAATTAATTCAGTTATTCATGGAAGCAATAGTCCCACCGTAACACTGGAAACAATTTCGTTTTCTAATTTATGTGAGAAAAAAGAATATGGTAAGTAAATCAATATAATAACATTTTCTTATATATAATTATATTTTTATACTTATAGAGTAATTTTATTTGGGAAAAAGAGAATGAAACTTGAAATAACACTATTAAAATAATTACATATCCATTCGACATAAACCTTTACATCAATCCTTAATCTTTCTTGAATTGACATTTTTGTGAGACTAAAACCTTGAGAACATGGGATAAGGTTTCTAGAAAGTTCTTTTGTAGAGATTTATCAATCTAAGAGATTTTTTTCTTCATATTGGCATTGCTTGTGGTGTCTATTTATCGGTAAGAGAGGTTATATTTTTTTAAATATTAATTTCATAATAATAAAGAGATGGATTATTCAAGGAATGTGGATCCAAAATTTATTATTAGTGACAAGTTTTAATTCCATTTAGTTCTCTTCAACCAATTTATATATTGGTTTTTAGGATAATTTGATACATTACCTCATGATTTAAAATTTTACATCATTTTAACCATTAACGTGGTTACTAATTTATATCTTTATACCATATTTTTATGGAAAAATAAATGAATTAACACTATTAACTAATTTTGACATTCTAATTCCAAATATAATATAATTTTTTATTAAATTTATCAAATTGTTGATAATTTTCTTAATATTAATATCAATAATACCAAAAAAATTGGATAAAAATTATTTTAATGTATTAAAATTGATTTATACTAATTTAGGAATGATACTATGAATCTTATAGATTACCACGAATTTATTCATTTGTGATTATATAAATGTTTTTTATTTGGTTTTCAACCAATAAAAATTCTAAAAGTAATCATGTGAGTATTTAATTTAAATAAAATTACCAAAGATAGTTTTTAGTATATAACAATTACACTAATGTTCCAAAATGTCATATAAGTGTTTATAAATTCAACCTAATATTTTTAAATTAATTATTTTACAATTTAAATACATATTTTTCTAATAAATGTATTTATAAATTTATCACTAATTCTTATACCATGAATATATTATAGAATTTAGAGTATTTATAAAAAATGTTTTTACTCTTCATGAAAACATCAACCATTTTAGATAAATCTCAAAAATTCACTCTATGATAATTTTGACATAATTAAATAAAAAATTATATTTTTTTATATTTAAAATTCTAAAATTTTGGAATTTAAATTATAATTGAAAACAAAAAATTTAGTAATTTTTTTTTATAAATCAAACAAATAATTAAATATGTTTTGTTATTAATATTGTTTCATAAAAATTTCTAATTAAATTAGATTTAATATATATATATATATTTGTATAGTTAATAAATTTACTATAATGAAACATTAAAATTTACCAATTAAATTTTTGATAAAATACACTACACTTTGAATATTATTCAATAAAAATTATTAGTTTCTATCATTAATATACTTTATTAGCATCCAATTATTTATTTATATTTTAAAAATTAATTTTCCTCAATTAATTAGTATTAGAATAAATATAATAATATTTATAAAATAATGAATTTTTTTTACATTTTTTAGTAAAAAATATATATTTATTTATCCAAAAATTTATTAAATATGATAAATTACATTTTTACATATTGAATCGGATATTAAAAATAAATATTTATAAACAAATTTTGGGAATATAATATTTATTTATATAAAAAATAAAATTAATATATTAATTTCTTTATTTAAGAATTTTTTATTAAGGGTTCAATATATGTAGGGGAGGATTAGAATACATATTTATGGAAAAATAATAATAAATTTTATTCTATATCATTTAATCAAATATTTAATTCATTATTTCACAAATGATATTTAAATATCATCGAGTTAGTGAATGTCATGAAATATTATGTCATAATTATTATCATAATTTTTAATTGGGTTTATATTGAATATAAAATTAGATAGAGGGACACTGTGAAATTTCTACTTAATTGACCCTGAGTATATAATTAGATTTATATCATTTTTGAGATGTTCATAATTATTTTTCATAATGAATTCTATCAAGTGAATTCTATCAAGATTGAGAGAACCTATCAAGCAATCTCTCATTTCTAGGAGGATAATCCTATTCATACCTCTAAATAATAATATATCATTGGAAAATTCATACATGAATGAAATAATGCATGTTATTATCAATGGTGTATGATACAAGTTGGTTAGTTCCTCCATGATAGCACCTAGTATATCAATTTTGATTTTTGGAGATTGGTGGAGTATGTTTGGACACTACAAGATGAATTATAGTTTTGATTATTCATCATAATTATGATAAAATAAAAACAAAATCAGATTGATCATCAATCAAGAATAATTATATAGTGGATATAATGTTTATTTGTAATTAATTTTTCATTATATGTGAAAATATCATCTCTATGAAAAATTGCAGTACAATCGTTATGTTAGTTGGAGTTTATTCATTTAAACCGATGGAATCAAAATTTGGGCATTACTTTATGAGTTCATGTAACACCTTGAAACCTTCCGACATATCCACCAATATTGAAATATGAGTTCAGTATAAACATTAATAATTAGGTGAACTATCTTATTAATCATTAACTAGTTTCCAAAATATTTATATAATTCACTCTATATCCATGATGTGAAACAATAATAATGTTATTAAATAATCATCATTATGAATTAATAATGGTTTACCCAATCCATCACATATTTTTTTTACCATTACGTCGGCTCAAACAATTAATGAAAAATAGAATAATTCCACTTCATAAATAAATAAAGAGTTAATAAAATATATCCAAATATATAAAAATAATGTTTTTTCACCAAAACTAAATCAGTGGACTTTTCCCACTTCCATTAAGAAACATCCAATGTTTGATATAAACCGATTAGGGCATGATTTTTGAAATTCACCTACGGGTATAAAAGACAATGAGATATAAACTCCACACTAATTTCATTATACTTGATGTCCTAATTCATAAAAGAATGATGCATATATTTTTTACCCAAATTTACCATCAAATATTATTTCTAAAACTCATAAAAAACTATTTCTCATATACATTAATGAATATATATTATTCCATAAAATAAATCATAATGTTTTTCATCGTCTATAGAACCACAAAGTTCTTAAATATTGATTATTTAATTTATCCATAACTCTTCTTTAAGGTATATCAACTAAGATTACTCTAACTAATGTTCTAATAATCATGTCAACATCATCTAATAGTGAACTTATTTCCAATCAATCTCTTTATAATAATTTTTAATATATAATAATAACTTTATAATTTTAGATTATTCAATATCATATTGAGAAACATGATTGTTTGACTTTTGTATCAATGTTTAAGCTACAAAATTACCATTTATAGAGGTATATATAATATTAAAGCCATACCATTGAAAAAAGTTCTCTAGTATTCTATATATAAAATTAAAGTGCATTTAGAAACATATATATGATGAAAAAAATATATTTATATAAAAAAGTTTTCAATAGGAAAATAGTTCATCCCATCTTTAATTAAAATCACTAATCATTATTAGAATTGTTATATATACCAATTCATTCAAACCCATATTTATGGATTACTCTCTCCAACATTAATACATTTCTAAATCCTTGATGGGATATATCACAAAATACCTAAAATGGAATACACTCCCCATGTAATGACAAAATCTACCACTTATAAATTTCCATATTAAACTGTCCAAATTATCTTGAATTTACACTATCCAAGAAAAACGATTATCTTTCATAAAAAAATAAATTGTTGAGTCTTAATCTAATAAATATTAGTTACAAACCGCCAATAATAAAAGCCAAGACTAATAAACAACACATTTAATAAAAATTCATGGATAGGATCTATGAAATAACAATATCTATATTTTCTAGGTGCATTGATAATCTATAATTTGATATTTTATATCCTAGAAAATAAATCTCACATATCCAAATATAATACTTCTATAACATCACATACAAGTAATGTTATTTGAGATACTCGTATATAATCTTGAGATGTTATACATTATATTACATTTTATTTGAATAAGTCCATATGTTACTAATTGATACTATTAAAAAATCATTATGAATGTTTTGAAACACCCTATCTATAATAAATATAAAAATTATGGCCATATTTTTTACTCCAAAATTCATCATTAAAAATAATAAATTGGAATAACATCACATAAATATATCATAGGTATTTCTTCATCATTAATCCTCATATAGTGAATCTTATATCATAATTTAATCATATAAAATATACTAACCCATTTCAATTTATCCAAAAATTTAATTATATTCATACAAGGATATATATTATTTAACATCACCAAATTTAACCATTAATAAAATATATATATCCTCATTTTTTTAGTTATTTTTCAACATCAAAAAATAATCCCATTTTGATAATTTTTTTAATGAAATCCATATATAATATTTCACCAAAATCGATCCTAAAATTCTAATGATCCACCAATAAAATATTATAATCTATAATTATAAAAGTATAAACACCTGAACATAATTCAATATTTGACTAAATCTCTAATATTATAGCTAAACATGAATCATTCTCTAGAAAATTAATGACACAATACCAAATAAATATAGAAATATCATTTATCTACTCATAAGATGACTAAAAATTGAATTCATATAGTTCATATTTAATAAATTGTAAATTAATATATCCTATCCCTGAAATAAAAACCATTTCCTAATAAAACCACACAATTGAAATCCAAATTATATAAAATCACTATAAATAGATATAAATCAATATATTGATTTAAATAATATGACCAATCCATACAAAATTTTATATCATAGGTTGAACCCAAAAAAGAATAGGTTTTAAAAAAATTATCTTATCCATTAGCGAAGTCAAAATAATACATCTCATAAAACCTCATTTGATTGTTTAGAGTATTCAACCCTAGTATCATTTAATGATCCTATATTATAAGTCTTACCAACTTTTGAAAGAATAATAAATGGATATGAATCACTAAAATAAATCCAAATTTTAGTAAGAGTTTAGTATATAAAAATTGTAACAACACTGACTCCAGTAATATAGATGTAGTTCTTAATTTATATCTTTGGTATATGATAAAATTGTTTTCATCCTAAATTATTGAGCAGTTTAGGAGTCATCAGATACTGGATACATACATGTTTTCATTATTAAATTTTATAATTTAAAAACATATATTTATAAACATCATGAAAACATTATTATTTCTGTAAGTAAAATTTTTAATTCATTAATGGTTCCCTTTTTAATACACTGTTTAAAGTAATAAAAAGAAAGGGGTGAGATTAAACACTCAATAAGGGGTAGCATATAGTAAAATATATCATTTCATAATCATAAAATAAATAATATGATAGTAATAAAGAATTGTAATATTTCAATAATGAAATGAAACATGAAGCCTAATATCTTTATAGATAACATTATAATGGAAATAGATATGCCTAGTAGATAATAATATATGATTTAATTATTATACAATATATAATAATAGGCATAATAAAATTACTATAAATTCCTTAATCCAATAAACCATGATCTCATCATTATGTTTATATCATAGAAAATAATGATCTTATCATAAAGACCACTATCCATTGAATCATGATATTACCATCATGGCCTCATTTCAACAACATTAGGATCCTACTATCAATGTGTTATGTCATATTAATAATAATAAATGTCCAGACGTACACAAGTACACAAACCTTTTTTCTCATGACACCCACTCATGCATCTCGGGGATATATCATTTCAATCCAGACTCATAATTCAATTAGGTCCACTACATTTACCATATTAAATAAATTAATAACAAAATAATTGATAATGAATATTGTTATGTAATAAATAAATAACATTATTTGAGTAATTAACATAAGAGAGGTCAATACATTACCCAATCAATAAATGGATTAATAATAAAATAATTCATTAATAGAAAGAAGGTGGATGGTGTCAATAGATAATATACCTAGTAAAACCTGCTAATCATTTAAATATGTTGAATTTGATAGAAAACACATTTATAAGAAAATTTGAATTTTAATTGGATACTGAAGAATAAATACCCTTTATAGTATTTATTCTTTTTTATATAATATTTTATAAAGAGAAAGAAATATTAATTTATTATAAAAACCATTAAAATATTTAGATGATGTTTACTAAAGAAAACTAATTAAGTTGGATGGGAAATGATTAAGTTTGGAAAATATTTTAATAAATATTCCATTCATATTTGGTAATGATAGACAATGTTAAAAAATGTAAGAAAAATTAACTTTTAAATAACATTTACATGAAAAAAATAGATTAAAATTTAAAATATTTATTCTGTATCAAAATATAAAATATTTAATTTTTAAAAGAAATAAGTGTTAATTCATAAAATTTAGAGTAGAAGATGAAATATATATTCATAAATGATATTTCAAAATATCGTTTTGGCATTCTATAAATTTTATAGAAAAACATTACTTCCATTTGAAATGTTGTAGAGATAAATATGAAGATAGATATAAATAATATATAATTTTATTTCAATATAATAAATTAATAAATTTTGGGGATTTAGAAAGTGGATATAGTATAGAATAATTCTAGACAAAAAATGTAATGATATTGAAAAATAAACCCATACCACATTGATAAATATTACATTAGACTAATATAAAGGAATGATAATGAAATGTAATTTTAAATGACTCAATTAAAAAAATTATATGGTTAAATATATTCTTGGGGTACTATGTACACAAAATAAAGAATGAAAGTGTTAAAATATAGATCATATCTCAATTAATGATTATTAATATTTGAAAACTCTTATCTTTTACTCCCAAAATTAATGAAATATATTTACCCACTTTTTTAACAAAAACAAAAATACTAATAATTTATTTAATAATTTATTTAATAATATTATTCAAATTTATTACCTATAATGAACTTAATTTACAATCATTATCTTGGAATATATATTTTTTATAGATTATATTCAATATCATATATTATTAAATTTGTTTGTTTCATTAGAGTTTAATTATAGCAATGTTGGTTATTTTATATTTATACAAATTTCATAATTCATAGATTATTTTTAAAATTATAATATCTTATTACAATTACTTATGAATTCCCCCTTCCAATAAATGGAATTCATGGGTGAAGTTTTCAAAAATAGAATCCATGATGAACTTGTTCATGGTAATTTTCTAATATAAATGAGTTAATTTATAATGTTTATTAATTACTATTTTAATCCTCTAAAATTGTAATTATCAAATCTATTTGTCCTTAATATTATATAAATTCATAAAATATATTTTATAATTACCTATAAAATTTATTTATGAAAAAAAAAGTTATCCATGGATGTGGATGTATGCACATAAGCAGGAGCGATGCATTAATTTTTTAGGGGAAGAAAATTAAAATTTACTTATATTTAAAAACCCTTAATTAGTTCATAATGATAATACTTTTACATTAAATTAATTCTTATAAAAACATATTTAATATGGTGATGTTAAAAGTGAAACATCATTTATAAAAGTGGTAGTCTACACGTACACACAAGTGATATTTTCATTTTTATGAATGGTTGGAAGAACGATGGAAAATAACTAATCCATAATGGTAATAACAATTTATTATTTGAATCATGTAGATGAAATTCTATTAGTGTGCATTGAATAGTTTTTTTGATGTACACGAAGAATAAAAATTATAGAAATAGAAATGGTGTGATCTGGTGTATTTACCATACTCCTCAGAAAAAATACTTGATTATTCATAGAAATGTATTTTGGTAAAAAAACTAGTAAAACATGGGAGAGATATTTTGGAATATTTTTTGTTTCGATTTTCTTAATCCAAATGGATTTTTATGAGTGAATATGAGTGGGGATGAAGTGATAATTTTATAAGTGAGAGGGGTTACTATTTTTAAATACCCATATTGTTATATTAATTGAATGTCACTTTAAAAGAAAATTATGTTTTCAATCATAGTAGACAAACCTATCAATGATGATCCTAGATTAACAAATGTAGGATTTGATGTATCATTCAAAAATTGTGAAAGATGTTAAAAACATGGCCAATGAAAATTTTAAATTGAATAGTTTCATTGAAATCCCAGAACAAGAAAAATTGTTTTCAAATTAAATATATAGTTAATTAAGTAAAATCATAAAAAATATTACCAGATTATAGATATATATATTTATTTTATATTTTTATTATCCAAACCCATTTTCATTAACTCATCATTGCAATTATAGGATACCAGTGTATTATCTATCTAGGACGGATCCACACATGATCCTATAGACACTGAATGTCATTGATTAATCGTCTGTTGAAAGCGTGATCAATTAATCATCTTTCATTTTTTTTTCTTTATCATTACATGTTTCTTTAGTTTTGATAATATTTTGTAGATATTATTTTTCATGAGAGGATGTTAGAATAAAGTGGAGGAATTCATGATTGAAATATATTGTGCCCAGTGATTCTCCATTAACCACCCTAAGAACATATTAATGGTTTATTTATAGACCTATGGTTAGGGTTATTGAATAAATTAAATACACAATTAACCTTTATTTTTTACCAATGTCGGACCCCATGAATGGTATTGAAATAATAATATTTTCATTTTCATTCCATGATGTGAGCTAACTGTTCCAATCATAAATATTATTTTACTTTCTTACATATTAATATTTATCACTATACATAATCATAGTATACTCTTCCTCCTCTATATTTATCTAATACATAAATAAATATTTAATTAAATATTAATTCATATTTAAATATTATATTCATAATATACAAAATAAATATTTTTCAAAATATTAAAATAATTAGAATAATTATTTATTATAAAATAAATATTTATTAATTTCTTTATAATTTCAATAAAAAAATTACATATTCTCATAGTTAAATAATAACACAGTGAATAAATATTTATTTATTATATGTTAAAAATAAATCTGAATCAAAAATTTTCTTTATTATTAAGAAATATATTTCTTCCATTAATTAAATTCAAATAGAATTTAATTTATATCAATAGAGAAATATTGTGTGGGATCCTCTAGTATTCATTCTTATTGGAATTTGGTAAGAATTCCTAAAGTCCATGAATATTATTTTACAATGATTTAAGGAACACAATATAAATAAGTTAATGTCACAACATATAAAACCACACATAAATTCTTATTGTGTATTATAATCCATTTTTATAAACATATCATCAAATAGGTTTCACAGTACTGCCACGAACTTATGTGCTTGAAACATCTTTATATGACTATCTGAAATAAAATCATCATAATACCATGACCACAAAATATAATGAAATGATTCTATTTCAATCTGAGGGTCAAGATAAAAACATATATAAATATCGAAGGGAAAATTCATACCTCTAATTCTTCATTAATGGTACATCATTTGTTCCATATGAACCCAAATTATCTGTGAACTATAATAATCATGGTTTATTGAAATCGAATTTTTCTTAGTGAAGACATAAATTAATAGTAATTTTAAATTCTAAGTACTCTTACAAATGCTCTCACATTGGAATATATATTGACACAAAATGGATTTAAATTCATATTATCATCTCAATCCTCATAATATCATCTCCTTAGGATTAAATAATGGGAACATCATGAGAAGAATTCTCATATTCTTATGAATACTCGCACATGATAGTTACAATTCTATGTGTCCCATCATCATATTTTATCTGGTCGTTGAGAAATATTTTATAATATCGTCATGAAATTTCAAGTTTCTCATCAAATCATCTCACTTTGATAACCTTTTAAAAGTGATAGATACTCTAGGAATTCATTACATTACTAACATATTGAACAATGAACAATATGTAAGAAGACATTTTATTAATATTCACACCATCAAATCTACATGTAATAAAAAGTTAAAAGTAGTTGGTTTATAATCCCAAACTCTAATAAGAAAGTGGATCCAAAAGTGTAAAATAATAGATATTTGATAACCCTTGGTCGATAAGTCCATCATCCCTACAACTGGATATATTGTTTAATTAGTTTTAGTAATCTTATATTCATTTTAAACGTTTACCATAATATACTTTACCATGGTAACTCATTTTTTGAAAATGGTAACTTATTTCATTTAACAAAATTAAAATTAGAATCATTAACTAATTTGGATATTATTATTCTTAATATGAAAAATAAAATTTAATTTTACAATTTTAAAAATGATAAAAATAATTTTAAAATGATAATTGTGTAATAAATTAATATAATTTAGAAAAAAATATTAATGATGGGGAAAATTCAAAATTATAGATTAATTAAGTAAACATAATATTGTAAAAGTGAAATTTTACTTATCAAAAAATATATAATTAGTTAAATGTTTCTCAATATTTAATATCATTTCTATATCATAATGATCTCATTAAATTAATGTCATTTGTAAAAATGATGTCATATTTTATTGACCAAAAAATAAATCTTCTTGGAAAAAACAAAAAAATTAATTCTATACTATTTTTTCAAGTTGAATCTAAAAATTAAGTCAACTTTTCGAAAAATTGAAAATTTTAAACTGAAATATTATTTTATAAATTGAAATAAATAATATAAAATGTAACAATTATAGAAAAAATTAATTTTATGTATTATGTACTCTTATTCATATTTCAAATTAATTGATTAAATAAATATATGTAAATATAATAGTTCATATATTAAAATAATAAAATTTAACATAATCATATTTAAAAATAGTTCAATTTATTTTGTTAGGAATAAATAATAATTATAATACACTCATTCTTTGATTAATATTCCATTTTAACATTAACTCGTATTATTTATTTTTCCTATAAATATAAGATATTTTAGTTGAATAATAATTTTTATTTATTATTAGTCTTATTCTTCGTATATTTTTCTTATTAATGGTCTTATAATGTGTCATATCCAATTTTAGTTTTCTCTTGCAGGTGAAACAAGCTATTAAAAATATTACTTATTTAATGAATATTTATATATTGAAATAATTTGGGGTTATATTATACCCCATTAAATAAATTTCGTCCTCAAAATTTTAATTTCTTCTTTACAAAATGATTATATACTGACATAGGCATAATCTAAATTATAGATAAGAATTTTTTTCTTACTATTAGAAAACTTCATATTTCTAAATAAAATATTTCTAAAAAATTATATGTACCCTTATATGATTCAAAATTTGTTTCTAAAATCCTTCCATGATTTCCAAGATATATTTTACCAATAAGTATCAATATATTAACTTCCTAATAATTTTGGTTGAGGAATCCTTTTATCATCGATATATATTGTATGATAAAATATATTTTAATGATTTAATTTTAGTTTAAATGAAATATTTTATCCTTCCTTTAGTTTTAATAATGTTTCTATCTCTACTTCTTCCCATATTCTAGATAGTGAAAAATTGTGATGAACATTTCCAGTTAGATGCCAAAAAATAAACAATTAATAGATCATAAGATCCATAAAAGAATGATAATGTCTAAACATTTATTTATCAACATAGTAAAACAATGAAATTTTTCATACGTTAATATATTATTTAATAAGAATGATTACATGAACCAATAATAACAAACAATGACATTCCATCATTTTAGAATGATTTTTAATAAATATCAGTATAAAACATTCCCTAATAACATAATGTTATAAATTATTTTTTAACTATATACACATTCATCATATTTATTTAATGATCTTTAATGTCTACTAAAAAATCCATTCAAAAATATTAAACTTTATGTACATGGCATACATAAAACCATTCTTCATTATGTGGGGATGGAAAATAAGGAAGGGTCAACTTATATTCTTTGTAAGAGTAAACATGATAGATATCAATCTATGATCATAGGAGATCATATGAAAAGTTTAATAGTATGGGAACATGATCATATAATACAATAACCATGCCCAATCATTTATATATCATTAATCATAAACAATTGTATAACGATTTTTCTTAAAAATTTACTGTAGATTAAAGTGTGATGAATCGTCAGTAATCAATCATAATCCTTTAAAATATATTGTATTTTTAGGAAATAACATTTTGGAATACCCATAATTATATAAAATCATTTACTTGGTAAAGGATTACTTCTAAGGATGTCATAGTGGACAGGTTTGAATACCCATTCAATCATTTCATTAGTCAACATTCCATTCCATGACGATCCTAGTGGGCATTGTCCCATTCTTAACTTGTTCTGGTCCCCATTCTGGTAATTATTATTAGATGATATATCCATATTTACCTAATTCCTTGGAAAGCTATATTATTTGGGGCATAATCATAACATAATGAAAATCATATATTTGTGTTTCATATGATCATAAAACAGTGATAATATCATTATATCATTACCCATGGAAGGGAAATAAGTTTCATAAATATTTAATCATTTCATCTAAGTAGATACCATGGAATAGAAATGAGTTTGATAGAAGATACATCATAAAATAATTAACACAATAGAAATAAATGACTTTCATGAAATAATCCATAAATCTTCCTTATAAAAATCCATATAGAGAATTGAAGTTGATGGTATCATAAGATCAGGTCCACATAGATTAATAAAAATCAATAATGGATATCGACATAACATATAATTGAATTTAAAATAATATTCAAACCTTTCTTTGAGAACATATGAAAATAATCTTTTTATCATGATAAAATTTTCATTGAAAATTACCAAAATATTAAGAAAATTATTTTTTTATAAATTCCCATTGAATTCAATAATGTAATTTCGAAATCTAAAAAGCTGCATGATGGTGGGAATTTTGGTTCATGTTATAAATGAAAAATGATAGCACTCCATTCAACATTTTCAAAAAATTTAAAAAAGTATTGAAGGGGAAAAAATTCATTAGAGAATATTTCATTTTAAATATCTATAAATAATGTCAATAGTAGATTTAATGAACTTTTTAAACATTTCAAGAATATGTACTAACATTTATAAAATAATTTTTATGTGTACGACAATTGAATAAGATGTTCATCTACAAAAGAGGAGATGATCCTAGATTTCCATTTAAAAAATTATCAATAATTTGAGGCACCAAATAGAGAGTAAATAATAATAAGACATAAGTCTCAAGGAATAAACATAAAACTCAAAAATATATATGTGTTAATGGATTATATCTGTATAATTCCCTTTAATAGAAATTCAACCATAAAAAATTCTAATTAAAATGGTATTAATGTTTATTCTTGGTTCATAAACATTAATATCTCATATATCATACATTCATATTTATTATACATATATTCCCAAAACCAACTCATTCAAAACATACTATGTATAATTCCATTAAAATTTTCAAATGTCATTTTATTAATAATTTCATTATTAAAATAATAAAATGGGTGAAAATGATTTCATTTTCCATGCATGTTTTGGTTCGATTGTTCTGGAAGTTGCTCCTCCATCATGATTTCATTATCTCCAAAATAATAATCATATATGTTTTAGTTAAATGGTTATTTTACCTACAACTATATCATGTTTTTTAAAATCAATAATATTAATAATTAAATTATAATAATATTTTTTATATTATATATTATTTTATAATATTTCATATAATGTGGTGGTGAAAAATAAATTGCATCACTTCATGGAGATGGTATAATATACATATGAATGGGCTTATTTTTTAACATTTTCCTCAATTGAATAAAATGATGGAAAATTTTAAATTTCCATTATAAAATATTTATAATAGGATTAGAAATATATATTCATATAATCTGTCATTATTAAACACAATGTAAATAAAAAATTAAAAAATCACCACATCACATCATGTATGTTGTAGACCAAAATTACGTAAGAGAGATGTAATCTTTTTCATATGTATAAAAATGTAAGAAGGTATACACGGTCATAAAAATATAAAATAGAAATTAGTCATAAATAACATATATAAAAATTAAATCCATCACAATACCAAACCTTGAATTATTATGATGGAAAATGAATCATATCGTTATGTGGAGGCAGGAGTCCACATAAATGCACGAGTGACACATTCATTACCCATTTAATGTACAATGGGAGGAAAATAGTTGATACCTAATCATAATAACAATTTATTATATTTAAGATAAATAATTTATTACTTTTGAATGTAAACAATATATATATATATATGGTTAAAGAAGAAATAAAATTGAAACAACTAGTTTTATTGTTGAAACTCATTATTTAGAATCCTCATTTGGCTTACACATTAATAGTTGTAAAAATGGTATTTTGATAAAAATATGAGCTCATGTGTGATATCCCAGACGCGGATGCAACATAATGTGTGGCCAGAGCCCGGTGGGCCACATGGCATCAAGCACATATCCATGAACGCCATAGGCTGGCGACTAGTACCGAGGGCCCAAGGTGTGTCTATGGAGAGACTATGACCTCACAAAAAAACATTTTTTACAATCATTGAAAGTAAAAATAGGTGAATAGTGTAAGATGAATAGTTAAATATAGTACACAGTGGAAAATAGAAACAATAGTAGCAATAATTGAAAATATTAGAATATAATTAAAAAAATAAAGAAATGTCATGTTACAAGAAAAATGGAAAACATGGATACAAGGTATCAGTAAAAAAATTTTCCAGATAATTATAAATAAAATCAAATAATATCCCAAGAATCCTGAGCTACGGCTTGGTCATATGCAATCTAGTGCCTTCCTAAAAATCAAGTGATCAAGTATTTGAAGTCGTACACTTCCCTTTATCAATACCAAAAGACATGTAATCTATTACAGCTACCATACTGCTCCCAGAGAGGGAGTGAGATAAATCTCAGTGGGAACCACCAATGGTGTCTATAACCTTCATCATGTTTAATGGAAATGAAATAGTGTGAAATCATTAATATATAATGTATTAATTTACAATGTAAGATAATAAGAATGTACCTTTATCAGACCTCGTTTGTTGTCTGAAAAAATAACTACTTCATTTAATTAATTAATTTCCAAATTTATATTGATAATCCTCATGAGGTATATCCTACACTAACATGACATCATGATATTAGAAACAATGAATGTTCTAATATTTAACAAGAAAACTAAGATCAAATACATTTAATAAAAATGTCATATGGTTACAACCATGGGGACATAGTCCTAAAGGGTTACCAAATTCATAATCCTTGTAGCCTGGCATGGGGTAAGAGTTTAATCCATGTATCAATGTCCATGAAATTCCACAATCAGGTTCCTATCGAGGACAATGTCATAGACCACGGTAAAATGGGGCTTAGTAGGGAAAGGGCTCGATGCGCTTTAATAATGGAACCTACTAGTCATTTTTGGATCGAAGGACTGTATCCAAATAATATTTTAATGATAATGAATTGATACTACAATTCAATACCAAGCATCTAGGTATAGTCATGGATCGTGATCTAGGTGGGTTTCAACCTAAGCAGGCTATATCCTTGCATCAAAATGGGGTTCCCGAGTGCCCATGGTATTACTTGATCAGAATCCAATGTGAAATCGATATAGGACATTACTATTTGATAATGAAATCATGAAATATATCATTTAGTTTAAGACTTACCTTTAATTAGTTTGATAAGGTCAGGTATCATGCCACATTATTATCAAGCCAAATGGTTCATGCCTCATCATTCATTACTGTGACTAGAAAAAGTATCATGCAACCATTTAATCAATTAAATGAATATTCTACATTTAAGGTTCATTTGGATACCTTTTATTAATGATTTAAGGGTTATATGGATATCCCACCCACTATTCATTTAAATTTAAGGAAAATCCACATACTTAGTAAACATTCCAATTCATATTTCACATTTAATTATAAATTTAAGAACATACCTTAGGTGTTTCAACTGGTGAGCATACATGCTACATTCCATTATTCTGATCATAATGTAAATAATTTTATTTATTATAGAAAACCTTACTCCTAGAATGGTTAATCCAAGGCACACTTGAACGGTGGGAAAATGTGTTAAAACACTGAACAACAATTGTGGCATCATCTTCGGCATTGAAAGAATGTACTTGTGGTCATACCAACCGCCAATTAAGCACATATATGGAAATAAAATATTCATATGGTTCTATTTATTATAAAAATGGCATATAAATTCATTAAATGACACTTGATGAAGTTGGTGGGCCCCACACAACAAATCTAAAATCAATAATATTTAGGGATGAGTTATATACCACCCATATTATGGTTGTATGAACCCTCTCATTCGATATTTTCCCCTAATATGGCTTGGATCAGAGTATATATTTGAAAATGATAATAAAACCTCCACCACAATATCTTGGACAAGAAAAATAGATAAAGAGAACGACTCTTTAGTACTCGAATATTTACCATTGCACATTCAACATGAGAAGCATAAACTCAAACAGATCCTGGATAAAGGAAACCTTTGAATCTCAAAATTTGATCTTCAAAATTAATATAATTGAGAGATAAATATATTCACCCACTAAATTATATATTTGGGATGAAGAGGGGTTGTAATATATCATTAAGTAAAAAACTAGAAAATTAAAATGCAAAATTTCCATTAGATGGTTAGGATGCAATATTATGTGCAAAAAATGTGTAGTGTTGCTGTCTAGAAATGTCAATCAAGACAGTTTTACAAATCTCATTCCAACTATTCACTAACCGATCAAATAATATAGATCTCCCAAAAATATGGGTTCTGGGTTCGGAATTGGTGCTAGACACCCCTGCGACCTATACTAATTCCAAAGGCATTTATATTAAAACCAAAGAAAATATCTTTACAGAAAACATTAAGGATCCATACTTATGGGAAAAGTTTTTTTCTTATTGTATTCACCATTTAAAAGAAATAATCCCCATGTTCACCACCCATTGGTGGAGAAACATGTTCTGAGAATAACACTGGCCACTGGGAACATATTCCAGCATCCCACTCCCATGTCTAATCTTATTCCAAGTCGTTCTGCCATAGAAATACTAGAGGGATAGACAGGCCTCTGAGAGCCATTATACTTCAATCAATGATTTGTACTAGATACTCCTCAAAGGTAGATTCATCATCTATCCCAACATCTTTAGGATCATGTTTATGAGACATATTGGCATGATATTGGGGAATTTTTGAAACCTGGAAGATGTCATGCATGGCATGGTATATTTATGGTAATAGAAACTGATATGCATCTAGCCTAACACATTCTAGAATATCAAAAGTCCCATCAAAATGAAGCAAAATCATTGCCTACATTCGTATCTATCTATTCCCTATCATGGGTTATACCTGAAAAAACATGATCCATGACCACAGCCTCAATAAGTTGTTAATGGTGATCGATAAATGAATTTTTACTAGAATGAGAAATAGTAATAAATTTTCTAATCATCCAAACATTCTATGATGTCTCCTGAACAAGACAAGGACCTAGTAGGGATACCTCACCTACCTCTATCTAACACAAGGGTGAACGACAAAACCTATCATATAAGGCCTCCAAAGGATCCATCTAAATTATCGCCTTAAATATATTATTATAGGTGAGATCTATGAGGATGATATTATTTTCCAAGGAACTGCCAAAATCAATGACACATGTTCAGATAATATCCTATAGAACTTGTATTTTTCATTCTGATTTTCAATCGGTTTGAGAGTGAAAATCATTTCTTCGAAGAACCAATGTTACCATAGTCTTTTGAAAACCCTTCTAGAACCGGGATGTGAAATTAGAATCCTAATATGAAACAATAGAATGAGTAAACCCAAGTAGTCGTATGATCCCATAGACATATATTCTCATCATTTCATCAATTGATAAATTCTACTAAATAGTAATTATGTTGGTTAATTTTGTTAGTCGGTCAAAGACTACCCATATATCATCACTACCCCACTTTGACTATGGTAATTTGACTACGAAATCTATAGATATGTTTCCGTATTTCCATTCTTAGACTTAAAGTGGTCATAACAAGCCTACATGCCTCTGGTGATCCACCTTCACCTGATAATTTTTGGAACCCCAAGTGATAAATCCTTATATCTAACTTTTCATTCAAGGACACCAATAATGGCTTCAAATATCTCAATACATCATTGAGATGCCTAGATGAACTACCCACTGATATGCATGAGAGTCTATAATCAAATCCTATATAATATCTAGGATAACCCAATCACAACAATGAATTTGTAAGATGTCGTCTCTTTCTATAGACAAATCCATAGGATGGTTATATCCTGATATACTATAAGGGAGAACAAATCATTCAGGATCTGATAACTATAAACCCTTCACCTTCTCAATGAGGGAATAATTATCTATCAAATACGTGAGATAATATTTCTTGGGACCATCATGGAACTCTAGATACTTCTAAAAAAGTTCAATTAACTTCCATTCTACACTATCTTCCCACACTGTATGTTCCGGAGTTTTATAACTAATTTAATCCACAACCACACTGCCCTTCCTATGTGATAAACAAGCTCAAAATAAAGGTATTTTATATAAATGACAAAAATATGATGATTTTGGTTCATGTCATACTGGGAAAACATATATTGGAGGCTCATGTGGTCCATGTACACCCAAATGTAATCAAACAATAGTTAATGTCCCCAACAAGGTTTGTGAAAGAAAAATGCTGCTAGATCAAGGTCATGAATTGGGAAATTTATCTCATGATGTCTCAACTAATGAGATACATAAGAAACTAATTTGTATTCCTATAACAATACTTCTCATATTCCAATGCCTGATGCATTATAGAAGACATTATTACCTATACGTAACTCAGGATGAACTAGAATTGGTGCTTAGACAAGCCTCCCCTTCAGCTCTTTAAAGGTTCTATTACATGATTCTGACCATATAAATTTGACAACCTTTTTGTATGGAAATTAAATGGTGAATAAATGATGGAAAATTCATATATGAAACACATGTAATATGAAGCCAACCCCAAGAAATTTTTTATATCAAACACATTCTTGGGATTCTCCTAGGAAACTGTAGCATTCACCTATTTTGTGATAACAAATACTCCGAATTATGATATTATATAACCCACAATGTGTACTTATTATATCATATCCATGAATTTTTTTAAATTTATTTTTAATTTAATTTACATCCTTTCTTTGTTATGGGGGTTTTTCATTCATTTTGGGGGAAATGGAGGGTTTTCAAAATTTGGGGAAAACTATGAGCCCAATTCCAGATTTGGAAATAATTTTTTTTTTCATTTATATCTCCTTCATTTGTAAAATTTTATCATCCATTCCACTTCACACTTTTCCTCCTATGAGCTATCCAAATCACCATGTCTATTTGGTCCCTTTTTGAACCCATTAGCATTTTCGGATTGAGTGAATTAATTTGGAATTGGGGCAACCTGTGAGACATTTCCTGTTTTAAATTTTTTTATTATTATTTAATAACTCACTCATTTTTTACTATATTACCGTGACTCCACCTCCCACCTAAATCCAAAATCCCGAGACTCACCCCCATTATTCATTTTTCCACTTTGGACATCATTTGTCCCGTGGAGTAATGAAAAGCTCCTTATGGTTCCTCAAATCATCCAGATTTGAGAAAGTTTGTTGATTCTTTCAAAAATATTTTAATATTCACTCTTTTTCCCCCATTTCAATCCCCACATGACCTTCTCATCCCCATTAGAGCCTCCATATAGGGTTTGGTTTCTTAGAGATTCAAATATCGGTGTATTTGGTTCGTTTATTTCAAGATATTTCAAGTGTTTCTTTCCTTGATTTATTCCCCTTCCTTAGGGTTTCATTCACCCTTTCTTGAAGTTCCTCGTGTCTAGAAGTTGAGCTTTGAACATAGGGTTTCATTTGGAGTCTTTTTGGTCAAATATGGTGGTATAGGGATGGATTTATCTTCCCTGAGGTGCGGCGGTGGTGCAGTTGATGTTTCACACCATGTTTAGAGGGTTTCAACATAAATGGTAGGTTATTCCATGTGTAATCATTTCTAGATGAGTTAGTTTTCTTTAGTTACATATTATGCTTGTTCCTAAGAAGTTGTGTGTGGTGTGAAATGTAACACCCTGAGATTTTATGAAAAATATTCTTTTTAATTTCATTAATGTCTTGTGTTGTACGCTACACCAAAAGGAGCTTGCATAACACACATCCTTGACTTGCCTTGCATTACATGCAATCACGACCTTCCTCGATAGCGTGTGTAGTACACAATACCGAGTTTTACTAAACAACGATATGCTATTAAAATATTATTAAAACTAGCCGTTATGAATATTAATAACCAATTTTTGAAATTTTAAAATTTTTATTTTTCAAAATGGACTTCATTTCTGGATTGGGAATATCGAAATTAGCTTAGGGTGAAATATTGGTACTTTTCTGATAACTATCATTTTCTAATGAATAGTGAAAATTAATACATTTTAATTAAAAAAACCTTTTTAATAGAAATAATTAATAGTGATAAATTATTAATTTGATTGGTTTTAAAGTATATTTAGAATATTTGTTTTCAATTTATTAAAATGTTGGTTATTGGATGTAATTTCACATTTAAACAAGACAAAAAAACTGTCAATCTTTTGATAGTTATTATCTCTTAAGAACACAGTATTTGTTTTGACGATGGGAATTAATTTTTAAATTAATTAATGCAACTGATATGTTTTGAATTTGGTAAAATAGGCATCATTTTTGAATTCATAATATCAAATATATCTTCGGCCTAATTTTTGGTATTTTTCTGAAAACTTCCAATTTTTGATGAATAGTGAAACCACTAAGTGGTAGTTAAAAGAACTGAATTTTTTTCATAAAACTTAATTTTACCACTTTTGTGAGTGGAATTTCGAAAATCTGAGAGACACGGTTAATATCAAGGACTGAAATGTGGTTAAATTAGATGAAAATAATTTTTGGAGAATAGTACTGTTTTGCTTATTTTACCACTGTTAAAAGTAAATAGGGTAATTAAGGGTAAAGATGATATTATTATTACTCTAAAACATGTACTAATTCTATTGTACAATTGTAATTCAAACAAAAACAACCTTAGGAATAAAATATGACCATTTAGGCCCACTTGGATTAGATTAGGACTTTTATTATTAATTTATTTAAAGAAAGGTTAAAATAGTTAAAATCAAAGTTTAATAAGTAAATATTTTTTAATATGGGGTTATACATAAGATAAATTAGTCTATAAATATTCATTAGATATGAAAAACGAATTCCTACATAATGATATTTTATTTGTAATTTTTAGACTTTAAATAATTTAATTTATTTATGACACAATTATGATGCATTAGTTATCTTATTAATGAAAATTTGACATAATTGATGTTATAAACACCAAAATCAATGAACTTTGAGCATTTTTATTAATTACACTAACTTTATAGGTTAATATGACATGTTATTATTGATTTAATTAACTTTTTTCGAACTAATCATTCTGGTATGATTTTCCCAAAAATCAATTACTAAATAGTGTCAAAATTGACATAAAATAGTTTTTAAATCAAATATTATATTAATAATTGATATTTTATTCCTAAAAATCTAAGGTTCGACCAAATGACATAGATAAGTTATATATATTAATAATAAACAACTTGGGGATCATTTGGCTGCTTATAGTAATTTTACTAACCTTATAGTATAAGAAGTCAAGAAGACACGGTAAAATTTAATTTATTTAATTTAATGTTAAATCAAAATGATAAGATTAAAATAGGAACCTAAACTTGTCTAATTTCTATTGGATGAGAGTATTTCGACCCATACCCACCTTATCTTAGAAATAAATCATTTTTGAGCTATTTAAAACCGAATTTGAATTTATAATAAAATAATATTTTTTGTTATTCCAAAGGTGTCCCTCCACTCCCTTATAAAAGGGCACCTCCTCCCTCTCTTCCGCACACCACTTTGAGCCTTCAAGCTCGTCCATCCCCTGAAAACATACCTTATACACTTCACTAGAAACATCTTATAGGTTCTGGTCTTCCTCAAAGACCAATCTTAGTGCCATAAAAGGAGGTCCCAAAGAGGCGCTTCAAAGAAGAGGTAATTCCCGTTACCGATACTTTCATCTTTATTTCTTCTTCCACTTCTTCTTCTTTAGTTGATTCATCATTAAGTAATAACATCAGTATCACTCATATACCTATATGTTATTATAGGTATGAAACAACCATATTTCACCATCTGTCCATCCAACGGAAAATTATATCACCGCGCGTGCGTACGTACGGAATATCGTCTCCACGCCGTGGTGTAATCTATTTTCCCCCACCACCATACTTGGATTGGTATAATGATGTAAATAATTACTATATATAATTATTGTAAAGTGATATTGATTCTGAAATAGTATACATACACTCCAATACAATTCCACGATCATGAGAACGATATCATCGCTCGTGCTTACGTACGGACTACCGTCTCCACGACACGATGAGATTTATTCTCCATGTTATCCATTCATGAATGATTATAAAGTATATATAATAATTAATAAAGAAATATATGACATAATAATGATTCTGTATTTATGTGTATATATATTTATGTCATCTACTTAATTCCATTCAACTCAATAAGGAAAAGAAAATAGCGTTCATGCGTATGTACGGTCTACCGTCTCCATGAACGGTGTATTTCCTTCCATTTACTGATGTATTATATATATATATATTATTAATATATATTATATATAAATCATGTTTTATATTCTGGAATTAAGTAATCATGATCTAAGTAATCATATGAATAATTAAAAGTCAAAACACGGACGACAAATGAAACTATTTTTCCCAAAATGCTCTTTAACATGGAATTTACAAATGAATGGGTAATATAATGCCATAAGTAAACCATATATGATATCATAACAGTGAGTATGATTCTGGAATAAGTCAATGACATTATTTAAATCATTATACATGAGGTTCAGACACATACGAAGCAAATCATACCTAAGGTAAGGGAAATATCACAATCTCATTTTTATCCGAGATTGTTTATACATTAGTATTTACTGGGGTGTATTTTATCATCCACATCCATGTTTCCTCAATATGTAATATTATTTCCATCCACCTACAATTGTTTAAATCCAATTTTACCCTTCGGTGAGTTTTTATTAATGGATATGAAAGGAATCTTTTGTCGTTTTTCGTACGAGGTACTTTTTGACTTTTCCGACAAAAGTATGAAGAATGTTTTTTTATCTTATACGGCATGAATGGATTTTTAAAACCTTATTCCCAAGAAACTTCCTTTACATGTTTTCAAGTTTATTTTTAATCAACTTATTTAGTTTTAAATTTTATGAAATGTTAAAAAAAGGATAATTTTTTTTTGAATTTGATGGGATATTTTCCTCAAGAATGGAGTTCATGTGTTTTATCAAAATTATTTTCCATCTAAGATAATATAGGATTCTGTTTATATCCCTATTATTACATTGATTTGATTATGTTGTGATGGAATTATTTTTATGAATTCCTTTATCTTATATGAATTGTTTGATGATGTCATGATGTTTAAGATTCCAATTTTTATTACATGGGTTATGCAATGATGTATGATTTATGATTTTGTGGAACACATAAGAATGGTATCATTATGAGATTGGTGGAACCTATATCTCCCTCCATTGAATTGGGTAAAGATTTTATATCTCATGAGATAGACATGGCTGGAATGGTAGGTTATACCGGTTCAGTGAAACCGGACTGAAATGGGGAGTGAACATGGTTCAGAAATAGAATTTGTCCACTAAGATAGTCATGGAAATAAGTCTTGACTAATATTAAATGATTCTCTATGATTATGTGTGTATGAAACAAAGTTTCCTGTTTTATGTCATGATTATTGGGATTACATTTCACTACTATGATTTATCCCATGTTATAAAATTATGAATTCTTTTGCAGGTTAAGATTTCCAAAAGATATGTTCTTATGTATATGATGTAATAGACTTTTCTTTTGTTTACCCTTACTGAGCATTTGATCTTACCCCTTTTATGTTTTCTTTTCCCCAGGACATAAAGAAATGATTTAGGTTTAATGAAATGAAGATCTTTATGGTAGTTGTTGAAGATCTTTCACCACAATTAGAAGATTATATTCCGAGTTTCCAAATACACTAAACTATTACGGTCCTTCTGTGTGTGTTTTTGTTATGTACTAAGTATTCCGCAAAAGTAATGTATTGTCCATGTATGTTACGCTTCGGGTCTCTACAGTTGGTATCAGAGGAAAAATTTAGTCAACCTTTGGAAACAAGGATGCGAAAACGTTAGTGAGATCCCTAGGGATACTTCTAAGGTATGTCTATGGATGCCACTAAGGAATAGTATATGTATAGGATATAGTCCTAGAACTATGGTAACAATATTAAATTAAACCAAAGATATTTGATATTGAAGTTACAACCCCTTTATTATGATTTTTTCCTCTCACACTATTCTTTTTGGGTTTTAGATGATGGCTGGAACCCGAAAGAACCGTGTCGATCAATGCAATGGACAATGTAATGATTTTCCTCATGAAAAAACAAATTTTATGGGAGATGGAGTGAAAAATCATATTTCTATAATTACACAAGCTATGAATCATTCTGGACTTCCAAATGAGCAGAGAACGGAACAATATTCTATTGAGTCCTTCATGAGGCAACGTCCACCTTCTTTCAGTGGGTCTTCTGATCCACTTGTTGCTGAACAATGGATTAGTACTACTGAAAAGATATTTTCAGTTCTTCAATGTTCTGAACATGATAAAGTCATCTTAGAAGTGTATCGTTTGGAAGGTGATACTGATCAATGGTGGAATCTTATCAAGAATACGAGGCCAAGAGATGAAATTGAGTCCATGGAATGGGACGAGTTCAAGAACTTATTTTTCAATAAGTACTTCCCTCGTATTACTCGAACAAAGATGGAGAAAGAGTTTATTGAACTAAAGCAAAAGGATGATGAATCTTTTTTTATATACGAAGCGAATTTTAAAAGGCTTGCAAGGTATGCAAATGGATTTATCATCCAACCTGAAAGTGAAGTTGATCGATTCTTCAGTGGCTTAAAACTAAATCTTTGAAGGGCATTAGCTATAAGAGAATTCAGTAGCTATGAAGAAATTGTGAGTTGTGCTATCAAGGTAGAAATGGAAGTTCGTGTTACTAATCCATCTCATAGTTTTGTCATGAAACGAAAGATGGAGTTCAAGGAGAAATCTCAGAATAATGGTGAAAAGAAGATGAATGTTTCCTTATGCTCAATGTGTGGAAAGAAACATGGTGGAAATTGTCTTAAAGGGACAAGAAAATGTTTTAAGTGTGGAAAAGAAGGTCATCGAGCAGCTGAGTGTCCAATAATGGAAAAAGGGTTTCTAATGATGTGAATAAAGAAAAGACTGCAGAGAACGCACCAACAACACTTCAATGCTTCAAGTGCAAGGAAATGGGGCATTATGCAAATAAATGCCCTAATCCAAGGGTTAGTGATGATCGACAAGAGCAACCACTTAAGGAAATGGACAAAGGGAAGTCACATGAGATCACTATTGGCGATTTTGAATATGACAACGAGGTGGTGGAATGATTAAGTGTTTATGTAATGGGATTCCAGAATAATGTTGTATATAGTATCGTGGAATATTGGAATATTTATGTTTTGGTCTATTATGGTTTTCAATAATATTATGGCATCGGTAACCATGAAAAGTGATTGAAATATTTTTGGAAAGTAGATTATATGCACATATGATTGATAGTATTCATGAGCTCATGATTGATATAAGGACTAAGTGATATCATGGTTTGAGGATATAGAATTTTGAGGATTTTGGTATGTGGAAAGTGTTAACTTTTAACTGTATTCATATTTTCACTAAGGTTCAATGGATATTCATTCTTCAAGAGAATACATGATTAAGGCATTCAAATGTTTTTAATTCGACCAACAAGACATATCTTATGATATATGGGGGATAAATGATGGCATTCATGTGATCATTTTCTTAATACTATGAGCTTGGATCGAAGTAGTTTAGATAAGCCTAATGATTGGAATGGATTATGATGGACATAAGTTAGTATTGATTAAGGATAAAACTTTTTTGATATTGTTGATGGGATGTTATAGTAATATAGCTTTTGAAAAAGGACAACCTACAGGACGAGCGATAGCCCATCGCGTCGGACAAGGCTGTGGGAATCGAACCCACAACCGAAGTGCGACTGGCCATTATCGCCTACCACTGGCCTACATGATGTCCCTGTTTAGTAGAAACTAGTTTTATTATATTAAGAAGTATGATATATTAAGTATAAGTACATTTTAGGAACCATATATGATTAATCTCACTATACATGGACTTATGTATTTTTTGATAACTTTTCTAACCTTTTTTTGAGACAGATGGAATGACCCATCATTCTATCACATGATCTGCTAACACATCACAAATGACAAATTCAACTTCATTTCATTAAGAGATGAATTGGAAATTTTCCAAATAATGACAAACGGTGAGACTATACCAAAATCACGAAAGTATTTCTTCTAATTCCAATTTCATCAACATTAGGGAAATGATCTTGAAAACCAAAATGTTGTCCTAGTGCTCTTATATCTGATTAATCAGATGGTATCTTAGATCGTCACAAATTTATGGCTTTGTGTTTGCTGGATTTTCCATAGCCATGTTCTCTACCACTATCCATCAGAACATGATGGTTAGATTTCTCTTCCATATCCATATTTTCACCTATGTGGAAACCCAATGATTAGTTTATTTGGGTAACCGTTACGTTTCATACTTTTTTTTTTAAAGATTGGTTTTGGTATTCCTTTTTATGATGTGGGTTTCTATTAATGAATCTTTAGAATAGTAAACCATTTATAACCCAGATTAATTTCGAGGCCAAAATTCATTTTAAGGGGGGTAGAATGTAACACCCCAAGATTTTATGAAAAATGTTCTTTTTAATTTCATTAATGTCTTGTGTTGTACGCTACACCAAAAGTTGCTTTCACAACACGCATCATTGACTTGCCTTTCATTACACGCAATCGCGACATTCCTTGATAGTGTGTTTAGTACGCAATACCGAGTTTCACTAAACAACGATATACTATTAAAATATTATAAAAACTAGCCGTTATGAATATTAATAACTACTTTTTGAAATTTTGAAATTTTTATTTTTCAAAATGGACTTCATTTCTGGATCCGGAATATCGAAATTAGCTTAGGGTGAAATTTTGGTACTTTTCGGATAACTTTCATTTTCTGATGAATAGTGACAATTTCTAAATTTTAATTATAAACAACCTTTTTAATAGGAATAATTAATAGTGATAAATTATTAATTTTATTGGTTTAAAAGTATATTTAGAATATAGTATTACAATTTAATACAATTTTGGTTACTGGATGTAATTTCACTTTCAAACCAGACATAAACAACTCTCAATCTTTTGATAGTTATTATCTCTTAAAAACACGCTATTTGTTTTGACGACGGAAATTAATTTTTAAATTAATTAATGCAACTGATATTTTTTGAATTTGGTAAAATAGACATCATTATTTAATTCATAATATCAAATATAGCTTAGGCCTAATTTTTGGTATTTTTCTGAAAACATTCAATTTTTGATGAATAGTGAAACCACTAAGTGGTAGTTAAGAAAACTGAATTTTTTTCATAAAACATAATTTTACAACTTCTGTGAGTGGAATTTCGAAAATCCGAGAGACAAGATTAATATCATGGACTAAAATGCGGTTCAATGAGATGAAAATAATTTTTGGTGAATAGTAACTTTTTACTTTTTTTACCATGGCTAAAAGTAAATAGTGTAATTAAGGGTAGAAATGATATTATTATTACCATAAAACATGTCCAAATTATATTGGACAAGTTTAATTAGAACAAAAACAACCTTAGGAATAAAATATGACCATTTAGGCCCACTTAGATTAGATTAGGACATTTATTATTAATTTATTTAAAGAAGGGTTAAAATAGTTAAAATCAAAGTTTAATAAGTAAATCATTTTTAATATTTGGTTATACATAATATAAATTATGCTATAAATATTACTTAGAAAGCTAAAACGATTTCCTACATAATGAGATTTTATTTGTAATTATTAGACTTTAAAAAAGTTAATTTATTTATGACACAAAGATGATGCAGTAATTATCTTATTAATAAAATATTGACATAATTGATGTTATAAACACTAAAATAAATGTAATTTGATACTTTTTATGAATTACACTAATTTTATAGGTTAATATGACATGTTATTATTGATTTATTTTGCTGTTTTCTAAATAATCATTCTGTTATGATTTTCACAAAAATCAATTACTAAATTGTTTAAAAATTGACATAAAATAGTTTTTAAAACAGATATTATGTTAGTAATTGTTATTTTATTCCTAAAAATCTAAGGATCGGCCAAATGACATGGATAAGGTTATGTATATTAATAATAAACAACGTGGGGTTTGTTTGGTGGCTTATTGTAATTTTATTAACCTTATAGTATAAGAACACAAGAAGACACGGTAAAAGTAAAATTATTTAATTTAATGTTAAATCTAAATGATAAGGTCAAAATACGAACCCAAACTTGTCTAAATTCTATTGGATGAGCGGATTTAGAACCATCCCCTCATTAGATTCGAAATAAATCAATTTGGAGCTATTTAAAACCGAATTTTGATTTATAATAAAATAATATTTTTAGTTATTCCAAAGGTGCCCCTCTCCTCCCTTATAAAAGGGCACCTCCTCCCTCTCTTCCTAACACCACTTTGAGCCTTCAATCTTGGCCAAACCCTGCCAATTTCCCTTCTCCAATTCACTATAAACATCATAGAGGTTATGGTCTTCCTCAGATACTAGTTTTAGTGCCCTAAAAGGAGGTCTCAAAGAGGCGCTTCAAAGAAGAGGTAATGCCCGTTACCGATTTTTCATCTTTATTTCTTCTTCCACTTCTTCTTCTTTAGTTGTTTCATCATGAAGTAATAACATCATTATCACTAATATACTGATTTTTTATTATAAGTATGAAACAACTCTATTTCACCATCTTTCCATCCTACAGAAAATCAAATAACCGCGCGTGCGTACGTACGGAATACCGCCTCCACGCCGTGGTGTAATCTATTTTCCCCCACCACCTTACTTGGATCGGTATAATGATGTAAATAATTACTATATATAATTATTTTAAAGTGATATTGATTCTGAAATAGTATACATACACTCCAATACAATTCCATGACCATGAGAACGATATCATCGCTCGTGCGTACGTACAGACTACCGTCTCCACGACACGATGATATTCATTCTCCATGTTAACCATTCATGAACGATTATAAAGTATATATAATAATTAGTTATGAAATATATGAAATAATAATGATTCTGTAATTATGTGTATATATATGTATGTCATCTACTTAATTCAATTCAACTCCATAAGGAAATGAAAATAGCGTTCATGCATACGTACGGTCTACCGTCTCCATGAATGGTGTATTTCATTCCATTTACTGATCTATTATATATATATATATATTCTGAATATATATTATATATAAGTCATGTTTTATATTCTGAAATTATGTAATCATGATCTAAGTAATCATATGAATAATTAAAAGTCAAAACACGGACGACAAATGAAACGAATTTACCAAAACGTTCTTTAACATGGAATTTACAAAAGAACGGGTAATATAATGCCATAAGGGAACCATATATGATATCATAACCATGACTATGAATATGGAATAAGTCAATGACATTATTTAAATCATTATACAGGAGGTTTGGACACATACGATGCAAATCGGACCTAAGGTAAGGGAAATATCATAATCTCATTTTTATCCGAGATTGTTTATACTTTAGTATTTACTGGGGTGTATTTTATCATCCACATACATGTTTCCTCAACATTTAATATTATTTACATCCACCTACAGTTGTTTAAATCCAATTTTACCCTTCGGTGTGTTTTTAGTAAAGGATATGAATGGAATCTTTTGTCATTTTTCGTACGAGATACTTTTTGACTTTTCTGACAAAAGTACGAAGAATGTTTTTTTAACTTATATGGCATGAATGGATTTTTAAAAGCTTATTTCCAAGAAGCATCTTTTACAAGTTTTCATGTTTATTTTTAATCATGTTCTTTAGTTTAAATTTTTATGACATGTTAAAAAAAGGGAAATTTGTTTCTTGAATTTTAAAGGATATTTTCCTCAAGAATGGATTTCAAGTGTTTTATCAAAATTATTTTCCATCTATGATAATATAGGGTTATGTTTATATCCCTATTATTACATTGAATTGATTATGTTCTGATGGAATTATTTTTATGAATTCCTTTATCTTATATGAATTGTTTGATGATGTCACGATGTTTAAGATTCCCATTTTTATTACATGGGTTATGAAATGATGTATGATTTTTGATTTTGTGGCACACATAAGAATGGTATCATTATGAGATGGGGGGGACTATATCTCTCTCCAATTCATTGGGTAAAGATTTTATATCTCATGAGATAGACATGGCTGGAACGGTAGGTTATACCGGTTTAGTGAAACAGGACTGAAACAAGGAGTGAACTCGGTTCAGAAATGGACATTGTCCACTAAGATAGCCATGGAAATAAGTCTTGACTAATAATAAATGATTCTCTATGATTATGTGTGTATGACACAAAGTTTCATGTTTTAATTAATGATTATTGGGATTACATTTCACTACTATGATTTATCCCATGTTATGAAATTATGATTTCTTTTGCAGGTTAAGATTTCCAAAAGTTATGTTCTTATGTATATGATGTGATAGACTTTTCATTTGTCTACCCTTACTGAGCATTTGAGCTCACCCCTTTTATATTTTCTTTTCCCCAGGACATAAATAAAGGATTTAGGTTTAAAGAAATGAAGATCTTTATGGTATATGTTGAATATCTTTCACCACGATTAGAAGATTATATTCTGAGTTTCCAAATACACTAAACAATTATGGTCCTTGTGTTTGTGTTTTTGTTATGTACTATGTATTCCGCAAAATTAATGTATTGTCCATGTACGTTAAGCTTCGGGTCTCTACAGTTGGTATCAGAGGAACGGTTTATTCAACCTTTGGAAACTAGGATGCGAAAACGTTAGTGAGATCCCTAGAGATACTTATAAGGTATGTCTAGGGATGTCCCTAAGGATAAGTATATGTATAGGATATAGTCCTAGAAATATGGTAACGATATTATATTAAACCAAAGATGTTAGATATTGAAGTTACTACCACTTTATTATGATTTTTTCCTCTCACATTATTATTTTTGGGTTTTAGACGATGGATGGAACCAGAAGGAACCGTGTTGATCAATGCAATGGACAATGCAATGATTTTCCTCCTGAACAAACAAATGTTATGGGAGATGGAGTGAAAAATCATATTGCTATACTTACACAAGCTATGAATCATTCTGGACTTCCAAATGAGCAGATAAGGGAACAATATTCTATTGAGTCCTTCATGAGGCAACGTCCACCTTCTTTCAGTGGGTCTTCTGATCCACATGTTGCTGAACAATGGATTAGTACTACTGAAAAGATATTTTCAGTTCGTCAATGTTCTGAACATGATAATTTCATCTTAGCAGTGTATCATTTGGAAGGTGATGCTGATCAATGGTGGAATCTTATCAAGAATACGAGGCCAAGAGATGAAATTGAGTCCATGGAATGGGACGAGTTCAAGAACTTATTTTTCAATAAGTACATCCCTTGTATTCTTCGAACAATGATGGAGAAGGAATTTCATGAACTAAAGAAAAATGATGATGAATCTGTGTTATATACGAAGCGAACTTTACAAGGCTTATAGGGTATGCATTTGGATTTATCATCCAACCTGAAAGTAAAGTTGATCGATTATTCAGTGGCTTAAAACCAAATCTTCGAAGGGAATTAGATATAAGAGACTTCAGTAGCTATGAAGAAATTGTGAGTTGTGCTATCAAGGTAGAAATGGAAGTTGTTGTTACTAATCCATCTCATAGTTTTGACAAGAAACGAATGATGGAGTTCAAGGAGAAATCTCAGAATAATGGATAAAAGAATATGAATGTTTTCTTATGCTCAAAGTGTGGAAATAATCATGGTGGAGATTGTCTTAAAGGGACTAGAAAATGTTTTAAGTGTGGAAAAGAAGGTCATCGAGCAGGTGAGTGTCGAAGTAATGGAAAAAGCGTTTCTAATGATGTGAATAAAGAAAAGACTGCAGAGAATGCACCAACAACACTTTAATGCTTCAAGTGCAAGGAAATGGGGCATTATGCTAATAAATGTCCTAATCCAAGGGTTAGTGATGATCGACAAGAGAAACCACTTAAGGCAATGGACAAAGGGAAGTAAAATGTGATCACTATTGGCGATGTTGAATATGAAAACGATGTGGTGGAATGATTAAGTGTTTATGTAATGGGATTCTAGAATAATTTTGTATATAGTATCGTGGAATATTGGAATATTTATGTTTTGGTCTATTATGGTTTTCAATAAATTTATGGCATCGGTAACCATGAAAATTGATTGAAATATTTTTGGAAAGTAGATGATATGCACATAATGAAGGGATAAATAGAATCTAATATGTTTGATAGTATTCATTAGCTCATGATTGATATAAGGACTAAGTGATATCATGGTTTGAGGATATAGAATTTTGAGGATTTTGGTATGTGGAAATTGTTAACTTTTAACTGTATTCATGTTTTCACTAAGGTTCAATGGATATTCATTCTTCAAGAGAATACATGATTAAGGTATTCAAATGGTTGTAATTTGACCAACAAGACATATCTTATTATATATGGGGCATAAATGATGGCATTCACGTGATCATTTTCTTTATACTATGAGCTTGGATCGAAGTAGTATAGATAAGCCTAAATATTGGAATGGATTATGTTAGACATAAGTTAGTATTGTTTAAGGATAAAACTTTTTTGATATTGTTGATGGGATGTTATAGTAATATAGCTTTATAAAAAGGACAACATGTAGGACGAGCGATAGCCCACCGCGTCAGACAAGGCTGTGGGAATCAAACCCACAACCGAAGTGCGACTGGCCTTTATCGCCTACCACTGGCCTACAGGAAGTCCCTGTTTAGTAGAACCTAGTTTTATTATATTAATAAGTATGGTATATGAAGTATAAGTACATTTTAGGAACCATATATGATTAATGTCACTATATATGGATTATGTATTTTTTAATAAAATTTCTAACCTTTTGTTTGAGACAGATGGAATGACCCTTCATTCTATCACATGACCTACTAACACATCACGAATGACAAATTCAACTTCATTTTTTTAATAGGTGAATTGGAAATTGTACAAAGAACGACAAACGGTGAGACTATACTAAATTCACGAAAGTATTTCTTCTAATTCCAATTTCTTCAACTTTAGGGAAATGATCTTGAAAACCAAAATGTTATCCTAGTGCTCTTATATCTGATGAATCAGATGGTACCTTAGATATTAACAAATTTATGGCTTTGTGATTGCTGGCTTTTCCATAGCCATGTTCTCTACCACAATCCATCAGAACATGATGGTTAGATTTCTCTTCCATATCCATATTTTCACCTATGTGGAAACCCAGTGATTAGATTATTTGGGTAACAGTTACGTTTCATCCTTGTTTTTAAAGATTGGTTTTGGTATTCCTTTTTACGATGTGGGTTTCTATTAAAGAAACTTTCAAATGGTAAACCATTTATAACCCCTATGAATTTTGAGGGATAAATTCATTTTTAGGGGGGTAGAATGTAACACCCTAAGATTTTATGAAAAATATTATTTTTAATTTCATTAATGTCTTGTGTTGTACGCTACACCAAAAGGAGCTTTCACATCAGGCATCCTTGACTTGCCTTGAATTACATGCAATCGCAACCTTCCTCGATAGCGTGTGTAGTAAGCAATACCGAGTTTCACTAAACAATGATATGCTATTAAAATATTATTAAAACTAGACGTTATGAATATTAATAACCACTTTTTATAATTTTTTAAATTTTATTTTTCAAAATGGACAACATTTCTGGATTCGGAATATCAAAATTATCTTAGGGTGAAATTTTTGTACTTTTCGGATAACTTTCATTTTCTGATGAATAGTGAAAATTACTAAATTTTAATTAAAAACAACCTTTAAAAAAAATTATTAATAGTGATAAGTTATTAATTTGATTGTTATTAAAGTATATTTAGAATAAATGTTTACAATTAAATACAATGTTGGTTATTGGATGTAATTTCACTTTTAAACCAGACATAAACAACTGTCAATCTTTTGATAGTTATTATCTCTTAAGAACACGCTATTTGTTTTGACGATGGGAATTGATTTTTAAATTAATTAATGAAACTGATATTTTTTGAATTTGGTAAAATAGACATCATTTTTGAATTCATAATATCAAATATAGCTTAGGCATAATTTTTGGTATTTTTCTAAAAACTTTCAATTTTTGATGAATAGTGAAATCACTAATTGGTAGTTAAAAAAACTGAATTTTTTTCATAAAACATAATTTTACCGCTTATGTGAGTGGAATTTCTAAAATCCGAGGCACACGGTTAATATCAAGGACTAAAATGTGGTTCAATGAGATGAAAATAATTTTTGGTGAAAAGTAACTTTTTACTTATTTTTACCACAGTTAAAAGTAAATAGGGTAATTAAGGGTACAAATGATATTATTATTACCCTAAAACATGTCCAAATTCTATTGGAAAAGTTTAATTCGAACAAAAATAACCTTATGAATAAAATATGACCATTTAGGCCCACTTGGATTAGATTAGATCATTTATTATTAATTTATTTAAAGAAGGGTTAAAATAGTTAAAATCAATGTTTAATAAGTAAATCATTTTTAATATGTAGTAATACATAAGATAAATTCGGCTATAAATATTCATTAGAAAGCTAAAATGATTTCATAAATAATGATAGTTTATTTGTATTTTTTAGACTTTAAATAATTTAATTTATTTATGACCCAATGATGATGCAGTAATTATTTTATTAATGAAATATTGACATAATTGATGTTATAAACACCAAAATAAATGTAATTTGAAACTTTTTATGAATTACACTAATTTTATACGTTAATATGACATGTTAGTATTGATTTAATTAACTTTTTTCGAACAAATCATTCTATTATGATTTTCACAAAAACCAATTTCTAAATAGTGTCAAAATTCACATAAAATAGTTTTTAAAACAAATATTATATTAGTAATTGTTATTTTATTTCTAAAAATCTAAGGTTCTGCCAAATGACTTAGATAAGGTTATATATATTTATAATAAATATCTTTGGGTTCTTTTGGCGGATTATAGTAAATTTATTAACCTTATAGTATTAGAACACAAGAAGACATGGTAAAAGTAAAATTATTTAATTTAATGTTAAATCTAAATGATAAGGTTAAAATACGAACCTAAACTTTTCTAAATTATATTTGATGAGAGGATTTAGACCCATACCCACCTTAGATTGGAAATAAATCAATTTTTATATATTTAAAACCGAATTTGGATTTATAATAAAATAATATTTTTAGTTATTCCAATGGTGCCCCTCTCCTCCCTTATAAAAGGGAACCTCCTCCCTCTCTTCCTCACACCACATTGAGCCTTCAATCTCAGAAAAACCCTGACAAATTCCATCCTACACTTCCCTAGAAACAACAGAGAGGTTCTGGTCTTCCTCAAATACCAATTTTAGTGCCCTAAAATGAGGTCTCAAAGAGGCGCTTCAAAGAAGAGGTAATGCTCGTTACCGATTCTTTCATCTTTATTTCTTCTTACACTTCTTCTTATTTAGTTGTTTAATCATGAAGTAATAACATAAGTATCACTCATATACTGATATTTTATTATAAGTATGAAACAACCATATTTCACCATCTATCCATCCTATGAAAAATGAAATCACCGCGCGTGCGTACGTACGGAATACCGTCTCCACGTCGTGGTGTACTCTCTTTTTCCCCTCCACCTTACTTGGATGGGTATAATGATGTAAATAATTAATATATATAATTATTGTAAAGTGATATTGATTCTGAAATAGTATACATACACTCCAATACAATTCCACAATCATGAGAATGATATCATCGCTCGTGCGTACGTACGGACTACCGTCTCCACGACGCGATGAGATTCATTCTCCACGTTAACCAATTATGAATGATTATAAAGTATATATAATAATTAGTAATGAAATATATGAAATAATAATTATTCTGGATTTATGTGTATATATATGTATGTCATCTACTTAATTCCATTCAACTCAATAAGCAAAAGAAAACATCGTTCATGCGTACGTACGGTCTACCGTATCCATGAATGGTGTATTTTTTTCCATTTACTAATCTATTATATATATATATATATATTCTGAATATGTATTATATATAAATCATGTTTTATATTCTGGAATTATGTAATCATGATCTAAGTAATCATATGAATAATTACAAGTCAAAACACGGACGACAAATGAAACGATTTTACCCAAAATGCTCTTTAACATGGAATTTACAAATGAAACGGTAATATAAAGCCATAAGTGAACCATATATGATATCATAATAATGAGTATGATTCTGTAATAAGTCAATGACATTATTTAAATCATTATACAGGAGATTCAGACACATACGAAGCAAATCAGACCTAAGGTAAGGGAAATATCACAATCTCATTTTTATCCGAGATTGTTTATACTTTATTATTTACTGGGGTGTATTTCGTCATCCAAATCCATGTTTCCAAAATATGTAATATTATTTCCATCCACCTAAAATTGTTTAAATCCAATTTTACCCTTCAGTGAGTTTTTAGTAAACGGTATGAAAGGAATCTTTTGTCATTTTTTGTATGAGGTTATTTTTGGATTTTCCGACAAAAGTATGAAGAATGTTTTTTTAACTTATAAGGAATGAATGGATATTTGAAAAATTATTTCCAAGAAGCATCCTTTACAAGTTTTCAAGTTTATTTTTAATCAACTTCTTTAGTTTAAAATTGTATGACATGTTAAAAAAAAGGGAAATGTTTTTTTTGTATTTGAAAGGTTATTTTCCTCAAGAATGGAGTTCAAGTGTTTTATCAAAATTATTTTCCATATATGATAATATAGGGTTCTTTTTATATCTATATTATTACGTTTATTTGATTATGTTGTGATGGAATTATTTTTATAAATTCCTTTATCTTATACGAATTGTTTGATGATGTCACGATGTTTAAGATTCCCATTTTTATTACATGGGTTATGCAATGATGTATGATTTATGATTTTGTGGAACACATAAGAATGGTATAATTATGATATGGGTGGGACTTATATCTCCCTCCAATGCATTGGGTAATTATTTTATATCTCATGAGATAGACATGGCTCGAACGGTAGGTTATACCATTTTAGTGAAACGGGTCTGAAACGGGGAGTGAACTCGGTTCAGAAATGGACTTTCTCCACTAAGATAGTCTTGTCAATGAGTATTGACTAATAAAAAATGATTATCTATGATTATGTGTTTATTTCAAAAAGTTTCATGTTTTATGTCATGATTATTGGGATTAAATTTCACTACTATGATTTATCCCATGATTTGAAATTATGATTTCTTTTGTAGGTTAAGATTTCCAAAAGTTATATTCTTATGTTTATGATGTGATAGGCATTTATTTTGTTTACCCTTATTGAGCATTTGAGCTCACCCCTTTTATGTTTTCCTTTCCCCCGGACATAATGAAAGGATTTAGGTTTAAATAAAAAGAAGATCTTTATGGGAGATGTTGAAGATCTTTCACCATGATTAGAAGATTATATTCCGAGATTCCAAAGTCACTAAACTATTACGGTCCTTGTGTGTGTGTTTTTGTTATGTACTAAGTATTCCGCAAAATTAATGTATTGTCCATGTACGTTATTGTTCGGGTCTCAACATGAAAACTGTTTATGTTGGATTTGGTTAAGCATTTATTTTTATAGTTTCATTTTAGCTTAAAATATGGTGTTTTTCTTATGTAACCCTTTGGGTATTGTTTGGGTGTATTTTATAACATATGAAATTGGCTAAATAAATCTTTTATGGGAAGAAAATTATGATTTGGTAGGGTATTGGTGATCCATTATTTATTAAATAGGTTTTTTATGGTTTTAAGGTGTAAAACCTTATTGTACATCTTGAAAGGGATTTTGAAAACGTGATATTTTCAAGTGGATATTTTGTAGTAATGTTTGATGTATTTTGTATAACACTTTAGGGTAGTTTAATAAATGTTTTTGGGGCTTCCAATTCAGTTTTAAATTTTTATTGGTGTGATTTTTTCCCCAAAATAAGGGTTTGAAATGGGTTTTATGAGAAAAGCATTGGTACACACTTTAGAATTGTTTTATGAAAGTTTTAAATGATTTAATTATTTTTGTAAGAGGTGAAAACATGTTGGAAAATATTTTGGATTGTTTATACTTTCAAATGGACCATTTTAAATTTTAATAGTTCATTCATGTCATGTGTATCCCCTTGGAAATGTTTTATAAAATTGTTTAATGGATTTAATGAAATGTGAATGAGGTGTAAACGTGATGTTGGCTGTTTGTGTGAGTGCGATGTGAAAAGTGGATTTTTTTATAAAAAGGGTTTTATCAAACATGTTAGTGGGTTGTTATGTGACGTTTAGAATATTGGGATGGAATTTATAATATTTCTAATGGATTTGTTACATTGTGAAAGTAATGCAAAAAGTTTTGTGGGCTATTTTGATGTGAGTTTGATTTTAAAATGCATTTGAATGAAAAGTGGAATTTGTGACTTGTGTGATGTACATGGGGCTGTTTGGTTAATGTGTGATGTGGAAATGATTTTTTCATGTGAAAAATATATTTCGTGGATTGTTGAACTTATTTGAGCACAAAAGGAAAACCCGGGTATCTTGGTAGGTGGACGGGTACTAGTATGCTAGTGAATCCGTGGGGTTTGGCCTCAGTTTCACTTAAAAATATTGATGCTTTCAACTCTATATAAACTATGACGATGATTATTGGGGACCATTAGGTTATGGGTATGATCCCTTCTAGTGGCTCGTGCATGAGAACACATATTTTTTATGGTTACTCTCACCGAAATACGAGGTACCTGGGACCCACATCTAGCTAGTCCCTAGGGTTTATTTGCCCTTAATTGTGCTCCTTAGATCCTTTATACTTACCATAAACATATGGTATATTTGTGTGCAAAAATTAATTATATTTTGAATTTATTTTAAAAGTGTATATTAATTAAATTGGCCCACTTGAAAGCTGATTTTTTTAAGTTGTATCTTTTAGAAATTGTAAATAGAAATTAAATTTTTTTTAAAACTTGGATGATTTCCATCTTTGAATGTTTATCACATGGAATCTCTTAGTGGTGGTATCCTACTGGCCATTGGATCACACCATACTTACACCCTTGGGTGTAAGTAGACTTGGTTATTTTTGTTTTCATAGGTTTGGGTACTAATTTTGTGCAAACAATTTGGGTTTTCACCGGTCATTCATGATGCAGTGTTGTGGAGAAGGCTTGAGGGTGATGCCTCTTTCCATGTTGAGGTTCTTGGGCTGTTCATTTTTGGTTTTGTACCATTTTATAGTCCTGGTGAGTTGTTTTAGACTATGGAATTTAGTTCTGAATTTTTGTAAAACATTGTTTGGTTTGAAAAATCTAGAGTCATTTTATTGGATTCATTCGTTGTTTTTTGATTATAATCAAGGTTAAATCATACCCAATTCTCATTTTAGGAATCCTAGGCAATTGGGCCAGCCCGTAGGGATCGGGAACACCCTTCGGGCCATATCACGGGCTGAGTTTGGTGTCGGTTTTTGTGGTGATCAGATTCGGTTTGTGACATTGTCAATCCATAAGATTCACTCATCAATCATTGCGTATAACTGATTCTCTTTCAATGTACTCATAATGATCCCGTGATTTTTTTCATGGGCACTATGAATGTGAGAGTAAAACAAGATTTCCTCCAAAAAGACCACAAAAAAATGAATAAAAATTTGGATAGAAAACCATTTCATCACAACAATGAAAATGGAAGGAACATTAGTATGACTAAAAAATATAACTAGGATCTCATATAGAGCACTCATACTACGGAATGCAGTAGGAGGTATGATGGATGTTTTAACTTGTACCTGATGATAACCCGATCATAAGATGATGTTAGAGAATAACTATTCTCCATGGAATTGTTCAAAGATATCATTTATTTTAAGATTTAGAAACCAATTATTGACCATAAGATGGTTCAACATTCTGTAATCTATGCATAGACATAAGGTTCCATCTGCTTTCATTGAAAAAGTCATAGGATTTCCCCAAGAGGATGTAATGGGCCATATAAACTCTTGACTATAAAACCTATAACAACCTATTTAGTTCCTGATGCTCTCTTGGTTCGATATTCTATGGTGTAATGGAAACTAGAGTTTCTCTGGAACATGCTAAATTTTAAAATATACCTCTCTCTGAGGAGGTAAGCTAGAAAAACATTGGGAATTACAACCCTGAAACAATCCACTACTAGGGGAAAATAATCTTATAGTAAACATTGATCCAACATGATGATATTTTCAATCATGTTGGTCACTCAACCCATCCCATGATGCTCTAGTATAGCTCTACCAACCATGACACCCCACTCACACTTATGTAGATAATTACTACCCTTGGTGATGTAAAAGATACCATGTAGTGGCAGTAGTGTACAAAAGCTTGATAGTGAGCCCACTAGTCCATCCAGATAATGAAATCAAAGACCTCTATATCAAGAAAAAGAGATTCAATAAGAAATGGTAACTACGTTCCTCCAGAGGATAGTCCCCACAATGGTGTACACCCTCTATTGTACCCCTGATGACCTATATATGATCATTACACCATAATTATTCTATGTCTTTTTTCCAAGACATTCTATGATAGATAAAAGGATAAAATCATTTGAAACACTACCATAAAATAAACTATATACTATAGTAGAGGCAACTATAATAGTACCACATACTATAGAAGGTATCGTAACCAGATCCTCGGGTGTTATCTATAGTGCATACAACTGACATGATCCATGGACCTATAAAATAGATGGACTACCATGATATTAACTAATATATGGGTTATTCTGGTGATGAGGGTTCTATATACCATGATCATGACCTCTTCATCATCCCGATCAACTGATTTTATTCCAACTCCCCACCTGACATGGCTTAAAAGAACCCACTATTGTAGGTGGAGCTAGTGCAGATCGTTTTCCACTCGAGGTTGGTGGAATGGTCCTGCTAAAATGCTTGAGATACCCTATATGGTTGAAAAATACACACTCAATTGTCTCACTATAACACTAAGGCTATGAATTACCTCATCATCCATATTAATGAAACATTTTAGAGCTATCTAAATAGATATTCTAGTTTTCACTAATCTGGTGAGAAACATCAAGAGAATGATTCTTATCACCAGAAGAACTGTTGTCTTGATGTTACACTGGACCTCTATTCCTGGTACAAATTTTGTCGCATAGGATCCACTCAGTGATAAGATCATGATTATCTATCTAAAAAAATGTTGGTAGATAAAATACATTGACTAGTGTACTGATGGCGTACAAGATCCCATCCTCATAGAATATAGCACATGAAAGTCCATCATTGGCTAGAAGCTGTGAAAAGAACTAAACATTCATGAAACACATTGAATACTCCGAGTGTTACATAAAAACCTACTCGAGATTCATGAACCCTATGGATAAATCAGCTCTCAGTGTCTGAGGAAATAATTTATCATAGAACATAGTCTATAAATTAGCCCATAACATTCCTTGATGACAACCATCTTGGGTAATCACATCCCACTAGATCTTGTAGGAATCCTAAAGCAGGTGTGTCAAATTATTTAACCTTATCTCAAGAGGCTTCTCTAGATAATCAATGATATATAGAGTGGCTTCATCAATGACATAGTAGACTATGGAATTCCCTACCCTGAGAAAGTAAACAGATGCTATAGATGGAACTGATGAGTCATATTATTCATTATAGGTGAATGTGATAGAGCACCATGAATTGACTACATTATATCT
This sequence comes from Viscum album, assembly GCA_963277665.1. Lineage (NCBI taxonomy): Eukaryota > Viridiplantae > Streptophyta > Magnoliopsida > Santalales > Viscaceae > Viscum > Viscum album. The sequence goes on along the minus strand of OY728120.1, from coordinate 20,326,240 downwards.
AGGAAATGATAATAAATTTTCCTGTTAGTTCCCAAATCATGTACAATAAGTGGTTCCTCATGTGGAACACCTAGATGTAAGATTGGTGGCTCAGGGCCCTCCGTTTCTGGAGCATGGTTATCACCACCCTCCTGGCATTCAATTGTACAATGTCTTAGAGGCATTGGTCTAAAAATTCCAAGAATAAGACATAGAAAAAAATTCAGAATAAATAAAGATTCACTAGAATAAGTTGAACATAAGGAAACAAACTAACCAAAGTATTCCACCCCAATTATCCACATAGATGACTAGGTATCGGTAAGTGCTCAAGTATAAGTTAAATATTATTTTACATTTAATATCTATGATCAAACTCTTTTACATTAATAAACATGAAAATGTGGGATAAGGATGTGAAACCAAATAATTTTAGATTTCAATATTCACTTTATAATGGATAGTTATTTTTTTATATGTGCCTATTCACATATTACTAGAAACAACACTAATTTATTGCTTTCATAATGGCTCAAATCAGTATATTACTCATCCAAACCAATGAGGGCCCATACACCTCATGAATTGTGATAGGTAATCTATCAATAACAATAAAAAATAATGAAATTTCAATCTCACTATCACTGCATCACTCAAAAATAAAAATCATATAATGAAATGAAAATATGTGAAATGTAAAAATATTCCTTGGAAATATGCATGACATATAAATTCTAGGTTCTTATTAAGATGTATTTAACAATGCTCATTTCCCTCAAATCATCAGTCCATGTATGTAATTAAATCCTTAAAATGAATAATAATAAACAACACCACACATCATGTGTATCACCTAATGGTAAAATAATGTCTACTGTAATAGGTAAAAAATAGATCAATATATAGTTTTCGGGTAAAACAGTCATTACCACAAACATGGGTTTTCTATTCCCAAGAACGACTTTTGACGACATCCCATGTGTTCCTAATATTCAATATATTTTCTCCAAATAGTGAAGCAGGAATAGAAAACCCATATGATTTAACATTGTGACATCCATGATCCAGATTTCACTTAATGGGTGACCTGATCCCTATGGGCTACATGTCCCCAAGTTCATATCCCCGAATGCTAGAGGCCGCTAACAAGTAGTTAGGGCCAGGGGTGTGTTTTTTGGGGGAATATTCTCTAATTACCAAAGTGTAGCACATCAGGTGGATGTAAACATAGGTAAGTAGTGGAAGATATATAAATAAATAGAAGGCACATTATAAAATAGATACCACAATAGTAATAACTGAAACAAATGGAATAACATTCAAAAACTAATTAAATTCCTGTTACTAGAAAACTAGAAAACATGTATACAAGATAAAATACATTACTTGTTCACCAATAGTATAAATAATATCAAACATTATCCCAATCATCCCTGGCTTTGGCTTGGTCATCATCTATCAAGATCCTTCCTAAATAGTAATAAGTCAAGTGGTCGGACCCATGCACTTACCTTTATCCACACATATAGTCATGTAATCTACTCTAGGTACCAAAAGGCACCTAGAGAGGGTTTGAGATAAATCACAGTGTGCCACCACCAATGGTGCCTATAACCATCATCCTATGTAATGGAAATATAATAGTGTGCATGATTTCATATTTATAAATATAAAGTAATGAAGTAAAATATATCAAAATAACTATGTACTTGCTTCATCCCTCAGCTGGTGTCTGACCACATAAATAGTTCATTTGATTAAATAGTTTCCAATTTTATAATGATAGGCCTCATGGGGAATAACTATCACTAACATCAACTCGAGATAGTAAAAATATTGAATGTTCTAAGATGTAACAAGACATCCTTGATTAATGACATTTAATAATGAAGTTCCATGTCAACAACCAGTGTTACAAAGAACTAATGGGTTTCAAAAACAGTTACAATTGTTGCCTGGCATGGGGTAAGAGTGTAATCCATGGAGCACAGTCCACCTTATTCCACAATGAGATGCCTACTATGTCCATGGTGATCAACCAAGGTAAAAAGGGATAATTAGGGATAACGACCGATGAGCTTTAAAAATGGCACCTACTTGTCAATGATCGATCCAAGGATTTTATCACAGGTATCAGGTAATGATAATTTACAAATACTATAGTTTCATAATGGGAATCCGTGAATAGGAACGGATTGGGATCTAGGTTGGTTTCAACAAAATTAACCCATATACTTAAGTTAAAATGGGCTTTTTGAGTGCTCATGGCATTCTATGACGAGAATGCGATCTAAACTCATGTCATGCCATTCCTCTTTGATTATGAAGTCATGTAATATCTCATTTAGTTCAATACATACCTTTAGTTAGTGTCATAAGGACAAGTAGCATGAAACCATTTTATCAAGTCATTTGGTTAAATCATTTTCATTCATTATTGTGACAATGACAAGTTTTTTGAAATCATTGATTACATTTAAGGCTTATTCTATATTCAATGTTCATTCGGATACCTTCCATTAATGTTGAAATGGGTGATTCAAATATGAAACCTACTATTCATTTACATTTATGGACATGTAATATTGATTTTATACTTTCCAATTCAGAGATCACATTTAATTATTAATTAAATCACTTACCTTAGGTGTGTCAATTGGTTAGAATACATCATAAATTCCATTATTAAAATCACAATATAAATCATGAAATTTAATATAATTTATTTTACCCTTATAATATTAATGAAAAGGCACACATGAATAGTGGTGGAAATGTGTTAAACATTTAAAAAACAATTATCAAATTACATTCAACATGGAATGAATGTAGTTTTGGTTATAACCACAGTTAATTAATCACATATATCTAAAGATCATATCCATACAATTCTATTGATTATAATCATGAAATATAAATTCTATAAACGTCACCTGATGAATTTGAAGGTCCCCACACGACAAATCAATATCAAGATACTATACTGATGAGTAATAAATCTCCCACATTATGGTTGTATGATCTTTATCCTTCGATTTTGATAACATATTTGGCTCGGATCAGAGTATATCTAAGAACAAGAGAAAAATTCTCACACCATGATATGTAGGTCAAGAGATATATAGACTGGGAACAGCTCAAAAGGACTCAAGAAGTCATTGTTGTGCATCCAATGTAATGAAAGGAACCTCAAATAGATCCAAGATTAAGGATATCATTGAATCTCTATCATGGATCTTCAAAAATCCCCATATTGAGATAGAAATCTGTAAATCATACTAAAATAAATATATTTGAGGAAGAGGGGTTATAATAGATCATTAGAGAAAAAATGAAAAATTACCCTGAAAAATTGTATGTGCACGACTTGTCTTCTCAGTTTGAAAAACCATTCCCAAGCCGTGCACAATTTTCTAGGAAGAAGGGAACATATCACAATTAGGCTGCATGACCATCCACATACCGTGCGAATCGGTTCTGTCTGGGATTTGTCAATTTTCATGGTTATCAAAACCATGTTCCATCTATTCACTAATGTTGCGACCCATGCACATTTTCCAAAATGATGGGTTCTATGATCTGACCATGCACTTGACACATTTGAGACCTTTTATAAGTGAAATGTTATCCATATTATCTAAAAATTATAGCTTTAGACCTAAAAATAATGGATCTATACATGAGTGAAAAAAAAGTTCTTACACCAAGGATGTGACCATGCAATATAATAATTATATTAGGAATGTAATGGGTAATAAATAAGTCTCATGAAGCCTTGCGAGTAAATGATATGTGGTATCATTTTATAATGGAAGGAGAGGTCACACATGGAATTTTTAAAGAGATTAAAATATAATAAATTATAAATCAGGTCATGTGGATAAACAATGAAAAACATAAAATATATGTAGTCTATGGTATAAATATCAAAATACAATAAGTTGAATAATGTTATTTAATATTGTAATCCTTCTATCAAAGAAAAAATTGCCCTCTCCCTACCCTTACCTTTAAATATGTATTTTATTATGTGGACCCTAGAATGGGAGAAGATGAAAATATACTATGGCGGCCTACAAAATAATGTCCAAGAGACTCCCCATGAAAAACGTTATCCCAGTTGTAGAGAAGAATCCCTAGACTAGTGGAGAAAGTAAATGTTTCATCAAGAGGATCCTTGAAGTAATGTAGTCACCCACCCTATTATCCTCAGACCATATATGGGTAATCTCCATTCCACATCCTATCATATTATTGTTTTTTATAATATGATTGATGATAGAACATGGTGTGGATCCATTAATGAAAAGAGACATGTGAATTATTAATGTCCTTGTCGAAATATACTAAAGAAATGTTTTTCCTCTTACATAACTCGACATCATCCACAATTGAATTTTCTTATGCCTATATGGAGTATCCACCCATGAAGAATGTAGAGAATGAAATGGTCTCTAATCCTCCAGAATCCCATACCAAACCACACCCACACATGACACCCAACAAGATTGAACTGTCTGTATTGAGTTTCAAACCAATTTTATGTAGGTTTTGTTTAATCTACTAGCTATAAAAATAAATTGGGGTAGTAAGTGTGTCCTATTTGGGGACATGAATAACACTAATGGAGGGGGACGAGTCCCACTTGTGAATCAAGTGAGAAAAATCAGAAACTATCTACCTTGATCCAGTGGCAATGGATGTCCTAGGAGAATAATTCTCTTCGAACCGGGCCCTATCCCTAGCCAATCATAAACATCATCTACCAACTATGATAATGACAACATGGGACTTAAAATCCATGGTGTTCCTCCATGACCCCTTGAACCAATAGTCATGGGTATTCTCCCTTGAGGTCTCATGAGGTAACTCACCAAATATGACTTTGGGGGAATGCCAAACCCAGCTTACCCATTTCCCCTCAATGAAAAGTAAGATAATGGATTACTCATGATGATTTCTAAAGTAACTACTATAAGTCATCAAGATGATACCAAAACATTCAATATTCTCATCTATGGGGAGATAATTATTTAAAATTCATTATAAAATAAAATTAAACATGGATGAGGTATCCTTACACAATACCACCTCACTCCACTAAATAGGATTGGTCATTTCATGCAACAACATGGAGTATTCCTAAACCGAAAACACTAGAAATTGATCCATTAAAAAAAGACATAAGGGGTTATCGAGAGCACTATGAGATTGAAAACCAACCATTAAACCTTGTCCAAGACATCTTGGAGAAGCATCAGTTGTTATTATCATGAAATATGTTTTGGTCCAGAGTGGGACATATTAGAAAATAGAGCGTATCGCTAGCCTAGTTTTTAATATTGAAGCTCATCTCACCATGAAAAATAATCCAATGTGAAAGACGTTCAAGAAAAGGGATGTGAGGTTTCATTACATTCCAAATTCAATAAGAAAAACCCCATTAATATCCCCATATTTCCTACCCATGAAACGACCCCAACGGGACATAACTTAAAAAACATCCCACACTAGTATTCCATAAATTCCATGTATAGCCTCTGAAACACCTAAAACACCAACACTGCCTTCCCTAATAGGATGCGAAATCCAACCCCATAATTCCTAGTGATGTTCACCTTATGCATGGGAATCTCATATAAAAGAGGCCATCTTTTTTTCAGTTGATAAACAACCATCTAAAGAACATTGGAGGCATATTATACATTAATAGGAATAGAATATAAAACATTTTTAACAAGCACAAGCGTCCCTCCAAATGAAATAAAGTGAATATTCTAGTTTTCAGTCATATTGAAGACTTTACGCACTAACATGTTAAAGTGATTCACACATAGGCATCCTAGAGAGAGTGGAACACAGATGTACTACATTAGAAACCCATTTTTACCATTTCCAATGTATCACATTTTTACTATTCATTATGACCAAAAAATTATTTTAACTTGGTTAAAAATATTAATTATTTCGAGAACAATTAACGAATCCATTTTTTCAAGATTAAATTTCTATATTTTTTATAAATTCTTTTAAAAATATGTTGGAAAATCACAAAAAACCCCTCTTATAGAAAGATTCATTCCAAAGAAAAAAAATTCGGTTTATTGTCATTCCATGAGATTAAAGTAATATATCATGAATGATAAAGTGTTTGACTGAATATATTATATATATATCTATTTAAAATAATTTATAAATATATATTATTTTAATTTATTCAGATAAAAATACATTGTGTTATCAAAAAAAATTTCTAAAAAACATCTATTTTATCATTAAAATGATTTTATTTTCATTTCTATCAAATTAAAAACTAATAAAATAATTTCATAAATTCATAAAAATATAAATTTTATGAAATTATTTAATCATATTCATACCATCTAATCGATATACTACTTGATAACTATGACATTAACTAATATATATATATATATATATATATATATCACAATTGATTTAATGTTAGGGTTGAGAAAAAGAAATCTACTATAAAAAAATTATATTAAAGTGAAATATGTCATAAAATCTCTGGGTGTTACAAATAATCACTCATGTTAATATTTAATACACAAATCTATTAAAAAGGTAATAAAATAGAATATTTAAGTAAAATAAATCCCTAAATACACAAAAATCATCAGAAATATTCTAGAGAATATTAGAAAAATAATATCATAAGTATTAATCACAAGTCAAAAATAATTATAAAAATAATTTTTACAACTAGGGATTATTATTGAATCTTAACTATTATATCGGGATATACTCTCCTTTTAATGATATTCCTACTAGGTGTTGTGATTGAAAATTGTTTACTCATTATGTTAAAATATGATTCAATATTATCTGTAAATATAAAAGAGTGTAAATAATCTAAATCAAATAAATAATTAGGTTGATTTGATTTTTAACATCAATGTAACATTTATCACAGTAGTTGCAGCACTAAATTTATATTTAGTAATTTCGTAAGATTATCCTTTCTCCTTGGGCCTTTTCTAAGTTAAATTTACGGGACACTTTGGGAATTGGTTAACACGTTATTTCATATACTTGTAGATGATGTGTTGGACCTTTGATTGTGTATTTATTAGCTATATGGAAATTAATTAAAACGCTATAATGAACAGTCAAACAATTTATCCACATACCAGGTTATATATTTTGACAATTATCACATGTATAAATATCCACCCTCCACTTTTTCTTCTTCTCCACACTTCTTTTTCCTATGTTCTGAGTCATATTGTTATTAACATGATTTATATTTATATTATATTAATCATATAATTATTTTTAAATATTTATGTAATATGATATTAAATCGTTATATGATGGAAATTTCTGATAGGGTATCTCCCATTTAATTTTGGGCATTGACCCATCCGAGAAACAATAAATCATTATCACTATATTATGTATATTTTCTATAGTATGTTGTGTTAATATTGGAAATTTATCTTCAAACATAGTAACAATTGCCTCTTCCCTTTATATTAAATTTAAAAAATTCCTTTCTAAATAAACACATTACTAAAAAAGAAAAAAAACAATTAATGAATTTTATGTTAAAAGTACCTCATTAAATACCAAATATATTTTATACCTCTTTATTATTTTGAATTTGTTATAACCATTGTTCAAAATCTCTCCATAAAAATTACACTTCCAAAATTACCATCTCTTATTATCTATTCCTTATAGATAAAAATAATATATCAATGTACTTCATCCATTTTTTATCTGCCTATGGATTAGTATTTTCATTAATGGAAAAATATTTTGGGCATGAAGTTGTCTAACATAATTTCATGGTATTGTGAAGAAACATGTTTCTCCATGTTGACAATATTATTAGTTATAAATCCCAAATATATATATATATATATATAATATTATAAACTATAGAATTAGAATTATTTATTATCATTGGATATAAATACCTACGTAGAATTAGACTGTGGATATTTTTTCCCTTCCTTAAACTTGTCACTAACTAAAAATAGTGGCACATACATAATTTCTTCATAATTAAAACACTAAACTCTATTTCATAGTATATAATATAAATTTGGGGAAACACTTCACATAAATTGAAAATGTATGGAAAAAACCAAAAAAAAATCCTAATATTAGTGTATTTGGGATTATAATGATTTCATAATGATATTTTAAGTTCCTCAATCATAGTTTATAAAGATAATGTTAATCAAGTAAATAATATCTTCCAATACTGTCAAACTCAGAGTGTAGTTGGACCTCTTTGTCGTGAACCAGAGATGATTGAGATCATACCCCACTAACCTCTTCTATAATATTACTCCTTTGTTAATTTGAACCTAATCCCACATCCAATTGTTTTTATCTATAAAAAGATGTAATTTCTACCAAACCTCACACTCTATAATTTAAAAAAAAATAGTTTGTTTCAACATACTCAGATATGTCCCTATTGTCTGTCATATACTTTTGTTATCTATTTGTTGTTTTCCTAAACATGGTTCCCAAGGAATATAATAAAGTTACATTGGCTCAATATTTAAAAATAATGAATCTATTAACATAGAGTTGATGGTCACCTTATTATATCATTACAGGATATAATAGATCACATTATATTGGAGTGCATAGTTGAGAAATCATGGGAGACTATATAGATACATTTTTTCTATGTAAAATTGGATGATATAAAACATAGAATTATTAAAATCTTGAAACATTTATTATTAATTATATTAAATATTTGAATTAATTTATATATACCTTTTTGGTACACTGGGAAAAAAAATTGAAATATGTGTGCTCAAATTCTCAGTATGGATAGAGTATATTAGATGTTATCTTGGTATAAGAATGACATAAATTGTATTATTTGAATAAATAATCTTAATAATTCCATAATAAAATGATACATAAAGAATAATATATCCATGGATAATATGAGAGGGGAAATAAATATATATGACACAGATTATAATAATTAATTTCATATGGATGGAATGTAAAATTTTGGACATCTAAATCATATTGTTAATGCTTCATGCCAAGATATCATGATATTTCCCTAAAGACCATTTTACTTGAAATAATGATATTACCAAAAAGGTTATATCCCAATACATAATGATGATAACATAATGTCCTTCTTATTAGGATAACATGATCATTTTGTTTATACCTTGTCTAACGACCCGGACTTTTATAAATGATGTTTCCGTTTGTGATTGAATTAAATTTCTTATTATAAACTATGATCAAAGAAAATGCATGAACTTCCATGGTTATGAAATTTTATTTAAAATATTTTTAATAATATTTTCATTTTTAATATAACATATAAAGAGTGATCACATTATTAATATAAATATATAGATTTTACAAATCAAATTGACACAGAAAAAGGAAATTATGGTCTAGACCAATTAGATCGTAGCCTATGAAGGCCATTTATCAGACCATCTGATGGTTATTGAATCATTGGTATTTTCCCTTGACCAATCCAATTCTAAGATCTAAAAATATATGCAGTAGATAAAAAATTTATTTGGATAATTTCAAGCTCCTCAAGATCACAACCCAAACCATGTTTTTCGAATGCCCCCATGAATGTATCACCATCACACATCATACTATTATTATGTAAGCTGATGTAATAATGAGATATGAATGGAGACAAAAATATCATTAATATATATATTGTAGAGAATAATTAATTCATATTCATTTTTATTGTTACATTATAAATGTTTTTTATTTTAATTAAATTAATCAAAAATTGTATTTTTTGGAAATAATAAAATCAAATTAAGGTATTTATATTGATAAATTAAGGGATTTTTGAAATAAATAATATTTGAATAAAGTTTTATTATCAAATATTGATTATTAATTATAAATTTTCAAATAAATTTTATTATTTGAAATTTACTTGTTATAATGGTCCAAAAACTGTTATTGTAAAAACCCCTTCATATTTCAACAAATATAGAATCATATTTATAAAATTGAAAATTAACATATTTTAAAAAAATTATATAAAATATATAATATTTTCTGAATGAAAAATTCAAAATTATCTAATGGTAACTTTTTTATAATTTTTTCTTTCAACCAAATTTACAAGTAAACATTTAATACCATATAAATATATAGTTTGATTTATGACATCATAATGACCCAAAAAGGATGTAATAAATTCTATTTTGGGTGTCCTATGTCAAATTATTTTTTTCCACTAATATAAGTTTATTTAATGTTTATTTTAATAGTTATATTACGAATTTATTAAACATATAAAACATATATTGTATTTTATGATTTTAAATTCATTTCATTAAAAATGTGACTCACCTCATCATATAAAACATATAATGTATTTTATGATTTTAAATAAATATCTTTAAAAATGTGACTCTCCTCATCATGAAAAGGTAATATTATAAAAATTTCTTACCATTTCCTAATAAAATATTGAAAACCTTTTAACTTCAACTGTAACCATGAGAAAAAACAATGGGATAGTTTGTGGTTTTAAATGTTTTGTTTATAGAGTTTAAAACATAAATATTAAAGAAATCAGTCATTTTTTCATATATTAACCCAAAAAATCACCCACATATCTTCAATAAAAATCCTTATATCATGACCTTACACTGACCTCCTCTATATATAATCAACCCTTGGTTCCCAAAATCTCTAAATAATCTGCTTTCCATATTTTAGTGTCATACTCTTAAGTCAAGGGATCCTCTATTTATAACATTTATTTATGAATCTCTTCTATGTTATGTCATTTTATTTTAAATTTCCTAATTATGGGGTATTTTTTCAAAAATACCCCATACATCCCATATTATTTGGAAATTATGTCAGACAACTTTCTTACTAAATATGCATGTCATGTACACATGTTACCATGCCAAAAGTTTATATGGGTTCTTTCCTTTCTCATTTTAATCAAATATTATTTTTCTTGTTATGAAATATTATTTTATGTTAGTAATGATGGTTTATGTGTTTTCACCTCACCCATACAGACATTAATATGTAAGAGTTATTATATACCCCTTAATTCCCTATTGACCCTCCCTTGTATACCCATTACCATACCAAAATTACATAAGAATCCTTTCCTCTCCTGTTTTTCTCAAAGGTTATTTATTAACATGTGCCTTATTTTTATGATTATAAATGTTTTTATATGTTTTTACATGTCCCTATTACTTTCCAATTCATGTAAATATTATTAGGGATTCATTAAGCTCTCAGTAACGAATTTTATGAACTTTTATATGACCCCATTATGCTATCGAATTTTCAGTGAAACCTTCTCAGTCAAACCAACTGTCTAGTGAATACCATACCCATTACCTATCATGGTTGTTCACTTTTATGCACATGTAACTTATTATTGGGGAATTACATGAATTTATTCCACACTCCTTATTCATTGAATAAATTATAATGATGAATGAATCCATGATTAATGGACTATGTGGCACACATAATCATGGGAATGAAATGAAAGTGAAAGGATCCCATAGAATTATATAGAACATCAATTCATTAGGTTTTAGTATCATGATAATTCATTTTGGAATAACGGTGTACCTGATTACATTATGGTACATTTTCCACATGGAAATTTTGGTGGTTTTTTCTTGACCTATGTTTATGATGCTGTGTTTTAAGGTGTTACCACATTTCCATTATTATGATTATCATGAAATATCATGCCTTATTATTCATGTTTCATTATTCCTCATTGAAAATACCTGTCTAAAATATATTATTATCTTCATTATTTTCTTTGTATATTCCCTTACAAGTAATTATGGATCAACAATTTTTATGTATTTTACCTAGGTTATCTAATGTTATTTTAAGCTCAATCTTGTTAAATAAATTTTCAAAAAATATTTTGTAATTCATAGTTAATGTTTTAATGTAATATAGCTAATTCCAAAAGACTCATGAGTTCTCAATCATTCAGGTTGTATTAAGTGAAATTTTATCTAATTAAATCTTGTATTATTGAGTAATAAAAATAAGGGTTGTCGTACCTTATGTCATAGAATTATTAATAAATGGGATATTATACATTAAATAACCAAACCATTTTTCTCATGATATATACTGATATATCGATAAGATATATAATGTTAGGCCCCACCCATAACATAATTAATTCTAATTTATTAACTATATGAATGAAATGAATTATATTACATTCCATAATCAAATTTCCTTTGTAATAAGTCAACATTCCTATTGGGAATGTATAAATAAAGGATATCAATATATTCCCCCATCTATAGATTGAATAACATGATCATCATCCATCCAAATAAATATAGAAAACTTTTTCATTTGATCATGTATTCTATGAAACCAGATAAACACTTATGTATATTGACATATATGAATAAAAAATATATATGATCATAAAAAATTTACATGGGGAAACAATATTAAATACCCCTTATATTTTTTTATCATTTTTAGAAAATATATTTTAAGAAAAGCGAAATGAATTTTCTTTAAATAAACAATTAAAAATTTTCATTTTTTTTATTAAATAAAATAGATGGAGTGGGTGGGAAAAGGAACTAGTGTGAAAAATATGTAAAATAACATTCCATTTATATTTTCAGCAGAAATTATAAATTAATTGAAAATTAATTCACAAGGAAATTTTATATATAATTTTAAAAAAGATGATTAGAATACATTTTTAATAATTAAATAATAATTTAAATTATTTATAATGGAATTTTGGAAATAAATATGGTATATGTCTTAAATGTGGAGTAGAATAAAATGTGCATGAACATAAATAATATTTGAAAATATATTTACTGAAAACAAAATCGTTAAAATATAATTATTTTTTACTTTTGAAAATAGGTAAAAATAAATATTAATATCCCAAAAAATAATAAATATTTTTAATGATGAATAAAAAAAGTGAAAATTGGTAGGAATATGGGTATGCATTATAAATATTCTAGAAAAAAGGAAATGATATAGAAAATGAAACCCTTTTGGTTTTTGTAACATTTAAATTGGAAACTATTGATTGAAATAAAATGAAAATGAATTGTATATCACATGAATTAAATTAATTATATGGTAAAATATTTTAATATTTAACTATATAAACCACATAATAAAATAATATATTTAATATAGAATATATATCAATGAATGAAAATTGATAGGTGGGATCCCTTACCTTTTACTCCAAAATTCAAAAAAATATCCATAAAATCATTTTTGATAAATATGACCATATTAATATATTATTTTATAACCTCATTCATATCAATTAGTTTTTATATTTTTATTCTATATTTTTTCTATACACATATATTAGAAATATGTAACTTATTTTCCCATTTCGATGTCTAAAATTTCATTTTTTTCATTAATGTTTTGTTAGGGATATTTTGGTTCTTTTTTATTGATAGAAAGTAAATCATTCAAATATTATTTAGGATATTATAATATTTTTATTTCCATGATTTATGATGTCTCATTTTAATTCCATGGAATTTATGGGTATAGTTTATGAAAATGGAATCTTTTTTGATCATATTGTGCATAATTTACTAACAATAACTTGTTAATTTCAAATATCAATAAATCGTGTTTTATCCATAAATAATAAAATTAATATAATATATTTCTCTATAAAATAAAATATATTACTATGATTAATTTTAAGAATAATTCATGTATGTTAGTTATGAAAAATTAAATACCACGTTCTTGGATGATGTAGTTAACATATACGCACATGAGACACATTCATTTTTAAATGGTTGATAATAATGGAATATAGATAATTAATTATCTGTTGAAAATCATAAACATTGCATAAATATTATATTTATTTACTAAATATATTCACCATCCATTTAGGGTGGTGAGGGAAAATTAAACATTTCTTTCTATTTGGCCATAAACCACACGTATGCACGAATAATTTCTCACTTTTTTAATGGTTGGGAGGAAGGTATAAAATGATTTTTACAAAATCATAATAATGATTCAATATAATTATGATACTACGTTAATTTTATAAAAACCCAAATTTTTTGAAATAAAATTTCCCTTGTAAATGAATTTATAACCTAGTTTATTATATTGTATAATATAAAATACATGTACCATGTAATGAAAATCAGTTACTCTTGTGTATTATTCAAAAATAAATCCATAATAATACAGTTTGCAATTCTTACCATTTGTAATTATGACAATGGTTAATGTAACTGTTATATAGTAATACTTAATATTATTATATAATAAGGGTTGTAATAAAAACTAATTGATTCTAATGGAATAAGATATTTCCTCCATTAGTGGGATCATCTTTTACGAAGTTCTCTTATCAAAGATTCTAGTGGTGATGGGATTAGTAGTGTTCTCCCATGACTAAGACAAATGTAAGATATAAGAACTAATACATTATTAGAATTAATTATAGGAATAATTCTTGTTTATAAAATTCACAACCCAATCAATGTTCTCTTAACCTCCCTATGAATATAATACATTCACACAACTTACACATATTTAATATGATGGGATAAGATAAGGTTCTGCATCTAGACCGTAGTAGTACAGATGTGTAAATTTTCTTTTTATAAATTAAATAGTTATATCATTTCTCTAGTTTTCATTATTATTTAATATACACATAAATTTAAGAATAATAGGATAAATATATTATTGGATACAAAGGAAAAAATTGATCTTTTGGAAAATATATGATTATAAATAAAATAAAACGTTGTGTTAAATTCATGAATTGGGAATAAAATATGTATCTATAAAATAGTTTTATAAGACACTATTTATTTTAATAAATTTATATAATTTTATAATTACAGATTTAATTTTTATAAGGGGTATAAAGTTGAATATCTCATAAAAACATTATTTTCTAAGGATATTCAAATTTTTATTTTAAAATTTAATCTCACAAATTGATGAATTCATTTAAATAAAATTTCTATCACTTTTTAAATATTAATTATTATCTAATGGAAATTTTTCATAATTTTAATTGATAAGAAAATTTTTGTGTAAAAATAATTATTTTATAACCATACGGTAAGTATTATGACATATCAATGACATAAAATTGATTTAAAAAACACTATAAAGGGATTTATTTACAAAAAATGGCATTATTCATCAAAATATTGTAATACAAATTGATAATATTAATTTGCCATTCCATTAATGAATCTTTCAAAACCTAAAGTATATTTTAATGGGTTTAAAAAATATGTATTATGAAAAGAAATCCCTTATACCTCCAAAATATTATTAATTAAATAAGATGCACCTTTGAGATATTATAATATTAAAAATAGTTCCCCATGGAATATTTAGTGGTATCATATAATTTTATATCTTATTGGTTTAAATTTTTTAAATAACTAGATGTCCAAAGACTTTGTATTTAAATTAATAGATAATTCCCTATCTTTTTATATAAATACCCACTCATTGTATTTTTACTCTTCACTCAAAATCTACTAGCCTTGAATATTCTCTCATTTTTTCACTCAATATCCCACAAAAAATTCATCCTTGGTTCAATGGAGTTCCTTCCAGGCATTAAAAAAAAGCCACTCAATGTAAGGGGTCCTCTCCCTCCTATTTTCAATTCATTCACATTCTTTATAATATACCATTTTATTTTTAAAATATTATATTTTATTGTATTTAATAGCATTAATTTATCATAAACTTTATTTATAAAAAAGTAGATACTAAATTCCACTACATTTAATCCATAATATATAATTTTATTTTTAGCTGTTAAAAAACTAAAATTTTCTCTAGATTTTCCATGCAATAAATGTTTGTGTGAATACCAAACACAATTTTCACTGATGGGTATTCACCTATATATAAATATCCATATTTGATTGGGGAATTCACATAATTCAACCCATTTTCCTTGATAATTTGATTGAAATGTTGAAAAAATTTATTAATCCATATTATAAATTATGTATTTGACATTACATATATCCTTTATTTGGAAGGGGATCATAAGTGTTTTCATACATCCAACCCCCTTCCGCCTAAAGTGACCATATTAAGAATAATGAAGATTTATATCATATTCAATGTCCCCATTATGAATTGGATCACACCACTATAGGAAATAATGTAGATAATAGAGTCCCTTTCAACCTTTAAGTGCCACATTATACACTAGAATGTATAAAAGATAAAAGCCCTACATCTATTAATGTTTCCACCAATGATAATTTTATTATAAATAGGGTATACCTTGGTAATATAGATACCCCTTTCTTCTAGTAAGACTGCAACAATGGTGTAATTATAATTTATTAAGCCTCTTATGATGAACCAAAGTCCCTTTTCATCATGGTCCCCCCTCCAAATCTACTATGATAAAGAAATACTATATCACTACCACTAAATTAATTTATTTAAGAAATCATTTCAAACCCCTAAATGGTCAATTTTTGGCTGATAACACTTAGGATCTACTACTTCATGAACCATCCATTATGAATGTAAAATGTTTATTAATAGTGATAAACGAAAGGGGGTGAAATACCTCTAAAATTGAGAATAAAACACTAAGGAGGAGGTAAGAAGTAAAACAATGAGATTGATCATCATAAAGGGACTTTAATAAGAGGTGAATATCTTAATGAATGAATCTATTATGAATTAATTATCAATGGATAATGAATTATCCCTCATTCATGGCCAATTGAAATTATATTATGAATAATAATAACATTTAATTGGGATTTTTGAGTGAAAAATGTTATTAAACAACTAGAAGAGCTTCAAATGGGCCCCCATGGAATCACTTTTGTACCCCAAAAAATACATGAAATAGAGAAGTGTCATTTATTTGTCATCAATAATTATAGTATTCATATCATTGATTATAGAAAAATCTATCAACATATATATTTAACCCCAAAAATAAAATACCACACCCTCTCCATATCATTTGTTCTATATTTCTTCACTTACATCATGATATGGGGACTTCAGAAAAATATAGATATATTACATGGTGTGTTAAGACATTAATGGATCATTATAGGGGACCTAAATACTATCTTGTGGAATTATGAGAAAACAAAAACCAATTTTAAAAGTAACACCTCTCATGAGTTCCCATATTACATTGATTATTGAATTTTTTATGAATTTCATCTTATTGGGGATGAATTAACAATGATCATATAAATATTAAACCGAAGAAATATCATAAAACTAGTCTGAATAATTTCTCAAGTGGATAATATTAGTGGTACCATTGGAGTTTTTTCATTAATCTCCCAAATACCACTCAGATCAGAGTCTTATTATTTTTCATCGATTAAACCAACTCACAACAACAAACCCCATTACATTTTAATTTAATAACAGTTTTATTTTAATTTATATATTGAGGTTATTACATTATATATATATATATATTCACCAATCAAAAATTTTAATCTTTTGATTTAAGGATTTCTCTACAAAACATATACCAAAACCCTTACCCTGATATCACCACCCCGACCAGACCGACCACCCCCACACTCCACTTTCTCCTACATGAATACTTTATTTTCTACATTCTAATATTCACTTATTCTTTATAATCAGTCACCACCATTCATTTACCTATATCATCTCCTCAATGTCCTACAATAACATAGCCTCCCCTTCCCCCATATCTTCTCTTGCACATCCTACATCGACTCAGTGTCCATTAGGATATTCTAATTTTTATCTATATTATTCATCTTTGTGTTTACCATTTTTATAAGTTGGATTTCTATATTCATAATATAAAATTAATCTCCAACATATTGTCACATAAATATCTTCCACAACATTAATCTCCTCGATATTGATTATGTATTTTCAAGTTTTTGATTCTTCATCAGTTCTATGCTTATATCAGTTCTACCCATACTATGATTACTGCATTCCATTATTTTTTCATCTTATTTAATTGATTATCAACATTTTTTACTAATAGGAAATATCACTATAATTATTCAAATTTCATGAAACCCATAATTAGGTTATGTTAATCTATTTGTTTCCTACCCTCCACTAATATGTCTAGTTCATGATTTTCTATTCATGTTAGTGTCAAATTTTTCTCTTCCCAAAAATGTTCTATTTCCTTTATCCTCCACCAAATATTCCCAAAGATCATTGAATTTACTTATAAATATCACTCATATTTCATAGGTGTTAATTATATATAATAATCACTTCATCACTTATTGTATACTGTAATATGATTATATTTTACCCATTTTGTTCATTGAATGAATATTCTTCCACTACACTATTTGTTAGTTATTTATTAACTAGATCACTAAATGATCACTGTGTGTAATTTACCAATCATATTTGTTCATGGTGTTCTATTATAATATTCACACTCCAAATTTTCAACTATATAATGTTTTACATATACGCCCTTTATTTTTCATGTTTCATATTATGATAATGAA
This sequence comes from Viscum album, assembly GCA_963277665.1. Classification (NCBI taxonomy): domain Eukaryota; kingdom Viridiplantae; phylum Streptophyta; class Magnoliopsida; order Santalales; family Viscaceae; genus Viscum; species Viscum album. Next base: position 20,307,722 of record OY728120.1, on the reverse strand, counting down.
AATTTTCTTATTTTTTTATTTTTTTATATTATGTCTGTTTATTTTTCATAATAAAAATTATCTATTTATATTAACACACAATTTTATTTTTAGAACAATTATATTTTTTGATGCACATTTTATATTCCATGACCATTATATTGAATGGGAAGACTGAATTTTTCATTGAATGTATTATTATATTAAAATGGAACACCATTATACAATGTGAGAATATATATATCAGAATCTAATATTACCTTTATATGAATATTTATATTATTTAGACTCATTAATTATGATTTTTTCTCATCTATATCCTCTGTTTGATAGTTTAATAGTCAATGGAATTCAAGAAAGAGATGAATACAAAGTCATTCAAGTAGTTGATATCCATATGGAGGATACAAAAAAACATTTTGGTATGCTTTTGAAAATAAAAACTTATTTTATATAAACATTCATTTTATATATACAGTTGGTATTAAAACACATTTAGTTTATACTAATTATTTGTTGCAATTAACTAATATATACCAATTATTCCTATACACATTATGTAAATGTTGGTTTTTCAATTTATATATTAAATTTATATATCTAAATATATGTATATTTATATATTTAATTTTCATATTCAAAATATGCAAAGTAAATATAAAATAGAAGAATATATTGACACATTATTATTTCACATTATTAATGTATTGATTAAACAATTTTCATACAACGAGATATAATTGATGGAATGTTTAAATTATCACTAAATATAAAATATGATCCAATGTAGATTGGTTCTTCCAGATATATTTTCTATATACTCATAATTATAAAAATTATTCTAGAAATTACATTTGATGTTGTTTTTTTAACATGTTCTTACCTACTAATTTGGATTAAAGAATTTTGTTTTGAAAATTTATGATATAGTAAAATGGAAATGAAATAAACAATATTATAAAGTAGTTATTATTCCACTAATATTATTTTATTTTTGTATCATTTTTTTCCAACTAAATATTTCTCCTTCAGGATGTTCGGAAAGGTGACAATATTTTTTCCTATTATGAAATCCTATGATGTTTTGATTATTTTATTTGGTTTCGGGTTTAAAATCTGATATTCCCATAATAATTGAATATATAGTTATCATTGTTTTTATTCATTCATATTCTCTTGATTTTTTAACTTATTTATTATTTACTCAATAATTCCATGTTTGAAAAAAGATCACTCCAATGTAAGAAAATTCTATAGTAAAATCAGTTGTAGAAGATGGGTATTATATAACCATAATGAGAGAATATCATAGCTATCGTTATTATGTTCTCAAAAATATTTTTTTAATAGAAATTAATTATGATGTTTAAATTTAAGATTTTTCATATATACTCATTGGATTTGAAGAGTTAATTAATTTACACTTCAGAATGGCCATTCAAATAGTAATGAAATGAACACTAATACAGTAGTATGTATGCTTTTAATTCATCTTCATGTTTTGTATGATTTTTTCCCTACAAAATATTTTACTATTAGGTAGTTCAGATTGTTTAAACAAATAAGGGGCATTATGAATTCATATGAAATGAAAATAATTCTATTTTGTTTCATGAATGAAAAGTGAGATTCCATTAACAAATTTATTTCTAATTCTCATAAATTTTATTCATTGTTTCATTATATTAATTTTTTAAATTATGTAATTGTTATTCTCTAATTTTAGGTATGAATAGATGACCATTCATATGAAACCATCTTCTTTCTAAAATTATATTATAATGTTTTGTTTTATATAAATATAATAAGGTGTTTCTCATTGGGGGATATTAAAGTGATTCCTCTTGAGAAATAAAATCCATCACTAGTAATATTCTATTTCAAGTATCGTCAACAAAATAAATAGTATTTGGACACATCAGGATTCAATAATTTTCTTTTAGGAGGTCTGTTTTGGTTCTCCTTCCCATTATATTTTAGGATATTTAAATTAAATATATCAAACATGTAGAGAATATATATAGATCATATACAGAACATATATTTTCTCTTTATATGAATGGCACACACACAAACACACATGTATTTATATACAGAACATATAAAAATTGTTATATTAAAATTTGGCAACTCTACTAAACATGTCACTTTCTCCCTTTAATCCATGATCTTCAATACAGCAATGATGTCATTTTTATGGAGTTTTCAATGTATTTATAACATGATCAAATTACAACAAATAATGTTTTAAGAAAGTGATTATTATAGTACATAAATTTATTCCTTATGATAGTTTATATTTGACATGATCCTCATTTTAAATCATCTTTAAACCTAGTAACTAATTTCAAACTATCCAAGATACCCATTGTTTTTAGTGATTCTAGTAAATGGGAGTAGATTTCAGTAAGTGGTATAAGAAGGGTTTTAATTGAAAAAATGGAGATTTTAGAATGATAAAATTATAAAATAAATAAATTATGTTTAACATAATGTATTATACTGTATTATGACTCAATTTATGTAGAATATTTGACTTACTATATTAGATTCCATTATTTTTCATCACATTTAAACTTTAGAAATTTATTTTAATGTAAATTGTATTTAGTATAATTTCTAAACCCCCTATATTGTAAATGGAATTATACTGTTTAATGACTGATTCATTTTTAATCACCCTATAAATATAATTGGGATTCAATATATTTTTTTAACATGCCTTCCACTATATTCATTCTTCTGTATTATTCTAGGATGTATTTGAAAACCTCCTTGTTACCTTAATTAGAATACAAAATATGTTGTAACCTCTATTACTACTAATGTGAGTACCATATTTAATTTCATTGATTCCATGTAATTTAATTTTATACATGATTATATATTATAAACTAAATACTACTTGAATTAAATTTATCATTCATTCTAAGCTGCATTCCATCCCACTACTAGATATTGTATACTATTTAAATATATCAAGTACCTAATATTGTAAGGTGGATTAATATTTATAACTCCATGTTTCAGTTTTAACATACATGTTAATGTAAGTTTTATTTAATAAAATTTCAAACCTCTCTTTCTATAAGAATAATTTTTTCTTTTAATTATTTTTTATTAATGAATTTCCAATATGTAATAATCATCTGGACTTTAAAACAATTTACACTAAAATAAAACCACAAACTAATCTTCCTTAATACTATTAATGTTTTTATCAATACATATATTTGATACCATGGAACTATTTCTTTTGAATGGATCTTTCAATTTTTTAGGCTTTTCTCTTTTTTCCATGGATGCAATGTTTGAAATGATCGCCAAGTCATTAAGTGATTTTGGATTACATTTTGTTTTCAAATCTCATAGCATTCAATTATCAGACTCATCTAGTATATAATTGTTTTTAATATATTTTTTAGATTAACAAGTTTGGATTTATAAACCCATGGGTATTTCCATTTTCTAATATAAAAATATATATTCACTTTCTTTTATTGGACGTATTGATTAGGGGATTACCACACCTGACATTACATAACATGCATCTAACATTCCAAAAATGTTACTCCCTAATTTTTTTAATTCGTAATTTTTATAAAAATATTTAAAATTGTTTCAACATGTTTAATATATATATATATATATACTAATAGTCAACAAACATACCATATTAATTTGTAGGTTTATCCAATATGAGAAATATTGTACCTAAATTTTAAATTGGACATGTGAGATTTCTCTCATCATTGAAATATGTATAATGAATCTCAACACTCAATGTCTTTTTTCTAATTTTTTTTTCTCATGGTGTTCTTGATAGTGGTTTCTTGTCTTAGATGGTAGTATAATTTTTTGGATAATGAACAATATTTAAGACAAGTTGTCTTTTATTTAATTTTTTTATAGACTCTATTATATAAATGTAATCATTTTATGACAGACATGGATTTATTTTCAATGATTATGTATTTAATATATATATATATATATATGTGTTATCTAAAAATATATTTTGTATACAAATATTTCCAATATATATATATATATTTAATCACAGAAATTAAATATTTTGATATTGTGTATATATAATATATCTATATCACAAAAACACACACCTATATTATCTAAATATTTTTATTCTAATCACTATTAATTATTTATTATCATGTATTTTTGTTATATTATTTTACTTCAAATAATTATAATGAATAATAGAATTTTGAATCCTTTTTTTATTTTAGGGGTAATAAGTGAGATCCCGAGTCCACAAACTGAAAACCCAACACTTGTGAGGTATTTTTTTCTGTCATATCCATAAAATTTTCAAAAAAAATTCATAATTTATTTATTTATTCCATCTCACCATTTCTTTTCCATTTATTTAATTCATGAAATTTTTAATTATAAAGTATAATTATTCAATTCTACATAATAATTTTCATTTATTTAAAAATATATCATATATATTTATCATGTATTTTCATTCAAATAAGTTTTTATTTGAATGTAATTTAAATAAAATAGTATTTAATTTCATATAATATTAAAAAAATGATGAATAGACCCATGAATTTGAACAGGGTGATATACTAGTCTTCAAAGAGGAATATATGATAGAGTGTCATGGAATTTAATTAAATACACTTTTTAGAAGTCTAAGAATTGTGAAAGACACTTAAGAGAGTGCAGCAAGAAATCATTCTCCAAGTATGAGGCTGATAACATGGATATAAAAAATGATCCTTCCAACTCTAAAAAATAGATATAATAACCATGATTATTCTTCAAGAGAGTAAATATGTTTCCTCTCCATGATTGATGAACTTTTTACTCTCAAGGAGAGGCTAGATCAAAATATCCCCACGGTAAAATATGTAAATGAGGTCGGCATAAACTGCAAACTATTCCACTGATTATAAACTGATTAAAATGTAAGGAGGGGTGATAGAAACAATTGTTTTCATTACTACCCTTCACCTATGAAAATAAAATCTTACATGTTGTTATTAATCATATTCAAAACATGTACTCTGATGATTGAACTGACAACACCCACAAAATGATGGAAAAAATTCCATCATGCATAATGGATAATCAAAATTGAAGTCTTATGACTGATACTTCTTAATAGGAAGTTAATAAGGAATATATACCCCTAAAAATTGATAGTTACCCTAGACTATATGGGTTATCCAAAAAAATTCATGTTTTAATGGGACATCATACACAATGAGGTGAACAATGCTATCTAAGAGTTCATTATTAATTAATCTATTCCTTTTGAAATCATATTCAGTTTCAAATCCCTTATAAATATAAAATATAATAACATTGAAATAAACATTATAATAGTTTATATTGGTAACATTTCCCCTAAAATCATCATCATTATCATCATCACTAAGATGGGATCTATCATTAGAAAATTCATCACTCCAAACCAATACATTTTTTCCTCTATGAAACATTAAACATTGTATATTAACTATTTCTAAGAGTGAAACAATAACGAAGAGGAATATGAAAGATGGATTGTTTTCCCAAAAAATTGGCAATTATGAAGTATTTGATAGTATAAAATATAGCATCATTAAGACCATCCTTAGGAATTATGGTCTGTCTGAAGTGTTTATAAGAATGATCAACACTATCCTTGGCATTGTGAGGCTCTTCATCCTCATAAATGGATCCCCAAGAGGATTATTTCAATTCTATATAAGAGTAATATAAGAGGTACCCCTATATGGAATAATATTTTGCATTGTTAAATTCTACATTAGAAAATGAATGAACGTGATGGATGAAACTATCCGTTAAAATATATCAATTATGGTCTGGATCTATTCAAAAACCTCAAATCTTCTATATGATAAGGATATAATCCTTTTTATGAGGGCCTCCAAAATCACTATATCCGTTATCAAATCTATTAATAGTAATTATCAAAAATTCATAGGGCATTTTAATAGTTGTAAATTGTCCATAATCACTTGTTTTCAGATATAATTATCATAACCAGGAAAAAATATCTTTATATCTATATAACTAAAAAAATGAGAATACTACCATTCATATCTCTTTGAGTCCCTCAAATTTAGTAAAAAATTAGAAGAATATTTTAGGAAAATATACTTTTCAATATAAGAATCTTGATGGATAGTTGGAAAATAAATATATGTCTCAATATAAAAGGATTTTTTTGGTCAAACCCAAGATCGCCCAATGATTTTGTCATTCATTCTCCTTATACAAATGGCCTAGATGTGGCCCTAATAATCTAAAATTTTGGATTATTAACTTCATATGGTTTGGTCCTATATATGAAAATACTGTTAGAACAATTTAATTGATTTAATATGTAAAACCAATTGACATGGGGGATTAAGAATCAAAGATCTGAATATCTTCAATAATTATCTTCTTGGAAATTTTAATTTTGAAATTATGGGATCTAATGACCACTATTTATTTTTTATCTAAAAGGTTCATTAAAAATATGAAGAATGGACCCTCTCATTACCATACATTATATTTTTGTAATATTCATGGAAAATATTTAAATGATATCATGGAAATTTGTAAATAGATGATATACAAGAAGCCCAACCGGAGTTGTGTGTGTACTACATGGCTTGAAAAATATCTTCAAGAAATAATGGATATAACACCAGGCCTACAACAATTTCTTATTACGGGTTGTATTCACTATATGAATAATGTAAATGTGAAAATCAATTGTTAAGTATCCATTAATCTTTAAGGGTACACTTTTGTTGATAGGGTCATCCTCATCTCAAACCCAAATAGAATTTTTTTTAAAACCAAAAAAACAAAAATTTGGAACAATTTACGAAACATTTCCACCAATTATGGTGGTCTAAAATTTAATATCAATTCATTCATCACTAAAAAAGGAATCCCATTTTGAGATTATTGAGAGATGGCATGGATACTCATGATCATCTATGAGAAACTGAACATATCTTAACCATACACTACCAAATGTGTATGTAGTATGATGAAAAAACCCAAATAATCTTCATTAGATTCCAATCTGTATCTAGTTTTGTGACAACTTAACAGACAGCATTGATATCAAAATAAGATAAAATTAATAGTTATAAAGAATGTCTGAGTCCATTAATGATTCTTCATTGAGTGAATTGGTATGAAACATACATTTATAAGCAAATAATTCCACCATATTTTAAATATGTAAATGCCAAAATTAATTGGTGTTTAAAAAAAGATCATCTCTGACCATACAATAATTACAGAATTTTAAAGGGTTGTTCTTGCTAAATCAAAGACAGAGACACGTGTGATGTATAATACCCTCACCAGTATGAATATATTAATGTTTTTGGGTGTTAAAGGATGTTATAAAATCCATATTTTCTGATATCCTTTTGAGGGATTCCCCTTATTCCATTATTTTATAATGTTAATGATTATGGTGATTCCCCTAGAATATTATGGCATTTTGGATATAGAGGTTCTTTTTTTATACACCATAGCTACATCAAAGGATGATTTTAAAACTACATTTAAATTGTTATAACATGTGAGGTAGAATTATTGGCCATGACTCATTCTATAAAACATGTTTCCACCCAAATGGTGTCATCTCTTGATTGAATTGTACATTAGGCATATTTTTTATGCCCCAAAATCCAAGAGACATGAATTTCTCCTGGAATGTGTTTCTTCCATAGATTGACTGTATACATTATAATATCCTTCTAAACTTGGGTGTCTCACATGAATAAATATAATCTAATAATGTTTCATATGTCCTATCGATGTTAGTGGGAATGGAGATGAGATTGTTGTGGTCCTTTTGGTTCCTGGACATTTGAAAATCCCCTATAAGTGTGCATATTCTGGGTGAGATTTCTTATTACCTTCTTAACCCCCATATAAAACCTAAAATATCTTCTTTTATTTTATTAAAGGAATTTTAGGACTATACTCACTTGGATACTGATCATTTTGGACTATATTTTCAATTTGGTAAAGGTAATGTTTTTTCATATGATGGGTCAAAGACGATAGTACACGATTGCATTGAGAATTTTTTTAGTCTTGTGAGATATCAGGTACGGTGAATGGGTAGTTAGAAAAGATCAATATGTAATGATATTTTAGTGGTGACCCTTGACATATTAATATGATCTCTTGTTTTATGTTTTTTCTACATTCTCTTCTTCAATTATCTTATGATATCATATTTTAAAATCCAGTAATACGTGATATTATTCTTTTTGATGTCATTGTGATAGATATATTTTATCAAATCTATCATTATTATAATAATTTATACCTGATTGGAATTTATAGGTCACCTATTTATTATGTACCTCCCCATATTTTCAAATATAGTATTGATATATTAAAAGATTATAATATCACATTGTGTGGATTTGTAAAAATGATGTATTTTATATATTTTCATGTTTATGGTTTAGGTATCTAACTTTCCAAGCCCATCATGTCCTTATATTATTGATATTTTATTTTATGTGTATTTATGTAACAATCAAGAAAATAAGTATTATAAATATAAGATGTAATAAATAATGTTAGTATCATAATAATGGATTTAGTGGATGATAAGATGAATGAAATAAATAGAAATATAAAATGAGTGACTATGATTTTCTGACCTTACTCCTCTGAAAAAATCTTATATTCTTAATAGATTTCTATTTGGATGGGACCCACACCCCTAGATAATGAGAGAGAGATTTTAGATGATAAATGGGAAGAATTTGGTTGAACAAATGTTTTTGTGGGTTTTGGAGTGTGGTCATAGTGAAGGGATCCTTTTAGAAGTGAGAGGGGTGTCACTATTGTAAATACCCAAAAAATTATTTTATTTCTATGTCACTTTCAATTGAAATTGGATGAAAATTGAAAAATAATGGATAGTCAGCAACCCTTAGTAGATAAAGGCCAAAAAATATTAATTTAAAGGATATATTAAATAATTTTATGCCTTTTATCCTTAGTTTTAACTTTTTCCATTATATAATTTTACTTTTATTGATTTTCTCCAAATGGAAATCATAAAATATGGGTTCAAGAAACACCCAAGACATGAGTAATTTTTCTAAAAATTGGAATAAATAAGAATTAATACATATAGAGATGAAGTTTCTAGGTCACAAGAATCACATTTCCTTCCAAATGACTCACGGGTGCATCATGGGAAGGGGTTATTAGATTCATGGGATCCATTTAGTGGTCAAAAAAATCCCCCATACATGTCCCTTGGTTTATGTTAAATCATTTAGAAAATTACACTTGTTCACGTTAAATCCCACAAAATTTTGAAGTCAATAACGTCATAGTTTGTTATGATATTGTCTAAAAATCGCCAAAGGGATCATACCAATAAAATATGTTAATGAAAGTATCATATTAATATGAATAGTTATGTTGTTTTTAACAACAAGAGGATGAGTACCTTGCATGATCAATCCGTTCATCACATGAAGGAACTCAAACAAGTCAGATGGATATTGTGAGGACCCTCAGATACACTATCCTAATCGAGAATATAAACACATATTAATATTTATCATCATGAAACTTGTCAATTATAAAATTCATATGTGGATTGAGTTATTTAGATTGTCATGAAAAGAGATTACTCACATCACATGAGATGTTCATGGATAACTTTTGGACTTGTTGGCAAAATCCCCCAATTTAGCATGGGCATGTTGAATTTATTTTGAGTAATACATGTGACAATACATGGGTTCAAGTAAGTTGTTAATGATTGAATGATCATGCAGTCTATATTTATCATGAAAATAATAGGATAATTTAATTTTTTAAACGTGACATGATCATACAAAGAACATGATATATTATCGAGTCCGACAAATGTTGTCCACTGACTCAATCCAAGGTATGAGATTTTATCATCCTAGATAGATGTGTATTTATTAGGTGGTTATGCCTATAAAATACCCCTAAGACATATATGACACACCTATATAGAGTATTGTACATATATTCTATTGTAGACGATTTTATGATCCCATTAGTCCTTCACATGAAAAGTATAGAGAGTAAATTAATTTATTACACAATGGGTTTTTGTGCCTTGTGTGATATGTTCATTGATCAAGTGAAGGACCTTAGACATGTCAAATAATTCACGAAACACCTTTGATGTAATATTCCAGAAAAAACATTATGATATTCATGTGGCATGGGTTGAAAATGATGTAAGATTCATGCATGGAAAAATTTGAGGGTATCAATGAGAAGGTGTCATAAATTTGATGTGAAATTTTCATTGTTCATTCCATGACCATCAAACATTTCCATTGGTTAACAAGATAACCATTTGACATGAAATCTGGGTTCATGAATATCCACTGGACATGTGTCCCATATGATGTGACAATGCTTATACTTGTTAAACCATTCACATGATAACCCCTATATATGTCATCCTGGTGTATGAGAATCCACTCGATATATCTACTTGATCCGAAGACATCCTTGATTCATGTTTGGTAGATCATAAGAAGGACCTCACATATGCCAATGATATGTCATTAATTCCCATAGAAATGTTGACCTGGTCATGTGAATCCCCTCATATGATACTTTTCAATAAATTGATGTGTCAATATAAAAATTACTAAAAACTGTCAATGAGTGCATGAAATCAATGGTGTAAATGATGGGTTCCTTATGTGAATCTAGTCATGCGAATATTTAGGTCAATAAATTACACAATATTCATGATATTTTAAAATATCATATTAATTTCATTCTACATTTCTTCTTTGATCTCTTGATATATTTTTGTCATGTTGGCCTAGTTTTATAAACGACATTGGAAATATCAAGTCGAAAACATGATCAACTATGTATACATAATCATTTTTCATCTGATTTCTCTATATTTTCCTCCTTTTCATGTGAAATCTATTAGACATGTTAGGTCGATCACCCGATGGCATCTAGTTTGGTCAAAAACGTTTATTTGATGACCTCTGAAAATGTTAGTCAAATTCTTGTGATTCCCTCCAGATATGTATCCAATGTTAATTAAATGACACCATAATATTTCATCTAGATTTATTTGAATTAATGTCAGCATATTAACTGGATTCATGTGACCAGATTTGTACATATCATCTAGATTCATGAAAATCCTTATAGATATTTCATCACGATCTATGTGATGATCTCTAGACATGTGAATATGATTCCTATGAATCCCTCTAGTTATGTCTTTATGGTATATGTGATGACCCTTAGATAGTTCATATATATATTAATGTGACTTCCCCTTGATATATAACTAATATTCATGTGATGACCTTTGGACATAGTAGAATAATTCATGAAAATACCTTCTACTATGTCATTTGGGTTCATGTTATGACCTATTCATGTGTCATCCTTATTCATGTGAATCCCACTAGACATGATATAATGTTCTCCTAAAAACCTCCATACATGTCAGCTAAAACATGTGAAGAAGCTAAGGCATTTCATCCTGGTTCATGCAGCAACCCTTAGAAATGTTAGGAAGATCATGTGAAAACAATGAGACATATCATCCTAGTTTGTGAGACATCCTCTAATAATTGTAGCATTTTCAAGAAGAAATAATTTGGAATATACCCTTTATCCATGTGAGCCCATGAAAACAACATTTTCATTTATAATCCTCTTTGATTGGGGAGTTTACAATATGGATCAATTTTTATACCCTCATGTTCTCCATGTATACTCTATAGGCCTCTTATGGGTCTCAAACATTATCCATCAGAGGATATGGGATGGATACATAAAGTGGCAATCCACCATGGTGTTATTCTGTTGACATAAAGTGGGACCAAAATCCTTTGGGTCTACCATATTTCCCATCTATCCTTAGATTAGGAACCTTTGTTACCTTGGATGAATATTATTCCACCAATATATAGTATATGTAATGTGACATTAAAGGGAATAATCTCCATATAAACATGAACATTGTTTTCTCCCTTGGGGTTCATATCAATCCCATGGTTTCTAATCATTTTCCATCTAGATTTCTTTAATGTGTAAGTCATTTATGTATTTTTCATGGATCTAATGACGTTCTACCTCATGATTCTCACACCGAGCATGACTCATGTATGATTAGGGAATAGAAATGAGCATACCGGTAGCATAAGAATAATTCCTAAATCAAGAATCCCTTAGCGTTTAGTCCTTTCTAAAATAGAATCAAACTAAAATCACTCAGAATCTGTTCATTGGAAGGATATATAGGAAACCATCCTAAGGCCCTAAAACCAATGTTGAGGATTAGATTCTATCATATAAATTATTTACACCAGATGTTATACTATACATCATATCCATAACTGAACTATGTGGGTTTTGAATCATGTTGTCTCGAAATACATAGAATTCCTTAGAATGGATAAATCCAAATTCCAATACACCAACCATGTAACTTCCCATTTCAGATTTATATACTATTCCTTCCGAACTGGTTCCCCACAAGGCTCCAATTGCTCCTCTTTGTATACCATAGGTATCTAACATGTAGATATGGAATATTGTGTGATAGTGGGGTGACTGGGCCCTCTCATTTCAGTATTAAAAAAATGGAATTAACCAAATTACATCCATAATTTTAATAAATAGAGTGTGAAATAATTAAATGTGACCAAGGATGTAATAAAAATATGTGGAATGCAATAAGGGCTCAAACAAACAAGTCATACATTCAAAACTGGTCACCCACAAGGTTGACCATACATAAAAGATTACAAAATGGAAATTGAAATAAATGTATAGGTATCTACCAAAAACTCATATCTAGTCCATGAACATGATCTCTACTTAAATATTTGATCTATAATACTGGATTAGTCCTGCACCTTAGCCCAATATGTGCCTGCACCCTATTGAATGTATGTTTTGTTACCCCAAAGAAATTGTGGCACGAGAAATGTGTGATTATAAAACAGATTCTGCAACCACCAATGTGTTTTCATATATATCCAGTAAATATATAGTATTTTTATGTGAGATACTCATCACGATAAAAATATAGCAGCTAGAAATAAATAGAAAGAAAAATTTGTGCAAGTCATGCTCAAGGAAATTGGTCAACCTAGCCAAGAAACCACTCGAATATGGTTAGATCATGTTTAAATGTTAATTTATATATATATATATTCCAATAAATAAATACATATACGTATATATATATATAAATACATATTATTAGGTTAATAAGTAACATTAATCAATCCATAGCCAATCCTTAGGTATGAAATATCAATCATCAGGGAATCCTATGAAAATTTCTTTGAGCTAGACGTTATAATAGTAAATATTTTTAAAATTATTTCATTACTTTTTTCAATGATATTCATTGATAATACCTAATTCATCCAATAATGAAAATGTCTCTAAGCATGCCCTCTCACCAAATGGGGAGACAAGTCTTAAACCTGGGATAACTACTACTTACCAAAATTAGTAAGATAATAGATTACTTGGTTTCAACTGGTCATCCGGTAAAAATGGCGTTGATCTAGATTTCGTACCACTGTATCCACATGTATCGCAGTCTTATATATGATTAATTGGTCTTGGTGTAATGACCCAAACTTTAAATAATGAAAATTCATATTAATCTGATTAAAGGTCTTATTACATAAAAAGGTTATATAAAATATGAAATTATTTGGTTTTATGTTTTTTGATTTTTAAAATACCTTTAATAATTGTGACTGTTGCTAATATAGTCGTCGAACAGCGATCACATAATTACTATAAATATAGGGCTTTATCAAATTCAAATTACTAAGACAAATGAAGTGATGGCCCATTCTTGTAGACTATCCCTATATGAAGCCCATTTTTTAGTGCTCAAATAAGAGGTTGTGCTATTGGGCATCTCTCCTGATCATGCCCATGTCGAGATTCAACATCTTATTTTCGAATGGAACTGCTTCCTAGAGAAGTGGATGTTTATAGAGATTACCAACCGAACAATGTTATTTAAGACACCCCAATAGTTTGTCACCATCGTACACCTTAATATATGGTCTTATCTAGGTGTGATAAGGGGTTATGAAACAAGATCCTATAACTATGATTATATGAATTATTTTTTATATAATTAATAATATAATTGTTTTTATTATTTTTAATTTGTAAATAATTTTTAAAGAACAAATTGTATTTTTAGTTAATGTTCAACTAAGGAATCTATTTTCATAAATTAGTTGATTTCGGAATTAAATAACTATTTTAGAAAATAATGTTATCAGTATATTATTTTTTATTATTTATAAATGATTGTATAATTTTTAGGAATATAATTTTAAATTTTTTTGATGTTAGAAAACTATTTTTCCCAAAACCCAAGAATTTTTTATAAATGAAGTTTATTATTTTAAAAGATAAATTCAAATATTTAGAAAATTATTTGGATAAAATTAATATTATATATGGAATCAGGATGTCAAAATTTTCCAATAATGAATTTTTCTTAATTTTCTCAGACAATAAATTTTTTGGGTTAAAATTTTATACTTTATAAATATATGATGTGTTTAAGACATAATAATGACACAATACTGATGTAATAAAATACTATAATTATTTTTTTCATCGAATATATGTTTTACCATTAAAAATATGGTTTTTGGTTAGTTTATTTTATTTTACAAAGCTTCAGTGGACCCTTCAATACATATAAAACATTTTAGCTTTTTAAATAGATTTCTTTGAGAGTGGGGAATACTTCAACATACAAAACCCTATTATTTTAATAAGTTAGTCCATTTTACTTGTAAAATATTTTATTCCTCACCACTTTGGAAAAAACCATCGCCATTAACCATCGTATGGTTCATGGTTTTGATTACTTTAGTATGTGGTGTCCCAAACCTAAATAATAAATAATTCCCTCTCCTTTCATATATAAACCCACCAAGCTTCCACTTCTTCTTCACCCAAAACCATTTGAGTTCTTCCATACTCTTCCCTTATATATATATAATACTCCCAGGGCACCCTATTCTACAATGAATCCACTCTCAAGCCTCTTCCAAGCGTTTGGAAGCACACTTCCAAATAAGGGATTCCGAACATTCAAATTTTTTATCCCTGTTTCTTTTTGTTGTAACAACCATTTTATGTAAATTATAAATGTTTGGGTATGATTTATCCTCTCTCTTATATTCCCCTCCTTATGTTTTAAATTATTAGAGACCTCTTTCACTCTCATTAATTACTTCTGTGTATACCTTTTACCATGTCCAAATTACGTAAGGAATTTCTCTCTCCTCATTTTCATTCAAGTAATTATTTTGTATCAGGAATTTAAATTCCATTATAATTGTTGGGGCATGTGTCTATATGAACCCCTTTATATAATATTAATGTAAAAATTATGAGACACCCCTTTCACTCTCATCAACCATTTTTATTAAATATTATGTCATGCTATTATGCTGCAGAAATTGCACCGTGTTTTTACAAGAAAAAGACATTGTATAGTGAATAACATGCCCATTTATCTATCAAGTGTATTCAAATTTATGCACATTTTCTTATTTAATATTTAGTTTCATGTATTAATTTCACATTCCAATATATTGGAATAAATTATGATGAATCATTTTTTTTATGATCCATGTGGCACAGTTATGCATGGAATGAAATGTTTTAGATGGGTGTGCCCTGATAATGCTCAAATGCATTTGGTAATGTATAATATCCTAATACATCATGTGAAATGAATTTTTACTCTTGAAAATTCAAGTGAAAATAGGTATTACATGTGTTTCATTTACAATGAGGTTTTACTCATGATCCATGTGAAATGAGCCTTCACTCATGCTAATTCCTTGTTAAGTGTTGTTGCCACATTTCCATGTTATGGTAATCATGCTATATCATAACTTTATGTTAATGTTCTTTCATGATCCATTGATATGCATATTTCCTAAAATTTATTGAATTATTTTTTTTATTCCTTCTTTACTCCCTTACTGGGGTTTATATCTCACAAATTTATTATGCATGTTCTCAGGTTATCACATGCAATGTTAAGTACGGGGGAATGTAGTTGTCATGTAAAGGATGATTTCAATAATGATTATGTGTGTTTTATGTTTTAAGTTGTTATGAATTGTTCCTATTTCCCATAGACACTAGACCTCATGATGTACTATGTTGTATCATGAGAATTTTATGTAATAAATTAGGTTTAATTTTCTAATAAAGATCTTGGTTGTCATAGATTTTATTAGAGGATAGAATTAGTTATTTTAGGGATTAGGAATATGAAACCATATTGAGGCCTTAGAGACAAGAATAAGTATAATAAAAACCATCCCTATGTTTTGGTTAGTATTGAGTAAGTTGTTTATCAAACATGTATATACCTCTCTGGATAAGAGCAGGTAAATGCAGCTCTTGCATAGATGTACCTAGAAGTGAAAACTCGGACCAGGAGTTTCGGGCTTGACATAGGATATGCTGGTACTCGACAACAAGCCTTGTTGCACTGTTGGTTTCAACACCTCAAAGGGACAATCTTTGGTATTGTTTTTCTGATTAGTATGAACCATTATTAATGGATTTTAAAAAAATGGCCTCAGTGAATACATGTTAGAATATAGATCAAAGATAAAATAGATTAAAGATTAAAGATTCATAAGTTGAGGAAATTAAAGTAATTTATAAGTCATCCATTTTGTGTTTGTATTACCCTTTATGTGTTACCACTAACATTCCTTTTATTACAGCTTATTTTTGGTAATAAGAGTACTTGGGTTAACAACTAATGTGAAGATCAATGCGATGACCGGTTTAATGAGATCCCCAGTCTGATGGGATCGGTAACCACGAACATTTTCATGATACTCTCTCAGTTAACTCATAAATTGAATAGAAACATGGGTTAAGAGGAACATTAAACCGCCCCCCCCCCCAAAAGAACAGGTCATTATCGAGAGCTTCATGAGACAAAGCCCTCGTACTTTTAATGGGTCACATGATCCCTCAATCGCCAAACAATGGATCCACGCCATTGAAATGATCTTCTCCATCTTTCAATGTTCCAAACAAGAGAGGGTTCTTCTAACTACTTATCTTATGGAGGGTGACGCCAACCAATGGTGGAAATTGATAAAAAATAAAAAGCCTAAGGAGGAGATATAGGAATTTTAATCAAAGGATTTCTGAAAGATGTTTTTGGATAAATATTTTCCCCACACCCTCCGGCTTAAGATGGAAATGGAAATCCTCGACCTCAAGAAAAAATACAATGAATCCATCAAAGTGTATGTGAAAAACATCACAATTCTTGCACAATGTGTCTCTGATATTTTTATTAACCCCTAATGAAAGTTTGACCTCTTCTTTGGTGGGTTAACATAGCCTGCGAAATGCCCTAGTGATCCATGACATTGACAACTATAAGGAAATTTTATGAAGTGACCTCAAGGTCGAAATGGAGATCGGTGAATCTTAGGGGTTTCATGGGGGTAATATGTGTAAGGTGGAATTTAATTATGGTAGTCCGATGGATAAATCCAATGGTGCTATGAAGATCTAGCACGTTACTTTCCAGAAGTGTGGAAAGAAGCACCCTACAAATTTCATGAAGGGGATGAGAAAATGATTTCGGTGTGGAAGAGAATAACACCTAGCTGTTAACTAAAAACAAGAAAAAACTAAGGATGATACAGATGAGAGGACGAATCTTTTTTACTCTCAACATGTTTTTCATTACATCAACTACCATGAACCAGGGCACTAGGAAAATCAGTGCCCTATACCAACGGTTTTCAGAGGAAACCAAAAACATCCATGGTTGCAAGGGTGATATTTTTCCATCACTACAATCGATTTGAACCCTGAAAATGAAGTGGTGATAGGCACACTATTTATCCACTAATGAATTGTGAATGAACTTTTTGATTCTGGTTCTACACATTCTTTTATATCCCAAAATTTAAATAGAACAATCCCAACACCACCACAAAACATGGAATTAAAGATGTCTGTGAGTAAGGAAAATAGAGAAATCAATGAATCCCATGAATATAACTTCTCCCCTGTCATATTTTGTTGGTTGAAATTCACTATGAACCTAATCATACTCCCTCTAGGGGAATTTTATGCAATTCTATTCATGTATTGGTTTTTATTTTATATAGACAACATAAATTCTCGTGAGAGGGAAATTACTCTCCATGTTTAGAATCAACCCCCTATCTTCTAGATGCTCCAGGAGGAGGATGAATCTTAGTTAGATCCATCATCTCAAACGTGTATATTAATTACCTATGAGCACATGTATATGGCTCAGATGATTGTGTCTATAGAGGAAACTGTCCTTGAATACATACCTATTTTGATTGAATTCACTGAAGTGTTTCCCGAGGAATTTCAATTCCTTCCTCCTAGAAGGGATGTTGAATTATCAAATGATCATCGACATGGGGAATTTAAATTATCAAAGAATAAATATAGAATGGCTATTGTGGACCTTGAGGAGATGAAGAAACAACTACAGTAGAATCTGGATAAAGGGTTTATATGCCCATGTGCTTCACCATGGGGTGCACCTGTCCTCTTCATCAAGAAGAAGGATTGTTAAATGCACCTTTTCATTGATAAACTGCAGCACAACAAAATCATGATAAAGAACATGTATCCTCCTCCACGAATTGAAGAATGTTTCAACCAGATGTGTTGAGAAAAAAACATTTCCAAGGTAAAATTGTGGTCGGGATATTATCAAGTATGCATAGGAAGATATCCCCAATACTGATTTGCATTCAAGTTACACGTACTATAAATTCATAGTAATTCCTTTTAGACTCACTAATTCTCTAACGATCATCATGTACATGATGAATATATTCATTAGATACTACCTTGAAAAATTTGTTGTAGTCATTATAGATTTTATTCTAATATACTCCAAAACCAAGGAGGATCATCAGGAGCATCTATGAACTATAATAGAGATGTAAGGAAAGGAAAGTCTCTATGAAAAGTACAGAAACAGTGGCTTCTGGTTGAAGGAGGTCTCATCCATGGGCCATATAATCACAAGAAATAGGATATATGTGGATCCCTCTAAGACAACCACAATTGAGGGACGGCCAAGGCCAATATCAGTTACTGATATATGTAACTACTTGTGGTTAGCTAGATATTATCGACAGTTTCTGAAAAATTTATAACGATTGTCCAACCCTCTTACCAAGATAAATCAGAAGGTTGTAAAGTTTTCATGGAGTGATTAATCTGAATAAATCATTAAGGAGTTGAGATAGAGGCTTATCACCGTACCAGTGCTCACATTACCCACAAGTGGAGAAATATTTATGGTATTCAGTAATTCTTCGAAGAATGGATTGTGTTCTGTGATGATGTATAATGAAAAATTCATTGCCCATGATTCAAGGCAATCAAAATTTTCAGAGTAGTATTATCCAACACATAATTAATAGATGGATTTGTTGATCTTCACTTTAAAAATTTTGCAGCATTACCTCTTTTAGGTGATGTGTGAAATATACACGAATTAGAAAAACCTTAAGTATATATTCACACAAAAATAGTTGAATATATTCCAATGAAGATGGTATGATTTGATAAAATATTATGAATTATCATTGCATTACCACCTTTGGAAAGAAAACAAGGTAGAAAATACACTATTTATAAATGATCTAGTGATTCTATCATTGATGGGAATTGAGAAGAATCCAATCCATTTATATTTGATGAAGATGGATAGAGGAATAAAAAAGAAGGTAACATCATCAATCCCTTCAAAAATTATTGTTCAACCATCTATTTTGGAAATGTTAAATGTTGCTCAATGTAAGGATCTATAAATTCTGAAAATGGTGGATGCTATCAAAAATGGGGAATCCTCAGAGCTCAAGTTTGAAAATGATGAAATTGGGAGATTTTGGTCATGATTATGTGTACCTTCCGATCTAGAGAAAAAGAAGGAGCTTCTGAATGATTCACATAGCTGAACCTTCTATATTTACCCAGAGATAAGAATGATGTATTGAGATCTCCGAGAGAACATTTAGTGGCACAATATGAATAGAGATATTGCTTAATATTCATCAATTTTCATGTTATGTTAGTAAGTGAAGGATGAGAGGAAAAAGACTAAGTGGGTGATGCAACAACAACCCATACCATCATGGAAGTGGGACAACATTAACAGGGAATTTTTTACTAGACTTCCAAGTTCATCTAGAGGAAACAATGTTATATGGGATATCATGGATTATTTTATGAACATATCTCACTTTATCGTGATTCGAGAGGACATAAAATTAGATAAACTTGATTGAATTTACATCAAATAATTGGTAAGGATGCATGGAGTACAACTATCTACGGTATCCAATCGTGATTCGAGATTCACCTCGACATTATGGAAAAGTCTCTAATATGATCTATGCACTGAACTAAACATCAGTACGGCCTATCATATTCAAACTGATGGCCAATATGAGTGAAGTTTTTAAACATTTGATGACATGTTAAGATCATGTTCTATGGACATCAAAGGAGGATGGGACCAATATCTTCCACTACTTAAATTCTCCTAGAGTAACAATTTCAACTCAAGCATCCGAATGGAACTATATGAAGCTCTTTAGATGAAAAGGTGCATAACACCAGCGTGTTGGTATGAATTCGGTGTGCGTAAGTAGCTAAGACCTAAAATAGTCGATGAAATGGTAGAGAAGGTGAATAACATTCAGCAACATATCATGTCCTCCCAATGTCGATAGAATAGTTAAAAATACAGCCATCAATGAGAAAATGAATTAAAAGTTGGAGACATGTTATTTCTACAAATTATCTTATGGAAGAAGGTCAATGTGGTTTGTAAACAAAGGGAAGTAAAGTCCTATTTACACTGGACCCATCAAGATTCATGATCATGATGGGGATGCGGTTTATCGACTAGCACTTCAACCTACAATTGACAAAGTACATGATGTCTTTAATGTATCCCTCTTAAGGAATTACATACAAGACTATTCAGATGTACTCTCTTCTAAGATCAAATATTTAGAAGATGATCTTTCTTATGAGGAGAAACCCCTGAAGATCTTATATCTTAGAGAAAATGTTCTATGAAATAAGACAATGCCCCTCGTCATTATGTTGTGGGGAAACCACAAGACTGATGAATCGATATGGGAATCCAAAGAAGCGATAAAGCAATGTTACTCACATAATTTTTTTGTTGGAAAAGGAAATTTCGAGGGTGAAATTTCTTAATGTGGGAAGATTTTATCAACCCAAACATTCAATAATGAAAATTCATTTTGATCTTTTTAAATGTCTTATTATGTAATATGGTTATATAAAATATGAACTTCTTTGGTTATATGTTTTTGTATTTCTAAAATACACATACAAATTGTGACTGTTTCTAATATAATGATTGAATATTGATCACATGATTAGTATAAATATAGTGCTTTAACAAATCGAATTTACTCACAGAAAGGAAGTGATGGATTCATCCTATAGACTTTCCCCATATAAAGCCCAATTTTCAGAGATCGAAAAGAATGTGGTTTCATTGGGATTTGATCTTGTCCAAGCACAAGCTGAGATTAAACATGTCAAGCTCGAAAAAAACTACCTATGGGAGAAGTGGAAGTTGATAGAGATTACCACATGAGAAATGTTATCTGATCCACCGCAAGTGTCTGTCACCATCACACACCTTACACTTTTGTCTTATTCGAATTTAATAAGGGGTTATGTAAGAAGACCATATAACTATGATTATTTGAATTATTTTTGTATATAATAATGCAGATTATTTCATTTTATTATTGTTTCTTTGTAAATAGGTTTTGAAGAAAATATAATATTTTTTAGTTAAAGGTAAACTATGGAATATATTTTGATGAATTAATGTATTTTTTAATTAAATAATATTTTAATGAAATATTATTATTAGTAAATTATTTTTTATAATGTATAAATGATCCTATAATTTTTATGAATACAGTTGTAATTTTTATTAATGTTTGAGAGATATTTTTTTCAAACCCCATGAATTTTCAATAAATTTCTTTTTTTATATAAAAAGTGAAATTTCAAATATTTAGGAAAATATTTGGATAAAATTAATATTATTTTTGGAATCAGGACGTTGAAATTATCCAACGGTGAATTTTTCATAATTTTATAATTTTGTAGAATTTTGTGTAAAAAATAAATATCGGTTAAATATATAATGTGTTTTATGAGATCATAATGACCCAATAGTGATGTAATAAAATATTATAAATATTATGTTCAGTCAATATATGTTTTACCATTAAAAGTATACGAATTTTGGTTTGTTTTATTTATTTTACAAAGATTTAGATGACCGTTTAATTCTTATAAAACATTTTATAATTTAAAATTGATTTCCTTGAGAGTGTGACTAACATCCACATAAGAAACCCTATTTTTTATAGATGATAAGACATTGGCCTTATAAAATATTTTCTTCCATCCCCCGTTGAAAATACCATTGGAAACAACCATGGGCTAGTTTGTGGTTTGATTATTTTAGTGTGTAGTGTCGCAAACAAAAACAATAAAGAATTCCCTCTCATTTCCTATATAAACCCACCCAAGATCCCACTTCCTCTTCACTCAATGCCTTTTTAGTTCGTCCAAACTCTTACCTCCTCTCTCTAGAATCCTCCCAAGGCACCCCATGCTCCCATGAAGCCACTCTCAAGCCTCTTCCAAGCCTTTGGATTCACACTTCCATGTACAGGATTCCAACCTTTCTTATTTTTTATCCATTTTTATTTATGATGTAATAACATTTTTATTTTAATTAAAAATGTTGGGGTATGATTTCCTGCCTCTCTAATATTCCCATCGCTAAGTTTTAACAGATTAGAAACCACTTTCTCTATAATTAATTCCCTTTGTTTATACATGTTACCATGCTGAAATTTGGTATGGAATTTCACTCTTCTCATTTACATTCATGTAATTATTTTGTTTGTTGAATATAAATTCCATTACAATTGTTGGGACGTGTATCTATATTTCCCATTACTATCAATTTCATTTACATAATATTTGACACCCATTTCTCTGTCATCAACCATTTTTTTGAATTCTTGCATCATCACATTATGCTCTCGAAAGAGCAGCGCATTTTTTCAAGCCAATGTCATTGGGTAGTGAATACCATTCTCACTTCCCTATCAAGGGTATTAACCTTTATTCACATTTACTTATAGATTATTGAGTTTCAGGTGGGAATTCCACATTCCTTTATCATGGAATAAATGGCAAGGAATCAATGGTTTATGAACCATGTGGGAAACATATTCATGAAATGAAATGATTAAGAATGGTGTGCCCTGATAGTGCTCCAAAGAATTGGGTAAATCATAGTATCACTACAACGAAACTGCTATTTAGCGTTAGTTGTTTAGCGGCGGTTTATAATAAACCACCACGATACACTGTTTTTTTAACACCTGACACTCCTTCCCCTGCGACCCCGGCCCCCCGCTTCCCCCTGCGACCCCGGCCCCCCACTTCCCCCGGCGACCCCGCGACCCCAACACTGCGCGACCCCGCGCGACCCCGGTGACCCCAGCAACCCCACGACCCTACGACCCCCCGCCCCCCGTGACCCTGGAAGCTGCACCGTCTTCCCCTATAGGTAGGGTTTTGTTTCTCCTTTAGGTTTTTTTGGTTTTCCAGTAGCTGTAAGAATGAAATAGATTTTATCGGCAATTAGTTCTTTGAATCGTGAAGCTCGTCTATAGTGGATTCTCTTTTAGGGTGAAAATGAAGAGTTTATGGTGTATTGCGGAAACTTTTATTGTTAATATTGAGATAATTTATTATCATTGACATTGAAGGAAATGTAGTGCCAAGAGTTTATCAACCTTTGATATAAGATTTTGAGTTTGAATGAGATTAGAGTTATGTTTATGAAAATTATCTTATATGCTTGCAATATTCTTTATGATGTTACCCCATTATACTATTTATGTAAATTAATGTTCTAGAAAATATTGAGGAGATAGATAATAAGTTATTAAAGTCTCATTCATCTTAATAAAGAAGTCACTATATCTTATCGAAGAGTGGATCTATGAATGCATATATTTTTTTAGCTAGATAGAAGATGTTTTGAATAATACATTTTGTGTATCAATATTTCTTTGTTTATTTCACTATGGATGAAAATTCATATGATTCATCTAGGATCCCTTATGTAGTTTTTGTGTGTGTTAGCCATGGAAAATGAATGCTTTAGCACTCAACCATCCCTGGTGGTCAGTATGGATGTCATGTCAACTTTGAAATACATCCTCAATAAGATTTTCCTCTAATCATTTCTTATTAATAACATAATCCTTAGGATTTTATTCTACAGAGGGGTGATAGAGTTGGTGGAAGAAAACCTTGATATATTCCTGGTTCAAAATGACTATGTACTAAGCTTGGTAGTTAAGAAAGATGTCATTAGAGATAGTAAGGAAAAGGAGCAGGGTGTGATCACTTTCATGCTATGTATTTTCTAGTGTTGGGTGGACCAAACATCATTTCTATCAAAACCCAGCCAAACATCATTTGTTTCTTGACCAAACATCGAAGATACTTATGTTGCCTCGTGGATGTCGCTAGACCGGGACAACATGTTGCGGTCATGTCGCAGTCACGTCGTGGTCACGTCACAGTCACGCTGCGGTCACGCCGCGGTAATGCTGTGATTTGGCCCTACGGATGTGGCTGGACAAGGCCAACATGTTGCGGTCATGCCGCGGTAACGTCACGGTCTCACCGCGGTCATGCCGCGGTCACGACACAGTCACTCCATGGTCATCCCCTCCCCTCCACCTACCCAACATTTTCCCCCAGCCCAGCAGCCCCTCCACTCCCCTCCCCTCCCCTCCCCTCCATCCTGCCCAACCACAGCCCCTCACCTCCCCTCCCCCCTGCCCAACATTTCCCCCCAGCAGCCCCCCTTCCATAACACTCCCCTCCCCTCCCCTCCCCTCCAACAGTCCCCTCACCTCACCTCCCCCTCCCCAACAATTTCCCCAAGCAGCCCCCTCCCTCTACCTATCCTCTCACCTCCCCTCCCCTCCATCCGACCCAGCCCCTCCCATCCAACACGCTCCGGTAAGGCCGCGGTCACTCCGCGGTCACACAGTGGTCCTGCTGCGGTCACGCTACGGTCACGTCGCAGTCAGCCCCTCCCCTCCCCTCCCCTCCCCTTCCCTCTACACAACATTTTCCCCCATCCCAGCAGCCCCCCCTGCCCCTCCTCCCCCTCCCCTCCCCTCCCCTCCATCCTTCCCAGCCCCAGCCCCTCACCTCCACTCCCCCCTGCCCAACATTTTCCCCCAGAACCCCCCCCTGCCATCACCCTCCCCTCCAACCATCCCCTCCCCTCCCCTCCCCCTGCGAAACAATATACCACAAGAATCCCCTCCCCAATGCCCCTCCTCTCCCCTCCCCTCCCCTCCATCCTACCCATCCCCTCTCCTCCAACACGCTATGGTCATGACGCGGTCACGCTGTGGTCACGTCGCGGTCAGCCCCTGCCCTCCCCTCCCCTCCACCCTACCCAGCCCCTCCCCTCCCCTCCCCTCCATCATTCCCCTCACCTCCCCTCCCCTCCCCACTGCCCAACATTTTCCCCCAACCCAACAGCCCCCCTACCCCTCCTCTCACATCCCCTCCCCTCCCCTCCATCCTTCCCAGCCCCATCCCCTCACCTCCCCTCCCCCCTTCCCAACATTTTCCCCTAGTGGATCTATGAATTCATATATATTTTTAGAAAGATAGTTGATGTTTTGAATAATAGTTTTTTTATATAAATATGCCTTTTTTTTGTTTCTCTAGGGATACCATTCATATGATTCATCTAGGATCCCTTATGTACTTTGTTGTTTGTGTGTTATCCATCGAAATTCAAAGCTTTAGCACTCAACCATCCCTGGTGGTCAGTATGGAGGTCATGTCAACTTTTAAATACATCCTCTATAACAGTTTCCTCTAAAAATTTCTTATTAATAACATAATCCTTAGGATTTTATTCTATAGAGGGGTGATAGAGTTGGTGGAACAAAACCTTGAGATATTCCTGGTTCAAAATTACTATGTACTAAGCATGGTAGATGTGAATGATGTCATTAGGGATAGTAAGGAAAAGGAGCAAGGTGTGATCAGTTTCATGCTATATATTTTCTAGTTTTGGGTGGACCAAACACAATTTGTGTCATGACCCACCCAAAAATAATTTTTGTCATGACCAAGCATAAAATATACTTACGATGCCCCACAGATGTCGCTAGCCGGGACAAAATGTTGTTGTCACGCCGCGGTCACGCAGCGGCCACGCCGCGGTCACGCTGCGGTAATACCGTGACTTGGCCCTACGGATGTCGCTGGACCGGGCCAACACACTACGGTCATGCCGCGGTCAAGCCGTAGTCACGCCACTATCATGCCATGGTCAGTCCCTCCCCTCCCCTCCCCTCCATCCTTCCCCTCCCCTCCCCTCCTCTCCCCCCTCCCCTCCCCTCCATCCTGCCCAGCCCTAGCCCCACACCTATCCTCCCCCCTACCCAACATTTTCCCCAGCAACCCCCCCCCCTTCCATCACCCACTCCTCCAACCTGGCCCTCCCCTCCCCTCCCCCTGCCCATCAATTTCCCCCAGCAGCCTCGTCCCCCCTGCCCCTCCCCTCACCTCCTCTCCCCTCCATCCTTCCCAGTCCCTCCCCTCCAACACGATGCGGTCACGCAGTGGTCATGCCGCGGTCACGCCACGGTCACACTGCGGTCAGCCCCTCCCCTGCCCTCCCCTCAATCCTGCCCATCCCCTCCCCTCCATCCTGCCCCTCCCCTCCCCTCCCCTCCCCCTACCCAATATTTTCCCCCAGCCCAGCAGCCCCCCTTCCCCTCCTCTCCACTCCCCTCCCCTCCCCTCCATCATGCACAGCCCCTGCCCCTCACCTCCACTCCCCATGCCCAACATTTTCCCCCAGCATCCCCCCTGCCATCACCCTCCCCTCCCCTCCCCTCCCCTCTAACCTGCCCCTCCCCTCCCATCCCAAGGCCCAATAATTTCCCCCCAGCAGCCCCCTCCCCCTACCCCTCCCCTCCCCTCCCCTCCCCTCCCCTCCCCTCCCCTCCATCATGCCCATCCCCTCCTCTCCAACACGTTGCGGTCACGCCGCGGTCACGTTGCGGTCACGTCGCGGTCACGCCGCAGTCACTCAGCGGTCACACCGCTGTCACACCGCGGTCACGCTGTGGTCACGCCGCGGTCACGCCGCGGTCAGCCCCTCCCCTCCCCTCCCCTCCCCTCTATCCTGCCCAGCCACTCCCCTACCCTCCCCTCCATCCACCTAAACCACATAATCAATCAATGTACTGATTGAGAAAATATCTGACCTACTACTATTAGATTCTATTGAATGAGAATGGTATTAGTATTCCACTATTTGTAATGGTCATTCTTCACCAGTTGGTATATATTTCTTATTGACTCAGGAATTCATAATGTATGTTTTAAACCTTCCAAAATCATTATATTCAATGTGATTGTTGTACCCCTGAAGTTTAAACATTTGAGAATCATTTTAATAGATAAAATAATTATGAAATTATATTCTTTTGCAATTTCCAATTTGGGTATGAATCTCTTTTGGAAACCCCAAATACATAACATTAGATTATCCTTTTGTAATGTCTTATCAAAATCATGTTCCTTTTCATAGGATATTATACTTTGTGACACAATGGTCTAAACATCATGACAATAAAATTAATGTCCCCCTCCATGGTAATGCCGTGATTTGGCCCTGCTCTAGCCACATCCAGCCCTCACCATCCCCATGTCTTTATATATAGTAAATTCTACATGACCTCAATCTGGTTGTTGTATAATAACTTTATTAGCTAAAAATATGTACATGAGAGTCAGATAAATAAAATATCTCAATATAAACATGTTCCCCTACCCATGAATCCATGGTATGTTAATGATGTCCCCTATCATACATAGGATATATTTCTACATGATATATTTAACCAAAGGCTTATTCATCAATCTACTTATATTATGGAAAAACTTTTCATGATTATTTGTTTTTGATGATGGGGTTATAGAAGATGTCTCATGTTTGATTCCTTGTTTTTTAGGCACATTGTGATATACATGGATAAAAGTTGGGTCACATTACCGAGGAACACAACTCAGTATGTTAAGGGTTTGAATGAGTTTTTATATTTTTCAATTTCTAATAGATCCGTTGAAGGGAGAATAAAATATCCATGTCCTAAATGTAAATTTATAACATGGTTGAAGAGAGATGAGGTTTATGAACATTTAATACTGATGCAATTCCCTGCTCAATATTTGTGTTGGATTTGGCATGCAGAATTTAACATT
This sequence comes from Viscum album, assembly GCA_963277665.1. NCBI lineage: Eukaryota > Viridiplantae > Streptophyta > Magnoliopsida > Santalales > Viscaceae > Viscum > Viscum album. The sequence goes on along the minus strand of OY728120.1, from coordinate 20,279,231 downwards.
ACAGAAAGATTGAGAACTGATGTTAATCCGCATAATGTGGTCCCAAGTTCATCGAAAATGGAAAATGAAATGAAAAACCTAATAAATGATGCATTTGGCACTTCAAGACACCACTATCAACATCAAACCATATCATAACAACCAGAAGAGGGTGCTACAAATTGCAACGTGACAAGTGATGTTTTGGGACTGTAACACAGGCAGATCACGATTGTCACATATCATTGGATCCTCCTCTTGATTATGTGGAGCCAAATGTAAGAGAAAACTTCACTGAGGAAAATGTGTATCATGATTTAGTTGATGATGGAAATCAAGAGTTGTATAGTGGGTGTTTGAAATATTCAAAGCTTTCATTTTGGATGATGTTGTACCATATCAAATGTCTATGTGGAATTACAAATAAGGCATTGTCCATGATATTGGAATTTATTCATGATGCATTTCCTGAAGAAAAAATATTAGAATCATTTTATGATATGAAAAAAGTTGTTAACAAGATTTGTCTAAATTATACAAAAATATGTGTGTGTCCCAATGATTGTATGCTTTATTGGGGAGAGAATTCAAGTTGAAAGAATTGAAAGAAAAGTTCTTCTTCTAGATGGTTGGAAAAGGGTGATGTTGGAAGTCTGAATGAACATAATTTCATGGAGAAGAAGAAAAGGAGAACACCTGCAATGGTTTTGCATTACATTCCTTCAAATCCTCGATTGCAATGATTATTCATGTCATCGAAAACTTCCAAACACATGAAGTGGCATTCTGTAGATAATAACAATGATGGGTTGATGAGACATCCACAAGATACAAAATCGTGGAAGAAATTTGATTCATTACATCTCGATTTCTCAGCTGATCCTAGGAATGTTTGATTGGGGTTGGCTGCTGATGGATTCAACCCATTTGGGTCTTTGAGTACCAATTATTGCATTTGGCCAGTTGTTTTGATCCCTTATAATCTGCCTCCATGGATGTGTATGAAACAAACATCTTTTATCCTTTCGATGATGAATCCTGGAAAACAAATGCCTAGAAATGATATTGATGTATACTTGCAGCCTTTGATTGAAGAATTGCAGGAGTTATAGAGCAACGGTGTTGAGAAATTTTATGCTTCTTCTAAAACAATGTTCAAAATGCATGCTGCTTTAATGTGGAGCATTAGTGACTTCCCTAGGCTTGGGAATTTATCTGGTAGGAAAACTTAACCGGGATTGGCTTCTCCCATTTGTAACATTGATTTTGAGCCCAAACGGCTACCTTACAGTAGAAAATGGTGATTCTTTTTTCATCAAAGATTTATCGATGCATCTCATAGATTTCGGCTGAACAGATCAAAATTTAATTGTTTCATTGATCATAGACCACCTCCAAAGTTGTAAAATGGTTTTGAAATATTAGCACAGATTGAAAATGTTGAAATAGAATTTGGGAAGGTCTATAATTTGAATGATAGCGGAAAATGGGTTCGAAGTGTATCGTCAATCGAAACCGGAAAGCAACAAATGAAGAAAATAAGTATATTCTTCAATCTTGCGTATTGGGAATTTAATTTGTTGCAGCATAATCTTGATGAGATACATATTGAGAAGAATGTTAGTGACAATTTTATTTTCACATTTCTTAATGAGCATGGAAAGTCGAAGGATCATCTCAATGCGTGCAACGACTTACCAGTAATGAACATAAAACACGATCTCTAGCTAGAGGAGAATGGAAAGTATCCTTCGACAATTGTTTCATTGACAAATAAGGATAAAGATACATTATTTCGATTGTTAAAGAATGTTAAGGTATCTGATGGGTTTTCAAGTAACATCTTGAGGTGTTTTTACTTGATGAATTGTAAGTTACATGGATTGAAATGCCACTATTCACATATTTTGTTACAAACGTTACTACCATTGGCATTGCGTACATTATTACCTAAAAAAATTACGGCTGTTGTACTCCAGTTCTACACATTTTTCAGATAACTATTTGAGAACTCTCTAAATCCATTTCATCTTGACAACCTCCAGGAGAGGTTTGTATTGAACCTTTGAGCAATGGAGATGATCTTTCCTCCGTCCTTTTTTACTGTAATGATGCATTTAACTGTGAATTTGGTTGAGGAAGCTAAATTTGGAGTCCCCGTTCATTATCGATGTATGTATCCAATTGATTGGTACTTTATTTATATGTTTTATAGTTATGTAAACAATTTTTGGTACTTAATTAAATGCATAATTATGTTTATTTCATTTCATAGATATCTTGGGCATTTGAAATCATAGGTGGGAAATAAAGCTAAACCAGAAGGCTCAATTGCTAAAGGCTAGGTGGCTGAATAGTGTCTTAGCTTTTGTTCTTGACACTTGGATGATATTGAGACAAGAATTCATCGAGTTGGACGTGTTGACGACACATCGAATCAATCTCAAATACATCATAAATCCAAAATATTTCCTACATTTGGCTGATCAGTTGGGAGGACCTCAAATTTGACACTGACTGAATTAATATTATTACAGGAACATAGATATGTTATGTTGAATAGTGAAATTGCATATCAATTTATTGAATAGTTGAGGATACAAACAAAGGGATTAATGAGAGGCCGAACAAAAAATGAGAAAGGTATAATGAAAGCTGTTAATAAAGAGCTTGTAGAATGGTTTGCACCACATGTAAGTTCATAAATATTGTAATAAATACAAATTTTAGTTAGCGCATACATTTTGTAAATCTAATAAAGTATATTTCTTTTTTTAAATCATGAATACTAATACTCAAGCAGAGGTATCATATGATTTGAAGTTTCTTTCTAGAGGTCCTTTAAAAAATGTTAGAATGTTCGACGCTTATAATGTGAATGGCTTTAGATTTCATATAGTCGATCGAGAAGTGTGATTGAGAACACAGAATAGTGGTATATTTACATTTATTAAAGTGGAATACTATGGAAAGCTGCATGATATTATTGAATTAAACTACCAAGGACATTTTTATGTTGTTTTATTCAAATGAAAATGGGTCGATATTATCAGAGGCATTAAAAGAGATTCCTTGAAATTTACTTCTGGGAACTTCTATCGCTTGAGGGATGTTGGTGATCATGAACTGCATGATCCCTATATCTTATAATTGCACGAAAAAATGGTATATTATGTTAATGATGTTTCTGATGAAGGGTGTAGTGTAGTTTCTCATGTAATACAAATAGTTTTGTATGATATGGTTATTGAAGTGGAAAATTTGACCTCTGAAATTGAATTTAATCAACAATATGAAGAAGAATTATTTTTCCATCATGATATTGAAAATATTAGTCTTGCAAGGATGAATGATGTGGATGAAGAAATAGAGCAGGAATTTGACATGATTGAAGGGGAAAATGATTTTATTTACAATTAATTATTTATTTAGAAACCACTTGATTAATTTTTGCAGTCATTCATTATCATTGATATATATATTTTGTCTGTTAGTACTCCAACTGTTATCGTTTTTTATTTTTTTTCGGCATAATTTTTTTGAAATATATATTCTGAACTTTATTTTATTTGATTAAATGACAGGAATTCCAAGGAAGAAGCGTTACATTATTTCATCCAGTTCTACGACAGATGACTATCCATCTGGATCCCTCCCCAAGACATCTAGTGCACCAGTTGCCGACACCCATGCACTATCTCCTCTTTCACTATATCTCACACCATCTATTGATGTCCCAGTAGAGGGTGAGTCGTCGACTCCCCCTTCAGGAGCCTCGGTAGTGGGGCTACAACGTGCCCCTTTCAGTTCATCCCAGACATACTGGATTGTCACTATCATAGGTACAAATTTTCATTAAATAAATTTATTGCATTTTGTTTATACTAATTGTTTTCTCAATGAAGATGAAAAAAATGAAACCGTGGAGAAAAAAATAAAAAGATCAGATGATTGGAATCTGAATAGATAGAAGATTGTTGTGCCATTTTATTCTTACGGGGTCCCTATGGATGATGTTGCGGGGTTGCCTGGCCAGATTCTACGCCAGCTGGCAGCGGAGCCCATTTCCCTTCCCATTTCATATGACGACTGGAGTCATATGCCTCCAAGATGGAAAAATGAAGTGTTTGATTCTCAAATCAAGGTAAATTTATTACATTATGGATTAATTTAATTTCATGTTACTAATATGTTCAAAATGAATTTCTGTATATAGATGTTCTTCCACCTTACAGTTGTTGATGTGATAGAATGGATGTGGACATTGAAAAATCTAGGTAAGAAGTTGAAAGATTTTAAATGGAGATTGTGGTGTGATGTCAACGATTCTTCGTTGACCACACTGCAAATGTATGAGAAGCTACCCAGTGGGGTACCAAAAGAGCAGTGGAATGTGTTTATTGACAGGCATTGGGATCAGAAGTGGATGGTATTGAAATATATATATTCTATAGTATCCACATTTTACATTTATACATGTATATGAAAAGGACATGACATTCAATACATCAGTATTAAATTAAATTTTATTTATTTCAGGATCTATCAAGACAGAATGCGTCAAACCGAGTGAAGCAAGTCATCCCGCACATTGCGGGCTCAGAGAGTTTTTCTAGAAATCGAAGATCACTTGTAATCTTTTAATTAGTTTAAATATTTATAATACAAAATTATCTGTTTAATATATTGAATTTTTGATTTATCTTTGATTAATGCAGTCACAGAGTTTAGGACAAGAAGCATCAAGAACTGAACTATGGTTGGATGTTCACAAGAAATCAGATGGATGTTTTATTAAGGAGCCTGCTAAAGAAGTTGGGGTATGATGTCAATTTTTTTATCATAATAACTTATTATCAATTTTTTTGTGTTAATATATATTGATATTTGATTTATAGGTAAAAATTAATGAACTTTGGGAAGCCAATCCTACGCATTCCTACTCTGTCTCCCAGGATGACCCAGATGCTAAAGTCCTTTGGAAGGAGCATCCTGGGAGAGTGCACGGGATGGGTTTGGGACCCGTTCCATCTGAGGTTGTTAACATGCCACCGAGGATAGTTTCTATATCTAATCCGGACTTTAGTCAGCCCGGAGATTCTAAGAAATAGATAGTTTCTTTACGAAACAATGTTCACCAGCAGGGGGAACAGATATCTGCATTGTAGAAAGATTTGACTAAACTACGTCAGCATATGAGTAGATATTCCCCCGGGGGAGTGCATCAATTGGTGGTATGAATGTAAATCACATAAAATAAGAATCATTTAGTTTGATAACTTTCATTTGTTTTATGTTTTAATATAAATATGTAACCGTATTTAATTTTCAATATAATTTTATTACAAGTGACATCACAATTTGGAAATGATGGTGGAGAAGGTGACGATGCATCATCGGTCCCTAAGTAGTTGTACTGTTGATGTGTTGAAAAAAAAATGAAAATAGTTGGTTTGTATATGTAACATTTGTGGAACATAGTTCCCACCACACATTTTCATGTCCTAAAATTTCCTTGATTTCTCACATTTCTTTTTATGCATTTTATTGATTGTTGATGATTGTTTTTATGTCTTCATTTCTTGAGTGTGGAATACATCATTCCATTTAGGGCTGTGTTTGAATTATTAGTTCAGATTTTGGATGACTAGGAGTTAAACCCACTGTAGATGTGTTGAACAAATTTGGTCATTTCATAGTGATCAAGGGGATAGTGTTGTGGACACTTTGGTGAGGCCCATTTTGAAAATGTCTGATTTAAGCGTCAAAAGTATCTAAAAATGCTCTAGCTCTTATAAAATGTCATGATAATGTTCTAAATCAAGGGTGGTTCACTAAGATATAGGTGTGACTGAGGGGTGATAAATTATCATAAGTCCATGAATATAGGTAAGAATACTTTATAAATTAAAATATACTCTCGAAGATGGATGTCGACTTGATGCACAATTGGTATGTCTTATAAAAACATGAATTTTACGAAATGAACTTCTACCAAATACTTCAATATTAGGATGGTTACAATGGACCATTTCCAACCATAACTGTTTTGATCACTAAACTGTTACTGTATGACTTGAACTGCATTCCCAACACAATTTCCACTTAATCATGGTCTGTCTGGTAATTATTACCTATCATTATATCCCTGAATTATTTATATTATGATTCTTAATTCCATTTTTGATTCATTACAAGCTATCCGGTCATGAAACGTTAATTACTGGAATTCCAGAACTTTCTTCTTTACCATTCATGACTATTATTTCTACAACCACTCTCTCAAAGGTTACATTTTCCATGACCTGTGTGATTCTCCACACCATAGGATTTTAATATTCATCATTTTAATAAAAATAGGAATCCAATTCTCATGAAAAACACTCTTTCCACCACTAACCATGGTTTCTTGATGTGAGTCAACATAATTATACCATGTTCAATCATGACAATCCATCATTGGCATACACTGAAGGCTCATCTGGAACTAATATTCCATCCTTGAACAACCTGTGGTCCACTTCCTACCACATAGATTTACATTATCCACATAATAATAAATAGAAATGGTCTATCCATAATCACATGTATTATGGAATAATCATTCCATGCGCACACATTCAATCAACATCAATAACTACATCTTGAACATTAAGACAGATTGATGATGTTATAAAACTAGATCCTCTTACATAGTCATCCATAGAACTAGGATAACATAGCTTTTCCACTAAACACTCTAGTCTACATCACTCGCCACAACTTAGTTAATACCTAACCTATATTCCAACATAAAAATATTTCTACTAAGGCTCACTGGAAATATCCACATTCCTATAAAAGCTATATCCCAATGTAACTCTAAAACTATTCCCACAATAGGATTTTTTTTTATAATAATATATTTTTAATGTGTTATTTAAGCTATTTCATCAGTTCAAATTTATTATAAGTATTAAGGATGGTTTCTAGGCCACAACACCAAAAACAATCATTATATAAATGGGTTGGTACAAATATAACTACTAATTCATCAATTATCAATTTTTATAAGTAGAGTGGAGACGCTATGGTTGATCTATCCTAAGAAAGTGATGTTATAAGGTTTAGTGGAATCCAGTTTGGGATGTTACAATGTTGTATCAATGGTGTTTTATCTTCCTAGTATTTATTATTTAGGATATTGTATACATGAGTATGAGGAATGTGTTGGAACCTTTGATTGTTTTTTATGGTTTTATTTGTTTTTTAGGGCAGTGGTGTAGTAGAATCCATGAATTATTTTTTTATTTTTTGAATTTTTTAGCAGGGGTGTTAACCACCGTGAAATGTATACTGGCGGCGGTTTAAAACGCCGCTAAACGTAAATAATTTTTTACTTCTAGCGGCCGTTATAACCGCCGCTAAATAGAAGCTTTGTGGCTGCCTCATTCCGCGGTGGTTTACCTGAATTTAGCAGCAGTTTTACAGCCGTTGGAAATTGAGTTTATTTGCTGCGGTTATAACCGCTTCCAATATATTGATATCCAAGGCTCGTAAAACGCTGCTAAATTCCGGAAAACTGCCACGAAATGAGGCACCTACGACGCTTTCCTGAAACAGCAGCTAAACATTAAAAACTACCTCTAATAGAATGTCGACGCCCTATTAGGCAGTGGTTTCTATAAAACGACTCAAAATAGTATAACATCGGTTTAAAAGGCCGCTAAACGCCAAAAAACCACCATTAAACGAAGATTCTGTTGTAGTGTATCATGATACATAATGTTAAATGATATTCGAATCATGATTATTCAAGTGAAAAGAGGGATTACTCGTGTTTCATGTGAAATGAGGGTTTACCCCTTCTTCATGTGCAATGATTCTTGGATCATACTACTTCCATGTTATGTGTTGTTTCCACATTTCCATGTTATGATAATAATTTTATATCATACCATTATCTTGATTCAAATTTATTCTCCATTGTTATGCATATTGAATAACATGTTTTTTTATAATTTATGTTATTCCTTCTTTACTCCCTTATTGGGCATTATATATCTCCCTTTTCTTTTGCATGTCCTCAGGTTCTCCCTTGCAATGATAAGTACGAGGGAATGTAGTGGTCATGCAAATGAGGATTTCAATGAATATGTCTTGTGTTATATGTTCTATGTTGATATTTAATGTTCTGAAGTCCCAAACACACTAGAAATCTAGATCTTCAATTTTTTATCAAGTGAATTTTATGTAATAAATCTGGTTTTAGTGTGTAATAAAGAGCAGTTTTGTCATACTTGGTATCAAGGAATTCATTATATTTTACTAAAATAATCGCTATATGGGATGGAACATGGGTGATCTAATATACATGCTCTCCAAATTTGTGATAATTCTTGGAATCCATTTTATAAATTGATTAAAATCCTAAACTAGAAATGTTTGGCATATAACTATAATGGGGAATCCTCCTTATCCTAGGAATCATCATTGGCTTCAATGAAAGAGATCATTTCAATCACTATGGATATCATTCGTATTATGATTCATAAGAGAAATTAAACCACCCAACAACCATTGGCATCCCCTGGGTTCTATCGAGTTATACATCTTCAGGGAAACCCATTAAAAGTGGGGATCTGAGTTAGTATCAGCAACCTACCACTTTAATACCAATAAATGGAGGAATCTAAATGGCCAAGGGAATTTTTGTAAAAGTTTCAGTACCATTCTATCAATAAGTATCATAATCATAATCCTATGAATTAATTCTATGCATCATGATAAAACAACATTCAATATAATGAGACCATTATTAGTGTCTTAGGAAGTATGTCTGGGCACCCCATGAATATGATAATCAAATAAAAAGTCATAGATGTTGGGTCTCATTTAGGAAATCTAGGCACCTTTGAAATAATAACTAATCAAAAGGATTAGTTTATAGATCACTAGATGTGATAATACACATCCTATAAAACGAATTAGGATTATTACCTAGATCTTAAGAATTATATCCGGGTATAAAAATTAGATAATTGAATAACACAGAGGCTCCTTGGCCAAAATCCAGGAACTATCAATGGAAATCCTAGCTACATAAAAAATAACTAAGTGAATACATAAATACAAGAACAGGGATGAAAGGACACCAAACCCACCACTACTACCAAAACCCCAGGGGAAAAAATTTTGGTTATGGGTTTTAAGGTGATATCTTCTACTATATATACCCAAACCCATGTCATATGAGCTCAGGGTCATTCAAACTTTTAGGTACCCACTATGTCCCCATGGTGAGTACTAGGGTAAGGAATCCAACATTTGATACAATATACCATATCATAGGTTGAGGAATACCTCAGGTGAACCATGCTCCTAGTGACTAAATCATGTTTAGATATGAAAAAAGCACATTGGGGTTAATATTTACCCATTTCGTTCATCCACATGTTGAAAAATTAAATAATTTTTACATAACAGTTCATTGTGGTAATTCTAAATTTGGGGAGTTTCCCCCATATGAAATAGAAATAATACATATACTACACATACAAGAATACATACTCTATGGTATCTAAGACGGACCACCTACCTTTAGGATGATTTCCTTTTATTTTCCAAAGGCTGATAGTAGCTGGTATAGCATTTCAAAGCTCAACCAAGTTCTATTGGGTCCCATATAGCAATAATACCTCCAAAAAATTATCTATAACTCTATAATAATTAAATTATCTAATACCAAAAATTTAATTTAATTATCCAATTTATTAAAATAGTTGTAATGCGAAAAATCCCATCAACTGATCTCATCACACAAAAATTGAACCCTATAACTTGCTAACATCCGACAATGTAATCCCAACCTCAATACAAGAATAATCCCTATGAAATGGAATCAAAACATTCATCCAATTATTTTAAATTTTTCTTAAAAATAATTATAAATTCTCCTTGGAAACATACCTCGATTTAATGACATGAGGCGAAGTGATGATCAAATATTTGGTAACCCACATTCATCGCTTTGAAAAATACCTACAACCAGTATTTGATTCCACCATTAATTGGGAGAATAATAATTGAAAACTATAACTAGAGAGTCCAAAATGACCAATGAAGGGAGGAGTAAAAGTATGAATTTGACCAGAGGCAAACCCAATCATTCAAATGTCTTGAATGGAAATTAACCCCACCCCATGTCGTTTGAAGAGATGATGGACAAGTGGGATCCAACTAGGTCATGTGAGGGATAAAGAGTATGGAAATAAGGGACTACTCTCTTGAGTACTACATTTGAAAAGGGATATTTCCCCATTTTAATAGTATGCATGATTTGGCAGTATGGGTTTCCAAACAATGCACCAACCATGTGGGTAGACCTATCTTGACACAACCACCTCACATGGTTATGACACATGTTTTTACATACTATCAACTAAATGTGCACCTCTATAATCTGAGGCACACACCATATTTGATGGTTTTAGTGAATTCTTAATCAACTCATGAACCGACCACACTTCATGTATGCATCAAATTATAGACCCCATACATGGTTTCGCCAAGCCTACTGAACGGTATCTACAAACATGCTCTAGAAAAAAATGATTTAGATGGTAATTCTCTATGGTTACCACTGATCATGCGTCACCAATTCCCCAATATATATTCCTTTACAACACATCAGTTTATATCCTAAAACCTTTGGGATGCTCTCTAAACTTCCAAGATACTATCCAGGCCACATTCCACATCTAAAAATATTACTTAATGTTATTAAAACCTTTGAATTCTTGTTTTGAATCTCTTATCTTGATTTAACCCATCATGTAATTGAATATTGAAAATACATTAGAAATTTAAAACTCCGAAAAACATTAGATCTTACGACCTCCCCACCATAGAAATTTTCATCCCTAGGAAGCCTATGTAGGCATAGAAATGATCAAATAACCCTACATGGATCATGAATTAAATTTGAATGTTCATGTTTTTTTCTGAATTCCCTATGAACCTTCAAGAACTACATTAATCATATGTCACATAATAACCAAAATATAGCCAACACTCATTTCTAAAGATGGAACGCCATGAAAAGACTTATAAAATCACATCTTAACTAGGAAAAAATCACATCATCATCTCTTACAAAAAGAAACCTATGGTGTACCCATATGTAGGTTCATGATTTTATATCCATCTCCTATCCATGGTAATTATACCACTGTAATTTCATAATGAGAAATGACCCTAGTGTCATAACAATGATTTTTGAACATTTTTTAACATGAATTAACTGATCTAAAATGAGTATACTAACGTTATTCCATGATTAGATCTAAATTTGGAGATCCAATAATCCAATCAAAAACTGGTCACTTTGTATATTCCTTAAAAATCGCTTGATGAACCTTTAAATTAAACCATGTCAATAAAATATAATTCCTGATATGACTCATCACTGACCGTATTGAACTTCTAGAATGAACATAGTTCAATCATCATTCAGCAGACTATTATGAAAAAAATAATTTCATCAGTATTCGACACATCACCAAAAATAAATCTATTTCCATTTTCCCAAATAATATTGAAATCATTTTGAAAATTCTCACCTATGTACATGGACAACATCTGGTAACACCTCTTATCTAAACCACCCTTATTGTAAACTATTGTCATTTTATAATGTAAGAACTGACAAAAAAACATGATCCCAAACCATTAGATCATCACAAGCTACTCTAGGTTTAATACCCACACTCAGATTTCACCAAGGTCCATAACCATACATGTTTTTTGTATTCACTAAGGAATATTTCAATACAGAGTTCCATTTATCTAATGGGATGAAAAATTTGAATGACCATCCAATGACTAGTCTTAAGATCCCACGATCCTTGTCACATTATGGTCATCCACTAGAGAAAAACATCCCTCTCCCCACCTTTGGATCATCTTTTTCATCAATCAAATAGAAATATATCATGATCACCATAGCCTATTTCATTTCCTCCATATATATAATGACTAGAATATCTTGGAACACACTCATCCTAAGAGTTATCTTAACCATAAAACCAAACTCATTCTCAATTCACTGTAAAATGTTCCATAGAGATTATCAAAATTCAAAAAAATGATATTAATCACCCACAAAATACCAACAGTGTAATATAGTCCATATATATTAATTTTAAACTGCACCATATTCACACATCCATAGTGTCTTTAATCCATTCACAAAAAATACATCAGAAGACGAGAATATAAATGATGTTATCTCAACATACTGAGGATGATTTGATGATATTGCACATGATCACTGCAATCTATTAGTACACTAAGACTCCTTCATTAGTTATGTATTTCTACTCCAATCCATTACCACATCCTAATATGTTTCACTTTCATTATTGAATTCATAACACCACGTCGTCGTACCATTTGCCTCTAGGTCTAACCACAGGTCAACTACCTCCAAGAACATGAATTATCATTGAATTATCCATTTCCATTTAGGGATATTTCTTCATTTCAGCCACATATTTTGGGAAAACAATCCCATTGAGTTAATTGTATACCATATTTCCTAGGATATCAAATTTTAATCAACGTTGTATGATTTAAATATTAAAAAAAATATCTAGCATGTACCAAAACTTCTTATATAATTGGTGTAAAATCTCATACCACACTTCATTATCACATGACACATGCTTCTGTGATTCATTCATCAACAAGGTTAAGATGAAGGTTTTAAAAGGCATTTTTGTGTCATCAAATCATATTAACCATTGTAACTCCTATTCAAAATCATTAATAAAACCTATTCCACATTATTTCCAATGACTAAACATCACACATCTTAATTTTCTAAATTTTATGCATAAACTGAATTACTACTGGAAAACTGGGCTAGGCACCTGAACTATCATACCCCTCGAATCAGGACTCAAATAACGAGTGCCTAAGGTTCATCCTTGAAAACCATTGGCACAACAAGGATATATCATAAAACCAATGAACATATCATACTTCATTATAATATAATATTACAAACTAGATCATTAAATAAAAGTAATCGATCAAATTGGGCCAACATCACTATCATTGTTTCCTCAACAAAACTAAATATTGACCTATAATTTACGGATTCATGACTTGAGGCCTCAAAGTATTCCACCTATTTATATCGATCAAGACTCATAACATGGTTTCTAGGTCCTACATCATATCCAATAATTCAAACATATCTAAGGGATCAATAAGAAACATTGACCTATGAGGTTAAAAACTATCAAGCGTAAACCTACCTAGGCATGGATCCTATCTGCAAATCATCATAAAGTAATTCCCCATGGATTATCGTGATATGAACATAGGATGAATGATGAACTAACTCTCCATGGGAATCTGTATATTTTAATTCCCACCCATGTTTACATTAATATATATAATTTTATGTGTCTATTATCATCCTACAAAAGAGACCTAACTAGATAACCTAAAATGAATTTATTAGCTACTAACATTGACCAATGAGAGAAAATAGTATACCCATAGAATAATCTCAATGATCAATGTCATATCATAAACACTTAGTTTAGTTATGTAGAATTTTATTCCAAGATATAGAAGAAAACACATAATAAGTTGTTACAAAAACATTAAATAACTAAACCAAAGTGAAAACACCCTACAAGGGGTTCATCATTAGAAACCATATTCCCTATCCACCTACTGGCTTCACTAAACCACCCATGCTTAAGGACGGAGTAATCAACATCACTATCAAACGTATCACCATATATCCACAATTAATTCCATAATAAAGATATATATATATATAAATATATATATATATATATATATACGTAGGAATATTTGAGAAGAATTGCCTGAGGAAACCATACATTAAAACAACATTTATTTTATTATAATCAAATTCAACAATTGTCCTCTAAACTCAATGAAATCAAATACGAGATGGAATACAACATATGAACCATATGTTACAAATATGATTTATGATATTCCTCTTTGGTTTTTAAAATAATGGTAAAAATTGATCTCTGGCCTCTTACCAACAAAGAAGGAGTCAAAATTCTATCAATGGCCTCCCACAAATGGGATGTGACCAATAAATCCATAAAAATCATAAGATCCCCACAATATGTGCATCACTCTAAGTGAATTTCATATAAAATTGATTCCTAAAAATGAGAAAACTATTCCCATATCCCTAGAAACTAGGACTTCATGCCAGAATAGTAATTCTCAATGAACTAGTATGCTATCTGTTATAGGTTCGAATACATTCCATAGACTCTGGTCTACTATATCCCAAATTGTAATAAAATATAAAAAATAACACAAATCGGGCCAATTTATCACATCTCATTCAAGATTCCATTAATCTGGTGACCTTAGATGGTTCTCCTCAAGGCCTCAAGTGTGCCCCTCTAGTACATTGAAGGGTTCAAAATAGATGTGAGGGCTTATGGTGTGACAGTTGAGAGACTATGATCATATATCATAGTATGAAAATAGTTTAAATAACCAAATAAAATCCATTCAAACAATAATTATTGGAAGCATTAAATATATCTGTTTCACATCAATTCAAAATGCCCAAAGGTTCTGCATCTGATGATACATTGACCTGCTTTCCAAAGGCAGTCGTTCGCTGGGCGATTTGGCCAACAACACTTAAGAAGTCACATTGGTCGAGAGGATGGGATGTTGGTCTCATCGTACCCTTTTGGGGGGAATTATTTCCTATTCTGGGACTCTCTTATAGATTTAATACATATTCATAAGTTCGCGAATCTTTGGTTTATACCCAAGAATAGTATCCACGGATTACTCCTGGTTGGCAATGGTCAGTTGGACGCAGGGGTTCAGAATCATTTTGGAACGAGGTTTACAATCCCTCGTTGGATTAATGACCCCGAGGAGTCTGGACTCACTGAGATGGAAGTTATTTAAAGACTCGTATCCATGAACTCTGGAGTTTATTGTTATCTAGGGGGGCCAGATAACGACTTGAGGGTTTGGATCGAACCCATGATATGGGCTTCCTACATATCCCCATGAGAGGAATCGGAACCCTCATAGTTTGGTAATATAGTTTAATGTCATGGAGGATGAAGGATGAACTGACTTGGAGGTGGTCGGATCAACTGGGTGTTGGGATTGAACCTCAGGGAGGCTTCTTACGTACCCTGCATAGGAGATAGGGATCAAAGTCCACATAGTTCGTACAAGAGTGTCGGAGAACAGATGTGAATGTGGAACCTGGGGTCTGATGGTGATCGGGCTTTAACCTGTTGGAGGCTTCCTACGTATCCCTGCGGTGGCGAATCAAAGTCCACGTAGTTCAGATTACAGTGGGGCTTACGCTATGAGAAGCCCAGGGTAATGGATTGGGGCTTAAACTCTGAAGATTCCCAGGTGAGGATTCCATGGTCGATGATTACTCTAAACCCACATGAGTCATGCTCGGTGTGAGAAACAAGAGGCAGCAGGGACCTGACAATCATGTCGCCAAAGGTGCATCTGTGTGAAGTTTTATGGGGCTTACGTGATTGAGCGGCCCAAAAAGTCTGGGGTTACTCCGAGATGGATTCCCATGGAGACAAAGCGCAGCAGTTGAGGGACTTGGCCCCAAAGAAGGACGGAGTAGCACCCTTCCCCACTACGCCTTTCCTTGGCCATGGTCGTGGGGAAGTACAGAGTTGAATGGGGGCTTCCTTCTGATGGGTAGTATGCCATTCCCCGAGGATGGGAAAAGTTCCCCAGTCCTAACAAGTGGAGGGGTATAAAGGGTTCTTCCAGGCTCGAACTCCGCTTTACCATGTGAATGTGAATCCATGAATGCTTCGGGAATCTGCTCAACGGCCGGAGAAACCCCTTCTACCTTGATTTCCATTTGTATTTTAACTAAAAATGGCGCGCTGATGCACCTGATGGTTACATCACATGGGTCCGGTGGATTTGGAGGAGTCCTCGGTTCGTGGCCGATGAATGGGCCAATGAGGGGGTTGTGGAGGATCAGACAAGATTGGAAGGATTTTATCTGGCTCAGAGAATGGGAACTCAGAAGGATATGGTGGGCCACACAAGTATATGAGAGGTGGAGCACATCACGTAGGGAGGTTCTACGTGGCTGGATAGGTCTTTCGTGAACCAGGGTGGTCTACGGACTGGGGGGAATTCTGCAAACCGGGGTGGTTCTCGGCCTGGTGGGAATCCCGGGAACCAGGGTGGTTCACGGGTTTGGGTTCGACCCACGTACTAGGTTGGTACACGGAGGGGACTATGCGAGTAGCGGTGGCCGAGGGCGACGCCAGTCGGAGGATTGTCTTTCATGGCTCCGCCTGTGTAGGAGGGTGCTATGTGGTGCGGCGGATCAGAAAAGGGTCATAAACTCCCTGGTCTGCTGGAAGTGCATCTGCAGAGGGGCCATGGTTAACAATTTTCTTTTCTTTGTTATTTTAGGTTTGCAGTTCACCAAGTTGTTATGCGTTTTTCAGTTCTTTATTAATTCACATCTAGATACATACCTGTTCTGGTACGTGAAATGGAACATCACTGTTTTCAAAATCTTAAGTTCCTTTCTTTGAAATCCTTCCACCATAATTTGATCGATCTCCAATTTCCCCCTTTATTTCTTCCCCCTTGATATCCTTTTATAGTTTGGGGAAAGATATGTATCTGTGGTTATGAAACACCTTTTGAAGAGGCCCATGATCAGAAACCTATTTTATGGATGACTTGGTAAATCTGCAACTTGCAAGGGCATTGGACATACCACCCATGCGAACCAAACTAGACTGGGGGGGTGCTTCACAGATGCGTAGGGTTCTGCCTCCATCCCACAAACAACAGCGGATGCATTCTAGGTCGGTCGACGCGGTTTCATGGCTGGGGTGGTTCGTGATGGTGAACCAGGTTGCTGCCCGTCCTGCTTCATGCCCGCGAAGGGCTTCCACCTCCATCCTGCGAACGACAGTGTTTCGCAGAGGGGGTGATTCGTGGAACTGACCGTGCACCGTTATCATGGGACTGGACAGCAAAATGGTTCATCTTGTGTCATCCTTTGCTGATTTCTTTGGTGTTCTTCATATTTTTGCCCAATTAATTGAGGGAAATTGGGTTTAATACTTAATGTGGTTCTCATTCTCCGTTATGGATTTTTTAGGACCCAACAAATGCCCCCATCAAAATGGGGTTCGATCGGAATGAAGGGGAGTCCATTACGATGTAGAGTGGTCATGAATCATGGATGGTTTGTGTTAGGGGACAGGACCCGGTAGGGGATCACACCTATAAATACGAGGGCCCTTCATTTTTCTTTAACCGGATCCTTCGTGAAACCAGAGATCTTGCTTTTTCGTCTCCGCGCACTCGTTCTTTCGCAAAACGCCTCATCCGCAAACCAGCTACCACTTCCGTGAAGCATTCCTCATTGGTGATCACCTCGCCCACGGACCAATCTTCCAGCCATGAACCAATAATTTTAATTAATTGAAACGTAATTCCCGATCAGCTGTATAAGAACTTGCTTGATGTTTTTGATGGTCCGCGGTCTAAAACCTTCCCGACATTGAAATTTTTTTATGTTTTCGGAATCTAATTATTTAAATCTGGGATTAAGATTCTGCAGAGAAACCTGGTTCGCGGTTTTCTGGCCAACGATCTATGGGCCAGAGTACCACGGACCTCTTCCGCGTAAGAGTGGTTTGTGTGATGCAGTCATCATGATCCCCTTTTTGAGGCTTGCTTGCGGTCCTCGTCGTGAGGGCTTCTTGACTCCATTTCCATATGCTTGGTATTTTTTCCAGAATTTATTATTCCAGACTAACCATTTTCCTGGTTTTCATAATACAGGGAGAAAATATGGTTCCCCCTCATCCTGTACCCAGGACTGCTGCCGAGCCTCTCCCAATTGGCGATCAACAACTGAAGGATGTTGGTAGCTCTTTTAAGGATGGAATCTTCCACTCCCCACCATGCTCCATCCATGTCGATCAGTTCTTCGAGTCACAACGGGAGTACCCCTTTTCTAATAGCCTTCCTACCTACGGATTTGGTTTACTATCTGAAACACCGATTCCAGTACCATCTCGTGACAATAATCCCGTAGCATGGATATTTACTAGCACTATCCCTCGATTTATGATATATGATAGAGGGTGGAGTTTTGTAATGGATAAAGCAGCCAGATCTGTGTTGAATCACCTTCCTGTGTCCCCAATAGGGGAAAAACATCAGCTGGACGAGACAATTCATTGTTACTGGAGCATTGCCCACAATGCTATGGTAAACAACCAGCATGACTGGTCAGCAGACCGAGAAAGACTGGGTGGTTTCTAATCCCACCTCTATTCTGCTCAATCTGATTCCTATATTTCCGAGACCCGACATCTTTTCCTACTAGGGGCTCATGATCATGTTGGGGTAGTTGCGAGACTCTAGGGAGAAGTCATTGAGCAATGCTCTCGATGGGTGGTGCTGAGTAATGACATACAGCGGCTGCAGCTGGAAGAGACTAATTTCACTACCACAATTGATGGAGGGGAGTGGCAGATAGAGGAGGAGATGAGGGCGAGTTCGAAGGAAGCCTAGAAGGAGGAAGAGTTGTGGGATAGTGCCTAAGATGAGAGAGTTTTACTGATAAATCTTCGTCAAACAATCGAGGAATCTCATCATCACCTGATACAACTTTGTGAATCCACTAAAAACCTCATGTAATAACCTTTCAAGCCAGAGGAGGCTCCGGATTCTGGATTCCCTTCTTACTAAATTTGTTATGTAATAAAGAAATGTTTTCCTCAGCTCTCTTGTCGTCTTCTCCTGGGACATGAATTATTTGGCGTGATTGTTTTATATGATAATTCATTGAAATTAGAATAATCAGAGTTCAGGAAAATTGATAAAAACGAGCTCTAACTTTTTCCTTTATCAGGGGATCCATCAAGCATAGTTTGACTATTTCTAGGGTTTTATGGAAAACCTCACCAAATTTTTGTCTTTCGTTTTAAAACCCAAATTTTTCCTTGGTCCATTTGGCGTGGAACCAACAGGTTTGAACTGACTTTTTCTTAGGTCACCCTTATAGGGTTTTCGGCCTAACAGGCTTTCCGCCTATTTTTGTGAGCAGTTTAAAGTCCTGGAGACTTGACTATCATTACTGATGTTTTTGGTCGAACAGCATTGAATAGGTATCCTGGGGTGAGGGCCCCAATTAGGGATGTTTGACTAAATGATGTTTCTATTTACTCCAGACACATGTGGGTGGAACATGATTAGATTTTAACGACATGCAAGGCATTTCTCACGGCATGGTAGCCGTATCGGCGTACAGAGGTAGGAATAGGAATGCATAAGGAAATCTTGCCTTTGTTAGATGGGACAGGGGAGATCAATATCCAAAGCCTCTAAGGGAATGGTATTCATAGCCATGAAAAGGTGTCCTTGGGTCAATGACTCTCCGTTTTTGATGGCCATAGGACTTCATGTATGTCCGTCTTATGGAAACCACCATGGGTGGCTTGGAAAATTATGAAAAACATCAGGGGTGGATCGGATAGGGTATGTGACATTTGAAAGGGTTTGAAAACATCTGTATTAAATAAGAGTGTGGACTTAGGGTCTCTGTCCTACGCATTTATCTAGCGTAAAGGGGTGTTGGTGATTGGCACAGTTTAATGTCATGCTGCTGGGACATCATATGGAATGTAATGGATTCTCCCAGTTCGTGGTAATCTCATCAGAGACGTTCCTCCATATTCTGGTAGGGTTGTGAAAGAGGATTCTAAAATTTATCTCATCTGGTTTCCAAATCCCGGGATAGATATGGGGGATCAAAATCCAAGGGGAATACGGAGAGAACCATTTGATAAGGAGATATTTCCATTGGTAGACAATCTAGGGGCGATCAATATGCAGAGCCTTTGAAGGCATGGTATGGATATTCATGCAAAGGTGTCCATTGGTCAATGATTTCATTCTCATAATAGCCGAAAAACATCAAGGAAGTATGAGATTCAGGACCATCGGGGGTGTATTATGAGTACAGAGTGTGGTTTATAAGGAGAGGGTGTCTGGTTAGAGGAGAAACATCTAGGTTAAATTTCCCAAGAATGGGTGAAGTCCCCGTGGTCATGCTGGTGTGAGACAGTGATTTGTGCAGGTCAGACCCAAGCACTGAGGGACAGAGAAGTGCCTCTATTCCTTAATGGACCCATGACAAGTTTGGTTATGCAGTTTAACTTCATGTAGTAAGGAAGGATTCCATGCAGTTTAAGGTCATGCAGTAAAAAGAGGAGAATTGTTAAATTATTTCGTGTAGTTTCATGTCACGCAGCGAGGAAAGGGGGCATTTTTAAGCCAGTGAAAATTCTTGTAGATGGAGGCATTTCTCCAAATTTTTAATGCTTGGTCATTTGCAAAATTATGCCAAGCGGTCAAGATGTTTCGTGCAATTTAACGCCATGCGGTAAGGACATAGTTGCAAAGGATGCTCTTGATCAGAATGAAACTGGGCTTTAATATCTTGGCATGCCCAAGACATGGAGAGGTGTTTATTGGTATAAATCGTGGTTCTAGGGCTTCTTGGATCAGGAGAAATGATATGGGGGATCTAAGGCCAGTATGCACACAAAGCTAGGAAGAGTATCGCTTGAGGAAATATTGTCTTCAGTAGACGGGCCAGGGGAAATCAATATGCAGAGCCACTAAGCGCATGGTATGAATAGTCATGAAAAGGATTCCACGGGTCAATAACATTCCACTTCTGATGGCCATAAATGGTTATGAGGATCTGTGATTTTTCAGGCCATGAAGTCTGTCATTTGGTAAGAAAATATCTATACATGTTGGGAATATTCATCCCTAGTTGCATTTAAAGCAAAGAGAGCTCCCTGTGCAGATTTATCTTTCATGTGATGGTGTACCTTCACTCCATGCAGTATAACGTCGTGCGATAAGAATGAAGTACTCATAGTTTAGTGGTCATAGAGCTCGGACCATTGAGTGACTATTGCTGCAGTCACTTGAAGGATAATTGAGTTACCATGTTCCGATATACTCTGAACAGGGTGGGGGATGAAATTTGTAAACTGTAACTCAGAGATTTCCCAGATCAAGAGATGTGGTGTGGGGGCTCTAAGGCTGGTAAGAATACGGGGCTAGGAAGAGTATCGCCTGAGGAAATCATACCTTTGGTAGACGGGCCAGGGGCTATCAATATACAGAGCCACTGAGGGCATGGTATGCATAGTAATGAAAAGGTGTATTCAGGTCGATGAATTTCCATTTCTGATGTCCATGAATGATTATGAAAATATGATATTGCTCACAACACAGAGTTCGGCAGGTGGGGATAATGGTGTCCAAGCATACAAGAAACATCTTCACTGTAATTGTCCGTTGAGTCAAAGGTTCCTATCCCTGGCTTGATGTTCGTAGATGCATGTCATCTTTTGAACCATGAATGGATACATAGGCTAACTTGGTAGGGATACCCTGACAACATTTGGATGTTAAAAGGGGGACGAAATTTTAAATCACTGCTCCAAAAAATTCTAGATCGGGAGATGTGATATGGGAGCTCTGAGGCCAGTACGTGTAAGGAGATAGGAAGAGCACCGCTCGAGGAAATATTTCCTTTGGTAGATGGGCTAGTGGATATCAATATGCAAAGCCGTTGAGGGAATGGAATGCATATTCATGCCAAGTTTTCCCTGGTTCGATAACCTTCCACTTCTAATCTTCGTGAATGGTTATGAAGATCCACAATTATCCAGGTTGTGGAGTCTGATGTATGGAGGGGATACATCCAAATTCACATGGATTATTTCCATCTCGTTTCACCATATATCATGGGTGGGTCATGACGAAGTCTGTGTAGTTTAATTTCATGTGGTGAGGATGGAGTCCATGCAGTTTAACATCATTTTGTGAGAACAAAGTATACAGTTTGTGCAGGTCTGGTCTGTACACGGAGGGAATGGGAATTTCTGACTTTCATTGGGGACGGCTATCCCTAGGTGAGGGACCCTGTAATCACTACATATCCCATGACTACAGGAATTAATCCTTACATAGTTCTCTAATGTCTGTGATGTTTAATGTCATGCGGTGAGGACGAAGTCCGTGCAGTTTAACGCCGTGTGGTGAGCATGAAGAATACACCTCATGTAGGTTTGGTCCACACACGTGGGGAGAGAGTGTTTTTTGAATGGCTGGGCCAGGATGGGGAACCCTGGAATCACTACGTATCCCACAAGGGCAAGAATCATGCCTCATGTAGTTCTTTTAAGGGAATACACCCAATGCAAGTCTAGTCCGTATGGGGGGAAGGGGGTATTTTAGGCTTTATATGAGTTGACTGGGCCATGGTGTTGAATTTTGGTGTCGCTATGTATCCTGTGAGGGAAGGAATCAAGACTTAGGTAGTTCTCTGAAAGAATATACACCCCGTGTGGGTAAGTCCATTCATGGTGGGAGAAGGGGAAATTCTTTACCCTTGTCCGTGCAGTTTAATGTCATGCGATAAGGATGATGAATACACCCCGTGTAGGGCTAGTCTATACACGGGGGAAGGGGACATACTTTTTAATTTTATTCCATTTGGGGGTGGCTGGGATAGGATAGGGGATCCCGACGACACTTTGTATATTGTGTGGGCCGGAATAAAGCCTCACATCGTTCTCTTGGGAGTACACCCAATGCAGGTCTGGTCAATACACGAGGGAAAGGGTAATTTTTAAATCTTCTCATTCGTGTAGTTTAACGTCATGTGGTGAGGATGGAATGCTCTTAGTTTAGGGTCATAGATTTTATAACATTAGGTTTGGCAGTTTAACTTCCTACAACTCAGACGATGACTACATTTATTTATGCCGGTGAGGATGGAATACACTTAATTTAGGGTCATAGAGTTTGAACCGTTGGGTTCGTGTCAGTTTAATGTCCTATATATCAGAAAACAACTGCTTTTAGTTATGCTGGTGAGGACGAAATACTCTTAGTTTAGGGTTATAGAGTTTGGAATGTTAGGTGCTTGGATGTTTAACATCTTACATGTCAGATGATAACTGCTTTTATATATCTATGCGAAATACTTCTTCAGAAATCTAGCATTTGTAGGAGCGATGGTGAACTACCTGTCCATGGAAATCATGGAATTTGCTCCATTGGAGTAGACATCGTGTATAACATATAGTCCCTACCACATGGGTTCTATCTTTTGAGGTTTCTTTCTGGGTATCATTGGGGTCCATAGGACCAACAACAATTTTCCTTTCAAGAAAGACCAAAGACGGACCTTTTTATTGAAGGCTCATTCAATCCGGTTCTTGTATACTTCTAGATGATGCAAAGTGTGAAACCGATTCTCATCTAGAATTTCCAATTCACCTAGCCTCTTTACAATTGCTCATCATCAGATAATTGATCACAAACGGAAACACGGAGCGAGGTCAATTAGAGCTCAATGGGAAGAACCACTTTTGTTGCATAAACTAATGAGTACGGAGTGGCCCGGGTAGCAGTGCAAATTGTGGTTCGGTTAGCCCACAATGGATGGATGAGT
Source organism: Viscum album (assembly GCA_963277665.1). Classification (NCBI taxonomy): domain Eukaryota; kingdom Viridiplantae; phylum Streptophyta; class Magnoliopsida; order Santalales; family Viscaceae; genus Viscum; species Viscum album. The sequence continues at coordinate 20,255,662 of OY728120.1, read as the reverse complement.
TTATGCGGCATGACTTATTGTCTTTTTCAACCATTATCTAGATAATGTTGGAAAGGGTCTTGTTGAAAGCCTATATATGTCAGTTGGCCGCTGCATGATAGCGGGATGAGTGGTTAGCCTTGATACAGTATTCTTGGTATAGTTTCTCCAATTCATCAGAGCAGAAGTTGGGGTCATTATCCATCAGTATGGTATGAGGGACACCAAATCTGGTGATGATATTGGCTTTCACAAAGCCGACAATGCTTTGTGCCCCGACATCCTTAATGGGTACAACTTCTACCCATTTGGAGAAGAAGTCGGTTTCCGTGAGGATATATTTCAGCTGTTTGGCTGTGGCGGGAGGATATGGTCCCTTGTCGTCCATTCCCTAGGTGGAAAATGGCCCAGAGTACTTAGCCTGATGATGTATCTCTGGGGATTGTTGTATGAAGTTGGCATGAATTTGGAATGAGTGGCATTTTGTGGTAAAACGCTTGCAATATCGTGCCACTGTGGGCCAATAGTACCCAAGTCTTTGAACCTGATGGGAATGTTTGGACCCTGGATGATGTTCCCCACATACTTCATCATGTACTTTAGTCAGGAAGGCAGTGGTTTCTTCTCCTTCAATGCATCTGAGGATGATTCCGTCGAGTCTTCGTTTGTAGAGGACCTCTTGCTGACTCACACCGCCATTTAGGACAAAGTCGATTGCCCTTCTCCGTATTTTGCTCTCATTCAGTCCTGTCTGGAGGACATTCTCCTTGTTGAAGGTAGTAAGAAATGGGGGTCATATAGCCATTGGAGGGAGCATATGGCACTAGTAAAGGACTGAATTCGTGTATTTATTCCATTTTGGCCTGAATAAACGGCAGGACCATTCGATGATGAGCAATACTGAAAACTGGTTCATCCCGGTCTGGGTTAGCCAAGGCAGTGGCCGCGTTGGCTCATGCATCACCCTGGGCATTCTAAGACCGGGGAATATAGGTCAATGTTAGTTCTGTGGAGAATTCCACCATTAACCCTCGGACATGGTCAAACATGGGAATAATCTCCTCCTTTTTGATAGCATAGTCACCGTTGACTCGCCTGATGACCAGTTCCGAGTCACCTTTGACATTAAGGAGCTGTACTTGTGCCTAGAGTGTGAGATCCAGGATTGCAATGAGGGCATGATACTACACTTCATTGTTCATAAATCCTTCTGACTGGAGGAAGGAATATGGCAAGACTGCCTTTTCTAGGGACATAAGTATTATACCTAAACCCACCTTGTTAAATTTGGTATATTCTATACTCTTCCCGGTTGGGATTCAGGAGGCGCCATCGAAGTATATTTCCCATGATGGGGGCTTCTCTTTAACCGAGATGATGTCTTCACTAGGTAGCTCATTTTCAGGTGTGGCGGACCAAGTTTAAGGGTGCTCTACTATAAAATCTGCTAATGCCTAGCCCTTGACGGATTTTAGAGGCACAAACCGGATGAAGAACTATTGCAGGATGACTGCCCATTGGGACAAATTCCTGGTCAGCATCAGGTACATGAGAATGTACTTGAGCGGGTTACTACGCGAGACCATATGGAATTTATGATGCAGCAGATAATGTCACAAATTTTGAACTGCAAAGACCAAGGTGAAACAACTCTTCTTGATGTTTGGGTATCGATTCTCTACATCAATCATAGTTCTGCTAAGGTAATAGAGACTCTTTTCACTACCAGTGTCATTTTTCTCCATGAGGAAGGCCCCCAGTTACCTCTCTATGGCCATCACGTATATAATGTGTGGTCTTCCATCAAACTAGGGCATAATCATCTGTGGTATTAAGAGATACTTCTTTAGGGCGTCGAACGCCTCTTGGAAGTCATCTGTCCATTATTACTTGACTCCCTTCTTCATTAACCTGATAAATAGAAATAATTTCCCTTCCAGGTTTGCTATGAATTTCCTAATTTAGGCCAGGTGACCTTGGAATGCTCTCAACTCGGTGAGATAGCAGGGGCAGGGTGGTTGGCCTAGGATAGCCTTTCTCTTTTCCGGGTTGACTTTGATGCCACGATGGCGTACGACGAAGCCAATGAATTTCCCTGTGGTAACTCCGAAGGCACATTTCAAGGGACTCATCTTTAGGAAATGCTACCTAATTTTGTTAAAGGCGGTCTCAAGGTCTAACAGGTGATCTGAGTTCTGCATAGACATAACCACCATGTCGTCCACGTAAAATTCAACGAATCTCCCGAGGAATGTTTTGAAGATACGATGCATGGCACACTGATATGTGGTGCCAGTGTTCTAGAGACAAAAGTGAATAAACCTGTAACAAAATATTCCTTGAGGGGACATGAAGGTAGTGGATTCTTCATTTTCTCAGGCCATCCTGAGTTGATTATAGCTAGAATATCCATCTATGAAGGATATAGCCTCATACCTGGATATTGTATCAATTAATAACTCGGTGATTGGGTCCGAGAAATCATATTTCAGGAAATGCCGATCGAGATCTCTTAAATCAATGTAGACGCGGATTTTTCCATTCTTTTTCTTGATGAGGACAACATTGTCACACCGTATGGGGTACTGGACCTCCCGAATGAAGCCTGCTTTGATGAGATTATCGACATCACCCTCTATTTTGGCAGTATGTGAGGGGTGTGTCCTTCTGGCAGCATGTTTATACCCTCGGTGGTCTTCCTACAGACCTAGGTTTTGCATTGCCACATCAGGATCGAGTCCCGACATTTCCATGTAATTTTAGGCAAATACATCCCAGTGTTGCCTCAGGAAGGAAGTATATATCTCGTGCTCCACGGAGGTCAAGGATGAATTAACAGGAGTGGGCCTCAGGTCTTCCTCAGTAGATAAGTTTATTTCCCTGAGCTTGTCCACGTGGTGGAGATACCTTCCTCTAATGCGGGAGGTGAATTCTTGAGATCTTCCTCCTCTTATTCTCCCAAATCCTCATCTTCTTGATTTGACGGGGGGAGATCTCTTGACTCGAGCTCCTGGTAGTTCGGAGGAGAGGCATTGTGGGTGTCCTCGCTCAAGTATTTGCCCCCAAATCGAGGGTTGGCAGACGTTCCCATGTTCTCACACTCGGCCGTTATGACTAATGTCATGAGGAAAACTATGTGTGTGTCCATAACAGAACACCTACTCTTAATATGGTTGATGGGCACTACGTAGCCTCTGCCAAGATCTTTGGGGGGGTCTTCAGGAACCATTTCTAGACCATATGGAGTGGGGATCCAGTAGACACCATAGACCAAAGGCCTCTTTTTATTTTTGTCATAAAACCTGACGACAATGTAGTGTGACTCGGTGAGCTTGAAAGGGGCCTTGTCAGCGTGCAATGTCCCTCTTTTCCTATTGATGCATTTTTTAATACACTTGTGGTAGGATGAAGGAACAACTATGTGCTAGTGGAGCCACGACCATCCCAGAAGGGCATTGAATGTTGTGTTCTGTATGACCACAAGGAACATCGAGTAGGCTACAAGGTCACCAAAATTGGTCTTTAGTTTAATTTTTCCCATTGGCTTCTTTTCACTCTTGTCGTAACCTAGCTGAGTCGAGGCCGAGGGTATTAAATCACCCTCACTGTAGCCCAACATTCGAAGTTTCCGTAGGGGAAGGAGGTTAACTCTAGATCTTTTTTCAATAAAGCCTTTATGGATCTCAACATCAATTACTATGTCGGACACATATAGTGGTTTGATATGTCCTTGCATGATGAAATCATCATCCTGATCGGTGAAGGAAATCACTGCATTACATTCAGCCAAGCCACTCTCCGACTGGTAAATCTCGGCGGCAGCAACCTCCACCTGAAACTCCTGGGGGCTGATCAAGGCTTCTATAAGTGCCTCCCTGAGGTTAGCTAACAAATTCGAGGCGTCCAGGATGGATAGTTAGGATGGTACTGATGCCAGCTGCTTAAGGATATCATATTTCTGCTCCAATGGCTGATGCTTCAACATCGGAAGGAGTGTTTTAGCGGGCATCTTAGGAGTTGGAATATGAGATGAGGATGGACCGGCTACAGGGTCAGATGCAGATGATCTCCCCTGGTTCTGGGGACTCAGCTTGGTTGGTCTATTTGTGCGCACTAGGCAGCTAGACAGTTGTTCCTCCTCTGATGGGTACCACAGAATGACGGGGGCAGAGTGGCCGCTTGTGGAGGTGGAGGGATGTTCTGTCTCCTACTGAGTTCATTGAAGTGCTCTCCCACTGGTTTTTGTGATATTGACAGTATGGGCTGAGGTCCAACCGTAGTGTTGGTTTCGGCCGCAACTGCGCCTCCCATGATATCTCCTTCCTCGGCGATTCCTCGTCCTATCTCCTCGTGTTGAGAACTTGGGTTCGTAACCATACCCCTCTTTAGGGAATGATTCCAGTAGATGAATGAATTTTATGGAACCAATGATTAGCTCTCTGTCCTACGATAGGTCAACCTGGTTGGTTGTCCCTGATGGTACCGTTTGGTGGGTCAGTGCCCGTAGTGCCATGTTTGGGGGCATACAATCTGACAACGTCGGGGATAACTTTGGCCTCATTGCAGACTAATCCTCTTGATTTCAACTCCTCCATTTTCGATTAGGCCTAGATGCCTGGCTCGTAGAGTGTTGTGAGACCGATAATGTTGGTTGTGCAGCATCAGGGGTTGATGGCGGCAACAACGACTACTATAACTGAGCTCGGAGTATGCCCTGAGCTCGGTTGACAGTCTACTGAGTCATCCACCTATCAAATTTCTGCCCCCTCTTTATGGTGACTTCCTGCCACCCATAACCTTTGTTAGATTTAGTGGTAGAAAAATATGTCACATGTGCTGAGAGTGGTCCCAGCTCGACCAGTCCAGAGTCTACCATCCTTTACTGGAGTTCTTTGAAGATGAAGCATTCCCAAATACTATGCCCCAACATTTGATGGTAGGGAAAGTAATCTAGCCTATCATCACGGGTGAATTATTTTGGTTTCCATGGCTCTGGGAGTTGGAGCAAGTTGCAATTCTTGGCGGCGATGAAGTAGACGCAGACTTGGTCCTCTCAGAACGAGTACACTTTCTGTCTTAATTCCTCGAACTGGTTCAGCTTCAAGACTCTCTGATCATCCTGCTTAGGCAGAGGTGGTTGCTGATATACGCGGGGACCTTGACGATTTGGTGGAGGCTTGAGTAGTGGAGCAAGAACAGAGACTAGTATGAGCATGACAGATGACGTTTCTTCTCTAGATTCTCTCTTTGGTAGAGCCAATGAGGATATTCAGGACAATAGATTGGTCAACTGTATGGAGTCTTGAATTCTATGGGCAATGGCTGAGAGATGTCAAAAGCCAATTTTGCACTTCACTAGTATGATCAGTGATCACAGCTTGTCTCGAACATTATGGATGCATATGGTATGCATCTCATCTTGAGGCATTGTCCTATTCAGAGAGTAGGTCAGATCTTTCCATATAGCGATGAAATCTGAGACTCTCCCATTCATCCTATGATTTCAATTAATGTGGTCTCTCACCGTTGTTTTAGGAAGCGTTGAGCTGATGTGGAATAGGAACTGCTGCCGAAGGTCTTCCCAGGTTTTTATTGACTGGGTTGGTAGGCTCATATACCAGACGAAGGCGGATCCTTGCAGGGTCCGTACGAAGTATCTGAATTTCACCGCTTCTTTTTGTTCCGGAGGTCACAAGAAGATGATTAGTGCATCAAGTGATGCTTAAAATCGTCTGATCCATTGACGATATGGAATACAGGGCTCCAAAAATTGTGTGGAGGAGGCGTGTTTCTCACCCAATATGTGTAGGGCTTCCGCTCTTGTTGTATCAAAGAGTGTTGACCTTCCATTTCTTCCAATTGAGCTGTCAATGTCTTGATGGTGTTGGTGAGACCCTGGTTTACATCCTGTTGGGCCCAGTCCTGGGCAGGTGTAGCATGAGGCATTCATTGAGGATCTAGCTCAATTAGCATCAGGGGTGCATGTTCTTTTTGTGACACCTTCATAGGGTATAGACGCAGTCGCTCCGATTGCTTCCTAAGTGGAGGTAAGTCTTAGTATTCATCCAGATCCACATTTTGGAAGTGGGACGGGCCGAGTGACTCGTTGGGTGCGAGCCCTAACCGTGCTTTGTTTTCCAAGTAAAACTGTGGTCTTTGAGGTGCACTTACTGGGAGTGCATGATGTTGTTCCTCTTGGGGTGTGCTTTCAATAAAACGGTTCCTCTAGAGTATCTCAGCGTTAAGCCACCTCAATTCTTTCATTTCCTTTTCCTTTAGAGTGATCGTCTCTTCGAGCGTATGTGGCGCGTTTTTATCAAGAGAAGGAGGCAGTTTATGAGTAACCGGTCCTTTATTCTTACCCTTATTTGAATCTCACAGGGTTAGAGGAGGAATGTTAGCTGAAGGGGAGGCCACATTTAGAGAGGACCTCTAGTTCCATGTGGGAACACCTGGTGGTTCGTTGTGAGTCACGGTCTGACTGGAACCATCGTCTCCTGATGCATCCGGATTTGCATCCTCTTCGGTTCTACCCGTGGGGTTATCCTCTATGGCATTGATGGATGCATATCCCAAGGCGGAGGAGATGTCATTTTCCAAATTGGAAGAGGATCTCCCGTGTCATTTAGTGATCTTCCTTCTTATGTCCTGGTATTGCCTTCGTGCTCCTTGATGAAGGGTGACTCAGACAGTTATTTGATGTCACCTTACGGCACACCTCCCTCTTGAAGGGGATGGTGATTCAAAGGATGAGATAGGGTGGGAACCCCCTCTTTTATCTATCATCCCTATATGATAAAAAACTTATCCTCGTGGGGGAGGTTGTTGTTGAGGACGTATAAATGCCCCTAGACCTGAGGGCTGGGGTTGGCTCCATTCCTTGGATTTTGAGTCTCTTCCTGTTTTTATTGGTCTTACGATGGTATTTTTTTTGTTAAAAATTCCCCCAACCCTGCAGGATGGGGATAACCATATATCGCGGCAGTGGCCACTACTATCGCTACCTTCCGGATCTTGCCTGCCTCCATTCGGGGGTGAACTGGGTATGCAGCTGAGTTATTCCATGAATCACTCCCTTCTAGGGAGGTAGGCAATCACAACTGATTTGCCTCCCATAGACGAGAGGCTTGTTGTATGCTCTCGGTGGCCTGATCAAGAATTTCATGAATGTCTTGTTACCATTGAGCCGGACACTTCTGGGACTTACCCAAGGCCAATCCCTATTAGGTGAGTCGCCTTTCGTGAACATGGAGACCACACGATTGCTCTCTTGATGTGATGACATTGCAAGACACCATGCCGAACGAGTTCTTCTGGGCGTGGAGCGGATTGAAATACAGAGCTCCATGTTCTCCCCACCCTCTAATATGGACTCCCGTCAGAGCGTCATTGATGAGGTGGTGCAGTTGGTTCAGTGCATAGAGGTAGGCTATCTGCATGATTGATTTAGGCCTCTCGGGTCACTGTTGCTGCACCGAAGGAAGAGCTTCTAGGTCGATGTGACGAAGGAGGTCTCATATTCTCTTAGAGTGGTCTACATTACCCTTCTTAGGGATGGAAGCTTGATTTCAGCTTGCAGAAGTTTGATCATATACTGTGGAAGATGTCATGTACGCATTCTTCTGACAACTCTCTGGGTATGTCGAACTGAGAGGTGGCCGTGGGACAAAACATAACTAGGATATAATCCATATCCAATATTTTCCTAAAGTGCAACATGTCGGCATACTCCTCCGCTAGTGACTCCTCTACCTGGTCTACAAAACTGAGAAGCTCACTGATAGTGTGGTCGGAGGCAGTGGGGCTAGTAGGTATTGAATTATCATATGGGCACTTCTGGGGTGGTTCAAAAGATTAACATGGCCTCAGACCATCTAATGATTGAGGAAGGGCGTCATTGGTGATTAACTAGGAATCTAACATGCTTCATCCCATTCTTCTGAGTTCCTCAGCATACGAGGGATTTACTATGCTTGATTCGGTAGAGGGAGGACCTTCCTGTCAATATGACATGCTATTGCGGGGAGGACCTTCGCAATGGCAGTCATAATGGAGAAGAATACCATTTCTTTTTGACGCTTCACTGCATATAGGGCTTTTGTAGTGCATACCCTATGGAGGACCTTCAAGGCATGTCACAGAAAGGGGAGGACATTCTGGCTACGTAGCGTTGTTACGTGGAGGACCTTCGCAACAACCGCCATCATGGTGAGTATGACCATCATGGTATGACGTTCGATGTGTATCCTAGGGAGGACCATCAAGATACTCTGTGACAAGGGGAGGACCTTCTTGTTGCTTGGCGCCACTTTGGGGAGGACCTTCGCAATGGAGGTCGTGGTGGAGAGGACTACCATCAGAACTGTTGAAATGGCAAGGACTACCATTATAGCTGCTGCAGGGAGAATATATGTGGGGTACACCCTATGGAGGGCCCTTAGAATTTACCAAAATGAGGGTAGGGCCTTCACGTTGCGTGACGTCTCTACGTGGAGGACCTCTATTATCAGGGTGGCAATGACTACCACCGTGATCTGATTCCTGGCTGCATGGAGTGTCGTTGCAATATAACCCCTTGGGAGGACCATCAGGGCAGTCCAAGACAAGGGGAGTTCCTTTTTGTCATGATGAGACGTCACTATGGGGAGGGCCTCCATAGTTGTGACTATGATAGTGAGGACTACTATCATAATATATGGTCCCACTACAATGAGAGTGATAGCATTGTATACCACGGGGAGGACCTTCAGGGTGGACCGCAGCAAGTGTAGGGCCTTCTTACTACTCAATCTTCTGGTCATGTGGAGAGTTTCCATGACTCGAATCAAAAGAGGAGATCTTGGGATCGATCATTATATGTCCATGTGGGATGCCCTCACGGGTGCTTTGGGGAGGCCCTTCAGAGTTGTTGGTAGCGATATTGCATGGAGGACCTTCGCAACTGCTACTTCCACTCCCATAATATGGTAATGGGTGGGTAGGGTTATGATCCATTGATATGCTCTTAACGACATTGGAAACCCCAACTTCCAGCAGAGCAGAGTCGTGAACCCGCTCTTTATTTTCTGCCTGCCTTAGGCACGTTTGGGGTTCTCTCTTGTGGGCAATGGGGACCGTATGCTATTAACAACATCCTTCACCTTTGGTTCCCTATCTAATTGAGTCCCGTGATGTTGTCGGGATACACCGATTAATATATTGACATTTAGCAGGGATAAATTCCCACTCTAGAGCAGCCACCATGATGGCGGGTGTCCACCAGTTGGAACGAGTGATGTTGCTTGATCCTGTTTCCCTTGCATCACAGAATATGGTCAGCTACCCTCTTTGGAGGAATCAGGGATGAAGATCATCTCCAAGGTGGCTATCTCATCTCTTAGATGAGTGGACTCAATTGGGAAGACGGGATCAAGGGCACGAGCCCTTGCTGTTTCTGCTGATGCAATCACATTATGGAAAGTCTGTAAGATATGATATTGGATCGATACCTGCTCCTCTATCATTTCTAGGATATGTAGAGAGACATCTTTGGCTGGAATGGGTATGAAGGCCCATTTCCGTATAGGAGTAGGAATATCCTGCTCCGGTCCTCCTGTGGTCAGTTGGTACTGACAATTGTATTGTTTTGGGGAATGTGAAAAAATATTCCCCTAGGCTGGTATATGCCATTTTATCACTCTGTTTACTGCCACATCGGGGTGGTGGACATTACATGCATCCATAGGGAGTTGGCCCTGCACAGGTTGGTTTTCCACCATATCGAGTTGGTGGCCTTTGTTGGCATGGTGACATGCCATCATATTAATTGCCACCACATCTGGATGGTGGGAATTTTTGGTCGCCACCACATAGTGGTGGTAAGAATCAAGAGCATCTACTAGGAGCTACTCCTGCAGGCGCTGGGTTGCCACCACGTCTGGTTGGTGGGCTTCACGAGCCCGGGCAGGGAGAGGTGCCTCCCGGGTAGGTGTCATCCTACAAGAGCGACGAGGTTGATGGAGGGTGGTGGGGATGCACGCCTGCTCGTATGTTGCCTCTATGTCTGGATGGAGGGATTTGGAAGAGAGAACATGTGTATGTGCCCTCTCGTGATACGTCTCCGTGATTGGGCAGTGGAGCTCCTCCTCAGGGACAAGGGTAATGACCTGTGCCCAGTTGTACGTTTTCCATCCTCGTCGGGCGGTCCGAGGGGCCAGTGCTCGAGGACTGTGTGCTTGGTTCCTCAGGGAGACATCCTACTTATCACGATAATGTTGAGTCATAGTGTGACCATGATGATGTCTTCCTGCAGGGTATTTGGAGCAGAACCCCCGTTCAGCAGGGATGGAGTCTTCAGCGTCGACCTCATCTACCTCCCTAGGATAAGGGAGGTCTGAATTGTCTCATTCTGGGGAGAGACTCCTGAAAAGGTATGAGACGGAAATATGAGGCATCTGGATCTGCTTTTGTGGCCACTGTTGGGCAGGCGACTGGCGAGTCCTGGAGGATTGGAGGGCGTGCATGGCCGCCTCCACCGTTGGAAGAGTACCATCCACGTGGTACTCTCGAATCAATGCATCTGAGAACCAGCATTGAAGATGATGGGTAGGTGAAGGGGTCCTTTGTTGATGAGGATTTTCGGTCATTGTAATGTTGGAAGAATGAATCTGTGAGTTCCTTCGTGAGTCCATTGGATCTAAGGGAGTTCTGAGTGATACCTATAAAATATTTTATCAAATACAAAGAGAAAAACTCGTCAAAGCAGCATCTCTTTACCCCATGCATAATTAATGACCTTTCTTGGACCCCCTTGTGAGGATAAATGGGTCACATGGTGGGATTTGGTTAAAACCATCATGCTTGGATTTAGATTAACCTCAGGTTCACCATTTTTTGTTTCAGATCAGTTCGAAACGCCCAACAGTTTCGTATCTAACGATACGTGGACCTGCATTCCAAAGGCAGGCGTTCGCTGGGCGATTTCACCAGTGACACTTAGGAACTCACATTGGTCGAGAGAATGCGAAGTCAGGCTCATCACACCCTTTTGGGGGGAATTATTTCCTGTTTCGGGACTCTCTTTTAGATTAATGACGTATTCATATGTTCGTGAATCTTTGGATTTTAACCAAGCATAGTATCCATAGATTACTCCTGGTTTGAAATGGTCAGCTGGACTTAGGGGTTCAGAATCATTTTGGCCTAGGGATTACCATCCCTCGTTGGATTAATGACCCCGAGGAGTCTGGACACACTGAGAAGACACTAATTTAAAGCCCTGTAACAAGGCACTCTGATGTTTATTGTCATGCAGGGGGACTGAAAATGACTTGAGCGTTTGGATCGAACCCGTCATACGGGCGTCCCACGTATACCCATGAGAGGAATCAGAACCCTTGTTGTTCAGGAATATAGTTTAAAGTCATGCAGGACGAAGGATGAACCGACGTGAAGGTGGTCAGATTGACTGGGTGTTTCGATTGAACCTTGTGGAGGCTTCCTACGTACCCTACATAGGAGACGGGGATCATAGTCCATATAGTTCAGATGGGAGTGTCGGAGAACCGATGTGAATGTGGACTCGAGGGTTCCTATGGTGATCGGGCTTGATCCTGTTGGAGGCTTCCTATGTATCCCTGTGGTGGGTAATCAAAGTCCATGTAGTTCTGATTAGAGAGGGGCTTACACTATGAGCCTGCCCATAGTAATGGATTGGGGCTAACACTCTGACGATGCTCAGGTGAGGATTCCATGGTGAATGCTTTCTTTAATACAACATGAGTCATACTCGGTGTGAGAAACAAGAGGCAGTACAGACTAGACAATCATGTCACGAATGGTGCATCCGTGGGAAGTGTGATGGGGCTTACGTGTGGGTGTGGCCCCTGTAGTCGGGGCATACTCTGAGATGGACTCCCATGGCGGTAAAGCATAGTGGGAGAGGGACTTGGCCCCAAATAAGGACTAAGCAGTACCCTTCCCCACTATACCCTTCATTGTCCATGGACATCGGGAAGTACGGAGGTGCGTGGGGGATTCCTTTTGATGGTTAGTCTTCCATGCCCCGGGGAGGGGAAAATTGCCCCAGTCCTAATTTGTGGAGGGGGCATAAATGGGACTCCCGGACTCGGACTCAGCATTACTATGGGAATGTGAACCCATGAATTCTTCGGGAATCCGCTCAAGGGATGGAGCAACCACTTCGCCCTTGCTTTCCATGGGTATGTGAACGCAAAATGTCGCGTTGATGCACTTGAAGGTTACATCACATGGGTCCAGTGGATTTTGTGGAGACGTTGGCTCGTGTCCTATGAGTGGGTTAATGAGAGGGTTGTGGAGGATCAGACCAGATTGGAAGGATTTTATCTTGCTCAGTGAATGGGAACCCTGACAGATATTGTGGGCCACATAAGTGTATGAGTGTTGGCTTCCTTCACGTAGGGAGGTGTTATGCAGCTGGAGAGGCCTTTCATGAACTATGTTGGTCCAAAGACTGATGGGTTTTCCACAAACGGTGGTGGTTTGCGGCTTGGTGGGCCTCCCGTGAACCAGAGTGGCTAGCGGCTTTGGGTTCGTCCCACGTACCAGGTTGGTATGCGGAGGGGTCCATGCGAGCAGCGGCGGCCGAGAGCGACGTCGGTCAGATGTTCTTTGGTAGGGTCTCCGCCCACGTTGGAGGGTGCTACACGGTGCGACAGATCGAAAAAGGGGCAGAAATTACCTGGTCTATTGGAAGTGCATCCGCGGAGGGGCTATGGTTCACGGTTTTATTTTTGTTGTTATTTTAGGTTCGCGGTTCACTAAGTTGTTATGAAATTTTCGGTTCCTTATTAAATCACTTCCAGATTCAAACGTGTTTTGGTTCGCGAACTGGAACATTTCTATTTGCGAAATCCTAATCTCGTTTCATTGAAATCCTTCCACATGAATCTGATCGATCTCCAATTACCATCTTTTTTGCTCTTCCCCCTCGATCTCATTTAATAGAGTGGGTAAAGAGATGTATCTGTGGTCATGAGGCACCTTTTGTAGAGACCCATGTTCGGAAACCCGGTTTACGGATGACTTGGTCAATCCAAAAATCATAGGGGCAATGAAAAAACCTCCCCTACGAAGCAAACTAGCCTGGGGGGTGATTCGCTGCACGCAGGGTTCCACCTCTATCCAGTAAATGACAGTTGATGCAGTATGGGTCAGTCAACGCGGTTTCACAGCTGGGGCGGTTCATTATGGTGAACCGGGTTGCCGCCCGTCCTGCTTCACGCCTGTGGAGGGGTTCCGCCTCCATCCCTCGAACGACATTGGTCCACAGAGAGGGTGCTTCACAGATCTGTCCATGCATCATTATCATGGGACCGATCCGCGAGTTGGTTCGTCTTGTGCCGTCCTTTACTGATTTCTTGGGTGCTCTTCATATTTTTTCACAATTCCTTCAGGGAAATTGGGTATAATCCCTAAGGGTATTCTCATTCTCCATTACAGATTTTTCAGGACCCTACAATATAATAGGATGTAATAAAATGGAATGGAATTCATTAATGTACTGAATTTCTATGTCATAAATACAAAACTGTTTAACCATTGGTCTAACCATGAATGCAGGTTTACATAAAGGAAACTAAAATAAATTTATAGTGAACTATTACTATATATAATCCATAAAACCTACCCTATCAACACATATATGTCCAACATATCATATATCATCAGTCATAGGCCTTAGCCCAAACTATGCTAGCAACCAAGTGAATGTCTACACATTTAACCTAGTGTAATGAAAAACTATAAAAGGTGTGAGAAAAAATATTGTAGTGATAAACCACTGTGAAATTGCTCATATATAATAATCACAATCTATATAAATGTGAGTTAATATGTAATATTAATATAATAAAAATAACTACAAAAATAAACTAAAAGACAAATTTAGGAAATGCATTCTCAAGGAATGTTCTCAACCTAGATTAGAAACATATGGAATAAGGTTTCATCATGTATATATATATATATATATTCCTATATATTTATATATATGAGTATGATTTGTACCAATAGGGGGATGCAAGTCTAAAAGATGGGATCATCCATACTCATCTATAAAATATAATACAAATGTGTCCTATGTGTCAATTGGATATCCTTCAAATATGACATTGAGGTGGTTTTTATAACACTACATACATATGTAATTCAATACAATTTATTATTACTCAATCTCAGACCATAGAAAATAATGATACTTAACTTATATAATCCCTAAAGGGGTAGAACATTATGCAGTGTGTATGGAATTCCCTCTGGATCCAAGATAACACTTAGAATCCATTCAAAAAATAGTTCACCATACCACTCCCAAAAAAGTATGGTGAGTAAATCTAATGGTCCATCCACCTGATATAGGGATAATTCTAGGCATCAAAAAAATTGATAAATTCACTTCATGGAGAGTTCATCTAAATCCCGCTGCTTGGGGAAAATTCCCCCACATAGAAACCATTTTCATCCCATGGGTTCTAGCAAGACATCCCTCCTCATAGTGAGCTAGTATAAGTGGGTTTATGAGACACAATCAGTGAACTACCTCTATAATTCCCATAGAGGGAGGAATCCCAATGAAAGAGGGTGTTATGGTAATTTTAGAAATACCATTAAATTAATATGAAATATAATGCATATGTTAAGAAGTATTTTTGGGTATCATAATAAAGTAACTCTCAATAGAAAGGATTCATCATCAAATCCCCAAGTAGTATTTCTTTGAACTCTTGATATATGAAAACAAAATATAATGGAATAGCAGTCGAGTCTAAGGAAGAACATCTAGGCACCCCTGTAATAATATACAAACAAAATGATTAGAACCAAAATCCCAGAAAGTGTGTTTGAAAATCCTGTTAAGATAAAAGTCAAACATAGAGGCTCATTAGCCAAGAGGAAGGATTCTCGAATGGAATTTATAGTTTCATCAACAATAACTGATTGATTATAGTAATACAAGATTGGGGTTGGAAGACCACAAAATCCTCACACTAATACCAATTCCTCGTGGAATTACAAGATTGGTATAGGTTCTAAGGTAATACATGCTATAATATCCACCTGATCCCATGTCATATGAGATCAGGGTCAATCAAACATTGGGGAACTAACTGAATACCTTTCGTTCATTCTTGTGAAATGTATTATGCTCTATATCTTCTCATCTAGATCATAGGTGGAGGCAACGCCCATGGGATCCTCAGTCTCATTGATAATATAGAGTTAAGGGATGACAATATCACATAGGCCTTTGGGGTGGAGAAATTAACCTCTTCTCTATTAACGAGACAATTCTCACCCTCATCACAAAGATCATGAAACCCCTTGCAGCCATAGACATCAAGCCTATCAGTATCTGTATCATTTCCTACAAGATTTTCTCAAAGGTAGAAGTTAATTGTCTTCCCATATGGTAACCTGCTATTATCTCCGAAAATCAAAGCGATTTCGTAGAAAAGAGGCTTATCATGGATAATTCCATCATGTCCCTTGAAGTGTTTCATTATATGAAAATGTGATCTATTGTGAAAAAATGTATTATGGCCTGGAAACTGGATATGAGTAAGGCCTATGATCTAGTGGAATGGCACTTTCTCCAGGCCTTCATGACAAAAATGGGTTTCTACCCCAAATGGATAGACATGATCATGCAAAGTGTCTCATCTGTCTCTATCCAGATTAACATCAATGGTGGACTGAACCAAGGATTCTCACCCACTCGTGGCCTCCGCCAGTGAGATCCCCTTTTCCCATTTCTCTTCATCCTGGTGGTAGATGTTTTCTATAACCTCATTTCCTTGGACGCTTCCTCAAAAGGGATTCATGGTGTAAATGTTGGTCGGGCAACCCACCTGTCTCACACATCTTCTTTGCTGACGACTGTCTTTTGTTCTCCAGTGCTACTCATAAGGAATGTCTCGCTATCTGATAGGTGATCCACCTCTTTGAGAGGGCATCTGGTCAAGAGATCGGTCCATCCATGTCGGAAATCTCTTTCAGTTATGGCATCCCACTGACCAAGAGAGCTGAGCTTTGTCTTTCTACAGGCATTCAAATGGTTGGAAAACACAAAAAATACCATGAGATTCCCAATATTGTTGGTCAATAAGAAAAATAAATCATCTCATCTACTGTGGATAGAATCGAGAAAAAAAATTCAAGGATGGACTCCGAAAATAATCTCTAAAGCAGGTAAGGAAACACTCATCAAAGAAGCTATTCAGTCCATACCTGGCTATATTATTTCCATGTTCATGTTTCATGGAACACTCATCAACCATATCCACTCCCACATCACTAAATTATGGAGGGGACATAATAATGGGAGAAAGAAAATGCACTGGATTCCGTAGAAGTCACTTTGCACCCCTAAAACAGGCAGCGGAATGGGATTTCGAGACCTCCGTCTCTTTAATGATGCGCTTTTGGATTAACAGGGCTAGCTCCTATTGATTCATACATATTTTCATTGTGTGCTGATTCTACATGCAAAATTGTTTCCCCACTCATATTTCCAGAACTCCTCTCTTGGCCCCCACCCCTGTTTTCTTTGGAGAAGCCATTGGGGATCACGATATAAATTTAATAAAGGGTTGTGATGGAGGGTCGTAGATTGTATGAAAATCAATATTTGGACTGATCCATGGCTGATCAATAAAGATGGATTACAAACCACCTCCCCTACCATGCCTGGCTTTGAGAATGCCACTATTTGTTGCTTGTTTGACGATCATGTTTCTGGGTGGTGTATGGATAAAATCAACTCATGGATCAACGAAAGGGACAGAACGATCATTCTTAGCATCCCCTGTGTAAGGGATACTGGGCCAGACTATCCCTTTTGTAGAAATGATTCCCCATGATCTTATACGGTGAATTCAGGGTATAGGCTTGCTCTCAATAATCAATTAGAGGAAAGGGGAGGGCTCTATAAAACACTTTGGATTCATAGGTTCCCCACAAAAATATGTTTTTTCTTGTGGAAGGTTTGCATAGGTAACCTTCCCACTATGGACTTACTCACCTTCCAACATGTCACGGATGACAAGGAATGTCCCATCAGCTCAGGTGTACTCGAATATCTTTGGCATGCGATCATCTAGTGCCAAGGGGTGGAAGAGATCTAGACTTTTTGGGGATCTGATTCCGAGATTATGCTGGATATGGCTCCAGACCATTCGACACTGCTGATGTTGTGGTCGTCTTCTTTTACTGCTGACAATATTGCTTCATTATTCATCATGGCATGGTCCATCATGAATAGTCACAATGACTTCATATTCAACCACACAACAAAGCCCCCATGTATTGGATTGAACGGGCTACACCCTAGATTGAGGGGTGGAACCGGGACTTGGACTGGCATGGGCTCTCTGGCACTCGCACGACTTCTTTAAGATGGTACCCTCCCTCAGAAGGGATCCTCAAGATTAACGTTGATGTGTCTCTCTCCATGGATGGAATATTCGGAATTGGAATTGTGGAATAGGATTTTCATGGTCAAATCATTGTGGCTAAACATGAATCAAACCATGCTTTTTGGGATCCCGTTGTTGCTGAAGCCTTCACTGTTCTTGTTGGGATGAAGTTCACAAAATATCACTGATGGGAAGCTATTCATAGTGAATCTGATTGTCTCACCATCATCAACACTATCGGGATTAATGTTCTCCTTCATTAAAAGGGACGTAAATGAATCAGCCCATCACCTGGCTTCTTTCAGCACATCCAGTGTGAATCATCTCTGGCTTGATCACTTTCCTTCTTGGTTGCATGACTGTGTAACTGTTGACCTTCATTTTTAATATATCATCATTACTTTGTAATATATATATATATATATATATATATATATATGTATCGGTTTGATCACCCTCGATGGAATCCATAAGAATATACATACAATATTAATGTGTATAAACACTCTAGGGAAGTTATGACAGACCACATACCTTTATGATGCATTCCGTTTATTTTTTGAATTTCAATAGTAGATGGAAAGGCCTTTCTAAGAACAACAAAGTCTTGTTCGGTCCAATCTCACCTCAAAACAACCATAAAAAATTAATTATAAAATCATTTTAATTATTTAATTAAAACCCAAAATTAAACTTAACGAAAAATTATATTAAAATCGAAATAATGCCCAAAACAACATAATTTGATCACATTACACCAAAATCAAAACATAAAACTCTGTAATAGACTACAACATAATACCAACATCAGGATAAGAATAATACCTATGAAATGGAATAAAAACACATTCAAAAAATACAAATTTATGTTTAAAATAATTAGAAAGTCATTATGATGATGTAATATGATGAAACAAAATGTGGTTAAGTGTAGCTAGGATTTTCCGTCACCCTCTGCATAGGATGAAGAAAAACCCTTAATGAAGAAAATGAAATCAAGAATGAATGGATGAAGTAACCTATGAAGCACACCAGAGGAGAAATAAAATCTTAAAATTCCATGAAAGGCCTCCAAAACGATCCACATTTAGGTGGTCAATAATTGGATACAGAATATAGAGTGTATCTTCTAAGCCCATGTACCATGCACTGATTCCCCGAAATGGTTTTCTACATGACTAAAAACACGCATCCCTATATTCCAAATACTTTCAACAAGAAATAAGGGTCCATTATCGGTCATAGGGAGAATATACCATGTTTTTCATCATATTAATACACTAGTAGAAACAAATAAATAATATCAACAGAATAAAATATGATATCATAACGAAGAAAATAAAAATATAACATGATGACCAATGTCGAAAACCAGATCAAAATGAATGTATAGATATTCCATGCTAAAATACATGTCCGTTGTCAATATTAAAAATCAAAAATAATGATAAAAACAAATCCCAATAGGGTTTCGAACAATATTTGTTTCCCTCATCAATGATCCATCCCGATATAGCCACCTAACACAATAAATTTTACCATATATTTACCTTCAATCATGAAATCTATTTTGGTACCCATCATGAAAACCAATTAGGGTGTTAGTTAATCTAAGTAGTCCACCCCCAATTTTTTCTAAAACAATATCCCTTCAGTAACAGTATATGTAATTGTCTGAATAATAATAAAAATACATAAATAAATAATTACCACATTACAGATTAATCCTTATTTACAAACGCATACTCCATGACTTTTAGGGACACCTAAACCTCAACACGTATTTCAACCAATGCCAGAGTATAAAAAATCACCGAGGGATGTCAGTTCATATAATTCAAATTTTAACATTCTACATCTCATCTATTATCTCATAATCCCACTGATACAAGTATACATCTCAGTTCTCATGTGAATTCCATTATTAACATTTATCATTTCATTAATTAATTGATCTATTAATTAATCATCTGAATCTAATTAATTAACTTAACAATAAATTAATATTCCCTATATTTTGTATTAAGGAAAAAAATAACAATCTTCTAAATCTTATTAATTAACCCAAAAATCAATTGATCATCTTAATCATATTTATTAAATCAAAAATTAATTAATCATTTCAATCTTATTAATTAACTCAATAATTAGTTAATCATTTAATCAAATTAATTTACTTGGTAATTAATTAATCACCTCAATCTTGTTAATTAACTAAAAAAATTAAATAATCATCTCAATCATATTAATTATCACAAAAAATAATTAATCATCTCTACTTCATTACTAATTAAAAAATTAATTCAGCAATTCAATTCCCATAATTAACTCTCCATTTAATTAATCAAAATCTAAAATCCCAATATTTCTATAATTAATTCATTAAATAATAATTCAATTACTAATATTAGTATCCTATAATTATTTCAAATATAAATTAATTAATTTCACAATTTAAATATCTTATATTTAATTCCACTATTAATTATCATAATTTCACATTCCCAATATCCCAATTATTAATTTCATAATTAGATATCCCTATTTTAAAAAAAAATATTCAATAAAATCATCATTACCTTAATTATTTAATTAACCACTCTAATTAATTCCATTTAAGAGTTTACAATTCCTAAACGAACCCTGGAAAATATAAAATCACATAAATGTAATTGAAATCATTACTATTGGTTTTGAATATTGTATCACCTACCACAATTCATTTAAGAGTGATCACCCTAAGGAAATCCCCATTATTTGAGCAGCACAATGATGTAGAAAAAATAATAGATAAAAAATGTAACAACCCGAGATTTTATAAGATATATTCATTTTAATTTCTTTCATATCTTCTGTTGTACGCTACACCAAGATTATCTTGCGCTATACGCAACACCGTATTAGCTTGTAGTACACGCAACACAATTCTTGGATCGTGTTACACACAATTTCTTGATTGTTTGATAGTAGTTATACTACGAAACATTGAGTAAATATAAATATATATATATATATATATTCAATGTATTTTGTTATACGCAACAACAAAAGGAGTCGTGCACTACACCCAACCCTAACTTGGCTTGCATTACACGCAATCACGACTTTTCTCGATAGTGTGTGTTGTACGCAATAACGAGTTTTACTAAACAACGATATATTATTATAATATTATTATGAAATAGCTGTTATTAATAGTATTAACTAAATTTTGAATTTTTAACATTATTATTCATCTTAAATATTTTCTAGAACATGGTATAAGAACATAATAAATTTTTCAGGTAAAATAAGTATTTTTCAAAAAATGCAGTTTTGCTGCCTTTTGATGGTGCACCCACATTAAATCTAGTTTTTGATATATTTATAAATTCAATTTGACGAAATAAAATTATTCTTTTGAATCAGGATTTAAAAATTTACATTGGATAATGTTTTGATATTTTTCTGATAACATTCATATTTTAATGAATAGTAAAAACACACTATATTTTAATTAAAAACTACTTTTTTCATCATACTAATTAATGTGGTTAAATTATAATATTGAATGGTTTTAAAGTACAAATAGAATATATTTTTACAATTTAATATAATGTATGTCATTAGAATTTATTTTACCTTGAATTTGTAGGTTAAATGAATTCAATCTTTTAAAATGTTTTAAACAAAAACCAGTTTTCTTTCGACCGCAGGATTAATTTTAATTCAATTTCTGCAACCATTGTGTATTGGATTTGGAAAACTGGATTCCATATTTGGTATCAGTGGGTTCAAATTATGTTAATAAACTACATTTTATTTTTTGGCATAATGAATAATAACTACGGTAATTTTTATTTACTGCGGTTAAAGGTAAATCGGGTAATTCAATGTTAAAATAATATTATAATAATTCAAAATTACCTTGACATTTATCCTAACCTTATTGGATGAGTACCGTCCTACCATGGTCATAATTGGGCCGATTTGGGGTCTCCAAGGAGCCACTTGGTAGAGAAAATGACAATTTGGATTAATTAATTTAATGTAAAGAAAAAATTGACTTTAACAAAAATCTTTTAGTAATTAATTTTTATAAGTGGTTATATAAGTTATATATTCTACTATAAATTTTATTTGGAAAGATAAAACTATTCCCTACATCATGGAATTTGTTCATAATTTTTAGACATCAAATGAATTAAATTATTTATGACACAATAATGATGTAGTTTTTACCTCATTAATAAATGATTTAAAGAAATAAGATTATAATGATTAAAATATCATTCAAAACCTGTCCAATTCCAATTGGATGATTTTATTTCCAATATTAGTCATATTATCTTTGAAAATAATGTGTTTTGGACTTCTTGATACCGAAGATATGTTTATAATAATATAATGTTTTCACACATTCCTAAAGAGTCCCTCCTCTCCCTTATAAAAGGAGTCCACTTATATGCAATTACTCACACCTCTCAAGCCTTTTGGATCGTCTAAACTCTGCACAAATAAACTCCCTACATCCCTATCCTCCCCCCTTGAAGAATTAAATTAGGTGGAAGACTCTCCAAGAAGTCCTTTTGGTTCAAACCAAAGGAAGTTACCAAAATTAAAGGTAACAGTTTCTGTTAAGTTATTTTCTTTTATTCTACTTCTCCAACCCATAAAATATTTTTAATCCTTTATTTTGTTAAAAAACCAATATCCTAAATATACTAGGATTTTTTTATGAGAATTATTATAACTACACTTACACACACCTCCATCTAATGGATGAAGAACATAATGTTTCTGTGATGGCAAACTAACGCCTCACGAAACGATGATTGTTCGATTTTCTCCTACCGCCTCTCATGGTGGCCATTATGATGGAACTATATTTATATATAATATATATTAGGTTTATTATTTCCTTATTCTTCTTTACTTCCCAATTATATCAATCCTTTACGGTTTCCATAGTCGGTAAATACGATAATCTCATTTGAGGAAGTGCGGACTACCGCCCCCTCAAAGTGATCTGATTCGTTAATACCTTATGTGGAATGTATAAAGGATGTGGTTAATGATATTATATATGATATTATACTGTAATTATATTATAACTATGTATATTTATTTTTTATTTCCATTAAAATAATAAATAGAAATGAAAGTAGCGTTTATGCGGTCGTACGACTTACCGTCTGCATGAACAGTGCGTTTCATTTCTTACATCCATATGTTATGTACTATTATAAATACTTGTATATGATGGATATATAATGAATTTATATGATATATAAATCATGATTTACATTTTGGAAGTAATTAAATCATGATATAAGTAATAAAAACATCATTAACAACAAGTCCAAATGCGTAGGATAAATAAGAAGATTTTACCCAAAATGCATCTTTAACATTAATTTACAAAAGAATGGGTCATATAATGTCATAAGTGAACCATATATGATATCATAACAATGAATATGATTCTTTAATAAGTCAATTACATTATTTAAATCATTATACAAGAGGTTTGGATATGTACAAAGCATATCTGAGCTAAGGTAAGGGATAATTGTGCAAATCTCATTTTTATCTGAGATTGCTTATTTATAAATATTTACTGGGGTTATTGATATCATCCATCTCCATGTTTTATAAAAGTGTATTCATGTATGTTTAAATTCATTTTTACCCATTTTACTTTTACCCCATGGTATGGATGCAATCTTTCTTTTATTTACCCTACAAGGTACTTTTTGACATTTCTGACAAAAGTACGAGAATAATGTTTTTTTAATGTTTACGGCATGAAAGGATATTTACGGTTTTGTAAAGCCTTAATTTCATAAAGCTTACTCCAAGAGATGTCATGAATCTTTTCAACAAAATATCATTCTTTTAAAATTGGATGATGTTTTGTGAAAAGAAATTGATTTTGAAGAAGAAAGGATATTTTCCTCAAGAATTCATTTCAAGTGTTTTATCAAAACCATTTTCCATCTAAGATGAAATTATTTCATATGTTTCAAGTATAATGTCTCTATGATTTACATGGATTCACTTTTCTTATTATGAAATGATATCAATTTCTTTTATATGGATTATGTGATGATGGGATGATGTTTATGAACCCCATTTTATTTATTGTGTTATTATGAATGATGTATGATTATTTTGTGGCACAAGTAAGAATTATTTCATTATGAGATGTGTGGGACCTATATCTCCCTCCCATGCTTTGGGTAAAGATTTATATCTCATGAGATATACATGGCTGGAACATAAGGTTAAACCGGTTCAGTAATACAGGACTAGAATGAGGAATGAACTCGATTCAGAAAGGGACATTGTCCACTAATATGGTCTTGGCAGCAATGTCATGGCTACTATGGAAAACATATAATGTGCTTAATGTTTTTCCACAATTAAAAGTTTTATTTACAATATATTTTATCATGATTGATGTTCTATTTTGATCTATGCCTTACATACTTCCAGGTTTTATGTCATTGCACAATATTTCTATGTTTAAACATTATGTATATATTTTTATGTTCAAATGTATATGGTTTGTTTTATTTTCTCCATGGTTACCCTTAATAAGCATTTGAGCTCACCCATTTTATGTTTTCTTTTCCCCAGGATACAAAGAAGGTTTTAGGTAAGAAAAAAAGGGATGTTCTTTATAGGAGATGTTGAAGATCTTTCACCACGATTAGAAGATTATGTTTCATGTTTCCAAAGACACTAAACTATTACGGTCCTTGTTTGTCTGTTTTTGTTATGTACTAATTATTCTTCAAAATTAATGTAATTTCCAAGTACATCAAGCTTCGGGTCTCTACAGTTGGTATCAGAGGAAAGGTTTAGTCATCCTTTGGAAACAAGGATGTGAAAACGTTAGGGAGATCCCTAGAGATATTTCTACGGTATGTCTAGGGATATCCTTAAGGATAAGTACACACATAGGATAAAATCCTAAAACTACGGTAACGATCTTAGAATTTAACCTAAGATGATAGATATTGAAGGTACTCCCAATTTATTATGTTGTTTTCCCTAGCTTGATTTTTTTCTCTAACACTATTCTTTTTGGGTTTTAGAAAATGGATCGAAACAGGAAGATTCACGATAATGGAGGATATGATGGACAACGGAATGATATTCTTCATGAGATCCCAAATGAAACATGATTTGGAAGTCCAAACATCGTTATTATGCCTAATCAGTAATCTAATAATATGATCAATAATCTCAACTTTGGTATATTTCCCGACTCAGCTAATAAGAGAAAGATGGAGTTTCATGATGATTATAGAGGAAAGAAAGTCCAATTTCCCTCATGTAAGTAAAGTGGGAAGAGGCATCAAGGGGAATGTTTTAGGGGAACTGGAAGATTCTTTGGGTGTGGGAAAGAAGGACACAAAGCCAGTAATTGAAATGGAAAAGGTTTAGTTCACACCATGGTCAAGGGTAATGGTATTTATAAGACATCAACAATGGTTAAATGTTTTAAATATGGAATGTACGGGCATTATGAAAACCAATGCCCTAAGGGAAAGTCTCTTGAAGAGAATCAGTATGGTTGTGTGGGTAGTATTTATGTGGATGATGATGAAGAGACTACAAATAATATGTTAGATGAAAGAATTGTTGAAGCCCAGTCAACGGTTTAAGAAGGTAGTGCAATGATTACATGTTTTTCAAGTGTAATGTTGTATAAGTAATCTCATGGTACTATGGAATAAAGAGACATCTAAGGATTGTTACACTGTTTTCTTTCCTTATGTTTTGAAAGTGTGTGATGAATGGTACCAGTATTTTTGGAAAGTAGATGATATGCGCATAATGAATATATAAGAAGATAATGAGATGTTTGATTGTATTCATGAGATCATGGCTGATAAAAGGACAAAGTGATATCATTATTTGAGTATATAGATTTTATTTCGGATTCTTGGTATGTGGAAAGAGTTACCTTTTGACAGCATTCATGTTTTCACTAAGGTTCTTTGGTAATTTATTTTTCAAGAGAATACATGACTAAGGTATTCATGTGTTTGGAATGAAACCAATAAGTTATATCTTATGATATATGTGGGATAAATTCTTGTATTCACATTCTTGGTAGATAACCTTTCTAGTAATTGTTTTTTTATACTATGAGCTTGGACAGATGTATTTTGGATAAGCCTAAAGATTGGAATGGTTTACGTTGGATGTGAGGAAGTATTGTTTAAGGCTAGAACTATTTTCAATATTGTTGATGGAATGTTAAAATGATTTTGTTTTAGAAAAAGGACAACTAGCAGGATGTGCGACAACCCATAGCGTCAGACAAGGCTGTGAGAATCGAACCCACAACCGAAGTGCGACTGGCTTTTATCGCATACCACTGGCCTACAGGATGTCCCTGGTTAATAGAAACTAGTTTTATTTTGTTAAGCAGTATGATATATGAAGTATAAGTTAATTTTTGGAACCATATACGATTAATCTAACCATGTTATGGACTTATAACTTTTGCTAACATTTTATTTGAAACAGATGGAATGACCCAGCATTCTGTCACATGATCTGCTAACACATCACAAATAACAAATTCAACATCATTTCTTTATGAGATAAAGTGGAAATTGTTCAATTTACGAACAACAATGATATTGTACCAAAATCATGTAATTATTTCATTCATCAACATTAGTGAAATGATATTGAAAACTATAAATGTTGTCCTAATGCTCTTATATCCGATGAATCAGATGGTACCATAGATCATCCCAAATATATGGCTTTGTGATTGCTGGCTTTTTAATAGCCATGTTCTCTACCACTCTCCATCAGAACATGATGGTTAGATTGATCTTACATATCCATATTTTCACCTATGTTATCCTATATGGAAACCCGATGATGAGTTACATTGGGTAATCATTACATTTCATACTTTAGTTTTTAAAATTATGTTTTAGTATAACTTTTTACGATGTGGGTTTCTATGAATAGTAAATGAATTATAACCCCAAAAAATTTCGAGGGAGAAATTCATTTTAAGCGGGGAGAATGTAACAACCCAAGATTTTATTAGATATATTCATTTAAATTTCTTTAATATCTTCTGTTGTACGATACACCAAGATTATCTTGTGCTATACGTAACACCGTATTAGCTTGTAGTATATGCAACACAATTCTTGGATCATGTTACACACAATTTCATGTTTATTTGATAGTAGTTATTCTACGAAACATTTAGTATATATATATATATATTCAATGTATTTTTATATAAGAAACAAAAAATGAGTCATTCACCACACGCAACCATAACTTGGCTTGCATTACACGCAATCACGACCTTTCTCGATAGCATGTGTTGTACGCAATACCGGGTTTTACAAAACAATGATATATTATTATAATATTATTATGAACTAGCCGTTATGAATAGTATTAACTAATTTTTTTATTTTATAACATTATTATTCATCTTACACATTTTCTAGAACATGGTATAAGAACAAAATAAAATTTTCAGGTAAAATAAGTATTTTTAAAAAAATGCAGTTTTTCCACCTTTTGACGGTGTACCAAAATGAAATCTAATTTTTGACATGTTTATTAGTTTAATTTGACAAAATAACATTCTTATTTTGAATCAGGATATAAAATTTTACATTGGATAGAGTTTTGATATTTTTCTGATAACTTTCATATTTTAATGAATAGTAAAAACACGCTATATTTTAATTAATAACAAATTTTTTCATCATAATAATTTATGTGGTTAAATTATAATATTGAATGGTTTTAAAGTATAAATAGAATATATTTTTACCATTTAATATAATTTATTGCATTAGTATTGATTTTACCTAGAATTCGTAGGTTAAATGAATTCAATCTTTTGCAATGTTTTAAACAAAAACCTGTTTTCTTTCAACAACGGGATTAATTTAAATTTAATTTCTGAAACTTTTGTGTATTGAATTTGGAAAAATGGATTCCATATTTGGAATCAGTGGTTCTAAATTATGCTAATAAGCTAATTTTTTATTTTTGGACAATATGAATAGTAACTACGGTAATTTTTATTTACTGTGGTTAAAGGTAAATATGGTAATTCAAGGTTAAAATAATATTATAATAATTCAAAATTACCATGAAACTTGTCCTACCCTTATTTGATGAGTATTTTCCGAACATATTAATCCTTGGGGAGATTTTGGGACCCCAATGAGCCACTTGGTAGTGAAAATGACAATTCGGATTAATTAATTTAATGTAAAGACAAAATTGACTTTAACAAAGATCTTTTAGTAAATAATTTTTTAAGGGGTTATATAAGTTATATTTTCGACTATAAATATTATTTCGAAATATCACAAGATTACCTACATCATGGGTTTTGTTTCATAACTTTTAGACATCAAATGAATTAATCTATTTATGACACAACAATGATGTAGTGTTTACCTCATTAATAAATGATTTAAATAAATAAGATTATAATGATTAAAATATCATAAAAAACCTTTAAAATTCCAATTGGATGATTTTATTTCGAATATGAGTCATCTTATCTTCAACCTTAATGTGTTTTGAACCTCTTGAAACCTAAGATATGTTTATAATAAAATAATGTTTTCACACTTTCCTAAAGAGCCCCTCCTCTCCCTTATAAAAGGAGACCACTTCTATGCAATTACAAACACCTTTCAAGCCTTTTGGCTTGTCCAAAATCTGCCCAAGTAAGTTCCCTACACCCCTGTACTCCCCCTTTAAGCCTTACATTAGGCATAGGACTCTCCAAGAAGTCCTTTTGGTTCAAACCAAAGGAAGTTACCAAAATTAAAGCTAACTGTTTCTCTTAAGTTGTTTTCTTTTATTCTACTTCTCCAACCCCTAAACTATTTTTAATAATTTATTTTGTAACAACACCAATATCCTAAATGTACTAGGATTTATTTATGATATTTTTCTGAACTACACTTATACACACCACCATCTAATGGATGAAGAACATAATGTTTCTGTGATGGAAAACTAACGCCTCACGAAACGATGATTGTTCGATTTTCTCCTACCGCCTCTAATGGTGGCCATTATGAAGGAACTTTATTTATATATAATATATATTATGTTTCTTATTTCCTTATTCTTCTTTACTTCCCAATTATATCACGCCTTTAACGTTTACATAGTCGGTAAATACAATAATCTCATTTGAGGAAATGCGGACTACCACCCCCTCAAAGATATGTGATTCGTTAATACCTTATGTGGGATTTATAAAGGATGTGGTTAATGATATTATATATGATATTATACTGTAATTATAATATAACTTTTTATCATTAAGTTTTAATACCATTAAAATAAGAAATAGAAATGAAAGTAGCGTTCATGCGTACGTACGGCTTACCGTCTCCATGAACAGTGCGTTTCATTTCTTACCTCCATATGTTATATACTATTATAAATTATTTAATTTTCTGGATATATAATGCCTTTATATGATACATAAATCATGATTTGAAGTTTTGACGTAAGTAAATCATGATATAAGTAATAATAACATAAAAAACAACAAGTCCAAACACGTACGATAAATAAGATGATTTTACCCAAAACGCTACATTAACATTAATTTACAAAAGAATGGGTAATATAAAGTCATAAGTGAACCATATATGATATAATAACAATGAATATGATTCTTTAATAAGTAAATGACATTATTTAAATCATTATACAGGAGGTTGGGATACGTACAATGCATATCGGACCTAAGGTAAGTGATAATTGTGCAAATCTCATTTTTATCCGAGATTGCTTATTTGTAAGTATTTTGTCGGGTTATTTCAATCATCCATGTCCATGTTTTATAAAAGTTTTTTCATGTATCTTGAAAGTCCTTTTTTCCCATTCGACTTTTACCACATGGTATGGAAGGAATCTTTCTTTTATTTACCCTACAAGGTACTTTTTGACTTTTCCGACAAAAGTACGAGAAGAATGTTTTTTATCCTATACGGCATGAAAGGATTTTTACAGTTTTATACAGCCATATTTTCATAAAGCTTCCTCCAAAATATTTCATGAATATTTTCAAAAAAATATCCTTCTTTTAAAATTGCATGTTGTTTTATGAAAAGAAATTGATTTTGATGAAGAAAGGATATTTTCCACATGAATTCATTTCAAGTGTTTTATCAAAACCATTTTTCATCTAAGATGACATTATTTCATATGTTTCATGTATAGTGTCTCTATGATTTTCATGGTTTCACTTTTATTTTTATGAAATGATATCCATTTATTTTATATGGATTATGTTATTATGGGATGATGTTTATGAAACCCATTTTATTTATTGGGTTATTATGAATGTTGTATGTTTATTTTGTGGCACAAGTAACAATTATATCATTATGAGATGGGTGGGACCTATATCTCCCTCCAATTCATTTGATAAAGATTTATATCTCATGAGATAGACATGGCTAGAACGGTAGGTTAAACCGGTTCAGTAAAACAGGACTGGAATGAGGAGTGAACTCGATTCAGAAAGGGACTTTGTCTACTAAGATGGTCTTGGCATCAATGCCTTGGCTAATATGGAAATCATATCATGTGCTTAATGTTTTACCACAATTACAAGTTTTATTTACAAGCTATTTCATCATGATTGATGTTCTATTTTGATCTATTCCTTACGTACTTCCATGTTTTATGTCATTGAACAAGATTTCTATGTTTAAACTTTATGTACATGTTTTAATGTTCAAATGTATATGGTTTGTTTTATTTTATCCATGCTTACCCTTACTGAGCATTTGAGCTCACCCTTTTTATGTTTTCTTTTCCCCAGCATATAAATAAAGGTTTTATGTAAGAAAAAAAGGTAAGATCATTATGGGAGATGTTGAAGAACTTTCACCACGATTAAAAGATTACGTTCCACGTTTCCAAAGACAGTAAACTATTACAGTCCTTGTGTGTCTTTTTTTGTTATGTACTAAGTATTCCGAAAAAGTAATGTAATGTCCAAGTACGTCAAGCTTCAGGTCTCTACATAAAACCCAAAATTATTACTGATTAAATATATATCTTGCAATTATGTATCTATATCAATAATACTAGATCTAGAAATAATCAAAGCAGGAAGAACATTCCTTTCTTGGATGTGGGATGAAATGAAGAGGAATAGGAAACCAAGTGAAATTGGATTATATTACTATGAGGGTTATATATCTTTGATCTATGATTTGAATTTTTAAAAAGGATGTTTGAAAGGCTTGTAATCCAACTGAGATGTTCTAAAATCGTTTTGGAAGGTCAAGGGTCAAATGGGGGTAGAATTTGGTGTGTTTTGGGGGTTTGGCTGATTTGAAATCGGATTTTTGGTGAATTAAATTCCCGCACATGGTTTTTTAGGTAGTGGAGATTAGTTTACCCTAATGGTGTGCCATAACAATGTGCCTATTTTATAAGGCTGTATGGATATTCAAAATGGTGATAATATTATGATAAAAATTTTGCCAATTGTGTAGTTACCTTCTGTCTATGGGTGTAGGGTTAGCTAGGCTGGGGCAGAAGGGTATATGAAAACATATGTTTACTGTACACTACCATTATCCCTTCCAATTTCTTCAAATTTCACCCCAAAAATATTCATGTCATAACCCAAACAATAAGGTAATAAAATAAGTAAAAACGAAACCTAAAATCTAGCCCGAGTCACCTCCGAATTTTTTTGGATCTTACAATCTCCCCCCCATATAACAACTCCTCCTAGAGTTTCACTCCATAGAATATATTATATTACAATTCCAGAATATTAGTCTAGTGGGCTTGCATATCTACTGACCTATCCCATGATTCCTCTAGAACACGTCCTTATTTCCACTATTCATGAACTATTATCATAACCCTTCCCTAGAACACTTTCACATTTAAATCCAACACACATAATGGATGATCTTAAAAGGATGATTCTATCTAAAGATCAACATCATCCATAGATATCACATGATAAGTGGAGGGGTGATACTAGTGAAGTTGTGATACATGAAAAATATCATTTTTATCACTGGATTTAATAGTATTAGTTAATCAGTATGCCATTAGACCAATTACTTACACAATCTAAAATGGTCCAATAATCATGTGTATGAACATCCATGTCCTCATATCCTATAATGACCCAATCTAGGTGACAAAACAATGAAAATTTGATCACCCTCTATAAACTCTACAGTTCCTAAAAATCTACCATCATACAACATCTATAAACTCTTATCCATATCCATGTGCCTCTAATTCAACTAAACCTTATCTAACATCTCCTATACGATACTTGATCACAACAACTCTGACTTTCCTACCTATATCTATCCCAAATATGATCTTCATATCCAACCATTATGATCCTCACATTGTGCCATTTTTACTTCGTTCTACAAACCGTTTTTATAGGAATTCTCCACCACATATTGGTTCTTCTCCCAAGACCCACTGAAGTATAGGAAACAATCCTAAAACATATCCCCAAGAGCTTTTATAGTATGCTACAACTAGCCATCTATCTGTGGGTGGAATTCCATACTCAGAAAAACCTATGTAACCAGATCCTTCTTTAATCCCTTATAGAAGCACAAAGTAAAACTTGGGTCATGGTCTGACATAATAGTTAGTGTCCCCCATGAAAAAAATCTATCTCCCGATCAAAAAAGAATCCCAAATTCTCTTTTAAGAAGCACTCATGTAATGGAACGAAATTTACTACCTTAATCAGTTTATCCACAATAACCCAAATAAATTCATTTTTTAGAGGTGTCCTTGGGAGACCCACCATAATTTGAACATTACCATCATCCCAGTTCCATTAATAAATATGAAATGTCAACAACAAATCTCGAAGTTGTTGATTCTCTCCCTTCACCTACTGAAATGTCTAACAACATGTCACAAACTATTCTATCTTCTTTTTCATGTCTGACCACCTAAAAAATCTTCGTATGTCATTGTTTATTTTGTTAACAACTAGATGTATCAACCACAACATTGAATGAAATACCCACATCAACCCCTCTATCATTATCATAGGCACAAAAACTCAATTCATAACATAGATAATCTCACCCTCATCTATCTACCAGTCTGAAGGTCTCTCCCTACCTTTTAAGATTTCCCTCAAGGACAAAAAATCTGGATCCTCATACTACCTATCCATTATAAATCTAAAAATTGTACAGTCCAATTAAATTGAAACTATATTTCTCTTATCCTATTTCACCTAAACATCTACATGCTTCTCAACTATTATATTCATCAACATCATCTTAGCACTAGACTCTTGAATAGCCTGAGTCTGAGTTGTTTTACTTCAATCCTCAACCAC
Source organism: Viscum album (assembly GCA_963277665.1). Lineage (NCBI taxonomy): Eukaryota > Viridiplantae > Streptophyta > Magnoliopsida > Santalales > Viscaceae > Viscum > Viscum album. Next base: position 20,222,863 of record OY728120.1, on the reverse strand, counting down.
ACTATTTCTATTCCTAGGAGTATATTCTAGTCAAAATAAAATATCTACATATACTAAAAGCTTTTATGATACTGAATATTCAAATATCAATACAAGAAACAAATAACATAATCTATTTTGGTCAGAAAACCCCTCAAACATCTCATCCAACAAATAGTGCATCCAAAAAATTAATGCATAAACCACGACATCCAACCCTATGACTTGTGTATGGTGATTCTATTCTTGAGGACAAAACGAATTTCTTCAATATGCCAAAACATGTTATCCTTTCATAAAAACTACTCCAATACCAATTCCAATAGCATCAAAAAATTGTGTACTCCTCCCTTGGATCATGTTGGATCAAGATCAATGTCGATTTCATGTTCTTCTTCAACTCCTATAAAGAAAATTAAAATCCTTCTGATCATTAAAACATAATACCCATTGTTTTAAATCCCTAATAAAGTGTTTTAAATTAGTATATTTCCATCATTTTTCTCTGATAATAATCATCTAATCCCATAAAGACATGGGTATAAAAAACATTCTTGGGATGCTCCTCTGAAACAACAACATGAACCTTATTTTGTTCCACTAAGACATCTTCCTCTGAGATGATGTGTCCCAATAATTTTACCAAGTATATAAAAAAATTTATATATTGACTTATACCTAATTTTCACCTAGTGTACTCAAAATGAGGTTATGGTGTTTGGGATTTTCATCATGAGTCTTAGAGTACATCAAGATGTTATTCAAATACACTTACAAAAACTTATCTATGTACTGATGGAGGGTTTTTTTCATCAATGAAAAAAACATTATTTTTATATTCCATAACCCAAATGTAATTAAAATGACCTCATATATTCCATACCTTCTTCTAAATGAAGTCCTCAGTATATACAAATATTGAACACTCTTGTAATGATACCATAATCTCAAGACAATGTTAGAAAAGACACAATCCCCTATATATTGTTCCAAATGATTATCAATTCCCATAGGAGGATATTGGGATTTCAATATCATATTGTTCAACATTTATTATTTTAAAAACATGTGCAAAATCCATTCAACTTTATTTTCAAACAACTCTTGTGATCCCCATAGTGACATACACAGAAGGATAAAACCCATTTACATCAACTCATGAATCTTCATATTGAGCACTTAATTCTATTTAATTGACATTACATATTGTGGAACATAAAATGGTTCACCTCTTTGAATGGGCTCAATTGTAATAACCACATTTCACTTAGGTGTAAGACTTAATATGTCTTTAGAAAACACATCTAAAATAAATTCCATTATAAGTGAAAACACATAATGTTTCACACCCCTTTATTATAGAATTATAATATTAAACTTGTCTATGGGATCCCATATGTGCTGAGTAATTTGACGTGTTTGGCTTTCCTAGATTTCCAACTCTCCATGGTGAATTCACTTGTAACCCATAGGAGATGTAAACAACACCCTCCTGTGGTAAAATTCAATAAGGCTTGATACATTACAAACTTATCAATACAATGAATTTGGTTAGAAACTAAAATAAAAAATAATATATACGTCCCATAGAAAATGATACGTGCCATAATTGAGTGAACATCCCTTGCACAAGAAGATTTCTGAAGACCTCACTCCCAGTAGTGTATTTTTCATCAACACCCCACTCACGAACTCCACTGCCATGCTCAAACCATATACATGTTATCTAGAAATAATTTAATTAGAGGCACCAGAATCATATAATTAACTAGATAGTGTAGATGTTATAATAATATTACCTCTCGCATTTAATGTTAATGACATTCTATACACAAGTGGAGGCTGCACCGCATGAATCTATACTGCCCCAATTTCCTATGATGTAGTCTAACTCCACTATGTTGCACCAATTTTTTCATATGAGCACTCATTCCCAGATTTAAAATGTATAATTCATCAACCACCATGGTTAATTAAACACCAACATTCATCCAGATAAGCAGTATAAGGTTCGCATCCTACAATATGATTCTTCTTAACTACCCCGTTATTATGTATCAATCACGATTTCCTACATAACTTCTATACATTTAACTTCTTAATTAAATATGTAAAATCCATGGGTGGTCGGGGATAGTGACTATTATAGTGTCCTAGCCTCCCACACTGGTAGAAAATCCATGGGAGAAGGCCCTATATAACTTTTATTTCCACTTGGCCACTCTGTTTTTTGTAGTACTAGATGATTTCTTCATAATGACGCTTCCTATTCTTTGAAAATTTTTCATCTTTATAATCTAGAAGAAACCATCATTAAATCACTTGGAAGCCTCCTTTAGGATCCCCCATCTATGAGAGCATGATTCACCACTTCTGAAATCCTCTTACACCTAATAATGTTCACCTTGGAAATAATTTCAAACTTAATTCCCTCAGAAAATCGTATTTATGAAGTAGCCTCATCCTTGTCCAATGCATGATAAAAGATCCAAAATTTTATAATGAATTTAGAGTAGTCCATTGTTTAAATAATCCGTTGAGAAATACTCCATTGAGAAATACTCATAAACATTTATGCTCTCTCTTGCCTCAACATATCACGAATAAGATCACCAAGAACCTCCCAAATAATTCCATAAATAACATACCCTCAGCATGCCCAATCAGAGCCTAAATGTCCCACTGAAACATCAAAGATGATCATAGATAATATGTATACTTCTTGAATATCTTCTTAGAAAGAGTATACATGTTGTAGATTATAGTTTGGAGAGAATCAATCCAGAACTCATCTCCCTCAAGTCTACCCACTCCAGCAAAATTCAGAGGGTGATTCCACTTAAAATATTTTCCCAAGTCAGACATGATCTTCTCATACTGCCTTTGGTATCATTACATGAATTTAATTATCCATTTAATTTTTTCTTCATACTTCTCTCCAACATCCATACATAACACTATCAGTTATTCGATTTCCCCTATTGGAGGATCATCCCTAGCCATGTCCTCGTGTCGGCCTCTCAACAACCATCGTAGTGGAGGCATAACTCCACCAGAAGAACACACACCATAGGATATTGTTATCAACATTAACACATTTATGAGAAGACACAATAAGGCAAAAGAATATTTTTTCCCTAAAACCCAGCCAACTGTCAACATCAAGGTTCTATCACTACCACTAATCATCCAATATGTTGGTCATTTTTAACAAAGGGTAATTCATTTTTATTATTCATATCTTTTATTTGGACCCCAAATTATCCGCATCAAGAATCATTTTACCACATAATATTTTATATTTGGAACCATTTTCAGTTTAATTCCACCAACAGGGGAAAATATCATTTTTAATAACATAACCAAAAAACATTTTATGTGACTGCCTAAAATGATGAATGTCACAAAATAATCATAATATCATATTATGATGCATGAAAACCCAGCTATCATTAAATATCAGGCCATGAGTCAATTCTTATAAAATATCAAAATAGATAATCATAGAACACCCAAACATTGTACCTTTGGAGAAATATTATTCAAATGTAACAGAAATAGTAATAATAATAATCCATCTTTAGGAACGTGTGTTCTCCCCCATACAAGAAATATTCACAACCATGCCATAGCTCATTAAAATACCTAAATAATCCTAGTATTTTGTATACCCTTCCAAAATAATATGAGAAAATGAAAATGAAACAAAATCGGCTCTAATACCAATTTTTAATGTTCTAGACCATGTGTCACACACTGGTGCTCATAGTCGGTCCACTATGTCAGATCAAGAACTCCTCGAATGCTGAACGATTTTGACTAGTAGTGTGGGACTATTACCAATAATGGGGAGAATATAGCCTATTTTTCAGCAGATTAATACACCTACGGAAATAAATACACAATTATAACTTAATAAAAAAATTATATCATAACCAAAATAATACCAGTATAACAAGATAGTCTATGTGGAATAATATATCATAACTAAATTTTAGATATTCCATTTTAAAATATGTGTCATTTGTGTAAATAAAAATTCTAAAATAGAGACACAATTGACTAGAAAGTAGGTCCCAAACCATATATTGTTCCCTCATCCATGCTATATCCTGATTCTCCTACCTTACATAGGGCCTTTTCCCTTATCCGGTAGTTTAATAATGAAATATATTTTGGTGATTATCATGCAGCCCGAGTTGGTTATGAGTACTACTCAGTAGGCCACAACCAAAGGTATCTAAAACTAAAACCATTCATTAATAGAGTATGTAGTTTTATAAATAAATAATGACCAATAATAAATAAAAAAATACCATATTAACAAATTATTTTTTATTTAACCATGTTAACTCACCAGGATTCAATGACACACAAAACTTAATACCTTTTTTAGCCGACATTAGAGAATAAACAATCCCCATGATATGTGATGCCTTAGAATGTCATGGTTACCATTATATATCTAATATTATGTCTCAAAATTAAATCTATACCATTCTAGATAAAAAATCTCAAATCAATTTTATTGTAACCATTCTTCATTTAATAAATTAATTCAAAAATTGATTAATCATCTCAATCTCCTCAATTAACCCAACAAATAATTAGTCTTCCCAATCTCATAAATTATCTCATCAAATAATTAATAATCTCAATCTCGTTAATTAACCAAAGAATTATTTAAAAATCTAAATTTGATTAAGTAAATCAAAAATTAATTAATTTTTTCATTATTATTTACTAACTAGACAATTAATTAATCATCTGAAAAAAATTAATTTACTCAATAATTAATTATTCGTCTCAATATTTTATATTAACAAAAAAATTAATTAATTACATCTAATTAATTAATAATTCAAAAATTTATTCATCATATCAATTCTCTTAATTAATTTTCATGTTAATTAATCATAATCTACCGTCCCAATAATTGAATAATTAAATCATCAATTAATCATTCAATTCCCCATATCATTATCATATAAATAATAAATTAATTAGTTTTTCCAAATTCACATTATTAGGATCCTATAATTAATTACCTAATTAATTATTTCGATTTCAGAGTCCCAATAACTCAATAATTAATCTAAAAATTAATTAACCCTACTAAAAAATCCCATTATTAATTAAAAACCCCAATAACAATATTAAGTAATTGACCTTGTTAATTAATTTAATTTAGGAGTTTCCAATTTTTAAAAAACCCTAGTAATTATACAGTTACCTAGATGAAATATAAATCATGACTATGAGATCTGAATAATAGACCATTGACTTTAATTTGATGACAAACAATCAACCAATGTAAATCCAAAAAATTTCAGTATCACAATGACATAGAATGAGATCTGAATAAAAAACCCTTTAACCTTGAGTGAATGAACATTATCCATTAATTAATGATCTATATCTATAATCATAGATTTATATATAATAAAAAAAAGGAAGAACATACCTTTAAAAGATGTGATAATAATAGAGGAGGATTGGGGAACCGTGCAAGATGGGATTATCCTTCCAAGAGGGATTCAGATCTTCGATCCAACTATTGAATAATTAAAAACAGTGATCGGGAAGGTTTGAAATCCATCCACGAGGCTCTAAAGTCTGAAATGAATATATACAGTTGAATGGGTGTTGAATATGTTGAGTATTGGTGGTTCATGTTATTTTTAATCTAATTTTCTGATGAATTAAATTCCCTTTCTTGGTTTACTGGTTATAGGTGAACTATTTCCTCTAGTAGTGTGCCTTAACTGTGTGCCTCTTTTATAAGGATGCACATTTACCCCTAAGAGGGTTCACAATTTAAAAAACCATACATGAACCATGAAAATACCCTCTATACAGGGTTTCAGGGTTAGCCGGGTTGGGGCACACGGTTATAGAAAACTATACACCAACTGTGCACTTCCATTCTCCCTTCAATGTTTCTCATATATCACCAAAAAATACTTCATGTTGTAACCCAAACTCAAAAGTAATAAAACATAGACAAAATTGTACCTTAAATGAATCCAGACCCATCTCCAGATAAGGTTAAGAACTTATTGGGATCATCCTGGATCACGTGTGGGGGAAAGTGGAAAGAAATAGGGGTTCTCCCATTATGTCTTATGGGGGAAAACAGTTTGTTCACCCTATAAAGGGTTTCATGTTTTGGCCGCACAGTTTTCCCATCCAAGCACCAACCATGCCATTAACACTATCATGTTCCCTCCACCATCCATGGTTATAGTGCATTGTTTAACATACCAAGTTCCTATTTTGTTCCTTTAGTCTTTGAGGCACACACCATCTCAAATGGTTCAACACATGATTAGGCAATCCTTATCTCAATCATCCATCAGGTTTGTAGAAAATTGAAGAACCATAGTATGGTTTACTCTTTCATATCCATCATTTTTTCAAATTGTTTTCCTATTGAAATGTATTGCATGGTTAGGCCACATTGTTATAATTAAAAATGTATCAACAATGTTGCAAAATCTTTACCTTTAAAAAACATTGATTTTGGGCCCCAAACATCTGATAAAATCTGGAAACCTATGATTTACTAACCAATCCTCATTCCACCCATAAAAACATTATTTTGACGTTTTCTATCCTTTGAATTCCAATTCGTAAGTTATTATCCTTATTTGACCCATACAGTAATAATAAATTCAATATCCTGTAGAGAGTTCTATCATGCAAAAACAAAGGATTATACAAATCAACTTTCTATAAAATAGTAATCTCTAGAGTTCATATTAATGTACCTCCAAAACACAAGAAGTCCTAAATTGATTTGAAATAGGTGGAAATATATTGATACCCTTGGATACATACTTATTTGGTTGCCAATGGAACACCCTCATTCATATATGGATTCCCTAGCATGTAGCTTTATTATGGAAACCAATCTCTTATTGAGATTTGGGAATGATTCATTGCCATATCATAAATATAAAAGGGAGTCACATTATAGTAAATAATTCCCCATAAAAGGTTGGGATGATCCCAAACTCATATCCTCTAGGACAATGTGTGTTCCTATGTGTTTTTTGTATTGAAACACCAATGATCATCTACCATTAGAATGAAAGTCAGTTTTTGTTAGGAATTTGTGTAAAATTTGATGTTTCTATCCAAAAAAAAAATTATGATTCTCAAATGAAATAATGTAATAATAAAATAGCATAGTTATCATTATCATAAAAAATAATGTTTCCCAAACCTAGATACACCATACTGTTTCATTATAAAAATGGAAAACATAAAATTCATCTTTGAATAATAAAATATAATAGGGTTTTCCAATAAATGTGACATTTTCAAAAATCCAACAAATGAAAAAATTCCAAACCAACAAAAATAATGAACAATTTTGTTACCCATTCATATCTAATAGAGAATATTTAATAATTTTGATGGTTCAAAAATTATAGACATTGTTCATTATTTTACCTGTGATTATAGAAACTGTTCTCACACACATCTCCTTAACCCAATATCATTCCATCATTAAAAAACCTTGTTAAACTTCACCTGTTACATCATCCTCTATGTGTTGTAAAACAATGTCACTATCTTTATGCCTTCAACATCAGGTAGTGAATGTAATGGTCAGTTAATTCCATTGATACGGTATTATCTCCAAACATAAGGCCACATGTAGGAGTCTCTAGGAACATAATCCCACAATACAACCTTTTTCAGGGAATAATATAATGAAACTGGTGACACGTATCACTATGACATTTGGCATCTGTTTGTTATCTTCGAAGTGAAACCATCAATGTATTCCGTACATATGAATGGAAGTTAAAGGGGTTATCAAAGACTCAATCACAATTCATTAAAATCCTAGTTTGACTCATGTCAATAGGAACCAACATCCCCAACATTCTAAAATCCTTTAGTCGCCTACTGATGGCACAACCCAACTGGTCACAACCAAAGACACTCATACCTAGTTACCAAGGGGTTTTCATCTATTGTGGAATATTGCAAGTTAACTATTCTGAGCCAATATCCATTCATCCCCCAATGATTCTTGCTAGAATATTCTATAAATATCCATTGAACATGACCATATTCAAGCTCTATGAACCAACAATGCATTTATATCCCTGTAACAAGCATTTATCAAGATCATATCCCCACCCCCATTCAAGAATAGCATCTACACATTATGATGGTACTTAGAGTATAGGATTGTGATTATATCCCCTATTCAATCAAAGAAGTATTCTTGTATATCATGGATAACATGAATGTGTAAGTCTGTGTTCCATCAAATATGTTACTGAAATGGAAATAAAATCTATAAATAGTAGATGAACTCTTCCAACATATACTATTGCTACTAAAATTACAAGGATATGCACAAATTCATATCCTAATTTCTATAGAATTATATCAACATGATCAACGCGAACATGTGGCTACTCTAGAGCTTGGGCATATTATTACCCCATCCAAGAGGATTATTGTTATATTCTGATAATGGAAGAGGATGTGATGGGGATCCTATCACCATTCCATCTAGGGTCAACAAATGTAGTATATTAATCACTTCATGAAACGTTATAATTCAAATTGAACAAAGCTAGTGGAATATTCCATGGTCCAACCAAGATTCGTCACATATCCCCACCGCAATTTTGCTCAGTCACCATAGATTTGAAATAACCTCATGGTAGGCTCATCTCCCAACTAATGAAGTTACTCAAATATTCTAGAATTATGTAGGAGTTTGGATCATATCCCTAGTCCCACTAATGAACTTATGAACTGGCATTATTTATAGGATCTACAAGTGGAGGTCCATATGCCTTCTGTTATTCTGGTGGTATTTCGGCATATCCATATATGGAATGCATATTAGAACAATTATTATATATTTATTTCTACTAGTAATGCAAAGAATATTTCTACAACCACCCAAAGGCAGACATATATCGCCTTCAAAAATAAAAGAGATCACTCGCATACTCAAGAAGATTCTCAGCAATGGGATCATGTGCCCACAGTGGTGGATTATCATAAACATATTTTTGATACCATCATGATATAGGTTCATATTTCATCTCAATGCCAAAATCTAGGTCAGAATATTTTATCCATGATGCATGATAAGGATCATATTCCATCTATATTCAATAGTAGTTTCCCCAATGATGTTTGACATGTGTTTGCAACACCTAGAGGGTAATATAAAACATCATCTAATGAAAAATATTATATATACAATGGTATTCCTCCAAATGGTAGTATAGAGATAGATAATGGGATGTTTATTGTAGACATCCACTATGGTCAACCTCCAAATAGTAATAACTCGTTCGGAAAAGGGAATCCTCCCCATCTCCATACACCATGATAAAAAGATTCGCTCAAAACACCATGGTTAAAAACATATAATGACCCATCAAATATCAGCAACACCTCACCATAGTCAGCAAGAAACCCAAAAAGTGACCTCTATGGTTTGAATAGGTGGATAAATATTCCCATGATGAAGAATGGACTGACATGTCTATATAGAAGGAGTATTATAGAAACAGCCATCCCACTATCTTTTGGGCCATATCTAATCTAGATTATGATGTCCAGGATGATAGAAACTACTGGAGTGTTCTTTATTTATTCTACAATTCTTGGTATGCCCTTAAAATGTAAATGGATAGACACCACGTTATCATAGAAATGAGGGTCACCCTAAATTCCAAAAAACACATTCCTATCAGTTATAAATGGATTTTATCACTATTACCAGAGACCCAATATAGAAAAGGACTTTTAAATGTTTACAACATGCCTTCTTACATTGTTTTGAGACTCCCTGATAATTAATCATTGAGCCCCCATCATACATCTGTATCCATATATGTTGTCATTTTTGGTTGTTTCACTTCATTCCATCTGGAAAATATAGAATCTCTCTAGATGAAGTATCGAACAATGTCATATTCACTAGAGAGATCAAGATATAGAAAATGATGCGGTCTAGTTGGTAAATCTAAAGAATCTAATCCACACAGAGAACATAAAGTCTCTATAGACAGATAGAGGGGGCCACACGAAGGATCTGAAGCTGGGCTACTCAATAAAAGGGGAACAAATCTCAAAAATGAAATTTAATGTAATAGAATACATGATAGAATCCCGTAGTTAGTGTCTCCAATCATAATTATCATGTATAATCATCCAATGTATGAATGAGATTTTTAAAAATTATGAAAATCGTGAAGGTATCAACCATCACAGATGTCCAAGAGAAAACATATCGCATAGGGATGGATGCATTTTTACCACCGCATCCTCCCCCAGGGTCATCAAGCCCTAAGCGATTTCTAATTAAATCAATGGATGAATCCAATAAACCCCATCCAATAGGGTTTGGGGTAATTATATCTAAATTTCCTATATAGGAATCATTGAATCCTCAACAAGTGCATCATACAGTTCCTAATATGGATCTAAATCAACCCCATTCCACAATTATAGTTTCTTTAATATCATAATAATATCAATGGAAATTAGACTTTTCTATGATATGAGGTAAATACCAATTGACTAAATCCTTTCCATTCCTAACACCACGATACATAACCTGTTAATTTGGGGCCCACTCAGAATGCTTGTTTGTAAACTCCCTCAAGGACACTATTAACTAGCATGGCCATGATGAACATTTTTAAAGTTAATATTGACTCGAAAAGGTCATATTTCATGACTTCCCAATAAGAAAAAATTACAAAAGTTGTACCCCCCATGAAACTCTCAATGGGGGAAGAAGTATTACATAGTTTACCCACTATTTTTGTAGTGTATGGTGACTATAGTCACACGATATGCCTTTTTAAATGTCACCACCATCAACATAAAAAATAATGGTAATAAATACCCAAATTTGTAGGGTTTAATTGTTTAATAATTTCCCCAATATGTGGTTCATATTGATGAAAACATTGAGTCAGTGTGTATACAGAATTAGAGGAGGAACCAAAACTGGAACCCTAGAATGATCAGTCACCACCTCCTAAGTGGAATCCCACCCAGTATAAAGGAAAATGAGTGGATACATCCCAGTTATCAACTAAAAAGGATGAAATACACTCCATGTTTGAGTTACATGATAAATATCATAATGAAATAAACAACCTAAAATAGCTCAATGGGGAATTACTCTGGGTAAATATCCCAATATGGTTTCACCTTCTAGTGGAAACATAATTCCCTCCACCTACCCATAATGAGTGGGATAATACTCCTATAAGTCTGGAATTAGAGAATCAGGATTTTTTTAGATATAGGTACCTAGTTAACATAAATGGGGAATTTTAGGTTGATTTTGAATTTCATCCATTATGGTGATGGCCTCTCCCTTTCTAGAGTAATCATTCGGCCCTGGCATTGATCAAAAAATTAGTATGATATGAACAAGAACAACTGCATCATGTCTCCTCCACTCCCATTGCATAGGAGGTGATACATACAGTAGTAACTCCAGAAACACTCTACACTATCCTGTCCCTAGCTACACAATTTTAAGCAATAGTGGGATGACACTTCCTTGTGTATCCTGAAAATAATTCATAACCCGAAAGAGTAAATAGTGATTCCCCGATATCCAATTTTTATAATATAATATTTATAACCTTATATGGAACAAGGGATTTAGAATAATATCTCACACATTTTATTTCATAGTGTGGGTCTTTAATGAAACCATGAGAACATAAGCATGTGAAAAAACTATTATTCTTTGTGTAGAAAATGGTTTGTATAGCCTTCGTTCGGTACACTACCCTTCCAAAATGATCCTATAAATGTTGGTTTGACATTCTTTATCAATTACATTTTCTATTCTGCTCTACACTATGGAATACAATGATGTATAACCTCAACAAATTTCAAGTTGTGTAAAAAATTGATGGTCTCTAATTTAATTCCCAGATGGATGGTTATGACATACTCACTCAGCATTCTACTATGGAAGGAGAAATTATTAGAAATCTGTGTCTAAAATATTTGAGACAAATTGAAAATAAGATTGATCCTCATGAAATACCCAGGTGTAATCAGTGCGGTAGAAAAAATGGAAAAATACCTATAATATGATATTCTGAGAACTCTATATAAATCACATATTACGTCGATAAGGGATGGGAAAATTACTAATAGAGAAAATACTTCCTCTATCACTCTTAAATAAGTGATATCTCCCACTGGAGCATCGATTCTGACCCCATATCACTCAATGCCTCTTGGTGAGAGGTTGTTGCTATAAAACAACCCTCGATCCTAAGTAAAAAAGAGATCGGGTTTTTTCATGATTTCAAGAATGCAAGAACCAATTATGTTCCATTTGAAATGGATATGTTCCTGGTAATTTTCATTACATCCATGTAAAATAACATCAAGTAGACACTGAATCCCAATAATCCCAAATATGTTATCCTTAAAGAATACTCTAATTAGTCCATCTTCCATAGTAGGCTATGTCCCACCATCCATGCTTTCTTTTACTTCCAGACATCACCTAATTTATGGTTGATTTTGGAAAAGTGATAATGTTAAATTTTTTAGTGTAGATAACCGGTGTGAAATACACCCAACAAGATAAATAGATTGACTAGAAATAAAAAATGGTGAGGCTTGAACAAAAGATAGATAACTAAATGAATTCGTATAATATTAACTAATCTCACAGAAAATATCAAAGTACATATTCATAAACTAGTTACAATCCCATAAACTAAGTAGATTTCATTTAATATTCTTATCAAAATTGTATTTAATCCTCAAATATAAAAAAATAAATGTGAAAATGAGTCAAATCCAACTCTCACACTGGCTCGAAATCATTCATATTTCATTACTCAACATCTGGAGTGTGGGGACCACCCAACAAAATGGAATACATATTGATGAGGGGATTGTTTTTATTATGTCAATGTAATTTACCTAGTTGAACATTTATTTTATGATGAACATGATCATGAATATGTGTTCCTTGTAGCTGATAGGGGAGTTGGAGGCCTAGGCCACATAAGAAGAGGGTACTGGGGTTGGTATGGAGATTGATGAACCTATTATTCTGTTCATATCACAACATAATCCTTATATATTTCTGATACCATTGGATGGGTGCTCCACCTATCCCAACTGTATCACAAATATTCATTATGTTCTATTAGTGTTGATTTGATCCAAGTCATTTTAAAAAACCAACTGGTGGTGTTGCAACTGTCTACTTATCCCAAATGAAGGGGTAGGCTAGCACCACCCACCCATTAGCAATGGATTCTCCCCCGACCTATATCAATGAATAGAAGATGTCTAACTTAGAAATTTTTTCATAATATAAATGATATGTAGAAACCCCCCTTTTAAAAAAATTACAACGATAATATTATAAAAGTAAGAAATTATTTCACTGAAAACTGTCAATCTTGAAAGCTATCCATTTATAAATTGATCATAAAGAGGAATTTATTATGGCACTCCATAAATTTTTTTTCAAAAAAGCATGAAAAATTTATTTTTACCATAAATATATAACTCTATAAGAATATCATATAACCATCTCATTCATAAAACTATATTTGGATGAATCTATCAAAGGACATATCAAACCACAATATGTTTTAGAAAATCATGATTATGTATATATATATAGGTACTTAGTTGAAAATACTTCCATGATTAACCACATACTAGTTTTTACCCTATGAATTTTAGGATATAGTGAGGAATATTTCTCTTCAAGAAATATAATATTCCAATGGTATAAAAAATGTGAGAAATTTCCCCTCAAGAAGCTTAATCTTAATACATAGTTAAACAACAAAATTTCTAATACTAATTTCAGGGTTATCTAGTAAGACACTAAATAAAATGACCTAATAAAAGGACCTTAGATTCATATCAATGTTGTGGTACCATCAATGTTATATAAAAATTTTTAATACCTCATTAATGGAATGGTCGACATACTACATGGTGGCAATCCCCCCTTGAAAACCCTTTAATTTATATATGTCATGTTAAGTTTCATTAAAAGGGAAGTAAAATAACCAATTATGGGGGTTGAAATGAATTTTTATACTTATAATGTATTGGTAAAAAACCCTGAAATTCATTGTAGTGTGATTGGTTATTATTATGTACTGGACATAAACAAGATCAGGGAAATATACTTAATCCTAGTAAGTTGTTGTTAACCAAAATACTCACCGGAAATTGACAACGTGAAACTGTTTATATAATTTCAAAGAGGATTTTCAAAGGATATCTAGCATAATAACCCATTATGATCCAAAAATCCCCTTATACCATTATCAAAAAATGAGAATTCACACAAAACATTCCCCACAACTCGGGTTGACCGTTGCTCTCCATCCACCAGTAGCGTCATAAAAAAATCATGTATCCCCAGAGTACCCCCAAAACGACCATAGAAGATCATGATGTTAATTTCTATACTTGTGTCCTCTATTACCTTGAAAATTCATTATATTTTCATGAATTATCCACATTCATGAAGATACCCATAGAGACACAAATATTTAATTGGAAGAGAATGACATCAAAAATTCTCCTCATGCATTTGATGAAGGAATATCCACCACCATTGATGAGATCTGGTAGGTGGATATTGGAAATCAAGAAGACACATAGCCTAAATTGATTAGTGCTTCCATTCCACTTTATGAACAATGGATTTATTTTTCCTTTCTAAAGTAGAATTGATATCTATTCTCTTATTATTATTCTTAAGTTCCATGTCCAAAAATTGATATGGCTATTCATCATCTAGGATTTCCAGATAAAAAATAAGATTTCAAGTCAGAATCCATGAGGATAAAACCCTCTCATGCTTCCAATTTAGTGTTTATTGTATAAAATATGATCAAATTTATCTTTGTTCGAGAGGATCAATACAAAAAATTGATTGAAAACACCATCCCCATCAAAATGAAGAATGGAATTATTTGGGTCAACATCGATTTTGAATACCATAATTGACACTAAACAATGTTTTATTTCTATGTACTAATCACTAAACTATTGATTTATGTAATTGATATCTTCCAAACCCATTACTTTATGGATGGGTATTTAGGATATAAAAAAACAAGGAGTCCATTGAGGATGAGGAATTCACTTCCTTCAGAGAGCCTCAATGTATATTTTTTCTACAAGGTCATGCATTTCAGCGTAAGGATAATTCTAACCAGTCATTAATTCTATATGAAAAATATCATTAAACAAATATTGGGGTGAATCATAGAGTGTTTCATCGATGACCTATCAGTTAAATTCTGAAAGAATAATTATCACCTCACTAATATTTAAAAAATATTTGATAAATTTAAGTATCATAGTTTGAATATGAATTCAATGATGTGTGACTTTGGGGGTAACATCAGTTAAATTCATTGTATTTCTATTATTCCACATATGAATAGTGTTTGATCTATAAATTTCTAGTGTAATCCTAGAAATCCCACATTCCCAAAATCTTAATGAACTGAGAGGGATCCAAATGAATCATGGCTAAATATTTTGTTCCGTAATTATCATAGATGGAAAATACCTCCCGATAACTATGTTAATAAAAATGGAATCATATAGATAAAGTATGAGGGCTTCCAAGAATATTTTTAGAAACTTATGTGGTAGATACTACAACCATCAATCATAATACCACTAGTATAAGTGATCCAATTTATCTTATACAACGACGCTATGGAATAATTTTTTAGGGTTCTTGCATTGATAAATGTTGCAAGGAATGAAAAAAGTCACTACATTATCATCCAAAAAATTCTATATTTTAATCCCCAACAAAATTGTATTGATAAGAACTGTTTGGAACTCTTCTTCATAGTGAAAAGGTTGAGTCATTACCTGGAGCATCGTTAAGTTCACCTAGTCATTTAAATCAACACACTAAAGTATATTCTTTTCCACTCGATGTTAACTAGTTTTTTTCCTGATGGGAAGTCAATCATTAACATTATGAAATTCAATTTGTGTCACATTTGAAAATGAAAGGGTATGTGATGGTTGATTTCCACATAGAACATCCATCCCTAGAAATCCCCCCATTAGACACTGAATAATAGATAGATTTGTTTTCAATTCCAATGACACTCCCTAAACATGGGATTTTTATTTTTCAGTTCCTTATAATTAGTAAAAGTTATATGGATGGAAAACCCAAATTTGAACCATGTTGGTTTAAGGATTGTGTTTTCCTTCCCAAACATGGAAATTCTTCTTTATAGCTTCCTTTTATATAAGGGATACATTAATAATGAGGATGAATACCATGATCTTATTATAGGAATAGATTTTTCATTGGAGTTATAGATACATTATTCGAATATCGATGATGATTATAAGATATTGCTCAAATTGATCAAGGATTAATATTTCCTAAAGAAGGAAGATACTGATCCTTTTCACTGGTTACGTGAGAGAGTTAATATAAGAATTCCCTTTTTACCCTACACTGCATCACATCCCTTGATCACAAAATGACCATTCTGATGGATAGGCTAACATAGATATAGTCCTAGTCAATCCCAACCTGGATAATGTAGGCTTTCAAATAACTGACCAAAGGCCGGTCATACCTATCACCATCTAGTACAACGGATGAAAATAATCAAATTAACGTTGTCCAAGAGAATTATGAGTTTACATCTTCCTCTAGATGGAAGGATCCATTAATATATAACCTCTAAAATGTGATCCTCTCATTTGATCAAGACAATTGGTTACATATTCATCATCGATAAGTGAGCATAACCCACCATAATGGGTGGAATGAGTAGAAACCCTTCAAATAATGAGGCTTCTATGAATTCCTCATTGGATGCATTGAAGGTGAAACTCCCACTATTATTAAGTATGTCCCTAGAGGATCATTTGGGGCCCAACAGTCTAGAACTAGGCTCTCCCACAAAATACAAAGACTAGTTTACTAATTGTGTACAATTATATTGGACTATAATAAATTTCTTTTGATGTGTCAAACATTTCAAATTCATGGAAAATCAATATGCCATCCCCCATAATTTATAAATGCTATTAAAAAATTGTTAATGTTTTTCTTATGGGGAATAGATATTTTTGTTACATATACCACAACTATATCTAAGCAGTTTATGTACATACATAATACTTCTAAATTCATTTCCTAATGGGATAAGACCATACCCATCAAGGTAATTGGGATGAATAATATCATCAATTATGTGATGCCCAATATTACCACCATATTTGGTGTCCCTCACATGATGTTGACATAAAATGGAAGTAATTTATACTCTTCCAATTTCATGAAGTGGTATCAGGAGTATAACATTGAGTCCCACCATTTATCTCACTATCATGCAATGTAAAAGGGGTAAATAGTGTCATTCAATAAGAATCTATAAAATATCCTCCACAAATGTTTTACAAAGGCATGATTTTTTTGGATAATATCCTGTATGATTTGTGGGATTATTATACCATATCTTGAATTACCAACTAAGAAATCCTATATTTAATGGTATATGTAATAATGGTAGTGTTACCAATAAAATTCTTCTAAACTTCACTCTGAATAGATATCATTTCATAAATCTAAAATGATTTATTTTCATTGATGTTATACGATTAGTTAGAATGACTCTACAAGAAATGGATGTGAAAACTCCACAACCTAAAATCCATTAAAAATAAAATAACATGAGGCTTTAAATAAAATGTTCTCCTCTACTAGTTCCACCAAGGATAATTGGAATTGTTTCTTATAAATCCCATGATTCAGGGTGAGAAACACTCTAAACCAAAACCTAATTTGGATGGTCCTTACATCATACACTGTTTTTACATTAACATGGAAAAATCTAAGGCCATAATAGATGGGTAATATATTACACCCCAAAACAATGAGGTTATTCATAATAAAAACATTTCACATATTCCACCATGGGAAAATTAGTCTAAAAATTGTGACATTAAACAAAAAATCATGTCTATATGTTATAAGTAATAATTTAAACGACACACTATTCAACATCCTTAACATGTGAAGTTAAAAAGAAAAGAAAATTCCATTACATCAAGGAATTAAACTACCAAGAAAAAATCCTTAATGAATGATAATAAAAATCACATAAATAGAATTTTCAGATGACATAAATGTATATTAAAGATATAATTTTCACGTGATGTTAAATATATTGATCTAGTGACACTTTTTGAGACCTAACTCATTTTGTTACACATCAGCTAGATCTATGTAAAAGGATTATAGTGTAGGTGTTTATAAGATCATGACAATTTCAATTTTGTGACCCTCTGTGGGAACAAAGAGTTACTACTAATTAGTAAATTATCCATATATATGTAGACTAAAAACATAATGTGCCTTATCCATATGTGAGTTAGATGTGACTAACAGAGCATATAAAAAACATTGTTTGTCTTGATTTATATCAGTATAGGATATATAGTGTTGTCCATGTCACAAATAGTTCATCTAACTATAATATAAAAATATAAAAATATCCCATGCCCTTCATATGGGACATATCAATGCATGGAGTTTAATATATGTTAATTGTGTGTGGGTTGATTCATATCATTGGCAAACATGTAGTTATGTATGTATCATTCATTTAATGACATGTTTTCAGTTATCATAACATAAAACTATCAAAAAATTTAATAACCATATTTTATGTAGATGAATTCTTGTTTAGGATGGTAAATTACTCCACATATTCCCTATCATTCACTCTTTCCGGGCATAATGGACTACCCAGTTATCTGATGATTCTTAAAGTGATCATGACTCATGTGTCATTAAGGAACCATGAAATCCACAAAAACTATAAAGATTGAGGATCATTATATTCATATATAAGAAATAATATACTAGATTAAATATTTTAAACATCATGAAAATTTCCTTATCAAATGACCTTAAAGTACTTAGAGGAAATAAAAGTCATGTTATGGAAAATAGTAAAACCCATAATGTCTTAGTAGAAAGACTATTAAGTACATTGTGCCCTAGGTGCTGGTAGAAATACCATAAATTTCACAACAACAACTCTCCATGTGAAGCCTAATATTTTTCTTTATTCAATATCTATATATACATTAAATATTTCCAATTTAGAGGTTTTACCTACTCACACTAATCAGAAACCCATAACACTGCGTGAGAACATGGTAGTCTCACCTGATCATGAAATATAAATGATCCTGATTGGTTCCCTGCCTTTTTAAATCCCAGACACCAAGTATCCCATCCCTATGTGAGAGTCATATCCACATTAGGTGATAAAATTTAAGAAATATTATCATCATTATTCATGATACAAAAATATTCATAGTGATGTCTGGATCTGAGATCCTAAGGCCAGCTACAATATAAAAGGAAATAAAATTTATACATCCCTTTATATGAAAAATACTTGTATATCTAATTTTATATAAAATAATGTGTGTAATGATTCCTATTACCAATGTATATTTTGTGATTTCATGATATTAAATCATAGGGTCATCAATAATCAATGACAAAAAAGACCACTTCCTTACATATAGGTTATACCTGCATAGAGGATTCTCATATTAGAACTATAAGTGGCATGATTATCATATTATGAAAAAAAGTGATGCTCAGATCCACTTTTCTAGTTCCAATAATGATTTTTCATCTATCTCAACCATCTGACTCAAAAATATCCAAATCCATGTATATTCTTCATTCCACATTAAAATGTTAACATCCCCATATATTCCATGTGATGCACTCTCGTACGATATAATCGACTGCCTAGTTGTCTCATGTTTCACATGTAGATAAAGACTCATGTGAGATTATGGAACATGGAATTACACTATGACCAATGAGATCGAGGTTAATTATATTCAAATATATGTAACCACATCCTTGTTTAATGATAGTAAATAGCATGACCAAAAAAAAGTATCATAATAGTAAACCGCATGAAAACGTCCAAGTTGCATGATTTTAAACATCATGACAATGAGTTATCACATTGAATAGTTCAACCCCTGATGATAGAAAACTTATGAATATCTTGGTTTATCTCTTATTCTCAAAAATGTGTCCAATACACATCAGAGTATCCCCTATTGGGGTCACACTCTTCTCAGTTAATATTTTATTCTCTAACTACCTTCGTACCTTCCATATCAAAGTCAATTATAACAAATTACTTAAGTTGATATCTGTATATTGGAACCCCATTTACAATAATCTCATGTTATCATTGTTCTCATTATAGTGATTCATTAAAGGGGATTAGCTAAAATAAAGGTACCCCACTAGGATTCATTGGTTAATAATTAATCACCTAGAGCTGGAACCAAGTGGAATGTTAGGTGTTAGAGGGGATACCCCCTAATCTATGAGCTATTATTTGGACTACATAGGATTTGGTCCACTACTATTATTAATGGTAGACCTTCACCCACAATTCTATATATCATATTGTATTATATATTGTTGTGTTGTGATTTAACATTCCTGAAACCCATTTATTCAATAGTATTCTATTTCCTCATTGTTTCCCATCTCTCCATAACACCCATCATAAAAGTAAGATAATAACCTCACATTCTAATACCCATTTACATTAGAGTAAGAAAACCCAATATCCTTGAGTCCTTAAATCCCTTCAGTCACCCCATTTTTTTACCAAAAAATATAATATCCTCTTTTCATACCTAAATCTAAAGATACCTTATGCACATATTCTCTTGGTATTTCATGAACCTCGATCCCCCATGTAAATTTATATAATGGTTTATGATTAATCCCACAATTAATTAAACAATTATCACTACAACATGCATTTTAAGACCTAATTTATCTCACATACTTTTCCTTGTCACATAGTGATGATGAATAACACAACGATTTATGCCTTCAGACAAATTCCCTGAATCTGTACTATAAAATGTACAAAAAATTTATAAGAACTATGGGTGGATTGATTCATATTTACATGGATATCAGTGACTGGTATGGGTGAAATGGGAGGAACCCACCCAGAGGCACACTTGTGTTTCTCTTCCCAACAAACTACAGAGGACGAAACAGGGTATAAAGGATTGGTTTAGGTGGTTACCTGTCTTCAATCAAAACATGAAATTCCTAAAAAAGAGTATCCAAATTTTATAATCTAATCTAGAGGTGGAGTGGGATGCTTTTGTGTTTGTAGAAGTTGTGGGAAAAATGTTTTACTTGGTGGAGGAGCTTCTAAAATAGGATGGATGACTCAAGTTCATTTCCAGGTGAGGTGGTTAAATTAAGACATTAAAAAGAAGGCTTAATTCCACTTGGGAATCAATGAATGAAAGTGTTATCAAATAAAAAACATACTACTTGAGGACGTTTCCTACACAGATAATTGTGACACAATTGGGAGTGTGGCACACTCTTTCTTTAAGGACTATCTAGATGACCCAAATCTGAGAATGTCTAGGGGGTATCCCAGGGGTAATGTAGTGCTATGGTAGATTATTCCCATTTGGGTGACCAATTGGGTTACCGAGGACTTGGAGGTGATCGCATATGCTGAAGATATTCATGCATCCATGTAGATTCTCATCCCAAAGAGTGCACCTAGCCCTGACATTTTTCCAAGATCCTTTTACAGGGGTTGTTGGATGTGGTAATGAGTGACATAACTATTGAAATTTAGGACTACTTCCAAGATGGGTGCCTCCATCATTTGGAAATTATAACTACTATGTTGCACATTCATAATATCAAGGAACCCTCTTCTATGACGCACTATAGGCTAGTGAGTCAATGTAACTTCCCCTATAATATCCTAGTGTGCAAGTTAAACAAGAGGTTGTCCAGTCTCCCACCTGGGTGTATATCAGTTGAAAAGCACAGCTTTGTGAGAGGACTCTTCATCCTGAGTGTGATAACTATATCTCACGATATGATAATTGACATAAATTTCAAAACACATGGATCCAATGTGGCGATTCAACTAGATATGAACAAGGCATATGGAAGGCTGTAATGGGGTTTTAATAATAGATTCCTATTGGGTATCGGGTATTATGACAAGGTAGTGGGCCATTTTTTCTAGATCATTATTTTATTGTGGCGGGAAGTCTCATTCAGAGTGAAGACCCATGGATACTTCCTGGAAATGATATTTCCTTAGTAGGTAGACCTACCATCTCTTATAATATTTATTCATTTACTCGATAATCTCATAATGCTTATAAACAGAGGTATGTCCCAAGGTGTGATGCTCCCTTTCAGGAGAAAGATTAACATTTCAATGGTGTCTCACCTAATGTACCATGGTGATACAATAATCTTCATCAATGAGGGTCAGGGATCTGTTCGTGGGATCAAATAAATTATTGAATAATATTGCTACTGGAGCAAGCAAGTCATCAGTAACTCTAAAAGCAGTATTTACATCTCAAATAAAACCTCTCACATGTGGGTTTCCTCTCTGTGAAACCACCTAGATATACATCACGGCTCTCTTCTAGTGGAGTACATGGGATCACCTATTTTTCTATGAATACTTCAAATCAATGACAATGATCACGTTTTTAGTATAATCACATGCTCCATACTAAATTGGAAGAACTAGTTTTTGTCTTTCATGGGTTGTATAGCTCTGGTGAATAGTGTTATATCTTCCATCCATGTCCATACATTGGCTTCATCGAATTTTCATTAAGGAGTGATCAACTATATTTATAATATCATATGTAGAATTTTATGGGATGCAAAATTTGAAGATACGAGACACTTGGATTCATGGGTAATAATGGTGAGGCCCGTTCAGGAAGGCGGGACTAATGTGAAGTTCCTTTACAGAATGATCCATTGCATAAACACATTTATCTCTTGGGAAATCCTTGGGGATCATTCATTATAGGGAATTTCGATTTATCTTCTCTATAGTGGGAGTGCATAAGATACCAAAAGTTTTGAAAATCCTTTTTGGGAGAATATTTATCCCCAATATCAGACAAATCAATGGATCTCCCGATGGATAGTATGCACATGTGACGTCCTCTTTGGGCATTCAAACTATGAGGGTTCTATTATAGACATTCCTAGGTGCCCAGCACCATTGATCATGGTTATATATGATTTCCAATATCATATGTTCAACAAAGAAATTCTGAATTAGGAACATTAAGCCCTCCTCGAAACAATTGCGTTTAATGACAATCCATACAAATGCGTTTTCACTCATGCTTCTTCGGGGGTCTTCTCCAGAATAGATTTTCACAAGTTGTTCTAGGAGAAAGATAATAAAGACGGGAGGAATTATGTAATGTTGTTCCACATGATTCCAATGAATATTAACATTATTATATGGATTATTAGGTTTTTTTCATTAGCTACAGACGACACCATAAAAATATGGGAATAAGGATGGCTTCACGGTGTTAATGAATCTACAACGGGTGTGAAGAGAGCATAAAAACCTATTTTGTGAGGGGGATTGGGTGAGCATGGTGTGGAATAGCTTTGGAGGTTTTTCGATGCATTCATATCAAGATAATATTGATGTTCCTTTAGTGGAGAGCTAGCTCCATAGTACATCCTGTTTAATGAATGATAGAACGATTCAATCGGTGGTTTTCATTTTAGGATGCTAGAGCTTGTGGCCAGCCAATAACCAAGTGATGTTTGAGGGCTCTATTCATATGGTTTGGTACATCATTGCACAGACATGTTTCCTTCTAATTGATATGGTTATTCTCTCCCAGGACTGGTAGGAGGCCCCTTATTTCAATCTTCTCCAAGTCAGTGGTACCACAGCTCTACCCTCCGTGGTCAAATATTAGCGGAATTTGGAAAGCTAGAAAGCCCCTGGATCTACTTTTAAACTTAACACGGACGGGTCGTGTGCTACGGGGGTGATGAAGGAAATGCGTGGTTAATGGCCTGGGGGTAGGTGGTGAGGGTTTTCACTTCATTCTTTTAAAATGGGACTTCTCTCTTGGTCGAGGACAAGGCCCTGATCATAGAGATATCCCTTTTCATTCATGAGAACATGGAGATAACCCAAAAAGATACCGATTCCATGATTCTCCATAAGTCCATTCTTACTAAAGGATCCCATCATTAGTTAATTGCTTACATCATCCAGAAATGTAGATCCATCCTTGGGAACAATATCCATGATACTCACACTTGGAGTGAGGATAATAAGGTCGCAGATCACAAGGTTTCCTTGGATGTCTAGAGAACTATACTCACTAGTCTCCTACCTAAAAATAGATTGAAACTAGAGTGTGTTAATATGATTAAAGGGGATGCCTTTAGCTTCCACTATTTCAGAACTCCCTAAATCTTGGGGTCTCTTGTTTGTACTATTTGTTTTATTCTTTGAATAACAATTTTATTTGGATGGTTGGATGATTCATTTTTCAACAAGATATGTATTGATGTCTTAATCTCAAATCATAGGCCCGACCATAATAAAAAATATATAAAATATAAATGAACCTCGCCCTACATATGGGTCAGTACAATGTGGGTTATTTTCCTATAAGAACAATGAATGTCTTTATTAATATTACAGTAGGATATAGATTGATTCTTTAATTTCACTTTCAAGATAAGAAAATAATGTTCCAAAACATTATATCTATATCAATATAGAATTATTTTGCACATGGTCAGCATGTGTCTGAGAGTAATAATATCCATTCCATGTGCATGAGAATAATCTATATAGGGAATATTCTATTTTAGATATACATGTGGATTTATTTTTACTATCATATGATATATAGTGATTCATGGTAATTTCATTTCAGTTCAGACCATGAGATCTCATTACTCCCAAACATCTTCCCCTAATGAGACCAAATTTGTGTAGTAATTATCACTAAAATAAAAATGTGAATACCAATTCATATTCCCTACCATGAACCCTTGTATATTGTAATTAACATTCTATTCGTCTCTGGTATCTCATACTAAGCATTAATCATGCGATGTTAGATAACCTTCCCAGCTACTCCAACTAACATGATTGAAAATAACTATATAAAATGACATGGGATCAAGTCCTTGACATATGACATTAAACTACATGACATGATGTCTTCACACTAGACTATAAATCCCCTCTTATTATTATTTATACAAGACACTCATTTTCTATCCCTTTTACCCATAAATGATTTCAATACATGATTCTATAGCCTTTATAGTGTTTGTACCCTTCTGGACTCTTACAATCTCAATTAACCATTATTTTAAATTTCATATTTATGTAAATACCGACCAATTAGTCATGTTATTATATTTCTCTTGTATCCCCTATACAATCAACTCTTAGGCTCTTGATTCTCCCTTTTTCACACTGATAACATGGTTTACATAATCAAAAGGGCCCTCACTGGTATTCACCAATGAATAAAATAGCTCCTCATAGCATGTGCATAGTGGGTGCGTTGGTCCTGGAGGAGATTCCCCTTAAATCTATGATCTCTTGTCCTAGACATGTGGGATATAATCCTCCACTATTATAAATTTTGGATATATACCCACTGGTCTTCATCTCTCATTTCCTCAAATATTCTTTATTTTGATTTAAACATCCCATAACCCAACTATTCATGTGGAATCATAAACCCACAATATTACATGTATATGAGTTCTACCCATCATCAAAGAAATATTATAATATTTACTTCTTATACTCTTTCATTATATGGTGTGTGAATCCTTTGAAGACACAAATTCACTATTTTAGTCATCCAATTAGTGATTCATTGTGTTCCTATATAATTAAACTTGGTTTCATTCGGTAAATCTTGAAAATACCTGAAAAATATAGCATGCTATCCTCTTTAAGAAATCCGTGATAGATATGAATGCTTCATCTCCACACCATTAAATGATATGGACATTTTTTCCCTATGTATAGCATTGATCTACGTAGAGGACCCATTGGAAGACTATGATGTCAAGGCTAATGGAGGGAAGATTAAAAAAATTCTCATTCACTTAATATGACAAATATCTATGTTTAGAATATTATTTTATAAGTAAAATATGGGGCTTGAATCTTAAACCATCATGATACATAGTGGCATTGGATTATATTCTCCTCAACACATCTATAGTTTCACAACTTTCGAAACCTTCCCAGGCGCATGATCCATATCCAAATCTGTCATCCTTGGATTGTAACATGATTTTAAAGATTCCCTAACAATTGAAATACACTCTCTATAGGATATACCTTCACCTAAATGGTACCATAAATGGAATGAAATATTTAACCCAAATGATAGTGGAAGACATATTTTTCAAGAATTATGATACCCCACATTTCTATATATGAGTCAGATCTAAAAAAATTTCATCATTAACATCTTCAAAATACATATGCATTTATTATTTTATGAATATGATACATTGTGATGCTTGGAACAACCATTTCCAAGCCAATCAATGAATTCAAAAAATGTTCCCCTTATGCCAAAGTGTTCATTCCTTTGAAATGAGACCCCTCTTCCCAAATAGATCTATCTGAAGTTAGGAATTAATTATTATTTGATATATTTAAAATGGATTCATGTGTAAATAACCTCTCTAGTATTGTGTAAAGATTGAAATATACTGCTCGCCATATACATGATTTATTTATGTGGGGATCCAAATGAAAGACCTTATTAAGGCATGACTCCATCCCTTATACGAAAAATAGGGAAACACATGTAATCCTAAATACATTAATCACATATGCCCATAAACTATTGTCCACCATGCAAGAAAATAAGATATTTAAGGATGGTCGTGTCATAAACACTCTCATTTCCTATGTACGACTCAGAGCTACATACATCAAGCATTCATATGATATATATTTGTGTAGGATGGGATCAAAAATATGGCTACCCACTAGTAATCATATTCAAGGATAAGAATTATCTATGTATTCATATATCAATGAATAATTCCAGGTGTCCCTAGGGATTCCTTGAATAATTTCATATTAGTTCTCCCATCCTAATCACATGGAATTAAACTAAATGTAATACAACTTATTCAAATGAAATTAAACTATTTGACAACCATATCCTTTACAAATAACATGAAACTAAAAGGAAGATATCTTGGATTCCAAAAATTAAACTATATGAAAACTACATCCTTACCCCACGATGTTAATCTATAATTAATATGTCTTGGTAACATGACATTAAAAAGTACAAAAACTTCATACTCATTGGATGAAAATAATCTACATGGAATACATGTCCCTGCTACATAAAGTTAAATAGTGAAGACCATAATCCATCACTACTCCTTATCAAAAGACCATGAGAGACTAACGTTGAACATAAAATGTTTGGGTCACCACCATAATCATTCTGAGTACCTCAATCCATAATATGAAAATTAACTTCATTTTGAAAATATATGATTTTGATTTTTATTAGGGCATTATACCCATCAACTAGAGGTATTCTAGACTTGTAGAAAGGGCATTCTAATCCTTGTGAGAACTAACATCATTATAGTTGTATTCCTCAGCACATTAGGATTCGTTATAATACATGGTATGATTATATTATTCCATTACTCATAACACAAGAACCTTTGGCCACAATTTAAAACATTATCATCTCCTAGTTCAATGGGTGTTGCACTGCTCTTATCCTTGGGAATCATAATTAGTTTTTTTGTAGGACCACTGATACGATGTCCAAATATTAATACCATAAACATATATTAAAACAATGAAAATATCTGTCAGTATGAGAACCCATAAATAGAAATATAAGAAAAAATAATTTCTCCACTCACAAAACACTTAATATTAAGAGCTTTCAAAAAATATTGTTTAAAAATTGTAGGATTAAATATTATAAGGTTGATCTTCTATCCATTATAAAAGATAATACATGCTCACTAGATTCCTATAGCCCATGAAATAGTTAGGGTGAAGAAGTTTCACACTCACTCATGATGATATCATATTTACAAGATGAGAACACAACTTTTAGGGTCATCGAAACCATCATGGGTATTATGTTTTCCATAAAACGGCATCATGTATTTGAAGTATGATTTTCACCCACTAATTACTTTATTTGATAAAAATATCCCATAACTACATAGAATTAATTCATTCCTATTGGTTCTTACGTATATTATATTGGTAATATGACATGAATAATATGAAGGGACCCCGCTTGGATTCACGTGTGGAAAATTCAAAAACTCAAATATTCTAAACAGTAGATGTCTTGGCCCTAGAGGATTGGACCTCCATAAATCCATTATCTATTTCCATAGCTACATCTTATACTCGTTCCACCATTAGTGATCTTTTACTTGTACATACAGGCCTAAAATTTAGTTGACATAAAAATTCCAATTTTATAATTTATAGATACTGTAACCAAACTATTTAGGTGGATTAGAAATCCTCAATATTATATCATCATCTATTATAACTAATCTCAATGAAAGAATTCAGTACCTAATTATTGAGCATACGGATGGTCCTCACCACGTGACTCGAAACCGTGTGATATAAAGCGTGTGCCTCACAATCACAAACAAAATTACCCCTATGGTTCCAAAACCATCATTAGATAGACATTTTCTATATTCTATACATTAAAATCCTACTGTTTTAATGTTCACAAATCTTCCACATCTCTTTTAATGCAGTGGGACACATTATACATGGACATTGTTGTATTCCCATATATGTTCATCCATAAGGAACCATGAACCATCAACTAGAAAAATACACTTCTTATAGGAAATGACCTCTTATTCTCTTGAGCCCTAATAATATTTTTGTGTAAGTCAACACCTCATAGACTTTTGTGAACATATCTAGTGTTTCTTCCATATCTCATTATATCAAATTAAACCTCTTTGAGACCTGATTTATGCACCACACAGTATAACAATCCAAGTGGATTTGACTTCAATAGAATTACATCACCGTCCGCCAAACCAGTTATAAGAAAGAATATAGGGCATCAGAGTCCATAGTTAATATCTATCCAAAAAAGGATACATAGTTTCATAAACCCTTATTAATATACATCCTTCATCATTTATAAAGGGATGTAGGACATTAGAGTCACTCATGTTTTTTTAAAATTCCATGCATTCATGGTTTTAGAACCATTCATCAATACCAATCATTCATAATATATGTAAGGATATCCATCATTAGAGACCATTATGAATATCCATCCTTCAAAGGATACATAGTGTTAGAACCCTTCTTGAATACCTATCCTTCATATTCTATGAAATGATGTCAGAAATCAGATTTGTTCATGAATATAAATCCTTCAAAGGATATAGGGTGTTATAACCCTTCATGAGTACCCATAATTAATCATCTATGTAAGGATATGGGGAGTCAAAGAACTTAATTAATATTCATCTATCAAAGGATAAATAGTTTTTGAACACTACATGAAAATCCATCATTTATAATCCCATATATATAGTCTGATCTTGAAGACCCAAAACATAAAAATTGGGTTCGTAGTTTTTTGACCTAAAAATAATAGAAATAGTAATTATAACCTTTAATTACATAAACTATAAATTAAAATAGAAACATTTCTCTCCAGGTATAAAACTCAAAAATGTAACCCAAGGAAAATGTTGGGTATCTACTATTCAGTCATAAACATTACAGTCTATGAAAAATTGAGATCAGAAAAAATTGAAATGTCTCTAAACATTTTAGCCTTTAAACCTATACCAAAAATCCCCATAAAAATCCATGTCCAATATTACTATGTATTTCCATTAATCACTTATGTAAAATATTGTGTAGAAAACATGATATACAATGTTTTTAGAAACCATTATCTATCACTAGAAAAAATAAGCATATTCTATCTTAGTTTATTGGCCATGGAAGAAAATATAGAACTCTCTATTTGGGACATATTTAAAAAAATTCATTTTGAACCAAAAAATAACATAGGTATAGGACATAAGAATTAATAACGGCTCTTATGTTTTAATCAATCATGTTCAATTCACAAGAATTATCTTTTATTATTCTGTTGTATGAGTTCAATTTTTGGTTCACATTGTAATATAAATAAATTATTTATGTATTTCAAAAATTATATAAAACCATGATAAAGGAATAAAATGAATATGGTGAGTGAATTAAATCATGATTGAAACATATGATGTTATAAATATTTGTTCATTGATGATGAAAAAAAGGAAAGTAGGAATCTCCAATAATTGGAGTCACTCCCATGAACCTAAAAATGATATTCTTAAAGTACATGCCGATTACACCATTTTCATATAGGATTACTCAAGATCTACTAACATCTATTCTGTGGAGTCTATAGATTAGCATATTTGGTTGATTAATGTAGTCTACACCTCTATGAGCTATTGGATTTCATCTTCCCTTAAAACAATATCAATCATGATATTATCTTCCCCATCAGTTAGGCATCATTTCTTTACCACATATTTCTCCAAGACTTTTAGAATATATTTCAGATGGGATAGATCCTTTTTAAGATTTCCAATCACATACAGTATATGGATAATCTTATCCTTCATATTACAAAATAAATTCTATAGGAATAATACATTTTTCTGCTAGGAAGACACATTCAGAGCCTTTCAATGGATACTAATGGATGAATAAGAAACCATTATTTCTAATTCCCTCAGTTCTCAATCACTACTTTTATAATTAATAGAAAACAATTATTTCACCTTGGAATAAAGAACACTATTGTCAAATCCCTCATAACCAAGTATTGTTATCTTATAACTAAGATGTCCTAGTTGATCCATTAGATCCTCCCATGACCCCCATAAGATTAGACATCAGACATCCACCCACACTTGTCTTTTCATATGATAATGAAATGTTCCATAATATGAGTTTAGACTCAGGAAAAACCCAAGAACATTAATATATTGTTGGACCACAAAACAGAGTTTTTGGCTAATACTCCCATCCTTCAATGAGCTTGGTACATATCCAAATTCTCTATTTGTCAACCCAGTTATGGTAAATATTGAAGAAGGATGGGTGGGGCCTATAATATCATAGATGATAGTATCATAATAATAGTATAAAATTTTTATCTATTAGTATATTTATTTTGTAATTCATTGAAATATAAAACAAAAATGATCAATATTATCAATGCAAAAGTTTTAGTTACATAGTTGCAATCATTGTTAACCTAATTCTACTATTGGGGAATAAGCAATGCCCTCTTGTGTAGAGTGGATCCCTGGAACCACTGATATTTTCTCAATTAGTGTAGTTTTTGTCACTCTATGAATAGTGGTAGAGGTACGGAAATGTTAAGCGAGATAATAAAGAGTTAACAATGTGTTGAGTCTATGAGGAAGCTCTTACCCTCACCTATTGAAACCTCCTTCAAAGACAAGTTAGTGGAAAAATATATACATGTATTATAATCTTACAGAAGTTAATATTCCCATGTTGGATTAAAGGGAATGATTACTAATACATAATCAGAAGGCATTTAGTCTGGCCTTTTTGAATCCTCAACCACCACCCCCACTCTGTAGACCATTCCTAATGTTGATATTTCCACTAGAGTTGAAGAAGGCTCACTATTATCAATATGAAAAGATTCCTAAATTCTCCTCATGGATATTATGATTTCCTATATACTTAGAGAGAGAAAATGAGCTATAAACAATGTATTATGAGTAAGGACATATAAAATGAAATACATAGTTGATTATTCTAGATGAAATTTCTCCACTATCTCAGAATGATAATTTTCTTCATTATCATAAGGAAGGATCTAGATAGTCGTGAAACTAAAGGTAATGAATAAAAAACATATGGATATAAATATTTTGATTCCTCAAGACATGTGGCTTATATCATCAATAGATTCATTCATCTTGGGGATACCTTATCCTTGGACTCCAAGTCATCATCTTAGTTAACTCCAATAGCCATACCTCTAGGGGAACACACTAGTGGTGTTAGGGTTAATTGGGTCTATTCAATTTCACACCATACACAATGAAATAAAATATATAAATAATTTTGATTCCAATGGTAATTTTATTATTTGAATATGGTAGAAATGTTGCACATTCTTATTTTTTAGGCGGAAAAAGATTCCATTCATCAAAAGAAATCAAAATCAATTTGGAATCCATAATTTTTTGTGCCAAGGTTGGATAGTAGAATTATCCATTAACACATCAAACTATATCCCCATGTTCATGAATGAAATATTTAGCTTTAATGGGATTCTAATTAAAATAAATTCCCTTGAGATTAGTTATGCATGAAAATCCAACCATGTCTATATCCACGTAGCACAATAAAACCTATATTTTTATATATATGTTTTTTTCTATCAAATATTCCTATCACTATAATGAAACTGTAAATTGAAAAATTATTGGGTAATCTCTTATGTGGACCTATTTAATCATAGTTATGTCATCTAGTAGCTTTCTCAATTGAAAAATGGATTCTAGATACCTTAATTACATACTATGTGTCTATGAAGTTCTTGGTCTAATAGAAGAATGATACTTACTTGGATTATGATTGGCTTCAACAATCAGGGACGACTCTATAGAATTATTCTCTAATGTAGATATTTATGCATTTGGGTATGATAATATCAAAGAATAATCATATACAAGTTGTAAAACAATCAATGAATTGAATTGAGTAAATTGTAAAAAAGACTGAGTGTCCTCCATAGTAATCATTAACCAAAATCAGGGTGCCACCATCAGCTTCCATTAAGATCTTGTGTAGAGAGTGGTAGTGCACCTCGTTTGAATACATTGAATCTAATTCCAAAAATGGTAGGGTATATACCACTCATAATTCATTTTACCAGTATTCTGAGATGAAATGACACCCATATGAATTGAAATAAAGTAATATCATGCATTAGGGACTCCCTCTTCATGGGTGGATATGTTATTAGAGGGTCTCTCATTATGCATTATAGATAAAAGTTCATAAAAGATCATGAGGCTCCTAATTTACTTACTGATTAGCTTGATGGACCTCACACTATGGATTGTTTTTAAAAAGTGATCAAATTAGAAATTATGTAGTGTTTTGTAACTTAGATACTCATATCCTCTTTGGTGATCCCCTATCCGACCCTACAAAACTTGGAAGGGACCAAATACTCCATATTGGGGCATCACCATATAAATAAAATTTATAAGGTGTCATAATATGGAAATATTGGAATCATAATACTAATGTGCCTTCTCCTTCCATGGAAACCACTATGTTCAATATGGAAACATTAACTCCAGCCTTCTCTTGGGTTGAGATAAAGTAACTACTTAGGAATATTTATAAAAACAATCAAACTGAATGGATTAATCAACATTAGTAATAACCTCTCATCCCATGAAATTGAATGAAACATACTCAACCATTTTAAAATTTTCCCCCTATAATCCATTTGATTCTTGTATTGAGTAGCTCTTCATCTTCTTATCCAATGGTTTAAAATGGATCTTCTTGATAAAGCATGAAGCCAATTTCATTATTGGGATGTCGTCCCACAGAGTTGGGTTCTTATTTATGGATTTTTGTACTATTTAATTAAATTCATATAAATTTTAGGGTTATTATCTACATCATCCTTGGTGAATGATAGTGGAATAAACTCATCAGTCATATTTCCAAATATTGGAACACCACATATATGCTTGACATTCCAAAGGATGATGTTGACTTCACCATGCATTGGATGAAATGTATTAATTCATAGACTAAATCACCTATAAAAGTATTCCATTAGGATATTGTTTAATAATTAAAGGTATGAGAGATTAATACCTCCTCATACATAGATATATGTTTCAACTCATTAGTAAAGTCTGTCAATGTATATTATACCTAGAAGGGCTATCCCTAGTCCATTCTGAAACATCCCCTCCATTGAATATACCAACTAGATATCCATCCAAAATATTAACTCATAGCCCAATTTTTCATTATTTATTTATACATATAAATTTTGGTATTGGACTCAAGAAAAAATCCCTTAAAATCTATAGTAAATAACATCAACAAGTATCCATGAGATTGCTTATCCTTAGTGATGAAATAAACCATGTGAGAATTTATTTAGAACTAATTATGTGTCTTAAAAATATAAAAAGGTGTATGATATATTATTGAGGTAAATGAACAGGAGGATCATTTCAGATTCCAACCCCATAGAGAGTAATTGAGCCCATGAAAAGTATACTTCAGAAGATTTTTCCACGTCAGGTATGATAGCAACTACTTATATGAATGGATATTGAGAAACTTATCGATATTAAAATTGGAAAACATTTACTAATAATGATACTTTGACATTGTAACATTGTTTATTGACTCTATATATATATTTACCTAAGAATTTATCTGATTAGTAGGTGACCTTGTCAGAATGGTTGGAGTAGAAAAGAACTCCCAACACTTGTCCAGAATAACACGCATCACGTGACCTTTTCTGAGTTCGATGATCATGTGATAACTTATGAGACTCATTAGTTACTGGTACATCTCCAATTTCATAAATTGTGTAACCATTGGATGTTTATGTGAATATCTGAAAATTAAATGATAAAGCAATATCCCATGTGAGACTTGTGAATCATGTGAAGAATCCTTATAGCCAAAGATGCAAAATGTGATTCATGTAGAATATCATCGAACAATTAGAATCTCAGTTTCATGATCTAGATAAAAAATATTATAACTATAAGTCCCTAGCCTTAAACCATACTTAATCTTGAGTTATTACACGATTACAAATTGAGGATCTTTTCAGGTTTAGAGTTTTAGAGAATTAGATCATAAAACTTGCATTACATTCCACACATAAACAAAGTGGTTACATAAAGATAGTATTATTCATTCCCATAAATGGAAACATATTTAAAATAAAAAATGGATTCTTTCTTGACACTTCCTTTACACTATCATCATATCATGTACCTTTCCCTTGACCTGTGAAAAACATTTCAAAAAACTTGGGATGAGCATAAAAAGCTCAGTAAGGGATATAAAAATATGGAAAGGAAACATGGGTACATATATACATAAGGATGAGATCATATATTACCCATAAAACATAAGCACTTTAACATACCTCATCAAATCATGAATAAATCATAGAAATCATAAGACATAAAGTTAACGTGAGGCATTCATAACATTCTTACGTAGGAAGTAACCCTCCTGGTTACGTTTGGAATAACCATCACTGTATATTCCCTAAATCTCTTCGGAGAAACCTTAACGTTTCACTCATTCGCGTTACCAATGCATTGGAGAGCTATATCGGGCTCACCCTCCCTTAGTTTATCATGGAACCACCCGTCTACATAATAATTCCCAAGAACCTCAACATAATCATATCACATAAAACATGCATAAAGGAAACATAACATTTTCATCTTTCAATCACAAGATATCAATACAACACATATATATAAAAACATTATGAAAACCATTTTTAATACCAAAATTAAAGAAAATTAAAACATGATATTTATTTTTCATTTAAAAAGAAGGTATGACTTGTATAGGAAGCTGAAACTCAAATAACGGTCACACGGCGGCGGAGAAGTCATTGTCGCCGCATACGTACGACAAAAAAATTCCCTTTTGTCATTTAGTAAAACGCTTCGTATAAAAATGATTCCTTTTGGATAAACGTAAATGTCAAAGGGGTTTATACACCGTATAAAATAAGGTTGTGTATAAAACAAAATATGCCTCAATGAAAGGAGATTGAGACGAAGTCCCATAACTCGGGTCTGACTTGACTCGGTTGTTCTTTAATATCCTGAATAATAAACTTGAATTAATTTCTACTTGATTAAGAACCTTTTTCAAGTTCATTATTCCTTTTATATCACATATTTTCCTGTCATGAACACTATGAAATTATTTAAGTTAATAACGGTCGTTTAAACGATCATTAGTACTTGAGTCGAAATAAACCCTTTATAATTACAGGTTGTTCATGTATCCATTATATCCAGGATTATAATCATGATGTATATATCATATATATCATATATATTCAGTATATACGTGCATTTATAATATTAAAAAATCATTTAGAGGTATGAAATGAAATGCACCGTTCATGGAGACGGTAAGCCGTACATACGCATTAACGCTACTTTCATTTATATTTCATATTTTATAGAATGGAATCACTATTATATAATGTTATATTATAATTCCAGTATAATATCATATATAATATCATGTTTCCATCCTTTATACGTCCCACATATGGTATTTAACGAATCAAATCACTTTGAGGGGGCGGTAGTCCGTACTTCCATAAATGAAGATATCGTGTTTACCCATAATGGAAACCATAAAGGTATAACCAAAAAGAAAAATACAGAAGATTAAGGAAAACATAAAAATATTATATATCATATATAAATATAGTGAAATCTTAATGGCCACCTTTTAAGGTGTTAAAGGAATGTTGAACAATCATCATTTCGGGAGGCATATATTCACCATCAACGGAAACCGTATGTTCTTTAACCATTAGATGTAGGTGTGTGTAAGTGTAGCTCGAATACTTATTATAACAACATCCTAGTATATTTAAGAAACTGTATTTTTTACAAAAGAAATAAATAAAAAGAGTTTAGGGGGTTGGAGAAGCAATATAAAACAAACGGACTCAAGTGAATACTTTACCTTAAAATCGGGTAACTCTCTTTGGTTTGAGCTCAAAGGCTTCCTTGGGAAGTCTTCTGCCCAAAGTGAGGCTTCAAGGTGTAAGAGAGGGAAGTGGAGAGACAAAATGGGCAGGGTTTGGCCGAGCCAAAGGCTTTGGGAGTGTGGGTAAGGAGGTAATGGTGGGGGCCTTTTATAAGAGGAGATGAGGAGCACTCTTGGAAATTAAAGAAATATTACTTTATTTGAAAATGAGTTTCGGATTTAAATGGTCCCAAATTGATATAATTCGAGGATAAGGTGTTAAGGGTTCGAAATCCACCCATCCAATAGGTTTCGGACATGTGTAAGTCTTAGATTTTACATTGTCATCCCATTTTATTTAAATCGTTAAAATAATGAGGTCATCACTGCATCATCATGATGTCATAAATACATTTTTTTATTTAATGTCTAAAAATTATAAAAAACTACTATGATGTAGGAAATCGTTTTATCTTTCCAATGAATATTTATAATCAAAAATCTGACATGTATAACCCCTTGTAAAAATTGATTTAGTAAAACATCTCATGTTTGTGTCATTTTTACTTTTACATTAAATAAAAAGTTATTTATGTCATTTCCCAACCAAAGTTGCTCCATGGGGTCCCCAAGTTGACCAATGTCTTGTCTTGGTCGGCCATGATACATAAAATAAGTATAGGACATGCTTCTAGGTCATTTTATATAATAAATAATTATTTTTACCTTAAACTACACTAATTACCACTAATCGCGATTAAAAACATAATAAGTTACTATTCACCAAAAAATTATTTTAATGTCATTGAACCAAATTTTACTTATTAATAAAAACCATGTATGTAGGATTTTTTAAATTCAAAGCATAGAAGTGGTAAAATTTCATTTAAATGAAAAATCAGTTTTTATAAGTACCACTTAGTGGTTTCACTATTCATAAAAAATTGATGTTTTTCAGAAAAATACCAAAAAATCACCCTATTCTAAATTTTATATTCTGAATTAAAAAATGAAGTCTATTTTACAAAATTCAAAACATAAAAGTCACATTAATTAATTTACTAATTAATTCCCACTGTCAGAGCAAAAAGAGTGTTTTTATGAAACAACAAGTATCAAAATATTGACACCAGTTTAAGTCCAATTTCAAAGTGAAACTGATTCCAATTACCACCATTGGATTAAATGGTAAAAATATATTCTAATTTCACTTCAAAAAAAATTCAAAATATAATCTAATCATATAAATAAATTAGATTAAAAAGCAGTTTTGATGTAAAATGCAGTATTTTTCACTATTCATTAAAAAATGAACATTGTCAGAAAAATACCAACAATTTACACAAAGTAAATTTTGATGACCCAATCATATATAATAAGTTTATTTTGACAAAAATAGATTATAAAATTGTCAAAAGATATATTTAAAAATGGATTTCCATCAAAAGGAATTAAAACAATATTTTAAAAATATTAGTGTATTCCATGCTTAAGATTGGATTTATTTTCATTTTAAGCCTCTAAAACACTATCTAGTTCATTAATAGACATAGATAAAAATATCTATTATTAATTACTTACTTGGGATGTTATATCCTTCCCTCCTTTAGAGAATTCCGTCCCCGCAATTTATTTATTTATCGAATAAAAGGGGGGTACTTATCCCTCATTGCATTTTCAGATTCCCATGTTGCCTCTTCAATCATGTGGTTTTTCCACAAAACCTTTACCTGGTGAATCACCTTATTCCATAACACTTGCTCCCAGTGGTCAAGAATTTGGACCGGTTGTTCCTCATAAGATAGGTTCTCTTCCAGCTGAACTACCTCTAGACTCAAAACATGAGATGGATCTAGCATGTACTTTCTCAACATCGAAACGTGAAAAACATTGTGTACCTGAGATAAACTCGGAGGTAATGGAACTCTGTAAGAAATTGATCCAACTCTCTCCAGAATTTAATATGGTCCAATAAACCTCAGACTCAGCTTTCCTTTCTTACCAAATCACATCACACTTTTCCATGGTGATACTTTGAGAAAAACATGATCACCTACCTCAGAAGATAGATCATTCCACCTGTTGTCTGCATAACTATTCTGCATACTCTAAGCTGTTCTCATGTACTTCTGAATCAGCTGATCTTTATCTTCCATCTCTTCTACCAATTCTGGTCCCATCAACTTCTTTTACCCACTTCATCCCAAAAATCTGGAGTTCGACATCGCTTCCCATATAATGCCTAAAATGGTGCCATCTGTATATTGGAATGAAAATTGTTATTATACGAAAATCCAACCAAAGAAAGATGTTGGTCCCAACATCCCTGATAATCCATTGAACATGATCGTAGATTATCCTCCATGGTCTGAATTTTTCATTCTGACTGCCCATCTGATTGAGGATGAAATGCTATACTAAAATTTAATTCAGTACCCAATGACTTCTGAAGGCCCTTCCAAAAGTTATAAGTGAACCTAGGATCACGATCAGATCCAATGGAGAGAGGAACTCCATGTAACCTGACTACCTCTTTAAGATACAAACGGGAAAGTTTATCAAGGGAAAAAGTATCTCGTATAGCAAGGAAATGAGCAGACTTGGTCAAGCGATCAACAATAGCCCAGATTGCATTATTACCTCAAGATGTCTTCCGTAATCCCATAACAAAGTCCATGGATATATTCTACCATTTCCACTCTGGCACTGGTAAAGGCTGAAGCATCCCTTTCGGTAACTACCAATCTTATTTAACCTATTTACATGTCAAACACATTACAGTAAAATCAGCAATATCTCTTTTCATTCCATCCCACCAGTATTACTCCTGCAGAACTCTGTACATCTTAGTACTTCCAGGATGAACTGAAAACGGAGAACTATGAGATTCACATAACAACTCTCTCTTCAACTATGAATCACAAGGTACACACAATCTCTTCCCAAATCTCAAAACACAATCATTATCAATGTTGAATTCAGGAAACTTACCTTTCTGAACCAGCTCTACCATTTTCTGCAACTCACTGTATTGATTCTGTGCTTGCTTGATTCTATCTAACAGAGATGATCTCACTGATACCTGAAACAAAATAGAAGAACTTCCTACACCAACAACTTCTATGACAATGTTCATCAAATCCTTAACCAAAGGATCACGTTCCAAACGCAACATTTCTAATGAAGAATTACTTTTTCGAATCAAAGCATCAGCCACTTTATTTGATTTTCCTGGATGGTAATGAATTGTAAAATCATAATCCTTGATTAATTCCAGCCATCTCCTCTATCTCATGTTTAACTCTTTATGAGTGAATATATACTTTAAACTTTTTTTATCAGTATATATTTCACAATTTACTCCATACAAATGATGCCTCCAAATTTTTAAAGCAAAAACAACAGCAGCTAATTCCAAATCATGTGTAGGGTAATTTACCTCATGACTTTTCAACTGTCGTGAAGCATAAGCAATTACCTGATCATTCTGCATTAGGACGCAACCCAATCCTTTCAATTAAGCATCACTATATATAACAAACTCACCATTCGTGGAAGGTAGTGCCAAAACTGGATCATTCACCAATCTTATTTTCAGTTTCTGGAAACAATCATCACATTCTTTTGTCCAGATAAACTTAACACCCTTCCGAGTTAGCTTAGTCATTTGACTAGATAACAGTGAAAAATTTCTAACAAACCTTCGGTAATAGCCTTCCAAACCAAGGAAGCTACGAATCTCAGTTACATTTGTGGGTCTTGGCCAGTCTTCCACAAATTTTGTTTTTGTAGGATCAACATTAATCCCATCTTTAGAAAAAATGTGACCAAGGAAGGAAATTTGTTGCAACCAAAACTCACACTTGCTGAATTTCCCATACAATTTCTTTTCTTTTAAGGTTTGCAAGATAACCCTTAAATGTCTTTCATGGTCCTCTTTACTTTTAGAAAACACCAAAATATCATCAATGAAAACCACCACAAACTTATCCATGAACTCATGGAAAATTATATTCATTAAGTCCATGAATACAGCAGGTACATTGGATATCCCAAAAGGAATTACTACAAATTCATAATGGCCATATGTTTTACGGAACGCGGTCTTCGGAATATCTGCCTCCTTTACTTTCAGGTGATGGTACCCCGATCTCAGGTCAATATTTGAAAAAAAATGAGCTCCCTGGAGCTGAACAAACAAATCATCGACACGAGGCAAAGGATATTTGTTCTTAACAGTGATATTATTCAAGGCTCTATAATCAATGCAATGTCTCATAGAACCATCTTTCTTTTTAACAAATAAAACAAGAGCACCCCACGATGATGTGAAAGGTCGAATGAAACCTTTCTCTAATAAATCATGCAATTGCTCCTTCAACTCTAAAAGTTCAATTTGATCAATTCAATAAGGGGGTTTTGAAATTGTCTAAGCATCAGGAACTAAGTCAACAGTAAACTCAACTTCCCGATTTGGTATTATTCCAGGCAACTCATCAGGAAAAACATCGGGATTCTCATTTACCACTGGCACATCATTAATCTGAATAGTTCCTTTATTTTCAACGATGTGTGCAAGGTAACATTCATTTCCATATTTTACATGTTTCTTGGCCTCTTGATAAGTTATCAACAGTAAGGGTTCATTCTTGTACAATAACTGAAAGTCTTTCTGAAAAGAAACTTCTTTAGCTCTACAGTCAATCTTAGCATGGTAAATAGAGAGCCAATCCATACGCAAGATAACATCAAACTCAACTAGACGTAGAACAATAAGGTTTGCAGGTAGGTTCTTTCCACAGATAAGGATTGGAAGATTCTTATAAATTATTTTTACCTCAACATTTACCATAGGTGTTTTTACCAAAAGTTCAGGAGTCACTTCTTGAGTTGGTATTCCCATTTTACTAGAAATGGTTTCAGAGATGAAAGAATGTATAGACCCCGAATCAAACAACACACTTGCATAATCTGAAAAAACAAAGTACCGGATACAACTTCATTTTATGGCCCGACGTCTGCCGAAGTAGTTGCAAAAGATTTCACCACCCCGTTCTGCTTATAGTCTAACTGCTTCCCATCACTCAAGCTCTTTGTCAGACACTCGCTTGCATAGTGACCCATCTCATTGCACTTATAACATTTCACTAACTGTAAATCAAATATGGTCTTACCATCACCCTGATCTTTTTCAGTGCAATTACGAGCCTTATGTCCCATCTTACAACATCGGTAGCACTTTACAGAATTCAGAAGACATTCCCCCGCATGCTTTTTTCCACATTTATCACAAACTGGAAACATAGTTTTCTTACCATCAGACTTTTTTGAATAATTCTTACCTTTCTCCTGCCACCTCGGTCTCTTCTTCTGTTGGTTGTTTTAGAACACTTGATCATCGGAAAACTCCATTTCCACCTTCTCAGCACATCGAACAAGCTTTTCATAACTTTTAAACTCCTGAGAAGCTAATTCCCTTCTATACTTTGGCATCAATCCTGAGTAAAAATGATTGATTTTACTATCAAGGTCTCGGATAAAATTTGGAGCATAGCTTGCCAATCGAGTGAACCTTTCTTCATAGGCCGCCACTGAGTCTTCCTCTTGCCTCAATTCCAAGAATTTCTTTTCCATCCTAAGTCG
The DNA here is from genome assembly GCA_963277665.1 of Viscum album. Taxonomy (NCBI): domain Eukaryota; kingdom Viridiplantae; phylum Streptophyta; class Magnoliopsida; order Santalales; family Viscaceae; genus Viscum; species Viscum album. The sequence continues at coordinate 20,180,441 of OY728120.1, read as the reverse complement.
AACTCCCTTAGGAAAATACTTCTCAAGAAACATACATTTGAATTCATCCCAGTCGAGAGCATCAATCTTATTAGCGTCCCTGATATTTTTAACCATCGACCACCACTGATCTGCTTCACCCTCCAAACGGTAAATAGAAAGACTAACCTTTTGATTGTCTGAACACCCCATGACATCAAAAATCTTCTCCAGTGCATTAATCCACCCTTAATCTAGCACAGGGTCAGATGATCCTCTGAATGATGGGGGATGTTCCCTCATGAAATGTTCCACCACTGACATGTTACTCTGCAGTTGGTCTGGCTGAACTTGTGTATGGATATCGCCACCATTTATAGCCTCAGTCAACTGTGCCATTACTGCAATAAACTATTCAGTTCCAATTCCGACCATCTCGGGATGCTGATTCAGAAGGTTATTTCCTTATGTATGCCTTCCTGGCACTGCTTCCCTGTTTCCTCTGTGGAAAACCATTCTGAACAAACATGTCTTAGATGAAGCAACATGGTAATCTTCAAATTCGATATCATTTCAAAAAAAAATATTTTTGGATAATAATTTAATAGAATTCTAATTCCTAATGTTATCTAAACCAACCATTGATAGAAAATATAAGGCCCCAGCCTTAAACCTTACTTAATCTTGATTTATTACAAGATTACACATTGAGGATCTTTTCGGGTTTAGAGTTTTAGAGAATTAGATCATAAAACGTGCCTTACATTCCACATATAAAAAAAGTTGTTAAATAAAGATAGTATTATTCATTACCATCAATGGAAATATATTTAAAATAAAACATTGATTCTTTCTCGACACTTCCTTGACACTATCATCATATCATGTACCTTTCCCTTGACCTGTGAAAAACATTTCAAAAAACTTAGGATGAGCATAAAAAGCTCAGTAAGGGATATAAAAATATGGAACGAAAATATGGGTACATATATACATACAGATGAGATCATACTTTACCCATAAATCATAAGCACTTTAACATACCTCATCAAATCATGAATAAATCATAGAAATCATAAGACATAAAGGCAACTTGAGGAATTCATAACATTCTTACGTAGGGAGTAACCCTCTTGGTTACATTTGGAATACCCATCACAGTATATTCCCTAAATATCTTTGTATAAACCTTAATGTTTCACTCCTTCACGTTACCCAATGCATTGGAGAGCTATATCGGGCTCACCCGCCCTTAGTTTATCACTGAACCGCCCGTCTTCATAATAATGCCCAAGAACCTCAACATAATCATATCACATAAAACATGCATAAAGGAAACATAACATTTTCCACCTATCAATCACAAGATATCAATAAAACACATTGATATAAAAACATTATTAAAACCATTTTCAATACCAAAATAAATGAAAAATAAAACATGGTATTTATGTTTCTTTTAAAAAGAAGGTATGGCTTGTAGAGGAAGCCGAAACCCAAATAACGGTCACACGGCGGAGGAGAAGTCGTTGTCGCCTCATACGTGCGACCAAAACATTCCCTTCTTTCGTTTAGTAAAACGCTTCATATAAAAAAGATTCCTTTTGGATAAACATAAAATTCAAAGGGGTTTATACACCGTATAAAAGAAGGTTGTGTATAAAACAAAATATGCCTTAATGAAAGGAGATTGAGACGAAGTCCCATAACTCGGGTCCGACTTGACCCAGTCTTTCTTTAATCTCCTGAATAATAAACTTGAGTTAATTTCTACTTGTTTAATAACCTTTTTCAATTTCATTATTTCTTTTATATCACTTATTTTCATGTCATGAACACTATGTATATATTTAAGTTAATAACGGTTGTTTTAACGATCATTGGTACTTGAGTCGAAATAAACCCTTTATAATTACAAGTTGTTCATGTATCCATTATATCCAGGATTATAATCATGATGTATATATCATATATATCATATATATTCAGTATATACGTGCATTTATAATATTACATAATCATTTAGAGGTATGAAATGAAATGCACCATTCATGGAGACGGTAAGCCGTACGTATGCATGAACGCTACTTTCATTTATATTTCGTATTTTATAGAATGGAATCATAATAATATAAAGGTATATTATAATTCCAGTATAATATCATATATAATATCATAGTTCCATAGTTTATACGTCCAACATATGGTATTTAACAAATCAAATCACTTTGAGGGGGCGGTAGTCCGCACTTCCTTAAAAGAAGATATCGCATTTACCCATAATGGAAACCATAAAGGAATACCCAAAAAGAAAAATAAAGAAGCTTAAGGAAAACATAAACATATTATATATCATATATAAATATAGAGACATCTTAATGGCCACCTTTGAAGGTGTTAAAGGAATGTTGAACAATCATCATTTCGGGAGGCATAAATTCACCATCCACGGAAACCGTATGTTATTTAACCATTAGATGAAGGTGTGTGTAAGTGTAGCTCGAATACTTATTATAAAAACATCCTATTATATTTAATATACTGGATTTGTTACAAAAGAAATAAATAAAAATATTTTAGGGGGGTGGAGAAGCAAAATAAAACAAACGGACTCAAGTGAAGATTTTACCTTAAAATCGGGTAACTCCCTTTGTTTTGAGCTCAAAGGCTTCCTTGGGAAGTCTTCTGCCCAAGGTGAGGCTTCAAGGAGTAATAGAGTGATGTTGAGAGACAAAATGGGAAGGGGTTGGCCGAGCCAAAGGCTTTGGGAGTGTGGGTATGTAGGTAGAGGTGGGGGCCTTTTATAAGAGGAGAGGAGGGGCACTCTTGGAAAGTAAAGAAATATTACTTTATTTGAAAATGAGTTTCTGATTTAAATGGTACCACATTGATATAATTTGAGGATAAGGACATAAGGGTTCGAAATCAACCTATCCAATAGGTTTGGGACATGTGTAGGTCATATATTTTACATTATCATCCCATTTTATTTAAATCGTTAAATAATGAGGTCATCGCTGCATCATCTTGATGTCATAAATAAATTTATTTATTTAATATCTAAAAATTATAACAAAAATACTATTATGTTGGAAATATTTTTATCTTTCCAATGACTATTTATAATCAAATATCTGACTTGTATAACCCCACGAAAAAATTGTTTTAGTAAAACATCTCATGTTTGTGTCATTTTTACTTTTACATTAAATAAAAAGTTATTTATGTCATTTCCCAACCAAAGTGGCTCTATGGGGTACCCAAGTTTACCCATGGCTTGTCTTGGTCGGCCATGACACATCCAATATGGTTAGGACATGTGTCTATGTCATTTTATATTATTAAAGCATTATTTTTACCTTAAACTACACTAATTACAACTAATCGGGATGAAAAACTTAATAAGTTACTATTCACCAAAAAATTATTTTAATCTCATTGAACCACATTTTACTTATTAATTAAAGCCATTTATGTTGTATTTTTGAAATTCAAAACACAGAAGTGGTAAAATTTCATTTATATGAAAAATCAGTTTTTATAAGTACCACTTAGTGGTTTCACTATTCATCAAAAATTGAAGTTCTTCATAAAAATACCAAAAAATCACCCTAAGGCATATTTGATATTCTGAATTCAAAAATGAAGTATATTTTACAAAATTCAAAACATATAAGTCACATTAATTAATTTAATAATTAATTCCCGATGTCATAGCAAAAAGCATGTTTTTATGAAACAATAAGTATCAAAAGATTGACACCAGTTTAAGTCCAATTTCAATGTGAAACTGATTCCAATGACCACCATTGTATTAAATGGTAAAAATATATTCTAATTTCACATCAAAACCAATTCAAAATATAATCTAATAATATAAATAAATTATATTGAAAAGTAGTTTTGATGTAAAATGCAGTATTTTTCACTATTCATTAAAAAATGAACATTGTCAGAAAAATACCAAAAATTCACAAAAAGTAAATTATGATGTCCCAATCATAAAGAATAAGTTTATTTTGAAAAAAATTGCTAATAAAATTGTCAAAATATAGATTTAAAAATGGTTTTCCATCAAAAGGAAGTAAAACAATCTTTTAAAAATATTAGTGTATTCCATGCTTAAGATTGGATTTATTTTCATTTTAAGCCTCTAAAACAATATCTAGTTCATTAATATACATAGATAAAAATATCTATTATACATTACTTACATGGTATGTTACAATAACATAGTGATATTGTGTGAGAGAATCTCATGATCAAATCACAGAAATGGTATCACATGCATAGTTCTCATGACTAGGTCATGTAAAGATGTATTTAATAGCAATAACATTGGAGAAAATTATAAAGAGGTATGGTGATCTGAATCATAAGTGAAATTCTCAACCCTCTTCCATCATATTTATAGGGAACCATATATAATTAAAAAAGTATCTCATATGTCCCAAACACACACAAAATACTAACTAGTGTAAGTCTATGAGACTCAGGAAGACATTTACATCCATAGAACTGTATACACATTCCTTCCAACCTCTAGACATTTCTTCTGATTGGGTGAGGGGAATATGCTGATGAACTCCAAATTAGGAACAATAAATATGGATTGATCAAATAGCCAAAATTTTATTTTTTCCAAAATGGGAAGTAAAAAAGAAGAATTCCGTATTAGGATCACATTCTAAGGCCAGATGAATTGTGTGACATTCAAAAGGACTCATGATCATATCCAGTGGATAACTTATACACTTCCTTATATCTGTACATTGATCAAATGAATCCCCATATAAATTTCATATAGTTCATATGAAAATCCTCATAAAATCCCTTTCATTCATTTAAAATCCCTCATTATTTTCATCACAATCATGAGATGATCTAGTAGAAAACTATCGGACGATTTCCTAAGGGATCATGTGATAACAACATTAATTGACACGATCCATACAAGATTGAAAGTTTAATTTTTTACATTTAGGGGTAATGAACATCGCAAGATTTAAACATTCATCATGAGAAAGACCATAAACATTCCTTCTAGATCTCACAAAGGACCTCATACATGCTAGAAGAATCACACGGTGACCCTCAAGAGAGTCTTTCCAATCATTCGATGCGCGAATTAACAACTTCCTGACAACCATTAAAGAATTCATGTGATCAAATATGAAATTTAATGTATCCTTATGTTAATATATTAAAATTTATATTAATATAATGATATTTTGTGATTCATGTGACCCATTCATGGATTACACAATAGTTTTTCAACATTCCATCTCTTAACTCAAAAAATCTTTTGGACATGATGGGATGATCATGTGATAACACTCAGACACGTTGGAGTTGTTACATAATTTACATTTAAAAATACATGCGTTATCATAATCTGTTAATGAAAAAGTGATCACATGGTCAATTTGTACCACATGACAAAAGGAAATCTTTATTGTAGACATTAGACATGATTGTGTGAAGTGTGTAATATATTATCAATTCATGTAAATCTCTCTACTAACTCAAGGAAAGACATGAGATTTTATCTTCATATAAAGAGGAATATATATGGGGTGTTGATGCCTATAAAATCCCCCCAGTTACATATAAGACACATAGAGAAATATGTATGGGTATACTATCCTGAGTGGAGGAATATGCAATTTCTTGGGTCATAAACTTGACATGTTTGGTGAGTATCTTAAGAGATTATATTTTGGGTTTATGTGATTCCTATAATCAGTTTATTAATCATATAAAGGAACTATGGAATAATTTATAGATTTTATGAATGACCATTATTATGTTTTCAAGAACACATTATTCCTCATTTGGAAAATTCTTGATAAACATTAAGGTATTCACATGAAGGGGGATGAAAATGATGAAAGCTTCATGTGAAATTAAATATAATTATTTCCATGTAGAGGATTCATGTCTTTAATGTGATATATTTATTTATCACATTATAAACCCTATAAATATTGGTATTATCATGAATAAACCTTCAGTAATGTCATCATTGTTCTTGAGAGGCCCCTGAATGTGTCTTCCCAAACACGTGACAGTCTAAAGACTTGTCTGCTTGATCGTGTGACGACCAAGGGACATGTCATCTTATTTTAGGTGAAACCCGTAGACATGTACACATTACCATGTAATATCCATCATACATTTTAGGTTAATCACATGATTGACCTTAGGCATGGATGATGGATCTTGGCAATGTCCTCAAACATGATGCCCAGATCACATGAAGCCCCTTAGACGAGTCATTCGGATCATTCGACTAGTCGATTGAATGATTCATGAAAACTATCAAGTAATTCATTCTATCAAAGCTGAAAATGATAATATCATTATGTAATGTTATTTAATTTTAACTTCAAGTGAAGATACTATGCACTGTGCTTGATTATTTCATAGATCACATAAAAGGTTTAGGAAATGATAGCTTGAATCTATATAAGGCTTTAATAAATTTTAGAATGATCATGTTTAGGCCCTAAGACTTGTTGGGTTGTTCATGATATAACATAGATCCATTCTATCCTAGATCATGAGAATCCCCTACACGGGTCCACCTAATAGTGAAATATCCCTCACACATGTTAGGATGATAATGGAACAATCTATGGACATTTCATCTTGGATATTTTGATGACCTATCGACATTTCATCCAAATTCATGTAAATCCCTATAGACATGTCATCCAGGTTCATGTGAATAACTCAAGACATATCATCTAGATTAACGTGAATCCCCCCAAAACATTTCATCTGGATTTATATGACTACATATGGACTTGTCATTTGGATTCTTGTGATTCCCTCCATACATGTCCAAATAGTTCATGTGATTTCCTCTAAACATGTTAATCAGATAAATGACAACAAAGTTGACATTTTATCATTATACCTATTACTCCCTCTTGAAATATCCACCATATTCATGAAAATACATGTCATCTTGGTTCATGCGATGACCCCTGAACATGTCATCTTTATTTTTCTAAATCCCTCTATGCATGTCAGTGAGTTCACGTTACAACCTTAATATTTTTTGGGTAGATCATGTGATGACAAAAGGACAAGTCATCCTAGTTCATTTGATAACCCTTAATTATATCGGGTAGTCCATGAGATGACACCCTAGCATGTCATACTAGTTAATATGAAAACCTCTACACAATTCATACTTATCAACTAGGCATACCTAAGCATTAAACCTTTAACCATGTGAACTCTTATCAATGAGAATTTATCCATGTATCCCATTTTTTGTGGACAGTTTTCAAAATTTAGATATTTATATACACTCACCTTCTCCTTATATACTCCACAAACCTCCCATGGCAACTTCAAAATCTCTGTTAGATGATATGGGATGTATATGTAAAGTCGGGATCCACCTTGGTTTATGTCCCTCGACATCACACATGATCCTCCTCATGTGGGTTAACAATCTTTCCCCATCTATCAGTAGACATGGAATCTATGTAAACTTCTAGGATTATGGTTCCTTTCATTAATATGATTTTTAGGTTTCCATTATATTTATCGATATCTATATCAAGCCTGAACATCATGACCTCCCTTATGGGATCATATCCTTCTCATGGTTTCTAATCATTCTCCATTAGGGGTGATATATTTCTTATGTACCAAATATATATGAATTGTATTTTATCACTTAATATATATTATCTCTCAAACTTATCATTACTCACAAAATAATAAAGACATGATTTTACCATTCCACTAGCTTAATAATAATTTCCAAATCATGGATACTTCAGTGTGTAAGACCTGCTGAAATGAATGTGAACTATGAGGACTATGATTAATGTTATAAGAACAATATGTAGGTTTATTTCCTTAGGCACAATATCCATTAATGATGTTTAAATTACCTAACATATAATCATTCCACATGATGTTAAAATTTACATAATGTCCCTAAATAAACTATGTGTGTTTTGATTTTTGATTTTCTTAAGATATCTAGGATGCCTCCTATGTGTTCAATCTGATTTCAGAAGCCCAAAATGCCTTCTTAGAGAGAAGTAAAAAATATATTTCCTATTAATATGGCCCCAAATCACATGAAATCCCTCATTAATTAGTAATAATACTAAACATGTGGAGAACCTCTAAAATATATATATGTTGTCATTATGGGAGCACCCTCTTTTATATAAATAGATTCAACACCTGATAGTTTTATTAGGGTAACCAATCCTATACTAAGAATATGGAAGGAATCAAAAATATAACATAAATCAACATGAGATTCCAAAGGTTGGAAATAATTATCCCCCAAAATGGTGGGAAGAGAATGACCTCCCATCCTCCTAGCCAATGTGAGTCCTTAAGATTCATTGGTCTTGAAACTATGCAAACCATTTGACTTTAGAATGATGTCTTGAGTTCATTGTCGATGTGGGAACTATTTGATGTTACTTTTAGAAACTCAAATGGTGAACGCAACATTAAATCATGTGACAAATGAATAATCAAATTACCATTGGAAGCATAAATCATGTTTCCCATACCTAATAATCCCAAAAACATCTATTATTAATAAATTTTTAACTCATTTTTATCCTCAAATACATATTTAAATAAAAAAATTGAAAATTGACCTCATTAACTAATTTGGATAATATTATTATAAAAATAAAAATAATTTTAGAATATTAATCTTCTAAAACTAATAAGAACTAATTTTAAAATTATTATTGTATAATACATAAAATTATTACTTAGGTAGTAAAATTTTTATTATTGGTTTACAAATTAAAAAATATATATTTAAAATATATATTTTCATTTATTAAATAGATATTTAAATTTTAAATTTTATTATATAATTTTAACTCATTATTATATCCAAATAATGTCATAAAAATCATTTTATTTTAATTAATATTTTATTATACATTTCCCTTACAAATCAATATTTTCAGAAAAATCCCAAATATTCATAAATTCTAATATTAACATTTTTAATACAAAAAAAACATTAAATTTTGTCAAATCAATTTTAAAAATTCATATTTTTCTTAAATTAAAATAAAAAATATAATGAAATACTACTATTACAAAAAAAATGAACATTTTAAATATTTAAAATTCCTATTATAATTACATATCAATTAAATAATAAAATATGTCATAATTTATTGAACCATATATTTAAATATTAAATATTTCCATAATTATCTTTTAAAACTGTTTTAATTAATTTCGTTATGATTAAATACACAGTACATAAAAATAATTATTTGGAATCAAATACTTTTAAGCATTAAATCATATTAATTGTCTATCCTTTAAAATATAATATTTTTTAATTGATTATTATCCTTATATTCACTATATTTTTTACACATCTTTTAATTTTTTTATTAATGATCATGAAATATGTCACATCTCATATTTTTATGGGTTTTCATGTTAAACAATCAATTCAACATAATTTTTATTTATACGATAATTGCATCTTTAAATCTACAGTTGTTACATAAATAATACCACAAAACACCTCTAGTCATTGTAAATAGAAAATTTATACTACCTTGAGTTATCCTCTAACACATCATCATCATCTCTATCACAGTTTCACACCACTAACTATTCTATTGTCAACACCCTATCACTAATGATTTTCAGCTACTATGATTTTCCCTCCCACAAATAACTTTCATTTGTGATTCCACAAAAAAATATTATGGAAACAACAACTACAAAGAATTATAAGAAAGTTTTTAAGGTTCATCAATTGTGAAACACTACTCACTAATCCTTTAGACACCTTGAAAAAATGGAACTCAGACTAAAGATGTGATATATATACATAATAGGTACATCGAATTCTGTAGTGTCTATAAAATTGTATAAAAATCCCATATAATGAAACTGATATCATTTTGGAAGCTATCTCCCATGAACACTGTTGAATTTTTTTCCATCCAAAATAGCTGAAATTCACTTCTATCCAAACTCTAAATATTAAACTCTTATGAAATCCTAAATAGAGTTATCAAATTGTTTAATTAGAACTCTACTATCAAATTTATTTATAATATATCACTAAAATTTAAATAAGAGAATTTCCCTAAATGTCATTAGATATCTTGTCACTGAGATCACTTAAATCAAATAATATATCAACTTCCCATCAATCATAAAATCGGTAGAATATTTTTAAAACTCCATTAAACCCATATTATACTCTATAATATAAGAACTCCCATTCTAAATCAGCAATAGAGAGTAGTATTCCTAAACTCTAATAATAACATATATGAAGTCATTAGTTAAATGTGATTTGGATAGATTTACTAGTGTTTGGGAAATTTTAATGTGGAATTTTGGGACTCATTTCAAAGAAAAGGAAAGGGTTGTATTACTGCAATGTAATTTATATTCCGTCAAGTACCCAAAATATTATTTTTAATATTGAATACAAAAGATTTCATTATCTATGTAGTAGAGGTGTACTAGGTACATGTTGTCATAGACAGAGGGGATGAAATATCATTTTATTTCTAGTGACTATCAACCAGGTACACAGGATCCAAATTAATTATGTATTCTATTTATAGTAAAAAAAAATTAATATTAACAACATAACACCCCCACCCATTTTTACTGATAATGAATCACAATAAGCTTGTCGCTCCTCCTCCCCATTTGTTTTATTACCGCCTAATTCTATGATTCTTTTATGTGTAGTGATCCATTTATGGAAATGGCCTCATAATGGTACGTCTAACCATAAAAACCTATTCATTCTCCATTCCACATATTGGTTAGAACTTATTTTCCATAAATTCAAAATATATGGATTTCATGTAATTATTTTATTTCTAGAAAAGTAATATAATTAAATCAGATATAATGGATGTGATAGATCCTATGAACATGAGTTTTATGGTCCATAGTATTCTATATCCTTGTATATTTTTTTTCATGTAATCTTTAATGATGGTCTTATGTAAGCATGCATGATGGTATAGTACTTATAATGATATGTCTTGACCATATTTGAGAGAGAATACGAGGCTTCTTATAACCATGGGGGATGTGACATGAATGGATCAACTTGATTTTAGTTACATCCAAATATTATGTTAACATAGGGAATATTTCTCTATATTAAAGTAAGTAAACACAAGGGTTATTCTTAAAAGGGGAACAAATGTGTTTTCATTGATGAGTTAGGAATGAAGTTTCCTTTTATCGTTTTATGAAGTATATTTAATATATCATAAAAAAACTGATATTCCATTGGGTTATGTGACTGTTTCATGTTTATAATCCTTGATTGCAATAAATTACCTAGGTGTTTGAATTATGGGATTAGTATGATATATTAGTAAAAGGAATTGAGTGTAATTATACATACTTGAGTGATATTTTAGAAATGGTATATTTTTTGGTGTCCATTAGAAAGTAGTTTTTCAAAGTGATCATATCATGAACTGGCCTACGATAGCCCATTAACTAGACAACTGAGATGGGATGTAATATACCAGAGGGAAGTCCTCGATCATAATAGGATAATTAAAATAATCATGGGCACCACAAATTTTTGTTTTGGGAAATTTCATTCATTAAATAGATAATAGTAATATTAATTAATTATAATCTTTTCATGGATAACCATTTTAGTAGTTTCTAGATTTTGAAAAATTCGACGAAATGGTAAGAAAATATAAAATATTATTTCATATAAAAAATATGCAGCTAACTTCTCATAAATAAAAGAACATAAAAAGTCTACATATAAAGATAGTAAAACGGGTTGATAAAACAATGATGAGAACTAAATCCAAATTTCCAAGAGAAACCAACATCATATCTCTGTGACCACATATGTCACCATCCATCTATATAAATTGATATCTCAAATGGTGAACAAGAAACGAGACCTGAGACTACAAAACTTCTTTGGTAAAAAAAAATTGAGTGTCACTTTGTGGGAGTGAGCATTAAATATCTCAGTAAAAAAGAACCACATTTTCCAAAAAATTTACACCCCCAAAATAGATAAAATATAATTTTTACAATATTAAAATATAGTTGGTTTTTATTCTTTTTGGAAAAACTAGCATGATCATTCCATGAAACTAATTCTTTATACAAACATATTTTTTTTCATAAAAATTTAATGATTCACTTAATCCATTCATTGGAATATAAATCATTATAAATCCATATTAATTATAAATTAAACACCAAAATTACATAACTTAATTCAAAATGGATACAATGATATATGTGACTATATGATAAAACTATTTTCACTATAACCAGTGTACATTATATGAGTATAACCAATGGAATATCAAAAAAGAATCATAAAATTGTGAATAAAATAATAATTCAAAAAAATTATGTTGGAAAATAAGTATTTTTATAGAATCATGTGAAGATCATAAAAATATAGTGCATCAATCATAAATATACTCACTTAAAACTATCATTAGGGCTATGGATGAAGTTATTAATACTATAGAAAACTTGACATCCCTCAATAATCCTAACTTAAAGGACACCCCTACATGTCTTTAATATACCAAAAGCGATTGAGTACGTCTCATTCGGACAATAGAGAAATATCTCTTGATAATCTCAAATATTCATGATATCCTAATATGGTAGTACTATATAGAGGGATGTGAGGTACTCAATGGTAGTACAACATAAAAATAAAACATTAACATAAGGAAATATATATTCTAATCCCACCTCTATTACCTATTCATGTGAAACCCCTCCTTATAAGAATGATAATATCCATGAGGTATCACTCATTTTAAATGAAAACATTTAAATATTCCAACGGGACCGTCAGATTTGAAATTAATAATTTATTTCTAACTAAAAGTTTCATTTTATAAAATCCATTTCGAAACACAAGGTATTCCCAAATTATTTCTCCAAATATCCAAACATTCTTTAGTACATACAACAAAAAATATTATTTGAAACCGATGGTGACTCTCATTTTAATGACATTATTTTTATCATAACTCCTTAACAAAATATTATAATGATAACATAAAATTCCCCTTTTAGGTATACTATCATGAAAAATAGAATTATAAAACATGATGTATAGAAAGAAAAGATAAACATTAACTTCATATAATCCTCTTAAATGATAAATTATTATTCTATCCTAGTTCACCTCAATGCTAGGGGTTTCATAAGGACATACATCAATAGAGATGGGTATGTATAAAGCCCAATATGTGATATGCAAAGGTATTGAATATGACCGATCATCATGAATAAAACATGAGGAATAATAAAATATAATTAACATATGTTTTTGGTACATTTCATAGATGTATGTTAATAATTTAAAAATTATACATTTATAAATTTTTTTCGAATGTTCAATACCAATGTGTTATAAAACATATTACCAATGTTATTTACCAAGGTATCATGAATCATGTCATCTCTTGAGATAATTTTTTTACAAAATAAATTTAAATTTTATCATGGTGCCCCATTCATATGTTATAATCCATGTATGATACATAGTTCATATATATATATAAATAATTTCATTAATAAACAACATATAATAGAGAATGAGATTTATATTAAATGATTGATTTCATAACTATTAAAGGACATCAAAATTTAATCATTTTTAACCCATGTGAAAGGAATTTGGGTTTCATACATGGTAATAACAAATCAATGAAGTATAATCACATATTTATAAAAACACATCAAATAAAAAAGAGTTGGGTATTAATAATATAAAAAAATAGAATGAGAAAATAAATGAATGATTTTGATAGAAAAACTAGTATAACAAGTGTTATATAGACCATGTTTAATGGGAGAAAATACAGGTATCTCATTGATATAACTACATTAGGAGAGTAATAAGATGATCATAATTACATGAGAGCATCATAAAATTTAAATTAGAAGACTTCCTCTAAAGGGAGTACATGGGTAAAATGGAAGTGAAATAGAATCCCTTAACTTTAGGGGTAGATTCTTAAGGAATGAGGAGTGTTTTTGGAACCATAAATACTCATTGGGAAGGATATTTAAAGGGAAAATATGGGAAAATTCATTCTTATTGTCTTGGTAGTGAATGAAATCGTGTTGAGAGTTGGGTATTTACAGAAAATGTGGGAGAATTATTTAATAATATCTAAAAATAGTGTTGATCTGAAAGAACATGAACATCTCTCAAATTCAATTTCAGTTGATGCTTCCTTATTGATGCTCTTCATGAGATGGGTTTAGGAATAACACCTATTGACACTACCTCTCTTCCTATTTATGATAAATGGGATTTAAAATGCTAGATCCCACTAATTGAGGCCATAGTTTCTCCCGTATGCCTCAATTATCATTTGTCTTTACCCTTCATATACAAAATTTCAAATAGTAAAAGTATTATCAAAGGTCTTATTGGACAATGTTTAGGTAATTGTAAGATATTTATTTTAACATTCCAATTTATACTTTATATAGACTCCAAAAATCTCATTCCTCAGTATTCATTACATTTCTTAAAGAGGTTCTACACTTCCCATAAAAATTCATATCATAACCCTAACAATTTTATTTTTTATATATTTTTATAAAAGTTGTGATCTTCATTAATGAATTCAGGAATTTAGAGTTTACCTTAATGTGTGAATTGTTATTTTTTATCTTCTTATACTGTTTCTAGCTGTTATAGTAAATATAAATTTGTGATATGAAATGGAACTATGAAATGTAATGATATTTGTATATGTTTTTTTCTAAAACATAATAAAATATTTATCAAGATACAAGAGTTATTTTATTAAATAAGTGTTTGGGATATTTTATCATCACTGTAAAAGCATGTTATTTTTTATAAATTAATATTACGTCATTTAATATGATTACTATAAATATAAAATTATGATTCATGCATCAACCATGAAGGAATAGAGTATTTGGAAACAGCATACAGAAACATATTATTTACATACATTCTTCATCATATCCAATGATGAACTTCACTTTTTTTATATTACTTGTATGAACTACGTAAAAATTCTTCAAAACATGGTGAATGGAAACATAAGAAAGGGTGAGATAATATTATTAGTAAGGGAAAACATGGTAGATAATATTTGATGATCATATTAGAGAATATGATAATCTCAAGGGAATCAGATCTGGACATGAAGTTACAAATCTCTTACCAAATATAAAAATTATCATAAACCCGATTTATTGTATAAAGAATTTTTATTTCAAAATGAATGATTAATAATAGTTAGAAATATTAAAAAATAAATAACTAACCATTATTTCTTATCAGGAAAATGAGGAACTATCACAGATATTGAAACAAATTAATATTTCAAGGTCTAGAAACACAGTTATCAAATCATTGAGGATTGAGCATCATCATCTGTTTACTATTGTATATTGAGCACAATGACACATTTCTCACAGTGCATTAAGCACATCATCTTGTTTCCCTCAGTGGATCAAGGGAATTGACAGGTTTCAAATAATAAAATTATGAGATATAAAGAATCACCCAAATCATTAGAATAATATAGAATTCTACTTCCACCCATCACATTATCAAAACCATAAATATTTTTTCCATAAGATAATATAAATTTATTATATCATCATATCATAACATAGTCAATGAAATTGTTTCTCATAAACATTTCATAATTTCCTCATATCAAAAAACATATAAAATAAATTGGTTTCATAAAAATATAATCATAATATTCTCAAACCATTAATTGAAATACTATAGATGGATTCATTGGATCAAATAACCATTAAAACATAATAATCATCAAATGATGTTATTATATATGATAATTCCTTTAAAAGAGTTATTTTAGTATTTCATTATACAAATACCATTTTCACTTTGAAATTATTTATTTGAATCTAATGATTTCTCAAATTTTAAGTTAAAAATTTTCCTTCAATATAACATTAGAAACATGTAATGGAATCTTAAAATAATTTATCTGTTATGATTGTGGTAATTTCCATCCATGTCGTATAAGTAAAAATAAAAAACATTCATTTTATACTTTTATTAAAATTCACTATACACCTCTTTTGGAAATGTAAAAATTATTCCTTTTTATATTTTTAATGAAAATATTTGATATAAATTAATTTTAAACACAAATTTTAGAATATTCAAATGTTTTTTTAAACCACGGATATCAAGGAAAAATTATTTTCAGACAAAGAGTGAAATAATGTTATTTTTCATTAAAAATATCACATAACACTTTTGAGCTCTTAATGGGTGAAAAATTAAATATTTAATCTTGTGAAAAAAAATTGTACAATAAAAATAAGATTGATTTATTATATAAGAATCATATAACTTCTTCATAAAACATTCACGTATTAATAATCCTAGTTTAAATATTATGGAAACATAAATCCCTTACATCATGTTTCATCTTTATTCATACACATTTGAACATACTGTATAATAAATATATATTTATAATATTATTTTATCAAAAACCGTACTCATTTTTATCATAGGATGTATGATTTAATTCTGAAATCTTAACACCGATTCATGAATAATTTATTATTAAAATAACAATTCTTGATTACAACTACTTCATTTTTCATGAATATTTTATTTTGAAAGTGCAAGTAATTGTAAATTTTTCCTGATTACATAATCTAATGAATGTAAATATAAAAAAAAATTTATTTTCATTATATATTAATTTAATGATATCTATAAATGGTAAAGATAGAAAAATAAATTACACTATTTATTTAGATGGAATTTTGTAGATATGTAGGAACATTGTTTTCACTTTTTGATGAATCGATAAAATGAATGGAAAATAATAAATAAACATTATAAAATAAATTTAATGTGATAAAAATCATATTTATTAATTAAAGACAATTATATTAACATCCATGTAAAAGGGAAGTGAAAATAAATATCATCACTTCATAGAGTTTGTAGGCCACACAAACACCTGCACAACGTTATCGCTTTACAAATGATTGGATGGTAAGAAGATAGATATAATATAATAATTCTATAAACATAAATATTTCATAAATATCATATATAATCATTAAATCCATCATTATAAATATCCATGAAATATGGTGATGGAAAATGAACTGTGTCTCTACGTGGAAATGGTAAGCTATTATTACACATTAGAGATACCTTCACATTCCAATAGTTAGTAGATAAGGTAAATAATTTGATCCTATAATCTAAATAAAATTTATTTGTTTTCATAATATTGAATTTATTGTTTTCTTATTAATACCATAAAACTAGAGTAATTATAAAAAATATGGAAATGTAAAGAGGTCATGAAAGACTATTACCTCTCTTTTCGATAACCATATTTAGATCCTTTCTTAAGGATCCATATAATAATATTCATAGTATACAAAAACATATAATAAATGTTTATGGATTTTCCTATGTGATATTTAAAGGGTTTTGTTTATCTAAAAATCTCAAAGTTATGTAAATAATTGAAATAGGGGTTCCCTTTTATAGTGGATGTAGATGACACACTTCACATTTCATAAAATATTAATATATAATAAATTTATTATCAAGAAAAATGATTCCAAAAGGCCATGAATAAAAATAAAAAGTGTCTATGGTTTAGTAATATAATTAAAATTAATTTATACAGGTTTTATTTTATTTAAAAATTATTGTTTTTATTAACTACTTTGTTAACCATTTTTTACTCTAATTGCAGTAAGAACATTTCAATCATAAAGTATTAAAAAAGTAACAATAAATAGACAATTGAATCATAAATGGACCGTGGATAATATTTTCCACCATGTTAAAATCACTTATATAATGACGATGTTTTTAGGAAATTTAACTCATTTAATAAATTATTATTTATTATAAAATAACATTAATGTTAATTTTGGGACTACTCATTTATTATGAATATAAGGACACCGAGACAAAGACTTAAATAATATATAATCATTTTTAAAACAAATAATATGTTGTATTACTCTTAATATTTTTTGAAAAATAATCAATGACTAAATTTATGTTACATTTAACATTTTTAATATCATTTTTATTATTATCCAATTATTTGAAAAATTATTCTTCCACTGTTTTATAAGCTTTTATGGTAATTATATATTACGAAAAATGAAAAATAAATTAAAATTATGAAAAAAATTATTTGAAATTCAATGAAACATATATATCAAATCTTATCCCATTTTTATCCATAAGTAAAATTTTAAAAATATTAATCTCAAGAGAGTGATATATTTAATTATTATTTTCTTAAATTAATATAAGGTCATATTAATTGATATATGGGACCAAGTGAAGGTTTATTTGAGTAACATATAGTTATATCCATAATAATATCATCCAATTAGATAAAATAATGTGTTATATAAATTTTAAATCATTTCCCCATCTTTTTTACCATGTTTTACCAGATTCATCCCAAACTGGGTGACCCAAAATTACTATGGTTACTATTGATATAGATTAAATAAAAGAGAACTATTGAATGGAATTTATATTCCAAACTCAAAATATGAAATCCATTTCTAATCCTTAAATTTATATAACTGACATAGATTTAATTTAATATAAGTGTGAAAAAGGCATCGAAACCCGTTTTAAAAAAATACAATTTTATGCGTAAACTGGATTTTTTCTAATCGCATTTTTGCAAAAATTATTAGATAAAATTTTAAAATATATTATTGAATATATATAATATAAATTTAATTTAAGTCATTCATGAATATTGGTAAATTTAATTAAGATGTTAAAAAACTTTGCATATATAAAAAAAATTTAGAAAAAATCTCCCTTACTAACAAATAAATTTTATTTTTGTTTCTAATGAATTTATTTCAAAGAATTTATTTTCCATGTACATTTTTTACAATTTAGTAATCCTTATTAATACCATAATTTTAAAATATAAATTAAAATGATATATTATTTTACAATTCATTTTTACTATGTGTTCCCTATATAGAAATATATCAAATAAAATTGAAGAGAAATATATATATATTAGAATGTAAGGGTATTACATTCGAAATATTTTAAAATAAATTTTTACCTAAAATATTTACCCTTCTAATACAAATAGTTTATCATATCTCCATTTCATCACAACTTCATATTTCCTTGAATTTTTCTCTATTTTTTGTTTCACCATAAAAAATATACCACCTGAGTGGTCTAATTTGTATCACATTCTCTCTACTATATAGAATATCTAATTTGTGTTCCTTATATGAGAGATCATGTTAAAGTGGTATCACCTATATGAAATAAATTTTTGAGGGATCAAATATTCATTTCCTTATTATAAATATATCGAACACTTCATGAACATTATAGTGGTTTGGTGGAAGCACCAATGATAACCTATTGTCCCTACTCGATCAACAATATCTAATGAGAAAACATACATCAGGCCAAACATACATTCATTTATTAATATCATGAACTTATCCATATATAAATTAATTGGAATACCTTTTATTTTACTTTGAATTAAATATTTCATTGATGATTGTTATCAAAATTTTCTAGTTATTTTGATCCACCATTATGTGTTGTAGAACAACTCTGACCTTCTATGCTATATCCTCACATGGATTAGATCCAAATTTATATCTATCTCTAAACTCATCGTAGAACATGTAAATTTTTTGCTTCAGACCATAGAGGGATACATAAATATCTATCTATATTCTAGATTGAAATTTATTGTTTTTAGAAAACTCAACTAGATGATGTTATTGATTCAAACAACCATTGAAATCGAGAGAACAATATCTCAAAATATTTATTAGGGTTAAATAGTTATCTCAAACCAACCATATGCCTTTGGGTGATATGATGTGTAGAAACATAACATTATATCTAGATCCAACTAAATAATTCTCTAGAACGACAAGGTAAACCTAAAATCCTATTCAGATATGATAGAATAGGAAACACCACGAAACCTTACCACTTCATTAATTTATATCCATAAAATATTTTCTGGAGATAAATATTATCTAATGGAATTTTACTATTTTGAATTTATAAGGTTATCAACGACTACCCAACAATATTTAGTCCCTTTATATGTATTGGGGAGTCCGAAAATGAAATCTAATTTAATTTTTTCCCACTTCTATTCTGGTATGAGTAATGGTTGTAACATAACATTAGATGTTTATCTCCTAGAATTCACTTTATAATATACTAAGAAAATGATATATACTCTAAAATATCTCTTTTCATGTCGTCACAATAAATATACTCTTTTATATCCATACAAATCTTCATACTTCTAGTATAGATAATCAATTATAAACTATGAGCATAATCCAAAATCTTTTACTTCATTTCTGTTATTGATGAGACACATACATAGTTCATGAACCTTATCATTCAATCAAAATCGGGGTAAGACTATTAAATATTTATCATCTTATTCTATAACTCCAAATATTACTTATACAACTATTTAATCTTCACATGTATAGATGGATGCATAATCATTTGAGATAGATAATATCCATCCCCTTCCACCAAGATCTCAATATCTATCCATTGAAAGTTGAAAATTATTAAATCCTTTTTTATCCTCATCATAGATAAACTATAATGAAATTTTCAAATCTAAGCATATTAAATCGTGTTCACTTTCCCAATATGGTAATGTATTACGTAGTCATAGTCTTTAATTATATACAAACACCTTCTATGGAATATATATAACTCCTTCTATGTGAAAATATACATTAAAATTCTATGTTAGAGATATATATATATCACATATAACTTCTTAGAGGTAATTATCCTATATAATTGAATAAAAAAATTACCAATTCCAACATCAATTCAAGAAGTGGATAATTTTTATCATGTGTTTTCAATTTATGTGAGACATATAATGTCCCCGAATCATTATGCATCAGGATACATCAGATCCCCTTATTCAATGCGTCACTAAAAATTATAATCCATTTTACACTACAAGGTAATGTGATATATCATTCATTGAATAACATTATTTTTATTTCCTTGAAATTATCTTCATATTAAACTTCTCATAATAATATAACAACCTTCTATTTCAACTCATTGAGTGGATTTGGTAATATTGAAAAATATTTCTGAAATGTCAATATTATCCAACCAACCTATGAAATATATGGATTTTAGTTACCTTGGTTGGTCAAAACCATTTTAAATAATTTTTATCATTTAAGGATCCATCAATATACCCTCACATAAGATTATATTACATGATAATGAAACATTTTGAAGCCAAAATTCTCACTAGGTAAATTTTTAATATGGATTCTGATTTTTTAGGGTGTTAAAAAAAATTATTTAATTATCATAACACCCTTCATTTATCATTGAGTATATAAGACTATCTTATATAAATACTAACACAAACATATTATTTTAATCTCTATATACTCTATTCATTAAATCCATAATGATAGTAGTAGAATTAGTACGTCCAAATGGATTCATTGTACTTTCTTAATTCTTAGAAATCATAATGAAGGTTTTTCGGTATATCCACATTCCTTATCCTGAATTTACGAATCGAGAACATATTTCAATATTTAAAAAGTATCAATATCCTCATAATTGATCAAAAAAATCACTAATAGGGGGTATATGATGCATTTTCATGATTTTGATCTTGTTAATTTCTCAATAATAAGTAACATAATTCATTGGGATATATTTATTTATAATAAATTCAACAATTTCACCCCATGCTGATTTACAAGGGAATATTAATCTCTTATCTTGATTCTCCTAGGGTTTCTTTATCAATTACTAAAACTCAGTTGGATCCATTCTATATTTAGTTTTTTGAAATATGTGTAGAACCATGTATTAGTTTAATTGAAAAATCCACTTCATTATTTAGTTATAGACATGGAAATTATTCAGGAATGACATCAATAAAATCCTAAATAATATGTATATCCTCACTTTTGAGTCTCTCCCCAACCATCAGAGATAGATACTCACCATGTATCATAATCAATACTGACCTGAAATAAGCAATATCCATTATATGTTAATATTCATTCTCTCATAGATAATTGATCATTAGTTCATTAGAAATTTGAAATGTGAATTCCCTATCATTGGATTTAATATGGGATGAATATAAATATATTCAATCCATGTTTCGAGTCAGTATAATTCAAATAAAGGAACAATCATATAATTTTTGAGATATAATTTCAAAAAAACATCAATCATAGAAGAACTATAGACATGTGATGTTACCATCATACCAGTTGGAGTTCACACCAGTAACACAAAATATAATCATTGAGGTTGTACCAAAATACAATTATAAAATTTATTAGATATAAAAGATTCGTTAGATCTATAATCAAATAATACATTGGTTATTATAGAGTTGATAAAAAATGTACCATTCACCGTCTCATTCTCAAAACCTAATCCAATAGTCAATATCTCTTGAGATTTACATTTTTGTGATTAAGAGGTTATTGATGGTGATCATAATTAGAAATATTCATATTTGTATACTGATTTGTTTAATTCCCAAACACCTTGTATTTTATGTGTTGGATTGTGGGTTCTATTTTAGTTGGAATATTCTTTTCCTCAATTTCATTTAGGATTAAATTCATCATATTTAAAATTTCATGTGATTAATGGCCAACCATTCCAAATATAAATCACCTCCCCATTTCATTAAATCAATCCACTTGATGTATCATCCCACATTACTATCATATATATTGTTGTAATTTTATTCCACCATATGATTTAATTAAGTGTTCTTGATACTCGATCATCATTTTCATATAAAGACCATATAATAAGTGTGATCTATATTTAAATTATTAACATGAGTGATCAAATAACCATTTCCTAATAGCTACTAAAGTATATTATAGTTAAATCCTTTTATATACTTTGTTTTAAGACCCAAAATAACTGATCAATTTATCTTCTAGGATTAATGAACAAAGTAAATTCATACCTAGAATGTTTTTTAATATTTCCTTTATATGTTGCAATGGGTTCATCATAATTTTATTAAAAAGAAAGTAATTTATTCCCCATATATATATGTAGAATAATAGGGAATTACCTAATGGAAAATATCAATTTAAACTCCTCCCCTAAATTGAGTCAAATTCTTCTTCTTAACAAGTTTTTTTCACATGATTCCCCTATTGAACTACGTCACCTTCCGAATAATAAATAGCTAGGATATTTTTTTTCTATATTCAGTATTAGAGAGTATAAAATATTTTAATAATGGTAATTATCCATCACTCACCCACTAGTGGATAAGAATACCCAAAAAAGGATGTTTGATGATACAATATGAGATATTCAACAGTGTTTTGTTCCCTCTCTGATTATTTGGAAGTTGAAAATTATTCATGGTCTGAGAAAGATTGATAAGAAAGGTAAAAATATTATGTATCCCAACTCCTAGAGTATTTAGTGTCCTTGGTGGAAAATAATTTCAATGTCCATAACATTCATTGTTGGCATTATGTATTCTAGTTACAACAATTGACTACAACCAAAAAGTAAATTGTAAGAATCATGCTATAATTTGTAGAGTGATCTATCAAATAATCATGAAATATCATTAATAAGATGTTTAAATCCTGACACCTTCTTCTCAATCAGTTAAACCATATATTTAAAATAGGTTATCCAAATTAATTATCGATGCATTAGGTATTATTTTTTTAAATAAACATATCTATAAGTTTTTTTAAATACATTCTCTATTCCTAATCTCCAATGATTAACAAGATGTCCCTCTAATATGAACTATAAAAGGCCATTAATTTTTATACATAAATATTACATCATTTTAGACAAATATTACATATATTACATTATGATCCATTATAGAAATATGATGTATTAGAGTCCTTAGAGACTATAAACTTAAACATATTATTTAGATACATTCTTCATTATCTTACAAAAATATCCTTGGTTTAACCCTATTTACATTCAATACTAAAAATATTCTTCATAACATGGGGAAAAGAAATATAATATAGGGTTTCCTCATATTCTCACAAAGGGTAAACATGGTATATATAATTATATGGTCATGTGAAAGATTATGTTAAGAATAATGGGAAGTGATTGTGAACATGACTTACAATAGTTCATACCCAATATCTCAAAAATCATAAACACGACTCATAGAACGAGTCATTTTCATTTCAAATGACTTGAATCAGAAGTGAGAGTAATACTCATAAACCAATCATGAACCATATGTTCATGTCATAAAATCGGGGAACCATCATAAGTATAGTAACCATTTCATATGTATTGGGTAACAAATGTAACCCTAAAATACTAGAGATCAAGCATCATCACTGGTTTCCCATAGTAGATTAATAACATTATCTTTATTCATATTGTGGATCAATGGAGTTAACTAGTTTCCCATTATGGATCAACCACATTGACTTTTTTAAAATAATTTTATAATGAGATATAAAGCATGACAAAACAATTGGAGAAAAATTGGATTCTAGGACCACCGATTACATATTTAAAACCATGCATACATAAGAAAGCATATCATAAAAAGTTAATTATATCATTATATAATATCACATATAAAATAAATGAGTTTTATAAACATTTCATTGTTTTATCATAGCATAACCCAGGTAAAATATTTTGGATTCATAACCATCACATACTCATACTCATTACACATATATAGAAAGAATAAAGAAGTCATTATTGGATCACATCCCTATTTATATAAAATTTACAAAATGTGTGTTATTATAGATGAAATTTCTATAAAAATAATCATTGGAATATTTCCTAATGTAAATAAACATTTCACATTGAAATGAATTTTTTAAATCTAAAAATGTCCCAAATATTAAGGAAAACGTTTTTAAAAATAAAATTTGAAAATTTAAATATAATATTCAAATAACTGAGGTTTCATGAAATCTTGAAATTTTATTCATGCTACATATGTGAAAATAAAAGAGACCATTTTCATTTATGTAAAAACATAAATGGTTCCTCAATAGGAAAGAAACAAGATTATTCCATAATTTTTTTTCAAAAATTTAATAATGTGAACAAATGGATTTCAAAAAACAATGGAAGATATTAATACTTTTTTTAAAACTTTTTTATAAATTAGGGATATGAAACAAATTAATCTTCACCGAAGAGAGAAATAATGAATATTCTCATTAAAAAAATTCTTCTAGTATTTTGAGTTCATAAAGAGGGTAAAATTAATGGAAGGAAATGTAATCATAAAAAATAACATGATAAGAAGAATAATAAAAGGAATTTATCAGATACATTTCTAATAATTTATTCAATTTTATTCAAGAATAAAAAATCACAATTAAAATGGGATTGAAACATAAATCTCTTACCTCAAGTTTCATTTTTTGTCATACGAATTCAAAGATCCGATATAATAAATATATATTTATTATAAATGTACACTATAAAAATAATAATATATATCATTCAATTTAGTGTTTAATTTTGTCATCCAATAACCTCGTTATAAACAATTTTTTGTTAAAATCAATGTTCAAGATGATTTATTCTTCATTTTATTACATGCTTTTATTTGGCAGTCCTAACCCTTATTCATTGATCATGGTTAAATAATATAAAAAATATAAATAATACTATCTCTATAATAAATATCCATTATATATTTATATATTTAGGTTGATTTATAATATTCATATTGAGAAAAATTAATCACACCATTCAGGGAGATGGTAGGTTGTACATACTCATGAAGAATTTTCTTTCACTTTTCGATTGATGTATCAAAAAAAGATAAACATTAATTAACCATTCAATAATAATAATTATATCATATAAATATTTTATATTCAATAAATCATTCTTCATTACCATCCATGATTAACAGAAATGGATGAAAATCACATCACTTCGTAGAGGCGTTATTTAACACGTATGCACAAGCGATGTTATCATTGTCCAATAGATTGGAAGGTATTAAGGTAGAAGATATATTATAATTAAACATTTAATAATATGTCATAGAAATCATATATAATCTTTAAACCCATAATAATTGCCAATAATGAAATATATTAATGGAAAATGAATTGTAACGCTTTGTGGAGAAGGTAAGTCACACATATACATGAGAAATACATTCACATAACATTTACTGGGAAAGGGGATAGTAAATATTGATAACATAATAATAAAAATTATATATATATTTAGGATTATTTATTTAATAATTGTGATTAATTACCTATAGTTATATGAATTAGGAGAAGACATATATTGAAAGAGGATGGGTAAGATTATTACCTTAATTTCAGTTGTCCATATGTGGAGCCTTTCTTAAAGAATCTTATAATGGTATTTTTAAAATATAAGAATATATAAATCAATTATAGGGAATTTTATAAGGAAAAATTTCCTCATTTGGTCTATTGATAATGATCATAGTGTAGTAAATAATGGAATGGAAGAGTGTCCTTTTATAAGGGAGGGATTAGATACACTCCAAATTTATTAAGGTATTAAAATATAAAAAATTAATTCTCTATAAATATAAAAAAAATTTATATGATATAAATTAAGTATAGGGTACAAATAAGATTATAAAATTTTATTAAAGTTGGTTTTTTGTTTCACTTTAAAGTTCACATTTTTATTACCCCTTTTATTGACAATAGTTTTACCATAATTGGAGAAACACCAATTTTAGTTTTAATGTGTTAAAGATGATTCCATTAGTGGATAATTGAAACATAAAGGAACATGGAATATATTATCAGAAATATTAAATTCACTTCGATGAAAAAAATATTTTTTCTAAATTTTAAGCCATTAATTTCAATATTCTTATTATAAAATTTCAATATTTTCAATTTAGGAACAATACATTTAATTATTATATAAAGAACCCAAGAATAATCATCAATTAGAATATATAACTTTTAAAAATAAATTATATGTTATATTTAGCTTAGTATTTTGTGGAACATAGTAACTCTCTCAATGTAAATTACAATTAATATTTTAAAAAATATTTATTCTATTTTTCTAGTAATTGAAGAAATATTAGTTTTGTAGTGTTTAATCATAAAATAAAATTATATAATCACTAAAAATTAAGAATAAATTATTTTAATAAAAAAATATTATATTTCTACTAAACATTTATAATTTAACTTATCATCTTTTTATCCTTGTTTAGAAAATGTATAGATATTAAAGTCAAACTATGACATTTTGATTTGTTCTTTTCTTAAAATAATTTAGAGGTCCTAATAAAAGAATTATTTCCCTACGTGACTATTTATTTAAAAATGGGATGTAAATTTGTAAACATCACTCATCTAATATGATAAATTTTCTTTTTAGATATATTTAAGGCCTTAACCCATTGTTTTAACATAATTTTACTATTTCTACATTTAGCAATGCCAAAAATAACTATTGTAACCATTATTATTGACCAAAAATAAAAGGGAAATATTTTAAAAAATTATCCTCATGATTCCAAATATGTAATCCATTTTTCAAGATTAAATTTTTATATGTTTTTGGAATTCATTTTAAAATAATATTGGAAAATAGGTTGAAACCTGTTTTTTTAGAAACACTCATTTTTATGAATAAAAATTATTTAACTATTATCCCTTGTTCTTAAAAATTATTTGATTAATTTTAGATTATAATATTGAATAATTTATATATATATATATATATTTCATTAAAATAATTCACAAATAGTGATAAATTTAATTTATTATGATAAAAACACATTATGTAAATAAAAACAATTTTTCCAAAATATATCTCTTTTATTTTCATTTCAATGAAATTAATTACACATGAATAAATTTTATACATAAAATTTTAATAATTTATATATATATATTCATAACCATCCATATAATGGAGTTATTATAAAATTATGATATATTAAATTTTATTTAGACACATGGTTTCATGTATCATATGTTATTAAAAACTCTATTTGAATAGAAATATATATAAAAATCTTGAAATGTAACATTTAGCCCGTTAATAAATTCCATCATTTAATTTTGGTTAATGTCACAAAAAATGGCCGGTTATATATACTTTATTAATTATTTATTATACTATCATTATTCTTCAAACTTTTATTTTCTCCATAAGACTTTCTTAAATCAGGTTTTATTATTCATCAACACTAATTTCCATTCATCAATAATTTGGATCATTTTTTCTTTATCTGATTGGTTATTTTCCCATTATATTCTATTTTTATGTTGTGTATGTCTTGGTTCTCTTATATAATTTTTTAATAGTTACACATGGAACATTTCGGGGACACTGGAAAAATTTTGAGGTAGTTTTAACTAATAGGTAACCAATTCAACATGATCCAAAATATCAAATTGTCAAATGTACCATGGATTGTGCTTCCCCTAGTTTCCAATATACGAACCCTTTTTGTGATGATATTTATAATAATACCTTATCCCCAACATGGAACTCTACTAAATTTCTTATTTATTCAACATAACTATTTTTCCAATCTGAGCAGCCTTTTTATGTATTTTTATAACTAATATCCTCTTTTTTGTGTCTTTTACATTGTTTAATGCGTATATTTTATCTACTCCAACATCATCCCATCATGTTTTATTTCCATACCTCATCTCATAATGTGATACTTTTGGAGTTATTGTAATTCTCAAGTAAAAATCATTATAATATGAAATTTTAAAAAATAGAATATGTTAATCCTGATTTACATGAAAATAAAGTGATCTAGACCATAAAATATATTCCAAAATTTTAATTGTCCTCTCATAATACCAATAAAATTAAGGATTATATGATATGATTTTTAATTTGGTATCTATATCCTTTTTAATGATCCTCAATAAAATTGAGGTAAATCATGGAATATGATCCATAAAAATTGATATTTGTCACACAATAATTCTCACTACATCAGGAATATATAGATGAGTAAGGGTATGAAAGTATAAAACATCTCATTGAGTGATAGAATGGAAATTAGTCTCAAATCTATCAACAACTACCCATAAAAAATTTTATCCCTATGATATCCTTGGAATGTCTGCAATAATATCGATAGTGGTTTTTTCCCACTTCTATGCAGGTATGAGTAGTTATTATAGAACTACATTGGGTTGCATTCACTCAACCATAACTTTATAACATACTAAACATCTTACAGTATAACCAATAGTCCTTCCTTCCATGTTATCCTACCAATTATGATGTCTCATATCTGAATGAATTTTTTTTCTTTGAAGATTTCTTGTAATGAAACAGAAATTCTGTGGAATATTTTTTATTAAATTCATTTGATTTATACGAGACCGTGATAATTTACGATGCTTGATTCTGATTCCCAGTGTTCCTAGAATCAATTTCTGAAGTTTTGTTTGAGTACGTTTAGTAAACGTACGAGTGGGTATTTATAAATTTTGTTGTGGTGATCAGAATAAAAATATGAGGGCACCGTTGAACTCGCAGCATCGGTGATTTCTTAGTGAGACCTTCATCGTAGTTGCATTCTAATGATAAGTGAAGTTATAATCTGGTTTGTAAATAAGTTAAATAAAAATATGTGTGGCTTATTTTTATTTTTATGGTTGTTAAAACCTCCAGGAGGTGGTTATTGGTGGGGTCCACCACACCCTAACCTCCCATGGGTGGTTATAGTGGTGGGTTCCACCCGCACATAATCTCCCATGGGAGGTTATCTTTTGTGGGGACCACCTGAGGGTTGTAACCCGTTGGAATCTCCAATTATGTGAAGAAACCCTTGAACTTCCCCCATTAATTAAATGCACCAACCCTCTCAATTAATTAAACAAATCTATTCACTCAATTAATTAACCCCCTGTTTTTGATTTCCATGACAAAAAATTAATAGGATGTCTTAATCTATTGATTTTTTGGGCGTTGGAATTTTTTGGAGAACTTGGAAATGAGAATTGAGGATGAGAAGAGCTCTCCACCAATGAACGGCAAACACAGACATAGATCTTCAACCGTGGAAAAAGGGAAGGAGTCAACCGTGAAGAACTCTGTCCTCGACTTCGTCACATATGAACGCTCATCTGCCAATGGCGAATATCATATTCCTTTTCTGACATTTATGAATCGACACCGCATTTCGGAAACTTCATCAACGATCATCGTCATACATGGTAGGGTATTTGGGTAGAATTTATTTCTGTTCTTCTTCGTTAAATTTATTCTTTGAGAATTGCCGATTGATATCACCATAACGAGGAAGGATCAGATCGAAATAACACGACCCCCCCACCTCATTCAATCTTGTTTGTTGATGAAGGTGGGGGCACAATGATGCCGCCATAAGGGAGTACCGCGATAGGTAAATGGCTGCTAGAGACGGGCTGACCGCGAAGGAAAATGACGATGCAAAGGCTATCGGGTCGCCGGAGGGGTGTGGCGTCGTCGCGCAGCTTGGTGAATCAGGCCGCAGCCAGCACAGGTCATGGAAGAGAAAGGTGGCCTGATGGCCCCCTGAGGGGTGCGACATCGTCGCGCCGTGCGGGTGGAAGGGTCGTGGCTAGGCAGCTCGCGGCGGTCGGACGGAAGTGGCACGGCGCCATCGCGGCGCCCGGAGAAGCCGAGCCGCAGCTAGGGTGGGCTGATGCGGAAGGACATGAGAGGCTGGCTGAGCGAGCCTCCGTTAGAGAGGAGTTGCTGGCCCCTCGGCCAGCTTGGTAGAGCAGCACCCCACTGGGTCCCACATGACTAGGACCAGTGCCACCTGGTGCCCGTTTAGGATCCTATCATATCAACTTTTTCGTTCGGAAACCATGGGCGTGTGTTTCCCCTTGGTCGCAGCTAAGGTGGACCTCTGCTAGGCTGTCGGGTCGCTAGGCCGACCAGGCCGCCAGGCCGACCAAGCCAACGGGCCAACTGGGCAGCGGGGCCAACTAGGCCACTGGGCCGCTATCGGTTCGGGCCGCCCCCTCAGGTCGGGCCACTCCCTCTGGTCAGGACGCGTTCGGGCCAGGACACCCCCTTGGGTTGGCCCACAATCTTGGGCTGGGCCACCCCTCAGGCCGTGACACTTCCTTTAGGGTCAGGTCATACCCGCGGATCGGGTCGGACCTGCGGACTGGGTCAGACCCCAGTCCGGACCCGCTTAACCCAAATACACCTTTTCGCCTGTATCTTTGGATATGAGTGTCTGATCGATGAACCATCTGTGGCGTCATAAAGCATAGAGTGAGAAAGTTCTTTTTTCATACCACACTTGTGGTTTGGACACAGTTGGGTTATGATCAGGTTGGTTTGAACATAAAAACCAACCGGGCCCCTCGGACAGAAATGCCAATAACTCACAGAATGGGTGTCCGATTAACATGCCGTCTGTTGCGTTATGACCCCTATAAAGAGTCGGACCTTTGAGATACTTATAATCGGGACTTCATGAGAGTTGGAGTATCGACCAGAAGCTTGTGGAGGGGATCCTCCAGGAGACGAGCGAATAGAGTACAGATACTTAGTAGCTGGATGATACCTGACGACTTCTGACTATACAACTCGGAGTGTTTCGACTAGCCCAGTGGGGAGCGCCACTGTGTGAAGTAGCAAACCCATAGTGGGGAGTTCCTCTATGTGATGTGGCTGACCCATGATGCTCTACAGGTGATGAACCTCCGCAGGTAGTTAGGGGGAGTGCCTCTGTGTGAGTGCGGCAGACCTACGGTGGGGAGTGCCTATGTATGATGCAGCAGACCCGTGATACCTAAAAGGAGGAGTACCAAAGAAGTCCAAGAATGTGGGTAGTGCTTCTGTGTGATGCGGCAAGCCCACAATACAAGATAGAGGAGGATTACACCTTCATCCGAGATTCTGATAGATTTATTATGGATGTTTCTTGCTACTATTCATTGAATAATGTCCTGGTTTGAGCTAAGTCAATGACTTTTGTGTTTCCCTCACGAATGATATGGATTACTAAATAACTTTGTTATATGTATGGTCATATACCTAAGTTATGGTTATTTGTAGATTTCATACTTGAGGCTTATCCTTGTTTTATTTTGTGATACCTTAAGGGTCTCGGGGTCCCAACTAAGTATCATTATACTCACCCCTGCATGGGCTATTCCAGCACCTCATTATGTTGGTTGCAGATGACGGACAGTGCTGACAGAGAGAGAGTAGCAGGACTGGAGGATACCCAGAGGTGGACCACTTGGCGAGATAGTACACGGAGCGGACATATGGATGTTGAGTGATGAGGAGGCCATCTGTACCTACCCTTCATGTAGGAACCCCAGAGAAGAATTAGAAGCGGATTTACATCTTCTTTTAGTAGTAATATTACTTTTCAGTTTGCTTGTAGTTTACTGTTGGGCTTGTATTTCTGGCCCATTTTAATTTCAACATGTTCTTTTGTATAAAGTTTTACTTAGTGTTTTTCTTCATTTGCATACTCTATTGTGTGTGTTCAGTTTATATGGGAAATTCCTTACTAGTTTTGCGATGTACAACTTTGGTTCTAGTCGCCAACACCTATCCTATGGAAGGCGGGCTTGGGGTAGTCACGATACGGGCCCTAGGGGATGGGTCATGACAAAATAGTACCAAATGTTGGTTCTACCGCAGAAAATAGGAATCTAATCTTTCTTTTTTGTGACGTAATAGTGTTGAATGTACTGAGTGTGGTTTTCAGTTCAGGGTGTCTAGTGTTGGTTCGGTGTCCGACGTATCCCTACACTAGGACCCTGACTTCTGATTTCTGAATCAGTTCACAAAAACAATAATTGCATATTAATTTTCAAAAGTCTTTCTTTAAGTCAGATCAACCAAGTCATCTCACCAAGTATAAATCATTTGACCATGTCAAATCTGTTTCTTTTAGGATGCCTCCTCGCAGAGCCCCAAGAGTCGTATGCTCTGACAGCCTACCGAGCGGCGGGGCGTCGGTGCAGGTCCCTTTACCAGTAGAGGCACCTGTGGTATCACTTCCCATTAGGCCACAGATGCTACCAGCCCCAGCTACAGATGATGCATGTCGCTTGAGCGCTTTGCATCAGTTTCAGTGTGAGAGGCCACCGAGGTTCTGGGGAGAGATGAACCCACAGGCAAATGAGGATTGGTTGGAGGCTATGGTGAGAGTCTTCAGGCTAGTAGGGACACCAGTAGAACTCATGGTGATCCTTGCTACCAACCTCCATCAGGAAGCAGTAGGTAGATGGTGGAGAATGAGGATCCAGGTCCACGACGAGGTTACACTTCTATGGGCAGACTCTGAGAGCCTGTTCTAGGATGAGATTGTACTAGCCACCCTTTGTGCGGTGTGGATACAAGAGCTACTTAATATACAGCAGGGAAACATGACAGTTGCACAGTACTCAGTGAGATTCACTAAACTCTCACACCACTATAGTGATATGGTAAGAGACCCATTATTTAGGTCCCTGTCCTTTGAGCAGGGGATTAGGGGAGAGATAAGGGCATCAATGATCTCCCTCAGCATCCCGACGTAGGAAGGGGTGTTAGAGAGATCCCTCATAGTGGAGATTTTCCTTGTTGATTTGTCACCAGCAACGAGACCCACTACTAGTCCATATGCAGTGGAGTATTTTTCAGCTGTCATTAGACAAATGTCGCAGGGGTCCTAGAGGACCAGACCCACAGGTGGACGATCGCAGGACTCAGGATCTGTTATGTGGGGCACCTGAGGTAATGACTTACCTACCAGGAGAAGGCAGTGTTACTCATGTGAAAGGCAGAGTCACATGGCTCATGAATGCCCAAACCTCCATTAAGAAGATCAATAGACATTTGAGGGACCTCACAGGTAGAGGCAAAGATTTGATCGAGGTGGTCCACATGGTGCAGGTGGGCGTGGCAGAGGTGCTGGTCGAGCAGAAGGCAGTGGGCGACATTACGAGCAACTACCACATCCACCACCATTAAGAGGTCCACCCCGACTGCAGGGAGCAGTTGGACAGGGGAGAGCTCAACTTCAGGAAGTTGAGGCATACAACCACGATGCTCCAGAGATGATTCGAGGTACTATCAGGGTCTACTACACCATATCTTCAGTTCTTATAGACATAGGTTTCAGTCAATCTTTCATTGCGACTACCATTGTTTGGAGCTCGGAGATTCCGACAGAGCCGTTGGATCGACCCTTATGGCTAGAGACTCTTATGGGAGCAAACTCGATGATTATGCACTAGTTCTGGTAGTGTGAGCATACTCTAGGAAGTGAGATCTTCGGCTGGGATCTCCTCGTAATGGCGTCGAGGCCTTACGACGTCATCTTGTGTATGATCTGGTTAACTACAGTCCATGATCAAATTGACTGAATTAGGAAAACATTTTGGTGTGTCTGCACGTATGGGACCAGGTTTACCTTCACTAGTGAGAAAAGAACCTTTCCAGCATCGGACAGACATACTCAGAATAGGGTGAAGCAGAACACTCACCAGTTGGATTGCCTTACCATTAGAGCAGATGATATGGAGTGTATGACATATCATGTAGTGGTGGACCAGTATGTAGATGTTTTCAATAATGATGTTCCAGGACTACCTCCTCATAGAGAGGTGGAATTCTACATTGACCTGTACCCCGTCACGACATCGATATCTACACCAACATATCAGATGTATCCCATTGAGCTTCGTGAGCTGTGGTTATAGCTGGTGGACTTGTAGGGGAAAGGATTCATTTGGCTTAGTGTTTCTCACTGGGAAACCCCGTTTTTTTTTTGCCAAGAAGGATGATGGGTGCTCGAGGCTTTGTGTCGACTACTATCACCTAAACCAACTGACCGTGAAGAAAAATTATGAACTATGAGGATTGATGAAGCCTTTGAACATAGACCTCATATCAGGCAATCCCCAGCTTAGAGTTCTTGACGAGGATGTGCAGAAGACGACCTTCAGATGCCGTTATGACCACTATGAGTTCATGGTTATGACCATCAGTGTAGAAAATTCTCCTGTAGTGTTCATGTACCTCATGAACAGTATCTTATATCCATTCATCTGTTTCATTGTTGTAGTCTTCATTGTTGACATTATGATCTACTCAACTACTGTGGAGGATCATGTCTACCATTTGCAAGTACTACTCGACATGCTCCAAGAGAACCGTCTTTATGTTAATATATCAAAGTGCCTATTTTGGAATCATGCGGTTCACTTCTTGGGGAACATCATCTCGGAGGCTAGAGTTGCATTGGATCTAGTGAATATTGTGGCGGTACATTCTTGGGAGCCACCCAGAAGTGTAACGGAAGTAAGAAGTTTCTTGGGATTGGCTGGGTACCACGGGAGGATCATTCCAGACATCTCCAGAGTTGCAGCACCACTATCTGCCGTGAAAAAGAAGGGTAATCCTCGTGTGGTTGTAGAGAATACAGTATAACTATCAAGAGTTGAGGCACAGGTCGAATAGTGCCCCCCATCTTGGGGCTTCAAGAGGAGGGCATTGGGAAGGTAGTTTACAGGGATTCATAAGGGGTCGGACATGGGTGTGTCCTGTTGCAGGAGTGACCAGTGATCACGCATGGTTCTCTTCATCAGAGACAACTCAAGATGAACTAAACTACCCATGAGTAGGAGTTATGAGTAGTGGTCTTCACCTTGAATATTGGGTGGAACTATCTGATGGGAAAGTGTTTTACCGTGTACTCTGATCACAAGATTCTGAGGTATATCTTCTCTAAGAAGGACCTGAACCCGAGGCAATGGTGATGACATGATTTCCTCCAGGAAAATGACTTTGAGATATTCTATACTCCTAGGAATGGGAACATTGTAGAGAATGCTCTCAACATGAGATCTGGTATCCAGCTGCCAGGAGAGGTGACAAAGTAGATAGCTTCCTTGCATATTTCATATGTGGATGGGGACGGAACTTCCTATATACAGTTTCTTATAGTCACTCCTCCACTTCTTCAATGATTCATGAAGGAACACTATGGAGACTCTAACTATGAGACATGACGTGCTCAGATATACAGAGGGCAGGCACCTAATTGATTTTCAGAAGGTGGGGAGCATGTCATCCTCTTTAGAGGACGTACCATGTTACCTGTTGCACTTTAGGCTGATGTGTTGAGGGAGTTCCATACTTTCCCTCTAGTAGTACATCCAGGAGTGGTGAAGATGTACTAGAACCTCAGAAGACAACATTGGTGTCCAGGTATAAAGAAGGTGGTAGAAGAGTCTGTCTCACGGTGCCTCACTTATCAGCAAGTGAAGGAAGAGCACCGAGTACCAGTAGGAATGGTTCATCGCATAGAAGTCCGAGAGTGGATGATGGATGAGATATCCATGCACTTTGTGATGAGTCTTCAACATACATCCAAGAGTCACGATTAGATATGTGTGATCATTGTCCAACACACCAAGTCATACCTCTTCATATGGATCATAGAGCAGGGCTCGGTAGTGAGATTGGGACACCTCTATGTACAAGAGATTGTGTGTTTACATTGAGTACCTTCGTCTATTGTCTTTGACCATGACACACGGTTTACTTCCCGGCTATGGAAGGGGTTGCAGGAGGCTTTTGAGATGCAGCTACGTCTGAGAACCACCTTCCATCCCCAAACAGATGGCCAGACCGTGTGGTCCATACAGAACCTCGAGGACATGGTCCACACATGTGTCCTCAACATTGGTCACTACTGTGAGGTTCACTTACATTTGGTGTTGTTTTCCAACAACAACAGCTGTCACTCAATCATCAGTATGTCACCTTTTGAGGCCTTGTATTTTCAACCTTGCAGATCACCACTATGCTGGAAAGACCTAGTGGAGTCAGCACTAGTGGGACCAGAGATGGTACAAGCTACAAAATAGAAGGTTTATATCATCTAAGAGAGGATGAAGACTTCACAGAGTAGGAATAAGTCGTATGCCTAACGGAGAAAGAGGCATCTGGTGTTTGAGGATGGCAACCACGTATTTCAACGGGTCTCACCTCAATGAGGTCTATGGAGATTTGGACGAGGCAGGAATTTGTCTCCACAACTCATCAGACCTTTCCAAGTCCTCAGCAGAGTAAGAGAGATGGATTTCCGCTTATCTCTACCACTTCAGTTGCACCGGTTGCATGATGTCTTCTACGTATCTCAGCTAACCGGATACATGCACGACCCTTCCCACATCATTGACCATGGAGAGCTGGATATTGATGACGGGGTGACTTTGAAAGATGTTCCAGTGGAGATCTAGGATCAATAGGAGAAGGTCCTTCGTGGACGATTAATATCTATGGTGTGCGGGAACCTCTAAGAGAGAACATGGGAGAGGGAGGCCCACATGCATGCTCAGTACACCCATTTGTTCCCTTAGTATGAGTTGTACCTTATGGGGATGAAAATGTCAGAGGTGGGGAGAATGTAACGACCCATAAATTCCATGGGAATTTTTTTCTAAAATTCATGGGATTTTTACGAGCCTTCACAAAATTTACAACGCTTGATTCTAAGGCCCGGTTTGGCCGGAATCAATTTCTGAAGTTTTGTTCGGGTACGTTCATTAAATGTATGAGCAGGTTTTTATAGAATTTATTCATGTTCTCATAATTGAAATCTGAGGGCACCGTTGAACTCGCATTGTCGGTGATTTCTTACTGAGAACTTCACCGCAGTTGCGTTTCAACAAGAATGGAAGTTATAATTTGTGTTTTTAATAAGATAAATAAATATAAGTGTAGATGATTATTATTTTTAAGGTGGTTAGTGGTGGCATCCACCACACCCTAACCTCCCATGGGATCTTATGGTGGTGGGGACCACCGACACAAAACCTCCCTTGGGAGGATATATTCAGTGGGGACAACCTGGGGGTTGTAACCCCATGGAACCACCAATTAAGTGGAGAAACCCTTGAACTTTCCCCATTAATT
Organism: Viscum album; assembly: GCA_963277665.1. Taxonomy (NCBI): domain Eukaryota; kingdom Viridiplantae; phylum Streptophyta; class Magnoliopsida; order Santalales; family Viscaceae; genus Viscum; species Viscum album. Next base: position 20,142,457 of record OY728120.1, on the reverse strand, counting down.
AAATGTGACAACCCTCTCAATTAATTAATTGAACTTATTCACACAACTAATCAAACCCCCCTTTTTTAAATTTATTTCCAAAAAATTAATAGGATGTATTAATCTATTGATTTGTTGGGCATTGGTATTTTTGGGAGAGCTTGGAAAGGAGAATTGAGGAGTAGAACAACATTCCACTGAAGAAAAATGAACACCTACATTGATCTTTAACTGAGCCAAAATAGTTGGAGTCGACCATGAAAATTTCCAACCTCGACTTTGTCTCCTCTGAACGCTCATCGACCAATAATTGATATCCTCTAACTTTTCCGACATTGACGAAATGACACAACCTTTCCGCGAAGTCGTCAACGATCATCATCATACGAGGTAGGGGATTTGAGTAGAATTTATTTCTATTGTTTATCATTCAATTTATGGTTTGAGAATTGTATGTTTATATCACCATAATGAGGATGGATCAGACAACACTAACATGGCCCAACCCCCCCCCCCCCCCTCGTTCTATCTCATTTTTTGACGACGATGGTGGCACAAAGGCTCCGCCAGAAGGGAGGACCATAGAGGAGCAATGGTGTCAGGGGATTGGCCGGAGATGAATGAAAATGACTGTGCAAAGTCCACCGGGTTGCTATATGGAACCGAAAAAGTCATGCCGCTCATAGAACCTGGCTACGACAAGCACATGCCATGGTGGAGCAAGGCGGGCTGACGGATGCCAGAGGGGTGCGGTGCCGGTGCATCATACGGGTGGAAGCACTATGGATTGGTAGGCTAGGGCGGTTGGACAGAAGCGGCGTGGAACTAGGGTGTCATGCGAAGAAGCTGATCCGTGGCCAGGGTGGGCAGTAGCAGAGGGACAGGAGTGGCTGGCAGAGCCAGCCATCGGTGGTGCGCAGCGGCTGGCCGCTCGGCCAGCCAGGAGGAACTGGACCCCGCTAGGTCCTGCATGACCTGGACCAATGCCACCTGGAAATGGTTTGCGATCCTACCCAAATGAATTTTCCATTTGGGAACCAGGGGGAACTCGTTTCCCCTATGGCCACAGGTAAGGCAGACCCTCACCTGGCCGCCGGGTCGCCAGGCCAACCGGTCCGCCCGGCCGACCGTGGTGACGGGCCAACCAGGCCACCCACTCGGGTCAGGAAAACATCTTGTGTCATGCCATCCCTCGGGCTGGGCCACTACCTTCAGGACCGGGTCAGTCCTACGGACATGGACGAACCCCAGTCCAGACCTAATTTTCCCGAATACACCTTTTCGGTTGTATCGTGGCCTATGGGTGTCTGATCGATGAACCGTCTGCGGCGACAGAAATCATAGAGAGAGATGGTTCTTTTGGAATACGCCACTTGAGTTTGGACACAGTTCAGATATGGTCAGATGGGTTTGAACCTACAACCCAACTGCGCCCCTTGGATGGAAATGACAATAACTCACAGATTGGGCATCTGATTGACGAGTCGTCTATTACATTGGGACCCCTATGATGAGTTAGACCTTTGAGAAAATTCAACATGGGACTTTGTGATATATGGAGTATCAACTAGTATCTCATGGAGCGGATCCTACTCAAGACAAGCGAGAAGAGTATAGAGACTTAGTAGCCGGTTGATACCTGATTACTGCTGACATTACCACTCAGATTGTTTCGACTAGCCCAGTGGGGAACGCCTCTATGTGACACAGCAGACCCACAGTGGGGAGCGCCTCTATGTGACATGGAAAACCCACAGTGCTCGACAAGAGAAGTACCTATGCAGGCTATGATGGGGAGTGCCTCTGTGTGAGGGCCGCAGACCCACAATGGGGAGTACCTCTGTGTGATGCAACAGACCCACGGTACTCAACATGAGGAGTACCACAATAGTAGAGGAAGGTGGGAAGCACCTATGTGTGACACGGAAATCCCACTATACTTGATAGTGGAGGAGAACACCATCAGCTGAGATTCTGACAGTTTGACTGTGAATGTTTCTTGCTACTATTCCTTGAATAAAATCCTAGATTGGTCTGAGTCTATGATTTTTGTGTTTACCTCAAGAATGAGATGGGTTACTAGATTAAATAGGTATATGTATGGGCATATACCTACATGATAGTTATCTATTGATTTCATACTTTTGGTTTATCCTTATTGGATACAGTGAGACCTTGAGGGTTTTGGGGTCCCTACTGAGTATCATTATACTCACCTCGTCTTGAGCTATGCCCGCACCTCGTTGTGTTGGTTGCAGACAACAGACAACAACGACTATGAGAGAGTAGAAGGACTGGATGGTACCTGGAGGTGGACCATATGGCGAGACGTATACGGAGCGAACGAATGGATGTGGAGTTCTAAAGAGGCCATCTGTACCTACCCTTTAGGTAGGAACCCCAGAGGATGAACAAGTAGCATGTTTACTTCGTCTTTTAGTTGTACTTGTACTTTTCCATTTCATTGTGCTTTACTATTGGGCATGAAATTTTGGCCCCTTTTACTTTTATCACTCTCTTTTGTATACAGTTTTACTTGGTTTATTTCTTTCAGTTGCATACTATGTTGTGTGTGTTCATTTTATAAAGGCAATTCCTTCCCAGTTTTGGGATTTAAGCCTTTGGTGCTAGTCTCCAGCCCCTAGCCTGTGGAAAGCGGGCTTGGGGTAGTCATGATATGGGCCTCAGGGGACGGGTTGTGACATTTCTAGGGAATGAAAATAAATGTGATTTGTACATAAATGCTTTCTTTATATCTATGTCATATTGGATACATAGACTTGAAACAAGTGTCAGTACACCCTCTTTGTAAACATTGAACTCAAATATCATCTCATTTTTTACATTTTCTATAATATTTTGTACCTTAATTTCATTTAATTATTATTTATTAATATTCCTAAGTAATGTTTTCTTGGAAATATTTTTATATAAGATAGATGATTTCCCATCCTATATGGATTCCATGTACATAATTACCAGTTCCTTGCATAATGTGTATCATTTAATCCCCATTATTATAAGAACTTTATATTCCTTATCATCATATTGGTGACCTTGTTTTATTTTCATGGGTGATAATGAATAGAAAATGGATTTCCATAAATATTATTTAACATATAATTTGTCTGAAATAACATTTTCATTCTTCATTAGTTCACATCCAGATCCCTTCATGGATTAATTTCTATAAATCGAAAATTACTTCCCCATTAGAGAGTAAATATAGTGTAGGTATACTAACAATCCTCTTTTTGAGGTACTGGAAACATTATTCACATTCATTTATCTAGATTTAAATAACTAAATTTTAATTAACATGGTTTTTATTATAAATTAAGGAATTTTTTTTCACAAGCATTCAATAATATCATGATAGTCCAAGGAAACTATGAAAGTAATTTAACATTATAAAATGTGTCCACTCCACTTGTAACTACCACTATTTTAAGAATGAAACATTATGTTCAATAGCATACATGATACACTACATCGAGATTAAACAAACAAAAAAATATTATAATATGAATGTTACCATAATAACCAAACCACTGGAATATTGGTAGAAAATAATTTTAATTAAATTATGAAAATATGGTTTACACATGTTTAAACAATGATTATTTTGGTTACCAAATTCATTTGAAATAGAAATGAAGTCTATTTGAATATAAAGGATGCGCTTTTAAGAAATCTTATTTAAAAGAGAATAATTGTGTTTATAAAATCATATCAGTATGTATGGATTTCTATTTAATTAAAAATATATTTTATATGTTCAATTTAATTCTTAAAATTATTCTTTTTTTTCTAAATATGATATAAGAACAAATCCATTTTTCTGATAAAAGATGTAATTTCATAAAAAAATATTGTTTTACCACATTCTGATAGAGAAAATTTTTAAATAATGTTTATAAATTTTATATTTTAAATTCATCAAAGTAAACTTCTTATTTAGAAGTGGGAAATAAAAAATTAATTTCTTGGATTTTTTTTATTTTTCTGATAATTTTTTTTAATAAAATATGAAAAATATTGGATTTCAATTCCAGACAACATTGTTTTCTAGTTTTCTATATAGTTATATTATCCTCTTATTTTTTGTTAAATTGTAATATTATTATGTTTTTGTCATTTAATCTAATTTTTTAAATCAGATGAAATTTCACATTTAATTGGACCTAAACACATATCAATATTTTGTTTAGTTTTTACTTCTTAAAAACCCATGTTCATGTATTGACAATGAGGATAAATTTTAAATCAATTTCTACACTTTTTATGATTTTAATTTAATAAAATGGATTCCATATTTGTAATGAGAAGGTCCAATTTTTTAAAATAGGAAACCTTTTTGGACACAATCAATAATTACTTCAGTAATTTTTTTTATTTGATATGGTTAAAGGTTAAATCATGAACATTCGGTAAAAATTAGTATTATAATTATAAAAAATTACCCTAACACGTTTCCTAAAATTATTTAATGAGATATGGATGACCTTGAGAATTCGTGGGTCTAATTTAGTACTCCATAGATCTATTTCGGTGTGATAATAGCCATTTAAAATATTTAATTTAAAGAAAAGGGAAATATAACATAAAATTGTCTCTCCTGAATAAAAAAATTTTAATTCGGTTTACATAAATGATATCCTAGACTAAAAATATTAATTAGAAATATAATTATTTTTCCTGCATCACAGTAGACTATTTATATTTTTTGTACATTAAATAAATAAATTTATTTATGACAAAATTATAATGCAATGATTACCTTATTATTGAATACTAAAATAAATGATATTATAAATACTAAAATAAATGTAATTTAAAATTATTTTTCTGTACACAAGATTTATGGATTCATATTACATTTTATATTTGATTAAATTCTTTTGTTTCAAAGTAATAAATTTTTATGACTTTATCATTAATTAATTACTAAATAGTTTCAAAATTGACAAAAATGAGTTTTTAAAACAAATAAAATTTTATTAAATGATATAATTGTCATAGAGATTCATAGATTCATCCAAATGACTTAGATAATGTAAAAATATCCTTAATTATCCACATAATAGTTTATTGGAATTTTATAGTAACTATATTAACTACATGGTGTAAAAATATAAGAAGATAGGGAAAGAGTAAATTTATTTTACTAACAGTTAAAGCCAAAAGATATGGTTAAATTTGTGCCCAAAAAATTTCTAAAACCTATTTATTGAGATTAATTCTACCCATCCTAATATTATCATTGATATATATCACTTGGGAACTATTAGAATTTGAAAATCACTTTATAATAAAATAATATTTCAAGACATTCCTAGAGATCCCCCCTCCATCATATAAAGGCCACAACATCTACACACTTACTAAAACCTCTCAAGCCCCTTGGGTCATCTAAATTCATATAAAATAATCTCCCAATATCCCTCCATTTTTTATTTATGCATTAACTTAGGCGCAAGGCAATTCACGAAATCCATTTGGCCCAAATCCAAAGGAGTTACCTGTTTTAGATGTAGTGACTCTTATAAAGTTCCATTCCATTATTTTCCTACTTCACTCCCTATGATCCTATTATTATATTATAACATAAAAACACCAGTATACAAAATATACTAGTATTTCATTATGATAAGGATTCAAATAGAAATTACACACACCTCCATCTAATGGATAATAACATACTGTTTCTGTGTACGGTAATCTTCTGCCTCACAAAAAAATGATTGTTCAATTTAATCCAACCACCTATGATGGTGTCCATTATGATGAAACTATATTTATAAATGATATATATTATATTTATATTTTCACTACTATTCTATAATTGTTATTTACAACATAGATTTTTTATTGGCATAATGTGTAAATATGACTATTTCATTCGAGGAAGTGTTGTCTACCACTCCCTCAAAGAGATATAAATTGTTCATTCCATTCAATGAATGCGTAACGGATGGATTCAATGAAAATATATAACAAATATATCATTACAGAATTATAATATAGCTGTGTATCATTTATTTTTCATTTTTTTTATATGATAATGAAATGAATGCAGCGTTCATGTGTACGTTCGACATACTATCTTCATGAATAGTGAATTTTGTTTTTTAACTTAAAATGTTATGGAATATTATAAATACTTTTATAATATATATATATATATATGATATTGAGATCATGAATAAAATTTTTTAGATGAGGGACATTTTACCACATGGAAATTATACATTAAAACAAGTTCATTTTTGACTCAAGTATCCAATATCGACAAAATATCTCACATGAACATAAATTTTTATTTAATTTTTAATACTTGATTATAAGTCATATAAAAGAAATAATAAACATAAAAAAGGTTTTGATGCAAGGGTTAATTTACATATGTTTATTATTCAGGAATATAATGAAAAAACGAGGAATGTCGTACTTGAGGTAACGAAAATTGTAACACAATATCTACTCATTGAGTTAAATATCAATGTCCTTAGTTTTGTTTGTCAACAAATATTCTTTAATTTACACTTATAGATTTACAGTGAATATCCATTTATAATGGTTGTTTTTTTATTTTCAAAATTAATAATTTCAATGATTTATACATAATATAATAATACGATCTTGGTAAGGGACATTATCTAAATATCCTTTTCATTGAGGCATATTTTGATTTATATAGGACCTTCTTTTGTACAGTGTATAATTACTCCCTTTTCATTTAATTTATTTCTATAGTTCAAAAAAGGAATATTTTTCAATGAATCGTTTTAATAAATGATAAGAAGGAAGTTTTTTAACATATGTGGTGACAACGACCTTTCTGCCTCTGTGGCCATTATTTGATATTTGGCTTCCTATACAAGCCTTAATGCATTTAAAATGAAAAGTAAACACCAATATTCCAATTTATGTAATTTTGAATTTTAAATTCTTTTTAGAGTGGATTGATTATATCAATATTATGAAATAATATAATGTGATTGTAATGTGGAAGTGTTACTTTTTCTTTTTTGCATGATTTATGTGTTATGATTTTGTTTTGGTTCTTGGGCATTGCTTATGTATACGAGTGGTTCTGTGATTAACTAAGGGTGGGTGAGCCCTTGATAGCTCCCCAATGAATTTAATAATGTGAAAAGGTAAACTATAAGGTTTCCCATAAGTTATTTAGGGAATATACTATGATGGGTATTATTACTGTAACAATGAATGTTACTCCCTTTATAGTTGTGAAAGCTATAATTTAAGTATGATGTGGATTACACAAATTTCAATTTTTATTTTTGTTTCTTGATTTATAATTACTAAAAAGTTTCTTAGTAATCTTATTATATCATGATTTATGTTTAAGAGTTTATTTTCTAATAGTGAAAAGTATTATTTTATAATAATTATTTCATTGTGTTTAAAAAAATCCTTGGAAAATGTTCTCAATAACTTATTTTGTTTCCCATACTGATCTTTTAGTGCCCATCACACATTTTTGAAATGTTTTACATGGGGTATAATGATGGGTAAATGGATGTATGAAATCATGATGAATTTTATGAATATTTATATCAATAAAATAAATCAGGGATTATTTTAAATAGTTTCATTTTAAAAAAAAATTTATTGTGAGTAAACGTGACTACATTGTACTTTTAGAGTAATTGTGTAATAGGTGTGGCCTAATTCTAAAAAACTATAAAACTAAAAATATAATTACTATGAATTATAGAATTAAATAAATATTATTTAATGTTTATGGTTATGGCCATTCATATGGTATCAGATGTTTGTTTAGATTAATATAGAGGTTAGTGTGTTAATTAAGGAAAGGCTAAAAGTTATATATACCCACAATGGTTAGGATATTATAAAGAATTATAGTTATTTCAAATAAGTATAATGAGAATAAGATAACATGAATATGTATAACTTATCTTTATCATCATTAGAAGATAAAATATAATTATTTTAAATATATATTTGCACAGAACTTTTTGGATTTATTAAATGGGTTGATCTAGTAGTAACCAAAGTAAGAATGGATATAAAGGAAACTGTAGTTTTATTATAAATAAGAAACAAAATCAAATGGGAGCTATAACAATAAATATTTTTATTTTTCTTACCCTACTATCTAATGTCACAATTGAACACCAGATCCTTGGTTATATTTCGAAGGCATTATATGTGTGAGAAATGAATCCCATTGGCTGTTCAGATAACAATCATAATGGTAAGTATATTCAACAACCTATGTGTAAAAGAAGTGGAAGGAAAAACCTAAGAAAATGTTTTAAACTGATGGGAATATGTTATAGATTTGGTAATGAAGATCATAAAGCAATTACCTTCCATGGATAGAGGATGTGTTCTACTGACTCTAGTTAAGTGAAAGATGTTCATTTCGAGAGATCAATTGTATTTTTTAAATGTGATGTGTATGGTCATTTATTAAATAGATGTCCAATGAAGAAGGTTCGTGAAGAGGATCCGCATGACTATCCAAATATATATTTACTAATATGTACGTCCATTCCACTTGAAGATGTGGAAACTGAAAATTACCTATGCATGTTATGGATTACTTTATAGAACATGTTTAGACACAATTTAATCATAGGACATTATGCATGATTTTGATTGTTGTAATGATTTATTGATGAATAATATGTAAAAACGTCGATAAGGTATTATGCATAATTTTCGATGATTAAGATATATACATTTTATTAATTGAATAGTTATTTTGGATCTATGGATGATTATATGTTTAACTGTATTAATTGTGGAATAACTTTGGAAGACTTCTAGTATGTGTAACCCTTAATTGTTTTTGCAAAAATGTTAATTTAGGAAGAATGAAGTTCATTTGGGGGATATAGTTATATATAATCATTAGGGATTATATGATCCTTGAATTTGAGTCACTTATAGATTATTACATTTTCGGATACAAAATGAAAGGCATCGGATAAAATTGAGATTAAAATATGTTATGGTTATTTAGATTATTTTATCAAATTTTTAATGTTATAAGAATTATATAGTTGTAGAAAATGGAAAACCATATGACGGGTGACAACCTGTCATGTCTGACAAGGCTGTAGGAATCAAAATGAAAACTAAAGGGAGACAAGGGTGGATCACCTACCACTGGCCTACGTGAAGTCACTATTTAGAATGACGTATTCGTTTTGGTTAAATGATTTTATGTATTATGAATGAATTTATTTTGGGAACTTTCATTTTATCAAATGGATATCCTTATTATAGGAAAATGATTTGCGGATTACGTGATAAATGATTTTTTGGAAGATGTTTCAACTTTTTGGAACACTATATACCTAAGGCAAATATGATACTATTGGTTTTCATCTGAGGAGTAATGGTTGAATTTTATTTTATAGAATATATTTTTTTATTTTTCAAATATGGAGATTTTTTTTATTTATGGAAATGATTAACCTATCATAGAAAATATGTGATTAGGTTAATTAATTTGTAGTTGGAGACATTAAGAGTAGTCGATATTATTTGGAGACAAATGTTAAGATTTATCATGGAAGACTATGTGATCATATCGTTATAAATTTTGTGTTTCAATATTATTTTGGATAATATTGATATATTGTAAGGATATTTGATTGTTTAATTGTATATGTAGAAATTGGGTACAACATTGGAATTTTGGAGATTAAAAGTAGTCCTTCTCCTTATAATGTATTATTCTTTTTGGGGGATTGTCTGATCTTGTATTAACCATTTTGGTTTTTGTTAACGGTTAATGGTAGTAAAAATATATATTAAACCATTTCTGGATGATATGAGTTTTTATAGGTGATTATAGTTCATTAATCATGAAAAATAAATCTTGAATACTCATTGATTGAAGAAAAATAAGAGTGTGTGGTGGAAATTGATTAATGTTTGATACACTACATTTCAAGTAAGTAAATTTCCTTATATTCTTATTCTATGTATTAAAATAATTCCTCCACTTTATGGAAATGATCATTAAACAAAAAACATACCTAATTTCTTTACACAACTGTAAATCAATGAACATTAAAAAATCACATATTTATGGTTTTGTGGCTGTTAACATTATCCTAATGATGTTATTTATCACTCTCTATCAGAACATGATGGTTATTGTTATCTTCCATATCCATGTTTTTATACTTGTAACCATATTATGTATTATCTCGTGTGACCTTTGTACTTCACTTGTTATGTTTTAAAGAAGATTTTTTTAAACCTTTTTTCTAAGTTGGGTTTTCAATATTGGTATTTTGAAAAGTAATACCATTTTTACCAATCAAATTCAAATTTTGATGGTGAAATTTATTAAAGGGGGTAGGATGTAACAACTTGTGTTTTATGAAAGAAACACTCGATTAAATTGCATACTTTATACACTATATCTAGCTTCAATGAACCTCTAAATATAATTATTTAAATGTTAATGTTATAACCTAGGTGTTGGAATGGAAGTAATGAATAATATCAATAGAATTAATAAAATATGGTTTAGACATGTTTAAATAATAATTTTTTGTTACAAAATTTATTAGAAATGGAAATGAAAACCAATTGAATACAATAGATTAGTTATTAAGAACCCCTATTTAAATGAAAATAATTGTCTTTATAAAATCATATCACAATTTTCGGATTTTTATTTAATGGGAAATATATTATATATTTTTAATGTAATGTTTGAAATAATTATTATATGTTTTCTAGATATTATATAAAAACAAATATATTTTTTTAGATGAAATGTTTATTTTAAAAAAAATACATTTTACTACCTTTTGATGGAGGACCCTTTATGAATACTGATTTTGGATGTTTTATAAGTTCTGTTTTACAAAAAATGATTATAAGAGGGAAATCAAAATTTACATTGGATGATCATTGGTAGTTTTTTTTGATAAAATTCATTTTTAATAAATAGTGAAAAATACTGGATTTTAATTCAAAACAGCCTTTTTAACAAATTTATTTATATTTTTTGATTTTACTTTTAATTTATTTTTGTAACACCCCAAGATTCAATGATACGTTTCCCTTTGAATAATTCAATAGCTTTTTTTGCACATAATGAGGAGTTTTAACACACGATGACCAATCTATCTAGTTGTTCGGAATTGTAATTCACAATTTTTGAAATTTTTTAAATTTTATTTTTCAAAATGGACTTTATTTTTGAATAAGGAATATTGAAATTATTCTAGGGAGAATTTTTTGTATTTTTCTGAAAACATTTATTAACTGATAAATAGTGAAAAATAATATGTTATAGTATAAAATAGACTTTTTATTTAAATAATTAGTTTTCTTATTTAAATTTATATGAGGTAAAAATATATACATAATACCTATTTATGTTCAATGTAATTAATTGGATTAATTTTATAATAATATTATATATATATATAAATTTATGGAACTTTTTTCCATTCTTTTACCCACCTTCTAGGTGCAATTGCAAATTTGCTTAAAACATAATTTTACCACTTCTGTGAATTGAATTTCAAAAATATGAGAATCACATTTTATAACACTAAGTAAAATGTGGGTAAATAAGATGAAAATAATTTTTAGTGAATAGTAACTTTTAACTTTTATTTACCATAGTTAAAAGTAAATAGGGTAACTAAAGATAAAAATTATAAAATTAATACCATAACACATGCACTAATTCTATTGGATAAGTTTATTTAGACCAAAATCATCATTAGGAATAAAATATGATATTTTTGGTCCACTTGGATTAGATTAGGACATTTATTATTATTTTATTTAAATATGAGTTAAAATTTTCAAATTCAATGTTTAATAAATAATCTATTATTAACACAGTGATATACATTACATAAATTCTACTATAAATATTAATTATAATGATAAAACTTTTTCTTACTTAATGGTATTTTAGATATAATTTTTAGACATTAAATAAATAAACTCATTTATGACACAATGATGGTGCAGTAATTACCTTATTAATGGAAAACTAAAATAATTGATATTATAAATAACAATATTAATAAAAATTGATACTTTTGATTAATTACAAAAATTTTCAAGATTAATATGACATGTTAGTGTTGATTGAATGACTTATTTTCTATGTAATAATTCTTTTATGACTTCACAAAATGAAAATTCCAAATAGTGTCAAAATTGACATTAATGAGTTTTTAAAACTAATACTATATTATTAAATGATATAATAGACCTAGAAATCAATGGGTCAGAAAAAACATGTTATAAAAAAATAAATATGTCAATAATGAACCAGTTGGGGTTCTCTTGGGTTTTTATTATAATTTTATTAACCATTTATTAAAATAATACAAGAATACATGCTAAAAGTTAAACTATTTAATTAAGAGTTAAATGTAAATGATAAGGTTAATATATTGACCTAATCCTATCTAAAACCTATTAGAAGAGCGGTTTTTAACCCATACCCACCTTATCCTCTAAATAAATCATTTTGGAGACATTAAAAACTGAATATGATTGTATAATAAAATAATATTTCACGCTTTTTCTAAAGTAACCCTCACCTCTCTTATAAAAGGGCATTTTACCTTTAATTAATTTCACTCCACCAAAGCCATTTGGCATGGCTATCCCTAGCCCAAATATTCTCCCAACTACGCTCAATTTTACCTAGTGGCCTTATATTTATCATAAATCCAACCTATGGATACATTTTGATCAACACAAAACAAAACACCCGAAGAAGAGGTAATAATTTCACCCCTTTTTCAATGATCTTTTATCCTTCCACATCCACTTTATTTTTTGTTTCCATACAAAAATAATAATTCCAGTACCACATAAATACTATTATATTATTATAAATATGGTATAACCATATTTATTATTCTATGAATCCTATGAATGACCTGTCACCATACGTACATACAAACGGCATAACATCTCCACGCCGTGGTCTAGTTTGTTATTCAAACAATTCATTATTTGGATGTGTATAATAGTGAGTATAACTAATGTAAATAATAAATATAACATTTTAATTATTCTTTATATATTATATACAATCCAATTATATAGGATTTCAATATCAACATAATGATATTGTCGCTCATGTGTATGTACGGATTACCATATCCCCAAACACGATTAAATTCATTCCCCATCATAACCATTCAAGAATAATTTTTATTTTATGATTAAAAATAATGTTGAAGAACTTAGTATCATTCTGGATATGAATCAAATAAATCCTACCCATATCAAACATTACTTACGTAAAAAATCATATAATGGAAAACAAATCAGTTAACCCCTGAAATGATGATACTACTGAAATATTATTTACAAAGAAATATTATAAGATAATATATGATATCGTATTTATATATATGGTTCTTGTATAATTTAATAAAAATGATTTAACTACTATAAATGAGTTTATCTTACCCTAGATCAAGGAAGTGTACAAGGTAAGGGTAAATAATACAGTCTCTTCGTTATCAGAGGATGTTTATACCTGAGTATCAACCGAGACCTATATATCTTCCACATATGTGTTTCTTAAAAATGTATTTCAAAACATTTTTAGTATTATTTAAACTATTGTTTAAATTCATTTATAAACTTTTTTTACTTTTTATAATATGATTATAATGTAATCATTCCATTGTTTTCCAAACAAGGTCATGTACGACCTTTTCAAAGAAATTAAGGAAAGAATGTATTTTTAATTTATATGGAGGGTACGACTATTTTTTGACATTATAACACCTTAGAATCATCCTATACAAGCTTATAAGAATATTTCAAAAATAAATGTTTCCTTTTAAAATTTTGTTACATTCAAATGGATTCAAAATATAATGATGAATTTCTTTAAAATAGTCATCATTTCATCTATGTCACCATCCATTGATGGATTTTAAACCTGTTTGATGTTTATTTATTATGATACAAATCTTCTATATTGTATTGATGGTATTGTGATATTTTTTAAATTTTATGTGATATTTTTATACCATTAATGGGTTAGGGATAAATTATTGACATTTCATATGCTAGTTTTAATATGAATGTTTAGTTATGTTTAAACGTTTTCATATATGGAATGAATTAGACTTAGTAAGTGAATGGTGGAGCTCATTATAACTCCTCAATGAATCGGTACGTCTCATTAGAAAAACTAGTGTCTTGGAAAAAGGCCTTGAAAAAATATTATTCTTATTCTTTTCATGAGGCCATGACTATGTGGTTATGAAGTCTAGCATTATGCATTCCATCATTATGAAATTTTCTATTAATATTGCATAATATTATTCAACTAGAAGAATATCCATTTGAATAAATAAATGGAATTATTTGATTTATATTTTTCATATTATTCTGATGTTTATGTTTAAAAGGCTTATGTGTTAGTATTATACATTTCATTAAATGTTTATTCTTATTTATAAAAGTTTCATCTATATTTTTATCCTAACGGACAATCTAAGCTCACCCCTTTCATATTTTATTTGTCCTAAGAGGTGAAGAAATATATTACGAATGTCTAATGGGATAGTATAAGGGATATGAATATGGTCAATGGATACAATTTAGTTGTTATTTTTCATTTTATAATTTAATATAAAACATATGAATGTATCTAATACATCAAGGTTACTAAACTGACCGGTTTATCCGGATTTTATCTCTTGTGATTATGCCAATGTTCTGTAATAATTGACCAACTTGGGGTAAATAGGGTCGTGGTATTGGAGTTGGTATTAGGGGAATTTTTAAAATAAACCATCAAAACAATATTTATAAAAACTCTGATTAGAAAACAATAATCGAAGATAGTCATCGAGGATTAATAAAGAAGAAGAACCTTAAATTTTGGTAATTTAGGGATTTTTTGTATTTTCTAAAGCAATAAATCACTGTCTGAATGTGAGCAGGTAGAGGCTAATCTGGAATTGATATACGTAGGAGTGAAAACTACGACAAGTGGTTTTAGGCATGATCTTGGGTATCCTGTTACACAACAAAGAGACTTGCTACACTCTTGGTTACAACAATCCTGGGGGATATTCTTAGGATAATTCAAATTTTCATTAAAACCCATTCTGATGGATTTATAAGTATATAACTCTATGAAGAATACATTTTTATTATTAGGTATTATATCCCTAAACTATTCAATATATGATCCGTGTTTTACAAGTTTGGAATTCTGTATTGTGAATCATAAAAAAATCTAATGTGTTCCATTGTTTAGAAATGGATACTAGTTTAAGGTATGGAAATTGTATCAACACATGTAATCCATGTAGGGATTTCCCTCATACTCAAGATAATTTTAGTGGAGCTAGTGATGCAACTGGTATAGATTAGCTTATCACCATACAGGGAAAACTCAGTTATGTTATGAATAATTACTTTACCTGTATGGAGCACCCTGATCCACAATGTGGAGGATCAATGTTAGACCACTTCATGAGGAAACAACCACCAACATTCAATGGGACTATAAATTCATTAGAAGATAAACAACGGATAAGTTCCTTAGAGAAAATATTTCATTCATGTTGAGTAACTAAAGCGACAATGTTGCCATGGTAGTTTATTGTCTCACAGTAGATGTAGATCAATGGTGGTCATTAATTCAAAACACAAACGAAGATGAAGAAGTATAAAATAAATAATGGAGGGAATTTAATGATTTTTATTAGAAAAATTCAATCCCTGTGACCATCGAGAGGATATAGAAAGACAATTTATGAGTCTGATGCAAAATGAAGATGAAAATGTCGCAACGTATGAGGCTAAATTTAAAAGGATAGTAAGGAATGCAGACGATTATATACATAACCCAAGGAGTAATATTGATCGATTCTTTAATGGGTTAAAAACATTTCTCCATTGATAATTTATCTCACAATCCATCCCTTTGTACGATGATATTGTCTCATGTGTTATCAAGATATAAAAATAATTCTCTATGTCGTATGACTTTAATGAAATGCAAGAGAAGAAGAGATATGTTGAACACTTTGGAAATGGAAATAAGGGATATAAGGGAATTTTTGAATATCCATATTGTTGTAAATTTGAGAAGAAACACCGTGATACATTCCTAAAGGGAATGGGAGTTGATTATGACTATGATGAAAAAGGACACCATGCTCGTGATTTCAAGGGAAATGAAGAGGTTGTCAAATTTGAATGCTACTATTGTAGAGATATGGGGTATTTTTCATATCAATATCCTAAGAGCCAAGGAAACATACCTCAGAAAAGGTCATGGTAGAAAGTCTTAGCTTATACGATCACAACTGCTGAGGTTGAAGCCCCAAAAGACATGATGGAAGGTGATTTATTGGTTTACTCATGTTAAGACAATGCTTTATTTGATTCTGGATAATCTCATTATTTAATATCTTTATAGTCTTCTAAGAAAATTATATATTTCCAATATGATTTAACAAGGGAGTTATCCATTAAAACTCCTAAGGGAAGTATCATTGTATCAATGTTTTGTGAATCGGTTCCCATTTGGAAATGTAGATGTTCTTTATCTACAAATCTCAACATCATACCCATGACTGAATTTGATATAATCCTTGGAATGGATTGGCTTTCCGATCATGGTACAAAAACGTATTTTAAGGAAAATGAGGTTACAATTTTCGATGATGACAAGGAATACCCTGTCTTTAGTATAGAAAATTAACAAACTTATTATTGTATAGGTCCACCCCTAGTAGATAAACTAAAATCAATTATTGGGGGGGTAGAATGAAATGACTATGTGTGTGGAAAATAATGTTAAAATCGAGGATGTAGCTGTTGTACAAGAATATTTTGAGCAGTTTCTAGAGGATTTACATAGACATCCTCAGAATGGGTAATTGAGTTTTCCATTGATTTAATTCCTGGTTCAGGGCTCATATTGAAGACCCCTTATAGAATATAAAATGTGAAATTAGTGGAACTAAAGATCCAAATATTGGAATTGAGTAATAAGGTATTTATTCTCCCTAGAGTTTCTCTATGGGGAGCCCTTGTTCATTTTGTTAATAAGAAATGTTGATATATGAGGTTGTGCATTAACTACAAGGATATCATTGTTATAACAAAAGGGTACAACTATCCCCTACCACACATTAATGTATTATTTGATCAACTTTATGGAGCTCAATATTTTTCAGATACTGACCTTTTATCAAGATATCAGCAGTTGTTTGTGATGAAGAAAGATGCTCCAAAAATAGCATTTCGAACAAGGTACAAGCTTTATGAGTTTACAGTAATGCCTTTTGGACAACTAATAAACCATTTGTTTTCAATGATTTAATTAACAGTTTTTTTCAAGGAATATATTGATGAATTTTTAGTGGTATTTATTGAGTATATCTTGGTATACTTCAAAAGCAACAAAGATCATGACAATCAGTTGCACATTATTCTAAATACTCTTAGAAGAAATGAATTATATGGGATGTTTAACATGTGTGAATTCTGGATTCATGAGATTTCAGTTCACAGTCATATTTTCTCTATGTATGGAATATTTATTGACCCTTCAAATACATTGGAAATACTAAAATGGCCAGCATCGATGAGTATAACTGAGGTACACAGTTTTATCGGTTTTGCCGGTTTTTATCATGGTTTTGTCTAGAATTGGGCCCGATTGGAAAACCCATTAACCAAGATAACAGGTAAAATAGATAAATTTGTATGGAAAAAATAATTTGAATAATGTTTTGAAGAACTAAATATAAAATTATTCATTGCTCATATCCTAACTCTATCATTGGGGAATTATTGGTTTGTTATTTATAGTGATGCATCAATGAAAGAACATGGTTGTATCCTTATGCAGAATGATAGGGTTATTGCCTATGCATCATGGAAGCTAAAAATTAATGAGCAAAACTATCCCACTCAAGATATTCAGCTATCACCTGTAATATTTTCTTTGAAAATATGAAGACACTATCTCTATGGTGAAAAATGTGAGATTTATATTGATCAAAAGAGTTTTATGTATATTTTCTCACAAAATGAAGTCAAAATGATTCACAGAAAATGGAATGTACTTCTCATGGATTATGATTTCACTAAACACAACAACCCAGGGAAGGAAAATAATGTTACAGTTGCATTGAGAAGAAAGGATCATGGAGATTGGTTGAAGATTAGAGTTGAAAGAGATCCTATTTTCATGAATCTACTAACGATGGATATGGAAACAACCATGGTATGTGAAACATCAGTACATTTTCAAATTGTTCCCAAACCATATTTACTAGAAAGGATAAATTATTCTCAGAATGATGATGATGTTTTTCAATAGAAGATTAATGATGTGAATGATGGGAGATTTAATGACTTTGAATATGAAGATGGAATTTTGATATTTGTGAAGATACATTGTGTTCCACATATACTGGATCTAAAAAGGGAATAGTTGGGTGATTCCTATTGCCCCAGTTTCCCTATACACCCTAGAATTACTAGGATGTATGTTGATTTGAGAAACATTTTTTTTGGGAAAACATGAAAAGATAGATTTATGATTATGTGTCAAGATGTATGGTTTGTCAACAAGTGTATGCTCGATGACAACATCCTAGAGGAGCCATGAAACCAATTACTATACCTGAATGGAAAGGGGATGATATTACTATGGATTTTTTCATGGGTATACCAAAATCTCTTTGAAGGAATGATTCAATATGGGTCCTTATTGATTTTCTTACCAAGTTATCACATTTTCTTGTTGTAAGAGAATATTTACTACTTGAACCTCTACCAAGACTATATATTAATGATGTTGTATGATTTCATAGAGTACCCCTATAGATTACTTCTGATCATGATCCCCATTTTACATCATGATTTTGGTAATGACTTCAGAAGGCCTTGCATAGTGAACTTTATTTAAGTACAGACCACCACCGTCAAATGGATGGACAATCAGAATGGACTATTCAACCCTTAGAAGTCAAGTTGATATCATTCTCAATTGACAATCAATGTATGTGGGATCAATATTTACCTCTCGTAGAATTTTCATATAACAATTTCATACATTCATGTATTCATATGGAATTATATAAAGCATTATATAGGAAGAGATGTCACACACCAACTAATTAAAATGATGTTTGTGAATGAAAACTCGTAGGCCCAGAAAAAGTTGAGGAAATAATAGGAAAGGTGATGTTTATCCTAACCCAGATTAAAGAAGCTCAAAGAAGGAAAAAGAGCTATATAAATAACGAAATGATAGATTTCGAATTTCAAGTACTAGAACATGTTTTCTTGAAGGTATCTCAATGGTAGGGGGTTATACGATTTGTTATGAAGGGTAAATTTAGTCCCAGATATATCAAACCTTTCGAAATTATAGAACTAATTGGAGTTGTAGCCTATCTTTTTTAAATGCCTAAAATTATCTCTATATTGTTGATGTGTTCCACATATCACTGCTGAGAAATTACATGCCTGAACAAATTCATGTACTCACCTATGAAGAAATAGGATAGGAAACCAAACTATTTAACTCTGAAGAGCATATCATAATTATATATACTAGGGAACAAGAACTGAGAAACCGGGAGACTCATCTCGTAAAAGTAATATAGAGAAATCATAATATTGAAGAGGAAACATGAAAACCCAATGAAATTATGATGAAGAAACACCTGAATATTTTTATGGTGTAATATTCAAGAAATTTTGAGGATGAAATTATTGGAAGGAGGGGAGTATGTAAAACCCCATGATTCTACAATACGATTCCTTTTGAATTATACAATACATTTCATTGTATGCAACTTGGAGATTTAACACACCACTACATATCAAAATAGCCATTAAGAATAGTAATAAAAAACATTGTAAATTTTTTAAATTTTATTTTTCAAAATAGACTTCATTTTTTAATTCGAAGAATCGAAATTATCTTTGGGTGAATTTTTGGTACTTTTCTGAAAACTTTCAATTTCATATTAAGAGTGAAAAAAACTATGTTATTATTTAATACCGACTTCTTAATTAAATATATAGTTTTATTATTTATATTTATTTTTGTTAAAAATAGATAAATAATTACTATTTATGTTCAATGTAATTCATTGTAGTCATTTTATAGTAATATTATATATTTAAAATTTTATTGAACTTCTTACTGTCTTTTTTCCACCTTCAAGGCACATTTTAAAAATTGAATAAAAAATAATTTTATAGATTCTTTGAATTGAATTTAAAAAATATTATAGACAAATTTCATATCATTAGGTAAAATGTGGTTCAATAAGATGAAAAGAATTATTGGTGAATAATAACTTTTAAATTATATTTACCATAGTTAAATGTTCTAGGGTAATTAATGGTAAAAATGATATTATTATTATCCTAACACTTATCATAATTCTATTGGATAAATTTATTTCGACAAAAATCTAACTTAGAAATAAAATATGATCATATTGGTCCACATGGATTAGATTAAGACATTTATAATTAATTTATTTAAAGAATAGTTAAAAGTAGTAAATTCAATGATTACTAACTAAACCATTTTTAAAAAAGGGTTACACATATGATAAACATGAATATAAATATTAATTAAAAATATAAAATAATTTAATACATGTTGAAATTTTATTTATAATTTTTAGACATTAAATAATAATATATATTTATAACACAATGATGATACATTAATTATATTATTAATGAAAGAATAAAATAATTGATATTATAAATATGAAACCAAATGTAAATTTATACATTGGATGAAATATACCAATTTACTAGATTAATATGACATCATAGGGTTCATTTAATTACATTTTTCTAGGTAATCAACCTGTTATGCCTTTTACCAAAACAAAATACCTAATAGTGTCAAAATTGACATAAATGAGTTTTTAAATGAAATGATATACTATTAAATGATTTTATACTCCTTAAAATAAATGGTTCATCCATAGAACATATATTATAATAGATATGTCATTAATGAACAACTTGGGGTTCTCTTGTGTTTTTATAGTATGTTTATTAACCAGTTATTATAATAATATTCGAATAAATGATAAAAGACAAAGTATTTAACTATGTGTTAAATCTAAAAGATAAGGTTAATATGGTGAACTAAACCTATCTAAAACCTATTTTTTGAGTGGGTTTCGACCCATCCCTACCATATACTCTAAATAAATCATTTTGGAGCGATTATAAACAAAATATTAATGTATAATAAAATAATATTTCAAGATTTTCTTAAAGTGACCCTCACCTCTCTTATAAAAGGGTACTTCCCCTTCTCTTAATTTCACACCTCCAAAGCCATTTTTCACAGCCAAAAACTACAAAAATATCCTCCCAACTACTATAACCTAGACTTAGTGGCCTTACATTGATCGTAAATCCATCATATAGAACCATTGTGATCAACTCAAAAGAAAACACCCGAATAAGAGATAATAATTTCACCACCTTTTCTCGAAGTTCTTTATTCATCCACTTCCCCTTTTATTATTGTTCCATAGAAAAATAATTACTCTAGTACCTTATACATAATATGATGTTATTACAAATATTGTACAACCATATTCATTATTATATCCATCATATGAATTACATATCACTATACTTTTGTATGTACAACTTACTGTCTCCACGTCATGGTGTAGTTCTTTAATCAAGCACTTCATTATTTGGATGGGTATAATAATGAGTATAACTGATGATATATTTAAATATAACATGTTAATGATTATTTATATGTGATATACCATCCATTTACATACGATTTCACTATAAATAAAATGATATTGTCGCTCGTGCGTACGTAATGATTACTATCACTCTAAATGCCATGAAATTTATTTCTCATCGTAACCATTCAAGAATATTTTTCATTTGATGATTAAAATTTTTAAGAACATAATATAATTCTGGATATGAATCAAATACATCCTATCCATATCAATTATGACTTATGTATTCCAGAATATAATGCGAAATGAATCAGTTAACACCCAAAACGATGATACTACTAAAATATTATTAACAAAGCAATATTTGAATATCATATATGATATTATATTTATGTATATGGTTCTGTTATAATTGAATAACAATTATTTTACTATTATAAATGATTGTAACATAGCATAGATCAAGGAAAAGTACATGTTAAGGGTTAATTCTACAATATCTTCATTATCAAGGTAGTTTATACATGAGTATCTACTGGGACCTCTTTATCATCCACCACTTTGTTTCTTAAAAATTTATTTAAAATAAATTTTACAATTACTGATACTATGGTTTAATGTCATTTAAAACCATAAATTTATTTTTATATTAGTTTTATAATGTAATCCTTCCATCGTTTTCAAATGAATTTCCTTTATGTACTTTTCGAAAAAATTATGGAATGAATGTTTTTTTAAAAGATACAGAAAGAAGGAATATTTTCCATTATCATAACTCCATTAGAGAATCCCTTACATTATTATTGGAATATTTCTAATATAAATGTACTCTTTTATAATTATGTTACTTTTAAATGGTCTCAAAATAGATAGTGGCATTTCATTCATATATTTTCCCTTTCATGTATGTCAACATCCTTTGATATATTTTAAACATGTTTGAAGTTGATTTATTATGATACAAATCTCCCATATTGTATTGAAGGTTTTGTGATTTTTTTAACATTTTATATTTTATTTTTATACCATTCATGATTTATGGAGAATGAATTGTAATTTCGTATGCCAAAATTAATATTAATGTTTATGTTATGATTAAACCTATTCATATAAGAAAGGGATTGGACTTATTAAGTGAAAGGTGGATCCCACTACAGCTCTTCAATACATCGGTAGGTATAATAGGAAAAATAGTGTCTTGGAACAAGTCCATGACAAAAACATATATGTATTCTTGGCACGAGGACTTGAATATGTGGTTATGAGGGCTGGAATTATATATTTCACCATTATGATATAAGTTCTTGATATAGCCTGAGATTATTCAACAAGTAGAATATCCATGTGAATAAGAAAATGGAATTATTTGATTTTTATTTTCCATATTATATTGAAGATTATGATAAAAAGTATAATATTTTAGTCATTTACATTACCTTAATGGTCTAGGTTTATTTTTGAATGTTTCCATGATATTGTTATCATTACAGAGAATTTGAGCTCACCACTTTCTTTGTTATTTTTTTCCCACGATGCGAAAAATTATATTTTGACTGTCTTGTATGGATAGTCTAAGGGATATTATTGTGGAAAATGGAAAGATGTTGTTGTTATTTTTCAGTTTATAATGTAATGTAATACTTATGAATGTATCGAGCACTTCCATGGCTACTAAACTGATCGGTATTTCGGGATTTGATCTCCTGTGATCATGCTAATGTTATGTAATAATGAACCGATTCTAGGTAACAAGGGTTGGGGTGTTACAGTTTTAATTTTTAATTGGATTATTTTCTTATCATTTAATCCACTTTTTTCATTATATTTAATTTTACAATTAAATTGGATATAAACACATGTTTATTTTTTGATAGTTTTTACTTATTAAAAACATGCATTCTAGTTTTGACAACTGGAAATTAATATAAAATTAATTACAAAAATTTATGTGTATTTAATTTGAAAAAATGGATTCCATATTTGGAATCATAATTTCTATATTGTTTAAATATGCTCCTTTTAGATTTGGACATTATGAATAGTAACTTCTGTAATTATTTTTATTTACCCCGATTAAAGGGTAAATCAGGTAAATAAGGGTAAATAAAATATTAAAATAATATAAAACAACCCTAACATATTACATAAACCTATTTGATGAGATATGGAAAACCATTAATATCAATGGGTCAAATTTTGGACCTCATGGAGCCACATGGGTGCAATAATGGCCTTTTATAAATTTAATTTAACGAAAATGGAAATATCACATAAACAACTATCTCCTAAATAAAATTTTTCTAATTTAGTTTAAATAACCGATCACATATATAAAAAATAGTTATTAAAAAGATAAAATTATTTTCATCATTATTGCAATTTTATATAATTTTTATACATTAAATAAAAAAATTTATGTATGACACAATGATGATTCAATGATTACCTTATTACTGAAATATTCAAGTAAATGTTATTATAAATATTTAATTAAATCTTATATTAATATTTTGATGATGTAAAATAATTTTAGAGATGAATATTACATATTATATTTTTGTTAATGCTTTTATTTGAAATAATATTTTTTTATGACTTATAATAATTGATTCTTAAATAGTGTCAAAATTTTTATAAATGAGTTTTTAAAATAAATAATATATTATTAAATGATATAACGGTCATAAAAATTTTAAATTAGGAAAAATGACTTATATAATGTTATAAATTTCCTTAATTATCCACTTGAATTTCTATTTGCATTTTATTGTAAGCATATCAACAAAATAGTGTAAAAATATGAGATTACATGGTAAGAGTTAATTTATTTAACTAAGGGTTAATGCCAAAAGATAAGGATAAATTTGAGAGATAAACTTATCTGAAACCTATTATTTTAGAGGATTAATACCCATAATAATATTACCATTGATACATATCACTTTTTAACTATTATATTTCTCAAATCAATTTATAAGAAAATAATATTTCAAGACTTTCCTAAAGTGCCCCTCCTCCCTCTTATAAAAGGCCACAATCTATAAACACTAACTCACGCATCGAAATCCCATTTAATAATATAGATTTGGCTCAAATAAGATCAAAAAAATCCTTAACATGTGAAAAAAGGATATTCATTGACGCATTTTGGCTCAATTCAAATGTAGTTAACCGATCTAGAGGTATTGTCTCCTCTAAAGATCATTTCCATTATTTTCCTTGATAAATCTATATGTTATTCTTTATTTATGATAAAATAGATAAAAAATTATCCTAAAAACACTAGAATGTTATTATTAGAATTATTCAAACCACACTTACACACACCTCTCTCTGATGTATACAAACATATTTTTTCTCTGAATAGGAATCTACTGCCTCACAAAATTTTGATTGTTTAGTTCTCTCATAACACCTATTATGGTGGACATTATTATGGAAATATACATATATATGATATATATTATAATTATATTGACACTATTTTCCTGTAATTTTTATTTTCAACATACATTTATTCTTTCCATAATGTGTAAATAAGATAATTTAATTTGGAGAAATGTGGAATACCAAAACCTCAATGTGATATGACTCTATCCGGACATACCTGAATCATATAAATGATAGAGTTAGTGAACTTATGTAACATATATAACATATATATTATAAATAAATTATAATATACCTATGTATCATTTAGCTTTCATTCCATTCATTTGAAAAAAAGTGAAAGTAGCGTTCATGTGTATGTATGACCTACCGTCAAAATGAACAGTGCATTTCATTTTATATCTCCAAATGTTATAGAATATTGAAAATACATATATATATATAATATATATATATATGATATTTAGATCATTAATAATATTATTTAGATGTTGAAGTATTTACCACCTGAAAAATTCACATAAATATGTTCATTTTTGACTCAAGTACTGTATATCGAATAAACATCTGATACGAACATAAATAGTTATATTATTTTAATATCATTTTAATAAGTGATATAATAGAAATACTAAAAAATGTAAATGGATTTAATGAAATTATAAATTAAACTAATTTTATTATTATGTAATATAAATAATTAACAAGACAATTCAGACTTGAGGTAAGGGAAATCATATCTCAATCTCCATTCATTGAGTTAAATATCCATGTCATTTTTTTTGTTTATAGAAAAATATTTGTGAATTTTCATTGATTGATTTACAATTATTACCCACCTATATTGGGTTTATTATTATTTTTATACATAATAATTTCATTAATTTTTCATTAATCTAATGATATGATATTTGTACGAGACTTTTTCCCAATCTCCTTTCATTGAGGAATATTTTGATTTATATTCAACCTTCTTTTATATTGCATATAACTATACCATTTTTTTATTAATTTATTTCTACAATTTTCAAATAGAATATTTTTCAATGAATTTTTTAACTAAATGTAAAATTAAGGTTTTCTTAATGTCTACTGTGAAGAAGACCTTTCTGCTACCATGAACATTTTTTCATATTTGTCTTCCTGTACAAGCCTAATGTTTTTTAAAACAAAATTAAATTCCATATTACTTTTTAGGTATTTTTTTATTGAAAAAGGTTTTGAGTATGAATTTTTTATATCAATATAATGAAACAATCTATTTTTATTGCAATGTGAGAATGTGATTTTTTCCTTTATGAATTATTAGGTGAAATAATTATGTTACGGTTCATGGGAATTGCTTATGTATACAAGTGGATTCATGATAAAATGGGGGAGGGTTAGCTAATGATAGATATCTAATGAATTGGGTAACACAATAGAGGTAAATGATAAGGTTTCTCATAAGAGTTATAGAGAATATACTGTGATGGGTGTTCCAAGCATAACATTTAAGGATACTTCCTACGTAGCCATGAATGGTACAATGTAAGTATGATATGGATGCCACTTGTTTCCATTTTGATTAAGGTTTTAACATTTATAATTACTAATAATTGTTTCAAGAATCTTATGATTTCATTAGGTTTGTTTGAGAAATTATGTTTTAAGGGTGAAAAGCTTGATTTCTGTCAATGTTTTTAATGAATTTGATATATTAATGGGATACCATTTTCTTTTATAATTTTATATACCTTACTATGATTTTTGTGGTCATCCCATGTTTTTGAAATATATTTTATAGGTTTAAGGATGGGAAATAGGAAGGATGAAATCATGAATAATGTTATGAATATAATTATCATTAAAATAAAACATGTTTTATTTTAAACTGTTTCATTTTTAAAAAATTTATAGTGAGTAGAGGTAAATAAATTGTAATTTTTGAGTCATTGTGTAATAGTAATGGAATAATTCTCTAAAACTCTAAACCTGAAAATATACTCAACATGAAATTAAGACCTATCTTGGTATTATGTATTTTTTTTGGTTTGGGCCTTACAAAACTATGACAATTATTCATTCTAGATCCACTACAATTCTTCCATGGTCCAAATATGTCCTAAGAATGAGAATTATTATAAATAGAGGCCATATTTTATGAATTTAATAAAAAAACATATCATTCCTTAGAGTTTATAGAATGTCCCTTATATTATCCTCATTTTCCTCATGAATTATGAACTATATAAAAGACTACCATAAATTCCTCAAGGTAGTTCTTATCACTAGTAATAAAATGCTATTTTATTGTCCAGTTTCTAGATTTTTATCATCGATTATTGAGGTGATGTCTTTGAAATCTAAAATATATTTTTTATTAAATGTATGTTTTAATAAGTAATGTTAAAATGATTTTTTTATTTTTCATAGTGGTTTTTTATAATCAAACATGATATAACATGTGTTTTATAAAAATAGATGTATTTTCACATCATTTTTTCAAACAATGATGTGAAAACTCGACTTTTCACATCAGTTTTTCAAAAATTCATGTGAAATGTTTTTATAAATTTTGAGATAATTTTATGTGGTTTGACTGCACTAGTCATAGAGATAAAATGGAGTTGAGGGTAAAAATTTAAGACCATTTGATGTTGGATATATTTTTCTGAGAAATGATTGAATGTGAAAATTAAAGCTTCATCTTAGAAGGAATTTAAATTATTAAAGAGGATTTGATGTTTACCATTATATATAGAATTATTATTCATTACCAAGAATTATTTCTCATTCAATTATATATCAATTATGAAAACTAATCATAAAAATCATAAATCAGGGAAAAATAATTGCAGATACCATAATGAGGTCACCAAAAGAAAAAATTGTGGATTCATGATTAAGATCAAACGAGTCGAGAAAGTGTAATGATGGTGGTCAAAGGAATTTATCATTAAAATAATATATTTTTACAATGAGATCATATAAATTATATGGTAAATGACGATTCTAATCATATAAAACATAAATCATAGAAAAAAATTACAAATCACCTGACAAGTTTATGGAATGTCATAAATATGGATTCATAATGATGCTCAAATGAGTCGAGCTAGTGGAATGATGATGGTTGAAAGAATTTATATTTAAATTAATATTTTTGGGTAATTACATAACATAAATGAGATTTATAATTAAAGTACAGAATTAAAATTTTGGGTGCAATCGAAAATTTCAATTTCATGCTTTAAAAAATTGAAACTCTGAGTTGGTGGGATATTAAAATTATATTTCACATTTTATTTATGACAAAAATCATGAAAATATATTACTTTGTTTAATTTTTTTATTTCATTTATCATAAAAGAGATGATAAAAACTAAATTTTCACGTCGTTTTTATAATAACCGACCTGCAAAAAAATCGTTAAATATCGGGTTTTCAAAAGGAAATGTTAAAAAAACATTTCTGTAGGTTTTAAATCAATTAATTAATTTTTTTTAAACAAAATGTATTTAATTTCCCAAGAATATATTTTACTACTCATGTATGTGATAAGGTGTTACAGATCAAAGGTTATAACAATAAGAAGTTTGACGT
The DNA here is from genome assembly GCA_963277665.1 of Viscum album. Lineage (NCBI taxonomy): Eukaryota > Viridiplantae > Streptophyta > Magnoliopsida > Santalales > Viscaceae > Viscum > Viscum album. Next base: position 20,113,751 of record OY728120.1, on the reverse strand, counting down.
CTCAAGGACATAATTTTCAGATAATGAATATCTGATTGCCATAAATTTTGATCTGTAACTACATCTGGACACTAAGGTAAGTGAAAACATATATTATTAAAATATCTAATGTTAGTAAACTTTTTTAATTTATGTTATAAAATAATTGACATGAAAAATTTAGGATGTTTGGGATTTCTCATTGGTTATCATATAACTAACAATAAAACTAAGTATGTTTGGGAATTCACATTGATTATTTATAACCGATGTGAAAAATTAATTAACATTTATTTTATACATGGGTTTTTATATAATCTATGTGACTAAATAATGAAAATTTATTTTCTCATCGATTTTATATGAATTGATTTCAAAAATCTATTTTTAGATATTTTCACGTAGAATGAAAATATGATGTGAAAAAATGCATTGTTAAAATATTTTTTTAATAATATAAAAATAATACTCCAAAAATACATAAATATAATAGTATAATTATTCATAACCAATGGAATAATTACCAAATTTTAATTTCCATATCATTTTCCAAATTCATATTTTAGGATATATTCTATCTTCACACTCAAAAGATGATACCCTAATCTAAGGTAAATAGTGAAGAATAATTTAACCTCGTGAAATTGGTTGAACAAATAACCAATAATTGGATAATATTATTTAAAATTCCATATAATTCCATTATGTTCACTATATTCATTTCATATCTACATCGATCTATCAAATTATTTAAAAATAGACCATGTGTAACACAATGAGAAACACTTGGTAGAATAAAAATATTCTCCAAAAGATCTGGATGCACCTTCTTCAATTACAATTTTATTACATAATCTATAATATTTATGGTAGTTGATATTGGATTTCATCTTGGTATGTATTAAATTAAAATCTACACCGCACTTCCTAGTGGATTTCAAGGTACCTCTTTAGTAAATTCATCTATGTATTTCCAAATAATGGGAACATCTCATATCATTATACATTACCATTATTCCCCTTCTTCACTAATAATTTCCATAAAGAATTAAATAGTATGTGGTTCTTGGTAAGTCCTAGGTTGAAGCTGATCCCTTTTAAAGATAGAAATATGTTGTCCCATCATGAAAATAATATTTTTTTAATAATATATTTTATCATCATATAATACATTGAAATCCAATTTAACCCAAGTATTATATAAAATTATACTACCAAAATTACACACATTGTTAGTGAGATATTATAATAAAAAATTTTAAGAAGGTAATATCTATATATAATTTATTCCAAAATACTTCCATAATGGGTTTTAACCAACAATTCTACCACTATAATTTGATGGTTTGTCGTTTTGTTCTTTTCTAACATGAACAAAATAATATATTGCATAAAAATAAAATAATATTATATAATTATAGATTTTAGTTTATGAGAAGTGTATCTGCCATTACATCAATTATAGTAATTTTTTCATTCATTTTGATGTCAAAAGAACAAAATTTCTTCTTTACCCTCTTTTAGGGTTGATGTTGGTTTCCCTCCATTATCTTCTGATTTGGACATTAATAAGATAATTTGGGAAACTCTCTATTCCTAAATAATTATACTACATGTTGTACATAAACCATATTCACTTTTGAATTTATTTTCATATGTTTAGTGTTTAAATACCTAAAACAATTTTGAGCAATATGTTTTAAATTCCACTCATCTATCACTATCCACATCTATAAAAAATACACAAATATTTCTTTCCTATATTATTACACATGTGTAGTTGATATATCTCTATTTATATTCTATGGTATAAATTATTTATAAAATATATATGTATACATATATTATTTTTATTTTTTCCTTGATTTCAATTTTCAACTTCAAAATATATTTATAATATGAGGTCACATCATATAATTTCCAAAAAACTCCAAATTTCTAAAATTTCAAGAGCATTCTGATGATGTAGTTTTAAGTCACAAAAATACCCGTCAATCATCCCATAAAAATTAATTACAAATATTTATGTGTATCATGAAAGACATGTAAATATCATCCCATTAGTACCCATAAAATCATTTTCCATTTGTATCATCTCATGTTGTTCCCTATCCATCTTGGTTCATTGGTTATGAGTAAAATAATAATTGAATGTATCTTTTTTATTTCTTCCAATTCCATGGATTCCACATCATCCCTTAGAATTATATTATTGACAAATTTCCACCATTGATCAGAATAAACTTATATGAAATATAATTCCAATGTAAATTTATATTTCCCCAAATAATGGAGTTTAGATAATATATTTTATATAGTATTGATTCATTATTTTTTGATAAGTGGATCAGATGTTCCACTAAAAATAATTGGTCGATGAAGATTGAATAATCCAAATGATTTTCTTTTCTTTTCTTATTAATGGTGGTTACTCCCTATGATTTAGGTTGTCATTCATGACCTATTTTAACAAATTCTTCATTATCATAAATTATTCAACTCCATCATCTATTAAATTAGGAAAACCATTATTGCACTATCCATCACATCTATTTTTATAGTATTCATTCTTTATCCTAGAAATTTTCTAGAATAATAAAACATACATGAGAAATTTATTATATTTTAAATCTTATAAGTATAAACCTAATAGAATGTATAATCATAAAATTTTATAATAACATTCTTCTAGGATTATATTAATCAATATTTAAAAAATATTATAAATATATACTTTATAATTGTTTGTAAAAATATTATGATTAACCATTCAATATACCTCACTAGTTTCAAAAATTGTTTACAATAAGGACTCTTTATCATTAACTATGTGATGATCGAGTTAATTCCTAATAATCCATTTTTAATTTTACTGCCCATATGTATAATTGTGTTAAACCCACATCCATTTATAGTAACCACATTGAGATTTTGTTTCATAGGAACCATACACATTATACTTCACCCAAATTTTAGGATGTTTTCTAACATTTTGATTTCTCCCTAAGAATATTACTATTATTAAGAAGTTCTATTTTCTATAAATAACTAAAATATTATAATAGATACTATGGACACCAACCAATTTAAGACATGATTTTAGCGTATTTCCAATACATATTTTATACAAATTACATTAAAGTATTTTTTAGGTTTAGTGTCTCAGAATGTTGGTATATTATACATGAAATACATAAAGAAAAAACATAAAAGTTATTCAATCCTCTGGAAATTATCCTTTCTAATTACATCCTATTTTAACTCACTGTATGTGATATCCTAGGGACTTAACTCAATATAAAAGGGTGGACATAAATCCCAGTAAGTGATAAAAATAAAATGTGACCTTAGTGATCATCATGGATAAAACAAGAGTCAATCCATGATGGTATAATAATTTTTATATCATATAATACATTCAAATGTAGCCAAAATATAAAAATGCGTCCTATATAAGCATGTCACAAATGTTCAATATTATGGTGTTGTAAAAAATATTACCGTTATTGTACACTATGGATTCCTAAACCTTATCATCCCTAAAGATTAATTCAATACCCAATTATTTAGATAGATATCAAGGAACACCATTCATATGTATTAATTAGATTGTACCACATAGATTATATATCGTCATAATGAATTTCATCACTATCTGATGGAGAATATAAAACATGTTTTAAATGAAATCATAGAGTTCATCTGTAACACCCCGAGCTTCCACGATACGCTTCTCATTCAATAATGCAATAGCTTGCATTGTACGCGAGTTCGAGTTCTAACACACCGCGACTAATCAAAGTAGCCGTTATGAATAGTAATAACCACTTTTTAAAATTATAGAAATTTTATATTTCAAAATGGACTTCATTTTCGTATTTGTAATATCGAATTTATCCTAAGTTGAATTTTTTGTAACTTTCTGAGAACTTCCAATTTTTTATGAATAGTGAAAAATACTTAAAACAACTTTTTTAATCAAAATAATTTATCGTGATAAATTATACTATTTAGTGGTTTTAAAGTATAATTAGAATATATTTTTACCATTTTATCCAATGGTGGTCATTAGAATTAATTTAACATTGAAATTGGACAAAAACAATTGTCAATCTTTTGATATAAACTGTTTCTAAAAAACACGCTATTTGTTGTGACAACGGGAATTAATTATAAAATTAATTAATGAAACTTTTATGTTTGGAATTTTGTAAAATAGACATCATTTTTGAATTCAGAATATCAATTATAGCTTAGGGTGAAATTTTGGCATTGTTCTATAAAACTTCAATTTTTGATGAATAGTGAAACCACTAAGTGGTAGTTAAATAACTGATTTTTCGTTTAAAATAAATATTACCACTTCTGTGATTTGATTTTCAAAAAAATGACATACACGATTGTCATTAAGAAGTAAAATGTGGTTCAATGAGATTAAAATAATTTTTTGGTGAATAGTAACTTTTAAGTTCTTAATCGCGATTAGCGGTAATTAGTATAGTTTAAGGTAAAAATAATGTTTTAATAATATGATATGAGCATGAAACTTGTACTACTCCTATTGCATGAGTCATGGACGACCAAGAAAATCCATGGATCAACTTGGGGACCCCATGGATCCACTTTAGTTGGAAAATGACCTAAATACCTTTTATTTAATGTTAAAGTAAAAAAAATGACACAAACATGAAATGTTTTACTAAAACAATTTTTACATGGGGTTATACAAGTCATATTTTTGATTATAAATAGTCATTGGAAAGATAAAAAGATTTCCTACATAATAGTATTTTTTTTAATTTTTCGACATTAAATAAATTAAATTATTTATGACATCATGATGATGCAGTGATGACCTCATTATTTAACGATTTAAATAAAATGAGAAGATAATGTAACATCCATGGCTTAAATTTTCCCAAAGCCTATTTGATGAGGGTATTTCGAACCCTTATCACCATAGCCTCGAATTATACATGTGTGGGACCTTTATAATCCGAAAAGCATTGTATAATAGAATAACATTTCATTACTTTCCAAAAGTGCCCCTCCTCTCCACTTATAAAAGGCCCCCACCTCTCCCACCTTATTCACACCATCAAGCCATTTGGCTCGGCCAACCTCTCCCCAAATACTCTCCCAACTTCCCTCACTTACTCCTAGAAGCCTCACTTTGGTCATAACTCTTCCCAAGGAAGCCTTTGGCTCAAATCGAAAAGAGTTACCCGATTTTGAGGTAATGTCTTCTCTAATGTTGTTTTGTATTATTTTTCTTCTACAACCCCCTAAACTCTTTTTATTAATTTCTTTTTTAAAAACACCAGTATCCTCAATATACTAGGATGTTTTTATAATAATTATTCGAGCTACACTTACACACACCTACATCTAATGGCTAAAGAACATACGGTTTATGTGGATGGCGAATTTCTGCCTCACAAAACGATGATTGTTCAACACTCATATAACACCTTCAAAGGTGGCCATTAAGATGTCACTATATTTATATATGATATAAAATATGTTTATGTTTTACTTATGCTTCTGTATTTCTCATTTATGGCATACTTTATGATTTCCATTATGGGTAAAATGCGATAATTTCATTTTAGGAAGTGCGGACTACCGCCCCCTCAAAGTGATTTGAATCATTAATTCCATATGTGGGATGTATAAAGGATAGATTAAATGGTATTATACACTATATTATACTGTAATTATATTATAAATTTATATCATTATGATTTCATTCCATTAAATACGAAATAGAAATGAAAGTAGCGTTCATGCGTACGTACGGCTTACCGTCTCCATGAACGGTGCAGTTCATTTCTTACCTCTAAATGTTACGTGACATTATGAATGAATGTATATACTGTATATATATGATATATATGATATATATGATATCTAAATCATGAATATAATTCTGGATATAATGGATATTTCACCACATGAACAACTTGTAATTATAAGAAGTTTATTTTTGACTCAAGTACCAAAGATCGACAAAACGACCATTATTAACTTAAATAATTAAATAATGTCAATAACATGGTAATAAGTGATATAAATGGAATAATGAACATGGAAAAGGTTCTTAAGTAGATATAAATTAACTCTAGTTTATTATTCAGGAGGATAAAGAACGGTCGAGTCAGGACAAGACGCAAGGTAAGAGAATTTTTAACCCAATTTCCATTCTTTGGGTTAATCTCCTACTTTCAAATTATGTCATGATATTATTATGTCTTATTTTGTATTCTTTATGTGTACCTATAGTGAATACACATAATATATCTATTTTATTTTAAAAATGATCTTTGTAAGGGCTTCGTCTCAATCTCCTTTCATTGAGGCATATTTGGTTTTATACACAAATTTCTTTTATACGGTGTATAAACCACTTTGACTTTTACGTTTATTCAAAAGGAATCTTTTTTTATACGAAGCGTTTACTAAATGAAAAAATGGAATGTTTTTGTCGTACGTATGCGGCAACAATGACTTCTCCACCGCCGTGACCACTATTTGAGTTTCGGCTTCCTCTACAAGACATACCCTTTTTTTGAAGAATAAATACCATGTTATACTTTTATTTTATTTTGGTATTGAAAATGGTTTTGAAAGCATTTTTATTATATCAATGTGTTGTATTGATATCTTGTGATTGAAATGTGGAAATTTTATGTTTCCATTATGCATGTTTTATGTGATACGATTATGTTATGGTTTATGAGATGTTTAAACCTGTTCATATGAGGAATGTATTGGACTTAATAAGTGACTGGTGGGGCCCGCTATAGCTCCTCGATTCATCGGTAGGTCTCATGAGACAACTAGATGTGGAATTGGCTGAGGCCCTTTCCCAATTTGATTTATGGTTTTGGACGAGGCCTTAATCATTTTAGAAGACTTGGCCGAGGCCTTGACAAAATGTTTCATAATGTCCGGCATTATACAATCCCTCATTATGAAAGTGGTCATTGATATTTCATGTGATTATTCGACCAGTAGAATATCCATGTGAAGAAGTGAATGGCATTATCTCATTTTACTTTTGCCATATTATGTTGATGTTCAAGTTTAAAAGGCTTTTGTTTTAGTTATACATTGCCTTAAATTTTTATGTTTATTTATGAAAGCTTCTGCAATATTGTTATCCTTACTGGGCATCTGAGCTCAACCCTTTCAATGTTTTAATATTTTCCAGGATGTGAAGAAGTATTTTATGAATGAACTGCAGGGATTGTGAGAAGAGGATATGAGTGTGGACTATGGAGACTTTGTTATTATAGTTTTTCACTTTATGATGTAATGTAACGTTTACGAATGTATCTAGTGTTTCCAAGGCTACTAAACTGATCGGTCTTTCGAGACTTGATCTTTTGTGATCATGCCAATGTTACGAAGTAATGCACCGACTCTGGGTAGCTGGGGTCGGGGCGTTACAGTTGGTATCAGAGGCAGTTTAGTACTAACCTTGGAAGCCAGGTTTAGATAAACTCTGATTAGAGCACATAGCCCGAAGATAGACTTTGAGGATTAGTATAGAAGAACTTCCTAGAATTTTGGTATTGTAGAGATGTTGTGAGTTTTCCGAGCAATACATCCCTGTCTGGATACGAGCTGGTAGAGGCGGCTCTGGCACAGATGTACCTAGGGGTAAAACCTGAAAACACCGCTTTGAGCTAGACTCGAACGGGAACTGGTGCACGACAACGGGCCTTGTTGCACTCTTGGTTACGACACTCCTGGGGGATATGCTTTGGATAATTCTCATTTTCTTTACAAACCACTATAAAGGGTTATGAGTATATACTTTCTCAAAGAAAACATTTTTATGGATTATATCCATAAATAGTTCAATTTATGTTAAGTATCTTACAAGTATAGAATTATGTATTTTGATTCATAAACTAATATAGTTTATGCCATTGTTTAGAAATGGTGCCTAGTGTAAGGAATGGAAACCGTATCAATGCACGCACTCTGTGTAGGGATTGCCCTCCTGCTCAAGATAATTATTGTGGAGCTGGAGATACAACTGATGCTGATCAACTTATTGCCATAGTGGGACAACTCACTCAGGTTATGAATAATAACCTTACTCGTATGGAGCACCCTGATCTGCAACGTGGAGGATCAATGATAGACCGCTTCATGAGGCAACAACCACCAACATTTAATGGGGGTACAAATCCATTAGTAGCTGAGAAAAGGATAAACTCCTTAGAGAAAATATTCCATGCCTTGGGGAGTAGCGAAAGGGAGAAGGTTGTCATGGCAGTTTACCGCCTCACTGGAGATGCCGATCAGTGGTGGTCGCTGATTCAAAACACAAAGGAAGATGATGATGTACTGAATATAGAATGGAGGGAGTTCAAAGAGCTTTTCCTAGAAAAATACTATCCTCGTGACCATCGAGCAGATATGGAAAGGCAATTTCTGAGTCTGAGGTAGAAGGAGGATGAGAATGTCTCAAAGTATGAGGCTAACATTACAAGGTTAGCGAGGCATGCTACAGAATATATACGTATCCCAATAAGTATGATTGATCGTTTCTTTGATGGGTTAAAACCTTTTCTCCGTCGAGCCTTAGTCTCACAATCTTTCTCGTCGTACAAAGACATTGTCTCATGTGATATCAAGACAGAAAAGGAATTCTCTATGTCTTATGACAACAAAGTAAAGCAAGAGAAGAAGAGAACGGTGGAACAAGAGACAGATAAAGGGAAAAGGGAAAGAAGTATTTTCCATTATGTGATAATTGTGGGAAGAATCACCCTGCTACTTGCCTAAAAGGAATGAGAGTTTGTTATAAATGTAGGGAAAAAGGTCACCAGGCGCGTGATTGCAAGGGAAAGAAAGAGGCTATCAATGTTGAATGCTACAATTGTAGGGAAATGGGGCATTATGCAAATGAATGTCCTAAGCGTTAGGGAAACTTACCTCAGAAAAGGCCAAGGGATCAAGGACAATCTTATGCTGTTACTACAGTTGAAGCAGAATAACTAATGTATTGGTGCTTTTGGACTCATGGATTATATTCTGGTTATTAGAATAATGTGATATATATATATATGGATTGTACTGCAGTACTTGATGATTTTAGTAAGGTTTTAATATTATGAAGGTAATTATATTTTTAGTATGTGACAATAAGAGAAACATTACTTTGTTTGGGGAATCTGATAAATTGATTTTGGAATTAAGAGACCTTTTAGAGAATGTCTGGACAGAGGTATATTGGATAATTATAAAGGTTGGAGTGGATTAAGTTGATCTTTGGATAGTATTGTTTATGGTTAAAAAATTTATGAAGATTATTTTTGGAATATTATGATACTATAGTTTTAGGAAAAGGACAACTTGCAGGGTGGGGCATAACCCGTCGCGTCGGACAAAGCTGCAGGAATCGAACCCACAACCATAGTGCGACAGGCCTTTATTTCCTACCACTAGCCTACAGGAAGTCCCTGGTTATTACAAAATAATTTTACAAATCTAAATGGTATGTGTTAACATTTGGAACCATATACAATTAGGATAAGTATAATATTTTTGAGTTCTATTATCTTTTTGGGTGAAAGATTAGTTGAAGGTTGAAACTCTAATTGTCAAGATATATATATACCTATCTCTTATTAAATGAATAAATTAATTCTTAAAATTTAGTAAAGAGATACTAAACCAAAAAAAATGTGTTATCCTAATACCTTAGATCCTGTTGAACTGATGATATTTTAAATCAACATAGATTGAAGGCTTTGAGGCCCTCAATTTGACAGTTGATTGTGATTGATGACCTCAATCACTCCCTACAAATATTTATGTTTCTTCTCCAATTATTTGACTTTAATTGCCACCAATGTTCTCCTAATCGAGATCATAATTGGGTGGTGACTTTTTCATTTCCCTTTCCCTGTTATTAAGGCTAAATTTTATTAATCTTATTTCCAATGTGGGTTTTCCTCAATGGTATTTTCTCTTTTCAACAATTTATTTTCAAAGAATAATTTCAAATTGCGAGGACGCAATTTATTGAAGGATGGGAGAATGTAACACCCCGAGCTTCCATGATATGCTTCTCATTCAATAATGCAATAGCTTGCATTGTACGCAAGTTCGAGTTCTAACACACCGCGACTAATCAAAGTAGCCGTTATGAATAGTAATAACCACTTTTTAAAATTATAGAAATTTTATATTTCAAAATGGACTTCATTTTAGTATTTGTAATATCGAAATTATCCTAAGTTGAATTTTTTGTAACTTTCTGAGAACTTCCAATTTTTTTATGAATAGTGAAAAATACTTAAAACAACTTTTTTAATCAAAATAATTTATTGTGATAAATTATACTATTTAGTGGTTTTAAAGTATAATTAGAATATATTTTTACCATTTTATCCAATGGTGGTCATTAGAATTAATTTAACATTGAAATTGGACATAAACAATTGCCAATCTTTTGATATAAATTGTTTCTTAAAAACACGCTATTAGTTGTGACAACGGGAATTAATTATAAAATTAATTAATGCAACTTATATTTTTTGAATTTTCTAAAATATACAACATTTTTGAATTCGGAATATCAATTGTAGCTTAGGGTGAAAGTTTGGCATTGTTCTGTAAAACTTCAATTTTTGATGAGTAGTGAAACCACTAAGTGGTAGTTAAATAACTGATTTTTCGTTTAAATAAAATATTACCACTTCTGTGATTTGATTTTCAAAAATCTGACATACATGGTTTTCATTAAGAAGTAAAATGTGGTTCAATGAGATTAAAATAATTTTTTGGTGAATAGTAACTTTTAAGTTCTTAATCGCGATTAGAGGTAATTAGTGTAGTTTAAGGTAAAAATAATGTTTTAATAATATGATATGAGCTTGACAATTGTCCTACTCCTATTGGATGAGTCATGTCCGACCAAGACAATCCATGGGTCAACTTGGGGACCCCATGGAGCCACTTTAGTTGGAAAATGACATAAATAACTTTTATTTAATGTTAAATTAAAAAAATGACACAAACATGAAATGTTTTACTAAAACAATTTTACATGGGGTTATAGAAGTCATATTTTTTATTTAAATAGTCATTGGAAAGATAAAATGATTTCCTACATCATAGTATTTTTTTATAATTTTTAGACATTAAATAAATTAAATTATTTATGACATCATGATGATGCGCTGATGACCTCATTATTTAACAATTAAAATAAAATGAGAAGATAATGTAAAATCCAAGGAATACACTTGTCCAAAGCCTATTGGATGATGAGATTTCGAACCCTTATCACCTTATCCTCGAATTATACAAGTGTGGGACCTTTAGAATCCGAAAAGCATTGTATAATAGAATAACATTTCATTACTTTCCAAAAGTTCCCCTCCTCTCCACTTATAAAAGGCCCCCACCTCTCCCACCTTATTCACACCTTCAAGCCATTTGGCTCGGCCAAACTCTTCCCAAATACTCTGCCAACTTCTCCCACTTACTCCTAGAAGCCTCACTTTGGTCATAACTCTTCCCAAGGAATCCTTTGGCTCAAATCAAAATGAGTTACCCGATTTTTTGGTAATGTCTTCTCTAATGTTGTTTTGTATTGTTTTTCTTCTCCAACCCCCTAAACTCTTTTTATTCATTTCTTTTGTAACAACACCAGTATCCTCAATATACTAGGATGTTTTTATAATACGGATTTGAGCTACACTTACTCACACCTACATCTAATGGTTAAAGAACATACGGTTTCTGTGGATGGCGAATTTCTGCCTCACGAAACGATGATTGTTCAACACTCATATAACACCTTCAAAGGTGGCCATTAAGATGTCGATGTATTTATATAGGATATAAAATATGTTTATGTTTTACTTATGCTTCTGTATTTCTCATTTATGGCATACTTTATTATTTCCATTTTGGGTAAAATGCGATAATTTCATTTTAGGAAGTGTGCACTACCACCCCCTCAAAGTGATTTGAAACGTTAATTCCATATGTGGGATGTATAAAGGATGGATTAAATGGTATTACACACTATATTATATTGTAATTATATTATAAATTTATATCATTATGATTTCATTCCTTTAAATATGAAATAGAAATGAAAGTAGCGTTCATGCGTACGTACGGCTTACCGTCTCCATGAACGGTGCATTTCATTTCATACCTCTAAATGTTACGTGACATTATGAATGAATGTATATACTATATATATATGATATATATGATATATATGATATCTACATCATGAATATAATTCTGGATATAGTGGATATTTCACCACATGAACAACTTGTAATTATAAGAAGTTTATTTTTGTCTCAATTACCAAAGATCGACAAAACGACCGTTATTAACTTAAATAATTAAATAATTTTCATAACATGGTAATAAGTGATATAAATGTAATAATGAACATGAAAAAGGTTCTTAAGTAAATATAAATTAACTCTAGTTTATTATTCAGGAGGTTAAAGAACGGTCGAGTCAGGACAAGACGCAAGGTAAGGGAATTTTTAACCCAATTTCCATTCTTTGGGTTAATCTCCTACTTTCAAATTATGTCATGATATTATTATGTCTTATTTTGTATTCTTTATGTGTAACTATAGTGAATACACATAATATATCTATTTTATTTTAAAAATGATCTTTGTAAGGACTTCATCTCAATCTCCTTTCATTGAGGCATATTTGCTTTTATACACAAATTTCTTTTATACGGTGTATAAACCACTTTGACTTTTACGTTTATTCAAAATGAATCTTTTTTTATACGAAGCGTTTACTAAACGAAAAAAAGGAATGTTTTTGTCGTACGTATGCGGCGACAATGACTTCTCCGCCGCCGTGGCCACTATTTGAGTTTCGGCTTCCTCTACAAGCCATACTCTTTTTTTTTGAAGAATAAATACCATGTTATAATTTTCTTTTATTTTGGTATTGAAAATGGTTTTGAAAGCTTTTTTATTATATCAATGTGTTGTATTGATATCTTGTGATTGAAATGTGGAAATGTTATGTTTCCTTTATGCATGTTTTATGTGATACGATTATGTTATAGTTTATGAGATGTTTAAACCTGTTCATATGAGGAATGTATTGGACTTAATAAGCGGCGGGTGGAGCCCGCTATAGATCCTCGATGCATCGGTAGCTCTCATGAGACAACTAGACGTGGAATTGGCCGAGGCCCTTTCCCAATTTGATTTATGGTTTTGGCCGAGGCCTTAATCATTTTAGACGTCTTGGCCGAGGCCTTGACAAAATGTTTTAGAATGTCCGACATTATACAATCCCTCATTATCAAAGTGGTCATTGATATTTCATGTGATTATTCGACCAGTAGAATATCCATGTGATGAAGTGAATGGCATTATCTCATTTTACTTTTTCCATATTATGTTGATGATCACGTTTAAAAGGCTTTTGTTTTAGTTATACATTGCCTTAAATTTTTATGTTTATTTATGAAAGCTTCCGCAATATTGTTATCCTTACTGAGCATCTGAGCTCACCCCTTTCAATGTTTTAATATTTTCCAGGATGTGAAGAATTATTTTATGAATGACCTGCAGGGATTGTGAGAAGAGGATATGAGTGTGGACTATGGATACTTTGTTATTATAGTTTTTCACTTTATGATGTAATGTAACGTTTACGAATGTATCTAGTGTTTCCAAGGCTACTAAACTAATCGGCCTTTCGAGAATTGATCTTTTGTGATCATGCCAATGTTACGAAGTAATGCACCGAATCTGGGTAGCTGGGGTCGGGGTGTTACAGTATCTTTGTTTAAAACATGAAGTTCAAAATAAATTTAACCCATGAGAAGGTAATATGGGTTTATAACATTGTAATACCGAATCAATTAAGGGTTATTAAATTTAATATGAATGCACTTGAAATAAAATAGGGTTGGTAATTTACAATATAAAATGCATGAATGATAAAATAAAAGATTGAATCCAGCAATATAATAGTTATATAAAGTGTTTTATTAAATGGGATTAATGAGAGATAATGGAAGTATCTCATTGATATAAATACCATTGAAATTTATGGAATGATAATATTTTAATGAGAACATAATAAAATTTGAATTATAAGTCTTACAATAATGGAAGTACATGGATAAAATACAGCAGAAGAGAATCACCTTCTTGTGGGATAGATTCTTAATGTTGGGGGATAGTTTATTGGAACCTCAGAAACTCCATAGGAAGGGTATAAAAAATGTAAAATGAGAGTAAATTCAAGAATATTGGATTGTGAGTGATTTATGTGGGCTGGGATTTCTGTAATTATTTTTTATTAATTTCTAAACATAGGTCATGGAAATCAGAGTTGTGGAAAATAGAAAATTGTTTTCTTACCATGGTTTTGGATAATAGTTTATAACATTACGAATGTGGATTTTGAAATATTTTAGTATTAGTACTAAACATAAATATTTTATATTACATATTTCATGGGAAAATATTTTTTTGTAGATTACTTTTTTTGTTATTATAATTTACATTTTAGATAGTGTAATTTTATTTAATGGTCTAGAAAATAGAATATATTAATCAAAATACAAAATACTATAAAAATAACTTGTTTTTTATCCTTGTATTCAGTTTAATTAATTATTACATCCTTATTAAAAATTTATTAAAATATATAATCTTAAAACCTTAGAAATATTTATATGGAAATTTATAAAATTATATAATCATTTATTTTAAAAAAATTGATTAACAAGTCGATTTTGTGAAGATAAGTTTTTATTTAAAATAAAAAATATCATATTAACATTTTATTTGAGTTATATTTTTTCCCATAACACAGTTATTTTTTCATTAAATTTAAAAAATATTTTTATATTATTCTTTGAAAAATTAATAATAAAAATTAAATTGATGAAACCAATATTTCATTTCTTGAATAATAATTTCATTTTTATAAAACTATGGTTAAAATACATAACTAATTCTTACACCAACAAACACCCTAAGCGTGAGGTGTATTATGGTGGTTCTTTAATGGGGTGGCTCAACTAATAGTGTTCTTGTTAGGATGTCCACTGTCATAAACATCTCCAGTATTTTATTTTGATAAAGTCATACTTATTGAATCTTCTCTTGGTACTGGTCATGGGAGAAGCCTACTCAAGTTTCCTACCTCATAAGATATGTTATGTGGGGTTAAAATTGCAATATCATACTATTAGAGACTATTATTTCTTCCTTATTCATCATTTATATTCTTCCAACATGCATTACAAACACAATTTAAAATGGTAATATTATTACTAATTTTTATACTTCACAAAGGTCATATAGACCAATAGCCTTATGGACAAATATCTGTATTGGACAATTACCAAATCCTAATGGTAACTTTTCCATTTTTATTCTATATATACCCCACCATTATCCAACATGAACATTGATTACTTTTTGTACATTGGATATACACTTATCTTGATAATATTGTTCATATTCATAACTGTAACATTTTATTTTACTTTTTTTATAGTTGGAAAAATGAACATTGTATAATTAAATCCGGTAGATTTTACCTTAGTGTGTTCATTGTTCATTTTTATTTATCCCTCTAAATAGTTTCTATTATATATAGACAATTTTAATTCATCATATATAATGTTGTTTTGAAATTTATAACTTTTATTTTATGATTCTGTTGTAAAAAATAATAAAATAGTTATTTTGAAAGAAGTTCCCTTTTATAAAGGATTGTTTTTGGGATGTTACAATACAACAGTTGGAAAAAAATTTAAGAACCACATAACCATTTGAGTAAACCAGGGTTCAAAATAAGGCATTTCATCTAATTTCCATTTATAAACACGTATACATTTATATGTACACATCTGTGTATATATATATATGTATATATCAAACTAAAATATATATGATCATCCATTTAAATGATAAGGGTTCCCATGAAAATTTAAAATCAAATGTAACACCAAAGTAATAAAATTTTATTGATAAAACTATTAATACCAAAAAATGGATATAATCCTTGTAAACCATAAATCATCCATAAGAACCAATTCAAAAAAATTTCTAAAAGACATAAATTATTTAAAAACTCAAAAAACCCATTGAAATAGAATCCTAGGAATTTTTCCAAAAAGTAATAACACTTATATTTTCAATACAAAGTACATTTATTTGGAACTCTTAGAAAAAGAACATATTTTCTAATTAAAGCACTTGTTTAAAAAACATTCAAAATTAATTTATTTTTCTAAAAACATGACTGATTAATTTAAAATTAATTTATAATATATTAGGTAATATATTAAATTTTCCAAAAAGTAAATGTTTGAAGACACCTACCATGAATTTGGCTGAATGCTATGAAACACATGAATATGGAAATAACAATGTATAATGAGTCCACCAGACACATCAAAATTAAAACAAAAAACAAAAAAAAACATCCATCACTCGAGGATTTGTATAGAATGGAACTATTCCATTAATATATGATAATAAATATGATTTTGTAAGGATAAGATGGAGAGTTATAAGGCCCCAACCTTAAAAATTACTTAATCATGAATTAAATGATATATTCACATAGAGGTTCTTTTCAGGTTTAGAGTTTTAGAGAATTAGGTCATAAATATTACATATCAAATGATTACATAGTAGACACTTATACTATGTTTCCATAAAATAAAAGAAATACATAAAAAGAAACATTTCTAGTTCCATGTTTTAGATAGAATGTATTTCCATGATCCCATCCTTTACCCTATTCATCTTTAAGTCCTGTGGAAAACATTTCAAAAACTTGGGATCAGCATAAAAAGCCCACTAAAGGATACACAAAGAAAGAAAAATGTTAGTTTTTTCAAAACAACAAGAAAACCATGAGTTCATTACCAATGTAATACTTTTCACCTTTATGAAGTAGTAAAAACTCTTGACTGAATAAAATACCATTACTTACCCTTTTGTGACCAAAATATTATCATAAAACCCATATAAAGAACACATAACATATAAAGGTAACTTGGGACTTAAACATACTTAAATCTAATAACCATACGGTCGACATCCACACATAATTAATGGAATAACCACACGGCTGACTTCTATACCCAATGCATTGGAGGGTATAAAATAACCACGAGTCCAGGTATTCACATCACCACCCTTCATATGGTTTATCACGTAACCACCCGTCAAATGTCCAAGTACCATTATAAAATCATAACACATAAAACAATTATAAAGGAAAGAAATCATTTCCACATTTTAAGCAGAATATATCACTTAAATATATTGACATAAAAAATCCAATATCAAAACCATTTAGAATAGAAAAAAATAGTATATGGTATTTATTTAATTTTAAAAAATATAATGGCCTGTTGAGGAATCCAAAGATCAAATAATACTTACGGCGGCGGAAAGGTCATTGTCACCGCGTACGTTAAAAAGAAACATACTTTCTGTCATTTAGTAATACGCTTCGTATAGAAAAGATTACTTTCAAATAATAGTATAACTCAAAGGCTTTTATACACCGTATAAAAGAAATCCTTGTATTAGAACAAACATTTTCCTTAATGAAAGGAGATCAAGAGGAAGTCTCTTACAAAGACGGTATCCTTGGATTAAGGATAAATGAATTACATAATTACGTGTGACAAAAGAATACACCAAATATAAGTGGATATTAAGTGTAAAACAATTAGATGTTATTCAAACATATTTATAGAACGACATATTCAAGGAGTACAAGTTTACCCCAAAGAATCAAATTTGGGTTAAGAAGTTCCTTTGAAAAAATTTGAAAGCCTAACAGCGTCACTTCAAAATTTATAAAAAGAGTTGATGAGAGATAAAAATGGGTATTTCATCACATAGACATAACATTTATAGCAATAAGTATATATAAGAACATTTTCAATCATAATAAGATTAAAAGACCTAAAAATAAGTCTTTCAAAATGAGGAGGGTGAAAGGTTCCTTTACCGAATTGGGTAACTTCCGAAACGTACACCCCATGAAAGAAGGACTGTACAACATTGATTTAAATACCCATAAAAGAAATTATATTACACCATGAGTAAAATAATGGGAATTACATACACCACTCAAAGGAAAATGGTGGAAAATGTAGCATAAATATCACATGAATAAAAGTGAGATGAAAAATCCCTTACGAAAACTCAGCAGCCTAACGTCGCCACATAAATCATCCAAAAATTGATTTATAAGATCAAATAGGGTCTCTAATAATATGAACAAAACAAATTAAAGTATGATGAATATAAAAGAACATCCCCAAACATAATAATGATGAGATTATAAGAAATTACATAAAAGAGAGTACTTAAAAAGAACGAGAGACGTTGGATCCCTTACGTCAAGTCTAACTTGTCTTATTTGTTTCATTGTATTCATAAATAATAAACTTTGGGCAATTTATAATTTCATTAGTACCTCTTTTAAATATTATTATTCAGTTCATATCACATATTATAATGTTATAATAATTGGTTAATAATGTGAGTTCATATCAGACATTTTTGTTGATGTTTGGTACATGAGTCAAAAATGAACATGATTGAAAATGATTTTCCATGTAGTTATAAGTAAATATTCTCCAGAATAGTATTAATGATTTAAATATCTTATATATCCAGTAAATATTAATTTTATACTACTCCATAACATTTAAAGATAAAAAGAAATGAAATGCACCGTTCATGGAGACGGTAGGTCGTACGTACGCATGAACGCTACTTTCATTTCTTTGTCATGTTAATGGAATTAAAAATAATTGAGAAATGTATATAGTATAAATCCTGTATAATATATATGTTATATTGGTCACATATTTTCTTTAATTTCATTCTTTATACCTTCCATGTATTGCATGAACGAGTCACATCACTTGAGGGGGCGGTAGTCCACACTTCCCCTTATTAAATTATCGCATTTGCACAACCTGAAAAGCATAAAGGAATGTTTTAAATATAAAATTAAGAATCATATAGAAAACATAAATACCATATATATAATATATAAAATATAGTGACATCATAATGGCCACCATGAAAGGTGTTTAGAGAAAATTGAACAATCATAGTTTAATGAGGCAGAAATTCGCCATCCACATAAACATAATGTTCTTTAACCATTAGACGAAGGTGTGTGTAAGTGTAGCTTGAATAATTCACATAAAAACATCCTAGTATATTTAATATACTGGTTTTGTTAACGAATAATGGAATAAAAATAGTTTATAGGGTTGGCGAAGGAAAATAAGACAAAAGAACACAAGGGAAGACATTACATTTAAATCGGGTAACTCTTTTTAATTTGAGCACAATGGCTTACTTGGAAAGTATTCTGCCCAAAGTATAGGCTTAAATGATGAAGAGTGGGATGTGTAGAGATGAAATGGGAAGGTTTTGTCCTATCCAAAGGCTTCAGAGGTGTGGGTAAGGTGGTATAAGTGGTATCCTTTTATAAGAGGAGAGGAGGGGCACTCTTGGAAAGTTATAAAATTTTACTTTATTATAAAATGATTTTCGGATTTTAAAGGTCCCAAAATTATATATTTAGAGGATACAATGATAATATTTCTAAATCCATCCGTACAATAGGTTTTTGACAAGTTTAGGTCTTATATGTTACATTCTCTTTTCATTTTATTTAAATCGTTAAATAATGAGGTAATCGCTGCATCATCATGGTGTCCTAAATAATTTAATTTATTTAATGTCTAAAAATTATAAAACAAATATCGTGGAGTAGGAACTCTTTTTATATTTCTAATGAATATTTATAGTCAAAAATATGACTTGTATAACCCCATGTAAAACTTTGTTTTACTAAATCAATACATGTACGTGATATTTTAATTTTAACTTTAAATAAAAAGTTATTAATTTCATTTTCCAACCAAAGTTGCTCCATGGGGTCCCCAAGATGACCCATGGATATTATTGGTCGGCCATGACTCATCCAATATGTTAGGGATATGTTTAAAGTTTATTTCATATTATTAAAGCGTTATTTTTACCTTAAATTACACTAATTACCTTTAATCACGATTAATTAAACTTAAAAGTAACTATTCACCAAAAATTATTTTAATCACATTAAACCACATTTTACTACATAATTACAACCAAGTATGATGGATTTATGAAAATAGAATCATATAATTGGTAATGTTTCATTTAATCGAAACATCAGTTTCTTTTCCTACCACTTAGTGGTTTTACTATTCATCAAAAATTGAAGTTTTTCAGAAAAATATCAAAAATTCACCCTAAGATATATTTGATATTATGAATTAAAAAATGATGTCTATTTTACAAAAATCAAAACATATAAGTTTCATTAATTAATTTAATAATTAATTCCTGCTGTCAAAAGAAATAGCGTGTTTTCAAGAAACAATGTCTACTAAAAGATTAACACCAGTTTAAGTCGAATTTCAAAGTGAAATTAATTCCAATGACCACCATTGATTGAAATGGTAAAAATATATTCTAAATACACTATAATATAAATTAAAAATATAATCTATCCTTATAAATAAATCAGATTAAAAGGGGTTTTTGAATTAAAATGCATCATTTTCACTAAAAATGATCTTTATCGAAAAAATAACAAAATTTTACACAAAGTAAATTTTGATCTCCATATTCTAAAGAAGGATTTTATATTGTCAAATAAAACATATAAAATTTTCAAAAGTATATTTAAAAATGGTTCTCCATTAAAAGGAGGTCAATCGACCTTTTAAAGAATATTATAATATTTATGCTTAAAATTGGATTCATTTGCCTGTTACACCTCTAACATTTATTGGATAAAAGTAAAAATATTTTACAAACATATATAATCATTTTTTAGTTAGTTCTGTTCTTTCCCACCATTACAATGTCTAAGCGTTAACTACCATTTAAAATAATATTATTTTATTATTAGAGTGAAATATATCATTTCAAAGGAATTCGTTGTCGCGTATTGGGTACACAATCGAGCATATCATTCCCTTTAAAGTAATATTAATATTTCATTCACAAATATGGATAAATATAAAAAAGTCATATTATTTATTTACCTAGGGTGTTACATCATTCCCCCATTTTGGGAATTGCGTCCTCACAATTTTAAAATTAGGCTCGGAAACATCATTGAAAGCCCCACATTGGAAAAGGAGTAAATTAAACTATCACTTTAAAAGAAAGAAAGGGAAATACAAAGGTCACTCGAGTTAACCCATACTAGGATTCCATGTACGAAAAAATTGATAGAGAAGAAAAAAACAAAGGGTCATGTTCTGAGGGAGTGTGATAGAAAACATGTTTAGGAGAATGTTAACCACCAGAAAATCACAAACTTGTGATGGCTTAAATGGTATTGGATTCCCCAATAGAAAAATTTAACGGACAACTTTTTTATGTTACTTTTCATTGAGGAATTTATTTTTGAGCTTAACTAAAACATAATGAAACATACTTACTTGTCATGTTTACTTTCAAGTTTTACTAGATTTATTACACGAACTCATATTTTCTCCAAAAGATGAGTATTTAGGATGAATTGTTTACATTAAGAGAGCTATAATAAAATTCTAGTGAATCACCTAATCCACAATAGTGAACTTTATACTTCCCATGTCTTTAGACCTTTACCAAAACTAATACCAAAAAGGTTATTATGAGATCAGATAATACCCAAAAATGATAATCCTTTATAAAAATGAAATCTATTCTTAATCTCGAAAATTTGTCCAACAACAACCAATGTTCAACGAAGACCAAAATTAAACCAAAATAATATTGAAACCCTAATATTTGAAGGATTTAAACACATAGTCTTCCATGTTAAATCGTAACATTTATCTCCAAACAACGTCAGTTTCTATTAAAGTCCCGTATTGTAAATAAATTAACCTAATCACATATCCTAAATGATAGGTTAATAATTTCCATAGATAACCCAAAATAAACATACTCTTAATTCATAAATTCATATAACTAAAAATAATTAGTCAAAATAACCAGGGACTTCTCGTAGTCTAGTGGATGGTGATAAATACCAGTCATACTTTGGTTGTGGGTTTGATTCCCACAGTTTTGTCCGACGCGACGGGTTATCACACGGTCTGCGTGTTGTCCTTTTTTAAATTATACAATTCTCAAATCCTTCCCCAAAAAGAGATAAAACCATAAAAAACCATAATATAATTTAACCTCAATTTTATATCATTCCTTTCACTTTCCATCAAAACATATAGTAACCCATAATTACCTCAAATGTAAGGATCATATAAACTGAAATGGTTCTTTATAACTATGTCCAAAAAAGAAAAAATAACTATTCCTTGAATAAAATTTTCATATATCAAACATCAGGGTTACACATACTATAAAAAGTCTTATAATATAACCCCATCATCAAAAGAGACTTAATACTATTAAGAATTTCACCATAACTCTTGAATCCCTTATATGTTGACTTCTTACGCATTCAACATTCTTTATGATCTATTAAAAATTGATTTCCAACTTATTCTGAAATACTTATTTCCTACAAACAAAATCAGGAATCATATCCTAAGATTCGAAAATAGGAAAACAAAATTTAAGAAATAATACATACCATTGATTGGTCATTATCAGTTTCTTCATCATTAATCGGAATGGCGTTAGGTATTGGTAAATGAATATTTTTAAGATCGTGGTGATCCCATTCCAGAAACATCTTCATAGGGCATGTGTTTGCATAATGACCATGCACAAGACATTTAAAACATTCAATTGATACCTCAGAAAGAACTTCTTTCCCTTTCCTCAAGTCAACTGGATGCTTCCTTTTTCCATGGAAGGTTCTTTCTTTATAACCTTCATTTCCACATAGATAGCATATTTCTGTCCCTTTGAAACATTTCCCTAGGTGTTTCTTTCCACATCTTTGACACATATGTTTTTGAACACACATACCATTATGATTATTATATGTTGTTCTGTATGGATTTGTTTCTTGCATATATGATGCATTATAGAAATCACTAAGGTTTAGGTGGTCAATCATGACTCCAGATAGTTGGTTGAGGATAAACACAAGAGTTCTCATTGAAGCTCCCATATCATTGAGTTGCTCGCTCAGAATATTGTCACAATTTCATTCACAACCACTGTTACTTTGATGCCTGCCAGCCATTTACTAAAACCAAAAAGGTATGTGTGAGTATATCAACAAAACCATCATGTACTAATGAGGAAGATAAACACTAAGATATACTTACTAAATCACTTTATCTAAAACTATGACTCTTTCTGAAATCCTAACCATTAATGTAATGTCACTTATACTTAGAGAATACCCTAACCTCTAAAGTTATCTAAACTGACCTTTGATACCAACAATAAGGCCCTGACCTTAAACATTACTTAATCATGAATTAAATGAATAATTCACATAGAGTATCTTTTTAGGTTTAGAGTTTTTGAGAATTAGGTCATAACTATTACATCTCAAAAGATTACATAGTTGACACTTATACAATGTTTCCATAAAATAAAAAAAATACTTAAAAAGAAACATGTCTAGTTCCATGTTTTAGATAGATTGTCTTTCCTTGATCCCATCCATGACCTGACTAATCTTTAATTCGTGTGGAAAATATTTAAAAAACATTGGATGAGCATAAAAATACCTGTAAAGGATACACAAAGAAGGAAAAATGTTGGTTTTTTCAAAACAACAAATAAACCATGAGTACTTTACCAAAGTAATACTTTTCACCTTTATAATGTAGTAAAAACTATTTACTAATTAAAAGACAATTACTTTCCCTTTTTTACCCAAAAGATTACCATAAAACCAATATAAAGAACACATAAAATATAATGGTAACTTGGGACATACACATAATTAAATAGAATAACCATATGGTCGACTTCCACACGTACTTAATGGAATAGCCATACAACCGACTTCCATACCCAATGCATTGGAGGTTATAATGTAACCAGCCGTCCTGGTATTCACGGCACCACCCGTCATATGGTTTATCATGTAACCACCCATCAAATGTCCAAGTACCATTATAAAATCATAACACATAAAACAATTATAAAGGAATGAAAACATTTCCATATTTCAAGCACAATATATCTCTTAAATAAATTGACATAACAAATCCATTATCAAAACCATCATCAATACCAATAAATACTATATGGTATTTATTTACTTTTAAAAAATATAACGGCTTGTTGAGGAATCCAAAGATCAAATAATACTCGCGGCGGTGGAAAGGTCATTGTCATCGCGCATGTTAAAATGAAACAAATTTTTTGTCATTTAGTAAAATGCTTCATATAGAAAAGATTGATTTCAAATAAAAGTATATGTCATATGGGATTAGACACCGTATAAAATAAATCCTTGTATTATAAGAGAAATATTCCTTAATGAATGGAGATCGAGATGAAGTCCCTTACATAGACAGTATCCTTGGATTAAGGATAAATCAATTACATAATTATGAGTGACAAATGAATACACCAAATATAAGTGGATATTAAGTGTAAAACAATCCTAGGTTATTCACACAAATTCATAGAACAACATATTCAAGGATTACTTGTTTATCCTAAAGAATCAAAATTAGGTAAAGAAGTTCCCTTGCAAAAACTTGACAGCCTAACGGTGTCACATCACTTGAGGGGGCAGTAGTCCACACTTCCTCGTATGTAATTATCACATTTGCACAACATGAAAAGAATAAAGGCATGTTTTAAATATATAATTCAGAAGAATATATAAAACATAAATACCATATATATAATATATAAAATATACTGACATCTTAATGGACACCATGAATGGTGTTAAGAGATGATTGAACAATCATCGTTCCGTGAGGCAGAAATTCACCATCCACAGAAATAGTATGTTCTTTAACAATTAGACGAAGGTGTGTGTAAGTGTAAATAAAATACACCACATAACAAAATCCTAGTATAATTAATATATTGGTTTTGTTATATATGAAAGTAATAAAAAGAGTTTAGAGGGTTGGAGAAGAAAAATAAAACAAAATAACACAAGGGAAGACATTACCTTTAAATCGGGAAACTCTTTTTTTATTTGAGCTCAAAGGCTTCCTTCGAAAGGATTCTGCCCAAAGGTGAGGCTTAAATGATTAAGATAGGGATTTGGAGAGATTCAATTGGAAGGGTTTAACCGATCCAAAGGCATGAGACGTGTGGGTAAGGTGGTAGAGGTGGGACCCTTTTATAAGAGAAGAGGAGGGACACTCTTGGATTGTTATAAACCATTACTTTATTATAAAATTAATTTCAGATTTTAAAAGTCCAAAAATTATATATTTAGAGGATAAGGTGATAAGAGTTATAAATCCACCCATAAAATACATTTTTGACAAGTTTAGGTCTTAGATTTTACATTATATTTTCATTTTATTTAAATCATTAAATAATGAGGTAATCGCTACATCATCATGGTGTCATAAATAATTTAATTTATTTAATGTCTAAAAATTATAAAACAAATATCATGATGTAGGAAATATTTTTTTCTTTATAATGAATATTCATAGTCAAAAATATGACTTGTATAACCCCATGTAAATATTGTTTTAGTAAAACGATACATGTTTGTGACATTTTAATTTTAACTTTAAATAAAACGTTATTAATGTCATTTTCCAACCAAAGTGGCTCCATGGGGCCCCCCAAGTTGGCCAATGGATTTTCATGGTCTGAAATGACTCATCAAATAAGGGTAGGACATGTGTAAATGTCATTTCATCTTAATAAAACATTATTTTTACCTTAAATTACACTAATTATCTTTAATCACGATTAATAAAACTTAAAAGTTACTATTCACCAAAAATTATTTTAATCATATTGAACCACATTTTACTTCCTAATGAAAAGCATGTATTTCAGATTTTTGAAAATCAAATCACAAAAGTGGTAAAGTTTCATTTAAATGAAAAATTAGTTTCGTTAACTACCAATTAGTGGTTTCACTATTCATCAAAAATTGACGTTTTTCATAAAAATACCAAAAATTCACCCAAAGCTATATTTGATATTCCGAATTCAAAAATGATATCTATTTTAAAAAATTCAAAACATATAATTTTAATTAATTAATTTAATAATTAATTCCCGCTGTCAAAACAAATAGAGTGTTTTTAACAAACAATATCTATTAAATGATTAACACCAGTTTAAGTCCAATTTCATAGTGAAATTAATTCAAATGACCACCATCAGATTAAATGGTAAACATATATTCTAAATACACTTTAATCTCAATTAAAAATATAATCTATAAATATAATTAAATCAGAATAAAAGGAGGTTTTGAATTAAAATGCAACATTATCACTGAAAATGATCTTTATTGGAAAAATAACAAAAATTTACAAAAAGTAAATTTTGATGTCCAGATTCTAAATAAAGATTTTATTTTGTCAAATACAACATATAAAATTGTAAAAAGTATATTTGAAAAGGGATCTCCATCAAAAGGCGGTTAATCGACCTTTTAATGAATATTAGAAGATTTGTGCTTAAAATTGGATTCATTTGCATTTTATGCCTCTAACATTTATTGGATAAAAGTAAAAATATTTGACAAACATATATAATCATTTTGTAGTTAGTTCTATTCTTTACCTCCATTACAATGGCTAGGCGTTAACTACCATTTAAAATAATATTATTTTATTATTATAGTGAAACATAAGATTTCAAAGGAATTCGTAGTCGTGGATTGAGTACACCATCGAGCATAGTGTTCCCTTTAAATTAATATTAATATTTTATTCACAAATATGGATAAATATAAAAATTTCATATTCATTATTTACCTGGGGTGTAATAAGAGGGGTTTACTCCCGAAGGAACCACCAAAATCGAGAAAACGATGGCTGAAAAACTAAGGGAGAATTACGTGTTTGGCCACCCTTGTAGAACCAAGGATGACATATGTTATATGGAGGGAGATCACCCCTTCTAGGTTAGAAATGTATAATGTAAAAATGAAAACCCAATAATTTTTTAATTCTCTAGGGTGTTATAATGGTTTGGTCGCACCGATTACTAACAAATTTGTTAACCTGTATCCCTCCACTAGGTCGAATAACCTCCATCAGATGGTTTTTCCATGTAGTATAGAAACCATGATCCATCCATTCAAAACATTTCTGTTGAAATTTTAAACACTCAATAGGACGCAGAAACAGGTTTCCATTGCCCGAGACCATGTCATTCGCATGTTCCCACACAATCAATTCTCCCCCATGGGTTCACCTATGTGTTGTAATGTATAGACTAAATCATGAATTACTCAGGAGAGATATACCCTGAAATAATAAATTAACTAAGGATAACCCATATATAAAGGTAATATCATATTTTGTATTAAAATTTAAACATTAACAATTCACATTTTCAAAAACATCCTAAAAACTCCAAAAATAAAATTCATAAAGGAATTTAACTGAAAATTCAAATACAAGATCAAATAAATAATAAAATAAAAAAGGAATATAAAAGTTATCATGTGATAATTATCCCCATCAAAACACTTTCATCCACTAGAATGTCATATTGTATAAGATAATAATCCCAATTAGAACCCTTAACCAAAAATTCAAAACTGTAAAAATGATCATCACTAGATTGATCCAATACTAAATGTAACTAAAAAATCATGTGTACTTATTATCTTCCCAAATGAATCCTCACTAACCAAGGTGAATAAAAAATCTGAGACCCAAATTTGGCCTCCCCATAATTTTCAATTATAAAAACATTATTGTTTAACAATAGAGAGAATATGAATGGTTCCCCACTAATTCAACATGAGACTTTTATCAAAGGGACAAAAATTGGAAACTCTTTAAAACAATAATTTATAATTCCATAGGAAATATATGTCTCAAATCTATAATTAGATGTGAAATAACACAAAAGTAGTCAATGGATTGATGAAATGAAAATAAAATAGAAAAATAAAGATAATACAGGATAAGTAAACTAATATAATAATAACTAAAATCATTGTATAAGAGAGATACTATGATTTTGTAGGTGATGTGGGGTTCTTTTAATTATATTGTGATCCTAAACCACTAAATTTTTAATGATTCACCAGCTGACCAATTTGATGGAATGCCTTTGGAGGCTTATATTAAGAGGTCTTAGAGTGCATGAACTGACCGCATTAGAAGCTCATAGGAAAAAACATCTTAGGAGAATCAATTGCATATAAAATAGTCTATTATAAGGAAAGATTCTATGATATACACATTTTATTAGAAGGGGGATAATCATTAACAAAAATGGAGATGGTGTTTTTATATATAATTTGTTTCCCTCTGAAAACTAACATAAAAAAAATTTGTCGACCATAAAATTCATAAATTAATCTATCATAGATGAGAGAACACGATCACCAAAAAAACTCACATTTGATACCTCCTTTGGAAGACCAAATGAAAACCATAAAACCATTTGAGAAGTCCAAGGTTTTAAAGAAGGTATCCAGGTAATTTAATATTATATACAAGTAATAAAATATTTGTAGACATATTTTTATATATACATATGTATATATCACAGTTATATAAATATATATACATAAATAAAAATATGAATTCTAAGGGATTTAATAAAAGATAACAAATTAAATTTCGCAATAAAGAATAATAATATTCTAGGAACATCCATTAAAACACTGAAAATGAAAATAAATAATGTAAATCAATAATCAACCATATAAACTAATTTTTTGTAATTTTACTAAAGGTTTCCTATCTTTTTCAACACAAAAAATATTTTAAAATTTCTTCTTGGGAATTTTTTAAAGCACCAATATAACAAAGATTTTAAAACAAAATTAATTAGAATTTAAAACTCTTATAGTATTCCCATTTTATAATAAAAACACTAGTTCATATGGATTTAAAATTACATTTATACTCTAAAATTAGAGTATTTCTATTAAAATTAATTTATAATGTTTTAATAATCAAATTTAATTTTCCAAAAATATAATGTAAGGAAAAACCTACCTCATAAGTGTGTTGATTTTATGAAAATCATGAACTTTGTAGGAAAAGGTCTAAAAAGTAATCCATATCACTAAACATCCCACATAATCCAATCCTTAATATAACAATATGTTACCTACTTTCCAATAATTTACATCTCTTTACAGGTTCTCATCTTTAATTTGGTGTGTCTTGGGAATCCAAAGGAATGAGAGAATGGTTTTGGGCAATATAACCTAAGGTTTAGGGATGTTTGTTTATTTTAATTCATATATTCTTGTTATAAACATGTAATGTCTTAGTGGGGTTCTCCCTGATTTCAAATAACACATGAGGTGGTTTGGGTTTTCATTTGAGAATCTTCTGTTTTGGTTATCAGCATGAAATTTACACATCATGTAATTGGAGTACAGGAAGTGTAATGTTCGCCTTGATGATTTCATGATCTGAGTACACAACATGAATGAATATATGTTTTGTGACATAAATACATCATATAAAGATAAAAATTTGGGTTTAAATAAAAAGGAAACGATTTTTCTTACGTATACAGGAATTGTGGATTACATGATGCATAAGGTGGTCACACATCATGTAAATTTCATGGAAAATAATTTTTGGCAATTTTACCAGTGATTTTTTTAATTAAATTTTCATTTTCTATTCTCTTAGACTATATCTTCCCTCTAGTGATTTTGGGGACCTATAATCCATCTGAATTTCTTTTTTCAACGATTGATCTCAATTGTGGTTGGGTTATATCATCTTAGGTGAGTAATCATTAATAATTATCAATTTCATTTGATCATTTTATCACTATTTCATTTATTATTGGGATCTATCAACCCATGGTGATGAATCATTGGATTCCTTTCTAGATATGTTTCATGATCTTTCCCTAGGGGTCGATCATTTTTTGGTTTTGGTGTAATTGGTGTGTGTTCTTGAGGTATGATTTTGTCATTACTATTTGACGACCCTTTGGTTAAACTAAATTAATTCCTAGATGTGTTGATTTTTTTCTTGACTCTTTTGTTCTAGTGTTTTCATCAATTAAGTTGGATCCCATTGCAGACATGTGCAACATGATTTTTGATGTAGGTGGTTTTGTCTCCTTCCTATGTTGGTGAACATCATTAAATCGGTTTTTTACTAATTGTTTTATAAATGAAATTTCATTATTGAATGATATGATTTTTGTTTCTGACAAAATGGTTTTGGTTAAAATATGGTTTCCCTCAAGTTTTAGAAAAATGAAAATGTGATTTTCAAAGCATTGTGAAATGGTTTAGGATTTTTTTATGAAATGGATTTCGAATAATTATATGTTCAATGTGGATGAAGAATTTGTTCGGAATATAGAGAACACGAGAATCATTGTATACCTAGGTGGAAGGTGTAGTAATAGGCCCTTCCCACAATCACGAGATTTTCTCCTGGAGATTTCCTCTACTATGTAGGCTTGTTGTTATAGGTACAGGTTAGACTTGTTGGTGGCGTTCACATTATGGGTTATTAATCTAGTATCAAGAATCAACGCATAAGTATAGAGGTTTAATGTATGAAAAATTTTGTATGTTAGGTATGTATTTCTAGGCATTTCTGGCCCAATGTGATCATTTGCATGATGTTTCATATTCTTCTAGCTATTTTGGGTTGTTTTTAATTGTACTATTTGAGCTTTAGTACATTGTATTTGATAATATATGGGATTTATTAATTGGTTTGATTTTATATATCTATTTTTATAAATTTATATTAAATTCCCTAAAATAGATTTATCAACTTTATTTGGGAATGTGGTAAAAAGGGGGAATTAAAATATTCTTCCATGCTATTGATACAAAAACTGATAGACTGTATATGTTTCTGATTTTTCATTAATTTTTATTATTTAGGGATTATTTTAAAATAGAATTCCTATAGAACACCTAGGTGAGATTATATTAAGCCTTTTATCTCACACCTTGCATACACATTCTAAGGTGGGTACACATTGTATCATTTAGTGAAGGTAAAGGAAATGTTCTATAGTGAAGTGGTGGTGTTTTCGGTCAGCAAGGTTTTTTGTATCTTATGGCCAGATGGTGGATGTATTCCAAAATTAATACATGGATATATTGGAGTATCTATTTTGATTTTTTAATCCATTGTAGTTGGAATTGTTTCTGGGAAATATTTTTCTTCCATTTCAGTTTTTTCTATTCCATTGATCATTAACATTTGTGGAATATATTTATATCTTGCACTATTCCTTAATGTTATGTTGATATATTCCATGTTGCTGCTTCAGGTTGGGTGAAATCATTCCCTTTGATTATTTTTTGATCCCCAAGTGATATTCATCATCCCATGGGGATCAGGAATGTTCTTTGGGTACGTGGAATATCACTTCAGGTGAAAATATTGAAATGGTATTCGGGTCAGATCGTTAATTTTTTTTATCAAAAGTGTTCTGGCCTTAAGAGTCCTTGTATTGGGATGTTTGATAGGCAAGGGATACAATTTTGTGTATTTTAGAGGTAGTATTAGGTGAGCTTCTGGATAGCTCTTTCAATGATGAGACACAACCATGAGATATTGGGATTTGTGACTCTTAATATGGTTTTTGATCTTAATATCAAATTTTTCTTATGGGTTTTCTTATTTTTAGTAAAATTATTCAATTTCTAGTCATTTATTTTGATTCGAGGTATAGGAGTATGCCATTGTGATCTATTTTGTGAGTATCACATAATGGTTCAGCTGATTCCCCTCAATGAATTTTACCCCTCAATCAAAATTTAATCGAGGTTACCAAGAAGGTTGTTTTTGTTATAGTTCAGAATATACTACCAGTCCCAAATTTAGTTGTGGAGGTATATCCAAGAGCTGTAGATGAAAGGGACCGATCATGGGATTTCTTGTGTGATAATCCACCATAGATTACTATTATTAATGAACATCAAGAGGTAGAGGACTGGAAAGAAAATATTGATCATATGGTTGACTTATGAGATACACCTAATAGTATCACGATGATGTTTGTGGCATTCAGAACTAATGGAACCATTATGTGTTAGAAGGATTCAATGGTACAAGTGTAAAACAATATGGGATTGGATTATAAGGGTTTCAAGAATCTCTTCGAATAGTAGTTTTTTCTAGTGTCTCTAATTATGTTGATGTCTTGGTTGTTCCACACATTAGATCTAGGACAGAATTCAGTGTTGGTGAACACTAGTTAGTTTGATGATATGGTTCATTTTTCACAATTGGTTGTAAAGAATGACTAGATGAAATCTCAGAAATACATGTAAGGTTTATGACCAGATATCATATAGTAGGTTTTTATAAAAATTCATTTGACTCATTAATTCACAATGGATAGGGATTAGATGTATGAAATTAATATGATATGAAAGGTTGGATATACCTCTACATCTCTTCCACTCAGTGGATGATACTATGGCACAGTTTGGGAAAAGTGGAAGTGGAAAAATCATTACAGGAGTGTTGGAGGTGGTTCTCAATATAAGGCCTCTTCAGATCCTCCAATTATAGCTAGTAGTGTGCCTCTAACATTCAATCTATGTGTCAATGTCCTAAACACCTAATATTTTATCCTCCACCTGAAAATATGTGCATCAATTTTCAACATTTTTGTCATTTGATGTGTTTCTTTCTGGAAATTTCTACAACTTGATATGGTCAAGTATTTTCACATAAAAATGAAACTTTATTGAATTCATATGCTTCAAGGACAGTAGGTATAAAACCACAATCCTCAATAGTGAATCAACTTGATGCAGTACAACTATTTCTGGAGAGGGAGGATGCTAATCTATTGTTAGCTAGAGGTACCATATTTATTTTATCTTTATTAGTTATTTCATTATTTGATATTGATGCTTCCCACTAATTTATATCTAGAATTTTTTTTATTTAATTATCCTTCCAATGGATCTCGTTTAATTTTTATGTATTTATAACTCCACTTAAAAATAATATTTATTAATGGTTTCAGTGTCCTTCTATTACATTTTTGATAGCTGATTAAGGGTTCTCTTGATATTACCTCTATCATGATCTAGATTTTCTGATTTAATCTTCTAGATCGATTGGTTTTTAGTTTATTGTTATAAGTATGAATTCAGTGTTTCTCTCTTATTTCAGTCGATATGAGCTCAAAAGAATTTCACTGAGAGTGGGATCTTATATCTCATTGTGCATGTCCTTCCCGACCAATGATCATGGGTGGTTTTATTGTAGATGTTATTCCTAATGAAATTCCAGCTTTTATTGATCTTATAGTGATTTGTTGGGATGTTTAATATCTTTTTCAAGATTATTTATCTAGGATTACTCCATAGAGGGATGTACAATTTATGATTTACAAGGTTCTATGTATGTAGTCTATTTTGATACATTATTATAATATGGAACCACCTGAACTGAAATAGTTCAATATTCAATTAGAAAATTTGATAGAGAAGTATTTTTTTCTCCACCGTATTTTTCCTTTGGCAGCACTAGTTCTGTTTTCTAAAAATCTAGGTAGTTTATTCTAATTGGGTGTTCACTATCAAAAGTTTAACAAATTAATTTTCAAGAATAAGTATACTTTTCCTTGTGTTGATGATTTGTTTTATCAATTAAATTAATCCTTTCCTATATTTCAAATAAATAAATGGTGTTTTAAGGATTTGTCTATGATGGAATTACCTTTGACTGAACATAATTGATTTTTGGTGAAATTTATATTGATGAAATTTTAAATTCTTCATTAGAAGCGTTTAAATTACTCCTAACACCAGCTAATATTATGATTATACCTGATCCTGATAAGGGGTGTTTGTATTTTTATTCCTCTTCTGTCGGATTGGGTTATAATCTTATGTAGTTTGATCTTGTGGTAGCTTATTCCACTCATCATCTTCGACTGCATGAGAATAATTATCCCAATCATGATATAGATATTCCTATAGTTATTCAAGAACATAATTATTGGTGGATCTATCTTTTTGGAGAGTGGTTCACATTCTTTCTTGACTACAAGTGTATTAACTATATCATTTCCAAGATGGACTTTAATATCAGACAATGGAAGTGGGAGGAATACCCCCCCGACATTTTAATTCCTTATCACCTACAACCCCGTGAAGGGGAGTGTCGTTTTATATGATCTAAGTGGGAAAGTTTCACCCCATGATGTTTTGGAATTGAATGAAGTGTGAAACCTTATGTGTATTTTTTTATCATTTTCATATAGATGCTCATTAGGATGTATCATGCATGGTTATGACTAGTGTTTAGTTATCAACATATATCCATTATTATATTCTATAAGGTTTGTAGTATATGACAATTTTAGAGGAATTCAAAAAACCTTATATGTTATGGATAGTTCTTGGGTTAGTATCTCTATTAAGATGGTATAATCCATTTTGGGGATTGATATATCCTACTAGAATTAGAGAGGATCCTACATGTTTTTATTTTCAAATTTCTTCATGGACCATTCATCCATGCATTAAAATTAAGTATTGTGACATGAGATGGATAATTTGGTGACTGGGTATGAAGCATGACATTGATGATTATGTGTCACACTATTACACCTACCAAAAGAAAAAGGAATAGAATTTCAAATCATTTAATTTTCTCCAGTATCATTTTATACCAATTTGATAATTTCATGAGGTGTCAAAGGATTTTATTGCTGGATTAACATTGACTCCTCTAGGGATGAGTTCTATAAAGGTTGTGATTGATCATTTCACAAAGTCATCTCATATCCTTATAATCCGGGATACAAATAATATTAAAGATCATGGTATTTTTTATTCATTGAATATTGTGAGGATACATGGGGTTCCATCTACTTCATCTTCAAACAGAGATCCTAGGAATACATCACGGTTATGAAGGAGTCTCTATGAAGGGATGGGGTCTCATGTCCGATTTAGTATAACTTTTCATCCACAGATATATGGTAAGATGATGACTTTTATTTTTATCCTGAAGGATATTATTTGTTCTTGTGTGTTGGATTTTATTGGATATTTGGATATATATCTAAGACTGGTTTAGTTGTCAAATAATAAAAGTTATAATGTTTTAATCTGAATGGATCATTTTAAAGCATTTAAATCTCACCAATGTAGATAACATCTTTATTTGGAATAGATGGGAAACAATTCTTTGGTGGGAACGAATTAAGATCAGTAGGAAACTATTTGGACTATGTATATATATTAGAAAATTCTTCAATCTAATTGTTGAAAAAAATAAAAGTATTATTGGAGTCATCCTTTGGATTTTTCTGTAGGTGTTCACGTTTTCTTGAATGATTTTCCTTAGGTGTGTTGCCATATACATGGAATATTGGCAATGTCCCCTTAGATATATATTAGATCATTTGAGGTCACAGAGTTGCTTGGGTAGGTTAATTATTAGAACAAATTTATTTTTCAATTGACCGACATTCATCATATTTTCTCTATATCACAACATAAGAAATACCATCAGGATCCCTCGCACATTCTGAGTTGGGATGATATTGAGTTAGAGACATATGTATCTGTTATTGTGTATAATTTATAGATCGATGACTCACTAGTGAAACCTTTCTATGGGGTTTTTATTGCATTGGTAATAATGTTATAGAATCAAAAGTAGAATTATCATGATAATTGGGGGTGTGAGTATTTAACAAGGAAACGATGGTCTCACCACTTTATCATGGTTCATTATTTAACATGAATTTTTGATGATGAAATTTATTGGGGGGTTTTGGTAACAACCCATTAACATATTTTAGGTAATTATTATCTGTTTACATGATTTCCTCATTGATTTGTTTCACATTATTTCTCCCATGTATTTAGAGAATATGTTAATTAAAATGACCTAAAATTTTGGGACATGTAATTCTTTGAATAAGTGGAGTCTTGGTATACGTATGTATTTCTATAATCTGAGTACAAATCATGAATGAAAAAAAACTATGTAACTTTTACATTTTGTATAATGTCAAAATTATGTTTTTTGATAAAAATGTTATGGGTTTTTGTGCATTTTTTCTATGTGGATTATATAAGCTATACAGTGTTTAAATACC
This sequence comes from Viscum album, assembly GCA_963277665.1. Taxonomy (NCBI): domain Eukaryota; kingdom Viridiplantae; phylum Streptophyta; class Magnoliopsida; order Santalales; family Viscaceae; genus Viscum; species Viscum album. Next base: position 20,077,542 of record OY728120.1, on the reverse strand, counting down.
ATGTAAATTTCCCATGAATGAATTTTATGTTTTTATACAAGTGATTCGTTTATTCATTCAACATTGTACCTCCTAGATCTCAACCAAGATCACTCCTTAAATGATTTTTGGGACCACTACTAAATATAAATCACATTTTTAGTGAACAATCATTATTCCAATTGGGTTTCATCTCTTTAGGGGATTAATTATTTTGACTTCTTCATTTCCATTGACGATGGTAGCACCATTTAATTTCATTTTTAGATCTGTTGAACCATGTTGATAATTCAATTGATTCATTTATAGATTCGTTATGAGATGTATTCTAGGGGGGTCGATCCTTTGTTGTTTTTGGGGTAGAAGGTGCGCGTTCTTGAGGTATGTTATGTTGTTTCCTCTTCTCTGTACCTTTTGTTAATCTGAATCAATTTTGATATGTTTGGATTGAATATAATGAACCAATTTTCATTGTGTGTTATTCCTTATTGATGGATCCCATCATGGTGGTGTGTGAAATGTGTTATGAGGTATGTGTTTATGTTCCTAGCCTATGTTGGCGAACTTCCATTCTCTTTTTTTTGATAATTGTTTTATGAATTTAATCCCATGACTGATTTATTTGACTTGTGTGTGTGGAAAGTTTTTTTGGACAAAAGATGTTTCCCCCATGATGTAGGTAAATGAAAATATTTTTCGAAATCATTGTTAAAAATATTATTAAATGGTTTTCAAAGAAATATATGATGAAATGGTTTTGATGAATTGGATTGATAAATAAATAACATTATAAAACTTTTGTACTTTTGTGGAAGTTGTATTAAAAGGACTCATCTACTATTAGGGGCTATGATCATAGGGATATCATCTTCTACATAGGATATTTTTTCTATGGACTTATTATACTTGTTGGTTGTTACATTATAGGGTTCTCCTCTTCTCTATAGACTTGATGCATATGTATGGAGTCTTGATGGTGGAATTATTTTATATATTAGGTTTGAGTGTCCTTGCATCATTATCTAGTGCAAACACTTGGACCTCATCCCAAAGGTTCTTGGGAAGATAGTAAAACCTGCCCGAAGAATCTTGGGCTAAAACCACCACAATCGAAACCTACCCGAAGTGTCTTGGGTGTAAGGTCTCCTCAAGCCATCAGAGCCTCTGGAAGAAGGAGAAGTAAGGAGCTAGTAACTATGGTAAAACACCCTCTCCCATGAAATGGGAGTGTTTGACACTAAGTTATCAACATGGGTGGGGTGCGTCAAAACACCAATACACACACACACACACACACACACACATATATATATATATATACCAAACACTCAGCCCAACCTATGGCTTATAAACAAAGAACTAAGCATGTGCCTAGGAACTCCTACTACGAAGCATGAATACAAAAAACAACCCAACCCCATTTAGGTTTTCATGTTTCAACAGAATTAGTTTATTAGTTCCTTAATTACTAGGCAACTATCCACAACCAACCACATCGATCGTTTGTAAAACATATCCCTGCCATCAACAAATAATGTTTGGAAAAACACGAGCAACACAACCAAGACCTTCTTATTATCCATCCAACCCCATTTATTATTATTCTCGTTACATTACCATGACCCACTATTAATTAACTCCCCCAATTTTATTACTCACAACCCATATTCTGTTCACATTCCTACCCATTCCTGCAGCCCCACTACCAACCGCCATAACCACAACCACACCGCACATCATCATCCCTTGATACAACTTATCACAACCCCACAGCTCATTCTATTCATAACAACCCCAGATTCACCCCCACCCCTTCACACACCATGTAACCAAGACAAAACCCACATGTTCATTATTCCATTTTGTTCAACCGGGGTGATCACACAAGGCTTCCATATTTTAATCAGCCAACTTTACGTGATTAACCAGATTCCACATTCCACATGGTTCCATTCACAAAAAACGGTCTAGAAGATTGGGAAACTTTAAATTGCACAAGAAAAGGCCCCCAACGACTGTGATGTTCAGTAGGAATAATCCTATTCAATTCATAACATATCAATAGGATAAACAATGATAAACATAAAAAATTTCCATGTCCCCATTATTTATGCCAGTTATTATCATTATTTATTGGTTCAATAGTTTCTCATGGAAACAAGAAAATACCGACCCCGCATGATGCATAAATTAGAGAGACAAAGCTAAAAATACCTACCTCAATAGGTTCTGATCACAACACTCCGCCCGATCAACTTTAGAAGACGTCCATCGGCATTCGTCACTTCTGTCGAGACACTACAAATCCTCCTCGGGTGGATGATGAAAAGGAAAGACCGAAGGAAAGACAACAGATCCAAAATCAGAAGTTTCACCTTGTCGTTACGATCCCATGGCCACTGACGGATCGTAAATCAGAGCTTATAAGAAGAAGTTATAGAAGAAAAGTAGCCCTCAAGTCTCTTGGGAGAGATCTAATCAGAGGAATGGGAAGGAGAGGGGAGAGTTGAAAAGGAGGAGGGTACCCATCATTTTATAGGTTAGGAAAACAAAAGTACATGGTGTGTACTCAGCCATTTCACACTGTCACCATGCGGCATCCAACACGGACTTTAACGCGGCACGCGACTGTTGACTTTGCAGAGGGACTACATGGCATGTAGTATGGGGTACACGGCATGTACCCAACTATTTCACATGGCACAGACATAGCTTCAATACGGTGTGTACTCACACAACACGACATGTACTTATAAAATTCTGGAATGTGTGGGAAAAGTCCATTTTACCCTCCAGAACACTTCGTGACCTTCTGTTTGAAAAAGGAATGGGTCGGAGAGGTCTGGGCCATAACATTATTGGTAACTAAAATTTATATATTGAAAGGTTAACTATTATCACTTCATTTATCAGATACAATAAATATGAATGAATAATAAACTGTGGAACCCTTATGTATAACATGACATATTTTCTTATATTTAAACTCTAATTCAAAAATATAATAACTAAATCATGAATAATCACTAGACTCATATCTCATATAAAATATGTCTATAGTACATTTTTTCCACACATTTTTGGTTGCGTTAAACTAAATAAATTTTATTGTAATTTAAGAAACTTCTATATGTGAACATATTCTAAAACCCAATCAAAAAAATACTTTACTTCAATGGACCAAAGGCCATCTTTTTTATTTTTATTATGGATAATCTCACTTTTAAGGGTTGAATGGGAACCCATACATGACCGGTATGGCCAAGGAACAGGGCCCGACTGACCCACAATACATGACCCGAAGGCCTAGAGGCTTACCATGCCCATTACATGACCTCTAGGCCAAACCCAGCAGAACTACCCCTCCCCACCTTCTCCTTCATTTATCACATAGCTCCCCACCTTGTATTTCTGATCGGCCAGCATTTCCCCATCCAAATATGCATGGTGCCTTGTCCCAATGGAGGCTTCCATAACCTCTCATTATTCCAATCCTTTTATCTTTGAATTTGGTTGCTACTACTCTTTTTGTTCTGATACTCTTCTAGGGCTTGTTCTATGTGAAAATGGATACTCCATGGTCCATGTGGCCCGAAGGCCCTGTGTGCTGAAAATAAATAATCAAAGTATTAAATTTTTAATATATTAACATTTCAATTAATTTATGAACATATTTATTACTTCCTTGTTATATCTACTTGAAATATTGAAATAACATTTGATGCCAATTTACTAAACTAAAATTTTTCTAAATACTATCCAAAACAAAAAAACAATGTAAAACATAGCTTTATCCTATATGATTTAAAAATGAGTAAACTAAATATGAAAAACAATGATTAAAACAAGTGGTTTAGTCTCAATCCAAAATGTAATCCACCCGACTACGTGATCTCCCACCAAAATGAAATATATATATATATATAACATTTATCCACACATTGGATTGTGTTTTATAAAATATTATACCAACTATCCAAGTCACAAAACCTATAACACGGTAATACGTGGAATATAAAATAGCCAGGTCGCACATTACTGCTACCACAATTCTACATGTGATAAAATAGGATCAAAAAGATTATTTGATTAGGATATATTGTATCATTCTTTTCAATGTTGGAGACCATGTGTGTTTAACATAAAGATGCAAAAAAATACTGGAAAAGTAGTTAAAATGTACATAAAAGAGCAGGAAATAAAGAGATAGACTTTAAAATACTCTTAGTGTAGTTAAATGTACCTCTAGACTCGTTGTATATAGAAGATGTGAATATTGAATCCTCTTATAGAAACAATCACTAAAATAGAGTTTCTTGAATATTTGTGTTATGGTTTTTTCAGGAATATGAACATTTATTCCTTCAGTTCTTTTTTTATTTATGAGTGTCATATCTTTGGTGTACAACATGTTCTACTGTGTTTTTAATCATCAATAATGAGAATTCCTCAGGTGTTCTTGTTCATTATGTTTACAAGATCAGTATGGATGCTCATCTGAGTCCTCAACTATATATCTATATCTCTTTAAAGTATCATTATGTTTTCTTTTATACTCTACATCCCAATAAAAAAAATTATTTTGGGTATGTTGGGTACCTTATATTTGTATCATATCAATTAATATTGTCTGCAAAAAGAATTAATTAAATCAATAGCCTTAACATACTGAAAATAGACCATTAGAGAATCTTTTATATAAAATATGAATTAAATAGCCTATTGTTGACCCATCCATAATTGAGTCATTCTCTTAGTGACTCCATCTATCGATGAGTCCATCTATTGGTATTGGTGACTCATTCTATCGGTGAGTCACTCTATCAGTGTCTCTAGGCATTAGTGACACAACACATTAATGACTCATTTTGATCGGTTGGTGAGTCATTCCTTTTGTTAGTGTCTTATTTTTACAATCAGTAAGTCATATATCTATGATTTAGTTCGTACTATTGGTGAAAAATATATTCTGTCATTATTTCATTTCTTCGGTCAGTGTTACATTTCAACTATTAGTGATAGATTTACTCTTTTGATGTCTCAGTAGAAATGTTGGTGATACATTTGTTCTTCTGATGTCAGTGTCTCCTACATAGCCAACTTATGGAATTAAAAATCATAAGACATGAATGTCAACAGAATGTGTTAAAAATATAATTACACATGTACAATCATAAATAAACATAACTACATATGATTCTGTATAGATAAACCGGATAGGAATGATTGAACATGATCTGACCTGATTTTTGATTATAAAAACCATTAAAACCAGTGAGTGGAAAATAATCAACTATGGCCTAACAATCTCCCACTTTTTGATGATAAAAAATCATGGCATTATATAGTACAAGGAGTTGAAGATTAATATAATCTTCCCACTTACTATCCTTCATTAATTATTTTCATAGAAAATTAATGAGATAACACTAATAGGGAAATTAATTAATGCCTTATTTTTTACCAAATTTATCTTAAAATAATTCTTTTATTCTTCTCCCACATTTTGAATTTTCAATAAATCATAAATAGATTGAAGAATTGTTGGGAAAAAATCCCTCAAGGTATCATTGAAGCCTTTTTGAGGTGATTGTGTTTGTTGACAAAGTGGACATCTAAGTTGTGATTGTTGACAAAGAGGATTTCATGGTTGAATGTCGAGTTCAAGAGCTGAGTTCAACGATCCATGTTTGATTCAAGAACGTCGATAAAAGGAATGGATGATCTGGAGGCGGTACAAAAGAACAGATACAAGGTGGCGCCGTTTTCCAGTGTTTGCCAAATTTTTGGGCCTGAAAATCGGCAAATGAAGAAAAGTGTTTTTGGCAAAGGGACTTGCGCGCCGCGAACATGGTGTACAGGAAACTTGCGCGCCACATGTTTTTCAAGATCAGAAGATCAAAATATAGCTAAGGAAATAGGATCGCGCAAGTTTGGGAGTTGGTCGCGCAAGTGTCTAAAGGAGAGGAGACTTGCGCGCCGAAACTGGGTCGCGCAGGTGACTTGCGCGCCGTCGCGCAGGGTGGTCAGATTGCCTATAAATACTGGACCACCCCTCCTCATTTCTCACCGGAGTTCAAACGAGAGCTCCTGTCGCGCAGGTGTGGTGGTCGCGCAAGTGGTGTGTGTGGTCGCGCAGGTGGGACTTGCGCGCCAGTGGTTGAAGTTGTGCGCCGGTGTTAGAAGTTGCGCGCCGGTTTGCAGTTGCGTGCCAATAGCGGTTTGGGCATAAAGGGATCAGAGTCGCGTAAGTTTGGAGTTGAGGAAGCTTGTGTCGCGCAAGTGTCAGAGGAGGACTTGCGCGCCCGTTGTGACTTGCGCACCGATACTTGCGCGCCGAGGTTGTCTTGCGCGCCAAGTAAGGTTTTGTTCCCGCAGTGATTTTCAGACTGTGTGGAAGCTGGAAGTTTCCCCGATACCTTCGGTGCAAAGAGATATTCATCTACGGGTGAAAGTTGTACTTCAACAGAGCATCTACATACAAGAGAAGATGCATTCATTAATGCAAATGAAGAGACCTACAGGTCTATAAACTGTGAGTGGATTCCTTCCAAGAGCAGTGAGCTTAGGAAGAGGAAGAAGGTGATCCTCTCCACCGGCAGTGAGCCATAGAGAGAGAAATAGGGAGTGACCCTTGGGAAAGCAGTGAGCTGACCCTAAACCTTGTATAGGCAGTGAGCCTGGGCATAGAAGTGATCTAGCCCGAACATTGTAATCCACAGCTAGTGAAGTTAGTGAAATTTGGTACGAACCGACAACTTGTCGGCGTGTGCTCCTTGGACATAGCCCTTAGTGGTGAACCAAGTTAAATCGCTGTGTCTGCCTGGTCTCATCCCTACATTGCATTCGAAGAATCATATAATAAAGAAGAAACTAACTAATCATAACATACACACAAGTGCAGACAAAGTGACCCTTGTAATAAAGAGGTCAAGATCCAGTGGGGCAGAAAGTATTTTGAAAAAGAATATCCATACCCTGATTCACCCCCCCCCCTCTTAGGGTATATAGGACCCTATTGGCCCTAACAAGAATAGAAATTAATAATTACAAACACATAACATGAAGTGGGAATTTAAATATCACTGAATTTCATAGATAATCTATTGTACAGTTATTGGAATAAAACAAAAGTGCAATCAATCATCCCAATAAAAACGACTACTCCATTGGATATAGTTTTCAATTATATTTCTAGAAAGATTTATGGAATGTTCATTGGATGAAGGATGAGAGACCGGAGGAACTAAGTGAATTCATAATGGAAGAAGAGGTACTCCTTTAGGGACCGATGGTGCAAGGGTATGTTTCGATGAAGCCTGAGGCTGTATGTACTATATGTTTATAGGAAATAACTGGGTAAATGCCTAAGAAACTGACATAGACTAAGGGTAAGGTGGAAAAGAGGTACTAAGAGTGGATAAAGAGGTCATAAGTGGTCTGAAAAGTGTTGTATATGAAACCACTGTGGCTTCACTCTGAATATGAATATATGACATCATCAAATTGGTGAATGTAGTGATTATATCACCTCGATAATTCATGGCCTTTTCGAAATTGTTCTTTCTCTCACCAAACATGTCTACAAGTGGTGTGAATTCCATAAATTTTCTATCTTTGTCCTTAAAATCAGGATTAACTAGAGTAAACATCAGTTTTTCTACCAAATATTTAATGTTTCTTATCAAAATGTTTTTGGGATAAATACTCATAAATATATAGCCCACATTCTCTATAATCAGATAATTGGAAGTTTCATCACTCAATGAGAAGAACCTAACCATATCATTAACATGGCCACTATATTTCATAATATTTGTATGTTTCTCTTGATATGTTCCACCCAATAGATCTTGAAACTCTTTTTTAATCAAAATATTCACTTGCTCCGCATTTGTTGAGAGAGATACATGAGTAGCTGGACTAGATTCCCCTTATAGACTATCTGAAACATCCTATCTCAATTGGGTGAAACAAGTAACATGAAAGTGTAATATAATATCCCCATGTCCTTTCGTGATTCTATACAAGTTTGTCCTATATTCGAAGGTCTACTGTTGATAGTGTAAAGTACTCCAGTCAACTTATTTCTCAACATATGATTATCTATCAAAATATGTTTAATGAGTGCAATTATCCCGGGTTACACTTGAGAAATAATAGTTACATAGATAAGATTTATATAAATTTCACATATTCATAACATGGTAATAGTCAAGGAAAAAATCCTAATGGTGGAAAAATTTTATTATTTTAAACTATCATAATCAGCTCTTGTGACATAGTCACTAGGAGGGATCTGAGGCACTGATTCTCTAGACACTGGTATTAAAACCTCATCACTTGACTCTTCATAGTCCAAACCAACAGCTACATATGTAGGATTTCATTCCCATTCAGACATACCATCATTATCTAAAGGGCTGAGAGTACCATGTCACACACTTCTAGTTTGATGCTCCCCCTCAACATGGTCTCCTCTATCAGGAAGCCCCCCCCCCCCTCAAATGGATCTCCTCCCACTTATTGATCCCCTTAAATTTAGATCTAATTCTATAATAAAACAATAGAGGGAATGATATTTTTTATGTTGTACTTCTCTTCGATCATCTACCATTTCTTTTTCATTAGTATCAAATACTGAAGAACAAGGAGGGTCTATACTAGGATCCTTACACACAATACCATCCATCTCTACTGTAGAATCGTGACCATCACTCGGATGATACAAATCACTATAACTCTCACATCTTTCATACTATCCATCTTTTTTATCTTATTTACTTATACCATCAAGTTCATCATTTCCTTCTTCCACACTTCCAGATATACTACCACTTTCCTCTTCATCTTCTTTTACTACTTCATCTTATTATTTTGAATCCTCTTAAAAACCACTAGACATGGTCTCATACTCATCACTTCCTAAAACTTTTTTCTCCTCAAAAGCATTGTCACCAATAGTTTATTCATCTGAAGGTTAGGCGAGAGGTGGACTAGGAGGTTCATATGAAAATAATTTTGGGGAATCAGTTGTATCATGGTAACTCAAAACATCAATTGGGGACCCCTGATCTCTATCAGTATTCACAGCCTCTTCCTCCTCTGTATAAATATACTCAGTATCTTCGAGTCCTATACCATGATCTAATTAATCTCTTTTCTAAACAGAATGGTCCTATGTGTTTAATATTTAATAGATATAACCCTGTTCACCAACCCATTCCCTCTTCCAGGGATTCCAATGAATCTTCATTATTTTTCAAATTTTATTATTCAAATATATTCTCCTGTAAGATAATACAATTTCACCCCCTTATTTCTAAAATCCTATCACTTTCAAAAATGATGATATCATCCTTGGGTAAAATAGGGAATTGCTCTTATAGTGGGGCTTAATCATTTCATTAATATTCACTATAAGGTATCTTCATATATTTAATTTGATTTCATTCTTCCATTGTTACACATCTTGGTACATAAAGTATGAAAAGTCACCTTTTTTGTGATAGATCTGTTACAAAATAAAAATGGAACAAATTCTACTCTCCCCATCTATCTTAGTAGAAATAGGCCTCTTATGATCTTCATTCCCTGTTATCTCCTTCAGTGATGTCTTAAGGAAAATGACGTCACGTGCAGGTGGAGCTGTTCCTTGGTAATCATCATACACAACTTTGTGTGGAACCTTAATGCTTTCGGCCCAATGCATAGAGTAAAATCAAATTATCCTGATTATTACTATATATTTGATCCAACATACTTCAATTAGTTCTAAAAAAACTCATTATTTGTATAGAACCCATTCATGTGTTTATGATAGAATGGCCTTTCATTATTTGAAAACCAGTCCAGCCAACCTGGAGATTGCAATATCCTTAACAAGAGAGACATACTTTCTAATATCCATTCTGTGAAAACGTCCTTATTTGGTGTTACCATATCATTTTCAAGAGATAGAATGACATGATGAAGTCTTCTCAACTGTCCTTTTTTATTCAAAGTAGGATGTGACTCATCTTCAGATCCTCCTTCAAGTGCGCTCTTTATCCATTCCATTTTTGATCGTTTGGTTGAAGGATGAAAATTGAAAGGTCAAGGGTAAAGAGAAATTGAAGAAGAGTGTAAGGGTTAATGTTGTAGTGTATGTAGTAGAATGTATCAACCTAAATTTATATCATTGTAACTAGTGGTTATAAATTTTTAAACCAGGATCAAAGAAATAAATGCAAAAATGTCGGTGTTGTTATAACTTTGAAATGATAAAAAAATTAATTCTATCAGCGTCAGAATGATTTTATTGGCCTGACACTATGTCTATTAGAATTAATGTTTCGAAATAAAATTATATGTGTCAGCATGATTGTATTAGCATGACACTATCAATGTTGTCTTGACAAAGTGTCAGTGAGATATAAACAGTTTGTTCATCTGAATAGTGTGACAACCATACTTGTTTTAAAGAGTGGATCATAATTTTAGGGTCCTTATTAGTTAATCATTCCTAATTCATGTGTTATGTAATTCGATATTTCAATGTTCAGTAGATTTGTGAATATTTCTGTAAGATGAGGTTCATTACCAATAAAACTCTAGTGTTATATCACCTTTTCATAATGATCTCTCAAAAAGTGATGTCTTACATCATAATCCATTATTCTAGAATGAGAAATAAGATTATTTGAATTTTTTATTGAACATGTATTATCAAATTTTTAGTGGAAATGACTGAATTGATATCCATAGTATATTAAAGTGTGTTTCTTCCATAAAATTTTGTCACAAAAATACCCCTTATTATATATTCTGCTTCATTAGTTGATAATGCATCGGAATTTTTTCCTTTACACTACACCGTGATTCTAGAGACTATACCAGAAAGTGAAATTTTCTAGGGGATATATTTCTATCTAACATACAACCACAAATATCAGAATCAATATAATATTCTAAATCAAAATTTTTTCCTCAAGGATAGAACAATCCAAATATGGTATTATATTTGAGGTGTTTGAAATTTATTTAAACTACATTTAGATGAAATTCTATAGAGTTTTCTAGAAAATATCCACATATACAAACACTAAAAATAATGTCATACATTCTTGAAATCAAGTAGAGAAATTTTAAAATCATTCATCTTTATGTAGATTGATCCAGGAAATTTTCCATTTTTATCAAGATCTAACATACAAGTGGTACTAATTATATTATCACTTATTTTTGTACCATCAAAGACAATCATTTTTAAAATATCTTTAGTATATTTAAATTAATTTTAAATAATACCTTATTTTTTTTTGAATGATTTTAAATCCAAGAAGGAATTTTAGTTCCCCCATTAAAATCATTTCAACATCACTCATCATCATTTTTGAAAACTCAACACATAATGAAATTTTAGATAATCCAAAAATAATATAATCTACATAAATTTTAACTTCTAAAACATATTTAGAAATTATTTTTTCTAAAGTGTTGGATTAGATATAAAATTTATAAAAGCATTATAAATAAGAATCTACTTAGTATATCATACCATGGTCTTAGATCTTTTTTTAAATCATATAACTCCTATTTAAATTTAAAAACATTATTATGAAAATGATGTTTTATAAAACTAGGTGGTTGATCAACAAAAATATCCTCAACTATATTCCTATTTTGGAATGAACTCTTGAAATCTATTTGAAATAACATGAAATTTATATGGTCTACATATGAAATAAAGATTATAATATCCTCAATTATTGTAACTAGAGAAAATGTTTCCTCAAATTCAATAATTTATTATTGATTATAACATTGGGGATCCAATCTAGATTTATTTATTAAAATATTACCATCTTTAGCTATGTTATTTCTAAATACCCATTTATTTTTTATAGTAAATGTGTATTTGGTTCTATCTACATGTTTATAGACATTATTTATTTCGAACTGATCCAATTCTTCTTACATATACATTATCCAAAACTCATCATTGATTTCATCATTAATTCTTCTTTGTTCAAGTTATGAAAAAATTCTTGATGTTCAACACTATTTATAATAGAATATATAGTATATATCTAATTATCTTGGTCCCAAAATAAAACGTATAACTAATGGTTCATAAGAGATCATGTGGGTTTAGAAATATAAGTGCTCGTTATTTGAAGTTCATCAGCAGGTTCGAGTTCATCGTGACTAGATTTTGGGGAATTTCTAGAACATTATGATTTATCAAGTTTCATAACAGCTCGGTTAGATGATTTTTCAATTATTTCCAAAATGGACAGATCATCCTTAATATTTTCAGGGGATGTATTAGTTTCATGTGGATCTTTTTCAACAAATTTGACATGTACATATTCATCCACACATTTAGTTCTTTTACTAAACTCTCAATATAATTTTATAGATATATAATAACCAATAAATATTCCTTCATCACTTATGGATGAATATGTTTCAATATTTTCCTTTTTATTAAGGATATATAATTTGAAACAATTGACACTTAAATGACTAAACATGGATTTTATGTTGTTCTTTAGCTCATAGGGGGTTCTCATTAGAATTTTTCTAATTAGGAATCAATTAATTATATAACAATATGTATTAAAATATTCCTCCCAAAAATAGATATGTAAGTCATATTAATTTATAATAGTTTGGGCTATCTCTTGTATGGTTTTATTTCTTCTTTTTTACATCACCATTCTGATGGGGTGTCCTAGTAGATTAGTTTTAAGGAAAATGTCCATTTTCTTAGAAACAATATCCAATCTATTGGTTTTCAAAATCATGGCCATGGTCACATCTTTTGGTTTTAATTATAATACATTTTTTATTTTATACTATTCTAGAATACATGGTGAAATTACAACATGATTCACTCTTGTGAGAAAGAAATAAACTCTAAATGAATCTAGAATTTTCATCTAGAAGAACATAGACTTTTTGATTCCCATTTATTCATGAAACAATAGATGGTTCAAAAAAATCCATTTGATCCAACTCTATAGATTGAGAAGTTGAATATTAATTCATTTGTTTGAAATATATTTTATGTTTTTTACCCTTTTGATAAGGATTTCAGTAATTTTTATCTGGAAACTCAAGTTTGGGATGATCATTAACTAGTACATTCCTCATAAGCATTCTAAGGGAGTGAATATTTCAATTTTTTAATCATCTATGCAATAGAAAATACTCTTTATGAAAGGCACCAATATATGAAACAATTTGTGAATATAAGGAATCTTTGTTTATAGCAAAATCATTTTCAATTATAATGGTAGTAAATACAATCTCTTTTTTAGAATTGAAAACATTGCTTGTATCATTTTTTAATTTAACATTAAACCGATCATCACATAACTAAGAGATACTATGAATATTATACATTAATCCATAAAAAATACGTACATTAGAAATTAAAACTGAATTAGAGTTACCAATTTTGGCAATGGTCAATGATTTTTCCATTAGCATTGTCACCAAATGGGTCATTCCCACAAAAAATATTTATCATATTCTTAATAGATGAATAATCTTCTATCATGTTTCAGGAACATCCATTATCCAAGTACTAGGGACTTCTATAAGAGATCTTCAAGCATTCTTTCTTCAAAAAATGATTAGACACGAAATGTTTTTTAATACCCAGATTTGTTTGGGTCCAATAACATTAGTAATAAGAGAATTGGGAACCCACACTAGTTTCATCGGTTTCCTATACATAGTTTGTATGAAATGGGAAATATATACTTTATTTTGTCGAGAAAAACTACATATAGTTGTGGAAGTTTCAAAGTTGGAACTAGCATAAAATTTTCCTGAACAAGGAATAAAACTATATTTTCCTGTTCGGGATGTAAAATTGGTTTTGTCAAAATTTCATTTACTAGGATGATGGAATATTCAACTTTTATATTGGGGTTAAACTTGTTTATGATGAATTTTATCCAAGATATATTTCCCATTGGTAAAATTTTCTAAATGCTATTTACATAGTTCAATAGACAATTTATTCTCATTATTTTCATTATGAAATTGAAATTCCTTTTTCAATTTATATGGTAAGCTCAGAGTTAATAGTATATGGAATAACATGTTGTTTCATTTAAGTCTTTATATTTATCATTTTATTCATTTCATGGGTCATCATCCATTTGGAAGTTTTAAAAAAAATCCACAGTAATTAAATTTTTAGAGTCACATTCATCGATGAAATAATATTAATTATGTATAAGAGACTCAAGGGATAACACAGATTTTTTTTCATGAAAAACATGTTTTCCTTGTTCCCTTTGTCATCATGTGAATATTCAGACTAACATGAGCTATCCTCAGAATCACTCCACGTGTCCTTCATTGCCTTATTGTATATTTTATCATTGTCCTCATAATAAATACTATATTTTAACATATGACGGTCATATATTTCATGTACTCTCCTATTACATTCATAAAAAACTATTACATTTGAGTTATCATTTATTTTACAATCCCTATTACAGTTTCCATTATTGTCATATTTACCTTTGTATTTGTCCTTCCAGAAAAATTTCTACCTTCTATAAAACATCTGAAACATTATAGCTAACTAATCTATATCTTCATCATTGAATGATGTTCAATCTCCATTACATTTACTATTAGAAGGAGTTTTTATCCTTTCAATTTCATTATGTTTGGAAGTATAGGTTTCTACAGAAAATGAAATTTTCATGGGTTCATCCTACTCTTCATTTTTAACATTTAATTATTCCTCATACATCATAAACATACCTATTAAAACTATAACTGGAAGCATCCAGATATCATAGGATTTTCTAAATTATACTGGGGATCCTCTCCATCTTTCTGGTATACATATGAGAATTCCCATGATTTTCTAGTTAACAGTAACACCTTTCCCAATAAAGTCATAGTATTTACAATTTCAATTGAACCTAAGATACATATCAGAAATAGGTACATCAGGAATCACTGTAATGTTATAATATTTGACTATATATGTGTTAAGTCTCATTTCATTTACATTAGTTGTTCCATATTGTAAAACAGCTAAATAATCCCAAATTTCATCGGCAATTTCACGTGCATAAATCTTATAGAATTTTTCATATCATAAAGAACAATATATGTAATTCATATATTTACAGTAATTTTTATAATAAATCATTTTTGGGAAATCCCAATTATTTGTTTCTACAGTAGGAATCATATAATCATCTACAATGGGGGACCAAATTTCAAAACACATATATTCTAAAGGCTTTTCATATTAATTTTCCAAGGGGCATAATTAGTTCCGTTGAAAAATGGAGGTATGCTGGTAGCATCACCTTACAATATATTATCCATAATAAAATTTAATGATTAGAATTTTTAAATAAGTAAACATCTAAAACTAAAAAAAAATTGGAAATATTTAAAACAAAACTAAAATAATAGTTGAAAATATTTGAAAATAACAGGTAAAAATAAACTATATTTACAAATTTTGGATGGAGAAGGACTCTCAAGAGGGGGTGAATTGAGTTATTATAATTTAAAAAATATATTATTTTTAAATCCCCTAATTTAATACAAAATTGGACAGTTAATCAATGTAGTAAATTTATAATAGTTTGACTATTTAATAAATTTCTCGTGAGATTGATTACTTCTTAGTTATATTAACCCAAAATTATGAAAAATAAATTGAAACCAATTTACTAAACCACAATTTATATAAACACTGTCCAATACATACTATCAAAGTATAACATAGTTTTTTTAAATATGTGTTAAAATATAGTAAAATAAATTTGAAAACACATTGGATTAAAACTAGTAGTTTGGTATCAAGTTGAGACTTAACCCTGTCCACATATTAATCACCTACCACTAATATATATATATATATATATATCTTGGATCCATAGCATTGGGCATGGATTATATAATAGAAAAAAAACTGTCTAGGATAGAATACCTCAACCATAGTTTCTATGTGGGAAATAAATTAGCCAGGTCACACAGAAAATCTACAAATGTTCAATTTGGGATAAAAGTTGTGTAAAATTATGTTTGTGTGAGGATATGTTGTATAAATTAGTTCATTGTAGGATATAGTGTGTGTTTATCAAATAGATGCCAAACACTGCTATAAAAGAAGTAAAAATCCACACAACAGAGTAGGAAATAAGGAGTCCGAGATTTGAATTATTTGGGTAATGTGAAATCAACCTATGGAAACATTATTTGTAGTAGATGTAAATATTGAGTCAAATTCTAGAAAGTGACACTAAAATAGTGTTTTGGGAAGCCTTGTTATCTAGTTATCTAGGATGATGATGTTATACTAATTCAGTTTTGTTTTATTTACTGTATGAGTATTGGAACATTGTTGCACAAAAAGTTCTCCTTTTAGTTCAGCATCATGAATGAGAATGTGGCATGTTTCATTCTTCCTTTCATTCATAGGTTCTATACGGGTTCTCATGAGATTCTTCTACTATATTTCTACATCACATTTATCTCTAATTCTTTTCTATTTTATATTATAAATCCCAAAAATAAGCATGATTTGGGGTAGTTTGTGTTCCATGTACTTCTAAAATCCCAATTAATATTGTCTACAAAAAGAATTAATTTAATCCATAACATTAGAACACACAAATATGACAATTAGAAATTATTATAAATAAATTATGATCTATTTAGTATGTGACTCTTCAGTCGGTGAGTCATTCTATTAGTCACTCCTTCTATTAATGATTCCTTCTTTTGGTATTAGGGATAAATTATTTTAGTGAGTCATTCTATCAGTATCTCTATGAGTCGGTGACTCCATGAATCAATGACTCATTTTGTTCTGTCGGTGAGTCAATCCTTCTATCAGTGTCTTAGTTGTATATTCGGTGAGTCCTCTATCGGTGAGTCCATTTGTACTATCAGTGAGGCAATCATTCTATCAGTGTGATATTTCTTCTGTCGAAGTGACATTTGAACTATCTATGAATAATTTATTCACTCAGTGTCTATGTTGAATTGTTGGTGATAAAATTGTTTTGTTGGTGTTAGTGACTCATACATAGTGAATTTTGGGTTTTAACTTTCATAAAACATGAATTTCAACAGAATGTGTTAAACATATTATGACATACTTATAGTCGTCATTAAACATAGATAAAAAATATATTATAGATAAACATTATTGAAATTATTTGACATTATTTTACATGATTTTTCATTATTAAAACATTTAAATCAAAGAGGGTCCAACAATAACCAATGGTCCAACACTTATAAATCAATCTAATGTCATCATCATTATAGTCATTTTTTATTTAAAAATTTCTTTTTTATATAATTTTAGTACATGAATGTAACTCTTTACATTATTTCTTTTCTAACTTACAGTAAAATATTATTTAATATAAAATTACATTCTCTTCCATTAATGACTAGTATAAATCATTATTTTTTTAAAATTTTTAACCACTTTATGATAAATATACTCCCACAAGCATCATGGAAACTGTACTCTCTCAAATATATTGTGGTAAGACACAAAAACTTATTTTTGCTTGGGAAACAACAATTATTAATTTTTAGTTGTAATATTTAACACAAAATATTAACTATATCTCCTATTTTATTTTATGATCATGGAGAATTATTTAGAAAATGATTTTTTAATAGTATAATTTATGCCACTCGTGGTGGTAGTATCTCGATTCAACATATTTTTAACAAAATTATTAAATAAAATATTTTATTATAGATGATTGTTTTTATAATTTTTCTGACATGTTATAGTGTTTGATGATTCTTACACCATAAATCTAATCTCAATTGTCTCACAAAAAAATAATTTTCACCAATAATGTCCCTTATTAATTTAATTGAATTGATGTATTCATGAAAACCAATTAATTTATTAATTTTAATCAAAAAATATTATTTAATATTCCAATTTATTTTAAAATAAACATTTGATAATTAATATAATGGAGAATACAAGATCCGTAATGGTTTACCTTGATTTTGAACTCCTATATATCAACAAAATTGTTATAGTATACATTGGTTATCAAATACCATTCAAAATAAATGAATTGACTTTCTAACATGGATAGCTAATATTGAATCTCCATGAGACTCTCAAATATATTAATTTAAATAGTAATATTCCATCATAAAGATACATTATTCCTTATTGAAGCCTCTATTTGGTTTGATAAATATTGATTGGATATAAGGGGAATTAATATTGGATTATCAAATAGAATTTTCTTCATTAATTTTGAAATTTTACTCGTTTATACTATCAATACATCAAGAGAACTGATTAAAAACATGTGAATAATCTCTATCCAAAAAATGTTAGAAAAATAGGGTAAAATATTAATGAATTTATACACTCACACATAACATTTCAATTGAAAATTAAAGAATGAATTCCAAAGAGAGGACAATCCATAAACAAATAAATCATCATTCTCTGTATTTAATATAAAGAATAATATTGAGAACATGTGTAGAGAATAATCATCCACTAGAAACCATCCATATAATTCCATCAAAACCACATGTGAATTTATATTATCTTCTTATAATAATATATATCCTATTATATAATAAATAAACCTTATGTTACCCAAAAAGGTATTATCTAACAATTATATGTTTTATTCATGCTTGTAAAAGAATTTGTTACTATATGAATCTAGAAACCTTATTCCATTATGTTTTAACATCCAAATGATCAATATAAAAATCATGTATAATGATTAAGATTCCATTTTATCTATGATGGAAAAATATACGGGTGATAAACCCAAATAGGGGTGAATTAGTGCTGACAGTTATTTAAATCCCCTTTTATTGTCATTGTTATTACGTAATTTTAACCCAATAATAATTTCACATCAATGGAATGGAACTCCTTGAAAACATCTGTATAAAAGATAATTGTTCCTCAACAAGGGATAAACATAATTTTATATTATTTATAATTTATTCATAGAAAATTTCTAAGGGTTTTCATTTATTTTATAAATTTAGAAGCATATATTTTCTTTCTCATAATTCTATTAATATTTATCTTTATGGTGTATTTCCTAAAAATTATTTTCATAATCATTTTGAATGTGTCATTTTATTTTTATAGGATTTTTCATATTCAATCTTACCATAACTGAGTCAAAAATCCATTCATGTTCTTCCAAAAATTCAAGTTAAAGACATCGTTCGTTCCATCCGATGATATATGAATTATAATTAATTTTTTTTATTTTGACCTTTTTGACTTACCTTTTAAATATTAATTTTGAATGTCTTTAATAATAATTTTATTAACTCTATACATTATTTGAATAATCAAGAACTCATCATATCTACAAATATTATGTATTTATTCCATGTGAACATTTTTAAATTCATTGAAGAATAAACCACCACCATTTGGATATCATTCATGATGTATAGATATCCTATAATCGCTTTTTGATCCCATTAGAATAATAATTAAAAAATTAATAATTTTAATAATGAATTTCCTCACAAAAACATAGAAATAATACATATTCTTTGGAATATATAAATTTCGGAAACTCATATTTTTACCTAGCTAATATCATCAAAAGAATAACTATGTATTGAATCATTGATTCCTTCCCCCATCAACCATATGAAGAGATAACTCAATTTTAACCTAATTAAAATACCAAATCTAATATTATGATTCAGTAAATATATAACTCAGGATTAATTGTAATCATATATAAACCAAATGGAAAAACTCAACCTACTGTATAGAGTAACTATAGGTAAACATAGGATAGCCCATATGTATAGAGTGAAATCATGAATTGATTGGATCTGTATTGAGGAACAAGTGATTGTAAAATTCATGTGTTCACTGAATCATCCATATTAATAATTTTTATCACTTAATATAGAATTAATATCCTTAAAACATTTCAATGTAATGTATCCTCAAACCTTCTCAAGAATATATAAAAACTCTATCATATAGGGGGATGAATCCTTCTTGCCTCAACAAAAATTAATTATACACAAGGAAAAATCCTTCTTCAATAATCTCTTATTGGGTGTAGCTATACATTAATATTAATTTCACTAAAATGTTATGGATTTCATAATTCATAAATATTAATATGTATTGAAAATAAATAAAAAAATTTCCTCATGATAGTTCAATAATATCCCACTTTGTATTTTTTATCAATACCTCAAACATATCCCCCACTGTTGAAAAAATGTAAATAAATAAAGTAAATGAGTCATTAAGTTACACTATCTAAGACAATGTGATATATATCGTTATATAAAATTAGTATGATTTAATAAATCATCATTGTCATACATAAAACAATCATCTCCCCATTATGAAAAACATCATTAACAAATAGTAACACGTATTAAAATATTTCCTAGATTATTTCCATCAGATCTCATTACTAAAATTAAAACCTATAAATAATAGGGATTCAAAATTCATACCCAAAAAATAAAACCAACTTAATAATTTTAACACAATGTTATGGAAGAGATCATTTTGAAACAATTTGTATACCTCAATAGTTGGGGGTGGGTTTGACACCCATTTATAGCCTTAGCTTCTCAAAATATTCAGTTATGATATATTTTATATGAATATAAGCAATATTCTAACAAGAGGGAAAAATTACATCACCAGAATACCTAGTTCAACCTACTCCATTAGAAAATGGTACCTTATCTTAATATGATTTGACCTAGAGTGATTTAATATATATTTATATTGGTTTACAAAACTCTTATAAATATAGTTCATAACTAGAGGATAATTTTATTTAATAGCCATTCCATTTTTTTTATTCATCCATATCAGTTCTGTATCAACTTATTATGATTCCATATATTATAATCAATATCTTTTTTTGTCATTATCGTTTTCTCCTTTGAATGACCAAAAAAACTTATTCTAATGAAAAATACAACACCAGATATGAATTTACTATCACTAATTACTCCAACCGAATAAAAACTAGTAATTATCATTATATATACCTCAGATATCTTCTCATATTTCATCTTATAATTGAGATAGTTTAATATGTTTCTCGAGATCAACTTTTATCCCAAAATATCTGTTCCCTTTTAATTGTAATGATATCAGACATAAAGGGTGACAACATATATAGTAGTAGTTCTTTACTTCAGGAACTACATAATACATCCAATTAAACATCTAATTAGATTTTTAATAATTATTTTCCCCTCATATTTTATTCTCAACATTGTGCTCACATAAATTTGGTTGTACAATCTTATATATTCTTTTATATCAAAATAATTCAATATCACCTTTGTTAATATTTTTAGTGAGGTAATAATATAACTTACTATATGCACAATTTTTCTCCCCAATAAAAATTTCATTTACACAATCATTAACGTTTCAAACATTTCATCCATGTTTTTTGAGGCCTCCTTGTATAATATTTCTTCAAAATTGGAAATTATTATGTCATTAATATCCATAATGTTGCGTTGGTGTTTTTTAAAATTTTATTACAATAAACATACCCTTTATTTAAAGCATGCTGTATTTTAGATACTTAATATCAATAAAATTCCATGATCTTCGAACTTTCTTCAACCTACAGAGAGAATTATTTATCTTGTATACATTTTTTCCATCTAAATCTTGTGAAAACACTATAGGTAATTTCATGTAAACATTATCTTGTAGACTAGTTTCTAAAAAAATATTTAACATCTATATGATATTTTTTGAATCTTTGAAAGACAATAGAATGTAATATTTTTATATATTAATGCCTAGACACTAGGTAAAAAGTTTAATCAAAAGCAACCCATTTAACTTATGACGGTCATTTTCATACTAGTCTATATTTGTCTCTAGTCACTTCACTATTATCATCAAACTCATTTCTGAAAAACAATTTGGCTATAATCAAATACATTATTGTAAGCCTTAGAAAAATTTCCCTAATATCATTATTTTAAATCTACTCTAATTAATAATTCATGGGATAAATTTATACCTTGTTTTTAAGATAATTACTAACTATTTATATTCCAAATTTTGAAAAAAAATTGTATTGCGAGTTTTCTATGATATTTGTTTTATGGACACCTTGATTTTGATCTATAATAAAGTCATGAGTGTAAATATTTTCTATTGTACTTGTATTCATATCTTTATAAATGAATTATATAACTTCACCTGTGTAAAATATAGAGTCCACATCTCTATTTTTAATCTATGTTATTTTTTTCTACAACATATAATATAACCACAACAATCATTATCATCTTTTACAATAATGGTCTACCTGGTTCCTCTGTCATTTTCAAAAACAATAATTTCATCACCATTAATAATTATTTATTATTTGTTAGAGTAACGCGGATAATATTTTATATTTGGTATGTACCTGAGAAAAACACTATCACCACAGTTATCATTAAATATTTCTCTACTTCTTACCTTGTTCATGGTCAAACAATGCAATTCAAACACCTTGAAATGTTTTATATTTTCATTAATTTTATATAAAATATAATAGGAGTTCATGTAAGGGTTTGTATTTAAGATAAATCCTTTACAAATTATTTAAGTATTTGTGGTGGCCTAGAACTAGAAAATCCTTGTAGTTTCATCACCTACAAATAATGTTCTAGTCTTATAAAAAACAATGATATTCTTCCAAACATACACGCCATTTTGGTGATAAATATATGGAGAATTTATTTCAAGAATAATGAAAAGATTATTTAAATATTCAATGAACTAAAATTTGGAATACTTACCACTATATTTTGATCCCAATAACTTCAATTTCATATTTTTTCTTCTCCTACTTTCTTCTAATTATTTTGAATTCAATCATGATCCGGTAAATGGTTTTTCATCAAAAACCTTCTTGTCATTCTTTTGAAATCAACTATGATAATGATTATATATTTTTATAAAATCGTGGAACAATTATTCATAGTATTATATAAATAAGATATATGTACTTAAATACACTTTAAGCTTTGAATTTCATCATCGTTATTTGTTTACATTCACCATTTTCCATTTTTATGGATTTTACAAATAGTGATGGTTTATTCAATTATTTAGGGATAGTTTATCACAACATATTCTTAGATAATATTCTTCATATTATTTTAGCTATGTCGAGTAGTCCTTTTATACCATAACTTGTTTTTTTGTTGTTAATTGAAGTAACATACTATATTTTCATCCCTATCTAGAGACAAATTTCCAAGGGTTCTAAAAAACCTTGTAATAATATCACTAAAATTTAATTATTTTTACTGAGTATCAATTTTCTATAAATATATCCTCATTAATGACATCACAAAATTATTTTATAGTCCAAATATATTTATTCAGTCTATCAAAAGTCAACGAATTATCTAGACTGATTTGAATTTTATGATTCGTGTTATCCCAGTATCTTTTATATTTATAGAACTATTATTAATAAATTTTATAATCCCCTTTATATTTCTTAACATTATAAATAATTTTCAAATCATATATCTTGTGAGATAAACATGAACAATTTTTGATACATGTTTTTTTTATATTAGTAATCATTTTATGCATCCCCAACCACATTTTCTTATTTGTAAAATAGAAAGAGTCAATGTATGTTACCAAAATATTCAAATATATTAAATTGATATCTGAAAAAGAAACACATCTATTCAAGCTTCCACCTTATTGATGAAATATTATAATGACATCTTGATAGAATTAAAAAGTATTTCTCAATTAAACCTTCTAGTAATAATATTGTTTCCATTGTTTAGTTTTCAATTTTTCTTATTGGCTTATTTTTTGTTCATGCGCTCTTATATTTCTAGGAAGATACATATTATAGTAGTATTTATAATCCTTATAGAAAAACATTCCTAAACACCAGAATATCTGTTAAATTATTTTATTTTCATTAAAATTATTATATTCTATACAATATGTTTTTCTCTATTTTTAGCCATTTAATACATAGATTTCATAATGTGCCTCTATGATATACATTTGTAAATATTTTTTACTAAAGAATGTAATTTTTATGATTTTTTTCCATATATGATCACATTTGAAAATTTCATTATATGAAATTGTTTATTCTCGAGGACAATCTAACATGTTTTAGGTTTGAAAATGGAGTATCCTTTTACACTAAATTTTTTAGAGAATTTCCCTTTTCATAACATTCATATGTCTTATAGTAGATACTATTTACATAATACCTATAACAACATCCTTGTTCTCTAAATTATATATTAATTTCTCATTAAATTCTCTCATCCTTTCATTTTTGTTTCCTCATTATACCTTTCATGATTATCAATTTTCCTAAACCCAAGGAAAATAGTTGAAGAAATATCATTAGTTATAATTCAATTTTCAAATTATCAAGCACTAACATCTCAAATGCATTTACAATATTTTTTTTCCTCTCCATATTAACATTTCATATTAGATCTTTGATTATAAGGGTGTTAAACTCTCTCGGTATTCCAAATTATTTCTAACACATCTTGATTTTCATTCTCACAATATATTCTTAAGATGTATCTCTTTAATCTAGAGAAAAATCACCTCATATTGAGAACCAACTTATTATGTGTTATTCTCTTATTCCTCTTATTCCATGATCACCATTTGATAAAAATATCTATTAGATTCATCCCCGATAATATTTTCCATTTCAGACACACATTATTTAATAGATAGGTAGCTCTTACATAAGGAACCTAGTGAAAATTTCATCATTTCCTTTTAGTGATAAAATGATTAATATCTAATAGTGTTTATCTACATATATTACTATTTATCAACTTCTAATAAAATATTTAAATTAATGTTTGTAGAAAAATTACCCAACATAAAATAAATAAATCATATGGAAGATCGATTACCTCTATAATTACCTATTCCACCCCTGTGATGTTTCATAAAATTTGAGAATGGTTTTGTACAGAATTATCATTTTCATTTCTTTTATTCAATAAGTCATACTTCACCTCAAAATTTATAACTTTTTGGGACTAAATGTTAATTTAATCTTCCTAATTAACATTTCTTTTAAGTACAAGTCATATTATCATTATATATTTTTTGGTAGTACTATAATATTAACCAATGGAAAATTCCTCTAAATATCTAACATAGAGATTTCTGATATTATTATCAAATTTATCGACTTGGATCCTTAGAATTTTTTTTTACTATATTGGGGTCTTCTATAGTTTCATAAAACATGATGGCTATTCTGAAAATTATATTTAATCTGTTAAATTCATCACTAATAGTATAACCCTAATGTATCATAATGTCTTCAAACTATATTCATCTGATTTTAATCTGTTATTATTATATCATATTATTTCATTTAGAAATATTTTGTAGATTCTTCAAAATAGAATGAACTCTTAAGCATATAATGACCATTAGGATAACTTTTTCAGAGAATGATAATAAATAATCATTCTTATTCTTCCCATAATTTCAAATGTTCTAGTTTTCTGTTAGGGACATTTCTATGGCTTCATGAGGAACAATTAATCCTTATTGAACTAAATCAAAAACATCAAGCCACAAATAATGAATATAAGGAATAATTATATATTTTTATTATTAAGTTACATTTCCATAAAATGTAGGGTTTACTTTTTTTTATTCATTTAATTGTAGTGATCCATCTTGTGTATATGAGAGTGACACAAATGATGAATCATTCCATAGATACCAATTGGTGAATAAATTCAGGGGAGATATACAATGATGGGGGTTAAATAGTGTGTACAGTTTTGTTAATCCCCATTTTCACCCATGATTTATTTTTAATTACATCTATATATTCATAGTAATTCCCAAATAAAGAGACACAAAATGTTTTTTAAGGAGGATCAACTCCTTTAATGTTTACTATGTCCTCAATTTATCATTATTATTATCTCATGAAATTTATACCCTTATAATTATGAGATAGAACAAGAGGAAGGTTATAATATTGAAATTATAATGATTATAACACAAACTAGTTATACCATTACATCAATAAATTATAACTCCTATAATAAATATCTAAAAATAATATTTGAGTCTCAATGTTGACACAACATATGTGGATATTCTTCCTCATTCATCGATTGAAAACTCCTCAAGCTTTTCTCTTATTTTTTGTATTTAATTATATCATTTTAATGCTTATAATTTAATTGATATTTATCTACATTTTATACTACATGAAAATTATTACTGTAATTATTATAGAAATATCCGTTTATTTTAGTATGAATTAACTCATTAAAAAATACATATTTTTAGTTAAAGAATCATTAAATTTCATCCAGACGGTCCAAAAAATAATTATTTCCATCCTATGTTTTATTCGAATTATCATAGTCCATTATTTATTCCATTCCTTATTTAATTCCAATTCAAAACATCCATTTGACTCTCAATATGATTTAGGTTATGAACCCCATGTTTAATTATAAATAATAATGAACTCATCTATACCAAAATTACGGTGTCTTTATTCCCATTTAATATTTCTACCTTCATGTATGTTTGTAACATTAAAACAGAGATATAATTTTTTTATGGATATATTCTCACATTCCTCAAATATTTCGTAAATAATAATTCACATGATCAGGAACGTTAATTAGGAATATCATCACTACAACGTAGAATAAAAGTAATTTATTTAGAATATATAAATTCTAGAGACTTTTATTTTCACCCTGTAGTCTTCAACAAAAATGTCACTAAGTAATAAAGGGATCATAAATTTCAGGTAAATCATATGAAGATACAATTCCTTTTAGACTATATATTGAAATCCAAATAAACTATTAAGTTCAATCACATCAAAACTCCAGTGTGAATGTATACCTCGATATATAATAAGAACAAACTAAACTGACTATGAAGTGTGACCTCACATACAACTATAAATCATCCATAAATCAATACCAACCATGTAAACAAATTGGATCTACCATGAGGCACAAGTGACAATAAAATTCATTTAGTCATTTAGTAAACAATATGAAAAAATCATTTATTAGGAAGTAAATGAAAAACATCATTCCTTTCAAACTGAGGCATTGTCAAACAATTTTAAGACCATCTCATAACGTCATCCAATATTGTGATTTAACTTATATTCCTCAGCCAAAAACTTACAAAAATATAAATATCAATATTCTAAAATATTTTTTTGCAGTACATCCTCATTATTGGAGCATGTCATAAAAAAAAATATAAATTCATCAATCTTCATATTTAAAATGTATAAAAAACAAATAAAAATTCATTGAATAGAATACTATAATATAAAAAAACATTTTATCAAATGATTATCATGTTTCATATTCATCTATAAATTATTTTTATTAAATATAGTCCCACTAAAATGATTAACCCTTTTAAATACATCATATCCATTAGTTGGACAATATATATAATTTAATAATCATTGTGTGGAATTCTTATTTCTACCATCACATATTTATTTCTGTAAACAATAATTTCAATCATATTAGATTGAAATATTGGAATTTTTAGCAGGTAAATATTTATCATAATACATCATAAGTATTTACTCAATAATCTTCCTCTAGTATCCAATTATTATTAGGGTTATCTATCTAAGAGTAAATAAAATAATCTTCCAGATATAAGAACCAAATCCAATTAGGGTTACCTATAACCTTCATTCCATATATATAAGAAACCATGAAAACCCATTTCTTGCAAGATCAACCTTTTTGGATTATCAAGGTATTTTCTTGTGTTCTCTTATAAAGGAAGCCAAAACTTTTTTTCATGGTTTTTTTCTCACCTTATTGTCTCATGTATTTTCTTAACATTTATGACTTTATATAATTATTTAGATTCAAATCTTATTCCTTCCTCAAAATCCATATATTTAGTCCATATTGATGTGTAACTCTTTACACAACTCATAGCTTGTGTTACTAACCCAATTTAAATTCCAACATATATTTTAACATAATAAATTTCATCATATGTGTATATATATATATGTGAAACCATTTAATGTAATTACATACAACCATATGAATCTAATTATCCCAACAAGATTAATAATGGAGTGATAGGTAGCCAACCTATAATTTTCAAGACATAACCTAAATTCCTAGTGTAGTGAGAAGTCTAAAAAAAATTCCCTATAAAAATGATTATTTACTAGAGGTAGAATTTTAATTATTTCATTATTATAACACCTAATATGTATAAAATATAATTAAAATCATTATTAAGACACAAAACATAGTTCACCCAATATTTAAGAAAGAAAAAATCTAAAAAAATCATAACATGCATATACCTCTTTATATACTTGAATGGAAATTTTTTAGAAGATGTTTAACACATAAAATTTATAAATAAGATCATTAATAATATAATAGTTATATTTATGAATAAAGCTTAAAATGACATTAAATTAATGAATAATTTATAGATTTAGAATGAGATATACATTTATGAATAATTCATAAATATACAAATTATAAATATTTTATAAATTTCTATTGCATTATAGACATTTCATAATCAAATAAAAATTATTAAATTATATCTATTTATGATATGAACAACATTATATTTTCCTTTAAAAAATTACTTAAATTTCTGGTATATAAAAAGTAAATATTTCCTATTTCATATCTATTGATTAAATGTTTTACATAATCACACTATCATGTTGTGAATTTATTTAAAACTTTTTCAAAAGAACATTCAAAATCTCTTCTAATATGGATCAAATAATTTCCCAAATAATGCATTTTAATATGATCATTTCAAATTAGAAAGTATGAAAGAAAATCATTATTCATCATACACACATTTATATTTTTCCTTATTTCTTATTTTATAAATAACATCTTATATTATAAGTAATGATATATTTGAAAACTAAAATCCTTATTTATGATTGGAATGTAGTGGATTTCGATATTGCATATGATGCATTGGAATCATGTTTTACAATATTTTATATATCATAATAACAACCTAGTAATTTTTTAAGGATATGTGAATTGTTTATAATGGGGGATTCATATGTTATTATTCCTTATATCATACCTTATTATATGTTACAAAGGCATTATTTCATTGTATCCACTATGAAAATATCTTATTTCATATGGTACACTACAATCATAACATATTATTAAATATATCATAAAAGTATCCATAGATTATATTAAATATTTATTTTAATGATGTTTTTATGGAATCAGAAACTACATCCATTTTTTACTTTTTCAACATGGTTTTGAGAGTCAAATTCACTATAAAAAAATGATAACATAGATAGGTTTCTATGGATCCAATAAGACAAATTCGGAAGAAAAATTCAGTTATAAAACAAAAACAAACTCTCCATGTTATGAAGTCAATACCAAACATTAAATAATGAAGAACCTGTTTTTGTTCCTCACAAATAAGATGTTTTTCAGCCTCTTCAATGTAATGTTTAAAAAATAACCCTAAATATCATCCAAAGGACTCCTTCCTATCTAATTCTTCCTTGGAATAACATGAATCATCCAATACATAGTTTGGACTCCACTTTCAATCATGATATGCTAGTATCTTAGTTGGAAAACGATGAAAATTAAATAGAGCACTTTTATAATATTTAATAACCACATATGATTTTGGATACCATTTTTTTTAATTCAACCACATTATATAGTTTTTGGGGAGGCTCTCTGAGCATCCATGAATTTACTCACATGTTTGTAACAAATGAGTAAATATCATATAGTTATAACCCATATATACATTATATATATGTTTTTTTTATCATATAAATGATTCCAATTATTAACTCATATATTTTATCATATGAAATGTTTATAAATATACCCCTTCATGGAATATTACCCATACTTATAGCTAGATCATTAAATATAGAGTATTATGTAAATCATAAAATATGATTATTTACACTACACTACAATATGGAAATGACGAATAATTAAATATGATTGGAATAGGTATATAGGTTTGGAAATTATCATATCATAAAAAAATATTCCCAAAGTATTATATTTTGTTATTTTTAATGACCATGTTATAACCTATAAAAAATATTAATCATATCATACACTATTTCCAAAAACATAAAATTCCATATATTGTATTTGGGTAATATCTCTAACAAAAAAACACCACACATGAATCCCTCATAGTGAAAACCTAGTTAATATAAGAAATAAATCAATTTTATGATTTTTAAGTATTCAATTAAGGTGTTTATATTCATCATTGTATTATAAAAGAAATTATTGATGAATTTAGTAAAAAAAATAAACATTTTATTTAAGTATGTTGTCATCAATTGAAAGAAATTATTTTATTTAAAAGATAAATTTCATTATTTTATAAATATAATTGTATATGTGTTACATAATTTTTGGAATAAAAATTTAAATATGTCTTCGAATGATGTTTTTTTAAAAGCCATATATTTTAGTGAATATTGGTATAATTTCCATGTTTAAAAAACTGCCATTTAATTTTGGGAAAGAAGTTAATATAAATGTATCATTATGGTTTTTTTCATTTTCATATAATATAAGAATTATTTGAATAATAATATAATAATAATAATTAATATTAATCTACTTTATATTTTATTTTTGTATAAGTTAGTTCTAATGGTTAAAACACAATTTTATAAAAAATGTTTCTCATTGTGTTTTGCAAAATTATATTTAAATTAATTCCTTCCATTTATAAAAAATGAATCTTGGAAAATGGAATAAATATTTTAAATCTGTATGTTTAAATTTTATAATTATTTTATCTTCATTTTGGGACATTATGAATTATAAAAATTGTAAAAATGTGGGGTCATGGAAAAAGGGAAAACCTAGTTAATTAAGGTAAAAACATTGTGATAATTCCCATAAATATTATCTGATTTATTATAGGATTCTTTTTCTTCGAAATTTATCACTTACTATTCTAATTTTTATTTTATTGATTCCACATTACAATTATTAATCCATTTTAATATCTCTGACTTTAGGAAAATTACAATTGTGCCACTTCCCACACATATTAAATGTAACATCCTATCCTCCAATACTCAAACCATTTGAGAAATATTGTTTATAAAATACCTTCCTAAATCTCCCCTTGGAATATCTCCACACATCTAAGAGGTTTTTATCTTATGAAAATACGATTCCTATAAGGAATACCCATTAAACCAAAGGGAGATATCAATGTAAAAATTATAAGTCTAGATGATCATATTTCTAATTTATTTCTTCTTCAATCCCATTATAATATTATTCATCCATATTGAACTAATAAACCCATTATATTCCATGTAATAAAAATTTATTATGATTATGGTACAATTTCTTTTCATCTCCTTTACCATATTATTAGAAATGATAACATTGCTTTTGTGTAAGTGTGGACTACAACCTACACAAAGCGATGTGATTCATTTTTCATCCAAATATACAATTGATGGTAAAAATGAATTAAAAATTAATATTTGTAATATTTATGAAATAATATCAATTTTTTAATGATTATATATTACTTACATTCTTTCTCACATCATCTGTTAGAGAATTATAATGTCATGAGTGAGTACTTTTGGAATGCCACATCCATGAGTTGATGTGATTCCTTCATTATTTCCAACAAAAATTGTAGGTCATATGAATGGAAATAATTAATAAATATGAAATTTAAAAATTATTTATGATTTTATTATATTATACTATTATCATCATAATTTACATTCCACCCTTCTTTAATAATGTAAACATCGTTCATGTGTTCGTATAAATTACCTTCTTCATAAAGAAACAAGGTCCATTTTTATTACCACATTAAATGGTTTGTTTTAAAATTGTATATATTGTATAAATGTAATAAATATAAAAAACTAAATGTTCTATAGATAGTTCAATCATATCTTATTTGAACATGCTCATTTTACCAATGTGGTTTTGAGGTTATAAACCAAATGTCCCCAAAACATTCAATGTGAAATTGACAATTTTCATAACTAAATAAAACATGTTAAAAATTAAATAAATGGAAAATGAATAATGGAATTAATATTAAAAAAATTCATAATAACAATGAAACCTAATATAATTTTATTACTTAAGAGGTTATAAATTTTAGTGAAACTATTCATGACCCATGGTAAGGGATTTTTCATTAAAATCGTGTTTGAATGTATTCCATTCAAATCATTATACTCATTATATATGTTCATTTAAATGAACTATGAATGATTTTATTTATTTATAAAATAATTTTACAATTAATTTTAAATAATTTTTGATTTATTGTTAATGGTTTAAAAGAGAATCATTTAATTATTCACTAAACATGTATTATTTCCATTTTTATTACAAAAAAGAAATTTTTTAATGTATATGGACTATTTGATTTTTCCCAGCATCATGGTCAATATTGTTTATTGATTGTTCTCAAGTATTTTACATGGTTATTTTTAATGAAAACTATTCTCTCAAAATTCATTGAGTTTTTTTAAAAAACATTCTATTGAAATGGAAATGTTTTCACCTATTTATGCGATAACTAAAAGTGTTATTAGATTATTGCTTGAATGCTAATTAAATTTATTTTTTTGATTTAAATGTAACACATATGTGTTTTAGTCAGAATGAGGTTCTTATAAATTTAATATGTGTTACATGTGATCTAAATATTATTCTTCTGATGGGTGAGCCCAATTTAATTCTCTAATGGATTAGGTAAAGTGTCGATGTTTATTGGTGATACGATAATTTTAAGAGATATGGGAATTATCATGTTACGTGATTACATTGTATGGTTTATTATAAGGGGGATGTGAAAACAATTCCCACAGATGGTGTATGATAGTATGTTAATGGTTAATAAAGGAAATCCTTTAATTACAAAATTTAAATAAATGGAAACATGAATTTAATGAATGATTATGATTGAAAAAAATAATTAAATGGCTTTTTTAAGGGAAATGCATTCGTGAGATTTCATGTTTTAAGAAAAAAATATTATTAAGATTTTAAATTTATGATTTCATTTCAAATTTTTTATGAAACCTGTTTAAAAATTAATTTTTTTACCTAATAAAGTAAATAAGTATTTTAAGATAAAATTTTGTTATGATAAAAAAAATATTTCTTATTGATTTTTTATTTTAAAATAAAATAATGGGTTTCCATTATTTTAATTTTCTATATAATATGTTATTTTATCATCACAAATTTTAGAATTATTTTTCACATCATATATGAATGAGTAAAATAGTTAATAATGTTATAGTTTTCGATAAGAGAGTTACCTAGAAAAATAAATGTTTCTTTATAGGGAATATGTTTTGTGAAAAAATTATCTATTTTTAGGAAATTGTCATATTGTAATGAAATATTTGAACCTAATTATCTAAAAATTATACAAAAAAATCCTAGAAAAGTAGAAAATTGAAACAATTACTATAAATCTTCTAATAATGGGTTATTTAAGTTGCATGGAATTATAATTTGTATCATAGAAACACATTTGATAAATTTAGATTAGGATAAAATAAAAGACTCATTAATGAGGCATTAATTTATATGTTTATTATAATTAAATAAATTTTTAATATTTCTATGTTGTTTCATTTAATCAATATCTATTCCGAGTGGTTTTCTATTAATGAAATAAGGCACCTAAAGCATGATGGAATCAAGAGGATATAATCTTTTTAATTGGAAAAGTATAATTGTTGGAACGATGATGTTTTTTTTATTTTAACATAGTTGATGTTGTAGGTTGTTATCAATGACACCCATGAAATAAAGTGTATGAATTATCTATAGAATAATATTTTAATAGTTGATAGTTTAATGAAACGACACCCTATATCATTTGATGGATATTATTACCCAGTGAATAATAAAGTACGTATAACTACCCAATATAAGATATTTGAGGTTATGGGAAGTTTATAACAATAATAGGTACCCATTTATGTAACAACCTTAAAAATTTTGAATTATTTTTATTCAAATTTATTTTATATTTTTGATGTTTAGCATTTCATGCAACACTAGTAATAGTTTTTATATATATTAATTCACTATGTATTAAATTATTTAAATTCCATACTAATTTATGGTTTTGATACTCGAAACACCAATTTTATCTTACATTACATGATAAATGAGTTTCCTCGATCGTTTGTGTATCACAGAAGGATGATATTTACTGTATTTTAGTGGTGGAGCTATGTTAAAAATAATTTTTGTCATCATTTTAAATTTTATTTTTTAAATTAAATAACTTTTATGAATTAATAATGTTGATATTAAAGTATGTTTATTTTAAAAAAATTATTGAGAGGATTCAATTTTTGATGAATAGTATAAAATAGAGTATTTTAATTAAAATGTCCTTTTCGTTTAAATAATTATTAATATTAAATTATATTTCAATATGGTTTTGAATGTCATAATGGATAAATTATAAAAATATTAACACAATTTTGGTCATTGGAATTAGTTTTATATTGAAATTGGTTATAAAAACTTTTTGAACTTTTTAATGTTTTTACATTAAAAACCAGTTTTCACCCCATATCAGCTGGATTAGCATTAAAATTAATCTAGACACACATATGATTGGAATTTTTAAACAAGTATGTACACAGTTTTATTCTATATTATATATTTATTTTAATAATATGTACATAATTTTTGGCCAAAACAATTAATGAAATTTAATAAAATTAATCACAATGATTGTGTTACATTTAAGCTTTATTTGAGATTAAAACTTAAATGAAAGGGCCCAAATAACCTCTATACTTTTAAAAAATTTATTTAATGCGCATATTTATAATATATCCCTTAAATGTTTTAAATTTAATAGTTATTCGGATCAATTTAAAAAATGTTCCCTATTTCAAAAGTTTAGTAAATAAGTGAACAGTGAACATTCCTCAACATTACCAATTATAAAACATTGAGATTTAAAAAATATATTTTTAGTTATACATATCCTTTTGGGAATTAAAAGATTTTTAAATCATAATTAAGTATCAATAATTTTTAGTTATTATTTAGTTACCTAAATTTTTTAAAAAATGCCAAGAGGGTGATTATTTAGTTAATAATTAACTAAAATAAATGATACTATAAACATTAAATGTGAAGTGAATTGGATGAATTATTGTCATTAATTATATTTTCAAATGAATTTATCATTTTAAAAATATTTGAAGATAATATATTTCTATTAAAAATTAGTTTTGATATTTTTGAAATTTTAACTAAACAATTCATGTAAAAATTGAAAATAATGTTATTTTACAACTAATGATATTTTATGAAATAATTTAAAATATATAAAAAATTCACATATTCCATGTTACTTTTCTGTGTTAATAAATATAAAATATGTTCCACTAATTGAAAAGTTTGTCTTTTAAAATTAACATATTGAACCATAGATAATAAAAACATTGTTATCACAGTCCTAGCTAAAGTAATATGTTTCCATATTACTTACACTTGTTTTAATGATAATTTTAAACATACTTGGTATTTTTTAAAATTATATATCATAATTATAATTAGGAGGGTATAAGTTTTTACAATAAATCTCACTTTATTTTATTTTCATTGTTTAAATTAAATGTGATATAATGGTAGATACAATAATAAAATCCAAAATGATAATACTGGGGAAACATAGATGTTCTGGAAAAAATTACACAAATACACAGATTTTTGTGTGGTGAATAATCTTTTACACCTACATTATAATTAACTCCATTATGTTCCCATTCTTCGAGGCATGTTAGGTGAGGAATAACTCTCATTATTGTATATATTTTGGTATTTACAAGATTTTCACATCACCTAAAATATAATGGGACACATCTCCACCCATTTAGTCACAACTATTACGCCTATTTGGCTCATCCAATATCTAGACATATATATCGTAAGAATCCATCCACTAAACCTAAAATACTTACCTTGGGAAAAAATTATCCAATTATCCCAATTGTACAAACCAAAAGAAATTTCCCGTATTAATGTTAACATACATCTTTATGATCTATAGTTTTATATTCATTTTCCATTCTTTCAATTGTCTTATTCCATGATTATATAAAAACAAAATTATCTTCAGTATACTATAATTTTTTTGTTTTATGGTCTCTACATACACTTATAGTAACATCCATCTAATAGGTAATGAACATACCTTTCTTGTCTGTGGTGAACTTCTTCCTCACAAAATAATGTTGTTATTTTTTCCTTTACCATCATTCATTGTTGGGAATTATGGTGAAACAACTATATATATGTGATATTATATATATATATATTTTAGATATTTCATAACCAATAACATTATTCTTTCCTTCTTTTGTAAATTAGATAACATCATTTGTGGACGTATTGACTACCACCTGTTGAAATCACTACGATTCGTTCACACTATATATGGAATTTATAAACTCTAGTTTCAATGAAAAAAATTATATATATATATATATATATATATATAACAAAATAATTATAAAATAATGATATTATAGACATATATTTCATTTACTTACATTCATTCATAACCAAAAAAATAGAAACAACATTAATGTGTACGTGTGACCTAACGTCTCCATGAACGGTATATTCCATTTCATATTCCAATATATTATAGATTATAAGAAATATATATTTAATAAATATATATTATTATTATATAATGTTTTAAACTTTTTAATTATATAAATCATTATAAAATTAATATGATTGATAATAATAATTCAAAACTTGTACGAATTACCAAGAGGATATTACAAGAATCAAAACCTTATCATATAATTTTTAATTAGAGTGTAATAAAAATTCATAATAATATAAAATAACTTATTATATATAATAATTTTTTTATTTAATCAAATTTTAATATACTTATATTTGTTATTCTGGAGTTTTTAGGGTGTACGATGATTGTCAAGTCATAAGGTAACATAATTTCATCTCTCATTTTATTTCCATGAGTTGTATTCTATAATTACCAGTCACTTTCATTTAGTGGTTTATATACATAAATATTACATGTTATATCATTAATGTATTATATTTAATGATAATAAAATATTTAATTTGTTTTATTCTTCCATGTGGATCACGATTCTTATGTTACTCAAGTAGTAAGGGTTTTCATTACACATTTTTATTTTCCATGCGACACAAGCCATGTTACCTCCCTTTCTTATATGAGTTGAGGATAATAACCATAGATGATTTATATGATTATTATAAATAAATTTTTGGATATTTACATAACCATAAGATGGTTTATCTTTCATGGGGTTTAGGTTTCAAAAGTTACCAAATCAGTAATGTTGGTTTGTCTCAATTGGATTATTTGGGACACATATTGTGTTTTGCACCTACATTTTTCTATTAGATGTTTATACGGACAATGAAATGTCATTTTATAAATTTTATTCTTTAAATGAAATTATAATCTCAATTTATGTTTCTTATCTTATGGGGATCATGAATTAATGTTACCTATAATTTAAGAGTTTATTGATAAAATCTCTTTATTTATTGAGATTGTTTTCTATTATGCTTCCATTGATGAGATATTATGATCCATATCACAAAAACTCTCATGATGTTTCAAAACCTCTAGATATTATTGTTATATCCATGTAATGATACCAATTTTACACTATTTTATACTTATGATAATAAGGAATGTGATTTTATTAAAATTTGAATTTATTTCCCCATTCAACCAGAAATCTGTGTTCATTAAAAACATTTTTTTCTAAAAATGTTTTTAAAAAAGGTATAATATTATAATGTGATGTATAAAATAAATTTTGGACCATGTATTACATATTTAAAAGAAAATTTATTAAAATTAATCTCCATTTCATTTTTCGATCAAGGAACATTTCATAACTTTTAAGGATTAAAAGGAATGTTTGACAAGTATAGACCTACCAACATTCATAACCGACATTTACTAGATTCTCCTATCTATCTTTAGAGGGTTTTTAGAATGTTATTTTCATCTATTGTTGGAAAAAAGTTATTTTAAAATTATATTCAATGATAAAGTGTATTAAAGAAATTGTAGGTAAAATTTTGTTTCAATGATTTTCAAATCATCCCCTAAATTTTCAAAAGGTTGTTTTAATGGAATATTATTTAAATGATCTCAAAAAATTTGTTGTTTGTTTTGAATTTATTTTCAATGAAAATAGTTTTCAAAATGTTTAATGATTTAAATATCCCTTTTCAACGAATAAATGATATATCACTCAGGAAATGTATTTAGAAGATATTTACAAATTATTACCCATCTATTATAACATTCATTTTTGTTACTCATGAAATTCTATGGAAATTATTCAATTCGTTCATTAATATTCTTTCTCTAAATTGATTATGTTATTATATCATAATGGTTATGAAACTAGTTTCTCTTCAGTGGGTTATGTAATGATAAATTCTTGTGAAACCCATTCCCCCATTAACTATTTATACCATGATAAATGGTTATAAATTCTGTTTCCTATCTGGTGTTCTTCTATGAAGAAATGACTCTGAAACTTACATTATTGATTAAATTTTTAGGATAATCGTTCTGTTTTCATGGGTTGATATATGGTTTCTTATGATTTTTCAAACAATATTATTATGATTTGATTATGAGATGTGTGGGACCTATATCTACCTCCAATGCAATGGGTAATGATAAATGATATATGAGCTCAAAGGGTATGCCAGTTATATCCAAATCATGGAAAGAAGAGGTTACATGTATTGTAGCCCATGCCTTGATGTAATAGGGTAGATGGGATGTATCTTAATCCTGAAAATAAAATGGTACATGGTTTATTATCCCAATATCGATGTAGGTAATATGATTTTATCCCAAGAAGAACATGTTATGAAGGTATTGGTAGGTAACCTTGAAATAATATTTTTATGTAATTTCCACAATTCCATGTCTTATTAAAATTTTATGATCTCTTGGATTATACTCTTTATTCCCTTGTTCTTCATGTCTTATGAAAGGACACTATGTATATCATTATTCATGTTTAGGGTCATTGATATGTAATGTATAATCTTTTATTTTCCAGATCTTGTTATCTTACCCTTGTCCTTGTAATTATTCTTACATACCTTCCATTTTAACTCTTTTTAGGAATTCTATCTCAACCTTATTTATGTTTCCCCTCTATAGGTTTGTAGGATATGTAATATGTATGATTTCTCCAAGAAGAGAGATAATGGAGAAATACCGAGTTAGAGATAATATGGATCAATTTTGTATCAGTGTTTATATTTCCATGTTTCCAATAGCAGTCGACTAATATGGACTTTGGGAATCAATTTATATTATGTTTTATTTATTACGCAATTGTCATGTAATGTTAATGAATGAAAAATGGGGGTATATATAGTTGGTAATATTTTTAATGTTTAGTTAACCATTTTATAATATGTTTAGGGAAATTTATTGACATCCATAAGAATATTTATAATGGTATTTATATGGATGTATCTTTGGATAAAGATGAGTTAATGTTTAGGAAAATGTATTAGGATTTTGGTAAAATATATATTGGGTAGTTTCCATGAAATAAATCATTCTATGGATATTAAAAGTGGATGTTAATCAAGCATAGATGTACTTAGGAATAAAAACTATGACATGGTTGGTCAGTCATGACATGGCATAACCTGGTACATGACAACGGTCCGTCCTGAACACCTAGTATGACAATCCCCAGGGATATGTTTTGGGAATGGAAAAACACTTCATGAACTATCATGAAGGATTTAAAATTATGTTGATTATGATTAAGATATGATATAAAATGGGTGTCATAAAGAAAGTTTCATGATTTATGCATCATATAAGTAATTTTTTCATGATTATGTCCTTTAAAACTATAATAACTATTTCTCACACTATGATTTCTAGTTTTTGTCATCGGTGGAAACCAAATTGAAGTTTATTAACATTAAAAGTGATAGGAGAATTTCTAATGAGTAGCCAAATGGCATGCTCAATGTAGTAAAGGATGTTTTGACCATGACTAATCAGTTATCAATGAACATGTTCAATAATGTGTTCCTTAACCAAAACTTAGACTCACCCAAGAAGATATGGAAGGAGTTATCTGAGTGTTTGGGTAATATAAACCATATAGGAAGAAAGATTCAGTTTCCTTTTTGTAAATAACATTGAATGAATCACAAGTTTTTTTTCATAGAATAGGAAGAAGGTATTTTTAATATGGCAAAGAATTAATGATTGAATGTAACTGAAGTGTAAAAATAAAGGGTTTAGCTAATGAAATGGATGGGGATATTGTCCTCTCTCTGAAAAAATGAAAAGATGAATTCAATAAGTGTGTAATTAATGGTCGTTATGAAAATCAATGTCATATGTGGGATCTACTAAATAAAATCATTATGGTGGTATAATTAAGTGTTATATTACTGATGATGAG
Organism: Viscum album; assembly: GCA_963277665.1. NCBI lineage: Eukaryota > Viridiplantae > Streptophyta > Magnoliopsida > Santalales > Viscaceae > Viscum > Viscum album. Next base: position 20,036,941 of record OY728120.1, on the reverse strand, counting down.
GATGAGACTACAGAAAATATGTGTACAGAAAGAGGTATTAAGTAATGGGAGTAGGTAGCAATGCTATATCTTATTGATGACATGGAAGAATAACTGTTTTTATGTATTTGTATTGATGAATTATTTAGAAATATACAGTAATTATTTGATTTATGTTTTTTTATAAGGATGTATTTAACTATTTTGATTGTTTATACAGGACTGAAAAAGTGATTTAACTACAAGGTGACATTTTGACTAAGGGAATATAATCGACCACAACTATTATTCTTATCATAAGGGATGGATTTTAGAGATATGGGATTCCATCTCACTACACAACCCTTGAGTTATTAGGGATTCATTGCCTAAGTCTTTCGATCATCACCCTCATTGTGGATTTTCTCATGCTTCAGATATTTGAATCACATCACTACGCTACTTCTTAGAAGAGATATATGGGTCATGATGAAGGTCATGTTGTGTAAAAGCATAAATATGGTGTCCCAAATGAAAATTTTCACTGACACTCATTCCGTAGTATAACTTAATGGATATCTTTTCAAGATGAACATTAGACTATTGATATGGGAAAAGAAAACACGATAAAGCCTACCCTTTTCAAGAGGCTTGATGGTGGTGGTTTCTTAGTGGAAAATGACCCAGATGCATTTAAAAAATGCATGAAAATATGAAAATTCTCTATCATGGGCCGCATATTCTACATTAACGGCGACCAACATTAGCCTTTTCTATATTTATATCAGCATATTGAACAATGTTGCAATACTACAAACTGGAAATTAATACCAATAGGAAAAGGGTATTATCACATTCTGTTGAAATCACAAGATGATCTAGTGAAGGTTTGGAAAACCAAAAACCTTAAAAAAATATCATGATTCCTTAGAATATCTGACTGAGACTTTCCTTTCAACCCGCACACAAATTAGAATCTATGGAAGAAGTTTGTGTCAAACTACATGATCTATATTGGTTATTTTGGTTCCAAAAAGTATAGAATAATATTGTTTTATGTATCATATCTCCTCTCAAAATTTATAATAGAACATTAAATTATGAATTAAGCCTATTTGCGAGACTAATGGTGGATGTTAACTTAGATTAAATATTTCCCAATACAATTAATTTCAATGAAAATGATTAAAAAACTGAAATTATAATATAATATGAGATGAAACATCCCTTTTGTGACCATTGTAATATCATTGGACAAACAATATCCAATTGAAGAGTTGTTAGAAAACAATTAAATCTGCCATATTAATATGAATGGATGGAAATTAGGAGAAAAAAAAGATAAATCTCCCATGATGGACATACATGAACCCCGAAAAAAGAAATCTGAAATATAGGTGAAAATCACATGGCATGACACACAATGGGGACGACTCAGGTATAACCTAGGTAGATGATTTTTAAGAGGAATATAACTCCATTAAGGAATAAATACTCTTATAAGAAATAAAAAAACTAGTTTTTGATTCAATTAGGCTATCCAATAATGAAAAGGAGATGGAAGAACATTGCAATTTTTAATCTGAATAGTTATTAGGCTCTAAATTCATAAAAAATGATTAAAATGCACTGGTTTGGAGAGATATAATATCTCCACCTGAACAAATGTAATGAAATGAATGCAACACATGCACTGCAGCTACTCAAAAAGATGATTTCCATGTTTCACTTTTTATTCAAAATGTGGATGAACTCCACTTCTCAAATTTGGTAACTAGACAGATCCTAATACCCTCCATATTGAATGCCATTAGTTCTAAATGGATAAAGAATGAAACCAAATATAAGTAAAATGACATAGGTTATTTTCCCTTTGTTCAGAACACTTTTTATGTAAATTCATGAAAACTACCCTCTAGTTCGAAGGCTATTCTGGCTGAGGCAAATACCAATATTATTAATACTAAAATAAATGTTCATTCCAAGGAACATACCAATATTAATAAGCCTAATAATTTTTTTCCATGACCTTGTAATCTATTGAAAATATAAAGAAAAATACGCCCTTGGTACATGATCCTATGAAAATGATGGCAAATAATGACTCCATAAAATAGATGCACTGGCTTCCCCAATATCTGGGAATTTTCAAATTGGAGGACAAAATTTCTTTAAAGGACATAGGTATACATAATAATCATTCTAAAAATTTCGCTTTTATGGTACTAAATCTGTAGATTGTTATTATTGTTCTGACTAGCCTATAAATTTTTTATCTAACCAAAATGAAAATTATTTGATGTTGTATAATAAAAACTCTACAGACTCATCAATTAATGATTCAATAAATTACCTACTTGGAGAACCATAACATACCTAACAATGAACATGAAGAAACCACTAATAGAATAAATTCACAAAAAGTTATAATGTATTCTAGAAATAATGGTTTTGGAAAAAGTAAAAGGGATGTTCTTACTCTAAATTTATATTTAAATGAAGATTCTATTTTGGAATTTTCAATGTATTTTCATCTCTAACACATTCACTATTCTAAAAATAATGGTTAAAACTCATCATCCTATGTTTTTTTATATTGCTGGGGAAAAAATTACCTTTTCATCTAACTACTCACATATGTGCTAGCGTGGTTATGTTTTTTCTGGTGCAATTAAAAATACTTATAATGCTGAATCTCTATGGATTTTATTCACAATATTTTGTATAATGTTAGTATTTTCAATGTCTCAAACCAGATTTTTACTTGAAACCTTAATAATGATGGCACAAACCTTTTCTTCTCTTTTATTTATCTTAAGAATATATACCATGAAATGAAAACTCTATTGAATGAAAATCCATATCTTGGAACTAATATTAATGATCCTTGGATTCTTTTGGGAGAAATTAATGTAACTCAAACTCAAGTGGGAATATTGGACCCTCTCAGGATTCTATTTCCATGATATAATTTAACACTTCGATTAAAGACAACAATATCATGGAAATTATTCTCATGGGTGGAAAATTCACATGGTATTGAAGACATTACCGTAGAGTGGTTGCCTCCAATATGGATACAGACTCCATGAAGGTCTTGTCTTTAGATAAATGGGACACTATCTCCAGCACCACTCTACACATGATGAAATCTAACCATCACCCCATCCTGATCAATATCTCCACCAAAGTCATGAAACCCAGGTTTCCTTTCAGAATTAACAATGTGTGGTCCTCTAATTTCTATTACACTAATTTCATCTAAACTATTTTTCTTCATTGTCAGCCAACAATGAAACCTTTTCCTATAATTTCAAATTAATGAATCTCAACAAAACTCTAAAAACATGGTGTATCTCCAAAGCCAAAAAAATTAACCATTACATCATTCTTTTTTAGGAAGAACATAATGTTCTACAAAATAATAACAGTAGCTCTCACCTCAACACTGATCCAAACCATGAAATAATCCTTGTAGTTAATATAAACTATTTTCTCACTATTTAATAAAATATGATGAAACAAGAATTAAAAGATTATTGTTATCAGATGGTGACATAAATACCAAGTTCTATAATAATCTTCAATGAATCAAGAAGACTAATAGGTCGTTACTCTTTCTAAAGGATGGGGAAATGATTCTTAATAAGGAATATGACATTTCTCATCATATAGTCTACAATTATGAATCCATCTTCAAATCCGTTGATATCTACCAAGGCTTCCTTCTTGAGGTCTTTCTGATAGTGATCACAGATGAGGAGAACACGTTACTTCTCAACACTCTGCTGGATCATCAAATCAAAGACACTGTCTTTAGTTTGAATCCCGATTTTTCTCTGGGTCTGGATGGGTTCAAAAATGTTTTATTCCAATATTATTGGGATGCGATTAATGTTTATGTATTTTAAAATTTCAAATCCTTTTTTTCCAATGGTGTTATTACTCGTGATCTTAATACCTAACATCTAACATGGATCCAAAAATAGGAAAATGCCTTTTTGATTCACCTATTTAGACACATTTTTCCAATTAACACTCTATATAAAATTATTACTAAAATATTTTCATATAGAAATTCCACTATCACTAACATAATTGTCTCCTAGAACCAATTTTGTTTTATTAGGGGTTGATTAAATCAAGACTTCATATGTCTTTCCTCCGAGTGTGTCAATAACTTTAATAAATATAACAGAGGTGGTAATTTCTCTATTATGAATTACAAAAAAATAATTTGAAACCATGGATTGTAGCATAATTTTCCATGTTCTTCAAGGATTTGGTTCTAGTGTCACTTTTATCACTGCAATAAAAACTCTATTCAACTCGGGTTCTATATCCATTTTAATCAATGGATCACCCAAGGGGTATTTTAAATGCACTAAAGGTGTCAGGAAATGTGACCCCCTCTATTCCATTATATTATTAGTAGTGGAAGACTATATTATTCATTGGATCACCCAAATGGTGGAAAAGAATAAGCTAAATTCCATCCATGTCAATAGGAATGTTAATGATCATAAAAACCTTTTTAATGATGATAACATCATCTGTTTCCTTCAAGGTGATAAAAGAAACATTATTAACCTCAAAATAGTGCTCTCACACTATATAGAGGGTTCTGGTCAAACCATTAGTTGGAACTAATAATGCATCATCTTTGTGAGGAACATTCCTCCGAGCCTAAAATGTAACATTATGAATAACTTAGGTATGAAAAGATGGTATGCTCCCTTTAACGTACCTTGGTGTTCCCATCTTTTGATGTAGACCCATGTATTACTTCATTGTGACTATAGTTGGCCATATTCTAAACCAGCCCTCTTCTTGGAAAGGTAAATCTCTATCTATGGAAGGCAGGGAATGCCTTGTAAAATACACTATTGTCTCCATGATTTCTAACTCCATGATGTTCTATAAATGGTATGTTGGTCTTATAAAAAAATGAACACCATAATTCAGATTTTCATCTGGACATGTAGTATTCTAGAAATAAATCATGTGATTTTCCCATAGAAATATTGTTGCAAGACCATTGAGAAAGGTGTTATTGGCCAAAACATATATTGTACATTAATTAATCCCTTCATTCTTGAAAAAATAATCATTTTACACAATTCTTATAAATCTAGTACCTTCTTCAAAAATTGATTTCTTGACAAAAATAAGATGGGAAATTAAAATTTCATTAACTCTTGAATATGGACATCCATTAAACGATCATTATTCAGTATCATTAATAATTCTATATGGTTGGTTTCTAGAGACTCCTCCATGAAATTATAGTTAGATAACTTTACTATCAGATTGTTAATTTCATTAATATCTCTAAAAAACCCTAAGAGTGATAACTGGTCTATTAGAGAAGTTATAAACTCTAATCTCTATCACCTCCCTGATAATATTCTAAATGTCATTGAAAAAAACAATTTCTCATGCATAAATGATTTCTACATTTTGGATCCTTCCTAAAATGGTATGCTTAACTCAGAAAATATATATAATAATTATTTTTTCAACTCTGAATGTGATTATCGTTGGATTCAATATTTAAACAACATGTGGATAAAGACTTAAAGATTTAATTTCATATAGAGACATCCTCATAGCAGAGTTACAATATAGATTTTCCTTTAATCTTTAAGAATATAGCTCTTCCCTAAGTGAAAAATCTGTAATCAACACATAGAATATACTAAGCACTTATTTTTTGTACTAGTACGTCTACTCTTTGGAACTATGTTCTTGATACTTTGGACTATATGTGGTTGATTCTAGAATCCATCAAGACACAACTAAATAAATGTGCATAAATGGAATGCTCTCAGCAAATAAAGAACCTCTTCCTAGCTGTAGTTTTTGAGCTCCACCATGTTATCTGTTATGATTGGAAAGCTATTATTCATAAGGATTAATCACTCAGTCAAAATTGAGGTCAGATGTAGAACCTCATTTCCATACATGATGCTTCTTGGATGCAAATGGTAAATTTCCACAACACTATACATGACTATGAAATATTGCGATGTCTACTGATTAAAGGCAATTTATGTCATCCTCTTACACTCTAGGGGTGTTCTAGAGATCTCCTCTTACTATATTGATAAAAATTAATATTGATGGAACCTCCAAAGGCAATAGGATCACAGCGGGGTGTGGTTCTATCTCTAGGAATCACCTCTGTCAGATCCTTGGATGTTTCATAGGTATATGTGGCATTTCTACCTCCATTGAAGCTGAGATTATAATTTTAATACATGCTATCACCATATCCAATCTCCTCAATTAGAACAACCTTTGGATTGAAAGTAACTTGATGACCATTATTCAAGAGGTTTGGAATAGCATAACACATCATTTTTGGGAAAATATAATCTATTGGATGGATTGAACCTATTCAATTACTGATGTCAACTATATCAACAAACATGATTTTCAAAAAGGAAATGTTATTAAAGATGGCTTGGACAAAATTGGAGTAAATCAAGACATCAACTGGTTCTAAGACCACCCCACTAATCTTATTTCCTTACATGAAATATATTTTAATATGATCATGTATTTTATACTCATATAAACATTCTTTTGATAATAATTGTGCTTATTTTTTTGGGCCAAGATATAATCTTTTAAAAAATAAAATGGGACGATAACAATTAATATGTTCCGTATTTTATGATAATTTTGTTTGGATAATGATATGTTGGATATGATTATGTAAATAGGAAAGTACCATTTAACATGGAACCAATTAAGACTCATTGTAAATTGGTTGTGATATCACTGATGAGGGTATTCTCATGTTTGGAATGTGAAAAAAAATTATAATTTTTGATATATGGGAGACTAATGTTATATTGATTTCATGAAATTCTTTCAAAAATAATGGATTATCATCTTTTTGATGGGTTATTATGTTATCTATTTATGAAATTATTACCATAAACTTTGAATGGTGTTAGTGAGATAAAAGTATTATCACCCCACATGAGAATTAATCCATACTGGATAAATTGTTCTAATAAAATTATATAGATTAACACTGATGACAAATAGGTTGGAATATCCTGGAACTATTTTTATATTAGTATAATAGGAATGAAAAATTATTGTTCTTAATTTTGGAGAAATATGAGATGCAGATCACACAAAAAAGGATGATGTTTTCCCAAAATCAAGAATGTATATCTTTTTATGAAAATTATTCATCATTATGAAAAAGGATCGTGAAACCTAAAATTTTATCCTAGTACCTTTGATTCCAATGAATCACTTGGTCCTATAGTTCATCATATTTTTATGGATTTGTGATTGTAAAGATTCTCCTGAACTTTTTCTCTGTCACTCCCCATCAGAACATAATTGATATATTTCCCTTCCAAATCCACGTATTCACTATCCACCTATATTCTCATACGTAGAATGCTATTTATGAGTTACATTTGGTTATCATTACAGTTCCTTCTTTCTTTTTAATATGTTTTTTTGTATACATTTTTATAATATCGGTTTCTATGAAAGTAACATTCAATTAATAATCCTTCTATAACATTGATTAATTTTATGGGAGAAATACCATTTAACGGGGTAGAATATAACACCATAAAATTTTGTGGAATATTTTTTATAATTAATTTTAAATTTTTAATATTTATAATTTCATAAAAAACTCAAAATAGTTTTTTTATTTATTAAATCAGTATGTTAGAACATTTTTATATGCTGCACAATGGTATGATTCTGCTTCATGGAATACCGAGGTTATCTTGCGTTACACACAATGACATTCCCCAATGACTTACATAACATGGAAGGCCGAGTGTTAATAACATTAAATGAAATATTGTTTTTAAAATTAATTCTTGAGACCGCTATAAATATTATATATAAAAAGTCCATTTTTTATTTAGAATATCTAAATTATCTGAGGTTATATTTTTGTTATTTTTTCGAGAAGATTAATTTTTTGATTAATAGTGAACAAATATATTATTTTTGTCAAAACATCCATTTCTTTTACAAAATAATTTTTATTAATTTATATATTATTTTTTCCTCTGAAGTCATAATGGATCAATTAGAAATATATTAACCAAAATATAGGTCCTTGGAAAATTTTTGGTATTGAAATCGGTTATAAAAATATATTGACATTTTGAATGTTTTTACTTTAAAATCCCACTATCTTTCCATATCTGTCTGATTATCATTAATCATAATCAATCCACTTATGTTATTTGAATATTGAAAAAATGGACAAACACAATTTTAATCAGTATGATATTTGTAGTCTAATAAAATCACATGAAATTTTCACCAAATAGATTTGTGAAGGTGATTAATATTAATAAAATTAATTATTTTAAAACTAATCTTAATTAGGGACTAAGAATTAAACTTAATGTCAAAAATGACCTACAATAGGTACAAAATATATTAGTTTTCCATATTTTTTCTATACCCCTTAAGGGTTCAAATATTATGAGTTAGTGTGATATTATGCATTAGAAATTTTTTATTTTATATGTTATGTAAGGAAAATAGACAAAAAGGGAAATTTCCTCACCATTATCATTTATATAACACATATATATGAACAAAAACACATTTTCAGTTAAACATATCCTTCGAAAAAGTAAATTAGTTAATTTTATCATAATGACTTATCAATATTTTTTAAAGATGATTTATCTACATAAAATGCATAAGGAATTTTAATGTAGAGATTATTTACTGATTAGTTAACTAAAATAAATGATAATGTAAATAAAAAATTGATATTAATTGGTTTAAATATTAAAATTAATTATATTTTATATTAATATGTCATTATAAAAATATATGAGTATAATATATTTTCATTTAAATATTGTTTTTCTATTTAATAAATAAAACATAAATACATAATATCAAATTTTATAATAATATTATTTTATAATAAATGATATTTTATTAAATGATATAAAATTAAAAAAACCTACTAAAATGTTCTGTCATGGGATCTATCAAATGATGTATGATTTATGGGTACTTAGATGTAGTAGAGTGGTTGACCAAGGTTCTCCCTCAAAGAGACTGTAATTTAAAAAAATAATTGAATTTTGAAAATATTGATAAATAAATAAATAAATTATCAGTATGGGTGGTTTTTAATTATATAAAATAATAATAATAAGTATTCTGGAAAAATATTGTAATTTTTTTAAATGAAATTTGATTAATAAAACAAATGAGTAGATTTTTTTAGAAAATTATTTTAAAAAGTGTAATTACTTTTATTATTCCTCTTCACATACTTATTAATTATTATTATTTAAATTAAAATTCTAATTAATTGTGATAACTTAATATGTTAACCCTCGAACCCTATCATAAATAAATAAAGTAAAAGATGAAATAAATTAAAACCTATGCATGCTTCGGAACATGAAATCATAGAACTCTATTTTGATTGATATTATACGGATAGATTATGGAAAACAGCTATTTATGGAAAATATCCTCAGTAGAAGTGAGGAAGAATTGAGTTTAGGGATTATATATGATTTCTACAAATTGATCACATATGAATTTTTTTACCAATTCATTTCACGCTCTCACAATTGACAAATTAATTCACTTCGAATGTTTTGAGTACGTTTTTCCATTTAATTCTTATTTTCATTTAATTTAAAAATAAATAAATGCATAAATCATTATATGTGAATTTCATTAGCTCATTAATTTAAAGTAATTATGTTAGTAATTTTATATGTAGATCGATTACTAATATGAATTACTCTTCCATGAGAGGTATATTCATCATAGAAATGATTTCAATTTTCAAAGGTCGTTGAAATGTTATAAACAAATATTATTTATACAATTTTCATCAATCCCAAAGTGGATAATTAAAGAAAATAAAATTTAACAAAATAGAAGAAAACAGAAAAAATTAATGAAATATAAGAAGAACTAAGATGTTTATTAGTCAAACACGAACATTAAAACATGATAAGGAGATGAAGGATTTGAATAAGGGATCATTGCGTCATGAGATCTACATATCATAAAAGATAGTTCCATAACATCCAAGATGATTATATGACTCCTATGTAACTCATAAATGGAAGCGATTCACTTTTTCGTCAAACTTCTACATGAGGATCCCATGGTTCCCTTTTATAGCAATAATGGGAAGTGGTTTTGGGAACCCAAATATTGAGATAACATTTCTGTCTCATTTTTGGGTTGGTAAAAGACCTTTTCTATACTTTTAAAAAAGATAAAAGTTTATTCTCTCCCTATTTAGTTTAATTTTATAAAATATGGAATCTATTGAGTGACTACATCATTAGAGATAACCGAATTACAAAACCATACATTTTAATTTGTATAGATTTGGTTTGATAAACAGATCAGTTTGTTTGGGATAATAGATGGATGAATATTTATTGATTTTCTTGATATGAGTTGTATCCCAATGAGAGATTGATCATCTCACAAAATTTAATCCAATTTAGAAGAAAATATTTCTCAAGAAATTAAAAATAGTGAACATTTTTCTTGGGATTCCATGCAGGTTAACCCATTTTCCTATTACATCAACTACCACCCTCCAAATCACCACACTGTATAACTATATCACCAAAATAGGTACAATATCTATATTTATAAGTTATATATATGGAATAATTTAATCAAATGGGATGTGAATTTTTTTAATATATATATAAAATTTAATACAAAACTATTTTAAAATGGTGATGTAAGGGTGATATAAATTAGTGAATTTTGGTGTGATCACACCCCCACAATTACCCTTTTGCACTCCTATTCCAAACCTCATATAATTTGTTCCAAAAAAGATGTCCCCAGATATGAAAGGAAATATTAATCAATCCAATGTATAAAAATAGGCAATGTATGAATCCCATTACGATTCAATATCAATAAATTTTAATGTCATTGTGTCATTAATTGTATCAAATTAAAATCTAGTGATATTTATGACACTACTCATTTAGAAACAAGTTATTGGTCTACCATCACATTAATTATCCATGTGTCTATGTGCAACCCATTTATAGATAATATATCCACCCATTATTTTATTTATTTAGGTTGAGTAAAAAATTCTTCTTACCTATTTTAATTGACCAAAACTATTATACATTCCATTGCAATAAAATTACAAAACCCACTCAAATAAGCATTCCAAAAATCCAAACTACAGGCTCTTGACCTTGATATCCCGACGCGTTATAAATTTCATCACTCCCCATTTTATTAAGAATTTATTTATATAAAATTTTTTGTAATTTAATTTATTGATATTTTTAGAGGGTGTGCAAATTTCATGTTTCAGGCACACAGGAATAGGTCAAGTTGGTAAATTAATGAAATTGATAGGAAGTGAAATGAATCCTTGGATCAACCATTGATATAAGAAGAATTTTTTACTTAACATGAATTTACCTTCAATTTAGTAGGAAAATTTTCACAAGTCACTGTTTTGTGAAAATTTACGTAGAGAAATAGATAACACAATTTACTAGGAATTAATATCACATAGAATGGTGTCAAAAATTTAAAGGACTTATAATAAGACAACCAATCATATCATTTATGAATATCACATTAATAAAAATAAACTCCTAATAATGAAATCTTGACCATTCTTATCGTTCCACAAATGAATTTTGAAAACATTTATTTTATATATATTCCATATCTAAATAAACATGTTACAAGATATATATATATTTTAGTTTTTTTTATTTTTTGTAAATTTAAACAAAAAAAATAATGGAAAAATCAAAAAAACACACAAATGAAAATCCTTAATATCTATCCTAAAATATTTTACACTCCCCCACACACAAAATAAATCATTTTTCTCAATATAAAAATATAATTTAATAAATGGACATAAATATCATAATTTTAAATATGAAAAATATTATAAATGTTGATGGGTTTTGAACAACCTAATACTATTAAGTGATGATGGGGTTATATAGTGTGATGATGTAAACTGCCTGGTTGGGATGCCCTTTAATGTATTTCATAAAACATTTCACATTGAATCTGAATCATCTACTGATGTCTTATTTTTTATCTCCAAATCTGACCATCTAGAGAACATACTACCAGGCATCATCTTTTGTCGTGAACAATAGAGTATGAATTTCTCTCACATATTATACACACATTTATGGATCATTCTATGATGAGACTATATTGATCATTCTTTATAGATGCTTGAGATCTCATACGATTACAATAAAATCATATCATGGTTTTGAATTTCAATCTTCTATTGAATTCTAACATGGGCCATATCAATGTTTCATTTCATTATAGCCGAATAATATTTATTTTTTATTTCAATGGGGAGGTGAAATTATTTCACAAAACACTCTTAAATGGAGATGTAACTATTAAATTATTGTAAGACCTCATATAATCTCATAATTCATCATCCAATAACTTAATCTAGTTCTTCCTTTTCATATTCAATGTCTTCTCCAAAATTAGTTTCAACTCCAGATTTGAAACCTCAGGATGGACATTTTTTGGCGGTGGTATGATGTTGACATTTTTTGTGTCACCCCATACTTCTAAAGCTGGTAATCCAATTTCCAACAGAAAAACCATGTCCACTAAACACTATTGATAGACTTTGGAACTCCAAACCTGTAAAACAAATCTTTTCCTTGACAAAATTGACTGCAAACAAAGAATGATAAGTCCTAGCTGCCTTATCCTCCATCAATTTGATAACATAATCCTTAGAAACCAAAATATAAAAAAAAATGAACAAGGAAAATTAACCATAAAATCAATTCCCCAAATATAAAAAATATCATCAAATATTGTTGTTTTTTGTGGGTATTGTGTCACTTAGATGTTTTCCCTGGGTTTTGGAAATGAGATAATGACATAAAAATCACATGGTCATCATGGAATATTCATCGAATATATAATAAAATATATACTAGTTTCCTATATTTTTGTTGGTGTCCAAATATTCCTCTCCATGTATGTTTATGGAAGAAATGAAGACCCTACTCAAACTCATTATCTGGAACACACCTGCTAATAACATGATCACTACCCATGTTATAGAGGTATGTATCTTCCGAAACATAAAACATATTCTCAGTATATAATTTTTGGAGTTTTTTTTCATTACATTGACATAAATACTTGGGGAATCATTATAGTTAACTAAATCAGCAAACCAAGGATGTGTAGCAGATAGTGAATAATGATGATCATCAGGGAATGTTTCCTAGAGTGGTACCTCATCCCAGGTGTTGTTCTATGTTGTGTAGGTAATCATACTCATGTTTTCCACCAACTAGTTTTTTGACCCCTTATTGTCCTTTATCTAAATAAAATATTCTTTAATAAAGATCATCCATTGAATAAGTTTATGATTTGCATATTTCTTCTTCAAAATGTACCTATTATTATCATGGTTTGGAAAAATAACTACTTTATAGACAAATAAATAAAAATGGAATTTATATAAAGAAAATATTATATAAAGAAACATCATTTATATGTTTTTTTAGTTTTATTGGGATGAATTCATTTTTCTTGCATCATATTAAATCACATGTGAATGTCTCTCTACCCTCTATTATATGAAAACTCCAACTGTGATGTTTGAAATGTCACATAAAAATTTGAAATAATTATCAAACCATATGGGTTTTATTATTGGTGGAGTTCTCAGATGAATCATTATCTCATAAAATGATACCCTACATGAATCATAAAAATTGATTTCAAAATCCATTTAAATAAATCATGATAAGGGTCGAGCGATCTTATTGATATCTCAGATGAAGTGTCGATAAAAGCCTGAATACCCATAGAATGATCTAACATCATGCACACCTGAAATATATGTTAATGATTAAATAATATCTAACATAGTTCTATCAACCTATATTTTCTGTTTTCACACAACATTCACTAATACAATTCTATGCTCTTCCATGAAATGATGATGTTCAATGTTCAAAATAAAGTTCTTCTTAATAGGTGATTCAACACCATTCCCCAAATAATTGTACATTACTCAAATGATGATATATACACTATAAAATCACAGAAAAATATATTCATGATGGACATAATGAAATCTCAAAAAATAATCACCATGCATATATGGAAAATACCTAGGGAATTTCATAGTCCATATGGAATTCTTCAGTAATAAAATGTACCTATTGGACAAGTGAATGTTGTCTTCTCTTGATTCTATCAATGAATAGGAAAATGAAAAATATCCATAAAATCCATACAAGATATAATACTATGTCTTCCTAGCTAATATTTAAAGCATTTTTTTAAAAAATGGGAGGGGAAATTGTACTTTTTGTGGATTCATTTAATTTCTGATAATCAAAACACATTATACAACTTTTTATCATCCTAATTGGAACTATCTCTTCTCTATCATTTCTATCAAGTGTAACACAACTTTTCATAGGCACTACTAGAATAGGAATTACACAAATTGCATCTAAAATGAGAGAAATTATACATGCTTTAATAAATTTTTCAACTTTTTATTAACAACTACTATACGGTTGGATTGAATCTGCAATTTTGTAGACTAAATAGTTTATCCCCATCCCACAAAAGAATCCTACGTATGTAAATAGAGGGGATAATACCTATCATTTCAGTCAATTTCCACACTATTTCCTTAATGTTCTGCATCAAAATATTCAAAAGTTTATTTATTCATGGTCAAAGGGGATATTGGTAACAATGATAATATAATTTTTCACCACATAACAACATTGAGTATTTGAGAATGGGGGGAAATGGCTTCAGTTCCTAGGAAAGGTTGTATAATATGGATGGATACATTGATGGAACTAAAATAATTGCAAAATAAACCTCATTACCATAATAAATATAATCAAAATCAAAGAATTATGTCTCAAATCCACTAGAATACTCAACCGCTAAGTCATAATCAGAATAAACATGATCAGTATATGTTTATGAATCCATTTAAAAATAAATTATAAGAGATGTTAGTTCATTAGAAATAGGTTTTTATGTTCACTTAGATATTAAACATAAACCAATACTCATAATCTCTCTAAAAATAGGATAATAAAAATCTATGGGGTTTTTACATGTTGGTTCAAAATGGGAGACAACAAATGTAAAATGGTATTATGAGGGGTTCTCCATAGAGTACATAACTTTTAATGTCATAAATTAATCTCCAAAATAATTGTAAAATGTCCCCTCATGGAAATTTATGAAAATTATTGATGAATCTAGGAAGGTCCCACTGAAGATAAAGGGGTCATGATATTTTTCCTAATCATTATCAATGTAAATTCTGGTAGAAATTTATAGGACATGTAATTTCCAATATCCAAATAAGTACACCCTCATGGTCTCCCACTGTATATTCCATAACTATACTCACCAACTCCACCAATAATATCTTCATATTTTACTCACCTACCAACAAATAAGATAATACATAGTGAGGTATCACGTATATGGAAGCTAACAAATCATAAAAAGAATCAAAATATGTAATGCCTCTATGGTTCATTGGATGGAGAATGTCCCCAAATACTTCTACTTTATTGGAATAGTTTGAGTTGTTGTAATGAGTTTTGACACATTCATTCCAAGATTGATCCTTTCATTTTCATTTATCCCTCGTTGATTAATACAGATTTCTATTAATAATTTTTCATACCTTGTGATTTTCAAACATGATTCTTGTAGAGGGATCTAGATCTCAATACACATGAATGTGTTCATGCCTCTTTTTCCATCACCTTTTTAGTAATATTTTTTTGAAGAAAATATTTTGAGAAGGGGATTCATATTAACATCACCAATTTCTTCAAATTTGTACATCTCCTTTGTATACCCATCTTCTAGTTTTTAATGGGGCTTCTTTGGAGTTGAGTTGAATCCCAATGGAACAATAGGTGTAGATGTATCAATTTTTTACATCCAACATCTCTATGTTATTTAACTATCATTACTCTACATATTTCGAGTAGTTTGGGAAGGTTTAATTAAAGATTTATTACTTACCAATTCGTGGAGGATAGAGGTAGTTTGACTCATTTGTGTCTTCAATTCTCTGAACTCTAAAACATGTCTCCTTATATTTTTCTGTTGATTAAGAACAATTTGTTAAAATATATCATAAGTTTTATAATCTACCTTGTGTTGGGGATAAACTTTTAGTTTACATTTTGATTCTTGAGCTTTAAATATCATTTAGGGTTGTTGGGAACCCTATAAGAAAGTACGAGGCTTCTAGATATTTTATTGAAAATCGGGTCTTTTTAGTTTTCTAGAGCCATACATCATGTATGGTTGATACTCCCAACCATATTTGAATGTTGGTCAAAGGTAACCAAACATATTTTTAATATGTGGTTGTTTTTTCAGCTGATATGGTCTCATAGAGAATAATTTTCACAAAATTCCATCTCTTAGAGTTAGTGGAAACTAACCATTGGGTGGTATATTTTAGTGAAAATTCCACATGTTCTCATTGGTGAGTGTAGGAATGTATTTTGATCCAAATAAACCTTTCCAACCATTCAGGTAAATTATTCTTAAATGGAATCAGTAAAATTAATGTCAAGAGAATATGGATATACCTGATGTACTCTGATAACATGTGGTGTACTTCAATTGCCAAATTTTTTGGAGTTTTGCACGATCTTGTCGATCAATGCACATGAAACAACTTGTGGATTTTTGAAAAATGGCCCTTAAGATGTGACATCAACTATAATCCTCTAAATAGGTTAGATTCATTCATAGAAGTATAAATTTTGTACATTCTCACTAATTTTGTGATGTGGTTAGCCTTTGCATAACTGCTTCAATATCTCCATGTACTCGTAATGTTACACCACTTGTTCATGTTTAATTACTGAGATATCCATTTGAATTGAAGTGTTCCCCGATACTAGAGAAACTCTATATAATAAAAGACTTTTCAAATCCTTCCCACATGTTACATATTTAGGTTGTAAATAATGTATCCAATCCTTCATAGTTTAGTCATGTGAAAATTTAAATTCGCTTAGTTTAATATGATATTTCGATACATTTATTATTCTGGGGCTGATAAAGAAACATTAAATTATTTTAAATTATTTTTTGGATCCTCCCCTGATAGGAAATGAAATTTAAAATATGGTCTGTTAATATATATTTTACTTCAATGTCTGATACAGGATTAGTGTATGCAATACAATTTGGTTAATAGTTAATATCATGAGCATCCAATTATGGAATGGTTAGATTATGTTTTTTATTATTGTTTTCTGCCATTGGTTCTTGTTTTAGGATAGATTTATATATTTTACCAGTTTATGTGATCCCAAATTTGAGGAATTGTCTAACTAGTTGAATGTGAAACTTTTGATAGACTAAGACAATATGATTCGAGCCCTGAGGATGTGCTCAGTCTTAGGGTAAAGATTAAAGATATCCTCAGGATTACATTGTCTCATTAATCAATGAATAATGAATTCAATATTAGTGTACCATAATAAAAATAATAATTTTGATATTGTTTCCAAATAAATAGAATTATAAAAAATAAAAATTGAGAACTGGTAAAGAAGAAATAAAGAATATAAGAAAAGAATAAAATGAATTTGAAAAATTTCCACTAAATGGTCAAATAAATTACTTTTCTCGACAAAAATAGTTCCCATTTTATTGGTGGTGTCATGGAAGGTTTCAAATGATGTGTGATTTTTGGGTATTTATGTGTAGTACAGTGTATAACCAAGGTCGTCTCTAAGAGAGATATTAATAAAATCAACATATTAATGCTATTATTAAAATAAATATAAACTAAATAAATAAAATATATGTAGGGGGTTTATGTTAATAAAATAAAAAGAACTAGTATTTTTTATTAATATTTTATTTTATTTTTGCTTTTGAAATGAAATTTGAATAATAAAACAGAACGATTAGTTTCTTTTTTAGAAAACTATTTTAAAAATGTAAAACTAATCAGAATATTCCCTTCAATTAATTAATAATCAGTATAATTTAAATTAAATTACACTTAATTATTATCCATTTTTTGGTTAACCCCTTATAACTATAATAATTAACTAAACCACAATGATCAAATTAAATAAACAGTATACTTTCCTCAGAACATGAAATCATAGTGCCTTTCATTGATTGATGTTCTATGGATTGATTATGGTCAATAGTAAATTAGAGAAAATATCCAATCTATGATTTAGTATGAAATGATTTTTGAGATTATATTTGAACTCTACAAATTTATACCTCGTGGTTTGGTTATACCGATTATGTTCATGCTCTCACAATTCAAAGAATACTCGACCTCAAAGGTATTGTGTAAGGTTTTAAATCGCTGTTGGAGTTTTATTTAATTTAATAAATATGAATTCATAAATTATAGTACATGAATTAATTTATCTCATATATTCAAAATAATTATTTTAATATGGTTATAGCTATATTGGTTACAAAGGATAATTACTATTCCCTAGGTGGTGTAGTCAATGTTGAAATTTTGTTCATTTGCTAATGTTTTCATTTGTAATGTTATTTGAATGGGTATAACCAAATCATGTTTATAATCGTGATATAAAAATGAAAATATAAAATTATTTTAGAATATAATTTAAAAAATAGAAGAAAATATAATAAAAAGAGTAAATAGAATAGGAGATATGAAGTTTCTTACGACCAAAAAAAATAAAATAATGAAAGGATATGAAGGGTTTGAAGATAGGATCCTTTCTTCAAGATATCTCCCTATGAGTATAGGAAGGTCCAAAACCTCCAAGATAATGAAAAGACATGTATAGAACTCATAAATTGTAGCACTTATTTCCTTGGTCGAACTGCCATGTGAGTTTCTCATGGTTCCCTTTTATAGCCAAAATATGAAGTGGTTTTGGGAACCCATATTTTGATATACGATCTAGGTCTTATATTTCCGTTGGTTAATGGCCTTACCTCAACATTAAAAAAATATAAATTTTTTTTCCAACATATTTAATGTCTCCATGTTCAATATTTTGGCTAGGGTAAGAATACATCACAATATATGGCTGATTTACAGAACCCAACCTTCGACTTTTAATGATTTGGTTCGATGTAAAGATCAACTCAGTTGTGCCACAAAATGGAAACATTAGGCTTGGGTGTCTTGATTTGAGTTGTAAAACACTGACTTATGGATCATTTATTTACTTTACATCCAATTTTGATGCATCTATTTCTTAGGATAGGAAAAAATAGTGGACATTTTTCCTTTAGATTCCATATATTTTGGTCCATCTTCCTTCTCAACAAGATTCAACCCTCCGAATCACCTACTTCTACAATGAAATAACCAGAACAAGTATAATTTCACATTTAAATAGTTATTAATTTTTCATAATTGAATCAAATTTTATTAGCAAATATTTTTTATATTTTTTATATTCAATAAAAAACTAATATTAAATAGTGATGTAAGGGAGAAATGATGTAGTAAATCTTGGTACGATCACTCAGCTTCATCATTGTTATTTTTAGTTATTATTAAATATAAAATATTTACCAATAATAGACCAATTAATATTTTATAATTATCATTTTTACCCATAGATAGTAAAAATATTGTTCACATTTTCATAGATAAATCAATGCTTTTTGTGCTAAAAGTGATTGTTTTAAACATCATTTCCAACACACATTTTTTTATATAATGTAAAATAGATAACATAATTATAATAGAATGGCTATATTTTTTATAATAAACATCACATTAATATATATATAATCGATAAATTACATATTTTATAATAATATGAACATTAACAAATACCCTAATGATAAAATTAGGGAAACATTGATGTTAAGGAACAAAATTATCGAAATGATATTAATTTTGAATGATTTAGATCTATATCGACCATAATTCACCTTCACTCTATTATTTTTCCATTTTGATGCATGTTAATTACGGTAATACCCCAATTATTCTATAAATTTTCATATTTACAAGAGTGTCACCCCTAATCCACTATAAAAAACCCTCGTATCCTCCCACTTCCTCACACCTCTCAGTAAACTTTTGACTAACCAAGATCATACAAAATAGTTTATAAAAATCCCTAACCCTTCCTTGAATCCACAGCTCATGCATAAATCCATCCATTTAATACCATTTGTATAAACCAACATAGCTTATCCCAATAAGAGGTAACATTCTTCCTTGTGCTCTTTGGTATAATTTATTTATCCACTCATCCAATAATCTATATTCCATGATTATATAACAACAATAACATCCTATATATACATATATGTAATTATATTAAGGATTCAAATTACACATTATCATAATTAAATCTAATAGGTAACAAACATACAATTCATGTGTATGGAGAATTACCACCCCATGAAATGACAGTGTTTGTTTTTTCCATTACCACTATTCAGGTTAGAAATTATGATGGATAGACTACTCATAACTAAAATATAATATATTTACTATGTCTTTATTCTCATTTAATTTTTTTATAACAAATATCTATATGAATGTTTCCATTTATGATGATTGTATCACTAAGAGGGGGGGGGGGGGGTATGAAGCAGCGATAATTTTTCATTTATTTTTTCTTGAAACAAACTTTGCCTCCTATTAAGGATTCAATTTCCTTCTAAAAACAATTCAACCACACATCCAAAGGAATACAAGTATTTATATGTTTCACTATTTAATAAGAATATCTACTCCCTCGGTATGGCCTAGAAATGATCCAATACCATTTAATTCACAAGAAATAAATATATAGATTACTATGAGTTGGTTGTACCATTACACTCATGTAGGACAATTTAAATTATTCTAATAGTGTGTTTCATACACATAACAAAAATAATGTAATAAAATGTTTATGTAAAAACTCATGTTTAATGTGCTACTTTTAAATTTCTGAAATTTAGTCAATTGAAATTAAATCCAGCACATTATTACCAAGAAGAAGGTAAGAAATTCTTGGAATTTGTTATATTAAAATTAGTCTGATTTTCTTGGGAATGATTTTCCCAGTCTGATTCCTGCGAATAGGATTCTCCATAAATACTATTCATTAGTCCAATTTTATTTCACAATTCAACAAAAAAATAAATTTATAAAACATCAATTCATGATATTGATAAACATAGTATGATTCCCCGTTAGTTTGGGAACCAGAATATGGAAATAATGATGCTAATAAATCTCCCCTGATTTTATGATCAGCTGAATAAAATTAACAATATGAATAAATTAATAAACTAAATATTAAAATCACAATTTATGATTATCTACTGGATACAACATTTTGATATTGTCTCATATCCTATATCATCATCCCATCAGAACGTCTTCAACAATGATCAATATTGTATCTTCATTCTCTCATTGAATCATTTGAGCATCCCTATCTACTACATTGAATAATACAAGCAGTCAAAAAGTACAATGTTCTTATCTTTTTATAGGTGATCCTTGAATTGATTTGAAATAAATCCAATAAAAAACATTCCCTCTTTAAAAAATTCAATCAAATTTCAATTTCCCCAAAAATCTCGGTATGTACATTTTACATTCCCAATTCTTCACGAATCATCTTTATTCTTATAAAGTATTCACCTCCTTCTTTTGTCCTTCATTTCATTTGTCAGTGCGATTTCACTTCATATGTCTGATTTTTTGTAATCATTTTCTTTAATACAAAACTATATAAAAATTATTTTAATGTGTATGAACAAAATGAATCGACATCTAAAAACCAAATATGACCATTAATTTAACTGTATATATACCCATTGATATTTCTTCCAGAAAACACCTCCATATCTCCTGATCCACTTGAGATAAAAAAACATCGTCTTCTCCTATTATCTTGAACCACATAAAAAATTAATCTCCCATCATCATGTCAATAATCCTTTAATCTCAACATGAGTATGATTGTTCAGAGTACGATTTTCTGAGTATGATTGTCCTGGGAAAAAACATTTATCAATACAATATTTTTTGGGTATGATCATTTTCTTTCTGAGCCTGTGTATGCTCATCTTGGGTATGAAAATCTTTATATGCTTCATAAGTATGATTAGATTCTATAGTGAATCTGAACCATCTCTTACTCCTCTTCCATTCGGATACGATAAATCTAGGTAAGATTCCTTTTCAATCAGAAGCATCACTTAATTATCATCTACCTATATCCGATCATTTAGAAAATAATCAGCATTATCTCTATTTTCACATCCTTCCGACAAGATTATATCACATGTTCTCCAATAAAATTATGATTGGTATGAAATATGAATTAGAAAATCCCCATCATATATAATGTAATCATATGTATAATGATCCTAATTCTCCTTCAAAATATCCAATTATTTCATATTATATTTAGAGTGAATTTAATGACCATTTACCCCTAGGATGATACATTCTCTATGAAACTGATTCTATTATTTCAAAAAACGATGAATTCTTCACTATGATCGTTTCCCATACATAACCCATGGTGAGTATGATCAAAGCCACTTCTTCTAGAAAATATTATCATTATTACGATTGACAATAGTGATTTCTATTTTATAGAAAAGAATGGTCTGTACGATATACACAAAATAAAAAGTAATGTGATTTCTTTCATCAAATGAATTCTTAGAAAACAAATTATAATAACCTTATTTAAACATCTTGGTCTAAAGAATATTCCTCTTAAGATTTTTTTTCAAACATGTTTTCTAAATCACTAAACATTATATCATTAAGAAATAAATTACCAATGAAAAATTCTAAGCCTACATGAGCTAACACATTATAGGAAAAAAATCATTGACAGTAATATATAGCTTTACAAAATATGTTATTTTGAAAAACACTTCCTTTTTTCAATCATTAGCTCTTCCTCAACCAAATATTTTATTCATACTTATAGGAATACAAAAAAAGTATTTTTCTACAACCACAATAAGAAATAGTTTGAATAGTCCACTAAAAAATATTGTTGAGTTCACAGATTACCCATAACTCCTTCTTTTAACATGCATAAATTGGATAGATTTATGAATTAATTAAATTTTCCCCATAAAGAAACTATCCAATGATATGACATGGGAGGGAACATAAACACATACTTCATTCATGAATATCAATATGTTAGACACCCATGTTCATCCTAAATTTAGAAAATGATTCCTTTAGTAAAGGTTTTGTTAATATGTTAGGAATGAATTTTGATGTTAGAACATATAACAGTTTCAATTCATTCTTCTCCACATTCTCCTTGATTAAATGAAATTTAATATCAATATGTTTTGAATTGTAATTATTAATAGGATTACTAGTAATATTGATTATAATATAATTATCACAACCAAAGTGAAAAGGTAACTTCTCTTAAAAAATTATATCTTTAAATTGAAATTTCATCAATATAAGATGAGTGGTGGATAGAGTTGTAGCAACATACTAAGGATCAATCGTAATGAGTGTTTCTAAATTCGGTTTCATTGAATTCCAACAAACACAATTCATTCCCATAAAGAATACTCCCCCATATTTGGATTTTTGATAATCAACATTTCCTCCCCATCCAACATCAGAATACCCAAAAAAATCAACACTATTTCTGTTGGAATAGTTGATTCCAAATTCATTTGTTAATTTTATGTATCTAATATTTCTTTTTCAAGACATTTTGTTTTATTATTTTGGTGCACTCTAAAATCTTGAACATAATGTAACAACATAAACAGTGCAGGGTCTTGAGGTTGTTAAATACAACCGACTTCCAATAACCTTCTGATACTCTTTTGGATCAACTTTATTTCCTTCTCCATCATTGCATAAGTTGTTTCCCACTATAATATGAATGGAAACATGTTTTGATTAATCCACACCGAAATTATTGAGAATTTATATGGCATACTTCTCATGAGAATGAAAGATGTAGTTCTTCATTCGTAGGATTTATAAATGAAGAAAGTATTTTGTTTCCCCCAGAATGGAAATTTCAAATTCCTTCTTAATTTCATCATCATTTTACCCAATCCCTTTAATCATTTCTAGCAGAAATAATATCATCATTATAAAAAATTACAATGTGGGAATGCTCTTCACATTCTCTGTTATAAGGATTTTTATCTTCTCTTCCTTTCTTAAAACTCGTTTTCTTATTCATGTATCCAACAAGGAATACAATTCCCATGGAACTTGTTTAATCCTATAAAATGTTTTATATAATCTACACATATAACATTCATTTTATCCAAATACAATGCTACTTGTTTTTTTAATATGGACTTCCACAAGATGATCACCATTAAAAAATATGGATTTAACATCCCTTTGGAAGATCATATGGGCTCATTTTGTAGAAATAACATGAAATATTCTTATTCTTTCATGTCCTTCCACCAATGAAAATGATTCGTCAATCTCAATACCATCAATTTGAGAATAACCTTTAAATTCCAATCTTTCTTTGAATCTTATCCCATCAGCTTATCTATTCAGTTAATTGTGGAAAACCCATCTTTCGTCAATAATGGAATTGTTATCCTACTGTTGTATGAGTTCCCATGTATCATACTATTCAATTAAATATAAATATTCATTCCTACCCTGTACCCATTCCGTATTATCAAAAGGTTCTTTCAAATCATTCGGTAACACTTTTGAAAACAGAGAAGTATGTTTAATTGAATTGGTTGTTAGTCTTATTTGAACCTTATTATGTTGATCACCAATAATGTTATGAGTCCCAACATTTATCCTCATCCTAGGATGAGATTTCTGATTGACTTATTCATCACTTGATATATCTATGTCTAATTCTTCTTTTTGATAATGATTATAAATTTTTATATCCTTATCAAAAAAAAATTCTTCACATTATTCAACATCCTTGCCTACTTGAGCATGTTTTTCTTTATCAGATCCCTTGATCATGTTCATATCAACTGAATTAGAAATTATTCATGTAACATTGTTCAAAATTTTATCCTCTTCCATTGGGATAATTTCAAAGAAAGATTCTATCTTTACCTTTTTCTCGAACCTTGAATAGTTCCAGCTTTAGTTTTTATAACATATGGACATCCAACAACTATATAGTGATTCAAACCTGGTGTTTTGTCATAAAATATTTCATATGGTGTCACACCTAATTAATGTTTATAGTTTCAATGGTTTTGAATATAATAATATGTAATCATTAATTTCCTCCAAATGTAATGGGAAATACAATGCCGAAGATACATTTTAATTATGATTTCCACCAAACTCCTGTTGTTTATTTTTGATACCCCATTGTTTGGGGGAGTATATAAGTAACTATAATTTTGATGAACTCCATTCTTCTAATGATATTCTATAAAAAAATATGCTTCTATATTCACTATCATTATATGTTCACAACTCATTCACTGAATACTCACATTTTATATCATATTTACTTGGAATACTTTTAAACACATTCAAATAATTTAATTTGTGTTTCATGTAAATAAAAGATGTAATAAGAATAAATCATCAATGAATGTAGTTAAGTACCTATCTAATTTTGATTATTTTTTCCTCACTGGACAACAAATATCAGAATGTGTCAACTCTAATGGTTTTCCTGAACAAATCTCAACTTTCTGATGAATATAATTTGTAATCATTCATTTGTAGAAGATGATACAACACCAACCTATTCTTCTTGGAAAATTAGTAATGTCTCAAAAAATCTCTTTTAAATATCTTTCACTTGTTTCTTTGACACATGTGTCCTATCATTTTATTCAATAATTGATTATCTTACAACATGATCACATAACAATATTTTTGTTTTTCACCGACCTGAAACAATTTCCCTTCAGTACATTGTCCTCTAATATAAACCATCCTATAATCATCACACATTACAAAAATTCCATATATCATGAAGATAAATTTTTTACCCTCATCAATAAATTGGGAAACACTTAGAAAAATATTTTTCAGCCAATCAACAAAAAATGTTTTATTTGATGTCATCATTTATTTTCCAATAATCATTGATCCAACACAATAGATTTCCAGGGATTCAACATTGAAAAATGTCATTGATCCTTCATTAAATTATTTCTCAATCCTAAAAAAATTTAATTCTCTTATCATGCTATATGAACACCAAATATCATGTATTCATGGTTTTTCTCCCTTTAATACATTCAACGTTGTTTCAACAACAAGTGCCTTTCCCCTTTCTTTTCATTCTTCACTTATGGATTGTGTGTCTTGCTAAGAATCTTTTGTTGTACCATTAAAAATAATTATTCTTTTTCAAGGTTTCCAAGATGATCTCATATTTTAAAAATTATTTCTAGGCATAATAAAATATATTCATTATTCATTCCACTCTTTTCATACATTTTCACAATAACGTTCTCAGTCTTCTTCGTTTGAGGTAATTTACTCCCCCTAAATATTTTCCTTCCATAACCTATAGAATAATAACAATGATGTTGGTTGAACCAATAAATAAATGTTTTGTATCCACCCCCCCCCCGCCACCCCATAATACAAGCATTATAAAAAATGAGTATTTACATCTACATCTTCCATAATAACGAGAATAGTGAATATGTTTCTCAGTCACCCTTTTGTCATTATTTTCTGTCTTAAGACAATCAGATATATTTTAAAATTATTTGGATCTAATTAAAATATTTTCGTACTCAAAATGTTTTGTAACATATCAATTATTTATACTGGCCATATGCATAACTTTTTCATCATACATTTTTGTGGAAACAACTCCATTATTATTCTCACACTATGAAGGAAACTTTTTTTTGAACTTTATACAGTTTCTCATTCTGAGAACATTCACCAATGTCAGTGATATAGTTTTTGAAATGTTTAAATTTCAATAAATCTTTAGAATGTTTTTGTTGTACAACATCGAACTATTCTTCATTTTTCATCAACTTCACATCCAAGTGCTCAATACGATTCATTTATTATTCAAGAGATTTATTAAAATCATCAATTTCATTTATCAACGTCACTTTCTCATCATCAAAACATTATTTATTTCTTATTGAATAACATTAATCTTCCAAAACATTGTTCTTCATTTAAATCTTCCTAAACATTATCACAACATCTTTCAATCCAACTTTCAAATTTATTTTATGAGGTTTTTCATCTTCCTCTTCAGAAAAACTAATTATGAATTATTCGTCAATCACAATTGAAATAAAAGTATTCAAAAACCATACTCAACTGATTTATCGGATTCAACATAAACACCTTCTTCTTCAACATCATTCAATTAGAAAAATCCATTTTTGGATTTGAATAAATTTCATTCTTTCCAAATGTAATATAATTTTCCTTTATTACCATGATTACTCCATGATCAAGATGGATTTATTTCTTCCTCTTCACTATCCTCTTATTTCATTCTTTGAGGAAAATTGGCATCAAAGTTCCCAAGGGCTCAACATTCAAAAAAAATTAGGGGAAGATTCCTTTTGTATTTCCTTAAACCCCTTTACACATGTATAGAATACAAGGATAAAATATTATCATGTTTTTACATACCTCATATTAATAATCCTATTCACGAGTATCATCTTCAATGAGAATTTAATTTTCATTTCATTCTATGCATCTATAAATGAAATTTCTCTACCACACTTTTTTATTCTATTTGTAACATTCTCTCTTCTAATTTTATAAGTAATGAGAGTTTTGTGAAAATAATGAAGAAAAAATGATTCAAGATATCATTCCTTTAATGAATAATGATTTGCACTGATCTTATTGAGAAGGATTATCAAAATCTTTACAACCAATATAGAATCATATTAATTTTCACAAATATATCTTATTATACCAATAATTTCATTAACCCTAGTAATGAATTCCCCAATAGATTCGTTCTCACCTGTCTTCAAATCTTCATATTTAAATCTTTAAATTTTTAACACTTCCTTATTAACATTTTTATTTCCTTCATGTATGTTTTTAAGTTTATCCCATAAACCTTTTTTATGGAAACAACATTCACTCTTTAGAATTCCCTTTCTTAATGTTTTGATAATATATAAATCTTATCCCTTCCATCATTGTAATAATTATTCTTATCAACATATATAAGATGATTTTTAAAATTAATTGGATGAAACCCATGTATTATTCTTTCATGAACATCATATGAAATATAAATAAGATATGCCGACATTATATCTCCCAAGATAGGATAATTCACTTCATCAATGACAAGAATAACATTATTTTTCACACAATTCAAATTCCCCCTCAGCAGAGAATTTGTTAAGGGAACCCAAAAACTGATACAAATTCAAATTTCCATGTTAAGATGATTATTTAACAAAGAGGGGATGGGTGAATTAGTGACAATTATTCATTTATGGTTCGTTTAAATAATTTTAGTATCATTTTTAAGATTAAATTCCATGAAGAAAAAAATTCAACCACGCATTATAAGGAACACACGTATTTACATGGTTCACTATTCAATAAGAATAGCTACATGCTTCATATAGTCTAGAAATAATCTGATACCATTCAATACACTAGAAATTAAAAATAATGTTTATAATTAGTAGGATATAAACATACACTTGTGTTTCATTATGTAAACAATTTCAATAGTGAGTGTCTACCCTATTAGTGCAAATAGGTTATAAAATTATTATATAACATCTCATGTTACCTATGCCAGTTTTCTATATCATAAATGTATTCCATTGAAATGAAATTCATCACTTTCTCACCTAGAGGAAGGTAAGAACATCATAAACAATGTTATGTGAAACTTAGTCTGTTTTTCCTGGGTATGATCTTTCAAATCAGAGTCCTCCGAGTACAATTCAATCCAAATAATATTATTTCATTAACATTTTCTTTTAGAATATAATAGAAATAATCGACACCACCTTAATTTTTGAGCCTGATAAACTCATTATGATTCTTCCTCGGTCTAAGAACTAGAATACAAATATCCAAAAAATAATTATTCTACCCCAACACAATGATCAACGAAATATAATTTATTATATGAATACGGTAATCAACTGTATACGATAATAACTAAGTATGATTATCAAATGAATACAACATTGTGATATTGTATCATCTGTTATGACTTTTTATATCAAAACATCTTTAAAAAAATTTCAATATGGTATCTTCATTCCCTCACAAGAATCATAGATCTTCTCTCTCCTCTACAGTGCATAGTAAATGTAGTTAGAAAGTACAATGTACTTATCCTTATATAGTTGAACATCGAATGGCTTTGGCTATCATCCAAAAAAATATCATTCCCACTCACAAAAATTCAAAAAATTTAAATTTCCCCTAAAATATTGTGATTCATTTTGTCTTTTTAAACTCTTATCAAACCACAACGATTCTTCAAAAATCTTGACCTCCTTCTTCGGACATTCATTTAAATTGTTAGTATGATTTGAACACATGATTTTGATTATATGAAACTGATATCTTAAATAAAAATCTCTATACAATTTATATGAATGTGTAAAATGAAATGGATACAACTAATAAATACCAAATACGATGATTTTTTTCACTGTCGAGCTCCCCATTTATTGTACATCCATAAAAAACCATTCTTATTTTCTATTGACTGAATTTTGTTTAAAACATCATCTTATCCTCTTCTCATTACCCACTTAATAAATAACTTTTCCATCAATAATTAAATGAAACATTCATATCATCATGCGCACTATTGTGCGGAGTAGAATATTTTATAATATAATTGTTCGTGGTATGATCATTTCTGAATATGATCATTTATGGGTATGTTCATTTTCATTCTGATTATGAGAATGATCATCCTGGGTACGATACGTTTTCTATGCTTTAGATAGATGACATGATGCTATAATGAATCAACACCATATCCTATTCCATTTCCACCCCGATATGATAAATCTAATTTTTTCTCAATCGATAACATCTAATTCTTATCTTCAACCTAGATATGAGCATTTTGAAAAAAATCACAACTACATCTATTTTTTCATACTTCCAACAATATTGTATCACAATTTCTCCAATAATATTTTGATATTTTTGTAATAATAATCAGAAAATAATCATCATATTTAATTTTCACAGTGATAAAGACTCTGATTCTCCATCAAAACAACAATTTCTTATACAACAAATTTAATTTTGATCTAATGACCATTAACTTATAAAAAGATACATTCTTTATTGGACTAATTCTCTCATTCTACATAATGATCAATTCCCCATTATGATATTTTCCTATACAGAAACCATGTTGAGTCTAATCATAACCACTCATTCCATGAAATCTTCTACTCGTTACAATAGAAAAAGTTGAGATTGATATTTTAGAAAATAGTGGTCACTATGATTTCTTCAATGAGATCCGATTTGTTCAAACATTACATGGAATGTATTAAGGTTGTTTTTAGTGAAAATATGTGATATAAAAAATATCAACTCTACTATAATGATATTATATTAATATATACATATATTTTATTTAAATTATTTATTTCAATATGACTACAATATAGAAATAGAGGTCATTCGTATATACAACATACCCTCTCCATGAACTGTGTATTCCATTTCATAATTATTTATTTTACAGATTTTTATAAATAATTATATAATGGATATATATGATTTCCATATAATTTATTAAATTATATTAGTATGTAAATCCTGATATATGTAATCCAATCAAAAATAATAATTCAAATCATGTAAAAAATGGATATTACTCGAATTGAATCCTTAATATAGAATTATTAATAAGCGAGTTATAAAATGTAATAATAAAATAATATATGGAGTAAGATATTATAATATGGTTATTTAATATATTTATATTAAACATATAATTATTATATATTCCATTTTAATGGCTACTGTGTTATTCAATACATAATGTATGTGGATTTCATCTCACTTTTTCGTTCTATGACATACATTCCATAATTACCATTGACTTATTATTTGTGGAGTATGTACTTCCCTATGACATGTTAAATCAATAATTTAATTTATTTAGTTTTATTAAAATATTTAATTCATTTTATTCTTTCATGTGGATCCTGATTCTAATGGTACTCACAATAGTAAGGGTTTTCTTGTCTCGCTTTTTTTCGTGATCACATGCCATATATACCTAGGATTTATTATTTCTGGTTTTTATAATTCCAATGAATGTATTATATGATTATTGTACAAATATTTATGATAATTTAAATATAAATTTTATGAAATCTATTTCAGAGGGTTTTTTTTAAAAAAGTATCCAAATCAGTAATATAGTTTTGTCTCAATTTTACTTCATTGAGACACATGGAGTATGATGAACCTATATTTTACGATAAGGCGTACATACTCTATTGGATATGTTATATAATTAATTTTCATCCATTAATGATGTGATAGTCTTATTGTAATGTTCTTATCATATGGGTATCAGTAATTAATGTTACCATAATGTTAATAGTCAATTGATACAATCTCATCATTTATCAGGACTGTTTATGATTATCCATCCATTAAGGAAATATTATGATCCATATCTCAATAAAGATCATGAATATTCTTACCATCTTGATATGAATGTTATATCCAAGTATTTATCCATTTTTTCACTATTTGATAATTAATAAGATTAATAAAATTATATTACAAAAATCAAACGTTATTTGTCCTTTTAGTCAGAAATACGTGTTCCTTCTTAACAATGTTTTCAAAAAAAATTAACTATTATTCTATAATGTTCAATTTAAATTTTACCTTTGTAATACATTTAAAAAACATTTATTTAAAGTAATCTTATATTCATTTTCCTATCAAGGGTAAATTCTAAACAATTATGGAGCAAGTGGAATGTTTGGCAGGTACTAACCAACTTGTCATCATGACCTTTATTGCCCTAATATTTTATTTGTATATTTACAAAAATCTTTATTTTAAATAAAATTGTTTCATAAATTTTTTGAAATATTATAACATAAAAATGTTTTTCAATGAAAATGGTTTTAAAAAATTGTTATATGCTAAAATATTTTTAATGGATTTTCAAGGATTCCCTTATATGTTTCCAAAATGTTGTTTTTATGGGAAAAAATCAACGATATCAATGATTATTTTATATGTTTTCAAAGTATTTTTAAAGAGAATGGGTTTTTAAAATTTTTATGTTTTAAATATCACTTTTTAAAGAAGAAACGATATATTCTCCATGAAATGTTTTTAAAATATATTTAAAAATTAACTCCCCTCAAATATGACATTTGTTGGTTTGACTCATGCCTTTTTGGGGTAGTGATTTAATGTATCCATTCAAATTCATTCTTTGAATGTTTTATATTTTGATATCATTATTATTATGAACCATTTCTATTTTAAATGAGTTTTACCATTATATATACTTGTGAAAATCTATTTCTATTTGAAGGGTTATACCATGACAAATTCTTATGAAACTCACATTTTTTCAATGTTTATTATATGATGAAATGATTATGAAACTTATATTTTTTAAAAAGGTTTTGATATGATAAAATTTTAATAATACCCATTTTACTTCATGTGTTATGGTGTAATTTTTAGGATTTTGTGTCACATGAGTGTTTGATTTCATTCTGAGATGGGTGTGACATATACATCTCTATAATGAATTAGGTAATGAAAAATATTGTATGAGATCAAAGGGTACATGGGTTATAGCCCAAGCCCAAAAACATTAAGGTACCTGGGATGTATCCTAATATTTTAAGATATAGTATACATAGGATCCATCCCAATTCTAAAAATAATAGGCCATACAAGTTTTTACCCTATGCGTGAGTTAGGTATGCGAGTTGTAGCCCAAGAATAATATGTTATGAATTCCATTTTATGTATACTTAACATAATATTTTTATGTTTATACCACAATTCAATGTCTTATTACTATTTTTTTCATTCACAAATTATTCTCTTGGTTCCCTTATGTAACATGTCTTATTTTTTTATTATATGATTCATTTTTCTGAAATTTGATATGCAACAAACAATCTTTTATTTTATTGATCTTGATATCATACCCTTATTATCTTAATTATGAATACATATATCCCTTGTTATCTATTTATAATCATTTTAGATCATCCCTTTTTAACTTTCCTCTCTACAAGTTTTTAGGATGTGTAATATTTTTTATTTGTCTATGATGGGTGGTAGTTGAGATAAATCTAGTTGGAGATAATTTAGATCACTTATGTACCAATGGTTATGTCTCTATTTTTCTAAATTTTCATGACTAATATGGTCATTGGGAATATATTTGTATACTGTTTTAAGTATTTAGATTTTTTTTATATTTCAAATTTATGAATAGGAAGGTTTTATATACATTATAATTAACATTTTGAATGTAAAAATAATCAAGGGTGTTCTTTGATTAAGCACATTGTGTAAAAGAAAAAACAATTAATCCATAGAATGGATGGAATGTAAGAATCTATTCCTTGAAAATTGTTTACTTAATGATATATGGATTAGAATGGAAATAAAACTCTATAGTTGATATAATATAAAATTTACTTAATGGACCACTTAAGAGGAAACATTTTCTATATTTTCTTGGTATACACTTATTTTAATTCTCAAACATAATATTAAAATTGAATGATTTTACTCAAGATTGATTCCATGTTTAAAAAGGGATCTCCAAACTCATGATATTATATTTTATAGAAAATTGATTTCTGTGTTGAGATTGAATTTTTCAAAATTTACAAAAACATGGATAATAATAAATCTATTTGGAAATAAATGGGGATGAATTCAGTGAAGAAATATGGTTGTATGAAAACTCGTTTAGCCTATTTTGATATGTGTGGAACTATGAATTCTAGAGAATATATAATGGGACATGGTATGTTTTACTGATGTGGAAATCTTGGAAACATATCAAGTGATTGTAATGAATAAGTTAATATAAATTTTCATGCCTTGAAATAATAGAATCCAATGACATGTTTAATTGTAATGATTTTGGAAATTATTAAAATGTATGTCCATTTTTAGTTACTCAAGGTGGGATTCATCCAGACCGAAATCATAACAATGTTAAAAACTCCTTTATTACTACAATATAGGTTTTCACACCATAAAATTATTTTTGGTAATATATTATGTATTTATTAAGATTATTTCATTTTCTTGATTGATTCATGATCCAACCATTCTTTTATATAATGGAAATTTTCATATAATTTGGAAATATAATCTCAACATAAATTTATGTCAAAACTCTCATGGTAGTGTAAAGGAACCAATAATTTATAAAAAATCATCAATGTTTTCATATGTTGAATATTTTTTTATAATCATTGTTTTTTCCTATTTTTGAGTTTGATGTCATTCTGGGTATAGAATGGATTTTAGTTTATCATTCAACGATTTATTATAGAGTTAATGAATTGATATTTAATTTTCAAAAAGAGTATAAATTCATATATAAGAATGATTTTTATACATTTGACAATTGTTTAATAAGTTGTGAAACAAATTTAAGATGGTATTCAAATTTTTCTTTCTCAAATTATTAAAATGAATGAAACTATCAAAATTAATGATGTTAGAATATTGAATGATTCCATCAATTTATTTACTAATGATTTTCTTTTTTATTAATAATTTGAAGGATAATCTTATTATTAAAATGGTGTCTTTTGATAAATAAATTTCATAACCTCCATATAGGATGTTTTCATTTGAGTTTTCTATATTGAAAATGTATTTATAATATTTTCTTGATAATGGTTTCCTTTGTTCAAAATCATCACCATGGGGTGATCCAATTTTTTTTCAAAAATAAAGATAGTTCAATGAGGGTTTTTATTAATTATAGATCACTCAAGAACATCACTATTAATAACAAGTATTCATCTCATTATATTGATGACTTGATTCATAAGATCCACGGTGCTCATCATTTTTGGATGATTGATATCAGGTATGGGTATCACTAATTTAATATGAATGTGATTGAAATTATTATTATTGAATTCAATACTAGGTATGATAATTATGAGTTTGCGTATATTCAATATGGGATAAAAAATAAAATTGTTTTATTTATAGATCTAATAAATTGAGTCTTCCATGAGTATTTTGATAAATTTCTTATTGTGTTTACTAATAATATTATGATATATTTTAAAATATATTATTATCATGAAAAAATCCAGAATGATTTTTTTATAGACATTAAAATAAAATGCATTATATGGGAAAAAATTAAGGTGATTTTTGGGATAAATATATTTATTTTCATTAGAATATTTCTTCTCATGATTTCGTAACTACTAATTCATACTATACATAAGTTGTATAAGAGTGTCCGTGTCCTTAAAATTTTAGAGATATTGAGTTTTTATTGTATTAGAAGGTTATTAATGATTTTTTTGAGATATTCTCAGTTATTTATTCCACTAAGTTAACTTAAAAAGAGTTTAATTCATCCACAAAATTTCTATGATGAATACTTTTAAGAATTGAAAATATGATAGGTAAATTCACCAATTCTAGACTTACACGAATAAAATGACAAATTTTTTATTTAAAGTGATGCTTCTTTTAAGGGACTTGTTTGTTTTCAGGATAAAAAATGATCATCTTTTCACATATGAATCACTTCAATTGAAACCACATGAGGTGAATTTCCACAATCATTTCCTTTAGTGGGAAGTAGTAGTTTTTTGTTTAAAAATTGTTAGGAATAAATTTTTTAAATGGAAATTTAAAATATATATTGATCAGTATAATTCATAATATATATTCACTCAAGAATAGTTTAATATGAGAAAATGAATAAGTCTTGAATTGAGAAGAATATTTAAGGTAGTTTCAAAATAGTAATTTGATTTGGGTTATTGTTGACCATCTTAATAAATCTATGAATTTTGTACATATCTGAGATATTAGAAATTTGGATCACCATTAACGACTATTTCTTAAAGGGAAATTCATGTTACATGGAGTTTACCACACAATTGTAACTAATCATGTTCTCAATATGACATCAAATTTTTAAAAATTGAATTTTAATTATTGATAACTGAATTGAATTTTAGAGCATCTTTTTTCCACTATATGATGAAAAATTAGAGAGAACAATTTTTCAATTAAATGATTATATTTGGGATTTTACTTTATATATTTATAGATATATGAATTTTTATATTCCAGTGTTCTTAATTTTCTTATAATAACTTATGTCATTCCATTTACATGTGTATCTTTTTTGCGGAAATATATAGAAAGCGGTGTCAAACTCAATTTTTTTGGGATGAAGTTGGTAAAAGGAAGGGATTTGTAATATAACTAGTATATAAAATGGTAGAGAAAGTGGAGATTATTCAGAACAATATGAGGATATCTTAGAGCATGCAGAAAACTTATACAAAGTGTAGAAGGAATAATCTATCATTTTATGTTGGAAATCATATTTTTCATAAATTATCTTCATCAAAAATTATTATGGAATTCATCATAAAGTGAACAATAATTCTGTGATTTATTATTATATATGAAATTCAAGAGAAGGTTAGATCATTTTTTCTTATTAAAGAACTATACCTATGAGTTTATCTCAGGTGCATTCTTTTTTTCATCATTCGTTGATAAGAAGGTCCGTACCTAAGGTATATCATGTTTCGAGCCTTAAAGTGGTATAATAAGAGAAAAATATATCTTATGATGAAAAGTAAATTAAGATATTGGATCATAATATGATGGTTCTGTGAAAAATGGGGATTCACTAGGTAATGGATTTATTGACAAATCACATGATTTTGGAAGCCATATACGAAGTGGGAAATATTATGAGGGAACAATACTCTCACATATTTAAGTAATGAATAAAACTGTGAGGTTGAAATTTCCTATAGGGAGAAGAATTTAAAACCTTGGTAATTTTAGATGTAAAACAATATTATGATATAAAAGAATTCACATTATGTATTTATATTAATAAAAAATTTATAAATAAATTTTTAATACATATATTCCATAAGAGGAATAGTTTTATATAACTAAATTATTTTCCAATGAATTACATCATTTTATTTAAAATAAAAATCCTATATTTTTTAATTTTTTTTTATAAAAAATATAAAAACTTATAAATAATTATATGAAATATAAATTAGAAATTTTTTTTTGATATTTTTCGGGAAATATTGACGTTGGGTGAATATTGAAAAATGAGGATTTTTACAAAACTAACATTTCATTTTAATAAATGATGTAATTGATAAGAAACAATACATACTAAATTTATTTTATCTAACATAATTTCAATTTGTTTAATAATATTCTTTAAAATTCCTTATTAATCAACATCATATTTTATTTCTTCTATTAGCACATTTTATATATAAAATTGGAATGTTTAAATACAATTATATAAATTTTTTGAACATATTTTAATGGTAATCATTAATAATTATTTGAAATGAATATTTATAAATTTATTTAATATTTTTAATTATGTGGTTCAAATTTATTAATGACTTCATTTTCATTTTTATCATAGTGAATAATAATCATCAAAAAAATGTGCCATTGTTGTAATGGGAAAATTGGGAAAATTGAGGTAAAACTAAGCGATAATGCTATGAAATATGATCATAATTATTATTTTATGGTGGTAATTTAAACGTTTTCACCTATGAATCAAAATTTTATATTATTCGGGCCACTTTTCCATTATCATTTCTTTTGAAATGGAATAATTATAATTAATTGAATATGAAAAATCTTATTAAGAAACTAAAAAACTTATATAAATTTATTTCTTTTGAAGGAATACAAATTTAGGAAACAAGTTATGATTCAAGGTAATTGATTTTTCTTTAATACCTTTATTAATGTATTACTTTAAAATATTTCTCCTATATATCAATGTTCATCAAATTGTTTCATCAATGTTCTTATTTATGCACCAAATAATATACACAATGGAATAGGGTACATGTCAAAATCGAGGAGTAGTATTATAGATAGTGAGTGAGTCTATATCAACAACACCATGATGGATAATATTTTGTCTATATAATTGGAGGATACTGATAATCTCTGGAGAATCCACTTTAACATAGTCACATCATCCAAACTATAACGATAATTTCAGAACCAGAGAAATAGTATTATCTTGGACAACTTCCATCCCCCACATGATACCCATGTTGTAGGAACCGTTAATGTTCAACTTCAATCTTGAGTGATAATAGAACCAATAGACACATATCCCTTTCCAGGAACAAGGAGGTCTGTTAGGTTCTAAAACTACTAATATATGTATTATTATAGAGGGGGTGTCAAAAAAATTATTATAGAGGATAACCAGGTTAATCATAATTACGTAAAACATAAAATGAAGACATGTTCTAATGCCTGGGCGAACCATTGGGTGAGCATCATTTTTCATTTTCAATAGACACATATAGCCCATCTATAATATGAGACAATGTTCCTTATTCTAGGATGGAATTCTACATCCTCTTGGAAATCACAGATTGAGAACAGATGTGATCGATTCCTCCTGATACTATAATCATGTGAAACCATAAAATGATCTCCACACCATGCCTACTAACTCACCTTCAAAATATAATTTATTGGATAATATTTACTATGAATACCTAAAATAGAAACATGTAGAATCCATACATGAACCCAAGTTATTGATATTATCATTTTTTGGAAGTTCATGATTCTAAACAGTCTACACTAAAAGAATTATATTTATAAAGAATCTCATTTCACCACGTTAGGTCACCTATAACATCTAGTTCATTGGACTCTATATTAATTCTATGACATTTTTAATAAATAATGCTCCAATGGTAGAGCCCAAAAAAATACAACAGCCAAATTTTAATATTTAATTGAAAAATAAATGTGTTATTGCTGATGATATTGAATTCTAGTTAAAATTTTATTTATGAATAAGATCAAGCTATATGGGATTTATACAATCTATGGATATTGGAAATTTTATATGAAAGATGGATGATCCTGACACATCTCTGCTGATGGGTGAGCTATATATATCTCCCCAATGAATTGGGTAATTTTATTGAGTTTATTATTGATAGGTTATTCCAATGAGATGTCGGAATTATCGGGTTAGGTGATTCAATTGTATGGTTTATTATAATGGTGAAAGTGAAGATATTGTTCAAAGGTAACCTCATGACATGTTTGAAATGAATAACGATGAAAATATTTTGATTTCAAAAATATTGAAAATAGATTATAGTTTTTATGGATACATTATGAATTTTTATAAAATAACTTCAAAATGAATGTTTTTGAAGGAAAAGTATTCATATGTTTTCATGATATCGAATAATACATTTTTATTATGAATTTTTTATAATTAAATATAATTTTTTTTATAAAATGTATTTAGAAAATAATAGGTTTCCAAAAGAAATTAAATTTTTATAAGAGGTAAAATTTTCATTGTGGAAATGGAAAACTAAGTTAAGGGTTTTTAAGGCTTAAAGTTATACTTATGGGTTTCTTTTCTTTTAGGACCCTTAATGATATTTTTTATTCTCATACCATAATCTTGAGTAATTATAATAGGGAATGTGGATGAGTAAAAATATTTATCATTTTTTTTACCTACAAAAAGGAAACTATATCTTCAAAAATAACATATTTTATTTTAAAAATGGGTATCATTTGTAAATTTTCACATTGTTATGTAATTTGCTCTAAATTATATAAAACAATAAACTAAAATGATACTAAAAATTTATGAAATTGAAATCAATTATATAAATAATTTTATTATTTTTATTTATCGTATGAGGAACTATACTATTAGTTAAATCACAATATAGAAAAATCTAGGGAAAAGCATAAGAAAATATGGACGTAAGATAAATAACAAGGAATTAGGAAACATATGATATATGAAATAAATGAAATCATGAAGAATAAAATAATTTTATGAGAGTAAAGTGAATATAGAGGTTCGATGGAAAATCAAATTACATGAAATAAATAGATAGAAATCATATAATGTGGATAAGGAAAAATTGAAACATAAACATGAATCATAATATAATAATGTAGTGTCAATATAATCATTGGATATCACAAGTCAAGAAGAACCCCCATAACTATCATATCATTTTAATTGGGAAACGGAACCAATATCCTATAGTTAGGTATGAAAAAGAAACCAACTCCTGACTTTTAACCATTTTATTACATGATTATTAAACATACATATCCATTAATATAACACAAGGTTCATAAAGGCATGTTGTAAGGACCCTGCCTTAAAACATTAAATTATCTTGAATTAACTGTATAATTTACATTCAGTATATTTTTAGGTTTATAGTTTTAGAAAATTAGGCCTCAAGTATTACATATCAACTTGAATATTAAACGTAGACACTACAACAAATTATTGTTTTTTCCATAAAATAAAAACACTTAAAAATAAACATGTCTAGTTCCATGGTTTCAAGAGACTGACTTTTCATTGTTCCTAACATTGACCCTATTTATCATTATGATTTGGGGAAAACATTTAAAAAACATGGGATGAGCATAAAAATCACTGTAAGGGTTATAATATAAGGAAATAAAATATTACCCCATCAATAAATACAATTAAATGAAACCATACTTTTAAATCAATACATACATTATGAAATAATATGATTTATGAATAACACAAGGAAATCATAAATCATAAAGGTAACATGTGCCACAAAAATCATACATTCATTATAGCTATAACAGGAACATAGGGAGTAACATTTCATTACCCATCACAGTGTATTCCCTAACTCTCATTTGAGAAACATTAACATTAACCTCCGTCACTTTACCCAATGCATTTGAGAGCTATCTCGGGCTTACTTTCCCAAACATTATCACAGAACCACCTATATACATAAACAATTCCAATGAAAAATAACATATTCTTTAATCATAAAACATGAATAAAGGAAGTATAACATTTCCACATTGCAATCACAATATATCATTTTAAAAATATTGACATAATAAATCTTTTATCAACCCATTTTAAAAACCATTTAAAAAATTTAATAAAGAGATTTTTTAATCATAGTTTCACCTAACATCAAAGATTTTGAATTAATTAAAAATTTAAAACATTAATTTCCATATATATTATTCCTTAAAACCATATTTAAAAAGTGGACATTAATGAAAAATATTTAGAAGATTAAATATTGAAAATGATATTTTAGTTAAGGAGTTCTTAACCTAATGAGATATGATTGAAAACAAAAAATTGAGGAACAACATTTAATAAAAATTTTATTATATCACAAGAATAAAGGTGTTCATGATATAATATTCCAAAGGACAGTATATACACCATATAAAATTTAATTGGTTCAGAACAACAATGAAGTCTCAATGGAATGTAAATTGAGAAAAATAATTTAAAAATACTATCCGTAGATTAATGTAAAATAGATAAAATAATTATGTGTGAAAAATATAAATACATCCAAAATTCGTGGATATGAATTGTTACACAATCCATGGTTATTCACATATATTCATAGCATGACATAATCAACAAGTAGATGTGTATCCCAAATAATTTAAATTGGGTTAAGAATTTCTCTTATAGAAACTCGACACCCTAACAACGTAACTTTATAATTCAGAAAATGAGTTGATGAGAGAAAAAAAGATATCTCATCACATGGACATAAAATTTATTTCAATAAGGATATAGAAGAAAATATCCCCAGATTAGAAGATGTAAATTAAAAGACATAACAAAATGAAAGTCTTTTAAAAAGAGGAGGGTGAATGGTTCACTTACCGATTTGAAAAATTACGAAACATATGCCACATTAAATATGGGTCATACAATGAAGATGTAAATAACCATAAATCAATTTATATTACATAATTAATACAATCATGGTTAGTACGTACACCGCACAAAAGATAATAGTGGCAAATAGAGAGTGAATCTAATGGGAATAACAAATGAGATGAAAACCCCTAACCAAATTGTAATAAATCGATGCGTATGACCAAAAGTTAATAACCAACAAATGAATAAATGAATACCATGAATATAAAAATAATCATGAAAATTTATATCAAATTACAGTACACAATACAACACATTCAATAAATAAGTGGCGAACAATGGAAATCTCACGAAATTAAATGTGACATAAGAAACCCATTACCACATGTCTGACTTGACTTGTTTGTTCCTTGCTTGCCCAAAATAATAAACATAAGTAATTTTCTACTTTCATAAGAAATAGGTTAAAGTGTATTATTCCTTTTATATCAATTATTACTTTGCTATAACAATTATTTAATTATTTGATTTCATATTGGGCATTTTGTCGATGTTCAGAACATGAGTTAAAATTGAACATTTTATAATTATAAATTGTCCATATGGTTGAAATTTCATTATCTCCAAAATGATATTTTTGATTTAGATATCATATATATCATATATATCCAGTATATATATGTATTTATAATAGTACATAATATTTGTAGATATAAACTGAAATGCACCGTTCCTTGAGACGGCATGTCGTACGTACGCTTGAACGCTACTTTTATTTATATTTAATATTTATCGGAATTAAAATTTAATTATAAATAGGAATATTATAATTATAGTAGAATATAATAAATTAATTAATTATATCTATCCTTTATATGTTCCACATATGACATGAATGAGTCATATCACATTGAGGGTGTGGTATTCCACACTTCCTCAAATGACAATATCATATTTACCCACTACGGAAACCATAAAGGTATTAGATAAATGGAAAATACCAAATCATAAGAAAAAATATAAATATAATATATATCACATAATAGTTCCATCATAATTTACACCATAATAGGTGGTAGGAGAAGATTGAAAAATCATCTTTTCATAATGCAGTAGTTCGTCATCCACAAGAAACAGTATGTTCTTACCCATTATATAGAGGTGTGTGTAAGTGTAGTTATTATCCTTCTCATTAAAACAATCTAGTATATTGAAGATACTTTATTTTTTATCAAATAAATTAATAAAAATATTTTAGGGGGATGGGAAGTAAAATAAAATAAAACAACTTAAGAGAAGACCTTACCTTTAAATAGTGTATCACCCTTTGGTTTGAACCAAATGGATTAATTGAATTGGCTTCTACCGAAGGGAAGGCTTATAGAAGGAGGATAGGGAT
Organism: Viscum album; assembly: GCA_963277665.1. Classification (NCBI taxonomy): domain Eukaryota; kingdom Viridiplantae; phylum Streptophyta; class Magnoliopsida; order Santalales; family Viscaceae; genus Viscum; species Viscum album. The sequence goes on along the minus strand of OY728120.1, from coordinate 19,993,603 downwards.
ATATAAAGAATAATTTGTTATAGTTTGTATGAACCAAGGGGCGTTATAAGTGTTTGAAATAGGTTATAAGTGGTGTCCTTTTATAAGGGGGTGAGGGGAACTTTCTTAATGTTTGAAAACATTTTTTTATTATATAATTATTTTCAGTGTATAAAGGTCAAAAAATATTTAAATAATTATATAATATGTCTAATGTTTTAAATAGAATCATATAATAAAAATTGTATAGGTTTTTGATATTGTTTTAATAATTGTAATCTTTTTTATCTAAATCATTCATTATTGATGTAAACACTACATCAATATATTGTCATAAGTATTCTATTTTTTTGATGTTTAAAAATTAAAAAAAAAATGATGTATGAAATAATTTTATCTTTAAAATTAATATTTATATTCTAAGAGATAACTTCTATAACTCCATTTAATAATTTATTTACTAAAAGTTATATGTTTGTGTTATTTTTGCCTTTACATTAAATTATTTGATATAAAGTGTCATTATCACTTCCATGTGGCTCCATGGGGTCCCAAAATCTACCCAAGGATGCCCATGGTCATAAATCTATCAACTAATAGGATAAAGACACATGGTATTGTTATTTAATATTATTATAATAATATTTTTTTACCCTTATTTACCAGATTTACCCTTTAACCAAGGTAAATATAATTTTCAACAAAGTAAATATTCATTATATCTAAAACTAAAATTTTCATTTTTTATGTAATTTGGACCTCCTAATTTCAAATATTTAATTAATTTTTTCAAATTCAAATAACATAAGTTTCATAAATTAATTTAAAATTAATTTCTGCTGTCAAAACAAAAGACATTTTTTAATAAATATTATTTATCAAAATATTGACACATATTTATGTCCAATTTCAATGTGAAGTTACTTCTGATAACCAACATTGGATTAAATGGTAAAAACATTATATAATTATACATTAAAACTCAATAAAAATTAAATCTATACTTATAAATTTAATGTATTAAAATGAAGTTTTGAATTAAAATACAGTATTATTCACTATTTTTTAAAAAAATTAATTTTTTCAGAAAAATACAAAAAAATTATTCAAATTAAATTTTGATGGCCTGATTATGAAGAAAAAATTTATTTTGTCAAATATAATATATAAAAGTGACCAAAACTGGATTTAATGAGGGTTCTCCTTCAAAAGGCCGAAAATCGACCTTTTAATGAATATTAGAGTATATATGCTAAAAATCGGATTCATTCATATTTTATGCCACAACATTTTATTGGATAAATGTAAAAACATTTAACAAACATATATATTCATATATTATTTAGATCTACTCATTCCTACCAATACAAAGACTTTGTGTTAACTACCATTTACAATAATAATAATATTTATTATTTTTAGTATAACTCAACGTTGTGTGCAACATAAGATTTCACAGAAACATGTTGTTACGTAACTAGTACGCCATCGAACAGAATATACCATTTAATGTAAAATTAATATTTAATTCATAAATATTTATAAATATGAAAATGTAATATTCATAATTTACCTGGGATGTTACATGCTTCCCCCATTTAGGGAAGTGCGTCCTCAAAATTTTAAAATTGGGCTTGGAAAGTACATTGGATGAGCCACATTGGAAAAAATATTGAATAAAAATATCACTTTAAAAGAATGAAAAAGAAATACAAAGGTCACCCGAGATAGACCAATATATGATTCCATGTAGAAAAACATGGATATTGAAGAGAAACAAACAATAAATGTTTCATATACAGTGGTAGTAAACATGATTAGGAGAATAATTACCACCAGAAAATCAAAAACTTGTGATGGGTTATACGGTATTTGATTCCACAGTAGGAAAAGTTAACAGACAAGGTTTTTGATTTAAGATATGTTATATAATGTTGAGGAATTTATTTAAGATCAATAATAAGAACATAAGGAACCATACTTACTTTTCAGGTAGAATTAATCATTCACTACATTTCTAAAATAATATCAAATTTTCTCAAAATGATGAGTATTCAAGATGTCTTGTCCACATTTATAGCGCTATAATAAACTTCTAGAGATTCACATAATCCACAAAAGTTGAACAATATATTCCCCATGTATTTAGACATTATCAAAAACAAAAATGGTTAGTATAAAATCAAATTTTCCCAAAAACTTATAATCTTTTACAAAAAGAAAACCTACTCTTAATATCCAAAAAATTTTCAATCAATACCCAAAGTTCAATAATGATAATTCAATAAAAAATTGTCCATAAAATTCATCAAAGTAATCCAAACTAAGATTGAAACCCAAATCTCAGAAGTATTTAATCACATAGTCTTCTAAGATAAATTATAAAATTTATATCAAAATTATATCAGTTACTCTTAAATTATCATAATGAAAATTAATAATCCTAATCACCAATTCTACATGATAGGTTAATCATTTCCATAAATAAAAAAACCATCATATGTCCACAAAAAAAATACTCTAAAAAATAAAATTACAACCATTACTCAAAAAATAAGATCCCATAGTATTCTATTTCCCTTTTTCATATAATGTTTCCAAAAGATAAAAAATTTAAAAAATAACCTTTGTCACATAATCACCAAATCACTTTCCTATATTAAGGATATCCATTTGATAGAACTTATGTTCCCAAAATCAACTTATTATTCATCCATTAAATAATATAACATAAAAAAATAAGTCATACTAACCAGGGACTTCACATAAGACAGTGGTAGGTGATGTGCCTTAGTGGACCTTTAGTTGTGGGTTCAATTCATGTGGCCTTGTCATACGCAACGGTTCGTCACGAATCTTAGGGGTTATCCTTTTTATAAAATGTGAAAATATCCCTACCATGTTTTAACCTAAGTGGTTTTCTTATACTTTTAATTTTCATCCTAATAAATTGAAACCTAAACATCATATATATTTTCACTTTTTTAGCCCCATATAATAAAATAAAACTATTAACAATAGAATGAACATCATACCTTGATCCTGGTGTCCATATGGTTTCATCACCATCTTGTTCACGTAGATAGAAGGTCCATGAATTTCAAAAATGATTTAGAGATTCTTAAAAATAATTTCCTTCCTTCATACAAATAAACCTTTTATAACTTGTGTCATATATGTGTCCACAGAAAAATAGTTTCGGAAAATAATCATGTATGACATATAATTTCACAACATCTGATGAAACAAATTTCTATACAACAGTCAAATAGAGTTTGAGTTGAAACATTAAATCAATGGTCCTTTTAAAATATCAATTTTATGTGCTGAGAGACTATATTTTCAAACAAAATATACATAGGTTATACAATGGTCCCATTATTCACCACCTTTTTCCAAATCATAATATATTTCAAAATTCAGTGACAATGTAAAATATTTAAACATTCCTTGATAATATTTACCTTTCTTAAAAATATAAGAATACTGAGAAAATAAAATTTGATTAAATAATACCCATGATACACGATGATATTAGGGAATAATAGAGGTGTTTGATATCTCAAACATCTAATTGGAAGTGATTTTTTTTGTGAGGAATCATTTCACAGTCATCTGAAAATGAGTTTGCAATTAGTCTTGCAATCAAGTAAACAAGAGGAGATATGAATTTTGTATGAGGTCCTCCACCTTCAATTTTTAACTGAAATTCCTTGATATGCTAAATTTATAAAACATGGATTTAACTGAAATAATAAACATATGGACTAACCATTTTTTTAACGAAAACTCTTAGTACTAAATGTTGTCAAAAACGACCTGTGATAACAACTGCATGGACCCAGCCTTAGAACATTACATAATATTGAATTAAATGAATAATTCACATTGAGGATATTTTCAGGTTTATATTTTAAGATAATGATGCCTTAATTATTACATATCAACTTGAAAATTACACTTAGACACTACGACTCATTATTCAATTTTTTTTTAAAATAAGAACTCTTAAAAAGAAACATGTCTAGTTCCATGTTTTAGACAACATGGCTTTTACATTATCCCATATTTGACCCTGTTTATATTTATGTCCTACGGAAAACATTTCCAAAACCTGGGATATCATAAAAAGATCGTTAAGGTATAAAAAATAAGGAAATAAAACATTATCCCACAAATAAATACAATTCTATGAAACCATACTTTAAAATCATAACATACCTTATGAAATCATATGATTTATGAATAATGCACCAAAATCATAAATTGTAAAGTTAAATGTGGCATAAAAAACATAATTTCATTTTATCTATCACAGATAGTTAGGGATTTACGTTGATATACCCATCATAGTATATTTCCTAAATCTCTTAAGTGAAATGTTAATGTTTACCTCTGTCACATTACCCAATGCATTGGAGAGCTATCTCAGGCTCACCCACTCTAGGTATTTCATAGAATAACCCATATACATAATCAATTCTCAATAACCACAACATATTAATTAAACATAAAACAATAATAAAGGAAAATATCATTTCCACATTAGAATCACAATTTTTTTCAAAATATTGACATAATCAATGCTTTATCAAACCATTTTCAAAACCATAAAATATCTAAAAAATGATTTTTGAATCATTGTGTCCCATACCACATTGAATTTTTTAAATGAAATAACATTTTAACATTTTAATTTACATTTAAATAATTCGTTAAAACCAATTTGAAAACATGTACATAAATTAGAAATATTTATAATATTAAATCCTTAAAACAATATTTTAGTTAAGTAGTTCCTAACCAAATGCGAGATTGTTGAATAAAAATAAATGAGGAATAAAATTTAATAAACATTTTACAATATCATGAGAATAAATTAATTCATGATATATTATGCCAAATGATAGTATATACACAATGTAAATGTGAATTGGTTCATAGCAACAATGAAGTCTAAGTGGAATGTAAATTGGTACATAATCCCTTATAAAGACTATATCATTATATTAAGGATAAGTAAATGAAATAATTATCTGTGGAAAATATAAATAAATACAATATATGTGGATATTATGTATAAAAAAATCAGTGTTTATTCACACATATTCATAGAACGACATACTCAAGATGTAGAAGTTTAACCTGAAGAATTGATATTGGTTTAAGAAGTTCTCTTATATAAATTCGATAGTGTACCAGCATCACTATGAAATTCATAAAATTAATTTTGAATGAGAACAAAGTATCTCATCACATGGATATAAAATTTACCATAATAAGGATATATAATAACAAATCCATACATATGAATATGTAAATTAAATGTCATAACAAAAAGAAATTGTTAAAAAAAATAGGAGGGTGAAAGGATCCCTTACTGATTTCATAATGTACAAAACATATGAAACATTGAATAAGTGTCATAAAATGAATATTTAAATACTCATTAATTAAATTATATTACACAATGAATATAATCATGTGAATTATATATAACTCACAATAGAAAATAGTTTCAAATATAGAATGAATCTTACGGCAATAAAAATGGAGATGAAAACCCCTTACCACGTTGTAATCAATCTAGTATTAAGAAAAAAAGATAAAAACCTCCAAAATAATCACATAATACCATGAATATAATTATAATCATTATAATAGATATAAAATCTCAGTACAAAATACACCACATTTAATAAAAAAGTGGAAAATAATGGAAATCTCACAGAATTAAATGTGGGGTAAGAAACCCCTTACCTCATGTCCGACATGACTCGTTTGTTCCTTGTTCTTCCTGAATAATATATGTAAGTTAATTTATAATTTCATAAGATCCTTTTAATTTTTAATATTATTTTTATATAAATTATTACCTTCCTAAAAAAATTAGTTAAATATTTAGGTTCATATCAGAAATTTTGTCGATGTTCGAAACTTAAGTTAAATGTGAACTTGTTATAAATATATATTTTCCATATGGTCGAAATTAAATTATCTCCAGAATTATATTCATGATTTAGATATCATATATATTATATATATTTAGTGTATATAGATGTATTTATAATATTACATATCATTTGGAGATTAGAAATGAAATGCACCATTCATGGAGACGGTAAGCTGTACGTACGAATGAACGCTACATTCAATTCTATTTCATATTCAATGGAATGAAAATGTTATGATAAATAGGTATATTATAATTCAAGTATAAAATCATATATTATTTAATCATCTCAATCCTTTATATGATCCAAAAATGGCATGAACGAGTCATATCAATTTGAGGGGGTTGAAGTGTCCACTACAGAAAATGAAATTATAATATTTTCCCACTATAGAAACCATAAATATATTCAATTAATGGAAAATAAAGAATCATATAAACAATATAAATAAAATATATATCATATATAATTATAGTTCCATCATAGTGGCCCACATAAGAGGAGGTAGGAGAAATTTGAACAATCATCATTTCGTGAGGTAGTAGTTCGCCGTCCACAGAAAAAGTATGTTCTTTACCCATTAGATGGTGGTGTGTGTATGTGTAGTTCAAATCCTTCCAATAAAAACAACATAGAATATTTAGGATACACTTCTTGTTATTAATAAAAAGAATAAAAATAGTTTATGGGGTTTAAAAGAAATGTAAATCAAAAGAACTTATGAGAAGACGTTACCTTTAAATCAGGTATCTCTCTTTTGTTTGAACCAAAAGGATTATTTGAATTCCCTTCTGCCCATGGGAAGGAATATTAGAAAAGGAGAAGGATTTATGGACATTAATTGAGCATACATTGGATGATAAAAAGGGCTTGATAAGTGTGAGTAATGGTTTATAATTTGTGTCCTTTTAAAAGGGGGAGGAGTGGCTCTATTGGAATGATTGAAATTATTATTTTATTATATAATGATTTTTGGTTTATAAAGGTCAAAATGTCATTAAAGAATAATATAAGATGCCTAATATTATAAATAAAATCATCCAATAATAATTGTATAGGTTTTGGGTATTTTTTTAATCTTAAAAATCTTATTTATTTAAATAATTAATTAATGAGGTAAACATTGCATAATTATTGTGTCACAAATATTTTTATTTATTTGACATCAAAAAATTATAAAAAAATAAAATGATTTTGGAAATATTATTATGTTTCAAATTAATATTTATATTCTAAGAGATAAATTATATAACCCCATGTAATAAATGATTTACTAAACGATATATGTTTGTGTCATTTTTGACTTTACTTAAAATAATTAATATAAAGTGTCATTATCACTCCCATGTGGCTCCAAGGAGTCTCAAAATAAGCCCATGGATGACAATGGTAGGAAATTTATCGACCAATTAGATCAGGAAACATGTTAGGGTAATATAATTTTGTTATAATAATATTTTGTTACTCTTATTTACCAGATTTATCATTTAACCATGGTAAATAAATTTTTTTTTGAATTAAATATTCATAATGTCTAAAGATTAAAGTTACTTATTTACACAATTTGGACGTCCTGATTCAAAATATGGAATCTGTTTTTCCAAATTCAAAACACTTATGTGACATAAATTAATTTAAGATTAATTTTGAGTGTCAGAACAAAAGGCGTGTTTTTATAAAATAATAAATATCAACATATTGATAGTTATCTATATCCAATTTCAATGGGAAATTATTTCCAATGAATAACCATACATTAAATGATAAAAAAAATAATTACTATTTATAACCAAATATAAATATTATATAACATTAAAAATAAATTATTTTAACTCTAGTTTGGATTTAAAATACAATATTTTTTCATATTCATTAAAATAATGAATTTTATAAGACAAATAAGAAAAATTTTACCATAGTTAATTTTGATGTCCCAATTCTAAAAAAGAATTTTATTTTGTCAAATAGAACATATAAATGTGATGAAGACTATATTTTAAGAGGGTTCTCCATCAAAAGGTGGTAAAACGACCTTTTAATGAATATTAGAGTATTTATTCTTAAAATTATATTCATTAAAATTTTAAGCCTTTAAATTTTATTGGATAAATGTAAAAACATTTAACAAACATATTTAATCATATTTTAGTTAGTTCTATTCGTTCCCTCTAACACAAAAGGTATTAGTTATCTACCATTTAAAATAATAATAGAATTATATTATAGTTCAGTATTAATCAATGTTGTGTGTAATATATAATTTAAAAAAACCAGTTGTTGTGTATCAGGTACGCCATCGAACATAGCATCCACATTAAAGTAAAATTAATATTTAATTAACAACTATTAGTAAATAGTAAAATTTATATTATTTATTTATTTGGGATGTTACACATGATGTCTTCATAATACAAAGTTTATATTACATGAAATGAATCTTAAACGTGGAATATTTTTTTTATTCTCTATATTGATATCCTAAAATATATTCGAGCTCCTAAAAATACATGGGATCACATATGAAATACATGCTGAAATGGGTGATGTAAAAATCCTCATAATAGAAATAACCTATTTATGAAACATAACATGTGAGTCAAAGGTATAAATGACAACATAAAATAGAAGGATCTTGAGTAATTTCATAGAAGTATATCATAAAGAACATTTTATCATATGATCATGAAATCATAGGGAATTTGAAAACATGACATAACCTGATATAATCATGAGTGAATGCTAAATTAATCGACATTATCGCATGGTGGAGAAAATCCCACAATTGATTAGGTTTACTACATAATCCCATACATAAAACCTCATGAGACTACATCTATACCCAATGCATTGGAGTGATATCTAGGAGCACCCATAATAAAATGTTCATGATCTATATGTTCATGAAAGTTTAATCAATCATAAGGAAAAATATAATAATTTTCCATGTAAAGAAAATATGATTCATAATCTTTCTTCATATCATAAACATTGAGAATTTCTTAATAACTACATTTATGAAATGTTCATGAGGCATATATTACACTATCAATGGAATGTTGAGTAATTCATGTATATATTTGAGAGACAAATATACATAATTTAGAATAATTAAATAATAATAATAGATAGATAAAGTGAGTTATACAGAGGAATTTCATAACCTAGAAGAAATGGCTGGTTTAAGATATCCCTTAACTTGATCCCGATTTTTCATGTGAATTCTTTATCTACCTGAATAATAATTTTATGTTAATTATTTACATGATTAATAATTATTTCCTGATTAACAAACTGATGTTTATTATTAACATTCTTAAGAATAATTTTTATGTTTAATATTACTTTTTTTTAAATTGTATCCATGTCATGTTCAATCATTTGACCAATTAATTCAACTTCTAAATTTTTAACGAAAAATGATCGTAGATCAAAAATCACATTTTTACGATGAATAAGGTCAAATAGATTGTTAATTAATAATTTTAAAAATCGTAATTGTAAAAAAATTTCAATTTTTAAATATATAGTATGATTTCAATCAACCATCAAATATGTTTATGAGAAATCAACTATGTTACAATCATGAAGACAGTTGGTCATACGTACGCATGTGTTATATTTCAATTTTTCAAATATCAAGATTGAATTAAGGTATGTTCTATTTTATATTTATATGATTATAAATATATCATATATATAATATTATTTCATTAAATACCCTTATACTTACAATACATGTTTTGTAATAATATTAAAATTTAAAAAATGAATCACATCACTTTGTGATGCCATAGTCTGTCGTACACACTAATGAAATTATCATTTTAAATGGATGTTAAAGTAAGAAAGTTTATGATATATTACTTTTTCATAAATTTTAATATTTCATCATTATAAAAATAATTAAATTAATCATAATTACCTACCATGTAATGTTTATGTGAAAAATGAATGCCATCACATCGTGAGCTGGTAGTCTAGTATACACATGAATTACGTTGTCATAATCTCTACTCAATGGAATGTACAAGGACCCAGCTCTAAAAATTTTATAATATAATATATTTTATTTGAATTCAAATTCTTATATTAAAACATATCTGTTTATGTTGATTTATTGATATTTAGGACATAATTCATACATATCGACCCACAATCATAAAAATCGGTATTATTTAAATAGTATCCATTTCTTTTACAATAAAAAAGTTTTTACCAAAACCTGAAATATTTCCATGAAAAATCATCTCAACATTTAGATTGGCATATTATTTTTTCATAACCTTTCTTAAACACTATGAAAAACATTTTAAAACATGTTATGAGAACCAAATTCTTAGTAAGGTACATTATAGAAATGAATTGTTAGTCCATGAATACTTATAAACAATTGAAATCATTTTCACAAAGACATAAATCTCACCCCTAATGAATTATACACTTAAGGAAACAAGAGATTTTCCTAAAACATTTAAAACATAAATAATGTATTTACCTAACTTTGGTAATTAATTACTTAATATTTTACACTCACACCTAGAATATGATTTTTTACCCTCACTTATACTTTACAATGTATCCCTCACATATACCATATGATGTAACACTCACAACTAAGTTATGGTGTACCAATCACTATTACACTTGAAAAAACCCATTATGGTCAACTTCAATCATAAAAATACACAATAAAATGGGGTGAGATGTAGTTCCCAAAATTAATTATAAAAAACACTCAATAAATAAAACCTAATCATAAAACATGAACACTTTCATAATAAAAATATTTCTTGATGAAAGTCATTAAATTTAAAGAAATATTGTGCACATACCGAAGAATTTTTTTTTGAAAATAACCAGGTATCACATTTAATAAGGCATCTAATAAATAAGGCATTATGAAAATAGAAAAATTCATTCATTTATTTTATGTAAAAAAAATTATTTTTTAAATCATTAAAAAACATTAATGTGGATTTTCAAAGAAAATCCATTACCTCTGATTTATCATACCCAGAACATCTTCATACATCATTTATAATGGTTTAAATAGTTTTATTATTTTATTATTGAATTATTCATATCTATAATACATCATATAATCTTTTTTTAAAATTTTCCTTTTATTTACTAAGAATATTTTGTAATTTAAATTGTTTCGTGTGTGTTCGTTTCATGGTTTTCATGTTCGGTTCATTATAAATTTTCTTATGAAATTGAAATAATACTCCATATGTGACAAATATACTTATTTAGATCATTTGAAATAATAATAAGTGAATTTAATATTCCTATTTTTTCGATAACAAGAAATAAAAACTCATTGTTTATGATGGTAGTGAATTAATACACCATGGACAATGATTTCAATTTTTCAAATAAATAAATAAATAAATAAATTTTATGTTCAATATACCATTAAAAATAAAATAATATAATATATTTTACACTCTAGTTATCATGAATCATTGGTTAGGGGTGAAACTTAGTTATAAGTTAGAATGAATTTAAATGATAAGAATAATGAATGTACATCTTGAATATTTCTCCTCAAGAACAACCTTAACGGTTTTGGAATTCTTATTTTTGTTAGAGTAGAAAGAGCAGAATATGGAAGGATATTATGAGAAGGAAAGTTTATAGATTATATTCAACCATTAAGGCTCAATATGAAAATTTTTATTGATGAAATGAGTCTCTTTTAATAATTGAGATGAGGGGAAAATTATGAAATATATAAAATATTAAAATATAATTAGTTTAATATAGTGTTAAGAACCTAAAAATGGATAATATTTCATAGGATTTAACATTTTAGATTTAATATTATCATATTTGGTCTTGTTCAGGATTTTTTGGATTTTTAATAAGTTATTGAAATATTTTATTCATGAAAAATTATTTCTATCAAATTAATCAATATTCATAACTACGAATTTAAAAACATTTAAAAATTTTTTAATTAAAAAACAAAATATTTAATTATATACTATAAATGTCATATTAATCTTTTGAAATCTATTATTACATTAAAATTTTCAACTTATATTTATTTTATTACTATTAAAATATTTTTCTTGAATTTTTAGTTAAATTAAAAATTATTATATCATTTTTGTAAAAGGATTTATGGAATTTAAATTTTTATTAAAAAATTAAAACAAATCAGAATGATGATAAATTTATTATATTAACAATATCGAATTATGAATTAATATATATTCTGGAAAAATATTTATTAAATAAATGTACTAATTGTAATCATGAGTGTGAACAACTTGACATACTAATAAATAAATTATTATAAATGGATTCAAGTGATTCATGTGAGATAAAAACTGTCTAAAATTAGAATCAAAATAAGGTAATTTTTTGAAAAATACAAATCCAAAATTATTTATTCTTATTTTTATTTTATTTAATGCTTATTATAATTTTAATTAAAAATTTTAAATTAAATTTTCTTCTTCTTGCAGAAGCATTAAATTATAATTTCAACATAATTAATGTCAATTATTTCATATATAATAATTAAAACTATAATACTATCATAAATATAGTTTAATTAAGTTCAAGATAATCTTTTATAATCATTCATTGGGTATATTTACTCATATCAAAGTCAAGAAAACTTTTTTAATATGATAATTTATTTTTTCTCACCATGGCTATGAATTACACTTGATTTTGGAAAAGACTCAGGTTATATAACTAAACAATTATAAATTAATAAGAAACATCAATTATAAATAAAAATAATAATAATAAGTTGTGAAAATAATTTTTAAAACTCAATTATTATCTATGTGGAATCAAATTTGTCTTCCTCAAAGTTATGAGGACAATCCGTGGGAAATAAGAAAGAATTTGATATTTATTATTAAATAAATAATAATTTACATATTATGAATTATTTTGTAAAATATTTCTATTATAATATCATACTTTATTCAATCCATATTCTTAATAAATATTATATCAAAATTTATTCATTGATGACATCACAAAATTAATCATATTAAAAAACTATATTTTGTATTATTCAGTAAAAATTAATTTTTTTATACATTTATAAAAAATTCATACTAAGATAAATTTTAATTGATGAACTAAAAAATAATTATTTTTAAATTATAAAAAATAAAAATAAATATTTTAAATATAATCATATATTAAATTATTTTAAAATATATTTATTTGAAGAATTACATAACATATGTAATTTAATTATTTATTTCAAGAATAATAATAAATATGAAAACAAATTATTCTATAAATTCATGGGTTACATACCCCCCACCCCCCTCTTTTTTATATAGCATCAAAAAAAATTTATTCACTTATTAAAAAATGGGTATCCTATTCCCGCATAGAATTCTCAGATTCCAATATTGCTTCATCAATAATGTGGTTTCTCCCTAAAATTATAAAGTGGTGAATTAACTTATTCAGAAATACTTGCTCTTTGGATCACAAATATGAAAATTATTTTAATCATATAAAAGGTTCTCTTCTAGTTAAACAATTTATAATATCAAAACATGAGATGGTATGGCACATACTTTCATAGGATCAAAACATGAAAAACATTATAAACCTGAGATAAAGTCGAAGGTAAAGATACTTGGTAATAAATTATTCAAAAATTATTTAGTACTTTATAATGTAAAATAAACCATAAACATAGATTTCCTCTATTAACAAAATTATATAACCCTTTTCCAAGTAGAGATTTTATAAAAATCATGATCACCTACCTCGAAAGAAAAGTCCTCTTTCAGTTATATTCTTAACTTTTTTGCACCCTTTGAGCTCTCCTCAAGTGTTGTAAGATAATATTCACTTTCTTAGGCACATTATCTACTAATTATTGTCCAATAAGAATCAATTCCCTAAATTCATCCCAAAATTTCTGAGTTTGACCCCTCTTTCCATATATTTCCTAAAAAGGTTCCATCTCTATACTTCAATGGAAACTACTATTATAAGAAAAATCAACTAAATAATTGTGTTGATACTAAATTCCCTAGTAATTGATTGAAAATGTTTGGATATTTTCTTTGATTGTAGGAACTTTTTGGCTGGTCTGTCCGTCAGATTGATGATGAAATGTTGTGATGCAATTAAATTCAGTTCCCAATGACCTACGAAGGCTTTTCTAGAAGTGAATAGTTAACCTATTATCATTATCAAATAAAAATAATGAAAATTACACCATGTAAACTAAAAATATTATTGAGGTTAAATTGAGAATGATGATCTACATAAAAAGTATCACTAATAGGATGAAAATTTCATGATATATTCAATAGTTCAACAATAACCAAATCGCATTGTTACTTTCAAAAGTCATTATTAGTACTTACAAAAAGTCCATGGATATATTTTCCAATTTCCACGCTGGAACTAGAAAATCCCAAAGAATTCCCCTTGTTAGTTATATCTCTTCTTTAAAATATTTTTTAACATCCAAAGTAAACAAAGAATAATACTTTTACATATTTATTAATATTTTTGAATAAAATGATAATATTAATTCAAAGGTAACGTTATGCTCTATGGCGTACCCAATACACAATAATGAGTTTCTTAGAAATCTTATGTCGCATTATAATAATAATATAATATTATTTTAAATGGTAGTTAACACCTAGTCGTTGTAATTGAGGGAATGAATAGAAATAACAACAATATGATTATATATGTTTGTCAAATATTTTTACTTTTATCCAATAAATTTTAGAAGTTTAAATTGCGAATGGATCCAATTTTAAACGTAAATATTCTAATATTATTTAAAAGGACGATTAACCGCCTTTTGATGTTGAACCCTTTTTAAATCCACTATTAGAAAATTTAATCTATTATATTGGACCAATTAAAATCCTTCTTTAGAATTGGGACATCAATATTTACTTTGTGAATGTTTTTGTTATTTTTTTTGATAATGTTCTGTTTTTAATGAATAAGTAAACAATATTTTATTTTAATTCAAAACCAATTTTTAATAAAATTTATTTATAAGATTATATAATCTTTTGAATTGGTTTAAAATTTCAATTGTAATATATTTTTTCCATTTAATCCAATGGTGGTTAGTGTAACTAATTTCACATTGAAATTGGACTTAAACCAGTGTCAATCTTTTAATAGATATTGTTTCATAAAAACATGCTATTTATTTTCATAGCGGGAATTAATTATTAAATTAATTATTTCAACTTATATGTTTTTAATTTTGTAAAATAGACATCATTTTTGAATTTAGAATATCAAATATAGCTTAAGGTGATTTTTAGGTATTTTTACGAAAAACGTCAATTTTTTATGAATAGTGAAACCACTAAGGGGTAGTTAAAAAATTGATTTTTCATTTAAATGAAACTCTACCACCTAGGTGATTTCATTTTCAAAAATCTGACATAAATGGTTGTCATTTAGAGGTAAATTGTGGTTCAGTGGGATTAAAATAATTTTTGGGTGAATAGTAACTTTTATGTTTTAGTAATCGTGATTAAAAGTAATTAGTATAATTTAAGGTAAAGATAATGTTATAATAATATTAAATGACCTTAACACATGTCCTACCAATATTTTATGAGTCATGGAAGACCGAGACAATCCATGGGTCAACTTGGGGACCCCATGGAGTCATTTGAGTAAGAAAATGACTTTAATAACTTTTTATTTAATGTTAAAATAAAAATGTCACAAATATGAATTGTATTACTAAAACAATTCGTAAATGGGGTTATGAAAGTCATATTTTTTACTATAAATATTCATTTTAAATCTAATATGATTTCATATATCACAGTTATTTTTTTATAATTTTTAGAAATTAAATAAATTAATTTATTCATGACACCATGATGATGCAACGATTACCTCATTAATGAACGATTTAAATAAAATAGAATGATAATGTACAATAAAAGACATACAGAATTAAAAAACCTATATTATGGGTCTATTTCAAACCCTTATCACCTTATCCTCCAAATATATAATTGTGGGACCTTTGTTATCCGAAAATAATTTTATAATAAAGTAACATTTCATGACATTCCATGAGTGACCCTCCTCCCTCTTATAAAAGGCCCCCACCTATACCTACTAACCCACACCTCTCAAGCCATTGTCTCATCCAACCTCTTCTCATATTGTATACCCATATCCCTTTATTACTCTTAGAATCCTCAATTTGGGCTTAAATCATTCCAAGGATGCCTTTGAGTTCAAATAAAAAATAGTTATCTGATTTGAAGGTAATGTATTCTCTTATGATCTTTTGTTTTATTTTGCTTCTCCAACCCCTAAAGTCTTTTTATTCATTTATTTTGTAAAAAAAATAGTATCTTAAATATACTAGTATTCCTTTATGAGTAAGACTTTAGCTACACTCATACACACATCCATTTAATGGTTAAAGAACATACTATTTTGGGGGAGGCGAATTACTGCCTCACGAAACAATGATTGTTCAATCTTATTTTAAAATCTATCATGGTGGCCATTAAGATGTCACTATAATTACATATAATATATAAATTATGTATATTTATTCCTTATTATTCTTGTATTTTTAATTTTTTCCATACCATTATGGTTTCCATAATGGGTAAACGTGATAATTTCATTTTAGGAAGTGCGGACTACCGCCCTCTCAAAGTGATTTGAATCGTTAATAACATATGTGGGATGTATAAATGTCACGACCCCCTCCAACCAAAGATGCCCCTATTGAGATGGCAATGGTGAAAGGGAGATAATGACCCCCGAGTCCCGCCTCCAGTAGGCCTCAGGTTGGCGACAAGCACCAAGGGTATGAGTTTTCACAAATATGGGAGGCATTACCCTTTTTATTATTTTGGATCGGGAAATAGGAAAAGTCAACCACCAAAAAGGGAAAAGAACATGTGTACATAAATAAAACCCAAAACAAGACCACATGTATGTTTAAACAATTTTTATAACAGGGTACAAGTACAAGGAAGCTCAAAAGTACAAGTGAGTACAGTACCAAAAGGAATGCAAGAAAACAGCAACTGCACAACTCCCACTGCCTGACTAGTAGGGTCCCGCACGGCCCTGGTAGTCCTCCTGAAAACCTGAAACAACGTAGGGTGAGCATACAAGTATACTCAGTAGAGAACCTAAAGCTCTCGTGCACAAGTGGGAGGACACCCTAAGGTCCCGTGAGAAAACAGAAGAACGAGAAACTAACAAGGAAAAACTATCCACCCAGCCTCACTGGTCACACTCACCAAGTAACACAAACAAGTTTAGTATATATATAGATCAAAAGTATTGGGTACCCCGCACCATTTCCCACTTAATTAGATGCTTCTCTTCCTAACGGAAAACGTCCTGACGCTACCACACTCTTCCCGCATGCACACACCTGGGCCAAACCACGCATCCCGCCTGCAAACACCTGGGCCTCACAACCACGCATCTCGCCCGCACACACCTGGGGCACAACCACTAACCCGCCCGCAGACACCTGGGCCTCATCCCGAAGGTTCGTGGGAATGGTAAGCATGCCCGAAGAGTCTTGGGCTAAAGGTCGCCTCAAGCCATCACAGCCTCCGAGACCTACCCGAAGAGTCTTGGGTGTAAGGTCACCTCAAGCCATCATAGCCTATGGAAGAAGGAGCAGGAAGGAGCTAGTAACTAAGGGGGAACACCCTCTCCCATAAAATGGGAGTTTTCGGCACTAGGTTCTTGACATGGGTGTGGTGCGACAAAACACAAAGATACAATTATATATATACATATACCAATCACACATCCCAACCTATGGCTTCTTAAAAAGAGAAACTGAGAATCTTCCTCGGCACTGCTACCACGAAGCATGCATCAACAACCAAACAATCATCCCCCAACCCCATTTAGGTTTTCATGTTTCATGCAATGGTTTAACAAATTATTACTACTGTGCAACTATCATCTAGCCAAAACCTTTCACAAACATATCCCTTCCATCCACAACCAAGGTTAGGTAAAACGCAAGCAACCACATGCCATTTCATTTACAAAAGATTATCACAACCATACAACATTCCATCATTCATTTATTTCAAAGTTCCACACATAAAATCCTTTCCACACACAAAACATTTCCGCATTTGAAAACACCTTTTACTTCCAGAACACTTTTCATAATCATAACACTTTTCATAAATAAAGTCATTTTCCACAACTAACCACTTCCCATTTCAACCCCATCGTTTACAAAAACATTTCCCACAAAACAACCAAACCACCACATGTTCATTATTCCAATTTTGTTCAATCCGGGTGATCACACAAGGTTTTCATTCTCATTTAATCAGCCAGTCTTTATGTGCTTATCCATTTTCCATGTTATAACAAAACCAACCACAAACAATTCAGATATCAATTGCGCACACAAAGGCCACCAACGGCCTTGATTTTCAGTAGGAAAAGGCCTTTCAATCAAAAATCACAATCAGAAGATAAAGAAACTGGAAGGCAATAGAAACAGCACAAAACCCCAAACCCTTCTTTATCCGGTTATTAACTTTATTAAAAGTTCAACTTCATCCCATGGAACAAAATAAAAATATCCCACCCCGCATGTTGCACCAAATAGAGAGACGAAGGTAAACCCCTACCTCAAAAGGTCCCGATCACGTCACATCCGATGACATACTTCGGTGTCCTCCACCTTCGCCAAACCCAGAAAACGCCTCCTAGGATGGAAGATGGAGAAGGGAGGCCGGAAGGAAAGGTGACAAGTCCAGGCTTAGAAGCTTCGTCTTGTCGCTACGATCCTGTGGCCGCTGACGGATCAAAATTCGGAGATTGCACAATGAAGTTAGATGAGGAAGACTTCTTGATCATCCAAGAGTGTCGTCATGCGAAGAAGAAGCGATTGGTCCGGAAATAATCCGCGACCCTTTCTTATATATCCTACGAATAGGTAAAACAGTATGCAGCGTGAATTGATGAATACACGGTGTGACTGTACACCTGTTACGTGTTTTGACTAGTCAAAACACGACACATCACGCAGTTTCCACGCATTTAAAAAAGGTTAATTTTTTTTAATATGTGTGTTTAGTTGACCCGATACATAACTCATAAAAAGGTATCCATCACTGGTCTTAAAATGACCGTCATAATTACAGGATTACACTGCCGCTGACAGTTCGTCATTCTGAGTTCACACGAATAAGTTATGGTCGGAAAAGTGTTTTACCTACAAAAACATTAACATGATTATTATATTATTATTTTTAATTGATTTATTTCAAATACCTAAATCCACCCAACCATATCCCTCCTATTTGGTTCACCTTTCTCCTTTTCTCCTTCATTGATTTCTTTTTCTTTTCTTTTATTACTTCTCTTTTAATTCTCACACTCTCTCTCCAATTTATTTCAAATCTTTAACTCACTCCACAAGTGGCGCCTCCCACTTTCTTTTCTCCATGTTCAACACGTCCCATGATTGACTCCTCTTTAAATTATTTATTTTATTGGTTTAAATATTAAATCTTTATTTCATTTAAACATTTTCTCTCTCAAATCATTATTTTATTGGTGCGCCTCTCCTTTTATTTCATATCATTATTAATATATTGTTAATATTCTCTCCAATCTCATTCCTCCCCAACAAAGTGGCGCCTCCCTTGATTTTACACCATTAGTTCCATTCTTTTTATCATAATTATTTTCAATAATAATGATTAAATCTCCCTAAAAAATATGCAAGATCACCTCCCATCAAAACCCACATGACACACACCTATTTTAAATCTTTATCATTATTATTATTATTTTATTTTTTAAACACAATTATCATAAATAATAACATCTCTTATTTATCCTTATATCTCAAATCACATTGCAATTAATTCAAAACATAATTCTCATTAAATCATTATTACTAGATCTATCAAAAAAACCAACATTATTATTATAATTATTTAGTATAACACTTATAACAAAACCCCAAATAAAATTTATAAACACTTCACCATTTATTATTAATAATAATTATTATTTTTGATGTTCGCCGCATTGACCACATAAAAAAACGTTTTTACAAAGTAATCGACCGGAGAGGTCCGGGCCATTATATTAGATATCTCTCAAAACATTCTCGTCCTCGAGAATTAAAAACTGACCCAGAAGAAGGAAAGGATCTGAAGAACCACTCCACAAGATACCTCTCAGGGCTCTCGTCATGAAAAGGAAGCAACCAACAACTCTATGAGTTAGGAATTCCCTCTCCTATGTCAAGATACTATCCGCTTTAGGCGGCACTGACTCGCCTGCATGGGTTTAATCGCATCCTCATTAATGCATCTTGATTAAGGATCAGGTTTTTCATTTCCCATATATTAGGTTTTTTTTCCAACTTACACTGCACCCAACAACGTACAACCCACACACTGCCCAGACACATGGCCTGAGGAAATCCTTCTCCCATGTTGAGATATTATCCGCTTTAGGAGACACTGACTCGCCTGCACGGGTTAAATCGCATCCACATTAATGCGTCTCGATTAGGGATTAGGTATTCCCCTACCCACATGATAGGGCTCTTCACGTACATTTAAAGAAAAGCGGGAAACAACAAAGCATTAAAAACTCACAAAAACAAGGTCCAGGCCCAGATAATGAGCAAAAGAGTTCCAACAATGGAGTGTAATGCTCCCAAAAAAAACATAAAGGAGATCATTCAAGAAAACCCAAACACATCTCTACCAATCCCTGGTCCTTCTAGAGATGCTGCCTCTGATGCATACAACTATCCTCGCTGAGCTCCTCTGCCTCTCTGTTGACGTCCGCCTCCTCGACCACGTCCCGATTGGGATCCTTGAGGAACTCCTTGTGGCTGGCCACCACCTGCTCCATCTCCCCTCAAAGGGACTAGAGACTGTTGCTGCTGGAAGGGTCTTGTCGGTGACTGGTGCTGCTGAGGAGGGCGTTGAACCTGTCCATCTCCACCGTACTGAGCATGGGTCGGGCACCGACTCTGAACGTGCCCGAAACCTCCACATGAAAAACGCTTTGGTCCTGGGCTCGTGAAAAAGGGACGAGGACCTAAAGATCTGAACTGGAACTGCTGGAGCCTTCTCCCTACTGGCCTGAAACTGGAAGGTCCCGTCGCAGGAGACCTGCTGCTGACTGCCTTCCCCTTCGACGAACTAGGCTGGATCCCCTCACGTGGTGCACCTCCCTGCGAGTGCATCCTTTCTACAACATACACCTTCTTCTGTACGGCTAGTATGTCAGAAGGGTGAAGGGGGTCACAGCATACTGGAGCGAAGGATGAAGCGCCTCTTCCAAACGTCTTGCCCGAGACTCTTCATCTGGAAAGAGTTCCGGAGCAAAGCGTAGGAGATTCTTGAACTTAATTCCCAACTCTCGAATAGTCATACTCCCCTGCTGAAGGGAGAGCAACTCCTGACCCTTTTCCGCCTTGATCAAAGAAGAAAGGAATTCCTCTCGGAACTCCTTTTCGAAGTCAGCCCATGGAATCTCTGCCTCCTTCCTCTCCCCGAGGTAGAGCATCCACCATTGGCGCGCCGCGCCTCTCAGTTGACTGACCGCTAGGGGGACCCAGTACTCCATCGGAGCACGGATCAAGGAAAAAGTGATCCCTAGCTCTTCAAGACACCCCTCCGTCTCCAGGTCCGAATTACATCCCTCGTAATTCTTGAGAGTCTGACGCTGGAAAGAACGAAGGGTCTTCTGCCACTGGCTGTCTTCCTCCTCTCGATCGATCCTCAGCCGATCGACCGCCTGGACTTGCTGGGCCTCAGCCATCTGAGCCACCCGGGGACGACGTCCAGGTGCCATAGCTATACGGTAAACAAGGATCACCTAAGCCCAAGTAGTAAGGAAAAACTCAATGTTTTATTAATCATTTTATTTCAATTTCTTTCCCAGAACACCCAAATCAAGTAAAACACAAACATGATGATGCATGTACCTTCCATAGGGTCTCTACCCTACAATCAATATAGTCTCACTTGGTCATTCGGTAGACTCAGAGTCCTTGCATCGGATCACGGGGGTCCCTAAAATCCCGTGTCCTAGCCGGTCTTCCCTGGCCTATGTCACGCACCAAGATTAACGAACATTGTTTCCCTACCATCCCATGCAATCCTCACTGTGCCAAACTCCAGACTCCATCCTATCTCTCAACCATCACCTCTGATACCATTCTGTCACGACCCCCTCCCACCAAAAATGCCCCTCCTGAGCTGGCAATGGTGAAAGGGAGATAATGACCCCCGAGTCCCGCTTCCAGTAGGCCCCGGGTTGGCGACTAGCACCAAGGGTATGAGTTTTCACAAATATGGGAGGCATTATGCTTTTTATTATTTTGGATCGGGAAATAGGACAAGTCAACCACCAAAAAGGGAAAAGAACATGTGTACATAAATAAAACCCAAAACAAGCCCACATACTTGTTTAAACAATTTTTATAACAGGGTAGAAGTACAAGGAAGCTCAAAAGTACAAGTGAGTACAGTACCAAAAGGAAAGTATGAAAACAAAAACTGCACAACCCCCACTGCCTGACTAGTAGGGTCCCGCACGGCCCTGGTAGTCCTCCTGAAATCCTGAAACAATGTAGGGTGAGCATACAAGTATACTCAGTAGAGAACCTAAAGCTCTCGTGCACAAGTGGGGAGACACCCTAAGGTCCCGTGAGAAAACAGAAGAACCAGAAACTAACAAGGAAAAACTATCCACCCAGCCTCACTGGTCACACTCACCAAGTAACACAAACAAGATTAGTATATATATAGAACAAAAGTATTGGGTACCCTGCACCATTTCCCACTTAATTAGATGCTGCTCTTCCTGACGGCAAATGTCCTGACGCAACCACACTCTTCCCGCCCGCAGACACCTGGGCCAAACCACGCATCCCGCCCGCACACACCTGGGCCTCAAAACCACGCATCTCGCCCGCACACACCTTGGCCACAACCACTAACCCCCCCACAGACACCTGGGCCTCATCCCGAAGGTTATTGGGAACGGTAAGCCTACCTGAAGAGTCTTGGGCTAAAGGTCACCTCAAGCCTTCACAGCCTCCGAGACCTACCCGAAGAGTCTTGGGTGTAAGGTCACCTCAAGCCATCATAGCCTATGGAAGAAGGAGCAGGAAGGAGCTAGTAACTAAGGGGGAACACCCTCTCCCATAAAATGGGAGTGTTCGGCACTAGGTGCTTGACATGGGTGTGGTGAGACAAAACACAATGATACAATTATATATATACATATACCAAACACACAGCCCAACCTATGGCTTCTTAAAAAGAGAAACTGAGCATGTGCCTCGGCACTGCTACCACGAAGCATGCATCAACAACCAAACAATCATCCCCCAACCCCATTTAGGTTTTCATGTTTCATGCAATGGTTTAACAAATTATTACTACTAGGCAACTATCATCCAGACAAAACCTTTCACAAACATATCCCTGCCATCCACAACCAAGGTTAGGTAAAACCCAAGCAACCACATGCCATTTCAATTACAAAAGATTATCACAACCATACAACATTCCATCATTCATTTATTTCAAAGTTCCACACATAAAACCCTTTCCACACACAAAACATTTCCGCATTTGAAAACACCTTTTACTTCCAAAACAATTTTCATAATCATAACACTTTTCATAAATAAAGGCATTTTCCACAACTAACAACTTCCCATTTCAACCCAATAATTTACAAAAACATTTCCTACAAAACAACCAAACCACCACATGTTCATTATTCCAATTTTGTTCAACCAGGGTGATCACACAAGGTTTTCATTCTCATTTAATCATCCAGTCTTTACGTGCTTATCCATTTTCCATGTTTTAACAAGACCAACCACAAACAATTCAGATATCAATTGCGCATGCAAAGGCCACCAACGGCCTTGATTTTAAGTAGGCAAAGGCCTTTCAATCCAAAATCACAATTAGAAGATAAAGAAACTGGAAGGAAATAGAAACAGAACAAAACCCCAAACCCTTCTTTATCTGGTTATTGTCTTTATTTAAAGTTCAACTGCATCACATGGAAGAAAAGAAAAATATCCCACCCCGCATGTTGCACCAAATAGAGAGACGAAGGTAAACCCCTACCTCAAAAGGTCCCGATCACGTCACATCCGACGACGTCCTTCGGTGTCCTACGCCTTCGCCAAACCCGAAAAACGCCTCCTAGGATGGAAGTTGGAGAAGGAAGGCCGGAAGGAAAGGTGACAACTCCAGGCATAGAAGCTTCGTCTCTTCGCTACGATCTTGTGGCCGCTGACGGATCATAATTCGGAGCTTGGACAAAGAAGTTAGAGGAGGAAGACTTCTTGATCATCCAAGAGTGTCGTCGTGCGAAGAAGAAGCGATCGGTCTGGAAATAATCCACGTCCCTTTATTATATAGCCTATGAATAGGTAAAACAGTATGCAGCGTGTATTGATGAATACACGGTGTGATTGTACACCCGTTACGTGTTTTGACTGGTCAACACACAACACGTCACGCGGTTTCCACGCATTTAAAAAACGTTAATTTTATTAATATGTCTGTTTCATTGACCCGAGACATAACTCATAAAAAGGTATCCATCACTGGTCTTAAAATGACCGTATTAATTACAGTATTACACTGCCGCTGACGGTTCGTCATTCCGAGGTCACACGAATAAGTTATGGTCGGAAAAGTGTTTTACCTACAAAAACATTAACATGATTATTATATTATTATTTTTAATTGATTTATTTCAAATACCTAAATCCACCCAACCCTCTCTCTCCAATTTGGTGTGCCTTTCTCCTTTTCTCCTTCATTGATTACTTTTTCTTTTCTTTTATTACTTCTCTTTTAAATCTCACACTCTCTCTCCAATTTATTTCAAATATTTAACTCACTCCACAAGTGGCACCTCCCACTTTTTTTCTCCATGTTCAACACGTCCCATGATTGACTCCTCTTTAAATTATTTATTTTATTGGTTTAAATATTAAATATTTATTTCATTTAAACCTTTCTCTCTCAAATCATTATTTTATTGGTGCGCCTCTCCTTTTATTTCATATCATTATTAATATATTGTTAATATTCTCTCCAATCTCATTCCTCCCCAACAAAGTGGCGCCTCCCTTGATTTTACACCATTAATTCCATTTTTTTTATCATAATTATTTTCAATAATAATGATTAAATCTCCCTAAAAAACATGCAAGATCACCTCCCATCAAAACCCACATGACACACACCTATTTTAAATCTTTATCATTATTATTATTATTTTATTTTTTAAACACAATTATCATAAATAATAACATCTCTTATTTATCCTTATATCTCAAATCTCATTGCAATTAATTCAAAACATAATTCTCATTAAATCATTATTACCAGATCTATCAAAAAAACCAACATTATTATTATAATTATTTAGTATAACAATTATAACAAAACCCCAAATAAAATTTATTAACACGTCACCATTTATTATTAATAATTATTATTATTTTTGATGTTCGCCGCATTGACCACATAAAAAAAACTTTTTTACAAAGTAATCGACCGGAGAAGTCCGGTCCATTACCTTAGATACCTCTCAAAACATTCTCGTCCTCGAGAATTAAAAACTGACCCAGAAGAAGGAAAGGATCTGAAGAACCACTCCACATGATACCTCTCCGGGCTCTCGTCATGACAAGGAACCAACCAACAACTCTATGAGTTAGGAATTCCCTCTCCTATGTCAAGATACTATCCGCTTTAGGCGGCACTAACTCGCCTGCACGGGTTTAATCACATCCTCATTAATGCATCTTGATTAAGGATCAGGTTTTTCCATTCCCATATATTAGGTTTTTTTTCCAACTTACACTGCACCCAACAACGTACAACCCACACACTGCCCGGACACATGGCTTGAGGAAATCCTTCTCCCATGTTGAGATATTATTCGCTTTAGGCGGCACTGACTCACCTGCACGGGTTAAATCGCATCCACATTAATGCATCTCGATTAGGGATTAGGTCTTCCCCTCCCCACATGATAGGGCTCTGCACGTACATTTAAAGAAAATCAGGAAACAACAAAGCATTAAAAACTCACAAAAACAAGGTCCAGGCCCAGAGAATGAGAAAAAGAGTTCCAATAATGGAGTGTAATGCTCCCAACAAAACATAAAGGAGATCATTCAAGAAAACCCAAACACATCTCTATCGATCCCTGGTCCTTCTAGAGATGATGCCTCTGATGCATGCAACTATCCTTGCTGAGCTCCTCTGCCTCTCTGTTGATGTCTGCCTCCTCGACCACGTCCCGATTGGGATCCTTGAGGAACTCCTTGTGGCTGGCCACCACCTGCTCCATCTCCCCTCAAAGGGACTGGAGCCTATTGCTGCTGGAAGGGTCTTGTCGGTGACTGGTGCTGCTGAGGAGGGTGTTGAACCTGTCCATCTCCACCGTACTGAGCATGGGTCGGGCACCGACTCTGAACGTGCCCGAAACCTCCCCAAGAAAAACACTTTGGTCCTGGGCTCGTGAAAAAGGGACGAGGACCTGAAGATCTGAACTGGAACTGCTGGGGCCTGCTCCCTACTGGCCTGAAAGTGGAAGGTCCCGTCGTAGGAGACCTGCTGCTGACTGCCTTCCCCTTCGACGAACTAGGCTGGATCCCCTCACGTGGTGCACCTCCCTGCGAGTGCATCCTTTCTACAACTTACGCCTTCTTCTGTACGGCTAAGTATGTCGGAAGGGTGAAGGGGGTCACAACATACTGGAGCGAAGGACGAAGAACCTCTTCCAAACGTCTCGCCAGAGACTCTTCATCCGGAAAGAGTTCCGGAGCAAAGCGTAAGAGATTCTTGAACTTATTTCCCAACTCTCGAACAGTCATACTCCCCTGCTGAAGGGAGAGCAACTCCTGACGCTTTTCCACCTTGATCCAATAAGAAAGGAATTCCTCTCGGAACTCCTTTTCGAAGTCAGCCCATGGAATCTCTGCCTCCTTCCTCTCCCCGAGGTAGAGCATCCACCATTGGCGCGCCCCGCCTCTCAGCTGACTGCCTGCTAGGGGGACCCAGTACTCCTTTGGAGCACGGATCAAGGTAAAAGTGATCCCTAGCTCTTCAAGCCACCCCTCCATCTCTAGGTCTGAATTACTTCCCTCGTACTTCTTGAGAGTCTGACGCTGGGAAGAATGGAGGGTCTTCTGCCACTGGCTGTCTTCCTCCTCTCGATCGATCCTCAGCCGATCGACCGCCTGGATTTGCTGGGCCTCACCCATCTGAGCCACCCGGGGATGACGTCCAGGTGCGATAGCTGTACGGTAAATAAGGATCACCTAAGCCCAAGTAGTAAGGAAAAACTCAATGTTTTAATTATCATTTTATTTCAATTTCTTTCCCAGAACACCCAAATCAACTAAACCACAAACATGATGATGCATGTACC
Source organism: Viscum album (assembly GCA_963277665.1). Classification (NCBI taxonomy): domain Eukaryota; kingdom Viridiplantae; phylum Streptophyta; class Magnoliopsida; order Santalales; family Viscaceae; genus Viscum; species Viscum album. Next base: position 19,966,199 of record OY728120.1, on the reverse strand, counting down.
TTCCCTAGGGTCTCTACCCTACAATCAATATAGTCTCACTTGGTCGTTCGGTAGACTCAGAGTCCTTGCATCGGATCACGGGGGCCCCTAAAATCCAGTGTCCTAGTCGGTCTTCCCTGGCCTATGTCACGCACCAAGATTAACAAACACTGTTTCCCTACCATCCCATGCAATCCTCACTGTGCCTAACTCCAGACTCCATCCTATCTCTCAACCATCACCTCTGATACCATTCTGTCACGACCCCCTCCCACCAAAGATGCCCCTCCTAAGCTGGCAATGGTGAAAGGGAGATAATGACCCCTGAGTCCTGCCTCCAGTAGGCCCCGGGTTGGCGACTAGCACCAAGGGTATGACTTTTCACAAATATGGGAGGCATTACCCTTTTTAATATTTTGGATCGGGAAATAGGACAAGTCAACCACCAAAAATGGAAAAGAACATGTGTACATAAATAAAACCCAAAACTAGCCCACATATATGTTTAAACAATTTTTATAATAGGGTACAAGTACAAGGAAGCTCAAAAGTACAAGTGAGTACAGTACCAAAAGGAAAGAAAGAAAACAACAACTGCACAACTCCCACTGCCTGACTAGTAGGGTCCCGCACGGCCCTGGTAGTCCTCCTGAAAACCTGAAACAACGTAGGGTGAGAATACAAGTATACTCAGTAGAGAACCTAAAGCTCTCATGCACAAGTGGGGAGACACCCTAAGGTCCCGTGAGAAAACAGAAGAACCAGAACCTAAAAAGGGAAAACTATCCACCCAGCCTCACTGGTCACACTCACCAAGTAACACAAACAAGTTTAGTATGTATATAGGACAAAAGTATTGGGTACCCCGCACCATTTCCCACTTAATTAGATGCTTCTCTTCCTAATGGAAAACGTCCTGATGCTACCACACTCTTCCCGCCCGCACACACCTGGGCCAAACCACGCATCCCGCCCGCACACAGGTGGGCCTCACAACCACGCATCTCGCCCGCACACACCTGGGCCACAACCACTAACCCGCCCACAGACACCTGGGCCTCATCCCGAAGGTTCTTGGGAACGATAAGCCCACCCGAAGAGTCTTGGGCTAAAGGTCGCCTCAAGCCATCACAGCCTCCGAGACCTACCCGAAGTGTCATAGGTGTAAGGTCACCTCGAGCCATCATAGCCTATGGAAGAAGGAGCAGGAAGGAGCTAGTAACTAAAGGGGAACACCCTCTCCCATAAAATGGGAGTGTTCGGCACTAGGTGCTTGACATGGGTGTGGTGCGACAATACACAAAGATACAATTATATATATACATATACCAAACACACAGCCCAACCTATGGCTTCTTAAAAAGAGAAACTGAGCATGTGCCTCGGCACTGCTACCACGAAGCATGCATCAACAACCAAACAATCATCCCTCAACCCCATTTAGGTTTTCATGTTTCATGAAATGGTTTAACAAATTATTACTACTGGGCAACTATCATCAAGACAAAACCTTTCACAAACATATCCCTGCCATCCACAACCAAGGTTAGGTAAAACGCAGGAAACCACATGCCATTTCATTTACAAAATATTATCACAACCATACAACATTCCATCATTCATTTATTTCAAAGTTCCACACATAAAACCCTTTCCACACACAAAACATTTCCGCATTTGAAAACACATTTTACTTCCAAAACACTTTTCATAATCATAACACTTTTCATAAATAAAGGCATTTTCCACAACTAACAACTTCCCATTTCAACCCCATCATTTACAAAAACATTTACCACAAAACAACCAAACCACCACATGTTCATTATTCCAATTTTGTTCAACCAGGGTGATCACACAAGGTTTTCATTCTCATTTAATCATCCAGTCTTTACGTGCTTATCAATTTTCCATGTTTTAACAAAACCAACCACAAACAATTCAGATATCAATTGCGCACGCAAAGGCCACCAACGGCCTTGATTTTAAGTAGGCAAAGGCCTTTCAATCCAAAATCACAATCAGAAGATAAAGAATCTGGAAGGAAATAGAAACAGCACAAAACCCCAAACCCTTCTTTATCTGGTTATTATCTTTATTTAAAGTTCAAATGTATCCCATGGAACAAAAGAAAAATATCCCACCCCGCATGTTGCACCAAATAGAGAGACGAAGGTAAACCCCTACCTAAAAAGGTCCCGATCACGTCGCATCCGACGACGTCCTTCGGTGTCCTCCGCCTTCGCCAAACCTGGGAAACGCCTCCTAGGATGGAAGCTGGAGAAGGAAGTCTGGAAGGAAAGGTGACAAGTCCAGGCTTAGAAGCTTCGTCTCATCGCTACGATCCTGTGGCCACTGACAGATCGTAATTCGGAGCTTGGACAAAGAAGTTAGAGGAGGAAGACTTCTTGATCATCCAAGAGTGTCGTCGTGTGAAGAAGAAGCGACTGGTCTGGAAATAATCCACGACCCTTTCTTAAATAGCCTACGAATAGGTAAAACAGTATGCAGCGTGTATTGATGAATACACGGTGTGACTGTACACCTGTTACGTGTTTTGACTAGTCAACACACGACACGTCACGCAGTTTCCACGCGTTTAAAAAAACATTAATTTTATTAATATGTCGGTTTCATTGACCCGAGACATAACTCATAAAAAGGTATCCATCACTAGTCTTAAAATGACCGTCTTAATTACAGGATTACACTCCCGCTGACGGTTCGTCATTCCGAGGTCACACGAATAAGTTATAGTCGGAAAAGTGTTTTACCTAAAAAAACATTAACATGATTATTATATTATTATTTTTAATTGATTTATTTCAAATACCTAAATCCACCCAACCCTCTCTCTCTAATTTGGTGCGCCTTTCTCCTTTTCTCCTTCATTGATTTCTTTTTCTTTTCTTTTATTACTTCTCTTTTAATTCTCACACTCTCTCTCCAATTTATTTCAAATCTTTAACTCACTCCACAAGTGGCGCCTCCCACATTCTTTTCTCCATGTTCAACACGTCCCATGATTGACTACCCTTTGAATTATTTATTTTATTGGTTTAAATATTAAATCCTTATTTCATTTAAACCTTTTCTCTCTCAAATATTTATATTTTTAGTGCACCTCTCCTTTTATTTCATATCATTATTAATATATTGTTAATATTCTCTCCAATCTCATTCCTCCCCAACAAAGTGGCGCCTCCCTTGATTTTACACCATTTGTTCCATTCTTTTTATCATAATTATTTTCAATAATAATGATTAAATCTCCCTAAATAAACAAGCAAGATCACCTCCCATCAAAACCCACATGACACACACCTATTTTAAATCTTTATCATTATTATTATTATTTTATTTTTTAAACACAATTATCATAAATAATAACATCTCTTATTTATCCTTATATCTCAAATCTCATTGCAATTAATTCAAAACATAATTCTCATTAAATAATTATTAACAGATCTATCAAAAAAACCAACATTATTATTATAATTTTTTAGTATAACACTTATAACAAAACCCCAATAAAATTTATTAACACATCACCATTTATTATTAATAATAATTATTATTTTTGATGTTCGCCGCATTGACCACATAAAAAAAATGTTTTTACAATGTAATCGACCGGAGAGGTCCGGGCCATTACAATAAAGGATGGATTTAATGATGTTATATATTATATTATATTTTAATTATAATATACCTATGTATAATTATTTTTGTTCATTTCATTAATGTATGAAATAGAAATGAAAGTAGTTTTCATGCGTACGTATGACTTACCGTCTCCATGAATGGTACATTTCATTTCTTATCTCCAAATGTTATTTACTATTATAAGTACATATATATAATGGATATATATGTCATATATTACATCTCAATGATAGATATCCTTCTGTAATTATAATATATATATATATCATTTAGTTTTAATTCCATTAATATATCAAATAAATGAAATTAACGTTCATGCGTATGTACGGCCCACCGTCTTCCTGAACTGTGCATTTCATTTTTTATCTCCAGATATTATGGAATGGTATAAAATGAATATATACTAGTAATATATGAATTTAAATCATTAATAATATTATGGAGATGATGTACCTATAACTACAAGGAAAATTCTTTTCCAACAAGTTAAATTTCTAATCATGGACCGAACATCGAAAATATCATATGACATGAACTCACATTATTAACCAATTATTATAACATTATAATATGTGATATGAACTGAATAATAATATTTAAAGGAGTTACTTATTAATTTATAAATTGACAAAATTTTATTATTTAGGAATATAAAGAAACGAACAAGACAAGTCGGACTTGAGGTAAGGGATCCTACCTCTCTCTTTCTTTTTAAGTACTCTCTTTTATGTAATTTCTTTTAAGATAATTTTTATTATGTTAGGGATGTTATTATATATTATTATTACTATAAATTTTATGTTCATATGATAAGAGACCCAATTTTATTTCATCAATCCATTTTTTGGATGTTTTAAGATGCGTCGTTAGGCAGCCGAGTTTTCGTAGGGGATTTTTCATCTCAGTTTTATTATAGAAAGATTTATGATTGATTTGGAACTATTTACATTGAGTGTTTTATGTACTTATAATTATTCTACTCTTTGTTTAATATACTTTCGTTTATGGGTATTTACATCAATGTTTAATAGTCCTTCTTTCATGGGTTTTACGTTTCGAAAGTTACCCAAATCGGTAAGGGAACCTTTCACCCTCCTCTTTTTAAAAGACATCTTTTGTTATGTCTTTTAATTTACATATTATTATGTTGGTATATTTTATTCAATATCTTTATTGATTTAAATTTTATGTCTAATTGATGAGATACCATTTTCTCTCTCATCGACTCATTTTATGAATTTTAACTTGACGTTGTTACGCTGTCAAATTTATGTAAGGGAACTTTTAACCTAATTTAAATTCATTGCGTTAAACCTCTTCCTCTTGATTATGTCATACTATGAATATATGTGGATTTCCTCTGATTGTTTTACTCATAATATACTAAATATTCAGTGTATTTATATTTCTCACACATAATTATATAATTCGTTTATCTTTAATCTAAGGATACTGACTTTGTAAGGGACTTCATCTCAGTCTCCTTTCATTGAGGCAAATTTTTCTTTATACAAAACTTTCTTTTATACTCTATATAAACACCATTTACTTTTCATTCAACGAATCTTTTTCTACGAAGAGTTTTACTAAACAACAAAAATAAATGTTTCTTTTAACTTACAAGGTGACATCGTCCTTTTCCCCCGCCTCGAGTACTATTTGACCTTTGGATTCCTTAACAATCCATATTGTTTTTAAAAGAAATTAAATACCATATACCCTTTTATGTATTTTGGTATGGAAAATGGTTTTGATAATTTATTTTTTAGATCAATATATTTATGTGATATATTGTGATTTAAATGTGGAAATGTTTTCTTTATATTATATTAGTTTTATGTATTATGATTTTGTAATGGTACTTGGACATTTGACGGGTGGTTACGTAATAAACCATATGATAGGTGGTGTCGGGAACACCAGGATGGGTGGTTACGTTATAACCTCCAATGCATTGGGTATGGAAGTTGGTTGTATGGCTATTCCATGTAGTGATATGTGTGGAAGTAGACCGTATGGTTATTCCATTTAAGTATTTTTATGTCCCCAGTTACCTTTATATGTTATGTATTCTTTATTTGGGTTTTATAGTAATATTTTTGTTATAAATGGTAAGTAGTGATATTTTATTCAGTGATGATTATTTACCACTTCATAAAGGTGAAAAGTATTAATTTAATAAAGTATTCATGGTTTCCTTGTTGTTTTGGAAAAACTAACAGTTTTCCTTCTTTGTGTATCCTTTATTTGGATTTTTTATGCTCATCCCATGTTTTTAAAATTTTTTCAACAGGACTTAAAGATGAATAGGGTTACGGATGGGATCAAGGTAGTACATGATATCAAAAACATGTAACTATACATTTTTCTTTTTATGAGTTTTTATTTTATTGAAACTTATTAAGTGTATACTTTGTAATGTTTTGAGATGAAATAGTTATGTCCTATTTCTCTAAAACAATAAACCTAAAAAGATCCCATATGGGAATTTTTTATTTAATTCATTATTATGTAATTTTTTAAGGCCATGTCTTTATATTTGGTATCAAAAGGAAGTTTAGATAACTTTAAAGGTTAGAGTGTTGTTTAAGAATAAGTGATAAGTTGTGTATAACCACAATGGGTAGTTTATTAGATGTATTCATTGTTTTTTTTTTGAATTTTAGAATTATATTGAGATAACCTGGATATATATATCTTAGTGTTTATCTTCCACATTATTATATGATTATTTTACTGATTTCCTCACACTGAACTTTTTGGTTTTAGTAAATGGAAGGAACTAGTAGGCACCAAAGTAACAGTGGATGTGAAGGAAACTGTGACAGTTTTATGAGAAAGAAACTAAATGATATGGGAGCTACAATGAGAACCCATGTGTTTATTCTCAACCAACTATATGGAGTCATGATTGACCACCTAATCCTTGGTGATTTTTATAAGGCATCATATATGCGAGAAAAAAATCCCTAAGGATGTTTAGGTAATAATCATAAAGTTAAGTGTGTTCAAAAACCTATGTGTCAAAGATGTGGAAAGAAACACCTAGGAAAATGTTTCAAAGGGACAGAAAGATGTTGTAGATGTGTAAATGAAGGTCATTAAGCAAGAACCTTCCATGGAAAAAGGAAGCAACCAGTTGACTCGAGGAAAGGGAAATAAGTTCTTTATGAGGGATCAATTGAATGTTTTAAATGTGGTGTGCAAGGTCATTATGGAAACACATATCTTATGAAGAAATTTTGGGAATGGGAACACCAATATTGTAATAATATTCATTTACCAATACCTAATTCCATTCCGATTGTGGATGGAGATATAGACAATGAGCAATCAAAGGTACGGACTATTTATAAATATATGTCTTCCTATTTTGGAATCTCATGATATGATTCATGATTTTGTTTGTAGGAAAGAAGTATTTCAGAATAAGTTGGAAAGGAATGGTTAGTGTATCATGAAGAATGCTGAATGAGTAAAAAATTCAACATATAAGTTATTCAAGAGTTATGGTAGATTTTAGGAAGGTGAAATTATTAAAAGTATTAAGTCTCTTTTGATGATGGGGTCACATTAGAGGACGTTTTATAGTTTGAGTAACCCTGATGATTGATATATGAAAATTTTACTCAAGGAATAGTTATCTATTATATTATGGAAATAGTTATAAAGAACCATTTGGGTATATATTATCCTTACTTTTGATGTAATTATGGGTTACTATTTGTTATGATGGAAAATTAAGGAATGAGATAAACATGAGGCTAAATTATGTTATAGTTATTTTTTATGATTTTATATCTTTTTGGGGAATGTGTTGAGAATTATATAGTTTGTGAAAAAGGACAACATGAAGACCGTGTGATAACCCATCATGTCGGACAAAGCTGTGGGAATCAAACTCACAACCAAAGTGTGACTGATATTTATCACCTACCACTGGACTATGTGAGGTATCTGGTTAGTATGACAAATTATTTTTAGTTATATAATTTTATGAATCTAGAATAAGGTGATTTTAGGATATCTGGGAAAATATTGACCTATCATGGAGGATATATGATTAGTTTAATTACTTTTCAATATGAGACTTTAAGAGTGACTGATGTTATTTAGAGATAAATGTTAATTTGAACCTTGGAAGACTATGTGATTAAATCCTTAAAATATTTAGGTTTCAATATTAGTTTGGTTTACTTTGAAGACTTTTAGGGAATAATTGTTTATCTAATGCTCTTTGTTGAACTTTGGGTTTTGTTGGACAGATTCTGGAGATTAAAAATATACTTTCTTTTTATAAAGAATTACCCTTTTGTGGATTATCTGATCTTGTTCTAACAATATTGGTTTTGGATAAGGTCTAAATATATTGTAAATATATAGTTCCCTTTTGTGGATAAGATGATTCTCTAGAAGTTGATTATAGCGCTCTTAATGTGAACAAGTCATCCTAAATACTCATCTTTTGGAGGAAAAAATGAGTTTGTGTAAGAAATATAGTAAGGGATGAAAGTCTAAATGACAAGAAAGTATGTTTCCTTGTGATTTAGTTAATCTAATAAATAAATTCCTCAATGAAATGTGTCTTAAAACTAAAATTATGTATGTTAACTTTTCCTACTGGGGAATCAAATACAGTTTAACCAATCACAAGTTTGTGATTTTTGGTGGTTAACTTTCTCCAAAACATGTTTCTATCACTCTCCATCAGAACATAACCCTTTGTTTTTTTCTTCCATATTCATCTTTTCATGTAATCCTAGTACATTTTTTCTTGGGTTACCTTGGTACTTTTCATTCGTTCTTTTAAAGTGATAGTTTAATTTACTCCTTTTCCGATGTGGGGCTTTCAATGAAGCGTCCAAGCCCAATTTTAAAATTGCGAGGACACAATTCCCAAAAGCGGGGAAGGATGTGACATCCCATGTAAATAAAGAATATTAAATTTTCATAATTATTAATATTTGTGAATAAAATTTTAATATTAATTTAAAGTGAACGCTATGCTCGATGGCTTACCAAATACGCAACAACGAGTTTCTTGGAAATCATACGTTGCACTTTAATAACAAAATAATATTATTTTAAACTGTAGTTAACACCTAGGCATTGTAATGGCAGGAATGAACAGAACTAACTATGAAATGATTATATATGTTTATCAAATATTTTTACTTTTATCAAATAAATGTTAGAGGCTTAAAATGCGAATGAATCCAATTTTAAGCGTAAATATTCTAATATTCATTAAAATGTCGATTAACCATATTTTGATGGCGAACCCTTTTTAAATACACTTTTTGAAAATTTTATCTATTATATTTGACCAAATAAAATCCTTCTTTCTAATCAGGACATCAAAATTTAATTTTTGTATGTTTTTTTTATTTATTCGATAAAGTTCATTTTTAATGAATAAGTGAAAATGTTGTATTTTAATTCAAAACTTCCTTTTAGTCTAATTTATTTATATGATTAGATAATCTTTTTAATTGGTTTTAAAGTGAAATTAGAATATATTTTTATCATTTAATCCAATGGTGGTCATTGGAATTAATTTCACACTGAAATTGGACTTAAACTAGTGTCAATCGTTTAATAGATATTATTTCCTAAAAACACGCTATTTTTATTGACAGTGGGAATTAATTATTAAATTAATTAATGTAACTTATATGTTTTTTAATTTTGTAAAATAGACATCTTTTTTGAATTCGGAATATCAAATATAGCTTAGGGTGAATTTTTTGTAATTTTCTGTAAAACTTCAATTTTTGATGAATAGTGAAACCACTAAGTGGTAGTTAAAAAACTGATTTTTCATTTAAACAAAACTTTACCACTTCTATGATTTGATTTTCAAAAATATGACATACATGGTTGTCATTATAAAGTAAAACGTGGTTCAATGGGATTAAAATAATTTTTTGGTGACTAGTAACTTTTATGTTTTATTAATCGCAATTAAAGGTAATTAGTGTAATTTAAGGTAAATATAATGTTATAATAATATTAAATGACCTTGAAACATTTCCAAACCTTGTTTTATGAGTCATCTACGACCATGAAAATCCGTGGGTCAACTTGGGGACACAATATAGCCAGTTGGGTATGAAAATGGCATTACTAACTTTTTATTTAATGTTAAAATAAAAATGTCACAAACATGTATTGTTTTACTAAAACAATTTTTACATAGGGTTATACAAGTAATATTTTTTACTATAAATATTAATTACATATATAATAATATTTCCTATATCATAGTATTTTTTTACAATTGGTATACGTTAAATAAATTATTTTATTTATGACACCATGATGATGCATCGATTACCTCATTAATGAACGATTTAAATAAAATGAAAAGACAATCTAAAATCTATGACATACACTTGTCAAAAAGCCATTGGATGGGTTTATTTAGAACCCTTATCACCTAATCCTAGAAATAAATATTTTTTTGACCTTTGATATCCGAAAATAATTTTATAATAAAGTAACTTTTTATTACTTTCCAAGAGTGCCCCTCCTCCTTATAAAAGGCCCCCACCTCTACCACCTTACCCACACCTCTCAAGCCCATGGATCATCCACCCTCGGCTCAAATTGTATTTACACATCCCTCTCATACTATTAGAAGCCTCACATTAGGAATAAGTCTTTCCGAGCCTTTGAGCTCAAATCAAAAAGAGTTATCCGATTTGAAGGTAATGTCATCTCTTATGTTCTTTTGTTTTATTTTGCTTCTCTGCCCCCTTAAACTCTTTTTAATCCTTTATTTTGTAACAACATCAGTATCATAAATATAATAGGATTAATTTATCTGGATTATTCTAGATACACTCATACACACCTCCATCTAATGGTTATAGAACATACTGTTTTTTGTGGGTGGTGAATTATTGCCTCACGAAATGATGATTGTTCAAATTTCTTTTAACACCTCTCATGGTGGCCATTAAGATATCAATGTATTTATATATGATATATAAATTATTTTTATTTATTACTTTTTCTTCTATATATTTCATTTATTCCATACCTTTATGGTTTCCATAACAGGTAAACGCGATAATTTCATTTTAGGAAGTGCGGACTACCGCCCCCTCAAAGTGATTTTAATCATTAATACTATATCTAGGATGTATAAAGGATGGATTTAATGATGTTATATATTATATAATACTGTAATTATAATATACCTATGAATAATTATTATTTTTTCATTCCATTAAAGTATGAAATAGAAATTAATGTAGCGTTCATTCGTACGTACGACTTACTGTCTCCATGAATGGTACATTTCATTTCTTATCTCCAAATGTTATGTACTATTATAATTACATGTATATATAATTGATATATAGGTCATATATTAAATCTAAATGATTGATATCATACTAGAATTATAATATATATATCTATCATTTAGTTTTAATTCCATTAATATGGCAAAGAAATGAAAGTAGCGTTCATTCTTACGTACGGCCTACCGTTTCCATGAATGGTGCATTTCATTTTATTATATTAAAATGTTATGGAATAGTATAAAATGAATATATACTAGATATATATGATATTTAAATCATTAATACTATACTGGATATGATGTACCTATAACTACATGGAAAATTCTTTTCCAACAAGTTCTATTTTGACTCATGTACCGAACATCGTCAAAAACGACTGATATGAACTCACATTATTAAAAAAATTATTATAACATTATAATATGTTATATGAACAGAATAATAATATTTAAATGTGGTCCTAAAGAAATAATAAATTGACCAATGTTTATTTTTCAGGAATATAATGAAACGAAGAAGACAAGTCGGACTTGAGGTAAGGGATCCTACCTCTCTCTTTATTTTTAAGTACTCTCTTTTATGTAAATTCTTTTAAGATACTCATTCATATGTTGGGGGGATGTTAATTTATATTCCTCTTAATGTAAATTTTATTTCCATATGATGAGAGACCCTATTTTATTTCATTAATCCATTTTTTGGAAGTTTTAAGAATTGTCGTTAGGCAGCCGAATATTCGTAGGGGATTTTTCGTCTCACTTTTATTCTAGTCAGATTTATGCTTCATTTTCCACTATTTACATTGAGTGTTGTATATACATCCCATTATTCTACTATTTGTGTAATATATATTCGTTTATGGGTATTTATATCAATTTTGAATAGTTCTTCTTTCATGGGGTGTACAATTCGATAGTTACCAAAATCGGTAAGGGAACCTTTCGCCCTCATCATTTTAAAATAATAATTTTGTTATGTCTTTTAATTTACATATTATTATATTGGGATATGTTATTATAAATCCTTATTGATTTAAATTTTATTTCCATGCGAGTAGATACCATTTTCTCTCTCATCGACTCATTTTCTGAATTTTAATGTGACATCATTAGGCTGTCGAATTTCTATAAGGGAAATTATTAACCTAATTTCAATTGTTTGGGTTAAACCTCTTCCTCTTGATTATTTCGTACTATGAATATGTGTGTATGACCTCTGAGTTTTTTACACATAATGTCCTCTTATATTGTGTGTATTTATATTTGTCACACATAATTATGTAATTGTTTTATCCTTAATCTAAGGACACTAACTTTGTAAGGGACTTCGTATCAATATCCTTTCATTGAGGAATATTTTTATTTATACAAAAATTTATTTTATACGCTGTATAAACACATTTGAGTTTTCATTCAAGTGGAATATTTTTCTATGAAGCATTTTACTAAACAAAAAAAATGAATGTTTCTTTTAACGAACACAGTGACAATGACCTTTTCCATCGCCGTGAGTACTATATAAACTTTGGCTTCCTTAACAAGTCGTAATGTTTTTAAAAGAAATTAAATACCATATACTCTTTCATGTATTTTGTTATTGAATGTGGTTTTGATAATGTATTTGTTATGTCAATATATTTAAGTGATATATATTTTCATTGAAATGTGGAAATTTTCTCTTTCCATTCTATTAGTTTTATATATAATTATTTTGTAATGGTACTTAGACATTTGACGGGTGGTTATGTGATAAACCATATGACGGGTGGTGCTATGAATACCATGATGAGTGGTTATGTTATAACCTCCATTGAATTGGGTATGGAAGTCAGCCGTATGGAAATTCCATGTAGTGATATGTGTGGAAGTTGATCGTATGTTTATTCCATTTAAGTATGTTTATGTCCCAAGTCACCTTTATATGTTATGTGTTCATTATTTGGGTTTTATTGTAATCTTTTGGATACAAAGGTTAAGTAGTGATATTTTATTCAGTGAAGAGTATTTACTATATCATAAAGGTGAAAAGTATTACTTTGATAAGGTATTCATGGTTTACTTGTTGTTTTGGAAAAACTAATAGTTTTCCTTCGTTGTGTATCCTTTACTGGGATTTTTTTTACTCATCCCATGTTTTTGAAATACTTTCCACATGACTTAAAGATGAATATGGTCATTGATTGGATCAAGGAAAGACATGCTATCTAAACCATGGAACTAGACATCTCTCTTTTTGAGAGTTTTTATTTTATTGAAACTGAGTAGGAGTGTCTACTTTGTAAGCTTTTGAGATGTAATAGTCATGTTCTAATTCTCTAAAACTCTAAACCTGAAAAGATCCTCTATGTGAATTATTCATTTAATTCATGATTATGTAATGTTTTTATGAGGGGTCCTTATATATTAATATTTCAAGCATTTCATAGTAAAATAAGAAACATATTTTTTCAATCCATCCCACTAGTAATACTCCCTACGGTCTATGTATATCATAGTAATATCATGATGAACTAAAAGTAGATTAATATAATCGTCACTTAAAAATTATTGTTTCATCTATGAATCACAAGGCACCTATAATAACATTAAAAATCTCATTAATCAATCATTATCAACATTAAATTCGGGCAATATACCTTCCTTTACCAATTCGACCTTTTTCTGTAACTAATTGTCTGCTTCTTAAGCATGCTTAATTCTATCTGAGATAGATGATTTCACGGAAACATGAATCAAAAATGAGAAATTTCCAACACAAATATATTGCAATTCTAAATTAATCAAATCATTTATCAAGAGGTCAAGTTTAAAATATAAAATTTTCAATATATTATGATGATGTCAACTCAAGGCATCTGCCACATTGATTTTATTTTTTGGATTGTAATTTATAATGAAATCATAATACTTTGTTAGTTCTAGGAATCTTCGGTACCTCATGTTCAATTACATCGGTGTAAATATATAATTTTAAGTTTTATGGTTAATATATATTCGACATTTGGATACATGTAAATGATGAATCCAAATTTTGAATTAAAAAAAATCCACTAATTCCAAATAATATGTGGGATAATATGACACATGAGGTTTCATATGTCCTGAAGAATAATAAATTACCTAAAAATTCATTATTATAGCACAACCATGTCCCTTTATTTAAGCATCACATTATTTGAAAAAACCCATTTATAGAAGGTATGGACAAAACCAGATCATTAACCAATGTCCTCTTCAATTACTAAAAAACATCATATTCTTTTGTCCAAATAAATTTTACCCCTTTTCATGTTATCATAGTTAGATGGAAAGATAATCATGAAATTTTGTCACAAAACCTTGGTAATGGAAAGACATTACCAAGGGAGTACACCATGAGAAGGTGCCTCAATGTTCTATGAGACACCAAACATTATAGCATGTATCATTCATGTCCCTACAAATGATATCATCCGGCTAAAGAACATTTGTTCAAGAATAGTTTCATGCAACATCTTGGTTCTTCTCATAGTAGGGATCCACTATGAACATTTAGTGGGACAAATAATATTTGGACATTAACACAAACAATTTCAGGCAAAAAAATAATCATTATTTGATAAGGAGTTTATTAACATCCATATAGTGAATTTTTGATTATAATAAATTAAAAAAATTAGTTTGTTTTAGGGCACCATCTCCAATAGACTCCCACTTTCATTAGATCCAACTGCAAAAAATCATCCTTCCACTAGCTCTCACATGATATTCAAGCTTCTATTGAGATAGACCTATCAAGGGGTCCACCACATTCTCTTCAATGGATAACATTGTCATAGAAACGTCATAACATTAATAAAAATACCTCAAGATGTGATAAATAGGGAGTATGTCCATTGTCTATTGATGTGATCTTGGATCTTTTTCAAAAGCCACATCTACAATTTTATCATAATACAATGTGACATTAACATTATTATTAGGTTCGATATCATGCTCCTAGACAATGTTCCTAATTAATATGGATTCCTTGGCTGCATCAGAATCCTCTATATACTCCGAATTCGCTCGAGAATGTGCAACAATAGGCTTCTATGAAGTCTTCAAGCTCACAGCTCCTATGTTAATAAAGAAAACATATCTAGATTGCGACACTAGATCATTCTGATCATTCTCAAATCTAGTATCTATATACCCACTGATGAGACACTCCTCATCTCCTCCATAAAACAAGAACATATCATTAGTTCATTTTAGATACGTAAGAATATTCTTATTAGTAGTCTAGTGATGTTCGTCTATATCTTATTAATATTTTCCTACAATGATCAGTGTATGGGAAACATCATGTATATTACATGACATGGCATACATGATAGATCATATCACTAAGGTGTATGGGATCTTACACATTATATCATTCTCTGAATATGTCTAGGGAAACATTTTCATACAATATCTATAAACCATGTGACACTAGAACGATTCCCCAATTTTATTCTTCCATACTAAATATCATTAGTATATGGTCAATATTTGAACATTGGATTAGTCCAATAAACATCTTTGAACTTATCATGAAGTAATCTTGATCCCTAAATTGTAGTATTCTTCAACTAATTCCTTCATGTAGAAGCACTTATTCGATTAGTCATTAACTAACCATAAGACTGGTAGGTCATTTCCATTACATAATATGGCATCAACATATACTACTATGATAATGAATGAATTCCAATTAATCATTTTCTAAACACAAAGATCACATTTGTTTTCTATATTCCAAATTATTGTATGGATTCATAAAATCTAATTTTTCATGACCATGATACGTGATTTAAAATATAAATTGATCTATGCAACTTAAAATTCATTTTGGTGTCATCTGATTTCATAAACCCTTTTGGTTGTGTCATATAGAAATCTTCTGGAAGGTTAATGTTAAGGAATACTGTTTTAATATCAATTTTCCAAATCTCATAGTCATGGTATGCTACTATGGAAAATATAATTTTGATTGATTTAAACATGCCAACTGGAAAAAAGGATTCAACATAGTCAATTCCATGATGATTTTTAAACCCTTTATCCATTATCCTTACTTTATAGGCACATGCCTTACCATCAATGTTCGATTTCCTCTATAATACCCATTTACATCCAATAGGTGTTACATCGACCAACACGTCATCCAGAACAAAATCTTGGTTCTAATACATGGAATTCGTCTCAAAATTCACAGCTTCTAAAAATATTGTAGCTTCTGATCTATATACATCCTTCTTGTAGTAAAGAGGTTCATCAGTTTCCAAAAATAATGTGTCACCATCCTCAGTGATAAGAAAACTATATCTCTCTTTTTTACTTACCTCTTTTACATTCCAATGCAATACTTGTATATCATGAACTACTTCATCCAAAATGACATGTGGAACAGGTTCATATACAAACTCTTTTGTATCTTGGGCATCAACATCATTGAATTTAATCTTTCTACGAATATTATTTTTGAGGACTTTCCTACTCTCAAAAAATATGTCTTGTCTGGTGATAGTTACATTACAGTCTGAGGGGTTTAATTGGTAGTATCCCATTATTTCCTTGGGATACCGTGTAATGATACTCTTCATGCCATAGGGTGCATGTTTTTTCCTAAAAACCCTTAAAAATACCACATATCCCCATACAGGTGTATGCGAAAAAATGGGTATCCTTCCACTCCATATCACGAATTTAATTACATTTTCTTCCATAGTTGGTACTCGGTTGAATATATATTCCTAATTTTCTAATGCATATACCAAAAAGGATAATGGAAGATCTGCATGGCTTATTATCAACCGTACCATGCCCGACACGGTACAGTTCCTCCATTAACTTACAATATTCCATTATGGTGTATAATGTGGAGTGAGTTGCATGGAATCAAAATGTGCCCGAGAAAGTCGATGAAATATAGATTAAGATATTCTCCAAATCAATCTGACTGAAACATATTTTCCTTCTTACAAATCTGATTATCAACTTCATTCTTGAATTCCTTGAATTTCTCAATGGAATCAGACATATTCCTCATAACATAAATATATCCATATCTAAAATAGTCATCAGTAAACATTATGAATTAATAATTTCCACATTTATATTCTACTATAAAGAGTATACACACATTAATGTGTACCAATCCTAGAATCTCTATTTCTCTTTCACCTGATCCACCTAATGGTGGTTTGTTATTTTCCCGTGTAAACAATCAAGACATATATCATGTGGTTTTAGCTCAAAAGAGTCTAAATATCCATCTTGGAAGAGCATTGTTAGACACTTCTTGTTTACATGACTGAGATAGCAATTCCCCTATCTAGTTGTTAAATGAGTCATATGGACATGATATGATATCAATTTCAAACTCTAGGTTTTCATTAATTAATACATACATCCTTTTAATTAAATTCACCATTCTATAAGATATTTTTTACTTATAGAAGAAAAAAAATTATTCCAAACCTAAAAATAAAACCATCTGTATCCATACGTGATACAAAAGTTATGATTTTAGTAACACTATATACATAATAAAATCCATGTAAATAAATAAAAAATATTGTTGGAAATGTGAGGTGTTTGTCAACAATGGAAAGAGAATCCAACCTCAAACCACTGTAATCTTGTTGATCCACCTCTCCACTGTAACTTTTCTAAAATCTACATGGTTTCTTCATTTGATGAATGATGTGAGAACTAGTACCTATATCTAATACACTATGTGTTTAAATGGAAATATTCCACTCATTAAATAACACCCCTTTGGCTTCCCTTTTCTTCTAGGTTTAGTTCCTCTAATAGTTTCCTAACATTCAACATAAAACATAGACATCATGCTTTTCCTTTCCAAAGCATTGGATCTTCATCTTTTGGTCAAATGGTGGTCCGGGATTTAGAATATTTATAGGTCTTAGGCACATTTTTATTTTCCCTCCTCTTCCTATTCACTATAGTGACTATAGGTTTTTCACTCCCCATTTCCTTATCCACTTAACTAATCCGGGTTAGATGATCCGATAATCTATTCTCACTATTTCTCATATTATATTTCTCAATAATACTAGGGAAGGTCTTGTGAAGTGATGATAGAATGTGATATGTATGAAACTCATCCTATAATTTAAGCCCTATGATGTCCAGATGCTCAAAGTAGCCCATAATCATGACGACATCTAGCCTAGCTGGTGTAGACTCTCCATGATTTGTGGTGAACAAAGCATTGAATATCTCATATATATCTTGTTTTGCATTATATTTATAGAGATCCTGAATGTGAGACATCATGCAATACGAATCCATTTCTTAATGTTTCTTCATGATCTCATTGCTCATGGATGATAACCTGAGGAAATGAACATATTATGTAACATTCATATGTTTCTCGTGAAGAGATATCATCATCACTCACCTCATTTCTAGGAATAGCTGGTTCATACATAGAGTGTCTCATCACTCACCTCATTTACATGAACAATTGGTAAAGGTTCATCTAGCACATATTGTTTCATTTATTGGATGAGGATGACACAAATGTACCTTTTCCACTCTTATAAATTATTTCTATTTAGTAGGTTATCCTTCTCAAGTATGGATCACAACAAAGTTTTTGATTTCATTTTTATTTCTGGTTCTATAAATAAGATGAGCAGAATTTCAGTACATTATCATGATAAAATTAGATAAATAAATAAATAGATATTCATTCTTATTCCATTATTTTAACAAAACCCAATATCCCAAACCATTAGATTTTAAATATCTCATTTCTTTGGCATTATAGTGCAAACTATCTATATTGACCGTCACATTACAACAAATATGGCTGGTAAAGAAATTTGAAAGGTTTTAGGTAGGCATTCCAAATGCCAACTGCATTCACTAACTATTCGTTGATCGTTTGAGTGGACTCCCCATTCTTGAAATCATTAATTATGGGTTTTCTCAACCTTTGGAACTCTGTTACACCATGTCATACTTTGGAAGTCACCAATTGATGTAAACTATGTCATGTAAACCCAAAAACTCAAATTAAAATTTCCCGAAAATTGAAAGCACTACAACATTGGCTGGTCAGGAACATTAAACTATGGTTCGATTCCAGTAGAATTAATAGAAGGCAATACAATCTAAATAATTTATTAAGGGATTTTATCCATTATGCATAAATTTCCATTATATATCATTTCAAAAAAAAATTAATATTAAGTAGGATATTCTTAACAGATTAACCGTATATTATATAATATTTATGTATAATCTAGTTTATTTTAATTTCATATTGAATTCTAGTCAATTCATCAATTATGTGATCTCGAAAAAATATCCATATGGAATAACCATACAACTAAAATATATAAAATAAAGGGAATGATTATGATCTAGTTATAATGGTTAGTTTTTATAGTGGCAGATAATCTAACTAATGACCTTTCCAAGAAGCACCTTGAAACAATTAGTTTCGTGTTTACTTATTTCCACCTATCCACCATTTTATGTCCTTGTATTAAATTCAGCTCAACTCAAAAATTGAACCACCTCCACTTTCTTGGGATATCCCTTAATTGCATTTTCATTTACTCACTCGTGGGTGAGGGGTAAATGGGGGTTTATATAAAATAAACCATGGGAACGTTGACCTTATAAAATAATTGGGGAGAGAAGGTATATAGTTCAACAACATAATTTAATAATAAATTAAAAATGAAACCAATCACATAAAATGTTATGGTCTATATAATGATAAACCATATGAATGGAATGAATTACACATTTAGTAAAACTAGAATTAATTTTTTTAAACATTCTCATTTGAGAAAAAACGTGGTCGAATCTATTCATTATTATCTATAATTAATCAATACTTTTATCATAAAAATTATCGTAATTTCCATGATACTCTCTTCTGTTATAATTTAAAACAAATTAATAAATTCATTTAAAATTAACTGTGAACATAACCTGTACTTACGATCTAACCAATTGAATACCCATCCAAAATTACCCAACACATATTGTACTAGTATACACATTATTCATTGTGACAAGTAGCATGCACGTAGAAATATAATTGTAATACAACTCATACACGATGTGCATATATTTTAACATTATAAATATGTTCATTAAACACATATATATATATATATATATCTAAAACCTATCAAATGTTTTGTCTAAGCTATATGCACACATGAAGGTACATGTCTGAATGGTTACATAAAATAATAATATATTTTTAAATATGTGAAATCTGGAGATAGTACAAGGCATGTAGATCCAACTACATGTTGTGTAACCTAATCGTCATGTATTATATATACACTCCAAGCGACTTGACATGTGAGTCATCCTTCAAGAATGTTGGAGAAGATGAGATGTATAGTGGTCCACACACCGTGTTGACTCAGTTTTACAATTTCTCTTGTCTGTTAAGTCGTGTATTGGATACATGGACAGGCCCTGACTCGAAATGGGTAACACTCCAAGCCCAAACGGCCACACGGCGTGCAGTCCAGGTAACCCTGTTCCAGTCCTTCCTGATCAAAATGTGGTGTAATAATTAACAACACAACATTCCATTAATGCACATGTGTTGAGTAATTTCCAAACTAGTCATTTTTCATTGAAAATAATTACACAGTGTGGGATATGGATTAAAAATAATGTATGGAAGATTACACAAAATGTATATCTGAATACACGGTTTCTACTATCAAGTTACATCGACAGAATCATCAACACCTCATGATGTGATCCTTTATTTAATTTTTGTCAAAAAATTATTCATTTCAATTTGATCTGTGAGAAATGGTAAAGGGGGAATTGATCTCAAAATTCAGATTATGAGAATGATTAAACCTGAATTTGTAAGACAAAAAATAAAAGAAAAAAATATAAATTATTTATTTGAATAATTATAAATGAAAATATTCTCCCGTTGATACCACTTTTCTATTCCATGCATAGTGAAATCATTGGAGGGACTTTTCCAACATAATTTTTTCCATAATCATTGAAAAAAATTTGAATCAATGTGATTATGAATTCTAGTGTTGATGGAATTGAATCAAGGATTATGAAAATGGAATAAAAACCAATAAACAAGAGAGAGAGAATCACCATATTATTTTTATAATAAATTTGTATTAAATTAAAGAATTACCTAGCTAGTGATTCACTCATCGTCTAGGTGTTCAACCATATATTTTTACTTCACCTTCTTTGAATTTTAATGAAAAAAGGTAGGTTCCCTCGAGCAATGATCTACATGTGCTCAGTGAATCTCTTGAAATTGGTTAATGGGTCTCTGGGTGCTACCATGGAAGATCCTCACACTTATATCATCCACCTTCAATCACCTTGGGAACTTTTTCTAATGTGTTCTCCTTTTTCTTGTGGAGGAGGACCACTTTCTTTCTTGAAAATGTTCCTAGATACAATGTGACTCCCTATTCTTGAGTGAAATTATACAAATATTTATGCACAACAAAATTCGCTAGCTATGTGGGTTTCCCCTTAGCTAATTAAAGAATAAAAACAAAATTGTGAATTTAATTCACTATGTAATAATAAATAATAGTCACAAGTGTATTTACTAATTTAATTATTTTATGCGAAACTCCAATCTCAAATAATAATAGAAATATCATTATTTATATGACATCTTCTTAACTAGCATGTTATATTTAAATAATATTTTATATATTTTTTCCCCAAATATTAAACATAGTCCTCCAATCCACCTTAATATTTATCAGGTCTTGAATAGTGAATATTTATTTACTAAATAAATTTAAATTCAATTTTCTCTAATTAATAAATGAATATTATATTTACTAAAATATAAATTAACTATGAATTAAATATTCTTTCCATAATATATTCTCTCAAATAATTATAGATGAATTAAATCTAACAATGCATACATGAATAATAATAAAACCACAATTGGGAATAATATTTATTCAACTTGTTAAATAATAAATTATTAAATTGAGATTCCGGATACACGTAGTGTGTGGAACTCTAGTCCTCTATCTCAGTTGCATTTGGAAAACATGTCAAACTTCCAAGGATAGAGTCTACAATCATGATAAGGCACCCAAAAATAATGAAATTAATTTCGTAATGGAAAGACATATCATACGAATGATTACCATGTAATATAATCCAATTGTCTCAATATATCAAATAAATATGGATTTATGCAATTTCCATCAACCTGTGTTCTAGAATTCTCATTCTTAAACTTCCCAGAAATTGAACATTCCTATAGAACACCATGGCCACAGATTTATTTAGTCTATATCATTTCCATCAAAGGGCGTGAGATATTATCAAATGTTATAGAACAGAATGGAAAAATCATTTCTGGTATTATTCATTAATGTAGTGTTACTCATGATTCACCTAACAAATCCTACTTCGCCACAATCATATTTCATTGCGTCTGTCATCAATACATCTAAGAATGTCATTCATAATACGCATTAATAATAATAATAAATTATAAGGACCAATACATGCGTGAAAATATAATACCACCCAATGAAAGTTATAAATTTGGATTTATTAATGGTGGTTCCCATTCTCATAATATTTTTTGGGACTATACAAAGGGCATACACTATGAGAATGTTAATAAATTTATAATGAATCACTACACCAGATAGCATGTATCATTTGTCTCCATTCAAATTATATCACCTGGCTATAGAAAATATGTTCATCAATAATGTCATGGTACTTAGGGGTTCTCATCAATGTTCAGATCCACTGTTACCTTTTAGAGCAATATTTACTCTTAATACATTATCACATAAAATTTCATACAGATCAAAAATCATGATGTCATAAAGTGTTTATTAATATCCATCCAATGAATATATGTTTATCATAAAGTAAAAAATAATTTGGTTCTATTGAACAAACTCTAACAACTTATTTGTTATGGATCTGGGGGCAGGGTGACCAATTTATTTTACAATGGTGATGAAATCTAGTAATATGAAAAATGTGGAAAAATCCATATCTAGTTTCGTAGAAAAAGAGTAAGACTGAAATAGAATGAATTTAAAATATATGAGATATATTCGTCCGGAATGAATTGTGATGAAAGGTGAAACTACCCATGTAATTCAACATAAGGAGAATATTATTGATAGGATTATGATTTTTGACTAGTACATCACTATTAGGATTGTTCTACCTACTTGATGAAAGATTTGGGGAATTACGGATCTTGTTCAGAGCTTACATCTATATGGTGTTTTTCTGATAGAAATTTCATACCAATGAGGCCTGGATTATTTCACATTATTAATCCATTAATGGATATGAATTATAGATCATGGGGAACTGTGTCAACTTCATTAAATCATGGTATTGTTTTCATTAGAGAATGTGATTTTGATTCCAATTCATTTTCTATAAAAAAAATTCAATGGCACGTGTTGGATTAAAATTATTATCATTAATTGATCCTATGGAATCATAAGATATTTTTTTATATCCTATATGTGGGGATTATAATCATAATGGATAGGACCACTAAGGTTTTAAAATTTAGTCATTATATTATGGTCTTGGTGTAGGTATAATTTAGTGCTTTCTTGATGAATACTATTATTTTATCTGCACTGGATGTGGATATCTCTATAAAATTAAAAAATGAAACATTACCAAACATCTAACAAGAGTGTTAAATTAATTTTAATGTTATGTATATCTATCAAAAAAATGTTATTTTATATTTTTATTCATTAAAAAATCATTATAATATTGCATATTGGTAGAAATTTTGGAGTGTATTGTGAAAAATAATACAGTTTATATTGGTATAAAACAACCCCTTCTTGATAGAGGCAAGCAGAACATCGGTTCCAATTCATCAAAAATGATTGGAGATTCTTCAAAAAATATGGTACTTGTGATTCCAGAGACTCTCGTTAATTATGAATATTTAACAATTCTTGAAATTGAAGAGTGAATGTCCCTATAAAAAGGATTCATAAAGAATAGGATATTATTAAACCATGAGAAACATTTAAAATTATTCATTGTCTCCAGGCCACAACTCCTACAACCAAGGAGAACTCCAAACTAAGTAATAATAAAAAGACCACAAAAATATAGTATGAAATAAAAAAACTAATGATAATTTTTGGTGTTTGTGAAAATTGGATGATATAGAGGATGATATCCCAAAAGATATCCTTTATTTAATCATTTACTAATGTAAAAAACTTTATTTAGGATGAAGAAGGATTAAAAAATATCTTTTCTCAGTAATAGAGATATAGGAAAGGCTATTCATATATGAATCTTACCATGGTTCGAAGGTCTCATGGACCCATTGACTCAGAATTGGGCTGGTATCATGATTATGATAATACTTTCAGTTGGATTATAATCATTGTTGTCTCTTATTTGGTGCTTTTTGGCATCAATGAATATATTATTGTAGGAACATGTCCATAATCTCTTTTTATTTTATTTTTATTTCAATAAAAAGGTTTACCTATTCCTTTATTATTTATATATATATATATCTGTGTGTGCGTTTATATATTTTAGATTAACTTAATAGTTATGGATTCTATCATGGATTTATAAGTTCAAGGATGTTCATATATTCAATGTATCAGACACCCCTAATGATGTTTTATGTGATTAGAGGATAGTAATATTACATGTATTTGAAGAGAAATCTAAGAAAATACAAACCTTTTTTGAAGAGGAATGAAATTTTATGGATATATGATTAAAGGTGTTAGTATCTGATTAGTCACTAAAAGTGGCTTATATTCATTGTTAATATCTTTATATTAATTTTTCCAAAGTCGATAAACATTATTTTTAGTGCATTACAAAAATTGAACTTCATTTCTCATCTTAAATGCAATTAATGTTTAAAATTCTGGTGTTTTCATGATGATAATGGGATCTGAAGTTGAGATTTAAATGGTGGACCCGACATTAATGCACTGAAATCCGTCCCACCATTTCAACCATAACATCCAAACGGCTGAGGGAAATTTCCTAAACATTTTACAGATCATAGAGGAAATATGGACGAAGATATTTCTCTTCTAAAACCCCTCCGGATTTGGCTTTCTTTAATTACAAATTCACAAGTCAATATGGTGGATGAATCTGGAATGTTTTCCGGGTCAAATTCGAAACGTCAATTTCCTTTTGATTATTCACCCTCCTTTTGAATCTATTAATTTTTGGGGGTGAATTAATTATTGGGGTATGGACCTAAGGCTCCTAATATTCCTATATAAGGAGCTATTGGTGAAGGGAATAGGGTGGATATTTTTCTTATCATGTTTTGTTGACTGTTTCATTGTAAGGTTATGCTTCCAAATTTCCTTTGTAATGTTTTCCATTTCCATTTAAGTTTTTTTTTTATCTTTATGTACTTAATCAACTTCTTTCTCTTCTATATTTTTCATTTAATTTATCAAATCATTATTATCCCAAAGCACTGTGATATCTCTGTGTTGTTGTGAATTAGTTCACACATAGGTGTGAATTTCATTCACACACACAGAGGAGTGATCGTTATTTCCGCGGTTTTAATTTCTTCAATACAATTCTTGTTAGTCATCTTCCTCCCACCATTGAGAGTATACAATAAATGGAGGGCTAACCCCTTAATTGATTGATATTAGGAGGATGCAAAGGCTGGATTGAATGTTATTTTATGAACGAATTGTTGTTAATTGGATATTTAATTTAAGACATCTATTATTCGGTTATTTCTACTCTTCATCTTTAATGTGTTTGAGAAAACTAAATTCAATTACTAAATGACCATATACCTTAGAGAGATCATGAATTTGGTTCTCTAAGTGTATAGGGGATTAGTAATTGTGTTTAGTAAGCACCAAACCAGAAAATGATGAAGGTAGTGTTATTTTTGATGAATGGATTCATCAAGAATTAATAAAACCAAAATTGATTAAAGAAGTATAATTCATTCAATCCACCCCGAGCATAATCCTAGATCAACCCATTTTCATTGAATTGAATTCACGTAGGTTTCTTAGTGTTTTTTAAAGTATCCAAAATTGAACACAATGTTGGATACTTCAAAGCCCATCCTTCACCCAATAATAGCGTCTCAAGGTTACTTATTTGGTCCTTGAGGATTCAACCCCTACATGTACTACATCGACCGCTTATACCAGTAGGGTAAATTTGGGCGCACCCAAATTTCAGCACCGTTTCCGGGGACCCAAGTATGTTTTCTTAGACACCCACCTTATATTCTCACCTAACTACTCTTTTCTCACCTATA
The DNA here is from genome assembly GCA_963277665.1 of Viscum album. Taxonomy (NCBI): domain Eukaryota; kingdom Viridiplantae; phylum Streptophyta; class Magnoliopsida; order Santalales; family Viscaceae; genus Viscum; species Viscum album. The sequence goes on along the minus strand of OY728120.1, from coordinate 19,939,908 downwards.
TTTCTCTTTTATTTTCCCCTTTCTTTTTTCATGTGTCCAAAAAAAATCCAAATCCAAATTTCATTCAACTCCAATGGAGTATTATCAACAGTTCCCTTTCATAAACTCGGTCTGGAATCAAATAGAAAATCAACAATGGGAATCCCCTCACATATAAAATTATGTTGATCAATACTTGAATGATTACCACACACTCGATAACATGAACGATAAATGTGATACTGACTGTTTAAAAGATAAATTTCCATACCTATCAAGAATGATTGAAAATATAAATAATGAGGAAGTCCATGATCTACAAAAATATATCAACTCTATTCCTGAAAAAATTCTTGAACGATTGTGTAATCAAATGGAGATAATGAATTCTAAGGTTTCATTTTTTAAGTTAGAACTACAAAACATTACAACATGTGAAGAAGTCACTTTAGAATTTTGGAATTCAGAGTTAAATAATGAATTGAATTAGTCAGGAAATGTTGAATGTCAAGCTGAAGAGTGTTTAAATCAGGATGAAAATGATTTTTTTAATTCAAAATACAATAAATTGAAATCATGGATTGAGTTTCCTGAACATGGCTCCATTAGTGAATTTTTAGGACCACCAATCACTGAACAATTGGGAGAAATACAAAACATTGATCTCATACACACTTCTGATTTTCAACTGGACAATTTTCAGGATGAATCTTATTTTCAAAAAGAACCAATTGTTTCTAAATTTCCTGGAGAATAAACTGTTTTTGATTCAAATTTCCATTCTTCTTTTGTAAATTTTTAAAAACCTGAACTCAAATTTTTTATCCTTTCTTCACCACTCTTAAATGTTTATAACCAATACCATGAAATTTCAATTTATTCTCCTCATTAAACTAAAAAATTGGGAATGTTCATTGATGTCTTAGTAAATACTAGATATTCAATTCAATCAACCATTGCTGATATTACATGGATTTTACCGCTCATTGTAGAACACAGGATTTCACATGAAACATATTTCAAACAAATAATAAATCTCAATCTTGTTGACGTGGAGAAAGATGGGTTCATTAAAATTTTGAATGATGGAGTTGGATAAGTTGGGGGGTACAAGTCGGGATAACGACATTAAACAAAAGCGTTGCACGGGAAGCAACCCGTGGTTTTCATGTTTCTAATAACTGTGAATCATCTTTTGTTTCCTTATGCTTCATTTTGTTATTTTTTTTATATTGACCGTTGACATGTTCTTCTTTTATGTGTAAGGATGGGTATGACAAGGGAGCATCGTATTCATCTGTGTCACGCAGTGTGATCACTGAGTAATACCTTACCCAGAAAATATAAAGAAGACAATGTATCATCAGTTTATTTTATTTATGTTTTTGTATGTAAAAAAATAAAAATTAGACTCTTGACCTGTTCTTCTTTTATGAGTATGGATGGGTATGAAAGGGGAGAACCGTATTCATCTGTGTCATGTGGTGTGATCCCTGAGTAAAAAAATACCCAGAAATTTAATAGAAGACAATGTATCATTAGTTTGTTTTAAAAATAACATGAAAACCAATAAAAATGATGATACTTGGAATTAAATCCTTGTGTTGTTTGTTTTTTCTGCTTTTTATTTCTTTTTATGGTTCAGGAACTATTTTGGGTGATACATGTTCAAAAAAGGAGTTGCCTACATCCCCCATGTGATCAAAGGAGTAATCTGGAGCATCATGAAGTTAAACATCAAAAACTAGGTGAATATGTTCCATGTTTATTATTCTTAATTTTATCTTTTAACTCCTATCCCACCCCCTTCTAACTGTACTTTTCTTTAAACTCTGGGTATAGTGTTATTCTAAGTTGGGGGGAGATAAAAAATAATTTTTTTTTATTTTGTGAATAAAAACATGCATGAAATGAAAAATTCAATTAACCATAAACATGATATCACACATTTCAAACTCTAAAATTTGATATTAAATAAATTTTTCATGCCTTGATTCTTATTTTAATGCAAGTTTAAGTTCATTAGAATAGTTTTTGGAAAGTGCGGTTGTCCGATGTGATTTTTCAATTTTTTCATTTTCATCCTCTTAATAAAAATGCCACAATGCACTTCTACTAGATCGTGGGTGTAAATTTGAGTTCTTGTGTCCCTTTCATTATAGCATAGGGTTCTGGGGTCACTTTTTGTTTAATTTGAGTATCAAAAAAAACAAAAAACAAAAAAAAACAAAAAAAATAAGTTTGACCACATAGAGAAATGTTTTGTCCAAATGTGTGGCTTCCGGAACTTGGGGGTCGTGACTCCATTGTTTTCTTGCCAAGAGATAGGCTTTATATCTCTATTGTAGAGCATGAAATTGAAAAAATGCATGGTGTCCGACACTGGGGGATCGTGACTCCATAGTTGTCTTTCCCAGAGTTAGACTTTTCATATATATTGTGGTAAAAAAAATGAAAAAGAAAATTGATACTCATCTTAAGGTTTAATGTGATTCACACCTATCAATTCCATTTTTCCCCTTTAACAATAAAATGTTCCCCTTATCTTTTGTGATACACAACACTTTATCATGCTTAATTGGAATTGGATGAAATGTGGTGATGAATTTGAACAATATAATGTGCTTGGGCTTGGGATATGCTTATGGAATTAGCTTGTTTTAAATGATTTTGATGGGTTTCATAATTGTTTTGGTATGAGGTATTTGGGTGAGCAATGTGTATTTAAATGTTTTTGGAAAAAGGGATTTGAATTTCATATTTGTAATATATTTTGCTTGGGACTAGAAAAACTCAAGTTGGGGGGTGAGATTAGTCACTAAAAGTGGCTAATATTCTTTTTTAATATCATTATATTCATTTTTCCAAAGTATATAAACATTGATTTTAGTGCATTACATAAATAGAACTTCATTTCTCATCTTAAATGCAATTCATGTTTAAAATGAAAATTTGTGCCCAATAATTCATCTGCTTGTGGACAACACTATATTCATTTTCTGAATTTGATATTTTGGGATATGATTTATCACTTTGTTTTAAACATTTTATCTTATAGGTAATTTGGATGAATCCCAAAAGAAGATGGAGATTTTTGCACCCGAATGCAGAAATTTGCTGGAGAAAGCATAATGGGCCTAATGCCCATCAAACAAATGTGGGGCCCACAAACAGAGCCCAATGAATCTCATATTTATACAGTAAAAAGATAAAAATATGAGGATAATTTTATTAAACTGTGGTCGGAGCTATTTATGATGTTTTCATGATGATAAAGGGATCTGATGTTGAGATTTAAATGGTGGATCCGACATTAATTCAAAGATTTTCATCCCACCATTTTGACCATAACATCCAAACGGATTAGGGAAACGTCCTGATATTTTTACAGCTCATAGAGTACAGTTGGAATAAGATATTTTTCTTCTACAACCCCTCTACATTTGGCTTTATTCAATTAAAAAATCTCACATTAATATGGTGGACGAATCTGGATAGTTTTCCGGGTCAAATTCAAAATGTCAATTTCCTTTTGATTATTCACCCTCCTTTTGACTCTATTAATTGTTGGGGGGTGAATTAATTGTTGGGGTATGGACCTAAGGCTCCTAATATGCCTATATAAGGAGCTAGTGGTGATGGTAATAGGGTGGATATTTTTCTTATCATCTTTTGTTGCTTCTTTCATTGTAAGGTTATGCTTCCAAATTTCCTTTGTAAGGTTTTCCATTTCCATGTAAGTTTATTTTTTGTATCTTTATTTTCATAATAAACTTTTTTCTCTTATATATTTTTAATTTCATTTATTAAAACATTATTATCACAAATCACAGTGATATCTCTTTGTTTTAGTGAATTAGTTCACACATATGTGTGAATTTCATTCACACACACGGAGGAGTACTCGTTATTTCCGCAGTTTTAATTTCATCAATCCAATTCTTGTTAGTAATCTTCCTCCCACCATTGAGAGAATACCATCAATGGAGGGATAACCCATTAATGTGTTTATCTTAGGAGGATTCAAAGGCTGGATTGAATGTTATTTTATGAACGAATTGTTGTTAATTGGATAATTAATTTAAGACATCCATTCTTCAGTTATTTCTACTCTTCATCTTTACTATGTTTGATCAAATTAAATTCAATTACTAAATGACCATATACCTCAGAGAGATCATTAATTTGGTTCTCTAAGTGTATAGGGGATTAGTAATTCTTTTTATTAAGCACCAAACCAGAAAATGATGAAGTTAGTGTTATTTTTGAAGAATGGATTCATCAAGAATTAATAAAACCAAAATTGTTTAAAGAAGTAAAATTCATTCAATCCACCCCGAGCATAATCCTAGATCAACCCATTTTCATTGAATTGAATTCACGTTGGTTTCTTAGAGTTATTTAAACCATCCAAAATCGAACAAAATTTTGGCAACTTCAAATCCAATCTTTCACCAAATCATAACGTCTCAAGGTTACTTCCTTGGTCTATGTGGATTCGACCCCTACATGTACTACATCGACCACTTTTACCAGTAGGGTAAATTTGGGTGCAACCAGTATCCTTTAGGGTTTATATTATCAATGATGTTATGGTAATTATGTTTTACTATGATTTCATAATGGTTTTATTAATTTATCTTTGAGGAAATGGATAAACCATAAGCTGGAAACAAACTGCTACATCTGAAAAGATTGTGGGGCTTGATACCACAACTAAAGGGTTATAATGGAATGTCACCTAACACTTTCCTATATGAATTAATAATTCTTGTTGGAAAAAATAAATTGATATATAACTGTGTATGTATCTTAATTATTTCTATGTCATCCAGTCAAGGATAATAAAAAATGGTCTAAAATGATTCTACAAATATTATCCCCAACATAAAGGAAATAGGAAGACATCACGCGGGTTTTGTCATCAGAATAACCAAAAAATATAAATTTATTAATGATACATGATTTTTAGTCGATCTTCATAGGAATTAATGAATCCTTATCTATATCAGATAATATTTCTCTTTGGATATGTTTTATTGGATATAATACAATGAATTTGTATCATTTCAGGGAGTAACACATTGAATTGTATATTAATAGGATATGAAGTTTACCTCAAAGTATTGTTTAAGTCATAAGAAAACTCTTTATATAGTGTTGAGTATCAACACCATGATAAAAATTCAAATGATTAAGGATATTCTAAGATCATGTTTAATGTAGTTCAATGGTATTGGGGATCACACATTCCTCTAATTTAGTTTCCATAGTACAATATATATCGCTATATCAATAATATTCATCCATATAAATCCCATTATATGTAATGGAATAATGTTATAGAAAGAAAGATATTGGGAGATTTGCTATCAAACGAGATCATAGAGAAGTTTAGAGCCATTAAGAATCATGTATGGAATATTAAAATATCCTATAAATATTATGTTGATAATCATAGAAACAGCTTATAATTTGAATTTGGTGAGATAGTCCTTCTATGAATTTCTCTATGGATGAAATATTGGAAGCCATGTCCATGATATATGGGCATCAATAAAATGATTTTTTGTATCTTGGATGTATATTATAATATGAAACATCATCCAAACTTATCTCATGTTCACGTTGAGTTTCATGTATCACTCTTAAGGATGTACATACAAAATCCATCACTTGTACGTAACTAATTTTTCATTCTAGTTGACACTCATATTTCATATAAAGAAAAACTACTAGACATTCTAGATCATATAGTGATGGTTATATGAAAAAAGACAACACACCTGGTCAATGTTTTTTAGATTAAACACCATCTTAATGAAGCTACATGGGAACTTGAGGACCCAATGAGGAATAATTATCCTCAATTTTGTGTTACAAATGTCACAAATTTTTAAGTTGAAATTCATTTTAAGGGGGTAGAATAAAAAAAATATAAATTTAATTTTTTTTAAATAAATTAAATTTATTATATATTTTTAATTGATAATAACACTGATCATAGGATTTGTGACACACAATAATGATTGTATCTTATGATACATGCAATGATATGTTTAAATGAAACACGAAATATTTTCATTATATTATTATTTAATACAATAGTTATCTCCTAACTATTGGAATAGAGTTTATGAAGGATATTAATTAAATTAGCAAAGTAAGATTTACATATTTATGTATAATTAATTCTTTGGTGACCAATTAATTATATATGAAATTATAATCCTTTTGAAAATAAAAGGAAATATTTTTTTTGAAAAACTACTTTTATGTGATGAAGTGTGTTTTACATAAATAAGTAATGAATTAACTTTCTGTGAATTATATTAAAAAATTTTATATATTATATATTCAATATAAATTTTATCAATCATGTAATATTTTTTTATACAATCGATAATAATAAAACCATATTTAATCTTACAACTGTAGTTTCCTAAAAATAAATGTTGACACCTACTTTTACAATTATTTTTATAATATTTTTTGAGAAATTAAGATGATATTATTTAAAAAATTAATCTTAATTGTTGAAATAATAATATCAAAATTATCTTTGGTTGAATATATCATAAATTTTTTAAAGATTAATAATTTTATGAATAGTGAAAAATTATGAATTTTTGTTGACCACTACCTTTTCAATTAAATTATTGATAAATATAATTTAAAATTTTTATTCCTTTTAAAAGTAATATTAGTTAAATTAAATATATATTAATCAATGATGGGAATTTTACATAATTTTTATATTGATTTTTTATATAAACTATTTGTAAACATTTGTCCATTTTCTCCTTCCATTCCTACTATAAGGCCCCTGCCTTAAACCTTAATTAATCTTCAGTTATTACAAGATTACACATTGAGGATCTTTTTAGGTTTAGAGTTTTATAGAATTAGATCATAAAACATGCATTACATTCCACATTTAATCAAAGTGGTTACATAAAGATAGTATTCATTTATCCCATCAACAAAAACATATTTAAAATAAAACATGGATTCTTTCTTGACACATCCTTGTCACTATCATCATATCATGTACCTTTCACTTGACCAGTGAAAAACATTTAAAAAGAAATATGGGATGAGCATAAAAATCTCAGTAAGGGTTAAACAAATATGGAAAGGAAACATGAGTTCATATATACATAAGAATGAAATCATACATTACCCATAAAACACAGGCACTTTAACATACCTCATCAAATCATGAATAAATCATAGAAATCATAAGAAATAATAGGTAACTTGAGGCATTCATAATATTCTTACATAGGGAGTAACCCTCTTGGTTACGTTTGGAATATCCACCACAGTATATTCCCTAAATCTCTTCGGAGAAACCTTTATGTTTCACTCCTTCGCATTACCCAATGCATTGAAGAGATATATCAGGCTCACTTTCCCTTAGAATATCACGGAACCACCCATCTTCATAACAATTCCAAAGAACCATAAAATAATTGTATCACATAAAACATGCATAAAGGAAACATAACATTTCCACCTTCCAATCACAAGATATCAATAAAACACATTTATATAAAAACATTATGAAAACCATTTTTAATACCAAAATAAATGAAATGTAAAACATGGTATTTGTTTTTCTTTTAAAAAGAAGGTATGGCTTGTAGAGGTAGCCGAAACTCAAATAATGGTCACGGCGGCAGAGAAGTCATTGTCACCGGATACATGTGACATAAACATTCTCTTTTGTCATTTAGTAAACGATTCATATAAAAAAGATTCCTTTTTAATAAAAGTAAAATTCAAAGGGGTTTATACACCTTATAAAAGAAAGTTGTGTATAAAACAAAATATTCCTCAATGAATGGAGATTGAGATGAAGTCCCATACAAAGACGGTATCCTTGGATTAAGGATAAATCAATTACATAATTATGTGTGAAAAATGAATACATTAAATATATGTGGATATTAAGTGTAAAACAATCAGAGTATATTCACACATATAAATAGAACGACATATTCAAGGATTACAAGTTTATCCCAAAGAATTAGATTTTGGTTAAGAAGTTCCCTTGCAAAAATATGACAGCCTAACAACGTCGCTACAAAATTCATAAAATGAGTTGATGAGAGATAAAAAGGGTATCTCATCACATGGGCATAAAATTTAAATCAATAAGGATATATTATAACATATCCCAACATAATAGTATGTGAATTAAAAGACATAACAAAATAAGTCTTTTAAAAAGAGGAGGGTGAAAGGTTCCCTTACCGACATGGGTATCTTTCAAGACATGCACCCCGTGAAAGAAGGACAATACAACATTGATGTATATACACATAAATTAATGTATATTAAACAATGATTAAAATAATGGGCATTACATACACCACTCAATGGAAATTCTGGCAAATGTAGCATAAATCTCACGCGAATAAAATTGAGATGACAAATCCCTTACGAAAATTCGACAGCCTAATGACGCCACTTAAAACATACAAAAATGGATCGATGAGATCAAATAGAGTCTCACATCATATTAACATAATATTTAAAGCAAAATTAATATAAAATAACATCCCCCAAAATAACAAATATGAGCTTAAAATAAGTGACATAAAGGAGAGTACATAAAAAGAAAGAGAGAGGTTAGAACTCTTATGAAAATTCGGCAGCCGAACAGCGCCACCCAAAACTTCCAAAATGGATTGATGAGAGAGAATAGGGTCTCTAATCATATGAACATAACAATTACATTATTAGTAATATAAAATAACATCCAGATCACATGAAATATGAGCTTATAAGGAATAACAAAATAGAGTGTACTTAAAAATAAAGAGAGGGGTAGGGTCCCTTACCTCAAGTACAACTTGTCTTGTTTGTTTCTTTATATTCCTGAATAATAAACATTGGTCAATTTATAATTTCTTAAGGAACTCCTATAAATATTATTATTCATTTCATATCACATATTTTAATTTTATAATAATTGGTCAATAATATGAGTTCATATCAGACGTTTTTGTCGATGTTTGGTATATGAGTCAATAATTGAACTTGTTGGAAAATAATTTTCCATGTAGTTATAGGTACATCATATACAGAATATTATTTATGTTTCAAATATCATATATATCCAGTATATATTCATTTTATACTATTCCATATCATTTGGAGATAATAATTAAAAGCACCGTTCATGGAGACGGTAGGCCGTACGTATTCATGAAGGCTACTTTAATTTTTTTTCATATTAATGGAATTAAAACAAAATGAGAGATATATATATGTTATAATTCCAGAATTATATCAATAATTTAGATGTAATATATTACATATATATCCATTATATATATGTACTTATAATAGTACATAACATTTTGAGATAAGAAATGAAATGTACCGTTAATGGAGATGGTAAGCCATACGTATGCATGAACACTACTTCCATTTCTATTTCATATTTAATTAAAACACAATGATACATAATAGTATTTTAATTCTAGTATTGTATCATATATAATATCATTAAATATATCCTTTATATGTACCACATGTGGTATTAACAAATGAAATCACTTTGAGGTGGCGGTAGTCCGTACTTCCTTAAATGAAGATATCGCGTTTACCCATAATGGAAACCATAAAGGTATGAAATAAATGAAAAATACATAAGCATAAGTAAAACATAAACATATTATATATCATATATAAATATAGTGTCATCTTAATGGCCACCTTTGAAGGTGTTATAAAAATTTTGAACAATCATCGTTTCGTGAGGCAGAAATTCGCCATCAACATAAAAAGTATGTTCTTTAACCATTAGATGTAGGTGTGTGTAAGTGTAGCTCGAATCCTTCTTATAACAACAAGTAAACCAGGTATACATTTTAAACGTAATAATTTTCACCTTTTAGAAGTAGTAAAAACTATTCACTGAATAAAAGTTCATTACTTACCCTTTTGTAACCAAAAGATTTCCATAAAACCCATATAAAGATCACATAACATATAAAGGTATTTATGTCATTTTCCAAACAAAGTGGCTCCATAGGGTCCCAAAGTTGACCCATGGATTATCTTGGTCGGCCATGACACATCCAATGATGGAAGGACATGTGTCTAGGTCATTTCATTTTATGAAAACATTATTCTTACCTTAAACTATACTAATTACCTCTAATCGCAATTAAAAACATAATAAGTTACTATTCAACAAAAAATTATTCTAATCCCATTGGACCACATATTAATTCTTAATGAAAACCATTATGATTGATTTTTTAAATTCAAAACAAAAATATGGAAAAATTTCATTTAAACGGAAAAATCAGTTTTTATAAGTACTACTTAGTGGTTTCACTATTCATCAAAAATTGAAGTTTTTCAGAAAATTAGCAAAAATTCATCCTATGCTATATTTGATATTCCGAATTCAAAAATGATGTCTATTTTAAAAAATTCAAAACATATAAGTTTCATTAATTAATTTAATAGTTAATTCCCACTGTCAAAACAAATAGCGTATTTTTATGAAACAAAATGTATCAAAAGATTGACAGTAGTTTAAGTCCGATTTCAAAGTGAAATTAATTCCAATGAACACTATTGGATTAAATTGTAAAAATATATTCTAATTTCACTTTAAAACCAATTAAAAAGATAATCTAATCATATAAATAAATTATATTAAAAAAAGGTTTTGAATTAAAATACAACATTTTTCACTATTCATTAAAAATTGAACTTTTTCGGAAAAATACCAAAAATTTACACAAAGTAAATATTGATGTCCCAATTATAAAGAAGAATTTTATTTTTTCAAATATATCATATAAAATTTTCAAAAAGTGGATTTAAAAGAGGTTCTCTATTAAAAGGAGTTTAATCGTCCTTTTAAAGAATATTGGAATGTTTACGCTTAAAATTGGATTGATTCGCCTTTTTAATCCTATAACATTTATTGTAAAGAGTAAAAATATTTGACAAACATATATAATCATTTTTTTAGTTAGTTCTTTTAATTCCTACCATTACAACGGCTAGGCGTTAACTACCATTTAAAATAATATTTTTTTATTATTAGAGTGCAATGCAAGATTCGCAAGAAATTCATTATTGCGTATTGGGTACGTCATCGTGCATAGTGTCCCATTTAAAGTAATATTAATATTTTATTCACAAATATATTTAAATATGAAAATTTCATATTCTTTATTTAACTTGGTTGTTACATCCTTTCCCCATTTTGGGAATTGTGTCCTCGCAATTTTTAAAATTAGGCTTGGAAACTTCATTGAAAATCCCACATCGGAACAAGAGTCAGTAAAACAATCACCATAAAATAAAGAAAGATAAGTACAAAGGTCACCCGAGTTAACCCATACTAGGATTCCAAGTATGAAAATATGGACATGGAGGAAAAAAACCAAGGTTCATGTTCTGATGGAGAGTGATAGCAAACATGTCTAGAAGAACGATAACCATTAGAAAATCACAAACTTGTGATGGGTTAAACAGTATTCGATTCCCCAGTAGGAAAAGTTAACAGACAACATATTTTTTAAGTTACTCTTCATTGAGGAATTTATTTTTTATCTTAATGAAACATACTTACTTGTCATGTTGAGTTTCAACTTTTACTAGATTTCTTTAACAAACTCATACTTTCACCAAAAGACGAGTATTTAGGAAGACATGTTCACATAAAGAGTACTATAATCAACTTCTAGAGGATCACCTAATCCAAAGAAGAGAACTATATACTTCCCTTGTCTTTAGACATTAACCAAACCAAAACCAAAAAGGTTAGTACAATATCAGATAATCCAGAAAAGGATAACCCTTTATAAAAAAGAAAATATAATCATAATCTCCAAAATGTGTCCAACAAAACCCATAGTTCAAACGAGGACCATTCGATAAACAATTTTTCCATAAAATAATTTAAAGTAAACCAAACTAATATTGAAACCCGTATATTTGATGGATTTAGTCCCATATTATTACAAGGTACAAAATAACACTTTTCTCCAAATAACATCAGTTACTCTTAAAGTATTGTGTTGAAAAGTAATTAACCTAATCACATATCCTCCATGATAGGTTAATAAATTTCCATAGATAACCCAAAATCAGATTACTCTTAATTCATAAAATAATCTAACTAAATAGAATTATTTAAACTAACCAGGGACTTCACGTAGTCCAGTGGTTGGTGATAAATACCGGTCGCACTTTGGTTGTGGGTTTGATTCCAGCAGCTTTGTTTGGCGCGACAGGTTGTCACACGGTCTGCGTGTTGTCCTTTTTCGAAAACTATATAATTCTTAAAAAATTGCCCAAAACGAGATAAAATATTCAAAAATAATCATAACATATTTTAACCTCAAGTTTATCTCATGCCTTTAATTTTACATCATAGCATATAATAACCCATAATTACCTCAAAAGTAAGGATCATATAAACCCTAATGGTTACCCTTATAATTATTACCTGAAATTCCACATCGATTGGTAATCTCATACATTATGCATTACAGAACATACCAAGGTTCAAGTGGATGGTCATGACTCCTTGATAGTTGGTTTATAAAAACCACAAGTTTCCTCATTGAATACCCCATTTCATCCAGCCTCTTAATCAGAGAACCACCACTGTTTCCTTCAAACCTATTGTCACTTTGGTGCCTTCTAGATCCATCCATTCTCTAAAAACATAAATATCAGTGTGAGTATATCAAAAAAACCATCATGTACTAATGAGGAAGATAACCACTAAGATATACTTACTTATTCACTGTATCTAAAACTAGGACTCTTTCTGAAATCCTAACCATTAGGGTAATGTCACTTATTCTTAGAGGATACCCTAACCTCTAAAGTTATCTAAACCGGACTTTGATAACAACTATAAAGCCCTAGCCTTAAACCTTACTTAATCTTGAGTGATTACAAGATTACACATTGAGGATCTTTTCAAGTTTAGAGTTTTGGAAAATTAGATCATAAAACTTGCATTACATTCCACATTTAAACAAAGTGGTTACATAAAGATATTAGTCATTTATCCCATCAACAGAAATATATTTAAAATAAAACATGGATTCTTTCTTGATACTTCCTTGACACAATCATTATATCATGTACCATTCGCTTGACCTGTGAAAAACATTTCAAATAAATCATGGGATGCGCATAAAAAGCTCAATAAGGGTTATAAAAATATGGAAAGGAAACATGAGTTCATATATACATAAGAATGAAATCATAATTTACCCATAAAACATACGCACGTTAACATACCTCATCAAATCATGAATAAATCATAGAAATAATAAGACATAAAAGGTAACTTGAGGCATTCATAACATTCTTACGTAGGGAGTAACTCTATTGGTTACGTTTGGAATACCCACCACGGTATACTCCCTAAATCCCTTCGGAGAAACCTTAATATTTCACTCCTTCGCATTACCCAATGCATTGGAGAGATATATCGGGCTCACCCACCCTTAGTTTATCACGGAACCACCCGTCTTCATAACAATTCCCAAGAACCATAACATAATCGTATCACATAAAACATGCATAAATGAAACATAACATTTCCACCTTTCAATCACAAGATATCAATACAACACATTGATATAAAAACATTATTAAAACCATTTTCAATACCAAAATAAATGAAATGTAAAACATGGTATTTATTTTTCTATTAAAAAGAAGGTATGGCTTGTAGAGGTAGTTGAAACTCAAATAATGGTCATGGCGGCGGAGAAGTCGTTGTCGCCGTATACATATGAAAAAAAATCCCCTTTTGTCATTTAGTAAACGCTTCGTATAAAAAAGATTCCTTTTGAATAATCATAAAAGTCAAAGGGTTTTATACACTGTATAAAAGAATGTTTTGTATAAAACAAAATATGCCTCAATGAATGGAGATTGAGATGATGTCCCATACAAAGACGGTATCCTTGGATTAAGGATAAATCAATTACAAAATTATGTGTGAAAAATGAATACACGAAATTTAAGTGGATATTAAGTGTAAAACACTCAGAGGATATTCACACATATTCATAGTGTAACACCCCAGGTAAATAAAGAATATGACATTTTCATATTTTTCCATATTTTTGAATAAAATATTAATATGACTTTAAAGGGGATGCTATGCTCGATGGCGTACCCAACACGCAACAACGAGTTTCTTGGGAATCTTACGTTGCACTCTAATAAAATAATTTTAAATGGTAGTTAACATGTAGCCATTGTATTGGCGGGGATGGATATAAATAACTAAAATATGATTATATATGTTTTTATATGTTTTTACATTTATCCAATAAAGGATAGAGGCTTAAAATACGGAAAGAATTCAATTTTAGGCGTATATGCCCTAGTTTTCACTAAAGGTTCACTTATCACCTTTTGATGTTGAACGATAATGAAATATAGTTTTGTTCACTCTTAAACATTATTTTGGACCAAATACAACTCTTACTAAGAATCGGGACATCAAATTTTACTTTGTGTAATTTTTTGGTATCTTTCCGATAAGGTTCATTTTTTTAATGAATAGTGTAAAATGTTGTATTTTAGTTCAAAACCACTTTTTAATCTAATTTATTTATATGATTAGATAATATTTTGAATTGTTTTTAAAGTTAAATTTGAAAATATTTTTACCATTAAATCCCATAGTGGTCGTTGGAATTAATTTCACTTTGAAATCAGACGTAAACTAGTGTCAATCTTTTGATACTTATTGTTTTATGAAAACACGCTATTTGCGCTGACATCGGGAATTAATTATTAAATTAATTAATGTGACTAATATGTTTTGAATTTTGTAAAATGGACTTCATTTTTGAATTCGGAATATCAATTATAGCTTAGGGTGAATTTTTGGGATTTTTCTGAAAAACTTCAATTTTTGATGAATAGTGAAACCACTAAGTGGTAATCAAGCAAACTGATTTTTCAGTTAAATGAAATTTTACCACTAATGTGTATTGAATTTTGAAAATCCGACATACATGGTTGTCATTAAGAAGTAAAATGTGGTTCAATGAGATTATAATAATTTTTTGGTGAATAGTAACTCATTAAGTTCTTAATCGCGATTAGTGGTAATTAGGGTAGTTTAAGGTATAAATAATGCTTTAATAATATAAAATGACCTAGACACATGTCCCAACCTTATTGGTTGTGTTATGGCCGACCAAGACAAGACATGGGTCAACTTGGGGACCCCATGGATCCACTTTGGTTGGGAAATGACATAAATAACATTTTATTTAATGTAAAAGAAAAATTGACACAAACATGATATGTTTTACTAAAACAATTTTTAAGTGGGGTTAAACAAGTCCAAATTTTGATTATAAATAGTCATTGGAAAGATAAAAAGATTTCCTATATCATAGTATTTGTTTTATAATTTTTAGACATTAAATAAATTTAATTATTTATGACATAATAATGATGCAGCGATGACATCATTATTTGACGATTTAAATAAAATAGAAAGATAATGTAAAATCTATGAACTACACATGTCCAAACCCAATTGGATGAGTGGATTTAGAACCCTTATCACCTTATCCACGAATTACATCAATGTGGGACCTTTTAAAACCGAAACACAGTTTCAAATAATGTAATGTTTCTTTACTTTCCAAAAGTGCCCCTCCTCTCCCCTTATAAAAGGCCCCCACCTCTACCTCACTTCACACACTCTTCAAGCCATTGGCTCGGCTAAACCCTGCCCATTTGCTCTCTCCACATCTCTCTCCTCATCCTAGAGGATTCCCTTTGGGCAGAATCCTTTCAAAGGAAGCCTTTAGGCTCAACTCAAAAGGAGTTGCACTTTTAAAGGTAATTCATTCTCTCATGTTCATTTGTTTTATTTTGCTTCTCCAACCCCCTAAACTCTTTTTATTTACTTCTTTTGTAACAACACCAGTATCTTCAATATACTAGTATGTTGTTTTAAGATTTATTTGAGCTACACTCTCACACAACTACATCAAATGGTTAAAGAGCATAAGGTTTCCGTGGATGGAGAAATTCTGCCTCCCGAAACGATGATTGTTCAACACTCATTAAACACCTTCAAAGGTGGCCATTATGATGTCACTATTTTTATATATGATATATAATATGTTTATGTTTTCCTTAAGCTTCTGTTTTTTTCATTTTGGGCATACCTTTATGGTTTCCATTATGGGTAAAACACGATATCTTCATTTTAGGAAGCGCGGACTACCGCCCCCTAAAAGTGATTTGATTCGTTAATACCATATGTGGGATGTATAAAGGAATGGAACTATGATAATATATATGATATTATACTGTAATTATAATATACCTTTATATCATTATGATTCCATTCTATAAACAATGAAATAGAAATGGAAGTAGCGTTCATGCGTACGTACGGCTTACCGTCTTCATGAACGGTGCATTTCATTTCTTACCTCTAAATGATTATGTAATGTTATAAATGCATGCATGTACTGGATATATATGACATATATGATATCTACATCATGAATACAATTCTGTTTATAATAAACATTTGGCCACACGAACAACATGTAATTGTAAGAAGTCCACTTTCGACTTAAGAACCAAATATCGGCAAAACAAATATTATTAACTTAAATGATTACATTATGTTTATGACATGGTAATAAGTGGTATAAAAGGAATAATGAACTTGAAAAAGGTTCTTAAGGAAGTAGAAATTAACTCAAGTTTATTATTCAGGATATTAAAGAACGATCAAGTCAAGTCGGACCCGAGGTAAGGGATCCTACAACTCTCTTTCTTTTTAAGTACACACTTTTATGTCATTCCTTTTAAAGCTCATCTTTCTTGTTATTGGGATGATCTTTTATATTACATTTACTGTAATTTTTATGTTCATGAGATGAGAGACCCTATTCTCTCTCATCAATCCATTTTGGATGTTTTGAGTGGCGTCGTTAGGCTGCCGAACTTTCGTAAGAGATCTAACCTCTCTCTTTCTTTTTAAGTACTCTCCTTTATGTCACTTCTTTTGAACTCCTCCTTGAAATGTTGGGGGATTTTATTTTATATTCCACTTGCTGTAAATTCTATTGTAATATGATGGGATACTCTATTTGATCTCATCAATCCATATTCGGAAGTTTTATGTGGCGCCGTTAGGCTGCCGAGTTTTCGTAAGGGATTTTTCATCTCACTTTTATTCCCGTGAGATTTATGCTACATTTGCCACAAATTCCATTGAGTGGTTTATGTACTGCCCATTATTCTACTCTTTGTGTAATATACTTTCGTTTATGAGTATTTACATCAATGACCTATTGTCTTTCTTTCATGGGGTGTATGTTTTGAAAGATACCCAAGTCGGTAAGGGAACCTTTCACCCTCCTCTTTTTTTAAAAAAAAGACTTCTTTTATTGGGTCTTTTAATTTACATATTTTTATGTTGGTATATGTTCTCATACATCCTTATTGATGTAAATTGTATGTACAAGTGATGAGATACACTTTTTACCTCTCATCAACTCATTTTGATGTGATGCCGTTAGGCTGTCAAGGGAACTTTTTAACCCAATTTCGATTTCTTTGGGTTCAACTTGTAGTCATTGAATATGTCATCCATTGAATATGTGTGAATGACCTTTTATTGTTTTACACTTAATATCCACTTATATTGGGTGTATATATATTTGTCACACATACTTTTTGAGATTTATTTGTCCTTAATTTAAGGATACCTTCTTTATAAGGGATTTCATCACATTTGACATTTCTATTGAGGGCTCATTGTTGTTATGCACCAATTCACTCTTATATGGTGTATATACTGTCCTTTGGAGTATTATATCATGAATCCTTTTATTCTCATGATATTATAAAATTCTGACTAAATGTAATTCCTCGATTATTGTATTCAAGTGTCTCTAATTTTGGTAAAACCCCTTTAACCAAAATATCATTTTAAATGTTTTAATTATTTGTTTTTATTAATATCCATGTTTTCAAAATGGTTTTAAGGATTTATCTATATGGATATTAATGGTTTAAAATTTTAAAAGCTTCAAGGTGGTATGGGACACTTTAATTCAAAAATCTCTTTATTAAATGTTTTAAATGGTTTTGGAAATGGTCTCTTTTTGAATGGATTCATTATTTCAATATCCTAAAATGTTATATTGTGATTGAAATGTGGAAATGTTATGTTTCCTTTATTCATGTTTATGTGATACGATTATGTTATGGTTCTTGGGCATTGTTATGAAGAACGGGTGGTTCCGTGATAAACTAAGGGTGGGTGAGCCCGATATAGATCTCCAATGCATTGGGTAACGTGAAGGAGTGAAACGTTAAGGTTTCTCCGAAGAGATTTAGGGAATATACTGTGATGGGTATTCCAAACGTAACCAAGAGGGTTACTCCCTACGTAAGAATGTTATGAATGCCAAAGTTACCTTTATGTCTTATGTTTTCTATGATTTATTCATGTTTTGATATGCCTATGTTTTATGGGTAAAGTATGAACTCATTCTTATGTAAATGTGTACCCATGTTTCCTTTCCATATTTTTCTATCCCTTACTGAGCTTTTTTTGCTCATCCCAAGTTTTTGAAATGTTTTTCACAGGTCAAGGGAAAGGTACATGATGTGATGATAGTGTCAAGGATGTGTCAAGAAAGAATCCGTGTTATATTTTAAATATGTTTCCGTTGATGGGAAGAATGAATACTGTCTTTTATGTAACCACTTTGTTTAAATGTGGAATGTAATGCAAGTTTCATGATCTAATTCTCTAAAACTCTAAACCTGAAAAGATCCTCAATGTGTAATCTTGTAATAACTCAAGATTAAGTAAGGTTTAAGGCTGGGGCCTTATAGTTGGTATCAAAGGTCGGTTTAGATAACTTTAGAGGTTAGGGTATTCTTTAAGCATAAGTGACATTACCATAATGGTTAGGATTTCAGAAAGAGTCCTGGTTTTACATAAAGTTAATGAGTAAGTGTATCTTAGTGTTTACCTTCCTCATTAGTACATGATGGTTTTGTTGATATACTCACACTGACCTTTTTGGTTTTAGTAAATGGCTGGATCTAGCAGGCACCAAAGTAACAGTGGATGTGAAGGAAACTGTGACAGATTTTTGAGCAAGCAACTGAATGATATGGGAGATGCAATGAGAACTCTTCTGTTTATCCTCAACCAACTATCTGGAGTCATGATTGACCACCTAAACCTTGGAGTTTTCTCTAAGGCATCATATATGAAAGAAACAAATCCCTACGGAAGTACAGGAAATAATCATAAAGGTATGTGTGTTCAAAAACCTATGTGTCAAAGATGTGGAAAGAAACACCTAGGAAAATGTTTCAAAGGGACAGAAATATGCTATAGATGTGGAAATGAAGGTCATAAATCAAGAACCTGTCATGGAAAAAGGAAGCATCCAGTTGACTCGAGGAAAGGGAAAGAAGTTCTTTCTGAGGGATCAATTGAATGTTTTAAATGTGGTGTGCATGGTCATTATGCAAACACATGTCCTATGAAGAAGTTTCGTGAATGGGGTCACCAAGAGCGTACCAATATTCGTTTACAAATACCTAATGCCATTCCGATTGAGGATGAAGAAACTGACAATGACCAATCAAAGGTATGTACTATTTCATGACTATTGTTTTCTTATTTTGGAATCTTAGGATATGATTCATGATTTTGTTTGTAGGAAAGAGGTATTTCGGAATAAGTTGGAAAGGAATGGATAATGGATCAGAAGAATGTTGAATGAGTAAGATGTCAACATATAAGGGCTTCAAGAGTTAGGGTGAAATTCTTAAGAGTATTAAGTCTCTTTTGATGATGGGGTTACATTAGAAGACTTTTTATATTATATGTAACCCTGATGTTTAATATAGGCAAATTTTATTCAAGTAATAGTTATCTTTTCTTTTGTGGACATAGTTATAAAGAACCATTTGGGTTTATATGATCCTTACTTTTGAGGTAATTATGGGTTACCATATGTTATGATTGAAGTGAAAGGCATGAGATAAAATTGAGGTTAAATTATGTTATGGTTATTTTGATGATTTTATCCCTTTTTGGGTAATGATTTGAGAATTATATAGTTTTGAAAAAAGGACAACACGCAGACCGTGTGACTACCCGTCGCATCGGACAAAGCTGCGGGAATCGAACCCACAACCAAAGTGCGACTGTTATTTATCGCCTACCACTGGACTACGTGAAGTCCCTGGTTAGTTTGACTGATTCTTTTCAGTTATATGATTTTATGAATTAAGAGTAAGTTGATTTTGGGTTATTTATGAAAATGATTAACCTATCATGGAGGATATGTGATTAGGATAATTACTTTTCAATGTGAGACTTTAGGAGCAACTGATGTTGTTTGGAGATAAATGTTACGATTTAACTTGGAAGACTATGTGACTAAATCCTTCAAATATTTGGGTTTCAATCTTATATTGGTTTACTTTGAAGAATTTTATGGAAAAATTGTTTATCGGATGGTCCTCATTGAACTTTGGGTTTTGTTGGACAAATTTTGGAGATTAAGAATAGATTTTCTTTTTATAAGGGGTTATCCTTTTCTAAATTATCTGATCTTGTACTAGCCTTTTTGGTTTTGGATTTGGTTAAAGTCTAAAGACATGGGAAGTATATAGCTCTATTTTGTGGATTAGGTGATTCTCTAGAAGTTGATTATAGTACTCTTAATGTGAACAAGTCTTCCTAAATACTCATCTTTTGGAGAAAATATGAGTTTGTGTAAGGAATCTAATAAAGGTTGAAAGTCAATATGATAAGTGATTATGTTTCCTTATGAATAAATTCCTCAATAAAAAGTAACGTAAAACAAAAATGTTGTCTATTAAATTTTCCTACTGGGGAATCGAATACTGTTTAACCCATCACAAGTTTGTGATTTTCTCGTGGTTAACTTTCTCCTAAACATGTTTTCTGTCACTCTCCATCAGAACATGACCCTTTGTTTTTTCCTCCATGTCCATATTTTCATACTTGGAATCCTAGTATGGGTTAACTCGGGTGACCTTTGTACTTATCTTTCTTTATTTTAAAGTGTTTGTTTTACCGACTTTTGTTCCGATGTGGGACTTTCAAGGATGTTTCCAAGAGCAATTTTAAAATTGCGAGGACGCAATTCCCAAAAGGGGGGAAGGATGTAACACCCCAGGTAAATAAAGAATATGACATTTTCATATTTTTCCATATTTGTGAATAAAATATTAATATGACTTTAAAGGGGATGCTATGCTCGATGGCGTACCCAACACGCAACATCGAGTTTCTTGGGAATCTTACGTTGCACTCTAATAAAATAATTTTAAATGGTAGTTAACATGTAGCCATTGTATTGGCGGGGATGGATATAAATAACTAAAATATGATTATATATGTTTTTATATGTTTTTACATTTATCCAATAAAGGATAGAGGCTTAAAATACGGAAAGAATTCAATTTTAGGCGTATATGCCCTAGTTTTCACTAAAGGTTCACTTATCACCTTTTGATGTTGAACGATAATTAAATATAGTTTTGTTCACTCTTAAACATTATTTTGGACCAAATACAACTCTTACTAAGAATCGGGACATCAAATTTTACTTTGTGTAATTTTTTGGTATCTTTCCGATAAGGTTCATTTTTTTAATGAATAGTGTAAAATGTTGTATTTTAGTTCAAAACCACTTTTTAATCTAATTTATTTATATGATTAGATAATATTTTGAATTGTTTTTAAAGTGAAATTTGAAAATATTTTTACCATTAAATCCCATAGTGGTCGTTGGAATTAATTTCACTTTAAAATCAGACGTAAACTAGTGTCAATCTTTTGATACTAATTGTTTTATGAAAACACGCTATTTGCGCTGACAGCGGGAATTAATTATTAAATTAATTAATGTCACTAATATGTTTTGAATTTTGTAAAATGGACTTAATTTTTGAATTCGGAATATCAATTATAGCTTAGGGTGAATTTTTGGGATTTTTCTGAAAAACTTCAATTTTTGATGAATAGTGAAACCACTAAGTGGTAATCAAGCAAACTGATTTTTCAGTTAAATGAAATTTTACCACTAATGTGTATTGAATTTTGAAAATCCGACATACATGGTTGTCATTAAGAAGTAAAATGTGGTTCAATGAGATTATAATAATTTTTTGGTGAATAGTAACTCATTAAGTTCTTAATCGCGATTAGTGGTAATTAGGGTAGTTTAAGGTATAAATAATGCTTTAATAATATTAAATGACCTAGACACATTTCCCAACCTTATTGGTTGTGTCATGGCAGACCAAGACAAGCCATGGGTCAACTTGGGGACCCCATGGATCCACTTTGGTTGGGAAATGACATAAATAACATTTTATTTAATGTAAATGAAAAATTGACACAAACATGATATGTTTTACTAAAACAATTTTTAAGTGGGGTTACACAAGTCCAAATTTTGATTATAAATAGTCATTGGAAAGCTAAAAAGATTTCCTATATCATAGTATTTGTTTTATAATTTTTAGACATTAAATAAATTTAATTATTTATGACATAATAATGATGCAGCGATGACATCATTATTTGATGATTTAAATAAAATAGAAAGATAATGTAAAATCTATGAACTACACATGTCCAAACCCAATTGAATGAGTGTATTTCGAACCCTTATCACCTTATCCACGAATTCCATCAATGTGGGACCTTTTAAAGCCGAAAAACATTTTCAAATAATGTAATGTTTCTTTACTTTCCAAAAGTGCCCCTCCTCTCCCCTTATAAAAGGCCCCCACCTCTACCTCACTTCACACACTCTTCAAGCCATTGGCTCGGCTAAACCCTGCCCATTTGCTCTCTACAAATCTCTATCCTCATCCTAGAGGATTCCCTTTGGGCAGAATCCTTTCAAAGGAAGCCTTTAGGCTCAACTCAAAAGGAGTTGCACTTTTAAAGGTAATTCATTCTCTCATGTTCATTTGTTTTATTTTGCTTCTCCAACCCCCTAAACTCTTTTTATTTACTTATTTTGTAACAACACCAGTATCTTCAATATACTAGGATGTTGTTATAAGATTTATTTGAGCTACACTCTCACACAACTACATCAAATGGTTAAAGAACATAAGGTTTCCGTGGATGGCGAAATTCTGCCTCCCGAAACGATGATTGTTCAACACTCATTAAACACCTTCAAAGGTGGCCATTATGATGTCACTATTTTTATATATGATATATAATATGTTTATGTTTTCCTTAAGCTTCTGTTTTTTTCATTTTGGGCATACCTTTATGGTTTCCATTATGGGTAAAACACGATATCTTCATTTTAGGAAGCGCGGACTACCGCCCCCTAAAAGTGATTTGATTCGTTAATACCATATGTGGGATGTATAAAGGAATGGAACTATGATATTATATATGATATTATACTGTAATTATAATATACCTTTATATCATTATGATTACATTCTATAAACAATGAAATATAAATGGAAGTAGCGTTCATGCGTACGTACGGCTTACCGTCTCCATGAACGGTGCATTTCATTTCTTACCTCTAAATGATTATGTAATGTTATAAATGCATGCATGTACTGTATATATATGACATATATGATATCTACATCATTAATACAATTCTGTTTATAATAAACATTTGGCCACACGAACAACATGTAATTGTAAGAAGTCCACTTTCGACAAAAGAACCAAATATCGGCAAAACAAATATTATTAACTTAAATGATTACATTATGTTTATGACATGGTAATAAGTGGTATAAAAGGAATAATGAACTTGAAAAAGGTTCTTAAGGAAGTAGAAATTAACTCAAGTTTATTATTCAGGATATTAAAGAACGATCAAGTCAAGTCGGACCCGAGGTAAGGGATCCTACAACTCTCTTTCTTTTTAAGTACACACTTTTATGTCATTCCTTTTAAAGCTCATCTTTCTTGTTATTGGGATGATCTTTTATATTACATTTACTGTAATTTTTATGTTCATGAGATGAGAGACCCTATTCTCTCTCATCAATCCATTTTGGATGTTTTGAGTGGCGTCGTTAGGCTGCCGAACTTTCGTAAGAGATCTAACCTCT
This sequence comes from Viscum album, assembly GCA_963277665.1. NCBI lineage: Eukaryota > Viridiplantae > Streptophyta > Magnoliopsida > Santalales > Viscaceae > Viscum > Viscum album. The sequence goes on along the minus strand of OY728120.1, from coordinate 19,915,755 downwards.
CTCTTTCTTTTTAAGTACTCTCCTTTATGTCACTTCTTTTGAACTCCTCCTTGAAATGTTGGGGGATTTTCTTTTATATTCCACTTGCTGTAAATTATATTGTAATATGATGGGATACTCTATTTGATCTCATCAATCCATATTCGGAAGTTTTATGTGGCGCCGTTAGGCTGCCGAGTTTTCGTAAGGGATTTTTCATCTCACTTTTATTCCCGTGAGATTTATGCTACATTTGACACAAATTCCATTGAGTGGTTTATGTACTGCCCATTATTCTACTCTTTGTGTAATATACTTTCGTTTATGAGTATTTACATCAATGACCTATTGTCTTTCTTTCATGGGGTGTATGTTTTGAAAGATACCCAAGTCGGTAAGGGAACCTTTCACCCTCCTCTTTTTTTAAAAAAAAGACTTCTTTTATTGGGTCTTTTAATTTACATATTTTTATGTTGGTATATGTTCTCATACATCCTTATTGATGTAAATTGTATGTCCAAGTGATGAGATACACTTTTTACCTCTCATCAACTCATTTTGATGTGATGCCGTTAGGCTGTCAAGGGAACTTTTTAACCCAATTTCGATTTCTTTGGGTTCAACTTGTAGTCATTGAATATGTCATCCATTGAATATGTGTGAATGACCTTTTATTGTTTTACACTTAATATCCACTTATATTGGGTGTATATATATTTGTCACACATATTTTTTGAGATTTATTTGTCCTTAATTTAAGGATACCTTCTTTATAAGGGATTTCATCACATTTGACATTTCTATTGAGGGCTCATTGTTGTTATGCACCAATTCACTCTTATATGGTGTATATACTGTCCTTTGGAGTATTATATCATGAATCCTTTTATTCTCATGATATTATAAAATTCTGACTAAATGTAATTCCTCGATTATTGTATTCAAGTGTCTCTAATTTTGGTAAAACCCCTTTAACCAAAATATCATTTTAAATGTTTTAATTATTTGTTTTTATTAATATCCATGTTTTCAAAATGGTTTTAAGGATTTATCTATATTGATATTAATGGTTTAAAATTTTAAAAGCTTCAAGGTGGTATGGGACACTTTAATTCAAAAATCTCTTTATTAAATGTTTTAAATGGTTTTGGAAATGGTTTCTTTTTGAATGGATTCATTATTTCAATATCCTAAAATGTTATATTGTGATTGAAATGTGGAAATGTTATGTTTCCTTTATTCATGTTTATGTGATACGATTATGTTATGGTTCTTGGGCATTGTTATGAAGAACGGGTGGTTCCGTGATAAACTAAGGGCGGGTGAGCCCGATATAGCTCTCCAATGCATTGGGTAACGCGAAGGAGTGAAACGTTAAGGTTTCTCCGAAGAGATTTAGGGAATATACTGTGATGGGTATTCCAAACGTAACCAAGAGGGTTACTCCCTACGTAAGAATGTTATGAATGCCTCAAGTTACCTTTATGTCTTATGTTTTATATGATTTATTCATGTTTTGATATGCCTATGTTTTATGGGTAAAGTATGAACTCATTCTTATGTAAATGTGTTCCCATGTTTCCTTTCCATATTTTTCTATCCCTTACTGAGCTTTTTTTGCTCATCCCAAGTTTCTGAAATGTTTTTCACAGGTCAAGGGAAAGGTACATGATGTGATGATAGTGTCAAGGATGTGTCAAGAAAGAATCCGTGTTATATTTTAAATATGTTTCCGTTGATGGGAAGAATGAATACTGTCTTTTATGTAACCACTTTGTTTAAATGTGGAATGTAATGCAAGTTTCATGATCTAATTCTCTAAAACTCTAAACCTGAAAAGATCCTCAATGTGTAATATTGTAATAACTCAAGATTAAGTAAGGTTTAAGGCTGGGGCCTTATACATAGAATGACATATTTATGGAGTAAAATTTTATTCCAAAGAATCAGATTTGGGTTAATTAGTTCCCTTGCAAAAATTTGAAAGCCTAACGACGTGACTACAAAATTCAGAAAATGAGTTGATGAGAGATAAAAAGGGTATCTCATCACATGCACATAAAATTTAATCATTTATGGTATAGTAGAACATATCCCAACTAAATAGTTTGTGAATTAAAAGACATAACAAAATAAGTCTTTTAAAAATAGGAGGTTGAAAGGTTCCCTTACCGACATGGGTATCTTTCAAGACATGCACCCCGTGAAAGAAGGATAATAAAACATTGATGTAAATACTAATAAATGAAATTATGTTACAAAATGAGTAAAATAATGGGCATTAAATACACCACTCAAAGGAAATTGTTGCAAATGTAGCATAAATCACATGGGAATAAAAGTGAGATGAAAAATCCCTTACGAAAACTCGACAGCCTAACGACGCCACTAAAAACATAAAAAAATGCATCGATGAGATCAAATAGGGTCTCTCATAATATTAAAATAATGTTTATAGCAAGAGGAATATAAAATAACATCCCCCAACATAACAAAGAGGAGCTAAAAATAAGTGACATAAAGGAGAGTACTTAAAATGAAATAGAGAGGTTAGATCTCTTACGAAAATTCGGCAGCCTAACGGTGCCACTCAAAACTTCCAAAATGGATTGATGAGAGAGAATAGAGTCTCTCATAATATGAACATAAAAATTACAGTTGTATTAATATAAAATAACATCACGATCACAATAAGGATGATCTTAAAAGGAATGACATAAAAGAGTGTACTTAAAAAGAAAGAGAGGGGTAGGGTCCCTTACCTCAAGTCCAACTTGTCTTGTTCATTTGTTTATATTCCTGAATTATAAACATTGGTCAATTAATAATTGCTTATGGACCTCCTATAAAGATTATTATTCAGTTCATATCACATATTTTAATGTTATAATAACTGGATAATAATATGAGTTAATATCAGAAGTTTTTGTCGATGTTTGGTACATGAGTCAAAAATTGAACTTGTTGGAAAATAATTTTCCATATAGTTTTAGGTACATCATATCCAGAATAGTATTGATGTTTTAAATATCATATATATCTAGTATATATTAATTTTTTACTATTCCAAAAAATTTTGAGATAAAAATTAAAAGCACCGTTCATGGAGACAGTAGGCCGTACGTACGCATGAACGATACTTTTATTTTTTGTCATATTAATGGAATTAAAACAAAATGAGATATATATATATATATGTTATAATTCTAGAATGATATAAATAATTTAGATGTAATTTATTACATATATATCCATTATATATATGTACTTATAATAGTACATAACATTTTGAGATAAGAAATGAAATGTACCGTTCATGGAGACGGTAAGCCATACGTAGGCATGAATGCTACTTCCATTTCTATTTCATATTTAATTAAAAAATAGTGATACATAAGAGTATTTTAATTCCAGTATGGTATCATATATAATATCATTAAATATATACTTTATACGTACCACATATGGTATTAACGAATCAAATCACTTTGAGGGGGTAGTAGTCCGTACTTCCTTAAATGAAGATATAGCGTTTACCCCTAATGGAAATCATAAAGGTATGTCATAAATGAAAAATACAGAAGCTTAAGTAAAACATAAACATATTATATATCATATATAAATATAGTGTCATCTTAATGGCCACCTTTGAAGGTGTTAACAAAATGTTGAGCAATCATCGTTTCATGAGGCAGAAATTTGCCATCCACAGAAACAGTATGTTCTTTAACCATTAGATGTAGGTGTGAGTAAGTGTAGCTCAAATCCTTCTTATAAAAACAATTAAATCATGTATACTTTATCAGTGTGATACATTTCACCTTTTAAAAGTATTAAAAATTCTTCACTGAATAAAAGTTCATTACTTACACTTCTGTAACCAAAAGATTACCATAAAACCCATATAAAGATCACATAACATATAAAGGTATTTGTGTCATTTTCCAACCAAAGTGGCTCCATGGGGTCCCCAAGATGACCCATGGATTGTCTTGGTCGTCCATGAAACATCCAATGATGGAAGGACATGTGTCTAGGATATTTCATTTTATTAAAACATTATTCTTACCTTAAACTATACTAATTACCTCTAATCGCGATTAAAAACATAATAAGTTACTACTCACCAAAAAAATTATTCTAATACCATTGAACCGCATTTTACTTCTTAATGACAACCATGTATGTAAGATTTTTGAAATTCAAAATACAAAGATGCAAAAATTTCATTTAAACGGAAAAATCAGTTTTTATAAGTACCACTTAGTTGTTTCACTATTCATCAAAAATTGAAGTTTTTTAGAAAATTACCAAAAATTCACCCTAAGCTATATTTGATATTCCAAATTCAAAAATGATGTCTATTTTAAAAAACTCAAAACATATAAGTTTCATTAATTATTTTAATAATTAATTCCTGCTGTCAAAACCAATAGCGTGTTTTTATTATTTATTTAATGACCTTAAATTATTATTCAACATCGATGTTGTATTTCACTAGTAAACTAAAACATTTTATGAATATTTTATAAATGATAAATATAACATAAATGAGTGAGTTAATGTTTTCCAATAGTTGTATATATTTAAATTACATATTATTGTTTTGTTAAGGAATTATTTTCAAATTCCAACTTTTAATTAATGTTTTCTAAGTCAAATTAAATGAATAGTGTCAAAAATTGTTATTAATGATATTTTATAAAAATAATATTTAATTAAATTACAAAAATTTATCGAAATATGAAAATAGAACAGATGGGATATATTATGGTCTAAAATGTCATCCTATGTCCATTTATATGCCATTTCCAACCATTTTTTTAGAATGATATTTTATACTTTATTATTTTAAGAAATTCTATGTGTGTCATATCCCTCCCCCATAAAATGACACACTCCTTTCCCTTATTCACACCACATTAAGCAATATAAATTGTTAAAACTGTACCATTTTATTTTCTACACTTCCCAATCCAAATTCTACATGTTAAGGTATTTCCAATGGACCAACCATATATCCCTTAATATAACATCTAAAAGAGCTACTCTCTCCATGTAGAGATATAATTCTTTTATCATCATCATATTTTATAGATGGGTGTTATGGTGGGATTTATTGATATATATAATAAATTTCAAATAATTATACTTATATAATTATAATATCATACCTAACATGTTACCAACTAAACTGTTGGAAAATGGAAATGTCGATCAAACGTATGTGTGGACTACCACCTCCATGTAGCGATGTGATTCATTTTTTATTTGTGTTCTAATAGGATGGTTATGGGGATATATTTTAAATATATATATAATAAATATTTTTTTATATTTTTTTATAAATTTGATTTTTTATTTACCTTTCCATCATGTTATCCATCCAAAAAAGAAAAACTTTGTCATGTGTTCATATGAACTACCATATCTATGAATGATGTAATTAATTTTCTATATATACAATTATGGTTAAATATAAATATATGTATATAATGAATATATATGATTGGATAATAATTTATGTTATTATGGTGTAGAATTATAATAAATTTACATTTTATATTCAATAGGTCATAATGCTTTCGAAGCAAGTGGAACTCAAATTAAGGTACTTTTTCATCACATTAATTTATATGGGACACAAGCATTATATAAATGACCTTAGAAATTTTAAGAGTTAAAACTAAAAATGATTGAATAATTCCAATAGGGTGCAACTTTCTATTAAGTATTATACTTGATTGTAACTCCAAATTTAAGTGTGCTTGGTCTAGTGTAGGGAACATGATCAGTGGCCTCTTGGGAATTTTTTAGGGCGTGTGTGAGTGATGAAAATGAACTCTAAAAAAAGTTTTTTCTTGTGGGACAATAATTATTCTGTTGATCTCTTTGGGATCATCGGTGGGAATAGGGTAGGGAACCACATATCTATAGGGAAAATCATGGTTACTGGTGGGCTATGACCTACGGACCATGTTAAGATGGGGTCTCTATGCTCTCAGGGAGGATTAGTTCTTACATTTGTAACATAGGAAAAACCCATCCATAAGTGTGGTTGTACTTCCTGGGTTGAGATATATGGTCCAAAATGAGGAAATTGAGATCTAAAAGGGTGTGGGGGAATGTAACACCTTGGAATTCCAAAGGGTTAAAATACTAAATGATATGAATAATTTCAACATGGTGTACCATTCTTTTAAAGAAATTAATTAATTAGAACTCCATATTATCCATACGTGTTCTAGAGTATTGATCAGGATGTGTTACCACCTACGAAGTTTCTCAGGTTGTATGTGGTTGATAAAATATCATAATGGAGGAAAAAGTATTCTCTTTTGGTATATTAAACAGTATGATGATCCTTATAGTCATGTTGGTGGGCACTAGGTTGGGGTTCACATGTCTGTGGTTAAACTAGTGGTGTGAGGTAGGAAATGACATGATGACCATGTTAAAGTGGAAAGTCTATGAAATCAGTGGGGCCCATTTTTTACATTGGTATCGGAAGAGGAACCCATCCAGTAGTGCAGCTACACTTCTTGGGTTAAGATATTGGGTCAACAATGACGATATTCTACTCTAAGGGGGGGGGGTGATTCTGACACCCCAGAATGTTAAATGGTTAAAACACTAAATTATATTAATTGTGTCAAAAAGGTGTAAATTTCATTGTGATAGACTACCTAATTAGACTCAACATGTTTGTATGGAAATTTTCCATGGCTAGTGGGCTAGGACCTGAAAACCATGTTAAGATCGCGTGTTTATGCTATCAGTGAGGCCAAGTTGTTACATTGGTATTAGTGGAGGAATTTTCTCAGTATATGTGTGAATGAATAGAATGCACACAATAATAACAAATATTTTCCTCTGGGAATAGTCAATAGTTTGATGATCCATTTGGGCCGGTGGGGGCCCAAGGTAGGGGACCACGTGTCTGCAGGGAAACTATTGGTGCCTAGAAGTCTCGTTCCCAATGACCATATTAATAAAGAGTGTATATGATGTTAGTGGGGCCTAGATATTGCCTTTTTATCAAAAAAGGAACCAGGAAAAACGGGTAGTCTCAATACCAAGGTTGATAAATAGGTCCACAATCCGTACATTTTTTCCTAAAGGGGATATGAATGTAACACCATAGAATGTTATAGTGTTAATGACTAAATTATATAACTCTTGTCAACTAGGTGAACCTTTCATTGTGGGATCATACATGATTAAAAAACCAAGTGTTCGTGGCGAAATTAGTGGTTATTAAAGGTCTAGAACCCAACTCCAACATCTGAAGCCATGTCTATGATGTCTATGTGTCTCAGATGGTTCATTTATATCAGAGGAAGAACTAATCCAAAGGTTAGTTTTCACTTCCTAATTTAAGATATATATACCATAATGAGGTTAGTGTGCTCTAATTGGGGGTGAATATAACACCTTAAAATGTTAATGTGCTAAAATAATAAATGATATAATTCATGTTGATAAGGTTAGCCTTTATATTTGGGAACATACCAGATTAGAAATCCATTGATAATCCCTTTTCATCTAGAGTAGCGATCATGATGGGTGACCTCCTAAGAAGTGTCTTAGTGTATGTGTGATTGCAGAGAAAACATAGTTAAATAAAATTTGTTCTCTTATGGTGATTGTTTATAGGTTTATGATCCATTTGGTTATATCGGTGGGCCCAAGGTAAGGGACCACGTTTTAATGGTATTACTGAGGTTCCTTGCGAGCTTGGACTTAGAGACCATGTTATGTTGGGGTGTTTGTGTTTTTTGGGGACCGATTGTTACATTAAAAACCATTTGTTTCTTTTTTAATGTTATATATATAGTCAATGAATGTATTTTATAAAACATATTCTAAAAAATATAGGGATTTACATATCTATATATGGCTATTTCATTCATGGGATTTATGATTCAAAAGATACAAAATTCATAAGGGATTAATGTTACAATTTCATTATTTATTGAGATTGTTTATGATTATGTTGCTAATGATGATATCTGATAATATACCACTATAGAAACATATTAATTTTCATATCCTATGGTTATTTATTGAATATAGTTTTTTAATTTGTTTTCATCACCATAATAAATAATGTTATATAAAATATGTTTTTAATTAAAATCAACTTTATTTCTCTATAAGGTCAAAAAAACATTTTCATCCACATACATGTTTTCTAAAAAATTTATAATGAAGGTTTTAACTATTATCCATTGATGTTTTAAAGTCATTTTACACATGTTTGAATATTTATATAATTGTTTCTAAGAAATATTCTTTTGATTTTTGTAATAAAGTAATTTATGATTTTTTTACAAACATATAAAGGAATATTTTCTTTAAAAATATATGGAATGAAACAAATTTTCCACCATAATTACTGCTAAATGATTTAAATTTTCATTAAAATTTAATTATGATTATTTTAAATGAAATTATATTTTATAATATTTTGGAAAATGGTTTATTTTATATAAATGATATCAAAATGGAAAGGTTATATTCATCAAAAATTGTTCCATGTGTTCTTTTATAATCATTCTCCACCTACTATGACATCCATTCATATTACTTTAGCCATACTAGTTTTATTATCCTATAATAAAATACATGTTCTTTCTCTGGATGGATTATATTTATAAGGATAAGATTCTTTTGAAACCCATTCCATTTCCATGAGTTCTGTTATGATTAATGTTTAGGAAACCGATTTATTTTCACGGGTTATGATATTATGAGGTTTTTATGATCTAGAACAACACATATATATGATTGACCTTATCTAATTCGTGTGACCTATATCTCTATCCAATCTATTGGTAAATGATAAATGTTATGTGATCTCAAAGGGTGTAGAGGAGGGTATCCCAAGACCAACAAAGTGTACATGGGAAGATATCCCAATACTGAATTGGGTATATAGAATATTTGATCAAACATAAAATGATATAAATGTATTGGTGAGTATCCATGACATAATGTATTCTATGATTATGTGAATTCCACAATTCCATGTTGTAATCCAATGTTTTGCTCCCATGGATCTTGTTCTTTTACTGTTTTATGATTCATGTCTTATGAACTTATACGAATTATTACATGAATCAAGATTATGGTCAATGATATTATGTTCATAGATTTGCAACATTTAAATCATGTTTACAAACCCTTATGCTCATGTTATGATTATGCGATCATATAAGTATCCCATGTTTACCCTTTTCAGCATTAATTCCCTCCCTTTTTCATTTCTCCTTTTCCCAGGTTATGAAGAATCATATTATGTTTGATATCTCTAAGAAGGATGCTGGTTATAAAGATCATAGAAGGAGATGATGTAGTTCACTTATGGAGAATTTCTTTATGTATCCAAGTATCCAAAGGTTCTACACATATAATATTCTTGGATCGATAATCATGATATATAATGAATATTAATCTAATAAGACATAATATTTTTTATATCAAAAGTGTGGGTCACTTGAATTGGTATGAGAGAATTTTTTTAGTTAACATTTGTAAACTAGGATGAGATTATATTAGTGAGAACACTGTCAATAAGTATAATTTTGGGATAATATCATATTGTTTTTATAAAGATCATGAATAAACTAGGATAAACCTAAATTTTCATAAAATAATGTGTCATGATATTGATATCATATAAATTATCATTCATGAAAATGTGGTTTTCTACTATGAAAATTATTTCTAACAATTTTATTTTTGGTTTTAGATGATGTTTGGAAACCAAATGAATTATTTTACTGTTTATTGTGATGTAACATTCACGGATTTTCCTCTTGGAAAACTGAATTTTGTGGGAGGTAGAATAAAAAATCATTATTTAGGTATACAAATAATTATTAAGATACTTTTGTTTCTGAATTCTAGTTGAATCAACAAACAAAAATTAGTAGGTAAACCGAAGTCATAATTTGACTCAATGGAACATTATATTAAATCCATGGAAGATACACAAAATCTTAGAGGTGTTATCACAACATCAAAATCATTGAACGAGAGTCTTTTTCTCCCAATGCGATGTACCTTGGGCCCCTTCCAGACATGATGCTCAAATGGCTATAGTAGTGGCACACAAGATATTTAGAATATGTTGAAGACATGATGCCACACAGAAAACTCAAGTGTGCCCAATTCCATGTCAAACTAACATGTGTTCCCTCTCCAAGGTTGTAATTGAATATAAAACAAATTCCATTACTGAGATCTTATGTGTTTTCACTGATGTATTTTTCTAAATATTAAACGACACCCCCTTCTTTTGGGTGATTCTTTGGAAGTTGATCAATCATTTTTAGTGCATAAGAATCCTCTTGTGTGACTTTGTGAAAGGAATGGAACCCTCAATATATATATATATATTGTGAGAGAGGTTCCATGTGGGTCCTTCCTCACATGGGACCATAACTTCGTAATCAATGCCAAATATCTTTTAGCATAATTCAGGTGAGCATCATGGATCCTCCTGCCTGAAATATTGTTCTTACATGAAACACTAAACATTGTATGTTACCATGGGCTTGAGCACTAGCACCCCATCTTATGTTGAAACGCACATCAAGGCTCACCAATTTTCCTTTATTTTATAGTATCATGTCTAAGCCCCTATTGTACTCTACACTCATGCATTGTACATTGCTATTTAATTCATCCCCCCAGGCTTGCACACAGTAACATCTTGTTCTCTCATGAGTCATCCCCTATACCACTTGAGTATGTGTTTCCCTTCCTATTTCTTCTCATCATTGCTATGCTAATACTCATTTCTTGATAGCATAAAAACACTAATGTGCACCTCATGACGAACCACTCATCCATAATTTTCTAGCACGGAATTAAAAATTACATACCCCTCTTATGGTTTCATGTGTGATGGTTATGTAAGACTAAGGAGTAAGGAGTGAGTCCCCCATGTCCAAAATACATGATGTAAAACATCATAGAACTAATGTCCTTAACACTTGACATTAAACTACAATCTCAACATATGCCTGAAATGAAGGATTTCATGTGTATGAGTTACATGAAATGAGATCTTCCTAGCATGGAATGACATCCTCTTTACATGGAATGGCATCCTCTACATAGGGAATGACAAACTCATGGGCATCCATCCTAGTGTAATACCCTACACTTTCAGGTGGGAGGTGGAACTCTTGGTCCTCTTCACCTTATCCCAAATCATATCTAGATATATACTAACCAACTAGGCCACATATATTTATAATCCCCAAGAACATCATATCTCCTCAACTAGTCTGCTTCTCCATATAAGCCAGAGCCACATCATATCTCCTTAGTTTTGATACTTATTCTGATATTCCCCAACGAATATCACCCCAATTGGTATGCTTATATGCATAAGTCCAAAACAAATGAGCATCACTCATCCATTTTACCCAACCAGATCCTCCATTTACGTGGTCCTCTTACATAAGAGTAGGCCCCAATACACACTCCCGGACTACATGGACATTATTCCCATCAAACTGGGAAATGTATGAATCCATTCTGAGGTTAAATCCCCACATTCCCAACACCCCAACACTTCATCCAATCCAAAAATCCCATCTAATTCAACATTAATCCTTCTATTTTTTACTCGGGCCACAATGTCATTGTGATATCATGCCCTCTATTTAAGCATCTACCATGCATAATCCCCACAGAACCTCTCAATCATTGTTGGATTTCATCTCTTCATTATAACATGGGTGTTTAGGATGCCTCCCAATTGATCAATTACAAACAATGGTAATCATTAGTGCCACATAAAATTGGTGAGCATACCTAATCCACCTTCAAGGGTTTCTAGGTCATCCACCACAATGTGAAACAATCTCTTTTTGGGATACACTTATGAGATCCACCTATATGAAGAATTTTGGTATATCCATCGGTAGTCCTTCCCGGTGTTCCCTACTAGGGATGACCCTTCTTGATCTGCCTCCATGGGGTGTTATAATTAGTTTTCCTCCATCTCATCAAGAAGTTAAACCCGCAACCAGACAAATAATGCTACCTCATGCTAAACATGGGATGTCATACGTGAAATCCATTGAAGATATTACTTTGGAATTAGATACCCCATGATTGAAAAGGTATTAATTGGGTTCTGAATCCATGATTCCTCTCTAATATTACATCCTATGAGGAATAATATAGGTGACCATTTTTCCACCGTCCATATATTGCACTGATTCTGAGAATGACTACTCTCCAGACTGAATGTTTCTTCCCATTCAAGATCCCATGTAATTTCCAGAAAAAGTAGAATAATTAACTAGAATCCATAAAGTGATGGAACTGAGAATTATTTTGACAAGAATACATCATTCTCTAAGGGAGACTGAGAGTAGGTTATGAAATCCAAGGACAAATCCATGGAAGGAGGAACCAACATCAAATCATCCTGTTTCAATCTATGACCAAAAATACTAATTGAATGCGATGAATGTCACACACCCTTGGAAAGAGGGAATGTAGGGTAATAGGTGAAGAAAATGTGTGAAACAATGTGTGGATGCGCAGAAGTTCCTCGAACGTAGTGTTGAATGCCGAAATGGTGAACCCTAGGGGAAACACTTCTCCTTTATCCATGGTGATTAGCCATTTTTGTCTTTAGATCAATAGTTATACTCAAACACTGTAGAAGTATGGGAACTAATATAAATGGTGATCCCGATGTGAAACTCATATAATAAAAATGGGGACTAGTTGTGATTGATACAAAATTATATTTTCATTTAACTAGATCCAGCTATCTGGTTCTGGGACCCACTAAGAAAATAGTGGACCTAGAGTAAAAATCACCATAAAATGTGGTTGTAAAATGACGGGTGTTATGGTCTGTGACATCATAAACACAGATATATTTCTCTCATAAAATGGAATATTGAATGATGATGGGGAATTGATAAATGATCTCCTAGTATCTGTAATCATAGTTGAATCATTCATATTTTCTAGATCGAAGATATATGAAATCAGTCACCAAACGCCTCTAGATTCACGGGAAAGATAAATTTACATGTGGAAATCTCACACGACACCACCTCCACAAGGACATTAGCCATGATTGTGGACACTGGGTCCCACATGCCATCTCACACACAAAAACCATTTAGAGGAGGGTTATTGTCACACTCATACAATAATACGAGAATGAGGGGGTAACTCCCACAAGGGATATGGCTTGGTAGGGCCGGGAGGCTTCTATGTATCACAAACACCACCACCCAAGGGCTACGCAGGTATCCACTACTCCCCACTCCTACAACGTACAGTTTCAGGATCCTCTCCCCAGAGAAATCCTATGACTCACTTCCCTACATTTAGGAGGTACGGGATGATAGGGTCATCTAGGCTATGACTACTTCCTTGGAGCTGCTAAGGAGAGCTCCCACTTGGATTCTTAAATGCCAACAATTTTTGGTATTCCAGGATGAGGAGTTAGTGGACTACAACCATGCTCTATCTTCCCTAGTCTGAGTCAAAAGATACCAATTTCAGGCCCAATATGTAGAGTCTCCCTGACATGGCGTATCATCCTACATAGATGCAATAGCTCATAACACCATTATAATATCATAGCATAACACTTTCGTTGAATATAAGGGACCCATCAGTGCCTGGATGGTGTTGATACCTCATTCTCCCCACAGGCACGTTGGGTTGACTCTGTCAACAACTGGCATCCCTAGAATCCCTTTCAGATCAGTCTGTGATAACGATATTCAGTATTGAGGTCCTCACCTTATATTCTCCATACATTGTGGAGGTCCTTCCTTCTCTCACAATAAACATGGAATCCCTTCTCATGTTCCCAACATCAATCAAATTATAGGTCCTCCCTACTTTTTCAACATCCAGTATGGAGGTCCTCCCCAAAAATCTTGTTCCTAATATAGACGTCCTCCCCATATCATAGACCATTAGTTAAAATGTCTTACTAGTGCCATTCCCAACTGAAGTGGAGACCCTCTTTTCACATCCTCTAGCTAACACAGACGTCCTCCCATGTAACAACCAACAAAAGTATAGGTCCTACCCACTATAGCTTTGTTCAATATTGAGACCCTCCCAATGTTTCCACAAACAAACATGGAGGTCCTCCCAGCTCTTTCATCAATCTATGTGTAGGTCTTATACTCTTCATCGACAACTAGTTCATATGTACTCATTGAACAACCCCTAGCCAACATGGAGGTCATCCCCGTGAAATAGACAATAAGCAAGGAGGCCCTCCACATGTTTCCACGAGCTATAGAAGACGTCCTCCCAATGTGTTTGGACCCAAATATGGAGGTTCTCCATATACACATGCTTCTCAGCATTGATTCCCTCCTCTTATATAGTTTGATCAGTGCGAAGGCCCTCCTTTCACTTCAACCCACCAAAGCATAGATCCTCCATGAGACATCACCAACATGAACAATGGTCCTCCCTATTACAAAAAAAATCAATGCCATGATGAACCATCCCAGTTCAGATGGTTTAATCGTCATCACCTAAGGAGAAATATTGATATGATTCAAGTCATTGTCAATCTCATTCACTTCGTAAACTCTGATGTAGAATTTGATTCAATGATGGAACCTTCACCCAATTCATATGTATCAATGTTTCGTGAAGGAACTCATAAGGTCATATTCATCATCCTAGATGGAGAGAATCAACAAATCCATAAATCCCTTTGTACATACATTTAGGTGGAGGATAATTGGGATCCTTTCTATGGTCTCATGGTGTTGTTATCTCTGTCATACACAATTTTATTTTTTTCCTTGTTATTCTAGAACATTCTTGGAACCATGCATACATTTGACACTCATATGACCAATGTTTCCCAAACACATCTGGTGGTGGTAAACACACATTCCTATAGGGATGTGATGATTCATCTAGCACCACCTGTAACGAACAAAACCTTAATTAATGAAAATTTCTCTTGATTTATTTAAATGACTTATTATGGGTTTATAAAACCTATAAACTTCCTTGGTTTTACATTTTTGTATTTTAAAATACCATTATTAATTGTTACCATTGCTAATATAGTGGTTGAACAGTGATAACATGATTAGTATAAATATAGGGCTTTAAAAAATCCAATTTACTCAGACAAAGGATGTAATTTCCTCATCCAGTAGACTAGCTCCATTCAAAGCCCATTTTTCATATCCCAAAAAGGAGGTGGTGTCAATGGGATTCTCTCTTGACCAATCCCAAACCTAGCATCAACATGTTAAGCTTGAGTGGAACCACCTATGGGAGAAGTCGAATTTTATAGAAATTACTACCCGAGTGATGTTGTCTGAGCCACCCCAAGAGTCACTCACCATCGCACACATTACCATTCTGTCTTATGAGGGTGTTATAAGGGGTTATTTAAAAAGACCCTAGTACTATTATTATGTAATTTTTTTATATATATAGTAAACATTAATTTATTATTGTTACATTAGTAAATAGTTTTTAAATCGCAAATAATATTTTTAGTTAATATTTATATAATAAATAAATTTTGATTACTTCATGTATATTTAAATTCAATAATATTTTAATAAAATATTATCCTTATAAATAAACTAATTTTTATAAAATATAAATTATCGTATAATTTTATGAATGCAATTGTAATGTTTATTAAATTTTGAATGCTATTTTTGTCGAAACACATGAATTTTGGATAAATGTGAGATTTTATTTTGAAAGTAAAAATTCAGATATGTATAAAATTATTTAGATAAATTGAATATTATTTTTGGAATTAGGTCATCGAAATTATCCAATGGAGAATTTTTCATTACTTTCTGAGACACTCGAATCATTGGGGAGAAATTTAATACCATTTAAATATATAATGTGTTTTATGACATCATAATGACCAAATAGTGACGTAATAAAATACTATAAACATTTTTTTTCGGACAATATATATTTTAAAATTATAATTATGTGATTTTGGGTTTGTTTTATTTATTTTACAAATATTTAGTGGACCATTCAAGACTTATAAAATATTTTATCTTTTTTAATTGTTTTATGTGAGAGTGTGACTCAAATCCACATTAGAAACCATATTATTTTAATAAGCCCATCCATTGGAATCATAACATTTTATTTTCCACTCCCTTTTGGAAAAAACCATGGGAAAATTTCATGGCCTTTTATTTTTTATTAGTTTAATCTGTGTTGTTCGAATCCTAAATAATAAAGAATTCTCGTTCCATTCCAATATAAACACACACAATCTACCACTTCTTCTTCACTCATAGCCTTTGGAGTTCATCCAACCTCTTCCTTAGTCTCTCCAGGATCCTACCAAGGTGCCCCAATCACCCATTAATCCTCTCTCAAGCCTCTCCCTTTCCCTTGAGATCACCCTACCAAGTAATGGATTCTCACGTTCCTTATTTGTGTCCAAGTTTACTTATATTGTTATGCCCATTTATTTTCAATTATAAATGTTTGTGTATGATTTCTAAACTCCCGCATAATTACGTCATCATGTTTTAATATTGATATATCACCTTTATCTCTTATTGTTTCCTCCCATGTACACCTGTTACCATGCCAAAATACTGTGATGAATTTCTCTCTCCTCATTTACATTCAATCAATTTATTTGTATTACACATATAAATTACATTACATTTGTTGGGACATGTATCTATATTACCCCCTTACTAACAATTTCATGTAAATATAATTAGACACACATTTTTCTCTCATCAAACATTTTTATGAATTATTATGTTACGTCGTTATGCTGCTGAAATTGCATCGCGTTTTTCAAGCAAATATCATTGTGTAGTGAATACCATAGCCATGTCTCTATAAATGGTATTAAAATTTGTGAACATATACATGTTTATTTTTACATTCAGGTATTTATTCCACATTTATAAATCATGGAATAACTTATGATCTTAATAAATCAATGTTGTATGATCTATGTGGCACATTTATGCATGAAAAAAAATGATTAAAAAAGGTGCACCCTAATAGTCCTCCAATGAATTTGGTAATGTATTGTATCATGATATGTCATGTGTAATGGGTGTTGACTCATGATAATTCATGTGAAGTGAGGGTTTACTCATGTGTCATATGCAATGAGGGTTTAATCATGCTCCATGTGTAATGAGCCTTGGCTCCTGCTAATTCCATGTTAAGTGTTGTTGCCAAATATCAATGTTATGATTATCATGATTTATCTTTCCTTTTAGTTCATGTTTAACTTATGCTGCATTTATATGACTATTTTACAACATTTATAATATTCCACATGATATTCCATGTTTATTGCATTACTAGGATTTATAGATCACCCTTTTCTTATGGATGTATTTAGGTTATCCATGAAATTCAATGTACAAGGGAATGTAGTTGTCAGGTAAAGGATTTTTTCAATTAATAAATTATCTTTCATGTTTTATGTTGTTATATAATGATCATATTCCCCAAAGACACTTGAACTCTCTATCTTATTTGTTGTATCAAGTTATATTTATGTAATAAATCATGTTTATGTGTGTAATAAAGAGCAGGGTTTTCCTAGTTGGTATTAGAGCATAGGATTAGATATTTTTGAGTTTTGGTTTAGAAAAACCTAGTTAAGGCATATAGATATGTCTATGTAAAGAAAATGTCCCCGAATTTTTTATGTATTGAGTATGTTTTTTTCATGGAAATACATCCCTGTCTGGATATGAGTAGGTTGAGGTGGCTCAGGCACATATGTAGCAAGGAGTTAAAACTCCAAAAAATAGTATCAAGCATGATCTATGTTTTCCTGGAACACAACAATAGGCCTTGCTGCACTCTTGGTTACAACACTCCACGGGGATATGCTTTTGTAAATTCACAAGCTTAGTATGTACCATTATTATGTCAATTAAAAAAATTCCCCTATGGATATATGTTATAATGTAGATCATGAATTACACAGATTGAATCCTATAGAATTATAAGTTATTGAATAAAAGTAATTTAGAAGTCACCCACTTTTGTCTTTGGATACCTTTTATGCGTTACCCCTAACAATCCTTTTATTCTAACTAATATCCAGTAATAGGAGGACTCATGCTAACAACCGATATGAAGATCAATGTGAGGTCTGTTCAAATGGGATCCCTTATATAATGGGAGAGAGAATCACGAACATTGTCATAATTACCTCTAAGTTAACTCAATCATTGAATATAATCATGGGTCAAGAGGAATGTTCAACCCCCCCCCCCCAAGAATGAACAACTCTCTCTCCAAATATTCATGAGACAAGGCCTCCTACTTTTAATGGACCATCTAATCCCCCAATCACCGAACAATGGATCAAATCCATTGAAAAGATTTTCTCCATCCTTAAATGTTCGGAACAAGAGAAGGTTCTTCTGGCTGCTTATTGTATGGAGGGTGAAGCCGATCAAAGGTGGACATTGATAATAATTACGAAGCCTAAGGAGGAGATCGAGCCATTATAATGTAACTATTTTTGGAAAAAAAAATTTGATAAATTTTTTACTCGCACCAACAAGATTATGATGGAAAGGGACTTCCATTCCCTCTAAAAAAGATGTTGAATCTATCGGTGCATATGAGGAAAAAATCACAAGGATTTGACAATATGCTTCTAGATTTTTCGTTACCCTGAATGAAAGGCTAACCACTCCTTTGGTGAGATAAAACCTAGCCTACAGAAGTGCCTAGCAATTCGTGACATCGAGAGCTATCAAGAAATTTTATGTTGTGCCCTGAAAGTCATAATGGAGATTGGAGAATCATAGGGGTATCATGGGGATAAGAAACATTAAGAGGACTTCAATTCTGGCAGTCCAATGGATAAATCCAATAGTGCTAAGAAAATCCATCACCGTACATGAATAATATACAGAAATAATCACCCTAGAAACTTCCTGAAGGAGATAAAGAAATTATTTAGGAGCAGAAGAGAAGGGCACCTAGCTGTTAACTACCGACATGAAAAACACGGGGCTGCAATAGAGGAGACAAATGCTCCTTTCAAACCTCAATTCTTTTTTCATTTCTTCTACAGCAATGAACGAAGGCACCATGAAAATCAGTGACCTATGCCATGGGATTTTAAATGAACCCATCAACCTCAAATGAATCAAGGGATATATTTTTCAATCACTGCCACTAAAGTGAACCCCGACAACAAAGTGGTGACCAGTACACTAGTTATTCATTCATGAATAATGAACATCATTTTTTATTCTGGCTCTATGAATTCACTTATATCCTGAAATATTAGTAGAATAATACCAACCCCTACAGAAATCATTGAATTAAATATTGTGGTGAGTATGGAAAATGGGAAATCATTTCATACCATGAATATAACTCCTCCCCTATTAGAAAATGTGGATTGAACTTCCTGTAAAACCTCATTAGATTCCCTATAGTGGAATTTGATTCAATTCATGGTATGAATTTTATTTCTTTATATAGATCCATCATAAATTTCTAGAATAGGGAAATAACTCTTCATTTTAAAAATCAACACATGATTCTATACATGTGAAAGGAGGAATATGAATCTTCTTTAGCACCATCATCTAAAAAATTGATATTTTTACCCTATGAGAACTCGTATCTGGCTCAGATGATTTTTTCCAAGATAGCAACCATACATGATGACATACCTATTGTGAGGGAATTCACTGAAGTGTTTCTAAAAAAATTTTCTAGTCTCCCTCTTTGAAGATGTGTTGAATCCTCAATTAAAATTTTACCAGGGGCATTGCAAATATACAAGACTATGTATATAATGGTTATTGTAGAGGATGAGGGGATTAAGAAAAAACTACAGAAGAATCTAGATAAATGGTTTACATGCCCATGTGCATCACCATGGGGTTTAATAGTCCTCTTCTTCAAAAATAAGGATGGTTCAATGTGCCTTTTCATTTATTATTGCGAGGTCAACAAAATCATGATAAAGAATAACTATCCTCTTCCCCGAATTGACGAATTTTTCAAAAATCTGCGTGGATCACAATACTTCTCGAAGGTAGATTTTTTGTGGGATATTATCATGTAAAGGTGAAGAAAGAAGATATCCCAAACACTACTTTTCATACATGAAACAGGCACTATGAATTCATAGTAATCCCTTTCAAACTCTCCAATGCTCCATCGATCTTCATGGAATTGAATATTTGAGTCTATAGAGATTACCTTGGAAAATATGAGGTAGTATTTATAGATGATATACTAATATTATCCAAAACCATGTAGGAAAATTAGGACCATCCAAGAACTATAATAGGGACCGTGAGAAAGGATAAGCTCTATGAATATACTGAAAGGGTGAGTTTTGGTTGAGGGAAGTCTCATCATGGGTCATATCATCATAAGCAATGGGATATCTAGGGATTCCACCATGACAGTGAAATATTAAGGGTGGATGACACCAACATCGATAATGGATATTTTTAGCTTCTTGGGGATTTAGGGATATTATCGCTGATTTGTTAGAAATTTATCATGATTTTAAAACCCTCTTACCAAGCTATCTCAAAATGGAATTAATCTTTCATGGAGTGATGAATGTAAAGAGAGCATCAAGGAGTTGAAAAGGAGGATTATCACTATGACTGTGCTCACATTACCAACATGTTGATAAATTTTTGTGGTATTTAATGATGCATCATAGATGTGAATGGGTTGTTCATTGATGAAGCATGATCAAGTGATAGAACACTCCCAATGGAAGCAGAAAATCAATGAAAAACACTCTCCAACACAGGATCTAGAGTTTCCGGCAGTGATCATCACATTAAAAATTTGGTGTCATTATCTCTTTGGTAGAAGTGTGAGATATATATGGACCACAAAAGACTCAAGTATATATTTACACAGAAAGAGTTGAATACATGGCAATCATTATGGATAGAACTGATCAAATATAATGACTTCTCAATCCATTAAAACCCTAGGAATGCAAACAAGGTTGAAGATGCTCTTAGTAGAAAGGATACTGTGATTTTGTAATTGATTAGAATTTAAAGGGATCTAATAATCTTAGATTTGATGAATATTGACAGGGGAATCATAAATAAGGAAATTTAATCAATCTTTACACAAATTATTGATCAACGGTTTTTTTTGGAATGGAATATGGATGCTCAAAAGGATTATGTGGGAATTCAGAAGAAGGTGGAAACTATCAGAAAAGGAAAATCCTCAGAGTCCAATGTAAATGAAGAAGTAATTGTGTGATTTGGGAAAAGGATATGTCTTCCATCATGTTCAGAGCTGAAGAAGGAAATTTTGGATGATGCACAATGATCGAAATTATCTATTCACCCCGGAAACAAAAAGACGTAACGAGATCTCTTAGAGAATTATTGGTGGGATAAAATGAAGAAGGAGATAGCTGAGTATACATCAATGTGCTTGTGTGTCAGGAAGTGAAGGATGAGAGGAAGATGTCTAAGGTGATGATGCAACCATTACTTATACCATCATGGAAATGGGAGAACATCACCATGGGCTTTATCACCGAACATCCGAAGACATCCAATGGAAATAATGCTATCTGGTATTTTTTGGATCATCTTACATAGGATGCACACATATTTACTATTCAGGATGATTTCTCATTGTATCAACTTTCACAGATTTACATTAGAGATGTGGTACGACTTCATAGAGTACCAATATCTGTTGTATCCGATCGTGATTCTATTTTCACCTTGAAGATCTAAAAATGTATCCCACATTATCAAATAACTGAACTGAACTTCAGTACATCCTATCATCTTCAAATTGATGGACAGTAAGAGAAAACTATTTAGACAATGGATGATATGTTAAGATCATGTTCTATGGACATCAATGGATGGTGGGACCATCATCATCCACTGGTTTAATTCTAATACAATAACAATTTCCACTCGATCATCCAAATGACACTATATAGTTCCCTTTATTAGAAAAGGTGTAGAACAATAGAATATTTGGCTGATGTTAGTGAGAGTAAGCTTCTTGGCTATGAAATTTTCGAAGAAATTGTGGATAAGGTTAAAACCATTCAGCAGCATATCAAGGTAGCCCAAAGTCGATAGAAGAGTTGTGAGGGTAACCGTCGATGGGACCATGAGTTAAAAGTTGGATACATGCCGTTTCTACATATATCTACATTGAATATGTTCATGAGGATTGGAAATAAAGTGAAGTTAATTCCTAGGTACATCGGACCGTTAAAGATTCTTGATCGTGTCGGTGCTATGGCCTATGGACTAACACTTTCACCTAACATGGATAATGTACATGATGTCTTTCATGTATTCCTCTTATGTTACTACATACCAGACCCTTCAAATGTACTCTCTTCAGAGTTAGTACAACTAGAGGATTATCATTCTTTCAAGGATCAATTATTGAAGATATTATATCATAGAGAAAATGTTCTACAAAATAAGACAATGCCCCTCATCAAGGTGTTGTGGAAAAACAAAAAGTTTGAAAAATATATGTGGGAATTAGAAGAATTGGTGAAGAATAGATACCCATATCTGTTTTAGTGTGGGAAAATAAATTTCAAGGGTGTAATTTTTTAAGGGGGGGAGAGATTGTAAAGACCCAAACATTCATTATTGAAACTTCTTTATTGATCTATTTAAATGTCTTATTATGGGTATATAAAACATATAAACATACTTGGTTTTAAGTATTCAGTTTTTAAAATACCATTATGATTTGTGAACGTTCCTAATATATTCGTTTAATAGTGATCACTTGATTAGTAGAAATATTTGGGCTTTAACAAATCCAATTAACTCACACAATGGTAGCGTTGGACACATAAATTTGAGTTGCTCCATAGAGAGATCATTTTACGGAGCTTGGAATGGAGGTGGCGTCATTGGGTCTTATGTTTGACCAAGACCATTGTGAGATTCGACACGATAAGATTGAGTGGAACCGCCTACTGGAGAACTGGATGTTCATAGAGATTACAACTCGAGCGATGTTATCTGATCCCCCACAAGAGCCAGTCATCATCGCACACCTTACCCTTCGGTCTTATGCGGGTGTTATAATGGGTTATGTAACAAGACCCTAGTACTATGATTATGTAGATTAACTTTGTGTAGATAATATACATTCATTTTATAATTGTTACTTTGTAAATAGTTTTTAACGCATAAATAGTTTTTATAGTTAATATTCCACTATGAAATATATTCTAACAAATTAATGAATATTTGAATTAAAAATTATTTTAATTAAATATTATTATTATTATTATTAAATTAATTTCTATTAAATATAAATGATCACAAAATTTTATGAATGAAATTTTAATTTTTATTATGGTTTGAAAGCAGTTTTTGTCAAAACCAATGAATTTTTTATAAATTCCCTTTTTTATATTCAACGTAAAAATTCCCATATATAATAAATTATTTAGAAAAAATGAATATTAATTTTGTAATCAAGAATTAAAAAGTATCAAATGGGGAATTTTTCATAGTTTTCTAAGTCTGTCGAATTTTAGGTTAAAAATTAAATACCGTTTAAATATATAATGTGTTTTATGACATCATAATGACCAAACAGTGATGTAATAAAATACTATAAAGATTATATTTGGCCAATAAATGTTTTACCATTAAAATAATGTGATTTGTTTTATTAATTTCACAAATCTTTTGTTGATACTTCATAACCTGTAAAACATTTTTTCTTTTTAAAATGTTTTCCTTGAGAGTGTGACATAGCTCTACATAAGAAAACCTATTATATTAAAAAGTTAGCCCATTGGCCTTATAAAATATTTTTTTCCCCTCCTATTTGGAAAAAACCGTGGGCAAAAACTATGGTCTCATTTGTGGTTTTGATTAGTTTATTGTGTCGTGTCCAAAACATAAATAATAAAAATTCCCCTCTCCATTACTATATAAACCAACCCAAGCCCCCACTTCATCTTCAATCAATGGAATTGGAGTTCATCCAACATGTTCCCTCTTCTCTCTATAATCCTTCCATGGTGCCCCATGCTCCCATTATGTCTCTCTCAAGCCTCTCCCAATCCATAGGGATCAAACTTCAATGTAATGGATTCTCACTTTCCATTTTTATGTCCATGATTCCTTATATTGTTATGCCATTTTATTTTCAGTTATAAATGTTGGGGTATGATTTTTCAACACCCCCATAGCTACCTACTAAGGTTTTAATAATTATCAATCCCCTTCATCTCTTATTAATGCATCCCATGTACACTTGTTACCATGGAAAAATTCTGTAAGGAATTTATCTCTCCTCATTTACTTTCAAGCAATTATTTTGTATTAAGTATATAAATTCAATTAAATTTTTGGGAGATGTATCTATATGATTCCCATAAATTTCATTTCATGTACATATTATGAGACACCCATTTCTCTCCCATCAATAGTTTTTATGAATTCTTACGTCACACTGTTATGCTGCTGAAATTGCACCGCATTGTTTCATGCCAAGATCAATGTGTAGTGAATACCATACCCATGTCTTCCTCAATGGTATTCAACATTATGATCATATATATATTCTTATTTTTATGTACATGTATTTATTCCACATTACTTAATAACGGAATTACTTATGGTGCTAATAAATCCATGTTATATGATCTATGTGGCACCCTTATGAATGAAATGAAATTATTATGAAGGGTGAACCCTAATAGTGATCTAATGCATTGGGTAAAGTATAGTATCAAGATATTTTATGTTCAATGGGTGTTTACTAATGTTAGTTAATGTGAAATGGTGGTTTACTCATTCTTTAGGTTCAATGTGGGTTTACTCATGAACCTTCTATAATGAGCCTTGGCTTATTCTAATTCAATGTTAATTGTTTTTGCCACCTCTCCATGTTATGATTATCATGCATTATCATTATTTTATGTTATTGTTTCTGTTTTTATACATTGATATTCCTATATTCTATCATGTATTTAATTTCTCATGTTATTCCATGTTTATTCCATTACTGGGATTTATAGCTCACCCTTTTCTTATGAATGTCCTCGGGTTATCCCCTGAAATGATTTGTATGAGGGAATCTAGTGGTAATGTAAATCATTTTTTCAATAAAGATGTTGTATTTCATGTTTTATGTTGTTATTTAATGATCTTAATCCACAAATACACAATAACTCTTGATCGTCTATGTTGTATCAAGTTAATTTTATGTAAACAATCATTTTTAAGTGTATAATAAAGAGAAGGGATGTTATAACACCCCTTAGAAATTACTCAACCTGTTGCTATTAGTCATCTCAGAGAGAGGCTCATCCATCAGAAAGTCCACAACTACATAAATCCACATTAGTGCCACTGCCAGTTTCTTAGCTGGCACTGATCGATGCTTGGGAAAACCAAGAGATATTCATTACCTATGAATAGTGGATCTGGAGGGAAAATCCATACATTGATCTATTTTTCGTGGTATTTTTTTTGAATGTAGTCCCCGACATCAACATCCTGGAGTCCCTCATTGAGGACTACGTCACATGCTTTCTCCAAACCATCTGGGCAATGTGTTTTCACCTCTGTGATCACTGGATGGCCTACCAAGGAATCCAATATCATTTTCATGACATCGATCAGCAATTCCACATTGTCGAGTTGGAAGCACTCCCATGGGATTAGTACCTAGTGTCACACAGATACCACTAGACCCACCAACAGATATTCATCCATAGAATCATAGTTCTTCATATAATTATTGAAGTTGAATCCCCAAATGTTCATACTTAGGGTTGGGGATTCATGTATCTCTCCACGTCAGTCATGTCCTTCTAAAGATTTACCATCCTAGTGATATTGAGGATATGCCTTCAGATACAGTCATAATGAACATGTTTTTCCACAATATAACAGTAAAGGAAGGGGACACTGGTATAGATACCAATAACAATACCCCACTCCTCATGGGAAGCACAGTATCACATTGACCCCACAGAGGTTATCACTTGCTTACAAAAGTTGTCTCTAGGACTTATGGAGCCGTCTACATCTTTACCTTCCAATTATAATACCAAAATGGTTAAATAGAAGATTTGGAATTACAAGCCCTCTGATCCATCTGCTTTTGTATTGAAGATGGAGTGAGATCCCACAATTTCATCCCCATATCAGTATTTCACACATCAGAATTGGATCATCAGTGAGCTCCTTAATGACTGGTTCCTATATTTTGGAGTCACATGACGGATCTTATTTCCCCTCCACTACAACAGCAGGGATAGTCATAATTTCTCATCATCCTAATTCCCCCAATCAATCCCAGTGATTTTCTGTATCTTGACCGGGTGGAATATATAGTTTATGGAAAATGACTACAGTAGGAATCACTAAATCCGCATGAGCCACAAAATAATATACTGCTAGATATAAGTAAATCTAGTCCAAAATCCACTACATGAGATGCTCCTCAAGCCTCTCCATGGGTTATTTGTGCCTATTTATATGATTGAGGAGCTTTCCAAAAATCTAATGGTTAGGGATCCCTACTATGATAGGAACCACACCAGGATGATCTGATAGATTCTCTTACATCTCACATCGAAGCCCTAGAGGCCAAACATGTGGAAAACAAATTTTATGGAAATCTGAATACCGCATTGGTGATGATATGTGAGCACCCCAATGCATTTAAAATCACACATTTTCTCCCATAAATAGGAGGGGTGACTCACTATATCAACTATCCCACTTTATCTAAAGGTGTGGACCCATGTTGGTCACCCTAGATATGGAGGAATCCATCAGCACCCAATGATTGGTACAAACATCAGAATGGCCTATGATTGTCTCGTACATCCAGTTACCCATTAGTTTTTTCAATAGTTGGAAAGAAATACATTTTTATTTTATTTTCCAATTCAATTTCACCGAAAGCATGAAAATTATTGATCAACTCTTCAAGTGAATGAAATTAGTAGATGAACATGTCGTAGTCATTGTCGCTAGGTGGAAATGACTCATATATTCACTCAAGAGGAGTCTTACCCATGAGTTGTAATTGATGATGTGTGTGGGTCATATCAACATTGTTTTGGTCCCCTACCTCATCACATGATGCATCCCATGTGGATTTTGGGATTTCTTTGATAAGGCCTGACACCTAGGGGAAGCCTTTGAGCAGGCCCAGCAAGCATGCCCATTGCCTCTTCCAGCTCCACAAAGAAGAGACACCAAGGAAGAGATTTTCACCATAATACATCTAGAGTCCCATGTGATGTTATACATGTTACTATATAATCATCCCCAAGATAAGCCACACCGATTAAATTATCCTTATCATGCTCAGCCTCACCCGATATAGAACAGAATGGTTCCTATTTTCCATGTATTGCTACCAAGATGACCTAAAATGGATATATCCCCTCATTAGGCTCTATCCCCCCACATTTAGGTAAAAGATCCAAGATCTCCATTCCTAAACATGATGAAATAGACCTACTCTCTCATGTCATCATAGGTTTCAGGTTATTTCCACAATGCTATTGAACAAGGGGTTTTAAAACTACTAGAATGTTGGAATCCCTATGAGGTCATGGTCACTGATCTATTTGAATTATAACCCAACCAAGAGATCCTTGAAAATACCATAAAAAGTGTTATTTTTCCATGTAATAGATCTATGACAAAGTAGAAAATTGTGTGGTTGTGTTGGTCCATGCCCTAGAACAGGTGACATACATCTACATCAAGCAGGATAAAGAGATGAGGGTGAATCCCAATAGGTTTCCAACCACGGAACCCAGATGCATGACATATGTTTATCTCTCCAGGTAGTTTCTCATACCCATAGGTTCATCCATTCAAACTTCTGTTTTCCTAGTTCTCATTAAGTCACTTCACCTTCTACCATTAACGCTTTGTTATCCACTATACATCCCTTTACATCTAAATCGGGAAAATACTCATGGCGCAAAAGAAAATTAAACCCCCCCCCCTTCATCATTGAATTCATCACACAAACTTAGTGAAATCATCCCTCTAGAGTTGTGAATCAAAAATAGTGCCAATTGAACATTGGAAGACCCCCCTTTGGATGGTCAAGAGTATTCCTCCATGAATAATATAGAGCTAGTAGATCTTTACATGGTTCACAATGATGAAGAATATTAGGAAATCCATACAAGTGTTTACAGTTTATACCCTCAAAGAAAGAGTTATGTAAATTAAAAATATCAAAAAATTTATGCGGGTTCTCCAATACATGTCGTGTATGCAACCATGAGAAGACAACAAGTTCTGGATATATCTCAACAGGAATAGTCCTTCCATCCGGTTTTGTCAGACTCACTTCCATCACTAATTGTGCTACACAACTATGAAGAAAAACTCTGATTGCACCGTGATCAGTCATATCATGCTAAAGAAGGACCTTATCCAGTTGAAAATCAGCCAGTAGTTGTTATTGGTGACTTTATTGATGATACTGAAGACATTTTCAGAACCATACAAAATCCAGTTGTTCAACCAGTATTGCCCATTGAACCACCTTGTAATGAGAAGCCCCATTTGGGTATAAATGGACATCTTGCATAGAAATATGAAATATAATTCCAATTAAAAAATACATCCTCATGGACCTCCTTCTATAAGAAGAAATTCATGAGGCCATCACAATGCCTTGTAAACCCCCTGTAGTTCGTAACATAGGTTATGGACATAGAGATCTTCAATTTTGATGATTTCGAATGAGGATATTAGAAACCCATCATATAATTCCCCAAATAAGATGTGGTATCCCTCATTAAGGTGAAAATACACCCACAATATGTCACCAGTATGTTTAATGGCATGGAAGTTCACTATTGTTTGATCAACATAGGTTTTGAGATTAATCTTATCCGGACCCAGATACTCTAGAAGTTGGGACTAACTGAGATTGATCTATTCCACTATGATCTGAAGATTCATTGATATGATAGGATCGAGTAAATAATATGTGGGAAAATATATTTGAAGACATGGTTTTGTGGTTCGGTAGAAAAATCTACATTCATGGTTGTCTCAGAGGAGATGACCTACAACACATTGATGGGTGGACCCCAAATACATATTCATATAGAGGTTCATTCCTCATATCATTAATGCCTCATCTACCCCCTCAGTGGTTTAATAGTAATTCATTAAGGTGATGAATCCCACATTGTCTCTTTTGAAGACCACTATATAGATGCTGAACATGACAATATCAAGGCTAAGAATGTTTAGTCCAAGGAGGTCATGTACACCATTATTGTGTCTATCCCATGGATAGACTTGGATGATGCATTCATTCTCCCAATTCACATGTTTGAGGATACAATTACAGAGTTAGGAAATTTATTTATCATTTTAGGGAGAAATGT
The DNA here is from genome assembly GCA_963277665.1 of Viscum album. Taxonomy (NCBI): domain Eukaryota; kingdom Viridiplantae; phylum Streptophyta; class Magnoliopsida; order Santalales; family Viscaceae; genus Viscum; species Viscum album. The sequence goes on along the minus strand of OY728120.1, from coordinate 19,886,339 downwards.
GTGTCACATCCTTAACTATAATGAACATTATATAATTTTATCATACTCTTATACCGGTTAGGCTTTGGGAATACAAGAAACCACTACCCCTATAAGGTATCAAGATGTTCTGCCTATCACTACAATTGTACATCACACATGTTTCTATCAATGACTTCTGTTGAATCAATATATTCCAATCCACTAGAATTGATTTTAAATCAAGAATTGACCCTGTAGTTGAAGGCCTCATGGAATTTAAATGAAATCCTCTATCATCATGGTTTCTGCAAGGTAAAAGGCCCCCAGTGAGGACTCATAATTTATCCAAGAAGACACTAGTGTTCCCTTGGTATCTATTTTCTGGGATAAACAATCTAGTCCCACAGAATTCCCTATGTCAGATGATGATGAGGATATGGAAGAATCCTCTCATGTATTTTAATAGGGTGAATCCACCACCAACGATGAGTTGGTTCAGGTGAAACACAATACTAATGTAGACCCGAGGCCTACACTGATCTATACAACTTTTCCTAGAAATGAACAATTATAGTATGAGGATTTCCTAAAGGAGCATCATAATGATTTTTCCATTAGTTATGTGATATTCTTGGACTAGGACATCAATTATAGATCCACCATCATGTTATCATAGTGAATCATTATAAATTCAAGTATCTTCCCATTGAAATGAACCCTTATCATGGTTCCATGGTTTAGGTTGATGTTTATAATATTATAAAAACCAGATTCATCAAGGAGGTTCATTAATCTATGTGGATCTCCAACATCATGACAATTATTATGAATAATGGGAAAATAAAATCCAGAATTTTCCTCTAGAGTCTCAATCACCACTGCTCGAAGGACCATTTTCCTGTTCTGGTGACTCAATTGTCGATTGAAGTCATATTTGTGTTCTACGATCTCTCTTTGATGGATCGATATTTTGGATTAAATTAGATCTGGAAGACCCATGAAGTTAAGAAGTACACCACCTTCATAGCAACACAATGGACCTTATTTTATCATGTAATTACCTTTAGACAAAAGAATACTGAGCCACTTATTAGTGAGCCATGCACCCCATTTTCAATATGATCCTCATAATATTATCTGAGTGATATGTGGATGAAATAGTGGTCAAATCCTATCAGCATCATGAGCATATCAGAGATATTTTGAATGTTTCTAGATTCTTTCCCTCACAGAATCCAATGATGATTTCCCTGATGTTTTTCCTTTACGGTTACCATTGGGAAATTTATTGTCTTCATCATCATATACATAGGCATTGAAATCATCCTAGATAATTTTAAGACCATTATTAAAATTCCTCCTCCAATAAACCTTAGAGTTCTTTGAGGCCTTCAAGGAAACTTATCATAAATAAGATGATTCATCAAAAATATGGATGGAATATATATTTCCATTCCCAGTATCATGAATAAAGGAATCATCTACCAATGTGGGAAAGAGTGCCTAACGTCATTTAAGGAAATAAATCAGTATCTATCGCATCCTATGGTTCATATTCCATCTATCTCATGGAAGAATCTAGTCCACAACATGACATCACTGGACCAATACAATAGTACACATCATACTCATAATAACAATAAAGAAATAGAGAATAGTTTATACAATCTCAGTCTCATTCTCCTTGGAAAAATATCCAAATACTCTCTTATCTAGAACAGTTTTCTTGTTATGATTTTCCAGTGTCTAATTTGTGGAATTATTTATAGCACCACATGATACATCTATTATTCCATTTAGATCCACTAATAATATGATTAATAATCTAACGGTTTCATCATTTCTCACACACTGGGAAGTGATCCTTTAACAGTTTGAAAATAGTTTTGTCCCACATAATTATATAAGGTTTCAAGAAGTAGAAAATTTTTGGGCCGCCCATCCGGCCCCTAATGAATCATGTATGGATCTCTATTAACAAAACTAGGTTATCCTTTATGTGGATCATGTAGTGTTATATTGTATGATTCATTTAGATGGTTCCTCCTAAAGCCCAACTGATGGAAGGCTTATGGATCGATAATTCTATAGAGTAGTCCTATGGATTTTCTTCATCACCTAGACACAAGTCATCCTACACTAATTCTTCCTACTATCAAAATTTATAACCAAAAATGAGTCAAATATCAGGAAATTGTTAATGGTCTCATATTGTATGTTGTTATTGAATTTCCCATCTTTTATGTGAAGGGAGACTCTGAGCTATTCATCAAACAAATAAATAATAATTACACAATCCAGAACCCTAAGCTCATTCCATTTCTAGAGATTACATGCTGGTTTATGGCCTAGATCCCTTATCAACCAGAGCTAACCCATGTGTCTCAGTCATAGAATGGGTGAAAAAATTCCCTAGAAATTCTATCTATTTCTATCATGCAGCCTAACTTGGATGATGTATTCATTCATGTTCACATCATATACTCATCACTCACATCCTTCCAGATGATGATGAAGGCCAGCAGGTAAACCACTTGAATGACATTAGATCCACTTCAAGACCATTGGATCCACCCTAAAATGATATAACCTTTGACTAGAAAACTACTTTTATTAAATATCTATAGTATGAAAATATACCTTCTTATAGAGTTTAATGTGTGTGAACATTTCAGTGAACATCAAATTTCTCCCTCTTAAGTGGACCCAACGTTTAGTAGACTCTCTACAAACATGGGGTTGATGTAATTATCCTCTATAGTATTAAAGTAGAAGAGATACCTCATGTCATATAGAAATTCCATTCTTGGTCATTTGGTTCTCATTAGGAAGGGATGAAACGCTCTCACCGTATTAAAAGTTTGGGCTACTTCTAGCCCACCATGGTCAATGAGTATATCGAGTTCACCAAGAGGGTACATGAGTGTCAGATCTATATTAATTTTGTCCATCAACCATCTGATAAACTCTATAATTATATGTATTGTTTGACATTTTCATTATGGGGGCTTGATGTTATGTGATCCTACCCAACAACAACAGCTTGCCAATGGAGGTTCATTCTTACTGCGATGGATTTAATTTATATGTGGGAAGAAGTGATTCCACTCAATGAAGTCAGGGGCCGATCAGTTGTCCAATTCATGTTCTCAAATATCATCCCTCAATTTCAATCCCCTCGTGATATTTTCATTAAATATTGATCCAACATCATAGAAACTGAGTTGGATAAGTTTTATACTATGTAAAACATCCGTTCCAACCATACATCCAACTAACTTTTGTGGATAATGGGTAGATCGAGGCTTTCAAAAAAACTCTCTCCAAATATTTTAAAAAAATTGGTATCCCAAATGAAGAAAATGTGATTGTATAATCTCCCCAAAGCTCTCTAGGATTATTTTCTGATGGATTAAAATTCCACCCAAATGACTCCTTATTAACTAGTGAACAGATCCGAGGTATCGATTCCATCAAGATCCATTTTATATCACACCAAATATTTTTCTATACTTATTAAATTCCAGGGAAAATGGTAGAAGTCATTTTAGATTTGTGGTATTCTCTCAAAGTGAATAGGTTCCAATCCTAGCATAATTTAGAGAGTCACTAGAATAAGATAACAATGGATTTCATTAAGAAGGATTTCCTACACTCCTTCATCTAGGGTTACACAATATTGGCTTTAATATTGTCAATGAAACTTGGTAGGAACCACAAATGTTCTAGCCCAAGTGGGAAGTAGATTACATCATTCATAAGTTATATCTCAATAGTGTATATTGTTTGATCACTATGGATAGATTATGTATCAACCCTAAAACCAATTCCATGTCCATCATGTGATACTTTTCATAAGGAACCCATTTCATCCCTGTAATATAATGTTAAATAGTGCAGGTATTGTCTGAGTTGTATGACATTAAATTGCATCGCCTTAGTCCAATAATCATGACTTTAAACTATTTGAATGTTTTATTCGGAATGTTCCAAATATTTTCAGGTCTCATAAGGCCTCATTGTTGTTTGTTTTGTGACCCCTATGTGAAAAATATATCATCTCGATTAGCTCTCCCACGTGTTTCGAAATCTATAACCCCTAACTAAGAGACACCAGTAAATGGATCACAAAATTAAACTATATGCGGGCCTTCTAGGGAATGGTTTTATAGTGGTTGTCCTTATGTGTCCCTTATTCAAATTGGGTTTTTTACTCATCTATCATAATTTTTTTACAAAAGCATGTCCCCTTTTTGGTTCAAACACTATGACGTTAAATTCAGAGCCCTAAGTCTGAGATGTACCACTTTAAACTTCATAGCATCAACATCTTAGTACTACGAAGAGAAACATCATGCCACCAATGTCCGAATTTTATGATGATAAACAATGTAACAGCCATCATCATGGGATATGGTGATAAACTACATAGTATCATAATGTTCTCATGTATGATTAAATTTCACCTGGCATAACTCATCAATCATTACATTTATCTATATCTATTTATCTCTTAATTCCATTCCACATAAGATATATAGTTATGCATGGATTCCACATCCTGGTCTAGTCACAATTAAAAACAAAAAAACCGAAACAATAATGCCCCCTCATTATGGATAGTTCATAAATGAACAATGATATCATTTTCTAGAACTATGTGTGGAATGATTCTAATCCTAATGGGATATGAAGTGATGTGCAGAAATTATTTCTTTGGTTTCAACCCCATTTTTTTCATATCATAATCCCTTTTTCCTGAATTTATTCTATGAATAATCATGTTAAAAAATGTGAAATCCTCCTTTGGGATGCATATATGGTCTGTTGTCTTACTAGGCTCTCAATTATTAAAGTATTATTATTCCACCACATTAATATTATCCATTTTGGAGTTCTCTACCCATGTTTTGAACTCTAAGACCCAAATCTAAGAGACAATTTTGTCAATTAATGACATTGAACTTTGATTATTCCCTAAAAAAGAAAGGATTCCTCCTTTTCACCTGACGATACTTATAGTCTCCTCACCAGAGAGGGATTTCCCACCTGTATTTTCCTCTTACCATGAAACATTCAAGAACTATAGGTGTCTTCATTTTAACATTATCAAGATATATAGTGACACTCAGATCTTCAATATTGTATCCAGCTAAGATATTTCCTTCTTTCTCATCATTTCATATTAGTACTCAATGTATTTCATTTAATTGTATGTGAATTTGAGAACTACATTTGGCTTAATTCCAATCCTTATTGGATACAAAATGACATATGTACATTTTTTCTATGGGTCCAGCTGGAAGTTTATCGACCTTTTGGAACCTTGGCATCAGTTGTGGTAGGAACTCCATGTCCTTATTCTGAGAGATTACATTCCATGAGTATTGAAAATAAATAGTTTTCCATATCTATGAAATATGATGTTAAAATATTTTCAACAACATGGTTTGAATCTCGCTCCATCTTACGCTTGTTTCCTACTTCATTCCTGTCTTGGTTCATATACCAATAATCTCTCAAATCATGATAGAAAACATAATTAAGATGGTATCTTTTTATTTTTCGATCACCAACCATGTTGTGACAACACCCTAATGGATCATTGGTAGAAAACTATTGATTGTTGGTTTCAAAAATGTTCAATGGTAGATCTCGTGTTCTATCATGCCATTATTGATCAGTAGGGTTGTGGTTCATGTGTTTCAAACATGGTCAATAGTTTATCCCAACACACCTGTCACCCCTTAATCAATACCATAAAATAGTAGACATAATTCCCTTCAACTCTCCCCTATCTTGGAGTAATTATAACCTTTCTATCATCCATAATGTGTACTCCCACAGGTTTGGTAGAACCCCAATTTTCTTCTTTTTTTCTTGCACCGACAATGGATCACATGGGATTATGTGTTCTCGAAGAGTGTGTATAGATGTGTTCGATAAGTACATGAACTCTTATAGTCCAAATTATATTACATAAAACTAAGATATGAATTTACAAAGGTGCCTAGCCAAAGACAATGGGATTTTGATTTAAAATATTTCATCATTGGGACAACTAAACTTATCATCACCAATGATCTGAGCCCTTATAAGGTATGAGGATCTCACATAATTTAATGGATATCATAAATTAAAACAAAAAAACATATTTTTTTATGTAAATTCATGCTCGACTAAAATTAGTCAATGGTGATGATTTCTTGTTGGATCCATATCAGGATCCCACTAGATCTTCCACACGTGATTCAAATATTTTTCGGAACATCAATAATCGATTTTTTTGTGCTAGGGAGCATATCCAAAAATCCCTTTGACACTTCTATGTTCACTACATCCTCTTTATTGATATGTGTTAGGAAGATATTAATCCAAACACCTTGATCGTGAGACTCATTCTCTAGAAATTGGGACAGGTGAGAGTGGTTCTTGATTTCTCATAGTGAATATTCTATGGTGAGATCCTCTCTTCTCTTATAAATAGTTGATATTATAAATACATGGTAGGGTTCCCCATAGCCCATTTATATAATATCCAATAAATAAATTATTATGATGAACTTGACAATTTTAATATTTTTTAATATTTTATCCCATAGCAATTATAAATATAAAAAATATTAGTTGATAAATATGAGTCATTTAACTCGACTCGTAATTCCCATATAATATTAAATGAACCTGGAATATTAAAAAAATATTTGTTCAATTAATTTTCACTCATATGTACTTAAAATATATATACAACAAATAAATTCATCCAAATTATTTATAACTAGAATAATATGAATTTATTTAATTCATTATGATCAAATACATGGACAACACTTGAACCCTGTAGTGTGCCCACTGTGTCCAATATACATATTCAACTGAATTGTGATGATTCTTGAATAATTTATTTTGTGTGACCCTCTAGGACCATGTCTTGATAAAATGGAATAATATCCTCATACCAAGAGTGGATTCATGTAACCCATCATTGTCCCTAAAGAGATATGGAAGTCATTTTAATGAAAACCTTCCTATGAACACATGTTTTATATTATTATCTCATTGTTTTTAAATTTATCATAAAGTTGGAAACATAATTTCATCATCACCCTTTAGTTTATTTATTATTTTTTGATATATCTAGATTGATTTACCTTTTGAATGTATTGGGAAAAGAATTATGATGTTGGCACCATTCAGGTCAACCATGACTAATAAATATTATACCATAACATAGAAGTCACTAATCCATTATTGGCCATTCAACCAATGTCATACTACCAATGATTCACCCAACACAAGACACATATCCAAGATTTAATTATGATGGTTTTTTTCAAGCATTAATTTAAGTCATCAAAAGGAACACACTGGTAATGATCTAAAGTCAGGAGACCAATACACTTGTCCATTGACAGGAATGAAAAATGACACATGAAAATAGTGGTGTCCTATTGGTGTGTCTATCATTATTATCTCACTACTATCACCAAGTATAATCTTAGTGATAATAAGTCTCAATGCTTATGAGTCCCCATCACCATATAGTCAGACATCAATTGTGTCCAACCAAGAAGATATAACAAGACCATATAACCTTTTATTATGATTAATGTCATAGAATCTCAAGGTTCTCATTATAGTCTAGGATCTGCTATAACTTTTTGATACAATAATTAATCTAGGGACATTACTATTAAATTGTGGAAATAGAAATATATACACTGTAATGGTATGAATACATCAGGTATATCTAACTGTATACATGATATGGTAATCAAAAGTATAGTTCATATTGGGTCTAGGGAACCCACTATGACAACAGTCACACATGCACTAGAGCTAACATGATAATAATTCTTGTTAGATCTCACATGATAATCATCATGTTTCTAGTGAGCATAATATTTAGCAGATGGATCTACAATGTTTACACTTCATGGATATTATATTATGGTAACCTCAAAAACAAGAGTAAAACTTCTCAAGTGATGGTAACCCTGAGTATATCCCATTTATCCCATATCAAAACATTACATCATGTAGTGTACTACTTATATAATAATCTTAATGATAAACATTTAATTGGTAGGTGTGATTCAAGAAGTATAAAAAATAATTTCATTTAATAACTACTTCCTAAATACCTCATAAGCAGCTACTTACTGAGTATTTTTATTTATGGATACGAAATGATTTTATTAATGTTTTCTAATCATAACCTTATTCTAACTATTATACTAGATAAAATTTATCCGAAGGAAGTATAGATTCAGTCCCCTTAAAAGTTAGTATCATTTCATCTATACTTACCTGGTACATATCTTTTGTACTTATCAATGTATGATTATATAGTTCTGACTACATCACATTTGGTTCTACCAAAAATTAATTATATTTAAATATTAAAAAGTTTATATAGAAAAAATCATTAAATGTGTGTGTCATGGAATACATGTTTGATCCACCACTGAAGTATATGGATCTAAACTCATCAGATAATATCCTCCTATGAGATTGAAATTCAACATGAATAGATTTATTCATTGTGAAATTGGAAACAATTCTAACCTTTAATTTTTCCAAATATTATTTTTCAGTAAAATATCAATATGTGTAAGATTGACTACGTATATGAAACTTTTATATCTACCTTGATAGAACATGATCCCTTGAAAATAGGATTTTATTTTATGTTAATCACTAGAGAATTACGTTTATTATAGTCTTAACAAACAGTAATACCATTATATATTTTCCATATATTGTTGAACATATTTCACTTAGAAATTGATGGCTCTCCCACAAACCTCTAGTAGAGACATGAAAATGTTTCATTCATAATGAATATACTACGATCATGTTTGATACATCAAGAATAAATTTCATTTCAGTAGCTTACAATCATTATTAGAATTTTATGATGTAACCAAACCTTTTTGGTTGCAGCATATAGACACCTTCCATGAAATTTGTTCCTGAGGAGTTCATGACACTTAGTAGTCAATAAAAAGATCACAGTTATTAACATTCATAATTAATATTTTATGGGTTTAGGCATACTATATAGGTATAACCAATTGATCCATATTGGTACCAAACTTTTACCATCCATGTGTTATCCCTCTTGATTTCCCACCGCATTATCCAATTTATAATCCCCTTAGGAATTTGATACATGGAATACATTATTGAATTTTAATTGAACATTAAAATCATAGTTGTTTTACATATACTACTTTATTATGGGAAATATTACTCTTAATTGATAATACATCTTATGCCATGGTGATTTTAAATCCATCACTATGGTTATAACCATCACATGTAGTATGTGTCTCTCCAATATTCCTTCTCCAGGCGATCTTGTGTGTCTTTTTCCTATGAAAACTGCTTATGTATCTCATGAATTAACTAAACCAATGTAAATCTATCTCCCAATATATCTAATAATAATATTTACCATTTTTTAGAAATGTTTTCTATCACTTGATAATTTTTATGGTCCACAAAAGACCTAGATACCCAATGAGGGAGGTAAATCTGGGTATGAACATTCGTTTCAATATTCTTCCTGATCATCAAGATCATGACCTATTTATTATAATGGAATCATTGCTTTTACATAAGTATTAATGATCATCTTATTATTTCCTTATTTATCTGATGACTAATCATTTAATGTAATATTTGAAATAATAAACACTATGACATTGATTTTTTCTTGGGTCACCCTCATTGGCTACATCCAAGGAGCAGACAATGTGATTATTTTGATTGTACCAAATCCACTATGGTTCACAACCAATAATGGTGGTTCAGGATAGATCAAATATATACCTAGTCCAACTATATTTCCATATATTAGGTTCCTCTAACTTCATTCCCAATGTTGACTCACTATATCAAATTCTCCAGATCACTGTCGGTGGAAAGGATCATCGTATTCCCCTTCCTTCGATCAAAACTCTTCGAATAGATTTAAACCTAGTCTATGGAAATGTAGGTACTATAATTTTCTATAAAGAATAAATCCTAGTTTTTAAAGGGATTATCTATTTAAGTTACGCTTTTATCCAATAGTTTAATACAAAATTATTATAGATGAACTATCTAATTCATTCTAAACAAATTTCATGATGCTCACTACCTTCACAAAGCTTCTCCTTCATGAAGATCAAATATCCTTCTTGAAGCTACTAAATTTAATGAAGCTCACTTAGCCTTTGAAAATATCAACTATTTCATGAATCAAAAATAGAATTTTTTTAATATCCTTAGTTTTATGATGATAGGTTAATATTCTTGAATTTACTTACTTTCTTTATTCTCTAAACATTCAGCTGGCATAAAGCCTTCGTGAACATCTTAAAATATCACATTTTTGAACCACTGTTCGTAAACTACCATCATGATTCTAGAACCTTAAGATTCATGTTGAGACTCACTACTTATTTTAAGGGGTAGAGTTCAATTTATTTGTATATCCAAAAATTCAAGAACCTTCTGGCCACATCATCATCATTTCACAATACTCCCTCTTTTTCTCTTTGATGGTCCATTTTTCTTGAAACATCGTGGAAATATCATATTCAAAATTCTTTTCATAACAAAGCATTTTGTCCATACCAAATGTTCATGTGATTTTTATGCTCATTCATAATGCTCCATCACTATGCTCCTTAATGATTCTCATTTGAGATGATAAATTTTCATTACAAACAGAAATTCAAAAACCCAATCTTATTGAAAATCTTTAATTTTCCATAATTTCATTAGGCCTTAAAGGAGATCAACTTTTCACTATTCTATTTGTAATCAGAGAGCCCTTCATTATAATACTTCTTACCTTCTTGAAACACCCTTCATAAAAACCTTGTCTTCATAGAATTAATTACTTTGAATTATTTTTACTATGACTTCATGGAAATGTTTCTTTCGTTATGTTTGTCGTAATAATAGATATCACAACCTATGTTTTTTGTACCATCATGTAACTAACTTCACATGTCCCATTCTCTTATTAAACTACTTTCAAATGCATTGTTGCATACATTTACATCTAAATGCTTCCTTTCCCAAAACAAATACATCGATAATACCATAGTTGTTTAGTTGTACCGATCCAAATTACCAAAATGGGTATATCATTGACATACACTTTTAGTTTTTCTAGAAAAATAAATAACATTCCACAATTGGGTGAACATGTCTTACATTTTCTATTCCTATCTTATTTCCTATGATTCAAGTACCAAAGAACAATTAGTTGAGTATGTGAAACCACAAAAAACTTTCATTCCTGAACCTTGAATAAAATATCCTGGTTTCAAATGGACACATGAGATAAATGTCTACGGTAAACCAATACTATTTTTGCATAAATCATAAATTTGATATTAAATTTAACTTTTTTCCCACCAATGTCTTAAGAATCACCATTTCTTAGCCACTTTGAGAATACACCCAATTTAATGTAATGTTCCAATACATAAACATAAACTGGTCGGTAATGAAGAACAGTAAGTGAGTATAATTTAATGATTGATAAAAATTAAATGGAAATAAATTAAAGTACCATGGTTTTTTAATAAAACATAATTAATTAATTAAATTCAATTAATTTAATTATTTTTTGGCCGCTTAATTATTTTAATTTTATGATAAAAAATTTAATTATATAATTAATAGAATTTGATACCAAAAATAAATTAACACTCTTAGTTAATAAAATTATTATTTAGACCAAAATTAATATATAAATTAAATTAATTTATGGTGATATTAAATTAATTTAAATAAATACTAACATTATATTAATTAAAGTAAAAAAATAATTAATTTAAAGAAATGGACGGGCCCTGAATACTACTCCAGACAATTACAGGATGTACAGATCCGGTGAAGACAAGAAACTAGATCTGATAACCCTGTTTTGGGATAAACTAGGATAGGTAGGAGCACCCAGACCTATTTGGGGTTGGTGAAATCCACCCTCACAACATTTCGTGTTATTAGGGTTAGTAAGAACATTTGAACTCAAGCATCGTGGAACGATCTGGCTCTGTCTCATGTGAAGGATTCTGATCAAGGAAGATCCAACTTCTTCTTATTGCAGTGGTGTAACACTAATTACTACAAGATCCTCCCTAGGTGGAGGTAGAGTCTGATCGCCGACCATGAACAGTGGCCGACATAAGATAAGCATCACTAGCCGACAAAAATGAGTCAATGGGAGGATTCGCTATATCGGGACTCCCAGTTGATGGAAGCTCAACAGAAGGAAATGGTAAGCTCAGTGCATAGGAAATGTGGGATGGTGTGAGATTCTAGTGGCTAGGATCATGGTAGTGATGGGGCATAGAGCCCGGTGCCACAGCAGAAGTCGTAGTTGTAGAAAACACACAAGAGGATAAGATTTCACCCGAAGGCCTTTTACCACACGAAGGAATTTTATACATATCACCCGAAGGAATTTAACACAACACCTGAAGGCCTTTTAAGGTGCAACGAAATAAAATAAAAACAATAAAAAATTACCGTGGATCGGTGAAAGCCAACTCCACCCAAGAATTTATAATTTTATTATCAAATAAACATTACAAGTCTCACAAATCACACACTTCAATTGGTGAAACAATCTCTACTCCACTCCGTGCTTTATTTCAACCACCTCCTTGATCTCAGGTTTCCCACTCCGCTTGTAGCCACGTCATCCACCACACACCACTACATGATCCCTCGGCGTTGTGAATCCATCAAATATCTACTCCAATATGCAAGGGCCTTGGAACCTTCAAAAGGTGTTCTTCCTCCATTGTCTGTCATGCATTTTATAGGCCTCCTTTTTTTCATCCTTACACGTGGTTTAAATGTAGTCAAAATGAGATCCTATTTATTAGGAAAATTAAAAAATATATTCATATTTTAAATCACCCCCAATAATAAATATTCCGTTGAGATTTTAAATCAACCCCCAACAATAAATATTTCGTTGAGATTTTAAATCACTCCCTACAATCTCCACAGTGATTAAAAATCTAAATAGATCACCATCATCATCCATTTTGACCATTAATGTCATGACCAATATTGGAATGACCCACCACAACCGTAATGGGTGTACAAATGCTCAAATATGAAGAACAAAATGATGTGGCTCCACCATGCCACTGAAAAGTAAAGAAAATGTCACATTCCTTTTCAAATATCCATTTGCAGACATATCCTTTTGAACATCACCTGTAATTTTACTCTGGGGCCTCAAAGAAGATTCACCTTCATGAATGAACTTGTATAGATTCCCAACTTTCTTCCCTTTGATCACAGTCATTACTCCTCACATCACTTTGAGAACTCCACCGCTAGTAGAAAACATAATATCTTTGAGTATGTTGGATTCCAAAGGTTTTGGGTTTTCTACTGGCGGTGGAGTTCTTAAAGTGATGCGAGGAGTAATGATTGTGATCAAAGGGAAGAATGTTGGGAATCTATACAAGTTGTTTCATGTATGTGAATCTTCTTTGAGGCCCCATAGTACCATTAAAGGTGATTTTCAAAAGGATATGTCTGCAAATGGATATTTGAAAAGGAAGGTGACATTTTCATCAGTTGTCTATGGCACGGTGGAGAAAAATCATTTTGTTCATCAGATTTGATCAGTTTTACACCCATTATGGGTGTGGTGGGTCATGCCAATATTGGGCATGACATTAACGGTCAACATGGATGATGATGGTGTACTATTCATATTTTTAATCATGGTGGAGATTGTGGGGGTGATTTAAAATCTCAAAGGAATATTTATTGTTGGGGGTTGATTTAAAATCTCAATGAAATATTTATTTCGGGGGGGGGGGGGTGATTTAAAATCTGAATATTTTCTTTAATTGTCCTAAAAAATAGGATCTCATAGTGACTGAATTTAATCCACAAAAAGGTTGAAGAAAAAGATGCCTATAAAATTCATGGTAGACAATAGAGGAAGCACGCCATTTGAAGGTTCCAAAGCCCTTGCATATTGGAGTGGAGCTTTGACGGATTCAAAAAGCCGAGGGATCGAGTAGTGGTGTACGGTGCATGGAGTGGCTGCAAGTGGAGCGGAGAACCTGAGATCACAGAGGCGGTTGAAATAAATCACTGATTGGAGCAGATATTGTTGCGCCAATTGAAGTGTGTGATTTGTGAGACTTGTAATTTTTATTTTACAATAAAATTACAGATTCTTGGGTGGAGTACGATTTCACCGAACCAAGGTAATTTTGGTTTTTTAATTTTATTTCATAGAATCTTAAAAACTCTGACCCAACATCTGGTATCAGAGGGATTGGTTGAATTCCTTAGTTCCAGAATGCGGTGGCAAACATCTGGTGGGGCAGCTTATCAAGGACTCAGATGTCATTCGGAAATGATGGTGGTATCTGCTGTGTTGCTATAATATTGAAAGTCTTCTTGTCCATAGGTGTCATACGACGTGTTACGTTCATTGAATAACATACGAAGCTTGGTGGATTTGGAGATCAAATTGGCCCAGATGGTGGAGATGAATTTGGAGTATTTGAATTTAAAATCAAAATAGAGATTGATGGGATTTTTTATTTAAAATTTAAATATTGAGGAGAGAGAAAATTATTAATGGAAGGATTTTCTCAACATTAATGTAGGATTTTATCCCAACATTAATAAAGAGTTATTCAAAATATTAATTGATGGATTAATGATGAAATTGTGAATGTTGACTGCATTAATGGAGTTATGGGTGAGGTGTCTATATAAAAATATGTGGTATAATGTTTTGAGATTTGGGCTGGAAAAGATGTAGGTGCCCAAAGAGAATGGTGAGGGGGTTGCCACATTTGCGGTAACCGGTGTGAAGGTGGGTTGAAAAAGATATTTCCACCAATAGATAGCGGCGAAGGGGTTGTCATGTTTGCGGTAACTGGATCGAGGAAAAGATGGTGATCACGACAATGATGGTGTGTCAGCGGCGATGATTGAAGATAACGACGATGACAATGTTGTGTATCGAAATTCCTCTTGGTTGCGGAGATCAAGCGGCGTTTCCCGGTTGCGATGATTGATGGTAGAGTCAAAATGGTACGTTCATGGGTGTTGGTGTGGCATTGTAAAAGTCCTTCAGGTGTTGGGTAAAATTCCTTCGGGTGATGTGTATAAAATTCCTTCGGGTGATAAAAGGACTTTGGGTGAAATCTTTTCCTCTTGTGTATTTCCTGTAAGGACGACTTCCACTACGACACAGGGCTCCACCCCCCAACAGGTATCACCTGGTTGTCAAGATTTCTTCTAAAGTAGAGTGGAGGTGGTCAGGGAAGATGGAGTGATATCGCAGTGTACCCTAGTGGGTGGCTCCTAATGAGGGGTAGAGCACATCGTGGATGGGTGAGCTAACTGTCCTAGCTACTAGTATAGATCTAGATGGTTGGATAGGTGGTAGTGACATAGAGTGGTCTTGTGGGATGAGGAATGTGTTTTGGGGTAGGAGGTTCATCTAGGAGGTGGTCACGTTTAATATGATAGTATGACTCTATGAGGGTGGGTCGATGTTACCGGCTCGACCAGAAGAAGGTTTTGGCAGCCACCGATTATGGGGAGGAGGCATAGGATTCCTGATGGTGACCCACACAGTGGTAGGAGGATAGACCAACAAAGGGTGTACACTCCCTCCCCATATTGAAAATGTTTTTTAGTGTTGTGTAGCCTCCTCCCCAACCCTACCAACATTTCATCTTTTTTTTGGAATGTGGATTTCTCCAAAACATGACAACCGACCAAGGAAAAACAAAAGTCTATAATTTATTCCTTCATTATGAAAATAATAATTTTTATAATTATAACAATAATTATTATCATTATTATTATGAGATAATGATTTTTATTACAATTATCATTATAATAAGAAATTATTATTATTATTAGGGGATTCAACTCCCACCAGAAACAAGAATAAATACAGATTATTCATTATTTTAATACTCATAGTGACCGATTTCAATCCGTTAATTATTTTTAAGGATGTTCTTATCAAGGCCATCAATCCTTGGATTGAAACGCGGTCTAATTTTTTATGACCATTTTTTAACCCTCTTCTCATATTTAATGAAATTTAATTATTTCATGGATCCTAAAATTTACATGATCTCTCTAATAACAATTAAAGGTATTTTGGCACATATCGGAAACCTATGGGTTGATAATTTTAAAAAAAACATCATCAGGATCATTTCACTTGTCTTTTTCGATGATATTATCCCCGATACGTTTTGGGTACCTCACATAAATTAAAAGAGAACTTAAATTAAAATTGAAAAAACAAACATTTCTAGATTTGAAGCTACAATAAATTTCAATTGGTCACAGGTGTTCATTTCATAACCAATCCACAGAATCATCCCTCTAGATCATCCACAAAATCATCAAAAATCATATGGAAAATCAATCATCAAATTACAAGAGCTAACTCAGAGATCTGATGACACCAGCAATGCTCTGACGATCACCACATCAACATGCTTGCGATGTGTGTTGGAAAATTTGATCCAAATGCATTGATTTAGAGTATCTATATCTAAAAAATGGGTGAGGATAGATTGGCACTAAATTTCCTGCAGTTAATTGTTCATGGTAATATCCTCTCTTCTATTATAAATAGTGGATGTTAAAAATACCATGTAGTGTTCCCCGACCCCTGTTTATATAACGTCCATTGGGTAAATATTTATGACAAACAAATAAACCTTAATATTTTTTATGATTTAATCACATACTTTTAATATATATATAATATATTATGTGGTAAATGAAATTAATTTAAATCAAATCATAATTCCTTCTTAATATTAAACGAACCTTGAATATAAAAATAATATTCAGTTGATTAATATTCTCTCATATTTACATAACATGAAAATAAAATAAATAAATTCAACCTAGTGGTTTTTAACAAGAATAATATAAATTTACTTAATTATCAGTGATTGATAACATTGAAAACACTCATACCCCATGGTGGGGCCCACTATGTCCAATAAACCTATTCCATTGGAGAGTTTGGATTCTTGAATACACTATTTGGTTTAACCCTCAATTCCCATATCTCGGTAGATGTGAATAAAATTCACATACCCAGAGTAGAGTCTAGAAAACCATCAATGCATCTAAACTGATATGTAATGTCATATAAATGAAAACCATCCAATCAATATGAGTTTTGTATTATGATTTATTTGCATTTTAGATATATCATAAACTATGACACACACTTGTTTCACCACCCTATTCTTGCTTTATTATTTGTTGATATATCTTGATGGATTTATCTTTTAACTACTTTGGCCAAAGACTTATAAAGGTAGCACCATCATGATCATCCAGTCTAGTCATATAGTAGTAATTTAATGTAAAAACGTAAAATCCATTCACGACCAATTTTACAATGTCATACCACCAATAATGTACCCAACAAAAGCTACCTCTCCAGTATATCAATATGATGGTTTTTTCATTCATCCTAGTATTTTATCAAATGGAACACCCTGGTACTGATCACATGTCAGGATACAAATAAATATGTTCATTGGTAAGAAAAACCAATTTCACCTGAAAAAGGAGGTGTTCCTATTGGAAGGTATGTCATCATGATTTCACTACTAGATTTCACCAAGTGAATACTTCATGAGAGTAAGACTCAATTCTTCTGAACCCCCAACACCTGATAGTCAAATATCAATTGTTCATACTCAGTAAGACTTATCTAGACCAAAATACTATTGTTTAATATTAAAGTCATAATATCTCAAGGTTATAATTCTAGTCTAGGTTCTTCTATAAACTTTTTGTGTGAAAATTTCCCAATGGAAATTAGCATTATATATTGGATGGAAAAAAATATAGACATGAATGGTAAGAATATATCATTTACATATAAATATATACATGTAATGGTAATCATATGTAATATTCATGTTGGGTTTAGGGAACCTAATTTTAGAACAAGAGCTTCACTTGGAAAATTTGGTGTGGCACGAGGCCTCTAAAGTCCTCATTCATATTAGGTTTTTAACACCATTGAAACACATATAACTCTTCAGGAAGCATCTCCCCATCGGTCCAAAAATCTATGACCATAAACTAGATTTAGATGTCCATGAATGAAAGTAAATTGTATATGAAACTGTTAAGGGATGTGTGGGGAATCATGGTCCCCTTGGACATCATTCTCATCGACATATATCCATTTCATAATACTTTTTTTGTGAAAGGTCAAACTTTGTCTCAATCCATGACACACAAATATATTGGGAATAATCATTTCTATAGTCCATGAAGCATGACATTCAACTATTTTCCAGGGTCTAAGAAGTACGACCTAAAAATTAGTGCATCACCCAGGTCACATGATGCTATATTATGGGACACATTCAGATCATATGATGATAAATTGTTTCATGCATCTTCATCACTATGAAATGTTTAATTGCGGTTCTATTTTACTTATTTTCATGAAAAGAAACTACAAAACATCTTATGAAATTTCATGATAGGACCTTTTTAATGCTTTTCATCTACAGTGTTACCACCATTTTCTATTATTTCATATAATCTAAGCTAATGGTCCCCTAGAATATAAGTTTTATCTTCTTCTGGAAAATATTCTTACAAAAATGTGTTCTGAGACGTGGTGTGTAATTCTAGAAGTGTTTGAATAAATTTTAACATTCCATCACTCTACTCACATGCTTCACATGCACCTTATTAGGTTCCTCACCCTCATCCACATTATAGGGTACCCCCTAATGGCAATGTATCATTCCACCTTGGCTCACATATTGATCTATTTCAATGTCCCAAACAATTTTTAGGAACAATTTATGAAATATATTCTATATTTTGAACATGGTCTGTGTTTGAACCTCATTTGTTTTCTGGATTTCAGGATTATTATATATAATCTATGTTTTGAAAAATCTTATTATCTATATTGTATTTCCATTCCACAATCCATTTATTATAGGTATTGGGTATTATGATTCACACAACCCATTCAACATTCTTCAAGTTGAATCCAACACCCCTAGTGTAATCACGTTACTACACTAGCGCACATTGGGGAAGAAAGTTGGATGTTCTAGGAGACATTTTCTCTAGCCCCAGCCTTTATCATACCAAACACTCATAATGTTTATTAATATTTAATAGAACATGAGTTCTTGATGGTTATCTAACACTCTCATATGAAGTGAACAATTATGTGCTTGTCCCTTGTTTATAACACTGGACATGACCCATATGAGCTTAGGGATTGGTAATTAGTTATTAAAATAAATTATTGATGTTTTCTATTCAAAGTAAGCAGTGAAATGTTCCCATTCCCATAAATGATTCAAAATAATGAAAGCAATTTGATTCTTATTATGGGTCATCCACATATTGGAGCCTCTCAGGAGTCATGAAAAAATAAACCTTATATCTCTAAACCTATGATCAAGTGCTTCAAGTGTTAAAAAATCTTATTTGTGGCTTCCAAGATATATTGGCTCCTCCCAAGAATTGCTTCATCATCATTAGGTGTCAGATGATTCTCACAATGCTTGTCTATTCTCAAACCCACACAACCTGGAGATCAACAATTTGAGATGTTTCCTCCTTAAATTGGTTCCTGGTTGTAACACCTCGAGATTTTATGAAAAATATTATTTTTAATTTCATTAATGTCTTGTGTTGTATGCTACAACAAAAGGATCTTACACAACATTCATCCTTTACTTGTCTTACATTACACACAATCACGACCTTCCTTGATAGTGTGTGTAGTACGCAAAAACGAGTTTCAGTAAACAACAATATTCTATTAAAATATTATTAAAACTAGCCGTTATGAATAGTAATAACCACTTTTTGAAATTTTGTAAATTATATTTTTTAAAATGGACTTCATTTTTTGATTCAGAATATCAAAATTAGGTTAGGGTGAAATTTTGGAACTTTTCGGATATCTTTCATTTTCTAATGAAGAGTGAAAATTACTAAATTTTAATTAAAAACAACCTTTTTAATAGAAATAATCAATACTGATAAATTATTAATTTGAGTGGTTTTAAAGTATATTTAAAATATATTTTTACAATTTAATACAATGTTTGTCATTGGATGTAATTTCACATTGAAACCAGACATAAACAAGTGTCAATCTTCTGATAGTTATTATCTCTTAAGAACACGCTATTTGTTTTGACGACGGGAATTAATTTTTAAATTAATTAATGCAACCGATATGTTTTGAATTTGGTTAAATAGAAATCATTTTTATGTTCATAATATAAAATATAGTTTAGGCCTAATTTTTGGTATTTTTCTGGAAACTTTCATTTTTTAATGAATAGTGAAACCACTAAGTGGTAGTTAAAAAAATGAATTTTTCATAAAACTTAATTTTACCGCTTCTGTGAATAGAATTTCAAATATCCGAGAGACATGGTTGATGTTAGTAAGTAAAATGTGGTTCAATGAGATGAAAATAATTTTTGGTGAATAGTAAATGTTTACTTTTTTACCACGGTTAAAAGTAAATAGGGAAATTAAGGGTAAAAATGTTATTATTATTACCCTAACACATGTAATAATTCTATTGGATAAGTGTAATTTGACCAAAAACAACCTTAGGAGTAAAATATGACTATTTAGTCCCACTTGGATTAGATTAGGATATTTATTATTAATTTATTTAAAGAAGGGATAAAATAGTTAAAATCAAAGTTTAATAACTAAATAATTTTTAATATAGGACTATACATAAGATAAATTAGACTATAAATATTCATTAGAAAGATAATAAGATATTCTACATAATGGTATTTTATTTGTAATTTTTAGACATTAAATAATTTAATTTATTTTTGACAGAAATATGATTCAGTTATGATCTTATTAATGAAATATTGTCATAATTAATGTTATAAATACCCAAATAAATGAAATTGGAGACTTTTTATTAATTACAATAATTTTATAGGTTAACATGACAAGTTATTATTGATTTAATTAAATTTTTTAGAACTAATAATTCTGTTATGAGTTTCACAAAAATCAATTACTAAATAGTGTCAAAATTGGCATAAAATATTTTTTTTAAAAAAATATTTTATTATTAATTGTTATTTTTTCCTAAAAATCTAAATATCGACCAAATGTCTTATATAAGGTTATATATATTAATAATAAACATCATGGGGTTCTTTTGGATGATTATAGTGAGTTTATTAACCTTATAGTATAAGAACATAAGAAGACACGGTAAAAGTAAAATTATTTAACTTAATGTTAAATCTAAAAGATAAGATTAAAATAGGAACCTAAACTTGTCTAAATTCTATTTGATGAGATGCGTTCGACCCATCCCCACCTTAGCTTCGAAATATATCAATTTGGAGGTATTAAAAACCGAATATGACTTTATAATAAAATAATATTTTTAGTTATTCCAAAGGTGCCCCTCCCATCCCTTATAAAAGGGCACCTCCTCCCTATCTTCCTCACACTACATTGAGCCTTCAAGCTCGTCCAAACCCTACCAAATTCACTTCTACACTTCCCTAGAAGAATCCTAGAGGTTTTTTTCTTCCCAAAAGACCAATTTTAGTGCCCTAAAAGGAGATCTCAAAGAGGCGCTTCAAAGAAGAGGTAATGGTCGTTACCGATTCTTTCAACATTATTTATTCTTCCAATTCTTCTTCTTAGGTTGTTTCATTTTGAATTATTAACATCATTATCACTCATATACTGATATGTTCTTATAAGTATGAAACAAACATATTTCACCATCTATCCATCCTACAGAAAATGAAATCACCGCGCGTGCGTACGTACGGAATACAGTCTCCACGCCGTGGTGTAATCTATTTTCCACCACCACCTTACTTGGATGGGTATAATGGTGTACATAATAACTATATATGATTATTCTAAAGTGATATTTAATCTGAAATATTATACATACACTCAAATACAATTCCACGATCAAGAGAACGATGTCATCGCTCGTGCGTACGTACGGACTACCGTCTCCACGACGCGATGAGATTCATTCTCCATGTTAACCATTGATGAATGATTATAAAGTATATATAATAAGTAATCATTAAATATATGACATAATAATGATACAGGATTTATGTTTATATATATGTATGCCATCTTCTTAATTCCATTCAACTCAATAAGGAAACGAAAATAGCGTTCATGCATACGTACGGCCTACCGTCTCCATGAACGGTGTATTTCTTTCCATTTACAGATCTATTATATATATGTCTATTCTGAATATATATTATATATAAATCATGTTTTATTTTCTGGATTTAAGTTATCATGATCTAATTTATCATATGAATAATTACAAGTCAAAACACGGACGACAAATGAAACGATTTTACCCAAAACGCTCTTTTACAAGGAATTTACCAAAGAACGGGTAAAATAAAGTCATAAGTGAACCATATATGATATCATAACAATGAGTATGAATCTGGAATAAGTCAATGACATTATTTAAATAATTATACAATAGGATCGGACACTTACGAAGCAAATCGGACCTAAGGTAAGGAAAATACCACAATCTCATTTTTATCCGAGATTGTTTATACTTTGGTATTTACTGGGGTGTATTTTATCATCCACATCCATTTTTCCTCAATATGTAATATTTAAATCCTTAAACAATATATTATATCCAATTTTACCATTTGATGAGTTTTTAGTAGAGGATATTAAAGGAATCTTTTTTCATTTTTGTACGAGGTACTTTTTGACTTTTTCAACAAAAGTACGAGAAGAATGTTTTTTAAACTTATACGGCATGGATAGATTTTTTAAAAATTATTTCCAAGAAGCTTCATTTAAATGTTTTAATGTTTATGTTTAATCAACTTATTTTAGTTTAAAATTGTATGACATGATAAGAATGGAAAATGTTTTTGAAGTAGAAAGGATATTTTACTCAAGAATGGAGTTCAAGAGTTTTATCAAAATTATTTTCCATCTAAGATAATATAAGGTTTTGTTTATACCCCTATTATTACATGGATGTTATTATGTTGTGATGGAAATATTTTTATGAATTCTTTTATCTTATATGAATTGTTTTATGATGTCACGATGTTTAAGATTCCATTTTTATTACATGGGTTATGCTAAGATGTATGGTTTATGAATTTATGGAACACATAAGAATGGGATCATTATGAGATGGGTGGGTCCTATATCTCCCTCCAATGCATTGGGTAATGATTTTATATCTCATGAGATAGACATGGCTGGAACAACAAGTTAAACCGGTTCAGTGAAACAGGACTGAAACGAGGAGTGAACTCGGTTCAGAAATGGTCTTTGTCCACTAAAATATTCTTGGCAATGATTCTTGACTAATAAGAAATAATTCTCTATGATTATGTGTGTATTCCACAAAGATTCATGTTTTATTTTATGATTATTGGGATTACATTTCACTTCTATGATTTTTCCCATGGTATGAAATTATGATCTCTTTTACAGGTTAAGATTTCCAAAATGATAGGTTCTAATGAATATTATGTGATTGATATTTCTTTTTTTACCCTTACTGGGCATTTGAGCTCACCCTTTTATGTTTTCTTTTCCCCAAGATATAAAGAAAGTTTTTAGGTAAAAAAAGGAAAATCTTAATGGGAGATGTTGAAGATCATTCACCATGATTAGAAGATTATATTCCGAGTTTCCAAAGACACTAAACTATTACGGTCCTTGTGTGTGTGTTTTTGTTATGTACTAAGTATTCCGCAAAAGTAATGTAATGTCCGTGTACGTTAAACTTCGGGTCTCTACAGTTGGTATCAGAGGAATGGTTTAGTCAACCTTTGGAAACTAGGATGTGAAAACGTTAGTGAAATCCCTAGAGATATTTCTAAGGTATGTCTAGAGATGTCTCTATGTTTATGTATATGTATAGTTTATAGTCCTAGAATTGTGCTAACGATATTAGAATTTAACCTAAGATGTTAGATATTGAGGGTACTCCCCCTTTACTATGTTGTTTTATCTATCATGATTTTTTCCCCTCACAAAATTCATTTTGTGTTTTAGTTAATGGAGGGAACCATAAGGAATTCAATTATCATTGAATCCAATGGACTAATTGGTGACTACGAGCAACAAAATTGTGTATTTCCTAGAGAGAAAGATATGGTGATTATGCAGAATCAGTCATCACGATATATGATTAACAAGGTGAAATTTATTGGTATGCCTAATTCATCAAAAAAGAGTAAGATAAACTATTTTGCATGTTCTCATGTTGAGGAGCATAAAGAAAGAAATATTGAGATTTCTAAAGAAGGGAAGAACAACCTTGAGGAATACCTCAAATGGATGGACCGATGTTATCTGTGTGGAGAAAAGGGTCATAGAGTGACAAAATGTTATGAAGTTCAATATATTATTTGTGGAGAACATGGACATTAAACAACTCAATGACCTGAACTAAAAAGTTACTTCTAAATCATGGAAGGACTTATTGAATGACAATACTTGAAGAAGATGGATTGGAGTGTTTATGTATTGGTATTCAAGAATAATCTTGTTGAGGTACTTTTATTGTGTATTAGAATATTTTTGTATTATTCTATGGTGTTTTTCAATAATTTTAATCTACCGGTAACCATGAAAAGTGATTCAAATATTTTGGAAAGCAGATGATATGCGCATTATGAAGGGATAAGGAGAAAATGAAATGTTTGAAATTATTCATGAGCTCATGATTGATATAATGACTAAGTGATATCATGGTTTGACTATAAATAATTTTGAGGATTTTGGTTTTTGGAAAGTGTTAACTTTTAACTACATTCATGTTTTCACTAAGGTTCAATGGGTATTCACTCTTCAAGAGAATACATGACTAAGGTATTCAAATGTTTGTAATTTGACCAAAAAGATATATCTTATGATATATGGAGGATAAATGATGGCATTCACCTGATTGTTATGTGATGTTTCAAGTAATCGTTTTCTTTATAGCATGAGCTTGGACAAAAGTATTTTTGATAATCCTAAAGATTGGAATGGATTATATTGGACATAAGTTAGTATTGATTAAGGATAGAAGTTTTTTCAATATTACTTATGGTATGTTATAGTAATGTAGTTTTAAAAACAATTACATCCTGCAGGATGGGTGATAGCCCATCACGTCGAACAAGGCTGTGGGAATCGAACCCAATACCGAAGTGCGACTGGACTTTATCACCTACCATTGGCCTACAGGAATTCACTGTTTAGTATAAAGTAGTTTTATTATATTAATCAGTATGATATATGAAGTATAAGTCCATTTTAGGAACCATATATTATTAATCTCACTATAGATGGACTTATGTATTTTTTGATAACTTTTCCAACCTTTTGTTTGAGACAGATGGAATGACCCATCATTTTATCACATGATCTGCTAACAAATCATGAATGACAAATTCAACTTCATTTATTTAAGAGATGATGTGTAAATTGTCTAAAGAACGACCAACAATGAGACTATACCAAAATCATGAAAGTATTTCTTCTTATTCCAATCTCAACAACTTTAGGGAAATGATCTTGAAAACAAAAAATGTTTTCCTAGTGATCTTATATATAATGAATCATATGGTACCTTAGATCATCACAAATTTATGGCTTTGTGATTTCTGGCTTTTCCATGGCCATGTTTTCCACCACTCTCCATCAGAACATGATGGTTAGATTTCTCTTCCATATCCATATTTTCACCTATGTGGAAACCCAGTGATTAGTTTATTTGGGTAACCGTTACATTTCATACTTTTGTTTTTAAATATTGGTTTTGGTATTCCTTTTTACGATGTGGGTTTCTATTAAAAAAAATTTGAGTAGTAAACCATTTATAACCCCGACGAATTTTGAGGGAGAAATTCATTTTAAGGGAGGTAGAATGTAACACCCTGAGATTTTATGAAAAATATTCTTTTTAATTTCATTAATGTGTTGTGTTGTACACTACACAAAAATGAGCATACACAACATGAATCCTTTACTTTCCTTATATTACACACAATCACGGCCTTCCTCGATAGCATGTGTATTACGCAATAACAAGTTTCACTAAACAACAATAAGCTATTAAAATATTATTAAAACTAGTCGTTATGAATAGTAATAACCACTTTTTGAAATTTTGTAATTTTTATTTTTTAAAATGGATTTCATTTTTGGATTCGGAATATCAAAATTAGCTTAGGGTGAAATTTTGGTACTTTTCGGATAACTTTCATTTTCTGATGAATAGTGAAAATAACAAAATTTTAATTAAAAACAACCTTTTTAATCAAAATAATTAATATTGATAAATTATTAATTTTAGTGGTTTTAAAGTATATTTAGAATATATTTTTACAATTTAAGACAATGTTAGTCATTGGATGTAATTTCACATTTAAACCAGACATAAGCAAGTGTCAATCTTTTAATAGTTATTATCTCTTAAGAACATGCTATTAGTTTTGACGACGAGAATTAATTTTTAAATTAATAAATGGAACTGATATGTTTTTAATTTGATAAAATATACATCATTTTTGAGTTCATTATATCAAATATAGCTTAGGCCGAATTTTTGGTATTTTTCTGTAAACATTTATTTTTTGATGAATAGTGAACCCACTAAGTGGTAGTTAAAAAAATTGATTTTTTCATAAAGCATAATTTTACCGCTTCTATGAATGGAATTTCAAAAATCCGAGAGACACAGTTGATGTCATTAAGTAAAATGTAGTTCAATGAGATGAAAATAATTTTTGGTGAATAGTAACTTTTTACTTTTTTTACCACGGTTAAAAGTAAAGAGGGTAATAAAGGGTAAAAATGCTATTATTATTACCCTAACACATGTCCTAATTCTATTGGATAAGAGTAATTCGACCTAAAACAACCTTAGGAATAAAATATGACTATTTAGGCCCACTTGGATTAGATTAGGACATTTATTATTAATTTATTTAAAGAAGGGTTAAAATAGTTATAATCAAAGTTTAATAACTAAATAATTTTTAATATAGGGTTATACATTTGATAAATTAGACTATAAGTATTCATTAGAACGATAAAAAGAATTTCTACATAATCGTATTTTATTTGTAATTTTTAGACATTAAATAATTTAATTTAGTTATGACACAAAGATGATTCAGTAATTATCTTATTAATGAAATATTGACATAATTGATTTTATAAATATCCAAATAAATGTAATTTGAGACTTTTTATAAATTCCACTAATTTTATAGGTTAATATGACATGTTATTATTGATTTAATTAAATTTCTTAGAACTAATCATTCTGTTATGAGTTTCACAAAAATCAATTACTAAATAGTGTCAAAATTGAAATAAAATATGTTTTTAAAAAAATATTATATTATTAACTGTTATTTTATTCCTAAAAATATAAGGATCGGAAAAATGACATAAATAAGGTTATATATATTAATAATAAACAACTTGGGGTTAGTTTGGATGATTATAGTGATTTTATTAACCATATATTATAAGAACCCAAGAAGACACGGTAAAAGTAAAATTATTTAACTTAATGTTAAATCTAAATGATAAGGTTAAAATATGAAACTAAACTTGTATAAATTATATCGGATGAGAGGATTTAGACCCATCGCCACCTTAGCTTCTAAATATATCAATTAGGAGCTATTAAAAACCGAATATGACTTTATAATAAAATAATATTTTTAGTTATTCCAAAGGTGCCCCTCTCCTCCCTTATAAAAGGGAACCTCCTCCCTCCCTTCATCACACCATTTTGAGCCTTCCAGTTCGGCCAAACCCTGCCAAATTCTATTCTCCACTTCCATATAATCATCCTAGAGGTTCTGTTCTTCCTCAAAGACCAATATTAGTTCCCTAAAAGGAGATCTCAAAGAGGCGCTTCAAAGATGAGGTAATGTCTGTTACCGATTCTTTCAACATTATTTCTTCTTCCACTTCTTCTTCTTAAGTTGTTTCATTTTGAAGTAATAACATTAGTATCACTCATATTCTGATATGTTATTATAATTATTATAAAACCCTACTTCACCATCTATCCATCCTGTGGAAAACGAAATCACCGCGCGTGCGTACGTACGGAATACCGTCACCACGCCGTGGTGTAATCTATTTTCCACCACCATCTTACATGGATGGGTATAATGGTGTACATAAAAACTATATATGATTACTGTAAATTAATATTGATTCTTAAATAGTATACATACTCTCAAATACAATTCCACGATCATGAGAATGATTTCATCGCTCGTGCGTACATACGGACTACCGTCTCCACGACGCGATGAGATTCATTCTCCACGTTAACCATTCATGAATGATTATAAAGTATATATAATAAGTAATCATGAAATATATGACATAATAATGATACTAGATTTATGTGTATGTATATGTATGTCATCTACTTAATTCCATTCAACTCAATAGGGAAACGAAAACATCGTTCATGCGTATGTACGGCCTACCGTCTCCATGAATGGTGTATTTCTTTCCATTTACTGATCTATTATACATATGTATATTATGAATATATATTATATATAAATCATGTTTTATTTTCTGGAATTAAGTAATCATGATCAAAGTAATCATATGAATAATTACAAGTCAAAACACGGAAGACAAATGAAACGATTTTACCCAAAACGCTCTTTAACATGGAATTTACAAAAGAACGGGAACAATAAAGTCATAAGTGAACCATATATGATATCATAACAATGTGTATGATTCTAGAATAAGTCAATGACATTATTTAAATCATTATATAGGAGGTTCGACACCTACAAAGAAAATCGGTCCTATGGTAAGGAAAATATCACAATATCATTTTTATCAGAGATTTTTTATACTTTGGTATTTACTGGGGTGTATTTTATCATCCACATCCATGTTTCCTCAATATGTAATATTTAAGTCCTTCTAGAATAGTTTATATCCAATTTTACCATTCGGTGAGTTTTTAGTAAATGATATGAAAGAAATCTTTTGTCATTTTTAATACGAGGTACTTTTTGACTTTTCCAACAAAAGTACGATAAGAATGTTTTTTTAACTTATACGGCATGGATGGATTTTTAAAACATTATTTCCAAGAAGCTTCCTTTACAAGTTTTCAAGTTTATTTTTAATCAACATCTTTTAGTTTAAAATTGTATGACAAGCTAAGAAAGGAAAATGTTTTTGAAGTAGAAAGGATATTTTCCTCAAGAATGGAGTTCAAGAGTTTTATCAAAATTACTTTCCATCTAAGATAATATATGGTTTTGTTTCTACCCCTATTATTACATGGATTTGATTATGTTGTGATGGAAATATTTTTATGAATTATTTTATCTTATATGAACTATTTTATGATGTCACGAGGTTTAAGATTCCCATTTTTATTACATGGGTTATGTTATGATGTATAGTTTATGATTTTATGGAACACATAATAATGGTATCAATATGAGATGGGTGGGACCTATATATACCTCCAATGAATTGGGTAATGATTTTATATCTCATGAGATAGACATGGCTGGAACGGCAGGTTAAACCGGTTCAGTGAAACAGGACTGAAATGAGGAGGGAACTCGGTTCAGAAATGGACATTGTCCACTAAGATAGTCTTGGAAATGAGTCTTGAATAATAAGAAATGATTCCCTAAGATTATGTGTGTATGCCACAAAGTTTCATGTTTTATGTTATGTTTATTTGGATTAGATTTCACTTCTATGATTTTTCCCATGGTATGAAATTATGATTTCTTTTGTAGGTTAATATTTCCAAAATGAAATGTTCTTATGAATATGACGTGATTGATATTTCTTTTGTTTACCCTTACTGAGCATTTGAGCTCACCCTTTTATGTTTTCTTTTCCCCAAGATATAAAGAATGGTTTTAGGTAAAAAAAGGAAGATCTTTATGGGAGATGTTGATGATCTTTCACCACGATTAGAAGATTATATTCTGAGTTTCCAAAGACACTAAACTATTACTGTCCTTGTGTGTGTGTTTTTGTTATATACTAAGTATTCTGAAAAAGTAATGTAATGTCCATGTATGTTAAGCTTCGGGTCTCTACCCTGGTATCCTCTAGTTGATCCCTCATTTTTATTATGTCCTGCATTTGAGTTATGAGGAATGATGAATGTTCACTCATTTTCTCCCCTAGGTTATAAATATACTCGTAGACTACTCAATGCATATTCATGCTACTAGATTTATCATGCCCCCCCAGCAATGTCCAGATGTTGGATCCCTTGTAGCATCTTTTTTTTTGAGATAATCATGGAAAATTTCATGATAACCTACAACATATGTCCCTCTGGCCCAAATAATTACTTGATAATCATGAATATACCCCATTAATCCAACCATTTATAGCTCTACTATATAATCAAAGAATCATTTTAATGCTCATCGATGACCTATTACGGATGATGTGATTCTCTTCGGATGCATTAGGATAAGAGTTTTCTAGCTTGATACGATTTGTAGGCTCATACTCTGGAAAAGTAGTGTGAATTTTTGAAACAGGTTCCTCCTCAGGTATCCTATTATATGGGGTGGGCTCTTTGTCATGAGGATTTCTAACATTACATGTTTATTACTCATTAGCCTCACCTGCACAAGATTTAGGTTCTACCCCCCAGGGGTATCACCCACATTCGTAGCCACCAACTCATCTAGGGATAATGTTGGATAAAATTGAATGATCAGCTCCTCATGAAAAATAGAATCCATTACAAGAGATCTCATAGATTCCTTGGCACCATATATTTGATTGGACAATATTATTCTGAATAATTCATGTAATGAAATAACCTTATTTAGTTTGATCCATAAATTACAGGTATGAAATAGTGAAATCAAGTTATTAACGAACCTAATCCCCATCATGATAAGACATTGTGTCACCATAGGGACATCTGCCACAGGATCCCTTTGGTGTAAGGTATTTCAATGATTGATATTGGTTATGATTACATAATTTGGGTAGAATACGTATGGAACATAAAAACACATTGATGTTAAATCTCTATGAATTCCTAATTATGATCGGATAATTCAAAATCTTCTCTTTCCTTGGGGAGAAGTAATTTATATGAAAATCCATCTCTATCTTGTCGCATCCCAACTAGTGGGTACCTTAAATGGGATAATAGGGTGTGGCACCCATATATGATGGGATGGACATGGGGTTCTATGGTTGGTACCCCAGCCTCCTTGGTCAATACACCACTAGTTACTTAAAACCAAAATGCAAGCCACAGAAAGTGCTCTTAAACACATATTTACCCATATTCTCCCCAATAAGTGGGATCCCCATGAATAGTATTGAGATTCTAATGATGAAGACCATATTCTGTTAGAGAATTCGGAAAGTGAAACAAAATAGTCCATGAAAGATGTGTGCAGGTTAGAGATTACCATGAAGTACAATGTATGGTCTTTTTTACAGTACGTGATCTCGTTATTTTCTGTGGGACTCCAATCATGAGAATCCATCCCCCTGGATATGTCATCATCATACATAATTCATCTTCTTAACCAGTTTCTTCCTTAGGTGGGGTTTTAAACCTACCTGAATCATGGACATGAATCACCATTACAAGGGTGGGGTGCTTCGTACAACACCTATTGACAAATGTAAATATGCATAGATATCAGATACACATGTATCTGATGGAAGTTCTCCCTTTCTATTATGAGAATTCACTAGAATTATGGAAACTTAATCCAATCCCACATCAGCTTCTTCCACAATTCATCGGGTAAAATCAATTATCGTAGTGTTCTCTTGTAAGATGAAATGGAAAGTAAGTCAACAACAATAGTTGGTTGAAGAAGATAAAATAACTTTTTCCTAGATGCCTCTTTTTTAATCCCATGAGGATGATATTAGAACCACTTCCTTCAATGTGGATGGGGTCGTGAGAAAATATATGATGTCTTTTCCACTCAAATTCCCATCGAAATTGATCTCGATGCAGATATTGCCTCTCCAGGAGAAGCCCGTCTCCCTCCCCAATACTCTGGATCCATTGTCTCTGGTATGATCTCTTTAGTGTGCTTCCATAGTATTGAATATAGATATAATTCTACCTAGTATTTTTCATATTCTATTAATAGGAAAATAGCCTCATTGGTCTACGATATCATTATTGTTTCACCAGAGTATTTGATTGTTATCACGCACCATAGTTAGTGAATGATTCATAGATGTTCTCTTCATGAATTCCCTTGTAAACTCTATTCACCACCAACTGAAGGAATCCAAACTCCTGAAAAATAGAATGGTGTGTATGGATCAAAATTGATAGTTTCTTTGATATAATCCACCACAACTCCACTAATGAAACTTTTCATTTACTTATTTTTCTCCCAAGAGCCATAAAGGATGTCCCCAATCAAAAAAATAATAGTTCTGATGGGATTGAATTTGAAGTTAATGAGGATTCTGATCTGAATTATTACTCTAAACTCATCTGATTCCATCAACAAAACCTCAAAAACGTTCTCTATGATGGTTGTATTCTATTATTTAAAGGGATAATGGAATTCATGATGTCATTTCCCCTAAGGTGTGTTTCAATCCCACCATGATGGAACTAAAATGGTGCACAGATCATTCTGTGTGTGTTTCCTCTTGTGTCTTAACCCGATAAATTTTACATTCTTACTATCATGGGTACTCCCAAATTGACACTATTTATAGCTTCTAGGTATGTTTCCACCCCAAGTTTCGCTGAACGCACTCCCATCCTCACAGATTTCACTAGATGTATCCACCCACACATAATGGTGTATAGAAATGAAGTGTAGGGAGCCAATAGTTCCCATCCTCCCACAATGTATAACTCCCACTTTTTCTATTATCCCTCCTCTAAGGGAAACCAATAGGATCATACCTTCTACCTCATCGATGTGATAAGACACTGTATCCCTCACAATGACATCCTCTCCCATGATTCCATCTAGAGGAATATGTAGAACCATACATATAAAATTATATATATTTTGGAGTTAGAAGTTATTTTAACTTTTCTTTATCCTCTTCTAGGGTATTTTGTGTCTTGGTGGGGGTCCTCTTACTCTCTCCCCATGTATTCTGTTGTGGAAGGAATTCACTATAATAAAACTCCACTAGAAGGATGCATATAATGAAATTGATATCCCGTAATCTAATTTTGACTTACCCACGATGGAGGTGAAATTTTATTATTTTTGGGGACAATTAGTGAAAGAGCTAGGATGCTAACTTTTGTTGACTCTTGAAATGGAACTGCAATGTCCGCATTTCTTTGTAAAGCCTAATTTTGTGTTGTTTCACCCCATATTCCTTGCACATGTAGAGTACCCATTATGGCCATTCCAACTCATTGGTGAAATATACACCATATCATAAATAACAAATGTTCATCCAAAACCAGTTGTTATCCCTAATACTACTATGGAAGGTACCAGCCAAATGGGCAGGGAACTCCTCAGCCTCTAGAAAATCCCATGTGATTGTCCTAGTCCTTCCATTTATTCCAAAGATAGAAAACCACATATGATCCCTAGAAAAATGGTTTTTGTTGTTTATATTCTAGTGTGGTAGATCATATGTACATGTGAACCATAAATGTGATGAATCTACCGTGTAATATGGAATAATCACTTCATCTAGAAGCCAGATGTTCCACAA
This sequence comes from Viscum album, assembly GCA_963277665.1. Lineage (NCBI taxonomy): Eukaryota > Viridiplantae > Streptophyta > Magnoliopsida > Santalales > Viscaceae > Viscum > Viscum album. The sequence goes on along the minus strand of OY728120.1, from coordinate 19,852,574 downwards.
TGGTAGGCAGTTTCTTGAATATATAATCCTTCTATGGTTACGTCTACATTCCCATAGTAACTGGTTCTTATATATAACCCACATTTCTTGATTAATCTGTGGGTTTCCATTCACCTCATCCCTTGAGTGAAAAAATGTCCTCTACATGATTAGCATCATATGGGTTGTCCAATCCAAATGAAATTGAAAACTCCTAGGATAGAGTGCATAATAATGGGTGATTAGTGTGAAATATGTGTGTTTGAGTGGATGATCCGTCCATGGATGTAAAAAATACCATTGTTTTGGAAAAGGAAATTGCATGAAAGAAATGATATTTGCGTGAAGGAAGTGCTCAAATATTGTTTTTTCATGTAGAAGGTTAAACATACATGCATGAGAGAGTGTCTTATATCATGTGGAATTTAGGGGAATAATAAAAATACCACGGATTATTTATAGGTTTGGACCCTAGTTTTCCATGCCCGTGTCATTTTTATAGGCATCCCATGGAATGACCTTGATCTTCAGTGTGTCCCTCAAACCCATGCTTCTCATCCATTTAATCTCAGATTCAATGGGGGCCATTTGTTGGAAGTGAATTCCTCTTGAATAAACAAACATCCATAATGGAATAAACTAAAGTCATCATTCGACCGAGTAAAAAATTATGAGGAATCCAAGGAAGGAACGTATAAGTTTCATGGTGCGTGTACAAGATAGAAATATATGTGTAAGTGTCTTACACATTCAATGTGATGTATCTTTGGTCCCATCCATGCAGGATTCTCAATAGGATTAGACAAAGGGATACAATTTATGTTCAATGTGTGGTACACCTGATACCATGTAGAAAACTCTTGCTTTCCCATGAGATGAAAAACTAGACATTGCTCACTCTCTAAGTCTGCAGTGATGTGGATGAAATATTCAATGAAGGAAATAATACATTATATTACTAAAGATTCATCTATATGTTGAATCCCCCATTATTCAAGGTGATTTTATAGATGTTGAACCATCGCTCTATTGTGTGTAAGACTCCTCTTCCATGACAGCGTGAAAGGCATGGAACCTGTAAGGTTGATATATTTTGTAACATGTTACATATGTGTCCTCCCACAAGTGGAGTCATAGTTAGGTAATCCTCACTAAACCTATTTCAGTCTAATTTAGGTTCATGCAAGGTATACTCATGCATGAAACCTTGGCCATGCATAAAACTCTCCATGTTAAGAGCAGACCAGTACTTGCTTGATAGAACTCCATCTTGCGTACACCACCTCTTTGATGCACCATGATTTTCCCTTGTGTTAAAGCACCATGTCCAATACCCTCATTCAAAAAACCCTCATGCCTTACATGCCCAACTTTAATTAATCCCTCAAGGATTAGGCACATCAATTTATTGCTCTCAAATGATTCGTCCCCTATACCCCTTGTGAATGGGTTTCCCAACATTTTCCTTCTCAACATAGGTACACTAATCCCCTTTACATGTTACTATGTGGATGATATGGTGGACTTCATGATGGAACACTCCTCTACACCATTCCAACCACGAATTTCAAAATCCATGCCCCCCTAGGGTTACATGAGTGGTGGTTATGTAAGACTGTGGTTTTAGGATTGATTCCCCCACATAAGATCTACCATACATAAAATTTCCTAGAACCAACATCCTCAACACATGAAATTAAACTGTAGTCTCACCCTATGAATAAAATGTAGGATTTAACAGGAATGAGAGATAGTTAATTAGATCATCCTTACACTAAATGATATCATCCACACATGTAATTACTTCCTTCACATAGGGAATTTCATCCTCCGAAGCATCCCTTATAGATTATTCACATCGCCTTCTTGCAGGAGGCGGTACTCGTACTCCTCTTTCCCTTAGCCTGACACATATCTAGATGGATCAAAATATTTGATTATAATTTTTACCTAAATAAAAGAGGAGATAGGTACACCCAAAGTCTTATACCTCTCCCTTTTGGATTTATCACCTCATCCACCAGCATACAATGTAAGATGTATGATATCCAGTTCTACACCTACCTCTTTTTCTCACACTAATCATAACTAACGTGGTCTTAGAGGATAGTGGAAATCATTACATCCATATGATCCTGAAGCACAACTAGGCCCTTTCCATAGACGTATGTCCCAGACATATACCTAATTACGCTACTTCAACACATATTCCCCAACCACATCATGTCTTTTCAACTTTTATACTTAAACCCATAATCCCTTACCACATCATATATCATCAACATGGCATGTTCTACAAAAATCCCCAACATCGCTATATCTCCCGAACTAGGATGCTTCTAGGGGTAGCCCCAACCAAACGGGTAGCTCTCACATATATGCCCCAACCATATGTTATATTTCAATGCAGTTTCCACTTCATGAGTAATCCTAAATTACCCCTCAGAAATTACCTGGAATTTTATTCCCAACAAACCAGTATATATAGGATGTATCCCATTGTTTCAATCTCAGTGTTCCCCACACTACAACACTTCATCCAATCCCTACATTCGATCCATTCCACACATAATCCATCCCAATATTACCCATGATTCTACATCCGAGAGATATCATTCTTTCAATTCTTGATGATCCTAATCAAAATATTTACACAACCACTTTTAGTAAATAGGTTTTTATCCATTAATTCTATTAATGGAGCACATGATTCCTCCTTGAGGTTCAATATTGACCAACACAAAACCTTGGTTCCCACCTCCTTGGGATGAACCACCGTGATTAACCATCATGGGTGTCCATATCGACAATCAAATTGTGAAATCTTACCTTAATGAGAAGAACCACTTGGATCTTCCACCATGAGGCATTCTGATCCATCTATTGGTAAACATTCCCGGTGTTCACTCCAAGGGACAATCCTCCTTGATCCACCTCCATGGTGTGTTCTAATTAGTCATTATCAGTCCCCATAATATGTTAAACTCCTCACTTGACACATAATGCTAACACATTATATACAAGGGATGACTGAGTTGATAGCCTTGGATGATATGCATTTGTCATCAGATACCACTTGATCGACATGGGATGCCTCGGGATCCTTGTTCGATATGCCTCCATGAGATTCCCTACTATGAGGAAGAATACAGGTGACCAATGTTCCCACCTTCAAGACATTCCAGGGAATCCCACCATAGAAAATCTTCTTACTAACAGTTGTTTCCCTATAAAGATCCCTTGTAATATTTAGAAAGAAGCTATAACGACTAGAAATGTTATGAAAAAAACTACCCTTTTTATTTAAATACAAATATAATTTATTAATTTGGTTATAGAAAACACATTCATTTATATTGTTTTATTATATCATATTGTTTTCATAGAATTTTATATTTCACTATTGTTGATAATATTGTTGTTGAACCGTGATATCAATATTTGCATAAATTATATTGTTTTAACAAATCCAGTTGACATAGATGATGGAAGAGATGGCCTAGAGAAGGACGATCATAACCTATAAAGCCCATTAATCATTTCTTCTAAGGGAGATAGAATTTCTGAAATTCTCCCTTGACCAATAACAATATGAGATCCAGTAACATAATCATGGGATAAAACATTTATGGGAGGTGTTCTAGATCATTCAGATCATGGCCCAATCCATGCTCGTCAAACCGCCCATTGATGTCATTTAATCGTACACCTCAATCATAGTGTGTTTATTGGTGTTTTATATGGATATGTATCAAGAACCTATCAATATGAGTATGTTCATTTATTTTTATATAATAATGAATTTATTATAATCCTATGTAGTTACATTGTAAATGATTTTTATTTTGATACAATAAATCACAAATTTTATTTTTTTTAATATTCAAATTCAATTAATTAGTTAATATATTTTTTAATTAAATAAAATTTTAGTATTATATTATTATTAAATAATGATAATCATATATAAATCATCATATAAATTTTAGTAATCAAATGCATTTTTAAAAAGGGTTTGAAAACTGTTTCTCCTAAAAAAGCCAGCATTTCTTAATAAATGTTGAATTTATTTTTAATTGTGAAATTAATATATTTAGAGAATTATATAGATGAAATTGATGTAATTTATTTAATCAAAGTGTTGAAATTATCCAATGGTTAATTTTTCATAATTTTTTGAGACAGTGAAATTTTCTAGTAAAAATTAAATACCGTATAAATATACATTATGTATCAGGACATCATAATGAACCAAAAGTGATGTAATAACTAAAATAAATGTAATAAAATAAAAAATAAAAATTTTCCATTAAAATTTTTTTTTTTATGTGTTTTTCAAATCCAATGTGAATCCTCCAAATCCTATAATATTTTTCCTGGTTTTCAAATCATTTATTTAATCATGATACTCACCTCCAAATAAAAAAGGGAATTATTTTCATTAGTTTGGAATTTTGGGTTATAAAATAATGAAAAAAAAATTATATATCATTGGAATAATCCCTCATATGGTTCTTGGTATTGTATATTTAATTATATAGAGTCCAAAACCTAAATAATAAATAAATCATCCCCTTTTCCTATATAAACTCACCCAAGATTCTATTTATCATCACTAAAACTCCTTAGATAATGGCCATACTCTCACTTCCATTCTATAGAGAACTCCCAAGGAACCCACAACACTCAGGAATCACATCCAAATATTTTTAAGTCACACGCATAAGTAAGGGACCTTCGTCTCCTCCTTTCAAATTCAAGCACCTTCTTTGAAATTAGTTATTTTAATTTCAATTGGTTATATATTAATTAATTTTTACCATTTCCATTACTGTCCAAATTATATTATTTGAATGATTTTTAATTTATCCTCCCCCAATTGGACTCTTACCTAAGTCGTTACAATGTTGAAATTCCATAAGGATTCCTCACCTTCTCTTTATTAATAAAGATCCTTTATAAACTTATGAATTCTATTTCCATTAACTAATGTTGGGAAATGTATTTCCATGTATATATTACTACAAAATTTATTTATAAAATATTATAGACCCCTTTAACTCTCATTAATATTTTTATATATTTTTATGTAATGCTGTTATGCTGCTGAAATTTCAATGGAATATTTCATTCGAAAACAATTGTGTAGTGAATACCATAACCATTTTTCTGGAAAGGGTATTTACATTTATGAACATATAGATATTTATTAGGTACATAATTTTATTCATGTCACATTTAATTATCATTTAATCAATTATGATGATGAATGAAATCAGTTTGTTTGATCTTTTATGAACATTTAATCCTGAAACTGAAATGAATATGATGGGTGCACCTAAATAGTGCTCCAAGGCATTGGGTAATTTTAGTATCATAATGTGTCACCTTGGGATAGATAGTGAACCTAATTCCTTTATTGTACATTTTCTACCATGATGACATAATCATCTCTTCCTTGAGATGTTTTTATGATTCGGTGATTTATGTTATTCCCACATTTCCCATGATTTGATTATCATGATATATCATGCTTATTATTCATGATCCTTTTATTACTCATTGATATTCCTATTTTCTAACTTATATTATCTTATTACAATTATGAATTGTTTATAATATTACTTGGCTTTATAACACACCCCTTTATTATATAAGTCCCTAGGTTATCCAATGTAGTTTTCATAAAAATCCAAGCTATTTTGAAGCATGTTAAGGAAATGTTCAACAATGTTTTATACCCCATGTTCAAAATGTTCTGTGACATAGCTAATTAAAAATTATTGTAGTATTATCCATCTTTGGGGTTTTAATAAGTTTAATTTTATATAATAAATCATGAATTATAGTGTAATAAATATTTTGTATGTTGTTGATTATATTAGATATTGGTTTAGTTATTTTTTTGTGAATATAATTATAAAAACCTAGATAAAGCCTTAGGGATAAGACTATTTATAAGAAAATATCCCTACATTTTGGTAAGTATAGAATATGTTTTATACTGATAAAACATTTTTTGTATGAACACTAAAGGTGTACATGATTTTTTCATAGATGTACCTAGGAATAACAACCTTCAAGAGGTGTTTTGTGCTTGACTCTGGTTAACTTGGTACATGACAACATGCCTTACTGTTCACATGGTTTGACACTCACGGGGGATATGACTTCGAAAATTCATAATCTCATTATGAACCATTATTGAAGTCACAAAAAAATCCCATAAGAATATATGTTATGAAATAAATCATGCATAACATTGATTTACGACCTAAAATTCATATGTTAAGGAAAAAATGCAATTTTAAAGTTATTCCTTTAATGTCAATTTAATCCCCTTTATATGTTTAATAGTTTAAAAATTCCCAACCCTAAGTTTCATTTCATTCATGATAATGGCCAAAATTAGGATGAATCAGGTAAAAAATCAACGTGACGGGCGATGTGATGACAACCATAATGAGATTCCCAACCCAAAGGAAGTAGTAATCACAAAATTTATGATGATAATATCTCAACTAACCTTAGTTTTGAATAAAAATCAAGGTAAATAGGAGTTCCCAATCCCCCTTAAGAGAGAAAAAACTGGAATCGAGAGCTTCAAGCGACAATGGCCTCCAACTTTCAATGGAGAATTTGATCCATTAATCTAAAAAATACATATCATCTCCATTAAGAAGATCTTATTCATCCTTCATTGTTTTGATAACGATAAGATTAAATTGGTGGTTTATCGTATAGAGGGAGAAGATGATTAATTTGTTCCTTGATCAAGAACATAATTAATAGGGAAGAGATTTATGGTATGGAGTGAATGTAATGAAAATAACATTTTTTGATCAATATGTTCCTCCCACTATCTATCGTAAAATTGAAAGGTATTTCTTTTCCCCCAAGAAAAATATGATGAATCAATCATGGTGTGTGGGGAAAAATTAACAAGACAGACACAATATTACTCTGGCATTATAATTACACCTAAATGCAAGGTTTACGACATCATTGGTGGGAAAAAACAAAGTAAATTAAAATCTATGGTGATACATGACTTTGATAGCGATGTGGAAACTGAATGATGTGCCATAAAAGTCAAAATAGATATTATAAAATCTCTACGATATCATGGGGATAAGATTCATAAAGTAGATTTTAATTTTCATGGTCCAACGTTTAAATCTAATAGTTACAATAAAATTAAAAATACCACATCTCAGTGGTTTGGGAAGATGAGCGCTAGAAAATTTTTAAGGGGAATAACGAAATTCTTTAGGTGTGGGATGGAAGGACACATAGCTAGAAATTTGATATAGGAAAAACCCTCTACTATGATGAAGGAAAGGAATTATTCTATCAACCCTTAGTTCATTTTTAATTTAATAAACTAAAACTTACTAGGTAACATGGAAATCCAATGCCCCATACTAATGGTTTTTGGATACAACCAACAAATTACATGGAATCAAGGGTGAGCTTTTTTACATCATTACCTCAGAAGTGGATTTCGAAAAAGATGTTGTGATGGGTACAGTAGTTATTCATTCAAGAATAGAGAATGTAATTTTTTATTCTTTTTCTACTAATTCCTTCATGTCATTAAATATTATTTGAATTATTCAATCCCCCCCGTATATCATGGGAGTAGATCTTTCGGTGAAAATGGTGAATTGGTAAATTATTTTACCCCATGTATGTAACTCCTCCCCTGTCAATTATTGTGGGATGAACTTCTCAGAAAAAAATTTCATATTACCATTGGTTGAATTTTAAATAATTCTAGGCAAGGAAGGGATCTCCCAATATATATCCAATATAAATTTCCATGATAATGAAATTTCTCTGCATATCAAAAATCAACCATTGATTCAATATATGTTCAAGGAGGAGAATGAGTATTTGTTTTCCTGATATCTCAAGAATGGATATTATTTCAATTTTATCAAGAATATCTAGTCCAAATGGTTTAGTTTAAGGAATGAAGCTTCATCAGAGACATGAATATTGTAATCAAATACATTGATGTGTTTCCTGATGAAATTTCTGGTCTCCCACCTAATCAAAAAGTCAAATTGTCAATCGATAGTGTTCATGGGGTGTTTCCATTATCCAAGACTCCAAATAGAATGGTTATTGTGAAAAACGTGGATAATAAAAAACAATTATTGGAGACTTTATGTAAAAGGTTCATACACCCTTGTTCTTCACCATAGGGGGCTCCAATCCTATCATTCTAGAAGAAGGACGGACCAATGTTCCTTTCATCAATTATCATGAGTCTAGTAATATCACAATAAGTAATAACTATTCTCTAACTCGGATCACTGACTTGTTTGATCAGCTATGGGGAGGACATTAATTCTCCAAGGTGGATCTTCGTTGATGATATTATCAGGTAATGCTGAAGAATAATTATATACACAAGACCACATTGTTTAGAAGGTATGAGAACAATGAGTTCATTATGATTCTATTCAAACTCACTAATTCTCAAGAAATACTCATGGACATGATGAATAGGGACATTAGAAATTACCTCAAGAAATTTCTTGTAATTTTTATTTATGATAATCATATATACATAATTATCAAGGAGGAATATAGGGAGCATCTACAAACTATTTTAAATACCCTACAAAAGGAGAATCATTATTCCATGTACAAAAAATGTGATTTCCGGCTGATGTATGTCTCTTTATTATGGTATATTCTCAAAAGAAATGGGATATCTATAGGCCTTTCAATGATATAGTAAATTGAAGGATACAATAGGCCAAGAACTGTGACATATATCTTTAGATTCCTTGGGTTAGGTGAGTATTATCATTAATTTTTGGGAAATTTCATGCGATTTTCAAACATCCAAAAAAGCTAACTCAGAAAGGAGTGATTATTTTCTAGATGCAAGATTTTGAGAAAAAAATTAATGATCTAAAAAAGTGGCTTCCCAATACACCAATGATGACTCTACCTATAATTGTGGATCTCTTTTTGGTATATAAATATGATTTAAATAATGGATTATGTTGTGTACTGATGAAAAATGATAATGTGATACCATATGCCTCAAGGAAGTTGAAAATTAATGAGATAAACTATCCCACACACTATATAGTGATGGTTTCTATGATCCTTATGTTGAAAATATGGAAATATTATCTATATGGGGAGGATTGTGAGATATACATTGATCACAAGAGCCTCAAATATATATTCACATACGAATATATTAATACGGGACATTGATTATGGAAAGAGGTTATCATGGATTATGACTCCTCAATCCACTATCATCATGGTAAAGAAAATAAATTGGAAAATTCTATTTGTATAAGATAACATTCATCTTTATCAATGATTGGAATTAAGAAAGATATAATCTTCTTTAGATCTATAACGGGTGAACATGAGAATCATTAAATAAGGGACATCATGAATCAATTATGAAATTATTTCTCAATCATCCCTCATAGATAAAATAAATGGTTTTCAGTGAAATGATTTGTAAATTCATAAGATGGTAGAAACCATGAGAAAGGGAAAATCCTTATAATTTAAAATTGATGAATAAGAAATTGTGACATTTGTTTCAAGACAATGTGTTCCATCATCAGGTGAGTTTAAGAATGTTCTATCGAATGATGGACATAGTTAAATTTTCCCCATTCACCTATGAAGAAAAAATGATGAATTAAGATCTCTGTGAGAACTATTGGTTAGATAATATAATGAAAAATATCACGGAATATACATTAATTTTCCTAGTATGTCGGAATGTCAAGGTGGAATTGCAAAAACATTATGGTATGATGCATCCTTTACCCGTAACAACATGGAAATTTGAAAACATCACATTGGAATTTTTCAACGGACATCCAATGAAATCCAGGGGAGTCGATGTTATATGGGTTATTGGGTATTGTCTTACCAAGACAACTCACTTTATCAAAGTTTGAGATGAATTTTCGTTGGATCAATTTTCACAAATATAAATTCAAAAACTAGTAATGATTAATATATTACAACTATCGATAATATCTGATTGAGATCATATATTCACCCCCATGTTCTATAAATGTCTTCATCATGATCTAAACACTAATCTTAACAATAGTATGGCATATAATCCAAATTATTTTTCCAAACTGATTTGAATTTTCAGAAAATGGAAGTAATGATGGGGTCCTGTTTTATGGACATTAAGGGACAATGGTACTAATATCTTCCATTTGTTATGTTCTCATAAAAAAATAACTTCCAATCGAGCATCCAAATAGCTCCCTATAGAGCCCTTTTTGGGAAGAGTTTCATCACACTATAATTTTGGGATGATATTGGGGAATAGAATCTTCTAGGTCTTGAAATGATCAATGATATGGTGGATATGGTTAAGACCATTTAGTAGCATATCAATGCTTGTCAGCGTTGATAAAAAGGCTTTGATGACAATCATCAACATGACCTACAGTTGGAAGTGGGGTAAATTGTATTCATTTTCATATCTCAATGGAATAGAGTGATTTGATTTATGAGGTAGTTAAATCACAGTCCATGACACATCACCCCTTTGAGATCCCTAATTGTATCGGAGAGGTTACCTATTGACCAACACTCCCATATAACCTATCTCATGTGTATGATGTATTCCACGCATCCCTATTTAGTAATTACATACTAGAACCGTCACATATACTCAAACCAAAAGTGGTTCCATTAGATAATTAAATTTATTATGAGTAGAATCTATTTATGATCATATAACAAAGATAAAAAAATCTAAAAAATAATAAAATTCACTATTTCAAAGTGTTGTAGAGAAACCAAAACATTGAAGATTAAAGGTGGGAACTAGAGGAGGTGTTACTGTAGAGTTACCCACATTTTATTTAATGTGAAATAAAATTTCAAGGGTAAAATTTTAAAAGGGGGGGATATGGTAATGAACCAAAATGTTATGAATAAATTTACACTTTTCAATTAATTAAATATCTTTTTTTGTGATATCATTATGGAAAACACAAGAATTTTTTATTATATCTAGTTGGATTTAAAAGAAAAATATATATCACTACCATTGATAATATAGTCATTGAATAGTTATCCAAAGAATAATATAAATATAGGGTTTTAACAAATTCAATTGACATAGACAAAGAAATAGATGGCCTCATCAAGTAGGATCATACCCTATGAAGACCATTTATCGGAGGATCCAAGGGAGATATAATTTCTTGAATTTTCCCTTGACCAATCCCATGCTGAGATCCATCAATGTAATCTTGAGTGATGTTTTTACAAGAGAAGTTCTAACACATCGAGATCATGACACAAACCATGTACATCGAACTACCCCATGAATGTCCGACCATCGCGCACCATACTCTGAGGATGCTTTCTAGTTTTTAAAAGGGATATGTATCAAGACCCATGATATTTTATTATATAAATTATTTTTTATAGAATAGTGAATATATTTTCATTTTATAATTATTATATTATAAATGATTTTTAGTTTGATTCAATGAAAAAAATTATCTATTTGGTTAATTTTCAAATTCAATTAATAAGTTAATGTAATTTTTAAATATATAATATTTTAATAAAGTTTTCATATTATATAATTATTATCAAATATAAAGGATTATATAATTTTTATGAAATAAAATAATTTTTTATAAGGGTTCAAAAAATATTATTATAAATAAATCAGCATTTCTTAAGAAATATTTAATTTATTATAAAAAAAGAAAATTCAAATATTTATTAACTTATTTAGAAAAAATGAATATTATTTTTTTAATTAGTTTGTGAAAATTATCTAATGGAAAATTTTTCAATATTTTTGAGGCATTCAAATTTACAGGTTAGAAATAAATACTGTATAAATATACTTTGTGTCTTATGAAAACAAATTGCCCCAAATATGATGAAATAATTTCTATAAACGGGATAAAAGCACAAATATTTTTAGTACATTTAAAATATGATTTTTTTAAAGAATATTTTGTTAATATTTTAAAGAAATTATAATACCTATAATACCTATACTATTTTTATGGTTTTATAAACATTTCTTCAAGACTTTGACTAATCACCACATAAAAAAGGGAGTTATTTTAATAAGTTTTTTACATTACCTTAAATTATATAAAACATCCACCATTTTGAATAATCAATTTAAAAAACCCATGGGATGGTTTGGGGTTTTGGATATTTTATTTTATATAGTCAAAAACCTAAATAATAATGAAATCCCAATCTTTTCCTATATAAACCCACCCAGTCTACCATTTATCTTCACTAAAATTCCATTAGAACAACCATACTGTTCCCTATACTCTTTAGAGTCATACCAATTCTCCCCAAGATCTCAAGAATCCCCTTCCAATCTATTGATGTCACACACTAATGAATGTGACCTTTTTTCATCCTTTCAAATTCATCTACATTCATTGAAATTTGTAATTTTATTTTAAATTGGATAAATTAAAATTCATTTATAATAATTACCATACTATAAAATTGATGTTACTTCAATTTTGGATCATTTATACTACATTATTTGTACCCTTACCTAAGCTGTTATAGTTCCATAATTTCATAAGGGATCATCACCTACTCTTCTTTATTCAAGATCCTTTTTGAACTAATTCATTATATTTCCAATTACCATGTATGGAACATGTATTTACATGTCCCTATTACAAAAAATTTTATGTCAAAAATATTATATAATCACTTTTCTCTCTTCAATAATTTTTTTTCAATTTATATATATCATCCTTATAATGCTGAAATTTCATTACGATTTTTCATGCAAAAAAATTGCTTAGTGAATACAAGACCCATTTTTTTATAAAGTGTATTCCTATTTATACTCATATAATGATTTAATGGAGAATTACATATTTTTAAGGTACATTTCATGATCATGCAAAAAATTATTATAAATATTGAATTCATTTTTTATGATCTATGTGGCACACTTAAGAATGAGAATCAAATGAATACGATATGGGGGCATAGATATCACTTCAATGAATTGGGTAATTTTTAATATCATGATATTTCACATTGGGATAGGGACTGAACCTGATTCAAAAATGTGAATTTTTGCATAATGATGTCATGGTGGATTTATCTAGATGTTTTTTATGATTCAGTGTTTTAAGTGGTTTCCCTATTTCCCATGTTATGATTATCATTCAAAATCATGCCTTATTGTTCATGTTAATTTTATTTCTCATTGATATGCCTATTGTCTAACATGTATTGTCTTTTTTATGTTATGTCATATTTATTCCCTTATTGTTATTTATAGCTCACCCCTTTCTTATGTATTTTCCATGGTTATCACATGTAGTTTTAAACAAACAATGTTATTTTAGAATCATGTTATGGATGTTTTTAATAATGTTGTTATACCCCATATTCAAAATTTAGGTTATGAACCTAATTCCCAAATACACTATACTTATTAATATTTTCTATTGTATTAACTGTAATTTTATATAATAAATCATGAATTAATTTGTAATAAAGGGATGGGTTTTTATTGATGCATCGTAATTAAAGATTGTTTGAAAATTGATGGAACCCAGAATGAGTCCCAAAAATAGAGAAATATCTATGAGGGAGACCCAGAATATGTAAATAATTATATGGAGGAATCCATGGAAGGTGGAAATAACATCCCATAATACCATATTGGTCAAGGATAAATCATCATTGTTGAATGTAATGAATGGATTCTATGCTTTAAAAAGCAGTAATATGGGGTAACAAGAGCAACCACCATGCACAATCTTATGTGCACACACAAGCATTCCTCAGTGAATATGTTGATAATTCTTATATATAATGATGAGCTAAAAAATATGTGATGTTGTGAACAACATATTATCGAATCCTTTATTATAAAAAATCCATCTTCTTGTTTTGTGTCCTCTAATCCACTAATTGTTTAGAAATAGATTAGTACCATTGAAAAAATATTTTTTCCCCATAATTTGGATCATGATAATGATATTTTTGTTTTCTATAATTTGGAATTTGAATCTTGTAAAATTTTTAATATTATCATGAACATGAGGAAAAAATATGAAATTTACTCCATAGAGTGGGATGACATTAATTGATTATTTCTCAATAATTACATTCCTCATATTATTTTTAAAATAAACAGATATATAGTTCCCTGATTTAACAAAAAGATATAATGAATATTTTTTTACCTTTGAAGAAATCCTTTCAAAACCTATGAATTTTTCATTGAACATTATCATCCAACATCAAATTAATGTTGATAGATTTTTTAGTATCTTAAAACCATCTCTTTGTAGGGTGTTAAACCTAAGGTACTTCAATAGCAATGAATAAGTTGTTTTATTCCCTATCAAGGTGGAAATGGATGTTGGAGTAACCCCTAAAAATCATGGTTTTTATAAGAAAATAAAGATGTAATTCAAAATAATGTCTAAGAACAATAGAGATATGAATATTAGACTTCCATTATTCTCAATGTGTTGAAGGAATCATGGTGGAACATTTCTTCAGGGGACAAATTAATTTTTTAAGTATAGAAAGGAAGGTCAATGAGCGAGTAAAAATTAATGTGATGGGTAGAAGTAATCTAATGATGTGAATAAAGATAATTATCCACCAAATGAACCACACACAACATATTGTTAAAAAATAATTGATTATTGGAATTATGTTATCTGATTCCCAAATCCAAAGGTTATTTATTGTGAATTTCATCAAAAACCTCTTAAGCCCAAATATAAATGGAAATGTCATGTGATTAGTATTTATGATAAAGGATGTGATGATGACATGGTGAAAGGTACACATATCATCCACTATAGAATCTATAATTTCTTATTTGATTTTGGATCTACCAAAATTTTTATTTATGAAGAATTTTATAACGGTGTTACAGTACCACATCAATGAATAAATGTTGAATTATTAGTGAAAACCATGAATAGAACAATTATCACATCATAAGTTTATGATTTTTCATCATTTGAATTTTTTGTGAATTTCCATCATTTATATTTTATTGTCCTCACATTAGTTGAGTTCAATATTATTTTAGTAATAGATTTAAAACTTTTACATAAATACGTCATAATTTTCTTAGGAATTGAAGTCACTTTTGGATTCTAAAAAAAACTATGATTGTTTATCATTGTGATGATAAATATAAACATTTTATGGAAATGAATTCCATTGTATTTTTCCTGATTCATAATAAAAGGGGGTATTTATCTCAGATTCTTATGGAGAAACTCGCCATCAAATATACACCTATTTTTCCGTAGTGTTTCATTGTCATTACAAATGAATTTTCTGATATTCCATTGAATTGGGAAGATTATTTATTGATGTAAATCATAAAAAGTTCTATAAATATTTAAAATAATCCATATAGAATTTCCTAGATTGAGTTATAGGAGATAAAGAATCAACTCCAAGAGAATATTGATGAGGGATTCATTTAGCCAAGTGTGTCACTATGGGGTGCACTTTTTATTTATGTTAAGAAGATTGATGGTTAGTGAAAATTTTTCTTTATAATTAAGAACATAAAAAATTAATATTAAGGACATGTATCATCTACCACATATTTATGAGTTTTTTGATCATCTACGGAGAGCCCAATTACATTCTATGATTAACCCTTATTCTGGGAATCCTCAATTGAGGGCTAAAAATGATGATATTCCCAAAAACAATTCCATAAAATGTATGGACACTATGAATTTATAATTTTTCATTTTGGTCTCCTAATACTTACTAAATATTAATGGATTAAATGAGAAGAGAATTTTGATATTACATTGATTATTTTTTGGTATCCTTTCTATAAAATATTTTTATATATTCAATGTGTTATGAAGATAATTAAGTTCACTTGAGGATTTTTCTGAACACCCTAATGAAGGATATTTTGAAATAAAAAATTAAAAATTGTGAATTTTGATAATAGAAAGGTTCATTTGAGTTAAATAATAATATGATATTATATATATATGGATCTATAAAAGTAAGAGTCTATTGAATATTTTCCATGACTATCCATAGTAATTGAGATCTATAGTATCCTTGGGTTCTCATGATACTATCTAGGATTTTTGGATAAATTTTCATGGCCATCCAATCTACTCACTATGTTAACACAGAAGGAAGGTAAATTCCTTTGTATGGATGAATGCAAGGAATAAGGAACTAAATAAAATTATATCCATCTCTCATAGGGATTCATTTCATATTACTGGATAAGTGTTTGAAATATATATTGATGCATGAAATAATATATTAGGATGTTTCCTCATGAAAAATGATATGGTTATAGAATATACCTCATGATAATGGAATGCTCCTGAATACAATTACCCAAATCACGGCATAAAGTAATCTATAGTATCTTTTTCATAAATTAAATGGAGGCATTATGTTTTTAGAGAGGTGTTATATATATATACTGATCATAAATGTTTAAAGTAAATATTCACCCAAAATGATGTAAATGTGTGCTAGAGAAGATGATTAGAGCATGTTAAATATTTTCACTGGTAACTACATAACTATCTTGGAAAAAACAAAAATGTTGTTGATGCATTGAGTTGAAAGGATCACGCTATATTATTTACGATGAGGATAATCAAATCCTATATTTTTTGACATTCAAAGGATATGGAAAGAAATATTAATTTAAATGGAAATTATTATCTGAATTAAATGAATCTTCAACCATCTACCCCTATAATTATTAAAGGGGAATGGATGGAAGATGTACAGATATAGAAGAAGGTGAGAAAAATTACATAGTTCATCAGTGTTTTTGTTAGAGTTATAATGTTCAATAAATGTTTTTCCCATCCATACCAGTTTGGAAGGAGTGGTATAATAATTCTCATAGTTATTCATTATCTAATTATCGTGGATGTAAAAAGATATATAAAGATATGAAATAGTATTTATGGTGGGATGTGTTGAGTCAATAAGGATTCCTTATGAATTTTCCATTACTTATTGTTTTGAAAATCACAAACACCTTATCTTATGGAAAATTTTATTTTCCCTGTGTTTCACTTCATAAATATAATTTACCATCCCCAAGGAAATTTATCCTTTCCATGTTTTTCATGGTTCATATTTTTTCTAAGTATAAAATTCAGTTACAAATATAAAACCTTGGAATATTATAAATACTTTGACATAGAGTATTCTATTTTCATGATCTAAATTTAGGTTCCAATTTATCTGAATTCAGATTCTGAACTCTTCTGAATTCAGAATATGAGTTCACTGAAATTTGGTTGCAAGGTATACATTATGATTACTAAATATATTTTACACAAATACACACCAAAATCTGAATAAGGAATTTTCTTAAGACACTCCAAAACGTCAAAGGAGTATAGAGTTTTCAATAAAAACACTTTCACTGTTGATGAAAATTATACATGTCAATTTTGATGAATTTTATCCCATTGTTTTTAAACAACATCAACCAACATCATCAGATGTGTTTTCAAAAAATGATTATCAATGATCCTTCTAATAAGGAATATTTTCAAGAAGATATTTCTGAAAAATTTACCCCAGACTATTTCCTACCATATGTTTATTAACAGGTTTTACCAAACCCAAATTAGATGTTTCTAAAGAATCATAGTAGTTATATTATCATTGGTGATGTGAATCTACCTGTAAAGAATAGAAGTTTCTTAATGAATGAATCAGAACCTCTACCATTTCTTTCCCAATTAGAATAAAAAAACTAATGAAGATTTAGGTGATGATGATTGGATTAAAGATATGAAAGATGAGCTAAATGAATTCGAAAGGAATAAAGCATGGACCTTGGTTGAAAAACCTAAGGAAAGCTCTGTTATCGGAGTAAAATGGGTCTTCAGAAATAAATGTGATGAAAATGGAATAATAGTAAGAAATAAAGCTAGATATTTTGTTAAAGGCTATAATCAACAAATATGTTACAGGCTTTGATTATACCTAAGCTTGAGGAGATGTACTTGAATCTATTCGTATTTTACATGCCTTTGCACCATTCTTTAATTTAATACAATTTCAAACGGATGTAAAATGTGTATTACTTCATGGTTTTATAGAAGAGAAAATTTTTGTTGAACAACCTGCTGGTTTAGAAGATTCAAAACAACCTGATCATGTTTTCAAACATAACAATGAATTATATAGACTTAAGAAATCCCCTCGATCATGGTATGATAGAGTTACATGATTTTTTCTTCAAAATAATTATGTAATCGGAAATGATGATCTAACCCATTTTATATTGTTAGATATGAAAAATGATTCAATTGTTCAAATTTATGATTTTCACATTATATTTGGTTCAACTCGGCAAACAATAACTAATTCCATTGTGGATTTAATGAAATCGGAGTTTGAAATGAGTATGATGGGTGAGTTAAAATTTTTCATTCATTTTCAAATTTCTCAAAAACCAGAACGAATCTTTATATCCCAACATATGTATATTAATGATCTTTTTAAAATGTATGGATAAGAATACAATAAGAGTATAATTACTCCCATTAGTACCTAAAATTCAATTGTTATTGATGAAGGTGGGAAACCAGTAAATCAAACATCATTTAGAGGTATTATATGTAATTTATTGTACTTACCTATAGTCATCCATACACAACATTTTTAGTATGATTATGTGCATGATATAAATCAAATCTGAAAGAATATCACATAAAGGTAGTGAAAAGAATTTTTCGCTATCTAATGTGAACCATGGATCTTGGACTCTTTTATACATATGTAAATGATTTTTTTGAAAAGTCTTTTAGATGCTGACATTGCTGGATGTAAAATGGATAGAAAAAGTACATATGGAATGTGTCATTTATTAAGAGATTCATTGGTTTCATGGTCATGAAAAAAAACAATACTCAGTAGCAGTTTCCACTGCTAAAGCTGAATATATAGCAGCTGGAAGTTTTTGCGCTCAAGTGTTGTGGATGCATCACACACTCATAGACTATGGCATGAGTTTTACCAAAACACAAATTTTTTTGTGATAATACTAGTTCCATTTACCTATGTAAAACCCCTTCACATCACTCTCATACAAAACACATAGATATTAGGCCTCACATTCTTAGGGATCCCAAAAAAATAGATATCATTCATCAATTTATAGGAACACAAGATCAACATGCTGATATTTCCACAAAATAATTACCCTCTGATAGATTTGAATTAATTAAACAGTATTTAGGAATGATAACTATAAGGTAATATTACTTATTATCATCTTGTTGAAACCTATCTCCATAAAGTAAGAAACTCCTTTTCATAGGGGGAGTACATTTTCTTGTTAGTTAGTTTTAAAAAAAATTTGTAATATGAATAATTTTTTAGTATTCAAAATTTTCTTAATAAAGATTTACTAAATTTTCATAATGAATATTTTATATATTTTCATAATGACGATCTTCTAAATTTTCTTATTGAATATTTTATAAAATTTCGTAATAATGAATATCTAAATTTTCGTAATGAAGACTTCACAAATTTTTCGTAATGAATATTTTCTAAAATTTTGTAGCCAGTTTTTTTTTACAAAAAATTCCAGAATCAAATTTTTGGAATCTAAAGGTCTTCAAGAAAATGAGTCTTCAATATGAATATTCTTCATAGTAATATGAATGGTATATTTCTTTTCTTGAGTTTTCATAATCATATTTTACTTGTTGATATTTTCATTTTTTTTAAAACAAATTTCGCATTATCTTTTTATTAAAAAAGAAATTTTTTATTTATAATCCTCAAAAGATCAGATCTTAACAAGATTTCCTTGTGGCTATAATCTCAGCTGTCAAATCGGATCAAAAGATTTTTCAACCATTAGATTGGGTATGGAAGCTATACCATTACTTCAAAAACCTATATAAAGGAACCTGATGGTTGTCCCACATCAAAACTAAATCTCTCGTGTGCTAAATTCCTTCCTTCCTACATAATCTTGTTCCAAATTTTCAAGGTTTCCTCAGTTACAAATTTATGTCGAAGTATCTTCCCAAAAAGACATGTCAACTGTCAAGCCGATTTCTAAATGGCAGATATACAGTGAATAGTTGGTACATCCAAATTTCTTTTCTATCTATGATTCTATAATCTCAATGAACATCAAGCAAAATGTATGGGAAAATCCTTCCATATCGGAACCAGGAGCTCAGGATCTGATATATCTGGAACTATTTGATGAATTCTATGAGTCAGAATATTTTTTCAATGAAGAAGGAAAAAATAAATTTTCTTTTAACTGCTATGGGAATAAATATTATTTATCTTACACCATGGTATCCAGTTTAATTGGAGTTCCTTATGAGTGTGAGGTAGAGTTATTCTCACATAGGCTGGATAATGTTAATGAAAGCTTTGATAATGAGAAATCGATGGCATGCCTCAGACTTTCAGATGTAAAGACTCCGAATATTGGTCACCTATGAAAAAAATATCTGATTCTTGAATTATGAGTTCATGGATTCATCAAATAAAGAAAATGGGACAGGGATACATTAAAAAAGAGTGACATCTATATCTTGAATTTCATGGTGAATCGATGGAAGATAAAATTGGTTAAGCATATTCTGATTACAATTGATAATGTAAACAATGTAAATCTGAAGGCTCAGATTATCTTGTATCTGGCCATTCTCTCAATGATGATTGTTCAGTGTTTATAATAATTCAAAATACTTTGTAGTTCTTTTTCACGAAATTTTAAAGTCATTTTGGTAAGTGATGATTCTTTGAATAGGATGATAGTAGGTTTTTTAAAGAATCCAGAGAGTTTTATGACATACCTGAAGAAGAAGCTGAAGCTATATAGAAGAAATAGAAGGTGGATGAACCCTAAAAAGATGGTGGAGGGAAGAGGTGTGAAGTAAGTATAAGAAATGGTAAAATCTCCTATGGAGAAGGAAGTTAATTCATCACCCCCAATGCCAAAGAATCAAAAATACTATCTGGACGAGGCAGTAGCTAAGTGGAGGGAAGACAACAAGAACAAGAAAGAAGGGGAGCCTAGCATTTTTTGGATCCTACGGAATAAAAATCTCTAAAAGAAAAGACAAATGATGATCTTGAAAACAAGAAAATGAAATGAAACAAAAGATGAAGATTAATGAATCTTATATAGTGCAATCCTTTCTAAAGGATGTTGAGAGAGATTCATAGAAAATTCAGGTACCAGACTCTTTCCTGATAGAACCCTTACCAGAGACATTGGGAAAGAAGTATGTGACTCTGGAAAAAGTCAAAGAAAAATAAGTATAATATGTAGAAAAAGATGAGTTAGAAGAAGAAGTCACTAGTGATACCAATGATCTCATTAAGAAAGAAGATGAATTTCATGAGAATGAAAACCCATATGATAAGATTTCAATCGAAAATTCTTATGCTATGTCTTCAAAGCTTTCAACCCCTGAGGAAGATGAGAAATTTGAACATGAAAAGGTTAAAGAATAAGTGAATAATATGTCTAAATATGAATGTTCTAATCATTATTTCATACACTAGAGGATGCTGAGGTAGGAGTTGAGAATGAAGAGATAGATGAAGATACAATTGTTTAACAGTCTGATAGTGAACATAAATCTCCGAATGAGGAAGTCATTCTGAAAGCTGATAAGGTAAACTAGGTTGTATTTGATACACCTACCATGTATTTAGTAAATAAGAAACAATTTGTTGGATCATCTAAGAGGATGTTTGTTGAAATATAGAATGAAACCTCACCAAGGAAAGCTTTTGATTCTGAATCATCATCCCATGGACATGATTTCTGTAACATCCTAGGTAAATAAAGAATAATACATTTTCATATTTATTAATATTTTCAAATTAAATATTAATTTTACTTTAAAGGGGTTTCTATGTTCGATAGCATTCCTGATACGCAACAATGAGTTTATTTGAAATCTTACTTTGCAAACTAGTAATATAATAATATTTTTTTAAATGGTAGTTAACACGTAGCTGTTTTATTGGAGGGAATGAATATATATAACTAAAATATGATTATGTATGTTTTTTAATTGTTTTTACATTTATCCAATAAAATATAAAGGATTAAAATAGGAAAAGCATTCAATTTTTGGCATAGATACTCTAATATTCACTAAAAGGTCGAACTATCACCTTTTGATGGAGAACCCTCCTTAAATATAGTTGTGGTCACTATTATACATTCTATTGTACCAAATAAGACTCTTCTTTAGAATCATGACATCAAAAGTTACTTTGTGTAAATTTTTGGTATTTTTCTGATAAAGTTCATTTTTAATGAATAGTTAAAAATGATGTATTTTAATTCAAAACCACTTTTTAGTCCAATTTATTTTTATGATTAGATTATCTTATGAATTGGTTTTGAAGTTCAATTATAATATATTTTTACCATTTAATCCAATGGTGGTCATTGAAATTAATTTCACTTTGAAATTGGACTTCAACTAGTGTCAATCTTTTGAAATATATTGTTTCATAAAAACAATCTATTTGTTCTGACGTCGGGAATTAATTATTAAATTAATTAATGTAACATATATGTTTTGAATTTTTTAAAATATACATCATTTTTTAATTCGAAATATCTAATATATCTTAGGGTGAATTTTTGGTATTTTTCTAAAAAACTTCAATTTTTATGAATAGTGAAACCACTAAGTTGAACTTAAAAAAAATGATTTTTTATTTAAATGAAATTTTACCACCACTATGTTTTTAATTCATAAAATCTGAAATACATGGTTTTCATTATGAATTAAAATTTATTTCAATGGGATTACAATAATTTTTTGGTGAATAGTGACTTTTCTATTTTTAATCACGATTAGAGGTAATTATTGTAATTTAAGGTAAAAACTAATGTATTAATAATATCAAATGACATAGACACATGTCCTACCCTTATTGGATGTGTCATGTCCGACCAAGACAATCCATTGGTCAACTTGGGGACCCAATGGAGACAATTTGGTAGGAAAATGACATTAATAACTTTTTATTTAATGATAAAGTAAAAATGTCACAAACATGAGTTGTTTTACTAAGACAATTTTTAAATGGGGTTATACAAGTAATATTTTTTACTATAAATATTAATTAGAAATATAAAAAGATTTCCTAAATCATGATATTTTTTTTAAAAAAAATTAGACATTAAATAAATTTAATTATTTATGCCACCATGATGATGCAACAATTACCTTAATATTTAATGATATAAATAAAATAAAGAGATAATGTAAAACCTAAGACCTACAAATGTAAAAAAACCTATTGGATGGGTGGATTTAGAACTCTTATCACCTTATCCTCGCATTATATAATTTTTGGACCTTTTAAATCCTAAAATCATTTTATAATAAAGTAACCTTTTTTAACTTTCCAAGAGTGCTCATCCTCTCCTCTTATAAAAGGCCCCCACCTCTACCACCATACCCACACCTCTCAAGACTTTGGCTCGGCCAAACACTTCACCTTTTGTCTCTCTTAATCCCTCTCTTACTCCTAGAAGACTCACTTTTGGCAGAAGTATTCCCAAGGAAGCCTTTGAGCTCAAATCAAAAAGAGTTACCGGTTTTAAAGGTAGTGTTTTCTCTTGTGTCCTTATTTTTTATTTTGCTTCTCCGACCCCATAAACTCTTTTTATTCCTTTCTTTTGTAACAACACCAATATATTAAATATACCATGATGTTTTTATGGGAATTATACGAGCTAAAATTACAAAAACCTACATCTAATGGTTAAAGAACATCCTATTTCTGTGGATGGTGAATTTCTGCCTCACGAAACGATGATTGTTCAACACTCATATAACACCTTCAATTGTGGACATTAAGATATAAATCAATTTATATATGATATATAATATTTCTATGTTTTACTTAATCTTTTTTAATTTTCATTTATGGCATACCTTTATGGTTTCCATTATGGGTAAACGTGATATCTTCATTTTTGGAAGTGCGGACTACCGCCCCCTCAAAATTATTTGATTCAGTAATGCCATATGTGGGACGTATAATGGATGGAGTTAAAGTTATTATATATTATGTTATAATGGAATTATAATATACATTTAAATCATTATTATTTCATTCTGTTAAATTATGAGATAGAAATGAATGTAGCGTTCATGCGTACGTAGGACTTACCGTCTCCATGAACGGTGCATCTCATTTCTTATCCCCAAATGTAATGTACTATTATAAGTACAGATATATAATGGATATATATGATGTATGTTATATATAAATGATGAATATAATTCTGGAAGTAAAATATACATATCTCTTATTTAGTTTGAATTCCATTAATATAACATAGAAATGAAAGTAGCGTTCATGCGTACGTACGGCTTACCATCTCCATGAACAGTGTATTTCATTTATTACCTCTAAATGATTTTGTAATATTATAAATTCATGTATATACTAGATATATATGATATATATGATATCTACATCATGAATATAATCCAGATATAATTGATATTTTACAACATGAACAAGTTGTAATTATAAAGAGTTTATTTTTGACTCAAGTACCAATCATCAAAAAAATGACCATTATTAACTTAAATAATTATATAGTGTTCATAACATGGTTATAAGTGATATAAAAGGAATAATTAACTTGAAAAAGGTTCTTAAGAATGTAGAAATTAACAAAAGTTTATTATTCAAGACGTTAAAGAATGATTGAGTCAAGTCGGACCCGAGGTATGGGACTTCGTATCAATCTCCATTCATTGAGGCATATTTTGTTTTATACACAACCTTCTTTTATACAGTGTATAAAACCATTTGACTTTTACTTTTATCTGAAAGGAATATTTTTTATACAAAGCATCTTACTAAACAACAAAAATGAATGTTTTTGTCATACGTATGTGGCGACAACGACTTATCCGCTGCCGTGACCATTATTTGAGTTTTAGATTCCTCTACAATACATACATTTTTTTAAAAGAAAAATAAATACCATGTTTTACTTTTCTTTTATTTTGGTATTGAAAATGGTTTTCATAATGTATTTATTATATCAATGTTTGGTATTGATATCTTTTGATTGAAATGTGGAAGTGTTATGATTCCTTTATGTATGTTTTATGTGAAATAATTATGTTATGTTTCTTGGAAATTATTATGAAGATGGGTGGTTCCGTGATAAACTAAGGGAGGGTGAGGCTGATATAGCTATCCAATGCATTGGGTAATGCAAAGGAGTTAAACGTTATGGTTTCTCTGAAGTGATTTAGGGAATATACTATGATTGGTATTCCAAACGTAACCAAGAGGGTTTATCCTTACGTAAGAATGTTATGAATGCCTCATGTTACCTTTATGTCTTATTATTTCTTTGATTTATTCATGATTTGATGAGGTACGTTAACATACTTATGTTTTAGGAATAAAGTATTATTTCATACATGGACTAATGTTTTCTTTCATACATTTATATCCCTTACTGAGATTTTTATGCTTATCCCAGGTTTTTTAAATGTTTTTTAGAGGTTAAGGGAAAGGTACATGATGTGATGATAGTGTCAAGGAAGTGTCAAGAAAGAATCCATGTTTTATTTTAAATATTTTTCTGTTGATGGGAAAAATGGGTACTATCTTTTATGTAACCAGTTTGTTTAAATGTGCAATGTAATGCGTGTATTGTGATTTAATTCTCTAAAACTCTAATCCTGAAAAGATCTTCAATGTGTATTCTTGAAATAACTGAAGATTAAGTAATGTTTAAGGCTAGAGCCTTATAGTTGGTATCAGAGGTCATTTTAGATAACTTTAGGAGTTAGAATTATATTAAATGATTATCCAAAAATATTTTTTTATGTTAAAATTGAAATGATATAGAATTTGAAGATTACCATGTTTCTTCATCTATGAAATGTTTGTTCTGAATGGTTTTCCACAGAGGAAATAGGTAAGTAGTGCTAGGAAGCCATACATAAGGAAATTACCTTCTGAATCAACATCATAAGATAGTCGGAATTGTAACTGAACATTTTGTTTCAGTAATGGTGCAGTGGACTGAAGCGTTAAATGGTGGTGGTATCCATGCACGAGATCAGCCAGATCAACCATAGAGGAACATGTTAGTGGTGGAACATTTCATGAGGAAACATCCCACATAATTCAGACGATCATCGGACACTGTGTTAGATGAAGGTAGTATTAAAGCACTGGAGAAGATTTTCGATGTCATGTGGTGTTCATACAATCAAAAGTTTAGTCTTTCTATTTATTGTTTGGAGGGTGTAGCAGATTAGTGGTGGTTGATTGATAAAAATATCATGGATGCTGATGATATTGATGCTCTCGACTAGGATTAATTAAAATGT
The DNA here is from genome assembly GCA_963277665.1 of Viscum album. Taxonomy (NCBI): domain Eukaryota; kingdom Viridiplantae; phylum Streptophyta; class Magnoliopsida; order Santalales; family Viscaceae; genus Viscum; species Viscum album. The sequence goes on along the minus strand of OY728120.1, from coordinate 19,826,169 downwards.
ATGTTTCTTGGGAAGTATTTTCCTAAGGATGTTCGAATTAGTATGGAAAAACAATTCTTGGAATTGAGGCTAGAGGATGACTCAGTGGCTGCTTATGAAGAAACGTTCACTCGATTGGCGAGGTATGCTCCAAATTTTATCTGAGACCTTGATAGTAAAATCAATCGTTTTTACTCAGGATTAAAGAAAAAATATTGAAGGGCTTTAGCTTGTCGTGAGTTCAGTAGTTATGAAAAGCTTGTTCGATGTGCTAGGAAGGTGGAAATGGAGTTTTCCGATGATCATGTGTTCTATAAAAAACAATAGAAGAAGAGACCAAGGTGGCAAGAGAAAGGGAAGAATTCTTCAAAAAGTTCTGATGGTAAGAAAACTAAATTTCTAGTTTGTGATAAATGTGGTAAAATTAATGCTGGGGAATGTCTTCGGAAATATAGAAAGTGCTACTGATGTGGTAAGATGGGACATAAGGCTCGTTATTTCACTGAAAAAGATCAGGGTGAAGGTAAGACCAAATTTGATTTATAGTTAGTGAAATGTTTTATTTGCAATGAGATGGGTCACTATAAAAACGAGTGTCCGAAAAAGAGCTTGAGTGATTGGAATAAGTTAGACTACAATCAGAAAGGGGTGGTGAAATCATTTGAAACTACTTCAGCAGATGTCGGGCCATCAAATGAATTGGTATCAGGTACATTGTTTGGTTTTTCAGATTATGCCAGTGTGTGGTTTGATTCGGGGTCTACACATTAATTCATCTCTGAAAAATTTTCTAGTTAAATTGGAATACCATCTCATGAAATGACTCCTGAACTTGTGTTAAAAACACCTGGGGGAAATGTTGAGGCAAAAAGAATTTATACGAATCTTCTTATACATATCTGTGGAAAGAACCTACTTGCAAACCTTATTGTTTTACCTCTAGTAGAGTTTGATGTTATCCTGGGTATGGTTTGGATCTCTATTTACCATGAAAAAATTGATTGTAGAGATAAAGAAGTTTCTTTTCAGAAAGACTTTCAGTTTTTGTACAAGATTGAACCCTTACTGTTTATAACATATCAAGAGGTCGGGAAACTTGTAAAAGATCGAAATGAATGTTACCTTGAACATATCATTGAAATCAAGGGAAATGTTCAGATTAATGATGTTCCAGTGGTAAATGAGTATCCTTATGTTTTTTCTAATGAGTTTCCTAGAATAATACCAGATTGGGATGTTGAGTTTACTATTGACTTAGTTCCTGATGCTAAGCCAATTTCAAAACCCCCTTATCGAATGGCTCAAGTTGAACTTTTAGTGTTGAAGGAGAGATTTAAAGATTTATTAGAGAAAGGACTCATTCGACCTAGAACATCACCATGGGGTTATCCTGTTTTTTTATTAAAAATAAAGATGGTTCTATGAGAATTTTCATTGATTATAGAGCCTTGAATAACATTACTATTAAGAACAAGTATCCTTTTCCTCATATCGATGATTTATTTGATCAGCTCTAGGGAACTCAGTATTTTTCAAATATTGACCTGAGAACGGGGTACCATCAGTTGAAGGTAAAGGAAGAAGATATTCCAAAGTCCGTGATTCATACAAGATATGGCCATTATGATTTTGTAGTTTTTCCTTTTGGTCTAACCAATGCACCAGCTGTATTCATGGACTTAATGAATAGATTTTTCCATGAGTTCTTGGATAAGATTGTGGTTGTTTTAATTAAGGATATTTTGGTGTTTTCTAAAAGTAAAGAGGGTCATGAAAGACATTTAATGGTTATTTTGCAACCCTTAAAAGAAAAGAAATTGTTTGGGAAATTCAGCATGTGTGAGTTTTAGTTGCAGCAAATTTCCTTCCTTGGTCATATTGTTTCTAAAGATGGAATAACTGTTGATCCTGCAAAAACAAAGGTTGTTGAACAATGGACAAGACCCACAAATGAATATGAGATTTGTAGCTTCCTTGGTTTGGGAGGATATTACAGAAGTATTGTTAGAAATTTTTCATGGTTATCTAGTCCAATGACTAATCTAACTCGGATGGGTGTTAAGATTATCTGGAAAAAATAATGTGATGATTGTTTTCAATAGTTGAAAAGAAGATTGGTGAATGCTACAGTTTTGACATTACATTCCAAGAATGGTGAGTTTTTTATCTACAGTGACAATTCATTGAAAGGACATGGTTTCGTCGTAATGCAGAATGATCAGGTAATTTCTTATTCTTCACGTCAGTTGAAAACTCATGAGGTATATTACCCTACACATGATTTAGAGTTATCTATTGTTGTTGTAATTTTAAAAATTTGGAGGCATCATTTATATAGAGTAATGTGTGAAATATATACTGATCACAAAATTTTATAGTATATATTCACATAGAAAGAATTGAACATTAGACAGAAGAGATGGCTAAAATTAATCAACCATTATGATTGTACAATTCATTACCATTCGGGAAAAGTAAATAAAGTGGCGGATGCTTTGAGTCGAAAAAGTAATGATTCATTTACAATGTTGCGTTTAGAACGTGATACTTTGGGTAAGGACTTGATGAAATTTGGCATATAAGTGGTTAGTGCAGGATGTCCTTCTATTTTGTTTCAGGTATCAGTGAAATCTTCTCTACCCGACAGAATTAATCAAACACAAAATCAAGACAGATAGTTGTAGAGAAATGTAGAGATGGTTCAGAACGGTATGATTCCTGAATTCCAGATTGATAATTATTGTGTTTTGAGGTTTGGGAAGATATTGTGTGTTCCTTGTGATTCACAGTTGAAGAATGAGTTGTTATGTGAGGCTCATAGTTCTCTAGTTTCAGTTCATCCAGGAAGGACTAAGATGTATAGAGATCTTCAGGAGTATTACTGGTGGGACAGAATGAAAAAAGAATATTGCTGATTTTAATGTAAAGTGTTTGACTTGTCAACAGGTTAAAGTAGAGTGGCATTTACTGAAAGTGATGCTTCAACCTTTACCAGTGCCAGAGTGGAAATGGGAGAATATATCCATGGACTTCATTGTGGGATTGCCGAGGACACCTCAAGGTAATAATGCAATCTGGGTTATTGTTGATTTCTTGACTAAATCTCCTCATTTCCTTTCTATACGAGATACTTTTTCCCTAGATCAACTTTCCCGTTTTTATCTTAAAGAGATAGTCATGTTACATGGATTTCCTCTCTCTATATTATCTGACCATGATCTCAGGTTCACTTCTAACTATTGTAAGGGCCTTCATCAGTCGTTGGGTTCTGAATTAAATTTTAGTATAGTTTTTCATCCTCAATCAGATGGGTAGTTAGAACGAACGATTCAGAATTTGGAGGATATGCTACGTGATTACTCTATGGATTATCAGGGAAGTTGGGACCAACATATTTCTTTGGTTGAGTTTTCATATAATAAATGTTTTCATTCCAGTAAACAGATAGCTCCGTTTGAAGCATTATATGGGAAGCGGTGTCAAACTCCAGATTTTTGGGATGAAGTGGGTGAAAGGAAGTCGATGGGACCGGAATTCGTAGAAGATTTGGTAGAAAAAGTTCATATGATACAGAAACACATGAGAACAGCTTAGACCAGGCATAAGAGTTATGCGGATAACTGGAGGAAGGATCTATCTTTTGAGGTAGGTGATCAAGTTTTTCTCAAAATCTCACAATGGAAAATTGTGATGCGATTTAGTAAGAAAGGAATTTTGAGTCCAAGGTTCATTGGAACATATGAAATTCTAGAGAGATTTGGATTAGTTTCATACTGAGTGGCTTTAGCTCCATGCTTATCTCAGGTACATAGTGTTTTTCGTGTTTCAATATTAAGGAATTACATGACCAATCTATCTCATGTTTTGAGCCTAGAGGTAGTTCAGTTGGAAAAGAATCTCTCTTATGAAGAACAACCAGTCCAGATTCTTGACCATAGAGAGCAGGTGTTGCGGAATAAGGTAATTCACCAGGTAAAGGTTTTATGGAAAATCCATATGGTTAAAGAGGCAACATGGGAATCTGAAAATGCTATGAGGGATAAATACCCCCGCTTATTTTGATAAGTGGATAAAATTGTGAGGACACAATTCCAAAAAGGGGGGAAGGATGTATCATCCCAGGTAAAAAAAGAATAATACATTTTAATATTTATTAATATTTGAGAATTAAATATTATTTTTACTTTAATGGGGTTTCTATGTTCGATAGCATTCCTGATACACAACAACGAGTTTCTTTGAAATAATAGGTTTCACACTGGTAATATAATAATATTTTTTTAATAGTAGTTAACACGTAGCTATTGTATTATAGAGAATGAATAGAAATAACTAAAATACGAGTATATATGTTTTTTAAATGTTTTTAAATTTATCCAATAAAAGATAATGGCTTAAAATAAGAAAAGAATTCAATTTTTGGCATAGATATTCTAATATTCACTAAAAGGTCGAACTATCTCCTTTTGATAGCGAACCCTCTTTAAATATAGTTTTGGTCACTCTTATACATTCTATTGGACCAAATAAAACCCTTATTTAGAATCAGGACATCAAAATTTACTTTGTGTAAATTTTTGGTATTTTTTTGATAAATTTCATTTTTTAATGAATAGTGAAAAATGTTGTATTTTAATTCAAAACTACTTTTTAGTCTAATTAATTTATATGATTATATTATATTTTGACTTGGTTTTAAAGTGAAATTAGAATATATTTTTACCATTTAATCCAATGGTGGTCATTGGAATTAATTTCACTTTTAAATTGAACTTAAACTAGTGTCAATCTTTTGATATATATTATTTCATAAAAACATGCTATTTGTTCTAACAGTGGGAATTAATTATTAAATTAATTAATGTAACTTATATGTTTTGATGTTTTTAAAATAGACATCATTTTTGAATTAGGAATATCAAATATATCTTAGGGTGAAGATTTGGTATTTTTCTGAAAAACATCAATTTTGATGAATAGTGAATCAACTAAGTGGTACTTAAAAAAACTGATTTTTCGTTCAAATGAAATTTTACCACCTATCTGTTTTGAATTTCAAAAATCCAACATACATGGTTTTATTAAGAAGTAAAATGTGGTTCAATGGGATTAAAATAATTTTTTGGTGAATAGTAACTTTTAAGTTTTTAATCGCGATTAGAGGTAATTAGTGTAATTTAAGGTAAAAATAATTTTTTAATAATATGAAATGACCTATACACATGTCCTACACTTATTTTTTGTCCCATGGACGACCAATAAAATCCATGGGTCATGTTGGGGACCCCATGGATCCACTTTGTTAGGAAATTGACATTAATAACTTTTTATTTAATGTTAAAGTAAAAATGTCACAAACATTAGTTGTTTTACTAAAACAATTTTTAAATGTGGTTATACAAGACATGTTTTTTACTATAAATATTCATTAGAAAGATAAAAATATTTTCTAAATCATGATATTTTCTTTATAGTTTTTATACATTAAATAAATTAAATTATTTATGACACCATGATGATGCAACGATTAACTCATTATTTAACGATTTAATTAAAATAAAAATATAATGTAAAATTTAAGAACTACACATGTCTAAAACATATTCTATGGGTTTATTTCGAACACGTATGACCTTATCCTATAAGTATAAAATTTTGGTTCCTTTTAAATCAGAAAATCATTTTATAATAAAGTATCCTTTTATAACTTTCCAAGAGTGCCCCTCCTCTCCTCTTATAAAAGGCCCCAACCTCTACCACCTTACCCACACCTATCAAGACATTGGATTGGCCAAACCCTGCCCATTTTGTCTCTCCACATCCCTATATTACTCCTAGAAGCCTCAATTTATGTAGAAGTCTTTCCAAGGAAGCCTTTGACCTCAAATCAAAAAGAGTTACCCGTTTTAAAGGTAGTGTTTTCTCTTGTGTTCTTATGTTTTATTTTGATTCTCCAACCCCCTAAACTCTTTTTTATTCATTTCTTTTGTAAAAACACCAGTATCTTCAATATACTAGGATGTTTTTATGTGATTTATTCAAGCTACACTTACAGACAACTACATATAATTGTAAAATAACATTCCGTTTATGTGGATGGTGAATTTCGGCCTCATGAAACAATAATTGGTCAACACTCATATAACACCTCCAAAGGTGGCCATTAGGATGCCACTATATTTATATATGATATATGATATGTTTATGTTTTACATAAGCTTCTGTATGTTTCATTTATGTCACACCTTTATGGTTTCCATTATGGGTAAACGTGATATCTTCATTTTAGGAAGTGCAAACTACCGCCCCCTCAAAGTGATTTGATTCGTTAATGTCATATGTGGGATGTATAAAGGATGGAGTTAAAGTTATTATATATGATATTATACTGGAATTATAATATAAATTTATATAATTATTATTTCTTTCCATTAAAGTATGAGATAGAAATTAAAGTATCATTCATGCGTACGTACGGCTTACCGTCTCCATGAACAGTGCATTTCATTTCTCATCCCCAAATGTAATGTACTACTATAAGTATATATATATAATGGATATATATGATTTATGTTACATCTAAATGATGAATATAATTCTGGAATTAAAATATACATATCTCTCATTTATTTTTAATTCCATTAATATGACATAGAAATGAAAGTAGCGTTCATGCGTACATACGGCTTACCGTCTCCGTGAACGGTGCATTTCATTTCTTACCTCTAAATGATTAAGTAATATTATAAATTCTTGTATATACTGGATATATATGATATATATTATATCTAAATCATGAATTTAATTTTTTATATAATGGATATTTTACCACATGAACAACTTGTAATTATAAAGAGTTTTTTTTCACTCAAGTAACAATGATCGACAAAACGACAATTATTAACTTAAATAATTACATAATTTTCATAAAATGTTAATAAGTGATATAAAAGGATTAATGAACTTGAAAAAGGTTATTAAGCAAGTAGAAATTAACTCATGTTTATTATTCAGGACATTAATGAACGATCGATTCAAGTCGGACCGGAGGTATAGGACTTCATCTCAATCTCCTTTAATTAAGGCATATTTTGTTTTATACACAACCTTCTTTTATATGGTGTATAAACCCCTTTTACTTTTACGATTATTCGAATGGAATATTTTTTATACAAAGTGTTTTACTGGATGACAAAAAGGGAATTCTTTTGTCATACGTATGCGGTGACAACGACCTCTCTGCCGCCATGACCATTATTTGAGTTTCGGCTTCCTCTACATGCCATACCTTTTTTTAAAGAAAAATAAATACCTTGTTTTACTTTTCTTTTATTTTGGTATTGAAAATGGTTTTCATAATGTATTTATTATATCAATGTGTTGTATTGATATCTTGAGATTGAAATGTGGAAATGATATGTTTTCTTTATGTATGTTTTATGTGATAAGATTATGTTATGGTTCTTGCGCATTATTATGAAGACGTGTGGTTTCGTGATAAACTAAGGGTGGGTGAGCCCGATATAGCTCTCCAATGCATTGGGTAACACAAAGGAGTTAAATTTTAAGGTTCCCCTGATGTGATTTTTGGAATATACCATGATGGGTATTCCAAACGTAACCAAGAGGGTTACTATCTACATAAGAATGTAATGAATGCCTCAAGTTACCTTTATGTCTTATGATTTTTATGATTTATTCATGATTTAATGAGGTATGTTAATGTGCTTCTGTTTTATGAGCAAAGTATGATTTCATACATGGACTAATGTTTTCATTTCATACTTTTATATCCATTACTGAGCTTTTTATGCTCATCCAAGGTTTTTGAAATGTTTTTCACAGTTCATTGGAAAGGTACATGATTTGATGATAGTGTCAATGAAGATTCAAGAAAGAATCCATGTTTTATTTTAAATATGTTTTTCTTGATGGGAAAAATGAGTAATATATTTTATGTAACCACTTTGTTTAAATGTGGATTGTAATGCATGTTTTATGATCTAATTCTCTAAAACTCTAAACCTGAAAAGATCCTCAATGTGTATTCTTGAAATAACTCATGATTAAGTAATTTTTAAGGCATGGGCCTTATAATTTCATAGTTAAATCTTTTAAGATGCTTGTTGGGAATATTCCAATATTTCCAAGAATATACTCGAGATGCCAAGTGCTTCAACATTCATTAAATTATAAATCAGATTTTGTATCCATGGTAATAGATATTTTTGTCAAGATTGCGGCTGATTTCATGAATTTTTTAATTAACTAGGAATCCCACAAAAGATCTTCCATGAAGATGACTAGGAGGTCAAGGAAAATAATAGAGGAAATTATAAATCTTGATGAGTTATAAGAATGTGTCTAGGAGGCATTTGACAGAGAAGATGTGAAGATCTAGGATCTCACAAACAGTTTTGATGAAAAGCTGATTCTGGAACAGAATTCCCAGATGCAAGAAGTAAAATATTTGAATGGGAAGTTGTACTCATTTGATCACAGATGGAAGAGAGAAATATATCTCAGGATTGAGATTGATGATAATATTTTCTAGCAGAAAGAAAACCTTGAAGGTTCAGGCTGATATTCATAAGGCTAAGGAAGAAAAAATCAAAGACTTAGGGAAGAGAATAGAGGATCAGGATCAGATTATCAAATTAGCAGAGGAAGATCAGAAGGAGCTCAAGATGCTAAAAACAATAGTGAAGAAGTTGATTCCCTAGGAAAAGGAAGGATAATGTGGTTCATATCTAATATTTTGTTCTATTCATTCCATTTATAAAATTTTCCAATTTTGTTGAAAGTTTGTGTTTCTCTTCGTATATTTTTCATTGTCTTGTAAAAATGTTTTAGGTACCATATTTTATTTTCCACTACCATTAATTATTTTTGAAAATCACAATGGGGGAGAACGAAAAAATTAATACTAAGTAAAGAAAAAATTTCCGTAAGTGGGAGTTCCTTTAATGGGGATTTCTTATCCCAGAAGATTTCCATATGCAACAAAATGTTGAGTCTCAATACAGAAATCTAGAATATGATCCTTAATCATTCCAAAGCTTAAGGGGGAGTTAGTCCTATTCATATTTTTCCATTTTTTAAGGGAGATAATTTTTTTTCTATGTCCTTATATTCATCTTTGTAAGGATTTTTGTGCATTCCAAAAAGGGGAAGATTTTTGAGTCAATAAGGTTTCCTTGTGACTTTTCAATCCCTTCTTGTTTTGAAAATCACAAACACATTATCTTACAGATACATTAATTTACCATGTGCATCACTTGATAAGGAGAATTCTCCTTCCCCATGTAAATTTATCCTTACCATGTTTTTAATTATTCATATTTTGTTTAAGTATAAAATTCGGTTTCATATCTAAAACCTCATAATCTTATAAATACATAAATATACCGTATTTTATTTTCAGGATTCGAATTCATGTTCAGATTTCTATTAATTCATATTCTGAACTCTTCTAAATTCAGACTATGAGTTCTCAGAATTCATATCCTAATCTCTTATGAGTCCAGACTCCGAATTCTTATGAATTCAGACTCCGAACATTCTAAATTCAGACTCTGAGTTAAAATGAATTCAGACTCAGAACATATTATGTTCAGGCTCCGATTTTTTATGAATTTAGTCTCTAAACGTTCTAAGATCAGGATCTGAATTTTAAAGAATTAAAACTCCAAACATTCCATGTTCAGACTCCAAATTCTAAATAATTCAGACTCCAAACATATAAGTTCAGGTTCCGAATTCTTTTGATTTCAGACTCCGAACATTCAATGTTTTGGTTCTGAATTCTTATGAATTCCGATTCCAAATTTCCTTGAAATTCAGACTTTGGAATTATTTAGAATTCCAGATCTGAATACCTTAGAAAATAGATTCATAATGTCCTTGTATTATAGATACCTAATGTGTTTTTGGTTAGACACCAAACATTCATTTTTCCTTACACTCTGAAAAATGAATTTGGTTAAGTAACTATATTATTGTTTACTCATGTTTTGGTTATAAAATGATGTCATTCATTCAATTTCTAACTAAACATTGTTTGAGTGACACATGTACAGGTCCCTCTGAAATTCAAGAAGAAATATGACCGTTGGAGGAGGGAGCCGACCATTGAAGTTGGCCTATAAATATGATGTCATTTAAACGATCCAAAAATAAGTTGATCAATATAGAAATTGCATGATGAAGAAGTGATTTCTAGTGAGAGAGACTATAATGCATTGTGTGTACTTAACTTCTTGTTCATAATTGATTCATGTGACTCTAAATGATCGTGAGTACATTCGAGGACTTCCAGGGATAGGAAGACGGAGGTGCCGACTACCTTAAAGTTCGAGGACTTCCTTGCTAAGGAAGAAAGAGGTGTCGACTACCTATAAGTTGAGGGATATCGGAGATATCAAGACAAACATCGATCTTCGTATCTACGGGTTGACCCTATTGTGGGTAAGGCATACTTTCATGAACGTATAAATCAAGGGATCTTTATCCATGGTTGTTGGAAACCCTTCTCTTTGGGTTATATTATTTACTACTTATTAATGTTTTGTTTCATGTTTACAACTTCATTTTAGTTTTTGAGGAAAGAATAACTATCTTATATGTTCTTATACTTGTATACTCTGATTTAGTGAGGTAATATACTCATTAAGGTAGAATCATTATCTTTATCATCTTTTGTTAAGTTTCATTTCTGGAACCAGCTTTCCCAAATTACATTCTTGGAATCACATTTATGGAATGAAATATGTTTGTAGAACTAGATGTTTTTTGAATTTACCTTTTATAACTTTGTTAAACATCGCTATAATTAAAATATCCAAAGGAATTTTTTTAAAGGGTACAATTCACCCCCCCCCCACCTCTTTTATATTGATCATATATATAATTAGATACTAAAATCAGTATATTTATTCATTTAGATCCTGTAGGATGGTATGAAGATAAATATTTCTTAGTTTTCATCCTATTTCATGGTTTATTAGTAAGTTAAGGGTGTGAGAAGAAAATCTAAGTGGGTGTTATAACCATTTACCATACTATAATGGTAATGGGAAATCATCACCATGGATGTTGTTATTAGACTGCCCAAAATATCAAAAGGGAATAATGTTAAATGGGTTGTAGTCGATTTCCTTTTGATGTTAGAATAATTAATCACCAATAGATAAGATTTATCTCTAGATCATATTTCTATTATTTATATTAAGTATGTCATATGTTTTCATGGAGTATCACATTTTATTGTATCTTATTAGGGTATGTGGTTTACTACAATGTTCTGGTGATGTCTTCAGTGAGTCCTATATAGAGAGTTTTATTTTAATACATCATATCAAACATAGATAGTTAATCAATTGGATATAAATATTTCCACCCTATATAATAACATGAAACTTTCTTCTATGTATTTCAAAGGTTATTAGGATCAACACATTCCACTAGTTGAGTTTTCTTATAGAAATTTCATTAACTCGAGCATTTAGATAAACCCCTAAGAATATTTATTTGGAAAGAAGTAGAGAACTCCAACATGATAAGATTATATTAAATAAATAAATCTATTAGGACCTAATATAGCTGATGAAATTAAATATAAGGTTAGATCCATTCAATATCACATCATTATATCTACAAGATGGAAAAAATATTATACTAACATTCATCGGAATTGATTTAAATTTGAATATGTTAATAGTTTTTTTCTTAGAATTTAATCATGGATGATGGTTATTAGATAAAAAATAAGTGAAATATGAACCCTTGGTATATTATCCCATTAAATATTCTTAATTATGAATGGGTTGTAACATGTCGCTTGGTGCTTATGACATACCTCTCTCAAGTCCATGATGTGTTCTATGTATCTCTCTTCAATAAATACATTCATAATAAATCACATATACAACACTCAAATTTCATACCACTATAATTTTATATTTAAATGATTTATAAATGATATAAATCATGGATCATAGAGATAAAGTACTACAGAACAAGACTACTCAACAGGTGAATATTGTCATGAGAAGTCACAAATTTGAAGAATCTACATGGGAACTTGATGATGTAATGAAATCAAGATATCCTCATTTTATTGTATCGATTTGATGATTATTGAGGGGAAAAAATATTAATTGTGTTATAATGAAACAACATAATATTTTATGATGTATTTTTCCCCCAAAAGATGAATTTCTTAGATAACTTTTATTACAAGTAATACCGAGTTTAAATGAACCATGTTATACTATTAAAATTTTATTATTTAAAGTAATAGTTATTTCTTATCTACTGGAATTGTGAGTGTGAATATGAATAAATAAATAATTAATACAACATGGTTTAAATATGAATAAATTTTATTCATTTTCAATCGATTTATTATATATGAAAATGAAAATCATTTGAAAGTAAAAGAGATACTTTCTGAAAACTATTTTTATGCATGAAATTCACTTTTTTATTAATAAATTAAATTATTCACTATTGATGAATTATTATAATGAAATATATATATTATATTTAATCAAATGTTTTAATATCCATAAAATATTTTTATTGGCATGGTATAAGAATAAACCATGTTTTATTCATAAAAGTGCATTTTCCTAAAAATTAGTTTCTTTCACGTATTGTACACTAATAATAAAATTAGCTTCAAATAATAATAAAAATTAAATTTGAAAAATTGGTTACTAAATTTTAAATATGGAAGATCAAAGTTTATAAATAAATCTCCGTAATATTTGTTCAATATGAATAGTAACCATTGTAATGTTGACCACATCAATAAAGATTAAATCTTGATCATATAGATTTAAACTAAGTGATAACATTGTAATTATTCATCTTATTTATAAAATGATGAATGGATTTCAACCCTTATAACATTATTTTCTAAATTTATTTATCTGATTAACACATTTTCAATTGAAATTAATTTTTTAATATTTAAATCAAAGAAATTTAAAATGTGTCACTCTCTTACTTATAAATATATTTTATATATTAACATAAGAAAAAAATAGTTATGAATGAATATATATAGTATTTTATAGATTAATGAAATAATTTTCCTTATATAATTTTATTTTTTATTTTTAGTAAGTATATAATGACCTTAAATTATTATTCATCAATATTTTATTATTTCTCCAATTACTGAACCATATAATAAATTATTTAAAAAATATTACATTCAATATAATATGAGTGACTCAAAGAGTTCGATTTTTTTATAAATATGAAATATTATTTTTATGTTAATTATTAATATAAAATTTTAGAAATTTAATTTATGTAATTTAAATTAAATTAAATGAATTATGTCAAAAATTTACATTAATGATATTTTAGCAAAATATTATTTTATTAAATAACATAATATTTATAAAATGGGACATTGGTTACAATATATGGTGAAATATGTCAAAACTTATCTATTAATAGGTCATTTGGAGAAATTTTTAATGAGAATGGATTTATTATAATTCATTCTCTTTTAAAATTCCATTTGTGTCCACTCCATTCCTTATAAAAGGACACCCCTCCTTTATCTTCTTCACAGAACATTGATCTTTATAGCTGAACCAAACTCTGTAAAGTTCCCTTATACACTCTCCTATCTACATTATATTGGTTCTGTTATTCCAAAATGTCTAACGCACCTCCAATGTAAATATTCTTAATATTTAAGAAACAAAATGAAAAAAGAGATCCCTTAAAAATATATCTAAAATAGTTATTTCAATGGAGAGGGAATCACCTTAATCGATCAATTTTTTTATTTATTCTTTTATATCATTTAAATACATTATATAATTCACAAAATAATAAATTATGCATCTTAAATATACCTTAAATTTATTATTTTTATGAAACCAGCTTTATTCACCCTCTTACCATCAAATGGGAAGTGAAAATATTGCTCGAGTGTACATATGGATTACAATTTTCACGTAGTTTTACAATTCAATTCTCATCACCATATTTTATGTATTTGTATTATGATGGGTTTAATATATATATATATATATAAAACTAATTATTATGAGATTATTATACTTCTAGACTGAAAATATCATATCTACCTTCTTACCTTCAAAACCCTTGTAAATCGATATTATCGATCATGCGTACATGCGGATTACCACCTCCATTTAACGATTTTATTTTTTTCATTTATTTATTATTTGGGTGATAATATTGATATATTTAAGGAATATATATACTAAATATAATATATTAATATATATTTAATGGTTATCAATTATTTATTTTTCTTTCATTCCATCCTTCATAAAATGAAAATAGTGTTCATGTGTATGTATGGTCTTCCATATCCAAGAAAGATATAATATTTTTCTTTGAATATCAATATGTATGACTCAAAATACATGTATATAATGAATATATATGAAATAATAATAATTTATTTTATTATTATATATAAATATAATAAATATAAAATTGATTATATATGAGGTTTGAATTCTTTCAAAGTATGTGGGACCCAGGGTAATGTATTATTGTATCAGTTTTATTTCTTTAGGACACATACCTTATATTTCACTTTTTTATATTGTGTGGTGTAAATAATTCTCATGAATTTATTTTTGATGTTAATTATTATAATTATGTGAATTTACATATAAATCTAATGGTATTCTTTTCTTGTGGCTTATGATTCAATATTTACCAATATTATAAGGGATTTATCTTCTAAGGTCATTATATATAGGGATTTTTTATGATTAACATTACTATGATAAAATATTATGATCAAGCAATGGAAAATCTAAAAAAATGTTCTATGATGGTTATTTATTAAAAATATATGTTTTCATTTTATTTTCCTCACATTTTATTCTCACAAAGATGGATCTATATTTTTAATGAAAAATAAATTTATTTCTCTATTCATTTATTTTATTCAAAATAAATGTTTTTTAAAAAATGTTTTAAAAAATGTTTCTAATAATATCCTAATATATTTTAATGTAATTTATACCTTTGTTTTATATATTACTAAATGGTTCCAATAAAATATTCATTTCATATTCCCAACAAGGTATATTATTATTTTTTACAAAAGTTTAAAAGAGTGTTTTATTTTAGCATATACTATATGAATAGAATTTCCTATAATCATGACCTCTAAACAATTTTAATATTTTATTAACATAATTGATTTTTATTTTAATATTTTTTTCAATAATATATTCTATATTTTAGACTCTAAAGAATTAATTTTAATAAGGAAATATTATTTTCCTCATAAAATGTTCCAAAGATCTTTCCAAATCATTTTCCAATAAATAGGAAATCATTTGATATTACATAATCCATACTAGGTTAATTATCCAATGATACCACCATTATTCTTTCTTTGGATGTTTTATGATTATCATAAATTTTTTTAATGAAACTCATTCCATTTACATTGTTTATGGTTTAAAAAAATGTTTATGAAACCCATTTCATTTCATGGGTTCTGATATGAGAAATATTTTATGATCTTATAGAACAAAAATATGTTATTTTCAATATGTTATGGATTGGAACTATATATCTATCAAATTAATTGGAAAAATTTTAATGTTCAATGAGCTCAAAATATATATGAGACATTATCTGAAGCTGAAAATAGAGCGCACGTGAGGTTATCCCAATCCCTAAGTAGGTACATGAGTGGTAAGCCCAATAATAACATGTTATGAACGTCTTGGTGTTTATTTTTTACATAAGGTTCCCAATACTTATGAGTATGCCAAAATTTTCGGTTTTAATCCAATTTTGTACTCTTATAGATCACATTATTTTATTCATTTCTGATTAATGTCTTATGAACTTCCATACATTATTTTGTGACTCGTTATTATGTTATAGGATATGAAAAAAATTTATTTAAAATTTTAAGATCATTTTATAATACCTTTATTATCATGTTATGCATATTTCATCATAAATATCTTCCTTGATTAACCTTACTAGGCATTAGGCCTCACCATTATGATGTTTCCTTTTCCCAGGTTATGAATAATTGTATTAGGTATGGTATGTCTAAGAAGGTTTCTAGTTATGAAGAAATAATTGGGAGATGATGTAATTCATTTATATTCCAGTTGTTTTTCTATCCATGTTTCCAAAAGAACTAGTACTATATGATTATTGAATTGATATTATTGATATGTAAAGAATATTAAACTTATAAGGGGATATATTTATTTTTGAAAATTGTGAGTCACTATATATACCATGAAGGTACAAGGGAAAATACATGGATTGGAACACGAGCACAAATATTGAATATAGGCAAGGACCATTACTCATACACATCCAGGTATATTGGGATGGACAGATGTACACAAGCACAAGATAAAGGAATGATGAGTGTTGAACTAACCATTAAATTCCATGTATCCTGAGATAACACATCTTTTATAAGGAGGAATACATGTAGTTTGGGATGATGAGAATTGATCAAACCCAGTATAGGAAAGAAATGCAATTTACACCCATTACACGTTGCTAATTTTTCGTAGACATGTAAAGGCCCTCCGTAACGTCAGTTTAGAATACTATCAAATCAAAATGTTACTACAGTTCATTCTATTGAGGGTAAGAAGTTTCATTAAGACATAGACATAGGATTTTATTCCTCTAAATCAGTTTAGACTCAAATAGATTTTTTTGTGTTCCTTCTCGAGATTGGGTTGGAATCCTATATCATTCATTCTATTTCCCTTTTTTGGGTTTGTTGAACTAGTGTGATCATCTTACATAGGAATATGATCCCCTACATAGAGGGATAATCTAGTAAGAGTCTTAACTGTTCCTCAGGAGAACTCTGTATAATCCTTTATCTTAGTATCCATATCCTTTTTGATTTTCTCTGAACTTATTTTATGATTCTTGATGATCATTATCTCTCATATGACCACCTTCAGTGACAACCAGGTTCATGGTGTGTGTTCTCCTGGAAGAGATTTACCATAAATTCATAAGACGAATCGTGTGGCTGGTGGTATGGTTGAGACTTCTTTTAGAATTTTTTTTTCTATTATGATTGTATATGCGTTTTCTTATTATTATGTCTCATATCCTAATTGACATGTCATGAAATTATGAGATGACTAGTATCGTTGATACTTTATGTTTGGTGATTTTGGTGTGTCCAATTATGTATTTTTATACGCAGTAATTCATGGTATATTCAAACACATTTCATGTCTTGTGTAGATGATAGAGGCTTTAATGGAGTCATATTAGGATTAGGAGAGGTGTAATCCTATTGACCTAGATAGACCATGTTTCATGCCATGTTTTACATTTACAGTACTCCCCTCCTTCTGATAAGGTTAGAATATTTTTATAAGCTGTTGCTTGATTATATTTGGACCATTATTTTTTCCACTAATTTATCATACTATTTTGTGGAATAGATGTTATTCATGAATTATTGTATCAATTGTGCTTTTATCTTTCAACATGGTGTTGAAGGTTTGGTGATGGGTTTTTGTGTGCACATGTACATTAGGATAATGCCTCTCATGTTTATGATATACCTACTCATAACTATTGGAAATCCCTTGGACAATTAGAGGCATGCATGGGGTATAAAAATATACATTTCTCAAAACAATCATTCCCCTACTTTTATGGTCACGATGGAGTGTTATCAGATAAATTCTTCTTAGAAATTGATTTTCGAGGTTGTTTATGTAACAACCCAAGCTTCCACGGTACGTTTCCCTTCGAATAATGCAATGGCGTGCATTGTACACAACTTCGAGATTCTAACACACCACAACCAATCAAACTATCTGTTATGAATAGTAATACCTACTTTTTGAAATTTTATAAATTCTATCTCTCAAAATGGACTTCATTTTTGGATTAGGAATATCAAATTTATCCTAGGGTGAAATTTTGGAACCTTTCAGATAACACTTATATTTAGATAAATAGTGAAAATTACTAAATTTTAATTAAAAACAACTTTTTGAATCAATATAATTTATAGTGATAAATTATATTATTCAGTGATTTTAATGTATAATTAGAATATATTTTTATGATTTTATCCAATGGTGTTCATTAGAATTTATTTCACTTTGAAATTGGACCTAATGAATTGTCAATCTTTTGATATATATTGTTTCTTAAAAACGCGCTATTTGTTGTGACAGAGGGAATTAATTATAAAATTAATTAATGAAACTTATATGTTTATAATATTGTAAAATAGACATCATTTTTGAATTTGGAATAACATTTATATCTTAGAGTGAAATTTTGGCATTGTTCTGAAAAAGTTCAAATTTTGATGAATAGTGAAACTACTAAGTGGTAGTTAAAAAAACTGAATTTTTCATAAAACATAATTTTACCACTTCTGTGAATGGAATTTTGAAAATCCAAGAGACATGGTTAATATCGAGAAGTATAATTTTGTTCAATGAGATGAAAATAATTTTTTGTGAATAATAATTTTTTACTTTTATTTACCACGGTTAAAAGTAAATAGGGTAATTAAGGGTAAAAATGATATTAATATTACCCTAAAACATGTCCTAATTATTTTAGACAATTGTATCTCTACCAAAAACAACCTTAGTAATAAAATATTTTCATTTATGTCCACTTGGATTAGATTACGACATTTATTATTATTTAATTCAAAGAAGAGTTAAAAGAGTTAAAATCAAAGTTTACTTACTAAAACATTTTTAATATATTGTTATACATAAGATAAATTTGATTTTAAATATTAATTATAACTCTAATAAGATTTCCTACATAATTATATTTTATTTATAATTTTTAAACATTAAATAATTTAATATATTTTTGACACAATTATGACACAGTAATTACCATAATAGTGAAATATTAAATTAATTGATATTATAAATACCCAAATAAATATAATTTAATACTTTTAATGAATTACACTAATTTTATAGGATACTATGACATATTAGGATTTCTTTAATTAACTTTTTTCTAAGTAATCATTATTTTATGAGTTTCACAAAAATCAACTATTGAATAGTGTCAAAATTGACATAAAAGAGTTTTTAAAACAAATATTATATTATTAATTGATATTAAATTTATAAAAATCTACGTTTCGTCCAAGAGACTTATATAATGATATTTATATCATTAATGGACCACTTGGGTGTCTTTCTGATGTATATAGTATGTTTATTAACTATATAATATAAAATTACAAAGTGACGTGGTAAATGTCAAACTAATTAACTAAGAGTTAAAACTAAAAGATATGGTTAATATAGTAACCCAAACCTGTATAAATTCAGTTGTTTTAATGTTTTTCGACCTATCCCTACCTAAAACTTTTAATAGTTAACTTTTGAGCTATTAGAAACCGAATATTAATTTATTATAAATTAATATTTCTAGGTTTTCTAAAGGTGTCCGTCACCCCTCCTATAAAAGGGAACTCTTACTTATCATTTTTTCACACATTTCAAGAATTTTGGTTCATACAAAACATGCCCAAATACTCTCTAAGCTTCCCTCACTACAACCTAGAGGTCTTATTTTGATCAGAAAGCCAACCTACGGAGCCCTTTTGATCAAATCAAAAGGAAGAACCCGAAGAAGAGGTAATATTTTCACAACCCCTTTTCAAGTTCCTTTTTTCTTCCACATCTTCTTTATTTGTTATTACCATTCTAAAATAATAACTCCAGTATCTTATATAGAATTTGATGTTATTATAAATGTGGTACAACCATATTTAGTATTCTATCCACCCTTTGAATAACATGTCACCATATGTGCGTACGTACGACTTACCGTCTCCAGATCGTGTTGTAATTGTTATGAATTATATTATTATTTGGGTTGGTATAATAATGATGTTTAACTCATATAAATAATAAATATAACATGATAATGATTTTGTATATATGATATACCATCCAATTATATATTATTTTAATATCAAAAGAATCATATTATCGCTGGTGTGTACGTACGGACTACCGTCTCCACGAACGTGATGAGATTCATTCTCCATCATATCCATTCAAGTATAATTATCATTTTATGATTTAAAAATAATTTTAAATAACTTTATATCATTCTAGATAGGAATATGATACATCCTATCCATGAAAAACATGTCTTTTGTAACAAAACATATAAAAGAAAACGAGTAAGCTAACACCCGAAATGATGATAATTCTAAGATATTATTAACAATGCAATGTTAAAAGATCATATATGATATCATATTAATGAATATGAATCATGAATAATTTTATAACAATTATTTCAACACTATACAGGAGGTTAACCTACCCCCAACCAAGGAAAAGTACATGGTAAGTGGTTTCTGATACAATACAATCTTCCATATTGTATCGAATGAGTTATGTTTGACTGTGGATGTGATATTTTTATACCATTCATAGTTTGTGGTTAATGTATTGACATTTCGTATGCTAGTTTTAATACGAAATTTTATGTTATTTTTAAACCTGTTCATATGAGGAATGCATTGGACTTAATAAGTGACGGGTGGGGCCCGCTATATCTCCTCGATGCATCGGTAGGTCTCATGAGACAAACTAGTGTCTTGGCACAACGCCTTGGCAAAATATTATTTGTAGTCATGGAACGAGGCCTTGGCTATGTGGTTATGATATTCTGGCATTATGAATTCCATCATTATGAAAGTGGTTAATGATATTACATGTGATTATTCGATTAGGAGAATATCCATGTGAATAAGTAAATGGCATTACTTCATTTTACTTTTGACATACTATGTTGAAGTTCAAGTTTAAAAGGATTTTGTTTTATTTTTACATTGCATTAAATGTTTATGCTCATTTTTGAATGTTTCCGCTATATTGGTATCCTTACTGGGCATTTGAGCTCACCCCTTTTCTATGTTTTATTTTTCCCAGGAATTGAAGAAGTAAATTATCAATGACCTGCATGGATATTATGTGGGGATATGAGTGTGGAATATGGAGAAAATATGTTGTTGTTCTAGTTTTCCACTTTATGTTGTAATGTAAAACTTTATGAATATATCTAGTGTTTCCTAGGATACTAAACCAATCAGTCTTTTGAGATTTTATCTTTCTTGTGATCATGACAATGTTATGTAATAATGCATCGACTCTAGGTAACTGGGGTCGGGGCGTTACAGATGGTATCAGAGATAGTTTAGTACAAGCCTTAGAAGCTAGATTTAGATAAACTCTGATCAGAGCACATAGACCTAAGATGAACGTTGAGGATTAGTATAGAAGAACTTCCTAGAATTTTGGTATTGTAGCGATTTTGTGAGTTTTCCGAGCAATACATCCATGTCTGGATACGAGCAGGTAGAGGCGGCTCTGGCACAGATTTACCTAGGGGTAAAACCCGAAAACACCGCATTGAGCTAGACTCAAACAAGAACTGGTTCACGACAATGGGCCTTGTTGCACTCTTGGTTACAACACTCCTGGGGGATATGCTTAAGATAATTTACATTTTCTTTACAAACCGATGTAAAGTATTATATATATAAGATGAGATTAAATGACCTTGGTTAATCCTAATGTGTTTCAAATTGATAATATGATGACATGTTAATCTATAAATGATTGTATGACTACTATTACTAACACAATGTTTTCTGGTTTTAGTCAATGGCTGGATTCCAAGGAAGTCATAGTGACTTTGAGAATAATGTACATGGTGGGAACGGTGGTAGCAATGAGCAAAAAAATGGAATGTTGATAGGCGTAAAAGATATCGTCTTTATGCCAAATCAATTTTCCAAAAATATGATCAACAATATATATATTAACCAATTACCGGACTCAACAAAGAAGAGAATGGTGATGAATGATAATAGCTCCATTAGTGGAGATCATGGAGAAAGAAATCCTCAATTTCCATTATGCAGGAAATGTGGAAAGAGACACCCAGGAAAGTGTCTCACTGGGACAATGAAATGCTTTAAGTGCAGGAATGAAGGACATAAAGTGAAGAATTGCCAAAGAAAAATGAAGAGTACTATGGAAGAAGACAAAAATGGTCCAAAGAATCCATTTATATTCATTTTCCGTAAATGTAGGGGACCTGACCATTACCAGAGTGAATGTCCTATTCTATTTGATATTTTCTTGGTCAGAGAAGATGCTATGTGGAAATAAATGGTTGGATAAATGTTTAAAAATTATTAGTGATCCTATTTGAAGGGATTACTTTGGAATAATTTTCTCCTGTATTTGTAACCCTAACGTTTTCCATGTGAGAATGATATTTATGGAAGAATTATCTTTTCTCTTGTAGATATAGTTATAAATAACCATTTTGTTTTATATGATCATTGGGTTTGAGGAAATTAAAAATTATTATAATTTGGGATGAAAATGCAAGGTATGATATTACATTTGTGGTTATTTATGTTATGGTTATTTTGAGGAATTTATCTCATTTTGGTAATGTTATAAAATATTGTTTTTGAAAAAGGACAACACGTAGACCATGTGACAAACCGTCACGTCGTACAAAGCTGTGGGAATCAAACCCACAACCAAAGTGCAATTGGGATTTATCATCTACCACTGGACTACGTGAAGTCCCTGGTTAGTGTGACTGTTATTTTTAGTTAAATGATTTTATTGATCAATAATAATTTGATATGGGATCATATGACTTATCAAATGAATACCCTTAGTATAGGAAAATGATTTGGTGATTATGTGATAAATGTTATTTTGGAAGTTGTTTGCTTTGTTGATAACACTATATGCCAATGGAAAATAGAGTAGTATGGGATTTCATTTGAGGAGTAATGGTGGATTTTTATCTATAATTTTATGGTGGATTTATAATGATTTGGGTTATTTATGGAAATGATTAGGTTAATTACTTTAAAGTATGTGAAATTAGGAGTAATTAATGTCATTTGGAAATAAAATTTAACGTGGAAGACTACATTATTAATAAGTTTTGGTTTTCAATATTAGTTTTGATTATATTAAAGGATTCTAAGGACAATTGATTATTGAATGGTATTTATTTAACTTTTGGGTATTGTTGGTTTAATATTTGAAATTAAGATTAGTGTTTATTTATATCAAGGAATATCTTTTTGGGGGTTCATTAGATCTTTTACTAACCATTTTGGTTTTTATTAATCTCTAAATACAATGTAAATATATAGTTCATACTACATGGATCATTTGATTCTATAGAAATTTATTCTATCTCTTCCAGTGTGACCAAGTCTTCTTGAATACTCATCATTAAAAAAATGATTTAGTGGTGGAAATTTATTAATGAATAAC
Source organism: Viscum album (assembly GCA_963277665.1). NCBI lineage: Eukaryota > Viridiplantae > Streptophyta > Magnoliopsida > Santalales > Viscaceae > Viscum > Viscum album. Next base: position 19,802,833 of record OY728120.1, on the reverse strand, counting down.
ACTCTACTTAAAATATAAGTATATATCTTTATATTCTTAGTCAATATCATAAATATATTCCTCATCCTTATATATTGTAACTTAAAAAAATGTTGTCCGTTTACTTTCCTACTAGGAGACTAATGGCCGTTTGTCCCAATACAAGTTTGTGGTTTTCTTATTGTTAACTTTCTCCTGATCATGATTTCTATCCCTCTCCATCCGTACTTGACACATAGTTTATCATCTGTATCCATGTTTTCCTACATGGAATCCGATTATGGGTTATATTGGTTGACCTTTATACCTCTCTTTATTTCTTTTAAAGTGATAGTTTTATTGACTCTTTTTCCAATGTGGGACTTTCCATTATATTCCCACGAACGATTTTAAAAATTGTGATGATGCAATTTTTTGAAAGAGGGGAGAATGTAACACCCCAAGTTTCCATGGTACGTTTGCCTTCGAATAATGCAATGGCGTGCACTGTACGCAACTTCGAGATTCTAACACACCACAACCAATCAAAATAGCTGTTATGAATAGTAATATCTAATTTTTGAAATTTTATAAATTCTATCTCTCAAAATGGACTTCATTTTTGGATTAGGATTATCGATTTTATCCTAGGGTGAAATTTTGGAACTTTTCGGATAACACTTATATTTTGATGAATAGTGAAAATTACTAAATTTTAATTAAAAACAACTTTTTGAATCAAAATAATTTATAGTGATAAATTATATTATTGAGTGGTTTTAATGTATAATTAGAATATATTTTTATGATTTTATCCAATGGTGTTCATTAGAATTAATTTCACTTTGAAATTGGACCTAAAGAATTGTCAATCTTTTGATATATATTGTTTCTTAAAAACACGCTATTTGTTGTGACAGCGGGAATTAATTATAAAATTAATTAATGCAACTTATATGTTTAGAATTTTGTAAAATAGAAATCATTTTTGAATTTGGAATATCATTTATATCTTATGGTGAAATTTTGACATTGTTCTGAAAAACATCAATTTTTGATAAATAGTGAAACTACAAAGTGGTAGTTAAAAAAAACTGAATTTTTCATAAAACATAATTTTACCGCTTCTGTGAATGGAATATCGAATATCCGAGAGAAAAGGTTAATATCAAGAAGTAAAATTTGGTTCAATGAGATGAAAATAATTTTTGGTGAATAGTAACTTTTTAATTTTATTTACCACGGTTAAAAGTAAATAGGGTAATTAAGGGTAAAAATGATATTAATATTACCCTAAAACATGTTCTAATTCTGTTGGAAAAGTTTATCTCGACCAAAAACAACCTTAGGAATAAAATATTTTCATTTAGGTCCACTTGGATTAGATTAGGACATTTATTATTATTTAATTAAAAGAATAGTTAAAAGAGTTAAAATCAAAGTTTATTTACTAAAAATTTGTAATATTGGTTTATACAAAAGATAAATTCGATAGTAAATATTAATTAGAAAGATAATACGATTTCCTACATAATTATATTTTATTTATAATTTTTAAACATTAAATAATTTAATATATTTATGACACAATGATTATGTAGTAATTACAATAATAGTGAAAAATTAAAATAATTGATATTATAAATACCCAAATAAATATAATTTAAGACATTTAATGAATTAAACTAATTTTATAGGATAATATGACATATTAGGATTGATTTAATTAAAATTTTTCGAAGTAATCGTTCTGTTATGAGTTTCACAAAAATCAACTATTGAATAGTGTCAAAATTGACATAAAAGTGTTTTTAAAACAAATATTATATTATTAATTGATATTAAATTTCTAAAAATCTAAGGATCGGCCAAGAGACTTATATCATGTTAGGTATATCATTAATGGACCACATGGGGGTCTTTTGGATGTTTATAGTAAGTTTATTACCTATATAATATAAAAATACAAAGTGACGTTGTAAATGTCAAACTAATTAACTAAGAGTTAAAACTAAATGATAAGGTTAATATAGTAACCCAAACCGTTATAAATTATATTGGATGAATGTTTTTCGACCTATCCCCACATTAACCATTTAATAATTAACTTTGGAGCTATTTGAAACCGAATATTAATTTATTATAAATTAATATTTCTAGCTTTTCCAAAGGTGCCCCTCACCCCTCTTAAAAAAGGGAACTCTTACTTATCATTTCTTCAGACCTTCAAAGCCTTTTGGTTAGGCCAAAACCTCCCCAAATACTCTCTCAACTTCCCTCACTACAACCTAGAGGTATTTGTTTGATCAGAAAGCCAACCTATGGAGCCCTTTTGATCAAATCAAAAGGAAGAACCCGAAGAAGAGGTAATGTTTTTACCGCCCCTTTTCAAGTTCATTTCTTCTTCCACTTCTTCTTTCTTTGTTATTACCATTATAAAATAATAACTCTAGTATCATATATATAATGTGATGTTATTATAATTATGGTACATCCATATTCAGTATTCTATCCACCCTTTGAATAACATGTCACCATACGCGTGTACGTACGGCTTACCGTCTCCACGTCGTGGTATAATTGTTATTCATTATATTATTATTTGGGTGGGTATAATAATGATGTGTAACTCATATAAATAATAAATATAACATGATAATGATTATTTATATATGATAAACCATCCAATTATATATTATTTTAATATCAAATGAATGATATTGTCGCTCGTGCGTACGTACGGACTACCGTCTCCACGAATGCGATGAGATTCATTCTCCATCATATCCATTCAAGTATAATTATCATTTGATTATTTAAAAATAATGTATAAGAACTTTATATAATTCTGTATATGAATATGATACAACCTATCCATGACAAACATGTCTTATGTAACAAAACATATAAAAGAAAAAGATTAAGCTAACACCCGAAACGACGATAATTCTAAGATATTATTAACAAAGCATTGTTAAAAGATCATATATGATATCATATTAATGTATATGATTAATGAATTATTTAATAACAATTATTTCAACATTATACATGAGGTTAACCTACCCCCAACCAAGGAAAAGTACAAGGTAAGGGGTTTCTTATCTCACTTTTAATTCCGTGAGAATTCCATTGTTCACCAATAATTTATTTCATGTGGTGTGTGTACTACCCATGTTTGTATTCATTATGTAATATAATTTAATTCATCTATATTGACATCATCATTGTAGGATCCTTCTTTCATGGATGTATGTTTTGTATGTTACCAAATCAATAATGGAATTTGAAATTTCAATTTCCACTCATTTGGCTTTATGCATACTTCATTAATTATTTTACTCCAAGATTATGTGTGGAATCACTATTCATTTGATTATGTCTTTCTGTGGATATACATTTTATACACATAATCACTCCATTGATAAATTCTCATGTCATCGATATGAACTTGATATGAGAAATTTTTACTCAATCTCAATTTGTTGAGATAAACATCCAATTCATTAGTTTCGTTTTTACTAGAATATGTGTGAATGTCACTTGATTGTTTTACACTGAATATCCAATCATATTTAGTGTATTTATATTTGTCACACATAATTATGTAGTTGATTTATCCTTAACCTAAGGATACGGCTTTTATGAGAGATTTCATCTCAATTTACATTCCATTGAGACTTCTTTGTTGTTATACACCAAATCACTTTTATGTGTTGTATATAATGTACTTTGACATAGTATATCATGAATCCCTTTATTCTCATGATATTACAAAGTTTTTATTACCTCAATTATTTGTATTCAATTGTCTCTCTTTGGGTATGAAACTCAAACTAAAATACCATTTTTAAATGTTTTAAAGACCTATTCTTCTAAATCTTGCTCATTAATGTCCATGTTTTAAAAAATGGTTTTAAGGATTTATTTATATGGACATTAAAGTTTTAAAATTAAAACTCCTTTTGATAGTTTCAAAGTGTTATGGGACCCATTCATTCAAAAATCAATTTTTAAACAGCTTCATGACAAATAGTGTGACTTTTAAATGATTTCAAGAAAAAGAGGGATATTTCTCCCAAATAGTTTTGATGATTATTTTCATCTAAGTCAACATCCTTAATTATTTTTGATTGAGGTTAATGTGATACAATGCAATCTTCCATATTGTATCGAATGAGTTATGATTGACTGTGGATGTGCTATTTTTATACCATTCATGGTTTATGGTTAATGTATTGACATTTCGTATGCTAGTTTTAATACGAATGTTTATGTTATGTTTAAACCTTTTCATCTGAGGAATGCATTGGAATTAATAAGTGATAGGTGGAGCCTGATATAGCTCATCGATGCATCGGTAGGTCTCATTAGACAAACTAGTGTCTTGGCACAAGGCCTTGGAAACATCTTATTTGTAGTCTTGGCACGAGGCCTTGGCTATGTGGTTATGATAGTCTGGCATTATGCATTCCATCATTATGAATGTGGTTATTGATATTTCATGTGATTATTCTATTAGTAGAATATCCATGTGAATAAGTAAATGGCATTAAATCATTTTACTTTTTCCATACTATGTTGAAGTTCAAGTTTAAAAGGCTTTTGTTTTAGTTATACATTGCCTTAAATGTTTATGCTTATTTTTGAAAGTTTCCGCTATATTGTTATACTTACTGGGCATTTGATCTCACCCCTTTTCTATGTTTTATTTTTCCTAGGAAGTGAAGAAGTAAATTATGAATGACCTGCAGGGATATTATGTAGGTATATGAGTGTAGAATATGGAGAAAATATGTTGTTGTAGTAGTTTTCCACTTTATGATGTAAGGTAAAACTTTATGAATATATCTAGTGATTCCAAGGCTATTAAGCCAATCCGTCTTTCAAGATTTTACCTTTCTTGTGATCATTCCAATGTTATGTAATAATTCACCGACTCTATTTAACTGGGGTCAGGTCGTTACAGTTTATAAGTGATATTTAGATTTATAAAAACAATGTTATAGTGTTTTGATTTCAAATTTTATGTTATAAAATATTGTGTTGGTGTTATGGTAAACATGTACATTCACATGTAATCTAATAACATACTTTTGGTCTCAATACATATAGGAACTAGTTATAGGGAAAACATTAGTACATGCATCAAAAAGGAATGAGTTGTGGTTTCCATATTTGTCTTGAGTTAGCTCCCTAGAAATAGACTTGGACCATGGTATGTATTGAATTTATATTGGATTTATCTATGATTATAGTTATCTAGGATTCCAAAGATAGATCATTGGGATTAGACACCTTTTGTTGAGGCTTCAGTGTGGTGATCTGCAAAGGATGTGATTCCTCCAGGTAGTTTTCCAGTTTTTTCACCACCCATTGAACAACATGTTTTACCAAAGTACTAAGAAAGGATGTGGGTAGACTGATCACACTCCATGAGTTTCATAGGTAGATTACTCCCCTGTTTTATGGAAATCCAACCCCCCTAGAAGCTGAGGACTTGTTTGATGTAGTGACCTGTGTTTTTGGTCTGGTAAGAACACCTCCCAATTAGATGGAGTTCCTAGCGGGTGTCTTCTTGGAGGCTCTGCATGATAATGCAGGAGTTTAGATACTGAGTCTCATGATGATATGGATCTCTCACGGAATTGTTTTTATATAATCTTTATATAATAGTTCTACCCCTCAATTTTGTGAGTGGTGCATATATATGAGCTATTGTAGCTTCAGCTGGGCAGTATAACCATGGAAGAGAATGCATCGAGGTTCAATAAGCACTATCAACACTCTCTGGATATGGTTATAGATCTATTTTTCTAAACATGGACCTTAAATAAAGTAATATTATGAAATATCATTGTTGTAGTGATATATATTTGAACTCCCCCCTATATCGAAGTGCTTGAGTGAGCCTTAGTGGTGGATATATTTTTGGGAACGAATACATTGATAGTTAGTTATGGAAATGGAAAAATAATAGACAAGTCTTCAATAAATAGTATTCTCTTGGAGAAAAGGTTAACCAATCATGTTAGATTCCTCAGGATATGATCCCATTATAGAGGTTCTATGGTCCATGACTCTCAAGACAGTTCTAGTATGCCAAGATAGTGGTGGTGTGTCTCTTAAAAATTTCAAGGATACCTCACATGGAATTCTCAAACCCATCATATAGATAATAGAGAGATGGTATATAGACCGATAATATAGATAATTTAGTATAATAAGGTATGTTTTCTAGGTGGTGGGAATTATAGATGAGTCGGGAGAGTATTTGAAGGTGGCGGGTGGTTTTACTTCTTTCTACCACCACCTCAAGTTGGTCTGTGTTATGATTAGGGAGATGGGGGACAAAGATGAGGATAGTTGCAGGCCATAGTGGCCAAATCCCTTATTTATCTATATATAATTAGATTTTGGATCAATTTCATATCTAATTTAGTTATAGTACTAATATATATGGGTATGAGACACACTTTTCTTACCGCATCTCTTTATCCAGACATTGTTATTCTAATTGATCTGTTGGCTCATCCCTTTTGCATAAATACTCCAAACAAAGAGAATTCAAAAATTTCATAATTCTATTGATAGTGTCACTTATCTCTTGGGAGATAGATGTTCTTATTTTATCTTTTTATAGTAGTAATGAGGCTTTATTACTTCAACATAGGTATGAATTTTCTATCCAAAGTTCATTCCTAGATTAACCATTTCATGAATAGGATATGGGATGTGCACATTGATGAAATAATTATTCCTTAGTGAGAAAAAAGGAATCCTAGGCAGATTAGAATGTGATCATATATAGAAGAATCCAATTTATTACTCATCATTTGGATAGTATTATCCTTGGAGTAGTACATTCTATGGGATTTCAACTTCCTATATTAGTGGAGGAGTATGGGGACATATTTTATGAGGATGTTTTAGGCTTGTATTCCAATAGAGATATAGAATTATGCATATAATTTCACCCAGCTATAACCCCAATATCTACAATAGTATATTTTAAGGCTCTTAGAAATTTTTGTGAGCTAAAAATACATTTAGTGTACGTGTAGATGAAAGGATTTTTCAGACCTAGTGATTCCCATAGGGATTCGCCAATGTTATTCTGCAATAATGTAGAAGGGATCATAAGGCTTTGTATGGATTACCATCTACTGAACCAGATTTCAATAAGTAATATGTATAAAATAGTGAAGATCTACATCCTCTTTGATCATTTGAGACCGGTGATATGGTTCTGAAATATTGACCTCAGATTTAGTTATCACTACATCTGAGTATGAGATGAGGATATACTAATGATAGCATTCAAATGTCTAAGTGGTAATTATGAGTACATAGTGATTCCTTTTGGAATGAAAAAAACCACAGTGGTGTTAATTGGTCTCGAAAACTATATCTTCAATCCTTTATTAGAACATTTTGTGGTGGTATTCGTCGTTTACATTCTAGTATACTAGAGTTATAAGGAGGAGCATGTGGGACACTTTATGATTGTCCTTAACCAACTCCTCGTGCACCAGTATTATGGGATACTCTCAAAGTGTCAATTATGTATTCAAGATGTCAAATTTAGGGGAAATTTCATTTGAATAATGTCTGTAGTATTGGACCCAATGAAGGATGAGGTAGTGTTTGCATTGTAGCCACCCAATAGTGTAATGCTGATGTAAAGAATTATTGTGATGGAAGGTTAATCCAAAATATTCACTCCTGACTTATACAAGATAATAGAACCATTGAATGATTTTACCTAGAAGGGGAATCAATTTATGTGTATAGAAATGTTTTAGATGACTTTTCAGGAGTTTCAACAAAATTTGATGAGAACACCCATCATTAAATTTCAGGAGGATGGCATTGAGTACTTAATTTTCTATGATGCCTTTAAGAATTAACATGGTGGCGTTCTGATGAAAAGGTAGGTCATGATTTCCTAGGGTCCCTATCAGTTGATACCTTATGTGCAGAACTATGTGACCCGTGATATAGAGTGAGAAGTAGTGGTCTTTACCATAAATATGCAGTGAATCTACCTTATGGGTGAGAGGTTCATCATCTATCCAAAACCCCAACAATCTGAACTATATCTGCACACTAAAGGTTCTTAACTTGAGAAACATGTTATGTATAGAGTTCATTCATGATTATGACTTTGAGATAGTCAATGATCCCACAAATGTGAATGTGGGGGTATATGCTCTTTGGAGGACATTATGTTCATACTTGTTTACCATGAAATCAAAGTGGTTTTCATGGTTGCAGTTATCCACTATTGAAAAGGATGGAAAAACATCCCTCTAATTGATGATTTTTACCCCACAACTTCTATAGTTTGCAAGAGGTAACAACCATGGTGATATCGACTATGATACATTACATACTCAAATATCCACTATACATACTCCTGATGGATTTTCGGAAGGTGGGGAGCCTTTCATCCATTTTATTGGGAACAGAGTTGTCCTGGTGAAATTGCATGATGAGGTGATAGTGTAATTTCATGCCTCCTCATTATAAGTACATCCAACTATAGAAAATATGTACTAGGACCGTAAGTATTCGATATAGTGTCTGGGGATGATGATGTCTGTAGCATAGTTTGAGTCTCAATGATTCTCATATAAATAGGTAAAGGCTAAGCAGCAGGTTCAAATGGGGTTACCCAAATTACATGATATTCTTGATTTGAAGTGGGATTTTATATCTATGGACATCAAAAAGGGAATACCCTAAATTTCTATAGGACATGATACCATCTAGTTGATTATATAATGACTCTCCAATTAGTTCCATTTCATAGCTTTTCAAAAGTGTAATTCAGTAGAGATATTGGGATACCATTACATATATGAGATAGTTTAGATTCATGAAGTTCTATTGAAAATAATTTCAGAAAGTTAATATCACTTCCTATTAAAATTATACAGATGATTGCATGAGGGCTTTGGGAATCAGTTGTACTTGAAAACATTGATTCACCCCCAGATTGATGGATTGACTGAGCTAACCATTTAGGTTCCAAAAGACATACTTTGGTCTTGAATGGTGTACCTTGGACCAAGATGGTATTATCACCTTCCCTTGGTATAGTTTTCAAATAAAAAAATATATCATTCCACCATCAGTATGAAACTATTCCGAGACTTATATGGGAGACCATATATATCACCCCTATATTGAACTGATCTGGGAGTGTTAGAACTCCTAATCCTAATGTTTTTTTGAGTGATTTCAGAGAAGTTTTGGGTAATCTATTTGTGGATGGGGACTATCTTTATCCATAATATGTATTATGTGGAAGGATGAAAAAGTACATTGGAGTTTCCATGAGGGTAACAATGTGTTATTAAATGTATCACCTTGACGTGGATTTTAGAGATTTGGTTGTGGTGGAATGTTAAATTTATGTTTCATCAGTTTTTTCTATATATTATAGTGCATTAGAGAGGTAGTGTACCACTTAGACCTACCATCATAGTTTTACTGGTTAAATGATGGATTAAACAACATATAGATCATGTGCTATGATCATGACCAATCTTATGTTATCGACTGGGGTGATCTGGACATAGAGGAAGGAACTACATTTGTAGGGAATACAGTGGAGATCAAGGATCAAAAGTAGGAGATCATTTTTGGTTAATTGATTCCCTTGTCATGTGTCTGATATAATCATGGGAATATGTAGGAGAGCACATTGGAGAGGTTGACCAAGATGTGGGCTCAGTACCCTCATCTTTTTTAGTGGAAATTTTAATTCTTAATAAAAAAATCCGTATGTGGGTAGAATTAAACATCCATAATTTTTTCTTTTATGAATTTGGAATATATTGACGATTATTTTGGAGCCAGCTGTTAAGACAACTTGAGATCAAAGGATCAATGTCAATTTTTCATGATATAATAAAAATATTAGATATATTATATCATGTGCACATATTTATTTATTAATAATAGAGTAACTCATAAATGTATTCTTGGATCATAAATTTGATACCAAAATTAGATCTTGAATATGGATTTTACCCTAGGAATAACAAATCATTATTCCACCTTCAATGTTTGGATAAGAATTGGTCATGTTAAAAATTGTCAATTAATTACTTAAATTATTATTTTTATCATGACCTTGATCCATATATAAATCCATATTTATATCCAATTTTCATGGTTAACTGGATGAACTTGGGGATTGAGAGATGAGTCATGAAGGATCATTCTTGAAGGATTGGTGATTGATTGGGGATTAGAAATCAGTGTGCCAATCGGAACTTGTGGATCCTTCCAATGGAATCAATGTGATACTGATATTATCCGGTGATTGATCCCATCCTAAGGTATGTAATTATTTTATTTTTTCATTTCCCCATTTATTTTCCCATGATGGTTATATGCCAACTCCACTAACAGATTGATCCTCAGGTCGATCATTCTTTGTTATTGTTGTATTATCTTCATGTGATTTTGGTAATTTATATTAATTAATTCTGGTTCTTCATTAATCATTCTATTATAATAAAATCTATAATAATATGAAAAATGGAAAATATTCATTCCCCATTTTTTATTTTATTTATTTTTAATCGTTTCTTCTCACATTAATCTCCATAAACTCCATTGGCTGGAGGTTAATAAAATACTTGATATATGATCATTTTATGATCATTCTTCCACTCTGTGGATTGATATTGGGTGTTATATTTCATGATCCATAGGGAAATTGAGGTATGATGGAAATAAAGGAAAACTGGTGGTGGATTGGGATCAGATTTTAGGATCCTTGGTTACAGTTTGGCTTGCATCGTGTGGTATAGCAATATGAAAACTGATTCTTGAGTGGATCATGTGGCCAAAATCAAGAAACTAAAGATAGTAATGATAATCAATCCTAGATCCAAAATTTTTGGAATTTTTTGTGGAAAATTTGATAGTGAAATTATAATGGGTATCACATAGAAAAAGTTATAATTTTTATAAACTTTGGAACACATGGAATTTAGTCCCATTATAAAATTTCATGTAGTCCACCCTTCCAAGAAGCTAGGGATACTGTGCAGAGAAGAATATCACATGCTATGCGACACATGTCATAGGATTTTTGACATGACTTACATTTCATGTGGCCTGATTTTGGTTGTTAGAATTTGCCCTTGATTTATTTTGTAATATACACATCCATGCTCAGAAGCATGGTCGGGGAAAATAGGCATGACCCAGTACTCAGATACAACTATGTACACAGCCACAACTAGATGTGAATGGGCATGAGATAAAAACAATTTAGTATCAACCCTAGCCCTATGAAATATTTATCATAGGAGAACATGTTGTGTATATACATGAATACATGTCATGTGAGATAGTGAGTCATTAGAATACCTAGGGTAGGCAAGAAACAACACGTACTCCAAGTATACATCATGTACTTTTTCCAGGACATATAGAGACCCTCTATATCTTCTGTTTGGACTAGTACCTACTGATTTATTTCCCTGGGTTCTTTAATTTTGTGGTATAATGTGGAATAAAATTATCCACATATTATTGTTAGTATCAAGATAGATTTTTTATTATCCCTTCTTGATACATGGGTGGGATCATCTATGGTTCCTTCAGTTTTCATAGGTGTGATTTGTGGAATAGGTGTGATTAGCTTCCATGGGAATATGATATCCAATTTAGTGGATTATTCATGTGATGGTTTTCAGTTTTCCAGATTATAGATGGGTGTGATCCTTTATCTACTTTTTAAGAACCTTATTTATCCGGTGAGAACATCTTTGGTGAGGCCTATTGAGAATGACATATCAGATGACCACCTTTATTGATAATATGTCTCGGTGAGTCAGTTATCCTAGAATTTATTTTCCTAAATTCCTCTAGAATATACTAATAGATGATATTATGATTGTGATATATTTATGACTTGGTATGTTTTATGTGTATATTTTGGTGTTATTATTGTTATGTCATATATCCTAACGGATATAACATGTGATTTTATGCTGACTAGACTATTGATTCATTATTTATGGTGATTTTGAGGTGTTATATTGGGTATTTGTATACTCACATATATATGGGAACTTCCCACACATATAATGAATTTGACAGTTGAAAGGTAATTTTATGGATTCCAAGGATATCCAGGAAAAGGAACATCCTAGATACCAAGACAGAACGTACTGTTTTCTTCGTGTTACATTCAAAATAGACCCATCCTTCACAAAAGGATGGGCTCTTTTTATTAGTTTTTTTAGAATTTATTTATCCATTTATGATTTTTAGTACCTTTTCATACTCGGATATGGGATAGATATCATGCCGGAATTATGTTATCATTTTAACTTCTATCTTTCATCATGGTGTTGATGTTTTGTGGATGGGTATGTGCGTAGGGGTACATTAGGTTAAGGATTCCTATGTGTATGATATGATAACTCATTTCTGGTCTACAGAAAATGTTCTATTATAGGTGGTCTTGTGGTGTCAAACTCAGCTTATCGCCATCTAGGAATTACTTGGTGGTTTGGGTCATTAAAATTTCTCTGTATGATTAATATTTCCTATAATGTTATTTTTGGTTTTATTCAATGTTTGATATCTTAAGAAAACATTTCAACATTGAATGTGATGGAAAATGTGGTGATTATGAGAAACGATATTTGAAAAATACTAGAGTAAAATATATTATTATTTCTAAAAAGTTATCATGACATATGATAACATAAAAAAACTCTAAAACTCCTTAAATATGATAAGGATATATTTCACTGAGAACATGAGTATTGGAGTACATAGACTAAAGAATTAAAATTTTCATCATGAATGAAATTGGAAGGAGACACATAGGTTATTTTATTAAAATAATTGGAAAATGATTTATGTGTGGAAATTAAGGGAATAAATCAATGAATTGTTGATAAAAAATAAAAACATACATTGGAAGAGAATAAATAATATCACACGACACTATTTTTATTTAAAAGCATTATGTGTGTGGAAATTGGAATTATCTGTGTCAATGACCTAATCCATGGGTTAACTACAACACCATGGATGTATAGTTGATATGGAAATCATTTAAGTCTAATAATTCACTTCTTAATTCATTTGTATTTGAGAATTAATATATAGATGTATTATATCAATGATATATTAAATATAAGAATAATGAAGCATCTATGTATAGTTCAATAGTATTTATTCTTTTTGGATTTGAATACATAAGTTATGTGGTACCAATATCCTATAAAAGTGATTTAGTGTTATGGTGATATTTTTGGAAGACACATAATTAAGGGACTAGTAAACCTTAATATAAGCTTGATGTTGGGGGTAAACCTATCATTTATGGGGATGATAATTCTCTGGTTTATCATGATTTAGGCATTAGAAGACCCTTTAAGAAGTTTTATGTGGTTGGAATTTATCATTATTATAGATATTTTTAGAGAAATGATTTTTTAGTAAATATTTTAGTGAAACGTTTTTTGGATGAATAATGGGTTTATATTTTTTGTACATATGATAAATGCTATTGATAACCTTTATGGTTTATATTATTTTTTTAGGTAGAGGTATTTAGGGTTTATTAGGATAAAGGAGTTAGGGTATTTTTGGAACATATCACAATACCTTACAAGTAAAACATTTATTTGATTATTAAATTTATTTTTGAAGTTGTTAAACGTGTTTTTGGAATATTATAGTTTTAGTAATAGGACAACCATTAGTCTAGAAAATATTAAATTACATATATAAAGGTCTTGGGGCTTGAATTGGTAGCCGAACGTAAAATAAGGTGCATCACCTACCACTAGGATATATGATGTCATAGTAAGTATGAAATATTTTGTATTATAGATTTTATATAAAAATATTTTATTTATTTTTTTAATCATATTATAGAATAAATTGTTTTTAATTTTTGGAATTTTGATGTGATTAATGAAATCTCAAGATATGTTTTATTAAGTAATGCAAGATATAACCATTTGGTTTAATATAAAGGATTATTTGGGAAGAATTATATTACATTTTAGGAGGTGTAAGATAATGATTATGAGATAACCATTGAGGTTACAAATTTTCTTTATTGTTGAGGTTATTATGTTTATTTGGGATATAGGATTATATATTTGTTAAATAGTCTAAGGTTGTCCTTTGGTGCTATTATAGAGACATTAATGTAATTTTTTTTTTTATTTCTTGCTAAGAAGGATTATTCATTTTGGGTATTATATTACATTATGGTAACCATTTTAGTTTTGGTTAATGTATAAATATAGTTGGAATATATTGTTATCCATTTATGGATTATGTCATCCATTATAAGTTGATTTTAGGTATGTAGTCATAAGAAGTTCATCTTTAATACTCATCATTTAGAAAAATGATTATATAATAGTGAAAATTGATTAAATCATGAAATTTCACTTTCTAGGTAAGTATATATTTTTATTTTATTAGTATAAATGGTGAAAATATACACAACTCAATAAAAAGAAACTAGAAACCAAAAAATTCCTATTATGATCATTTCATATGAATCAATACCCTATTCACCCATTAAAAAATTATGTTTTTGTGGTCCTTAAAATTATTCATTCTATATTCTCTATCACTATCTATTGGTCGATAAGAATTAATTTTCTCTTCAAAACCCAAATTTTCCGTCCCACTAATTTTTTTTCAATCCTACTTTTGTGATGACCATCGCATTTCCCTTTCCCATTTTAAAGGAAATTGTTTATTAATCATTTTTACAATGTGGGTTATCTATAAAAAAATATTCAAATTTGAAAACATTGATTTGTCAAAAAAAAGATATAATTTTGGTAAAATAATTTATTAAAGTTTGGTGGAATGTAACACACAAATATTTTAAAATAACATTATATATGAAATCATATAGGATGCATAACACTGAGCCAAATGGAAACCCCAAATATTATCATTTAAAAATGATTTTTATAACCAAGTCATTGAATTAAGAGGAATAAGTTTTACTATTCTAATTATGAAATATATATAAATGGCCTAATTATTACAAATTCATTGCTTAATTAATATTAAAGTACCACTCAATTTCCAGTAATGTTATTTTTTTCTTTATAAATATGTTTTATTTGAAAGTAATAATTTTCTTTATGAAACAAAATATTATGATTATGATACCATTATGAAAAATATTTTAAAAAAATCAAATAATTTTTTAAATTATAATATACTTTTGGTAAAATTATTTGATTTTGCAGGAAAGATTGATTTTTTTGAATAATTGTAAAAATACAATTTTTTTTAAAAAAATTATTTGATGAAATTTATAAATTTCATTTTATTTTAAAATAATTTCATAGTAAAATTAATTATATAATATTATTAATTATAAATTTATGTTCATTATAATATATTTTATGATTTAATT
Organism: Viscum album; assembly: GCA_963277665.1. Classification (NCBI taxonomy): domain Eukaryota; kingdom Viridiplantae; phylum Streptophyta; class Magnoliopsida; order Santalales; family Viscaceae; genus Viscum; species Viscum album. Next base: position 19,787,430 of record OY728120.1, on the reverse strand, counting down.
TTGTGTTAAAATAATTTCATACATAAAATGAATTTTAAACAAAAACTGATTTTCATTATATTTTATGTTTTGATTTTAAATTTATTAATTCCAATTATAGAAATTGAATCATAAAAAATGGATTCCTTATTTTAAATTAGGAGTTCAAATTCGGAAAAAATTAATCTTTTTCATTATCAATTATTTACAATAACCATAGTAAATAAGTGTAATCGTTATAAGCGTAAATTGGGTAATTAATGATAAAAATAATATGATAAATACTAAAAATGATCCTTAAAGTAACCATATTTTTATTGGATTAAATTATTTCATTTATAACTATATAAAATTCGAATATATAGTTTTTTTTCTATTTTTTTGACTATTGATATTTATTTTATTTTATTTAAAAAAATGTTAAAAATATCAATATTTAATTTTTTTGTAATTAAATTTTCAACATGTACATAACCAAAGGATATGTTTAGTTATAAATAGTTATTTGGATGATAAATAATTTTATTTCAAGGTAATTTAATCTAAATTTTTGGGGATGAAATGAATACTTTAAATTCATACACAACACAAACATGTTATTTATTCGATTAATAGAAAAAAATGATTTTGAAAAAACAAAAAGTGCTATAATATGAATTTATTAATGTGTACCATGGATTTTATAAATTTATATGAAACATTAATAAATTTTCCAACTCATATATTTTTGTTAAACCCTTTTCATAATGTATTTAATGTCATATAAAATGAATAGTGTCAAAATGACATTAATAAAATTTAATAATAAGTTATATTTTATTAAAAGATTTAAAATTCATAAAATTGATAAAATAAACCAAATAAATAGGTGTTGGGTCCTAAAAATTATATAGAAAGGTTGAAGTGAATTCAATCAATTTGGTTAATGGTAAAATAAACCTGAATTAATGTTGGATAAATTTTTTAAAGAAGTTGGGATGTGAAGGATGAGTTGATTTGCTGAAATGAAAATCAATATGTGGATAGATGATCCACATGGAGTTTTAACGCTTCATGAAGCTCTCGGAAATGAAAATATTTCACATAATGGGACTGAAATTATAGCTCCCATAAATGAAAAATAATTCATTTTTGGGGACAGCTGATGATTTCTATACCTTATGACATAATAGTGTGTGGGATGTAATGGTATCATTGGCTCCAGAAAATGAAACAAAGTTATTTACGAGCCTAGATGGTGATTTATTCCCCCATAAATGGCTAATCACTGGTGACTATGATGTTTATGGGATATGGCATCCTCCTAGGATCCTGCAAAAGAAGGCTCATGGACCACTATAGATGACTAGCCATGCCGGTATCCAGTCCCTCTATTATTCAATAAAAAGGAACTTGAGTGGATAGAAATGTGAAAGATGAAGACATAGAGAAGAACAAGACATAATAGAACAGATCCAAAAGATATGATTAAATATGAAACACGAAATTTGAACCCTCCCCATCCATTACTAGTAGGTAAAAATCTACCACATTGTAGTAATGCGAAAATAATAAACCATCCTGTGTTCCCTAAACCCAAAATCTCTTTGTAGAAATAATTCCACGAGGCATCAATGGATGAACCATTTTCTAATACTCATCAATTATCGAAAATGACTATGCATGTGGGACACTGTACCACATACCGAAGGGATATGAGATTGAAATGTGGACCCACATAGAAATATTCTAAGCGGACAGAAGATAACCTATATTGCAATAATCTATGAATGAAAAACCCAGGTCCACAGAGCACAATTCAATGGAGATGGTAATTTCACCCTCATGGTATTATCATATAAGGTGGGGATCCCATCCAACCTAAGAACATACTATATAGAATGGGGAATACAAGGGAATTCTACTCTCCAGCTCCAATCATAATATTTTTTTTTCATTTCATTAGTGCCCATGATTCCCTCTCCAAGAACCTATCTAATGGCCTCAGGACAACTACACATTCAAAGACACCTGAAATGTATGATAATATCATCAGGCTCATCAGTGTTTACTTTCATGTTTAGATACCTGTGGTAAGTGGGGTCATGTGGGTAACATCTGCAATAAGGTGGACACTCATAATTTCATCAGGTTTACATACCTATGGTAATGTGGTTTCCAACATTTGGTTGATAACACAAACATCCCCATCCATGATGGTTTGTAGTGGATAATTGTTTCCATTCTTATTGATAGGTTATGATATCCTCCCCCAAAACGAATTTTAGGGCATCCCTCATTGAGTAAGCTGCTAACAATTATTGCAGGAGGCGTTACTTTTTGACCACTTCACATCCTCCTGGGATGTATCCATGAAGATAACCAAATATTAATTTCATGGTTACCAATATAAATGATCATATTGGAAATTTAAAATCCCACTCCCTCTCCCTTTGGCATTTTTCTCCTCATCCATCAGCGTAAATAGTGGATTGTGTGACCATCAGATCCACTACTTCCTCTTGTTTCTCACACTGAGGATGACTCACATAAGCTTATAGGTTAGTGGTTATAATGACACCTGCACAATCTAAAACCACATGTTGAAAGATCTATGTCAAGGCCCCAATCATATTCAGATCTAAAATGGATATCCTTCAATTTGTAATCCCCAATCAGTCCCCCTTAACTAGACCCCTTCAAAGGATTAAGCCCTAAATCTACCAAAATATATTGACTTTCTTCCCAACTAACTGGGATACTTTGGATTCTTCCTTGAAGTCCAAGCTAAACATTCTAATCCACAAAAATTTTCTCTTATACACATTATTGGTAGGGTCTTATCTTCCTTGTAGACCAAATCTATTTTAAGTCCCTCGGGCCTCCTTAGTTTTTGTCCCTCACCATCCTTGACCAGACACCTTTTCATGGGTGTCCTTGCCCCCTGATGCTAAATTGCATGGTTTGGTCCTTATCACATGACCTTAAAATGTGATGTGTCCTATTATGTTTCCCTAAACTATGTGGGATCTAATTCCTCTACTAATAATATGTATATAACCCATATTATTGGTTTGATCCCAACATCAAAACAACTCTCGCCCCCCACCTAGATGAAGGTAAACACTAGTGCACTGCCCCACATGTCTTTAATCAAGTGTCTTCCATATAAACAGCTTGATAATATCTAATCCATCCATTAATGGGTTCTATTAATGTATAACTTATGATAAACTCATATTTTTCAATTATTATAGTACCTTAGATACATACAAATTATTTTGAACAAATGCATAATTTATATAAATCATTTCCCTTGGGATAATCTGCATATTCATACTTGTGAATGAAAAAATGATTCAAAAACACATCTTAAATCTATATGAGAGTCTGTGAATAAGATATATCCCACCAAATGGTTTTAAGAGCCCAACATCCCATCATCTAGACCAATTTGAATTATTAAGTTTCATTAGAAATGTAACCTAATGAATTCCTACCTCATGGATAGTAGGTTCAAGAATTACAGATATGAGAGCTGTTTGGAATTTTTGTATCTATGAACAAAACTAGTTGGAGATCGTTCAATGATTTTTTCAATACTGTTATGTGATTTCAAAAAATTCAACCACTTACAATCAACTGTTTGGGTGAAAATGATTTTTCAATGGAAATAAAATGACAGAGCTAATATAAATCACATAACTATAACATATACATAACAAGATAAAAATGGTGTTCTATTGAGTTATTTTTGGACCATCTTCTTCATGACCCAAATGATTCTTTTAATGTAATAAAATAGTGATCCTAACATTAATCGTTCACCATGTTGGGGGTGTTACCCCACATCTGTCCCCTTTCTCATACAAAGAGAAATAGGGCCACACAAGACCATCAATAAATATTTTATTCATGAGATGATAATTTTATGAGTTTATTTTTCTGTACATATATAATATATTTCCAGAACTCTTTACGAAAACACTCTCCAATTCAATGGTTTGTCACTAGTTCTCACAAATATACGTTTCAGTCACTAAACTGGTAAGGACCTCAGCCATACCAAGGACACCATCGCCCATAAAATGTCTTCAGTGTTGGGTTTTGAATTCAATGGATAGAGAGTACCACTAGAAGGGTACTTTCCCCCACAATTAAGATAGCTTGACAGGCCCTCTATTCTATGAATCTCTAGTAGTTGTCTGCCAAACAATGGTTGGTGGTCTAGAACCTGATGACTCCACAAACCATATAAAACCATTTATTGATCCAGTACCTAAGAAATATATAATGACCCATACTTTACATACATGGTTATTAATTTATAATTGAATCATACTTATTACAACTATAACAGAATCATGATAGGACCATATAGGTATAGTGCCTTTAGAAACTAGAAAACATAAACAACTGGTTCATAAATCATCTACAATGTCTCTCGTTTATTTCATCATATCTAGAGTCCCTTTTGTCATATCCTACTTAATACCCTTCCTCCTAGCCTGGGGAAATGAAAACATACAAAAGGGTGAGCTTAAATTCTCATTAATTGTAAACAAAAGAAATATCAATCATATCATATTCATAAGGACTTAACATTTTGAAAATCTTGACCTGCAATAGAGATCATAATATCATAACATGTGATAAATCATAGTAGTTACATTTAATCCCAATAATCATAACATAAAACATGAAACTTTGTGGCATACAGACATAATCTAAGAAAATCATTTCATAGTATTCATGTCTCTTTTCCAATACCATCATAGTACACAAAGTCAATTACTGAACTGAGTTCACTCCTCGTTCCAGTCCTGTATCACTGAACCATATTAACTTGTCGTTCCATCCATGTCTATCTCATGAGATATAAATCAATACCAAATAAATTTTAGGGAGATATAGTTTCCACCCACCTCATAATTAAACCATTCTTATGTGTGCCACAAAATCATAAATCATATATCATAGCATAACCCATGTAATAAAAACGGGATTCTTAAACTTCATGGAATCATAACTTAATCCATGTAATATAAAAGGACTTCATAAAAATAATTCCATCATAACATAATCAAATAAATCTAAAAACAGGGATAGAAACATAACCCTATATCATCTTATATTGAAAATAATTATGATAAAACACTTGGACTCCATTTTTGAGGAAAATATCCTATCTACTTCAAAAATATTTTTCATTTATTAACATGTCATTAAATTTTAAACTAAAATCTAGTTAATTAAAAATAAACATGAAAACATAAAAAGGAATATTCATGGAAATAATTTTCTATGAAATCATAAAAATCCATTCATGCCGTATAAGTTTAAAAAATATTCTTCTCATACTTTGGTCAGAAAAGTCAAAAAGTACCTCGTACTAAAAACGGAAAAATATTCCTTTCATATCATTTACTAAATACTCTCCAATGGGTAAATTTGGACTTCAAAAATTATTGGAGGATAGAAGTAATATTACATATTAATGAAAAATGTATGTGGATGATAAATATTCCCCAGTAATTATAGATGTATAAAAAATCGAAGATAAAAATCGGGATTGCGAGATTTTCCCTTACCTAAGGTCTGATATGATTTGTATGTATCTAAAACTCCTGAATAATTATTTAAATAATGTCATTGAATTATCAATGAATCATATTCATTGTTATGATATCATATATGGTCATATTCTTATCTTTTTAGTAACAATATTTCATTGCTACTTATTATTCGGGTGTTCATTGCTTTATGTTCTTATGCGTGTTTTGTCGAATCAATCATTATTATTATTTTTAAGTTATAGATGCATAATTTACAGAATTTTATTAGTATAATATATATTATATTTATTAATTAAATTCATTTATATAATCATTATTCAATGAAGATGATGTAAAACGAGTCGCATCACATCGTGGAGACGGTAGGCCGTACATACGCACGAGCGATGAAAATGTTCCCATGATCGTGGAATTGTATTTAAGTGTATGTATACTTTTTAAGAATCAATATAACATTAAAATAATCATATATAGTTATTATTTAAACCATTATACCCATCCAAGTAAGGTGGTGGTGGAAAAAAGATTACACCACGGCGTGGAGACGGTATTCCGTACGTACGCACGCGCGGTGATTTCGTTTTCCATAGGATGAATAGAAAGTGAAATAGAGTTGTTTCATATTTATATTAAAATATCAGTATATTAGTGATGCTGATGTTATTACCTCATAACGAAATAACTAAAGAAGAGGAAGTAGAATAAGAAATAATTTTTAATGAATTGGTAACGGATATTACCTCTTCTTCGACATGCCTCTTTGAAACCTCCTCTTAGGGCACTGAAATTGGTCTTTGAAGAAGACCAGGAACTCTATTATGTGTCTAGGGAAGTTGATAAGGGATATGGTCAGGGTTCGGATGAGATTTAAGGCTCAAAAGTCTGAGAGGATGAGAGGGAGGATGTTCCCTTTTATAAGGGAGGAGAGGAGCACCTTTGGAAAAACATGAAATATTATATTATAATAAAGTCATATTCGGTTTTTAGTAGCTCCAAATTGATTTATTTCGAAGATAATGTGGGTATGGGTAAAAATAATGTCAAACAATATGTTTTAGACATGTTTAGGTTACAATTTTAACCTTATCATTGAGCTTTAACTCTATGTTTAATAATTTATCTTTTACTGTGTTTTCTTGTTTTCTTACACTATATGGTTAATAAACATACTATAACCAGAAAAAAGGACCCCAAGTGGTTCATTATTAATATATATAACCTTATATAAGTCAGTTGGCTGAACCTTATATTTTTAGGAAAAAAATAACAATTAATAATATAATATTAGTTTTAAAAACTATTTTATGTCAATTTTGACACTATTTGGTAATTGATTTTTGTGAAAGTCGCAAAAACATGATTAATTCGGGAATGCATAAAAAGTCCCAAATTACATTTATTTGGGTATTTGTAATATAAATTATTATAATATTCCCTTAATTATGTAATTACTGCATCAACATTGTGTCATAAACAAATTAAATTTTTTAACATCTAAAAATTATAAATAAAATACCATTAGGTAGGAAATCATTTTATATTTCTAATTAATATTTTTATTCGAATTTACCTTTTCTATAACCCTTTATTAATAATGTTTTAGTTATTAAACATTGATTTTAACTATTTTAACTCTTCTTTTATAAAATAATAATAAGTGTCTGAATCTAATCCAAATGGACCTAAATGGTCATATTTCATTCCTAATATTATTTTTGGTCTATTTAAACTCATCAAATAGAATTAGGACATGTTTTAGAGTAATAATAATATCCTTTTTACCCTTAATTACCCAATTTACTTTTAAATGTGGTAAATAAAAGTTAAAAGTTACTATTCACCAATTATCATTTATATCTTATTGAACGACATTTTACTACTTTATATTAACTGTGTCTCTTTGATTTTTGAAATTCAACTCACAGAAGTGGTAAATTATGTTTTATGTACAATTGCAAATGCTCCTAGGAGGTGGGTAAAAGACGGTAAAATCTTAAATAAAATTTTAATGTATCTATATTTATATAAAATTACTCCAATGAATTAAATTGAAATTATATATGTATTATGTATCTATTTTGACCTAAAATAATTTAATTAAAAAAATTAATATTTAAATAAAAGTCAGTTTTAACCAACAACTCAGTGTTTTCACTATTCATCAAAAATTGAAAGTTTTCAGAAAAATATAAAAAATTCACCCCAGGCTAATTTTGATATTCCGAATCCAAAAAAAGTCCATTTTTAAAGATAAAAATTATATAATTTCAAAAAGTGGGTATTACTATTCATAACAGCAAGTTTATACAATATTTTAATAACATATCGTTGTTTAGCAAAACTCGGTATTGCATACAACGCAATCTATCAAGAAAGGTTTCTCTTGCCTATAACGCAAGCCAATAAAATGTTGTGTGTAGTGAAATATTCCTTTGGTGAAGTATATAACATAAAAACAAAATATTTCTCATAAAATCTCCGGTATTACATTCTACCCCCCTTAAAATGAATTTCCCACTCGAAATTCATCACATTGTAACAAATAGATGAGGATACCTCTTCCCTAATCATATACTCAAATTCCCATGTAGATTATTCTAATTGGTGGTTCCTTCATAAAACATTCACCAACCGAGTGGTCTTGTTCCATAGAACTTTTTCGCTACGATCCAGAATCTCCATTGGCTATTCTTGATAAGAAAGATCCTGATCCAGTGGTACAATTTCTGAGCTTAGTACATTTGATAGATCCGTATGCACTTTTTCTGGAGATATACATTGAACACATCATGAACTTGTTAGAGATTTAGTGGAAGCACCAATCGGTAAGCTTACATCCCAAAACGATCCAGTTTTTCAAAAAGACTGAATACCTAGGGCTCAACATTCCCTTCTTTCCAAATCTAATTACTCTCTTCAAAAGAGATATTCGTAAGAACACTTTATTACCAAATTCTAAATCTAGGTCTTTACTTCGGTTTTCAGCATAACTTTTTTTTCGAGTCTGAGCTGCTCTTATGTGTTTTTGAATAGACATGACCTTTTCTACTATCTCATCAACAAGATCTGGTCCTAATAGATTTCATTCCCCAACGTCATCCCAGAAAGTTGGAGTTCTGCATTTCTTTCCATAGAGAACTTCATAAGGATCCATCTGAATACTGAAGTGAAAGCTATTATTAAATGAAAATTCCACCAAAGGTAGGTGTTGACCCCAACAACCATTGAAATCCATAGAGAAAGCTCTCAACATGTCTTCTAGAGTTTGAATTGTCCTCTCAGACTAACCGTCTGTCTGAGGATGATGACCAGTGCTGAAACTCAACTCTGTATCTAGAGTATGCTGAATATTTCGCCAAAACATTGAGGTAATCCTTAGATCCCGATCAGATATAATTTAAAGTGGTACTCGATGCAATCTTATCATTTCCTTTATATATATCCTGGAAATATGATCAAAAGAAACATATTATCTAATATAAATGAAGTCTGCCATCTTCGTAATACAATCAATTATAACCTAGATAGAATTATTGTTGTTGGATTTTTTAGGAAGTCCAGTGAAAAAGTCCATTGTGATGTTTTCCCATTTCCATTTGGGTATGGGTAATGGTTGTTACATCCCCTTAGACTTCTATCTCTCATCATTAACTTGCGAACAAATCAAGAATCGAGAGACATATTCAACAACATCTCTCTTCATGAAATCCCACCATAATCACTCTTTTAGGTCCCTATACATCTTCATTCTTCCAGGATGAATAGAGAATAAAGAACTATGAGCCTCATCTAGCAGCTCCTTCATTAATTCTGGGAAGGGAGGAACATAAACCAGATTCTTGAACCTTATTATCCCATCACAATCATGGTTGAATTCAAGAACATTTCTCACCTTCTTTTTTAACTCTTCATCTTATTTTTGTCCCTCTTTAATCTTCACATGAAAAGATGGTTGAACATTCATTTGACAAGGATAAGATTTTCCCCCTTCCATTATAATTCCAATATCCATCCTTTGTAAATCCATAAATATTAGATCTTTTGTGATCCTCATCATGGATAATCTTGCATGGTCTTTTCAACTTAATGCATCTACCACCTTGTTTGATTTCCCAGGGTGATAATGAATTGAGCAGTCTTAGTCCTTAATCAACTCCAACTATCATCCTTGGAACATATTCATCTCCTTTTGTGTGAAAATATACTTTAAACTTTTATGATCAATATAAATATCTCACATTTCACCATAAAGATAATGCCTCCAAATTTTTAATGCAAATATTACCTGTGGCTAACTCTAAATCAAGAGTTGGGTAATTTTTCTCATGGATTTTCAACTGTTGTGAGGCATAAGCTGTCACCATATCAATTTTCATGAGAACACACCCCTGTCCCTTCATTGATGCATCACAGTAGATCACAATCCTTTATCCACTACATGGCAGTGTGAGCACAGGTGCACTGGATAACCTGTGTTTTAACTCTTTCAAATTATCTTCACACTTCTCTGTCCAAATGAACATAACTCCTTTTCGATTCAACCTGTTGAGTGCATTAGATAATAGTGAAAAATCTTTCATAAAATGTTGATAATATCCAGCCAAACATTGAAAAATTCATATCTCAGTTACTGTAATTGGTCTCAACCATCTTTCGATAACCTCTGTTTTTTCTAGATCCATATATATCCCCTCTTTTCATATTATGTGACCCAAAAATGAATCTTTTTGAAGCCAAAATTCACACTTGGTAAATTTGGCATAAAGCATCTCCTTTCTTTGGGTCTTTAATACAAATATCTTGTGATATTCATGTTCTTCCGTTATCTTTTATTATACAATAATATCAACTATAAAGACTACCACAAACTGATCAAGATAGTCTATAAAGACTCTATCACAAGATCCATGAAGATATCGGGGGAATTAGTAAGACCAAATAGCATCACTATAAATTCATAGTTTCCATACCTTGTACAGAAAGTCACCTTTGGAATATCTTCCTTTTTGACCCTTAATTGATGATAACCAGAATGAAGATCAATCTTTGAAAAGTATTGAGCTCCATGTAGTTGGTCAAATAAGTCATCAATGCATGGGAGAGGATATTTGTTCTTTATAGTGATCTTGTTATGTTCTCGATAATCAATTCAAATTCTCATTGATCCATCTTTCTTTTTAACGAACAAAACAGGTGCTCCCCAAGGTGATGCACTAGGGAATATGAATCCCTTATCAATATTCTATTGTAGTTTCTTCTTCAATTGCTGCAACTAAATTGGGGCCATGCGAAAAGGTGTATTGGAAATGGGCATAGAACCCGATAAGATTTATATTGCAAAATCAACTTCACGATTTGGTGGAAGACCTGGAAATTCCTCAGGAAAGACATCATCAAACTCTCATACAGTGGGAGTATTATTAATCATTAGATTCTCTCCAACCATTTGAGATAAATATCTTTCATTCATTAAACTCAAGACCCATAAGATGGAAGAAATTTCCACTGGAAGGTTATATTCAACATTGCATCGATAGATGATAGTAGATTGATCAGGAATATTAAATGTGATTTCCCTTATTTGGAAATTGATTTGAGCTCTATAAAATGAAAGCCAATCCATGCCAAGAATCACATCAAATTCTACTTATATGAAGGATCAAAATATTTACATGAAGCACTTTCCCACAAACATCAAGCGGAGAAGAATTGGAAACTTTTGATGCGACTTTTGTGCCATTTGGGGTTGTCACCGCAATCTCAATATCTAACTGCTGAGGTAATATGGCGATACCCATATAAAATTATTCAGAAATAAATGAGTGCATGGATCCAGAATAAAATAAAACTTTTTCTACTTTAGAGAGGATGATAAGTGTACCTTTCAACACTTCATTATCATACTCCACATCGCCGATAGAAATTTCATGTGACTTTCCTTTGTCATTGTCCTTAAGAGATTGTTGACGTCGATCATCACCAGAAACCCTTGGATTAGGTCATTGATTGGCATAATGCCCCATTTCATTGCACTTGATACATTGTTGTGTAGGAGGTGTATTTTGTGTATCCCTTTCTTTGTTCGCATCATTAGACATCTTGTTCCATTTATTTCGACATTCAACTAACCGATGACCTTATATTCCACACTTAAAACATTTACTTGTCCCTTTAAGAAAATTTCCTCCATGTTTATTTCCACACATTGAGCATAAGGGAACACTCATCTTCTTTTCTGTCTAGTCTTTAGATTTTCATTTGAATTCCACTTTCCACTTCTTATCAAACCGATATGATTTATGAGTTACTTATATCTCCATCTCAACATTGGGAGCACATCAAACAATTTCCTCGTAGATATTGAAGTCCCTTATGGATAATTCCCTTCAAAGAAATGGTTTTAAGCCACTAAAAAATCGACCGATCTTACTCTCAGGTTGGATAATAATTCCAGAGGCATACCTTGAAAGTCTTGTAAAATTTACGTCATAGGTACCAACATATTCATCATCCTTTTGCATTAGTTCAAGAAACTCGTTCTCCAAACTATGATTGAAGAATACGAGGGAAGTACTTATTGAAAAATACGTTCTTCAACTCGTACCATTCCATGGAAACAATTTCATCCCTTTAACTCTTATTCTTAATAATATTCCACCATTTATCAGCTTCACCTTCCAAATGATATACTGCTAAGATGAATTTATCATGTTCAAAACATTGTAGAACTGAAAATATCATTTCAGTGGTACTGATCCATTGTTTAGCCACTAATGAATCATAAGACCTATTGAATGATGGTGGACAATGGCTTATGAAGGATTCAACAGAATGTTTCTCCTTCCTTTCCTCGTTTGGAGGTCCTGCATGATTCATAGCTTGAGAAAGGTGTGTGACCATGGCTACATGATTTTTCATTCCAACTCCCATAACATTTGGTTTCTCAGGGGGACAATCATTGCATTTCCCATCGCATTTAGCATTAACATAGTTCCTTCAGGTTCCAACCATTGACTAAAACCAAGAAGCATAGTGTGAGAAACACTAATCATAATAGGAAAACAACATAATCAGTAATATAATTTCACACTTTAGGTCTTATCATAGGTTACTCATGGCCATTTCTAAAACAGTAATATTGTGTTCTGTGGTTAGACATATCCTTAGGGTTCTTACTAAGGCTTTCACATCCTAGATTCCAAAGGATGATAATACCTTTCCTCTAATACCAACTATAATGACCCATACTTTACATACATGGTTATTACTTTAGAATTGAGGCATACATTTTAAAACATACAAAAAAACCATGATAGGACCGTATAGTTATAGTGTCTTTAGAAACTAGGAAATATAAACAACTGGTTCATAAATAATCTACATTTTCTCCCATTTATTTCATCATATCTAGAGTCCATTTTGGCATATCCTACTTAATACCCATATTCCTAACCTAGTGAAAAGAAAACATACAAAAGGGTGAGCTAAAATTCTCATTAAGGGTAAACAAAAGAAATATCAATCATAACATATTCATAAGAACATAAATTTTTGAAAATCCTAACCTGAAAAAGAGATCATAATATCATAACATGGGATAAATCATATTAGTGAAATGTAATCCCAATAATCATAACATAAAACATGAAACTTTGTGGCATACACACATAATCATAGATATTCATTTCATATTATTCAAGTCTCTTTTCCAAGACTATCGTAGCTGACAAAGTCCATTACTGAACCGGTTTCACACCACGTTCCAGTCCTATATCACTGAACCAGATTAACTTTTCATTCCAGCCATGTCTATCTCATGAGATATAAATATTTACCCAATTCATTGGAGGAAGATATAGGTCTCACCCATCTCATAATGAAACCATTCTTATGTGTGCCACAAATTTATAAAGCATATATCATAGCATAACCCATGTAATAAAAATGGAATTCTTAATCTTCATGACATCATAAAATAATCCATGTAAGATAAAAGTACTTCATAAAAATAATTCCATTATAACATAATCAAATCAATGTAAAAATAGGGGTAGAAACAATACCCTATATCATCTTAGAAGGAAAATAATTTGATAAAACACTTGTACTCCATTCTTGAGGAAAATATCCTTTCTAATTCAAAAACATTTTTCCTTTCTTAACATGTCATACAATTTTAAACTAAAAGTATTTAACTAAATATATACTTTAAAACTTGTAAAATATTATTCCTGGAAAAAAATTTCTATGAAATCAAAAAAATCCATTAATTCCGTATAATTTAAAAAAACATTATTCTCGTACTTTTTCCGAAAACGTCAAAAAGTACCTCACACTAAAAATGATACAAGATTCCTTTCATATCTTTTAATAAAAACTACCCATTGGGTAAAATTTTATTCAAAAAATTGTATGAGGATAGAAATAATATTACATATCGACGAAACATGTATGTGGATGATAAATATTCCCCAGTAATTATCGAAGTATGATTAATCTCAGATAAAAATTGAGATTGTGAGAATTTCCTTTTCCTTAGGTCTGATATGCTTCGTACATATCCAAAACTCATGTATAATGATTTAAAAAATGTCTTTTACTTATTATAGAATCACATTCATTGTTATGATATCATATATGGTCATATTCTTATCTTCTTATTAATAATATTTCTTTAATACTTGTTATTCGGGTGTTCATTACTTTATGTTCGTATGCGTATTTTGACGAAAAAATTATTATTATTCTTTTTAGGTTATAAATAAATCATTCACATAATTGAATTAGTATAATATATATCATATTTATTCATTCAATTCATTTATATAATCATTATTCAATGAAGAACATGTAAAACGAGTCGCATCACATCGTGGAGACGGTAGGTCGTACGTATGCACGAGCGATGATATTGTTCCCATGATCGTGGAATTTTATTGAAGTGTATGTATAATATTTCAGAATCAATATCACTTTACAATAATCATATATAGTAATTCATTACACCATTATAACCATCCAAGTAAGGTGGTGGTGGAAAACAGAATACACCACGGCGTGGAGACGGTATTCCGTACGTACACACGTGCGGTGATTACATTTTCCATAGGATGGAAAGAAGGTGAAATAGGGTCGTTTCATATTTATAATAACATATCATTATATTAGTTATACTTATGTTATTACATCATAATGAAACAACTAAAGAGTATTAAGTGTAAGAAGAAATAAATTTGAAGGAATCGGTAACGGATATTACATCTTCTTCGACACGCCCCTTTGAAACCTACTCATATAGCACAAATATTTGACTTTGAAGAATACCAGGACATCTAGTATATTTATAGGGAAGTTTATAAGGTAAATGGGCAGGTTTTGTCATAGCTTTAAGGCACAAAATTGTGTGAGGAGGGTAGGAAAGAGGTGCCCTTTTATAAGGGAGGAGAGGGGCACCTTGGGAAAAACTGAAAAATATTATTTTATTATAAAGTCCTATTTTATTTTTAATAGATTCAAATTGATTTATTTTGAATCTAAGGTGGGGATGGGTCGAAGGACTCTCAACCAATAGGTTTTAGAAATGTTTAGGTTACTATTTGAACCTTATCATTTATACTTAACTCTAAGTTAAATAATTTAACTTTTACTGTGTCTTCTTGTTTACTTACAATATATGGTTAATAAACATACTATAACAAGCCAAAAGGACCCCAATTGATTAAGTATTAATATATATAACCTTATATATGTAATTTTTCCGAACCATATATTTTCAAGAATAAAATAAAAATTAATAATATAATATTTGTTTTAAAAACTATTTTATGTCAATTTTGACACTATTTGGTAATAGATTTTTGTGAAAATAATAACAGCATGATTAGTTAAAAAAAGTTAATTAAATAAATACTATCATGTAATTATAACCTATAAAATTATTTTAATTCATATAAAGACTCAAATTTCATTTATTTGGGTATTTATAATATCAATTATTTTAATATTTCATTAACTAAGAAATTACTACATCACCATTGTGTCATAAATAAATTAAATTATATAATGTCTAAAAATTATAAATAAATTACCATTCGGTAGGAAATATATTTATCTTTCAAATGAATATTTATAGTAGAATTTATATTATTATAAAACCCTATATTAAAAATGTTTTAGTTATTAAATTTTGATTTTAACTATTTTAACTCTTCTTTAAATAAGATAATAATAAGTGTCCTAGTCTAATACAAGTGGACCTAAATGGTCATATTATATTCTTAAGCTTAATTTTGGTTGAATTAAACTTATCCAATAGATTTAGGACATGTGTTATGGTAATAATAATAATTTCATTTTTACCCTTAATTACCCTATTTAATTTTAACCGTGGTAAATAAAAGTAATAAGTTACTCTTCACCAAAAATTATTTTTATCTTATTGAACCACATTTTACTCTCTAATAATAACCATGTCTCTCAGAGTTTCTAAATTCAACTCATAGAAGAGGTAAAATTATGATTTATGTACAATTTAAAATGCTCCTAGGAGGTTGGTAAAAGACGGTAAAAAGTTCAATAAAATTTTTATGTATCTAAATTATTATAAAATTACTCCAATGATTTACATTGAACATATATATGTATTATGTATCTATTTTGACCTAAAATAAATTTAAATAAAAATATTATTATTTAAATAAAAATCCGGTTTTAACCAATAACTCAGTGCTTTCATTATTCATCAAAAAATTGAATGTTTTCAATAAAATACCAAAAATTCATCCTAGGCTAATTTTGATATTCTGAATCCAAAAATTAAATCCATTTTGAAAGATAAAATTTATAAAATTTCAAAATGTGGGTATTACTATTCATAATGGCTAGTTTATATAATATTTTAATAACATATCATTGTTTAGTGAAACTCAGTATTGCGTACAACAGAAGCTATCGAGGAAGGTTTCTCTTGCATGTAACGTAAGCCAATAAAGGGTTGTGTGTAGTGAAATATTCCTTTTGTGATGTATATAACATAAAAACAAAATATTTCTCACAAAATATCGGGTTTTAAATCATGATAATGAGTTATTTCCATACATTAGTGAGGCAGATTAAGTCATCACCAATGACATCATCCCAGTGTCTCTGGGGTCCCACCCAAGGGCCGCTGTTGGAAATCAACACCACTAACACTGTGTGGCCCAATGCCCACATCATGAAGAGGATACTAAACTATCATATCCACCTATTTCATGAGGTCCTATGTCCACCGGGTGTCCCAAAATGGGAATTGAATATACAATCCAGAACAAACCATCATCTTAATTCCCTCAAATAAATCTCGCCATGTATATATAGTGGGAACCCTTGAGCAGAAATATATTCTTATTTTCCATAATTACACATGTTATTCGGATAGGATGGAAAATTATAGGATGAAATGTATCCATGTAAAGTAACCAAAAGACCTCTATGAAAATACAATGGGAAATGAGGACATTCAAACCCCTTCTAACAGATATGATGCATGACAATTGTTTCATGAGGACATTTTGTGTGGATTGGGTTTCACTCATTATGTTACTATTGTCACTTATCTCTAAAACACCTAGTGGTTCCTCCTTCCGTAGCAGGGTCTAGATCTTCTTTCCATAGGATGGTGGTCATCTTTGTTTTTAGGCCCAATGACTCTTAGGGACTCACATTAGTTTAGATGATAGGAGGTCAGGCTATGTGTACCCTTTTGGGGGGAGTTGTTACCAATATTCAGACATTATTATAGACATAAGATATTTTATTGAATATATTCATAATCCTGATACGTTATTACTTACCCTAATGAACATAAATAAATAAATTATTTTATATCAAAATGGACAAGATCACTTGGGCGAGTCCATCTCTATGTCTTCGAGGTAATTTGTCATTCTCTAGAAACATACAGCTACAAATATGATGAAACCAAAAAACCAAGTGCATCGGAACATTCTACCATATGAGGAGGTAGTGAATATTCCTAGGATGGGATTGAGTCATTATGAGGTGTCTTACATATTCTGGTTATTATTGGAATAAAACCCCATGTAGTTCATTTAAACAATGCAGTTTTATATTGTGTAGATGGACTTATTTGGGTACTCTATGAAACCTTCAAGATTGGGTACTATAGGAACATCCTATATATCTTCAATATAGGGAGAATCAAAATTTTTAGGGTACATTCTTTAAAGATTATATACTGGATTTCATGTGTCATTATATAGACTCTTTGTGTAGATAACAAGATTACCACAACTCCCTAAGTTCACGTGAACCATGCTCGCTGTGAGAAACAAGGGATAAAATGTAACACATTTTATAGCATTGAGTAAGGGACATAAATATTGGGATCACCCTAAATGATCAATATGGAGATCAGACCATAGGTGGAGGTGTCCTACAAATCCTAAATATAAAAGGAATTAGAGAAATTGTAGTTCATTTTATATTGTGGCTCACAAACTGAGGATTAACTATACCATTATAGGGGCTGATAAGGAAGATGATATAACCATTTCAACTCCCTATTCCCATGTGAGACATTATAATTTGCGTGAAACAAGGTATATAATGTAATCGATGTCATTTCATTGGAAAAAGGACTCATATGAAATTCCCTCCATGGAATATCTAAATGGACCTCAAACCTTAGGGGGAGGTGGCCTATGTATCCAGAACGTGACAGGAATCAGAGTCATCATAGTTCCCTTTATGTTTGGGCTTACACACTATGGTTTCCCAATTTATCAAGGCATACATGATGAGTACATACAATATGGTCAAATACCAGGATCCCCCAATGTTCTAGCCTAATTATCTGGAAGACGTTGTGAGTCCCAGTTGGGATGTCCTCGGGGTTATCACTTCACCCTGATTGACACATTTGGATGGTGTCATTAGATCCAGTTTGTCTCAATACAAGAGGTGTCGCGTGTCTCTCCTGACACCTAAGGGATACAAGGAAAGACATAGATGACATGTATGGAGTGTATTGTGAGTCTCATCTAGTGTGAGAAGAGGGTGTCATAGAGGATTTGTTTTTTAGCCAAGATTATTTCGTGAGTCTCAGATGACATCATCTGGAACCGTTATATGATTCATGTGATGTGTCGGAATTATGTCACAAGTCGTTGATGAAATTCTTAGAGTCATCATAATATCAAAGTGACACCCACATGGGAACTGTATGATGTTCCCAAAATTGTCTGGAAGAATTCTTGTGTCCTAAATGGCATGAAAAATGGGTGTCATGAAATTTTCGAAACACGCCCTAGTGAAATATAATTTCATCACTTGACACAAGTGAAGTTCATGAGGGATAGAGATCATTTCATTTTTCTTAAAATTTTAACTATGAACTTGTTTCAAACCCTTATGTTTTGAATTCCTTGGTTTTGTTCAGTGTTAGGCTCTTTATGTCTCACATGATTTGGATTACATGTGGTATGTTATTCACATGTTGTTTTAGAAAACCATAATGTGATCTATGGGGGATCATGTGAATCACTTTTATTCTATAAAATGACTACCCCAGATAGTCACCAGTATATTATCTAATGGAATGGTGTATGGTCAAATGATCAGTTTCCCTAATACTTCCATATATGTCGAGAGCTGAATCCTGTTGAGCCTGGGCATCTGGTCGATCGAAAAACAAACACCCTTAGTGGTCCTCAAAAAATAAATCCCATTATTGTTGTTGGGGTGTGGAATTTATATGAATCACCACCACTAATTATCTCTTGTTTGTGTGGTGTATCACGCATAAGTTCATGATGTTTTTCATGAAGGTGCCTATCAACACATGGTATCACGAGTCTCTAATGTGGACTGCTTCAAGCGCATCACCTGTTTTTTAGCAATCACGAGTATCCTTCATCAACTACTCCTTTATCTTGTTATTTATAATTACCGAAGACTTGTTCAATCATGCAGCTGTGTGGACTGGCCTCTATGTTTTTATGATGACATCTATGAGGTCATTTTCAAGATTCTAATGCCTATGGGAGGAGACACGCAGGACCTTGGGTGACTTATCATTGGGTCTCATGGGATCATGCTGGGTGCATTGCATGGCTTTTAGAGACTATGAGTACCTATCGACTCATCCCCTTTAATCCCATTTATTTAATGTAACAAGGGTTGAGATTAATGTGATATTTCACATTTTCTGTTGAGGGTATTTATTCTATTTTTTTGAGATGCGTTGAATGAACAATATGGGTAACACTGGGGGTGTATGAGAATTTAATGGAAGAATCTATCTATATGTACTTATGAATTGAGGAATATTTTGGGGAACATCATATAGTGAGAATGTCAATCCATATGGATTTAGAGAGGAAAAGAGGTAATATCTATGAGGACTTCTGGTTCCTTGTGAGTTGTTAGGGGAACGAATCACATTTCCTTTATTTACCATGATCCCCTCTTTCCTCCTCAATTTTTATCCCCCGCTGTTTTATTTTAAAACGTCCATGTATCATGCAAGTTAGAACTAGTAGTGGCCATTATTTTTAGTTGACTTTTCGATGGAATTTCACTCAATCAGTATCGGTCATATGGATAGTGTGAAAGAATGTTGTGGGAAGGTATATACATCTACCATTATAGTGCCATGGGGATGTCTAGTCACACTCGAGGACTTATGTGTGGTGAGAGAGACATGCCAGAGGGCTCTCACGTGCTGAGGAATACATAATGGAAAGGTCCCACGGTACTTCACGGTACGCCAGGAGCATGTATCACATGTCTTTCAGTGACCCTGAACTCCACTTACCACCTCTCCCTTATATCCTCTATTTTTTATGGGGAATGATCGGAGGTTATGAATGATTTCTTAGATGTCACACATGGATTTTATTCTTCCTAATAATGACTTTGTGCATGAGCTTCTGGACCACATGGGGTATCTTTCTTTACAATTTTATCCCTAATTATTCTAAAAGGATTTTGGATAGTTTTTCATTCATTTTCCAATGATAACCCATGCATCCTAGGGGCTATCATTCAGTTGTTTGGGGATCCATCGCATGATAACAGAGGTTTTTTGAAGTGGGATTTTTGGCACTTGACATGTGTGATGCTCTCTGATTAGGGCCTTCACATGACCCATAAATGGTCACATGATTTCATCTCTTTTTGATGATTCACAAGTCTTAAACCATCCTCTTATTCCTTAATTTTTTTCAAAAAATAATAATACATATATTTAGTTATTTCATCGTTGTTTAGGTCATTGATGCTTATTTGGTGGAAATCATGAAATCACCCCCACCGGCCATTAGAAATGTTGTCTGAGTGGACAACGAATCAGTTTTTAGGGTAACTAATGCCAGCCAAAACATTTTATGTGGTCATGAAAAAGTTATTCTAGTGATATTTAATATAAAAAGAGTAATTTTTTATTCTAAGATCTACTTATATATAGTGGGTGTGGAGAAAATTCATTCCACTATCCTCCTATCCCCAGAGTTGTCCTGCTATTCTCAAATCCTGAGACTATACCATAAACACTGATCACGAACCCTATCAGAATGTCTACACCACAAAACCTTCCCTCCAATGTTCTTGTGCAATGCTTCTTTCTAGTATGGTGCTTGTCTACCAAGACAACAAACTATATTTTTGGTAATTCCTCAGTCTTCAGCTATATGGGATATGGTTTCCTTGAGTGGTTTCACGAGACGCACTGAACCTATCATTCATGAATTTTAAAATATCATGAAAATGTTTAGGTTATGTGATCACGAGTCTTTGGGGGGTCAGGAGATTCACATGATTCCCTACCAAGGTTATGCCCCCCCCCCAACTCCTCTAGAGTTCTTACGGTTTGTGAAAACTCAATGTGGATGGAAATCCATTACCGAGTCATGAAATGTGCTTGATTCCACTATCTTGTGTCATGATTTATTTTTTTCAAGACATTTCATTATATATGTATGAAATATGACTCCTACTAATTTTCATATGGATTCTAGTTCCAACCATGGTTACTCAACTACTTCCAATTAGATGGCCACTATTTCCAAGTATCAAAATGTGTATCCCCATTATCATGTGCATACAAATTATGTGGTACTTTAGAGTTTCCATTCATCCAACATGTATAATTCTCTTTTAACTGATTAAATTACACTATATGATTTTTTCATTCTGGAATCTACCTCTATACCAATCCCAAATTTTAACCAACCATTTCATTGGGTATCTATATCCCCAGGCTGTGTTCATGTAATGATTAGAAAGGATGGTCAGCTGGTAACAACAAAATCTCAAGGCTTGTCTTAGTTATTGGAATGTTCTCCCCTAACTCTTGATTGTCATGATCTTTATCAACAACATATCTCCTAGACTTACTCAATCATATTCTAGTATTCTCTTCAAACCTCTAGTGGTGGATGATACTGAAAAGGGGATCTTCGTTATGGTGGAAATTTCTCTGATGAATGGGAATGGCCATTTTGTGTGAGGTAGAGATGTTTGGATGTTTCTGATGAACTATAGGGGGTTCCTATCCATGGATCAGTTTGGATATCAAAAATCCTCATTTTCAACCAACCTAGTCTCAATTGGAAAATGATTACATACTGGGGTCCAAGAACCCACACGTTCTATATTCCTCATGGCGAGGTTGGTATCAATTTATGGGATATCCATCAATTGGTGGAATTCCACCTCTTAGAGACTTGTATGATAACACTTTGTATACTATGTCTATCTTGGAAAATCCACTATAGACTTAGGTTCTTGTGAAGGATATTCTATTCATTGTGATTAAAAATAACGGATATGAGCTAATAGTGCGCTCACTTATTTCCTTCACCAACAGGATCTATATTTTCATTTGTGGAAGAAGGGTGAGAACAAATGTTATCTACCCCCATAATTTCCCTTCCTAAGTAGTTTGCGATAGTGTTGGATCATATTGGGACACTGTGGAATCTGGGGACAAAACCTGATAGGGATATTGGGTTAACCAATAGGTTAATTCAGACCTTAGGTTGTTATGGTTTTTTTGATATATTCTTGAATGGGTGAATCTTCAAAGATGAGGATAAACACTCAACAATTCACATTAGAACATTAGTAGATGAGGAAGTTCTTGTTGAAGGGAAGTACCTTAACCTTACAGAACTATTTCCTACATGCCTCTACTAGATCTTTGGTAGTATCCTAGAAAAGATCACTCCCTACAAGATCGGTGATCTTATGTAGTTATTATTTATATGGATAGGGGAGTACATCCATTGTAATGTGTACTAAAATATCTCTAGTGTCCCAATCCCTATATCTATCCCAACATTTCTGAAAAGATTTCTGGTTGTAGATTTTTCTTTGTCCCCTGTAAATGTCAATGGTGGACTATCTGATATTGTTTTTTGATTGTGCAACCATCTATTCACTAGGAACTCTGATTATTGATAATGGTAATGATTCTCTTTCTGAGATGTCTTATATTATCCCTCTATAGTATGTGATTCTTGTAGTCAGGGTGGAAGAGAATATTATTTGTGAGTTGTACACACCATAATAATTTTTATGGAAGTTTGGATATGTTTAGGTAGTTTCCCCCATTTATTTAGACAGCTTCTATGTTGAGTGAAATCCTGGTGTCATCCACTAATTTGGTAAGATACATTCCTATGATGATACTGGAGCTGTGATAATATTTCATCCTATCGATGATCCTTTGTTCCTAACCTATGATTATGGCCAGTCTTGGGTGATGACAAATCCCAATGGGGTGCTAGGCCAAAAGGGCCGCATTGTGGACATGCCCCAAACATATCCAATTACACTATGTATGTCACTAAAGAACATTATTAGGATTTATGTGATGTGTCAAAGAATATAACTCCCTTTGATTATTGTTATTAGGAATGTATGAAATGTTCTTTTGAATAGGATAGTCCCCTGAGGTAGGCTTGTGATGATTCACCAGTTGAGATAGAGGTGTATGAGGATGGTTCTTTGATTTTGACATTAATTCAGCTAGTTGGTCATCCTTCCTCTACAGCCACTTCCTCAGCTACCGAGTCTCAATCACATAATAAGATAATCAAAGAGAATACCAATGTCTTGATTATGGAAATACCTCTAGATGGACTCTTCAATCAAGGTGATAAGCTTCTCCATTAATTTCATGATTTAGTGGTTGACAGTTTTGATCAGTAGCCTCTGTTCGAAATTATGCACCTGATCATCCTAAAATAAAGATTCATAGGAATGAAGTAATTGGTATTTCATGACCTCATGGATTAGGTATCCCTTAACCTTTAAATGGGAGTGGCTACAGAGGCTCTAGAGCAATGTCTCTAGTTTTTTCTCAACTGCAAGACCAGATAGATGATTGGGCAGTGCAGATATGGATACAGGAAGATATGATATCTCATTTGAAGTCAAATAATTCAAAAACATCGACCTAATTAGACACTTATTGGAGGAGAATTAATGAATATAATACATTGGTAAAAGTTATCTGATCTGATACAGAGGTTGAAGTGGTGGGGAAGGTGATACTTTGATACACAATTGAAATGTCCCTCTAGACCCTTCCCAGCCATCCTAGCATTGTCAACCATCTCCACATGTGACCCAATTTCTTTATTATGTTCTATAAGTTTTAAATACACTCAATTTTTTAAATGATTCAAGGAGACTCCAAAATGTGGTGATTCTGCCCACTTTTTCATACTGATATTGGATTAGTTTTTTTTCAGATTATTGTCTAATTTTCTACCCTAAATGATATATTGATATTCTATTTCACTACTATAGACACCCATCCCTTTATTTTCATCAAATGGTCTTGAATGAATGATAAAAAAGAGATCAACTAGGTATGAGATATAACCTCAAGAATGAGTGCTTTTCAAATTTTCAAAAATATTTTTGACTGTAATAAGGAAAATTAGTGGGCCTCATGATAATTTTAGTGTGATTTTGTTTATGGTATTTTAGATGAGACCATATATTGATTTTTTTAAGAACATTTATCTCAAACCATATTTTTAATTATTTTATGTTCTCTTAGTTCAGACCATATTATACATCAGTCTATGGTCTTCTAGCTTGGACCGTCTATTGGATTAGTTTAAGGCATTTTATCATAGATCATCCATTTTTTATATTACGATCTTTTAGCTCGGACTATCTTTTGCATTATTTTATGGTCTATTATCTTGGACCAACTATTGCTTTAGTTTATTCCCTTTTAGATCAGACTATCTGTATAATAATGGGATACAGTGAAGACATTCCTGGAGTGACCTAAAACACTCTGAGGTGATGGATCATACCCTGGTTGTGCTTAGGCTCATGAGGATTAGAATGACCTTTTGAAGAGTTACATTCTTGTTTTATAGAGGTAAGTTCTTATTTAGTAGTTATGGGAATTCATACATAGTCAAGCCAAGGGGTCCATTGAACCTGGGTATCCTTTCCAAGTGCGATGAAAGTCTTATTGATGTAATATTAATGAGGTTATAATACCAGGGATAAAAATGTTCCTGGGTTTTTATGGTATCGATGAAAAAAATCTTAAATTTGGAATTTGATTCCATGAATATTAGATGGTGCATACATACTGGGTGTGTCCCTTGACATTCTTAAATAATAGGTATCGCTGTGGTGTTTCAATGCCTCACAAGGATCGAAGCTCCTTTTTGAAAGGAGAAGATGTATTTTGTTGGTTGGTCAAGGATCTTATGAGTCGATATAATTCCATGAAAAAGATGATCCCCATGTATTTCCAAGGGATATGGAATTTTTTATAAGACATTAATGTATATATGATGTTGTTTAATACGGCAATAATGTTTTCGAGGAAGGGTTCTAGAACCCTAGGGAAGCTACTTCTTAAAATGAAGCTTGAGATCTATTCCACGTGATATCGAGTAATGATACACGATCCATAAAATTATAGGAAATTAAGTATCAAAATACATCTTTGATAATGGGTATGAAACACGGTGATGTAACATTGAGGATATTGAATCTTATAGAATAGTTGGGTATGTAGATTTTAAATCACGTCCTCGAGCACTCGAATTTGGAGAATGGTATAGGATAGTCATAAAGGGAACAGTTCAAACAAAATGGGGTGTTGGGAGACGTAGTGATGACGTTAGGGAATAGGATAATTAGGTTGAGCTTTTTTAGTATGACACATTTGGTTGATGTCCATAGGAACATAAATATGATCCATGGGAATGCATGGATATTAATGCAATGGTTCTTTAAAGATGGATATCATTTCCAAGGTCCATGTATGGAAATGATGATTCACAAAACCCTAACTCATGAAATGTGGTTCACAGAAGATGTAAAATAAAGGGATGGTTTGATGGACCTAGCAGTTCAGTCACTGCCTAGAAAACATTTTCTCATGGTGTGGAGGTGTGCAAATTATTTCCATAACTTGTTCCTGGAAATGTTGGTCCATTGAAAACATCTTTTCTTCTACTAGAGTTATAGTAACAATGAGTATTACACCTTTTATGTTTTCACCCTAATTTTTTCCAAATCACAGAGAAATAAGACTTTAGAGAATGGAGACTCTACTATTTATCATGTCTCCCATTGTAGTTTTTTGACCTGTTATGTTTTGTGTCTCTTCCATTGGCTGTTTACGATCATGCGATTTATACAGTTATGTGCTAGAGATTAAGGTCATACTTCATTAACCAAATACATACAGTGTATTGTTATGACACGAATTGAACTAACATGGAGGATGAGGAACAAGAGTCTAATAAGGATACCCAAGGATAACAATGCTCCAACATCTACTGAATCTTGGATGTGATATGACATAAATCACTTCTTCAGTTCCATAGGTCATGATTAATGACATGGGACACTCATACAAGGATCCATTCAGACAACCTGGGGTGTTGAGTGCTCTTTTCATGATGTTTGGGCTCATGAGAATTAGTATTTCCTTTTTAAGAGTGACAGAACTGGTTTATGGCCATAGGCACATATGCAATATCCATGTGGATGAATGCGTAGTCCAGAAAAGGGACCTTGATGCTTGGTATCCTTTACAAGGGACCTAGAATATTAACATTTGTCTTAGATTATTAGTAAAAGATGTGTTGTATATAAACTGAAGGTCGTCTTAATGTATGGTAGAAGCACATCGTACTATGTTTGAATTAGGTATGTTTTTTACAGTCTTATGATGATGTGTGAAAAATGGGAGATGTTCTACACAGTTTGTTTTCATGTAGTGGGGATGTGTTTGTATCCTTGCAGTTTATCATCATATAGTAATATCATGATTTTAGATTGTTAAACGCCATACTTTATGGATGTTTGAACCACTGTGAAAGTTGGTAATGTTTTGTTTGGGCCCATATAAGGGAACATGGGCATCACAACATACCCCGTGAAAATGAGAAACAATCCATATATAGTCATGGATGACTATGCAGTTTAATGACTTGTGGGTAGGAAAAATTCTATACAGTTTAACATCATCTTTTTTGGATGAAATGTTCCTTTTATTTTAATGTCATGTGATGAGGATGATGGGACATAGATAAATGTCATGTTACATGGGTATGTGTGGATTGTTTAGTTTCAGGTGGACAAGACCATAAGCTGTAGATCTTGACATGGGGGTTCCTAGCATGGTTCCATAAATAAATTCGACAAAAATGATGACCAAATTTGTTTGAACTGCACTGCAAACATTTTCAGAAAGAATCATGTCAAAGGTACAAAAAGGGTTTTGGCTGTAGTTTGTCCTAATAATGAAATGATTGGGTGTCACTATATATCTCATTAAGATGTCAATAAAGACACACATAGTTCTAGATGATTAAATACATTATCCATGACTAAACCATATGGTAAGGTGATAATTATTTATATTTTCAGTCGCAGATGGTCCTAGAATTTGATATCAAAGTATCTCTACATACACTGTATGAGTAGGAATCAAGATACACAATGTTCATGAAGTTCCATGAATTTTAACATCATTTGATGAGGACTAAGGAGGATTGACATGAATTGGTTGATACATTGTGGTTGGGGACAATGCTAGAATCATGGGAATCACTACGTCTCTCATGGGGACGAGAATCAAACCATATGTAGTTCATAAAGGACCGTGTAGTTTAATGACATGCATAAAGGAAATCAACTACACCGTTTAATTTCATGTGGTGAGGATTCATGGTAACCTTTTATAGTCATCCATTATAGACTGTAATGGACCCATTATGCACTTATATTCCATTCTTATGATGTAATGTCCCTAATATGATAAGTATTCTCACGTGAGCTATGGTCGAGGTGTGAAACAAGGAGTGAAATGGGTATCCCTATATTGTAGAGACAAGAGAGTGGTATAACACAAGAATTTTATATGATGCAGTGGCTTGACCAAGATATATGACTAAGGAATACCTATGTATCTCATTGAAAATGGTAATCCATCAATACATATTTATTAGGGAACTATTGAGTTAAATTTCATGTGGTAAGGATGATGGATTACCTAATGAAAATGGGAAGGGGAGTTGTGGATCTATTAGTTTAATGTTATGTGGTAAAGACATTGGCCATGCAATTTAATGTCTTGCGATAAGGAAAATTTCATATAGTTTAACGTTAAGTGCTTTTTATGGATTCCCAATAGTTTAATGTCATAGGGTTAGGATGAATATAGTACCATTTTACATCATGTGTTTAGGGAAATATATTACAGGAAGTTTAACATCATGTGGAGAGGATTAAATGATCCATGAATTTTAACATCATGTGGTTAGGATGAATGAATAGGATTAATCTAATGTGGACAGCCTTTTACTTAACCACTCATGCAAATTATTTCATGAGAAATATCAAATTGGTGGGAAATATGACATGATCCCAATCCCTGGTGGCCAGTAAATAGGCTCCATTATGATAGTCTGTATATATGATGTATGGTCCATCCCAATTGGGATCCAATTTTAGGGGATTCATCCTTGGTATCATTGTGGTTCTGAGAGCCAACCCCATTTCTTCTGGAAATAATGAGAAGATGTGAATCATTTTATTAAAAGGTCGTACAATCTGATTCTAGTGGACATTGAGGTTGTGCAGTGTGTGCAACATTTTATTATCTAACTGTTCAAACTTATCTATCCTTTTTTGAGAATGTTCATCATTTGAGGGATTCCTAAAAATTTAAATTCAGATTGAGGACAAGATAAAATCTGTCGGAAACACATCCACTATCCCATACACTATAGAATATGCCATTACATATGTAGTAGTATGCATCATGGTATGGTCGGCCCGCCAAGAATGTAAGAGTTTTCCTGGAGATGAATGTTTATCCCTATTCACTATATTCTAGAGTATGTCTAAAGGAGTCTTATTGAATGTCTCTATCAATCCATTTTACACTGCATGATAGCAGGATGAGTGATTGGACTCAATGTCATATTCCTGATTATGAATTTTGAAATCTGTGTAACAGAATTTTGAGATGTTGTTCATCTATATTGTGTGAGGGACTCAGATCCTGGTGATGATATGGGAATTCATGATGTTGATGTTATTCTTTGTCTCGGCCTCCTTGAGGGGTGTTGAATATGCTCCTTTTGAAACTATGTTGGTGGTAGTAAGGATGTACTTGAACTGCTTACCAATAACTTGGAAGTATTGGCCAACACCGTCCAACAGCATAGGGGAAATGGCCATGAATATTTAGAGGTTTGAATCAATTCCAAGGGTTGGTGGATGTAGTTTTCATGGATCTAGAATGCATGAATCTTCATAGTGAATTCCACATAGTCATGTATCTTGGTTTCCCCATAATATCCCATGCAATTGATTTTTTGGGAGAACCTTGTTTCCTATTGATGGGCACTGCTAGTGACTGAACGGAATTCATCGATTATGATGAGAACATCACCTTATGATATGCACATATAGATAATTCCACCAATGATGCAATTATATTGTATTTTTTTATCATTTGGGCCATCCTGCAAGGTGATGTTTGATGCCCAAAACTGAATATATTACTTTCTGACACAATCAGCTGGGAGAGTTCTATCCTGAAGATAGAAGATTATGGGATCCATTCATCTAGGGTGGTCAGTGGTTTATCACACTCTAGGATGGTTCTAACCTAGTTGATCTCTTCTATATCGCATGCAATGAGTGATGAAATCATTATTCGATGTAAAATATGGGAGGTTACTTCCACCTGATTAGTGTTTTCTAGGATGGTAGCTACACAAGCCAATGCGTCATCATGTGAACTTTGTTATTGGAGAATATAATGCATGGTGGGATCGAAGAAATATTCTTCCATTAATACCCTAAAATAGCTTGTGAGGGGGGGGGGACAGTTCCTCCCATTATTATGGTATATTCACCATTGACATACATTATCAGTAACTATTAATCCCCTTTGATTTTCATCTCGGCGATGTGCAGTTGTGGGTATATTTCCAATCCATCTATGATGGCTTGG
This sequence comes from Viscum album, assembly GCA_963277665.1. NCBI lineage: Eukaryota > Viridiplantae > Streptophyta > Magnoliopsida > Santalales > Viscaceae > Viscum > Viscum album. The sequence continues at coordinate 19,757,370 of OY728120.1, read as the reverse complement.
TATTGTCCATCATTATATGTGAAGACTTCTGATTGTGATAATGATTAATGGAAAATAATTACTCAGGAGAGAGAAATATAGTCCCTAGGCCAACCTGATTGAGAATTATGTTCTCCATTCATATACATATAGGGCTCCATGAGGTTCTATCATTGTAAAACTCCTACGTTCTAGGAGTGTCATCAGCATAAAAGACATATTTTTCTGGGACCTCAGTATCATCGGGAGTATTTTCTAGGGAACGGTGTTCTATGAGGAAATCTGTTAGGGTGTGGCCTTTCACTAACATCAATGACACAAACCAAATTTCATATTACTGATGAATGAACACCCATCATGCCAAGCACCCAGTAAACCTGGATAGACCAGGGATGTAATTGAGTATGTTGATATGAGAGACTAGTAGTACATTATGATGCTACAAGTAGTGCCTCGTCATTTTCAATGAGAACATAAGTGTGAGCCACATCTTCTTGACATTGGAGTATTGAGACTCATAACCTAGCATGCATCGGCTGAGGAAGTAGATACTATTATCGCTTCCTTCATCATTCTTATGAGTGATAAGGGAACCCATGAATCATTTCATTGCAGTTAAATATAATATGAGTGGCCTCCCATCGACCAGAATCATCTAAATTGGTGGGTGTAAAAAATATTTTTTGAGGTGTTCGGTGGAATTTTGATAATATTTTCCCCATTAGTAGGATGTGCCCTTCTTCATTAACATGGTGAAGGGGGGGAGCCTTTTCGGTCATGTTGTCTATGAATCAAATAATGTCGGCGAGGGTCCCTCAAAGTTCACATTGTTCGTTGTGGTTCCTAGGGGATGACATTTCCAAAATATAACTAGTCTTCTCGAATTCATCCTCAATGTAGAAGTGGAACACCACAAACCCAATGAATGTTAATAATGTTAAACCTAAGGATCATTTCAAAAAAATCCATCTTTAGACTATGTTGTTGTAGCTTGTTGATGAATTCTTGGAGATCCTTGAAGTGATCATATCACTATCAGGATTTAACGAGCAGGTCATCAAAATAACACTTGACTATCCTCCCCATAAATGTCTTATGGATGTGATGTAGGAGCCCTAATTAGTGGAACCTAAATTATTTAATTCAAGGGGAATATCCTGATAGAAGAACGTCAGTTAAGGTTCTATGAAGCAAGTTCCTTTCATTATAACAACCCTACTCATTATTACATAATTAAACATAATTTATTACATAAAAATTCACATAATAAAACTCTCTGGATAGAGATGTATAGTGTCTTGGGAAATTAAGAACATTACATGACCACATAAGACATAAAATACAACATATTTATTGAAAAAATCTTTTAAATGACCACAATATTCTTTCATACATAGCATTGCATGAGATAACATGGGGAATGACATAAGAAAAGGGTGATATAAATAGCACATTACGGGAGTAAAAAATGAATAACATGAATAATACGAAACATGTTATGCACTAGGAAAACCAATGGAGAACAATAGAAACATGAATATAAAGGAACGAAATAGCATGATTATCACAACAAGGAAATGTGGAAACAAAATAATGATTATATTAGCTTGATCCAGGCTCATAGAATATGGATCATCATGAGTAAAACCTCATTTCACATTAATTATAATAACTAAACCCTCATTACACATGAATTATCATGAGTAAACCCTCACTACACATGAATTGCCATGAGTAAACCCTCATTGCACATAAATTTTCACGAGTAAACCGTCATTGCACATGAGTTAGCATGAGTAAACCCTCATTGAAAATGATTTTTTATGATTAAAACTACATTAAACAAGGAAAATCATGACCAAAAAGAATTACTAAATGCGCTGGAGTGTTATCAGGGTGCCACCATTTTAATCATTTCATTTCCTGCATAATTTTGCCACATGGATCATATGACATGGAATCATTAAACATAATCATTTATACTATGATAAAGGAATTTAAAATACATAAATTAAACTGTTTAATGAATACATATATGTTAATAATGTTTATCACCATTGAGATATAAATGGGCATGGTATTCACTACATGATGAATTAGGCATGGAAAATCATGGTACAATTTTCGCAGCTTAATGGTGTGACATAATAACTCATAAAAATGGTTAAAGATAGAGAAAATTATATATAATACCATTTACATGAATTGGATTCTAAGGGTTTCATATATATACAGGGCCCAACACCTGGAATTTGTAATTTTAAGGTGTAAAAAAATAAAGAAACTTGATGAATGAGGAGAAACAAAATAACTCTTATGAAATTTCAGCATGGTAACGGGTGTACATGGGTGGGATTAATGAGAGATAAAGAGGTATCTAATCATTCAAACATAATTATGGATTTATGGGGGAGGTGAAAAATCATACCCCAACATTTTTAATTGAAAATAACTGGTTATATCAATATAAATAATCATGGACCAAATTTAGAAAGGAATAAATACCTTACAAAAATTCATCATGGTAACAAGTATTCATAAGTGTTATTAATAGATATAAATGAGAGGGAATGCGGCTCTAATAATTTATAAATAAATAAGGAAGTAAGGAGGATATATAATAAAATATCCTGACAAGGGAATAAATGAAATTCAAAGACAGAACATGAAATGAATGCTTAATTAAAAATGAGTGTGGAAGATCCCTTATTAAATTACGGCATAGTAACGAGAATGCTTAAAGGATCTTAGGGGGGATTGAAGAGAGTGAAAAGAAGATATCAAAATATATAAATAAAATGGATATTATAGGGGTCATGTAAAACCATAAAAAACATTGTAATATTGAACATAAGAAGCATAATTTAAAAGAGTAGCTTGAATGGAAGTGATAAGAGTGAAATTCCATAAACAATTGCCACTATAATGACTTAGGAAAGGGGAAAAATAAGGGAGGATAAAAAATACCTCATTAAATTAACATCAAATTGACATTAATATAATTATTTTAAAGGAATAGAATTATGAAAATTCAAAATTATAAGAACTACTTTCAAATAAGATGCTACAATTTGAAAGTAGGGGAAAGTTAGGAACCCATACATGGAAATGTCATCCAAAAAGAATGGGAGAGGCATTAGAGGGTCTTCCTGGGAGACTAGGGATCCTTGGGATGATTCTAGAGAGATTAGGGAATATTTTTGTTGATATAAAAATGGATTGAGTGAAGAGGAATGGGAAATTGAGTGGGGTTATATTGGAAAGCAGAGGGAATTCTTTATTATTTAGGTTTTGGGCACAACACATTAAACTAATCAAAAGGACAAACCATACTATGGTTCTTTATATGTTTCTTACCTCAGGGGAGTGGTATTCAATATTATATATGGACAAGGGTAGAACATATTAATATATTAGGCATCCTCATGTGAAGGTATGTCACACTCTCAAGGAAATCATTTTAAAATGCAAAACGATTTTAAATCTTTTGGAGGGTCCACTATTGAATTATAAATAAAAACTAAAAAAAATTCTAAAATCAAAATATTTTAGTGTTAAAACATAAATTTTTTGAATATCCCCTTTTTAGTATTTTTTTACATTACTATTTGGACATTATGATGTCATAAAACACATTATATATTTATTCGGTATTTAATTTTTACCAAACAATTCAACTATCACAGAAAATTATGAAATAATCACCAATAGATAATTTTGATGACTTGACTCCAAAAAATATATTTATTTTATTAAATAATTTTCTAAATTTGATAATTTTAACATTTAATATACTAACCAACATTTATTGAAAATTCAAGGGCTTTGAAAAAATAGCATTCAAACCGAAATAAAAATTACAATTGCATTACAATTTCATGATCATATATATTAAAAATAAATATATAAATAATATTTTATTAAAATATTAATTAATTAAATAATCTATTAAATCATTAAAATATATTTCTTAATTTAATATTAAATAAAAATACAATTTGTGATGTAAAAACCATTTCTTAAGAAAGAATGATATAGTGAATATATATTCCTTATTCTATAATAAAATATTTTACATAATAATAGTGCTAGGGTCTTGTTACATAACCCCTTATAACACTCGCATAAAATCTAATGGTATAGTGTGCCATGATGACTGACTCTTGGTGCATCTCGGATAACATTGCTTGGGTGGTAATCTGTATTAACTTCCACTTCTCTCGTATGAAATTCCCTTCAAGATTAACTTGTTCAATATCAGCTAGGGATTGGCCCAAATTTAATCCCATTTATGCTATCACCTATTCACGCTATGAAAAATGGGATTCATATAGAGAAATTCTACCGGACGAGGTTATGGCTTCATTTGTGTGTGTAAATTGGATTTTATAAAGCACTATATTTATACTAATCATGTGGTAACTATTCAATTACCATATTAACAGCGGTAAAAATTATTGACGGTATTTTAAATTATAAAAACATATAACAAGGGATTTAATATGTTTTATATAACCATTTTACATTATAATACATTTAATTAGATCAAGAGTAATTTTCATTAATCAAATTTGGGGTCGTTACAATCATTCCCCCTTAAGAAATTTATCCATTGAGATTTTCTTTTCCCACGTTAAAACAGATGGGGGTGACTCTATATCATCACTTCCTATAATTCCGATATTACTGCTTCAAACTTGTAATTTTTCCACAACACCATGACAATGGGCGTTGTCTTATTTCTTAGAACATATTCCCTATGATATAATGTCTTTATCAGCTTTTCTTTTTAAGAGAGTTCATTCTCCAATGGTACCACCTCTAGATTGAGTACATGTGATGGGTTTCGTTTTTACTCCCTAAAGAGTGACACATGGAATACATCATTCACTTGATACATGTTTGGTGGGAGTTCCAATCAATAGTCCATTTCTCCAATGTGATCAAGGATCTCAAAAGGGACGATGTACCTTGGACTAAGTTTTCCCTTATTCCTAAATATCATAACTCTCCTCCACAATGATATTTGGAAGAATACCATGTCTCCGTCATCAAACACTATGTCTCATAGATGATTATCACCATAGATATTTTTTCTACTCTATGTAGATTTAATGTGCTGGTAGATGGTATTAACCTTCCCCCATATTCTTGAGACCATTTCTGGACCTCAAAGTTTTTTCTCCACAACATTATCCCAACATGCTGGTGTTCTTCACCACTTTCCATTAAGGGCTTCATAAGAATAAATTTGGATTAATGAGTGGAAACTACTATTATAAGATATCTCATTTTGAAGAAGATGTTGGTCCCATCCTCCTTTGTAGTCCATTGATCATGCTCACAACATGTATTCAAATGTATGGATAGTTCACTCAGATTGGCCAAAATTTTGAGGTTGATAAGTCATACTGATGTTCAGCCCAAAATTCAGAGTGTGTTGGAGAGTCTTCTAGAACATATAGGTAAATCTTGGATCTCAATCGAATACAATATATAGTGGTACTCTATTTAGCGTTACCCATTCTATGATGTATATTTGTTCCAGTTGATCAAATGATAAATCCCCAAAAATTTTAATGAAGTGTGAAGTCTTTGTAAGATGATCCAAAACAACCATGATAGAATTATTTCCTTTGATGGTCTTCAGATGTTTGATGACTTAGTCCCATGTGATGTTCTCCCATTCACATGTTGGTATGTGTAATGGTCTCATCAACCATTTTGACTTCATCCTCTTAGCCTTCACTTGCGTACCCATGAGGAACATCGATTTTTACTCAGTGATCTCCTTCTTCACGTTATCCCACCAATATTCCTCTCAGAGATCTCGATAAATATTTTTTTTGGTTAAATCGAAAAATTATAAAAATGTGAATCATCAAAAAGTTCATTCTTTTACTCTATGTTATTTGGAACACATAGTCTTGTCCCACATCTCACAATTCCTTCTTTATAACATTGATCTCTGAGGATTTCCCTTTTCTAAAATTTTCCACTTTCATCTGAATTCCCACATCAAACTTTTGAGCATCCTTTATCCATTCCAAAATAGATGGATGAGAAATCATTTGTCAAAGAATTGATTATGTTACCTTCATTATGATTCCCATGTCTTTATTTATCATATATAATAATATTTGATCCTCTTCAATTCTCATCAATGATAGAATCACTGGGGAATTTATTCTTAGAGTATCCAACAACTTGTTCTCTTTCCCATGGTGGTAATGGATTTAGTATTCATAGTTTTTTATAATATCTATCCATCTTCATTGGAACATGATCAACTCTTTATGTGTCAAAATAAACTTAAGGATTTTTTATATGTATATATTTCACATTTATCCCCAAAGATGTAATTTTGAATTTTTTTAAATGGGATGATTACTACAACCAACTCCAGGTCATGTGATGGATATTATTGTTCATGAACTATTAATTTCATTGAAGCATAAGCAATGAATTTATCAATTTTCATCAACACATAGCCTAGGACCTTCTTCAAAGCATTAGAGAATACGACAATAATTTATCCACTTCTGGGTAGTGTGTGCCAGGCACAGTCAAAAACCTCCTTTCAACTCCTTGATGCTATATTTACATTCATAACTCCAAGAAAACATGACTCTTTTCAGGCTTTTCTTGGTAATTGGGTTTGAAAATCATGAGAAATTTCCCACAAATAAGTGATAATATCATGCTAACCCAAGGAAGCTATGGATATCCATCATATATGTTGTCTTCATCCATCACTCAATTGCATCTGTCTAGGAGGGATCTACAGATATCCCATTTCATGTGATGATATAACCAAATAATGTGACCTCTTTCAACCAGAGCTCACACTGGCTATACTTCTCATAGAGGTTCTCTATTCGCATGGTCTCTAGTAAAGTTCTTAGATTCTCCTCTAACGCCTCTTTGGTTTTAGAGTTTATTTGAATACCATCTGAAAAGAATACAACAAATTTGTCGAGGTAATATCTAATGTCTATATTCATCATGTCCTTGATGATTGATGGAGCATTGTGGAATCTGAAAGGCATTACTATGAATTACAATTTCCCAAACCTTGTACAAAATGAAATATTGGGGATATTGTCCTTATTCATCATTACTTAGTAATATCTCAACCACATATCGATTTGGAGATGAATTTTGATCCACCTAGCTGATCGAAAATGTCATAAGTTTGTGGAGGAGGATACATGTTATTTAGCGTGATTTGGTTGAGATCATGATAATTGATGAAATGGTGCATTTACCCATCCTTCTTCTTGGATAATATGACTGGTGCACCCCATGGGGAAGCACTTGGGTGAATAAACACTTTATCTAGATTTTTCTGTAGTTGCTTTTTTAGGTCCTCAAGATCCACAACAGTCATTCTATAATGATTATTGGATAATAGTCAATCCCCAATTATAAAATCAATCAAGAATTCAACATATATTTTAGGAGGATGACCAGAGAATTCCTCACGAAGCTCTTTAGCAATTTCACTCACTATAGGCATGTCTTTAACAATTGTTGATTCCATAGACTCAATCATCTGATCATGATACACATGCTCATAGGGTAGTAATATCCATGTTTGAAATGATGGTTATAAAGGAGATTTGTCTTCCTCCTTGATGTTGTACCAAATTAGGAGTTGATTCTACCATATGGAGAGTGATTTCCCTTTCATGAAAATATTTGTTGGATCTATCTAGGGAATTCAAATACATTCCATGAATTGAATCAAATTCAACATGATGGAGTATGACAAGGATCACGGGGATGTTCAATACATAAATTATTATAGGGGAGGAGTTATAAACATAGGACGAAACAATAGACCCATTTTCCATTATCAGTCACATCTCTATATCCATGACATGTGGTGGTGTTGGGATTGTTCTACTAAACTTTAAGAATATAAAAGATTGCAAAGAACCAGAATCAAAAACTACATTCACTATTATTTAATGAATAACTGGAATACCTATCACTAGTTTGTTGTCGGGGTTCTATTGAGTGGTAGTAATGGAAAAAACACTCCCTTACTACCTTGTAGGTTGTATGTTGCCTCCAGAAAACCCTCATCTTTGGGAACTTGTTTGCAATGTTCCATGGTTATTTGTAGTCAATCAAATGAGAAAAGTGTTGAGGGTCGAACAGAGAATTTCACTCCTTTGTCACAGCAGTGGGATTCTCTTGTCAGTAATTAATGGCCAGGTGATCTTCTCTTCTACACCTAATGCATTTCCTCTTCTCCTTCAAGAAATTTCTATGGTGATTCATTCCACAACATTGGAAAGTGAAGTGCTGAGCTTTCTTAGCACTGTTTGATTTATCCATAGGACATCCAAAATTAAGGTAAATTGTCTGCTTCTTATCCCCATGATACCCCTAAGATTCATCGATCCCTATTTCAACATTGAGGGAACATCAGAAAATTTCATCATTGCTATCAAATACATAGATCACTAGGTATTTATGTAGTCTAGGGTTTTTCCCAACAAAAAATAAGTCAACCTTGAATTCAGGGGTAACAACAAAGCTATAGGCATATCGTACAGTCCATGTTATGTTATCCATGTACGCTCTTATGGGTTTTTTTGTCATTTCCCTTGAGATAATGGAAGTATATTTCCATCTTAAGTCAGATGGTGCAAGGAAAATATTTATCGAAAAACATTATTTGGAAATCCATCCATTCAAACACCTCAACCTCTTCCTCAGGATTCGTATTTTTGATAAATGTCTACATTTGAACCGCTTCTCCCTCCATATGATAAGATTAAAAAAACCCTCTCTTTTATAGAACATTAATGGATGGATAATATTATCTTAATGTAGTTGATCCATTGTTCTTTGATTGAGGGATCCTATGATCCCTTAAAATTAGGGTTCCTTTTTCTCCTGATGCTTTCGATTATTGCTTGTTCTTTTACAAGGGGGTGGACTTTTCTCTTGATCCATGATTCTATTCTAAAATTTAGTTAACTGATTGTGTATCATTACAATGTTTGCAATTCACACTCCCATCAGATTGGGAATCTAATTGGAACTTTCATCACATTGATCTACACATCAATTATTAGCATATTCCTCATATTATCAACCTTTTGTTTGACTAAATTGTATTTTAAGGTTAACAAATAATGGGTAATCTAATTAAAAAATGGATAGCTTTTAAATTTCATTTATTTCATCGTCTTATGAATTTATAGGATTGTACATATGTTATACATGATCTAATTCCCCACATATATTCTTAGGTGAATTATTTTATTCCCATAATAATGGTTCATATTATGATTATGAATTTACAAAATCATATCCCTCGAGCGGTTAAACCAATGGGTGTAGCAAGGCCCATTTTTTTGCAACAGTTCTCATTCGAGTCCAGCTCAAACCGTTGTTTTTTCAGGTTTTAACACCAGATAAATTTGTGCTAGAGCAACCTATACATGTTCGTACCCATAAAAGTATTTAGTTTCTTGATAAACCACTTACTCCATACTCACCAATATTTTGGCATGTTTTTCTTATACATAGTTATATCACTAAGGCTTTCACATGAGGTTTCTAATCATAATCATAATAACAACTAAACCTATCATTAGATAATACCAATAACAACCCTGATCATTATTACACACAGAAACATGTTTTATTACATAAAGATTCACGTAAGAAAACTTCAAAGATTGATTTTTCTAGTGTCTTGGGAAATTAGGAACATTACATGACAACTTAAATCATACAATACTATTTATTTATTGTAAACTTCTTTTATAGGTCCACTATATTCCATCGTACTTATCATCTCATGGGATACCCTGAAAGAATATATATGAAAAGGGTATGAAATAATTCCTAGTGAGGGTGTATACAAGGAATAACATGAAAAATATGATACATGTTAGGCAATAGGCATATCAATGGAGCACAAGAGAAATATAAACATAAATTTTTGTCATAATAGGAATATCATAACATGGACATGAGACAACAACATCAAACATGATATTAGCATGATCCAAGGATAATAGTACATATATTATCATGATTAAACGGTAATTTTAGTTGAATTAGCATGAGTAGACCCTCATTTCACATGAATTATCATGAGTAAACCCTCACTGCACACGAATTAGGATGAGTAAACCCTTATTATAAAAGAATTAGCCTGAGTAATCATTCATTGCACAAGAATTAGCATGAGTAAAAACTCATTGAACTATATTTAGCATGATTATACCCTCATGGACCTTGTATTATCCTAATACTAAAAATTACCCAATGCATTGGAGTCTTATCAGGACACACCCTTTATATACATTTCATTTCATGCATAAGGTTTCCCCAATGATCATATGACATGGAATCTTTAAGAATCATAATTTATTACATGTTAAAGGAATGTGGAACACATGAAGGAAGCTATTTAATAAATAATTATATGTTCATAATTCTTAATACCCTTGATAGAGAAATTGGCATGTTATTCACTACACGATGAATTTGGTATGGAAAATTGCATTGTAATTTCAGCAGCATAACGGTGTGACATAATAATTCCTAAAAATGGTTGATGAGTGATAAAGGGATATCTCATAACATGTACATGAAATGGAAAGTAAGGGGGTCATATAGATACATATCCCAACAAAGGTAATTTGGAAATAATGGTGTAACATAATAAAAATACTTCACGAAAGAGGAGAAATGGAATATCTCTTAAGAAATTTTGACATGGTATCAGTTGTACATGGGAGGGATTAATGAGATTGATAGAGGTATATCATACTTCAATAATAAGTAGAGCGGTATGGAGGAGGTGAGAAATCATACCCCAACATTTTTAATTGAAAAATGGTATATCAATATAATGAATCATGAAGAAAAATAACAAAGGATAGAATGCATTAAAAAAATAAAAAACGGTAACAAGTGTTAAAAAGGGTTATTAAGAGGGTTAAATGTGAGAGAAATGGGATCTCACTATTAATAAAACAACTTGGATGTAAATAGGTTCTATAAAAACATATCCTAAAATTGTAATAAAATAAATTAAAAGACATAACATGTACATAATTCTTGATAAAAGAGGAGGATGGGAGATCCCTTATGGAATTTCGACACAATAATGGTTGTGCTTAAAGGATAATAGAGGGAATTGTTGTGAGTGAAAGGAAGATCTCACCATATATAAATAAAATGTGATGAATTGGGGTAATATAACATCTGAATCCAACATATAAATATGGAACTTATGAAAAATAATGTGAAAGAGTATCTTGAATGGAAATGACAATAGTGAAATCCCTTATCAATCTTTGGTATACTAATGTCTTAAGTAAGGGTAAAAATGAGGGAGGATAAATAATACGACATTAAAATAACATAAAATGGCCATTAATAGAATTAATATTTAAAATCACATTATAACAATTTGAAATTATATGAACTACATTCAAATATGATGCTTGAATTTGAAAGGAGGAAAGGAATGTGAAGATCCTTTACTTGGTTGTGTGTTCCCAAAGGCTAGGGAGAGGATTCACAGAGGATTCATGGAATATTTGGGAGCATTGGGAGGAATATATACAGATTATTTCATAGTTTAGTAGATCTACTTGTTTTATTAGTGAAGAGTAATGCGAGATTTAGTGGGATTATATTGGAATGGGGAGGGAATTCTTTATTTTTTATGTTCTGGACACAACACATTAAACTAATCAAAATATAAAAACCATACCATGGTTTTTTAACATGGTTTCTACCAAATGGAAGTGGTATAAAATATTTCACATGTACAAGGGACGAAAATAGTAAAATAGTATGCATCCTTCTATGTAGGTGAGTCACACTCTCTAGGAAATCATTTTAGAACGATAAAATATTTTGTAAGTCTCAGAGGGTGTACTAAGGCATTATAAAATTAATCAAAAAACTATAAAATCACAATAATTTAAAATAAAAAACATATATTGGGATAATATTCCAATTAGATCAATTTATTACCTCACTATTGGGTCATTATGATTTCATAAAAAAATTATATATTTATTCAGTATTTATTTTTTACCCAAAAATTCGATTGTCATAGAAAATTATGAAAAAATAAAAGTTGGATAATTTTGACATCCTAATTCCCAATATAATATTTATTTTATCTAAATAATTTTCTAAATAGGAAAATTTTAAATTTTAAAATAAAAAACAACATTTATTAAAAATTCATGGGTTTTGACAAAAACAAAATTCAAACATTAATAAAAATTAAAATTTTATAAAAATAATAAAATCATTTCTATTTATTAAAAAATAATTTAGTAATAATATTTTATTAAAAAAAATTTATTCCCAAAATATGGTAATTTTTCAAAATATATTTATTAATTGAATATCAAATAAAAAGATTATTTGTTCATTCAATTCTATTTACAATGTAACAATAATAAAATGAATTTATATTATTTATCCAATAAAAAATTAATGAACATTATCATAGTGATGGGGTCTTTTTTGAGAACCTCTTATAAAACACGCATAAGACCTAATAGTAAGGTGTGTGATGGTGACAGACTCTTGGGGTGGCTTAGATAACATCACTCAGGTGGTAATCTCTATTAACTTGCAACATCTCCCATAGGAGATTCTGTTCTGGCTTAATCTATTGAATCTCAGCTTGGGATTGGTCCAGAGCGAAGCCTAATGAAACTACATCCTTTCCAAGCTCTAACAAATGGGATCTGTTTGGAGACATTTTACCTGATGAGGCCATCGATTCCTTTTTATATGTAAATTGGATTCATTAAAGCCCAATATTTATACTAATCATGTGATCACTGTTCAATGGTTATATTAGAAACTATAATAATTATAAAGAGTATTTTAAAATCAAAAAACATAAAACCAAGAAGTGATTATGTTTAATATAACCATTAAACATAATAAAACATTTAATTAGATCAAGATAATTTTTAGTTAATAAATGTTTGGTTCGTTACATTCATCCTTGGGGGCCATCTTGATTTGGGTGTACCCGGAGTACACATCAATGATGTAGAGGGACTAGAAGCCAGAAGACGCATCGATCAAGTGTTCTGTGATTTTTAATGGAAGATTGTCCTTTGGGAAATGTATATTAAGATCATTGAAGACAATATAGGCAAAAACCTTATCTTTATTTTAATTTATGGGGATGATGTGGGAAATCTATCATGAGAATTGAATTTCTCGGACAATGTTGGCATTCATCAAACTGTCGACTTCCACCTCTACATTAGTAGCATCCTCCTGGCTACGTTCTTGAAGCCCACAAGCTAAACGGGAAGTCTGAGATTGTGTGTATCAATATCTGGATTCAATATGGGAATTTATATGTTGTTCAAGGAAAAACACCTACTATTACTACTTCCAATATTCAATTTATATCACTTTCTCTTTGACAGACATGGTGGAACTAATCATGATTGTTCATTGGACATTTTAGGTCCCTAGATATATCTGCCAGAGACCATCTATTGTAGTAGTGGTTTAGTCTTAAAATGATAGAGGGGAGGTTATGAGATAATCACCATCCACATCTATGTCTGTAGAGACATATTTAGGTTAATATGGTAGTTTTGGTGCCTCTCATTCGTTATTAGATTGAGGGAAGCCGTCCCAAAAATATCACCATCACATGATATCTGGTTTGTTGTAGAGAGATCATGAAGATGTTTACTGTTAAGGAAAAGATATTTTTAGACCAATGGGGTTAGATCCACTACTTTGAAAATGTATATGGGGAGCCCATTGTCATCATTGAGAATACTCTTGGGAATCAAAGGGGAGGTCCCTAAGCTATTTGGGACCGGAACCCCTATATCATCATCTTCCATTGGTTGCTTAATATCCTCCTTATATAAATCTTCTTTATCATATGTGGAACCACAAATCGTGAAGGGGGAATTTTCACAATGTAGTATTCCAAACATTCCATTGAGGGGGTAGTTCATAAATTGATGGAATGCTGATGGTACTCTGAGGTGGCTATGTTTTTTGGGTCTTTCAAGAAGGAAATTATATGTGGTAAACATGTGGATAACTATGATCTTGACATCATATGTGAGCTCCCAAAAATTGGCTTCATTTTTTATCTTCCCTAGTGGTCTTTTCTCACACTTTTCATATTATTGAATAGTCAACTTTATACGGGATACATTCCCTTAACTTTACCCTATTAGTTAGAGGGTCTCACTAGGAAAAAGATTGATCTTTTATCCATTATCAAACATTACCCTTTGGATCTTGACATTATTAAGCCTTCCCAAAACATATTAGGGAATTAATTTTTCACTTTATGAACTCCTCTTAGCCTTATTCAATGAATAATATTTTTACATGACATGAGATTTCTTCCACTCAATTTTCCTAGATATAAGATAATTCATTTTTGAATTCTCATGGGCTCTGGAGGGCATCATTGAGTGCGTCCCATTATTATCTTGACAGATGGAGTGCATCCAGAGTCAAGAGAATGGATGGGGAAATTGCTAGATATTTTAGAACATCATATTTTTTGTACCAGAGGTCATAACTTCCTAATATGGGGCTTCTAATGAGAATGTGGTTCTAGAACTAGAGAATCAGAGGAAGATAGACCAAGTGATTTTCCCTAGTATGAGGGAATATCCATTACTTGTGGTGTAGGTTTTTCTGACCTTCCCCACTATCTCGGCTGATCATATTGGACCCATGATACGAAATAATGCATTAAAATCAGATTCAAGGGAGTAATAGAGAGCTCCAAGGAACCTCCAAACCTCCTTTGGTTCTCCTGGAGTGCATTATCATGAGTCACAGATTCAAATATGTCCTCTATTGGGACATAACTAAAATATTAAGTCAAACCATGCCAGCACATCCCCCTATATCCTCGTCATTGGTGAATTCATCCTCTTATTCCTTAGTTATAGGAGTGAAATACATATTCTGGTTCACACTCCTCATCAGATATGAGGTATATCAAGGTAATTATGTCGAAAAAACCAAAGAAGATATCCTCATCTAAAGAGGATTCTTGTTTGGTGGTGTGGTTCTTATCTTGCAGATGTCGCATGGAATAAATCAACGAGGGTTAATTCCTAGATTGGAAGAGAATATGACTCATCCTCTTCATTTTAATTCTTCTTCTAGTGGACATCCCACCATTGTGAGGTGCATCTAACACATCTTTATTTGATAGTGGAGATGAAGTTTTCCAATGAAACTATTATCATAGGGTTGTGTGGGATAAATTAACTTTCTTCCAAACCATCCAGTTGTTAAAGTTTATTACACATCTAGTCAGTACATCCTTCAAATCATCCTCTTCTTCCTGTTTGAACTTCTTTATGCAAGCCACATACTCAAGGGAATTATACATCACAACATTCTAGAATTGATCACTCCTTGAAGGATGTATTTTAAGAAGAATCAATTTTGGATATTATGACCCAACCTTCATTGTAATTGATTGTAATCGGGCTAGTTAGTGAGGTTTTTCACATCATGCATCCTTGGTGGCAGAAGTGTGAGCAGTTTATTGTCCACAGATTCCAAGAAATAACAATGGTCATATTAATTCTGGATGGATTACACTTTATTAGTTCAATCTTCATGTCCTAGAAGACCTTGATTTTTCTATACTTCTTGTAGAGGGTGATTCTGTGATTTTCTCCAGTCAATAGGATGTGATGGGTGGTTTGGGGCATTCCTAGGAATCTAGATTGGTTACACTAATAGATTTAGATTTCCATCTACAACTTCCATTATAGAGGGTATTTTTCAATGTTCCATGTGCAGGAGTCGATCATTGTATCAGGTCTACTAAATATCCACTTCTCAAATTTGGGTTATTTCAATAAATTTGTAGAATCCACCCAGATATTTCAATAGAATCGATAATCTCTTCAAATCATCCATAAAATTTTCAGCATTGAGTTCTAGTATAAACTATTGTGAGAGGAGGATATATAGAGAATAAGTCATACTCTTCCACCTTGATATGAAAGACATACACTCATTTTTTAGTGTTTTATGTTATTTTGTTCAACTATAATTTTCATCCTCAACGTAGAACTATATTTGTAATTTACCTAATGACTGAGGCATTTCCTTCCTGAGCCAGATCCTGTTGGTAGATTTATATGCCAAACGAAGGATGGCCCTATCAGTGATTGTACAAAACACCTTAGCTTGATTGGACCATATTGATATTGAGGATCGATCATCATCCCACATCAGGAAATGAAGTCGGTGAGATGCTATGAAGGATTTACTTCACCATCAAATATGGAGAAGAAAATATTTGAATTGTTAGACAGACATGTGGTTTCATCCACCCATTCAAGTTATGTCTTCCTTTCATGATGTAATGGTGGACACCACTATTCCATGGCATCCATTCATGTTGTCAGGGACACATTAAAATTAAAGACATCATGGGGAAATACATCCGAGAACTCCTTTCTCCTGTGAGGAGTTGGAGGGGGTTGATGAGGATTCTCATTTTTTTCTACGACCTATTTTCAATTATCCCCATGACTGAATGGTTATCTTGAGGGGGAAGAGGTTGTTTCCAAAACAGGGATAAGACACAATCATTTTCAAATTAATCATGCATGTAGGTTGGTTTCCGAGACCCAGATCCAATTTGATATTTAGTATCTCTCCTTGATAATGGATTATCTATATGATATATAATGTTTTCCTCTTCTGGGAGATGATACATTGTGGGAATATTTTGCCTATGTAAATCATTATTATGTTTCTGAAGAGCTTTTACATCAATATCACATTGTGTGTCACATCCTGATCTATCTTTTATTTTATTTTATAATTTTCATTGACTTTTATAATTTTTTTGGCGTCCGTGTTGAGTCTCAAACGAAAAAAATTTGTGTTCTATTAAAAAGGGTGTGTTTTTCAACTGATGTCCTTGGAAACATGGGCGGAGTGCGATTTTGAAACCCCAGGAATCTTTGCCCAGGCATTGGCATGATCTGGCTGCCTTCAAAAAAAATAAAATTAGTAAATTTTGTGATTTCTTGTGTAATTTAAAATTTTTATTATTTATATTTTTATAATTATTATTAAAAATGAAATAAATATTTTTATCAAATTGTTTGTTATGTTCATTACTATTATTATCATTATCACTATAATTAAAATTTTCATTAATATTATTATTAATTATGAAACCATCATTGTAAATGATTTTAACTTTATGTTGTTGTTATTATTATTATTATCAGGAGTTGTGGGGGTTTCAAACCGGTGTGCGGGCACCGCACAGCCCGCGGAGACCATGGTCTGCCAGAGCACCCATACGGTGATATCTAGAGTGGAAAGAAGCTACCAAACAGTTCGCGCATAGCCACTTGTGAAATGTGCCTACCATGCGGTTGAAATATTCAAATATGTAAAAAAAATTAAAATGGTTTTTGTAGTTTTGTTATTATTATTTTTATTATTAAAATTATTATTTTTACCATTTTATTTTTATTATTAATGTTGTCTTGATTATTATGTGTAATATTACTGTTATTAATTTTGTTCTTGTTACTTTTTTGTAATTGTTAAAAAAATTAATTATTATTATTACTCTTATTTTGATTGTAATTTTATGTGCATTATTATTGTTTTATTTTCTGTTTATTTTTCTTATTTTTTTCTTCTTTTATATTGTCCCATTTTTTTCATTCTTCTCTCCCTTACCCTTCTAACCCTAGTCACCACCTTTTCCCCACTTTCATATTCTCTCCCCTTCTCCCCGAGTGATCTGCCACCTCCTCCATATTCTCCCTCTCCTCGTCACCTCCCTCGATTCTCCCATCCACCTCGGTCGGCCTCCCTTCTCCGACCCCTAATGTGCCTCTGCCTAGTTGCGCCCCACCAGCGACTGACCTTCCTGCACTGGCCTCAGCATGTGACCCCCTCCCTCGCCCGACTTGCCGCACCTATTGGCTATGCACCCCTCTTGCTCGCCCGTTACCAGTGCCTGGTTTCTGTCCGGCTCACCCACACCCTACACCGCACTCTACACATTGATGTGCACCTCCCTCATCTCCTCCAATAATAACCACCCCCTCTGGATCTCCTTCTCTATCATATTACCATTCCAGCGCCCTCCCCCTACTTCGCCCACAAATCATCAACCTAACCTCTCCAATGCCGGCACTGCCAATCTAGCCGATGTTCGCCCCTTCCAGTGATTCTCTGCATCGTGATACCCTATATCGGAAACCCTCTGGCCAGTTCGAGAGCACCACCAACCAGCTCCCTGTACTGATCATTGTTTCGCATCCTGTGATGTTCCCTATTTCATCCGGAAATCATCTATGTAGTCTTCCGCCCTTTTTTCCCGCCTCGCAGATGTTGTCCACCGCGAGCTCCTCCAGCTGACCGAGCTGACCTGCATCCCTTCTTCCTCGGCCAGTGGCTCCCCTCAACCTCTTTCTTTGTGCAACGTCTTTTTCATACTCCAGCTGACCAACAGCGGTGCAGTAGCCTTGAACGCAGTCTCCCTTCCTTGGTCTGACCAACCAGCAGCGGTGCAGCACCCCGACGACTTCCCCATTCACTATACCAGCCACAGACTCCTTCTTCCGTACCTCCTTTTTGGTGTCACGCATGCGGGATACCACTTTTTAGACACACACCCTCCAGTTGCACGTCTATGGATCACCACACATCATCTTTTGATCCTCTCCAATGCAACGTGCATGCTTACGGCCAACACACCTCTAGTCAAGCAATCGCGCACCCTCCTAGTCGGGTTGCGCTCTTCACTAGCATCCTTTCCAGTCGTTTCCTCTTTTTCATGACACCATTGATTGAGTGCCCCCTTGTGATAGCTCTTGCCTACTTCATGCCATTTCACATACACTGAGGTTTAGGTGAGGTTTTTGTTGTCTATTGTTTTATTTAATTTAAATTTTTATTTATTTATCTTAGTTACCTTTTCGGTTGCTGCTTGATGGAATGTTTTTTCCACAGTCCTACAATTTTCAGCTTTCGTATGTTTGCAAGCCCGCTCGAGGCATGTCATGTCATCATTCATGGACTGCAAGTTGAGGTAGTTCCCCCACTGCACTCACCTTTAAATTCAGAATTGAATAATTTATTGATATTTTATTAAATTTAATAAATGATAAATAATATAAGATAATTAATTTTTAAGTGATTATTTGGTGTAAAAAGGGAAGTTTATTTTATACACAACACTTGAAATATTTTTTTGACGAACAGACACCTAGTAGGGAAAGAATTCCCATTTGGCCTTTAAACATAATTAATGGAATTTAAAATGTAGTTTTGGTTTACTGATAAATTATTTCTTTTGAAGCGTGAACAATTGTTTTGGTTTTCTAGAGAAATGATGATTTTCTATATAAATGGTGAAGGCCCGTTTGGCCCTTTATTAAAATAAATTATTTTTTAAAACTCTCTTTGGGGTGACTTAGGGGTGATATTTGGTGTACGTTGACTACACGAGTTGTTTTTTATGTTTGGGATACATGATTGACTTTCTTAACTCACCCCTTTCGTTTTTATTACAAGTGTTGACATATGAACTTGGCATAGTAAGTGAATATTCTGAGAATGGTTGTTACACTAGTTTAGATTACACACTGGCTAGTAGCCCTTATTACAGATTATACACTCCTAGGGGACTGGGCCCATCTGTTAAGCCATGTAGGGCAACACCAGGCGTTACTGCGTTATGACGTCATCAAGAGTAGTCATGCCTTCAGGATGAGTCACATGTATGGTACGTTATGAATTGTTCATGAGCTCCTAGGTTCTACCCATGTTTTAATTAGTATTTATTTTTAAGTGGTGGATGATTGAGTGGTCTAGTTCGGTAGCTAGCCCATGTGTGCCTCTTTTTACATTTCCAATAATGTGTTACGTGTTGTGTGGTTTTCAATTTTTACTAACCACAAAATATGGATTTCTAAATTGATCACAAAAATGTTTTAAATGTGATGCACATGTTCCTTTTAAACATTTAACTTCATTATAAATTAAAAAGGGAAATGGCCTTTTGATTGTTTTAGAAATAAAAGTGTGTGTTGAAACTAATATTTTATATACTCTAGTTCAGATAAGGAATTAGTGAATTTCGTTATTTAAACGGTGTGCATTGGGAATAGTGTTATGGGCATGCCTACTGAGTTTTAATACTCACACCTATAGGGTTTTGTTATTTTTAGTTTCTGTTACTGGTTTGACTCGAGTCTAGTCATCATGGGTGAGAGTAAGATGTGGACTGGTGGGCGACTTTCAGAGTCACGAGGTGTTTTGATCGTGGTCAGTTAGTTGGTTATTGCTGATCGTTCTCTTTTTTTAATGTTATTTATTTATATAGCATTACTCTACATTTCATTCCATTTTGTATTTACATTCCTTGGTAGAAATAGTTACCAATTATCCTCTATTTATTCTTTGGTGCTTGTGTATAACCTCATAGGAATGGGAACGCCTCTTGGGTCATGTTGCAGACTGGCTTTGTTGATCGGTTCAGGGTCGACCCAGGTTGGTTAATGACAAAATGATATCAGGGCAGGTCGACTCTTTAGCAGACCTTGTTTTATTGAGAGACCATCATTATTTGGGTTTTTCATGGTAGATGTAGTATAATTTTTGGGACTCATGGTGTAAGTATGAGAAAGACCTCAGGAACCCTTGCACGTTCAAAACCGTGGGTTACCATGGGATGTTCGGTTTTGTCGATGTCCTGGACTCTTATTGTTTTCTTGGTATTGGGAAATGAAATTGGAATCGTAAAAGTTACCTCTATGAGCTGGCATGGTCTGGAAAGCCATGTGGAGCAGGGTAGAATACCCTAAAGTACTCCTTTTGATGGTGGTGTGACTAGCGTACGACAGCCATCCATGTGTCTGATCCACCAACTGACACTGTTTTTCCCGTGTAAATTTATTGGATCTTTCTCATTCATAAAAATTGTTTTATAAATATTTGTTTTGGAATATTTAAAAGTTGAATTGAAAATGGGGATGAACATGTTTTGATTAAGTACTTTGTTTCCATGTTTCGTAGTGTTCTCCCCCGCGATGGTTTAATGGATCCCTAAGGTGCAGCTTAAGGTGGTGCACCGTTAGCAAATCCTCTAGTTTATCAACATATAGACTACATTTTGGAATTTCGGTATATGAATCCTCCACTCTTTTAGGGTCAATGAGATCCTCTTTAGGTGGAGGAGTGGTTGAAGAAGATTGAGAGGATGTTCAGTTTCATTGGGTATCATGAGTCATTAAACGTGAAGCTGGATACCTTTATGATTGAAGGTACAAACTGGAAATGGTGGAAGTCTGTGTCTCGGAATAAACCTCGAAAAGATCTAACATGGGAGTTTTTCAAATCATCATTGATCCATCAAAACTTCTCTGAGGTGAAAAAGCTTAGGAAGAGGATGATGTTGAGTTTTCCTCAGCATGGCGTTCAATCGATCCTAGAATTCTATCGACATTTCATAGACCTAGTTCGGTATAACAAATGGTTTTTTTCAAATGATCACAGGAAGGCTCAACAATTTGAGTATCGACTTCAACTTGAACTACGATTGAATTTGGAAGAGCTCAACCTAACCACCTTCACAGAAGTTGTGGGGAAATCCTTTCATGCTGAAGCTGTGTTAGTAGGAGGACATGAGTTGGTGATTCCTCCCCCAGCCTTGGGAAGTAGTGAAATGGATGGATAGGGAATGAATGAGAAGCTCCCTGATGCTAGTGGGTATACTAGGGGAATTAAGAGGCCTTCTGACCTTCAATCAACACCTTCAAGGTGAAACACCATGATCTGTCACCAGTGTGGTATGCAGGGTCACAAGAGGTTAATGTGACCAAGAGCATCAAGACCCTTCCACCCTTGTGGATGTCTGGGTCAATTACAGTGATTCTTCCATGGTGTTTCCAAGAAGCATGATGAAGCTAGGTCTGGCTAATCGAAGGTCACCTCAGCCCGTCAGTAGGAGTAG
Organism: Viscum album; assembly: GCA_963277665.1. Lineage (NCBI taxonomy): Eukaryota > Viridiplantae > Streptophyta > Magnoliopsida > Santalales > Viscaceae > Viscum > Viscum album. The sequence continues at coordinate 19,735,361 of OY728120.1, read as the reverse complement.
GGTAATGTTTCGGGATAAGTTTGATGTTTTCCCTTTTAGTGTTTTTGGATGTATTAATCATTTTTTAATCATTTTTCGGTGTTTTTTTTGGTTCAGTTTTATGAATGGTTGATTTTGAACCTCCTTGAACCTTTATTTTGAATATAATTGTGTTCGGTAAAACTCTAGTTCATGTTTGTTGTTTGGGGGTTTCTTAAGCCTGACTGTGAGGCATGAGATTCATCAATCCTCAGAGCTCCAGCCTTAGTTCCCAGAGTGAAGTTTTTTCATAGTAAGTAGAACCCCAATGGTGAAAAATGGACGTGTGTTAACCTTTGTCCTTACTATGTTGTGTTTTTTTCTTCCAAGGGTGTGATGTCGTTTATATATTAATGGTGGTAATTTTTATTCTCTACTTGTTCGGCCCTTCCCTTCTCCCCCGTCATGGTGCTGGTTTTTGGTTCGTGTGGGAAGTATTTATGCTCGTTTGATCTCCTCAGCTCTTATGGTGTGAATACCCACAATGTGTCTCATAGAGTTACACCAAAAATAATTTAGATTTAGCCCAATCCTTATGGTGGGGAGTCTGTTCAGGCCTCCTCATGTCAGTATCATAGTTTCGTTCATGTATCTTTTGGTGGTAGGTGGTCTCTTCTGGAACCACCTAATCCTGAGTTTTTCCTCCTAAGTAAACATTGATATTGGAGTTCACCCAACAGTTTTGATGGAAAACGATTATGGGAATAAGTGTCAGAGGTAGTTTATGTTCTTCCGTTCCTTGGTTGATATGGATGGTTTGGGTTCTTCTTGGTGACAGTTAAGGTGATCATATTTTAAGGATGAGTTGTGTGTGAGAGGGTTTTCAGTGTATGATTGGATCGATCTACTTGAGGCACTTAAACATTTGTATGTGGGTGACAGTTTATAAGTTTTATCTTTGGGTATAGATATTATTATGGCTTTCCTAGGGTGGAACGCTTTATGGTGGTGAGAATTGTCACACCCCTACCTATATTTTATTTTATTTTATAAATTTATTTGACATAAATTTTTTTTGGGGTCCAGGTTGAGTCTCAGAGGAAAATATTTTGTGTTATGTTAAAGAGGGTACATTTTTCAGCTGACGTAATTGGACACATGGTCGGAGTACGATTGTGAAACCTCACGCGGCATCGCCCAGGCATTATCACGATCCTCCTGCCTTCCGAAAATTTAAAATAAGTATTGTTTGTGATATACTGATTTATTTAAAATTATTATTTTTAATAATCTTATAATTATTATTAAATCCGAAATAAATATTTTTATCAATTTTTTTATTATGATCATTACATTAATTATCATTGTCACTATCATTAAAATTTTAATTAATATTATTATTAAGTATGAAACAATTGTTATAAATTATTTTTACTATGTTTTTGTTATTATTATTGTTACTAGCAGGAGTTGCGGGGGTTTCTAACTGCTGCACGGGCACCATATGGTCCGCAGAGACAGTGGTGTCAACCCGGGCACCCATGCGGTGACTTCTAGAGTGGATAGAAGCTACCGTACAGTTTGCGCACAACCACTAATGACATGCACGGACAATGCAGTTTCAGTATTCAAATTTTTAAATAAAAAAAATATTATTATTGTTTTTTTTAAACTGTTATTATTAATATTATTATTTTTTCCATTTTTAGTTTATTATTAAAATTTCCTTGATTATTATGTGTAATATAAATATTATTTATTTTGTTCTTTTTCATTTTTGAAATTTTTAAAAAATTAATTATTATTAATAAAACTCATATTATTATTATTATTTTATGTGCCTTATTTTAGTATTATTTAATTTTTATTTTTCATATTTTTATATTCGTTTATTTTCTCCCATTTTATTCTTTCTTCACTCACATTTCTAACCCCACCTATCACCTTTTCCCCCCTCTCATATTCTCTCCCCTTCTCCCCGCGTGAGCCGCCACCTCCTCCATGTTCTCCCTCTCCCCATCGCGTCCCTCGGTTCGCCCATCCACATCAGCAAGCCTCCCTTCTTCAAACCTCTGGTGCCTCTGCCTTACAGCACCCCACTAGATCCCAACCTTCTTGCACCGGCCACAGTACGCGACCCCCTCCCCCACTGACTTGCCGCACCCATCAGCCACCCACCCCACATGCCCGCACGCTACCAGATCCATGTTTCTGTCTGGCTCACCCGTGCCCTGCACCATGCTTTACCCCTTGCTATGCACGACCCCCATCTCCTCCTACATGAACCTCCACCCTCTTGATATCCTTCAATCTTAGACTCCCATTTAGGCACCCTACCCCTCCTTCCCCAAGACATCAACGACCACCCCTATCCACAATAGGAACCACCCATCCAGCCGTTGATCGCCCCTTCTGGTGATTCCGTGCGGCGTGAGACCCCCTGACTGCAACCCTATGACCAGTTCGAGAGAACCACCAGCCTTCTCCCTATCATGTTCCCTACTGTGCCTCCCACATCGTTCCATGTTTCATCGAGCCATCATCCAAGTAGTCCGCTACTCCCTTTTCCCTACTCGCAGACACTGTCCAATGCGACCCCCCCCCCCCAGCTAGCCAAGATGACCCACAACCCTTCTTTCCTGGCCAGTGTCACCCCTGAGCCTCTATCTCCTTGCAGCTTCCCCATCCCTACTCAAGCCGACCCGTAGTGGTGTAGTAACCTCAGACGATGTCTCCTTTCCTTTCTCTGGCCAACCAGCAGTAGTTCAGAGCCACAATGACTTCCACCTTCTCTATACTGACTGCATACTCCTTCTGTTGAACCTCCTTTCAGGTGTCGCGCACCAGCTAGACCTATTTCTAGCTTTACGCCCTCTGGTCGCACATCTATTGATCTACCATGTATCATCTTAGTGGCCTTGTTAGTGCAACATGCACTCTTCTATCCAATGCGCCTCTAGTCCAGCCATCGCACACCCTCCCAGTCAGGTCGCGCTCTTTACTAGCATCCTCTCCGATTGTTTCCTCTTTCTCACAATCCCTTTGATCAAGCATACCCCCATGATGGCTCTTGCCTCCTTCTAAACATTTTTCCAACATTGAGGTTTAGGTGAGGTGTGCCTTGTATTTTGTTGGATTTATTTTAAAATTTCATTTATGTATTTTAGTAGTCTCTTTATTTTCAGTGTGTTGGCATCTTTTTCTCCATTGTCCTGCGATCGTTAGCTTGTGTGTGTTTTCATGCCCACTTGAGGCATGTCTTATCTTCATGCATGGACAACAAGTCGATGTAGGTCCCCCACTATAATCTCCTTTAAATTTATATTTTATTAATATCTTTATATTTTCTTAATTTTAATAAATGACAAATAATATAAGATAATTAATTTTTAATTTATTATTTAGTGTAAAAAGAATAAATTATTTTATACACAACACTTGAAATATTTTCTTGATGAACTGACATCGAGTAGTGAATGAAATCTAGTTTGGCCTTTAAACATAATTCACAGAATTTCAAATGTAGTTTTTTTTATTGATAAATTATTTCTTTTGAAGCGTGAAGAAGTTTTTTGGTTATATTGTGAAATGAGGATTTTTTTTAAAAAATTGGTGAAGGCCCATTGGGAACTTTAATAAAATATATTATTTGGGAAAACTCTCTTTTGGGTTACTCAAGGGGGATCTTTTGTGTATGTTGATTGCATGAGTTGTGTGTGATGTTTGTGCTACTTGATTGACTTTTTTGACTCACCACTTTCATTTTTATTACACGTGTTCACATGGGAACATGGCATAGTAAGTGAATCTTATGAGAATGATTGATGTACTCGTTTAGATTAAGCACTTTATAGTGGTCCTTAGTATGGAATATATGATATTAGGGGATTGGGCCCCTCGGTTAGGAAATGTAGGGAAAAAACGGGTGGTAGGGTGTTATGAAATCATTGAGAGAAGGCATGCCTTCAGGATGAGTCACATGAATGGTATGTTATAGATTGTTCACGAGCTCCTAGGTTGGACCCATGTTTTCTTTAGTGTTTATTTGTATTTGGCAGACGATTGAACGGTCTAGATCACTAGCTGGCCCATGTGTTCCACTTTTTCCATTTCCTTTAGTGTGTTTCAGGTTGTGTGGTTTTCCCATTTTTCTAACAACTAAATTTCTATTTCTAAATTGTTCATGAAAATGTTTTAAATGTGATTCACATGTTCCTTTCAAACATTAATCATGATTTTAAATTAAAAACGGCAATGGACTATTACATGTTATATAAATTAATGTGTGTGTGGAAACTAATATTTTAGATACTTTAGTTCAAACCTAAAATATGGAATTTATTTATTTAAAGGAAGTGTATTGGGAATAGTTTTTTGGGCACCCCAATTGAGTTTTAATATTCATGACTATAGTTTTTTATTTTTTTCAGTTTCTTTTGCAGGTTCGACTCGATTTTTCTCTTCATGGGTGAGAGTTTCTTGTGGAATTGTGAGAGACTCTAGAAGTCACGTGATGTTTTGGATATGGTCAGGTTATTTGGTTGTCACTGATCATTCTCTATTTTCAGTGTCATTTATTTACATTGTGTTATTCTACTTTTCTTTCTACTGTTTTATTAATTTTCACTGGGAAAAATTGTTCCCAATTTTCAACTATTGATGCCCTTGTGCTTGTCACCAGCCTGGGAGGAATGGTAAGGCCTCTTAGGTCATGTCTCGGACTGAGTCGGGAGATAGGTTCATGGTTGATCGAGGTTGTTTTGTGGCATTGTGACAATCGGTCCTTTGGGAAGGAACCATGTTCTTACAGGTAGGTAATCAAGAAGTGTCTTTACCCTTCCCCTTAGAAGCATTTCATTAGGGTTGCGCCAATATGATATTAATAATTTCCCTATTTTGGAGCCATCTCTGGTTCTTGGTTTGTGTAGCCTCATAGGGTGCATTCAAATCTCCCTCCCCTTGTTGTGTTTTTCTTGGATTGCGACCACCTTTATTTGTGTTGTGATTCATATATACCATGTTGACTATAAGGAAATTCTAAGTGGTATATCGGGAAATAGAGGTCATCCCTTTACTTTTGATTCTATATGATGATTTTTCACATATTCTCTATGGAAAATTATACTGACCATTGGACTTATTGGAACTTTTTGGCTTGAAACCCTAGTGGGGATTAACCGTCCTCACTACATGTTCCTCCCACTTTGGTCTATGAATAGTGATCATGAAGTTGTAGGTTGGGGATATTGACCGGGATCCAACAAGTCGAGGTGTGTCTCTATATAGTTGGGATGAAGACCATGGATTATTTTATCCCAATATGGAGAAGAATAATTCCCTCTATGGTGGTGACGGTGAAGAAACATCTCCTAGAACTATGGGGTGGGGTCATTTAGGCCATCATTTGGCATTTACTGGTACAATTGTTGTGGATATAATGGCTCAGTTAATGGATTTGATGACTCCCATGATAAAAATGAAGATATAAATGCCCCATCCTAGTAGTATGGGGTTGTTCATGCATAACTGATGATGTTCCTAGTTTCCTTATAGGTTATGATAATCCTAGGGATGATGATCGAGAAAGAAATTCCCCCATCCTAGTGGGATGGGGGTTTCTTGTAGTTACTTCTAATTCATCTGAAATACCCTGAAGAATTGATGATATGAGAAGTGTTGGTGGTGGTATATATTCTATTGGCCCGGTTTCCTAGTTGTGATCCAAGATGGATTATACGGAAGCTTCAATATTGTACCACTTAATTTGGAACAATTATTCCCTCATAGGAGTTGGGAGCGATGACAATCCGTGATGATAATCGTTTCTCACAACAAGTTTTACAGGTGACCGTAACATCGATATGTGTGTTTTAAATTTATTTTTATTACTTTGAGGGGCCATGTTTGATGTCCTTTGGGCTATCATCCATATATGTCTATAATTTGTGGTCATTGTTAAAGAAGATGCATTCTGTTGAAGCCAAAAATAAGCTTGAGGGATTCCTGATCCCTTGATCTCCATAGAGGCTATAAAAATTCAAGATGCTGTATATAAATAGATTTTATATTCCAAGGAAGAAGTTATGTGTAACAATACATACATTCCCCATCCTCAATAGGAGTGGAATAATGTATCTTTGAAGATCATTTTTTGAAGGTCCACTATGAAATGGAGGCAAGTGTATTATATGTTTGCACTATGATTTTGTAGTTTTGGATCATGGGCCCTTGAGATATAATATGCATCGATCTAGAAATAGAGTATCTATAATTTTGGATGGTGAACCTCATATCATGGATAAGGTAATATCTATTCATCAGTTGTTGATGAGTATAACACAATCTTGTGTACATAAGGAATGAACTCCATTTCTATGTCATCTTGGATCTCATAATTAGAAGTATTGAGGGGACGGAACATGATGTGGAGGTTTTTTCTAGATATCACAATCCATATGTCAATTTTGGCCTCCAACTCATCATACATAAATGCCTCCTTTAAGTCATTCCATATAATATTGAACAGATGGTCGCATGCTAAAGGGAATGAAGTATTGTTTTATGTTAATGGGGAAAATATATGGTTGACCCCTTTGTTTCGAGCACCTCCCTATGAGAATATTTCAGGGTTTAGTTTACCTATTTATGTGGAGGTGTTTGTATAGCGGAAGGATTAACTTGCCAGTGGGAGATATCATTGTGGGGAGGTTGGCCTGATGGATATTCAGAGTAGTGTTCTGAGATCCATATCAATATTACCATAAGGAGGACTATCGTGGTAATGGACATCTTCTACATTCACTTAAATAGAAGTGTCAAATGGACCTTTTTTGTTGAGAATGTGTCTCAAATGACACTAAGGAAACTGGAATTGAGAACATTAGGGGTATGGTCCATGATGTTCGTCATGGTTAGAATATGCCGAACACCCTTTTTTAGTTGTGCATGATTATGCACCAAATTTATTACAATTTCCTGAACATTAAAATAATCATCCAGTGTCACTGGAGTATGATCCCAGTACTAGAAGCTATAGAAATACACAGATAAGTTGTCACATTATTGATAAGTATATGATTATGTCCTGAGACATGTTCCATTCCCTCCTTGTGCGCCTTATTGAAGACAGGGGTATGAGCCCATTCTTGAGCTATTTGGATATATTGATGGTCATTATTCATAGGAGAATGATCATTCCCCGAGTTAGGTGAAAATCTCACATGGTAAGACCCTGTTGCATTAGAAAGATGAGTCTAGTCTGAATATGGATTCCCCGTCAGAATATTCTGATAGACCTCTAGAATGGGATAAACAATATGAGTCTTCCCTTATGTTGCCGTGGAATGATGTTTCCACTGTCAATCACCGACATAAGTAGGAATATGGACCTAACTTCGATGATCTTCTAGAATATACCCTTCATATCCATTTACATGAATATGAGCCTTTCCAAATTCTTGTTTCATTCCCACTTGGTCAGCCCTATCCATAACAAGGATTTGCGCCTAATCCTTGGACATTAGATTACATATCCAGATGTCTTCAATAAGAATGTCCCCCTATCCCAAAGTGTGTGCCAGTATCACCTAGTTGGATATGATTGGAACGAGGATATGTGAAAGATCTTATGCCTCTACCTTCATCAGAATATGTCTATAATCCTCCTAGGTAGGAGAAAGAGAGTGTTCATGCTTCGGTACATCCACTTATTTGTGATGATCAAAGTTTGGGGTTGTCCTTTCTATGAGGATAAGTGTATGAACTTATCCCTTTATTTGAAATAGTGATGGAATATACCGGTGGAGTACATTAGTTGGTGCTAAAATTTAATTTCATTTTAGAAAGGTCTATATAGGTATATAAGGATCCACATTTTCCATCTCCATGATGAAATAGAACTTGTCTTCTATTGAAGAGGGGATATTCACATACTTCTGTTCTACATGTTCCATTAGAGTATACTGATGGGATTCATATACCGTCATTGGAATAGAATCCTCCCCAGGAATTCTATGGGAATATACCTGTAGACTTGTTCAGCGTAATTCCACGTTTCAAACTAATTAAGATATTCATTTTATTTTTTTCATTATTTACATATCATTTTTTCATGATGGTGATGGTATATTCTCTCTGTAAGAAATCATATAACCCTCACTAATAGTCAGAAACCCTAGGGATATGTGGAGTAATTATTATGATCATATGAGGATTCATAATGGTATAGTTTATTGTTACATGGATTGGGGTTTTACAAAATGTTATTTAATCCATATTTTTGTTTTTTTCATTACATAAGATAGGGAAGAATAATTGAGTTTTGTTATAACAAGTCATGGACACCATTTCTATTATTAGATAAAACATGCATGGTAAATTTTGATGTTTACATTAACTAAATTTTATGTTATTGGTTTTTAAATGTAAATGTTTGGTGATTTTAAATATATGATATAGTGAGTTCCAGTTTACTATTTTACTCTCAGACTGGGGTGGCTAGAGGGAGTGTGTACATAAAATATATTTTCAATTTAGGTTTATATGAATTATGTATAAGTATTTGTAAATATAGATTATTTATACAGGAAATGATTGTTAAAATTATTAATCAATTTTAATGAAAAATAATATTTTTCAATTAATTAAAATATTAATAATAAATTATTTGTTTTTTCTATTAAATATCATATTGAGAGATCATTAATAAATCAAAACAAGTTATTATTATTTTTGTAATATTTATCAAATGATATTGATATCATGATGATATACATGTTTATGATAGTGATAAATCTAGAGTGGGTGATATGTATTTAGGGACACAATGACATGGGTTAAATCCATATAATGTGTTCATCTGTTTAAGATGAAACTCCAGGTGGAATTTTTTGAATATAACAATAATTAAATTTCTTTTTGATGTTGACATGGGTAATTGTTCCAAATATAGTGGAAATTTCATGGTCTGTGTGTGTAATGGATAGCTCTATAAGCAGTGACTAAAGTCCCGTGGGGTTCCATGAGTGTATCTGGGACCAAATAATAGGTGGTGCCTGTGATAAATAATTATTGTGTGAAATGGTAGTCATGTGGATGTATCAATTCATTAATTATTTTTGATTCCTTATACAAATTTGATAAGACTAATTATGATATTAAATAAGTGGGAGAAAACTAGCATGGGAATATTATATTTCTGGTGGAATAAATTTTATATAATTTTTTTATGGGAATTATTATTCATATTCATTATGAATGATATAAGAAACGGTCATTTTATTACTTATGAAATTATTATCCCATATTCTTTAATGTGATATTATATTATACATAATAATTTAAATATAATAATGGATGTGGATTAAATATTATGAAAATGTCATAAGAGTGGTGGTCCTATTCTTATAGGATAGTGATTTAGTGGAATTCATTTTTTGAATACAGAATAATGATGATAGGTATATCTCCAATGTTTGGTGATCAATTGGATATGATTTTCCTTGAAATCGTGTTATTATCCATTTGTGAATTCAATTACTAGATTTATAAAAGGATAAGTGGTGGGATCTAGAGATATCTATGAGATACTATAATTTTCCATCCAAGACTTTAGAAATTGATTGGGATCCCAAGATACAAATCATTTGATCAAGAATTTCCAATTTAAATCTAAATATACTGGTTCTCAAGAATTTGTATATGTAGACTTGAGAGATTCCATGTTTGAATAAAAGGTACAAAAATAGGATGTGATGCTGGGTTAAACACTAATGGTGGAATCTCATCCTAGGTAGACTTTTAGTTTCTCTTCAATGAGTGTGCTTTTTATAAATAATACACCCATGGAAGGTTTGGGATTTCATAGACAACAAATATCATGTGTGATCAATTGTATAATTTGAAACTATGTTTTAGAGGTCATTTCACATTGTTTTGGGAATAAATAGAAAAATAATCCAGAAGGATTATTATTTTTACGTGAGTGTAGATAATTTGGAGTGATCATGTATAGTTCCCTTTGTCATTGGAAACTATTTTTTGGTATTAAATATTGAATTGAATGTATAAGTTGAGGTTATATAACCATATTCTGCTATGAAAAGAATTTTTTTTTAGATACATGAAAATTTAAAATTATGTGATTTGAGATATCATAGATTATCCGAATATATGATGTTCTTATAAACCATCATGGACTAAAAGAGTGTCCCATTCAAAATAATTCCAACATTGTTGTATAATACATGTATGAGATCTAAATCAAAGATAAGTGAAAGAGATTCGTTGTTGTATCTGTATTGGAAACTTTCAAGTGTTTTAAAGAGAATCAAGGGAGTTTCTTATCTTTCCTGATTCAGGTAGCTTATGATCATGAATGGAGATCATGAATTTAATTGAACACTTAAAATATCTATTTTATATGATAATGTATGATTTTAAAATATAATAATAATTTTTCATTTGTATGTTATATTAAAAATACTGGATTTAACAAAAGTATCATGGAAACATGTTGTTTATATCTTTTGAAATGGTAGTGAAAACAACAAGAAATAATTTTTTCCTAGAGTGAGGTTCATAAAAAGGTTTATTTGAGTTACGATAAGAATTTATTGTAACTATAAGTATTTAATTAATATAACATGATGGAATTGTTTGTTCTCAGGGTAAAAGAGAAATATACAATACTAGGATGAAATTACACTATTAATTATTTCAGAACAAGACATTTGTCATGATTTGACTATGGTGAACATCAAGGTGTCATGTTGACTAGAGCCATACTTGGATAATTGAGGTTTCTCATGAGAATTTGGATGTAATTCAAAATTATTTGTCCATAAAAAACTGAATTATTCTAGTTAATAATGGATATCTTGATTTAGTTATTGATCTATGATGCATAGGTGATGTTGGTACATTTATTTTCTAACATATAGAAAAATTAAGAATCAATCTAATGTAGATATTTATGTGTTTATAAATTCACACTGAGTGTGTCACAATCCAGGACAGAGAATAGTTTAACCCAACACCTGACCCAATCTGTGGTATGTCCTGAAGGGCATTCCTAATCCACATAAGATGTCAACTATTTCTTGGGAATCAATAAAATTATTTTGGAAGGATTTCACCATTTTTATTAAGCTTAAATATCTAACATTATTATACAATGCATTACCAAGTAACCAAAACCCAACATTGGACAACTATTTCATATTTTAGGTTTTACAATTTTAAACAAAACTCAGACCATATACAATAAATATGGAACAATGAAACTATCTGTAAAACAACATTTCACAAGATGATCATTCTCTTCAAGCCACCACCCCAAATATACAACCAATGGAACACTAGAAACTAGAACCTCCAGCCTCATCATGACAAATGTTTCTTTTACCTAGGTCAAAAAAAGAAAAGAATTCATACACCCAAAGGTGTATGTAGGGTTTGATCCAAAACCAGTAGGACTCCACCCAAAATAAAGGATTCCATGATATTTCATTAGATGACTATTTAACGTGCACATTTATGTAAAATATTTTAAATATTTCTATGAAAATATTTTATGAAAAACATTCTCAAGGAAGAAAACATTAGTTGGAACACCATTCAATATTTACCATTATTCAGAATTAAATACACAAAAATACATTCATTTTCCACCTTATACCAATGGATTTCACCACACCATATACGAATCAAGACAGTATAGAGAAGCATGGGTAAATACATCAGGGTAATCCTACTTGAGTGAGACAATAGAACATCACACCTTGTTGCAAGATGGGAGAGTGATCACAATAATCACCATTCTCATTCATGTGCCACTATATGGGTACACCCAAATGTCCTAGTGGTCTCTAATCATAATATTTTTTTTGTTAGTGTGTAATAGTGAATCCAACCATGTTATATCAGGACAATCCACTTCTTAATCACTATTGTACTAGATCTAGTCACCCACCTAGATACCAAGTATTTACATTGTGATCAATACAATTTCACAAATTATAAAAATATCCATGTTCTAATGTCATTTCCAAGGATACAAGGGATAGTCCACCTCCACAAATAATTACATGAAAAACTCCATTTTTGAAAAGGAATGCATCTTCCATTTCACACACACCACAACCATTTAAAAAATCATTTACCCCACTTTCATAATTCACGAATCCCATTTGGTTACATTTCATGAAAAAAACACAGGTATCCTGACCATGTGAATTAGAGATGAACTTTTTTAAGTCAACACATAACCGATTTCATCTTATAACATATTACACAACATTTACATAATTCCCAAATAACTTGTATAGGTGTATAAAAAACAACATGCTATGTAAACCATTTTCCCTTAAAACCCCACTTTGGATACACTCAAAACCCATATTCCTTTAAAAAAATTATCACCTTTAAAATAATCATAAAAACATTATGAAGAGTCTCCATAATGAAGAACTTAAACAATGTAACCATTTTATGTTTAAAACCCCATTTCCATCCCATATACATGCCAACCCCATTCAAAATAATATTTCAAACCAAAAAATAAAAACATATAAAATATTTAATGAGACAAAAAATCATATTTCAATCATCTTAATGTGTTAGATCATGAAACCACTTACCTCAAATGTAGAAACGTCTGGAAATGGGTGTAGAACCACAATCACAACACCAAAAGACCCTAAAAGGGAATGATTTAACCCAAAAATCCATGATTAGACATTAAAAAATTATATGCAATCCTTAAAATACCATCCAACCAACTGATGATATGTAAACTCAAATGAATAATGAGGGTAATGTGAAAAAGAGAGGGGAAATAGAATGGGAGGACCACTTACATAATGATCAGTTGAAGTTTCTGGCAAAATCCACCATGATAAAGGGCCCTAGTTGATCTAGGAGGAAGGGGGGAGGAACCATGGACTGGTAGTTCTAATGGGGGCAGAGAGTAGTGTATTTGGGGCTGTATCCGAATTATAAAAAAATTTCATTTTCATATTTCCAATGAACAAGACATCATGCATGGTTTTTCCGCACGGTTTGAAAACCCATGGCATTACCATGCTCCCCATTCTATCTAAGGGACACATACGACACAGTTAACCCATATGTCTTGAATTTCAATGGGAAAGATGTGTGGTAGATACTGATCGAAAACCATCACTTACTACATGGTTACCTGGGAAGGGTACATGATTTCCCTTAACTGTGTGCCAACCATGCGCAATAGGATGTATGAACCAATATTCCCGATTTTAATCAAAAATTCAAATAAAATACAAGGGGATAAATATATATCCAAAATAAATTGATGGTTAAATAAAAATTTTAGAATTTTCACACATGGTTACTGAGAGAACAACTGAGAACCATAAATGAACCATGCCCAAGAATGAAAATGAAGACCCAAGTGTAAAAATTATCTCCACCGTAACACTTTCCTCCCATGGAAAGCCCCAACAAAGAATGATCACAAAATAAAAAACGAATACTCTTCCATAATTCAAGGAGAGTCACAACAACATAAAATGAGAATAAATAATGAACCCCACAAATATAAATATAGATTCAGAAGCATGAACATGGGTGGAAATAATGGTCTCCCCACCATATGCCTTATTACCCAAGAAAGCCATAGCACCTCTATTGAATCAATTAAAATAAATTGAATTCTCACAGCACACAATCCATCCTATCAAGGAAATATATTTTTAGATATAAAAAAATTAATCTTGAACCATTTACTTGAAATGAAAAAATGAACAAAAAAAATTCTCGATAAACACTTCCATATCTTTTCTTGAATAACCCACTGGGGGCACTCAGACCCCAATGTTTACTGAATGGAGTAACTCGATATTATATTGGACCTAATGGGATCACCAAATACCCAAAAACATAAAAAAACTATTCCATATTACCCACACAGGGAGTCCCAAATGGACTCCCCGCCATTTGAGATGAGCTACCACCGATTTACTCCTGATGAAATCTCAATGAGATCCGTAGTGGGTCTCCCCACCATAACAACCAACTAGATTAACAAACTAGAACCAACCTACATGGGAACCCAACATGATTTTATTTAGAAACATCCCACATATATCTAATCCCCATAATAAGGGGACCGATGAATGAAACCCCAAACCAAACGAAAAACACTATGAAACTCACCTTTCCCACAAGACACAACCACTTACAAATGGGAACAAAAAAATGAAATTTCTTTACAAGAATGGTCACACAAGGGAAGCTACATAGATATCCACATCCAAAAAGGTACCACCACTGGATATCAATAAAACAATAGAGCTTGACCTCCTTATAAAAAACGAGGAAATCATCTTTCAAAATAAATCATATCATTGAAAAAATCCCTTATGCCACTTCTCACAAAACACGACCATTCCAATCCAAGAGTGTTGAAACAATGATTCTTGAACTATCCCAATCTAACAATGGATTCCAATTTATAAAAAGTTCCCTAACACCCCACGGAATTACTGACTTTATAGAAGATTCAATCCATGGCCTATGGAGGGAGACCACATGTTTTATTCATCTTTTTCCTCCTAGTCAGGATTCAATGGTCTCTGGCTGGAACACATTCTTTGGATAAAAAAGTGACACCATAGTATTTTAGGGATATCCAAAATAACTCCACATAACATGGAACTCATTGCACCTCAACGTGGACTTTACCAAGAAAAGGAATTAGGGAATTCACATGAATCACCTTATTTCACCATGAATAGGGAACAACTAGAATAATGAACACATGGGTGACTTCCATTTAAAACACAGGAATACAGAATTTTTTGAAGGAAAAACACGACACCATAAAACACCAGTGCACAAGAAAATTTAAAAAAAGAATAATGACATTGAAAGGGACATAAATCCAATTTCCATATAAAACACTATTTATTGAAATGAACATGGGGGATTATTATGACCATAAATTCCACATTGATGGAACAATATGATCCCACACTTTAAAGAGACTGATGATGATCTAAAGGCCCCTTAACACTGCAGTTAGCACTGACTACCATAGGATTCTTCTTATTACTGAAATTCACGTAACAACTTCCAAATAGTTCCATCAAGCATAAAGGTGGAAAACATCACCATTAATGACCCAGATAACTCAGCAAAACTAATGTATCTTTCAACTTTCTACAACCACCCTTATAATTCAGAGGATTCACATGATCATAAAAGAAAAGAGGAATAAACTTCTACAACTCATGAAGAAATTATATAGGTTGATCATCTGTAGGGTCTTCCAGTAGTTAACCGCCTATGGCCACACTAAAATGACTATCTATACATTTTATAACTTTTCACATTGAAGAAAATGAGATAAAGAACATAATAAAGGCTGATCCATCGACAAGAATTAATCAAAACCAAACACTGAACACATATGGACCAATAGAAAAGCATCCCAACCACTGATAAAAATAACTTGATAACCATTATTTCAAAACCAACATATTTATAAGAAGTCAAAATTGAAAAATCTTACAAACAATAAGATTTTTCAACTCAAAAGACCTCCCAAGAAACATTCCAAAATCAGAAGGGGACACACCATGCAACTACTATTTATCAAAGTATCACATATTCTTTTAAAAAAACATTTGGAAAGAAAATAGGCTTGGTGGGTAACTAAATCACCAATGGAATCTCATGGATCCTTGAACATTCAAGTTCTCATGCCAAACCAGGAACCCAAACACTTATACCAATTATGGAACTTATCCATTCATCCCATCACCCATATACAAGTACCCTTTCATGTGCTCACTCATGAAAAAACCATTGTTCAGTAGAAAAAAATTTCCACTTTCCAAAAAAATGTTCAACCCACACACTCAACATTCCTATTTAATTTACTTTTAAAAATTTCATCAAAATTTATCAAATGATTAGTTTCCACAAAATGAACAGAAATTTTCATGTACCACACATCAAGACAAAACATTGTAGATTTTCTATAATTATTGTCCCACAGATTTATCCAAAAATTACAATTCATGTCATTAAAAAATATATCTCAACAAACCACCCATTAAATAGATTTTCCAAAACCCACATTGAAATATATATTTTTTTTCAAACAATTAATTTAAATTAATAAAAAAATTTATTATCAAAATCCAATTCCCATTAAACTCATCCAGATATATGTAAAAATAATTTTATAAAAATTCACTTTCCTAAGAATCTATTAAGATGAATCTGAGAATTCATTTTCCAAATTCCCAAAAGAAACCCATTCCCACATTAAAATCGAGATTCAAAATTTTCAAAACTAGAGTTTTCAAAAAAATATTTATCACTCAAGAAGATTAAAATGAACTCATAATTGGAAACTTGTGTCGATGGGAGACTCTTTAATATGTTTTTCTATCATATTACAATAACACCACCATCACAGGGAATCTTATAAGACCATTTCCTCATATCCATATTGATTTTGAGGCCCTGTAAAATCACTGAGTCCTTTATCCAAAATCACTTCTCATATCACATAAAAAAATGGAAAGAACTAATGGGTAAAAAATAATACGGGTTTCCTATATAATCATGAGTCATGTCACGAGGTGTGTTGGTTAGACACCATAGTCATAATATGAATATAATGTCCCAAAAATCAATGCTCGAGTATTCCTTGAATCTTAACAAATAACAACACCCAGAATGAGTGTAACCTCCTTTGATATAATATTTCCACAGACTAAGATGGAGTGCCATTTAACCAGACACCCGACCAAGTCCATGGCATGGCCCAAACTATGTTACGAGTTCCCTTAGTATGGAAAATAATTCATGGGAATCAAAAAAATTATTTCAGAATGATTTCACCTATTTTTATAAAATAAATATCCAACAAGATTATAAAAGACATAACTGAATGACCACAACTAAACATGGTAGAACAGTGTTCATATTCAATGTTTTACTATACTAAACAAAACCGAAATGGTTTACAATAAAAAGGGAACAATGAAACTATCCCAAAACCACCATTTAACTAGAGGAACATTCTCCTCAAACCACCACCACCAACCTTCAATAAGAGGAATAGTAGAAATTCGAGCCTCCAACCTCATCGCAACAATTCCATAATTAAGGGTGGTCATTAAAATAGATGTGTATATAAGCAAAATGATGTTTGTATATTGCGGCCAAATCCAAGTAATATTCACCCAAAAGAATTCATTCCATTTTATAGCATTAAAATCCAATTTAACTTGATAATTTATGTAAATTCATAAAAAACATTTTTATGAAAACATTTTATGAGAACATTTTAAGATAAAAATTTTCAAGGAAGAACACATTCATTGAAAAACAATATCTCAAAAAAAATTATTCGGAAAGAAATACACAAAAATACATACAAGATCGATTGTATATCAACAGATAGAACCACACCATATATGCATCAAGTAACTATAGATCAATGTGGGTAAATCCCTAAGTGTATTCATGCTCATGTGAGAATCTATAACCTCGTACCTCTGTGAGAGGTTGTATAATAACCGCAACCATTAGTTTTCTCATGTTCAAGAGACTAGGAGGGGATAACCCAATGGCCTACATGTCTCCAATCATAATACATGCTTAGTTATTGTTTTAATCATCAATATAACTTCTTGAAACTCTAACTTTCAACTTTTGGATCACTATCATTCAAGATCTAGTCATCCAACCAAGATACATGAGATTTCAATTATTCTCAATAACAATTCACATATTACAGAAATCACAAAATTCGAAAATCCTTTCCATTGATAAAAGGGAAACATTACATCCTCAAATCATTACATGAAAACCACCCTTTTTCATAAGAAAATCTTCCTACATTTCAAACACACTATATACATTTGAAAATACATTTTCACCACATTCACAATTCAAGATACCCATTTAGAAACATTTCAAGAGGAACCCATAGGTTACCCATCCATTTCAATTGGCCAATCCATGTTTTTAAATCCACACATTATTCGATTTCATTTTACAATGTGATACAAATAATTTACATAATTCAAAAATCTTATTTATAGGTTTATAAAAAACCGACTAGCCAAGTAATACAATTTCACTTAAAAACCGACTTTCGATACATTTATATTCCATGTTCCTTTTAATTTTTTTCACCTGTCAAATAGTAATAAAAACTACCATGAGTCTCCCCAATGAAGCACAATAAAATAATCATTTTTTCGTGAACAATCCATTTTCAATGTGTGTGACATAATAATCCTTTACTAATCATATTTCAAACCACACATAAAAAACATAAAATATATTAAAGATCTAAACAAGCATACAAAATTCATGAATAAATTTTAGATCATGGAACAACCTACATAAAATGTAGAAACTTCTTAAAATGGTTGAATAACCACAACCACACCTCTACAAGACAACTAGAATGGCCAAATATAGCCAAAAAAGTCATGATTGAACCGTAAAGAAAAAGATTCGACCCTAATAAGATGACCCAATCCACATTGATATTAAACACCAAATAATATGGTTATAAACAAAAAATATCTGAAATAGAAAATGATGACACCTAACATTAAGATCCTTTGATGATCCAGGCCAAATCCTCCATGAGATGGAGACCAGGGGAGTGAAGAGGAATTGAGGGAGGATCGTACGACTACTATGCTTGAATGGGGGTTATAGAGGCAGATTTAGGCTAAAATCCTATTTGTACAAAAAGTTTATTTTCATATTTTTAATGACCTTGCATCGCATATGGATTTCCTACATGGTTTGAAAAAAATGCGGCATTCCTAGATCCCTCTTTATCTAGGAGCCAACTTCAACATCAATATCCCAATTGGCCTAACATTGTGTGCACAATCTGTATTGTAGCTACTTCCCAAGAACCATCAGCTACCACAGGTTTACCTTGTCATAGTTTAAATGTTTCCCTAACCATCCAACAACCATGTGCCATAGGATTTATGGACCATATCTCATATATTTCTCTAAAAACACAAATAAAACCCAATGTGAAAATGCAAGAGAAACAATAAATAGGTGGATGCCTCAAAATTTAATTCCCATCACACTCAGTTCTAGAGATAACAACTGATATCCATAAATAAACCAAATCCACAATTTATAATATGGTTCTTGGTGTGATAGAGAGAGTTTTATAGGGTACATATATAGTAAGGATATATGTAGTGGAGAAATTCTGAAGTGATAAACTATATATTATAGGTCTATTTAATTAAAAGATACTTCAATGATGCATTAAGTATATTGGGGACAATATTAGACTAATTATATCATTTTGTGTGATTTGAAATAATTGATCATGTCTTTATATGTTTTTTCAGGCTCGGGATATCATTTTTGAGGATGAGTAATATTTTTTATCATGATGCGTTTTCTATCCGTGATCTTTTGTAAAATAGGTAAGTTTAAGTGTTGAATAAAACTCATCAAATATAATCAACACTGATTATATGAATTTATAATGAGATATATAATTTATTAAATTATTAGTGTATATAATGGAATAAATTAATTATATGGGTATTATGTACTCATTTTAAAGGTGGTACTATATTTTTTAAGTGATTCATCCCAATGATGATAAGAAATATGGTATGTTGTTTAAAATTACCCAAGATTTTTAGGATACCCAGGGTCTGGGATTGACATGAGAACATTTGAAATTTTGAAAATTTTATTGGTGTTTGTAAAATTTTATGAGGAATTTGGGATCATTAATGAAATGGGAAAAGGTTGGTATTGTTTTAAAAGTGTAGTAGATCTCACTGGGTAACTGATGAGACTAGGGGTTTGCTTCTAAATGTAGTAGATACAACCCGGTCCCCAATGGAGGTGTAATGGGTACCTAATGGGGTGAGAAGAGAAGTGGGAAAGGCTTATGATGGAAACCAGGTATTTTATGGACATATACTGAATAACCATTTGATCAATGAGTAATTTTTTTAAATTGTTTAATAATATGAAAATTTTACAAATAGAAAACATAAAACTAATCCACCTCTATTTATCCAAACCATGTTTCTTGATAAGCTAATCTCCCTTCTCCCCCAATATTATTCCCTATCCCAAAACTCCAATTCATTCATTTTATTAGGATATTTTTTTACTGTGATATTTATTTTTATGTCTGACCTCACACAATTCTATATTTATTATTCCTCTCATTCTTTGGGGATTCTTCACCATAAACACCTAATTTGGTTGTTTTGATTTCAATATTTATTTTTGGGTGAATGATTATGAATCAAGACACTATAATGGATGAGATTACTCCTATGAACTTGTGGTAGGAGGTACATTGTATTTTCACCCAATTTTATGAATTTTTACGTATTGTATAATTCTATGCTTCGATAAGTGTATATAATTGACAAGAACTCAAACTTATAGGGATTAATTGTTCCTGATAGAAAAATTGAGGCTCTATGGAACCATATGGTACATTTCATACATGGTATTATTTTGTTTTTGTATAAAACACTGATTATATGATTGTGATAACATTACCATAAGATAACATAGGGACACATGGATCATGATCTTTGAGGAGTTAATACTATTAATTTTCAAACTACACTCTATTAGGGTCACCATAAGACCTGAGGGATTCCTCCCTATACCCTAGAGGTTGCTGGCCAATGAAGATAGTAGATAAAAATTTGGGGGTGATTATAATCACTATATAATATCCCTAAAAAATAACAAATAACCAAATATCATTCCCAATCATATATCTATTTATTCAAGTACTAAAATTTTTTCAAAGAAAAAAATAACTGAATAAGTACATGTCCATGTTATAATAAATATTATAATAATTCATATAAGTATAGACAACATAGACCACCCACTAAGAAATCCATATAAATGAATAAATAAAGGAATAAAATTAATGTTCACATGTTGCTTTGCTAGCAACCCTTAGACTCTCCTCCATCCCAAATCCAATCCTGATCAAGCTACCTATCCTAATTCAATGCACAATATATGCTTAAACTATTATACCTATTATGACGTCTATAAAAGAAAAAAATTTCTCATTTATATCCTTATAAATATTAATTAGTAGTAAATCTTCAAGTTCCCTACATATATTCCATAATATACTCATGTTCTCATGACAAAAATATATATATAATCATATTGTATTCATAAATATATGGTAGGTCATCATGTGATAACACTGACACCATGACATCTGAACAAACATATATTGGCCTATATTGTAAGAAACAATTTTCTCAATATTATCCAATATCATACCCTATCACATGTGGCGGGACTAAGTGACTTATTCTGAATCATTTTCCTGTCATTGTGTTTATGGAATCATAAGAATCCTAATCTGAAATCTCATCCTACATCACCTCCCTCATACTTAAGTTTCATTTCCTTAATAAAACCTCACACCACCACCCTCTCACTCAATGTGTCCCCACAAATCACATAAATTCTCACATATCACACTACATCCCACTCACATAGGGTGTGGTCTCATACCACATCACATATCACATCACACAGTAACACCCTCTCACTCAGGGTGTGGCCTCGTACCATGTTTCATAAACATGACTCATAAAATTACCCTATAAATCAATGTGGGGTCTCATACATTGTAATAAATAGTGTCTTTACATCTACCATCTCACTCTAAGAAGGTTCCAATACAAAATCTCAATTGTAATGTTCATTTTCCTAGATACTAACCTCCTAGTCAGTGGAGGCCCACATACAAAAAAATGACCTCCACCCACTCATTTTGGAAATGCCTATCATAACATATCTCAACACATTCACACACCATATATCACAACATGGTCTTAGTAACTCATGACCTACCCCTATATCATAGATTATATCACATACATCTCCTATACTAAAAAGTTAATATTTCTAATCAAAACATAAAATGCGATCTTGACTTGTCCAAACCATTAAAAATTATTCCTCAGCCATGATTAAATATTTTAAATTCCTCAATCACAACCTAGAAACTATCATTGACACCAATCCATAATCATTACCCCACATTGATTCCATGGTATGCTGTCCCCCCTGACCTAATCTCTAAGAGGTATTTATAAATATTTTTTTATTTCCCAAAAACATTACTACATCTAATCCCAATAGAACATGCCAATCTCCTTCCCCTGACGCCACCTAGGAACTTATTAAAATCCCATTGAGGAAATCCTTATAGTAAATAACTGGGTTCCATCTCAAATATCCAATAGGATACATATCAATACAATCATCCCAATGAAACCCACCTCATCTAATTATATCAATCCTTAAATGACTTATCCCACTCACCACATTCACTATGTCTATAACCCACCCTTAAAAGGGTACTCAAAACCATAGGTTATACATTTGGTAATCTATACCATTTACTATAGTCCAAATCTCGAAAAGCCTAATGTGTAGCACAATCGAGATCTTACCTAAGATAGAAAAAAATCATTTATGGCCTACATACCTATTATAACCCTCTAGTAAGCTCAACCATCATCCTCAACACATAGAAAAATATTCATCGAGCTATTTATTTTCCTCAACATATAGTGGATCACTCACACCAAACATATGAGGATTAATACTCCCGATTCATCCTCTATAAGAAATTTAAAAACATTACCATCTTACACTATCCCAATCCCTCATACTAGAATTCACAATAATACATTAATTAGAAGACATTTATATAATATAGTGACCAGTTACCCCTTTATCAGAGTTCTACCTATTATTTAATCACCAAAACATGACCATGCATACAACAAGATATATTAATATATTGAGATATTTTCTCAATCCATGATGTCTAATAATTAATTTTAAATATTTATAATTAATTTATAAATTAATTATAACTAATAAAATTACCATAAAAATTAATCATAGGAGTCATAATGGAAAAAAAAATACTAATACTACCCCCTTTTATTATGAAATCCTAACCAATATCACATAGAATATCCTTGGAAAACCCACAACACCTATATGAAAAAACATTACCTCCCAAAAAAGGAGTCAAATAATTTTTAATTTTTAAAAAGTCAATGGATACCATTGGGAACACACTGGGTTGTGATCCTTCTCCATAATGGGGAAAGACTTCATGCGTTCATCATTACATTGAATCCTAAATTCTCTACCAATCTATTCCCCTTTATCAAGGATGATTCTTCCATGCTCAAGTGGAATAATCATTCAAAACCCATGCCCAAAGTCACAAAAAGTCTATGTAAACATGGGATACGAATAATATAGTAAGTGGAATGAGAAAGAGAAATCCAAATTTCATAGAACACCCCAAATCGCAACCCATATAATGGGGAACTTCAAGGTGCAATATGGGGAAGAATGTTAAAACAATTGTCAATATGGAAATTCTCGATCCCTCCCTCAAATAAATACTCAAGTTGGCCGATTTGGGAAAATATGTCTGCTATTCTAATAGAATAAAACAACCCAAAACTCATTAGTTGCCTATATAACCACCGATGTGGGCCTAGTGAGGCACTATACAATCGATAAAATTACACTATCCACCTAATGGAACACTATGAGATATATCCCAACTACATCAACCACTTGGATCCAACAATAACATAATATTTGTTATAGTTCTCCAGTTAAACCCTCCTTTATTTGAATACACGAGTCACCTACTATGCCTCATGAAATCAGAAAATAATTATGAAAAACATCACATTAGATAGTATAAATATTTTTATTCTAAATCAAAATCCAATTTCCCAAATGACCGCTAATCCAAAACCAAAATTCAAGTTCCATGGGGAATCAATTATAACACAAGAGAATAGTATATGGTTAAATGACTAAATGATATGACTTATGTCAATTGTGTGCACCTTTATTTTTTAGTGTCTACTTGAATATAACTGCAAAGTTATAACTTCTTATCCTAATGTAGTGATTAGAATAGGTGACCTTCTGGGATATTTCCAAGGGTTAGTATGAGAAAGGAAAAAATTAAACTAGAATGAACATGTATTGACCTATGGGTAATGTCCTTATTATGAAATTTTTTGGCATGTTGTTGGGTCATACTTATTAGAAAACATGATTATATGGAACATGGTGGTGTATGTAGGTTGGTAACCAATGACCTTGTTAAGACATGGTGTATGTGATGTTAGTGGAGCATAGGTGTAACATTGGTATTAGAGGATGATTAGTATAATCCTTGGGAACTATATTTTAGTAATCATGAATTAGAGAACATTACACAGTTTAGATCATGGATTATAAGTCAAATTATATGATAACAACATATATTTTTTTATGTAGGTGTCATGTGGTTGCCACTATGATTATTGATTTTCACAATATTATTTTTGGGTTTTAGTCAGTAGATGAAACCAAAATGAACCTTGTTAAAATTGAAGGTGAAAGAAAATCTGTTGATGACAAACCAAATGGGATGATTACTAGTGTTAATGATATTGATATTTTTCATAATAATTTATGATAGTATAAAATTAAAAATATTCACTTTAATGAACTCTCAGACTAATCTTATATGAGAATGGTATAGTTTGGTGAGATCTTAGGTAGAGGAGGCCATATAGAAAAAAGGATTCACGTTCCTATATGTCTATAATATGAGAAGAAACACCCAAGTGAATATATTATAAGAATAAAAATAAGTTTTAGGTGTGGAAAATATGGAAATAGAGTAAGTAATTTTCATGAAAAAAAATAAAATTTTGGTTAACAAAATCGATGTTAATATTGGTTTACCTAAGTAGTCATAAATGGTGAATGTTTTAAATGTGGAATGTATGAGAATTATGAAAATCATTTTCTAATGTGGAAACACATGTGATGTTAATAGGAATATTTTCTTGAGTATTTCTTATACTATTAATAATGTAGAGACTAAAAATGAAATATTAAATGAGTGAGGTACTGTGGAATAAGATTACGAAGCATAGTAAATGGTTCAAGAATAAATTGGAATGATTAAAGTTATTGTGTATTTGGATTGATTCATTATGTTGTAAATGTTATTTATCAATACATTTCTGTGTATAAAAATCAAGATATATATAAAAATTTTAATGTAGTGCTTATCCTTTTTGTATTTCGAAACATGTGATGAATAATACTAATAACCAAGGGATGTGATTCTCTAGAATGTATATCTTTTGAAAAACACATTATTGAGGGAAGATAACCATAAAATTTTCTTGATTTTGATATAATAAAAATTTAGATATATCTATGGGTTTGTATTGGTGATCATGAAACTGGTTAGTGTTTTTCTGGTTTATATTATCTTTTTTGGGTCTCCTTAATGTTTGGATTTATGGAATATATTCGACAACTTGATATTTCATTTTTAAAAGCATTCATATTTGAATTAAGATTTTAAGGTGACCTAGGTATTCATATATTTGTTATATGAAAATAATATTTAAATTATTTTTTCTTGGCAATCCAAATTTAAGATCATTTTTTAAATCTAGTGACCTTCCTTCTAAATTTTTAGACATTGAAATTGGGACAGATGTATTTTGTTTGAGTCATAAGGTCAACTGCATTATGAATGGATTAAGATAAACATTGGATATTATTGTTTGATTATTTATCATATTAGATAACCTATTCTAACTAGTTTGGATTTAGTAAATATATAAAAGCATTAGAAAAGACTTATGGATATATTGACTCCTTAAAAGTGTTTTAGGCATGAAAAAAACATATTGAATATCCATTTTATGGTGTTCGAGATAAAGTGGGAATAGATTGACGCATAAACAAATGAAGAGATTACGCTAACAAAATGAAAAGGATCAATTATTTTTTTTTCTCAAGTACATTATCTAGACATTAACATAATCCTTAGAATTTTAAATAAAAACATCATTATAAATTTATTTTTTTACAATGAAATCAATGGCCTTTTAACCCATCACTGATTTATGATTGTGTGATGGTTAACATTCCCATGACCATGTTCTCTATCACTATCCATCAGTCTATGAATGTTTTCTTCCCTTTCATGTACATGTCTTTACTTCCAACTTTTTTTAATGGATTTGGAAACATATTAAGTGTTATTCCATAGGACATTCATACTTCCATAATTCTCTATTCAAGAGGAATTTTTATTAACCATTTATATGATATGGGATTTCCACAATTAAATTTTCATATTTAAAAACCGTGATTATTGATCACAAGTCTAAATTATGAGGAATAAAGATATTGAATTTGCAGAGAATGTAACAACCTATGATTTTAAAAGAACACAGTACATTATAGTAAATACAATAGGCAACCTCGAGCTTAATGAAATCCCAAAATATTGTTATTTAAATATGTCCCAGGTAATTTTATCATTGAATTGGTAGGTATGAATAATATTAAAAAATTATGAAATATATATAAATTTATTAATAAATGTAAATTTATTTATTAATCCATAGGAAATAAATAATAAAAATGTAGTGAATTCATTTTATATTTTTAATTGATTTTTATTAATTTTTATTAAAAAATATTATATTTAAATTTTTTATAATTTCAGAAAATATATTTGATAAAATGAAATTAATTATTGAAATATGAATATAAAAATTATCAGAGTTTGAAAATTTAATATTTTTCTAAAAAGATATATTTTTTACCGAATGATGAAAAAAACCATTTTTTGTAGAAAATTGTATTTTTATTTCAACCTTTTGAAAATTTAATTTTTATTTTAAAGATGTTTAAAATTATAATTAGGTATATTTTATTATTAATAATCATATTTTTTATATTGGAATCTGTTTAATGTTTCAATTATGAATAAAAAACATTTTTATATATAAAAAATGAATTTTTCTGAAAAACTCACTGTTGTTTTATGTTTCCAATTTAAATTAAATTAAATTCTACACCATATGTTTTTTAAATTTTCAAATATATAAAAAATATTTGGATTCAATGTGTAAAAATTTATAAAATAGTTCCTTTTTTATTTTTCATCCAAATTAATAGTAACTATAGTATATTGTTTACCTCGGTAAAGGGTAAATCATGTAGGTAATGTTAAAAATAAAATGACAGGGTGTATAAAATGACCCTAAAAATAGACTAAATAATATTTTTCGTTTAAATTTAATCAATAAAAATTAAATATTAATTTATATGGTATTTTATGTCTACATGGATGAGATTATGACCCTTATGTTATTTTATTTAATAAAAAGTCAAACATGTCACATTCATGTTTTAATAAGTGTAGTATTTTTAATAAGGTGTTATATATAGGATATGTTACAATATAAATTTTAATATGAAATTTAATAGATATATCTAAATCGTGTTAATTTATTTTTAATTTTTTTGAGATGAAATATTTTCTTTAAATTATTACACTACGATGATGCAATAATTATACAATTATTGGGAAAAATAAAATAAACAATATAAAAAATATTAAATTTAATTTAATTTAAATTAAATATTTTGATACATGAATTTTATAGAATAATATTACATATAACTAATGTATTAAAATATTTGGTTTGAGTTATAATGTTATCCTGATTTTATGAAATTCAAAATAATGGTTGTTGTCAAAATTGACAATGATGATATTTTATGAATATAATATTTTATTAATGTATTTAAACATCAAAAATGTTCTAAATAATTACCATTTGGATAATATATGGTCCAATATTTCATCATAATATCATTTTTAATTTTTTGATGCATCTTGTTTTCTAGAATAGTCTTATTATAGTTAAATAATTTAAGAAAATATATTGAAATATTATAAAAGTGCCCCTCACCTCAATTATAAAAGGGAACCTCCTACCACACAATTTTAGAAATCATTGTGTCTTCTATATTAACAATTTCATTCTAGTTATTATTTAAATCTTCATTTTCCTTTTCTAGAGGTTTTGGCCTCTTTAAAACACCAACCAAAAGTCTCTTAAGAAAGTATCTATAGAATGTCTCCAAAAGAAGAGGTGATCATCTTTCCCAAATGTTTCTATTTTTTTCTCATTATACCTACACTTAAAGTGATTATTCCATACTAAATTAATAAATAATGATTCATATATATATATATATATTAAACTTTTTATTATGATTATGATATAACCATATTCCTCCTTTTATCCATCATATTAAAAACAAAAACATTGCACATGTGTACGTACGTCTTGCTATCTCCACATAGCGGTGTAATTAGTTTTTCATCACCACATTACATTGATGGCTATAATGATGTAAATGATGTATATATATGATTAATCTGAAATTATATTTATTTTTTAAAGTTAATATATCATCCATTTCCCTCTCATTGACTATTATGGGAATGATACTATCACTCATGCATACATACGACCTATCATCACCACGAAGTGATGTGACTCATTTTTCTTAAAAAATATTAGATAATGGTTATAAAAATGTTTTAAATCATTAAATATGATACTAATATCATTGATAAATTTCTTTATATTAGTAATATATATGCCATTCATATAAATTGAAACTTACGTAATAAGAAAAATTAATGTAGTTAGCTCGAAATAAGTGTAATAATGAAATATTATTATGAAAGGGGTGATAAGATTATATAAAAGGATCATATACGATATTATAAATATGAATATTGTTTTTTTATAAATTAATAAAAAAATTAAAACCATTATTTAGGAGGATAAATTAGGTTTAACTACATGAATGTGTATGTTAAGGGTTTATAACCACACTTTCACTTCTGTGAGACAGAAGAAATATTCACCAATTATTTTTTTGAATATAATACCCATTTAATTTTTCATATCATGATTATATTTTTATCTATTGTATTTATAGTTTAATTACAAATAATGTATCCCATAGGGCTTAAGAATCAATTGAATCTGATGTAGTAAGGGTGTATTTTACAACTATTTAATTATTCAAGATTTTTATTTTTGTCTCTATTGAGGAATGTTTGTCTTACATGTACATGTTTTATAGATTATTTTTTCTATATTTTTTTTAATATTATCCTAAAAAATTATAGTCATTTTGATCCATGTTTAACTTTTTACAAAATGTTTTAAAAGGAATATTCATGTCATTTTCCAAATGACGTAATTTTTTGTTTTTTTTTAATATGGAAGCGATGATTTATTTTAACATATATGAAATGATATGTTTTATTCTCCATCATGAAATATAATTTCATTGAATCATCTTTTACAGGTTTACAAGTCAATTTTTTAAAAAAATTCCTTCGTATTTGCCATGTTTTTTAAAGAGGATGTCAATGTGAAAAGTATATTTTACTCAAAAAAGTTTTTAAATATATTATTATTGTAATATTAGTTATTATTGAAAAATCCCTTTATTTTACATATTCACTTCTAGGTATATTTTTTAACAATATAATTCTTTGAATCATTCACTTACTTATGATCACTGGTTATTTCATTTCTCTTTGATATCCATATTGTTGTATTAGGGATATGATTATTTCATAAGAAATGTATAATTAATGCTTAAAATTTTAAATTCAGAATGTATTTGATTGACTATTGAAATATTGATAAATTTAAATTTGTTAATCCATACAAATATTTTTTATAAGTAATATTTATTCAGGAATTAAGTTAATAATTTCAATATTTGAGTAAAGCTTTGGACCTACAGTGATGGGTGGGACCTAAAATTATATAGTACCTTGATGAATCGGTAGGTCTCATGAGAAAAATCAGTTATCCGACTTAAATGGGTTTCTACATTATGTTTTTAAACATCTCGTAAAAGGTATTGATAGTAGAGATATCATGTTCATGAGAACCCATCATCTAATAAATAATCATTTCCTTCGTTTTTAATTTGTTTTTTATTTTCCATGAAAATTTAACTACGATATTATACAAGGATTAATATTGTGCACATGTTATTGATTAAATGGAATTTTTTTCGAATTATTTATATTTCAATAATTATAAATCCATATCTTCTCATCAAAGACAAGTTATTGATTGAATTTTATGTATGCTCCGTTATTTATCTTTACACATTGATTGTGCATTTCTGATTCATGATAGATTACACTATATATAAACCCTATTAGGAATTTTATCTCACCACATTATTTTGTTTTGTTTTCCCCAGGATACCAAGAAAAGTATTATGGTTGATATAGAGGGTTATGGTAAACAGAATATTGGGGTTTTAAAAGAAAATACTCTGTATATTTTATGGATTAATTTTAATATGAATTTAAATTATGTATCTAGTTTACCAAAACAAATAAACTAGTTAATCCTTCTGGATGAAACTAAGTGTATCATAGGCCAATTTAATAATGTAACCACTGACTCTGGGTTTCTAGGGTTTCAGTTGTTACAATTAGTATTAGAGGAGGAACACAACCTTAAGTGCATTGGATTTTATTGGGTTGAGTTGTAGGGTCAGAAATGAAGAAACTGTGCTCTAATGGGGGGCGCGTGAATGTAACACCCTATAATTATAAGGGGTCAAATTACTAAACAATATTAGTTATTTCAAAAATGTGCATCAATACTTTTGAGATCTTACATAACTGTAACTTCATAGTATGTCATGATTGAACTCAAGTGGATATATATATATATCATTCCACTGAAATAATAACTTCACAGTATATACTGGATACTGGATTTATTATTTTAAAATGAGTGAATATGTTTTGACGGATTAGTAACAATAAAAAAATTGAGATACTCGACTAAAAATGATACCTCTTTTCCAGACAATCACCCTTGTTTAACACCTTAGGACTACTATGGGTAGTGTTATTCCTAAACTAAGGCCTCTAGAATGGGGGATATATTCTAGGAAGGTATATGGGTGGGATTGGCTGATAAAAATGGCATTTAATTGTATGCACAATGGAATAACATGTTCCCTTTTTTTAATAAAAGAGAGGGGATCTCATGGAATGTTATAAATAAGGGAATTATGTTAATTATGCAAATTGATGTCCTATGGGGAAATATCTGGATAGTATCAAATTTTTTTTTGACTAATTGTAATATTTATGATGAAGAAGAGACAGAAATTGCTATATGAATGTATGGGGTTATTAAATAATAACATCATGAAAATAGTTAATTGTTTAAGAATGATTTTTAATTATTAAAGTGAAATTGTATTTGGACTAAACATTATGTTGTAAATATATTATATTAATGATATTCAGGTTATAATTATCATGATATATATAATTATGGTACTAAAATACATATTTTATAATGATTTGTAGGAATAAGATGAATTATACCAATAACCATGAGAATTAATTATGTGGTCGTTGATATTTTCAAAAACATTTGATTTGGGGATGATAACCATAAATATGTGTCCAATTTATGGATAATAATAAAAAAGATATATTTATGGGATATAATTGGTGAACATGAAAATGGTTAGTGATTTGATAAAAAAGTATTTATCGATTTAGTTTAGTATATTTTTAGAATTTAGGAAATATATTAAATAATTTGAGTTTTATTTAAAGAATAAGGGGGGAATTAAACCTTGAAAGAATGAAAATTTTCATTATGGTTTTATAGTGACCATGGTATTAAAATATTAAGTATGAATCATTATTATCTTTGTTTTTTATTAATTAAATATTTATTTTTAATCTATATTTAATTTTTTTCTAATTATTTAGGTCTAAAACTTGGTCACACATATTTTGGAGGATTTTTATGACAAACTACATTTGTATGGGATTATGCTAAACCAGGAGAATTATTTTTTTTATTTTAGACATTAATGTATTTATCTATTTAGGATAAAATTTTGATAATAATTTTTTAATTGGTTAATTTCTAAGTCATTAGGAGTATAATTTTATCCTTTTTTGGATTATTTGATTTGTTAACTGTTGATCTTAGTGCTTGAGGAAGTAAATATTCATCTTATTCATTATTTAGAGGAAAATATGATATTATGGTGGAAAATGATTAACATAGGAAATTATTCTTGTAAAGTAAGTATATTTCCTTATGTTCCTAGTCTATATTGTAAAGGAATGAATTAACTTTAGGATAAATAATCTTAAGGAAAAAATTTCATCGATTAACCATCAATTATGATAAATTGATGGTCCACTCATGATTTGCAGTTTGCAATTTTATGATTGTTAAATTTCTCATGATCAATCACAATATTCTGATAGTTAATAATTAGAAATTAATTTTTCATCAATTTCAATATCTTTAGATTTCAGTGATGTTATCATATTTGGAATCATAGTTTTTTTATGACCTTCTCAATTTCATTTCCCTCTTTTTAACAGAATGGTTTTTTAACCCATTTTAAAAAGTGGTATTTTTTAAAATGATTTTTCAAAGGAAAAACTTGTGATTAATTATCACAAGTATAAATTATGAAGGTGAAAATTATTACATCAGGGGATAAAACAACAATATTAGATTTTAAAAATAACATTATGTTCAATACAATATACAACATGCAACATTATGCTTAAACAAACCCCAAAATATATATTTTTTAACATGACTGTCATAAACTAGGAATTAAATTGGTAGGTTTAAATAGTATTTACTAAATCATTATATATATATTTATATTACCTACTCAGTAATAATATATTAAATAATGGTTTTTGAATAAACACTTGATTTTTAGTAATGATACTTTTTTCATTAAAAATTTATTTTCTTCAAAAATGTTTTTTCTTATTTTTATGAGAATTTTAAATTTAATTTTTATAAATTTTAGAAAAAGGATTTTAAAAAACTAATTTCATTTTTGGATTCATCTTGTTCAATTTTTCTTAGGATGAAATGTTTATAATTTAATGAAAAGTATTAATTTCTAATGAATAAAGAAAAAGACTAATTTTCATTGATAACTGTGTTATAATTTAAATAATTTAAAATGTAAAAGTTTATTTTTATTATTATTTATAATTAATAGTTAATTCCTATTAAAATATTTTGGACCTCTGAAATTATTTTTATTCAGGAATTATTTTATTAAATCAATTTATACTTAAAAAGGGAATTTCACAAGAAAATGTTTTTCATTTCATATGGTTGGATTATTTTTAAATTATATTCCGAATATTTTTTGTCTTGAATTTATAAAAATTGATTCCATTTTTATAATCAGGAGGTCCCAATTTAATAAATTTTACCGTTTTAATTTTTGTCAAAATGAATATTAATGTTGGAAATTCTTATTACCATGGTAAAAGGTAAACCTTGTAATTAAGGGTAAAAATAATATGACAAGGACTATAATATGATGCTAAAACTTATCATAATTTTATTAGATTATTAATTTTTCATTTTTAAAATATATGAAAATTCATTCAATTTTTAAGTGATGATGATATTTATAATTTCTTATCTAAAGAAAACACTAGCATGTCATGCTCATGTTTCCAAAAACTATAACATTTTTACTATTGGGTATCTAGAAGATATGTTCAACTGAAAATATTATTCATAAATATAAATTATTGATCTTCATCAAGGTTATTTATTTTTATTTTCTAGTGAAAAAATACTTACCATAAATTCGTACACAACACTGATGCGCTAATTATTTCATTACTAGAAAAATGAATAAATAAATTAATAATATTAAAAAATATGTAAATTTGGATAATTATTGAGATCTATAGATTTTATAAATTAAATTGAAATAATAGGGGAAAAATTAAGTGTTTGGTTTAAATCTTAAATATTATCTGGGTATTTTTAAAATCAATGTAATGAATTGTTCTAATAATTGAAGTTATAATTATTTTCTTGTAAATAATATTTATAAAATGATTAAAATAATTATGAAAATATAAAATTCAATCAAATGTATTTTATACGGTTAATTATGCCTATAATAATCTATTTAGGGGACTTCGTTCAGTTCATAGTAACATTATTGACCCTTATATTGTTGGAACGTTTAATTGTACGTTAACTATAAAAAGAATTAATATAAGGATAAAACAATAAGATAATGTTATAACCCTTACCAAATCTTATCCAAATACTATTAGATCAGTATTTATAGACCATAATAAACTTATTCTCGTATTTTAGTTTTTTAATGGATATTATTCCATGAAAATGTCTTATATGACATTTAAATAAAAGACAGTTATATAATGTCCCTCACTCTGTATTTAATGTCTTTTATATGTCCATATAGGAAAAAAATAAATATATAGGTGACAAAAATCATGTATTTATATTAATGAGGATATTTTAATTATTTAAATTTATTTATAATTTTTAGAAATTTTATAATTACCTTAAATGAATGTGAAATGGTAATATAATATATTTTTAATTAACAGAAAAATAAAATAAATGATTTCAAAAATATTAATTTTGATATAATTTGAATGATTTAATGTGTTAAATAAATTTTATAGATCAATATTACATATTATAGACTTTTAAAATTAATATATTCTAATTCCTCCATTTTCTATATTTTTTTGATGTCAAATTAAATGAATAGTGTAAAAATTTGAATTAATGATAATTTATGAAAAAAATATGTTATTATTTAACATGAATAGAAATAAAATCCTCATAAACATTAAGGGAATATATTTTAACACATCATACATGTTCCATTAATTAGTTTTTTTCAATTATAGTCACATTAATAATCCTTAATGATTAAAACAGTAGTTACCACGGTTAAGTTCAAAAATAACTTACCAAGGGTTTAATCAAAATGATAAGGTTTAAAATTACACCAACACCTATTTAGGTTATAGTTTTTATTGTATTAAAAACTTATATTGTATTAAAATTAAATAAAATTTCATTCAGAAAAATTTTTCATGGTAAACTAATTCATAATAATTTATTCTTTTGAGAAATTTTTATGTTTACCGTCACCACAATTAAAAAAGGGCAACTCTTTTCTCACTTATTCACCCCACATTAAGAAATATATCCTGAACAAACCCTAAAAATGTCTCTTTCCAAAATCATTATACAAATGTGGAGACACTAGTCTTCCAAAAATACCAACCCTAGTTTCCCTAAGTGGATATACAAAGAATGATTATTTAAGACAATGTAATCGTCTTTACAAACTCATTCAATTTTATTTCTTCTTATGCTTTTTCATATAATGTTGTACTAATTATGAAAATATATCTATAGTATCATAAATAAACTAATAGTTTATTATATTTAAGGATAATACATTTTCCATCTCTTCTCTATCATATACAAATCTAAAACATCAAACATGCATAAAAATGCCTTATCATCTCCACGTAGCGATGTAATTCATTTCTCATCACCACTTTTCTAAAATGGTTATAAACATAGAAAAATTTACTATTTATGATATTTATGAATTAAATTTTATTATTTACAGTTTAATTAATTTTCATTTTTATTTCATTCCATCTGGAAAAAAATCAAAATAGCATTCATATGTACGTACGACCTACCGTCTCAATGAATTGTGTTATTCATATTTCTTTTTCAAACATTCAAGGATTTATATAAATAAATAAATACTAAATATATATTATATTAATATATTCATTAATTGTTTTGATATTATGGACCCAAATTCAATTTATAATGATAGAGACTATCAAAACAAAGCATACATGAAAACCAAAGGAGTTACCACCCATAATAATGATTTTAACAAAGAGTTGATGTTAATAAAGTGATAAAATATTTTAATTAAATAATACAAGGTATTATATAATTGAGTAAGTTTATTGAATATATTTATATTAAATATATATTTATAAAACAGCAGGTTAAAACATATACAATGTAATTTGAACCTGAGGTAAGGGTTTCTAATCTCACTATTACTTATGTGAGACATATGTCATATTTTAAACTTATTTTCTTTTTATGGTGTAAATACTTCCGACATAATATATTATATTTTTAATATATTTTTATTCATATTATTTAAATTTTGTTTTGAATTTATTTCTTTCAGTGTCATTCTTATTCAAAAGTTAATTAAATGGTAATGGTTTATTTCATGAGCTTGTCATTATTCAACATTGTTTCTTTTAATGCCTCTATTTGGGAATATTTTTCTCCCTAAACCTTGTTTTATAAAAATGTGTTAAATTATACTTCTATTTTTATATGATTTTAAAAATTCATTTTACCAATTTTTTTCTTTTTATTAAAATTTTAAAACGGAATCATCCTATCATTTTCCAAATAATGAACATTTGTACTTTACCATCCAGAATATAAAAGGAATGTTTTTTAATTATATAGAATGAGTGGATTATTCCACCATAATTATTCATCAATACATTGAAACATAATTTAAAAGGATACAATGTTAATTTCAATGTAATTTTCTTTTCCTTTGTATTTTAATAGTTTCTTTTAAAAAATAAATTTCAATGTGAAAAATATATTTTCATAAAAAATGTTTTTGATTTTATATTTCTGAAATTTTAATAAATTAATTTAAGTAACCCTTATTATAGTTATTATTAATTATAGATATGTTTTAATTATTCCATCCTATTTATTATTGTACATTTTTATGATATGTTCAATAGGGTATATTCTTGTTAGACACCATTCATATTACATTAGACGGTTTATGATTATGATTATTGATTTGGGTTATTTCTAACATTTTATATTCTAGTTTTACAATATAATTTTTTAATTTATTATGAATCACCCCATTAATTTTATTAGTTAATTTTACTTAGTAATTCATATTTGGTGGCCTCCATAACACCTCAATGCATTGGTGGGTCTCATGATACAAGCTATTAGGGGTATTCATTTGGGGTCTTACCCATTTATCTATGGTGTCTTGGAAGAAACCTTAATAGTATGAATATGATGTTTGAATTTATTTATTCACTAATTATGGTATTAGTTATCAACTTCAATGTGATTATGTTATTATTTATTATATTCATGGAAACATTTTAGCTTGTGTTATTATGATATTGATTGATCATCATTTATCCTTCTAATCATTTTTTTCATTTTAAAAAGGACGGTTTTAGGGTTGTCGGTACCAATTACAGAACAACATTTCCTTCAGTAACCAGAACCCAGCAGCCCAAACATTCAAATTTCAAATTTCAAAAATCCAAGACAACGAAACAGGCCCTCGAGTGCACCTGCCACTATACCACCCGTTGTCTGCTCACTTGTCCGCACACCATCCAATGGATCATGCCACAATTCGATAATTCTCAACACACACTACCCTATCTCCTTGGGATACGGTATCCTTGAACCTCGCCCCTAACACCATCATCACTGACGAACTGATGAACGAACACCGCCATCACCGGAATGCCTCTCCGTTACACACCATTACCGGCACCGATAAATGGGTCTTCCAGCCCAAAAGCCTCCATTAACACCGGAAAAAACATCAACCAGAACAAAAAAATCCACAAACATCAAACAAAAACTGAAAATACCAAAGTATCCAACATCTGTAGAGTTTCCTCCTTGAACCACCATCGTCGACATGAATTCCAGCCAGCACAAACTCACACAACACCAGATTCACCAGTTGACAGCAAAAAACAACTAGATCTGAGGAATCTTGACAAAGAAAAACCTATATCCACCACCCAACCTCTGAAGAAGACCACAACGGGCCTCAAAGCACTTACCACCGCAGAACAGGGGACGACCACCGGACGCTGAGAGAACCACCACAGGAAATCTAAGCACACCAAAATCGAACCCTAGAACGCTCCGAAGAGTGTGCCGAAGAACAACCGGTCTTACGCCCGTGGATCTAGCCAGCAGCGACGAAGAAGCCCAAAGTGAAATGGCTCATCAAATGGGGAAATCCACTAAACTGCCGCAGAGAACACCCGAGGAACCGTAGAAAATCCACCACCGGAATGAGGTGGAGACGGGGGAAACCCTAGCACTGCAATCTTCAAGCGCTCCACCAGAGGCCAAAGAGAATCCTTCCATACTGAAAAAAACAAAGAAATAAGAAACAAAACCTCCCCTCCCCGAACCAGACCAGATCTTTCATCAACCTCAGTGGAAAGCCCTCATCCGCACAAGCCGAGCTCGTCGACCAATTCACATACACTACGACATTGGCGCTAAGCCGACCAAGCTTGGGGAAAACCGTAGAGAGGAGACTCGAGATAAGGATGCCAGAGAGGGAAGGAGCACGGAATCATCGGGAAACCCTAGTCGGTACGGACAGGAGAGAAGAAGCCGCTCCGAGGCCGGCGTCAATAAGGGAGGATCATCGTTTATTACTTCCATATTATTCTCGAGTTATCGATTAAATGGAATGTGATTCAATTATTTACCTTGAAATATTTATTATAACTTATTTATTAATAGATTACAGTTTATAATTATCGTTACTATGTATCTAAGCTCACCCTTTTTCTTATGTTTATTATTCCAAGGATTCCATTAAGTATGTTAGTATTGATATGTAGGGATAAGCTGGGAGAATTATAGTGGTCTACAAAGAAAAATTATGTTATATATTATTTTTTCAATATTAATGTATGATTTAATTATGTCTATATTTCACGGATACTAATAAACTATTAGGTCTTTTTGGATATGGTTCTTAGTATATAGTTCCAATATAATATAGTCACCATCAACTTTTGTCTACTCGGGTTAGGGTAATTACTGTAGGAAAAACATTTGATTTTTGAATTTTGAAAAATGGATTCCATATTTGGGATTATGAGTTTAATATTTTTTAACTAGACTTATTTAATATTTGTTTACTTTGAATAGTAACATTGGTAATTTTTATTATCGACCGTAAAGGGAAAATTGGGTAATTACATGTAAAAAAATATGGTAAGGACTATAAAAGGACTCTAAAACTTGTCCAAATATTAATTTATGAGTAATATTCATCCATAACTATTCATATTTAAACTAAATATCGTTTTCTAATATTTGGAAGTGATCATTATATTTATAATATTTTATTTAAATGAAAATTGATGATGTCGCACTTATGTTTTTAATAACTGTAACATTTAATATGTGGTTATCCAAAGAATGTATTAAATTATAAATATTGTTATTGAATCTAAACTACTTATATTCATTATAGTGATTTTTTTATTTTTTATTGAATATATATTTACCTTAAATGTTTACACAATACTGATGGTGTAATTATTCAATTATTTGATAAATCAATTAAAGGATGATAAAAATATTTTAATAAATATAATATGAGATAATTAATATGATCCATGAATTTTACATATGAACTCGTCATTTTTGGTATATAATAAAATATTTGGATTGAATAATAAGTCTTATATTTTTCTGATGAAAATGAGTCATTACCCGAAAGGAGGCCTCCACTATTAAAATGTAAATGTCTGATTACAGAAGTCTACAAGTGGGATATTTATCATGATCCCTTTTTAGAAGTGCAAGAATCTCAGAGGGTACCAAATAATTCCTTGAAAAATTAACACCATTAACACCTTTATTTATAACACCATTTGCAACTAAATTTGCTTCCCTATAAATATGTGTGACAATTTTTATTAAGGAAAAGAGGGAATCCAAACAATTGACCTAATGATTGGTCATCTTCTAAGACATGTGATATAGACCCATCCTGATGGAAGAAACAACAATAATAGAATCACTCACAATCTATATATAATTCCTTCCACGGTTCATGATTCGTTACACCACATCTTTAATTCCATGAATTTGTGCCTCATGTAAATATGATAGACAACATAAACCATGTATGTATCCATTGACATCCCCTCTATGATTCTAGAAAATAGAACCATATCATGAAATCCCCAGATTTCCTCTATAAGATCCCTCAAAATTAAATTTTAACCATCCAAGAGGTGGTTCCTTCCATAAGACATAAAATGTTAAATACGCAGGCCTGAAATTCCCCTTTAACATATCTAGTCATGAATAGTCAAATCTCGAACCGTCTTGAAACAAAAATGCTTCATCGATGTTATGGCATCACTGACAGCAGCATAAGGGAATATAAAGACACATGGACTAAGAAATAGTTTCTATCATGTGTCATTTTATTCCATGAAAACCAAATAAAATGAATCATTTTAGTATAAGAAACTTGAAATATATATAATAGTTTAGGAGAAACTCTGATTGAATACCATCCTTGAAGGAATTATCAGATCGAATTGACACAAGGTTTAATTATTTTGAAGAAGTCAAATATAGACATCCACATTGAAGAAGCTATAACACAGATATGAAACAAGTGATCGATATCATCCCAATGCTGATGGAAAAGAACACATGAAGAGAAAAGGGAAATGGAAAATTCTTGAACAAATAAATTAGTTGGAAGCTTTAGGTGGGCCAATATCCCAGCCAATGCTATTAGAGAAGCCCTAATGAAATTCCTATGCGGATCCCCCATCAACTTATAACCTTTGATTCAAGGTATGAAATCCATATAAATAATTTAGAATAGAGAATAGCATTGATAGTAGCTTCTTATTCCCTAAAAACCTCTCTGTTAGAGAAACATCAGTTGTTGTTAAAATAGAAAATATGATTTGGAAGATCCCCCATATTAGCATGATGAACCTTAATCATGGCATCTAGGTCAAAATTATAGTCATCATTAACCAAAACATCAACTATGGTATAACCATTCAATTTGGACATATAGAAAGATAGAGATAAATCCATTTAAACGAATGATCTAGAATGAGAATAAATATAAGAAAAATCATTTTTAAAGGAAGGACAAACATATCAGTCCAAATGAAGAAAATCCATTTTGAGCTTATTCCTGATTTTATTTTGAAGAAAATCAAGTGCCTCAAAATTACTGTTAAAATACCTCGACATGAATGATGTATGAAAAGAATCATTGCATTGTTCCAGATTCTTAATACCTAAACCCCCTGCATCCTAAGGCTTACAATAATTTTTCCATGAAACAGTAGCCAATTTCATCTTAAGAATGCTACTACTCAAAATGAAATCTTTTGTTGAAACATTTATGTTCTTGATGAGAGAGGATTTCCGCAACAATAAACAAACATACAAATAATAATAGCCTTGACCAAGAATAAAAAACCAGTAAAGGAGGGATATTTTCTCTTCAAAGTAACACCTTTACTTATAGTTTTACTAAGAATATCAGAATAATAATAGGCATTTGGCTATCCCACAAACATTGGAACACACAAATATGTTATTGGAATATCTCCCTCATGAATACCCAATTCCCCAACAGTGTACAACTTCCTATTGGTGGGAATATTCACACCGAATGAGCAGGAGAAAAAATTTCTCTACCATTACAAATAAACATCAGTTTCCCATTATATGGTAGAATAGAAAGTATTCTTCTATGATATTACCCCACAGTATAAAAATTTATTTCATTGAGAGGATAAAATTTCCTAACAAATCTACAACAATAAAAATATCCCTCAGGGGTTCCATTAATAAGGAAATAGATGTAGTAAGACTCAAAATGGGTTTATACCAATCGATGAGTACATCATCAAAACCAGAAAAGTGAAGAACCATATAAATGAATTTCCAATTTATAGTATCAAAAGCATTCCTGAACTCATGTTTTAGATAAATATTACTACCCCCTGTGGATTTCTTAAGAAAGTTAACTCATTTCGAGGATGTGATGAGGCAATTCTAAATAGACCCACCCTTAATAAAGCCAAATTGATATATGGGAAAAATATTAATAGCGAATATGGCCAACCTCATAGCAAAGATTTTGAAAATGAGATAAATTATGCTAACAATGGAAACTAGATTAAATTAGTGAATATAATTGTAATTTCCCACATTTGTTATAAGATAAAGGAACTAAGCATTCAGAACTTAAGGGAGAGACCCCCTTTAAAAAATCAGTAAAAAAATTTAAATATCAACATGAATGA
Organism: Viscum album; assembly: GCA_963277665.1. NCBI lineage: Eukaryota > Viridiplantae > Streptophyta > Magnoliopsida > Santalales > Viscaceae > Viscum > Viscum album. The sequence continues at coordinate 19,693,384 of OY728120.1, read as the reverse complement.
TAGCCTAGTATGTTTGGGAGAAACATTTACTAAATCCATATGGACCTGGAGATCTTTCAGTCATTAGGATAAATGATGCTTCAATTATTTCAATGTCTGGTGGGATAGATGTAATAATGTAATTATCTTCATGATTCAGAATACTCTAAAAAAATATCCACTTGATTGGTTGGAGGAACTATACCATTAAATAGATCATTAAAATAAAAAATAAACAAGCTTAGAAAGATCCTTCTACTATTCAATGTCTTGATTATCATATTTTATTAAGGAATGAGGCCTCAAAACATTCATGATTTTCAATAATGATTGTTAATGTTTATAATTGATGTTACCATCTCTCAAACAATAATGCATAAAAGTGTCACTTTTCAAATCATCATTGAGGATCTACAGATTATTCATCTTGGAAATAAGAACAATTTCCCCAAAACATCATTACAGAAGTAATTAAATGTATTCTCCTCCTACATGTGTCGATGGGATTCCTCAAGGGAAGTAATTTCAGAATCAAGAGAGCCGAAATGAGTTTAATCAATAATTCCAATTCGCTTTTGGGGAGATTGAATTTGATAACATAAGAGAACACGTTATCTCTTCCATTCCAATAATTCCATTTCTTCTCAATAATTTTCATTCATTCAGGATGATTGACCCAAGAATTATTGACCATAAAATGAAATGTTATTTTTGGATCTGGAACCACAATATCAACCAAAATTGGATAATGATCAGAATTGAGTCTAGAGAGTGTCAAACACAAAATAGATCCCCAGGAGTCAATACAAGCTTCATTAACAAATGCCCCATCGATTATTATTGTAACAAATCTATCCAAAAAAAACTTTATAACATGTGTAATTTTCCCCCACAATGTTAAATTCAAAGAGACCATTATCATCAATAAAATACTTGAAATCTATTAAATAGATGGAGTTATTCAGTGCTCTAATCTTCTAATATGAGATCATGATAGCATTAAAATATCTGAGAATGGTACAACTCCAAAGGATGGAAGAGTTAATATATCCAATGTCCATATATAAATTCCAAATATCATAATAACAGTTATGGGAATAAAAAATGAGTAGAAATGATAAAGGACCTGAAAAGTGAAAGCACATGTGATATGATTATCACTATTAATATCGTGGGAAATATCAATTAAGTAACAATGATTTAGAACCCCCTATATTTTTACCTCCTAAAGACATCTGTTGGATTCTAGAATATGAAATCCTAGATTTTCAAATTTGGAAATATTTGGAGAAAAAATTATTTTATGGTTAGACAGGATAATGGGAAGAGTACTTTGATTTTCAATGAAGAGCCTATGGGACCTCATTGTATCATAAGTATCCACTCTATGCCAATTCTAGAATATTATATTCATCTGAACATAAAATCAGGACTAAGTAACCCATTTTTACCCCAATATCTTTTATTTTCCTAACTAAGGGGGACTACTGACCGTTCTTTTAGGACTAGAGATCCCCTGTAAGAGATCATTGATATAGTAGGTTCTTGTGATTACTTTTCCATTTATGACATTCAAGACACATCAAACTAGATGCAATGAGCTCTGGTTAATATCATTACCACTAAAATAATTTCTTATACCCACTTTAGAATATTGATGAAAACTGGAATGTAACAAAGAAGGAGAAGAAACTTCTGATTCATGGATAGTATTCATAGTATCATTAGAATTGCTAATTTAATCATTCTTGAAAATCACTTGAGTAGCATATGGACTAACCGACTTCCTTTAATCCTCGAGTGCATTAAATTCAGTGAACACCTTTTGTGCATGACATCCTATAGCAGTAATAGAATACATTGGATCTATGATAGATGTAATAGAGGCATGAGGTATTGTAACAGGGTACACATCTTTTTCCAGAAAAGTAAGAACGAGCTCACTGATTTTATTTTCCAAATCCTGCATCAAAAAAATATCTTCCAATTATTTTTCATACAAAAAGATGAATTCTAAATATCATTGCAGATAAATAGACCCAACTAATGTTCCTCAATGTGATCATAGTCCCCCTTATTACACCTTCTAGAGTCTATCCCTATAAAAGGGATAGGTAAATCTGGTATTTTTCCTTCATCCCCTCCTTTATCCATATCATCCAAAACATTATAATAGTAACCTTGACCTTATAAGGAACATATGTATTTAAATCCACCTCCTTTTCAAAAATGTTCCCCTTGTTCTTTTTTATTTCTATTGACCTATTTCCAACATGTATCCTTCATAACTTCATTCACCTTATTTTGGAGAAACCGACAATTTAAAACAGAATGACCAACAATTTAGTAAACATTACAAAAATGAGATACACGCTCATATTCTACTTTAACGTCTATTTTGTTTCCATTGGAAATAACATATATACTATCTTGCCTATTATTTTCATGGATAATGTCAACCATAATTCAAAAAAAAATTTCAAGATCCCCATCAAGGGTTTTCTGATCCATTCTCATAGGGGTGCCAATGCAAAAATGAAATATCAATAAGAATTGTTGGATTCCAATATATCCAATTAAAAATATTAATCTTTACCCATATCTGAGAATTAGTCTATTTAAAATTGAAGGGACTAGATTTAACATCCCATTCAAAAAATCCTCAATGTTCTAAGCTTAATATGGAAATTAAAAGGATCCAATTATCTATTAAAATCATCTGTGGATTGCAAAATGATGTCAAATAATCTTCTTTGGATAGGTATTGACTTCCTATTATGAAATTCCCTACAATGAGAGATTATGTCATTAACATCAATATAATACAATTATTTATCTCTTTTATAGTACATAACATGACCCAAGATTAAGAATTTAAAATGATAAATCCACTGATGTAAGGCCTTCGGATCAGCAACCATATAAAAACCACCATTTTCACGCTTGTTGATGTTAAAAGGTCTTGATGACCTCTCCTTGATCTGATCAGAAGAACCTGAATGAGGCTCCACAAAGGAAACAACTTTCTTTATCAAGTTACAGTGATCAAGAGTTTCCAAGGTTTAACAATGATTATGAATCCAATTTCAATCATTTTTAATATAAAATTCCCAATTAGGATTAAATGAATCCATTTGAATTATCCAATAAGAATAAAAGATCTTACAAAACCCACATCACATGGTTCACAGAGAAGTGTTCCTCCTCTAAATATCATCAAATTTACAACGGTTTTTTATGTTGAGGAGGATACAAGGTATAGGATAGTCATCACCCACCACTAAGCGCCTTTATATACATCCCTCGCTATAGACCCACGTGTAATGACACCTGGTCATTCAAGCTAGTTCAACATGAGTTAGAGGTGCCCAAGAGAGGATAAGATGGAATATAGTTTATGTTTCATTTCTAGTACTTTAACTAAGATCCTCATGGATAGGATTCCACCACCACTAACCAACTCACCCATGCCATGTTGGCAAAAGTACACCCGATTTTTTGCCCCAAGGTGTTAAGGGGGGGTTGAAAAAAAATATTAGGATATAACCAGGACCTAAACAAGTCCAAAAAATATTAGACGAGGATTATTTGACCCTCATAACCTTAGGATCAAATTTTAATTTACTAGTGGAAATTTTTCCATGAAAATGACTTATAAATTATTTATATCAATGATAGTTACAAAATGTCTCTTTGTTTTTAATATAATTTATGCCACAACATAGGGAAAAATTAAATATATGAATGAAAATAAATATTTATTTTGAGATTATTGAAATTATTTTCAATATATAAATTTATTTTTAGTTTTTTAAAATTATATAATTTCTTTAACTCCTTATGCAATACTAATACAATATTAGTTTTATTAACTGAAAAAATAGTTGAATTAAAAATTATTAATTTTGTTATAAATATAGTGATTTAATGTATGAATCATAATTTATATATTTATTTTAAATATCAGAGAGGATATTAATAATTATACTCAAACACCATATTTTAAATATGTATTTTTAGTAAAATTTAATAAATGGTGTCAAAAGTTACATTAATGATAATTTATCAATCTAATATTTTATTAAATTATTTAAACTTCAGGAAAAAATAATATATTTTAATGTGATTGAAATATAGTTGAAAACATAAATAATTTTCCATTTTTGAGTCATTTTTCATTTACAGTAACATTAATATTCATTTATGATTTAAAAAGTGGTTAACACTGTTAAGGTCAAAAATATCTAACCTAGTTATTAATGAAAATGATAAGGTTTAAAATAACAAAAAATAGTATAAATTATATTTATGGGATTAAAGAACTATGTAATCATATGTGAAACCCATTTCAATTATATGATTATGGAAATTAAATTTTTTATGACACTTTAAGAGTCATTGATGTGATTTGGAGATAAATACAAAATTTATCTTGGAAGATGATGGGATAAAATCATAACGATTTTTGGGTTACAATATTAGGATGGAATAATTTTGAATAATATTATGGAATTTTATTTATTTATCCATTAATATTTAACTTGGATGTTACTATTTAATTGTATAGATTAAAGTATTTTACATGACATAATGGTTTGTTATTTTTAGAGAATTATCTAATCTTGTAAAAACCCTTTTGGTTTTTGTGAATGTATAATGATATGAGGAATTAATAATTGTTATTTATTAAACAAAATTCTCTATAGATACTGATTCTGATGCTTTAGAAATACAAAATTCATCTGGCATACTCATCATTTGGAGATGAAGATTAGGTTTTGATGGAAGTTTATTGAATCATGAAATTATTCATTTCATGTAAGTATATTTCCTTATGATATTATTCTAGGTAGTAAGATAATTCCTCGAACTTAGTAAATTAATATTTAATGAAACCATTATCTTCATAGTTCAATGACTATCAAATAATTGGCCTTTTAACCAATCACATATTTAGTATTTATTTATTGTTAACTATCCGACGACCATGTTAACTATAACACTCTATCATCCCTTGGGAGTTATCTTTCTCTTCAATAATAATTTTTTCAATTCCCAATTATTTAAACCTACTTGGAATCCTAGTATGTGTAATTCTAGATGACTATCATACTTTCTTTTTATCTTTTTTCATGTGGAATTTTTTAATACTTTTTATGATGTTGGATATCAATAAATTCTATTTTATAATGTCCAACGCTTGTTACCATGCACGAGTCCAGAAGTTAAAGGACGGAATTTTCAAAGAGTATAGATTTTAACACCCGGGTATTTTTAAAATGAAACACTATGTTCGACACTGTACAACATAATTCATATTGATATTAAAAAAAACAAATAAATATTGTTATATAAATATTATTGTTATATCATAACCATTAAATTATTAGGTATGAATAATAATAAATAATTTGTGCAATAAATATATAAAGGTATATATATATATATATATAAATTATAAGATATGTTTTTAGAAAACAACCAGAAAATTTTTTGTAACATTATTTTAATTACATTTTTGAGTTTATCATTTCAGTATAATAATAAAAATATTTTTTGGAGTATTTATCAAAGTAATGAAATATTTAGGAATAGTGAAAAATATTTATTTTTTAAACAATATTTTTTTTGAATTTTTTACAAGGTAAAATAACATTTTGGATTAGTTTGAAAATATTCATTAGTTATTTTTGATTTAAAATAATCCAATTATGGTTTTTGAAAATAATTTAATAAAAAGAATTGAAATTGAAATAATTGATTGTTTAAAAGGTCATTTTATAGAAAAATTATTTTTCATTGCATTTTGTCGGTATACTTTTATATTAAATTCTAAATATTATATATTTTATACTTATTAAAATTGATTATATATTTGTTTTAGTGGGAAAAAAATAATTAAATATTTCCCTTATTTATTTTGGACAATATGAATAGTACCCTTAGTAATTTTCATTACACTGGTAAAGGGTAAATATTGTAAATTAGGTCAAAAAGATATGATAAGAAATATTAAATTACCCAAAACTTAAATAAATATTATTTACATATTATATCTCAATCATAATCATCTAAGGGTAAAATTTATTATATTTTCTGGCTATTTTGAGAGGGTTATAACCTTTATGGTATTTTATTTAATGAAATTCCAGACATGACACACTCTTGTATCCAAAAAATGTAGCATTTTTTATATGGTGTTTTTTAGAGTGTATGTTTGAATATATATATATATATGTATATATATGTATATGTATATGTATATATGTTTGTTTGGTATTTTAAAATTTCATATATTTTATCTTATTCTTGGTAATTAATATTTAATTTTTAGTAAAGAAATATTTACCTGAAATGTTTGAACCACACTGATGTAGTAATTATTATATTATTGGAAAAATAAAATAAATAATATTAAAATAAATAATATAAATATAATTTGATATAATTAATGTAATGTTATAATTTTATATATTAAATTTATATTTTATGGATGTAATAATTTATTTATAATTATAGATGTCATATTAATATTATTAATGTGAAAGTAATAAATAGTAATAGAAATTGATATTAGTGATATTTTATAGCAAACAATTTTTTATAAAATGAAATAAAATTCCAAAAAAAAATTTATTTTGCTACTTTATTATTATAAATTTAAAAATACACACCATGTTCCATTTTTGAATATTTTTTTTTATTTTATAGTAACTATATGAACCCTCAATGAGTGTAACTCCCAGACCCACATTACCTAGAGCCGGTGCATTATTTTATTAAATTGGCATGATTACATTGAATCAAGTCCCAATGGACTAATCGGTTTAGCAGCCTTGGAAAATAGATTACATACCTTAACATTACATATAAATTTCAAACATACAACACAACATTGATAGTTCAATGAAACTCCATTTCTCCCATTATCTTAACCATTTACATCAATCACAATACACTTCTTGGAATCCTAGGAAAATAAAACATAAGGGGTGAGCTCAGATGCTCAGTAAGGGTAAATAATTTAGCGAATGATATAAACGTTTAAGGTAAGAAGTGAAATAAAAACAAAAGATTTTTAAAACATAATCTTGAAAATGATATGGCGGAAATATATCAAACATCACCATATAAACATGCACAAAGATATTCTACTAGTTGAATAATCACATTTAATAACTACTTTAATAATGAAGGGATCCATAATGCCAGACATCATTACCACATAGTCAAGGCCTTGTGACAAGAAAAAAATAAGATTTTTGTCAAGTCCTTATGAAAAGAAACTAGTTTCTCTCATGAAACCTACCGATTCATCGAGGAGCTATAGCAGCCTCCACACATCCCTTACTAAGTCTACTGTATTCCTCATATGAAAAAGTTGAAACATGACATGAACATTCTTATTAAAACTAGTATATGAAATGTAAATATATTAACCCTAAACAATGAATGGTATAAAAATTGAACATTCCTAGTAAATCATATTATAAATCATTCAATAAAATATGGGATATTGTATTATAAAAAACCAACCTCAATCAAGAATAACATCTAGTAAAGATACTGACAAAGTTGAAAATGATCAGTAAACCTTTTTGAGAGAAATACCCCTTTTGTGAAATCATTTAAATGTCACACATTTATATATGAAGTAATTTAAAATGGATTTTTGAATCAAGGTTTCCCATAACACTTTTAATCTTTTGTAAAGGATTATCATTTCAAAAAATTAATGTCCATATAAATAAATACTTAAAATCATTTTGAAAACATGGACATTATTTAAAAGGATTTAGAAAGATAAATCATTAAAACAATAAAATGATGATCTAGTTAAATAGAACCTCCCATAAAACCGTTGAATATTTATTTACTAAATCCTTTTTTATTAAATATTGGTATTGATGATAAATTTTTTCATTAAATACTTACACATAAACAATCTCGTATAATAATGAGATTGAGGAAATAACATTAACCTAGCACGTTCCATTGGTTAAGGGTACTTTTACGATCCTGTATAATGACAATAGTATGTTATTAAATTATACCATAACCATATACATATTTATTATATCATACATGATTCATTTATGACTTTATAATGGCAATTTATTAATGGTTTCCAAGTAAAATTCAGATTTCAGGTAATAATCTCTTTCTTTATTGTGTGTGTTTTAAATTGTTTTTCTTGATCGTATCGCATAGATCATGATTTAAATACATTAATAATATAAAGCATGACTTATATATTATATATATATAATATAAATATGTCTACTAGTTTTATATATTAAATTAAAAACACCATTTTTAGACATGGTAGGTCATACGTTTGCAAAAACGTTGTTTCCCTTTTCAAATTGTATTGAACAGAAGTTAGTGAATATGATATATCTAAGTACATATAAATATATATATGTACAGTTAAAATATTATTTCATATATTACATAATTATTAATAATATATATTTTTATAATCGATGTTGAATGGTGAACCTTGAAATGAATCTCATCACGTCAAGGGGACGGTAATCCTTACATATGTACGGGTGGCAATATCATTATATTGATGGTGAAATTGTATGTAATTGGATTGTATATTATATATAAATAATCATAAACATTTTATATTTATTATTTACATCAGTTATTCTCATTATTATACACATCCAAACAATTTATTCTTTGAATAACAAACTACACCACTACGTGGAGACGGTAAGCAGTATGTATGCACGTATGGTGAAATTGTCATTTGTAGGATGCATACAATAAAAAATACTGTGTAAATTTTTTATAAAAACATAAAATTATTTAGGAGGTACTGGAGTTATCATTTTGGTATGGAAACAACAAGTAAAGAGGAAGTGCAAGAATAAAAGAACTTGAAAGGGGGAGGGGACATTATTACATCTTATTCGGGTGTTTCATTTTGAGTTGATCAAAATGGATCCTTAGGAGGGATTTTTGATACAATTAAGGACTCTAGGTTTATTTTATTAAAGTTGGGAAATTATTTTGGTAGTGGTTATCTGAGCAAAATGGGTTTGGATGTGTGATTTTACGAGAAAGGGAAGTGCCCTTTTATAAAAGGGGTGAGGGTCACATTAGGAAATGATTAAAATATTAATTTATTAAAAAATCAAATTCGATTTTTAATGGCTCCAAATGAATATAATTCTATCCTTAGGTGTTTATGTGTCCAAATCCTTTCAACCATTAGGTTTTAGGCAAGTCTAGGTTACCATTGTAACCTTATCATTTAGATTTATCTATTAGTTAAATATTTTAACTTTTACCGGGCCTTCTTGTATTATTACACTATATGTTTAATAAACATACTCTAAACATACATGAGAACCTCAAGTGGTGCATTAATGAGATATATAATATTATTTTAGACTGTTGGATGAACACTAGTTTTTTGGAAATATCATATCAACTAATAATGTAGTATTTGTTTTATAAAATTAATTTATGTCAATTTTGACACTATTTGGTATTTCGTTTTTTTTGAAAGCCATTAAAAACATATAACATAAAGAAATTATCTAAAAAAACCTAAAACTTCATATTAACATAAAAAATTCGTGGATAGAATAAAAACATTTAAATTATATTAATGTTAATATTTATAATACCAATTTTTGATTCTTCAATTAAAAAGGTATTTACTACACCATCATTGTGTCATAAATAATATTAATTATTTAATTTATAAAAATTATAAATGAAATTTCATTGTTTATGAAGTCATTTTATCTATCTAATGAATATTTATAATCAAATTTCTCTTTTGAATAACCATATATATAAAATGGTTTAGTAAATAAACATTGAATTTAACAATTTTAATTCTTCTTTAAATAAAATAATAGTAAATGTCCTAATCTAATTCATGTTGACCAAAAAAAATTATATTTTATAACTAAGGTAGTTTTTGGTCGAATTAAAATATCAAATAGTATTAGGACATGTTTTAGGGTAATTATAATATCATTTTTACCATTAATTAACCTATTTACCTTTAAATGTTGTAATTAAAAGTCAAAAATTACGATTCACCCAATATTATTTTCATCTTATTGAATCACTTTTCACTTAATAACTTCAACAATTTCATTGGGATTCTTGAAAATTAAATCATAGAAGAGGTAAAATTATGATTTATTCAAATTTGCAAATGCACCTTGAAGTGGAGTAAAACAGGTTAAAAAGTTCAGTAAAATTTTATAAATCTAATTTTTTAATAAAATGACTACAATTAATTACATAGAAATAATATATCTATTATATATCTATTTTTACATAAAATAAATTTACATGAAATAAATAATTATTTAAATAAATATTTGGTTTTACGCAATTACATAGTGTTTTTCAATAATCATTAAAAATTGAATGTTTTCAGAAAAATACCAAATATTCACCCTAATCTAATTTTGAAATTCTGAATTAAAAATTGAAGTCTATTTTACCAAATTAAAAACATATATGTTTCATTTATTAATTTAAATTTAAATCCCATTTCAAAAACCAAAAAAGGGTTTTAAAAAAGTAAAAACTATCAAAAGATTGACAGGTGTTTATGACAAATTTAAATGTAAAATTACATATAATGACCAAAATTGTATTAAATGATAAAAATATAATCAAAATATTCTTCAAAACCATTCAAATGTATTATTTAATAGTATTAATTATTTTGATTAAAAAAGTTATTTTCAATTAAACTTTTGTATTTTTCACTATTCATCAAAATATGAAAGTTATCAGAAAAGTACCAAAAAATTATCCAAACATAATTATTATATCCCGATTATAAATATTTAATTTCATTACATTGAATATATAAAAGTTTAAAATAATTTTTTAAAAAATGATTCTTTGTTAAATAGGAGGTAAAATTGCATTTGTTTTAAAAATACTTCATTAACCTACAAAATTGAATTTGTCCATATATGATGTCTAAGAAACACAAAATATGAATGTTATAATTATATAAGATATATATATAATTCAAAATGAAGTTAATACTATTCATAACAGCTTTTTGAATGGCTTGATTGGTTAGTCGAGGTGCGCTCAAACTCATTGTTGTATGTATGCATGTTATTGAATTAATTTAAAAAGATAACATATTATAAAATATTTGGGTGTTACATTTCCCCTCCTTCAACAAATTTCATCCTCAGAATATGAAATTTTTCTTCAAAAATAATTTTTTCTAAATATGAAAATACTGTTGTGGAAAACCCATATAGAAAATTGTTTTAGCAAAATTTAGTCTTAATAAGAGAGAATGGGAAATGAAAAACTCACCACTAAATTATGATCCCGATTAAGAGAACATTGTTATCAATTAGAGACACATAATTGGAGGGAAAATATAAATATTTATAGGGAGTGATTAATGTCATCAATCACATACAAGTGTACACTTGAGAGCCTCAAATCCATTAATCGATGATGATTTAAAATATCATTGGTTCAACAAAACATAATGTATTATGGTAACACATTTTTGGATTTAAGATCACTTCCATAATGTTTAAAAATTAATTTATTCAAAGAATAAGTGGAAACACATATACTTGACATGTAGAGTTCCACATTTCAATAATTCATACCACAAGATCATCATTCACTCCAAAAGATATTGGAATTCAAAAATATTCTATTAATCATAATCGTATAGGGTTCCAAAAATATTGAACTTATAATTAATTTGTCAAACTATTTAAAAAAACTACATTATACAAACCAAGAAATCACATATTTTAGTGGTAGGTGATCCACCCTTTTCACCCTTTGGTTTGGGATCAAGTCTCTTGGCCTTGCCGGACGCGAGAGGTTTTCACCCGACGTCCGAGATGTCATTTTTATGAAAATCCAAAAATTATCTCCTGAAATGATTTTACCTTAACAATAGTATCCAATGTCAAAATTAATGGATTCCAACCTTTTGACTTATCTAAAATACTTCTGTCTAAACTCACAGTCTAAAATTTTTAAGGAAGGTAAACTTAATGAAGAACCTTTTTTCCAAGTAATAACATATGAATACATTCAACATGTACTGTTTTAAAACAATGTAACACCCTTAATTACCATAAAACCTTATTTATTACATTCATGCTCCCTTATTCCTTATAGAATACTACATATACTCCTTATATCCAAAATTTTTATGAACTCCTATAATGATGGAATATAGAAATCATTAATCAGTTTCAAGGTATTCAAGAATATCCAATATAATTTATCAAAATCAATCATATATTATTCCAAAATCACTAACTCAGTATCAGAACCAAATTATGGTTTATCTTTCATTCAACCATATATTTTCCAAAATGTTTATCATTAAATAGAGTCACTTTTCTTGGTTCCACAGAATCTAAAGTCCTTAATGAAATAGTACTACAATATAATCCTTATATATTTTATAATTATAATAACATGTACATCATTAATACAATACTCAAGTGACACAATATTTTAATTACAATATATGAACACTGATCATTCCTCTTAATATTCAGTAGTAGCATAACATTAATGTAATCCAATAGATGCATTTGGGGTATACTCTGATGATTTGGACATTTATTCGCGTAGTGTCCCAACTCCTTTAAGATGAAGCATTTTACATTTGAAACCATTTTCTGACACTTGAAATCACGTACTTGGTGTCCTTTTCTCCACACTTAAAACAAACTCCATTCCATTCAAGAAAATTACCAAGGTGATTCTTTCTATATTTATCACATATGGGAAAACCATTCATTCCCCTTTTCCCTCTATCCATCTTTCTCTTTTTCATCCTTTTCATATTTTTCTTCCCTTCAAATACATATCACTCAGAGAATACTTTACCTATCATATTTACTCATAATACTATTTCTCTATATTATTAGAATATGTGGGAGACTATTTCACTTTTAAACATTGGATTAATTCCATTAAACATATGATCCTTCTTAATATTTTGATCAAGCGTATTGTTTGAATTATCATTCCTTATACTAGGAACTATTTCAAAATAATGGAATACAATAGATTTGTTTATGAATAGAAAAATATAATTACAAAACTTGTAAAACAAATTAAATAAATTGAATAGTTTATGGATATAATCCATAATTATAAAAAAAAAATTCCGCGAGGAGGTATATAATCATAAATCCTTCATAATGGTTTGTAATGAAAATGTGAATTTGCCAAAGCATATCCCCTGGGAGTATCATAAACAAGAGTGCAGCAAGGCCCGTTGTTTTGTACTAGAAAACCCCGGGTCAAGCATGAAACTCCTTGTCAGAGTATTCACACCTAGGTACATCTATCACAGAGCCACCTCTACCAGCATGTATCTAGATAGGGATATATTTTTTGAAAAATAGACAAAATCTTTATATTACCAAAAATTATAGGAAGTGCCTCTATACTAATCCCCAAAGTCTATCTTAAGGTAATGTTCTCTAATCAATGTTTATCTAAATTTATTTCCATGGTTGTTTGAAATCATTCTCTAATACCAATTTTAATGACTCGACCCTAGTTACCCAGATCCAGTGCATTATTTTAATACATTTTCATGATTATAAGGAATAAATTCGTGAACGGTCGATCAGTTTAACAGTGTTGGAAAATAGATTACAAATATTATCTTTACATTTAAAATTCAATCCTACAACACAACATAGATAGTTCATTGATAATTCCATTATTCCAATTTGTTTAACCCTTCATATCAGTCATAATAAACTTCCTGGAATCTTGGTAAAATAAAACATAAGAAAAGAGTGATCTCAGATGCTCAGTAAAGGTAAATAATATAGCATATGCTATGAAATTTTTAGGAAATATGTCAAATAAAAACAACCGCCATTTTAAACATAATACTGAACATAATATGGAAGAAAAATCAAACATCACCATATAAACATGCACATGGATATTTTACTAGTCAAATAATGACATGTAATAACAAATTTCATAATGAGGGAATGCCTAATTCCAAACATCATTACCATATAGTCAATGCCTTTTTCCAAGAATAAAAATAAAAGTTTTGTCAAAGCCTTATTCCCAAACACTAGATTGTCTCATGATACCTATCGATGTATTCAAGAGAAATATAGGGATCCACACGTCACTTCCTAAGTCCACTTCATTCCTCATATGAAAAATTTGAAACATAACATAAACATTCATATTAAAACTAGAATGTGAAAAGACAATACATTTACGATAATCCATGAATGGTATAAAAATAGAACCTTCAAAATCAAACATATCATAACTCATTCTATATAATATGGAAGATTTTATTATAATAAATCAACCTCAATAATGTATAATATCCAGTAAAGGATGCTGACATAGTTGGAAATGATCAGTAAAACATTATTAGAGAAATATCTCTTTTTGTGAAATCATTAAAAAGTCAAAAATTTATCAGGGAAGTAATTTAAAAGAAATTTTTGAATCAAATTTTCCCATACCACATTGAATATTTTGAAAAGAATTATCATTTTAAACATTCATGTCCATATAAATAAATCCATATAATCATTTGTAAAACATGGGCATTAATTAACATTATTTAGAATGATAAATCTTTAAAACATTTAAAATAATGATCTAGTTAAATAGACCCTCTCATAAAACCCTAAAATATTACTTTTGAATAATGTTTTATGAAACATTGGTATCGATGATAAATATGCTGCTGTAAATACATACACATAAAAGCTCTTGGATAAAAATGAGATTGAGGAAATAACCCATAAATTGCACATTCCTTTGGTCGAGGGTACATTTAACATCCTTTTTAATGACCTAATTATGTTATTATTTAATACCAGAACCATATTAATATTTTTTTATCATACATGGTTCATTTATGACTTTATACTAGCCATTTAATGATAATTTCCATGTTTAAATTAACATTTTGGGTAATACTCATTTTCTTTTTCGTACATGTTTTAACTAGTTATTCATGATCGTATCAGTTAGATAATGATTGAAATACTTCCAGAAAATAAAAAATTAATTATCTATAATATATATATATATATAATATAAATATGTATAATAGTTAGATATATGAAATGGAAAACATTATTTATGGTGAAGATAGGCCGTACGTACGCATAAACGTTGTTTTCGTTTCAACATCGTATTGAATGGTAGTAAGTGAATAAGATTTATGTGTGTAAATATATATATATATATCAAGTATCTTTATTATTTCTTATATTACATAATTATTAATATTATATATTATCATAATCATCATTGAATGGTGAACGTTAAATGAATCTCACGACATCATGGAGACGATAATCTCTATGTACGCATAAGCGAGAATATCATTATATTAATGGTGAAATAATTTATAATTTTATGATATATCATATATAAAGAATATGATAAATTTTATATTTAATATTTACATTATTTATACTCATTATTATTCCCATAAAAATAATGAATTGTTTGAATAACAAACTACAACACAATGTGGAGACGGTAAGACGTAAGTACGCAGGTATGGTGACATCGTCATTTATAGGATGGATATAATAAAGAATATTGATGGAACATATTTATAATAACATCACATTATTTATGAGGTATTATAGTTTTTATTTTGGTATTGAAGCAACAAATAAAGAGGAAATGGATGATGAAAAGAATGAGAAAGGGGGTGGTGAAATTATTTCCTTTTCTTTGTGTCTTACCTTTTGAGTTGATCAAAAGGGATACATAGGTTGGCTTTATGAACAATGTAAGGACTCTAGGTTGATTTGAGGGATGTTGGGTGGATATTGGGGCTGGTTTTTGCAGAGACAAATGGCTTTGGAGGTGTGTTTTTGATAGAAGGGGAAGTGATCTTTTATAAGAGGGGTGAGGGTCACTTTATGAAATGATTAAAATATTAATTTATTATAAAAACGTGTTTCATTTATAATTGCTCCAAATATATTTATTTTGAGAATTATGTGGTAATGAGTCAAAATAATCTCAACCAATATGTTTTAGACAAGTTTAGGTTAGCATTTTATCCTTATCTTTTAGATATATCTCTTAGTTAAATAGTTTAACTTTTAACATGTCTTCTTGTATTCTTACACTATATGGTTAATAAACATACACTAAACAATCAAGAGAATGTAAATTTGATAATTAATTACACATATAATAATATTTTAGACATTTTTCCAAACATTATATTTTTTGAAATATAATATCAACCAATAATATAGTATTTGTTTTAAAAATTAATTTATTTAAATTTTGACCCTATTTGATATTTTGTTTTTTTTGGAAACACATAACAACCATATCACGTCGAAAAAAAATTATCTAGTCAACCCTATCATTTCATAATAAGCACAAAAATTATTTAATTTCATAAAAACTTTTAATTATATTTATTTTAGTATTTATAATACAATTTATTTGATTCTTTCATTAATACGGAAATTACTGCATCATCATTGTGTCATAAATAAATTAAATTCTATAATCTATAAAAATTAAAAATAAAATACCACTGTGTAGGAAATCGTTTTATCTTTCTAATGAATACTTATAGTCTAACTTATCTTTTTTATAACCTTATATTAAAAATGGTTTAGCTAATAAACATTGAATTTAATACATTTAACTCTTCTTTAAATAAAATAATAATAAATGTCCTAATCTAATCCAAGTGGACCAAAAATATCATATTTTATTCGTAAGGTTCTTTTTGGCCGAATTACACGTATCCAACAGAATTAAGACTTCTGTAAGGTAAATTATGATATCATTTTTACCATTAATTATCATATATACCGTCAACCATGGTAAATAAAAGTCAAAAGTTACTATTCACCAGAAATAATTTTAATCTTATTCATTCATATTTTATTTTCTGACTTCATCTATGTCTCTCAGAATTTTGAAATTCAACTCACAGAACTGGTAAAATCATGTTTTCTGAAAATTTTCAAATGATACTCGGAGGTGGGTAAAAGAAGGTAAAAAGATCAATAAAATTTTATACATTTAATTTTATTATAAAATGAATCCAATGAATTACATTGAACACATATAGGTATTATATATCTATTTTGACATAAAATATTTTTAATAAAATAAATTATTTTTAAAATAAATAGTTGGTTTTAAGCAATAACGAATTTCTTTCACTCTTCATCAAAAACTGAATTTTTTCAGAAAAATACCAAAAAATTACCGTAGGTTAATTTTGATATTGGAAATTCAAAAATGATGTCTATTTTACCAAATTCAAAACATAGATTTATCATTTATTAAATTAAAATTAATTCACATTTTCAAAACCAAAAAAGAGGTTTTTAAAAAGTAAGAACTATCAAAATAATGACATGTGTATATGTGAAATTTAAATGTAAAATTACTTATAATGACCAACAATTCATTAAATGATAAAAATATAATCTAATTATATATCAATAACATTCAAATTTATAATTTAAAAGTATAAATTATTTTGATTAAAAAAGATTTTTTCAAATAAAAGTTTTTATTTTTCAAAATTCATCAAAAGATTAATGTTATCAGAAAAGTACCAAAAATTTATCCAAAGTAATTTTTTATGTCCCGATCCTAAATAAGAATTTAATTTCATTAAATTTAATATATAAAAGTGTCAAAAATTTAATTTAAAACGGATTCTCTATTAAACAGGTAATAAAATTGATTTTTTTAGATTACTTCTTTTATCTGGAAAAATTAATTTCTCCTTATATTATGTCTAAGAAACAAAAAAACTAATGCAATAATTATATAGGATATATATAAAATTCAAAATGCATCTAATACTATTTCGAACCTCTTTTTTAACGACTCATTTGGTATGTTGAGGCCCTCTCAAACTCACTCTGTCGTGTAGCGCATGTTATTGAATTTATTTAAAGAGATAACATACTATGAAATCTGGGGGTGTTACAAAGAGTAAAGAGTTAATCTTGTCATGGTAAGAGTTTAAGGGGTTAAATAGTGTTTAAAACCATAGGATATGGGTATAAATATATTAATAACTTATCTATTTTTATTTTATAGGGTAATTTAGACACATTATCATATAATAATATGAATTAAGAATATTGTATCTATTTGGAATTAAATATTATTTTATTTTAATTTATTATTTTGATAAGTTCTGATAGTGTCTCTTCGCTCTCTTATAAAAGGGAATCTCTTCTTCTCATTCTTTAACACATAAAACCATTTTGGTTCAAATAATAACTACCCAACAAAAATCCTATAATATATCCCATAATTCTATGGGTCTTTTTAGGCATAACACCATCCTCAGTGATCTTAATGTGTTACGAAAATGAAATTGTTCTAAGAAGAGGTGTCATTTTTAATAGGCTTTTTTGTTTTTTTATTATTTCAAGTCACTAAAACATTAATAAACCATGATTAAATTATAAATAAAATATAATCCATATACTTGTATGTTTTTATTTCATAACAGTGACCTATATTGATATCTACTTCCATAATATGGAAAAATAAGTCATCATTCGTCTGTACAATGGACTACTACCTCATGAACTATTGTCATTCATTTCACCATTCCCAAGTATCATGAATTTTCATAATTATGGAATTAATATTTATATATATTATTAATTACATATATATATCATTTTTAAAAGAATATCATTTAAAATTTTACTTTTCAATTCTCTGAAAAATGACACTTTAATTCATGCATACTTGTGGACTGCCACCACCACAATGCTATGAAATTCATTATTGATAACCACATATCATGGAGTATATATATATCTATATGTTAAGAATTAAAATTATATTAATGGTATAATTATATTAATATAAATATAAAATAATACATAACATCTTTTCATAATGATCATTTAATGGTGGAAATGTCACTCATACGTACGTACAACCTATTGTCACCATGACTTTAACATAGTTAATTTATAATAATTATATTTAATGTTTTGAATTTAATTTATAATTAATATATAATTTTTTTATTATTTCATAAATTGTATTATATAGATTATTGAATGATGATACCTTTAACCAGTGTCATCCAATCAAAGTCATTCTAGTCTTACGAACAACATATCATCAAAACATTCGACGTGAAATTAAATTATTAAGTAATTGAATATATCATGATAATAAGTGATATAAAATTAATAATAAACATTAATAATGTTTATAAAAAATGTATGAAATTATCATAATTGTATTATTATGGAAGAAAATTAACATATGTGATGTTTCATATTTGAGGTAACATACTTTATTTTTAATAAATACTCTTTTAAAGTTCCACTTTCTCTTTTTATAAAATTTAAAAAACACTTTTATTAATAATAGGAGATGAGTGGAATTTACCACCTTCATGAAACCGTAATAATTTGGCGATTCCTATACTTGTTTACATAGTGATTTTCAAAGTCCTCTTTTACGTGACAATTTTTTCTAAAAATATGTTATTCGAAGGGAAAATGTTACTTTCATTAATAATATTTTTATAATGAAATCATTCATGTTAAATTATTTTGATATGGTTCTTGGGAATTGTTTTTGATGATTTTTAGATATGTTATAAACCAATTATGGGTGGTTCCATGACAAAAAAAATATATTTGATTAAATTATTAACAAATGATAGGTGGTTTCTTGATAAACCAATGATGGTAGGTTAAATTATAACCCCAATGCATTGGGTACTCTAAAGACTGAAGCTGAAAATATGGTCATTCCATATTTGAGATAGATTTTACTGATTTGGTTTCTCTTAAGATATAAATTTAATATATTGTGATATTTAATCCAAGAATAATTTTGAGGATGAAATTTATTGAAGAGTGGGAATGGAAAACACAGATATTTTAATTGAACACTATGTTCGATATTGTATACAAAACACAAAATCATGTTTAAATGAACACAGAAATATATTTATTTTATATGAACATTATAGAATATCCACTGAATTAGAGTTTCTTAATATTGTGAAATAAATTAGGAGATATATATAACTTTATTATTAAATAAAAATTTATTAATAAATTTGTAATAAATAAACAGTGAAATTTTAGTAAAGTCATTTTATATGTATAAAAAAAATATTTTTTTAGCTTCTCATGAGAAAATAATATATATTTCTTTTACAAATTTTAAAAAATATATTTTATAAAATTTAATTCATTTTTAAATTTAACATATCATAATTATCGTAGGGGGATATTCATGTATTTTTTCTAAATGGATTTATTTTCTATTGGCTAGGGAAAAATTCTGATTTTTATTAAAAACTATATTTTTAATTCAATAATTTAATATTTTCTGATTTATTTTAAATTATTTTATAATTAAATTTAGTTATGTTATATTATTAATAATTTAAATATTACCATTAGAACCATTTTGAATGTTGAATTTGAAAAAAAAATTGTATACTTGAAAATGAAATTTTTCTGAAAAAACATTTTTTTCATTTCATTTTTCAGTTTAATTGAAAATAAAATTATCCCACATATATTTTTTGAATTTATTACATATTAATGCATATTTTTATTCAAAAATAAAAATTTATTAAATAGCTCACTTTTATTTTTTTTCAATATGAGTAGTAACTTTAGAAATTTGTGTTACCTTATTAAAGGATAAATCTTGAAAATTAAGATTAGAAATAAAATTATAAGGAAAATAAAAAGAAACTAAAATATTACTTATTATTATTTTAATATTTAATACATTATTTAATCATACCATATTCAGTTATATGTTATTTTTACAATTTTTATGTCATTATGACATTTATAGTATTTTATTTTAAGAAATATCAAACATGTCACGATAAAATTTTTAATTAGTATAATATTTTAATATTGGGCTATAATAAGGCTATTTTATAAAAATGATATTATTTTAAAATATATAATATTTATTTTCATCATGGTTATTGTATTTTTAGTAATGAAACAATTACCTTTAATTCTTACACAACACAGACCAAGTAATTATTTAATTTATTAAAAATATGATATTAAAACTACTAGAATAATATTATTTTTTAAAGCTAGGTGATACATAAATTTTCTATATTAATATGACATATTATTAATATATTAATATATTTATTTTGATGTTATCTTTTTATCTTGATATTACTAATGTCAACGTAATGAATAATTTCAAAATATACAATAATTATATTTCATGAATATAATATTTTATTACATTATTTTAAAATAATAAAAATCATAAATAAGGATAGATGGGATAATATATTATCTATTATTTCATCCCCTATTCATTTATAGGTCTTTTAGAAGATGTTTTCTCCAGAATATTCATAATATAGTCTAATCTTTTATTAAATTCCAAAAGTGCCACCCACTTATATTATAAAAGGGAACCTCTTTCCTCACTAATTTAGAACTATTTGAACCATCTATATCAACAAAACCATAACCATTAATCATATGAAAAATTCATATCCTAGATTTATAGATTTTTTATTTCAAAAATACCAACCCTATAACCCATAAAGAGATATCTAAATGAAGTCTACTAATGAAGAGGTTATTATTTTTAACAACATTTTCATATTTATTTATTCTTATAATTTATCTTAATATGTTTTTTTCATCATATATTAATAAATAATGTATTAAATATATACTTATATGTTATTATTATTATTATGATACAACCATTTCCTTTATTTTATCCATCGTACGAAAAACTAAAGCAACACGTGTGTGTATATACAACTTACCTTCTCTATGCTTTAGTTTAATTTTCTTAATCCCCACTTTACATGGATGGTTATTATGATGGAAATAATTGATATATAAGATTATTTTTACATGATATTATTTAGTAAAATTAATATATTATCCACTTTTTTACCCTTTCAAAAACATAGAAATTACATCTTAGTTCGTGTATATGTACGGATTACCATCACTAAAAAGAAATGTGATTCATTTTATATATTCACCTTTCAGTAATGATTATAAAAATGTATCTAAGTAATAAATATTATATCTATATCTTTAATACAAATCAATATATGATGATACCATATTTAATGAATAATAAATGGGAATTACATGAAAAAACATGCCTGGGAAAATGAGGTAGTTAACACCTAAAACATTGGTAATAACAATATAATATTATCAAACAGTTGATATGTTGTTAAAATAAACTCATGTATGATATTATAAATAAGAATATTGTTTTTTTAAATCAATAACATGTCAAAAACCATTATAATTTATGTTAAAACATGATCAACTAAAGGGGATCATGAGGTAAGGGTTTTTGTCTCGCTTTTATTTGTTTTGGATTTATGAATTATTCCCCACAAATTTCAATTGTGTGTTGTATATAATTCCCTTTTTATGTATTATATATTTAATATATTTTTCTTAAACAAATTTAAAAATTCAATTTTATTTATTTCATTCTGGAAGAATATAATTAACAAGGTACCTAAGATAGAAGTGTTTATTTCACAATCCCATAATAGTTCGGGATTGTTTATTTTAATGTCCCCACTAAAGAAATATTTCTCTTCATGATCCATGTATTATAAAAAATTTTAAAAATGGATTTTTTAATTTTATTAAAAAATACAAATATATTTTTACACATGATTTAATTTTTTCCAAAATGATTTGAATGTAATATTTTTTTCATTTTCCAAATGAGGTACTTTGTGACTTTTCCAAAAAATATAAATATTTTTTTATCATATACAACATGAGGGGACACTTGAACAGTCATAAAGACATAATTATTTGAATCATAATTTTCAAATTTTAAATGTTTTTTTTTCAAGAGAAAAACATTTCTTCATAATTGTCTATTTTGTTTATGTAAATTTCAAACTGAAGAATATATTTTCCTCAAAATGATTTTTAATGATTTTTTATTGGAATTTTAATTTATCAATAACAAAAATCCAATAAATTCATTACTCTCTACTAGGTATATCATTTAATTTTACCATCCTTTCAAACATTCACTTGTGATCACATGATATTTCAATTCTCATAAAATATCCATATTTATATATCGTGGTTATGATTATTTCCTAAATAGTATACCATTTTTAAATGTAATCTTTACTCTCAATGTTATTAAATTAACAAAAAAATATTTATAAATTTTACTCTTCAATAAATACTTATATGTAGAAATAATTAATATTTATTCATTAATTAAATAAATTTGATATGTTTTAGGGAAATTTTATAGTCCTTATCATTTTATTTTTATCTTTACCTAACTGATTTTCTGTTTACTATGGTATGAAAAAATACTAAGGTTACTATTCATATTGACTAGAAATGAAAGAAATATATTAAATAAATTCTAACCACATGAATGAAAAAATTTATTCCATTTTTCAAAATTCAAAACACATAATTGAAAAAATTTAATTTAAATTTAAACCAGCTAAACGCCACGGAAAACAATTTTCATAAAAAAAATACAATTTTAAGTAGAAAAATGTTCTTATTGAATATTCAACAATGAAATTTATTCTGATGAACATATTTGTACTAATTCGAAAATAATATAATTAATTTTACTTTAAAACATTTTTAAAATTAAATTTAACTTTGAAAATTGGTGAAATAAAAATATAGTTTTAAAAAATGTTTATTTTTACCATTTTTTAAAAAATATATATTTTCAAAAAAATCAAATAATTTCACCAGAAGATAATTTTTATAGGATGATTTAAAAAATCATTATATTAAACAAATTAACATAAATTTTTAAAAATTAATTATATTTATTTCTCATAAAAATTAATAAATATTATTTTTGGAATAAAACACATAAAATGGAAATACTTAAATTTTAGTGTTTCGTTAAGAT
This sequence comes from Viscum album, assembly GCA_963277665.1. Taxonomy (NCBI): domain Eukaryota; kingdom Viridiplantae; phylum Streptophyta; class Magnoliopsida; order Santalales; family Viscaceae; genus Viscum; species Viscum album. The sequence continues at coordinate 19,669,459 of OY728120.1, read as the reverse complement.
GAATTAATTAGTAATTTTTTTTCTTAACACCATTATATATATTTTATAATATATTTAATAGTATTTATATTAAAAAATTAATGTATATTATATTGTGGTCATATTTAAATAATAATAATTTGGGGTTCGTTGATGCTCAATGTTGCATGTTGTATTTTCAATCGAAGGTATTGTTATTTCCAAATCTAATGGTGTTACATAAATGGAACTTAAATTCATAATTCATAATAGTTTTTCTATCAACATGTTATTATACAAGAACATTTTGAGTTTCCTTAACTAAAATATGTTCTTGAGGGTGGTACCGTTTGACTTTAGTTTTATAGATTTGAAAATGTCCAAGAGTGTTTTTTGTAAGAATGTGGTTTATATTATTATAAAATTGTAATTGTGGGTATCTATTAGAATGTTTTTTTAATAGGGTTTTTGAGTATGTAAATTAATGTACTGGGTCATAATGTACATTTTATCATAGAAAATGTAACTTTTTATTGATCCTTGACTTTTTACCTATACTAAGGGTAGACTTAAGTGATAATGAATGATAACCTAAAAAGGGTGCTATGATAGAACTCTTTAGAAGAATAATTTATATAAGGAAATTTGTTGTGTATTTGATAGGTTATTTCATATAAACTTATGTATTAGGTGATATGATTATTTATGGGGATAATCCACAATTGTGATTACCAACCTCATAGTTAAGATTTTAGGGTACCACACACATGTGGTATAAGGTATTTTATTAATGGAATGGAGTTTAGTAGAGATACTCCATTGGATTTTGTTTTGATAATTGTATATTTTAGTTATGTGATCTATTATTCATTTAATTGGAGTTTATATAATTTATGGGTTATGTTTTGTGAGGTTCTGATGGGTTTTGTTATGATTTTTATGAATTTTTGTGGTTGCACTATTTGTACAGAGTTAGTATAAATAGTGAAACATCTCCATGAAACTCTGTAATATAAAATATTCGGTACTGGGTAGGAACATGATTTGTACATGATTTGACCAAATAATCGGAATTCCTAAGAGAAACCATGCATCTTGAAATAGACAGAAAATAATGGTTTGTGCATGGTCTGTCTAATAGTGTGAGACATCATTGAAAAGTGTGGATTTAAGACAATAGCCTTTCTCAATTGGATTATAGTTTTGCAAACTGTGTGGATAAACCAAGCGGCATACAGTTTTACCTAATTAAATTTTTGATATAATTTGAATTAGGACATTTGAACATCATTTTCCACTCATCCTCCCATAACACCTGTTTCTTTTTCTCCGTAGACTTCATAGATAATCCCCTTCAATTGATGAGTGAATCTTAAGTGAACCAAAGTGAATTAGAGACCCAGAATCCTCAATAAGTACACATTATTCCTCGATATTATTAGATACAAGGATATTATCTCTCTATGAACCATGGATCTTGTATGTTATGGATTGATCTATGTGTTCATAATGGATTATGATGACGCCTTGGTGTCTCTAGTTAGGGGAACGTTGGGTGTGACTAGATTTTGATGTTTCATTGTGTCATTCTTTATTTGTTCCTACAATTTTGAGGTAGGCTGATTCTCTCTTAAATCCACTTGATTTATAACATGAATCCTTACATTTAATTAAATGTTTTGATTGATATTTTGGTGAAATACTTGAATGATTCTTAGTTGAAATCCTCATTAATATTTGTTTTTGAAATTTTCAAAAAATTAGTTGATTTTCCAACAAAATATTTTTGTTTATAATTTGAAAATGTGGATTTATAATTATTATTTTTTATGTATGGAAATGGTTTTTGAAATGTTATAATAAAATAATGGTTTTTTGAATGTTTTGACATGTCAGTGGTATACAAGGTTAGTGTGTGTTCATTTTGTTTAACATTCCCCTGAAAAAGTGGTGTGCATCATTTGGGTACCAGGATGTGACCCTAGATAATGGTTGTATTCCATTGGGGAACATGTTAATTAGTCACCTTTTTTTACATTGTCGATCAAATAGAGACCACTCATACGTATAGAACTGTCACCGAAGCATGCATGGTGTGTTTGGAGACATGGTTATGGGTTTGCCAAATGATTGTAAAAATGTTTTATTATTAATTTAATTCTTTCCATGGAAATATTTTATGGATTTTTCCAAACTGGTTTTCTACATAAAACTATTTATATATTTTTTCAAAAAAAAATTCTTAGTGGAATGAGATGAAAACTAATTGGGGAAATCCTAATATGTTTAGATGCACCCTTTATTTGGGAACTACTGTGTGTTTGAATATATCAACTATTAGTATACCAGTAACGGAATGATATATACGTTCTTTTGTGATGATACTTTATAACATAGTCTTGGAATGTGGAATTGGATCATGGTGCGGGTTGGAGGTTCCTGGTTGATTTCACCTTGGAGTTTTGAGTTTTATGGTCTTTTGTTTCACTTTGAGAATATATTTTAGTGTCCACTTGAACGCTAATATGGTTTATTGGTTTAATTCTTTTTTATGTTTCATTTTTTTCATTCATCTAATAGAGAATTGTTGGGTTATTTTTTGATGTTTTTTAATAATATTATTTTTCAATGGTCAGATCATCCCCCAAATTTTTTGATGCCCTTGGAATTTATTTCCACACTTTGGTGTATAAGTGATGTAACCTAAGGAATAGTAACACACCTGTCACTTTTGAAGACAATGATGAGGGGAAATATGTTATAAATCGTATAATATTTATTTGATAAATATAAATTTTTCTGGGAAAATTGTATTTGACCTTTCTATTTTGTTTATCATTGTTAGGAATAATGGTGTCAGTGTTATATATTATGGATTTCAGAATAGTTTCAATCTCTATATTGGAACAGTATCAAGGAAAAAATAATATTTAAAATTAAAATTTATAGAAAAAATTTCTTAACTAACATCTTTATGTTTATCATATTGTTACCATGGTGTTTGACGTACATTAGTTTTTAAGAAATTCTTATGTGAATTTTCACTACATTATCATGGGTTTAGATTGTGAGAGTTTTATAAAATGTAAAGATAATAAGACTTCACAATTGAAATTAATTTTTAATTATGAGTTTATACATTTTTTAAATGAATAAAAGGTGTTTATTTATGAAATTAGTGAAAATTATTATTTTCAAAAACATTGTATCATTATTATCATAAATGGTTGAAATTTTGATGATGGTGGAATTTGGGAGAGATATGTTGTAATATATCTTTATGTGGTATGTTGTATTTGATAAGAATCATTTTTATAATGTTTGACAATAAAAAAATATTTTTTACATTATAGTGAATGAAATTAGGGAGGCATCCTATAAATCAACCAGAAGAGGCTGCTAAAAATGTGATTACACCTATGCCATAGGTGAACCAAAAACTTGTCCAAAGTGTTTTCTAGGATTTTCAATCCACTAATAAAGGTTATAAAAATTTTAAACCATGAAAAGTGGAATATTTAGTTCTTTTCCAATGTAGAATCTGACCATGTTTCCAGGGGATTCTGAGCTGGAAATATCAGAAGTCTGGTATAATGGGATGAATCAAATATTTTATTTCTTGGGGACACTAGATGGTCTGAAAATAAACAATGCAATGTATATGCATGATAATTTGGAACACCAATGGTAGGAATTAGTTGTTCATGCTAAATTAGTCCAATGCATGACATGTTAGGATTTTGAGGAATTGTTTAACAAAAAATTATATCCTAACATGATTCAAATTACTAAAATAATGGACCTATTTAGTTTGAAGTAAAAGAATCACAAAGTTATAGAGTATATGGATAAATTTATGAATTTATTTTACAATACCCCTCAAGTTGATGTAAGAGGACCCTTGATTTCATGCATTTTTGAATAGGGTTGAGGCCAATCATTCACTCAAAATGTACACCATTTCAATAAAAAAAATTATGAAGTTTTTCAATAGATAAATAATGACTAAAAGTGATATATTATAAAATATGTTTGTCAGAAAAATGTTTATTCCAGTTGGAAAAAGTTGTAACATTATCATTAGAAATAGGTGAAAGGTGGAAATTTATTTCCAAAGTGGTGGTACGCCTTAGAATCAACCCATGGGATTATTAAATCTTCATCCTCAACCAAATATTATTTCTTCATGAACTCAATGTGGATCATTTGACCATATGAAGCGAGATTGAAAGACACCACCTATATTATGTCATAATTAAATCAATATGGCAGATATTTAGAATTCATCTTATAGTTCTATGAGTTTGTGTGCTAGAGACACGTCTCATGCTTCATAAGAATCCCATGATTTGATTGGATGAATATTGAAGAATAATTATCAATATCAAAATAGTTGATATAAATGTGATTCTAGGAACACCATGACTCCTAAACTAGTGAAATATCAAAAGGTTAATAAATAGAAAAGTATAGAACGAAACAATTTCTATGGATGTAATAAAATGATTGCAGATGATAAATATAGTCCTCAGATGGTGAGATTCATTATTCTATTTAATTATACACTTATTTAATCTTTTTTGATATTGTTTCATCCCACTCTTTAATTTATTCTCATGTTATTGATAATATGTATTTTTTATATTCATATTATTTCTTCTATTTTGAATAATAAAAAATATCTTGTCCAAAGAGAGTGTTAAGACATTACATGTAAATATTTTCCAATAACCATTGATGGGGCTAAGTTACTTTGGGAATTCTCTATGCATGAGATAGATCACTATTAATTGATTCTGGGTATAGATTGATTGACATTATTTGAGGCTCACATTGATTGTTATACCTAAAAGATTATTTTCACTTCACTGGATTGCTTTTAACATATCTTTAGAGGATATTGGGATGTAAATACAAGTATAAGATGAATTTTAGAAATAGTGGTTAGAAAAATATCTTATCATTTAGTACATATTACTTTGGAATATATTTATGAGTTTGGGAATATAGATTTATGACCAATTTTTCAATTTTTTTTTATATTATTGATAATATAATCTAGTGGTTTCCAACCAAAAGGGAAGTAGAGTTTATGATTCATCTCCAGTCAGGGACTAGTCAAATTTCACTTCAGTATTATTCTATCGAATAAAAAATAATTGTGGGGATTGAAAGTTCTGTTGGAGGAGATGCAAAAAAGGGTGAATTTAACCAAACACATTTATACTAGGAACATCAGTTCTATTTACATATATGGAGTATTAATCTCATAGGCTTTTGTTTATTATTATTATATTAGTCATGTTGGGATAAAGAATTCGTATCCACTATTCTACATTGATGATTTATTTGATCAATTTAGTGGAGACTAGTGGTTCATTAAAATTGACTTCAATTCTAGTATCATTTATTAATGTTCAAAATAATGATATTATGAAGACATATTTAAAAAGAGGATATGGGCATTGTGAAAAACAATTTGTTCCTTTTTTCTTAATGAATGTACCATATGTATTTATCTATCTGATGAATTTAATATTTTAGAAGAATATGGATTCTATTGTGGTTGTGTTTTTAAATGTAAAACTAATATATACTGGTTAAAAATTAGAGCACAATGAACACATTTATAATGTTTTGGTTAGCTAGAGGGATAATAATTTAATATCATGTTATCAAAGTTTTATTTCTTAATAAAATAGGTACACTTACTTTACCATGTGATTTATAAAAAAAGGATTTTATGTAGATATATATAATATAGAATATGTAATCTATTTGGAAACCAATAAATAATGTATTTTAAATATGTTGTTTCAATGGAATAGAAATATACAATAGATTATTTATATTTGATTTATCATGGTTGGCATAATCAATGATAGGTTTGATAAGGAATGGTATTCCATTCCAACGAAATGATCCATGTTAGGAATCCTTTCAAGACATTATTTTTATACATGCCTCTACACCTATACACGCATTTCTGGAGTCTGTATGGGTCTATGTATTCTATTTTTATTAATCATGATCTAGGTTGGGATGTTATATCATAAAGGGAGATCATTTTTTTCTTATGGTTCCGGTCAGTTATGGTTGATTAATAAGAACTACCCAACACATGATTTTTAATTAGCAATTTTGGCCTATAATTTGAAGGCTTCACATCCTTACCTATTTGGTGAGAAATACATAGTGTTTATAGATCATAATATTTTGAAACACATTTTCCCTAAACGATATTTGAATTTAAGAAAAAACATATTGATAGAGTATCTATAGATGTTTTACTTCGACAAGATGTATACACCCTGTAAAGGGAACACTATGGTAGATTCATTGAGAAGTAATTCATGTGTTTACTTAGATAAAGTGTATATATAGTAGTGAAAATTTTTTATAGTTATAGAAAATATATATCTATATTACTCTTAACAAAGTGATTTTGAATTTTCGTTCCATTTTTTTGTTGTTGATTAGATTTAAGAAGTTAGAATGGATCAGAAATCCAATAATTAATGGGTTTTTATGAGGTCAAAACTCAATGGTGAGGAGAAAATTGAGGGTTGGAATATGGACAGAAATTTAGTGTTTCAGCTTAGAGATCAAATGTTCATGACATTCGCTTGTCAATACCAACATCATAGTGCCTACCACCATTTTATATGGGGTGTTCAACCTAGGAATAAAAAAACATATAAATCATTTAAATAAATGTTTGGTTGAGCTGGCATGAAAAGTGATTTAGAAGAGTATATCTCAAGATACCTCTCCTATCAGTAGGAAAAGGTAGAGAACCAATGACCAGGAAGTATGTTATAGTATTTTCTGATCATGTTGTAGATATATGAATATATGGCTTTGAATTTTTTTAATAGGTCTCCTAAGGAAGGTTAAGACACACAATGTCATATGGGTGATTTTGAATTTCCACGCAATGTCAAATCACATCAACAGTATTTTTGAAATGAATACAGTGTAAGTCTTATGAAAAATATATATTCGAGAAAATTGTAAAATGAATGAAATTATAGTCTCAATATTATTAAACTGATACACTATTTTTATATATCATTTATAGAAATCATTATAGTGATCCTTTTGAACATAGTTAAACCAGAGTACAGATTATCATCCTTAAATGGATAGAAAGTATCAACCCAAAATCCTAACATTAAAGGATATTATAAGGACTTATGTGGAATATTTTACTTTCTCATGGGATTATCATTTACCATAATTGGTGTTATTATATGATAAAATTAATCCTGCCCCGATATAGATGGCTCCATTTGATGCTTTGTATGTGAATCCTTATTATTCTAAACTTTATTAGGAGTAAATATTTCACACATCACTAATATTACCTACCCCTGTGCAAGAGGAAATATAGAATATTCATTTCATCTGAAATAGAATACAAGAAGATCAGAGTAATAAAAAATTGTATAAAAACCATCATCGATGGACGTTTTAATTTTGTGACGAGTGATCATATATTTTTTATAATATCTCAAATGCGGAGTGATATTAGTTTTATTAAATAGGGAAAGTTGCCTCCTTGGAATATAGGCACATTTTAGATACATTAATGAGTTAGTGAGGGGGAATATTAGTTGGAATAACTTCCAACGATCAATTTATCGTAAAATGTATTTCATGTTTCTCAGTTGAATAAGTACAGACCTGATCTTGGGAATTTTATTAAATGGGATCACATTGACCTGGTGCTGGTTGTTATGTTGATTCGGGTTCCAGTATATATTGTGCATAAGTAAGAGAGGATATTTAATGGGAAATATATAGATATATAGTAAGTTTTATGGAAACTTAGTCAGTTTGAATAAGAAACATGGAAACATGGGTTAGAAATGGTGGAGTAGTGTCCTGGAAAATTCTAGTGAAAAAAGGTTTTCTACTTTCAGAGGACAAAAAATACAATAGTGGGGAAAATGTAGTGCCCCTGGTTTCAATTAAATGATCATTTATTCAAGAGTTTTTGAGTCAATATAATATTCTTGTTATGTTTCACGAATTCCGTGGGGTATTTTAATATTTATGAGGATTTAATAAAGGTTTATGGTTTGTGCATAGTTAGTAAAAACCATGCATCATCTCCAGGAAATCATTAATGATAAAAAAGAAGTATTTAGGTAGAAAACCAGTTGGAACATGTATTGGCCAAACCATGTGAATTCCAAGTAGAAAATATTCATCTCGAAATTGAGGGAGAATAATAGTTCATGTATGGACTATTTAACCATGTGAGCTAACCACATGAGGTGTGGACATAAAACAGTATCACCATATGGATGTCTATATTGTGAGTCTTAACCATATGACATACAGTTTGTGCTCCTTAACATGTGGATCTAATCTTAATTTTCCTTTTGAAACTAATTTTTCTATCATCCTCCCATAAATAGAATTTAATTTTCTCCCTAAGAAAGATAGATGAAACCAATTGATTTAGGATCAATTATTAAGAGAACTAATGTGTGTTGGAGGCCTATATTCATTGATGAGTAATTGCTATTCATAATTATTCTTAGATCCACGGTTCTTCTCTCTCTCATAACCATATATATAGTCTATTATAAAGATGTATATCTATTATGAATGGTTTTTGACAAAATATTATTGGATCTAGAGAAAGGAATGTGGGATCCGATTGGATCTTGAAGTGTTGTTGTTTCTTTCAAAATTTTGTCCAACCGTTTTGAGTTCGGTGGATTCTCTATCAATACTACATGCTTTTGAATTTGATTTTTTATATTCAATTAAATAATTTGATAATTTTTTCTCTTAAATCATTTTTTCATTCTTATTATAAATCTTGATTGGTATTGGTTTTTAATATTTTTGGAAAAAGAGTTGTATTTCATAAAAATCATTTGGATTACAATTTTAAATTTTTAATTTTAAAATTATAACATTGATTTCATGAATAGATTTAGAATCTGAAAATTTTTTAATGAAATAATGTTTTTTGGAATGGTTTTACATGGATTTGGAATACATGGTTATTGTGAGTTCATTTCATTTGATGTGACCTAGAATAAGGGATGTATACCATTAGGGTAGATGGACATGACCCTATATAAGGGGTGTGTGGAATTTGGGAACATGTAAAATGGTAACCATATCATGACTTGGTGGATCAAATAGAGACCAATCATTAGTATGGAACTATCACCTATACATACGTTATATCTATGGATACATGGTTATGTGTATTCCATATGATTGTAAAAAGGTTTTATGATTCATTACATTATTTCCATGAAAACAATTTAAGGACTTTTTATAAACAAATTTTCTACATAAAATTGTTTTATAAATTTTTTGAACAATTTTTTCCCTAGAGTCATAATTTTAGAAAACATTGGTGAAACCCAGTTGTTTTTAGACTCATCCCCTTCATGGGAGCTATTATGAATTGCATATATCATCTCTTGGGACACAAGTAAAGGTAAGGTATATTATATATTTAGTGATGATTCTTGATATCATGTCCATGGAATGTGGAGACGGAGTATGGAGCGGGTTTGGGGTTGATAGATGATTTCACAATGTATTTTTTTGAGTTTTTAGTCTTTTGGTCCCCTTTTAATATATATTTCGGGTTTTGGTGGTACAAAAATATGGTTTAATGGTTTTCAAAGTCATGTGATGTATTTTTTACTCAATCATCATATTAATATTTATTTTTTTGTTTTTTCTATCAAAAAGATAATTTTCTCCAAATTCTATTAGAGGCCCATGCATTTATTTCCAGCTTTTGCTGACATGGGGGTGTCACCTATGGACAAATAATACACCTGCCACTTCTCAATAAAACGAGGAGGGTTGGGATGTTACCATGTTGATTTACATGATATTAATTTCTTAATGTGTCATACCTGATGAATTATGGAGTGATTGTGAAAAGGTAGGTATGTTATATAAGTTATTTCAAAGGATTGATATACATATGACATCCATAACCTTTGTAGATTTATTTTATGAATGTGGTCTATTTCATATCTATGTTTCATATACACATACTCCAATAGGGTTTGTCCTATCTACCATTGATTTTCAAACTTCATAGAAGTAAGAGTGTGTTTCTAATCTGAAACTCATATACATGTTCCTGGATAGGGTGTATTTCCTATCGACACTTCATATATACCTTTTGGAAAAGAGGAAATGTTTTTCCATGATTAATCTACTACTTATAGAACATGGAATATTATTTGTTTATATATAAAACACACCTTCTAGGGAAGAGAGTTTGTCCCCCCTTTAATTGACCTATTACTCCCAAATGGATTTTTTTGTCTAATGTGGCATTTTTTTATAGATTTTTTTGAGGGTTTATAATTTTTTTTAAAAAAACGGGATTGGGATTCAAATATTTGAAAAAAATAATAGATTTAAGGAACAGTGAGAGTGGTTCACAGTTCTCCCTATACCACCCAAGAAGTGTTAACCCCATTCATACTTCATTCATTATATGTACAAAGGAGGCGTGAACGGGGTTCATGTGTCCTAGCCACCCAAATCTATTAAATGTGTTGACACCCTCCTCCATTTTTCATTCATCTCTTAGGTATTTGTCTGTGAAGCCCTATTGGAATTATTTCCCAACATATATTTCCATATTTCTTAACAGTAAATTTTCTATTAAAAATTTTAATTGTCTATTTGCTTTTTTTACATTATTTGTATGATTTATTTATTTAATATGTATGAATATATAACTATATGAATGGATAAATTATTGTTCATTGTATAATTTAATTACTGAATGAGTTATATTTTTTACATTAAATTTAATGATTTGGAACAATTAAATATGGTGTTTATATAATTAAAATGTTATGTATAAAATAGAATTTATATTTAGGGAAATATCATTATTTAAAAATTGTATATATTTGTAATTTAAATAATGAGTAAATTGGAATTCAATATATATATATATATATATTATATTAGATTTAATGTAACATAAATATAAATTATTATATTCTATACACATAGGTATTTAGGTAAATATTCTAAAATATATATATTATTTAAAATATACATGTTTTATTAAGAATCATATTTAAATTTATTTGAATATATATATAATATTATTTTTTTATGCGTATAAAAAGATATTTCTATAAGAAATAATTTTAAATAATGATTTTATGTTATAATAATTATAAATATTTTTTATTCCATGTAATAATGTATAAAATATAATTACATAAATTTTTGAACGTAGAAATATGAAAATATATATATATACATGTGTCATCTTTTAATCGAAAATAATATATGTTTATAGTATTTTAATTTTTATTACGTAATTGTAAATTATTTTCCTATTATTTACTATAAATAATAATTTTAAATTATTCTAAGTTTAAATAATTGTTATTTCAAGTAATAAAGTATAAAATATAATTTCTTAAATTTTAGAATTTAGATGTATGACAAATATTTAATATATGCATAGATTATATTATTATAATTGTAATTATATAATTTTAAATTGTATCAATTTTATTTACAATAAATAATAATTTTAAATAATAAAATAATATTATATTATGTAAAAAAATTATTCTTATTAATTAATTATAAAATATAATTACTTAAATTTTTGAAATTTTATGTAGGAAAAAAGGTTAAAAATACATATTCTATTTGATAAAATTGAAAATAACATATGTTGACCATATTTTAATGGTCATTATATAAGGGAAAATGATATTAATTTTATTAATTAAATTTAATAAAATTAATTATTAATTATTTTTTCTACATTTATCTATAAATTAATAATAATTTATATTTTCAAATCTATTGTTTATAAAAGTATATGTAATTATATTTTAAAGTATTAACAAAAAATATTGATATATATATATATATATATATATATCTGTGTGTGTGTGTGTTATAATATTTGAAAATATTTATATGTATATATTATTGTATATTATATCTAAATAAAAAAAATTAAAATATAATATGCCATGTCCCCCAACCTCTAAGGATACCCCTCCTGGGATGAAAATGGAGAAAGGGAGATAGTAACCCCCCGAGTCCCGTATCCAATAGGCACCGGATTGGAGATTAGCACTAAGGGTATGCAAATCTAAAAATATGCGAGGTATTTCACTTTATATGGAATCAAAATCAGAAGATATGATGGATAATCCATTAAAAACTCCATGAAATACATAAAATAAATATGAAAACCCTCCCAAATACATGCATAATATTAAAATCGTACAAATACTATACAACTACAATGTTAGTTACCCAAAACCATGCTAAAACAGTGACTCGGAAACTATCCCAAAGCTCGATCTAGTAACACAGAGCATGGTCCACATAATCCTCCTAGAAACCTAGAATCATTTTTATATACATAGCGTGAGAAAAGAAGTATACTTAGTATGAAAACCAAAGTATCATTTTCACATGTGACGGAAACATTCAAATGTTGTCATGAGAAAAAACGAAAACCAAAATATACCTAACAACTATACTAACCATCCCATCCTCACTAAGGTATGATCACCTAATAACTCCTGTCGTGTAAAGAAAAATTAGTAAATCACACTAATGAAAGGGTACCACACACCACTTTACCATAGATTAGAATCTCTAACACCCTAATGGATGACGTCCTAGATCTCAAACCTATTCCAAAAATAACCTATCACAACCTAGCGACAATAAATTAGGCCTCTTCCACTCCAAATCCCAATTGTAGATAGCTCGGCCACAACCACATCATATCCCACCCATAGACACCTAGGTCATGACCGTGTCACATCCCTCCCATAGACACTTGGTACTCAATCCACACCTCATCCCAATGACACCTGGGATAGCACATCACATTTAATCTCACATTTTCTTGGGGAAGTACAACCACATATCATACCAAAGATAACTAGTAAATCAATACTCACCTACAAAAATAAAGGCCCCATACCACATAAAAACCACTTCGAAGAATCATGGGCTTTCACTACCTAGAAGAGATAGTAGATAAGTGTTGGAGGTCATCCATCCATCCTCCCACTGTGATGTTTGGGAAAGATACCCTCCCCATTTAACACCACACAAAAAGCCATAACCTCATTTCAATTTCCATTCAATTTCATTTAACTACACCATTTATTTTATTGTTTATCATTAACCACATTTCAGTACACCACTAGACATTAATTAATTAATTAACTAATTCCATTCTGTTAAGCAATCCAACCTAATTCATTCCACGCTTTATTAATCTATATTTCATTATTTCCACCACTACATAGGTAACCAATAAGCACATCAAACCATAGGAAACACAAAAATATTCATTTCCAAAGGTAGAGAGCCTAAAAAATTAAGACGTCTCCATATTGGACACAGATCGTTCCATATTCTCCACATTTAACACCCTTTCTTGTTATGTCATATATTGATATTAATATACATGGTGAATATTTCTACATGTTATTAATGGTGAAGAACCCTATACCAACACAATTTTCATTATTCAAACTCATCCCTCTTAGATCACATATCAATTGAAACAGAACCCCAACTCACACCACTATATGGTAACACATTACCATGAAACCATTTCAAAATAATGTAGTACAACAATTATCGTCCATCCCAAAATCAATCAATCTCTTAACCAGATATTTCCATACAAAACCCTATCCATTCAAGAAAACACAACCACGCTCACAGCCATACTAAAGGACAAACTATAACAACCCCACATGTCACCTCACCGCACATACAAAGTGGAACAATTCTAGATTTTAAAAGGAATCCCTTATGTAATTCCACTTGTTAATTTAGTTGATGTCACAGAAACTATATGATCCATAGAATCCATTTATTATACAAATATAATCTCTTATCCCATTTCATTTTAGGGTTACAGAAAAATAATATCAAACAAGGAAATAACCACAGAAGATGTATCTAGTGCAAAAAAACCTCCAATTTCCATAATTCTTAGTCGGGCATTGATACCAATCAATCAAAATATCACAATCAAATTAATGTTGTAAAAACATGTAGTGCGTACCCCTATACCCATCAATCTAAAATAAATATTATTTCTATATATTTAATTTATCCAGACCAACCATGTTCGAGGGATAAAAAGGTAACCCCCCCCCCCCCCACCACATTATACACAATAAAGAGAAATGATGGAATTCCTACCATAAGGAATTTGTCCAATGGTTTTGAACCATAGTGCAATGAAGAACGCCCGTAACCACACCAGCACCGTCACCACAGTGCATTAGCCTACAATGTACCAAGTGTCTATAAAAATGCAACCCCACACATCCCCAATACAAAGAAACAACACCACAATAGATCCCAAAAAGAAGAACGAAATTTAATATTTGATTAAGGGAAGATAACTCACCAAGGATTAACCACATATCACCAATGAACATACGTCGAGATCAATAGATAAAAGAGGGAGGTAAAGAGCTCAAAGAACCCTCCAGGGAGCCTAAGGTTCACCCAAAACAAGAGGGAAAAGGAAACTATGATGGAAATAAAAATGGATCTGCTGATAAAAAATTTAAAACTACACGTGATTGGGGTATTATATGACGTGTAATCACCATTCGCATAGTGAAATAAAAAAGTATTGGTTTTGGATGAATAATTATTCACCTCTAAATTCCACCACCCCCATAATATTATATGTTGTGAAACCTCATTGACATGACATGAAATAGAGTTTCAAGTCGTATAATATAATTACTAGATGTGTAATCTCCCCTTTTTTACCCTTTTGAATCTATTTTTCTCCAAACTCCCTATGAGCCTCCTCTGTATACTTCTAACGATAAAACACCACAATGTAACCTGTAACGCCTGACCCAAATTTCTAGGAGATGGTTCATTATTTATAACATAGTCTAGATTACTTGAAAATAATATCCCAATGGAATGAATTAGTTTATAAGTTTTGGATGACAAGATATATACATAAGTTCAACATTACAACATGGATTGAAATTTAGTCTATAAATTACTTGGATAAAATACATAACCCATATGTTATTACAATAAGTCATTAATAATTTACTTCTTCACATCATGGGAAAATAATAGATAAGAAAGGGGTGATCTCAGATGCTCAGTAAGCGTAATCTATATAGTAGAAGATGTCATAAACTAGAATTTTAGACATAGTGAATAACTAAAAATACATGCCTTTAAAAATGATCATTAACATAATATGGAAGGAACAAGTTATGAATAAATAATTACATACAAATAAAAATAATGGGTATTCTAAAATTCATATAACCTCGTTGACTATCATTTATTTCATTCATAATGAGGTAAATGCATAATGTAGGACATTCTAAAATATATCATCCAGGCCTTAGCCAAGACATCTGAAAATGATTAAGGCATTACCCCAAACAATAACTAAAAATGGGAAATTCCTCCTCCAAGTACATATATGTTTTGTCTCCTTAGACCTACTAATACATAGAGGGTACATAGTGGTCCCCATCAATGAATTTCTAATACTAATTAATTTCTCATATGAATGGGATTAAAATAAACAATATATACATTCATATGAGTAATTCATTGGTCTTAGAAATTGATTGGTGGGGACCACTATATACCCTCTATGTATAGACTAACCACACCATTGAATTTTATGAATAAATGGGTATAATATTTTTTGATATAGATAAAATTATTCTAATAAAATTATCGAGTAATTATTGAGATAAATACTCTATTAATTTGAACTGAAGAGTTCATTAGGAAAAATATCTGTATAAAATCAAAAGTGAAAGAAAATTGTTTTATAATAATATAATTATTGATTTTAGAAAAATAATTTTGGCTAAAAATAGATTATAAAGTTTAATTGAAAATAGGTTAGGATTTAAGAAGATCCCTTGAAACGAGCTTCTATTTTGGAATGAATTTTGGAAAGATACTTTTAAAGAATGAAACTACCCATAAAATAAATATGGATTTTGGTTGGCACACTTATATGGACTATTGGTACCGAATTGATGAGGGACACAAAATTATAAATAATAATATCATTTAGGTATGTAGAGGATAAGACTAACTCAAATGAAAATGGAGGTTTGGGTAGAATATCCTTATGAAAATTTTGCATCCGAACAGGGTCACTTAAAGATTCATAAAATATGTTAATGAGAGAAAAGGGGGTTTCATATAATTTTTATATAATATGGATAGTTATGGGGATATAGAATGTAATGTCCCAACATAATCTAATGGAAATTAAAAATGAATAACATAAAAGGTGTACATGAAAAAGTGAAGGGTTGTAGATTCCCTTACCTTGTATAGTAACTCCCAAAACACGATGTTTGGGACATTGGGGGCTTGACGAAACCTTGTGAGGACTCCTAGGTAGGTAAATCAACCATATCTTCGAGGATGATGAATTTAAAATGAATGTAATGTAATAAATGGGATGGTATTTGTAGCTAATGTGAGGGAATTTGTTTTTTAATATTTGAGGACAACTCAGTAGTGGTATATATAAAACAATGGGCTTGCCCGTGGTATATTCCCATGATATTAGACCCTTAGGAAACCTTATATAATATTATAATTTACACAAATCAACCTTATTTTTATATTAATTATTACGTCATTATGGTTCCATTTAATATACATAAAACTCAATGATATATTTTTACTATTAAAAAAAACTAATGTATTTTATAAAATTATCATAAATTTAGTTTAACCTAATATCTACATTCTAAATACAAAATTAAAACTTATATTATCACTATAATTTTAAAAATCTGAATATTTTATATTTTATCTATTAAAATAATTATTTATTAAAAATAATAGTGGGCATAAAATTCATAGTAAAATGCATAGTAAAATTTTTGACAGTTAAAAAAATTAAATATATTTTAACATTTGAAATTAAATAAGAGTTTTTTTATAAGACTATTTTATTACAATAATAAAAAATAAATCCTTTGTTTGATATAATAATTCCAATCTCTCTATAATGTAAATTTTTTACCTAAAAAATAATTATATCAAATTCAACATATTTTAATGAAAAAATAAAATAATAACATAAATGGTCGATGAAGGAGTTTATTTATAATTTATTAGGTGAGGTACCATTCCAATGGTTATATTTCTATTCTTAAGGTTAACTTTAATATACTAAATATTCATGTTATAATTCACCAACAAATTATGTTGATCCTATGTGACCCCAAATATCTTACTCATTACGACAATGTATGTCCATTTTTTGAAATTCTGAACACATAAGAAGAAAAATTATTTTTATCATGTACGTTATAACTATCTTCTATAAATAACAAAAGGATTATTTCATATAGGCTATGTGTTTCATGCATACTATATGACATTTATTTTTAAATCTCTTGGGTGTTATATCCCCCCCATACACAAATTTCATCCTCAAAATTAGTATAATGTTACCTCATAATAAGAATTTGGAAGTTATTTATTATAGGATCCTCTAGCTCCCATGTTGCCTCCTAAATTTTAGGATTTTACCCAAGAACATTTATCATTCTAGTCATCTGAATCCTCAAAACCTATTCATTGGTGTCCATAATCTGAATAGGCCCTTCACAACAAGAAATGCCAGGTTCTAATTATATTCCATCATATGTGAGGACACATGTTGGGTCTGTAATGTAATGTCTAAGAAATGAGATATTTAACACACTGTTCAAATTAGAATGGATATACAGGAATTCAAAAAATAAATCACATTACCAAATTCTCTCTAGAATTTAGATGGACCATTGTACCTAGGGTGCAGTTTCCCTTCATTTCCAAATCATATAGCAGCCTTTTATAGAGACATTTTCAAGAAAACTTGATCTCCCCCATGAAATTATAAATACTTCCTACGATTATCATCATATATATTTTTCCAACATTAATTTTTTTTATATGGGTTTGAATAGTTTTTACCATTACTATTTTTTCTTCCTCATTTTATAGGCCAACAAGCTTCCATACACCAACTTCATCCCAACATGTTGGTGCACGACATCTCTTTCGATTTAATGATTCATGTGGTTCCATTTGATTACTGGAATGGAAACTATTACTATATGAAAATTCCACAAAGGGAAAATAATGATACCACACCCCATTAATGTTGAGAGGGCATGATATCAAAATGTATTCTGATGTTTGGACCATCTTTTCTAACTACCCATTAGTTTGGGGTGATAGGTAGTAATCAAACAAATCTCATAGTCCAAATCCTTTTGAAGACTTATATATAATTTTAATGTTATTCCATGATCATGATGAGAAAAAATTAAAAGAGTCTCTCCATTATGTCTTACAACATCATTGATATATATTTTTGCAAGGGGCTCTAGTGAAAATCGTCCCTTATAGTGAGGAAATGTGCAGACTTCGTAATTCGATAAAGAATTACACATATTGCATCATTCGTTCATGTTGTTTTTGGTGATCTAGTGAAAAAATCCATGTTAAATTTATCATATTTCAATGAATTAATAGGTAGAGGATTCATGAAACCTCTAGGATGTTGTCATTCAACCTGAACCTCTTGACAGACTAAACATCTTGGTTAATAATAAGCAATTTCCCTGTTCATGTTATCCCACCAGAAATGTTCCATAAAATATTTATACATTATATTCGTTCCGTTATGTAAAGAGCTATTTGAACTATGGGAATAAATGATCAACTGCATTTTTTTAATGGGTATAAAGGGAACAAAAATAATCCTCCAAAACTTCAAAATTCCTTTTTCATTTATGCATTATGATATCATCCCGTCATTCACAACATTACTTTTATTCTGACGATTACCATCAACAGGCTGAGAATATTTCAAAATTTCAGATAAAAAAGGTTGGGCAACCAATTGAAAAAGTAATGATGTTACACCTTCTTTGATGATTATCATATCCTTCCTCACTATATCCATCTATTGAGGATCCCTTTCGATTCACATTTCATTATAACTCCATGATTCTTCTTAATCCATGCATCAGCTACCATATTTTCCATTCATGGGTTGTACTGTATGAAAAAATTTCAATCCTTGAGTAGCTTGGCCCATCTCCTTTGCCTCATGTTGAGTTCTTTTTTTGAGAAAATGTATTTCGACCTCTTTTGATCAGTATATATCACTCGTCATTAACCATAGTTATAATGTCTCTATATCTTCATAACAAAGATTACAGGTACTAATTCAGGATCACGAGTTGGGTAGTTATAGTTATGAATTTTTAACTTCCATGATGCATAGGAAATAACTCAATAATTCTTCATTATAACACAACCAAGTCCTTTCTTCGATTAATCACTATAGATCAAAAATCCATAATTCCCAAATGGTAGATTCAAGATCACAACATTCCATAATATCCACACTAATAATTCAAAACATTATTAACATTATTTTTTCAATTAAAAAATAACCCCTTTATGAGTAATCCTGTTTAATGGGTTTTATATTCAAGAAATGTTCCGAATGAAATGTCTGTAATAACCTACTAATCCCATAAAACTATGTACCTCAGTTGTGTTCATTGGAGTAGACCATTCCTGAACTGCCTTTGTCTTTCTTGGATCAACTAAGATTCCATCCTCAGAGAAAATATGTCAATGAAAAAGAATCATTTTGAAGATAGAATTCACACTTTCTAAATTTTAGATATTAATCATTTCTTTTGAGTGTATTCAAAATAATGTGAATGTGATTCTCATGATTCTCATTATCTTCATAGCTTTTAGATTAAAGAAAGATATCATCAATAAATACAACAAAAAATTACTCAAGTTATACCTTGAGAACTCAATTTATTAAATCAATGAAAATAAAGGGTGCATTAGTCAGTACAAAAGGCATTACTGTAAACTCCTAATGCCCATACCAGTTTCAAAATACTGTCTTTGGAATATCTACCCTCCTCACATTAAACTGATGATTTCAAAATCAAAGGTCTACATTTGAAAAATACTAGGATCAATGATTTTGATGAAATAAATCCCCAATTAGAGGTTGGGATACTTTTTCATCATTGTAATGGCATAGATATCCTTGTATTGAATGCACACCCTCGTAGATCCATCATTCTTCTTAATAAAATTAATAGGGGATCCCCATGGAGAAACACTAGGGTGAATAAATCCTTTATCACTAAATTCCAATTTTTGTTCCTTTAGTTCTACTAATTCCATAGTGTACATTCTATAAGGAATATTTTATATGGTCCTTGAACCAAGAACTAAAACAATAGAGAACTCAAAATCCTACTCTAGGGGGGTGTCCAGTTAAATCCTCTAAAAACCTCTTCTTATTCTTGTAACATATGTAAATTGTCAATTTTAATATTTTTTTACTCACTAACTAATATTGTGTTCTCATCCCCACCAAGAATTAAATTATGTAGAGATACTGGGGGTGGATCTAGATAAGAATTATATGGTGATGTTTCTTACCTAAATATAAGGTATTCTAATTCTATCTAAAAAATTGTTGCATCCTTCTTCTTATAATATATTTTCACCTCATAATTTGAATTCCAATCTATACTCAGGATTATATAATAGTCCATCATTGGTATACATGTATGGATAAAAACTAAGGCACATTTACGTGTCATAAGGGGGTTTATTAACACATATTTTTTGCAATCATACATTTGTGGGGTGTTTTGATTGAAAACACCATTATTGAATCAAATTGGAAATATCTATTTTTCATCATAAACTGGGAAGATGTAAAGTAAAGTAATTATCTAAAATAAAGTAATGAAATTTCTATTTTTGAGGAAATTATTAAAGTACCAGTGACAACATCATTGTGAATATCAATCTCAACAGTTGTGATCACATATTCTTGGAATTAATCCCTTTTACATTATTGAAGATTATTTTTGCGACACATTGTTGATTCAATAACATAGCGATCCATCCCCAACAATTATAGAATTTAAAATTGATGGCTTATTCCATAACCATACAATCAACTGCATGATAGTTTTTTTTTCAACACTTGTAGCACACATCTTTTCCTATTAAATCATAATTAGGGTTCTTCTTTCCACAAGTAACACATGTTGGAAAAATACCCTTTTTATTCTTCCCTTTATTCATTATATCCTCTTCCACACTCTTCTTCTCTTTTTTTCTATTAAATTCTTGTGGCATAGAGAAATATTTTTCTATCTATATATAACTTGATAAAATGTCTTCATATGATAAAAAAATTGGGGAGACTAGTTCCCTATGGAGGAATAGATTTAAACATTCAAATAATTGATAAATCAATCTCCGTGGATTATGTATATTGTCTGTATAATTTCATGCTAACCTTGTAATGGTGGATTCATACATTGTAACATTTCTATACTCTTTCTATGTGAGACTCATGAATTTCCTCTCTATATACTCTCATTGAAAACAAGGAAAATAATTTTCGTGGAAATTTAAAAAAAATCCATCCATTCTATTTATTATATTTGTCCCTCCTCCTTTCTGTTTTGACTTAACGACTATCACTAATTTTTATCTCCCAATAGATGAAAAACATCAATGAAAACCTTATATCTTTTATTACATCCCAAAGTAATAAATATCATCTCTGAAGAACCCATCTACTACATCGTTAAAAATTGGATTTTAGTCCCTTTGAATAATAGAGGTGGTCGTATCATAAGGTGGTCTATCTTTTATCCTCCATGTTGTGTATCAGGATGCTCAATATGGGTAAGGATACTATTCATAACCAAAGTCAGTTGTCCTAGTATAGTCATAAGTAGTTGAGCACCAAACATTGATCGTGTACTAATATAAATATCTTTCAAATTTGGGAAATCCCTATATGGGATATCGAGATTAATATAGTTTACATTCCATCTTCTAGACTCCATCTATAAATAATGGAACACACTAAATTAGGTTATAAATCATATTTTATAGCGTCTACTTGAAAAATTCTAGACAAAATTATAAATCCTATTAATATTTAATCTCACAATTATAAACATAATTTTATTGATAACGATTTACTTTTAAACCCTTCATAATGGATTTTAA
Organism: Viscum album; assembly: GCA_963277665.1. Lineage (NCBI taxonomy): Eukaryota > Viridiplantae > Streptophyta > Magnoliopsida > Santalales > Viscaceae > Viscum > Viscum album. Next base: position 19,647,367 of record OY728120.1, on the reverse strand, counting down.
ATGAAATGCATATTATCCTAAAAATATCTCCCAAGAGTGTCAAACCATGTGTGTTTTAAGGCTTGTGGTTGTATACGAGGTTACCCTCGGTTATGCTCAAATCATCTTGTTGGATTTGTAACTTCTAGGTACATCTGTGCCAAAACCACATATACTTTTAGTGTCTAGAGAACGATTTATTTTCTAGGAAGATACACATAGACTATTCCTTACCAAAATTCAAGGATTTTCTTTTATACATATCCTCGAATTATATCTTAGGTTTTATTCATTAATCTACATTTCCAAAATCTAATTTTTCAAGACAGTAATAGAATTTAACACCCCGCCCATATTTTCATGTAGCTGGAGCATTATTTATAACATTGGCATGATTAAAATAATGTCATATCCTGAAGGAATGAATTATTTTATTAGTTTTTCAAAACTAGAAACATTCCAAAGTTCAACATTACTACATGAAATGAAATATAATCTAGAAATTCCTATGAAGAAATTCATAAAACATAGGTTATCCCTACATTTCATTCATAAATTACTTCTTCAAATCCTAGGAAAATAAAATACATAAAGGGGTGAGCTCGAATTCTCAATAAGGGTAATAAATACAATGAAAGATGTCATATACATAAAAATTATACATCGTTAATAACTAAAAACACATTCCTTTAAAAGTGAACATGAGCCTAATATGGCAGTAAAAACAGCTGAATAAAGAGTGCCATAACAAAGTGTTATCATGGGTATTATACTAATAGAATATCATCATGGACTATTTATTACATGATTCATAGTAAAATATAATGATAATGAAGGGTATTTTGAAATATACCGTCATTTCTTTATACCAGACTTCTGAAAATGATTATGGCTCCATCCAAAACCATATCATAAAATGGGCAAGGCCTTACCCATATCCATATCTATTTTACCTCATGAGAACTACATAAACATTTAGGGGCTATAGTAGGCCCCACCTATCACATAATAATGTCCAATGGATTCGTCATATAAATGGGGATGAAATTTAACAATATATACATTCGTATTGAATAAAACATATGAATTATAAATAATAATTGTCAAACATAAAAACAAACCATTTAGAATAATAGGGTGAATGTTATCAAGATAGCACATCCATAGTCAATATATTAATAAAATAATAAATAAAATATGGTAAATGATGTCATAAAATAATAGTCCCAATTATACATAAGATTCCAAAAGATGGTTGAAATATGAAAAATTACTCTTATAAAATCATCGAGTAATTATTGAGATAAATACTCTTTTACTTTGAAAAGAATAGTTCTTTTGGGAAAAACATTGACTAAAAAAGTATGTAAAGTAATATATTTTTATCATAATAAAATTAATCATTTTATAAAAATAATTTTCTCTAAAAACAGATTATAGAGTTCACTTGAACTTTGGTAAGAATTCTAGAAGTTCTCTTGATATGGGATTGTATTTCAGAAAGAATAAATGAAAGAACCTTTTAAAGCATGTAACTACCCATAATATATAGGACTCGTGCTACTACACATATATATAAAATTACAACATAATTTATACGGATTAAATAAGAATAAATAATAATTTCATTAAGTTATGATGAGGATAAGTGTAACCCAAATGAAAATGGTGGATTAGGAAGAAAATCCTGACGAAAATTCGGCAGCCTAATAGCGTCACTAAAAAATTAATAAAATATGATGATGAGAGAAAAGGGTTCTCAAATCATTTTAAATAATATGGACCGTAATTGGGGATATGAGATTCCATAACCAAACATAAAAAATTTAAATTATAAATGAATATCATAAAAGGAGTGCTTGAAAAATAGAAGGGTGGTAGATTACATTACCTTATAGAATAACACCTATATCATCTAGGTTAGGACCATGGGGGATTGAGGAAACCATGGGAGGAATCCATGTTATGTAAAAATACCATATATTTGTGGATTATGAATATAGAATAAAAGGAATGCAATAACTAGGTGGGTATTTATATCCAAATTGTGGGAATGTTTTATTAATTCATAAGGACACCTCAATAGTGGTATATGAAAAACCATGGGGTTTTCCATGGTATTTACACACGTTATTGGTCACATGGGACACCTAATATCATATTTTAATGTACGAAAGTTGACCATAATTTTATATTAATAATTACATCATTATTATTTCATTAAACAATCACAAAACTCAAATCATTATTTTTACTATTCATAAATAATAGTTTATAAAATTTTCATAAATTCATCATAACCTAATATCGACATTCTATTTTCAAAAATAAAATTTATTTTATTAAAATAATTATATAAATATGAAAATTTTATCTTTTATCTTTGAATATACTTATTTATGAAATATAATATCGGACATAAAATGCATGGTAAAATCCATAGTAAGATTTTTAACAAATAAAAAATTAAAATTTATTTTATAATTTGTAATTAAGGAAAAGTATTTCTATAAGACTATTTAATTATAATATTCATTAATAGAATCTACATTTTATAGAATAATTTAAATCTCATTGAACTGTATAATTTTTACAAAAAAATCAATTTTTCAAATTCGGCATATTTTAATGATAAACTAAACTCAAAAAAGAATAAATCGAAAAAAAAATTATTTATAGATTCTTAGGTGAGGTTTGCATTCAATTGGACATATTTATATTCATAAGGTTGACATTACTCTTCCAAATTCTCAGGTTACTATTCACCAAAATATTATGTTGATCCTATTAGACCCCAAATATCTTACAAATTGAAATTGTGTGTTTATATTTTTAGAAATTCAAATCCAAAATGTGGAAAAATTATGTTTAACATCAAGGTCATAACAATATTCTATAAATAAAAATGTGGATGTTTCAAAGAGACTTAGTTTTTTGTGTATTATATATTCAATAAATTTTTGAATCCTAGAGATGTTTCATATTACACCAGGAAGGCATGAACTATTACATTATATACCTCTCAAATGATTCTCACCCTTGAGAATCCAAACCCCATCCTAGAATAAAATGTGTCTGAACAACCACCATGAAAAATACCTATCAAGTATCTTGTCACACCTCAAACACTACCACTGCCTATACACACAAATATAATTGACCACATCACACTTCCACATGACCACTACACATACATCGAACATCATCACCACACAACCAATGTATCGTACTGTCCTAAACATATAAATCATGGAACTCTATCTTTCAGGTCTATATACTACCAGGTATGGGTGGCATTGACTCTCTCGAATGGGATTAATTGAATACCATATAATGTATCTAGATTAGGAATATGGTCTTCCCATCATTATATGTCAGGATATTATCAAACATCATATAACGCACATCACAATCAAAGGAAAAAAACTCATCTTATAAAACAATGGGATATAGAAATTACATTACATCGAAAAAAAGGAAAAATAAACTCAAATACTATTTGTGTACTTGGAATGCATCTACATTTCTCAATCCCAAGTAATATCCTCCTATCCACCATGCCTCTATAAAACCTAGACCAATGGAATGATCTATCCACTGAATTCCTTCTCTCGATGATCAATGATCTCCAATGGATGCTCCACAAATTTCACTTCATCCGTGATATACAACTCTCCCCAGTCAATATAATTGGATTCATCGTGTTGATACTGACGAATCATAGGTATTTGAAATATGTTGTAGATACGTTAAAACCATAGTGGTAATGCCAACAGATATTCTACCTTTCATCTTTACCCAACACCTCAAAGGGTGCAACAAATTAGGGATAATTCTTACACCATTTTCCATACCTATACTACCCACGTCGAGGGGAAACCTACAAGAACACGTGGCCACCAAAATAGAACTCCAAGGACCTCATCTAATAGTTGGAATATGACTTCATAATATCATTCACTACTTTCATCTTCTCTGGAATGAGAAGTACATTCTCTTTTGTGTTCATCACAACATTGGGACCAATATTTTTCTCTCTCCGTAACCTCTGTCCAGTATAACAAAGATTGACATGGCCATTCGTAAATGATTTATAATGGATCCAGTCCAATTAAATAGTGGTATCTAGTATTATTTGAAAACTCAACCATGTGGTGGTTCCATACCCATGATCCAACAATGTCCAAGACTCATGATAATAATACATCCATCAGCGTTTGAATAGTTTGTTCTGTATTCCCATCTGTCTGAGGGTGGAAAGAAGTTTTGAGGTGTAACTAGTTGCCAAAAGTATGTTGAAATACCTTCCAGACTCATGAGTGAAAACATGGGTCCCAGTATAGGACAATTTTCCTTGGATCTCCATGCATCCATACCACCTCATCTATAAACCTCTTTTCCAAGGCATCCACTGGCCCAACTCCTTGATTACTAAAAAATAGGCGGATTTCGTTAACCAATACACTATTGCCCATATAGAATCATAACCTCTTTGATATTTAGGTAATCATGTGATGAAATCCATCACTATTTCATCCCATTTACACTCAGGAACCTCAATGATCGGCAAACAATTAACATGAAAATGATGCTCTGTCAATACCTGCTGGAAAACCAAGAACATCTCCACAAACTCAGCTGCTGGTCGATTCATCTCGTTACACCAAAACTGATTTCTTAACCCATAGTATATCATAGAAGCTAATGGATGTACCAATATGGATGAGATATGAAACTCACAAGGGAATCTACTATGCATTGATTCAGAACAGACAACTTCCCACAAAACAATATGCGGTTCCGACTATCTTTCAATAATCCCTTTAGAGAATCAAAATTTCCAACATGGTCACACAACACCTCAGAATATTAGTCTCACCCTTAAGGATACTCCACCTTATGAATTATTGAATAATGCAACATCATCTAAAAAAAATTTCTTCTACCAACGACCATTCTTGAATCAATGTGAAATGATTCATAGTAATCCATTACCCTCCAGACATCTACAGACTCCCAAACAACCTACTTATACGAGTATCTACTCCAATAATTAGGCACAACATATCCAATTACTAAGGTGAATTATATGTCAAAATATTATTCTTGAAGGAACTCCATTCACCTCTATTGTTTAATGTTAATATCAGGATAGGAAAATATATACTTCACGATCCTATGTTCTATGAAGTCCATAAATAACTCCCCAATGAGGGAATGTTTCCAATATTTTTTCATTAACATGACGGATGTTAGCACCATATAGTGGGTGTAATAGTTACAATCAAGGGGATGTAACTTCCTATACCTATAAGAGATCATTTTTAGTCGATGAATCAAGATTCATCCCATTCCAAGATGAGAAGCATCACAAAATTCATCAAATAACACACCATCCTCTAGTAGCTGATGCACTGGAAGACTGACTAACATCCCCATTAGGTAACATAAGTTTTCCTATCACTAATAACTCCACTCAAAATATTGGTCGTTCTTAGTCAATGATATCAATGGGGATAAAAAGTGAGATAAATCAAGTACAAACATTCAATAATTGTCTACAAGACCAAGGAAAATATGAACCACTACCATATTATTGGGTGATTGATACGAATCAACTGTTTCACCCATCGATCAATCATCGGTCGCACCCTACTAGGACACCACATGCCAGAGGAAATGAAACTCTAATGCCTAAAACTTATACTTGGACATCTTTCCAAAGATCTGGTGTTGTCAAAGAACACGCAAGACAGTTTTAAGATGCTCACAACACTCTTCCTATGACATTGAGTAGACTGAAACATCATTGATGAATATGATAATGAAAAGATCTAGGAACTCTTGGAACATAGATTTCACAATCCTTGTGGACACGGTTGGTGCATTAATAACACCAAATGGGATAACTAAAAACTCTAAGTGAATGTATCTTTATATGAAGGAAGTCATTGGGATATCTCCCTACATCACCCTTAACTGGTTATATATATGCCACAGATCAATCATAGAAAATTAAATCACCTTTATCTGCTGGTCTAATTGGTAATCTGTTATTGGAAGGGGGTAACTATTATTTTCCATCAACTTATTCAACATCCGGTAGTATATGCACAACATCAGTCCACCATTAACCGTATTTAAAAACAATAATGGGGTACCCCACGATGATTCACTTGTCTGGAAAAAACCAATCTGCATCAGATCAAATATCAGAATCCTCAAATCCAACAACATAAATAGCTACATTTCAATAAGGATATTTCAAAATCAGAGAATCATTGGGCTATATGTATATCTCAAACTCAAAATCATGTCGATGGTTTAGCATCAAAACCTCCATATCGAAAATGTCCAGGAAATTCCCAATGAATATGGTAATATATAACATTTTAGAATCTACTGATTCCACTGAAAATTCAGCCAATAAGGAGGGGAGGGTCTCGACACGCTGACCACCCACCTGATAACCCTACTCACCAATGAAAACCACACGCTGGACATTCAAATATTAAAAATAACTCTCCTTCAGATGCAGTCAATAATAGAACAAATGGAATATAACCAGTCGATGCTATGGATGACAACTTATGATAGCATATTATGTTCAAAAATATCCTCATGGAACTTATACAGTCCCATCATAATCTATACCCCTGCACACATGAAATATGTTGGTCTAGCCTCTAACTAGCATACTCAACACTGGGGGCACAAAAGAATCTCTATGTCTAGTACTAGAGGATGGGATATAGGAGGTGCAACAATGTATTTTGAATATCCTAAAATCAATGAACACATAAAGTAACTAAACAAACTGATAATACCTCTGATGATCTCTAGACCTATAGGAATAGTTTCCTCCATTGCGTGCATCTGACCACGCCCAACTCCTTTGCCTCTCTTCTTATGAACACCTCCAAAAACAAACCCGGTTCAAGTCCCCAAAAATGAGGATCATTCTGATGGTGGCCTCTACCTGATCTATCTCCCCTCAATGGAACATGATCCTAGAGCCCCTACTACTAAAATAGAATGGATTTTAACTACTAATGAGGATAGTGCTATACCTGTCCACATCCACCAAAATGAGCTAGAAAAGACATTGGGAACTGATTATGAAGATGGATATTAACTCCAAAAAATAAACACTTTAGTCCCATGTTTATGAGAAATGCACGAGAACCATATGGTCAAATAGGAACCAATTGAGGTTGACTCAATACCAGTCGAAACCAAGAAGGTCCATGCACCTGAGACCTACCATTAGAAACCCATCCTCTCAAAGAACTCTATTGGCTCCCCTATCAAGATAAGAATCATCATGAGTTAATCCGCTCAATCAACTATGGTTTCTTCTAAACCTCCAGGTACAATGGAAATATAAAAGGAGTAACTGTATATCAGATAGAAGGATGAAATTCATCCTCAAGATGCCTCATACGAGACTCCTCATCTAGAAAGTGGTCAAATAAAAAATGATGTAGAATCTTTAATTTTATCCCCATCTCCTGCAGTAACATAATACCCTTATGAAGCGAGATTTTCTCATTCATCTTCTCATCCTTCGTAGTAAATGAATGGAACTTTTGTTAGGTCTCCTTCTAAATGTCGACCCACAAAACATCGGCTGCTTTTAGTTCCCATGGATACAGTGTCCACCACTAACACACACATCCCTCATATAGATGATAGCTAGAGGAACATAGAACTCTATTGGGTCCTGGATCAAATTGATGGTGATCTCAAGCTCCTCAATCCATATTTATATCTCCATGTCAAAAAAATTTACCTCATACATTCCCAAAGCCTACTGTTGGAAAGTGTGCCACATCCTCCACCACTAGTAATCCTCTTCCACTGGATCAACACACTGTTGATTAGCTAGATAATCCATTAGAACCACTACTGTATGATCCATAAATTGGTGATTACTAGGAGCTATAACTATAAATATAATAAAACATTTCCAATGCTTCACTAATATTGAGAGTGTATTAAGATATAATTTAACCCATTTAATACATATTTAATTATTCATTCTAATTTTTTTTTTCAAATTAACCCAATTGAAACAATAATAGAAGTAATAATGAGGCATTGTACCTTTTATAGGGTCTCTACCTTGAAAAAATTGTAGACTCACATGGTCATTCAGTTGGCTTGGATTCCTTGCATCGGATCACAAGGCCCCTAAAGTCTCTTGTTCTAGCCAGTCTTACTGATCATATGTCAGACACCAATATCAAATGACACTATTTCCCCCACGAACCCTTGAAATCCTCAGTATGCCTAACTCAATACTCAATCCTTTTTCTCAAACATCAATTATGATACCATTCCGTCAGGATCCCCTCCCTCCAAGGATACACCTCAAGAGCTAGTAATGAAGAAAGGTTGATAGTGACCCCCCAAAGACATGCTTCCAATAGGCCCCAGGATGGATACATGTACTAAGGGTAGGTAAATCTCACAATATGAGGTGAATTAACCTTCATAAGGAAACAATATTGGGTTATATGATGGATAATCTAAAAAACAACTCCATCATAGATATGAATGAAATTAAAAAACCATGACACATGAATGAATAAATTAGAACTGGTAAAAATACAATACAACTCTAAAGTAATGTTCAAAAAAGAATGCTAAAATAGTGAATCAGAAGTTTTCCCAAATACCAATCTGGTAACACCCAGCATGGTCCATGTAATCCTCCTAAAAAACTAAAATCACTTTTATATACATAGGGTGAGCATAACATTAGACTCAACAAGGAAACCAAATTATCTCATGCACATGTGAGGGGAAAATATTAATTGTCTCATGGGAAAATATTAGAAGCAAATCGCACATAACAGGTATACAAACCATCCCAGCATTGCCATGGAATGCTCACCAAATAATGAATTTCATGTTGTGTAATATTAGTAAATCAGATCAATGATAGGGTCCACCAGACCAATTTCCCACTAATTAGCTACTCTCACACCCATATGGAATACGTGTTGATGCTCCCACTTCTTCAGAACATACAATTTCACTACCCGCCCATAGGCACCGAGGCCAAAAACATACCACATCCCACCCACATACACCTGGTCAACAGCCACATCAAATATGGAATCCCACCTTTTTATTACAAAACAATACATAAATTTTACAAATAGAGGATATTTCTAACATTAGTGTCCTGGATATAAGGTAAACAATACATGAAAACATAAAAAATATTATATTCCACAAGAAATTTTTCACCAAGGTTCATCCTAAGTACATTTATTGAATCTCATAACCAAGGGAAATATATCAAAGGAAGGGGTAATCAGAAGGCCCTGTAAGGGAAATCAAGTGAAATATTTTACATGTGAACTTGAGAAATATGAACAAGAAAATGAGGAATATCAAAAAAGAATTTATAATTTAGATAGTTAAAAACGAATGAATGTCATAAATGGAATTATAATAATATCTTTATTCGTGACAAGAAAATGTGGATACAACAGTTAATTAAGATTTTCATAAGCATATCACCGTGTTCCAACCCCAACGTGTCATAAAAATTACTGAGTTTATTCACCAAGGTATCATAAAACATGTCATCTCAAGACATTAATTTCATTACCAAATGAATTGATGTGTTGCCAGGGAACACCTTTAATTTTCATTAATTTTAATTCTATCAATATATATCATAATCAAATACTTCATAAATAACCCATAGAGAATAAATGAAATGGGTTTCATATAAAAAACATGGAATGTGTAAAAACAATTATTAAAAATAAGACCATTTTTTCAATTATAACCCTAAGGAATGGAATGCTGGTTTTATGTCTATCAATTATAGAATTAAATAAATAATTTTTATTCCTTGATTAATACACCTTAATATGAAAGAGGTTTTGGTATTAACATAATGGTAATAAATGAATTTCTTGAGAAAAAGAGAAAGATTTAGAGACGAAAATTATCTAGCATAATGGGTTAGAAACATATATTTATAAAACACTAAAAATAGAAGTTATACGGGTGAAAAATTAATATAAACTCAGAATACAGTAAAGGTACCTAATGTAATGTATATAAGAACGTGGTAGGGATATATGAAATACAAACCACCAATATAAAGAACTTAAAATGAAATGAGAGGTTTGGAATTCCTTTAACTTGGAGAGTAAGTTCTAAAACTCGATGATTCAGACCTAGGGGGACTAAAGGAACATTTAGAGGACACCTTGCGAGTTAATAGTATCCTAACATCATGGAGAATGATTTTTTAATAAATTGTGAATAATTGATGTGTGGGTATTAATTTCAAAAGGGGGGAAGTTCTATTTAATTTCCTTGGACACCTCATTAGTTAAATTTGTAGAACCATGGGTCTGTCCATGGTATTGGCCACGTGGGTCACCACATGTCATATTTTGTTACTCAAGAGTTGAATAAATTTATTAAATCATGATTAAATCATTAATGATTTCATTAGACATAATGAAAACTCAAAACTATATTTTTTCTACTCACAAAAAAACAAAACATTTTACAAAAATCTTATAAATTCACATTAACCAAATATAGATGTTCGGAATTCAAATATGAAATTTATTAAACTTAATAAATCTAGACATATGAGAAATTTAATTTTTAACTTTAGAAATACAGGATTATTAAAAATAACAGTGCAGAAAATATTCATAGTGACATGCATTATAAAATTATTAACACATGGAAGAAATAAATTTATTTTATCACTTGTAATTAAAAAGGAGTGATGTATAACACCATTTAATCAAAATAAACATTGTTAATATATCCATATTTTCATATTACAATTTATATATTCTTGAAAAGTAAAATATTTTCGCGAAAAATCATTATATAAAATTTCATCTCAATTTTTAAGAAAAACTATTCTTAAACTATAATTGATGAAATGAAATTTTTATTTAAACAAAGGGATTACCTTATAAGTATATGTGGAACTGACATATAACCCCATAAAACACCCACATATGACCTAAGAGTAATCTGTGTGATTGTGAATGACTATAAGGGGGGATCAGATAACATATCCCAAGTGGTAATATCAACTAACATTAACTTCTCCCTTAGGAGAATTCATTCAAGCATAACATATTGAAACTCAGATTGGTATAATTCCTCAATGAAGCCTTGTGATGCTACCTCCATCACATGATTTATAAAATGGGCTTTGTATGGCCCAAGTCTGCTGGATGAGGCCATCATCTCTTATTTATAAATTAATTATCCACTATAATTTCTATTTATAAACTATAATTATATCATTTATTATTTTTTGAAATGTAAATTGTATAAATAGTATTATTAAACAACAGTCAAAAATGGATTGCCACATATCATTAATATATATATATATATATATTTATTGATTATGACATAGTAAGACATACATTTTAAGGAAATAAATATTATTCAAATGATTGGCTCATTCATTATTCCTCCTAATGAAATTTCATCCACAAAATTTCAACTCACACGCTCAGAAGAAAAATGGTGTGCCAACATATGCCTCATATCCACCTCTGGTTTCCACAATGATTCTTATTATTTTTGGTTCTTCTAAAAACATTAACACGGTAGGTAGTATTATTTCCTAGAACCTTGTCTCTTTGATCCATGATCTCTACTGGCTGCTCCACATAATAGAGGTGATGTTCCAGTTTAATCGCCTATGGATTTAGTACATGTGAAGGGTATGGAATGTACTTACTCAGTAGGGATACATGGTATACGTTATGAACATTATCTAGATTTTGTGGAAGTGAATGCTGATAAGACATTGCTTCTACGTGGTAAAGGATTTCATAGGGGAGAATATTCCTGGAGATGAGCCTCCCTTTCTTTCCAAACCACATGAATAAATTCCTTATAGAAATTCGAAGGAATAAATTTTCACCAACATAAAAATCCAAGTCCCTTAAATGGATATTGGCATAAACCTTCTGCCAACAATAATAAGACTTAATGTATTTCTAGATAAAATGAATCTTTTTTGTCACCTCTTACACTCGATCAGGCCCAAGAATCTTTCTCTCACCAACTTTATCCCAATAAGTTGCTCTAAATATCTTCCCTTATAAAGAAAAATGTGGTTCCATTTGAATGTTGTTGGGGAATTTTTTTTGTTGTACGATAACTCAACTAATGGGCTATGTTTATCCAATCCACAATTAAATTCTATTGAGCATGTTATCAGCATGTCATCAACTGTCTGAATAGAATTTTTAGATTGGCCATCAAGTTGGGGGAGATATAGAATATTGGAATTCAATGCAATACACATATAATATCGAAGACTTATCTAGAATTTTAATGTTAACTATGGATCCTAATCAGATATGATTGAAAGTGGAACTCCATGTTACCTTACCAATTCATTCACGTAAATCCTGGAATGTTGATCAAGAGAGATATATTCGCAAATAGAGATAAAATGTGTAATCTTGGTGAGAGAGTCCACTATACCCCATATTACAATGATTATTTTAAATGTTCTTGAGAGACCAGTGATAATGTACATAGTTATATTTTCCCACTTCCATGCGGGTATAGGTAGTGTTTTTAATACACCTTCTGGTTGTCATCACTCTCCCATCACATGTTGACAAAACATGCGCCTTGTAGTGTAGACAACAGTCTCCCTTTTCATATTATCCAATCAATAATGATGAAGAATATACCTATATTTTTTTTTCTTCTAGGATGTTGAGAGAATGTATAATTTTGATCTTTATCCATCAGCTCCTTCTTTATTTGTAGAATTCATGGAACACGTAGTCTTGTATGAAATTTTAGTACACCTTATTGATCTATATTGAACTCTGGAAGCTTACCATCTTTCACATCATCAAACATCATCTATAAAAATGAACTTACTTTTTATCTTTCAGGATATTCACTAGTAATAATGAATGGGAAATAATTTGATATAGTGTTGATGATGTCCCTTACCTTACAATTCCAATGTCCATTTTCACTAGGTCTTTGATCAAGGGATGTCCTTGAATCCTCATCATTTCTAGAACAATATGGTATTTCCTACATAATGCATAAGGACCATTGTTTTATTTTTATTGATGATAATGAATTGAACAATCAATGTTTTATAAAGTTCCTCATGTTCATTTCCTATTGGGTGAAAATGTACTTCAAATTTTTATGGTTTGTATATATATTACAATTATCCCCATAATGATAGTGCCACTATATCTTCATATTAAAAACAACCAAAACTATCACAAGATCATTCATAGGATAATTCTACTCATATGTCTTTTCTGTTGAGATGCATAAGGAATTACCTTGTAATTTTTCATTAGGACGGACCTAGGCCCTTTTAGAGATTCATCATGAACATAAAAATTCAATCTCCAATTGAGGGAAGAATTAACATGGGTGAGTAACCAATATGTTCTTCAACTCTTGGAAACATTCATCACACTCCTTTGCTGAGATGAACATGAACCATTTTTTAGTTAACTTTTCTATTGGATTAGAAATTTATGAAAAAAATTTCATTTACCTCATATAATATCATGATAATATATGGAAACTATTTATATTAGTTAATATTGTATGATAAGGCCACTTCTCTTTATGTTTTTTCATTGTAGGGTCAATTTAGATGCCTTCATTAGTTATAATGTTCCCTAAGAATGGAACATGTAGTAACAAAAACTCACACATTCTAAGCATTCCAAATTACCTCTCCTTCCTCAATTTTTGTAATAAAACCATTTAATGATATTCATGATCCTGTCAAATTTTGGAAAATATCATAATATAATAAAAAAACAAACATAGAGTTATTGTGGTAGTATTTAAAGACTCTATTCATCATATCCATAAAAACAGCTAGTGCACAAGTCAATCTAGTGGGCATAACAACAAACTCATAATTCAAATATCCTGACGGGAATGGGGTATTTAGAATATCTTCATTCTTCACCCTCAACTGATTATAACTAGATAAGAGAAAACTAATGGAGAGGAACTGATCCCCATGAATCTTGTTAGATAAATGATCAATTGCTATAATAGGGATCTTTTTCCTTACTGTGGTCACATTTTGTTCTTTGTAATCAATGCAAAACTACATTGATCCATCCTTATTATTCACAAATTGAATAGGTGGTACCAATAGAGAAAAACCTGCCTAGATAAAACTCTTCACCCAATGAACCTTGAGTTTCTTATTTACTTCCTCTAACTCCACATTCCCCATTCTATATGGGGGTTTTTTAAATTAGATTGAAAGCAAGAGTGATTTTGATGGAGAATTATACCTCTCTTTCTGGGAAAGGTCTAGGTAACTCCTCAAGAAATACATCAATATATTCCTGAATGATGTGTATATTCTCCATCCATATACTTATCTTTCCTTATGCTTATTCACCAATCAACTCTATTAATAAGGCTATAGGAAGTAATTCTAGACAAATATGACGTTGAGATATCTCTCCCTAGAAGAACACATTAGGAACTCAGTTTAGGATTATTGAGATTACCTTTTTTATAAATTTTATCATAGCATTATAATTAGAGAGAAATTATATCCCTAGCATAATGTCTAATTCAAGCAGAGAAATAAAAGCATTATTTTTTTAATGATTGTTCTCGCTATATTAAATACTTGGGTTTCTAAACACTTTTGATGCTTGGATAATCCCTCATGCTGTCTTGACTAATAAAATTAATTTATTAGTTCAGAAATGATTCTATATTCTTGGTAAACAAGAAAAAAATAAAGGTATTCATAGAACCAATATCAAATAGAGTGCTTTCTTGCATTAAGAGAACAACAAGTGTACCTTCCACGACATCCTTTGGAGCATCAAATTTAGTCGTCATGACAGAAAAAAACACTACCTTTCCCCCTTGGCCTATCATGAGACAAATAGTGATTCCCCTCCACTTCCCTCGGATACCAATAGTTATTGAAAAATTTCCCAAACTTCCCACACATGAATCCTTGGATATCAGAATGGGCCTTCACCATATTCCCTTTATTGGTAGTTTTGGGAAGTTGAGGCTTCACCTCACTATGACAATTATGAGCGATATGGTCATTTCGTTCTCACATGAACACTTCCCTCTCCTGAGCTGGTAGTTCCCCAAATTCTTCTCCCCGTATTTATTACACATGGGAATTTGCACAAGCTTTAGACCCCTTCCCTAATAAAATCTCCTCCCAATGCTTCGCTCCATTTATCACTAATTTTCATTGTATTTATTGGACCATTGTGCCGCACTAAACTCTAGTTCTACATTCATAGTAATTCGTAAGACCTCCACCTATTTTTCATAGTCTCGGTTGGCTAGAATAATCTATAGATGAGGTATTATTCCACCAATGAATGTATCAATAATACAATTACAATACATGAAAAAAATAATGGTGTAATGTGAAATCCTGGTGAAGTTCATTTTGAAGCATCCCACATATTCATTCATCTTCTTCTTCAGCTCAAAAAATTCCATCTCCATTCTCGTTCTAATCAAATGTGGGAAATACCTATTCAAGAGGATCCCTCTGAACTATTCCCAATCCATTGATTCAATCAGTCCTCTTTTCTTCATTTTTTTAATCAGTGCCAACTAATGATCTGGTTCTCCCTCTATGAGATAAATAACCAGGGAGACTTTCTCATGTTCAGAAACATGAAGTACAGAAAAGTTATTTTCTATAGAGCTTATCCACTATTATGAAATAAATGGGACAGTATATCCACTGAACATTGGTTGTCGTTAATGAATTATAGACTCAACTGAATATTTTTCCCTTCTTGTTGAAATGTTTCTCTTTTCATAACTCATGTTATTTCCCATAACCTTAGTCATTTTATTCATCATTCTCATGAAAGTATCCATTCCAGTATCCATCAGAGGACCTTAAGATAATGGTCTATTATGGTTATCATTTACCTGATTCCTTATGCTTCCCAACAAATTATAAAATAAGAAAATCTTAGTGAAAACCTTGTTTTATATAGTAATATTATTACACTAAATTTTTTTTGTGTTTTAAAAAATTATTCATAAACAGGTCATTCATTATCAAAAATTATATTTTCTATAAACCCTTCACAATGGTTTATAAAAAGATTACGATTAACCAAACATATCCCCAAAAAGTGTCAATCTAGTAGTGCAGAAAGGCACATTATAATGCATTAGATCATGTTGATGTCTTTATCAAAGTGATTTTTTATGTTTTTAACCCTAGATACATCTATGGCAGAGCCACATCCACTTGTCTATATCTAGACTAAGAATTATTTATTCAGAAACCACTTACTTAATATTTTACCAAAATACCAAGAAGTTTTACAATATTTAATCATTTATATAAGGTTATTCGAAATGTTTACATATCCTAATTTCCATTAATAACTAAAATATCCATTAATAAAAACTAATGATTCTCATCTTTTTACTACATAACATTACATGACATTTTAAAAACATATGATATTTTAAAGTTTATTGTCCTAGAAATAAGGTACATAATAAATGAAAACATAAAACATTCATTGATTCCACATGAAATGAATATTCATGTATAAAAATATATGCATTTATTGCATCTCATAACCTCTGGACATACATCAAGGGAAAGGGTGAGCAAAAGGCCCAGTATGGGTAACCAAGTGAAACAATTTACATGTCATCTTGAGAAATATCAATTAAAAAAATGACGAATATCATAAAGACGTGATAGAGAGGAAAATAATAACAATAATATCTTTAATAAAAACATTAAAAATGTTCCTAAAACATATAATTTAGATATTCATAATCATATCACAATGGTACATCCCCTAGGTGTCATAAAGATTACCAAAGTTATTCACCAAGGTATCATAAAACATGTCATATAAATATATTAATTTATTTACACAATTATTTGGAGAAATATTTCAGAGAACCCTTAAAATTCCTTTACTATCATGTGTTCTATAGAGATCACAATCAATTATTTCATAAATTACCCCTATAGAATAAATGAAATGGGTTTCATCTCAAAATCCTTGAATTTTAATATGTTATTAAAAACATGATAGTTATGTCATTAAAAACCCACATAATGGGAATGAGGGGTTTGTGTATGTAAATTCAAGAAATAAAAAAATTCTTTTTTATGTCTTCATTAATACACCAAAAAATTAATGATTTTTGGGTATTCACATAATGAAAATAAAATAATTTCATGAGAAAAAGATAGAGATTTTGATATGAGGATTCTGCAGTGTAACAGGTTTGAAACATTATTTTGTAAAACATTAAAAAAATAGGTGATAAGGATTAAAAATAAATACAATACTCATAATAAAATATAGTTAAGGAATAAAATTTAAATAGTAACATGGTATTGAAATATTAAATACATCCAACATAAAAGACAACTTAAAAGGAAAAAACGAAGTTGGGAATTCCCTTACCACGAAGAGTAACTTTTGAAACACCAAGATTGAAACCTTGGGGTATTAAGGGAACCTATATAAGAGTCCTTGGGAAGTAATACTTTCAACAAATTGTGGAAAATGGTTTTTTAATTAATTGAAATGAAGAAATGGTTTGGTATTTATTACAAAATAGATGATGTTTTTTATTAATTTCCTTGGACACCTCCGTAGTGGTATTTACAAAATCATGGTATTTCCCATGGTATTGGGCACTTGAGAAAACTAATATCATATTTTATTTCTCAATAGTCATCGAGAATTATTAAGTCACTATTACACAATTAATTATGTCATTAAAGATACCGAATACTAAAAAATATAATTTGATTATTCACCAAAAAACAAAACATTTTACAAAAATATCATAAATTAACTATAACCGAATATCACATTTATAAATTCAAAAATGACATTTATTTTAAATTAATAAATCTAAAAATAAGTTTAATTTAATATATTATAATTAAAATAATTTATTATTAAAAATAATAGTTGATGTAAAACGCAAAGTGAAATTCATAATAAACATTTCGACACTTGAGAAAAATAAAATTATTGAACCATTTTTAATTAAAAAATAGTTTTTTATTAGACTATTTAATTATAATAAAAAATTAATAGTAAAACATTATTTTAATATGATAATTTATATCTTAAAGAAAATTTCAATTTTTTCCCGAAAATTTATGTTACCAAAATCCATCTCAATTTTAAAGAAAAACTGTTTTTAACATTGAAATGATTGAATAAAAATTTTATTAAAACAATGGGACTATACTTCTAGTAAATAGGGCCTTCACACACATCCCCTTAAAACTCCCACATACGACCTAAGGGTAATGTGTGTGATGGTTATTGATTATTGGGACTGCTCAGATAACATCACCTAAGTGGTAATCTCAAGTAAATTGAACTTATAATATAAGTGATTTCATTCCTTCTTAACATGTGGAAGCTCAGCTTAGGCTTGGTCAAGGGAAAATCTAAGTGATGATTCCTCCTTCCAAAGCTCCAAAAAATGGACTTTGTATGGTCTGAATCAACTGGATGAAGCCATCGACTATTTATTCAACATTAATTATCCATTATCATTTCTTTTTATAATTAATAATTTTATCTTTTATTATACTTTACAGATGTCATATTAACTAATTGAGAAAACATGATGATAACATTTCATTTATACATATATATTTTTATTGATTATGATATAGTAATATATACATTTTTAGGAAACAAAATAGTATTCGAATGTTTGGGTCGTTGCATCCCATCCCTTCATAGACACATGGGCCACAACCACTTCACATCCATCCCACAGACACATAGGCCAAAAACACACCTCATTTATAAGACACTTGCGAAAGAACAACACATTTCATCCAAAAGAAACATGGAAATTTAAAACTAGATCTAATCCCTAATACACCTTGGAAATTAAAACTCTCCCACATAGACATGGTCCTCGCCCCTCACCACAACATTCCTGAAGAATCTTAGGCTATTTCTACATAGAAGATGGAGAAAACAAGTGTAGGTGACCATCCATCCATCCTACCATAGAGATGATTGGGAAAGACACCCTCCCAGATGATGACAGTGGTGTTCCACACATAGTGATCAACTAGGGTGGGGTGATTATAGAAATATAAAGGAAAATTCAAGTATATAAATATATGATACCAAACACTCAATCAAAACCTATGAGACTCTAGGAATAAATCAATGCATGAGACTACCACCTTTGATGCTACCTATAAATTCATAACATCAGACAACACACCACAACCACTTTTCAGTTTCCAACAAATTTAATTTTACCACCCCTTTACTATTATTATTTATTATTAACCACATTTAACAACACAACCCATCATTTATTTATCCATTGACCATTTCCATTCTGTTAACCAATCCAACCCAAGTAATTCCACACATTATTAATCAGTTATTCATTCATTCCACCACTACACAAGAAAACACTAACAAACTATAACACCCGAGACTTTTATGTTATATAAATCATCAAAGAAATATTTTTCTACACACAACACTTGCTTGGATTGCTTTATACTAAATCGCAACCTTCCTCGATAGCTTACGTCTTACGCAATACCGAGTTTCACTAAAAAATGATATGCTAATAAAATATTATTAAAACTAGCCATTATGAATAGTAATAACCACTTTTTGACATTTTATAAAACTTATTTTTCAAAATGGGCTTCATTTTTAGATTCATAATATCAAAATTATCCTAGGGTGAAATTTTGGTATTTTTCTGAAAACTTTAAATTTTTGATGAATAGTGAAACCACTAAGTGGTAGTTAAAAAACTGAATTTTTTATAAAACGTAATTTTACCGCTTCTGTGAGTGGAATTTCAAAAATCCGAGAGACACAGTTGATGTCAGTAAGTAAAATGTTGTTCAATGAGATGAATATAATTTTTTGGTGAATAGTAACTTTTTACTTTTTTACCACGGTTAAAAGTAAATAGGGTAATTAAGGGTAAAAATGATATTATTATTATCCTAATACATGTACTAATTCTATTGGACAAGTTTAATTCGACCAGAAACAACCATAGAAATAAAATATGACCATTCAGGCCCACATGGATTAGATTATGACATTTATTATTAATTTATTTAAAGAAGGGTTAAAATACTTAAAATCAAAGTTTAATAAGTAAATCATTTTTAATATGGTGTTATACATAAGATAAATTCAACAATAAATATTCATTAGAAAGATAAAATGATTTCCTACAAAATGGTATTTTATTTGTAATTTTTAGACATTAAATAATTTAATTTATTTATAACACATAGATGATGTAGTAATTATCTTATTAATGAAATATTGACATAATTGATGTCATAAACAACAAAATAAATGTAATTTGAAACTTTTAATGAAT
The DNA here is from genome assembly GCA_963277665.1 of Viscum album. Taxonomy (NCBI): domain Eukaryota; kingdom Viridiplantae; phylum Streptophyta; class Magnoliopsida; order Santalales; family Viscaceae; genus Viscum; species Viscum album. The sequence goes on along the minus strand of OY728120.1, from coordinate 19,626,955 downwards.
TCCACTAATTTTCTATATTAATATGACATGTTATTATTTATTTAATTAACGTTTTTTGAACTAATAATTCTATTATGATTTTCACAAAAATTAATTACTACATAGTGTCAAAATTGACATAAAATAGTTTTTAAAACAAATATTATATTAGTAATTGTTATTTTATTCCTAAAAATCTAAGGTTCTCCCAAATGTCTTAGATAAGGTTATATATATTAATAATAAACAATTTGTTGTTCATTTTGCTGCTTATAGTAATTTTATTAACCTTATAGTATAAGAACACAAGAAGACACGAGAAAAGTTAAATTATTTAACATAATGTTAAATCTAAATGATAAGGTTAAAATATGACCCATCCCCACCTTAGCTTCGAAATAAATCTATTTGGAGCTATTTAAAACCGAACTTGACTTTATAATAAAATAATATTTTTAGTTTTTCCAAAGGATCCCCTCTCCTCCCTTATAAAATGGCACCTCCTCCCCCTCTTCCTCACACCACATTGAGCCTTCATGCTCGTCCAACCCCTGGAAATTTCTTCTCTCCACTTCCCTAGAAACATCCTATAGGTTTTGGTCTTCTTCAAAGACATATTTTAGTGCCCTAAAAGGAGGTCTCAAAGAAGCACTTGAAAGAAGAGGTAATGTCTGTTACCGATTCTTTCATCATTATTTCTTCTTCGACTTATTCTTCTGTAGTTGTTTAATTATGAAGTAATAACATCAGTATCACTCATATACTGATATGTTATCATAAGTATGAATAAACCCTATTTCACCATCTATCCATCCTATGGAAAAAGAAATCAACGTGCGTGCGTACGTACGGAATACTGTCTCCACGCCGTTGTGTAATCTATTTTCCACCACCACCTTACTTGGATGGGTATAATGGTGTAAATAATGACTATATATGACTATTATAAAGTGATACTGATTCTGAAATAGTATACATAGACTCCAATACAATTCCACGATCATAGGAATGATATCATCACTCGTGCGTACGTACGGAATACCGTCTCCACGATGTGATGTGACTCATTCTACATTATCTTCATTTAATAGTGATTATATAGATGCATTTAATGAATAAATGTGATATATATTACACTAATACCATTATGGAAATGAGTTATCTATAACCTAAAGAGAAGAATAAGAATTTATTCGACAAAACACGCATAAGAACAAAAAAGTTATAAACACCCGAATAACAAGTAGCAATGAAATATTACTACTATGAAGCTAAGAATATGACCAAATATGATATCATAAAAATATGTATGATTCTGGAATAAGTCAATAACATTATTTAAATCATTATACAGGATGTTGGACACGTACAAAGCATATCGGACCTAAGGTAAGGGAAATATCACAATCTCATTTTTATCCGAGATTGTTTATACTTTAGTATTTACTAGGGTGTATTTTATCATCCACATCAATGTTTCCTCAATATGTAATATTATTTCCATCCACCTACAATTGTTTAAATCCAATTTTACCCTTCGGTGAGTTTTTAGTAAAAGATATTAAAGGAATCGTTTGTCGTTTTTCGTACGCGGTACTTTTTGAATTTTCCGACAAAAGTACGAAGAATGTTTTTTTAACTTATACGGCCTGAATGGATTTTTAAAACATTATATCCAAGAAGGTTCCTTTAAAAGTTTTCATGATTATTTCTAATCAACTTCTTTTAGTTTAAAATTGTATGACATGTTAAGAAAGGAAAATGTTATTGAAGTAGAAAGGATATTTTCCTCAAGAATGGAGTTCAAGTGTTTTATCAAAATTATTTTCCATCTAAGATAATATAGGGTTCTGATTTTATCCCTATCATTACATTGATTTTATTATGTTGTGATGGAATTATTTTTATGAATTCATTTATCTTATATGAATTGTTTTATGATGTCACGATGTTTAAAAATTCCATTTTTATTACATGGGTTATGCTATGATGTATGGTTTATGATTTTGTGGCACACATAAGAATGGAATCATTATGAGATGGGTGGGACCTATATCTCCCTCCAATGCTTTGGTTAAAGATTTTAAATCTCATGAGATAGATGTGGCTGGAATGGTAGGTTATACCGGTTTAGTGAAATAGGACTGAAAAGAGGAGTGAACTCAGTTCAGAAATGGACTTTGTCCACTAAAATTGTCTTGGAAATGAGTCTTGATTAATACGAAATGATTCTCTATGATTATGTTTGTATTCCATAAAGTTTCATGTTTTAAGTTATGATTATTGGGATTACATGTCACTGCTATGATTTATCCCATGTTACGAAATTATGATGTCTTTTTCAGGTTATGATTTCCAAAAGTTATGTGCTTATGTATATGATGTGATTGATATTTCTTTTGTTTACCCTTAATGAGAATTTGAGCTCACCCTTTTGTATGTTTTATTTCCGCAGGTCAGGAAGAAAGTTATTAAGTAGAATATTCCAAAAAAGGACTCTAGATATGATGAAATAAATTGGAGGCAAAGTAGATGCTTTATGAACCAGTTGTTTATGTTTCCCAGTTTCTAAAGACACTATACCTATATGGTTCTTTCCTGGTTTTGTTATATGTTGTAATAAGTGTGCTCCATGTCTGATGTAATAACAATGTATGTAAAGTATGGGTCTTATAGTTGGTATCAGAGGAAAGTTATAGTCAACCTTTGGAAACTAGGATGTGAAAGCCTTATTAAGAATCATAAGGATAAGTCTAAGCATAGAACACAATCTTAGTGTTTTAGAAATGGCCATGAATAACCTAGGATAAGACCTTAAGTGTGAAATTTTATTCTTGATTATGTCGTTTTTCTATTATAATTAGTGTTTCTCACACTATTCTTCTTGGTTTTAGTCAATGGCTGGAACCCGAAGGAACTGTGTTAATGCGGAATGCGACAGGTAATGCAATGATTATCCCCCTGAGCAACCAAACGTTATCGGAGCTAGAATGAAAAATATTGTAGCCATGCTCACACAACTGTCTCAAGCTATGAATCATGCAGGACTTCCAAACGAGCAAAGGAAGGGGCAACATTCTGTTGAATCCTTCATGAGGCAGCTTCCACCTTCATTCAGCGGGTCTACTGATCCATTAGTTGCTGAAAAATGGATTAGTACTACTAAAAAGATATTTTCAGTTCTTCAATGTTCTGAGCATGATAATGTCATCTTAGCAGTGTATCGTTTGGAGTGTGATGCTGATAAATGGTGGAATCTTATTAAGAATATGAGGCAAAGGGATGAAATTGAGTCCATGGAATGGGACGAGATCAAGAACTTAATTTTCAAAAATTACTTCCCTCGTATTCTCCGAACAAAGATGGAGGAAAGGTTTATTGAACTGAAGAAAAAGGATGATGAATCTATTGGTACCTATGAAGAAAATTTTACAATACATGCAAGGTACGCTTCTGGTATTATTATCCAACCTGAGAGTAAGATCGATTGATTCTTTAGTGGCTTAAAACCATGTCTTCAAAAGGCCTTAGACATAAAGGAGTTCAATATCTACGAGGAAATCTTTCGATGTGCTCTCAATGTTGAGATGGAGATTGGAGTAACCCATCAGTCATATGGGTTTCATAAGAAGAGGAAAATGGAATTCAAAGGAAAATATAAAGAGAACACTGAAAGGAAGATGAGCTTTCCCTTATGCTCAAAGTGTGGAAACAAACATGGAGGGATTTGTCTTAAAGGGACAAGTAAATGTTTCAAATGTGGAAAGGAAGGTCATCGGGAATTTGAATGTCGCGATGATGGGAAGAAGATGTCTAATGATGCAAACAATGGAAGGGATGCACAGAATGAACCTAATACACTTCAATGTTTCAAGTGCAAGGAGATGGGAAATTATGCCAATAAATGCCCTAATCCAAGGTAGTATGATGATGGTCGTCGTCAATGAACTCTTAAGGCTAAAGACAAAGGAAAGTCACATGCAATTTTTATCAGCGATGTGGAGTACGATAACGATGTGGTGAAAGGTACACATACCAACCACTCTAAAGTAGCAAATGTTTTATTTGATTCTGGATCCACCCACTTCTTTATTTTTGAAGAGTTTTCTAAGGGTATCACCGTATTAACTCAAGAATTAGATGTTGTGTTGGTTGTGACAACACCTAATGGCACAACAGTCGCATCAAAAGTTTATAATTCTTCTCCGAATGAAGTCTGTGGGGAAGTTCTTCCTACAAATCTTGTGATCCTTCCTATAGTGGAATTTGATGTGATTCTTGGCATGGATTGGCTTTCTCTACATGGAGCTCATATCAATTGCCAAAGAAGGGAAGTCACATTTCATATTCCAGTTCAATCTATGATCGTCTATCGATGCAAGGATGAACATAACCTTCCAGTGGAAATTTCTTCCATTTTATGGGTATTGATTCCACTAAATGAAAGTTATTTATCTCAAATAGTTGGTGAGAAACTCAGGATTAAGAATATTACCATTGTACGGGAGTTTGATGATGTCTTTCCGGAGGAATTTCTATGTCTTCCACCGAATCGTGATGTTGAGTTTTCAATAGAACTTGTACCGGGTGCTTTGCCTATTTCAAATACACCTTATAGAATGGCCCCAATTGTGTTGCAGGAATTGAAGAAGAAACTCCAAGAGAATCTTGATAAGGGGTTCATACGCCCTAGTGCATCACCTTGGGGAGTACCTGTTCTTTTTGTTAAGAAGAATGATGGATCAATGAGACTCTGCATTGATTATCGAGAACTTAACAAGATCACTATCAAGAACAAATATCCTCTCCTGCGCATTGATGACCTATTTGACTAACTACATGGAGCTCAATACTTTTCCAAGATTGATCATCGTTTAGGGTATCGTCAATTAAGGGTCAAAAGGGAGGATATACTAAAGGCGAATTTCTGTACAAGGTATGGACACTATTAATTTATAGTGATACCATTTGGTCTTAATAATGCCCCTGCTATCTTCATGGATCTAATGAATAGAGTCTTTAGAGACTATCTTGATCAGTTTGTGGTAGTCTTTATAGATGATATTCTTTTCTATTCGAAGAGAAAGGAAGAACATGAAGATCACTTGAGAATTATATTGAAGACCATGAGAAAGGAGAAGCTTTATGCCAAATTTACCAAGTGTGAATTTTGGCTTCAAAAAGATGCATTTTTGGGTCACATAATCACAAAAGAGTGGATATCTGTGGATCCAGCTAAAACAAAGGTTATCGAAAGATGGTCGAGACCAACAACAGTAACCAAGATCCGAAGTTTTCTTGGTTTGGCTGGATATTATCGATGTTCTGTGAATGATTTTTCATGATAATCTAATCCACTCACCATGTTGACTTGGAAAGGAGTTAGGTTTGTTTGGATGGAGGAATGTGAAGATAATTTCAAGGAGTTGAAAAGAAGGTTATCCAGTGCACCTATGCTCACACTACCTAGTAGTGGAGAAAGGTTTGTGATCTACAGCGATGCATCCAAGAAGGGATTGGGGTGTGTTCTTATGCAAAATGATATGGTGATAGCTTATGCCTCACGACAGTTGAAAATACATGAGCAAAATTACCCAACTCATGATTTGGAGTTAGCTACGGTAATCATTGCATTAAAGATTTGGAGGCCTTACCTTTATGGTGAAACATGTGATATTTATACTGATCATAAAAGTTTAAAGTATATTTTCACACAAAAGCAGCTGAATATGCGCCAAAGAAGATGGTTGGAGCAAATTAAGGATTACGTCTGCTCAATCCACTACCACCCTGGCAAAGAAAACAAGGTGGCAGATGCATTAAGTCGACAAGACCATGATATTTTATCCATGATGAGGATCATAAAAGATCAAATATTTATAGATTTACAAAGGATGGATCTTGGAATTATAATGAATGGGGAAAATCGTATTTTTCTCAAATGAATGTTCAACCTTCTATACATGTGAAGATTAAAGAGGCATAGAAATAAGATGTTGAGTTACAAAAGTATGTGAGAAATGTTCCTGAATTCAACCTTGATTATGATGGGATAATAAAGTTCAGGAATTGGGTTTGCGTTCCTCCCGTCCCCGAATTAAAGAAGGAGCTGTTGGATGAGGCTCATAGTTCTTCATTCTCTATTCATACTGGAAGTACGAAGATGTATAGAGACCTGAAAGAATACTTCTGCTGGGATGGAATGAAAAGAGATGTTGTTGAATATGTCTCTCGATGCTTGGTTTTTCAACAAGTTAAAGTTGAGAGACATAAGTCTAAGGGGATGTTACAACCATTACCCATACCCGAATGGAAATGGGAAAACATCAATATGGACTTTGTCACAGGACTTCCTAAAACATCCAAAGGCAATAATGCTATCTGGGTCATAGTTGATCATCTTACAAAGTATGTACACTTCATTTCTATTAGACAGGATTTCTCTCTGGATCAGCTTGCCAGGATATATGTAAAGGAAGTGGTAAGATTGCATGGATTACCACTTTTATTATATCTGATCGGGATCCGAGATTTACCTCGAAGTTCTGGCGATGTCTTCAGCATACTCTGGATACAGAGTTGAGTTTCAGCACTGCTTATCATCCTCAGACAGATGGTCAGTCTAAGAGAACAATTAAAACTCTATAAGATATGTTGAGAGCTTTCTATATGGATTTCAAAGGTGGTTGGGATCAACACCTACCTTTGGTGTAATTTTCTTATAATAATAGCTTTCACTACAGTATTCAGTTGGCTCCTTATGAAGCTCTCTATGGAAAGAAATGCAGGACTACAACTTGTTGGGATGAATTTGGGGAAAGAAACCTATTAGGACCCGATCTCATTGATGAAATGGCAAAAAAGGACAGATCTATTCAACAACAAATAAGAGCAGCTCAGAGTCGACAGAAAAGTTATGCCGACCACCGAAAAAAAGACCTACTGTTTGAAGTTGGTGATAAAGTGTTCTTACGAATATCTCCCAGGAAGAGGGTTATGAGATTTGGAAAGAAGGGGAAGTTGAACCCTAGATATATCTGTCCTTTAAAAATACTGGATCGTGTTGGGAAGGTATCTTACCGATTGGTGCTTCCACCGAATCTCTCTCAAGTTCACGATGTGTTCCATGTATCTCTCCGGAGAATGTACATACCTGATCCTTCACATGTACTCAGCTCAGAAGTTGTACCACTAGAGCAAGATCCTTCTTATGAAGAACAACTGCTAGAGATTCTGGATCGTAGTGAAAAATTCCTACGAAACAAGAAAACTCGATTGGTGAAAGTCTTATGGAGGAACCACTAATTAGAAGAAGCTACATGGGAGCTTGAGGATATGATGTGGGAGAGATATCCTCATCTGTTTGTTACAAAGTGACGAATTTTGAGGGCCAAAATTCATTTTACGGGGGGTAGATTGTAACACATGAGACTTTTATGTTATATAAATCATCAAAGGAATATTTTTCTACACACAACACTTGCTTGTCTTACTTTACACGAAATCGTAACCTTCCTCGATAGCTTGTGTCGTACACAATACCGAGTTTCACTAAACAATGATATGCTAAAAAAATATTATTAAAACTAGTCATTATGAAAAGTAATAAACACTTTTTGATGTTTTATAAAATTTATATTTCAAAATGGACTTCATTTTTAGATTCGGAATATTGAAATTATCCTCGGGTGAAATTGTTGTATTTTTCTGAAAACTTTCAATTTTTTATGAATAGTGAAACCACTAAGTGGTAGTTAAAAAACAGAATTTTTCATAAAACAGAATTTTACCGCTTCTGTGAGTGGAATTTCGAAAATCCTAGAGACACGGTTGATGTCAGTAAGCAAAATGCGGTTCAATGAGATGAAAATAATTTTTTGATGAATAGTAACTTTTTACTTTTTTACCACGGTTAAAAGTAAATCGGGTAATTAAGGGTAAAAATGATATTATTATTACCCTAACACATGTCCTAATTCTATTAGACAAGTTTAATTCGACCGAAAACAACCTTAGGAATAAAATATGACCATATAGGCCCACTTGTACTAGATTAGGACATTTATTATTTATTTATTTAAAAAAGGGTTAAAATAATTAAAATCAAAGTTTAATAAGTAAATAATTTTTAATATGGGGTTATACATAAGATAAATTCCACTATAAATATTCATTAGAAATATAAAACTATTTCATACATAATGGTATTTTATTTGTAATTTTTAGACATTAAATAATTTAATTTAGTTATGACACAAAGATGATTCAGTAATTATCTTATTAATGAAATATTGACATAATTGATGATATAAACACCAAAATAAATGTAATTTGAAACTTTTTATGAATTCCACTAATTTTCTAGATTAATATGACATGTTATTATTGATATAATTAACTTTTTTCTAACTAATCATTCTGTTATGATTTCCCCAAATATTAATTACTAAATAGTGTCAAAATTGACATAAAATAGTTTTTAAAACAAATATTATATTAGTAATTGTTATTTTATTCATAAAAATCTATGGTTCAGAAAAATGACTTATATAAGGATATATATATTAATAATAAAAAACTTCTTGTTCGTTTGGCTTCTTATATTATGTTTATTAACCTTATAGTATAAGAACACAAGAAGACACGGTAAAAGTAAAATTATTTTAACTTAATGTTAAATCTAAATGATAAGGTTAAAATAGGAACCAAAACATGTCTAAATTCTACTGGATGAGAGGATTTCGATCCATCCCCACCTTAGCTTCAAAATAAATCAATTTGGAGCTATTTAAAACCGAACTTGACTTTATAATAAAATAATATTTTTAATTTTTCCAAAGGAGCCCCTCTCCTCCCTTATAAAAGGGCACCTCCTCCCCCTCTTCCTAACACCAAATTGAGCCTTCAAGCTTGGACAACCCCTACCAATTTCTTCTCTACACTTCCCTAGAAACATCCTAGAGGTTCTGGTCTTCTTCAAAGACATATTTTAGTGCCCTAAAAGGAGGTCTCAAAGAAGCACTTCAAAGAAGAGGTAATGTCCGTTACCGATTCATTCATCTTTATTTATTCTTCCACTTCTTATTTAGTTGTTTCATTATTAAGAAATAACATCAGTATCGCTCATATACTGATATGTTATTATATGTATGAAACAACCCTATTTCACCATCTATCCATCCTACGGAAAAAGAAATCACGCGCGTGAGTACGTACGGAATACTGTCTCCACGGCGTGGTGTAATCTATTTTCCACCACCACCTTACTTGGATTGGTATAATGGTGTAAATAATGACTTTATATGACTATTATAAAGTTATACGGATTCTGAAATTGTATAAATAAACTCCAATACAATTCCACGATCATTGGAACAACATCATCACTCGTGCGTACGTACGGAATACCGTCTCCACGATGTGATGCGACTCGTTCTACAAGATATTCATTTAATAATGATTATATAAATGAATTTAATGAATTAATATGATATATATTACACTAATACCATTCTGGAAATGAGGTATCTATAACTTAAAGATAAGAATAAGAATTTATTCGACAAAACACGCATAAGAACAAAAAAGTTATAACCACCCGAATAACAAGTAGCAATGAAATATTACTACTAAGAAGCTATGAAAATGACCAAATATGATATAATAAAAATAATTATGATTCTGTAATAAGTCAATATCATTATTTAAATCATTATACAGGAGGTTTGGACACGTACAAAGCATATCGGACATAAGGTAAGGGAAATATCACAATCTCATTTTTATCCGAGATTGTTTATACATTAGTATTTACTGGGGTGTATTTTATCATCCACATCTATGTTTCCTCAATATGTAATATTATTTCCATCCACCTAAAATTGTTTAAATCCAATTTTACCATTTGGTGAGTTTTTAGTAAAAGATATGAAAGGAATATTTTGTTGTTTTTCGTACGAGGTACTTTTTGACTTTTCTGACAAAAGTACAAAAACTGTTTTTTTAACTTATACGGCATGAATGGATTTTTTAAACATTATTTCCAAGAAGGTTCATTTACAGGTTTTCAAGTTTATTTTTAATCAACTTCTTTTAGATTAAAATTGTATGACATGTTATGAAAGGAAAATGTTTTTGAAGTATACAGGATATTTTCCTCATGAATGGAGTTCAAGTGTTTTATCAAAATTATTTTTCATCTAAGATAATATAGGGTTCTGATTTTATCCCTATCATTACATTGATTTGATTATGTTGTGATGGAATTATTTTTATGAATTCGTTTATCTTATATTAATTGTTTTATGATGTCACGATGTTTAAGAATTCCATTTTTATTACATCGGTTATGCTATGATGTATGGTTTATGATTTTGTGGCACACATAAGAATGGTATCATTATGAGAAGGGTGGGACCTATATCTCCCTCCAATGCATTGGGTAAAGATTTTATATCTCATGAGATAGACATGGCTGGAACGGTAGGTTATACTGGTTTAGTGAAATAGGACTGAAACGAGGAGTGAACTCGGTTCATAAATGGACTTTGTCCACTAAGATAGTATTGGCAATGAGTCTTGACTAATATGAAATGATTCTATATGATTATGTGTGTATTCCACAATGTTTCATGTTTTATGTTATGATTATTGGTATTAAATTTCACTACTATGATTTATCCCATGTTAAGAAATTATGATCACTTTTGAAGTTTATGATTTCCAAAAGTTATGTGCTTGTGTATATGATGTGATTGATATTTCTATTCTTTACCCTTACTAAGCATTTGAGCTCACCCTTTTGTATGTTTTATTTCCCCAGGTCAGGATGAAGGTGATTAAGTAGAATATTCCAAAAAGGGACTCTAGATATAATGAAATAAATGGGAGGCAAAGTAGTTGCATTTTGAACCAGTTGTTTATGTTTCCTAGTTTCTAAAGACACTATACCTATACGGTCCTTTCCTGGTTTTGTTATATGATGTAATAAGTGTGCTTCAATTCTGAAGTAATAACAATGTATGTAATGTATGGGTCGTTATACAAACACACCACAAGAAACACCAAAACAATCAATTTATAATGTGAATATCCGGATAAATTAATGTTGCTCCACATTAAAGACACATTGTTCCTCATTATCCATATTTAACACATATTCATGGCTTGTCATATATCGATATCTAGATATGGGGAGAATATTTCTGCTTGTTATTAATTTAAAATAAACCATTCCAACCCAACTATCATTCTTCCAAATCATCATTCTTAGATCACATATCAACGAAACCAACCCCCAACACACAACACCATATGGTAACACATTACCACACAACCAATTCACATCCCTTTTATAAAATACTTCTCATCCATCCCACAATCAATCAATCTCTCAACCTGATATTCCATTACACAACCAAAACATTCCACACCATGAAAATGTTCTTGAAACCACACTACAACACAAAACAGAACAACCCCACACATCACCTCACTGCACATACAAAGGAAAAAATAATTCTATATTTAACAAGTCATACCCTATTTAAATCCACATTATATTTCAGGGGTTATCACAGAAACTATAAGATCCTAAAGCTTCCATTCAATAACTAAATATAAATGGTTATCCAATTTCATTTTTGGGTGATACGAAAAATATCTTAAATAAAGAAATAACCACATTTTATGTATCTAGCGTAATCAAAGAAAATAACAACAACTATAATATTAAAAGACCATTGAGCTAGAACAATCACAATATCAAAATAAAATAAAGGCTATAAAAACATGCAGATCAAACCCCTTATCCCTTCAATTAAAAATTAATCATTTTGATTATCTTTGAATAAGTCATTACTACCATGTTCAATGGATAAAAAATGTAACTCCCCCTCCACCTTGATACAAAATAAATAGAGGAAAGGGATATACTACCTCAAGGAATATTTCCAATTATTGTGCACAGTAGTGTATGGAAGTATTCTCATGAAAAACAACTGCACCACAACCATGGCCTATCAACCAAAACCCCCCCAAGGATCCGTCAAAATGCAACACAATGCATCTCCAAACAAAAGAAATTCCTCTATTGTGGATCCCCAAAATAATAATTTCTGAAATTAGGTGTGTAATCAAATATAAATCACTACATATCCTCCATGGATCGCCAATGAACATACACTAGGATCAACGTATCAAATAGGGTGGGAAATGGCTCAATGAACACTGTAGGGAGACTATTGATGTCCCAAAATGTGACAAGAAAGGAAAACATGGCATAATGAATAATGTTTTACCAAAAAATAATAATTTTAAAACTTCACATGACCGGGGTTTTACACTATATGTAATCACCTTTCACATCATGTAATACATGGGGCTCAGATTTCATTGAAAAAAACATCACCTATGCACTTTATTTTATTTTTTATAGCCCTAAAATATTACACACTATGAAAAATCTAATAAAATAAATAAAATAGAGTCTCATGTCATGTAATATAATTACACAGTGTGTAATCCCCCTATGCTAGACATTCACAATTAATCTTCTCCAAAATACCTCTGATCCACCTATAAACTCTTCCAAAGACCAAAAACTAGAGACTAATGGACCAAGAAGGCATGAAACATTAAATAATATTTTATACACATGTGTTAATAAATTGAAGCTACCTAAATGTATATATAAACAAACACACACTGAATATTTAATTTTTTGTAATGCAGGTGTAGATAATTTATAAATATTAGAAGTAGATAGAGGAAATGTTATATAATATGAATAATATAATATGTATACCAAAAAACATGTTAAGAGAATTGTGTGATGACAGATCTTGAGATAATCATACAATTCTTAAATTATGTTAAATGTATTTTTTTTGTATGTGGTTATATAAATTGTAATAATTGCATTTTATTTTCATTATTGGTAACATGTGAGTCATAGCACTCTATTTATATATGGATCGGTATGTCTACCTAATAGTGTTATATATTTCAAACCCCTAGACCCACACTCTTGAATATGAGTAACATTAATAAAAAGGAATTCGACAAGAGACGTTTGATAAGAGACATTTAAATTTGAAAGGAGATGGATGGGTGCTAAAATATGAGATAATAGTGACTTCAAGAGTTTACCCCTAGGATTTGGTAGTTTATTAAATACTGATAAAATAAACCATAAAAAGGGTTCAAGATCAATTCATTGTTATTTATTAATAAGTAATTAATATATTTGAAAACATTGGGGATCTGGTGTAAAAATATAACAATTTATTTAATTTTCTTTGGTAAACGTTTCACCATCAATATACCAAAATAGTTAGGTTATTTATATTTATCAATTCGTTATTTATAGTTAGTCACATGTAATAGTGAAAAATATACATGAAATTATGAATATAAATATATGTTTATATATGTATATATATATATATTATTAGATATAGTTACAAGTAATGTTAAATTATTAAATACATAATAAATAACTCAAACAAACATGTTATCATTCTAGAATGTTGACTAATATTGAGTTGACCATAAAATTCATGGTTAAAATTTCATGTTGTATTTTGTTTGTATCAAATTATATAATTTTTAATAATTGGATGATCTTGATATGGTCAACCAATGATTTATTGAAATTTCATGGCTCATTTTTTGTTATATGATTTTTTATAATTTCATGTTCTTTTCATCGTTGATGACTTATGTGTCACACCCCTCTCTAAGTATGTAAGGACCTATGTGTCCACATAATAATTTTTTTTATCCTAAAAACCTAGAAAACCACACTTTCATGTGAGATACATCGTAAAAAAGGGGATTCAAAAAGAATAGTAGTTGTTTGAAGCTATATTTGTAAACCATGCTTGAGAGTAGAGTGGTGGCTTCTGAAATCTGAGATAATAGAGGCACTTGGATTTCACGGTAGCGTTTAGTTGGTTTATCAAATAATGATATACCAGTCCATAGAAAATTTAAGAAGATTATGTCAACTATTAAATCATATCCAATTAAAATTTTAAAAATCTCATGCTATAATATTTAATATTTTCTAAATTTGTTTTCATACATATTCATTTCTATGAAAATTTATTGCAATATTGTGATATTTAATACCGATCCGGATTTTATCTATATTTTTCCTCCTCTATGAGTTTAATATAATTTTTATGGTGTGACATTAGTGATTTTATCAATAATATTAATTTTTTGGATAAATATTTGGGCGATTCAATTATTTTAATCAATTACAAATTCACATCATCGATATACTAAACATTTTTCGAACACTGAGTATCCTCTTGTTTATGATGAGGATTGGATGGTTGCATCATTTTTATTCAGGAATCAATACAGTAAATTTGCGATGGATATATATGTGCTGATTTATGAAATTATTGAGGTGACACATAATAATAATGAACCATGTTTTGTGAGCATTGCTGAATTAATTCCTTATTAACACTATCATTGTATGCCTCCTCATATTACTCCTATTATAGAAACAAATTAATAATAAGATGATTTTCATTTGAATGTAAATGTATGTGACATCCATATATATACACATGATTTACTGAATGATTGATTATATAATTAGGAAGTATCTATTGAGGCATCCAGAATTTATGTGGGTGGGGGTGATATGGGGAATGAACATATTGAGGATCCTATGATAGATGTGAATCCATCTGTTATTGGTAATCATTCTACACTATTGACTTCCTTAGTCGAAGGAATTTTTCATGAAAAATATTTTGATTGGGATTTGATTACATTAGATATATAATGTGTTGACAATATAGTGAATATATCTTCATCAACTGATAACACCATCTATTTTGGGAATGTGCTCAAAAGAAATTTTTCCATGAAAAATGTGATAATAAAATTCCAAAATAAGGATCATATTTTTTAGTTCATGATTTGAAGAAAGAAATATTACTCATTCTTAGGAAAAATAAAGGAAACAAATGTAAATTTTTATTGAGTTAAACAGAGTATAATTTTTTTTCTTTTTGGAAGAAAACTAAATTAGATAGCCCACACACTTGTGTATAATAAATCTTGTTGTAGGATCACCCTTCACATGATTAAAATATTATAAAAATTGATATTGTTGATATGATAAAAATGTTTCATGTTGTTCATGTGTACCTTGTTCAGTAATGAATACAATAGTTGTTTAAATATAAGATATCCTATAGAAAAACATTAAATGAAAAAAATGGAAACTGTGAAAGTGTATTATGATTGGGGTTAATTATATGAAATGATGAAATAACGTATGGTATCTTTGTCTATAAAAAATCAGTCTATTTATCATTTTTACATTTTTGAGTATGAATCCCCCTATCATAGAGTTGATCAATAAAAGTTGAGGTTCAAATGGATGTTTTTGGCATTCAATCCATGTATCACTGCTTTCCTCTATTATAAACAATTCATACAATATGATGGAACATTTATTTATTTAAAGAATATAGGTGTTATACATATTTATTCCACTTAGGTTTGTAATCTTGATCCTCAACCACTTGCATTATCTATTGCTGAAAATGATAATTTTGAAACATGGCTATGGTTGTTGGCATGTATGCACATTCATCTCACAAAGAACAATGATTAGATTCTGATATCTAATCTATATTGAGAGATTATAAATTGAATTAGATATATTTCATGTATTGTGAATAATCCTTTCATTGATGATAAAATAATGAATTTTATCATCCAGTTGGTTATGTTTTTATGTAGTTATAATTTTATAATGAAAATTTAGTATCCTTTTAAATATATTATTCTCTTGTGGTTTCAACATTCGATCACCAAGAAAGATTTTTTTATCAATTTATTTATGAATACTAAGGGATAATCATGATTTTTATTATTACATGAATAATTAATATGAAAAATGGTCATTAGCATATAATGGTGATAAGAGATATGGTTATATGAACACTAATATAGAGTGTTGTTTAATTGGAGTCATCAAGGGTGTGTGAAAACTACTGATCACATGGATAGTAAAAGAGAATTTATATAGATGTATGAAATAATTTATTGAATGTTTCAAATTGGTCAATTAGAGGATAAGAAATGGAATTTGTTTTGTTCAGTTTTTCCCAAGTTCCATTAATCAGATATTTCATGACTCATTGGTATTGGGTGTTATAACATTTGATTGAGAACATATTCTATTTCCAATAAGAGAGTTCTATAGTCATGTTATTATTAATATTGGTCATGTTCTTGTGGTCATGTTGGAAAATAGGTACTATGATTTTGGTAACTTATAGGAATTGAACTATCCTTATTCACATGTTGTAGCAAATTTTACATTGAAAACATATCATGGGAGCCCTCTCTTGACCCAATATATCACGTGAGAAATCTGGTTAACTCTTATAGTGCACCTTGAATGCTTTTTGGCGACTTTTATTCTCTTACCTTGTATGTTGATCAAATTGTTGGTTTCCCTGATATTTCCAGGTTTTATATTTTGGATTTTTCATTTATGATTTTTTTATTCCTATATTTTTTCAACGATTTTTTTGATATTCACATTTTTTTCACCATTGGAAGACAAAATATACTCGTATCAGAAATTTTATGGAATAGACTCGATAATGGTGATGGGGATACGATGTTGTTTTTTTACAATGAAGGAAATACTCATAAGATATATCAGCAAGAGGTAGGACAGTGCTCTACCTACCATCAACCATGTTTGAGTCTAATTATTTTTTCATGAATGTGTACATTCATTTCTCACATAGAAGTTTCGTTAATGAAATTCTTTTCATGAAATCTTCCATTACATACATGTTTCAACTCTTGTTTGTTTCATTTATGAATTTTTAATAGAAATAATTTTATGATGTTTTATCTATTAAAAAAATATATACACAACAAAAATACATAAAAATAAGTTCACCCTCTAAAAGAGTTGTCTTAAAAATTCTCCTTCAAGTCACTTGGTCAATTTATTAAATCTTACATCCACATGTTCTTGGTGCGGTTTTCATCACAGATGATTTACATGAAAATATTTCGAAAAAAATTAAAATTAATTATACATTATTCAAATAAAAAATTTATATACCTATCCAACGACATTATTCACATATATTTTTTTACCACTAATTTCATCATTATACAGAATTATATATGCTAATTTCCTAACAAATTTTTCTTATTTAATTTTTTTAATAAATTGTTTCAAAATGTTATTTAATTAACTAAAAAATTCAACAATTATACAAATGTACATATATAGGGCCCTCAATTGATCAAATTATAGGTTAGTCTTGTTTAAACAATATTTTTAGAGAGACATCATGTACAATTTTTGAGTGTATAGAGATCACATCATTTCCATCATGTTGCATCACCTCCCATAGTCATCTCTCATCTTTATCATGTTGGGTTCTATGATGTACTGATGTGTGAATTCATATTTTTTATCGTCCAATCATTGTTCTGATTATAGAGAAATGGAATCTAGAGTCAAGAACATTCCATTTTACAAAGGGGATGATTACTATTTCACTCAAGGATGTGTCCATTATGTTAGGCCTCCCCATCGGCAGTGTGGCTATGATGTTCCAATTGTGTGTAGTTGGTTATTAGATATTTCAAATATTAATATTGAATGTGGTCCACGATGGTGGTAGGTCCTTTAGTGGTAGTCCAATACAAATGTAATGGATATACTATCACTTAACTAATCTAAATGATGATGCCAACGTGATCATTTTTCTTCAATATCCATTGCATACATTTTGAGGATGATTAGTAGCATGATATTCGTTGATTATTAAACTATATTTAAACATTTTATGTATTTACCATTACTGGATGACGTGGACCAGACATGTCAATATAGCATGGGGATTGCATATCTCACATATACATAGTGGGTACTATACAATGTATTTCTCATCAATAAGATATAGATCAAAGGATGTGTTATTATTATAGAGATATTAATTTGGGCTCACGTCTCTCGCCTAGCTCCACATGCACATGCCCTATTGTGTGTTGATATTGTAACAGAGTATTTGAGTGTATGATGGTATCTTATTCCTTCCTTGTAATGTCAAAATAAAATTTATAACATATATTATAAAATATAACTATATAAATGTTATCTATAGGTGGAGTTTTTAAAATCAATATTTAGATATAGTTAGATACTATGTCAATTCTAACCGACTTATGCTAGATAGTCTTCAACCATACAACATAACTGTTTTTTAATTATATAGTTAAATTGTTATTCCTTATTATAAATGTCTTCATTTATTAATTGGCCACCCATTCATTCATTTTTATTGGATATAATATATTGACGCTATCATACCGAATGTACCACAATATATTATAGTGATGTATATTTTCGGATCAAGTGTCGTTCCTATAATTCATTTTTATTTTGTTAAGTGGAATCTCACTGATTGGGTTATGAGGTGGCTCAGCTTCTATTAGCATATTACTACACCGACCTGTCTGTTACCTTTACTTCATTCTCTATATATTTCAAGGATGTGAGACATTGAATTGAGGGTATATCATTCAATAAATTTTGAGATGTGGGATAGATGAAGTGAGTCTCGATTACAACGGGAAGGCACAATATGTATGCATTTATTCTACTAGATAGATTCTATGCCTTGGCACGACATGTTACCAAGGGATTATCCAACATGACACTGATGGGGATATCATTACATGATGATAATTCTTATTTCCACTATTAAACATTTTTTTTATATTACATAACATTATATTTTCTTTACAAAGGATGCTTGTATCACTCATCTCCTTCAGGACTCAAATCTACTAGAGGGTGGAATAATTGTCTCGGAATATTCCCAAAGAGTTGAGACAGAGTTGATTCCTCCCATTTATGAGATTTATCATGGGATTATATTTGATCGTCTAAGTGATGTTGAGGCTAAAGAGCCTAATATAGATGTTTTAGGGGGTGGAGACCCAATTATTAATATATATGTTTCAAAAGAGGAGGATGTTTATCATGATCATCCAAATGCATCTGTAGCTCCTTTTACATATGATCCAAAAACACCACTAGAGGAACATGTTATGTCAGGGTGTATTAGCATGTAATATTTTATTATAAAGATAGACACTAACTAGTCTATTCTAAATTCTTTATTAGCCTCTAATCTATAAATATCTGTTGCACAACATCCATATTATTCATATGTTGGCGAATGTTCTAGACAGCAACCACTATCCTTTTTCATAGAATAGGGTGCATGCAACATGATTGTACATTCACTACCTACCACATGGGGTGATGTGGTGGTAGGTTCTAGGGATGATACATTAGAATAGCATACGCTAAAGTAGATACATAGACAGACATGGCATAGATGCATTATATATACACTTAGTTATAGCACAAAAGATCATAAAGGCCACAAATGTAGATTATATTAATATATGTTATATGATTTTAAAATAATTATATGTAGATTATTTAAAAACAAACTAATATATTACATAATGTTGCATAAATCAATTAATTTATATATTTATAAATTCGTACAAATGTTTTTGAACAAATAAGAAACATTAATATTAACAACTACAGTAGTATTAATAATAATAATTATTTATAATTTATATTAATACTTCTCTGTAATATTATCAATATTATGTATAATAAATAATATTCATAAATTTATTATTATATATTATTAATTTTATAAATTTTATTTCAAAAAATTTTATCAATATTTAATAAATAATTTAATATGATTATTTATTTTACATTATATATATTATAATACTATGTATTAATATAATAAATTATTATCATAAATTAATTATTAAATACTAATAATATTATTATTTGAAAATATATAAACATTTTTAATATTAATAATAAATATTAACTAATTTTTTATATTATAAATTAATTAATAAAACTACCAAATATATTACGAATAATATAATTATTAATTACTAAATATTTTTCTAAATAAAGATTATTTTATTTACATTGTTATACAATAAATATTACCTATAATGTTGTTAATTATATTAATACCATATTTATATATTATTAATTTATAATAATTAAGATAATTTATAATTAATAAATAATTTAAATATTAAAATATTATTAATAATTAAATCGATAAAATTTAATAGAGATTTGTAATAAAATTCATACAAGAATAATATAATTATTAACAAGTAAATATTTTTCTAAATACATATTATTTTATTTACATAATCATACAATAAATATAAACAATAAATCTAAAAATTATATTAATAACATAATAATATATTATCAAATGAAAACTAATATTACAATATATATTTAATAAACAAAATTATATATTAATATATTACTAGTAATCATGCCATCATAAAATTTAACAAATATTTATAATTTAAATCTTTTAAATGTTATTTATACTATAAATTAATTAATGAAATAATAATATGATATTAATTAAAAATTAATAATTCAATTTATTGTTGATAAATATATTATTTATTCACAAATCGGTAATGTTATTATTTTATTGTTTTTTGATATTATTTTATATCGAAAAAATTATCAAATATTTGTATATATAATACAATGAAATTAATAATAATAATAAGTATTTTTTATTAGTTACATAAATAAAAAATTTAATAATACATATATATATATAAAGAGGTGTGAATGGGTTTCACACCTCATTTGCTGAGAGGTAATAGCATGAACCTTGTTCATTCTTCTGTCTAGAAATGGAGAAGTATTAAGGGGTTATCAATTCTTCAATCATATTTTTTAAAAATAATTAAAACCAAATATCTTTCTAAAAAATTATAAAAACCCTAGTAAAAAATATTGTTTTCTCACATAATTTCTTGTACTAAATATGTATTTTAATATATATGTTAGTAATTTAAGGGTAATTTATTATTTTTTTTGTTAATTTATAATTTATTTTCAAAATTAATGAAATTCATTATAATTGAATTTTTTCCTTTATAATATTTTAACTATTTATTCTTGGAATTATCTACCAATATCTAATGAGTTTTTTAATTAGTATAATTTTCTTATGTCTTTGATTAATTTTTGAGTTATTGGTTTTAAATATTTATATCTTTTTTTATTAATTAATTAAATGATGTTTAATCTTTAATCACATTATTTGAATAATTTAATAAATTTCAATAATAATTTATATTTCTATTATTTAATTAAATTAACCATTTAATTATTTTTTAAATTCATTAATTAGTCATGTAATGAGTTTGAAATTATTTTTTATATTTTTTTAATGATTAATTGTTTAGTTATTCAATTAGACAATTTTAAAATGAAACTTAATTTTAAAAGGTAGTATTCCCAATCTTGATAATGACGAGGGAAAGTCAAATATCTTTGTAGTTCCTCTAGAATTTTAGTTTGAAGATTTTGAATTTGGTTGAATCTCATGAAGATCTCACGGAGTTGATGGTTTCACTAACTCCATCATTTAACAAATTTGGGAAATTATTTACTATAATTTTTGTAGTCTTGTTATTTTTTTTAAAATGTGGTTAGCTCTTACAAGGCATCAATGCTCAGTTTCATTCCCTTATTCCTAAAATAAAGAATTAAAATGTGATACACATGTTTAGATATGTTTCCATGGTCAACCCCATTTAAAAAAAATAATGATAAAATTTCTTGAATATAGTCTTTCCATCATTCCCAAGAGGATTGTGTCCACCAATTTGGATTATTTAATTGAAAAACTATTCATTATTTTCTTATCACTAAACTTAAATGTGTTAACCTTCCCAATAAATCCAATAGGGGAGGTAATATTTCTCTCAGTCTTGATGTTAAAATGGCTTCTAATACACTAGAATGAGTATTTATTTTCATAATAACCAAGTTATTATTCTTGAGATATGGGTCTCTTCTTTTACTCTTTCCTTTAGTGTTTTTATTGAAAAATATGGAAAATGGGGTCAAATCTCAAATTTTGGGGTTACACGCCATGTAAATTTCCACACGTCGTGTACTTTGGCCGTGTGGGATAAGAACACAGGGCGTCTAGGACTGTCAGCAATTAAGGGTATAAAAACAAACTACACGTCGTGTACTTAGTATTTACACGCTGTGTAATCAGTCGGCAGTTGAACAGTAATGCGGTGGAGGTAGTAACCAGTGGAGAGACAGTACATGTCGTGTATGCATGGATAAACTCTGTGTACTCATGTTGACGGATGAACAATGTTACGGTGGAAAAAAGTCTCCAGAGGAACAGTTTAAAAATGAAAAGTACGCGCTGTGTACATGAGAGTACATGTTGTGTAGTTTGTTTTTTTTCGCTTAAAAAGTATTGTAGCCTCCTCATTCAGTAGAGGAGGATTTTTTTTTGTTTTGGATCTAGGAGAGGAGGTTGGAGCTTCAGAGATTTCATGACTGCACAACCAAAATATTAATCCTTCTCTAACGGTCTCAATTGTACCGTATGAGTGAGTTATTCCCTCTCATTGAGTGTTTCTTACCAATTCATTCATGAGTGAATGTTATTTGAGTTTGAATGAGTGAATGTTTATCACAGATCTAGGTCGTTCTTGGATGATTCAGGAGGAATCATTCATGTATATTGATCATATGTGATTGAGGTAGGTGGTATTATGTTTAATTCCAACTATAATGTTGTGGTTTTGTACCATTGTGCTACACACCCATGTTTGGGGTGTCGTATGGGTGAGGCCTTGATTAATTAAATACCCAGAACTGAAAATGTAATTTAATGAATATGTATAACTACTGTTTGGAATCATTTATTGGATTCATGGTCACCTTGTCGGTGTGTTCCCCCTGTTTATCCATTTGGCCAGGATACCCAAGGGTATGCCATTTCTATAAAAAAATTTATTTTCTTTAGGAGGAACTTACATTAATTTCTTTTTTGGCATTAGGTTCAGCCTGGTTACCAGTATAGCTAGAGAGTTACTGTTCGTTTAGCATGAGGGCAACTGTTTGTTTAGCCTGATGGCATATTTTTGTTTAGCTAGGGGAAAGTGTTTGTTTAGCCTTAGAGAAAGTGTTTCTTTTAGCATGAGGGAAATGTTTCATATATATGAGGAATGTAATTTTGTGCCTGAGGGCAATACCTTATGCCTAAGGGAAATATTCTTTTATCCAGAGGGCAATCACCTGAGGGTTTCGATTGTGATTAGTCTAAGGGCGTCATTCCGATTACCTGAAGGTAAGGTTTTTCAATTCTTAGGAATCTGTTAACTTTTCATATTCACTGTGGTGATTCACATATTATATCTTCCAAGCTAAAGCATATGCTTGTTATTGTTTTACCTTGTACTTATTAGATATCTTGTTGTGGTTTTTGTTACGACACTGTATAGAATATTTTCGGCTGAGGCTGAGTCTCAAGAATATATAATTTAATTAAATTTAATTGTTAAATAATAATTAAATGGAAATGGAATTGGTAGGAGTACCTGCTTTTGAGTACTTTCTAGTTTTCTGCTTTTCCATTACTACACCCTGCTGTTGCAGAAATTCACTGACAGCTGGGAACGGGCCATTGGCGGATGCCTATAGGGATTTATTTCTCATACCCTGTTTGGGTCAGGTATTGGGACCAAATAGATTATATTATTGTAGGTGTGGATAAGGGTAAGGGTTCCTATAAAAGTACTTGATTTGTTATAGAGGTGTAGGAGAGCATGGGTCCGAGCATAGGCTTGCGATGATGCTGAGTTCCTGCTGCGTTGTTTTGTTCTACCTTGCTATATTTTTCCATTGAATTGTATTGTCCTGATTCCATTATATCTTGTTTTGGCTGCTTTTTTAGACTTATGGACATATTTAATTATTATATATATAACTACTGGTTCTCTTCTATTTCAGTTGTATATAGTTCACTGCATTCATTATTGTATGTTTATATTTATTTCTGATGTGCTACACTTTGAAAAATGAGGGCATAGTTTCCCCACTATCAGCCTTTCGCCCTCGCTTCTAGTTGGCAGCCTCTTGCATTTGGGGAAATGAGCTTGAGGTCATGTGACCAACTGGGTTCAGGGCACCCGTTGTGTGGCACCTGGATCTGGGACGTTACAAAGTTGTATCAGAGGGTTTATTTTCTCTTGACTTACTATTTGGCACATATAATCAGGGATAAGACAAAATAGGTACTTGGTAATAAACTGTACCCAAGAGTATCTAACCTGTGTATAGGGAAAATCCAATTTACCTCATGTTGCAAATTTTTCTGATTTTTCAATTTTACAGTTGATTTAATTTTCACTATTGGGTGACACACTTATGGTGTGGTGTTTATATTTTCATACTTGGGATCTTTTTAGTTGCAACCTGATCAGATGAGGGTATGCCATCTCATGCATCATTTAGGCAGATGTTAGAATCTCATGGCATGCATTGTTTCCATGACTCAAAGGAGCATTAGATTTTTCATGTTGTTGTGATAGATGTTGTGCTATTAAAATCATGGTGTTTTGATACATGCCTTGATAAAATACATGGTATTTGATAGGGTATTATTATGTAAGGGTTTGTAGAATGAATGCCAAAATTTGGTTATTGAGGAGTATGGGCCCTCACTGACTGTAATTTGGCGGATCATTGACTGTTTACCTTGTTATAACATGCATAATATTCCAAACATTGATTCTATGGGAGTATGGGCCCTCACGGATTGGAATTTGGCAATTCAGTGTTGGTTTTAGTGGTTTTCTTGTCTTCGGAGAAGTCTCTAACGCTTGATGTCTGAAAAAACCCAGAAAACAAGCCGTGTAATTTTTACTACAATCCAAGTACTCTTATGTTTAGGAAGAAGTGGGAAAATTTTAATTACACACTGTGTACCCTAAGTGCACGCCGTGTAGTTGCTACCCATCTCATAGGCCATGTTGGAAGAAAAACAGGATAGTAAAAATTTGAAGGAACACATCGGGTACTGATTATACACGCCATGTTGTGTAACCTGGGAATCTAGCTGTGTAACTAACAACACAGGTCATTGTAATCCTTTCGTGTACATGTCATGTCTATATGGAACATGCCGTGTAGAGTGAACCATGTATCCGGCCGTGTAACTAACAACACGGGTTTGAAAAGCTTGTCTAGAACACATCATGTACCTGTGGGACACGTCGTGTAGTCTGGATCAGGGAGAGACCATGTGGAATTGGTTGTGTGGCTGGGAGGACGTATTGGTGTACACACCGTGTGCAGGTGTAACACGTTGTGTAGTGTCAGCCGAGTTGCCGGACATGTCACTAACAACACGGGTAGTAGGAATCTCTGTCGTACATGTTGTGGCCATATAGAACATGCTGTGTAGTCTGAGCTGTGTACCCGATCGTGTAATGGACAACACGAGTAAGTGAATCTCCTTCAGTACATGCGGTGTAGACCTCATACGCGTAGGGTAGTTTGGTTTAATGGAGAACCGTGTGGCTAAGCCTTATAGACGGACTTGGGCAGGGAAGAAGATTCAAGTACACACCGTGTGTGTGGACAACACGCCGTGTGTTTGGGGTGTTACACGACCAGTTCAGCAGTGTACACGCCCATGGGAGTGACTTGAGGAAACATGCTATGTAGTTATTATACCCTCCGTTTAGTCTTGTTTTGCCAAACTTGATGTTTTCATTTCCTTGTTCCATCCTTATGCTTTCGGTTCATAGTCCCTGATAATATTGATCTAAGGCGTGTGTTTGACCTTGTAGAGTCATGTTGTAGAGACGACCTTGATTTGTTCTCTAGGAGATCAGCAACAAGTATACTCTAGAGGCGGTTGGCCATGGGAATCCATTGGATCCTCCAGTAGAGCCTGATGCGGCGCAAGCCGTTATACCAGACACAAGCGCAAAGGTGTAGTTCTGTAAAGGATTAATGCAGTTCATGCAGTCCTTCAAGAGAGCACCGCCGGCTGCCATATTTATGGCAGAGTGGACGTATATATTCCAGCAGCAGCATCCACCTACGTTTTTAGGTGATGGAAGACCACAGGTTGCAGAGTCTTGGATGGATTCTATGCAGACTATTTTAGAGCATCTAGAAACACCTACAGGGCGGAGGGTCAAAATCACTACATTCATGCTGTCTGATTCCTCGAAGAGGTGGTGGGATGTTACCACTCAGACCGAGTATCACAAAGACATGGCATGGTAAGATTTTCTTGCAGTCTTCTATGACCTTTTCTTTTTGGATACGCTACGGGATGATCTGGCTAGAGAGTTCATGAATTTGCCGCACGACGCCATGTCAGTGATGGACTATTCTTCCTACTTCACTGAGCTACAATGCTTATCACCTGTCAAGGTGGGAGATGAGTCGTTGAGGGCTCGATTATTTGAGGATGGTCGTTGATATGATATCCGAGTCCTGGTGAACATTTTAGGTATCCTACAGTACATGATATTGTGAACTAGGCACTGATTACTGAGAGGAACTTGAGGGAATCTAGTGGTTCAGGATAGGGTAGTTTAGCACCCGTTTCCGGTACTATTTATACCAATAAGAGGAAGAGAAAGATGGATTTCTCTCATGGTGGCAGTACTATCCAGAAGATTTCTTCAGGTGGCTTGGTCATATGCTACCTGTGTGGTAAAGAGGGGCACATGAGACCTCAGTTTCCAAGTGACCTAGTGTATTTCCGAGCTTGCTAAAAGGTGGGTCATATGCTGCATTTTTGCAGGGCCTTTCCACCAATGGCTAGTGAGTGGGGTTCTATGCAGACTCTGCATACAGGATCAGGGCCAGCAGATTCTTACAAGTCAGGAAATTGGTATACGTCAGGACGTATTTGCAGAGGAGGTGGTCGTGGCTATGGTAGCCAAACCCCAGGATCTTAGAGATAGTAGGGTGGGTCAGCTAAAGGTTGCTAGGCTGTGTCGCAGGGCCGTGACACTGGGAAGGCATACACAAATCAATAGACCCAGTAGGAGCAAGCTGCCAAACCTTACACTATCAGAGGTACTATTTTATTTTCTTCTATTTTGTCTTCATTACTTTTCGATACGGGTGCTACACATAGCTCTATATCTATGCTCGTTGTGAAGATCCTTGGGATCTGTGTTTCTCCTTCTTCTGATGTGATGATTCTAGAAACTCTGTTGGGGACTAGAACAGCTGGTGTGTGTCTGTGCAAGGAGTCCCCCCTAGAGGTTGGTGGGATTCACTTTCTATGGGACATATATGTCTTAGAGAAGACAGTCTATGATGTCATTCTCAGGATGGATTGGTTGGTACCATTGTGAGCCTTTGTAGAATTCCATTGTCGCATGGTGAGTATCACATCACCAGAGGGTGAAGAGTTTTTATAAAAGGGTGAATGAAATGTCCATGCGAGATTAGTTGGACCCGTGCATCATAGGAGTGGTGAAGTGACAGCCCATAATGCAAGGATCTATTGGGATGACTAGGGAACATGTTAGAAGGATTTCCCTCCAGTGGTTGATTGTTTCAAGGATGTCTTCCCGGACAACATTTTAGGTCTTCCTCCAGAGAGAGAGGTGCATTTCTCTATTGGGCTAGTGCCAGGAGAAGCACCAATGTCCATTCCTCCTTTTAGGATGGCTACACCAGAGCTACAGGAGCTCAGGAGGAAGTTCGAGGAGTAACGAGAAAAGGGTTTCATCTGACCCAGTACATCTTCTTGGGGCGGGCAGACCTATTTGTGAAATGGCAAAAAATACCCTCAGACTCTACATGGATTATCAAAAGTTGAACCAGTTGATGGTTAAGAACCGATATCCCTTAGAGCAGATTAATGAAATTTTTGATCAACTTCGGGGAGCACGAGTGTTCTCGGAGGTTGACATGAGATCCATATATCATCAGATACCCGTTAGACCATCGTACATTCCGCTTACAGCTTTTCAGAGTAGATATGATCTATATGAGTACGTGGTTATGTCATTTGGAATCACGAACGTGCTAGTAGTTTTCATGGCCTTGCTGAATCGTGTCTTCCACCCTTATCTGGATTCATTTGTGGTAGTCTTCGTGGACGATATCATATTGTAATCTCACACTCGATACAGCTGTGCTACCCATCTTAAGATCATACTGCGTACACTAAGAGAGCATCAGCTATATGATAAGCTCTCAAAGTTCCACTTTTTATGGACTAAATACACTTCCTGGGTTATATCATCTCAGAGGCAGGAGTTTTCATGGACCCAGAGAAATTGAGAGCACTAGATTCCTAGGAGCACCCTAAGAACATGTTTGAGATAAAGAGTTACTTGGGGCTAGCTGGTTACTATATGCATTTTATATAAGACTTCTCCCACTTAACAATGTCGTTGATGTGGTAGACTAAGAAGGGTGTGATGTTCATTTGGTCGGAAGCTTGCGAGAGCCTTTCAAGAGCTGAAGGGAATGATGACATCAACACCATTCTTGATACTTCCAGAGAAAGGGAAGAGATATAAAATTTACTATGATGCATCAGGTATTGTGCTACGAGCAGTGTTGATGCAGGATAATCATGTTTTTGCGTACACGTCTCCACAGTTGAGGCCACATGAGAGGAATTACCCAATGCATGATCTTGAGTTGGTTGTATATTTTCATGTATTATGATGTTGGAGATATTATCTCATGGGAGAACATTTTTTCATGTTCACGGACCACAAAATGTCTCAAATATATCTTTACCCAGCATGACATGAACATGATTCATCGAAGGTGGGTGGAATACCTTCAGTCCTTTGACTTTGAGCATCCCTATACACATAGTAAAGTAAACGAAGTTGCTGATGCACAAAATAGGAAGAATCGGGCACATGAAGTGCATTAGTCTAGTAATGAGACGTAGTTTATGTCTTTGTTCTCTGAGATGCATTTGGAGGTGCAAAATTTTCAGGGTAAAACCTAGATTTCTTCCTTATCTCTAACTTCTACCCTCTTGGATAGAGTGAGGATGAGATAGCTCTATGATTCAGAAGGCCTAGTTCTACGGGAGTCGGTGGCAGGTGAGGATCCTCCTCTAGGTTTGACAATGAGTGATGATGAGGTACTGTGTGTCCATGGACGAGTGTGGGTTCTAGGAGACATAAGCGAGGAGCTGATGCGGGAATTTCATGCATCAGCTTGGGTAGTACTTCCCAGGATTACCAAAATGTACCGTGACATGAGATGTCAGTATTGGTGGCCAGGTATGAAGAGAGAGGTAGCTGTTTTTGTTACTAGATGTTCAACCTATCAGGACTTGAAGGTGGAACATTAGAGGGCAGCCAGACTGTTACAACAGTTTCCCATTCCGGAGTGGAAATTTTATTATGTTGCGATGGATTTTGTGATCGGGTTTCTGAGGTCACCTCGAAGAAATGATGTCGTGTGGGTTTTGTGGACAGACACACGAAGGAAGCTCTCTTTTTTTCGATCAAGGAGACCTTCAGTGTTGACAAACTCAGGAATTTGTATATCCTAGAGATAGTATGTCTTCATTGGTTCCCTCATTCAATAATTTCAGATAGGTATTCTAGTTTTACGTCTTGTTTCTAGGAAGAGTTTTTGGAGGGCACTGGGTACACGGGTGCTTCTGAGCACAACATACCACCCTCAGACCGATGGCCAGTCAGAGCATACGATACAGGTTCTATAGGACATGTTACATGCATGCGTCCTAGAATTTCAGGGCTCTTGGGAGAATAATATACCCCTAGTCATGTTTTCTTATAATAATAGTTTTCATGACACTATTGAGATAGCACCTTATGAGGCTTTATATTGTAGGCAATGCCAATCACCCTTGTGATGGTTGGAGGCAGGTGAGGCAGCTTTACTGGGACCATGTATTTTACAGGAGACATCAGAGTAGGTCCAGTTGATTTAGAAGTGGATGGATACCACACAGTCTCGTCAGAAATCTTTTGCAGATCGCACTAGACAACCCTTGGAGTTCGTAGTCAGGGATTAGGTTTTCTTGTGAGATTTTCTGAGGATGGGACATAGTCAAATCAGGAGACAGGGTAAACATTCACCGAGGTATGTTACGATGTTTGAGATTCTGGTGAGAGTCAGACCGGTTGCCAATCGGTTGCAGTTACCTCTGAGGTACCAGTCCTTGTATGACATCTTCCATGTATCTCAGCTATGCCGTTATCACTTAGACTCGTCTCACGCCTTTCATCCCGAGGAGGATGATCTTCTTGATGATTCATCCATTGAGGAGAATCTGATTCGTATTATTGATAGGAGCATGAAGTATCTCTGAGGCCATTTAGTTCCTCTCGTACAGGTGCTATGGAATCATGGTAGAGTTCAGGGTGAATCCTGGGAGCAGGAGACCGATGTACATGCTTAGTGAAAAGAGTGGTTCAGAGCGTAATCATCACCACCCTTGGAAGGGCAATTCGAGAAATAATTTCATTAAGGGGGGAATTTTATAAGAACTCAGTTCTTATTCTTGAGGTATGATTCTCTTCTATTCCTCTTTACTTTAGTGATTTTTTTTAAATAATGAAAATGGGAAAACAACCCAAAATTTGGGGGTACACGCCGTGTACTTTTCCACATGCCATGTAATATGGTCGTGTGGGATGAGTGCAGAGGGCGTGTAGGCCTATTGGGGATAAAGGGTGTAAAAACAGACAACACGCCGTGTACTTAGTAATTAAGTGTTGTGTAATCAGTCGGCAGGTGAACAGTAAGGCGGTAGAGGTAGCTGCCAGTGGAGCAACAATACACACCATGTAAGCATGCATACACGTCATGTAATCATGTCGACAGATGAACCATGTCACGGTGGAATGAAGCCGCCCGATTAACAGTTTAAAAATTAAAATTAAACACCATGTAATTGAGAGTACATGCTGTGTAATTGGGTTTTTTCACTAAAAGTGGGCAGTTTACTTCTTATTCGGTAGAGGAGGATTTGAGTTAATTTTGAAGCTGGGAGAGAAGGACAGAGCTTCAGAAATCTCCCGACTGCACACTGAGAATATGAATCCTTCTCTGAAGGTCTCGTTTAAACTGAAGAGGTGAGTTATTCCCTCTCCATGTGTGTTTATTACTAATTAATTATATAGGGAAAGTTATTTGAGTTTGAATTAGTGAACGTTTATCCTAGATCTATTTCATATTTGGACGAGTCGGGAGGTGTCGTTCACATATAATGATCAGATGCGATCGAGGTAGGTGGTCTAATGATTCATTCCAACTGTCATATGGTTTTTTGTACCATTTTTCTATGTGCCCATGTTTGGGGTGTCGTATGGAAGAGGCCTTGATTAATGAAATACCTAAAATTTCATAGGTAATTTAATGAATATGTATAACTACTGTTTGGGATCATTTCTCGGATCTATGGCCACCCCATGCGTGTTTTCCCCCTGTTTAGCTGGTCGGCCCGGATACCCGAGGGTATTCCATTTCTAAAATTTGTTTTCTGTTTTCTTTATAGGAACTCACATGAATTTCTTGTTGTGCATTGGGCTCGGCCCGAATACATGTTTAGCTTGAGGGAAGTGTTTGTTTAGCCAGCAGGAAAGTGTTTGTTCATCCTCAGGGAATGTGTTTGTTTAGCCTGAGGGAAAGTGTTTATTTAGCCTAAGGGAAAGTGTTCCATTTAGCAAGAGGGAAATGTTTCATATGTCTGAGGATAGTAATTCCTTGCCTAAGGGAAATACCTCGTGCCTAAGGGAAATATTCGTTTAGCCATAGGGCAATCACCTGAGGGTTTCTATTCTGATTAGCCCGAGGGCGTGGTTCTGATTACCTGAGGGTATGATTTTTCATGTCTTAGGACTCTGTTTACTTTTCATATTCACTATGGTGATTCACATTTTATAACTGCCATGATAAAGCACAATCTTGGTATTGTTTTACCTGGAACTTTTTAGATAGCTTGTTTTGGTTTTTGTTGCAGTATTGTATATGAGATTTTCGGCTATGGAAGAGTCTTAGGAACATATAATTCAATTATATTGAATTGATAAATAATAATTAAATGGAAATAGAAACGGTAGGATTAGCTGCTTTTGAGTACTTCCTAGTTTACTTGTTTTCCATTACTTCACACTGATGTCGCACAAATTCACTGAGAGTTGGGCCCAGGCCATTGGTGGTTGCCTAGTGAGATTTATTTCTCACACCCTTTTGGGTCATGTCATTGGACCAAATAGATTATATTGATATAGGTGTGGATAACATAAAGTGTCCCTATACAAGTACTTGATTTTTTGTAGAGGAGTAGGAGAGCATGGGACTGAGCCTAGGGTTGAGATGCTGCTGAGTTCCTCCTGCGATGTTTTGTTCTGCCTTTATGTATCTATCCCTTATGTTATATTGTTCAGATTGCAGTATATCTTGTCCTGGATGCTTTATTAGTGTTAGGGACATATTTTATAATCATATATATATATATCTGTTGGTTCTCTTCTATTTCAAATGTATATTGTTTACTGCTTCAACTGTTGAATATTTATATTTATTTTCTCTACGCTACACTTTGACAAATGAGGACATTGGTTCCCCACTATCAGACCTGGGCCCTCACTACTAGTCAGCAACCTCTGGCATTAGGGGAAATTTTTTTGAGGTCATGTGACCAACCGGGTTCAGGGCACCCATTGTGTGGTGCCCGATTCCGGGACGTTACAATTTTTATGTTCTTAAGATGAATTTTCAATGATGTTGTCTTTGTGAAATTGGTTAATGTCCTTCTGATCTCAACCCACATTTCAGTGCTTATTACTGAGTCTCTTAAATGATACTTCCCTTGATCAAAAGTTGTTTGAAAAGGTGACCCTCTTTCAAAACTAATTTTTTCAATCATAAAGGATTACTTAAGAAGGATTATCCTCAACATGCTGAATAATACAAATTTACTCCTATCAGGATAGGTACATGCCTTGTTACTCCAAATCATTTATTAGATGTTGATAATCTCATCCTTTCCACTCATGGAGACAAATGAAATATCATGAAGAAAAAAATAATCACTTTTATGATGAGAAATTCTATTTGAATATGATTTTTTTGAACAAATCATACTTGTATTTTGGATGAAAATATTCCTACTACTAGAAAAGTGAATATCATCAATGACTTTAGAATCTGTGAAGGAATGTTTCCTTTTTTCTATTTTAGTGATCTTGTGTTTCATGGAAAACATCATGTTGGGAATTTTCCTCATATTTTTATCAGTATTAGAAATAAGTTAGTGTTTCCTTATGGAAAAGATAATTTAATGGTAGGAAGGGTTATTCTTTTGAAATCAGTCATTGTTTCCAAATTCCTTTATTCCATTATTTTTTATAATTTGACATCTATCGTATTTAAAAATATAAATTATTTTGTAATGATTTTTCTTGGAGTGGAAGTATCCGTTAGAGAAAACATTTCATTATTCATTAGAAACAATTTTATTATCCAATTGATCATAGATGGATTGGTATTAAAACCTCATAATATTTAATCAGGATTTGCAGATTACATTCATGTGGTGGCTTATCAATGAGAATCAGGAAGATCTTTATTTAATAAAGGCCAAATATTTTGGAATGATAAAATCCCAAAACGTGAACTATATGGAATTATCCATATAAAAATCCTTAAAAACTTCTTTCTCATATATTAATATTATTATCAATGGTTGGAAAACAATAAATTCTATCTGGATTTCTGAATATATAACCTAATAGCTACTCCACTCCATAGAAACTTAATCCCTCTTGATATATAATCTGATATAAATATGTTGATTAAACATAAGATAGAGCATTAATTTGATGTTCTTCCTATTGCTATTAATATTATTTTTTTGAACATTAATTTTATAAATTGTGATGATATTGTTATTTATGTGTATGATTTCACTTGAAAATTATCTGCAAAATCTTATTATCAAGAGATCACATGTTTCCATGTCTTCACCAGTGATAAATACTTGAACAAAATTGTTTAATTCCATATAGAATTTATCTTTCTTGAAGAGTTTCGCTTCAGAAGCATCCTAGTAACGATTTTTTCAGTTTGGGGAACCTATACTGCATAAGTTTACTTTGTAATAATCTCATGGATGATATTGATAATCTCTTTATCAGTTGTGAAATAGAAGATTCTTTATTGAATAGAGTGGGAGAACACTTTAATGTTATGATTCCATGCACTATTGGAATTAATGATCATTTAAAATCTTGCAAGAAGTTACCCACCTCATTGTAGTCGCAAAACATGTTCATTGAGGACATCACAGGAACACTTCATGTGTTATGGTCCAGTCATAACAATAAAATTCATGGGGCTATTAAATTTTTCCTTCAAATGGTGCTAGCCCAAATCATTTTTGTTTTGAATGGCACAAATGACCACTAAACTGGTTTTTATGATAACTCTTTACAATATTTTTTTGTTCTTAAGAATTTTGACATTTTAGGTAATTATTTCCCATGATCTGGAACCCTTGAATTTAAATGTATTCTTCATTTTCTGGTTGGATCAGTTGCAAAGTAGATGGTTCTTAAAGGATAAATCCTAATCCCTATAGGTATGATGCAATTTTTATAAATCATTATTCCAATGAATTGGGTTGTCTCTATAGTTAATGTTGTATAACTACATTCCATGATTCTGAAATGCTTGGAATCATCAATGTAGATGAACTTTAAAAAAATTAGGATGACACAACTTATGGTTTGAATAGGAATCGACCACTATAGTGAAGGCTATCAGGAATGTAAATTTACATCTATCATGGTAGTTGACTGTCAGGTCGATCAATTACATGAAATACCATCCATCTACGAACTATATTATAACACATTCTTCATGCGAAGCAAACTACATCGCAGGGGGTGAACAATGAAGGTGTTATGATAAATGAATTAATATTGTCAAATGGATTACCTCGTGATCATTACTCCTTCAGGAAGCATTATTTTTTGTAAAAAAACATTTCATACTTTTTAAAAATTGTTTTTTTTAACTAAAGGTGGATTTTTCTTGTGGGAAGGTTCTCATTATTACAAAAAATGAATCTTATTTATAATTTGTGATATTAATTTCAATTATTTTTTGTACCTGAATTAATAATTTGATGAATTTTTAATTGAATAATTATATAAGTGGATGTAACAAAATAGAATCTTTGAAAGAATTGGCTATGTAAATTCCCACGTATGGGATTTTCCATTCGAGTATCTCGAGCCTAGGATTCATTTTTTGTTGAGATATGGAGTCTGAGACCCATTTGAAGAAATAATTAATGTTTGAAATCATTGATTTGGACAAGAATCTAGATTAAATCAGAATTGGTAACAATAACTAATCTTGAAGAAGACATATGGTCATTCTCAATGCAAATCGATCTTGAAGATGGAATCCACCACCACCCCTCTAATGGATTCTATAAAGTGTACAAACCATGTTGAGTAGTCATTTCCATTTTTTGGGATGTAGATGAATTCCCCTCTTGAGAATCTCCCAAAGAGAGTTGAAGCTGCCCTAGCTCACCAATAAAGAGACGATGAACCAAGTGTTTTTGTCACATGTCAAATATTCAAATTAGATATTTTCCAATCTTTTCATGAACTCCAATGATTAATGATTGAAAATTTATTCCTCCATCGAAGAAGTGAAAACATTTCGGAGATTGGAGACAAACCTAGATGATACTAATTAATGATGCTTCGAGACAGAGTCTATTGAAAGAGATGACACTGACCTATTGGACTTGGTTCCTTATAACCAACTCCTCTGTACTTTAGGATAAAAATTTATTCATTTTTTGGATATTTATAAACTACTTATAACGTCATGATTTATATTCTATATAACATAGTTTGTGATAATACCCTAAGAGTAGTTGTCACAATTAAAGGTTAAAGCATTTCCCCACAATAATGAGAACTCTGTTATTCTAGGATACTCTTCATGAATATATGTTCTATAGCAAAATGATACATTTTATGGACAAAAATAATACATGGTATTAGTATTAGAGACTCATATGACATTGAGACACCTTCTCATGGTGTATTCCCTTGGAAAAATCCGGAATGAAATTATGAGAGTAAGGTCATTACGTAGGAAATACAAATTCATACCTATCATTGGATGCACTTTTCTGTAGACGTATGTATTTTTTAGACATTAATAATATTATCAATGAGTGTTATTAGTTTCATGCTATGATTTATTGATGAAAACTATGATGATATATTTTCACAGCATGGTAGGATATGTTGGGTGCATCACGAATAATATATCATTTCTGAAAAATTCCAGAATCAATTTATCCTTTCTATTATTTAATGTATTAAATATAATTGGCCTTTTATGGAAATGATATATCCTAAACAAATCCATGTAAATGTTGATAAATATTCATGTTATATTTTTGGATATTTATAGAAAGATATAATTGATCCTGTATTTTGATGGAACTTGAATGCATCCTTCTTGATTTGAGATATTGTGATAAAGATATTACATTACATGGAAAGAATTCATATGACGTGACATGTTGTTTCATAATTAAATTATTTATCTATATGTACTTGGTGTGTTTCTAGGCTGCTTTCTATAAAGCCAATAAAAAAGAGACATAGTGGGTCAATCACTATGTGTATCTAGAATAACAAATAAATAATATATTGTTATTTATATTTAACATGTTGAATAAATATAATTTCCACGCATGGTATTATAATTATTCCTGTATGATTTATTGTATATAAATAAAAATTTTCTGCTTATTAAATATAATATTTGTTTATTTATTTGTGAATAATGTATGGATATTTATTTATTAAATAAATAAACATTATTCAAGGCCTGATAAATATTGTGAAAAAATGGCGGACTGAGTTTAATGGTCTGGTGATAAATGAAATTATTTAATATTATTTAACAAAATAATATTTAACATTTATTATCAATTTAATCACATGTTAAGATTTAATAATATTACTATTATTATTTTAAATAGGTTTTTTCATTGAGTAAATAATAATAAGGGAACTTGTGAAATTATTTTATTTTACCACTAGAAATATAAATACCCAATTATATTATTTTCTCATTAACCTATTTGGTAGTGAACCAATACAAAAGAAAGAATTATCTCTAACCTATAGATCTCCATTATTGAATGACACTCCCATGAATGGTGATCAATCATCGTCCACTAGATCTGCTAGAACTCTTTGGAAGTGATTTAGGAGGTGATCATGGAGGACGACACATGCACCCTGATCTTCCATGATATCACCTAGAGACTCCTTCGGTGGCCTCTAGAGATTCCTAGAACATGTGTGGATCACCTCTAGAGGAAATATTAAATTGTTTTATACAATGCAATGATGGTTCACCACAGATTTTTCACCGGACAAATCAACGAAGAGATAATTCCTTAGAGGTAATTATTTATAAAATTATATTAATTATAAACAATATGTGTTGATCCTCCTCTCTTGATTCCAGCATAATTCTTCTTTTTTATTTCCTTGACTCAATTATGTTGATCATGGCATTCATCATCATGTATACCACAGATTTATAACTAATTATGGGG
This sequence comes from Viscum album, assembly GCA_963277665.1. NCBI lineage: Eukaryota > Viridiplantae > Streptophyta > Magnoliopsida > Santalales > Viscaceae > Viscum > Viscum album. Next base: position 19,589,399 of record OY728120.1, on the reverse strand, counting down.
AAAAAAAGTTGGACACACCCATCACATACTTCCATTATACCTGGGACATACAAGTTGAATCAGAGCGGGTACATAATTGTTTGTAATTAATTAAGATCATTATTGCTTTATTATTTATAATTTATTTTTTCAATTCAATATATATCATTATTTTAATACGAATTGGTAGATATCTTTAATTCTCATTCATTTCTCATATATATAATTGATCCGTGTAATTTTTTAATTAAAATAAAATTAAATAACTCATATATAAGAGACAATGATTCTATTAGGATAAGATAACTGTACACGCCATTTAACTGAAGTTATATGTCATGTTGACGTGGTGAATGCAGTAGGATTTAAATCAGTAATTACTTAATCATTTTTCATTAATGACATGCAATATAGTAAATTCTTATAATGTTTATTGACTAGGATAGAATGGTGCACAGTCATCTAGACAACACATCGTGGGGTCCATTTGAGTTAATGACATATTGTGTATTCAATACATGACCTACCTGATGGGTGACCATATTGCATGGAGTCTATACAGCATGTGGACCGTTGGAAATGATGTTTCCTCCAAATTGTTTTAGGCATAGAATACTTTTCAAGTCCCAATATGTGTGTCTCAGATAGATGGTGGGAGGTGTACACACTATATAGATCAGATATAAACAACATGTATTTATACCAAGTAACTCAAATTTAAAATTTCTATATTTAAATCTCAAAACCATGAGACATATACATTCAATTTTTTGTAAAGATAGGGCATGCCTTGTGATATGTTTTAATATACTTAAATTTTTTAATTTTTAATTAATATCTACGTAGTGTTCAAGATCAGCATATCATGTATGAGTCATATTACGATTTGTTGCTATCTGTTCATGGAAGCATAATATGCCACCAAAAAATCATGAAATTTCTATAATCAAATGAGATTTACATCTCGTGAAAGTACGTGATAGGTTATGTATTCCATATGTCACATGAGTGAAACAATATATGAGTCTAATACATGTTGGGTAGATTTGGATAGGTATTCACTGTGATTCCACAATGGTACATGTATGTAAAAGGTTTATTTTATATGAATTTAATTAATTTGTTTAAATTCACAACTGAATAGAATCACAAGGAAATTTAGATAACGATTGATATAAAAGCATTAAATAACCAAATATAATAATTAATTGATTCGACATACATTTATCATAAATAAGAACGATTAATGACGTGAATGATAGTTTTATTAAATTTATATCACATTTCATGCATGTGAATGATTATGAGGTAGTACAGACCTTTGAATGTCATTGTTTCACATTAATTTATTAATAAATTTAATTTATGTCATGCATGAATTCTCTCCTCATTAATATGTAGGGCCTGTATGCCCATTGTTTTTTATGTAAACCCCTTTTCCCCCACCTACACATGAGTAAAAGGTATATGTACTAGATAGTGCCCCCAAGAAAGTGGAGGTAGTTTAATATAGAAGCTGAGGTGATAGTAATATAAGGAGATACAAAGGTGGATAGGTGGATAGATATAAACCCGAACCAAAATTGGTTTAAGGTGTTTTTCCCCTAAAAAAATTGTTAGTTTATCATTATCTAGATAAACTAAACATTATTATTAGATCATGATCACCCCATTTATTTTATTTATATCATTTGCATGATTTTCTAATTACATATTTATTTTCACGATCACATATTTATTAAATTAATAATCATGGATGATAGAACTAAAATAAATTAGTTTACATGAAAATATTATCTAAGACACATTTAATCACTTATGTAATCCAAATTAAATATTAATAAGTATGTGATATAGATATTAATTAGATATTTTCACAAAAATGATAAAATCCCTCAACTAAATAAAACATTGTTATGGCCTTCCATTAATTCTATTAGAATCGAACCATAGTTCAATGTGATTATTTAGAAAATGTTGGGGTTTATTCAATAAACATGGAATTCCAACATGAGGTTTTGTGTTGAATTTACTTGGTTAACATCATGGTTTGACTTCTAAAGCAAGACATGGTGTAACTGAGAGGAAAAGGTTGAGGAAATCTAAAATTTGTGATTTCAGGATTTGGGAGTCCACTCAGCTGATCAAGGAATTACAAGTATGCATTTAGAATTTAGAATGAAAACCGAAAAAACATTCAAGTGTCTTTACCAACAAAATTTGATGTAATGATAAATGGAATATTGATCCCTACCACTCGTATATCAATATAATAGGATATTCTAAATCCAATGGTGAGGGATTTTGGGTTTACATAAAATAGCTGGAGACTAAAAAATATAATATTTATTTATTTTTCTATATTTATTAGATAATGTAATAAATATCAAAATATCAAATTTTTATAAATATAATTTAAAATTTCCTCAATAATATCTATATGATCCTTAATAGAGAAGGAATACCATCCATCTAGCACAAATTTCATGGAATTGAATAGGCTTGTATGCATCATGCTTTTCCATGAAAGGAAAGTATATGTGATGGAAGAACCTTTACTAGTTACACATTGAAATGAGGCAAGTCATAAAGAACTATCTTTATATCTGAAAAATATAAATGCTGCTATATATATTTAGTGCATCATGATATCTTCCCTATCCAATAACCTTTTGAAGAAAAATGAGGATATGGATTCCTACAATATGTGGTCTCACCATCAGGATCTCTATTAAGAGAAGTTGAGATAAAATATGTATGAGATACCAAATTCATTTTTTACCACTAATCTTGGAGAGTATGAATTAATTGTGCCTTATTTAGTAAATAATATTATGTACATTTATTTCCTGGAAATAATAGGGATTAAATTATTTAATGAGATACATACAGATGTCATACATTCATCCCCAGAATAAATATTTTATAACAACCTGAACTTTTTATTGATATTTTGTTTCCAGAAATGTATGTATTACTATGTCACATTAATTAAAAATTTATATGTATAAATTTAAAAATAAATTTCAGTATTAAACTATTATATGAAAATTATTCAATTATAACTGAAGATAAATATGATATTTCGAAACAATAATAATTTTTACATTATAACTAATATATATGTATATAAATTACAATGGAATAGTTAATTAAGAAAGAATATTCGATGGCCTCTTCCAGTAGAATTTTTCCATATGAAGCCCATTTTTTAGATCTTCTTATGGAGGTTTCATCATTGGGCTTCACTCTAGACCAATCCTGAGCCAAGCATCAATATGTTCAACTTAAACGAAATCACATTTGTGAGATGTTCATGTCTGTAATTTCCTAACCCCAATTATCTAGAGTTGGTGCACTATTTTAATATAATAGTATGATTACAAGTAATCAAGTCCCAAAGTACCGATCAGTTTAACAGTATTATAAAATATATTACATACATAAAAGGTACATTACACTTTCTAGAAATAAAAAAACATAAATAATACTTAGAGAACTCCATTATTCCATTAGTTTTACCCTACATATCAATTATAAAACACTTCTTGGGATCTTGGAAAAATAAAACAAAAGAAAGTGGTGAGCTCAGATGCTCAGTAAGGGTCAATAATTTATCTGAATATGTAAAATTTTAATGCAAGAAGTGTAATAAAAACAACATCCGTTTAAACATAAACCTAAACCTAATTTGGAAAACATAAATCAAAAATTTCCATATAAACATGAACATGGATATTCTAAAAGTCTAATTATCTCATGTAATAATTAATTTCATTAGGAGGGAATGCATAACACCGAACATTATTACTACATAGTCAAGGCCTAATGCCAAGACTACAATTAAAAGTTTTTCAAGGCCTTGTTCCAAGACAATAGTTTGTCTCATGAGATCTACTGATGCATCGAGGAGCTATAGCAGGCTCCACCTGTCACTTACTAAGTTTACTTTATTCCTTATATGAAAATGTTGAAACTTAAGATAAACATTCGTATTTAAAATTTCATATGAAATGCCGATACTACAACCATAAACTATAGAGGGTATAAAAATACCATATCCACAGTAAAACAAATAATAACTCATTCAATTCAATATGGAAGATTGTATTATAATAAATCATCCTTAATCATGAATAATATCTAGTAAATGATTTTGTCATACTGAAAATGATCAGTAAAACATTTTGAGAGAAATGTCCCTTTTTGTGAAATCATTTAAAAGTCACACATTTATAAATGAAGTCATATAAAAGGGATTTTTGAATAAAATTTTCCCATACCACATCATATCTTTTTAAAGTAATTATCATTTTAAAACAATCATGTCCATATAAATAAATCATTAAAACCATTTTGAAACAATGAACATTAATGAGAATGATTTAGAAGAATAGATATTTAAAAAATTTTAAAAAATGTTTTAAATAACGTGTAACATAATAGAATAATTATGAAATTTATTTTATGTAACACTGACATGGATAATATATATATACCAAAAAATACTTAAACATAAACAATCTTGGATAATAATGTGATTTAAGAAATAACCCTTACCTTGAAATTTCCTTGGGTCGAGGTTATGTTTAACCACCTGTATAATGACAATAATATGTTATTAATATATACAAGATCCATATTCATATTAATAATATCATACATGATTCATTTATGACATTATATTACCCAAATTAATAATTATTTCTAATTTAAATTAATATTCGGGTTAATAGTAGCTTTCTTTATTGTACATGTTATAACTCGTTATTCTTGATCATATCACTCATATCATGATTTAAATACTTCTAGAATGTAAAATGTGGTTTATATATCATATATATTTTGAATATAAATATTTATTATAGATAGACATATGAAATTGAAATCTCCGTTTATGGAGACGGTGGGCCATACGTATGCTTACACGTTGTTTCCATTTTCATATTATATTGAATAAAAGTAAGTGAATAAAATATATGTATGTACATATATATATATATATACTGTAAAATTATTATGTCATATATTACATACTTATTTATAATGTATATTTTTATTATCAACGTTGAATGCCGAATGTGGAAATGAATCTCATCGGGTCGTGGATACGGTAAGTCGTACGTACACACGAGCGATGATATCATTTCCTTAATAACTAAAAGGTGTGGAATTATATTGTATATTTATTGAAAAGGGAAATTATAATTTTATTTTAATTATTTATATTCATATTACTCATCACTAAATCCATCCATATAACATAGTGTAGAATAACAAATTATACCAGAGCGTGGAGACGGTAAGACGTATGTACACACGCACGATGACTTTTTCATTCATAGGATGGATAAAATGTTAAATACGGTTGTACAATGATTATAATAACATAATAGTGTGTAGAAGGTACTGGATTTATTAATTTGGTATGGAAATTACATTGAAATAGAATGTGGTAGAAGACAACAACTTTTAAAGAGATGATAATATAATTACATCTTCTTTAGGAGTTCCCTTTTGATTTGAAAAGAAGGGCTCTCTAGGTTGGCTTTCTTCTCAAGGTAAGGCCTATAGGATGAATTGAGGGAATTTGGTAGGAGATTTGGGTAGGATGGTCGAGCCAAATGGTTTTGGAGGAGTGAATTTATGAGAAGCGGATGTACCCTTTTATAAGAGATATGATTGTCACTTTAGAAAAAGGTTTAAATATTATTGATTTATAAAATAATATTTGGATTATAATGGCTCCAAATAGATTTATTTCAAAGATAAGGTGTATGTGGGTTTAAATACTCTCAAATAAAAGTTTTTAGACAAGTATTGCACCATATAAACCTTATCTTTTATATTTAACTCTTAGTTAAATTGTTTAACTTTTACCATGTCCTCTTGTATTATTATAATAAATTTTCAATAAATATACTATAAAATGCCAAGAGAGCCCAAAATGGTTCATTAATCACATATGTTTCATTATAGAAGTCATTTGGATGAACATTAGATATTTATAAATATTATATAATTTAATTATATAATATTTCTTATAATAACTCATTTAGGTCAATTTTGACACTATTTATTATTTGGTTTTTTGAATGTCATAATAGGATGATTACTTCAAAAACAATTCATCGATTAAACCCTAACATGCCATCTTAATCTTGAAAATTCAGGTATGGAATCAGAAGTTTCAAATTATATTTATTTTAAAATATAATATATCATTTATTTTAATCATTCATTAATAAATTAATTACTCGATCTTCATTGTGTCATAAATAAATTTAAATAATTAATGTCAAAAAATTATAAATAAAATAAAATTTTGTCGGAATTATTTTTAGATTTATAATGAATGTTTATAATAGATATTATCTTATGTATAACCCCATATCAAAAATTGTTTAGTTATTAAACAATGAATTTTACACTATTAACTCTTTTTTAAATAAAATAATAATAAATGTCATAATCTAATACAAGTTGATCAAAGAGATTAATATTTTATTCCTATGTTAGATTTTGATTGAAATACAGTTATCTAAAAGAATTAGTAAATGTGTTCGGGTAATTTTAAAATTATTTTTACCTTAAATTAGCTTATTTACTATTAACCATGGTAAATAAAATTCAAAAGTTACTCTTCACCAAAAATTGTTTTCATACAATTGAACCAAATTTTGCATACTAATGTCAACCATGTCTCCTAGATTTTTGAAATTCAATTCACAAAAGAGGTAAAATTATGTTTTATACAAATTTTCAAATGAGCCTAGATGGTGGGTAAATGTTCCTAGAAGGTGGGTAGAAAGACGTTAAAATGGTTCAATAAAAACAATATATATATATATAATCATATTATAAAATGGCTCCAATGACGTACATTGTACTAATATATGTAATATTTATCTATTTTAAGAAAAAACATTATTTAAAAAAAATTATTTAAATGAAAAAGTCAGTTTTTGTCTATAATGCAGTGTTTTATTACTATTCATAAAAAAAATTAATGTTTTTAGAAAAATAACAAAAATTCACCCTAAAATAATATTGATATTAAAAATCCAAAAATATTTCCTATTTTACAAAATAAGAAACTTTTAATTTTAAATAATTATTTTAATATTAATTCCTGTTTTCAAAACTAGAATGCTTTTTTTAAGAATTGAAAACTATCAAATGATTTACATGTGTTTATGTCCAATTTAAATGTGATATTATTTAAAATGGACTAAATTATATTAAATGACAAAAATATAATTTTATAATTCTTTAAAACATCTCAAATGAATAATTTAAAACGTTAAATTATTTTGATTAAAAACCCATTAATGTTTTTTTTATTTTTTATTAAACATCAAAATATGAAAGTTGTCATTAATGTTCCATAAAAAATTCCAAACTAAATTTTTATGTATATATTATAAATAATAATTTAATTTCGTTAAAATTAATATATAAATGTGTCAAATATTGGATTTTAAAAGGGTTCTCCATTAAAAGGCAGTAAATTACATTTTTTGAAAAATACATGTTTTATCCAAAAAATTGATTTTTTTATTATATTATGTCTAAAAAACACATTATATTTATGTTAAAATTATATGGATTATATAAAAATCAAAATTATGTTAGCACTATTAGTAACCTATTTTTTGAACCGCTTGTTTGGTAAGTCATGGTGCACTCGAATTCAGTGTTCCGTGTAGCGCAAGTTATTGAATTATTTTGAAGAGATGTCATAATATGAAATATTGGGGTGATACATTCTCACCTCCTTCAATATATTGCATCCTCAAAAATTTAATTTTTTCTTCGAAAATACAATTTTCGAAATAGAGAAATACCTCTGTGGAAAACCTAAATTGGAATTTGGGTTAATAAATTTTAGTCATAATAAGATGGAAAGGGAAGTGAAAAATTCAACACCAAATTATGATGTAGATTAAGAGAAAATTGTTTGTAATTAAAGACACAAAATTTGATGGAAAATGTAAATATTTATATGTAGTTATTGAGGTCTTCCATCACAAACAAGTTTAAATTTGAGGGCATCAAAAACATCAATCTATGATGATTTAAAATATCATCAGTTTAACAAAACATAAGGTATTAGGTTAAAGAAACTTTTGATTTAAGATCCTTTCCCTAATGTTTATGAATTAATTTCTTTAAATAATATGAAAAAAATACGTGTCATGTATAGTTACATCCCTTAAATAATATATACAACAAACTCATCTTTCAATTCAAAAGATTATAGAACTCAAAAATATTGTATTTAACCTAATTGTATTGGGTTTCAAAAAAATGAATATATAATTAATCTGTCATACCATTTTTTTTAAAACTACATTATTCAAACTAGGAAATCACCTAGGCCATGGGTAGGTGATGCACCCTAATTGCCCTTCAGTTGTGTGTTCTAGTCTTGTGGTCGTGATGGAGGTGATGAGTTGTCACCCGACCTATGGGTTGTCCTTTATATAAAAATCCAAAAATAATCTTATGAAATGTTTTATCCTTAAACAATAGTATACAATGTCCTACTTGATTTATTCCAACCATTAGAAATATCCCAAATACTTTTGTCCAAACTCACAGTCAAAAATTTAAATTGATGGTAAATATAATGAAGATCAGTTTTTTCAACATAAAAACATGTGAATACTTTCATCAGGTATCATATTAAAACATGGTAATGTCCATAATTACCATAAAACCTTATTGATTTCATTCATTCTTCCTTTTTCTTATGGAATACGGGATATACTCCTTAAATCCATAAATTTTGAAAACTATAATAATGATGGAATAATAAAACCATTAATCAGTTGCATTGAGGTCAAAAATACCCAATATACTTTATCCAACTCAATTATATCTTCTTCCAAAATCACTATGTCAGTATCAGGACCATATTATGGTTAATATTTATCTCAAACATATGTTTTCCAAAATGTTTAACTTCAAAATGTGTCACTTTACTTAGTACTATAAAATCTAAAATCCTTGATGAAAATGTACTGCAGTACTATCCTAATACAATTTATAATTTTTATAACTTGAACATTATTAATAAAATACTCAAATGACACAATTATTTAATAACAACTTAAAAAAACTAATAATTCCACTTCATCTGTGGTAGTTTCATAACTCGATTATTATCCAATGTGTCATTTAGGGTATAATTTGATGATTGGGACATTGATTCACGAAGTGTGCCAACTCCTTTCAGATGAAACATTTTACATTTGAACCCTTTTTCTTACCCATGCAATTATGAACTTGGGGTATATTTTCTCCACACTTATAACAAACTCACATTGCATTCATCCACTTCCTAGGGTGATTCATTCCACAGTTATCACATATGGGGAAATCATTCATTCCCTTATACCCTTTATCCATCATTCTCTCTACCATCGTTTTCTTCTCTGCCTTGTCTTCAAAGCCATATGACTCAGAGAATTAATTAATTATCTTATTAACCCGTGATACTGTTTCTTCACATGATGAAAATATTTGGGAGACTATTTCCCTTATAAATCACGGCTTAAGACCATGAAAGATGTGATCCTTCTTACTCTTTGGATCATTCATATTGTTGGAGTTCTCATTCCCTCTACTGGGAGACATTCCTAAAAAATGAAATGCACTAGGTTAGATAATATTATAATTTATAATCCAAAACAAGAAAAATACTCCACATTAATTGATTATTTTCACGTATCTTGTATTATAATCATAAAAATGGTTTCTTTGGAGACATATTTACTCATAAATCCTTTATAACAGTTTGTAATGAAAATGTGAATTATCCTAAGAATATTTTCCTGGAGTGTCTAACCAAGAGTGCAGCAAGGCTCATTGTCGTGTACCAGGATACCCTAGGTTAAGCTCGAAACTCTTTGTTAGAGTTTCCACTCCTAGGTACATCTATTTTAGAGCTTCCAATACATACTCGTATCCAGATAGAGATGTATTTAATTTTAAATTTAAAAAATCTATACATTAACAAAATTCTAAGAAGTTCTCTTATATTAATCCTCAATGTCTATCATATGGTAGTATTCTGTTATAAGATTTTATCTAAATCTATTTCCAAAGTTGTTGTTAAACTTCCTATGATTCCAACTATAATTCCCGAACCCCAATTACCTAGAGTCAGTGCATTATTTTAATACATTGGCCTGATTATAAGGAATCAAGGCCTGAAGGACCGTTTGGTTTAGTAGTATTGAAAAATATATTACACATATGAATGTAACATTACACTTTCTAACATACAGGACAAAAAAAATAATCCATTGAGAATGTCATTTATTCCTTGGATTAACCATACATATCAATCATAAAATGCATCGTAAGATCCTAGGAAAAATAAAGCGTAAGAAAGGGGTGTGCTCAGATGTTCAGCAAGGGTCAACAATTTATTGGATTCTATAAACATTTAAGGCAATATGTGTAATAAATACAACAGCCTTTTAAACATAAACATGAACATAATATAGAAAAAATAAATAAAAAATTACCCAATAATCCTGAACATGTATATTCTACTAGTAGAATAATCATATTTAATAATTAATTTCCAAATGTTGTAATGCCTAACTCCAAACATCATTAACACATAGTCAAGGCCTCATGCCAAGACTACACATAAAATTTTGTCATAGCCCTGTGCCAAAACATTAGTTTGTCTCATAAGACCTACCGATGGATCAGGGACTTATAGAGGGCTCCACCAGTCACTTACTAATTACACTGCATTCCTCATATGAAAATGTTTAAACATAAAATAAACATTCATAATAAATATTTCTTACGAAATTCTAATACTTCAATCATCAACCATGAATGTTTTAAAAATAGAATATCCACCATCAAATATTTCATAACTCATTCAATACAATATGGATGATTGTATTATAATAAATCAACCCTAAAAAAGAATAACATCCAGTAAATGATGCTGACATAGTTGAAAATGATAAGTATGACTTTTTGAGAGAAATACCCTTTTTGTGAAATCATTTAAAAGTCCCATATTTATAAAGTAAATCATTTAAAATTTATTTTTGAATAAATGTTTTCCATACCACATTCAATATTTTGAATTTAATTATCATTTGAAAACAATCATTTCAATATAAATAAATCCTTAAAATCATTTTGATAACATGGAAAATAATGATAATGATTTAGAAGAATTAATAATTTAGGCACATAAAATGATGTTTTTGTTAAATAGTACCTTAAAAGAAACATTTTGAAATGAATGTTATGAAACATCGACATGGTTAATTAACATGTCCCAAAAAATACATACACATAAACAATCTCGGATAATAACGATATTGAGGAATTAACCGTTACCTTGCACTTTCCTTTGGTCGAGGGTACACTTAACCTCCTTTACAATGACCATATTCTATTATTAAATTTAACCACAACCATAATCTTATTTATTATATCATAAATGATCCATTTATGACTTTATACTGACCATTTAATAATGATTTCCATGTAAAAAATAATATTTCATGTAATAATCGTTTTCTTTATCGTATGTGTTTTAACATGTTATTCATGATCGTTTCCTTTACATCAGGATTTAAATAATACCAGAATATAAAACATGATTTATATATCATATATATTTAGAATATAAATATGTATAATATATAGATATGTGAAATTTAAAACTCCGTTTATGAAGACGGTAGGGCATACGTATGCATAAACGCTGTTTCCATTTGTATATCATATTGAAAGAATGTAAGAGATTAAGATACATGTAAGTTGATATATTTAAATATATATCACCATAAGAATTATTATGTCTTATATTACATTCTTATTAATTATATATATTTTTATAATCATCATTTAATGGTGAACATGGAAATGAATCTCCTCTCGTCATGGATATAGCAAGTCGTATGTACACACGAGCGATGATATCAATTCCTTAATGATTAAAATGTGGTAAATTTTAGGATATATTAATTTTAATGATAAATTATCATGTTATTTTTTTTATTTATATACATTTTACTCATCATTATATATGTGAAAATGACATAGTGTTGAATCACAAATTATACCACAGCATGGAGATGGTATGTCGTACGTATGCTTGTATGGTGACATTATCATTAATAAGATGGATAAAATAATGAATATGGTTGTAAAAAATTTATAATAACATCATAGTATGTAGAAGATATAGGATTTATTACTTTGGCATGGACGTAACAGAGAAATAGAAAGTGGAAGAAGAAAAGAACATTTATAGAGGTGATAAAATAATTTTCAATTCTTTGGGTGTTCCCTTTTGATTTGAACAAAATGGCTCTGTAGGATGGATTTTATTTCAAATGAATACCTCTAGGATGAATTTAGGGAAGTTGGGATGATATTTGGATAGGTTATGGCTGAGTCAAAAGGATTTGGAGTTGTGATTTTGAGAGAAGAGGAAGTACCGTTTTATAAGAGAGGTGAGGGTCACTTTAGGAAATGTTTGAAATATTATTTAATTATAAAATCATTTTCAGTTTCTAGTGGCTTCATAATAATTAATTGTGAATATAACATGGGTATTAGTCGAAATATTATGAACCAGTAGTTTTTTGACCAGTTTAGATTACCATACTAACCCTATATTTTTTATTTGACTCTTAGTTAAATAGTTTAACTTTTACCATATCGTCTTCTAATATTATAATAAATGGTCAATAAACAAACTATAAAATACCAAGTGAAAACCAATTGGTTAATTAATAACATATGTATCATTATATATGTCTTTTTTTCATCCCATATGTTTTTAAGAATATTATATCACTTAATAATATATATATTTTTTTAAAACTAATTTATGTTTATTTTAACAATAATTAGTATTTGTTTTTTTAAGTCATAAAAACATGATTACTTCAAAAAAATTTATTTAATAAACCCTAACATGTCATATTCATCTATAAAATTCTTTAATGGCATCAAAACATTTGAATTATGTTTATTTTCATATTTATCATATCATTTAATTTGTTTTTTCATTAATAAGGTAATTATTGAATCATCATTATGTCATAAATAAATTAAATAATATAATGTCTAAACAATATAAATAGAATACAGTAATTTAGTAAAAAAATTTATATTTATTATGAATATTTATAGTCAAATTTATCTCATGTATAACCCTATATTACTAATTCTTTAGTTATTAAACATTTAATTTTACACTTTTAACTCTTCTTTAAGTAAAATAATAATAAATGTCCTAATCTAATCCAAGTGGATCAAAAAGATCATATTTTATTCCTATTGTTTATTTTGGTGGAAATACACTTATCTAATAGAATTAAGGCATGCGTTGGGGTAATTTTAATATTATTTTTACTTTATATTTCCTTATTTATTTTTAACCGCGGTAAAAAAATAAAAAATTTATGTTCACCAAAAATTATTTGTATCCTATTGAATCAAATTTTACATACTGATTTCAACCATGTATGTCTAATTTTTTAAAATAAATTCACACCAGAGGTAAAATTATGATTTATACAAATTTTCAAATGTGCCTTGAAGTTGGGTAAATGTTCCCAGAAGGTGGGTAAAAAGACATTAAAATGGTTCAATAAAATTATATATACATAAAATATTATTATAAAATGTCCCAAATGTCAAAAAATGTACTAATATATATATATAATGAATCTATTTTAAGATGAATTTTTATCTAAATTTTTTTAAATGAAAAAGTCTATAACATAGTGTTTTTCACTATTTAAAAAAAATTCCAAAAAATAAACCTCAGATAATTTTTATATTATGAATCCAAAAATGATTTCGATTTTATCAAATTAAAAACATAGAATCTCCATTAATTAATTTGAATTTAATTTCTGTTTTCAAAACCAGAAAGTGGGTTTTTAAGAAGTAAAATTATCAAAATATTTACATGTGTTTATGTCAAAATTAAATGTGAAATAATATAAAATATCGTAAATTATATTAAATTATAAAAATATAATAATATTATATTTAAAACCATTAAAATTAATAATTTAACACTTTAAATGATTTCAATTAAAAACTTTGTTTCCAATTTAAATTTAGATTTTTTTATTATTCATCAAAATATGAAAGTTATCATAAATGTTCCAAAAATATATCCAAACTAAATTTTTATGATTCTATACTAAAAAATAATTTAATTTCATTAAATTTAATATATAACAGTTCCAAATATTGGATTTAAAAAGGGTTCTCCATTAAAATGCGGTAAAATTTCATTTCTTGAAAAATACTTATTTTATCCGAAAAAATGGAATTTGTTCTCATATTATGTCTAAGAAACACATAATATAGATTTTAAATTGTACGGATTATATAAAAATCTAAATTAAGTTATTAAGATTCGTAGCCACTTTTTGAAAGGCTAATTTCATAAGTCATAGTGCGCTCGGGCTCGGTGTTGTGGGTGGCGCATGTTATTGAACTACATTGAAGAGATAACGTACTATTAAATAGTGGGTTGTTACAATGTCGGTGGAAATCACCACTCTAGAAATTTTATCAGAGCCACCCCAAGAGTATATTATCATCGCACACCTTACCCTTATGTCATATGCATGTTCTATAGGGGGTTAGATAACAAGGTATTAATTACATATTCCATAATACCTTCTTATAAATAAAAGTCATATTCCATCAATTTTGTTATGAGAATAGTATTTCTTAAAATTATAATTAATTTGATAAATTTATTTTTAGGAGAAAATTGTACTTTTTAGAAATAAATAAATTATTATAATAAAATTAGGTTTTAATATTAATTGTATTAAAAATAAATATTCTTTTCTAATTATAATTATGATTATGTCTATTCCTTCTTGTTTTCCCTTTATAAATGATTATGTAATCTGTTTGATAAGAATAATACTTTTATACGACAAAAATTAATTATTTTTTTAAATTAATGATTTTATTTTGATAAATCAATGAATTATTGGAATATGTAATATTTTAATAAAATATTGTTATTAAATAATTTTTAAATAAAAATTATAATATAATTATTATGAAGTCAAATTTAATTTATATTATGGTTCAACAACTATTATAATCAAAATATATATTTTTCAATAAATGTCAAATTCATTTTCACAGTGATAATTCACATATTTAGAAAATTATTTAGATAAAATGAATACTATTTTTTGAATCATAATGTTTAAAATATCGAATGGTGAATTTTTCATAATTTTCATAGACAATCGAATTTTTAGTTAAAAATTAAATACCACATAAATATATATTGTGTTTAATAACATCATAATTACCCAATAGTGATTTAATATATATTATAAAAATAATATTAATCAAAATACATGTTATACCTTTAAATATATTTATTTCATATATGTTTGATATATTTTATAACGCCATAGTGAATGCTCCAATGCTAATAAATTAATTTATGATTTTAAAATAATTTCCTTGATAGTGTGACTCACCACCACTTAATGCAGGGTAATATTTTAATATGTTAGGCCCCGGGCCTTAGAAAATAATTCTATTCTCTCCCATTTATAGAAAACCATTGAAAAAATAATGGGATGGTTTTTGGTATTGAATATATTTTTATGTGGGTTCAAAACCAAAACAATAAGCAAATCCCCCCCATTCCCATATAAACCCACACAAGATCCCATTTTTCTTCAGTAAACCTCCTTGAATATCATAAAACCTTTTCTATCAACTCTATAGAGACCACAAATGGCACCCAAGTTCCAAATAAACCTCTCCCAAGCCTTGGGGTTCACACGCATAATTAAGGGATTCTCTCCTTCCTCTCCTTAATCCAATTCACAAAACTTATTTGAAATTAATCTTCATAATATCAATTGGTAATTTTTTAATTCGTTTATATTCATTTTATTACTTTCAATTTTCTTTTATTTCCATGTGGGATCATTTATCATCCCCCATTTGGACCCTTATATAAGTCGTTACATTGTCCGAATTCCGTAAGGGATCTACCTCTCTGTTTTTTCTTCAAGAAACTCTTTTATTCCATGCCTTTTATTTTTTATTTTCATTATTTGGTATATGTTTTTATATACTAACATATTATACATTTGATTTATAGATGATTATATATTACATTAACTCCCATTAATCCCCCTTAAGATCCATTAAACCCACCTGTAACTATGGTGAAATCTTGTAAGGGATTTCTCTCTTCTCATTTCCATCAAAGAATTTGTTTTATATTATGCATCTAAATAAGATTTCTCATGATGGGATATCATATTTCATGATTCCATTACATTAAATTCCATTTGTAAATTATGATAGACCACATTCTCTATTATCAATCCAATTTATGATTATCTATTTGACCTCTTCATGCTTCCAACATTTCAACATGATTTTTCATGCCAAAATCATAATGTAGTGAATACCATACCCATTATTCTATCAAGTGTATTCACCCTTATGAACACATACATATTGAATGTTTAATTACATATATTAATTCCACATTCCTTGATCAGGGAATAAATTATGATGTTGAATGAATCCATGTTTTATCATCTATATAGCACACTTAACCATGATATTGAAATGATTATGAACGGAGCGCCCCGATAGCGCTCCAATGCATTGAGTAATGTTTAGTATCATGATACGTCTTTTTAGGATAGGTATTAAACTAATTCCTTGATTGTATTTTTTCAACCATGTTGTTATATAGGTTTATCTAATTCCTTTATAAGACATTATTTCCACCATGTAGGGACAATGGATTACATGATTTATTTAGGATAATGATGTATGTTTTAAGATGTTTCCACATTTCCATTCTATGAAAATCATGTTAAATCATTCATTTATGTTCATGATTCTCTCATTCTACATTTATATGTTGATTGCGTAACAAGTATTGTATTCTTCATATTATTCCTATTTTACTTAATTAGTGGGATTTATAGCTCACCCTTTTCTTATGTATTTCCATAGGTTAGACCATTAAATGATAAGTATGAAGGAATATTGTGGTCTTGCAAAAAAAATTCAATGATGATATGTATTTCATGATTTTATTTATTATGTAATATTCCTAATCCCCCAAGACACTAGGCCTATCAATTTTATCAGTTGTATTAAGTGCATGTCTATATAATAAATTATGTTTAAATATGAAATAAATAGTAGGGTTGTTATATATTCTCTATCATTATTGTGAATTATAATATGAGTAATAAAGTGAAGATTATTTTTGAACATCTGAAAATTGTTTTCCAACTAGATATGGTCATAGGGTGTAACAAACACATATTCCTTATGGTGAATAAGAAGAGGAAGGAAAATTGAAAGGGTATTAGGACTCATAAATAGTGTAATGAACTGGAGCATCGTCCTACTAAAAAACAATAAGTTACATAGTTTGGGAAAGGAGAAGGAGTTAGTTTTTTTTCATGTTGTAAGCCAGGCCACTAGAAGGGGAACTGCACCCAAAATCATGGGGAATCTAATATTGTGTTCGTTATCAATTGATATCATTCTGTATCTATAAAATAAATATTAGATATATCTTGGGGCACTAAAACCTATATCTATATGTAAAAACCATGTGATTTCAGAAAAATTCCCAAAGGAGAAGTGTATCTACAAGGTTCCAATAGTGTGAGGTTGTATTCTCTTTCTATTTGTGACTACCACCATTAATTTCCAATGATAGTAATTTTGATTTTACATGATTGTTATTATATAAATATTTTCACCAAAAACATAATTTTTGTATCATGTTTAGATATAGAATTATTTATTTTCATGTTCAAAAATAAAAGGGGATTCATTTTTGAGGAAAACATTTGTTAGGGTATGGAAAAAGTGAATAACGATCTATATGTATTAAATTAATAAAATAATGTGTTGGAAAGTTATAACTAATCATGTTCACAAGACTCCTATTACACCAATATTGGGTGTCTCCATCTTGGTCATATAAACTTGAAGTGTTTGACAATGATATGCCAAGTTGAATATTTAGCAGCATCCAAGCTAATAATAAATGAATGATGTCATACATTTTTTAGAAAAAAAAAGTTCAAACTACCATTTGGTGGACATGGTGAATAGGTCATAGAGCTTTTAGGAATGTTACAAACTAAAGTGAGTGAACCATTTCCAACAGAAGATAGAGGTGGATATCATACGTCATAAAATTTACTGATAAATTTAGTCGATACAGATATATCTACGTGATGAGGTATAAGTATGAGTCTTTTGGGAAATTCATTGAATTCATGAATTAATTAGTGAATAAGATTTGTAATAAGATAAATAATTTTAGTTCAGATCAATGTGGTGAATATATTAACTATGATTTCACTGAATTTCTATGGGAGTTTGAGATTCTATCTCAACTAACTCCACCTTATACACCAAATTAGAAAGTTGTTAGTGAACGGAATAACTATAACTTGTTGGAAATTTTATGGTTGATTATGAGGTAGAAATACCATCCATTATCTTTTTGGGGAAATTCATTATAAACTACAGCATACACATTGAGCTGAGTACCAACTATTGCGGAAAATGTTACTTTCTTTGAGCTATGGATTGGAAGAAATCCATTTTATTGCATACCCATGTATAGGGTTGAAAGGTGTTTGTTAAGGCCTTCTCAGGTAACATACTATCACCCTAGGAACAAAGTGTATCATTATAGTTTTTTCAAAGAAAAAAATGGATATTACCTATAAAACACTCAAATAAAAATATGATTGTCTCCATATAAATCGTCTTTCTTGAGAGGGATCACATACTCAAAAGGGATAGTGGAAGAACGATTGACTATGATGATGTTGATGCTCAAGAGACACATGATTTGATATAGAATCATGTTTCATATGTCCTCATAGAAGAATTATTTCCTGAAACAAATGTATAATGTAGGTTTGTAATAGAGGGAAATGAACAAGAGAGATATGGTTTTCTAGTCACTGTGGTTGGTGACTCATTATTGTTGGAGAATGATTATCCTATCTCTTATAATGAGGTATTAGAGAGTTCAGAAGATGTAAAAAGGCTAGAAGATAAGAATTATAAAATGGATTAAATGTATCATAACTATTTTTGGGTTCTTGTCGATGTTCCAATTGATGTAAATCATGTTTGATGGAAATGGGTATTCAAGAGGAAACTGGACATGAAAGGTAATGTAAATATAATTCAAGAAAATCTAGTGGATAAAGGGTTCAAACATTGTCAGGGAATTGACTCTGATAAAACCAATTTTTCTAGATTCTGTGTTTAAATACATCATAATCAAACATTATATAATATCTTAAAATGACAATGAGATTTGGAAGTTGGATTTAAAAACTGCCTTCCTTAAAAGGAACCTTCTAGACGATGTCTATATAACATAACCAGAAGGATTTTTGACTCTAGGAGTTGCAATAATGATTTGAATGTTGTAGATTTACATTTATTGATTGAAGTAGGAATCCAGGTCATTGATCATTTGAAAAGATGAATCTAGAAAAACAATTATTATTTATTAAGAATGAATGTGTGACAAATGTTTTCAAAAGGTTGAATTGGAATGGGGTCATTATCCAAGTAGTATAATTTGATAACATATTACCTATTTGAAATGATATAACAGTACTAAAATATATCATGGACTAGTCTGAAAAGTGTTTCTCCCTGAAGGACATAGGAGAAGAAGCCTACATTTTAGGGATCTATATTATTTGTGATATATTCAAGAGTCTGGTTTGACTATGTGAAAATACATATATTGACATGATAATAATGAGATTTTGTATAGAAAATTCCAATAGGGTATTGGTTCTAGTGTCACATGGTTTACATATTTCTATGAAAATGTTTCCTCAGACAGAGAAAGAGAATGTGAGAATGAGTAAGATCTCATCTGCTTTGGTGATAGGATCAATCATGAAAGCCATTTATTTACTAGACATGATGTTTTAAATTAATTGTGAATGGTAGGAAGATATCAAGCATAACCCAAATAAAATAATTTTACTACTATTAATTCTGTCCTCATTTAATTAAAAAGAAATAAGGAAATGTTCCTGGTTTATGTAAGAGATGTCGTGTTGGTCATCAAGGCTTTTACTAAGGCTCGTTTTTGGAAAGATCAAAATGATATGATGTTGAAATCAAGATACAATTTCAATCTCAACAGAGGAGATGTGATTTGGAAGATTTCAAAGAATCCAGTTTCTTCTATTTCTATAGTGGAGTCCGAGTATATAGAGGACTCTGATGCATCCAAGGAATACTTATGTATTCAGAACATTTTCTAGGATCTTGTTGTGGTATGTACCCGTAAATACCCTATCACTTTATATTATGATGATACTAAAGTGGCAGATCTTTCAAAATATCCAATATCACACCAAAAGATAAGGCATATACTCCTAATGTATCACCTCATGAGGGATTTCTATCAAAGGGGTGATGTTTAGTGAGTGTAGTACCTGTGGAAGAGAACTTGATGGAACCCTTGACTAAAGGCCGATCTAAGAAAATGTATGAATATCATGTGAGAGGTAGCAGTCTGATGGTTGTCATCTGTTCGCTCTATTTCAAGTGGGTGTCTATTGGAGTTGGTTCCCTAGACCCAACATCTTTTTACATTATGATAAACATGTATTTTTTTAATATTTATAAACTACTTATAACATCAAGATTATTCATCTATATAACATTGTATGTGATAATTTAATAAGAGTAGCTATCGCACTAAAATGTCATACCAGTTTCACTCTATGATGAGAACCCAAGAGTTCTATGAAACTATTCTAGAAAATATATTCTATAGCTGAATGATATCATTTGAGGGAAACAAATACTATAGATTCTCATGGGTTGAGACTCATAGGAAATTAAGACACATTCTCATGGTTTACACCTTTTGTAATATCTGGTAAGATATTATGAGAATGAGACCCACCAGTTGGAAATCCTATAAATTTGTTTCATTAGACCTTCATATCAAAAGATGTGTGCATTGGTACTTAGACATTAATATTATTATTAATAATTATTATGAGTCACACATATAGATGTATTGATGATAATGGTGATGACAGATGTTCATGGGGAGGTATGATACGTTGGGTGCATCAGAAGAAATATTTCATTAGTGAATAATGAATGAAATGATTTACCCCTTCTATTATTTAACATATTTTAATAACTCAATCCCATTGATTGAAATGATGCATCCTAAATAAATCCATGGCCATTGGGATCAATAGGAATGTTCTATTTGGAGAATGTCAAATAAAGAGACAATCAAGCACATAGGTTCATGGCACTAGAATGAAACCTTCTCGATTTGAGATATTGTGATAAAGAGGTTATATTAGATGGTAAGGATTTTTTTGAGTTGAAATGTCATTATGGAATTGAATTCCTTTTCTATGGGTTCCTTAGTGTGTTTCTAGATGCAAACCTTGGACATTAGGCTTCCTTGCCTAATGCCACTAAGAAAGTGTGCTTGAGAGTCTGAAAATAAGTGTATCCAGAATCTTTGTTAAATAATATATTATTATATATTATTTAACAGATTGAATATATTCATTTATCATGGTTTAATAATTATTCATTTATGATTGATTGTATATAAATATTTATTTTTTAGTAAATTTAATATTTATTTATTTATTGGTGAATAACGTCCTGATATTAATTTATTAAATAAATAAGAATTATTCAAAGCCAGATAATTATTGTGGGGGAATAGAGGACTGAGTTTAATTTTCTAGTGATAAATTATAATATTGAATATTATTTAACTAAATACTATTTAATTATAATTTTTATGTTATGGGTGTGTCATGAAAAAATAATATTACTAATATTATTTGACATGGGGTATTTCTAGGATTAAATAATCAAAACTGCACTTGTGAAATTATTCTATATTAACCCTAATAATTAAAATAGCCAATTTTATTATTTTCTCATTGGCCATTTTGTTGTGAAAAATGATTAAAGGAGAATCCTCTCAAGCATAGGGAGCTCCCTTATACAAAAACATTACTAAGAACAACAAGAAATCCTCTTACCCTAGATCAAAGAGAACTCTTTGGAAGCGATTCTTGAGTTGATTGATGTGGACGATGAAAGTGAAAAGAAAATTTATGTAGCACTTGGAGACTCCTTCAGCGATGTGTGGAGATTCCTGAAACACATGTGGATCACAGCTATGGGAAATAAACATGTGGTTTTACAACGTAACAACGGTGCACCATAGATCTATCACCAAACACATCAATGAAGAAATAATTGCATATTTACAATTCTTTTTCCATGAAAATTAATTATAAACAATATGTGTTGATCCATCTCTCTTGGTTTCAGTGTAATTATTATATATCGATTACCATGAATCAATTCTATGGATCACAACATCTATCACATTATAGATCCAAGATTGATCATTAATTAAGGAAAAAATTACAATTGGGAAGCTCATATCAAATGCTTCTTCTATGATCAAAACAATCACACACCACATATGAATTACAGCTATAATTATAGAATATAAAAGGATACAAATCCAATGAAGCTTCATTAGAGTTTGATGGTGGCCATGTCCAGAGAAAAAATCGATTGAATGAGGATATTTTGGTGTTTTTGTTGCAGATTCAGTCAAATATTTTATGGGAAGATGTTGAATTAGACATCGACATTGAAAAAGTGTGAATATTTGGATATATTAATGGGATTTTGAAGTTGATGAAGAAATTTTCATATTTTATGGTTTCTCTCTATTCAGCTCTAATGAAGGATTGAATATTATTAGGGATTTTGTTCATTCATAGTGTGAAAACATAATTTTTTAAGAGAAATTCACACTTTTTATTTAGTTAAATGCTTCAATGAGACTATAATTAAGTTACACTTCTCACATTTAGAGTTTCACCCCAGGGAAAATGAACATGGATGAGACCAGGTATCTATTGATACTACACATCATGGGTGTGTGAGTGAGCTCAGATTATGTTCAATAATTGATAAAACTCAAGTTTTAGAAAATTTAATGATATCGACCATATACTATTTGATGAAGAATATTATTTCAGGATGGAAGGAAAGTATAGGTGTATATGAAAACACACTATGGGTAATTATTATTTCCTAACATAAAGATTTTAATTAATAATTTTTTACTACAATCACATTGGAAAAGTCAGTAGCCTCTAATGATAGTGAAATCAAGGTTCGTAGAAAATTTTAAAGGAGATCAAAAAATGTATAAAGATTGGGAACATAGTCCAATTTTTTTATGATAGGGAGAAGATGAGAAATACAAGATAAAAAATGACAAAGAGCATTCAAAAGGCATTATCAGATTGAGAATGATGACATAGGAGATATTTTAGAACATGGATGATAAAATTTCACTATTCATGTTCTCTCAATTATTTTTATGTGTGTTGAAATTTATTTTGTCTTTTATTTTAAAATAAATAACTAAAAAATTTTGGGGGTTGCAGGTGGTTAGGATTTAAATCATTTTATAGTTCTTTATTTGTGTTGGTGAATTTATGATTCATTCCCATGTTTTCTCTAAATATATGCGTAATTAAATTCATAATTGGTCAAGATTTAAAAGATGTTGTTGATTTTCTAATTCATGTTCTATATGAAATAATTCAGTCATCAAATATAAATCTGAAGATTATGTTGATAATTTATTGGAAACTAACAATGAAAATTTATCACTCCTTTCAAATTACATTCTTTCTCGAATACCTTTTCCTAATTATTCTATGAACTATAAAGAGATGAAAAATGAAAACATAGAACATAAATATGTCAAAAAAGACCATAAATTTGAAAATGATAATTAGTTTTATTTTCATAAATTAAATTAAATGGGGAAATGGAGTTTCTCTTTAACACATACACTATTACAAGGAATAATTATTTTATAAAATTCAAATAAATTGGACTACCTGATTACATTCATACTCTCTGTTGGATCTTGTCATAATTTTTCCACTATATATCTAAATCCATACTATTTTTTGAATCCTAGGGGTGTCACTTTCTTGGTAGTATTGTTATGGTTTTTTATTTTTAGTTTGAGGATGTTGTAGTTTGAAATTAAAATTTTTGGAGGCTTTTCCAAGGGTGCATAATTAAAGTCCACAATTTGTAAACCATATAGAAACCATAGGGGAAACTATGCACCTTGTTCATTGGTTCAATTGAGTAAGAACTGTTATGTTTCACGATTATCAGACTATGCGTCCCAAGTGTGCAAGATGTGCACTTCATAACAGAGGTGATCCGCATGATTTAAGAAATTGAATGGGGTTATTGTGCAGCAAACCCAAGTTGGTGTATTTTTTTATTTTCTAATTTTTTATTTGTTTCATTCTCCCAAATTCTCCCTCAATCTAACTATCTTTCCCAAACGCCACTTATGCAGTTTCTTCCTCCCTTCAATCTCCTCTATGATACATTCTAATTGGTTTCTCCGTGTTAATTCTTCTAGATCTAGATGTATGAGTCCATATTATCTCTTTAACTAGTTTTCATTCTTATTCTCCAATCCCTCTAACCCTAATGGTAATTCATGGATGATTTTATTGGAGTCACTTTCTATGATATAATGATTCTAGTTTATAGTGGTTCTGATCCATTGTTGGAGTCCCTTTTAGGTTGATTTCAAAGAACGGTACATGGTTTCGTCTCTTGAGGTAGGTGTTTTCATTCCATTTTCATTTATTAGAGTTTTTCATTATTTCTTTGAAATTATAAATTCATAATTAGCGTAGATAATAATGGGGTGGACTATCTAGGTTTGTTATGATATAGATTTCATTTACTTTAATTTATTTTCATGTGGAAAATTGGTGGAATTTCATGACTGAAATGGTATTTAATTCAGTCCCAATGTTTGATAAAATTCCATAGTTAGATTTATTATAGAAACACTTCTTTTTTTGTTATAAGGAAAAAAAATTAAATAGTGATTAATTTTTTATATAAAAAGGGATTCGATGTTTAAATGTGGTTTTTTGGTGTTGTAGTGAAATGTAATTTCCCTTGGGTTATGGGGTTGTAATTATTGATGATTTGGTATTATTTTGGAATTATGTTGTCATACCACATTGTTTTGTAAAAGGTATTTAATAATGTATACAATATATATATATTTATATAAGTGAGGGATTGGTTATCACCATGTGATGTGTTGAATATTGACTGTTCCTTTATTGTGCCCCCATAATGTTATTTATATTATTCTTATGCAAGTGAAAAATGATTAGTTATGTAACCCACATTGTGCATGTTTGTTGGGGATCACATTGATGGAAGTACATGTGTTGGGAAGGAGGTTGTGGTGTTAGCCCAAGAGGATTTTGGTTATCATGTGATGATCTTATTGTTCAGGGCCCACCTCAATTATTATTCTATATGGTGATCAAATATTATTAGTTGGATGTAGTGGGTAATTGGTTTTCTATTTGAGGTTTTGAACGCGATAGTACCCCCTTAGTTATACATAACACATGGATTTGGTGTTCATCATTGAGAATACATCTTGTTGAAATTTGGTGGATAGATGTGTGATAGTTACCCTACTGGAAGTTGGGTCCATGATTTTTTTCTCATTTGGTACTTTTGGTCATCGAGGAGTTGCCTCAAGCTATGTATATATGTTATGACCCTTTCATTTATATTTTGTCATGTGTATAATTTATTTCTTGGATGTAATTGTTTCAGATTTGATCCTTCATAGTTGAGTCTTGTTATTGATTTGTTTTATTCCATATATTTAATAGATTTTTTATGACCATTTTTTGTTAATGTTGATAGAATTGATTCACTATTTTATTTATTTGATTCGATTTTGGTATATGTACAATTAAAAATAAATAATGGGAAAATGGTTTTCAAATATAATTTTTGGTTTAAAAGTAAAAATTTGAAATATTTTAAACATTGTGTGGATTTATTTTCAAAAGTGTAGTGTTTAGATAAATTTTTTATTTCCCTTTTAATAGGCTATGTTTATAAATATTACAAGATTCATTAAGTGGTTTTACTAAGGGTATCATTGAAGAAATTCATGTTTTAAACATTTTTCTCTCCCATAATTTTAAATTGAAAATGTAAACCTATATTTCCATGCCTTCCTTTCAAACCAACATAATTGGTTTCATAAATAAAATAAGTTAAATAGACTCATGATGGTATCATACTAGCTTTTCCCCACACCCAACATACACATGTTTGTGGGTATGTAGTCTTTATGTCTAATGCAGTTCTTTTTAGGTCTATGATTTTAGGATGGACATATTGTCTTCTTCCATGGAAGTACATAGTTGTTGGGAACTTTGGTGGGTAAATTAGTATCTTAAGGAGAATGTGATTAGTCCTTCAGTTTGTACAACCATTTATCTAGACATTTTCTTGACTATTCGGTCTCTTGTTTTGTTTCTATTAGATTCCTTTGTATTTTTTTAACTCTTTATAAATTGGTTATTTATTTTAGATTCCCTGTTAGTATTTTCCATCACATTTATGTTATTCCCTATTTGGATGTTATTTTTTGTTTGTCTTCTTGATGGTGAATCCATTATCAATGGTTTTTTCAAATACCCTTGACACTTTTCATCATCCTGGTGTGATCATGGATGCTCTGAGGTTATGATTTTAGTTTATTTGGGAACTGGTTTGGATAGTGACATTGGTTGGTTCAAAATGGAATCAGAGGTTCTTGGTTCATTAATGTAACAAACATAATTGAGAATCACCTTTTTGATATTTGTGTATTAGTGGTATATAGAAGATTGTATCATAGGAAATCAGGTTTTATGTCCAAGAATGTTCTTATCCAACTCTTTCTGGCTTCAGATCTTGAGTTTCCATGGATGGATTGGGATTTTCTTATGTGTTTCAGGTTATGGTGTAATTTTTTTAGTAAATTATTATTAATCTTGGTTTTAGGGTGTTATTGAGAGACATATGATGATATTAGATTATTTATAATGATAATTAGAAGGGTTAATAGTTTTAATAGTTATGGTTAATGGTATATAAAAACATACATACGCTTTACAAACCATTCGGTAAAAACATCATGTGGCACTTTCATGATTTGTGCATGGTCTGAAAAATCATGCGTCTAGACTCATTGTAGTGGAGAATGTTGGGAATTTTTTTATATTCCTTTCCTTGGTTGTTTTGGCAGCCATTTTGGTTTTATTGTCCCTGATTGATGAAATTTAAGTGATGTTTTATTCTTTGTGAAAGTAGTTTTTAAGAAATGTTTTATACTTTTGTCATGATTTTTTTTAAAAACTTCCCTTTTTTATCAATGTATCATGGGTAAAAAGATTTTTTACAATTGAAATGATTTTTAGGTTGTGTGGGTTTTAAAATAAATAATTTTATGGTTTCGTAAATGAATGATTCCATGAAATGATTTGTCTTAATAGAGGTTTTCTTATGATATTATTTGAAACCATGTTAAAAGAAATAGTGGGTTTGTGTTGGTTTGAAAATGATTTGGGATTGTTTTGTGAAATGAATGTAAAATTTTTGAAATAGGTATTTTGAACTAGGTTTAATTTAACGTATTTTATTGTTAATTTTTGTGGATTTTTTGATATTCTTTATGACTTTTGTGGTTTTTATTGCTTAAAGTTGTTATCCTAAGGTTCATAACTTTTAAAGTGGTTTTATTTGGAACATTTATTTATTTCTATTATTTTCTAGAAGGAGTCCCAATGGAATGAATTGTAAAGTAAGGAGGGGAATGTATCTAGTAGTTATACTAGTGTTCCATGAATTTTCCTTCCATTTTCTATCCCAATCGAGACACATAATGGGGTGGTAGAGCCATGTTTTTTCCAGCTCGTGGATCATGCATTAGTGTTTTTTAATCAGTAACCTCGAAGTATTTATGGTCATTGAGTAACCCCTGATTCTAAATAGTTGTTTGAAAAGGATGACAAGAATTTCATCTCACTAATTCTTGTTAACCCCTCTAAGGTGAGGTACACCATTCCCTCATTCAATGGTTTGGATTTTTAATGATATAATCTCATTGTTCACACCCCACCATTTGAGGCTATATCTTTGGGAAATTTCATGGTTTCTTTCATGTAGTGGTTTTATCCTAATGATGTGAGAATTGATTGGAAAATTGAATTTCCTAGTAACCTCCAAGGGATCGGTAAGTGAAGAATATATTGATCATTTCATTAGTTTGGTATCTTCATTTCTTGAGAAATATACTGATAATAAAAAGAGGGAATGTTTCATTTCAAGATGCCTATATTAATTGATTTTTTCATCAATTATAAAATCAGTCTTGGATACCTTTTAGGAAGTTGTTTTAAAAGGTGGTTGTTTTCAAAGAAATCTTGGTAGGGAACCAGTGACTAGTATTGCTTAGTTTTCTTCATGATATCTTAAAGAAGATCTGGAAAGCAAGTATGGGAAAGAAAAATGTGATAAGGGAGGGATGTTTTCTTCTCAACCTACAATTCATATCTATCATCATTGAAGACCATTCGTATATTAGGATACTAGGGTCACATTTATTGATTCTTTGTAATGGTTAGGAATTATAAGAAGAAATATCTATCTAATCATGAACATAGTTAGTGGGGATCAATTTTGTAGTTTCCATTAGATAATTGAAATTTGGGTAATGTTTTGGGAGCTTCCTATTTTTTTATAATATGTTTTGTCTTGGGATTTATTCCCATAATTAGTTTTCCTAGATTCCATTTTTTTAAATATATGAAAATGTATTTTGATCCTTCTTTCGTATATTTTGGATATTTCAAGAATCGACTTTTTTCATGTTTCTCTTGTACGATGTGAATTGTGCACAATTTTCATTTTGTTTGATTGGACATCTGAGGGACCTCTATTGAATGCTCGGATGCTTGGGTTTTTTGTCTCATTTTTGGTTGGGATGTGGATGAAACTATTCTATATTTCTTCGTCAGAATTACTATGGGATGGTGTTCTATACAGTTTGACATGAACACCCTAATGTAATAGTAGTAACCCTTTTGTCAAAACCTAATCATTTCCTTGCAAGGATTGGATTTTTTTCTTATGCATCTTTGTTTTTTCAATTACTTTGTGATTCAGGGTTATTAATTTTCATTCATATGGATGTTCAAGTAATCTTTCAACCACTTTGAATCGCTTTAGTCAGACTTTTGATGGTAGATATTGAAGGATACCTTTGTAGTTTTTGAAAACACAGTTTCTTAGTGTAACCATCATGTTTCGATGAAATAGGTTTTCAATTGTTCCATCATTTTAGATTAATTCTAAATAGTGTGGAGACATGTGCTTGGTCTTCATGAATTTGTTCTCTTTAATGAAGAATCAATCTGTGTGGACTCCTTGTGAATTTTAATATTAGTGAATGTTAACATTTGGATTCATCACATACACCATTTTTAGGCTTTGTAGGTTGGTGGTTATCGATAATTCTCTTGGGTAGAGTTCTTATTAACATCCATGGTTGACCGAAGTTTCTATGTGTGTTTTTTAGTATAAAGCAGCATGTTGGGGATCATGTAACATCACTTATATTCTATTTCTTGGTTTAAATATTGTTCTTTCTTTTTCTTTTGAGGTTGGGTTTAATCACGGTTGAAATATGCAGTATGGAAGGTTTTTCTAGGGATTCACAGTTAAGGTGTTTGATTTTTAAACCATGGGGTCTCCCTAGGGGAAAATATAAACCCTATTTAGGGGGTTTGTTGGTTGAACACTATATGGGTGGATAGTTATGTGTCTATGCAACCCTAATGTGATAATTGTGCACCTTTTAATTATAGTGATCAGTTCAATTTTTTATTGTATTGAAAACTGTGTAGGGTAACCGTGTGGCCTACCTTGGTTAGGGTTTTTGGAATTCTACTTTTATTTTTATTTGAGTATTTTACCCCAAGCCTCCCTCACTCAAACCATATGACCCAAAAACCTACATGAGGTATATTCCTCCATCTATTCTTCTACTTGATGGATTTTACTTGGTTTCTTTGGGGTTCTTCATTCATATCAAGTGGTCTGTGTCCCTCTTCCCACTTCCTCTTTTTCTCTCTCAATTTCTCCAATCCCTCAAAGCCAAATGGTCACATTTGGAGAATTTACCAAGTCTTGTTTTCTAGGATTCAGGTCTTTTTTGTTCTATTAATTGTTATCCATAATCAGAGTCACATTCGGGTGGATTTCATTGAAGGGGACATTGTTTTATCATTTTAATTATGTGTTTATGTTTCATTTTAATTTATTCAGTAGTCCCATTTTTTATTATATTTTTTAATTCTTCATTGGCCTAGTTAATCATGGTGTGTACTTTATTGGGTTGTTATATTAAATCATTCATTGACTCTAATTTATTTTTATATGAAAAATGGGTGGAATTTAATGCTTGAAATGGTATTTAATGTACTCCACATGATTGATAAAATTCCATGGATGGTTTTCCTAATGAAACACACATGTTTTATATATTTTATTCATAAAATGATTTGAAATGGGTTTTCTATTTGGAATTAAAATAGGAATTTCATGTTTTAATGGGATTATTTTCTTATAAAGTGAAGTGGAATTTCCATTGTGTTGTGGGGTTGTACTAGTTAAAAAGTATGTTTCATTTTGAAATTTTTTAGCATTATACTTTTTTAAAAAAATGGGATTTCAGAATATATATATGATATATTTATAAAAGTGAATATATTTTTGGAACCTATGATGTCATGATTATTTACTATGTAAAAATTATTCCCCAATTATGTTGTTGATATTGCGCTTATCTATATGATGAATTCTTGATTATGTGACTAATGTGGTTCTTGTGTATTGTGGAACACTATGATGGTAGTTCATGAGGTTGGAAGGATGTTATTATGGTGTAACCCCTATGGGCCTGTTACTTTTATGTGATAATGTTATTGTTCATCGCCCACCTCTGTTATTTTCCTATGAGGACACCGAGGTTTCTGGGTGGGAAGTACTAGCACATTGCTTGGCTATTTGGGGTTTTCCAATGGCTTTATCCCCTCTATGTTGTACGTAACACCTAGATCTGGGGTTTTACACTAAGGATACTACTAAATGTGATTTTTTGGATATATGTGTGACCATTAACCAGACACCAGTTTGGTCCACATTTTCATTTATTATGTTGTCTCATTATTCCTTGTTATGTTTCTTCATGATATGTGTCTATGTTATGACTCTTTAATTTATATGTTTGCATGTTTACAGTTTATTTTTTGAATGGAATTGATTAAAATGTAATACATTAGGGTTTATTCATGTTCTTGGCTAGTTTTATTCTATTTATTTAATGGAATTATTTATGACCCTCTTTAATATTGATAGCATTTATTCCCTTGTTTCCATGTGTTCTTTGAGTTGTGTATATGTAAGATAGAAAAGGAAAAGTTGTGGAAATGGTTTTCGAAGGGCATGATTTGTTTTAAAAGTTATTATTGATATATTTGAAACCTCGTGTGGTTTATTTTCAAAATTGATGTGTTGAGATAATGTTTTTGTTTCTCATGGATCTAGATTTATTTTGAAATACCACCAAATTCATGAAATGGGTTTACACATGACATCTTTGAGGAAGTTCATGTTTCAAACTTGTTCTTCCCCATGATTTTAAAGTGAAAAAAGAAAGGTATTCTTTTATTCATTGTTTCCATACTGGAATAATTGATTTCTTAAATAAAATAAGTGAAACAAAATCATGGTGGTGTCCTAATGACTTTTGATCAATCCCTACATACTCACATTGGAGGGAATATAGTTTTCTTTATTGTGAAGGCCTTTTAATGCCATAAGTTTTAGGAAGGATTTAATTCCATATTCCTTTCAAGAAGATGTTAGTTCGGATTAGGTTGTTTACTTGAGTGTAATGAGGAGATGGTGATCAGAACATCGGTTTGTCCTACTATTCAATATGAGTTTGTTTTGCCATATTTGGACTTCCATTTTTTCAATTATAGTACACTAACTCTATATTAATTAGTTATTTATTTGAGATTCCATTTTTGGTACATGATTTCTCATTTATGTTATTACAGGGTTGGATGTTATTTTTTTTTATCTTCATAAGGTTGAATCTATCCCCAATGATTATGTAAAATAAAATTGATATTTTTTTTCAAGATTTGGGGATCAGAGATGCTCCATGGGTATATGGCAGTATGGTTTGGGTGCTGGTTCGAATAGTGACTTGGGTATGTTCAATACACATTTAATTTTCATTCTTACCAAAATTACATATTACTAAGTTCACGTTATCACCTTATTTGTGTTTTTTGGTTTTCTTTTTTTCTTCCATCAAACATCAACATTGTCTATGGAAGTGACCCTAATTATTCTATACATGTTTATTTTGGTTTCTGATAAATTAATTTGAAAATTATAAATTATAATTTGTCAAATTTGGGGGCTATTTGATGTGGAAGGTGACATGTATCTATAAAAGACTTCAATTGTTTTTAAAAAAATATATAAAAATGGAGGATATTGAGGCTGTTATTGAACAGAAAATTAAACATTATCATCTAATTGAAATTATTGAAAGGCCTCGTCTATGATAATTTTAACACCAGGAAATTTCCAGAAACCCATATTACATTAGTTTTTATCAATGGTATAAGAACTATGAACTCAAACAATCTCATTTGGCACTGCAGAAATCATTTCATGTGTTACCTAATGAGGACAATCTGAATTTTATTTTTGAATTTTATAACGTTTTCTCGTAGATGTATCTTAAGTACTTCAGTGCAGATGTGCTTAAAATATAAATTTTTTCACATTGTCTAATTAATATAGCTAATAATTGTTTCAATAAATTTCATAAAACACTATATACACATAAGGTCAACATTATAATTATTTTATTGTCATATTTTTTATCAAGTGCTTAAATGGAGAGATAAGGTGTAAAATCACATGTTTCCATCATGATGAAAATGATTCATTAATATTGGTGTGGGATATGTTTTTTGGATTTCTTGGTAATTCCCCCATCATCTATTTCTCTCCAATTATTCAATAGAGGTTTTCTGTGAGGAAATATTAACAAATTATCAGGATTTACAAAAATAAATTACTAGTGTAAATTACATTGAAAATTTACTAAAGAATTGGAAACAAAATCAAAACACTATTCTTAACATCCTAATAAAAAATCATCAAGGAGTATAATATTAAATATAATTAAAAACTACATTGGTTCATGTAAATAAATTCACCTTCAAATAGATGAAATTCAAAAACAAGTTCAAAATTTAGTGAATCAATGTTTCAAAAAAGTAACTGGTTGAGGGTAAGATATTTTTATAATGAGACATGATTTTTTGTTTTCATAAATATTTTTTTTTGATAAAATGGAAAAAATTTATTTTACCATTTTTTTATTTTTTTAATTTACCATTTTTCTTAAATATGAAATAATATTTTTAAACTTTTTTATATAATCTTTTTTAATTGATTAATTATATTAATTTTAGATAAGAATAAAATTTATTTATTATATGTTTTTTATTTTATGTTAATTTAACAATGCTTTTACTCTATGGTTTTAGTAAAAAAACAACTAACCATAAAAGGCAGGAATAGAGTAGCTCAACCAAAGAATTGTAGGACCAATAGGTTAACCATGCTCAAGGGAGATAGCCCATGTTATCATTAATGGAGTTAAGAGAGAAAGAATGTGTAGTGTATAGGATATAAGTAATATAGGAGCATAACACATGAAGGAGTTCTAGTGTAGGAGTAGTGGGGATAGTGTTGGATGGTGTGGAAGTTTAATGGGTGTTTCTACCTCATAGCTAGATCAAGCCAGCAGTAGAATGAGTTGAATTATATACGTTATGCTAGAAGGGGTGAAAAATAAATTCATTATTGTAGATAGTAGATAACTTTCCTCCATCTCTTAAAAACTCGTATATTTAATGTGTCATCTTATCGGGGCCACCACATCAGTCCATTATCCCATGATTTATGAGCTTTAAATAATCTTGTGGTCTTAATCCTTTATGACCCTTTATAAAACTTCCAGTTCATTTATCTTCATGGTTTGATCTCTTTTGATCAAACCAAGGAGGACATGGGTGTTTTCTTATCGAAACTATAATGTAACGAAGGATTCAATATAAAAAATTAAACTAAATTTATTTCAGATGATTTTTCCAAATGTTGATCCCTCTACCATATGAAAATAGTGTTGTAAAAATAATTTTGAGATTCAGATACACATTGATGCATTAAATTTTTAAAAATCAAGGATATCATTATGAAGAACCATTTTCAACCATAAATAATTCATCTACCATTTTAGGTTAGATCATTTTCTATGGTAACATGTCATGCCTTAATGGAATATCTGATATCATATAATAACGGTCGATTATTCCGTTATTCTCAATGGTAGATCATAATAGTGGTAGAACAATTTTCCCTCATTCAATGGTTCATTGTTCAATGTTACACAGAGTGATGGTAGAATCTATGGTCAACAATTCAACCTTCTACCCTGATAGTAGAAATGATCTATCACTCCCTATTAAGTGATGGAAGCTAATATTGTATACCATCAGTGATGGATGGTAGCATGTACTCTTCATTGTGGTAGTTTCACACTGCTACATTAAATGGTATTCAGTAAATATCCTTTTTTTAGTGGTATATCTCCAACATTATTTTTCATTTTGTTTGAAAATTATTGTACTTGATGTAATGATGGATTACTGGGAACTGTAGATTCTACATCAAAAAAATTAGGAACATAAGGATCTAACACCAATGATAGATTATCACTTTTCTACTAGATCATTGTAGTAGTAGATTTTAATGGTATCTTTTCAATGGTAGAAACCACTTGAAACCTCCTTTTATTAGTGTTCACCTAGTATGTGTACAAATAGTACATTTTTTTGTAGTGGGGTCTCACTCCCAATCAAAAGTGAGGAACTAGTAAATTCCAATATCCTTGTCGATTAGAGGATATGTAAAAGTAAATTATAATCTTGTTGATACAATCAATAATAAAAAATATCTTATGTTATTTGTTTCATTTTTTAGTTCACATTTTACAAAATATAGTCACTCTAATAATCTTATTCAATTGAATAATTTTAAAAGGACTATTCACCCCCTCTCCAGCCACTACATAAATATATTGAGACATAACAATTGGTGTTCGAGTGTGGTTCCCATTATGTAAATGGATATAATTCGTCAATATATTTATTAACAAACCATTTTCTTGGACATAAAAATCTAAGGAAAGATCCACCGCTTTGTAGTGGAATGTTAGGAATTGGATATTTTGAAACCCATCAAACCACCAAATTTTAATTAAGGAAAATATATTTAATGGAAGGATTGAATGGTGGGGTGTATACAAAATATAGGCCTTTAATTATGAAGTATTATATCAAAACATTACAAATATCTCAATGATGTTTTAGAAACATTTACCTAAAATGATGCTACAAAATGTGTTCTAATCATTAAAGTTATGAATTATTTGTATTGTTCCCTATGAAAAATTTGTATCTAAATATTTATTCCTAAAAAATTACATATGAAATTTGGATAACTTTAATAGTTAGACATCAAGGAATTCATAATTTATAGAGAACCAATCTAGGTATTCACAGTGCCGATTTTTATAAATTAAGAATTACTAATCAAGAGAGAATCAATGATATGTACAATAGATTCACTAAAATTGTAAAAAAAATAGTTTCACATAGAGAGACCATGTAGAATGACATTCTAATTAGAGGAATAAATTGGGATATACCCATAATAAGACACTCAAATATGGTTTAAATTGTGTAGAGTAATGATTTTACTGAGTATAAAATGGATGACCTGATAATATCACTTCTTCAATACGAGCTGTAAATAAATAATGACAATGTTGATGATCAGGATTAATTTAAATGTATAATAGTAAAATATATTATAAATGTTGTTGATAATTATTTTAATTCAGTGACATATCAAAGTGAGAATGATATAATTGAATATTTCCCCATACGAGTTTTCTTCTACATGAATTTTAAGATAGGATTTAAAAAACCCACAAGGAGAGATCATCAAAAGGATAACATAAATGGAATTAAAAGAGGTAAAATTAATAAATATGGTGTTTTTGATTTAATATTCTATGAGTGTAGGAAAAATGTAGATATAAATCCAGACTGTATAAAATTGAAATAAGAAGGGAAATAAAATCAAAATAAGAATCTCATAAAAGCATATAATGATAGATATAGTCTTGAAAAAGAGTCATACTCCATTATTGATGGTTTAAAAATTAAAAAGAATCCAAAATTATTTCTTGATGGAAATAAAATATAATGGGGTAAAATGAGTTTGATTATAGTTCTAGTTATGAGTCTGATATTGAAACAGAAGATAAATAATTAACTAAGAAAAATGAGATGTTTCGAAGTGTTATTTTATGAACGGTTCAACAGAATAGAGAACTGTAATGAAGAATGTTATAGAATAGAAAATGGTTTCATATTTTGATCTAATTAAGTTAAAATATGAGAGTTAATGAATGAAATACTTCATGTACAATACTGATGAATTTCAAGACAAGATATTTAAATTATTTTTTTATAATATCGATAAAATATAAAAAATTAAGAACCATAAACATAGAAATCAAAAATAAAAAAATACTAGATCATTTTATTCAGTGAAAATTTGAAATTAATAAGAAGTTCATCCAAAATATAATGTAAATGTTAAATATAAATAAACTATATTAAAATAAACCCTATTTTTTAGTTTAAGGAAAATTAAAATTTAACAAGATTATGGGTTTGATAAAATTCATAATGAGAAAATTTCCTTTAGATAAAATAGATAGTTTCCTAATTTGAATAAAACATCATTTGTTTAAAAGCATAAATGAAATGTATCACCTGATACATGCTAAGATGTAATATAAAAGGTAATTATAAAAATTATTATTCTCTATGATTTACTCAATCACTCGGACAAAACAATACATTTATTTATAAGAATATTCTTCTATATTACCCTATAATAATTGTATTTAATCTGTATGGTTTCTTAAGAGTATTATAAATAATCAATATGGAAGGAAAAAAAATATTTGTACCCAAATAGTTATCTTATTAATGTTTTTATAGGAAAACCATGGAATGATTTATAAAGTATCATTTTATATGGAAAATTGGTGCTCTAGGGACATGAAAAGTGACATCTATAATTCATTATCTTTTAATTCATTTAATGGTTTAATTGTACCATTTCGTGAAAACTCTAATGGCATGGTCAAAGCTTCTCGAGATGTGTGTATTTTAAAATCTATTATAATTTCCAATGTTCTCTATGTAGAGGTATTAATAAATTTAATTATCATATAACAAAATTTTGATAATTATATATGTGTGAGGTTTGAAGATAATAAATATGTTTTTTATAAAGACTATATTGTGTTTATTTTATTTCAACAAAAAATAAAATATCTACTCTAAATACTTTTTAGAACTCACACAACTAATGGTAAAGTGCTTATATTCTATAGAATGAAATCACATTATCTGGCATTTAAGGTTTTACATATTCATCCTCGACAACTTTATAAGTTGAAAAATATGGTCTTGTTCTAAAACATCCTAAATTTAAGGAAATTATTTACTTTGTATGTGATTATTTTCCGAATGATAAGTAGTACGATGATTCTTTTAGACCAGATAATATGGATAAAACCGGTAGATTCTTATAGCTACTTAATCTAAATTTATATGGACACATTATTACTGCTAGTTAATGTAGTCAAATATATGTGTTTTCAATTGAACATTAATTCATTAGATTATATTAAACACTTTTCTTATCAGAAATAAGGGAAACCTAACAAAATTATATTACATTTTGTAAAAAAATAAAATAATAAAGGTAATTTACTTTAATCAATTATAATAGCTAATGGAGGTGAGTTTTTAAAATTATTCTATTTGAATTTTTTAGATGATAATGGATGTTTCAAATATTTTTTTACCCCAAGAACTCCAAAAACAAAATAGCTCTATATAGAAAAAAACATAACTATTTAAGAAATGGTAATAAAAATGATTAATGAATCAACTTACAAAATATAAAATTATTATGAATTGATTAAAATTTATTTATATTTCTTAAATAGAGATGAAATTATATATATGTTAAAGAAATCCACTTTTTAGTTTTTAAATAATAGAATCCCATTAATGATTAATTAAAATTATTTCAATGTAGAGTTTTAATTTTTAATTCAAAATATATTCTAATCAAATTTGATGTTAACAGTGATAAGGAAATCATTTTAAGATACTAAAATAATATAAAATATTATAGACTATATAAAAAGAAATTTTTTCAAATGGATGTATCTATATATGTGAAGTTATTTTAAAGTAATAAAAATAATAGATTCAATTGATTAATTTAAAAAAATTAAAAAATTAAATTTTTATGAATATAAACCTGAAAATGTTATTGCATCTGGTGAGGGGGATCATATATATTCAGAATCTGGTCCTATTAATTGGATAACATAAATAGATAATTCTTTATAAAATATAATTAGAAATAAAGAATCTTGAATATGAACCAAAAAATAAATTTTTATTTTTTGTACTAATTCTTCCATTGTAACTGATTGTGTTATTGTTAAAATTAAATAAGCATTAAAATATTGAAACTAGGTAAATTCCATTCATGTTGAAGTTAACTATTATAATTGGAATAATGTCTGGAATCTAGTTGAGTTATCTAAAGATAACCAATCTATTGGCACCAAATGGGTATTTTGAAATTAAATTGATGATCCTAGTAATATATTTATTAACAAGGCAAGATTATTTTCCTAATGTTATATACAAAAAAAGACATCAATTTTTAAGATTCATTTTCACTAGTTTTGTGATTATAATTTATTCATATTTTATTATCATTTTCCTGTTTTACAAATTTTAAAGTATTTAAAATGGTTATAAAAGGATCTTTTTCATGTGTTATAATTTCTAAAGAGGTATATGTTAATCAACTACCTTGTTTCAAAAATAATGAATTTTCAAATCATGTTTTAAAACTATAAAAAATATTATAAGGTCTAAATCATGATATTAGAACTTAGTATGACAAAATTAACATATATTTACTATTTAGTTGTTACAAAATATTAATTTTTGAACTGAAATTTTTTATAATGAAACATTCCTCTAATATTTTAATTTTGAATGTATATTTTGAAAAAATTGTATTTTTATCAACAAAATATATACATATTAATGAGTCTGTGAAATAAATGACTAATAAATTTTATATGATCATAATGGATGAATTAAATGTTTTCCTTGGTCATAACATTTATAAATAAAATAAGATATTTCAATAAATTAAATACAATATGATAATTATTTAGGAAAAAAATTTAATTTTTATTCTTGTAAGTCTACAAGAAATAAAATTTCCACTAATAATAAAATATATGTTGATGAATCTATAATCTTTGTTAATAAAAAAATGTATAAAGAAATGATAAAAATCCTACATTATTAAAATGTATCAATACATGATATTATGTTTTCCATTTTTATGTGTGCTAGATATAATATATTCCTAAAAACCCCACCCAAATGAAGTCAAAAGACTATTCAAATATGTTCAAGGAATATCCAATACTTGTTTATTTTAATCCAATTAAAAATATTTTAATCAGTTTTCATTTTGTGACTCTATGATTAGGGCCTATAGGCTTGGCATGAAAAGTGCATCATTCATTTTTCACTTATTAGGTTTATTGTTATTATCATGGAATCCAAAAAATAAATTTCCCATTGATTTTTCCATAGCTGAGGCTGAGTACATTTCTACTACTAATTTCTGTGCTCAAAGCTTCGTGGTAAAAAAACATCTTTGTGATTTCAATGTTTCCATTGTTAAAATGGCCATATTTTGTGACAAAACATCTACCATTTCTATTTCTAAAACTCTTTTTTAGAATACAAGCACTGAGAACATTGAGGTAATATTTTACATTTCTATGATATCATGTTAATAAAGGGGATATTCTTTTGGAATAAATTCTAATAGAAAACCAGGTATCTTACATATTTTATAAAGCACCAGATTATGTGGGTTTGAAAAAAAAATGAATAAGGAATGATAGAAATTTAATTTTTAAAATCATGTTAAGCATCATTTTATATATTTTATATCTCTAATATTAATAATTTCAGGATCTCAGAGTGAGTTATTCACTATTCAATTTTTCTTATATATATTATTCATTATTATTATTTTTCATCATAATTTTTTTATAAATTTAAAAATGGGTGATAAAAATTGGGATTATTTTTTATTTTAAAAAATTGAAATTTTCAAAAAGGGGGATATTTTTTGATAAATTATTTGTATTATTTTGATAAATTCAAAATATTTTATTTTATTTTTTTATATTATTTTGGTTTATTAATTTTTTTTAAATGTAAAATTATTGTTTTTTCAGTTTTTTATTTATAAAAAATATTTTTTTTGTTATTTTATTACTAATATTAATTTTAGAGATGATTAAAAATTATTTTTTATAAGAATTTTATTTAATGTTAATTTTACTATGATTTTATTTTCTGGTTTTAGTAAAAAAACATGGCTAGCCGTAGCCAAGCCCAACCAAAGAACTCATTGACCAAGAGGCTAACCATGCCCATGGAATCCACCTTGGGCCAACATACATGGTGTTAGGATGCATGGGTGGTCAGTGTATAGATTAGAAGAAATGTCGGTATCTAGTTCCAGCATTAGTGCCAATGGGATAGAATAGGTGAGACGTGGACCATGTGGTGTGTTATGCAAGTGTAATACATTTTGACCCCATGTAGCCAGCTCGAGTGAGTAAAAGTATGATTTGAATGATATGCCATAGGATTTATTAGGTAAATAATTGATTTGGGATAGAAAACAGTGGGAATTATTCCTCTATCTCTTATAAACATGGATATTTTTTGCATCATCTGATCTGATCCATCACAACTGTCTGTTCTCCCACACCTCACAATCATTAAATGATCATTTCATCTTCATCCTCCATAACCTTGATGATATTTTCAGTTCACCATTCATCATGTTTTAATCCACATTGATCAATGCAAGGCTGACATGTGTGTTTTCTTATCAAGTCGATAATGTGAAGAAGAATATAATATAATGAATCAATCCACTTTTCATGCATGCACTTTATTTGATGGTTGTCCTCTCCATCGAATGAAAGTAGTTTCATAGAAGTTAGTTCGAGTATCCAATACACATGGTTTCAATATAGTATTAGAATTTGAGGATATAAAATATAATCATCATTTCCAAGTATCATTAAATCATCTTCCATTTGGCAGTAGATCATGTTCGACGATAGAATATCTATTCTCAATAGAAGCTCTATCGGCCTATTGAAATCATTGATTGATCTACCAAGCTCGATGGTATATAATCATAATAGTATCACATTTAAATATCATTCAATGCTATATCGTTCTACGATACATAGTGGGGTAATAGAATCAAAAACATGAAATTCATTTGTATTGTCCCATCATGTAGTATCATGGTTTCTTTTTCAATACTATGTTTCTTCATGGCTACATTAGGTGATTAATAAGATTCTTTGAGAGGAAAATTGACCATCCATACTTGGGTAATATAGAAGAATTTCAATTTTCTGAGAAATATGAACTAGAAGATACTTAAGACTCAATTGAAGAAGATTATGATATGTTGACTTCTGATCATAGCTGGAATTTTCATCAGACATTACCTAATGCATGAAAATTTGTGTCTAAGGTTACATCATCTAATAATGACTATTTTGTACATGAGGTATAGTGTGACTTTTATTCATACCCTTTGGAAGTTACTAAAATTGAGTGTGTAAATCCTCAGGAAGGAATCTCTTAGGTTTATATACCACACACTCAATGATCTGTTGATGAGACAATTCCCCCCCCCCTAATATCAAATTTAGAGTCAAAACCACTAATACAAATAACTAATTTTTTTGAACTATTTTATGATATTTTAAATATGAATTTTATTTTTTAGGATTTTTTAAAAGTTTGGAACATTATAGTCTGAATCCTTCTAAATAATTGACTACAACTATCTTGAACACGAATTTTTCCTCAATATTTAAATTCATGTTTTTAGTAATGGTTTTCATTTCAATTTCCCACCCATTCATGATATATTGACTTAATTTTATTCTTCATTAGACTAAAAAATAATAATTTCTATACAAAATTTAAAACATTCTAGTTCGCACATTTTGAATTATTGGTTTCCATAGGTGTTTTGTGTTATGTTTTTAGATACTTTTGAGATGGTTGTAGCTAGTTCATGACATATATCTATGAGTTGTGATTCCCCAACTATGTGAAAAAAATTATAAACCATTAATGGTTATTATGGATACTTTATGTATTATTTTATTCAATGTTTTGTCATCATTATGAAAGCCATTTCAAAAAAAACATTATTGGACAACAACAATGATTCTGTGATGTTGATTGAATTTATTAGATATTTGTTAGTTGATAGTGTTTTAAAATAATTATTTGGTAGTCATGAACATTGTTTTAATAATATTTATAATTTAACCTATAATAAATCATACACATTAAATGATCATGCCTAATCATTTTTGTGAGATATTCCTATTAGTGAATTTAAAACTAGCACTGCTTATGACGAAACCCAAGGTTTTAAATTTTTTTATTTACTATTGTTTTTTAATAAAGTGCCTTATATCTTTTCTGTGAACAAAAATTATTATTATTTATGCTCCCTTCCTCTTATAATTGAATATGAAAATAATTCATCAATGGTATGAACATTTATTGTCACATCCTCTCACTATTACATGGTCTCATCATTTTTGAATTCTAATGTTTGAGTTTAATGTTTGATCTATTTTTCCTTGAGAGTACATTTATTGGGAGACTAATTAGTTTGGTAAATAAAAGATCAGAGTAAACATTTACTATGTCTATAGACTCAACACCACTATCATGAGAGTATTCTGTTTTATTTTTCTTGAAGTATAAATTTTTGAATCTGATATTATTCTACCGTACTAGTGATACCTAGTTAAATAAAATTTATTTATTTCTATACCATGTTTTTCGTCCTCAAATGGGTAATTATATATAGGGTATATTATTTATGATTTGAAATTAATTATTTTTATTTTTCAAAAAAATGTTTGGTGCCTTTCATTTTTTATCGTTCTTATTGAAAATAATTTTGAAAACAATTTGAAGCCTTACATTGAACCCTTAAAAATATTTATATACTCATAATATTGATTAAATTATGAATCCTTGATTTACCTGAATAATTTGTATTTAATTTGAAATTGAATTTTACTCTGTCATAAAGTCAAGGAATGTATATTTTAAAAATTTAATTTCATAATTTTATTAGATGTATGTTGCAAACATGATATTGGAATTTCATTATGACCATTCACTATGTTATTGAACAAATAAATTAAAAATATATTTTTAACCAAAATGTAGTATTTCATTAATTCACCTTGAGATTCAAATTTGAGTACAAATTTGAATTTTATGTGTGGTGGTGATGGTCTTTTTAATTGAGCTTTAATGTGAATTAATGTAAACCCATAAAAATTTATTTATAAGAATTCAAAATTTATTGATTATCAAGCCTAGATTATTCAAGGAATTAAATGTTTTATAATGTTGACATTTGAATTTTAAACTTTTTGTGGTCAACATTTTCAACTTTCTTATTAATTTAACACAATTCATCAATTTCTTACTCAATTGATTTATTTATTATGTTTTTGGTCAATTTGTGGGTATAGGATTTAAGAAAACATTTATTTTTTACCAATTGTCCAAGTCCTAAAATATTATTATATCCTTTTAAATGAGTTATGAAATGAAAATCCAAATTCTGAATGAGCGTTTATGCTTTCATTATTTCTTTCTATTATACTTATACTATTAAATGAGGTATGTATATTTCTTATAATTATTAATTTTATTTATCAAAACAGAGTGTCCATTTATTATTCTTTACAATTATGTGTCAATTATCTGAGATATAAATATATTTTGGGAAATAATTTTTTAATGAAAAGTGATTATTGATTTAACATTTTGAATATTTTAAATTTCAAAATTTCTTTGTAAAACCAAAACCTTCTTTTGACCAAATAAAATATTTCAAAGAGAGATATCATATTTTTCCCTTGAAAGAGTCCATGATGAATAATATTTTTTAAAAAATGATTCGTATTGTAAACACACATTTTCTCATTAATGAATAATTTTTCCTATTTAATTTGAACTAATTGGTTTCCTGAGGGAAAAATCTTTTTATGTGTGGGGGATTATGATGTGGAACTCATTTTTTGTGTTTCCATATCATTTCTTATGCTGAATATGTATTTTAATATCAATTTATGTTAATTAATGGTTATTTATTTCATTCTGTTTGATTTATGATGGATTATGAAAATTAATGAAATTTAGGTTAATTGTGTTTGTTTTCTATTATAATATTTCAATCTATCATTCTTTGAATTATCTATTAATTTCGTTTTAGTATTAATTTTTACTATTGTTGAATTTTTTTGTTATGTTTATAAAATATTTATTACTTTTTTTATTTTAATATATTAATTAATTAATATATAATTTTTAATCCCATTCTTTGAATAATTTAATAATAATTATTAATAATTTACAATTAAAATATTTTATCATTTTTATCATTTTCATAATTAAATAATTAATTAATGAGTTTGAATTTAA
Organism: Viscum album; assembly: GCA_963277665.1. Lineage (NCBI taxonomy): Eukaryota > Viridiplantae > Streptophyta > Magnoliopsida > Santalales > Viscaceae > Viscum > Viscum album. Next base: position 19,544,457 of record OY728120.1, on the reverse strand, counting down.
TTCTAAATATTTTGATTTTAATTAATTAAAATTTTAGACAATGAATTATTAAAAAAACAAAGGAAACTTAATTTAAATTTATTTTTAAAATTTTTGTTATTTTGGGTATTTTAATTTATATTCTTAATAAATTTTTAATATAGTGATTTTAAAAATTTACTAGATTCATTGGTAAAAGATGTTTTTATTGGTTGTGTAATTGTTTAGTTCTTACCAATTTCACATTTCCAAATTAATTTCTATTCCACAAAATTTATTTTATATGTGATGCACACACATAGTCAATTTTAATATTGTCCATGTAACCAAAAATATATGTATTGGAATTTCAACTATGCAAAAGGAAATGTTGAAGGAATTGGCTATATAAATGGCCCCATTGGGGATTTTCTGTTAGAGTAGAGATCAATCCTAAGATTTTTTTGGTTGATAGATGGTGTTCGAGACCCATTAGGAGGAATAAGTGAGGTGTATGATTGATGTTATAGACAAGAAGCCTAAATAAATCAGATATTGGTGCCATGACTAAGCTCGAATAATATACAACTACATTCTCACCACAAAAAAATGATGATTAAATCAACCAACACAACACACGTTTGAGAGAATTCATGAAGAACACAAACATTATAAAGTATTTTCAGCCATTTGAATGGATGAATATGAAAGAAACTACTAAGAATACCAAAATTCTAGTTGAAACCACCTGATATCGCCGATGAGACAATGATCTAAGGGATTTCATCACAAGTCAATGATTTAGTCTAGAGATTTCCCAATCTGTGCTTGACCTATGGTGAAGAATTATTTTATATTGATGCATTTGATTATGAATCCAAAGTATTACTCAGATTTGATGTGATCTTGATCGTTTCTGATTAAATAATATTTAAGGATGATTCCATTGACATAGATGACATAGGGTTGTATATTGGTTTCATATCTGATTGTTGAATATTCGAGGTGACATATTTGATGATGGTTCTTCGGATTTCAGTAATGGTCAAATATGAAGAAGAATTTTATCCAGTGAGGATATTGTGGTGTTTTTATCATGGATACAGTAGAACCCGATATGTAAATATAATGGATTCATCATAAAAACTTTAAGAGGGTTATGATTCTGATCTAAAGATCGGATTTTAAATATAATGATGACCTTTTCATTTTTTAAAATCATTTTTCTTACCTGATAGGGGATTGAAATTTTTTTGGCATGTTGTTCATCCCTAGAACACCATCTTCATTTTTGATGTTCAATGTACACTTTTTGTTAAACGAAATACATCATCAAAACACTAATTTTCTTTCACTCCATGAATTGAGAGTTTCAATTTAGAGATCGTAAACATGGATGAGACCATGAAATTTAGGATGCTACATTTCCTTGGAGTGTGAGCAAGATGAGATTTATCATGGTGATTGATTGAAGATTTTTTTTTAAATATTTACTAGAAAGAATTCATCTTGTAATTATTGACCAAATACTTTTGGATAGAAAATATTATTTTATAAAGCAATCCAATTGGATTTTTTTAACATATTAATTCAGAAATTTAGGAATTTTATTTTACCACTATGTGAAATTATTATTTCCTCACCTGAGGGTTTTATTTTTTGATTTTGTACTGTAGTCATAAGTCAAAGAAATTGAATTTTAATTTTATTAAAATCAAAGTCGGAATTTTATTATAGAGAACAAAAAAAAGAATAAAGAGGGAGAACAAATAAGAATTCGTTTAAAAGATTTAGTATAGAAATTAATAATGGTATAACAAATGACACTGAGATTTCAATAGATAATATCATATAACTAACAGTAAAAAATAGATATTTATAAATATGGAATATTATTTTCCCTCTTGTTCTTAAAATTATTGCTATTTATTTTGAAATTTATTATCACTTTTATCAGACTATTAATAAGTAACCCATTTTTTGGGTTGTCGATAATTTGGATTGAAATATTTTTATAATTCATTTTTCAAATTGGTGACTATATGATCATTTACCAAGATTTATCTTTATATATGTTTTCTAAAATTATGCATTTATCAAGAATTGATAGATGAGGTTGATGAAAAATATTGTTTTCCATAAGAAATAATTTTTTCATAAAATATAAATATGATGATTGTGTTGACGAGTTACTGAGAATTTCCAGTTATAATTTATTACTCCTTTAAAATTTCATTCTTTATCAGGTACCTTTTATAGATAGTTCTATAAAATGACAAGAGATGTTAAATGAAAACATAAAACAACAATTTTTCAAAAACAATACTTAAAATTGAAAATGATGACGTGTTGTATTTTCCATGATTGAATGATCTTTAACATTGGAGTTTTGTTATGTAATATACACTTTTTCAAGAAAAAATTATTTTCTAAAATTCAAATTAACTATTTTCCCTAATTACATTTTCACATTGTTGGTTCTCGTCTTCTTATTTCTTATATTTCACTATATGAATGATATTTAATCATAATTATTAAAAAAAGTCACATCACACAGTGCACATTTCCTTCTGGTTTTTATTTGTTATGTTTTTTTTCATGTATTATTCTTTACCCTTCTCTGTGGTATGACCCTTCATATTCTATACTAGTTAAATTAGTTATTCGTCAATGGAGTTTTTATGTTTTAAATAATAAAAATCCAATATTAATCATTATTTATAGATTGTTTTAATTATGTAATTTGTAACCATTCCATGATCAATATATTATTTCTGGGAAAGATAATTTCTTTGCCTAGTATTGAGATACCACATCCATGACATAGAATAATTCCAAATTGAGGTGGCTAATTTTTCTTCCTAAGTGATGTTAAGTTTATCATATGAACATGTCCTGATAATGTGATTTGTTTCATTTTAGATACACTAACTCTTTTTTATACTACATAATTAGAGATATATTTTTAGTTATTATTAGGTAAACATATAGAAGCCAAGAGTTTCATGACAGTTCCATTGATAATCATTTCATCAAATAATGGGAACATATTTTCTATAAAGAAGCATTGACTGAGGAAGATAGTTTCACTCATATAGTTTTAACATTTTTTACTCAATGATGTGAATTATATTACATTTTACATTCTTATTATTTTTATAATATATTATATATTCATCATTCACATAATGGATAATTTTGGGAAACCATTTGTGGTTGCCTATAGATTCTTGTACTCAAACCCTGGATGTGAATCCTGATGGATGAGAAACCCATTTTATGTTAGGGTGAAAGAACCATAATAGGATATTGAGATCATGTTAGTTCAATTGGGATGAGGAAATGATACAATGGAAATTATAAGGTCTATTTTATTATAGTGTATCCTTTTTTAAATATTAATGTATTAATATTTTATATTATCATATAATAAAATAAACAAATTTGATTCGTAAAATTTATGTTATATCATGAGTTCATATTTTTATTGAATGGTTTTACTTATATTCTATAATTAACTATTTATTTTTATTCACTTAGTCACTATAATATTGATATCTATATTTTTATTTTTCATTTTTTATTTACTCATTTTTATTTCACGATACTAAGGTTTTAATATCTATAAATGATATAATTTGACCCCCTCCACTATTATATAGATTTTATCATACAATAGAGTGCACATAAGGTCATGTGAAATTCTAGTTTGGGTCAAATGATGGTTTCCCTGAGAAATATGTTATATATCTTTCATAAATCTCTCAAAACTAAGTCTATCTAATAATTGACATATCACTTTATCCTAGGAATAAAATCCACTAATAATTTGATGATCGTCACACAAACCAATCTAATAAAAGATCATGGGGTGTTATCCCTTTTCTAGATCATCTATATTGTAATGTCAAACACTTCTAACAAGCACTATTTCATAGGATTAGAGATCGACCACTCATTCTTTATGAATGTCTACATTTAAATCTCTTCCAATGATTTTTTTCCAAAATTGTACTAACACCACGTATATCCATTAATAAACCCCTCCTGGTTTTTGATATACCTCTTCATACTGAATCTCAGTTTTAAATTTCAAAAAATGTATAATTATATGATAATAAAAAAACATCAACAAAATTATTTATAGATGAAGAATATACAAAAATGCTAAATAATTAATAACCCCTACTGAACCATCTCTCCATACCTAGAACAAAATATCCTTATTAAATAAAACTATATTCACCATAAATTAATCTATACATATATATGTAGCATTCAATCAATACACTATTCCCTTTGAAATGTATTTTACATTAAAATTTTCAATTTCTTAGATCACGGGGAGTCTTTTATGCCTATTCACATTCTATGGCATACTTGATATATTATATTATATTAATATAACGATTTTAACATCCCATAATGTGTAACATGATGATATTTTAAAAGATCATTTTGTTCAATATCATATACAACATGTAACACAGATTTTAAATGAACCATGATATACAATTAAAATAATAATTTTTAATTGTGACCGATATAACCTAACTGTTAAATTGATATGTATTAATAGCACTAAATTATTTATGAAATATTTATAAAGGTTATAATTAAAATAAATTTATATATAAGTACTTGATAACTAATCACTCAATTCATAATAATGTCATTTTATTCATAAAAGAAAATATGTTTTCTTCGAAAATAACATTTATTAAGTTTTTTTAGTATACATTATAATCAATTTAAATATAATTTATAAAATTTATTTTATACAATGAACATCATTTTTATGTCATCATATCAAAAAAAACTTTTGGAGAATTTTTTTGATTTCTTTAGAAAATATTGATTTTCCATTTAATAGTTAAAAATATAAATTTTTCATAAAATTTTCCCCTTTTTAATATATTATGTTATTTAAAAGAAACATTATTATTTTTATTTTATTGAAACTTATAATAATTAATATTTTTTTCAAATAAATTATATAAATTACATTCAAGTCATCTTAATAATTGATTTTAGTGTAAGTTTATTTTTAGGCATACAAATGCATTTATCTGAAATCTCTTCTAAAATGAATTATGTTACACTATTATAATTATTTAAAATGACCACTAAAACGGAACAATTTAAATAAATAATATATATTATTTCTCTATATTTGTGCATTTAAATTCATTTAATCATTATTTATATTCAACCATTTAATATAAAATCATTGTTTCCTTGGAAGATGCATTTTTTGAAAAACCACGTTTTCATTGAACTTACGAGTTTGATTTTAAATTAATTTCAAGCAATTATGTGAGTTGAATATGATAAAATTGATTCCATATGTTTTATAATAATAAATTATATTATATAATCTGGTGAACTTAATTTTTGGTCATAGTAAATAGTAAACAATTTAAAACAAAGTAACTGTGGTAAACAAATTCATGTAGTAAAAGTGAATAACCCATAGGTAAAGAGGATACCATGTTTAAAAAAGTTTCAATGTAATTGACTAGGTTTTTATTGATCGTATCTATCCTCCATTAAATTTTTTTTAATTTTGGAGTCACTTTTCTTAAGAGTGAGTTCCGCTTATTGAAAATTTTTGGATGTTTATAAGAATTTCACCCCTCCTCCCTTATAAAAGGGAACCCTCTACCCTCTGTTCCACACTTAATACACCCATTTTATCAGAAAATATACACCCAAATCACTTACCTTCTTCCATCCTCATATCATATATGAATTATTTTGGTTATAAATATGGCATCCCACCTTCGTATTACATAATATTTCATCACATTTTAAAATATAGGATCATTAATGTATCGTGTATTAGAAAAAGTAACATAACACACAAAAACATTAAAAATTATTATAACAAACATTAATTTCTTCATAATTTTTCTATCCTATGTATAATTAATTCATCTCATAACCTATGGAAATACATCAAATGAATGGGTGAGCAGAAGGCCCAATTAGGAAAAAACAAGAGAAACTATTTAAATGTGAACTTGAGCGATATATATATGAACAGGTGGAATATCATAAATGGATGATAAAGAAGAATATAATAATAATAACACGAATAGTAACTTTAAATATTTGGTTATAACATTTAATTGTACATTTATAAGCATATCACCATGGTCCATCCTCAAGTTGTAATAAAAATAACCATGGATATTCACCAAGGTATTCTAAAACTATTCATATCTAGAGTTTAATTTCATTACCCAATTAATTGGAGAACTATCATGGAACAAAATTAATATTTATTTATTTTCATTTTATCCACATATTTTAAAATCAAACATTTTATAAACAGTACATAGAGAATTAAAGAAATGTGTTTCCTATCAAAATCATATCATTTTAAAAAGTTCTTAAAAACAATTTCTTTTCTCATTTCAATCCCATGGAATATGAAGGTGGTTTAAATGTATGTTAATACAATAATAAAAATATATCATTTAAAAATCAATTTGAATTCCTTAGTATAATATAGAGTTTTGGGTATTTAAAAAATAAAATATAAATTTTTTTGTGAGAAAAATACATATATTTTTGAGATGAAAATTCGGCAACATATCGCAATGAAAAATGGTTTTAGAAAACATTAAAAAGAGAAGTTACAAGAGAATTCCATTCATAAAACACTCATAATAATGTATAGTGATGTGATCAAATTTAAATAATAACATGATATGGATATTTGAAAGACATACCACATAAAATAGAATTTAAAAGGAAAAAAGAATATGGGAATTCCCTAATAATGAAGTGTAACTTATAATACTCTGTGATCGAGACCTATAGGGACTAAGGATGTAACATCCCACTTCCAGAAGCCACTCAATAGGTGCTCCGAACCTGGTTGGTCACATAACCTCAAGTGAATTTCCACAAATGCTAGAGGCTACCGACAACCAGCGAGGGCCCAAGTCTGATAGTGGGGAAACTATGCCCTCATTTGTCAAAGTGTAGCACAACGGAAAAGATAAATAACATACAACAGTGGAAGTAGTAAGCAATATACAACGAAAATGGAAAACTGAAGTAATAGTGAACCAACATTCATATGTATAAAGATGCAGCATGTCACTAATTCTATGAAATCATCGAGAACACGATACAATGCAATACGATACAATACAACTCAAAGTACAAGTTACAGCCAAACACAATAAATCAGAGTAAATAGGACATAGTAGCATCCTATGAGTAATCTTGGTCCCACACTCTCCTACTCTTATTCTACAAGCTTGTACCTATAATGGACCCTTTCCCCTTTATACACTTGCAGTAATATAGTTTGTTTGGGAAGAATAAATGACCCAAACAGGGTTTGAGAAATAAATCCTTATAGGCAACCACCAAAGGCCCATGCCCAACTGATAGTAAATTTGTGCAATCGAAGTGTGCAGTAATTAATTCAATAAACAAAGAAGTACTCAAAATTAACTAACTCTACAAGATATATTTCCAATTTAATATTCATTTAACAATGTCAAGCATTTGCTTTTTCTTGGTAGGTATAACCAAAGAAAATCACTACAGTGAATACAAAAATGAAAACGTTGTACGTAGACATGAAAATTCATACCCTCAGGTAATCAGAATCGAAACCCATAGGAGATTTACCACTGAAAAAAGGATATTTCCCATAGGCGTACAAGGTGTCGACCACATGCATAGAAAATACTACCCACGGCCACGGAATCTACTGCCCACAGGCATGAGAAAGGTTTCCCGCGGGCTAAATGAAACACTGGCCTCAGGCCATACAAGTAACCAGGCCGAGCCCAATACATAAGCAAGATATTATACACAATTCTCCTCAAGGAAATTCATAGCACACTAAAATCCATGGTATACCCACATGCGTCTGATCCAAAATGCTAAATATAGGAACGCACCCCCAGGGAGGTCCTGGATCCATGTAGTGATCCCAAACAACAGTTTTAACATATCAAAAGATTATCTATGAAATTATAGATAACTTTCAGCAAATTCCACAGCTATATAACACCCCAAACATGGGTTCATATCACAACAGTAAAAAAATTCAACTCAACAGTTGGAAAGGAACATTGGACCACCTAACTTGATCTCCTCTAATCAATATACGCGAGTGGTGCCACTCGAAATGAGAATGAAAGGCGCAGATCTGGGATAAAATAATTACCATTCAAATGTAAATAACTTCCCATAGAGGAATAATTGGTTAGAGAAGCATGAGAAGAGGAGAGGGCTTACCCGTATGGTCCCAACGTGATCAGCAGCGGCAGAATCAGATTCCCGGTGCACGATTGGGTGATCCTCCAGGGTTCGGCCGCCATTCTGAGCTACAAATGGTTGTTCTGCCTCCTCTCTTGAATGAGGAGGCTATTGCCTATTTTAAGCGATATTTCATGACTACATGGTGTGTACTCTCAAGTACACGACATATACTTTTCATTTTTTTAAAACTATTCCCCTAGAAACTTCTTTACACCGTGGCACTATTCATCTGTCGACATGAGTACACAGCATGTATTCCAGAATACACGACATCTACTATCTCTCAGCTGGCAGCTGCCTCCACCGGCATATTGTTCACCTACCAACTGATTACACGACATGTAAAAAAATACCACTTATCGTGTAGTCGGTTTTTACACCCTTCATATCCGACATTCCTACGCACCCTCTGTACTCATCCCACACAACCAAAATACACGGCCTGTAAAAAATAACATGGAGTGTACCCAAAAAAATAGCGATTTTCTCCTGTTTTCCTTATTTTCTCAAAAACACTCAAGGAATAAAGGAAAAGAAGAAACCTGCACCTTAAGAATAAGAACCGAGTTCTTGAAAACATCCCCCTTAGAGAAATTCGTCCCTGAATTTCCCTTCGATGTGTGGTGAAGATAAAGTTGTGAAAAACTCCATCCAATGATCACATACGTTGGTCTCCCGCTCCCAAGTTTCATCCAGCACTTAGCCATGCTTCTATAGAACCCAAATGAGAGGAACTGACCAGCCTCGAAGAACCATCGTGCTCCTATCATCAATACAAATCAGATGCATCTCAAAGGATGCATCGACCAGAAGCTCAACCACCTCAGGCTGAAAAATGTGAGACTAGTCTAAATGGTAGAGGTGTAGTTGAGATACGTGGATGACATCATTCCTGGCCTGGTACGTTTGTGGTAACTACAACCAGTAGGCAACCAACCCAACTCTCTCTAGAATCTCAAATGGCCCCACATACCTCAGTGAATGTTTACCATGTCTCATGATCTGACTGTGTCCCAACCTCAGTGAAACACGCAAGAAAACCTGATCCCCAACCATGAACTCTAAGGGTCATCAGCAGTTATCAACATAAGATTTATGAAAAGACTACACAATAGCCATTCACTTTTGAATCAACTGGTCCTGCTCTGATGTCTCTTCCATGAGACATGTTCCCAATAAAGCTGCCTCACTTGCCTCTAACCAGTATAGGGATGGTCGGTATGGTCTACCATATAAATCCTCGTAAGGTACCATATCAATAGTTTCCTACAAACAATTATTTTTGGAAAACTCGACTAAGGGTATATAAATCTCCCATGAGCCCCCAATGTCTAGGATGAATGCAAGCAGCATGTCCTCTAGCACCTGTATCGTACGCTCTGACTGGTTGTCGGTCTGAGGGTGGTTAGTTGTGCTCAGAAGCACCTGTGTACCCAGGGCACTTTGAAAACTATTCATGAAACAAAACTTAAAGCAGGAATCCCTATACGAAATTATAGAACGAGGGACCCCATGAATGCGTACGAACTCGCGGATATACAAATTTCTGAGTTAGTCTATACTGAAGGTCTCCTTGATTGAAAAAAGTGGGCTACATTTGTGAGTATGTCCACAACAACCCATAAGGAATCATTGCCTCGAGGTGAACTCAAAAACCTAGTCACGAAATCCATTATGATATCATCCCATTTCCACTCTAGAATGGGTGACTACTGTAATAGCCCTGGTGGCCACGGCTGCTTTGCCTTCACCTCCTGGTAGGTGGAACATCTCGCAACAAAACCAGCTACCTCTCATTCCATACCCAACCTCCAATACAAACGTCTCAAGTCCTGGTATATTTTGGTAACTTTGAGATTCACTGCCCATGATGAAGCATGGAACTCCCGCATCTACTCCAAGGTTATTTCCCATGGAATCCACACTCTTCCATGGAAACACGGTACCTCGTCATCACCTATCGTCAATCCAGGATGAGGGTCCTAACTTGCCACCGACTCTCGTAGAACTAGGCCTTCTGACACTTATAGTTGTCTCATTCTCACTCTATCTAGGAGGGTAGAAGTCACAACTAAGATTGAAAGATATGTTTTCCCCTGAATATCATGCACCTCCAAATGCTTCTAAGAGAACAAATACATAAGCTGCCACTCACCATTGGCCGCATGAACGTCCTGTATCTGAGTCTTCCTGCTCAGTGCATCAGCAACTGTGTTACCCTTACCAAGTGTATAGACTACCTCGAAGTAAAAGGAATGAAGGTATTAAAACCACCTTAGCTGTCTCAAATTAATGTTAGGCTGAGTAAGGAAATACTTGAGACTTTTGTAGTTCGTGAACACCAAAAAATGTCCACCCAAGAGATATTGTCTCAAACAGCGTAATTCATGAACAACTGCAGCCAACTAGAGATCATGTGTTGGGTAATTCCTCTCATGTGGCCTTAGCTGCTGAGACCCATACACAATTACTCGATCACCCTGCATCAACACCACTCCTAGCCCATTACCTGATGCATCATAGTAAACTGTATGGATCTTCCATTTCTCAAGAAGTATTAGGACTGGTGCTGATGTTACCCTTCCCTTCAGCTCTTGAAAGGCTGTCTCGAAAGCTTCTGACCAAATGAACATCACTTCCTTTTTAGTCAAACCCTTCATTGTCACTGCTAAGTGGGAGAAGTCCGATATAAAATTTCTATAGTAACCAGCCAGCCCCAAGAAACTTCGTATCTCAATCACGTTCTTAGGATGCTCCTAGAAAAATACATCTCTAACTTTATCTGGGTCTACCATAACTCCTTCCTCTGAGATAATATGTCCCAGGAAGTGTATCTAGTCTATCCAAAAGTGGATCATAAAGATCTTATCATATAAATGATTCTCTCTCAGTGTACTCAAAAAGATATCTAGGTGGGTGGAATGGTTGTGTCGAGTGCGAGAGTACACCATGTTATCTTCCACAAAGACTAAAACAAAAGAATACATATAAGGGTGGAACACACGATTCATCAGAGCCCTTAAAACTTCCATCAAATTTGTGAGTCCAAATGGAATAACCAAGTTCTCGTATAGACCATATTTTCTCCAAAAAGTTTTAAGAGGTATATCTGATGGTCTAACACATAACTGATGATATATAGACCACAATTAAATCTTCAGGAACACTAGTGCTCCTCAAAGTTGATAAAAAAATATCATCAATTCCTGGAAAGGGATATCGGTTCATGATTTTCAACTGGTTTAGATTCTGATAATCCACACAATGTATGAGGGTACCGTCCGCCTTCTTAGAAAACATGACAGGGGAACCCCAAGGAGAAGTACTGGGTTGAATGAAAGCCTTTGCATGCAACTCCTCCAACTACCTCTTGAGCTCTTGTAACTCTAGTGTATCTTTCTTATAAGGAGGAATGGACACCGGTGCTACCCATGACACAAGATCAATAGAGAAATCCACCTCTTTCTCTGGAGGAAGACCTGAAAAGTCGTCTGGGAAGACATCCCTAAATTGATCAACTATAGGACGGAAATATTTTTGACACATTCCCTGGTCATCCAGAAAACAACTCGCAATCTAGGCTATCAATCCACCTCGCCCACGATGCTCGGGTCCAGTTCGGCTTTCCTGGACATCCCATTCACCTTTGTATAGAAACTCTCTTCACTCTAGTGACGTAAACCTCATCCTGTGATGATAGGAATCTACAAAGGCTGGAAAAGGTACCTACTTGTCCAACCCGAGAATGACATCATAGCCCGTCATCTCTAAGACATAGAGGTCACATAAAAAGTTACACCCACCAACCTCTAGGGGGCTCTTCCTATACTGACGCATATGATCCGTTCTAGTCCCCAATGGAGTCCCTAGCATCATAAAATCATAAGAAGAAGTAAAATAGACCCCAAGGCCCTCCACAATAGTCACAGATATAAAGAAATTGGTAGAACCCGTATTAGAAAGTACTGAAGATAAAATAGAAGCTACTAGTATAGTACATCTAATAGTATATGGTCTGGGGTCCTACTCCTATTGTGTCTCTTGCACTGCATATGCCTGCCCAGTACCACGACCCTATTACACAACCTGGATACCCTGAGCTAACCCGCCTTGCTTTCTTTGAAATCTTGGTGTCTTGCTACCATGACCACAACCACCACCTCTAGCTTTACTTCTCGACGTATCCCAATTCCCTGACTGGTAAGAAGATGTAGGCCCTGCACCCACACGTGGAGTCTGCAGTGAACCCCTCTCACTAGCCACTAGTGGAAACACCCAGCAAAAACACAAGAGATGACCCATCCTGCCACAATCTCAGCACTCCACTCGGTCACGTGGACACTGATATCTTCTGTACCCCTCTTTTCCACACTAGTAGCACATGACCTGGCCACCTGAAGTATTATTCTGGCTTGAACATCCATTGTGAGATAATTCTAGTTGCCCTTTCCTCTTACTAGTAGAAATAATACTAGAAACTTGTACTATTCAGAATAGAATTCACTATAGGAAACCTGAAAACATTCACCAGTTCTCGGATGTCGTATCAGAGACCATCCTCAAAGTGTCTGGCCCTCAACATCTCATCACCCACCGTAACAGGTGAAAAACTATGTTACTCGGTGAAGCGGGTAGAATAGTACATCACTGACATGGCGCCCTGCTACAGATTCATGAACTCTTGAGCTCGATCTACCCTCAGTGTCTCCCGGAATAAAAATTCATAGAAGGCTGCCTGAAAATCATCTCATGCCATGCCTATGTGATTCTCTGTCTGGGTGGTAACATCCCACCACCTCATGGTCGAATCATATAGCATGTATGTAGTTAGCTTGACCCTCTACCCTGGAGGCTTCTCTGGATGCATGAAAAGTGTCTACATAGAACCGAGAAAATTATCCATAGTCTGTGGTCATACATCCCCTAAAAATGTGAGCGGATTATACTGTTGGAAGATACATGTCATCTCTTCCATAGATGTGGTAGCCGACAATTCTCCCTGAATGGTCTGCATGAACAGCATGAAGCCTTCACGGAACTACGCATCAGTAACTGTGTCCAGCATATCAGCTACCGCCACATCTAGATCTGATGATGGATCCATTGGAAGCCCATGGTCTACCATCTCTGATGTATACTTATTGCCGCTCTCCTGGAAAAAAACTCATGGTTGACTTCGTGGAATGAATCTATAAGGTCATACACACACCTCAGATCAAGATTATCAAGGACTGAGAACCGAAAGTGCAAGGAGGGAACATGGAAAAGAAAACATCATGTATTACAAAATAAGACTACATGATGTGTATAATAACTACACTACGTGTTTCCTCAAGTCAACTAAATGGGTGTGTACTCTACAAGAACTGGTCATGTAACAACCCAAACACACAGCGTGTTTTCCACACATGCGGCGTGTACTTGAATCTTCTTCCCTGCCCGAGTCCATATATACGACATATGCACACGGATCTCCCTTAAACAAGACTACATAGTGTGTATGAGATCTACACGGAGTGTACTAGATGATCATCACTGACCCTTGTTATCTATCACATGGCTGGGTACACAGCTCAGACTACATAGCGTGTTCCAGATGTACATGGCGTGTACGGCTTAGATTCAAACTGCCCATGTTGTTAGTGACACGGCCGGCTACTCGGCTGACACTAAACGGCGTGTTACCCCCACAAATGGAATGTACACCACTCCGTCTTCCCAGCCACATGGCCATGTCCACACGGTCTCTCCCATTTCATCACTACACGGCATGTCTTTCAGGTACACAGTGTGTTCTAGACGAGGTTAGTCGACCCATGTTGTTAGTTACATGGCCGGATACACAGCTCACACTACACGGCATGTTCCAGATGGACAAATCATGTACAAGAAAAGATTACACTGGCCCATGTTGTTAGTTCCGCGATTGGATTACCATGTTACACTATAGGGCGTGTACAATCGGTACACGACGTGTGTCCTCAAATTTTAACTATCCCGTTTTTCTGCCCACACGGCCTATGACACGGATAGAAACTACACATCGTGTTCTTAGGATACACAGTGTGTACTTAATTGTTTTCCCACTTCTTCCTGAATAGAAGAGTAAATCTTGTGTAGTCAAAACTACACGGTGTGTAGTATTTCTAGACAGAGAGCCTTAGAAACTTATCTAGAGTATAGAAAAACACTGAAACCAACACCAAAGTTCAAAATTCTGATCTGTGAGGGCCCATACTCTCTGCGAATCAAAGTTTTGGAATATTTTGCATGTTATAAAAAGGTAAACAGGTCGATGATCCACTAAATTCTAGTTGATGAGGGCACATACTCCTCCAAAACCAATGTTTGGCGTTCATTCACAGATCCTTATATAATGATACCCTATCAAATAGAAGGTATTTTATCTAGGCATATATCACAAAAACATGAAATTCCTAATTCACTTATATGGCATGGAAGCCATGCATTGCATGCAATTTTAACATGTTCCTAAATAATGCATGATATGGCACACCCTTATCTCATCAAGTTGCACCTAAATAGAACCCAGATATAAAAATATAAACAGCAGACCCCAAGTGCGTCACCCAATAGTGAAAATCAATTCAATCGTAAAATCGCAAAATTAGAAAAAATTGCATCCTGAGGTATATAGGATTTCCCCTATATAAAGGATAGCTACTCCTAGTTACAACTTATTACCAAGTACCTATTCCATCATGTCACTTGCTATAGGCGTCAAAGAGTATGTCAATAGAAAAGAAACCCCCAGATACCACGGTGTGAAGTCCTGGTTCAGGATTCCGCTCAACAGGTGCTCCAAAACTGGTTGGTCACATGACATCAGTGAATTTCCCCAAACACCAGAGGCTGCGGACTAGCAGCGAGGGCCAAGGTATGACAGTGGGGAAGCTATTCCCTCATTTTCCAAAGTGTAGCGCACCGGAAAAGATATGTTACATAAAACAGTGGATGTAGTAAACAATATACAACTCAAATGGACCAATGAAGTAAAAGTGAACCAATAGTAATATGTATAAAGATGAAACTTGTCACTAATTCTATGAAAGAATCATGAATAGGATACACAATAATACGATAAAATACAACTCAAAGTACAAGGTAAATCCAAACACAAGAAATCATAGTAAATAGAATAGAGCCACATCAGAAGCCTTAGCTCAGTCCCATGCTCTCTTAACCCTCTGCATAAATCATGTACCTCTTCCGGTATTGACACCTTCAGAAATATAATCTGTTTGGGTCGAAGAAATGACCTAAACGGGGTGTGAGAAATAAAACCCTATAGGAAACCACTAAAGGCACGTGCCCAAATATCGGCAAATTTATGCAATATCTGTGTACAGAAATAAATGCAATAAATGTAGCAGTACTCAAAAGTAACAAACTATAATTGTTATATTTCCATTTTAATATTCATTTAACAATGACAAGCCTTTGCTTTATCTTGGCATGTATATCCAAATAAAATCACCAAAGTGAATTAAAAAAGTTAACGTTGTCCGCAGACATGCAATTGCTTACCCTCAGGTAATCAAAATCAAATCCTACATGTGATTGCGCACAGGCACAACAGATATTCCCCACAAGCATACGAGGTTTCTCCCAAATGCACAAAAACTACTTCCCTCAGACACAAAAACTACTGCCCATAGGCATGAGAATGGTTTCCTGAATGCTAAATGAAACACTGCCCTCAGGCTATACAAGTAACCTGTCCGAGCCCAACTCATAAGAAAGAAATAAATACAATTCCCCTCAAGGAAATTCAAAGCATGATAAAATTCATTGTATACCCACAAGAATCTATGCCAAATAGATAAACAGAGGAACGCACCCCCGGGATGGTCCTGGATCCAAGAAGTGATCCTGAACATCAGTTTTAACATATAAAAATTTTACTAATGAAATTCTAGATAACTTTCAGTGAAGCTCACAGCTGTACGACACCCCAAACATGGGTTCGTAGCACAATGGTTCAAAATATCAACTCAACAGATGGTAAGGAACACCAGACCACCTACCTTGCTCTCCTTTGATCAGTATACGTGAACGACGCCTCTCGAAATGTCCAAGAACATCACAGATCTAGGATAAAACAATTCCCATTCAAATGTAAATATCTTCCCTTAGAGGAAGAATTGGTATAAACATCGCAAGAAGAGGGGAGGGCATACCCATACGGTCCCAACGTGATCGACAGAGGCATAATCGGATTCCCAGTGCGTGATTGGGTGATCCACTCAATTTTGACCTTCCTCCTGAGCTCTAAACAGTGGTTCCGCTTCCTCTCTCGAATGAGGAGGCTACTTCCTATTTTAATCAAAATATCATGACTACATGGCGTGCACTCTCAAGTACATTGCATGTTCTTGTCATTTTTTAATCTATTCCCTTGGAGGCTTCTTTCCACTACGTCACTATTCATATGTTGACATAAGTACATGGCATGTATTCCTAAATACATGGTGTGTATTGTCGCTCAGCTAGAAGCTACCTCCGCCACCTTATTGTTCACCTGCCGACTGATTACACGATGTGTAAATGTCTAGTACACGATGTGTTGTCTGTTTTTACACCCTTAATTGCTGACAGGACTACACGCCTAGTGAACTCATCCCTTACAGCCAAAGTACAATGTGTGTGGGAAATTACATGGCATGTACCCATAAAATTAGGTATTTTTCCCATTTTCCTTATTTTCTAAAAAAAACTTAAGGAAAAAGGAATAGAAGAAACCAGTAACTTAAGAATAAGAACTGGGTTCTTATAGAGGACTCCTCTATAAGACTCATTGGGATGTAATAAGATCACATCGTATACGGTGATTATTTTGTTATGAAAGAAAAAACTTTATTGGCTTGGTATTTATTATATAAGAGTGAGAGATTTTTTTATTAATTTCTGATGAAACCTCATTTTTTGTTTATGAAAAACCAAGGGCTTTCACATGGTATTTACCCATGTGCTTGGCCACGTTGGACCCATCATACAATATTTTAATCCCCACAAGTCGAACAAAATTTAGAATGATGTATTACATCATTAGGATGTAATGAAACCCACAAAAATCTCAAAAATATTATTTTTACTATTAACCGAAAAGAAAAACATGTTACCAAAATAATATATTTTCCCTAAACTAATATCGATGTTCTAAATTAAAAAATGAACTACATTTTATTTGAATAATTTTCTAAATATGAGAAATATAATTTTTATGTCAAATAACTATTTACTTGAAAAAATAGTGATACATAACTATTAATTTCTAAAACAGTTAGTTACATATACTATTATACCACAATACTATTCAAGATGCCTAAATTACATTTATACATATTTATGTGATGTTACTATACCATTGGTCATATAAGAATTCATAAGGGTAATATTACTTTTTATAAGTTACTATTCATCAAAATATATGTTGATCTAAACATACTCTTAATTTTTTACTGATCACAAATGTATAAGTCCTTTTTTTGAAAATCTTTTCACACAATCAATTATTTAAAGTATAATAAGATATTTGAAAAATATCCATTTTTCAATACTCATAAATAATATGAAACATTTTACAAAAGTACTAAAAATTCATCCTAGATTAATTTTGACATTTTAAATTTGTAAAAAGTTGGTTATTTATCTATAATAAAAAAATTAAACATTTATTTATAGAAATGTATTAAACTAGTAACTAAGGAATTATTGCATAACCACTTATAACACATGCATTGGACCTAATAGTAAAGTGTGAAACGGTGATGAAATCACGGGCTGACTTGGACAACATTTCCCAAGTAGTTATTTCTATCTACGTGAACTTCTCCCTTAGGCAATTTTGATGAAGCTTGACATGTTGAAGATCAGATTGGGAACGGGCTAGAGTAAAGACTTGTTACACTACATCCCTCCCAAGTACCAATAAATGGGTTTCATTTGGATGGATTCTACAATTAGAGATCGTCGACTCTTCATTCTGCATTAATTATCCATTATCATTTAAATTTATAAAAAATAAATAAAACATTAAAAATTATTGTTGTTTCTATGAGTCATATTAACCAATGTTCATATAATTGTCAAAAAATGATGGTTACAATTCAATTATTCTAATATTTTTTTATTGATTATGTGATAGTAAACCATACATTTTCATGAAAGAAAATATTATTCAACAGTTCGGGTCATTACATTCTTCCCCATTAAGAAATTGCCTTCCTGATATTTCATCTTGTACCCTCAGTATAGAAAATTTGTGGGTACTTCTTCATCATAGTCTCCTTGGGTTACTACGTAGACTCTTCTTATTTGTTGTTCCTTCACAACACATTAACTAGGTGGGTAGTCTACTAGCATAGTACCTTGTCTCTACGATATAAGATCTCTACCGGCTACTCCTCATAAGAGTGGTAATGTTCATATTGAACAACATCTAGAATTAGACCATGTGAAGGGTCTGGTATCTAATTACTCAAGAGGAATACACAGAATACATAAACGAACATGATCTAGATTTGGAGGTAGTGCAAGCCTATTGGCCACTGCTCCAACATGATCAAGGATTTCATAGGGGTCAATGTACATAGGGTTGAGATTCACCTTCTTCCCAAACCACATGAATCTTTTCCATGGATAAATTAAAAGGAATACCTAATCACCAACACCAAACATAAAATCCCTTCAATGGTTGTCAAAATAACTATTCAACTGACTTTGAGCATTCTTTAAGTGATGTTGGATGTAATGAACCTTTTTTGTCATCTCTTGCACAAGATCAGGCCCATGAATATTTCTCCCACTAACTTCATTCCTAAAAGTAGTAGTTCTACAACGCATCCCATATAGGGCTTCATAGGGTTCCATTTGAATGCTCGACTGGAGGATGTTTTTGTATGAGAACTCAACTAATGAGATATGATGATTCCATCCTCATTTTAATTCCATTGAGCATGTTCTCATCATGTCCTCGAGTTTCTAAATAGTCCGTTTATATTGACCATCAGTTTGGTGTTGATAGGTTGTAATGAAATTCAATTCGGTACATAGATAATGTTGATGACTTATCTATAATTTTGATGTTAACATTGGATCATGATCAGATATGATAGAAACGTGAACTCCATGCAGCCTTACCACTTCCTTTATCTAAATCCTTTCATGTTGACTAAAAGACAAATCTCTAAGAGTAGAGATAATATGGGAATTCTTGGATAGATTTTACAATATAACCCATATATCATTGTATCTTTTTGAGGTTCTCAAGAGTACAATGACAAATTTCATAGTGATATTGTCCCACATTTATACTGGTATAGGTAGTTGTTTCAAAACCCCTTTAGGATATTGTCTTTGTGCCTTCATTTTTTGAAATTCCAACAAACTTGTAGTGTATTCAACAATCTTCCTTTTCATAATATCACATCAATAATTATCACGAAGTACCTTATACATTTTTTTTCTTCTTGGATGTATAGATAATATATATCTTTGAGCATCATACATTTACTCCTTATTTATTTCTATAATAGATGGAATACGTAGTCTTGTATGAAATTTCAGTACACATTATTGAGAAAAATTGAACTCGGGAAACTTCCCATCCTTCATAGCCTCAAACTTCATTTGTAACAAAGAATATTCTTTTTGATATTTCTTAATCTTATCTAGTAATAATGGTTGAGAAATCATTTGGGATAGGGTTGATGATGTCCCTTCATTTACAATTACCATGCCCAATTTTACTAGATATTTATTCAGGGGATCTCCTTGAATCCTCATCATTTCCATAACAACAGTTTATTTCCTACTTAATACATCAATGAATTTGTTTTCTCTTCTAGGGTGATAATGAATTAAACAATCATAGTCTTTAAAATGTTACAACCATATCCTCTATCACATGTTTAGTTCTATTTGTGTGAAAATATACTTCAATATTTAATGGTCAGTGTATATATCACATTTCTCCCCATAAAGATAGTTAGTCCTTATATTGAGAGGAAAAACAACCACATACATCTTATGATCATTGGTAGGATGTTTTTTCTCTAGATGCTTCAACTATTGAGATTCATAAGCAAGACTTTAATATTTTTCATGTAGACACACCCAAGACCTTGTATAGATGCATTTCTAAAAATAATGAATCCTTCGCTGATTGAGGGTAGAGTTAACACGGGTGAAAAAAAAATCATCCTTAACACTTGGATGGTATACTCACACTCCATTATCAAGATGAACGTCACCGCTATTAAATTTAACTTCGTTAGTGGATAAGAATGTCATGAAATATTTTTCAAAAACTATATATAATATCCTTCTAAACCAATGAAACTACCAATCTTAGTTACGATTGTAGGATGAGGCCATTTCTATACTACCTTTTCCTTTTCCGGGTCAGTTGAGATACCAATATTAGTTACAATGTTCCCCACGAAAGAATCATTTTACTTCCAAAATTCGCATTTTATGAAAATTAAAAAAATCATATCCTTCCGTAGATAGTGAAAAATAACTCTTAGATAATTTTAATGCTCCTCACGACTTTTTGAATATATCAGAATATAATTTAAAAAAAAATTCAAGGAAGTCCTTATAGGAATTATTCATCAAATCTATAAAAATAAAAGTTGTATTAGACTGTTAGAGGGGAATAACTACAAAATCATAATGATAAAATCTTGATCAAAAATTGGTTTCTTTTATATATTCATTCTTCACACTCAGTTGATGATAACCAGATTGAAGATCAATTTTGGTTAAGAATTGAGCCCCATGAAGTTGGTCCAGTATGTCATCAATTCAAGGAAGACGGTATTTGGTTCTTCATTGTTATCCCATTCATTTCCCTATATTCAATTCCTAGCTACACTGATCTATCCTTCTTATTTAAAAATAGAATAGGTTCTCAAAAAGTATATACACATGGTTTTTTCAACCCCTTCACTAAAAGATTGGGGGGTTTTTTATTTATTTCCTCCAGCTCTTCATTTTCCATCTTATATGGGGTATTTGATATCATATGAGATCCTGGTACAAATTCAATGGATAAATTTACCCCTCTTTTAAGGGGTGGACTGGGTAACTCCTTAGGAAATACATCAATGTATTCAAGAATGATGGGGACATCCTCTATTTGTATACATTCATTTCCTTCTTCCTATTCACAAATTTACTTTATAAAAGAAGTCAATGGGTGGTGCTTCTAGATAAAAATCAGGTCAAGATATCTCTCCATGGAAGATAATTTTAGGTGTTCCATTCAAGTCTGTAGAGATTTCCATTCTTGTGCATTTTATCTTAGCATTATACTTTCAGAGCCAGTCCATCCATAGTATAATTTCCAATTTCAACAAGGGAATTACTAATAGATTGGTGATAAGATAGTCCTTGATAATGTAAATACTATTCTTTTCCATACATTACTGATTCCGGGATAATCATTCCAAGAGATCTGACAGGTAACCCTACTTTTAGAAATTCATGGGATGATTCCAAATTATTTGCAAACGTGTAGGAAATAAAAGAATTTGTAGAAGTAGAATAAAAAAATTAATTTCTAGATTTTAGGGGAAAACAGGAGTACCTTCCGCCACATCATTTGGAGCTTCAACATTAGCCATCGTGATATCAAAATCGCAACCTTTATCCCTTGGCCTTTACTAAGACTGATAGTGATTCCCCTCTTATTCCCTATGATTTGGAAAGTGATTTGAAAAGTTACCAAGGTGTCCACACATGAAGAATTGGACGTCAATTAGGGAATGCACCATCTTACTTTTGTCTTTAGTGCTAGGATGTCTTGGATTTACCTTTTCAAGACAATTTTTCATGATATGGACATCTCATCACCACATGTGTCCCTTCCCACTCCTGAACAAGAACTTCCTTGAATGCTTCATCCCACATTTGTCACACATGGGACATTTCACTTTATTTCCTCCACTTTACTGATCAAAGATCCTCCATAAGATTGGATCCATTGATCTATTATTTTCATTGTATTTTTGAGAGCACAATATCTCACTGAACTCTAGTTCATCTTTTATAGCACTCTACATAATCTCCTCATAGCTATCATAGCTTCAATTGGGTACATTATTCAATAGATGTGGTCATAGTCTACTGAAGAATTATCAACATTCCCATTATTCACATGAATATGATATAGGTGTAACATGAAGGGCTTGTAAATGTCATCTCTTAGCATCCCATAGATTCATTCTCCTTTTGCATAAGCTCATGAAATTACTTCTCCATTTTTGTTCTCATTGAATGAGGGAAATGCTTAATGAAGAAGATCACTCTGAAATTTTCCCACTCTATAGTTTCAATTAAAATATTGGACTCAGGTTTTTAATATGTTCCCACAACTGATCACATACTATATCTATGTAGTAAAAAGTCTAGGTGACATTTTTTTTTAGAACTAAGAAATATAGAAAAGATCATTTCAATAAAGCTGATCCACTTTTCGACAATCAATTGGTCAGTAGATCCACGGTTTGTTGGTGGTCATTTATAGATAAAGGACTCAACATAAATTTGTTCTCGTCATGGTGAATATGGTCTCTCATATTGAATCATGTTATTTCCCGTAACATGAGTTAGTTATTCATCATTCTCAAGAATCTTTCCATCCCAAGTTCTATAAGAGGGCCTTCAACGCATGATCCATTGCGGTAACCAAATCCAATGTTCCTCATATTTCCTCCCATTTTCTAAAAAAAATACATTAATGAGAAACTTATTTTATTTTTGAAACATTTATCTTTAATGGATTTTATGTCAAAATACATCATGTTTAAATAGCAGTAAACATTCTCTATAAATTATTCATAATGATTCATAAAAATCGTGTGATGAACCCAAAAAATCCACTGGGAGTATAAGGCCCCGACCATAAACATTACTTAATCATGAATTAAATTGAATAATTCACATTGAGGATATTTTCAGGTTTAGAGTTTTAGAGAATTAAGACATAGCTATTACATCTCAAAGACTACAATGTAGACAAATCTACTTAGTTGCAAATGTTTTCATAAAATGAAAACCCTTGAACAAAAGATTCATGTCTAGTTCCTTGTTTTTAGATAGCATGACATTTCCTTTGTTGAGTCAATAAGGTTTTCCTTATGACTTTTCCATTCCTTCTTGTTTTGAAAATCACAAACACCTTATCTTTAAGGAAAATCGCTTTTGTAAGGAAAATTGCTTTTATAAGGAAAAATGTTTTCTTAAGGAAAAACGCTTTTATAAGAAAAATTTATCCTTATCATATTTTCATTAATATTTTTCTTAAGTATGAAATTCGGATTCACTTTCTCGGAATCATTAAAACTGATAAAAAGCATTCTGTTTTAGGGTTCGGATTCTGGACAAGAACTATAAGGAAGTTTCACTCCGAATTCCGGTTATGAATTCTGACTAAGTTCTATTCCAGATTCAGAATACGAATTCTGAAGAAGAATTCCCATTACGAATTCTAAAGAAGAATTCTCATTACGAATTCTCATTACGAATTCTGAAGAAGAATTCTCATTACGAATTCTAATGAAGAAATCCCATTTCGAATTCTCATTACGAATTCTGAAGAAGAATTCTCATTACGAATTCCAATGAAGAATTCTCATTACGAATTCTAATGAAGAAATCTCATTCCGAATTCTCATTACGAATTCTGATGACGATTTCTCATTACGATTTCTGATGAAGAATTCCTATTCCGAATTCCTATTCCGAATTCTCATTCCGAATTCTCATTCCGAATTCACTCATTAAACAGAATCTGGATATCATTGTTTTATACACTCTGAATTTGTTCACTCCGAACTTTCACTCCGAAATTTCTATTCCGAACCTTTATGTTAGGTTTTAAAACGATGTCGTACTTTCTGTTACACTTACTTTGTTATAAAACGATGTCGTCCATTTTGTTATAAACTAACCGTTGTCTAAGTGACACGTGTACAGGTCCCTCCGAACTTTAAGGGAAATATGACCGTTGGAGAAGGAGCCGACCTCACCTATAAATAGGAGCTCATTTGAAAAAGCTCATAACGAACGGATGGATGAACATTTGAACTTTGTGCATACATGCTGTTGAAGTGATTTCTAGAGAGAGAGTCTCTTATTAACTCTCAAAGCTTCGTGCGACTCCGAATGTTGGTGATTACATTCGAGGACTTCCGGGGATAGGAAGACAGAGGTGCCGACTACCTTAAAGATCGAGGGCTTTCTTGCTGAGAAAGACAGAGGTGCCGACTACCTTAAAGATCGAGGGCTTTCTTGCCGAGAAAGACAGAGGTTGCCAACTACCTTGAAGTTGAGGGCTTGCGGGGATAGCAAGACAGAGACACCGATCTTCGTATCGAGGGCTTACCCTGGTGTGGGTAAGACAGACTTGCTTGAAAGTATAAATCAAGGGACCTTTATCCAAGGTTGTTGGATACCCTTCTCTTTGGGTTAAAAGACTATCATCTTGTTACTAGTAGTTCTTCTACTTGTACTTGTTTTATTCCGCTGCATTTTGTATCTTAAGGAAAGTATAATTTTCTTATACTTCCCTACTTACTCTGATTAGTTTAGATTCTATACGCTTTAAGGTAGAATCTCATATTGTAACTTTTGTTAAGTTTCAATTTCCGGAACCATATTTCCGGAACCTTCTTTTGGAATCTCTTTCCAAGTTTAGTTCGGTGTTAGAGGTGTTGTGAATCAACTTAGTTTAACTTTGTTAAACTTAGTTCTTTCCTTTTCTTAAGGAAACTCTAGTTATTCATAACTAACTTTAAAGGTTCCAAAGGAATTTTTAAAGTATACAATTCACCCCCCCTCTTGTATATTGAGCATCTCATATTATATTTCGATCCTACAATTGGTATCAGAGGTTGGAAACCTCTTACTCTATACCATTCTTACATTTGGTATCAGAGCCAAGGTTACTGAAATACTTGTACTCACGTTCAAGTTTTTCTTGCTCACTTTTCAATTCCGAACTTTTTCATTCCGGATTATCCATTCCGAACTTTTCCTATTCCGAACTTTTTAATTCCGAATTTTTGTTATTAACAAGTTTGTTTCCAAGTTATTTTCAAGTATGGCAGGAATGAATGTTGGTTCGATAGACAATTTGAATCCTACAAGGCCACCAATATTTGATGGTAATGATTATGAATACTGGAGAGATCGTATGAAGACGTTTGTTATCAATACTGGAGTAGATAACTTTGTCATGCTTACTGGTGATTACAAAATTCCTGACAAGGAAGTCAGAACCTTTACTAACCAGGAGAAGCAAGAATATCAACTGAATTATAAGGTACGCAACACTTTATTATGTTCAATGACCAGAAATATATATAGCCAAATTTCTTCTTGTGAAGCAGCTAATTGTATATGGAAGAAGTTAGAGGTTACTCATTTTGGGACTTCTAAAGTGATTGAGACTAGGAGAGCTATGCTTAGAGCTGAATATCATGGCTTTAATTTTCCTTATGGAGAACCTATCTGTAAAGTACAACAAAGATTTATGACAATCGTCAATAGTCTACAGTCTATGGGAGAGAAAGGTTTAGATGATGAAGCTCTTGTGGACAAGATAATTGACATTATGCCCAATGAGTGGGAATCCAAGAGAACAGCTATAGATGAGAACAGGAAGGTTACTCAAATAACTCTTGATGAATTATTTGGAACTCTTCTACAACATGAGACCAGAATGAAGAGAGATGCTGACAACATCAAGAAGAAGAATGGAAATGGTACTGTTGCTTTTACTACAACTTCGAATCAGATGAAAGCTAAGACTCCTGAGAGAGTAACCAGATCCAAATCGAAGAAAGTCATTTTCCAATCCGAATCTAGTGAAAGTGAAGTTTCAGAAAATGAATTAGCCAATCTTGCTCGAAGGATGAACAAGATAGATGGACAAAGAAACTTTCAATCCAAGTATAAGAAGAAGGATAGGAAAGATAAGAAAGATGGAGAAGTTACTTGTTATGAATGTAAGAGAGCAGGACATATTAGACCAGATTGCCCTATGCTCAGAAAGAAAGAAAGAAAGGAAAGGCATTCAGACAGGAACAAGAAGAAATATTACAAAGCTAAAGCTAAGAAAGTTTTGAAAGCTAATGACACCTGGAGTGCCAGTGGTGGTGACTCTTCAGATGAATCTTCTGAATATGAATCTTCAGGACAGAAGAATCTTGGTCTTATAGCCAGATTACCTATTGATAATCATTGTCTTATGGCTAAGGTACGAAATGCTGAATCTTTGACCAATGTTTCTTTAAATCCTAATGATAGTAAGTATTATAACTCTTCTGATGAAGAATCAACTTCTGATGAGGAAAATACTTTACCTACTTTTGAAGAAGTCTCTAGATTTGCTGAACTTCTTGAGATTGAGAATTTCAAACTCAACAAGAAACTTGAT
Organism: Viscum album; assembly: GCA_963277665.1. NCBI lineage: Eukaryota > Viridiplantae > Streptophyta > Magnoliopsida > Santalales > Viscaceae > Viscum > Viscum album. Next base: position 19,517,738 of record OY728120.1, on the reverse strand, counting down.
AAGGCAAATTCTAGGAATTCTATTCTTACAAAAGAGATATCAGATCTTTCTAAAGATCTTGATAAGAAAAATGCTGATTTTGAAAGTATTTCAAAAAATCTTGAGGAAGTAAGTTCTGAGAAGAATAAACTTTCTAAAGAGTTAGAAAAAGTAATTTCTAATAAAAATGTTTTCGAGCCTAACTCTAGTTCCAAAACTAATGATTTTGAAGATAAAAACTTGGTTGTAAAACTCAAGTCCGAAATTTTTTCCTTAAAGAAGTGCTTATCAAACTTTACCCATGGTAAGGAAAATTTTGATAAGATGTATTCTCAAATACGACCTTTAAGAAATAAATCCGGATTTGGTTATACCCATGAAAAACCTGTTTTCAGCAACAATTATTTTGTTCCTCAAAGTGCCCCATTTTGTACTAAGTGTCAATGTGGTGGTCACTGGGCAAGAAATTGTTCCTTAAACAAAACCCAATCCTTAGGTTTTCATAAAGCATATTTTTCCAAGAAAATGTGGGTACCTAAGATTTTATTGTCTAGTAATCTCGGATCCAAGCAAGTTTGGATTCCGAAAGTCTAACTTTGTTCTTAATTTCAGGAAAATAAAGAAAGTTCCAGCAACAATGTTTGGTACATGGATAGTGGATGTTCCCGGCACATGACTGGTAACAAAAGCTTCTTTGAAAAAATTATCAAGACGAAAGGAGGAAAGGTAACTTTCGGAGACAATGCTAAGGGAGAGATTGTTGGTATTGGTAATATTGTTCTTTTAGGTAAAACTTTGATTTCAAATGTTCTTTTTGTTAAAGGTCTTAAGCACAACCTCATTAGCATAAGTCAGTTATGTGATGAAGGTTACCTTGTGAATTTTAGGAATGATAAATGCTTAGTTCACAATTCCAAGGAAGAATTTATTCTCTCAGCCAACAGGCAAGAGAATGTTTACACCTTAAACTTAGAAGACCTAAGAAGCCAAGATTTACCTTGCCTAAGTGCAATGGAAGATCATTCTTGGTTATGGCATAGAAGACTAGGACACTGTAATCTTAGAAACCTATGTAAACTCTCTAAGAAGAAACTAGTTAAGGATCTACCGGAGCTTAGATTTGATTCTTCTAAAGTTTGTGATCCTTGTCAATATGGCAAGCAACATAAATCTAGTTTTAAGTCAATCGGTGAAGTTTCAACAACCGATGCATTACAGTTGGTGCACATGGATCTTTTTGGTCCTACACAAACTGGAAGCATTGGAGGCAAATACTATGTGTTTGTTCTAGTTGATGATTACACTAGATTTACTTGGGTCTATTTTCTAGCAAGGAAATCTGAAGCTTTTTCTTATTTCAAAAGTTTTAGAGCTCAAGTTAAAAATGAGAAAAACCTTCCATTGAAAACTATTCATAGTGATCATGGAGGAGAATTTCAAAATTCTGATTTTGAAACTTTTTGTAGTAAGAAAGGTATTACTCACAACTTTTCAGCACCTAGAACTCCTCAACAGAATGGTGTAGTTGAAAGAAGAAATCGAATTCTTCAAGAAATAACTAGAACCATGTTGAGTGAATATTCTATTGCTAGACATTTCTGGGCTGAAGCTGTAAGTACTGCTTGTTATACTATAAATCGAGTTTTGATTAGACCTTTTCTTAATAAAACTCCTTATGAGTTATGGAATGGTAGAAAACCAAGGCTTTCCTACTTCAAGGTTTTTGGTTGCAAAGTATTCATTTTGAATACTAAAGATAACTTACATAAATTCGCACCAAAATCAGACGAAGGAATTTTCTTAGGATATTCCACAACCTCTAAGGCTTATAGAGTTTTTAATAAAAATACTTGTACTGTTGAGGAAACAGTACATGTGAAATTTGATGAGTCAGATCCTTTTGTTTTTAAAACCTCCCAACTTACATCTTCGGATGTGTTTTCAAAAACTGATTGTCAACCTTTGTTAGAAGAACCTTCTGATAAGGAAATTGTTCTAGAAGATACTTCTGAAACATTTACCCCAGAAGACTTTCTACCTTATGTTGATGAACAGGTTTTACAAAACCCAAATCAGATGTTTCTTAAGAATCATCCCAGTGATAGTATCATTGGTGATGTAAATCAACCTGTAAGGACTAGAAGTTCCTTAAGAAATGAAGTAGAACATCTAGCATTTCTTTCCCAACTAGAACCTAAAAGCACTGATGAAGCTTTAGGTGATGATGATTGGATCAAAGCAATGCAAGATGAGCTAAATGAATTCGAAAGGAATAAAGTCTGGACCTTGGTTGAAAGACCTAAGGAAACTTCTGTTATTGGAGTAAAATGGGTCTTCAGAAACAAATGTGATGAAAATGGAGTCATTGTTAGAAATAAAGCTAGACTTGTTGCTAAAGGCTATAATCAGCAAGAAGGAATAGACTATGAAGAAACCTATGCTCCAGTAGCTAGACTTGAATCTATTCGTATTCTACTTGCCTTTGCAGCATTCTTTAATTTCAAACTATTTCAAATGGATGTGAAATGTGCTTTTCTTAACGGTTATGTTCAAGAGGAAGTTTTTGTTGAACAACCTCCTGGCTTTGAAGATACAAAACATCCTGATCATGTTTTTAGACTTACCAAAGCTTTGTATGGCCTTAAACAAGCCCCAAGAGCATGGTATGATAGACTCACTGGATTTTTGCTTCAAAATAACTATGTTAAGGGAAATGCAGATCCAACCCTTTTTATAAAAAAGGATAAGAAAAATGTTTTGATTGTTCAAATTTATGTTGATGACATTATATTTGGTTCAACTCAGCAATCTTTGACTGATTCTTTTGCTAGTCTAATGAAATCTGAGTTTGAAATGAGTATGATGGGTGAGTTAACATTTTTCCTTGGTTTTCAAATTTCTCAAAAACCAGAAGGAACCTACATATCTCAACATAAGTATATTAAAGATCTTCTTAAAAAGTATGGTTATGACAACACGAAGAGTATAAGTACTCCTATTGGTACCTCAAACTCTTTTCTACTTTACTTAACAGCTAGTCGACCAGACTTAATGTTTTCAGTATGCTTATGTGCAAGATATCAATCCAATCCTAAGGAATCTCACTTAAAGGCAGTTAAAAGAATTTTTCGCTACCTTAAGGGAACCATGGATCTAGGATTATTTTATACTTCTGGAAATGATTTTGTTCTAAAAAGCTTTTCTGATGCTGACTTTGGTGGTTGTAGAATGGATAGAAAAAGTACATCCGGAACTTGTCATTTCTTAGGAGATTCATTAGTTTCTTGGTCATGCAAGAAGCAACATTCTGTTGCACTCTCCACTGCTGAAGCTGAATATGTAGCAGCTGGAAGTTGTTGTGCACAAGTGTTGTGGATGCAACACACACTCACAGACTATGGCTTGAGTTTTACTAAAACTCAAATTTTGTGTGATAACACAAGTGCCATTGCTCTAAGTAAAAACCCTGCACATCACTCCCGTGCAAAACACATAGATATTAGGCATCACTTTCTTAGGGATCACACACTTAAAGGAGATATTATTCTTCAGTTTATCGGAACACAAGATCAACTTGCTGATATTTTCACAAAATCTTTACCTTCTGATAGATTTGAATATATTAAACAGAAGTTAGGAATGATAACCGTAAGGTAATCTTCCTTAATTAACTTTCTGTTGGAAAAATCTCCTCACAGTAATAAACTCCTTTTCATAGGGGGAGTACATTTGTTTGTTTATTTAACAAAGTTTTTCAAAATTTGTTTTCAAATTTTTCGGAACGAAATTTTCCGGAATGGAACTTCCGGAACTACAATTTTCCAGAATGGATATTTCCATACAAAATACTTCTGGAATAAAAGTATTCGTATTGAAAATTTCCGGAATGGAAAATTTTCGTACTGGTATTTTCATAATGGAAAAACTTTCGTATTGAATCTTCCATATCAAGTTTTTCGTATCAAGTTTTTCGTATTGAGTTTTTTTTTTCGTAGTCGTCTTTACATTACCCATTACGAATAACTTTCCTAAGCTAATCCGAAAGGTATGACTTCCTTACTGAAGTTTTCGTAATCATATTTTACTTGCTGGCATTTTCTTATAGTTTGTTTTCGGTTTTTTTTTATTTCTTGAATTTTGTTTTAATAAAACCTCAAAAAGATCGGATTCAACCTCTCAACCGTCAGATCTGATCTCAGATCATTCTAAACCGTTAGATCAACCGAGGAAGTTGAACCGTCATTCCAAAGCCTATATAAAGGGGACCCTATTTTCTCGTCCCACATCGATCTCAAGCTCTTGCGTGCTGAAGCTCTGTCTCTCTGATTTAAGGCTGTTCCGAACTACAGTTTTCCAGTTCCGAACTTCATTCTTCTCAGTTCCGAACTTCTCAGAGACTTCTAATCCGAATGTCTGCAGAGTTAGCTTCTCAAGAGATGTCTTCAACAAAGCCCATTTCACAGTGGTTAGTCTACAGAGAGCGGTTAGTGCATCCGAATTTCTTCAGCAACTATGATTCTATTATATCAAAGAATATCAAGCTCAATGGCTGGGAAGATGTTGCGATATCAAAAACCGGCAACCAAGATGAAGTTTACCCAGACTTGCTTGTTGAGTTTTATGAGTCGGTTGCTTTCTTCGTGGAAGACAATAGAGAAAAATTTTCCTTCAAATCGTATGGCAAGACTTATAAGCTATCTTACACCAAGGCTGCAAGCTTGGTAGGGTTGAATTATGAAGGGGAAGCTGAGTTTATCTCGCATGTTCTACCAGACTCCTTGGGTAGTTTCAACAAGGAGAAAGCCTTAGAAATTCTCGGACTGGATGATGATAAGGCTTCGAAAATTGCAACCCTATCTACAAACTTCCGGATTCTGGAGTTATGGGTGCAAGGGCTTATTGTACCGAGAAAAGGAGACAAGGACAGCTTGAAGAAGAGTGAGATATACATCTTAGATTTCTTGATAAATCAAAGGAAGTTCAATCTGATGAAGCATATCCTTCTTAATCTTGAGAATTTAAAGAAAGGGAATCTGAGAGCTCAGATAGTAATGTATCCGGCAATATTGTCGAAGCTGATAGTTCGGTGCCTTGAGTCCTTCAAGGTTGCTTGCAGTTCTAAACCGAAAGTTTGCAAGATCATGTTGCTCAGTGATGCAACTCTTAAAAGGATGAATATAGCTTTTGACAAGAAGTCTGGCATGTTTATTGATCTTCCTCCTCAAGAAGAAGTGACTCCGAAAGTGGCTGATCCGGAATCGCCTAAGCCGGTAAGGAAGAGGAAGCTGAAAGAAGTGGTAGGTGAAGCTCAGGAACCTAAGTCTAAGGAAGTCCATTCCGCACCTCCTAAGCCTAAGAAGAAGAAGACATATACTGATGAGGTTGCAGCGAAGTGGAGAGCTGACAAGGAAAAGAGGAAGGAAGGAGATCCGCAGTTCGGATTGGATCCCGCAGAGGCTAAAGCTCTGAAAGAAAAGGCTGTTGATGAGCTCGAGAAGCAAGCTAAGGAAAAGAAGCTGAAGAAGAAGTTGTCAGAAGCTGAGGCTGTGCAAGCCTTGTTGAAGTTTAATGAAATGGTTTCAGCAACCATTCCCGTTCCGAGAACTTTTTCTTTGGACTCTCTACCTGAGACTCCAGGAAGAAATCTCGATGATCCGAAAGAGGCTGCTGCTAAGAATGCTGAGGAAGTAGAGCTAGTGGAAGAAGTGGAAGAAGCTGCTGAAGGAAGTGGTGAGACAGGAGATGTGCTCAAACAAGTAGATGAATACAAGGGAACTCCTTCGGAACACCTGTCGCTCCGAACTTCTGAAGCCGAATCTTCAAAACTAGTTACTCCAGTAATAGAAGGAAAGGAAGGAGAGGAAGAAGTTTCTTATCATGGAGAAGAAGAACATCTTTCACTTGATGCTGCTCAGAAAGAAAATATAGAAGTTGTTGATGAGGAAGATTTGGTTGTTCAAGTTTCTGACAGTGAGAAGAAATCTCCGGAACAGGTTTCTATTCCGAAAAAAGATAAGGGGAAACAAGTTATTGCTGATACCCCGAGTTCAGAAAAGAGTATGAGGAAGGAAGCTGGTAGTTCTTCAAAGAGGAAGTTGGAGCTTATTGAAGAAGAAAATTCTCCTAGCAAGATGTCAGATTCGGAATCATCTTCGTTGGGGCACGATTTTGTTGTTCAATCCTTGAAGAAGTTGGTGGGAACCATTCCGACTTTCTCCAGTATTGATTCTCGGTGCCAGATGCTCCAACATACGCTGAATCAGAAAACCGATTCCGTATCCATGGTAATGGATAAGTGTGTTGAGATAGAAGCCCAGTTCAAAAATTTCTTCATTGGTTACGAAGCCCATAAAAGATCTTGCAAAAGGATGACTAGCTGGTCGAAGAAGAATGTGGAAGAGATGAGGTTGCTGGATGAGTTTCAGGAGAATGTTAAGGATGCTTTTCAAACCGAGGATAAGAAGTTTCATGAGATGACTGCATCATTCGATGAGAAATTGGCAGAGGAAAAGAACATCCGGAGTCAGGAAGTAAGAGATCTGAATGGAAAGCTCAACTCTGTTAATCAAAGTTGGAAATTTGAAAGGGATCATCGGATCAATTTTCTAGAAAGGATAAAGTCTCAGGAAGAGAAAATGGAAGCTCAGGAAGAAAAGTTGAAGGCTCAGGAAGAAATCATTCAAGCTCAGTCAGCAAGAATAGTTGTCTTAGAAAAGCAAGCAGAGGAAGATCATAAGGATCTCAAGAAGATCAAGACTATTCTCAAGGGGCTGATGTCGAAAGAGAAAGATCCCAAATGACCAATCCGATCTTTTTGTTGTAATCTGTTTTTGTTGCTGACATTTCAAATTTAATGAGAATCGTGCTTGTTGTTCTGTTTTGTTGTTGTTACTAATTCTTTCAGGTACTTTGTTATTTTTTTTCCATTCCCTCGAAATTCTTTTTGAAAATCACAAAGGGGGAGAAGGAAAAGATCCTTAAGAAAAAGAGGAAATCTAATAAGTGCTTATCAAAGGGGGAGAAAGAAAAATACCCAAGGAGATAGAACTCTAATAAGAGTTTGTTTAAGGGGGAGTTTTTATCTTAAAGAAATATCACTCCGGAAATATGAATACGATCCTTAGAGATTCAAAGCCTAAGGGGGAGTTAGTCGTATTCATCTATATTCTTAAACCAAGGGAGATAAGCTTTATTGTGTTTCTTTCTTCCTAGAAATAGCTTTTTCGTAAGGATGTTTGTGCTTTCCAAAAAGGGGGAGATTGTTGAGTCAATAAGGTTTTCCTTATGACTTTTCCATTCCTTCTTGTTTTGAAAATCACAAACACCTTATCTTTAAGGAAAATCGCTTTTGTAAGGAAAATTGCTTTTATAAGGAAAAATGTTTTCTTAAGGAAAAACGCTTTTATAAGAAAAATTTATCCTTATCATATTTTCATTAATATTTTTCTTAAGTATGAAATTCGGATTCACTTTCTCGGAATCATTAAAACTGATAAAAAGCATTCTGTTTTAGGGTTCGGATTCTGGACAAGAACTATAAGGAAGTTTCACTCCGAATTCCGGTTATGAATTCTGACTAAGTTCTATTCCAGATTCAGAATACGAATTCTGAAGAAGAATTCCCATTACGAATTCTAAAGAAGAATTCTCATTACGAATTCTCATTACGAATTCTGAAGAAGAATTCTCATTACGAATTCTAATGAAGAAATCCCATTTCGAATTCTCATTACGAATTCTGAAGAAGAATTCTCATTACGAATTCCAATGAAGAATTCTCATTACGAATTCTAATGAAGAAATCTCATTCCGAAATCTCATTACGAATTCTGATGACGATTTCTCATTACGATTTCTGATGAAGAATTCCTATTCCGAATTCCTATTCCGAATTCTCATTCCGAATTCTCATTCCGAATTCACTCATTAAACAGAATCTGGATATCATTGTTTTATACACTCTGAATTTGTTCACTCCGAACTTTCACTCCGAAATTTCTATTCCGAACCTTTATGTTAGGTTTTAAAACGATGTCGTACTTTCTGTTACACTTACTTTGTTATAAAACGATGTCGTCCATTTTGTTATAAACTAACCGTTGTCTAAGTGACACGTGTACAGGTCCCTCCGAACTTTAAGGGAAATATGACCGTTGGAGAAGGAGCCGACCTCACCTATAAATAGGAGCTCATTTGAAAAAGCTCATAACGAACGGATGGATGAACATTTGAACTTTGTGCATACATGCTGTTGAAGTGATTTCTAGAGAGAGAGTCTCTTATTAACTCTCAAAGCTTCGTGCGACTCCGAATGTTGGTGATTACATTCGAGGACTTCCGGGGATAGGAAGACAGAGGTGCCGACTACCTTAAAGATCGAGGGCTTTCTTGCTGAGAAAGACAGAGGTGCCGACTACCTTAAAGATCGAGGGCTTTCTTGCCGAGAAAGACAGAGGTTGCCAACTACCTTGAAGTTGAGGGCTTGCGGGGATAGCAAGACAGAGACACCGATCTTCGTATCGAGGGCTTACCCTGGTGTGGGTAAGACAGACTTGCTTGAAAGTATAAATCAAGGGACCTTTATCCAAGGTTGTTGGATACCCTTCTCTTTGGGTTAAAAGACTATCATCTTGTTACTAGTAGTTCTTCTACTTGTACTTGTTTTATTCCGCTGCATTTTGTATCTTAAGGAAAGTATAATTTTCTTATACTTCCCTACTTACTCTGATTAGTTTAGATTCTATACGCTTTAAGGTAGAATCTCATATTGTAACTTTTGTTAAGTTTCAATTTCCGGAACCATATTTCCGGAACCTTCTTTTGGAATCTCTTTCCAAGTTTAGTTCGGTGTTAGAGGTGTTGTGAATCAACTTAGTTTAACTTTGTTAAACTTAGTTCTTTCCTTTTCTTAAGGAAACTCTAGTTATTCATAACTAACTTTCAAGGTTCCAAAGGAATTTTTAAAGTATACAATTCACCCCCCCTCTTGTATATTGAGCATCTCATATTATATTTCGATCCTACATCCTTGATCCCATCCTTGACCCTATTCAACTTTATGTCCTATGAAAACATTAAAAAAACTTGGGATGAGAATAAAAAGCTCAGTAAGGGATACACAGAGAAGGAAAACAGTTAGTTTTTCAAAACAACAAGTAAACCATGAATTCTTTATCAAAGTAATACTTTTCACCATTATGAAGTATTAGAAACTCTTCAATGAATAAAAGATCAATACTTAACCTTTTGTAACCAGAATATTACCATAAAACCCATATAAAGAACACCAAACATATAAAGGTAACATGGGACATAATCATACTTAAATGGAATAACCATACGACCAACTTGCACAAATATCACTTAATTGAATAGCCATATGGCCAACTTCAATACCCAATGCATTGGAGGTTATAACGTAACCACATGTCCCTGTATTCACGACACCTCCCATTATATGGTTTATCATGTAACAACCCATCAAATGTCCAAGTACCATTATAAAATCATAAGACATAAAACAAATATAATGGAAACAAAAAATTTCCACATTTCGATCACAATATATCACGTAAATATATTGACATAACAATTACATTATAAAAACCATTTCCAATACCAAAATAAATAATCGAGTAAATGGTATTTATTTTATTTTAAAAACATTATGGCTTTTTTAGGTAGCCAAAGACCAAATAATATGCGCGGCAGCGGAAAAGGTCGTTGTCACCGCGTACGTTAAAAGAAACATTCAATTTTGTCATTTTTTAAAATGATTCATAGAAAAAGATTCCTTTTGAATAAAATTAAATGTCAAAGGGCTTTATACACCGTATAAAATAAAGCCTTTTATTAGAAAAAAACATGCCTCAATGAAAGGATATTGAGAGGAATTCCCTTTACAAAGATGATATCCCTGGATTAAGGATAAATCAATTATATAATTATGTGTGACAAACGAATACACCAAATATAAGTGGATATTATGTGTAAAAAAATTAGAGGTTATTCAAACATATTCATATAACGACATATTCAAGGAGTACAAGTATATCCGAATGAATCAAAATTTGGGTTAAGAAGTTCCCTTGCAAAAATTCCACAGACTAACGGCATGAATATAAAATTCAAAAAATGAGTTGATGAGAGATAACAAGGGTATCTCATCACATGGACATAAAATTTACATCAATAAGGATATATAAGAACATATACCAAAATTATAATATGTAAATTAATATACCCAACAAAATATGTCTTCTAAAAAGAGAAGGATGAAAGGTTCCCTTACCGACTTGGGTATCTTTCGAAACATACACCCCATGAAAGAAGGAAAATGAAACATTGATGTAAATACTCATAAAAAAAAGTATATTGCACAGAGTAAAATAATGGGCAGTACATACACCACTCAAAGGAAATTGTTGAAAATTTAGCATAAATCTCACGAGAATAAAAGTGAGATGAAAATTCCCTTATGAAAACTTGGCAGCCTAACGACACCACTTAAAACATCCAAAAATGGATTAATGAGTTCAAATAGGGTATCTCATCATATTAACAAAAATTTTACAGAAAGTGGAATATAAAAGAACATCCCCCAACATAACAAAGAGGAGCTTAAAATAAGTGACATAAAGGAGAGTACTTAATAAGAAAGAGTGAGGTTGGACCTCCTACGAAAATTCAGCAGCCTAACAGCGCCACTCAAAACATCCAAAATGGATTGATGAGAGAAAATAGGGTCTCTCATAATATGAACATAAAACATTAATGTAATATTAATAAAAAATAACATCCCAATCAGATGAAAAATGAGCTTAAAAAATTTCCATAAAAGAGTATACTTAAAAAGAACGAGAGGGGTAGGAACCCTCACATCAAGTCTGACTTGTCATGTTCGTTTCATTATATTTCCTAATAATAAACATTGGTCAATTTATAACTGTATATGGACCTCCATTAAAGATTATTATTCAGTTCATATCACATATTATAATGTTATGATAATTGTTTAATAATGTTAGTTCATATCAGACGTTTTTGTCGATGTTTGGTACATGAGTCAAAAATGAACTTGTTTGAAAATAATTTCCCATGTAGTTATAAGTAAATCATTTACAGAATAGTATTAATTATTAAAATATCATACATATCCATTACATATTCATTTTATACTATTCCATAACATTTTGAGATAGAAAATTAAAAGCATCATTCATGGAGACGGTAGGCCGTACATACGCATGAACGCTACTTTCATTTTTTTGTCATACTAATGGAATTAAAAATAAATTAGATATATATATTTATATTATAATTCCAGTAAAATATATATGTTATATAGGTCACATATTTTCATTAATTTCATTCTTTATACATTCCATTTATTGCATGAATGAGTCACATCACTTGAGGGGGCGGTAGTCCACACTTCCTCATATGAAATTATCGCATTTTCACAACATGAAAAGAATAAAGGTATGTTTTAAATATAAAATACAGAAGCATATAAAAAAAATAAATACCATATGTATCATATATAAAATACAGTGACATCATAATTTCCACCTTTAAAGGTGTTAAAAGAATATTGATCAATCATCGTTTCGTGAGGCAGTAATTCACCATCCACAGAAACAATATGTTCTTTAATCATTATACATATGTTTGTGTAAGTGTAGCTCGAATACTTCTTAAAACAACATCAAGGTATATTGAAGATACAGGTCTTGTTACAAAATAATGGAATAAAAAATGTTTATGGGGTTGGAGAAGTAAAATAAAACAAAAGAACACTAAGGAAGACTTTGCCTTTAAATCGGGTAACTCTTTTTGATTTGAGCACAAAAGTTTCTTTGGAAAGACTTCTTACCAAAGTGAGGCTTCTAAGAGTAATATAGGGATGTGGAGAGAAAAAATGGTTTGTTTTTGGCCGAGCCAATGGCTTGAGAGGTGTGGGTAATGTGGTAGAGGTGGGGTCTTTTATAAGAGGAGAGGAGGGGAACTCTTGGAAAGTCTGGAAAAGTAACATAATTATAAAATGATTTTCGGATTTTAAAGGTCCCACAAGGATATATTTCGAGGATAAGGTGATAAGGATTATAAATCCACAAATCCAATATGTTTTTTACTAGTGTAAGACTTATATTTCACCCTAACTTCTCATTTTATATAAATCAATCATTTCTGAGGTAATCACTACATCATCACAGTGTCATAAATAAAATAATTTATTTATTGTCCAAAAATAATAAAAGAAATATCATGATGTAGGAAATATTTTTATATTTCTAATGAATATTTATATTCAAAAAATTGACTTGTATTACCCTATGTAGAAATTGTTTTAGTAAAATAATACATGTTTGTGACATTTAAATTTTAACTTTGAATAAAAAGTTATTAATGTCATTTTCAAACCCAAGTGCCTCCATGGGGTCCCCAAGTAGACCCATGGATTGTCTTGGTCGGCCATGACTCATCCCATAAGGGTAGGACTTGTGTCAAGGTCATTTCAAATTATTAAAACATTATTTTTACCTTAAATTGCACTACATACCTTTAATCGCGATTAATAAAACGTAAAAGTTACTATTCTCCAAAAAATTATTTTAATCCCATTGAACCACATTTTAATTCCTAATTAAAACCATGTATGTCGGGTTTTTGAAATTCAAATCACAGAAGTGGTAAAGTTTCATTTAAACGAAAAATCAGATTATTAACCACCACTTAGTGGTTTCACTATTCATCAAAAATTGAAGTTTTTTTGAAAAATAACAAAAATTCACCCAAATATTTTTTTGATATTAAGAATTCAAAAATGATGTCTTTTTACAAAATTAAAAACATATAAGTTGAATTTATTTATTTAATAATTCATTCCCGCTGTCAAAACAAATAGCGTGTTTTTAAGAAACAATATCTATTAAAAAATTGACACTAGTTTAAGTCCAATTTCAAAGTGAAATTAATTCCAATGACCACCATTGTATTAAATGGTAAAAATATATTCTAATTTAACTTTAAAACCAATTACAAATATAATCTATCATTTTAAATAAATCAGATTAAAATGAGGTTTTGAATTAAAATGAAACATTTTCACTAAAAATGATCTTTATAGGAAAAATAACAAAAATTTACACAAAGTAAATATTGATGTCTAGATTCTAAAGAAGGATTTTATTTTTTCAAATAAAAAATATAAAATTGTCAAAAGTATATTTAAAAAGGGTTCTCCATCAAAAGGAGGTTCACCGTCCTTTTAAAGAATATTAGAAGAGTTATGCTTAAAATTGGATTCATTTTCATTTTAAGCCTCTAACATTTATTAGATATAAGTAAAAATATTTGACAATCATTTATAATAATTCTGTAGTTAGTTATTCTCATTCCCTCCATTACAATTACTATGTGTTATGTACCATTTAAAATAATATTATTTTATTATTAGAGTGCAACATAAGATTTCAAAGAAACTCGTTGTTGCGTATTGGGTACGCCATCGAGCCTAGCATTCCCTTTAAAGTAATATTAATATTTTATTCAAAAATAAGGATTAATATAAAAATTTCATATTCTTTATTTACCTGGGGTGTTACATCCTTCACCCATTTTGTGAATTGCGTCCTTTCAATTTTAAAATTGGGCTTGGAAACTTCATTGAAAGTCCCACATCGGAACAAGAGTAGGTAAAACAATCACTTTAAAAGAAAGAAAGTGAAGTACAGAAGTCACTCGAGTTAACCCATACTAGGATTCCATGTATGAAAACATGGATATGGAAGAAAAATAAAAGTGTCATGTTCTGAGGGAGAGTGATAGAAAACATGTTTAGGAGAATGTTAACCACAAGAAAATCACAAACTTGTGGTGGGATAAATGGTATTCGATTCCCCAGTAGGAAAAGTTAATAGACAACATTTTTGTTTTATGTAACTATTAATTGAGGAATTTATTTTTGATATTATGGAAACATACTTATTTATCATGTTAACTTTCAACTTTTACTATAATCCTGACACAAACATATACATTCCCCAAATGATGAGTATTTAGGAAGACTTGTTCACATTAAGAGTACTATAATCAAATTCTAGAGAATCAGCTAATCCGAAAAATAGAACTATATATTCCCCATGTATTTAGACCCTTACCAAATCCAAAATTGTTAGAACAAGATCAGATAATCTATAAAAGGATAACCCTTTATAAGAATAAAATTTATTCTTAATCTCCATAATTTGTCAAACAATAGCCACAGCTCAACAAAAACCATTCAATAAACATCTATCCATAAAATTAGTCAAAGTAAACCAAACTAAGATTGAAACCCAATTATTTGAAGGATTTAATCACATAGTATTACAAGGTACAAATTAACATTTATCTCCAAATAACAGAAGTTCTCTTGAAGTCTCATATTGAAATGTAATTAACCTAATCACATATCCTCCATGATAGGATAATAATTTCTATAGATAACCCAAATCCACTTACTCATTATTCATAAAATCTTCTAACTAAAATAAATTAGTCAAACTAACCTGGGACATCACGTATTCCAGTGGTAGGTGATAAATACATGTCTCACTTTGGCTGTGGTTTCAATTCCTGAAGCTTTGTCCGACGCGACGGGTTGTCACACGGTCTATGCGTTGTCCTTTTTACAAAACTATATAATCCTTAAAACATTCTATAAAAAGAGATAAAATCTTCAAATATAACCATAACATAATTTAACCTCATGTTTATATGATGCCTTTCATTTTTCATCATAACATATAGTAACCCATAATTACCTCAAAAGTAAGGATCATATAAACCCTAAGGGTTTCCTTTATAATTATCAACTGAACTTCCACATTGAGTTGGTTCTCTCATACATGATGCATTAGAGAAATCACCAAGGTTAAAGTGGATGATAATGACTCATGATATTTGGTTTAGAATAAACATGATATTTCTATTTGATTCCCCCATTTCATCCAGTCTCTTAATCAGAGAACCACCACAGTTTCCTTCAAACCCATTGTTACATTGGTGCCTGCTAGATACATCCATTTACTAAAACAAAAAATTTCATTGTGAGTATATCAACAAAATAATCATGTACTAATGAAGAAGATAAACAATAATATATACTTACTCATTCACTTTATAAAACGACAATGACTCTTTCTGAAATCCTAGCCATTATGGTAATGTCACTTATTCTAAAATAATTTCCTATCCTCTAAAATTATCTAAACCGACCTCGGATACCAACTATAAGGCTCCAGCCTTAAAAATTACATAATATTGAATTAAATTGAATAATTCACCTTGAGAATAATTTCAGGTTTAGAGTTTTAGAAAATTAGTACATAGCTATTACATCTCAAAGATTAGAATGTAGACAAATCTACTTAGTTTCCATTTTTCCACAAAATAAAAACTCTTGAACAAATGAGTCAGGTCTAGTTCCTTGTTTTTAGATAGCCTGACATTTCCTTGATCCCATCCATGACCCTATTCAACTTTATGTCATGTGAAAACATTTAAAAAATCTTTGGATAAGCATAAAAAGCACATTAAGGGATATACAAAGAAGGAAAACTGTTAGTATTTCAAAACAACAAGTAAACCATGTATTCTTTATCAAAGTAATTTTTTTCAACTTTATGAAGTAGTATAAACTCTTCAATGAATAAAATATCATTACATACCCAATTGTAAGAAAAATATTACCATAAAACCAATATAAAGAACACATAGCATATTATGGTAACTTGGGACAAAAACATACTTAAATGGAATAACCATACGATCGCCTTCCACACATATCACTTAATGGAATAACGATATAACCGACTTCCACACCCAATGAATTGGAGGTTATAACATAACCACCCATCCCGGTATTTATGGAACCACCCATCATATGGTTTATCATGTAACCACCCGTCAAATGTCCAAGTACCATTATAAAATCATAAGACATAAAACAAATATAATGGAAAGATAACATTTCCACATTTCGATCACAATATATCACTTAAATATATTAACAAAACCAATAAGTTATAAAAACAATTTTAAAAACCAAAATACATAAAAGATTATATGGTATATATTTCATTTTAAAAACATTACGGCTTGTTGGGGATACAAAAGACCAAATAATACTCGCGGTGGTGGAAAAGGTCGTTGTCACTGCATACGTTAAAAGAAACATTCCTTTTTTTCATTCTGTAAAATGATTCATAGAAAAATATTCCTTTTGAATAAAATTAAAATTCAAAGGGGTTTATAAACCATATAAAATAAAGACTTGTATTAGAAAAAAATATGCCTCAATGAAAGGTGATTGAAACGAAGTCCCTTACAAAGACGGTATCCTTGGATTAAGGATAAATCAAATACATAATTATGTTTGACAAACTAATACATCATATATAAGTGGATATTATGTGTAAAAAAATCATTGGTTATTCACACATATTCATAGAACAATATATTCATGGAGTACAAGTTTATCCCAATGAATCAAAATTGGGTTGAGAAGTTCCCTTGCAAAAATTCGACAGCCTAACGGCGTCAATTCAAAATTCATAAAATGATTTGATGAGTGATAAAAAGGGTATTTAATCACTTTGAAAATAAATTTACATCAATAAGGATATATAGGAACCTATCCCAAAATTAAAATATGTAAATTAAAATAGCAAACCAATGAAGTCTTTTAAAAAGAGGATGGTGAAAGGTTCCCTTACAGACATCGGTATCTTTCGAAACATACACCCCATGAAAGAAGGAAAATAAAACATTGATGTAAATACTCATAAACAAAAGAATATTACAGAAAGTGTAAAATAGTGGGAAGTACATACAACACTCAAATAAAATTGTGGAAAATGTAGCATAAATCTCAAGGGAATAAAAGTGAGATGAAAAATCCCTTATGAAAACTCGGCAGCCTAACGACGCCACTTAAAACATCCAAAAAATGGATTCATGAGATCAAATAGGGTCTCTCATAATATTATAATAATGTTTACAGAAAGCGGAATATAAAATAATATCCCCCAACATAAAAAATTAGAGCTTAAAATAAGTGACAAAAAGGAGAGTACTTAAAAAGAAAGGGAGAGGTTGGATCTCTTACAAAAATTCGGCAGCCTAACGGTGCCACTCAAAACATCCAAAATGGATTAATGAGAGAAAATAGGGTCTCTAATAAAATGAAAATAAATAGTAAAGTAACATTAATATAAATGAACATCCCAATCATAAGAAAGATGATCTTAAAAGTAATGACATAAAACAGTGTACTTAAAAAGAAAGAGAGGGGTATGATCCCTTACCTCAAGTCCGACTTGTCTTCTTCATTTCTTTATATTGTTGAATAATAAACTTTGGTCAATTTATAATTGCCTAAGGACCTCCTTTAAATATTATAATTCAGTTCATATCACATATTTTAATGTTATAATAATTGTTTAATAATGTTAGTTCATATCAGACGTTTTTGCCGATGTTTGGTACATGAGTAAAAAATGAACTTGTTTGAAAATGATTGCCCATGTAATTATATGTAAATAATTTCCAGAATATTATAAATGATTAAAATATCATATATATCCATTAAATATTCATTTTATACTATTCAATAACATTTGGAGATAAAAAATAAAAAGCACCGTTCATGGAGACGGTAGGCTGTACGTACACATGAACACTACTTTACTTTTTTTTCATATTAATGGAATTAAAAATAAATGAGATATATATATATATTATAATTAGAGTATAATATATATGTTATATATGTCACATATGTTCATTAATTTCATTCTTTATACATTCCATGTATTGCATGAACAAGTCACATCACTTGAGGGGTTGTAGTCCACACTTCCTCATATGAAATTATCGCATTTGCAAAACATGTAAAGAATAAAGGTATGTTTTAAATATAAAAGACAGAAGAATATAGAAAAAATAATTACCATATATATCATATATAAAATATAGTGACATCATAATGGCCACCTTTAAAGGGGTTAAAAGAATATTGAACAATCATCGTTTCGTGAGGCAGTAATTCGCCATCCAAAGAAACAGTGTGTTATTTAACCATTAGACGGATGTGTGGGTAAGTGTAGCTCGAATACTTATTATAAAAATATCCAAGTATATTGAAGATAATGGTTTTGTTAAAAAAGAAAGTAATAAAAAAATTTATGGGGTTGGAGAAGCAAAATAAAACAAAATAACAGTACGGAAGACTTTTCCTTTAAATCAGGTGACTCTTTTGGATTTGAGGTCAAAGGCTTCCTTGGAAAGCCTTCTGCCCAAAATGAGGCTTCTAGGAGTAAGAGAGGGATGTGTAGAGGAAAAATGGTTAGGGGTTGTCCGAGACAAAGGCTTGAGTGGTGTGGGTAAGGTGGAAGAGTTGAGAGCCTTTTATAAGAGGATAGGAGGGGCACTCTTGGAAAGTCTTGAAAAGTGACATTATTATAAAATGATTTTCGGGTTTTAAAGGTCCCAAAATGATATATTTCGAGGATAAGGTGATAAGGTTTCTAAATCCACCCACCCAATAGGTTTTTGACAAGTTTAAGACTTATATTTCACCCTATCTTCTCATTTTATTTAAATCGTTCATTTATGAGGTAATCACTGCATCATCATGGTGTCATAAATAAAATCATTTATTTAATGTCTAAAAATTATAAATAAATACCATGTTGTAGGAAATATTTTTTTATTTCCAATGAATATTTATAGTCAAAAATAAGAATTTTATAACCCCATGTAAAAATTGTTTTAGTAAAAAAATACATGTTTGTGACATTTTAATTTTAACTTTAAATAAAAAGTTATTAATTTAATTTTCCAACCAATGTGGCTCCATGGGGTCACCAAGTTGACCCATGGATTTTCATGGTCGGCCATGACACATCCAATAAGGGTAGAACATGTGTCAATGTTATTTTATATTATTAAAACATTATTTTTACAGTAAATTGCACTAATTAACTTTAATCACGATTAATAAAACATAAAAGTTACTATTCATCAAAATATTATTTTAATCTAATTGAACCACATTTTACTTCCTAATGACAACCATGTATGTCGGATTATTGAAATTTAAATCACAGAAGTGGTAAAGTTTCATTTAAATGAAAAATCAGTTTATTAACCTCCACTTAGTGGTTTCAGTATTCATCAAAATTGATGTTCTTCAGAAAAATGCCAAAAATTCACCCAAAGCTTTTTTTGATATTCCAAATTCAAAAATTATGTCTATTTTACAAAATTAGAAAAATATAAGTTTCATTAATTAATTTAATAATTCATTCCCACTATCAAAACAAATAGCATGTTTTTAAGAAACAGTATCTATTAAAAGATTGACACTAGTTTAAGTCTAATTTCAAACTGAAATTTGATTCCAATGACCAATATTAGATTAAATGGTAAAAATATATTCTAATTTCAATTTAAAACCAATTCAAAAGATAATCTATCTATATAAATAAATCAGATTAAAATGAGGTTTTGAATTAAAATGAAACATTTTCACTAAAAATGATCTTTATCGAAAAAATAACAAAAATTTATACAAAGTAAATATTGATGTCCAGATTCTAAAGAAGAATTTTTTTTTCAAATACAACATATAAAATTGTAAAAAGTATATTTAAAAAGGGTTCTCCATCAAAAGGAGGTTCATCGACCTTTTAAAGAATATTAGATGATTTACGCTTAAAATTGGATTCATTTGCATTTTAAGACTCTAAAATTTATTGGATAAAAGTTAAAATATTTTACAAACATATTTAATCATTTTGTAGTTAGTTCCGCTCATTCCTCCCATTACATCGGCTAGGCGTTAACTACAATTTAATATAATATTATTTTCTTATTAGAGTGCAATGTATGATTTCTAAAAATCTCATTGTTGCGTATTGGGTACGCCATCGAGCATAGCATTACCCTTAAGGTATTATTAATATTTTATTCACAAATAGGGATAAATATAAAAATTTCATATTCTTTATTTACCTGGGGTGTTATAGGGAGTGTCAATCTAGGTTTGTAGTAATGATGGTTTTCATGCACAAGTTCCCATTTGAGTCTATCGCAATGGTTTTTTTTAGTTTTCCCCCTAGATACAATTGTTCTAGATCCACATCCACATGATCATATACAGTCAGGTTTTTATTTGTTTGGAACCCACTTAGTTATTTTTTCAACAAAATACAAGGGAATTTTATATATTTTTAATTTTCTATTCTGTTATTACTAAATTTATGAAATCCTAATTTCCCCAGATAACTAATCTATCGTTTGATACCAAATACCTCATCTCACCTTTTTATTACATAAGAGTGCATTACATTATACAAATAGAGGCTCTTTAAAGGTTATTGTCTTGAAAAAAAGAACTTAATACATGAAATCATATAACATTCTTCTAATACACATGAAAGGATTCTTCAGTTGTTCATCCTATGTAAAATTAATCCAACTTAGAAAATGGGGGTATACAACAAAATAATGAGTGAGAAGAAGGCCCAGAAATGGAAAAACAAGGGAAAATGTTTATAACTGAACTTGTGCGACGTCTTTAAGAATATGTGGAATATTATAAAATAATGATAAATAGTCATATCATAATAATAATAATATCATGAATTTTAACTTGAAAATGTGTCAACTAAATTTTATTTATTCATTCATAAGCATATCACCATGGTCTATCACTAAGGTTTCTTACAAAATACCAAAGTTATTCAACAAGGTATCGTTACACTTGTCCTCTATGAAGATTAATTTATTTAACCAATTAATTAGAGAGGTATTAGGGATGACTCTTAATATTTATTTACATTCATATGATCCACATTTATCATAATAAAACATTTCCTAAACAACACATATATAATTAAATAATTGCATTTTGTTTATCAAAATCATTGTGTATTAAAAGTTATTAAAAACAAGTACCTATTGTCATTTCAATACCTATGAAAAGGATGGTGGTTTTAAAGGATGTTAATACCATAATTAAAATATATAAATTTTAAAACCATCTGAATAAACCATTATAAGATAGTGGTTTACGTATTTACAAAAGAAAATAAATTAATTTCTTGTGGAAAAGATAGAGATTTGAAGACAAAAATTCTACAGCATAACCACTATGAAACATGGTTATAGATAACATAAAAAGAAACGGGATAGGGGTAAACCATTCATAAAAGACTCATAATATATTTTATCTATTGATTATAATTTAAATATTAACATGGCAAGTAAATTTGAAATACATACAACATAAAAGAGAACATGAAAGGAATAATGAATTTGGGAATTCGAGTACCTTGAAGAGTAACTACTAAAACACTTGGATAAGGACCTTGAGTGCCTATGGCAACCATGGATAGCCTATTTGGGATGTAATACAATCATATCATTGAGGGATATGATTTTGGAATTAAATAAATGGAATATATGACAAGGTATTTATATTAAAACAGGGGATGTTTTTTATTAATTTATGAGGACACCTTATTGGTAGTATTTGAAGAACCTTGGGCTTTCCCAAGGTATTTTCCCAATTGATTTGGAAAATTCAGAAAAATCATAAAATATTTTAATCCCCTTAAGTATATTATCATTTAAAATTACACATTACATAATATGATGCCATAAAACATATCGAAAACTCAAAAATAATATTTTTACTTTTCCCTGAAAAACAAAACAGTTTACAAAATCTCATGAATTCACCCCAACCTAATGCTGATGTTCTAAATTCAATAATGAACACCATTTTATGAAAATAATTATATATATTTTAGAAATATAATTTTAAACTAACATAACAATTTACATTAAAAAAATAATACATAACAAATAATTTCTAAAATAGTTATGTGTTAATACTATTATATCGCATTACCATTCCAGATGCCTGAATTACATTTATACTTCATTAGACGAGGATATTATTCCATTGGTGGTATTAATATTAATAAGGGTAGTATTAATATTCATAAGATACTATTCCACAAAAATTAAGTTGATCTTAATAGACTCTATATATTATACTAATCTAAATTATATATATTTCATTTTTGTAAATCAGTTTACAATGTGAATTATTTAATGTTGTTAAGAATATTTCAAAATACTCATTTTATTAATTTTCATCAATAATATGAAAATTGTAATTGTAATGCCAAAAATTAATCCTATATTATTTTTCATATTTCAACTTCAAATAAATATTGTTATTTTACCACAATAAGAAATAATAATTTTATTTATAAAAATGGATTACACAAGAAACTGATCCCTAGATATATAAATCCTTATAACACCTGCAGAGGACCTAAGAGTATGGTGTGAAATGTTGATTGAATATTGAGGTGTTTTAGACAGCATTTCCCTCATTTTGATTTATATCAACTTGAACATCTCCTGTTAGTGATTTCATTCGAGCTTAATATGTTGAACCTCATCTTGGGCTTGGTCCACAACAAAGCCCAATGATAATACCTCTTTCCCAAGCTCCAGGAAATGGGATTTGTATAGAAATATTCTACTGGTAGAGGCCATTGATTGTTATTTCTACATTATTTATCAATTATCATTTATATTAATAAAAAATACATATAACATTAAAAAAAATTATTGTTCAAAACAGTTATATTATCCAACAGTCATATAAATGTCCTAACTCGATGGTTACATAACAATTATACAAATATAATTTCATTGATTATGAAATAGTAAAACATACATTTTGAGGAAACAATATATTATTCAAATGTTTAGATCATTATAGTAAATCTGATCTTGGGATTATTTAGGTGTAATTCTAATGAGATGGTCCGAAGAAGAGGTAATATTCTAAATTGATCATATTTGGTTCATTTATTCCTTATACTCCTTCAAATCATACTCAACCATACTCCTAAAATATGATCTATATATCATATATACTATTATGTTTTTATGTTAATTTAATACCCAAAATCCATCTCCACTTTTGTCAAATAGGAAACGAAACCATTCAACAAATGTACAATGGACTACCGCCTTTGGAATAGATATAATGTGTTTTCCATCATAACCACTAATTTTTTTGATAATGATGTATTTAGTTTTTATATATTATATACCTGAAATATTAATCATTATATAAATTTAATATATCAAATTATTTCTATCCATTCATCCATTGAAAATGTTAAAATCGTTCTTATGTAGAACAGACTACCGCCTCACGAAGTGATGTAATATATTTTTATTACCACATCACAAGGATTGAATATGTATATGTATTTAAAGAAAATAATTAATAATAATGATTTAATTTTAATCATTTAAATATAAAATAATATTTACCTTCTTTCCATCATGATCATTGAAAATGGAAATGTTACTCTTGTGTATGTACGACATACCATCTCCATGATGGTAACGTAGTTAATTTTTCATTACCATATTTCATGGTTCTTTTTAAAAGTAATATTTATGTATAAAATTTTTAATTATATCATGAATTTTATTATAGTGATGACAGAATAAAGACCCCATTTACCATGACCAATACACTAATTCTTTTTTGAAATTATAAACATATTGTTCTCATAACACACTATGTAGGAAAAATAATTAAGAAATCAAATACGTCATTAAAATAACTGAATGAAATTCTTTATGTATAATTTATTAAATGTGTAAAATTTTATAATGAAAAATATAAATGATAATTGTTTGACATATATTACATAAATATATACAAGAAGAAATATTGACTCAAGGATAGGTCTTAATCTCAGAACATCCTTATTTGAGACATATGTTCTTTTATACAACCAATTTATTTTATATGGTGTATATATAAATAATTTATATATTATATCTTGAATCCTTCATATTTTAATATATTTTATGTTAAAATTTATCTATTAAATTCATGGGAGTATTTATTTAAAAGTTACCAAAGCGGTAAGGGATTATTATTTAATCATATTTTAATAGAAATTGTTTATACCTTAATTAAATTTCTATTTAATTATTTGATAGTTTTATAATAAAAACATTTATTTTTCTCCTCCTATTGTTAATAAATAAATGTTCAACTAATAGTAGAATTTTTATCTATTTATAAATTAAAATGACTGAGAAAATGTTTTTATTAAAATATTACATCATTTTTATCTTTAGTTAAAAATCCATAATCTTTTCATCCAGGTTTTTAATATAAATTCAAGATGTATTTTTAATTATATAAATCATTTATTAAAGAAATGTGTTGAAATTTTTTTCCTTTTACAATATTTTCTAAAGGAATATTCTTTTCAATTTCCGAATCATGTACTTTTTGTCCTTTTTAAGGGATGATAATGGAATGTTTTTTTATGTTATATGAAATGTAGGAAATTAAATACTAAAAAATCAGTAATCAATTTTATGATTTATTTATCAATGGTTCTTATTAATTGAAATATTATCAAGAACATTTTATTATTTTTTATATTTTGATAAACGTTTTTTCAAATTTAAAAGTGTAATTTTCTCATGAAAATTTTCATTTAATCTATTAGATAAATTACAATCAATGATGAAAATAATATTTTTTTGATGTTTTTGAGGAATGGAATGAGTTACCGTTGATGGTTTGGTTGTGTGTGGATATTTGTGCACAATCCGGAACATAAGGCTGCCATTTTCACTTTGACTAGAAACTCGCAATGGTTCCCTTATCTTTTCCTATGTGCATAATGGCCTTCCACAGGCCATCAGTCATCTGGGTTTGCATAACTATTGAATCATGGGAACCCGTATTGGTTAAGAGGATAGGAGAACAGGCTCATCATACCCTTTTGATGGGAATTACTTCCTACCTTAGGACTCTATTATATATTGAAAATATTTTCTCAAATCTCATCTTAATCACAATATGAGACCAGTTTCCCTATCAAAAAAAATATATGTTAATTTTCTATTCAAACAATCAATGGAAATCTCATTGATAAACAACGGAAAGTGTGGTATCATTAATGAGACCGTCTATATGTATTCAAGGTTCTCCACCTATATCCCTAATGGTGGATAGCTTCTTTATATACTGAATATGTATAACAAAATTCTTCAGAATAATCTACAATCTAGGGAGGTGTTTCATTTCCCTAGGAGGGGATTGATCCATTATGAGGAATCTTACATATCATGATTATTCTATGAATAAAGGCCCACATAGTTTGTTAAACCAATGTAGTTAAACATCATTGGTATATGATGTATGTGCGGATACCCCGAAACAATATATTGGATCTTGGGTCTCAAGGAGACATCCTATACATCCTAGAAATGGAGGGAATCCAAGTTATTATAGTTCAATAACACCGTTGGGACTGGACTCAATGTCAATTCCATTGTGTGAGGGTTGTTCATATCATGCTATTCATTATGTATTTCCAACTATGATTTACATAGATAGTGGGGATTCATGATGCCAATGAACTGTTAACTATGACACCCTAATCCCACTTGATATATGCTCTGTGTGTGAAATAAGGAGGAATAAATGATCCCCTTTACGATATATAGATATGGGACTTCTGTACTAGGATTTCCCTTGGGTTGATTGATACAGATCTAGGGCCTCAAAAGGTGTCATATGTGTCCCAATTATTTCCGGAATCAGAGTCATAATACTTCAATTGATTTCCCAATCCAACAAGGGATGATGTAGAGTGATCCTCCCATGGGAATTATTGGGTCATAATGATTGAAAAATTAGATACATAGGTTTTCCATTGATATGGATGTTTCTTCGATCTTTGACCTTTAGAAAGGAATACTATGTATCCTAGTTATATATGGAATTAGTTTTCTCATGTTTCAATTTATTGAGGCTTACATACTAATGTTTCCCTTATGTTGGGGCATTTCTTATTAAACCACTAGTTGGGATTTACACATTGACATTACCCTTTCCCAAGTGGAGGATTATAATGAAAATTGATATGATAAATGAAACTTCCTAATCCCATTTCAGCTATGCATGGTATTATAAACAAGGGATGGAAAATGACCAATTTCATTAATTTATGAATGTGGGACAAACGCATTAAAATGACCATATGATGATTTGATATAGAGATCGGGCCTCAATGATGTTTCCTAGATATCATAGTTATTTCCATGAATCATATTTTTCATAGTTCTCTTGATTGGGGATTACACTCCATGGCTTCCCTATGGTAGGGGCATATCATATTATGCCACTACCTGGGGCTTACACAATGACATTTACCTTGACAGTGTGGAGGATTATATCAAAAATTATATGATTATTACAACTCCCTCATACCACATTATCTATGATGTATGTGGGAATCAATGATGGAAAATCATCAATTTCATTACATTATGAATGTGGTACGTAATTATTAGAATGGACCTATAACAATTTAATACAAATATCAGGCCTCAGGGAGGTTTCCTAGATATCCTGGTTATTTACAGGAATCAAAGTTATCATAGTTCTCCTGACTGGGTATTACACTATAATGTTTCCCTATGGTCGGGGCTTATACATCGATGGTGGAAAAGGTTATCTAGCCCTTGGATTCCCATTGGTCAGGTCTTCTTGCCTATCTAACATGTGTTAATTTTCCTCTTTACACACCATGGTTTCCTTCCTAGTTATCAAAGAGTTTCTTCCTAACATAAAATAGTGAACCATATGATCCATTTGTGTTGTCCATAGGACATTGCATATCCTAGATTCCATGTCGGTGGATATTTCCTAAAATGAAGTTTCTTGCAATGAAGTGGTCACATGATACATCTGACTTACCATCATGTCATCGTGAGAGTATTATGAAACAAATGGAAGGTGTCATTAGATTTAGTATGTCCTTTCATAGAGGGTGTCTTATGTGGAGGGCCTCGGTGCAGCGTGGACTTCCTATTTCTCGTGGAACTATGGTTTATCCAAGATCTTTCCTCCTTCCCCCTTCAGGATAGGATTTTCTCATGATGGCTATGGATTCAACTCAGTGTGGGTAGAGACGTCATTTCACAGTGGCATGTTGGAGGTGGCTCGACATGGGTTTATCTCGATGTGGCATTTTTTTGGCTTGGAAGTGTTTCAGAACATTAGCAGTTGGATTGGCTGGTGAAGCAGTGTCACATCCAATTAGAGCTTCAGCATCACATCCCGATGGTTCTTCTTTAGTAGGTTCGGCTTAGGTTTTTCTCAGTGTGGCATTGTTTCTTGTGTGGCATCATTGCTTCTCGGAGGAGTGTGAGCGTTTGATTGGTGTGGAACGATCACGACGTGGTTTTTCATCTCTCAGTGGTGCATTTGTGGTTCTCCCATCTTCTTCCTTTTTCGGTGTCGAGGCATGGGGTGGTCTGTAGTGGTTGATTCAATTTTTTGGCTTGTCTGGAAAGTAGATTTACTTCCATCGAATCTACGAAGAATTTCAAGATCTGATCTATTTTACTTTAGAGTGGGAATGTTTTACAGGTTCTGATTTGGTGAATTTTTATTGGCATTTCTTTTGGTGATGTTGTCAATTTGTTCTACCGGCTGGATCTGGATTTTTTGTCCTAGTATGTCCTGATAGTCCTTCTCATCTTACCACCATGAGGATTGGCCGAAACCTTGTGAGGGTGCATCCTTAGTTCTTATCAGAGAAGATCCATGCCCAGAGTGACGTTTTTGGATTCAGGATAACCCATATTTTTTCTTTGTGGGTAGTCCCTCGGTGTGGGGATGGGTCATCCAATCCTAGGTGATGATGGATTGAACATGCATTCTTTGGATTTTCATATAGGATTCTATTGATCCAATGGATGGGGTATGAGGAGGTCGTCAGGGTTGGTTCAAGAAGACTAATTATTTAAGGATCATGGTTTTGTTCCTTCGGAATTGTGAAAGGGTGTGTGAGGTCTGCTAGTACAATGATGCACCTAGACACGACCCTGAAGATCAAGCCCCATAAGAGTTTTCAGAGCTATATGGTCATTGGTGAAGAGAATTATGAATTTTGATGTTTGAGAGGGTATAGTGTTTTCCATCAGATTGGGCATGTTCTTTGACAGATGAAATTTTCTTATCAAATTTCCTTGCACTAGTGGACAACATTGTCACATTCAATTAACGGGGAGAGGTTCTCCATGTTTTCAGTTTTATTTATCTCTCTTAAGCATCGGTTCATGATTTGTCTTATGTCGATGATTTATATTTGGGTTTTCCCCTTATTTACTCAAATTGGGGCCTTCTTTTAAAAAAATTTAAGGCCTCTAGATTATTAGATGAGGGTGTATCGTGTCATGGATTACATTCCCAGAGGGCATCGAGGGTCTCAAAAAAATATTTATGGTGGGCATCATGAGTAACATGTGACTTGATCCGAAGACCTCACAAGAGCTCCGTTGATATGGCCATGCACATCTGGGAGACTTGGATGACATGATCAGGTGATGTTATATGAGTTAACTATTGTATTTTATGGGTTTCACAATTCCTGGGTAAAACTTCCATGGTGAAAATGTGATATTATGTTGGTATATTAGGAATCACCATTGGACCCACTATGATATGTCCGGAAGCTTTCACATAGCCTAAATAACATTTCATAGGGCATCACGGGATATGTGTGATGTGTCTCGATGTTTTCTTATGTCATTCTAAATTGTCAAAAAGCGCATGAAAGTTGGTGAACATGTTTTAGGATTAATTATTCCACTATTAATATTTGATATTATATTTTGAATTCCTTAATTCCATTTAATGTCAATTTATTTTCAGTCTGACGTGATATAGAGGGTGTGTGGGATGTTATATACATATCCTACTAGATATCCTTCTCATGACCAATTAATGATCAAGAAAATTTAATTATTCCTAGAACAATATTACATCAATTGTTCCCTGGTATATTACCTAATAGAATACTAGCCAGTCACCATATTTGTTTCTACAAGAAATTATATCTAGAAATTTAGTGTGAAGAAGAACTTTTAAGCTCGAGAGTTTCCCATATCTTTGAGGTTAGGTGGGGAATTTATAGGCCTCAGAACCCCGATAGTTCCCAATTTTCATGGAATATCTGGAATTACTCTACGTTGTAGTCAGAGAAGTGCCCTGACACCATACATCATTTCAGGAATTTTCCATGGATCATTCCGAGGGCACCGTCTGATTTTCCATGATCATGAGTGCCTTCCTTCAAAACATCTTTTATGGTATTAGGAATAGTTAATGTGGACTTTTTTGACGCATTCATTAATTCCAAAGGACATCCATTTTGATATATAGGCATATCAAAATTCCTTTCGTGAAATAGAGGAACATTTTGAGAGGCATCTGCAAAATTCGTGATGCCTTTCCCTACTTGTTAGGGAGTCTCATTAGACCACGACACAAACATAATTAGTGAATTTAAATCACATTATGACCATGAGAGTTCTCTCCCCCTTCATTTCTACACCCTTTGTATTATTTTTCAATGTATAGGTATTATGAGTGATTTTATGTGGGGTTTTAGGACATTTTCTATATTTATTGGTTATTCATCGCATGAACAATCTGGGTTTTATGGGGTTTTGCGTGCATCTAAAGGATAAACTCATCTTTTTTATCCTTGGGGGGCTGAAGGGGTTACACACAGATACCTAGACATACCTGATAACCTCTACGTGGTAAGGCTAAAAATACAAAGGGTTTTTTGTGAGATGAGGTATATATGTCTCTAAGTCCTCTTGATGTATAATATATCATTTGAGGCACATCATTTGTCTTTTCTAACAATAAGTACCTCCTGCCTCCTCCCTTTCTATCACTATTATTTTTTTCAAATGTTTGATATTTATGTGAATTTTTGTGATTATTTCCATAGAAAATATTTTTCCCTTTGATGATGAGCATTGTGATATTTATGACCATTGTGGGCTCTCCACATTTTAGATTTATTTTTCAATTTTAAAAGGTTTTTCATATGGTTTTTTTGGAGCTTTCCAATGACAATTTATGTTACATATGGGGAAGCGTTTGGTCATAAAAATGCGGCCACTCGTGTCACAGAGATCCTTCATAAGAGTAGGAATACATGTTAAATGGGGTTATGTAGTATTCACTACATATTATAAACTTATTGCGAGGAATATGTGTGACCTTATGACAGCCACGTGACCATGAATCCCTTGGGGTCTCAGGCAATTTTTTGGTATCGTCCTCCTTCCCCTTATTTTTCATTGCATGGGAAAATAATACCCATATTGAGGTATTTATTCCTATGTGATTTTAATGATATTTATTTTTTGGTCATCAACAATGTTATAGATTACTTATAATTTAGATGTCTATGTCTCACACATATATACATAGATTATTATACCTTATATTTATGGGGTAATTTATTCCCTATGTTCATCTATTAATTTCCATAATCATGAATTTTTTTTTCATTATGACATGATACATGATTATGATACATAGTTTTTTTCCATTGGTAGTTCTTAAGATATGACTTATGATTTATATTCATTTTTAGAACACATTAATCATGAAATGTATATGATGGGTGCACCTAGATAGTCGTAGGAAAGCCCAATATAGCATATATATGATTGGTAATTCTAGTTACTTATAAAATTCAATACCTAATGTTATAGTATCATGAGACATATTATATTGGATTAGGGAGTAAACCTAATCCATTGTTGGACAATGTACATCATTTGATATTTTCTAGGCAGTAAGCCATGAATCTTGTTTAGGTCATGTTATATTTTGATACCACATTTCCTATGATTTCATGATATTATGATACTATGTTCTTCATGTTATACTCCCATGTGATTTCACTTACGAATTATATTTTATGATATCATGTTATAACAATAACTCACATGTAATTTTTCATTGTCATTTTATTCTATTACCGAGACATTTAACTCGCTCATTTATTTTTGTATTTCCTAGGTTATTTGATGAAATTTTTGTATCATAAAGGTATTTAGTATCATATCATGTATAATAAAATAATATAGTTTTAGTTTAGTCCCACATTTATTTATTATGATCATAGTCATCCAAAGGTACATGGAATCACAATCATTGGGTTTTAATTAGTAAACATTCATTTTCAAACACATGTAATAGTATGTGTAAAAGGAATGGGTGACTATATAAAGTGATCACTTGTTACTACTCAAAAATCTATCCAAAAAATCATTTAGATGTCATTATACCATAACCCAACCCCATTTAAACTAAATAAAAATGGAAATAAGAATTTTATTTTCCCCAAAATTCTATCTTAGATAAGAGATTAGTTGTATACTCACTCAAAGGTTTTATTATCTCATATAAATATATATATGGTATGTCGTTTTAAAATTTAAACATTCATATCATCATCATAATATCAATACATATCCAAAACAAAAATACATGAATACAATAAAATCACATGGATATAATTTCATTTAAAAAACAACACATTATGAATGTAAAATAACTGGAAAACCACATGAATCCTCTATATACAAATCAATGTATAAATCAGGTCACTCCCATCAATATATCTCTCATGTCCCATGATAAGGTATTAAGAATAATACATAAACTTTATCTAACATTTCTAAAAAATAATATATATATATATATATATATATGATTTAGATGTTACACCCTCAACCAAATCATCGGTTCCAATTATATGTCCCAGATAAACTCTTTCATGACTCCCTGTATGTAAGACGCTGCCAACTAGTTGGG
The DNA here is from genome assembly GCA_963277665.1 of Viscum album. Taxonomy (NCBI): domain Eukaryota; kingdom Viridiplantae; phylum Streptophyta; class Magnoliopsida; order Santalales; family Viscaceae; genus Viscum; species Viscum album. Next base: position 19,485,943 of record OY728120.1, on the reverse strand, counting down.
AGGTTGTAAACTAGTTTTGGGAGACTATACCCTCCATAATCATAATAATCACCAAAAAAGTAACATAAATAAAATCCAAATAAACATCATAGTAGAATATATTATTAAAAAAATTCTATAACAGATGCCATGTTAGGTCATACAATAATAAAGAAAATTAATCCCCAATGTGGTAGGCTAACAAGTATAAAAGTACAATTGGAAATGATAACAAATAAAGAGAATATGAAACCCTTATATACTTTGTCCCAGTACCACATCCATCTACCAAAATCCTTCCCCTCAGTAATATTCTCTAAGGACCATTCCCTTCTTTGGATTTATGATCATTATGTCTGCAGAGGCACCAATATACGCACGTAGGGTGTGAGTAGAACCCCAGTTACACAATAACAATGAATCCTTAACATAATTTCACATGTATATAGAAATTTATGAAATTATATAAAGGAAAATGCATTTAAAATCATACTACCAGTCATGTAATGAGTGAATTTGTACAAGCCATGAAAATATGATCCTTGGTTGTACCTGCTTTAGTGTCAATCCAGAAGAATATCATATTTAGTCGATCACAAGTCATTAATCATTCTACATAACTCCCTCCACATTTACGGAAAATCACATTCAACCTTTATGGAACAAATCCTTGTCTTCTGGTAATAGAAATTATTTCCCATGATTCATGGTTACCCACTCTCATATAATGGAGAAAACTATTAGAATGATTGAACAATGGACTCTCCCCATCATATGAATGTATGTTCCTCATTGGTAGATCATACTTGAATATATGGACACTCTTCCAATGGAATATGGATTTCCCATGGGCTATGCTAAGATAAGAAACTAACCATCCTACACGGAGCTATCACCAATTAGTAAATTTGTCCATGCATACCATGTAAGGATTTAATTAAGTTGTTTATGGCCACCTATTAACCTAAAAAATAAAATTGAGATTCCACTTATCATTAAAAAATCCAAATGTAAGTCATTCATATAAAGGAACAATATATCACAACATGAAATTCGACATGCTATGAACTTTTAAAAAAGTAACAAATTACTTTGCAATGATAACATAATTCATAAAAATGGAATGTCCTCATGGGACACCCTATTCTTGTCAAACATTCCCATCATTGAATGGTCTCTAAAATAGGCACATTCAATGAATAAAAACATACCAAAAAATTCAATTCAATGTCCCAATATAGTATGGTATTCATACCTTTTGGATGAAGAATCCAGTTCTAATGATCCACCAAGGAATGAATCCTGTACAATGGTCACACATAAATATTCACTAGAGAAAGTTTCAATCCACCAACAATGAACCATTAGATTTGGAATTCTATGGAGTAATTACACCAAGGAATGATGTCTACGGTAACATTCAAAAAATGGTTCATCTTATATGGTGTGTCAAGGATTGATCAAGAGATGCCACCAAATTTCATGATCTATCAATAATCTATCTATCTAGCATGAATAATATGTTATTTCTAGTTTTAGATCAAAATATATTTCCAGGGAATACCATATCTAAGATTGTGTCCATTTGAAGAATGTGGATCAATGAATTACATGAAGAATAGAGGGAAAATTGATCACATACCATGAAATCCAAAGGATCATAGCTTCAAGATCAAACAAAATTTCTCATAGATGGAAAATAATTCCCCAATAATGGCCACAGAACACCATAGGTTTGAGAGACCTAGGAGTAAGTGAAAACATATGAGGCTTCTGGGAGATTTTGGGTATAAAATTCAATTTTCAAATTTATTAAAATATCATTCATGGTATAGTTAGAATGTTTGATTAACCATACACTAAACTTGTCTAGTATTCTGACGAATTTGGGCACCCATATGGTTTAGGTACACCATTTTGATAACCATGCACCAACATTGTTTTTCACCTTTTCACCAAGTTTCATGGTTTCTAGGTAATGTCACGCAATTAGATCTAACTATGTTCTAATCATTCACCCCCTTAAATTCCTCTATAACCCTCTGAAACCAACAAATAGCCATCTGATACCTCACCCAAACAAATAGTAACTCAAAAAATTGATAGAATTGGATGAAATTAATGAATAAGGTACCTAGAAAACACTGGGGCCACACAATATCCATCTATAAATAATTTTCATACTCAAGAAGTGTCTCTACAGTTCCTCCTTAAAAAACTCTATCCACAATTATCAAACAACATATTCCTACTACCAAGTCTATTCCTATATACATCTATATTGTTGTAGGATTCTAACAAGTGTCACCCTTTTCCTTCTTAACACTTTCTTACACTGGTCCACGATCTTCATAGGGTGATCCATGAATATTGTTTCAACATCTAAATCAAAATCCAAACACATTATTTCTTTCATAATATAGTTCATGTTCGTCCAATGTTGAGGGACATGAAAAAAATAATAAATACCTAGATATAGAAGAAGAATATCCAAAATTTAGTCCACAATCCTGACACACTCGCTAATCTAAAATTTTCAAAAAAATCTCAATTTTAGCTTCACTTCCAACCAAAATCATTGATACCATAGTCAAGGAGTCACCCATAGGAAAACATTTTCACCCATAACGTAAACCAAGGGTTTCCAAATCCTATCAGCCTACAATCACGATCTACTTGGAGTGGTAATTTGTCACTTTCAGATAAACTACACTCTCTCAGAAGTATCCATTACCATGATAGACCCCATAATTTATACCTCACCATCATCATTCCCAAATAATGGTGAGTGTCATGACCATCAATAAATGGAATCAAAAGGTTACATCAAAATTTAATATTCGAAGTTTTTGTTGTACAAAAACACAACAAATGATATATGATTATCACAGTCTCTATCAATGTCTAAAACCTATCCGAACAACATATCCACTAAAATCTATATTTTTCTCTAGGTCCATCAATGAATTTATAGATGATATATTGTACTCAATATTAGTTGGGTAACAAAATCATTATGTAATACATATATAAACCATGATGTGATGTATTTAACTTAGTCAAATTTGATTCTAAAATGAACTCAATTAAGTTATATAATCTCCCATACATATAGCTTCCCAAACATAGACATGGAAAAGGTCTATCGAATATATTATAAATGATCCATTTTTATCAGCTGATCCCCTACCACCCTAACTGAATCCTAACTCATAGGGGTCCTTGGTAAACCCATCATGAAGTCCATCATCACATAATCCCACTTCCACAATGAATACATAAGTGGTTGAATAAAAAACCATTTTTATGTTACTTTCCCATAATATTATGGATCTTAAGGTATCACAATATAAATCTACAGGTTTATCTCTTCATTCCTAGCCACCATAACTGAGATCAGATGTCTGGATAAATCTACATCAACCCTTAATTCACTTCCGTCTTCAAAACTTGAGGGAATTTCATAATCTTCTCCCTTGAGGAATATGGAACTAATAATATCCAAAAAACATAAATCACATTATCATCATCTAAATACCCCCTTGGGAATGGGTCACTCCCTACTAGAGGTTCCCACATCATTTTATAACCATATTCTATATCATGGATATAATTTTCAGGGTCCACTAAAGAAGGTGTGATAAATAGAGGTGAATATTTAATAAATCCTTAATCCTCATATGGATCCAATCGGAACCCAACCCTTAAACTTTTTAGATGCCATTCCTTTCGTGAAGGTCACTCTCTAAGATATTGGGTCTTTGTTTCTTTATTCCAAGTTCATTTATAGTGCCAATGGATTTACCTAGATTATGGGCCATCTCAAATTCAAATGTATGTTGATTCTAAATCCTATTAATATTCTTATATTGAGATCCAACTGACAGAATATTCATCACAAGATATTAAGTTATTTATAGATGAAGAAACACTCACTATAGAGATAGTGTCACTAAAACATTATGTTTAATACCATATCAACCTACTCTAAGTCATACATCAGTTAGTTCCACTCATGGGGTAATAGATGATGTGTCCAATATACAATTACCCAATCAATCTGTATTAATATATCTCCCAAACATACACCTATGAAATCGAAGTACACTGCATATCCAATATTATGATATGAAATAATCAATTCTAGATTCATCATTAATCTATTATTTAAATTTATTATATCCTATTCACATCGATTGAAGCCCCCAAAATTCACCTCTTTTTGTTCGTATTAGTTATTAGTGAAGAAAAATATTATAATTCATGGATGAAATATTTATAGTACACAAAAATCTCTATGAATATCCAAAAATTGATCACATTATAGGGATGTGGACATGATTTCATCAGCTCTACCTGATCTGGGCCGACTGAAATCCATGCCTTGGAGATCATATGCCCAATGAACCACACCTCTTGAATCCAAAACTGATATATCAACATTTTGGCATAAAGATAATGTGATGGAACATTACTCAATACAATCTCAATGTTCTTAGAATTCATTTGTGATGTCATCAATATTCAGGAAATCATCCATGTATACAACAATGAAAGAATCATGATATGGATAAAAAATACAATTCATGAGATCCAAGAACAATACTTGATAATTTTCAACCCAACATGCACTAAAAGATACCCATATAATCTATATCTACACATATACATTATCATTGTAATATCATTGTCTATATCCTATAGGTAATGTGGGCCTAGATGAAGAAGAATCATGGAATCCCATCAGACTCCCTCTATTTGATCAAACAGGTCTTAATTCTCATGTAAAGGGTACCTATTATATAAATTTACATAATTCAACATTCTATAGTCTATAAAGAGTCATAGAACACCATTTTACATATTATAAATCTAAACTGAATCTCCCAACAGATGCATGCTTGGATAATAATTCCCTTCACTTAAAAATTATCCAATTGTAACTACAACCCTACCGAATCAACTGGTGTCATATGATAAGGAGGAATCAATATTAATTTTACCTTAGACATGATCTCAATGTCAAAATAAATTCCCCTATTATGAATATGACATTATAAGTCATCAATGAATACATCCTGAAAAATATCCACCACTTGAGGGATGATGGATGGGTCTGCAACTGATTCTTCTACGAGATTGAAGCCTATTAATTATACCATGATAGGTCCAATATTTCTTATGTCGGGTCCCATACTATATACTATATGATCCCACACACTGGGAAATATAATCCTCACTCCTCTAGGAATGGTAAAATATACATGTCTCTGGTAATAGTTTACATGATATCAATAACTGGTCAACAAGTCCATTATGAATGTCAAATCATAAATACTGATCTACAATATCATGAAGTCCAAATATTTATATAGATAGAAACAAATATAGAGATCTCAATAAATTTGTAGAGATGATCTACCCACATTCTCTATGACATGTCAAGAGGGAGCATCGTAGAAGATAAATTAACTGGTAAATCTAGTCTGATAACAACATGACAATATATGATGAAATGAGAGACTATTGTAACAAAAAAATATAGATAGTGAATAGGTAAAAAACCCATAACTCAATCCTTATAAGTTCCCTTTCCATTAGTGTATAAAACCTCATCAATCACATAAATCTTGTTGTCTTTAAATTTATACCTTGAAACTATATTGAATTATTTTCCTGATTCATCGACATCTATGGAGCATAGGAATACTAATAACGACCCCCGCCAATACTCTTACCTTTTTACCTTGCACGTGGACATGGAATATTTGAAAACAAAATCACCAAATATGTCCAATATTACCACATTGGTGACACTTATTAGAAAAATTATTTCTTGATATAATAAAATATCCCTCATATTCATAGTTTTAGTACCTGGTTGAACCTCCTACCATTGAGGGAGAATAAGAATCCCTACATTGATACATCCATCTTCCACCCTATTTTACCTCCTCAATCATACTATTTTAACATCCAAAAGAGTCAGATACTGATGTATTGTTAATTCAACCCATAAAGACACTGTAATCTATAAGAAATACAATGATCCTATCATCATTTATCCCATTTTCAAAAGTATGGGCCCTGTAATGTACCTTGAAATCCATTACTATTTCAAACCCCTAACCTGTCATCTGAACTATGGAATAAGGCCAATATCCAGCATCCTAGCATTATGCACCTCATTCCCATCCAAAATATGAGGGAATTATTGTAATTTCATAAACATTACTAGTAATTATAAACTAAAATCATCCCTAATTTAATCACCATAAGGTCTTATACTTGGTCCATATTGATCAATCTAGGAAGGATCTCCTTTAATAATGGCTACTTTAAATCCTCCCAATTAAGAACCACATATATGAATGCCTAACCTATGATGCTAAAAAACCTCATGGGGGGTCCTTGATTCATAATGGATTATATATTCACCATTCTTTCACCAAGAGTCTCCACATGGTCAAATAAACCCTTGATGATATCAATCAAGTCCTTAACATCTTATAAACCACATGTGCCCTAGAATCCCCAAGGATACTAGATTTGAATATCAAATGAATAATTGACTATATTCATGTATTCCAATCCTCACAGAGATGGTACAATTTGTATGATTATATCTTTGTGATAGTTTACCACCTAAAACACTAGATCTGGTGTGGGAGCACACTTGGGTGATTTATCATGCATAACCTGTGGTGAAACATGCATCTCATCCCTAGTAAAAGAATTTAGGTATCATTAAGGAGTCAATTTTTAAAAATATCACAAGGTTGTTCAGAATTATTATCTAACTTATATATGATAACAACTTAATTTGTGATAAGGAACACATTATAGATCCCTATTGAATGTCATATCCTATAAGATACCCATAGAAAATGCACAACCCTATGAGTTCTAACCAAGGATCTGACTCTGTCCTTTATTCCAACATGTTAATAAAAATATATATATATATATATATAATAAAAGAGAAATAAAAATTCCAAAAAACTAATGCAAACATTGATATATGAGAACAGTAGAGAATATAGATACAAAACTCCATAGTTAGCACAAAAAAAAGAATTTAATTAAAGAACTACAATATATTACTCAATAGGTATATATATTAAATATGAGACATTGTTCCTATTCGTGATGAGTGAACACACACAAATCACATAAAATTGGAACAAAAATCCCATTACCAATAACTTGATGAACTTTTAAACATGAGATGAATAGGAACATGGAAATTTCCTTACATATGTACTAAATAGTGTATATTCTTCCTCTCATAACCTTGAAAAAAGGGAAATGGAACCTTAGGGCTTTGATAATATTTTGTAACACCCCAATCGGAATCACTCGGTCCAACCCAAAGTGACACATAACATCTTGCACACCACTACACATGAAAGAGGCTCCTGATTTGCGATGATGTTCTAAATTAATATCGGGAAACTATACCCTTGGTAATGATATCCATCACCAAAAGAATAATAACATAAATATAATCCTAACAAACAAAATAGTAGGAGATAATTCAACAAAATTATATAAAATATGTCATGTTAGGTAATATTATAACAAACCAAAATGATCCTCAATATTTCTAGACAAAAAGTATAATTGTATAATATGAAATGATAATAAATAATTTTGTTTTAGTAACCATTTAGATTCTATATCAAAACGACGTTCATCTCCAAAAAAAAATATCTCTTAACTAAAATTTAATTGATTCATTTCCTTTCATCGGATCCCAAATTATGATGCCTTCTTGTGAATCAAAATTCCTATGAAGGGTGTGAGTATAAACCAAGTAGGACACCAACAATTATTCCTTTACATAAGATTACATGCATATAAACATGTATGATAAAATGTAAAGGTAAATTTTCATACAATAATACAACCAATCATGTATTGGGAGAACGTGGGAAGAACAAGATAGCATGAAACCTTTTTATAACTACATTAGTGGCATTCTAGAATAATATATTATGTAGTCAATCACATGACATGTATTATTCAATCTAACTCCATCTAGATTTAAGGACATGAATGTTCCACCTTTAAGGATCTAATCTATTTATTCATGTATGTTATGTCTTATAAATGAATCACAATAACATACTGAGCCGTTATAGTATACGTTCTTGGATTGCTTAAACAATGTACACTCTAACATACAGGAGGATGTTCCCCATTGAATGATCATACTGGTATATATGGACCCACTTACAATGGTGTGTTGAATTTCCATGGGCTATGAAAAGATATGGTTATTCCCATCCAATGAAAATCCTTGACCAATGAGTTATGACATCCCCCCACCCCTTATATGGAGTTAGTTAAGTATGTAAGGGAAACCTGTCATCCTAACCACTAAAATAGATACTCAACAAGCTATGTCAAAAACCACATTTAATTCATAAAAAAAATAAACAATATATCAAAATTGGTAATTCCACATGCTATAAAATATTACACTAGAAATATATGACATAAGAATGTAACAAAAAGACATAACCTATAAAAGATATCATAGCCCAACCTGAACACATCAAACGTGCCCATCATGGATGGGTATCTACACTAAGAACATATAAACAAGTCAAACATGCTAAAATAATTACATACAATGTCCCTATATGGAAAGGAATTCCAGCCATCAACGTGACAAAGAAACTTCCCATCACCAACCAAGGAAAAACACCTAGACCACTCCCATCCACTGATGATCACCAGAACATGGTCCAATCCATCAATACAGAACCTGTTAAATGTGAATTCAATAAAGTAATTACACAAAGGGATGAAATAAATATCAAATCACCATAAATGGTTCATCATTAATATTAAATCTAATATAAATCAATGAGAGTTTACCAAAAGTTATGATCCATTATAATTATATTAATCGTTCATGAAATCTAAATTAAATCATGGTGGGGATTCAAAGATTCAACCATGGTATATGGAATTTATGAATTTTTCTATGAGAAAAGTGAGGATCAAGGATGATCATGAAGAAGGGCGGGAAATCAACCCAAAACAAGGAACCCCCCCCCCCCCCCCCAGGGCTGATGTCACAAGTTGAAATGAAATGTCTCTTAAGAGGAATAAAATCCATCATGAACAAAAACCAGAGCCCCTATTTTAGAAATCCATAGGCATAGGTAAAAATGATAGGTTTTGGGTTTAAAATCTAATTTTCAAATTAATTAAAACCATCTGCCTCATCTGATCACATAATATTTTAAAATGTGCACCAATCATGCAATGATTTATCCCGCTTTTGGGAACCCACATGGTTTGGATTCACACTTTTTTAAACCTTAAACCAACCTATTTTTCACAAATTTCTCAAGACACATTGTTTTCATGGTAATTTCACTTTGTTATCTCTTACCATGCACCAACCATGCTCCACCCATTATCTTTATCCAATCAATCAACACAGTTTTCATGGGGGAGCTAAATGGTTTCATTTATACATGGTCCAACCTTGCACCAACTTAAATGCCACTATATCCCCCCCAAAACTGAATAGGGGACACCTGCTACTTCAAACAATAAAACAATGACTCTGGAACCCACAAACAAAATCCATAATGTAAGGAAGAAGTTGTAAAAAATCTCAGGTCCATTATAGTCTAAGTGAGAATACTAATATTCTCACTAGGTTACAATATAAACCAGTATCTTCTATGTGAATAAAATGTGATAATAATTCCATGAATGATGAAAATAAAACTAGATAATTAAATAACCCTTCCCAATTTCAAATTGTTATTCCGCATCTATCCCATGACTCAAATATTACAAACCACATGAAATAAAATATAACATTTCATTCACCATAGTAAAACTACCAATATAGAATATAAAACTTGTTTGAAAAACATCACTCCCATGCATATATCATAATAAAATAATTGTCAGATCATTTTCCATCTGTAGACACACTCACTATTACCTAGTATCTACCCTCTAGGACATTCCCCACCTCAATCCACCTCCACTTATACATAATGATTGGGATGTTCTCTACCTACATGGAATCTCACTCTTTCTAAGTACCTATACACAATGACTCTTCCCACCTCAACACATCTACAAAATAATATAATGAATTTGATGTTCTCAAACTATAATGACATTAACTATATCTAGTTATCCATCAGTAGGGGCTATACCTAGGTAAGATACCCAGATCATTAACATCATCATAATTAAGTTCAATAAATGTATTTGGACCCCCCCCATCATCCATTATATCTCCAACCTAGCCTAGTTACACATACACAAACAAATATGACTTATCGAGTAAATAACTGTATCATGAATTCAGGCCACACATTAGCCGATTTATAATAAAATCTAGATCTTAGAGGGTAAATTACCACATCACTACCAGTAATTTTATAAAATCCATTAAAAATTTAAACAATATATGCCCTGATGAATCTCATATGAAGAAACACCTTCTAATATAGTCTTTTTATCCACCAAATCCGTTGTTATTAATCATTATCTAATTATATAACAGAGACTCATAATCATAAATTCATACAACCCATATTAATATGGCCTCTGTTAAAATAACACATGAGATGTTCCAACCATCACATTTGTATATATTACTTCATTTTACATAAACATTCATTCAATCTCATAATAAATCCCAACCTATAACCTTATTGTTTAGTATTGCTGGAGAATAGTTACATTACCAACATAATTTTTAAACAATCATTTACATTTTCCATAAATAATCTTCAAATATGATACCCTTATAGATACATCATACAAAATAATCTATTTCATTACATTGGGAATAAAAACATTAAAAGGATAATATTAGACACCCGGTAAGGTTAAATATAATAGAAATAAATTTATGATCATATTTGATCATAAGAGGAATATTTTTTTGAAAAACATAATCAATGTACATGGATATATAATAAAGATATCATACCCAATTAAACTAGGATCTTAAATCAAGAGTCATAACATATGGATTTTCCTATAACATAAGAAATATGTTACTAGAGTGTGGAAACAATATTCAATTATCAGGATTTATAAAAACAGAACTTATGAATGTGGTATAAGATATAAATTTTCCCTTAAAATAATCATAGAAAATAATTTCATATATTGAGTATCCCTATGAAGACAATTATCACATAGTATAAAAATTCCAATAACATGGTGCTTTGGAATCACTCTTCACTCCTATTATAATCATAAATTGGGTTCACACCCCAATACTTGTTATGTTTTATCATTATGTATAATGATTTTCAAAATTAATTAGGGGATATATTTTGGTCCCACCCCTCTCACAATAAAAAATCATATATATGGGATCCACCTGAACTTGATCACATTCATAAATAACTTCTTAGAAATAAATTATTTTCATAAAAAAATCCTTAAGGAATAAATAAATCTTTTAAATAAATAGAGTTTAATATTTAATTAAAATATATCAGTATTGAAACATAATAAATATTAAACCAATATTGAAAAGGATAATAAAAACCTTATATTAACATTAGAAAAATCATTGTATGTTATAGGAAATATTATTTATAATTTCATAACATATATTTTAAATGGAAAAAAAATTCAAAACAATATTTTTAGAAAAATAATGATTAGGTAAATAAAAATAACATTGAAGAATTATAAAAACATAAATAGGAATCTTTTTAACAAAATGATGAAAATAGTGATAAAAAGATAGCATGCTAAAAACATTAAAAAATATTTGTTCCATGGTTTTTTAAAAGATATTAAATATTAATAGAAAAAAAAAATAACATAGCAGTAGGTTTAATGAAATTCAAAAAATGATATGAAAAAATATGAAAATGCAAAAAATATTCTTGACTGAAAGGAATAGATAATGTTAGTTTAAATTACATGCAGTATTCCTGGAGAATTATTAAAAATATGAGGAAAAATAGTGAGAATACATGAATATAAAAAATATAACTACAAAAGAAGAAAACATATGGGGTTATAGAGAGATTTAATATAATAAATATTTGTTAATTCCATGAATTACATGAAATTAGTATATCAGATACTAACGGTACAATGTATACACAATATAAAATAACATAATTCGTGACCAAGGAATATATCTCAATCATCGGAAATTGTGATGAGAAACTCCTTCCATATTGATTTCTATGGATGTGATTTAACCTCCTATATAATAAAAATAACCATCCTAGTAATTTATTATTAAATATTATTCATATTAATTACATTTTATGGACATGAAATACAATCGTTTATTATATATTTATTCGTTAGTTGATTTTTATTTCCATCATAAAATGATGGGAACATTGATCTTCAATCTTTGATAATGAGCCCATAATTACAAAATTAGACAAGGTAGTGGAATAATTATACATAAATTATTTTATAAATTCTATTTTCTTTTAATGGAAGGTATAAGTATTGATGGAAACAATGGAATTCAAAAAGAGTATATTTCATGTGAATTTAATGATTACAAAATGTAAATTTATAATGATAATTAATCTTTTTTATCACCCTTATAGAACTATATTAATAAAAAATTACAGTATAATATAATATATCATGTTTATGAAGGACATTATACTCATTCATGGTTTAAATGATGGTGATAATTTAGTATCTTTCATGTTGGTGGTCGAACCGACCGGAATAAGAATATGTTATAACAAGAACTGAGTAAGAAAATATAGTTATATTTTTCTAATATTTTTTATTTACTAATGATTATATTTATATAATACATTTAAAGTTTTGGATTTGAAAATATTTTTATGAAGAAAATACATTCATAAATTTTCTCCAATGCAAAATAGGTTGCTTCAAGATGAATTATTTAGTCTTCCTTCTTTGTACCAGAGGTTATCAAACAAGAAATAATAATTTAAGAGTGGAAATATTTGTCTTCATTAAAGAGACAACTTAAGGGAAAAATTGTTTTTGATGTGGATAAAGGATTGATCCTTTTATATTTTATTTTTACTGTCATTTCTATAAAAACACAATCCATAACTTGTAAGGAATTTATTTTTACATCAAAAAAGGATTAAAAATGGAAAACTATAGGATATTGGTCATGAATACCCTTATGCACACAATTTATAGAAAATGTTAGAGTTTTTTAGCCTATTTTTGTCTGAATTTAACTCGTTTTCCCCAGTTTAGCCTTACCATGGTAACATAATATTTACCTTAGTAACTATTATTTTCAAAATAAAATTGAATTACCATAGCTAATCTCAATTTCATGATATAAACAATGAAATATATTTTATAAAATTATATTTTTAAATTTTATTAAAATTAATTTTGAATAAGAAAAGAAGAAAACAAAAATTTTTGATAAACTATATTTCGAACAAATAATTGAAATTAATATTGTTATGTAATATTTAATAATCATTATAAGAATGTAAATTAATTTTTTGATCTTATAAAAAAAAATTAATTAATTTTTATACTGTAAATTGGAAAAACATTCCTTCCTTTTCTTAAATATAAAAAAATGGAATGTATTAAATTAATTAATTTATTATAATGTATTATTAAATATTATTCATTATAACCAATTTTCAGATTTTATTTAATTATTTTACAAATACTTCCTAAATGTTCTCATTCTATTTTATTTTAATTATTCTCTAATAAAATATACTTAATTTAAACAAAATAATTTATTAGATAATAATTTCTTTAAAATAATAGATGTTTTCATAAATTAATTAGTGTATTATTATTTAATTAAAAAATAATTTATGTTAATTATAAGAAAAACCTTTTTCCTGTAACACATTATTTACTTATAACTATTAAAAATCAATTTATCTACTAGATACTTGTATACCCAATGACAGATATCTAATTACTATATATCTAATATTCATATATCCATTGACCATGTATATAATAGTTATATCACATTTAAATATATAACATTATATTCTTACAAAAATCAATAATCTTATAAAATTACGTATATCCAAAAAATTATACATTATATCTTATTTTTTTACCTCCTTTCTAGAGTTAAAATCTTTTGTATGATCATTAAGGAAACCCATGAGGATTGAGAATTCATGTTTATGGCCTTTTATTTATATGTGGATTTATTCCTATTGTTAATTTTTTAATGATGTTTCTTATTATATACTCATAGTATATTAAATTTTATCTTGTATTATAATTTTTTATCTTAATAGAACCGTTCATTTTTTATTTTATATTGTTGCTACATGTGAAACACACTATTTGACACATTAAAGGAATAAAAATGTGGGGTATTTCATTTTATCCCCATTAAAATAATATTTCACCATTGAAATTCCAATAATCAGATAATGAAATATTAGGTTTCTTCTTCAAATTAAATCTTGGGGTTCCCATGAATCTTCTTCAGACAAATGATTCTTTGATAAAACATTAATCAGGTGAGTTTTCTTCTATTATAGTAAATTATCTCTATAGGCCATGATCTATATTGATTGTTCATTATATGTGATGTCATGATAGTAGGTCCCTCAAGGGGAATATGAGATTGGTATTATATCATTGGGGTGAATCACTGTATGTAAATCATTTCCAATTTGAAATATATTTTTTTCTCCTAATATAACAATTCTAATTTTGACCACTTATCATTAAGGGTAACTTCTTTTACTATTTTTTAATCTTTTCTAATCTTATTACTTGAACAACTTTTATAAAATATTTACACTATTCACTTTAGATATCCTCAAATAGTTATAGGATGTGAAAAATATAATCAAGAAAAAATAAGGGATAATTTGATTTTTACATAGTTCACCACTACATGATAATCCACGAAGCATGTTTTCAATAATGTGTTGATGCAATGAATCATTAAAGTACAGTGCTTGTGGAGTTTTTATGCCAGGTCACTGCTTCTTGTTATCACTTCCCTTAAAATGGATTATGGATGATTCAAAATCTCTCTATAATCAATTACCTAAGAATTCCATCCAATGCCTAGTGTTTATAAAGGGAAAAAATTGGGTAAATGGCCCATAACTACATGACCTATTGTTTCTCAATGAACTAGAATATAAATATGGATTCCTATGATTTCCTCCCACTCCTCCATAGAATCCATTGAATATCACTATGATTGGAATCTACTTTCTATGAGAGTTCATGAAAGCAACATTATACAATATCTAAAATAATCCAAGAATTCCTATTCTTCACTACATTCTTGTGATCCCTTCTTATTTTAATTATTAGTTGGTTCGTCAATATTTTCTAAATTATATTATACTTTCAGTTCATCATATTTTCAATTCTATTCCTAATTTAAAATTATTATTTTTAATATTCTCATTTTTCTATTCTTATTTTATTCTCTGATCATCCAGAGCTACTATGTGTTTAAAAATATTTTACCACATAATATGAAGGTTCTGATTAATTGTACTCCATTTTATCTTGTTGATAGTTCTCTAAGTGAACCACAAATTTGGTGTGTGTACTTTTTACAAATGAAAAATTGTTAACTCTCAAAAATATCAAGTATTAACCTCCCTAGATAAATTTTTAGCTAGTATGTCACTACTTTATAGTGACATGGTCCTTGCTTACATGGCATAGTTATCCTTTTACATGAATTCACCATAGATTTATTTCTTCCAATATGATGTATAAAGATAACTCAATAAAAACATATGGTATAGGATGCTTCTATTGGGCATAGGGTTATGTTTACTATATCATTAAATCTCACACTTATTAACCTCATAACCCTCCCACGATCATTGAATGGTTTCATAAATTTTTCCTAGAACACCAAACTAATTAATATGAAATCAATTTTCATAGAGAATACATGTATATAACTTTTCATCCAAAAAATATATGATATATAAAATCACTCCTCTAAATCACAAGTATTTTCTATGTTTTATACTTCACCTCTCCATCCTAAAAATGGAAAAATGTTATGGCATGGCACTAAAATGTAGGTCATTTTTCTTCAAGTGGCTCTTACATTGTATGACATTTAACTTTATGTAATATCCTCTATGTAATGGTTTATTATGATATGGAATAGTCAGGATACTATATAAATATAACTTTTTTCTCTTTCAAAAACCTTAACATTCACCTTTTTTACCTTTCCACTAGTCAATGGTCTTCACCACTAACTTTATGCAGGTTAAGGATATACTCCTTTAACATTACTCATGTCAAGGTACCATTATGAAAGTCAAGAGAAATTCCCATTACCCTTACATAGAAATGTTTTTTCTGATGATAACCCTTACACATATTTACCAATCCTTGTTTACCATGAACAAATACCCTAGTTCTATTGAATGACCATTAAAAAAATAAAAAATCACAGTTAAATAAATACTATAATGTTGTAGTTAAATTTTTTAGTGTATATGAATCCCAAAATATTTCGATCATTTACAGTGAAAATAAAATCATAGTGGTGTGGTGTCTTGATATAGTGTATAAAAGTCCAATATTCAAGAGAAAAAACTAAATCTGAACATATTTTATTGAATATCTAAACTTGTTATATAATAGAATCTTCATCCAAGATATATTTATCTCAAACATCGACTTTCTATATAGTAAACACCCTCTATAAATCAATATTTTCCATTCTCAATGATTTTGTTAAATAATCCAATATTATATGCACATGAAATCATTTTGAGTCCAATAAGGATGAATTCTCTGCAATCCTAATATAATAACATAATATAAATCTTATATAAATTGTAAATACAAAATATTGGTCCACATTCCACATATATTATCAAAAAATAACTCTCAGCTAGTCTTACTCATATGTTGTAATCAAATCCACCATTAAATTATAGGGTTCTAAAAATATCCCCCCCATATGTTCCTTGAGAACAATACTACTTCTTACTCACATTTGGAAAATATATCCATGATTTGGACATCATCAATAAAAATAAACATCTTTTATCACCCTCAATGTGTGAGTATCCTAGGAATAAATTCAAATTTTATTTTTTGTAAACCATTACCCATTGTTATTTCCATTTATAAAAAAATGGCCTTTGTAGCTTCCAATAAGAAAATAACAAGGCTTCATCATAGGCTCATATTCCAAATTTGAGAAAATCCAATACACATTATATATTCTCCCCATATAGCTTCTATATTTCAATGGGATGAATCTAATTTTTCTTAATATCACTAGACCTTTATCAATAGTTTAATTGAAAAATTTCTTGATGCCAATTATAAAAATTTCTTATTAGAATTTCCAATTATAAAAACATCATCAATTATATCATTCATGATAGCTATATTCACTAACAAACATACAATTAATGAATTTAACACTTAGCATTTGTGTTATACCAAATCCTCTAAGCCTACTGAGACTAGGATCTATATGGGAAACCAGTGGCAATGTTAACATTCAAAAATAAGTCTCTGATATTCATTTATACAAATAATACCACAGAAATATGAGATTTCCACTAATATAATAAAAAACCTATTACACATTCACATCATCACACAAACCATTAATGGATATGAATAAAAATACAAAGTGTGAGAAAAATAATTTTTGAATCACAATCGATATAATTTATAAATATAAAATATGTAATTATTCTTATCATTTATTTCATCCAAACTCTCAAAGGTTCCTTCATTCAATGATGAGGCTTAACAGACATTGATAATTTCCTCACAACCTCCCCACGGGGCTTTATCTCTCAACTACAATAATTGCTTCTCAATTTTGTGAAAAGATATTAACAGGATCAGTGAAACCATCAAGTGGCTATGGGTGAATCAAGGATATATATTTTTTTATGTAATCAAAATTTTCAAAAAACCTTCTACAGATGTTATATATTTATCACTTTTTTGAAAAAAATCCCACATCCCTAGGAACATAAAAATTTATAAGTTTCACTACTCAACATGAGTATCATGTCCATGGAATGGTTTGGATAAAATATAATACCACAAAATCAACTAGAAAAAAATCCCTTTTGTGTGGATACAACATGTATCGAATACCCTTACTCCTATATTCCACATTGATCAATATCTTTGTTCCTTTTATATTCTAGAATAAAATATGAAAATTTGTTTTTTGTAAAAAGTTTAGTTTCCATTAACAATAGGTTTAGAACATTTTCACGGTGCTTCATTAATACACTTAAGTTTATTAATTCTGAAAAAATAGTTCTTCACATTCATACCAAGTAGTTTCGAAGAACATATTCTATGAACTCCTTATAAAAATTCAATCTGATCACTATGTTTGGTTCCTCAGTCTGATTTGGGTATCCAGAAATGACTCAGTTCAATTTTCTATAGTAAATATAAACCCTTAGATATCCATATATTATCTCTCTCAATAATATTTCTAACTAATTTTTTACAAATTGGATGAATCATGTCCTTCACTTCTCTAACCACTTCTTTTATTTAGAAAATTCTTCATGAAATTTTATTTAGGAACCATTCATAAATTGTTATTTCTGGAAAATTGTTTGAAACCAAAACTATAGTGCTATCTCTTTCATCCACATAAAAACTACACTAGTATAGTGCACCTTTACCACTTTATATAGGTTCCCTGAAAACAAAAATGATGTGGGAACTCAAAATAATTTTCATACAAAAAAAAGGTAGTTCTACACTACAAAACAATTAAAAACACCCTAAAACATCTGAAAACATCATTGAAACTTCAAAACCACCCTCATCTACAAAAATATCATCATCAATGAACTTTATTAAAAAAATGATAGCCAACAAAGTCTCTATCCAATACTATTACCATTAATCGAGTTCTCTTAAACCATTAAACATGTATACATGACTACATTCTCTAATAGATCTGTAACACCCCGAGATTTTATGAAAAATAATCTTTTTAATTTCATTAATATCTTGTGTTGTACGCTACACCAAAAGGAGCTTGCACAACACACATCCTTGACTTACCCTGTATTACACGCAGTTTCGACCTTCCTTGATAGCGTGTGTAGTACGCAATACCGAGTTTCACTAAACAATGATTTTCTATTAAAATATTATTAAAACTAGCCATTGTGAATTGTAATAATCACTTTTCGAAATTTTTTAAATTTTAGTTTTCAAAATGGACTTCATTGTTGGATCTGGAATATCGAAATTAGCTTAGGGTGAAATTTTGGTACTTATCGGATAACTTTCATTTTCTGATGAATAGTGAAAATTACTAAATTTCAATTAAAAACAACCTTTTGAATCAAAATAATTAATAGTGATAAATTATTAATTTGAGTGGTTTTAAATTATATTTAGAATATATTTTTAAAATTTAATACAATGTTGGTCATTGGATATAATTTCACATTTAAACCAGACATAAACAAGTGTCAAACTTTTTATAGTTATTATCTCTTAAGAACACGCTATTTGTTTTGACGACGAGAATTAATTTTTAAATTAATTAATGCAACTGATATGTTTTGAATTTTGTAAAATAGACATCATTTTTGAGTTCATAATATCAAATATAGCTTAGGCCTAATTTTTGGTATTTTTTTGGAAACTTTCATTTTTTGATGAATAGTTAAACCACTAAGTGGTAGTTAAAAAAACTGCATTTTTCATAAAACATAATTTTACAACTTCTGTGAGTGGAATTTTGAAAATCTGAGAGACACGGTTAATATAAAGGACTGAAATTTGGTTCAATGAGATGAAAATCATTTTTGGTGAATAGTAACTTTTTACTTTTTTTACCATGGTTAAAAGTAAATAGGGAAATTAAGGGTAAAAAGGATATTATTATTACCCTAACACATGTTCTAATTCTATTGGATAAGTGTAATTCGACCAAAAACAATCTTAGGAATAAAATATGACCATTTAGGCCCACATGGATTAGATTTGGACATTTATTATTAATTTATTTAAAGAAGGGTTAAAATAGTTAAAATCAAAGTTTAATAACTAAATCATTTTTAATATGGGGTTATACATAAGATAAATTCGTCTATAAATATTCATTAGAACGCTAAAACGATTTCCTACATAATGATGTTTTATTTTTAATTTTTATACATTAAATAATTTATTTCATTTATGACACAACGTTGATGCAGTAATTATCTTATTAATGAAATATTGACATAATTGATGTTATAAATACAAAAAATAAATGTAATTTGTAACGACCCGACCCCAGCTACCCAGAGTCGGTGCATTACTTCGTAACATTGGCATGATCACAAAAGATCAAGTCTCGAAAGACCGATTAGTTTATTAGCCTTGGAAACACTAGATACATTCGTAAACGTTACATTACATCATAAAGTGAAAAACTATAATAACAAAGTCGGCATAGTCCACACTCATATCCTCTTCTCACAATCCCTGCAGGTCATTCATAAAATACATCTTCACATCCTGGAAAATATTAAAACATTGAAAGGGGTGAGCTCAGATGCTCAGTAAGGATAACAATATTGCGGAAGCTTTCATAAATATACATACAAATTTAAGGCAATGTATAACTAAAACATAAGCCTTTTAAACTTGAACATCAACATAATATGGCAAAAGTAAAATGAGATAATGCCATTCACTTCTTCACATGGATATTCTACTGGTTGAATAATCACATGAAATATCAATGACCACTTTCATAATTAGGGAATGTATAATGCCGGACATTCTGAAACATTTTGTCAAGGCCTCGTCCAAGACGTCTAAAATGATTAAGGCCTCGGCCAAAACCATAAATCAAATTGGGAAAGGGCCTCGGCCAATTCCACGTCTAGTTGTCTCATGAGACCTACCGATGCATCGAGGAGCTATAGCGGGCTCCACCCGTCACTTATTAAGTCCAATACATTCCTCATATGAACAGGTTTAAACATCTCATTTACCATAACATAATCGTATCACATAAAACATGCATAAAGGAAACATAACATTTCCACATTTCAATCACAGGATATCAATACAACACATTGATATAATAAAAACGCTTTCAAAACCATTTTCAATACCAAAATAAAAGAAAAGTATAACATGGTATTTATTCTTCAAAAAAAGGGTATGTCTTGTAGAGGAAGCCGAAACTCAAATAGTGGTCACGGCGGCGGAGAAGTCATTGTCGCCGCATACGTATGACAAAAACATTCCCTTTTTTATTTAGTAAATGCTTCGTATAAAAAAATATTCCTTTTGAATAAACGTAAAAGTCAAAGTGGTTTATACACCGTATAAAAGAAATTTGTGTATAAAACCAAATATGCCTCAATGAAAGGAGATTGAGACGAAGTCCTTACAAAGATCATTTTTAAAATAAAATAGATATATTGTGTGTATTCACTATAGTTACACATAAAGAATACAAAATAAGACATAATAATATCCTGACATAATTTGAAAGTAGGAGATTAACCCAAAGAATGGAAATTGTGTTAAAAATTTCCTTACCTTGCGTCTTGTCCTGACTCGACCGTTCTTTAACCTCCTTAATAATAAACTAGAGTTAATTTATATTTACTTAAGAACCATTTTCATGTTCATTATTCCATTTATATCACTTATTACCATGTTATGAACATTATTTAATTATTTATGTTAATAACGGTCGTTTTGTCGATCTTTGGTACTTGAGTCAAAAATAAACTTCTTATAATTACAAGTTGTTCATGTGGTGAAATATCCATTATATCAAGAATTATATTCATGATTTAGATATCATATATATCATATATGTCATATATATACAGTATATACATTCATTCATAATGTCACGTAACATTTAGAGGTATGAAATGAAATGCACCGTTCATGGAGACGGTAAGCCGTACGTACGCATGAACGCTACTTTCATTTCTATTTCGTATTTAATGGAATGAAATCATAATGATATAAATTTATAATATAATTACAGTATAATATAGTGTATAATACCATTTAATCCATCCTTTATACATCCCACATATGGCATTAACGATTCATATCACTTTGAGGGGGCGGTAGTCTGCACTTCCTAAAATGAAACTATCGCATTTTACCCATAATGGAAATCATAAAGTATGCCATAAATGAGAAATACATAAGAATAATTAAAACATAAACATATTTTATATCATATATAAATATAGTGACATCTTAATGGCCACCTTTGAAAGTGTTATATGTTAGTTGAACAATCATCGTTTCGTGAGGCAGAAATTCGCCATCCACAGAAACCGTATGTTCTTTAACCATTAGATGTAGGTGTGTGTATGTGTAGCTCGAATACTTATTATAACAACATACTAGTATATTTAGGATACTGGTGTTGTTACAAAAGAAATGAATAAACAGATTTTAGGGGGTTGGAGAAGAAAAATAATACAAAACAACATTAGAGAAGACATTACCTCAAAATCGGGTAACTCTTTTTGATTTGAGCCAAAGGCTTCCTTGGGAAGAGTTATGACCACAGTGAGGCTTCTAGGAGTAAGTGAGGGAAGTTGGAAGAGTATTGGGGTAGAGGTTGGCCGAGCCAAATGGCTTGACGTTGTGAATAAGGTGGGAGAGGTGGGGGCCTTTTATAAGTGGAGAGGAGGGGCACTTTTGGAAAGTAATGAAATGTTATTCTATTATAAAATTCTTTTCGGATTCTAAAGGTCCCACGCTAGTATAATTTGAGGCTAAGGTGATAAGGGTTCTAAATCTCCTCATCCAATTGGCTTTGGACAAGTGTATGCCTTGGATTTTACATTATCTTCTCATTTTATTTAAATCGTTAAATAATGAGGTCATCGCTGCATCATGATGATGTCATAAATAATTTAATTTATGTAATGTCTAAAAATTATAAAAAAAATACTATGATGTAGGAAATATTTTTATCTTTCCAATGACTATTTATAATCAAAAATATGACTTGTATAACCCCATCTAAAAATTGTTTTAGTAAAACATTTCATGTTTGTGTCATTTTTTTACTTTAACATTAATTAAAAGGTATTTATGTCATTTTCCAACTAATGTGGCTCCATGGGGTCCCCAAGTTGTCCCATGGATTTTCTTGGTCGGCCATGACTCATCCAATAGGAGTAGGACAAGTGTAAAGCTCATATCATATTATTAAAACATTATTTTTACCTTAAACTACACTAATTACCTCTAATCGCGATTAAGAACTTAAAAGTTACTATTCACCAAAAAAATTATTTTAATCTCATTGAACCACATTTTACCTTTTAATGACAACCATGTATGTCAGATTTTTGAAAATCAAATCACAGAAGTGGTAATATTTCATTTAAACGAAAAATCAGTTATTTAACTACCACTTAGTGGTTTCACTATTCACCAAAAATTGAAGTTTTACAGAACAATGCCAAAATTTCACCCTAAGCTATAATTGATATTACGAATTCAAAAATGATGTCTATTTTACAAAATTACAAACATATAAGTTGCATTAATTAATTTTATAATTAATTCCCGTTGTCACAACAAATAGCGTGTTTTTAATAAACAATTTATATCAAAAGATTGGCAATTGTTTATGTCCAATTTCAATGTTAAATTAATTCTAATGACAACCATTGGATAAAATCTTAAAAATATATTCTAATTATACTTTAAAATCACTAAATAGAATAATTTATCAAAATAAATTTTTTTTATTAAAAAATTTGTTTTAAGTATTTTTCACTATTCATAAAAAAATTGGAAGTTCTCATAAAGTTACAAAAAATTCAACTTAGGATAATTTCGATATTAAAAATACGAAAATGAAGTCCATTTTTAAATATAAAATTTCTATAATTTTAAAAAGTGGTTATTACTATTCATAACGGCTACTTTGATTAGTGGCGGTGTGTTAGAACTCGAACTTGCGTACAATGCAAGCTATTGCATTATTGAATGAGAAGCGTATCGTGGAAGCTCGGGGTGTTACATAATTTGAGAATTTTTTGAATTAAAATAATTTTCTAGGTTAATATGACATGTTAGTATTGATTTAATTAACTTGGTTCGAACTAATCATTCTGTTATGATTTTCACAAAAATCAATTACTAAATAGTTTCAAAATTGACATAAAATAGTTTTTAAAACAAATATTATATTATTAACTGTTATTTTATTCCTAAAAATCTAAGGTTGGCCAAATGACTTATATAAGGTTATATATATTAATAAAAGACAACTTGGGGTTCGTTTGGCTTCTTATAGTATGTTTATTAACCTTATAGTATAAGAACACAAGAAGACACAGTAAAAGTAAAATTATTTTACTTAATGTTAAATCTAAATGATAAGGTTAAAATAGGAACCTAAACTTGTCTAAATTCTATTGGATGAGAGTATTTAGACCCATCCCCACCTTATATTCTAAAGGAATCAATTTGAATCTATTTAAAATCGAATTTGACTTTATAATAAAATAATAGTTATAGTTATTCCAAAGGTGCCCCTCTCCTCCCTTATAAAAGGGAACCTCCTCCCTCTCTTCCTCACACCACATTGAGCCTTCATGCTAGGCCAACCCCTTCCAAATTCCCTTCTCCACTTCCCTAGAAACATCCTAGAGGTCTTGGTCTTCTTCAAAGGGAAATTTTAGTGCCCTAAAAGGAGGTCTCAAAGAGGTGCTTCAAAGAAGAGGTAATGCCCATTACCGATTCTTTCATATTTACTTCTTCTTCCACTTCGTCTTCTTTAGTTGTTTCATCATGAAGTAATAACATCAGAATGACTCATATACTGATATGTTATTATAAGTATGAAACAACCTTATTTCACCATCTATCCATCCTACGGAAAATGAAATCATTGCGCGTGCGTACGTACAAAATACCGTCTCCACGCCGTGGTGTAATCTATTTTCCCCCACCACCTTACATGGATGGGTATAATGATGTAAATAATTACTATATATGATTAATGAAAAGTTATATTTATTCTGAAATTGTATACATACACTCAAATACAATTCCATGATCATAGGAACGATATCATCACTCGTGCGTACGTACGGAATACCGTCTCCACGATGTGATGCGACTCGTTCTACATGATCTTCATTGCATGATGATTATATAAATGAATTGAATGAATGAATATGATATATTATACACTAATAAAATTCTGGAAATTATGTATCTATAACCTAAAGAGAAGAATAAGATTTTATTCGACAAAACACGCATAAGAACAAAAAGTTATAAACACCCAAATAACAAGTAGCAATGAAATATTACTACCAAGAAGCTAAGAATATGACCATATATGATATCATAACAATAATTATGATTCTTTAATAAGTCAATAACATTATTTAAATCATTATACAGTAGGTTTGGACACTTATGAGGAAAATCGGACCTAAGGTAAGGGAAATATCACAATCTCATTTTTATCCGAGATTGTTTATATATTGAAATTTAATGGGGTGTATTTTATCATCCACATCCATGTTTCCTAAATATGTAATATTATTTCCATCCATGTAACACCCCGATCTTCCATGATACGCTTCTCATTCAATAATGCAATAGGTTGCATTGTACGCAAGTTTGAGTTCTAACACACCGCGACTAATCAAAGTAGCCGTTATGAATAGTAATAACCACTTTTTAAAATTATAGAAATTTTATATTTCAAAATGGACTTCATTTTCGTATTTTTAATATCGAAATTATCCTAAGTTGAATTTTTTTTAACTTTCTGGGAACTTCCAATTTTTTATGAATAGTGAAAAATACTCAAAACAACTTTTTTAATCAAAATAATTTATTGTGATAAATTATACAATTTAGTTGTTTTAAAGTATAATTAGAATATATTTTTACAATTTTATTCAATGGTGGTCATTAGAATTAATTTAACATTGAAATTGGACATAAACAATTGCCAATCTGTTGATATAAATTGTTTCTTAAAAACACGCTATTTGTTGTGACAACGGGAATTAATTATAAAATTAATTAATGTAACTTATATGTTTTTAATTTTGTAAAATAGATATCATTTTTGAATTCGTAATATCAATTATAGCTTAGGGTGAAATTTTGGCATTGTTCTGTAAAACTTCAATTTTTGATGAATAGTGAAACCACTAAGTGGTAGTTAAATAACTGATTTTTCGTTAAAATGAAATATTACCACTTCTGTGATTTGATTTTCAAAAATCCGACATACATGGTTGTCATTAAGAAGTAAAATGTGGTTCAATGAGGTTAAAATAATTTTTTGGTGAATAGTAACTTTTATGTTCTTAATCGCGATTAGAGGTAATTAGTGTAGTTTAAGGTAAAAACAATGTTTTAATAATATGATATGAGCTTGACACTTTTCCTACTCCTATTGGATGAGTCATGGCCGACCAAGAAAACCCATGGGTCAACTTGGGGACCCCATGGAGCCACTTTGGTTGGAAAATGACATTAATATATATTTA
The DNA here is from genome assembly GCA_963277665.1 of Viscum album. Lineage (NCBI taxonomy): Eukaryota > Viridiplantae > Streptophyta > Magnoliopsida > Santalales > Viscaceae > Viscum > Viscum album. Next base: position 19,459,466 of record OY728120.1, on the reverse strand, counting down.
TTTAATGTTAAAATTAAATTGACACAAACATGAGTTGTTTTACTAAAATAGTTTTTAAGTGGGGTTAAACAAGTCCAAATATTGATTATAAATATTCATTAGAAAGATAAAAATATTTCATACATCATAATATTTTTTATAATTTTTAGACATTAAATAAATTAAATTATTTATGACATCATGATGATGCCGCGATGATCTCATTATTTAACGATTTAAATAAAATGAGAAGATAATGTAAAATCCAAGGCTTACACTTGTCCAAAGCCTATTGGATGAGGAGATTTCTAACCATTATCACCTTATCCTAGAATTATAAAAGTTTGGGACCTCTAAAATCCGAAACTCATTTTATAATAAAGTGACTTTTCTTTACATTCCAAGAGTGCCCCTCCTCTCCACTTATAAAAGGCCCCCACCTCTCCCACCTTATTCACACCTTCAAGCCATTTTGCTTGGCCAACCTCTGCCCAAATACTCTCCCAACTTCCCCCACTTACTCCTAGAAGCCTCACTTTTGTCAGAACTCTTCCCAAGGAATCCTTTGGCTCAAATCAAAAAGAGTTACCCGATTTTGAGGTAATGTCTTCTCTAATGTTGTTTTGTATTATTTTTCTTCTCCAACCCCATAAACTTTTTTTATTCATTTCTTTTGTAACAACACCAGTATCCTCAATAAACTAGGATGTCTTTATAAGAAGGATTCGAGCTACACTTACACACACCTACATCTAATGGTTAAAGAACATACGGTTTCTGTGGATGGCGAATTTATGCCTCATGAAACGATGATTGTTCAACACTCATATAACACATTCAAAGGTGGCCATTAAGATGTCACTATATTTATATATTATATAAAATATGTTTATGTTTTACTTATGCTTCTGTATTTCTCATTAATGGCATACTTTATGATTTCCATTATGGGTAAAACGCGATAATTTCATTTTATGAAGTGCGGACTACCGCACCCTCAAAGTGATTTGAATCGTTAATGCCATATGTGGGATGTATAAAGGATGGATTAAATGGTATTATACACTATGTTATACTGGAATTATATTATACATTTATATCATTATGATTTCGTTCCATTAAATATGAAATTGAAATGAAAGTAGCGTTCATGCGTACGTACGGCTTACCGTCTCCATGAACGGTGCATTTCATTTCTTACCTCTAAATGTTATGTAATATTATAAATGAATATATGTTCTGGATATATAATATATATATGACATCTATGTCATGAATATAATTCTGGATATAATGGATATTCTACAACATAATCAACTTGTAATTATAAGAAGTTTATTGTTGACTCAAGTACCAAAGATCGACAAAATGACCGTTATTAACTTAAATAATTACACAATGTTCATATCATTGTAATAAGTGATATAATAAGGATAATGAAATTGAAAATGGTTCTTAATATGGTATATATTAACTCTAGTTTATTATTCAGGAGGTTAAAGAATGGTTGAGTCAAGTCAGACACGAGGTAAGGGAACTTTTAACCCAATTTCCATTTTTGGGTTAATCTCCTACTTTCAAATTATGTCATGATATTATTATGTCTTATTTTGTATTCTTTATGTGTACCTATAGTGAATACACATAATATATCTATTTTATTTTAGAAATGATCTTTGTACGGAATTCGTCTCAATCTCCTTTCATTGAGGCATATTTGGTTTTATACACAAATTTCTTTTATACGGTGTATAAACAACTTTGACTTTTACGTTTATTCAAAAGGAATATTTTTTTATACGAAGCGTTTACTAAATGAAAAAAGGGAATTTTTTTTTCGTACGTATGCGGCGACAATGACTTCTCCGCCACCGTGACCACTATTTGAGTTTCGGCTTCCTCTACAAGCCATACCCATTTTTTGAAGAATAAATACGATGTTATAATTTTCTTTTATTTTGGTATTGAAAATGGTTTTGAAAGCGTTTTTATTATATCAATGTGTTATATTGATATCTTGGGATTGAAATGTGGAAATTTTATGTTTCCTTTAGGCATGTTTAATGTGATACGATTATGTTATGGTTTATGAGATGTTTAAACCTGTTCATATGAGGAATGTATTGGACTTAATAAGTGACAGGTGGAGCCCGCTATAGCTCCTCGATGCATCAGTAGGTCACATGAGACAACTAGACGTGGAACTGGCCGAGGACCTTTCCCAATTTGATTTATGGTTTTGGCCGAGGCCTTAATCATTTTAGACGTCTTGGCCGAGGCCTTGACAAAATGTTTCAGAATGTCCGGCATTATAAATTCCCTCATTATGAAAGTGGTCATTTATATTTCATGTGATTATTAGACCAGTAGAATATCCATGTGAAGAATTGAATGGCATTATTTCATTTTAATTTTGCCATATTATGTTGATGTTCAAGTTTAAAAGGCTTTTGTTTTAGTTATACATTGCCTTAAATTTTTATGTTTATTTATGAAAGCTTCCGCAATACTGTTATCCTTACTGAGCATCTGAGCTCACCCCTTTCAATGTTTTAATATTTTCCAGGATGTGAAGAAGTATTTTATGAATGACATGCAGGGATTGTGAGAAGAGGATATGAGTGTGGACTATGGAGACTTTGTTGTTATAGTTTTTCACTTTATGATGTAATGTAACATTTACGAATGTATCTAGTGTTTCCAAGGCTACTAAACTAATCGGTCATTCGAGACTTGATCTTTTGTGATCATGCCAATTTTACGAAGTAATGCACCGACTCTGGGTAGCTGGGGTCGGGGCGTTACAGTTGGTATCAGAGGAAGTTTAGTACTAACCTTGGAAGCTAGATTTAGATAAACTCTTATTAGAGCATATAGCCCAAAGATAGACTTTGAGGATTAGTATAGAAGAACTTCCTAGAATTTTGGTATTATAGAGATGTTATGAGTTTTCCGAGAAATACATCCCTGTCTGGATACGAGCAGGTAGAGGCGGCTCTGGCACAGATGTACCTAGGGGTAAATCCCGAAAACACCGCTTTGAGCTAGACTCGAACGGGAACTGGTGCACGATAACGGGCCTTTCTGCACTATTGGTTACGACACTCCCGGGGGATATTCTTAGGATAATTCTCATTTTATTTACAAACCACTATGATGGGTTATGAGTATATACTTCCTCAAAGAAAACAATTCTTTTTATGATTATGGATTATATCCATAAATAGTTCAATTTATGTAAAGTGTTTTACAAGTATGGAATTATGTATTTTGATTCATAAACTAATCTAGTTTATGCCATTGTTTAGAAATGGCGCCTAGTGGAAGGAATGGAAACCGTATCAATGCACGAACTCTGTGTAGGGATTGCCCTCCTGCTCAAGATAATTATTGTGGATCTGGAGATACAACTGGTGCTGATATACTTATTACCATACTGGGACAACTCACTCAGGTTATGAATAATAACCTTACTCGTATGGAGCACCCTGATCCGCAATGTGGAGGATCAATGTTAGACCGCTTCATGAGGCAACAACCGCCAACATTTAATGGGGGTACAAATCCATTAGTAGTTGAGCAATGGATAAACTCTTTAGAGAAAATATTCCATGCCTTGGGGAGTAGCGAAAGGGAGAAGGATGTCATGGAAGTTTACCGCCTCACTGGAGATCCCGATCAGTGGTGGTCGCTGATTCAAAACACAAAGGAAGATGATGACGTATCGAATATAGAATGGAGGGAGTTCAAAGAGCTTTTCCTAGAAAAATACTATCCTCGTGACCATGAGCAGATATGGAAAGGCAATTTCTGAGTCTGAGGTAGAAGGAGGATGAGAATGTCTCAAATTATGAGGCTAACTTTACAAGGTTAGCGAGGCATGCTGCAGATTATATACGTAACCCAATAAGTAAGATTGATCATTTCTTTGATGGGTTAAAACCTTTTCTCCGTCGAGCCTTAGTCTCACAATCTTTCTCGTCGTACGAAGACATTGTCTCATGTGCTATCAAGACAGAAAAGGAATTCTCTATGTCTTATGACAACAAAGTAAAGTAAGAGAAGAAGAGAACGGTGGAACAAGAGACAGATAAAGGGAAAAAGGGAAAGAAGGATTTTACATTATGTGATAATTGTGGGAATAATCACCCTTGTACTTGCCTAAAAGGAATGGTATTTTGTTATAAATGTGGGGAAAAAGGTCACCAGGCGCGTGATTGCAAGGGAAAGAAAGAGGCTATCAATGTTGAATGCTACAATTGTAGGGAAATGGGGCATTATGAAAATGAATGTCCTAAGCGTTAGGGAAACTTACCTCAGAAAAGGCCAAGGGATCAAGGACTATCTTATGCTGTTACTACAGTTGAAGTGGAATAATTAATGTATTGGTGCTCTTGGACTCAAGGATTATATTCTGGTTATAAAAATAATGTGATATATATAAGGATTGTACTGCAGTACTTGTTTTTTTTTCAGTAAGGTTTTAATATGATGAAGGTAATTATATTTTTAGTATGTGACAATAAGATAAACTTTACTGTGTTTGGGGAATCTGATAAATTGATTTTGGAATTAAGAGACCTTTTAGAGAAAGTCTGGACAGAGGTATATTGGATAATTATAAAGGTTGGAGTGGATTAAGTTGATCTTTGGATAGTATTGTTTAAGGTTAAAAAATTTATGGAGATTATTTTTGGAATATTATGATACTATAGTTTTAGGAAAAGGACAACCTGCAGGGTGGGGCATAACCCGTCGCGTCGGACAAAGCTGCAGGAATCGAACCCACAACCATAGTGCGACAGGCCTTTATTTCCTACCACTAGCCTACAGAAAGTCCCTGGTTATTACAAAATAATTTTACTAATCTAAATGGTATGTGTTAACATTTGGAACCATATACAATTAGAATAAGAATAATATTTTTGAGTTCTATTATCTTTTTGGGTGAAAGATGAGTTGAAGGTTGAAACTCTAATTGTCAAGATATATATATACCTATCTCTTATTCAATGAATAAATTAATTCTTAAAATTTAGTAAAGGGATATTAAAACAAAAAAAATGTGTTATCCTAATACCTTATGTCCTGTTGAACTGATGATATTTTAAATCAACATAGATTGAAGGCTTTGAGGCCCTCAATTTGACAGTTGACTGTGATTGATGACCTCAATCACTCCCTACAAATATTTACGTTTTTCCTCCAATTATATGTCTTTAATTGCCACCAATGTTCTCCCAATCGAGATCATAATTGGGTGGTGACTTTTTCATTTCCCTTTCCCTCTTATTAAGGCTAAATTTTATTATTCTTATTTCCAATGTGGGTTTTCCTCAAAGGTATTTTCTCTTTTCAACCTTTTATTTTCAAAGAAAAATTTCAAATTGCGAGGACTCAATTTATTGAAGGAGGGGAGAATGTAACACCCCGAGCTTCCATGATACGCTTCTCATTCAATAATGCAATAGCTTGCATTGTACGCAAGTTCGAGGTCTAACACACCGCGACTAATCAAAGTAGCCGTTATGAATAGTAATAACCACTTTTTAAAATTATAGAAATTTTATATTTCAAAATGGACTTCATTTTCGTATTTGTAATATCGAAATTATCCTAAGTTGAATTTTTTGTAACTTTCTGAGAACTTCCAATTTTTTTATGAATAGTGAAAATTACTTAAAACCAATTTTTTAATCAAAATAATTTATTGTGATAAATTATACTATTTAGTTGTTTTAAAGTATAATTAGAATATATTTTTACCATTTTATCCAATGGTGGTCATCAGAATTAATTTAACATTGAAATTGGACTTAAACAATTACAAATCTTTTGATATAAATTGTTTCTTAAAAACACGCTATTTGTTGTGACAACGAGAATTAATTATAAAATTAATTAATGCAACTTATATGTTTGGAATTTTTTAAAATAGACATCATTTTTGAATTCAGAATATCAATTATAGCTTAGGGTGAAATTTTGGCATTGTTCTGTAAAACTTCAATTTTTGATGAATAGTGAAACCACTAAGTGGTAGTTAAATAACTGATTTTTCATTTAAATGAAATATTACCACTTCTGTGATTTGATTTTCAAAAATACGACATACATGGTTGTCATTAAGAAGTAAAATGTGGTTCAATGAGATTAAAATAATTTTTTCGTGAATAGTAACTTTTAAGTTCTTAATCACGATTAGAGGTAATTAGTGTAGTTTAAGGTAAAAAAATGTTTTAATAATATGATATGAGCTCGACACTTGTCCTACTCCTATTGGATGAGTCATGGCCGACCAAGACAACCCATGGGTCAACTTGGGGACCCCATGGAGCCACTTTGGTTGGAAAATGACATTAATATATATTTATTTAATGTTAAAATTAAATTGACACAAACATGAGTTGGTTTACTAAAACAATTTTTAAATGGGGTTACATAAGTCCAAATTTTAATTATAAATATTCATTATAAATATAAAAAGATTTCCTATATCATAGTATTTTTTTATAATTTTAAAACATTAAATAAATTAAATTATTTATGACATCATGATGATGCAGCAATGTTCTCATTATTTAACGATTTAAATAAAATGAGAAGATAATGTAAAATCCGAGGCTTAAACTTGTCCAAAGCCTATTGGATGAGGAGATTTAGAACACTTATCACCTTATACTCGAATTATATAAGTGTGGGACCTCTAAAATCAGAAACTCAATTTATAATAAAGTGACTTTTCTTTACTTTCCAAGAGTGCCCCTCCTCTCCACTTATAAAAGGCCCCTACCTCTCCCACCTTATTCACATCTTCAAGCCATTTGGATCGGCCAACCGCTTCCAAAATACTCTCCCAACTTCCCCCACTTACTCCTAGAAGCCTCACATTGGTCAGAAATCTTCCCAAGGAAGCCTTTGGCTCAAATCAAAAAGAGTTACCCGATTTTGAGTTAATGTCTTCTCTAATGTTGTTTTGTATTATTTTTCTTCTCCAACCCCCTAAAATCTTTTTATTAATTTCTTTTGTAACAACACCAGTATCCTCAATATACTAGGATGTTTTTATAAGAAGGATTAGAGCTACACTTACACACAGCTACATCTAATGGTTAAAAAACATACGGTTTCTGTGGATGGCGAATTTCTGCCTCACGAAACGATTATTGTTCAACACTCATATAACACCTTCAAAGGTGGCCATTAAGATGTAAATATATTTATATATTATATAAAATATGTTTATGTTTTACTTATGCTTCTGTATTTCTCATTTATGGCATACTTTATGATTTCCATTATGGGTAAAACGCGATAATTTCATTTTAGGAAGTGCGGGCTACCGCCCCCTCAAAGTGATTTGAATCGTTAATGCCATATGTGGGATGTATAAAGGATGGATTAAATGGTATTATACACTATATTATACTGTAATTATATTATAAATTTATATCATTATGATTTCATTCCATTAAATACGAAATAGAAATGAAAGTAGCGTTCATGCGTACGTACGGCTTACCGTCTCCATGAACGGTGCATTTCATTTCTTACCTCTAAATGTTACGTGACATTATGAATGAATGTATATAATGTATATATATGATATATATGATATATATGATATCTACATCATTAATATAATTCGGGATATAATGGATATTTCACCACATGAACAACTTGTAATTATAAGAAGTTTATTTTTGACTCAAGTACCAAAGATCGACAAAACGACTGTTATTAACTTAAATAATTAAATAATGTTCATAACATGGTAATAAGTGATATAAATGGAATAATTAACATGAAAAAGGTTCTTAAGTAAATATAAATTAACTCTAGTTTATTATTCAGGAGGTTAAAGAACAGTCGAGTCAGGACAAGACGCAAGGTAAGGGAATTTTTAACCCAATTTCCATTCTTTGGGTTAATCTCCTACCTTCAAATTATGTCATGATATTATTATGTATTATTTTGTATTCTTTATGTGTACCTATAGTGAATACACATAATATATCTATTTTATTTTAAAAATGATCTTTTTAAGGACTTCGTCTCAATCTCCTTTCATTGAGGCATATTTGGTTTTATACACAAATTTCTTTTATACGGTGTATAAACCACTTTGACTTTTACGTTTATTCAAAAGGAATCTTTTTTTTATACGAAGAGTTTACTAAATGAAAAAAGGGAATGTTTTTGTCGTACATATGCGGCGAAAATGACTTCTCCGCCGCCGTGACCACTATTTGAGTTTCGGCTTCCTCTACAAGCCATACCCTTTTTTTTGAAGAATAAATACCATGTTATACTTTTCATTTATTTTGGTATTGAAAATGGTTTTGAAAGCGTTTTTATTATATCAATGTGTTGTTTTGATATCTTGTGATTGAAATGTTGAAATGTTATGTTTCCTTTATGCATGTTTTATGTGATACGATTATGTTATGGTTTATGAGATGTTTAAACCTGTTCATATGAGGAATGTATTGGACTTAATAAGTGACGGGTGGAGCCCTCTATAGCTCCTCGATGCATCGGTAGGTCTCATGAGACAACTAGACGTGGAATTGGCCGAGGCCCTTTCCCAATTTGATTTATGGTTTTGGCCGAGGCCTTAATCATTTTAGACGTCTTGGCCGAGGCCTTGACAAAATGTTTCAGAATTTCCGGCATTATACATTCCCTCATTATGAAAGTGGTCATTGATATTTCATGTGATTATTCGACCAGTAGAATATCCATGTGATAAAGTGAATGGAATTATCTCATTTTACTTTTTCCATATTATGTTGATGTTAAATTTTAGAAGGATTTTGTTTTAGTTATACATTTCCTTAAATTTTTATGTTTATTTATGAAGTCTTCCGCAATATTGTTTTCCGTACTGAGCATCTGAGCTCACCCCTTTCAATGTTTTAATATTTTCCAGGATGTGAGGAAGTATTTTATGAATGACCTGCAGGGATTGTGAGAAGAGGATATGAGTTTGGACTATGGAGACTTTGTTATTATAGTTTTTCACTTTATGATGTAATGTAACGTTTACGAATGTATCTATTTTTTACAAGGCTACTAAACTAATCGGTCTTTCGAGACCCGATCTTTTGTGATCATGCCAATGTTACGAAGTAATGCACCGACTCTGGGTAGCTTGGGTCGGGGCGTTACAATTCACCTACAATTGTTTAAATCCAATTTTACCCTTTAGTGTGTTTATAGTAAAAAAATATAAAAGGAATCTTTTGTCTTTTTTCGTACGAGGTACTTTTTGACTTCTCCGACAAAAGTGCGAGAATAATGTTTTTTTAACTTATACGGCTTGAATGGATTCTTAAAAAATAATTTCCAAGAAGCTTCCTTTACAAGTTATCAGGTTTATTTTTAATCAACTTCTTTTAGTTTATAATTGTATGACAAGTTAAGAAAGGAAAAGTGTTTTTGAAGTAGAAAGGATATTTTTCTCAAGAATGGAGTTCAAGTGTTTTATCAAAATTATTTTCCATCTAAGATAATAAAGGGTTCTATTTTCCTCCCTATTATTACATTTATTTGATTATGTTGTAATGGAATTATTTTTATGAATTCCTTTATCTTATATGAATTGTTTTATGATGTCATGATGTTTAAGAATCCCATTTTTATTACATGGATTATGCAATGGTGTATGATTTATGATTTTGTGGCACACATAAGAATGGTATAATTATGAGATGGGTGGCACCTATATCTCCCTCTATTGCATTGGGTAGTGATTTTATATCTCCTAAGATTGACATGGCTGGAACGGTAGGTTATAACGGTTCAGTGAAAGAAGACTGAAACGAGGAGTGAACGTGATTCAGAAATGGACATTCTCCACTAAGATAGTCTTGGAAATGAGTCTCGACTAATAAGAAATGATTCTCTATGATTATGTGTGTATGCCACAAAGTTTCATGTTTTATGTTATGATTATTGGGATTACATTTCACTACTATGATTTATCTGATGTTATGAAATAATGATTTCTTTTGCAGGTTAAGATTTCCAAAAGCTATGTTCTTATATATATGATTTGATTGATATTTCTTTTGTTTACCCTTACTGAGAATTTGAGCTCACCCTTTTATGTTTTCTTTTCCCCAGGATATAAAGAAAGGTTTAGGTAAAAAAAGGAAGATCTTTTTGGGAGATGTTGAAGATCATTCAACACGATTAGAAGATTATATTCCGAGTTTCCAAAGACACTAAACTATAACGATCCTTGTGTGTGTGTTTTTTTTTATGTACTAATTATTCCGAAAAAGTAATGTAATGTCCATGTACGTCAAGATTCGGGTCTCTACAAGATCTTTGTATGCATCTCATCTAAATGATCTATGCATTAATATTGAATGAAATTATGTTCCATGTATGTATCTCTGGTCCGTCCAAAAGATATATTTTATAAATATATGTCCAAAAAAAATAATACCTAGAAAATTACATTATGATTATAAAAAATCAATTGATGTACTTTTCTAAGAAAGTTGTGTCTAATAATTTTTTTCTGATACTGATTCACCTGATCACATGTTTTTACAAAGTAATTTCATTTTTCATAAATAAAAGAAAACAAAAACATTCAATGAATATTAACATATAGCATAAGAAACACTTCATCCCATTTGGTCCCTACAATATCCATCTTTAAATTTTGATTTCAAACAACATTCCTAAATCTCTAAAACATTGTATCTCAATCAATGGATCACTTTTCAATAATTATATAAATTCATGAGAAAAATATTTGTAAGAAACAAAATTCATTTAATAGAAAAACCATTCTATCCATAAGTAGTGACTTTTAAAAAACCTCTTGAACCTCAAACAAGGAATATTCTTTTCATGGAATCTTAATGTTCTTCTCTTCACAACTTTATATAATTCCTACAAGAATAAATTATTCTACAAGCACATCAAAACAATATTAAAAACGTTCACACATTCACACACTGAGATACTAACATATCCCTTTAAGCCACCCCTATATACAAGATTTCCTTAAATGATATAGCACATTCTAGTTAAAATATTTTTGAAACGTCGTTTTCTCCAATTTAAAACACTAACCAAATACAAAATGTGCTAGTGTTAAAAAACATATAACCCTTCTATCTATAAACAGGGACTTAGAAAATAAAATTCTTGAAATTAAAACAACGCATATTCTTTTAAAAACATGATTACATTCATCACATCATAAATTTTCAACATTCATGTAAGTATAATATTTCCTATAATCAATTCGAAAAACTATTAAAATAATTGACACATTCACAATATATGATCATAGATTATAACAATAAAAACTCCCCATAAATAAATTCATAATTTAAATGTTTAGCACATTCCAATGGATAGATTTATGAAACATTACATTTCTCACCTTTAGAAACCAGATACAAATAAAAGACGATGGATGGGATAGAAAAAAATACCTCAACATTAAAGAGAAAAGTGTTGTAAACCCATGTTAAACATCAATTTATAAAAATATCCCTTTTGTAATGGTTTTTCGAATATATGAGAATATGTTTACATTGTATGGACATATTCAAATTAGAGTTCATTATTCTCTACATTACCTTTGATTAAGTGATATTTTATATCAATAGGTTTTGAATGAGAATATTTCACTAGATATTTAGTGAGATTTATTGAATATTTTTTATCACTACCTAAGAGAAGTGGTAACTTGACATCAAATAGAAAACATTATGACTAATTATTTATCCCCATAAGGCCTGTCAAAGCTTGATTTGTGTCAATATATTTAGCTTCATCTATGATAATAGTATTTTTCTTTTTAGTATTCCAACACACATATAATTATCCTTCAATTAAAAAACAACCATATGTAGATATTTTATCATCCACATATCCTAACCAATCAACATATGTATGACCAAACAAATCAATTCTTCATGTGATAACATATTTTATAATGAAATCTGTTTTCCCAATTATATATATTCTAGATTATTTTCCTTCTAAGATGTTTTATTCTTTTCAATAGCTTTTTAATCTTTCAAAAAATGTAGTATCATATATTATATATTGACTCAAATTATTTAGATATGAAAAATATTCAATAAGCATTATAAATTCTTTATAATCCACTTACATTCGTTCTAAATTGCTTGAAAACATCCTTCCCATCAAATATGGTGTGGAAATAGATTTTTAATTTTCCATGAAAAAATATTTGAAGTTATTCAACAAAATTTTCATGAGAAATTGGAATATATTTCTTCTTTTTGAAGATTTTTAATCCAAGAAAATATTTTATTTTACTGAGAATTTATATTTAAAACAATTTATACATCTATTAACAAAACCTTCCATTATATCTTTCATCAGTACGAACATTTATTTTATCATCAACATAATCAATTACAATGAGATAGATCTCATGATTTTAAATGATGTAAATATTACTCTAAAGACTTCCTTTTAAAATATTATCTTCCATAAATAGGCATTCAATTTATAATACTATGCTTAAATAGCTTTCTTTAACATGTAAAAATATTTCTTCAACTTGCATAAATAAATTTAAATATTTTCCATTACAAATAAACATGGTTTTTCAATATAAACTTCTTCATATATCTCTCCATTAATAAAATAAGGATTAAAAACCATCTGAAAATATTTATATCCTCACTTTGGGGTAGTTTCAAGAATGATCTTGATTGTTCATAACCATGATACAGGAGCAAAGGTCTCATTAAAAAAATGTAATTTTTATTTAATAGTTTCAAACCAAATATTTCATTGTCTCTTATCACTTCACCATCATCATTGAACTTGTTTCTAAACACCAACATTATACCAATAATATTTTTATTATATTTTTTGGGTACATGTTTCCAATTATCATTCACCACAATATGATCTAATTATTCATTCATAGCATGAATCCTTTCATGACGCCCATTATCACCATAGAAATATTTTTTGTCAATTTAAAAATATAAGTATGTATGTGCAATCAATTTTGATGTTATTTTCAATTAAACATTTTTTTCAATCAACAGTGATGTTGCATACATGGACCTATTTACATAGAAAAGGATGGGATGTATGATGTTCTTTAACATCACTAGAAATAGTGGAGTTCTAATGTTATATTTGACTTGAATCACAATTGTTGGATTGATTTTTAGGTTTCCCAAATATATCTTCTCACCCATATTCCTTATCTACATTTATTTAGGAAACATATTATATATATCATTCAATGACTTTGACATAAAAATTATCAATTATCAACAAAATTTATTTACTGAAACATTTATGCCCACTTTTATTAGGATTATAGCCCAGAAAAATTCAATATACCCCTCTTTTATCACATTTTCCGAGATTTCATCTTTAGATATATATAATGAAGCGAATCCAAAAAAACATTTATGTGTTTCAAACTTGGAGATTAATAGTTAAACATTTCAAAAGTATTCATATCCAAATTTTTCCTATATATGTACTGATTCTAAATATAAACATTTTTCCCCATTGCTTACCTCCTGAAATATTGAGAAATACCGTGTTCAATCAACATTGTATGTCCCATATCCACCAAACTTCTATTATTTATATTAGAGAATCCAAATTATTGTGGTGTGTAGGGTCCACTGAACTCATGTAAAATACCATGTTTTCAAGATAATTTTTTAATTCTTCATTTTTTTTCACCGTCATTATTTAGTAGAACATCTTTATTGAATATCAACTTTCCTTTTTTACTCTTCTCCTAAAACTCTTAAACATTTTTAGAGATTCTAATTTATGATTCCAGTACATAATACATGTATTGAGAGTAAATCAATAAATGAAATAAATAAATAACTTATCGTTAAGAGTTGATCACTTTCTCTTTGGACAACAAATATCAAAAAGAATTATCTCTTGTGGATGAGTTGATTGAATTTATACTTTCATATGCACTATGTTTGTAATTTACCCTTTCTAAAAAATAGAACAACACAGGTATCATATTCTTTTCATTTATGGAATATCTGGAATACTGTGTATCTTTATTTACATTTTCATATTCCTCTAACACATATTTCCCATTTTTTTATGACATAATTTTTTTTCATCTATAACTATTAGATAACACATGTTTCATATATTACCATGTAAAAATAATTACAGCTTTGTATGTTGGCATATCATATCAACTTTTCCACCATTTACTATTTTAATAACAAAATCATCTTTTCTGATAGAAGACTATATTACACTCAAAACAATGTTGTGAAACACTTATTATATTGTGTTTAAACACATAAAAAGATTGGGAATTTTTGGATTTCATTTTTTCCACAATAATATAATATCTATTGCATTTTATTGCAAGAGATAATTCATTTCACAAAGTCACCATTATTTCTTTTAAAAATTTCTAATTCTTCAAAATATGTAAATCTCTTATCATGTGTGATGATAAGACACAATAAAAAATCTAGGTTCATTATCCATTAGTTGATTTTAGTGTAATAATAGTTTTTACTTTCCTTTATCTTTCTTCACATACACATTATGATCATTATAATAAAAATATTAGTGATAAAAAAAATATAATACATTATTTTTAAATATGTACAAGTAGTTCACGTATTTTAACAATAGCATCCAAAAGATGGAATATATATTCAAGCTTCATAAAACCTTACTCAATATTCCATTAATAAGTGGATTAACTCCCCCTCAAACATTTCATCGAAATACTCATGGGATTATTATAGTGTTATTGATTGAAGAAAAAAAATATTTTTTGTATGGTCAAATCCAACACAATTACAATATTAACCATAGTAAGAATATTTTCCTCTATAACATCATTTATTCCTGCAGTTGATAGATTTTTTTATAGAAATATTACTATAAATATTTGAACTATGTTTAGAATAAGAATATCTGGTTTATTTTAAAAAAAATTCTTCATCTTTGATTTCTTCCCATCATTAATTGAATCACCAGTAATGAGATTATTTGATTCATAAATTGAAATTTTCAAATCTTTTAAATTTTAAATTTTTTTGGATTTGGATATGTACATGATTTAATAAAATTTCATAATTTTATAAAAACAATATTTTTATTTCAAACCTTCTAAGAAAACATTTATTCATCTGTCTCACGTAACAAATATCAGGACATTAACAACTTTTAGAAATAGTGTTTTGGAAACTCATAATTCCTAGAATTGTTTTAGAGATATTTTGTTTAACAACTTCTAAATATTCCTCCTTCAGTTTTATATTCAATTAAATAAGTTCATTTATATTGTTTTCCTTATCAATAGATTTATTTAAATGATCAATATCTTCTAGTAATCTAGATTTTTATTTAAGAAAAATTCTTGATTGTTTATTGTAGTAATATCATTTTTCATCTTCTTGATTTCTCTATCAAGCCTTATAATATATAAATTACACTATTTCCACTATATTTTCAGAGAAAATTCTCATTGATTATCTTCTTCAGATCAAATTCTATTATAGCCAACAAACTAGTTAGTATTTACTTTTAAAATAATGTGTTTTCTATAGAAACAACAGTGGATTTTTTAGTTTTAACTTCTCGATCATCATCTTTGTAATCCCAATGAAAAAAATTGTCCTTTTGGATTTAGAGAACATTATATCCAATAATTTGGAAAATGATTTATACTTGTTTGTATTTTTATTGAAGCTTCTTCTAAACATTCAATAATCTTCATCATATTTTTCTTCATCCTTTATTCAAGGTAAATTTGAATCAAAATAAGAAATATCTCTATAGAAAAAGAATTTAGTGGTAACATCGCTTTACAAATCCATATACCGCTTTAATATATTTTGAAAATAAGGACAATTTTTTTCAATATTGACACTAAATTAATATTTTTCAGAACAATCATCAACATATTCCTTTTAGAGAATGTTCATAGATTTTCCTTATTTGAATGATTTGGAAGGAAGTTCTTGATCACATTTTTATTTGAATTTTTAATATTAACTCTTTTTATTTTTTATGAAATTGGAATTCTATGCAAATCATTCATAGATAGAGTTTTATTATCTTTATGTTCCAATGATGAAACTTTTTTATCAATCTTTTTTGGAGTAATTCATGATACCTTATCTGTAACGCCCCGACCCCAGTTACCTCTAGTCGGTGAATTATTACATTAAATTGGCATGATCAAAAGAAAGATCAAATCTCGAAATATCGATTGGGTTATTAGGCTTGGAAACACTAGATATATTCGTAATGTTTTACATTACATCATAAAGTGGAAAACTACTACAACAACATATTTTCTCCATATTCCACACTCATATCCCCACATAATATCCCTGCAGGTCATTCATAATTTACTTATTCACTTCCTGGGAAAAATAAAACATATAAAATGGGTGAGCTCAAATGCCCAGTAAGGATAACAACATATCAGAAACTTTCAAAAATAATCATAAACATTTAAGGAAATGTATAACTAAAACAAAAGCCTTTTAAACTTGAACTTCAACAGAGTATGGAAAAAGTAAAATGAAATATTTCCATTTACTTATTCACATGGATATTCTACTAATCAAATAATCACATGAAATATCAATAACCACTTTCATAATGATGGAATGCATAATTCCAGACTATCATAACCACATATCCAAGGCCTCGTGCCAAGACTACAAATAAGATTTTGCCAAGGCCTTGTGCCAAGAGACTAGTTTGTCTCATGAGACCTATCGATGCATCGAGGAGCTATAGAGGGCTCCACCCATCACTTATTAAGTCCAATGCATTCCTCATATGAACAGGTTTAAACATAACATAAACATTCGTATTAAAACTAGTATATGAAATGTCAATACTTTAACCATAAACTGTGAATGGTATAAAAATAGAACATCCACAGTCAAACATAACTCATTCAATACAATATGGAAGATTGTATTGTATCACATTAACCTCAATCAAGAATAATGAAGGATGTTGACTTAGACGAAAATAATCATCAAAACTATTTGAGAGAAATATCCCTCTTTTTCTTGAAATCATTTAAAAGTCACACTATTTGTCAAGAAGCCGTTTAAAAATTGTTTTTTGAATCAAAGTGTCCCATATCACATTTAAACATTCAAAAGGAGTTTTAATTTTAAAACTTTAATGTCAATAAAATAAATACTTAAAACCATTTTTTAAAACATGGACATTAACGAGCAAGATTTAGAAGAATAGGTCTTTAAAACATTTAAAAATGGTATTTTAGTTAGAGTTTCTAACCAAATGAAAGACACTTGAATACAAATAATTGAGGTAATCAAAACATTGTAATATAATGAGAATAAAGAGATTCATGATATACTATGTCAAAGTACATTATATAAACCACATAAAAGTGATTTGGTGTATAACAACAAAGAAGTCTCAATGGAATGTAAATTGAGATGAATTCTCTCATAAAAGTCATATCCATAGGTTAAGGATAAATCAACGACATAATTATGTGTGACAAATATAAATAAACTAAATATTATTGGATATTCAGTGTAAAACAATCAACGGACATTCACACATATTCTAGTAAAAACGACACCAATGAATTGGATGATTATCTCAACAAATCGAGATTGAGTAAAAATTACTCTTATCATGTTCATACTGATGACTTGAGAAATTATAAATGGAGTGATTATGTGTATAAAATTTATATCCACATAAATTCATAATCAAATAAATAGTGATTCCACACATAATCTTGGAGTAAAATAATTAATGAAGTATGCGTAAAGCTGAATAAGTGGAAATTGAAATTTCAAATTCCCTTATTGATTTGGTAACATACAAAACATACACCCATGAAAGAAGGATCATACAATGATGATGTAAATAAACATGATTTAAAGTATATTACACAACTAATACAAACATGGGCAGTACACAAACCACATGTAATAAATATGTGGTGAACAATGGAATTCTCACGTAATTAAAAGTGAGATAAGAAACCCATTACCTTGTACTTTTCCTTGGTTTGGGGTAGGTTAACCTCCTGTATAATGTTGAAATAATTGTTATAAAATTATTCATCAATCATATACATTAATATGATATCATATATGATCTTTTAACATTGCTTTGTTAATAATATCTTAGAATTATCGTCGTTTCGGGTCTTAGCTTACTCGTTTTCTTTTATGTGTTTTGTTACATAAGCCATGTTTGTCATGGATAGGTTGTATCGTATTCATATCCAGAATGATATAAATTTCATAGAAATTATTTTTAAATCATAAAATTATAATTATACTTGAATGGATATGATGGATAATGAATCTAATCGCGTTCGTGGAGACGGTAGTCCGTACGTATGCACGACTGACAATATCATTCTTTTGATATTAAAATAATATATAATTTGATGGTATATCATATATACAGAATCATTATAATGTTATATTTATTATTTATATGTGTTACACATCATTATTATACCCACCCAAATAATAATATAATGAATAACAATTACACCACGACGTTGAGACGGTAAGCCGTACGTACGAACGTATGGTGACATGTTATTCAAAGGGTGGATAGAATAATGAATATGGTTGTAAATTATTTATAATAACATTAAAGTATATATAAGATACTGGATTTATTATTTTAGAATAGTAATAACAAAGAAAGAAGAAGTGGAAGAAGAACGGAACTTGAAAAGGGGTGGTGAAAACATTACCTCTTCTTCGGGTTCTTCCTTTTGATTTGATCAAAAGGGCTCCTTAGGTTGGCTTTCTAATCAAACTAAGTCCTCTAGGTTGTAGTGAGGGAATTTTAGAGAGTATTGGGGTAGGTTTTGGACGAACCAAAAGGCTTTGATGGTGTGAATAAATGAGAAGGAAGAGTGCCCTTTTATAAGAGGGGTGAGGGGCACCTTTGGACAAGCTAGAAATATTAATTTATAATAAATTCATATTCGGTTAATAATAGCTCCAAAGATAATTATTAAAAGGTTAAGGTTGGTATAGGTGGAAAAACATTCAGCCAATAGAATTTATATAGGTTTTGGTTAGTATATTAACCTTATCTTTTAGTTTTAACTCTTAGTTAATTAGTTTGACATTTACCATGTCACATTGTATTTTTATATTATATAGTTGATAATATTACTATATACATCCAAACGACCCCCAAGTGTTCCATTAATGATATACCTATCATGATATAAGTCTCTTGGCCGATCCTTAGATTTTTATAAATTTAATATCAATTAATAATATAATATTTGTTTTAAAAACTCTTTTATGTCAATTTTGACACTCTTCAATAGTTGATTTTTTGTGAAACTCATAACAGAACGGTTACTTCTAAAAAAGTTAATTAAATCAATCCTAATATGTCATATTATACTATAAAATTAGTTTAATTAATTAAAAGGCTTAAATTATATTTATTTGGGTATTTATAATATCAATTATTTTAAATTTTCACTATTATGGTAATTACTGAATCATCATTGTGTCATAAATATATTACATTATTTAATGTTTAAAAATTATAAATAAAATATAATTATGTAGTAAACCTTATTATCTTTCTAATTAATATTTACAATCAAATTTATCTTATGTATAACCCTATATTAAAAATGTTTTAGTAAATAAACATTGATTTTAACTCTTTTAACTCTTCTTTGAATTAAATAATAATAAATGTCCTAATCTAATCCAATTGGACCTAAATGATAATATTTTATTCCTAAGGTTGTTTTCGGTCAATATACACTTGTACAATAGAATTATGACATGTGATAGGGTAATATTAATATCATTTTTATCCTTAATAACCCTATTTACTTTTAACAGTGGTAAATAAAAGTAAAAAGTTACTATTCACCAAAAATTATTTTCATCTCATTGAACCAAATTTTACTTCTTGATATTAACCATGTCTCTTGAATTTTCTAAATTCCATTCACAGAAGCAGTAAAATTATGTTTTATGAAAAATTCAATTTTTTTAACTACCACTTAGTAGTATCACTATTCATCAAAAATCGAAGTTTTTCAGAACAATGCCAAAATATCACCCTAAGATATAATTGATATTCCAAATTCAAAAATGATGTATATTTTAAAAAATTTTAAACATATAAGTTGAATTAATTATTTTTATAACTAATTCCCGTTGTCACAACAAATAGAGTGTTTTTAAGAAACAATATATATCAAAAGATTGACAATTCTTTAGGTCCAATTTCAAAGTGAAATAAATTTTAATGAACACCATTGGATAAAATCGTAAAAATATATTCTATTTATACATAAAAACCACTCAATAATATAATTTATCACTATAAATTATTTTGATTCAAAAAGTTGTTTTTAATTAAAATTAATTATTTTCCCTATTCATCAAAATATAAGTGTTATCCGAAAAGTTCCAAAATTTCAGCCTAGGATAAATTCGATATTCCTAATCTAAAAATGAAGTCCATTTTGAGAGATAGAATTTATAAAATTTCAAAAAGTAGGTATTACTGTTCATAGCGGCTAGTTTTATTGGATGTGGTGTGTTAGAATCTTGAAGTTGACTACAATGTACACCATTGGATTATTTGAAGGGAAACGTACCGTCGAAGCTTGGGGTGTTACATTCTCCCCTCCTTCAAAAAATTGCATCCTCGCAATTTTTAAAATTGTGCTTGGGAATATAAATGAATGTCCCACATTAGAAAAAGAGTCAAAAAAACTATCTCTTTAAAAGAAATAAAGAGAGGTATAATGTTCAACCAAGATAACCCATACTCGGATTCCATGTAGGAAAACATGGATATGTATGATAAACTATGTGTCATGTTATGATGGAGAGGGATAGAAATCATGATCAGGAGAAAGTTAACAATAAAGAAAACCACAAACTTGTGTTGGGACAAACGGCCATTAGTCTCCTAGTAGGAAAGTAAATGGACAACATTTTTTTTGTTTTAAGTTAAATTACATAAGGATGAGTAATTTATTTATGATATTGAAAAAGAATATAAAAAAATATACTTATATTTTAAGTATAGTTTCATTCTTTAATAAATTTCCACCACTAACTCATTTTTTTAAATGATGAGTATTCAAGAAGACTTGGTTACACTGGAAGAGCTAGAATAAACATCTATAGAATCACATGATACATACAGGATGAACTATATATTTACATTGTCTTTAGAGATTAATAAAAACCAAAATGGTTAGTACAAGATCTAATGAAGCCCCAAAAGAATATTCCTTGAGAGAAATAAACAGTAATCTTAATTTCCAAAATTAAACCAACAATACCCCAAAGTTAAATAAATACCATTCAATAATCAATTTTCCTTAGAATCCTTTAATATAATCAAAACTAATATTGAAAACCAAAACTTATTAATAATGTAGTCTTCCACGTTAAGTTATATCTCAAAATGACATTAATTACTCTTAAAGTCACATACTTTAATGTAATTAACCTAATCATTTCCATAAATAACCCAAATCATTATAAATCCACAATAAAAACATAGATAAAAATCCACCATTACTCCTCAAATGAAATCCCATACTACTCTATTTTCCTTTGGCATATAGTGTTCTCAACAAAGCGAACAACTTCCAAAATAACATTTTTCAATTAATCACCAAATCATTTTCCTATACTAAGGGCATTCATTTGATAAGACATAACATCCCATATCAAATTATTATTGATCAATAAAATCATTTAACTAAAAATAATAGTCACACTAACCAGGGACATCACGTAGTCCAGTGGTAGGCGATAAATCCCAATCACACTTTGGTTGTGGGTTCGATTCCCACATCTTTGTCCGATTTCACGGGTTATCACACGGTCTACGTGTTGTCCTTTTTCAAAAACAATATTTTATAACATTACCAAAATGAGATAAATTCCTCAAAATAACCATAACATAATTAACCACAAATGAAATCTCATACCATGCATTTTCATCCCAAATTATAATCATTTGTAATTTCCTCAAACCAAATGATCATATAATGAAAAATGGTTATTTATAACAATATCCACAAGAGAAAAGATAATTCTTCAATAAATATCATTCTCACATGGAAAAAATTAGAGTTACAAATACAGGAGAAAATTATTCCAAAGTAAACCCTTCAACAAGGGTCACTAATAATTTTTAAACATTTATCCAACCATTTATTTTCACATAGCTTCATCTCTGATCAAGAAAATATCCTATAGAATAGGACATTCACTCGGGTAATGGCCAGGTCCCCTATATTTACGGAAAATGGCTGTAAATGGATTCTTGGTACCATTTTTATCTTCTTCCATAGTACTCTTCATTTTTCTTCGGCAATTCTTCACTTTATGTCCTTCCTTCCCGCACGTAAATCATTTCTTTATCCCATTGAGACACTTTCCTGGGTGTCTCCTTCCACATTTCATGCATGATGGAAATTGAGGATTTCTTTCTCCATGGTCTGCACTACTAGAGGTCTTATTATTCATCACCATTCTCTTATTTGTTGAGTCCGGTAATTGGTTAATATATATATTGTTGATCATATTTTTAGAAAATTTATTTGGAATAAAGACGATATCTTTTACACCTATCAACGTTCCTTTTTTTTCTCATTTCCACCACCGTTCCCACCTTTTACATCATTCTCAAAGTCACTATGACTTCCTTGGAATCCAGCCATTGACTAAAACCAGAAATCATTGTCTGAGTAATAGTAGCCATACAATCATTTAGAGATTTACATGTCAACATATTCTCAATTTGAAACACATTAGGATTAACCAAGATCTTTTACTCTCATATTATATATATATATAATACTTTAAATCTGTTTGTAAAGACAATTTAAATTATCCTAAGAATATCCCATGGGAGTGTCGTAACCGAGAGTGCAGCAAGGCCTATTGTCGTGCACCAGTTCCCGTTCAAGTCTAGCTCAATGCGGAGTTTTCGGGTTTTACACCTAGGTACATCTGTGCCAGAGTCTCCTCTACCTACTCGTATCCATACAGGGATGTATTGCTCAGAAAACTCACAAAATCTCTACACTACCAAAATTCTAGGAAGTTCTTCTATACTAATCCTCAATGATCATCTTAGGTCTATGTGCTCTAATCAGAGTTTATCTAAATCTAGCTTCCAAGGTTTGAACTAAACATCCTCTGATACAAACTGTAACGCCCCGACCCCAGTTACCTAGAGTCGGTGCATTATTACATAACATTGGCATGATCACAAGAAAGATCAAATATCGAAAGGCCGATTGGTTTGGTAGCCTTGGAAACACTAGATATATTTATAAAGTTTTACATTACATCATAATGTGGAAAACTACAAGAACAACATATTTTCTCCATATTCCACACTCAAATCCCCACATAATATCCCTGTAGGTCATTCATAATTTACTTTTTCACTTCCTGGAAAAAATAAAACATAGAAAAGGGGTGAGATAAAATGCCCAGTAAGGATAACAATATAGCAGAAACTTTCAAAAATAATTATACACATTTAAGGCAATGTATAACTAAAACAAAAGCCTTTTAAACTTGAACTTCAACATAGTATGGATGAAGTAAAATGAAATAATGCCATTTACTTATTCACATGGATATTCTACTAATCAAATAATCACATGAAATATCAATAACCACTTTCATAATGATGGAATGCATAATGCAAGACTATCATAACCACATAGCCAAGGCCTCGTGCCAAGACTACAAATAAGAATTTTCCAAGGCCTTGTGCCAAGACACTAGTTTGTCTCATGAGACCTATCGATGCATCGAGGAGCTATAGAGAGCTCCACCGATCACATATTAAGTCCAATTCTTTCCTCATATGAACAGGACTAAACATAACATAAGCATTCGTATTAAAACTAGCATACGAAATGTCAACACTTTAACCACAAACCATGAATGGTATAAAAATAGCACATCCACAGTCAAACATTACTCATTCGATACAATATGGGAGATTGTATTGTATCACATTAACCTCAATCAAGAATAATGAAGGATGTTGACTTAGATGAAAATAATCATCAAAACTCTTTGAGAGAAATATCCCTCTTTTTCTTGAAATCATTTAAAAGTCACACTATTTGTCAAGAAGCCTTTTAAAAATTGATTTTTGAATCAAAGTTTCCCATACCACATTGAAACTTTCAAAAAGAGTTTTAATTTTAAAACATTAATGTCCATATAAATAAATCATTAAAACCATTTTTTAAAACATGGACATTAATGAGAAAGATTTAGAAGAATAAGTCTTTAAAACATTTAAAAATGGTATTTTAGTTAGAGTTTCTAACCAAAAGAGAGACACTTGAATACAAATAATTGAGGTAATAAAAACTTTGTAATATCATGAGAATAAAGGGATTCATGATATACTATGTCAATGTACATTATATACACCACATAAAAGTGATTTGGTGTATAACAACAAAGAAGTCTCAATGGAATGTAAATTGAGACGAAATCTCTCATAAAAGCTGTATCCTTAGGTTAAGGATAAATCTACAACATAATTATGTGTGAAAAATATAAATACACTAAATATGATTGGATATTCAGTGTAAAACAATCAAGGGACATTCAGACATATTCTAGTAAAAATGACACCAATGAATTGGATGTTTATCTCAACAAATCGAGATTGAGTAAAAATTACTCTTATCAAGTTCATACCAATGACTTGAGAATTTATCAATGGAGTTATTATGTGTATAAAAAGTATATCCACAGAAAGACATAATCAAATGAATAGTGATTCCACACATAATCTTGGAGTAAAATAATTAATGAAGTATGCGTAAAGCCGAATGAGTGTAAATTGAAATTTCAAATTCCCTTATTGATTTGGTAACATAAAAAACATACACCCTTGAAAGAAGGATCATACAATGATGATGTAAATATACATGAATTAAATTATATTACACAATGAATACAAACATGGGTAGTACACACACCACATGTAATAAATAAGTGGTGAACAATGGAATTCTCACGGAATTAAAATTGAGATAAGAAAACCCTTACCTTGTACTTTTCCTTGGTTGGGGGTAGGTTAACCTACTGTATAATGTTGAAATAATTGTTATAAAATTATTCATGAATGATATACATTAATATGATATCATCTATGATCTTTTAACATTGCTTTGTTAATAATATCTTAGAATTATCGTCATTTCGGGTGTTAGCTTACTCATTTTATTTTATATGTTTTGTTACATAAACCATGTTTGTAATGGATAGGATGTATCATATTCATATCCAGAATTATATAAACTTCGTAAACATTATTTTTAAATCATCAAATTATAATTATACTTGAATGGATATGATGGAGAATGAATCTCATCGCGTTCGTGGAGACGGTAGTCCGTACGTACGCACGAGCGACAATATCATTATTTTGATATTAAAAGAATATATAATTGGATGGTATATCATATATACAGAATCATTATCATGTTATATTTATTATTTATATGATTTACACATCATTTTTATACCCACCCAAATAATAATATAATGAATAACAATTACACCATGACGTGGAGACGGTAAGCCGTACGTACGCATGTATGGTGACATGTTATTCAAAGGGTGGATAGAATACATAATATGGTTGTAACATATTTATAATAGCATCACATTATATATAAGATACTAGAGTTATTATTTTAGAATGGTAATAACAAAGAAAGAAGAAGTGGAAGAAGAAAGGAACTTGAAAAGGGGTGGTGAAAACATTACCTCTTCTTCGGGTTCTTCCATTTGATTTGATCAAAAGGGCTCCTTAGGTTGGCTTTCTGATCCAAATACGACCTATAGGTTGTATTGAGGGAAGTTTAGAGAGTATTTGGGCATGGTTTGGCCGAACCAAAAGGCTTTGAAGTTGTGAAGAAATGAGAAGGAAGAGTTCCCTTTTATAAGAGGGGTGAGGGGAACCTTTGGAAAAGATAGAAATATTAATTTATAATAAATTCATATTCAGTTTCTAATAGCTCCAAAGATAATTATTAAACGTTTAAGGTGGGGATAGGTCGAAAACCATTCAACCAATAGAATTTAGACAGGTTTGAGTTACTATATTAACCTTATCTTTTAGTTTTAACTCTTAGTTAATTAGTTTGACATTTACCATGTCACTTTGTATTTTTATATTATATAGTTAATAAACATACTATATACATCCAAAAGACCCCCAAGTGGTCCATTAATGATATAACTATCATGATATAAGTCTCTTGGCCGAAACTTATATTTTTAGAAAATTAATATCAATTAATAATATAATATTTGTTTTAAATCCTCTTTTATGTCAATTTTGACACTATTCAACAGTTGATTTTTTTGAAACTCATAACAGAACTATTACTTCGAACAAAGTTAATTAAATCAATCCTAATATTTCATATTATCCAATAAAATTAGTTTAATTAATTAAAAGTCTTAAATTATATTTATTTGGGTATTTATAATATCAATTATTTTAATTTTTCACTATTATGGTAATTATTGCATCATCATTGTGTCATAAATATATTAAATTATTTAATGTTTAAAAATTATAAATAAAATATAATTATGTATGAAATCTTATTTTATATCTAATGAATATTTAAAATAGATTTTATCTTATGTATAACCCTATATTAAATATGTTTTAGTAAAAAAAACTTTGATTTTAACTCTTTTAACTCTGCTTTGAATTAAATAATAATAAATGTCCTAATCTAATCCACGTGGACCTAAATGATAATATTTTATTCCTAAGGTTGTTTTCAGTCGAGATAAACTTGTCCAATAGAATTAGGACATGTGTTAGGATAATATTAATATCAATTTTACCCTTAATTACCCTATTTACTTTTAATTGTGGTAAATAAAAGTAAAAAGTTACTATTCACCAAAAATTGTTTTCATCTCATTGAACCACATTATACTTCTTGATATTAACCGTGTCTCTCGGATTTTCTAAATACCATTCACAAAAGCGGTAAAATTATGTTTTATGAAAAATTCAGATTTTTTAACTACCACTTTGTAGTTTCACTATTCATCAAAAATTGAAGTTTTTCATAACAATGCCAAAATTTCACCCTAAGATATAATTGATATTCCAAATTCAAAAATTATGTCTATTTTACAAAATTCTAAGAATATATTTTGCATTAATTAATTTTATAATTAATTCCCGTTGTCACAACAAATAGCATGTTTTTAAGAGACAATATATATCAAAAGATTGACAATTCTTTAGGACCAATTTCAAAGTGAAATAAATTCTAATGAACACCATTGGATAAACTCGTAAAAATATATTCTAATTATACATTAAAACCACTCAATAATATAATTTATCACTATAAATTATTTTGATTCAAAAAGTTGTTTTTAATTAAAATTTAGTAATTTTCACTATTCATCAAAATATAAGTGTTATCCGAAAAGTTCCAAAATTTCACCCTATGATAAATTCGATATTCCTAATCCAAAAATGAAGTCCATTTTGAGAGATATAATTTATAAAATTTCAAAAATTAGGTATTACTATTCATAACTGCTAGTTTGATTGGTTGTGGTGTGTTCGAATCTTGAAGTTTCGTACAATGCACGCTATTGCGTTATTTGAAGGGAAACGTACCATGGGATCTTGGGGTGTTACATTATCAATAATAGTTCAATCTTCAAAATTTTCACCGAAAAATATTTTGGTGTTTAAAATATCCTACACCCTTGTGATAAACCCTAAAATAGATACATAGGCACCCATTTTGTGGTATTCAAACTTCAGCCCCTATATTTGAAACATTCCTTCTTCACCATTCTATTTCTTTGTAGATATTTTTAAAATTTTCAAAAATTCCTTCAAAATTTCCAAATCCATTCACTATAAGAAAATCAATTTCATAGAGTGATGAATGAAATTAATTATTTGTTTTTCATTTATGGTGTCTATAATTTAAAACAACCACACCTCATGTTAAATAATTATCAAATTTCTGAAGAAAAAAAATTGTCACACATCCAGGGTATACAAGAGTTTAAATGGTACACTAGTGAAAAATAATAACTAGTCCTTGGCATGCTTTTTAAATAATCCAATACCAAAAAAATCCACTAAAAATTATTTTTATATGGATAAAAAAGTAGGAAGCTCCCTTACACATTAATGGAAATATGATCAATACAATAGTTCAAGTGCTTATTCTGGCACAAAATATGTTAATTTTAATTTGTAATATGTTTAGAAACCCATACCAATAAGTTGAAAATATTGTAATTCTGTTTCATCAAAATAATTACAATTGTTATACTTAAAAAATAGTTCTTCACATTCATACCCTGCACTACGTAATAAATTCTTCTCTAAAATTCCGACAATTTTTTTCTGATCACTATATCTGATTCATCGGTCTGATATGTTTGTTGGGAAATGAGTCAGTATAAGTCCCCAGCCTTAAACCTTACTTAATATGGAATTAAAATAATAATTCATGTTGAGGATCTTTTCAGGTTTATAGTTTTAGAGAATTAGAACATAACTATTACATCTCAAAAGATTGCAAATTAGTCACTTATACTAAGTTTCCATAATAAAAAAAACTCTTGAAAGAAACATGTCTAGTTCCATGTATTATATAGCATGACATACCCTTGATCCCATCCTTGACCTTACTCCACATTATGTCCTGTGAAAAACATTTCAAAAAAACTTGGGGTGAGCATAAAAAGATCAGTAAGGGATACACAAAGAATGAAAACTGTTAGTTTTTCAAAATCAAGTAAACCATGTATACTCTATCAAAGTAATACCTTCACCTTCATGAACTAGTAAAAACTCTTCACTGAATAAAGTATCATTACTTACCTTTTTGTAACCAAAGTATTACCATAAAACCCATATAAAGAACACATAACATATATAAAGGTAACATGGGACATAAACATACTTAAGTGTAATAACCACATGGTCGACTTCCACACATATCACTTAATGGAATATCCATACGGCCAATTTCCATACATACTTAATGGAATATCCATACGGCCGACTTCCATACCCAATGCATTCGAGGTTATAACGTAACCACCCGTCCTGGTATTCACGGCACCACCCGTCATATGGTTTATAACATAACCACCCGTTAAAATGTCCAAGTACCAGTATAAAATCATAAAACATAAAACCAATATAAAGGAATGATAACATTTCCACATTTCAACCACAATATATCATAAATATATTGACATAATAAAATCCTTTTTCAAAACCATTTTCAATACCAAAATACATAAAAGAGTATATGGTATTTATTTTATTCTAAAAACATTACGGCTTGTTGAGAAAGCCAAAGAGCAAATAATACTCGCGGTGGCGGAAAAGGTCTTTGTCGCCGCGAACGTTAAAAGAAACATTCCTTTTTGTCATTTTGTAAAATGCTTCGTAGAAAAAGATTCCTTTTGTATAAAAGTAAAAGTCAAAGGGGTTTATACACCGTATAAAAGAAAGTTGTGTATAAAATGAAATATGCCTCAATGAAGGGAGATTGAGACGAAGTCCTTAAAAAGATCATTTTTAAAATAAAATATATCTATTATGTGTATTCACTATAGTTACACATAAAGAATGTAAAAATACAAAATATGACAAAATAATATCATGACATAATTTGAAAGTAGGAGATTAACCCAAAGAATGGAAGTTGGGTTAAGAAATTCCCTTACCTTGGGTCCGACTTTACTCGATCATTCTTTAACGTCCTGAATAATAAACTTGAGTTAATTTATACATGATTAAGAACCTTTTTAAAGTTCATTATTCCTTTTATATCACTTATTTCCATGTTATAAACCTTATGTAACCATTTAAGTTAATAATGTTTGTTTTGTCAATATTTGGATCTTAAGTCGAAAGTGGAATTCTTACAATTACATGTTGTTCCTGTGGTCAAAGGTTCTTTATATCCAGAATGAAATTTCCGATTTGGATATGTATCATATATATACAGAATATACATGTATTTATAATATTAAATAATCATTTAGAGGTAATAAATGAAATTCACCGTTCATGGAGACGGTAAGCCGTACGTACGCATGAACACTACATTCATTTCTTTGTCATATTAAGAGAATTAAAACTAAATGAGAGGTATGTATATTTTAATTCCAGAATTATATTAATTATTTAGAGATATCATTAATTATATATATCCATTATATACATTTACTTTTAATAGTACATTACATTTGGGGATAAGAAATGAAATGCACCGTTCATGGAGACGGTAAGCCGTACGTACGCATGAATGCTACTTTCATTTCTATCTCATACTTTAATGGAAAGAAATAATAATGATATAGAGGTATATTATTATTCCAGTATAACATCATATATAATAACTTTAAATCCATCCTTTACACGTCCCACATATGGCATTAACGAATCACATCACTTTGAGGGGGCGGTAGTCCGCACTTCCTTAAATGAAGATATCGTGTTTACCCATAATCGAAACCATAAAAGTATGCCCAAAATGAAAAATACAGAAGCTTAAGGAAAACATAAACATATTATATATCATATATAAAAATAGAGACATCATAATCACCACCTTTGAAGGTGTTAAATGAGTATTGAACAATCATCGTTTCGGGAGGCAGAATTTCGCCATCCACGGAAACCGTATGTTCTTTAACCATTTGATGTAGTTGTGGGAGAGTGTAGATCAAATAAATCTTATAAGAACATCCTAGTATATTTAATATACTTTTGTTGTTAAAAAAGATGTAAATAAAAAGAGTTTA
Source organism: Viscum album (assembly GCA_963277665.1). Taxonomy (NCBI): domain Eukaryota; kingdom Viridiplantae; phylum Streptophyta; class Magnoliopsida; order Santalales; family Viscaceae; genus Viscum; species Viscum album. Next base: position 19,428,591 of record OY728120.1, on the reverse strand, counting down.
GGGGGTTGGAGAAACAAAATAAAACAAATGAACATGAGAGAATGAATTACCTTTAAAAGTGTAACTCCATTTGATTTGAGCCTAAAGGCTTCCTTTGAAAGGCTTCTGCCCAAAGGGAATCCTCTAGGTTGAGGAGAGGGATGTGGAGAGAGTAAATGGGCAGGGTTTGGCCGATCCAAAGGCATTAGGTGTGTGTGAAATGAGGTAGAGGTGGGGGCCTTTTATAAGAGGAGAGGAGGGGCACTTTTGGAAAGTAAAGAAATATTACTTTATTTGAAAATGTGTTTCGGTTTTAAAAGGTCCCACCTTGATATAATTCGTGGATAAGGTGACAAGGGCTCGAAATCCACTAATCCAATTGGTTTTGGACATGTTTAGTTCATAGATTTTACATTATCTTTCCATTTTATTTAAATCGTCAAATAATGATGTCATCGCTGCATCATTATTATGTCATAAATAATTTAAATAATATAATGTCTAAAAATTATAAAAAAATACTATGATGTATGAAATCTTCTTATCTTCCCAATGACTATTTATAATCAAAAATCTGATCTTTATAACCCCATGTAAAAATTGTTTTCGTAACACATATTATGTTTGTGTCATTTTTACTTTTACATTAAATAAAATGTTATTTATGTCATTTCCAAACAAAAGTGGATCCATGGGGTCCCCAAGTTGACACATGGCTTGTCATGGTCGGCCATGACACAAGAAATGAGGGGAGGACATGTTTCAAGCTCATCTTATTTTATTAAAGCATTATTTTTACCTTAAACTACACTAATTACCACTAATCGCGATTAAGAACTTAATAAGTTACTATTCACCAAAAATTATTATAATCTCATTGAACCACATTTTACTTCTTAATGACAACCATGTATGTCGGATTTTTGAAATTCAAAACACAATGATGGCAAAATTTCATTTAAACGGAAAATCAGTCTTTATAAGTACCACTTAGAGATTTCACTATTCATCAAAATTGATGTTTTTCAGAAAAATTCCAAAAACTCACCCTAAGATATATTTGATATTACGAATTCAAAAATGAAGTCAATTTTACAAAATTCAAAACATATATGTCAAAATAATTAATTTAATAATTAATTCCCGCTGTCAGAGCAAATAGCGTGTTTTTATGAAACAATAAGTATCAAAAGATTGACTATAGTTTAAGTCTGATTTCAAAGTGAAATTAATTCCAACAACCACTATTGGATTTAATGGTAAAAATATTTTATAATTTCACATTAAAACCAATTAAAAAGATAATCTAATCATATAAATAAATTATATTAAAAAGAGTTTTTGAATTAAAATACAACTTTTTACACTATTCATTAAAAAAATGAACTTTATCAGAAAGGTACCAAAAATTTACACAAAGTAAATTTTGATGTCCCGATTATAAAGAAGAGTTATATTTGGTCCAATATAATTTATAAGATCGATCAAAACTATATTTAATGACGGTTCGCCGTCAAAAGGAGATAAGTGGACCTTTCATGAAAATTAGAATATATAAGCCTAAAATTGAATTATTTTCGTATTTTAAGCCCTTATCCTTTTTTAGATAAATGTATAAACATTTAACAAACATATATAATCATATTTTAGTTATTTCTATTCATTCCCGCCAATACAACAGCTATGTGTTAACTACCATTTAAAATAATATTATTTTATTACTTGTGTGGAACGTATGTTTTCAAAGAAACTCATCGTTGCGTACCGAGTACGCTATCGAACGTAGAAACCCCTTTTAATTAAAATTAATATTTAACTTGTAAATATTATTAAATATGAAAATTCCTTATTCTTTAATTACCTGGGATGTTACATCCTTCCCCCCTTTTGGGAATTGCGTCCTCGCAATTTTATTCACTTATCCAAATAAGTGGGGGTATTTATCCCTCATAGCATTTTCAGATTCCCACGTTGCCTCTTCAATCACATGGTTTTTCCACAAAACCTTACCTGATGAATCACCTTATTCCGTAACACCTGCTCCCTATGGTCAAGAATCTGGACCGGTTGTTCCTCATAAGATAGGTTCTCTTGCAGATGAACTACCTCTAGACTCAAAACATGAGATGGATCTGGCATATGCTTTCTCAACATTGAAACATGAAAAACATTGTGTACCTAAGATAAACTTGGAGGTAATGCCACTCGGTATGCAACTGATCCAACTCTCTCCAGAATTTTGTATGGTCCAACGAACCTTGGACTCAACTTTCCTTTCTTACCAAATCTCATCACACTTTTCCAAGGAGAAACCTTGAGAAAAACTTGATCACCTACCTTGAAAGATAGATCCTTCCTCCGGTTATCCGCATAACTCTTCTGCCTACTCTGAGCTGTTCTCATGTGTTTCTGAATCAACTGAACTTTTTTTGCCATATCTTCTACCAATTCTGGTCCCATCAGCTTCCTTTCACCCACTTCATTCCAAAATGCTGGAGTTTGACACCGCTTCCCATATAATGCCTCAAATGGTGCCATCTTTCTACTGGAATGAAAACTGTTATTATAAGAAAACTCAACCAAAGAAAGATGCTGGTCCCAACTTCCCTGATAATCCATCGAACAAGCTCGTAGCATATCCTCCAAGGTCTGCATTGTTCGTTCTGACTGCCCATTTGATTGAGGATGCAAAGCTGTACTAAAATTTAATTCAGTACCCAACGACTTATGAAGGCCTTTCCAAAAGTTAGATGTGAACCTGGGATCATGATCAAATACAATGGAGAGAGGAACTCCATGTAACCTGACTATCACTTTAAGATACAAACGGGAAAGTTGATCTAGAGAGAAATTATCTCGTATAGAAAGGAAATGAGCATATTTGGTCAAGCGATCAACAATAACCCAGATTGCATTATTACCTCGAGATTTCCTCGGTAATCCCACAACAAAGTCCATGGATATGTTTTCCCATTTCCACTCTGGCACTGGTAAAGGCTGAAACATCCCTTTCGGTAACTGCTGCTCTGCTTTAACCTATTGACATGTCAAACACTTCACAGTAAAATCAGCAATGTCTCTTTTCATTCCATCCCACCAGTAATACTCCCGTAGATCTCTGTACATCTTAGTACTGCCAGGATGAACTGAAAACGGGGAACTATGAGCCTCACAAAACAACTCATTCTTCAACTGTGAATCACAAGGCACACATAACCTCTTCCCAAACTTCAAAACACAAACACAAACTTATCAAAGAACTCATGGAAAATTTTATTCATATGGTCCATGAATACTGCAGGTGCATTGGTTAACCCAAAAGGCATAACTACAAATTCATAATGGCCATATCTAGTATGGAACGCAGTCTTCGGAACATCTGCTTCATTTACTTTCAACTGATGGTACCCCGACCGCAAGTCAATCTTTGAAAAATACTGAGCTCCCTGGAGCTGATACCACTTCATTCGATGGCCCAACATCTGCTGAAGTTGTTGCAAAGGATTTTACCACCCCTTTCTGCTTGTAGTCTGGCTGCATTCCCCCAGTTGAGTTCTTCATTGGACACTCGTTTGCATAATGACCAATTTCATTACACTTAAAACATCTTATCGTTGGCTTTTCATTTCCTACTTGATCATCTTCCTTATAATTACGAGAAATATGACCCGACTTACCACACCGAAAGAACTTACCAGACTTGGATAAACATTCTCCAGGATTCATTTTACCACACTTCTCACAGGATGGATATCTGTTTTTCTTACCTCCTTGCTTCTTTGATGAATTCTTCCCCTTTGCCTGCCAACTAGACCTCTTATTCTGTTGTTTGTCATAGAACACCTGATCATCGGCAAACTCCATTTCCAGCTTCTCCGCACATCGAACAAGGTTTTCATAAATTTTGAACTCACGAGAAGCTAAAGACCTTCGATACATTGTCTTTAACCCGGAGTAAAAACGGTTTATTTTACTATCAAGATCTCGTATGATGTTTGGAGCATACCTTGCCAATCGAGTGAACCTTTCTTCATAGGCAGCCACTGAGTCTTCCTCTTGCCTCAATTCCAAGAATTGTTTTTCCATCCTAAGTCGAACAGCCTTAGGAAAATACTTCTCAGGAAACATACCTTTGAATTCATCCCAGTCATGAGCATCAATCTCACCGGCATCCCTGATATTTTTAACCACAGACCACCACTGATCTGCTTCACCCTCCAGACAGTAAATAGCATGACTAAACTTTTGATTGTATGAACACCCCATGACATAAAAAATCTTCTCTAGTGCTTTAATCCACCCTTCAGCTAGAACAGGGTCAGATGATCCTCTGAATGATGGGGGATGTTGCCTCATGAAATGTTCCACCACTGACATGTTCCTCCGCGGTTGATCTGGATGATCTCGTGCATGGATACCACCACCATTTATAGCCTGAGTCAACTGTGCCATCATTGCAACAAACTGTTCAGTTCCGATTCCGACCATCTCAGGTTGCTGATTTGGAAGGTTATCTTCCTCCAGATGTCGTCCCAACATAGTTGCTTTGTTTCCTCTGCGGAAAACCATTCTGAACATAGAAATATCTTAGGCGAAGCAACATGGGAATCCATAAATGCTATATCATTTCAATCATATTATAATTTAACACTTTTCTAACTCCTAAAGTTGTCTAAACCGACTTCTGATACCAACTATAAGGCCCCAACCTTAAACCTTACTTAATATTGAATTAAAAGAATAATTCATGTTGAGGATCTTTTCAGGTTTAGAGTTTTAGAGAATTAGAACATTACTATTACATCTCAAAAGATTACAAATCAGTCACATATACAAAGTTTCCATAATAAAAAAAACTCTTGAAAGAAACATGTCTAGTTCCATGTTTTATATAGCATGACATTCCCTTGATCCCATCCTTGACCTTATTCCACATTAAGTCCTGTGAAAAAAATTTCAAAAAAACTTGGGGTGAGCATAAAAAGCTCAGTATGGGATACACAATGAATGAAAACTGTTAGTTTTTCAAAATCAAGTAAACCATGTATACTCTATCAAAGTAATACCTTCACCTTCATGAAGTAGTAAAAACTCTTCACTGAATAATGTATCATTACTTACCTTTTGTAACCAACTTATTACCATAAAACCCATATAAATAACACATAACATATATAAAGGTAACTTGGGACATAAACATACTTAAGTGGAATAACCATACGGTCGACTTCCACACATATCACTTAATGGAATAGCCATACGGCCAATTTCCATACATACTTAATGTAATAGCCATACGGCCAACTTCCATACCCAATTCATTGGAGGTTATAACGTAACCCCCCTTCCTGGTATTCACGGAACCACCCGTCATATGGTTTATAACGTAACCACCCGTTAAAATGTCCAAGTACCAGTATAAAATCATAAAACATAAAACCAATATAAAAGAATGATAACATTTCCACATTTCAACCACAATATATCATAAATATATTGACATAATAGAATCCTTTTTCAAAACCATTTTCAATCCCAAAATACATAAAAGAGTATATGGTATTTATTTTATTCTAAAAACATTACGGCTTATTGAGAAAGCCAAAGACCAAATAATACTCGCGGTGGAGGAAAAGGTCTTTGTCGCCGCGTACGTTAAAAGAAACATTCCTTTTTGTCGTTTTGTAAAACGATTCGTAGAAAAAGATTCCTTTTGTATAGAAGTAAAAGTCAAAGGGGTTTATACACCGTATAAAAGAATGTTGTGTATAAAACGAAATATGCCTCAATGAAAGGAGATTGAGATGAAGTCCTTAAAAAGATCATTTTTAATATAAAATATATCTATTATGTGTATTCACTATAGGTACACATAAAGAAATTAAAAATACAAAGTATGACATAATAATATCATGACATAATTTGAAAGTAGGATATTAACCCAAAGAATGAAAGTTGGGTTAAGAAATTCCCTTAACTCGTGTCCGACTTGACTCGATCATTCTTTAACGTCCTGAATAATAAACATGAGTTAATTTATACTTTATTAAGAACCTTTTTAAAGTTCATTATTCTTTTTATATCACTTATTTCCATGTTATAAACATTATGTAACCATTTAAGTTAATAATGTTTGTTTTGTCAATATTTGGTTCTTAAGTCGAAAGTGGACTTCTTACAATTACATGTTGTTCATGTGGTCAAAGGTTCGTTATATCCAGAATGAAATTCCCGATTTGGATATGTATCATATATATCCAACATATAAATGTATTTATAATATTACATAATCATTTATAGGTAATAAATGAAATGCACCGTTCATGGAGACGGTAAGCCGTACGTACGCATTAACACTACATTAATTTCTTTGTCATATTAATGGAATTAAAAATAAATGAGAGGTATGTATATTTTAATTCCAGAATTATATTCATCATTTAGATATATCATTAATTATATATATCCATTATATACATGTACTTTTAATAGTATATTACATTTGAGGATAAGAAATGAAATGCACCGTTCATGGAGACGGCAAGTCGTACGTACGCATGAATACTACTTTCATTTCTATCTCATACTTTAATGGAAAGAAATAATAATGATATAGAGGTATATTATAATTCCAGTATAACATCATATATAATAACTTTAAATCCATCCTTTACACGTCCCACATATGGCATTAACGAATCACATCACTTTGAGGGGGCGGTAGTCCGCACTTCCTTAAATGAAGATATCGTGTTTACCCATAATGGAAACCATAAAGGTATGCCCAAAATGAAAAATACAGAAGCATAAGGAAAACATAAACATATTATATAGCATATATAAAAATAGTGACATCATAATTTCCACCTTTGAAGGTGTTAAATGAGTATTGAACAATCATCGTTTCGGGAGGCAGAATTTCGCCATCCACGGAAACCGTATGTTCTTTAACCATTTGATGTAGTTGTGTGAGAGAGTAGCTCAAATAAATCTTATAAAAACATCATAGTATATTGAAGATAATGTTGTTGTTACAAAATATGTAGATAAAAAAAGTTTAGGGGGTTGGAGAAACAAAATAAAACTAATGAACATGAGAGAATGAATTACCTTTAAAAGTGTAACTCCTTTTGATTTGAGCCTAAAGGCTTCCTCTGAAAGGATTATGCCCAAAGGGAATCCTCTAGGATGAGTAGAGGGATGTGGAGAGAGTAAATGGGCAGGGGTTGGCCGAGCCAAAGGCTTTAGGAGTGTGTGAAATGAGGTAGAGGTGGGGGCCTTTTATAAGAGGAGAGGAGAGGCACTTTTGGAACGTAAAGAAATATTACTTTATTTGAAAATGTTTTTCTGTTTTAAAAGGTCCCAAATTGATATAATTCGTGGATAAGGTGATAAGGGTTCGAAATACACTCATCCAAGTGGTTTTGGACATGTGTAGTTCATAGATTTTATATTATCTTTCCATTTTATTTAAATCATCAAATAATGATGTCATCGTTGCATCATTATTATGTCATAAATAATTTAATTTATTTAATGTCTAAAAATTATAAAAAAATACTATTATGTAGGAAATCTTTTTAGCTTTCCAATGACTATTTATAATCAAAAATATAATCTTTATAACCCCATGTAAAAATTGTTTTTGTAAAACATATTATGTTTGTGTCATTTTTACTTTTACATTAAATAAAAAGTTATTTATGTCATTTCCCAACAAAAGTGGATCCATGGGGTCCCCAAGTTGACCCATGGCTTGTCTTGGTCGGCCATGACACAACCAATGAGGGTAGGACATGTGTCAAACTCATCTTATTTTATTAAAGCATTATTTTTACCTTAAACTACACTAATTACCACTAATCGCGATTAAGAACTTAATAAGTTACTATTCAACAAAAAATTATTATAATCTCATTGAATCACATTTTACTTCTTAATGACAACCATGTATGTCAGATTTTTGAAATTCAAAACACAATGATGGAAAAATTTCATTTAAACGGAAAATCAGTCTTCATAAGTAACACTTAGTGATTTCACTATTCATCAAAAATTGATGTTTTTCAGAAAAATTCAAAAAATTCACCCTAAGCTATATTTGATATTACGAATTCAAAAATGAAGTCCAATTTAAAAAATTCAAAACATATAAGTCAAATTAATTAATTTAATAATTAATTCCCACTGTCAGAGCAAATAGCGTGTTTTTATGAAACAATAAGTATCAAAAGATTGACTATAGTTTAGTCTGATTTCAAAGTGAAATTAATTCCAACGACCACTATTTGATTTAATGGTAAAAATATTTTCTAATTTCACTTTAAAACCAATTCAAAAGATAATCTAATCAGATAAATAAATTAGATTAAAAAGTGGTTTTGAATTAAAATACATCATTTTACACTATTCATTAAAAAAATGAACTTTATCAGAAAGGTACCAAAAATTTACACAAAGTAAATTTTGATGTCCCGATTCTAAATAAGAGTTATATTTGGTCCAATTGAATTTATAAGATCGATCAAAACTATATTTAATGACGGTTCGCCGTCAAAAGGTGATAAGTGGACCTTTCGTGAAAATTAGAGTATATAAGCCTAAAATTGAATTATTTTCGTATTTTAAGCCTTTATCCTTTATTAGATAAATGTATAAGCATTTAACAAACATATATAATCATATTATAGTTATTTCTATTCATTACCTCCAATACAACGGCTATGTTTTAACTACCATTTAAAATAATATTATTTTATTACTTGTGTGCAACGTATGTTTTCAAATAAACTCATTGTTGCGTACCGAGTACTCTATCGAATGTAGAAACCCCTTTTAATTAAAATTAATATTTAATTCGTAAATATTAATAAATATAAAAATTCCTTATTCTTTAATTACATGGGATGTTACAGTCAATTCGATTTTCTATAGAAAAATAGAAACCTTCCATTACCCTCTTCTATCTTTCATCAAAATATATATGTTCAATTTTTCTTGACCCAGTAAATCCTAACCACTAGTTTGTTGATCACTTATTCTATTGTAAAAAATCCCCTTCGAATTTTTGTATAGAATCCTTGCTCTAATGGTTTTATACATAAACATGTTTAAAACAAAAATCCAGTTCATTCCCTATCATGCTTGTGAAAAGTACAGTAGTATACTTAATTTGCAACGCTTTATATATGTTTCCTCAAACCAAAAAAAGACGGAACTCAAAATAATTTTCTCACTCAATGAAAAAACTAAAATCTAATCCCCAACTCAAATAAATTCTCACAAAAACATCTCAATCCTTAAAAAATACTCATCAAAGCTTTCTTATAAATATATAAATTCATTAGAAAATATTATTTAGAAAAATTTTATCTAGAACATATCAGTCTAACAATCTACTCATCAATATGGTTCTCTTGACCAGATAATGAAAATAATCAATAGACTACTCACTCTGATTGAATGGTGTTTACATCTCATCCAATGAATTTTTCTCTATATCTTGAACAAAATTCAATTTGTAATACACCACAATGGTCCACCCGAAAATAATCATTCTAAAATTATAATCCTAAAATCAGGATTACCCAAAAAACAACATTTAAAACTGGAGACAGGATTTTATAGATTTTCATAAGAAAACTATGTCTGGTTATATGTGTCTGATTCTCCATCATCTAATCATAAGTCTTTACTATGTAAGTTGAATTTTTGTAATAGAAAAAATCCAAAACTTCCAGAAAACCTTAAACATCTAGAATCCTAAAAAATACATCATCACATTTGGTCCAAACATTTTTGGGATACCACTTGTTAATATTTAATTTTCTTGGAAAAAAATATTTTGTATCATGAAAAGAATAAGTATCTGATAGTAATTATTTTAACACCAATTGAAAGAAATAAAATATATTCATGTAACATATATCAAATTTTATTTTCATTTATAGTTTTATTTTGACAAATTTCATGTACCGAAAACACTATTACACACCAAATTCATCATTATACCCCAGGTTGTTTCATTTATGGATATCACACAATTTATTTTCACAATTCATACTAAAATTTATCAATATTTCAGATTTTTTTTCAACTCATAAATAAACATGATAACATATTTTATACATGATAGTAATTATGTCTAGGAGAACCACTAACTCGCCCAATTTCTTAATCTTTCTATCCAAAAGAGATCTATAATTCATCTCAATTTCATGTGTAGTTACGCACTCTAACACCATGTATTGTGTCTCCCATTTATTTTTTCACCTATTTACTCTATTAATATTTTTTTAATGAATATAAAAAGAGGGATTCCTTCCATTCTCCTCAAGTCAAGGAGGATGGTCAGTCAGTATAGACCACCATATTCCCTTAATCATTAATTTTGTAGTTTATTTTCAAATTTGACTTTGTTTTAATGGAATCTAAACTCTTCATTACTTTTTTTCTTGTTATATTCTTCATAAACCAAATAGAATGATTCTATTCCTTCGATATATTTATAACGATGTGTTTTTCTTATCATATTAGTATTCTTTTTCATAATCCAAACCAATAAGTTATTTAATTATCCATAAAAGTATTGTTAAATATTTAAACACCCACTTTTCCTTGGGACATTCATTTTACATTATCATTATAATAATTAGAAATATGGGACTATTTATCATGATTCTAAACAATTTTTAGGTGACACTAATAGTTTTTCAGTTTAAAAATAGATGTGTATCTTCACTTTACATAACTTTCATCATATTATTCCTTTTCAAATAATGATTAAAAAAATTTATTGAAGGAATATATTTTTTCAGTGTATGCATATTGAATTATTTAATTAATCACATTGAATATCTTATTAAATTTAATATTTTATTATGGATAATGTGATGCGAATTTCAAAAATGAAACTCATAAATTTTATACTATATTTTATGACTTAGTCTCTAAATTTTTTTCACCAAATTCATAAAATATAATGTACTCTAATGATTCAAAACAAAACATTGAAATGTATCCATGCATCCCACAATAATGGAATATGTTCCCATACATTGAGTTTTGACTCATCTAATTAACATTTCTTCTTATAGAATCATTCTTAGACCTGTTTCCAATATCTACTATAATTTACCTTTTCTTGTGATTCTCTATGGTTCTATTCTTCTTCTACCAAGGAGTTGTATCCTCATATCCAGTTATTGATTTTCCTAGGAAGGATATTATTTTGGAAATGAAAATATCTTCTTATTTTTCTCTTAAAAGGAATAAATGTTTTTAATCCTTTATCTTCTATCAGTGGATAAATAAAAAAAATTTAAGAATCATCAAGTTTTGTAATAACATTGGAATTACATTTCTCCATTTTATTCTTGGTTGAGATTAACTCTTCCTATATTTGTTGTATCTTTTTACCCATTAATATAGGCTAATCATTGTTTTCTTTCTTGATATCATTCCCACTCATCATATCATCCTGAATTAATGGGAGAGTTTTAAAACATATCACTTTTTTCATTTATTTTATAATTTATTTTATGAATATAAACATTTTGGAACACATTCTCTTATAATATTCTTTTCTTCTCTATACCCAATTTGGGTTTTTAATCAGAAAGAACATCTCTCTTAACATCCATATTCCAAATTTATATTATGTTTTCAGTATTCCTTTTTTGACTCAGAATCTTGTTATATCATCTTGGAAAATCAATCATCATATTCTATAGCCTATGAATCCTTATCTTCCATCAAATGTTTATCCACATCAATAAGTCTCTTGTTTTTTCATTTAAACTTGTTAATATTAATATTTAAAAGTATAATTTTGATGTCTTGAAATTTAATATATTATTTATGATTTAGATTCTCTCCATTTAACTTCTAATAATTATCTTCTAATATGTGGAAAAATTCATTTTTTTTAAATCCTATGGGACTTCCATATCCTCTTCAGCCCCAACATCACATGTCATATAAACATATTCCTTCATCCTTATGTAATTAATCAACAGATAAATAATTTAAAATATGAATTATTCATACATTATTTTTGAAATATATGGGTATACTTCATCAATATTTAAATATTTTCCAAAAATATTCCATAATATAGAATTCAACCTGACATGTTCTTCATCTTTCAAGTTATACAACTTTCCATAGAGACCATGAATATAAGAGTAGCATAAAACATAAAATATCAGACCAACCAGATCATGTCATAGAAGAAAACTCAAAATAGTAAATAAACACATATACTTTTACTAATTATTGGATCCTTAATGTGAATAGGTGATAGATACCCTAAGAGAGGGAGGGGTAAATCAGGGCATATATCTCATTCCCAAATAAAATTATTTTACTTTTCTCCCAAATGGAATAATGTAATATTGACCATTTAACATTAATTTTTTCATTTTCATTCTCTTTTATCTTCAATGTTGTTCTTGTTTCATGATAATCCTTTATCAAAAGTACACAAAAGTTCATTTTATCACAGCATAACAATTTATATAGTGCAAAAAATATACAAAATATATCCTATGGTTTAGAAATCAATAATTTGTCCATACACAAAATCCCTAAATATCACTATTTGTGTTTTTTTAGGCTCGGTCACTCCCACCAAGGCTCACTTCCCATATAATGATTTTTTGTTGATATATTATCTCCCTAGGATCACATACCTCATATGTACATCACATGCTTTCTAATTTTAAAATATCAATCAAGTTTGAATATAATGAAATAACAATTACCACCTATATATTATAGATTCACTAGAATGTTAATATAGGTGCCTTTTAATTACTCAATCCCCTTTATTTCCTACTTTAAATATCACCATGAGGAATATCTACATTCAATGAGAGGTCATGGAACAACCTTTATTCATTTTCTACAATAAACCTATATTTAGTCTTATTAACTACATTATAGTGATCTTTTATTATTTTATTGTTTAAAAACTTATTTAATCAATTCCATCTTATTTCCTTCTTTATTTGATTCACAGTATAAATTACTTTTCTTCTTGGAGATTGATATTTTTCAATATGCTCTATGTTATCTTTTTATCTTGGTCTCTAATCTTTCATAATATCATTATTTAGTTTAAAAAAATTATAGCCCTTAATATGGTGGTTCATGTTAATTCACTTCTATTTACTTATTGAGAACTCTGTAGGTGTACTACACTTTTAGTGTATCTATTTGGTTCCATTAAAACTAAGATAAGCCCCAAAAATCTAAATAATTAACTTCCATAGTTGAACTTCATATTAGTATAAAACTTCCCGACTATGGTGTGGTCACTTCATCCATGGTATAGTCATATTATTTTATGCTTTCAATGCGATGCAGCTGCTTCCTCTATATTGCAGAAAGGTGTCTCAATAAAACATGAGGAATTGAATTCTTCCCTATGTAATAGCTTCCCATTGACCAAATCCAATGAACTCTAACTTATTAACTTTCTCCTAACCCTCCCACGATCATAACATGGTTTCAAAAAACATCATTCAAAAAATAGACTAATTATAATGTAATCCATTCTCTATTGTGTGGGAACATTGTTTCGAAAACAGGAAGAGGTGACTGCGATATGCGTATGGTTTTCTCTGACAGTTGATTATGGTGGTCATTTCCTTAAAAATCATTATCATCAGGTTACCATCATCATTAATTAAGGAAACTACCAATTATTACCTCATCCAGAATTGGGTACAAACATTATTTCTGAAGGCTGGTGTTGGATTGGGGTTTCATACCCTATTATTCTTAGGGACTCACATTGGTCGATAGTATGGGAAGTCGGTCTCATCACACATTTATGAGAGGAATTTTTTGCCTACACTAGGATCTCTTATAGATTTATGATATGTTTGGGATACACTTCTTAGTCCTTATATGGGTCTGGTTACCCTAACGAAACAAGTATATGTTAAATCTCCATTTTTCAAATAATAAAGTGGGAATCCTATTATCAATTAAATCTATATATATATAAGGTTCTTCATCAATTTACCAATAATCAGTATCTTATTTATATGATGAATTTGTGCAACCTAAAAATTAGGAATTCTCTACCTTGTAGGGAGGTTGTAAATATTCCATGTAGGGGATTGATCCATTATAAGGCATCCAACGTATCCTAGTTATTACTGGAATCAAAAGCCACATAGTTCGTTAAGAACCATGATGTTTAACATCATGTGAAGAGGATATATGTGTGAGTAGTTTGGTGCCAAATTTTTGAGATCTTGTATTATTGAGATGACCTATATATCCTAGTTAAGGTAGGAATCAGTTTAGTCATAGTTTAGGCACTCCCTTTGGATTGGACCCAAGGTAGATGTTCTTATATAGGGGAGGTTTATATGATTCCATTCATTGGGGAGTACATGCTAGGATTTCCCTAAACGGCAGATATATATAATTCATATGTGATGTCTATTGTGATTCACTAAGACCATGTGATCTATGACCAGTATGACAAATAAGGTTTATCAAGTGACCAACCTCATTGCATATGGATGTAGGGATTATGCACTAGGAAACCTTTGGGGTACATAATATTGAGATTGGACCATAAAAAGGAATCATAAATATGTTGAATATTGATTTAATTAAATTCATCACAGTTGGTTTCATTCTCAATCCACATAGCTTTGGGGTACAGTGATCAGCCCCTAGGAAGGATTGGTCTTAATGGTTGAAATGTGAGAGATATGGTGGGTATTGCATTGAGGTGGATGCTTATTTTATCTTGGGATTGTACCTTAAAATGTTTTCTTATATATGATGGTTATAAAAGGAATAAAATCCCACAAATTTCTATGGGATTGGGTCTTACATATTTATATTTAGCCTACCATTCTAGAGGTTTGTGGCACATATGATTTGATTATTGAGATTTTATATGCCCATGTTAGCTATAATAGTTTTTAGAAATAGTGGATAGAAAATGATAATTTTCATTGACGAATGATGCAAGACTTGTGAAATGGGAATTCCCTTTGGGTTTTTTTAGTATGGAGTTCAGGACATAAGAAGGTTTCCTACATATACTAGTTTTGGAAGGAAACAAAGTTCTCATAGTTCACATGGTAGGGGCTTACACACTGATGTTACCCATATCATCATGTCTCAAAAAAATCATTCCCTTATCATAAATCCCTACACATTTATGGTGGCCTAATCATTGGGGCATACGAACCTATGTTTCCACTATCATTAGGGATTACACACTGACATTTACTTTATCATCAAGGGTTACACACTAATATTTCCCATTTCCTATAGCTTGTTAGACAGCCTAGTACATGTTTATTTTCTACTAGACATGCACTGATTTCCTACATGAAACATCAAATAATTTCTTCCTAACATATACCTGGAAAATCTAATGATCCAACTGGATTGTCCAAGGTACATTGCGTATCCTTGATGGAATTCATGAGGATTGTCACAAGACCACATTTGACTCATCTTAATTACATTGTAGGACCTTGAGGATTTGACTTGGAAGCCTTCGTATGACCATGAATGAAATTTATAGTGTATTCCATATGATTTGGATTATATATCAATGATTCATAAAAAGTGTTGGATGACAAATATAAAGGGTGTTTCAAGAGTCATTTTTACTTGACTCGGAGGGTGTCACATGTCTTGGATGACATGCCTAGTGGGCATCGCGAGATTTTTTAGGATTATCCAGAGGGCGTTGAGAGATCCATTTTACATGAATAGGTTCTACTGCAAGACTAAACTGATATGAGAAGGTGTCGTTATATAAGTCAATCTACATGTTTGAAGTACATTGTGGGACTAGAACATTGAACCTAGAGGGTTTTATGAGACTTGGGTGGCATGAATGAAGGGCACCATGTGACATTCTTCAACATTTCCATAAGACTTTGAGTCACCAAAATAGTATTCCAAAGATGTTCATGAGATCATTTTGACATTTCCTAGTTCTTATACATGTCTTGGATGGTTCACATGAACTGCATGGGGGTCAACAAATATGTTCTTCATCTTAGTCTTCCACCATTTATCTTTTTTTATCCATTGTAAAAAAAATCCTTTAACTGTATTGTGTGTTGGTTTATTTTATGTCTCCTGAGATGTAGAATAAGTACAAAATTTACCTCATATTTCATTCCATAATTCCTTCATGTGATCTACGAGTGATCACTTGAAGTGCATTATACAATGTGAATGTTCGCTCCTATTGTTTAGCAGTCCATTACCTTAAAGTAATCTCTTCTAGTCATGAGATCAACCTCTCTGAGAAATCTAATATAGCATCGGTTGGAGGTTCCAAGAGTTTGTGTGTCTTTATAGATCCAAAGATCCTTTCCATTTATGATGGGGTGGGGTATTTTTAGGCCTCTCCACCCCAGTTGTTCACTTCTCTGAATGGTGTATCTCACATGAATCCAGGATAGAGTCAGTGAAGGGCTATGGAACTACATTTCTTCCTGAGTCTCTATCATGTATTGTGCTGGTGGAGTTTCCTGATTTATAGTGTCAATGATACTACTTATTCAATTCCATATTAGTCATAATATTTCCTTTTATTAGGGCCTTTATTAATATTTGTTTCATGCCAATGGACATTCATAGTGTCATATCAGCATTTCCCCGGGACATCATCATATCAGGATAAATGTTATGAGGCCCTATTAAGACTTCAATCAACAATTCTAAAATGTTTCTGAAGATAAGGAAGACTTATCAGTGGCCCTTCATGTGATCACGCTGACCACTCAAGTGGTCTTGTTTGACCATTCCACTGATAGCCACAGCGTGCTGTATGATTTTTATGACATTGAGAGTTCTCAACACATTTATTTTTATTTTTTATATTAATTTTAAAATGGTTTGATATTTTGTGATTTTGTTTCAATGACATTGATGAAAATAATTCTTCCTCATTGTGGTGAATCCTGTGAACACAAAATTTTATTTGGGGATGTGCAAGAAATTCAATGAAACCCCCATCTGTTTTCACACAGAGAGCCATAAAGGGAGTTCAAGGTACCTTGAAGATGTCTAAGGAACTCCGCATTATTGGAATGGAAAGACTACAAACTTTCCAGTGATGAGGAAGATGTTTCACCAGGTCCCCATGTCATCATTTAGCTCTTAGGGGATGTGGAACTTTTTTTTAAATCTGGGAGAGTCTCTCAAATCCCACTTCACTAATATCCTATTCTTTATCTATTGATGGTTTTGGATATCACGAGTTGGATTGAATGTTGTCATGGGAAACAATTATCTCCATCAGTGAAGTGTAAAAAAATATTTTGACTAAAAGAGGCTCCCATTTTTAGATATTTTCCTCCTATTTTTGATGGATTTTTAGATGGTTTGTATGGCATCTACTGGTTAACAATCTACATTGCATGGGATATTTTATCTGGATGTCACCTCATGGACCCTTGTTTCCAAAATCTATCCCAAGAGTAGGAGGACATGTTGAGAGGGGCACTATGGGATCTACTAGTGGCTATGAATTGTACATGTTTCTTTCGTGTGTCCTTATGATTGTAACATGATCTCGAGTCACATAGTGGCTTCTGCGATCCAAAATCTTTAGTCACACTCTCTTTACTTTGATTGTGTGTGGGAAATAATAATCATATCTAGGTATTTCTCCCATTTTGTATTGGATGCTTCCCATTTGGTGGGCATCAACAAATGTCGCCCACCCCCCTCAGGGGCGATATCTTCAGGGACAAGGGCTAGGTCTCGAGGAATGTAAATGTGTGCCTATGTATTTGATCATATCACGAAAGAATTTATTGGGTGCCATTTTCTCTATTTGGAAATTCATGGTATTTGGAAAAATTCCCTATATATATGGGAGAAATGGGAGGTTGAATTTCACAATCTACTAATTAAGAAGAGTTCTTTATTTGTCGACTATGCGTGACCTTGTCACTAGATCATTATATAAGGCCAGATTGCAGAAAGTATTCAGATTCCATCGCATCAATCCTGTTTTGAGAGAAATACTTCTTAATAACTCTTGTTATCAGGATCTTATTATTCCCAATTACTTATCATACATCAGTAATTTCTTGAACTTCATTCATGAAGACTGATATTGTCTTGAGGGTTTCCCAAGATTCAATGCATGGATATATGACTAGTTCATTATCATGTGATTTTATGGACCATGTTAAGGTCACACAATCCTCAGTCTCAATGGTTCATGTGAATTAATGATTCCCCTCTAGATTTATGAAACCCATGAGACCTCCAGGGGCTTGGAAATTCATGACCCTTTGGGTGATTCACGGATTCTTTTTTGATTCGTGTGATTTGCATGATGCCATAACATTATGACTTTTTTTGAGTGGATTTTAGTTTATTGGTCTGAAATATAGTCCAAAATTTTATTTTTAGATTTCTTCCAATTCACGTTGATCATCTCCTTAACTATGTATGAATAAGGAGGAGAATATAGGGATACTTCTCTACAATTCTATGGTAGAGAGCGTCGATCCCACTTTTTCTCATTCTGTTAGGTTGACTAAATGAGTCTAATAACATTGATGGGACTAAAATTATTAGACTATCATTTATTAGACTTTTTACCATTTTATGGTTTTTTTCATTCTGATGATGCTTCCATACCTCCTCAAAATTCATTATTCCTACCTTCCCCCAAGATATGGAGGACTTAATACACATTCCAGACGAACATTTCCCAGGGGCTATTTTTTCTCCCAAGGTGACAATAAGGATGGACAAATACTGAAATTTATTCCTATAGACTTCAACATGAATGATCATGCACCTAATGAGAATGTCTATATTAATCTCTCCATAACTCAGAAATCTTCTTCCAATCAAAATATCGGGTGGGTTTTTAACTTGTATATTTGACCCAGAGGTAGTTATAACATGGAATGGATGTGGCCTTTCTGGTTACAATATAATGATTTCAAAATTTCAAATGTATTAAATATAATTAAAATATATTAGGACATTTGGATATTTTATACATCTACTTAAAATATCAAGGGTTTGATAAATGATCGGTTCAGTCATTGGATCCTGAACCAATAATTTTTTATCTTACACTTACTATGGTGGACATCACCCTTTGGGTTGTAGAGAAAATCTATGGTTCACCTATATCAAGTTGGATATATGACTAGTTCTTTCCACAAAAATATGATTGGGATAAAATGATGAGGAATCCTCCTCTAAGCCAAGAGCTGATCAAGATGGAAGAAAAGGCCCTCAATGAATGGATTCCCTCTAGGGGAACTATGGTGATGGTTGTGCTCTTCAGGCGCACTATGGTGATGGTAGTGCTCTTTAGGTGGAGGAAAATGCAGTTCTCACAGGGTTGAATCTATGAAAATAGAAGAATATTGTTTTATCTGAGGTGGAAATAGAATCAAGGATAATCCATGACTCCATGTTGGGAAGATGTACTACTCCCTGGACAATGCTTTACATTATTATAAAATACAAGCAGCTTTTCAACAACCAGTCTCGAATCACCCATACCTGGAGAGAGGGAAACAAAGTTTCGAACATCCTCGCCTCTCTTGCATCCTTGGGCTCCTCTGTCACATGTCTTCCCAATGTAATCTCCTTTAAGATAGAGGGGGTGAATCTCATCTAAGGGGATGCCCTTGGCCTGTACTATTTTAGACCCCCCTAATATGGGGTCCTTTGTTGTTGTCCCTTCCCTATGTTTTTGTACTCTTTCCCTTGATTAAATATATAATTTTTAGTAGTAGAAGGATTACCATGGATCATTAGATGCTTACTGGACCTTGGTCGAGGATGGAAAGTTCTAGGAATGGGGATGGATAGTAGTTATTGGAATTTATCAATTTTCCCACTAACTGAATTCATTTCAACATATTTTAGGTGGTACATTCTCCCAATGAATGTGAAATGTGGAGTAAGAGGATCCACGTTTTCAATAGTGACATCCCTGACAGGGAGAGCTTATAGGTAAAACTACACCTGTACTGGTCAAAACATTCCATCTTCTTCCCTATGTTTATAGGTGAAATCCCCTTATTGGGTTTTGGGAACCTTCAAAATATTAAGGGGTTGGATAGGAGGTCACATTGGATGTTATGAATATCTATACATTTGGGGAATCACTATTGTACACTTTATACCATACATATAATGTATCAATGGGGTAGTACCCATTCTACTAGAAGATTATTATTTTAGGGATTATGTGATCCAATAAAACTATTTCTCTTTTTGGTAGTTTGTTCTTGTACAGAAAGGTGACGTTATAGACAATGAGTCGGCAATTTTTTATGGACGATATTATGTGGTGTCACTTCATGAAGAAAATCATTCCACCCATATCGGTAGGAACACATCTAAGATTGGTAAACAATGTTCTAGTTTATCATCCAATTCTTGTGTGTCCAGTCAAAATCACTTTTCTATATTCATGTTGTAATAGAAGTGATTCTGATGGTATCATTCAAATTTTGGATGAATTTAACTATGGAGGATTCTAGTGCTAAAATCAACATTACTCTAAATAATGAAGTGATAATTTTTTCATATGAATATGATGAGATTTAGATTTTATCATATCACTATGGTATGTTTTCTAAATTGTTAAGTGATTCTTTCTAACCACCGATTACAAAACCCATTACAAGGATTGGGAAAAATTGGTTTCTAGAGGTCCATCAACCTTGGAATCACCTTATAATAAAATCAGACACTTACCACTACCAGAATAAGTATCTATTGAAAAAGTTATAGTGAATGTTTTTCTAGTAGGAGTGACTACACCAGATTTATTATTCCATATTGTGTCTCAATTATGAGAAAAGTGGAAGGTGAAAATCATATAGGATGAGCTCTAGGGTTTATTGTGTAACACATAAGTGTTTCTAGAATATTATTCCTCTATCACCATATATATAGGAATAATATTTCAAGAATTTAATGAATCTATGATGTCCTTTATCAACAACCATGATGTGTTTTTGGAGAGAATCAAAGATCTGATATTTTATTATCCACTAGTCCATCAACTGGGTCTCAGTGCCACACTTCAAATTTTTGTGGATGAAAAGGGTAATCCTTCCATAGAGTAAGTTGTATGACTAGAAATACTAATATTTTTTTAGGGTCATGGTGATTTTTAACGAGTATTAATACCCTTAACTGTTGATATTGTGGGAGTCGATTAAGGATATTTTGGATCCACCGTCTTTTGAATAAACTCCTCATGGAATGGCTGTGGAGATGAATTTGGAATTGACTACGGGACTGGTGATGAAGGGTCCCCAAGTTGAAAAACTCAGACGATGGTATAGATTTTCATTCCTAAAGAAATAGTTTCATCCTCAACACCCATTGCAGATCTTTACTTATAAATGTGGATTAAAAATAATAATTGATTTTCATTTTTGGCCCCCACACTTCGAGAATCAAAAAGTAAGTGTCTCATTTCACTCTTCTGTTTTCTTGGATTACATTTTAATGACATTCTAATCTATCAAAAAAACCCACCAGTACCAACCGATATTGTTTAGAAGAACATGTACCCACTCTTGCGGGTGTGGAAAAGCATCAGATTCTTTGAAAAAACTTTGATTTAATGAAAGTCCTTTCAAGATGTGGATATGTCGGAAGTGCCGACTCAATAAAGACCATTGCCTACTATAAATGTTTTAGTGATAATTCCATATGATCTCAGAAGACAAAACAAATTTCAAGGGGAAAAAGAAATAGGTATCTCTTTTTCTACTATGTTAGTCTTAAAATAAGAATGTTTTAAAGAAGGTGAACACTTCATCAATATTGGACACTTTATTTTGTTTTGTCATATCACCTGATAATATCCTAATTTCTCTTGAAGTCCTCATTGATGGTGTGTGAATCACATCATTAGGAATGGAACTACATGTGACACAAAGTCATTCATCATAAAAAGGTGTTTCATCATCCCATGAGAATGGGGTTGGGGTAGTGGATGTCGCCACTGACACGAAATATAATTTTATATTTCTAACCATGGTCAAATCTACCAATTACATAGTGATTTCATGTAACTCATTCTATTAAATAGAAACCCCCTTACCCATTGTTTCACTACCTTCACCTAGCTGTTTGGAGGCTTTGGTTCATAATCCCCAAGGGGATCATTTAACAAAAACAACCAATAAAGAGGGAAGTTCTCCCCTTACATCATCAAATACCATTATAAAAACAATTTACTTGAGTAACCTAGTACCATAATAAATATTCGTTCATTGAATGGAAATATGTGGAGGCCTAAGGTCTACATCCTTCTATTAGTCTATGAGAAGACACGTGTGGAGGGAGGTTTGAGCCCTAGTTTTGAATACCCCCATGGAGGAGATGAAGTATTGGTTAAGACACTTTCAGTTCATGATTCCCACCCTTGGTTATAAGGGTTTCAATTATTAATCCACTCAATCTCAGGTTTAGGGAATGGTCTCTCTACAAGTAAAGAATAGTGACCTTGATCTAAGTTTGGTAGCGGGTGATGATTCCACATAGATGAATAAGAACTAGGATGAGGTTGTGAAGTATTATTACCATCATGAAATAGAAGAAACCAACCACTAGGATACAGACAATACTAGGAAGGATGAAATTGGACATTTTCAGTTTGAGATCAATCAAATTGATTCTGAGTACATCCGTCTATGGGAAGAGTTATCTAAATTTTAATTTTCACTATTGATATAGGATAAGGTATGGTTTTAGTAGCAAGGACTTCATATTATGTTATGAAAGGCATGGGTTGAATGAAATTCCAGGGTGGAGGGATTGCAACAGGCAATGAATTTAGAAACTGAATGTAACTCCCTGACCCCTGTTACCCAGAGTCGGTGCATTATTTCATAACATTGGCATGATCACAAGAAAGATCAAGTCCTGAAAGACCGATTAGATTAGTATACTTGGAATAAATAGATACAATCATAAAGTTTACATTACATCATAAAATGAAAAGTAAAAAAATATAGACTCCATAGTCCACACTCTTATCCCCTCATACTATCCATGCAGGTCATTCATAATTTACTTCTTCACATCCTGGGAAAAATAAAACATAGAAAAGGGGTGATCTCAAATGCCCAGTAAGGATAACAATATCGTGGAAACTTTCATAAATGAGAATAAACATTTAAGGGAATGTATAACTAAAAAAAGCCTTTTAAACATGAACATCAACATACTATGGAAAAAATAAAATGAAATAATTCCATTTAATTATTCACATGGATATTCTACTAATCGAATAATCACATGTAATAACAATAACCACTTTCATAATGATGGAATGTATAATGCCAGACTATCATAACCACATAGCCAAGGCCTCTTTCCAAGACTACAAATAAGATTTTGCCAAGGCCTTGTGCCAAGACACCTGTTTGTCTCATGAGACCTACTAATTCATCAAGGAGCTATAGAGGGCTCCACCCGTCACATATTAAGTCCAATTCATTCCTATATGAAAAGGTTTAAACATAACATAAACATTCGTATTAAAACTAACATACGAAATGTAAATACTTCATCCATAAACCATGAATGGTATAAAAATAACACATCCACAATCAAACATATCACAAAACCTTTAATAAAATATATAAGTTTTGTATCATAATAAATCAACTTCAAATAAGCATAATCTCCATAAAATGATGTTGACATAGATGAAATCAAAACTCTTTTTAGAAAAATATCTCTTTCTATTTTGAAATCATTTAAGAGTGATATATTTATAAAATAAATAATTTTTGTTGAAAATATTATTATAATCTTGTAAGGGAAGCTTTGACGATTTAATAATTGTGGAAAATTGCCGCACCTGCCGTATATGTTAAGAAAACATTCTTACATTAATTCTGTCGAAAAGGTTAAAAAGGACCTTGTTTGGAAAATAACGGAAAGATTACTTTATAAAACACTTATTAAAGTAAAAAAGGGTATAAATGACTTTAAACCATATTATAGTAAATAGTAATAATGTTTTGAAATACATTTTTAAGAAACATGTATGTGGATGATAAAGAAGTCCCAGAAGATTATTACATATAAACAACCTCGGATAATGAAGTGATTGCAAAATAAACCCTTACCTTGTACTTTTCCTTGGTTGGGGGTAGGTTAACCTCCTTTATAATGGTGAAATAATTTTTACTAAATTATACAAGAATCGTATACATTAATATGATATCATATATGATCTTTTATCACTGATTTGTTAATAATGTATTAGTATTATCGTTGTTTCAGGTGTTAACTTACACATTTTCTTTTATATGTTTTGTTATGTAAGACATGTTTTTCATGGATAGGTGGTATATTAATCATATCCAGAATAATAGTAAGTACTTAGATACTATTATTAATAATCAAATGAGAATTAGACTTGAATTGATACGATGGAGAATGAATCTCATCGCATTCGTGGAGAGGGCAGTCCGTACGTACGCACGAGCGACAATATAATTCTTTTGATATTAAAATAATATATAATTGGATGTTATATAATATATACAGAATCATTATCTTGTTATATTTATTATTTAAATTAATTACACATCATTATTATACCCATCCAAATAATAATGTATTGAATAACAATTACACCCCGATTTGGAGACGGTAAGTCGTACGTACGCACGTATGGTGACATGTTATTAAAAGGGTGGATAGAATACTGAATATGGTTGTACCATATTTATAATAAAATCAAAATATATATAAGATACTGGAGGTATTATTTTAGAATGGTAATAACAAATAAAGAAGAAGTGGTAGAAGAAAGGAACTTGAAAAAGTGTGGTGAAATCATTTCCTCTTTTTCGAGTTCTTCCTTTTGATTTGATCAAAAGGGATCATTAGGATGGATTTATGACTAAAGTAAGGCCTCTAAGATGAATTGAGGGATTTTTAGAGAGTATTTGGGTAGATTTTGGCAAAGCCAAATTTCATTGATGGTGTTAATTAATGAGAAGTGGAAGTCCCATTTTATAAGATGGGTGAGTGACACCTTTGGAAAAGCTAGAAATATAATTTTATAATAAATTTATATTCGGTTTCTAATGTCTCAAAAGTGGACTATTTAGAGTTTAAGGTGGGGATGGATCGAAAACCACTCAACAAATATAATTTAGACAGGTTTGGATTATTATATTAACCTTATCTTTTAGTTTTAACTCTTAGTTAATTAGTTTGACACTTACCATATCACTTTGTATTTTTATATTATATAGTTAATAAACATACTATATACCTACAAGAGACCCCCAAGTGGACCATTAATGATTCAAATATCATGATATAAGTCTCCTGGAGGAACCATTGATTTTTAGGAATTGAATATCAATTAATAATATAATATTTGTTTTAAAAACTCTTTTATGTCAATTTTGAAACTATTTGGAAAATAGATTTTTGTGAAAATAATAACAGAATGATTACTTAGAAAAAAGTAAATTAAATCATTCCTAACATGTCATAGTAACCTATAAAATTATTGTAATTCATAAAAAGTCTCAAATTATATTTATTTTTTTTATTTATAATATCAATTATTTTATTTTTTCTCTATTATGGTAATTACTACATCATCATTGTTTCATAAATAAATTATATTAGTTAATGTCTAAAAATTAAAAATATAATATAATTATGTAGAAAATCTTTTTAGATTTCTAATTAATATTTATAATTGAATTTATCTTATGTGTAACCCTATATTAAAAATGTTTTAGTAAATAAACATTGATTTTAACTCTTTTAACTCTTCTTTGAATTAAATAATAATAAATGTACTATTCTAATCCAATTGGACTTAAATGATAATAATTTACTCCTAAGGTTGTTTATTGTCAAGATACACTTGTACAATAGAATTAGGACATTTTATAGGGTAATATTAATATCATTTTTACCCTTAATTACCCTATTTACTTTTAACAGTTGTAAATAAAAGTAAAAAGTTACTATTCACCAAAAATTATTTTCATCTCATTGGACCACATATTACTCCTTGATATTAAACGTTTCTCTCGGATTTTCGAAATTCCACTCACAGAGGCGGTAAAATTATGTTTTATGAAAAATTCAGTTTTTAACTACAACTTAGTGGCTTCACTATTCATCAAAAAATGATGTTTTTCAGAAAAATACCAAAAATTTACCCTATGAAAATATTGATTTTCCGAATTCAATAATGAATTATATTTTACCAAATTAAAAACATAGAAGTTTCATTTATTAATTTAAAATTAATTCCCATTATTAAAACAAAATGCGTGTTTTTAAGAAACAATACCTATCAAAAGATTAACACTTGTTTATGTCCGGTTAAATGTGAAATTATGTCCAATGACCAAAATTGGATTAAATGGTCAAAATATATTCTAAATATAATTTAAACCCACTCCAATTCATAATTTATCACTATTAATTATTTCGATAAAAAATATTAGTTTTTAATTAAAATTTAGTAATTTTCACTATTCATCAAAATATGAAAGTTATCCGAAAAGTACCAAAATTTCACCCTAGGCTAATTTTGATATTCTGAATCAAAAAATGAAGTTCATATTGAAAAATAAAATTTATAAAATTTCAAAAATTAGGTATTACTATTCATTACAATTACTTTGATTGGTCGTGGTGTGTGTTAGAACTCGAAGTTGCGTAGAACACACGCTACTGTATTATTCAAAAAGAAGCGTACCGTGGAAGCTCGGGGTGTTGCATTGAATATACTGATCAACTATGCTTATATGTGTCTTCCCTAGAGTAGATACATTCATAACTAATGAATTCATTCAATAACATGCTATGATGATAT
This sequence comes from Viscum album, assembly GCA_963277665.1. NCBI lineage: Eukaryota > Viridiplantae > Streptophyta > Magnoliopsida > Santalales > Viscaceae > Viscum > Viscum album. The sequence continues at coordinate 19,401,731 of OY728120.1, read as the reverse complement.
AATATTTTGTAAATATTTAATTGGCTAATAAATTCTTTGGAGAGTCTCTAATATATTGTGATTCCACTTGTGGTATGGTAATAGTGAACATGTTTTCTAAACATTTAGTTGGTTTTCTAGTTTCCCTTTTATTCATGATGTGGATAATTCATTATTGATCCAATATTATGTGAATCTCCAATGATACCCATACTTTTCATAATATCAAGTGAAATCGAATGTTTGGATCGCAATATTTAAATCATACTAGTTTACTTTTTGAGAAGTGATCATGAATTCCCCCTGCACGAAATTCTTTATTGATGCATATTTTCTCGTTATCATAAAAGCACCTATTTCCCAAAAGGATACTCTGGTGAAATATACTTCCCACATGAAGGGTGGTATATTTGTTTCATAGATGATAGGCTTGGTGAGCATATATTGATTTCATATAAGGCCATATGGTTATCCATACAAGCTCTTGTATGCTAAATAGCTAGCTTTCAATAATTTTGGGATTTTTCACAGAAAATATATCACATCAGTTTAGTGTCATTAATCTCAATACTATTATTTCATTAGTCTAGGGTATTTTATCTCATACTGGATTTCTCATTATTTTAGAGTTTTTTACTCAGACAAGAAATAACTTTATTTTAATGTCTTATATCTAGGACATTCTACCACTTTTGTATTGGGCCATTTTAGATTCGAAATGATATTTCTTTAGTTTTGGGTATTTAGATCGAGGATTCTATCATTTTAGTTTAGATTATTTTAAATGGGGAAATCTATTAATACAGTTTAGGTTATATTAGAGTAGGCCTTTTATGGCTGTAGTTTAGGGTATTTTTTAGATTGTACATGATATTTCATAAATTTAGGTTCTTTTTTAGCTCAGACTTGATATTGCATCAGTTTAGTTTCATTAACTTAGAGCTTCTATCATTGTATTTTTTCATGGATTTTAGCTCAGACAATCTATTGTTTTAGTTCCGGGTCTTTTTATCATAGACCTCATATTTCATTAGTTTATGGTCTTTTAGATCAAAATTTTTATTATTATTTTTTAGGGTCTTTTAGCTCAGACAATCTATTACATTAGATTATGTTATTTTATCCAAAAAAATCGATGAACATGGACTATAGTTTATACATTCCATGAGTGTCCCAAAAACCTTTGGAGTGTTGAGATCTACAATGGTGTTTTTAGGTCTAGCAAGAATTAGAAACCTCTTTTTGGAAAGTGACACATTTGGTTGATGGTCATAGGTTCATATACATGTTCCATAGACATATAATAAAAGATATGTAAGGGGTATCATGAAGCTAGGAATCATTTATATGGGTCATGGAAGATTTATGGATGTTATATTGGTTTAGGGGAGGGATATTACGGATTCTTGGTCTTCCTAGATTGATGGTATATGGGTTTTGTAATCCACAACCCAAAACTTTGATTCATGAATATGATATGGGGAAGACATGATGGGTATTTCCCATGACACCTTGAGATGTCAGGTTTCAGTATAGTGTTTTTTGGCTCCCACGGTTTGAATCTCCTTTCAGGAAAGAAGTCGATTCCTTCAATTGGTGGGAATGGACCATATGAGTCAGTATCATGTTAATTAAAAATATAATATCCACCACTTTCAATGTATCATGAATTATTTATGAATACTCAATCATCCAAATAATGATGTTAGATATGGATGAAAGCTATACAGGAAGGGTTTTGGAATCCTATTGAGGTTAAATCATGAATCATGAAGATTTATCCCCACATCATGTGGTTTCCAATCATGAGGTGTATCCCATAAAATGTTCATGAATGGAGTTTTACATTCCATCCTTGAGAAAGGTCACAAAAAATGGTTATGAAGTGTATTGGATGATGAATCCACTCAGATATCATTGTATAGGAATTATTAGGCATGGTCTAAAGTGCTCAGATCATAAGGACTGTATGTGATAGTCATAATAGGGGTAGTATAGCCACACTAAGATGTCGGGTGCTAACATAGAGATGTCAGGGCTCACAAGGATTAGAATATCGTTTTTAAGTGTGACATAATTGGTTGATGACTATAGGAACATATGCAGGAGCCACAAGTATTCATGCATAGTCCGGAATATGGAGTCTTGAAGCTGGATATATTTTCCAGGGTCCATAGAAGGTTTACAGTGATCTGAGAAACCCCACATTATGATGTTAGATTTGCAAGAAAGGTAATATCCAAGAAGGTTTTTATCACCCTATAATATGTGCCTCCACATAACGAACATATTCTCATAGTAAGTAAATGTGAAAAATCATTAATTTAACATTTTCCTGAACTTGATGGTGCAACGAGCAAAGCCTAGATTTTAGTAGTGGAACAATGTGGGCCTTATGAGAATTGTGCCTTATTTATTTGTGTCATATGATTTTACTAAACACTCAATATTAAAATATTAGTGATATAATACTTTAATTGTACATAGGCCACCCTTCATGGGATTTCAACCTAACATGTTTTTTGTTTTTTTTCCTCTTACAGTTTATGTTCTTGGGATCTAGCCCATTAGATACTGGAAAATATGGTCATAAAAATTTGTTTAATGTGTTGGTAATCTGAGGTCCAGATGCACACAGACCTATATAGGGGATGATACACAAGAGCCTAATTAGAATACCCAGTGCCAAGGGTGCTCGATCATCCTTCTGAGAATAAGATAAAAATATTGTAAATCATAGATCGAGGCTCTCATTTTATGAGTAATGGTATGGGAAAATCATAATAGGATAAGCTTAGATCTCATTGAGTTGTTGAGCTCAACATCGGTGATGTTAGAGCTGACATTAATTAGAATTCCCATTTTGTAGACTGATGAGTTTGGATGATGAACAAATGTGCTTATGCAGGAGCCATAGGAATACTGGTATAGTTCTGAAATGGTTCCCTCGAATATGGATATCATTTCTATGGGCCATGGAAGATTTTTGGAAACATGAGGAACTTGAGACATGAATTATGGCTTATGGATTGAATTTCCTTAAATGATGGTGAAAGCACCTCATACTCTAGTTGATTAGGTTAATGATGTTTTGGTCCATTGATATGGAATGATCTTGGGAGGTGGCCTCGAGGTAGTTTAATGTCATATTGTAAGGAAATACACTCTGCATTTGGTTTTCATGTAGTAAGGACATGTTCCATGCAATTTAATTTCAAAGGATAAGTACATTTGAAGTGTTGTTTAATGACATGCAGTAAGGACGTCCACCAAGAAGTTGGATGTCATACAGTTAGGACAAGGGAAGCTACATGACAAATTTCATAAGGAATAATACATTTGAAAGAAGGCATATCTGGATCTGACTCGTATGTAGGTGAAGTGAGCTTGCATGATCAAATTGTTATGCAATTTGGGTGTATTTATTTTATTGGCTATTGTAGTAGAGCCGGAGTTTTGAGAACCAAACATCACAATGTATAATATAATATAATAAATCAGTACAAATAATGTTCTTTAGAGAATGTGTATTTTGACTTCATGTGGTAAGGATTTGGGATCACAAACATCAAATGGAAATTTTGTAGTATGGCTCATGAATAACATTTTAAGACTCTCTATGTATCCCATAGATATGGGAAAAAACCACACATTTTTTTTAGAAAATATACATGCACTGTTCTAATCTGTATGTAGAGAGGAGGGAATTTTTATATTTGATTATTGTGATTCTACCTAGATTAGTAAATTCATGTGTTTTCAAGTATCATTTAAGGACATCAATCAATACCAACTGAGTTCTTTCAAGGGAAACTATCTATAGAGGTTTCACACATACATGGAGGTGGGAATTGTTTCTGTTGAATGATATATTTGGGCCCATGATTAATGATCCATGCATCCCTTTTTATTCTATGATGATTGGAATCAAGCCACATGTAGTTCTTGAGGAACTGTGTTTCTTAACACCATGTTGTAAGGACATAGATGAACTCATATGAAAAGAGGTATAGTGGCTAGATGTAAGGATTGAACGTGGGTTTCACTACATATCATGTTATTATAGGAATCAAGTCATAGTTAGTTCTTAAATGATGGTGGGTTAAGATACCAAAACCAACAAAAATTTGTTCTCTAAAGAATGGTCCACATGGATGTGCAGTTTTACGTCTTCCTATGGACATCAACTATACATTTTAATGTCATGTGTCAAGGAATTATGGAATGTATTTTGTTGTCATGTATTCAATACCATGATAAGCTTATCATGTGTATTCATTAGTTATATTTTCATGGAATAACTATTCAAATTTTCTAATCACACATGATCTATGATCATTGTCAGAAATAAGGAATGGTATAGGTTTCAACTACCACATGAGAGAAATTGAGGAATGTATTTGGGAATTTTCATTATGTGGGGGATGGACCAAGATATTGGGTAGAGTAATCCCAATATATCTCATTTAAAATGATAATCATGTCATATGTAGTTCTGTAGGAACTGTGAAGTTCGACATTATACAGAAATGACATTTATCGTTCTATTTTTATGTATTGCAGTAAGGACATGGGTGACTCAATATGAAAGATAAGGAATGTTTCATCTAATCCCAAGAATCATGTCATAGGTTTCACTATGAATCTTATTATTAAAGGATTGAGTCCACACATAATTATTAAATTAACCTACAATTTAATGTCATGCGGTAAGTACATTAGGTCACCCAATGTGAAAAGGATGTAACAGTTTAGATCTGTGATGGTTTATATAATATGGTATGGATATCTCCTATTGAGTTTAATGCCATGTTGTACGGAAAAATATATATTTTATATCTTCATGTAGTTATTATGTAGAGTACAAAGTAGTTTGAATACATTCACTTACGACTTGATGTGCTACGCAGTTTATTATCATGATATTCTGACGACTTCTTCTTGTTTAAAGTCTTGTGGTCAAGATATAGAGGTAGGGATTATTATTATCTAGATTCTCTAAATGAAAAATTATATTCAATGTATTTGTTGAGAAATCTCACAATACTGGGGGTGTAACATGATCCCTATCCAGGTTTTCCAATGATTATGCTCTACTATGATCGATGTTCTGTTTGATGTAATGACCTTCCCATTTGGGTGTGAGCTTTGGAGTCATCTTCCCTTGTATCATTGGGGTACTGAGATTCAATACCAGTTATCATTAGAGGAATGAGTTGAAAGTAACCTTTTTATTGAAGCTCCACAAGATCCAATTATGATGAACCTCAAGGTTGTGTGATATAGGAAACATGTTATATTCAAGCTGATCAAATTCTTATATCATCTTCTATGATTTCTCATCTTCTATGTGCTATACAAAAATGGATATTTAGATTGAATTCTAGTGGACATATATATGTAACACTTCCTCATTCTCATTCACCAATTAGTCTAGCATAAATTTTGTTGTAGTATGCATGGCGGTATGGTAGGACCAGAAAGCATGGACTAGTTTTTTTGCCCAAGACATCTTATCCTTGTTCACTATCTTATATATTATATTCAAGATATTATTATTAATGGTCCCATTCATCTATTTTATTCTTCATGAGAGTGAGATGAGTGACTATACATGATATTTTACAATTTTAATAGTTTATTCAACTACACAGAATAGATGTTGGTGCCATTGTCTATTAATATTGTATATAGGGCCCTAAACGGGGTAATTATATATGAATGTATGATGTTGTTGATATTCTTTTTCCCAAATTACTTCAGGGTTATTTTCTCATAAAATTTGGAGAATAATTTAGTAGGAATTTGGATGTAATTTAACTGCATGGTTGTGGATGAGGGATATGACCCCACAACATCTATTCCACAAACAGAAAATGTCCAATAATATATTGAGGTATGTAGCAATTCAGGGTGATGATGGATGATGTTTTCATGAACATGGAATATATAAAATTTCTTGGTTAATTCAACATTGTCTTGTATCATGGTCTTCTAATAATATTTGAACCTATTAATTTTTTGGGAGAGGCTTTTCCCATTTTGATGGGAAATCCAAGAGCCCATGTGGACTTCATCTATGACAGAAAAAAATATCTCCTTCTACAATTAATTGGAGAAAAATTCTATCAAATACATGCTTGTATAGGGATTTCTACTCTCTTGGAAAATATTTTAGGGTGAAATTCACTGCCTGACGTCAAATCTATTCCCTTCCATCTTGGTCTATTAGGAGAGTACCATTTTTTCAGATAATTGATTATGGGATTCATCCATCAAAGGGTGTTCATTGTTTCATCACACTCTAGGGAGGTGTTAACCTCATTTATCTCCATTATATCACAAATGATGATCAATGAGACCATTCTTCTTTGTGTGATATGGATGATTTCTTCTTCTTGATGAGGACTCACCTGGAAAATCGCTACATTGGACAATGTGTCGGTGTGAGCATTCAGATATCATGGAATACTATTAAATGTTGGCTCAAAAGGGAACTCTGAAATCAACCCACTATCATAGCCATTGAGAGGGTCCAGTTCTTACTTTTTATGGAATATTCATCATTGGACTAATTTATCACTAGCTCTGAGTCCCCTTTAATAATAAAATAGTCTATTTGAAACTATATGGATATTTCCAACCAAGTGATTAGGGATTGGTACTGTACATCATTATTCATGAAGCCTTCAAATAGTGATAAACAGTAGGGAAAAACTGCTTTATCAGGGGAGACGAATACAACCCCAAATCTAACCCTATTTAGCATTATGATTTCATCATTTTTTTAGAATACTTAGGGATCCACCATCAAAATAAATATCCAATGTTTGGGGAGTGTCATAGGGAAAATAATACCTCCACATCTAGAAGCTGAGTGTCCATCGATGTATTTTTGAGGGTAGGATGTTATGTAAGGAAATAGCGAGGGAATGCCCTTTCACAGACTTATGTGATACAAAATTAATTTCATATTGCTGTAGAACGACCACTAATATGGCCAATAACCTCCTTAAAATAGTGTTGATAAGGGTTTACTTGAGAGGTTCAATGTGACAGACTATATTCACTTTTTGGTGTTTGCATGTAATGTCATATCTTTTACATGAAAAATATGAGTGCAAGGCAGTTCTTCTCGATATCGAAGTATCAGGTCATAGAACCCAGCATAGTTTGGAAGAGGTTGTAGAGACTATTATCACTCCCCAAATCATTCTTCTATGTGAGGAGGCACCAAACTAGAATTCCATCGAATCAAAATATAAGATGAGTGGTCTCCATCCCATAGGATGCATCGGGACCAGTAGGTGCATGATATACTGCTTGACACTTTTGAAGTGTTCTTACAAATAATTTTCTTCATCATTATCCTTGTTAAGGTAAAATCTTTATCGACCAAGTTTTTAATGAATTACCAAATTTAGGTGAGATTTCCTTGGATCCCCTTAAGTTCTTTAATATTTATGGGATATGTAATTACTAGAATAGAACTAGTCTTCTCTGGGTTGACCTAGAGGTCATGGTGGTGTCCCACAAACCCATGTAACATCTTTATTGTAACCCTAAAAGTTCATTTCAGTAGATTCATCTTTAGACTGTGCTTTCAAAAAAATGTAAACACTATTCTGGGTTTTGTGATGTGATCATTTTTTTTAGATGTTATGTAATGATATAATCTTGGCATACTTGTAAATTAAATTACTCTGGAAGAATACTTAATACATTTTACAAATAGAAACCCAATGACCATATAAGTTTAGTGTCTTTGAAAATTTGGAAACATAAACAATTGGTTCCTAACACATTTACATCATCTCATGATTTTTAGTCAAAACTGGAAACCCTTTTTGACACATCTCAATAAATAACCTTCTTTGTAGAGACCCGAAGCATGACGTACATGGACATTACATTACATTTGAGGAATACTTAGTACATAACAAAAAAACACACACACAAGGATCGTAATAGTTTAGTGTCTTTGGAAACTCGAAATATAATCTTCTAATCAGGGTGAAAGATCTTCAAAATCTCCCATAAAGATCTTCTTTTTTTTACCTAAAACCTTTCTTTATATCCTGGGGAAAAGAAAACATAAAAGTGTGAGCTCAAATGCTCCGTAAAGGTAAACAAAAGAAATATCAATCACATCATATACATAACCACATAACTTTTGGAAATCTTAACCTGCAAAAGAGATCATAATTTCATAACATGGGGTAAATCATGGCAGTGAAATGTAATCACAATAATCATAACTTAAAACATTAAACTTTGTGGCATTCACACATAATCATAGAGAATCATTTCTTGTTAGTCAAGACTCATTGCCAAGACTATCTTAGTGGACAAAGTCCCTTCCTGAATCGAGTAACCCTCGTTTCAGTCCTGTTTCACTGAACTGGTATAACCTACCGTTCCAGCCCTGTCTATCTCATGAGATATAAAATATTTACCCAATGCATTTGTGGGAGATATAGGTCCCACCAATCTTATAATGAATCCTTTCTTATGTGTGCCACATAATCATAAATCATACATCATCGCATAACCCATGTAATAAAAATGGGATTCTTAAACAACATGACATCATAAAACAATTCATATAAGATAAAGGAATTCATAAAAATGTTTCCATCACAACATAATCAAATCCATTTAATAATCGGGATAAAAACATAACCCTTTTGTTATCTTAGATGGAAAATAATTTTGATAAAATACTTTAACTTCATTCTTGAGGAAAATATCCTTTCTACTTCAAAACACTTTTCCTTTCTTAACATGTCATACAATTTTAAACTAAAAGAAGTTGATTAAAAATAAACTTGAATACTTATAAAGGAAGCTTCTTGGAAATAATTTTTTAGAAATCCATTCATGCCGTATAAGTTAAAAAAAACATTCTTCGTACTTTTGTCGGAAAAGTCAAAAAGCACCTCGTATGAAAAATGTCAAAAGATTCCTTTCATATTTTTTACTAAAAACTCACCGAAGGGTAAAATTGGATTTAAAAAATCGTAGTTGGATGGAAATAATATGACATATTGAGGAAACATGTATGTGGATGATAAAATACGCCCCAGTAATTACCAAAGTAAAAACAATCTCGGATAAAAGTGAGATTGTGATATTTCCCTTACCTTAGGTCCGATTTGCTTCGTATGTGTCCGAACCTCCTGTATAATGATTTAAATAATTTCATTGAATTATTACAGAATCATATTCATTGTTATGATATCATATATGGTTCACTTATGACATTATATTACCCGTTCTTTTGTAAATTCCATGTTAAAGAAGCGTTTTGGGTAAAATCGTTTCATTTATCGTAGGTATTTTGACTTGTTGTTCTTGACATTATTATTACTTATATCATGATTTACTTACTTCCAGAATATAAAATATGATTTATATATCATATATATTCAGTATATATATATATAATAGATAGATAAATGAAATGAAAAACACCGTTCATGGAGACGGTAGTCCGTACGTACGCATGAACATTGTTTTCCTTTCCATATTGTCTTGAATGGAAGTAAGTAGATGACATACATATATATATACATAAATCCAGTAGATTTATAATGTCATATATTTCATTATTATTTCTTATATATACTTTATAATCATTCTTAAATGGTTAACATGGAGAATGAATCTCATCACGTCGTGGAGACGGTAGTCCGTACGTACGCACGAGCGATGATATCATTTCCATAAATATTAAATTGTATTGGAGTGGATTATACAATATATCAGAATCAATATGATGTTTTAAAAACTATGTATAGTTATTCTTTACACCATTATACCCATCCATGTAAGGTGGTGGTGGAAAATAGATTACACCACGGCGTGGAGACGGTATTCCGTACGTACGCACGCGCGGTGATTTCTTTTTCCGTAGGATGGATAGATGGTGAAATAGGGTTGTTTCATAGCATATGAGTGATACTGATGTTATTACTTCATAATGAAACAACCTAAGAAGAAGAAGTGGAAGAAGAAATAAAGATGAAAGAATTGGTAACGGTAATTACCTCTTCTTTGAAGCGCCTCTTTGAGACCTCCACTTAGGGCACTAAAATTGGTCTTTGAGGACGACCAGAACCTCTAGGATGTTTCTAGGGAAGTGGAGAAGAGATTTTCGCAGGGGTTGGCCGAGCTTGAGTGCACAAATTGGTGTGAGGAGGAGGGGGAGGAGGTGTCCTTTTATAAGGTAGGAGAGGGGCACCGTAGGAATATCTCAAAATATTTATTTTATATTAAAGTCAAAATCGGTTTATAATGGTTCCAAAGGGTCTTATTTCGAAGCTAATGTGGGGATGGGTCGAAATCCTATCAACCAATAGGATTTAGACATGTTTAGGGTATTATTTTAACCTTATCAATTAGATTTAACTCTAAGTTAAATAATTTAACTTTTGCCGTGTCTTTTTGTTTTCTTTCACTATATGGTTAATACACTTACTATAACATTATAAAAGAACCCCAAATTGTTTATTATTAATATATATATCCTTATCTAAGTCATTTGGCCGAACCTTAGATTTTTAGGAATATAATAACAGTTAATAATATAATATTTGATTTAAAAACTATTTTGTGTCAATTTTGACACTATTTGATATATGATTTTTGTGAAAGTCATAACAGAATTATATGTTCAAACCAAGTTGATTAAAGCAACACTAATATATCATAGTAACCTAGAAAATTAGTGGAATTCATAAAAAGTCTCAAATTACATTTATTTTGGTCTTTATAACATCAATTATGTCAATATTTCATTAATAAGATAATTACAGCATCATCATTGTGTCATAAATAAATTAAATTATTTAATGTCTAAAAATTACAAATAAAATACCATTATGTGGAAAATATTTTTGTCTTTATAATTAATATTTATAGTCGAATTTATCTTATGTATAACCCCATATTAAAAATGTTTTAGTAAATAAACTTTGATTTTAACTCTTTTAAATCTTCTTTGAATTAAATAATAATAATTGTCCTAATCTAATCCAAGTGGGCCTAAATGATAATATTTTACACTTAAGGTTGTTTTTGGTCGAGATACACTTGTACAATAGAATTAGGACATGTGTTAGGGTAATATTAATATCATTTTTACCCTTAATTACACTATTTACTTTTAACCGTGTTAAATAGAAGTAAAAAGTTACTATTCACCAAAAATTATTTTCATCTCATTGAACCACATTTTACTTACTGACATCAACCGTGTCTCTCGGATTTTTGAAATTCCATTCACAGAAGAGGTAAAATTATGTTTTATGAAAAATTCAGTTTTTTTTAACTACCACTTAGTAGTTTCACTATTCATCAAAAATTGATGTTTTTCAGAACAATGCCAAAATTTCATCCTAAGCTATATTTCATATTCCAATTTCAAAAATGAAGTCTATTTTACCAAATTCATAACATAGAAGTTGCATTAATAAATTTTATAACTAAATCCCGCTGTTAAAACAAATAGCGTGTTTTTAAGAAACAATATCTATCAAAAGATTGACACTTGTTTATGTCTGGTTTAAATGTGAAATTACATCCAATGACCAACATTGTATTAAATTGTAAAAATATATTCTAAATATACTTTAAAACAACTCAAATTAATGATTTACCACTATTAATTATTTCTATTAAAAAAGTTGTTTTTAATTATAATTTAGTAATTTTCACTATTCATCAGAAAATGAAAGTTATCCGAAAATTACCAAAATATCACCTTAGGCTAAATTCGATACTAAAAATCCAAAAATAAAGTCCATTTTGAGAGATAAAATTTCTAAAAATTTAAAAGGTGGTTATTACTATTCATAACGGCTAGTTATAATAATATTTTAATAGCATATCGTTGTTTAGTGAAACTCGGTATTGCGTACTACACACGCTATCGAGGAAGGTCGTGATTGCGTGTAATGCAAGGCAAGTCAAGGATGCGTGTTGTGCAAGATCCTTTTGGTGTAGCGTACAACACAAGACATTAATAAAATTAAAAAGAATATTTTTCATAAAATCTCGGCCTGTTACATTCTACCCCCCTTAAAATGAATTTCGCCCTCGAAATTCGTCGGGGTTATAATAAATGGTTTACAGTTCGAAAGTTTATTTAATAGAAACCCACATCGTAAAAAGGAATATCAAAACCAATCTTTAAAAACAAAAGTATGAAACGTAACGGTTACCCAAATTAACTAATCACTGGGTTTCTACATAGGTGAAAATATGGATATGGAAGAGAAATATAACCATCATGTTCTGATGGAGAGTGGTAGAGAACATGGCTATAGAAAATCCAGTAATCACAAATCCATAAATTTGTGACGATCTAAGGTACCATCTGATTCATCAGGTATAAGATCACTAGGACAACATTTTTGGTTTTCAAGATCATTTCCCTAAAGTTGAAATTTTGAATTAGAATAAATACTTTCATTATTTTGGTACAATCTCACTGTTGTTCATGTCTTGAACAATTTCCACTTCATCTCTTAAATAAATGGAGTTGAATTTGTTATTCGTGAAGTGTTAGCAGATCATGTGATAGAATGACGGGTCATTCCATCTGTCTCAAACAAAAGGTTAGCAAAAATTATATACATAAGTCGATCTATAGTGAGATTAATCATATATGGTTCCTAAAATGGACTTTATACTTCATATATCATATTGCTTAATATAATAAAACTAGTTTCTAATAAATAGGGACTTCCTGTAGGCCAGTGGTAGGCGATAAAGGCCAGTCGCACTTCGGTTGTGGGTTCGATTCCCACAGCCTTTTCCGAAGCGATGGGCTGTCGCCCGTCCTGCAGGTTGTCCTTTTTCTAAAACTTTATTACTATAACATCCCATCAATAATATCGAAAATATTCTATCCATAAACAATACTAACTTATGTCCAACATAATCCATTCTAATCTTTAGTCTTATCCATAATACTACAGTCCACTCTCATAATATAGTGAAAACGATTACCAGAGATTTAATACTGTCGTTAATCCCCATATATCATAAGATATGTCTTGTTGGTCACATTCCAAACATTCAAAGGCCTTAATCATGTATTCTTTTGAATACCCATTGAACCTTACTGAAAACATGAATGCAGTTAAAAGTTAACTCTTTCCACATACCAAAATCCAAAAATTCTATATACTCAAACCATGATATAACCTTCTCCTTATATCAGTCATGATCTCATGAATACAATCAAACACCTCATTATCTTATTATTCCTTCATTATGCGCATATCATCTAAATTCCAAAAATATCTGAATAACCATTCATGGATAGTGGTACCATTAATCATACACTTTCATAACTCATGGAAAGACAACAGTGTAACAATCCTTAGATGTCTCTTTATTCCATAGTACCATGAGATTTCTTATAAAACATTACACATGATAAACATGTAATCATTCCACTACATTCTTAAACCATTGACCGAGCATCAACAATTCATTCATCTCACATATCATTTGTAGTCTCTTCATCATCATCAACATAAATACTTCCCATACGACCATACTGATTATCTTCATGAGACTTTCCCTTAGGGCATTGGTTTGCATAATGCCCGTACATTCCACATTTAAAACATTTAACCATTGTTGATGTCGTAGAAATACCATTATCCTCATCCATGGTGTTAACTGAACCTTTTCCTTTGCACTTACTTGCTTTGAGTCCTTCTTTTCCACACCCAAAGCATCTTCCAGTTCCTTTTAAACATTCTCCTTGATGCCTCTTCCCACATGATTTACATAGGGAAAATTGAACTTTCTTTCCTCTATGATCATCATGAAACTCCATCTTTCTCTTATTAGCTGAGTCAGGAAACTTACCAAATTTTACTTTATTGATCATATTATGAGATTGCTGATTCGGCATAATAATGATGTTTGGACTTCCAAAACCCATTTAATTATGAAGAATATCATTCCATTGTCCATCATATCCTCCATTATCGTGAATCATCTTGTTTCCAGCCATTTTCTAAAACCCAAAAAAGAATAGTGTGAGAGGCAAAAATCATGCTAGGGAAAACAACATAATAAAGGTGGAGTATCCTCAATATCTAACATCTTAGGTTAAATTCTATGATCGTTACCATAGTTCTAGGACTGTATCCTATACGTATACTTATCCTTAGGGACATCCCTAGACATACCTTATAAATATCTCTAGGGATCTCACTAAAGTTCTCGCATTCTAGTTTCCAAAGGTTGACTAAACCTTTCCTCTGATACCAACTGTAGAGACCCGAAGCTTGACGTACATGGACATTACATTAAATTTGCGGAATACTTAGTACATAACAAAAAAAAACACACACACAAGGATTGTAATAGTTTATTATCTTTGGACACTCGGAAGATAATCTTCTAATCGTGGTGAAAGATCTTCAAAATCTCCCATAAAGATCTTCTTTTTTTTACCTAAAACATTTCTTTATATCCTGGGGAAAAGAAAACATAAAAGGGTGAGCTCAAATGCTCAGTAAGGGTAAACAAAAGAAATATCAATCACATCATATACATAAGCACATAACTTTTGGGAATCTTAACCTGCAAAAGAGATCATAATTTCATAACATGGGGTAAATCATGGGAGTGAAATGTAATCACAATAATCATAACTTAAAACATGAAACTTTGTGGCATTCACACATAATCATAGAGAATCATTTCTTGTTAGTCAAGACTCATTTCCAAGACTATCTTAGTGGACAAAGTCCCTTCCTGAATCGAGTAACCCTCGTTTCAGTCATGTTTCACTGAACCGGTACAACCTACTGTTCGAGCCCTGTCTATCTCATGAGATATAAAATCTTTTCCCAATGCATTGGAGGGAGATATAGGTCCCACCCATCTTATAAGGAATCCTTTCTTATGTGTGCCACATAATCATAAATCATACATCATCGCATAACCCATGTAATAAAAATGGGATTCTTAAACAACATGACATTATAAAACAATTCATATAACGTAAAGGAATTCCTAAAAATTTTTCCATCACAACATAATCAAATCCATGTAATAATAGGGATAAAAACAGAACCCTTTTGTTATCTTAGATGGAAAATAATTTTGATAAAATACTTGAACTTCATTCTTGAGAAAAATATCCTCTCTACTTCAAAACACTTTTCCTTTCTTAACATGTCATACAATTTTAAACTAAAAGGAGTTGATTAAAAATAAACTTGAATACTTATAATTGAAGCTTCTTGGAAATAATTTTTTAGAAATCCATTCATGCCGTATAAGTTAAAAAAAACATTCTTCGTACTTTTGTCGGAAAAGTCAAAAAGCACCTCGTATGAAAAACGTCAAAAGATTCCATTCATATTTTTTACTAAAAACTCACCGAAGGGTAAAATTGGATTTAAACAATTGTATTTGGATGGAAATAATATTACATATTGAGGAAACATGGATGTGGATGATAAAATACACCCCAGTAATTACCAAAGTAAAAACAATCTCGGATAAAAGTGAGATTGTGATATTTCCCTTAACGTAGGTCCGATTTGCTTCGTATGTGTCCGAACCTCCTGTATAATGATTTAAATAATGTCATTTACTTATTACAGAATCATATTCATTGTTATGATATCATATATGGTTCACTTATGACATTATATTACCCGTTCTTTTGTAAATTCCATGTTAAAGAAGCGTTTTGGGTAAAATCGTTTCATTTATCGTAGGTGTTTTGACTTGTTGTTCTTGACATTATTATTACTTATATCATGATTTACTTACTTCCAGAATATAAAATATGATTTATATATCATATATATTCAGTATATATATATATATATATAATATATAGATAAATGAAATGAAAAACACCGTTCATGGAGACGGTAGTCCGTACGTACGCATGAACGTAGTTTTCCTTTCCTTATTGTCTTGAATGGAAGTAAGTAGATGACATACATATATATATACATAAATCCAGTAGCTTTATAATGTCATATATTTCATTATTATTTCTTATATATACTTTATAATCATTCTTAAATGGTTAACATGGAGAATGAATCTCATCGCGTCGTGGAGACGGTAGTCCGTACATACGCACGAGCGATGATATCATTTCCATAAATATTGAATTGTATTGGAGTGGATTATACAATATATCAGAATCAATATGATGTTGTAAAAACTATGTATAGTTATTCTTTACACCATTATACCCATCCATGTAAGGTGGTGGTGGAAAATAGATTACACCACGGTGTGGAGACGGTATTCCGTACGTACGCACGCGCGGTGATTTCTTTTTCCGTAGGATGGATAGATGGTGAAATAGGGTTGTTTCATACTTATAATAACATATCAGTATATGAGTGATACTGATGTTATTACTTTATAATGAAACAACCTAAGAAGAATAAGTGGAAGAAGAAATAAAGATGAAAGAATTGGTAACGGTAATTACCTCTTCTTTGAAGCGCCTCTTTGAGACCTCCTCTTAGGGCACTAAAATTGGTCTTTGAGGAAGACCAGAACCTCTAGGATGTTTCTAGGGAAGTGGAGAAGAAATTTTGGTAGGGGTTGGCCGAGCTTGAGTGCTCAAATTGGTGTGAGGAGGAGGGGGAGGAGGTGTCCTTTTATAAGGGAGGAGAGGGGCACCTTCGGAATATCTCAAAATATTTATTTTATGTTAAAGTCAAAATCGGTTTATAATGGTTCCAAAGGGTCTTATTTCGAAGCTAAAGTGGGTATGGGTCGAAATCCTGTCAACCAATAGGATTTAGGGAAGTTTAGGGTATGATTTTAACCTTATCAATTAGATTTAACTCTAAGTTAAATAATTTAACTTTTACGGTGTCTTTTTGTTTTCTTTCACTATATGGTTAATACACTTACTATAACATGCCAAAAGAACCCCAAATTGTTTATTATTAATATATATATATTTATCTAAGTCATTTGGCCGAACCTTAGATTTTTAGGAATACAATAACAATTAATAATATAATATTTGATTTAAAAACTATTTTGTGTCAATTTTGACACTATTTGATATATGATTTTTGTGAAAGTCATAACAGAATTTTATGTTCTAACAAAGTTGATTAAATCAACACTAATATATCATAGTAACCTAGAAAATTATTGGAATTCTTAAAAAGTCTCAAATTACATTTATTTTGGTGTTTATAACATCAATTATGTCAATATTTCATTAATAAGATAATTACGGCATCATCATTGTGTCATAAATAAATTAAATTATTTAATGTCTAAAAATTACAAATAAAATACCATTATGTAGGAAATCTTTTTATCTTTCTAATGAATATTTATATTCGAATCTATCTTATGTATAAACCCATATTAAAAATGTTTTAGTAAATAAACATTGATTTTAACTCTTTTAACTCTTCTTTGAATTAAATAATAATAAATGTCCTAATCTAATCCATGTGGGCCTAAATGATAATATTTTACACTGAAGGTTGTTTTTTGGTAGAGATACACTTGTCCAATAGAATTTGGACATGTGTTAGGGTAATATTAATATCATTTTTACCCTTAATTACCCTATTTACTTTTAACCGTGGTAAATAAAAGTAAAAAGTTACTATTCACCAAAAATTATTTTCATCTCATTGAACCACATTTTACTTACTGACATCAACCGTGTCTCTCGGATTTTTGAAATTCCATTCACAGAAGCGGTAAAATTAAGTTTTATGAAAAATTCAGTTTTTTTAACTACCACTAAGTAGTTTCACTATTCATCAAAAATTGATGTTTTTCAGAACAATGCCAAAATTTCATCCTAAGCTATAATTCATATTCCTATTTCAAAAATGAAGTCTATTTTACCAAATTCATAACCTAGAAGTTGCATTAATTAATTTTATAATTAAATCCCACTGTTAAAACAAATAGCGTGTTTTTAAGAAACAATATATATCAAAAGATTGACACTTGTTTATGTCTGGTTTAAATGTGAAATTACATCAAATGACCAACATTGTATTAAATTGTAAAAATATATTCTAAATATACTTTAAAAACACTCCAATTAATGATTTACCACTATTAATTATTTCGATTAAAAAAGTTGTTTTTAATTATAATTTAGTAATTGTCACTATTCATCAAAAAATGAAAGTTATCTGAAAATTACCAAAATTTCACCTTAGGCTAAATTCGATACTACAAATCCAAAAATAAAGTCCATTTTGAGAGCTAAAATTTCTAAAAATTTAAAAGGTGGTTATTACTATTCATAACGGCCAGTTATAATAATATTTTAATAGCATATCGTTGTTTAGTGAAACTCGGTATTGCGTACTACACACGCTATCGAGGAAGGTCGTGATTGCGTGTAATGCAAGGCAAGTCAAGGATGCCTGTTGTGCAAGCTCCTTTTGGTGTAGCATACAACACAAGACATTAATAAAATTAAAAAGAATATTTTTCATAAAATCTCGGGCTGTTACATTCTTCATATCCAGGGGAAAAAATATAAAAAGGGTTGAACTCATATGCACAGTAAGGGTAAACATGTAAAATATCAGACAAAATAAGAGAATAAGAATTTATAAAACATGAACATATATATTTTAAATCATTCCATGTATAACATATATCAAAATCTTGAGTCATGAAATACATTGTTTCAATTTATAAGACATGAAATATAAAGGCACATGAGCCATTAAAAAATATCGTTTCCATAAAACAAGGAATTTGGGAAGCACATAAGTATAATAAATCATTTCAATGTTTTCCAATACTCATTTCCAATACCATCATAGTGGACAAAGTCCTTTACAAAACCTTTTTGACTCCTCATTCTATCCCAGTATTACTGAATCAGTTTACTTTTCATTCCATTCCTATCTATCTCTTATGATATTAATCTTTACTGAATTCATTTGAGGGAGATATTGGTCCCACACATCTCATAATGAAATAATTTTTACTTGTGCCACAAAATAAAAACAATTATACATAGAATAACCCAAAAAATAATGTTGGTTTCTTAAAAATATTTCTAGAAAATAATAATCCATTAAAAACATATGGATTTGATAAATATAGTTACACCATAAACCTAATCAAATCATTGTTAAAATAGGGATTGAATAAAAACCATATATAAATAATTTCATCTTAGATGGAAAAAATGTTTGAAAAAAGACATGAAATTAATTATTGAAGAAAATATCATATCTTATTCAAAAATGATTTTTTTAACAAAATTAATCACAATTTTAAATGATAAAAATTTCATTTATAATAAACTTAAAATCATGTATAGAATGATTCCTGGAAATAATGCATTATGAAATCGTAAAAATTTGTTTATTTTATAAAAATTGAAAGAAATATTTCTTCCAAACCATGTTTTAAAAGTCAAATAGGTGTAAATATTATATTAAACATAAATTTGATAATTGGAATACATTTACTGAAATTAATTTTATAAAACAAGGGTATGGATTATAAATATATCCTAGTAACTACATACGTATAAACAGTCTCAGATAATAATGAGATTATGAAATTATCTCTTACCATAGGTTTGGGTTCCTTCATATGTATTATAACCTCTTATATAAGGTTTTAAATAATTGTATTATTCAATAATCAGACACACTTTTTATTATATCATAGGTGATCATTTTATTACCCATTTTTCAATAACATTATTACTCATCTATCGAGAATTGACTGTTTTATTTTACATACACATGATTCTTCAAATAAGATCTTGTTACTCTTCATATATTATTGTTATATGACTTCCAGAATTATATTAAAATAACATATAACATATTTATTCAATAAAAAATTTATATAATCATGCTTTAATGGATATCATGTAGAATTAATCACATCACATCATGTAGACGGTAGGTTGTACGTACGAACAACCAATGATATCATTCACATAATTAGAAAATGGTATGTTAGTGGATGGTATATATTTAGGAAGAGAATCCATATCATGTTATAATTCCCATTTATAGTTATTATTTAAATCATTATACTAATCCATGTAATATAGTGGTGAAAATAAGATTACACCACGTCATGGAGACTGTATGTCATACATACACACACGCGGTGTTTTCATTTTTCATAGGATGGATAGATAGTGGAATATGGTAGTTCAATAATTATAATAACATATAATTATATAAGTCATAGTAAAAAATTTTACTTTATAAAGGTATTAACTCATGATGATGAAATAAAAAAAGAAATATGTTTGAAGGAATTGATAGAGGAGATTACCATTTCATTGACATTCTCCCTATAGACGACCTCTTAAAGCACTATAGTTGGCCTTTTCAGAAGACCAAAACATACATAATGTGAATAGGGAATTTTATAATGTAAACAGGAAGGGAATGATAGAGCATGAAGGCTCAATATGAATTGAGGATGTGAGGGAATATGTTCACTTCTATAATTGTGGTGAGGTTCACTTTTGGAAACTCCAAAAAAATTAATTTATAATAAAATCAAAACACATCCAAAAACTGAAAAAATGTCCTTATTTATAATATTAGATTAGATAAGGTTTTTATATCATCAAAAATTAATTTTTACACATGTGTTTATTTCATTTTTAACATTTTATTTTTGTATTACCCTAAATTATTCTCATTTAATTTTAACAAATGTTACAAATTGTTCAATAAAAAAATAGTGTACATTTTCATTATTTGGTGTCAATCTGACCATAAATGAACAATATAGAAAATTATAGAGTAAAAAGTACTTATTTTTAATTTTTAATTTTTTTTAAATTTTTTATTTAATTTAATAAAACATTATTTGGACAAAATATCAAATAGTGATGATTTTTTATACTATTCATTTAAAAGATTTTTTAAAAGATGAAGATAAGATGATAACAATGAAAAAAAATATTTTTCATTAAATATAAGATGTTAATATATTATCTATGATTTTTTTGATATATTAATTTTCACAAATTATATTTATTTATTATTTTTAATAATATTAATTTGATATTTCCATTAATAAATTAATTACTACATATTTTTTGTTTAATTATTTAATATAATTATTTTTGGGGTAAAATTAAAAAAAACTATGATGAATATATATTCTCTAGAGTTCATAATAATAATTATTCTCGATTATATCTTCTGTAAAATCAAGAATTAAAATTTTTATATTTATTAAAACAAGAATGCGACAACTTTAACATCACATAAATAAAATATTTTGAGTGTTATAATAATTTTTATATGGATCCAAATGGTCAATAACTCAACCATTGGATGATTATGGTTGTAATATAGTCTACCAATATTATTTGGTTAATATATTTCGTATATTAATGGTTATTATCCTTTTAATGAAAACTATTTTATTTAATTTTAATCAATTAAATAATTTTTTCCATCATTGTATATGCCTTAAAGATAAAAATATAATCTCTAAAAATTGAAATTTTATTACCATTATATAGATAGTTAATTATATATTTGAATACTATTTATTATAGATATTTATATTTTTTATCAGTATATTTAAAATATTGTATTAACAATAAATTATAGGGTGAAATTTTGTCACTTTCGAGACACTTTCTTTCCATTTATTAATATTTATATCATATTCATAGAAAAAATTCTTTTAAATGAGTCAAATAAGATCCTTATGTATTAATGGCCTATGGTTACCCATACAATAGAATTTTTGAAGGTGTTGGAAGAACTGTGTTGTAACAGCCCGAGATTTTATGAAAAATATTCTTTTTAATTTTATTAATGTCTTGTGTTATACGCTACACCAAAAGGAGCTTTCACAATACACATCTCTGACCGGGCTTGAATTATACACAATCGCGACCTTCCACGATAGTGTGTGTTGTACCCAACACTGAGTTTCGCTAAACAACGATATGCTATTAAGATATTATTAAAACTAGCCGTTATGAATAATAATAACCACTTTTTGAAATTTTGTAAATTTTATTTTTCAAAATGGAATTCATTTTTGGATTCGTAATATCGAAATTAGCTTAGGGTGAAATTTTGGTACTTTTCGGATAACTTTCATATTCTGATGAATAGTGAAAATTACTAAATTATAATTAAAAACAACTTTTTTAATCAAAATAATTAATAGTGATAAATTATTAATTTGAGTGGTTTTAATGTATATTTAGAATATATTTTTACAATTTAATACAATGTTGGTCATTGGATGTAATTTCACATTTAAACCAGACATAATCAAGTGTCAATCTTTTGATAGATATTGTTTCTTAAAAACAGGCTATTTGTTTTAACAGTGGGATTTAATTATAAAATTAATTAATGCAACTTTTATGTTATGAATTTGGTAAAATAGACTTCATTTTTGAATTCGGAATATGAAATATAGCTTAGGATGAAATTTTGGCATTGTTCTGAAAAACATCAATTTTTGATGAATAGTGAAACTACTAAGTGGTAGTTAAAAAACTGAATTTTTCATAAAACTTAATTTTACCACTTCTGTTAATGGAATTTCAAAAATCCGAGAGACACGGTTGATTTCAGTAAGTAAAATGTGGTTCAATGAGATGAAAATAATTTTTGGTGAATAGTAACTTTTTACTTTTATTTACCACGGTTAAAAGTAAATAGGGTAATTAAGGGTAAAAATGATATTAATATTACCCTAACACATGTCCTAATCGTATTAGACAAGTGTATCTCGACCAAAAACATCCTTAAGTGTAAACTATTATCATTTAGGCCCACTTGGATTAGATTAGGACATTTATTATTATTTAATTCAAAGAAGAGTTAAAAGAGTTAAAATCAATGTTTATTTACTAAAACATTTTTAATATGGGTTTATACATATGATAAATTCGATTTTAAATATTAATTAGAAAGCTAAAAAGATTTAATACATAATAATATTTTATTTATAATTTTTAGACTTCAAATAAATTAATTTATTTATGACACAACGATGATGCAGTAATTACCCTTTTAAGGAAATGTTAACATAATTGATGTTATAAATGCTCAAATAAATGTAATTTGAGACTTTTTATGAATTAAACTAATTTTCTAGGTTACTATGATATATTATTGTTGATTTAATCCACTTGTTTCGAACATATAATTCTGTTATGACTTTCAAAAAAATCATATATCAAATAGTGTCAAAATTGACACAAAATAGTTTTTAAATCAAATATTATATTATTAATTGTAATTTTATTCCTAAAAATCTAAGGTTCGGCCAAATGACTTAGATAAGGATATATATATTAATAATAAACAATTTGGGGTTCGTTTTGCATGTTATAGTAAGTTTATTAACCATATAGTGAAAGAAAACAAAAAGACACAGTAAAAGTTAAATTATTTAACTTAGAGTTAAATCTAATTGATAAGGTTAAAATAATACCCTAAACTTGTCTAAATCCTATTGGATGATATGATTTCAACCCATACCCACTTTAGCTTAGAAATAAGACCCTTTGGAACCATTATAAACCGATTTTGACTTTAATATAAAATAATATTTTGAGATATTCCTAAGGTGCCCCTCTCCTCCCTTATAAAAGGACACCTCCTCCCCCTCCTCCTCACACTAATTTGAGCACTCAAGATCGGCCAACCCCTGCCAAAATACCTTCTCCACTTCCCTAGAATAATCCTAGAGGTCCTGGTCTTCTTAAAAGACCAATCTTAGTTCCCTAAGTGGAGGATTCAAAGAGGCGTTCCAAAGAAGAGGTAATATCCATTACCGATCTTTTCAATTTCTTTCTTCTTCAACTTCTTCTTTTTTAGTTGTTTCATGATAATGTAATAACATCAGTATTACATACATACTGATATGTTATTATAAATATGAAACAACTCTAATTCACTTTCTATCCATCCTATGGAAAAATTAAATCACCGCACGTGCGTACGTACGGAATATCGTCTCCACGCCGTGGTGTAATCTATTTTCCCGCCACCACCTTGATTGGATGGGTATAAAGGTGTAATGAGTAATTATATATGATTATTTTAAAGTGATATTGATACTGAAATAGTATACACTTCAACACAATTCCACGACCATGAGAAAGATATCATCGCTTGTGCGTATGTACGGACTACCGTCTCCACGACTCGATGAGATTCATTCTCAATGATTAACCATTCATGAATGATTATAAAGTATATATAATAAGGAATAATGAAATATATGACCTGATAATGATACTGGAATTATTTATATTTATATGTATGTCATCTACTTAATTCCATTCAATTCAATAAGGAAACAAAAACAGCGTTCATGCGTACGTACGGACTACCGTCTCCATGAATGGTGTATTTCCTTCCATTTACTGATTTATTATATATGTATATTCTGAATATATATCATATATAAATCATGTTTTATATTCTGGAATTAAGTAATCATGATCTATGTAATCATATGAATAATTACAAGTTAAAAACATGAACGACAAATGAGACGATTCTACCCAAAACGCTACTTTAACATGAATTTACAAAAGAACGGGTAATACAAAGTCCTAAGTGGACCATATATGATATAATAACAATGAATATGATTCTGGAATAAGTCAATAACATGATTTAAATCATTATACAGGAGGTTCGGACACTTAGAAAGCAAGTCGGACCTAAGGTAAGGGAAAATATCACAATCTCATTTTTATCCGAGATTGTTTATTCGTAAGTATTTACTGGGGTGTATTTTATCATCCAAATCCATGTTTCATAAATATGTAATATTATTTCCATCCACCTACAATTGTTTAAATCCATTTTTACCATTCGGTGAGTTTTTAGTAATATGTATGAAAGGAATCTTTTGTCGTTTTTCGTACGAGGTACTTTTTGACTTTTCTGACAAAAGTACGAAAATGTTTTTTTAACTTATATGGCATGAATGGATTTTTAAAACATTATTTCCAAGAAGCTTCCTTTACAAGTTTTCATGTTTATTTTTAATCAACTTCTTTTAGTTTAAAGTTTTATGACATGTTAAGAAAGGAAAAATGTTTTTGAAGAAGAAAGGATATTTTCCTCAAGAATGGAGTTCAAGTGTTTTATCAAAATTATTTTCCATCTAAGATAATAAAGGGTTCTGTTTTTATCCCTATTATTACATTGATTTGATTATGTTTTGAGGGAGTTATTTTTATGAATTCATTTACCTTATATGATTTGTTTTATGATGTCATGATGTTTCAAGAATCCCATTTTTATTACATGGGTTACGCTATGATGTATGGTTTATGATTATGTGGCACACATAAGAAAGGATTAATTATAAGATGGGTGGGACCTATATCTCCCTCCAATGCATTGGGTAATGATTTTATATCTCATGAGATAGACATGGCTGAAATGGTAGGTTATACCGGTTCAGTGAAACAGGACTGAAACGAGGGTTACTCGATTCAGAAAGGGACTTTGTCCACTAAGATAGTCGTGGCAATGAGTCTTGACTAACAAGAAATGATTCTTTATGATTATGTGTGTATGCCACAAAGTTTCATGTTTTAAGTTATGATTATTGAGATTTCATTTCACTACTATGATTTATCCCATGTTATGAAATTATACTCTTTTGCAGGTTAAGATTTCCAAAAGTTATGTTCTTATGAATATGATGTGATTGATTTTTCTTTTGTATACCCTTACTGAGCATTTGAGCTCACCCTTTTATGTTTTCTTTTCCCTGGGATATAACGAAAGGTTTTAGGTAAAAAAAAGTGAAGATCTTTATGGGAGATACTGAAGATCTTTCACCACGATTAGATGATTACGTTCCGAGCTTCCAAAGACACTAAACTATTACGATCCTTGTGTGTGTGTTTTTGTTATGTAGTAAGTATTCCTCAAATGTAATGTAATGTCCATGTACGTCAGGCTTCAGGTCTCTACATTTGGTATCAGAGGAAAGGTTTAGTCAACCTTTGGAAACTAGGATGCGAAAACGTTAGTGAGATCCCTAGAGATATTTCTACGGTATGTCTAGGGATGTCTCTAAGGTTAAGTATACGTATAGGTTATAGTCCTAGAAGTGCGCTAACGATCTTAGAATTAAACCTAAGATGTTAGATATTGAATGTACTCCACCTTTATTATGTTGTTTTCCCTATCATGATTTTTGCCTCTCACACTATTCTTTTGGGTTTTAGACGATGGTTGGAACCCGAAGGAACCGTGTTGATCAATGCAATGGACAATGCAATGATTGTCCTCCTGAACAAACAAATGTTATGGGAGATGGAGTGCAAAATATTATTGCTATACATACACAAGGTATGAATCATTCTGGACTTCCAAATGAGCAGAGAAGGGAACAATATTCTATTGAGTCCTTCATGAGGCAACATCCACCTTCTTTCAGTGGGTCTTCTGATCCACTTGTTGCTGAACAATGGATCAGTACCACTGAAAAGATATTTTCAGTTCTTCAATGTTCTGAACATGATAAAGTCATCTTAGCAGTATATCGTTTGGAAGGTGAAGCTGGTCAATGGTGGAATCTTATCAAGAATACAAGGCAAAGAGATGAAATTGAGTCCGTGGAATGGGACGAGTTGAAGAACTTATTTTTCAATAAGTACTTCCCTCGTATTCTTCGAACAAAGATGGAGAAGGAGTTTCTTGAACTAAAGCAAAAGGATGATCAATCTGTTGGTATATACGAAGCGAATTTTACAAGACTTGCAATGTATGCATCAGGCATTATCATCCAACCTGAAATTAAAGTTGATCGATTTTTCAGTGGCTTAAAACCAAGTCTTCAAAGGGCATTAGCTATAAGAGACTTTAGTAGCTATGAAGAAATTGTGCGTTGTGCTATCAAGGTAGAAATGGATGTTGGTGTTACATATCCATCTCATGGTTTTGACAAGAAACGAAAGATGGAGTTCAAGGAGAAATCTCAGAATAATGGTGAAAAGAAGATGAATTCTTCCTTATGCCCAATGTGTGGAAAGAAGCATGGTGGAGATTGTCTTAAAGGGACTATAAAATGTTTTAAGTGTGGAAAAGAAGGTCATCGAGCAGCTGAGTGTCGAAGTAATGGAAAAAGGGTTTCTAATGATGTGAATAAAGTAAACACTGCAGAGAACGCACCACCAACACTTCAATGCTTCAAGTGCAAGGAAATGGGGCATTATGCTAATAAATGCCCTAATCCAAGGGTTAGTGATGATCAACAAGAGCAACCACTGAAGGCAAAGGACAAAGGGAAGTCACATGCGATCACTATTGGCAATGTTTAATATGACAACGATGTGGTGGAATGATTAAGTGTTTATGTAATGGGATTCCAAAATAATGTTGTATTGATGTGGTATTCAAAGTGATTGAGATATTTTTTGGAAATAAGATGATATGCGCATAATGAAGGGGAAACGAGAAAATGAAATGTTTAATAGTATTCATGAGCTCATGATTGATATAAGGACTAAGTGATATCATGGTTTGAGTATATATAATTTTGAGGATTTTGGTATGTGGAAAGTGTTAACTTTAAACTGCATTCATGTTTTCACTATGGTATTCAAGAGAATACATGATTAAGGACTTTTAATGTTTGGAATGTGACAAAAAAAAACATATCTTATGATATATGGGGATCAACTATGGTATTAAATCTCTGGTAATCGTTTTCACTATGTTATGAGAGTGGACTGCAGTATTATGGATAAGCCTAAAGATTGAAATGGATTATGTTGGACATAAGTGAGTATTGTTTAAGGATAGAAGTTTTTTTTCGATATTATTGATGGGATGTTATAGTAATGTAGTTTTAGAAAAAGGACAACCTGCAGGATGGGCGACAACCCATCGCTTCGGACAAGGCTGTGGGAATTGAACCCACAACCGAAGTGCGATTGGCCTTTATCGCCTACCACTGGCCTACAGGAAGTCCCTGTTTAGTAGAAACTAGTTTTATTATATTAAGAAGTATAATATATGAATTATAAGTCCATTTTAGGAACCATATGTGATTAATCTCACTATAGATCGACTTATGTATATAATTTTTGCTAACCTTTTGTTTGAGACAGATGGAATGACCCGTCATTCTATCACATGATCTGCAAACACTTCAAGAATTACAAATTCGACTTCATTTATTTAAGAGATGAAGTGGAAATTGTTCAAGGCATGAACAACAGTGAGATTGTACCAAAATAAAGAAAGTATTTATTCTAATTCAAATTTTCAACTTTAGGGAAATGATCTTGAAAACCAAAAATTTTGTCTTAGTGATCTTATACCTGATGAATCAGATGGTACCTTAGATCGTCACAAATTTATGGATCTGTGATTACTGGATTTTCCATAGCCATGTTCTCTACCACTCTCCATCAGAACATGATGGTTAGATTTCTCTTCCATATCCATATTTTCACCTATGTGGAAACCCAGTGATTAGTTTATTTGGGTAATCGTTACATTTCATACATTAGTTTTTAAAGCCAAGTTTTGGTATTGCTTTTTACGATGTGGGTTTCTATTAAAGAAACTTTCGAATAGTAAACCATTTATAACCCCGACGAATTTCGAGGGCGAAATTCATTTTAAGGGGGGTAGAATGTAACAGCCCGAGATTTTATGAAAAATATTCTTTTTAATTTTATTAATGTCTTGTGTTATACGCTACACCAAAAGGAGCATTCACAATACACATCTCTGACCTGGCTTGAATTATACACAATCGCGACCTTCCACGATAGCGTGTGTTGTACGCAACACCGAGTTTCGCTAAACAACGATATGCTATTAAGATATTATTAAAACTAGCCGTTATGAATAGTAATAACCACTTTTTGAAATTTTGTAAATTTTATTTTTCAAAATGGAATTCATTTTTTGATTCGTAATATCGAAATTAGCTTAGGGTGAAATTTTGGTACTTTTCGGATAACTTTCATATTCTGATGAATAGTGAAAATTACTAAATTATAATTAAAAACAACTTTTTTAATCAAAATAATTAATAGTGATAAATTATTAATTTGAGTGGTTTTAATGTATATTTAGAATATATTTTTATAATTTAATACAATGTTGGTCATTGGATGTAATTTCACATTTAAACCAGACATAATCAAGTGTCAATCTTTTGATAGATATTGTTTCTTAAAAACACGCTATTTGTTTTAACAGCGGGATTTAATTATAAAATTAATTAATGCAACTTTTATTTTATGAATTTGGTAAAATAGACTTCATTTTTGAATTCGGAATATGAAATATAGCTTAGGATGAAATTTTGGCATTGTTCTGAAAAACATCAATTTTGGATGAATAGTGAAACTACTAAGTGGTAGTTAAAAACTGAATTTTTCATAAAACTTAATTTTACCGCTTCTATGAATGGAATTTCAAAAATCCGAGAGACACGGTTGATGTCAGTAATTAAAATGTGGTTCAATAAGATGAAAATAATTTTTGGTGAATAGTAACTTTTTACTTTTATTTACCACGGTTAAAAGTAAATAGGGTAATTAAGGGTAAAAATGATATTAATATTACCCTAACACATGTCCTAATCCTATTAGACAAGTGTATCTCGACCAAAAACAACCTTAAGTGTAAAATATTATCATTTAGGCCCACTTGGATTAGATTAGGACATTTATTATTATTTAATTCAAAGAAGAGTTAAAAGAGTTAAAATCAATGTTTATTTACTAAAACATTTTTAATATGGGTTTATACATAAGATAAATTCGATTATAAATATTAATTAGAAAGATAAAAAGATTTAATACATAATAATTATTTATTTATAATTTTTAGACTTCAAATAAATTAATTTATTTATGACACAACGATGATGCAGTAATTACCCTTTTAAGGAAATGTTAACATAATTGATGTTATAAATGCTCAAATAAATGTAATTTGAGACTTTTTATGAATTACACTAATTTTCTAGGTTACTATGATATATTAGTGTTGATTTAATCCACTTGTTTAGAACATATAATTCTGTTATGACTTTCAAAAAAATAATATATCAAATAGTGTCAAAATTGACACAAAATAGTTTTTAAATCAAATATTATATTATTAATTGTTATTTTATTCCTAAAAATCTAAGGATCGGCCAAATGACTTATATAAGGATATATATATTAATAATAAACAATTTGGGGTTCGTTTTGCATGTTATAGTAAGTTTATTAACCATATAGTGAAAGAAAACAAAAAGACACGGTAAAAGATAAATTATTTAACATAGAGTTAAATCTAATTGATAAGGTTAAAATAATACCCTAAACATGTCTAAATCCTATTGGATGATAGTATTTCGACCCATCCCCACTTTAGCTTCGAAATAAGACCCTTTGGAACCATTATAAACCGTTTTTGACTTTAATATAAAATAATATTTTGAGATATTCCTAAGGTGCCCCTCTCCTCCCTTATAAAAGGACACCTCCTCACCCTCCTCCTCACACTAATTTGAGCACTCAAGATCGGCCAACCCCTTCCAAAATCCCTTCTCCACTTCCCTAGAATAATCCTAGAGGTCCTGGTCTTCTTAAAAGACCAATCTTAGTTCCCTAAGTGGAGGATTCAAAGAGGCGTTCCAAAGAAGAGGTAATATCCATTACCGATCTTTTAAATTTCTTTCTTCTTCAACATCTTCTTTTTTAGTTGTTTCATGATAAAGTAATAACATCAGTATTACTTACATACTGATATGTTATTATAAATAGGAAACAACTCTAATTCACTTTCTATCCATCCTACGGAAAAATGAAATCACCGCGCGTGCGTACGTACGGAATACCGTCTCCACGCCGTGGTGTAATCTATTTTCCCGCCACCACCTTAATTGGATGGGTATAAAGGTGTAATGAGTAATTATATATGATTATTGTAAAGTGATATTGATAATGAAATAGTATACACTTCAACACAATTCCACGACCATGAGAAAGATATCATCGCTTGTGCGTATGTACGGACTACCGTCTCCAAGACGCGATGAGATTCATTCTCAATGATTAACCATTCATGAATGATTATAAAGTATATATAATAAGTACTAATGAAATATATGACATGATAATGATACTGGAATTATTTATATTTATATGTATGTCATCTACTTAATTCCATTCAATTCAATAAGGAAACAAAAACAGCGTTCATGCGTACGTACGGACTACCGTCTCCATGAATGGTGTATTTCCTTCCATTTACTGATTTATTATATATGTATATTCTGAATATATATCATATATAAATCATGTTTTATATTCTGGAATTAATTAATCATGATCTAAGTAATCATATGAATAATTACAATTTAAAAACATGAACGACAAATGAGACGATTCTACCCAAAACGCTACTTTAACATTAATTTACAAAAGAAAGGGTAATACAAAGTCATAAGTGGACCATATATGATATAATAACAATGAATATGATTCTGGAATAAGTCAATAACATGAATTAAATCATTATACAGGAGGTTCGGACACTTACAAAGCAAGTCGGACCTAAGGTAAGGGAAAATATCACAATCTCATTTTTATCCGAGATTGTTTATTCATAAGTATTTACTGGGGTGTATTTTATCATCCACATCCATGTTTCATAAATATGTAATATTATTTCCATCCACCTACAATTGTTTAAATCCATTTTTACCCTTCGGTGAGTTTTTAGTAATATGTATGAAAGGAATCTTTTGTCGTTTTTCGTACGAGGTACTTTTTGACTTTTCTGACAAAAGTACGAAGAATGTTTTTTAACTTATATGGCATGAATGGATTTTTAAAACATTATTTCCAAGAATATTCCTTTACAAGTTTTCATGTTTATTTTTAATCAACTTCTTTTAGTTTAAAGTTTTATGACATGTTAAGAAAGGAAAAATGTTTTTGAAGAAGAAAGGATATTTTCCTCAAGAATGGAGTTCAAGTGTTTTATCAAAATTATTTTCCATCTAAGATAATAAAGGGTTCTGTTTTTATCCCTATTATTACATTGATTTGATTAGGTTTTGAGGGAGTTATTTTTATGAATTCATTTACCTTATATGATTTGTTTTATGATGTCATGATGTTTCAAGAATCCCATTTTTATTACATGGGTTATGCTATGATGTATGGTTTATGATTATGTGGCGCACATAAGAAAGGATTCATTATAAGATGGGTGGGACCTATATCTCCCTCCAATGCATTGGGTAATGATTTTATATCTCATGAGATTGACATGGCTGAAATGGTAGGTTATACCGGTTCAGTGAAACAGGACTGAAACGAGGGTTACTCGATTCAGAAAGGGACTTTGTCCACTAAGATAGTCTTGGCAATGAGTCTTGACTAACAAGAAATGATTCTCTATGATTATGTGTGTATTCCACAAAGTTTCATGTTTTAAGTTATGATTATTTAGATTTCATTTCACTACTATGATTTATCCCATGTTATGAAATTATGCTCTATTGCAGGTTAAGATTTCCAAAAGTTATGTTCTTATGAATATGATGTGATTGATTTTTCTTTTGTATACTCTTACTGAGCATTTGAGCTCACCCTTTTATGTTTTCTTTTCCCCAGGATATAAATAAAGGTTTTAGGTAAAAAAAGGGAAGATCTTTATGGGAGATACTGAAGATCTTTTCCCACGATTAGATGATTACGTTCCGAGGTTCCAAAGACACTAAACTATTATGATCCTTGTGTGTGTGTTTTTGTTATGTAGTAAGTATTCCGCAAATGTAATGTAATGTCCATGTACGTCAAGCTTCGGGTCTCTACATGTGTTATACTTATCATATTAATTTGTTACATAAATTACCTGATTTATCATTAATTGTGTAAAATAAAAATTATTGTAGTTACTATTTATAATATCCAAAAAATAAAAGTAAGATATTAACATAATTTGGACACAATTATTCAAAATATGGAATATTATTTTAAAAACTTTAAATAAGTAATTTAGATTAATTAAATTAAAATTTATCTAATTGGGGGTATGAGAAAACTAGATTTCAAAAATTAAAAACCATTATAATATTGACATGTTTTTATGTCAAATTTACATTTGAAATTAGTTATAATGATCAAAATTATATGAAATGATAAAAAAATAATCTAAATATACATTATAATTAACTAATATGATAATCTAACACCACAAATAAATGTGATGAAGAAGCATTTTTGAATTAAAATGTTTTAATTTTAACTATTCAATAAAATATGAAAGTTATCTGAAAAATAACAAAAAATTATCCACAATAAATTTTTATTCACCTATTAAAAATAATAATTTTATTTTATAAAATATTATATAAAATAGTTTGTAAACAATATTTAAAATGTGTGCCCCATCAAAAGGTGGAAAAATTTCGTTTTTTTAATACAACTTGAATCCGAAAAACTGATTTTGTTCTCATATCCTATCTATAAAACATATAAGAGGAAATATAAACATTAAATTGAATTTATTAAATATATATAATAAATAAAATCCATCAAGAGTGATTTTATTATTTTATAAACTCAATTAAAAAATATCATGCATGAAATGATTTATTTCAAAATAACTCGAAATTCTATTTAACATAAGCCAAGAATATTGTTTCATAAAAAGAAAGATAATATAGTTTTGTGTATAGAACAGGCATACCATTGTGTATCGTTCAACATAATATCTCAAAGAAATTAAAAAAATATATCCCATTAAAATATCAAGGTGATACATTCTACCCCCCTTAAAATGAATTTCACCGTCAAAATTCATTGCTGTTATAAAAGTATAGAAAGACACAGCGTAAAAACAAAGTCTAAAGCATAAATTTAAAAGTAATATATGGAAAGTAATAGTTACCCAATCTAAATCATAACTAGTCCTCTATGTAGGATAACATAGATGAATATTGGGAATGGATGAAAAACATAAATATTCATAAATATCACTAATCACATGAATGATGGTGATATAGTGAATGTTAAATATCAAAAAACCATAAAATATAAAGGGTTAAAGTTGTCATTGATATCATCAAAAAAGATGATAATAAGACACTATTTTCATCATGATCCCTTTTAATAATGTTGATGAATTCTCATGAGAAGAAATACAAACTATATTTTAGAATAATCTCACCAATTTTCATTCCTTGAAAAATTCTCCACTTCATCTCTTATTCAATGAAATGAAGTTAATTTTTTCATTCTTGAAGTGTTACAGGATCTTTCAATCCATAAATATAATGATACTTCATTCCATATGTCTTTATCAAAACTAAAAGTTATCATTCATTTTCAAATATGCATATGTCCACCTAGAGTGAGATAATAATTTAGTATAACAAACCTCATCCTATGTTTAACTATTACTGTCCAAAAATTTATAACCTTACAATCCTTCTAAAAGCTGAAAATATAAAGATTAGAAATATGTAAACTAACTTGTCATAACATTTATCCCCCATATCTCATAAGGTATCTTCTATTGTTCACATCCCAACACATGTGAACACCTTCATCATGTATTCTCTGGAATCATGGTAATAACCTTAATTACCAAATATAATTATTAAAAACAATAATGTTTACTTATTCAAAAACATATTTTATATATTAATTAAGTCCCAATATGATGTATACTTAATCCATGATAACACAACGCTCTTGGCAAAAAAACCATCCTTAGTTCCCAAGAAACTAGCCTCATCCAATTTACTTTTCAAATCCAACATATCTATATCCAAAAATAATTATATTATCTTATGGGACATATTAAGTATTATCTTTATTTTAATAATATTTTCAAAAAATATATCACATTAACCTTAAATCACTTTTCTAGGTCCTTAGACCTTTTCAACATATACATTCCAATACATAATGAATAACTTATATCGAAAACACACATATATTTCATGAATATTATAACCTAATCATTGATTTCAGAAACATATACCAATCAATCATCAAGCATTATTAATAATACATTAATTAGGATCCATCATCTTAGTCTTTCCTAAAATCTTAATCATCGCCTAATGTTCCTCAACCTTAATCTTCCCATCCTTCATATGTTTAATGTAAACAATAATGCTTGAACATCCCATACCTTTCACATATCATTTAAAATAACTTTATCACATATAGTATAACCAATACATTTCCAACCTTCGTGGTTATATTCATTTTATTTCGACTTATGAAATCAATTTTCATAATACCCATACATTCTCCATCTGAAAAATTCAATGTTAACCACGTTCAATCTAGTTTCGTTTATTTACTAATACCATAAAGCAAATTGTGAGAAACAATTATCAAATATGAAAATGAAATAACCAAGGTAAATTACATATAATATATCAATCTATGACACCTCAGGTTTAATAATAAGTTATTCAAGGTTGTTACCAAAATCCATGGATTGTAACCTATAGTTACAATTATATATATGGAAATCCCTAGATATATCAATATAAATATCTATAGGGATCTCCCTAAATATTTTGTATCCTATTTTACAAAAGCTGACTAAACCTTTGATTTTATAAAAACTATAAAGAACCAATATTGACCTACATGGACATTACATTACATTTTTGGAAATACATAATAAATTATACAAATGAATTCCCAAGGACCATAATATTGTAGAGTCTTTATAAACTAGTAATTGTAAACAATTGATTCAAAAAACAATAATATCCTCTCTTGTTTTTTCCATACAAATTTGAACTCATTTTTGACACATCATACTTAATACACTTCTTCATTTTCTGGGGAAAATAAATATAATAATGGGATATCATAGATGCATGGTAAGGTTAATCATAGAAAATATCAAACAAAAAATTAACATAAGAATATAAACATTTGAACATAACATTTTAAAATAATACCATATATAACATATTTCAAAATCTTGAGTTATAAAATAAACCATCATAGCTCATAAAAAATAAATAAAAAAGGAACCGGATTGATGAAAAAAAGACTTTGGAATATAAATGTAATTTTGGAAAATGAATAGGCAAATACAGTCATTTACATATTATCCATGGCTCATTGCCAAGACCATAATAGTGGGTACAATCCATTACTGAACTGAGTTCAGTCTTTATTACAGGCTTGTATTATTGAGCCTACTTTACAAATCATTTGAGTCTTGTATATCTCTTGATATATAAATATTTACCAAATGAATAATATATAGATATTGGTCCCACCCATCTCATAAAGAAATCATTATAATGTGTGCCTTAAAAATGTAAATAATTCATCGTAGTATATTTAATGGAATAATGTGGGCTTCTTAAATATCATTCAATCACACCATATTCCATGTAAAATTAATGTAATATATAAATATCATAAATCATATATATATAATCATTTCATAGTGGTAATAGGGTTTGAAACATATCCCTATTTAAAGAATGTAATCTTAGAGGGAAAATAATTTTGATCAAACACAAGAAATTAATTCTTGGGAAAAATATCCTTTCTTCATCAATTTGTTTTCATAAAATGACAAAGATTTTTAAAATTATATAATTTATATATAAAAACATGAAATATTTTTAAATTATATTCATGAAAATAAGGTTTTATGACACTATAAAAATTCATTCGTGCCATATAAGTTTTAAAAATCACCTTGCACATTCATCGGAATGTCAAAAAGTACATATTATGGAAAACGAAATAAAAATTCCTTCTAGACCTTACAGTGAAATTAAAAAATGGATAAAAATGAATTTAAACATCCAACTGTGAATATTAAACCATTTTTGAAATCAATTTTAGAAAACATAGATATGGATGAGAAATATACCCTAGTGAATACTTATGTATAAACAATCTCGGATAATAATGAGAATCTGAAATTATCCCTTACATTAGGCATGAGATCTTCATTCATGTCATAACCTCCTATATAAGGGTTTAAATAATAAAATTATTTGAAGATAATA
Organism: Viscum album; assembly: GCA_963277665.1. Taxonomy (NCBI): domain Eukaryota; kingdom Viridiplantae; phylum Streptophyta; class Magnoliopsida; order Santalales; family Viscaceae; genus Viscum; species Viscum album. The sequence goes on along the minus strand of OY728120.1, from coordinate 19,364,705 downwards.
TTCAATTTTTATAATATAATAAGTGATCATATTATTACTTGTTTGTTAATTACATTATCACTCAACCATCAGGTATTTCATTTTTTTATACTCATGTTTCATGAGATACATTTATGATATTCTTGTTATATTATTGTTATATCATTTGCACAATGATATTAATATAATATATATATAATATTTTTTCATTCTATAAACATATAAAAACATGTTTAAGTTGATATCATGTAGAATGAATCACATCACATATTGGAGAGAGTATCCCATACATATGCACGAGCGATGATATCATTCACATAATTGGGAAATGGTATGGAAGTGGATAGTATATATATTTTTCCATAAAAAATATAATATTTTAGAAATAATGCTTAGTTATTATTTTATCATTATACTCCTCATAGTAAGATGGTGGTAAAAACAAATTACACCACAACGTGGAGATAATAATCGTGCATACACATGTGTGGTTTTTTGTGTTTTTTAAAAGATGGATAGAAGGTGAAATATGGTTATTAAATATTTATAATAATATATCAAAATATATTTGTTTCTAGATTTACTAATTTATAATGGATACAACTAAAAAATTGTATGTTCAAAAATTAATAATTTTGAATGAATTGGTAGAGGAGATTACCTCTTCTTCGACGTGCTCCCTCTTGCTCTCCCCCTAAATCACTATAGATGGGATTTTGAGAATTACAGAACCTCTAAAATGAGACTAGGGAATGTTAGAAGGTAACATGATATGGGATGTCTTAAATTTATGGCTTTATGTAAAGTGAAATGGTGAGGTAGGAGGTTTCCTTTTATAATTTAGGTGAGTTGAAATTTTGGAAACTCAAGAAATATTAATTATAATAAACTCAAAAGACAACAAAAACCTCAAAAATTTCCTTATTTTGAATATTATATCCCATAAGGTTGTAATATGATAAAACAAAATGTTTAGACAAGATTCTATTTCACTTTATACCTTATCATTTCATTTTATCCTTAGTTACTCACTTTAAATTTTAACTATGATTACAAATTGTTCAATATAAAAATAGTGTACTTTTTTCTTATCAATTTTTAATCAAACCATAAAATGGAAAATATTGAACATTATAGAGTAAACCGTAATGATTGTTTTTTAGTTAAAATATTTAATCTTTTTTAAATAATTTAATGAAACATTATTTTGACAAAAAATCAGTAGTGTGAATTTCGAAAGTATTCATTTATGTATTTTTAAAAATATTAAGATAAGAAGTAATCCTCGAAAAAAATATTTTCATAAATAAATAATTTTTCAAGGATGTTTTTATTTTTTTTGGATATATTAATTATCAGAAATTATATTTATTTGTCTATTTTAAATATTATTCATTTTTTATTTCAATTAATAAAATATTTACTACATTAGTTTTGTGTGATTATTTAATAAAAATATTTGTTGGGTAAAAATTCAAAATAAAATAATATGGTGAATATAAATCCCCTATATTTCATAATAATTATTATAGTGAAATATATCATCTAGAAAATCAATCATAAAAATGATATATTTATTAAAACCTGAATTTGACAACACAATCCTCCCTTTATGAAAAATTTTATAAGTGTCATAATCATTTCCATATGGCTCAAAATGGTTAATAACTCAACCCTTGGATGATTATTTTCTATATATAATCCACCAAGAAGACATGATCAAGTGGTTTGGTCTTTTAATCACTATTTTCAATTTAATAAACATTATTTTATTGATTTTTCATCAATTAAATAATTTATGTATCATAATTTTGTAGGCCATTAAAATAATTATTTAATCTTTAAAAATTATAAATAAATTTCCATGATGTAGATAATTTCAATAAATTTCGTTATTCTATTTATTAACAACATTTTATCATGTTTATAACCATATAAAAATTATTATACTTTGACTAAATTAGAGTCTGACATTTTTTCACATTCTAGTCACTTTCTGGTCACTTTCTATTATTTTGATTATATTTATATCATTTCATTGGAAAACGTCAATGAGTCAATGAATATAATTATGTTTTAACCATCTATGGTTTCTCATCCAATATGATTGTGACTGTTGTTAGAGTAATTTTATTGTCCTTACCATATTAATTTGTTACCTAATTTACCTGATATACCTTTAACCACATTAAATAAAAACTATCATAGTTACTAATCATAATATACCAAAAATAAAAATAACCTAATAACCTAATTTTGACATGCTGATTCCAAATATGGAAATAATTTTTTTAAATTTTGAAACCCTGATGTTCTATAATCCATTTAAAAATAATATCATTGAGGGAATCAGAATGTAGGTTGTATAAATGTATAAACAATAAAAATATTAACATGTGTTTATATCAATGTTCAAAGTGAAATTACTTAAAAAGACCAAAATAAAATTAAATGAAAAAAATAATCTAATTATAATTTAAAACCGATTAAAAAAATAATATAACAATATAAATAAATTAGAAGGAAAGGCATTTTTAAGTTAAATTCAGTATTTTTCACTCTTCACTAAAATAGAAAAGTAATCAGAAAAAAAACCATAAAATTATCAAAAATAATTTTTTATATCCCAATTTCAATGAATAATTTTATTTTTTTCAAATATATATATAAAAAAGTATCAAAAATAGATTTAAAATGGTTGTTCCAACAAAAGGTAACAAAACTGTATTTTTGTAAAAACACATCTTTTATCTGAAACAAAAAATTTTGTTCTCATATCATGTATATAAAAAATATAAAAAATATTTTAAACATTATATTTAATTTATTAAATTAATCTTTCACTAATAAAATCCATAAAGGGTGGTTTTATTATTTTAGAAACATGATTAAACTCAGTCTTGTGTGAAATGAGTTGTATCAAATTAACTTGAAATTCAGTGTATCAAAATCCAAGCACAGTGTTCCATATACCACGAGAAAATATAGTGTTGTGTATAAAACATGATTACCTTGGTATATCATATAACATAAGTATTCTATTTAATAAAAAAATCTATCTGATAAAATTCTTGGGGTGATACATTTGACCACCATGTCATTGACATAATATTTTGGTATAATTCCCAAGAATTTATTAATGATATGATGCATGGAGAATTGATATGTGGAGCTATAGTTATTAAAGATTAAGGGAGTGACCTAAAAGTATAATATCCACATACTTTCTCTAAGGTGGTGGATTCTCCATTTTTTAGGTCCATCATTTTCTGATTATACCTTGAGTACCCATCCCTAAAGGAATGGTATTGGAATCCAACCATTTCAATGGTCAAGAGTTTTTTAATTGGAAATGGTAACTCTTCAATTGGTAAATGTCATTTGAGGTCCCTACAATCGATGCAGACTCTAATCTACGCATTATTATTCCTAAAAGGGATGATATTGGAAACCCTAATTTGTTATTGCACTTCTCGGAAAAAGTTGACTTTTATCAACATGTCAAATTCCACCTCTAAATTAGGTAACTGAGAGGTTTGAATCCTCCTAGCCGCCTTCTTCAAGCATTGATTCCCATCGAGTAGTCTGAGAATGTCTCTTTCTACATCATGATTCTGTTCAAGAATTTCAATGTAGTTCCAAGAAAAAACATCAATTATTCTTTAGAAATGTTATATACATCTCTTTATCATCAGGGTTCAAGGGTGAAATAATAGAAGTAGTATACCTGTCTTCTTATATTAAAAATATATTTGTATGTTCTCATCATTGGTGATGGAGACACCTTCATTGAATGTGGGAGGGGCTTTCCAAAAGCCACCCTCATATTCTTCTATCTCTAAGAATGTGGAGACAAATCTGGATGAATTTTAATATATTTTGTATTCACTATAACTACATAGGTGATCATGGCCATGAGGAGTGACATTATCAGCCCTTACTACCTGTGTCATTGTAGATATACTTCAGAGATAATTGTCTTTTATTCTTTCATTGGGGTAAGGAGGATCTTGTACATATGGGGTCAGGTTTATCTCCTTTGATACATTTATAGGGATCACATAGTCACAATCGAGCATACACCATATATTTTTATGGATTTTCCCCAAACTATTGGCTGTTGGATCCTATATGTCATTATTTTCCATGAAACATGTGTTCTTCTTTGTAATAACTACTTCTAGATTTTTTCCATTTGTTTTATTTATGGAATCGGAAACTCCCAATGGTTCTGTATCTAAAGGGACCTACATTCCAATGGAAGAAATTTTTTAGGTTTGTTTACCCACGATAATTAAGAACTCACATGGGTTGAGGGGATGGAAGATTGGGCTCATTGTACCGTTTTGGGGGAAATTATTTCCTACAAGTGGGATCTCTTATATATTAATGATATATTCATGAATCCTTTTTATTTTACCATGTTATATGTAGTTTTCCCAGGAAATTTAAAATCAATTATTTTCATGAACGGAATTCAGAACCATCTGTATGTATTAGAGGTTATTAATCAATTGAGATATAAGTATTTATTTGATGTTCTCCATCAATGGTATCCTCTCCTATAAAAATTAGGGATTCGTTAGCAATTGTTATGTTGATTCTGGTTTTGAAGCCCATCAGTGGGGACATGAGAATTTATCCTCACCCCAGGAGATATAAGTTTGTCTTGATATTGGGGTCTTACCCATAAATGGTCTACCTATATATCCTGATTAATGGAATAACAACCCTCATCCTTCAGTTCCTTTTAACAGGACACATCATACATTTTATGGTCATGTGATAAGGACCTAAACCTACATTTTAATGTCATGTGGTAAGGGCATCTGGGAAGAAGGTTCCAAGTCAAATCATGGTGTGGGACTTATGTGTATGACGACCATGGAACCGGGAAAGGATAAGATTTTCCATGTTGGATTAGAACCTACAAGGAATGTGGCCCAAAAATAAAAGGGTTGATTTCATGTGTTGGGTTTGAACCACAGGGAGGACTCCTATAGATCAAACAATGATGGGAAAAAATCCCATGTAGTTTTGTAAGATTCACAAGGGAGTATTCCCTTTGAGAGAAATATATTGAGGATTACTCCTAAAGAGGATTCCCTTATAATAGATTCTATGATAGATGTATTAACTCAAGGAGATTCACGAGGGACTTAATTTAGGGATTACTGCTTAAAAGAATGCATGAACTAAGGGAATTAGGGTTGGACTCCTGAGAAGTATGTCTATTGAGATCGGGCCATAGAAAGAGGCTTCCTATGTATCCCAATTAAGGTGGGAATTGGAGTTCTCATAGTTAATGAAGTTAGGAGGGTTTCAAGGATTTTGTGATTGTCAAAAATCCATATTCCCACATGATTCATTCTCATTCTGAGAAACAATAGGTTGTGAAGGATTCAATAAACCACATACTTTATCCTCCACTGATGGAAGAGGCTAGGCCTAGAATGAATGAACCCAGAACGATGATGGACAAGGTGATGATCCAAAGAACCTTTTAATGTATAATGAATGTGGAGGTCATTGGGATCAGCCTAAAACAATAGGGGATACTCATGGAGGGATGCTCTCTGGAGATCGATTAGGGGTTACTCATAAGGAGTATTCACATTTGAGGATTTTTTTGGGGCTTACTTTTAAGGAGGATAACCATTTGAGTATTGGTTTGGGCTAACTCTTTAGGAGGATGGACAATGAAGATTGGATGCGTCTTACTCCTAATGAGGATTCCCATTGGATATTTTGTTGGGGAATACTCATAAGGAGGACACCCATTTTATGATTAATGAGTATCTCTAGGAGTGTATTAACTCATGTTAATCAAGGAATCTAAGAGGATAACATGAAATAAAAACATGGGAAAATAACCAACATGAGTATATTGATATGCGGATTAATCAGGAGTGTGGAGGATTAAACCAAATCATGGTATTCCTTGGGAGAAAGTTGGGCTACATAAATTGTTTAATGGAAAAACGAAATGTCACATCTTGAAATGTTCTCATTACAAAAACACAATTTTCAAGGGGTCAGTGATGGAAGTGATGGGCCTGAACCCAAGGATTAGGACCACAACATGTCACTGAACCTGATTTGGGCCGCGGGGGCACAACCCCTGTGTATGGAGCAATGGGGTTGTGTAAGTGCTCTGCTAAGGTGGTTTGTGTAGGTGCTCCTATAAGGTCGGTCACACAGGTCCTCTGCACTAGTGCTCTACCAAGGTGGGAAAAGTAGGTTTTCCACAAAGGTGGGTTTCACATATCTTTCGGGAAGGTTCTCCGCCAAGGCATGTCATGTAGTTTCTTTTCCAAGGTGGGTCGTGCAGGTTCTCTTCCAAGGTGGTTCGTGCAGCTGATCCACCAAAGAGGGTCATGTATGTCCCCCGCATAGCTCGTTTGATTAGTTCCATGTGTTATATGGCCTTATGGGACATTGAACCACTTTCCCTCACTAATTATATCTTTACTCATGTTTCAGATAATTACTTTAGAGTTCTTGAGGACTTGGGTGATGGGGGGAGTGTAATGAGAGCTTCAGGGCATCTTCTGAACATTCAGCCTTTGAAATGTAAAACCTAAGGATTATATTTATTGGAATGAAGAGTACCTTGTTGAAGGGCGGTTGTACACACAGGTCCACTGCATAGGATCTCCACGTAGGTCATCTGGCACAGTTCCTCAACATAGGCGAGGAACATCCCTTTATTAAATTTCCTCATCTTTTTAGGGATATAACATTTGTTCTATAAGTATTTTTGGGCTCTGCGACTAATCAAATTAAAGACTTAGAAGTGATATACACTTCATTACATGGTCAATAGACGATTTATTCTAAGAATAAATGCTGAATTTTAATTTTACTCCATCAAAACCATTTTATCATTAGTCTTGCAAATCCACTACCTACTCCTGGAGGGGGATCTTTTCAGCTAATCCCTCTCTATAGAGTACTCTCATGGAAAATATAAATAAAACAATGAATGTTTTATAAATTTTATTGAAACACATTCTATGGTGTATATAATAGCCCCACCCCTTAAAATTGGATTCATTCAGAACAGAAAGAATCGGGTTCTAAGGTAAAAGTAGCACACTTTAACGTTGTCAAAGATCCATTGGAGGAATTTGGAGTTACATCAAGAATGTAAGGATGCTCTTATTTTTTTTCTAATAAATGGGGTATAGAAATTATTTATTGAAATGTTTTCAGCTCATATGGAAAAGCCTACAAACATTATGAGTATTGAATTTTCATTGTTCTATAATTCCAAAACCATACAAATTGTAGGTATAGCGAGATGAGACAAAACATTTATCTAGAAATCCCTTTGTGGTATTTCAACCTGGTGAGTGTTATATATCTTTTAATGGGAATTATGGTGTCCTGCATTTTATACTAAAAAATCTTATGTTTTAGCTCAAATAGCTTGAACCATGAATTTTATGATTAAAACCCCAAATATGTCTGGATAGCTAGGAAGGAAGCAATATTCTTCAGATACTTCCAAGGGGAATATTGAGTCGTGATTTTTATGATCATAAAATATAGAATATGATGTATATGAGTAGATTTATTCCCATCCAAGAATAAATTTTGTGATATTAGAGAAACCACTTATGGGGGCTATATTATACTAGGCCAGCTAAGGCATATGCTGCATAGCTAAATAGTGTTATCCTTAGGCTGACAGGTCTATTAGGTAAGTGACATTATGAAAGTCTAACTAGGGTCATGTACTGCATAGTAAGAAAAAAGTGTTACTAGAAATTTTTAAAATTTATTACTGATTGACAATGGGGTTTAAAATTTGGATGGCATAAGACCATACTGTTTCAATTTTTCAAGGGATGGTGTCTACAAATAAAAGGGATGATCTTTTCTGGAATATTCTTTGAATGAGGATCCACTCTTACAGAATATTGGGGTATGGGGGAGGGTATATTTTTTTACAAAGTATTTTTATAATATTTTTCTATGTAGTTTCAATTCATGCTGTAAGGACAACATGTTGTGAAGTTTCAAGACATGTCGCAAGGACATTAAGGGAATTTTTACAATATTCTATGAAGTTTAAACTCATGAGTTAAGTACATTATTTCATATAGTATAAATTATTACAAAAATGAAATTATGTTGTGTTGTTTAAAGTCACGTTGTAATGACATTATTTCATGTAGTTTAAAGTCATGCTTCGAGGACATTAGGGGATTTTTGACAATATACTCTACAGTTTAAAGTCATACATCAAGGACATTGTAGGGTGTGGTTTAAATTCGAGCTACAATGAAATTATGTTGTGTAGTTTAAAGTCATTTTGTGAGAAAATAATGTCATTTAGTTTCAAGTTGTTTTGTGAGGACATTGGGGGGATTTAATTTAAGGTTATTTGACTTTTACTGAGGTTTTGTGAATCTCCAATTTCTTGGTAATTTTTCATGGAACATATTACCATATATTGATATGGAAATGAATAATTATTAACAATTATTTGAGAATTTCCTGATCTAATGAATGACATGGGAAAATGGGAAAATGAATTAGAGTAATCCCTTTCCAAGAATGATGTTACCTCTATATGATGAAACCCTTGTTGAGGATGTATTATGTAGGGATATCTAGGACATGTGATGCCTATACAAATAGTCGAACCTTTTGGCTGACAGTCCTATTTTGTGGGTGAAATATACAAGTCCACATAAGGGCAAATTCTACATAGTGAAGAAAAATAGATCTTATGAAAAAAACAATCTATTACTAAAAGCTGAAAAATATTTATGGAGATTCATATTTTCCAAATCATAGAGTTTGGTTTACTGAGAATAGTACATGAACATAGAAAGTTTATTTCCAGTCATGTTTTCCAATGAAATTGAGGAATAGGATTTCTATGAATGTCTGATCCAAACATAGGAAATATGGTGTCTATAGCTTGTAGTTCATATGACTAGGACCAAAGTATTATAGAAATAATGGACGACATATCATCAAATTATCCAAGGTTATTACGGTATGATTTGATCAAATGAAGGTAGAGTCATCAACCATAGTCATAAGGACTTTCAGGTCAGGAGGAATGATAGTCGACAAATATGTAATGGATTACTACTTCAAAATACGGGTTCTTGAATACCATCCTCAAATATTTAAGGGGATAGTAGATGATTCTCCCATGAACGAAGTAACCATTCTTTGACAAACCCATTATAGGGGAAATATTATGCAGGGCCAACTAGGGAATATGCAAAATAGAAAAACAGAAGCATAATTTCGATTGTAGGACTATTATATAGGTGACTTATGCAATTCCACCTAGGGACACGTACTACAGAGTCAGGAAAAAGATATCTCAGGTATCAGACATTTTTTCACCAGACATTGAGAAAAGATAATCAATATTTTAATATATTCAAGATTAGATGTATAAAATATGAACGGGGTAATATCCAATGCATATGGGATTTGTTTGTACCAATATTAACACTGAATTCGGAGTCCCTTATTTAGATCTGACTCATATGTATAATGGGGACATATTTTGTTTCTTTAATGGGTTTTTTTAGGAGAGGGTCGAAAAATAAAATATCAAGTATATATTTTGATTCCATTCAGAAGAGGGGTAATTTTGATTTATCTCATGTTTGGGACTAGGATCTAAGGCGTAGTCTTCACTATATATCTCAATGGGATGAGAATGATCTCATACATATTGCAATGGGTAACATGTAGTTTAAGGTTATACAATAAGAATATTATGTTGTGTTTTGTGGATTCATGTAGCAAGGACATTATGATGTGTCGTTTAGTGTCATGCATAAGGAAATTATGGACTTTGATTTGAAGATAAATTTGAATGTTTTGGTTGGACTAGGATATAGGGCCCATGTGACACTATGTATCTTTTAAAAGAAAAAAATCAAGACACATGTAGTTCATAATGAACCATGCAGTTTATCTTTATGCGATGAGGACGTGATGTGATTATGAAAAGAAAAAGAATATTTCCCCTAGTATATTGGATTTGACCTATGTATCACTATGTATTATAATATAGAAATAATCATGTCATATGTAGTTCGAGAAACATTCCCTTTACATGTTTGACTCACACACATACTGGTTGAAGGGGATTTTTTTGTCATTGATGGGCCCATGATTGGAGATCTGGGAATTTCAACATTTCCCGTTGGAATGAGAATCACACCACACATAGTTATTGATGATGGTATTCCCTATGAATAAGAGACTGATAATGAAAAAGAATGGAGTAATTTTTATTTATTCATTACTAGGACCAGAATTTGAGATATGGGGATCTCTATATATCCCATTTGAAAAAGAATCAATACATGTGAAATATTGGATGAACCATGTAGTTTAACATATTGTGGTAAGGAATTATGTCACTTGATATGAAAGAAACATTGGAGGAGGAATAGGGAATAAGACTCAGGTGCCACTATGTATCTTTCTAGGGGTAAGAATCAAGCCACAACAGATTCTTAAAAGGGGTTCCCTATTCAGATCTAATTCAGACATAGGGAAATATGAGGATCAAGTGCCCCTAAGGTGTGGCAATGATATGAGTAATTCTTGTGTATGGAAGAGGCTTAATATTTTAAAAGAACATAAGGAATACTATTTTGTGATATCATAGGAGATTTATTATAGTCAAATGAAAGAGAGTTTAATCATATAGTTTAATATCTTTTAGAGAATAAAAATGAAATCAATCTGTTTAATGTCATGAAACTAGGACATAGTATATATGCATTTTATTGTCTTACAGCATTGATGAATATGGTTTCTATGTAGTTTAATGTCTGGAAACAAGAACATGGATTTGTTTGATAACATAATTTAATTCATCAGGAATCCTTCATTGGTTGGAGTTTTAATAATTTCCAAATCTATTGAGATCTGGGAATAAGCTCCATTAGTCTAGTCCCTACATATGGAATACGGGTTTTCCCACATTGGCTCGTGTTTTGGAGGCTTCTTTCATAGTATCATCTGGGTCTTGAGTACTAATACCAATTATACATTATGAAATGATAGGAGGTGAACATTCATGTTAAAATATCATATTATTCTATTCTGATAGACTTCCAAGTGATACAAGGTATATAATCTCATTTCATAAAATCATTCTAGCTCATCAAATCACATATGAAACTTTTCATCTATAGATAACTGGACACATATATAAACTCTGAGTGATGGAAAATGAACTATTATAGGGAGAAATACTTCTATCTAGTACACCAATAAATATGGGGTTGACTAGGTAGCATTAAAAGTAGAATTCCAATAATCCCACAAAGCTTGCAAAAGATTATTAGGCTTATATTTATTATCTTTATCCACCATCATTTAGAGTATATTTCAGAGGGACTTGTGGAATTCCTCAATCTATCCATTTTCACTACATAGTAGCAAGATTAATGGTTATATTTAATATTGTCCTCTTGATATAGAATCTTTACATTAGAAAAATATAAATTAGTGTCGTTTTACCTCAATATGGTATAAGGGACACCACATATGGAAATGATATTAGTTTTGAAAAGGATCAAATTTATTTTGTCCCTGGCATCCTTGAGAGTTATCACCTTATCCCATATGGAGAAGAAATATATAGAAGTATGAATATACTTGACCTGCTTATCCAAAGTTAGTGGATAGGGTCATACTACATCAATTCCCCATGTATAAGATGGCCTGGAGCATTTAGCTGTATATAGAATCTTTGGGGGTTTATGAATGAAGTTTCATGCATCTGGTAGGGATGACACTTCTTAGTGAAATTTGTGCATATATTGTGTCATAAAAGGCCAAACATATCCATGTCTTCTGATTTGATCATAACGTCTATGCCATGACTATTGAGCACCACTGGCTCATGCATGTACTTCATTCATGATGCCAACAGTTTCATTCCCATTAATGCATCTGAAATGAATTATATTGGGGCCTCATCTATATTGGATCTTCTGGTGATTTGGTCCATCATAAAGAGTGAAATTCACTTCTCATCATCATATTTTTTTCTCATTTAATTCCATCTTGTAGAAGTACCCCATTTTGGAGATATTACCTAATGGTTTTCATCCGTCCCATGGAATGACCATAAGGCTCAGAAATGGGATTGATTTCATTGATTTCCACTATTCTTATTTAGAAAAGTTGAATCCTCTAAATGATGAGAAACTCTAATGATGGCTTCATCTAGATTTGGATTTTCCAAGTATGTTGCTGCATTTTCCAACACATCATCTAGAGAAACTTGTTATGATGGGATATAAGAAAATGTTTGATCTAAAGGAAATTCTACCATTAACCCTCAAACAAAATCATGTCGGAGAATTATTTCATATTTTCTAATGGTGTAATCCCCATTGATTTGTTTTATTACCAATATTGAATAACCTTTATCCTCTAGGTAGTCCACTGGTATATAGAGTGCTAATTTAAGGACTATAAAGCATGATTGATATTCTTCCTCATTATTGGTACCGCAATCAGATAACATAAATGAATATGGAAACACTACTTCATCTAGGGAGATAAGAACAATTCCAACACCAATTATAATGTGTTTTCGGTTTTCTATTATCATTCCCATTGGACTTCTAGGAGAACCATAAATGTACATTTTCCATCCTTAGTGATTTTCATGAATAGAAAATATATATTCATCAGCAAATTAAATATTCAATTATGTCACTTTCGTAGAAGTTTTCTCATCCAAAAATGCTACTAAATCTTGGCCTTTTTCTTTTTCTGAGGTATAAATTGTATATCAAACTACTGTAGAATAACTACACACCTTGACAAACATCCTATAAGCATAATACGGTTCAAGATAAATGTGAGCTGGTTATTGTGAGATATGAAATGTACCTCGTGATTTTGAATGTATTTCCTCAATTTATGAACAAAAAATATGAAATCTATGCAACTTTTCTCAATATTGTAATATCGAGTCCCCTTGTAGAGTGTGGCTGAACTGGGATATTAAAAGTTCTTTCATCCACATCATAATTCTTTTGTACATGGAAGGCACCCACTGATTTCTCCAAAGTTTTCAAATAAAGAATAAATATCTTTCCTTCAATAGGTTACATCAACACTAATGGTCTCAACATGTATTTCATGAGGGTATCAAATGATTCTTGGTAGACACTGGTCCATTGTTATGTGACCACCTTCTTTATCAATTTGTTGAAGGGAAAACACATTATCAACAAATTGGTTTCTAGAACCAGATATAGGCCATGTTTCCATGATTTCTTCATAAATATTTAATGTTATGAGGATGTTACATTCCAAGGAAATATGTAGTCTTCTTGCGATTGAGTTCAATGTTGTGATGGCGTACATCAAAATTGAGAAATTTTCCTGAGGTTTCCACGAAAGCCCAATTCAAAGGATTCATCATCAAATTATGCTACTAAATCTTGATGAATACGTTCCCTAGTCTAGTCAAGTAATAAAAACATTGTTTGGATATAACCTCTATATGATCGACATAACAGTATATGAATTTCCCCATGAATGGCGTAAAAATGTGGTCCATTGTACGTTGATATGTCGCGCCAGCATTCTTCAAACTAAAGGTAATTACCCATTGTTAGAATTTTCCATGTGGGGATCAAAAAGATTATGATTACTAATCTTTTGGGTCCATTCAAATTTGATTATACCCAGAGTAGCCATCCATGAATACGAGAGCTTCGTGCCAGTTGTTTCATCAATCTAATGTTATGTGATTGGAATTGGAATTTCATATTCGAGACAATTCCTTTTGAGATATCTGAAATCAATGCAAAATCTAAATTTCCCATTCTTATTTTTCATTGGAATGATATTTTCCAGACAACTGGGAATTTTCACCTCCTTAATAAAATCATCTTTGATAATCCGGTCGACTTAAGACACAATTTTGGAGGCATGAGTTATGTGTGTTATTATTTCTGCATACATAAATCGCTGACGCTCTTCAGAAAAACCCAAATGATGGGTGGCCATGTTTTGGTAAAGAACAAGAATTTCTATAGAGTTACAAGAAAAAAAATCTCAAGGTTTCATTAGAAATTAAGTATACACATATTTCTCTTTGAAATTAATGGGCACACTAATCATATTGGGGAGTGGATCTTCTTATGTTCTAAAATTTATTTCACTAGGATCATTGATAGTTGAGGAGACAACTTCCACAAATTATAGAGGGGTGTCCCTGATATCTTATTAAAATTTTTCCTCATGTGTTACCTCTTCTCCCCATCTTGAAATGTATATGATGATGAAATACATTCAAAGATTGGGGAGGAGTTGGTATTTGGACATCTAGAATATGAGGTAACTATTTCTTACCCTACAGATAATGAAGGGTCTTCCATGAGAATTGAATGGAAAATGATGGATTGAGAATCTGCATCTGTATCTTTCTCTATTTATGAATAAACATCTTCTAGCCTAGCTGCTGATGTAGAGACTTTATGATGTTCAATAAATGGATCGAAAACATCAACATTTAGGGTTCTATAGTGATTTGGTAAATGAATAATTTCCTCTATACTATCTGGCTCAGTTTCCAAAATTGATATTATAGAATCCACTAAAATAGTACTTGTATTTGGGTATATCATTACAATTTGTTTGATATGTATCTATTAATCCAAATTGACATTCATGAATGGGTTAGATGATATTTTTGTACACCATTTAGAGCATTGATTCTTATTATATCTTTTTCCACATACTCTTTTCACTTTTTATAAAAGTACACTTCCTCAATATAAAGAGATTTATAAGTTTTGAATGTGGCCTTATCACTATGAAATGTTCCAATTTTACCATGGATGAAATACTCGAGACATTGCTGGTATGATGATGGAATTGACACATGTTGATATAGCCAAGTCCTTCCATGATTAATTTTGAAAGCTGTGTCCTACTGGAAAATCATGAAATTATAATTAGATACAAGATCCCCAGACTGAGTTCTTAGTGTAATATCGCCCTGAGGTTCTTTCTCATTAATCTCATAACCATGAAACATCAATTTTTAGGGAGATAAGTAAGATTTAGTGGGACCCAACCGATGAACTTTACATATTTGAATGAGGTTGACTCTTGATCCATTATCAATGATGGATTATTGGATGTTTGTATCATTTACATTTCCATATAAATACAAGGGACTGATTTTTACATGTAAAAGATCATCCTCATCTTGGTCCATGAAAGAAATAACCACATGAAATTATATAGGATCATTCTCTATATAGTAGAACTCAACAGAAACAACCCTGGTTTCAAACTCTTTAGGACTTGAAAAATCCTCAATAAGTGATTCTCAAATATATTTTGATTCAAAGCATTCAAGAATGATAACATGGATGCTAATTGGGCTAGTTGCCTAAAAATATCATACTTGTTGTCTAAATTAAAGCATTTCCCAGTACAGAGATGTGGTTTTGCAATTACATTAGAAGATGAAAATCCTGATGTAGATGTACCATTTTTCAGTGTAAAAGTAGGAAATACTTCTTCTCTTTGTGGATTAGTTTGTCTAGATCTACCCACAAACTATGAAAGTGGTGGTATATCCTCTAATTGGTCTTCCAAGATGACAATGTTGGGACCAATATTGTCATGTGTGGGGAAATTACCTTATTCTTATTAAGCATGTTGATGGGATCTACCACAAGTTTTTGATGAATTAATAGTTTTAATAGGGGTGTAATTAAAATAGGGGCTTCTTGAATACCCCATTATTCACATGAATCCTTGACCTTGATGACTTCTTCCCCATGTTTCTTAATCATGTTCATAGAATTCAGGCTCATAGTTGGAATCATTATTTTCAGATGGGTCCATTATTTGTATAACATTAACAGAACTGATGATTAAATCTATAGAAACCCTATCCTTTTACACATATCATAACCTGATTCTATGCATAGTAAAGAATTATATAACATGGAAAGGATCATAATGTATAGTGTTTTGGATGAATATGTACATAAAACCAAAAACAGAGAACTAAATATAACATTTCATTCTTTAGTCATCAAAAAGATCTACTAAATCCCATTGCGGTCATAAATCTTCATAGGATAACATGGGGATAACATTAAAAAAGTTACATGCTAAAACCTAGTAATGTAATAAACATTAGAATAATTCATAAACACATGGGTTAGAAGTCATGTCATAATGATACAAAAATGTATGGAACATATTAAATCATAAAATATAAACATGGGGTCATTTAAACATGAACTCATAGTAATGTGGAAGAAATATAAATCATGATGTTAACATTATTCAAGGCTTGTTCCACATTGAGGATCCCATGTCATCGTTATCCACGAAGACCATTTCACATGGTAGCATGTTTCAAGGATAACCACAAAGACCATTGCACATAACGTCTCACAGGACTCAACTTTAACTAATGCTTTAGAGAACTATCTGGGCCCACCAATCAAAACATGTTCATGAATATGATTTCCAAATAACTAGTCATTTATAATAAATCATACATAATCAACCATACATAAACATAAGTGTTCCCATGGAAATAACGGGTATCATAATCATGTCATAAATCATAATGAATGGGCATAACATACATGTGTCCATGATTGAAAAGGATTAAAACATACATGGATATTTATCGGCATATATCATGTTATGTGATGAAAAATAGAAGTTACTACATGTAAGAATATTAATTAAGAAATGTTGGATTTCAAAACATTTAATTGTGGTTATAAGGGAAATACTAAAGAGAATTTAAAATAGAAAAGGGAATAATATATTATATAATACCAGAATTGTTCGATGATGTTTTTCCTAAAAATAATAATGGTTTTATAAGAACAAAAATGGCTTAACATAGATGGTAGAGTCTACTTGAAATTTTATAACAATTCCGGAAGTTCCCTTGAAACGAGCTTGCTTATCCGGAATAATTGTGGAGGGAATCATGTAAATACATGTATATCCTCGAATGAGAATGATGAATGGACCTTGATACATGATTTTGGATCATTTAGAAAACATTATTAATATTTACCTAAAATAAAATGTAACTGAATTTGTGTAAAAATGAATATAGAGAAACCCGAATGAAAAACGGAGGATCGGGTGGAATCCCTTACCTTAAGATTGATTGTCTTCTTCCCTTGATCCTAATATCCTGGATAATAAAATTACATTAATTTGATAATATTTTCAATATCTATTCTTCTTTTATTTTATTTATTATAACCATATTAAGTTCATTGGTGGTTTTTTATGTGTTAAGAGTTTCAATTTCATTATTTGGGAGCATTAGTTTCCCTGGTCTTCATGATTTGTAAAATTATATATAAGTAAGGATAAACATGTAAGATTAGAATGGTTGTAATGAATTGAATTTTTTTTGTTATTATTGAAAAAATAGTATATTTCATTTTTATAAAATTAACATTTTTATTTGGAGTTATGATAAATCATTATATAAAGCTTTAATGATAACCCTTTTGGTTAATTTTTTTTATCACATCAAAGACATTTTTATTTATAAATTGCAATCATGGGTAAAAAGATTCTAGAACCCTTAATTAGGCATAATATATATATATATATATATATATTATAGTCCTGTTCAATCCTAATAATGGTTATATGACTATATTTGAATACAGTAATTGAAATTGAATCCTCGTCGTCCTTGAATGTGGGAAATTAACACATCTCAGATGGTGTTATCATTGCTAAAAAAAATTGTTTAGAAAGGATGGATGATTATAAATTATTAAACTTTCTTGTCAAAATTATATTAAATGTATGGTACTATAGTTAACATAACAATTTAATGAATTTAGGGGAGTACAGAAAAATAAAATAATGGAACTTTAAGGAAAATAAATGAAATTAAATGTTGAATTTACCTCTTGAATATATCTTCCTCAAGAACCTATTTAGGGGAGATAATTTTGTGTTTTGAAGAGACCACATGTTGAAACATGTGGGATAGGTGATTGAGGATATATTTGATAAGAATTTAGAATAGAATCAAGGCTTGAGAGTAGTGATAGGAAGAGGGGGTGGGGGTGGTTTTTATAGTGGAGAAGAGGAGTGTTTTCCCAATATTTTATTTATTATTTCATTGTTTTTCTCAAGAAAAGAAATAGTGATTATTCTTGATAAAAAATAGTAATATGTACATATGAGATTGAACCAATGTTCATTTACATCTTCTGTGACTCAAGAAAGATGCATAAATTCATTTATTTTTCATTTATCGTAAATTATTATATTTTTATATTCACCAAAAATTATTTTTATATTATCAAGCTCCAAACATCATACTAACTGTAATAGTATATGTAATATTTTTGAAAATAAAATCCCAAAAGTGGAAATATTATTTTTAAAGGTCATATAGTACTTAGTAGTTCATTGTGTTGTGATTTCCAGTGATTAATCTATGTGACATTAGAAGGGAATATCCAATGATTAAACATTGTGTGGTTACATTATTCCACCCTTCTGAAATTTCTACATTGATTGTTTTTTTCATTTTATGTGGAAAACAAGTTTGGGTATGTTTCATTCATTTCCTCCTCTAGTATCCATGTTTCCTCCTTGTACTTATTGTTCTTCCATAGCACTTTGACGAGGTGAGACGTCTTGTTGTGTAGAAATTTATCTCCATGATCTGAGATCTTCACTAGCTACTCCACATAGTAAATATAATTCTCTATCTGTAGCACCTCTAAATACAATACATGTGAAGAATCTAGTATGAACATCCATAAGAGGGATACATGTAAGACATCATATACATTAGACATGGTAGGTAGAAGTGTTAGTCGATAAGACACAACTCCAACATGATCAAAAATACCAAAGGGGATGATATAGCTCAGACATTACTTTCCCTTTAGTCAAAGTATCATGACATTATTTCTTAGATATATGTATAGGTATACCATGTCTCCAACTGTTAACTCAAGGTCTGGTCAACACTTGTCCACATAACGCTTCTGTCGAATTTGGCCTAACTTGATGTGCTACTGAATGGTTTTCCCCTTGTCCACCATTTCCTCATCCTATTTAGGTGTTAAAAGATTACGCTCACCAACCTCATCCCAATGTGTTGGAGTTCTACACCATTTCCCATAAGGGGATTTATATGGCGCCATTCAGATACTGGATTGGAAACTGTTGTTGTAAGATAATTCAACCAGTGGAAGATGTTGGTCCCATCATCCTTTGAAGTGTATAGAACACATTATCAATGTGTCTTCCAGTGTTTGAATAGTTCACATAGATTGGCCATCAGTTTGAGGATGATAGGCCATACTGAAGTTCATTTCAGTGTTTAGAGAATGTTGGATACATTTCTTGATGTTTAAGGTGAATCTCAGATTTCTATCAGATACTAGAGATAGTGGTACTACATGCAGCCTTCCCACCTCATTTATATATATCCATGCAAGTTTATCCACTGAGAAGGCATATTAAAATATGATAAATTGGTATATATTTTCAAGATTATCTAAAATGACCCATATAGAATAGTTTCCTCTAGATTTCTTTGGAAGTCTAGGGACAATGTCCATAGTGATGTTCTCACACTTCAATGTTGGTATGGGTTGTTGTTGCATCAGGTCCTTATACATTTTCTATTCATCCTTTACTTTTTGACAAACCAGTCTCTTTTATTTGTCTTCGACAATATCATTCTTCATATTGTCCCACAAAAAATTCAGTTAGAAATCTTGATACATCTGGGTGCTCCCTAGGTGAATAGTGAAGGATGAGCTATGTGAGTCATTTAAAATATCCTTATTTATCCTTGGATAGGATGATACACATAATTGTGACCCAAATATTACAAATCATTCCCCATCAACGTTGATCTCATAGGATTTCCCTTTTCTAAAAGATTCCACCCTTTTCAGAATTTCAACATCTTTTCTGGAAGTATCCTTTATTTTCTCCATGACGTACGGTTAAGATACCACTTCAGAAATGATTAATGATTCCCCTCCCTTAATTATTCACATTTCTATCCTCAGGAAATCTATGATTATATGATCCTTTTCAATTCTCATCATTGATAAAGATGCAGGATCCTTTGTACATAGAGCATCCACCACCTAATTTTACTTACCTAGGTAGCAGTGGATTGGGTAGTCATAATAATTAATGGGATATAACCATATTCACTATAAAATATTAGGCTCATTATTTGTGAATATATATTTGGGACTCTTGTGATCAATATATTTCTCACCCTTCCCACTATTGAGACAATGCTTCCGGATTTTCAATGCAACTCTTATAGCTACCAACTCTAGATCAAGCATGGGATAGTTTTTCAAAGGGATTTGCAACTGTCTCAAGGTAGAGGCTATCACTTTATCATTTTTCTTCATCACACAGCCTAAACCATACATTAACATATCAATATACACCACAATGATTTCCCTACTTGTTGGGATGTGTGAGTACTAGTGTAGTGAAAATCCTCTATTGAGCTCCTTAATGATTTACTCACATTCATGAGTCCAGAAAAACATCACCCCTTCCATGTCATCATGGTCATTATGTTTTAAAATCATGATATTTTCATCAAAAAATTGTAGATAATACCTTTCTAGACCCAAAAATCTACTGATATCTATTACAGATGTTGTCTTAAGCCACTCTTCAATGGCCTTTATCTTATAAGGGTCCAAAAATATCCATTTTCATATGATAACATGAACCAAGAATTATAATTCCATCATACAGAAATCAATTTTACTATATTTTTTATAAATTTTATCCCTTTTTAAATTCATTAGAAAAGTATTCAAATGCACGTCATTTTCCTCCTTTCTCTGAGATGATATCAGAATGTCATCGATAAATAATTCCACAAATTTTTCTAAGAAATCTCTAAATACTCCATTCATTAAATCCATGAATATTAATGTATCATTAGTGTGTTTTAAGGGCATCACCATGTACTCAGAGTGTTCATACGTCATTTTAAAGGATATTTTGTGATTATCTTCCTTCTACATATTTAATTGGCGATATCCTGGGAAAAGGCCCGCCATAAGGTAATAAGTGGCCCTAGTTAACTGATCATACAAGTCATCTATCTGAGTTGGGGGATAATTTTTATTTATTGAGTTTTTATTGAGCTCATGATAATTAATGCAGAGGCACATTGATTAATCCTTCTTATTAAAAAAGACGACGGGCACACTCCATGGTGAAGCACTCGAGTGTATAAAACCCTTCTCCAGATTATCATATAATTGCTTCTTCATCTCTTCCCACTATACGTTGGCTATTCTATAAGGTGTATTTGATATAGGAAGAGATCCAGCAATATGTTCAACTAATAAATCAACCAGTCAATCAATAGGAAGACCAGACAATTCTTTAATAAATATATCAGTGTAATACCTCTTGATGGGAATATCTTCGAGAAGAACCATCTCCATTGTCTTAATCATTGGAGCAAGACATTCTTTCTCATAAGGTAAAATATCCACACTTGATACGATGATTCTAAAGGAGATTCATCTTCCTCCTTACAATTGTAATGAATTTGAGGATGCTTCGGGCTATGAATAGAGATATGCTTTTCCTGAATGTTGATGATGGATTTATATAAATATAACCAATCCATTCCCATGATAATATCAAACTCCACTAAAGGAAGTATGAAATGATTTTTTGGGAGGATCAGTCCACAATCATTTACAAGGGACGAGTTATATACTTTGGATTTAGTAATTTCCCCATTTTCTATTCTCACAGATAACTCAACCTCCAAAATTTTAGGAGGGGTTTGAATAATTCTACTAAACATGAATGTTGTGAAAGAATACGTAGATATAGAATCAAATAGTACATTCTCTAACTAGGATACTGAGAACCATATCATTGTGCAGATCCAACTCAGTGGTAGTGAAAACATAATCCGTTCCTTGTTCCCTCAAACATTGTTGTTGATTTCCTCCGATAGCCCCTGGCTTAGGGAAACTAATCACATAATTCCCATACTCCCTGCTTTTGTAACACTGCACTAAAGGCTGATCATTGATCTGTAACTTCTATTATTCTTCCTTATTAGAGGGATTATTCATATCCCTCCAGTAGTTCATAGAAACATGTCTTATTCTTCAACATTTAAAGATATTCATGGTTCCATTTAGACAGTTCCTAGGAATATTCTTCCCATAATTTAGAAACATGGGATATTCAATTTTCATTCCATCATGGGATGTATTTTCTGAACAACCCATATTAGACTCCATTTCCACTTTTTTTCACAAGGTCCATGAGACCTTTAAGAGTATAAGATCTTTATTTCAAACATGACAGAACAATGGAAAATTTCCACATAACTATCGAAGTTAAAATTTTCCAAATACATTCATATACTTGGCTTTAGTCTGCTAAATAAATGATCCACCTTACTTTAGATTTTCATGACAATGCAAGTGGAATATTTTTCAAAAAATATGGTGTTTTCTTCATATTCCTAGATGGACTAATCTTCCTTTTTCTTAATTCTGAGGAACTCACTTTCCATCTTGAGATAGAGGGTTCAGAGTAAATATTTACTGAAAAATATTTTCTTGAATTCCTATCAATCCATGGAATCAATTTCAACTTGGGACTTCATAATTTTGATTATTTTCCACCACTAATTATCTTCCCCATCAAAACAATTGTCCCCCAGTATGAATTTCTCTTCTTCAAAGCACTAGAGGACAGAGAATATCATTTAAATTTAGTAAATCCACAATCCCAGGTGCATGGGATCGGAAGATACACTAAACCCGAGAGGAATTTTCCTCATGAAGGATTCAACGGAAGCTATCATTTTTCTTAGAGGAGGATGGAGTTCAACAAAATTCAAGTCATTATTTAGAACATGATCCAGCTAAGCATGTACTATCCTGATGTTTTGAGAACCCATTCCCATTATATTTGTAATATCATTAAATAAATATTCACATTGCCTATCACACTGATTTTAGGAACATGATCTTCTATTCCACTCCATTAACTAAGAAAAGGAATGAATAATTAGGGGATTGAATCTATTTCTAATAATCATAAATGAATCATGGAACATAAAAGGATAAATGTATAAAGAATATGTATATCCTAACTTATGATTACCTAGGTTTAAATATATGATATTGTTGATCTATTTCTTAATTTATATTCTTATGGTATCATTTTTAATCCCTTAATAATTTTTTTACTAAGCTTATGAATGTACCAAAGAATATCTCTTAGGAGTGTCCATCTAGGAGTGAAGAAAGGCCCATTTTCATGCACCGATTCTTGTTCGAGTCTAGCTCAAAGCGGTGTTTTTTGGTTTTACCCCAACATTTATTTATTTCAAATCCACATCCACTTGTTCGTATCTAGGTAGTGATGTATTTTCTTGATAAACCAATTAATCTATACTAACCAAAACTTGGTATGTTTTCATATACATATTATCATCCTTAATGTTCTTACAAAAGTGATCTACTTTAAATCTCAAAAAACAACTATACCATCCGCTTATAATAACTATTAAAACCGTGTCATTTTACAAATATCATTACAAGATTTTATGCATGGTAAAGAATCATTTTACAAGACAATGATCATAATTCATAGTGTTTTAGAAGGCTAGGTATATAAAACATAAATCATGGAACTAAATATAAAATTTATTTATTCAGTCTTCATAAAGAGAACCTAACTCCCATTTTGATCATACATCTTCATAAGATATCATGGGGATAACAACAATAATGGGTTGATCTTAAATCCATGTAATGGAATAAACATAATAATAAAGGTTAAGAACATGGGTTAGAATGCTTGAAATAATGATATAAAAAGTCATGGAAAATATGGAATAATTATATATAAACATGGGATCATATAAACATGGAGTCATAGTAATGTTCTTGAAACATAAGACATGACATTATCATGATTCAAGGATCATTGCACCTAAAGGACCTCATGTCATGGTTATCCAACATGATCATTTCACACGGTAGCATGAGTCTATGCTAACCACCAAGACCATTGCACATAACATCTCACAAGACTCATATTTTCCAAAATAATTAGAGAAATATCTCGGTGAACTCTTCCTAATATGTTAATGAATATAATTTCCATATAAATAATCATATATAATCAATAGTTTATAAACATTTGGTTACCCATGTAAAGAATGTGTATCATAATCATGTCATAAATAAAAATGAGTGGGTGTATCATATAGGTATCCATGAAAGAAAAGTATTAAAATATACATGGAAATTCATGGTCAAATATAATCGTAAGAGATGTCAAATATATGTGAAAACATGTAATTCGATTATCTAAGAAATTTTGGCATATAAAACATTTTCGTGTCATTTTACAGAATATAATAAAGAGAATTTAAAATATAATAGTGAAATATATTATATATAAAACCATAAGTGAACCAATATGGTTTTCATAATAAAAATACTTATTTTATACGAAGAACAGTGTCTTAAAATTCATGATCGTGGGTACTTGAAATCATGTAAGAATTCAAGAAGTTCCCTTGAATCAGGCTTGCATATCACAAATAATTGGGAAGGGAATGATTTAAATACTTGTACATCCCCGAATGGGAATTATGAATGGATAATGACACATGATTTTGGATCATTTACACAAAATTTTTAATATTTACATAAAAATAACATTTAACTTCATTTTTGTAAAATGAATGTTAGAGAAACCCGAATAAATAATGGATGTTTGAGTAGAATCCCTTACCATAGGTCTAATGGTGTTCTACCCTTGATATTTATGTCATATATAATCAAATTAAATTATGTTTTCAATATATATAGATCCGATTATTCATGTAAATTATTTATTATAACCTTATTAAGTTTATTTGTTGTCTTTTTGATGGGTTAAGAGGTATAATTTCATTTTTTGGGATCATTTGTTTCCTTAGTTTTCATGATTTTTTTATAATATATAATTATTGATAAATATATAAGATGATAATGGTTTTCCAGATTTGAATTTGTATGTTTTTAGGGAACATATATTAGATTACATGGTTATAAAATTCATTTGATTTTTTCGAGTGATAATGAATCATTATATAAAACATTAACAATAACCATTTTGGATAATTGGTGGTTTTTGATCACGTCGAACACATTTTTTGTTATAAATAAATATCATGTGTAAAAATTACTAAATAACCTTAAATTATATATAATATACATATTATGGTCTGGTTCAAAAATAAAAATGGTTTCCTAACCAGAACTGAAGAAGATAATAGAAATTCAAAACCAGTCCTCCTTGAATGTGAGAAATTAACACATCTCAGATGGTGTTTTCATTCGTATTATCAAAGAGGGGAAAGGTTAGAAGATGATGAATTATTCCATTATAATATCAAATATTCTAGTACATGTATGTAAATGGAGTTATCATAACATTTGGATAAATAGAGGGGAGGAAAGAAGAAGAAAATAATGTAACATGAATGAAATAAAAGAAATGAATAGAGTAATTTACCTCATGAATATATCTTCCTTGAGAACCACTTTAAGGGAGAGGATTTCGTATTTTGAAGAGACGATGGGCTAATGGAGGTGGGATAGGGTCTTAGGGATATATTTAATCGGAATTTAGACAAGTCATAGGGCTTGAGAGGAGTAAAGAGATGAGGGGAAATGGGGATGGATTTTATAGAGGAGTAGAGGAGGGTTTTCCAAATTTTTTATTTTTTTATTGTTTTTCTCATGACTATAAATATTAATTATTCTTGTGAACAAAAACTATAATATGTTCATGTGAGTTCAAACCATTTTCCATTCACATCATTCATGACTCCACCATGATGCATAAATTCATTTATTTTGCAATTGTCATAAATTATCATATTTTACTCTTCACCAAAATTAGGTTTGTCTTATCGGACTCTAAAAATCATACAGACTAAAACCGTGTATGTTAGATTTTATAAATTAAAATCACAGAAGTGTCAATATTATGCTTAAGGTCACATAGTACTTAGTACTTCTATATGTTGTGATTTAATGTGGTTATAGTAGGTGACATAAGAAGGGAATTTCCATTGATTAAATTTTGGGTCATTACAAAATCCTCATCTAATGAAGATTCTTCTAAAATGATTTTTTTTAGTTGAGCCTTTCAGTGGGGTGGTTCCCATGATTTTGAAAAATATGGCCTAAAATCATCCAATATCAAGGTTTACTTTGGACTTGACATGAACTAAACTTTTTTTGAATTCTCTTTATCCATCTGACCATGTCGCTTCCTTGACGACTGGACATTGGAGGATTATTATTTGGATAATGATCGCTTGGTTGGAGTGGAAGTAGTAGAAAGAATAGTTGGTTGATTAAACTGTGTTTATAGAATGGAATGAGTTTGATTGGTCATTCCCCTGACCATCCAATGATTAAATGTCAATGAAATTTTAGTTTTTGGCTTTCTTCCATTCATCTTCTTCCTCTTGATCATTAATAGTAACAACTTCTACATGGGCTGAAGAACATTTTAATTTCACTAGTCTATATTCCACTATCATTAGTCAAAGATATTTGAAAAAATAACTCTTTAATGGGGTGGACCAACATTTGATTGAAGGGATAGCAGTTTGAGAGGACTCCATCTCCTTCTTTATTAATTTTCTAAAGTCTTGGCAACAAAACGAAGTTGTGTTCCAAAGAAAATATAATTTATAAAGGGAATTATTAATCTCAGAAAGAATTATCCATCTTTTTAAATCCTCAAACTATCTCTTCCTTTGATATTTATGATCATCTTTATACGGTGGTCATTACAGCGGACACTCGCGAGGTGGAGCCCTACGGTATGATGATTGATTTGAAGTAAAGTTGGTACATGTGATTTCATATGTGTAACTTCAACAACCTATTATTATCTGGTTCTCCTTCCCATAGAATATGGGATTACTCGAGATTGGGATTTAGTCACTATTTTGGGTTCTTCCACTTGTTGAGATGCCAAGGCCAATTCTTGAAACCCTCATACCTATTATACAAGGATTAAATGTGTGTGTAACTCATCATAGAGGCCTACAAGAAAAATGGGTCACAACTATTTTGGTCGATATGGTGTATTAAATGAATATTTTTATCCTTTCCAATAAGAAATGAAATATTAAACTCTTTCAATCTCTCTTTGTTTGTCGTTCTTATGATTGAAGACAATTTTATTCAGAAGCATTGAGATGAATTGTAAAAGGAGTTTCTAACAATGGTCTACCCATCCATTAATCGATCTAGATAGAAAACATGTTTACTAGAATAAGGATGGCCCCTGTAGTGATTTCCAAGAACAAATGATATTTTCTACTTGTTTTTCTTGAGAGTTTTCCATCATAGGATCACAGTGAGAAACGAAATTCCTAAAGTGATGATCTAGATCTCCCAAACCATTAATGATTGGTAATGTGGTATTCATAAAAATTGGTATGAGATGAATCATATCTACCAATTTGGGGTAAGTCTTCTTTTATGGTTGTATCAGTGTGCATTGTTCTTCCATAGCTTCCAATGGTGTTTTTAATGAATCAATGAAATTCATAATAATTTGAGGAATATATGGATTCGTTTGAACCTATATAGGTACAACAACTAGAGTCTGAACTAGTAAGGAAATGTGTAGGACCATTGATGGTGGTGGTAGTGGTATTTTCCTTGGATAACCCTTGGGGATAGGCCTATAAGGATGAGTATGAGCTTGTTATGACTATGTATCTAGTATAGGGAATTCATTATCCACATCAGTAGTTGAAAAAAACCCTATTTATTGAGGAGCTCTTACTAGAATCGCAATCTATGAATCTTCTTACGGAGCATTTCTGGAAGGAATATTGCTTCAGAGTACCACTACATTGAGTATTTTCGAGTCCTTCACTTCCTTATCATGATAGTAAAATAATTCTTCCATATATAGAGATTTTACTTCAATAGAGGGAAGGTGAAACATGGTTTGACCTTTAACATTCTCCTTTATAGGTGGATTTCATAAATGTGTAAGTGTATTATTTGAGGGAACAACTTGATTCGGTGAAAACCATTTATTTCTGGTACGTATACAACCATTATTTTCTTTAATATGGACTCAACCAAGAATATGGACTTTAGCCTATTATTTCCCTAAACATGACTCATATTATTAAGGATCTTCCATAATGACATGAATGAAATTTACTGACGCATAATTCATTGATGGAATTATATCACTATCATTGTGAAATAACCTTTATGTTCATCCTCTATGAGACATTATTCTCCTATTTTTTGGTTCACTGGGAAATGTTTTACGGACTATGACCTAATGGGAATCCTCAAATAGTTCAATTGTGTGTTAACATTATGGCTTATTTCATAATTGGAAGAAATCTATATTTTTTGGGGGAATGAATTGTTGATTTGAAAAATCCCCCCAGCCCTACAGGATGAGGTTGTTCTTATTTTTCTTTATCAACCCTTTGGGATCTTTTTTTTGACTCTGATGGTTTGGTTAAAAAAGCCCATATCCCCACAAGTTGGGGTGGTTCCTGAACTACAATGGTTGATATCATCATAGTTGATCTTTATATTAAACTAATTCTATTTCGATCATTGGATTTTTTTCATAATCTGAAACCCACATAAATAACCAATTGCTATAGAAAATTTTGATAATTTAGACATTTGTGTAATCTGATGGATGGAATCCTCTAAGAGATAATCTATCTCAATGTTTTCTTATTTTTGATGTAAAAATATCTCAATATCTTACACTATTTGGGCATGAATTTTTTGAAAACCAATCTACGCCTGTTATTTCAAAGAATCTCTAGATTTTTGTTCTTGTAGATGGCCTGAGGCAATAACATTTCATGAGACCACATTAGATGGTCTTTGCTGATTTTGGAGAACATTAATATTCAACACCTCATCCTCTGATATTAACACTAGATGGTATTTCTAGAATCAGTTTTAGCAACCTATTTAATTCATTGAGGAATGAACGTTGAGGTGCCTCTTGTGGCTTCATAATCCTTACATATCAGGAAAATTAGACAAATGTCAAGAAACATTTGCATGTGAACCCATCAATTTCCTTGACATGAATTTGATATTAAATATCTGTTAATACATTGGATTTCATATGATGAAGATTATTCCATATTTTGGACATAGTTATCAAGAATACAATCATCCGTCAACATCTCTGGAATGTTGTAATGAGAGTTTGTCAAAGGCAAGAATATAACTGGTATTTCAGACTTGTCCAGTTGTTTTCTCATATTCAACTTGTCCTCTTCTTCTTTTAAAAGATGTTTCTCGACATGGTCTGACCAGAGTGGAAGGTTCCTGATAACATTATCAGAAGAAATGGAATCAATTGGTGTTTCCTCTGCAATATTAGATGGAAAATGACCCAAAGTAGGTTCATAGAATAATCGTCTCCATTAGCTATCTTATGGATGAGAACATATTTCACCTACCACTAACAAGGAATCATACTTGACTGGATTTATGTTTACATGTGCCTCATGATAATATGGATTTATCATCACTACATAATCTATTATATAATTTTCGTAACAATGAAAAACATTATCATGGTGAGAAAATTCAAAGTGATTGTCATCATCTGGAGGACCACAAGGGGAAATTAAAGAAAAGGATAAATCCTATTTCTCCTCTGTCTTCTATACACACATAGGGTTGTCATGGATATCATCTAGAGAATGGTTCTGAGGATTTACTAAATTTTCTTGAAGAAATACTTCAAAATGAAGATTCCGATGAGGACCTTCATAAATATTGCTACCATAATTTTTTAGTTAGAGGGAATAATCATTAGATGCAATAGATATATGTCTGTGGGCTTCCATAACACCAGCATTAAGAGGAGCCACATCATAGATAAACTCATGATTCTCCAGCTATCCTTGGTATTAATTCTTCTTACATGATATCTTACACAAAGTTGGGGCCACACAGTGAGAAAAATGCATATCATGAGTAGGTATTTGATCCTTCTTTTGAGTGGTAGTCAAAATAGAGTGATTATATCAATTTGAATGAGTGTATGTTATTGATTCGGTTTTCCATACGATAAGGGGGAGTATTCCCATTACCCGTTTAGACTAGAACATATTTATGCATCTACTCTTGGCTATAATACTGATGAGTTATCCTAGGTATGGAGAAAAATTATGCGTTCTTCCATTTTGTACTAATAAAGTTACCTTTATGAAAATAAGAGAAGCTTCTAGGATATGGGTAGAAATTTGTGTCAACCTATTGACCATTTCTAAAATGATTTTGGTGACTTCAGCAGCTAGAACAAGAATATAAATCTATTATGTATCTATAGTAAGTGTATGTACCTACTCCAGTCCTCCCAATCCTATCTATGGGTACTGAATGTAATAATTGGGGGAAGAAGAGAGTTGGATCTACCTTGGGATTGTCATCGTATCATTTCATATAACTTCTCTAGGTGATTCCAAACGAGACTGTTTTCAAGCTTGATGGATTATCTAAGGGGTATGTGCCTTCTAGATAATTGCCGCCACATTTGGTTGGTTAGAATCCATTATTTCAAATAGAATAATATACTAACATTCTGATCCATCGTATGAAGGTGAACCTTCCTTATCATGGCACTACACACTATATGAATAGTGGGATTGGTTGGGCACTTCCAGATGAGTCTACTTGCAGGAAGAGTTGAGGTAGACATTGTATGCGCCTGATTGCTATTATCCACCATGTTGGGATGATGGACTTCTAAAGAGTGGGAAATGGTAGGAACCTTCGCCATATTTGATGTTTGTTTCCCCCTGATTGTTTCTCTTGTGTTCCCAGGTCTGAGGGACCTTGTCTGGATTACCAAAGATAGCACCCTCATCATGTTGAGTTTTTTTTTCGCGTGATGATGGATAAACTGATTGTTGGCTGGAGGCTTTGGGAAGGACCCCTGTGTGTGCTCGATGAGGCCACGAGTGGCCTGTTGGTTGACCTCCCTAGAATAGGGTTGGAATTAACGATTATGATCCAAGGATAAAATAATGAAATAGTTGATGGTGGAGGATGGTACTGTCTACTTCTAGATCACTGATCATCATTGACCGGATGACTGTCAATTACTCTTGATTTAGAGGTCCTATCGAGTAGCCTCCAATTTCGGGGTAGTAACATATTGACTGTACTCTAGGAACATTGCATTTATGGAACAAAATTGAAGACTATGACATGGTGGTGACATCCTTCGAGTAGTAAATGATTCAGCTTGATAAGTAGCTTGGACATTCACAGTTTCAAACTTGAATGAATCCATTTTGGAATGAAGGGTATTCCTAAAAATAATGATCTAGAATATATGGAATATACAAAAAATGAACCCCATTAAAGCATATTTTTTAAATGCACACATTAATGATAGATTCCATTTTATGGACCCCTTTTATCAATTGATATGGGAATAGTAGATGGGAAATACTATCGTCTAGGTTAAGGATTCATGTTAGGTTCACCGTTTTTTGTTTTCCCCAGAATGATTGTTTTTCTTAAAATCACTACTTCTTGATGGTTTCCATAGAATTTATTTATGGATCTGAAAACATCCAATGATTCTATATCCAATGCATCCTAATTTACAAAGGAACGAATTCATTGGGTTTGTTGACCCACAATTTTTAATAACTCAAATTCATCGAGAGGATGGGATGTTGTGATCATCACACCCTTTTAGGGGGAATAATTCCCTAATCCATGAATCTCTTAAGGATTTAAGTTAAGTTAATGAACCCTTATTAATTTACCAAGTATAATATAATATTACCTTGAAATTTTCAATAAATTATTAGTAAGTGTGAATTTCTGAAACATCAGTATTATTTGAGGTGCCTAATCAACAGAGATTTCCATATGTATTTTAGGTTCTCCATTAATTGTATCCTCTGAAATACAACTTAGATATTCATTATCCATTGTTATGATGAATCTGGATTTTACACTATGTAGTGGCTCACTCTAGAATTTATCATCACCCAGTGTGACAAAAGTTTATTTTGATGCTGGTATCGTACATATAAATTCTCTACCTACGTATCCTCATGAAAAGAATCATAACCCTCATATTTCGGTTCCACATAATGGGACACATCATACCATTCAAGTTCATGTGATAAGTACATAACCGTATAGTTTAAAGTCATGTGGCATGTAAATCTAGGTGGAAGGTTCCAAGTCAAATCATAGTGTGGGACTTATGCCTATGTAGCCCATTGAATTTGGATGCCTCATGACCAAAGTGTGTGAATATTACAATGAAAGATGTCTAAGAATAATGGGGTCCATCATTACTGATATAAGTTATGAGTGAGGAACAATTCCTACAAAAATTTTGTGTATGGAAGACGGTATACTATGTGAAAAATTAGTTATTTGATATTTTTCAATGTAGTTTCATGTCATTCAGCAAGGACATTAGGCAGTATAGTTTCTATTCATGCACCAAGGGCATTAAGGGAATTTTGACAATAAGATGTGCAATTTTAACTCATGAAGCATAAACATTATGTTGTGCATGTAAATTCATTTTGTAATGCCATTATGCCATATAATTTAATGTCATGATGTAAGGAAATTATGTTGTGTGGTTTGAAGTCATGATGTGAGGTAATTATAGAATTTATGTCAATATGAAATGTAGTTTAATGTCCTGCAGCAAGGACATTATGTTTTTTAGTTTAATTTCATCCAGTAATGACATTATTCCATGCAATTTAATGTCTGGTTGTGAGTACACTATGTTATGTAGTTTAATTTCATGCAGAGAGGACATTACGGGGAATTTAATTTAAGGGCTTTTATCTTTTACCTAATGATTTTGAATCTCAAATTTCACTGTAATTTTTCTTGAGACATACTACCATATTCAGGTATAGAAATGAATAATTTTTAACTATGATTTGGTAATTTACAAATACAATGAATTACATGGAAAAGGGGGAAAGTGATTTAGAGGAAGTCTTTTCCATGGAAAATGTTACCTCTATTTAACGAAATTGTTGTGGGGTTGTATTTTGTAGGTCCGACTGGGTCATGTGATGCATATCTAAATAGTGGAATCATTTTTTGACATGCCTGTTATGTGGGTGACTTAGTCAAGGCCACCTAAGGGCATGTACTTCATAGTCAATCAAAAGAGCTCTTACATATCAATCATTATATTCATAAAAGCTGAAGAATGTTTATAATCATTATATTTTCTAGAGCACGATGTTTGGTTTATAGATAAATGTACCTGAACACAGAAAGAGTACATCCAGTCATGATTCCAAATAATCTTCAGAATAGACATTCAATGACGGTCTGATCCAAATGTAGGAAATATGATTCTTGTTGTTTTTAGGTCATATGACTAGGTCAAAAATATTATGAAAACAATGTATAACATTTTCTCAGATGATTGAAGGTTATTTCAGTATGCTTTGAGAAAATTAAGGGAAAAGTGGAAAACACAGTCTTGGTGACATTCAGGTCAGGAGGAATTATATGTGAAAAATATGAAATAGATTACTGCTTTATAATATAGGTTCCTCCTTTCCATCATCAATGATTTAATATGAAAAACAAGGATTCTCCTAGAAAAAATGCTACTATTTTTTGACAAACTCATTATAGGGGTTATATTATATAGGACCAATAGTTTCATATGCTACATATACAAATAGTTGCATATTTGGGCTGACAGGCCCATTATATGGGTGACTTTTGCAAGGACACATGGGGGCATGTACTACATAGTCGTGAAAAAAAGCTCTTATGTATCAAACATTCTTTCACAAGAATTTGGGGAAATATAATCAAGATATGAAATTATTCTAGATTATGAGTATGAAATTTGAATGGGGTAATGTGAAATGTTTAAGGGACGTTTTTGGACAGATATTGGACATGAATTTGAAGTCCTTTACTTAGATCTTACTCATATGTATAATGGGGATATATTTTGTTTCCATTACGGGTTCACTAAGGAGGGGTCCCAAAAAACATCATTTATAGATTCTGATCACATATAGGGGAGGGGTAATTTTCATTTATCTCATGGATGAGACTAGGATCTAAGGGACAGTCTTCACTACATATCTCAATTGGATGAGAATCAATCCATTCATATTTTTTTGTGTTACATGTAGTTTAATGTCATAGAGTGAGGAAATTAGGCTGTGCAATTTAGAGTTATGCAGCAAGGACATTATTCTATGTAGTTTAGATTCATGGAGAAAGAAAATTATTGACCTTGATATAAATAGAAAATTGAATATTTCAACTAGACTAGGGTATGTGTATCAGGTTCACTATGTATCTTGTCAATGAAATAATCATTCCACACATAGTTCTTAAAGAACCATAAATTTTTTAATCATTGGATGAGGATGTGAAGTGATTATGATGTGAAAAATAATATTGTGGTGAGTCTAGAGGATAGAACCCAAGAGTCACTATGTATCATTCTAGGGAAGTAATCAAGAAACTTGTAGTTCTTCAAACATTCCATATGTAGGTTTGATTCATACACATATTGGATGCATGGGATTTTTATTTTTGTTGGGTATGGGCCCAAGAATGGAGGTATTGGCGTCTCTATGTATACCATTTTAATGAGAATCAATCCACATGTAGTTCTTTAAGATCGTATTACCTATACAGAAATGATTCATAAACACAAGGAATGGGTTTATTTTTATTTTTTTGTGGTTGGGTCCAAAATTGGTGATATTGGAATCTCTATGTATCCCATTGGTATGAGAATCTACACAAAAGTATTTCCGAATAACCATGCAATTTAACATCTTTCATTATGTTTTTAAGTCACATGATGTGAGAAAAACATTACCGCTGGACAAGTAAATAAGAATGAAGTGTCACAATGTATCTTGCTAGGGGAAAGAATCAAGCCACGCATAGATCATAAAATGGGGTCCCTGTGAAGATCTGAATCATACATAGAGAGAAATGGGGCTCATGTTCCACCAAGGAGTGGCAATTATGTGAGTAATTCTTCTACATGGATGTTACTTCATCATTTAAGGGACTATAAGGAAGGCCAATTTGTGATATCATAGTGGATTTATTAACATCAAATAAAAGAGAATTTAATTTTAATTTTTTGGTCTTGTAGAAAGGAAAAATTATGTTATTCATTTTAGTGTCATGTAATTAGGACATTTTTGTTATGCATTTTAACTCCGTACAACATGGAGTTATATGGTTGCGATGTAGCTTAATTTATTTCAACTAGGACTTGGATCTATTTGATTACACAATGTACATCGTCAAGAATATTTCATTCTCCATCTATTGAGAATTGGATAATATTATCCATTAGAGTGGACCTTATGTCATGGAAGAAGTTCCTTCCCATATTGGATCATTTTTTTGAATCTTCTTTCATACTATCAATAGGGTCATGGGGACTAATACAAATTCACCTTGATGAAATGGACAAATGAAAAATTTATTGTTTAAATCTTTCACATATCTATTCGGATAGAATTCCAAGTGATGCATTGTATGAAATATCATTTCATCTAATAATTATAGCTAATCATATTGCTTCTGGTACTATTAATTTGTAGATAGCTGGGCAAAGATGGAAACTCATAGTGAAGGCAATTGAACATCAATAGGCATAACTACTTCTATCACATACACCAAATAATACAGGGTTTACAGGGTTGCAGTTTGAGTAGTAGTTTTACAAGCCCAAAATGTGTGAAAGATCTTATAATGAAAATAAACTTTATGTTTATTCACCATATTTTGGATATATTTGAGTGCATACTATTAAAACCCTCTATCTCTCCATTGGCTACTACAAGGTAGTGAGATGTATGGTTGGATTAGATATTGTGATCCAAATATAGCTTCATTACCTTAGTCGATCACAAATTGGTGTCATTGTCTATCAATATGGTGTGGACGTCACAAATACGGTAATGATATTAGTTTTAAAAATTATAAAAATGATTATGTCTATCCCATCCTTAAGAGTTATTTCGTCAATCCCTGGGAAGAAGAAATTGGTAGCAGTAAGATTATAATTTAACAGCATTGTTGTAGCTGTAGGATAGGGTCATAAAATATCCATTCCTCATGTAGAAAATGGAATGGAGTATATAGTGGTATTTAGTAGCCCTGGGGGTTTATGAATGAAGTTTTCATGCACTTGGTAGGGATGACACTTCTTACTAACATCTGTGCAATCTTGTGTCATTGAAGGCTAAATGTATCCAACCCTTCAAACCTGATCAGAAAGTCTATGCCCAGTCTGGTGAGCACCACAAGCTCCTGCATTCACTTTTTTCAATATATTCATTTTTTCATCTTCATAAATGAATATGAGTTGAATTCAATCGATTCCTAATCTATAAAACGATCTTCTTGTGAACCGGTCCATCATAAAGAGTGAAATTAACTGCACGTCATCATATATATTGACTTTTAAATATATTCAGTGTAAGTACCCCATTTTGTAGATATTCTATGATGGGTGAATTCTATATCATTTTATGACCATATGGCTCAGAAAATGGGGCTGATGTAAATTATTTCCTCATTTTTGATTTGTACAAATAGGGAAACCACTAGATAATGAGCAATGATAATGATTGATTTGTCCCTATTTGGATCTTACAAGGCTATGGATACATTTTCCAATGCACAATCTGGGGAATTTTGTGACTGTGGGACATATGAAAATGTTACTAATGATAGAAATGATTCCAATAACCCTTGAACATAATAAAAAAGAGTAATTATTTCTTCTTTTTTATTAATGTTATCCCTACTGATTTGTTTGGTTACCAATTCTGAATCACCATTCACCTCTTGGTAATCCCCTGGTACATGGAGTTCTAACTCTTGACCTATAACAAGATATTGATATTCCTCCTGATTTTTAGTGCATCCTTTTGATAATAGAATAGAATATGGAAAAACTTACTTCTCTGGGTTGATGAGAATAATTCCTTCCCAAACGTTTTGAGATTATGTTTCTCCATTCCCTTTCCCATTGGAATTATAAAATCACCATCAAAATAGATTTCCCATATTAAGTGACTTTATTGAAGATAAAATATTTCTTCATCAGATAATTCTGTATTCAATGATGTCACATCTGTAGATGGTTGATCATTATGGAATTCTTTTAATGAAGTGCCGTTTACTTCTTTCTGAGGTACAAACTATATATAAATCTATTTTAGAATTACTAACCATCAATCTACACATACTATAATCATAGGATGACTGAGGATAAATTTGAGTGGGTTATTTTGATATTCCATGTAGACCTCATTATTCAATGAATAATGTCCCAATTTTATAACTTTAATGATTAATTCTTGGAATCTTTTCTCAATACTTAAACATTGATTCTCTGCATCGATCATGGTTTTATTGAGATAGTAAAGGTTGTTTTCATTCACAATATCATTAATATTTGTATGGAATTCACTCAATGATCTCTCCAAGGCTGTCCCATAAAGATTAGGTGACTTTCCATCAATAGGTAGCATCAATACCAACGGTCTGAAAAGATATTTATGGAGGGTATAAAATGATTCTTTGTAGTCATTTTTCCATTAATATGTGACCCTCTTATTCATAAATTTGGTGAAGGGAAAATACATTGATACCAAATTGGATACAAAACACCGGATATAGGAAATGTATCATTGATGTTCTATTAAATATTTCTACTTTTAAGTATGTAACATGACAATGATAGCTTTATTCTACTCAGGATCGACTTCAATGTTAAGATGGCATATAAAAAAATAGAGATATCTTCCCGAAGTTGGCCCAAAATAACATTTCAGGGGGTTAATAATCAAAATTATGCTGTCAAAGATTGATTAATATGTTCTATAAATCATTCAAGTGATCATAAAATTGTTTGGACATAGCCACGATACCATGCATGTATCAAGAAAATAATTTCCCCAAGAAAAGTTGATAATATGGTGAATTTCATGTTGATATGTCGCACCAGGATTTTTCAAACCAAAGGGCATTACATAAAAGAAGAAAATAACTTATGGGGATTGGAAAGTTGTAGATTCCTCATCTTTTTGGTTCATTTGTATTCGATTATACCCATACTATCCATTAATTAATGAGAGAGCATTGTTTCCAGCTATTGAATCAATCAAAAGTTCATTGTTTGGAACCAGAAAGTCATCTTTGGGAAAATACCGTTTGAGATCACTAAAATCAATGAAATCATAGATTTTACCATTCTCCTTTTCCTAATAAGATGATATTATACAACCTTTTTTGATATTTCACATCCTTGATAACATCTTCTTGGATAAGCTTGTTGACTTCAGCCTCAATTATTGTGGCATGAGTTGGGTGCATTCTTTTTGTTTCCTACTTAAATACACATTTATATTATGTAAACCCGAAATGAGTGGTGGCCAAGTTGGGGTCTGAGACTAGAATTTCAATATATTTATAAGAAACACTTCTCGGTGTTACTTTATAAATAAACTATACACCTCTTACTCTTCAGAAGACATGGTTTCACTATTCAGAGTAGGTGGTGGATCTTCTCCTGTTACCATATTTATTTCTCTTTGTTAATCCACATTGGTGGATACACCTTCCTCAAATGCCATAGGGGAATCCCTGAGATCTTCTTTTTCTCCTACCTCACGTGTTACCACTTATTTCCCTTATTTAAAGGTATATAATTAAGCAAGACATTCAGTGCCAGTCTAGGAGTATTTTTTTGTACATCTTGTATAGGTGAAAACCACTTCAGACCCTACTGATGATGAAGGGTCTTCCTAGATCACTTAAGGGAAAATTATGGATTGGTAATCTTCATCCTTTTCATTCTCTATTAAATAATAAACTTTTTCTAGACATGATAATAAAGTAGAGACATGATGAAGTTTATTATATTGAATAGAAACATCTCCATTTAGGCTTCAATCATTATTTGGTAAGTCAATAATTTCCCATGTGTTGTAAGGCTAAGTTTTAACAACTAAAATTATAAAATCCATTAAACGAGTGCTTGGATTTGAGTCCATCCTTTCAATTTGGTAGATAGGTAGCACAAAATCTACACTAAGATGGTTGAATGGTTTAGCTTGATTATTTTACATATCATCCAATGCATTGATTCTTGTTATATTTTTTTCCATAGAACTTGTTCCCTTTGCATGATAGAATTATGCCTTAAAATACTGAGATTCACATGTTTTGAATGGGGCCTTATTGATGTGAAATTCAAAAATTGTTCCATTAAATAAATACATGAGACATTGGTGGTATGACATCAGAATTGCAACATATTTAAGTTGCCAAGGCCTTCTAAGAATAATGTTGAAAGGAGTATTTCTGTCCAACAACCATGAAATCTGAATTAGATACAAGATCCCCAAAACGAGTTTTATGTGTAATCTTTCCAAATGTTCTTTTTCATTCGTTTCATAAACTTGATACATTAAAGTGGTGGGGGATAATTCAGATTCAATGTTACCCAACCAATGAAGTGTACAAATGGAAATAAGGTTGACTCTTGAGCCATTATCAATGAAGGATCATTGGATGTCTATATCATTATCCATTCTGGATAAATACAAGGACCTCATGTTTCCATGTGAAACATCATCCAAATTGTGGTCCATGAATGATAGAACCTCCAGACATACTATAGGATTATTCTCTATAGGGTAATCCAAATATTAGAAACCTCGTTTTAAAACACTTCAGCACATGACAAAGCCTCAATATGTGCATCTTGAAGATATTTTGACAGATTCAATGCATCCAAGATTGATATATTGGATGGTACATTGGAAAATTTCTTTAAAACATCATTATTCTAGTCCAAAGGTATTCATTTTCCAATATGTATTTGTGGTTTTTAGGTACTTTTGAATTTTATTCTCATGATGTAGATGGTCCATTTGTCAGGGTAGAAGCTACAAATACTTATTCTCTAGGTGGACTAGTTTGACTAGATATTTCCACCTTCCAAGAAGTTTGTAGTATAACCTCTATTGATTCGTCCATGATGATCATGTTTGGGCATATTCTTTCATGTGTGGTGGAATTCCCTTATTCATGTTGATCCCATTGATGTTCTCTCCCACAATTTTCTTGTTTCGATAAGAGTTTGAGCAGGGGTGCAAATAATATAGTGGAATCTAGCATACCCACGTCTTCCCCAACATCCTTGACCTTGGATACATCATCCCCTAGATTTCCTATCATTTACATTAATTCAAGTTAATATTCATGTAATCATTTTCATAGTGGTCCATTAAGTGGATAATGTTAATGGAAATAAAAATAAACTCATAAAATGATGAATATTCTGCATGACAGGTTGGTTGTTATTGTGCTATTTTGTGGGGCGGTGCCCATGATATTGAAACACATGTATTGAATTATTCCAATTTCAAGGAAAAATTTGGTCTCAACATGATATCATATAATTTTGAGTGCTCATTATCTTTATTACAATGTCACATCCTTGAAGATTGGCCATTGGAGGATTGATCTTTTGATGAAGATGACTTAGTTGCGGTGAAAGTGGTATGAAGCATAGTTGGTTGTTTCAATTGTTTTTGAAGAATGGAATGAGTTTGATTGATAATTTTTCTAACCATTAAATCATTAAAATTATATAAATTCTTAGTATTTACTTTTTTTATTCTCCTTTTTCCTCTATATTGGTAATAGTAACACATGTTATCTGGGCTGATAAACTCTTTAGTTACTCTTGTCTAGAGGACATTATCATTTTCTTGAGATCATTGAAAACAAATCCAAAATCAATGGGGTGACCCAAAATTTGATTGAAGGGACAGTATCTTGGGAGGTATTCATCAACTTCTTTAATTGGTTTCTTTGGCTATATCAACTGAACTATGTTTTTTCCCAAAGCTGAAATAAAGTGGCTAGGAAAATGTTCATTCCAAAAAGAATAGAACATGTTTTTCATCTCCTAACAGAATATCTCCCATTGATATTTATGATCATCTTGACATTGTGGTCATTTTTGCTGATGCTCGGCAATTGGATCCATACTATATGATGAGGTCACTGAAGTAGATGCTAGTACAGGTGCTTGTTTTAGTGTAAATGAAACAATATTTTCTTTTTTTATTCTCATTCATGGATCTGAACGAATTAATAGAGAATTTGATATATTCTCTATTATGTATTTTTACACTTTTTGAGTAACAAAGGCCAAATACTGAAACCCTCATATGTATTTCATAGGGATTAAAGGTGTTCCAAACTCATCACGGAGTTTATCAACACATATAGGAATAAAATCTTCAGTAAGAAGTGGTATATTCAGTGAATATGTTAATCCTTTCCACCAAACAATGAAATATGATACTCTTTCATTCTCTTTCTATTTTCACTTCCTAATAATGATGAATGTTGTCTTCTACAATATTGAGATGAATTGAAAACAACATTTATAATGGATGTCTTCCAATCCTGTAATCTCTCTTGATTGTAAACTTGTGTACTAGACAAAGGCTGGACCCTGTAGTGATTGCACACAACATCTATGCATTACTACTTCTTGTTGTTAAGTAATCCCTATAATTAGATAACAGTGTGAAAAAAATGTGTCTGCTCTAGATCTCCCAATCCATTAATAAATGGAAATGTGGTATTCACATAGATTGCTGGTGGAGGAATCAGATCTACCCATTCAGGGTAATCCTAATTTAATAGTTGTATCATTGTGTTCGGTGCTTCGGTATCTTATAATAAAGTCAATAATGACTCTGTGGTATTAATAAGAATTTTTGGTATATATGGATAAGCTAGAACCTATACAGGTATAACAACTGTAAACTAAATTGGTGCGGAAAATGGTAGGACCACCAGTGGTGGTGATTTTAGTATTTTCCTTGGATAACCCATGGGGATAGGCCTATAAGGATTGACATGACCCTATTCTAGATTTGTAACCATTGAAGGGAAATCAATATCCATATCAGTTGTTTCAACAAACCCTCTTTTCTGAGGATCTCCTACAGGAATTTTATGTTGAGTATTGCCTTGTCGAGTATGTCTGGATGGAATATTGCTTTAGTGTAACTCTACATTGAGTCTTCTCAACTCCTTCATTTCCTCCTCTTACTAGAAAAATATTTCTTCCTGTGAAAGATAATGAACTCCTCCAGAGTGAAGTTGAAACATGGTTTGACCTTTAACATTCTCTTTTTTAGGAACCTTTCGAAAAGGTGGAAGTGGATTATTTTATCGAATGCCTTGATTATTGGAAATCTATTGATTTCTGTTATGAACACCACCTTTACTTGCTTTTGTAAGAACTGTATCAAGAATAACAACATCATCCTATGATTTCCCTAAATGGGAAACACATTTTAAAGGATCTTCTATTAT
The DNA here is from genome assembly GCA_963277665.1 of Viscum album. Classification (NCBI taxonomy): domain Eukaryota; kingdom Viridiplantae; phylum Streptophyta; class Magnoliopsida; order Santalales; family Viscaceae; genus Viscum; species Viscum album. The sequence goes on along the minus strand of OY728120.1, from coordinate 19,322,169 downwards.
GGGATTAATGAATATTATTGACGCATAATGCATTGATGGAATCATCTCACAATCTTTGTGAAATAGACTTTTTATTCATCCTCCATGATACTTTACACTTCTATTTGTTGGTTCCCTATGAACTATTTTATGGATTGTGACCAGAATTATATCCTCTGATAGTTCAGTTATGCATTTAATTTTTGGATTTTCCCCTAATCTAGATACATCTTACCTCAATTGAGGAGGGAATTTTTTATGTGAAAAAACCCCTAGTCTTGCAGGTTAGGGTTGTTCCTATTTGCCATTTTCTACACATTAGGCAATGTTAGTTGACTTTGAAGGTTGGGTTAAAAAGTTCCCCATCCCTACGTGTTATGGTGGTTCATGAACTACTATGTCTAATATTAGAGTAGTTTCCCTTCTGATTTTATTAATTCTTTTCTGAACATTGAATGGTTGCATTATCTTCCACCTACAAAAATTTCTAGTTTTGGAATACCATTGTGCTATTTCATAAATTTGAGTAATATGATGGTTGATTTCCTCTATGCAAGATGAATACACATTATTGACAGATGCTTGAGATAGAAATATGTAAATAGCTTTCCCTCTTTGGTTCTGACATTGGTGAAAAATGGATGAGGCCTGTTCTTGCTGACCATCTCTAGAATTTGTTTTTCGTCGCCATTGAGAGGCATTAACATTGCATGAGACCACATTGGATGATATTTTCTGATTTGGAGTGTAGTAAAAATAAATTCTTCATGTTCACCCCATCCTTTGATATAAACACTAGATTGGGTTTCCAAATTAATTTTCACAACCTCTTTAATGCATTGATTCATGCACATTGAATATCCTCATATTTCTTCTTGATCCATGGATGTTTGGAAACATAGAGATATGCCAAGTCAATTTGGAATTATAATATGTTTATGACCATGACATGACCTTGATATTCATCATTTGGTAATAATTTTCCTTTCAAATGATGAAGAGACATCCATATGTCGTGGGGGATATCATGAATACAATCTTCCTTCGACATATCTTGAATTTTGTATTCAGTAGTTGTCAAAGGCCAGAACAAAATTGGTATTTCACCCTTATCTACTTTTTTTCTCATATTAAACACGTCATCTTATATTAATCTAGAGGTTTCTCAACATGGTCACACTAGAGTAGATTATTCCTAATTTAATTATCATAAACTAAGGAATCAATTGTTGTTTCATCTACTATATTAGAATCCAAATGAACCAAGGGAGGTTTGGTGAATGACCATCCCCTTAGGTTGTCTTCAGAATGAGAAATTATATCACCTTCAAATAAAAAGGCATCAGACATTACTGCACTTATGGTTTGATGTTCCTCATTATAAGAAGGATTTCTCATAACTATATTATAAATTGGGGAAATTTCTTGACAATGCAAAGCACTACTGTAGAAAGAACATTCACAAAGGGTGCCATCTTATGGAGGAACACCACGATAGTATATATAAAGGGATAAGTCCTCTTTCCCCTTGGTCTTATAGACACATGGAGGGTTATTGTGGCTCTCATCCAGATATAGGTTATCAAGATTGAATGAATTATCAGGTATTAAGACTTAAAAATGAAGTTTTTGATGAGGAACATTAGTATAATGGCTACTACTACCATAATATGGTAATGGCAGTGTTAGATCTTGATCTGTAATAGATTGTTGTCTAAGGGCATCATGAACTCCATCAATAAGATGATACATATCATATATCTAATCTTGATTCTATATCTATCTGTGGTATGAATTCTTCATAGACACTCTCTTAATCATTGTTGGGGACACTTTATGGGAAAAGTGGTTATCATGAGAAGGTTATTGTTCCTTCTTTGGAGTGGATGTAAAAAATAAATAATTATCTCCAATTGGAATGGGTGTATGTGCCTGATCTATTTTTCCATATGATATGACATAATATTCCCCATAACCCCCCCCCCCCCCAACTTGGATAGATGTATATATCTTCTCTTTGATGGCATGCTGATGAGTCATCCTAGGTATGGGGAAAGAATTATGCATTCATCCCTCAAGTTTTCTTTGCTTTTTCTATGTTAATATTTAAGAAAGAATCTAAGATATGGGTAAGAATTTGTGTCTACCCATTCACCATATCCAAAATTTGTTTACTGACATCAGTGGATAGATTGGGAATATACATTTCTTATGTATCTGGAATATTAGTATGTACCTACTCTTAGCATCCCTTTCTTGTTAGTGGGTACTGACATTTCTCATGGGTGTGGGTAGAGAGTTGGATCTACCCTAGTATTATTATCTAATCTTTACAACTGAATTTTCTGGGTGCTTCCAAACTAGACTATTTCAAGGATTTATGGATACAAATAGGTGTATGTGCATCCTGGATAATTGCCTCAATAATCAGTTGGTGGGATTCCTTGAATGTAGCTAGAGAAATCAATTGATTGGTTGATATATTGTAAGTAGGAATAAATTCCTTCTCATGTTACACCACCACATCTGAAAGGGAGGATTGGTAGGGTGATTCTAGATGAGTCTACTTGCTGTAGTAGTTTAGGTGGACAAGTGTATGTGCATGTTCGCTATTTTCCACCATGCTAGGTTGATGGAATTATCTATGTGGGGTAAAGGTAGGAACTTGTTCCCTATTTGTATTTTTTTGTCCCCAACTATTCTTCATGCATGCCCAGGTCAGAGGGACATGGGATGGACAACTAAAGATAAATCCCTCATAATATTGAGAGTTTTATACAATATGAAGTTGGAAGTGGTGCTTGATGGTTGGAGCCTTCTAGATGGAGCCATATGCCTTCTGGATGAGGACATAGGTAGCCTTTTGGTTTACCTCCCTAGAATAGGGGGAGGAATTGATTATTGTGTTTCTGGGATAAAATCTCAAAATAGTTAAAGGCGGTGGTTCATACCATCTGATTATGGACCACCGTTCATCATTGACAATATGACCATGAGTAATTATTGAGTTTAACGACCAATTAGGTAGCCTCTAAGGTTCTGATTGTACCAAGTTGATGGTACTCTCAGACCAATGAAATGGAGACCCAACTTTGATGAAACTGAGTTGGTGATGATGTCCTTTGAGTGGATGAAGATCCGGCTTGATCAGAGGCCTAGACATTCATCGTTTCATACTTGAATGAATACATTTTGGAATGAAGGGAGTTCCTAGAAAAAAGTTCTTATTTATATGACAAATACAAAAATTAAAACTCTTATAAAGAATAATTTTTTTAAAATAACACAAGCGTGATTAATTCCCTTATATGGTCCCCATTTATCAATTGATAGTGTCCTAACAGATGAGAATCACTATCATCTTGGTTATGGATTCATGTTGGGTTTATCATTTTTTTCTATTAGAATTTTTTTTCCTTATGAATCACTACTTCAAGATGGTATCGATCATATTTATTTATGGAACCGAAAACAGCCAATAGTTTTGTATCCAAAGGGACCTGCTTTACAATGGAAGAAATTAATTAGGTTTGTTCAACCATGATACATTAGAACTCATATTGGTTGATAGGATGGGAAGTAGGGATAATTTCACCCTTTAGGGGGGAATTATTGCGTACTTTGGGACTCTCTTATAGATTTAAGATATATTCATGAGTCTTTAGTAATTTAAAAAGTTAAATGTTGGTTTCCCTTGAAATTTTAAATCAATTATTAGCATGTGAGGAATTCAGAACCATCCATAATTATTCAAGGTTATTTATAAATGGAGATATCTGTATGCATTCAAGGTTCTCCATCAATGGAATCCTCTCAAATTCTAATAATATGTTCTTTATCCATTTTCATGATGATGTTGGTTTTTAAGGAACTTAGTGGGGGAACTCTAGAATATATCATCACCCAGGCATATGGAAGTTGGTTTTGATTTTGGGATTGTACCATAAATTGGATACATATGTATCCTACAAAAAGGAATCATAAGCCTCATAGTTAGGTTCCACTTAATGGGACTTGTCAAAACTTTCAAATTCATGTGATAAGGACCTAAAAATACAATTTAATGTCATGTGCTAATGAAATCTATGCAGAAGGTTCCTAGTCAATGTTTGGCATAGGAGATATGCCTAAGAATCCAGTGGAAACTGGAAACGATATGAGTTTCCATGATAGATTACACAGAACTAGTAATGTGAAACATAATTAACAAGGTTGATTTGGAGTGTGGGGTTTGATCTTCAAGGGGGATTCCTACATATAGAACATGGATAGGAATCAAATCCCACAAAGTTTGGTAAGTTTCATAGGGTAGTATTCCCATTCATGAAAATATATTAGGGATTAATCCTAAATTGTATTCATTGTAATAGGGTCTATGGGAGATTACATAACTCATAAATATTCATTGGGGACTTAATTAAATGATAATTCTTTTAGGATAATTATCTAACTAAAGGAATTAGGGTGGGACTCCTGATAAGGATTCCATTGAGCTCTGTACCTAGATGAAGGCTTCCTACATATCCCAATTAAGGTGGGAATCAGATTCCTCATAGGACAATATGCGATGTGGATCATGCGTATGTGGTGATCTTAAAAAATCTATAAACCCGTGTGAGTCAATCTTGGTGTGAGAAACATGAGGTTTTGAAATATTCAACAAACCACATACATTCTCTTATGCTGATGGAAGAGGTTGATCCTATAGAAAAAGATGTCAATGCATTGGTGTATGATGTCATGGTGAAATGCACCTTTCAGTGTGGAATAAATGTGATGGTTATTAGGCCCGACCTGAAAGGATAGGGGCCTAATCCCTTAGGGATGCCCTTTGGATCTCAGTGGGGACATACTCTTTATGAGGATTCCCATTTTAGGATTGGATGGTGCATACTCCTATAGAGGATTACCATTTGAGGATTGGTTGGGGATTACTCATAAGTAGGATTCTCATTGAGGAATTGTTGGGGCCTACTCCTAGGAGGATGCCAATTTGAGATTTGTATGGGGCTTAATCCTAAGGTCGATTTATATTTGAGATTGATTGGGGGTGTACTATAATTAATCGTACCCATTTGAGACTTGGTTGGGGTATACTCATAAGGCATATTCCCATTTGAGGTTTAATGAGTATCTAGAGGTGTGTATCAACCAAAGGTACTCGAGGAATACAAGAGGATAGAGTGAACTCATAACATGGGAAATGAAAAAATAAGTGTATTTCAACAAAAATAATTTTTTTTAGTGTGGAGGATTATTCAAAATCTTGAGATTCTTGGGGGGGTTAATGTTGGTCCAACAAAAGGGAAAAATGGAAAAAGTCATTGACGGATCCCAAAAAGTTAATGGTTAGAGCATCCCTTTTTCATGGTATTTAGTGATGGATGTGAAGAGAGAATCCAGAAGGGCCAGGACCACAACACGACACTAAACCTGATTGGGGGTGAAAAGGCACAAACCCATATGATATGGAGTAGAAGGGTTGTGCAGGTTCTTCTCCAAGGTGTTTCTTGCGGGTGTTATGCTAAGGTGGGTCGTGCAGGTTCTCCAGGCATGTGCTCCACTAAGGTGGGTTGCATATGTGCTCTTCCAAGGTGGGTTATGCAGGTCCTCCATAAAGGTTCTCCTCTAAGGAATGTCATGATGTTTCTTTATCAATGTGGGTCATTAAGGTTCTCTTCTATGGTGGTTCACGCAAGTGCTTCACCGTGGTTGGCCCAGCATGTCCTACGCATAGGTGGCATACATTGTGTTATATACCCTTATTGGACATTTAACCACATGGCCCCTATAATTATCTCTTCTCTATTGTTTTAGATAATATCTTGGGTGTTTTTTAGGACATGGGAGAAGGAGGGTTGTGCAATGAGAGCACTGTGTATTCTTCTGACCATTCAGCCTTTGAAATGGGGAACCCAAGGGTCCAATTTATAGACAAAAAGGGGACCTGGTCAAAGGTTTGTTGTCAATGAAGATTATACACTCAGTTCCCCTACACATGTCCTCTGTGTAGGTCTTATGGTGTAGGTCCTCCACGTAGGTGACACAAATAACCTTATAAAAAAAATTTGTCTTTCAAGTGCCATATCTTTTGATCCATAAGCCTGTTTAGGCTAAATGAGCCATAAAATATAATCTTTCAATGATATATTTACTTCTTGATATGGTGTATATACCATTTCTTCTAATAAAAAACTCATAATTTTAATTTTTTTGAAACAAATTTTTATCATTGATCATGGAAATCCATGGACTTCTCCTAGAGAGGGGGGGTCCTTCTGTTAATCACTCATTATGGAGTAGTCTCATAGAAAATAGAAATTCAACCCTTAATTATATGTCAAAGTGCATGAAAAATATTCTATAGTTTCAACAATCATTATTAGCCCTTTTTTTCATTATAACCTTTTTATATAAATCTCTTTAAGTATATGTGGCTCTGAAAGTTTTGAAAGGGGCATCATCACTATGTAGTATGCATAATTTTCCATATCTGTGATAATTTATATATAGATAGAATTTTTATGGTAGAACAATGTGGATACAGAGATAGGTCTTTTGATGTATGAAATTTTATGTGGTGTCATTCTAGATAACCATAAACTCACCATCAGATGTGAGATCCCCCAATTGATCATTGTGTTTGATATTCTCGAGGTGTCTTTTCTCATGTTTATCATACACTTGAATAGACAGATTTTTGTGAGATAGGTACCCTTCCCCATATCCCAAATTTTTTAGGGTTTCGATTCAGGATTAGATTGATCAATCATCCATTTTTAATCGGGGACCTTTGGACATTGATATTATTGATTATGCCTGAAACATATAGGGGCATGACGTGTCCTTAGAGGACATCTTCCTGATACTGATCTGTGAATGAGATGGATACATGAAATTCTGTGGAAATGGTCTACACTTGGTAGAACTCAACTGTAGCAACATCTATCTTAAATTCCTTTAGGATCTATAGGGCCTCTTCAAATTCCTCCCTATGTAATTTTGAAAGACATTGTGCATCAAGAGTTTATAGATTGGTAGGGAAAATAGACAACTATTTTAAATCATCATACTTTTGTGGAAAATTTCATGACTTAACATTATGTGGTTTCTCTTAGAAATGAGGCTCCTGATCCAAGGAATTTGTAGTGGAAGGTGTTGGTTCCTCTTTAGAAGTCTTGGGAATATCTGCTGCTAGGCACGTTTGCACTGTCGACCTTCCCCATCATTTGGTCTAATCAGATAATTGAACCCCAACAATGTTGTAATGAAATATGATTGGATGCGGAAAACTAGGGAAGGGTTATAATACACATGCATGCCATTAATAGGTTCATTGGTGTGATTTCCCATGAGTCTCATCAAATTATATATTTTTCATGAGGGAATGAATAGAATATTGTGTCTGTCCATGTCTTCGCTATACCTTGTGTCGTTGGTTCTAGTGTATGTGGCCTCTCGTTCCCCGAATATATATGGGGGACTCATATTATGATGCATATTCATCACTAGATAAGTGTTCGTCTAAGATTATCACATTGAAATAACCATAGATATTTTCTTATTCCGATGGGGATTTCATATGGTGGGGCATTATATGTGGTGTGGATGTAGTGAGGATGAAATTTTCAAGAGTAAGATCTTGAGTTAGAGCAGAATATGACTCATCATTTATTTGGTTCCTCCTCCCTTTGATGGCCATTCCCAATTTTTAGAGGTATATATGATCTCCCCTCTTTATGTGGTGGAGCTAGTATGTGTCTGTAAAACTGTTATCATAGGGTGACATATGATCGATCAATTTTTTTCAAGTCTTCTAGTTATTGAAAATCTATTCATTCCTGGCCACCAGAAATTTATACCAAAACTCTATTATTCCATATGGGAAATGGTTATGCAGGCCACCTGCTAGGAGGAAATATCTAACACCAACATAATAGAATTGATCATCCCTTAAAGGAAGTATTTGATGATGAAGCAGTCTTGGATATTATAAAATGCCCTATTATGGAAAAGGCAGTAATAGGGATTGTCTTTGAGGTTTACCTACTCAGGATTCCTAGGATGTGGAAGAATGAGTAGGTTTTTTTCATGGATGATAAGAAATAACTGGGGACTTGTTCATTTTGGAAGGATTATGATTTTTTCATCCATTACTCAAATCCCAACTGACCCTGATTTTTATTTTCTTTAGCCGATGGATATTCTACATTTATAACCACCTGATAGGATGTGTAGAGCGGTTTGGGACTGTCCTTGGTGTTTAGATAGGAACCCATACTTGGTTGAGAGTGATAGATGAAACATCCTATTTTCTTGGTTATTTTCCCTAGGCTATGGGTACCAGTCGTGTTTTGGATTGTGTTTGATAAATGGATTCCTTAAGATGTTATGTCACTTAAGAAACCTCATGGAACCCACTTGGATAAATAAAAGGGATCAGGGGTGTCAATTACTCATCATGAATCTTTTTGTCCCAGAGTTCCAGTAGTTCCTCTTTCAATATAGGGATGTTGACTGAATAGGTTAAAAATTCCAAATGTCTTTGAAGTCTTACACCCTATCATTCTCAAATTATTTTCAGTTTTTTTTATTTTGATCAATGTATTCATCACTGTGGAGCTAAATTTATATTTAAATTGAAAATGAAAATCCTCTTATCCTATAATGTATACTGCTGGAAAGCTGCTATACCATACAAAAGATGTACCTATTATCATCTATAAAAAACACATCATTAATGTCTTCAAGTATCATCGAGAAATGAATAGTGTGGTATGTTGTTAATGGTCTCATACATAATTAAATGTGAAGAAGGTAGGATTGGAAAAATTGTGTGGATGAAAAGTATCATCCCACCAATTTGGGAAATGGATTCCTCTAAAACTGCAAAGGTGAATTCCACCATTCTGTGGCTTCCATTGAAGTATCTAAGGACATAATGATATTATGATTCTTTGGGGGAACTACTATTTCAGTTGCCTCCCATGTGCAGGGAGTGGGTGGTGGCTGAGGAGGTCGCCCAAAATTTATCTCCCCATGTTTCCTGATCCGACTTAAGACTGAATGACTGCCCTAGAGAGGGAGAGGCTTTCACCACAAAAGATGTAAGTCATGATCATTATCAAATTCCATGTTTATCTTTTCTAGATTTATTTATCCAGAGCTATTCATCTATTTAGATAATACTCTCTCTACAATATTAGCTATAAGAAGTAAAATATTCTTCTATGCTTGATGATGATACCTTGTGGGAATAATTCCCTTGAGTAGCTCCTCGTTGATTTTTCATAGTGATTGTATTTATCTCTCATATTGTGACTGTTTTTCCACCATTGATGGAACCTCAACTCTTCCAGATGGTGATTAGGAAGTAGATGCACCTTTCCGTTTTGTTGGTATATTTTCTATTGGGGAGAAAATCAATATTTATAGGTGCCATATTTTGGATCATTCTCTGGTTTTGGTAGTCTTATACCTTGGTTGGTGAATCCAGGTCACCCTACATTTGGGATACATTTTATGTGTTATATCCCTCTATATTTGCATCTTGATCAATTCCCATAATATTTACAGTGAATAAATTCATAGATTCATATCAGGATATGGTTGTTTTTCTTATACATTCAATGCAACAAGATTATTCCACATAGATTTCGTTATGGTCTTTGTTGAAACCCCTTTCTATACTAGTCTGGTTTGGCATGAGAACCCAGAGGGTTTTGATAACCTTTGACGTATTCTCCTATCATCTATGTATATGAACAATGACCATGGGGGGGTTTCTATTTGTGATTTTCAAGAGGACCCTAACTAGTAGAGGTTTTCCTTTCATGGGAGGAACAAGTGAGATTATTACTATTGTGTTTCACCTCTCATCCTATATCATAATGATTATATATATGGTGATAATGATGATGAAAATAACCTCATTATTATTGGATGGGGAACATTTGGGGCTATAAATATCATTTATTTGTCATGTTTTCTAAGATCCAGGGATTCATGTCTAGGATTTGATGACTCCCACGATCGTCATGATGATATAAACACTGCTAGAACAATTACATGGGGTTGATCTGGAATCAAAATTGATTTCCCAAGGATCATTTTAGTGGATGTAAACTATTTTATGGTTATTGGGAAATAAATTCCCCTATCCTAATAGAATGTGGGTTGTTTTCAAATGTTGCAGATGTGTCCCAAATCCTCACAATAATTGAAGATCTAAGAGGTGGAGGAGGTTGTAGATATTCCCCTTGACCAATGAGTTGGGTCCTCTCTTAGTCAACTAATACGAAAGCTACTACTATGGATCAATTTATGTGGAATAGCTATGATCCTGTAGGAGCTGGGTATGATGGATTCCCATGTTGAGAATCATTCTTTAATGTAAGTCGTCTAGATGATCGCATCTTTGGTCTCCATGTTTGAAATGAATTCTCATTACATTGAGTGGCACAATGTAAAGATTTATTTGGATATAATATCCCTCTATTCGTGAATTTATTTCATAGTTGACGTGGGTGGATTCTGTTGTAGTGACCAACTAGCTTGAGCATTTCTCAGTCCCCTGATTTTTTTGGAGGCAATAACACTAAAAGGAATTGTATCATAGAGGTTATGCAGTTATAGGGGTGTTGAAAAGGGTAATTCTCCATACTATAACCATCCTACAATATTTATTAATGAAGTGTCTTTAGAGATCATCTTTCAAAGGGCCTTGATGCAATGATGATAATAATGTGGCATATTTGTGCTATTCGTTTGTATTTTTAGATACCAGAACATATAGAAAATAGCCAGTTCCTACTAACAACAGAGTATTTTAATGGTCTGAAAGTGAAACTCATATCATGGATAAGAGAGGTATCTAGCCATTGGCCAATGATTATTTTCCTATATATTTTGGAAAAGATAAGTCATGAACCCCTTTTCTAGATCATTTGGGATCTCATAGCTAAATTGGATAAGATGATATAACAAGATGATGATGTTGTTTTCTGATAACTCTCTCCATAATTCAATTTTGTCATCCTCTTAATCGTACTTACATGCCTCCAAATATTTAGGACATATAAGATGATACATATGGTTTCCTACTAACTATATTTTAGTGCTTTTAGATATTTATGGGGAACTATATGTGGTTGACCCTAATGCTCGAGCACCTCTATGTATGATGGTAAATGAGTTTTGAAAGCATCTCAATATGAAGACATCTAATCTTTGGAAACATCCATATATGAAGGTGATTGGAAAAGAAAAGGATTTTCTTTTCCATGGGATAAATCATCATGGGGGTGTTGGCCATGGTTGGTTTTGGAGTAGTGTCCCTATGATGTTTCTCCACATACAATAATGTGGACTATCGTGGTAATGAATGTATTATTATTTGGTGGAAGGGTTGATAAACCCTTGGGGTGTTGAGAATTTTTCCCAAATGAACTTGTGTACACTGTCCTTACAAATATTAGAGATAGTGGGAATGTTCTGCATTATTGTCGAAATATGATGACCTTCCTATTATAATTCTGTAGGTATATGATCCTATTGTATGATAGTTTCTAAAACATGATTATAACCATTTAGTGCCATGAGAGTATGAGTAATCTAATTAAAATCTACTGGTTAATGATAATCATAAATATCATTTTTGAAAGGGTTATGCCCATTCCGTGAAGAATTTTTCATTATAACTAGGTGATCATCGATAAGGATGGGAGTATAAGCCCGATCATGACCCTTTGGAACATTCCACTGGTCTGTCTTTGTAGGAGTATGAGGGTTACCTGAGGCATATGACTCTCTCCACTTGGTGAGCCTCGGTTGGAGAAGGAATACGAGCCTATTACAAATATGAATTCCACACTAGAATATGTTGAAGCACCTCCTGAATGGGTGAAAGGATGTTATCCTCCGGTTGTATTTCCTCATAATGATTCGTGTGAAATAGTTCAACTATGAAAGGTAAAATATTCACCCGATATCCTTGTTCTGCTAGAAAATGACAGCAATATCCACTAACCGGAATATGAACATATCCTAAGGCCTTTTCCATTCTCACCTGGCCAACCCTTACCAAAATATTGTAATATACTTGATCTTGGGACATTGGACTATACCATTTATCTTCTTTGATAGGTATAAGAGCATGTTCCAAAAATTGTGGTTGTATCACGTGGTGATCCCCGACAAGAATAGGAGTTTGATCCTAATCATGGGCCTTTAGAATATACAATTTTACTTACTCAATAGGAATATGCCCCAATCCTTAGCTATATAACACTCTCAGCTAGTGATATCTAGTTAAAACAAGATTATAAGCTTGGTCCTTAGCTATATCCTTTATTGAAATATGAAAATAATTCATTTTGAAGGGATAAACAATGTTTTCTTGCTCTAACATACCCACTAGTTTTCAATGATTAGATTGTATATCTCTCTTGGTTATGGGGATATGAATTTGTGTATGTCCCTTTATTTACAAAAATTCATGAATATTCCAATGAATCTCTTCATATGTTGCTAAAATAAACTATGTATACATGGATGATGCTAGTGATGAAAGGTTGAAAGATGCCATTCTTGGTGGAACCTAAACTTGATAGGTTACATATTTGGATTCTTGGTCCTCCTTCATTAGATGTTGAAGGTGGTAGTTTTCGTGCTCCATTAATAATCTCCCGAAGTGTTTATCCATGTAAATGAGGGCCACGAGCTTAGATGTGGATTTTCTAAGATGATGAAGGCTTTTCCAGATTCCATACATAAAGAATCATGAGGGTATCTTCCTTGTTCGAGATCATACCATGATGGTGTTACTCTCAGACCATCATGTTGGGAACCAAATTTTGGAGATGTTGTGAAGGGGATATCATTATTAAACCAGTGGGGGTTGTGACCATAGGTAATTTACCATAGTGATTGTTGGATAATGATGAAATCATCTCAAATTTGGATGATGGGGATGAGTTTAATATCTATAGTCACATAGTCCACAAGGAACCAGATCACTAATTAGCCTAATATTGTAGGAATGATGTGATCAATCAAATATGCATGGTTAACACAATTATGTTGTTATTCTTGATCTATCCATTCTTATTTTTGGGATATATCAAGGTAGGGATGGAAATATTTTTTTATAATCTGGGTTATGGAGGATCATCTATAGGATCATGCTAGTCATATTGCTCTGTTTGTTTTGGAGTTCAAAACAATGTGGCCTGATACATGATCACCGATCATTCTAGTAATTAAGATATTCACATCGATTTCACCATTTTTTCACATGGTGTGTAGAAAATATGTCTTGATGGATTATAAATAATTTTTTATTAAAGAGATTCACTTTGGGTCCACCACTTGTGTTTTCATATTGTGGAAACACATGGAATGTTGGATTATAATAAAATTGTTTCGTTATTATAGAGATTCATGTCAGGTTCGCCATTTTTGTTTCGAGGTCGATAAGAGGGGACTGTGAGATGTGTTTGGTTTGGTTTGAAGCATGATTGTGGGGGGTTCATTTCATGGAAAATAATTAACATCAGTTTACCAATGTCCTTATTGATGGAAATAACCAATAGTTCCCTCATCTATAACTGGGTATAGACCTACATTCCAATGGTAGGTCGTCAATTGGGGTTTCTGACCCAATGATGCATAGGGGATCCCATTTTTTTAGAGGTTGGGAGATATAGATCATGACAACTATTTTAGAGGAAATATTTTCTACTATTTGACTAACTTATAGATTTTAAATATGTTTGGTATTATTTTCCAACTCCTGGTACACGACTAGTTTCCCTATAAAAACAATTATAGGTTAAATACTATTTTCTCCCAAAGGATATGGGGACTTGATATCAAATCCATATATAAGTATTTTCATTTGTTCATCCATTTACTACTAATTAATAGATTCATTATATAATTAATATATATAACCAAGAACTATTGAATTTTCTACAATGTCAAGATGTGGTTTTTATTTTGATAAGGGGATTGATTTATTATGAGGCATCCTATATATCCTTGTAATTACAAGATTCCAAACCCACATAGTTCATTAAGTCCCAAATAGTTTAACATCATGTAGAGAGGAAATATGTGAGTGTTGTTAGGTTATGAATATTTGATCTCGAGTCCTAAGGAATCATCATTCATATCCTAATTATCATAGGAATCAGAGTTACTAATGTTTGATCACACCCATGGGACTGACCCCATGGTAAATGTCCTCATATGGGGGAGGTCTCTATCATGCCACTCATAAGGGATAACATGTTGTGATTTCCCTTGATTTTGGAGATTTTTAATGTCAATGTGGTGTTTTTTATTCCCTAATCCAACCTAAGCTATTCTTATAATGGGAAAAAACGTTTAGCAGGTGACTATCCTATTTACATGTGGATATTGGGATTATGCACCGGGACAACCCTTGTGGTACTTAATATTGATCTATTTCTTTGAAGAGGTATCCTATATTTCCTAAACATGGAAGTAATCAAGGAAATCATTGTTCAAATTTTTTCTATGTCCATTGAAGGATGAGTTTGATTGTCCAGCCCATAGTAATTATTGAGTCCCAATGGTTGAAATGTCAGAGACATAGTGGGGATTACACCGAGGTTGACACCTGTTTGATCATGGGATAAAACAATAATAAGGCATCCTATGTGTCCTAATTATGGTGGGAATTAGAGTCTTAATAGTTTATTTAGATTGGGGAATACATATATACATTTCCATAGCCTTTATATAGTTTTTTTGCACTGATTATATGGTCTCATAAATTCACTAATCCCATATGGGCTATTCTCCTAGTGAGAAACAAGGGATTCAAATTGATTAATTGAATTTCATGAGGATATGGGAAAATTGTGACAGGTCTTTAATTTTTGGGTTTTTTGTATCATGTTCTACCCTTATGTTAGTGTCCAATGTATGCAGGTTATGGAAGTAATCATTGTTCCCATAGTTCACTGGGTTGGGGCTTACACACTGACGTTGCCATTATCATCAGGGATTAGACCCTGATGTTTCCCTTATCATTGGTGATTACACACTATTAATTCCCATATCACCAGGGATAACACAATTTTTTCCCTTATCATCTGGGCTTACACATTGATGTTTCCCTTGTCCTTTGGATTTCTTTTCTTCCCGGTATGCATTGAATGTCCAGTAATCATGCATTGACATCCAACATCACACGTTAGTTAATATCTATTATGCATGTGCAAAGAAAATATCACTATCCAACTAGCTTATCCAAGGGACATCGCATATCTTTGATGGAATGCCTGAGGATTATCGCATGGACTATGCTGACACATCATAAGGACATTAGATGACATAGATGATTCTCTCAAGAAGCCTTTGTTTGACCCCAAATGACCAGTCAAGAGGAAGACACATGATCCTGAAGACATATCCAAATGTCATTTAATTTGCTAACTGCAACATATGTAGGGTGTTGTTAGATTCATTTGGACATGTCTCGGACAGTGTCTTATGTCCTGGATGACCAATATGGAGGGTATCATGAAACCCGGATGGAATTTCCAGAAGGTTTTGTGAGAGGCTATTTCATTTCCCTGGTTTTACCATGAGACTCAACTAAAATGAGCGGCTGCTGTTGTTTAAGAAAAATCACATTTCTGAAGTACATTGTGAGACTTGAACATTGAACATAATGGTTTTCGTGAGTCTATTGTGGAACACTTGAGGGGAACCATGAGACTTTCTTAAACAAGTACATATAACTTCGTAAGACCCAAATAGTATACCGAAGGAGTGATGTGAGATATGGGTGACATTTCCTAGTGATGTGGCATGTCTTGGAAGGTTCACAAGTAGCGCATGAGGGTCACGAACATGTTCTTTAACTAATTTCTCCACCATTTATCTTTTTGCAAACCTTTAGGTTGCGAATTCCATCAATAGATACACTGTCAATTTATTTTAAGTCTCAAGAAGTCTAGCATTTGTATAGGATATTCCCCGTGTGTCCTCCCGAAATTACATCACATGATCTATGAGTGATCATACGAAGTGAATAATGTTGGGAACATGATCTATCTTGCGGTTCCCCAGTAATTTTGTTGATGATATGCTCTTCATGTCACCAGATTAACCACTCAAGGAAATATTCTCTAGTATTGGTGTGAGGGTTCGAGATTTTTTCCACTTTTATAAACTCACAAATAATTTTATATTATGATTGGGAAGTTAATTTTTAATAATTTCCACCCCATATGATTACTTCTTTGCATGGAATATCTCTCCCAGATCTAGGTGGATTTTCTAATGGGATCATTCGCCACATGTCTTCATGAGTCTCTGCAATTTATTAGTCCATGGGTATTGCCTAATTTTCAGTGACTACAATACAACTCCATCTATTCCCCTTTTATCAGATTATTTCTGATTGATGGGTTATTTTTTAATCTTACAGGAATGCCATTGTACTTTCATAGTGTCTTATTAAAATTTACTAGGGCTCTCACAAGATCAATATGGATGTTAAGAGGACTTCGTATAAATTAAATTGACTTTTTTGGAATGGTTCATGAGACAAGGATGAATTGTCAGTGGTCCTTCATGAGATCAGGCCAACATGTCATGTTGTCTTGGGAGACTTTGTCACAGACATCCCAAGTACTCTAGAAGAGTTTTACAATGTGATTGGTCTCTCCCCCTTTAATTTTTTCCCCTTTTTTACTTTACAGTGGATTGGGATTTTATGATGTTTTTTGGAATTTTATTGAATAAAATTGTACTACCTCTTAGTTGGGAATCACATTATGAACGGAGGACGTCTGGTGATTCATGATCATTTCATTAGCAAACCTATCTATTTTACATTAGCAAGACAAAGGGGATCCATGATGTCACCAAGAGATGTCTGAGTCTCTTCGATTGATTCAGATTATAAGCTCGAAAACATTCAAGATATTAGGTTGACATGTCACCAGGGTCTTGCGGCATCTTGAGACATACTAGGGGTGCATCCCATGCATTTTATGATAAAGATATGCCCCCACAACCAAAATATTTTAATTCTTATTCATTAATTTTCATAGGTTATGGATCGTGGGAGTTAGATTAAATTTTTTAAATGACAACCAACCCCCTCATAGATTATACACTGGATGAAAATTATGACTCCAATAGGCTCCTGCCTTTTGATATATTAATCCAAATTTTGAATGATTTTTTGATGGGTTGTCAGGACTGCACCAATTTTCAATCCATGTGGCTTGGGGGAGTTTATCAAGATACTTTTTCATGACCAATGTCTAATTGGAGAGCCTTAAGAAGATTAGGAGGGCATATAGAGAGGGGTCTGCAGGATTCATTGTAGGCTATACTCTATGATTGTTTCATTCGTGTGATCATAGGATGATCATTTGATCATGATACTCATAGAGGATTTTGTGATCCACAAGCTTCGGCCACCTTCTCCTTTCATTTCTTTTGTCGGGGAAATAATTCCGATGTCAATTTATTTCCCACTTTATGATTTGGTTAGTGCTCATTTAGAGATCATCAACAAACATTTAGATGTATAAATCATAAGGGCATTTTTGTTTCCTGAATTGTATCCTCTATATCAAAAGGAGTTCTGTAGTGTTGACATTTCTTTTTCATCATTACTGTGACATTACATTATTGTGTGGTTCTTAATGTTTTTATATTGTTTTCACATGAACCATACATAGCATGAGTCTTAACATTACACAATATCCTCTACATTATAATTATTTATTATATAATGTATTCCCCTTCCTCTATGAATATACATTTAACTACTAACTATAAATACTATGACCTTCTTATCATAGAGCTGGTGGTTACATTATTAAATTGGCATAAGATTCAACCAAAAGGAATAAATGTGGTATTAATCTTTATAAACTGGATATATACTTAAATATAATATTACATTTGAAAAACAGAAGATTAACAACAGAGTGAAATTAAATATTCTACATTATTGAACTTTTTCAAATATTCTTTCTTCATATACCTAGGAAAGGAATAATATAAGGGTGATTCAAAATTATCATTATGGTTTATGGACTATAGAACTTATCATGAGTAAATAAGTTATAATAATTATGTAGTGGTTAAAAATTGAATACATGTTCCATATAATTAATAACATGACCTAGAAGACTAATATATAAGGAATAAATAGTGACCAAATAACTCTATATAACTAATCACATGAGTTTAAAACTTATCCATGGATATTATAACAATTAAAATAATCACATGGAAATTAATATCTAATATCATAATGATTTAATATATAATTATGTACATCATAAATATAAAATCAAGTCCTCATTAAAAGTCTCTTATATATATTGGTAAGGCCTCATCCAAATACCCAACTAGTTTTTTTATTGAAACCTACTGTTATATTGAAGGGTTATAATAGGCAGAATGACATAATAAGTCCAATTAATTCATCAAATGAAATTTCAGAATAAACATTTACTTCATAATCAACATAATCATTCTTTTGGAAAATATAGCTTAAGCAATTTTAATATTTCCCTAGTCAAAATGATCATAAACCATCCAGAGAGAGATTAGCGAAGGAACTAAAATGAAAAATAACTTTTTTATTAAAATTATAATAATTTCTTATTGTCATTAATGAATATAAATACGATAAAAATATCATTAAAAACACTCTCGAAGAAAATACAATTTCATTTTTAAAGTCTAGTTAATTTTTTTTTAATATTAAAATGATACATTGAAACCAATGATGTAAAAATTTCAAGGATTCATCTAATCAATTAGAAATCATGTTTATATTGACCCCTATTTAATCCAATTATATAAAAAAACATTCATTTCACATTTTTAACAAAATGAAAACAAAGTACATTATATGGAAGATGAAAAGAATATTAATTTAAAACCATTTGAAAATTTTAATTGGTAAAAATATATTTAATAAATAATTTGATAATGTTAAAAAAATTATTTAAATTTTTTGGAAAGCATGGAAAAAAATAAATATATTCTCAACTTATTATAAAAACATGTCGTTTAAATAAATTATTTTGATCTCTTGAGCACATAAAAGAGTAAAATAAAATGAAAAAATAATTTTCATTAAAATATAAATAGGAGAAAAAAGTATATTATGTATATTATATAAATATCAAATAATTACCCAATTTGGTATTTAAACATAAACAATCTTGAATGATGATGAGATTGTGAAATACACCCTATTCTCTTTGGTGACATGTGAATTAAAACTCTTATGAATGAAATTACATAAAATTAAACATTACACATAATATATAATAAGATATTAATGATATAAATTTAATAATTGTAAGTATATACACCTCAAAAAACAAAATCATTTTATTATAAACAATATATCTCAATGGAGTTGAAATTGTGACAAAATCCCTTAAAAAGATCATAATATTTATGTGAGAATTAATCAATGAATTGACTATGTGTATCTAATGTTAATCTAGCTAAAATAAGTTAAAATATAGAATAACATATTCATATGTAATTAAACAAATAATCTTATAATATAAAATACAATTAATAGGTAATATACCAATTGAAAATTAATTGAGTTATAAAACCCCTTACTTCTTTGAAACATTCAAATAAAATCCTCTACCTCATGTCCGACTCATCATTTTCGTTATTTATATTCCGGAATAATAAAATAATTCCAATTATTTAATTACCTAATAAACTTTTTAACTATTATTAATAATTTTATTTTATTTGATAATAGGTTATATTTATTAATTTAATAAATTAACATCACATTGGACTTTTTGATGTCACTCAGTTCATATGTCCAAAATGTAATAGGTAGATTAACTATGATAAAAGAGAACATTATTACATCAAATATAAAATAATAATCATATAACAATACTGATTTTTATAAATAAATAACACTTTTATAACCTCGATTGAAATTTATTTACAAAAAATAATGCATGTTAGAATCAAAGAGATGGTAAGTTGAACATACAGATGAGTAACATTTTCATATTTCAAAGACTGTTAAGGAAATAAGGTATATATTATTTTATCCTTATAGAATTATCATTATATAATTAATAAAATATTATTTATTTTAATGTAAATATATATATCGTCTATGTGATGTGGTGATGAAGAACGAATCACATCGTTTTGTGGAGATGGTAGTCCACACGTATACATGAACAATATTATCATTTTTCCGTAAATGGAATGGTTATATTGTAAAAAATATATAATATTTTTATAACTAAAAATATTTCATGAGTATGATATATATATATATAAAAGTAATACTCAGAACCAGTTGTGAGTGGTGGTGATGGAAAACATATTACATCAATTCACGAGGTTGTAGTCTGTCGTACATATGAGTGACCATTTAATTTCACATTTGATTGAAGTGGAGAGGGATATTTGGTACTATATTTACATAAAAACACATTATTATTTTTTATATACATATTTTATTATATCATCATAGTTAAATAATATATCAAGGATGTGGAATAAAAATGAAAACAAAAAAATCTTGATTTAGAATTATATCTCTTATTTAGGGAAACCTCTTGTGTTTTACATCAAAATATAACATATGATGGTTTTATAATAAAATAAAATAATATATTAATTGGGGAGAGAATTATTAAAGATATATTTTTTTAAAGAATTCCGAACTAAAGTATCTTGGAGGGTGAAGAAAATAGTAGAAGTGGTGTCCTTTTATAAGTGAGGGGATGGACACATTTTAAATTTCTTAAAATAATATATTCATATAAATTATATATCAAAGAAAAATGGTTCTTATATAATATATTATAAAAATAGGATGATTATGGGTCTAAACCCTATCATAAAATACAATTTATGTTTAGATTAGGTATTTACCCTTAATGTTTTGTTTTAAACTACTTTAATCCTTATTGACAATTACAACAATATAATTTTATTTAATCTCTAGGGGAAAAAAGGATCTATAAATGGATAACGGACTCTAATTTAACCATGTATGATATTATAAATGATATAAAATTATATTTCCATAATATTAGTTTTCTAATAAGTTTATATCATTTAATAAAATATTATTTATTTTAAAATATGATTACTATCAGTTTTGAAACTATTTATTTAATTTAAATTTAAAAACATAAATAATAATATATAATAATAATATATACCTTAAGAAAAACCCTATCATTTTATAGTTATTTTTAAAAAAAATTAATAAAAAAAATTATTCAAATTAAATTAATTTAAAATTTTTATATTATTTATTTTATTTTCCTATTAATTAAATAATTACATTGTATGTGTTACATAAGCATTTAAGGTAATTATTTCATCACCGATAAATTATAAATATTTTAAGATGATAAATAAAATTAATTTAACTATAAAATTAATAGTTATAACTTAACATACCTAATTTTTATCCTTATGTAATCACATAAGATATTTTTGAATAAAAGAGAGTGTCATTTGTCCTTTACTTTAATTATTATAGAGGTCATAATCATGGCCATGTGGATCCAAAATTGGACATTCGTAGAACTTATATGAGATAGGGTAAAAATAAGTCTGTAAAATATATCTTATATAAGTTTTATGTTCATTATAACCCTTCTCTCTTTAGATTAACAGATGATAAACTTATTTTTCCCTTAACTGTGGTAAGAGATATTTACCAAAAATTAACTTGAACATATTATCTACTATAAATTTAAATGATTTAAAATATGGAATCTATTTCATCAAAATTAAATTCACATAATTTTTATAATTTAATTTAATATTAAAGATGAAAATGTGATGAAAAATGCCTTTTTAGGAAAAATATAATTTTCAAGCTAAAAATGATCTTATATTAACTATATGACTAGTGAGAAAAATTATTTTGGATTTATATTAATATATTTAGATATATAATATATAAATATAATTTAAATTATTTATTATTATATATTATTTTAGTTATTTAAAATGGGAAGACATTATGCTTTTAGAAATTGTTTAAAATAAAAATATGTATTTTTCAATATTAAATGAAAATTCACACTTTAAAAAGAACCAAAAATCACCTGAAAGATAATTTTAATATTTTTATTTAAAAAAATGATTATCTTATCAAAAACATTTTTTAAATGAGTATGAAATAAATTTTATTATTTCTTTATTAAAGGCATTAAAAATTATTTTTTAAAAGAACGTATTTTTGAAGCATAAAATAAATTTACTGAAAATTGTGTGATTATTTAATAATAATAAACCAAGAAATTTATATTGAGTATGATTTTTAAAATATATTTCAAAATTTTGTTAACCATATTCATACCCACCAATATAATAGTTATTAATTAACAGAAATATTTAGATAATAATATTTCTTAGTCGTTTTGGCATGCTATTGTTTTTCATATACACTATTTAATATAATGTTATAAATTTAAATTTCTTGGGGATCTACACAACCAATTATCTATTTATTGATCTTTTCATTCCCATAATCAGGTAAATGATCCACTCCTCTAAAATTATTTAAGTAAAATATATACTCCTCTACCGTAATGTAATTAATGGTAAACTTACGTGAGTCATAATACTTTTACATTTCCCATATATATACCAATTTTCTATTGTTATAACTATTATTTAGATTTTAAAATATATATATACATTTATTAATCCTCCAATTCTTTTTGAATGGTCGTTAAACAAATAAAAATCCCCATTTATGAAAATTCCCTCATGACATGGACCTCTATTTTGGGATATAGAACACTCTACCACTGTTAAAAATTAATTCTAAAAACCAAATCATTTTATCTTGGTGTATTACTATGGAATAAACAATTCAAATATTCCCAAGATACTTCTCTAATAAAATGTTTTATATCTTATTACAAGATTTTTTTAGAATATATTCTATCTTATAAACAAATTTCTCTCTAGCATCCACAATCAATACTGTAAATAAATTTTTATATAAAGACAAATAAAAATTTATTCATGTTTCACATAAATACTCTATTCATAATATCGGTAAATAAATTGGGGGAATATTTAATTACAAAAGGAATCACTATTAATTCATAGTGTCCATATCATATATAAAAGGACTTATGTGGAATATCCTCTCTTTTCCCCTTAATCTGTAGCATCTAAATCAATGTTATATCAGGGAGAATTATTAATCCTATTATGGTTGATTAAAAATCACCAAAATGATGTAGATTATTCTTTTTCTTGATCATTTTTTGTTTAGTTCAAGATAAATATGAATTTATCCATCCTTATTCTTAAAATATTTGAGTGATGCACCCCATAGTGAATCAAATTGTCATTTATAAGAATTATCTATATTCACATGGATTTTATTATTCAATTACTCTAATTAAATTTGTGAATTCTAGAAGGAATCTTTGATATTGGAATAGAACCAAATGTGATATCAATTGAAATATAAACCTCAAACTATAGGGGTGTGTATATGAATCTCTTTTGAAATTACACTAACATATTCCGACACAATAGGAATATCTTCAATATTTATTCTCTCCCCAAACACATGTGCTAAATACCACTCCTAATTTGTTACTATGTATAATAAATAAAAGATAAATAATTAATATATGAAGGTATTTTTCATCCATCCACTGACAAACATACATTGGTCGATTTAATTTATAAAATATGATTTCCCTACCCCAAAATATATTATGGGACCAATTTATAGAGAGATAATCAATGCCCAAAATCACATCAAATTTTACCAATGAGAGAATATTATTATTTACAAGAATCATATTCCGAAATACATTAATGGGATAATATATATTGAATTGGGATGATATCAAAACACCACTATGAGTTTTTTATGATAATAAAATATCTCATTATTGGTGTGGTGGCTTGATTCTCTTAAAAACATTAATGATATAATATATTTGGTAGAAATGGAATCAAATAGGAAATTTTTATTCCATTCAATGATGACTAGTGTACTTTTCACCACATAATTTTTGTAACCAACTTCAGTAATTTGGATTGAATATGCCTTTTATTTCACCATTTAAATTTAAGGTTACAGATTTATATTTTTATTATTAAAAATTTTATTTTTTAACTGAACAATGTAATGTAAATACATCCTTTAATTGAATCACTGAAGTGAGGGTGGTACATTAGGAGAATCACTCATTTCAACCATTTCATTAGTTATCATCCTCATGTCACATTAGAAATTATGTTCTTCATATTCTCTTATTATATATATAAAGCAATTCATTATTCCTTTGATGAAATTACTCAATTATTCATCCCATTTTTTTTGGATTATTTGGAGAGTAGTATTTTTTCCTCCATGTTTTTATCATTTGACTTTCCCCAAAAAAATTAATTTCCACTTTTTCCCCAAAAACCAAGAGAATAATGGGATCATCAAATTTAAATTTACGAAATGAGAGAATATAGAAAAAATCCCCCATAACTACCATGGAATTTTATAGTTAATTATTTTCAAAGTCTTTGTTATATGTGTGACACCCAGACTTACACTCCTAGAACTAAGAATAAAAACATATTTTTTCATACTGGGTTTGATACTAACTATGGTAACACAAAAATAACTATCCTTAATTAAAAAATAAAAAACAATTAGGCAACTTACACACACAATAAATATTTTGTTATCATCTTAAATATTTTGAAAAATTCATTAACTAATAAAACTAATTTTCCCTATCCAAAGATCATTTTTTTCTATTAAAGGAATGATTACTTATTTTATAATAAGTCATCAACATATCCTAGAAAATTATTCACATATGAAACAAATCTATATATTTCATATGTAATACCCATATTCATAACATTTGTAAAGATAGAAATAATAATTGTGAGATGTAATTCTTAGTAGTGGGTAACATACAATTGAAGATAAATTCGAATAAATTAGAAATCAATAAAATGGAATGAATAAATAATAATAAAATATTTCCAAATAGATGATATGATGAGCAAGTGATATATCCATGGATAAAATCAAAATGTAGACACTAAAATTGAAAAAATAACTGATTTTATAGTGATGTAATGAACAATTCAAGACATCATAATCATACAGTCCATGATTCATGTTAAGACATCATACATATATGGCTATGGTTTATGAAAAATTCACAGATATTTTGTCTTAGTAAACTGAAAGATTGATCATGGGGATATGTAGTTATAAGAACCATCTATCACTAATCAATTCTTTTTATAAATCATATGATGAAATGGATTAATAATATAATACCTAACCAACATTATCTATTAATCTATAAAAAACTACAATTATGTTAATTGTATAAGAAGATTCAATATTTACCCAGTAAATAAATTGAGTAGCAAACTTGTTAAGAACCCTTAAAACAAAAACCATATATAGATTTATGTATATGGCTATTTAAATACAATAATCACAATATATATATAGTGGAAGTGATTTAGAATATATCCCTGAAATTAGAAAATATAGACATGAAGGTGAAAAAATAATATAAAAAGATATATAAAGAGTGAAAGGGAATATAACACTTCGGAACATGGTGATGTATGAAATATAAATTATTAATAATATTAGAGGGTTATATATGATTGATAGATCAAATATAGATGTGTTATTTATAGTTTCAAAATCAAATTGAATTGAAATTATAAAAATAATTCCCATAATGTTTTTGTAACTTGGTTGTAAAATCACCCCCGTAGATAACTTTAAGAAATCATTATTATGGGAATAAAAAAAGAATTCAAAACCATGAATTAAAAAAATTAAAATATTGAATCCACGAATGGAGATGAAGATTCAAGTTGTAAATGTGGAGTGGAAGATAAAAATAAGCATAACTGGAATGAAATACCTTTATTTATTCTTTTAAAACACTAGAGATTATTTTTTAAAAAATAATTCACAGAATAAGGGGAAAATGAATGTATTTCTTAAACAATTACAACATTAATATATGGATTTTTTAAAAATAGTTACATTTTAGTGTAAATATTCTCATTTAGTGAATGTTAAAAATGAGATTCCTTTCACCCTTTTGTAAACAAATAATAAATGATTCTTGTTGAATACATTAAAAATATTTCTTTAATTTTTTTTAATATATTCAATTAAAATGTAAAATCAACTTAAAAATAATTTATTTATAGAGAAAAATAATTTTGAGAATATATAAACAATATTTATATGTCAGATAATGTTATCAACTGTAAAGAATCTATATAGTCGTGTCCATATAAAAGAAACAATTTAGTTTAATTGTGGTCCAAATAGAATCTAAATGTAAATAATTATTTTATAATTTTGAAAATTAGGAGTTAATATAATATTATACAATCATTGGTTTTAAAAATAAAAACTTATATGGATGAATTTCAAGGTCAAATGTTATAACACAGTTAATTAATATTAAGATAACAATAACCCTTGCGACTTCTATATTGTATGAATCAAAGGAAAAAAATGGAGAGATTGAAATAATGTGAAATATTAAAAGTAATAAATTATTAAATATATAAGATGTCAATAATGAAGCATTATTACCAGATAAATGTAAATTTGTTCTTAAGAAGAAGCATGTTACATGGAATTGAAATTTTGAGAAAGATCCCTTTGCAGAAACCAACTCACTTGGGGTGTGAATCAAATAACCTAAAAACCCAAATTAAGTTTATTAAATATTTTTTTCCAAACCATTTTAGGTAAATTTAATATCATATAGTCCATTTATTATCACATGATATTCAGTTTTTTTTTTTCTCCCATCGGTCACATGGGGTTATTTTGTTAACTTCATGAAAACTAATTTGGTATTATGATTATTGTAAAAAATTATTATAAAATAGGCTATTCATAACAATAATTGTATGTGTATATTTTTTCACTAGTATCCAAAAAATTAAACATTTGAATATATTTTCCATAATAAATTCAAATTAAGAAAATATACATGGAATGATCGTTTTCGGTATTGAAATATAGAATGACCATTTATTATTTATAATATTATAATGCCTAATTTATCATTCAGAATTTTTTATAATATTATTAATATATTATTTGTTTATTAAATACACTTGTATTACTATCCATGTAATGTGGTATTGAGAATGAAATACATTGTTAATGGAGGTGGTATTCCAACCATACCACATGAGATATTTTCATTTAATAATGGATGAGAAGAAGGTAGATAATGGTTATTCCAACAACATCAAAAAATTAAATTGAAATAATTATACATATTTATTTATATTGTTATTAAAATAATAAATATGGTTCTTATTGAATAAGAAATAACCCTGAAATATCTCAATAAAAACTATTACATCTTCCTTTGATATACTCCTTTATAACACTACTTAATCCTTCTTATATTGGTATTTTGTTGAGACTGGAACTTATAAAACTAAATTAAAAGGTCTGGGGAGTTTTTATGTAGTTATTTTTGATCTATGTGGCTTTAGTTGTAATTATAAGTGAGGAGGTAAAGGAATCTTTTTATAGGTGAGAGAGGTGGAATTTTTTAAAATATTAATTTCATAAAATAAAAAAAGGTGTATAATCTGGGGAATGTGGATAAAAAATTGATAATTATGGATTATAATTTAATTTAGGGTGGATAAACATCTCATCAGACCATTTAGAGATTATTTTTCTTATATTTTGAGACTTTACCACATTTATGTCATTGTATCCTTTACGATGATGACTATGTTTTTCCTTGATAACTTATTTTTCTGATAAAAAATGAATTTTACCATATTATAATATTTTTATATGATGTTTCAAAATATAAAAACTATTTTACATTAATCAATTTATAGAAGTGATAAAATTTAATTTTAATATAACAACATGTAATACATAATTTTTTTAGAAATATGTATTTTAATAATAAAGGGTATTTATTATTCTTCTGTACAATGTAAAAATAATTAAAAGTGTTTATATATGTATATTAAAATTAAATTTAATTAATATTATTAATCAGTATTAATCAATATTTTTTATGAAGAAATAACATACATTTTTATAAAAATTCGTTTCTTCTTAAAATGATAATTTTTTCTTTTATTATGATTTTATTTATAATATTTCTGATTTTATTCACATAATGTATTAATATTTATCATTAATTTTAAAATATATCAGATTTCATTTTATTTTGGGTTTTTGTATAATAAAATCTATTCAACATTATATTTATTGAAAGGAAATCACATACCAGAATCATAAGGGTGGTTACATCCTAGCACCTTACAGTAATTGCATCCCCATAATTTTAATTTATCACAACAAATAAAACATAAGAGGGTTTTCTTAAAATAGTAATGCCTCATTATATACCAATGTATTCAAATATGTTATAATGGTTTGTAAAGGGATCGTAAATCACCCAAAAAATATCATCAAAAATGGATAGTTTTGGTGGAATTTTATGGAGTTTAATTTATTTTACTCATTATATTACCCTTGTCACTTAAACTAGAAAATCCTAATTGTCCCCTATCTATAGTTGGCTACATACCTAATTTTTAAAGGCATGTGGTCATATGTACTTTCAATCCCAATGACTCTTGGGGAATCTCATTGGTCGATAGAATTGGAGTTTGGGATCATCGTACCATTTTTGGGTGACTTTTTTTCCACTACGAGACTCTCTTATAGATTTAATACATGTTCAAGAGTCTATTCATATTCCTAATGTTGGACGAGTTACTCTAAACAAATGTCTCTGGGTTAAATTTCTTTAATGTGCGACAGACAGAGATCACTTTTGTGAATTCATCTATACGTATCCTAGGCTCGTTATTGTTTTTCTGTAATTAGAGGTTTCTTATTTGTTGAAACAATATGGCCAAGTGATTTGGGTTATGCTATCTTTTATGTGTGTAGTTTATGTTTTAAATATTGGATTGTGCCATTATGGGGTATCCTACATATCCTTTTTATTATAGAATCCAAAACTCACATAGTTCGGTTGATTCGTGCAGTTTAACATCTTGTAGTAAGGACCTTCTTTCTAAAGGCTAGTGGTCATCGGGTATTTAAGTCCTTGGATTGTTTAAATGGAGCTCGGGCCTTTAAGTAGGTGTCCTACATATCCCAGTTATGGTGTGAATCTGATTCCTCCTAGTTCTTTTCGATATGTTGGGTCTTACACACTGAGGATGCCTTAGTGAATGGGTATTTGATGCCTTATGAGGTGTTCGTTGCATCCACAAAATCCCACATGAGCCATGCACATTGTGAGAAACAAGGGGTAGTTCATGATCAGCCTCATGGCATATGGATATGAGATTTGCGTATTGGGGAAGTCCTTATAGTGTATGATATAGAGCTCAGGCCTTTAAAGAGGAATCCAATATATAAAAATTATGGTGACAGTTAGAGTCCTCATACTTCTCTTATAGATGTTGGGGCTTAAACATTCATGCAGCCCTGGTGAATAAGCCTTCTTATTAGGAGGGTATCACATGATCCTGTTGGAATACCCAGGAGTTCATCATGTGATATGGATCAACATATGTGGAGGGTGTCACGAGATTCATGGTGTCATTTTATGAGGGGAGTCGCATGTCTTGTCAGACACCTCAGGGAGACATTGCGGGACTAGTCTAATTCGTCCAGGGGATATACTGCATGAGATGGGTTTTCATGTCTAGACGTGTCGATGAGACTTAGCTGACATAAGTGGGAACTATTATATGAATCTGGTGGTGGATCCTAAGGACATCTCATGTCTGGGGTGATGAACCCAGAGGGTTCTCCGGATCCATGTGGTTTATGTGAATGGACTATAGGACTTTTCCTAACATTTCTTTAGTTTTCTACATATCATTGATGAGTTGTGAAAGGGATGGAATGATGTGGGGAATATGTGACATTGTACTACCCCGTATTCTTGATTGACACAAGTGAAGAACATGGTGGTCAGTGTTCATGTCTTATTCTTAGGGCTTACACAGTGAATCCATGTTTCCTCTACCCAGGTGTTGTGTGTTCCTTGGTTCTTATCAGTGTTAGATTTTTTGGGTCTCACATGGTCTAGGAGACATGAGATATTGTTTACACATGCCCCACCATAATTACATTCTATGATATTTGATTGATCACGTGGAGAATTTATGCACATTTCACGACTATTCTTGTAGTCCATTGGTGTATTACCTACTATAGAGTCGAATGGTCGCTTGATCAGATGTGTCAAAAATCCGAGTGTCTGAGCACCGACATGCGTACTGGAGGTTTAGGACCAAAATTATAGTGTTTGATTCGATAACCAATAAACCATCCAACCAAACCCTTTTTTCATATTGGATTACAGAAATTAAAGCTTATTTGTCCTCATACTCACAAGTTTTTGTGGGAAATCTGGCACAAGTCCAAGATAGAATCGTGCACGGTCTGGCGTTATGTGGTTTCAAGAGTCTCTACGGTGGTCCGAATTATAGGTGATGCATAATTTTCAGTGGATTCATGTCTATATATCCTTTATAAGATTATTTCTGAATATTGAGGCTTTTCACAAAACAATTAATTCTGTGTCATCATGTTGACAAGTCCAAGGGTCATTATGAAATCCAAATGATGATTAGAAGGCATACATGAGTGCTTGGATAGATTGTATTGGGATCTCGTGGGACTAGGTCGAGTGTGATCTAGGCACATTGCATTCCCTTCATCAACTTCAAAATTTTCTCTTTGTCTCCTTTCCTATCTCCTTCATTTTATGCGATGAATGTCGGGGGTCACGAGACATTATATGAATGGTATTGGAGGGATTTCCTTGGTTTTCTGGAGACACGTGCATTGACATGTATGATTCATTTAGTGCCTGCACATTTTGTTAACACTTCCTCAATCCAAATGGTCTTATATGATGTATGGTGTTCATGTAATCGAGAGTACATGTTGTTGCACAGGTAGTCAGGGGCTCACTGCATATCATTCCATGAACGTGGTTCTTGACTTCAACTTATTTTTCTATATCATTTGGTTTTTCCCATTGATCTAAAGTCATACTAGATTTTAGGAACAGCGTATGGGTTTTATGACCAATTATTTGTTGATGTTTCACTTGACCAATATAGGGAATATGGAGATCATGCGACAATGTTGTTGATAAATCGGCATGTCTTTTTACAGAGCACCACTGAGTTTTATGGATGCCCATGCAGGAATCTGAGCGATGAGTATGACAATTTAAAGGGACTTCATGAGGCGAGGTGGTTATCACACTGAAGTCTTATGGTGTCTGAAGGAATACTCTTAGCATGGGTCACATATATTTCAGTGACCACGAGCCCCTCTCACCTCCTCCAATTTATCTCCTTCATTATTATTGACGAAGGTTCAGGAGTCTTGTGATATAGCTTGGATATCGTCTATGGATTTATTTCCTTCCAATGATGATTTGGTGTGTGATCTATGTGACCATCATGTGTGACTTATTGGAAATTCCACTTCCCTTATTTTTTGAATTATTCTAAATGGTTTTTCATGTAATTTATTATGAAAAACCATGAATCCTAGGGGATGCTCATCCACCTATCGCCATTCGGCCACTAGTGAACAAGGGTGTTCATTGAGGAGATCTCAATGGGAATTTCCATGGGTTAAGTTCCTTGCATAGATACATTGTGTGGCCTTATTGTGATTACAAAATTGTGATTCTTTAAACATCCACATCATCCTTCCTCTCAAAGTGAAAATAATATCCATGTTAGGATTTGTGTTCCTTTTTGGTTTTGCTGCTGCCTATTTGGAGGGCGTAAACAAATCCCCCCTCCCCATAATGAGGAAAATATAAGGAGATAAGGACTTATTGTTGAGGAAAACTAAATAACCTATAGAGTCCAAGGTGGGTCAGGAAACCGTGCTACTGGGTGAAATTCGTTCTACTAGAGAGCCATTGGAATATCGAAAACCACCTGTATAAAGAGGGGGTGTAGAGGAAATTTCATTCTACCAGAAAACTCCTTCTCTAGAGTCCACATACTACTGCCTTTTCCAAGACCTCTACATGAACCTTAATCATGAGTCCTGCCCATAATTTTGTCTTCTGAGTCCCGATCATGATCCATGCTCTTGTGATAGACTAATTTAAACATAAACACTCATCTATCTCTACTGCATGCAATATATCAGAAACTCCTTACACCTTGGAGGATTTCTTGAGGATTTTGGGAGCTCTGTTTTCTTTACCTCTCAATCGATTTCACAAGACCATGTCTAGGTGACACAACCACAAGCCTTCAAGGAGTTCATGTTATTTTCATGGTTCCTCAAATGGGTAATACACCCAAAAAGCTGTTCTAGAGACAAGGTTGTTTTCGAACTTCTTGAGGTGGGCCATGGACCCTAGGATAGGTCATGTGATGAACATGATTCTATTGGGGCATTCACATGCCTTCATATTTTTCAAGACATCTTTACCTTTTCTTGTATCATGATACACTTATATATTTTTATATGGATTCTAGATCCCATCAATCAGCACACTAGACCTCCAAAAGGCAGGAAAGATTAGTGATTTCTCACTATGATGATATGGTGGTGATTGTGGATCCAACTAGAAACCGTTCATCAGGGACATATATGTAGGGCTTTCTAAATCTTTTGGGATCATAAATTGTGAGCTACCCCCTTTTAGACTACTTTTAATTATATTGTTTTGGG
Source organism: Viscum album (assembly GCA_963277665.1). Lineage (NCBI taxonomy): Eukaryota > Viridiplantae > Streptophyta > Magnoliopsida > Santalales > Viscaceae > Viscum > Viscum album. Next base: position 19,289,393 of record OY728120.1, on the reverse strand, counting down.
CTTACCTATGAAATATCTATCCCTCTGACAAAGTTATCATTTATACCCCTCCTTGATCCGAAGTGCTCAGAACACCTTACATGCTAATATTTCTCCTCAGGGCCATTTTACCTCTTAGGGAGACCAAGATGATTATGATATTTTGATGTTCATTCCAGTTTCATTTGATGGGAATGATCATATATCTAATCGGGATATCCACATGTATCAATAAATGATTAGACAATATGCCACTAATCAAACATAGGGATTGATCATTAATTAGGAATTCTTATTGGGAGAGATGTTTCAGATTAGATTTTGGGTGGCCCTTCTAGGTCCTGTATATCACTTTTGAATATCACAAAAAACAATGCAAAATGAGATTTTCCAATAAATCTTGATGTCATAGATGTCAATGTATTGTAACAATAACAAGATGGTGGAGTTGCTCAGCCATTGGAGTCGATAAAATAACACCTTCCACCACACGCATGGTGAATTAGGTATCAGTATTTAAGATGTTGATCATATCTGAAAAACTACCACACTTGGTGGTATGTATGATGATTTCTTCCCCCCACAATCTTCCTAGGATGAAATTACCAAGACTCCACCTTTAACATGGGATCTGATCCTGTTAGCTCAGATAAACCACCCAAAAGGGTTGTTTATTGGTGAGGATATTCCCATACAGACATGGGATGAATATTTAATTCATTATACCAGTAAAAATATATCCACTATGAATATGAGGGCCTAGCTTACAAAGGATTATAGTAGTCCACTAGGTGCTTACTGGCCCATATTTGATGGTAGGAAGTACAATGATTGAGGTGGGATGTTGTCCCTTGTAACGACTGGATAGTCCAACAAGATGGATTCGTTTTATTGTACCTAAGTGGGTACGTACTACCAACAAAAGAGAAATGGGGAGTCTAGGTCTCCACTTTTTGAAATGGACAATTATATGGTCGGAGTGGAGCACATTGTTTTAGTGATATCGGTGTAGGCTATGCTCTACTTCCTTCTCATAATTTATATAAGGGATAAGGCCCCTTAAAAGAGTTATGGGGTTGGATGGGGGAATTTCTGGGTGGTCACGAGTACCTGAACCTATAGGGAATCCCTAATACTATTTTTTAATGCATCTTGACTATATTAATTGAGTAAAACCCATTCTGTCAAAGGATTGGGAGATCAAAGATTTTGTAAAATTTCATGGACATTTCTATTTTAGGACATGTGATATCACATTATTTGATTTATTTTTTAATGATGGTAGGGATACCCTTCATGATCATGCCTATATGTTGTCCCTTCGTGAGGGGGATATTTTCACACACATTGAAAGGGACCTTATTTTAAAAAGGTATGCAGCATGTTGGTTCAGCCACCAATTATTATGTTTCCAAACAACGTGTCATGGATCTATCCATGTTAGGTCCAAGGGGAACGCTATGGTGGATCATCTGTTATGGTTTATGTTCAGATGAGGGGACACCAGTGAAAAAGTGCACCTCCCCCTATTTATGTTGTAATCAGACTATTATAAAGCTTAGTGGATATCTATATCTAATCGTATCCCAGTGGGAAACAATCCATGTTTGTGAGTGAGGCCCACCTTCCCCTGGTAATTGAATATAACCCTAGACATAGGAATCAGTTGGCCTCCATGTGGTCGGAAACCCCAGTATAGCCAACCATGAAATTTATGGGTTTACAATTACCAACGGAGGCACCTACACCCGTGGGTTTGATGGGAACACATTACGTGAAGTTACCATTCACATTGATGTTGTTGGAGGCCTCTAAAGGAAGGTATTATAAGGATTCCCTTGGGAATAAATTGACCCTCTTAGTGGTGATTTTGTATTTATATTCTTACATTATATTCCCCCACATTGTTACTTTTGTTGAGAACCCTGTACAAGTGAGTTACTTCATATAAAACATTGACATGGTTTTGGACAGTCCCTAGAATCTAATATTTTATTTTTCTCAAGACCACCAATTAGTCATTTTGGGCACTCTCTATAATTTTTTAGACAATTAGGGAAACCTGGTATTTGGGTTAGTGGTGATTTTGGGTTTTTTGGGACATAAGATTCAATATTGTTTCCAAAATCATGTTGACATCCAGTATATGCATGGTTGTAGGAGTAGGATGTATAGGATCATCTGACCCTTCTATCTCTTGAGTATATCCCTTGAGGCACGGTCCTCAATTATGAGTTTTATGGTGAATGGGGGGATGGTGAAAAAGGTTAAAAAGGATAAATGTATCAAATGAGAGTGATGATTTATACTATTGTGTGGGAAGCCCCAACTTCTAAAGCTTTTGGAGCCCCATCCCTAGAAAGGAAGAAGAAGAATATTAGGAAGAGAATAACATCGTTAGATCCTTAAATTCTATAATCCCCATGTAAGAATGGTATTTGACTCCACTCTTTTCATCTCGGATTACCTTGGAGGCACATTCATAATTCCTTAAAACTGTGCGGGCCCTCAATAAACTTGTTTAGAAGAGCACGCCCGTACTTCTAAGGACACAAATTGAAATTTAGTGGTTCTTGAATTTCCACCACTACAAGACCTTACTAACCAAGGAATAGAAATACCATGGTCCGATGAAACTAAATCCTTTTCTTTTCACAGAATAATCAGTAAGTGTGCCTTCCAATATGACACATTTGGAGACACTCGTCGAGGGCCTTGACGTTACTAGAAATTCCTCAACTGCATTGGCCAATATAGAAGTGTGAATTTATGAATTTAATTAATGTTTAAGGATTAGAACCTTTTTTATATCATTTTCAAATCTCCTAACATGATATTCCACTCTCACAGTCCTTATAGTTAGTTTTCAAGGACCTTCTACATATTAGGTGGTGGTGGAAATGTGGAATCCCTCATCATAGGAGGGAGATGAAGCATCTCCCTGTGATGGGACTAACATCAGGAATGTTGCCTCTAACACTACCAAGAATGTAAAATTTACCACCTCATTTGTATATGTTGAATTATTGTGGTTCCTCATGATTTATCTTGAAACTGACATACCCTTACAATTTTTATTGTAGTTCCTTTACCCCCATGTTCTGGGGCATTGGTGCATGTTACACTGGGAGTTCATCAAATTGATGTGACATATTATAAGGCTAGTTCCCTCCCTTTTTCATCATATAATGCAGAAATTCACCTATAATTGAGTGATATCGTACTAAAATATGTTCACATTAATAATATTGTTCTGGATCACAGACCTAGGTCTACAGCGCTTTGTCAATCGATTTGGTGGAAGATGTGGAGGGATATCTAGATCATGGTGTCGGAAACCCCATTGGGTGGGTTGAAAAATAGATTTGGTCATGTTTGATTCATATTTCATTCCCTTGGTTTTGAATGCATTGATTATTATACCCTTCATTCTCATGTGAAAGAAGTAATATCTGTAAGTGAATTGCAAAGGGACCTTGAATTGAGGAAAACAGCTATAGAGGATTACACTTAAATGTAGAAACATTTATGTGAAGCTATGTAAGAAGCTACTCAATGAGCAATGGAGGTAGCTACTCACTGGGATCTGATTAATGATGGAGCGTCTTAGATTGGTCATCTCTAGTATGAAATTGTTCATATTCAAACTGAGTTTTCCTGGTTTCATCTTGTGCACTAGTCATCAGAAAATACCAAGATGGAACATTGAGGGTTTTTATTTGGGGCATAAAAAAGCCAACATACTTTTTATTTCCATGGCTGAGGAGTTTTAGAGCACTATAGAGGCAGATACTTATTCTATTGATTAGATACATTAATAATCGAATCTCCTAGAGAAAATACTTAATGATTGAAAAGAATCATCTATAAATATTTTATGATGGTATTAGAATTTTGAAATCATAAATTGGTTAATGGGAGAGGATCTGATGTGTGTAAAACCATCCATTTTATGAGGAATTTAGTGAACCATGTATTCGGCCTTTATATGGAATCTCAAACGTTTTCCTTTATCATTGATGTGAAAGAAAAATTTTTGTATTGATAACTCTTGATTTATAAATGATATCCAACTTTTTCTATGCAGTCAATGGGAATGGATTTTTGGTGTGCGAGGAGATCATCAGAGAAAGATGTATTTTTTGAAGGGTGAGTGCATTGCCTATCAACAAATATCATCCCATGAACAATATGGATATATAATGGGATCCATGACCACTATCCCATGATTTAGTTTAGGAACTTTTATCTAGAAATTTTGTTTCTTTAGTTTAGGTACTTCTATCTTAGAAATTATATTTCTTCATTTTAGGGTCTTTTAGATCATAACTTTTGTTGCATTAGTTTTCTGTCTTTTAGGTTGGACCTTTTTTTCTGATGTTTTGAATATTTTATCTAGGACATGTAATTTTTTAGTTTGTTGTATTTTTTCATGGACCTTCATGGAATATAGGAATGGAAGGCCATAAATGACACAGAACACTATTGGGTATTGTGCTCTACTATAGTACTAACTGGTATCACAAGGTTTGGATTTCTATTTATGTAAATTGGTAGATACATTCAGCTGGTGTGTTAAATCCCTTTTGCATCAATATCATGGCCATTAAAAGATTATATCCACTATTTTCCAAGGGCTATGAAGTATTTTATTGGGTGAATATGGTTAATGGAAAAAAATACTAGGGTAGCTAGGGCTTCCAACATATTTGGAATGTATGTGATTTATGTCATAATCCAAAAGTTTGAGCCTGGTAATACGGAATGGTGTAGACAAGATGGGTATGTCACTTGGCACTATGGGGGTGTTAGGTTCCTCCACAATGTCATTGAGGCTTGAAAGGATTATGAGCCCCTTTACACTGAGCAAATATGTTTCTAGTTTTTGGTTCAATGTCCTTGAATTAAAACAATTCCCAAGAATATAGATCTCTTTCCCTTTCTAGGGTATATGAAACATTTATAATGGTTCAAACATCATGATAATGACGTTGGGTATGGAAGGAAGTCTATCCAAGAAGTGTTCTAGCACACTATGGTAACATAGATCTTAATTGAACAGCTTTATCCCTTACAAATTATGGTTTCGAATAACGAGTTATGATCCATAAATGTTCCAAGAATGAATTGTAGCATTTAAGAATTGATAATGTGTACAAAACATGGTGAATCACCTTCAACGATATGTGGTCCACTTGGATAGTCTTATATAAAGAATCTAAATCAAATTCCTAAGCCCTCGTGTCATTATTAAGGTATGGGAAAGGCACCCTAAAGGTAACCTATATCATAATGTGTTGATATGTTATATAGAGAAAATGCCACGTACACAAGAATCAGATAGTCCTTTACACCGCACCAAGTTGTCTCTAGTTGGTGGTTTTGAGCCCTACTATCAAAAGCATGGCCAAGTGGAGAGATCACATTTCCTCTTTAGGGGCACTTGAATATTTGTGATGACCTGAGATTCTTCAGATCCTTAAGTGGGATATATAGAAAATTTAAGATACATTAAGGTTTCATGAACCGTAAAACTTATTCCACCACCTATCTAACATACTTTTGTGGTGAGTAGATGTGATGAATCATCACTCTAATTCAATCTTGGACAAGGGGGTCTAGTGTGAATTTCATGGCTTTTACTAGGGATATATAATAGATCCTATGAGAATTATTCCTTATTTAATTATGCCACAATTTTTCCCAAACTCGGAAGGTGTATAGTTTAGTAGGAAGAGCCTTGACTTTTTCCCAAGCATCCCTTTACAGTTTTTTGACATAAAATTATTTTGTATATTTAGTTGGCAGTTTAATGTCCTAAAACGTGGACCATTATGTGATAGAGTGTATGTACATACATATTTTACGAAGTTGTGATTATCTTATGATCGTTCCACTTGGAAATAGTATGAGAATGTTACCCAAGAGTCTCATTAGGGTGCTCAGGTTCCAGAGTACCTCAACATCCATTTCAGTGGGCGACAGAGATTTAATAAACAGTGGATCAAGGATCTTAGATCATGATTGATGATATGGGATAATTATAATGGGGATAACCTATAACATAATTGGTTGTTGGGTTCCACCTTAGTGATGTTAGTCCCACAAGAATCAGCAATCCATTTACATTAGGCCAAGATGTCTTTGGTTGGTGGTTCTAAGCCCTCGAATCAATATAATGTCCAAAAAGGGAGAACTATTTTCTTCCTCATTTGTGTTGAATTGTTTGTTAAATCCCTAAACACTTGAGACATGGACTGTGGAACATGGATGGTGGCACATAAAAAGATGATGGAAGCACCCTATTATCTGGTTGGCCTGGGTAGGGCTCTTCTGGTCCTTAGATAAAGAGGGGTGATCAATGATGACCTATGAAGTTTATTGTCATATAGTGGGGACATGATTCCATTTAGTTTAACATCATGTGTTAAGGATAAACATCCATAATATTTTAAATCTTACTGTAAGGACTCTTTTATGTAATTTTTCATCATGCAGTAAGGATGTGAGAACCATTATGAATGGTTGTAATGTGGTGGTAGGGCCCCATGGTGAGGACTTGGGAATCACTAAGTATCCCATAGGAATAAGAATCAAGCCACACATAGTTCATGGAATATTACATGCATTTTAAAATAATCAGGTAAGGACAAAGGTGACTAGTCAGGAATTTATATAGACATTCATCTCCATGCAGTTTAACATCTTTTGGTAAAGATGTGAGACCCGAAGTGAAAGGTGGTAATATTTCAGATGGTCCAATGGATAAGAAATATGTTTTCACTACTTATCTCATGGGAGTTAGAATCAATCCACACATAGTCCTTAATGGACCACGCAATTTAACGTCATTCAAAAAGAACATACCTCTATGAAGATTACAATCATGACATAAGGATGATGTGACATTGTTTAATTTCATTCTTTAGGAACATATGTGGACAGTTACAGTCACCTTATAATGATAAAAATATGTATTCCCTAATGGAGATTCACAATGGGGGTCGATAAATCTACATGATGGGAATGAAAAGGGAAGAGGTCTCAGAAACACCACACATATTTCGAGGGAACTCAATGTAATGGGACCAAATGAGGTTACAATCATGGATGGTACTAAAGAAAATTTTTATGGGTATCACTACATATCTCATGAGGATGTGAATCAAGCCATACATAGTTCTAAGAGATCTATGATGTTTAATTTTGAGCATTAATGATGCATTTCTATTTAGATAAATGTCATGTGGTAATGATGAAGGATCACCCCTTGTGAAAGGAAGAGAATCCTATGGTTAGTTTCATGAGTAGGGGTACTTTAATTACTACGTATCCTGTGATGACAAGAATCAATTTAGTTCTTATAATTTCATGCATTTTAACAACATGTGGTAATGAAAAAGATATTCCATGTAGTTTAATGTCATTTGGTGAGGATGAATGTGAACTGGAGTAAAGATTATGGACCATATAAGGTCTGTGAGACAATGGTCTAGAACCCCATGGAGGTTTCCTATGTATCACAGCTAGTAGAGATTCAAATTCCCCATTGTATATGGAAAAGGTGGTACTCTATTGCTGTCTTTCCTGTACATATAGGTGGTCGTTATCTCTTATTAATAGTTTCAACTGGGCCTAGGATTGGATATCCTAGCGTCACGATTTATCTCATCGGAGTGAGAATCAAGCGACACGTTATTTATATAATTCCATGTATATTAACATCATGGGATAAGAAATATGTTAGGGGATGAGGTCTCGAAGGGGATGTTCATGGTGTGATAAAGTAAACCCAACATGAATAAAGATCAATGTGATCTACACCACACTATACATCACTAAGAGGTGCTAAGTCCAAGAGGCTAAAAAGATGGCATGTCTTTCTATACCTGGGGATCGACCTGAGGATTATATTCCAGGGAATTACAATGATGAATGGAATCAATCCAAATTATATGATGATTGGAATCAATCCATAGGTATTTCATTTAGAACCACGTGGTTTAACATCATAAAATAATGACATGAGTGGGGGAGAACCTTCGAAGGGTTATGTATAACACGACATATTATAACATGATGTGAATGAGGTCCATGGAGGCCCATGAGATGACACATATTCCCATGGAAGTCATCTGGTTGGGCCTAGAGATTGATTGTACGTACATCACTAGGTATCCCATAAGGATGAAAATCAAGTCATACATAGTTCTGGAAGTGATGGTGTGGTAAGAGACAGACATTAACAATAGTTTCCCTCTCATGTGAGGTCCATAGGAGTTTATATATTCATATCATGCTGGGGACATTGACCATGAAGTTTAACATCATGTGTCGGGAACTCATTGTCATCATAATTATTCATGCCATTTTTGGTGTAGAGGGAAACCCTTACTGGAATTCATAAGCTCGTGTGAGATATTCTTGGTGTGAGAAACAAGGGCTGACAAGGATCCCTTCTACTATTCAGTGGCATGGAGGATAGGATAGGAGTGTTTTATGTTGTGAGGTGGATGGGACAAGATATAGGATCATTGTGTTCCACCATATACCATTAGAAATGTCAATCAAGTCGTACATAGTTCTATGGGGCATGTAGTTTAATGTCATGTGTTGAGGATGTGACTATATAGATTATTATATTTTGTGAGATATGTCATGTAGATTAACATCAATAAAAAAAGATTATTAGGTAACTTACACTATCGTGGATTCTCTATTACAGGAGATTATGAAATGTATTTCTTGAGATATCTTGCATTGGTGGGTGTTGTGACATGCTCCCCATCCATGGAGGAAAGTGAATATGAACCACTAAGAGAGAATTTATGTATGATGTAAGGTACCACCAAATTGGGTTCCATCATATTGGGATTTTGTCCCTGTGTCATTAGGGTTTTGAGAGCTAGAACTAGTTTTCCTTAGAAGAATGAATGGAGGAGAACCTTTTTATTGAAGTCTCGTGTTATTTGACTCTTTCGGGTCTCATGGTTGTGAAATTTGCACAACCTATTCTCATTTTTTCATTCCAACTCATCCAGCCATTTCTGTGCATGTTTATCATCTATGAGTTTCTTGGAAATGGCTATTCAGAGTGAGGGTAGCTGGACCTCTACGGGTTGCACTACCTCAGTCTCAGACAGCAAAGAGTATGGAGTCTCATATGTTTCAGCACATATGGTGGTACGGTAGCCCATAAAGTATGGAGGATTTTTTCAGACCAGGATCACTTATCCATGTTCACCTTATTGTATAGTATGTTTGATAATGTCTTATTGAAGACCCCAATCTTTCAATTTTTTACTGCATAATAATGAGATGAGTGATTGGATTCAATGTTATAATCCATGTATAACAGCTTCAACTCCCCATAATATATGTTTGTGTTGTTTTTTGTCAATATAGTGTGAGGAAATCCAAACCTAGTGATGATATAAGACTTTTTGAATTTTATGACATTATTTTTTCTGACTTCCTTGAGGGGTAGAACCTCATCCCTTTTGGAGAAGAATATGGATGCATTAATGATATACATGAACTTCTTTGTTGTGGATGAAGGGTATTATGCCAAAACATCCTCCCCCAAAATTGTGAATGGATAGGAATATTTGGATATATATAGTAATATTGATGGTTGATGGATGAGGTTTTTATGAATCTAAAACACATGAAATTTATTGATGAATTCCACACAATTAGGTTTCATAGTTTGCCACTAATACCCCAAACTTATGATCTAGTGGGAGAGCATTCTTCTAGATTTGTGGGCACTACACGAGCCTACGTGGACCACTTCCATGATGGAAAGGATTTATCCTTCTCTATGCATATGAGGATAAATCCATTTAAACCATTCTTGTATGAGATTTTATGATCATTTGTTCCATAAATCAAGGTGATGTTTTCTTCCCAGTGCCAAATATGTTCCCTTCCAACATGATCTATCGGGAGAGTTCCATCTTGAAGATAGCTAATTATGGGATCTATCCACCTAGATGAGGTCATTGGTTCTTCGCGTTATGTTTTGGTGCTAACTAGAATGATATCCTTAATTTAACATACGATGATTGTTGACACAATTCCTCGAATTTTTTATCAGAATTTTTTCCTCCTCTGGATCAGGGTCTTCCATTATTGCATTTGAATTAACAATTTTATCGGCATGAGCATTTTGTGGTCGAGCGATATAATTCACTTTGGAATCAAAGGATAATTCTACCATTAGTCCCCTTAAATATAAATTTAGTGGGTCTAGTTCTTCATTTTATATTGTATATTCATCATTGATCTGCTTTATGACAAGTTTTGAATTCCATTTAAGGTTGTGGTAGGCTCTGTACAGCTATAAAGCCAGTTACAACCATGTGATGAGGGCTTTTTATTCAACATCATTGTTCATGTCACCTTCGGACAATGAGAATGAGTAGAGAAGAATTTATTTATGTGGATACACAAACATAACCCCTAGTAAAACCTGATCGTGATTTGGGTTTTCCAATCTTGTGAAGATATGACTTTGGGATGCAACATCAAAACCCAAATCCCATATCCGAGGAGTGTTAGGGGCATAAAAGACCTCTTCATCTTGGTGCTCGGTTTCCTTTGGTGTATATTCTAGAGTTGGATGTTCCACCATGAAGTCAACATGGGAATTCCCATTTTCTAAATTTTTGGATATTAACGGTATGTAAAACTAATTCAGAATTTCCACCCATCTATCCAAGCACCCAACCAACATAGGGCGGCCAAGGATATACTTGAGTGGGTCGATATGAGAGACTATGTGGACCTCGAGGTGATATAGGTTATACCACATCCTTTTCACTATAATGATGAGCAGAAGGAATTTCTTTTCAACATCATAATATCTGGTCTTGAGATGAATCATAGTTTCAATGAGGTTGTAAAGACTATTCTCACTACCTGCATCATTCTTCTTCACATGGAGTGTTTCTAGTGAGTGTTCCATGGTGGCCACATATAATATGAGTGGCCTCCCATCCACCTTATGAATATAATCTGATTTGTGTAGAAAATAATTATTAATACTTTTGAATGGTTTTTGACACTCATCATCGCATTGGTATGTGACACACTTCTTCATGAGACTCATGAAGGGGAGGTCATTTCATGCAGGGATGAAAATGAATCATCGAGTGTAGGTGAGTTTCCCTTGGATACCCAAATGTTCATTCTGATTAAAAGTATGGGACATTGGTAGGATTACATTCTTATTCTCTATGTCTTTCTATACACCATGGTGTCTAACCACAAACTGAGGACTTTACTTGATGTTACCCCAAAAACACACTTTAGCGTATTCATTTTTCAACTACGCTATCAAAATTTTTCAATGATTTATTGGAGATACATGAAGTGATCACATTGCTATCATAATTTGATGACTAGGTCTTCGACATAACACTCAACTCTCTTTCCCAAGAATGGATTAAAGATGTTTTGTATGGCACACTCATATGTGGTTCCATTATTATTTTATATGAAGGGAAATACTAGGTATCAGAAGGTCCCCTGGGGATCCCTAAAGCTGGTGTATTATACATCCTCAAGGTCTACTTTGATGTGATTTAATTTGAGCACCCATCCATGATATATAGGGATTGGAAGCCAGTAGTGGCTTCAATAAAGCATTCGGTGATCGATAATGGCGAATTTTTTTTGGGAATGCCGATTAAGGTCTCTAAAATAAATGCATACCCTGATCTGCCTGTTCATTTTCATGAATGGGAAAATATTTCCTTGCCACTTTAGGTATTTCACTTATCAAACAACGTTGGATTTGATCCACTTATCATGTTCTACCTCAACATTTCTGGCAAGAGAATGGTGCTTTCTCCGGACCACTTTCTGGAATCCTCAATGCACTTCGGGTAGTCTGAGATGGTTTGTAGCCACATCTGGATTAAATCTGGGAATTTCAGTATAGTTCCATTCAAAAACATATCGATGTGTCTTCTAGAATATAATATATCACTCATGTTCTTGAAGAATCATGGAAGCACTAATCAAGGTAAAACATGGGTATTCCTTTTTCCCTAGGTTTTTCTAATAAATATCATCTTTGGTGGTGGAAGAAACATACTTGATTTATGAAGGGGTGTTTCTAATATTATCCTCATCTTATTCTATTTTTGAGTCATTCCATGTTTTATGAGGTGAGGTATAGAGATGCTAAAAATTATTTTCACTGCGGATAGGAGAGTCTTAGATCTCTGGGAATCGGTCAACTATTTCAACCATGTTTATAGAGAGAACATAATTGGAATTGATCATGCTCTAGGGATTTCTATGGGTGTTCCATAAACCATTTGGGGGGAAAACTGTATAACATCATCTAACATCAGTTTTTATCATCCCTTCGTGTAGAAGTATGATTAAAAATATATTTCCCCATAAGTCTCGAAGGGGGAATTGTCACCGTGAAGTATTTTGACATTTTCATTGATGGGGTACTTCAGGCATTGATGGAATGTTAATGGTATAGCCGAGTGGATATGGTTTCAGGGCCTTCTATTAAATAAATTATATATGGTGTATTAGTGGATGAACATCAACTAGACATTAGATATGATCTCCTGAAATTGGTATCTAGACTAATATTTTTTAGGGGCCTTATCTCTCACTTATCATATCCCTAAATGGTCATCAGTGTTGGGGATAAGTCTCCTTCTATATACCCCAATTGTCAGAGGGTTCATGCTTGTATGTGAATGATCCCATATCCATTGTTGATCAAAACCTTTTTCACGTTGACGTTATTGAGTTTTTATGAGATGTAAATGGTTTTGATGTTTATTTTGATGGAATCCTCCCGATCTTGATCAGTGAATCACATGGATACATGACATCCTTAAGACTTGGTCTCCAATCGATAGACCTCGTCTATAATGTATTATATCTCAAATTCTAATGGAATTTGTAGGGATTTAACAAGTGCCTCCCAGAGTTCTCTCCAAAGATGAATCACATCAAGGATTGATAGGTTGGATGGTATTTCATCTAGTTGTTTCAGAACATCATACATTTTTAGGGAAGGTCACCACTTTCCAAAAATGGGATTCTCAAGGCTGTGCGTCCCAAAAGCTAGAGTAGCTGAGGTCAATGGAATCTGGTCTTGTGTGGAGGTTGAGGGAGTATCCTCTTCCCTTGGAATAAAATGTTTCGGCCTTCCCCATTACATAGGTTGATCAGGATGAAGCCCCATTAAGCATTCATTCCAGAAAATCATGTGTGGGTGACTACTATAAGGTTCTAAGGAACCACTATTCTTCTTTTGAACCCACCAGACTACTTTCCAAAGGGTCTTGAAAAAATATGTGCTTCTTGTGGGGATATGGTTAGGATATAGACTCTACCCATATCTATGTTGTCCCTTGTACCCTCATCTTTCGCGCATGCAGCCTCCCATTCCCCTGTTATTTGTGTGAAGACCATATTTTTAGGTGTAATCATCATAGGAAAAGGGGTTTGTTAGGTGTATTTCATTGAAAGAAATAAATATGATCTCTACACCTGATAAAGATTCTATTTGGTGGGATGGTTCCCATGCCACAGACGCTGCTGGGAAGAAATATACAAGAGTTACAGTCTACATTGGAGAAAAATATGACTCCTCTTATTCTATTTCTTCCTATTTTTAGTCGTCATTCCCACCATTGGGTGGTAGATCAGTGTTATTATTTTTTTGGTGGTGGAGCTATTGGGAGTTTTTTAACTATATACTTATAGAACCATGAGCTCGATCAACTATTTTACGAGTCATCCAGCTGTTGAACTTTTATGATTTCTTAATAAGAAATTTCTTCTATCATTCCTCTTCATCTGATTTGGAAGAAGTTATGTATGCCACTTGTTCTGTAGGACCATCTAATTTCACATGCCCATAGTCAAACATGCCTTCAATGAAGTCCTTAAAGATGAAATAGTTATAGATTTTATGACCCAACCATCTGTAGAAAGGGCAGTAATCAGGATGATCGGTGGGGTTGACTTCATCTGGATTCATGGTCTGTAGAAGTGTGAGTAGGTATTTGTCCATGGATGCCAAAAATTATCCATAGAATTTACATTTTCATATAGATTACACCTTATTCATTCATTCATTAAGTCCTTGGTGGTCCTAGTTTCTTTGTACTTCCATTCGAGGGGGATTTTGAGGCTTCCGTTGATCAACAGGTGTTGATGTGTCGTTTATAGATTACCTTGAGGGATTTTTCCAAATAGGGAAACATACATTACATATAACTTTTAAGCTTATATATTTAAATATTTTGAAAAAACCATTAACTAGAAAAAACACAGATATTTCCCATGAAATGGGTATTTTCCCCACAAAACCATGTATTCATTATTTTTAAATAATTTTTCAACAACTCTGTCAAAATTCTCATCACATGACTTCCATCAATACAATTAATTTTATATACACTTATTTGAAACATGGGGTAATATGAATATAATATGGATGAGATCAAACACTCAATTTGGGGATGCATAAAATACAAGATTTCTTGAAATGGACATGGAATGAATAATATGGAAGGAATAAATAATAATAAAATAATTTTATATTACTACTAACATGAGAAAATGATATATCCAAGGATAACATGAAATTTTAAATAATCACATGGTAAATAATAATTGATTTCAAACATATGGAATTCATAATGTCAAACCTGATAAATATATCATTAATGCTTAATTCCATATCATTATATATAAACATGTAAGGTTTACACTATATAACCAAATAGTTTTTCTAATGATATTTACCAATGTATCAATTGGATATATAATTTTCCACACAATCCATAAATAATTATTTTGAATGTATTATACACATGAATGAGTGGATAAAAAATTATTTACATAACCAAAATTCCTTAGTAATAAATAAACACCAATATTGAAATAGAAAGTATACAGAGTGTCGATATTTCCTTGTTCAATGAATGTAATACCTCCCATTGTAAACACCTCTCAAATGAAAACCATATATAGTATGGGAAATGTGGTTATGTTTATACTATAATTACAATATATAAATAGTATATGTGATATAGAATATATCGATGAAGGAGAAAAATAATATAAAGAGAGAGATGAATAGTGAAAGAGAGAATAATACATATGAACAAGGTGAGGTATGAGCTATAAATTTATAAGAGTATTTAGAGGGTAATACATTAAACATTACAATTAAAGTGGTATATATTTTAGATTTTAATAATAAAATATTGAAAAATTAAAGAAATATTTATTTTTTATAATATGTTCGAAATGGGAAACTTTTAATTTACTTTTAAAAATCAATTTCAGTGGGTGAATATAGGATATTAGAAACCCTAATATAAAAATAATTCCAATTACTTATATATTTAAAATTTCTGAAGTCAAAAATGAAAAATGTGGAGTGGAAGATATAAATATACATAAGTAGAATGAAATCCATTTGATTATTTTTCAAAAAAAAATGGCCTTTATTAATAAAATAAAAAATTCCCAAAACAATAAGAATATGATATTTTTGAAAAAAATGGAATCCTAGATTGTATGGATTATTAATAAATATAGTTATAAAATCTAAAAAAATTCCCATTCTAAAAGTGATAAAAATTATATTTCTTTTATACGCATGTAAAGAAAGTAAATATATATATATATATCATGTGGAAAAGCTTAAAATACTTGTATTAATGTTTTTAAAAAAAACCAAATATAATATAAAATGATGTTAAATAATAATTCTACAATATATAATTACTATATTGCAACCACATAATAAATAATGATATAAATGAGAAATATAACTCATCCAAAACAAATTGATATGTTCGTCCACACACAAGAAACCATTTGGTTGAATTATGAAACAAAGGAATGTAAAATGTGCCGAATGCATATAAAAAATAAAGATATAATAAAATCATACTATAAAGGATTAAAGTTATGAATGATGAAGTTCAAGAATAAATTATTTATCATAATAAATAAATATTAGGTTAACAACAAACATTATGACATAGATAATGTATGAATTAAAGGACCTGGAAAGAAGATATCTTAAAAGAATGAGAAAATCCAAATAGAATAAAATTATTTAATATACAACAAGTATATAATGTATTATTTTTAACATATAAATGTAAATTTATTGGATAATAAGAAACATGCCTATAGCAACTAAAATTAAGACCAAGAACACCCAACCTCAAGTCCCAAGTCACTCGGTGCATGTCTCTAACATCCGTGATAACCAAATTATGAAAATTAATTTATTTATTCAAAAAACATATATTCTATAATTCATTTTTTATGGTTCATGTATTATTATATGGTTTTCATTTATTGTATAGATTTTGATAACATCAACCAGTTAAGGATGTAGGTCTATCTCTCTATGTGCATCCACGAGACCTAGGTTAGAAACCAAGAAGAGGCATAATTGTTGGTTATTGTAGTAGTAATTTAGCATATACTATTGAATTAATATGTAGATAATGTAGAAGGTAACATAGAAAGTATTTTTCGGTACTGTAACAGCTTAAACTATTCACCTCGAGCCACTAGTTTGGGCTTGGATTCCTTATAGACTTCGGGCCATCCATGACTTCAGGTCAGTAAGGCTTTCGGGCCACCTCAAGTCATTTGGGCCACCTCAAGGCCATTAGGGACACCAGATATGAAGATTCACATACAAATTCAATAATGAACATTTCTCGAGAAGAGGGTTCTAGAGTATATAAAATTCAACAGAGTGTGGCTAAAATATTTGGAATAATGAGAGGGTATGACATTGCTATCGATACTGGTAATGTGCATATCTACACATGATAGTTAGCGGAATAACTATGCACTAGTGGAGATCTGATCATGATGAAAATACTATGGAGCGGTTGATTCATGTAGTCATAGTCTGTATGATTTCCATAATTCCTACGGGTCTTGTAATGTCTCCAATCCTACAGGGAGTTTAATCTCCAAGCCGAGAGGCCTTGTAAGGGTTCCCCCTCATCCCATAAATGGGGGGTTATAAAAAATCAATAAAAAAGGCCTTCGATCCATTTTGGATTGAATTATATATATATGTTTTCCTTATCAAATTCTTATCCCATAATTTTTAAAATTCATTAGTTTATTTAAAAATAAATTAAAATTTATTAAAGATACTCAATATCACTATTCTAGATAGTTTAATTTATAATAACCATTTATTTTAAGAATTATTAATAGAATTCTAAATTTATCAATAACAATTATTATTTTTTTAATAAATATCATATTTATTCTTAAATATACTTTTATAACCATCCATGTATAGTGGAAGAGAAATATAAAATACATCGTCCATGGATGCAGATGTTTGTCCATAACATGTGCGATGTTTTCATTTTCTAATGTTTGGGAAAATGGAAAATAATCGTTATTCCATTTGTATAACGAAATTTTAGTAATTTAATTATAGTGATGAAAATATATCATTATGGTTATAATAGATTTGGAGATGGTGTATGGAGAAAGAAACTTGAATGAAATCGGTAAAAACCATTACCTCTTCTTTTGATATCCTCCTGTAGCTGACTCCATAATCCTTCTTAGATAGGTCTTTTTGTGAGACCAGAACATTATGGAAATTTGAAAGATGATTGTGGAGGGGTTTTTTATAGTATTTTTAGGTAATAAGATTTAGGATTATGGATATGTTAGGTGGTGATGAGGTTCTTTAATAGGTTAGAGTGGTGGAATTTTTGTAAATAATAATTTATTAATATAAAAAAGAAATCATTATTTAGAGAAAGTGGTTCCAAAATTGATAATTTGATAGTAAAATATAACAAATGTTCAATAAATCCATAATCTTCACATTTAGAGATGATATTCTGTAATATTTTGAAACATTAACTTTTTATCTATTTCTTTTACTTCATTTTGAACTCTATCATGGTGACTAATTTTTTCCATGGTAACTTATTTTCATGTAGAACAATAAAATTAAATGTATTAATGAATTTGGGAATGATTAATAAAAATATAACTTCATTTTACAGGATTCAATTTTGATATATTATAATAATTATTTTTTATATAGGAAAACATAACAATGAAATAAAATATTTAGGAAAATAATTTTTATGGAAATAGTTAATTTATTCTTATTACTTTTCATGTAAGAATAATTAAATTAGTGTTAATTTTTTGTTTTAAATGTACTATTAATAAAATTAATTTTATTTATTATTTAAAACTGGTCCATTTAGTTTATTAATTTGAAGTCACATAATATATAAAGAACTAAAATTCTTCAAAAAATAGGATTTCTTAAAACTAATTTATTTTAAACAAAAATAACTAATTATTTATCATATAAAAATTAAATTATTTCAATTATTTGTTATTATATAAAATAAAAATATTCTTTACAATATTGATAATAATATATATTTGGGCAATCATTTTGACCATCTTTTTATTTACATGTGGTTTTACTTCCCTTGTAAATTTCTAAATGATATTTTAAATTTTATTCTAATAGTGTTATATTTTTTATGATACATCATAAAATATATAATTGATTATTTTATTTTTTTGGTGGGTCTTATAAAATCTATTAAATTTATTTTTTATTTAATGTAAAATATATACTATAATCTCTAGGTGTTGCATTAAACCACTAAATAAATGATGGATTTTTCTAATAGGATTATTGATAAAACCATAGGAATATTATCAAAGTATTTATAATTTAATTCATAGGAAATAATGGATTCATTCACCATTTGTTTTAGTGGTAATAATTATTTATCTATTTAAGATTGAAATGTTCAGGGAAAAATTTATGTTAAAATATATTTTTAATTTCCTTATATTTATAGAGTATATTTATACATCTTTCCTCATGTAATTGATTGGGGACCATCAGTGATCTACCTCACCATACCAATGATAAATGCATAAAACTGCTATAAAATAATTATATCATTATATAATGGAAAATATTTTTTTTTGTTCTATGGGTGTACTACTAAGAAACCAGTGGATAAAAAGACCCACTAAGGGATGGTAGATGTTTCTATTTGATAGAATAAATATAGAATTAATCATTATTTATTTTATTGGGGTGTCCTAGATGATTAATGATATTATTAGTTAATTGTTAAATTTGGTAGATCGTCCCAATTTTATTTTTTAGTCTAGAACACATAAAATTTTGTTACTCATTGGGATAATTATTTCTACCTTAATAGAATTAATTATTTAGTCAGTTTCTTTTAGTTCTAGCCACTAATAAAACCCAAAAATGTAAATATGTGTATTAAAAATAATAAATAATTAAATTTATGTGTAAAATAAATGCCAAATGTCCCTAGATATTGACACCTCTATTTCAACCTATGACATTTTAGGCTCACCCTATATCACTTTTGATTAAATATAGGCTATATTAAGTTCTATACTTATATTAGTCATATTCTAATTCAAAACCTAACTAAACCTCACTCTGTTAAAAAATAAGGCAACCTAATTATATCATTCATACATAATAAATCATCAAAATAATAAAAATTTATGATTTCATTTAAAAATATTCCTAGTGAAAAATAATAAGCATTAAATTTTTATTGAGATAAATGAAAAACACATAATAAGAAAAATATAATATTTTGTAGACAATGTAATAATACCGTATTTTTTTTTAATTATTATTTTACAATTAAATAACATATAAAATAATTTAGGAAAAAAGGATGATGTAAATGGAAATTATGTTGGATAAGTACAAATACACGAAAATGAAATTTCATATTTATAGAAAAAGAAAAAATGGGGAGAAAGTGACCCTGAAGAATACATTTAAAAATTACTGTAAAATTTTATAATTGAATGTAAACATTAGTATAAAATTATGTCATGAAATCATAAAACTAGTTATAAAGAAATTTATAAAATAATATGAAAAAATCCTTTTAAGGAAGAATACATTCATGGTAGAAAGGGGTAGATATGGTTGGTTCAACTTATAAAAAAAATTCCATATGAATTATAAGAAAATTGATCGGTAAATTGTGAGAATAAAAGAAAAAAATATAAACTATAATAGAATAAAATATATGGGGTCATATAGTAAAGCATCATACAATTTCATCCAATGGAAATTTATTAATAATAAATGTAAATTTTAAAGTGATATTTGAAAAGAACCCATATGACATTTTTAATGTTTCAATTTAATGCCATTAAAATAGAGAAAGTGAGAAATTATTCTAAATACCATGAATTATATGAAAATTTATATTGGAGAAATACATTTTTTAGCAATGAAACCACATAAAATAGTATATTTTGGTCACTCAGAACATATATCAATGAATGGAAATTAAGATGATAAAAGAATACCATTACTCATGTCTTCCATGAATGAAATTTATCGTTATTTATATCAAATTTACGTATTATAATCAATTATTTAATATCATTATTTATAACAAATATCTTTTATGCTATTTGAATTATATTTTTTCATTTCATGTTTATTAGAAATATATTATTTATATTCCTCATTGAATGTTTATAATTTTTATTTTTTCACAAAAAAATTCTTAATGGAGAAAAATATCCTCATTATTTAATATTAATTTGATCACTAAAATATTTTTTAAGATAATTTAATCATTTTTACTAATTATTTATTCGTTTTTGTGTTCATATTATGAAACATATGAGTATTTCTTATGGGAATGGAATCCATGATGGTCATGATTCATTTAATTTAACATATAAAAAAAGATACATTATATTGACTATTCATTTTTTGTCACACATAAAAAAATTAGCTTAAAATAATTTTTAATATCATATAATAAAATTATTAATGCCTTCTAACTCATTCATGATGTAATTATTGATGATAGTATAGCATTTTTCATGCAGGTGGTTGAACCAACCCAAACAAATGTTATACTATATAATGAGTAAGAGTATAGAGTTATATTATATTAATTTTAGTTCAACGAAAAATATTGATTTTAAAATAACAAAATAAGAATGATTAGTGATATTGATAATTAGAATATATTAGTGGGTAATTGAAAAATATGGTCAAGAAATAAATAAATAAATTCATGAATTTTCTCCTTCTCAAAACAAGTTCCTTCAAATTAATGGATTTTTGTTCATCATACTATGATTAGTGTATAAGAAACATGAAGGTATAATTTAGGTTAGGTTACAATTGTAGAGAATAAATATAAATGTAATGGGACATTTTGGTATTAAGTGAATTGAGGAGGGGTCCTTTTATATGTGAGTTTGAGTGTCATTTCCGCAAAAACTCATTCTTAATTCTATATGGAATTTATTTTTACATGGAAAGCGGATCAAAAGTGGAAAAATATTTACATGGGATGAAAATACCCACATTAAAACAATTTATATATAGTTTTATAGATATTTTAGTCATTTATCTCTTAATTTAACAATTTTTTCCCTATATTACTGATACAACGGTAACACAACTTATACCTCAATAACTCAGTTTTTTCACCAAAAGTGAAATTTATCGTATTATAAAATTTCACTATACTAACTCTAGAAATGAAATTCATTTTATTAATTTATAATTTTAAAATAAATTAAAATTCATTTTAAAAAAGAATCATAAAATACATAAAAATATTTTTTTATAAAACAATATTTTAAGAAAAAATGTATTTTTAGTATTACTCATTAACAAGTGATAATAATTAAATGAATGGAAATGAATTTTTCTGAATATATAAACAACACATTTTGTGAAATTTGATAATAAAAATATGATAAAATAATATTTTAAATAAATAACATAAAATATATAATAAATATAATGTCTGTAATTAAAACATTTTTTGTTAACCCTAAATCAAAATGATTTTATTTACAAATCATTTTTATAATATATTTTTTGATATTATACCAGTAATTCTATGAATATTAACAATAATTTTTATTTAAAAAATATTTTATGTATAATAATTTTATTCAAAATGCATCATATACTAAAAAATATTTTATTTAAAATAATTAAAATTTGAAAAATTCAATTTGTATCATCTTATTTTGTTCATGAATTAGTTATGTTAATTGCATATAAAATATTTTTCTTTAAAAACATTATTTACTTATAACTATAAAATACCCAATATACGAATTTGGTGCAATTATATTGAATGAAAATCAATCAAAAGTCTTTAAATCTCTTATTCATATATCCAATGAATATATATTTGATTGTTATATTTAATTTCTATATATAACCTTATATAATTCAATAAAATTCATCCACCCTATTGATTTAGTTATCTATAAAAATTTATATTTCATTTATAATAATTTCCTTACATTACATTTTTATTGTTGGTGGTATAATATTCATTGAAAACCATGGGGATGGGGATTACATAATCTTGGTATTTTTAATTACTCATAGTTTTACTATTCTTGAAATTATCATAATAGTTCTTCGTATTATATTCTTTTAATTTATTTTTATATCTTTTATTTTAGTATAATATATAAATAAAATATATCATTTTGTTTTATTTTGGGGTTATGTGTAAAATAAGATACTTAACAAATTAAAGGGAAAAAATTTGGGATGTTACAACACCACCCCTATGTGATCCAGTGGAGAAAAGTTCATCTTCCTCAAAATTTGGAATGACATCAACTATGTACCATTAACCCGAATGGTGTTTCGTCTGGTCACCATAACACCTCAGGTGTACCTCCTAGGTTCCAAATTCTAGATTGAATTTTATTTAACTATGAACACTGAAGTGTGTGGTGATTTTTTCTATTGAAATAATGATTCAATATCAATGAGTCCATGTGTAAATTTATATGACCAACAACCCCTAATGTCTCTTAAAATATATCTTAACGATAATGGGAACCAACAAAAAAAGTAAAATTATATAAAATTCATGAAATTACATATCCATTCAATAAATATTCCTAAACATCCAATAGAAAACCCATGATATGGTCTATGGAATAATAATAGTATACATGAAAGTGGAGTCATCCAATTGTGGACTAACAACATAAAAAGTGGATCCCAGGTGAATATTCCCTTTAAGGGAACCCTAAAGATATCCATTTCATTATCCACATTAATTCATTATAATAAGTCCAAAAAGGAATAATTTGATATCAAAAACCCCATACCAAACTACATCTTATCAACATGTAATTTAAATTTAATTAGATCTTAATTTAATATATTTTCACAAATTCAAATAATGAACATATTGGTGGTGTGTAAGATATATGTGTTATGTGATCGCCACCCACTTATAACATCTGGTCATAACCCATAATGTATTCTATAAAGTTCTATTATTAAATGATGTTGGAATGATACATATAGTTAACAATATAGAGACATCAATAAACAATAATACCCTACACCAAGAGATTCTATACATAGTAAAAGAATCAAATCAATATTTATGAATAGTGGTACAATTAAATCCTATATATATTCCTTATAAAGGAGGAAAATTAGTTTTTTTGAGATAAAAATTCTATAAATGTGTAGAGCTACATGTATACTTGAGTTAGGGTGATCGTAAAACTCATGCCTTTGGGATTGGGGTGGGGAGTAAAAGAGGATAGGAACTATAAGCTCAACAAATACCAACAAGAAATCTGTCAAACCAAGGTATTACTAGGAAAAATTTATTCTTATATAAGTCACCACATTGGTACTTACTTTTCAATAAATATATTAAAATTTCATGAATTAATTCTATTAAATATATATCATTACTCATAAAATTCTTACAAACCTGAGGCATAGTTCTAAATATTTTGGAAAATACTCCTAGAGAACTAAATTACCATGAAAATTCAATGACCATCATAAGAATCATGATTGGAATTCTTATAAAAAATATTTTATTGTTTTAAATACTAGCTAAAGTCTGAAATAATTTATAAACAAATATGGAATGTATAAAATACTATAAAATGGATCCCATTAAAGGATATTTTAAATTTTAAATTCATTTTAAATTCCATGAAGTCAATGCAATGTTAGGAAATATAAAGGGATAACAGAAGAGTAATTCAAAATTGATGAACAGTAAATATAAACTAATGAGATTCTTAGAATCTCTATTTTAAGGCAATAATTATGTATGGCTACTATAGGCTTCAATTGAGGAAAAATTTCAGAAAATTTTGAATGTTTTTAGGCAGGATAACCAAGATCATCTTATGAAGGTCAAAAAACACACTCACTGTATTAAAACACCTATATTTTTAATTTTTAAATTCTAAAAGAACACTAGAATTGCGGGGGGGATAGAAGAGTATGTGTGAATTAAAATCGAGAAGAAATCATATAGAAACATATTCAAAATCGACTGAAATTTAGAATAAAATTGTTACCCCTGGAATTAGTTCTTATTGTTTCCTTCACTCTCACACTCATCTTCCCACATAACGACCTACTTCCATGTATTCCGGATAATCTCCCATAGAAATATGATGATTATTGTCCACAATTTATAAACGAACCCTCGTGAGAACTACAATATGACATTTTTCATATGAAACCAATAGTATTATTCACCCCACTTGCCTCTATATAATGATATCACATAAATTCCTCACCCAAACACTCTTTTTATACCTTAGTCTCTGATGAATATCTGAATGATGGGAAAATTGTGGTTCAATAGAAGAATAAATCATATGAGAACTAGGGTGAGAATCATTGTCACTATCCGTCCATCCATAAATCCAATGAATCCATAGTTTAAGAATATTATATGGAATTTAATTACATAAGGAATCATGAATCTTATTAAACATCTCTTTAAAATCTCATGATAGTTAGTTCTCTAAGACCATTGAGGTGGATATTATGATATAGAAATAATAAAGGAAAGAGTTAAAAAAACATGAATAATGACATAGACTGAATTTTATTAGTAATGATAAAAAAAATTAAAATTCATAAAACCATAGTAAAATAAACCACGGATGAGAGGCCAATGGTATAAATCCTTTTCTTGTGTATAGGATAATATAATTTTCTATCATTATGGGGTCTATTGTTTTCTATAGTGAATATCAGTGTAGTTTATCACCACTCATGGATTGCTTCTATATCGACTATCGAGGGTGAGAATTTATATAGGTATTCCATCTATTATATTTTCTTAGCTTTGAGTTTCCTTTAAAATATTCCCACAATAACTAATTTACATGATATCTAGAGGGATTCAATGAATGAGATTCATATAATTATTTCATGATTTATAACAATCAATTATAATAATGACTTTTTATTTTAGGTTGAGACCCTTTAAAATTTTACGTAGTATTTGTTTAATCTCAACTTGAAATTGATTAATCCTGTGGAAATGCTGAAAATAATACATATTAGGAGACATGGTTCATGGATACACCTTGAGTAAACCATACATAGGTCTTCTCCAAGTGAAATTAATTTCACATGACAGCTACTCAGTAGAATTAATATTATATAGAATTTATTTATTCATATATGAGGCATCGTTTATTTAGACGCGAGCCATATTTTTTATTCTAACATGTGGTGTTGATCACCCTATTAATATTATATTGGAAATTTGGGAAGTTATTTATTCTAATTATATGTTTTTCCCTGCTATAGTGATTCTTACATAAACTATAATGCATGGTTTTTAATCTCACGCAAGCACTGACCATTCCAATTATTTTTATACATAACACTTATATTATTAACTAATCTGAATTAGCATTGAGCACAAGATTTAATGATATATAGTTTCTTTTCCACATGGGTTATTCCTAAATAGAAACTATATTCCCTAGTGTTTATCAATGATAGATCATTCTACTACATTTAGTCACATGTAAGGCATATATTTCCGATTTTAATTTTAAATATCATGTTGGAATTTTTTTAATGTCACATTACCTTTAAAAAACCCCATTGATTCATATGTTTCCACCCCTTGATCATATAAATCAATAGAACACACTACATAACGTTTTTCTTGGATATTTATTTCATAAAAACTAACTAAATCCTTAAAAACACAACTTTGTCTAATTTATCTATAAATTCAAAATGATCCAAATATGAAAATTCAATATAAGAATCTATTATAATTAATTTAAGAGATAATAAATAAATTTAAAAGCATATTTTTAATCCATCTATAATTTAATTCCAAATGTAAAAAAATTATAAAAAAGATGAATATTGATATTTTATTTTTGAAAATATAGGGTAAATATACATTGAAAAAAAAAGAAATAAAATAATAAAATTGGTTCTCATAACTCCCCCCAAAATATATCTTTTCACTCCTAGTAAATTTTAAATAATTCAAGTAAAAATTATTTGACCCTAGAAACTAAAACAGAATACCGTAAAAAGAGATAATCAAATAATTCCTTCCTAATTTAAAATTTATCATTCATCCTTTATGAGTTAATCTCACGATCCCACTTCTTATCACTCATGTTTTAAGATTTATAATCCCATTCATGCAAGCAAATGACCTACCCCATGGAAATTTATCCATAATTAATCTAGGAATAATTATTATTGAGTTATAATCATTCCAATAATTCATGTGATCGACCATATGCTTTCTATGATCCTAAGTTGTTAATTAGAATAATCAAATTCACTACTCATGATGATATCCAATTGGGTTTTTGGGGGTTAAGGACTGGTAGGATTAAATATGAAAAATAAAAGATAGAAAATGACTGTTAATATCTATATGTAATGCATGTTATATTATTCATGTGTTAACAGTGGATGTAACTAACTTTTATCCACCGTAAAGAAAAATTACCAAATCTTATTTTTCACTTATTCCTCTTATGGGTATGTCCTATACATTGAACATTAAAAAAATAAAAAACCATTCATCTCTATTTATTTTTAATTTTTTTGTATTTTTTAATGTTTTTTAATTTGTATATCTATTTTTGTATACATAAAAATTTTTCCTTGGAGACAAAGAGTGTGAAAAGTGTAAAAATGATGAATATAGTCTATAACCATATTTCCAAGGACATTAATAATGTTTTGTCTAAATCAACCAAAAAAAATTGAATTTCATATATTGAATAACTATGAACCAACACTCTACCTCAAATATAACAACAATTATAACATGAAATTCAGTATGATATGGGTGGTTAGTGATTAAAAAAAATTAATGTGGAATACCTAATAGACAGTTAATGATTTCAAAGGCTTAAATGTATTAAAATGTCAAGGTGGGTAGTAAATGAGTTTTTAGAGTATTTTTGAAATGAAAAATGGCCCTAATAATATATTGAACACATGAATCCTATTTATCCAAACTAGAATCAAGGTCACTTCTATTTTCACACATGCCCCAATACTCATAATAAATGAGTTATAAGAAACAATATTTAAAATTAGATCATCATATCACTCTAGTATGAGGTATAAAATATTAAATAACTATCTCATGGAATAAAAATTAATTTATATCTTAATTAGAGGTGTTTAATTTCATGAAAATAATAATAAATTTCACATTGTTTATAATTTAAAACTAATGATTTCAAAAAAAGTGAAATCATAAAAACTAGAATGGGATTTTCACAAGGCATGCTAACATTAGAGTTTAAATTTTTTTTCTATTAATAACATATCATTAAAACAAATATTATAAACCCGAGTTAGTATGTTTCTATTTAAACGTAATCATATTCACAACCCTAAACTAAAACAATACTACCAATAATTTTATGTAAAGCATGATTAAAAGAAATGGGATTCTAGAATAATGGAAAATATTGGCACAACCTGATTATTAGGAAAGGAAATCCATGATTTAACAAACTACTATTATCCATTGGATCTTTTTAAAATCTAAAAAATGAAAATTAAATAAACTAGGGAAATTTATTCAATGTAAAAAATATAATGACATTGAGGGATGAAAAAAGACTCATGGAACATTCTCTAATTGGGTGTTCTATATTGAACTATCTAAAATTAGGTAGTTATTGTGATCTGACCCCAATCACAAGGAGGATTGGTTTTATTTGATAAAAACATCCACATGTTTATTTTCCATTGCACTTGAGTTAACACCATACTTTGAGTAAATCCTGAATAAAGTTCATTAACGAATACTGGAATTGAATATAAAATTAAAGGAGGGTGGGAATAAAAAATAATGGTACCACTATTAAATGTATTATCATTTAGTCGATGTTTATAGTTATATTAAAGAGTTATTGGCATCAGCATAGGTACAATGGTATCTTCTTATTCTGGTTTCACTACATATTTGGTGGTTTCTATTGAATCATTCATCAATGGATATATTGGTGAAAATTCTAGATAAAAATCATAGGGAGTTAGGGAAATTTTATTATTTAACAAAATTGAAATATAGTAATTTAATTATACATTTCCAATTCATTTTTGGGGGATTCTGTTGCTATTTTTCTATATAATAATCCTCGACAAACGTATTATTTTAATTCTAGAAAAATCTTCTATTCAATAGTAGAATCTTATACATCCACATTACTCTCTCAGGCATTGGAGGTCTCATCTTGATTTTTATATTTAAAACCAAGGTAGTCATATAATAATTCGTACAATGAAAAATAAAATAATATGGGATTCAAGGAATTTTCAACTCCCTTATGTGGTTTCTCTAGGTGTTATTCATCCCCTATAATTACATCCTTTAAATGGTTTGTATGAGAGGGAATTGGGTTCTTCAATCCATATTCAAACCCCAATATATACTTTTCATCATCCTTATTTAATGAATACTCTAACAGAATTGATTAAAAAATTTCATATTAATAATTTTCAATTATTAATTAAATCTTTGAAAATTTAAAAAAAATTATGTTAATAGTTTTTAGACCACCTCTAAATATTTTTTCAGAATATATTATTCTCCATTGAGTGCCTCTAGAAAAATTGACTTGTATGGGAGAGAAGGATATTCCATTACTTCTTCAACATCTTCTATATATCCCGTTTAAATGAACATATAAATTTATTCAACTAACTCTTATTATTGTTGTAAAACATTCACCATGAATTAATGGAGATTGATTGTAACATGTTCTAACATTTCCATAATCTATGATAGCTCACATTATTTATTGTTTAATTATTGGTCTAGAAATTTAAAATTGACTGATATATAATGTACTACCTCTATTCTTCAGTCTTCCTCGCCTTATTGGAATGGTTGAATGTTATTTAAAAGTAGATAATGCACATTATTATATATATATTCTTCTTATCACCCACTTGCGTACACCAAAGATTTCTAATGTTGTCAGAAGTGACTTTTTTTCCCAATGTTCATATAGGAAGAGAAAGTGGTAATTAAAATATGTTTTATATATAATTAATCTATAAAACCCTTAATAATTTTGACAATATCATTGAAATAGTAATATATTTAGTGATAAACTATAGTTAAACGATATCAAAATGATGTATATCCAAATTTGAGGGAAAAAATAATAAACAAAAGAAATGAAAAAAGGAATAAAAAAGATATAAATAAGTACTGATTTAAATTTGTGTAAGAAATAGTTAATGATCATATATCTCTTAAACAATGGCCTCAGTGATGCGGGGTTATCATAGGTCTCTCATGGAATCCAGGTTCTTGAAATATTTTATTTCAAATAGGGAATCTAACCTATGTTTTCTCATAAATATCTAACAAAATATAATCAATATTATATTAAACATATTATATTTTTTTACTTATTAATATTTAAAAGTATAACAGTATAATGGGGGTGTATGTTTGTGTGTGTAATGTAATTTATTATAAAATATAAATATTTCAAATAAAAATAACTTGGAACTAAGATGAAAGTTATTTCTCCAAGGTTTATTTCATATGGGATTCTTCACTATAAAACTACTCTTCCTAGAAAATATATAGTTTTCCTCATATGCATGATCATCTCACACTGGACTTTGATATGATGAGTGGATAATTTTACCAAGAACTAGTTGAAAAAAGTGAAAACCCCTCTCATCTATAGGAAACCAATGAAATAATCCTTAATGAAGAGATATACTCACAGTACACTAGTGGATGAAAAAATATCCATTCATCACCCAACATCATTATCTACACCATAGGATAAGATGAATGAATAAAGGAATGGAAAATAGTTTTTAAGTTGATGATAGAGATAGTGTATAACTAGGGTGAGGGGCATTATCCCCATTCTTCCATCGATGCACCCACTAAATCCTCCATGTAGGAATTTCATATTGATTTTAAATATATAAGGGATTATTAATTTCATATCATTTAACCCAATGTAACCTTTTGTTTATTTGTGTATGAACATTGTTATAAATATTGTGATATAGAAATAAAAAATATATAAGTTATGAAACATGAACAATATAATAGAATTAGTTTTATTATTAATGATTGAAAACTTAAAATACCAAAAAAAATTTCCTAAATCAAGCCATGGTTGATAGGAAAATGGTCTCAATCTATTGAATATATGAAGTGGAATTTAATTTATAGGAATAAGGTTGGTGTTATTATTGTTTGATGAATATATGCTCATTAGAAGAATCTATACTAGATAATTTCTATATGGGTCATTTCATGTGATATTTCTTCTAGGCATGCACACCCTTGATTCTTCCCAAATTAAAATCTATTCCCCAATATTCTGATGATCACTTCCTTGATCAATAACATTATAGATTCTATATAAAATACATGCACAGTGATTTATCAATATATGGAATAATAGAATAATATTGACATTTGATTTATAATTGATCATAAATTAATTTTTGAGAAAAATGGTTTTAATATCATATGAAAACAACCTAATAACATATGGAAACATTAGATGAAAGGAGTAGGGAAACATGGAATGCATATCCAGATTGATTTAACCTTATACATGTATTTTATAATAGAAATTAATCTGATTTGGTGGTGCCTAAGTGGAATTAATAATGTAGAAAACCTATTTATTAATACTAGAGGGTCTATTAATTTTCATGTGATCCAAATAATTTAATTTCACATGATGTGATGTTCACCTGGGTTAATCTTACATTAGTATATTGTGTGGATGTTTTTATTACATTATATATTCACTAAGGCATTCATTCTAACATGAGGTCTGGAGTACATATTTTAGTCATATACATGCACTTTCCGACCGAGTTATTCATATATATACAATGTATGGTGTAAATTAATCTAACTTATATATAATAATTATGTTTAAAACTAAATTTATACTTACTCAAAGGTTGATTATTACATATCAGATTGGATCAACATATTTAATCACACAAGAGAACATTCTCATTTCTTAATCACAGACACGGTATATAATTCACATTTTAAAGAATTATAATCAGTTATAAATTTTTTAATGTCATTTAGTATTCATAAATATGAATTTAATCATATAAAACTCACCCTTGATCATAGAAATTATCTAAAATCCCTAATTCATGTTTATTTTAGTTATTTATTTCAAAAAAGTAATTAAAACATCACAAACACATTTTAGATTATTTCTATTTAAATTTGGAATGTATTCAAAAAATAAAAAGTCAGTGCATGGATTTATCAAATAAATTGAAAAATAATAAACAATTTAAAAATTACATATTTAATACATTCACAATTCAATTCTTTATTGAACCAAATTTTCAAAATTGAGAATATTTCCAAGAATTAAAGAGAATATTGGGTTAATTTACATTGAAAATTCATTTATAAAAGGAGAAATTTTGGTTATCATCATATAAATTGTTTTATTAATTTTTGACCACTCATTTATTATGATTTCGTTCAATACCAAACCAATGTTAACCTAATTATATAATAATATATGAGAGAAATGTGCTTTACCTACTATTTAATTTATGGGAAATAATGTTGGAGTCCTAGAAAGAAGATGTATTCATTACATTAATATTAAATTAAAACTAAAATGAATGATAATTAGATATTGGACCTATATTAACCTAGAATAATAAATTAGAGAAAAAACCCAAGAAATTACCTTAGTATCAATGAACCTAGCCATCCACGAACACCACATAGAGATAAAATGGAATAGTTGAATATATTTTACATGACTTATAATTTTTAGGCAAAGGATTACATCGATAAATATATAATATTGAATTAATAAGATATTTGGATGAAATATAATACCTTGCTTTGACAAAGAATAAAAAATTCACCTAATAACTGCACCTATATCTAATATTGGAGGAGGGATTAGTAGAGTGGAGGATAGGAGTGAATGAATCCCCAGAAGAATAAATTTACCACAATTGTTTAGAGACAAATACTATAAGGGACAATTAGTTGGGTAAAATTATAGTATAAAAGGTAAAAAATAAAATTTTTAATGGTATACTTCCAAAGAAGCTACTAGGTACATGATAATGATCATTGGTTTCCCATTATCATAAAATAAAAATCCCACCATCCTAAAAGTGACACACAGTTCTTAGACCAGGACCATAGGGTACCATGTTGTCCCCAAACTAAAGGGTGATTCCCATACTAAATGTATTTTTCTCAAAAACCCACTAATATCATTCTTGACTCCCCTTGTAACAAAAAATACAAGTCAAATAATGTTTAAATACAAAAAATAAAGACAGTTTCCTCACAAGAGAGGTTGGGGTCTTTTAACCTCCCCATCCTTGGGATTCTAATCCATGGGATGATTTAACAAAATTCATGAGGGAGAAAATATGTAAATTAGATTCTCATATCAGAGTTTTAATCTGAAGTATGTTATTGGAACTAACCATGCATCCCTTTTACTCAAACAGGGGTAATATTCTAACCCATAATGTTTTTTGTGAATTCAGTTAATGATAAATATCATATTCCCAGTATAGGATGCATCATCCTTAAAATCATCATCGTTATACCAAGATACAAGTAAATGGTTAGGGATAAACTTCATCAGTTATGATATGTGAAAATTATTATGAATGGGATTGAATCTCAATGGTAGGGAAAGTTTATAATCCACTTATAAAAATTATTCCAATGTTACAGAAATTCTAACATTTAGTTATTATTTTTACATTATTTTCCCTTAAATCAGTGAAATAACATCTAATATACCAAAATAAAAACTCGTTCAACCAATATTAATTTCAAATTTCATCGCTACTAATTGAAATAATACTTTTTCATAATTTTAGTGGTAATAATCCATTTTTTTACTTATTTCACAAGCCAAATAATCTCTCAAAAAAATATTTTGTCAAATCACAAATAGATTATATATTCCTTTCAAGTAAAATGGAAAATGACACAACCTTCCATATATATATATTTATAATGAGAAATTTGGATATAGGGATAATAAATAATATTATATACTAATTCAATAAAAGATAGTTTATCATCATATCAGCCTCCAATTTCATGTACACAGGTTCTTTGTATGTCTAATAGAATAAAGATAATCTTCTTTTATGGTCCCCTAGTTTATGGGTGGAATGAAGTGAAAAAGTTCACATGAGAACTCAATTCATATTAATTTAACTACCATAATTGGGATATATTTTCAGTTTCCATGTCTTCAATGATACATGTGGGAAACATTTAAGTATTGAATATCTCTCCAAAATACAATTTACCAATGTTTTATAATAAAGGAACATCCTTGATAAGTAGTGATAATGTTTCCACCGTTAGATAGTCTACTTCCAACCGTATGGTATATTGCCTAAATGGATATCACAGAAGACTATTCACAATGACTATACTTACCTCATCCCATATATATACTTCTGGGAGGAGGGGTTGAAGAGTACATCATAGCTTTGGATGTTCCCAGGTTACCTATTGAAATGTCATATGTATTAAAATTATTTCCACGATGTCCCTCTTTATATCAGAACACCAAAATGGGTTTGAGATATAATTATTGATTTTGGTGATTTTAAAGTGGTCTTTCTACCAAATGTAATTACATTATTTTATGACCATCCCCCTCAAGGTAATGGGAACAAGATGCCTCCCATGAATATATAGGATGCAAGCTGGATCGTCATTCAAACTACTTATGATCTAATAACTATTGAATAATTCTTGAATAATGATAAAATATTTTTCAGGTACAATGGAATCCTTGACTAGGTCCATAATGGATGATATTGGATCCGTGTGATAAAAGTGTAAACATAAATCATTCTTAACCAAGTCTATGAAGAGTTCATGCAAAAATAAAATAATATTCAATCTTATTTTCCCTCTTACCCTGAGTGAGGGTTATTCTGCTAGCTAAGAGACTGTGCCCCAACATTTACATATCCATACATATACTGTATGTAACACCCTGATATTTTAAAATTACACTGTGTTTGATAGAAAAGAAGAAATGAAACATTAATCATAAACTAACAACAAAATAGTATTATTTAAATATGACCTTTATAAACATGTAGTTGAATTGGAGGTTATGAATATTATTATCTGAATTATGAAATATATATAAATGAAATATCCAATAAAAATTCATTTATTAATTTTTAGGAAATAAGTACTTCCGTTATAGTAATGTTATTTTTTGCTTCAAAAATAAAATTTCTTCCAAAATGAATTTTATTTTGTACTCTGAGTAAATATAATAATTTATTTCTTCAAATACTATACATTTTATTCTATAAAAACAATATTATTTTTTTATATCATCATATCTAAATTAGTCAATGGTGAAATTTTTGGATTCTTATTCAATGATTGATTTTCCAGTGAATAATGAAAATATCATTTTTTTTATTTAAAATAGTATTTTGGTTTCATGAATTCACAATGTTCAATTTTTTTAAAAAATTATTTAAAAATAAAATTGGTACTCTTATATTTCTATTAATTCAATTATGTTCATTATAATCGGTTTTATGATTGAATTTGTTATATTAAAATAATTATATTGGAAAAAACATTCTTAAAAGATATTTTTTGTTGGGTTTTTATTTTTAATTTTAAATTAATGAATTACTTTTATAACAATTTAAAAGTAAAAAAAATAATTCCATTTTTTGATTGAGGATGTTTGAATTTAGTAAATAGTATCCCTTCAATACTTGTTCAGAAAGATAATAACCGTGGTAAAATTTATCATGTTAGAAGTGGTTAAATCTAATTAATATTGATTAAAACTAAGTGAAATGATCATTATATTTCATTTTAATTATTATTCGATTATGTGATTTTAAAACATACAACATTAGGTTTAAATTTTTTTAATTGAAACCTCTCTATGAAAATGACCAATATAATTTTTAAATAAAGGAATTCTTTAAAATGTCACCCTCTTACCAGAAAAGCCGTCAGAGGATAACCCTTTGACCATTTATTAAAAAGAGATAGAAAATCGGTTTAAGGGTTGCTGGTACCCATTACAAAACATCCTCGCGCCATACATTTCAAAACAACATTCACATTTCAAACTCAAAAAACCATCCAGCTGTCCTCGATCAGCATACCATCACCGCACACCATCCCATGCATCTACATCCCGCCAACACCAGAACGAAAAAATTCAAATTCACAAATCCCAAGACGCTTTCCATTTTTCCTGACCGCGTATCCCCCTTCATCATTTCCAAGAGACACCTCGAGATGCGAGCGTGGAAATCGTCACCCATCGCAGATCAAGTCGACGTCGAAATCCCCATCCAGTCACCAACCAATCAACATCATCAGCAGTATCTCGGAACTACCACTGTCATCGTCACTGGGGCACCTCACTGTTGTCACCAAAGCACCATCACCAGATCACCTCACCGTCGTCATCGCCGTCGTCATATTCCCAACATCCCACCGGTCTCCAGAAAAAACCAATCCGACACCGTCATCACTGCCGTCATCACTCATAAAATCATCCATTCGCAAAACCACACAAAGAAAAAAAACCGCACAAACCAAACAACCACACCGCCACACATATTTAAGAACCTCAAATCCAGCAGGGAAAAGACAAAACCCTAAAATGGGAACCCCGCCGCCACCGACTAGATCGACTGCATCAGACGCAACAGAGCCCCCCCCCCCCCCTCACTCACCTGAGAAGAGTCGGAGCCCCCAAAACACTGACGCATGAGCGTAGACCTCAAACGCTGGGAAACACCCCAGAGGAAGACAGCGAGCTGCACAGAACAGAACCAAAGGCGCTCCAGAGAGTATGCCGTCGACGGAGACCGGTCTTACACCCACAGATTTGAACCCGAAACCATCGCCGTCCTTAGTGCATCTCCACAGCCAGCAAGGAACCACAAAACGCAAGCCAGTTGCAGGAAACCTCCACCAGCCCACCGAGATCGAGAAGGAGCGTCGCGCCCTCCGCCGCGGAGGAGCCTGTGGCGGCGAGAGGGAAACCTAGAGAGAGAGCCCCTTACGGGCGCATCAAAACGTCAAAAATGTCACCCTCTTAGTTTTAAATATCTCTTATGTGTTCATATAGGTAAAAAATAAATTTATGAATGAATATAAATTAATACATTAATATTGATGATTTGTTTTCATTATTTATAGTTATTTATAATTATTAATAATTATATAAAATCCATAAATTATTATGTAATGTTGATATAATATTACATCATTTAATAAAAAACAAAACAAATGATATCTAAAATTTTGTAAATGATATATTTTGAATGGATTAATGTTGACCATAAATTTTATAGATATATATTTAATTTGAGTAATTTTTTTATTGATAGTTTTATAATTCCCCATTTAAATTGATGTATTTATATTCATATGAAATGAACAGTTGCAAAAATCACATTAAAAATATTTTATAGTAAATAATATTTTATAAAATTATTTAATACTCATAAAAATATTTGGTTCCTCGAAATTAATTTGATACTGATTAAAAACTCAAACAAGGTCAACATAGGGGCCATTTACTATTTTATGGTAACATTCTTGGCCGTTATAGGGAAGAAAACATTAATATAATAGTAACTATCAAATGGGTTAATATGGGGGGTTAAAACAAAAAGATAAGGGTGAATATATTACCAAAACATGACAAAGTTTTATTAGTTGAATGTTTTTAGAATAATTCTCATATTTTATTCTGATAATATTATTTTTTATTCTTTTTGATATTAAAAAATAATTTATATTAATTTAATACATTATGAAATTCTAAATGTTCCCCTCAACACAATTGTAAAAGGGAACCTCATCCCTCACTTATTTACACCACATTGAGCATTACATATGGATAATATATGAACAAAATACATTATCAAATCCCTTATACACATTATAGAGGTTCTATTCATATAAAAATAACAAACACAAAGATCCTTAAGAAAAGATGTAAAGGAGCTCTTTCGTAAAAGAGGTAATCATCTTTACCCCCTCCTTCAAGATTCTTTCTTCTTACACATCTTCTTAATATACTATACCAATAACAAAATAATAAATATAGTATCACAATTATATTAGCATATTATTGTTATTATTATTATTATAAATACTTATCCCATATCTCTTATATCTAATGAAAAGTAATAACATCACACAAGGGTACGTACGACTTACCGTCTCAACATAGTTGGGTAATCTATTTTTCACCACCACATTACCAGGATGGATATAAAGATGAAAGTAATTAATATATATGATAATTGTGACATAAATATTCTTATTTCATTTTTATATTATATATACCTCAAACCGTCTAATCCAATGGAGAAAATAACATCGCTCATGCAAATGGGTGGACTACAACCTCTATGAAGTGATTTGATCTGTTTTTCAAATCCATTTAACATGGAAGGTAATAAATTTATATTTACTGGATGTATACAAAATTTATCATGATTAACATTCTGAATATTTTGGATCAATAATTTATGTATATGGATCAGAACATCCATAATAAATATTCTCAAAAATGTAAATAATTGAACACCCAAAATAGTGATAATAATGAATGTTTATTGAAAAATAGGTGATAAGATGTTATAAGAGGATCGTATATGATATTATAAATTTTTATAATATTTTTAAATAAATTAATAACATGTTTAAATCCATTATACATAAATTTAAATCATGATCACCGACAATGAAACTTGAGGTAAAAGGATTTCTTAAACCAATTCTCATTCAATGGATTATACTTCTACTTCATTTACTATGTTATTCCATGATGATATATAAAATGTGAGCATATTTTATTATGTTTTATTTAAAATTATTTTATAGGGATTTAAAATTTTAACACATAACCACATCAGTGATTTATTTTCAATTCAATTATATGATATTTATATTGGATTTGGTCTCAATTTCCACTACATTGAGAAATATTTTGTGATATGCACTTATTTAAATTTTTGTGTTGTATATATTTTATCTATAAGTTAAAAAGAATGAATATCTATTTATTCATGATGGTTAATGATTAAATTAAAGTTACTCATGCAGGAGGATTGTTAAAATGAAAATTTGAATTTATTTATTATCTTTTTCGTGTATATTTGTCTTCAATATCCATATTTCTCAAAAAAAAAATTATGAAAATAAAATATTTGGAAAAAATATTTATAATGGATATTTTAATTTATAGTTGAATTTTTTACATTGTTTGAAATGAATATTTCAATTTTTTAAAGGGTTCATTTTTAACATTCAATAAAAAAATGTAAAATGGAATGATTTTTACCATATAGGGCATTAACAGACCATCAAACTAAAATAACCATTTTACAGTCATTATCATATTCTATAAGATTTAAAAGGTATTAAAATGAAAAAATATTATCTATTTTATTATATTCTGCATAATAAATGAATTTATTTCATACATTTTATTTATGATGAATTTAAGGTCATATTTTATCTCTGATAATTTTTTTTCTTATTTATTTTCTCATTAAAAAGTCACATTCTTGTGATAATTTAACATTAAATTTCCATTAAATATGCTTATTTTTTTCTATCATATTAATATTTCCAAAACCATATTACCGTTTGTACATATTTTTATTGAATTTTAAATTTATTTGTTTTATAAGGGAAATTTTGATATCCCATATTATTTAATCAATATAGATACTTAATGATAAGGAATGTTTTCTATTAATTAAATTTATCATTTGATTTTTGATTAATGCAATAGACATGAAAAGATATGTGGAACCTCAAATTATTTATCCCCCCTAAAGCATAGAAAGTTCTCATTTAACAAAGTAGTAGGAAAAATTAAATGGGTCCTTAAACATAGTTTTAAACTATAATGGAACAAGCTCTTAATTATAGAGATATCATGCTATTTATGATCATTTATTCTTATAGAATGAATTTCTTTAATTAAGAAATTAATAATAGTTATCCATAATATTTATGAAATGATATTATCCATGGATTAATTTTCTACCCATGTAATTGATTAAATGGCATGTTTTTTTATTTATTTATACTTCCATATTTATTTTTCCTTATTTACTAATTATTTATTCTGATGTACATAACTCAAAATAATAATTTTATATCACCATTTATTTTCATTTTCTCTCCCCATTATATGAATAATGATAAGCTGATTACTATCAGGGGTAACAGAATTCATCTAATGTGATGTATTTTATATTCCCAATGTAATATGGGAATCATATATGTATCTAGTTTTCCAAGACTACTAAAACGATTTAGCTTTCATTGGTGAGACCCCTGTATTTATGAAAATGTAGTATTGTTAAAACTATCTCTATATTACCAGAGATGGGGTTGTCATAGTTTCTATTAGAGAATGTTTAGTAGAATCCTTCGAAACTAGATTTTAAATAAATATATCCGAAATGATAATTATGATAAACCCTATAGTATTTGAAAGAATTTAATGTTATAAGTATTATTTCTTTTAGTTATATATTCATAATTATAATGATATTATCTAGTCCAGTGTTACCCAATATTCAGAAATGGTGCCATGTGTTTTGAATGGAAACTATAGGAATGAACATAATCGGTGTAGGGAATCCCTCCAAAGAAATAATATTAATCTGATTTAACGAATGTAGATGGAGCTAAAAATATTATAACTATATTGGTGAATCTTATTTATGTTACAACCAATAAATTCACCTCTATAGAGTATCCTTATGATCCCCAATGTAGTATAATATTGTTTGACAATATCATTTGTCTGAAATTTCGGTCATTCAATGGTATTAAAAATAACATTGTACCTGAGCAATGGATAATTTATTTATAAATGATATTTATCATCAATGGGTATAAATAATAGGACAAGGTATTAATGGTAATTTATCATCTCAAATGTGATTCAAATAAATGGTGTAAATTGATTCAAGACACTAAGGATGAGGAGGAAATAGTGAGCATGGAAGAGAAGGAATCAAATGATTTTTTAAAAAAAATTCCTTGTAAAAAATGAGGATATTGAGATACAATTATTGAGTCTAATGAAAAAGGAAGAGTAAAATTTTTCTAGGTATAATGATAACATTACTGGTTTATACATGAATATTTTAGACTAAATACATAATCCATAGAGAAAGATCGACTATTACTTTTATGGGTTTTGTATAATCCTTCAATTGGTGTTAATGTCCTAAACATTCTCATCATATGAGGATATAGTATAATGTGCTATCAATATAGAGAAATAATATTCCATTTAATATGTATTTAAAGGAATATAAGAGAAGAAGAGGGTGGAAGATTAAAAAAATGGTTAATGGGGAAGAAGAGAAAGAAGAATTTTTATGGATATGTGATAATTGTTGAAAGAAACACCTTTTTACTTTCTTGAAGGGAATCTGAGTTTACATGAAGTGTAGAGATAAATACCATAAATCATGTGAATATAAGAGTAATAATAAAACCAATAATTTTTTGTGTTTCCACTATATGAATATAGGAAACTATTATAATGAATTTCCCTAGTTTTAAATTAATATACTTCAAAAGAAACAAATAAATCAAGGTCAATATTATATTTTCTAAAGTAGATGAAGTGGAATGAATAAAATACTTTTTTATTTGGATTAATTAATTATATTATAATATAATTTCATAGTTTCTATTCAAGTTATAAAAATCCTGAATCATATAAGTATTTTACTGTATTAGTTTTTCATTAATGATTTAAAATCATATGTTGTATGATACCAATAACCAAGAAAATTGATTTATTTGTAAAAAATATTCATTTAGAATAAATGAATAAGGTAAACATAACTCTTAATATTTTCTAGATATTTATTTAATAATATTTTTAGGAAAATGATTAATATCGAAGAAGTAAGTGGGATACTATCAGTGAACTTGAAAATAATTATTAATTTGATAGAAATGTAGTTTATATTTTCTTTGGTGGAGATAAAAAATTTATAGATTTAATAAATAAATTTCATAATATGTGATTTTATTTAAGGAATTATGAATTAATTAATTTTTTGAAATATTTTTGATTTCATTAAGGTTTTAGGGTATCTTATTTTATTACCATGTTTTAGGAAAATATGCTATCATGGTATTCACATATTTGGAATGTGATAATTAATAAATACTTTATTTTATTTGGGGGATTAATGTTATGTTGATTTAGTTAATATATTTCTAAATTTTTGGATTGTGATTTTTATTACATATATTTAGTAATGATTATAAGGATAACCATTTATGTATTGGATTAAGTTGAACAATTGTTGTTATTTTTGGGGGTTTAGATATTAATGATATATTGGAAGACATTTTCTACACACATTGGTTTTAGTTAATGTATAAAGGAAATATTAATTATTTTAATCTTTTTTTTGGATTGTAGAATATGTTATAAGTTGATCATAATGCTTTAGTCATAAAAATTTACCCTTAATTGCAAATTGTTTATATAATGGAATAGATTGTGATAGAAATTTATTAAATGATGAAACTTCACATCTCATGTAAGTATATTTCCTTTTGTTATTCGTCTATAAGGAAAATTAAATCCTCAATTATAAGGAGAATAATTATGGAACAATAATGTTATCTTTTTTACATTAATTTTCGATGAAAAGATAGCCTTTTCAATTCTTTATATATTTATGGTAAGGTGGTTTCTAACTTTATCTTGACCATGTTCTCTATCACGCTCAATTAATTAATGGGGGTTATTTTTCCTTTATATTTCCATAATTTACCTTTAACATATTGGTAAACTGTTTGGAAACCTGGATTTGTCTTATTATAGATGGCCATCTTATTTTCCTTAACCTCTTTTCAAGAGGAAGATTTATTAACCTTTTCTAATTCAGTGTTTCCAAAAAGGAATTTTAAAATATAAAAACATATATTAACAAGAATAATTAACAATAGTAAGGACATAATTTATTCATGTCTTGGGTGATTTTAACACCATATGATTTTAACATAACACTATGTTCGATAGTATCTATGACATGAAACACGGAGCCTAAGCAAATCACAAAATATTATTATTTAAATATGACCATTATGAACTAGCCATTGAATTGAAGGGTATTTATATTATTAATTGAATTATGAAATATATGTAAATTATCTACTCAATAAAAATTCATTTACTAATTATGAATAAATAAGTACTCAATTTTATGTAGTGTTATTTTACTCTTTAGAAAAACATTTTCTACAAAAATGATTTGATTTCTTTTTATAAACAATATTATAATTTATTTTTGGAATATGTGTAAACTATATATTATAAAATTAATAATTTTTTTTAAATCATCAAATAAAAATTACCTTATAGTGTAATGTTTTTAATTTCTGAAAAGATTTATTTTCTAATGAATAGTGAAAAAATACACAGTTTTAAGGAAAAATAACTTTTTATTTCATGAATTTAAAAGGGTATATATTTTTAAAACGATTTAAGTCTAATATTATCTATATTATTTTATTAATAATTAATTTATGTTTATTTTAATCAATTATATGACTGAATTTGATATTAAAATATTATACATAAAAATGTATTTTTCAAGAAAACTAATTTTTGTTGCATTTTGAATTTTTATTTTATATTAATTAATACCTCATATATAAATTTTATATTTAGAAATGGACTATGTGTTTGGAATATAGTGGTTTGAATGTGGTAAATTTTTCCATTTTTCGTTA
This sequence comes from Viscum album, assembly GCA_963277665.1. Classification (NCBI taxonomy): domain Eukaryota; kingdom Viridiplantae; phylum Streptophyta; class Magnoliopsida; order Santalales; family Viscaceae; genus Viscum; species Viscum album. The sequence goes on along the minus strand of OY728120.1, from coordinate 19,246,173 downwards.
TGAATAGTAAATGTGGTATAAATTATCACCTCAATAAAGGGTAAATCAGGTTCATAAAGTTTAAAAATAATGGATGAGGACATCATATTTCATATTAATTATTATTTGATGAATTTATTTTGAAACATATCACCTTATTATATAAATATATGTTTTTAATAGACATGTTTCCATGGAAATAACCATTATAGTATTTAATTCAAAGCAATTTACAAAATTCCACTCTCTATGTTATAAATATATCTTATGTTTTTATATAGTTACAAAGGAAAGTAATGAATGAATATAATGGAATATTTTTATATTAATTAAATTATTTAAATTAATTAAACTTTTTTCAAATATTTTTATTATATAATTACTTTAAATGTTTATGCACCACTAACCCAAAAATTCTTCAATTAATAATAAAATAAAATTAATGATTATAAAAATATTAAAAATGATATATTTTGATTGAATTAATGTGTCCCATGAATTTTATATATCTGTATGACATAATAATGAATTTATAATTTATTATATTATAATTACCACTTTTTTATGATGTAATTAATGTCATATTTAACAAATAGTGTGAAAATTGATATTAATTATATTTTATAATTAATATTTTTTATTAAATTATTTAAATTTCATTAAATATTAAGTACAACCAAATTATTTTATTTAGTTTATCAAACAACCATGGTCCTTTCAAAGGTCATTTTTTCCTCTTATGGTGACATTCTTAACCCATAAATTATAGAAAACTACAATATTGAGGTAATTTTCAAAATGGTTAGTGTGTGTTAAAAGTAAATGGTAAGGGTGGAGACACTTACGAAACATGTAAAACATTTATTAGATGAATTTATTTCGACTCATAATCATATCTTCTTTAAATTATATCAATTTTAATAAATTTTGACCTAGAAATAATTTATATTTATTTAATAGTTTTTGAAATTCCAAAAGAGCCTCTCACCTCAATTAAGAAAAAGGGAACCTCCTGCCTCACTTCTTTACTTCACATTGAACCTTGTAGACCTACCATAACAAATAAAAAATAAATATTAAAATTAATTATCCACATTGTAGTCCTATTTTCCTTCCCAAAATACAAACCTATGGATCTATAAGATAAAAGCTAAAGGATCTCTTTCGTAGAAATGGTGATAATATTTTTTAACTCTTTCCAATTTCATTCTCTTTCTAATTCAACTAAATATACTATACCTAAAATTAAATAATAGATGTGTTATAATAAATATAAAAATATTTTATTATGATTATGTGAAAACCATATTCCATATCATGTTCATCAAATCAATGGACAAAACACTACTCATTCATACGTAGGGGTTATCATCACCATATAACAGTGTAATCCTTTATTCATCAACACATTGAATGGATGGTTATATGTAAGTATATAATGAATATATATGATATTTGGAACAAAAATATTCTTATTTAATTTTAATATCTTATATACAATATTACATTTATATCCATTGGAAAATGATAATGTCATTTGTCTGTATGTCTGGACAACCACCCCCACGAAGCAACGTGATAACATTTTCATTTAGAATTTACATGGAAGGTAATAAGGATATATATAATGGATATAAATTATATTTATATCATGTGTAACATTATTGATATTACTTAACAAAAATAAAATATTTTTTACTTGAAATTCCATGACAAAACATGCCTGAGAAAATAAAACAATTAACTCCCAAAAATGACAATAATGAATGATTATTGAAAAATGGGGGATAAGATGTTATTATAGGATAATATATGATATTAAAAATATTAATATTACTCTGGTAAAAAATATTAACAAGTTTAAATAATTATAAGGGAATTTTACAATCAAATAATAGGAAATTTATTCTAATGGGATCCTTAACTCAATTCTCATTCATTGGGTTATACATCTACTTCATTGACTATATTATCCCTAGAATATGATAGAAAGTAAATTTGATTATATTATTTTTTATTTAGTTTTTTTATTTTTATTTACATTTTCCTCTCATAATCACTTCATTGATTAATTCTTACTTCGATGACATGATCATTGTAAGGGATATCGTATCAAATACCCACTCTTTTGGGACGTATTTGGTAATATAAACTATTTAAATGTATGTGGTTTATATGTTTCCCATTTTAGTCACTAAACATGATTATCAATTAATTATTGATTATTAATTATTCTATTCATGTTATTCTTTCATGGATAATCCTATAAATAAAATATGATATTCTTTTTCATCTTGATTGGGTATATTTCCCTTCTATATCCAGAATATTAAAAATTGTTTTACAAAAATATAGTTTTTTACATAACTGATTAATAAAGGATATTTCAGGTAATTTTTTATTTTTTACATAGTTTTAATGGAATATTTCTAATTTGAAATTTAAGTGTCTTATTTTTATCACTAATTACAAAAATTAAAATGGAATGTTTTTTTAATTATATTGTACTAACAAACCATCCCACCACCATAACCATTTTACAGTTTTTAGATCCTTCTATAATATTTTTGCGGTATTACCATTGAATATTTTTCATTCCTTTTCTATTTTTACCCAAAATAATTGAATTTATATCAAGTCACCTATTTTTTATTAATTTAATTTCATCTTTAATCTCTTATTAATTTGGTGTCTATGAACTTTATCATGAAACATTAACTTTCTTGTGGTCGTTGAACATTATATTTTTCTTAAATATCCATATTAATTGTTTTATGGATATAATTATTACCCACACCAAATTACAATTTCTATATTCAATGTTTGATTTTTAATGTAAATTTATTGATGGAAAACTATTGATATTTTATATTAATTTCTCAAAATAGATATTTTTTTAAATGATATATTATTCATAAATTAAATTTATCATTCGATATAAGATGAATGTATTGGGCAAGAAGTGATTTATGGGAAATGAAATTATATATCCCCATGATGAATAAAGAGGCATCATGGAAAAAATTAGATGGCCAAATTAAATTGGTCAGTAACCATATTTTAAAAAATATATGCCACAAGGTCTTGGTGGTAGAGATATAAAGATGTCTAAGATCATGACATCCAATAGTATTAATTTCATTAATTGATAATTCAATTATTATTATCCATGGTATTAATACATTAATATAATTCGTGGATGAATTATTTTGCACAAGTTATTTATTAAATTTAACATGTTTTTAGGTATTTAACTTATCATATTGATTGTTCCATGTTTACTCATGGTAGCTTCCATGGTAGATAACACTTATTAATCACTACGATCACTGTTTCAATTTTTTCAGTCCCTATGAATGAAGAAGTATATTAATATTAATATAAAATAAAATAGAATTATTAATATACTATATATTATATATTTTCAATTTAATATGGGAATCATTTATGTATCATGTTTTACCGGACCTCTAAACTGATTAAACATGAATAATGATATCCCTTAAATCTATATCAATGTAATGATGTAGATAAAATCTATAGATTACTGAATTTTGGGTGGTTACAATGGATGTCAAATATAATTTGTATTTTTTATTCAAACCAACAACAATTCCTCACATTTAGATCCTATTGAAAATATATACTTAAGGATATTGTGGTTGTAAAACCATAAAATGCCCAGGGACGATATAGATCCTCTAGTACTATAGTGCATGAATAGTTATATTCAATTTAATATCAAGGGTAGGGTAGTTCAATTCAATAATTTCCAACATCTTAGAACCAAATCCTACTACTCACGGATCATTCATGTGTAAAAAAGAAAACACTAATAAAAGTAGAAACATAGTAAACCTCAAATCCCTCAAATTTCTAAGAAAGTATCTATATGAATATAAGGTTTACCATTGATTCAACTCCTAGAATGATTAATATTAGTGTTCAAACAACTAAAAATAAACCAGATTATTATTTAATGCTATCATTGGAATATTAATATTTTATAATCCTCTCGTAACATATTGACAATATCACATGAGCTCAAGAAATCTTCGTATATCAAACATATTTGAGTGAACCATTAGATACATGATATGGTATACATTTTTTGGTTATATAAAAATGCTAAATTTGATATCAAATATAAAATAAATTTTACATCCGAGAACTAAATTGATTATTTCAATTACATAGAATAAATATTATGAACCTTATTCTATCCATGTCATTAGAGATATGTCTCTCTTTCTCTTCCCAAGTGATTTTGTAGACTATGATTTCATTAATAAAATAAAAAAAACTATAGAAATTATTGGATGTTTGATTCATTAAATCCAAAAAAAATAGTATGTCCATAAAACTACCAAAAAGGTACTACAAAAAAATTGATTTTCCCATATGATCTTCAAAAAAACCACATTCAGAGTATCCTTATGTCTTATTAATATCTGATGATAGACAGTGTGGAGATTTATGTTGGAAATCCACCATCACCCCCTTAAATCCCTTGAGAAGATGATAAAACTAATTAAAGGGGTTCCAATCCTTAAAAATCACTTGATTTAAATTCCAATAGTCCATATAGATGTGAAAACTAAAATCACCCTTTTTGGGAAATAGAATAATAGATGTCCATATAAATATTCTTGACCTAATGAACCATTTTTCATTGAGACCATCCATTTTGATATCCAAGTAACATAACATAGTTGTATCCATATATTATGGAGGAATCTATATTGGCTCAATTCTATAATGGTGGTAAATAGTGCATTCTAATTTAATTTTTAAAGGTAATCATAAAAATTATTCAGGAAAAACATATTGAAGCAAATCCGTAATATTAGGTAAAATCGAACAATCTTTATATGTCACTACTATTAGGAAAAGAATTTCCATATCATCGATGATAGAATTCATATATTTTTAATTAGTTCCTACTGGGTGAGATTCTTATATTCTCTCTCCAATGAGTTCATTTCAAACACTAGATATGGATGAGAATCATACCCTTCTGTGATAGCAGCCAATAGAGTCTTAGAACTAACTTAATTAACCATAACTGTAATGGTAATGGAATATTTTATATACCAAACCACAGGTCCCAAAAACTACCATAAGGTTATAACATCATAGTATAAGAAATAAAATTTCTATTCCGGTTGGTTTTCTTCCAAAAATGGGTGTTCCGACTCATGTATGAATAGGGAATATCTACTTTATGATTATGAAAATACATTGGCTAGATAGATATAAAATAATGTGATTTTTCTGTCCCAAATAAAGAACAATCAAAATTCAATTACACTAAAATATTATCTCTTATAATAGAAAGTTCATTCCAACATCAGTAGAGGAGGTCTCCATTGGTGGCATCCTACCAGAACACTTTATGTGACTGTGAATAATAAATTCCTACTTGGAAGAATTTATAGGTTCCATATAAACATTAATACCATACAAACTTAAAAAATATAATTTCCCTATAAGTAATCGACTGAGCACAATAGAATACCTAGCTAGTTCTTCTAGTTAATATTGGTTCAGTTGATGTTACTTACTAATTTTCCCTTATACAAGGGACTATAAAAACCTCTTAAGGTGACTATAATATCCATCAGAATGAAATTGAATCAAATCAAAAATATAGTGGATCATGATATTACTGTAACACCCCTAGATTTCATAGTATGTTATCTCAACAAATTATTTCAATAGCTAGCACTACAGGGGACACCCAGTTTGAGCTCACCACAACAGACCAAACTAGTTGTTCAAAAAATAATTATGATTAATATTAACTGCTTTTTGAATCTTACATAATCTATATAATTCTAACATCCTTACTATGTATTCTTTATAAAAAAATATTATAAAAAATGTATTTTTTAGATAAAAGAAATTTTTTAAAAAACAAATGAAATTTCACAGCCCTTTAATGGTGAACCCTTTTTAAAATCAATATTTGACACTTTTATAAATTCAATTTAATGAAATTACTTTTTTCTTTAGAACAAGGACATAAAAATTTAATTTGGAAAAATATTTGGTACTTTTCTGATAACTTTAATATTTTTATGAATAGTGAAAAATACTATGTGTTAATTGGGAACAATGTTTTTAATAAAAAAAATTTATAGTGATAAATTATGAATTTAAATTGTTTTGAAGTATAATTAGATTATATTTTAATCATTTAATAAGATTTAATTCATTATAAGAAATTTTATATTTAAATTTGACATAAACATGTGTCAATCTTTTGATAGTTTTTACTTTTTATAAACCCTCTTTTTGGCTTTCACAACAGGAATTAATTTTAAATTAATTAATTTAACTTATATGTTTTTAATTTTGTAAAATATGATTAATTTTTCAATTTGTAATATAAAAATTATATTTGGGTGAATTTTTTGTATTTTTCAAAAATCATTCAATTTTTGATGTATTGTGAAAAATACTACGTTATTGTTTAAAACTGATTTTTATTTAAATAATTATTTTGTTCATTAAATTTTATTTTGAGTAACAATAGATATATAATACCTATATATTTTCAATTTAATTCATTCGAGTAAATTTAAGATAAAATTACATGTATAAATTTTTATTAAACTTTTTACTGTCTTTTACCCACATTCTAGGAGCATTTGTAAAATTGCATTAAACCTAATTTTACCGATTCTATGAGTTGATTTTAATAAATCAGAGAGACATCGTTGATATTAGTAAGTAAAATTTGGTACAATATGCTGAAAATAAATTTTGGTGAATAGTAACTTTTGACATTTATTTACCACGGTTAAAATTAAATAGGGTAATTAAGTGTAAAAATTATTTTATAATTATCCTAAAACATTTCCTAAGTGTATTGGATAAGATTAATTTGACCAAAATAATATTATAAATAAAATATGATCCTCTTCGACCCACATGGATTAGATTATGACATTTATTAATATTTTATTTAAAGAAGAGTTAAAAGTGTTAAATTTAATGTTTAATAACTAAACCAATTTTAATATATGGTTACACATAATATATATTTGACTATAAATATTAATTATAAAGCTAAAAATATTTCATACCTATTGGTATTTTATTTATATTTTTTAGACATTAAATGATTTAATTTATTTATGACACAATGACGATGCAGTAATTTTCATATTAATGAAATATTAAAATAATTGAAATTATAAATAGAGAAATAAAAGTAAATTGAGACTTATGATGAATTCCACTAATTTTTTGGGTTATTATTACTTGTTTGAGATGATTAAATATATTTTTTCAAGTGATAAGGTTGTTATTGTAGAGACCCGAAGCTTAACGTACATGGACAATACATTACTTTTGCGGAATACTTAGTACATAACAAAAATACACACACAAGGACTGTAATAGTTTAATGTCTTTGGAAACATGGAATATAATATTCTAATCGTGGTGAAAGATCTTCAACATCTCCCATAAAGATATTCTTTTTTTTAAACCTAAATTATTTCTTTATGTCTTGGGGAAAAGAAAACATAATAGGGGTGAGCTCAAATGCTCAGTAAGGGTAAACAAAAGAAAAGTCAATCACATCATATACATAAGAACATAACTTTTGGAAATCTTAACCTGTAAAAGAAATCATAATTTCATAACATGGGAAAAATCATAGTATTGAAATGTAATCCCAATAATCAGGACTTAAAACATGAAACTTTGGGGCATACAAACATAATCATAGAGAATCATTTCTTATTAGTTATGACTCATTTCCAAGACTATCTTAGCAGACAAAGTCCATTTCTGAACTGAGTTCACTCCCCATTTCAGTCATGTTTCAATGAACCGGTATAACCTACCATTCCAGCCATGTCTATCTCATGAGATATAAAATCTTTACCCAATGCATTGGAGGGAGATATAGGTCCCACCCATCTCATAATGATACCATTCTTATGTGTGCCACAAAATCATAAATCATACATCATTGCATAACCCATGTAATAAAAATGGGAATCTTAAACATCGTGACATCATCAAGAAATTCATATAAGATAAAGGATTTCATAAAAAAAATTCCATCACAACATAATAAAATCAATGTAATAATAGGCATATAAACAGAACGGTATATTATCTTAAATGGAAAATAAATTTGATAAAACACATGAACTCCATTCTTGAGGAAAATATCCTTTCAAATTCAAAAAAACAATTACCTTTTTTTTAACATGTCATACAATTTTAAACTAAATATGTTGACGAAAAATAAACTTGAAAACTTGTAAAGGATTCTTCTTGGAAATAATGTTTTAAAAATCCATTCATGCCGTATAAGTTAAAAAAACATTCTTCATACTTTTGTCGGAAAAGTCAAAATGTACCTCGTATGAAAAACGACAAAAGATTCCTTTCATATCCTTTAATAAAAACTCAACGAAGGGTAAAACTAGATTTAAACAATTGTAGGTGGATGGAAATAATATTACATATTGAGGAAACATGGATGTGGATGATAAAATACACCCCAGTAAATACTAAACTATAAACAATCTCAGATAAAAATGAGATTGTGATATTTCCCTTACCTTAGGTCTGATTTGCTTCGTATGTATCCAAACCTCATGTATAATGATGTAAATAATGTCATTGACTTTCCAGAATGATATTCATTGTTATGATATCATATATGGTTCACTTATGGCATTATATTACCCGTTCTTTTGTAAATTCCATGTTAAAGAGCGTTTTGGGTAAAATCGTTTCACTTGTCGTCCATGTTTTGACTTGTAATTATTCATACGGTTACTTAGATCATGATTACTTAATTTCATAATATAAAACATGATTTATATATAATATATATTCAGAATATATATATATATATAATAGATCAGTAAATGGAAAGAAATACACCATTCATGGAGACGGTAGACTGTACGTACACATGAACGTTGTTTTCTTTTCCTTATTGAGTTGAATGGAATTAAGTAGATGACATACATATATATAAACATAAATCTAGAATCATTATTATGTCATATATTTAATTATTAATTATTATATATACTTTATAATCATTCATGAATGGTTAACGTCGAGAATGAATCTCATCGCGTCGTGGAGACGGTAGTCCGTATGTATGCACGAGCGATGATATCATTCTCATGATCGTGGAATTGTATTGGAGTGTATGTATACTATTTCAGAATCAATATCACTTTACAATAATTATATTTAGTAATTATTGACATCATTATACCCATCCAAGTAAGGTGGTGGGGGAAAATAGATTACACCACGGCGTGGAGACGGTATTCCGTACGTACGCACGCGCGGTGATTTCATTTTCCGCAGGATGGATAGATGGTGAAATAGGGTTGTTTCATACATATAATAACATATCAGTATATGAGTTATAATGATGTTATTAGTTCATGATGAAACAACTAAAGTAGAAGAAGTGGACGAAGAAATAAAGATGAAAGAATCGGTAACGGGCATTACCTCTTCTTTGAAGCGCCTCTTTGAGACCTCCTTTAGGGAAATAAAATTGGTCTTTGAGGAATACCAGAACCTCTAGGATGTTTCTAGGGAAGTGGAGAATGGAATTTGGCAGGGTTTGTCCGAGATTGAAGGCTCAATGTGGTGTGAGGATGAGAGGTAGGAGGTGCCCTTTTATATGGGAGGAGAGGGGCACCTTTGGAATAACTACAAATATTATTTTATTATAAATCCAAATTCGGTTTTAAATAGCTCCAAAATTATTTATTTAGAATCTAAGGTGGGGGTGGTTCGAAATACTCTCATCAAATAGAATTTATACAAGTTTAGGTTCCTATTTTAACCTTTTCATTTAGATTTAACATTAAATTAAATAATTTTACTTTTACTGTGTCTTCTTGTGTTTTTATACTATAAGGTTAATAAAATTACTATAAGCAGCAAAAATAACCCCAAGTTGTTTATAATTAAAATATATAACCGTATCTAAGTCATTTTTCCTAACCTTAGTTTTTTAGGAATAAATTAACAATTACTAATATAATATTTGTTTTAAAAACTATTTTATGTCAATTTTGACTCTATTTAGTAATTGATTTTTGTGAAAATCATAACAGAATGATTAGTTCGAACAAATTTAATTAAATCAATAATAACATGAATTAGTATCCTATAAAATTATTTTAATTCATAAAAAGTCTCAAATTACATTTATTTTGGTGTTTATAACATCAATTTTGTCAATATTTCATTAATAATATAATTACTGCATCATCTTTGTGTCTTAAATAAAATAAATTATATAAAGTCTAAAAATTAAAAATAAAATATAATTATGTAAGAAATCTTTTTATCCTTCTAATTAATATTTATATCCGAATTTATCTTATGTATACTCCCATATTAAAAATGATTTACTTATTAATCATTGATTTTACTATTTTAACCCTTCTTTAAATAAATTAATAATAAATGTCCTAATCTAATCCAAGTGGGCCTAAATGGTCATATTTTATTTCTATGGTTTTTTTGATCGAATTACACTTGTCAAATAGAATTAGGACATTTGTTAAGGTAATAATAATATCATTTTTACCCTTAATTACCCTATTTACTTTTAACCGTGGTAAAAAAAGTAAAATGTTACTATTCACCAAAAAATTAATTTCATCTCATTGAACAAAATTTTTGTCCTTGATATTAAGTGTGTCTCTCGGGTTTTATAATTTCCACTCACAGAAGCAGTAAAATTATGTTTTATGAAAAAAATTCAGTTTTTTTAACTTCACTTAGTGGTTTCACTATTCATCAAAAATTGAAAGTTTTCAGAAAAACACAAAAAATTAGGCCTAAGATATATTTGATATTAAGAATTCAAAAATGATTTCTATTTCACCAAATTCAAAACATATCAGTTGCATTAATTAATTTAAAAATTAATTCACGTCGTCAAAAAAAATAGCGTGTTCTTAAGAGATAATAACTATCAAAATATTGACTGTTGTTTATGTCTGTTTTAAATGTGAAATTACATCCAATAACCAACATTGTATTAAACTGAAAACATATATTCTAAATATAATTTAAATACAATCAAATTAATAATTTATCTCTCTTAATTATTTCTATTAAAAAGGTTGTTTTTAATTAAAATTTAGTAATTTTCACTATTCATTAGAAAATGACAGTTATCCGAAAAGTACCAAAATTTCACCCTAAGCTAATTTCGATATTCCGAATCTAGAAATGAAGTCCATTTTGAAAATTAAAAATTAAAAAATTTTAAAAAGTGGTTATTACTATTAATAAAGGCTAGTTTTAATAATATTTTAATATCATATCGTTGTTTAGTGAAACTATGTATTGCGTACTATACACGCTATCGAGGAAGGTCACGATTGCGTGTAATGCAAGGAAAGTAAAGGATGTGTGTTGTGCAAGCTCCTTTTGGTGTAGTGTACAACACAAGATTAATGAAATTAAAATTATTATTTTTCATAAAATCTCGGGGTGTTACATTCTACCCCCCTTAAAATGAATTTCACCTTCGAAATTCCTCGGGGTTATAAATGGTTTACTATTCGAAAGATTCTTTAATAGAAACCCACATCGTAAAAATGAATACCAAAACCAATCTTTAAAAACAAAAGTATGAAACGTAACTGTTACCCAAATAAACTAATCACTGGGTTTCCACATAGGTGAAAATATGGATATGGAAGAGAAATATAACCATCATGTTCTGATGGATAGTGGTAGATAACATGGCTACGGAAAAGCCAGCAATCACAGAGCCATAAATTTGTGATGATCTAAGGTACCATCTGATTCATTAGATATAAGAGCACTAGGACAACATTTTGGTTTTCAAGATCATTTCCCTAAAGTTTATGAAATTGGAATTAGAAGAAATACTTTCGTGATTTTGTTATAGTCCCACCGTTTTTCGTTCTTTGGACAATTTCCACTTCATCTCTTAAAGAATTGATGTTGAATTTGTCATTCATGATGTGTTAGCAGATCATGTGATAGAATGATGGGTCATTCCATCTGTCTCAAACAAAAGGTTAGAAATGTTATCAAAGAAATACATAAGTCCATCTATAGTGAGATTTATCATATATGGTTCCTAAAATGGACTTATACATCATATATCATACTTCTTAATGTAAGAAAACTAGTTTCTACTAAATAGGGACTTCCTGTAGGCCAGTGGTAGGTGATAAAGGCCAGTCACACATCGGTTGTGGGTTCGATTCCCACATCCTTGTCCGACGCGATGGGTTGTCGCCCGTCCTCCAGGTTGTCCTTTTTCTAAAGCTATATTACTATAAAATCCCATCAACAATATCAAAAACGTTTTATCCTTAAACAGTACTAACTTATGTCCAACATAATCCATTCCAATCTTTAGGATTATCTAAACTACTTCGGTCCAAGCTCATAGTATAAAGAAAATGATCACGTGAATGCCATCATTTATCCCCCATATATCATAAGATATATCTTGTTGGTCAAATTACAAACATGTGAATACCTTAATCATGTATTCTCTTGAAGAATGAATATCCATTGAACCTTAGTGAAAACATGAATGCAGTTAAAAGTTAACACTTTCTAAAGACCAAAATCCTCAAAATTATATATCCTCAAACCATGATATCACTTAGTCCTTATATCAATAATGAGCTCATGAATACTATCAAACATATTAGATTCTCTTTATCCCTTCATTATGTGCATATCATCTGCTTTCCAAAAATATTTAAATCACTTTTCATGGTTACTGATGCCATAAAATTATTGAAAACCATAATAGACCAAAACATAAATATTTCAATATTCCACAATACTATATACAACCTTATTCTGGAATCCCATTACATAAACACTTAATCATTACACCACATCGTTGTCATATTCAACATCACCAATAGTGATCGCATGTGACTTCTCTTTGTCCTTTTCCTTAATTGGTTTCTCATGTTGATCATCACTAACCCTCGGATTAGGGCATTTATTAGCATAATGCCCCATTTCCTTGCACATGAAGCATTGACATGTTGTTGGTGAGTTCTCTGCAGTCTTTTCTTTATTCACATCATTAGAAACCCTTTTTCCATTACTTCAACACTCAGTTGCTCGATGACCTTCTTTTATACACTTAAAACATTTTCTAGTCCCTTTAAGACAATCTCCACCATTCTTCTTTCCACACTTTGATCATAAGTAAACATTCATCTTCTTTTCACCATTATTCTGAGATTTCTCCTTGAACTCCATCTTTCATTTCTTGTCAAAACTATGAGATGGATAAGTAACACCAACATCCATTTCTACCTTGATAGCACAACACACAATTTTTTCATAGCTACTGAAGTCTCATATAGGTAATTCCCTTTGACGATTTGGTTTTAAGCCACTGAAGAATCAATCAACTTTACTTTCGGTTGGATGATAAATCCATATGCATTCCTTGCCAGCCTTGTAAAATTTGCTTCGTATATACCAACAGATTCATCATCCTTTGGCTTTAGTTCAAGAAACTACTTCTCCATCTTTGTTCGAAGAATACGAGGGAAGTACTTATTGAAAAATAATTTCATGAACTCGTCCCATTCCATGGAATCAATTTCATCTCATGGCCTCATATTCTTGATAAGATTCCACCATTGATCAGCATAACCTTCCAAACAAAACACAACTTAGATGACTTTATCGTGTTCTGAACATTGAAGAGCTGAAAATATCTTTTCAGTAGTACCAATCCATTGTTCAGCAACAAGTGGATTAGAAGACCCACTGAAAGAAGGTGGACATTGCCTCATGAAGGACTCAATAGAATATTGTTCCCTTCTCTGCTCATTTGGAATTACAGAATGAATCATATCTTGTGTAAGTATAGAAATAAGATTTTTCCCTCCATCTCCTATAACATTTGTTTTTTCAGAAGGACAATCATTGCATTGTCCATTGCATTGATCAACACGGTTCCTTCGGTTTCCAGCCATTATCTAAAACCCAAAAAGAATAGTTTGAGAGGCAAAAATCATAATAAAGGGGGAGTAACTTCAATATCTAACATCTTTGGTTTAATCTTATATCGTTACCATAGTTCTAGGACTATATCCTATACATATACTTATCCTTAGGGTCATCCCTAGACATACCTTAGAAATATGTCTTGGGATCTCACTAACGTTTTCGCATCCTAGTTTCCAAAGGTTGACTAAACCTTTCCTCTAATACTAACTATAGAGGCCCGAAGCTTAACGTACATGAACAGTACATTACTTTTGCAGAATACATAGTCCATAACAAAACACACACACAAGGCCCGTAATAGTTTAGTGTCTTTGGAAACTCAGAATATAATCTTCTAATCGTGGTGAAAGATCTTCAACATCTCCCATAAAGATCTTCTTTTTTTAAAACCTAAATCATTTCTTTATGTCCTGGGGAAAAGAAAACATAAATGGGGTGAGCTCAAATGCTCAGTAAGGGTAAAAAAAGAAAAGTCAATCACATCATATACATAAGAACATAACTTTTGAAATCTTAACCTGCAAAAGAAATCATAATATCATAACATGGGATAAATCGTAGTAGTGAAATGTAATCCCAATAATCATGACTTAAAACATGAAACTTTGTGGCATACACACATAATCATAGAGAATCATTTCTTATTAGTCAAGAATCATTGACAAGACTATCTTAGTAGACAAAGACCATTTCTCAACCGAGTTCACTCCCCGTTTCAATCCTGTTTCACTGAACCGGTATAACATACTGTTCCAGCCATGTCTATATCATGAGATATAAAATATTTACCCAATGCATTGGAGGGAGATATAGTTCCCACCCATATCATAATGATACCATTCTTATATGTGCCACAAAATCATAAATCATACATCATTGCATAACCCATGTAATAAAAATGGGAATCTTATACATCGTGACATCATCAAACAATTCATATAAGATAACGGAATTTATAAAAATAATTCCATCACAACATAATAAAATCAATGTAACAATAGGGATATAAACAGAACCCTATATTATCTTAGATGGAAAATAATTTTGATAAAACACTTGAACTCCATTCTTGAGGAAAATATCCTTTCAAATTCAAAAAAAACATTTCCCTTTTTTTTAACATGTCATACAATTTTAAACTAATGAAGTTGATTAAAAATAAAATTCAAAACTTGTAAAGGAATCTTCTTGGAAATAATGTTTTAAAAATCCATTCATGCCTTATATGTTAAAAAACATTCTTCGTACTTTTGTCGAAAAAGTCAAAAAGTACCTCCTATGAAAAATGACAAAAGATTCCTTTCATATCCTTTACTAAAAACTCACCGAAGGGTAAAATTGCATTTAAAAAATTGTATGTGGATAGAAATAATATTACATATTGAGGAAACATGGATGTGGATGATAAAATACACCCTAGTAAATACTAAAGTATAAACAATCTTGGATAAAAATGAGATTGTGATATTTCCCTTAACTTAGGTCTGATTTGCTTCGTATGTGTCTGAACCTCCTGTATAATGATTTAAATAATGTATTTGACTTATTCAAAAATCATACTCATTGTTATGATATCATATATGGTTCACTTATGGATTTATATTACCCATTCGTTTTTAAATTCCACGTTACTGAGCGTTTTGGGTAAAATCGTTTTATTTGTCGTCCGTATTTTGACTTGTAATTATTCATATGATTACATAGATCATTATTACATAATTCCAGAATATAAAACATTATTTATATATAATATATATTCAGAATATATATATATATATAATAGATCAGTAATTGGAAATAAATACACCGTTCATGGAGATGGTAGACCGTACGTACGCATGAACGCTATTTTCTTTTCTTTATTGAGTTGATTGGAATTAAGTAAATGACATACATATACATACATATAAATCCAGAATAATTATTATGTGATATATTTCATTATTAATTATTATATATACTTTATAATCATTCATGAATGGTTAACGTGGAGAATGAATCTCATCGCGTCGTGGAGACGGTAGTCCATACGTACGCATGAGCGATGATATCATTCTCATGATCGTGGAATTGTATTGGAGTGTATGTATACTATTTCAGAATCAATATCACTTTACAATAATTATATATAGTAATTATTTACATCATTATACACATCCAAGTAAGGTGGTGGGGGAAAATAGATTACACCCCGGTGTGGAGACGGTATTCCGTACGTACGCACGTGCAGTGATTTCATTTTCTGTAGGATGGATAGATGGTGAAATAGGGTTGTTTCATACTTATATTAAAATATCAGTATATGATTGAAACTGATGATTTTACTTCATGATGAAACAAATAAATAAGAAGAAGTGGAAGAAGTAATAAAGATGAAAGAATCGGTAACAGGCATTACCTCTTCTTTGAAGCGCCTCTTTGTAACCTCCTTTTAGGGCACTAAAATTGTCCTTTGAGGAAGACCAGAACCTATAGGATGTTTCTAGGGAAGTGGAGAATGGAATTTGGCAGTGGTTGGCCGATCTTGAAGGCTCAAAGTGGTGTGAGGAAGAGAGGGAGGAGGTGCCCTTTTATAAGGGAGGAGAGGGGCACCTTTGGAATAGCAAAATATATTATTTTATTATAAATCCAAATTCTGTATTAAATAGCTAAAAATTGATTTTTTTCGAAGCTAAGGTGGGGATGGGTCGAAATCCTCTCATCCAATAGAATTTAGAGTAGTTTAGGTTCCTATGTTGACCTTATCATTTAGATTTAACATTAAATTAAATAATTTTACTTTTACCATGTCTTCTTGTGTTCTTATACTATAAGGTTAATAAAATTACTATAAGCCTCCAAAAAAACCCCAAGTTGTTTATTATTAATATATATATCCTTATCTAAGTCATTTGGCCAAACATTAGATTTTTAGGAATAAAATAGCAATTACTAATATAATATTTGTTTAAAAAACTATTTTATGTCAATTTTGACACTATTTAGTAATTGATTTTTGTGAAAATCATAACAGAATGATTAGTTATAACAAAGTTAAATAAATCAATACTAAAATGTCATATTAACCTATAAAATTAGTGTAATTCATAAAAAGTCTCAAATTACTTTTATTTTTGTGTTCATAACATCAATTATGTCAATATTTCAGTAATAAGATAATTATTGCATCATCTTTGTGTCATAAATAAAATAAATTATTTAAAGTCTAATAATTAAAAATAAAATATCATTATGTAGGAAGTTATTTTATCTTTATAATGAATATTTATATCCGAATATATCTTATGTATAACCACATATTAAAAATTATTTACTTTTTAAACATTGATTTTAACTATTTTATCCCTTCTTTAAATAAATTAATAATAAATGTACAAATCTAATCCAAGTGGGCCTAAATGGTCCTATTTTATTCCTATGGTTGTTTTTGTTCGAATTACTCTTGTCCAATAGAATTAGGACATGTGTTAGGGTAATAATAATATCATTTTTACCCTTAATTACCCTATTTACTTTTAACCGTGGTAAAAAAAAGTAAAAAGATACCATTCACCAAAAATTATTTTCATCTAATTGAAACAAATTTTAGTCCTTGATATTAACTGTGTCTCTCGGATTTTAGAAATTCCACTCACAGAAGCGGTAAAATTATGTTTTATGAAAAAAATTCAGTTTTTTTAACTACTACTTAGTGGTTTCACTATTCATCAAAAATTGAATGTTTTCAGAAAAATACCAAAAATTAGGCCTAATATATATTTGATATTATGAATTAAAAAATGATTTCTATATTAAAAAATTAAAAACATGTCAGTTGCATTAATTAATTTAAAAATTAATTCACGTCGTCAAAACAAATAGCGTGTTCTTAAGAGATAATAACTATCAAAATATTGACAGTTGTTTATGTCTGTTTAAATGTGAAATTACATTCAATAACCAAAATTGAATTAAATTGAAAACATATATTATAAATATACTTTAAAACCAATAAAATTAATAATTTATCAGTATTAGTTATTTCTATTAAAAAGGTTGTTTTTAATTAAAATTTAGTAATTTTCACTATTCATCAAAAAATGAAAGTTATCCGAAACGTACCAAAATTTCACCCTAAGCTAATTTAGATATTCCGAATCTAAAAAATGAATTCCATTTTGAAAAATAAAAATTAAAAAATTTCAAAAAGTGGTTATTACTATTCATAATGGCTAGTTTTAATAATATTTTAATAGCATATTGTTGTTTAGTGAAACTCGGTATTGCGTACTACACACGCTATTGAGGAAGGTCGCGATTGCGTGTAATGCAAGGAAAGTCAAGGATGTGTGTTGTGCAAGCTCCATTTGGTGTAGCATACAACATAAGACATTTATGAAATTAAAAAGAATATTTTTCATAAAATATCGGGGTGTTACAGTTATGACTTTCACAAAAACAAAATTCAAAATAGTGTCAAAATTGACATAAATTAGTTTTTAAAAACAATACTATATTATTGTTTGATATAATATTTCTAAAATATAAGATTCTGAAAAAGGGATTAAATAAATTTTTACATGTTATTAATGAACCAATTTTGGTTCTTTTGGATGTTTTTTCTACGTTTATTAACCGTATAGTGTAAGAATACATGAAGACACGGTAAAAATAAATCTATTTAACTAAGAGTTAAATCTAAAATATAAGGTTGAAATGGTAACCTAAATTTTTCTAAAACCTATTTTTTGAGGGTTTTTCTACCCATTTCCACCATATCCATGAAATAAATAATTTCGGATCCATTATAAACAAAAAAATGATTTTATTATTAAATAATATTGCAATCTTCTCCAAAAGTGACCCACACCTCTCGTATAAAGGGGTACTTCCCCTTGTCTCAAAATATCACCTCCAATGCCATTTTGCTCGGAAAAACAATAACCAAATCTCCTCAAACCTTTCCTCCCTTAGACTTAGAATCCATACCTTCAATAGAAATCCAACCTAAAGAGCCCTTTTGAGCAAATCAGATGGAAACAATGGAAGAAGAGGTAATAATTTCACCACTCTCTTTCAAGTTCATTTCTTCTTACACATCCTCTTTCATTGTTGTTTCCATACAGAAATTATAAATCCATTAACTTTAACATAAATTGATATTATTATAAATATTTTACAACTATATTCCTTATTCTATCCATCCTATAAATGATAATGTCAACATACATGCGTATGTACGGCTTACCGTCTCCACATCGTGGTGTAGTTTGTAATTCAAACACGTCATTATTTGGATGTGTATAATAATGATTATTGCTAATTTAGATAATAAATATAAAATTATAATGATTCTGTATATATGATATACCATCCAATTACATACTATTTCACTAAAAATATAATTATATTGTTGCTCGTGTGTATGTACGGATTACTGTCTCCATGACGCGATGAGATTCATTTCCACGTTCATCATTCAATGATGAATATAAAAATATATAGTATTAATAAGTATGTAATATATGAAATTATAATTCTTCTATATATATATATATGTAAACTTATATATATATTATTCACTTACTTTCATTCAATAAAATATGAAAACTAAAACCATGTTTATGCGTATGAATGGCCTACCGTCCCCCTAAATGGTGACTTCAATTTCTTATATCTATCTATTAAAAATAATCATATTCTAAATATATACGATATATAAATCATGGTTTATATTCTATATGTATTTAAATTCTGATCTAAATGATACGATCAAGAATAACAAGTAAAAACACGTACGATAAAGAGAGAAATTATTACACAATGTGTTCATTTAACATTGAAATCGTTATTTAATGGGGTTTATAAAGTCATAAATTAATAATGTATGATATAATAAATATGAATATGGTTCTGGAATAATTTAATAACATACTATGGTCATTATACAGGAGGTTAAACGTACTATTGACCAAAGGAAAGTCAAAGGTAAGGGTTAATTCCTCAATCTCATTATTAAATGAGATTGTTTATGTGTAAGTTTTTATTGAGACATTTTTATTATCCATGTCCATGATTTATAAAATAATTTTTAAAATGATTCTTTTTAATGGACTCATTAACTAAAAAATCATTTTTAATGTTTTGAAGATTTATTCTTCAATACGATTCTCATTAATTTCCATGTTTTCAAAATGATTTTAAGGATTTATTTATATGGATAGGAATGTTTTAAAATGATATTTCATTTCGAAAGACTCAATGTGGTATGGGAGACTTTGATTCAAAAATATCTTTTAAATGACTTCCATTATAAATTGTGTTACATTTAAAATTTTTTCATGAAAAGGGTATATTTCTCTCAAAAAAACATACAAATAATTTTCAAATATGTCAACATCTATTACTAGATATTATTATTCATCGAGGTTGATTTATTATGATAAAAATCATCTATATTGTATTGATGGTTTTGTGATATGTTTTACTATGGATGTGTTATTTTTACACCTTTCGTGGTTTATGGATAAATTATTGACAGTTCATATGCTAGTTTTAATATGAATGTTTATGTTATGTTTAAACCATTATATATTAGGAATGGATTCGACTTAGTATGTTATGGGTGGATCCCGCTATAGCTCATCGATGCATTGGTAGATCTAATGAGACAAACTAGTGTCTTGGAACAAAGCCTTGACAAAATCTTATTTTTAGTCTTGGCGCAAAGTCATGACTATGTGGATATGAACTCGACCATTATGCATTCCACCATTATGAAGTTTTCAATTGATATTACATGTGATTATTCAACTAGTTTAATATCCATGTGAATAAGTAAATGGAATGATATGATTTATCTTTGTTATATTTTGATGAATTTTTAGTTAAATGGGTTTTGTTTTAGTTTAGTACATTGCCTTAAATGTTTATGCATATTTTTAAACATTTCCATTATATTGTTATCCATACTGAGTTTTTGAGCTCACCCCTTCTTATGTTTTATTTTCCTAGTATTCCATAAAGCGTTTTATGATTGATAAGTCGGGTTATGCAAGGGGATTAATGGAATTATCAAAGGTTAATTTATGTTGTGAATTATTTTATAATGTGTAATGTAACATTCATGTATGTGATCAAAAATCCAAGACTGCTAATCACATTGGTCTTTCGGGACTTGATTCTGGATAATCATGCCAATATATTAAAATAATGCACCGACTCTGGGCTTCTGGGGTTAGGGCGTTACAGTTGGTATCAAAGGATGATTAGAAACAACCTTGGAAATATATTTAGATGAACTCTAATTAATGAAAATTAACCTAAGATATTCTTTGAGGATTACTGTAGAATAACTTCATATAGTTGTCGTAATGTATAGGTTTTGGGTATATTCCAAGCAGTAAATCCCTGTCTAGATACTAGCAGTTAGAGGCGGCTATGGCACAAATGTACCTAGGAGTGAAAACACTGACCATGAGTTTCGAGCATGGCCCGAGGTATCATGTTACACAACAATTATCCTTCTTGCACTCTTGGTTATGACTTTCTCAGGGGATATGCTTAGGATAATTAAAATTTTCATTACAAGCCATTATGAAGAATTTAGGAGTAAATAATTCCTCCAAGAAAACATTTTTTGATTATAAATTATATGCATAGCCTTTTCAATTTACGTAAGGTATTTTACATGTTTGGAATTATGCATTTCCATTCATAAACAAACCTAGTGTATGCCATTATTTATAAATGGCGCCTAGTAGAATAATTGAGAATTCCAAAAATACACATGGTTGAAAGATTAATATGGATCATATCTTTCAATGTATTCTACCTAACATTTAAAGGGGAAAAATTCTCCCGCATATTCTCATCATATAAATAAATTTTATCATGTGTTAATAAGATATGTAAATAATTATTTGAGCCCTATGGCTTTGATGGGAATTAAGAGATGAAAATTATGGGTAAAGAGAAGATAGGAAAGAAGGGTTTTCCCATATTTGATAATTGTGGAAAGAATCACATTGGTAAATGCTTGAAGGGAATGGGAGTTTATTATAAGTATAAGGTCCGGGCCTTAAAACATTACATGATATTGAATTAAACGAATAATTCACATTGAGGATATTTTCAGGTTTTTTGTTTTAGATAATTAGGACATAACTATTACATCTCAAATGTTTAAAAGGTAGACACTTCTACACAGTTTCCATTTTCTTCATAAGATAAATCTCTTTAAAAAAAGAGTAATGTCTAGTTCCATGTTTAATAAAACATGGCTTTTCCTTGATCCCATCCTTGAACCTATTCATCTTTAAGTCCTGTGAAAAAATTTCAAAACATTGGATGAGTATAAAAAGCTCAGTAAGGGTTATAAAACATGGAATGAAAACTTTTGTTCATAAATACATACAAAACATGAAATCTTTTACTTACCTCGTGAAATCATATTATAAATGAAAGACACATAGAAGTCAAAAATCATAAATGTAACTTGTGGAATCCATATCATATTTACATTGTAGCTATCACAACAACATAGAGAGTTAGTTTGGAATACCCATCATAGTATATTCCATAAATCTCTTAGGAGAAACATTTACGTTTACCTCTGTCACATTAACCAAAGCATTAGAGAGATATCTTGGGCTCACCTGCCCTAGGTTTATCACGGAACGACCCGTATACATAAATAATTCCCATGAACCATAACATGATCACAACACATAACATAAGCATAAAAGAATGATAAGATTTCCACATTGCAATAATAAAATATCATTTCAACATATTGAAATAATAAATCTATTATCAAAATCATTTTCAGTGCCAAAATACGTAAAAAGAGTATATGGTATTTATTTTTCCTGTTAAAAACATTACAACTTGTTAATGAATCCAAAGATATCAAATAATATTGGTGGCGGCAGAAAGGTCGTTGTCCCCGTTTACTTAAAAACAACATTCCTCATTGTTGTTTAGTAAAATGATTCATCTAAAAAGATTCCATTTGAATGAAATTACAATTAAAAGTTGTTTATACAGCGTATAAACTAAAATAGTGTATTAAAATACAATATGCCTAAATGAAAGGAGATTGAGATGAAGTCCCTTACCTCGTGTCCGACTTGACACGATTGTTCTTTAATATCCTGAATAATAAACTAAAGTCAATTTATACTTTCTTATGAACCTTTATCAAGTTTATTATTCCTCTTATATCATTTATTACCATGTTATAAACATTATGTAATCATTTAAGTTGATAATGTTTGTTTTGTCGATATTTTGTACTTGAGTCAAAAATGGACTTCTTATAATTACATGTTGTAAATGTAGTCAAATATCCATTATCTCCATAATGACAATAATGATCTAGATATCATATATTTCATATATTTCCATCATATACATGTATTTATAATAGTAAAAAACATTTAGAGGTAAGAAATGAAATGCATCGTTCATGGAGACGGTAACCCGTACGTAAACATGAACGCTACTTCCATTTCTATTTCATATTTAATGGAATTAAAACATAATGATACATAGTAGTCTTATAATTCCAGTAATTTATCCTATATAAAATCATTAAATATATCCTTTATACATACAACATATGGTATGAACGAGTCATATTACTTTGAGGGGCCGGTAGTCCGCACTTCCTCTAATGAGATTATCGTGTTTTCCCATAATGGAAACCATAAAGGCATGCAATAATTGGAAAATTCAGAAGCCTAAAGAAAACAAAAAATAATAATATATATCATATATAAATACAATTCCATCATAATGGCCACCATGAGAGGCATCTAGAGATATTTTAACAATCATCATTTCGTGAGGTGTTGTTTTACATCCAAGGAAACATTATGTTATTCATCCATTAGATGGAGGTGTGTGTAAGTGTAGTTATAATTCTTCTTATAACAACATCATATTATATTGTGTATGATGGTTTCATTACAAAATTGGGGAATAAAAAGGGTTACAGGTTGGAGAAGTAAAAGAATTGAAGAGAATTTAAGAAAAATTGTTACCTTTAATTTGGGTAACTTCCTTTATTTTGAACCAAAAGGACTTCTTTAAGTGCCTTCTGCCTAAGGTAAGGCTTATAATAGGAGTAGAGGGATGTAGGTAGCTTAATTTTTAGTGTTTTAACGAGCCAAATGGTTTTAGTGGTTTGAGGAATTGGCTAGAAGTGGTCTCCTTTTATAATGGAGAGGAGGGGCTCTTTAGGAAAGTGTAAAAATATTATTTTATAATACAATGATATTTGGTTTCTAAAGGTCCAAAAATCATTGTAGTCGAATATAAGATGACTCAAGGTCGAAATATAATCATCCAATAGGAATTGGATAGTTTTTGGATAATATTTTAATCATTTTAATCTTATTTATTTAAATCATTTATTAATGAGGTAAATATTGCATCATAATTGTGTCATGAATAATTTAATTTATTCGATGTCTAAAAATTATAAATAAAACTATCATGTTGGAAATCTTTCTATATTTATAATTAAAATTTATAGTAGAAAAGATAATTTATATAAACCCTTCTAAAAATTAATTTACTAAAAGATATTTTCTTTTGTCATTTTTGCCCTTACTTTAAGTTAATTAATCTAAATGTCATTATCACTCTCAGGTGGCTCAATGGGG
The DNA here is from genome assembly GCA_963277665.1 of Viscum album. Classification (NCBI taxonomy): domain Eukaryota; kingdom Viridiplantae; phylum Streptophyta; class Magnoliopsida; order Santalales; family Viscaceae; genus Viscum; species Viscum album. Next base: position 19,221,496 of record OY728120.1, on the reverse strand, counting down.
TCCCAAAATCGACCCAAAGATACCCATGGTCATAAATGACTCAACAAATAATTTTTTTACAAGTTTTATGGTAATTTTGAATTATTATAATATTCTGTTTACCTTGAATTACCCTATTTACCTTTAACCGCGGTAAATAAAAGTCCAAAGTTACTATTCACCAAAAATTATTTTCATCTTAATGAACCACATTTCACTTATTGATAACAACTATTTATGTTGTATTTTTGAATTTAAATTCACAGAAGTGGAAAATTTTCATTTAAATGAATTGTTCTTTTTTTAACTACTACTATGTGATTTCACTATTCATCAAAAATTGATGTTTTTTAGAAAAATACCAAAAATTCAGCCTAAGATATATTTGATATTCCAAATAAAAAAAATGATTTTTATTTTGAAAAAATTAAAAACAGATAAGTGGAATTAATTAATATAAAAATAAATTCCCATTATCAAAACAAATAGTGTGTTTTAAGAAATAATAACTATCCAAAGACTGATACTTGTTTATGTCCAATTTCAAATTGAAATTAATTCCAATGACCAAAATTGGATTAAATGGTAAAAATATACTTTAATTTCACATTAAAAACAATTAAAAAGATAATCTAACCATATAAATAAATTAGATTAACATGCACCTTTGAATTAAAATACATTATTTTTCACTATTCATTAAAAATGAACTCTATCATAAAAATACCAAAAAATTAACCAATGTAATATTTTATGTCCCCATTATAAAGAAGGATTTTATTTGGTCAATTAGAATGTATTAATGTGACAAAAACTAGATTTAAAAAGGGTTCTCCATTAAAAGGAGATAAATTGGCCTTTTAAAGTAAATTATGCATAAAATAAGATGTATTCTCATTTTAATCCTCTAACTCTTATTGGATAAATTTAAATATATTTAACAAACATATATAATAATATTATAGTTATTTTTTTCATTCCCGTCAATACAACAACTAGGAGTTAACTACCATTAAAAAAAATAATATTATATTATTAGCGTGCAACGTAATATTCCAAAGAAACTCGTTGTTGTGTTTCAGGTACTCTATCGAACATTGCAACCCATTTTAAGAAAAATTAATATTTAATTCAAAAATATTAGTAAATATAAAATATGTCTTTTTTTATTTACCTGGGATGTTACATCCTTCCCCCCTTTTGGAAATTTCTTCCTCGTAATTTTTATTCACTTATCAAAATAAGTTGGGGTATTTATCCCTCATAGCATTTTCAGATTCCCACATTGCCTCTTCAACCATATGGTTTTCCCAAAAAACCTTTACCTGTTGAATTACCATCTTCTAAAACACTTTCTCTCTAAGGTCTAGAATCTGGAAATGTTGTTCTTCATAAGAGATATTCTCTTCCAACTAAACTACCTCTGGGATCAAAACATGTGATGGATCTGGTATATACTTTATCAACATCGAAACATGAAAAATATTGTGTACCTAAGATAAACATGGAGGTAAAGCCACTATGAACCCAACTGATCCAACATTCTCCAGAATTTCATAAGGTCCAATAATCCTCGGACTCAACTTTCCCTTCTTACCAAAATACATCACACATTTCCATTGAGAAACTTTGTGAAAGACTTGATTACCTACCTCAAAATAAAGATCCTTCCTCTGGTTATCTGCATAACTTTTTTTTCTGCTCTGACCTGTTCTCATGTGCTTCTGAATCAACTGAACGTTCTCTGCAATATCTTCTACCAATTCTAGTCCCATCAACATCCTTTCAACTACTTATCCCAAAAAGATATAGTTTGACAACTCTTTCCATATAATGCCTCAAATGGAGCCATCTGTATACTAGAATGAAAACTGTTATTATGTGAAAATTCAACCAAAGAATGATGTTGGTCCAAACATCCCTGAAAATCCATCGAGCAAGCATGTAACATATCCTCCAAGGACTAAATTGTTCATTCTGACTTCCCATCATATTGAGGATTAAAATTTGTACTAAAATTTAATTCAGTACCCAATGAAATATAAAGGCCTTTCCAAATGTTAGAAGTGAACCTAGTATCACGATCAGATATAATAGAGATGGGAACTCCATGCAACCTAACAATCTCATTATCAAACAACCGATCATGTTGATCTAGAGACAATGTATCTCTAATAGGAAGGAAATGAGCAGATTTATTGAATCGATCAACTATAACCCAGATTGCATTGTTACGTCGAGATGTCTTTGGTTATCCCACAACGAAGTCCACGGATATATTTTCTCATTTCCACTCTGGAACTGATAAACGCTGAAGCATTCCTTTAGGTAATCTTCACTCTTCTTTTACATGCTAACAGGTCAAACACGTCACAACAAAATCTGCAATATCTCTTTTGATTCTATCCCACTAGTAATACTCCTGAAGATCTCTATACATCATAGTAATTCTAGGATGAACTGAAAACAGTGAACTATGAGCTTCACATAACAGCTCATTCTTCAACTGTGAATCACAAGGGACACATAATCTCTTTCAAAATCTCAAAAAACAATCATTACCAATGTTAAAATTAGTCAACATACCCTTCTAAACCAATACTACCTTTTTCTGCAACTCATTGTCTTCCTTCTAGGCCTACTTAATTATGTCTCATAGAGATGATTTCACTGACACCTAAAACAAAATAGAATAATTTCCTATATAAACAACTTCTATTCCAATTTTAATCAAATCAAAAACCAAAGGATCTCGTTCCAAATGTAACATAGTTAATGAAGTATTACATTTTCGACTCAGAGAATCAGCCAATTTATTTGATTTTCCCAGATGGTAATAGATCGTGAAATCATAACACTTTATTAATTCCAACCATCAACTCTTTATCATGTTAAATTCTTTATGAGTAAATATATACTTCAAAATTTTGTGATCAATATATATTTCACACTTCACTCCATAAAAATGATGCCTCTAAATTTTCAAAGAGAAAACAACAACAGCTAATTCCAAATCATGTGTACGGTAATTTAACTAATGAGGTTTCAACTGATGTGAAGCATAAGAAATTACCTGATCATTCTGCATAAGGACACATCCATGTTTTCCCAATGAAGCATCACTATAGATAATAAATTCACCATTTCTGGATGGCAGTTCCAAAACTGGTGCATTCACCAATCTTCCTTTCAATTCCTGAAAAAAATCATCACATTCTTTTGTCCAGATAAACTTAACACCTTTTTGAGTTTACTTATTCATTGGACTAGATAACCATGTAAATTGTTTAACAAACGTCTAGTAATAACCATCCAAAAATAGAAAACTATTAATCTTGGTTATATTTGTGGGTCTTGGCCATTCTTTAACAGTTTTTTTAGCAGGATCTACAGTTATGCCATTTTTTGAAACAATGCGACCATGGAAAGAAATTTGGTGTAACCAAAACTCACACTTGATAAATTTCCCATAGAGATTCTTTTATTTTAATTTTTTCAAGACAACACTTAAATTAATTTCATGTTCCTCTTTACTTTTGGAATAAACCAAAATATCATGAATGGACACAACCACAAATGTTTCCAAGAACTCACGGAAAATTCTACTCATAAGATCCGTGAATACAGTAGGTTCATTGGTTAACCCAAAAGGCATAACTAAAATTTCATAATGGCCATATCTAGTACGAAACGCAGTCTTCGGAATATCTTCTTCGTTTACTTTCAACTGATGGTACCCTGATCTCAAGTATATATTCGAAAAATACTGTGCTCCATGGAGCTGATCAAACAAATCATCGATATGAGGCAAATGATACTTATTCTTAAGAGTGATGTTATTCAATGGTCTATAATCAATGAAAATTCTTATTGAACCATCCTTATTTTTTAACAAAAATGATATGATCACACCATTTTGATGTGTTAGGTCGAATGAAACTGGTCTCGCTTTGTCGTTGATTGAAGTTATATGCATCCCAAATTAATTACCCATTCTTAGAACTTTAGTATATAATATGTTTGAGGATGATCCACAGGGAACCGTGGCATGCATGAATTCAATTGAGTTAATACTTAATTAGGTGAAGTATTCAGAATTTAGAATCAATTGGGTTGATTTTGGGTTTTGATTCAAATGAAATTTATTTACTTTGATGAAATGGATACTGTTTGAAAGAAAACAACGGTTAAATTTAAAGAGTTTTTAAAATGGAAAGAAAAGACGTGTCGGGGATCTGTTGAATAAGGAGTTATTACGCAGATTGTTTAAATGGTTGTGTTGTTCATAATAATTCAATCATTCTGGATTTCATTTTGATACAAGATTTCTTTTGTCTGGTTCCTCTTGTTTGGAATTAGAGCAGCTGACTCCTTGGTTAGGTAGTCAGTGTTCTTAATTCAATATTACGTCCAGTCCTTTATTTGAATCAGTGAAAACCTTCCAACGGTCATGGATGTTTTCACCGTTACATTTCTTTTGTATCGCTGAGAATACTTCCCTTGGTCTGGCTAAGAATTCTCAGTTATATTAGACTGTGGTTTAAGAAGAGTAAGATGAATTAAAATAATTAAAACACAACTATATAAAAAAACATACAAATAATGATCCCATCATCTACAACCCCATCATGAGGGGTTTAGTTACACATATAAAGTGGGATAGAAACGACACACGTGATACCTGCTGAATTCATCGTGTAGGCATTGAGGTAGAGTGTCGGAAGGTAGAATGGTGGAGTGGCGTCACCTTGGTAGCTTCGGGAATGGTGATAGCATAGTTTCTATTTCCTCTAAATGGTTCTGAACTCCCAATATCCATTGGCCAAGGCTTCTTTTAATAGAAAAATAAAGTACACGACATGTATAGAAAGTACACGCCGTGAACTTTTCGTCAAAGCGTTTTGGCGCCAGTTTCTTCACTAGCAGGTGGCCAAACACGCCGTATTTTACTTTTGAACACAGCGCTGCCTGTATGTTGAGTATACACGGCGTGTAGCACCGCCATACATGGCATGTAGTATCAAATGTTTGGCCTCCAGCCCCTTCTATAATTGCAGACATGGCGTGTAAAAGTTCAAACACGTCGTGTCTTCATCAACAGCCACATGGGCGTGTGGACTTTTCTTCGGCAAATACCGCTTCTAGAAAGTAGTATATGGAATGTAGCGCCGCCACACATGGAGTGTATCTTATTCCTAGTGACATGGGCATGTACTCCCTCCTTCGGTCCGTGTCCCTTCCTGGATATACACGACGTGTATAAAAGTACACGCCGTGTAGTTTCAAAATATGCACAAACCTCCCTTTATCCGTGTATTTAGCCAGAATGCTCCGGAAAATAAAAAGATTCACCAAAATCAAGGAATATGTTCATAAAACAACTATTATTTTCTGAAAACATGTTCTTATTGACAATTATATAAATGGAAATGCATACAAAAATCGGGTTCATCAAATTCCCCCACACTTAGTCATTTTCTTGCCCTCAAGAATAATCTCAACATATAATTAAGAGATCCTATACTTTAAAAGGAATGTATTTAATTAATCAAACGCATAACTGATAAAGTTACCGTGGAAAAATTATGAAAGGAACAAACAAATTCAATTCATAAGATATTAAAATCATGCCTCATATATAATGCAATTTACTACTCTCATCCTCTTTCAACACATTTTTCAACCTTCAAAAAATAAGCATGCCACTTGATGATTTACCTTACGAGTTAAAATCACAATCCAAACTCAAGATGCTTTTAACCAAAGTTATGTTCAATCTAAGGTATATACACTCTATCCATAGGGTTTCAAGATATCTTTTTCTCTACTTTAGAAAAATTGATTTACAAAAATCATGAGGGCTTTATCAATAAGGTTTAGATGTTTCTATGGCTAAGGGTTGGTAGGTTCAGATTTGAAAATAAATGCTAAGGCTTGAAAAAGGATGGCTAATTCCTTTAAACAATATTGCATGATATTCAAAGTAAAGATCACTGAAAATACATCCTTCAAAATCTTAGTCAAATGATTTTGTAATCGTCACCATCTTCCTTAGGCAAGTAGGGTTCTTGGGAAAATAAGAATAAGGTTCCCTTGTTGTTTGTTTGTTGTTTTTTAAACAAGTAACAAAACACAAGGGAAACACTTATGAATACAATGAGTAGATATTTGGAATCCATTCTGCCCCAAATAATCAAGAGGCACCCCCCCCCCCCCCACACTTTTTTTCATGGATGTACACAGAAATATGCCATGTATTGCCAACTACCTCTTTAAATCTTAAATGAATAATCATGCAATGTTTAAAAAGAAATAGGGTAGGAAGGGAAATACTCTTGTAATGTGGCTTCCTATAATGGTTGTTCTAGGCTTCTATAGGATTAACAGCGATTAAATGTAGGTTAGGTATCACGATAAAGGGGTTGAATCAATCTAATTCCTCAATCATGTTAATGTATTTCAAAAATTTCTTCATGTTTTGTAATGAAAAACTTGCAAATTCGGGTAGTGATGTGTATCTTAAGAATCTCTCAAGAAAGAGGGTATTATAAAAGAAATACAAAAAATGGTTTAGAATACCTCTCAGGAGTGGAAAAATAATAAAGGGAAAATCAGGTCATGGCATGAATATAAATGATTAACCTAATTAATGTAATTTAATCAAGGATGAAAGGTTGCAATTGAAACTATTTCAGCAATCATTTTAAAATACATAAAAACTAAAATAAGCATGTAACCTTTCCAAAAGTTCCTACTGATAACTCTATAATTTATAAGATTTATTAACCTAAATTTATTTACATTTTCTAATATAGAGTCTAATAATGATGTATCCTTGGTTAGTTCAAGGGAATAGACTAAGGTGAAAGATATAGATGCTCCCCCATACTTAATACTGCACATGGTCCACCAAGTGCAATACCAAGGTAAAGGGTGGGAATGGGGAGAAATGGGGGACAAAATGAGGGAAATAAGTGGAAGATGTAAATCCAAAAAGAAAGAAAATAAAAATGAAAAAATACTCCCCTCGTGAAAAGTTATTCCCAAGGCGCTCCATGCCCGTACCTGTGACTGGCGAGAAAAAGGAAAACTACAAACATGCATAACATCACAGAACAGAAAATGAAAAAAGAGATATATAAGATAAAGATAAATGTCACTATCATGGGGTCACCTAAGGGGAGGCATCATCTGGTACAGAATCGGCTGGTAGAGATGGCGCAGGAGTCGTGGAAGGGTGAGGCTCTGACTCGACATCAGGAAGGGTAGCTGAAGAAGTAGGAGCTGCAGGTGCTAGAATCGGGATTGGAAGCTCAGCATTAGGCCCTGGCCTGACAGAAGTGGCAGAAACAAAGCTCAACGTAGTCATCAGAACGGAATATGTGGCTGGAACAGGAGACGGCGGTGGTGCAGTAGCAGAAGGGCCATGAACGGAGGCAGAGGCTGGTGGCTGAGGCAGTGGAACACCACGATGCTGAGAAATATGCACCAACAGATGCTCCATCTAGTCCTAGAGGCCATCCAGACGAATCAAATGGCTTGCAATGGTGTCCAGGTAGCTGATGACATGGGCTAACTTCTGCTCCATCATGGCTCGGTGGAGGGAAAGGGCCAGATCGACTAAGGGGGCGGGGGTAGGTTGGATGGGGGATAGGATAGAAGAATGAAGGTCAGAAGAAGTGGGGTCAGTAAAATATGGGTGAGGTGGAGAAGCTGGAGGGGGTGGGGAAGGTGGAGCGGGGTCAATAGCTAGGGCAGGGTCAACAGCTGGGGCAGGGGCTTGAGCCTAAGCAATGATGTAGGCACCCCCTGCTTCCGAACCAATCCCATGCGAATGAGCATGAGGAAGTCCATCCGCTGGGGTGAACCTATCAATTCATGAGTTAATGAGGTCTCGAATACCCCCAAGTGGTCGGAAAAACGGGGGGTGTAAAACCCACCTTCAAGTTTCTCTGATGACCGGTAAACATGGAGTGGAAATAGGAGGCAGGAAGAAAGGGGAGGTCCGGGTAGGCGTATCGGATGACGTAGGTAAGAAGCTCCATTTCACGGCTGGTCACGTCCCCCATATCCTCATGGTGGGAAAAAAGGATGGCGTGGAAGCACCGGTGGGTGAAGCGAAGGAAATGGTCGGCTATAAGAGTGCTCTTCTGGGAAGTGGGGGAATACCGGGGGTCAGGCCCAGTGATCTCCCGCCACTTGGAAATAAGGTCAGAGTGATCGGGGCAGGTCAAGTCAGAAACAGGGGGGTGGTGTGATAGGATGCGGGTAGAAGCCGCACCTTCGGCCAAACGCTATCATCGTAAGAGAAAAACATCGGCCGCCAAGCTAGAATAGAACAACATACACTGCATCACTAGGTGTCTCTTGGTACTCTGATCCATCGAACTCATAGGGGGCCACAAACTCCAAAAATAAATCTCGGAACACAGTACTGCTGACTTGGAAAATCTCGAGGAATGAGGTGTGCCCGAGAAGTACCTCCAACTCCTCTAAAATACCGAGCCACTACGGAATGCTGCTGTCAAGGCACCGACAGCTCAATGGTATCTGCTATCGAGAGAAGCGTCGAATCCTATCGTATGCGAGGTCGGTGATCGGGAAGACCGTGAAGGGATAGGGTGCACCTTCAGGTCCCGGCCCAGGTGCCGGTGCAGCAGCAACATCTGGCTCTGGAGGTGGATCCGCAGAAGAAGAAGGTGGATCAGTAGAGTATGTGCTCAAAGAGGGACCATCTGGTGAGGGTGATAGTACAGGTAATGTGGCACCCGGTGCAGCAGAAGTAGACCCCTCCAAATCTGAGAGAGTGAGTGGCGGAAGATTGACCAACGGAGGGAGCTCAAATACCGGATCGTCGGGGTCCGGCTGCGTAGCTGGTCAGAGTCAGATCCGATGATAGTAGAGCCTCTCGCCCTCGGTGGGGGAGGTAGACCGCTTCCCGAGGGAAGGATAATGATCTTCCATATCTTTAAATATAATGAAAAAAAACAAAAGAAGAAGAAAAAGGAAGAAAATAAAACAAATAAAACGTGAGAAAACTGGAAAATAAAAGTACATGGCGTGTACTCCAGAGTAAACAGCATGTAGTCAGAACATAGAGTATCTCGTGTTCTCTGGAAGGACACGCTGAGGGTATAAATAGACCATGTAATAGGACATGGCGTGTACCGAACATACATGTTTTGTTCCCTTCAAAGTGTAGGTGGTCGTGTAAAATATATGACACGGACATGTTGTTATCAGTTCAAAGAAAACAATACACGTCGTGCAGGTACAGGCCATGGTGTGTACTGCACATGAAGAACATGTCCGTGTAGAGGGTGAGACACGGTCCGACTACAGATATAAAGTACATGGCGTGTACTGAACATACACACCATGTTCTGGAACATGGGGTGGCAGGCCGTGTTATGCGCCACACATGGAGGAGGCAAGGGAAATGGTCTACACGGTGTGTACTGAACATACACTCCATGTAGGAAAAAAAGGTGTGTGAGGCCATGTGAAAAGGACTACTCGAGTATGATATAAATATACAAGAACACGGTGTGTAACGAACATACACACCATGTATATTAAAATTTAGAAATATTTTGTGTGAGGTCGTGTACAGATCTACACGGCTTGTGTTATTCATTTTGTGGATGTGTACAAGCGGAAGCCGAACGGTCAGACGATATGATAAACACCCTAAACGATTCTAAAAACTTGAAATAGAGGGTGCAGACCGACGTACCTAGACTGAGGATCACAATGTGAGAAGAAACAGAACTTGAAACGCCCCAAATCGACTGATCTGGAAAAGGGGGTTCGAATGTCGTTCGGGAGAAGAAACGGGAAGATGGGGAAGAATGGGGTGGGCTTGCGACATGGCCCCAAGCCGGGTGGCCCGCTACTTATATATCTGCGGTACACGGCGTGTATTTTTAGTAAACGTCTTGTATCCAAAAAAAATTAATAGATAAATAAATAAAATTATTATAGTAAACTATATAATAATAATTATTAATAATTAAAAAATAGATATATCTACAAATTCTATTATACATAAACTGATACATGATGTATATTGAGAAATACACGCTGTGTATTTTAAAATGATATAAAGAGTAGTAAAACCTTTGGTCTGGTGCTTGGGGAGAGATTCGAACCGGCGATCGGCCAATTCAAACGGATGCCCTCACCCACTAGATAAAAGTTTGTTCTGCTGTTCATATTTATTATATATATATATAGTCTATACGTCCTATACACACAAAATGAAAGAAAAGCATGGTGTGTGGTTTTTATTTAGGAACGGATGGAGGTGAAGCAGGGAGATTAGCGCGATTCGAAACCACGTCTTGTGAACCTGGTGCCGAGACTTTGCCAATCCGCCAACATCATCGGCATGTAATTTCTTATTTTTAAAATTTTTTTAATTTATATTTGGAAAATCATGGCAGACACGGTATATATCGGAGTACACGTCATTTGGTTTTATTAAAAGATCAATTTATGGAAATGGGACGGTTGGCTGGATTCGAACCCGAGTCTTGTGAAACCGGATTACGATTTTAGGCAACCGGGCCATCCCCACCATGGGTTTTGTTAAACACATTTATATATATATAGTTTGAAAATACCACACATTTTGTGTAATTAAAAGGAGTAACCTCATGCCGAAGTTAGGTCAGGAGGATTCGAACCGAGGACGACTCAAATAAACTCCAGTGACATTGCCATCGGCAACGGCATCATCCCTGGTTATATATTTGTTATTCTATAGATTTATACTATTATGTTTATAAATTAAAAAGTATTAGTACACGCCGTGTGTATAAGGGGGACACGGTGTGTAATCCTTGGGTTGCCTCCCAGGAAGTGCCTTTGTTTTAGGTCATTGGATCGACCTACTTACCTTGCTTACCTGAGGTGTATGGTGAACAACGTTCCTATCATGTTTTCTGTCAGATGGTAAGCTTTCAAGAACTACCCATTTACCTAGAATATTTGACCATATTCTCCAGAAATTTCTACCACTCCATGATGGAATACGTGGATAACGTGGAATGGTCCCGGCCAGCATGACTTTAACATCCCTGGAAATAAGCGAAGACGATAATTAAAGATAAATACCTGATCACCAGGTTGGAAAGATTTTCATGATATCATCCTGTCGTGAATAGATCATGTCTTCTCCTTGTACAACTTGGCATTCTCGTATGCCTCTAATCGGATCTCATCTAGTTCGGACAGTTGAAACTTTCGTTTCTCATCAGCTGCCTTTAGATCAAAATTTAGGGCTTTGACGGACCAATTGGCTTTGTGTTCCAATTCTAATGGCAAATGGCAGGGCATGCCATAGACGAGATGGAACGGGGACATTCCCAGTGGTGTTTTGAAAGAAGTCTGATATGCCCACAAGGCATCATATAACTTCTTGGACCAGTCCTTCCGTGAAGTGTTCACTGTTTTCTCCAGGAAATGCTTGAGCTCACGATTGGAGAGCTCTGCATGTCCACTAGACTAGGGATGATATGGTGTCCCCATCTGATGCTTTACTCCATAATTCGATAGTATTCCTCTCATTAGTGTTTTGTCGAAGAGGTTCCCTCTATCACTGATCAGTACTCGTGGAACTCCAAACCTGCTAAAAATATTATTCTTTAAGAAATTTATGACTTCCTTGGATGTGTCGTGTGCTGTAGCAGTAGCTTCCACCAATTTGGAGACGTAGTCGACACAGACCAGGATGTAAGTGTTCCCAAAAGATGGGGAAAAGGACCCATGAAATCTATGCCCCATACATCGAAAATCTCGACCTCCAGGATGGGGTGATGAGGCATCTCGGCTCTACGTCCCACATTACCTTTCCTCTGGCACCGATCGCAACTGGAAACAATGTCCTGGGCATCTCTATGCATGGTGGGCCAGAAAAATCTAGACTGCATGATCTTATCTATGGTACGGTCTCGCCCATGATGTCCTCCATACTAGTGAGGCGTGACAGATCTCCAGGACACCGTGAACTTCATTCTCCAGGATGCAATGGAGGATCACTCCATCTGCACAGGATCAGAATAGCATAGGATCCCCCAAAAAGTACCTTTTCACATAAGAGAAAAATCTTTTCCTTTTCTGGAAGGAGAGGTCAGGGTGAATGACACCTATAACCAGAAAATTTGCGATATCAGCATACCATGGTCGAGGTGTTTCACTGATCGAAAATAGGTGCTCATCAGTAATATCCTCCCTGATCCCCCGATCTTCTTCCTTCTACAAGTGAGGCAGATCGAGGCAGGAGAGATGGTCCACAATGAAGTTCTCACTCCCTTTCTTATCCCAGATCTCAAGATCGAAGTCTTGTATGAGTAGTACCCAGTGGATCAATCGGGGATTCGTGTCTTTCTTGTTGAGTAGGTACTTTAGTGCTACATGGTCAGTATAAACCATAACTTTAGACAACACTAAGTAAGAACAAAACCTGTCAAATGAAAAAACCACTTTGAGCATCTCCTTTTATGTGGTGGTGTAGTTAATCTGTGCCTTGTTGAGTGTCCATCTGGCGTAATAGATAGGTTGGAAAATCTGGTCATGTCACTGGCCCAAGACTTCTCCCACTACGTAGTCGCTCGCATCACACATCACCTCAAATTGTTCCTCCCAGTTGGGAGAAATCATAACTGGAGAATTCACAAGGCACAGCTTTAGATGCTCAAAAGATATGACACAATGGTCATCGAACTCAAATATGGAATCCTTGGTTAGAATATTGGTGGGGGTTGGGCTATTTTGGAGAAGTCTCAGTCAAACCTCCTGTAAAAACCTGCATGCCCCAGGAAGTTGTGGATGGCGCAGATGGAAGTTGGTATTGGTAGTCATGAAATGTCTTCAATCATCGCCGAGTCCACCTCTATCCCCTTTGTCGAAATTCTATGGCCAAGGACTATGCCACTTTGCACCATGAAATGAGACTTTTCCCAGTTCAAGACTAGGTTAGTGTGCCCACATCATTCCAAAACGAACTCTAGGTGTTGTAAACAAATGGTAAATGATTTTCCATAAATTGAAAAATATTTGATGAATACCTACAGGATTTGTTTTTCCAGTTCGTGGAAGATGTCCAGCATACATCGCTGGAAGGTGGCGGGGGAATTACACATGCCGAAATACATCCTTCGATAAGAAAATGTGTCGTAGGGTCAAGTGAATGTTCTCTTTTCCTGATCCTCTGAAGCAATGGAGATTTGGTTGTAATCGGAAAAACCATCGAGGATGCAATAGAAGTTGTGCCCTGCTATCCTCTCAAGCATTTGATCCATGAATGGAAAGGGGAAGTGATCCTTTATTTTTACATTTTTTAACATCCAATAAACCACACAGACTCACCATCTCGTGATAGTGCATATAGGGATGAGCTCGTTCCTTTCATTTGAAATCATAGTGATACCCCCCTTTTTGGGTACCACTTGGATAGGACTCACCCATGGACTATTCGAGATGGGATAGATAATGCCTACATCCAATAATTTGATCACCTCCTTCTTTATAACTTCCATCATGGGAGGATTCAAGCGTTTTTGCAGTTGGCAAGATTTCTTGGCACCCTCTTCAAGTTGCACCTTGTGAGTGAAAATGGTAGGGATGATGCCCTTCAGATCAGCGACTGCCCACCCAAAAGCAAGCATCCACTGTTTGAGAACCTGCAGAGGTGCATCTTCCTGCTCCTGTGATAGTTCTGCATTAAGTATAATAAGAAAAGTTTGATTGGGTTCTAAATACCCATACTTGAGAAAAGATGGAAGAGGCATCAGTTCCAGTTCAGGCGCCTTTAAAATTTAATGCACTGGTGGCTGCACCTTATCCCATTCCAAACTATCAAGAACAACTGCACTCTACCAATAGTGGCCGCCCTAGCCTTCAATGAATTTCAAATATTCTGGAGCACCATCTAAAAGAATATCTGGATCAATTAAATTATTCTAAATAAAAGAACATACCAGTTCATCCCCTTTGTCCCTAAAATGATTAACCATGGTGGACACAATATAATAGTCCACATGCTCTGACAAGGAAGCATGTTTGATGGCTTTGAGGACGTTATAGGAAACTCTTTCATCACCTACCTGAAAAATAAGATCCCCTTTGTGCACATCAATTAGTACCTTCCCAGTTGCCATGAAAGGTCTTCCAAGTATAAGAGGAGCTTCCTGGTCATCCCCCATTTCGAGGATGATGAAATCAGCGGGAAGGATCATCCTACCCACTTTGACCAGTACATCCTCTAGTAGTCCCTTTGGGTGCTTGATGGATCGATCAGCAAGTTGAAGGGCTATGCAGGTAGGCTTGAGCTCGTGGAGTCCCAACATCTTGAAAACACCGAGGGGCATGAGGTTTACGCTGGCCCCTAGGTCACAGTGGGCCTTCCAAACTCACAGGATCCAATAGTACAAGGTATGGTGAAACATCCTCGATCATGGAGTTTTGGAGGAATGTAATGTTGAACCACCGTGGATCACTCCTTCATTAGGGAAATAACACCCAAATCCTCCATATTCCTCTTATTTGAGAGTGATTCCATCATGAATTTGGAATATGTTGGCATTTGTGTCAGGGCCTCTGCAAATGGTATGTTGATATGTAGCTTATTGAAAACATCCCTGAATTTTCTGAATTGGTGGTACAACTTCCTCTGCTTCAATCTTTCCGAGAAGGGTAAGGTAGGCTTGAATGGATGGATTACTCCCTTTTCTTTATTTTGTAAAGCCTCCTTCTGCGGGATTTTGGATGAGGATGGGTTGGTATTGGTACCGTTTTCATCAACAGTGGGTGTGGATGAACCTTGCTGTGCTGATTGGTTCTAGTGGAGCTCTTTTCCACTCTGGAGCATGATAGCAATGGCCTGCTCCCTTGGGTTCTTTTCGGTGTTCCCCAGTAGTCTACGGGGCTGCCTCCCTGTGAGTTGATTTTCCAGCTGGCCAATCTGGTTCTCCAAGCCTCGAATCGAAGCGTCCTGATTCTGGAACCGAGTCTCAGTAGTAGATAAAAATTTATTCATCAGATCCTCTAACCTTGAGGTGTTCTCCTACTTAGGTGAGGGTTGAGCCGGTGGAGGTGGTGGCTGTCGTGACTGCTGTGGGCGAGGGTTTTGGCACCCTTGTTGTTGATAAGGACCCTTATGGGGTTGTTGCGGCCCTTGGTATTGGTTCTGATATGGAGGCTGGATGTAGTTGGGCGGTCACTGGGGAGGAGGATTCTGCTGTTGTTGGCCCTAGCCTGTGTTCTGTTGATCTCTCCATGCCGGGTTCTGGTACTGCTGGTACTGGTTGGGCCCTCTATTTTGGAAACATAACTCACCTCGCTCGTCGAGGGGCCTCCAGCCGAACCCAATCATTCTACCATGATGTGGTTATCACCACAGTTGCCACATGCTGGATGGTTCGCCGCATGAACTTGAGATGCTCCTTTGAGGTTCAATGCATCGATTTTCTTGGACACAACGTCCAACTAAGCATCTAACATAGTGGTAGCATCAATGTTGTGAATACCTCACTTTTCAGTCCCCCGCTCAGAGTTCCATTGGAAGCTATTTGCTGAAATGACTTCCAGTAGTTTGAATAGTTCATCGAGGGACTTCCGCATCACCATACCTCTAGCCGAACTGTCCACCACAGACTTGGTATTCGTGGTAAGTCCTCCGTAGAAGGTCTGGACTTGCATCCAAAGTGGGAGTCTGTGATGGGGTCATTTTCGTAACATCCCCTTGAAGCGTTCCCAGGACTCGTACAATGACTCAGAGTCGTGCTGCTAGAAGTTATGAATCTCATTCCGGAGTGTCACTGTCTTGGAAGGTGGGAAGTACATGGATAGGAATGTCTGGGCTAGCTCCTCCCAGGTAAGGATAGATCATTGTGGCAGCCCCTAGATCCAGTCCTTCGCCTTATCCCATAGATAAAAGGGGAATAGGCGAAGAAGAATAGCATCCTCATACACACAATGGTACCGAAAGGTGTCGCGGATCTCCATAAACATGGAAAGATGGGTGTTCGGGTGCTCGCTGGCCAGGCCTCCAAATTGGACTGTGTTCTAGATCAGCTGCATGATAACAGGCTTGATCTCAAAGTGATGGGACTGGACTGGAGGACGAACGATACTCATATCAGCTCCACGAATTGATTGAAGTCCGTACTCTATAAGGGTACGTCTTGGAGGTTTTTGTTGATGTGGTGGAGATTGCATAAACTTACCCTGAGGGGAAAATTATGGTCGTGGGAAGAGTTTTTGTGGCAGGTGTTGGTAATCTCTTGGGAGGAATTCCATGAAGGCACTAGGAGGTTGCTCTGGTAGACCAGTAGTGGGAGGATGCTGATCCTCGTACTGATGCTCAGTCGTAGCATCTACGGCTGGTGCTCCCTCTTCCTTGTTCGCCATGGGTTGTGGTTGATGGTTGTGATTTTCTATCCACGTACGCCGACGATGAAGCAAGGTTCGTTCGATTTCTGGGTCAAGAGGAACTAATTCTGAAGACTCGGCACTTCTGGATAGTGTAAAATGTCTAAACAAACACATTAAGCTCTACAAACACAAAAATGAAAACTAGGCGTAAAAAGGAAAAATAAAAAAGAAATTTTGAAATGGGATTAGAAAAGAGATTTTTTATAATTTTTTATTTTTAATTTCATTAAATCAATTATTAACGCAATTTAAATTATAGCACTAAAACTAGATGGTGTCCCCAGCAACGGCGCCAAAATTTGGTCTCGCTTTGTCGTTGATTGAAGTTATATGCTTCCCAAATTAATTACTCGTTCTTAGTACATTAGTATAGCATATGTTCGGGGTTGATCAACAGGGAACCGTGGCGTGCATGAATTCAATTGTGTTAATACTTAATTAGGTTATGTATGAAGAATTTATAATTGATTGGGTTGATTTTGGGTTTTGATTGAAACTAAATTGATTCAATTTGATGAAATGGATATAGTTTGAAATAAAATGATGGGTAAATTTAAAGAATTTTTAAAATGGAAAGACAAGACGTGCAGGGTTGTGGGGAATAAGGAGTTCATATTCATATTTTTTAAATGGTTGTGTTTTTCATAATAATTCAATCATTCTAGATTTCATTTTGTTACAAGATTTCCTTTCTCCGGTTCCTCTTGTTTGGAATTAGAGCAGCTGACTCCTTGGTCCGGTAGTCAGTGTTCATTATTATTTATTACATCCAGTCCATTATTTGAATTAGTGAAAACATTCCAATGGTCATGGATGTTTTCACCATTACTTTTCTTTTGTATCCATGAGAATCCTTCCCTTGGTCTGGCTAAGAATTCTCAGTTATATTAGACAGTGGTTTAAGAAGAGTAAGATGAATTACAACGATTCAAACACAACTATATTAAACAACATAAAAATTATGATCCAATCATCCATAGCCCAACATGAAGGGTTTAGTTACACATAAGAAGTGGGAGAGAAACGACACACGTGATACCTGGAAGATTCATCGTGTAGGCGTTGAGGTAGAGTATCGGAAGGTGGAATGGCGGAGTGACGACACCTTGGTAGCTTCAGGAATGGTGATATCAGGCTTTCTCTTTCCTCTCAATGGTTCTAAAATCCCAAAATCCGTAGACCAAGGCCTCTTTTTAATTAAAAATAAAGTACACAGCGTATATATAAAGTACATGTTGTGTAATTTTTGTCAACTAATTTTGGTTCATGTTTCTCCACTGGAAGGTGAGCTAACAAGAAATATTTTTCTTTTGAAAACGGCACGGCCTGCAAGTTGAGTGTACACGGCGTGTAGCACCGCCATACACGGTGTGTAGTATCAAAATTTTGGCTGCCATACCCTTATAGAATAGGAGACATGACGTGTAAAAGTTTAAACACGCCGTATCTTCATCAACGGACACATGGGCATGTGGACTTTTCTTCAGCAACTACCACTTCTAGAAAGTAGTACACGGCGTGTAGCACTACCACACATGGCATGTATCTTCTTCCTGGTGACATGGGTGTGTACTCCCTCCTTCGGTTCGTGTCCCTGCCTAGATGTACATGACGTGTATAAAAGTACACGCCGTGTAGTTTCAAAATTTTCACAGACTTCCCTTGATCCATATATTTATCTAGAAGGCTCCTGAAATTAAACAGATTCACCAAAATCAAAGAATATGTTCATAAAAAAAATATATATCTGTGAAAAGAAAGTTTTTATTGTCAATTATATATATGGAAATGTATACAAAAATCGGGTTCATCAGAAACCTTTATCTAATAAATCCTGCGATTGCTTCTTTAAATCTAAAAGTTCAATTTGATTCATTCGATAAGGGGGTTTTGAAATTGGCTTAGCATCAGGAACTAAGTCAACAGTAAATTCAACTTCTCGTTCTGGTATAATACCAGTCAACTCATCAGTAAAAAACATCAAGGTACTCATTTAACACGGGCACATCATTAATCTAAACAGTTCCTTTGTTTTCAACATAATGTTCATGGAAACATCCATTTCCATATTTTAGTAGTTTCTCAGCTTCTTGATATGTTATCAAAAGAAAGGATACATTTTTGTATACTAGATATAAATCATTCTTAAAAGAAACAACTTTATCTATGCCATCAATCTTAGTACGATAAATAGAAAGCCAATCCATGACCAAAATAACATCAAACTCAACTAGAGGGAAAACAATGTGGTTTTCAGGTAGATTATTTCCACACAAAAGGACTTGAAGGTTCTTATGTTGTTTTGTCTCAACATTTCCTCCAAGTGTTTTTACCATAAGTTCAGTATTCATATCTAGATATGGAATTCCCAATTTACTAGAAAACTTCTCAGAAATGAAAGAGTGTGTTGACCCTGAATCAAACAACACATTGGTCTAATCTAAACAAACAAATAGTGTACCTGATACTACTTCATTTGGTATAACATAATCTACTAAGGTAGTTTGAAAGGATTTATCCACCCTTTTCTACTTGTAGTCTGGATGATTTCCTTTGGTTGAGTTCTTTTTTGGACACTCAATTTCATAATGACCCATTTCATTGCACATGAAACATTTTACTGATTGTAAATCAGATTTTGTCTTACCATTACCCTGGTCTTTTTTAGTGTAATTACGTGCCTTATGTCCCATTTTAGCACATCGGTAGCACTTACCAGAATTCAAAATACATTCCCTAGTATGCTTTTTATCACCATTTTCAGAAAATATAAACATATGTTTCTTACCATCAAAATTTTCTGAGTAGTTCTTCCCTTTCTCCTTCTTCCTCGACCTCTTATTTTGATGTTTTTCAAAGAATACATGATCATTAGTAAACTCCATTTCCACATTATTCGCACAACGAAAAAGTTTTTCATAACTTTTGAAATCACGAGAAGCTAAATCCCTTTGATACTTTGGAATTAATTTGGACTACAAATGGATGATTTTACTATCATGATCTTGTATGAAATTTGGATCATACCTTACCAGTCAAGTGAATTTTTCTTCATAAGCAGCCACTGAGTCATCCTCCTACCTTAATTCCTGGAATTTTTTTCCATTCTAAGACGAACCACCTTTGGAAAATATTTCTCAAGTAATATACCGTTGAATTCATCCTATTCAAGATAGTCAATCTCTTCACTATCCCTGATATTTTTAACCATTGACCACCACTGATCAGCTTCACCTTCAAAACCGTAAACAATAAGACTAAACTTTTGATGTTCTAAACAACCCATAACATAGAAAATCTTCCCCAATTATTTAATCCACCCTTCAGCTAGCACAGGGTCAGATGATCCTCTGAATTGTGGGGGATTTTTCCATTTGAAATGATCTACTACTGACATGTTCCTCTATGGTTGATCTGGCCGATCTCGTAAATGGATACCACCACCATTTAAATACTGAGTCAACTGTGTCATGACTGCAACAAACTTTTCAGTTTCGATTCCGACCATCTCATGTTGCTGATTTGGATGGTTGTGTTCCTCTTGATATCGTCCCAACATAGCTTCCAAGTTTCCTCTACGGGAAACCATTCTGAACAAAGAAATATCTTAGGTGAAGCAACATGTTAATCTGTAAATTCTATATGATTTCAATATTATTATAAATTACATTATAGATATTAATTTAACAATACCATAACTCTTAAAGTTATCTAAACTGACCTCTTATACCAAATATAAAGACCCGACCTTAAAACATAACATAATATTGAATCAAACGAATAATTCACATTAAGGATCTTTTCAGGTTTATAGTTATATACAATTAGTACATAACTATAACATCTCAATTTTTTACAAGGTATACACTTCTACATAGTTTCCATTTTTTATAAGAGAAAAACTCGTGAAAAAAGAATCATGTCCAGTTCCATGTTTTAGATTTCATGAATTTTACTTGATCCCATACTTGACCCTATTCATCATTAAGACCTATGAAAACATTTCAAAAAATGGGATGAGAATAAAAAGCTCAGTAAAGGTTATAAAACAAGGAATTAAAACATTTGTTCATAAATACATACAAAACATCAAATCTTTTACTTACCTCGTGAAATCAAAAGATTTAAGAAAGACAGATAGAAATCATAAATCATAACAGTATCTTGTGGAATCCATATCATTCTTACATTGTAGTTATCACTGCTACATAGGGAGTTACATGGGAATACCCAACAAAGTATATTCCTAAAATATCTTTACAGAAACATTCACTTTAACCTCCGTCACGTTACACAATGAATTAGAGAGATATCTTGGGCTCACGCGCCCTAGGATTATAACGAATCCACCTGTATACATAAATAATTCCCCTGATCCATAACATTTTCATAACACATAACATAAGCATAATGGAATGATATCATTTCCACATTGCAAAAACAAAATATAATTTCAAGATATTGAAATAATAAATCCAATATCAAAATCATTTTCAATACCAAAATATGTAAAAAAGGTATATGGTATTTATTTTTCAGGTTAAATACATTATGGCTTGTTAAGGAAGCCAAAGATCAAATAATACTCGTGACGGTGGAATGGTCGTTGACACACCTTACTTAACAAAAAACATTTCTTTTTTTCATTTTGTAAAATGATTCATATAAAAATATTCCCTTTGAATGAAATGAAAATTCAATGTTGTTTATACAGTGTATAGAATAAAATTGTGTATTAAACTAAAATATGCTTTAGTGAAAGGAGATTGAGATGAAGTCCCTTACCTCGTTTTTAACTTGACATGATCGTTCTTTAATCTCTTGAATAATAAAGTAAAGTCAATTTCTATTTGTTTAATAACCTTTTCAAGTTTATTATTCCTTTAATATCACTTATTACCATGTTATAAACATTATGTAATCATATAAGTTAATAATGTTCGTTTTGTTGATATTTGTACTTTAGTTAAAAATGGACTTCTTATAATTACAAGTTGTAAATCTAGTCAAATATCCATAATCTCCAGAATGATAATAATGATTTATATATCATATATATCATATATATCCACCATATACATGTATTTATAATAGTACATAACATTTAGAGGTAATAAATGAAATGCATAGTTCATGGAGATGGTAAGCTGTACGTAAGTATGAGCACTACTTTCATTTCTATATCATATTTAATGGAATTAAAACATAATGATACATAGTAGTATTATTATTCCAGTATTTTATCATATATAATATCATTAAATCTATCCTTTATATGTTCCACATATGGTATGAATGGGTCATATCACTTTGAGAGGGCGGTGGTCCGCACTTCCTCTAATGAGATTATCCCGTTTACCCATAATGGAAACCATAAAGGTATGATATAAATGGAAAATACATAAGCATAAAGAAAACATAAACATAATATATATCATATATAAATATAGTTCCATCATAAATTCCACCATGAGAGGCAGTTGGAGATATTTGAACAATCGTCATTTCGTGAGGTGTTTGTTTTCCATCCACAGAAACATTATGTTCTTCATCCATTAAATGGAGGTGTGTGTATGTTTAGTTCAAACCCTTCATATAAAAACATCCTAGTATATTTAGGATACTGTTGTTATAACAAAATAATGGAATAAATGAGTTTATGGGTTGGAGAAGTAAAATAAAATAAAACAATTTAAGAGAAATTGTTACCTTTAATTTGGGTAACTTCCTTTTGTATAAACCAAAAGGAGTTCTTGATGTGCCTTCTACATGAGGTAAGGCTTCTAGGAGGAGGATAGGGATGTAGGGAGCTTTATTGAACAGATTTTGGATGAGACAAAGGGCTTGAGAGGTGTGGGAAATTGGTAAAAAGTGGTCTCCTTTTATAATGGAGAGGAGGGTCCCTTTAAAAATGTTTAAAAATATTATTTTATAATATAATTATATTCGGTTTCTAAAGGTCCAAAAATCATTATAGTCTAAGATAATAAGACTCATGGTTGAAATATAATCATCCAATATTATTTATAAAGGTTTTGTATATTATTTTAATTATTATAATCTTATTTATTTAAATCATTTATTAATGTGGTTAATACTTCATCATTATTGTGTCATGAATAATTTACTTTTTTCGATGTCTAAAAAATATAAAACAAATAATATCACATAGGAAATATTTTAGCATTCCAATGAATATTTATA
Organism: Viscum album; assembly: GCA_963277665.1. Classification (NCBI taxonomy): domain Eukaryota; kingdom Viridiplantae; phylum Streptophyta; class Magnoliopsida; order Santalales; family Viscaceae; genus Viscum; species Viscum album. Next base: position 19,198,876 of record OY728120.1, on the reverse strand, counting down.
TTTGAAATGATAATTTATATAACCCCTTATAAAAATTAATTTACTTCAAGATATTTTCTTTTGTCATTTTTTCCTTTAAGTTAATTAATCTAAATTGTCATTATCACACCCAAGTGGCTCAATGGGGTCCCAAAATCGACCCAAAGATTCTCATGGTCATAAATGACTCAATAAATATGGTCTGGACAACTGTTAAAGTAATTTGTAATTATTATAATATTCCTTTTACCTTGAATTACCATATTTACCTTTAACTATGGTAAATAAAAGTCAAAAGTTACTATTCCCCAAAAATTATTTTCATCTTAATGAACCACATTTTACTTCTTGATTATAACCATGTATGTCATATTTTTGAAATTCAATTCACATAAGTGGTAAAATTTAATTTAAATGAAAAGGTCATTTTTTTAACTACTACAAAGTGATTTTACTATTCATCAAAAATTGAAGTTTTTCAGAAAAATACCAAAAATCCAACCTAAGCTATATTTGATATTCTGAATAAAAAATAATATTTATTTTGAAAAATTAAAAACATATAAGTGTCATTAATTAATATAAAAATTAATTCACGTTATCAAAACAAATAGTGTGTTTTAAGAAACAATAACTATCAAAAGATTGATACTTGTTTTTGTCCAATTACAAAGTGAAATTAATTTCAATGACAAAAATTGGATTAAATGGTAAAAATATATTTTAATTTTACTTTATAACCAATTAAAAATATAATCTAACCACATGAATAAATTATATTAAAAGTCTCTTTCGAATTAAAATACAATATTTTTCACTATTCATTAACAATTGATCTTTATCAGAAAAATCCCAAAAAATTACCCAAATTAAAATTTGATGTCCCCATTATAAATAATGATTTTATTTGTTCAATTTGAATTTATTAAAGTGAAAAAAACTATATTTAAAAAGGGTTTTCCCTTAAAAGGTGATAAATCGGCCTTTTAATGTAAATTATGCTTAAAATTAGATTTATTAACATTTTATGCCTCTAAATTTTATTGGATAAATGTAAATACATTTAACAAACATGTATAATCATATTGTAGTTATTTTTCTCATTCCCAACAATACAACTGCTAGGAGTTAACTACCATTTAAAATAATAATATTATATTATTAGTGTGCAACATAAGATTCCAAAGAAACCTGTTGTTGCGTATCTGGTACGCTATCGAACATAGAAACTACTTTAAATTTACATTAATATTTATTTCAAAAATATTAATAAATATGATATATGTCTTGTTATTTATTTACCATGGATGTTACAATAAGTATTGAGAAAAAGGACACCAAGTACATGATTGAAAAGGTAAAAAATGGTTTAAAATGTATAATGCTTCACTTGCAAGGAGATGGGACACTACGTGAATTAATTTCCAAATCATCAGAGTATACCACAAATGAAGCTATTAGATAATAATCAAGTTATGATCTTACCATAGATGAAGATCAATGACTAGTGTTCTTATATTGATATTAAATAATTATGTCATTTGAGTATTGTATCAATGATTTACTAGTTCTAATAATTATGGAGTATATAAGGATTGTACTACAGTAATATTTCATTAAGGCCTCGAGATTGTGTGGAACCAAGAAAATTCACTCAATAGTCGGTTAATTTTTTTGGAAAATATATGGTTGAAATAATGATAAACCATAATTTTGTTCTGATACTAAGGTAGTGATTTTGGAATAATATATGATTGATTGAGATAAATTATATTGGATATTCTAGACTTCCTTGAAACTGATTAAGGATTTGTATATTCCATCATTATTGGAGTTTACAAAATTAATGTATAAAAGGAGTACATCCAGTATTATTTTTGGAATAAGGGATCATGAATGTAATCAATGTGGTTTTATATTAATTCAGGGTGTTTCAGTGATTTAAAATAATACATGATGAAGGTTTTCACATGTTATTACATGGAAAAAAGGATCATGGTTGTGTTTGCCTTCAATATAAATTTTGGATTGTGAGTTTGGAAATAAGTATTTTGGATAAGTCTAAAAGATTTAATTGATTAAGTTTGAATTTGGATACTGTTGTTAATGTTAAATCATTTCTTGAAATTATTTTTGGATTGTCATAAAAAGGACAGCCCAGATGTCGGGTGGCAACCGATCGTGTCCAGAAAGGCCACGAGACTTGAACCTACAAAAGAAGGGAGACAAGGGTGGATCACCTAACACTGGCATACATGATTTCATAGTTTGTATAATGTAGTTTTTTTAATATTATGAAAAAATGAATTATAAATTCATTATTTTTAGAACCCTAAATGTTTAGGATAAAAAGAATTTTTTTGAATTCTATTATATTTTGCAGTGAAACATGAGTTTGTGGTAGGAATTAGTTGAAGTTTGAAACTCTATTTGTCTAGAATATTGTTTCCCACTAATTCTATGAATAAATTAATTCTTAAACATTAGGGAATGGATCTTAATACCAAAAATGTTTTATCCTTATACATTATGTTTGTTCAACCGACGATATTTTAAATCATCATAGATTGATGGCTTTGAGGCCCATAATTTTGCACTTGTCTGTGATTGGTGACCTCAATAAATCCATATAAAAATTTAAGTTTTTCCTAGAATTATGTGTCCTTAATTTTCACCAATGTTCTCCTAATTGAGATCATAATTGGGTTGTGACATTTTCATTTCTGTTTCCCACTTATTAGGACAATATTTTATTAACCCAATTTTCGATGGGCATTGTCCACAAAGGTATTTTTCTATTTTTAACATTTTATTTTTGATGAACAATTTCAATTTTTGAGGATGAAATTTATTGAAGGAGGGGAGAATATAACACCCCAAGATTTCATTGTATGTTATATCATTAATGTAATTCAATAGCTTACTCTCCACGCGACACCAAGTTTGAGCGCAACACAACTTACCAAACTAGCCGTTCAAAAAATGGTTATGAATTGTATTAACTGCATTTTGAATCTTACATACTCTATATAATATTAACATTTATATTATGTGATTCTTTGACATAATATTAGAACAAATTCATTTTTCAGAAAAAATTAATATTTTAAAAAAAATGCAAATTTACCGTCATTTAATGGCGAACCCATTTTAAAACCAATATTTGAAAATTTTATATATTAAATATAATTAAATTTAATTTTTCTTTAGAATTGGGACATAAAAATACAGTTTGGATAATTTTTTTGTACTTTTCTGATAACTTTCATATTTTGATGAATAGTGAAAATTACTATGTTTTTATTGAAAACAACATTATTAATAGAAATAATTTATTGTGTTAAGATATGCATTTGAATTGTTTTGATGTATAATTAGATTAGATTTATATCATTTAATATAATTTAGGTCATTATAAGATATTTCACATTTAAATTTGACATAAAAACATGAAAATCATTTGACGGTTTTTAATTTTATAAAACATTTTTTTTTTGCTTTGAAAATGGGAATTAATATTAAATTAATTAATGAAAATTCTATTTTTTTAATTTGGTAAAATAAAATTAATTTTTTAATTATTAATATCACAATTAGCTTAGGGTGATTTTTTTAAATTTTTCTTAAAATATGCAATTTTTGATGAATAGTGAAAACCACTTCGTTATTGTTTAAAACTGAATATTTTGTTAATAATTAATTTTTTAATTTAAATTTCTTTCAAGTAAAAATAGATATATAATAGATATATAATTTCAATTTAATTCATTGCAGCCATTTTATAATAAAATTAGATGTATATATTTTTATTGAACTTTTAACCTTCTTTTACCCACCTTCTAGGAATAATTGAAAATTTGTATAAAACATAGTTTTACCGCTTCTTTTAGTTGAGTTTCAGAACACCAAGAGAAATGGTTGATATCATTATGTAAAATTTGGTTCAATAAGATGAAAATATTTTTTGGTGAATATTATCTTCTGACTTTTATTTACCTCGATTAAAATTAAAGAGGGTAATTAAGAGTAAACATGATATTATAATTATAATAACACATGTCCTAATTATATTTAATAAGGGTAATTAGACCAAAATAAGTCTTAGGAATAAAATATAATCTTCTTTGGACCACTTGTATTAGATTAGGACATTTATTATTATTTTAATTAAAGAAGAGTTAATAGTGTAAAATTCAATGTTAAATAACTAAACCATTTTTAATATAGGGTTACACATAATATAAATTTGACTATAAAAATTAATTATAAAGATAAAATGATTTCCTACCTAATGGTATTTTATTATTAATTTTGAGGCATTATAAAATTTATCTTATTTATAACATAATGATGTTGTAGTAATTTCCTTATTAATAAAATACTAAAATAATTGATATTATAAATATCAAAATAAATGTATATTGAGACAACTGATGAATTAATCTGATTTTATTGGTTAATATGAAATTTTATTGTTGATTAGATAAGTTTTTATCGAGGTGATAATGTTTTTATGACTTTCCCAAAAATAAAATTCCAAATTGTGTCAAAATTTAAATAAATTAATTTTTAAAACAAATACTATATTATTGGTTGATATAATATTCTTATAAATATAAGGTTCATCCAAAGGTATTAAATAATATTATATATGTCATTAATGAACCACTTTAGGTTCTCTTGGATGTTTAGAGTATGTTTATAAATCATATATTGTAAGAATACAAGAAGACATGGTAAATATTAAACTATTTAATTAAGAGTTAAATCTAAAAGATAAGGTTAAAATGGTAACCTAAACAAGTCTAAAACCTATTGGTTTAGATTTTTTCTCCCCAATTCCCATGTATTCCTATAAATAAATCATTTTTGAGAAATTAGAAACCAAAAATTATTTTATTATAAAATAATATTTCAATCTTTTCCTAAAGTATCCCTCACCTCACTTATAAAAGGGTACATCCCATTCTCTCAAAATCACACCTCAAAATCCATTTGTCTTTCCCAAAACCTACCAAAATATCCTTCCAATGATCCACAGTTTTACCTAGAGGCCTTAGTTTGATCATAAAGACAACCTATTGGTCCATTTTTATTAACTCAAAAGGAAACACCTGAAGAAGATATAATAATTTCCATACTCTCTTTCATGTTATTTTATTCTTAAACATCCACTTTCATTGTTGTTTCAATAACAAATTAATAACTCCAGTACCCTCTACATACTGTGATGTTATTATAAATATAGGTCAACCAAATTTTTTATTGAATTAATACTATAAATGATTTAGAGACCCGAAACATGACGTAAATGGACATTACATTACTTTTACGGAATGGTAAATACATAACAAAAACAGACACACAAGGATCGTAAGAGTTTAGTGTCTTTGAAAACTTGGAATATAAACTTCTAATCATGTTGAAAGATCGTCAACAACTCCCATAAGGATTATACCCTTTTTTCCTTACCTAAAACATTTTTTCTTTCCTGGGGAAACACATAAAAATGGTGAGCTCAAATGCTCAGTAAGGGAAAACATAGAGAAATAAAACAATCCATAAACATTTGAAAGCAAAAACTTGAACATGAAATTTAAACATCAAAATCTTGAGCAAAGACATAAATTGTGGAAGTAAGAAATGAATATATCATAATGGAACATTAAACATGATAAAATGTAATGGGAATAAGACATGTAATTGTGGAAACCATTCAGCACATGTAATGATTTCCATAGTAGCCAAGGAATTGCTGCAAAGACAATCTTAATGGACAAAGTCCCTTTCGGAATCGAGTTCACTCCTCATTTCAGTCCTATAACACTAAACCGGATTAACTTACCATTCCATCCATGTCTATCTCATGAGATATAAATCTTTACCCAATGCATTGGTGGGAGATATAGGTCACAACCATCTCATTTTGAAATCATTCTTTCATGTGCCACAAAATCATAAATCAAACATCATAGCATAACCCATGTAATAGAATGGGATTATTAAACATCATGACATCATAACATAATCCATATATATAAAAATGGATATCATTTCATCATAAGAATAATCAGACCATGTATATAATGGACACATTATACTAGAAACATAATCATATTAAATAATGTCATTTTTAGATGGAAAATAGTTTTGATAAAACACTTGAAATGAATTCTTGAGGAAAATATACTTTATTCTTCAAAATCATTTTCTTTTCACAAAATTCAATGAAATCTATAAAGATAAGGGTTTTTTTGAAAATAATCATGCAATCTTGTATAGGAAGCTTCATCAAAATGAGGTGTTATGAAACCGTAAAAATGCGTTCACACCGTATTTGTTAAAAATAAAATTCTCCTCGTTCTTTTGTCAGAAAAGTCCAAAAGTAACTCGTAAAAGAGATATTCCATACACACCATGTACCAAAAGTCAAAAATGGGTAAAATGGACTTTAAACATACATGAAACCATTTTTAGAAAACATGCACATGGATTATAAACGTAACCCCATTAAATACTTACGAATAAACAATCTCGGATAAGAATGAGATTGGAATAATTATCCCTTACATTAGGTCTGATATGCTTCATATGGATCCGAACCTCCTATATAATGATTTAAATAATGTCATTTACTTATTACATAATCATATTCATTGTTATGATATCATATATGTTTCACTTATGACATTATATTACCTGTTCTTTTGTAAATTCCATGTTAAAGTAGCGTTTTGGGTAAAATAATTTCATTTATCGTATGTGTTTCGACTTGTCGTTCTTGATATTATTATATATTTACTAATTTAAATAATTTCAGAATATAAAATATGATTTATATATAATATATATTCATCATATACATATATATTATAGATCGATAAAAGGAATGAAATACACTGTTCATGGAGACGGTAGGTCGTACCTACGCATGAACGCTATTTTCGTTTCCTTATTGAATTGAATGAAACTCAATAGATGACATAAATATATATATATATACATAAATCCAATAGAATTATTATTTCATATATTTCATTATTATTCATTATATAAACCTTATAATCATTCAAGTATGGTTAACATGGAGAATGAATCACATCGCGTCGTGGAGACGGTAATCCGTACGTACGCACACACGATGATATCGTTCCCATAATTATAGAATTGAATTGGAGTGGATGGTATAAAATATCAGAATCAGTATGATGTTATTATAACCATATATAGTTATTCTTTACACCATTATACCCGTCCATGTAAGGTGTTGGTGGAAAAACAGATTACACCACGGCGTGGAGACGGTATTTCGTACGTATGCACGCGCGGTGATTTTATTTTCCGTAGGATGGATAGAAGGTGAAATAGGGTTGTTTCATATTTATAATAACATATCAGTATATAAGTGATAATTATTTTATTACTTAATAATTAAAAAACTAATGAAGAGGGAGTAGAAGAAGAATGGAACTAGAAGAAAATAGTAGAAGGTATTACCTCTTTCTCAAAGTGCCTCCTTTAAAATTTCTCTTAGGGCACTAAAATTGTCTTTGAAGATGACGAGGACCTCTAGTATGATTCTAGGGAAGTGGAGAAGAAAATTTTTCAGGGTTTGGTGGAGCTTGAAGGATCAAATTGGTGTGAGAAAGAGAGGGAGGATGTGCCCTTTTATAAGGGAGGAGAGGGGCACCTTTGGAAATATAAGAAATATTAGTTTATATTAAATCCCATCCCACATAAAAACCTCCAAAATGACTCATATCCAAATATTAGATGAGATAGGGTTGTAATATCATCAACCAATAAAATTTATACATTTTAGGAATTTATTTTAAACATTATCGACTTGATTTATCCTTATTTATCAATTTAATTTTATTTGTGGTAATAATATTCAAAATATTAAATTATTATAAATAATTACATATGTGTTTTTAAATTTCCATAATTTGACACTTTATGACATTTTTGACCAGATAAATTAAAATTTTTAATTTTTAAATATTTTTGTGATTTTTAAACAATTTTATAATATGTTATTTTTATAAAATAACAATAGTGTAAATTTTGACACTATTCATTCATTTGAATTTAAATAAACAAAATACATAATATATGTTCAAAATAAAAGATTTAATATATTCATAACATGTCATATTTACCTAAAATATTAGTGGAGAACATTAAATAGTTCATATAATATTTATTTTAATATTGTTAAAACCATTTATTTGATATTTCTCTTAATAAAATAATTTCAACATCTCTATTATGTCACCTTCAATGATAATTATTTAATCCCTAAAAATTCTAAATAAATTAATATGATGTAGATAAATATATTATATTTCTGGAGACAATTCATTTTTGAAGTTTCATTAAGTTTATCACTAAATTAAAATTATTATACTTATAAGATTTAAGAAAGTGAAATGTTGTCACTTTCTTTGGTTTTAATAATAATTAAATTATTTTCATGGAAAAAAGTACATTAAATGAATCTAATCTGACCCTTAGGTGATATGGGTCTACTTTTAGTCATCCAATAAGATTTTTTCAAGTGTTAGGGTAATTTTATGATCTTATATTTACCATTAATTACCTGATTTACCTTTAACTATGGTAAATAAAATTTACCGTAGTTACTATTCATAATGCCCAAAAATAAAAAGTAGACTATTAACATATTTTGGACCCACTGATTCAAAATATTTAATCCATTTTTCAAAATTCAAAACACATAAGTTTTATTAATTAATTTTTAATTAATCCCCTTGTTAGGAAAATGGGTTTTAGAAGTTAAAACATTGCCAAAGATTGAATTGTTTTTAACAATGAATTCATTGTGAAATTAATTCTAATGACATACATTATATTAAATGGTAAAAATATATTTTATTTATAATTTAAAACCATTCAATATTATAATTTAACTATATAAATTATTACGATGAAAAATTTTGTTTTTAATTAAAATATATTGTGTTTTTACTATTCATTAAAATATGAAAGTTATCATAAAAATATCAAAACATTATCCAATGTAAATTTTTATTTTTTGATTCAAAATTATAATTTTATTTTGTAAAATTATACTTATAAACATGTCAAAAACTATATTTAAATTGGGTGAGCCATCAAAAGGCGGAAAAACTACATTTTTTGAAAAATACTTATTTTACCCGAAAAATTTATTTGGTTATCATACCATGTTCTAGGAAATGTGCAAGTAGCATAATAATGTTATAAAATTCAAAATGTAATTAATACTATTCATAACGGCTAGTTCATGATAATATTATAACCATATATCGTAGTTTAGTGTAACCTGGTATTGCGTACAACACACACTATCCAGGAAGGTTGCGATTACGTGTAATAAAAGCCAAGTCAGGGTTGTGTGTTATGCAAGACTTATTCATTGTTTGGTATAATATAATCCAACCATATTTCATTTATTCATTGAATATATATATATATATACACACTCAATGTTGCGTAGAATAAGTACTATCAAACAAATTTTAAATTGTGTGTAACACTATCCAAGATTAGTGTTGTGTATACTGCAAGATAATACAGTGTTTTGTATAGTGCAAGATAATCGTGGTGTAGCGTACAACAATAGATATAAAAGATATTAAAAATAATATATCTTATAAAATCTCAGGTTGTTACATTCTACCCCCCTTAAAATTAATTTCGCCCATGAAATTTGTTGGGGATATAAATGTTTCAATACTTGAAACTTTCATTAATAGAAACCCACATCATAAAAAGGGAATACCAAAACCTATATTTAAAATCTAAAGTATTAAATTTAATGGTTACCCAAATTAACTAATCATTGGGATTCCACATAGGATAACATAGGTGAAAATATGGATATGGATGAAAAATATAACCATCATGTTCTGATGGAGAGTGGTAGAGAACATGGATATGAAAAAGCCAAGAATCACAAAGACATAAATTTGTGATGATCTATGGTACCATCTGATTCATATGATATGAGAGTATTAGAACTAAATTTTGGTTTTCCAAGATCATTTCCCTAATGTTTAATAATTTTTGAATTAAAAGAAATTATTACTTGATTTTCATACAATCTCATTGTTGTTCATGTCTTGATCAATTTCCACTTCATCTCTTAAAGAAATGAAGTTGAATTTGTCTTCCATGAAGTATTAGCGGATCATGCGATAGAATGATAGGTCATTCCATCTACCTCAAACATAAGGTTAGAAAAAGTTATATATATAAGTCCATCTATGCTGATATTATTTATATGAGCTTCCAAAAATGGACTTATACTTTATCTATCATACCACTTCATAAAATAAAACTAGTTTATACTAACCAGGGACTTCCTGTAGGCCAGTGGTAGGCGATAAAGGCCAATCACACTTCAGTTGTGTGTTCGATTCCTGCAACCTTGTCCAACGAGACGGGTTGTCGCCCATTCTACAGGTTGTCCATTTTCTAAAATTACATCCTTATGACATTCCATCAATAATATCGAAAACACTTCTAGCCTTATACAATAATAACATGTGTCCAACATAATCCATTGTAAAATTTAGGATTATCCAAAATACATATATCCAATCTTATAGTATAAAGAAAACAATTACTGGAAATGTCATCTACTGATCATGTAAATACCATCATTTATCCCTGATATATCTTTTTGATCACATTCCAATCACGTGAATACCTTAATCATGTATTCTATTGAAAAATGAATACCCATTGAACCTTAGTGAAAAAATGAATGCTGTCAAAAGTCAACTCATTCCACATACTAAAATCCTATAAATTCTATACAATCAAACATTGATATCACTTTGTCCTTATATAATTCATGAGCTCATTAATACTATCAAACATTTCATTCTCTCCTTGGCAATTCTTTATGCGCATATTAGGTGCTTTCCAAAAATATTTGAATAACCTTTCATGGTTACCGGTACCATTCATCATACACTTTCAAAACATAAGAAAGACAATAGTGTAACAATCCTTAGATGTCTCTTTATTCCACAGTACCATGAGATTATTTATACAACATTACTCTTGATAAACATGTAATCATTCCACTACCTTCTTAAACCATTGACTGAGCTTCAATAATTCTTTCATATCACATATCATTTGTAGCCTCTTCATCATCATCCACATAAATACTACCCATATGACCATGATAATTCTCTTTATGAGATTTTCCTTTATGGAATTGGTTTGCATAATGCCCATACATTCCACATTTCAAACACTTAACCATTGTTCATGTCATAGAAATTCCATTATCCTTGTCCATGGTGTTAACTGAACCTTTTCCTTTATAATTACAAGAATTATGTTGGAACACCCGAGACTTTTATGTTATATAAATCATCAAAGGAATCTTTTTTCTACACACAACACTTTCTTGGCTTGCATTACACGAAATCGCGACCTTCCTCGATAGCTTGCGTCGTATGTAATACCGAGTTTCACTAAACAATGATATGCTATTAAATTTTTTTTAAAATTATCTGTTATGACTAGTAATAACCACTTTTTGAAATTTTATAAATTTTATTTTTCAAATTGGACTTCATTTTTGGATTCATAATATCGAAATTATCCTAGGGTGATATTTTGGTATTTTTCTGAAAACTTTCAATTTTTGATGAATAGTGAAACCACTAAATGGTAGTTAAAAAACTGAATTTTTCATAAAACATAATTTTACTGCTTCAATGAGTGGAATTTCAAAAATCTGAGAGACACGGTTGATTTCAGTAAGTAAAATGTGGTTCAATGAGATGAAAATAATTTTTGGTGAAAAGTAAATTTTTTACTTTTATTTACCACGGTTAAAAGTAAATAGGGTAATTAAGGGTAAAAACGATATTAATATTACCCTAACACATGTCCTAATTCTATTGGATAAGAGTAATTCGACCAAAAACAAACTTAGGTATAACATATGACCATTTAGGCCCACATGGATTAGATTAGCACATTTATTATTAATTTATTTAAAGAAGGGTTAAAATAGTTAAAATCAAAGTTTAATAAGTAAATAATTTTTAATATAAGGTTATATATAAGATAAATTCGACTATAAATATTCATTAGAAAGATAAATAGATTTAATATATAATGGTATTTTATTTGTAATTTTTAGATATTATATAATTTAATTTATTTATGACACAAAGATGATGCAGTAATTATCTTATTAATGAGATATTGACATAATTGATGTTATAAATAACTAAATAAATATAATTTGAGAATTTTTAAGAATTACACTAATTTTATAGTTTAATATTACATGTTACTATTGATGTAATAAAAATTTTTCGAACTAATCATTCTGTTATGATTTTTACAAAAATCAATTACTAAATAGTATCAAAATTGACATAAAATAGTTTTTAATACAAATATTATATTATTAATTGTTATATTATTCCTAAAAATCTAAGGACTGGACAAATGACTTAGATAAGGATTTATATATTAATAATAAACAACTTGGGGTTCGTTTGGATTGTTATAGTAAGTTTATTAACCTTATAGTCTAAGAATATAAGAAGACACGGTAAAAGTAAAATTATTTAACTTAATGTTAAATCTAAATGATAAGTTCAAAATAGGAACCTAAACTTGTCTAATTTCTATTGGATGAGATTCCTTCGAACCATCTCCACTATTGCTTCGAAATAAATCAATTTGGAGCTATTTAAAACCTAATTTGTCTTATTAATAAAATAATATGTTTAGTTATTCCAATGGTTCCCCTCTCCTCCCTTATAAAAGGGCACCTCCTCCCTCTCTTCCTCACACCACTTTGAGCCTTAAAGCTCGGCCAAACCATGCCACTTTCTCCTCTCCACTTCCCCAGAGACATCCTAGAGGTCCTGGTCTTTTTCAAAGACCAATTTTAGTGCCCTAAAAGGTGGTCTCAAAGAAGAACTTCGAAGAAGAACTTCAAATAAGAGGTATGGTCAGTTACCGATTCTTTCATCTTTATTTCTTCTTCCACTTTTTATTCTTCAGTTTTTTCATTATGAAGTAATAACATAAGTATCACTCATATACTTATATTTTATTATATGTATTAAACAACCCTACTTCACCATCTATCCATCCTACGGAAAATGAAATCACCGCACGTGCGTACGTACGGAATACCGTCTCCACGCCGTGGTGTAGTCTATTTTCCACCACCACCTTAATTTGATGGTTATAATGGTGTAAATAATGACTATATATGATTATTGTAAAGTTATATTGATTATGAAATAGTATACATACACTCTAATACAATTCCATGATCATGGTAACGATATCATCGCTCGTGCGTACGTACGGAATACCATCTCCACGATGTGATGTGACTCGTTCTACAAGATCTTCATTTCATAATGATTATATAAATGAATTTAATGAATGAATATGATATATATTACACTAATAACATTTTGTAAATGAGTTATCTATAACCTAAAGAGAATAATAAGAATTTAGTCGACAAAAAACGCATAAGAACAAAAAGTAATAAACACCCGAATAACAAGTTGTAATGAAATATTACTAATAAAAAGCTAAGAATATGACCATATGTGATATCATAACAATGAGTATGATTATTTAATAAGTAAATAATATTATTTAAATCATTATACATGAGGTTCGGATACATTAAAAGCATATTAGACCTAAGGTAAGGTAAAATATCACAATTTTATTTTTATCCGAGATTCTTTATACTTTGGTTTTTACTGTGGTGTATTTTATCATCTACATCCATGTTTCCTCAATATGTAATATTTATTTCCTTATTAAATAGTTCATATCCAATTTTACCCTTCTTTGAGTTTTTAGTAAAAGATATGAAAGAAATCTTTTGTCGTTTTTCATATGAGGTACTTTTTGACTTTTCTGACAAAACTATGAGAAGAATGTTTTTTTAACATATACAGAATGAATGGATTTTTATAAAATTATTTCCAAGAAGCTTGATTTACAAGTTTTCTAGTTTATTTTTAATGAAATTCATTTAGTTTAGAATTTTACGACATGTTAAGAAAGGAAAAATGTTTTTGAAGCAGAAAGGATATTTTCCTCAAGAATGGAGTTCAAGTGTTTTATCAAAATTATTTTCCATCTTAGATATTAAAGGGTTATGTTTATATCCCTATTATTACATTGATTTAATTATGTTGTGATGGATTTATATTTTTATGAATTCCTTTATCTTATATGAATTGTTTTATGATGTCACGATGTTTAAGATTCCCATTTTTATTACATGGGTTATGTTATGATGTATGATTTATGATTTTGTGGAACACATAAGAATGGTATCATTATGAGATGGGTGGGAACTATATCTCCCTCCAATTCATTGGGTAAAGATTTTATATGTCATGAGATAGACATCGCTGGAACGGCAGGTTAAACCGGTTCAGTGAAACAGGACTGAAATGAGGAGTGAACTCAGTTCAGAAATGGACTATGTCCACTATGATAGTCTTGATAATGAGTCTTGACTAACATGAAATTATTATCAATGATTATGTGTGTATGCCACAAAGTTTCATGTTTTAAGTTATGATTATTGGGATTACATTTCACTACTATGATTTATCCCATGTTATGAAATTATTATCTCTTTTGCAGGTTAAGATTTCCAAAAGTTATGTGATTATGTATATGATGTGATTGATATTTCTTTTGTTTACCCTTATTGAGAATTTGAGCTCACCCTTTTGTATGTTTTATTTCCCCAGGTCAGGAAGAAGGTTATTAAGTATTATATGCCAAAAAGTGACTCTAGATATGATGAAATAAATGGGAGGCAAAGTAGATGCTTTATGAACCAGTTGTTTATGCTTTCCAGTTTCTAAAGACACTATACCTATATGGTCGTTTCATGGATTTGTTATATGTTGTATTAAGTGTGCTTCAATTTTTAAGTAATAACAATGTATGTAAAGTATGGGTGGTTATAGTTGGTATTAGAGGAAAGGTATAGTCAACCTTTGGAAACTAGGATGTGAAAGACTTAGTAAGAACCCTAAGGATAATTCTAAGCATAGAACACAATCATAGTGTTTTAGAAATGACCATGAATACCCTAGGATAAGACTTTAAGTGTGAAATTTTATTCTTGATTGTGTGGTTTTCCTATTATAATTATTGTTGATCACACTATTCTTCTTAGTTTTAGTTAATGCATGGAACCCGAAGGAACCGTGTTAATGCGGAATGCGACAGGAAATGAAATGATTGTCCCCCAGAGTAACCAAACGTTATGGGAGATGGAATGCAAAATCTTGTAGCCATGATCACACAACTTTCTCAAGCTATGAATCATACAGGACTTCCAAACTAGCAATGTAAGGAGCAACATTCTGTTGAATCTTTCATGAGGTAGCGTCCACCTTCATTGAGCAGGTCTACTGATCCATTAGTTGATGAACAGTGGATTAGTACTACTGAAAAGATATTTTCCATTCTTCAATGTTCTGAACATGACAAAGACATCCTAGCAGTGTATCGTTTGGAAGGAGATGCTGATCAATGGTGGAATATTATTAAGAATACGAGGCAAAGGGTTGAATTGATTCCATTTAATGGGATGAGTTCAAGAACATATTTTTCAATAAGTACTTCCCTCGTATTCTCCGAACAATGATTGAGAAAGAGTTTCTTGAACTGAAGAAAAAGGATGATGAATCTGTTGGTAGTTATGAAGAAAATTTTATAAGACATTCAAGGTACACTTCTGGTATTATTATCCAACCTGAGAGTAAGATCGATTGCTTCTTTAGTGGATTAAAACCAAGTCTTCGAAGGGCGTTAGCCATAAGGGACTTCAATAGCTACGAGGAAATCATTCGATGTTCTCTCAAAGTCGAGATGGAGATTGGAGTAACCCATCAGTAATATGGGTTTGATAAGAAGGGGAAAATGGAATTCAAAGGAAAATCTAAAGAGCACACTGAAAATAAGATGAGCTTTCCCTTATGCTCAAAGTGTGGAAAGAAACATGGAGGGAGTTGTCTTAAAGGGACAAGTAAATGTTTCAAATGTGGAAAGGAAGGTCATCGGGCATTTGAATGTCGTAATGATGGGAAGAAGTTGAATAATGATGAAAAAAAATTAAGGGATACACAGAATGACCCTAATACACTTCAATTATTCAAGTGCAAGGAGATGGGCCATTATGCCAATCAATTCCCTAATCCAAGGGTTGATGATAATGGTCGACGTCAACAAACTCTTAAGGCTAAGGACAAAGGAATGTCACATGCAATTTCTATCAACAATGTGGAGTATAATAACGATGTGGTGAAAGGTACACTTACCATCCACTCTAAAGTAGAAAATGTTTTATTTAATTCTAGATCCACCCACTCGTTTATTTCTGAAGAATTTTGTTAGGATATCACCGTATTACCTCAACAGTTAGATGTTGAGTTAGCTGTGACAACCCCTAATGGCACTACAGTCGCATCAAAAGTTTATAATTCTTCTCTGATTGATGTTTGCAGGAAATTTCATCCTAAAAATCTTGTGGTCCTTCCTATAGTAGAATTTTATGTGATTCGTGGCATGGATTGGATTTCTTTATATGGGGCTCATATCAATTACCAAAGAAAGGCAGTCAGATTTCATATTCCAGATCAATCTATGATCGTCTATCAATGCAAGGATGAACATAACCTCCCAGTGGAAATTTATTCCATCTTATGGGTCTTCATTCCACTAAATGAAGGTTATTTATCTCAAATGGTTGGTGAGAAACTCATGATTATGAATATGCCCATTGTACGGGAGTTTGATGATGTCTTTCTGGAGGAATTACCGGGTCTTCCACCAAATCGTGAAGTTGATTTTTCAATAGAACTCGTACCAGGTTATTTGCCTATTTCAAAGTCACCTTATAGAATGGACCCAATTGAGTTTCAAGAATTGAAGAAGCAACTCCAAGAAAATCTTGATAAGGGGTTCAAACTCCCTAGTGTGTCACCATGGGGAGCACCTGTTCTGTTTGTTAAGAAGAAAGATGGATCAATGAGACTCTGCATTGATTATCTAGAACTTAACGAGATCACTATCAAGAACAAATATCCTCTCCTGCACATTGATGACCTATTTGACCAACTACGCGGAGCTCAATACTTTTCCAAGATTTATCTTCATTCAGGGTATCATCAATTATGGGTTAAAAGGGAGGATATACCAAAGACGGCTTTCCGTAAAAGGTATGGACACTATGAATTTATAGTAATGCCATTTGGTCTTACTAATGCTCCTGCTATCTTCATGGATCTAAAGAATAGAGTCTTTAGAGACTATCTTGATTTGTTTGTGGTAGTCTTTATATATGATATTATTATCTATTCAAAGAGTAAGGAAGAACATGAAGATCACTTGAGAATTATATTGAAGACCTTGAGAAAGGAGAAGCTTTATGCCAAATTTACCAAGTGAGCATTTTGGCTTCAAAAAGTATCATTTTTGGGTCACATAATCTCAAAAGAGGGGATATCTGTGGATCCAGCAAAAATAGAGGATATCGAAAGATGATTGAGACCAACAAAAGTAACTGAGATCCGAAGTTTTCTTGGATTGGCTGGATATTATCGATGTTTTGTGAATGATTTTTCACGATTATCTAATCCACTCACCAAGTTGACACGGAAAGGAGTTAAGTTTGTTTGGACGGAGGAATATGAAGAGAATTTCATGGAGTTGAAAAGAAGGTTATCCATTGCACCTGTACTCACACTTCCTTGTAGTGGAGAATGGTTCGTGATCTACAGTGATGAATCCAAGAAGGGACGAGGATGTGTTGTCATGCAAAATTATATGGTGATAGATTATGCCTCACGACAGCTGAAAATACATGAGAAAAATTACCCAACTCATGATTTGGAGTTAGCTTCGGTAATCTTTGCATTAAAGATTTGGAGGCATTATCTTTATGGAGAAAGGTGTTACATTTATACTGATCATAAAAGTTCAAAGTATACTTTCACAAAAATGGAGCTGAATATGTGCCAAAGTAGATGGTTGTAGCTGATTATGGATTATGACTTCTCAATCCATTACCACCCTGGGAAAGCAAACAAGGTTGAAGATGCATTAAGTCGACAAGACCACGCCAGTTTATCCATGATGAGGATCACAGAAGAACCAATATTTATGGATTTACAAAGGATGGATCTTGGAATTATAATGGAAGTGGGAAAATCGTATCTTTCTCAAATTAATGTTCAACCATCTATACATGTGAATATTAAAGAGGCATAGAAAGAAGATGTTGAGTTACAAAAGAAGGTGAGAAATGTTCCTGAATTCAACCTTGATTGTGATGGGATAATAATGTTCAGAAATCAGGTTTGTGTTCCTCCTAACCCCGAATTAAAGAAGGAGCTACTGGATGAGGCTCATAGTTCTTCATTATCTATTCATCCTGGAAGCACGAAGATGTATTGGGACCTGAAAGAGTACTTCTGGTAGGATGGCATGAAAAGAGATGTTGCTGAATATGTCTCTCGATGCTTGGTTTGTCAGCAAGTTAAAGCTGATAGACAGAAGTCTAAGGGTATGTTACAACCATTACCCATACCTGAATAGAAATTGGAAAACATCATTGTGGACTTTGTCCCCGGACTTCCTAAAACATCCAAAGGCAATGATACTATCTGGTTCATAGTTGATTGTCTTACAAAGTCTACACACTTCATCGCTATAAGAGAGGATTTCTCTCTGGATCGGCTTGCCAGGATATATGTAAAGGAAGTGGTAAGATTTCATGGAGTACCACTTTCTAATATATCCAACCGGGATCTAAGATTTACCTCAAAGTTCTGGAAAAGTCTTTAGCATACTCTGGATATAGAGTTGAGTTTCATCACTGCTTATCATCCTAAGACAGACGGTCAGTCTGAGAGAACAATTCAAACTCTAGAAGATATGTTGATAGCTTTCTATATGTATTTCCAAGGAGGTTGGGATCAACACATACCTTTGGTGGAATTTTATTATAATAATAGTTTTCACTCTAGTATTCAGATGGCTCCTTATTAAGCTCTCTATGGAAAGAAATGCAGGACTCCAACTTGCTAGGATGAAGTTGGGGAATTAAAGCTATTAGGACATGATTTCATTGATGAAATGGCAGAAAAGGTCAGATCTATTCAACAACACATAAGAGCAGCTCAGAGTCGACAGAAAAGTTATGCCGACAATCGAAGAAAAGACCTATAGTTTGAAGTGGGTGATAAAGTGTTCTTACGAATATCTCCCTGGAAGAGGGTCATGAGATTTGGAAAGAAGGGGAAGTTGAGCCCTAGATATACCGGTTCTTTCGAAATACTAGATCGTGTTGGGAAGGTAGCTTACCGATTGGCGCTTCCACAAAATCTCTCTCAAGTTCCCGATGTGTTCCATGTATCTCTCCTGAGAAATTACATACCTGATCCTTCACATGTACTCAACTCAGAAGTTGTACCGCTGGAGCAGGATCTTTCTTATGAAGAACAGCCGAGAGAGATTCTGGATAATAGAGAAAATGTCCTACGAAACAAGAACACTCGATTGGTGATAGTTTTATGGAGGAACCACCAATTAGAAGAAGCTACATGGGAGCTTGAGGATATGATGAGGGAGAGGTATCCTCATCGGTTTGTTACAAAGTGACGAATTTCGAGGGAGAAATTCATTTTAAGGGGGGTAGAATGTAACACCCGAGACTTTTATGTTATATAAATCATCAAAGGAATCTTTTTTCTACATACAAAACTTTCTTGGCTTGCTTTACATGAAATCGCGACCTTCCTCGATAGCTTTCGTCGTACGCAATACCGAGTTTCACTAAACAATGATATGCTATTAATATATTATTAAAACTAGCCATTATGAATAGTAATAACCACTTTTTGAAATTTTATAAATTT
Source organism: Viscum album (assembly GCA_963277665.1). Classification (NCBI taxonomy): domain Eukaryota; kingdom Viridiplantae; phylum Streptophyta; class Magnoliopsida; order Santalales; family Viscaceae; genus Viscum; species Viscum album. The sequence continues at coordinate 19,178,927 of OY728120.1, read as the reverse complement.
TAATTTTCAATATGGACTTCATTTTTTTATTCGTAATATCAAAATTATCCTAGGGTGAAATTTTGGTATTTTTCTGAAAAATTTCAATTTTTGATGAATAGTGAAACCACTAAGTGGTGGTTTAAAAAACTGAATTTTTTATAAAACATAATTTAACTACTTCTGTGAGTGGAATTTTAAAAATCCAAGAGACACGGTTGATGTTAGTTGTAACACCCCAAGCTTCCACGATACGCTTCTCATTCAATAATGCAATAGCTTGCATTGTACGCAACTTCGAGTTCTAAAACACCGCGACTAATCAAAGTAGCCGTTATTAATAGTAATAACCACTTTTTAAAATTATAGAAATTTTATATTTCAAAATGGACTTCATTTTTGGATTCGGAATATCGAAATTAGCCTATGTTGAATTTTTGGTATTTTTCTGAGAACTTCTAATTTTTTATGAATAGTGAAAAATACTTTAAAACAACTTTTTTAATCAAAATAATTTATTGTGATAAATTATACTATTTAGTGGTTTTAAGGTATAATTAGAATATATTATTACCATTTTATCCAATGGTGGTCATTAGAATTAATTTAACATTGAAATTGGACATAAACAATTGCCAATCTTTTGATATAAATTGTTTCTTAAAAACACGCTATTTGTCGTAACAGCGGGAATTAATTATAAAATTAATTAATGCAACTTATATGTTTGGAATTTTGTAAAATAGACATCATTTTTGAATTCGGAATATCAATTATAGCTTAGGGTAAAATTTTGGCCTTGTTCTGAAAAACTTCAATTTTTGATGAATAGTGAAACCACTAAGTGGTAGTTAAATAAATGATTTTTCGTTTAAATGAAATATTACCACTTATGTGATTTTATTTTCAAAAATCCGACATACATGGTTGTCATTAAGAAGTAAAATGTGGTTCAATGAGATTGAAATAATTTTTTGGTGAATAGTAACTTTTAAGTTCTTAATCGCGATTAGAGGTAATTAGTGTCGTTTAAGGTACAAATAATGTTTTTATAATATGAGATGAGCATGACACTTATCCTACTCCTATTGGATGAGTCATGGCCGACCAAGACAACCCATGGGTCAACTTGGGGACCCCATGGAGCCACTTTAGTTGGAAAATGACATTAATATATATTTATTTAATGTTAAAATTAAATTGACACAAACATGAGTTATTTTACTAAAACAGTTTTTAAGTGGGGTTACACAAGTCCAAATTTTGACTATAAATATTCATTAGAAAGCTAAAAAGATTTCCTACATCATAGTATTTTTTTTATAATTTTTAGACATTAAAGAAATTAAATTATTTATGACATCATTATGATGCAGCGATGACCTCATTATTTAACGATTTAAATAAAATGAGAAGATAATGAAAAATCCAAGGCATACACTTGTCCAAAGCCTATTGGATGAGGATATTTAGAAACCTTATCACCTTATCCTCGAATTATATAAGTGTGGGATCTTTAGAATCTGAAAAGCATTGTGAAATAATGTAACATTTCAATCTTTCCAAAAGTGCCCCTCCTCTCCACTTATAAAAGGCCCCCACCTCTCCCACATCATTTACACTTTCAAGCCATTTGGCTCGGCCAACATCTGCCCAAATACTCTCCCAACTTCCCCCTCTTACTCCTAGAAGCCTTACTTTGGGCATAACTCTTCCCAAGGAAGCTTTTGGCTCAAATCAAAAAGAGTTACCCGATTTTGAGGTAATGTCTTCTCTAATGTTGTTTTGTTTTATTTTTCTTCTCCAACCCCCTAAACTCTTTTTATTAATTTCTTTTGTAACAACACCAGTATCCTAAATATAATAGGATGATGTTATAAGAAGTATTCGAGCTACACTTACACACACCTACATCTAATGGTTAAAGAACATATGGTTTCTGTGGATGCCGAATTTCTGCCTCACGAAACGATGATTGTTCAACACTCATATAACACCTTCAAAGGTTGCCATTAAGATGTCAATATTTTTATATATGATATATAATATGTTTATGTTTTACTTATTCTTCTGTATTTCTCATTTATGGCATTATTTATGATTTCCATTATGGGTAAAACGCGATAATTTCATTTTAGGAAGTGCGGACTACCGCCCCCTCAAAGTGATTTGAATCGTTAATGCCATATGTGGGATGTATAAAGGATGGAGTAAATGGTATTATACACTATATTATACTGGAATTATATTATACATTTATATCATTATGATTTAGTTCCATTAAATATGAAATTGAAATGAAAGTAGCGTTCATGCGTACGTACGGCTTACCGTCTCCATGAACGGTGCATTTCATTTCTTACCTCTAAATGGTACGTAATATTATAAATGAATATATATACTGGATATATAAGATATATATGACATCTAAATCATGAATATAATTCTGGATGTAATGGATATTCTACCACATGAACAACTTGTAATTATAAGAAGTTTATTGTTGACTCAAGTTACCAAAGATCGACAAAACGACCGTTATTAACTTAAATAATTACATAATGTTCATAACATTGTAATAAGTGATATAAAAAGGATAATGAAATTAAAAATGGTTCTTAATAAGGTAGATATTAACTCTAGTTTATTATTCAGGAGGTTAAAGAACGGTTGAGTCAAGTCGGACACAAGGTAAGGGAACTTCTTAACCCAACTTCCATTCTTTGGGTTAATCTCCTACTTTCAAATTATGTCATGATATTATTATGTCTTATTTTTTATTTTTACTTTCTTTATGTGTACCTATAGTGAATACACATAATAGATATATTTTATTTTAAAAATGATCTTTTTAAGGACTTTGTCTCAATCTCCTTTCATTGAGGCATGTTTGGCTTTATACACAACTTTCTTTTATACGGTGTATAAACCCCTTTGACTTTCATGTTTATTCAAAAGGAATCATTTTTATACGAAGCGTTTTACTAAACGACAAAAAGGGAATGTTTTTCTTTCCGTACTTATGCGGAGACAACGACTTCTCCGCCGCCGTGACCATTATTTGAGTTTCGGCTTCCTCTACAAGCCACCATTTTTTTAATGAAAAATAAATACAAAGTTTTAACTTTCTTTTATTTTGGTATTGAAAATGGTTTTGAAAGCATTTTTATTATATCAATGTGTTGTATTGATATCTTGTGATTGAAATGTGGAAATGTTATGTTTCCTTTATGCATGTTTTATGTGATACGATTATGTTATGGTTTATGATATGTTTAAACCTATTCATATGAAGAATGCATTGGACTTAATAAGTGATGGGTGGAGCCCGCTATAGCTCCTCGATGCATCGGCAGGTCTCATGAGACAAACTAGTGTCTTGGCACGAGGCCTTGACAAAATCTTATTTGTGGTCTTGGCACGAGGCCTTGACTACGTGGTTATGATAGTCTGGCATTATGCATTCCATCATTATGAAAGTGGTTATTGATATTGCATGTGATTATTCGACCAGTAGAATATCAATGTGAAGAATTAAATGGCATTATCTCATTTTACTTTTTCCATATTATGTTGAAGTTCATGTTTAAAAGGCTTTTGTTTTAGTTATACATTGCCTTAAATGTTAATGTTTATTATGAAAGCTTCCGCTCTATTTTTAACCTTACTGAGCATCTGAGCTCACCCCTTTCAATGTTTTAATATTTTTCCAGGATGTGAAGAAGTATTTTATGAATGACCTACAGGGGTAGTCAGAAAGGGATATGATTGTGGACTATGAAGGCCATGTTATTGTAGTTTGTTTACTTTTTGATGTAAGGAAAGACTTATGAATGTATCTAGTGTTTCCAAGGCTACCAAACTAATCGGTCTTTCAAGACTTGATCTTTTGTGATCATGCCAATGTTACGAACTAATGCACCGACTCTGGGTAGCTGGGGTCGGGGCGTTACATTAGTAAGTAAAGTGTGGTTCAATGAGATAAAATAATTTTTGGTGAATAGTAACTTTTTACTTTTATTTACCACAGTTAAAATTAAATAGGGTAATTAAGGGTAAAAATGATATTATTATTACCCTAAAACATGTCCTAATTCTATTAGATAAGTTTAATTCAACCAAAATCAATCTTAGGAATAAAATATGACCATTTAGGCCCACGTGGATTAGATTAAGACATTTATTATTAATTTATTTAAAGAAGGGTTAAAATAGTTAAAATCAAAGTTTAATAAGTCAATAATTTTTAATATAAAGTTATATATAAGATAAATTCGACTATAAATATTAATTACAAATCTAAAACGATTTCATACAGAATGGTAATTTATTTGTAATTTTTAGACATTATATAATTTAATTTATTTATGACCCAAAGATGATGCAGTAATTATCTTATTAATGAAATATTGACATAATTGATGTTATAAATACACAAATAAATGTAATTTTAGACTTTTTATGAATTAAAATAATTTTATAGGTTAATATGACATGTTATTATTGATTTAATTAACTTTTTTTGAACTAATAATTCTGTTATGATTTTCACAAAAATCAATTACTAAATAGTGTCAGAATTGACATAAAATATTTTTTAAAACAAATATTATATTATTAATTTTTATTTTATTCCTAAAAATCAATGGATCGTCCAAATGACTTATATAAGTATATATATATTAATTATATAAAACTTGGGGTTCGTTTGGATTGTAATAGTAAGTTTATTAACCTTATAGTGTAAGAACACAAGAAGACACGGTAAAAGTAAAATTATTTAACTTAATGTTAAATCTAAATGATAAGTTCAAAATACGAACCTAAACTTGTCTAAATTCAATTGTATGAGAGTATTTTGACCCGTCCCCACCTTAGCTTCTAAATAAAAAATTTTAAGCTATTTAAAAATGAATTTGTATTTATAATAAAATAATATTTTTAGTTATTCCAAAGGTGCCCCTCTCCACCCTTATAAAAGGGCTCCTCCTCCCTCTCTTCCTCACACCACATTGAGCCTTCAAGATCGGCCAACCACTGCCAAATTCTCCTCTCCACTTCCCTAGAGACATCCTACCGGTCCTGGTCTTCTTCAAAGACCAATTTTAGTGCCCTAAAAGGAGGTCTCAAAGAAGCACTTCAAAGAAGAGGTAATGCCTGTTACCAATTCTTTCATCTTTATTTCTTCTTCCACTTCTTCTTATTTAGTTGTTTCATTATGAATTAATAACATAAGTATGACTAATATACTGATATGTTATTATAAGTATGAAACAACCCTATTTCACCATCTATACATCCTACGGAAAATGAAATCACCGCGCGTGCGTACGTACGGAATACCGTCTCCACGCCGTCATGTAATCTATTTCCACCACCACCTTACTTGGATTGGTATAATGGTGTAAATAATTACTATATATGATTATTGTAAAGTGATATTGATTCGTAAATAGTATACATACACTCCAATACAATTCCATGATTATGGGAATGATATCATCGCTCGTGCGTACGTACAGAATACCGTCTCCACAATGTGATGTGACTCATTCTACATGATCTTCATTGCATAATGATTATATAAATGCATTTAATGAATTAATATGATATATATTATACTAATAACATTCTGGGAATGAGTATCTATAACCTAAAGATAAGAATAAGAATTTATTCAACAAAACACGCATAAGAACAAAAAGTAATAAACACCCGAATAACAAGTTGTAATGAAATATTACTAATAAAAAAATAATAATATGACCATATGTGATATCATAACAATGATTATGATTATGGAATAAGTCAATAACATTATTTAAATCATTATACAGGAGGTTCGGATACATACAAAGCATATCGGAACTAAGGTAAGGGAAAATATCACAATCTCATTTTTATCCAAGATTGTTTACACTTTGGTTTTTACTGGGGTGTATTTTATCATCCAAATCCATGATTCCTTAATATGAAATATTTATTTCTTTCTACAATTTTTTATATCCAATTTTACCCTTCGTTGAGTTTTTAGTAAAAGATATGAAAGGAATCTTTTGTCGTTTTTCATACGAGGTACTTTTTGACTTTTCCGACAAAAGTATGAGAAGAATGTTTTTTTAACTTATACGGAATGAATGGATTTTTAAAACATTATTTCCAAGAAGATTGATTTAGAAGTTTTCAATTTTATTTTTAATCAACTTCTTTTAGTTTATAATTTTACGACATGATAAGAAAGGAAAAGTGATTTTGAAGCAGAAAGGATATTTTCCTCAATAATGGAGTTCAACTGTTTTATCAAAATTATTTTCCATCTAAGATAATAAAGGGTTCTATTTATATCCCTATTATTACATTGATTTGATTTTTTTTAAGGAATTATATTTTTATGAATTTCTTTTATCTTATATGAATTGTTTTATGATGTCCCGATGTTTAAGATTCCCATTTTTATTACATGGGTTATGTAATGATGTATGATTTATGATTTTGTGGCACACATAAGAATGGTATCATTATGAGATGGGTGGGACCTATATCTCCCTAAAATTCATTGGGTAAAGATTTTATATCTCATGAGATAGAAATGGCTGGAATGGCAGGTTAAACCGGTTCAGTGAAACAGGACTGAAACGAGGAGTGCACTCGGTTCAGAAATGGACTTTGTCCACTAAGATAGTCTTGGAAATGAGTCTTGACTAACAAGAAATGATTCTCAATGATTATGTGTGTATGCCACAAAGTTTCATGTTTTAAGTTATGATTATTGGGATTACATTTCACTACTATGATTTGTCCCATGTTATGAAATTATGAACTCTTTTGCAGGTTATGATTTCCAAAAGTTATGTGCTTATGTATATGATGTGATCGATATTTCTTTTGTTTACCCTTACTGAGCATTTGAGCTCACCCTTTTGTATGTTTTATTTCCCAAGGTCAGGAATAAGGTTATTAAGTAGAATATGCCAAAAGGGGTATCTAGATATAATGAAATTAATGGGAGGCAAAGTAGATGATTTATGAACCAGTTGTTTATGCTTTCCAGTTTCTAAAGACACTAAACCTATACGGTCCTTTCATGGTTTTGTTATATGTTGTAATAAGTGTGCTTCAATTTTTAAGTAATAACAATGTATGTAAAGTATGGGTCATTATATGTGTCCTTATTTTCCACACCCAAAGCATCTTCCATTTCCTTTGAAACAATCTCCCCGATGCCTCTTCCGACATAATTTACATGAGGGAAATTGAACTTCCTTTCATCTATGGTCATCATGAAACTCCATCTTTCTCTTATTATCTGAGTCGGGAAACTTACCAATGATGAGATTATTTATCATATTATGAGATTGTTGATTTGGCATAATGACGATTTTTGGACTTCCAAATCCCATTTCATTTGGTTTCTCATGAAGAATATCATTCCATTGTCTGTCATATCCTCCATTATCGTGAATCTTCCTGTTTCCAGCCGTTTTCTAAAACCCAAAAAGAATAGTGTGAGAGGAAAAAATCATGCTAGGGAAAACAACATAGTAAAGGGGGAGTACCCACAATATCTAACATCATAGGTTAAATTCTAATATCATTACCATAGTTCTAGGACTATATCCTATATGTATACTTATCCTTAGGGACATCCATAGACATACCCTAGAAATATCTCTAGGGATCTCACTAACATTTTCGAATCGTAGTTTCCAAACGTTGACTAAACCTTTCCTTTGATACCAACTGTAGAGACCCGAAACATGACATACATGGACATTACATTACTTTTGTAGAATACTTAATGCATAACAAAAATAGACACACATGGATCGTAATATTTTAGTGTCTTTGGAAACATGGAATATAAACTTCTTATCATGTTGAAAGATCTTCAACAACTCCCATAAAGATATTCCCCTTTTTGTTTCCATACCTAAAACCTTTCTTTATTTCCTGGGGAAAAAACATAAAAAGGGTGAGCTCAAATGTTCAGTAAGGGAAAAGATAGAGAAAATAAAACAATCCATAAACATTTGCAACAAAAATCATGAACATGAAATTTAAACATCAAAATCTTGAGAAAAGACATATATAATGGAAGTACGTAATTAATATATCATAATGGAACATAAACCATGATAAAATATAATGGGAATAAAAAATTTAATTGTGGAAACCATTCAGAAAATGTTATGATTTCCATAGTAGCCAAGGCATTGCTGCCAAGACCATCATAGTGGACAAAGTCCCTTTCTGAATCGAGTTCACTCCTCGTTTCAGTCCTATAACACTGAACCGGATTAACTTACCGTTCCATCCATGTCTATCTCATGAGATATAAATCTTTACCCAATGCATTGGTGGGAGATATAGGTCCCACCCATCTCATAATGAAATCATTCCTTCGTGTGCCACAAAATCATAAATCAGACATCATAGCATAACCCATGTAATATAATGGGATTCTTTAACATCATGCCAACATAACATAATACATATAAAAAAGGGATATCATTTCGTCATAATAAGAATCAAACCATGTATATAATGGAGACATTATACTTGAAACATAAACATATTAAATAATTTCATTTTTAGATGGAAAATTGTTTTGATAAAACACTTGAAATGAATTCTTGAGGAAAATATCCTTTATTCTCCAAAATCATTTTATTATCACAAAATTCCATGAAATATTAAAATAAAATGGTTTTGTTGAAAATAATCATGAAATCCTATAGATGAAGCTTCATGAAAATGAGGCGTTATGAAACTGTAAAAATCCGTTCACGCTTTATAAGTTAAAAATAACATTATCCTCGAACTTTTGTCAGAAAAGTCTAAAATTACCTCGTAAATGAAAGATTCCATACACACCATGTAGTAAAAGTCAAGAATGTGTAAAATGGACATTAAAAATACATGAAACCATTTTTATAAAACATGCACATGAATTATAAACATAACCCTAGTAAATACTTACGAATAAGCAATCTTGGATAAGAATGAGATTGGAATAACTATCCCTTACCTTAGGTCTGATATGCTTTGTATGGGTCCAAACATCCTGTATAATGATTTATATAATGTCATTGACTTATTACATAATCATATTTATTGTTATGATATCATATATGTTTCAATTATGACGTTATATTACCCGTTATTTTGTGAATTCCATGTTAAAGCAGCGTTTTGGGTAAAATCATTTCATTTATCATATGTGTTTTGACTTGAAATTCTTGATATTATTACTTATATCTTGATTTACATAATTCTAGAATGTAAAACATGATTTATATATAATATATATTTATCATATACATATATATTATAGATCTATAAAAGGAATGAAATACACCGTTCATAGAGACGGTAGGCCGTACGTACGCATGAATGATGTTTTCGTTTCATTATTGAATTGAATGAAACTAAATATATGACATAAATATATATATATATATATATAAAGAAATAAAGTATGATTATTATTTCATATATTTCATTATTATTAATTATATAAATTTTATAATCATTCATGTATGGTTAACATGGAGAATAAATCTCATCGCGTCGTGGAGAAGGTAATTCGTACATACGCACGAGCGATGATATCGTTCCCATAATTATAGAATAGAATTGTAGTGAATGATATAATATATCAGAATCAGTATGATGTTATAAAAACCATATACAGTTATTATTTACACCATTATACCCATCCATGTAAGGTGTTGTCGGAAAAAAAGATTACACCATGGTGTGGAGACGGTATTCCGTTCGTATGCACGCGCAGTGATTTTGTTTTCTGTAGGATGGATTGAAGGTGAAATAGGGTTGTTTCAAATTTATAATAACATATAATTATATAAGGGATAATTATGTTATTACTTCATAATGAAACAACTAAATAAGATGGAGTAGAAGAAGAATGGAACTTGATGAAAACGGTAGAAGGTATTACCACTTTCTCGAAGTTCCTCCTTTAAACTTTCTCTTAGGGCACTAAAATTGTCCTTTGAAGAAGACCATGTCCTCTAGGATGTTTCTAGGGAAGTGTATAAGAGAATTTTTCAGGGTTTTGTGGAGCTTGAAAGCTCAAAGTGGTGTGAGGATGAGAGGGAGGAGGTGCCCTTTTATAAGGGAGGAGAGGGGCACCTTTGGAAATATAAGAAATATTAGTTTATATTAAATCCCAAACCCAAATAAAAACTTCAAAAATGACTCATATCCGAATATTAGATGAGATAGGGTTATAATCGCATCAACCAATAAAATTTATACATGCAAGTAATTTATTTTAAACTTTATCAACTTGATTTATCCTTATTTATCAATTTAATTTTATTTGTGGTAATAATATTATAAATTTTAAATTATTATAAATAATTACATATGTGTTGTTAATTTTCCGTAATTTGAACCTTTATGATATTATAGACCATATAAATTTAAATTTTTAATTTTTAATTGTTTCTGTGATTTTTAAACAATTTTATAATATGTTATTTTTATAAAATAACAATGTTGTCAATTTTGACACTATTCATTTAATTGAATTTAAATAAACAATATACAGAAGATATGTTCGAACTAAAATATTAAATAGATTAATAACATGTCATATTTATCATGAAAATTATTGTGTCACATTAAATATTTCATATAATATTTATTTTAATATTTTTAAAACCATTTATTTGACATTCCTCTTTATAAAATAATTTCAACATCACTATTATGTCACCTTTAATGATAATTATTTAATCCCTAAAATATCTAAATAAATTATATGATGTAGATAAGTTTGTTAGCCTTTTGGTGACTATTCATGTTTGATGATTCATTAACTTTATCACTAAATTAAATTTATTATACTTATAAGATTTAAGAAAGTGACATGTTGTCTCTTTCTTTGGTTTTAATAATAATTAAATTATTTTCATGGAACAAAGTCCATTAAATGAATCCAATAGGACCCTTAGGTGATATGGGTCGATTTTTAGTCATCCAATAGGATTTTGGCAGGTGTTAGGGTAATTTTATAATCTTATATTTACGCTTAATTACCCGTTTTACCTTTAACTATGGTAAATAAAATTTACCATAGTTACTCTTCATAATGCCCAAAAATAAAAAGTAGCCTATTAACATAATTTGGACCCACTTATTCCAAATATGGATTCCATTTTACAAAATTTGAAACACATAAGATACAGTAATTAATTTAAAATTTATCACGTTGTTAAGAAAACGAGTTTTTGAAGTTAAAACATTCCCCAAGATTGATATATTTTTGCCTATGAATTCAATGTGAAATTAATTCTAATGACATTCATTATATTAAATGGTAAAAATATATTTTATTTATACTTTAAAACCATTAAATATTATAATTTAACTATATAAATTATTACGATGAAAAAAGTTGTTTTTAATTAAAATATAGCGTGTTTTTACTGTTCAATAAAATATGAAAGTTATCAGAAAAATATCAAAACATTATCCAATGTAAAGTTTTATATCCTGATTCAAAATTATATATTAATTTTTTAATATTTAACTTATAAACATGTCAAAACTAGATTTAATTTGGGTGCGCCATCAAAAGACGGCAAAACTGTATTTTTTTAAAAATACTTATTTTACACGAAAAATTTATTTTTTTCTCATACCATGATCTAGAAAATGTATAAGATGAATAATAATGTAATAAAATTAAAAATCAAGTTATTACTATTCATAACGGCTAGTTCGTGATAATATTATAACCATATATCATTGTTTAGTGAAACTCGGTATTGCGTACAACACACACTATTGAGGGAGGTCATGATTGTGTGTAATGCAAGACAAGTTAGGGTTGTGTGTTGTGCAATACTCCTTTGTTTTTTGGTATAATAGAATCCAACCATATTTCATTTATTCATTTAATATATATATATATATATGTACACTCAATGTGGCATAGAATAACTACTATCAAAAAAATTTGAAATTGTGTGTAACACGATACAAGATTACTGTTGCGTATACTGTAAGCTAATATGGTGTTGTGTATAGCAGAAGATAATATTGTTGTAGCCTAAAATAGAAGATGTGAAATAAATTAAAAATAATATATCTTATAAATTCTCAGGTTGTTACAAATGAAAATGTCTCTATACCTACGTACGTACTGCTTACCGTCTCCACGTCATGGTATAGATTATTATTCAAACACGTCATTTTTTGGATGGGTATAATATTGAGTATAACTGATGTAAATAATAAATATAACATGTTAATGATTTTTTATATATGTTATAACATTAAATAACATACGATTTCAACGTCAATATAATGATAGTGTCGCTCGGGCGTACGTACAGATTTCCGTCTCCACGATGTGATGAGATTGATTTCCACATTCACCATTCAACAATGATTATAAAAAAATATATTATTAATAATTTTGTAATATATTAAATAATAATGCTACTGGGGATATATATATATATAATTACATATATCTTATTATCTTACTTCCATTCAATACGATATGCAAACAGATAAAACGTTTATGCATTCGTACGGCCTACTGTCTCCATAAATGGTGCCCTCCATTTCATATATTTATTTGTTATAAATATTTTTATTCTAAATGCATATGATATATATATCCAGTTTTATATTCTTGATGTATTTAAATCATGATCTAAATAATAAAATCAAGAATAACAAGTCAAAACACGTATGATAAAGAAAGTGATTATTACACGAAGTGTTAATTTAACATTGAAATTTTACATAAATGGGTATTATAAATTCATAAATTAATCATGTATAATATAATAAATATAAATACTGTTCTTTTATAATTTAATAACATTCTATGGTCATTATATAAGAGGTTAAACATACCCTCAACCAAAGGAAAGTGCAAAGTAAGGGTTAATTCCTTAATCTCATTATTATCTGAGGTTGTTTCTGTGTAATATTTTTATGGGACATATTTATTATCAATTTACATGTTTCATAAAAGAGTTTTCAAAATGATTTTTAAGGGACTATTTAACTAAAAAATCATTTTAAATGTTATAAAGATATATTTTTCTAAACCTTTCTCATTAATATCCACCTTTTAAATATGATTTTAATGATTTATTTAAATGGACATGAATGTTTTAAAATGTTATTTCCTTTCATAAGTTTCAAAGCTATATGGGACACTTTGATTGAAAAATATGTTTTAATTGAATTCCTTTATAAATTGTGTGACTTTTAAAATTATTTCATTAAAATGTTTTATTTCTCTCAAAGGTATTTGCTGATTATTTTCAACTATGTCAACATCCTTTACTAGATATTATGCTTGATCGATGATGATTTATTATGATAAAAATCAATCATATCGTATTGATGGTTTTGTAATATGATTGACTGTGAATGTGTTATTTTTATACCAATCGTGGTTTATGGATAAATTATTGACATTTTGTATGGTAGTTTTATTGTGAATGATTATGTTATGATTAATCCTTTTCATATGAGGAATTCATTGGACAATGTAAGTGATGGGTTGATCCCGCTATTTCTCCTCGATGCATCGGTATGCATCATGAGACAAACTAGTGTCCTAGCATAAGGTCTTGACAAACTCCTATTTTTAGTCTTGGTACAAGGCCTTGACTATGTGGTTATTATGTATCGCATTAGGTATTCCATTATTATGAAATTAGCTATTGATATTACGTGTGATTATTCGATTAGTAGAATATCCCTATGAATAAGTAAATGGAATTATTTGATTTATCTTTTCTATATTATGCTGAATTTTTATTTTAAATTTCTTTTATTAGTTTTATACAATGCCTTAAATGTTTATTCTTATTTGTGAATGTTTCCACTATACATTTATCCTTACTAAGCATTTGAGTTCATCCCATTATTATGTTTAATTTTCCCAGAATTCCATGAAGTGTTTTATGGCTGATAAATAGTTTAATATAGGGGATTAATGGCATTATCAAAGGATAATTTATTGTTTTTTTGTTTTATAATGTGTAATGTAGCATTAATGTATGTAATCTATTTTCCAAAACTGCAAAACTGAAAGGTCTTTTGGGACTGAATTCCATGTAATCTTTCCAAAGTATTAAAATAATGCACTAAATATGGGATTCTAGGGTTAGGGTATTACAATGACCCTTCCTCCCACACTGAAGTCATTGGACATAGGGTCTACTTGAACATTCAAGAAATGTCACACTTCCCTTACTAGCTTAATCTAAGGTACACAGTCCTGCCACCACCCTTCACTCTATATATCCAATTGATGTGGAATCTTATGTAACATTTAAAGGAATTAGAAAACCAACAATCAACATCCTTCTAGGTATAGTCTTCTTGAGAAAGGATTTCATTAATATATAAGAAAAGGTGGTCAAGTTATTCATTATCTCTTATATTTGAAGAATCTCTTTAAATCCCATCATAAAATATCATGTATTTGATTCATCATCTTTTCCCATATAGGGAAATACACAAATAAGTTTCAAAGTGGAATTAAAATAATCTATCACTGAGATCGATCCTTTCAAGAGTTTAATGAACTCTTTCATCTTCACCCATCACAAGTTATCTCACTTAGAAAATATCATTAAAACCTATATTGGTGAGTCCCACATATTTTTATCCCTGAGAAAAATTTACCAATTTTGACATGATTCCCATTACAACATTAGGATATCTATTTGTACACGATGTTACTCAAGATTATAATACCTTCACATATGATGTGGAGATGATTGATCCATTACTTAACCTCCTATAGTGATACAAAACCCGAAATCATCAGAGGGTGGTGAAATTGGATTTCAATACATACATTGGGTGTCATAGGATCCTTCCATAGAGGTTCTTAACTAGAGAATTAAATAATATGTTTTTGACTCTCCAAGGACCGAGGGTGTACAAGGGGTTGAGCTGGCAATGCTTGCTTTCCCACCTAGAGAACAGACTCATATTAACTAACTCAGTCGGTTGGAGGTGGTCTTCTTAGTGTAATGGTCTAAAAAAATTGGAGAATAATAATATTACATTATTTCCATAAGGAATGGTCCCAAGGTACCAACTACACCAAAAATATTAGTTCAAATAATCCCTATCCCCCTTGCATTCCTTTTTCAAAACATGTTTTTTATTATTATTCAGATTAAAATTTGTTTTTATGAAATTTCACAAATTTATAAAATCATATAAAATGTAAAAAATTCATTCTTTGGATATATCATAAAATAATATATCTACCACTTTTATATCATGGAATCTTTCAATCAAGGGAATAAATTACTAACCCATATTAACCATCTCATTATTAATGAATATATAAGAAACCATAATTTATTCCTTCTTAATTTTTTACTTATGGAATATTTTCAACCACTTTGAACAGTGATACAATAAAACAATAGATGAAATAATGCATCATGGAATGATATTATAACATTTATTAAGTATCTGTGAATAGTAAAATTTTGGTGACCTGAAGATATTGAAAAAACTAAATGTGTAAAGGATACAAATAGTTCACAAACTACTCCTAGAGACTCAGTATTCAATCATAATTATGATATCCAAGAATATTTATGATCTATTTCCAAATTTGTGATAAAAATAGATCTGGGATATCATTATGTCCCATCGTGAGAATTCTAGAAATGATATTTGATACCATTTTATTATGATTTTTCCTGATAACATGAATGGTATCATGTTAGTTTACCACAACACTTCATGTGCACCTTTTAGTCACTATAGAATTCTATAAAAACTAAGGGGATTAATAAAATGAATGTGGGAGTTTATTTTCCTACATTATATAAATATTAAATCTAAATGATTCCATGCTTCAATTAGCATTACTATACATCTCTTGAGTACTCTAAAAATATATATATGTAACAAAGGTATCAAATAGGTAAACGTAAACAACTCATAATACAAGAAGTGACATATACACACATCAACCTACACAAAATTGGTGTAAAAATAAAAAATACACTCCCGGACAATTTCAATTCAATGAATAATATATACATGAAAGTAAAGTATTCTATAGATGGCCTAATGACTCAAAAATTGTTCCCAATTTAATCATCCCCTTAATATAACCATACATATAGCCTTGTCATCATCATCCTCATCTACCTCTAGGAGATCCAAAAAACATGACACTCAAGCTACAAGACTCCAAAAAAAATAACTACCATAAGTGAGTACATTACCATTTCTCGGTTCCCAACCCATTACATCATCATGTACCTAAAAATGTCACTACATCATGTGTATAAAATATAAATGATAACTAGTCACACACCATATCTAACATATTTATATAATCTAGGGTGTGTAAAATAATATTCCAAACTAATGAATGTAATAATAATATAAGATGTTCGAAATATAAATACATTGGTAAAAAATAACCCCCATTATTGGAAGTTCAACACCTTTTATATATACAATGATCCTTATTTGGGTGTTTGATATTAGTTGGAATATAAAATCATATAGATTCCCTAAAAATGAACATAGAAAGTATAGGTGAACTACATGTTATGTAAAGGGATATGTGTTTTGGAATACTCCGTTTAGTAAAATATTATATCCCTTATATTTAGGATTGGGGAATGGGTATAAAAGAGTCATATAACTACAAGATCATCTCGTACAATCAATATGTCTATGAAACCATGGTGTAACCGGGATCCTTTGATTCTAAATTAATTCATGATTTTCCTATATAGTTTTCAATCAACATATTTCAATTATATAAAAACATATTATTAAATATAGATCTATACATAGAAAACTATTATTATGTTTTGATAGGTTTATAATAATAGTGGGAAATGGTAAAGAAAAACTATAATAATAATCAAATTTCAAGATTATCATCTGCAACAATATCGAAATTATTATAAAATGATCTTCAATAACATTTCATACATGATATTATATGAAATAATCAATAAAATACAAGGATAATATAAAATACAAGTAAAACTCTCCCATTAATTTTATCCTTAACATTTTAAAACCATTTTACATGATATGGAATCAGTCCAACAATATGTAATGTATAGAAATATCATAAGGGCAATTAAACATTGTAAAATAAGAAATAAAAATTGGTAACAGTCTCATGATATCATTTATATGGGTATAATTGGACTTATAAATTTCAAACACAATATTTTTTATGTTTATACAATCCCTTGATCCATTTAAAAACCATCTCTTTTAAAATAAATGAGGGAGAATAGGTTCACCCACCAATGAAATTTTATGAATTATCTAGGGTGTATAGTAAAGTAGATTAATCCACAACTTTAATTTTAGTATCAATCTAAAACTAAAAAATAAATATGTCATGGACCAATCATAACGTAAAATTTGAAATCAGAGAACCAAAATATTATAATACCTTAATATCTTCCAAGATAACAATCCATAGACACTATCTTGAGAGAATATAAAAGAAGATAAAATATTTTAGAAGACCTAAATATTTTGGAAGAAATATTATACACATCATTGTGAGAAATTTTAAGAAGAATCACATTGGAGGAAACCCAAAACCATACATCAATGGAGAGGAACTAATGCACCCAATAGGATCGCCTAGGTCCAAACATAGGGGATGGATTGCTGGAGTGAAGAATGATAGTGAACAATGATTCAATGAATGAGTTTCCAACTATAGTTTTAAGTTAATTCATAAAGGGGAAATTTAAAAGTATTAAATTAGGATATAAATGGTTTGAAATAATATTTATTGTGGATATTTTATTTTTAAAGGTACCTAGAACAAATTAGAAAGCATCGAATTCCCATAATCCCAAAAATATGTCTTATGACATGACCCAACCTACCTGGCCGTCACATAGGCCGATAGTAAGCTGAGTTCTCCACCCTAAGCCCACATCCAATACACTATGAGATGGATAATATAACCAAGTAGGTATGTCACATGGTATAGGAATACTTTGTGTATATAAATTTGCAATAGATAAATATTTCCATTGTATAAAATAAAAATAGTAACCATCTATATATATATATAATAGATCTATATAAAACACAAGAATGAGGCAACCACTAAGATCCAAAAAGGTAAATGGTATGTTATCAATACTGTGAAAATGGGAAAGATTCATACCCAACATCCATGAAGTAAAACCAATGTAATATAGTTTACGTGAAGTCCTTATAGAAAGTCACATATGTGAACTAAGTCCACCCACTTCTAATAACTCCTGAAACCACTAAGATCCACTAGTACCTCATCCATCCTCATAACCTACATGCTCTAACTCATAATAAGCCACACTAGATCCTCATTAACAATGAATTTATTCAACCTATTTGTTTGAGGTATAAACACAACATGTGTGGGTAAAAATTCTATGAATGGGTGAGTGAAATATAATTAGTGGAATACTCTAAAACTATGAAGGAGATATGTAATAACAAGTCAAATCATGGACCTGGTACTAGGGAGTTATTGGGGCGGGATGGAGGAAAAAAATCTAGTTATGGTATATAACCAAAATATCTAGAGATTATGACATATCATCATCAAATCAATTCTAACCCATGAAGGTTCATATAGTTTAATCAATTAAAAATTATCAAATTTCCAAAAATCCAATATGGATTTATGTCAATAGACCATAAGCCTATTGTACCAAGAAGGTATAACAAGGTTGATAGAGGAGTCACAACTTTTGAGGTATCTGATCTAACTAAGCATCCTTCCATGTAATCAGAATAGAACACAAAGTTGAATCCATGAAGTTTGGAAGTATGATCATCATCCAAGGGCGGTATAACCCATAATATTTTGCCACGACCACATTTTTCATAATTTTATAAACCATTAGGGGAACTCTTTTAATGGAATAATGGTTATTAGGGTAGAAATAACCCCTAATAAAAACCATAATGTATATTTTTAAATGATTTCCATTTCATAGAAGACATACAGTGTGATCTGCATCTCACTGATGGAAATGTATCAATCAATTGGGATAATATAGACTAGCTGGAGACTCATTAACATAGTACCACATAGTATGCAAGGGAGGATATGGATTCATTAAAATAATACCTTAACATTGAGTAGTTCCCAGTAAATAAATAGTATGTGGTAGTAAAACACGGTAGGATAGAAGAAGAGAAACTAACTCTATTAAAAATATGGGTTCTGACACCTTACCAAAGAGTACATAACACATAAGGGGGTATATCCGACCCTACTAATGATTTAAACATCACACATGATCCTCATCATTGGTACCAATGATGATGTTATAAATTATAAATATCTCACATCAAAAAAAGATTCAATTTTTCAAATATCCTAAACCATTTTTATTTATGTGAGAAATTACTCATGATATGATACCTATTTCTCCAAAATATACA
This sequence comes from Viscum album, assembly GCA_963277665.1. NCBI lineage: Eukaryota > Viridiplantae > Streptophyta > Magnoliopsida > Santalales > Viscaceae > Viscum > Viscum album. Next base: position 19,159,478 of record OY728120.1, on the reverse strand, counting down.
CACGAAGTATAATTCAAAAAATATACACCACGTACATGAAATCGAGAATTTTGGAAGCCTTTGAGAATGTGATATAGAATGTTGGGTAGGGGATCTCCTTGTATTCTTTATGTACCCTATTCATTCTATAGAATGTAGGAATATAACACTTATAATCACATGTGTGGGGTAGTCATACCCATTCCACCCACTCATACGCTCATCCATGTTGGGTTGAGAAGACCTGAGTTGGAAAACCCATTCATGACCAACATCAGTTACAAGATGATGGTATATGGTTCACCCTGATCTAGGTAAGATTATTGAGCCTGAAATATTACATACCTTTATGTGGTGGGAGATACATCATTTGATCTCAAATGATCAATTGACTTGGAAAAGACCACAACATTCCTCTACCTCTCCATTGGTGTGGTGATGGTTGTATGGGACATTGTGTCCTTCACCTATTGGCCACAAGACGATAGAAAACCATCACAAATGCGAAGAAATTCCAGTATGGATAGAATTATCACCACTAGAGACTATTACGTCCTTCCCCAATTTCTGTTACCTCATGATCTCCAAAATGATGTAGCATGTTCCAAGTTGACGCCACACCCAATCAACCTTTCCCTTGTAGCAACCTCACCCAGACTACAATGATCTGTCAAACTCAAAGCCTATAATGTTTCAGATCCACTGACCAACCCTAGGGTTAGTGCATTTTAGTTCTCCCATATATAAAACATATGGGATAGAGAAAAATTGAAAATGTATTCACATTTTTTGATTCTGTTATCATGAACATTGATGAAATCCACAAAATCCAAGGATCAATGATCATAAATAAGATTAAACATTTGAACAATTACATGAACCATGTATTATATAAGGGAATACAATTCCTAATTTTATATTGCATTATTCTCACTACATCCACAATAATTTTAGGGGTTCATTCATCATTTCCACCCTCAAAGAAGTCATTATGTCCCATTGTCCCCTACTCTTCATCTCCCTCCCCATATAGGGATACTTTATAGCTAACCCTAGTTATATGGGGATATAGGTGAATTAAGGGGGGGATTAGAGTTAGGTATAATTAAATTATTTGTCAAATTCTCTACCCATGTGAGTTAAAATCCAAAACAAAAAAACGATCATAAATCATTTCCCTCTTACAGTAAACCCAATCATCTGGTCTCAGTAGTGTTATCATATTTACAATATAAGAATTCATTATAAATGAACTATATATTTCATTAAATAACACATGTATAGTATAATAATAATAATTTTTACATAAAATACTCTTTTCGAGACCTCACTACACTCAAAAATCTGAATTGACTCCACCTATATGTAAACACCACAATCTCGAATCAACAGAATGATTACATAGTTTATACATGTTCTTATACTACGTTAAATTTACTATTTAAACCTATAGATGCAATGGGAATCTTAAACTCCAAATTGAGATAAATATCACTTGGTAAAAAAATATATTACTACAACCCCCACACCATAAAAATTTTCCATCGTTGAAATGAATTGAACTGGTGATCCTAAAAAAATAATCTCATAGAAATCAAGCTGATGCAAAAAAAGAACTATTTCACCAAAATCATTTTCCTTAGTGTCCCATGATTTAAAAACTATTTGTATACATAAATCCATGAATTAATCATCCTTTATCACCTATAAGGATATAAGATCTCAATTATCTCAAAGTAATACCTTCCTACAATAATATATATACTCTAGTCGAGTCTTGATAATACTATACATATGAATACATTCCTCCTTAAAATGATTCCCTAAAATAAGTGAATGAATCCATAAACCCATTACATTCATATTGGAATAGTTTATTATCAAGTCCACCGTGGGTGGGAGTGCACTGATCCCCAACATTAAAGAGTTCTCTGCATTTTTTTCTTATGAAGAACCCATCTACAAAACACTCTACCACTAATAATATAAAATATATATCGCATTGATACGATAATTTCAAAAAGGTAGCAAGATCACCTAGGGCCACATCAATTTATATATCTCTACTTTTCCATAAGGAATCCTAAATAATGTTTTTAGCTTATGGAAAAAGGTAACACCAGCCTTTTTTCTCAACCACTTCATAACCAACCACTGGAATCCTCTATCAAATCCCGATATGCAATAAGAACACACCACTACTAAAGATATATTAGTCATGTTGTTGTTTATCATTCATTAAATCCACATATTATCATATTAGGATCATAAATAAGAACATAAAACTACATACCCCTACATAGATTACAATATGGTGGCTATTCTACCATAATCAAATGTTGAGAGTCTTTACCATTTAGACAAACCATCTCTTTTTTATCTAGACCCTTCCACAACACAATCCATACTAAACATATATAAAACAACTAACATCATGAAATATTCTTAATCCACCAAATATAAATAGTTACATGTTATTGGAACACCACAATTATCCACTAGACAAACCATATTGAGATCCATTCTTCACTAAGGTGATCTCCACTAACAATTCTTATCCAGAAACATTGATTTAACAGTATTAAAAAAACCATTATCTATCCAAAGACATAGTTTATGAGCTCCCGAAATTATTGAAAAACTTTTAGGTCAAATTATATATAATAACCATTCACATAGGAACACAAATTCAACATCAACTCTATGGATCTTTAATATACAAAGAACAGTGTGGGGCCACATCTATAAATAATTGTTTATAAACATCTATATCACTACCGAAGAGCCAACTACTTTGACGTAAACTACTCATAATCCTCATCTACATTAATTATAAAGATTCATTTTCTAAAATAGTTAACTACCATGTTAATAGTATCCCACACTAATCTCATCAAGTACAATGGATTTAATTAAAATAATAGAAATACCAAAACATGAATCTTGATATCTCACAATGAGACGTTACTACATACCTTATACTCTCAATTTCGGACCCTAAAATTCCTCCAAACACCATAAAACTCCCTCAATGAATTCATACCATGGAGTATTCACTCAAAATATGTCATGATATTTTCTAGGGGGATCTCTATTCAATGTATTAATATTTTATCTTATACTCTAGAATTCAAGATGATGCACATGCTAATCACTCAATAAGGGTAAACCGTGGGTATCCCATTGAAAGAATCCATCCATTCTTCAATAATCACTAAATATAAATTTCTCATATATATGTAATCAATAAATAAATTTAATATTAACATCTGATTATTATATATATTCAATTATCTAAAAGGATATCCCTACTTGCCATATTTGAGGTGGTACCACCCTCTACTAGGGGTATAAAATGTCGCAATCACTCAGCTATGTATCTCCACAATGAACTATAACTAGTAAATATTCCTAATTGAGATAAGTACCATAGGATATTATATATTCTATTATAATGTAACATGAATGAACTATATTAATAATAATGATGAACTCACTTCACTAGAAGGGGTGAGTAAAATGTGATCACAATCAATGGAAACACATTTGTGGGAAAAACGATGTTAAGGATTCCAATGGAATTACTAACTCTTATACATATCAGGCCAAACGAATACCTTATCTATATATTATCTAGTATGACCATCCAAGTGTAAAGGATATGAATAATACTCTAAACTACACATGCTGATTCATGACCATGGTTATCCATTTTGTGCATCTTCTCATATATATGATTGTTAGTTCACTATTAATGTTAAGAACTAACCAATGTTAGTGATATTTGGATGGATCGATGCATTACCCAACTCCAATTACTCTCATACCACTGACCCTTTCACCAATACACTTCTCGGCCAAAACCACTCCTTCTTAAGGAACTACCTCCAATGAAAAGATAACATATATCAGTGTTATCACTGATTTATAGGATCATACACAACACCACTCAGAGTCTATCATTTGGTGAAACACTCACCAACCACCATATAGAAGGTTATCATATAAAAAAATCCTTAAAATTTGATTGATCACTCAATAGATCCAAGAATATGGTGGTTTTTTGTGAAAACAAAACCATGGATTGATAACTAATCCTCTAGATCCTCCACATGAACCACTGATCTTGAAAACATACCCTATGAATAATTTTCATGGACCAGCTTGTGAGTTATGTTAGCCTCAATGAATAATATATCATGTTTTTACCATTATATGAAGGGTCAAAAATCCTAGCATATGTCCCCATCCCAAATAATATCTCAAACTCCATCCATGTTCGAGTAGTCCCATTATTATATTGAGAGAATCATCAAAATCTTTTAATTCATTATACTAAACATGAATCTTTTTGTAAGATTAATCATTTTGTTATGAAATGTTCAAACAAGATGAAAATGTTAGTCTCAGACTCCCACAAGTCAACTATTACCCAAGGATCAGGTTCACCTAAAAAATTAGAATTCTCAAAACATATCCATCGACTAATATTTTTGTTATACATAGTATAAGATTCCATCAACTCTGAAAAAATTACACCAACCATGAGGGGAAGGGATGTCCCCTTAAATATTAGGGAAATGATATCTATTAACTGAGCAACTAAAACATGAATCGTCTCATAATGAACACTATCTACTATCGATGAAGGTTCCACACCCTAGTATCCTCATAATTACCTTAGATATTTACATATCCACTGTAGTATGGGGATAACACAAAATCTAGGTCAATAGTGTGTTGAAACCGTTCCCATATAATGGACTTATACCCTAAAAATGATTTAATACACCCCTATTTAACTAGGGGAAATGATATCCACAATATCCTATGGGGGAACCCACACCCTGATATATGTGTACATCCATGGGGGATTAACAACCTTAATCATTGGCATTGAGACGGTTCCAAGGTAAATTTCAAAATCCACACACTTTTATTCAAATAGTTCATAGGGGAATTAATGGATCCACACCATGGTATCCACACATTCTCCAGGTGGATTATCAAGAGAAAATGGACTTAGAATCTTACATATTTTTAGTATTACTATTTCTCTCCAAATCTACTGAAGGTCCATCTTTTAAATCTATAAAAATCATTTCTAGGAGGGTAATCTCCATCATCTTTGAACATTAACATCTAATAAAGTATTATATCATGTTGTGATTCCAAAAATAAACTGACCACTATATAATGCATGGATCTTTTCAAATATACACTATAACCAATTCCATAAGAACTAATGTTAGATAACATATCTTCATATCCTTTCATAAGAATGCATTACCTACCACACCATTACTCAGTTCCTTGGTCATTCAACTAGGCCTAAGAACCCCCATGAATTATCAACCCATATGTCCCAAATTGAGGTAAAAATACATCAATCTGCAAGCATCTTCCCTATATAAAACATGTTATCACACCACTATGACACGACCTAACCCATTGGGGACCTGCTATGGTTGATAGTAAGATCTCCGTTCCACCCAGTACAATATCAAATAGTCAAGAGGATAGTGACTTGCACCGAGTAAGCATATCATAGAATATGGGAGCCCTTATCCTATATCAATATATAATAGATATATATTTACAATGTATTATATATAAATTAGTACCAAATAAATATATACAAACAATGAATTTATATAAAACACATTCATGAGACAACCTCTACGATTCCCAAAGATAACCAGTATGTGATCCATAATGAAAAAAAGGAAATATGCATGCCTAATATTCAAGAACAAAAAACAATGTAAAATAGAATAATTGAAGTAGTCATATCATAATAGATATAAATAGAAATGTATATAACTAATAAAAATAAATAATACTATTAAGATGCGTTAATACATCATCTACCATGGTTAGCACTAGGAGTCAGCTCTGAACATGCCATACCAGTTCCACATCCACTAAGAACATCATTATCATGTGTGTCAACTTCCCATAAAAAGATATTATGGTCATAGTTTCCATATAATGGTGACTATAATTATAATCATAAGGACACCCCAAAACCAAAAAGGAAAAAAAACAAGTTATATTAAGGCCCTTGTACAATAGAGTGTCCATGGAAGGATGAGTGAAATAAATATAGATATAATCAATAATAAAAAGATATAGTGAATCATAATGTTCCAGATCATATCATTCTGAACCAATGGAGGATTGTATCTCACAAGATAATAGGAACAACATAAGTACCAAAATACAAACATATATTAAATTTGATATCTCAAATCATTACCACTCCACAGAGGTATCCTCAGTGTTCCTAAGGAGTCTCGTGTCTTGATGTTTATGATATTCTTATCTTTCAATTATCAAGTCAACAAAATACACTAAGGAGGAATATCTTCTCATTAATGTATGTGAATTAATTAAGGATTTACCACCAACTTTAATCTTAAACCAATAACATCATCAATAATCCTATAACCATATGGAACTTTCAGAAATGATAGATGTTGTCTAGTGGAATAAGGAACCCATAATTCTTTAATAACCATGGTTATGTGTAAATTCACGTCCCGTCACATAAAACCATAGTTGGGGATAATCACCTCATTAAGAGATAATTAATTTTTAGGGAGACTAACTAACCCCATTATAATACACATTCCATAATTAGAACCGAATGGGTGAGGGAAGGATCTGACAATACCGATAAAGGCCCCAAACCTAGAATAACACACAATAAGAACATAGAATATGGGGGTATCACACCCTATGGTGGAGGAATAGATACTAGCTCAATTAAAAATATTGGGACCCATGACATTTTGAATATCATAGAGCATAAAAAGGGTATACATAACCCCACAAATTCTTTGGTTATCATGCATGATCCTCATTATCGTTCTCATAGATAATGTTATAAATTCTACATATATACACTCAAAAAATTACCTAGATGAAAAAATGTACCATACTATAATGATCTACATGGAATTATACTTATGATAGGTTATTTATTTATCTCAAATGGACACTCCATAAAGAATAACAAGACAAAATCCATGTATATGAATGTGTTCCATGTGAAAACCGTTGTTCTTACCACATGGAATGCTAGGTAGGGTTTATCTAGTATACATGGGTTTATGAAACACACACAGAAAAGTGAATTGTGAACATACACACCAAAGAACACCTTACCAATTCACATTGTGTGTAATTTTACTCACACGTAGGTGAGGATATCAAAAATCATCTTGTTCTACCCTCACTAGGACTGCATCACACATGGGCCAATGGTCTATGGAATATTCTAATATTGCTAAGCTAGTAAACCCACAACTCCCAACCTGTGATAGGATATGGACTCGATACATCCCTACCATACATATGGAATGTAGTTTTTCATGTATTCCATTATGATCAGACACATATGAAGAAATATTATGTCCCATACCTCTATGATGGAATTGTAATGGTGTCACAATTCACCACCTCCTATACCTTCTTGCCCCAACATAGTAAACCCCCATCACTACTGCCAATGGAAACCACTATATTGGGCCTCATTAATACCTGTAATAATTGAGGATGACCACATCACTTCCACCTCACACACACCATATAGTTATATTCGGATGAGAGTCTCACCTGAGTGGACACATTTTATGTGCTACCACGATCAACAAAACTCTATACCTTTATAGATTTATACATACTATCAAACTATAGGGTTGACACATCATAGGTCTCCTGAGTGTAAATAATAAGGATATGTTAAAAATAGAAAATGTATTATTTTTTATCGAATAATGCTTCATGTACGGGGAACAGATCCCAAGAAAGAAGGGATTGAATGATAAAAGATGATATGAACATTCAAAAATATGTTATAAACCACGAATAACAGAGTAAAAAAACAAAACCTCTTATGTTGATAAAAAATAAATGTTACTCCTTCCTCATCGAAGTGGATGTTTTGTTTTTCAACGACACTATTGAAGAACTCGCTCCATCTCAAAACCCATCTTCTTTATTTCCCAATCCATTTATGATTCCTATGAAACTAACCCTAGTGAGAGGGTGTTTGATATCAATTAATAAAAGGATTATGTTTATGGATAATTCATTAACTGAACATTTTAATTCTCCACCAGTGATTTATTAAATAAAAAACCTAGATTTGAATTTAAATCATAGTGATCATATGTTTAATACACCAGTTTGGTCTCAAAGGTGGTATAAGATATAAATATATTTATTCATTTTAATATAAGAGAATAATTTTCTCAAATTCATGTACATGGTATAAAAAATATTTCTTTTACAAAGATACTATTTTAAAGTCCCCTACATGCATTAAACATCACATCATCTTAGTATGAGGGTAAATACCACCACAAAGACTCAACAGAACCGTTAGAAACATTTTACAATGATGAGTGATCAGATAAATTTACTATTTTACTTGTTGAGGTCTTAGGACTCTAAAACTCAAAATAAATCTATATCTCCTGTATGAAAAACCTGTCCATAATATTCCAAGCACTTCAGAGCCCCTCCGGGTTCCCGATCATGAACCACTAGGTACATTGTGGTCCTTGAACTCTAGAGGGTTTCCATTTTCACACTTCCAAATTATCCAAAATACCCAACCCTTCTTCCAAATCCACATCCTCCCAAAAATAAAATTGAAAATAAAATTTAATAGTGAAAAATGAGAGATTTATTGGGTTAGAGGGGTTCTTTCTTACCAGTTAAACCCCTATCCTCAATATAATTCCACCATTTAACACATCTTCTCACTATCCAAATGTATTTCATTGTCGACTGATAATTTTTTAGAGTGTAACAAGTCTCTCATGCTAAATTGGAACAAACCATGTCAAAAATCATAAAGAAAATTCTCTCAGTATGTAGAATATTTTTATTAACATTAAAACAATCCATACTCAAAATCATCACTAAAAATAATAAAAAATTTATATATAAACCATAAACAAATAACACCATTAAATTTATCATAGAAAGCATATAATCATAATTCCCCATCAATGATTTTAAGAAATTATATATCCTTTATTTCTAATTTCACTATTAATTCACCTTTAATAAAAAATAAACAAATTAACTTAATTATAAAATATTCTCATCAATTTTTAAATTTCATTAATCCTATTTTATATATTTATACATTAGTCCACCAAAAAATACATAATATTCATTTTAAATGATTAAATTAAATAGATATTCCTAATGTATATTATATTTAATATTACTATTATATTATTTATTTTAAATTAAAATGAATTATTCATCAAAAATTAAAACAGAATAATGATAAATTCATATATGATGGTAATAATAATATAATAATTTCAATTCACCATCCTCCATTCCATAACGATTTTCAATACTCAATTATTACCTTAAATTCATCTAGTCTAACTTTTTATCCACCTTTCTTTTATTCTTCCATGAAACATGGATTTCATGTGATTTTCTTTTAATGATATAGAGGAAACAGTCTATAGTGGAAAATATAGAAAATTGGACCAAAATATATTACCATAAAAAATCATGACATAACATTCCATTAATTCATGTATTGTGCATATAAATTCAACAATTAATTTTAAATTTCCAAATTCCACATTAATAATATTAAACATTTCATTTGTTATTTCATTGACTCAAAAATATTAATACTATTATTTCATTTAACATCCCATGTTAACATCTTAAGTAAAATACCTCAAAATAATTATCCAAAATTATATCTTCAATAGAAAATTATAAAAAATAAGAACCAAGGATAAAGATCATATTCTATATCTAAAAATTCACAAAAAAATCGTTATAATACCAAAACATTTTGTATTTTACTCATCATAATAAAAAACCAATGCATCCATAATGATTTCATAAATTCTAAAGCAATAAATTTTAGGTATCAATAATATACAACCCTCAGAAATTATATATTTGTTTTGATGTTTATAATTTATTTGTTTGGAAAATAATTATCAATGGAAGACATAAGTAAATTATCCTATATAGTGTGTATAAGTATCTATAGAAATAGATCTATGTAGCCTCTTGGTTTAGGTAATTATATTTATATCGGTAAACTATTATGGAGGACAAGAAAAGAGAACTATTATAATGGGTTTATATAATAAAGAATTGGATTCATTTTTCTATGATAGATTTGATGTATGTGAAAGGTAATCCATATTGTTATATAATAAGAAAAATAATGCATGACATGTTATGTACTCATCCCAATGCATTTTATTCCTTATACCAACCCAATCCTAAGTAAAGTCAATAGATTGTTTAAAACAATATTTATGTTATTGAGAAGGATAAATGACATATTATTTTTTATGGATGCGGGGAATAGATTTATGTAAATGGTTACACATATACTATCTTAATAACTTTAAATATTAATTCAATATTTCAATTTGAAATTATATATTTCACTATGTATAGATCCATCGGTTGGTAGAGTTCTGAGTAACCAATGATGGTCGATTTTAATGTAAAAAGGAAAAATATATAATTTAATAAGATGTTATGAATGAATCAATTTTGATCAAGAAGTTCATTTCTAATCTAGAGTTAGTTCTTACCATATTAGGCTTGACTATAGAAACCCATGTTTTCATACAAGGATATTACATCTTTTTAGATGAATATTTCATAAAATACACAAACACCGGACAAGGGACCATAATTATTTAATTTATTGGGAGACTAAGCACACAATATTATAATTTGGTGAATTATATTCAATATCTCCCATAAATATCTTCCAATATAGTAGGCTTCGAAAATATAACCTACTTAAAACATTTCTCCGTAACTTTGGGAAAAGATTCATAAGAAAGGGTGAGGTCAAATGCTCAGTAAAGGTAAACAAGGGAGATTTGTAAGCATAACATGAACATAAGGGAATGACAACATGATCCTAACATTTAAAAAACATAATCTTCATGTAAAATATCATAATCTTAAGTCATTGAATAAATATTGATAGTTAATATGAAATGAATCATAAGGGTAAAAAAGTGCATGATCCATGGGAGCATACGATTGACATAGGACATATATTTGTGGCATTCACATAAGAATAAAAAATATGTTTTCAAGGAAACACAATATCACAATAATAAAATGTTATTTATGGGTTAACCACCCGTTTACCAACTTTGAGCTTGATATAACCACTTGTATACCTAAGTTGGGCTTAGGCTAACCTCCTATATACCTTATTTTTCAGGCTTCAGTTGACAACCCATGTAACCTCATTTTAGAGTTTGGGATAACCACCTGTGTACCCTTTAAGATAATAGAAAATTTACCATTACCCAATGAATTAGAGGGAGATATCTATCCCATTACATTCATACTAAAAATCAAACACACTAGTGATAGAATAACATACAAAATTTATCATATCATAACAAAAGAAATGAAAAAGGTTTCTGAAATCTTTCATCTTATCATCGACTATGGAAAATTGGAATGTTTTACAATAATTTCAATATTTCATCAAAGAATAACGCATGGAATAATAATGGGATTTCTTATCAACTTGTTTATAGTATTATCCTTGGATGATAAATGGGTTTCATTAATATTTTATCATCATAAATATAAGCCATTATGAGATAGAAAACGAATGGTATCCTTTGATCATAATCACAGAAATGTATAATTAACATCAAATTATTTAATCTTATATGGAAAATAATTTTGAAATATCACATGTAATATTTCCTTGAGGAAAAATAAGTGTTCATTGAAAATCACTTTTTAAAACATAAAACATTCTAGAAATCCATTTCTTTGAATATAGCTATGAATATATATAAAATAATCTTTTAAAATAATTTTATTTTTTTAATAAAAATATATATTACACTTTGAAAACATATTTCAAATCATAAAACATATTTAGTGTTTTTAGAAAACTTGTTTTTAGAAGAAAAAAGGTTTTCAATAGAGAATTCAATTTTTATGAATAACATTGTTTTTGAACTGTTGAGTACATAAATAGTGGAAAATGTTGTAAAGACTTTTTTATCTTGGAATAAACAAAGTATAATAAAAATAATTATATTCTTGAGGGGTGGATATTATTATTTTACCATCAGTAATGAAATAATAAATAATCATGAAAAATGATGATATTGTATCGTACAATTTTTACCACTTTGGTAACATTGAAATATAATCCCCATGAAGGAATATCCCTAAGAAAAACCCAAAATATCACGAGTACATGTAAATTAAAGATATTACATTTCGAAGAAGTTGTATATAAACCTCAATATGGAAGATAGCTTCATAACATAATCATATGTATCAAAAATGGAAAATTGTTGAAAAAAATCTCTTACCGCATGGGTAACTTTTGAACCATAACTCCCATGAATGAGAAATTATAAAATGGATATGGTAATCCAAATAATTTCAAGTATAATCATAATAAAATATATTAAAGGGTTGTATATAAAGAACATAAGATAAATATGTGGTGAAGATGACTACTTTCTCATAGGAGTAAAATGTGTGATGGAAATACCTTACCACTTTAGTAATATTTAGGATCATAATCCCTAATAAGAATTAACATCAAATGAGAATTTAATTATAATTTAAATGAGTATATTAATTATATAACATGTGAAAGGGGTATTATATACATCACATAAAAGAAATTTGTGATGAATATTCATAAGTCTCCCAAAAAGAAAAGATGTAATAAAAATCCATTAACTTAATTCTCAACTTCTATCACACACATTAAAACCTCCTCTTTATCAGGTATCCTATATTGGATTGCACAAAAATCCTTACTAGGTTGGATTTATGTCCCAAATAAATCATCTAGGATGATTGGATGGAATTTGGAATGTTATATGGGTTGGTATTGGAAGAACCGAAAGGGTTTGAATGTGTGAAGAAGTGAAGAGTACTGGTGTCCTTTTACAAATGGGGGAAAGGAACCCAATTGATTTTTTTTTGGAAAATTCCCAAATTATTACTTAATAATAAATTTATTTCCATGAAAAAATATTTCAAATGAACATAGATTCTATATTGTGAATTATAATATGTAATAGTGCATAAAATAGTACTTATACATGTTTTGTGTCATTTTTAAACAAATCATTTTAGTTTAACCCCATGGTAAACCAATTTTTACCTTAACCGTGGTAACTAATTTTTATTTCATTCAGTATTGAGTTTATTAAAAAAATAATTAAAACTCATTGGATAATATATATTATTATTATTTTAAATATGGAATTGATTTTTCAATGTTTCTTTCACATAAGTGGAAGATTTACATTTAAATTTACTCCCACAGATTCAAAAATAATTTTACAAAAATAATTTGTTCTCTATAAATAAGTTAATCCAAAAGGTATTTTTAATTTTATATATAATCTAACAATATAAATAATTTAAACCAAAAGACAGTTTTCAATTAATATTCCAGGTTTTCACTATTCACAAAAAATGATAATTTTTAGTAAAATAAAAAAATTTTCCCCCTATGATAATTTTTGCATGAGGATTTAAATGATGAATTTTTGGATATCAAACTAATTCTCAAAAAATGTAAAATACTAATTTTATTGATGTTTTCAAATTAAATGATAAACATATTTTACAAAATAGTACTTTCAAAAGATATAAACACTTTACTGAATATTAATTACTTTTTAATCAATTTTATTCTTTTATATAAAATTATTAAAGTTAATGTTTAAAACATATTTATTAATATTCATATCATTATGTTTAATGAATAGTTTATAATGGTTTGTGTAAAAAACTACAATAATAATATATCATAGTTTTTTAAAAAAATGCATCATATGTAATGTAAACTAAACCGGTGTTACTGATAGAAAAAGTTTAACTTGGTGTTTCATGTAACACATGATATCAAATAATTTAATTTAATTAAAATTAATAATTCCTAAAAAATTAGGGTTTTACGTTCTACGCCCCATAAAATGAAATTCCTCTGGAAAATTTTCTATTTAGTACCAACATCTAACGATACATATGCATCATTACGTGCTCAAGTTCCCGAATAGCCTCATAAATATAGAAGTTTTATCACAAAACATTGAACATGTGAGTGGAATTCTTTCATATAAGTTCCTAAATATGATCAAAAATACCTATTCATTGTTTTTAATAAGAAATATCATGCCCTAGTGGTACAAAATATGAGTTCAATTAATGTTATTTTTCTAAAGGTTGGGGCCGAAGCCTCATTTTATTATTTTAAAGCAAAGACCTCTTTAGACTGGATGGAGGGAGACCCATTACATAGCCCGAAGGCCCAAGGCCAGGTGCCCTGAATACAGGGCTTGAAAGCCCATTTTTTGGCCCAAAGAGCCCCTTGGTGAAAAGTACCGCTACAGTACCCAGGTTGTTACAGTACCTGCTACAGTACCGCCACCACTATAGTACCCTGCTACAGTGATGCTACAGTACCCAAAAATTAGTCCCTACCCAGATTTGATCCTGGGTCTTTTGGATGCCAAGAAGGAGCATGTACCACTAGGGTACATGCTCATTGGTATTCAATTCATGTGATTGACCAAGTAGGTAATTCATCAAGATTAATTCATGTAACACATTATAGACTTGATTGAGGTTATGTGGAAGTTTCAAGAGATAATATATAGTCCCATAATGATCAAGAATTTCTAAGAGACCAATATTCCAAGGGATTAGTTTAATTTTCATTATTTATTAAGGATATTCATTGAATGACTTTCTCACCAACATCAAATTATATATCATGTTAAATATTAGTAGACTAAAAATTTTTATAAATATTTGAATTCATTACATGTTTATTAGTAGAACTAACATTATCATTCATCTCATTATCTTTCTCTTATCCCAGTAACTTTTTTTCAACTTTATTTTAGTACATTGGATTTCTACACTTATTTCAATATTGGTATTGATAAGGATTCAAATTAATTCTCAACTAAAATATATATTTTCCCAAAAACACTACTCGAAGAAAGTACTAATCCTTACCTCCCCTGAAATCCATAGATCTAGATCATATAATGTCTTATAGAGTTTTAATTCTTCTCTTATATATTAAATGTATTGTGGGTTGATAGGAAGTGTTGAAACTCAACTATGTGTCAAGAGATTGCTGAAGGGTTAACATCAACGTAAATTTTGGTTCATATTCATATGCTATAGAATTTGGCACCCCAGGAATCCTTATGATTTTCTAAATATATATTTTTACATGAGGGTTTAATGATAAATAACCTTTGATAAAGATGATTTTTGTTTAATTTGTATGGTGATTGACAATAATCCATAATTAACTCAACATCAGAGATACTGGAAACCCTAATATTTACCAGTACCATTAATCATATGTCCACAATTTTTTGTTTCATTATTCCTTAAATAACATTGTGACTAAAAATTTTACAAAACCAAAGGGTTTTATTACCATAAATGTCTCTTAAAATATCCTTAATCTTGAAAAAATCATATCACATGAAACCTAAAAAGGGGTGTGAGTGGATTTGAACATATAATCATCCTTAAAATCATAAATCAACAGTGGTATTCAGAACTCTTTATATAATCTAACATGGTTATATACACACATCCAAAAGTTAATTCACTCTTTAATTATTATATAATCTCATATCTTCTATAACAACATTTTCATTGGAATATTGGATTCATTATTGTAATAATAGTATATCCAATGGGATTGCCCTATTCCAAAATCCATATAGAGGGAGTTTATTTCAAAAGGTTAACAAAAGAATGAATAAGAAGATTTTAATAGGACTCATTCATAAAAAATCAATCAAGGAATTCCCAACTATTGAGGGGATAATAACTGTGCCCTAATTATCATGATTCAATTCATCCATTATGAATGAATTATCTTTCCCCTTGTACATTGTCTTTAGAGGTTGTTTCAAACTATAATCCACATTATCCCTTAGATTGGTTCATTTATTTGAATAATTTAAAATCTTCTTAAACAAAAACACTTTAGTGTGAGTTTGGCATTATCTGGAGCTCTCTCTCTCTTCACTTCATTGAATGGTCTCATAAAATCACTTTAATGTTGTTTTTCTTTATAACAAGGATTCCAACACAACACTGTGGTTCCTTTTAGAAATTTACTTGTGTGATTCTTCCCACATTTTATTCATGTAAGAGACTGAAAGTATATTCCCCTATGTTATTTATTCAAGTTATTAGGAGTCTTGTTCTTCTGTTAGTTTTCAAATCTAAGGTTATGGTCAGACATCCCAATTTTAATTTCTATTTTCAGTTTAAAAAAATTACATCTTCATATCCACTAAAGTCTCGTATAGCTAATTTCCTCTGAATAATTATTCTTAATCCAATAAATAATAGATCAATTGTTTGTTCAGGAAAAATAATTAAACTAGAATCACACCATGTAATTATTGTAAAATTTTCTTCGTAGGTAATAATTGATTCACTATCCTTCTATTTGAGCTTGAGAGATTACATCTATATACTTATTTGTATAATATGATTAAATTAATTACTCAAAAATTTCCATTTAAAATAATCTAATTCTAAGGATCCTACTACAACCTCTTTACTTTTCTTCCTAATAAGGTTCCACCATTAATCTTCTTCACCATCCAAATGATAGTTAATAAAAATTAAATTTTCATGATTAGAACACCGGATAATGCAGAATATAATTTCATTAGTACTTATCCATCACTCAGTAACAAGTGGATTACTTGAACCACTAATATTGGGTGGACATTGGCTCATAAAGGGCTCAATATAATGTTGGTCCCTCATTTATTCATTTGGTATTTCATCATGATACATATCTTGAGAAGGTTCTGTAAGCATAGAAAAAGAATTTTTCATTCCATCTCCCATAAATTGTTCTTACATAGCAAAACAATAATTTCATTTTTCATTGCATTAAACATTGTAATAGTCACATTAGGTTCCATCCATTTACTAAAACATTAAATTATAGTGTCAGAAACACTAATAATTGTAGAGAAACACATATTCCTAAAAATTATCATATAAAATATATAAACAATTACACCTTAAATTAAAATTTTTTAATCTTAGGGTTATCCTAATTCATTCATTGTCATCATAAGTTTAAATCCATCAAGATGGTTCAAAAATAGTTTGTGAATTTTTATGTTATATCCCCTGGGGGTGTCAAAATAGGTGTGTAACAATGACTATTTTCATGAAATTGGTGATGATTGATTTTACATCAATGAACACATTTCATAGTTATTACCCCTAGGTACCTATGTGTTAAATCCACATACACTTTTAGTATCTATAAAAGGATGTAATTTCTTGGAAACCAGTCACTATATCTTTTAACAAAATTCTAGGATATTTTACTGAACTTTTACTTATCCTTATATTTATCCTTTGTGATATCCCTAGAAATATTCATATATATCCCTTAATATTTCACTAATGTTTTCTCATAATATATTTCAATGGTTAGATAAATCGTTCCTTTGATACAAAGTAGAGTGACCTGGGAATTTTATACATATATATTACATCTTTTTTTATGAATATTCAATACCCTACACAAACACATGCCTAACGACCAAAATAGTTGAGTGTTTTGGAAACTATTTACATGATCATCATATTTTGTGACATATTTTCTACATATACCATAATTATATTTCTCTTTCGTACTCTACAAAAACATACCCTATGTAAATCACTTCTTTATAACATAGGGAAAGGAAACCTAACAAAGGTTGGGCTGATATTTTCTATAAGGGTAAATAATAGAGATGCATAAGCATAACACGAACATAAGGGTATGAGAACAAAAACATAACTACTGAAAACCAATACATTCATATAATATATCACAATATTGAGTCGTGGGATAATGATTTTAATTTTATGATACATGAATAATAATGGATACAAATAACATAATAAATGAGTGAATACCATTATCTTAAGACATATATTTTTTGAATACACATATTTATATAAAATTTTATTTCAATGATACCAATAAAGATATTCATAACATGAAAATATTGGGATAATAACCTATGTACCTACATTGGTCTAGTAGTAACCACCAGTGTACCTACTTTTATCTTTGGCTAACAACCCGGGTACCCTATTTTTGGGATTGGGATAAACACCTATGTATTATCTAATCTAATAGAACAATTTACATTACCTAATTATATATGGGGATATATAGGTCTTACATATCACATAATTAAAATTATACACATGTGCTACATATAATCAAAACAAAATTCATCATATCATAACCCATGAAATGAAATGGTTTTCGAAGAAATTTAAGTGTATCATAACTTGTGGAAAAGAGATAGTTTTCCTAATAATTACATCATATCATAAAAACAAAACCCATGGAAAAAATAATTGGTTTTAATAATAATTTTATAGTGATATAACCCATGGATGTGAAATGGGTTTTATAAATATATTTTCATCATATCATATCCCATTCAGAGAAGGAATAAGAATGGTATCCTGGGATAATAACCATAGTAAGGCATAGGTAACATTAAATATGAAATATAATATAGATAATTAATTTTAAAAAACACTTGAAACATTTATTTGATAAAATAAAATGCTCTTATATAATTAATTTTTAAAAGACAAAACATTTTTAAACTCTTTTTTTGTGAAAATTAACATGAAAAAATTAAAAGATAGCTTAAAAATTGTTTAAATATTTTTTGAGGGAAATATCCTTTCCACTTTGAAAACAATTTTAAAACCGAAACATTTTGAAATCATTATTAGAAAACATTTTTTGGATGAAAAATGGGTTTCGTCTGAAAGGATATTTTTCTTGAAAACATTTTTATGAACTCTTCAGTACATAAAGAGAGGAAAATACAGTGAAAACGTGTATTCTCATTGAATAAAAAGAGGATAATAAAAGGAAAAGTTTTCATGGGATATGGATATAAGTATTTCACCATCAGAAATGTAATCCTAAACAATCCTGATAAATGATGAGATTGTAACATACAATCTTTACAACTTTTTTATCTCTGAAACATAATATCCATAAAGTAATATCCTGAAATGAAACTCCAAATTTCATGAGAAAAAAGCCCCTGATATAAAAAAAGGATCTATATAAATTTTTTAAAGGAACAAATCTGTATAACATAATCACATATCTCCAAAAAGGAAAATTGATAAGAAATTTACCTTTCCACTTTGATAACTATTGAACAGAAAACCCCATGAAATAGAGATACTAAAAATGATCTACAAATCCCCATAATTTTAATGATAATAATTATAAAATAAAATAATGGTTAGTATATTGAACATGAATATGATAAATGTGATGAAAATTTAATGTTTTTTGTAACACCCCAAGCTTCCACGGTACGCTTCTCTTTTAATAATGCAATAGCTTTCATTGTACACAAGTTCGAGATTCTAATACACCGTGACCCATAAAAGTAGTTGTTATGAATAGTAATACCCAATTTTTGATATTATATAAATTTTATATTTCAAAATGGACTTCATTTGTGGATTCGGAATATTGAAATTAGCATATGTTGAATTTTTGGTATTTTTCTGAGAACTTCCACTTTTCGATGAATAGTGAAAAATACTTAAAATTTTTTTTTTTAATAAAAAAAATTTGTAGTGATCAATTATAAAATTTAGTGTATTTTAAGTATAATTAGGATATAATTTTACCATTTTATCCAATGGTGGTCATTAGAATTAATTTCACTTTGAAATTAGACATAAACAATTATCAATCTTTTGATTGATATTGTTTCTTAAAAACACACTATTTGTTTTGATAACGGGAATTAATTATTAAATTAATTAATGAAAATTATATGTTTTGAATTTTTTGAAATTGAAATCATTTTTGAGTTCAGAATATAAAATATAGCGTAGGGTGAATGTTTTGTATTTTTCTGAAAAACATCAATTTATGATAAATAGTGAAACCACTAAGTGGTAGTTAAAAAACATATTTTTCATTTAAAAGATAATTTACCACTTATGTGATTTTATTTTCAAAAATCATAAATAAATGTTTGTCATTATAATGTAAAATGTTGTTCAATGGGATTAAAATAATTTTTTGGTGAATTGTATCTTTAAAGTTTTATTAGTCACGATTAAATGTAATTAGTGCAATTTAAGTTAAAAACAGTGTTATAATAATATGAAATTTCCTTGACACATGTCCTACCCATATTGGATGATTCATTGACGACCATGAAAATTCATTGGTCAACTTGGGGACCCCATGGAGCCACTTGTGTAAGAAAATGACATTAATAACATTTTATTTAATGTTTGAATAAAAATGTCACAAATATGTATTCTTTTACTAAAACAATTTTTACATTGGGTTATACAAGTCATAATTTTGACTATAAATAGTCATTGGAAATATATAAAGATTTAATACATCATAGTATTTTGTTTTTAATTTTTAGACATTAAATAAATTAATTTATTTATGACACCATGATGATGTAGTGATTACCTCATTAATTAACGATTTAAATAAAATGAAAAGATAATGTAAACTATAATCCTTACACTTGTAAAATACCTATTAGATGAGTATATTTAGATCCCTTAACACCTTATCCTAGAAATATATAATTTTGGGACCTTTAAAATCAGAAATTCATTATATAATAAGGTAACATTTCTTGACATTCCAAAAGTGCCCCTCCTCTCCTCTTATAAAAGGCCCCCAACTATACCACCTTATTAACACCATAAAAACCATTTGTATCGTCCAAAATCTACCCAAATACTCTTTAAACATCCCTCTATTACTCCTGGAATCCTCACATTGGGCATAAGTCTTCCAAAGGAAGCCTTTGGCTCAAATAAAAAAGAGTTACCCGATTTTAAGGTAATGTCTTATCTTATGTTCTTTTGTTTTATTTTGCTTCTCCAACCCCTTAAACTCTTTTTATTAATTTATTTTGTAAAAACAACAGTATATTCAATATAATAGGATGTTTTTATGATAAATATTTTATTTAAGCTTACACACACCTTCGTCTAATGGTTAATGAACATATTGTTTATGTGGGTGGCGAATTACTGCCTCACGAAATGATGATTGTTCAATCTTCTTTTAACACCTCTCATGGTGGACATTAAGATGTAACTATATTTATATATGATATATATTATGTTTTTGTTTTTCTTATTCTCATTTATTTTTCATTTATGGCATAACTTTATGATTTCCATTATGGTTAAACGCGATAATTTCATTTTAGGAAGTGCGGACTACCGCCCCCTCAAAGTGATTTGAATCGTTAATTCCATATGTGGGATGTAAAAAGGATGAAGTAAATGATATTATATATGATAATATACTGTAATTATAATATACCTTTATATCATTTTTATTTCATTCCATTAAATATGAAATATAAATGAAAGTAGCGTTCATGCGTACGTACTGCTTACCATCTCCATGAACGATGCATTTCATTTCTTACCTCTAAATGTTATGTAATATTATAAATGAATTTATATACTATATATATATATGATATATATGATTTCTACATCATGAATATAATTCTGGATATAATGGATATTTTACCACATGAAAAACCATTAATTATAAGAAGTTTATTTTTGACTGAAGTACCAAAGATCGACAAAACGACCGTTATTAACATAAATAATTACATAATGTTAATAATATGGTAATAAGTGATATAAAAGGAATAATTCACTTGAAAAAGGTTCTTAAGAAAGTATAAATTAACTCTAGTTTATTATTTAGGAGGTTAATGAACGATCGAGTCAAGTCAGACACAAGTTAAGGGACTTCGTCTCAATCTCCTTTCATTGAGGCATATTTTGTTTTATACACAACATTCTTTTATATGGTGTGTAAACACCTTTGACTTTTATGTTTATGAAAAAGTAATATTTTTATACAAAGCGTTTTACTAAATTAAAAAAAGGAATGTTTTTTTGTCGTCCCTATGCGGCGACAATTACTTCTCCACCCCTGTGACCATTATTTGAGTTTCAGCTTCCTCTACAAGCCATAAATTTTTTTAAATGAAAAATAAATACCATGTTTTACTTTTCATTTATTTTGGTAATGAAAATGGTTTTGATAATGTTTTTTTTATATAAATGTGTTGTATTGATATCTTGTGATTTAAATGTCGAAATGTTATGTTTCCTTTATTCATATTTTATGTGATACAATTATGTTATGGGTCTTGGGAATTGTTTATTATATGTTTAAACCTTTTCATATAAGGAGTGCATTGGACTTAATAAGTGAAGAGTGGAGCCTGCTATAGCTCTTTTAGGAATTAGTAGGTATCATGAGACAAACTAGTGTTTGGGCACAAGGCCTTGACAATATCTTATTTGTAGTCTTGGCACAAGGCCTTGAATATGTAGTTATGATAGTCTAGAATTATGCATTCCATCATTATGAAAGTCATTATTGATATTTCAAGTGATTATTAGACTAGTAGAATATCAATGTGAATAACTAAATAGAATTTATTCATTTTACTTTTTCCATATTATTCTGAATTTCAAGTTTAAAAGGCTTTTGTTTAAGTTATACATTGCCTTAAATGTTTATGTTTATTTATGAATGTTTCTGATATATTGTTATCCTTACAGAGCATCTGAGATCACCCCTTTCAATGTTTTAATTTTTCCAGCATGTGAAGATGTATTTTATGAATGACCTGTAGGGATAGTATGAGGGGATATGAAGACAAGTATTTTTTTGTAGTTTTGTTTAACTTTATGATTTAATGTAAGGCTTATGAATATATCTAGTGCTTCAAAGTCTACTAAACTAATCGATCTTTTGAGACATGATCTTTTGTGATCATGAAAATGTTACGTAAAAATGCACCGACTCTGGGTAACTGGGGTCAGGGCGTTACATGTTTCATAGAGGTAAAAAGTCAGATAGAAATCCCTTACACTTTATTAATATTTTGGACTGTAATACCCAATAAAGAATAACATTAAATTAAACATAGAGTATCATAAAAATAATGAGATTATTGATATAAAATTTCATGGTGAAAGTATATACACATTTAAAAATCAAATGAAAGGTATATTTTTATATATCTCTCATAAATAAAAGAGTTAATATAAATCTCTTACAATATTTATCAACTTCCTTTATACATGTTCAAACCTCATCTTCATTCTGTATCCTCCATAGTATTACATAGAAATTATACCTAGGATGGATTTATATCCAAAATAAGTCTTCTATGATGATAATATGGAATTTGATATGTTATTTTCATATTTATTTGATGAACCAAAATGGATTTACTTTGATAAGAATAGAAGGGCACTGGTGGCATTTTATAAGTGGGGGCAGTAAACCACTTGGAAAATACATGGAAATTTTCTAAAAGACTGAAAAAGAAAAATTTCATTCAAGAAAAATGATTCCCAATGAACTAAGACTCCATCTTCTGAAGGATAAGAAGGAAATATAGCCATATAATACGATTTAGTTGGGTAAATTGTTTCCATTATCATTTTATATGAAACCCCATTTTTACCTTATCC
This sequence comes from Viscum album, assembly GCA_963277665.1. Taxonomy (NCBI): domain Eukaryota; kingdom Viridiplantae; phylum Streptophyta; class Magnoliopsida; order Santalales; family Viscaceae; genus Viscum; species Viscum album. Next base: position 19,135,847 of record OY728120.1, on the reverse strand, counting down.
ATGGGCAATAATTTTTTTTGTTTTCAGTATTAATTTCGGTAAAAAATTTAGTTTTAACTTATTAGATAAATCAAATTATTATTCCAAAAAATTTATTTTTTTTCAAAATCTATTTATATAAGTTTCAAAATATTATTTCTAATTATTGTCACAAACTCAATGGGAAAGAGGGGTTTTTATAGGTAAAATTTTCAAATGTTTACACCGTTTTTCATATCATAATTAAATTTGAAATTATTGGGCAAAAATCCCTCAAGGTAAAATTGAAGGATTTTTGGGTTGATTATGTTTGTTGACGAAGAAGGTTTCCATGGAGAATTGTCGAGTTCCCGAGAATTTGTTGAAAATCCTTGTTGACAAAGAACGATGAAAAAGGAATGGACGATCTGGAGGAGGTACAAAAGAGCAGTACAAGGTGGTGACGTTTCCCAGTGTTTGCCAAATTATTGGGGTCCAAATTTTGGAGTTTGGTGAGCATCGCGAAAATAGGATTTCCATGAATATAATAATTTAATATTGAAAAGGCATGAATTTCGCGAAGAAAGGATGTATGGATCGGATTTCACGAAGAACAGAAGAATGGAAGCGGTGAGTCTTCACGATTATGTCAAGCTTCGCAAATGGAAAAGGGTGAAGTGCATCGCGGCGGTGAAGGGCTTTGCGAGGGAGCTTCACGGAGAAGACTCGAAGGAATGTTGGGATTTGCGAGGGAGCTTCGCGGCGAAGTCGCGAAGGTATGATGACAGTGATTCTTCGCGACTACGTCAAGCTTCGCGAACGAAAAATTGTTGTGGTGCTTCGTGATATGGACAGAATTCCGGCGGAAACTTTGGAGCTTCGTGATTTGAGATGACGTGGCGTTGACTTCGCGTGGAAGGGACGAGGGTCGGTGGAATCACCTATAAATAGAGGCCGACCCCTTAGAGCGATGCAGAGAGAATTTTCAGAGAAAATACTTTTCTCTCAATTTGCGAAGGTGGTTCGCGGAGCCAATGTGATTCGCGAAAGAGGATCTTCGCGGTGACTATTGTAACTCCGCGATTCCTGCAAGCTCTGCGTTGGCTTTGTACTCTTCGCGAGGGTCGTTGCTTTGCGACGGCTTGAGCATCGCGAGAGTGCTTCGCGAAAGAGCTTCGCGAGAGAGCTTCATGAAAAGGCAGGAGCTTCACGAAGGCTTGTTTGAGCTTCGTGAAATTGGGAGCCTAACGAAGTTGAGTGCTTTGCGAAGGTGTTTCCAAAAGGAATTGCCGAGTGTTCAGAGGAAAAGAGGTTTTAATCAGTGGATGAAATTTGGACATTAACATAGTATCCATCATCAGTTAAGGATACATTATTTCATGAAAATGAAGAGACCTACAGGTCTATAAACTGTGAGTGAATCCCTTTATAGAGCAGTGAGATTAGGAAGAGGAAGAAGGTGATCCTCTCCACCGGCAGTGAGCCATAGAGAGGGAAACAGGGAGTGACCCTTGGGAAAAGCAATGAGCTGACCCTAAACCTTGTATAGGAAGTGATCCTGGGCATAGAAGTGATCTATCCCGAACATTGTAATCCACAACTAGTGAAGTATAGTGGAATTTGGTACGACCGGAAACCTGTCAGCATATGCTCCTTAGATGTGGCCCTTAGCAGTGAACCAAGTAAAATTGTTGTGTCCTGTGCTTCCTTTACTTTCTTTTTATTTTGTGCAACTGGAAAAGAGAGAAGAGTGTTTTGCGTAACAGCAAAACAAGATCAGAAATGGCTTTAAATTTAAATTAGTTATACCCTGATTCACCCCCCCTCATGGTATTCAGCCTTGTGGACCTAACAGAAATTGAATAAAATGACTAATATTTGATTAATAGATAAATAATTGAACTAATGTTACTATAAAACAAAATTAAAATATAATAAAACTTTTAAAATGATTTACATGAAATGTTGGTTTTCAATTAAAATTTAGTATTTTTCATTATTCATAAAAAATGTAACTTTAAATAATAATACTATAAATTCAAAATCAGATATATTTTACAGGATCATTTCAAAAAAAAAATTTATTTTATAAAATATATTTTCTAAAAGTGTAAAATATTAATTTTTTTAAAGTTTAGAAAATAAATAAAAACCATTTTATGAGAAAATATACTTTTCAAATCCTACATGACTTCATTGAAAATTAATTACATTTTTATCAATTAATTTACTTTATATAATAAAAATACAACTAATATTTAAAATGTGTTATTATTCTTTACATCTATATGTTTAAAATATATGTCATAATTGTTGCGTTTAACTAACTACATTAATAATATATCATCATTTTGTTTAAAATCATTGTCATGTGTAACACAAGATAACTTACTGTTCTATCTAGTCGAAGATTAACTTTGTGTTTCATATAATACAATATATAAGTGAAATTAAATTATTTTTAAATAATAATAATTCATTAAAACCTGTGGTGTTACATAAATATAGATTTATTGAGACAATATTGTATTTATCATGTCGGAAAACAAGTCATGGATTCCCTAGTGCTCTGAACACGTTATTTTAAAGTACAATTTTATTTTATAAATCATTGATAGGTTGTATATATTGATTTATTGAATTCCTAATAAGGAAAATGTCGTAGATCTATTAATAAAACCATTAGTGGAGAAAAAAAATAATGGCCCAGAAAATTCATTAGATACTCAATATATTGTCGATTGACAACAATGTATATGGTCATATGTTAATCAAAAATATTTTTCATATTATGTATATATTGGGTTTATAAAATATATATTAGTTTTTCTATTAATAATATTTAATATAATATCACTCATTATTTTAAATGTATTAATTTTGTGGGAGTGAAAAGATAATTAATCCCTTATATGAAATATTTTTTTTTTAGAATCAATGTTGGTAATTGATATTACTAGGTTATGATTAAAATTTATGATGAACGTGGGTTCATATGGAGATATGGATTTCACTCGTGAGACATAAGTACTACTTATTTTCAATAATTGATTGTTAAAGTATATCTCATGAAATTTCATAAATAATTTTTTTTGTTATACATAGGGGTGTAAAATATATTATAATAATTACTATATAATAATAAAATGGTAACAAAAAAAAATTATCTTAATACATTGATACTATTAGAAACCATAATTGTACACCATGCACATTTCTGTTGGGGATTTTGGAAGCTCAATGACATTGAATAAATAAAAATTTATTTTTCATAGATTACTTGAAAGTGGAAGGGATTAGACGTAATTTTATAATTGAATACATCTTGAATACTTTTTTATGTTAATTAGTTTTTTATTATAATTATCTTAGAAAAATATCTCACCCAAAAAAATTGTAATGGAAAGATTACCAGCTAGCAATATCAACCATGGAATATACGGGAGTCACCTAAAACACACCCATGATCCAATGCAGCTAGCTAGATTAGAGGAATAGTGTGTATGGGATAATTGTGCTCTCTATGTGTGAAAATGTTTCGTAGTTAGGCCACACAATGGGAGGCCCCAACCTTTAAGGGTGTGGGTGTGCGTGTTCTTGGTTTTGATCTCACAGATGTATTGAAAGGAGGTTGACACATATAGCCTTATTAATCAAATACAAACAGTGTTGTAAAATGATGTGGGAATGACTTGGTGTCTGACATTGGTCCTCTATAAAAACATAAGGTTAGAAGAATATATGTATTTTCAATGAAATTTTCACCATCTGATCTCTTTGAATTATTGTCTTCATCATCTTCCAATATCCAAAACTCACCAACAGCCCTTGTTCAACACAATGAGTCACACCCAATGTCTTTATGACTCCACCATTGGAAGACCACCATTTCAACCTTCTCCTATGATCAAATCAATACAATTGATATATTCTCAATGTCTATGATCCATAAATATGACTTCTCTTTGCATTAATGATTTTTTTTCGAGGAAACTAGATCCATCTCATAAGTTCATCACAGGAAGTCAGATGAATCAATAATGAGTATTTTTTAGAATCACATGATCAAAATAGTGATGAAATATAAAAGGAGTGTTGACATCACAAAGATCTACATAAAATCAATGTATGTTTTTATCACATTGAGGTTCCATCTTTTACATAATTACGTCATCAAATGTTTCACCAAGATACCACAATAATTAATTATTACAAATTTTATCATGAGAAGTGATATTAATGTTTCATGAATATCTTGATTATGCATGAATTCTTTGGGTTTGGGAATATGATTTCACTGTATGTCTGATTCAATGTGGAAGCACTCAAAATTTGACAAAGGGACTATCCACCCATGTATAACATGATCACATGAAGCATGATCATGGAAAACTGGTCATGTGATGCTGGTTAAGCTCCACCACCTCAATACTATTTATTTTTATATACTTTGAAGATAATATCCACACCGAAGAACCACTTGATGTGAATCTCGATCAGGAAATCACATGAAACCATCATGAGAAGAATTATGAATCACATGATTAAATGTTGATGAACATGTGTGTAAATTTTTTTTTCATTGAGTATTAACATAAAAAATAACATATCTTTCCATTTCAAGAGCCTCCCATTATATCTATCTTCCACATGATCTTCTGAAGCTGGATAATGAACGATCATTCAATAACATAATTCCATCGAATGAAGGGAGTAAAATCGTGATAGGGAAAATAGATCATGAGAAGAACTAGGTATCATTTTATTTTTACAATTAAAGGAGATACAAAACTCTGAATATATGCCATCAATTTCTCATGACAGTTCATGCGGCATGAAACCCATGCAAAGGTGCTAGAATATTGACCAAATCTTCCAATAGAAACCCATTCCCCTTAAAAACACATAATAAGGTGGGAAAGGGAGAACAATAGAGAATAATACAGTAGGAGTGTGATAAAACATTTGGAGGAAACCTTTGGGTAATTGGGATTTTCCCGTCATGAGAAGACATCATGGGATTCCACCATGAGACCCCATTGCATAACAACCATAAGATCAAGTGATCACTTCAAAAAATGAAGGTCATTTGATCCCTATATTTGGGGATACATTCCTGAATCATTGATGTATACATCCTTTCCTTTTCATATTATCATAGAAAACCCTCATTATAAATGATGACTACATTTGACACTTTTCATGTCTAACAGGACATTCAATTCCCTCATTGACCGTTGGCCATTTATTGAAAATGTCTCATAAAAACCACTCAACTTTTCCATGAAAACCCTATGAGGTGTGACCATGACATGATACCTTGGAAATGAACCCCACTATTACATGAAAACAATTTCCCATATAGAAGTATTCATGTGATGGAATTATGTGATTGCAAGAATTCTCACCATTTTTTGGATATCATTACATGACATCCCTCCAGCATTTCAGCCTTGATCACATGACACCCTTGGACATGTCTTTCTTGATCATGTGAAAAAACTCTGAAAATTTTATTTTTATCATTTCAAATTTCTTCGACAAGTCCACATTGATCGGTAGAATATCCTTGGAAATGTCTTCCTAGATCACGAGAAATTAACTATACATTTTATCTTTGATCATGTGATGTAACCTTGACCTGTTAAATTTTTTCATGCACAAAAAGATGGATATCTCAACTGTGATCATGAAAAGTCTGTTGTACTTGTTAGCTTCTATCGTGTGAGGCACTTTGGTCATGTTATATGTAATCATGTGAAGAACATTGGAGATGTTATCTTTGATGAAATGAAGAACCTAAGACATGTCAGGAATATTCCCTTGGGAATGTATTCCATGTCAGAAAGACACTAATGACATGTCAGGATGACACCCTGGACATGTAAGATAGACAGCCAAAACATGTCAGTCAGACAATCATGACATTTTGGGTAGACACTCAGGACGTGTCTGGTTGACACCCTAGACAGGTCAGGCGGATACCCTAGGAGATGTCTCATTGTACAATAGACACACTGGGACATACACCAGGTAAACTCACAACCATGGACCTTATACTGATTAACCCCTATTTAAGGGGAGTTATGATACTGTGTAACAGTTATGAACTCTTGAGACAATATTTGTGTCTCAATCTCTGATATCCCTCCAATTCATACACAATATATTCAATATACCTTCCATGGATTTCATTATTATTTATCTATTATAGGATAAACTAATCACCCATTCCAACCCATCAGTGGGTTAAGAAAAGTTGAACTATGAGAAGTCTGAATCTCATTTAAACAGGATATGTAATATGCCTTTGGAGCTCCAATTTTCACTCACCCTAGTGTATGTCCCTCCATATTCAAATTATATTGGCTCATAAAACCCAAATAATCCCATGTTTCCATAATCCATTCTTATCCATCAGTGTGTGGGAGTTGGGTTTATACATGGGATTCCTCTTGAGTGTAATCCTCGACCATTCTATCAAGTACCTTAAACCCATTGGGGGGGTTCAATTGAACTGAACTACTAATACTCTATTTCATTTTATTAATAGGATATATATGATTCATTCTTATGGACATCTCACTATACCATATTATCTAAGAGACTAATAATCAAAAATATTAAAGGGTAAAATTAATGTGTAATACCATGAAAATTTCCTCTCTTGTGATGTTTCTAGTCCTCCATTATCTATTATTTCTCAAACTGATCATGACTAACTTGGGATTAGAGACTTCTATTGACATTACTAATTGAATAATAAGGATTAAAATATCGTGGAACCTTAATTGGGATGTAAGTATATAGAAATATCATTTTACATAAAATGTTAATACTCCCATTCAGTAAATTCATAGATTCCTTTCATACATAAGTACCACTCAAGGACTCTCTTTTCAAATCTATTATGATGCAGATTCCCGTAAAAAACCATGTGGACTCTGATTTGAATATTAATTGGATATATTGAATGGATCCTTGAGTCTATATCCCTATATTTATATCCCTATCACATGTTGTTAAACTATATTTTATAGTCCAATCAAATTACATTAAACTATATCAGATGAGCTACAAGGGTTTAATGTCTGTTCTCATAGGGTATGTAGGATGCCTCAAAGAGGTTCAATACAATCTCCATGACACTAATTGTATAACAACACTATATTTTATTACACACATAAACATGATTTATTACATAAAATATAAACTTGATAAAACATGGAATAATGAGAGGTATGGTGTCTTTGGGGCTTAGGAACATTAAATATGACTTAAAACATGAAACACACCATATTTATTGAAAAAATCAATTACATGACCACTACATTCCTTCATACTTTGTATTGCATGGGATAACCTGAGGATATGCATATGAAAATGGTGAGATATAAAGCCCAAAAAAAGAAGTATAAAAGGTATAACATGAGAATGAAGTACATGTTAGGAAATAGGCATATCAAAGTAAAATAAGAGAAACATGATCATAATGGCATGATATAGAATGATAATCATTACAAGGAAATGTGGCAACAACACTTAACATGGTTTTCACATGGGTCAAGGATCATTGCATATGGATCATGAGTAAACCATCATTTCACTTGAATTATCATGAGTAAACCCTTCTTTCACATGACATATCATGATACTAATCTTTACCCATTTCATTACAGCTCTATTAGGGAGAACCCTTCTTAATCATTTCATTTCATGCATAAGTGTGCCACATAGATCATATTACATGGAATCATTAAACATCGTCATTTATTCCAAAATAAATTAATGTGGAATAAATACATGAAACTATATAATAAATATGTAATTGTTCATAATGGTGAATACCCTTGATAGAGAAATTGACATGGTATTCACTAGAAAAGGATTTTTTTTGAAAATTCATGGTGCAATTACAACAACATAACAGTGTGACATAAGAATTCATAAAAGTGGTTGATGAAATAGAAAGGGATTTATAATAATATTTATAAAAAATGGACAATAATGGGTCCATATGTAAACGTGTCCAAACAATTCTAATGTAATTTAAAATCATAATAAAGTAGAATTGTTTGAATGTAAATGAGAAGAAAGAAATTCCTTACCGAATTTTGGTATGGTAACAGGTGTACATGAGATGAATTAATGAGAGAGAAAGGGGACTCTCGATTTTAAAATATAAGGAGGGCAATATGGGGAGGAGAGAAACAATACCCCAACATTTACATTTGAAACAAATATGGCATAACAATATCAAGAAACATGGATAAAATGATAAAAGAATGAATCCCTTACTTGGCAGGGTGATCCCAACAGGATGGGAGGGCTTGATATAGGCTTCTTGATGTCTTGGGGTGCCTTGGTAGGATTCTATATAGACGAGGGCAGAGGTTGGTCAAGCTCTAAAGGATTTGAGTGAATAGGATATGGGATCTTGGGTGGGTTTATATATGAAAAGAAAGGTAATTATTTATTATTTAGGTTTTGTAACCACATATTTAACTAATCAAAACCTAAATCCAACCCATGGTATTTCCACTTGGATTTTTTCAAAGGGGAGGGGAAAAATTATTTTTATAAGTCCAATGGATGAACTTCTTAAAATATTAGGATTCCTTATGTGAAGGTGAGTCACACTCTCATGGAAATCAATTTAAAAAGTTAGAATGCTTTATAAGTCATGGTGGGTCCACTAAATATTTGTAAAATAAATCAAACAAACCAAAAATATCATTATTTTAATGTTAAAACTTATATTGGAAGAACATAATGTTTATAGTATTTTATTACATCACTTGTGGGTCAATATGATGTCATAAAACACATCTTATATTTAAATGGTATTTAATTTTTACACAAAAATTCTACTATCTTAGAAAATTATGAAATTTCACTACGGATAATTTATACATCCTTATTCCAAAAATAATATTCATTTTATCTAAATAATTTTCCAAATAAGATAATTTTTAGTTTTAATATAAAAACTTAAATTTATCAAAAATTCATGGGTTTTGACCATAATAGCTTTCAAACCATAAAAAATTACAATTGTATTCATAAAAATTAGATGATCATTAATATTTAATAAAAAAATTAATTAGTAATAATATTTTATTAATATTTTATTTATTTTAAATTAAATTAAATCATCAAAATAGATTTATTAATTTTATATTATGCAAAAATACTATTTATGAATTAAAAACTATTCACAATGTAATAATAATAAAAAGAAATTATACTCTCTATACAAAAAAATGTACATAATCATTGTGATAGGGTCATGTTACATAACACCATATAACACACGCATTTGGCCAAAGGGTAAGGTGTGTGATTGTAACAGACTCTTGGGGTTACTTGGATAAAATCTCTCTGGTGGTAATTTGTATCAACAATCACTTCTCCCATAGGCGATTTTTCTCGATCTTAACATGTTGAAGCTCAAATTGGGCATGGTCATGAGATAATTCAAATGATGACACCTCCAATCTAAGCTCCTAAAAATGGGCTTCTTACAGGGAAATTATACTGGATGAGTCCATCTCTTCCTTTTTCTGAGTAATTGGATTTGTCAAAACCCTATATTTATATAATTTATGATCACTGTTCAATGGATATATTAGAAATGGTAACAATTCATAATGGTATTTTGAAATACAAAAACATAAAACCAAGTAATGTCATATTTTATATAGCTATTTTACATAATATTCCATTTAATTAGATCAATGGGAATTTTCATTGATAAAAGTTTGGGTCATTACAATATTCCCCGCTTAAGAAGTTTTGACCTCGAGATTTCCTTTTCCCACACTAAAACAGATGAGGGTAACTCTTATTTATCTATTCCTCTGATTACCACATTTTCTTTTATAACATTTGGTTTCTCCCCAACAACTTGATGAGGGGCATTGTCTTATTTCGTAGCACATTTTCCCTATGATCTAAGAACTTCACTAGCTTCTCTTCATTGGAGATTCCATTCTCCAAAGGTACCACCTCTGGATTGAGTTCATGCAATGAGTCAGGTATGTAATTCCTCAAGAGTGATACATGGATTACATCATGTACTTTAGATAGGTTTTTTGTGATTTCATGTCGTTAGGACATTTGTCCAATGCAATCAAGGATCTAAAAATGTCTGATGTACCTTGGACTAAGCTTTCCATTCATCCAAAATCTAATAAATCTCTTCCAAAGTGATATTCAGAGGAATAACATGTCTTCAACAACAAACTCTAGGTCTCTTTAAAAATTATCAACATAGCCCTTTTGTCGACACTAATCATCTTTAATGTGTTGTTGGATAGTCTTAACCTTCTCCACCAATTCTTCGACCATTTCTGGGCCTAAGAGTATTCTCACCCAACTTCCTCATAATGTGTTGGTGTTCTGCATCTATAACCATACAAGGATTCTTAAGGAGACATTTGGATTCATGAGTAGACATTTTGTAAGAGAACTCAACTAGAGGGAGAGGTTGATCCCATCCTCCAGTGATGTTCATTGAGTAAGCTGTCAACATGTCCTCAAGTGTTTGGACAGTCCACTCAGATTTGAAATCAGTTTGAGGATGATAAACCATACTGAAGTTCAGCTCAATATCCAGAGCATGATGAATACTCTTCCAAAACATATAGGTGAATATTGGATCTCGATCAGATAAAATCGATTGACGTACTCCATGCATCCTTACCACTTCTTTGATGTACATTTGTTCCAGTTAATCCAGTGATAAATCCTCCGAAATTGTAATGAAGAGTGCAGTCTTTATAATTTGATACACAAAAACCTAGATAGCAATGTATCCATAGGATTTATTTGGAAGTATGGTAACAAAGTCCATGATGATGTTCACCCATTTTTGTGTTGGTATTGTTAATGGTTGCATCATCCCCTTAGACTTCTGCCTCTCGGCCTTCACTTACTGACATACTAGGCACTTCAATGTATACTCAGCTTTCTCCTTATTCATGTTATCCCACTAATAATTCACTCGGATATCTCGATACATATTTTTGTTTCATGGGTTAATGGTGAAATGGTAACTATATGCATCATCAAAAAGTCACTTCTTTAACTCCGGATTTTATGGAACACATATTCTAGATCCAAAATTTACAAATCTATCATCATTGACATTGAACTCCAAGGATTTACCATTTCTAACAGTGTCTACTGTATTTTGAATTCCCACATCATCTTTTTGAGAATCAAATAACATTTCCAAAAATGAAATTTGAGAAATCATTTGTGAAAGTATTGATGATGTTCCCTTCCTTTTGATTACCATATTCATCTTCATCAAATCTAAGAAGATAGGATGCTCTTAAATTCTCATCTATTATTGAATCCATAGGTCCTTTCTAAATAGAACATATACCACCGTGTTCACATTCCTATAGTGGTAATGGAATGAGCAGTCATAGTCATTGATAAGCTCTAGCAATCTTCATTGCCGCATGTTCCAATATTTTTGTGAGAATATATACTTGTCAGTTTTTCAATACGTGTATATTTCAAACTTCTCCCCACAGAGGTAATGCCACCAAATTTTCGAAGAGAAGATCATTGAATCCATCTCCAGGTCATGTGTTGGATTGTTTTACTCATGAACGTTCTATTTCCTTGAATCATAAGAAATGACTTTTCCACTTTTCATCAACACACATCCCATAACATTCATTGAAGCATCACTGAATACCTAAAACAAGTTCTCGACATGTGGGTAGTCTAAAAACGAGCACAGTGATAAGAATCCTCTTCAACTCCTAGAATCTATTTTCACATTCATCACTCCATTAGACATCACTCCCTTCTGAGTTAGCTTGTTAGGAGTGTTGGAAAATCATGAGAAATTTCTCACATATTGGTGGTAATATCCAACTTTCCTCAGGAAGGTATTGATATCTGTTATCAATGATGTCCACGGTCATCCCTCAATTGTTTTTTCATGGAGGGATCCAAAGTTATCCAATTTTTGGTGATGATATGACCCAATAATGATACCTCATTCAACCAGAACACATACATTCTATACTTTTCATAGAGCATCTCATTTCGCAAGGTCTCTAGTATAGTTTTTGAAAGGTCCTCATGGTCCTCCTTTTTTTGGAATATATTATAATATCATCTGTAAAGACTACTAAAAATTTGTAGATGTAATCTCCAAAGACTCTATTTTTCAATTCCAGGAATATTTATAGAGAATTAGTGAGTTTGAAAGGAATTAAAATGAATTCATAGTGCCTGTACCATGTACAAAAAGTAGTATTGGGGATATCCTCATTATTCACCTTTACTTGATAATATTCTTTCCACATATCCACCATGGAGATTTATTGTGCTCCACATAGCTGATCGAGATAGTCATCAATTCGGGGAAAAGGATACTTGTTCATTATCGTGACTTTTTGAGCTCAAGATAATCAATACAAAGGCTTATTGATCCATCCTTTTTCTTGATGTAGAGGACTGGTGAACCCCATGATGATGAACTTGGGAATATAATACCTTTATCCAGAATATCCAATAGTTGTTTCTTCAGCTCCTCAAGATCCACAAAATCCATTCTATATGGAGTCTTGGATAATGGAAATGCCCTAGGAAAAAGGTCAATTGAGAATTCAACATCTCTTCTATGAGTAAGACTATACAATTCCTTGGGAAGCACTTTAGGAAATTCCCACTGAATAGGAATGTCTTAAAAGTTGGTTGCTTTTATAGAATCAATCAATTGATCCGGATACGTGTGCTCACAAGGAAATAATATTGATGCATGAGATGATGGTGCAAAATAGGATTTGTCATCGTCTTTGTACTTGAAATGAATTGGGGGGTCGATTATCTATATGAAGACTGATTTCCATCCCATGGAAATTTATGTTGGATCTATATAAAGAAATCCAATCCATGCTGATAATTGAATTAAATTCCACTAGAGGGAGTATGATGATGTTCAATGGTATGTTTAATCCACATATTGGGACAAGGGAGGAGTTATATTCATTGTTTGCAATGATTTCTCCATTTTCTGTACTCCCCGACATCTTTACTTCAATGAATTTTTGTGTTGTTTTGATTATTATACTAAACTGTAGGGATATTAAAGAATGCATAGAACAAGAATAAAAATTTATGTTCTCTATTCTTGAATTATTAACTAGTGTACCTGTGCCACTTTATTGTCAGGGTTCACTTTGGTGGTAGTGATAGAAAAAGAACACCCATGCTTCCTTGGTTGTTGATGGATTCCTCCAAAAAATCATTGGCATAGGGAACTGGTTTGCAAACTTCATCAGTTTATTGTAATTGAAGAAATTAACAACACTTTTAGGATCAAAAGGAGCATTTCTCTCCTTTGTCACAACCATGGGATTCTCTTATCATAAGTTAATAGCTAGGTTCTATTCTCTTCCACACCTAAATCATTTCCTCATCCCCTTCAAGTAATTTCTGGGGTACATATTTATGCACCATTGGTATGTGGGGTGATGGGTTTTATTAGAACTGTTGGATTTACCCATCGGGCGACTAGAATTAAATTCCACCTGGTGCGTCTTATCCCCATTATACCCCTAAGATTCACCGATCTCTATTTCGATAGTGAGGGAACATAAGATAGTTTCCTTATATATATCGAATTCACTAAATGCATGGGATTTCCATTGGCTAGGTTTTAGCCTACCAAAGAAGTGGTCAACCTTGCATTTGAGGGTAATGACATGGTCAGAGGCATATTGTGCTAGCTTTGTGAAGTTTTCCTCACATGCTCAGACTGATTCGTCATGTTGTTTCTTGAGGTCAAGGAAGTCCCTTTCTAACTTAAGTTGGAGGGTATGCGGAAATTATTTATAGAAAAACATCTTCTTTAAATTCTTCCATTCCAAGGCCTCAATTTGTTCCTCAGGCTTCATATTTTTGATCAATTTCCTCCATTGATCATCTTCACCTTCCATATGATATTCATCCCTAAGAAACTTCTATTTTTTGGATCATTTAAGTATGGAGAAGATCTTCTCAATGGAGTTGATACAATTTTCATCGATTTATGGATTAGATGATCAATTAAAAGTATGAGGCCTTTGTCTCATGAAGCTCCCAATTTTTAGTTTTTCATTCTTGGGGAGGGGTTGAATGTTCCTATTGACCCATGTTTCTATTTAAAAATTGAGTTAGTTGAGACTGTATTATGACAATGATTGTGATTCCCACTCCCATCCGATTGGGCACCTCATTAGAATTATCATCACATTGATCTTCTCATTAGTTTTTAGTCTGGTTCCTCCTATTACCGTCCATTGTCTGAAATAAAATAATTGTTCTGGGAAACACATAAAGGGTAATCTAAAGAAAAAACATAATACTTATAAATAACTTTTATTTCTTTAACTTATTAATCTATATGATTCAATATATGTTATCCATGATCTACTTCAAAACATTTATTCTTAGGGGAATTTTTTATTCTCTTAACAATGGATCATACTAAGATTATGAATTTACCAAAGCATATCCCCCAGGAGTTTCATAACCAAGAGTGCAGCATGGCATGTTGTCATGTAACGGTATACCCCAGGTAATTCCTGAAACACCTTGTCATAGTTTTCACTCCTAGGTACATATGTTCCATATCCGCCTCTAACTTCATGTCTTCAGAGAGGGATATATTTTCTTGAAAAACTACTTACTAAGTACTCACCAAAAATTAAGGATGTTTTCATTATTCTTAGTCTTATCACTAAGGCCTTCACTAGGGTTTTCTAATCCCAATCCCATAAATAACTAAACATATCCACTGATACCGTCTATAATAAACCTCATTCTTTTTACACACATAAACATGATTTATTACATAAAATCATCACCTAATACATCATGGATGATAGAGGGTTATAGTTTCTTTGGGGATTATGAACATTACATAACGACTTAAAACTTGAAACACAACATCTTTATTGAAGACTTACTTTCCATGACCGCTACATTCCATCATACTTAGCATTGTTTGGGATAACATGAGGACATGTATATGAAAAAGGTGTTCTATAAAGCTTTGTAAGGGAGTATACAAGGAATAACATGATGAATGCAGTAAATGTTAAGTAATAGGCATATCAAAGGAGTATAAAAGATACATGAACATAAAAGGCATGATATAGCATGATTATCAAAACATGGTAATGTTGAAACAACATATTACATGGTATTATCATGAGTCATGGATCATTGAACATGGATAATGAGGAAACCTTCATTTCACTTGAATTATAAGGATAAAAACCTCATTTTACTTGACATATCATGATACTAATATTTACCCAATGCATTGGAGCTCAGTCAGGGTGCACCCTTCATAATCATTTCATTTCAGGCATAAGTGTGCAACAAAGATCATATAACATGGAATCATTCAACATCATCATTTATACAAAAATTATAGAATGTGGAATAAATACATTAAACTCAGTAATAAATAAGTAAATGTGCATAAAGGGTAATACCCTTGATAGAGAAATGGGCATGGTATTCACTACACAGTGACTTTGGCATGGAAAGTCGAGGTGGAATTTCGGCTACATAACAGTGAGACATAAGAATTCATAAAAATGGTTGATGACATAAAAAGGGATGTCTCATTATATGTACATGAAATGGAATGTAAGGGGGCATTATAGATACATTTCCCAACAAATATAATGGTATTAATATAAATAATACAATATAATTGATTGAATGTAAATAATAAGAGATAAATTCCACAAGGAATTTCGGCATGGTAACAGGTGTACATGGCAGGCATTAATGAGAGAGAAAGGGGTATCTCATCATTTATAGATAAGGATGGCAGTATGAGGGAGGTGTGAAACCATACCCATTCTTTTACAGTTGAACATAAAAGGGCATAATAATATTCTGAATCATGGATAAAATGATAAAGGGAGGAGTCCCAAAGTTGGATGTTTGATCCCAAAGGTTTTGGAGGGGCTTGAGAGTGGATTATTGAGAACATGGGGTGGCTTGGGAGGATTATAGAGAGAATATGGAAGAGGTAATTCGATCTCTAAAGGCTTTGCGTGAAGAGGAAGTGGAAGATTTTGTGGGTTTATATAGGAAAAGAAAGGTAATTCTTTATTATTTAGGTTTTGGACATCTAACATTAAACTAAAAAAAAGAACAAACCAAACTATTTTTTTTCCAAAGGGGAGTGGAAAAATTATTTTTTAAGGTGAATTCCTGAACTTCTTAAAATATTAGGCTTGCTTGTGTGGAGGTAAGTCACTCCCTAATGGAAATCAATTTAATAAGTTAAAATGTTTTATAAGTCTTGGAGGGTCCACTAAAGCTTTAAAAAAAATCAAAAAAACCTCAAATAGACTAATTTTAATGGTAAAAAATATATTGGAAAATCGTAATGTTTATTGTATTTTATTTCATCACTATTAGGTCATTATGATGTCATAAAACACATTATATATTTAAACGGTATATAATTTTTATCCAAAAAATCGACTGTCACAAAAAAATAATGATAAATTTAACATTGGAGAATTTTGATGTCTTAATTCCAAAAAATAATATTCATTTTATCTAAATAATTTTCTAAATATATGAATTTTTACTTTTAAAATAAAAACCGACATTTATTAGAAATTAAAGGGTTTTAATGATAACAGCTTTCAAAACATAAAAAATCAAAATTGTATTCATATAAATTATATAATCATTCATATTATATAAAAATTAATTAAGTATAATATTTTATTACAATATTATTTTTTTCAAAAATCAATTAATTCATCAAAGTAGATTTGTTAATTTCATATTAACTAAAAATAATATTTGTGATTTAAATATTATTCCCAAAGTAACTATAATAAAATGATTGTATATTATCTATAAAAAATAATATACATAATCATAGTGCTAGGTAATTGTTACCTAACCCCTTATAACACTTGCATATGTCTGAAGGGTATGGTGTGCAATGGTAACAGACTCTTGGTGTGGCTCAGATAACATCATTCAGGTGGTAATCTCAATCTACATTCCAATTCCCCCATAAGTGGATCTGATCGAGCTTAACGTCATGAAGATCAGCTTGGTATTGATCATGAGTGAAGCCCAATGATTCCACCTACTTTCTGGGATCCAAAATATGGGATTCGTACAGGGAAATTCTACTAGATGATGATATTCCTTGCTTTGTCTATGTAAATTGGATTTGTTAAAGCCCTATATTTATACTACATATGTGATATCTACTCAATGACTCTATTAGCAATGGTAACAATTCATAACGGTATTTTGAAATCCAAAAATATAAAACCAGGTAATTGTGTATTTTATATAACCATTTTACTTAATAAGACATTAAATTATATCATGAAGAATTTTCATTGATAAAAGTTTTAGTCATTTCAAATTTCCTCTCAGGATATTGATAAACATAATAGTTCCCAATAATTTATAAAATATAATTCACCATAACTAAACAAATAATGATGGAGAACTAGTGGCACATATAGTTGTTCCAATCAACAGATATTCTTGATCAAGTCATTGGAATAGGGGTAAACAGTCACATTTGGGTCCTAGGTAGGATTTCACAAACACATCGTAAATATATAAGAGAGTCCTAAAAATGAAATAATCCCCCTCAAAAGGGTGTGATGATCTAGAAATATTTTTCTCTTGACTAATGTGAGTTTCTATGTGTCATTGTGTTTGAAACTCCAATTTATAGTCTTCCTTTAGAAATAAATTTCATACTTTTTAAGGGATATGAAAATAGTTGCCTTTTATCATTATATAAAAAATGGTGAACAAGATGAAACTGATTGTGAAACAACGAAATATCACCCACAACCAAGGATCTGGTGAAACCTTCCATATTTTCTAAGAAACAAAATGGTTAACCCCATGAGAAATTATTTAACTATGTCAACCTTTTCATGTGTTAAAAGGATGGACTACCCAGTTCCTGTTGGTTTATTTTGTTCCAGATTTTGTTTGGAAAAAAATGGTGAAATGAACATGAATCTATTTAACTATTTCATCTCTTCTCAGTTTAAAAAGTTTAGAATTCCAAATTACCTTTAAATAATTTTGGTTCACATTTGTTTGAAAAAAATTATTTTCACTACATGAATCTATAAAATCTACATAAAATTTCATATAATAAGGGGAATCATATTTATTCTTTAAATATGAAATTAAATGATCGACTATGTACTCTTATATATGATATTTCAATAATAAGGTGCCTTGTTTCCTCTCTATGACTTTTGAAACACCTTAAAATCAAAATGGAATAGTCAAATTTTCTAACAGATTCCAGGATCTCCAGAAAAGATGGATGTTCTTGTAGAACAAGTCATTCTTCTATGAACCACTAGCTAACACACCAATCATATGAATTGTCCACCATAGAAGTATTTTCCTTGACGCCCCAATATATGTTTTGTAAGAACCCAATATTCATTTTTTAGGTATGTTTTATTTTTCGGGTGTTTTTAAGAAAAAGTGGAAATTTTGGAAATTTCTTAAGTACACGCCTTGTACATTATGAGTACACGACATGTACACAGTTACCGTGGGTAGCCAAGTGTTGGTCATGTAATGGTCGTGCACATAGCCATGTGTGGTGACCTAGAGACCGCCTAATTTGGGGGCCAGTAAGGGAATGTACATGCCATGTATATCAAATGTACCCGTCATGAACATTCTTTTTTTCCATTAAACAGGTTATGGTAACGTCTAATGGGAAGAAAATTCCTCTTCTTCTCTATATTAATCCAAAAGAATCCATATGACCATGATCTTTCCTCGAGCCCCTGATCAAGCATCTATTCTCTGAAAAGGCCACCATCGATTGTGTTGTTATCGCCATAGTAAGATCTTCATTCTTCTAGTGCTTTGTTTCCAGATTTCTCATCTTTCACAAGTTATCCTTATCTGAGCATTTTTAGCATTTTTTGTAGATATATAGTGTTCTTGGTACATTCAAGGCTTGAATTTCATGTATAGCGATCCTACAACACCGAGGTAGATGGTTTGTTCCTTTCCATAGTTAGTCTTTGAGTAATATGTGCAAAAGTACCCAATACCCCTGAATAGGTTATTGTGTGTTTATATTTTTAGCCCAAATGATTTCTTGCAATGCCTAGGATAATCAGATAGATTTTATATTTTGTGAATAGGGTTTATTTTTCCATGATATAGTGGTTTCATCAATGTTTACTTTTTTTGACCA
Organism: Viscum album; assembly: GCA_963277665.1. Lineage (NCBI taxonomy): Eukaryota > Viridiplantae > Streptophyta > Magnoliopsida > Santalales > Viscaceae > Viscum > Viscum album. The sequence goes on along the minus strand of OY728120.1, from coordinate 19,116,625 downwards.
TTTCATCTTTTTTTCCATTTAGGCTGCTGCTTTGTTTTCTATGCCTAGTATTGTTAGGATGGTGTGTTTTATCTGACATAATTTTATGCAATAGTTTGTTTAGAAATGTAATTCTTGATTTTATCATTGGATTCAATTATATTTCTATGCTTGTTTGACGTAAACACAGCCATGAGAACATTTTGTAGTACACCATAGGGAGAATGGACATGAGGGCTTCCCCAGAGGGTCTGTTGTTACTGTTACGATGTGAGACCATTGGGGAATTGATGTAAGTGCTTCCTCATAGTGTCTGTAGTTCCTCGACATGGGCCATAGGGGGAATGAGGCATAAGTTCTTCCCCAGAGTTCCTTTTAGTTACCGATATGAGACTATAGGGAGAATTGATGGTGAGTGCTACCTCAGAGAGTCTGTGATAAGGCCAAACTAGAGGGGTTAGACTGTGGGTACTTCCCAGCGGGTTGCTGGTGTTTTCTAGGTAGTACAAGAGGGTATTAGGCTATGATAACTTCCTATAGGTTACCTGTTTGTGATTACCAACTTACATTATATGTGGTGTTTTAATGCTTTTAAATTGTATGAATGTTTACTTTTGATTACTTCCTTGTTTCCTGCTTCTTTATCATATTTCGTGCCATATATATTCAATAACTTGTAGGCACATATCTCTTGTTGGATTCCTACTAGGATTTAGTCTCACAACAAGTTTGGGTCTTGCTTTTGGACCCAAAAACATTATATTGTTGTACATATATATAATGGAAAGTTCCCTTCTACAACAGGCACTTGACTACTTTGGAGTTGGAGAGCATGGGACCAAGATGAGGCATGTGATGCGGAGGAGATGTTTACTATTTTCTTTTATACTTTATTTTAGTACTGTATTTCATCATTGTGACATTTTTTTCTTCATTCCTAGAAATATTTATCATGCATCATTATATATGTGCTCCAGATACTGATTACTTTCAGTCTTCTATTGTTTATTATTGTATTCCATTGTTACTGTTTCCGCTAATGTTATTTGTTTCTATCCCGATGTGTTACTCTACCAATGAGGGAATAGTTTCCCCACTATCACACACAAGGCCCTCACTGCTTTTCGGTAGGCTCTGGCATTAGTGTAAATGCGCTTGAGGCCATGTGACCAGCCGGGTATGGGGCGCCTCTGGGAGGGTTTCGTAACCGGGATGTTACAAAGTGGTATCAAAGGTTTTTAGTTCATTCAATTTTGTTTAGAGCCTATATCTTGGGATAAGAAGGAATATTTAATTGGTAATAATCTATGTGTGGGAGTAGCTATCCCACGTACAGGGTAAATCCAATTTACCTTGTGTTGAAATTTTCTGGTTTTTCAATATTACAGTTGATTTAATTATCACTGTCAGGTTATTCACATGTTTTGTGCTGTTATCATTGATATTATTGAAGTTCTATTTCAATTTCAACCCGATGAGATGAGGGTTTTCCATCTTATGCCTCATATTGGTATTTACTAGAAATCGCATGTCATGCCATTTAGGATGCATTAGCAATTCCGTGTGGTTGTGATATATGTTGTGTTAGATATGCATCTTGTTGTGATAGATACCTTGATAAAATACCTATTGTATGATAGTGTATTAATTTTATGTATGGTTTTGTTTGAATGAACGCCAAACATTGGTTATTTAGGTGTAATGGGCCCTCATGGACCAGAATTTGGTGGATCATTGCACTGTTATCCGTTTTTATGGGATGTATAAGATGCCATTATATGATTTGAGGAGAGTATGGGCCCTCACAGATCATAATTTGGCCCTTAAATGATTGATTCAGTGTTTTTATGGGCTCCAGAGTAGTTTTTGAGGCTTACCATTCAAAAAGACCCAGAATACATGTCGTGTTGTGATCAATACACACCACCTATTCTTCTATTCAGGAAAATACTGACATTCTTAAGTACATGCTATGTACTCTCTGTAAACTCCATATTGTCTCTAACCATGTCGATAGCTGTGTGGATAGAGATACGGGCTTGGGAAAATTCTTAGCGTGGCATGTCGTTTACTACAAGTAAACGTTGTGGATTTTGATCTTGTGTCTACTCATGTGACTAACATCACAGATAGTTAATTCTTAGTTCTTAAACGTAGTGTCAGTCATGATCATGTCGTGTAGTGTAACCCTTGAATCTGGCCATGTAGAGAAAAACATGGGTTAGTGGAATCTTTACTACGCGTTGTATCCTATTGAAACACACCGTGTAGAGTAAGTCGTTTAACCGACTGTGTAACTTTCAAAACGGGTCATAGACATTTTTCTAGTACACGCCATGTCTAGCACTAACACGCAGTGTAGTATCATTCTTGGAGAACATTGTGCGTTAACCATGTAGAAGAACTCAGGAAGGGAAAGAGGATTCATGTACACGCTGTGTTTTAGGACAACATGCCATGTTTATGGGGTGTTACACGACCTGGGCTGTAAAACATACATGCACATGTGAAGGCATAGGGGAACACACCGTGAATTCAATATTCAATTATTGTATCCATGTTTTCGAAAAACATGAATGATTTCATTCTCTTGTTCCCTTCCCACACAACTATGTTTTAGTCCCTATTAATTTTGATCTAAGGTGTGCAGTAGACCATACAGAGTTATGCCACAGAGATGCCCTCTAGTTTTCTGCCTGTTACAGGGTAGTGATCATACCACAAATATGGTTGATATGGGATTTCAAGCAGATCCTCTAGTTGTTCCAATCTCTACATCATCCGTTATTACAGACACATGTGCTAATGTAAAGATCTGAGAGGGATTTATGTGGTTCATTCAGGACATTCGTGGAGTACCTCTTCCTTACCTATCAATGGTAGAGCTGACACGGGTCTTTTAGTATTTGCATCCTCCCACTTTTTTTGGGGAAGGAGGACCTCAGGCTGCAGAGTCATAGTTAGAAGCTATGCTTTCTATCTTTAAGCATATAGAGATTCCTCCAGAGAGGAGGGTCAAGATTTCTATGTACATGTTTCGGGACTCCACCAAGAGATGTCGGATGTGATCTCACAGGCGGGATGCCATCATATTATGGTCTGCAGTGAGTTCCAGTATGCCTTCTTTTATTACTTCTATCTAGAATCAATGAGGGTCGATCGAGCCAGAGAGGTCATGAGTCAAGAGTAAGGTACTCTTTTTGTTATTGTGTATTCATCTCGCTTCACTGATATGGAGTGATTCACACCTATTTCAAGAGGTGATGTGTTATTCCTAGAAACGTAGTTTGAGGATGGCCTGAGGAATGACATATGATCTCCAATGAACACCTTCAGGTTGACTTCCATCACTTATATCATCAACCAGGAGCTGATCATAGAGCACAATTTGAGGTATTCTGGAGTTGTGAACCCGGGCGGTTGGACATCCGGAGTTAGTATCCATCTTAATAATAGCAGGAAGCACCACAGGGGGTCTTCGTGTGGTGAACCAAGGAGGCTAGACACATCTTTTGGTAGCTAGGTGGTATGCTACCAGTGCGGGAAGAGTGGGCATACGAGACCACATTTCCTGAGAGACCCAATGGAGTTCTAATATTGTGGCTTGATGGGTCACCTTCAAAGTTTCTATTAGATCATATCACTAGTAGATGATGAGAGGGGTTCTTAAATGACTCCTCGTATAGGAGTAGGACAACCAGTTACTCCTCAGTAAGGTAACTGGGGTTCTTCCGACTATTCAGGCTGAGGTGGAGGTCGTGGTCGTGGTAGTCAGTCATTAAGAATTCAACAACAACATGGTGAATCAGCTAAAAGAGGTCAGGAAGGGTCATAGGGTTGCGGTGCATGTCAGACTTTTTTAGTGGAGTAGACCAAGCAGGAGCAGGATCCCTGACCCTCTACAATTCAAGGCACGATCCAAGTTTCCTCAGTTATAGTTTCATCTCATTATGATATAGTTGATTCACATAGATTTATATTTGTTGTTGGTGTGGATGGCCTTGGGATTTTTATCTTTTCTTCTACAGATATATTGACATTAGACACTCTGTTGGGGTATACAATGTCTATTGTGTGATAGTGGAAGGAGTGACCTGTAGAGGTTGGTGGGTGTCCCTTCTTATGGGACCTCATTTTTTTAGAGATGACGAGCTATGATTTCATTCTAATAATGGATGGGAAAGTTCCCTTCATGGGATTTGTCGACTGTTATCACAATAGGGTGAGTTTCATATCACCAAAGGGTGTATTGTTTATTCAAAAGGGTGAATGGGATGTCCAGGATAGTAGAGTAGGACTTAAGCATCATGGGTTGGGAAGAGTTATAGCCCAAATTTCTAGCCTATGTCTGGATGACCAAGGGACTTCATAGATGGTCCTTCCTCTAGTAGTGGATTGTTTCAGGGATGTATTTCCATAGTACTTTCCTGGTTTACCTCCAGTGCTAGTGGTGGACTTTTCTATTGATCATGTTCATGGAGAGGCACTAGTGTCCTATCCACTTTCTAGGATGGCTACAACAGAGTTATAAGAGCTCAAAAGGCAGTTGGAGGAGTTGTAGGAAAAATATTTTATCTGAACCAGTACTTCTCCATGGGGTTTGTGTTTCCTGTTTGCGAAGAAGGTGGATGGTATCCTCAGACATTGTGTGGATTATTGGAAGTTGAACCAATTGATAGTCAAGAATTGATATCCCTTACCTAGTATTGTTGATCTCTTTAATCAGCTTCGAGGAACCCAGGTGTTCGTGAATATTGAATTGTGATCTAGTTATCTTCAATTTCATGTCAGACCATCTGATATAACACTTACAGACTTCTAGAGTATGTATGGTCTACATGAGTATGTGATTATGCCATTCGGTCTCATGAACGTGCTGGCAGTTTTCATGGCACTAATGAACTGAGTTTTCCATCCATACATAGATTCCTTCGTGGTAGTTTTCATGGATGATATCTTGGTGTAATCTTACACTAGACATGACCATGATACCCATCTTGATATCATTTTTAGTACACTGAGAGTGAATAAGATATATGCTAAGATCTTGAAATTTCACTTTTGGATGGACGAAATTCACTACTTAGGTCATGTTATCTCAGAGATCTCACAGTCAAGAGCATTAGTGGACCTAGAGAAAGTGAAATCTGTAGTTTCCTAGGAGCAGTCGAAAATTTTCTTCAAGGAATAGTTTTTTCTAGGGATTGATGCTTACTAAAGATGTTTTATACAAGAATTTTCGTGCAAAGCAGTTCCATTGACGAACCAAACTAAGAAGGGTGAAATGTAATTGTGGATAGATTCTTGTTAGTCAGCCTTTCAGGATATGAAAGGGAGGTTGAATTTAACACTGATACTAGTATTTCCAGAGTCAGGAAAGATCAATACTATGTACTGTGATGCATCAGGTATCGGGCATGGAGCATTTCATATGTAGGGGAAGGATTTTTTTGCGTACGGGTCTCAGTAGTTGAGGCCACATTAAAAGAATTTCCCGATGCATGATCTAGAGCTGGCTGCAGTTCTTCATGATTTCTGTTGTTGGGAACACTACCTATTGGGAGAGAATTTTGTGGTTTTCACTGACCACAAAAGTTTCAAGTATATATTCTCTCAGTGTGACCAGAATTTGAGACAAAGAAGACAGGTTGAGTACCTTCAGTCATTGGACTTTGAGCATGCCTACACACCTGGGAAAGGAATCGTTGTGGCTGACGCGTTGAGCTAGAGGACTCAAGTACCAGCAGTTAAGGAGGCCAATAGTGAGTAGAAGCTTGTGGATCTATTCTCTGAGATGCATTAGGAGGTGCATCATAGACCGGGGAAAACGTTCCTTTCTTCTGTAGTTGTTACCTATACTCTTCTTGATCGAGTGAAAATGAGGAAGATATTAGATTCAGAAGGTCTAGTCCTACAGGAAAGCGTGTTAGGAGGGGACTATATTCCTGGATATACCATAGGCAAGGGTGGGATCATGTGTTTCCCTGGGTGTGAATGGGTGCTAGTAGACATACGTGAGGATATGTTGAGGGAATTTCCCTCCTCAGTTTGGGAAGATCATCCTCTTGTCACCAAGATGTATCATGATATACACTGACATTATTGGTGGCCAGGTATGAAGAGAGATGTTACTAGTTTTTTCACGAGGTGTTCCACATGTCTGTAGGTAAAGGCGGTGCTTCAGCGACCAGCAAGGCTTTTTTCTGAAGATACACATTCCCTAATAGATGTGTAATGATGTCGTGATATATTTCATTATAAGCTTACCAAGGAAACCTCAAGGGAATGATTTTGTGTGGGTTGTCATTGATATGCTCAAAATGGTTTCTCATATCTTTCCGACCAATGAGATGTTCAGTGTTGATGAGCTAGGAAAGCTTTTCATCTGAGAGATTGTACATTTACATGGGTTTCCACACTACATTGTATCAGAAAGGGATGCACATTTTACTTATTGGGTCTGGAAGGGAATACAGAAGTCCTTGGATACGCTGGTACTTTTGAGTGCAACATACCATCACCAGATAGATGGCCAATCCGAGCATACTATTCAGGTACTTGAGGAAATGCTTCGAGCATGCACCCTGGATTTTGTATATTCGTTGGTTTAGCACATACCCCTTGGGTAGTTTTCTTACAATAATATTTTTCAAGAAAATATTCAGATGGCACCTTATGAGGATTTGTAAGGTAGGCCATGCCGATCACCCTTGTTTTGGCAGGAGGCAGGAAAGGCAGTTATGTTGGGACCTTGTCTTGTAAAGGAGACCACAAAGAAGATAAAGTGGATTCGGAAGTTGATGGCCCCTACTTAGTCATGTCAGAAGTCTTATGCTGATCGACGGAGATGACCTCTGGAGTTCGAGGTTGGAGATCCGGTTTTCATGTGTGTCACGTCAAGGTTTGGACATAAGATTATTAGGAGGCAGGGTTTGATTTCACAAAGGTATGTCGGGCTGTTAGAGATGTTGGAGAGAGTTGGGTTGGTTGCCTATCGGTTGCAGTTACCTCAATAGTATTGGGCTATGCATGACGTCTTCCACTTATTTCAGCTTCGACGTTACTTCTTAGACTTGTCTCATGTTTTTCAACCTAAGGATGTTGAGTTAATGGTGGACGCCTCATTCAAGGAGCATCCTATCTGAATTATTGATAAAATTTCAAAGTTTCCTCATGGATTGTATGTTCCTATGGTATGAGTGTTATGCAGCACAGGTGAGTACAAGACATGACATTAGCGAGGGAGGATGATGTATGAAAGAAGTGGCTGGAGCTGTTTGATGATAGTTCTTCTTCTACGCCTCCTAGCGAGGAAAATTCACGGATGAATTTTTTTAAGGGGGAAGCTTGTATGAACCCAGATCATATTTTTCAGATATGTTTTTTTTTCTGGTGTTTTTAAGAAAAAGTGGACTTATTTGTAAATTTCTTAATTTCTAGTTGTGTACATTATGAGTACATGCCTTGTACTCGGTTACCATAGGTAGCAGGGTGATTGACAAGTAATGGTCATGCACATGGCTTTGTGTGGTGACCTAGAGACTTCCTGACGAGGGGGATATAAGGGAATGTACATGCCATATACTTCTAAAGTAGACGTCATGTACTTTTCTATCATTAAACAGTCTGGGGATGCATTTGATAGGAAGAACACGCTTCACCTTCAACTAATTCATCTGAGAGCATCCCTACAACTGGGATCTTTCCCTAAGCCCCCGATCGAGCATCGGCTCTCCGAATAGACCATCATCAATTGTGTTAGGATCGCCATGGTAAGATCTTCCATCTTCTAGATCTTTGTTTCCTCATTTATCCTTTTCCCAGGTTGTCCTCAGTTGAGTGTTTTTAGCATTTTTTAGATCTATGATCTTCTTGGGAATTTCAAGTCTTGAGGTTCAAGTATAATGATCCTACAACATTTATGTCAGTGGTTTCTGCCTTAATGTAGTTAGTGTTTGTGTAATATGTGAAAAAGTGCCCAGTACCATTGAATGATGTATAACATGTATATGTTCGTAGAAAAAATGTTTGCCTACTATGTCATTGTTTATTGGATTGAGGTTATATGTTGTGAATAGAGATTATTTTTTCATGCTATGGATGTTTTGCCCATGTTTTATTATTTTGACCATTCGGTCTAGTTTTACTATTTAGTTGGTGCTTTGTTTTTCATTCCTAGTATTGTTAGGATGGAGTGTTTTATATGAAATGTAGTTATGTTGTAGTTTTTTTAGACAAGTTGCTTTTGTGGATTACATTGGATTCCATTGTATTACTGTGCACTTATGACTTATACAGGGCCATGAGAACCTGGTGTAGTAGACCGTAGAAATAATGGACGTGAGGTCTTCTCTAGAGGGTGGATTTTTACTGTTACGAAGCGAGATCATATGGGGAATTGATGTAAGTACTTCCGTAGAGTGTATGTAATTCCTTGATTTGGGCCACAGGTGGAATGAGTCGTAAGTTCTTCCCCATAGCACATTTAGTTATCGATATGAGACTATATGTGTATTTTACGATGAGTTATTCCTTTGAGAGTCTATTCTAAAGCTGAACTAGATGGGTTAGACTATGTGTACCTTCCATAGGGTTTCTTTTGTTTGCAGGGTTGGACCCGAGAAGATTAGTTTATGAGAACATCCTAGAGTGTTACCTGTTTTTGATTACCTGCAGACCTTATATGTGTTGTTTGAATGATTTGAAATTTTTGGAATGTTTACTATTGATTACCTCTTTGTTTACTACTTCTTTCACTTATTGCCTCCCATATACATTCGATGGCTATTCAGAATAGAACTCTTGGTGGTTACCTACTGGTATTAAGTCTCTCATCCTATTTGGGTCATGCTTTTCGTCCCAAACTAATTATATTATAGCAGGTATAGATAAGGAAATTCTCCCTTCTACTTCATGTACATGACTGCTTTGGAGTTGGAGAGTGTGGGACCAAGATGAGGCTTCTAATACTGAGGAGTTGATTACTATTTTCTTTTGTACATTTGTTTAGTATTGTATTTTAGCATTTTGTCATGTTTGGAAACTTTCCTAGACATATGTATCAGACATCATTATATACGTGCTCATACTGCATATTACTTTTTGTATTCTATGGATTACTATTGTATGCCATTATTACTGTTTCCTCTATTGTTATCTATTTATCCTCTGTTGTGTTACATAGCCAATCAGGGAATTGTTTCCCTACTAGAACACCCAAATCTCTCACTATTATTCAGAAGCCTCGGGCATTGGGGGAAATGCGCTTGAGGCCATGTGACCAACTGGGTACGGGCCGCCTCTGGGAGGCTTCCAAAACCGAGACGTTACATGTGTCTCCAAAAAAACACCTCAAATTCCAATTGGTGAAATTCATTGTCTAGGAGTACCAAATAAATAAATCTATCCCCTCTTTAGAAGATACTTATGAAATCTTATAGAGGACTAATATCCACTGACTGACATTCCATTGGTAGGTAAGAATAGGGGAGGTAGAACTTGTACTCATATTAAACCTCTTTGAGAACTTATACGTAGAACGTAGAAACACATACATTCACTACCATAGAGAATTGGATGAGAAGAATCACCAAGTCAACTCAACTACTCATGAACTTACAAGGAGGTCTCATATCTATTCTAGTCATCATCATTGACATATGACTGTAATTACATAAAAATACATATAGATTGATAGGACCACCCCAACCATCCAAATTTGTGGATCCTACCTGAGATCCATCCTAGGGTATCCAACTAATTAAATAACAAAGTATACCTCCATGTTATTTATAATATGTCTGAGTCCCATTGTTATATCCTGACAATGGACCAGTATCAATCCTAGATCATCGCTATCTTGGAGTCACTGGTATCATCACACCTAGATTTAGTGACTATTGAATCATAGAGGGAACCATGGCCTTTATGGATGGGGTTAGTTTCATTATTTTTAACTGTATGATTGTCTTTAATATAATTTTTTCCCATCAAATATTATAGTAAGAACCGAACCACCAAATGGTAAAATAGGAAATAACCCACCAAACAGAATATCAGGAAATGGCCCATCAATTGAGATTCACTATTAAAGATGTTCATCAAACCAATTATAAATATGGTAATATGATGTCATTTAATATGAGTAATTTATATCATATACCGATGAGAACACTCCCGTAGGGTATAATCATACCATAATGGAGTCATCTGAGGCATAATAATTCGGCCCATCTTATGCCTCTAACATGGAAAAATTAGGTCTTCATAGTATATTTGGTGTATATATATGTAAGGTATTATCAACCATGTAGCTGTTTTAATGTGAAATGTTATGGGGGGAATGGCTAGTGGAAATAGAAGATTTGTTTTCTCAGGTCTGATATGAATCTACTGTCATCATCCACTCACCCAACCACTGATATTGGAAAGGTTATTATCATGAATCCTTAAAATAATCCCCTTAAGGATGATAGGTAAATTTATATCAAGGATAAGACAACTAAAATCCAATGAGAGAACAAGGATCTCAATAAAATTATTCAAGGAAAACATTTGGGATATATTCCGCCAAATAAAAAACTTGTATATTAATAAAGAGGCCCAGCTTGTAGTTAAGTACCCCATACCAATGGTCTGGGGGTATTTTAATACTCTTTATACCCTCATTGGGTGAAATCCAAACATTGTTCCACCTATCCTTATACCATTGGGATGGGGGAATTTTCATATTAACAAGTCACCCATAGCATAAGGGAGGGGTATTTCCATATTTTCCACCCCCTTATTGGGTGTACGCTAGAAACCATTTGACCTCATCAGTTTCCTTGAATAATCCAGGATTGTTGGGTTACACTAATTAATTGGAACCTTTGCATTGTCCAAGGCCCCTGAGCCATCAACACATTCCCCTGAACCAGAAAATACCATGTCCTGCAACCCATAATCAATACTCAGCCATCAGCCCATGTTAACAGAGGTATTGGTTGTTGGTAGAAGAAGTGGCCTGGTCACCCATATACTGATGATACATAGCAAATGGTATATTTATTCAAAAAAAAAACACATCCCCATGTAATATTACAATTAAATGGAGAATTATTTTATTGAACTTGAAATAATGAGTATGATGAGTGAGGTACTGATATAGGCAATTAAAATTACATCCCCTACCACTAGAGTCTCGGACATACAATTGAGTGTAACTTTAACATTAAGTACATGATTCAAAAGAAGATAGATGACGAGATGTTAGAACCACTAACACATGGATCCCCCTTCTAGTAATGTGAGAAATCTGAATAGTATATGATAGTTCTTCAATAGAAAATGACCCACATATATATCCTTGTTATTGGAGACTGTTTCTCATCATGGTGTAGAGAAATTCTATTCCTTATAGAAAAAACATGTCCCGAGATAGATTGACTATATCATGGAGAATAATTTGATAGATCTCCAAATAATTATGAAGTCGAGTGAGGTGGGGTTCATAGGGCCTGATAATCAAAACCCCCAATAATAGTGTATAAGGTACATAATAGATAGTTTCTTCCAATTTAAGGATTGGATATAGAAGCAGGTAAATGAAGTTTGGATAGATTTATAGGATCTCGAAACAAATTTATTATTTATATGATTCATCAAAGATTCATTACAAAAGACACCCTCCAGATAGGTTGTGACACAATATAGCCTACTCATATGACATTAAACTACATGATATATCCTATTAACATGATGTTAAACTACATGATGTGTCCTACTCATATTATTTTAATATGAACAATACGTCATAATAACATGAAATTAAACTACACAATATTTCCTAGTCAAACATTGTTAAAATACACAATACATCCTGGTCGCAAGATGTTAAACTACACATTATTCCCTATTCAGAGGATGTTAAACTAACCAACAATAATCTAGTTGCACGACACTAAACTATGTAAGAATTTCATGGTCCTATGAAGTTAAACATTACAAAAAATTCCTTTCTATATTATATGAAATTGTCCAGATCATGTCCTGTTCATAGAATGAAAAACTATGAAACATCTCAATGTATGTGAGATATCATCAGCATCTTGTGTAAATTATAGTTGCTGGAAGTACCACCAATACATTACAATCTCAATACCAGTAATATGAAAAAAAAATATGTAATACCCTCAGTCACATGATGAGGATGTTACCCAAAAGGCCACCTCCTCAGACACTCAAATCATGAAATCAATGAAACCATGTAAAAGGAATAACTTTAAAACAAGTGCAAGTGGGATAATATCCCTACTATCTCAAACAATATTTTCTATCATATCTGTGAAACAAGAATGGGGAAAACATTCATCCATACCCCCATGCGTAAATCCAATCGAATATTCTAATCGAATGAGTAATATGGGAGTGGGAATAAGTCCCCACTTCAATGAATGAAATCAACTAGAATATTCTTGAAACTAAAAGTATGTAGGCATACATTCCTATAAAAACCCTACTCATGTAAAATTAATTTTTGATAGAAATAGAGGAGCTATGATATTATATTATAGTGATGATACAATGACAGATGGGAATTCCATTCCCAATAGAGAGAGACTCACAATAACATGGGTTCAAATCCACTAGTTTCATCAAGGAGAATTATTATTGGTTATTAGGACCCCTAGGAAACTATTAAAGAAACTGCCAAATCTAGATCCCAAATGGGAATGAAATTACATCATACCAAGTTTCTATTCAAATTGATCTTATATATTGTCCAAAATGGATGGAGAACTTGTTACGCACCCCTTACAAGGTTTATCAAGGATTTAATTTAATTCCTTTTGTAATTGATTCTATGATCGGGTAGCAGGACACTAATTTGAATAGTAAACCATGATCAATAATTATAACTTTAAACTAAACAACATATTTCATCCATACCACATGAAATTATTCTACACTGAATTAGTCTTTACAACATGAATTAAAACTGCATGGAGATCGTTACATCAAAGATGGTTCACTTTGGATGATCTGTATCTACATAAAATCAAAATAGTACTCCCATATTTGAATGTGATTCAGATTCTCATATAGAATATTTTCATTCAATAATAATGTCTATCTTAATTACTTCCATCCTTCGTTATGTAGTGGAACCCAAATCTAAAATACTAGGTCCAACAACAATATAACCCCAACCCCCCTCTTCATAGGCCACTCTACACGTAAGCACCACTCCACATCCCATGGACGCACCTTTCACAATGGGATCGTCAGGTCTCTGTGGCCTCTTGTTTCTCTCACCGAGCATGACTCATGTGGGCTTAGAGTAAGGATCGACTATGACAACACCCTTGTCCCACATGAAATTAATCTGTATTCCACCCCATCCCTAACAACGAGGACTTTGATCCATGTCAATGCATGGTATGTTGGAAGACTTCAGGATATTCAATCCCACCACCACCCGGTCGTTCGTACCATCATCACATCGGTTCTCCAACACATTGGGAAACCTAGAGTGTAAGCCCCATGATCGCACCTAAACTATGTGTTCTTTGATCCTTGCGAAGGTAGGGTACGTAGGAAGCCTCCCTGAGGTAGAAGACCACCATCCACCTGGACCAAGGTCTTTATTCACGTCGGTTCTACGACACACCAACCCAAACTATGTAGAATTTGATCCCTATCATGGTGTGGTATGTAGGAAGCCTCCTTGAGGTTCAATCCCACCACTCGGTCGTTCCGACCTCATTCACATCGGTTCACCCACCGCCTTGGGCAGCCTAGAGTGTAAGCCCCACACCATCCTCAACTATGAGAACTTTGATCTATGTCAAGTCATGGTATGTAGGAAGCCTTCCTGAGGTTCAATCACACCACCACCCGGTCATTCCGACCATCATCACATCGGTTCACCAACACCTTGGGAAGCCTAGAGTGTAAGTCCCATGCCCCCACTAGAACTACATGATCTTTGGTCCTTGCAAAGGGAGGGTACATAGGAAGACTCATGGAGGTACAATCCCACCTTCCACCTGGACCATGGTCCTTATTACGGTCGGTTCTCCAACACACCAACCTGAACTACGAGGACTTTGATCCATGTCAAGGCGTGGTGCGTAGGAAACCTCTCTGAGGTTCAATCCCAACGACCATTGACCCCGACCACCTCCATGTTGGTGTGCTAGGCCCCACACCCAAACCACGAGGACTTTGATCCATGTCATGGAATGTTAAGTAGGAGGCCTCCATGAGGTTCATGCCCACTATCAATCAGACCCCCAGTCCATCTTCACGTCGGTTCGCCAAAACACCCCATTCTAAACTACGTGGACTTTGATCCATGTCAAGGCATGGTACGTAGGAAGTGTCCCTGAGGTTCAATACCACCACCCGGTTATTCCAACCTCCTTTATGATAGTTTGACCCCATCCAGCAATAAGACATTGCATCCCTATTCAGCGGTAATCCATTGTCAACATTATTCGATGTTAAGTTATCACCAAATGAACTACGCGAAATTTGATTCCCTGCCACATGGATACGTAGAAAGTCTCTTCAATCCTAAATCCCAAACCCATAATCCATCCAAATTCTTACATAGGCCGCCACATCCTAGTGAGATCATTCCATTTCATTCCCATACACAGTATTCGGGAAGCCGCCTATAAGCTGGCCCCAATATCGGTGTTCCCTCCAAAGGTTCCTCTGTCTGATCCACTCTAATTAGTGTTCCGATCAGTCCGATCTGTCTCCAATGGATGTTAAACACGCGGCATACCCTGTGTTACACATGGGAAGCTGAGGAAAACCTCAGATACATGCCTATGGAATATGATTCCACATGTTCTATGTGGGATGACTCAGGCTTCTGCACCCTCAAGAAGCCCTATAATAAGGGACAAAAGAGACACACACCAATCCCTAGTATCCAGCCATTCCAGTGATGCCAAACAAGACTACTCCCCTAACCAAAGGTTGTTTCCCTGACCAGACCCCTTGGAATTTCCTAACAGGAGTAGCGTAATTAACTGTTGTCCATGAAGAAATGGCACCGGGAAGAGTTTCACGAACAAGATATTAAATCTACGAGGGAGACCTGGAATAGTTGACGTGTTCCGAGGAGGAATACATGGATGGAAGAACCGACATCACATTAACCTGTTTCAGTCAAGGAGAAAACATCCCTGAACAAGGAACGGATGTCGCCAACATTTGGAAAGCGGGAATGCAGGGTAAGAAAGTCGTGTATGTCACACTCAAGTAGATGGGCACGTGTGCCCCAGTGAAAGCATCAGAAAACGAAATCGTGAACCTGAAGTGAAGCTCTACTCCTCAAAATGGGGATTAGTAATGTCTGGGTCATCCATGGATTGACGTGTTACCAGATCCAGCTATCCGGTGCTGGGTCCAGCCTTGTAAATAACAGGCCTACTTTGAAACTCACTAGAAGATGGGGTAGTAGAACGTTGGACATCCCGTTCTATGACATTGTTAGCGTAGATCCCTCTTACCGTTCACGAAAGACCGAATGGCGCTGGGGCATTGGTCATCGATTCGTTTTTTCCTTTTAGCACTAATGAGTACATCTCCCTACTTCTCATGAATCATGTTGCTGACACAGGAATGTGATCACCACCGAACTGCCTATCCAGGGACTAGGGCAATGCCAGCATAGCCACTCCGCGTGGATCCGCTACTTCAGCAATAGCGTCTGCATTCACGACCTTGGGGCGCCCACGCCCCATCTCCCAATCGGATGTTATCCAATGAAGGGTAATTAACAACCTCTTATGTTATTACGAGGAGGATGGCATAATCCAAACCCAGGATATGGCCCTCCAGGACCTGGAGGCATCCAGGATCCACTGTCAAAGCCACCCCTGATGGCCGCGCAGGGAGCCGCTTCTCCACACCACAACATTCAATTGTTTCGAGAGCCAATCCTTGGAGTGCTTCGATGACTCCATGCCTTACATTGATGAGGTGGGAGATGTCTAGCCCAGCCCGATCAGAGTCTCAATCCAGGGGCTCCCATCAAGGACCCCCATCTAACAGCATTAATGCCGCCGCCCGGCCTTTATAGAGGAGCAGGTAAGCTATGCACCTGCACCACCTACACTGGATTGCCCGACCTGACGCCAGCATCGTGCACGTGCTGAGGATTCCAACCAAGGGGCATCAACATCGACGACTACTGTGGCCTGAGCCACCGCTGGTTAATATCATCAATTACCTACACACACTGACCCAGGATGCTCATATGCTAAACTAGTATCGAGGCCACAACCGCCCCATGTGAAGGCCGAGTCTACTCTCCTCGTCACAAGCACAAGCGGGGGTCACTGTGAACTAACCCGCAACGATGCCAGCCCGTACGGAGGTCTCCCTCGTACCACTACCACCAATATTGTGGGTCTTCCCCACTTCAAGGCTCAGCATGGAGGTCTGCCCCATACAACCCTCAATTTGAATGAAGGTCTGCCCTACGGCAGTGATTTTTGATACAGAAGTATCTTCTGTTCCCATTACACCGGGTATGGAGACCTTCCTCCTACCCCTACCATCAATGCAGAGATGTTACCCATCCAGTCTCTCTCAAATGTGGGGATCCTCCCTATGTCCTCTCCAATGATGGTGAATTTCCTCCTGACCCGGGATAGCAGAGGGGTGAGGGCCAGTCTCGATCCAGCCACACCATGAATGGAGGCACTCCCCATGCTCTCGTCAGTCCCAAAAAAGGTTTTTCCTACTTAGGTGCTATTCATGGAGTTCATCCCCATGTCCCCTTTGAAATTTGTCTCGGTGCTCCTCACACCTCAGCTGTCTCATGTTGGAACCCTCTCCGCCATGGAACCAATGCGGCCGAAGGACTACATATCAGAAATCAACCATGTACTATGGATCCACCCATGTGAAATAGGGAAGGTTGTCGCCGCCAAAAGAGTAATACTAGGAAGGCCCGGATGTAGATCAAACCAGTCCACTTTTCAGACTCAGAAGCAGAGTGAAACTCAGCTTAGGAACCCCCCCCCCCCTCATGCATCAGCATCAGCCTGGTTCTCCCGGAATGTGAGGTCCATAGGATCCCCCCTCGCTCCTCAGGTTCATCCAGGAGGATGAAGACTTGGCGACCCAGTAGGTCACGGTCGTGAAATCACCACCATCATCACTGGAAGCGCACTCTACCTCCACAAGAGATCACAGAGAGCTATTCTAGGGACCAATGGTGGGCGAGCAGCCATGCGATCCACCACCAGCAGCCCTAGGCCTTGATCCTGGAATGGCGTTCGTCAGCCCGTCTTTTCGCGACATGGCCGCAAGGTCGCTACACTCTTCGGAGGACAACCAGTGAATTGACGGCCAATCAGCTCGTTTATCGTATTCTCCACCGGCCAACCTATTGTCCCGGAGGTCTGCCCCAGTACTGCTGCCAGTTCCTCAACCACCACCAATTGGAGAGTGGGGAAATCAAGGGCCAGACCCTAAATTCGAGCCGAGGAGCTTCTAGAGCATCCTTGCAGCGAACCACTTCCCCGAGATGTTCTTGCCTGCAGCAGCACAAGATTATTGCATACTCCAGTCCCACACCCCAGAGGAAGTTGAGTGTCTCTGATACACCCTCTGGGAAACACATTTCAGTCTCTGTCATTATCTTGTGGTTTATCCAAGGAGCCAAATTCATTTCAATGACATCAGAGGGTAGTGTAGTCTAGTCGATCGGGCCGCACTCCCTGTGGCCAAGTGCCCCGAATCACCAGCCCGCCATGAGGCCCTCCAGTAGTAATGAATTCAGGGTATTAACGTCCTCTATAGAATTATTAAGTAGGCTAACCCCTACGTGCAAATTTGTCGTTGGGGTCAGTATGCTGACATCCTATTAAGCCCTATTCGTCGGTAGCCCGACTCCCTATGTGATGTTGAGGACATGCCCACAGGAAGGGTCATGGAGCACATGGACGACATCGTGGAAAATGAGGAAAATTTGGAGTTATTGGATGAGGAATTACCCCCTGAGGGTGTGACGCCACAATTAGACCCATCGGGGAGGATTACTCATCAGTAGAGGAACCTCATTGGTCTCCCTGCGCCCACCGGGGCATTGGTACTCAGCCGGAATGCTGGTAAGCGTAAACAACACGTCGGAGCTTTCATGCACTCCAACCCTCCCGCATCAATGCAGAAGACATAGGAGGACCCTGAGAAGGCCACATTTCCCCAATAACTTGCTGAGAAAAAGTGGTTAGTCGAAGAACTCCTGGCTGAACATGCTGTAGAGCAATGACCCGACTATGGTGATCCTAGTTCAGGGCAGTAGGGGCATGAACAACTCCCCCCTTGGGGAGGTGACCCGTAGGATCTCTGATCATACTGCTCCCGTAGACATGGCTGAAGTCGGGGCTCATGGAAAGAGAGATTGTTAAATCTCACAATACGCTCCCGAGCAGCACGACAATCCGAGGAATATGGCTCAGGTTACCGCATCTGCCCCGCAGGCCATTGCACTAGTCGCTCCAAGAGCCGGTGAACCTGTATAGCATGTCTATGTGCCCAGAAATTCACTCATGATTAACAATCCAAATCAAGATAGGGACCCCCACCCATATGATCCTATGGAGGAACTCATATCCCACCTTGAGGCATTGGAAATGCAACAGGTGGAAATCCCACTAGATGGAAAACCATACCTGGACAGGGTGGATGATATGTCGGCACCTTTGGGTTTCTGGAATCCCACCTTCTACCACTTTAATGAGAAATGGGACCCATCGCAACATCTAGCCCACATTAACTAAAGGTATGGGCCCATTTTGAGGACTCCAACACAGCAAGAGGCCTCCAATCTCTGCGGTTTCGTTCAGACACTAGACGGGCCATCATTTGTCTAGTACAACCAGCCCCCCGTTAGATCCGTGACCAGCTGGGAGGCCCTTCATAGGCAGTTCTTCTACCAGTTCAGCCCCACCACCCAGAATACTGGCATAGAAGACCTCTTCAAGTGAAAACAAAGGCCATATGTGCGAGTTGTGGACTTTATCGCTCAGTGGAAGGGGCTCACATACTCCCTCGACATGCCATTGACTCGAGAGAAATTATTGACGATGTGCATAGGGAATGTCATGATGGAACTGGTTCCCTCCCTGATCACTTAGAACTATCATGGGGGGTTCGGATACTTCTCAAACAAGGCCCATCGCCTTGAAGAAGCCCTGCAATAGTCCAGTCAGTCACTTACACTACCCCCTGTGATCCTAGCAAGGAGTGCTGCCAGAGGCGAGCCCACTGCGGTGGCCCAAATAGAGGCTCCCAGACAGCTAGAATTGCTAACAGCAGCACTGGCCCCACAACCTCATAGGGTAACTCCACCTCAGGAGAATCCTCTAGCTCCGCAATATCCTCAGAATTGGCAGGTGCCTCCACGTAATGCACCGCCATCGCCCTGGCAGGACAATCAGGGTCCACATCCTTGATAGGCCCCTCTGTCCCCTCATGAAGGCCAAGCTCCAAGGGCTCCCTATCCTGAGAGAAGTCACTAAACATACACTTTTAGAAGGAATCATGACCTTGGTTACTTACGAAGTGCCCTAGAGTAGGATATTGTACGCTTTCCTGAGTGCTGAAGGCAGACAGAGGTGAATCTCACAAATTGCCCCAACTACTGCCCATATCATCAGATTCTGGGGCACACCCTCAAGCAGTGATATGTGTTTAAGGACTGGCTCCAATACTAGGTCGATAACAACATAGTCGGGCTAGTCATGGCCCCGACACAAGTGGAGGGTGTCTTTATGAGGTCATATAGCAGTACCGACTATGAAGGTGAGTGGTATCAGGTTCCAAGTCGTGGATCCCAAAAGTACGATGACTGGATGGCTCGTAAAAAGATTTCTCACACACATGGAACCATTCAGGAATGTATACATTAGTCGGAGCCTTTAAAAGCTGCAGCCAGTGCTTCAGCATCATCATCTCATCCGGCCTCTTCCAAGAAGAGCAAACCTCGGCGGCGCAAGAAGAAGAAACGTTCCCCGCCAATGCCTTTGTCATCCCGCACTCTTGGCGACTTTATGCCCCATGGGATGGGGATCCCTCCCAAAATCCACCCAGTGGTGGATGATTCTTCGATTGAGAGTAAAAGCTATGATTAGGTTAACACCATCGAGTTGGGAAACCCCAAAATGACTCCCGATGAGGGGGAACGCCAGGGGAACCTCCCCAACTTCCCCAGCCGACACCAACGTCAGCGGAGCCGTGGATATATAGATCATTGATGCATGCCGTCTGGAACTTCTTGCTAGGTTGTTCATGCCACTGAGACCAGATAGTAGGCCCAATGCAAATTTCAACACTCACAACATCTTCATCTGGTGTCGTAAGGACTGCCTCCACCACCATTTGTCCTACAGGATCATGTAGAGCCACTTATGCCATATCACGACTTGCTACGCCCCGCTACGGGTCAACCTCATTCATATGGACCTCATCCGGCAGTTAATCTTCAGGCATCAACTAGTGGTCACCAGGATATACCTAGAACCATCCAGTTTCCAGTCCATCCGATAGGTCCCGCCATGCCTCCAACCGTAGAGTGGCCTCCTATAAGTAGATGTTCATGCCTGGCACAGAAGTAAGACATCCTCAAGAACCTTGTCGGCATCCCAGTGAGGAATTCCATCCTGGAATCCCCTTGCATGTCTTCCGATATGCACAAGGCCCTCGTTGAGTCTTTAAGGATCCCCCTACAGTTTGAGATTGAGGTAGCAGTTGTAGAAGCCTTTCAAGCTATAGTAGTTGAGACTACCAAATTCCAATCCATAATTTCATTCTTCAGAGAGCATGATGTCTCTCATATACAGGGGATCATCCGCTAGCTGTACATCACCATACAATTCAACGGTGTTAAGGTTCGTCGTTGTCTCGTAGACACCGGCTCCGAGATCAAACTTATCCCGACACGGACACTTTTGATGTTGGGTTTATCTGAGGATGAACTGACTCCCTCCGATCTAAAGATCCAGGGATACATCAAGACAAAGAAGACCCCGGTCGGAAGGATCTGTCTGATGACACAGTTCGGTGGCCTAGTTTCCAACACCAAATTTATGGTCTTATCTCAGGACACCGCATATAATGAATTGATGGGTAGGCCCAGGCTCCACCTGCACGCGGAAGTCCCCTCATCATATCACCAGTGCCTCAAGTACTCTCTTAATGGCCGAGTAGGTGTAATTCAAGGTGATGCATCTCCTTTGGCCTCTTATGATGCCCTTTATCTGGACGCTGACTTTTACAAGAGAAAGGATAATCAAATTCTAGCAAGTGAGGTTGAGCCCTCCATGGTCACCAGTGACCCCTGGGAAGGTTTGGATGACGCCTACATCTTCCCAATACATCTATTGGAGCCCATGACCCCCTACAAGGGACAATTCTTCGTTGTCTCTAGTTCAAGAGGAAGGCATATTCGCAAGTCCAAACGATGGTGGGAAATCACCTCGTACTCCAACAAAAACCAGGATCAGGTGATACCGGATCCTCCAATCCCTACACAGTATCGGGATGTCCACCCCATGGCTACGACAGTACGTCATATGTGTCTATTTCACCAGGATGGGTTTAACCGGCTCACGCCGACGTGCAACTATGGCTTGGATATCATCAAGTGTGGCCCCTTGGGACGAAGGAAGATGAGATTGGATTGACTGCCTTCATCAAAATGGTCTCAGTGGCGCGTGAATCTTTTGATGCGCTGACCACTACTATCTAGGATGGAACCAGCCTCCCTTTAGGTTCCTCCGACCAATGGGAAGCATCACCTTCTGGGAATCCCTCCTCCACAAGCGAAGAATAGGATTTGGAGGATGCTTCCCCAGCCTTTGAAAAAGCCTTCACTGCCAAGTTCGATGAACTGGTACATGTGAACCTTGGTAGCATGGCATATCAGAGACCCACGTTGATCAGTGCAGCCATGTCCCTCTACGAGCAGCAGTGGTATGTGGACTTCCGTAAACAAAACAGTGATGTATTTTCCTGGATTTAAGATGAGTTTCCAGGACTAGATCCTCAGGTATCCATCCACTTCCTTGATCTCCCGACAAACCAACATTGGTTTAAGTAGCCTCCCTGAAATATTCACCCTTCTCACGGGGCCATTATTGAGGCCAAAGTATAAATGATCATCAGATCCAACATCTTCAAGGAGGTCCAGTTCCTCAAGTGGATAGACAACATTGTCCCAGTCAGAAAGAAGAATGGACAGATCAAAGTCTGTATCGACATCCGAGATCTCAACCGCATTGTCTGAAGGATAATTTTCCCCTTACGGTGACAGAATTGTTGATCGACGCTACGGCTGGATTCCAAGCCATCTCCTTTATGAATAGTTACTCTGGATATAAACAGATCTGGATATCCCCTGAGGACAAGGAGTTCACAACATTCAGGGCACCCCATGGTACTTTCTACTACCAAGTTAGGCCATTTAGCATAAAGAATGCAGGTGCCACCTACCAGTAGGTCGTGCATTGAATATTCAAGACAATCTTCAGGACACATGTGAAATGCTATGTGAATGATCTGGTGATCAAATCTCACCAGTTCCAATACCATCTCAAGGACCTTGAGAAATTTTTCGGCTTCCTCCGCTCTCACAACTTGAAGATGAACCCGTTGAAGTGTCCCTTTGGGGTCACTTCCAGGAAGTTTCTTTTCTTCATTGTTAGATACTAAGGCATCGAGATCGACCCATAAAAGATCAAGGTGATCAGCCAAAAGCCACCCCTGAGCAATATTCTAGAGCTTCAAGGATTTCAAGGCTACTTATCTATATACGCTGATTCATTGCGAATCTGACTGGAAAGTGTAAGACCTTTACTCAGCTAATAAATAAAGGCTCTACCTACGAATGGGATGAAGAGTGTTAGACCACATTTGAGGAAATTATGTTTTACATGATCTAGCCTCCAGTCTAGATGCCACCCATATCTGGTACGCCGCTAATCCTATATGTGACTACCCTGGACCGATCTCTCGGTGCCCTTCTTGCCCAGAATAACAACGAGGGGACAGAGAATATTGTCTAATACCTCAGCCACATGCTTCTCGA
Organism: Viscum album; assembly: GCA_963277665.1. Taxonomy (NCBI): domain Eukaryota; kingdom Viridiplantae; phylum Streptophyta; class Magnoliopsida; order Santalales; family Viscaceae; genus Viscum; species Viscum album. The sequence goes on along the minus strand of OY728120.1, from coordinate 19,093,548 downwards.
TACAGAGACTAGACACACCTCCATCGAGAAGAGCTGCCTTGAACTAATATTTGATGTGAAGAAGTTGCGACATTACCTAAAGCATCATGAGGTACAGCTGGTCTCTCGAGTAGACCTGATGATGCATATTCAGGATCACCCCATGTTGAATCACTATCTAGCATGGTGGGTGGTAATCCTCTAGCAGTTCGACATCAGGTTCATGCCTTAGAAGGATATCAAGGGGCAGGAATTGGAATACTTTCTAGCTGAAAATCCAACCTCCTCCGACCAGTCCCTCGACTTGGATTTTCCCGAAGAGGAAATCCTCTCTGTAGATAATGTCGTCCCATGTTGGCAGATGCACTTTGATGGTGCCTCCTTGAGCCCTACCGGTAGGAGGCTTAATGATCATCAACTCAAAAGAGTGGGCTTGGGTATCGTCTTCATTACCCCGGTGCAAGACATTCTTCTGTACTCGTTTCGGTTGACATAAGGCTTCACCAACAACGAGGAAGAGTATTAGGCACTCATCACTAGTCTCGAATGGGCCCTTGAGATCGGCGTGCCCCATTTTCATGTGAAAGGGGAATCTGAGCTCGTTATTAATCTGGCCATTAGAGACTATATTGTTAGGAAGCCAAATATTGTACCGTGGTTAGAATGCACTCTCTAGCTAATGGACCAGTTCCCTTCTTAACCAAAGGTTATCTAGGTCCCTCAGTCACAGAATGGTCAAGCAAATGCCTTGGCTAGTTTAGTTGCGCCACATGCAGTGCCCTATCAGGATGATCTAATTATACATGTTGAACACCGGAGAGTCATTTCCCCCATTACCCCAGAGGATGACGATGGCCTGTGAGTAATCCATCATACAGTTGTATCCTCAATGTTAGGAACATTAGGCTCTTCCGAGGCAGTGGTTGAAGTGACTCCCGATAGGAGAGCCCCTTTTGTCGAGTAACTCCAACACGGAAGTCTCCCATCAGACCGGGATGAGCGGGAGCGAATCCGATGTTACGCGCTGTAGTTTACTCTTTAGATTGGTCCTAGCCTTAAGAAGATCCTCTATAAATGCAGATTTAATGGTTTTCTCCCCCATTGCATTCAGGGGGTTGAGATTCCATAGGTCATGCAAGAGGTTCATGATAGTTCCTGTGGTACCCATTAGGTTGGGGCAAAACAATCTCACCAGATTCGATGATTAGGGTATTTTTGGCCCTCCCTGATCCACGACTGCATCAAGTTCACCAAGAGATGTCACGCGTGCCATGTCCAAGTTATCTTCCTGCATCGGCCACCCGAACCTATCCACTCCACCAAGTACTCTTTCCATTTGCAGTGTGGGGACACGATGTCATAGGACCATATCCACCAGCGACAGCTCGCCAATGCAAATTCATTATGATCACTACAGATTTATTTTCCAAGTGGGTAGAGGCAATTCCCCTCAAGGATGTCGAGGCTAGTTCTATCACTGACTTCATGAGTTCTAATATCATCCACCGGTTTGGAGTCCCTCACACTGTACTCACCGATAACGACACCAACTTCAGAGTAACCGAGCTGAAGAAAGTGAAAGATAAGTACAATATCTATTCGAACCATACCAACCACTATCACGCACAAGAGAATGGACATATTGAGGAGTTAAACAAAACCCTCTCTAAAATTTTGTATAAAATGGTTGGCAAGAAAAAGAAGAGTTGGCCGGACAAGCTCCCCAACACCCTCTGGGCTTATTGGACATTGACTTGAAATTCCACCCAGGTGACTCCATATTCCCTAGTGTTTAGGGTTGAGGTCGTCCTGCCCATTGAGATCCAGCTAACCTCAATTCGCACAATGATCTATGACATGAAAATGCCAGAGAGAGTTGCTGAGATCTGTCTAACTGAATTAGAAGCACTGGACGAGAACAGGCTTTGTGCCCTACACAATCTGGAATGGCATCAGAATAATATGGCTAGAGACTTTGAAAAGAAGGATCACCTCTGCTCTTTTCATCAAGGTGAACTGGTATTGGACATCCGATTGACAATGATCCCAGGTAAGAAACCACCAATTATGGGGCCCAAATGTGAAGGATCGTACATAGTCCATAGGGTTAACCCCAATGGAGCATACTACTTGGTGACCATTGATGGTGAGTGCATAACTCCTCCCACCAATTCCAAATTCCTTAAGAAATACTTTTCCTGATACCAATGGTCTTATATTACATTAAACTGGATGGTCCTGCATGACCTAAAATAGCACAACAGTCCCGCATGGCCCAAAATTGCACGACAGTCCTGCATTACCTTAAACTATTCGGTCCTACACGACTTTAAACTATGCATCGTCCAACATGACGTTATACTGCATATTGAGAACTATGTACGGCTTGATTCCCATCTGTATAAAATATGTAGGAATGCTCGGAAACCTCATCATGAGCCCAGCCCGAACTCTTCTCTTCGATTATCCCCCTGGGTATATCTTTATCGGAGGATCCTCGCATGATATGGTGTAGCCTTCATTAGCCCCACTCATACAAGAGCTGTAATGGTTGCATCATGTGCCCACTCCCGTTATTATATCCTACCATGTCTTTACTAAACAATGTTCAACTGCATGTCCTTAGGGAACTATGTATGGCTTGATTCCCATCCTTACGGGATACGTAGGAATGCCTAGATGTTTCGTCTATCGGCCCAACCCAAACGCCAGGATCATCCCCCCAGGTCAAGACGTATGGTAGGGGTGAAAAAGTTTTCACCAATTTAAGATGATCTAACCTTGATCCAGCCTTATGTCCCTCTCCTGGATACATTTTCCTCTTTTAGATATGGGTACAGCTAGGCCTCACCCAGTCCTTGACTTGGATTCCATCACCTTCCCTGTCCGGAAGGTCCCCTAAATGGTATGGATGCTAGGCCTAAGGGATATCTTACCACTTTGGCCCAATTACCTAGAGGATGTTGAGCAACATGCCAAAACAAGTCCGTCATTTTGAATATGGTCAACGGTCGATGCTCCTTTTTTTCTCCCATTTCAGGTCACTATTGGGACATTGTGTTTCGAACATGGTCAACAACTGTCCTGGATAGTTGGGGCCACTCCAAGATATCCCAAACTTCGAGTGAAGTGGTTCATTATTCCCCGTTGTGTTTCCATGCAACGAACTCTCTCTGGGCGATGCCAACTATCAGGCCCTTTAACCTTTTCAGGCCCCCGACCCAGGTTTTCTCTTATGGGATTGTGTGGTGTGGTATGGGATTATGTCCTCATTCATGTCGGGTTATTCTCCGGGTCGTACACCTCCATTTTTTGGGGTATCCTACCCCCGGGTATCTTCAAGAACTATGTGTAGCATGATTCCCATCCGTATGGGATATGTAGGACCACCCAAATTTCTAGACTTCAGGTCCAACCCCATCTCACGGAAATATCCATTTCGCATTGTCTCCTTAGCCTATCCTTCCCCGGAGAGGAGAGTATACGGCATTTCATGGGATTATGTCCTCGTCCATGTTAGGATTTTTATGACCAAAATGTGTACCTCTACCTCTAGAGCACCCTCGTCGACCCTCTTCGACGGTTCACCAATGTGCCTAATGGTAATCTAGTTTATTACCTAGAATGTCGAAATCTTCTTGGACATGTTTCCATCTACTTTTCAGGATTTTTTTCCCCTTCATTATGGCTTCTGTTACCTTTCACACCTGAAGGGACCCTCAAGTGGCCTAGATGCTTGGTATAAGGGCTCTCCTACCATTACAGGCCAGTGTCCCCGAAGGTCGCAGACAACAAGCTAATACAATCCCACGTTGCGAATATGGTTAGTGGTCAATTCTCATTTCTTGTTCCCGTTTCAGGCTAACGCGATATGGATATTGTGTTATGAATGTGGCCAATAGTTATCCTCCATCGCAATGCCAATCCCATTATGCCCAAAATGTTTGATACATGATTTACATCCTTCTCCACCTTCTCATGTCCAATTAGAACTTCGAAACTCTTGGTACTATTTCTTAGTGTGCATCCGTGTGTTAGGAGGACCAAAGCCACGATAGGGGTATCATTTGGGGCTCCACACCGATTTCCCTTTGGCGTGCATTCCAAATATTGTAAAAGACATATTCCTCCCTTGTTTCCCTCACTGAGTTTAACTCACATGGGATTAGGGATCAGGTTCAAGTCTGCACTTACTTAGAGGGTTTCACTTCATCCATGGTCTGAGTTCTATGACCAGAAACTATAATCCTTTAGTATTTCCCCTTTTGCAGAACTTTGTGTGTCTTGATTCCCATCCTTATGGGATACGTAGGACTACCTGATCACCACATTTTTGGGTCCAGCTCAGTTGGGAGCTAGTTTCTACTTCCCCTTCACCTCATACCCCTATTTGGGCCCCTTGGCCCAAGGTTCCCCTCTCGAAATTACTTATTCTATGATATGGGATAACTTCCCCAATCACATAGGGTATGTTCTATTGCACTGTACACATTCCCCACATATCACCGTAACTATTATGTCTGTGCTGCATGACGTTAAAATGCATTCCCAGTCCTTTTTCAAGACCCTAAACTGTGACATTATCGTCTTGGTCACATGATGAAAAATGGCACTGAATCGTGATGACCCCAACCAAGAAGACACCATGTTTTGTATTGGCAAAATGTCATTAGATTTTTCAACTCCTGCTACAGCTTGATTCTTATGGTGACACAAGGGGTTGCTACCCTGGGCATGTCGCTTCACAAAAAAAAACCAATTACCTTAAAGGACAAAAAAGATTTATCAAATACTCTTTCTCTTGGTCAGAGGGACACACATGCACATCCCATTTTCCTGGCCCTGATACCCTACCGTGCCACCTCAAGAACTACATGTAGCATGATCCCCATCATCATGTGGTACGTAGGAATGCCTGTGAACTTTGCCTCAGGCCTTGCTCAACTATTGTCTTCGGTCCCTTGACCTTGAACCTCTCCAAGGAACACGTGGTGGTCGGAACCCCCAGTTCCCATTCATGTCGGGTTTTTGTAGTTACCCCACCACATGCCTACCATGTTTCCAACCATCTATGGAATCAGTTCTAAGACCATAAACTAAGATCTCCATATGGGGAGCGAATCGACTCCCTCTTTCTAATACATCATTTTTTTATATTTAGATGTGTTAGACTAGGAGCCCGAATAGTTGAATTTTCAAGGGGACATTCCTCTCATTCCAGGACCAAGCTTTGTGAGCTCGCTATTTGGATCCTCATCCTCTTTCACATCCATAAGGACCCCCGGATGGCAAGGATGCTAGGACTAAGGGCTCTCCTACCATTTTGGGTAAATGTCGATAAATATCTTGGATGACATTTGTGACAGGTCCCCTGTTTCAAACATGGTCAACGATTGACCCTCATTTTTCGGTCCCCATTCCAGGCTAATGGGATGTGGATGCTGTGTTTCCCCCATGGTCAACAGCTATCCTCCATCATCACACCGCCATCATTATGGTCCAGATTTCGAGCTTCATGATTCACACATTTCCACTTCTTCATGTTCAAGTGGAATTTCGACATTCTCAGCTATTCTACTTCACGCGTATAGGTGCGCTATATAGATGGGTTAGCATTATTGGGCCGGTATTCACTGAGTGTCAATTCACACTATCATATTAATTCTTGTGTCAGGGAAGCCCCACCACTACATCTTGTTTCCCACATCGAGCACAAATCACATTGGCATAGTAGTTTTGGTAGGACGTGCACCGGCGCAGCCAAGCTTCTCATCGTCCTGCGTGACGATAAACAGTACCTCTAGAACAACGTATGGATTGACTCCCATACTTATGGGAAACATTGAGACACCCCGATAGTTCACCTAGGGTCTAACCCCAGGAATCATAATGTCATGTTCCTCCCCATTTCAAGCCCCCTGGCCTGACCTCTCGTGGGGAACCATGTAACTGCAATTTTTCCCCGAACAAGATCGGGATTCCCCATGATGGAATTGGAAAATGACATACCCCCTCGCAAAAGAGGCCCTCTATGAAAGAAGGAATGATCCTTGATCAAACCGATTTGTCTATCCATTGTGCTTCCACTACAGTGGCATAATTTCAAGTGTGTTGGATTCTGTTCGAACTAGCACTCACTCCACATTTGACACTTTGTGTTCCCCTTATTCATACCCTCATCCACTTTCATGTTTGGAAGAACCCCCTAACAGTATGGATGCTCGGCCTATGGCATGCCTATTGTCTTGGGCCAACATTTAGAAATACTAACAGATTGCATTTTGAGTTTGGTCCTGTGTTTCGAACAAGTTCAATGTTCGACCTTCATTTTTAATCCTCACTCGAGAATAATGAAATAAGAATGTTGTGTTTCTAATGCGGTCAACAGTTATTCTTTATCGTCACACCACCCCCACAATGTTCTGAATCCTAGGTATTGTGATTCACACCTCCCATTCCCATCTGTTCAGATTGATTTCAGTGCCCCCAGCATTACCCAATTTGTGCACAAGAGAACACTAGAAAAACGGTAATTCAGCTATTCTAAGAGCTTCATTCTCCAGTCAGGTCTCTCTCATTTCCTCCCAAAAATCCAGACTGGTGGTTCAAACCTCAGATGCCGGAATCATGTTTTTCACTCCTATGATTGGATGGGGTGATGAGGTGGCCATCCCTTGTTTCTCACATCGGTCCCGACCCACGTGAGCTTAGGGAATGGTCCTTGGATTCTCCCCGAACATCATAAGGAAGCAATAAACCAATGTAAACAATGGAACTCGGGCATAGTAAAACATTAAAACAATCAAAGCACGAAAATCCCTTTAAGGGTTTGTAATCATTACAGTACCCAGGGGTTGACTCCCCCCATGGATGGATTGACATCGTCGAAGGAACATTGTTGCTCTGCCACCCTCATGATGGTGGTGTCTAAGCAATGCTACTGCTTGTTCACTTCCTGCTCCTCCTTGGCGGTGAGATGGCACAATTCATTTTCCACAATCTCGGCCCATTTCACGTCAGCCCGGATGGCGATCATCTCCCCAGAAGCTTGTCTCAGGCCCTCTTCAGCTTCTGCCAGTTGGGACTTCAATCGTGATATCAGTTGAGATTGTGCATTGAGGGAGGTCATGTGCCCATCTGCCCGATTCTATAGTCGTTGGAACTCAACATAAGCCTTCTATTGCCTCTTGATGTTTATCAGTTTCCTCTAATACTATCCCACACCATGTTCATGGTCATACTACCAAATATTTTCCTCCATAAGATCTCGGATGAGCATGTGAGGATGTCAGGCATCTACTCCCAAAGCACGGAGTTCGCGCAATCGCGAGCGATGTCTTTCCATCTCATTCAACCATAGATCTTGGGGATTTTATTGATGTAGCCCGCGATCAGCTTCCACGATCGGCATAGAATATTTTTTTCCTCCTCGTTAGAGGCCGTCTCATCCCATTTGGCCCAATTGGCATGCTCGTATGTAGGGAATTCCCCCCAGGAAATACTTAGTTGGGTCCACCTCTTGCATCAGATCGGGTGTGGTGGGACCTGAATCATCTGGTTGATCTTCATCATCAGATCCCTCCTCGATAATCTCAGGTGCAATACCACTGGCGCCCCCTCCGACGATTGGGAGCATTGTAGTTCAGTCAGGCTAGATGTCAACCTCCACAACCATCGACATGCCCCTGGGAATGGCACTACCAGAAGCCCCGACCAGCTTTGCCGCAACCGCCCATGCCAATTGGAGGACTGTACAATCCACGAAATGGACGTGAATGTCAGTCAACATGGTCAAGGGATGGATGTTGTGAATTCTGAAGAGAAGACATACAGAGGTAAAATCCCTGGTTTGTCTTTTGGGCTGATTGTTGGCGCCAAAATATGGCCCGAAAGAAAGGAACGAAAAGGAAGGCTGTCGCGCTGCCTCATGAAGCACCGACACGAAGCACCCACGCGAGGCCCCGCCATGAAGCGCCCCGACCATGGCGGCCTCGCGAAGCTCCGAAGGCGGTAATGCTCCACGAACACATTTGACGTTCGTGAGCCACCGCGAAGCTCCGGAGGTGGGGATTCTCCACGACCGCATTTGAAGTTCGCGAGCCGCCGCGAAGCTCCTGAGGCGGTGATGCTCCGCGAACGCATTTGACGTTCATGAGCCGCTGCGAAGCTCCTGAGGTGGTGATGCTCCGCGAACGCATTTGACATTCGCGAGCCGCCGTGAAGCTCCAGAGGCGGTGATGCTCCGCGAACGCATTTGACATTCGCGAGCCGCCGCGAAGCTCCGGATGTGGCGCGCGAGTTCTGCTTCACGGCGCCCCTTCCCTATAAATACGGGACTCCCCCTGAGTCCCGAGGATGGACAATCCGACCTTTCGGCTTCTCCTCTCCCGAATTGCGAAGCACACTTTGCCCCGGTAATCATGAGCTCCGCGAGGTATTTCTACTTGGCGAGACGCCTCTGTTTTGTCTCGTTTTGAGCCCCTCTTCCTAGAGAGATGCCCTTCGCGAAGCTCAAGGGAATTCGCGAAGGAAGGGGATTCCCAAGGGAACCCAGGCTGCCGCGGAGCACTTATGCTTCGCGAAACACCCAACCCATACTAGTGATCCCTATGCTAAGGCAGGATCGCTTCACATCGCGAAGCACACTGCTTCGCGGGACCCTGCTTCGTGAGACACCCCTTCTTCGCGAGGCAGTGCTCCGCGAACACTGTTCCACTTCGCGGAGCACCTTCCACTCACACCTATGCCCCATGCCAAGGCCAAGGCATTTCACTTCGTGAAGCACACTCCTTTGCTTAGCGATTCCTCTTCCCGTGCGACCCTCCAGGTTTGCACGATGTAATTGCAAAGTCCCATGGACAATACCACTCGTAGCGTTGCTTCGCCTAATGCTTCTTCGCATAGGCACGCTAACGGCTATTGCTTCTTCGCATAGCCACACTAACGTGGACCCCCTGATGGTTCGTTCCACAACCCCCCATGACCATGGCCTTACTGGTACCTTTCCTTCCCCAAGGACCAGAGGGTACTGGTTATGTATGTCCTAGGGGTGCGGAGTAATCCCACCTCGTCCGAGCTATAGGACGTTAAACTGCCAAGCACCACATCCTCAACACATGACGTTAAACTGTGACCGGACCTCGTGTCTCTCATGAAGGGTCCCCCCAGCTCGAAAATTCTTTACACCACTCGTCTCCACGGGAATGGAATCACCCATCCACAAGGGGTGATATCCTCCTTATTGGAGTGGTGTATGTTCATAGGAGAAGGGAGACCCTAGTTCCCCAACGGATGACTGCACCTCTGCATATCCGTACTTCCCCAATACCAAGGTCAGTGGAGGGCATGATAGGGAACGAGGCACCTCCCACCATTGGTCCCAAATCCCTCTTTTGTTGTGCTTTGTCGCGCTTTGGGCCTCCACCCTGGAGTAAGTCCCAACACCATGGGCCGCCTAACGAGTAAGCCCCTTTTCTCTTCTCACGGACGCACCCTTCGCGACGTGATCATCAGGTCCTTGCAACCTCTTTTTTCTCACACTGAGCATGACTCACGTGGGCTTAGAGTGAGCACTGACCCTGACCTCTCAATCTTTTGAACTACAGGGTCTTTGATCCATGTCAAGGCATGGTACGTAGGAAGCCTCCATGAGGTTCAAGCCCACCCGTCATTCATCCACGTCGGGTCTCATTCCCGTCCAGCATGACGTTAAATTGCACATTCCACCCAAACTACGAGGTCTTTGATCCATGTCAAGGCATGGTATGTAGGAATCCTTCACGAGGTTCAAGCCCACCAATAGTGGACCCCCGGGTCTACCTTCACATCGGTTCACCGACGAACCCGTCCGAACTACGAGGACTTTGATCCATGTCAAGGCACGGTACGTAGGAACCATCCACGAGGTGCAAGCCCACCAATCATCCAATTTACGTCGGTTCAACCTCGTCCCGCATGACGTTAAACTGTGTTCCACAACCCGAACTACAAGGACATTGATCCATGTCAAGGCATGGTACGTGGGAATCCTCCCAAAGGTTCAATCCCATCTCCCATCGGACCAAGGTCCCTCATTTATGTCGGTTCGCCGACACCCAATTCCCCTCTTTTATTCACGTCAGGGTTCATTATCATCCCGCATGACGTTAAACTGTATTCCATCAATACTTTGAATTACAAGGTCTTTGATTCATGTCAAGGCATGGTACGTAGGAAACCTTCCCAAGATTCAAGCCCAGCACTAGTGGACCCATGAGTCTACTATCACGTCGGTTCGTTGACGACGTCCATCGGACCAAGGTCCACCTTCACGTCGGTACGCTGATGATGTCCATCGGACCAAGGTCCACCTTCACGTTGGTTCGCCGGCGCCTCCTGAACTACGCGGACTTTGATTCCCTGCCACGGGGATACGTTGGAAGCCCCTTCAAGGCTCAAGCCCAACTTCACTGTCACCCCCCTACGATGGTCCCATTTCATTCCCCCTCCACTCCATTCATCCACCTATCACCCATCCTGATTCTCGCCCGGACCTCATGTCTCGGTGATACCATGTCGGTATGCTCTTCTTCGCAGCCACCCATGGGCTGGTCCCGGTATCATCATTCCTTCAAGGGAAATCCCTCAATCCGATATATCCTGGCTAATGCTCTGGGTGGGTTGATCCGTCTCCGCTGGACGTTAAACTCGTGGCGTACCATGTGTTAAACGCGGGAAGCTGAGGAAAACCTCATATATGTGTCTATGGCATATAATTCCCCGCGCTCGATGTGGGATGCCTCGGGCTTCCACGCCCTCGAGAAGCCCTGTGACCAGGGATAACAGACAGACATGCCAGGCCCCCAGCATCCAGACATGCTACTGATGCCTCAACATGACTACTCCCCGACTGGAGGTTACTGCCCTGACCAGACCCTTTGGAATGTCCCGATAGAAGCAGTGTAATTAACCGGTGTCCATGGAAACATGGCACTGGGAAGAGTTTCACGAACTACATATGAAATTTATGAGGGAGACCCGGACTAGGTGACGAGTTCTGAGGAGGAATCCCCAGAAGGAAGAACCTACATCCCATCATCCCGTTTCGATCAAGGATCAGACGTTCCTCAATAAGGAGCGAATGTCGCCCGCCTTTGGAATGCGGGAATGCGGGGCAACAGAGCCGCGCGTCCTCCTCCGCGTGACGGACGGATGCACGTGCGCCCCGACGAAAGCGTCAGAAACAGAAATGGTGAACCCGACGTGAAATTCCTCTCCTCAATATGGATATTAGTAGCGTTCGAGACACCAGTAGATTGACGTGTCACCAGATCTAGATATCCGGCGCCTGGTCCCACATAGCAAATAGTGGGCCTATCATGAAACTCACCAAAAGTCGGGGCAGTAGAACGTGAGGCACTCTGTTCTGCAGTGTGTTACAGACGCGGAGAATGGAAGGATGCTGGGGCACTAGTCATCGATCCTTTTCCCTCTCAGTACTGATGAGTTGATCCCTTCATTTCTAAGGAACCAGGTTACTGTTACGAAGACGCGATCACCGCCCGCTAGCCTACGCAGGGGCAGGGGCAACGTTGCCACAGACACCCCACATGATGCCACTACCGCCACAACGGCTGCCACATCGTGGAATACGGGGCACCCATGTCCCCTTTCCCCATCAGAGATCATCCAGCGAAGGGTGATCAACAACCTCGTGCGTAGGTACGAGGAAGAAGGGGTCATCCCAACCAGGGATATGGCCCGCTTGGACCTGGAGGCCTCCAGGCCCCACCGTCAACGCCGCCCTAACAGGCCGCGTAGGGAGCCCCTGCTCCCCACCCTAACGTTCAACCGTTTTGGGAGCCTGTCTCCGGAACGCCTTGACGACTCCTCGCCTTACGCTGATGAGGCGGGCGCCTTCTGACTCAGCCCGACCAGGGTCCCGACCCAAGGGCTCCAGGCGAGAGCTCCCACCAGGCCGCGTCAGCGCCGCCGTCCAGCCCCGCAGGAAGAGCAGGCAGACTACGTCCCTGCACCACCTGCACCAGCTCGCCTGACCCGACGTCAGCGCCGGGCCCGGACTGAGGACACTCGCCTAGGCGCGTCAACGTCGATAGCTACAGTGGCCCGAGCCACGGCCGATGTGCATCGTGAAGCCCCTGCATGCACTGAGCAGGGGCACTCCTTCACCCAACCAGGATCGAGACCCCAACCGCCCCATGGGCAGGCTGGGTTGACTCTCCAGGTTGCAGGCCCAAGTGGTGATCATCGCGAACTAACTCGCGGTGATGTCACCCCGTACGGAGGTCCTCCCCGTACCACTACTCCACAGAGCGCGGGCCTTACCCGCTCCAAATTTCATCATGGAGGCATGCCTCGTGCTACCCCCATCCTGAAGGAAGACCTGCCCCGCGACAGTGACGCTCAGCGAGGAAATCTTTCCTGTGCCCACTATACAGGGTGTGGAGTCCATCCTCCTGCACCTGACCGTCGATCTGATGGAGCCGTCCCTCCGGTCCTTATCCAATGTGGGGGCCCTCCCTACATCCTCTCTGAAACCGACAAAGGTCCTCCTCGCCCCAGCAACTCGAGGAGTGAAGGTCAGCCTCTCTCCACCCGCAACAACCATGGAGGTCCTCCCCATGGTCCTTCCAATTCCAACAGAGGCCCCGCCTGCATGGGTGATGTTCATGGAGGTCCTCCCCATGTACCCTTCGACATTTTCCCCAGTGCCCCTTGCACCTCGGCCATCATGAGTGGGGGCCCTCTCCGCCACGGCGCCAGCTCCGCCCCGAGACTCCATGATAGGGATCAACCCTGTCCCGAAGAGCCACCCCGGGGCAGGAGAGTAGGCCATCACCGCCACAAGAAGAGTCCTGGGAAAGCCTGGGTGGAGATCAAACCTGCCCGCTTCTCCGACTCTGAAGCGGAATGAGATTCAGCGATGGGACCTTCTCCCTGCTCCTCTGTATCAAGGACTGGGGCAGGAACCAGACGCATTAGACTCATTCTCCCGGAATATGAGTTCCACCAGATTCCCGTCTCTCTCTACAGGTATATCCAGGAGGAAGATATCTTGGGAATTCCACAGTTCTCGAATGCGCAATCATCGCCATCGTCACCAGAAGCGCCCTATACCTCTACCAGAGGTCACGGAGAGTTGTTTTAGGGGCCAATGACGGTAGAATGACGACATTACCGGTCACCGATAGTCGCGAATCCTGTTCCGGAAGTTGTGGCTATCATCCCATCGTACCGTGACATCGTGGCCAGGTCACCTTGCTCTTCGGAGGATGGCCCAGAATTTGGCGGCCAGTCAGCTCGTTCGCCATATTCTCCGCCGCCGAGTTTGCTATCCCAGAGGTCTGCCTCGGTACCGCTACCGGTCCCTCAGACGCCCCCAGTTGACAAGTGGGGAAACATAGGGCCAGACCCCGAGTTCGAGCCCAGGAGCTTCTAGAGTATTCTCGCAGCGGATTACTTCCCGGAGAAGTTCTGGCCGACGGCAGTGCTGAATTTTTGCGTACCGGAGTCTCTTACCCCTGAAGAAGTGGGGTTCTTTTGTCGAACCCTATGGGAGACACAATTCCGCCTCCATTACGAATGGGTGCTGTACCGAAGATGTCGAGATCACTTCGATGAAATTGGCGAGCAGTGCTGCCTGATCGATGCGGCCGCACTCCTTGTGGCCCAGCACCTTGAGTCGCCAGGCCGCTAGAGCGCCCTTCAACGAAAATGAATTCAGAGTTTTAAAGCACTCCGCAGGATCGTCAGGGAAGCCACCCCCCATGTGCATGTCCGTGGTTGGGGACACTATGCCGCTCTCCACTTCGACCCTATCCGGCGGTAGCCAGATTCATTATGTGATATCGAGGACATGCCCTCGAGAGGAGTCGCGGTCCACATGGCCGAGGTCATGGACAAGGACGACGATCCTGAATTCCTTGATGGAGACTTACCCCATGAGGGCGTACCGCCACTTCTGGACCCATCAGGGAGAGTTACCCGTCATCAGAGGAACCTGCTAGGCCTCCCTATACCCACTGAATCATTGGTGCTCGGTCGAAACACTAGCAAGGGTAAGGAGCATGTCGAAACTGTCAAGCACTCCGACCCATCTTCCTCTGAGCAGAAAACGAACGAGGATCCTGAGAAGTCCACGTTACGCCAATAGCTTGCTGAGCAGATGAGGTTGGTTGACGAACTCTTGGCTAAGCACGCCGCAGAGCGGCGACCCGACTATGGTGATCACAGGCCGGGGCAGCAAGGGCAGGAACAATTTCCCCCTAGTGAGATGCCTCCGGGAAACCCTGATCATGCTACTGCCGCAGACAGGGTGGAAGCCGGAACGTATGGAAAGAGGGTGCGATACGTCTCACCGAATCCCCCAGAGTGACGGGGCAATCTGAAGAATCCAGTCCAGGTTCCCCTAGTCGCCCCGCAGGTCGTCCAGCCAGTTGACCCACGAGTGGCCGAAGCCGTCTACCATGTTGAAGAACCTGGCAATGCACTTGTTGTTAGGAATCCCCGTCAAGACAGGGACCCCCGCCCGGATGATCTTATTTCGGCGCTCACAGCCCGCCTTGAAGCGTTAGAAACGCGGCAGGTGGCGGTCCCACCGGATGGTAAGCCTTATCCCGCGTGGTTGGATGATATGCCCGCACCTCCGGGTTTTGGGAACCCCACTTTTTCGCCTTCAACGGGACAGGGGACCCACCCCAGCCCTTGGCTCATTTCTCTTCAAGGGGTGGCACCATGCTAGGGACCCCGGCTCAGCAAGAAGCCACCAAGCTCCGATGTTTTGTACAGACATTGGAAGGTCTGGCATTCGTCTGGTACAACCAGCTCCCTATCGGATCAGTGACCGGTTGGGAGGACCTCCGCCGATAGTTCCTGTACCAGTTCAGCTCCACCATGTGGAAGACCAGCATTGCGGACCTCTTCAAGTGCAAGCAGAGGCCTGATGAGCGAGTCGCAGATTTCATCGCCCGGTGGAAGGGACTTACATATTCTAACGATATGCCACTGACTCAGGAGAAATTACTTACGATGTGTGTGGGGAACGTCAAGACAGAGCTAGTACCCTCCCTGATCACCCAGAACTACCCTGGAGGGTTCAGAGATTTCTCAGATAAGGCTCAGCGCCTCAAGGAAGCCCTGCAACAGGCTAGTCAGGCACGTTTGTTGCCCCCTATGATCCCGGCCAGGAGGGCCGCCAGGGCTGAACCCGCCGCGGTGGCCCAAATAGAAGCCCCCAGGCAGTTGGAGTTACTACCAGCGGCACCACCCCTGCAACCCCGTAGAGGTCCTCTACCTCAAGCACAGGCTCTTTCCCAGCAGCGACCGCCTCAGAACCGACAGGTTCCCCCGCGCAATGCGCCACCGCCACCTAGGCGAGACAATCAGGCGCCGCCTCCTCGGCAGGCCCCTCCGGCCCCTTGTCAGGGCCATGCCCCCAGGGCCCCATATCCGGATAGAAGGCACCATACTTATTCGTTTAACGAAAATCAGGTCCCTGGCTATTTTCAAAGTGCTCTAGAGCAAGGGATTTTGCACTTGCCCGAGTGCAGAAGGCCGACAGAGGCAAATCTCACCGATCACCCCAACTACTGCCCTTATCATCAGATTCTGGGGCACACCCTCAAGAAATTCTATGTGTTTAAAGACTGGCTTCAAGACAAGGTCAATAAAAACATAGTCAAGTTGGGCCTGGCACCAGCGCAAGTGGCGGGTGTCTTTGCAGGATTAGAGATCGACAGCGACAACGAAGGCGAGTGGCAGCAGGTCCCCAGCCGCGGATCCCGGATATATGACGACTGGATGGCTCGAAAAACCATCGTCCATGACCAAGGTATCATCCGGGCACGCCTGAAGCAGCCAGAACCTTCAGAAGAAGTAGCTGGTGCCTCCGCATCATCTTCACAGTCAGCCTCTTCCCAAAAGGGAAAGCAGCGGCGACGCAAGAAGAAGAAATGCGCACCGCCGGTGTCGTCGTCATCCCGCACTCTCGACAATTTTATGCCCCCTGAAATGGGAATTCCTTTCAGAATCTGCCCAGCGGTTGATGACTCCTCGAGCGACAGCCAGGGGAACGCTTCGGTTAACACCGTGGAGATGGTAAAGCCCTATATGACCCCCGACGAGGGGGAACGCCAGGCAGACCACCCCAACGTTCCTAGCCGATGTCAACGTCAGCAGAATCGCAACAACGCCGGTCATCGAGATACGTCAGCAGGCACTTTAGGCCAAGCCGTGCATGCTACTGAGACTAGGCAGCAGGCTCAGCGCAGAGCTCAGCATGCGCAACCCCATCTAACGCCCTCGGCTCTGTCTCTACCACCGTTCGTGCTACTAGATCGGGGAGATCAGCCTCGTTCACATCACAGTCAGTATTGCCCGGCTACAGGAGAGCCTCCACTATCCAATCCTAGTCCGGCGACTACTCTCCAGGCTTATACTAGTAGGCAGCAAGATGTGCCCAGTACTAGCCGATCGCTGGCTCAACCGGCAGGACCCGCTATGCCTCCAAATGCCGACCGACCTCCTGTAAGCAGAGGTTCATGTTTGGCATGAAAGTATGATGTCCTGAAGCACCTGGACAACATTCCAGTGATGCTCTACATCCTTTAGGACCTTCGCCTGCCATTCGAAATGTGCGAGGCACTTGCCGAGGCCCTAAGGACCACCCTCCAGTTTGAGACAGATGTGGCACCTGCAGAAGCCTTCCATACCGAGGCGATGGAAAACGCCGAATGTCAGGTGGTTATCTCGTTCTCTAGTGCAGATGAGGACCATCCTATACTGGGACACATTCGCCTACTGTACATCACTAGCCACTTCAATGGCATGGAAATCCGCCACTGCCTCGTTGACACGGGTTCCAGAATCAATCTAATTCCGACTCGGACGTTACGAATGATGGGTCTGTCTGCAGGTGATTTAACTCCCTCTGACCTCAGGATCCAGGTGTATGACAGGATCGAGAAAACCCCAGTCGGCAAGATCCACCTAAAGACTTAGTTCAGTGTCTTAATTGGCAGCACCGAGTTCATGTTCGTCTCTCTGGACACCGCCTACAACGCATTGATGGGTAGGCCATGGCTCCATCTTCACGCGGCGGTCCCTTCGTCGTATCACCAGTGCCTCATTTACTCGGTCAATGGTCGAGTAGGCGTGCTCCAAGGAGATGCGTCCCCTTTCGCTTCTTGTGAGTCCTGCTACCTGGATGCGGGTTATTACAAAAGTAAAGATAAACAGATCCTTGTAAGCAAGGATGAACCCGCCCCGGTCACAAGTGATCCCTAGGCAAGCATGGAAGACGCCTACATCCTCCCGATCCACTGGTTAGAGGCCATGACCCCCGACATGGGGCAATGTTTTGTTGTTTCAGGTACGCAAGGAAGGCATGTTCCCGTGTCCAAGCGACTGCGGAAAATCACCTCGTACTCCTACATCATCCAGGCTCAGGTGATCCCAGAATCTCCTACCCCTGTACGGTACCGGGACGTCAAGCTGATGACAACGGCTGTGCGCCATATGTGTCTCTTCCGCCGAGTTGGAATCCACCGACTCAGGCGACACGCCACCACTGCTTTGATATCATCAAATAGGGCCCCTTCGGCCGAAGGCCAGATGGGATAAGGTCGAATGCCTTCATTGCTGTGGTCTCGATGGCAAGTGAGTCTCCCGATGTGATGACCGCTGCTGCCCGAGCTAGCACCAGCTGCCTCGTGGATCTTGATAGCCCAGAAGTATCTTTCTTCATGGGAAGTCCCCCCACGGGTGGGGAGGAAGACCTGGAGGATGCTCCCCTACCTTTGAAGAATGCATCTCTACCAGGGTTGATGAACTGGTACAGGTGAACCTTGGCAGCGAGGCAGATCCGAGACCCACATTGATCAATGCAGCCATGTCCCTCGAGGAGTGGCAGCAGTACGTAGACTTCCTCAAATAGCACCGTGATGTGTTTTCCTGGAGTTACAATAAAATGCCCGGGCTAGATCCCCAGGTGTCCGTTCACCGTCTGGGTCTCCCGGAAAAACATCGTGGGTTTAAGCAGCCTCCCAGGAAGATGCACCCTTCTCATGGTGATATGGTTGAGGTCGATGTTGATAAGATATTCAAAGCCAACTTCGTTAAGGAGGTCCAGTACCCCAAGTGGCTTGCCAACATTGTGCTAGTCAGGAAGAAGAATGGGCAGATCAGAGTCTGCATCGACTTTCGTGATCTTAATCGCCACTACCCAAAGGATGACATACCACTCCCGGTGACGGAATTGTTGATTGACGCCACGGCCGGGTTCCAGGATCTCTCTTTCATGGATGGGTATTCCAGGTACAACCAAATCCGGATGGCCCCCAAAGACGAGGAGTCCACTGCCTTCAGGGATCCCCAAGGTACCTTTTTCTACCAGGTCATGCCATTTGGTTTGAATAATGCAGGTGCCACTTATCAGAGGGCCATGCATCGCATATTCAAACCGATCCTCGGGACATTGGTGGAATGCTACGCAGATGACCTCGTAGTCAAGTCATTTCAGCACTAAGGCCATCTCAAAGACCTTGAGAAAGTGTTCGGTTTCCTCCGTTCCCGTCACCTGAAGATGAACTCGCTGAAGTGTTCCTTCGGGGTAACCTTCGGGATGTTTATGGGCTTTGTTGTTAGATACCGAGGTATTGCGATCGACCCAGAGAAGATCAAGGCCATCCGCCAAATGCCTCCCCCAAGCAACATTCGGGAGCTTCGAGGTCTTCAAGGCCACTTAGCCTATATACGCCGATTCATCGCGAATCTGGCCAGCAAGTGTAAGCCCTTTTCCTGGCTCATGAAGAAGGGCGCCACCTACGAATGGGATGAGGAGTACCGGACCTCATTTGAGGAAATCAAGCAGTATCAGCTCCAACCTCCGGTCTTGATGCCAACCATCTCCGGAAAGCCACTGGTCCTTTATGTGACCGCCCTGGAGAGATCCCTTGGTGTGCTGCTCGCCCAGAAGAATAACGAGGGTACTGAGAATAGTCTCTACTATCTCAGCCGCATGCTTCTCGATACTGAGGTCAGACACTCCCCCATCGAAAAGAGCTGCCTTGTGCTCGTATTCATAGTGCAGAAGTTGTGACATTACCTGCAACACCAAGAGGTGCAATTGGTCTCCCGGGTGGACCCACTGAAGTACATCCTAAACCGCCCCATGCTGACTATCCGACTAGCATGGTGGGTAGTGATTCTCCAGCAGTTTGATATCAGGTTTGTACCTCAGAAGGCCATTAAGGGACAGGCATTGGAAGACTTTTTAGCTGCCCATCCATCCTCCGCAGGTCAATCCTTGGACCTGGATTTCCTTGATGAGACGATCCTCTCAGTTGATCATGTTGTCCCATGTTGGAAAATGCATTTCGACGGCGCCTCTCGGAGCCCCACCGGTAGGAGGCTCAACGATCCCAAGCTCAACAGAGTGGGCCTGGGTATTGTCTTCATTACCCCAGTTCAGGTCGTCCTTCCATACTCGTTCCTATTGTCAGAAGGTTGTACGAACAACGAGGCAGAGTACCAGGCTCTCATCACCGGCCTCGAGTTGGCCCTTGAAATCCATGTTCCCCATCTACATGTGAAGGGAGATTCCGAGCTGGAAATCAAACAGGTTAATGGGGACTACGTCGTCAGGAAGCCAGAGCTTGCACCGTTGCTGGAGTACACCCTCCTCCTAATGGCCCAATTCTCTTCTTAACCAGAGGTTACCCATGTCCCACGGTCGCAGAATGGCCAAGCAGACGCCCTGGCTGGTTTAGCCGCATTGCTCGTAGAACCTGAGCAAGATGACTCGATCATACATGTGGCACACCGGAGAGTCATTGCCCCCGTCCCCCAAGAGGAAAATGACGGCCTGCGGGTGAGTCATATCACTGTTGGACCCTCTACGTCAGGGGTCCCGGGTTCGCCAGACGCAGTGATTGAGTCCACTCTCGACTGGAGGACACCTTTTGTCGAGTACCTCCAAAACGGTCGCCTCCCGGACGACCGGGCCGAGCGCGAGCGAATACGACGCCGCGCACGGCAATTTACCCTCTAGAGCGGCCCCAGTCTTGAACAGATCCTTTATAAGTAGAGCTTCGATGGAGTTCTCCTCCATTGCATCCAAGGAGTAGAGATATCTCAAGTTATGCAAGAGGTTCACACCGGTTCCTGTGGCGCCCATCATGCTGGGCCGAAGCTGTCCCACCAAATTCAGAGGTTAGGGTACATTTGGCCCTCTATGATCCATGATTGTATTGAGTATGCCAAGAGATGCCACGTGTGCCAAGTTCACGCCAACTTCCTGCATCATCCGCCAGAGCCCCTCCACCCCACCAAGTACTCTTAGCCATTTGCGGTATAGGGGCATGATGTAGTGGGACCGTATCCACCGGAAACAGCCCGCCAGTGTAGGTTCATCCTAACTACTACAGATTTCTTCTCCAAGTGGGAAGAGGCAGTTCTGCTCAAAGAGGTCAAGGCACGTTCCATCATTGACTTTGTGAGCTCCAACATTATCCAATAATTTGGGGTACCTCACGCCATCCTCAACGATAACAGCACCAACATCCGAGCAGCTGAATTAATGAAATTGTACCCCAAGTATGACATCCGGTCGAACCATACCTCCCGCTACCACACGCAGGCGAATGGACAGATTGAGGCCTTCAATAAGACCCTCTCTAACATTCATCAGAAGATGGTTGGTCAGAACAAGAAAAGTTGGTCGGACAAGCTCCCCAATGCCCTCTGGGCTTACTGGATGACGACTCGCAACACCACCCAGGTGACCCCATATTCCCTGCTGTATAGAGCTGAGGTCATCCTACCCATTGAGATCCAGCTGATGTTGCTACGCACTGTAGTTTATGATCACCAGACATCAGATGAGGTAGCCGAGATCAGTCTAGCTGAATTGGAAGCACTGGATGAGAACTGGCTTGTGCCCTGCACAATCTGGAAAGGAATCAGGACAAGATAGTGAGGGTACTCGACAAGAAGGTTCGTCTCCGCTCTTTTTTATAGGGAGACCTCGTACTGGACCTTCGAGTGCCAATGATTCTCGGTAGGAAACCGTCCAAATTATAACCTGAATGGGAAGGTCATTATATCATCCATAAGGTTTATCCCAATGGAGCATACTCCTTGGTGACCACAGATGGAGAGCGTATAACCCCTCCCACCAATGCCAAATTCCTCAAGCGATACTTTGCCTAGGGGAAAATGGTCATGCATGACACTAAACTGCGAAAGGGTCCTGCACGACCCTAAACTGTGACATGGTCCCGCATGACCTTAAACTACACCCCCGTCCTTACTGCAAGACGTTAAACTGCAAGCCATTCATGCCTTCCTGACCGAGGCTCCGCATCAGGCCCCTTGGCCTCCTTGGGCCCCTGGCCCCCCGTCCATACTGCAGGATGATAAACTGCAAGCCAGTCAGGCCTTCCTGACCGAGGCTCAGCCTCAGTCCCCTTGGCCTCCTTGGGCCCCTGGCCCCCCGTCTTCACCGCGATTTCTTAAAACGCAATCTGGTCAGGTCTCCCTGACCGCGGTCTGGCCCTAGGCCCCCTTGGTCATTTCCCCGACTTACCCTCTTACGGGATTGTACGGTGTGTTGTAGGACTACGTCCTCATTCACATCGGATTACTTGTCACACCTTACACATCCCCGAATGAGATTCCCCTCATCCAGCATGACGTTAAACTGCATGTCAAGAACTACGTGTGGCTTGATTCCCATCTTCATGGGATACATAGGAATGCTCGGACGCCTCATCTTGAGCCCAGCCCCAAGCATTTCTCTTCCACTATCCCCCCTGGGGGTAGTTTCCTTGGAAGATCATTGTGTAGCAGGGAGTAGGCTTTCTTAGCCCCGCTCATACAACCCCGCTCGCACAAGGATTGTAAAGGTCACACCATGTGCCCACTCCCGTTCTTCTATCCTCCCACGTCCTCACCGCACGACGCTAAACTGCATGGCCTTCAAGAACTACGTATGGCTTGATTCTCATCCTCATGAGATACATAGGAATGCCCGGAAATTTTGTCCACTGGCCCATCCCAAAAGCCAAAATCTTCCCCTCCGGTCAAGACATGGCAGGGTGCACACTTTTTCCCCAACTCACATCGAGCAAGCCTCGACCCGGCTACACATCCCCCCTGGAAATGTTTGCCTCTTTCATGGATGGATATAGCTATGCTTCACCCACTCATTGATTGGGATTCCATCATTTTTTCACACCCAGATGGATCCCCAAGAACGTCCTGGATACTACGCCCAAGGGATCTCCTACCGATACGGGCCAATGCCCCTGAGGGTTTTCAAGCAACAAGCCGATACAAGTCCCGCGTTGCGAATTTGGTCAACGGGCGACGCTCATTTGTTGCTCCCATATCGGGTCACCATAGGAACGTTGTGTTTCGAACATGGTCAATAGTTTCCTGGATCTTCGGGTCCACCCCCAGATGTCCCAAACATAGAGTGCAGTGATTCATTCTGCCCCATCCCGAGGTGACAAACTTCCCCCTGGGTGGTGCTAGCGATCGGGCCCATGGCCCCGATTACCCGTAGGGGTGTATGGTGTGGCATAGGACTAGTCCTCATTCACACCGGGATCATGTACCATGTCATATGCCTTCCCTTATGAGGCCTAGCCTCGGGCCCCTTGGCCTTATTGGGTCCCCGACCCCCGTCCTCATGTAAGACGTTAAACTACAAACCAGTCAGGCCTTCCTGACTGATGTCCGACCTTAGGCCCCAATGCCTTCTCTGGCCCATGGCCCCGATTCCCCGTAGGGGTGTACGGTGTGGCGTAGGACTAGTCCTCATTCACATCAGGATCATGTACCATGTCGTACGCCCTCCCTTTACGAGGCCTAGCCTCAGGCCCCTTGGCCTTCTTGGGTCCCCGACCCTCGTCCTCATGTAAGACGTTAAACTGCAGACCCGTCAGGCCTTCCTGATTGATGCCTGAACTTAGGCCCCTTGGCCTTCATAGGCCTCTCCGCCCAGTCTCTTACTCGGGGTGTACGGTGTGGTGTAGGACTACGTCCTCATTCATATCGGGATCATGTACCATGTCGTACGCCCCCCTTTACGAGGCCTGGCCTCAGGCCCCTTGGCCTCCTTGGGCCCCTGGCCCCTCTTCCTCTTTGAAAGACGTTAAACTGCAAGCCACTCAGGCCTTCCTTACCGAGGCTCAGCCTCAGGCCCCTTGGCCTTTCCGGGCCACGGCCCAGGTCCGATATTATAGGATTGTATGGTGTGACGTAGGACTATATCCTCATTCACGACAGCTTCTTCCCCATACCGTACACCTCCCTTGTTTAGGGGTATATTACTCCCCTCCTCGTCCTGTATGATGTTAAACTACGTTTGGAGAACTACGTGTGGCTTGATTCCCATCCTAATGGGATACGTAGGACCACCTGAATGTCTAGGATTCGGGTCCAGTCCCATCCCTCAGGAATCTTCATCCCATTTTGGCCCCTTGGACTACCCTTCCTTCATGAGAGAATTATATGGTGTGGTGTAGAACTACGTCCTTATTCACGTCGGTCTTGTAATGACCACGCCATGTACCTCTCCCTCCTGAGCTGTTTTGTCGATCCCTTTTTCGGCGGTTCACCAATGTGCCTAAGAGTACTCTGGTTTATTACCTGGAATTCTAAGCTTTACTCGGACACGTCCACACCGCCTTCCAGGCTTTTTGTATCCCTACATAAGGGCTTTCATCATCCTTCACACCTAGAGGGACCCCCAAGAACGGCCTGGATACTACTCCCAAGGGCTCTCCTACCGTTACGGGCCAACGCCCCCGAGGGTTTTGGACAACAAATCGATAAAATCCCGCGTTGCTAATATGGTCAGAGGTCGATGCTCGTTTTCTGTTCCCACCTCAGGCTAGTGCGATATGGACGCTGCGTTTCCACCATGTTTAACAGTTTTCCTCTCTCTCCACGCCAACCCATTAGGCCCAAAATGTCGGGTTCACAATTCACGCCCTTCATCACTTCATCATGTCCAAGTATAGTTTTGAAACTATTGGTACTTTTCCTACGTGCACGTCTGCATGTTGGGGAAGAAATCCGTGTCGAAGGTGTCCTTCGGGGATCTCTACCAACTCCTGTTTGACTCCCCCCAAGTATTGCGATGAGGATACCCCCCTTGTTTCCCACACCGAGTTTAGCTCACGTTGGCTTAGGGATCGGGTGGACATCTGTGCTTACTCGATAAGTTATCACCATTCATGGTCCGAGCTTTAAGACCATAAACTAAGATTCCCATCTGGAACTACGTTCATCTTGATTCCTTTCTCGATAGGATACGTAGGAATGCCCAGACCCCTTGTCTCTGGTCCCATCTTGAGTTCAGCAAATTCACCTCTCTGTTCCTGCCTTCAGGACCCCAACTACGGGACCACGTGGCGTAGTGCGGGATTATGTCCTCATTCACGTCATGTTTGCAAAGGCTGCACCACGCACACCACCGTTCTGAGAGTTAGCCTGCCAATTCCTTATCCAGCATGACATTAAAAGGCACCCTTTAGAGCTACGTGTGGCTTGATTCCCATCTTCTTGGGATACATAGGACCACCCGGACGCCCTGTCATCGGGTACAGCCCATTTGGGGAACCAGTCTCACCCCTGTTTCACCTGTTACCTTCATATAGACCCCTCGGCCTGAGGTCGCCCTCTTGGAGTGGCGCGTAGTGTGATATGGGATCATGTCTCCATCGATTGTCTCATAACACTGCGCACATTTCCTTCCTAGCATCTTCCCTGCTACGTCTACGCTGCATGATGATAAAATGCATACATGGTCCTACCATACGACCCTAAACTGTGACATTATCTTCCTGGCCGCACGATGAAAAATGGCACTTCATTGTGATGACCTCCTTGTAGAGGACTTCACGTTGGATAATGGTCACGTGCCATGCCATTTGTCAATGCCTATCACGGCTTGATCCTTGTGGCGACATCAAGACCTACTATTCTAGGTCTGTCGCTTCACAAAAAAAAACCATTCACCTTAATGAACAAACAAGATTCATCAAATTCCACTTCTTTTAGTGCAAGGGCCACGCCCGCACTCCCCTTTTCCCCTGGCACTGGTACCCTACCGTGCCACCCTTCAGAACTACGTATGGCTTGATTCGCATTCTTATGAGATACGTAGGAGCACCCGAAAACTTCCCCGCGGGCCCAGCCTAACCTTCATGTTCGGTCCCTTGACTCGAGCACTTCCCCAGAGAATGCATGGTAAGTTGGGATTAGGTCCTCATTCACGTCGGGTTTTGTAACCACCTTTCCATGTATCCCCAACTCCGCTTACCCATCCATGGTCCGAATTCTATGACCCTAAACTAAGATCTCCCCATGGGAAAGGAACCCGCTCCCTCTCTCTAATACGTCTCGTTGTCGTATTCAGATGTGTTTCGGCAAAGAGCCCGAAATCTTGGATTTTCATGGGGACATTCCTCTCGTCCCATGACCAAGATTCGTGAACTCGCTATTTGGATACTCATATTCCTCCACATCCAAAAGGACCCTCGGACGACATGGATACTAGGCTTAAGGGCTCTCCATGAATGTTGGACCTAAGGGCCCTCCAATCGTTTCGGGCCAACATCCCTACGGATATTTGACAACATTTGTGACATGGTCCCGTGTTTCGTACATGGTCATTGGTCAACCCTCATTTGTTTGTCCCCATTCTAGGATAACGCGACAGGATGCTGTGTTGCGAACATGGTCAGTAGTTATCCTCTATCGGCACGCCACCATCATAAGTGATCTGAATCACGAGCGCTATGATTCACACATTTCCATTTCCTAATGTTCAAATGGAATTTCCTCATACTCGACTCTTTCTCTTCGCACATCTAGGTGCGCTAAATGATCATGTTAGTGTTATTGGGCTGGTATTCACTGAGCATCCCTTTTCCCTAACCTGCCCCATCATGTGTCGGGAAATTCCCACCACGACTGCTTGTTTCCCACACCGAGCACGACTCACGTGGGCTTAGTAGTTTTGGCAGGATGTGTACCAACACGGCCATGCTTTTCATCGTCCCACATGACGTTAAACTGTGTTTCCAGAACTACGTATAGATTGATTCCCATCCTCATGGGGTACGTAGAAATGCCCGACCACTCGGCTTCGGGCCCATCCCAATCCTCAATCTTGGTCCCTCAACCTGAAGAGTTTCCTCCAGGGGTATGTTGTATGATTTGGACTCCAAGTCCTCATTCACATCAGTTTCATATCTACTGCGCCAAACGCTCCCTAGGATCTTTCCTTTTTCTCTACGTCCAATCGTATGACGTTAAACTACAGGAGTCTGTGTGTCCTCAATGCATGACACTAAACTGCGGTTCTACCCTGAACAAGTTCAGGATGCCCCAATATCCCACTGGGAAGTGACAAATCCCCTCGTCAGAGAGGCCCTATCCCAAAGAAGGAATGATCCATGATCAGACTGATGCGCCCATCTAGTGTGCTCCCACCACGGTGGTGTAACTACCTAAGTGTTGGATTCTGTTCAGACAAAACCATCACTCCATATTCCACGCTTTGCGTACCCCTTATTCGGACCCTTGTCCCCTTTCATGTCTGAAGGAACCCCCTAACGGCCTGGTCTTATGCCGCATCGGCTCACCTACCATCCCAGGCCAACGTTCCAGAAGACGGGTCATGTCTGGATGAACACCCTAATAGTATGTATGTCTGACCTATGGTCCGCCAACTATCCTGGGCCAACATCCCAAAGGAATGATCAACAACATTTGTGACATGGTCCCGTGTTTCGAACATGGTCAACGGTTGACCTTCAAGTGTTTTCCCCATTACAGGCTAACGCAGTAAGGGTACCGCTTCTCCTCTAAGGTTAACGATTGTCCCTTATTGTCACGCCATCCCCACAATGTTCCAGATTTTGGGTATCGTGATTAAAACTTCCCATTTTCATCTGTCTGGATCGATTTCAGTGCCCCTGGTGTTGCCATGTTCGTGCATAAGAGCACGCTGAAGAAACGGTGGGATGAGAGGGAAACTATCTACCATTTCTCACATTGGGCTCGACCCATGTGTGCTTGGGGAATTGTCATCAAACGTCCCGCAAACATTATAGGGATGTAACAAGACAGTTCAAACAGTGGAAATCGTGCGCACTATGGCATTCAAAACAAAGAAAAAAAAATATTTGAAGCACGAAAGTACCAATAAAAGGGTTTTGGGTTTGTTACAATATTCGGGGGTTGACTCCCCCCATGGACTGGTTGACCCCGTCAAAAGAGCGTTGCAACTCCGCCACCCGTTGACTTGTGGCATCCAAGGCTTACTACCGCTGAATCAGCTCCTGCTCCTCCTCAGCAGCGGCGGGGTGCAGTTCGTCAGTTCTGGCTTTGGCCCTCTCTACGTCAGCTTGAATGGAAGCCATCTGTCCAGAGGTCTGCCTCATATGCTCTTCTGCCTCTGCCAGCTGGGTCTTCAACTGTGAGACCAGCTCAGATTGTGCATCAAGAGAGGCTGAAATCTCATCTGCCCGGGTCTGCATCTGTTGGACCTCACCTTCAGCCTCCTGGAGCTTCTTAATGTTGTTCGCCATCCTCCGCTGCCAGCCCACGCTAAGCCCACGATCATGCTCCTGGATCTTCTCAGCCATAAGATCTCAGATGAATGTGTGAGGACGTTGGGCATCCACTCCCCCAGCACACAGCTCGCGCAATCGTGAGCGGAGTCTATCCATTTCGGCCAGCCATTGCACTTGGTGGGTGTCCTTGATAAAGCACGCGATCAGCTTCCACGACCGGCGGCAGACTATGCTGCTGTCTTCCTCATCGGAGGCCGTTTCGTCCCAGTCTGCGTGATTGGTAGGCTCGTACGCGGGGTACACCTACAGGAAATCCTCGGAAGGATCTACATCTGGTGTTGAATCCAATACGACACCTGGCGCCGAAGCAGCCGCGATAGGACTGGGACCGACCGGTTGATCCTCTTCCTCGGAGTCCACCTCAATGACATCGGTTACGGCCCTGCTGATGGTCCCGCCAGTGATGGTGTGCATCGCAGCCTCAGGAGATGGGGGGACTATCGCCACCATCACCGGCATGCCCCTAGGAGGGGCGCCACCAGACATCCCGACCAGTCTTGCCGCAGCGGCCCACGCCAGTCGAAGAACTGTACGACAGAGAGGGACATAAAAGTTAGTTGGCATGGCCTACATGTGACAACGAGGAGACTGGTAGAGGAGACTTAAGAAGATCGACCTCCTGGTGCTGCTCTTGAGATGGTGCTAATGGGACCCCGAGACGAGGCCCTCCGTATACTGTTGGAAGGTCTGAAGGTTCCGGAGGAGCCACCTCGGGCACCCAGGGCCCACCAGAAGCGGAATTGGATGTAGCCATAGGCGCAGGTTCTAAAGGTCCCGCATCATCACCCGCCAAGGAGCGAGAACGAGGCCTGCAAACAAGTTCCTCCTGCATGGCTCCAACATTGGTGAGAAGTCCATAGAGACCCAAGAACATATAACAAGGAGAGAAGTTCAAAATGCTACCTCGAGAACCTCCGCGAAGTCTTCAGATTCTGAGCCTCGGTCTCTGACCTCTCCCTCCTCCAACAGGATCCCTCCTCCAGCCTCATCCTCCTGAGAGGAGTCCTCTGATTCCTCCGGCAAGGGGAAGGGCTCCAACAGATCGGCAACCGATAACTGTGGGGGGACCGTCAGATTCAACAGTACCCTCACCCGGTCAGTCATTGGGCGAGGGATACCACTGGAGTGGACATAATCCTCCAGCTCGTCCAGGTACTGTTCTGCCTCAGCCGGAGACACCATGAATCCAGCCTGAACTGGGCCTATTCCCAGTAATTCCATCCCGAGGCGATTCAGGTGGGCCCATATCTCGGGTGGGCTGGGAAATTGCCGGTTGACATCCCAAATGTCCCAATATTTCCGGAAGACGGCATCCTCTTCCATGTCAATATGACGCAGACGCTTCCCCGGAGCCAGAGTGGATATCCTACTAAATCCCCTCGATGGCCGCCCCTCTGGATGATCCTGCTATTCCGGAATCACCGGGTCCACCGCTGCTGCCATACCCTCGTCCGGTGTGGGTCTCGCCGCCATGGTAGCCCTGCTACCGTGAGCGGCCCAAGCTGCCCTCCAACCCCGACCTCGAGAGAGAGGAGGCCCACCGTCACCGACCCGGATAGTTGATTTCCTCAGCATCTCCCCTGGGTAAGCAGCCTCCCAACTGAGGGCTTACTCCTTCAATAATCCCAAAGCGGTGGTGGATGGAGGCAATGCAATCCGCATCTTCCCATATTCTCGTGTGAACATGAGCCACAGCTGCCTCATCACACATGGGTGCTCCTCGTGACGCACCTCCTAGTAGACCTACGGGGTCAGCCACTGGAGGCACCGGAACTGCCCCGCAAACCGATGTGGGGTGTACGGTTCGCAGAGTGGCTCACGATCTATCCGTGCCACCAAAACTCCAGCTCGAAAGGCCATGAGGTAAGCCCGATGTTCTTCCATTCCCCGCCCATCATCAGTAAGTATCCCCGTCGGCAAGGGGAAGGGGAGGAAATTAAACTCGTCCGCCCTCCACACACGATTCAGTACCATCGGAACGACCAGTTTGAACGGGAAGCTCCTGACTGCGTTCAGGATGGAGGGGCGGAAGGTCGATTCCGGCTGCGAAATGGGGTTTGGATACTCGTAAATCCCCCTAATATGCGCTGTGATCCACCCATACAGGAGGTGGAAGGGCCCGCATATCCTTGGCGGCTTCTTGCCCTCGCTAACATGCCGCAACATTCTGTACAATTTGGTGAGCATCGGAATCCCCAGATTGATCTGTTGCCCCTTGGCCAACATCGACGCCATGATAAACGAGTGGGGTTGCACCCCTATGCTTGTATCTCTCACCTGTAGGGTCCAGCCACAGATGAGAGCCGCGATGAATGCCGCCAGCCTGACTATCGGCAATTGTTCAGTGCTGACACTGAAACCCCAAGTCTTCCATTGGCTGTCCTCCAAGACCCGCCAATACGAGTTCCCCTTTCCCCATTGGGCCGACCTCGGACAAGTTCGAGGCCTCGGAGGGAACTCTCAATTCTCTGCGAAATTCAGGAAGCATTTGAACCATATCCTAAAATGGACATCCCTCACTGCCTCCTTGTCCTCTCCAGTGACGAGTGCCATCAGCGCTGACGCTAGTCGCGGCATTTGATCAGTATCCTCCCACGCGCTGATGAAGGGGAGGAATTCTTCATACATGGACCCCATGATCGGAACCCCCAAAATCTGGTGGACATCCCACAGGCTGATGCCCACCTCCCTGTGATGCAGGTGAAAAGTTTTGGTCCTAGATGACCATCTACTCATCAATTCTGGCATCAGTTGCTTGGGTTGGTAAATGTGGAATTGGGAGGCCCACGCCGTCTCATAAAATCCCACTCTCCTCAGCTCGGCCCCTAATTCCTCGCATGAGGCGCCTACCCAGTAGGCCCAGGCCCAGTCATCAGTAATGTTTCCACCCTGGCGCAGGTCCCACTCATCGGACCATCCCTTCTTCGAATCCTGCAAGGCTGCCTTTTGCATGGTATGGTAGAGAGGAGGGGACGTCTCCGGTTGCAATTTACTCCCATCAATATCGTTCACATGGTTGTAGAGACAATCAGCGGTGACGGGCGTGAAGTCCTCCCGCGCATGACCGTCGGCCGCCCTGAACCATTGGTGCTGGCATGGTGTGCTTTTGAACCAGCAAGCTGGTTCATCCCTACTCGCCTCAGGGATAAAGACGTCATCCCTCAGCCTGAAGCCATACAATGGAAGCTTCTTGCAATGCGGATAATCCTTCTGAACCTCTGATAGGAGATCTGTCAAAGAAGTGTGGTCCGAGTGGCTTCAGACCATCTCCCCCAGGCCTGGACGGTTGGCCATCTCATCTCGACGAGCAGCATCTGCCAGCACCCCCAATACAGCCTCTTGATGGGCCATTTTAACTCTGGTCCTCAGAAAAGAATTTTTTTCGGCTGGATCGCGAAGCTCGACCATGAAGCTGAATCGCGTAGCCGGATCGTGAAGATCCGTCGTGAGACCAAGCCGTGAAGTCTGGCCAAGGCCGACAAGCAGAGGTTCGCTTGGCGCAGATGTGGAGCCAGAGACCCGCGGTTCGCCGCGAAGCTCGATTCGCGGAGGGCTGCCGCAGAGTACGCGGAGCTTCGCGAAGTCGAGAGCACAAAAAGACAAGGAATGCACGTGGAGACAAAAGAGTTCGACCCCCCTATTCATAGGTGGTGACCCCAGAGCATCACGGCGTGACTCACCCGCAAGGAGCATCGCGGCGCGCCAGGATCGGTGGCCCCGGTGAGCACCACTGGCCCCCTTCGCGTAGCGGCATCGCGAACCACCGACAATTTTGGCGATTTTCCCTCAGACTTCGACCCTTCGCCCTCCACGGATCCAAGTCTGAGGGGGGGCATTTGTTGGCGCCAAAAGATGGCCCTAAAGAATGGAACGAAAAGGACGGCTGGCGCGCTGCCTCGCGAAGCACCGAAGCGAAGCACCCGCGCGAAGCCCCGCCGCGAAGCGCCCCGACCATGGCGGCCTCGCGATGCTCCGGAGGCAGTAATGCTCTGCGAATGCATTTGACGTTCGCGAGCTGCCGCGAAGCTCCGGAGGCGGTGATGCTCTGCGAACGCATTTGACATTTGCGAGCCACCGCGAAGCTCCTGAGGCGGTGATGCTCCACGAACACATTTGACGTTCGCGAGCCGCCGCGAAGCTCCAGAGGCGGTGATGCTCCGCGAACGCATTTGACGTTCATGAGCCGCCACGAAGCTCTGGAGGCAGCGCGCGAGTTCTGCTTCGGGGCGCCCCTTCCATATAAATACTGGACTCCCCCTGAGTCCCAAGGATGGACAATATGACCATTCGACTTCTCCTCTCCCGAATCGCAAATCACCCTTTGCCCCGGGAATCATGAGCTCTGCGAGGTATTTCTACTTCGTGAGACGCCTCTGTTTTGTCTCGTTTTGAGCCCCTCTTCCGAGAGAGATGCCCTTCACGAAGCTCAAGGGAATTCGCAAAGGAAGGGGATTCCCAAGGGAACCCGGGCAGCTGCGGATCACTTATGCTTCGTGAAACACCCAAACAATACTAGGGATCCCTATGCTAAGGCAGGATCGCTTCACATCGTGAAGCACACTGCTTCGCGAGACACCCCTTCTTCGAGAGGCAGTGCTCCGTGAACACTGTTCCACTTCACGAAGCACCTTCCACTCACACCTATTCCCCATGCCATGGCCAAGGCATTTCACTTGGCAAAGCACACTCCTTTGCTTAGCGATTCCTCTTCCCATGTGACCATCCAGGTTTGTACGTTGTGATTTCAATGTCCCATGGACAATGCCACTCGTAGTGTTGCTTCACCTAATGCTTCTTCACATAGGCATGCTAACGGCTATTGCTTCTTCGCATAGCCACGCTAACGTGGACCCCCTGATGGTTCGTTCCACAACCCCCCATGACCATGGCCTTACTGGTACCTTCCCTTCCCCAAGGACCAGAGGGTACCGGTTATGTAAGTCTTAGGGGTGTGGAGTGAACCCAACTCGTCCAAGCTGCAGGACGTTAAACTGCCAAGCACCACGTCCTCAACACACGATGTTAAACTGTGACCGGACCTCGTTTCTCTCACGAAGGGGCCCCCAAGCTCGAAAATTCTTTACACCACTCATCTCCATGGGAATGGAATCACCCATCCACAAGGGGTGATATCCTTCTTATTGGAGTAGTGTATGTTCATAGGAGAAGGGAAACCCTAGTTCCCCAACGGATGACTGCACCTCTGCATCTCCGTACTTCCCCACTACCAAGGTCAGTGGAGGGAGTGATAGGGAACGAGGAACCTCCCACCATTGGTCCCAAATCCCTCTTTCGCTGCGGTTTGTCGCACTTTGGGCATCCACCCTGGAGTAAGTCCCAACACCATGGGCCGCCTAATGCGTAAGCCCCTTTTCGCTTCTCACGGACGGACCCTTTGAGACATGATCGTCATGTCCTTGCAACCTCTTGTTTCTCACACCGAGCAAGACTCGCGTGGGCTTAGAGTGAGCACCGACCCTGACCTCTCAATATTTTGAACTACGAGGTCTTTGATCCATGTCAAGGCATGGTATGTAGGAATCCCCTATGAGGTTCTAGCCCACCCGTCTTTCTTCCACATCGGGTCTCATTCCCGTCCAGCATGACGTTAAACTGCACATTCCACCCGAACTACGAGGTCTTTGATCCATATCAAGGCATGGTACGTAGGAAGCCTTCACGAGGTTCAAGCCCACCAATAAAGACCCCTGGGTCTACTTTCATGTCAGTTCACCAACAAACCCGTCCGAACTATGAGGACATTGATCCATGTCAAGGCATGGTACGTAGGAAGCCTCCACGAGGTTCAAGCCTACCCATCATCTAATTCACGTCGGTTCACCCCCATCCCGCATGACGTTAAACTGTGTTCCACAACCCGAACTTCGAGGACATTGATCCATGTCATGGCATGGTACGTAGGAATCCTCCCAGAGGTTCAAGCCCGTCTCCCATCGGACCAAGGTCCCTCATTTACGTCGGTTCACCGACACCCAATGCCCGTCGTTTATTCATGTCAGGGTTCATTATCGTCCCGCATGACGTTAAACTGTATTCCATCAATCCTTTGAACTATGAGGTCTTTGATTCATGTCAAGGCATGGTACGTAGGAAACCGTCCCAAGGTTCAATCCCACCTCTAGTGGACCCACGGGTCTACTTTCATGTCGGTTCGTTGACGACGTCCATCGGACCAAGGTCCACCTTCACGTCAGTACGCTGATGATGTCCATTGAACCAAGGTCCACCTTCACGTTGGTTCGTCGGCACCTCCTGAACTACACAGACTTTGATTCCCTTCCACGGGGATACGTAGGAAGCCCCTTCAAGGCTCAATCCCAACTTCACTGTCTCCCCCCTTCGATGGTCCCATTTCATTCCCCCTCCACTACATTAATCCACCTATCACCCATCCTGATTCTCGCCCGGACCTCATGTCTCGGTGAGACCATGTCGGTATGCTCTTCTTCGCAGCCGCCCATGGGCTGGCCCCGGTATCGGCATCCCTTCAAGGGAAATCCCTCACTCCGATCTATCCTAGCTAATGATCTGGGTGGGTTGATCCATCTCTGCTGGATGTTAAACTCGCGGCATACCCTGTGTTAAACGCAGGAAGCTGAGGAAACCCTCAGATATGTGTCTATGACATATAATTCCCCGCGCTCGATGTGGGATGCCTCGAGCTTCCACGCCCTCGAGAAGCCCTATGACCAGGGATAATAGACAGACATGCCAGGCCCCCAGCATCTAGACACGCTACTGATGCCTCAACGTGACTACTCCCCCGACTGAAAGTTGATTCCCTAACTGGACCCTTTGGATTGTCCCGACAGAAGAAGTGTAATTAACAGGCGTCCATGGAAACATGGCACTGGGAAGAGTTTCACGAACTATGTATGAAATCTATGAGGGAGACCCAAACTAGGTGACGAGTTCTGAGGAGTAATCCCCAGAAGGACGAATCGACATCACATCATCCCATTTCGATCAAGGAGCAGATGTCCCTGAATAAGGAGTGAATGTCGCCCGCCATTGGAAAGCGGGAATGCGGGGCAACAGAGCCACACGTCCTCCTCCGCGTGACGGACGGATGCGTGCGTTCCCTGGCAAAAGCATCAGAAACAGTGATGTCTTTGGAACCCCGAGATGCGGCACCCCGAGATGCGGCACCCCGTATATGGTTGGAAGGTATGGAGACTCCGGGGGAGCCAACTCAATTGTCCCATCCCCGCCAAACACGAATGTTGATGCAACCACCGGCGTGGATCCAAAAGGTCCCGCGTCAGCACCCGCTGAGGGGAGAGACTGATGTCTATGAAAATGGTCCTCCTACAGAGTACATATGATGATAAGGAATCCAGAGTAACCTAAGGGTAGACTCTGAAGAAGGATCTTGGTATTTTACCTCGAGAGACTCTGTTAAATCTTCAAGATCTGAGTACTGATCGCCGACTTCACCCTCATTCGGCAGGCTTTCTCTACCAGCCTTGTCTCTCTAAGATGACTTTTCTGATTCGTCCGGTTGGGGGATGTGCTCCCTCATGTCAGCGGCTAACAGTTACGGAGGTACCGTGTGACCCAACAACACATTGACTCGGTCTTTCATTGGGTGAAATATTCCCTAGGAGTGGATGAAGTCCTCCAGGTCAGCTATGTATTCATCCTACTCTGCATGGGATACATCAAAATCGGCCCTAATAGGGCCTATTACTGGAAATTCTATCACAAGGGGGTTAACATGCTTACATAACTTGGATGGGCCGAGGAATTTCCGGTTGACTTCACAGATGTCCCAGACCTCCAAGAAGATAGAATTATCCAGCATTCCAATGTGGAACAACCGTTTCCATGGGGCTTGAGTAGAAATCCTGTAGAATCCTCTCGGTTTCTACCCCTCTGGATGACAATGTTTTTTGGGACAACCAGCTCCACTGCCTCTGCCGGATCCGCTACCGTCGCTCCCCACTCAACGGGTGCAGGCGTCACCGCTACAACAACCCTTCCACTACAGGATGCCCATGTCGCCTTTCGGCCTTGGCCCCAAAAGCGGGGAAACTCACCCTCACCAACCAGGATAGTTGGACGCATTAGAGTCTCCCCTGGATAGGATGCCTCTTAGCTCTAGGAATATTCTTTTATCAGCCCTAGGATGGCGGTTGATGGAGGCAATACAATCTGCATCTTCTCATCTTCCCATGTGAACATGAGCCACATCTTCCAAATCACACATGTGTGCTCCTCATAGCGCACCCACAGGTAGTCCTACGGGGTCAGCTGCTATAGGCACCTGAATTTCCTAGAAAACCAGCGTGGGTTGTACGGCTCGCAGAGATGCTCGCGGTCCACCCTGGCTACCAAAAACCCACCTAAAAAGTCTCAGAGGTTGGCATGGTACTCTTCAGTTCCCTGGCTGTCATCTGTGAAGGCCCCCGTCAGCAGCGGGAATGTGTGGAAATTGAATTCCTCCACCCTCCACATCTATTTCAGAACCGATGGTGCGGTCAGCTTGGTTAGAAAGCTACCCGCAGTGTTCAAGATCTGGGGATGGAAGTTCGACACTGGTG
The DNA here is from genome assembly GCA_963277665.1 of Viscum album. Lineage (NCBI taxonomy): Eukaryota > Viridiplantae > Streptophyta > Magnoliopsida > Santalales > Viscaceae > Viscum > Viscum album. The sequence goes on along the minus strand of OY728120.1, from coordinate 19,057,355 downwards.
GCGAGATGGGGTTCGGATACTAATAAATCCGTCTCATGTGTACTTCCATCCATCCACACAAGAGGTGAAATGGCCCGCATACCCTCTGTGGTCTATTCCCCTCACTGATGTGCCAAAGAATCTTGTAAAACATTGTGAGAATCGGGATCCCCAGGTTGACCCGTCCTCCTATCACCAATTTGGAAACCATGATGAATGTGCTTGTTCGCACTCCATTGTCTGTATCCCTCACCGGTAGGATCGCAACACAAATGAGGGTTGTGATGAATTCCACTAGTCTGACTATTGGCCGTTGTTCGGTAGTGACACTGAACCCCCAGGTCTTACACTAGCTATTCTCCAACAGCCGCCAGTATGAGTGTTATTTGCTTCGGGTCCCCATTGGGCATGTTTGAGGCCTCGCACGGGAAATGCCTGTATTCTGGGAAGTTCAAAAACTTCTTGAACCTGTTCTTGAAGTGGACATCCCTTACCACCTCTTTATCCTCCCCAGGCACGAGCTCCATCAATGCCATCGCCATACCTGACATCTGCTCTGGATCCTATAATGCACCCATAGTTGGGAGGAATTCATCATACATATCCCCCAGTATTGGGACCCCCATGATCTGATCTATGTCCCATAGGCTGATGTCGACCACCTTGTGATGTAGGTGGAAGGTGTTGGTCCCTGGTGACCACCGACTCAACAGCTCCTTAATTAACTACTTCGGCTGGTCGATATGGAAATGGGAAGCCCAAGATTACTCGTACAGGCCCACTCTTTTAAGCTCCACCCCAAACTCCTCGCATGAGGCACTTACCCTGTAGGCGTAATCCCAATCGTCTGTAAACATTCTTCACTGACACATGTCACATTCCTCGGACCACCCCTTCTTCGGGTTCCCCTACGCAGTGTTAAGGATGGTTCGGTACAGTGGAGGGGACGTCTCTGGCTGAAATTACCTCCCGTAGACATTGTTCAAATGATTGTAAAGGTAGTCAGTGATGACATGCATGAAATCCTCCCGAGTATAACCATTGGGCGCCCTGAACCATCGGTGCTGACATGATGTGCTTTATAACCAATAAGTTGGATCATCCCTACCAGCTTCAAGGGTGAATACATCATCTCTCAGACTGAAGCAACATTGAGGCAACCACATACATAGAGGGTAGTTCTTCTGGCTCTTTGACAGCATCTCCACCAATGAACTATGGTCCGAGTGACTCCAGACTAGCTCTCCCAGCCCAAGACTGTTCGCCATTTCTTCCCTCTGGGCGGCATTCTGCATGGAACCCCTAGGCAGCTTCTAGGTGGTCCATTCATTCCAGAGATGTGATGTTTCATTGGCTGGTTTGTGAAGATCATTCATAAAGCACGTTCGCGAACGCCTCTCACGAAGACTATTTGAGGGGAGCAACCTCAACGTTCAATGCCGGATCACACAGCTCAAAGGCGGAGTCGAGGACTCGTTGTGCACCATGATGACCCTATTCGAAGAGATCACTCATGGAGTACGCAGAGCATCATGAATCAAGAGTGAAACAAGATAAGATTACAGAGAAATTAAAGGAGAAAAGATATAGCAGTGGCCCTATTTATAGGCGATGGTTGTCAGAGCTTCGCGGTGCGTCCAGTCAGTGCGAAGCTTTGAGGCGCACCTAGCCCGCGAGCCCCGTATCCGCCTCGCGATCCCTCTTCATGAGCCTACTCCATTAATTAATGAAGATTTTTTATGATTTTCCATAGACATTGACCCTTTATCTCACCATGGATCCAGGTCTGTGGAGGTGCATTTTTTGGTGCCAAAATTCGGGACAAAGAGAAGTCCCCAAGACGGACCCACGAACTGCCTCGGGATGCAACTTCACTGAGTCCCCCTAGCACTGTGGCCACCGTGAAGAAAAAAAGGAGGGAGTATCTATGACAAAATTTTACGTTCATGGGACCACCGCAAAGCAAAGAGGGTGGGAGGCTCCACCAATGAATTTTACATTCGCGAGCCCGCCACGAAGCAAATAATGCGGGGGGCTTCGCCAACACATATGATGTTTCGGAGCCTCTTACAAAGAAAAGAAGATGAGAGGATCTATGAATGCATTTGATGTTCATGAGCCTGCTGCGAAGAAAAATAGGCGGTATGCTCCACGAACGAATTTGATGTTCGCGATGCTGTCATGAAGCAAAGGAGGCGGGATGCTCTGCGACCCCATTTGACGTTCGCGACCCGCCGCTAATCCCCCAAGCCCTGCATCATGCCGTGTGAGCTCCACTCCATGGAGCCTCTTGCCTATATATATCAGGCTCACCCCTGAGTTTCGAGGATTGAAAATTCGACCTTTTTGGATTCCCAGTTCCCGAATAAAGAAGCATCCTTACGCTCTGCGAACCTTGAGCTGTGTGAGGTACTTCTGCTTCCCAATTTGCCTCCCCTTCATCCCGTTTTGATCCCCTCTTCCCAGAGGGATGCCCTTCGCAAAGCCTAAGAGTCTTAGAGAAGGAAGGGGATCCACATGGGGACCAGGTCGTTGTGGAGCATTTATGCTTCGTGAAACACCATTCCTGTAAACATGATCCACATGCCTAGGCAGGGTCACTGTACTTCACGAAGCACATTGCTTCCCGATCGCTTGCTTCGTGCGGATCCTTTTCTCCACAGGGTTGTGATCCGAGAATTCGCTTCTACATCATGATGAACCACCCATTTTCCCCACTTCCCCATGCAAATTATAAGGAACCCAACTTTGTGAAGCACACCCCTTCGCAATTTCCCTCTGCCACGCGGAGCAACAGAGCTCCACGAGTCCCCAGCCTATAGGCCCCTCTGCTTGGAAAATATTTTTCTCATGCGACCCTCCAGGTTTGCACAATGTGACTTCAATGTCCCATAGACGATACCAACCATTTCATTTCTTTTCCCAATGCTTCTTTGAATAAGAACGCTAATGGCTATTGCTTTTTCGCATATCCAATCTAACGTGGACCCGTCGATTGTTCGCTCCGTGATGCCCCCTCACTACAGCCTTTCTAATGCCTTCCCTCCCACAAGGAATAGAGGGTACCGGTTATGTATGTCCTAGGGGTACGGAATGAACTCCCATCGTTCAAGATGTAGGATGTTAAACTACTAAGAGCCATCATTCTTAGCACATGACGTTAAACTATGACCTAGACCTATGCCTTGTACGTAGGGACCCCCCCCCCCCCCGCCTTGGACATTCTCCACACCCACTAATCTCCACGGGGACAGTGTCACCTCTCACACGAGATGATACCCTCCTTATTGGAGTGGCGTTTGTCCACAGGATTGGGTATCCATCTTGGTGTAAGCTTCTTGCTTTTCTTGTAGGAGGCAGCACCCCTGCTCCTCATTACATCCTCAGTGCCAAGGCCAGCAGAGGGCGTGATAGGGAATAGGGCTACTCATTTCTTCGCTCCCTAGTCCCCCTCCCACTGCACTTTGTCACCCTCGGGCCTCCATCTTGGAGTAAGTCCCAAAATCCCTCTCCCTGGGCCACTCCACACATAAGCCCCACTCTACATACCATGGACACACCATTCGCGATGTGATTTTCAGGTCTTTGCTGCATCTTGTTTCACACTCCGAGCACGACTCATGTGGGCTTAGAGTAAGCATCGTCCATGACAACGCCCTCATCCCTCTTAATGTTAATCTGTATTCTTCCCCATCCCGTACTATGAGGACGTTTATCCATGTCAAGGAATGGTATGTAGGAAGTCTTCCTGAGGTTCAAGACCACCACCACCCGATCATTCTGACCATCATCGCGTCGGTTCACAAACACCTTGGGCATCCTAGAGTGTAAGACCCACTCTGCCACCTGAACTATGTGGACTTTGATCCTTGCCATGGAAAGGTATATAGGATGCCTCATTGAGGTACAAGCCCACCATCCACCTGGACCAAGGTCCTTTTTCATGTTGGTTCTCTGACAAACCAACCCGAACTACGAGGTCCTTGATCGATGTCATGACGTGGTACGTTGGAAGCCTCCCAGAGGTTCAAGCCCACCACATGGTCGTTCTGACCTCATTCACGTCGGTTCACCCACCACATTGGGTAGCATTGAGTGTAAGACCCACACCATCCCGAGCTATGAGGACTTCGATCTATGTTAAGGAATGGTACGTAAGAATCCTTCCTGAGGTTCAATCCCACCACCACCAAGTCGTTCTGACCATCATCATGTCAGTTCACCAACACCTTGGGCAGCCTAGAGTGTAAACCCCACACCCCACCTGAAGTACATGGTCTTTGATCCTTGCCCTGGTTGGGTACATAGGAAGCCTCACTGATGTACAAGACCACCATCCACCTAGACCAAGGTCCTTTTTCAAATCGGTTCTCTGACACATCAATCCAAACTACGAGGACATTGACCCATTTCAAGGCATGGTATGTAGGAATCCTCCCTGAGGTTCAAGCCCAACAAACATTGACCCCGACTACCTCCATATCGGTGTTCCAAGACCCTCACCCAAACTACGAGGACTTTGATCAATGTCAATTCATGGCATGTATGAGGCCTACACAAGGTTAAATCCCATCATCCATCAGACCCTTGGTCCATCATCACATCAGTTTGCTGACATGCCCCATTATGAACTACGTGGACATTGATCCATGTCGAGGAATGGTACGTTGGAAGCCTCCCTAAGGTTTAAGCCAACCACTCAGTCAATCTAACCTCCATTATGATGGTTTGACCCTGTCTAGTGGTAATCCATTGCAACCTCATTCAGCAGTAATCTGTTGTCAACTTCATTCGATGGTAAGCCGTCACCAGATGAACTACGCAGACTTTGATTCCCTGCCATTGGGATGCGTATGAAGTATCTTCAAGGCTCAATCCCAAAACCATTTTCCATCCTGATTCTTACCCGTGCTCCCACATCCCGGTGAGATCATGACATTTCATTCCCATCCACAGTATTCGGGAAGAAACCTACGTGCTGGCACCAATATCGGTGTTCCCTCCAGGTTTCCTCCATCCGACCCACTCTAATCAGTGTTCTGATCAGTCCGATCCATCTCCGCTAGATGTTAATCATGCGGCATACCCTGTGTTAAATAATGTAAGCTGAGGAAAACCTCATATACATGAAACGTGAATATGATTCCCCACGTTCGATGTGGGATGCTTCGGGATTATGCCCCCTCAAGAATCCCTATAATAAGGGATATAAGAGAGACACACCAATCCACATCTTCCAGACATGCCAGTGATTCTCATCCTGACTACTCCCCTAACTGAAGGTTACATCTATGACTGGACCCCTTGGAATATCCGGAGAGAAGAAGCATAATTAATTGGTGTCCATGAAGATATGGAGTTGGGAAGAGTTTCACGAACAACATATTAAATCTATGAGGGAGACCTGGAATAGGTGATGAGTTCCGAGGAGGAATCCACTGAAGGAAGAATTGATATCCCATCATCCAATTTCAATCAAGGAGAAAACATCCCTGAACAAGGAATAGATGTCACCCCCTTTGGAAAGCGGGAATGCAGGGTAACAAAGCCGCGTCTGTCACACTCAAGCATATGGACGCGCGTACCCCGGTGAAAGCATCGGAAACAAGACATCAGAAGATAAATGAGATATAAATATAGAATCTATATAATTAATAATGAAAACACAAGTAAGGATAAAATTTACTTAGGGAAGGAATTTTTTTATTAAGATAATTTTTATGGAAAATAAAATTTTCCTTAACATATGGTGCCTGTGATTTTCTAAACATGAAGGAATTGAATGATTCATCAGTAAATATTATTGATTCAACATTTTATACCTTGTGATTATGTCATAAACTCAGATATAGTTCCATATAGAGAGACTTATTCAGGCCTCTGTTAGGAAATGGATGATTTTAGTGAATTTTTGACATGATGAGATAGAAATCTCTTGTTCCATATATATGCATATCGTTATGAAGTTTAATTATACGGCATTATTGAAATCAGTGTTCATAAAAGAGATTATGCATATGCCTCTGGGTAGTTTGACCGTGGAGGAGTACTGAGTGTGTTTTAGTGATCTTTTATGATACTCTAGGGTTATGGTTCATGATCCCTTTTTGGATAATTAACCATTGATTCTGGACTCTTAATGGATATCAAGGATTCATTAGTATTACATATAAATCCATCTTTGACAGAGTGCTTCATAAGGCCTTAGTGGTGGAGATATTTCTGGAAGAGTAGACCCTGACAGTAGGTGGTGGTATTTGGTAGCCAGGAGCTGAGACCTTGGAGGTAGGCTCAGGGAGCTGGTGGTTAGGGATGAGGATACCTGTAGGCTATGGAGGCATATAACCCCAAGGTTCCATAAATGATATGAGGTATTATCTATTTATGTTCTACATTTTTTTTATTATGGATAATCATTGGTTAGATTCATTCCATTCATGTCACATATATGGTTTGAGATATAGAGAATCCATTTGAGCCATTGACTCATCCTGTGCAGTTATAGACTCTGAAATGTGGTGACATAGAGATTGCACACTTCTCGCAACATCATGATTTGATTCTTAGAGGTGGGGGGTTATGATATCTCATTGTATCAGTTATAATTTTTTACTATGCCATCTTGGGTATGGACTGGTTATCCACAGTTCATTCCCAAATTGACTATTTTAGGTGGAGGATGTAGTGAGTTCATACTGATGGGATGATTTTTTCATTTATGTGTGAATGGTAAACCTTGGTCATGAAGGATGGGATCAGGCATTGGAGAGTTTAAATCATTACCCACCAAATATCAATAATGAATCTCAGATTAGTAGAAGCAATTGGATACCAGTTCTCTACATAAGTGGAAGAGTATGAGGACATATTTCATAAGGACATTCCTGAGATACCTCCCCATCATGAATTAGACATTAGCATTGACTTACAACCCAGTGTGGACCAAATATCTTCACTAGAATATCATATGGATTCTGAAAATCATTTTGATTTGAGGGTTTAGTTATAGGACTTACTTGATAAGGGATTTGTGAGACCCAATATTTCCCATTGTGCATTACTAGTGTTGTTTTTCGAGTAGGTGGATCAGATATTGAGGTTTTGTGTGGATAACAGGTTCTTGAATCGAGTGACCATGAAGAATGAGTATCCACTATCAAGTATCTATGACCTATTTGATCAGTTGATAAGGGAACTATTATTCCTGAATATTAAACATGGATCAGGATTTCACCATTTGAGGGTATGAGATGAGGATATATCGAAGATGTAATTAAAATGGAAATATATTCAATATGATATCTTTTTTATTCCCTTTGGCATTAAGAACACCATTGGTGTGGTCATGGGACTCAAGAACCTAATCATTAAACAATTCTATGACTGTTTCATGGTGGTCTTCATTGATGGAATCCAAGTGTACTCACCTTTTGATGAGGAGTATGGGAGACACTTGATGATGGTATTGGACACACACTAACATAACCGTATTGATGGGAATCTCTTACTGTGTTAGTATTGGATCTGAGAGGTCCACTTCCTATGACACTTCATCTCATATGTAAGACCAGAAGTGTACTGAGTGAATGTCGATGAAATTCATGCATGGGATCTTACCAAGACTGATACTGCGGTTTGAATTTTCCATGTATTGGAAGGGTAATATAAAAAGGTTTTAATTTTTTTTATCTATATTGCAAGAATCCTTGAATGATTTTACCTAAAAGTTAAAATATTTCTTGTGGATGGAAAGCTTCTAGTAGTGATTTCATTTTCTAAGTCGGAGGTTGAAGAGTTCTCCCATCATGAGATTTATATAGGAGGGTGTCAAGTACATAGTGTTCTTCAATTCATTAGGGAATTTTATTGGTTGTATTATAATGTAGAAATAAGTGTATATTAACTATAGTTCACTTCTATTGAGACTGAATGAGAAAAACTATGTCAAAAATGATCTTGAGTTAGATGCAGTAGTCAATACACTAATTATGTGATAACACTACCTGATGGGATAACAGTATATCATCTATTATATTCTCAATATTTTCAAATATTTATTCTTTTAGAATAATTTTAACTCGAGATAGATATTACAGCCATATTTCATCTGGAAATATGAATTTGAGATATTTTTATACTCCTAAAAATGGGGACATGGTGGCTGACACAGTTAGCAGAAGATCTTGTTCTCAATTATAGGCCAAGGCATCAGAGCAGTTTCCAATGTTGTAGTTATCCTTGATGGAAAATAATTTTTCTTCATATCTACCAACTAGAGATGTTACCCCTACATTTTTACAATATTTCAGTGATTATCAATAGGGAAACATAGACTGTGAGACCTTACATAATCATATATCCACCAAATGTGATCTTAATGGATATTTTAATGACAGGGTGGGGTTATCATTTTAGGAGGATATGTGATGGTACCATTGTAACTGGAGGGGTAGGTAATGAGGGTGTTTCATACATCCCTTTTGGTGGTATGTCCAGGTGTAGAAATGATGTATCAGAACCTTCGATGCTAGTTTTTTTGGCCATGCATGAAGACTTTTATTGCCTATTGTATCTATCGATGCCTCTTTTGTTATCAAGTGAAGGATGAGCACCAAGTTCTAGTTAATTTAGGTCAACCCCTTGAGGTTCCATTGTGGAAGTGGAATGGGATATAAAATTACTCAATTAATGGGTTACTACATATGTCCAAGTGAAAAGATTCCATTAGGATGATCATAGACTAACTAACCATGTTGGACCACATCTTAGAAATTAAAGATTTATTTCAATATAGATCTTAGGAAACTTATACATGAAGGGGATTTTCTTGATACATGGAGTTCCCTCGATGATCGTTTTATGCTGTTACTCATGATTGAAGTTGGTATTATGGATTGGATTACCATAGAACGGTAAGACCCAGTTTAACATGATCACAACATTTCTTCCCTAGACTGATAGCCATATTTAGTAGACCATCACGGTCTTAGAAGACATGCGGTGGGATTTCATGACGGACTTCGGTTACTGTTATGTGGATCAAATATACCTATTGTAATTTTTATACAATTGAAAATTCCATTCCACCATTGGTATGGAAACCTTAGAGACCCTGTAAGGGATACCATGTAGGTCACCAATTTGTTGGACTAATCCAAGTGAGCCAGCACTCATGGGAACAAAGTTGGTGTGTGCTACTAAAAATAAGGGTCAAATAATCATGGAGTGGTTTCTAACTCCATAGAGCTATTATAATTATTATAAAAACTGATAGTGGATACCTATGGTGTCTAAGGAGGGATAAAATGTTTTCCTGAGGGTCTGACATCTTCAAGGATTATAGGGATTTTGTTGAGATAACATGTTATCTTCATGATTCAATGTCCCATTATGGATAGTTCATAGAGTTGGAGAGATAGTATATTTCATATCTCTACTACCCTAGTTAGACTGTGTACAAAACTCCTTCCACCTGTCACAACTAGGGAGGAATGTGCAAGACTATTCACATGTTTTGATTGGGGTGATATGGATATCTAGAATGGACTCAAATTTTTTGATTACCTAATGGAGATCACAGATAAGTAGGATAAGATCTTTCTTGGTTGATAAATTCCCCTAGTCTGATTCTAGTGGTAGCAGTGGAATCTTTAGGAGAGTAATTTGGAGAAGGAGACCCACATGTGAGAAAAAAATCCTCACCTTTTTAGAAGGTTTTTCTCTTTTTAGGATGAAAATACCAAAGGTGGGGAGAAATTATTTACTTCAACTTTTTTGTGTAGTATTATTGGATATTATATGGAATAGTTCATGATTAGGTTCTGATAATGCATGTGATTATAAGGCCCAGTGACTCTGAAATAATATTTTAAAATAAATTAAAAATATTAACAACACACATGCACATTTTTCCAAAAAATGTTGAATAACTCATGAACGAGGGCCTAGATAAAAAATAAGAGGGAACTGTTGATTTCATAGCATGACTTTCTCCTTAGGAATTTCATACAAATTATTGGAATGTGGTGTTTATAAAAACCCTATCACGAGCAAAAATGAATAAAATTAATAAATTTATCTATTTATTTTATTTATTTCTAATGCAATGACTGAACTAGTATATAAATATATGGTTATATAGATGTCTCAGGGTAGGCCACTAAATCCTAGAGTTGTAGAGATACCATTGGTGAGAGTTCATGAAAAATTAAGATTGATCAAATCAAGATCAAGGGCCAGTGTGCTAATAAAACAATTGGATCTAAACAATGATAGTGACAGAGGGTCGTTCTTCTTTATTAATTGATCCAAACTCAATGTAGTATTTTTGGTTTAGGATTTCCATCCCAATATTTTTTCTCAGTTAAAATTGGGACAATTAAATAAATAAAATTGATTTGTGCACTAAACGTATATTTAAATTAATGGATTTGTTTTATTGTTTTTATGTTTATATCCTATTTGTCTATATATTTCTATGAAAATAGGAGGAGGCCAAGTGAACAAATTCTAAGGTTTTTACCTCGCATCTTATGTCTTATAGTTTTCTCATATGTTTCTTTTTACATTTATCATGGGTATTTTATTTTTTCCAATGGTCTGACAATTACCTTATATTTGATCTATGCACTACTATTATTTCTTGAAACATATCAATACCACAATTAATGCTTGTGATAGTGGTTTTGATTTTATGATTAGATGTGAAAGTGAGTGATTCAAGGAGAAAAGATACTATAATTGAATGTGTATTCCATTTCCATGATGGTTATGTGGGGGAATATTGATGAGATGAAGACTTTACTCGATAATTCATTTTCTGAGAAGATCATGGACCGAAATCCGATGAGCGAGTGACATGGACGTTTTGTGACCATTTATCCACAAATTTGGGTGGTGATAGTGGTTATGGACATAGAAAGAATGATGTGGAAGTGATACCAATGGATCTGGAATATCTTGTGAAACATGATGTTCAATATAGTGTTACAGGCCATTTGGTACCCCCCATGTGGCGGTTCTAGGGTTTATGATAGAGATTAAGATCACACAAAGAGTGACTATATCACATTCCATGTGACACGTGATCGGTAAATTAGTTTGTATCATAGATAATACATGGGAATGGGGATGACAAGTATGTGAACATGACCATGTGTACCCAAGAACAACCAGGTGTATATGAGTTGGCATACATTCATGACCAGTGGTATAGGGGCATGATCAGATGGCATGGGGAATCCAATATGTGATCTATATATTCCATCTACTATTCCGGAATTCTGTGTACATGGTGATTTGAAAGTAATGTGAGGTAGCAGGAAACAACCAATACATGGGTTGTGTGGGCATGCTGTGTACCCCCAATACACACCATGTACCCCCTTAGAGGGTTCATTTTCATTAGTTTATTTAGACTTCCCTAGTCATGGTTGAGCATATTCTCTTGGTCCATTCCATAGAGGGTATATAGTGGTGTTATATCAGCATCTCTAATTTCTGATACCCTCTTGAGGACGAGTCTCAGATATATTTTTTGGTGTCCTTTGTGAGACTGTTGTATGATCCTCTATAATTTTTTACACCCTAGGCAGGGTTTGGTTAATCTAAGTGTCATACTTGAATATGGTGTTTATCCTCCATCTTGAAATCCATATAGGTGCGGTTCATGTTATCATTTTCATATAATACCCATTGTAGCATTTTGATCCATGTTGTGTTCATGGTATCCCCCAATAGTCCTCAGTGTGACCCCCTATCTGAGTATTATGGTACTTGAGACCAAGGAGCTTTATTGGGATGGTTCCAATGATCCTGACCTCTTTAACGACTGTCTTCAGTGATATCATGTCCCATGAAGTGTATTATCAAGGAATGATCATTTCTTTGAGAATATCCCTATGGATGGAAATTGGTTGTGACTTCATGGTGGAGTTATATCCATACCGAGTATATCTAGGTGTCTTTATGTTATACATTGATTTTCATTTCATTATTATGAGATGACTAATCTTGATGCTTTGTTTTAAGTGCTTTCATTATTCCCTATTGGGTATTTTTAAAATCCCCATTACATTGGCTCTTACCAAATGTGTCATTCCTTATACATACCAAGACATATTTAATGGTATTCTAGGAGGATAGACAGTAGGTTGAGTATAGATTGAGTTATATAAACTGATGTGTTTTCTTGGAGATTTCATATGATTTTCGACCTCTCACTTAGGGTGGGTTAGACTATAAATTGTTTTTTGTAAGACATGTATTTGTCCAAATTTTTTTCCTTCAATACATTATTGTCATACTATAATTGTGGGATCATAAATGTATGCATGAAAAGATTTTATTTTTAACTAAAAATATATGTATGGGGTTAGATATGAGTGTCTGTGTTCAATTACATTAGGATAATACCTCCCATGTATGAAAGATGCCTACACAATGATGGTTTCTAGACCCTAGCATATTGTAAGTTTGTTTGGGGTAGTCCTGATTCAGTTCCTAGTGGGTAAGATCGAGACAACGTTCTCAGCTTATTTATTTTTACCATTGAGAAGAAATTGATTAAACATCTCCACATCATGAAGTATTATGATGATAATCTTAGAAACTATCTAATATATTTTATCTACCCCATTTTTATTATACATACCATCAATGAATTATTTATCTTCATGGAATGGACCCAAGTCATAATAGATCACACCATTGTAGAAGTTGGTAGTCCTTATATTCATGTTATTTTTATTTTCACTACCCTCAATGACTATCAAGATATCATGGTTTAGTAGTAGGACTAATGATAATAATTACATAAGCTCATTTATTAGACATCTTGAAATCCAATTTTTTTATTCCATGAGATAATTCATGCACGGTTTAATTAGATGGAACACTCTTGGGTCGTCTCATCCCCTCCAGTGTAATTATCAACTTCATATCACATTAATGATCAACGGAAATAGAATTATAAAATCAAATATATTACTCATCCTATTATAGTTCCATAGAATATGTACACCCTTCTGGAAATCATACACCCCACATTAGGAAGGATATATATGACTCTTTAAAAACTATAATATTCCCCTAATGAGGAGTAGAACTATGGTTCCATTAATATAATTTGGTTGGTTGACCAATATGTATATCTCATAGACATTTAATTCTTGGGGTCTCATACAATCACTTCTTATTGAATCTCATATTCCACGTGAAATAACATTCTTCTAAGAATAATACATGGCGGATATCCCCAATGTTATTTTTGTACTGATGAGATAAGATAGAATGAATTCCTATGAGTTCAGTAAGAAAAATATCCCACAGAACATCCATTGATTGCACATCCATGACTGGTTTAGTTGATTGACCACCATGTTGAGCCAGAAAAGTTTAATCGACAACTGATTTCAGTAGGTACCAACTAGGCACACTCATCCTAGTCAACAGGGACCTATATGTTTCTTATTAAGGAATTACAAATAGAATTGAAATATTCCCCATGAATCTAAGTACAGAGTTCTAAATCTATTATTCTTTATCCCTACTCAACTCTTAATCATTTTTGTTCTCCAACAATAAAAAATAATATTAGAGATATTTATAGAATTCCTAAAGAGCCCTCTTTACTTTTTGATTGATGTTGTTTTCATTAAAGCCTATCATGCATAGAATTTTGAGAATGAGTATTATCAATTAATCCTAACAATTTTGGGGTTGAAGAGGGTGTAATCATGAATTTTAATACATTATCTCTATCAATTTTTTTATTTATCTTTTTTCATAAACATATTTCATTTCTTAGTGGATAATTACTTTGGGATTCATCTCATACATACCGAAATTTTCTATATAGTGGAGAACACTGGGTCCAATACGGACCCATCCAACAATATGATTCAATGATATTATAAGATAAAGTATAATCTTTTTGTTATGATACAACTAAAAAAAATGTTCAACGAATTGGTATCTATTAAAATTTATGGTAGCATCGAGGACACCACATTCAAGGCCTTATTGGAAGGCTCTGACAACAACAACGCGATATATGTATGGACTTGAAATATTGAATAATATTTGTTTGCTGAATTTGTGTGTTATTTTATTTTATACTCAATATAACAATATCCTTAAATAAGTTAAGTGGTTATAATTAAAATGAGTCTGTTGGGTTGCGACTGTTATATAAAAATTGGTCAATATGATAGTTGGAAACTATAGTCTTAACATTATGATTATTGTTTATAAATACAAATGATCATGGTTAATTAATAAACAAATATGAGTCATTGGCCTCGTCTTATAGACTTGGGCCATATGAAGCCCATCAATTAGAACAAGGGAAGGAGGTAGCATCACTGGGCTTTGCTCCGGACCAAGACCAAGCCGAAAATCAACATGTTAAGCTTGAATAGAATCGATTAAGGGAGAAGTTCAAGATGATATAAATCACGAGTCATGAAAAGTTTTCCAAGCCACCTAAATATTCTATCACCATTGCACACATTACTCATATGTCATATGTAGGCATTATTAGGGGCTATGTAATGAGGCATAGTTACATCGTTTAATCCTTTTTTATAAATAAAATGTTCATTTCTTATTATGGTAAAACTTGTGAATTTCAAATGTTAAAATAAATATAGGATTAATTTATAGAAGTTCCATATTATTGGTAAATTTTGGGAAAAGGTTATTTTAATATATATTAGAATACATTACATAATTAATAATGTGAAATAATTTTCAAAAAAATGGATTTATACAGTTCTGATCAGTATGAAATTTAGAATCTAATAAGATCAAATTATTTTTTTTAATAGTTAATTATGAAAAGTAATATTATCCTAATGAAAAGTAATGTGCCCAATTGAATAATAACCTCACTTTAGAATTTATATATATAATTTTGGAATCTTGATTAGGTAATGTTACAGTAATGTTATATAATCGCATAAGTAAATAACTATTTCAGAAATTATTAGTTTAGTATTAATATTTTATTTGCTTAATTGTGTTTTTACATTAAAATTAAATACCATATAATTATAAAATTATTTTCATAAAATGTATTTCCTTTTTGAATTCCGAGAATTGATATTAAGATTGGTTATGATTATTATATTTTTATAAGATGTTTTGTTTTTCAGTGAATAGTAAAATTGTAGTTTTATGATTTAGTTTGTTTAAGGACAACGTTAATGATGTATTCATAATATAATAATTATGATATAATTTTGTATTGTACGATATGTTATGAGGGATACCAATTGTCCAATACCATGGGAAACGACCATGGGAAATCCTATGGTGTTGCAAATAACACTAATGAGGTGACACTTTGAAATTAATAAATATTCCCTCACTTTTGATATTAATATCAACCCATTCCTTCATTAAATTCATTCCAAATTGCTCCTCAATGAATCTATTGTATTTTTACATCCCAAGGTTCCCTCAAGGCCCTATAGGTCCCAACCATCATGTTTTTATGTTACTCTCCAAGGTAATGGAACCTTTCACCCTCATCTTTTCTTTCAAGTTTCCTTTTCATTTGGTAAGTCATTCAAATATACAAACCATGATTTTTTTAATAATATCCCTATACTATATTATGAGTTATTTATTAGCGGGTTACCATTGTCCTATATCTTTTTAATGATTTCTAAAACTGTGTTATATAGTCATTATGTTGTAGAATTTTCATCTAAAAATCTTTCTTTTTTTCTCAAGAAATAATCTTATTTAATATATGTAAATATGAAAAACTATTTCACATCCAGGGTTATTAATTAAGAAATAAATATTATATATTTTTTATTTATAATTGACATAAATAAAACAAAAATTCCCATTTTTTGGTTTATAAATGACATAAAGATCATTTTTAAGCACTTTTTAAAACACAACAGTTTTAATAAGAAAACCATTTATTTTATTTTGATTTGGTTATTTAATAAATTTCTGAGTATGATATATCAATATAACATGAAAATAAATAAATATTAAGGGTTCACCCTGATATCAATCAATTCATTTGGTAAATAATTAATCTCTAGAGATAGCAAGTTTCACGATACCTTGGTGAAAAACATTGGTATTTTTTATGACACCTTAGGGATGGGCCTTGGTGATGTGTTCATGAATGTCTAAATTAAATGTTGTATCCATATTTTCATCTTATGTTTCATGTTATTATTATAATGATATGCCTCATTATCACTACTTTATGATATTCCCCATGTTATTATTGATATCACTCAAGTTCACATGTAATCTATTTCTCTAGTTTTTTCTTATGAGGCCTTCTGCTCACCCTTTCCTTTGAGGTATATCTCCAGGTTGTGATATGTAGTAATTGTACATAGGATGAACCTATGATGAAGCCATAAAATATTTTTAGAATAATTTTACATGTTTTCATTTTTTATGTTCCTGATTTCCATGACTGTTGACATTAAATATCCTTTGATTGTAAAATGAAATGAAAAGATATTTAATAAAAATGAGGGATTTCAAAGTTAGTATCATAGGATGGTTTTTTTATTTGTTGAAATTAGTCTTTGAAAACTTTTGGAAGAACCCCATAGAAAATTTTAAATATATGAAAATTTCCAGGTATTTTGGTGAAATATTAAGTAAGTGTCTTCTGAACAAATAAATCTCCATCTGGATATGAACAAGTGGATGTGGCTCGGGTACATATGTACCTATGAGTGAAAATAATAACAAGGAGTTTTGAACTTTTAAAAAGGCATCCAAGTATATTAAAAAGGCACTTACTACACTCTATGACTGACACTCCCTAGGGATATTTTTTATACTTATAATCTTTTTATAAATCGTTATGATGGATTTACAGAGAGATTCAATTGTTGTTAAAGAATAATATTATTACACATAAAGTATTAAGACATAAAAACCCTTTATAGTTAAAAGACTCAAAAATGAAATAATATTCTTAGTAAGGTATTATTATTTTAGAAAATGTTGGGAAATAAGAGGAATCAATGAAATGGTGAATGCAATGGGCCATGTGCTGATGGCCCTCCGATGGAAGCTGGAATGGAAAATTCATTAGAATAATGAACCATGTAACTAAATTTATTGTAAATAACATGAATCAAGATGAGAGACTGATCTAACAATGAGGGAAAAACATTTTTTTGAGTCCTCTGCATTAATGACCACCTACCTTTAGTGGATCTACCGACCCATTGATTTTTGAAGAGTTGATCAACTCTATCTAGAAGCTATTTTCTATGCTACATTGTTTAGAAAAAGAGAAGGTCACCCAAGATGTATATCCCTTTTAGGGAGAATCTGATTAGTGGTAAGAACTAATTTAAAACATTATTTCAACAGTTATGGTTAATGCTTTGGAGTTGGATGATTTAATAGGGATCTTCTATAATAAGTTTTTCCCTCGTTCTATGAGAACAAAAACGGAGAAAGAGTTTCTCGAGTTAAATGAGAATGAGAAAGAATATGTTGGAAGCTACAAGATATACTTCAAAAGTATTTCTTGTTACAACTTAAGCTTTGTCATGTGTTATAATTGGAAGGATGATAGATTATTTTATGGAATAAGACCTCATAATAGGAAGAATCTATTCAATTGAGACTATGATAGCTTAGAGGAGATTGTGCAGAGTGAGATGAAAGACGAAATGGAGTTTTGTGATACGCACTGGCCTAAAAAATACAATGAAAATTAGGGATAAATAGACCCAAGCATAGGGAGGACTATTGATTAGGTAAGATGAGGAAAGCAAGTGCAACGTCTCACATGTAAAACATGTGGGATGAGGCATTTTGGGAACAACCTTCTTGACAGTCGAATGTCCTAAAAATATGTAATAGTTGGATATATTACACATAATTTTCATAGTGAGGTGAATCCCCAAATTCTCAACGCTAACAACAAGGGGATGGTTATTGAGGCCCTAACTAATTTCCAATGTTATAAGTGTGGACATATTTGGAACGTTTCCGATCACTATCTATATCTAAGGGTAGTGGAGGGGAACCACTATCAGCCTCAACAATGGACAAGGGAGCAAGGGCATTCATTTTTTATAACAGAAGAAGATTTTGAAGCTCTAAATGATGTGTTGGAAGGTAATCCTATTGTTCTCTCAAATCTATCTTGAATTTTTTTTATTCTGCTTCTACACATTCCATTATTTCTTCTATGTTTTTAAATAATTTAGAATCAGCCCCTGAATTGAAAAATGTAGAGTTATCAGTCAAGACTCCTAGTGGGATTACACATGAATCGTCAGTGTTTAGAAACTCTAGTATTTATTTTGTGAGAACAATATTATCGCATATATAGTAGTCATTCCCATGATTAAATTTGACAATATACTAGGGATGGAATGGATATCAATGTTTAATAGTTAGTTCAAATGAAGAAGCAAGGAAAACTCAGTAGTCTTGAATGGAAAACCTACAGTTATCTTCCATTGAGAGACATCTCAACATAATCAATGTCGAGAAGAGCCTCCTATATCCTACTTAATGGATTTTATCGGTGAATAAGAAAACGTAAATGAGAGTATAAGGATAGAAAATGTCCCCATTGTATAGGAATACATTAAAATATTTCTTGAGGAGTTACCCGGACATCCCCCTGAAAGAGTGGTGGAATAATCCCTTGAACTTGTACCTATATCTCATCGGATATCAAAGACCTCGTATAGGATGGAAAATGTAGAGAGGGTGGAATTAAAGAGACAACTCCAAGATATTTAGGATAAGTTGTTTATCAGGCAGAGTGTGTCTCCTTATAAATCACCTATTATCTTTGTGAAGAAGAAATATTGATCTACTAGACTATTTATTGATTATAGGGAACTGAACGAGATCAAAGTGAAGAACAGATACCCACTTCCAAGAATTGATTACTTAATTGACCAACATTGTGGGGATCAATTCATCTCTAAGAATAACCTTTGATCTGGTTATCATCAATTGAGTATGAAGAAAGAAGTTACTCCAAAAACAGCCTTCTGATCAAGATATGGGAATTATCAGTTTGTTTTTATGCCCTTTAGACTATCTAATGCCCCAACTATTTTTATGTATTTGATGAATAGAGTCATTAAGAACTACCTCGATAACATTATGGTTGTTTTTATTGATGATATTCAGAAATAATCCAAACTAATAGGGAAAATGGGGATCATCTATGGGTTATTTTTCATACACAATAGTAGGAAATTATTTTTGGAAGGTTTAGAAAATGTGAATTTTGGTTACAAAAAGTTTCATTCATAGGGCACATTATAACAAATAAACGAATCACAACTGACCCAACAAAGACAAAAGTTGTAGAGGAGTGGCCTTGGCCTAAAAAAATAAATGAGAATCGTAGTTTCCATGGATTAGAGGGATGTTATAGGAGGTTTTGGAAAAAGATTTCAAGACTACTGATCCATTAACCATGTTAACACGAAATGGGGTCAAGTTCATCTAGACAAATGATTATGAAAAAAGTTTCTAATAGCTGAAAAAGAGATTTGTTACTGCACCCATGTTAAATCTTCCCTCATATGGAGAAGGATTTATTATATTTAGTAATGAATCTCTAAATGTTATTGGGTGTGTCCTCATGAAAAATGAAAAATTAATTGATTATGCATATTGGTAGTTGAAGACTCGTGAAAAGAACTATCCTACGCATGATATAGATATGGAAACTGTTGTTTTTTCAACAACGATACGAAGACATTATCATTATGGGGAGAAATGTAATATTTATATAGACAATCAATGATTCAATTATCTTTTCACAGAAACGGAATTGAACATGAGACAATGGATATGGTTGTAAATTATTTTAGAATATGATTGTTTAATTTATTATCATCCTAGAAGGGAGAATAATCGGTGATGCATTATATAGGAAGGAACCAGTTGTTCTGTCCAGGATGAGGATTCAAAGAGATCCCATGATCCAAGACCTAGTGATAATGGAATTGGTAATTATAAGGGAAGGGACATCATCAAACCAATCCGAAATGATTCCTCAACTACCATTACAATAGAAAATCGTGAAAGATCAGAATGAAGATCGTTTGATATAAAAGAGGTTTGAGGTTGTGATGGATTGAAAGATTCCTGAGTTGAATGTTGATTAAGAAGGTGTACTAAAATTTCATATATGAGAATGTGTTCCATCTATTTCAGAAAAAAAGATGGAGCTAATGGATAAAGCTCTTAGGTCTACATTTTCTATAAATCATCGAATAATTAAAATGTATAGGGACCTACATGATTATTATTAGTGGGATAATATGAAAAGGGAGATTAATGACTATACTTCAATGTGCCTCATATGATATCATGTGAGGGCAGAGTGAAAACTTCATAAAGGGGTATTGCAACCACTTCCCATACCAGAATGGAAGTGGGACAATATCACAATATACTTTGTCACTGGTCTCCCAGTAACATCAAATGGAAACAATGGGATATGGGTTATAGTGGACCATCTCACCAAGACTTCCCATTTTATCTCTATTCGATAAGATTTCTCTCATGATAAACTTACCATGATTTATGTTAATGAAGTGGTAAGGTTCCATGAAGTTCCACTCTCTATCGTATCTCATCATGATCCAACGTTCACATAAAAATTCTAGAGAATTTATCAACATGATCTGAGTACTGAATTGAATTTCAATATGACCTATCACCCCTAAAATGATTTTCAATCTGAAAGGACTATTCAAACAATTTAGGACATGGTTTGACCATGATAAATGGAATTTAATGGTGTATTGGGTCAACAAATCCCATTAGCTGAGTTCACATAGAACAATAACATCCACTCTATCCTTCAAATGGAACCCTATGAATCAATATATGGGAAGAGCTATAGAATTCATACTTGTTGGGAAGAAGATAGTGAGAGAAAGCTTCTTAGGCCTGATGTTGGGTAAGAGATGATAGAAATGGTTTCTTCCATCCATCCACCAATTAAGGTTGCTCAGATTCGGCTAAAGATCAACACTTAAAACTGTCAAAGGGACTTGGAGTTTGATTTTTATGACAAATCCATTCTTAGAATTCCAAATTGGAAGAGTGTCATGAGTTTTGGAAAGAAATGAAAGATCATCCTTGTAACGCCCCGACCCCAGCTACCCAGAGTCGGTGCATTACTTCGTAACATTGGCATGATCACAAAAGATCAAGTCTCGAAAGACCGATTAGTTCAGTAGCCTTGGAAACACTAGATACATTCGTAAACGTTACATTACATCATAAAGTGAAAAACTATAATAACAAAGTCTCCATAGTCCACACTCATATCCTCTTCTCACAATCCCTGCAGGTCATTCATAAAATACTTCTTCACATCCTGGAAAATATTAAAACATTGAAAGGGGTGAGCTCAGATGCTCAGTAAGGATAACAATATTGCAGAAGCTTTCATAAATAAACATAAACATTTAAGGCAATGTATAACTAAAACAAAAGCCTTTTAAACTTAAACATCAACATAATATGGCAAAAGTAAAATGAGATAATGCCATTCACTTCTTCACACGGATATTCTACTGGTCGAATAATCACATGAAATATCAATGACCACTTTCATAATGAGGGAATGTATAATGCCGGACATTCTGAAACATTTTGTCAAGGCCTCGTCCAAGACGTCTAAAATTATTAAGGCCTCGGCCAAAACCATAAATCAAATTGGGAAAGGGCCTCGGCCAATTCCACATCTAGTTGTCTCATGAGACCTACCGATGCATTTTTTTTAGAAGATACTTATGTTTAAAATTTCTCAAATATACTCCAGTGTTTTTATGAAAACATTATGCAAGATTCTGAAAACAAAATAACTGATTCTGAGACTGCTCGACTAATTACAGGCCATAATGGGTCCACGCCCAATCCCTTCCTGACTACCACACTCGAGAGTCGGGTTTTCTGAAAACATTTTTAAGCTTGAGTTAAATACGTATAAATTTGCACTGGATTTTCATATATTAGAGAGAAATATATCTTTTTTTAAATCATTTAAAAATCACATAATTATAAAAGAAAACCTTTTGAATAAACATAAATGTCAAAGGGGTTTATACACCGTATAAAAGAAAGTTGTGTATAAAACAAAATATGTCTCAATGAATGGAGATTGAGAAGAAATCTCTTAAAAAGATAATTTTTAAATAAAATATATCTATTATGTGTATTCACTATATGTACACATAAAGAAAGTATAAATACAAGACATGACATAGTAATATCATGACATAATTTGAAAGTAGGAGATTAACCCAAAGATTAGAAATTGGGTTACGAAGTTCCCTTACCTTGCGTCTTGTCCTGACTCGACCGTTCTTTAACCTCCTGAATAATAAACGAGAGTTAATTTATATTTAATTAATAACCTTTTTCATGTTAATTATTCCATTTATATCACTTATTACCATGTTATGAACATTATTTAATTATTTAAGTTAATAACGGTCGTTTTGTCGATCTTTGGTACTTGAGTCAAAAATAAACATCTTATAATTACAAGTTGTTCATGTGGTGAAATATCCATTATATCCAGAATTATATTCATGATGTAGATATCATATATATCATATATATCATATATATACAGTATATACATTCATTCATAATGTCACGTAACATTTAGAGGCAAGAAATGAAATGCACCGTTCATGGAGATGATAAGCCGTACGTACGCATGAACGCTACTTTCATTTCTATTTCGTATTTAATGGAATGAAATCATAATGATATAAATTTATAATATAATTACAGTATAATATAGTGTATAATACCATTTAATCCATCCTTTATACATCCCACATATGGCATTAACGATTCAAATCACTTTGAGGGGGCGGTAGTCCGCACTTCCTAAAATGAAATTATCGCATTTTACCCATAATGGAAATCATAAAGTATGCCATAAATGAGAAATACAGAAGCATAAGTAAAACATAAACATATTTTTTATCATATATAAATATAGTGAAATCTTAATGGCCACCTTTGAAGGTGTTATATGAGTGTTGAACAATCATCATTTCGTGAGGCAGAAATTCGCCATCCACAGAAACCGTTTGTTCTTTAACAATTAGATGTAGGTGTGTGTAAGTGTATCTCGAATAATTCTTATAAAAACATCCTAGTATATTTAGGATACTGTTGTTGTTACAAAAGAAATGAATAAAAAGAGTTTAGGGGGTTGGAGAAGAAAAATAATACAAAACAACATTAGAGAAGACATTTCCTCAAAATCGGGTAACTCTTTTTGATTTGAGCCAAAGGATTCCTTGGGAAGAGTTCTGACCAAAGTGAGGATTCTATGAGTAATTGGGGGAATTTGGGAGAGTATTTGGGCAGAGGTTGGCCGAGCCAAATGGCTTGAAGGTGTGAATAAGGTGGGAGAGGTGGGGACCTTTTATAAGTGGAGAGGAGGGGAACTTTTGGAAGGTAATGAAATGTTATTCTATTATACAATGCTTTTCGGATTCTAAAGGTCCCACACTTGTATAATTCGAGGCTAAGGTGATAAGGGTTCGAAATATCCTCATCCAATAGGCTTTGGACATGTTTAAGCCTTGGATTTTACATTATCGTCTCATTTTATTTAAATCGTTAAATAATGAGGTCATCGCTGCATCATCATTATGTGATAAATAATTTAATTTATTTAATGTCTAAAAATTTAAAAAAATACTATGATGTAGGAAATATTTTTATCTTTCCAATGACTATTTATAATCAAAAATATGACTTGTATAACCCCATGTAAAAATTATTTTAGTAAAAAATTTCATGTTTGTGTCATTTTTTTACTTTAACATTAAATAAAAGGTATTTATGTCATTTTCCAACTAAAGTGGCTCCATCGGGTCCCCAAGTTGACCCATGTATTGTCTTGGTCGGACTTGACTCATCCAATAGGAGTAGGACAAGTTTCAAGCTCATATAATATTATAAAAACATTATTTTTACCTTAAACTACACTAAGTACCTCTAATCGCTATTAAGAACTTAAAAGTTACTATTCACCAAAAAATTATTTTAATCTCATTGAACCACATTTTACTTCTTAATGACAACCATGTATGTCAGATTTTTGAAAATCAAATCACAGAAGTGGTAATATTTCATTTAAACGAAAATTCAGTTATTTAACTACCACTTAGTGGTTTCACTATTCATCAAAAATTGAAGTTTTACAGAACAATGCCAAAATTTCACCCTAAGCTATAATTGATATTCCAAATTCAAAAATGATGTCTATTTTACAAAATTCCAAACATATAAGTTGCATTAATTAATTTTATAATTAATTCCCGTTGTCACAAAAAATAGCGTGTTTTTAAGAAACAATTTATATCAAAAGATTGGCAATTGTTTATGTCCAATTTCAATGTTAAATTAATTCTAATGACCACCATTGGATAAAATGGTAAAAATATATTCTAATTATACTTTAAAACCACTAAATAGTATAATTTATCACAATAAATTATTTTTATTAAAAAAGTTGTTTTAAGTATTTTTCACTATTCATAAAAAAATTGGAAGTTCTCCGAAAGTTACAAAAAATTCAAATTAGGATAATTTCGATATTACAAATACAAAAATTAAGTCCATTTTGAAATATAAAATTTTTCTAATTTTAAAAAGTGGTTATTACTATTCATAACAGCTACTTTTATTAGTCGCGGTGTGTTAGAACTCGAACTTGCATACAATGCAAGCTATTGCATTATTGAATGAGAAGCGTATCATGGAAGCTCGGGGTGTTACATTCTCCCCTCCTTCAATAAATTGCGTCCTCTCAATTTGAAAATTTTCTTTGAAAATAAAAGGTTGAAAAGAGAAAATACCTTTGAGGAAAACCAACATCGGAAATAAGATTAATAAAATTTAGCCTTAATAAGAGGGAAACGGAAATGAAAAAGTCACCACCCAATTATGATCTCGATTAGGAGAACATTGTTGGCAATTAAAGACATATAATTGGAGGAAAAACGTAAATATTTGTAGGGAGTGATTGAGGTCATCAATCACAATCAACTGTCAAATTGAGGGCCTCAAAGCCTTCAATCTATGTTGATTTAAAATATCATCAGTTCAACAGGACATAAGGTATTAGGATAACACATTTTTTTTGTTTTAATATCCCTTTAATAAATTTTAAGAATTAATTTATTCATTGAATAAGAGATAGGAATATATGTATCTTGACAATTAGAGTTTCAACCTTCAACTCATCTTTCACCCAAAAAGATAATAGAAATCAAAAATATTATACTATCCTAATTGTATATGGTTCCAAATGTTAACACATACCATTTAGATTAGTAAAATTATTTTGTAATAACCAGGGACTTCCTGTAGGCTAGTGGTTGGAAATAAAGGCTTGTCGCACTATGATTGTGGGTTCGATTCCTGCAGCTTTGTCCGACGTGATGGGTTATGCCCCACCCTGCAGGTTGTCCTTTTCCTAAAACTATAGTATCATTATACTCCAAAAATAATCTTCATAAATTTTTTAACCTTAAACAATACTATCCAAAGATCAACTTAATCCACTCCATCCTTTATAGTTATCCAAAATACCTCTGTCCAGACTTTCTCTAAAAGGTCTCTTATTTCCAAAATCAATTGTAACATCAGATTCCCCAAACAATGTAAATTTTCTCTTATTGTCACATACTAAAAATATGATTACCTTCATCATATTAAAACCTTAATGAAAAAAAAACAAGTACTACAGTAAAATCCTTATATATATCACATTATTATTATAACCAGAATATAATCCTTGAGTCCAAAAGCACCAATACATTAATTATTCCACTTCAACTGTAGTCACAACATATGATTGGCCTTGATCCCTTGGCCTTTTCTGAGGTATGTTTCCCTGACGCTTAGGACAATCATTTGCATAATGCCCCATTTCCCTACAATTGTAGCATTCAACATTGATAGCCTCTTTCTTTCCCTTGAAATCACGAGACTGGTGACCTTTTTCTCCACATTTATAACAAACTCCCATTCCTTTTAGGCAAGTACGAGGGTGATTCTTCCCACAATTATAACATAATCGAAAATCCTTATTTCCCTTTTTCCCTTTATCTGTCTGTTGTTCCACCGTTCTCTTCTTCTCTTGCTTTACTTTGTTGTCATAAGACTTAGAGAATTCCTTTTCTGTCTTGATAGCACATGATACAATGTCTTCGTACGACGAGAAAGATTGTGAGACTAAGGCTCGACGGAGAAAAGGTTTTAACCCATCAAAGAAATGATCAATCTTACTTATTGGGTTACGTATATAATCTGCAGCATGCCTCGCTAACCTTGTAAAGTTAGCCTCATACTTTGAGACATTCTCATCCTCCATCTGCCTCAGACTCAAAAATTTCCTTTCCATATCTGCTCGATGGTCATGAGGATAGTATTTTTCAAGGAAAATCTCTTTGAATTCCCTCCATTCTATATTCGATACGTCATCATCTTCCTTTGTGTTTTGAATTAGCAACCACCACTGATCAGCATCTCCAGTGAGGCAGTAAACTGCCATGAAAACCTTCTCCCTTTCGCTACTCCCCAAGGCATGGAATATTTTCTCTACGGAGTTTATCCATTGCTCAGCTACTAATGGATTTGTACCCCCATTAAATGTTGGCGTTTGTTTCCTCATGAAGCGGTCTAACATTGACCCTCCACGTTGCGGATCAGGGTGCTCCATACGAGTAAGGTTATTATTCATAACCTAAGTGAGTTGTCCCAGTACGGTAATAAGTTGATCATCATCAGTTGTATCTCCAGCTCCACAATAATTATCTTGAGCAGGAGGGAAATCCCTACATGGAGTGCGTGCATTGATACCGTTTCCATTCCTTAGACTAGGCTCCATTTCTAAACAATGGAATAAACTATATTAGTTTATGAATCAAAATACATAATTCCGTACTTGTAAGATACTTAACATAAATTGAACTATTTATGGATATAATCCATAAAAATGTTTTCTTTGAGAAAGTATATACTCATAACCCTTCATAGTGGTTTGTAAAGAAAATGAGAATTATTCTAAGCATATCCCCTGGGAGTGTCGTAACCAAGAGTGCAGCAAGGACTGTTGTCGTGCACCAGTTCCCGTTCGAGTCTAGCTCAAAGCGGTGTTTTTGGGTTTTACCCCTAGGTACATCTGTGCCAGAGCCGCCTCTACCTGCTCGTATCTAGACAGGGATGTATTGCTCGGAAAACTCACAACATCTCTACAATACCAAAATTCTATGAAGTTCTTCTTTACTAATCCTCAAAGTCTATCTTCGGGCTATGTGCTCTAATCAGAGATTATCTAAATCTAGCTTCCAAGGTTAGTACTAAACTGCCTCTGATACCAACTGTAACGCCCCGACCCCAGCTACCCAGAGTCGGTGCATTACTTCGTAACATTGGCATGATCACAAAAGATCAAGTCTCGAAAGACCGATTAGTTTAGTAGCCTTGGAAACACTAGATACATTTGTAAACGTTACATTACATCATAAAGTGAAAAACTATAATAACAAAGTCTCCATAGTCCACACTCATATCCTCTTCTCACAATCCCTGCAGGTCATTCATAAAATACTTCTTCACATCCTGGAAAATATTAAAACATTGAAAGGGGTGAGCTCAGATGCTCAGTAAGGATAACAATATTGCGGAAGCTTTCATAAATAAACATAAACATTTAAGGCAATGTATAACTAAAACAAAAGCCTTTTAAACATGAACATCAACATAATATGGCAAAAGTAAAATGAGATAATGCCATTCACTTCTTCACATTGATATTCTACTGGTCGAATAATCACATGAAATATCAATGACCACTTTCATAATGAGGGAATGTATAATGCCGGACATTCTGAAACATTTTGTCAAGGCCTCGGCCAAGACGTCTAAAATGATTAAGGCCTCGGACAAAACCATAAATCAAATTGGGAAAGGGCCTCGGCCAATTCCACGTCATGTTGTCTCATGAGACCTACCGATGCAATTTTTTTAGAAGATACTTATTTTTAAAATTGCTCAAATATACTCTAGTGTTTTTATGAAAACATTATGCAAGCTTCTGAAATCAAAATAACTAATTCTGAGACTGCTCGACTAATTACAGGCCATGATGGGTCAACGCCCAATCCCTTCCTGACTACCACACTCGAGAGTCAGTTTTTCTGAAAACATTTTTAAGCTTGCGTTAAATACGTATACATTTGCACTGGATTTTCATATATTAGAGAGAAATATCTCTTTTTTTAAATCATTTAAAAATCACATAATTATAAAATAAAACCTTTTGAATAAACGTAAATGTCAAAGGGGTTTATAAACCGTATAAAAGAAAGTTGTGTATAAAACAAAATATGCTTCAATGAATGGAGATTGAGAAGAAATCAGTTAAAAAGATAATTTTTAAATAAAATATATCTATTATGTGTATTCACTATATGTACACATAAAGAAAGTATAAATACAAGATAGGACATAATAATATCATGACATAATTTGAAAGTAGTAGATTAACCCAAAGAATAGAAATTGGGATACGAAGTTCCCTTACCTTGCGTCTTGTCCTGACTCGACCGTTCTTTACCCTCCTGAATAATAAACTAGAGTTAATTTATATTTACTAAATAACCTTTTTCATGTTCATTATTCCATTTATATCACTTATTACCATGTTATGAACATTATTTAATGATTTAAGTTAATAACGGTCATTTTGTCGATCTTTGTTACTTGAGTCAAAAATAAACTTCTTATAATTACAAGTTGTTCATGTGGTGAAATATCCATTATATCTAGAATTATATTCATGATGTAGATATCATATATATCATATATATCATATATATACAGTATATAAATTCATTCATAATGTCACATAACATTTAGAGGTAAGAAATGAAATGCACCGTTTATGGAGACGGTAAGCCGTACGTACGCATGAACGCTACTTTCATTTCTATTTCGTATTTAATGGAATGAAATCATAATGATATAAATTTATAATATAATTAAAGTATAATATAGTGTATAATACCAGTTAATCCATCCTTTATACATCCCACATATGGCATTAACGATTAAAATCACTTTGAGGGGGCCGTAGTCCGCACTTCCTAAAATGAAATTATCGCATTTTACCCATAATGGAAATCATAAAGTATGCCATAAATGAGAAATACAGAATCATAAGTAAAACATAAACATATTTTATATCATATATAAATATAGTGACATCTTAATGGCCACCTTTTAAGGTGTTACATGAGTGTTGAACAATCATCGTTTCGTGAGGCAGAAATTCGCCATCCACAGAAACCGTATGTTCTTTAACCATTAGATGTAGGTGTGTGTAAGTGTAGCTCGAATACTTATTATAAAAACATCCTTGTATATTGAGGATACTGGTGTTGTTACAAAAGAAATGAATAAAAAGAGTTTAGGGGGTTGGAGAAGAAAAATAATACAAAACAACATTAGTGAAGACATTACCTCAAAATCGGGTAACTCTTTTTTATTTGAGCCAAAGGCTTCCTTGGAAGTGTTCTGACCAAAGTGAGGCTTCTAGGAGTAAGTGGGGAAAGTTGGGAGAGTATTTGGGCAGAGGTTGGCCGAGCCAAATGGCTTGAAGGTGTGAATAAGGTGGGAGAGGTGGGGGCCTTTTATAAGTGGAGAGGAGGGGCACTTTTGGAAAGTAATGAAATGTTATTCTATTATACAATGTTTTTCGGATTATAAAGGTCCCACACTTGTATAATTCGAGTCTAAGGTGATAAGGGTTCGATATAGCCTCATCCAATAGGCTTTGGACAAGTGTAAGCCTTGGATTTTACATTATCTTCTCATTTTATTTAAATCGTTAAATAATGAGGTCATCGCTGCATCATCATGATGTCATAAATAATTTAATTTATTTAATGTCTAAAAATTATAAAAAAAATACTATGATGTATAAAATCTTTTTATATTTCCAATGAATATTTATAATCAAAAATATGACTTGTATAACCCCATGTAAAAATTGTTTTAGTAAAACATTTCATGTTTGTGTCATTTTTTTACTTTAACATTAAATAAAAGGTATTTATGTCATTTTCCAACTAAAGTGGCTCCATGGGGTCCCCAAGTTGACACATGGATTGTCTTGGTCGGCCATGACTCGTACAATAGGAGTAGGACAAGTGTCAAGCTCATATCATATTATTAAAACATTATTTTTACCTTAAACTACACTAATTACCTTTAATCGTGATTAAGAACTTAAAAGTTACTATTCACCAAAAAATTATTTCAATCTAATTGAACCACATTTTACTTATTAATGACAACCATGTATGTCAGATTTTTGAATATCAAATCACAGAAGTGGAAATATTTCATTTAAACGAAAAATCAGTTATTTAACTACCACTTAGTGGTTTCACTATTCATCAAAAATTGAAGTTTTACAGAACAATGCCAAAATTTCAACCTAAGCTATAATTGATATTCCGAATTCAAAAATAATGTATATTTTACAAAATTCCAAACATATAAGTTTCATTAATTAATTTTATAATTAATTCCTGTTGTCACAACAAATAGCGTGTTTTTAAGAAACAATTTATATCAAAAGATTGGCAATTGTTTATGTCCAATTTCAATGTTAAATTAATTCTAATGACCACCATTGGATAAAATGGTAAAAATATATTCTAATTATACTTTAAAACCACTAAATAGTATAATTTATCACAATAAATTATTTTTATTAAAAAAGTTGTTTTAAGTATTTTTTACTATTCATAAAAAAATTGGAAGTTCTCAGAAAGTTACAAAAAATTCAACTTAGGATAATTTCGATATTACAAATTCGAAAATGAAGTCCATTTTGAAATATAAAATTTCTATAATTTTAAAAAGTGGTTATTATTATTCATAACGGCTACTTTGATTTGTCGCGGTGTGTTAGAACTCGAACTTGCGTACAATGCAAGCTATTGCATTATTGAATGAGAAGCGTATCGTGGAAGCTCGGGGTGTTACAATCCTTAGGTATATCGGCCCCTATGAAATCATTTATTCCATATGAGTAGTTGCATATCGGCTTGCACTTCCTCCAAATCTAGCAGAAGTTCATTATTTCTTGCACGTATCCCTCTTGGTGATGTACCTACCCGACCAGTCACAAGTACTAAATCCAGAGGTGGTACATCTGGAACATGACCCCTCTTATGAGGAGTAGCTGGTGGAGATCTTGGATTGTTGAGATAAGGCTCCACACAACAAGACTACCCCCTATTAAGGTGTTGTGGAGAAAGAAAAAGATTGATGAAGCAACTGGGAACTAGAGGAGTTTATGAGGCAGAAGTAACCACACTTTTCTATTCATAGTGTACTAGTTAAAAATTTTAGGGATGAAATTTATTAAGGAGGGAAGAATAAAACAACCCGAACTTTGGAATAATATGTGTTTCCTGAATTTATGTGTTATTTTATTTTATACATAAAAACTATATCCTTTAATTAGTGAGTGATTATAATTAAAATGATACCATTGGTTTCAACTATTATATGACAATTGGTCAGTATGACCTTTGGAAACTATACTCTTAACTTTTTTTATTGTTTATAAATACAAATTATCATGGTCAATTAATACAAAAAAGTGTTGATGGCCTCATCAAGTAGAATCGGTTCATACGAATCCCATCTGTCAAAATGTCGGAAGGAGGTAACATCATTGGGCTTTGATCTAGACTATACCCAAGCTAAACTCCAACATGTTAAACTGAAATTATATTGCTTAAGAGATAAGTTCAAGTTAATATAAATCACCTTTTAGGGAATTTTGTCAGAGCCTCCCCAAGATTCTATTACCATTGCACACCTTACTCATAGGTCATATAAATCCATTATAAGGGGCTATGTAATGAGGCCTTAGTTACCTTGTGTAATCCTTTTCTGTAAATAATATTTTTATTTCTTATTATGGAATGTTTTGTGAATTTCAAATGTGAAAATAATTTGAGGATGAATTTATAGAAGTTACATATTTTCTATGAATTTTTGGAAAAGGGTAACATAAAATATATTTGTATCCACTAAATAATTAATAATTTGAAATTATTTTCAAAAAAATTGACTTAAATAGTAGTGATTAGTATGAAATTTAGTGTTTTATAATTTTAACTTTATTTTTTGGTGAATTGTAAATTATGAACAGTATTACTATCCTTGTGAATAGTAAGTGACCAAGGAAATAGTTACCTCACTTATGAAATTATAAATATAATTTAGGCGTCATGATTAGGTAATGTGATATAATTTCATAAGTAAATAATTGTTTCACAAATTATTAGTTTTGTATTTGTATTTTTTTAGGTAAATAGTGTTTTTAAATAAAAAATAAATATCTCATAATTAGAAAATTATTTTCATAACATGGAGTTCATTTTTGAATTCAAATCATCAATATTAGATTTGGGTGAATTTATTATATTTTTATAAATTGTTTTGTTTTTCATGGAATAGTAAAATTACAGTTTTATGTTACTTTGTGTTTAATAGAATAATTAATTATGTAATAATGATTTAATAATTTTGGTAGACTTATGTATAGTATGATATTTTATGAGGTGTCCCAAGTGGAAAATACCAAGGGAAAATAACATGTTAAATCCCATCATTTTTAAAATACCACTAATGAGGTGTCCCTTGGAAATTAATAAAATATTCCCTCACTTTTAATATACATACCAACCCATTTCTTCAATACATTCATCCCAAATTCCTCCTCAATTAAGATTTGGTCTTTTAACATCCCAAGGAACACTCAAGCCCCCCATGTTCCCATCCTTAATGGTCATGAAGTTACTTTTCAATGTAAGGGAACCCTTCACCGTCCTATTTTAGTCACAACTTCCATTATGTTATGTCTTCTAGTTTCCATTATCTTATGTGGGGGTATGATATTATATATCTTTATTTCTGTTCATTTTATTTCAAAATTATAAGAGATAATTTTGACTCGTATCAACTGATTTTCTGAATTTCTATATGACGACGTTAGACTGCTAAATTTTCGTAAAAAAAACCACATCATCTCGTTTCTTTAATGTTTCCTTTTCATGTAGTATGTCATTCATAAAAACATACCGTGGTATTATTTTTTTATTAATTATTTATAATTAATTATATGTTATTTATGAGGGGTTTACCATTTTCCCCTCTATTATTATGTATTTTAAAATGATGTTATATAGCTGTTATGCTATAGATTTTTTGTCTAAAAATCCCTCTATTTTTCACAAGAAATTCAATTATTTTATTTAAGTGAATACCCAATCCTATATCATTTCTAGGGGTATTCATAAATATATTAAAATGATATATTTTATTATAGAATTTACATATATAAAACATTCATTCCATTTCTGTGGGATATAAATGACATAATGATCATGTTTTTAAGCACTTTTTAGAAAATCACAATTCTAATATGAAACCCATTTCATTTATTCAGATTGGGATATTTAAGAAATTTTTAATTGTGATATATGTGGATCCCATGAAAATAAATTAATATTAAGGGAGCACCATGATATATCTCCAATTCACTGGGTAATGAAATTAATCATTAGAGATGATAAGTTTTATGATACCTTGGTTTATAACCATGGTAATTTTTACAACACCTTGGGGATTGACATTGAAGAAATTTTTGTGAATTTATAAATTAAATGATGTAGACACATTTTCATGTTATGTTTCATGTTAATATTAATATATTCTTTATTATCATTCATTTACGACATTCCCCATGTACTTATTGATATCTCTAAAGTTCACACGTAAATTGTTTCTTTTTTTTCCTTACTGGGACTTCTTCATTCCCTTTCCGTTGATGTAGGTCTCTAAGATATGAGATACAGTAATTGTATATAGGATGAAATTCTCATAAATCATTTAAATGGGATTAAAATAATTTTTTAGGCTTTCATGTTTTCTGTTCCTGATTTCCAAGACACCAGAGTTTAAGGATCCTCTATTTGTAAAATGTATTGAAATTTTATATAATAAAAAGGAGGGATGAATTAATATCATCCAATAATCCTATCACCAATACCTCAAAAACTCCCTCAATGTTTGAGTAATGTTTCTTCATGGTGATTCTTCCAAATTCGTGTTATTTTAAACCCATTATCCTTCAGCCATTTATCGTAAAAGTTAATGAAATGCATTCTAGGTCTTGGTATCCAAACATGTAAGCGCTTGTAATGAATAAAAATAAAACTCAGTGGATTAAAAAGATGATAGGTAGAGTATATTATTATTGTTAAATAACCATATGGAATCCAAAACTCAGACCTCATCACCATTTCATTATCTCCAAGACGTATGATTATTATCAGATCACCTGTTACTCATATGAAGCATATGTGATTAAGAATTATTGGAATCATTCTCCCATAATGTATCAAAACGTTCATCATATGACCAAAAATATGAATCCCCACTTATATATCAAACAGACATATTAGAAAACAAGTGGTTGATATATAGATAGTCTATTGATATGGTTGGTGGACCAGGCGTGTTAATACCACATGGGATTGGATCCATAACCTCAATCAAAATTGTCTCTATGGATCCAGAAAGGCAAGAATCAATTATCAATGATTCCTTCCCCACATAGGAAGGTGTTGTTTTCTAATGAACACACATTCCTAAGGAGTAATATCCTCCATAAAATCCTTATAAATCTAATGATGTTGGCTTGGATTAGTCACCTCCTACCTTTGAATATGATGTTTTCATTATCATCATTGAGTTGATATAGGTTAACCATGATACTAAGGAAGATATGAGGATATCATTGCTCGATGATTTCAAGCCTCATGATGAAATCCCAAATTTTTTACACAATTTATAAAATAAAATAATATATTTTTATTAAAAATTAAGTGGATTGTTGGTATTTATCCCCAAATCACTATTCACCATCATGTCCGTCCCATGGGCCGAAAAATATATAAGTTGGAACTCTGATGAACTCATCCCAAAGATGGATACATGGTTATTGAAAAAGATGATACGTGGATTAAAGTCAAATTGGTTACGGAATCTCATTACCCTAAGTGGCTAGAGAACATTGTCACGGTTATAAGGAAATACAGGCGTATCAAAGTGTGTATTAACTTCAATGAGCTCAATCAGCATTTCTTGGTGGATAGTTTCCCTATTATGGTCACATATTTTTTTATCAATGTATTCAATGACTGATAGGACCTCTCTGTCATATATAGGTACTGTGGGTACAATAAAATGTATATATCCCGTGAGGATGAAGAGGCATATACATTCAATTCACCCCAATTAACATAATGTTACTTGATGATTCCTGTAGACATGAATAAAACCATAGTTAAATAATAGTGGGATATGAATGAAAACCTCATACCCCTACTAGATATGATTATGAAAAGTTATAAGGATGATCTAGTCGTCAAATATCACCATCAGTAGGAATATATTATTTCTATTGAGAAATAATTTGGCAGGATTTACATAGATAATCTAGAGATGTACTCCTTCAGTAGTTCATTTACGGTTTCCTTAAAGAATTTACATTCAATTTTTGGGAATAAAGACTTTGATATTGAACCACATGAAATTATGTGCATCCTTTAGATTCCCCCACATTGAGATATATTTGAGTTATGAGGATTTGAAAGGTTTATAGATAACACCTACATTTTTCATAACTCTTGTAGGGAAATCAAATTTCTCCTTGATGCTAATGAAAAAAGGAGTCATCTATTTGTGAGATAAGAAATTCCCAGGCACATTAGTAGACATTAAGTCATATCTACTACATAATATAGTATTTATAACATTTATTTAATATTATCCTTTTGTCTTAAACATAACATTCATACAATAATCTATTGGGGACATCATGTTGTTGAATAACTATGATGGAAAAAAGAGAAATATGTACTACCACATTGTCATGATTCTTAACATCTCATCAAGTTATCCACCCATCGAGATGAACTACCTTTTCTAGTACATGATGGTCATAAAGTTATGTAATTAATTAAATAAAAAATAGTCCTAACTTCTCTCTCATTTTAACCCATTGATGTACATCATTAACCACACCATGTTAACTTGAGTATTATCATGATAGGTATTGATACTTAAATTATTTTCCATCAATTTCATTCCTCAAAATATTGTTAAGGGAATAGAAATATTATATTTATTTTTCCCAAACAAATAAATAAATGTGTTTTCCTAAGATGTCAAGTCGTCAGATGAGTCCATTCTCTTAATGGAAAATAAAACACCAGGTGGGTAGACTCACTATGATGGTACCTCTATAAGGCCAATTGGTTGGAGGATGAGAAATCCTGAAATCATTAAGGTTATCCTTATAAATATCATTTTCAATCCTTTAATGGAAATCATGTCATACTTATTCCTCATTTTAGAGGGGTCCTTCAGTAATAAGGTCTAATATCAATCCATCATCATTGGACTCAAACTATCCCTAGAGATCATGGTCTAATAGTTTTATGTCAAGGGTGAATCTGAGCTAGTCATCAAGAAAATAAATGGTTACTATACTATTAAGAAAAAGAGGATTTCCCCATTCTTGAGATTACAAATATGATGAAGTCCATATTTTCCTATATTCTAATGGTGTGACATATCTTATGATCCTGTAAAGATTCAGCAGGCCCACTAGTAAACATGGAATCACCCCTCACTAATCTATACTAGGATTAGAAGGTTATTATTATATAACATAAAAAATTTATCACCCATATCAATTCATAAGTGTAACATAGAAAGTTAAATTGAGTCATCATAAGCTCTCCCCAATAAGGACCCCCAAATTCACATGTAGTCAAAGAATTTTTGGATTGGATGATTCACTTGATGGAGTACCTCCAATAGAGAAATTTTTTTTTCATTTTTTTTAGGAAATAATAAATCAAACAAATGCTGTGAAATTTAGTCGTTTGTGATATCGCAAACATATATAAAGTTGTCTACAATCCCAACTATGATAAAATTTTTCTCCACTACATCCATCGAAAATTAACTCCCCAATTCCTGCAAAAGTTTCTTTATAGGACATTTTGATATCATCATTTAGGATTTAATCAATCCCATTTGGTCCAAATACTTGGTTTCTTTTATCCCACTGTGGTTCAAAACTTCATAGATTTCACCATGAAGTGTCATACATTCCTGGATCATGATAACATCGTGAATCATCCACTACAGCTTCTCCACACCATCATTTACTCTTAGACCTTCACAATATGCAGTTATAATTTTAGGGTCCTTACCCATCTAAAACATCCTAAATATTTAGGTTCAACCTTTCTACCACAGATTTATTCTCAAAGGGATAAAATCCTATTCCGCTCAAGAAGGTCAAGATGATGTCTATCCTAGAGTTTCATAAATACCACATCATTAATAAGTTACAGGTCTCTCAAACCATTATTATTAAAAAAATCACTATCTTCAAAGCCTTGAAACTAAATAAATTATATTCCAAATATTGTATTTATTCCAACTGTACATCTTATTTCCTTTTTAAAATAATGGACAGAATGAGTAATTAAAAAAATTCTTCTATGGAATTCCATAGAATATATTGGATAAAAAATAATTAAATATTTCATTATAATATCAGAAATTCATTATGGTAATATAGGAATATGTCACATACTTACACCTATGTATCTCTTTACTCTATGGTTTATGAAACTAAGGAAATACATCTAATAGTGGTTTAGATACCATTATTTCTTACTTGTTAACTCTAGACTAAAGGTCTCATGTCTGTATAAAAATTTGGAATCATGTGATGATAGCATGCTTCAAAAAATGAACAATCTTAATGTCCATCAAAATTTTGTGTCTTTATTGATCAACAGTAATTTTCACCTTCATCATTCATTCAGGGTGACTTGGTATTGGATTTGATAATGAAAATGATAACCAAAAAGAAGCCACTAATATTAGAGACAAATTGGAAAGTTATCTTCAACATCCATAAGGTTTACATCAATGGTCTATACTCATTTATCACTATATATTAGGGGTACAACAACCCCCCCCCCATTTTAGGTTCCTAATAAAGTATTTCATATAGATTCACATTTGTCTTGGTACTTATCATATGACCTAAATTATCATGACATATGGTCTCTATTATATTTACTAAAACTACATTGTATGTATTTTATTCCATATCAATCTAAAATACTCAAAATGAGACCTTATCATAGAAATATAAGATGTATGTCACATAGGTCCTAGAAATATATCCTTCTGATGAACATTATCCTAACCTTAAGATGTTAAATTGCAAGATCAATTTCATTATAACGTGATGTGAAATTGTATTGGTAATGGATTAAAATTCATAACCTCAACCTACATGGATGATTACTTTCTATAAGATGATTAAACTATAAAAATTTTATTGGTTCCTTATGCAAGTGGATTCTCCTTTACTATGATATTAGCCAACAACTATAATACCATAAAAATTTAATCATAGCTTGATTCCCCTTTTCATGATACAAAGGGATGCTTGGACCTCCTAACTTTTAACAACCAGAGACATTATATCCATTCCCCCTTATTCACTATGTGATGAGACATTGATCGATACCCATCAGGTCTTAGTCTTCCCTTCTTCACAAAATCGCACATACCTTTATTTACCTCTCTTCTATACTGGACTCAAATCTATATAGATGTATCTCTTGTCACATATAATGACATGTGGTTTGATTCTCATTTAATGGAAATGTAATGAAAAATTATATCCTATATTCAGATTGACTATAGATCTCTCATTACCACTTCCCAGTCATAGTGAGTGGAGCCCCTTAATCAAATATCCTTTTTCCATTGGGAGTTGATATCGTGCCAGACACAGAAGGTGATAGTCAAAGCTAAAGACCATAAATTATAGCTTAACCATGGTCTAAGACATAAATTATGTCCTCTTAATACACAGTTCATCTATATAGGAATCTGGATCATATATTTGGGAAAGTTTTTTTGCCTAGTCAACGTTATATAGACAACAACATCCCCCACCATCTAGGATATACTACCCTCATCTAGTTGTATCAAATAGTTTGAGCTCCCTATCCTGAATCTAGGAACCATGGTCCAAGAACCATAAACCTAAACTATATAAATTCCTCCTTTCAGTCTCCTATTTTTAAATTGGTGTTCCCACTTCATATCGATCATGCCTTCCCCATATGGTTGTATATGAAATGCCTCACGGTACCCCCTAATATTAGTTCCAAACCTAAAACTAGAAAATTTTCTCACTGAGGAATTGTAAAATATAATTGGACCTCAAATTCATATAATGATTACATTATATTCATTCCATTTATATTTCTTTATACTTGTGGTCCAATCTATATGTCTTTAAAAATTACAGCATTAGAGGCCAACCTAGATTCCATCAAGTCATGGTTACACATTCCCATGTTTCTCATGGGTTTCATTCTCTGTATGTCAGGGTGTTCCCTATTATAATGCTTGACACACAAGGGTGTGGCTCCAAGATTCTTGAATCCCCTTAAAATTGTTTCTATCTTTTATCTATTCACCTTGAGTCTCTAGAGTTTTAATATTCCAATCAAACATTCATTTCGGAATGGAATACCCTGTGGTGGAGGCACAATAAACTAGTCTCGACCCAACTAACATATGGGGTACATATCCCATTGATAAATTTTTTAAATAAAAAAAATCAATCACCCTCTGTAAGTGTTCCTAGTAGTATAAATCACCGTGTTTCCTTAGATATCTGATGTAATCTAGTGGAATCCACTTTTGGATGTGTTTATTTGTCAAACATAGCATATTTCTCATCCCATTTCAATTAAAATCTTGTAAATCAAAATTTCCCTCACTATACACATCATTTCTTGAGTGGAGTTTCCTGATCATGGAGTTAACCTCTCATATGTTTTCCCAATTGGCAAGGTGAACCGGTATGGTGGATCATAACTAATCAGTTTATTAATATTAATGATTTCCATTGGTGATTTAGGAACTATTACAACACTAGTTCATAAGTACTTCTTTGTTACTCTCATTTAATGAGAGAAATATTCTATTTCACCTTATCTTACACACCAATCATGAATCATGTTGTCTTAGAGACTATCTTTTATTGTTTTTCTATGATAACCAATATTCATCGATAACAATGGAAGGAAACTTCACCTGAATCATAGTAACATAAATTTGACCATCATGACATATCATCCACACCGTATGATGTTAAACTCTATGATCACTATCATTTCCATATGATGTCAAACTACATGGTTCCATCCTCATCAAATTATTTAAAACTATATAGTTCTTCAATCCTCTCCTGATAAGACACCCCAAGTGATATTAATCACCTACTCCACTAACTATTAAGAACTACATGTATCTTGACTCTCACTCCATGGAATGTGTAGTGATTCCCAAATAACTTATCTCAAGTGAAACCATATGTTCCAAACCCATCCAATCAATACACTGGAGTTTCCCCTTTTCCTCATATCGAACCCCATTACTCATGAAATACTAGAGTGATTCCCCTTTATCTTCATATGAACTAGTTCTATGTAACATATTGTTTTTTATCCTCTCTTAAGAATTTGAAATCAAGCAATTAATGTTAAGATTTTGTCCCCTATTTCTCACTCGAGTTCTCATACAGCCTCATATCATTCCCTATGTATGAGTCAAATCAATGCATAATTGTTTTCTAATGAACTATTTATGGATTGATTATTTGTATCTTAAAATATATATTGATTCCTAGATCCCTTATATTATGACCATCTACAAATTACCCATAGCCCCCATAATTTCTTAGTATTTAATTATCATACTAGTTTATCTTTCCTTATTAGATGTTGAGATGATACTAATCTTCAATGGGATAGTAAGAGTTCCCCACCTCTAAACTAGAAACTATGTTCTAGGAATAATGTCCATAAATGTCACGTAATCATTTTTTGAGACTTTTGGAATTTGCATTGGGTTTCTAATTC
Organism: Viscum album; assembly: GCA_963277665.1. Lineage (NCBI taxonomy): Eukaryota > Viridiplantae > Streptophyta > Magnoliopsida > Santalales > Viscaceae > Viscum > Viscum album. The sequence goes on along the minus strand of OY728120.1, from coordinate 19,016,211 downwards.
ACATTGGGTTTTGTCTTTAGACATACCTCCATGAAAAATACCGCAATCCACCATCCATACTCATAAAATTATGATAAGATACATTATGTAATACATGGATTCATAACCATGAAATAATTCTCACTTGGGAAATTTATCACAACCATAAACTATGTGCACAATATTTTAAAGATTTCTTTATTAGAATTTGGATCCTAATTCAAGTCTATTTTATAATACTTCTATTGTTATCTATAGACTAATTCAATTTTTCCTTGGTATATGAAATAATACATTAAATTTTGTATAACCATACTAAAGGTTTATTAGGTTAATGTTGGGATTCTCATTTATGTTGGGTTTATTTATTTCCGGGACTTTATATATGCTACCTCTACCACATGGTCTAACCTATGTGACCTTAAACTATGCCTCTTCAAAGATAATTTTTCTTACCCCAACACATGATAAAATTCAATTTTAATTTTTTTTCGAGGGTTTATCACTTTTGTTCATACATATGTATCTCTAGCCTGCATACCACTCTTATTTAATTTCTACACTCCATTAATATGCATAGAACATGGTAGTGTAACCCCCAAAGTTATTTTGAACTTCATGAAAATATTCCTTCATTACACCTTTCCATTGTTTGACTCCGAAACACGAATCCTCATCAATATTACCCTTCCAAATGGACTCCCCTGTTGTGATGTCATTATCCCATAGTATCGAACCACCCCTCTTCTATGGTACATGTTCTGGAGGAAACATACTATGAAGAAACAAAATGGAACCCACTATTTAGATTTTCCCTATTGGAATCCTAAACATTTTTTCCATTCTTGGTGATACGACAGTGTAACCCACTCATAGTAAATCCATGATGATAATCCTAAAATTATATATCACTTCCCCTCTTGATTCAAACCATAGAGTTTATAATTTATCTCACCTCGATCATTATTTCTTATATTAATGTTCCAGTACCCTTGCTGTTTTACCCATCATATGTCTTTGTATGTTCATTGAGGAAATAAAATTTATTTAATTATACCCAATTGATTTTACAATCATCTTGTGTTTCCTTAGGTATCAACAATGTATTCTAACCCTAAATATTCTTCCCCCATTTTTCTCTCTTGTGTGATATAGTTAGAATATTTTACACCTTGATTCCCATATAGAGCATGACTTGCATGGGCCTAGGGGTTTTAATTTTTCATTATCTAACACAATTGAGGAGTATCATACCAATGAAATAACTGTATTATCTTATAATTTTTAAATCAAAATATAATACCACAAAAAGTTATAATTTCATGAATTTAAATTGAATAGTCCCCTTTTATCCTCACAATACAATGTTAAATTATCCTTTCATTATCTCTACATCATTATGTTAAACCAAAATATCACCATCCACACCATATTATATTAAACAATGTGGAATCATTTTTTACCATATGAAATTAATGTATACATAACTATCCCTATTTTATAAAATCAAAATATATTACACTTTCAACCTCACATGAGAGAAAATCTCTTTATGGTGGCATGTGTCACCTAACTTACACAACCTTTGGTGCTTGTCACGTATTTCACCACAATAAAAATTGCATATGGCTTTATTTAGATCTCATAATATATTTATTGATGTCTTGTTATGTTATCTTAGCCCCAATCAAGAATATCCTCTCACCCTTACATCACCATGGTGTTTAATTCACCCTTTGGGTTCACCATTTACCCACTTGGAGCTGAGATGACATATTTCTCCAAAGTGATTGCCCAAGATGAATGATTTTAAACTCCATCACCCCATGGTCCACCTATCATGAATCTAATCTATATAAACTAATCTTATGGATTTTTATATGATAGCATTTGGATCTCAAATTAGGTTAGTTTTAATCTTCTCATATTGATAAAAATATTGTCTCTTCCTACCTGTACTAGTTGCACAACATTAAAAAGGAAGTCCCATGTTCATTGTTGTACAAACTAGAAATGACATGCCATGTGGTCTTGGTCATATGTCCTTTAACTAGGAAGAAACATTTATCTACGATGTATGAAAATAATATTCATAAACCAAATGAAAAAACCAATATAAACATAAAAATCATCACCCTCTTTGATTATATCTACGTGACCTTGAACTAAGACTCCTTAGAGATCACGTCAATATCCTCCCTAGAGCATGATTAAATATCATTATCATGTATCACACCTATTTGGAATTTTTGTCTATTCAAGAGTGTGAATTATTTCTAACTATGATATTTTAATTTGATCAATTCATGATGGCATAACCATTATATGTTTTGAACTCTTACTCATCTTTTTTCTCTACAATAAGAAAATATTATTTTCCTCGATTTGGATTGAAATTCACTTAAATTTCTAAATACCCTCCCTTATAATGATATATTATTTCCCCATGGACTTCCTCCTATTCCGGGCATATAACCTAGAGGAACCACTATTATAATTTATTAATAGACTCTGATATGTTGATGGTACAATACCCTATGGATTACCTACTTCCTAGGGTATATGTCTAGAGGAATCATCCTCAGTGGTACAGTAGTGAATGTTATGTTTTGAAATTTTCCATCAATCATCCCTAACTTATATTCCCTATTTCATATATCTATTAAAACTCTTGGTGTCAAAATATACCTTTCAACCCCTTTCTGTTTCTTATGTGTATTACCAACACCCTTGTTGTTACACTATCATGTATCCCACATGTTGAAAATGTCAATTAAAATCACAGAATCACACCAACCTAATTCCCCCATCCAGATAGCTTCCCAATGTTTGTGACACAAAGTTATAAACATGAACCATCTATCCCTATTACACACTCTCACATAATATGAATAATCTTATATTTATCTATTATTTCTCACATCACGCATGACTCATGTAAGATTAGTTATTATTGAATAATTATTTTATTAATATGATAAATATGTAAATAATTTAAAATAAGATGGCCCAATAAGTTGTAATTTTATTATTTAGAAAATAAATCATTAGTGTATTCCAAAAACCATAGCCTCTTATTTGACATGAAATTTTCATATATATGTGCCTAGTCCATCACCTAATCGAGCTCGATCACCCATTTCCCATAGGATTTGATGGATTGTTATAGCCCTGCCAGCTCTACCATCTACTCCTCTTCCCATGGATTCACCTTAGTTTATCATATCAAGAACCTATCGTGATGATCATTACATTATACCACTTATGAGAATTTATGATCCAATGATACTTGAACGGTATCTAGATGAGTCCTAAAATGTGAAACATATTTCTCATATATTTAGATGGGGGCCTATAGATGATTCCCTATAACTTCCACTCAACAACCCAATGTTTATCTAATTCAATAAATTCCACACCATGGTCTATAGAAACATATTTAGTGGAAATACAATTTCATGAATTTTGATGTTTCTATTCAGACAAGACAATATGCATCATTATATGGAGCACACAGAAGTTCACCACAAAAATTATGATGGTTCTCTACCATTTATCTACATTATAATAAAACCTAGGATAATGCGTTGATGAATTATTAATTTTAAAATTTCATTCATATAATATGTATGAACTAAAAATAGAGTAGTACAATAGCTGTTGATTTATACCATAGTAATTTAACACAACTTTTGAGTTCTATAAAAAAAACTCAATTTCCATGAAATGATTTTAATCCCCTATGAGTGCTTATCCCTTATTTATTACTGAAGGTCAAACCCAATTTATGTGATCATAGAGGTTAAAATTATTCGAATTAATAATTTTCATTGTAATTTGATCCTTTTTTCTACCCAATTATGAGAGGGGGGTTGGGTTTCAATGAAAAACAAGTATAAGGACCCGACCCTAGTTGCATGGAGCCGATGACTTATTGGAATTCATAAAAGGAATAAGCATCCCGAATGACAGAGTAGTTTAGTATTATTGGAAACAATATACTTACATAAGTTTATCATTATATCATGAAGTTAAAAACAACACTAATTTATTCCACTAGAAACATCCATGACTCCTAGAAAATACTTCCAAGTCATTCATAATTTACTTATTCATGTCCTAAGAAAATGAAACATAAGAAATGGGTGAGCTCAAACGCTCTGTAATAGTAATAAATACATCAGAAGATAATATAATCATTAGACATGGTGATTAATTGAAAACACATTCCATTAAAAATAAATTTTGAACATAAAATGGTAGGAATATGAGCTGAGAAAATATTTCCATAATATAACATTATATTGGTTATTCTATAAGTAGAATAAACACATGAACTTTCAGTAACTAGCTTAATATAGAGGGATGTTCATATGCTGGACATTCTGAAACATTTTGTCAAGGCCACGACCAAGACGTCAAATGATTAAGGCCTCGACCAAAATCTATATCACATTGGGAAAGGCCTCATCCAATTCCATATCTATTTGTCTCATGAGACCTGTTGATGCATCGAAGGGAAATAGTGGGCCCCACCTATCACAAAATAATTCCAATGCATTCCTCACATTAGTGAGAATAAACATAAACAACAAATAAAATCATATTGAAACTATCTTATGAAATGTAACTATCTTTCCCCAATCTTAAAACATAAAACACTAACCATTCCAGGTAATTTGGTTAATGGTTTTAGGATAGATCATCCACAATAGAGTTAGTCAGATCCATTAAATAAAATATGGTATATGAAATAATAAATTATTAAACCCAATAATACATAATAATCAACAAGTGTGTTCAATCCCTCACAAATACACTTATAAATTCATTATGCAATCTTGAGATAAATTCTCCTTTAATTTGAAAAGAAGAGTTCTTTTGGAAAAATCAATGTATAAATCCAGAAGTAAAGTGGGATAGTATTTTCATAAAAAATTTATTTTTCTTATAAGGATAATGGTTTTAGAAAACAGATTATAGATTTCCCTTGAAAATATATAAGAATTTGAGAAATTCCGTTGAATCAGGCTTGTATTTTTGAAACAGTTTTCAATGTTTCTTTTAAAATAAGTGACAATTGATAAAAAACTGAAGGATTCTGGTTGGTGTACATATATAGAATACTCACACCGAATTTTTGAGGAGTACATAACAATATATAACAATTTAATTCAGTTAATTATACAGTGAATGAAATCTGAATTAAAATGGAAGCTGGGTGGAAACCCCTTACCTTAACTCTGAACATGTTCCGCTCTGGAAATGAAGATCATGGAATATGAAATTATACTTATTAATAACATTTTTATGAACCTACTAGACTTATATTTATTTTATCATAATTCTGTTTAGATCATTTATGTCCTTATTGATAATTTATTGTATTGAATTCCTTCGTTCCGAAGTGTTCATTTTCTTTATTTTCATATTCGGATCACTTGTTTTTAAGTATGTGGAATGGGTGTAAATCTTTAGAATTGAATTTATATATTATTTATGAACATAAATAGATGTTATTGGTCAATTATATAACTTGATTATATTGAAATAGGATGAATTATTATATATAACTTTAATGATAATTGTTTCGTTCAATTTGTGTGTTTTGATTACAAAGAACTCATTTCACATTATAACTTTATACCATTTGTAAAAAGGGATTAAAAATCATAAATAGGTTATATTAGATATATAATAATATTGTTAAATGATTAAAATAATGGTTTCATGCCCAGAAATGAGAATGATAATAGAAATCAAAATCCCATCGTCCTTGAATGTGGAAAATTAACACATCTCGGATAGTGTTTTTTCTACTAGTATAAAAGAATGTAAAAGGGATAGATGATGATGAATTATTCCAATATCCGGAAAACCATCCAATATATATAAGGTACTAGAGTTATCTCAAAATTTTTATATGGAGAGATGATAGAAAAAGAAAAAAAAATGGACATGAAATGAATGATAAATAATTGAAAATATGAATTTACCTCTTGAACCAAACTTCCTTGAGAGCCTCTTTAAGGGATAGGTTTTTGACTCTTTATTAGACCAATGCTTATTGGTAGTGGGAGAGGAGGTTCAGAGGGTATTTGGACAGAATTACAGGGAGGCACAAGGCCTGAGAGGAGTGAAGAGAAGAGGGAGTGGGAGGGGGTTTTTATAATGGAGGAGAAATGGGACTTCATAATAAAAATTCATTAATTTATTAGATCTCCTCATGATAAGGTATTTTGAGTCTTCCTAGACCAAGAATAGAAATTTTATCATGTGATCCTGAACCTATTGGGCTTACATTAGCAGAACATCATGCATGACTCAATAAATAGCTTATTTAGATTATTTTGTAAATTATGATATTTGACTACTCCTCAAAAATCCAATTGTTTCAGAAAAATCCCAAAAATTCACCCCATCCATTATTCTACTTGTAGAGTCCAAAAAAGGAAGCCTATATTTGAAAAATAATTTTCTAAATATGATTAATTTAATATTTAAAAAAAATCATAATTTATTCTAAAAACAACAGTTTTAAAACATTTATTTGCTTATTCCAAAGCATTGGTATATCATAATTCCACTAGAATATTATTTATATACTATTATATATAAGGTTACTATTCATTAGTGTATATAACTATTCATAAGGGTATGTAACTATTTATAATGGTAGGTTATTGTTCACCAAATATTATGTTTTTCTTATTGTACTCCAAATAACTTACTAATCACAACTATGTATGTCAGATTTTTGAAATTCACATCACAGAAGTGATAAACATATGATTTAAGGGTCACATAGCATTTATTAGTTAATTATGTTGTGATTTCGTGTGATTTTGACATATTTATATAAAATTAATTTCCATTGAAATATATTGGGGCATTACATTCTTCCCCCCTTCAGAAATTTCACCCTCGAAATTTCATTTTACAATCTATGCCAAAAAAAGGTGTGGGTAATTTTCAATCATTGCATCCTCCAGTTCACATTTTGCCTCCTCAATCTTTTGGTTTTTCTATAGTACCTAGACCAGATGAGTTTTCTAGTCACATAGAACATTGTCTCAATGATCCAAAATCTTCACTAGCTGCTCCTCATATGAAATATCATCCTCCAACTGTACCACCTTGGAAGAGAGAACTTGTTAAGGGTCTGGTATGTACTCCCTTAAGAGGGATACATGAAATACATCATGCACCTTCGACATGGTAGGTGGAATTTTCAGTCGATAGGTCATAGCTCCGACTCGATCAAGGATCTCGAAGGGGACGATATACCTAGGACTTAGCTCTCCTTTCTTCCCAAACCTCATTACCTTCTTCCATGGATATATGTGTTGAAATAGAAGGTCTCCATCATTTAATTCAAGGTCATGTTGATTTTTATAGGCATAAATATTTTGCCGACATTGGGATGCCTTGATTTATTGTTGAATGGTTTTCACCTTCTCCTCCATTTCTTCAACCATTTCAGGTCCTATCAGCTTTCTCTCACTGAATTCACCCCAACACACCACTGTTATGCACCTTTTACCATAAAGGGCTTTATATGGTTCTATTCAGATGCTCGAGTGGAAGATGTTGTTGTAGGAGAATTCAACCAGTGGGGGATATTGGTCACATCTTCCTTTGAATTCAATAGAAAATGATCTCAATATTTATTCAAGGGTTTGAATAGTTCTCATAGATTGGCCATCAGTTTGAGGATGATAGGTTATACTAACGTTCTATTCAGTTCTTAGAGCATGTTGGAGACTTTTCCATAACATCAAGGTGAATCTAGGATCACGGTCGTATACAATAGATAGGGGTACTCCATACATCCTTACAACTTCATTGATGTAAATCCATGAAAGTTGATCCAATGAGAATTCTTATTGTACTGCGATAAAGTGAGATGTCTTTGTAAGACAATCCACAATGACCCATATAGCATTGTTTCCTTTGGATGTATTTGGATGTCCAATGATAAAATCCATGGTAAGGTTCTCCCACTTCCAGGTTGGTATGGGTAGTGGTTGCATCATCCCCTTAGACTTTTTCCTCTCAGCCTTCACTTGTTGACATATCAGACACTTTGATGTATATTAATAAATCTCTGTTTTCATATTGTCCCACCAAAAGTTTTATCTGAGATCTCGATACATCATTGTTCTACAATGGTGTATAGAGAAATTGAAGCTATTACCATCTTCCAATGGTTCCCTCTTTTTCTTAGGAATATCCAGATGACAAAGCCTCTTCCTGAATTTCAAAATTCCACCTTCATATGCGATGTTAGTCAACATACCATCATTTATAGAATTAATTTTGTTTTGAAACTCCTCATCATCAACCTGGGATCTGTTTATCCTTTCCAGTAAAGAAGGTTCAACAACCATTTGAAGATGTAGTTATGTGTTACCTTCCTTGACAATTCCCATATCCATCATTACTAGATCCATGAAAATAATATCTCTTTCAACACTCATCTTGCTAGGATTCCATAGTCCTTTCTACTCAAAGCATCTTATACCTTATTTTCTTTCCATGGGTGGTAGTGTATTGTGAAATAATAGTTTTTGAGTAGCTTAATCCATCTCTTTCGTATCATGTTGAGTTCATTCAGTGAGAATATATATTTCAAAATCTTATGATCTGTATATATCTCACAGTTTTTCCATAGAGGTATTGTCTCCAAATCATCAAAGAAAATATTATGGCTGGTAACACAAGATCATGAGTTGGAGAGTTCTGTCCATGAATTTTTAGTTACCTAGATGCATAAGAAATCACTCACTAATTGTTTATAAGGACATAAACACATCCTTTCTTTGATGCATCGCTATAGATAACAAACCCATTATTCCCCGATGGTAGGGTTAGGATCAGATCATTCACTAACCTCCTATTCAATTCTTCGAAACATTCTCCACATTCATTTTTCCATTCGATCTTAAACCCTTTTCGTGTTAGCTTGGTCACTGGGTGGGCCAAAAGGGGTGATAGTCTGAACAAAATTCCGATAATAGCCTGCTAAACCAATAAAACTACTTTCCTCATTTACGTTCGTTGGAGTGGGCCATTCCTGCACAACCATTGTCTTCGCAGGATCTACAAATATTCTTTACTTAGAGACAATGTGGCCCAGAAAGGAAATTGATTGGAGCCAAAAAGCACACTTTCTAAACTTCCCATATAATTTATTTCTTATAAGTGTCTTTAGAATAGTGCTCTAGTTAATTTCATGATCTTCAGAGCTTTTAGAGTATACCAGGACATCATCAACAAACACCACTAAAAACTCATCAACATAATCCTTGAAAACTATGTTCATTAGATCCATAAAGATAGATGGTGCATCAGGTAGTCCAAAAGGCATTACTGTAAACTCATAATGCACATACCTGGTTCAAAATGCAGTTTTGGAAATGCCTTCCTTCCTCACAAGCAACTGCTGATATCCAGATCAATGATCAATATTAGAAAAATATTGGGATCCATGAATTTGATCAAATAAATCATCAATTAGTGGAAGATGATACTTATTCTTTTTTGTAATAGCATTGATCTCCCTGTAGTTAATGCACAACCTCATAGACCCATCTTTCTTCTTTACTAAAAGAAAAGGGGCTCGCCATGGGGAAAATCTATGGTGAATAAATACCTTATCACTCAATTCCTATAGTTGTTTCATTAGTTCCACTAACTCCATAATGTCCATTCTATAAGGGATCTATGATATGGTCCTTGGAACATGAATTAAGTCAATGGAAAACTCAATTTCCCACTCTAGAGGATGTCCAGGTAAATCCTCTGGAAAGACATCAACATATTCTATCACAATAAGTACATCATCTATCTATATATTCTTCTAATCATCCATATTTATTTCATTCCCTTCCTCCCAAATAATTGAATTCATTAGAGCTACTCGGGGTGGATCTAGATCAGAATTACATGGTGAGGTTTCTACTAAAAAAATAAGGGATTCTACACCATTCTCCAAAATTGTAACTTCGATCTTCCTGCAATAGTTCTTCATATCATAATTTGATAACCAATCCATACCGAGAATTATATCATATCCAACCATTGGTATGATGATAAGGTTAGCAACTAAAGCACAATTTTGTGTCACGAGGGGTATTAATTGACATGCCTTTTTCACAATGATACGTCCATTAGGAGTTTTGACTGATAACTCCTTTATTAAATCAAATTAGATATGTTTAACTTTCATGCCAAATTGGGAATATATAAATGAATGTGATGATCCAGAATCAAATAAAGTATTGGATATGTTTGAGGAAACTAATAAAGTACCTTCCAACACATCATTAGAAACCTCAATATCAGCAGTTCTGATCGCATAAACTTTTCCCTACTCCATTGACATTTTATGTTTCATAATTCATTGATACATTGTAAAATTCCTATCATAGTGTCCCATATCCCGACAATTATATCATTGAACATTAATGAATTATTTCTTCCCCTTGCAATCAGCAGTAAGATGGCCTTTTTGACTATAATGGTAGCATACTCCTTTTCTATTTAAGCATACACAAGGGTGTTTCCTTCCATTATTATCACAGGGAGTAAATTCAACTCTTCCCTTCTTCCCAATTTTTTTATTTCCATTCTTTAAGTTTTCACCAGCAATCTTCTTTTCTTACTTTCCCTTAAAGTGAAAAGGCTTAGAGAATTATTTCTCTATCTTGATATCTCATGAAACTATATCCTCATACGATGAAAAACATTGGGAGACTAGTGCCCTCCAGAGGAATGTCTTTATGACATAAATGAATCAATAAATCTTTCTCCATTTATGTCTCATATACTCCACAACATGTCTCGCTAACCTTGTGAAGTTAGCATCGTACTTTGTAACATTATCATCTTCCTTCTACCTCAGATTCAAGAATTTTCACTCCATATCTTCTCTTTGTTCACGATGAAAGTTTTTCTCAATGAAAATTTCCTTAAATTCCCTCCATTCCTTCTCCTCTACTTCTTCCTCCTCGTTTTGTTTTGGATTAACAAACCCCACTGATCCGCATCTCTCGATAGATGATAAAATTCCATGGCGACATTCTCTCTTTCAATACATCCCAAAGTGAGAAATATTTTCTCTAGGGAACATATCTGCTACTCAGCTATGAATTGGTTTGTAGTTCCATTGAATTATGTTCGTTGTTGTCGCATAAAGGTATCTAACATACTCCTCCATGTGGTGGATCTAGATGCTCCATACGGGTAAGGTTATTATTCATAAACTGAGTAAGTTGTCCAAGTATAGTTATATGATGCTTAGCACCCATCATAGCCCCAGAGCCAACATCATTATCTTTCATTAGAAGGAAATACCTACAGGGGCATGTACATTCATGTGGTTACCATTACATCCACTAGGTTCCATTTCCAGTTAATGTAATTCACTAGATTAGATTATGAAACATTATTCATATTTCTAACTTAATAAAATACTTTTCACAAATTGAAATCCTAGGCATGACTAATACCGTAATCATAAAAATGGTTTCTTTGAGAAAATTATTACATTTATCTCCTTTATAATAGACTGTAAAGAAAATGTTAATTATACAAAGAATATAATATAGGAGTGTTGTAACCAAGAGTGAAACAAGGCCCATTTTCATGCACCTGTTGTCATTTGATTCTAGCTCAAATCGGTGTTTTCGGGTTTTACCCCTAGATACATCTATTCCAGAGCTACCTCTATCTACTTGTATCCAAACAGGGACGTATTGGTTGAAATATCCACATAATCTATTATTTACCAAAATACCCAGAATTTATTGTATGTTTATCCTCAAAGACTATCATAGAGACTCTTCCCTAATATACAATTTCTAAATCTAGTTTCCATGTTTTCTACTAAACATCCTTTGATACCAACTATAAGGACCTAAACCCAGTTGCCAAAAGCCGAGGCCTTATTGGAATACATACAAGGATTAAGCATCCCGAAGGACCGAGGAGATTATTATTATTGGAAAAAATTCACTTAATAAGTTTATCATTACATTATAAAGGAAAAACAATAGTAAATTGTTCCACTGGAAACATCCATGACTCCTAGATTATGCTTGCAAGTCATTCATAATTTACATCATCATGTCGTAAGAAAATGAAACATAAGAAAGTGGGGATTTGAAACCCTCAGTAAGAGTACGCAATATAGCAGAAGATAATATAATCATTAGACATGGTGAATAATTGAAAACACATGCCTTTAAAAATAAATTTTGAACATAAAATGGCAGGAATATGAGCTGAGTAAATATTGACATAATATACCATAATTATGGGTATTATACATGTCAAATAAACACATGAAAATTAAATTACTAGCTTCATAAAGAGGGAAGTGCATATACCAGACATTCTGAAACATTTTTTTAAGGCCTCGGCCAACATGTCTAATGATTAAGGCCTCAGCCAAAGTCTATATCACATTGGGAAAGGCCTCGACTAATTCCACGACTATTTGTCTCATGAGACCTACCGTTGCATAAAGGGTATATTTTGGTCCCCAATAGTCACATAATAAGTCCAATTAATTCCTCATGTGAGCGGGTAAAACAGAAACAATATATACATTCATATTGAAACTATCATATGAATTCTAGATATCTTTCCCCAATCATTAATTAGAAAACACTAACCATTCCGAGTAATATGGTGAATGGTTTTAGGATATAACATCATCAATAGAGTTAGTCATAATAACTAAATAAAATATGGTATATTACTTCATAAATTATTAAACCCAATAAAACATAATAATCAATAAGAGTGTTGAATCAATCACAAATACTCTTATAAAATCATTAAACAATCTTGAGATAAATTCTCCTCTAATTTGAAAAGAAGAGTTCTTTGGGAAAAATCATTATATAAAACCATAATTGAAGTAATATAGTATTTTAATAATAAAATGAGTGTTCCTAGAAGGATAATGGTTTCCAAAAATAGATTATAGGGTTCCCTTGAAAATAGATATGAATTTGAGAAATTTCCTTTAATTGGGCTTGTATTTTGGAAACAATTTTGAAAGATTTGTTTGAAACATGTAACAATCCATAAAATAGGGAAGGATTCTGGTTGGTGTACATATATAGAATACTCACACAAAATTTATTAGGTGTTCATAAAAATATATAATAATTTCATTTATGTAATTAGAAAATGAATTTAACCCGAATGAACAAGGAAATTCGGATGAAAAATCCGTACCATAACACTATATGTGTTCCGCTCTTGAACATAAAATAATAGAATATAAAGATATAAATATTAATAACTTATTTAGGAAAATATTGGACATGTATTTAGTTTATCATTATTCTGGTTAGTACATTTATTTCCTTATTGATAAGTTATTTTTATTGAATTTTTTTCGTTCTAAAATGTTCATTTTATTTATTTTCATATTCGGTTCACTTGTTTTTAAGTATGTGGAATGGTTGAACATCACCAGAATGGAAATTATATATTATTTATGAACATAAAAATGTGTTATTGGTCATTTATATAACTTGGTTTCATGGGATTAGGATGAATTATTATATATATCTTTAATTCTAATTGTTTTGGTAAATTTCTGGGTTTTGATTACAAAGAACTCATTTCTATTTATATCTTAATTCCATTTGTAAAAAGGGATTACAGAATATTACATAGGTTATATTAGACATATAAAAATCTGGTTCAACTATAACATGAATGCTTTCCTGACCAGAATTGTGAATGATAATATAAATCAAAATCCCATCATCCTTGAATGTGGAAAATTGACACAACTCATATGGTGTTCTTGGTACAAGTATAATAGAATGTAAAAGGGAGAGATGATGATAAATTATTCCACTATCATGAAAACATTCCAATATATATAAGTTATTGGTTTCATCACAAAATTTGGATAAGGAGTAATGATAGAAAAAGAAAACAAATGGACTTGAAATGAATGACAAAGAATTGAAAAGAGGAATTTACCTCTTGAACCAAACATTCTTAAGAGCCTCTTTAAGGGAGAGGTTTTGGTCTTTTTATGAGACTAAAGATTTCTGGACCTGGGAGAGGAGCATAGGAGGTTATTTGGATTGAATTTAGGGAAATCACTAGTCTTGAGAGGATTGAAGAGAAGTGGGAGTGAGAGGATGTTTTATAGTGGATGAGAGAGGGGATTGCTTAATATAAAATTCATTAATTAATTATATCTCCTCAATATAGGGAATAGTGAGTCTTCCAAGAAAAAAATATAAATTTTATCATATGATCCCGAAACAATTGGGCTTATATTAGTAGAAAATCATGCATGACTCTATAATTATCTTATTTAGCTTATTTTGTAAATTATGATAATTCACTATTCGTCAAAAATCCTAGTGTTTTAGAAAAATCCAAAAAATTCACCCCAACCATTTTTTGACGTGTAAAATCCAAAACTGAAGTCTATATTTCAAAAAAAAATTTCTAAATATGATTAATTTAATATTTAATTAAATTCGAAATTTATTCTAAAAATAATAGTTTGATAACATTTATTTTCTTATTCTAAAGCATTGGTATATCATACTTCCACTTGAATATTATTTATATACTATTATAGGTAAGGTTACCATTCATTACGGTATATAACTATTCATAAGGTTATGTTATTATTCATAATGGTAGGTTACTATTCACCATAAATTATGTTTTTCTTATTGGACTCCAAATAACTTACTAATCACAATCATGTATGTCAGATTTTCGAAATTCACATTACAGAAGTGATAAACATGTGTTTTATGGGACACATAGCACATAGTAGTTAATTATGTTGTGATTTAATTGATTTTGACATATTTATAAGAAAGAAATTTCCATTGAAAAATTCTGGTTTGTTACAACAAGTATAATAAGTATTTGGGAGGATGAAGTAAAACAGAATGGAATTTGGAGAAAATGATAGAATTTCATGAAACTCATGTTGTGAGAGACCATAACCTTAGGCATCAGAGAAGCCCAATGTTACACACATGAAATAATTTTAGGATCTAATAATTTTTCAATATATTGGCCTATAAACAATACTTAAATCCTTATTGTAGTGGTTTTGACATTATATGTAGACTTTATGGGAGTCTTGAGATCTCAACTCATGCAACTATTACATTCATAATAAATGCATCCTAAATAAAACTGAATAGAATCTTGTAGGAAAATTAATATGTGAATTCCCAGATATAATCACTTAAAGGAAACGAACTTAATTAAATATATTATCATTTAAATCCCTCAAATTAATAAAAAACATCACACATATACCAAAAATTTAGGCAACTTGGGGTTTCACTCTACACTAATATTGCATGAAACCCATACCATGGACATCCAATCGATTCCCTCCTTTCACAGAACACACATTCATGACTTTTGAGGTAATGTGGGGGCCGCATATTCCTTATCCAACATCATTTATAAAAAATCCACTCACAAACTAAGTATCATAGTATTTCACTCATGATCCCTTTACATTTAGCATGGTATGGGTAACATCAATAATTTTTAACACAGATTCCCCATTAGATCCTCAGGTTTTTCTACTTTCACAAAATAATAATCATTACAAATTGACATTAAAGTACATGGACTAGTCAAATCACATGGACATAAATTGTGCGACTCAAAATTTTATGTTCTTGATTTCTTCTCCAATATTTTTCATAAAACCCATACTTAAGGTTCAATATGAAAACCAAAATAACCATGTCATCCCATATCCCTTCCCAGAGAGGGTAAAACCATTTCATTTAGAAAATCCTATGTCTTATTGTGTTTACCCACTAGAAATAAAATTTTTTTTCCCTTATGTGATTTGTTTCATAGGATTAATCCACACAAGACATTAAAATATTACTATGTTTATGTGAAGAGAATTAGTATATCAAATTTATAATTATATGATGAGAATAATACACCATTTTTGGTGATCATAGGATGATGTATCCTCCCTAATTCATAATAAACACAACCTATCATAGTTAATGAGTCAACGTTACCCAATGTTGTGTTCTTAGGATTCACTATGTGATGGGGGTATGAGATCTTATTAATGATATTAGGATTAATTAGGTTATAACTATAGGATTCTTTTTCTGATGGTTATATGATGATCCATGTGACAAGCATGGGATGCCTTAGTTGATGAGCCTATGATACCGTAGGGGATGAGACTAAGATTTCCTTTTCATCATATATGAGGAGGATAACGTAGACATCATACCATGATCAAAGATAAAAAAACAATCATTTTCCATTATATAACACGAATTTGATTCTAGTACAACCTAACAAGTGGGAATAATAATAAAAATTACAAAATTTCAAATATGAATGACAAAATCATCTCCTCCAATGAAAGGTGTTTTCCTATCCATGGTAGAATGTGAAATATTTAGCTCCTTTCCATAAGATGATAACGTCATGAACAAGATTCATAGGCATGTCATTAATCTATGAGGGAGTCCTAGACTGGGCAACGAACTCCTCATTGGTATGATCGGTAATCCCATCCTGTTATTCTAATTAAGGTGTCATTGTCATCATCCTAATGATCACAACTCATCCAAATTTAGAATGTGGTCATGCAATAACCAAATCCTGACCAACTAAATCTCCTTCCAATAAAGAGGTCCTAATGTAAGGAATCAATATATATATATATATATATAATTTTATATGTTTATTTATGTATCTAATGTTTTTTTTATAAAAATGTAATATTTTATTTATCACCAAAATATAACGTTCAGAAAATTTTATGTTTGTTGGTAAAAAATCCCCCAAGGCATCATTGAATCATTTTTGAGATGATTGTGTTTATTGACAAAGTGGACATCAGAGTGGTGATTGTTGACAAAGCAAAACAATGACATACAAATTTTTTGACAAAGATGATTTCATGGTGTAATTTTGAGTTCAAGAGCTGAGGTCAAAAATCCATGTTTTATTCAAGAACGTCGATACAAGGAATGGATGATCTGGAGGCGGTACAAAAGAACATATACAAGGTGGCGCCGATTTCCAGTGTTTGCCAAATTTTTGGGCTTGGAAATCGACAAATAAAGAAAAGTGGTTTTTGGAAAATGGACTTTCACACCGTGTACATGAAGACATAGAAACTTTCATGCCATTTGTTTTTCAAGATCAGATCATAATGATATGGCAAAGGGATAAGGTTCGCATAAGTTTTAGTGAGGTCGCATAGGTGTCTTGCACGCCGTGAAAGATACTTTTGCGTCGATGCCTTGGAAGCTTTAGAACTTTCGCGCCTATGGTTCTTCAAGATCAGAAGATCAAAATTTGGAAAAGGAAAGAGGTTCACGCAAGTTTGGAAGTGGGTCGCGCAAATGACTTGGAGGGGCAGAGAGCTGCGCGCCGAGACATGCGCGCCGAAGGAAGAGTTGTGCGTCGTCGATAAGGGGGGACCAAATGCCTATAAATACTGGACCACCCCTCTTGCTTCTTAACCAGAGTTCAACACTTTGAAGATTCAGAGCTCCCTTCATGCAGGTGTGGTGGTCGTGCAGGTGGTGGTGTGTCGCCCAAGTGGGTCTTGCGTGCCAGATTTAAAGAAGGGCGATTGTTGGCAGTTGCGCGCCAATATTGGATTGGGTGTAAAAGGAAGTGAGTCGCGCAAGTTTAGAGTTGAGGAATATTGTGTCACGCAAGTGGTTGAGTAAGACTTTCACTCCCATTGTGACTTGTGCTCCGATACTTGCGCGCTGAGATTGACTTGCGCACTAAGTAAGGTTTATTTCCAGCAGTGATTTTCGGGCTACGTGGAAGCTGGAAGTTTTCCCGATACCTTCAGTGCAAAGAGATATTCATCTACGGATGAAAGTTTTACTTCAACGGAGCATCTACGTATATAGGAAGATGCATTCTTTCATGAAAATGAAGAGACCTACAAGTCTATAAACTGTGAGTGGATTCCTTCCAAGAGCAGTGAGAAATGGAAGAGAAAGAAGGTGATCCTCTCCACCAGCAGTGATCCAAAGAGAGAGAAACAGAGAGTGACCCTTGGGGAAGCAGTTAGCTGACCCTAAACATTGTAAAGGCAATGATCCTGGGCGTAGAAGTGATCTTGCCCGAACATTATAATCCAAAACTTGTGAAGTTTAGTGGAATTGGTACGACCGACATCTTCCCGGCGTATGCTCCTTGGACGTAGCCCATTGCAGTGAACAAAGAAAAAATTGTGTGTCATGTGCTTGCTTTACTTTCTATTTACATTGTTAAATAGGAAAGAGAGAGAAGAGTGTTTTTCTTAACATCGAAACAAGATCAGAATGGGCATTATTTTTAAAATTAGTCATACCCTGATTAACCCCCCCCCCTCTTTGGGTATTCAGCTTTGTGGACCTAACAATGATGCCTTTGTATAAATTAATTATATATTTCTTACATATGAGACAGTTTTATCAATAAATGTTTTTATTAAAAATGATTATTTTAATAAAAAATCAACACATGTTTTCATTTAAAAAAATAATAGCATCAAACGTCATTTTGTGTTACTCTTTCATATTTAACACTAAGTGATTATCTGTTCCTATGATTCCATCATTACTACTATCACCACTAATATCATAACAAATATATAGTTTTGTAATCTCACTTATAAAAATAGAACAAATAAAATATGATTTCTTTTAATTTGAACAAAAAAAATCTCCTTTTTGAATATTATTTGAATATTTACAACCCATTTTGAAGTGACCTGATCTAAATATACTTAAATATTACATTGCTTCCATGGTTTTAATAATACATCTCCAAAATATCCACACAATCCATGTACCTAAATATTTAGTGTATTCAATAATATCAACATAAGAACACTTATATTACATAATGTAAACATTTTTACATAAACTAAATCACCGCATATAATTTACACAAAACATAATTATATTCAAATCATGGGGAAGGGAAAAATATAATAAGGGTTGATCTTAGATTCTATGTATGTTAAAACATATCAAATCTCATAATGGTTTAATCACAACAATGTTGAAAATCTGGAATAAGAAAAAATATCTAACTTAAAGGAACATAAATAATAAGTGATAACCATAAGATATACATATAGTCACATAATCTCAAATTATGAAATATTTACCTGGATTGAGAAAATAAAACATGAATCATATAACAAGACCTATGGAACGTTGAAAAGAATATGATATAATAATAAATAGATGATTTCATATCATTGTAAACATGGCTACCAACCATCCTTCTCACACATAAAAATTTTAGTAGAGATAAACTTCATCACACTCACCCTATGTGAACCTATCTACTCAATAACCTTTTCACTAGTAAATTTTTTTGGAGAGAGAAGCACCATAACATGGACCATTTGTGAACCTAGATACTTGCCTACCAGTTCACATAACATTTCAATTTTATGTGATATAAGACCATATCCAATGAATTATAGGTTGATATAGGAACCATCCATCTTATAAGCTATATCATTGTGTTACACATGAAAAAAAACATCACATCAATAGAAAACCCAATGAATGAAAAATTGGTTTCATGACATTATAAATGGTGTCTAAAAAATATCCAAAATTAAAATAAAATGATATCAAAAGATATTCCTCAAAATGATATACATTATAATTCAAAGATAATATTAATGAATTATTATTTTAAATTTATAATACTGAATTAATAATTTTCTTTTTTATGAGAATAATGGTTAGAAGATAAAATATAAGTTCTTGGAAATGAAAGCCTTTTATATCAAATAAATTATATGTTTACCATAGCCCAAAACATATCAAGAGTCGAAAAAATTACTTTTAAAAAGTGGAAATGAGGAATAAAAAGGTCACAAGGGATAAAAAATAATATCTTTATAAATAATAAGGAAATTGTTTGGTGAAAGGTAAAATTTGGAGTTTTAAAATAATGATTCAATTGAAATTTTAGGAAATATTATATGCAATATCACAAGTTATAAATGAAAACATCTGGGAAGATGTCATGGATATAAAACATAATTACCTAAAATATAAATAGTTTTTGTAACAGAATTACATCATAGGTACTATTAGAACTATATATTAATGTTAAAGCTAAATAAATATTATTATAACTCAATGATAGCTAATTGAGTTCTCAAAAGCCTTACAGATTTAATATTTTTTGAATAAAAATTCATTAGAAGATTTAAAATAATACAAATATATAAGTATAATGAATTAAATCATATATTATTCCAAAATACATTATTTGGATGTATATACACCATAAGGATATAAAAATTATGGATAACATTAAAACATTTATCATTGAAGAGAAATTATGAAGAAAAACCTTAACATGTTCCAGATTAATCCAGTGTGCATGCTAAAATTTTGAAATAATAAATGTCATATTAATATATACCTTATTATAAATCATATTCATATATATTAAATTTAATAAGAAGAATTTATTATGATACGATGTTTATTTACTATGTTTTTTTATTATGATTTCATGAAAATTGTATCAGTGTCAGCTTATTTTTGGTAATTTTAATTATCTATGAGGATATTTTAATAATAATTTAAATACACAGTATAAAAATTCCAAAAACAAATTTCATTAATTTATAATAATATTTTTACATATATTTCTATGGTTATCGATGAAATATTCTAATATAATTTATTCATGTATGTTGTTAGAGGAACCCAAACATGAACATATTGTAACTCGATTGGTGAATATGGTTACAGTAGTTAATAGTATCATAGAAAAAAAACAATAATGATATAATTTATATATTTAGGATAGTGAATAGTATTTAAAGTGGTTTTTAATAACAAAATAAAAAAATGAAAAATAAAAAATGTTACTTCATTGAGGTGGTAGTCCGCATGAAACACGATTAAAGTTATTTTGTTTTTATAAGTGGATGGTAAAGTGTAAATAATTATTGATAATTAACATAATGAAATTTTATTATACTAATGTTTAAAAAAATCAATAGAGTAGAGTAAAATAAAATACTAATATAATGTAATACACACATCAGAAACATCAGTTTTCTCTTGAAAAAATCTTTACCTTAAGAATCCCAAATTTGATGAAAAGATTACGGAGGTGGGAGAAGATTCTAGGGGGGAAAATTGTAATATATTCATGGAGAAATTAAAAGTTAATTTTTTACATGAATTGGTGTATGTGTTGGATTTTTATAAGCGATGATAATGGTAATTTTGAATACAACCAAAACATTGTAACAATTTAATGTTACTATTCAAGGTTAAATTGACACAAAATGGAATAAAGTTGATGGTAAACTGGGTTTCATTAGAAAATAACCTCATGTAATCATTTTAAAACATGTTTTAACATGTTTTATACCCTAGTAAAAAACATTCTACCATTTTTACATTTTACTGGTGTAACTATTTCTAAACATAGAAATTAATTTTAATAACCAAAATAAAAATTGATATCAGTGACTAATTTGAACATTATGATTTTAAATTAGTATATAATTTTATCATATCAAGTTACGAAATGTGTGAAATGTTAATTTTATAATAAACACACTTAATCTTGTAAAAATGTTTTTTCGTAAAATTAATTTTTTTGGATTTAAATGTCTATATATGAAACAATTATCATTATTAATTATTTAAATGAAATAAATTAATTAATTATAAATTAAATAAATGTTAAGATAATTTTAAGGAAATAAATAACCAAATATCACCAAAAAATGATTAATGAAAAAGTACTAAAAATATAATTCATTAAACAATCATTTTAATTTAGTACTGAAAATTATTGATATAAGATTTTAAACATAAAGAATATATTTAATTGAATAATTATTCCCATAAAATAAATATTTTATTTCATAAAAGGTTTTTTAACATTATATGTTAAGCATACATAATGGAAAAATTAGATAAATCATCGTTTTCATAAAAAACAATTTTTTTCTAATAAAAATAACCTTTTTATAAGATTCTAAAAAATAATACTAAGTATGTTCTGTTATATTTAATTGAAAAAATAATTTTACAATAAAAAAATAAAAATCTAAAATTAAATAATTTTTTATTTTAATATAAACAGTAAAACAAACATAAAAATTCTCTTAAATATAACCTTTTCAAAAAAATCAAATATATCAATTATTTATTATCTAAATTTGATATTTTTTTAATTTATTATCATTTTATGGTTTTTTATAGATTTATTAATAAATTTCATCAAATAAAATTTAGTTCATTTATATTGGGTGTATCATATAATTCATGCAGTCAAATATATCAATAGTTTAAAAATTTCATAAATTTCGGGTCATTAAATCATAACCCCTTTAATAGAATTTCATCCCAGAAATTATATTCCAAAGAAGAAAACATGTGAAACCACTTTTTCCTCAATTAATCCTTAGGTTACCAAATAGATTAAACTAGCTTATCGTTCCACCACATAACCTTGATTATATTGGTGGTCTTGTTCCGTAGAACCTTGTCTCTTCGATCTATGATTTCCATGGGTTTCTATTAATAGAAGAAGTTCTATTCGAGTTGAAAATATTATGAGTTTAGTATAGATATTCTATATTGTATTTAATTACTTAGAAATGATATATATAAGAAATTATACACTTGGAATATGTGAGTAGGGATGTCTAAGAAAAATCTGTGACCCTGACATAGTCAGTTATCTCGAAGGGACCAATATATCTAGGGTTCATCTTCCTTTTTATCACAAATATTGTAACCCATTTAAACATAGATATTCATAGAAATACATTGTCAATAAATTTATACTATGTTTATATTTTATTGTTATAAAATATATTTGTTTTCATCTTTGTGATATATTCATATAAAACTGAATGTATGATACATTTTATATCATTATGTGGACAGTGTTACATCTTATCTTATTTCTTTCCCATATTTATCTCAACATGACAATGTCCTACATATCATCTCATATATATACTAGCATGATTCCATCTAAATTATATAATTTAAACTATTTTTTTTGCGAACAATAATAGGAGAAAGTTTTGGTCCCACTATCCTTGGAAATCCGTTGAACAAGATCTTAATATATCCTCTAGAGTCTGAATGGTTATCTTAGACCGACCACCTATCTAAGGGTGATAATGCATTCTAAAATTAATCTTATTCCCCAAAAAACATTGAGGAAATTCCAATATATCAATGAAAACCCTTTATCATTAGTGGATCTAATAGATATGGGTAGTATATTATTCCTAACTACCTCTTTAATGTATATTTTTTTAAAATGATCCATCGAGAAATAATCACTTATGGTAATAAAATGTGTTGACTTTGTAATGTGATTTACTACAAAATATATGGCATTGTGAATTTTATATCTCTTGGAAAGTCATATATTGAAATCCATGTGCATTTTTTCTATTTTCTATAATGTTATTGGTAATGGTTTTATCAACCCTTTCATATTTAGTAAATCTTCATTAACATTCTATCCTATCAAGAATCAAGATATAAACTCCATAATATCACTCTTCATGCTATCAGAAAATATATTTTTCTTTATATATCCTTACATCATTGTGTATCTTGGATTGATAGATAAGGATGATCTATATGTCTCATCTAAAATCTCTTTCTTTAGTTTTGATATAAATGTTTATCATATCCAATTTATATTCTACATACCACCTTATTTATTAATGTTAAACTCTAGAATATTCTATACCATATTTTTAGCTTCACATTGTCCTTCTAGGCTTTGACCCTTACATAAACATAGGGTTGAGAAAAATCTTGGGCGTTGTCTAATTTTCTACCATTAACTTATGAATTAAATATTAATAAATTATATATCCTTGCTTATTTTATTTTTTTCATCCTTGTTATGGATAATGTAGAATGTCCTTTTCAACTCAAAGCATTAGATAGATTCTTTTCATTTCGTGGTGGTAATGTATTGAGTAGTCATAATAAATTATTAACTATTTCCATCACATTATGAGAATGTTTAACTCAATTTTTCTTAATATACATTTCAAGATATTATGATTAGTATATATTTCACACTTCTCCCCATAAAGATAATACCACCAATCTTTTAGAGAAAATATCACCAATGTTAATTCCAAATATTTAGTGGGGTATATTTTCCATTGATTGTTTAAATATTGTGTGGTATAATAATTTAAGAATTCAATTGTCATAAGGATTCATCGCATTCCTTTTATTGACACATCATTGTAAATTACAAACATATTACCTCTATAGGGTAATACTAGTATCGTTACAGTGACCAACATTTCTTTAAGCTATTGGGATATTTCTACACATTACTATATCCAAAGGAAGTTGAATAAATTTTTTGATAACATAGAAAATGTATTTTATCTCTATGATAAAATCATCACAACGAATCTTTAACATGAATATTACCCCAGAAAATTGTGGATTACATTCATTATGCTTGGTCTGGGATATTGATCAATAATCTCAGTAATTGACAGATCTATAGATATTCCATATCTTATGGTTACATGACCAAATATTGAAAAATTTTAAATAAATAATTCAAATTTTATGTGTTTGGTATAAAATCTCTCCTTCCTCAAGGTCATTAATGTAGTCCTTAAGTGATCTCCATTTTCTTTCTTGATTTTGGAATATATGAGAATATCATTCATAAAGACTATCACAAATTGATAATCGTATTCTCTAAATCATCTATCCATAAGATAAATTATGATATAGGTGGAAATTGGTATGTTCAAAAGGAATCACAATACACTCAATGTGAAAATACATTTTTTTTGAACTTTTTCCTTTGTGATATAATACTTTTTTTACCCTCAGTTATTGATACAGAAATCAAGGGTTAAATGTTTAGAATAAATAGGATCCTCCAAGTTTATTGAACATATCACTAATATGGTGTAGAGGATGATTTATTATCATGATTTTTTTGAGCTTCTGATAATTGAATAAAATATTCATCGATTCGTCATTATTGTTTAGGAAGTGGAAGGTACACCCCATGGTGAATCACTAGGGAATAAAAAACCTTGTTAACATTCAATGGTAATTTATTCATTAATTCCACTAATTCTACAATATCAATTCTATAGGGAGACATTAAGATTATCAATGATCCGGATATGAGAACTATTCAGAACTCAGCATCACATTTTAAGGGAAGTCCATGATCATAGATGAAATTACTCATAAATAATAAGTATATTCATTCTTAACAAATCTATAAGTTTCAATCTTGGTTATCCATGTGTATTTTCCTACTTCCTTTTTATTAATAATTCTAGTGGAAATTATAAAAACATCCTTCATAATGGATCATTATTGAGAATATAAATTAACCAAAGAATATCCCTAAAGATTAACAAGCTAGGTGTGTAGTTAGTCCTATTTTTTGTACACCAAACAATGGTTGGGTCAATAAACAACAAACCCTCTTTAGGGTTATTTCCCCTACCTACAACTGTGTCAAATATTGAATCCAATTATTATTTTATAGAAAAATATTTATTTTCTAGGAAAACCACATAATCCATATTTAAATAAAATATCAAGATGTTATCATTAAATTATCCATTGGGTTTTTATAAACTTTTCGTATCCTAATATCTAAAAAAAGTGAACCATGCTCTGATACAAACTAATTTGAATCAGGATAATCATATATAATTATTATATTGATACTATGGTTTAATTAATACATCTCAAAAATAGTCTCACAATCCATGGTTCTAAAGGATTAGTGTTATAGAGGAGAATGTCATAAAGACAAATATTTTACATGTTATGACACTTTCATCATAAACTAAATCCCCTCTTGGACATTCCATGAGGCATAACCATCTTCAAATATCAAGTAATGGAAAAATATAATAATGGGTGAGCTCAAACACTCAGCAAGAGATAAAATATCAATGGTCATCATCGTTAGATCATAAGTATGTAGAAAAAAATGAAATAAGGAAAAATATTTTAATTAAAAGAACAAAAAATATTAAGTGATAACATTAATTATGAATGATATAAATATCATCTCTAATAATAACACATTTACTATGGCATTATAAAATGGAACATAACGAAAATAATATGATTCCAAGAACATAGAAAAGAAAGTGGCATAGTCATATACATAAGATGTCCAATTATTGTTAACATAGATACCTAACAACACTTTTGACCATAAATTTTTTATTACATCTAAATTCAATCACACTAATCCTTTTTTTAACCGAGTTACATGATGACCTATTCACATATAAAATTATTAGTATAGAAAAATTCCATCACAATCACAATTTATGAACCTCATTAATTTCAAACTTGTCCACATAAAATTCATCTCGTTTAAGGTATACTAAATTATACAATGTATTAGAGGGGGTTATAGGTACCACACATATAATAATACATATTATTTTTTTGTCACATAGAAAATATTTATATCAATCTCTAAAACGACATTGAAATAAAATTTTTTAATGACATTATCAAATGGTATCTCATAAAATAGCTTAAAATGTAAAATAAATTTATACAAAAACATTTTCACCAAAATTAAATAAATTATATGTTAACATCTAAGGTGAATCATGAAACACAATTCCATTATAAGTAAATATTTCAGCGATTAATAATAAATTTGATGACAAACTTTGAAAAATTATTTCATCAGAACACTTATAAATTGTATGTAAAACCGATTATAAAATAAATTACATAATACTTATCATAATGATTGAAATATATTTTCAAATAAATATTTTTTAAAATAAATATTCTTCAAATAATTATGTAATTTTATATTAAAATATTTTTTGAATATAAAATATAAGATCTTTAAATTAAACGACTTTTATATAAATTTTTTTCATGCTTATGTCAAACCCCGCATCATTTTTAGAGTTTATAACTCTTAATTATAAAAAGTATTAGTAATAAATATAAGGTTTAAAATAGGTAAAACTAAATAAATTTCCAAATAAATATGAAAATTTTCTTGAAATCCGAAAATTGGACATGGAAATTAATGTTTCATTACGAAAATATGGTAATTATTATTTTAAATGTCACACATTATAAATTAAATCATCATAGAAGAAGACATGGATATAAAACCTTATTCCTTAGAAAATAAAGATATTGTTAAAATCAAATTTCTCTATATTTATTATTTGAATTATATTTAAATGGTAATGTTCAATAAAGAGGAGTATAACTCAAAGAAATTTAATCGAGTTTCCAAAACATTTACATCTTTAGAAATATTTGAATAAAAATTAATTGAAAGATTAATAATCATATTGATACATAAATAAAATTTGTTAAATCATTTATTATGAAATTCAAACATCAATAGTATATACCACATATATAAAATAAATTGTTGCATAACAATAAAACATATATCAATGAATATAAATTAAGACAAAAAACCCTTACCTTGTTCCAGATCCATCCTGTGAACATGCTTCACATCATGAATAATAAAATTATTTTTATAATATAACTTCTTAAGAACCATAACATTATATATTTAATGTAATATGGGAAATTTATTTTTAATGAATTAATTATTTATTATATTTTTTTTTCTTATGTTTATATGGAAATTGAATTAGTGTCATCATATTTTTGGTAATTTTATCAATCATGGAATATATTTTAATTATATATTAAATAAATAATATAATCATTAATGAATAAAAAACCAATATTTAAATTTTTATTAGAATAAAATTGTATTTTTATTTATGTTTCCTCATCCATCCCTGATAAATTTTAATAAAATTTATTAATATTAGTTGTTCAACCATCCCAAACAAAAAAAACACTATATCTTTGTGGGTGAGTATGGTTAAGGAAGTTCATAATAAAATCATAAAATAATAATTATAATATATATATATATAAATTTATGTTTTTGAATCCAAATTGTTTTTCCAAAATAAAGAAAAATAAGATGAAAAACCAAAAACATTACTCCATTGAGGTGTTAGTCTATAAAATTCATGATTAATACTCTTTAGTTATTAAAAGTGTATTTAATGAATAAAATAATAGTTGTTATGGAATCTCACCTTTTTTCATATTTTTTCATTACATTTTACAAACAGATGATCTTTAAAGTCAAGTGTCTTGGAAATCAAGAACATAAATCATGGAAACAAAATAAAACATTATTCTAATAAAATAATAAGGCTTCTTTATAAGTTCATTCTATATAAAAATTCTGCATATCATAACCTGGACACATACATCAATGGAAAGGGTGAGCAGAAGGCCTAGTAAGGAAAACAAGATAATTTTTTTCCTTGTGATATCAATAAGAACTTGATTAAAAGCACAAGACGTGAGAAATGAAAGTAGAGGCATATCATGATAAAATTAACATGAATAAAAACATTAATATGTGGCTAAAACATTTCATTTAGACATTCATGAAAATATCACCAAGGTTCATTCCCAAGGTGTCATAAAAATTACCAAGGTTATTCTCCAAGTTATCGTGAAACTTTTCATCTCTAGAGATTAATTATTTACCCAATACATTAGATCTCTATCAGGGAACACCCTTACTATGTATTTTATATCATGTGAGACACATATATCATAATCAAATATTTTATAAATAACCAAAATAGAATCAATGAAATGGGTTTCAGGTCAAAATTAGGACGTTTAAAAATTACTGAAAAATAAGATCATTATGTCATTTTTATCCCATGGAAAGGGAGTGAGGGTTATATGTATGTCAATTCCAGAATCAAATAGATAATTTTTTTTATTTATGAAGACCCCATGAAATTAAAATAGATTTGGGTATCCACATATATAATACAGAAGAATTTCTTGAGAAAAAATTAGACATTTTGAGAGGAAAATTCTGATGCATAACCGCTACATAACATCGTTTTAGAAAACATTAAAATAAAGGAGAAAAGGGTAAACCACTGAAACATAATTCATAGAATATTTTGGGTACATAATAATATCATGTTATTGATATTTTAATGACATACCTCATGAAAAGAAAACATGAAAGGAAAAAAGAAGGTGCTATTTCTTTTACGAAACAACTCACAGCCTAACAACGTCACTTAAAATTCATAAAATAACTTTATGAGAGAGGAAAGGATATATCATCACATGGAAATGAAATTTTCAGTAAATATAATACATAAGAACATACCCCCACATAATAATATCAAAATTATAATATATAACATAAAAAATCATGACAAAAAAGGGGAGGGTGAAAGGTTCTCTCAATGTGAAGAGTATCTTCGAAATCTCGATGGTTGGGACCTTGGGGGGCTTGAGGGAACCTTGGGAGGACTCCATGGGTGGTAGAAAAACCAGAGCTTAGTTTAGGATTATTATTGAATGAAAATAATGAGGGAATGGCATTGTATTTTTAGGAAACATGAGGGAATAATTAATTATTTTTCAAGGGACACCTCATCGGTGGTATTTGCAAAACCCTGGGCCAGCCATAGTATTTTTCCACGGTATTGGAAACTAGGGAAAAACCATAGCATATCATAATATTCACAAGTATACAATATTTATTACATCATGATTACATTAATAATGATGTTATTAAACACCCAAAACTCAAAACTGTATTTTTACTATTCCCTGAAAATTCAGCTATTTCAGAAAATTACCAATAATTTACCCTTATGTAATATCGATGATCTGAATTAAAAAATGAACTTCATTTTATGAAAATAATTTTTTAAATATTTTTAATTTAATTTTTCTCTAAAATAATTATTTATTCAAAAATTACAACACTAAAACTATAACATATTTTTTAACACCATAAAAAAGTTATCAAGGACCCATAAAATTATCGTATAACCATAAGACATAAAAGTAAAAATTTATTATTAAATTTTTTGAAAATAAATTTTCATTTTAATTTATTAAATTAATTATAAAATTTTATATAAAATTTTTATTACCTACAAAAATAATAAAACTTATACTATGATCGATTTTTCACATTTAAGATGTCTATATTGTATTTATACATTCATGGGTGATGTTTCTATTTTTTTGGACAATTTACTCTTTATTACTATTCAATACTATTCATAAGGGTATGTTACTATACATAATTTACTATTCATAAAAAAAGGTGATCTTACTAGACTCTAAATTTTATACTTATCATAAATATAAAAGACCATTTTTTTAAAATAATTTCACATTATTAATTATTTAATGATTACATGAATATTTTAAAACACCCATTTACCAAAATTCATCAATAATATGGAACTTCATCCTACATTTATCCGAAAAATTGAAAATAATTTTTTTTACCATAATAAGAAATAACAATTTTATTTATACCGAGGGATTATAAAATGTATCTAAGGCCTCATTACTAGAACCTTATGACACCTGCATAAGACCTAAGTGTATGATGTGCTTTGGTGATAGAATCTCGGGGCATCTCTGACAACATTGTAAGAGTGGTGATTTCTATCAGCTTGAACTTCTCCCATAGGATATTCTGTTCAAGCATCACATGTTAAAGCTCAGCTTTGTCTTGGTCCAGAGCAATGCCCAGAGATGCTACCTCCTTCCCAAGCTCTGAATGATGGTATTCGTACGGCCAGAGCCTACTGGATGAGGTCATCAACTCTTCTTTCTATATTAATTAACCAAAATCACTTGTATTTATGAACAATAATTTTAACGTAATGAGTTTAGTTTCTAATGGTCATATTGACCAACGGTCATATTGACCAATGGTCATATTGACCAATGGTCATATAATAGTCAAAACCCAATGGTCTCATTTATTTATACTTACATCATTAATTAATGGATATATTTTTGTTGAGTATAAAATGAAATAACACAGAAACTAAGAATAAAATATTATTCAAAAGTTTGGGTGGTTACATTCTTCCCCCCTTAAGAAAATTTGTCCTAAAAAATTTAACTCATACCCTTAGAAGAGAAAAGTTGTGGGTACTTCTGCGTCATAGACTCCTCTAGTTACCACATGGATTCATCATATTTGTGGTTCCTCCATAACACCTTAACAATGTGGGTAGTTTTGTTGCATCGAACCTTGTCTCTACGATCAATGATCTCCACCTTCTATTCCTCAAATGAGATGTCATGTTACAGTTTTACCACCTCTGGATTTAGTACATGTGAAGAGTCAGGTATGTACAGCCTCAAGAGAGATACATGGAAGACATCATGAACTTGTGCTAGATTTGGGGGAGGTGCTGGACCATAGGCCACTACTCCTATGAGATCAAGTATTTCATAGGGGCCAATGTTCCTAGGGATGATATTACATTTATTCCCAAACCTCATGAATCTCTTACAAGGTGAAATTCATGGAAAGACATTTTCACCGACATCAATCTCCAAGTCCCTTCAACAGTTGTTGGCATAGCTATTTTCCGACTCTTTGAAGACTTAATTTGTTGATGGATGGCATGGACATTTTCTGTCATCTCTTGCACAAGATTAGGAACAAGAATCTTTCTATCACCAGCTTCAGGCCAACAATTAAGAGTTCTACATCCCTTACCATATAGATCTTCATAAGGTTCCATTTTATTGGATGATTGGAATCTATTGTAAGAGAACTTAACTAAAGGAAGACGTTTATCAGGTCCACCCTTAAATTCATTTGATCTTGTTCTCAGCATATCCTTCATTGTTTTAATAGTCCATTCATATTGGCCATCATTTTTAGGGTGATAGGCCGTATTGAAATTCAATTCAGTGCTCATATCTTGTGACGACTTCTCTAGAATTTTGATGTGTTCCTTAGATCACGATTGGATATGATGAATGAGCAATATCATGAAACCTTACCACATCCTTCTTGTAAATCATGGAATTTTTATCAAGATATAAATCTTCCTGAATGGAGATAAAATGGGTAGTCATGTTGAGATGGTTCACTATATCCCATATCGCATTGTTTTCCTTGGATGTTCTCGGGAGACTATTGATAAAGTCCATAGTGATATTGTCCCACTTCCATGCTGTTATGGGTAGAGGTTTCAATACCCCTTCAGTAATTTTTCACTCTAACTTTACTTCCTAGAATACCATGTACCATGAAGTGTATTCATAAATCTCCCTTTCCATATTATCCCACCAATAATTATCTTGAAGGTCCATATACAGTTTTGTGCTTCTAGGACATATAGAGAATGTAGAACTAGGTCCTTCATCAATTATCTCCTTCTTTATTTCCAGAATAGATGGAACATATAGTCTTCTACAAAATTTCAGTACACCGTCTTGATCAATATTGGATTCTAGAAACTTCCCATCCTTCACAGCCTCAAACTTCTTCTATAACAAAAGGTCTTATTTCTGTGTTTTCTTGATCTTTTCTAGTAATGAATGTTGAAAAATTATTTGGGTTAGGGTTGATGATGTCCCATCCCATATAATTCTCATGTCTAACATCAATAGGTCATTAATCAAAGGATCTCTTTGTATCCTCTTCATGGAATGAAAAACTGGGTCTTTCTGGCTTAATGAATAAGCTACTTTTTTTTCTCTTCTGGGATGACAATGAATTGAACAATCATAGTCGTTGAGAAGTTCCAACCATCTCCTCTGCCTCATGGTCAATTCCTTTTTTTCTGAAAATATACTTCAAACAGTGATGTTCAATGTATATATCAAATTTCCCCCCATAAAGATAGAGCCACCATATCTTTAGAGTAAAAACGACCGCAGCTAGTTCCAGATCATTCATAGGATAGGTCTGCTCATGAGTCTTCAACTTTTGATATGCATAACCAATGAATTTTTCATTTTGAATGAGGATGCCTCCAATCCCTTTCAGAGATGCATCACAAAAAATAACGAATCCATCTCCAATTGAGGGAAGAGTTAACAAGGATGTAGTAACCAATAACTCCTTCATCTCTTGGATACATTCATCACACTCCATTATCTAGATGAACTTGACCCCTTTTCGAGTTAACTTGGTCAATGAATTACATATTCAGGAAACTTTCTTCAAAAACCTCCTTTAATTTACCACTAAACCATGGAAACTATGAATCTCAATTATTTTTGTAGGTTGAGGCCACTCCTCTACCACATTTGTATTTGTAGGGTCAATTGTTATTCCTTCATTGTTAACAATGTGCCCCATAAAGAAACATGTGGAAACTAGAATTCAAATTTTCTGAATTTCCCAAAAATCCTTTCCATTCATAGAGTTTTCAAATTACCCCTTCTATGGTCCTCATTCTCCTCATGAATTTTAGAATATATCAAAATATCATCAATAAAAACTACCAAAATGTTATCAATGTAGTCCTTAAATACTGTTTTTATCAAATACATAAAAATATCAGGTTCATTAGTCATCTTGAAGGGCATAAGAACAAACTCATAATTCCCATATTTTTATTAGAAGGTGGTTTTTGGAACATCTACTTTCTTCACCCTCAATGGATGATAACATGATCTAAGATCAATCTTTGAGAAGAATTGAGCCCCACAATGTTGGTCAAATAAGTCATCAGTTATTGGAAGGGGTATTTTGACTTCACTGTGATGTCGTTCATCTCTCTATAATTAATGCATTACCTCATCGATCCATCATTCTTATTCATAAAGAGAACAAGTTCTCCCCATAGAGACACACTCGGTCGGCTAAAACACTTCTCCAAAAGGTCATGGTGTTGTTTTCTTTACTCCTCTAGCTACAAATTTTCCATCATCTATGGGGTTTTTGATATAGGATGGGATCCAGGTACGAGTTCAATGGAGAAATCTACCTCTCTTTCTTGGGGAGGTCTGAGAATCTCCTCAAGAAATAGGTCAATGTATTCATGGATAATGGGGACATTTTCTATCCTCAAACTCTAATTTACATTTTTTTCATCACCGATCAACTCCATAATGATGGATATAGGAGTTTCATCTAGAAAAATATCATGTTGAGATATCTCTCCTTGGGAATATAACTATAGGGTTTCCATTCAAGACTACTAAGATTTCCTTTCTTCTGCATTTGTTATTAGCATTATACTTTGAGAGCTAGTGTATCCTTAGTATAATTTCCAATTCCAAAATGGTAATGACTACTATATTTGTGATAATATATTGCTCAATAAAGTATATACTAGAGAATCTAAACACTAACGATGCTTGGATAATCCCACCATGAGTCTTGACTGATAACTCTACTTTTAGGAAATCAGGGGTTGATTCTAAATTCATTGAAAACATGGAAGAAATAAATGAATGCGTAGAACCAGAATCAAACAATGAATGTGCTAGATTTAAGAGAACAACCAGAGTTACTACCACCACATAATTTGGCTCTTCATGTTTGGCCGTAGTGATTGAAAAAGTAAGTCCTTGTTCCCTTGGCTGTTACTGAGGCTAATGGGGATTCCCCTCCACTGCCCTAGAATTTGGAAAGTGATTGGAAAAGTGCCGATGTTTTCCAAACTTATACCAAAGGAAATTTGATAGGGCCTAAACCATCTTCCCTTTTTTCATTTGATTTGGGGATCTATAGCTTCACCTCACTAGGAAAATTTCATGCAATGTGGCCATCTCTACCACACTTTTAGCACTTCCCACTCTGGAGTAGGGTGTTCCTCTAATTCTTCTTCACACTTTTATTACATGTGGGATGTTGTACTTTATTTCCTACTCTTCACTAATAAAAGCTCTTCCCTAAGAATGGCCCCATTGATCATTTCTTGTCATTGGATTTATGAGACCATTGTGTCTCACCAAACTCTAGTTCGGCATTAATATCACATTGCACGACCTCCTCATTGCTATCATAATCGTAGTTGGCTATATTCTATTTTATATGAGGTCTTAGTCCACTGAAGAATCTATCATCCTTACTATTTGGGTCCATGATAAAGATAGAAGTGTAAAGTGAATTACTTGTGAGTTTTATCTTGTAGCTTCCCACAAATTCATTCCACTTCTTCTTCAGATCGTGAAACACCTAATCCATTCTTGTTCTCATCGATCAAATGAAATACTTGTTAAAGTGTATCCCTCTGAAAACTTCCCACTCCATATCATCAAATTCCACTCTTAGCCTTGTGTTTTAATCAATTCCCTCCACTGATCAGCTTCTCCCTCTAAGCGATAAAGATCCATGGTAACCTTCTCTTATTCATAACAATAGAGGATATAAAATATCTTCTTGATAGCGGTTATCCACTATTCACCAATCAATGGTTCAGTATATCCATTGAAGGTTGGTGGTCGTTGACACATAAAGGATTCATCATTAAGTTGTTCCCTTCACAGTGAGATCAGACTCTCATCTTTATTCAAGTTATTTCCCATAACATGAGTCTATTGGTTTGTCATTCACATGAAAGTTTCCATTCAGGCTTCTATCGGAGGTTCGTCAGTGCATGGTCCATTCCAATGACCAATTGCATGGTTCCTCCAATTTCCCAGCCTTTTCTAAAATAATAATACCATAGTGAGAAACTTATTTTATTTAAAAATATTTTAACCATAAATGCTTTTCTGTCTTAAAAATTCTAGCTTTAAACAATTGGATTTATCTATAAATCCTTCATAATGATTCATAGAAAGCTTACGATTAACCAAAAATATCCCCCCGCGAGTTTTGTAACCTAGATTATAGAAAGGCCTTTTTTCATGTACCTGGATACTGCGGATAAAGCCTAAAACACTTTGTTAGAGGTTTCAATCTTAGGTACATATGTTCCCGAGCCGCCTCTATCTGCTCGTATCTAGACATGGATACATTTTCTTAATAAACCACATACTCAATACTCCCTAAAATAACAGGAAGATTTTTTATATTTAAACTATTATATAGGATTATTCCTACAGTTTTCATAGCCTAATTTCTATAAATGACTAAAAATTCTAGTGATACCAACTAAGGAATCGCGTGTTTTTATTTCATAAAATTTCATTACATTTTACAAAAAGAGGATTTTTAATGTCTAGTGTCTTGGAAATCAGGATAATAAAACATGAAAACAACATAAATCATTAATCTAAACCTCATTTAAGGCTTCATTAAATGTTCATCCTATGTACGAATCCTTCATCTAAAACTTGGAGACATACATCAAAGGAATGGGTGACCAGAAGGACCTGTAAGGAAATCAAGGGAATCAGTTTTCTTGTGATATCAATAAGGACATGATGAAAACCACATGTCATGAGAAACAGAAAAAGGGTAATATCATACTAAAAATAACATTAATCACAAATTGAGTTTTTTGCTAAGTCATTTCATTTATACATTCATTAACATATCAAAAAGGGCCATTCACAAGGTTTCATAAAATTTACCAAGGTTATTAACCAAGGTATCATGAGACTTGTCATGTCTAATGATTAAATCTATACCCAATACAATAGAGAGATATCAGGTTGAACCCTTAAAATGTATTTATTTTCATGTGATCCACATATATTATAATCAAAAATTTCATTAATATCACAAATAGAATCAAAGAAATGGGTTTCAAGTCAAAATCGTGATGTTTAAAAAGTACTTAAAAATTAGTTTATTATGTAATATATAACCCATGGAAAGGGAGTACTGGTAATATGTATGTAAATTAAAAATTATAATAGATAAATTTTATGTATTGGTTAATACCCCTAGAAATGAAAATAGATTTGGGTGTCCATGTAAATAATACAAGAGAATTTCTGGATAAAAATATGGAGATTTGGAGAAGAAGCTTATACAGTATAATGTTTAAATATCATCATTTTAGAAAACATTAAAAATAGATTGGACAGGGGTCAAACACTCAAAAATAATTCATAATACAATATGGGTACAAATTAAGATATTGTTATGGATATGTTAATGACATACCACTTGAAAAGGAAACATGACAGAAAAGAGAATATGCTATTTCTTTTACGAAACAATTCGAAATACAAACGACACCGCTTAAAAATTCAGAAAAAAAAATTGATGGGACAAGAATGGGTCTCTCATAATTTGGAAATGAAATGGATAGTAATGATAATATGTAAGAACATACCCCCACATAATAATATTGAAACTAGAAGATATAACATAAAGTAAATCATGACTAAGAGGAGGAGGGTGAAAGGTTCCATTACCTTGAAGAGTAACATCGAAAAATAAATGGTTAGGACTATAGGGGGATTGAGAGAACCTTAGGAGGACTCCTTGGTAGGTATAATGATGATATATTTGTTAAGGATGATTTGGGAATGAAAATAATGGGGGAATGGTTTGCTGTTTATAAGAAAAGTGAGGGAATATTTAATTAGTTTCCAAGGGACACCTCATCAGTGGTATTTGCAAAACCATGGGCTTTTCAATAGAATTTTCTCATGGTATTGGCTTCTTGGGACACCTAATAGTATATCATACTATTTAAAAGTCGACCAGATTTATTACATCACGATTTCAAAATCAATGATGTCATTAAACAACATAAAATCAAAACTGTATTTTTATTATTCATCGAAAATTCAACTGTTTCAAAAAAATCCCAAAAATTTACCCTAAAATAAATTATATGCTCTTAATTCAAAAATGAACTACATTTTATGAGAATAATTATTTTTAAATATTATTAATTTAATTTCTAAATAAAATCATTATTTATTCAAAATTAACAACTCTAAAACTATAACTTATTTTGTAACACCATGGAAAAGTATTCGAGGTCCCATAAAATTATCGCATCACCATAATACAATAAAGTAACAATTGATGATTAAATTTTATGAAAACATATTTACATTTTAAATTATTAAATTAATTATAAAATTGTAAATAAAACATTTGTTACCTACAAAAATAACAAAACTTATTCTATGATCATTTTTTCACATTTATGATATCTAAATTTTATTTATACATTCATGAGTGATGTTTCTATTTTTTGGTTAAATTACTATTCATTACTATTTATAATTGTATGTTACTATTCATAATTTATTATTCACTAAAAAACGTTGATCTTATTATACTCTAAATTTTATAATGATCACAACTGTAGTAGACCATTTTTTTAAATCAATTCACATTATTTATTATTTAATGTTTACATGAATATTTTAAAATACCCTTTTTCCAAAATTCTTCAATATTATTAAACTTTATCCACCATTTATCTAAACATTTGAAAACAATTTTTTTACCATAATATAAAATAACAATTTAATTTATACTAAGGGATTAAAAAAAGTATCTAAGGCCTCGTTACATAGCCCCTTATAAAACCTACATAGGAACTATGTGTAAGGTGTTTTATAGTGATTGAGCCTTGGGGTGGCTCTGAAAACATTGTCTGAGTGGTGGTTTCTATAAGAATGAACATCACACATAGATATTCTTTTCATGCTTCACATGTTGAAGCTCATCATGGTCTTGGTCGAGAGAAAATCCCAGAGATGCTACCTGCTTCCCAAGCTCTAACAGATGGGCTTTGTATAGCCCGAGTCTACTGGATGAGGCAATTGACTCTTCTTTCTGTACTATTTAACCATAATCACTTGTATTTATAAAAAATAGTGGTAATGTGAAGATTTTAGTTTCCAATTATCATATTGACCAATGGTCATATAATAGTCAAAACCCAACGGTCTCATTTAATTATACTCATTTCATTAATAAAAGGATATAGTATCATGTAGTATAAAATGAAATAACACATAAATTAGGAAACAAATAATATTCAAAAGTTCAGGTCGTTAAATTCTCCCCCCCATGAAATTTCAACCTTGAAATCTTAAATCATACCCTTGTAAGAGAAAAGGTGTGGGTACTTCTGCCTCATCGACTCATCTGGTTCCCACATGGCATCTTCACATTTTTTTTAGCCACAACACATTAACATGGTGGGTAGTCTTATTGTGTAGAACCTTCTCTCTACGATCCAAGATATCCAATGGGTGTTCCTCATAAGAGATTTCACGTTATAGTTGTACCACCTCTAGATTTAGTACATGTGTAGATTCAGGTATGTACTTCCTCAAGAGAGATACATGGAAGACATCATGAACTTGTTCTAGATTTGGGGAAGTGAAAGATTATAGGCCAAAACTCCTCTACAATCAAGGATTTCATAGGGGCCAATACATGTAGGGATAAGCTTCCAGTTCGTCCCAAACCCCATGACTCTCTTCCAAGGAGAAATTAGAAGAAAGACCTTATCACCATTATCAATCTCCAAGTCCCTTCGATGGTTTTCGGTATAGCCCTTTTTCTCACACTGTGCAGCCTTAATGTGTTGTTTGATGGCATGGAATTTTTATGTCATCTATTGCATAATATCCTGGGCAAGAAGATCTCCCTCACAAGCATTAGGCCAACAAGTAGGAGTTATACATTTCTTACCATATAGAGCTTTAGAAGGTGTCATTTTAATTCTCGAGTGGATGTTATTTTTATAAGAGAACTCAACTAAAGGGATATATTGATCCCATCCACCATTAAATTACATTGAGCATGTTCTAAGCCTATCCTTGAGTGTTTGAATTGTCTTTTTTGATTGGCCATCAGTTTGGGGGTGATAAGTCGTACTAAAATTTAATTAAGTGCTCAGAGCATGTAGAATACTTCTCAATAATTTTGATGTGAACCTTGTATCATGATTAGATATGATAGAAAGTGTAACTTGAAGCAGCCTTACCAATTCCTTTATGTAAATCATGGAATGTTGATCTAGAGAGAAATATTCCCAAATATATATATATGGGATGTCTTGGTGAGATCGTAAAAAATAACACTTAAAGCATTGTTTCCATTGTAAGTTCTCGGGAGACCAGTGACAAAGTCCATAGTGATATTGTCTCACTTCTATACTGGTATGAGTAGTGGCTGTAACACCACTTTTTGAAGTTGTCACTCTGTCGTTACTTGCTGACATACCAGGCACCAAGATGTGTAGTCAGCAATCTCCCTTTTCATATTATCCCTCCACTAATGATCTCAAAGGTCCCTATACATTTTTCTGCTTCCATGATGTACATAGAATGTAGAACTATGAGCTTTATCCATGAACTCTGTTGGTCGGAGTGTACCTTCAAGAGGGGGGTGAATTGACTTCCAGTGAAAATTTTCAATTAAAAAAAATTTATATTAAAATCCCAAAATTTTGAAAACAAGTTAAACTGTAGTGAATTTGTAAAACTGTAAAAGATCAATTAGGTTCTCGAATATTTATTAGGTCTCTTTCAATTTAGTAAAAAGATTATATTGGATTTTTAAACTAATATACTGATTTAAAATAGTTACAAACACTTGCTATATTAACTATCAAAGTATCTTTAAAATAGTTTTGTATTTCAAAGTTACAACAGCGGAATATAAATTAGATATTGTATACTTTAAAATAAAACTAAAATGCACAATAGATATAACCAAGAGGGTCAGTTTCAAGCCGAGACTTAGACCTCTTAAAAAATTTATATAAAAGTGATCCACACCCTGGATCGGTGTTAAAAACAGTACATGACTATCCAGGCCACGTAGGGACCTATACCATAGTTCTCCATGGGATACAAAAATAAAGACCAGGCCTCACAAGGACCTCTTCCACTTTTATCATGGGTACACAAAAGTAAGGAGTTTTGGTTTGAGGATTTTGATATCCTCCAGTTCAGCACAAGAGACAGTGTGTGTAAGATATACAGAGTACACACACTGCTTGAAAAAGTAAATAATGAATTAGTTAGAGAGAGTATATGAATGTTTATAAAGATATAGTGATTGGAAGTGTATCTTTGGACTCGTTGGATTCAGAAGAAATGATTCTGAGTCCTTCTCTAGTTTTGTGTGAAAAAATAGAGTCTCATGGTTCATCTTGTGTTCTTCAAGAGTGAGAACGGTCTCACGATTTTAGTTCCTCCGGTAGTGCCTGATTGAATGCATGTGAGTTTTTGAACGATCTTGCAATCACTTCTTCATGATTAGGAGTGTTCTTCTTTTCATTACAGAGCACTCATGCTTCTTGATTTGTCGCACGTACGTATGTTCTTATATATCTTTTCTACTGCAGCTCAATCTTCCTTATATTCTTCAAGATCTAGAAATTGGAATGATTTCCTTTCTATAGGTATGAGTTATAGTTTCCTTACATGCCAACAACTATCATTAAATAACATTAAATTCATTAAAAACATTAAATATGATTTTTAGATTTATTTACATAATATTGACAAAAAGGTTAAGAAACTATGTTACAGTGGTTGTGCAAACGATGTCTCCTTGAACCAGTGTCTCCTTCATGGTATGTGCTTCACGAGGTGTCCTTCACGGTGTCTCTATGTCAAGGTGTCTGAGTCATAGTGTCTGAGTCACGGTGTCTGAGTCAAGGTGTCTGACTCGCAGTGTGTCCTTCACGGTGTCTGGGTCACGGTGTCTGTGACTTAGAATCCATGGTGTCAGGCTTACTGTGTCTGTCTTACACTTCATGGTGTCTGTGTCTTGTACACAGTCTGTCTTACTATGTCAAACTACACAGTGTCTTGATACATAGACAAATAACAGTATTCAAACTTAAACAGCAATATGCATAACATGAATTAATCTTAACCATTATAAGGTAAGGTAACTTGAATCATAAATACATAGGCTTGATAAGATAAGTAATATTTGTGATCATGCATACAATTTGTAATATAGTAATGTGATCAATTGATACTAATATGATTTTTTATCATTAAAACATGATTAATACATGAGGAGTCCAACAATATCCCCCTTTTTTATGGTCACAAATCATGTATAGTTGAAGTATAAATTAAATTCAATGTTAGAGAAAATTACATGTAGAATAATAAAAAATAAAATACTAAGAGATAACTCTTCTCACTTTTTCTCCCCCTTTTGGGATTATCAAAAAGTAGATATAATGGAGTGAAACAATTCGTTTGTCATTATAAATGTTCAGAATACATCATACAATAAAAATACAAATACAAATACATCCCATCAAAAATTAAGAATCAATAGATGGCATCACGGATTGGATATCTCTTTTCCTTTATCTGCAGTAAGTGCTAGAGATGATGTAGAAGAAGTCATGGAAGTATTGGAAAAAGATGGTAAAGGTAGACCATCAAATATAGAGGGATCCAAAGTAGGAGCTATAGAAGATCTAGTCTGTGGTTGGTCAAGAATGACTAGCCGGATCTGAGATAGAGCTTGGCTGACTGACATTGCAGTTGAGGCTAGGGAAGGTAGACCAGGTCTAAGGGGTGTAGCAGCTGTAGCAACTATAGCAGTACTCTGCACATGAAGATACAGATTCAAATGATTGATGAAATCAGTAATGATTTCTCCACCATATTGCATTTATTTTTCAAAATCATCTTTATTCACCATGAATTTTTCCAACAATATGGTGAAATCTATAAGCTTCTGAACTTGAGCATTAAAAGCCTGAGTCACTGGAGAGATTTTTAAATTCTCCACAAGATACATAAAGTGATTAGTCATATCACTTTTAGAGAAAATCCATGTGAGATAAAAGTCTATCTTCGTGGTGATCTCCTGTTGAGCATCATTTTCAATATTATAATGAATTTGAACCAAGTCAAGTGCTTGATCAATGTTCATAACAACTTCAGATAAAGGAGAAAAATCAAAACAACTAAAGGAATTCTGAATTTCTTCCTCAATTATTGACCTTAGCAGAGAGTCGTCCAAAGAAGGAATAGAAGGATGAACAGATGGATGAGAAGCCTTTACGACTATAGTTAGATCTTTGATCTGTTTCAAGACCTTTTGCAGAAATCTAGTGTACTCATTTGTGAGCTTATTCAGATTCTCTACAAGCTCTCTCATGTGTTGCAGCAACTTTGTGTGTCTTTGTCCAATATTATCATCAAAATATAACATGTATGGATGAACATGAGATACAATATTTCTAGAAATGTTAGAAACATTTGGTTCAGGAGAAGTAGAAACAGGTGTAGGATCAGAATCAACTGAAGTAGGCTCTGATCTTGAAGATAGTTCTTTTTGAATGTAGGCTACCGTAGTTTTCAAAGCTGCAACATCATCACTAAGAAGTTTGTTTTCAACCCTTATCTCTTGTATTTCATGGATCATTCTTTGTTGAATATGAAGAATAAAATTTTCCATAATAATTTAGGCATCTTCCAGACATAGTTGAGTAACAGGACAGGGTTGAGAGGATATAATCTTCTCAACAATAGATAAGATAGTCTCTACAAAGACTTTCATATCTTCTTTACTTACAATGTATTGCTGATCAGGTAAGGATTCAGGTGAAGAAAGTGTTCCATGGGAAGGTTTAGGGTCTGGTTACAGTTCTGAGTCAGTTTTAGTTTTAGATTCTGACTCAGGTTGTGGTTGAGGTTGAGTGACTGATTTCAATTGAAACAACGAAGATAGATCCATTCCAGTTGCAGTCACTTGCTTTGATTCACTAACATCATAAAAACTAGGGAATTCATACCGAGTGAACACAGAGTATGACTCAGTGGAAGGAGGTGCATTACTAGGTTGAGATTCAGATTCCTCAGACTCAGCTGCACTAGGTTCAAGGTTTTGTGGTTCCTCACCC
Organism: Viscum album; assembly: GCA_963277665.1. Lineage (NCBI taxonomy): Eukaryota > Viridiplantae > Streptophyta > Magnoliopsida > Santalales > Viscaceae > Viscum > Viscum album. The sequence goes on along the minus strand of OY728120.1, from coordinate 18,972,560 downwards.
CCAACAGGTGCTTCCATTTTAGGAACTAGAGTCTCAACAGCTTAGTTAAGATCCACTGGATCAACTTTATTCTCCATAGCCATTTCTTGCCTTTCCAATTGAAAGCAAATTTCCATCCTCTCTTCATCAGAGGGTATGTCCTCTGGAATCGACTGTTCCATAGGCTGTGCTTATAGACTTGCTTCTTTTTCAATAGGGAGTTCATCTAGACTAGCTTCTAGCATTACATGGAGGTTTTCGGCACCACCATACTCTTCTATGGCTTGCTACTCTAAATCAGGGATAATAAAATATCTTTCAGCCTCAGGTTGGGTTTCTTGATTAACATGGGCAAGAGGTGCTTCTTATTCAAGCACAACAGAAGGACAAACATTCCTTTCTTTTTCAACAATAGCAGCTTCTCTTGAAACATCAGTAGGAATAACAGTCCTTTATTTCTCAACAGGAGCTGCTTCCTCTTGAAGTATTTCAGCCTCTTCTCTATGAGGTACTCAATCTACCTCTTCTTCTTCTTCTTCCTCTTCTTGATACTCAGCCATCTAATGTTTTTCAAAATTAGGTTCAATTATATTCTTTGGCCTTCTAATATAATCCATAGGATTATACTTCTTATACAGTTTATCATTATCCTCAACACACTGCTTTTTCCAAGGGTTCCAATTGATCTTCATCCTTATGATGGTAGGCTTGGATATACAGTATTCAAAATCCTCAAGAATTTATTCATTCAGTCTAACTACTTCATTGGAAACTAACATATTTTAGATCATCCTTGAGTAAAACAAGGAGGTGGATTTAGAAGTGACCTTAATCATTTCACACATATGGTGAATGAAATATTTGCACAGATTTATCTTAGGGATATTCTTCATCAGATGAATCATGAACACATCCTGATACTTCAACACAACAAAATCACCATTCCTTAGGCTAATCAAATTCTTATCAAATTTAAACAGGAGCATTGTCTCCCCATCCAGCTCTGCAGCTATGGCCCTTCGCTTGGTTCCATTTCCAGATAAGATTTCCAAGGCATTCTCCAGGTAAAATATGTCAGTTGTTGGAGGAGGGTCTCACTAGTAGTCATCAAAAATAAATTCATGATGAATCCTTAGGCATGCAGCCAATAGCCTTGAAGTGAAAGAACATTTCGGACAATTGATCAAGCTTGTTATGGTAATACTTTCTCCAGCATCAATGGAGAACTTTACATACTGATAAAACTGAGATACCAACCTTGGGTAAATAGGTCTATCTTTTCTAGAAAACCATTCGAGCCATCCATGTTCTCTGAGGAATTTTAGAACCAAAGACTTGCTAGATAGTAGCAACTCAAGACAAATCACTTTCTCAAGAACTACAGAACGGCTTATTAGGTTGGGATTTAGGGGACCATTTGGAGCTATCTTCGGTTCTCTCTTCTGTTTCTTCGAGCGGCACTTCTCAGATGAGGGTGAAGATGGATACTTCATCCTTGGAATCAACATAATGTTTAGGCAAGAAAGAAGGAGAGAAGGTTTGCATGGTAAAGAGGGTTCGAGAGAGTGAGAAGGAGAGTGTTTGGGTGAGGAATCGAGTGAAACCCTTAAGTTTTATCATTTGGGAATGTCAAACTTCATAAAAACAAAAATGTTGGAAAGTAAATAGAGGTGAGATAAAAATTACTGCGATACGGATTAAAATAAATACATAAATAATCTTATCGTGGAGACCGTGAGTAGGTGTTACGGCACGATGAAAAGCAGTCGTCATGGTGAGACAGTTGGTGGTCATCACAGTGAGATAGTGACTTTTCTATGCAGTCATGGTAAGAGAGTGAGTGAACTGTTCGGTCACAGTGAGACTGTGAATGAAAGAACATGAACACTAAGTGTTAACTGTGTGACCGTATGCATGAAACCGCAAAGTAAAATATATCAAAATATTAAACAGTAAGACTGGTAAGATATGTATTTATGATTAATCATACCATGATCATGTATGATGTAGTCTAATCTCTCAGAATTTAATGGTTTAGTGAATATATCAGCAAGTTGATATTCAGTACCAATGAATTCTGAAGTGATATCATCTTTTTGATAATGATCCCTCATAATATGATGTCTTACATCAATATGCTTTATCCTAGAATGTGAAACAGGATTCATTGTAATGTTAATAGTACTTGTGTTGTCACAATTTATTGGGACATGTCTGAATTGATATCCATAGTCTAGTAAATTATGTTTCATCCACAAATTTTTTTCACAAGAACTGCCAGAAAATATGTATTCAGCTTCTGCAGTAGATAATGCAACAGAATTTTGTTTCTTAATACACCATGATACTAGTGATTTTCTTAAAAGGTGACTTGTTTCAGAGGTGCTTTTTTCTATCTAACTAACATCCAGCAAAATCAGCATCAGAATAACTAACTAATTCAAAAGATTGTTCTTTTGGATAGAATAGTTCTAAATTGGTTGTATGCTTGAGGTATTTGAAAATTCACTTTACATAATTTAAATGTGATTCATTAGGGTTTTCTTAAAATGAGAAAACATACACACACTAAACATAATATCTGGAAGACGAGCTTTCAAGTAGAGTAGGCTTCCAATCATTCCTCTATAATGGTTTGATCAACATATTTTACATCTTCATCAAGATCCCACATACAAGTGGTACTCATGGGAGTGTCACTACTTTTAGTGTTATCCAATCCAAACATTTTATAATATCTCTAGTACATTTAGATTGAGTTAAAACAATCCCATCATTATTTTGAAAAATTTTAAATCCAAGAAAGAATTTTAGTTCACCCATTAATCTCATTTCAAAATTGTTTTGCATCATTTTAGAAAAATCATTACATAGTGAATTTTTTGAAGATCAAAAAATAATATCATCTACATAAATTTGAATTACTAAAAAATATTTACAAATTCATTTTATAAGGAGAGTGGGATCAGCTATTCCTTTTGTAAAACATTTGGAAATTAAAAAAGTACTTAATCTGTAATACCAAGCTCTTAGATCTTGCTTTAAACCAAATAATGATTTCGATAATTTGAAAATATGATTTGGAAAATGAGGGTTTGTAAATCCAGGTGGTAGTTCAAAAAAAAACATCATCAGCTATAAACCAATATAAGAATGAACATTTATCATCCATTTGATATAGTTTGAAATTTAGATGTGCAGCATAAGTAAGTAAGATTCTAATGGCTTCTAGTCTGGCTACTAGAGCAAAAGTCTCCTCATAGTCAATTCCTTCTTCATGACTATAGCCTTGTGCAACAAATATAGCCTTTTTTCTATCTATATTTCTAGATTCATCTACTTTATTTCTAAATACTCATTTTATGCCTATAGTGAATGTGTCCATAGGTCTTTCAACAAGTTTCTAAACATTATTTCTTTCAAAATGATTGAGTTCTTCTTGCATAGAAATTACCCAAAATCCATCATTAGTAGCATCATCAATGTTTTTAGGTTCGAGCACTGACAAGAAGGCTTGATGTTCAACCTGATTTCTAAGAGATGCTCTACTCTGTGTCTCCTATCTAGATTTCCTACAACAGCATCTAAAGGATGATTCATTAGAATCCAAGTTGATCTAGTAACGGTAGGACTAGAAATTTCAGGTTCTTCTCTAAGTTCAAGTTTAACAGAATTAGATTCTGTTAAATTTCCAGAACTGGTTATCTTTACAGCAAGTTCATTGAATTTATCAATAAGGTTCCGAACAGACAAATCTTCTTCAAGATTTTCAATAGAAGGCTTAGGTTCATGTGGATCAGTTTCATCAAATTTTATGTGAACAGATTCTTCCACACACTTGGTTCTCTTATTAAAGACTCTATAGGCTTTTCTAGTTAGAGAATATCCTAAAAATATTCCACCATCACTCTTAGAAGAAAACTTTTCCAGACTATCCTTGGTTTTATGAATAAAGACTTTTCAAATAAATACTCTAAAGTAGGTAGCATTAGGTTTCCTATTGTTCCACAACTCATAAGAGATATTTTTGAGAACAGGTCTGACTCATACTCTATAGATAATATAACAAGATGTATTTACAGAATCAGCCCAAAAGTAAATAGGCAAGTCATACTCATTAAGCATAGTTCTTGCAATTTTTTAAATGGTTCTATTCTTTCTTTCAACCACACCATTTTGTTATGTTGTCCTAGGGGCAGAAAAATTGTGACTATAGCCATTTTGTGAGAAATAATAGTCAAACTCATGATTATCAAACTCACAACCATGATCACTTCTTAGGGTCTTAATCTTATGTCCACAATGGTTTTCTACAGACGTGGAGTATTTAATAAAGTAAGAATAATCTTCACATTTGTGAGCTAAGAAGTATACAAAAGTATATCTAGAAAAGTAATTTACTAAAACATAGACATAATGCTTCCCGTTTATACTAGAAACTCTAGAAGTCCCAAACAAGTCCATGTGAACCAACTCAAGAGGTTTATAAGTTGACACTTATTTATTTGGTTTGAAAGAGATTTTGTTTTGCTTTCCCTTTTGACAGGGATTACAAACTTTTTCATTTGGAAACTCATGTTTGGGTAAGTCTCTAACTATGTTCTTCCTAGTCAGCTTTCTAAGTGAGTTTAAATTGCAATGTCCTAATCTCCTATGCCATAACCTAGAATCTTTATGAAAATCATTTAAACAAGTAATATTTTTCTTAGCTAATGAATTTAAATCAACAGCATAAAAATTTTCATTTCTAAAAGCAGAAAATATTAAAACATTCATAGAATTAAAAACATTACAGGAATCATTTTCAAATTTCACAATAATCTGTCATATCATAATTGAGATATACTTAACAAGTGATATTTTAACCCATCATCAAATATTACATTAGGAATTAAAACTGATTTAGTGTTACCAATTTGTCCTAGGCCAATGATCTTTCCATTAGAATTATCACCAAAGGTGACATGGACTCCATCAACCATTATTATGCTTTTGAAATATTAAAAGTCTCATGTCATGTGTCTTGAACACCCACAGTCCAAGTACCATATCTTCTTATGGGAACTCTTCAAGCATGTTTCCTACAAAACAGTTTTAAACAGAGAATGATTTTGGTACCCCGATCCTCTTGGGTCCAGAGAGGTTAGTAATCAATGATTTTAGTACCCAAATTTGTCTTATGGGTCTCATATATTTTACCGAATCAAAAGATTTTGAAAGATAAACTATATTTGATCTATAAGTATGTCAATAACTAGTTGAAGCATATGAATTTCCAAAACATGAACTAGAAGTATTCTGTCCAGATTCAGGAATAAATATAGTTTTAGTGAACTGTCTCTTTCTAGGCTTATAACCTATTAGAGTAGTGTACTTTGGTCCCACTTTCATTCCTAGAATTTGAGTTATAGTGTCTTTTCTATTTTTGAACTTTTCTAAGTTTTTTCTATGTTTCCCATTAGACATTTTCAGTTCATTATTTTCTTTTAACAGTTGATCATTCTTCTCTTTTTCAATAGTAAGTTAAAATTTGACATTTGAAGTAAGATCATGCTGTTTCTTTAATGATTTGTATTTATCCTTAAGTGCATTGGATGCCTCTTCTAGCATGTTACAGTATTATGATAGTTCAGCTTTAGTCATATCTTCAGAATCAGAATCACATTCATCATCAACTCCAAAATAATAGGAATTTAAAATAGAAGTATCTATGGTTACCTCTGATGTGTTTTTCATGAAACACATGTTAGATTTTTGAGATTTTTCATCCTGAGTAGAATCAGAATGAATTTAACTATCTTCTAAAGCACTCCAATATGATTTCATTTCTTTCTTGTAATTTATGTCCTTATAGTCATGTTTCTTCTTGAGCTTCAATTTTGGACAGTCTTCTTTAATGTGACATTTTCTCTTGCATTCATAGCAGATAACTTCATCACTTTTAACAAATTTCTTCCGGTCCTTTTTCCAATGACCTTTGTTGTCATACTTTCCTTTGTAGTTTGATTTTCTGAAGAATTTCTTCTTCCTATAGAATTTCTTAAACCTCCTAGCAGTCTGTGCCATTTCAGCATCACTGTCAGAGTTTGAATATTCACTCGTTGAACTTTCAATTTGTATTTGAACTTTTTCTTTGTCCTTACTCTTCATGGAAGATGTTTTAAAGGCTATTTACTTCCTTTTAGGTTCATCATCTTCCACCTTATTCACTTCGAGTTCTTCCTCATACATCATAAGCTTACCAATTAGCTCTTTAACAGGCAGAGCACCAATTCCACATGATTCACTTATCTAAATAGATGTGCCTCTCCATCTATCTGGAAAACATCACAGTATCCTCATAATTTTTTCCTTTGCTATAACAGCTATACCAAGTGAACTCATTGTATTAACTATCTCATTGAACCTGAGATACATATCAGGAATAGGTTCGTCAGTCTTCATTTGAAAATTGCCATATTTAATAGTATATGTATTCAATCTCATTTCTTTGACATTAGTTGTTCCCTCATGAGAAACACCTAACGTATGCCATATTTCATAAGTTGTTTTACAAGAATATATTCTATTAATTTCTTCATCTCCTAAATCACAGTACATGGCATTAATTGCTTTACAATTATTATTATAGGCTACTTTAGTAGGTTCATCCCAAGTTGTTCTTTCGGTTTCTGAAATTTTATATTGACACTCTATAGCATTCCAGATATCAAAACCCATACTTTTTAAATTTATTTTCATTTTAAGCTTCCATTGGGCATAATTAGTACAATTAATGAATGGTGGCATGTTGGTAGCAACACCTTCTAGTCTATTATCCATAGCTAGATTTTAGATAATAAATATTTAAAGAGATAAAATTTAGAACGAATAGAAATTTAAGATCTTTAAAGAAGAAACTATAATTACAGGTGAAAAATAGAGTATTTCGAAAATCCATTAACAAAAAACAATCCTTTGATACGAAATGTTGGTCAGAGCGGACACTCAAGAGGGAGGTGAATTGAGTTCCAGTTAAAAATTTATGTTAAAAATAATTTCTATTAAAATCCACCAATTTATAAAACAAGTTAAACTGTAGTGAATTTGTAAAACTATAACGGTTCAATTAGGTTCTGAATGATTGATTAGGTCTCAGTCAATTTAATCAAAAGATAAAATTGGATTTTGAAAGTAATCTACTGATTTACAATAGTTACAGAAACTTTCTATATTAACTATCAAAGTAACATTAAAATAGTTTTGTATTTCAAAGTAACAACAACAGAATAAAAATTAGATATTGTATACTTTAAACATAATCTATAATGCACAGTAGATATAACAAAGAGGTTCAGTCTCAAACCGAGACTTTGTCTTATTAAACAATTTATATAAAAGAGCTCCACACCCTGGATTGGGGTTAACAATAGTACACGACTGTCCAGGCAACGCAGGGACCTCTACCATAGTTCTTCATGGGAAACAAAAATAAAGACATGCCTCACAAGGACCTCTTCCACAGTTTTCATGGGTAAACAAAATTACGGTGTTTCGGTTTGTGGATTTTTATATCCTCCAGTTCATCACATGAGTCAGTGTGTGTGTAAGCTATATAGAGTACACACACTGCTCGAAAAAGTAAATAATCAATCACTTAAAGAGAGTATATGAATGTTTAGAAAGCTCTAGTGATTGGCAGTGCAGCTCTGGACTCGTTGGATTCTGCAGAAATTCTTCTGAGTCCTTCTCTGGTTTTGTGAGGAAAAACAGAGCGTCGTGGTTCAGATTGTGTTCTTCAGGAGTGAGAATGTTCTCTTGATTTCAGTTCCTTCAGTAGTGTCAGATTTCATGCATGTAATTTCTTGAAAGATCATGCAATCTCTTCTTCGTGCTCAGGATTGTTCATCTATTCAGTACAGAGCACTCATGTTTCTTGAGTTTTCGCACGTATGTATGTTATTATATATCTTTTCTACTACAGTTCAATCTTCCTTATATTCCTTGAGCTCAGGCAATAGGAATGATTCCCCTTCCATAGGTATGAGGTACTATTTCCTAACATGCCATAATCTATAATTAAATAACATTAAATGTATTAAAAACATCAAATATGACTATTAGAATTATTTAAATAATATTGACAAAAATGTTAAGAAATAGTGTCACATTGGTTGTGCAAACGGTGTCTCATTGAACCAGTGTCTCCTTCATGGTATCTGCTTCACGGTGTGTCCTTCACGGAGACTCCATGTCATGGTGTCTGAGTCACGGTGTCTGAGCCACAGCGTCTGAGTCATGGTGTCCGACTCACGATGTGTCCTTCACAGTGTCTGGGTCATGGTGTCTGAGACTTAGAATCCATGGTGTTAGGCTTACTGTGTCTGTCTTACACTTCATGGTGTCTGTGTCCTGTACACAGTCTGTCTGACTATGTCAAACTTCACAGTGTCTTGATACTTATAAAATTAACTGTATTCAAACGTAAACAGTAATATGCATAATATGAAATAAGCTTAACCATTATAAGGTAAGGGAACTTGAAACATAAATACAGAGGTTTGATAATATAAGTAATATTTGTGATCATTAATAAGATTTGTAAATAACAATGAGATTACTTGACAGTAATATGATTTGTGATCATTAAAACATGATTAATACATGGGGAGTCCAACAAACTACTTCATTATTTCAATAATAGAAGGAAAAAATAGTCTTGTATGAAATTTCAGTACACATTCTTGATCAATATTGATCTGAGGAAACTTCTCATCCTTCACAACCTCAAACATCTTCTATAACAAATGATCTTCTTTCTAAGCATTCTTGATCTTATCTAGTAGTGATGGTTCAGAAATCAATTTGTTAATGGTTGGTGATGTCCCATCACTTATAATTCCTATGTCCATCGTTACTAGCTCATTGATCAATGGATCTCTTGTTATCCTCATCATGGAAAGAAAAGTTGGGTCTTTCCTACTTAATGCATCAGTGACTGTGTTTGCTCTTCTGGGATGATAATGAATTAAACAATCATAGTATTTGAGAAGTTCCAACCATATCCTCTACCTCAGGTTCAACAACTATTGCGTAAAACTATAATTCAAACATTGATGGTTTGGGTATATATCACATTTATCCCCATAAAATATCTCCTCCATATCATTAGTGCAGAAATGACTGCATCTTTCTCTAGATCATGTATATGATAGTTCTGCTCATGAGTCTTCAACATTCTAGATGCAAAAGCTGAGACATCGTCATTTTTCAGGAGGATTCACCTAATCCCTTTTTGTGAGGTATCGCTAAAAAAAATTCATCTCAAATTGAGGGAAGTGTTAACGCTGGTGCAGTAACTAATCTCTTCTTCATCTCCTGGAACCCTTCCTCACACTACTATATCCTGATAAACTTGACCTCTTTTCAAGTTAACATGGTTAATGGAATTTAAAGTCATGAAATGTTCTTCACAAACACCGTATAATACACCATTGACCATGGAAAATAAGAATCATAGTTATTTTTGTATGTTGAGGCCACTCCTTTTCATTTTTTGTCTTTGCAGGGTCAATTGTGATTCCATAATTGGTTACAATGTGCACCATGAAAGAAACTTGTGGCAACCAGAATTCACAATTTCTAAACTTCTCAAAATTCCATTCCTTCCAAATAGTTTTTAAAATACCCCATAGATGATCCTTATGCTCCTCATGAATTTTGTAATATATCAAAATATCATCATTGAAAGCTAACACAATGTTATCGAGGTAGTCCTTAAAGACTCTATTAATCATATCCAAAAAACTAACAGGTGAATTAGTCAGTCTGAAGGGCATAACAACAAACTCATAATGACAATATCACGATGGGAAGATAGTTTTTGGAATATCTTTTTTCTTCACCTACAATTTATGATAACCAGATCGAAGATCAATCTTAGAGAAGAATTGAGCCCCATGATGTTGGTCAAAAAATTAATCAATTCTTGGAAGGGGTATTTTTTCGTCACTGTGATCCCGATCATCTCTCTATAATCAATGTAGAACCACATCGACCCATCCTTCTTCTTATTCATAAAGAGAACATGTGCTCCCTAAAGAGACATACTCAGTCAGATAAAACCCTTCTGAAAATGATATTGGAGTTGTTTCTTTAACTCCTTCAGCTATACATTTTCCATCCTATTCGAGTTTTTGATATCGGATTGGATCCACATACGTGTTTAGTGGAGAACTCTACCTATATTTCTGGGGGAGATCTGGGTAACTCCATAGGAAATATGTCAACGTATTCCTTGAAAATGGGGATATTTTATACCCTCAAAATCTCATTTACTTCTTCTTCTTTACTGATTAAATCCATAAATAATGATATAGGAGGTTCTTCTAGACAAATATCAGGTTGATATATCTCTCCATGGAAGATAGCTATAGGTTATTCATTTAAGACTACTCTGATTTCCTTACTTCTACATTTGATATTAGCATTATACATTGAGATCCAGTACATCCATAGTATAATGTTGAATAAAATCATGGGAATGACTACTATATTTGAGATAATATTTTGCTCACTAAAGTAAATACTAGAGTTTCAAAATGCTGATGATTCTATGAAAATGTCACCAGGGGTCCTGAAAGATAAATGTACTTTTTGAAAACCGGGGGCTGATTCTAAATTCATTGCAAACATGGAGGAAAAAAAGAATATGTAAAACTAGAATCAAACAATGTACTTTATATCAATTGAGAGATCCAAAAATGTAACTTCCACCACATCATTTGGATCATCAACTTCAGCTGTAGTGATTGAAAAAGTACAACCTTGTTCCCTTGGTCTTTGCTGAGGCTGATGGTGATTCCCCTACACTGCCCTCAGATTTGGACAATGATTGGAAGAGTGCCAATGTTTTCCACACATATATCATTGGACATCAGGTAGGTCCTTCACTATCTTACTTTTTTAGTTTGTGTTGGGGAGTTGTGGCTTCACCTCACTACGACAATTCTGCGCAATGTGGCCATCTCTACCACACTTGTAGAACTTCATGCCCTGAAGTATGCAGTTCCCCGATGCTTCGTCCCACATTTATTACACGTGGGAAGTTGTACTTGATTGCATCTTCTACCCTGATCGAAGCTCCTCCAAAATCTTGGCTCCATATATCTTTTCTTTTAATTGGATTTAAGGGACCATTGCATCTCATCAAACTCCAGTTCAACTTTTATCTCACTTCGACGATCTCCTCAAATCTATCATAGTCTCGGTTGGCTAGAATCTTCCAAAGATGAGGTCTCAGTCCACAGAATAATCTATCAACCTTACTATTTGGATCTATGAAAAAGCATGTTTTGTAACATGAAATCCTTGTGAATTTCATCTTGTAGCTTCCCATATATTCATTCTCCTTATGCTTCAGCTTGAGAAATTCCTTCTCCATTATTGTTCTCCTCGATCAAGGGAAATATTTATTAAATAATATCCCTCCAAACACTTACCACTAAATAGATTCAACATCCACTATTGGACTTGTGATTTTAATCAGTTCCCACCACTAATTAGTTTCTCCCTCTAAGTGATAAACATACAAGGTAACCTTATCTTGTTCAGAATATCATAGCACATAAAATATATTCTTAATATAGGTAATCCTCTCTTCAGCAATCAATGGGTCAATAGATCCACTGATGGTTGGTAGTCATTGACCCATAAATGAGTCAAAAATAGGTTTTTCCCTTCATGGTGAGATTGGTCTCTCATATGGATTAATTTTATTTCCCATAACTTGTGTCAGTTGGTTCATCATTCGCATGAAATATTCCATTTCGGCTCCCATCGGAGGGCCGTCAGCACATAGTCCATTGCGGTCACCAATTGCACAGTTACTCTTAATGCCTGCCAGTTTATAAAAGAATAAAACCTTAGTGTGAATCTTATTTGATTTACAAATATTTTAACAATAAAAGATTTTATTTATTTAAAATTCATGCTTTGAACAATTACATTTCTCTATAAATCCATCATAACGATTCATAAAAAGCTTATGATTAACCAAATATATCCCCCAGGAGGGATGTATCCAACAGTGAATCAATGAACATTGTCATGTTCCAGGATACCCCGAGTCTATCCTGACACTCATTGTCAGAGTTTTCACTCCTAGGTACATCAATGCCAGAGCCACCTCTAACTGCTCGTATCCAGAAAGGGATGTATTTTCTTGATAAATCACTTACTCAATACTCGCTAAAATAAGAATAAGTTTTACTATATTTAAACTATTCTATAGGATTCATCCTAATATTTTCATTTTCTAATTTCAATAAATAAATAATCTTTCCTCTAATACCAACTATGGAATCCCGCCTTTTTATTCTATAACTTTTGATTACAATTCACCAACAGAGGATCTTTAATGTCTAGTGTCTTGGAAATAAGTGCATAAACCTAGAAAAAATCATAAAACATTATTCTAGAAAACTTTTAAGGCTTCATCGTAAGTTCATCCTAATTAAAAATGCATTATATCATAACCTGGAGACATAAATAAAATGAAAGTGTGAGCATAAGGCCCAATAGGGAAATCATGGGAATCAGTTTACTTTTGATATAAAAAAACATGATGAAAACCACTAGACATGAGCAACAGAAAAAGGGGCATGTCATAATACAAATAACATGAATCACAACTTTAATATGTGGATACAACATTTAATTTAAACATTCATGAACATATCATCATGGTTTGTCCCCAAGGTGTCTTAAAAATTACCAAGGTTATTCACCAAGGTATCATGAAACGTGTCATCTCTAGAGATAAATTCATAACCTAATGCATTATAGCGCTGTCAGGGAACACCCTTAATATGCCTTTATATTCATGTGATCCACATATATTATAATAAATAATTTCATAAATAACACAAATATAATCAAAGAATTGGGTTTCATGTAATAAATTGTGACGTTTAAAAGTATATAAAAATAAGACCATTATGTCATTTATAACCCATGGAAAGGGAGTGAGGGTTATATGTTTGTAAATTCCATAATCAAATAGATAAATTTTATGTATTTATGAATAACCCCTAGAAATGAAAACTGATTTGGGTATCCACTTAAATAATACAATAGAATTTCTTGAGAAAAAGAGAGAGATTTTGAGACGAAAAGTCTGCAGCATAACAACTGCATAACAACATTTTAGAAAAAATAAAAAAGAGAGGGGAAATGATTCAAACAGTCATAAATAATTCATAATACAGTATGGGTACCTAATAAGATCTTGTAATTTATATTTTCAGTACATAACACCAGAAAAGGAAACATGGAAGAAAAGAGAATATGCTATTTCTTTTACAAAATAAATCGGCAGCCTAACGACATCGCTTAAAAATTCAGAAAATAAATTGATGAGAGTAGAAAAAGACTCTAATAATTTAGTGATTAACTATACATTAATAATAATATATAATAACATACCCCCCACATAATAATATGAAAACTAGAAGACATAACATAAAGTAAATCATGACTAAAAAGATGAGGGTGAAAGGTTCCCTTACATTAAAGAGTATCTACAGATGCTCGACGGTTGGGACCACGGGGGGCTTAAGGGAACCTTGGGAGGGAAATTTGTGAGTTTAAATGACCATATTTTAGTATAGGAGGATTTTGGAATGAGAATAATGAGGGAATGGCTTGGTATTTATAAGAAATGTGAGGGAATATTTAATTAATTTCCAAGCGACACCTCATCGGTGGTATTTGAAAAACCATGGGCTTGTCCATGGTATTTCCCCATGGTATGGGCCACACGGGACACCTAATAGCATATCTTACTATTCACAAGTATACCATACTGACTACATAATTATTACATCATCGATGATGTCATTAAAAACCCAAAACTGAAAACACTATTTTAAATATTCATTAAAAATTCAACTGTTTTAGAAAAATCCTAAAACATCCCCTAACATAATATTGATTCACTGAATTCAAAAATGAACTCCATTTTTTAAAAATATTTTATTAATTATGTTTAATTTAATTTTTAAATAAAATCATAATTTATTCATAAATAAAAACTCTAAAACAATAACTTATTTTGTGACACCATGAAAAAGTAATCAAGGTCCTGTACAATTATCTTATAACCATATGAAAATAATGTAACAATTTATTATTAAAGTTTATGAAAATAAATTTTCATTTTATATTTTTAAATTAGAAATAAATTATTTATTACATAAAAAAATAACAAAAATTATACTATGATCATTCATTCACTTTTAAGATATCTAAATTTTATTTATACATTCATGAGTGATGTTTCTATTTCTTTGGTCGATTAACTATTTAGTACTATTCATTACTATTCATAATAGTATGTTACTATTCATAACATAATTTTAACTAAACAAAAAGTTGATATTAATAGAATTTAAATTTATTACTATTCATATTTGTAGAAGACCATTTTTTTAAAATCATTTTACATTATTAATTATTTAATGTTTTCATGAATATTTTAAAATACCTTTTTTCCAAAATTCATCAATCATATGGAACTTTATCCTACATTTATCTGAAATTATGAAATCAAAAAATTTACCATAATATGTAATAATAATTTTATTTATACCAAGGGATTAAAAAAAGTATTTAAGGCCTCATTACATTGACCCATATAACACCTACATAGGACCAAAGTGTAAGGTGTGTTATGGTTATAAAATCTTTGGGTGGCTCAGACCACATTGCCCGAGTGGTGATTTCTATCAGCATGAAATTCTCCCTTTGGATATTCCATTCAAGATTCACATTTTGAATCTCATCTTGGGCTTGGTCTAGAGTAAATCCTAGAGATGATACCTCATTCCCATGCTCTGAAAGATGGGCTTCGTACGGCTCGAGTCTACTAGATGAGGCCATCGACTCTTCATTTGGTATTAATTAACCTAGATCACTTCTATTTATAAACCAAAAATTGAAATGTAATGAGTTCATTTTCCAACATTAATATTTATCAATGGTCATATAACATTCACAACCCAACAGTCTCATTTAATTATACTCACTTCATTAATTTAAGGATATAGTTTCGTGGAGTATAAAATGAAATAACACAAAAATTTGGAAACAAATATTATTCAAAATTATAGGTCATTATAGTTGTTAAATTAATATAATGAAATTTCATTATAATAATAATACTAATTTAATTATATTACTAATTTAAGGGATAATTATGAAGAGTTTATTAAAATAAAATACTAATGTAAAGTAATACTCATGTCTGAAACTTGTGTTATATCGTGGAAAATTCATTAGAACAGAAGTCCTTAAGAAACCAAAATGTGGCCAATATGTTTTTCGATATTTTAGAAGCATATTCTAGGAGAAAATTGGTTGTATTTTAAATATATATTCATATGGAAGGGGAGTCATATTGTGATATAATCATTTCATTTTTAAAAGTGGGGAGAAGGGTGGATTTGGAAGCTAGCCTAATATTTTTATTAATATAAAGCTATTATTAAATGGATAATTGAAAAAATAAAAAAAATGATATTATTGTTATTTTTGGAAGAAACTAACCTCAAAAAATATTTTGGAAACATTTTTGAAATGTTTTTTAATTTTCCTCTTATTAAAATATTTTTTTACCGTTTTTACCTTATACCGATGTAACAATTTTTACCTTTAGTAATTATTTTTAATGGAAAGATTTAAAATTGAACTTATAAAGTAATTTAAATAATATGATATCAAATTTGATTACTATTTTATCATATAATATTTCAAAATTTGTGAAAAGTTAATTTTAAAATAAACACATCTAATCTCAAAGAAATGGTTTTTAGAAAAATAATATTTTCATTTTATAAATTTATATACAAGATAAAATAGAATATTTAAATAATTTTAATGATTGGGATAGAATTAATATAAATAATATAAAAGCAATGATTCTTTAAATAAATAAAACAATTGAAACCCACCATGGATATACTTAAAAAATATAAAATACCTAAATTTGTTTTTTAGTAAACAATCCTTTTAATTTAGTTATTAAAATATTGAAAATATGATTTATAATCTCAAATAATTTGTTAAAAAGAATAAATTCTTTCCATAAATACATTTTTTGTTAATTAATAGATTTTTTATTCATTTATGTAATTATTACTTAATAATAATATAAAATAAATTATAATTTCTTATAAAAACTGTATTGGTCAACAAAAAATCAACCTTTTAAGAAGATGATCATAAATTAATTCACAGAACATTTTGATATGATAAATTAAAAAAATATATTAATACATTAAAAAATAACAAATAAATATTATAATATAGAATATAATTTAAAATATATGAATAAACACTTATAATGATATCCTTTTATCAATAACACATCACAATAATTGTTAATATTCCAAAGGAAATAGTTTTAAATTATTTACCATTTTATAGTTTGTTAAATATTTTTTTATATATTTTCTTCTAATACATTATGGTTAATTTATGAAGGTAGTTGCTTATAGTGTAGGCTATTAGACATATCATGAGTTTTATGATGTATATAATTTTATTTCATAACATATTTATTCATTGAATATGGGATTATATTTTTATTATATTTTTTTAAAGATGTGTGTGTTTTGTTTTATGAAAATGTTAATGTGTAGGTGTGAAACACCCCCATGTTATTTTTTTTGTTATATTATTACATAATTTAATTATGTTTTAAATTTTTTTGATTCTTTAGATGTTGAGAGTGTTTTTTTTGGGTTTTTGGCTAGTTACTCCCTTTGAAATGAGTCACACCTTGATAGATGGATCATGCCATGACTGGTGATTTGTATTACAAATTTTTATTTAAATTGGTTTGTTTTAATGAAGGGGGTTTGTTTTTTCATTGACAGTTATTCCTTTGTTTATTTTTGATTTAGGGAATGGAACTCTTAATGAAAAGAGAGGTCCTTCTATTGAAAAACCCTTACAGTGTGCTCATTTTCATGGGAAGAAACCACGATGAGGTTCCATGACATGAGGGTATTACCATGAGGTGGTTAAGTCTTGATAAGTTAAGGTCAAATTAGTATTCTACCATTGGAAGATAAAACAAAATTTTTCCATGAAGGAAGGTTTTTCCACAATTGGTAAGTCCCACTGTGATGTTACACATCACAGTGTTATGGTTATGGTTTTCCTATTCTACACTTATTAATTTTTAGGGGGGTTTTACCCTTCTTTCATTATCCTATCATTCATCTAACCATGTGACTTGATCATGGGAGCTCTCTATTCTTCCTCCTTTCTTATATGGAATCCCCTACTCAATTCCATATTGTTTTGTGTGATAAATACCTTTTCCCTTCTATTTCTCCTCTCTTCTCCTAGCTTCTTCCATTACCATCACGTTTCTTTTAAATGATGAACCCTAACACCCATGTGGTGAGGAATTTGTTTGGTTTCAACGTGGGTTTTTGGTTGGTTAGGGTTTGTATTTTCCCTATTTTAATGTTTTAAACGTATTATTTACTTGGTATGGAGGATTTAAATGAAATTATTATTTTTATTTGAATGTAAAATTTTTCTGCATTCCAATTTTTTTTTTAAAATTACCAAGAATATATTTCAAATTTACTCGAATTTAAAAATAATTTTTGTGTCCCCATTTTAATTTGTAAAAAATATTTATCATATTTAAGTGATTTTTTTATCAATGATTTCACTGATTTTTAAATGACTCTTAGGGGTGGACAATGATTTCATTTAAGTGATGTATCATTATTTTGTATTCGCAGGATGTTTTATGATCCCTAGGTTTTGTATTCTAGGTTTGAATATAATTTTTATTAAAATTTTATAAAATGATTTAATATGATTATTTTACCCCTTGATTGTAGTCGCTTTATTATTATTTTTTGTGTATACCGTTTCCCTTCATCTGGGGTGTGGATTTTATATTATTATGAGAATCTTGGATTATTGTAAAATGGGATGTTTCTTGAGTGTTAATTGGAGGTGAAATGATATATATTGTGATCCTTTTTAGTTATTTAATTATATAAATGTAATGTCTTTGATTTAGTGCTCACTTACCATTTTTCTGATCTCATCGGAACCTTAGATAGCTATGTGAACATAGATTTTACAACAACTAGTTCTGTTGTTTAGATTATTGTTTACTAAGGGAAGGACTCCAATGAGAGTGATTTGGATTATATCTTTCAGTAATGTATTACTAGTTTAGATTGTTCTCTGACTAGTTCCATTATTTAGATTATTTTATGGCCAAGGGAAGGCCTCTAATGAGAGTGATTAGGGTGTCCATATTGTTATGAATATAATATATTATCAATAGGTTATTTCCCATGTATATGGTTAACTCATATCACATTAGGATATATAGAGCTTCCCTTGAAAATTATGTGTTATAAATGATGAAATTATCTTTGGGATTTCTACTGAACACATTGTTAGTTTCCAATTTCACTCTACTTTATTTTATGGCCCCATTTATTATTGTTTCATACTTTTGTATAAATCTTTATATGATGGTTATTAATAATTTTGATCCTTTTTTCTTATGTATTTATTTACTTTTAAATTTTATTTGGGAAAGAGTTTTGTGAATAATTATAAAAGAATAAAATTGGCCTGGTTTTTATTAAGTAAAAATGGAAGAACAATTTAAAAAATGTTTTAATGTTTTCTAGTTAAAAGTTTTGTTTCTACCACTTTTTTAGAATCTATTATTTAAATATCATTAAAAGTATCATTAGATTTGTTTACTTTGGATTGAAATAATGATTTAATTTTTGTGTTATTTTATTTTCAAAAAGGGTCAACCATGAGCTATGAAATATGGATATAAATGTATAATAATCATATTTTATGGAATTTCTTGTGATAATCCATAATTTATATATATTTTTAAGAATGCATTGATGAATTTTTTTCTGAAAATTATTTCAAAAACACTTTGGTGAAATCATAATATGTCTGTTTATCTCAAACCCAAGACGGACACTGGTTTATGTGTGTGTACACGTGTCTGTTCACTCCCATTTTCTTTTAGTTTCTCAAATTTTGATCCCAGTTTTTATATCAATAATATTGTTCATAAATGGATTTTTTAAATATGTTAAGTGGGTATGGGTAACATGGATTTTTTCAAGTGGTTCTTAAATTATTTTTTTATTTTATAGAGAATATTGTATATTGGGAACTTCGATTAGTTTTATCTTTTTATTCATAGACTTTTTGTACATTGATTCCATTATATGTTAAATAATTATATATATTTTTTAGTATTATTTATGTAATGGGATGAGAGTAATCACTTTTTTGGAATATTACTCATGTGTTTATTAATCTTATTTATGTCATGTTTGGTATGTTCAAATATTTGTATCTGTTTATTTTTTACAAGAATGTTCAGTGCATGGATGCAACATGTTGGATTAAAGAAAGTTTATTCAACTTCATTTTTAGGGTTCATAGATGAATCTATTCCCTTGGTATATTTCATTTGATAATCCAACACCAGTTTCAAGCTAATGGTGATCGAGATTGATATTTAAGGCTGGTCAAAAATTTTACTGAGTACCGATTCATGGATTTCTTGATCTGGTGTAGTACAAAATGGTATCTAAGTTATATATTTTTATTTTTGAATGTATTGGTATATTTGATACTATGATGGTTGGTAATAAATATGAAGGTACTAAGTTGGTGTTTTATAACAACGTTTTGTGATGCAACCTGATTTACCATGGGTAATTAGGATTTGAGTCCTAACATTGGATTTTATTTTAAAGTTTTTATGTTATTTTGGTCCCCATTGAGTATATTAGTTATTTTGGATGTTTCATTTTGTTTTGGGATGAATTTATAAAGAACATGAGTATCATTTTTACATCACATGGTTAGGAAAATTATGTGGAGGTGGTTCACATAGTACTATAAAATTCTTATAGGATTCCACATGTTCAGTGAATGGTTGCCCAAAACTTATATCCAAATCTTATATAAATCATCATCCCTTATATATTTGTTTTTTAGACATACTGTTATTTTTAATTTCTCCATAGGTGATTTCCCCTTGTTATAGATGAATTAAGGATGGTTATAATAAAATTTTGATAATTATTTGGAGATATTTGTTTGGTGTGTTGTGTTATTTTGTGTTATTCTTAGTGTTTTATAATATTTCTTATAAAAAAGATAAAATTATAAAATAGTTTGAATCTCTTATAGTATGTATTCATGAGTGGTTTTTTTAAAATGGTATTTGAGAGTGTTTCTATAAAGAAATATAATTTCCATAGATTTTTTTTAAATGGATGTGGATTTTAAAAAAGTGGTTAGAAATTTGGATTTCATGGAATTTTTGGATTTTGGAATGAGTTTAGAGTGTATTATTTGATAAAGGGTATTCCAATTAATGGGATTTTATTGAATATTGATTGTTCTAGAATATAATTTATATAATGTTTTGAGACAAAAGAGGATTTTTATATACTGTTATTTAGAAATAATTGATTGAGAAGGTTGAATTTTATGTAGTGAGATTAATTATCTATGGTTTTAATATACATTGAATGATTTTAAAATTCAAACACTTTTGTGAAATAAGTTTTTAAAATCATTAAAAATGTGTTGTTTTTAATGGAAAATATTTTCCAGTGGTATCTACTTTGGTAAATTATTTTTTATGCTGTGTACCCTGCTTTTCAATTAGATTTTGTTTTAAACATGGAAGACAGGGAAGGGGTGGACCAGAACCTTGTGTTACATAAAATATGACTCCACAAAATGTCATTATAGAAAGTCTAATTCCTATTTTTGAGGATGATAATTTAATTAAAATATCCCATTGTTTTTGTGTACCAATTTTGATTGTTCACTCTACTAAGACTATAAATAGAGAGGTAGATTTGGAATCTCTAGTTTCTAAGGACTTCTTAATCTAGAACCTGTGGTTATGGATGACTTTTTGAAAGAATTTATCTTAGTATAAATTTATGTTTGGACCTCAAATTAGATTAATAAATCTAGTATGATTTTTTATTAATATTATGTTTAGAGGGAGTCTTAGACATAACCAGAAGTAAACTATTCATCTATTTTGGTATATATCCATGGTGAGTCTTGAGGTTATTATAGATAAAAAATTTATATAGTTGTTTTCTTTACTCATTTTTGGATAGTGGTTGATTATTGTAATTGTAATCATGGATTGCTTTCTAATATCCCTTTAGGTTTTTATTTGAGGATATGAATTTGTTGAGATTTTTATATAGATGATTTTCCCTTGGGAATCCTTAGATATGAATTATTGTAAATCGTAAAATAAAATATCATTAAATATTTTTATATGGCTAAAACTTAGTTATATACTATTCCTGGTTAGGGTGGTTTTTAATAAGTTCCCCAACATAGGGTGTTCTGTTAGCTTGGTATGAGGTTATTATGCATTTTTCTCTAAGACCAGAAGATATATCCCATATTTTTTTATTATTGGTGATTTATTTTACTAATATAGCATTAATGTTTAATTATAGGAGTTTTTAAGTTATTGTTGATCTTGATTGTTTTCCTTTTAATATTATCATGGAATATTATATATTTTGAATTTTGAATCATCTTTTGGGTAATTGGATAATATTGATAGATAACATTTTTTTAATTGTAGTATTTTATGATTTTTTTTATTTTGGTGATATTCTTCATGTATATAGCATCCTGATATTAAATGAAATATTTTTTTCAAATCAATTTATTTCTTAGATAGCATGGGTTACACGCAACACCGAGACTATTCAATACACAATATAGTATTAGATTATTATAACTATATGTTATTAAATTTCCATGGTATTTGTGGGTATGAATATGGATAACTATATTTTAAAAATTTATTCCATACACATTTATAAAATAAACATGTCAGTAATCAGTTAATTATAAATTAAATTTTAAATAATTTTAAAATAAAGGATTTGTTTTTTATAAAAAATTATTTTTATGATTGCAATGTATTTTTATCCCAACAATGTAAACATGTCACTACTAGTGAATTATTCTAAATAAATTTATATATAATATATTCAATAATATTTTTTAAACTTTAATTTTATAGGAATGTGATAAAAATGAATCTAGTTTTATACTAAACACTTGTATTCTTCCAAAAATCATGTTTTTCCACATTTTTTTACTTTAATTAAACTCAATTCCTTCCACTTATTAGTATATAATTTCATAAAATTAATTCAATAAATATAATTAGTAGGTTCAAATTTTGCAAATAAACCCTTGTTATTTTTTTTCAACAGGAGTAATAACCATAGGAAAATTTATCATCGCGGTAATGTATAAATGAGACTATTATTGGATAAAACTAAGTGATTAGGCCATAATATTTCAACTCAATTCTTATTGTATGAATTTAATTCAATCCATATAACCTTATAAACTATAGTTATTTTTTAAATGGGAAAATTTCCAAGATAAAGACATTTGTAATATATAAAATAATGAATGTTACAAAGTATCCCTCGCTATTTTTTTAATATCATTTATGTTTTTACAGTTGAAAAACAAATACTTATGAAAAAAATATTTACATTAATTTTAAGCATAATGAAATTATTTTCATTTCAAAAAATAATTTCTAATTCTTTCTAATTATATTGTGACCTTAGATAGTTATACAACACCGATGTAGTAATTTTACAATTAATAAAAAATAGAATAAATAATATTTTGAATAATAAAAGTAATATAGTTTTAGTGAAATATTGTTTTATGTGACTTATTTAGACTTTTAGGATATAATTGTGTATTTTAAAATTTAAATTTGAATTAAATATTTTTATTTAAATCATTTATGTTATATTAAATGAATAGTATCAAAATTTCCATTAATGATAATTTGTCAATGTAAAATTCTAATAAATTAATTAAAATGTTCAAAAATATTTTAAAGAAAATGGGGGTAATAAATATTATAAATCATCAAACCCTCTATATTTTTAGGCCATTTGGATCCATTTGGATCATGAATGACTTTATAATAATTTAATCTCATAAGAAATTCCAAAGGTGTCCTCTCTTTCTATTATAATCGGACGCCTCTTATTTCTATTATTCACATAACATAGTGCCATATAGAATGATCATAACCAACAAAATTTTATTCTAAAAATACATATATATGTTTTTTAGGTTCTTATATCCCCAAAATAAAAAATGAATTTTTTTAAGAATTTATCTAAAGAGGTATCCCAAAAAAGAAGTAGTTGTCTTACCCATCATATTTCAGTATATTGCTTCTTTTACATACACTATATATATGGTAATTATCACAAAAAATATATTTATTATCCTAAATATTCTAAAATAAAATTATGATAATGATACTAATATTATCCTCCCCCTTTCAATAAAATGGGAAGTGAATGTATAACTCATGCATACATACAGCTTACTATCTCCACGTACCTGAATAATTCATTTTCCATTGAAAAATTTAATGGAAAATTATAATGGATATAATTTTTATATATTATATTTAAGAAATAATTATTATTTTTTAATGATAATATCATATCTACCTTCTTACCATCCAAACTGATGGAAAATGGTAACATCACTCATGCGTACATGTGGACTACCACCTCTAAGAAGTGATGTGATTAATTTTAAATTTATATTTTATATAGATTGTATATATGATGGATATGATAAAAATTTATTATTTATATGGTATAAAAAGGATTTTTTAATATTAATTATTTTTTACCTCACTTTAATTTCATCCATCGAAAAATGAAAATAGCGTTCAAGCATATGTATGATATACCGTCTCCATGAATGATGTAACTCATTTTTTGTATCTACCATTATGTATGACACTAAATATATGAATATAATGAATATATACAATATAATAATAATTAATTTTATTATTTTATAGAATTATATTATATTTTATTTAATTATACAGGAGGGTAGAATGCTTTTGAATCATGTGGGTCTCTAGGTAAGATTTTTTTCTAACTATTATTTATGTCGAAAACAGTCATTTTACATCACTTTTTTAGTGTGTGGTTTATATAATTCACATGAATGTATTTTATGATTATTAATACAAAAATTATAAGGATTTACATATCCATATAATCCAATTTCTATTATGGTATTTATGATTCAAGGTTGTATAAGTTGTAAGGATTTTACATTACAATGTCATTATTTATTAGCAATATTTATGATTAGGTTTTCAATGATTAAATATGATGATATTACTCTCAATAAACTTTTTAATTCTATTCACATATGGTTATTACTTTATAATACATGTTTTAATTTCATTTTCATCATCATAGAATCCCATGAAACCAAAAAATATGTAATTAGGTAAAATTGATTGTATTTTCCAATTTGGTCAATTTTTTTTATTACATATCCGTGTTTTCTATAAATTTTTTAAATAATTTTTTTCTATTATCCTATTATTATTTAAATTCATATTGATACATGTTTTAATTTTTAAAAATTGGTTACAATGGAATCTTATTATAGTTTCTTAAATGAGGCACATTATGGTTTTTTTATAAAAGTGCAAAGGAATGATTTATTTTAACATATACAACAAGAACAGAATTTATCACTATCATGAAAACAGAATTAATTAAATATTCCTTTAATATTTACCATATATATTTTAAAATATAAAAAATCCATAATATTTTGAAAAAATTCATATTTGGAGGAATTTATTTCCAAATGGAATGTTTATTTTCCTCAGAAATGTTCAATGTGATATTTAAAAATTAATTTTTATCTAAGATGACATCCTTTGTTGTTACATAAGACTTAATGTGGTTATGTTCCAAGGATACAATATTTATTATTTATTTGGTTGGTTTATTTTTATGATCATATGACTATTATTAAACCCATTACTTTTACATTGGTTATACTATTATTAAATGATGAAATGTTTATGAAACCCATTTTGTTTTCCTGGGTTATTCTGTGATAAAAAATTGTTGAAACACATTTATTTCCATGTGTTTTAATATGATGATTTTTATGTTCTTTTGGTATTTTTATTAACAGTTTTTATTAGCTTATAATTTTTATATTTTAACCAATAATGGTGGTTATTATATAACCATGGATGGTGGTTATCTTAATCCAAGGATGGTGGTTATGATATAACCAAGGATAGTGGTTAGGTTATAAGTAAGGTTTGTTACTATATATTCCACAAAATCATTGGTTAATGAGTAAAATTATATGATATCAAAGCGTACACAGCAGGTTATATCAAGCCCACAAGTTCTTACACTGGAGGAAATCCAATTCATCGAGCAGTTAAATGTGTTGTTATCACAAGCATAATGTGTTGTGAATATCTTGGTGGGTAGCCTTGAAATATGGTTTTGTATACATATGTGTATTACATTATTCCATGTCTTATGACAGTGTTATTCTCTCATGGATATTGGTTTTTTATTCTTTATCATTCATGTCTTATGTAATACCTTGATTTATGTCATGACTTGATATTAAGATCTATGATATACAGTCCAAGGATTTCAAATGTTAAACTCATTTTCTCATGTAATGATTATGTAATAATAGATATATCTCATGTTTAACCTTACTATTAATTTGATATCAACCTTTTTATGATTCATTTTCATAAGTTATAATGATAGGTATTATGTGTGATATATCTAGGAGGGGTGCTAGTTATGAAGAAATAAATGATGTAGTTCACTTATGAATCATTTATTTATATATCCATATTTCCAAATGAGAAAGACCTATATGATTATGGGGTGGATAAAATTTTTATGTAAATAATAACCATAAAATAATGATTTAATATTTATATATGAAAATAATTGGTAACTGTAGTTGGTATTAGAGGTAGATGTAGTTAATCCTTATAAAAAAGGAAGAGAAATTTTTTTGAGAACTATAGTGATAAGTTTATGTATAGGATAAAATTCAAATATTATGGTAATGATATTGAATTTCCTAGGTTAATACTAATGTTTAATTGATCGAAAATAATATGGCATAATTTACTCATATTATAAATTTTTTTTCATGATTATGTGGCCTCCCTCTAGGATTAATGTTACTAGCATTATGATTTCTTGTTTTAGTTGATGGATGGTACCTGATCGGATAATGTTAATGTAAAATGAAATGGATAATGAAATAATATTCATCTTTGGGAAACAAATCTTATTATAGATGTAATGGAAAATCATATTTATATTCTGACAAAACAATCTTAAGCTGTGAATCATGTTGAGATTCCAAATTGGATTAGGATGGAACCACATTCTATTGAGTTCTTCAAGAGGAAGCATCATCTTTATTATAGTGGGACCATTGATCAACTAATTGACGAGAAATGAATTAGTACTATCAAAACTATATTTACAGTTCTCTGATTGTCATATAATGAAAAATTTATTTTGGATATTTATTATTTATAAGGTAAAGATGATCAATGGTGGAACCTTATAAAGAACATGGGGTAACATGGGGAGAATTAATCCTTTGAGTGTGATGAATCTAATAGCTTGTTTATCAATAAGTACTTTCAACTTATTGTTTGAAAAAATGGATACTTAATTCCATGAATTATAGAGGATGTATGATGAATATTTTGGTACCTATGAGGAAAAAATTAGAATACTTTTATTGTATGTTTCTGGAATTAGAATCCAAACTGATTTTACGGTTTATAAATTCATTAATGGATTGTAAGGTTTACCAATTCATTAATTTTGTTGAGTGTTTATAGAATTAGTATGATGAAATAATGAGTGGATTCTCATTTGGGACTTTAGGGTAGAGATTGGAGAACCTGTCGAGGAGTGTATTGTCTATAGTGTGATTCTAGTGCGCTTGGCATGACATGTGTGAAAAAAATGCAATCTGGAACTAAAATAGTGTTAATAATTAAGAAAGGTTTGTAATCATGATATTTCATGTAGTAATACTTATTGGATAGCTAATTATCAAGGATCGGTGTTGGCTCATGCTTCTATGTTCAGTCTAGGAGTTGTACCCTGAGATGATAGTTTTGATTCAACTGCACGTAGAGGTCCTGGCATAGATAAAAAGACCCAATATTGGGTTCAGTGGTCAGTAGTTTGTGCAACACCACAATTATGGAAAGACATTGGTAGTAAACCTTCAATCTAGATTCACACAATGTAGCTTCTAGGTGGAGATCTATTTGGGATGCAGTTACAGTTAGAGGTTTGCCATGGGAGTGACCATGATTTTTTAGCATGGAAGATTGTGTAGGAATGCATTATATTGGAACATGAGGTACATAGGATGTATCAATGGACTAACCAAATATTGGTTAGTAGGATAGCATCATTTATGAATCTGTATACATATATATATATATGAGGTGAGAGGCACATGAATTTATATGTGGGCATCGATGGATATGTGTCTTGTTGAGGTGCGTTGGTATATGGGTATCAATGCAATGAGGGTTCATTTATGGTGCAAGGAACCAGTACTTTTGAGCATCTGTTGAGTTGAATGACCTCATATGTCCCATTTGTGGCCTGTATATGAGGCTTGAATCTAATGAGATCTGGTATTCGATTGGTTTTACATGTGAAATTAATATGTTTTGAGAACATGGTGAGGATCAACGATGATTATTTATTAAGGGAGGAATTCTGAGAATGTGGGTGGTAGGTGTAACATCAGTATATTTTTTTTGTTCATGATGTTTTTGGGGTAGAAAACTCTTAAGGTGGGGAGCCCCTTGAGGTAGTTATCCAATGAACATTTTACTGGGGTAGAGTGTGGTGTTTTTAATGAGATGTGTATGTTTGGTAACATCTATGAGTTTTGTTTTATAGGTATGGGAATAAGTACGATAAGATGGGGAGATTGTAACATCACTTGTTTTTTGTGAATGTGTCTATTTCAAGGTAAATTTGAACTATTGAGTTGGTGGTTGGACCAAACCATATTCTTGATCATAGTAACCTCATTCAATGTATTCTTTGAACCATGACATCATTAACTTTGGGTCTATTTTATGGTGGAAGTCTCGGGGGTTCAGGAATACAATGGAGGAACAGATGATGTCCCAGGTAGCTAAAAGCTATTTCAAGACAATTACATGATGTGTAATTTAATACATATAGTATAATAATTTTATTTCATGAGTTTTCATGGAATACTATTGAAAATCCAAAATTTACATGGTGTTTAAATATTTACATGGTATTTAAATTCCCAAATATATTTTTTGGAATGTGGGAAGGGAGTGCCCCCCCCCCCCTCTTATTTTTTCCTCTACCATGGATAAAAGGGGGAACACTGAGGAGCTAAGATGCCTCTCCCTCTCCCATCCAGGGATTTATATTTCTGTTTATTCCAATCTATGATATTTAATAGATCAATGGGTACAAATAATTATGTTTTAGAACATAAATTCTCTTTCCCCTATTATTCTTTTTTATCTCCTCATGGAGCACTAAATCTATGTAAGTCATTTTACTATATTTTTGGGTGTTCATATGAAAAACAAATTTCTTCCACATCGGATCATGTTTTAGGATAATTGTAGATGATAATAATTATACTATTACATGTTTAGTGGTTCTCATACTTCTTTGTGTTCTTTTTGGTTGTTTGGGGATGTGTTCTTGAAAACGCATTTGGGTAGATTGACTGAGACACTATTTAAATAACACATTTCAATTAAATTAGTTATTATAACACATGGGATGCTTCTAACAAAGTCCTAGAATTGGATTCTGTGGCAGTGTTGGGAATGGGGTTTGAGACAAATTTGGTTGTTAGACCGAGTGTGTTAATTTAATTAAAGTGAGATGTTTATCTAGATGAATTGGTTTATATTGATTATATTCATTACTGGGTTCCATTGAAACCTGGTAGACATGGCCCATGTGTCGATATAACATTGTCCATTTGGTTTGAGGAAATGTAATCTTTAGGTTGGTGAGGCCCAGATTCTATGAGTGATGTTGATCACATGTTTGGTTACTTGGTCGTCCGATTATGACTACAAGACCGTCTGGTTGCGGGAATGACCCTAGTTATTCGAGGAGAATTTGACCATATAGGTGAGAGACATAGTCACTGGGGAACAAGGTGAAATATGATGTGGATTTTAGATTTATTTTGTGATTTAAGATCACACATTTTGGCCATCTCACAATTTGGAGTCGTGTACACATAATAGGACTAAGTCAATGAGGAGGTATTAGCCACTCCTATGGGAAGAGGCCTCTATTAGATGTACCCTAAATAATTGAATAATGACTATTATAGAATAAATCCATTGGTATGGTGAGGAGGAATCAATTAATAGTGTTGAGTCTATCTTTTTGAGGTTGAGGTATGCCCTAACTGGGTTTAATTGGATAGGGCTATTTGTGAGGACGAACATCATGATTCCTTTAGACGTCTAGAGTAGAGCCAATAGTGATATTACATAGAGAGGAAAACATTTATGCCTTAGATGTTATTCTTTGAGATGGGGAGGTTTCCTATGAGCTGAGGTCCATGGAGCCTAGTATTTGAATATTGGGGTGTTCCTTCGGCGTGTTAGATATTCTTTGAAATGAGGTGTTGATTAGAATGTGGTGTTGGGTAATTTATTTATAGGTGGAACCAGAGCATTCATGTGGGATGATTTACATCAAGGTATACCTTGGGATTAGGCTTAGGATCCTCTCCTCTATGATATTTTAGGAC
Source organism: Viscum album (assembly GCA_963277665.1). NCBI lineage: Eukaryota > Viridiplantae > Streptophyta > Magnoliopsida > Santalales > Viscaceae > Viscum > Viscum album. The sequence goes on along the minus strand of OY728120.1, from coordinate 18,942,782 downwards.
TGGGGAATGAAGGAGATCCCTCCTTTGTGGTTTTTGAGAACATGGGAAGCAGGTTACTATTTTTCATTTGGTTATGTTGTTATATATAATATTTAGAGATTCCTATTTTATAACAGATGTAAAATAGGAAATCGTTGATGGTATCCTCCTAAGAGTATTTTTCACACCCTCCACGGGCCCTTTAGGAAGCATTTATACAATATGGACTTTAATTCAAGAAATGGTTCGGGATTAACAGCTAGAATTTAGTTTTGGTATGTTTTTCATGACATTGATGGAAAGGGAACTTATGATTCTTTTCCCAACATGAGTTTCACTTTTTTTAAAAAACATGTTTTTATATATATATGCACTGAGGTCATCCAAGGGTGACCAATATGGTTATTTTATGTATGAATTGTATGTATAGATGTTCTATTTTAGTATGTATAAATGGAATGTTGTCTAATTTATCTTATTTGTTGTTGCAGTTATTATTGCTTCCACTATTTCTTGATATTACTTCTGCTTTTTCCTTAGGTAGGTTAATGGTCAAGTGTATGATGGTATTTATTTTATATTCCTTAATATATATTTATATAGACCATTATTATTTCATCACGAGATGGTATAGTCTCTTAAACATCACTTACTTACACCCACATACCTAGTAAGAATCCTTTGGATTCTTGGAAGGCTTGTTTATGGCCAGTGGAAATTAGCCCGAAGTACTATTCAGGTGGATAAATGGATTAGGGAAATTTTCTTATTATGGAAATTAAATTGATTGTGTGTTTATATATTCCTATTCCAATGGATTATTTATTTCAAGTGGTTTGGGACAAATTCAAAATCGAATATATGCCTATTGTGTTGGAGTTTTTCAATTTTTTTGGAAGATTTATTTATTTTTTTCCAAAAAATCGTGAAGTTGAGTTTTCAATAGAACTCTTATCTGGTCTAACACTAATTTTAAAGCCTCTATGAAAAATATTCCCACATGATTTGGAGAATTTATGAATAATATCCACGAGAATATTGAGAAGGTATTCCATATTACAAGTGCATCACATTAGAGAGAACCTACTTTTTTGTAGAGAAGAAATAGCTATCAATGTGAATCTTCATTGATTATCAAGAACATAATAAGTTAACTATTAATAGAAACTATACCTTACCACCTATTAATACCCTATTTGACTAATTGCATGGAGATCACTATTTTTCCTCGATTGACCATTGGTCTTGATATCATCAATTGAGGGTCAAGAAGGAGGATACACCCAAGAAAATATTTCAAACATGGTATAGACACTATGAATATGTACTAATAACTTTTAGAAATTATAATTCCCAAACTATCTCTATGTATTAATGGAATATAGTCCTTAGATATTATGTTGATCTGATTTTTTTGTAGTTTTCATAGAAGATATTATTATAAATTCAATGATAATGTATTATAATGTAGATCACTTGATAATTATACTGAATACCCCAAGGAACGTGAAGTTGTTTGATAAAGTGAAAATGTGTGAATATGGGCTATATAATGTTTCATTTTTGGGTAAAATAATCTAATCATAGTGTTTATCTATAGACCCATAAAATACAATATATATTGAACATTTTCCCAAACCAACTTCAATTATTGACATATGTTGTTTCCTTAGTATTTCGTAATATTATCGATGGTTTTTTCCGAACTTTTATAGGCTATCCAATCCACAACCATGTTAATTAAGAAGGGAGAAATGTTCCTCTTGAAAAATGAATGCGACGAATGATTCATATAATTTAATAGAATGATATTAAACACAGAGGTGATTACAATACCCTATAGTGGGGAAGGATTTGTAATCTATAATAATTCCTTGATGAGGGGATTGGGATATATCCCCATAAAATATTCTATTGTTATAGCTTATTCCTCAGGAAGATTAATGGTTCATGAAAAAAATTATCTAACTCATGATTTGGATTTATGAGTCGTATTTTTACATTAATAATATACTTGCATTATCATTACGGAGAAATGTGTGATATATATTCTAATCATGAAATATCAAAGTGTATATTCACTCAAAAAATAGCTAAATATGCACCATTTAAAATAGTTAGAGCTAACTAAAGATTATGAATACTCCATAAATTATGATTATTTGAAAGTAAAAAATGGTGGGTGATGATTTTAGTGGAAAGGATCATGTTATCTTTTCTATGATGTGGATCCTAAATGAAAACATATTCATATATTTTCAAACGATGGAGATGGAAATATTAATCTAAGGTGAAATACATATCTGTTTTAGATGATTGTTCAACCATATATACATGTAAGGAATAAATAGGTGTAGAATAAATATTATTAGCTTTAGAGGAAGGTTATATATATCCATTAGTTCAGAATTCAATTTGATTGAGTGACGAGTTTCAGTAACCATGTTTTGGTCCCCTCTATAGAATTTTTTAATAAGTTGTTATTCGATGGAGCATATAGTTATTCATTCTCTATTTTATTGCAAGTATAATGATTTATAGTTATTTGAAAGAGTTTTTATGGTGTGACTTTATGAAGAAAGATAATTTAGATTTAGTGTCGTGGTGGTTGGTATGTCATAAAGATAATGCTGAGATACAAATGTGTAATGGTATATTACAACCCTTACGTATAGAAAAGTGGAAATAGGAAATCATCATTATGGATTTTGTCATTGGAGTCCCCAAAATTAATAAAGGGAATAATTTTATAGGGGTTGAATAATTACCTAGGATTCTAATATATATTCTTTAAATCATTTTTTTCATAATAAAAAATATATTAAACAAACACATATCCAAATATCATATTAGTATAGTGCCTTTGGAATCATGAAAACATAAACCCTGGTCCATAAGTGAGCTACATTATCACCTACAAGGTTCTCCATCACTATCACCCTTCTTAGAAACATCATACAGAGTTCATATGTTCATTACATGGGGAAATAAAACATAATAAAAGGAGACTTCATATGCTCATTAGGAGTAGACAAGGGAGATAGATAAGCATAATCCCTGAAATAACGGTATAAGAACAAGATCATAACATTAGAATATCATGACCCGCATATCAAATATTATAATCAAGAGTCAGGGAATAAATATTGGTCATTTATAAGACATGAAACTTAAGGGAATCAAGAGAATAATCTATGAAATCAAAACATATAAATATAACATAGATTTATTGTATACACATAAATATATAATATTATTTCCATAGTAGTCAAGGCCCAATACCAATGATATATTTATAGAATGGGTTCACTCCCCAAACCATCTAAGTAGTCAAGGTTCCCTCCCAATACCTTCTTAGCTGACTAATTCCTTCTCTAAATTGGCAGTAATAGAAATTGAAGATTTAGCCACACTTATATAGACACAGATTAATAAAATTGTGGCTATAGGTTAAGGTAATTCCACGGGTCAAAAAATACCCATGGCTTTACCCCTGTTCTTGCTATATGCTCGTGATACACAACCACCTTCCTCCCATGAGCTCGCGATTCCCAGCCCATTTTTTCCCTGCTCTCCGCTCATGATCTCCACCTCCCTCCCTTTCTTCCCTACTCCCTAGAATCCTCCTTTCTCCTCGCTCTCACCAAAAACTTCTTCCATCTAATCCTCTGATGCAGCCACCAACCTTGGGATTATTCTCCTCTGATGATGCAGTCACCCACCTCCACGTTGGTGATTCTCTGCGTGTGGTTTCTTTCAAGGCCATCCTCTACAGAAATCCTCATCCTCTAAAATAGAAATCCTACCTTCGTGCTCCAGATCCAAGTAAGTCCAATTTATTTCAGTTTCACCAACCCATAACGACGCAGGTCGTTACAGTGTTAGGCGCGGTGGTGATGTTGGTATTCCTTAGCTGAAGAGTGGACTTGAAACTGGAGAACTGCATACCTGCAATTCATTGTAGGTTACTTTTATTATTAGATACTAGGGATTTTCCCAATAATGGTTTTCTTTCTATTAGGGTATTTTTTCATGATGTGTGTGAGAATTTGTTGTGTATTTTTTCAGAAATTATAGATTTAAATGGTCTGGAAGATATAATGACTGAAATTTGGCTGAGATGTGTTAGTGCGTATAAGTAACTCTGATTTTTCATATGAGTCATATGGTGCATGCACAGACTGAAATTTTTGTAATGGTAGGAAGAAAAAATAATTCATAAAAGTCATTTGAAAATTCATAATGGTCATTGATAAGAATTCACAAGCCATTTGACAAATCATAAGATTCAATTTGTTGATACAAGATGTTTTTTAAGGGTCAACAACATAACCAAATTTTTTTGGAAAAGAATAATTTCCTAAAGATACTTCTAAAACATAATTATAATAATGTTTTTTTGTTTTTAAATTCTAAAAAATAAAACTAATGATAGTAGTGTGATTCAATCTAGGTTTGGGGATTTTTAAAATAGATCACTTTCCTAATATTCTAGAATTTTCAAATGAAAATATTTGAAAGTAATAAAATGTGATGACAGCTAGATAACATACAATAATTGTTATTTAAAAAAATGAGCATAGGTGTATTTTTAGAATTTGAGATCAGTAATGTGGGTAACAGATCCACATGAACTATTGAATGTGGAATCTCACAGGAGATCATGGAGTACAAATCAACTGTGGGAATATTATGGAATACGGGCTGGCGCTTAATTTATTGAATTTAATTAATTCTGGATTATTCATAAATTCACTATTAAGGAGTGTATCGGTGCGAACAGAAAAATGAGAGACGAACAGAAAACTATTGAGGTTGAGATCAAGGCAATTAGATGTGTGTAGAGAAATCTGCAGAGCCTGAGTATTTAGTGATTTTAAATTTAGAAGCAAAACATCTATGTTCTTGAAGTAATGAGCAAGACTAACTGATCTAGGAAAAAAACATAATATCAGAGGTAAATGTTCTTGAAGAGTTTAGCACATACTAATTCTGTTTATTTGAATTCTTTAAGGGAAAGATAATCAACATAGGATGAAATTTCCCTAAATCTAATGTGATCTTACTCACTGAGTTATGTTTTACATTTTACAATTTCTTTTGGTAGAGGATGATACATTGTGTATCAATTATAATTGAAAATTGATTCTAGTGAAAAAACTATGGGTGGGACTGAAACTGATCACACCATATAGTAGGTACCCACTTTGGGATTAAACCTTGAAATATTGTATGTGTCTTGTGTTTCTTTCATTTTTTTCCAATTGGGTAAGGCTGAGATTAAAATTTGACTGAATAGGAACCTAACACATCCCATAGGTTTATTTCTAAAGAAAAAAAATCATAAAATAAGTACCATTGATTCAACCCACAGTTCTTAGTTGTGCAACCTATTTCTAGAGATCTTCAAGTGGTATTAAATCATACGTAGGTTTCCTCTGTCAGATCCTCTCCTTGATAAATATGGATAATCTAAACAAGATCAACAATAAAGGTATTCCTACCTTTTGTTAGGACTCATAGGTTCAAGTGAGATAGTGATGAAATATATCATTAATACTATATTCACTATACTATAACTACAGAATTGATACGTATAGTAGGTTAGAAGAAGAAGATGATGAAGAAGAAGGATAAAGATATAGAACTCCACCCAGAAGAATACCACTCACCCAAGGATGATGGTCGACACCTCCCATGGTCCAACCCCAGCTGCTACCAAGTAGAAATGAAAATGAATCGTGCCCCACCCTAGACCACCTCTACACTATTTATTACCCCAATAACAACTAACAACTCTTACCTGCACAACCCCAAAAACAAAGGCTACAAAATACAGAACATCCCCTGGCAGCCCCATGCACAACAGCCCAAACCAGCTAATCCCTGACAGCCATAATGGCACACACGGGTATCCCTCACCCCTATTCCTAACACCTTTTATGGAAAAAACATTCATGTCGGATGTTACTCTATCATCTATCATATGGCCTGGAAGTTCAAGATGAAATTACTATGGGATTTACACCACATGAAAAGGATGAACCAATGACTTTTTGTATAATAATAAGAATCTAGAGGTTTATGGAAAATCTATAACTATCATTATCACAACCATATAAGACAAAGTTTACACAAAAATTGTTGGCCTACAAATAGAAAAAGAGGTTTGTAACAAGATGAAAAGTATCTTTTAAGGAAATGTGAAAGTCAAAGAAGCAAAACTGTAAATATGGAGAAGTGGATTTGATAATGTAAATATGTCTGAAGAGAAAAAAATTGTTGATTACTTCAGAAGAGTTAATGAAATAGTCGTCAATATCGTAGTCTATGGAGAAAAGATGAAATAAACCACTATTTTCAAAAACAATTGATGAGGAATTTTCCAAATAAGTTTAATCCAAAAATTTCTACATTAGAAGAGAGAGATGTTAGAGGAGGAGATGGTTTTAACACCATGAGAAAACAAAAAATCAAGCATTAAAAGGATGAATATTCTTGTGAATTTAATCTTGATGAAGATAATGAAGAATATAATGAATCTAATGCCAATTATACCCCTCATGGCTTTAAATAGCCATTTTATTACTATTGTGGGACATTTCAAGAATCAATTAGAAAAATGTGGTTAGTTCATTCTCTCCCTACACTAGTACATTGTTGTCTGGTCTTGTCGATCTAAGTTACCAAAGTAGTAAAAATTATTTTCTCAAATGATAAATATGAATTCAAAGATAAGTTCAGGAATAAAATAATTATAAATCTTTGTAGGAGCATTGCAACAAGGATTTTAAAAAAATTTGAAATTTAGAATACCTTGGCATGAAATGATTTCCATAAATCAAAAAATATATATAATTATCTGACTTGTTGATTAAATGTTTTTGTTACTAAAAAACGCAAGATAATGAAAAATATAAACACCAGTCATATTCTATAACATGTCCACTTTCAAGATAAACAATTCTACCAAGGCTTGACATGGGTCCATTGAGCACAAATTTATTACTAGGATGAAAAAGATTAACCCTGTCTTGGAAAAATTGAACATTGGTGTTCACTAGAAAATCTGAGAAATGGGGAGCCACTTCCCATGCATCAAATTTGGCACCAGATGATTAACACAGGAATATAATTCTATAGAAAATAAAGAACAATTTATTTTTTTTAACATAAAACCAGAAAACTTCCTAACAATAGCTCATACACCATTGGATTAAACACAAAGTGCTCAGACTGGTCAACAAGAACCACCTAGTGTGTGTTGTCTTTGAGTAGAAAGGATTTAGGTTGTACAACATTGTTTACCCTCGTGTGGGCCTGATTATTTAGTAGGGAGGCATTTTTATTCTCATGTGTGTTTGATTAGTCTTTATTTGTGTGAAGTTTCTTCTTGTTGGTGGTGGTGATGTGAATTATTTGTTTTTTGGTTTTTTTATTCGATTTATTAATTTTTTTGGATGGAAAATTCTATGGAATGATGTTTTAGATTTAGAAGATGATGGTGATTTTAGGTTTTTTCTTCTAATTGTGTAGGCTCCAGGAAGTGTGTTAATCTCATTCCATCCCACCTAACTCTATTAGATTTTACCAATGCATAAGATAAATATTTTTCAAGTAACCACATACATGTTATTAGTAGTTGATTGCATTTTTTAAATTATTTTTATTTAAAGTAGTGACCTAGAACTCCCACTTTTCACTTTAGTCTCCCCTCTTCTTTTTTGTATCACTCTTCATTTGTATTGTTCTGTGATCATTTTTATATAGGAACCTAGAAAAATTATTGTCACAGTGTGAAACCTTTATTCATGGTGTGTCTTGTCTATAATTATATCCTTTCATTGTGAGACAAATTCCTCCATATTTATTTCTGAGTCAGAAACCACATTCCAGAAATCTAGTTAATATATTATATTTATGTCCCTGCTAAATCTGGGAGGATCATTTAATCTTTAGTGACATGAAATATTTCTGGAGGAATTATTTGTACCTTCGTGGCTATATCATTCTAATTTCCATGGTTTAATTTAATAACTATGGCTATACCACGTATTTTCCTATTTATTATAAAGGTCCCCCGATTCGCTACTCTCGTGTTCCTCAGGACTTCTTCTCCTCCTGGATTCTTCTCCACCCGATGAGTTCTCCTCCCTGACCTCTCCTGACCACGACGCCCTCCTACCTGAACTCACATGACCGTGACACCCTCTTCCCCTGATGACTTCTCCTCCCCAATGTTTTATCCTCACCGTGGTGCCCTCCTCCCCGGCGACTTCTCCTTCCCGACCTCTCCTCCCCAACCTATCCTCATCGCGACCTCCTCCTCTATGATGAAATATCTCACCATGGCGTCCTCCTCCCGACGACCTCTCTCACAGCGGCACCCTCCTCCCCGGAGACCTCTCTCACCGCGACGCTCTCCACTATGACGACCTGTCACTACGACACCCTCCTCTTGGCTTCCAATCAACACAGGTATTTTATACCATATTATTTCATCAATATTATGATTTTAAGGTTGTACTATTATTTGAATTTCATATGATGGTTATTTAGATCTCCCTTCCTCTTGTATTTATAGATGATAGGGGTAGAGTATGAGTAGAAATTGAATGTATATTAATGTGATGGTGTTAAACCTATAAGGGAACCATACACAGTGATGGTGATATAAAAATTATTGATAATAAAATATATTGGATTGGATTCCAAGGATTTTTTATGATGATTAATGTACTTATTCAATAATTTTTTGGATTTAGAATAGGTTCAAGCCGGTTTGATGATGTTTGGAGAAGGAAAAGTATTATCTTGGAAGCATTTATTCTGGTTTTTCATCATCCTTTACGATTATTTTACTCAATGGGTTTGTAAATCGATTTTCTTTTCAAGAGAGGCCACCCCAATCTGTTGTCAAGCATCTCCTAGAATAATTTTCTGGGCTCTACCTCTCTTCAATATGGTTTAATGTGTAAATCCATACATTCTTCTTTGAATAATATTTTCATCGGGAGATGGGATCACAAGAAATAACATGTTTTTTAATGGATAATTGATGGATCAGTTAAATGTTTTACCTGGTATTCCTGAACTACTTTGTATGTAAGCTCATCCAATCTTCTTATTTTATTAGAAATTTTAAAATCATAATTGCCTAGTGTGGTTCAATATCTAGATCATATTTTTGTGTATAGGGACATAGATTATTGGATACGAAGGTATGTATTTTGATAATTAGTTTTATTTTTCCATTAATTTAATATCTTTATAGAAAGTGTTCAATATGAATTGCTAATTTTAATTTTTGAAACTATGAATTACCAAGATAATGTGGTTTTACTTCTATATGGTTATTGATATTTATTATAAATGCATTTATAGATTCTTTATTGTTTTTTTATAGAAAAACATGGAATATACAAAATGAAAACATTTTATAACATAGAAAAATCATTTATACTTTTCCTTTAAATCATATTATTTATATTCGTCTTTTGATTTAATTACATTCATTTTCCATTCAGGCTAAACATCTATTTGTTCTGTTATCAATGAGGAATGATGCTTAGCATATTAGTGTGATAGACGGGATATATAAATACAAGAATCATTCAATCCTACCATCCATCATATGTAAAATATGGCCACTACATTCTATTCCAAATGGCAGGTGATAAGTCAACGACCACAATTTTACCATTCATAAGACTAATCTAATTGACAATGTACTCTTATAGAAATGTACTCTTAATGCTCCCTACTACTCGAAGGTAACATTTTGGCATGTTCATTTATTTCTTATTACCATAATACAACTGTAATTTTGTGAGGTATATTTTCTCATTATTCATTCACGAGGCTATCGATATTGAAATCCCTGATAAATATGTATATTCCATTATCTAGATTAAAAACATTGATATGCCAAATTTCATTTTTACTATTTGTTTGTGGTTCGTGATTAGAATGTTCATTCATTATGCTTATTTGGCTGGTATTAGACCAATAATTCATGGCTTTAGAATTTTTTCTTTATGAAATCTTATATTCCTGACTCTGATTCTGTGTTATATCTAATTAAACATTTTGGATCAGGTTGATTATTGTATATGAACTATCACTTACATAGTCCGGTAGATGCTAAGGGGGTTCATACTGGGAAGAGCTACAGAGAAGTATTAATATATATCGTATTGACTTCAATAAAGTTAATGTTAAAGGGGAACTGCAATCAACACTCAATAAAAACAAGATGAGGTGGTTCCTACTCTGTCGAACACACCCACAAATGGACTGGGGTTGGCCTGCGGGAACTGTCCAGCTGTGGAAAGGTTAACAACAGCCCCTGTTCGGGGTTTGGAACCTAAAAATTATTTTCCCTTTTCTTTTCTTTTAATTCCTTTAGTTATTTTACAATTTAATAACATTTTTCTTGTGTTTTCTGGGCAGAAAAAAAGCTTGAAAACACCTCATACACCTGTTAAAGATCAAATCATACTATTGTTGGAAGCATAAACAAACATCTATGTTCATGTTTCTACGTTGTTTTCATTGTTTTTTATGTTTTAAACCTTCTTCCTTAAATTTTATGTCAGACATTGCCCATTAAATTTGAAGGTTTCTATAAAATACATTTAATGAGTAGGATGAAGGTTATTGTTATCCAACATGTGATTTAGTTCACCCTGTAATGGAAATTTGTGAACTATTTAGGTAAATATCTCACATACAATGTGTTGTCGTTGATGCTTACATCGAAGGCATTAGGTAACCCCACCCCCAACAACGAAACAAGCCGCTTCAATAGACACTCAACTCATCCTCCAATTTTCATACTATATGATTTATTTCATTCAACATATTGTCTTTATTATTGTCATATCTCCTTCCTAATCATCGTGCCTCTTTATTGGTATTTTTAAATTATTTCGGATAACGGTAACATTAAATTTAGAAATGGTGAATTCTGATCTGTAGGTTTCGGCGACTGTGGAGTATATGGAGATGACCAACCAACTTAACCAGGAATTTATTGTTTTGACGTCGGGGGCCTTTTCTGATGGTGTTTCTCATACTATAACTTCACCCCTTGATGTTATCGAGATAAGATTCCAGATCTGACTATAGTTCCATGATTATCATTTTCTGCACTACTATATTCCGAACAATAGATTATACTATATGAAAACTATACACTACAACCTGCCATGTGACATTGAATCATAGATTAGAACAATGTTTATGTTGTATATCAAGGGTTAAAGGTGTAATCTACTGGTTGTTACCTAAATAAATTCAGATTTACTAAAATCTAATCATTATCTGCTGGTCTGATATGCAGATATTGATGGTATAATATATTTTTGAACAAATTCCACATCCCAGTGTTTTTTACTAAAGTATTACATAAAATGATCCTTAACATCATTTTATCTGTTTGTATTTTTGATAAACAAAATTCAAACATGAAATTATATTTCTAATTGTAGGTTAGTGAACCATAAGTTTCATGAAACCAGTATGTTGTTAATTGATATTGATGAGGTGGTCTCACTTCTAAGATATATCCTTTAAGGGGGTTCTCTATTTGGGTTTTCGGAACAAAAATGTTTAGTTCATGTTCTGATTTTATGTAATAAATTTCACATTTTTTGACATGGAGGCCTTATTTTCCATAAGCAGAATTGATGTTGTGAACCATGTAATTTTTATAAGTTGATGTCATTGAATATTTTTGGATTTTTTTCCTCCAGATTTCATCTAATATAGAGATTTTTTATATTCTATTCTATCTAGGAAATTTACACTAATCTGTTTGAAAATACAAAAATACTTTTTTAATTGGAATTAAATTTTTTATGGCTAGATCTTCTCCCTATCATTAAAATTCATGAACCTCATGTCTTACCCTTTAATCTAATTGTAAAGAACTCCACTATGTTGTTACTGGCACAAACAATGGGAATTTGAAGTGAACATCAAGTGGTCAATTTCATCTGCTCGTGGATACCCTCAGAAAAACCACTCCATAATAGATTCTCAACTTGAATTGACATTGAAACTGATGCGAACTCAGAATCTTCCAAGCACCTCACATGACATCAAGTGATTGTTCTGGTAAACTTATTTTAGATTTTTTTTATTCCTTTAATCATACATGTTTGATCCCTCCCCAGATTACAAAAACTTTATAGAGGACCTTTTGTAAGATGCACGGGTGGGTGGAGTGGGGTAGGGGGCATGGGGAATGTGGTGGGTGGTGGGTGGAGGGGGGTAGGGGCACAAGGCAAGGGGAATGGGGCAAGGTGGAGGGGGTTAGGGGTCACGTGGGATGTCTGCAGGGCATGGAGGAGGTCCGCAAGGTAGGGTAGATCTGTAGGGTAGGGGGAGGGGTGGTGGAGGGGGCATGGTGGAGTTGGTAGGTCTGTAGGGCAGGGTGAGGGGGGTGGTCTGTAGGGGGATCTGCAGGGCAGGGGGGAGGGGTTCGGGCAGTGGGGCAGTGGGGAAAGGGGGCGGGGCAGGGGGTGCAGTTAGTCTCTATAGGTTTCTTTAATCATAGATGTGGTTGAATAACAATTACAATCCCTCTCTAACTCCCCCATTTCTTTATGATTAGGTTTCTCCAAATATGCCCTCCTATTTACAATAGATTTCTTTCACTAAATAATTGCTTGATTTTAGTTGCGAGAAATCAGATTTTTTATGATACCAATAGTTGTTATTGGTATGGATTTTACACCTTTTCTTTTAAAATTCTTGGCCATTATGTCTACTTTTATCATCTTTCACATGTTTATTATTGTTTGAAAATTGCATATTCACATGAGAAATTAGGAAACTCTAAATGTTTTCATTCTTTTGATTTATCCTTTTATAACTCATCAGACTATATGATCAAACATTCTTTCCTATCATATTCAACCTTCTTCATCGTTGTAGATCAATTTTTTATTATGATATATTATATTTTATTATAAATTGTGTCCTCTAGAAAACTTCTATTATTGGGTGGGATAAAAACTTCTATCGAACAAAACCAAATTATGTTGAAACGCGACCCAAACTAATTATATACCATTAATAGAAAGAATAATTTTTAATTAATAGGAATGTACTATTTGATAGTATCATTTTGAAACATTGATCTATATCCCCATTGCTTGGAGGGACATTATTTGACCCATGGGGAATTGTGGTTCTTATATGATTGGCGGTGATGTGTATAGTCACCGGAGACAGGTATGATTTATTTTAGTTTTTATTTTATTTTCATTATCACATTGGCCAATTAGGTCTTTTACTTCTTTCTGTGGACAAAGGGTAATTATATTCTTTGAAGGGGGAAAATGAGGTTCATAATGATTCAGTCCACCGGCTTTGATCCGAGGTAAGATTATATGGTTACTACTTGTCTCATACCTCTTGTATTTTGGGATTTTAGTGTTTTTGACTCCATATTATTTTTTCAGTAGAGCGTTGGATCATATTGTGTTGGTACAGGTGGATATGGTTCTCCAAATTGAGGTAAGGCTTTAATGTCATTTTTTGGTTTCTCACTGGTTATGTAGCATTCTTTTTCTGTTTTAATGTTCCTAATATCCTTTTTGTAGTGTATTGATCCTTTCTCGTTGGTTTCGAGTAGCCAAATTAAGGGCGACTAGCCTGCATGTGCATTGGTAAGAATGTATATGTATGTGGGTTCCCCCGTCACAAGTATAGTAAACCATGGGAGTGATTATGCACGTATGGGGCTATGTGTAGCCATGTGTCTATATATATATATATAAATGCATACACTTGTGAGTGGAGACTGGTATCTGCATATAATCATATGTGCAAGGATCTCCTTGAAAATGCTCCTGGCTATGCAGGTGTGTGCATAGGGGCAAGGTGTCCTTGCATGTGTTTGAAGGTGTGTATACCCAGTGGGGGAGTAGTAACTTTTAGTTAGAAATCTCTAAGAGATGAAGTGGATGGTTTGATTCCACCATATGGTAGGATCCCTATTCTAGCCTCATTAATTCAAGAATGATTTAAATTGAATTTAGCTTGTTTCTTAATTCTAATTATTTATACTGAATTTCATATCTTGAATATGTGTTCTTTAATATAATTTTTTAATTTGATAAATAATTTCATGTTTTTATAATAATACCCCCCCAATAGAGTTGTGTTGTCTGCAAAAACTCATAGTGATAATTATGTTGATCTAGTTGCGTAAATTATTACATTTTATTTGTACTGAATGAGTTTTAAAGTAAATGTTAAATACAATTAAATGTATTTTGTGATAATGCAATTCAATGATTTTATAATAAAACCCCTCAAACAGAGGTGCACTGTCTATTAAACCAATGAGTAGTGATAGTTATTTGTATCATGTTTAGATTTGGATTGATTATTTCATATGCCTTTTGTTGGTGTTTGTTTTATGGATAGTTAATTTTTGTTTTCTTTGAATAATAAAAATTGGCTTACCATACTCGTTTAACTCAAATGAGATTTCCTGAGTAGGCATATTCCATGACCATGACAGTATCCTTTTCACGCTTTGAATATTATAAATAAAATTTCCATGTTTAGGCAATGTGAATGAATTTGTAAATGGTTAGTGTAGGGTGTGTGATTATTTTCCATCATTTTGTTTCCCTTATGACATTCTATCATTGTGCTTCTAGCTACAACCTTCTCTGGTGATACCTAGTTATAGAATATTAAATAGTTGATCTATTTTATCATCTACCGGTACGGCAACGGTCAAAACGTTGACCTACCTCCTCCGTCTCCCTTCACTCCTTCCCAGCAAACGCTGCCCTGTGGATGTCTCTGGACAGGGCCAACACATTGCTGTCACACCGTGGTCACTCCGCAGTCACGCCGTGGTCACTCCGTGGTCACACCATGGTCACGCTATGGTAATGCCGCGGTAACACCGTGATTTGGCCCTGATCCAGGATAACACCCCACAGCGGTTCACAGTGATAGTATTCCATAAGTCTTGTGATCAATGTTGAGAATGAATAATAACAATTTCTGCCAGCAGGGTGATGACAGGAATATTTCCTCACCTCCTCCCGCTCCCTTCTCTCCTGGATGGAAGATGCTTCCCCACGGATGTCGTTGGACCGAGCCAACATGTCACAATCACTTTTTGGTCACGCCACAGTCACGCCACGGTCACACCGTGGTAATACTGTGATTTGTCCCTGGTCTAGGATGACACCTCCTGGTGGTTCGCAGTGATAGTATTCCATGAGTATTGTGATCAATGTTGAGACTGAATAATCACAATTTCTGCCAGTGGGGAGATGACTGGAATGTTTCCCCACGTCCTCCTTCTCCCTTCGCTCTTGGCCGGATGATGCTGCCCTACAGATGTCGCTGGACCGGGCCAACATGCCACAGTCATGCCATGGTCATGCCACGGTCACGTCGTGGTTACGCTGCAGTCACACTGTAGTCACCCTACGGTCATGCTGCAGTCACGCCGTGGTAATGCCATGATTTGGCCCGGCTCCAGGACGAAACCATGCAGCGGTTTGCAGTGATAGTTTTCTATGAGACATGTGATCACTGTTGAGACAGACTAATCACAATTTCTGCTGGAGGGGCAATGACCATAATGTTGCCCCGCCTCCTCCTACTCCCTTCACTCCTGGACGGAAGATGTTGCCTCGTGGATGTCACTGGGCCGGGCCAACACACCATGGTCACACCATCGTAATGTTGTCGTCATGCAGTCGTTACTCTGCGGTCACCCAATGGTAATGATGTGATTTGTCCCTGCTCCAGGACGACAGCCCATGGTGGTTCACAGTGATTGTATTCTATTAGTCTTGTGATCAATGTTGAGACTGACTAATCACAATTTCTGCAGGCGGGGCGATGACCGCAATGTCTCCCTGCATCCTCCCGCGCCCTTTTCTCCTGGATGGAAGATACTACCCCGCGTATGTCACTCGACATGGCCAACATGACGCGGTCACACCATGGTCATGTTGCATTCAACCCGCTGTAATTCCATCATTTGGCCCTGCTCAAGGACAACACCCCGTGTTGGTTTACAGTGATAGTATTCCATGAGTCTTGTGATCAATATTGAGACTGACTAATCACAATTTCATCGAGTGGGGTGATAGCCAGAATGTTTCCCCACCTTCTCCTACACCCTTCGCTCCTCAAAGGAAGATTCTATCATGAGGATGTTGCTGGACCAGGTCAACACGCCACGGTCACGCCATAGTAATGTCGTGATTTGGACCTGCTCCAGCCACATCCAGCCCACACCATCCCCTTTCCACCAACATTTCAGCCCACTGCCACCATCATTCCTACCTGCAATAGCCCCCTGCCACCTTCGAATCATCCCACACCGTCCCCCTAGCATCTACCACCAACCCCCTTCCACCAGCATTCTAGCCCCCTTCCACCTGCATTCGAGCCCGCTCCAGCCCCCAGCCACCTGCAATCCAGCCCGCACCAGCCACCACCCACCATACTCTTGTAAAACACTCATTCCATCCCCCTTCCACGTGAAAAATATCCTCATCCACCAGTTACATCCCTCACCGGCCCACGAACTCTAATTACTTTGTGGGAATATCCAAAGTTTTTATGGTGATATCAAAAAGTCTTATCAGTGGATATATTGTCCCCTAAATCCATTGACATGTGTAATGAAATTCAAAATCATGGGTTAGGGTTTAGATTATTTTTGGGCCAGTTATTTTGACATGTATCCGTCACATTTGGTTATGAATAGCCACCTCTTTGAACCCATTAAAGGTTAATTAAGAATTTTGAGATTTTCAAAAATTCTTATTTTTGTGTTTCTTGTTTTCATAGGTGAATTCTTGTAAGGATTATCAAATGAGTGATAAACCTTTTTGGTGCTTTATAATTAAGTTTTTAAGGAGAAAGTATCATTGTTGACCTAAATGATTATCCCCCATCCACTTTTATTTCCATTTAACTTCTTTTAATTTCCATTTTTACAAATTCCATCCCACGTGTTTCCACATTTCATCTAATGAATACCCCATATATATATTGTATCATATCAATAACACACTAGAAATCCACAAAATATCATAGGATCCCAGCATATGCACCAGTTACAAACCAGTAGAAGGAATCGCAGAATGTCCCAAGCACAAAACCAAGAAGCACTCCTCGGGGAAGTGTAACCAAGGAAACAAGGAGGCTAAAGGAGAAATATAAAAACCCAAAAAGAAGTAGTCACAAATGACAGAAACCAATAACACACACACAATATTGAAATAACTCACAACAACCCACACACACACACACCCACCCACCCACCCACATGTTGCCAAAATCCATCACCCATCCAAAATTCTATCTTTTTCCAAAGAAATAGAACCACTGAACCCCCTGCCCCGCAGCCAACATCAACCAACCAGACTAGCATCCCTATCCAAACAAATCATAGATTGAAAGACCTATAGACAACCATGCAAACTAATGGCCGCTACACCAACACCTACTTTCACAAGAACCCTAAACTACCCTAGATCTAACCTCAATAAGAACCTATAGTAGACACAATACCCAAAATATTAGCTAGAAACCAAATAATCCCTAGAACACCATCTGGCCCTATCCATCACCATCTAAACACCTTGCATCAACATGGACCACCCCACCAAAAGAGATACTATAAAACCAGCAGTCTTCTAGTACCATTCATCTGATGTGCCCTGCAGCACCCATGCCTAACCCATCATACAAACTAAAGAATCCCCAAGCAGTCCCCGATCCAAATGTGAGCTAATTCCCAACCTGAATCCAACACATCCAGACCCACCAAGTAGTCAACACGCACCCACCCTAGAAAAAGAACCACCCATCTACCAAGAACATGCCTCCCAACATGCAGCATCAAGAATCTCAAGGGAATTTTAGAACATCCACAAAAGAAATTCATACACCATCAACAACCAGAACACCCAAGATGGGGAAACCGAGAAGAAGCTAGTTGAACATACTCCAAACCACCACCTGAAGACCCACTATAAACTATATCCACCACACTAGAAAATCAAGAGAACCAAAATCCTACTATTGTAATCAAGAAAAAAAAAGAAATGACAGAAATCAAACCCCTATGCACCCAAAACATGTTACCAACCATAGTAGAAATCACAAAGCAACCTGAACCATGCACCATGTATGTGTATCATGTACTACACCATGTAGAAAAATCCAAACAGCAACACCCCTAGATGAAACCCATCTTCAAAGGTCCTATAATTTGAAACAGCAAAACGAAACTCAAAACACCACCTCCTAAATACTCTACAAGAAACATTTAACCCCACTATGAGAATCTCCATAAGTCTCTATTTGATAAACCCATCATCTCATATCCTCAACCATAAGAATCATCCAAATTAAACTACATACCACTCCCAACGAACATATATCCCAATACCTGAGTAGCCCCTACCCACCCAACATGAAACCAGGAAGAACCACAACACACACCTATACACCTCCATATAACTAGCCACACAACAGGGGGTGCAAGGGAGGTGTGTAAGGGGGTCCAGTAGGGGGTTAAAGGGGTGTGTGCATGTGGTGAAAGGGATGTCTGGGTGTGGGGGGGGGGGGGGTAGCTGCTGTCCAGGGGGTACAAGGGGGAAGGGGTGTGCAAGGGATGAGTAGGGGGGATGCTGTCTAGTGTCGTCCAGCGGGGGGGGGGGGGGGGTTCTGTCTAGGTTGTTTAGCAAGGTGGGTTGCTGTCCAGGGGGGTCCGGGGGGGGGGGGGGTGTTGTCTATGGGTGTCCAGCAGGGGGGTTGTTGTCTCGGTGGCTCCAGTAGTGGTGGGGGCCTGCTGTCCAGGATTTTCTAGCAGGGGGGTGCACTATTCTTGTTTATTGAGTTATATTATTTTTGAATATTGTAAGATGTTTTATTTTACAAAGCTTTTAGGGGAGGAGAACTACTATGTTCTACCTTTTTTTTGTAGGTACTTTTGAGCTAGTTCCAAACTTCTTTGATAGTTTTTCTTATAGGGAGACTCATCTAAGTGTAGTTATGTGTGATTTTATATTTGGATTTGTTTAATTCTTATTGTGTAATATGCTTTCATGTATAATTTAATTTGGAGGGAACTGGAAGGGGGTAGGGGAAACTAGTAGGGGAAAGGGGAATGTCAGGGAGTGAATGTGGGGGATGGTAGGAGGTGCAAGTGGGGGCTGGCAGGGGAAGGGGGATGGGAAACATGCTGGGTTGAGAGGGGAGGGGGGAATGACTAGGGGGTATGGGTGTGTCCAGGTTCTGTGGGGTGGGGGTGGGGGGGGGGTTCCAGGGTCTGTCCAGGAGGGTGGGGGTGGTTATCTAGGGGAGTGGAGGTCTGGGCTGCCTAGGGGGATCTGTCAGGGTATGGGGGTATGAGGGTGTCTATGATTGTGGGGAGGGGTTCAGGGTCTGTCCAGGAGGGTGGGGGTGGCTATCTAAGGGAGTGGAGGTTTGGGGTGGTGGTGTCCAGGGTCTGGGGGGTGTCCAGGGTCTGTCTGGGGGGTGTCTAGGGTCTGTCCGAGGGGTGTCTATGGTCTGTTCAAGGGGTGTCCCGGGTCTGTCTAGGGGGTGTCCATGGTCAGTCTGGGGGTGTCCAGGGAATGTATTGGGGGGAGGTGGCCAGGGTATATCTGGGGGTGTCCAATGTATGGTGGGTGTCTAGGGTCTGTCTTGGGGGGGGGGTGTCTAGGGTTTGTCCAGGTGGGGGGCTTTACAGGGGGTTTTCCAGGGGGGATAACCAGGGGAGGGGGATGTATAGGGGAGTGGGGGTTTATGTAGGGTGGGGATGTCTAGTGTCTAGGAGGTAGGGGTCTACTGTATGTGGGCTACTGTGGGGTGGGGGCTATGCAGGGGGGTGGGGGCTATTTTTTATGGTCTTTCATACCTATAGCCACGGTTTCTAACCATGGATATAAGTATATTTCCACAGTTAAAAACAGTGGCTATTATTATAATGTCATGGTTTCTAACCGTGATAATAATTTTTTTCTCCTCTAGTATATCCATGGTTTTACACCGTGGCTATAAAGATAATACCACAGTTCGAACCATGTATGTATACCTAAAGCCGTGGTTTGAACCGTGGCTCTAGACATATAGCCACAGTTCCAAACCATGGTTATAATTCTAGTCCTATAGCCATGCCAAACATAGCCAAAGTTCCCCAAACCTTGGCTATTATTTATAGCCCCGGTTTGAATACCTATATCCATGGTTTAAAACCGTGGCTATAGCCCGAATTTCCAGTAGTGTGGGTACACTCTCAATTCCATCCATGTGTGTCTCACTAGAAAAAAATTCTTTACAAAATACATTGTAGGGAGATATAAGTCCCCCATATCACATAAATAAATCATTCATATGTGTTCCAAAATACCATAAAAAATCATCATATCATAACCCATGAAATGAAATCTGTATTATTAACATTTCATCATATCATAAACTATGTAAAGGAAAAAGGTTTCATAATCATTTAACTAAATAATAACCCTTGTAAATAAGTGGGATTAAAAACCATTTTATAATGGTATAACCTATGGATGAGAAACATATCTTATAAAAATCATTCCATGAAAACATTAACCATTCATAGAAATAATAAAAATAGTACCCTTTGATCATATCCCTGGTAAGGTATGAGTCACACCATAGGATTTCATCATAGATGGAAAATAACTTTGAAAGATAGATTAACGAATTTGGTGGGGAAAATATTCTTTTCCCTTTGAAAAAATCTTTTTAATCATAAAACATTTAGAAAACCATATTCCTTTAAAATTACCTTAAAACATATAAAGTGTTATTTGAAAACCATTTTAAACACTTTTTGAAACATAAAATATTTTCAAAATCATATTCTTTTAAAATAAATTTAACATATCATTTATAGTACGTTTAAATAATATTTAGACAACATTATTTTGGGAGGAAATAGATTTATGACCGAAGATATAAATAAAATATGATTTTTTACAAATATTTCCTTCATTATATTAAATAAATATAGTGAAAATGGTACCATTACTTGATGATATAATGAATGAATATGTAGAATAAATTTCATGATATTTAATGTAATATGTATCATAATATTTTATTATTGGAAGCATAATCATAAACAATCTGGATAAACGACGATATTATAGTAATAAACTCTTTTATCATTCGTAACAATGAATCAGAATCCCCATTAAATAATAACATTAAATGAGGTTTAAAATATCAAGAAATTATGATATTCATGATATAACATATCAAAGGGTCATTATATACACCTCTTAGAATAATATAGGTTCATAACATATCATGTGTCTCAAAAAAGGAAAACAGATAAAAAAATTCTGTAACTGATATAGTAATTTTTAAACCAAAAACCCCTTAAAAGAGAGATAATAAAACGGATATGTCATTTCCCAAAAATTTAAGTCATATAATGAAAATTTTCATTCATGTGAATTATATACACCACATATACGAATGTTGTGGTTAATGTAGCATATGACATAATGAAGTAAAAAAATTGATGTAAATCTCGTTCCACAAGACTTGTCTCACTTCATACTCATTCAAAAAAACTATATAATAAATATTAGTTCATTATAAACCTATAAAATAACAATATTAATATATATAATACCATATAATATTTAGTTATAGACTTCTATTACATATTTATTGACTATTCCATCTTAAATTTATATTTCAGGTAATAACCACTTAGTTTTTCATATAAGTTCTGATTTGTCATATTCATGGTCATATTACATTAATAATGATTTAATAATATATATAATTATAAGAATGATATAAATTTATGTTATATATATATATAAATCACATATTTATTTATAATAATTTATAAAATAATGTAATAGCAAATGAAATACACACTTCCTGGATATGGAAGGTTGTACATACGCATGAATGTTGTTTCAATTTATTTATTTTAGGATTTAAAAAATGAGATATTATAATTATATAATCCTATTTATTTCATAAATATTATATACTTTATATTAAAATTATCCATAATATATTCCATATAAATTTTGAATGAATCACATCACCTTGTGAGGTGGTAGTCTGCCGTACACATGAATGACGTTATCATATTCCCCAAAATTGGAAATCATAAAGGTATGTGTAATATTTAAATTTATGAATAATAATAACATCAAAAAATAATAATAAATAACATATATGTACTATAAATACATCATTATTACCTACCTTGATATTTTGTAATGAAAGAGCGAACAACATATGTTCAGGGGGTAGTAGTCTATCGTACACATGAATGATGATAGTGTATCATATTTTATGAAAGGATGTGATGTTTTAGGTCAAAAACATAACATAATAGAATCTATGAATATTTTAGATATTGAGGATATTGTATAATCATTATATAAAAATAATTTATGTGGTCTAATGATGAAATAAAACAAAAACCATTGACGATTAACATTACTTCTTCTTTGGGTATCTCCTTTTGGTTTTCACCAAAGGAAATCGTTTGATGGAATTATGAGAACATTAGAGACTATAGGATGAAGTTAAGAAGGTTTTAAAAATAATTTTATTGCTATTTTCCAATAAAAAGATCTTGATATGCATGGAGAAATGGAGGGTGGGTGAGTGCACATTTATAGTGGAGGAGGAGTGGCATTCTTTTAAATACAAAAAGTTAAACACTATCAGGATGTATCCCTTACATCATGTTTCTAAAATAATGAATAATCTTAGGTAAATTTTTTTATTCTTGAAATATGTCATTCCAATGGGTTTTGAATATGTTTCTACTATATTTTTCCCTTCAGTTTAATTTTTTTTCTCTTAGTAAAGTCATTCATTTATTAATTACTTAGATTAGTTTAAACTTTTTTCAGAAACAAAATTTGTTAAATAATTATGTTTAATGTATTATAACATATAAATTGTTCTTATTAAAAATATTTAATCAATTTTTATAAATTAAAATCACATAAGTGGTTGTAATTAATATAAAATTAATCCCAAAGATGGGATGAGATGATTGGTTTTTAATGTGAAAAAGGTGAAAAGTATGAAATATTTTTATATCCAATTTCAATGTTACATTTGATCCAATAACAATAATTTTAATAATGGATAAAAAATAGAACTAGTAATAATTTAAACAATGTTTAAAATAAATTTATCTATATAAATAAATTATATGAAATGTTAGCTTTCAATTAAAATTTTATGTTTTTCATTATTCAACCACAAATGAAATGTTTCAGAACAAATCATAAAAATTAACCGTATGATAATTTTGAAATTATGAATTAATAAATAATTATTTCATAAAATTAAATTTCTTAAAGATCCAAAAATAATTTTATTATTATTCACAAAAATAAATAATAAAACATTTTGAAGAATTTGAATTTTCAAAACATATCAAAGATTTTCCTTATATTATATATTTGATTATCAATATAGAGTCTTTATAAAATACCGTAATAGATAATATTTAAAAATTAGTTAATAATATTCATATTAAGATGTTTAATGACTATCTTATAATTATATTCCTTAAAGAATTATAATAATAAAATGTTGTTTCATAGAAACTCAGGGTTGTGTGTAATGTATGATAAGACATTGTTACATGTTGTGAATGATTAAATTGGTGTATAATAAAATGAAATCATAACATGGTGTATCATGAAATATAGATCATAAAATAAATTTTAAATGTTCACAAAAACTCTGGGTGTTACATTATACCCCCCCCTTGATATGAATTTAACCCTTTAAATTTATCACCGTGATATTGAGGGTAATTCTGTCTCATAATATACTCAAGATCCCAAAATGCATCCTCAAACTTATGGTTTTAGTATAATACTTTGAAAAATTTAGTGGTATTATTTCTTGGAACATTCTCTATTCAATCCAAAATATCAAATAATAGTTCTTCATAAAAAAGATCCTGCACTAGTGGTATGACCTTTGATTTATGTATAGGTGAAGGGTCAAATATATACTATAGAACACATAATGTATTTGGGTGAGATTTGGTTTAAGTTTCAAGAGATAAAAAATCAACCCTAAAATATCAAGTGTCTCGAAAGGGTAAATATACCTAGGTATCAACATCCATTTCTTTATGAATCCCATACCTTTTTTCCAAAGAGAGGTTCATAGAAATTTTTTTTCATCAACATCATAATCTAGATCTCACTATTTTATATTAGCATAAACTTTCTTCCAAATTTTATCTTTATTGATTTGATACTGAATTGTTCTAACCATCTTATCCATTTCTTTGTCTATATCAAGACCCAAAACCTTTCATTCTCCAAATTCATTCCAGCACGTTCGAGCTCTATATTTCATCCCATAGTATGCTTCATATTATGTTATATGAATTCTTGAGTGATAGCTATTTTCATAAGAAAAATAATCAAGATGAAGGTATTTATCCCAACCACCTTTGAAATATAGGGAACAGGATCCCAAGATATCCTATAGGGTTGGAATTATCCTTTCAAACTGACCATCCATCTAATGGTGATATGAAGTGATGAAACTACATTCCATATTATGCATTTTTAGAATACGTTCCAAGAACTCTGAGTTATACCGCAGATCATGATCATATATAATTAAATATAGTAATACGTGTATCCTTACCCCTTTTTTAATGTATATCCTAGAATTATGGTCCAAACAGAAGTATTCTATGATAGATATGAAGTGTGCTAACATTGTAAGGTGGTTGTCTACCACCAAAATATAATTTTTTCTTCTAGAGGTTTTTTAGAGTCAAATGAAAAAATCCATAATGATGTTCTCAAATTTACATTTTTGTATGGGTAATGACTTAATATCCACTTAGACTGTTGTCTTTAAACCATGTTGGCATTCCAAGCATCAAGATACAAACTCTACAATATCACCCTTCATGTCATCCCACCTAAAGTACTCTTTCAAATATCTATAAATCATTATATGTCTAGTATGAATAGCGAATATAGAACCATGAGATTCCTCTAACATCTCCTTATTTAAATATGATATAGATTGAACACATAAATGGTTCTTGATCCTTATCCTTCAATCCTAATCAAGGTTAGAATATGGAAGATTTATTACACTATTTTATAGCTATACATCTTCTTTTTAAGCCTCTTTAATATTCACATGTATAGAGGGATTAAAATTTATTTTAAAAAGATACGGTTTTTTGACTTCCCTCAATATTTTAGGTCAATCCTTCAAAAATCCAAAAAAAAAGGATATTTTCTGTTCCTAATCATCGTTATTCTTGCAAGATTATTTTGAATCAAATCATCTACCAACTTGTTCTCTTTCCAAGGGTGGTAAGGCATTGAGATATTATAATACATTATCATCTCTAACTATATTTTATGGTTCCTGTTCAACTACTTATATGTGAATATATATTTCAAAATTTTATGTTTAGTATATATATCAGAATTTTCTTCGTAAAGATAATACTTCCATATCTTTAGAGAAATAAATACAGAATCTAGCTCCAATTCTTGAGTTTTTTTATTTTACTCATGAATAATTAATTTTCATGAGATATAAGTTATAACAATGTTCTTTGGAATAATAAAAAAACCTCACCCCTTCATGGATGCATCACTATACATCTCAAAACCTCCTTCACAACATGTTATTGTAAGCATGGGTGTGCTGACTAACCATATCTTTAGTTCCATGAAATTTTCCTCACATCTATCTGTCAAAATGATGATGGATCCCGTTCAAGATAACTAGGTCATGGGATTAGATATATATGAGAAATACTCCACATATCGTTAATAATATTTAGTTAAATCAATAAAACTATGTATCTAGGTCACAGTTATTTTGTTAAGAAATGTTCAGTGGCCTCTTTCATTGAGGGATCTACTAATATACCCTCTCTTGAGATTATGTGACCATAAAATGAATCCTTTTATATCTAAAATTGACTGGTTGAAATTTTTACATATAATTTCTCCTTCCATATGGATTTTTGTATAATTATCAGGTTGTATTATTGATCTTCGATTATCATATAATATAAAACAATATCATCTCTAAAAACTACCACAAAATATTCAATGTAATCTATAAAGACACTATTAATTAAATCCATGATGATAGAAGGGTAGTTAGTAAGATCAAAAGGCACCACTTTATATTCATAGTGTACATAACTTCTATGGAATTTGAACATTGGTATGTCCGTCTTCTTCAACCCCAATTGATGATATCTAGAAGGAAGTTCCATCATGGAAAAGTATTGAACTCCACATAGTTGATCAAACAAGTCATCAATATAAGGAAGATGATAGTTTTTATTGACCATGATCTTTTTCACATCCACATAATTAATGTAGGGTTTCATTGATCCGTATTTATTTTTAACAAAAAGAACTGGTTCACCCCATGGTTATTTACATGACCAAATAAATCACATATCATGGTTTTCTTTGAGTTACATATTCAGTTTTTGCAACTAAATTTGAGACATTATATATGATGTCTCTTATATTTGTGTAGTTCTAGGTATGAGTTATATTAATAACAAAATTTTAAATTTTTTTGAATCCTAGGAAAATATTTTTAAAGAAATTAACAAATATCTGAACAATAGTCTTGTCATCGATGTCAATTTTATCACCATCCATTTTAAATAAACACTCCACTTAAATTGGAATTTGGACCCATACACTGAATGTAATCTTTATAGGAATTTAATAGTCATATTTCGGTTTGTAGTGCCAAATGTGACTTCTATTACTCATAAATTGATGTGGGATTTACTAAGATAAATCTATTCCATGAAAATGATGACATCAAATTCCACCATTGTAAGAATGAAAAGATTTTTATTAAACA
Source organism: Viscum album (assembly GCA_963277665.1). Lineage (NCBI taxonomy): Eukaryota > Viridiplantae > Streptophyta > Magnoliopsida > Santalales > Viscaceae > Viscum > Viscum album. The sequence continues at coordinate 18,915,869 of OY728120.1, read as the reverse complement.
CGCCATAAACATCAACTGGAGAAAGATCATACACATGAGATGCGATGATCATTCCTTTTGGCGTTTTCACTGCTAATTAGAAATATAATCATTTGGTAGGAATAATAATAACCTTATAAAATTATTTAGATATGAAAGAGTTGATATATCTAAAATCATATAATACATTAACAGTTCTATAGTGGATGGTAAGTGGACCTTTCATCACATATTTATCGTACCCCTCATAAAAAATAGTGATCAAAAGTGAATTAGAAATTTCCCTAATCTTAAGGGGTTTCTATCATTGATCATCATCATTATCCATTGGGTTTGGGTACTGATTAGCATAATTGTCACTCTTATTACACATGATGCAAATGAATTTGGGGAGGTTCATTTGATGAAGCCTTATCTATATTAGCATTGTTATCGAGCTTCTTCCCAACAGATTAGTAACCAATTTTCAGGTGGTCTTCCATTCCAAAGTTAATAGATTTATTACAAAGATAAAAAAATATCCATGATTATTACCACACATTGAGCAGAAAAGAAAATCTTAAGTTCTTCATTACTCTATAATACCATAAGTTTATCATAGGTTATTCATAGACATATTCTATTTAAATCCATTATAATGGTTTATAATGAGTTTATGAATTTACAAAGCATATCCCCTAGGAGTGTCAAATCAGGTGTGAAATAAGGCTTTTTTTCATGCACGTGTTCATAATCAAGTCTAGATAAATGAGATGTTTTTATGTTGTTTCCACTAGGTACATCTATTATAGAGACACATTGTCTTGTAGTATAAATATAGGGATCAAATTCTTGGAAATCACTTTCACACTCATTTACCGAAATTTAAAAAAATCATTTTTATGACTCAACATTAAACATATTCCTAGTGTCATGTCCTTAGGGGTATCACAAAGCTTTTTTCATCCTATTTTCAAAAGGTTAGAAACAAATTTTCATTAATAACATCTACAGAAACCCAAGATTCTATTATATATAAATTACATTTTTTTGGAATATTTAATAAATTATAGAAACACATTCTAAATTATCTTATTAGTTTAGTGCCCTTGGAAACATAGAAACATAAACCATGGATCATAAAAAAGAAATATTATAACCCACTAGGTTCTCCATAAATAATAGAACTCTTGGACATATCATACATAATAAATATCATCATGACCTGGGGAAAGGAAACATAAGAAAGGGTACACTCAGATGATCAGTAAGGGTAAACATGGGAGATATGTAAACATAATAATGAGCCTAAAGGAATGATAACACAATCCAAAAATTATATGATCATACCCTACATATCAAAGATAATAATAGACACTCATGGTATGAATATTGGATATTAATAATGCATGAAACATAAGGGAATAAATAGAGTAATCCATGAAATAATAACATAAGAATAAAACATGGTATTATAGAAAACACATAAACATATAAAATTATTTCCCTACTAGTGAAGGCTCACTAAAAAATCTGACTTATTATAATGAGTTCACTCCCCAAACAACATTTTTTTCATGGTTCACTCCCAAGACCATCTTAGTAGAGAAATTCCATTTCTAAACTAGGTACACACCCTATTATATACATGTTTATCTCATTAGATACAAATCTATACCCAATGCATTAGAGTGGGATATAGGCCCTAGATATTATTATATTAAATCATACAGAGTTTCCCCTCAAGATCATAAATTTTTAACATATCATAACTCTACAATTAAAATGGGTATCATAAACATGCATTCATATCATAAACTATGGAATAGATAACGGTTACATAATAGTTTCATCAAAATCATATCATAGGGTATGAATCCGTATTCATAATAATTTTATCATCATATAACTTATGGAAGAGAAAGAGTTTTCATAATCATATTTCCATCAAAACATAAACCATTAAGAGGAATAATATGAATGGTACCCTTGAATCATATACCCATTAAGGAATGAGTAAAACCAAAAAAAAATCATCTTAGATGGAAGAAAACATAGGAATAAAATATAAGACATTTCATAAGGAAAATATCATTTATTTTTTTGAAAATAATTTTTAAATCAGAAAACATTTTGAAAACATTTTTTCATATAAAATAACCTCTAAAACATATAAATTAATCCTTAAAAATAGTTTTAATCAATTTTTGAATTATAAAATATTTTCCAAATCTATTTCCCTGAAAATTATCTTAACATATAATTTAAAACATACTTAAATAATTTTTAGAAAACATTATTTTGTGACAAAATTTATTTCCAATAAAATGGAAAAATAAAGTCAGATTTTATTTCAAAATTCATAATTATCTTAAAGTCAAAATTATTCAAACCCATGATTAAAATAAATTGAAATTAAGTCATTTTTTGGAATACATTATACATTATTCAATTAAATACCCAAATAATGTTTATGTTTAGTGACTTTTGAACATTGAAATATAAACATCAATTTTTGTGAATGATCTTAAATGTTTACCACAATGATCTTCCCCTTTAGTATTCCTACCTAAATCCATTATTTATAACCTAGAGAGAAGAAACTTATAAAAATGGTGATACAAAATATCATATCAAGGTAAACCAAGGGAGATATCAGTGATAACCAAACCATAATGCATAAGGCCATAAAAAACATTTGAAAATCATATAACGTATATCAAATATCAGGAAATAGTGTCATGGAATAAGTTATAGAAACTAAAAAAAATCAAATAACATATTCCATGAGAAAATAACATAAGACATAAAACTATGGCATACACATAAGCATATAAATTAATTTATATATTAGTCATATTTCATCTCCAATACCATTATAGCTGAAAAATCCAATTACTAAATCGGGTTCACTTCTCATTCTAGTTTTCTTTTACTAGACCTAGTTGACTCCCATTACATCCTTATACTATATAATCAAAATTACACCAATTACAGTCTTTTATTACTAAACTAGGTTCAATTCCCATTCCATTCACGTCAATCTCATGAGATATAAATCCTTACCGAATGAAATGGGAGGAGATATATTTCCAACACATCACATAATGAAAACCATACAAATGTGTTCAATAATAAACATTTACTCATAACATAACCCATAAAAAACATATTCATAAACATCATTCCATCATAAGTATAAACCATCCAGATATATATTAATAATGGTTTCCTTGTATAGTTTCCCTATTAAGTCATGTGTAATAAAAATTAAATTCATTTTATATGGAAAATAATTTTGAATGATATTTTTAAAAAACATTTCTTAAGGAAAGTATATTTTTCCAATTGAAAAAAATTAATTTCTTAAACATTTATATAACCATTCACATTGAAAATAACCTTCAAAAAAATAAATTAATATTTTATGAATATTTTAAAACTATTTTAAATTCTTTTCCTTGAAAACTTTTAATAGATCATTTAAAAACACGTTCAAAAACATTTTTTGAAACCATGAATTTTGAATAGAAAAAATTAATAATAGAGGAAATAAAATTACATGAAACATAAAATATAATGAAAAATAATGATTATAATGATAAAAAAATATTAATTTTATGTATACTCACCTCCTAAAATAATTTAGTCGTAAATCATAACATGTGTCTCAATTGAAGGAATATTGAGACAAAATTCCCTTACTGATTTGGTATCTTTTGAACTATAAATTCCATAAAATTAAGATCAAAAAATGGATATTTAAATCCAATTTAATTTAAGGACAAAGACAATATTTTAAATTTGTGGTAATTATATACACCCAAAAAAACAAATGAGTGGAAAATATGGCATAAGTATCATAGAAATATAAGTGACATTAGAAATCCCATACCTTATGTCTGAGTTCCTTTGTACAAATCTAAAACTCATGTATAATGGTTAGAATAAATTTATTAATATATAACAGAACCATATTCATATTTATTATATCATATATTATCCTCTTATATCATCTTACCACTCATTTGTAACAAATTATTTGTTATTACCCGTCTTTCGAGTGTTAAGTGTTTCATTATCCTATGTATGTTTTTTCATATAAGTATCGGTTCTAGTGCATAAAATATAGTTATATAATCTACATAAATATATTTAGTTAATATATTTTATATTTAGTTATTTTATATATTTGTATTTTTTATTTTTTAACTGAGAGAATGGAAAATGAGTCGCGTTGCGTCATGGAGACGACATGTCGTACGTACGCACGAGCGGCGACATCATTCCATTAATAGTGAAAGGGGAAGGATTTATATGGGATAGAATTTTTTTTCAGAATAAATATAATATTAAAATAATAATATATTTATATTATTTCAATAATTATACCCATCCATGAAATGTGGTGATGAGAAATATATTACACCACAACGTTGAGACGCAAAGTTGTACATATGCATGCACGGTGTGTTGATTTTTCGTTAGATGGATAAAATGTAGAATATTATTGTCTCATAATAATAATTAAATCATAGAATAAATTTTCTAAAATATTTATTACATTATAATTGAAAAAACATGATGGGGAACATGAATAAAAATATCCTTGAATGAACCAGTAATGATGATTACCTATTATTTAGAAACCTTCCATTAAATCTATTATTATGAAATCTAGGTTTTATATTTTGAGAATTCAAGAACCTATAGAATTTTTTGAGGTATGTTTATAGGAGAAAGTTCTAGGTTATGGTTGGGATTGAAATCTAAAAATGATGTGAATAATTGAGGTAATATGCTCACTATTATAATTGAGGTAAGGGAAACTTTTGGAATTACTATAAATATTAATTTATAATACATTCAATATCAATACCAATACTAAAAAAGGATATTTATTTTAATATAATATTAAATAAAATCATAAAATCATCAACCATTATAAGACATGTTTTTGTAATATTTTAAAACTTATCATTTTTATTATCCCTTAGTTGACCTATTATAATTTTACCTTAGGTAACATAATTTTCAATATTAAAAGGTTGTAATTAATACATTAGTTATTTCAATTAGACCATAAATGGAAAATTTATAAAATTTTATAAATTATTATAATTATTTCATATTTTAAAAGTTGTTTTATTATTACTAAATAATTTTAGGAAATTACATTTTGATAAAATATCATTATTTTCAATTTCGAAACCATTCATTACTTAGACATATAAAAATATCAATATAAAAAGTTACCTTTGAAAAAAATATTTTATTATATCCCTATGTGGTCAAGGTCATATATAATATTAGTTTATCAAATTACTTATGTCAAATTATATTTATTTTATTATTTTTAATAACATTTATTTAAAATTTCCATCAATAAAATAATTATAATATCAACTTTGTATAATTATCTAATTAACTTATATTTTTATAAAAAATTAAAAATAAAATTCCACGAGGAAGACAATGATTATATATTTCAAAATAATACAAATATTATAATATATCATTTTTAACCATATATTAAAAATGATAGTATTTAAAACATTAATGTGACATCTATAAATATTTATAAAATAAACTATTATAGGTACCAATGGATCATCGAAGAGATAAAAAAAGTAAAAAATATTTTTTTTTCATGAAAAAAATATTAATTTATAAATTTTAATTTATATTCAATCAGAACAAATATTTTTCTCCATGTAGATACATAAGGTCCATTTATGATAAAGAATGTGACATTCTGTGACATTTTTTGATTTAAAAATTATGTAAATTATTTTCATAGTCATGTGTCAATTAAACAACTCAAATTAGAACCTTAGGTGTTAGGATTCGAATAATATTCATTCAACTAATTATTTCAATGTGTTGGGGTCATTTTATAGTCCTTTTCAGTTTCTTTGTATCCTAATGTACCCAATTTAAACTTTACCTTGGTAACATAACTTACTTGGGTTACTATTTATATTAGAAAAAACCAAAAGGGGCCTATTAATAAAATTCAGATCATATGAATCTAAATTTTTAAAACATTTTTCATTATTCAAGTTATAAATTTTTCATAATTTAATTTAATATAACACCAATACAATTCCATTAAAAATAGTTTTTTAGAAAAATGCTCTTTTAAAACATAGAATGGTTTTTATAATCAATTAATGTATAAAATCATTTTCACTAACCTTAATTGTATTATTATAAATTAAAATTTACTAAATAAATTTAAAACTAATACAAAACACAATTTGAAGAAGTAAATACATTAAAAGAAAATTCAGTTTTCACAAAAAATCATAATTTTCATTATTCATAAAAATATGAAACCATTAAACAAAAAAAATTAAAAATTCTCATTACAATTTGTTTTAGTTTTTTTCAAAATAAATTTAGTTTTTTAAAATAAAATTTGTAAAATTTTAAAATTTTCGTTTTAAAAAATCTCTTCCTTTAAAATGTTGAAGAATTACCATTTATATAAATACAACATTTTAGTATTAAAAAATGTTTTATTTTTATTTTTTGCCTATAAAAATATTATATGAATTACAAAAAATTAACTGAATATAATAAATATTGATTTCATTAGTATATTTCACTAATAGTTGTTAATTTAATTTATTAAAATAAAATGCCTCTATAGAATAAAAATAGTTATTCATAAAAACACATCATTTATTTTCAATTTGTTTTTATCCAAATTTATAATTAATAGGGCACCAGGGAATTCATATTTTCATAATTCATCAAATCCTATTTATACCTACCATTCTAATGGATAGGTTATAATTTTATTGTTTAAATTATTTCAATAATAAAATAATTTTTTAAGAAACTCAGTGTTGCATGTAACACAAGTAAATCCGATATTTAGTGTAACATAAGACATTAAATAAATCAAATTATTTTTTTTCAAAAAATGTATTTCATGAAAATATCAGGTAAAATATACACCCCATAAAATTAATTTATCCTTCAAAATTCATCACTATAACACAAAAAAAGAGGATAACTCTACTTCGACAAATCCCAAAGTTCCCACATTTCATCTTCAAACATATAATTTCTCCATAAAACATTTACCTGGTGAGTGGACTTGTTTAGTATAAAATTATCTCTATGATCCAAAATTTATATATAATTCTCTTCATAAGAGAGATATTTCTCTATCAATATGACCACTGAGTTTAGTACTTTTTAAGGATCAAGTTTTTACTTCCTTATAAGAGATATATGGAACACATAATAATATTTATAGAGATTTAGTAAAAGAACCAATCAAGAATCCCTAATTATTATAAGATAAATAATTTAAGAAGGAAAATAGAATCCTTGAAATTAAAGAACACAATTTAAAAATAAAATTTGGATATTTGAGAATTTATTTATGGGAAAACAACATCCTAAAAATTGTCAATAAAACATCCTCTTAAAAGGGGGAAATTAAATGTTGAATATCCCCACATAACTAGGATTTCAATTAGGATAACATTAAATAAAATAGAAAACATTGACATAAAAAATAATTCCAACTATTAATTTCTAATGGAGGGTGATAGAGAACATGGTCATTATAATGTCAACCATCACAGAATGATAAATATATGATGTTCTAAGGGATAATTTGATTAATTATAAATAATGATACTTGGATAACAATTTTTTATCTAGATAGTTTTCATAAAATTGAATCAATTCTATAAAAACAATACTTACATTATTTCCTTCCATTTTTATGCCCAATATCAAAAATTTATTGGGCCTTGATCTATATTTTCTTCATCTCTAAATCCAAAAAATGACGTCGAACTTATAATGCCTATAGAACAAGTGGATCATAAGATCCATAGTGGGATGAAAAATTTACTCCATTATTATATAGATATCAAAAAATTATGTTGAAACATGTTATCTAAAATGCATAAATCCAAAAATGGTTAAATAAAATATTAATCACTAAAACCTCATCAAAAGTTCTTTGTAAACAATTTTCCAAATGTTTACCCTTAGGAACCTTCCAAAATATCAAAATCTAAATCATTCCAAAATAATTTAACAAAAATTCAAAAATAAACTTATAATTAATCCCCTGAACAATATTATGTACTCTTAATTTTCACACACTAATATTCAAAAATCAGTATCATTAATTCTCATGAAACATGGTAATAACCTGAATTACTATAAAACCTAAGTGAAAACATGGTTTTATTCAAAAATTAATGCTTTCATCATACCATAAATTCATTAATTCCATAAACCCAATCCGTGATTTTTTAAACCACATAGTCATCACATCCGAGGTCATTAATACTATCCCATTTATTTTACCAGAATAAGACATCTCATTATCTCATCTTTTTTCCAACATCATGCACATATTAATGGTTATATTTCCCTTAAAAAAAATTTCCTAAAATATCACCATACCACCTCAACCACTTTTCTTTTTTACCATTACCATTTAATATATACTTTCAGATACATAAGAAAAAATTATTGTAGAACAATCCTTTTATCATTAATTATTCCATAATACAATAAAATTACTTTTACATCATTATTCATGATAAACACTAAATATTATTAAATAATTAACCAAGCTTTTTCATTTTATTCCTTAACACTTATTTCATCTCATATGTCAATCATAGTCTTATCATCATCAACAATATAACCATTACTCATAAATCCTTACATATTATGTTCCTGATTTTTCCCCACAGGGAATTGATTATCAGAATTCTTATACATTCCTCATGTAAAACATTTTACTATCATTGATCCCTTAGGAATACCATCATCCTTATCTATTGTGTTAACTGAAAATTTTACTTTGAAATTAATTGATTTGGATACTTATTTTCCACACCAAAATAATCTTCAAATACCATTGAATCGTGATCCTTGATGAATCTTATCAAATGATTTACTGGAGGAAAATTGAACATTATTCCCTTTGTGGTCACCATGAAACTCCATCTTTCTTTTGTTAGATAAATTAGGAAACATACCAATGTATAGATTTTTGATCATCTTATGATATTTAAAGTCAGGAATAATAACATGGTTTCATTTTATTACTCCCATTTCGTTTGGTTTCTCATAAAGGAAATAATTTTATTGTCCATCATATTCATCATTAACCTGAATCCTCCAAGTTCATACTATTATCTAAAACCCAAAAAAATATCATGAGATTCAATAATTATACATATAATATATAATAATTGAAGGAAATTACTTATAAAAAATAAATTTATGACCCATTAGGTTTAACTTATGTAAATCAGGATCACTACCAAAACATTAATATTACAACATATATTTAGGCTTATCCTTTGGAATATTACTAATATTTTCTCATCCTAGTTTCCAATGGTTGACTAAACCATTGATCTGATAGCACCTATGACAACCCAATATTAACATACATAGACATTACAATTTTTTTTTGAATATTTCCCATATAATACACACACACACCCAAAGACCATGTTATATTAGTGACTTTGGAATCTTGGAACACAAACATATAGTCCAGGGAATGAAATTTAATGTATCCCATAAGGATCATACAATTTACTATTCCAACGAAATATGATTCTTTATAACATGGGGAAGAAAGAAGTATGAGAATGGTGAGATAAAATTCACAGTATGGAAATGGAGGGAGATATCAATCATAAAAAACATAACGAATAAGTACATAAAAACGTTTGAAAATTATATCTTGTATATCAAAGATAACTATATAGTGTCATGAGATTAATCATAGAATATCATAAAGAATAAAATATCATATTCCATGAGATCATAACATAATAAATGAAATTTTGTCACATACATAATCCTGGAAAATAATTTTGATATTAGTCAGTGCTTATTTACAAAATCATCATAGTAGATAAACCCCTTTAATGAACCGATTTCACTCCCCATTCCAGACTTATAGTGTTGGACTGAGTTTACTCCCAGACCAATTCTATATTACTAAACCGAGATAACTCCCCTTACAATCATGTATTACTGACCTGAGATTACATCCCTTTCATTCGTGTCAATCTTGGAAGATATAAATACTTACCCAATGCATGTGGGAGAGATATAGGTCCCACCCATCACATAATTAAAACTAAACAAATGTTGTCCATATTAATATAAATCATTCATCAAAAAATAACTCATGAAATGAAATATGTTTCATAAACATTTCATCATTACATAACCCATAAAAAATTCATAAAAATCATGTCATCATAATCATAAACTATTTGTAAAAATAATAATAATAATTGAATCCTATGATAGAATAACTAGTAATGAATGATAACACAAATGGAAGTCATTTTAGATGTTAAATAATTTTGAAATATCTTTTTTAAAACTTTTCATGTGGAATATGAAATGTCCTCTATGAAAAAAATTTAAATATTATAATAATATAGAATTTAATTTCATTTAAAATATCTTGAAAAGTTTTTAAAATTATATTTTAAAACCATATTAAAATCATTTAAATATTTTACCATCAAATTTATTAAAATATAATTTAAAATTATTTTTTACAAAATTTCTAGGAAAAGGGTAAATTAATACAATATATTTTTTATTCATGAAAAAATAAAATTACACGAAACATATAAAATCATCAAAATAATTATATAAATGATACAACATGTCAAAGGGTAGTATAAAAACAATGTAAAATATTTTTTGTGTATAACATAACATGTTTCTCAAAGAAGTAATAATGAGACAAAATTCCCTTACCAATTTTGTATCATTTGAAATAAAATCACCATGAAAGAGATATCATAAAATGGATATGTAAATTGCCATAAAATTAAGTATATGGATTATATATTATATTCTTTTGTATTATATACACCAAACAAAATTAATTAGTGGTGAATATTGTATAAGTATCGCTGAAATAAAATCGAGACTATATTTTCTATTGCTTTAGGTCTGATTTCCTTTATATGTATATGAACATCCAGTATAATGGTTTAATGTTTTTTATACTTTATATTGGAACCATATTCAAATTAATTATATCATGTTTTATCCTCTTATATCACCTTATCACCCATTTGTTAATAATATTTTTCTATTACCCTTCTTTTGGATGTCAACTGCTACATCTTCTTATGCATGTTTTGTAGTATAAGTCATAATTCATGAAAATAGGATATAGTTCCATATTCTCTATAATTATATCTAGGTAATATATTCAAAATTTATTCATTATATACATTTATATAATCATTCATTAATATTGAACATGTAAAATGGATCACATCACATTAGGAAGATGGTAGGTCGTACGTATACACAAGAAACAATTTAATTCCCTTAATAGTGAAAGGGGAATGAAATAGATGGTATATAATTTTAAAAAAAATAAATATCATGTTTTATTTTTCATATATATATATTATTTCCAGAATTATACCCATCCTAGTAATGTGGTTATGAAAAATAAATTACACCACGGTGTGGAGACTGTAAGTCGTACGTATGCATGTATGGTGATTTTATTTTTCATAAGATGGATACAAGATAAAATAAGGTTGTTCCATTATCGTAATAACATCTCGTAATATATTAGATACTAGAGATAATACTTTATACATTAAATAACACATGGAAATTAGTAGAATAAGAAATTATTTTGAAATAGTAGGTAAGGACGATCACATATTCTTCAGAAAACATCCATTAGATCTCCACTTAGGGACACAAGGCTTGGTATTTTGAGAATAAAAAAATTCTATAATGTGAATAGGGAATTTATAAAGAGATATTGAGTGGGAATGGTTGATATAGAAGTCTAAAAATTATGTGAATATGTTTGGAAGAAAGTTACATTTTATAATTGTGCTGAGGGACACTTTTGGAATTTCTATAAATATTAGGTTATACTGAATTCAATATCAATTAAAATGCCTCAAAAAAGCCATGTATTATAATACTAGATGAGATAAAGTTTTTGTTAGGTCCACTGGGTCTAATACCCAGAGAGGGGGGTGAATCAGGGTATGACAGATTAAAACTTGTCCCCTAAAATCTTTTGTCATTGTTAAACATAACTCAATTATCTCTTCCTCCTGTAGTAATATATGAACAAATATGAAATCATGAAAAAAACATGGTGATTTTTCCTTGGATCACCCTCGATGGGATACATCCAAGGGGAATACAATGATGATATGCTGATGTACCGAATTCACTAAGGCTCACTTCCAATAATGAGTATAACCTTTGGGCTAGATCTTCTATGACCATGATCACTACCTTTATAGTTTTAGGGTCTTCTCACTACATTTCCAATGATCACTCCCTATGCCTCTTTCTCCAGCTCTCATCCAGTGAAAAGGGTCAAAATCTTCCTCTTCCTGTGCTCATTGCTCTAGGAATGGAATCCTCACACTGTTTATCGACTTTCATCCCAAACAGAGTTTGTGTACATGTAGGTCCCTTAATTTTTATGAATTTTTTTTATCCACTATAGGTAGATACTCTGTTGATTCTCCATTTTCACCTATAGATGAATTCCACCTGCTAAGTACATTTAGATACAAAAAAATACATTCACAAACTGATTAGAATCATTCACAAGCCTCCTTGTGTAAATTGAGAACCACCTTCTTCTCCCACATATGGAGTACCGGGTTCGGTACGTAGAACATATCCTTTGCATATCACTTCTACATCCACATACCTCCCTTCATTTGTGGACTTCCTTTGCCTTCGCTATCACGTACCACCACTATGTACTGATTCCGCAAGCCTCATATGTGAATCACCCTCAACATGGGTACTGTTCTCTATTCGAGAACCCTCCATCACAAACCATCGGCATACCACACCATCTTCCTCTATGTACCATGTACTATGTAGGTTTTAGTTCTCAGCAAAAGACTGTGAAATAAATTCTTCCACATGAACCACTTCATCTTTCATGGAATTATCCCTCATGAACTTCCATCATACATTTCCAAATTTCTGACTCAAAAAGATGTTTTCTAATACTATTTAATATCCCATATAATCAATTGGAATATTTATTTTTATATAGGAAAATAAATCTAAAATATATGATAATCCATGATTTACCAATTCATCGATCCACCGCATATCGATATTCCTGCCGCTACGAACCATAATCCTTCCAACAAACCAATTTTAATACGCGTTCTGCGTATTGAATTTTCTCCTACAATATCTATCTCCTCCTCCAAAGTCAAGTCATCGGAAAACCACACCAGCTTCTGTCATGAATAATTTTTTGTTCTATAAATCTCTCCTATGTTCCTTTCCCTCTTTCTGGTATTCCTCCGTATATCCTTCCTGAACATAGTACGCGATCCATGTCCCGATATTTGTGTTTCTATTCCTTGGGCAATTTAATTCACAATTATTCAAACTGTCCAAAATTATGAAGACAAACATAAATTTCTAAACACAAATTCTAGATTTTGAGGACCATGAATTTGGAAAAACTGGGAAACTACACCACCTTAAAAACATGTCTTTGGTAAACACCGACCATTCTCATTCGCGATCTTCTGGATTTATCAACAAACACAATCACACCCAAAACATATCGAGAGGACACCATGAGGGATTTTCCCAACATTTTTTATATCATCAAACAATATATTTTATAAAATATTTGTATTATTTTAATCCTTATCATTTTGATTAACCCTCAGTTAACCTATTTTAATTTATCTAAGGTATCATGTTTTTCAATTTTAGAAGGATGTAATTTTTTAATTATGTGACGTCAATTAGACCATAAATCAATAATTTATATAAATTTTTAAAATATTATTAATTTGTCGAATTTTTAGATATGTTTTTTGATTTTTATATAATTTAATAAAAAAATATTTTGATAAAATATCTGTATGTCAATTTTGACTTTATTCATTACATGGATATTTAATATTATGAAGATAACAAGTTAACATTGAACTGGATTTTTTATTATATATATAAGTGATCAAGGCCATCTATAAAATTATTTTATCTCATTAATTATCTCAAAATATATTTATTTTAATATTTTCAATAACATTTATTCTATTTTTCTATTAATAAATTAATTACCGCCTAAGTGTTGTGTAATTATTTAATATACATATTTCAATACTGAAAATTATAAATAAAATACTAATATTAAGATAAATATTATAAATTTAATAATAATACATTTTGTAAAATATAAATTTTGGGAACCCTATATTGAAAATGATATAGTATTTAAAACATGAATGTGAAACCTTTAAATTTTTATTTAAGAAAATATTACAAATATCAAAATCTCATCTAAGTGGCCCAAAATGTAGAAAATAAATTTATATCATTAAAATATAATTACTCTGTTATAAATATAAATTTATAATCGTTCATAACATACCATTTTTCCCATGATGACTCATAAGTGATATTTAAGACAAAGAAAGTGACATTTTGTGACATTCATTAATTTAAATATTATTCAAGTCATTTTCCCAGAAGAGTGTCCATTAAAATAATTAATTTTGATCCTTATGTGTTAGGAGTATAACTGTATTCATAAAATAAAATTTATACATGTGTTATGGTTAGTTAATAGTCCTTATCATTCTATTTTAAACTATGTTACAAAATTTACCTCTAACCGTGGTAATGAAATTTACCATGGTTACTATTCATATTTTACAAAAAATAAAATGGTAATAGTCACTAAATATGGAACATATGAATCCAAATTTGGATCTATTTTTAAAATTTCAAAAAACAGAATTTATTGAAATTAATATAAAATAAAACTGGTAAAATTTTCTAAAAACAGTTTATCAAAAAAATTACTTTTAAAACATAACTTGTTTTACATAATGAATTCATGTAAAATATCATGTTCAAAAAAAAATAATTTGAATATTTTACATTAAAATTAACAAATTAAAATACAAAAATAATCCATAACGTAATTTTACATTGTAAATACTTTAACAAAATATTGTTTTCAATAAAAAAATATGTATTTTCACTATTCATTGAAAGATAGATCTTTTTGGAAAACAAATCCATAAATTCACCATAATTTAATATTCATATTCAGATTAAAAAAGGGGAATATTTTTTCATCAATTAAAATTTATAAATTTCTAAAACATTCCTTTAAAATTAGTCCTCCCACAAAAGGTGGTAAAAATACCTTTTAGAAAAATGCAGCTTTTTATACATAATAATGGGTATGATATTATTTTATGCCTATAAAACATATTGGAATTATTTTAAAAAAATAACTAAAAAATATTTAAACTTTATTAATATCATTCAAAAATATTGAGTAATTTAGTTTATTATGATAAAAACCTTTTCAAGAAATAAAAATAGTTTTTTCATAAAAATACAACCATTACTTTCATTTTGATTTTATCTTCATTTATAATTAATCAGTCACCAATAAAATCATATTTTTTTATTTAGTTAATCCTGTATATTATTGACATTCTATCAACTATGTTAAATTTTTCATGTTTTAATAATTTAAATATTAAAATAATGTTTCATGTGAAATAAATGTTGCATGTAATTCATGCTAAGATAATGTTGTGTGTAATTCTTGTCATCAAAGAAATCAAATTATTTTGCGTCAAAAAATATATTTCATTAAAATATCAGAGTGTTTCAAAAAGAGTGGAACAATACAACTATTAATTGAAGATATCATTAATAACTAAAGGAGAAGAAAATTCCTGAGAGTTCTTAAGAGATTCATTATAATATTTCATCAATCGAAGTGTAATATTAAACATTACTGAAAAAAATGAGATTTTAGAGATTAAATCTCACCACAAATGTATATTTTAAACAAAATCCCCATAAAAGATTAAAATTCCAGGAGGATTAAAATATCAATTAAATAATATAATAATTTTATATCATTCCAACGAGGAAGTATATAGACAATGTAAAATAATATTGGTGTATAACAAAACATGTACCTTAAAGAAGAAAAATTGTTACAAAATCCCTTACCAATTATGTAATTTTTGAACATTAAACCACAATAGTGAGAGATACTAAAATGGATATGTAAATAACATAAATTTTATGTATGATAATGATAAGGTATTATAGACACCACACAGAATAATAAGGTGGTGATTGTAGCATGTGTCTCACAATAGTAAAAAGTTAGATATAAATCTCATACCTTATGTCTTGACTCTCTCTAAATTTGTTGAAAAATCATGTGTAATAAATATAAGTTTATTATAAATCTATTAAATAATCATATTCATATATATAATATCATGTATTATTTTCTTAAGACTTTATATTTCCGTTTTGTTGATTTTTTTTGTTAAATTAACATTTTAGGGGAAAACAAAGTTATTTTTCTAATATGTTTTGATTTTCCATATTCTTGATCCTATTAATTTAATAAGGTTTTAATAATCTCCATATTTATAACCCTGATATTAATTTAAAATATATATATTCATTAAATATATATTTATACTAATCTATTAAATATAGGATTAGAAAATGAAAGACTCTATTCATGGAGATGGTAGGTCATAAGTATGCATGAATGTAGTTTCCATTTTTTTATTATATAATTTAATGAAAAAAAATTATATGATATATTATCATTAAATAATAATTTTTTTCAACTATATCACATATGTTTATTAATCTCATCCTTGAAACATTCAATGTAAAGCGTGAACGAATCACATCACTTGGCAAAGTGGTAGTCAACCGTACATATGAACAACATTATCATATAAACAAAAAAATGAAAAGGATGAATTTATGTGTCATATAAAGACTCATAATCATAATAAAATCATCAAATTAAAAAAATTATTATATAAACAATAAATCCCTCATTATTACCATCCTAGAAAGCAAATATGGGAATAACAGATGACATCAGTTCATGAGGCTTAAATCATCCATAAACAGGAATGATGATTTCATATCAAATTTGATGGAAGTGTTTTATGTTCCAGGTCATACCATTAACATAATAAAATTTAATTACATTTAAGATACTTAAGATATTATATAATCAAGTAATCAAAATAAATTAAGAAGATTTAGGAAGAAATAAAACCATGATGTTTGTTGATGAATGCTATATCTTCTTCGAGTACCTCAATATTGTTTATACTAAAGGTTATCCTTGGTTGGATTTTATTCCCAAAGTGGGAATTCTAGAAATAAGGGAGGAATGTTTGAAAGATTTTTTTATATTTATTGGCTTATCTAAATGTATTTATAAGTGTGATTAAATTATTGGGGTGAGTTCTATTTTATATTGGAGGTGGAGTGGTGTTCTAGTAAATACGGAAAGTTTTACACATTTGGGAGGTCTCCGTTAAATCTTGTTCCTCTAATAATGAATCATTATATGGAAAATAGTATTTATTGTATTAATATTTCTATAAAATGTGTTTTGGAAAATTATTTTTTCCATTTTTCTATAATGTTTAATTTTTAATTCCTTAGTAAACTCGTTCTTCTCTTAATCACAAAGAATAATTTTTTATATTTGTAGTAATAATATTGGTAAAAAATTAAGTTGAAATTATTATAAAATATAAATTTTTTTGATTAAAAATTATTAATCTATTTTTACAAATTCCCATCATATAAGTGGAATAAATTAATTTATAATTAATTCCACAGACGGGATGACATGATGAGTTTTCAATGTGAAAAATGTGAAACTTTTGATATATTTGTATTTTTGATTTCAATGTGAAATTGGTTTTAATAACCTAAATTTTATTAATTGATGTTTAATTGAACTAGTAATACATTAAACTAGTTTAGTTTGTAATATATATATTTAAATAAGTGAGGTGGAAATTCTATTTTCAATTTAAAAATATGTATCTTTAACAATTCAACCAAAAATTCAATATTTGAGAAAAATACCAGAAATTAACCCTCAGATAATTTGTAAATTATGAATTAAAATATTATGTTCATTTGATAAAATTAAATTCCAATATAGATCAGTAAATAATGTTATTATTGTTCACAAAAGACATAAAAATCTACTATTTTGAGAAGACTATTTTTCCAAAACATATCTAGATATTATTGAAAATTATGTATTTAACTGTCGACATATATTATTTAAATTGCACCATTACAAAAAAATTAAAAATTAATTTTTAGTATTTATATTACAATGTTTAATGGCTATGTTATAATTATATTTCTTAAATAATTATAATAATAAAAAGTTATTTTGTAGAAACACAATGGTGTGTGTAACACAAGCTAAGCTGATGCATCATGTAGTGTAAGATTAAATTGTTGTATCATATAATGAAATACTAATATGGTGTATCATGAAGAACAAATCATTAAATAATTTTCATTTATTTGTAAAAAAAGGTACATAAAAACTACGTTTGTTATATTCTTCCCCCTTAAAATAAAACTCACCCTCAAAATTCATCATTCTAATACATACAAATGAGGATAATTATACCTCATTGTATACTAAAGATCTCATGCAGATTCTTAAATTTAGTGGTTTCTCTGAAAACATTGACAAAGTGAGTGTTCATTTTCCC
Source organism: Viscum album (assembly GCA_963277665.1). Taxonomy (NCBI): domain Eukaryota; kingdom Viridiplantae; phylum Streptophyta; class Magnoliopsida; order Santalales; family Viscaceae; genus Viscum; species Viscum album. Next base: position 18,897,294 of record OY728120.1, on the reverse strand, counting down.
TATTACTTTCTTTGTATGATACCAAATTTAAACTAGTAGTTCATCTTAAGAATGATCTGGATCCAACAATATGACATATAAGTTCAGTACTTGTGAAGGGTTAGAGATTTACTCCATCATGAGAGATATATGGAACATGTCATGTACTCTAGTGTGGTTTAGTGGAAGTTCCCGTGATAAGAAATCATCCATCACATTTCAAGGATTTGTATAGGGCCAATATACCTTGGGATCATCTTCATTTTCTTTCTGAATCTCATTATCTTCTTATAGGGATAGATTGGTATAAAGACCTTCTCCCCAACTTTAACTTCTAGATCATGTTGATGATTATCATCACAAAATTTCTTCCAAATTTGAGCTATATTGATATGCTACAAAATGGTTCTAACCATCCTGACCATTTCTTGAGCTATCTCACGTCCCATAGAATTTCTTTCTCTAAATTAATTCCAACACATTGGAGAAATAAATTTCTTCCCATACGGGACTTCATAAGGATATAACTGAATTCTTGAGTAAAATATATTGTTATAATAAAACATAAATAGATAAAATGTGTTTTTCCCAAACATCATATAAATTATATAAAATGATCTCAACATATCCTATAGTGATTGAATTGACCTTTTAGATGAAACATCCATCTGAGGGTGATATGAAGTACTTAAACATATTTTCCTATCATGGGATTACTGAATACTTCTCTAAAACATTGAGGTAAACCTCATATCTGGAACAGATATAATGGAATCTGGTACTCCATGAAACCATTCCACTTCATTAATGTATAACCATGAAATCTATTCTAAAGAGAATTATTATATGATACATATAATGTTTTCCACCATTTTAAGGTTACCATCAACTACCCAAATAGAATTTTTCCCTTTTAGCAGTTTTGGGGATTCCAATGATAGAATTCATACTGATATTCTCCAATTACCATTTTGCAATGTGTAATGGATGTAACATCATCTTGGACCATTGTCTTTCAACCTTTATAGAATACCAATAATTAAGATACAAAATCTACGATATCTATATTTAGTCCATCATGATTGAAGTATTATTTCAAATCTCAATAGATCATTGTTCTTCTACTATTAATTAAGAATGAGGAACTATGAACTTCCTCTACCATATCGTTCATCAAATCTGTTATATATAGAACACATAATTCGTTACTGAGCCTTATCATTCCCTCCTAATAAAGGTTAAAATTAGTAATATTTATAACCTTCTATTGAAGATCATCATCTTCTTTTTCAAACCACTTGAATCATCACATGGACAGAGGGTAGACAATTTTTTTGGGAAAGATAAAAGTTTTCTACATCCATAATGATTTCGTAATCTATCCTTTGAAAATAAAAAAAATATTGGATCTTTTGTAATCCACATCATGGATAAGCTAGAATGATCCTTTTGAGTAAAATCATTGGGAAACGTGTTTCCTTTCCTAGGGTGGTAATGTATTGATAAGTTTTAATACTTTTTCAGTTCTAACTATATTCTAGAAATCATGTTAAACTCCTTCTGTGTTAATAGATATTTTAAATTTTTATGATCATTATATAGATCATACATTTCTTTATAAAGAAAATTCTTCCATATCATTAATGAAAAAATAACTACAGCTGACTCCAAATCATGATTCTTGTACTTTTTCTCATTAATCCTCAATTATTTTAAGACCTAAGATATAACTGTGTTATTATTCATAAAAAAACATATCAATACCTTATTGGATACATAATTATAGATTGGAAAACCTTATTCACTACAAGGAAATTTATGGATATGTGTGATGTCAAAAATTCCCTTTCGTTAATTGAAATTTTAATCAGATTCTTCTATCTATAGGAACATGGATCCCATCTGAGTTAACATGGTTCGATGATTTCATATTGATGAGATATTTTTTGAAACTGTGGTCTTCTATGAATGATTTGGAGTATGGTTTGATTTTGTTGTCAATCATCAATGGAAGTTCAGATCGTGTACCAGCAAAGAGATCATACCGTTCATGCAGACAACAGTATTCAAGGTGGTGTTGTTTCCTAGTGTTTTCCAAATTTTTGGGGCCCAAAATTTGGAAGTTGCGGAGCATCACGAATAGTGGTCTTCCATGAAGATAATAATTAACTATGAAAAATGCATGAATTTCGTGAAGAGAGGATGCATGGTTTGGAAATCGTGAAGACCAGAAGAATGAAGGCGGTGAGTTCTCACGATTACGTCAAAGCTTCGCGAACGGAAGAGTTGAAGCGCATCACGGATGTGAAGGGATTTGTGAGGGAGCTTTGCGGTGAAGGCATTAAGTAATGATGACGGTGATACTCCGCGATTACGATGAGCTCCACGAATGGAAAATTGTCGTAGTGCTTCGCGATTTTGAGAGAATTTCGGCGGGAACTTCATAGCTTCGCGATTTGAGCTGACATGGCACTGACTTCACGCGGAAGGGTCGAGGGTCGGTGGAATCATCTATAAATACAGGTCGACCCCCTTAAGAGAAGTAGAAAGAATTTCAGAGAATGTTATTTGCTCTCGTTTTTCAAAGGTCTCTCACGAAGACAGTGTGCTTCACGAGAGTGGAGCTTCGCGGTGGCTATTCTAGCTCCGTGAAAGTCGTGCGCCCCGTGTTGCCTCAGTGAGCTTCGCAAAGAGGCATGAGCTCCGCGATATCCAAGCATTGAGAAGGCTAGAGCATCGTGAGAGTGCTTCACGAATGAGCTTCGCGAAAAGGCAGGGACTCCGTGAAGGCTTGTTTGAGCTTTGCAAAATTGGGAGCCTTGCGAAGTAGGGTACTTTGTGAAGGCCTTTTCCAAAGGTAGTTTTCCTAGTGGACATGGGAAAAGGGGGTATTCATCAGTTGGTGGAATTTGGACTTTAACAGATCATTAATTCAAGATTCTGATACAAGAAAAGTATCATGATGAATAGGAGACAGAGACCTTCATGTCTAAAAACTGAGTGAGACTTCACCAACGGCAGTGTTCCTAGAGGAGTCAACGAGAGTGACCCGAGGGAAGCAGTGAGATATCCATGAACCTTTGTAAAGGCAGTGAGCCTGGGACATAGTGTCTATTCCCGAACAATTTTAATCCACAACTTTTGAAGATTAGTGGATTTTGGTATGACTGTAAACTTGTCGGCGTATGCTCCATGGACATAAACCTTAGTAGTGAACCAAGTAAAAAAGGGATATGTATTCTTTGTTCATGTCCACGTTTGATTTCTGATCATTTTCATCATACAGGTTCAACAACATCCTACCAATGTTGGAACAAGACCCATCACATTAAAAGAAAATGTTTTCACCCTGATTCACCCCTCCCCTCTCAGGGTGTCCTGGGGTCCTTCAAGTGGTATCAGAGGCAGGTTACTGGTGTTGAATCTGTCCTTCAGCATCATGGAGAATGCAGTCAATGTCAGGGGTGTCCTTCAATTCGATGGAAGTAATTTCCAAATCTGGATGAACAGAATGAGATCTAATCTATGATCTCTTGGAATGGATGTTCTCTTTTCTATTGTGCAAGGAATACAAGTCACTGACCCAACAGGCCTGACTATGACTGAAACAGACAGTAAAATTCATGATGTAGACGCTAAAGCACAAAATGCACTTTCTGCATCCCTTTCTGATCACCTCTACCTAAAGGTGATGAATTTCACCTCAGAAAAATCCAAGTGGGATAAAATCGAGAATATTTTTGAAGAAGATAGAAAAGTGAAGGAGGTGAAACTACAAGTGCTACACAATCGGTTTGATGATCTGAAGATGCATCCAGACGAGAATGCAGACTCTTTCATCAATTGAATTACAGAAGTGGATAGAGAAATTAGGGGTCTAGGTGAAGAAATAAAAGACATTGATATTGTAATGAAAATACTATGAAGTCTTACACCTCTGTACAATGAAAAGTTTTCATCCCTTGAGGAAAGAGATCTTTCAAAACATTCTCCGGATGATCTACTACAAATCATGGTAGCATATGAAATGAGAGTCAAACCAGAAGATGCTACATCTCGTGTGAGCAAGGAAATGGAATTCAAGGCCATGGACAAACTGAAAATCTCAAAAGATAGTAGTGGTGAATATGAAGAAGAAAATAAAATTCTTTCTCTCATTGCAATGAAGTTCCAGAAGGGGATAGGGAAATTCAAAGGGAAGTTACCTCTCGCATGTTTTCATTGTGGAAAAGTAGGGCACATTGCCTCTTAGTGCTTAAGAAAGATCAATGATGAAGATAGTGAGGATGAATTCATCAAGAAGCCTCGGAGAAGGTTCTTCAAAAAGGTTGACTTCAAAGCTAAAAAGAAAATGCAAAGGAAGAGTTTTGTCTGTGAAGAGGAAGAAGATGATAATGAATTCTGTGATGAAGAAGAACCAGAATTCAAAACTGGGAACCATGCTTCCATGATGGCCACTATTGAAAGTTCAGAAGAAACTAGTGGAGAAAAAAAACTGAGAACATGTGTAGATACCGAGATGCACTTTAAGGATGTGGTTAATAAGCTTAAGATTAAATGCAAGAGTTGCAATAAGTGGAAATCTATTGTAGAAGAATTAGCTGAATATATTGACCAACTTGAGGCTGAAATTGAATTACTGGAAGAATTTGTGAATGTAAAATCTAAAATAATTGAAAGCAATAATGATGTAGTGGATCTGAAGTTGAGAATTGAAGAGAAGGAAAAGGTCATCAATGACCTCACCTCCAGACTAGATCAAAAATCCAAGAATGCTGAGGGCCTTGAGGAGGAAGTTGTTACTATAAGGAGTAAACTTGAGACTGAATCAATTCCAAAAGAATCTAGTAAGAAAATACAGTTTGGAAGATTCTCTAATGCAGAATTACTTGCAAGATCCGAGTGCGGTTCAGATGGGGTTGGAAAAATCTTGAGTAATCAAAGACCCGCTGGCATGGGAAAGAGGGGAATTGGATGTGAGGCTAAGACATCAACTACTGGAATTTAAAATATCCAAAAGAAAGATAAGATGAAAGTTGAACATGATGAAATGTTTCCTAAAGTGCTGAAAAAGGAACCATCAACCAAAACTAAATGGAGAACTGAAAATTATCCTCAAACATTCAGAAATGACAGACAGTCTAACTTTTCTCCCAAGGAAGAAGGTATGAGGAGAAATTCAAGTGAGAAGACATTTCCTCTCATGAAGTGTCAGTTCTGTGGCTATCTGGGCCATACCATGTCTTATTGTCAGGAGGCTAGAAGCTATCTTAATGGAGAAGATATAGAAGTTCAACAAAGAAGAACAAATTCATATCCTAATTCTTATAGAAGAAACAATTTCTATGGATATTGTTTTTGTTGTTCTAACTTTGGTCAAAAGGCTGCTAATTGCAGGCAGATAAAGGACATGGACACCTCATACCAGAGTTCAAGACAAGTCAAGTCTCGTCAGCAAGACAATGTTTCTCTTTCAAACAGGTTTTCTCCTCTCGAAGAAGATTGTGACTATGAATAACCTGGGTATGCGGAAGAGATAATTGAATGGACATCAGTTCTATATACTCAATCCAATGTCTCATGGAAGGAAAGGATGAAGATTGAGAAATCCAACCTTGTAGAGGTGGCCCTCAATGCTACAAAGAACAATAGTACCTGGATTCTTGATAGTGGTTGTTCATCTCATATGACAGGTAATGCGGTCCTACTAACGGATATCAAAAGGACGGTTGATGGTACAGTACGATTTGGAAATTATGGGGCTCTGAGAATAAAAGGGAGTGGAATTACCGAGTTAGCTAATGGAGAACTATAGAAGACTGAAGTCCTTTATGTTGATGGAAGACGCCATAATCTCCTCATCGTGAGTCAACTCTGTGACGCAGGACATACTGTTACTTTTAATCAGAAAGTATGCACTCTCAAGGGAAAGACGTGCAAATCACTTATTAAGGGATACAGAACAGAATGCAACATGTATCAGGTTGATAGTGAATAAAATGTATGTTACATGACGGGTGAAGAAGAAAAAAATTTGTGTCATCGGAGACTAGGACGCATCAATCAACAAGACATGGAGAAAATTTCAAAATTGGGAATTTTCATGGACATTCCAAACCTGAAGTGTGAGCGTGAAAAATCATGTGATGCTTGCATTCGTGGGAAGCTGGTATGTAGTTCATATCGGCTAAAGAAGAAAAGGGCATCTCACCTTCTTGATCTGATTCATACAGATGTATGTGGGATGATAAATGTTTCCAGAAATCCTGGAGAAAGGTACTTTTTCCTTTTCATAGATGATTATAGTAGAATGGCATGTGTGATGGTCCTTCATAGGAAACGACAAGTCCTTCACTGCTTGAAAACATATTGGTGAATCGCCGAGAATGATACTGGATGAACAATCAAAGTGTTGCGATCTGACAATGGAGGAGAATACACGTCCATTGAATTTGAAAATTATCTGGAGAAGCATGGGATACAGCATGAGGTAGCTTCTGTGATAACTCCACAACAAAATGGAGCTGTTGAATATAGGAATTGAAAGGTGAACAACATGGCATGAACTATGCTGATTGAGAGTCGTATTCCATGACATTACTGGAAAGAGGCTGTTCAAGCTGCAGTGTACATTCAGAACAGAATGGGACTTTATATGGGTAAGACGAATACACCACATAAATTGTGGAATGGATGGAAGCCTTCTTTAAAATAGTTTCCTGTATTTGGAAGTAAAGGCTTCATCAGGAACAAAGAGGGAAATCAAGGGAAATAAGGCAACAATGCAGATGAAGGAATTTTCCTCATTTACTCAATGAACAGCAAAGCCTACAAGTGTTTCAACAAGTGTTTAGGAAGAATTGAGGAAAGCAGTGATGTTAAGATAATTGAAGAGAAAAGTACAAATGCTTCAAGGACATAATATGCTTATGTGATAGAAAGTCAGGAAGAAAGTGAACGGGAAGAAAATACAAATGCAGAAATAGAGGAAGTTTTTCAAAACACTTAGCAGTCACATCATGATGTTGACTCAGACGAAGAATCTGAAGAGGAAATCATGGATGGTGAGAATGCGACTGAACCTCACAGGAGAAATCGAAGATCAAAGATTGATCCATCTAACAAAATTGGAGACAGTAATGCACCCACACAGACAAGGAGGATGAGGAATAACACACCATCTGCATTTCTGTCAGTTGTGGAGCCATCCTCATTTGAGGAAGATACAAAGGATGAATCCTGGGTAAAATTCATGAATGAAGAGTTAGATCAGATTTACAAGAATCAGACATGGGATCTTGTACAAAGACCAAATGGTCACACTGTTATTGAAAAAAATGGATATTCAAGAACAAGTTTTATGAGCATGTAAATGTTATCAGAAACAAGGCTCGACTTGTATATAAAGGGTATTATCACATAGAAGGTGTTGATGTTGAAGAGACCATTGCAACAGTGGCTAGACTGGAGTCAATCAGGCTGTTTCTTGCCATGGCTATCCAAAGAGGATATAAATTATATCAAATGGATGTAAAGACATCATACTTAAATGGTGTACTTGAATAAGAAGTCTACATTGAACAACCCGTGGGTTTTCTTCTTGGTGCTGATGAATCAAATGTCTGCAAGCTAAAGAAAGCACTTTATGGCCTGAAATAGGAACCACGGGTGTGGTACTCTAGACTGGATTCTTACCTCAAGAAGCTGGAATTCAAAATAGGAGGAGTAGATCACAATAACTATGTGAAGAATTCTTCAAAAGATTAGTTCATGGTTCTAGTTTACATCGATTACATTATATTTTGTGGCAGCATACAGAAATCAGTGGATGTATTTTTCAATAATATGAAATCATAATTTGAAATGTCAATGATTGGGGAGCTCACATATTTCATGGGACTGAAAGTGACTCAATGGAAAGACTTCACTGTTATCTCTCAGGAAAAGTATGCCAGAGAGCTGCTGAAGAAGTTTAATATTCAAGACTCCAAACCAATGTCAACTCCGATTAAAGTTGGAACCAAACTTGGAAAGAATGAGGAAGGGACATCTGTAGATCCCACCATGTACAGAAGAATCATTGGGAGCCTACTGTAACTGATGGTGACATGACCAGATATTATCTTTTCCACATGTTTTGCATCCCTCTTTCAGAGTATTCTGAAGGAGGAACATATGACGTCAGTCAAAAGGATCATGCGGTACATTCAAGGTACACACAACTTTGGGTTACATTTTCCTGAAGGTAGGTATAGTGAATTATCAGTGTTTTCTGATGTTGACTGGGCTGGTGACATAGTATAATGAAAGTCCACCAGTGGTGGAGCATTCTATATTGGGAAGAAATGTGTTAGCTGGTTGAGCAAGAAACAAGAAAGTACTTCTCTTAGTACTGATGAAGCTGAGTATATCGCTGCCACAAAGGCATGCACTCAACTGCTGTGGATGAAGCAGAAATTAACTGATATTGGTGATGAGGTGAAGCAACCAATGGTGATTTACTGTGACAATAATAGCACAATTGATCTTACGAAGAATCATGTTCAGAATTCTCATACAAAGCACGTTGAAATTAGGTATCACATTATCAAAGAGAATGTTGAGAAAAGTGTGATTAGAATGGATCATGTGGGAACAGATGAGCAAGTTGCTGATATCCTGACAAAGCCACTATCAACGGCTATGATTGAGAAGCATCGGTTGAACCTCGTTGTTCGGCCACCTCCCAGTGCATAAGGAGGTTACACAATTCCCCTCTCCCCATTTGTGGTAACTGTTTTTATCTGTTTACGGCTATGATGCAGGTTTATGGGGGAGATATATACAAGGGGAGTCTGGTTTGAGCTGAACGATGAAAAAAATTATTGGCCATTGGATTTATTGTCAATGGGGGAGAAAGGAGAATGGAATAAATTCCGGCAACTTCTGTGATGAGAAGAACGAGAAGGAAAACAGTGGAACCCAATTCAAGCCTCCTCTCTTATTTTCTACACCGAGCATTGCTCACGTAGACTTAGAGTGTTGGCTGAGTTGATTCCTATGTTTTTTGGCTTTCACATAGATGGTGATCTATTGAATTTATTTTCTGATTTCCAACGAAACCAAAGGGGGAGATTTTTGGAACCATGGTCTTCTATCCATGATTTGAAGTATTTTTTGTGTTTGTTATCAATCATCAATGGAAGTTCGGATCGTGTACCAGCAAAGAGATCATACCGTTCAAGCAGAAAACAGTATTGAAGGTGGCGCCATTTCCTAGTGTTTTCCATGAATATAATAATTAAATATAGAAAAGGAATTAATTTCACGAAGAGAGGTGGCATGGTTTGGAAATCGGGAAGACCAGAAGAATAGAGGTAGTAAGTCTTCGCGATTACGTCAAAGCTTCGCGAATGGTAGATTTGAAGTGCATCGCGGGGGTGAAGGTTTTTTCGAGGGAGCTTCGCAGTGAAGGCGTGAAGGAATGATAACAGTGATACTCCACGATTACGACAAGATCTGCGAATGGAAAATTACCTTAGTGCTTCGCGATTTCGAGAGAATTTCGGCGGGAACATCGGAGCTTCACGATTTGATCTGACATGGAACTGACTTCGTGCGGAAGGGTCGAGGGTCGGTGGAATCGTCTATAAATACAGGTCGACCCCTCAAGAGAAGTAGAGCTAATTTCAGAGAAAGACCTTTTCTCTCGGTTCGCAAAGGTCTCTCATGAAGGAAGTGTGATTCGCGAAAGAGGAGCTTCGCGACGGCTATTCTAGATCCATGAAAGTCGTGCGTCCCGCGTTGTCTCAGTGAGCTTCGCGAAGAGGCATGTGCCCCGCGATATCCAATCATTGCGAAGACTAGAGCATCACGAGAGTGCTTCGTGATTGAGCTTTGCAAAAAGGCAGGGACTCCGCGAAGGCTTGTTTGAGCTTTGAAAAATTGGGAGCCTTGTGAAGTAGGGAACATTGTGAATGACTTTTCCAAAGGATGTTGCCCAGTGGACAAGGGATAAGGGGGTATTCATCAGTGGTTGGAATTTGGACTTTGACAGAGCATTATATCAGGACTCTGATGCAAGAAAAGTCTCATGCTGAACAGGACACAGAGACTTTCACGTCTATAAACTGAGTGAGACTTCACCAATGGCAGTGTGCCTAGGGGAGTCAACGGGAGTGACCCGAGGGAAGCAGTGAGCTATCCCTGAACCTTTTTAAAGGCCGTGAGCCTGGGACCGAGTGACTATGACTGAACAATTGTAATCCACAACTTGTGAAGATTAGTGGATTTTGGTATGACCAGAAACATGTTGGCGTATGCTCCTTGGAATTAGCCCTTAGTGGTGAACCATTTAAAAAGGGATGTGTCTTCTCTGTGCATGTGCATGTTTGCTTTCTGATCATTTTCATCATACAGGTTCAACAAATTTCTACCAACGTGGGAACAAGATCCATCACATCAAAAGAAAACGTTGTCACCCTGATTCACCCCTCCCCTCTCAGGGTGTCCCGGGGTTCTTCAAAAATATCCACAAATCATTAGTAATATCTATTTAAACCATAAAAACTATGGACCTTAGTCATCTTTATTGGACATGGAAACGTTCAATGGCCTCCATCTTTGATGGATCAACTTATATACCAACCCTTGAGATTATGTGACAAAAAAAAGTGACTATTAACATCTAAAATTCACTGTGTTTATATTTTTTATAAAATTTACCCTTATTTAGGTTCTTTTTTACAATTCTAAAGTTTTCTTAATGCTCTTTGTATCCTTTTGAATTGATAATAATATCAGTAATAAATACTACAACAAACAATTCACAGCAATCTCTAATGACTCTATTCATTAAGTACCTAGATATAGATGTGGAATTTTTAATACTAAAAGGAATCAATATATATTCATATTGTATATACCTTTAATGGAATATAATCTTTAATATATCATCCTTCTTCAGCCTCAATAAATGATTTCCATAACAAAGTTAAATATTGGAAATGTATTAAACTCCACATAGTTGATCAAATAAGTCATCAATATAGGGAGATGATATGTGTAATTTATCATGATATTTTTCAAATCCTTAGAATTAATATTGCGTCACAGTGATCCAAATTACTTTTTAATAAGAAGAACATGTCCATGTCATGGTGACACACTTGGCCAAATTAATCCCTTGTCAGGGTTTTGTTGGACATTTTTCTTAAATTCTTGCAGGCAAATTGGATCTATTCTATAGGGAGCCTTGGAAATATTTGTGTTTCTTTGTATTAGTTCTATTGATAAATCATCATTAAATTTTTTGTGAAGGTATGGGAATTTTTTTGGAAATACATCCAAATATTCTTCAATAATAGTCATATAATCGATGTACAATTTCACCCGAACCATTTGAGATAAAAACTCCTCTTGAATGGGAATTTGGACACATATAATTGTTTTAATCTCCATTGTATGTTCAAACACATCATGTAATTAATAAACATTCAAAGGATGGGTTGTAATATCAAATATGACTTTCCTTCCACAGAAATTGATGTGGTATTTATGCAGATAAAGAAAATCCATTCCTATGATGGCATCAAATTAATCCAATGGAAGAATTATAAGACATTTATGAAGCACACCACAAATTTCAACTCGAGAGGAATCAGAGACATGATATTCAGTCATTGTTCCATTAAGTGTTTCAACTACTAATTCCAAATCTAATCATTTTTGTGGAATATTAATACCCTTAGAAAATTAATTAGATAGTAATGAGTTGATATATGATAAAAAATAATAAATTAGTAGTTTTATAGTGGATAGTATGTGTACCTTTCATAACATCATTATCTCACCCCTCATCAAGAATATAAATCTCCGGAGATTTCCACTTTTCCATTATCTTAAGAGGTTTCTGACATTGATCATCATCATTAACACTTTGGTTTGGGAACTAGTTAACATAATTTTCATTCTCTTTACACATGAAGCAATAATGTTTTGGAGGTGACCTCTATAAATCTTTCTCTCTATTTGAATTTTTAGCTAACTCATACCCATCACTTTGAAAACAAATTTCCTGATGTCCATCCTTTCAAAACATAAAATATTTATTAGACTCCTTATGGGAAATTTTCCCACGATTATTCCCACACATTGAGAATAAACGAATGCTCATATACGTTTTTTACTATATGACACAGTATTTTTATCCTAGATCATTAATATACATCTTCTATTTAAATCCTTCCTAATGGTTTATAAAATTTTTATGAATTTACAATTTGTATCCCCTAGGAGTGTCAAACCTGGTGTGCAACAAGGCCAATTATCTTGCACTAGTTCCTAATCGAGTCAAGATCAATAATATGTTTTTAGGGTTGTTTCCCCAAGGTATATATATATACTAGATCCACGTCCATGTATATTATCTGGATAGGGAACTATTGATAGGAAACCACTAACTCTATCCTTTACCAAAATTCCCATACATTTCCCTATACATTGACCCATTTTTTGACTTATGCTTAGTAATATGTTCTTATGGATCTCACTAAGGTTTTCTCATCAATGTTTCCAAAGGTTAAATAAATAATTTCTTTGATACCTATTATAGTGACATGAGATTCTCATATATATAAAATAACACCTTTTTGTGGAATATTTATACATTATTTAAACACGTGCCCAAATACCGTATTAGTTTAGTTGCTTTTTAAACATGGAAACATTAACCCTTGCTTATAAGAAAGTAACATTATCTCCAACTTGGTTCTCCATGAATAACACCCCTCTTAGAAAAATCACACATAATACAAATCATTATAACTTGTGTAATGTAAATATATGAAAAGGAAATCTCAAATGTTTGTATGCTAAAAAATGGAGACATGTAAGTATAATCATCATCATATAGGTATGAGAACATGAAAATAACATTAGAAGATCATGCCCTACATATAAAAGATCATCATAAAGAGCTATATAAAAAAATATTGGTAGTTTATAAGACATGAATCATAAGGGAATAATGAGATTAATTTGTTAAATAATAATATAGGTGTAAAACATGGAATTGTGAAAAACACATAAACATCTACAATGATTTCCATACTAGTCAAGGCTCACTGCTAAGGATAACTTAGTAGAATGATTTCACTCCCAAGAACTTCATAGAGGAAAAATTACTATAAAAAACTAGGACCACTTCCCATTATATCCATGTATATCTCATGATATATCAATCTATATCCAATGCATGGTTGGGGATATGGGCTCCACTAGTTACATAATTAAATCATACACATGTGTCCCACAAGATCATAAAAAATCATATCATAACGATTGAATTGGAATGGGTATCATAAAAATGTCATCATATCATATAATATGGAAAATTGAGAGGTTTCACATTGTTTCATTAAAATCATAACCGGTGAAATGAATCGGGTTTCATAAGTATTTTATCCTGGTATGATACATGGAGGAGAAAAGGGGTTTTATAAATATCTTTCCATCAAAACATAAACCATTCATAGAAATAATATGAATGGTATTCTGGAATCATATCCCTAGGAAAGCATGAATAACACCAATATAATTCATCACAGATGGACTAATATTGAAATATCATTTAAAAAATTTCATGAAGAGAATATCCTTTCCAGTTTAGAAAACACTTTTTGTATCCAAAAACATTTTGAATAACTTATTTATTGAAATTAACATTGAAAACATATAAATAAATCATTGAATATCATTTTAAATAATTTTTGGAATATAAAACATTTTCAAAATTCATTTCCTAGAAATTGAGAATAAATTATCATGTAGGATATTTTTAAAAATTTAATTTGGGACAAAATAGATTTTCGATTGAAGGGATAAATGAAGTCTGATTTTCATTAAAACAATAATTAATTATATTATGTGCCTATGTAAAAATACCCCAGATTAATATAAATAATCATTATATTATTTAAGTTCAATATTTCATAGATTAGACAATAACATTCCCAAAGAACATATTTGTTTAAAACCTTTGTAATATGGGAACACGAAATTCTATTCTTGTGAAAGATCATCAATATTTCTAAAAAAGATCTTCCCCTTTAGTAATCCTATATAAAACATTTCTTTATAACTAGGGTAATATGAAAATTTGAAAATGGTTAGCCTAAATCACTCGGTCAGGGAAATATAGGGATGTATCAATCATGACATAATTATAATGCATAATCATATAAAAACATGCCAATATCATATAACGTATATCAAATACCATGATATCATGTCATGTAATAAATCATAGAATCTAATTAAGAATCCAAAAATATATTCTCTGATAGAATAACAGAAGAAATAATATTTTGGAATACAAGTAAGCATATTATTTCGTTTCAATATCATTCAAGGATCATTTCCAAGACCTTCATAGTGGAAATGTCATTTACTAAACTATGTTCACTCCCCATTCCAGCCCTGTTTAACTAGACTGAGTTTACTCCCATTCCAGTCCTATATTACTAAATCGAGATTACTCCCATTCTAGCCTTTTATTACTGAACCAAGTTCAATTCCCATTCCATTCCTATCTATCCCATGAGATATAATTCATTACCTAATACATTGGAGGGATATATAGGTACCATCTAAGAAATAATTAAAACTCTACATATGTGTGTCATAATAATATAAACCATTTATCATATCATAGCCAATGAAATGAAAAGTTTTTAATTCACATTTAAACATAATATAACCTAGAAAAAAAATCATAAACAATATACCATCATAGAATGAAACCATCACAATAAACAAAAAGAATGGTATTATTGTAAAATATCCCCAATAAGGTATGAGTAACTCCAAATGAATTAATCATACATAGAAAATAATTATGAATGCATTTTTAAAAATTACTTTAAGAAAAGAAACTTTACACATTGAATTCTTATAATAAATCATAATAAATTTGGGGAAAAAAATTCATCGAAAAATAACGTGGAAAACTTATAAATGAATTTGTAAAACCCATTATTATCATATATTAAATCATTTTTCTTGAGGATTATTAAAATATTAGTCAAAAATATTTCTGATTGAAGAAGAAATAACATTACATGAAACTTATAATATCAAAAAAATAATTATATTCATGATACAACATGTCAAATAGAATTAGACACATGTAATAAAATATTTTCGGATCATAACATGACATTTGTCTCAAAACGACAAATTATGACAAAATTCTCTTACCGATTTGGTTACATTTAAATAGTACATCCCATGAACAAGAGATCAAAAATGGTTATATTAAATACCCATTAATATTTAAACAAGGATAATATATTACATTCATTTTATTTATATACACTACACAAGAGAAAAAAGTGCTGAATACGACATAAGTTTTGCAGAAATAAATTTGACATTATAAATCCCTTACCTTAGGTTTGATTTCCTTCATACGTATTTGAGACTCAATTATAGTGGTTTTGATATTGTAATTATTTAATTTCATAATAATATTTGTATTTATGATATTATATATTATCCAATTATATGATCTTATCACCCATTTTTAGGTAATATTCCCTTATTACCCATCTTTCGGTTGTTGACAACTTCATTTTCTTATACATATTTTGTCGTATAAGTCCCAATTATCATGAATAGGATGTATTTATATCATATTAATAATTATATTAAGGGTATATATTTCATATTTATTCATTATAAAATTTTATATAATATTTATCTAATGGAGATCTTGGAAAATGAATCGCATCACGTCATAGAGATGGTTGGTAGTATGTATGCACGAGCGATGAAATAATACCCTTAATGGTGAAAGGGGAATGAATTATATGGTATATAATTTTTCAAAATAAATATAAAGTTATAATTCTCATATATATCTATTATTTCTATCATTATACCCATCCTAGTAAAGTACCGATGAAGAACACATTACACCACGACATGGAGACGGTAAGTTGTACCTAGGCACGCGCGTTTCTTTTTTTAGTAGGATGGATAAAAGGTATAATATTATTATAACATAATAATAATAAAATCTAAAAAAAATATTTGAAACTTTATTTATTACTTCATAACAAAAAAAACACATGAAGTTGAATTATAAGATGATATAATCTTGAAAGCGTTGGCAAAGACGATTACCTCTTCCTCAATGAACTTCCGTTAGATCTCCTATTAGGGAAACAAGTTAGGGAATTTTGAGAATAAAAGATCCACCATAATGTGTATATGTATGTTTATAAGAGAAATAATTATGTTATGGTTTATACTAAAATCTCAAAATGTTGTAAACAATTGAGGGATGTGATTCCCCTTTATAATTGAGGTGAGGGCATGTTTTGGAATTTTTAATAATATTAATTTATAAAAATTAATATATCAATATAAATACCTATGAAAACATTTTAATTATAATATAATATTATATATATTAGTAATATCACCAACCATTTTATTTTTAACATTTTTTGTATTATTTTAAACCATATTATTTTGATTAACTCTTATTTATCATATTTTAATTTAAAATTATGTAACAGTTTATTCAATGTTAAAATGCTATAATTTTTAATTATGTGATGTAAATTAGACCATAAATAGAAACTTTATATAATTTGAGACCTTATTATAGTTAATTTAAATTTTTAATGTTGTTATGTGATTTTTGTAAAATTTAATATTATTTTATTTTGATAAAACATCATTAGTGTCAATTTTGAAACAATTCATTAAATTCAATATGAAATGTTAACTTACGAAAACATATTTTATTATATCCATAAGTGGTCAATATATTCTATAAAATTATTCTATCACATTAATTATGTCAAATTATATATATTTTAATATTTTTATTAACATTTATTTGATATTTCCATTAATAAAATATTTACCACATCAACATTGTGTAATTATTTAATTTACATATTTTTTTACTAAAAATAAAAAATATAATACCATTGGGAAGATAAATATTATATATTTCAATATAATAATTATAATATAATATAAATATTATGTAACCCTATATTAAATATGATAGAGTATTTAAAACTTGAATGTGACATCTTTATATATTTTTTAATGAAACTTTTATAAATACCGAAATCTTCTTTAAGTGGTCCATAAAGTAAAAAAAATTAATATCATTAAAATAATTTTAATAATGTAAAAAATTCAATTTATATTGATTTGTAACACACCTTTTTACCCTTGTGTTCACATAAGGGGTATTTAAGATAACGAAATTTACATTTTGTGACTATCTTTGATTTAAATATTATATAACATATTTTCATAGACATGTGTCCACTAAAAAAGATAATTCAGATTCTTAGGTTTTAATGGTACAATTATATTGATTCAATAAAAAATTTCCAGATTATGGGGGGCATTTTGTAGTCCTTATCATTTTATTTTTAACCTAAATTACCCTATTTGACCTTTACTGTTGTAACAGAATTTACAGGGGTTACTCTTCCTATTGGAAAAAAGGTACTAATAATTAACTTTATGCCATATAAATATAAATTTTTAATCCTTTTTCCAAATTTTAAATACTAATGAATCATAATTTAATTTAAAATAACACCTTTAAAATTCCATGAAAACCATTTTTTGAGAAAATTTCATTTTAAAACATAAAAGTTTTTTTATAATTCATTCAAGTGTAAAATACATTTCATAAACCATTATATTATTATATTAAATTGAATTGAAATAAATAAAATTATATACTAATACAAAACACGGTTTGACTATGATAAGACTTTAAAATAAAATACAGTCTGTAATAAAAAACAGTATTTTCACTATTCATGAAAAGATGAAACCTTTTAGAAAAAAACCCAAAACATCAACCTAAGATAAATTTGTTATTTTTATTTCATAAAATTAATTTATTTTTTCAAATTAAATTTAAAAAATGTATATAATTTATAAAATTGTAAATTTTTAAATTTTTAATTTTTTATAAAAAATACTTCTATTAAAAGGCGGTCAAACTACCTTTGAGAGGAATATAACTGTTTAGGCTTAAAAAGGGTTTGTTCTTATTTTATGCATATAAATCATGTTGGATGAATTTAAAAACATTTCTACGCATATTAAACATGTATATTTAATTAATAATTTTCACTAATAGTGATTAATTTAATAAATTAAGATAAAATTCCTCTATGGGTATAAAATGATTTTTTCTTAAAAACACATCATTTATTTTCAATTGGTTTTTATATTCATTTCTAATTAATAAATCACAAAATAATCCTTATTTTTATAATTAATCAAATAATATTTATACCCTCCATTCAAATTTCTATGTTATAATTTGATGGTTTAAAAAATTTCAAAAATAAAATTATGTTTTTTAGATACTCAGTGTTGTGTGTTACACAATCTAAGCTGATCTTTCTTGTATCCTAATACATCAAAGAAAAAAATTATATTTTTTAAAACCTATATCATAAAAATCACGGGGTGTTACATTTTACCACCATTAAAATAAATTTCTCCTTCAAAATTCATCACTCTATTCGAAAAAATGAGGATACATATGCTTCATAACAACCTCAAGTTCCCACATTACTTCTTTAAATGGGTGGTTTCACAATAAAACATTAACCTGGTGAGTGGTCTTGTTTCATAGAACGTTATCTTTATGATCCAATATGACCATTGAGTTTAGTACATTTGAAGAATCTGGTATATACTTACTCATAAGGGATACATGTAATATATAATAAACATAAGAGAGATTTGGTGGATGCACTAATCGATAAGTTATCATTCTAATAAAATAAAGAATCTAAAAACGAAAATTTTAACCTTGAAATATGAAATTACAATTCAAAAATGAATTGTGGATGTTTGTGAATTTCTTTTTTGGTAACTAAAATAGTTAAAATGGTCAATAGAATTTCCTCATAAAAGGAGGGAATGTAAAAGGTGAAGATCACGACATAAATAGGATTTCAATTAGGATAACAATAGCAGAATGTGAAAACATGGACATTGAAGGGAATTCATAATATTATGTTCTAAAAGATAGTGATCGAGAACCTGGATATTATAATTTTATCCATCATAAAATGGGAAATCTATAATGATCTAAGATACCAGTTCATTCAACATAAATGAATGTAATTTTTAAAAAAATATTCAATATAATTTTAGTAAAATTGAATAATTTTAACAATAATATATAATTGCATGGTTTCTTTCCCTTTTTTTGAATAATATAATCCATCTGTTTTGAATTGATCAATTTTTTATTCATATCTCACTCCAGGAAATGATTTCGAAGTTGTAATGCCTACAGAACTAGTGGATCATAAGATATATAATTGGATGAAAAGTTATCCATTACTTATCTAGCTATCATAACAAAATGGCTAACATAGTTTATCTAATATGCATAAATTGTCATATGGTTATGTAAATTTTTTTAATCTAAATCCCCAACCAATATACAATGTAATCAATTTCAGTAATGTTTACCCTTATTAACCTTGAAAAGGTTAAAATATTATTCCTTCCTAACCAAGATTACTAAAATTAAAAAATGAACATATCATTAATCCCTTCAACAAATTAATGTACTATTAATTTTCACACACCAAATTGTGAATACCATTATCATGCATTCTCTTGAAACATGTTAATAACTTTAATTACCATAAAATTATATTGAAAACATGAATTCCATAAAAATTTAACTCTTTCATCATGCCATAATCCAAAAATTCTATAAAATCAATCAATGATTTTGTAAACCAAATTATCATCAGTTACAAGGTGATCAATACTTTCTCATTTATTTTATCAAAATAAAAAATCTATTTATCTCGTTTTTACTCCCTCATAATTCACATATTATGGTTATATTTCCCTTATTTTTTAGTTTTCCAGAAATATCACCATGTCAACTCAACCACTTTTCATGGTTACTAGTACTATTCAATATATACTTTCAAATAATTGTGGAAAAATGTTGTGGGAAATTCCTTAGATGTTTCATTATTAAATAAAACCACAAAATTACTTCACAACATTATTCTTGAAAAAAATGTAATCATTCCACTATTTTCCAAAAACATTAACCAAACTTCTCTGATTTATTCCTTAATAATTCTTTCATATCATCTGAGTTTCATAGTCTCTTCATCATCTATAATATAATCATTACTCATCCAACCATGCTAATTTTGTTTCGAAAATTTACCCTTAGGCTATTGATTTTCATAATTCCTATAAACTATTGATTTAAAACATTTTATTATCATTGATTAATTAAAAATACCATTATCATTTGAATTGAACCTTTTCAGTTGAATTTTTTTGATTTGTGTCTCTATTTACACACCCAAATAATATTACAATTACTTTTAAATAGGATCCTTGATACATCTTCCAAAATGATTTAATTAATAAAAAACGAAATTTTTTTCCTCTATGGTCACCGTGAAACCCATTCTTTGTCTTATTAAATTGGTCGGAAAACATACCAATTTTAATACTTTTGGTCATATAGTGATATTTACGATTAGGAGTAATAATAAGTCTTCTTATTACTACTCCAATTTAATTTTTTTTATCATGAATGAGATCATTACATTGTCCATTATATTCACCAATAACATGAATCCTCCTGGTTTATGGCCATTGTCTACAAATAGAGAATAGTGTGAGAAACCATAATCATACTTGTAAAACGTGATAATAGAGGAAAATTACTTATAAAATATACATATATGACAAAATATGTTTAACTTCTGTAAATCATGATGTTTGCAAAAAATCTTGTATTGTATCCTATACTTATACATATCCTTAGAGATATTAATAATGTTTTCTCATCCTTGTTTCCCAAGGTTAACTAAAAATGTTTTTTGATACCAACTATAACAACCCATGATTATCATACATTGATATGACAACAGTTTTGTGGAATATTTCATTCATTATACAAATACACACCCAAAGACCGTCATAGTATAGTGCCTTTTGAATCATGGAACAAAAACTTATATATTGATGAAATGTATTCAATGTCACCCATAATTTTCTTCCCCTTTAGTATTCCTACATAAAATCTTTATTTATAACCTATAGAAAATAAACATATTTCAAGGGTGAGATGAAATGCTGAGTAAGGGAATCAATTGAGACATCATTCATCAAATAATCATAAAGAATAAGTACATAACCAAAAAATTTGAAAATTATATCCTATATATTGAATATCATCATATCGTGTCATGGGATTGATCATAGATTCTCACAAATATTCAAAGAAAATATTCCATTATAGCATAACTTAAGGAATGAAATTGTAGCATTCACATAAGAATATATATGAATTTCGATATAATTCATGGAACATTTATAAGGCCATCATAGCGAACAGATTCTATTATTGAACTAGTTTCACTCCCCATTATAGCATTGTAATATTGGACCGAGTTTACTCCCTATCTAGTCCTGTATAACTGAACTGAGATTACTATCATTCCAACCTTGTATTAATGAACTAGTTTTACTTACGATTATGTAATTTTTAAAATCTTTAGATATAAATCTTATTAGAACCAGGACCTTTATTTCTGGTAGGTTTTTCTTTTCTCGTCGTTTTTGGGAAAAAGTGGAAAATCTGTAAATTTTTTAATTACACGCCATATACTTTATAGGTTCACGCTGTGTAATTTGATGCTTCTCGAGGACATGTGTTGGCCGTGTCATGAACATACACACAACAATGTATGGGTGATGTGGAGGCCTCCTAATGCGGGGTACAGAAACAACAAGTACACGGTGTGTACTCCAAAAGTAAATGTCGTGTATTTTGTTTTTTTATTAAATGGACTGGTGTCGTGTCTTAACCCCGAAACTGTATTCTTCTCTAGATTCTTCTACGGAGACGGTATCGTGTGGCCGTGAACCTCCTCCAAAATCCCAATACTCCATCAGTTCTCTGAATCGACCGATGTCGATTCCGTTGGAACCGCAGCGGTATGTTCTCCCTTCTGCTTAAGCCTTGTTTTCCAATTCCTCCTCTTTCTCATGTTATCCTGGGTTGAGCATTTTGGAAATTTTCTTAGATATATGAAATTCTATTGAGAATAAAGCTTCTAAGATCAAGTATATCGATCTCTTAACGTCGAGGTAGGTGGTTTGTTCATTTCTGTAGAAAGTCTTTGAGTATTTGTGCAAATTCCACCAAAACCCTTCAACAGGGTATTGCATGTTTTCCTATATCTCCGTTGTTGTTTCCTAATTTTCTTATATACCTGAGTAGAGGTTACTAGTTGTGAATAGGGTAATTTTACTGTGCTTTGGATGTTTTTCCCATGCTTCCTTCTGCCTTTTTATGACTATTTGGTCTAGTTTTTCTTGTTAGGCTATTTCCATATCCATGTCTAGTTGGTAGGATGGTGTGACTGTTATTCCATGTTGAGATGCTATAGAATTATAACCAAGTAGTTCTTGAGGTTACATTGGATGTCATGCAATGTGATGCTTACTAAGATTACACAGGGCTGTGGGAACCTAGTGTAGTGGAACATAGGGTGAATGGACATAACGGCTTCTCTAGAGTGTCTTTATAATATAATTCAATACCACAGGGGGAATTGACATTGGGTTCTTCCTCATAGTGTCTGTAGTTCATCAATGCGGACCACAGGGGGAATGAGACATTTAGTGCTTCCCAATAGAGCCTTTAGTATGATACTAGACTATATGAGAAAATTAATGGTGAGTGCTTCCTCAGAGATTCTATTCTTTAGCTGAACCAGAGGGGTGAGACTGCGCGTGCCTCCTAGAGGGTTGATAGAACTTGTAGGTTGAACCATAGGGGTTAGGCTATGAGAACTAACCAAAGGGTTACCTATTTATTTTACACATTCTTTAGTGGAAGCTTACTTGATTGTAAATTATATGTTAGAATCTATGGATTGTTGTTGTTGAGTACTATATATTTACATTCTTCTATACTTTACCTGCCATATATTCACTTACTGTTAGGCACAGATCTTCGGGTGGTTGCTTACTGGGACTTATTGTCACACCCTTTTTGGGTCATGATTTTAGGCCCAAACTGATTATATTGTTGCAGGTATAGATAAGGGAAAGCGCCCTTCGACGTTAGGTACTTGACTTGATGTGGAGCTGAGGATCATGGGACCAAGCTTTGTCTTGTGATGCTGAGGAGCTCTTTGCCTTTATTTTTTTACTTGTTATTAATACTTTTTTTATTACCAGCATTGAGTCATTTTTGGCTCCATTCAAAGACATATGTATCATGCTTCATTTATATATATATGTTTTCTCCAGTTGTTTCATTATCTCAGTCTTCTGTTGTTTACACTTGTATAGATGTTTTCTACTTCCGCTATTGATTGTGTGTTGTTTACATCCGTTGTGTACTCCACCAATGACGGCATAGTTTCCCCATTATCACACCCAAGGCCCTCACTACTAGTCGACAGCCTATGGCCTTCAGAAAAATGCACTTGAGGCCATGTGACCAACCGAGCACGGGGTGCCTCTGGTGGATTTCGAAACATGGATGTTACAAAGTGTTATCAAAGACATTTCTTTTCACTTGACTTACTATTTGGAGCCTTTATCCAGGGATAGGAAGGAATAGGTACTTGTTAATGAGCTTTTCCCAGGAGTAGCTAGCATATGTACAGGGAAAATCCATACTACCTCGTTTATTACAATTTTATTGGATATAAATATTATATTTGATTTGATTTCATCGTTGGGTGATTCACATGCTCTATGTTGTTACCATTTTTTATTGTGGTTCTATTTTTGTCACAACCCGATTAGATGAGGGTATACCATCTCAGGTATCATATAAGAACTTGTTAGAAATCACATTCTATGCATTCTTTCCATGACATCTAGGATGCATTAGATATTTCATGATGTTGTGATAGACGTTATGTAGATTATGCATGTTGTTGTGATATATGCTTTGATAAAAAAATCACTGCTGTTTGATGGGGAAATTGTTGTATAGTGATTTTCTCATATGGATGCCATACTTTGGTTGTTGAGGTGTTACGAGACCTCATAGACCAGAAATTGGTGGATCATTTCTAGTTTTCCTTGTTATTACTTGTCTGGGACTCCAAACATTTATTCTCGGGGAGTATGGGCCCTCACGAATCAGAATTTGGCACCTTCACGCTTGTTTTTCTGTGTTTTCTGGGCTCCGATACAGTTCTGAGGCTATTGTCCCGAAAAACCAAGAATACATGGCTTGTAATTTATGAATACATGCCATGTAGTCTATAGCTGTGTCACTGACTGTGCGAGCATGGACACGGGGTTGTAAAACATCTTGTGGGAACACATCGTGTACCATCTGTGCATGTCATGTAGTGTAATCCTAGGAACCCAGCCCTGTCGGTAACAACACAGGTCGTGGGATTCTCTTATTATACATGTCGTTTCCACCTTGAAAATGCTGTGTATTCTGACCTAGGTACCCTGCTGTGTCACGAACAACACGGGTCGGGGAATTCGTTCAAATGCACGCTGTATTCCCATTGAACACGCCGTGTATAGTCAACCGTGAATCCGGTTGTGTAACTGACAACATGGGTCATTGAAACCTTGTCTAGTACAGGTCATGTCCTTCCTGAAGATGCAGTGTAGTCTAGGGTTTAAGAGAACCGTGTTGGTTAGCCATGTAAGGAGACTCAGATAGGGGAATAGAGATTAAGTACACACCGTGTGTGGGTACAACACATCGTGTGATTGGAGTGTTACAAGACCAGTTTGGGTAGAAGTACACACCCATGTTAATGGATTAAAACAACACTCCATGTAGTTTTTAAACATGTTGTGTAGTCTTTTTTTGTAAAACATGATTGTTTCATTCTCCTGTTCCCCTCTTGTACTCTTGAGTTCTCAGTATTTGATAGTCGGGGTTGATGGTGTGCTTTTGACCTTTCATAGTTATGCCACATAGGCTTCCTCCGGTTGTACGTCAGCTACCATACGGTGACCAGACACCAGATATGGCTGATGAGGGACCTCCTGTAGATCCTCCTACTGTGCCAGCCTTGGCACCGGCTATTATACCAGTTGCGGCACTGATGCATAGTTTAGAGAATGTTTTCTGAGGATGATGTTTACCTTCCAGGAAACTCTGCCTCCTACCTCGACTATGGAAGACTTGAAGCGGGTTTTCTAGCAGCAACATCCTCCCACATTCTCAGTCGAAGGAGGAACTCAAGCTGAAAAGTCATGGCTAGAATCCATGATGATGATCTTTGAGCATCTGGAGACACCTCCAGAAAGGAGGGTGAATCATGCAACTTATATGCTCCAAGACTCCACCATGAGATGGTGGGACGTGATCTCACAGGTGGTTCATCCGTAGGTGATGGATTGGGAGAAGTTCCAACACATCTTCTATGACTACTTCTATCCAGAGACCCTGTGGGCCATCCAAGCCTGAGAGTTCATGATCCTGAAGCAGGGTACTCTTTCTGTCAAGGTGTACTCCTCTTTATTCACCGAGCATCATCGTTTCACACCCCTACAGGGCGGAGATGGATTGTTCTAGGAAAGGAAGTTTGATGATGGCCTCATATGGGAGATCCGCTCAAAGGTGAATATATTCAGGTTGACTTGGATCACTTCTATCATCATCTAGGCACTGATTGCCGAGCGCAATATGAGAGATTCTGGAGCAGAGATCCAGGGCAGTTCTACTTCATGAGTTAGTGCTTCAACATATGACTGCAGGAAGCATCGTATGTAGTCTATGCATGGTTATCCGAGGTAGTGAGTCACATCATTAGGTAGCCAAGTGGTATGCTACCAGTGTGGAAGAGCTAGGCATAAGAGGCTGCAGTGCTAGAGAGACCCCATGGAGTGCTAATCTTGTGGAAAGATGGGTCACCTTTAGCGCTTCTATTAGGTTTTCTCACCAGTAGCCGGGGACATAGGTTCTTCCATAACTCCTCATTCAAGAGCATCACTACAAGTTTCTCACCAGTCTGTGAACTGGAGTTCTTTCGGTCGTTCAGGCTGAGGTGGTGGTCGAGGATGGGGTGGTCAGTCATCGGCCTTCCAGCAACATTAGGGTGGATAAGCTCATAGTGGTTAGGCAGGGTCATAGGTCCATCGAGCAGGCTATAATTTTGTAATAGAGCGGACCTAGGAGGAGAAGGATCCTAGACCTTCCGCAGTTCGAGATACGATCTTAGTAGCCTCAGTTTTATCTTCTTCTCTTTTCGATACAGTTGTTACACATAGCATTATCTATGTTACTGTTGTGGAGATCCTTGGGCTCTATATGTTTTCTTATACTGAAATGTTGACTCTATACACACCATTGGGGACTAGGACGGCTAGTGTATGTCTGTGAAGAGAGTGCCCTCTTGAGGTTGCTGGGTGTCGCATCATATGTGATCTCTATGTCCTAGAGATGAGAGGCTAAGATGTCATTCTTGGAATGGACTGGCTAGTTCCTTTCCAGGTATTTTTTTATCGCTATCGCCGCAGGGTGAGTTTCGTATCACTATAGGGTGGATCATTTCTTCATCGGGGCAGGCGGAATGTCCAAGAGGCTCGAGCAGGACCTGAGCATCATGGTCTAAGGGTAGTTACAACCCAGACTGCCAGTCTGGATCTGGATGACCTGGGGACTTCGCAGTTAGACTTTCCACCTGTGGTGGATTGTTTCAGGGATTTATTTCTAGAGGAATTTTTAGGTTTTCCTCCGGAGTGTGAGGTAGTCTTTTCTATTGAGCTCGTTATAGGAGTGACACCGGTGCCCATTCCTCCTTATAGGATGGTACACTTGAGTTCCAGGAGCACAAGAAGCAGTCAGAGGAGTTTCAAGCAAAGGGTATAATCCAAACCAGTACTTCTCCATGGGGTTCGCCTATCCTATTTGCGAAGAAGGAAGATGGCACTATTTGGCTTTATGTGGATTATCAAAAGCTAAACCAGTTGACGATCAAGAACTGATATCCCTTTCCTAGGATTGATGAACTCTTATACCGGCATTGAGGAGCCCAGGTGTTCTCAATGATCGATTTGAGGTCCGGTTATCATCAGTTGTGCATTATACATTCTGATATACCTCTTACAGCTTTCTGGAACAGTTGTAGTCAATACGAGTAAATGGTTATGTCGTTCCGTCTTACGAATGCGCGTGTAGTTTTCATGGCATTGATGAACCGAGTGTTCCATCCATACATGGATTCCTTCATGGTGGTTTTTATGGATGACGTCTTAGTGTACTCTCACAGTCGACACGACCATGTTACCCATCTTGAGATCCTTTTGAGTACACTGGTAGAGCATCAGTTATATGCTAAGCTCCCAAAGTGCCACATTTGGATGGATCAGATTCACTTTTTAGGTCACGTCATCTCAGAGACATGATTATATGTGGACCTAGATAAAGTGATAGAAATATATTCCTAGGAGGAGCCAATGAACGTCTTTGAGGTGTGGAGTTTTCAAGGGCTGACTGGAGACTATAGGTGTTTCATACAAGACTTTTCATGCTTAGCCGCACTACTGACGGGTCTGACCAAGAAGGGTGCAAAGTGCTTATGGTCAGTTTCCTGTGAGTCAGCCTTTAGGGAGCTGAAAGGGAGGATTACATCAACACTGATACTAGTCTTTATAGAGCCAGTAAAGAGCTACACTATCTAATATGATGACTTAGGTATTAGGCTGGGAGCTGTGCTGATGCCGGGAGATAGAGTCATTGTGTACGGGTCTCAGAAGTTGAGGCCACATCAGAGGAACTACCCTATGCATGATCTGGAGTTGGTAGCTATTTTTCATGACTTACGCTGTTGGAGACATTATCTTCTGGGTGAGAACATTGTTGTTTTCACCGACAGCAAGAGTATCAAGTACATCTTCACTCAGTGTGGTCTAAATTTGAGACAGTACAGGTGGGTTGAGTACCTACAGTCCTTTGACATTGAGCTTGCCTATATGCCGGGAAAGGGAAATGCAGTGGCTAACATGTTGTGCAGGAGGACTCCGACACAGGAAGTTCAGGAGGCCAGCAGTGAGTGGAAGCTTCTGGCTCAATTCTCTGATATATATTTGGTGGTTCACGACAGACAGGGGCATACCATTCTATCTTCTATAGTTGTTACCTCTACTCTTCTTGACCATGTTCGAATGAGGTATCTATCATATTCTGAAGTCCTAGTCATATGAGAAAGTGTGTCAATAGAGGACCCTATTCTAGGATGGAAATTAGGCGAGGATGATATCTTGCATTTCAAGGGACGCGTATGAGTGCCAGCAGACATACGTGAGGAGTTGATGTGGGATTTTCATTCCTCAGGTTGGGAATTTCATCCTGGAGTCACCAAGATGTATCATGATCTACACCACCACTATTTTTGTCCAGGAATAAAGAGAGATGTAGCCGGTTTTGTCTTCAGGTGTTCCACTTGTCAGTAGGTGAAAGTGGAGAATCAGTGACAAACATGTCTTTTGCAGCAGTTACCCATTCCGGAGTGGAAGTGGAATGATGTCACGATGGACTTCGTGACCGGATTACCGAGGTCACCTTGAGGGAATTATGCTGTTTGGGTAGTCATTGATAGAATCACAATGTTTTCAAACTTCTTGCTAATCAAGGAGAACTTCATCATTGATGATCTTAGAAAGTTGTACATCCACATGATTGTACATCTACATGGAGTTCCGCACTCCATTGTTTCAGACAGGGATGTGAATTTTACTTCTTAGGTCTAGCAAGGGCTTCAGATGGCTTTGGGCACACATGTACTTTTGAGTAAAACATACCATCCGCAGATAGATGGCCAGTCCGAGAGTACAATTCATGTGCATGAGGATATGTCCTGAGATTTCATTATAGACTTAGGAGGTTCTTAGGATAAGAATATACTAATTGTGTATTTTTCCTACAACAAGAGCTTTCAGGAGACTATTTAGATGGCACCATAAGAGGAATTATACGGAAGGCCATTCCGATCACCTTTATGCTATATGGAGGTAGGAGAGGTAGCTTTGCTGGGACCTTGTCTTGTTCTGGAGACCTCAGAGCAGATAAAATTGATTTGGAAGAGGATGGATATGGAACAATCTCAACATAAGTCTTATGCTGATCAGCAAAGACTACCTCTAGAGTTTGAGGTCTAGGATCAGGTTTTCCTACGTGTCACACCGAGGTTGGTACACAAGATGATTCAGAGATAGGGTAAGATTTCACCATGGTACAGTGGGCCATTTGAGGTGTTGGAGAGATTTGGGCCGGTTGCCAATCGGTTTTAGTTTCCTCAGAGGTATAGGGCTATGCATTACGTCTTCCACGTTTCTCAGCTTCGACGTTACTTTTTAGACCTGTCTCATGTCTTTCAACCTGAGAAGCTTGAGCTCAAAGAGGATGCATCTGTTGAGGAGCTTCCTATCTGAATTTTCAATCATAGTACAAAGGTTCTCCATGGTCGGTATGTTCCTTTGGTATAGGTGTTGTGGAGGCACGGGCGAGTACATGATGAGACATGGGAGAGGGAGGCCGATGTACAATCGCAGTGGATGCAACTGTTCAGATTTTCTTCTTTCACACCTCACTAGGGAAATTTGTGGATGAATTTCACTAAGGGTGGAATTTCGTAAGAACAGGTACCATTGTTTCAGATATGTTTTTCTTTTATGGTTGTTTTTGGGAAAAAGAGGAAAATATGGAACTTTTCTATGCACATGCCATGTACATTAAAACTACATGATGTGTACTTTGATGCCACCCGAGCCCGTGTTCTGGCCATATCATGACCATAAACATGGAGATGTATAGGTGATGTAGAGGCCGTATAATGCGGGGTACGGAAACAGCATGTACACATCATGTACTCTAAAAGTACAAGTCTTGTATTTTTTTTATTCATTCAACGGACTGGGGTCTTGTATTAATTCCAGAATCATATTCTTCTCCAGATTCTTCGACCAAGAGCATATGGTATTGCTTTGAACCTCCTCTAAGCCCTCAAGCCTCCGTCTGTTCTCAGAATCGACCTCTGTCTATTGCATTGGAAACGTAGTGGTATGTTCTCCCTTTTGTATAAGCCTTGTTTTCCAATTCCTCCAATTCCTTAAGTTATCATCGGTTGATATTTTTGGAAGCATTCATAGATCTAAAACATTTAAAGGAGAATAAAGCTTGGAGGTTCAAGTATATAGATCTTCTTACATCGAGGTAGGTGGTTTGTGCCTTTTTGTAGAAAGTATTTGAGTAATTGTGCACATTCCACCAATACCCTTGATCGGGGCATTGCATGTTTTCCTGTTTTTCCCTTATTGTTGCATGATTTGCTCATATGCCTGAGTAGAGGTTACTGGTTGTGAATATGGTAACTTTACTATGCTCTGGTTGTTTTTCCCATGCTTTGTTCTGCCTGTTTAGGACCGTTTGGTCTAGTTTTTTCTGTTAGGCTATTGCCAGTTCCATGATAAGATGTTAGGATGGTGTGACTGTTCTTCCACACTGAGATGGTGTAGAATGCTATCCAAGTAGTTCTTGAGGTTACATTGGCTGTTACATGATGCGATGCTTGCTGACATTAAACAGGGTAGTGGGAACCTCGTGTAGTGGACCATAGGGATAATGGACGTAAGGGATTCTCTAGAGTGTATTTATAATACAATGTGAGACCATATAGGGAATTGACATTGATTGCTTCCATAGAGTGTCTTTATTTCCTCTTTGTGGGCCATAAGGGGAATTATATGTTGAGTGCTTCCCCAGAGTGCCATTAGTATGATACGAGAATATAGGGGGAATTGACAGTGAGTGCATCCTTAGAAAGTCTATTATTTAGCTGAATCGGAGGAATGAGAATATGTGTTCCTACTAGAGGGTTTCTAGTACTTGTAGGTTGTACCATTGGGGATAGGTTGTGAGAACTACCTAGAGGGTTACCTGTTCATTTTATAGTTTCTTTAGTGGCTACATACTTGTTGGTAAATTATATGTTAGAAACTGTGAATTTTTTCTGTTGAGTAATTCATGTTTACTATCTTCTATACTTTACCTGCCAACTATTCCCTGACTATTAGAAAAAGATATTCGGGATTCCACCTACTGGGACAATGTCTCACACCCTGTATGGGTCATGCTTTTGGTCCCAGACATATTATATTGTTGCAGGTATAGATAAGGGAAAGAACCCTTCGACTTGAGGTAGTTTACTTGCTGTGGAGTTGGGGTGCATGGGACCAAGCTTAGGCTTGCGATGCTGAAGATATGTTTACCTTTATTTGTAATTTTTTAATACTATTTGTATTAGCATAATTGAGACTTGTTTGGCTGCTTTCCTTGACATATGTATCATGCATCATTTATATATATATGTTTTCTCATGTTGTTTATTTATCATAGTCTTCCATTGTTTACTCTTGTATGGTTGTTTACTTCTTACTCTATATCTTCTGTGTCGTTCAATTCCAATGTTTACTCTTCCAATGAGGGAATAGTTTCCCCATTATCACAACAATGGCCCTCGCTAGTTTTCAACAGTATCTTCCATTAAGGGAAATGCGCTTGAGGCCATGTGACCAACCCAGTACGGGGCGCCTTTGGGTGGCTTTTGGAACTAGGACATTACAAATATTTACCCACATCATTGTAGGGATAAATAGGTCCCACCCATCATATAATGATAAACATACATATGTGTGTCATAATAATATAAATCTTTCATAATATCATAACCCATGAAATTAAATAAGTTTTAATAAATATTTCAACAAATCATAACCCATAAAAAAATTCATAAAAATCATTCCATCATAAAAATAAACCATTTAGAGAATTAATAGTAATGGTATCTTAGGATCATATAACAATTAATTCACGATTAACACCAATATATGTCATCTTATTTGGAAAATAATTTTGAAATATTTTTAAATTTTTTTTCTGTTAAAATAACTATCTCTCTTTAAATACAACCAATCATAAAATATTTTTCAAATATTAATCATTGAAAATATCTATGAAATATTATTAATGAATTATTGAAAACCATTTTATACATCTTTTAATATTCTTAAATGATTACTTAAAAACATTGTTCAAAAAATTATAAAAAAGGGTTTTTGAATAAAATATATTTATGATTAAAGAAATAATAAACCTACGTGATAATTATAATATCATTAAAATAGTTATATTCATTATAAATAATATAAATGGTTAGTATACACCGCACATAAAATATTTTAGGTGTCTAACATAACATGTTTCTCAAACAAGGAAAATTGAGAGAAAATGCTCTTACCGATTTGGTAACATTTGAACTTTAAACTCCAAGAAAGAGATATCATAAAATGGATATCTAAATACACATAAATTTAATTATATGAATAAACTATTATATTTATGGGATTTATATACACCATAAAAAATAAACGTGTATTGAATATGGCATATGTCTCGTAGAAATAAAAGTTATACTAGAAACCCCCTTGCCTTAGGTCTGATTTCTATCACACACATCTGAACCACTGTTATAATGATATAAATAATGTTATTAATTTTTACCAGAACCCTATTAATATATATTATATCATATATGATCCAATTATATCACCTTATCACCCATTTAATAAAAAGATACTGATTTTACCCTTCTTCTGGGTGTTGACAGCTTCATTTTCCTATTCTTGTTATTTTATAAGTCACAGTTCATGTTCATAAAATATAGTTATATCATATCTATCTTGATATTATAGTATTGATTTCAAATTTATTCATTATAAAAATTAATATAATCATTCTTGAATAGTGAATAGGGAATGTGAATCGCATCGTCTCGTGGAGACAGTAGGTTGTATGTATGCACGAGCAATGATATCATTCCCTTAGTAGTGAATGAGGAAGGAAATAGATGGTATATAATTTTTTTAATGAATAAATATCATTTTATAATTACCATATATATTTATTATTTCCATCATTATAACCATTTATGTAAATTGGTGACGAATAACATATTAGAAAACAGTATGGAGATGGTAAGTCGTACGTACACACATGTGATGCTATTGTTTTTTTAGGTTGGATAAATGTTGAAATATAGTTGTTACATAATCCTAATTGAATATAATAATATTTTTGATACTATAAATATATATTTATAATTTAAATAACAAATTAAAACAAGTTGAAGAAGAAATAATCATCAAAGAGTCAGCAAATATATGTACCTTCTCATAGGCAAACATACATAATATCTCTTATCAGGGACATTAGGGTTTGTATTTTGAGAGTAGAAACAAATATACAATGTGTATTGGTTATTTATAAATACATATTTTTCAGTTATGGTTGACATAGAAATCTCAAAATTACGTGAATAAGTTAGGGGGAGGTGCCCTTTTATAATTGAGGTGAGGGTCACTTTTGGAATTTCCAAAAACATTAATCTATAATAAATTCAATCTTAATAAAATTCATTAAAATTGAAATTTATTTTTAGATAATTTTATATAAAGTGTTAATATCATAAAATAATATATTTTATACAAGTTTTGGAATTATTTTAAACCATATCATTTTGATTAACGCTTAATTAACCTACAATAATGTTAACTAAGGTATCAAATTCATCAATTTTAAAAGGATGTAATTTTTACATATATGTCATAGATTTGACCATAAATGAAGCATTTATATTATTTTAGATAATATTAATATTATTTTCAATTTTTATATTTTTTTAGGATTTGTATATAATTTAAACAAATGTTATTTTGATAAAATATCATTTGTGTCAATTTTAATACTACTCAACACATTGCATTTTAAAAATATCAATATAACTTGTCTACATCAAACCAAATATTTTATTATATATCTATGAGGTTGTGGTCATCAATAAAATTATTTTAACACTTTTATTATCTCATATTTCCCCATATGGAAATATAAGATATATTTACAACAATGAAAGTGATATTTTTTGACTTTCTTTGATTTAAATATTATATATGTATTTTTCATGGAAAAGTGTCTATTAAATAACAATGTTTTGATAAATTGGTGTCAAGGGTTGAAATATCATTATAAAATATGATTTATTCATGTGTTAGGGTCATTTTACAGTCCTTATCATTCTATTCTAACCTAAATTAACTAATTTACCCTCTACTATAGTAATAAAATTTACCAAGGTTACTATTAATATTGGGAAAAAACTACATGGGGACTATTAACTAAATATGAACCATATGAATCCAAATATGAAAGAAATTTTCAAAATTAAAAACAATGAAGTATCATAATTAGATTTATAATAAAACTGGTAAAATTTCCTGAAGAACAATTTTTTGGAAAAAATAGCTTTTAAAATATATAATGTTTTATATAATGTTTTCATGTATGAAATAATTTCCAAAAATAATAATTATATTATTTTAAATTAAAATAAACTAAATAAAATTTAAAATTTTACAAAACATAACATTACCATATAAATACTTTTAACAATATAGTTTTGAATAAAAATCAGTATTTTCATTATTCATCAAAAGATGAATCCTTTCAGGAAATACCCCATAAATTTAGCCTAATAAAATTTAGAAATTATAATTTCAAAAAAATTATTTTATCAAATAAAATTTATCAAATTTTTACACATTAATTTTGAATCAATTATTCCATTAAAAGGAATCAAAACTGCCTTTTAGAAAAATATAGTTTATATGCTTAAAAATGAGTTTGATCATAATCTATTCATATAAAACAAATTGGATGAATTAAAAAAATTAATATAATACATAAAATATTCATTACTATTTTTTACTAATAGTGATTGATTTAATTTATTTTGTTAAAAAATATTTATGGGAATAAAAATAGTTTTTAGGGAACATATCTATTATTTTCAATTGGTTTTTATCTTCATTTGTAATTAATTGATCAAAAATGAAATCACTTTTTAAATTGAGTTAATCATTCATATACATTCCATTATAATATATATGTTATAATTTTATTCTGTAAATAACTCCAATAGTAAAATGGTGTTTCATATAATCTCAGTGTTGCATGTAATGTAAGATAAGTTGGTGTTGCATGTAATACAAGGCATCAGAGTAAACATTTTTTAAAAAAAAATATGTTATTTTATTAAAATCATTGTTTGTTAATCAAAAGACTGGAATGATTATACCATTACATGAATATATCCTGAATAACCATAGGAGAATAAAATTAATGTGAGTTCTTGATAGAAGAATTATAATATTTCATCAATCGGAGAATAATCATAAACAATACTAAAAAATGATGAGATAATAGCAATTAACTATTACCTCTTTGGTAACATTGAATCAGAGTCCCCATGAAATTATAAAGTTACACAAGGCTTAAAATATCATTTTAAGTCATAGATTCGTGATCAATCATGTCAATGGGGTAGTTTATACACCACGTAAAAGAATATAGGTACATAACATAACATGTGTCACAGAGAAGGAAAATTGAGACAAAATTCCCTTACCAATTTGATAATTTCAAAACCCTAAACCCCATGAAAGAGATATAAAAAAAATTTATATTTCAGAAATCTTTGGTATGATAATAATAAGGTAAATTCTTTTAAATTATATACACCATATAAAATAATGAGGTGGTGAGTATAGCAGATGTCCCAAAAAAGTAAAAAAGTGAGATGCAAATCCCTTACCTTATGTCTGGACTCTCTTCGTACTCATTCAAACCTTCTGTATAATAAATATAAGATTATTATAAATATTTTAAAAACCCATACTTCTATATATAATTCCATATATTATTTTTTATGACCTTTTATTACATATGAATTGATATTTTCTAAATGATATGTTTCTGGTGAAAACCTCTATGTTTTTCATATGTGTTTTGATTTTTTATATTCATGATCCTATTACTTTAATCAAGATTTAATATTCTCTATAATCAAAAAAAAATATATAAGATTCATATATATATATGCATATGTTCATTATATATATATATATTTATAATAATCTATGAAATATAGTAATAGGAAATGAAAGACAAGGTATATGGAGATGGTAGGATGTACGTACGCATGAATGTTGTTTCCAATTTTTATTGTCAAATTGAATGAAATAAACTTTTTTGGTATGTGATCATTAAATAATAATTTTTATCATTTATAACATATGTTTTTATTTAACCAATCTTTAATACATTCCATGTAAATCATAAAAGAATCACATGACTTAGTGAAGTGGCAGTCCACCGTACACACGATTGACATTATCATATTCACGAAAAATGAAAAGTATGAATTTATATGTAAAATAGAAATTTCAGATTCATAATAACAACATAAAAATAATAAATAAAATATATAAAAATTAAATCCATCATTATTCCCAACCAAGAAAGGTGGTATGGGAATAATGAACGACATCAGTTCACGAGGTGTTAGTCCACTGTACGCATAAATGATGATTAAATATCACATTTGGTGGAAGTGTTTCATGTTATAGGTTGTACCATTAACATAATAAAACATTAGTATATTAAATATACTTATGTTATTATATAATCATAATATGAAAATAAATTAATAGTTTTTTGGATGAAATATAACAAAATCCATTGTTGACGAACGTTGCCACTTCTTCGAGTATCACATTTAGGTTTGTACAAATGGAAATAAATGGTTTTATTTCTACCAAAAGTGCGGATTCATGGAGGAATTTATTTATTTTCATAAAATATTTGGATTGGTATTTACATATCCCAATGTCTTGATTGTTGTGTGGAAGTGAGTGGGGCGAGTTCCCTTTTACAGTGGAGGTGGAGTGGTGTTCTTATAAATAACAAATGATAAACACTACTGGGAGGTCTCCCTTACATCATCTACCTACAATAATAAACCATTTTCAAGAAAATTGTTTTTATTTTATAAATGTTTCTATAAAACAGATTTTGTAAAATTTTATATGTCATATTCCTTTTGTGTTTAATGTTTATTCACTTAGTAAACTCGTTCTTCTCCTAATCATCGAGATTAATTTTAAATATTTCACAGATAATTTTTGGTAAAAAATTAATATAAACTTATTACAAATTATAAATTGATCTATTTAAAAAAACAGAATCTATTTTTTCAAATTCCAATAATATAAGTGGAAGAAATTTATTTAAAATTAATCCCACATACGGGATGTGATGATGGGTTTTTAATGTGAAAAAGTTCAAATGTTTGAAATGATTTTATATCATATTTCGATGTGAAACAAGTTATAATGACCTTTTTTTAATTTATTTATAAATGATCTATTTTAAATTTAAAATATAATTTATCAATATAAATAAATTAGACTAAAATGCAATTTTCAATTAAAATTTATTATTTTTCGCAATTAAATAAAAAATGTAATATTTTAGAAAAAAATGAACACTAAGATAATTTTGAAATTATGAATTAAAAAATATATTTTATTTAATAAAAATAGATTTCAAATGTTGATAAAAATTAATTTTCTTATTGTCCTAAAAAAAGTCATAAAAGTCATCTTTTTTAGAAAATAATATTTTCAAAAATAATAACACATTATCAAAAATTATGTATTTTTTTATCAATATATATTATTTATATAAAAACATTATAAATAATATATGAAAATTAGTTATTAATATTCACATTACAATTTTTAATGTCTAGGTTATAATTATATTGCTTAAATAATTATAATAATAAAATGATGTTTTATAGAAACTCAATGTTTCTTATAAGTCAAGAAAACATGGTGTCGTGTATAGCCCAAGATTAAATTGGTGTAGAAAATTATGAAATATTAACATGGGTTATCATTGAACACATTACATAAAATAAATTTCATTTATTAAAAAAATTATTATAAATACTCGGTGTGTTACAAGTTGTATTTAATCACCTTATATTGTCAGCACACTTTTTTAACATTAAAGAAGATTTCTCTCTCGATGTTATTTATGGGGTATATGTTAAGGAATATGTAATATTTCATGGAGTACTAAACTCAATCATATATTATTAGGATCTTAGGTTTACCAAGATGTTCTAGAAAAGTCTTTAGTATGCACAAGATATAGAATTCAGTTCCAATATAGTGTATCATCCTCATACAAGTAATTTTTATGATAGAACAATTCAAATTTTGTAACACCTGTTGATAGATTTAGCTATGTAAATAAAATTTTGTTAGTATCTAAACCGTTTTATTTTTGAATTAACATACAATAATAGCTTTCACTATAGTGTTTTGATGGCTCCTTATGAAGCCCTCTATGATATAAATTTTAGAACTCCATTATGTTCGAATGAAGATATAGAAATAACGATATTATGAATTGACTGAACTATGTAAATTGAAAAGAAATAAATATATTATGACATTAACTATATAAGGAAATTGAAGACACAGATATATCCCTTCACTAGAATACAAGGGTTCCTTGAAGATAGAAAAGGGGTTAAAGTACAAATCACTCAAAATATTTGGAGTTTGAGGTTGGTGAAAAGGTGATACTAATAATATCACCCTAGGATAGGGTGATGGTATTTTTAAATATTGGAAAGTTGATTAAAATGTATTTTATTCCCTTTTAAATTCGTGATTGGGTCAAGAAGGTAGAATATCGATTAGCGCTTCTTACGAATCTCTCTTACCTTCAGGATGTGTTATTTCTATCTTCAATGTTGAAGTACAAACCTGATCCTTCACATGTAATGGACATAATTATAGAGAAATATATCACTTATGAGGAATATTATTTGGAGATTTTTGTTGATTGATAGAGAGTTTTATGAAACAATACCACTCACCTAGTTGATGATTTTTTATAAAACCACCATTTTTAGGAAGCTACATGTTAACCTAAGGATACGGTGAAATTGAGTGATCCTCGTTTTATTGTTTCAAAGTGATGAATGTAGAGGTCAAAAATTAATTTTAAAGGGGGTATATTGTAACACACAAATATTTTATAAAATAGTTTTTTTGAATAAGTTTTTTTCGTCGATGACATAGATTACACAAAACAATAAGTCTAAAAACCCATGATATACTATTATATTATTATTATTATTATTATTATATGTTATCACATAGCTAGTGGATTGACTTGTATTAATAGGAATAACTAAATTATGGAATTTTATGGATTATAAAATTACAAAACTAGTTCGTTGGTTATCAATTAATTAGAAATGAAAACGAAAATCATATGAAAATAAAGGAGGTGTTTTTCTTTAAAAAAAATTTCTTCCCCATACAATGTTTTTTATCCCAAAAACATTCATTTATAACTATTGGTGCATCATTTTAATTAAATATTTATAAAATATATTCAATAAAATTTTATAAAATATGATCAAATAGAAATGGGATAAAATTAAATATGGTTTTATGATAAAAAAATATTTTTTCTAAAAAGTGTGGTTTGTTACAGTTTTCACACATATATTAAAATTAATTTTCCCCACTTACAGGTATTTAATTTGATAAATAAAATACATATTTATGATTAATAGGTTAAAATTTGGTAAATATGACCATTTAATCTTCGGTCAATATTTTTAGTAATTTTATTAAAGTTAATCACCTTAATAAAGGTAAATCAAGTTAATATGTGTAAAAACTAAGTGATATGACCATAATTTTTCATCTTAATTATAACTGGATTAATTTAATTCGACCCTTATCAAATTATTTTTGAAATTTACTTTTTAGTGGACGTTGTTCCATCAAAATGATATTTTAATATTTAAAACAAAGAATGTTACAGAGTGTCACTCTCTTTGTTTTAAATATCTCTTATGTATTATGTGGATAAAAAAAATTTATAACTGAATATTGATAGTCATTTTGAGAATAATTAAATTATTTTCATGATATTAATCTATATCTAATTTTTAATAATTAAATATTGACATTAAATTCTTATGCAACATTGATATTGTATTTATATATTTATTAAAAAACATAATAAATTATTTTAAAAATATAAAAAATAATGTAATTTGAGTTATATAATGTGTCCCACTATTTTTTTAGATTAATATGAAATATTAATTTTCTGTTATAGAATTATATTTTAATTAAAACTTTTCCTTTATTTCTATTACATAGAATTAAATGAATAATGTCAAAATTTACATTAATAAAATTATATCAATATAATATTTTATTAAATAACTCAAATATAATTAAAATATTAAAATTAGAAACAAGGGATAATATATTGACAAAAATTTCATCCCTTATCAATTTATATGACATTTGGAATGATTTTTTATTAAATATTACTTTACTATAATTCAATCATTTATGAAATTTCATGTTTGTCCTCTCTCTCCCTTATAAAAGGACATCCATTATTTATATTATTCACCCCACTTTGAGCCATCTAGACCAACCATACCCTAAAAAATAGTCTTATAAACATAATTATCCTTATTTTTATTATATTATCTCCCCAAAATACCAACCTTGTATCCCTTAAAAAATTATCTAAACGAGGTCTCCTATGAGAGAGGTAGTTATCTTACGAAACCTATTTTAATTTATTTCTTATACTAAATAAAATAGGGTAATTTATCATTAAATAATATATTTACTATCCTAAATATTATTAAATGTTATTTTATTAAGAACCTACCATTTTCCATGATTTTTTTATCAAATGGGAGGTGAAAGTGTCGCTCATGTATACGTACGACTTACCATCTCTATATAGCAATACAATTCCTTTTATATCCCCATCATTAGTGGATGGTTATTATGATGGATTTAAATTATAAATATCATATGAATGAATTAGTTATTCTTCAAAAATTATAATATCATATATACCTTCTTTCCAACCAAATAAATCGAAAACTATAATGTTGCCCATGCAAAAGTGTGGACTAGCACCTCTATGAAGCGATGTGATTCATTTTCCATTTATATTTTACATGGATGGTATAAAGGATGCTTATGATGAATATATATACTATTTATGATATAATAATTATTCTATAAATGTCAATTATTATTTAACTATTTTTTGATCCATCCGATTAAAAATTAAAATGAAATTCATGTACACGCACAGCCTACCGTTTCCATGGATGATGTAAATCATTATATATATATACCATTATAGACAACTCTAAATACATTTATATAATAAATATATATGATATAATAAGGATGTATTTTGTTATGGTATATTATTATAATAAATTGAAATTTATTATACAGGTGGTTATAATACATTCAATGCAAGTGGAACTCAAGGTAAGGGATTTTGGTCTCAAATTTCTTTCAGTGGGACAGAAGCCTTATACATCACTTGTTAAATATTTTGGGGGTATTTAATTCTAATGAATATATTTTAAAATTATTTTTATAAAAAATATTGCAATTTACGTATCCATTTATGCTTATTTATTTCTTAGGACTTATGGTTCAATATTCACCAAAGTGGTAAGTTTTTAATGTCACAATCTCATTATTAAACATACTTTTCTATGATTAAATATAAAATCATGAAATATTATGATATACCTATCAAAATAAATGTGAAATCTCTTATCTAGTTTTTATTTCTTAAAAGATCATTTTTGCTTTTCATTTTTCTTGACCTTAAATTCTCAATAAACAGAAAAAAGTCTTTTAAGGAAAATCGACATTATTTCTCTTTTTGATCAAAAAAACATTTTCCTATATATTCATGTTTTCTAAAAATTTATTAAAGAATTATTTTACTTAACAAGTATTATTATTTAATTTAATTTTTCCCCATGATTTACTTTTTAAAAAATGGTTCAAAATTTACCTTCTTTTCATTTTCAAATCAATTATTTATTATTTATTTATACAAAAGTGTAATAAAATTTCTTCTTTTATCTTTTACAAAATGAATGTAATTTCAATCCATCATGAAATCAAAATGATTTTAATCTTTACTAAATGGTTCCCATATTATTTTTAAATAAAATATTTTCCATTATAGTTTAGAAATTTATATATTTTAATAAAGTGAGTTCAAAATGCAAAGATTTTTTTCATTAAAAAAGATGATCAAATTGATATTTCAGAATCAATTTCAATATAAGATATCACAATTTTATGTTACTTAATCCTTACTAGGGGTAATGATGTATGGATTCCATCCTTATTATTTATCAGGATATTTTATGTTTATGATTATAAGATTTTTACAAACCTATTCCTTTTCATTGATTATACTATGAAGAAATGTTTATAAAACCCATTTATTTTACAATTATTTTTCTATGATGAATGGTTTATAAAAACCATTTAAAT
Organism: Viscum album; assembly: GCA_963277665.1. NCBI lineage: Eukaryota > Viridiplantae > Streptophyta > Magnoliopsida > Santalales > Viscaceae > Viscum > Viscum album. The sequence continues at coordinate 18,854,943 of OY728120.1, read as the reverse complement.
TCATGGGTTATGATATGATGAATATTACATGCTCTTATGGAAGATATAGTTATGGTTTTCATTATGTAATAGTGGTTATGTTATACCAATGATGGTGGTAATGTTACAGCCAACGATCGTGATTAAATTATAAATAAAGAAAGTGGTCACATTATAACCAAGGAAATATGGGACCAATATCTCCCTCTATTGAATTAGTTATTGAATAATGTTTTATATTCTCATTGGGTACATGTGATGATTTTGTAATCCCAAAAAAGGGTACATGTGTAATGTTATGAATATAGGTGCCACACAAAACTACCCCAAACCTAGTTGGTCACATAACATCAGGCACATTTTCCCAAATGCCAGAGGCTGCTTACTAGCAGCGACGGCCAATGTTTCGGTACGGGGAAACAATTCCCCCATTAGGAGAGTATACATAGTGGAAGATGGATAAAAAAAATAGTGGAAGCATTAATACAATACAGAAGAAGTAAACTGGTAAAGACTGATAGTAATAAAATAACTGGAGCATATATAAAAATAATTCTTTTTACATATGTCTATGAAAGAAAAAAAAACAAGTCAGAATGCTGGAAATAGAATATATAAAACCAGTTTTAGAATAATCAAGTAAACACTAGCAGCATCGCAAGCCTCATCTTGGTCCCATGCTTTTCCGCTCCAACAATAATCAAGTAGCTGATTAAGAATAAAGTTTTCTCTTATCTATACATGCAATCATATAATCTGCTTTTTTCAAACACATGACCCAAATAGTGTGTGAGATGAATCCTAGTGGGAAACCACCGAAATATCTGTGCCTATTTGTCAATGAATATATATAGAAAGTAATATACAAAAATGAATAAATAATCTATGATGTATTCAAAAGTAAACAATCCTTCAGTTTTCAATAATATTCATTTACATTTTTTATTCATACATTAGAATCATGTTGTCTCAGGATCTAGCCTAAGATCTATATCCCTCTATGTAATGGTAACAAAATAGATGTCTCAGGAGACCATCTAAACATTCCAGTAAGACCTAGTCCAAGACTGTTCTTTGGCTTGGTAGAATTGTCAAAATAATCAAATCATTCCTAAATAACCATCATGGAATTCTCTTGCGGTCTAACACCTTTGTTTTAACATAGTACTAATTCATTTACAAATGACCATTAGGTGATCTCTCACAGTCAATGACCCTAGGTCAACTTCGCATCAATAAATTTTAAAAGACCTCATGGGAAGCTCTCACGGTCTAACCCCTTGGGTCAACATAGCATAAGGTAATTATAAAGGATCTACTAGGTGGATCTCACAGTCAATAACCTTGTGTTAACATCTCCATAAATAAAATATAAAAGACCTCCCTGGTAGCACTCATTTTCAATACCCTTGGGTCAACATCAACACCAAGGCTCTCATGGTCCTCTGTAAATTCATGTAATGTGTAGAATATCAAATCATAAAATGTAATCTATAACTACTACATTGATAAAAATTTATAAGAAATCAGGTAAATTTCAAATAATCAATAAAAATCCATCCTAATTGACTAAGGAATGGTAAACAAGGAAAGCCTAATAGGTATCTTATACGAAACATCCATAAACAATCAATCAAGGGAAATTCACACATTTAGTGTCCCGTAAAGAAGTATTTAACCTTACGATTAATCAAGAACCCTTTAGGAAACAATAAAACAATGTCTGGTAATAAACAGGTTTGAATTACAAATCAATTAATTCCCCAAATGTGGGTATGCAGAACTTTAAGCATATATAATGCAAGAGAACCCAACTAAAGGCACAAACCACCTACCTCATTGTCTCACGATTTATATACTTGTATGTCAGCCATTGAATTGGACTAAATCAGTGTAGATCTAAAAATATATAAAAAAACACCCAACTTCGAATAACTCACAAGAGAGGAGGAATCAAAAATAAAGGTTCTAGAGTATTTGAGAAGTCACTTATGGGATTCCAACATACCCTACGGTGTCTCAATCAGAGAACCTATGAAGAATTGGGATGATTTCAAACCTCATAGTCTATTTTATCACCCTCATGTATGAACCACATGGAGAATAAGATTATTATGCACATAATACACAACCCCACATCGATATGTCAAATAAAAAGAAAATTACATTGTGTGTTTATTAATAGTACACATCTTGTGTTAGCCTTAACTAGCCCCCAATAGGAACTGACTACTAGTTCATCACATGGACATGTACTCAGTTGTTACACATCCGATACATGTTTTTATGCGGTAACTGGGTACATGGTGTGTACTCAAAAGTTCCTGACATGTACATAGAAAACCCCATTTCATAATTTTCATAAAAAACCTGAAATCAAGACCCATACATGAAATTAAGATCTAGGATCTTAAAAACTCCCCCCTTTAAAGCAATTTTTCATTGTATTGGCCATACAAGGGTGGTAAAGAAGAATTTGAAAACTACTCTGGACACTACTATTGAAAATTGGCCACCATATACCATGTCTTGTCTTACACTCACTTGTGCATCCATAGCACCCATACCAAATGAACATACTGGCCATAGAGAAATGGTTTGTTGTGATCCACAATCTGAATAGGGTGATCCTCGAAGGATGCATCAATCTCTAACTCATCCACCTAGGGTTGAGAAAAAAATGAGATGGGTCTAAAAAGTAATTCCGTAGCTGAGAAACATGGAAGATGTATAGCATAGCCTGATACATTTGGTATAACTACAATCGATAGACAACATGAATTAATCTCCCTAAAATCTAATTTTCTCGACATATCTCGGTGAAAGCTTCCCCTACTTTAAAATCCTCATGTGTCCCATCCTCGATGTGACACATAAGACAACATGATCTCCAACCTCAAACTCCCTAGGTCCTCTACATCGTTCAACATATGATTTCTTGAATGACTATGCATTATCCATCCTCTTTTGAATCAACTCCACCAACATAGTGGTCTCCTAGGAAAGATGAGTTCCAAACATAGTTGCCTCTCCTGCCTCCAGCCAATATAGAGGTGATTGGAATGTTGTACCATACAAAGCCTCGTAAGATTCCATCTTAATCATTGCCTGAAAACTATAATTCTAGGTAAACTCCACCAGGGGTATATGTCTCTCACAAGTGTCCCCAAAACAAGTACACATGCTCTAAAAATGTCCTCCATAACCTAAATCGTACTCTTGGACTGGCCATCAGTCTTGGGATGGTAATTCGTACTTCAAGGTACTAGTGTACTTAATTCCATCTGGTGTCCCTTCAAAAGAGTAGAACTAAACTGGGTGTCCTTTCCTGAAATGATAGAGTGTTGAAATCTAGGAAAATATACTATCTCTCGGATGTACATCCTCTCAATCTCGTCAATAATGACGATCTCCTTTATTTGAAAGAAGTGTAAATTCATCGTGAGTCTTTCAACAACAACCTACAAAGCATCACTTCTTCAAGGAAACCCTTATAATCACATCAAAAAATGAATTGTGACACCATTCCACTTCCACTCGGGTATGGGTAACTACTATAAAATCCCCAATGATTGATGATGTTATACATTGACTTTATGAATGGTGGAACATCTCATAACAAACTAGTTATATCCTTCTTCATGCCTGGACACCAATAATGAAGATATAGATCTTAGTATATCTTGGTGACCCCAGGATGAGCTACAGATACTAAGGAATTAAAATATCACATTAGATCCTCACTTATGTCTAATTAAACACATATGTTTCCATGAATATGAAAAACCTCATCCTCCCATATGGTCTATCGAGGAGTAGGGTCCTCGCATGACACACTCTCCGAACGTATTTGTCCATCATAATCTGATAATCGCCTTATTCGAACTCGATCTTGTGGAGTAGAGGTAACAGTTATAGAACAAATAAATATCTTCCCCTATTTGTCTTGAACCTAAAAATGCATCTCAAAGAAGATAGACATAATATTCCACTCTCTAATAGCCTATTGAACTTCCTGTAAATGAGTTCTCTGGCTCAATGCATTAGCCACTGCATTCTCATTCCTTTGATTGTAGGAAAGCTCGATGTCAAAAGACTGAAGGTTCTCAACTCACCATTGCTATCTCAAAATCATATCTCATTTACTAAATATATACATCATGCTTTTGTGGTTAGTGTATACCATAAAATGCTCTCCCAAAAAATAAAGTCTCCAATGGCGTAAAGAATGCACAAATGCAGCTAACTCGAGATCGCACATCGGGTAATTCCTCTCATGTGGCCTCAAATACCATGACCAGTACACAATGAATCCATCACCTTTCATAATAATTGAATCATGCCTAATATCTCATGCATCACAATAAATGGTGTAACTCATTCCTAGCTCTGAAAAAATATATATCAGTGCTGAATTAAATATCCACTTCATCTTAGGAAACACTGAATTACTGAAATCTGTCCTCAAGTACTTCGCACCCATATTATTCAGGAAAATTAGTGGTGATTCAAAGTGTGAAAGTCTTTAATAAAGTTCCTATAGTAACCAGTTAGCCCCAGAAAAATCTGTACCTCATAAACATTCTTCATATTCTCCCAGGAAACGACTTCTCTCACTTTCTCTAGGTCTATAGATACTCCAATCTCTGATATGAAATGACTCATGAAGTGATTTTTTTCATAAAAAATGTGGAATTAGGAGTTCTTAACATATAATTGATGCTCTCTTAGTGTACTCAATACGATCTCAAGATGGATGAAACGGTCATGTTGAGATAGAGAGTACACAATGATATCATCCACGAAGACTACAATGAATGAATCCTAGTAACGATGGAATTCTCTGTTCATTAGCGCCATGAAATAATCTAGCACATTCATCAGACTAAATGGAATAATGAAATAATCATATGGACTGAACCTACTCTGAAATTCTGTAAGAGGTATATCTGATGGTCTAATGCAGAATTGATGATAACCAGATCTCGCTTTAATCATTGAGAACACCTGGGCTCCTCAAATTTGATCAAACATATCATCAATACTCGATAATGGATATCATTTCATGAACATCAACTGGTTCATCTTCTATCCACATAATGTCTGAGGGTTTCATACACCATATTTGCAAAAATAAAGGGAAAAAACCCCAGACAAGTACTAGGTTGGATGAAACCCTTTTCCTGGAACTCGTCCATCTACTTCTTGAGCTCCTGTAACTCTAGTGTAGCCATCATATAAGGAGGAATGGAAACCATTGCCACTCTTGGAACATGCTCAATAGAGAAATCTACCTCCCTCTCTAGAGGTAATCCTAAAAAATTTGTCTATAATGACATCTCTAAAATGGACCACCATAAGAGAAAAGACTATATGTGAAGTCCCATGGTCATCCAGATATAAACTATCAATAGGGGCTTTGATTCTTCCCAACCCATGATGCTCAGGTCCCAATATACTTTCATGGACATCCCATTCACCCTTGTATAGAAAAGACCCACCCTATACTGACATGAAACTCACCATGTGGCAGAAACAATCAAAAAAGGCTTGAAATGTGACCAACTAGTCCATTTGGAGAATTACATAGAAACCCATCATCTCTAAGACATAGAGGTCCCATAAGAAGTGACACGCACCTACCTCAAGAGAGAACTCATTTGACTGATGTACACTAGCCATACTAATTCCCAATAGAGTTTCTAGCATCATTACATCATCATACATAATGATATAGAGCCCTACGACATCCACAATGGAAACAGATAAAAAAATGGAAAGCCCACATATCAAAAAGGGAAGAATATAAAACTGATGCAACTATAATCATACCTCTAACTGTAGAGGGTCTGGGATCCTGCTTCGACATGGTCTATTCCACCAAAAATGTCTAACTTATACCATAGACTTGTGACTGTACCTAGATAACCTAATATTATCCACTCTTTTTTCACTAAAAACATGTCATCAAGAAACCACGACCAGGACCTGCTCATCGGCCTAAATGACTATAAGAACTCTAGTTCCCTAACTGATGGGAAACTGGTGGTCCTACACATGATAGTGGACTCATAACAGATCCCTTCTCAGTCGATCTAGGTGAGAACACCCTTGAAAAACACTGAGGATGTCCCATCTTTCCACAAACTCTGCATTCTATTTGGTCACTTTGGAAATGTGGTCTTGTATGACAACTCTTTCTGCCCTGGTAGAACACCACATGGAGACCTGAAGAAAAATCTCTGCTACTAGATGAATCACCATGTGAAAGCTCAGTATAATGCTTCTTGCTATCAGTCGAAGGAGTACCAGCCCTAGATGTTCAACCTCCCTAGATCATAGCTATAAACATCCTTAGATTGTGATTAATAATCAGTAGCTGGTTTACAATGGCAGTCACTGAAGTCAACTTGAAAACATTGTACTGTGATCATATGTCATACCTAAGTCCAATCTCAAATCGCAAAGCCAATTATAACTCATCACCCCCTAGAACATGAGTGAATTTCTAATGCTTTGTAATACAATAATAATAATCCATCACTGAAATAGAGCCCTTATCTAAATGTATGATCTCTCGTGCTTAGTAGACTCATAACATCGTGGGGTAGAAGTAATCATAGATTGTCATCTAAAAATTATCTCAATACATATCATGATGTTGTCCCACCTATGAGATAAAATTCCATCATATATTGGAAGAATCATATAGCAAGTAAGTTGCGAACATCACCCTCCTCCCTTGAGGCATCTCAAGATGCTCGACAATAGAAACCATGGCCTCCATCCATGACTCTACAGCCATTGCTCCTACTTACCCTATGAATGTTTGAGTATGATACTACTGAAGCACCCACTTCAACTCCACCATATTGGGGTAGAATGTGATGCTCCCTAAAAAGTATTAAATAAACTCCAAAATCCTACATGGAACTATGCACCAATACCTGTGTATAGTATAAGAGTTTGTGAAAAGATGGTCATGATGGGAGGATCTGATGGTTTCCCCTAATAAACCATTTTTTTGTGTTTGATCATCTCCATGCACCTAGTGTACAACTGGAGGACGTATTGGTGGCATGACTCTATAAGGTCAAGTGCACACCTTTGTTCAATATTATTAACAACAACAACTTAAATGTGCTAGAACAAAACCGGAAGAGGAAAGCGATCAAATTTTTCAAAAGAGTGTTACATGGCATGTAGAATCACCACATGGTGTGTTCCCATTATGACTTAAAGGGTAATGTACCTCTGCCATCCTTGTCATGTAACAACCCATACACATTATGTGTTCCTTAAGAGACACAGAATGTACATGAATATTACCTCCTACTCATGTACATCGACATTTCCAAGAACTACATGGTCAGGTTGGTGTAACAATACATGGCGTTCTCACTCTAGAAACGGTGTGTACCACTAATGTTTCATTCACCCATGTCATTAGTCACCCAGATGGACACACGGTCAATTACCACACAACATTACCCCCAGTTCATAGCGTATTCTTCCAATCATTTACCAACCCCATGTCTCTACTCACAGAGTCAGTCACATGGTCAACAACTACATGGCATGTACATACAGTACACATTGTGTACCTAATAAAAGTAAGTATTTCCTAAAAATAAGAACACATGGTGTTTGTTCATAACATCACACGTTGTGTTTTCTGGTTTTCCAAATAATAAGCCTCTAAAATTTCCTTTAATCCCTCAAAATCATAAAATTAGTACAAGGCATGACATGATCCTATCGTTGAGAGCACATACTCCCCGTGAATCAATGTTTTGCATCCTTAATCATTTCATATTAACAAAATTCAATTATAGTTCAAACATGATCCACTAAATTTCAATACTAGTGGGAACATAACTCCTCAGGAACCAATTCTTGGAATCCATCCAAATGAATCTTTACATATAACAACACCCTTTCAAAATAGAAATTATTTCAATATTGAAAACTATAAAACCAACATGAATATCTAGAACAAAATCTATCACAACAACATTCAATCAGTACTGCACCCTAAATGGCATGACAAAAATGAATGACATGTGATCACTAGCATGTGCCTATTTGATTCATGAGATGGAATAACCTCATCTCATCGCATTGAAATATAAATATTACCACCATGATATTATTCATAACAGTACAAAACAAGTGAATCACCCAATGGTGAAAAATAAATCAATCATAACCATTACAAAACAGAAAAATGTTCATATTCATGGTAAATTGGATTTTCCTTGTACATTGTTTAGTTAATCAGAGAATATATTATTACCAACTACATATTCCTTCATATCCCAGTCTATATGTTCCAAATAGTTAGGTAAATCAGGAAAGAAAATTCTATGGTACCACATTGTAACGTTTTAGATCCGAGTGCACCCAAAAGTGCCCCAAAATTGGATGGTCAAATAACCTCAAGTACATATCCCCAAACTCCAAAGGCTTTCGACTTATAGTGAATGACATGTTGTGGTAATGGGTAAACTATTCCCTCATTGATAGAGTATAAAAGAAAATATATATTAAAAATAGAATAAGTATTAATACTATACAATATAAGTAAAAAATGGAAAAAATAATAGTAATGAAATAACATGAGCATATATATAAATGATTCATGTCAAATGTATATAGGAATGAATCCAAATAATTCACAATGGTGGATGTAAAATACATAATACAAGTACATAATAAACAAGTAAACTCTAGAAACATCACAAACCTCTTCATGGTCCCATGCTCTCTAGCTCCAACATCAATCCGGTACCCACTGAAGAAGGGTGATTTACTATTTATAAACAATCAATAATATAATATTCCTAGTTCAACACATGACCTAGAAGGTTTTGAGGAGAATAAAAGTAAGGAAACCACCAAATGATATCTTCTTAATTTGTTGTGATTATATATTGCATGTGATATGCAGAAATGAAGAAATAAACATGGATGTTAGGAAAAATAAACAATCCTATTGTTTTCAATTACATACATTTACATTTATTATTCATCCTTAGAATCATGTTAATTCAGGATATATCCTAAGCTTTATATCCCCAAGGGTAATGGAAACAAAATGGGTGTCTCAGAATACCATGTAAACAATCTAGTAAGACAAATTCAAATATTTTGATCTGTCTTGGAAGACTCGTCACAATCATTCAATCATTAATAATCAACCCTCTCGGAATGCTCTCAGGGTATAACCCATTTTTTTAACATAGCACGAATTAATTTACAAATGACCACCTATTAAACTCTCACAGTAAATGCCCCCAGGTCAAATTTTCATCAATAAATTATAAGTTACCTCTTTGGTAGCTCTCATGGTCTATCCCTTTTGGTCAACATAGCATAATGTATTTATATAAAACCTCATGGGTAGCTCTCACGGTCAGCACCTCTGGGTAAACATCATCACCAATAAAATATAAATAACCTCCTAGGTAGATCTCATGGTCAACACCCCTAGGGAAACATCTATACCAAGGCCCTCATGGTCCCACGTAAATACATGGTGCACATAGCGTATCAAAGAAACTCATGTAATCTATAACTACTACATGGATAAACATTCATAAGATTATCACTTGCATTTCATAAAATAAATGAAACTCAATCCTAATTGAACAAGTCATAGAAAACATGGAAAACCTAAAAGGTATCCTAGACTAAACATCCATAAACAATCAATGAACAGAAATGCACCCATGGGGTGTCCCATAATGAGGTATCTAACCTTATTCATAAAAAACAACCCTTTAGGAATCAATCAAATCATGGATGGTAATAAACCGGGTTGAATACCAAATCAAGCAATACCCCAACCATGGGTATGCATCACATTAGGCATATATAATCCATGAAAAGACAATAAAAGTCACAAACAACCTACCTCGATACCTCACGATCGATATATTTGAATTTTTTACCTAGATTCGGAATAAATTGGCATAGATCTAAAAAAGATAAAAAAATACCCAATCATGAATAGCTAATAGGAGAAGAGTTACTAGGATGAAATGATCTAGTGGATTTGAGAAATCTTCTATGGGCTCCCAATGCACTAACGATGTCTCAATTTGAGTTTGTATGGACCATCGACAGGGGTTTGAAGTTATTCATTTGTTTTGTTGCGCTCCTTTAAAAAAACATTGGAAGAAAAAGATGTTTATTGACATAAGACGTGACCCTACAACGATATATCAAATAAAAAGAACATTACTTGGTATCTTTATTAAAATTTCATGCCTTGTATTAGACTTAATCAGCACCAAACTTAAGTTGTATTCCTGGACTTTACATAGCCATTTACTCGGTTGTTACACAACTAGTACACAGTTGTGCGTGATAACCAGCTATATGGGGTGTGCTCAAGATCACATTTCATATTCTTAGAAAAACTCCATTTCATCAATTTCCTGAAAAAACAACCTGAAATCAAGACCCATACATAAAGAGAATATCCGGGTTCTTATAACATGGGAGGTTATCTCAAGCTTGAAGAAGGTACATAGGTGGTTTATCAAATCCTAAGATGTTATGAATGTCTTGTTGGGTAGCCATGACATAGGGTTTTCTATGCATATGTGTATGGACGATTAAATATCCCAATGATATGATCTCATGGGTAATGTTACTTTAATCCTTTCTTATCCATGTCATATGAACTACCATGATTTATTCCATGAATAAAGATTATGATCTACTATATGAAGAGAAATTATTTCAAATGATAAACTGATATTCTTATACACTTATTCTCACATTATACTTATGAGATCATATATAAATCAATATTTTCATGTACTAATCATTAGAGACCGCCCTTTCTTATGTTTCTTTTTATGAGGTTATGAAGAGTGGTATTATGTTTGATATGTATAAGAACGGTTCTAGATATGATGATCTATGTTGGAGAATGTGTAGTTCACATTTTAACTAGTAGATTTTGTATCCATTGTTCTAAAGCCACTAGACCTAGATGATTCTGGAATGGATCATCATGTTATGTAAAGAATATTCATCAAATAGATATTTTGATATTTATATAGGAATATTATGTGTAAAAAGAACATTGGATTATTTATTTCTCATTTCAGTGGTTTAGATGAATTCTTATTCATTGTGAGACCTATTGTAGGTATTATTGATCCCTGAGATGTGTGTATCATATTTTTTGGATAAATTTTTCTTTTATTAATATGATTAGGCATGATGAATTATTTCACTGATCGTGGAGATGGTTTTATTATTTGATGGCCCTATTAAATAGTAACTTATTTAATTTTTCATTAGCCCTACCATAACATATGATTAGTTTGTGGTGGTTTTGGTTTCCAATCCTTCTAATCTTGGTCATGAACTTTTGGTGGTAGAATTTGGAATAGTGGGGTGAATAGTTTGACATATGTGTTTTTATTTTTAGGTATTCCTCTATTATTTTTGGTCCTACCATTATGACATGGCTTACCCAATTGAATTTAATGAAAAATAGTGATTTTTGTGACAGAAAGGAGGCGCATAGATGGTGGACGGTTAGGGGAAACCATGCATCAACCAATTTCAAACTGTGCTCCTTGGATAATGGAATTGTCACGGATATGTGACCTAGACCATAGGTGTGGTCGCCCTAGGAAACCATGCATCCCACTTTCCATATTGGATATAGGTTCCACATGGTTGGAGCATGGTTTGTGAAAACATGCAGCTATCCATGTGGTCTACAATAACATTATTTTTTTTTAAATTTATTACTTCTCTTCTCCTCGATATTAAGACACTAACTAAAATTTGACACCCCATTTTACTGCCTCTACCATATGAATACCTATTTATCCTCCTCCACTCCTTTAGGCTCTAATATATGGGTGATTTGACATAGTAAATTCAAGAAAACATCAATTAAGCTTCTCTTCTATTCTCTACTCCACACATTATGGTCTCCTTTCTCTTAGTCCTCATGTTATTATTTCACTAGCATGTTATTTGACCTAGTTTGGGTCCAATAAATTTTTATTGCGTTAACTATTATTGGTTTTGGTGTGATCTTCAACTTATAAGATCACATTTTGGTGCAGTTTCTGGTTTCCACCAGATGTTTTGATGATTTCAAGGAAATGGTAGGTGGTTCCATGTATTTCTATTGTTTGATGAATTATATAGGATTAATTTCTTCTTAAATAATTATTAATATTATTTTTGTGTGTGTTAAAATTATTAGTTTTGAATTTATGGTCGGCATGTGGTTTTAAAATAGATAAACACCATTTTCAATGGCATGTGAATGGTTTTGAAATGGAATATATTGTGGAAGAAAATGATTTAATTGATAGAAATGGTGAAATTATATGTGAATCCTAGGTATCATGGTGGGAAAGATAGGAAAAGTACACTAGGCAGGAGCCTCCCTACCTAGCTAGTTCAGAATACAAAACTCACAAAACATTTGTGACGAGGATTGGTTAGCTCGACTAAGACAATGAAATTCAGGCCCATGATTTATCACTGAGATTAATATGATCCAATATCCCCCCATCCTTAGTTATGTAGTGATTATTCATGGTGGTTGTACTATATTTCTTATTTACATTAATTTTTTTCTTATATAACAATGAATATTTTATGTTAATTTTTTTTATTTCACCCCAAAATAACATATTTATTTGTCTTATAATATCTTTTCATGCAATCATCTGGTGGTGTCCTTGTGGGAATATGTGATAGCACCTCAAATTCACCCTATGGTGTATGTAAATCTTGTTTTTTATAGACCAATAAATGGAATGGCATTCCATAGTGGTGATGGTTGTTTCTTATGCTTATGGTTTCTTTTCAGGTAGGTGTTGGTGGTGGTGGAATGAGTTTCCTAACCCCACATGTTTCATGTAGGCTTCTTTGTTTGGTCATCCCCATCCCATTTTTTCATATTTTGGTTATTATTTATAATAATCAAATTTATATACCACTATTTTAGTGTTTTCATTGATCTATTGTACTATAGTCATTAGTTATAATGTGATATATTTTATGTGAATTATTAAAAATTAATTCTTTTGTGAAAAATCATTCCCAAAGGTATTACTCAATACCCAGGCTGTAGTTTCCAGCCCATGGGGTTCAGGAACACCCATAAATCCATGTCGTGGGCTAGTTAGGGGGTCAATTTGGATGGAAACCCCATGAGGGTTTGCGAAAAATGGTATCAAAGAATGTTATGCCATTTTCTATGGGTCATTTTATTTGGAAAAGCCTAGATAGACCGGAGTTAGGACTATCATGGCATTAGGTTCTGGTTATAAGTGTGGTTCATAGCTGACAAAGCTCAGGGAAAGTCTTAGGTCAACATTGGAATTTTGGTTTTTTGTTTGACTCCTACTTTAGTTTTGATGTAAAAGTAGTAGACTATGCATGGACACCGAGGTATGTTATAGTGGTTTAATATGTTTTTGATCTTGTTATGTTTTCATTTCAATTTATTTGATGTATAAATCATGTAATTGTTGAAAACCCCTTATTGGTGATGTATTCATAATTCATTTTTCTTGTTAATTGACGTTTCATCATTCCTCCTGGAATACCTCTTGTGCAACAATGATAAGAAGCAGGAGAGAGTTCCCCCTCACATATTGATCAGATATTCGTGAAAGAACAAGTTTAGGCTATCCAATATTTTGATCAGGGTGTGGGCTATGATCCTTATTAGGATAAGGAACCTAAAAATAGTCTTGAGAAGGATAAACCCAATGATTTTCTATAGAATAAACCCCATTCCTCATAAGGTGAAATGGACCCCCCTAGTTGTTGAATATTGGGGGGAAAATATTGAGTGGAAATTTGCGTTACTGGAGACTCATCAGGAGGTCAAGGTTCAATGAAATTCATTTATGTTGGAAAAACCAAGGCCTAAGTGGTGAAACAAAGTGTTTACGTCATTATAAAATATGTATATTGGTTTGAAATAAATCAATATATTTGTTAATGAACAATATTACACTGATAACATGGCCCTTACCACGACACAGGAGTTCTCCAACCTCCGTCAGGGGGATCGAAACATGTTGGAGTATTACAAATTCTTCGAAAAATTCGTCTACATTTCAACCAAGGTGGTTTCTAATTAGAAAAAAATGATCAGTGATTTGAAATGGGTTTGAATCCATATATTCGATCCATAGTCTTCTTGTTTAAATAAAAGACGAATGCTGAGGTGGTGGATCGAGCTCTGATAGTGGAAATTGACTGGGTAAGAAAGTTGATAATTTATGGGATGCCTCCACCTATGAGATAGTGTGGAAGTTTCATGTAGAAGAAGAAGAGGAAGTAAGAGATATAGGGTAATGAAAATGGTGGAATCTTTAGACACCCCTCCCGATCACCAATATCAGTAACTTGGGTGACTGATCTATAGTGTAACATAATTGATGAAGATATGGTCATATTCAAAATTCATGTACAATATCACCTAAACTAGTCCATTAGTGATGATATTTGGGTCACTTGAAAAAAACATTTGAATGATTCCCACCCACACATATAGGTTAAGGCTTCTCAGTGCACAGAGAACTACTAGCTCAATCTGGGGCATCGATGAATGTGTGTTCATGGATAGCTGGAAGATGTGGTAGAGATAGATTTTCCTATGGACAGATTTGGGTCATGGTAGTGACCAAATTCAGTAATCGAACACAAGGATCAGTGAAGATGAAACACCTTCATCCAATTTACTAGGTTCTAGAAAAATCTAAAGCTGAACCAATAATGGTTCAAGGTAATATTTTTATTACATCATCCATATCATTCATTTTATTTGACATAGGTACTTCTAACTTTTTTTTTCTACATGTCTTGTAAAACTTGCGAAATTACCAACTAATCATATGACTTTCTCAAGGGATTTTTTTATGCCACCAGGAAAGTGGGGGGAACATGATTTCAGATGTCTCTGTAGTGCTCTCACTATGTCAAAAGTTGAATTGGAATGTAAATTTTTGGTTCTAGAAATTGACCTATTTGATGTGATTGTAAGAATATATTTGATGGTACATTTCATGGTATAAATTCATTTTTATCATCGTTATATAACTATTATGGAACTTGATTTTAGTACTCAGGTAATCCAAGGTGAATGGGATAACTAATTAGGGCGATCCGAACTGTCAATTCAGGAATTAAGAAAACATGATGTCTAGGTAGCTTCACTCATGTAAGAGGATGGTGGTAGAGGTTCTAAGAGTATGTTTCCTCTTATTGTGGATGAGTTTCCAGAAGTGTTTCCAAAGGAATTTTTTGCTTTATCATTGGAATGGGATGAAGATTTTACTAATGATTTGACATTGGGAACCCAGTCAATATCTTTTCTTCTCATATAGTATTGTCCCTCACTGGGTGGAGGGAATATAATATATAGTTGGATGATTTTGAGTCCAAATGATTAATTAGTCAATACTCTCACCTTGGACTACTATGGTTTTTTTCTAAAAATGGTGATAGAGACATACAGTTTTCAATTGATTACAGGAAGATGTACTTGGTCACAATCAATAATAAATATTCTCTTCCTTTCCTTAAAGACCTATTTGATCAGCTTATGGGGGTAGGATGGTTTTCTAAGATTCAACTATTCTCTAGGTGTTATCTTGTTTGGGTTAGTGAGGCACAAATTCCCAAGATAGCTTTATAAAATAGGTATGACAGCTTTGAGTATTATGTAAATCTATTAGGGTTAAATAATTATCTAGTGGTTTTCATGGCTCTTATGAACTGGGTGTTCTATTAGTACCTATACTATTTTTTCATGGTTATTGTGGACAACATCATGGTCTACTCATGTATTGATGAAAAGAATGGGTCGCATATGAGAATCATTTTAGTTACTCTTTAGTATCATAGTATCAATGCCTTTATCTCCATATATACATTCTAGATATGATAAGTCATGTTTCTTGGTCTCTTGATTTTAGAATGTCGAGTTTTAATGGAATTTGAGAAAATTAGAGCATTGATTTCATGATAACAATCAAAAATGTCTTCGAGATCATGATATGTTTGGTCTAAAGGGATATTATGGATTATTTGTTAGATATTTTTCTCAGATATCTATTTATATGACCACGAGTACCAAAAAATGGGTATGTTTTGAGTAGATCAGAAAATGATAGGAATATTTTTAGGATCTCATGCACAATTTGACCATTGTCCTTATTTTGATCCTAGGTAAATCTAGAATGGTATATGGGATCTACTGTGATTCTTTAGGTAATTATCTTGGGTGTATGTTAATGAATGATGACCAAATGGTGGTGTAAAACTATCAACATCCTTGACCACACAAAAGGAATTATCAAACCCATGAACTGAAATTGGTGGTAATGATGCATTCCTTGAAAACATGGTGTCACTTTCTCTTTGGGGATAAATTCATAGTTTACCCAGATTAAAAAATAATGGCCTGATGTTTTTCCTAGAGGGTCCCAAATATGATGTATCATCGATGGGTTGAAAACCTTTAGTGGTTTCACTTTGATATTTTCTACTCCCCCGAGAAAGGTAACATGGTTGAAGGCGCCCTATGTCTGAAGATTCGAGTGAATGTTTTAAAGGAGTCAAGTGATTAATGAAATCATATAGGGATTGTTTCCAATATGAGCCAAAAAACCAAGGATCATAGTAGAGATATGTTCGTGGCTCGCATTTAGTGGACGGAATCTCTTCTGGAGCTAATTTATGATGATAAATAAAATGATGATTTTTAAAATCAATTAATTCTATTTGAAAATGGATGATAGGTTTCTAATAGCTAGATATTAATTTTTTGTGGGAATTATTTGTTTCAAGGGTTTCATCATGGTATTGATATCATTATAGAGGGTGGGGATGTAAGATAAACACCAGTATCAATGGACTATTTATATTAGTTACCCTAATATTTTTTGTGACACATGTCGTTAGTTTCAGTTTCCATGTATGAGGTGTGATATAGCTGAATTTGTTTGTAGTTTCAATACATATCAGCATATTGAAATTGATCACCAAAGATCCTGAATTTTTCCTTATCCACTACCCATTCATTAATATTAGTGGGAAGATATATCCGTGGAATTTATCATGGGGTTTCCACATACATCCCATGGAAGGAATATAATGTGAATAACTATTGATCATTTAACCAAGCCCATCAATTTAATTCTAGTCAACGATTCAACTAAAGTGGTTGTGTTAGGCCGATTTCATGTTCAAGAGATTATAGGGGTTCATAGTGTTACATAAAATATTATTACATAAAGGGACCCATGTTTTAACTATAAATTTTGGGAAGGCCTTCAGAAGGAAATGTGGTTATAAGTCCAACTGAGTATGACTTATCACCCTCAAACGGATGGTCAAACTGAGTGGGAAAACCTAATTTGTGGATCCTTTCATCATGTATTCATGTTGTATTTTGAAAACTCATAGGATAACCATTTTCTATTAGTGTAATTTTACTATTATAATAGTTATCAATCCTTGAAAAAAATGGATCCCTTTGAGTCAGTCTATGGCGACCCTGCTAGTGTCACTACTGATGGATGGAAGTGGGTGAGATTTCTCTTCTAGGACCAAGACTTGTTCAATAATAAATCTAATAAGGTTCAATAAATTATTAATTTTTGTTTGTCATCACATATCAACCATATTTTTTATTTTTACTTGTGATTTAAAGCCTTGTAGTTTTCATTAGGTGACTAGGTGTTTCTAATGGTGACCCCTTGCTCGGGTCAACGTCATCTTGGTAAGCAGTGGAAGCTTACACTGAGGTATGTCAACCCTTTTCAGATTACCGAAATAATTTGATCTATGTAATATAAATTTTATTTACCATCCTAGTTAGATTCAATCCATGACTTGTTCCATGTCTCTCAATTATGGAAGTATAATTTTGATGAGTCTAACTTGTATAATTGGGAAGAGTTGGAGATGGAATATGATTTTTCCATGTCTGAGAAAATAGTGAGGATTTTGGATTTCAAAATTATAGAGAATTTTGAAAAATTCATAAGTTTTGTTTGTGTACTTTGGATGCATGGTAATGATGACCAAGAGACACAATAATTCATGTCATTGGTAGTGGAGTAGTATCCTCAACTATTATTAGATTATATTTCAGACTGAATTTATATGGGAAGAATATTTTCATTGTAAAGAGATTTTTCACTTTCGTGGTATTATTTTATGGTATTTATCTTTTATTTTTGGCCCTACATTAATTACATGGCATACCCAAGTATTTTTTAAGAAAAATGGTAATTTTATGCTAGACAAGAGGATGCACAGAGTTGGTTCATGGTTATGGGAAATCCTATTCTAGCCTAGTGAAAACCACACACCCAACACAATGGTAATATCTAGGTTAGACATCCTAAATCATGAGCATGATCCCTCCCATGGAAACCATGAAACAGAATTTCCCTCTTGGAAAGATTTTCTGCAAAGTTCTCAAATAGTTTGAAAACTATGCGGCCAAACCGTACAAAATGCAAGAACTTTAAAAAATTTAAAACTTCCCACTTTTCCCCTCCAAAATTTAAATTACATAACCCATATTTACCACCACATTCAACCCCCTATACTCTATTCATACATCCTTCTCATCATCAACTCCATGGGACTCAAATTACTAGATTTTTTGGCTTAGTATCATTTAGAAAACATTAAATAATCTATCCTCTCTTATCATATTCCCTCATTTGGGTCTCTTCTCTCTACTTCCTTTTTTTATTATTTCATCATTAAGGGTTTTAACAAAGTTTTTGGTCCATTATTTTTCCTTGGGTTAAATATTGTTGGGTTTGGTGTTATATTTCCATTATACGATATTTGTTTTCTATGGTTTGTGGTTTCCACATGGATTTGCGAATATTTTGTAGGAAAATATCAGTGGTTCAATGTCTATATATTGTTTAATTAATTATATATAATTGTAGTATTATATAATAATTTCTAAATTATTCTTGGTGTGTGTTAAAATTATTAAATTTTGATTTTATTAGTGTGTGGTTTGAAAAAGAATAAACACCATTTTCAATGAAAGGTGTATGATTATGTGATGTATTTTCTTATGAATGAATAATTTTTCATAGTAAAGAATTGGGAAATCACATGACAATCTAAGGTATCTAGGCGGGAAGACTAAGACAAGTACACTAGGCATGACCAACCCTACCTAGCCGGTTTACGATATAATAGAAACTAATAATTTATGTTAGGGGGTTGGTTGCCTCAAATTAGAGATGGAACTTTTAATCAGATATTTATCATAGAGAGTATGAGGATTCAAGGTCCCCCATAAACCTAATTACATGGTTATTTTCCATGGTTCTTGTAGTATTTTTTCGTATTTCTCTTACTTGATTTCTTATATAAGAATAAATTTTTTCAATTAAATTTGTTTTATTATTTCAAAACTGGAATTGTAATTTTTCATATAATAGTTATGAATAGAATCATTTTATGGTACACAATTGGGAAAGTGAGCTCAAAATATGTGTATGTTAATCTTGATTTATATGACCCATGTAAAGCCATGTCTTTCTATAATTGTGATGATGGTTCTATATGCAACCATTTCCCATTCGAGAAGTCGGTGGTGGTGGTGGAATTAGGGTGTCAACCCACATAATGTTAGGAGGTTTGTTTGTATACTCACCCTTCCCCTTTTTAGTTATTTTGGTTCTTGGTTTTAAATGTTAAATGTCCAATGCATGATTTTAGTGTTTTCTATGATATTTTGTACTATAGTTGTCGGTAATAATTAAATGTAATTTTAAGAAACTTAACATGGTTTAATCTTATTGGAGAAACCATTTCCAGTAGTGTTATTCAATTCCCATGAATTAGTTGTTATCCCATGGGGTTCACAAATTCCCTATGACCCTTTCCATATGCCGGTTTTGGTATTCGGTTGGAAGTAAACCCCAAGCTGGTTCATGAAAATAGTGACACCCACATGTCACTATTATATTATTTTATTTTATAATTTAGAGTTAAAATTAGATTTTGAATATTTTGATTTTGAGAGTGTTTTGGTGTTTATTTGTTTCTATATCATGGTCTATAGTTGGATATTTTGTGGTAGAGAATTCACACCATTCCCATAATATTGGGTGACCTATAGTTATAGAATATAGGATGTGGTATCATGATGTGTAGGTCACCTCATGAAAAGTATTAATAAAATTGCTTCATTTTTTGAGGAAGGGAAGGGGATGCACCAAGCTATTGCGGGTCGTGTTTCAGAGAAACCAAAGTAGGGGATCCTTTTATGGGAATATATCATGGCATTGTTTTACATCATGAGTTTCTAACCATGGGGTTGTTGTGTCAGGACAAGCGAATTTAATACCCTAATATGAATCTATGTAGTGAGCCAATGATTCTTTATTGAAGTAATGTCCCACCATCATGGGTCAACTACATCACAATCCAGAGACCCTGATTATTAATTTTCTGATTTCCTCTTCTACCTCTATAAATTTTTGGGGGGTTTTCATTATTTTTCCTTATACTCTAATTTATTTGGCCTAGTGGGATCCACATGGGTTTATGCCTTCCTCTTCCTTTTCCAATGGATTATATTCCTAAATTCTATATAGTTTTATGAGATAAATCCCTCTTTCCTTTTGTTTTATCTTCCCCAATTATCCTTATATTAATTCCTCTGAGTATTACTTTACCTTTGCAAACCCAAAAGCCCATGTAGGGAGATGAAATTCTCATTTGGGATTTTTAGAATTTAATGTTTTGTTCTATTATGGTATGTATATATATTCTCCTTACTCAATTTCTCTTCCACTATTGAGGGAAAGGTGACAAAACGTGAATCATCATGATTGAGGTTGTGGTTTCTATGAAATTGTATTATATCACATATATTTACATTCATAGTTTTTCTATAACAGTTTTCTTATCAAGTAATATATTTAAATAATAACCATGATGTGATTGTAAAATATTTCAAAGGTTTTATTTACTTGGTATGGATGATAAAAATGGATTACTTATGATCATTTGAAAATTAATTTTCTATGCATGACAACTGTTTTTCAAAATGACTAAGTGTATCTTATAAAACAAGTTGAATTTTAAAATATGAGTTGTGTCCATATTATGAATTCCAATGTATATAACCTATTTTATGGTATGGATTTCTATCAATTAAATATTTGGTTTTTAAATAACATGTGAGGGAAAAAATGATGTCATTAAAGTTATTGATCCCTATTTTTTCAAAGGATGTTTTATGATATCATGGTATTAAATTATAATTATAGTTATAAAGTATCGTTTGGTATATAAAATGAGTAATTTTGATGATTATACACATTTGTTTTGATCCCTTGGTTATTATATATTTTAATACATTGCCCCTTATATGGTATTTGGATTTATTATTATTATTTTATTCATATATGATTATTAAAGGGGGTATTTAATGATATGGTAACAAAAGAGAGATTATATAAATTATGAGGCTTTAAATTATTGATTTATATGAATGTCATGTGTTTTTTTAATACCTCACATCCCATTTTATCTATGGGATGAGAACCTATTATAGCTAAGTGTGAAATATTTTTTTATGGTAGCAAGGTAAATTATGTGTTAATTAGTTCCCTATTTTAAATTTTGATTTTTAAATGTCAATTCCATTGATGATATTGGTTTGGGTATATATGGTTCAAGAATTACCTACTAATTTATATTGTGTTCTGACTAGTTCCCCACTATATATTATTCTTTATCCGCAAGTATGTATCATATGAGAGAAATTCAGGAGTTTATATTCTTAGAAAGACACCATTATAATGAAATTTATTTCCCTATATGTATGTATTTATGGTCTCACATTAAGGCTTTTTTCCCATGAAATATATGTGTTTGATATGTTGATGTTATCTTTAATATTTCTATGAAACACTTTGTTTTTATCCCCATTCACATTACCTAACTATGTGGCACAATGTTTTATTAATTATTAATTTTATTATACCTTTGGATAGAGTGGTTCAAGTTTATTTTTTCTTTCTTATGGTCTGGTTTAATTTTTAGTATGTTTTGGAAATAAATTTTGTGAAATATTTTGAAAAAAAATAATTTGATGTCATTTTGATTTTATAAACATTTAATTACATCATATAAAATTATTTAATATTATTTTCCATTTAGAAAATATATTCTACCTCTTCTTAATAAGAGGTTTTTTAGATAAATTTTATAGATAGTTTAATTTATTTTCATGGGTTTATATTTATTGTCTTAAGATGGATGTTTTTTTTCTAAAAAGTGTTTACCCTGAGCTTTGTAAAAGGGATATAAATGTATGATACATGTTTTTATACATTACATGAGGAAAATCGTAATTTCTATATAAGTTAAAACTAGAATTCATAAACTATTTTATGAATTTAATTCTATAGACCATTTAGTTGAATCCTACTATTTCAGTTTATCCCACACCTTGTATGCATACTTGTGGGTTTGTGTGTGAAACTCTCATGCTAATTTGAGGTTCACAGGTTTTCATCTATGTTTGGATATCGTTCATTGAGATTGTAAAATGATTTTTTGAATTTGGTGAGTGGTTATGGGTCACGTGGTGATTATTAGGAGAATGTTTGTATTGTTGATTTTTTGGAATGTTGATTATCATCTTATTCATCCAGGTGTATCTTTGTATGTTTATTCTTGTTATGATTTTTCATTTCTGTATGTTATAAAATATATTTTTTCTATTATTATTTTTGTTTCTAGATAAGAGTAATCAATTTATTGATTATACCTCATGTAGATGTCTATCATCTTTATGCCATGTTTCATTTTTTCATAATTTTTTTTATTTTTTTTCCTTCCATGGTTGTTCAATGTATAGATGCACCATACAGAATTAATTGATGTTTTTATTGCTTTATTTTTATTTTTAAAGGGAGAAATTGTTTCCAATAATTATTCCATTAGATACCCCAGATCTAGTTTACATCCCATGGTGATTGGGAACACGCTTCAGGCCTTATTGCAGATCATCTCGAGTACAAATTTAGTTATATCATAGAATAGATTATTATAGTTTCTGAGTAATACTATCATATACATGTGTTTGTATGTGTGTTTTAATGTGTTTTGGGATGTGATTGTCTAGGTGTGTGTGTGAACATTATTTCATGAGAGATTGAGTTTTTAAATATATGTGTGTAAATAGGGAATGTGTTGGATTATAGATTAACGTTATATTTACTCCAGATTTTAAAATTGGTTTCTATAATAACCAACATTTAATGTACCAAATCGATTTTTTATTGAATTATTTTTTTTTATTTTTGATTTAAATTGTAATTCTTAAAATAAATAATTTATTATATGGTTATTTATTTAAAAAATAAATTTTTTAATTATATACTTTTATTTTGTAAATGGTGTTTTCATTTTTTAAATTCATAATATTGAAATTATCTTAGTATGAATTTTTGAGAATTTTTTGAAAAAGTTTAATTTTTGTGAATAGTAACAAATTCGGTTTTTTATAAAAAATGATTTATTTTGTGATGTCATGAAGACATTTTTGTAATATAAAATTTGATAAATTTATTTAATAATTAAATAATGATATTATAAGAGTAATATTGTATAAAAATATATTATGATATGAAAATCATATTCTATTCACGATAGGTATAAAAATTATTACTAGTGCCCACATAGTGTATGCATCGCATTGACATTGTCAATTTTGGTTCATTATTTATAATAATAGAGAGCTAAAAATTATTTTCAAGAATCATTTATTAATTATTATGTATTATAGATGTTTTTGGATGTTAGTTTCTATTTTTATAATTATATTAGAATAATCATATCAAAATGAATGTGCAATGCTTGTGCAGGGTAATAAAAGATTTAATAACAAATTTAATGTGTTATTTTGACATGTATATGAGTGAATATAAATAATGAATGAATTTCGAATAATATATTGAATCTAATTAACTTATAATAATGATATAATTATGTTTTTAATCTTTTATATATTAAATAATAAACATCATTGTATGTGAATTGTTGATGCGGTTCTTATACAAGAATAATAAAATATATTTGTTTTTATTAAAATTATATGAATTATTAAATGATTGGTTAAACCATTTTATATAATCAACTAATGACCATTATCATATTTTTAATCAAATAGAGGACATTTTGGACACACAGGAATCACATTACTCCGTTTATATTATTTTATTATAGAGAATGACATGATGTTTACACAATAGCTCTAAATTAGTATAATATTTTTTTGAGAATTTATATAATTATTTATGAAAAAAAAATTTATTTATAAATCTAAAAAAACTGTATTTCTCATAAAGTTTTTTCTTGATAAATAATTACCATAATGTCTTGATCAATTATGATGCAAAAAATATTTATTTAATGAAAAAAAATCAAATTTATGATATTAAAAGTAGTAAAATAAATATATTTTTATATTTTTAAGTCAATTCACAATTTATATGATTAATTATAAAATGTTTATGATATAATAAAAAATTTAATTCTAATTTGGAATTTTTTTGATGTGTTTAAAGTCTTTATTGTGAATAGTTTTTAATTTGACAAAATTATTTTTCCATGAATTTAATATTTTATTAAACTATTTAAAAATAAATGAATTGTTTAACAAGGCCAAATATAAATTTATATGGTCTAAAACGTGATATAATATTTTTTATCCCTTTTAAGCTTTAAAACCTATAATAAATTTATTATATATTTTAAAATTTTGAATAATTCCTATGTTACCCCTCACCTCAATTATAAATGGAGGCTCCCTCCTTCACAATGTTTCAACAAGTTAAGCCATATTTTTTTCCAAACTCTACCAAATTCCTTCCTCCTCATCCCGTTCCACATTCTTGAGCTCTTGGTATCACAAAAAGACCACTTCAGTGACCCTTTAAGGGGTTCTCAAGGAGAATTTTTCAAAAAGTAATGTTTCTTTTTCTTCCCTTTTAAATTCCTTTTCACTTATACCATATCCACACCTCTAATATAATATTTCATGACTATTTTAGTTTCAAATATATACTGTAATATTTTCTTTTTTTATGGTATATTCCTCATAAAATCTCTCCTTTTCACCAATTTTAATTAAATAAATAAATCATCGTATGTGGTGCGTTAAATCACCGCCTTCGTGGATGATGATTTTTCATTTATATTTTACAAAAATCATGGAATTTTTAAATTCACATGTAATTATTTAAAATAACCTAAATATTTATTTTTTTTCACTTCTAGGTTGTTATTTAGTTTTGAAAACGAAGACCATAAAAAAACCGACCTTGGAAACCTTGAAAAGAACTACCCATCAACAATGAAAATTACAAAAATAAAGTTAATGAATTGGTGGTAATTATTATAATAAGAAAATATGATTTGTTATAACCATTATTGTAGTTAGTTAATATATTAATAACACTATTCCAACTATTATTCTTGAGTTTTTTATCAAATTTTATGGAATTCCAACCCGAGGAAAGGGACCTTCCTTTTAAAATCAATTTAAATGACTCTTTTACAAAATTAAAAAGTATTGTTATTTTTTACAAGGCTTGAGAAGTTTCACCTGATTTAATGATGATATATTCCTATTATTATTCTATTATATGTTTTCATAGTTATTTTATTGAATATTATTTCATTAATCTAATGACATTTTTTATATTTTTAAGGTTATTTATTTTACAAAAAATGATACTTAGAAAACCTAAATGTGTTTTGCATAAGGGTAAAAATGAATTATCAAGTGTTTAATTCATGATATTTCACTAGTACATAGTTTATATTTGGCTAATCCCATTTTTTTACAAGATATATTAGTTTGGTCCCCATTATAGCCCAAGATATGTTGGTTTGATCCCACTATAGCTCTAGATATGATTGGTGAGCCCCATTATAGCTCTCAAATTAATTGGATACTATGAAGACAGAAGATGAATGATTGGTCATTCTATGTGTATGGGGGAATGTATGAATGATATGGAAAATAATTCCGGTGGAAACATCAGGATGTTTCAATTATTATTAATAAGTTTTTTTTAAATGGGTTTTATTGGTTTTTATGTTTTCACTTAACTAACAATTTATTTATTTATATCCCTTATTGAGAATTTTGTCCTCATCCCATGATTTTAAAATGTTTTCATATGTTATAAGTATGGGTAAGAGAATGAAGGAAGTCAAGATATATGTTATAATGATTTTTCAATGAAATTATCTTGCATTTTTAATGTTATATATTATGAAAAATCGATATTGATACAGTAGTATCTTATTTGTATGAATGTGGTATGTTATGTACGTGTTATGTAAAAATATTATAAAATTACTAACCTAAAATGATACAAAATGTGAATGAAATTATGCTCTTGACTAGAATTCAAGATCATGTACTGTTTTAATGCAGTGTCCTTATAGTTTGAATCAAATCGTGGTTCAGATAACTTTAGGGGTTAGGATAATGTTAATAGAATGGAAAAAATATTTTTTAATCCATAGTAAATTTGAAATGATATTGAATTTAAATATTCCCATTTTTATTTGTCTATGATATGTCTATTTAGAATGGTATTCCATAGAAGAAACAAGGATGTGTAAGTAGATAGGAACCTATAAGATGATGTTCTTCTGAATTTGTATCCTAGAATTATGGGAATCAGAACCCAATAGTTTGTGAAAATAATGGATCAGGTGACACAGGTGATAAATTGTGGTTGTAAAATCCTATTATAGAACCCATAGGTACATCTTAAACCATGTTGTGTTATTCCTGTTCATTATTTTTTCAAGGGTTTAAGATTGGATTTGGAGGATTCCAATAATGGTAAAGTCCAAAACATGTTGTATTTTACTACACTAAACATTGTTTATTTGTAAAATTCTAGGATATTACACACTATGTAATTAGGATACACTCTGTGAAGCATGGTTTAAGATTTGATGGGTTCACGCCATGAATTCCATTTTCACTACATGATTTACGTTAAGGTCAGTTTTTAAAGTGTAATGATGGGCATTTAGTTGGTTATGAATCACAATAATTACATGAAATTTATCGCGTTTACACATCATGTAATACCCAATTTTTAATGGGGAGACACAAATTCGACGCGTCCTCCCCTTTAGGAAAATTAAATCTTTCATATCATGTAAATGGGTTATATGTAATGTTAAAGGTATTTTAACATCATTTTTGAATCTTTATTGCATGTCTTATTTGAATATGCTTTTGAATTTTCAAACCTATTTATTTTAAAAATTTAAAGAATTTCAGTGGATGGTCTATATTTGGAATATATTATGGAATATTTGTGGGTATCATACTGAGAATATTCTATTATCCTTCTATTACATTTGGGAATTTGTAGACATTCTCCTTCAGGGTTCATGCAAAGGGAAGGGTTCTTTTAGATGTGGATGTAGTTGTTGAACCTTTTTCATGGTGACTTGTATCCATAGGGACATGAGGGTATTTTTCCCTATTTTTAGTACATGGGTTGTAGTAAATCGTTCATTTTATGCCTTTTTTTATTTTTGTACCTTTCTCCTAGTGAATTTTTTTGTATTCATATTGACTTTATTTTCATACTTCTACTTTGTCTTGTGGAAAAAAATTTCCCACTTGAACGTTGTGCGATAAAATGTTCTAGTCTCCAACCTAAGGGGATTAGGAACACCCTTTAGGCTATGTTAGGACTGGATTGGTTATTGAGTTACCAAGAAGCCTTTTATAGTTCATTAAAATGTGTTATTAGTGTAAGATATTGAGCTTTTGTCTTGAAGTCAGAACGGTTTTTTGAAATCTTATCAGGACATAGGAGGTAGCATTAATTGAGTACCAAGAAAAGTCTCACCAGTATTAATCTTATATCACCATGGGAGGTTAGGGAAGGATTTATTATGAATTAGTTCTTGTTCATTCCAATTATGATTTGGATAGAGTGGAATCTAAATCGGGTTGTTCAATTTTTTGGGAATAATATTCGTTGTTTCTTTATTTGTGTGCTAATCTATTGACTTCCTTCAAACTGCTAATGTTTTGTATCATCATGCCCCAGAGATGTTGTTACAATCAGATCTTGGAGAAAGTTTATGTTTAACATCCTCATGTGAATCCACCAGTTGACCTAATCTAGTTGAGGTGATTGTACACATTGTCCACCCTCTGGGATAGGCACCACTACTAGTCCTCATTCACGCTCCAGCTATGGATCCTCTGGGAAATGTTCATTGAAATTTTTCTAAAGAGTTCCTTCACTAGAAACAACTAGTTTTCGATGGCTTCATATGTCCTCAACTTTCTATGGAATTTATGAGAAAGATTGAACATCTTTTTCATATCTTGGAAACACAAGATGAGATCTAGTTAATGTGTTCCAACTTCGTGCAAGGACTAAGTATGATATGGTAGGACATGATGGAAATGGAATAGAAATATTAAGGGATATTATGGAATTAATTTATAGTTATTTTAACCAACAAATTCTATATATATTCAATGGCGTTGGCCAAGGAAATGGAGTTTTACATGCTTGAGAAGGCCAACAAAAGCATAACCTATTACTGAAATCAATTTTTTGAGCTAATGTAGTTTCTACTTGAGATTGTTTCTAATGGGAGGATAAAGGATTTATGGTTCAATTTGGTACTTCTATCAGATATCCATTATCAGGTTTTCTTACTGAAGATGGCCACATATAATAATGTATTGGATAGGGAATGGAGGGTTGATATGGAACTATCTTGAAATTCATGGTTGATGGGAGTTCTTTTTTCATCCACTAACATCATTAGTTCCTTCAAAGGAAAATGGAAGTGTGAGGATTATCATAGATTTTCTTTATGAAAGAGTCATTCCAAACTTGAAAGAGAACTACAAGAATGTTATTTTACATTCTTATAGTGTGGAAAGACCAGAAATTCTGTTAGAGTTTTTACTAACACACCCAAGAACTATAGCTCATGCAGATGTTTAGGGAACTTACAAAGATTCTTCCATCATTTATCTACTCCACATAGTATAAAGTTTTCATATGATCCACATAAAACTAAGGGTAAATAATATGCTTCAAGAATAAATGGGTTCCAATCATAGGAATCTAAAACAAGTATTATTCACATTGTAGAAGAGACTCCGAAGGAAGAAGTCAAGGGTCCAATGTATATGACAGGATTAATTACTATAGAATCATCATTAGTTAATACTCTATTTGATATTGGTGCATCTCATTCATTCATTTAAATCCATATTGATAATATAATAAATCATCATATGGAGCTTTTATCTTGTGTAATGGATATTACAACACCCCTTGGTATAAAGAGATAGTAGGGTATTCGTAGTCGTGATTGTTTATTCTCTATAACAGATGCTGAGATAACTAGGATTTTTCTTTTTCATGATAGGAAATCACTTCATTTCATGTTCTGAATGGATTGGATCATTTCCAATAAATCCCTGATTGATTTCTTTCTTCTATGGGTCTACATTACTACACCTAGTGGTGTGTCTATTGTCATCCAAGAGAATAGGACCCAAAGGTGAGTAGAGTCGGACCTTCATTTCCAGCTTTTGAGAAAGTAATAGTTGTTTTTTCTTTTCATAGGACCATAGATATTTGAGTGGTGATCTCCCTCCAATCATTATTGCGATTCCTGATGTGTCTCATATAGATTTTGTTGGTCTTCTATAATGACCATATAATTCTATATAATTATATTTTAAATTATTTTCGATCTTTACAAGTCTGTGAAAATTGAGGGCGCATTATTCTGAGGCCATGTCTTTCTGGAATGAATTTCGGAACATTTTTTAAGGTACATTCAGTAAATGTACATGTGGAATTTTCTATCTTTTAAACCAATGAATGGATTAAAAATCTGAGGTCACCATTGAATCCGCAGTGCCGGGATTCACTTAATGGAAGCTTTACATCAACCAAAGTTGTTTTGGTGAAAAATATAGTTTTGGACTTTCAAAAGAAAAATAAAATAACATGTAATTATTATTTTTATTCATTTTTTCCAACAACCTTTTGAGAAATGGTGGTGGGGACCATGGATGTGGTCTGACCATTAATTATGGGGTGTTAATTACATGGTAACAAATTATTTGCATAACCACACCTCACAAAATTAATGAGGAAAATTAATTATGTCAATTAATTTGGCACATTAATTACATCATTTATTGAACCCCATTAATTCCTCGGCGCATTACACACCCTTTATCTCCACAATTTATATGGATCTTGGGTTTAGTTTTTTGTATGGATTAATTAAGCGTGTAACCCCGGATGAAGTGACACCATGCCATTCACCTACGAAGAATGGAGGATTGACGATGCCCATTGTAGTATTGATCTAAAGGAAAATGGACGATGAAGGCCAACCCACATGAACCATCACTTTCATCTGCAATAGTCTTTATGGTGGAAGCACCAATATCCCCAACATCCCAAAAAATCATGAGGTATGGGTGGTCATTAATTCATGAATTTCCCTAGATTATATTCCTCCTTCTTTTATATTCAGAAGGTTGTTGTAGTGGTTTTGGATGGGGTTAAATATTAACAAAATGTGATGAATAATTACCTCCCTCTTGTTATAAAATTAAAGAGGAGGAAGCATGACCAAAAAATAAGTCCCGAACCCACCATCGCTTGTTTTTTTCATTGCGTTATTTAGGGAAAATTTTCCTAATTCAACGGAAATGCGAGACATAGTGTCATGCTTTGACGGAGGCAGTTCAGGAGGCCTGTAGGCATAGATAGGAATGGATACTCAGCTCTAGAGCATCACTTGAGCCCCACGAATGCTCCGCCGATGCGACACTAGCGGTGGATGTCATGGATGGTGCTCATCATCTGCGAGGGAGCATAACGCTGCGATAGTCGGTCAGGCAGAAGGGAATTTCCAGCTGCGGAGGCGGAGGTGGTGCACCATCTTCAGCCACATTGAAGAAATATCATCTTGAAGCAGTTGTGATGCAAAGGGAAACCACATCCCATGGGTCCCATGGACCACATGGCAGCACCACATGGTGCCACTGATTGAAGGGGCCGAACAGCTCCTTGAGACATTCAGGTTCACCGAACCTCACGCCCTACATGGGGCCCGCTAGTTGGCCGAGCCGCATCGCATGGCCGGATGCGCCCAGCCGGCGGGCCCGGCTGGTCGGCGACCCTGTGGACAAGGCCCTCTATGGATGAGCCTGGCCAGGGTGGGCTGAGCCGATTCGTGGTCCAATAAGGGTCAACATCAGCATCCAATATAGGTCATAACCTATCGACCAATACGGGCCAACATAAAGTGAAAAATATTGGTCATCACTAGAGTTACTACAGTTAGGATGATTTGTCTTTACAACCTATCATCCCTATCCTATTATCATTGAGGTTATACTATTATATTGAGCTATCTATTTTTCTTGGTTCTTAAATATTTAGATCATGCTTTTGATAATACCTTCTTGGTATTTCTTGTGATGTTTTCCATTATGTATTTCTGAGACACCATCAGGGATCTCGGGGTCTCAATTGGGTATGGTTATACTCACCCCTACATGGGCTCTTCCTTCATGTGTGTGTTTGGTGAAAACTACTCACACTCTATGGTAGACTATGGAGGCTCGAGATTTGGTGGATCTTGGTTCAATGGGAGTAGTCGAAATCCACTTCATCTAATTCATACATACAGTTACTACCCTCTAAGAAGAGCTCCAGGGTATATCCGTTATATGTTTACATTATTTTCATTTTATAGCTCTTGTATTCTGCCCCACTATTTTAAGTTTGGAGTTCTACTTTTGGTTGTAATTTCCTCCTGTGGTTATACCATAATTTTTTTGATGTTTAATCCAGTTTCCCATACGAATGTGTACAGATATCTAATGAAATGCCTTCCAAATTCAAGAAAATTCTTCTAGTTCTAGTCACCAACCCCTAACCTATGGAAGGCGGGCTTGGGGTAGTCACATCCATGCCCCATGGGATGGGTCATGAAATCTGTCACCAGTGGGACAAGTTTTGTTTTCTACATACTTAGTTCATATAATTCAACGAGTTTCAATTACCTCTTACAACATGAAGCTAGTTTAACTGGAAGAGCTGAAGTGCCAATTGGATGATCTTCCCGAGAAAGGCTTTATATACCCAAGTGTGTCACCTTGGGAAGTTCAAGTTCTCATTTCTATGAAGGATGATGGATCTCTACACTTATGTGTTGATTATCCAAAACTCTATCAAATTATGATAAAGAATAAGAATCCATTTACATGAATTAATGGTCTGTTTGATCAGTTGAAGGTTACAAAGTGGTTTTCAAAGATTGACCTTCTGTACGGTTACCATATGTTAAGAATATAAGAATCTAACATTTAAAAACACCCTTTTAGACTAGGTATGGACATTACAAGTATGTTTCTATGACATTTTCTCTAAACAATGCTCCTTCATTTTCCATGGATTTGATGAACAAGATCTTCCATGAGTATCTGGATACATTTGTAGTAGTGTTTTTATAAGAAATGCTTATTTACACCTAATCTGAGAAAGAACAAGGGAATCATCTGAGAATAGTTCTAAGTCTATAGGGATGTCATTACCTTTACACCAAACTCTAAAAATGTGATTTTTGGATTCAGGAATCGAAATTCATAGGGAACATGGTGTCCGAATAGGGTATATCATTTGATCCTTAGAAGGTGAAGGCTTTTATGACTTGGTATCATCCACTAAATGCCTTTGAGATCAATAGATTCTTGGGCCTATTCAGATATTACTGCAGGTTTTTGAAGGAATTCTCAATGTTGGCTTCTATAAATAGTACTCTTCCTTGAAAGGGGATGAAGATTGCTTTTCATGATAATTTTAAAAAAAAATGTCGAGATAAATCATATTTTTTCTACAACACTAGTGTGGACTCTTCCAGAAGATGACCACAACTGCATGGTCTTTTGTGATGCATCAAGTTCAGGCTTGGGTTGGGTTCTTATATAGTGTGACAATACAGTTGCCTTTGGATTTCGTATTCTTATTCTACATGAGATGAATTATTTTACCCAAGATCATGAACCCATAACTATAATTCACACACTTATGTTTTGGTGGTATTAACATTATGGTGAAGGGTTTATGTTGTTATCAGACCAAAAAATCCTTAGTTATATCTTCTCTAAAAAATATTTGAATCTTCTCGAGATGCTTTGGGTGGATTATCTAGAATTTTTCAACTATGAAATCACCTATACCCTAGGGAAAGGGAATGTCATTGCAGATGTGTTATATATGAATCTTTTAAAATAGGAACTGAAAGAATCTTTGTAAGTGTAGAATTTGATGGCTCTCTTTGCAAAGTTGCGTATCGATGTTTCAGAGAAAAGGGATTAAGTTTCTTTATCTAGCATTCAGTTATCAACCACTCTTATCGAGAGTAATCTTCATGATCAAAATCTTGATGATGAGTTCCATAGAATTGGATACTCTCATTTTGGTGGGGAGACAGTTTCCCAGTGGTCGTTATCCAAACAGTGTGTTCTATGCTATATAAGTATTTCCCTTGTGTCATTTATGATAAGGAGAACATTTAGGGCGGATTATCATAATTCCAAGTGGGCAGTGTACCCTAGAACCACAAAAATGTTCTATGATATGTGGTATTATTTCAGCTGACTAGGAATGATGTGATACATTTTGGAGTTTTTTTTGTGTTTCCATATGTGCCAGTAGGTTAGGGTCGAGCACCAGAAACCTTAGGGTCTACATATGCCACTACCAATCCCTTCTTTTTTGTGGAATGTTAACTCTACTGATTTTTTAGTGAGGTTTTCAAATACCCAAGGAATTATTAATGTGATTTTAGATATAATCAAGATGCTAACTAATTCAAATCACTTTATACCCCTTTGTGATATATCCAATGTTGAGGAGTTGGAAAGCCTCTATGGAAATTGATTGTTCATTTTCAGGGATTTCAATTTAGTATAGTCTCTGATAGGGATTCACATTTTACTTATAAATTTTATAGAGGGCTTTACGATGCTCTAGGATCTTAGGTTGGATTGATAATGTCCTGTCATGCTTAATCAGATGGCTATACAAAGAGATCTATATAAATTCATTAGGATATAATTAATTCCTTTGTCCTCGACTTCGGTGGGGATTGGGATGGTCACATGGGACTGAGTGAGTTTTATTATAACAATAGTTACTGGTCAATGATCAGAATGGCACTATCTGAGGCCTTGTATGGAAAACCATATAAATCGCTATTGTGTTGGTCAGAGGTTCGTGTGTGTTCATTGGTTAGACGAATCTTGGTGTAGGAGTCTAAACATAGGATTCAAATGATTCATCAGAGAATGTTGACAGCAATAAACTGATATAATTATTTGCTAATCGACATCATAGAATTTTGGAGTTTTTAGTTAGTGATCATTTGTTCTTGAAAGTTTCACCCCGGTTAGGTGATCAATGGATTGGGATAAAAGGGAAGCATGATTATAATTTCATGGGACCATCAAATGTTGTTGAGTTTTTAGGGAAATTTGCTTACCATTTAGAACATCATCCACAACTAACAACAGTACATTACATATTTTATTTATCACTACTGAAAAAGTATCTCTCTAATCAATATCATGTTTGTAGATGGAGTTATCATGAGACTGAACCTGTTTTATCTTTGATTGAGAAGCCTGTTAGTGTATTGTATTTTGAGACCAAGATTCATTGTGGAAGGATGCAACCTTTGGTTCATGTGCTGTGGTAGCATGGTTCTGAAAATAACTAAAAGTTGGAATATGAGACACTAATGATATTGTAGTGGCCCCATATCTATGGAGTTGATGTTTCTGCATAGGATTTCTAGGAATAGAAATTTCATATAGTGGGGAGGTTGTAACATCCTATTATTGAACTCACATGTATGTTTTATCCCTTTTCATGTGTTTCCTTTTAATTTTTTTGGGTAAGGGACATGTTTGGATTGGGAGGATACCTATAATGGTAATGTGTAACACTTGATCTATTTTTCAACATTAAATAGGGTTATTTTGTAAAATTGCAGGATATTACATATTTTTTCACAAGGTTACATGTCGTGTAACTATTGTTGGGTGCTTGCTATGAAGCATCATTCAGTGTTTGGTGAGTACACTTTGTGAATTCCACCTGATGAAATGAATAATTTTCAGTTCCATTTTTAATGTGTAGTGACATGGGTTTTGTTGGTTATAAATATCATGAATTACATGACGTGAATAGGGGTTACAGGTCATGTAATACCCCATTTTTAAAGGGGTTTTATTGAATTGAGGCATCTTCTCTGTTATGAAAATTAAATCTTTCACGCCATGTAACTGGGTTAAAATTCATGTAATTCCCCTACAAAAGCCTCTAAATGAAGAAGTGCAAATGGAATTTATCTCATCCTCTTCTCTAGTTTTCTATCCCTCAACCAAAGCCTACCCCATATGGTTTAGGAGCCTTCCAACCCCACTGAATCCATTCCTTTGGATTTTTATTTCCATTTCTTTGGTACATGATATCTGGTTAGTGGTTCTCACTCATTATTTGGGTTTCTCTCTTTCTCCCCTCTTGGGGATTAAATGGATCATCTTTTAATTTATGGATCTATTCCCTATGGTTTTTTATCTTTCTTCTAGGTTGAGTTTTGAGGTTTTCTATAGTTTCGTTCTCATATACATGTGTCGTTGTGAGTTTTGATTTTTGGGAAGAGGTAGGGGGTTTTATCCTGATTGCCCAAATTGATTGTCCTAGTATTTCATGATTTATTACAACTATTTATTTATATTCAATAGCATAAATTTTATTTCAGAAAAACTAATAAAATCCTATTCTAGTGAACCAAGATATTTAAAACTGTTTTGGCATGGACATTTGGAAAACACCAAATTCCATTGAATTAAGACATGGATATGGAAATTGTTTGATTTAAATTGTGTAATTTAAATTATGGTTTTGATTTAAATTTATTATATTAAAAATTAGAATTTATTTATGTAAATGAATTGTGAAAAAGATGAAATTATATTTGAGTTGATATAAAACTTTTGAAAATCACATAAAATGATTTGATAAAAACTTAGTGCTTTTATCTTATGAAAAATGAATGTTTTTTATTAAAACCTATTGTGGTTTCAAATAGAAAAATTGTATTTTTTGAAATGAAGGGATGGGATTTTGTTATTCTAAGAAGTCCTAAAATAATATTCCCATCATGTTAGAGCACATACAATCTGTAGGTTGTTTCTGGGTTATTTGGATACACTATTCACTATTACAATGTTCTAAAACATACCTGGGTGGGTTACATCCCAGATGGGGGGGATGATGAGTCACCTCTAGTTAGTGTCAGGGGGTTTGAGTATACCAATTTTACTATGATCCCATAGAGAGTTCACCATCCTATTGTTGGTTAATACGGTCACACCTACATGGCCGACAAAATAGTTCCTCTGTTGTTTATTTATATTTGAGATTTAAATGTATTCTAATGTTTTAAAACTAATTTACATGAATTTTATGGATTTAAATAAGCTTCACTATTTAAAATTTTTATTTGATACAATATTTTAGAAATATTTCATCTCTTGTAACATAAATACTATTATTTAGAAGTATTTTCCATCATTTTGAAAATGTATTGCACGTTTTATTTAAATATGATTTTGATTTCCAATGATTATTATTTATAAAATTGAATGAATTTTTTCCGAAAATCTATATTTTCAATATATTATGAAATATTTGTTATAGCGACCCGACCTTTTTTTACATTACTATTACATCATTTTAAAGATAAACAACACAATAGTATTACACATGGAGGATCCATAGGTTTAGTTTCTTGGGAAAACTAGGACCATGCATGACAAATACAACGTCAACCATAAACATTTATTTAACTTCTTCTTCGCTATCTTCTTAGTGGCACTTTTCCTCTCCTTAGTACATGTAGCCACCAAAGGATATACATCAAAAGGGGTGATATACAAGCCCAGTAAGAGGATAGATAAGAACAATATATCATGGGGTGAGCATAATCATGACATACGCAAAGAATCATGAACATGAGAGGAGCATAAATAATAAACTTGAAATGTGGCAATGCATAAAAATGAAACCTCATGTCTTAGTGGTTAACTACCACACATACTTGTGAACAAAGCTAGAATCATTTTCACACATCATTTCACATTTACTCATGAGATTCATCACTTTACCCAATGCATTGGAGCACTGTATAATTTCGGGTGCACCCGTCACATTTAAACATTCATATTGCGCTATATAATTCCGGGCACACCCGTCACATCATAAAATTATCATTATCATGATTTCCACATAGAACACATATAAAACATGTACATAAATAACCCATGTAAAGGAATTGGTTTCATCTCATAATAACACATTCATAAGCTTTGGGTTCCCAAAGGAAAGAGCGAACAACATACTTGATATAAGAACCATCAACCTTGAATGAGAGGTAAAAGTGAGATCTTGAAAGGAGAGTTTTTTTAGAAAAAATTTCAATGGACATAATAACCAGTTAATAACATGTATATCCCAGAAAAGTAATGTAAATGATGAACAAATTATCTTTGAGGAGTAACCATTTCAAAAATGGAGTGAAAGAGGGAGAACCTGAAGGAAGAAAATTGGGTTCGAGATTTCCCCTTACCTTGAACTCGAATACCTCCTTCTCTTTAATGTACTGTATAATGACATTATATTTATTAATTAGAAATTCCATAACCTTTTATACATTAATAGGGTTCATTATGGTTTCATTATTTCATATTATGTTCCTTTGTATGACTTATATATTATAAAAACATTGTTCGGGGATGTTCATTTTTATGGTTTTCTTGAGCGGTCCACTTGTATTCTTAAATTGATGTTTAGGTAGATCATGGGTAAACATCCAGAACTGATACTACAAGTTATTAATTATATTACAGTATCTCTAATAATTTTATAGTTAATTATATTATATCCAAGTGGACGAATCATTAGATAAAAAATTAATGATGGTTATTTGGGTTAATTTGAGCGGTTTTTGGATCACAACGATCTTGTTTTATCATTTAACTAAGTAATAAGGTCATAGGTTATTTTCAGAACATAAAATAGAACATAATACATATAAAATATTCTGGTTCAACCATAAAAATGGTTTCATGACCAGATTGAAGGTAGAAATGGAATAAGAGAGCATGTTGTTTTTGAAGGTGATAAATTATCACCACATGAACAATGTTCTCTTTAATAAAATAAATGGAAGGGGGAAAGGGTGTAGGGTGATTTAATATACCATTAGAATCATAATATTACATTATATGTATACTACTAGAGTTACAAAACAATTTGGATGAAGATAGGTAGGGAGAGATCAACTTGATCTTGAAAGGAAATTAAAGGAGAAGAGGGAGAGAAATCACATTTTGGATCCTCCTCTTGAGAACCTCCTTAAGGGCCTATTCTTGGTCTTTTGATGAGACCAGGAGATCTTGGACGTGGGGGAGAGGCTAGGGAAGATTAATGGGAAGAGATTAGACAATTTTTGAAGCTTGAGAGGTGTGGATTTTCAAGAGGAGGGGGAGGGCTTATTTATACATGAGGAGGGAGGTGTTTTTGGCATAAAATATTAAATAAAATAATATATCATAAGTTAGACTTGTAATAGTAGTTTTTTGACATCCAAAATGATATATCAATATAATATAATTC
The DNA here is from genome assembly GCA_963277665.1 of Viscum album. NCBI lineage: Eukaryota > Viridiplantae > Streptophyta > Magnoliopsida > Santalales > Viscaceae > Viscum > Viscum album. The sequence goes on along the minus strand of OY728120.1, from coordinate 18,816,097 downwards.
GTTTTAGGATTTAAATCTTCTTTATAATTCGAATTCATTAATTTATTAAAAGGAAAGTGAAAAAAGTGAAAAAGACACTTTAAGGAATCACCTCTTGACTTTAGGCTTTGGAAAGTTCTTTTCAGGTTTGAGAATTGGATTTATTGTATTTAAAGGAAAAATTTATGAAATTTAATATGTTTTGGCCGAAACTAAAGTTCTAGAATTTTTATGTCATCATTACATCATTAATAATTCAATTTAGTGTACACCGATTATGCGAAAAACAGAATTTTTTACTATTCACCTGAAAAATGAAGTATTTCATAATAATCCCAAAACTTTACCCCTACCATTTTTCGACGTGTAGAATCAAAAAATGATTTCCGTTTTTAAAAAATAATTTTCTAGATATTATTAATTTAATATTTAATTAAAATCATAATTTACTTAAAAAACAGTTTTTAAAATTAAAACTGTTTTTGCAGTTCATTCAAAAATTACATAGGGTCTTATAAAATTATCTAAAAACAATTAGAAATTGATTCACTAATTTAAGAATATATTTCAGGAAAATAAATTTTCATTTAAATTAATTAATTAATTATACTTATTTATTTATGACTTATAAAATACCAAAAACGTTTACTAAGGTCAAATTATCACTTTCTATGATGTCTAAATTTTATTTTATTATTCATAGGTAATGTTAATCTTATTTACTATTCATAAGATTCATATTAAAATTCATAAGGGCAGGTTACTATTCACCAAAAATTGTTTTCGTTTCATTAGACTCCACATACTATCTTGAACACAACCGTGTATGTCGGATTTTTAAACTTCCAAACATAAGGGTGACAAAATTATGTTTAAAGGTCACTTATCACTTAGTAGTTCATTATTTTGTGTTTTTATGACATAAATATAAGAAGGGAAATTTCCATTGAAAAAATTTGGGTTGTTACATTTGTGGGTATCCTCTTAGGCCTAGACCCACACCCTACTTTATCCTTTATGTGATTGTAGTCTTTCTCTTTCCAGGTTTGAGTAAAGGGAATAGATCTCTTGGTGGTGGAATATGCAATTAAACCTTGGTGATTGTGAGTTTTTTCAATATAGACCATGTGGATATTTTTCACTATATTTAGTACTGGTGTTGTACTACTTTGGGAATTTTATTCCTTGTTATATTCTTATACATTACCCCCAGTGTATTTCATATTGTATTCATATATACTTTCATGTATTACTTACTCAATGTCTTGTGGAAAAATTGTCCTCACTTGCATATTGTTTGATGTTATTTACTAGTTTCCTAACCATGGGTTATGAGAACAACATATAGGCTATGTTAGGGCCTTTTCGGTTATCAGTTTACCAGGGTACTCAGGCTCATTCGTGAAAATTGTTTTATCCATGATAGAGAGGAACCTGGTCCACCATTAAGAAACATGTCTTTTATGGATCATTTTATGATGTAACATCCTCCAACATTAAGTGGAACCATAGGTCCAGTGATAGCCGAAAGATAGATCACTTCTCTAGAAAATATATTTGATTTCATAGGATGTTCATAATGCCTAAAGATAATACTATCCATTTATCATTTTTAAGGAGGTGCCAATCAATGGTGGTATTTGGTTAAGAATATGAGAGAATGAGATGATCTTGATAGTATGGAATGAGATGATTTTTAGAACCTTTTTCTAGAAAAATATTTTCTAAAAACTATTTTACTCATATCGGATAAAAAATGCATAGAACTAATGAAGAAAGATAATGATTTTTTGGTAGTATATGAATCAAATTCTAAAATAATTTCTAGGTACATACCGGATATTAGCCATGACATTTATAGTAAAATTAATATATTTTACTCTAGTTTGAAAATATTTTTATAAAGTGTTTTGTATTCACCTGACTTTAAAATTTTTTGGAAATATGTTTGTTGTGCTGAAAATGTTAATATAGAGTTTTATGACATGTATGTGACCTGTGATGAAAAGAATATGAAGCGATCAGGTTGACAGACATTCGGGATGAATTCATCAATGAAATCTGGAGGTAGGAAAATCAATTTCCATTCTTGTGAAAAATGTGGTAGAAATAATCCAGGAGAATGTATTGTAAATTTTGTAAAATGTTACCAATGTGGCATGTTTGGGAACATGAATCATGATTACAATGAAAATGATATGAAAATATATGTGAAGCTGATGGGGAGATGCTTTGACTATAAATAATAGGGTCATTTATCCAATCTGTGTCTAAAGCTAGACACTAAAGAAGGAAATCAACAAAAATAAACGCTGAAGGGTGTAGATAAATCCTTGGAATCCACTTCAGTAGATGTTGAGCTATCAAATAATGTGGTATCATGAAGATTTCTTGTTTTTAGTGATTTTTCAAATTTATGGTTTTATTTAGGGTCAACACATTCCATTATTTTTATGAATTATTTTTATAAATTGCAAATTTATCCTCACGAAATAAAGCAAGAACTCATGGTAAAAACACATGGTAGAAATATTGAGGGAAACAATTATTATAATATTCCTATCTTTTTCTATGGAATGTGTTTATATGAAAACCTTGATGTATTTCCTCTAGTCGAGTTTGATGTTATTTTATGTATATATTACCTTATTTTTTTCATGATAAGATACATTATAGATAAAAATGGTTACTTCCATAAAGGGTTTATGTTTGTATACAATAATGAACCCATTAAATTGATAACATATCAATAATCAAAGAAACAATTAAAACATTGAAATGAATGTCATCTTGTACAAATTATTGAAAACAAGGGAACTATTATGATTAATGATGAGGTATTGGAAAATGAGTATCTTGTTGTATATCCTGATGATTTGTCTCGTGTTATTACTGATCTAGAGGATGAGTTTACTATTTACCTAATTCATATCTCTAAGATAATTTATAAATCCCCTTATCGAATGAATAAAATGGAACTTTTAGAGTTTAAAAAGAAGGTCCATGAATTATTAGATAAAGGTTTCATCTAACCCTGTACATCACATTGGGGTAATCATATCTTGTTTGTGGAATAGAAATAGGGTTCAATGAGACTTTTCTTTGATTATAGATCCTTAAAACACATCACCACTAAGAAAAAATGTCATTTTCTTCTTATCAATGATCTGTTTCATTATCTCCAGGGAGAGAAAAAGTTTTTTAAGGTTGATATAGCGTCGGTGTACCGTCAATTAAATCTTATGGAAGTAGAAATTTTGAAGACTAAATTCCATATTAGATATGGGAATTATGAATTTGTAGTTATACAATTTGAATTATCTAATTAACATTGTATATTCATTGGTCTTATGAATATAATATTTCATGAGTACATAGATAAGTTTGTGGTTGTGTTTATTGAAGAAATTATGGAATATTATAAATGTAAATAATACCATGAAAAAAATATAAGGGTTGTTTTGAAAACCTTAAAACAAAATAATATGTATTTAAAATTTATAAACTGTGAATTTTAGTTGAATTTTTTTCCATGGTCACATTGTTTCTAAAGATGGAATAACTATTGATCCTGTTAAAATGAGAGTTGTTAAATAATTTCAAAGACCCACAAATGAAACCATGATTTCATGTTTTCTTGGTTTGGTAGACAATTACAAGAGGTTTGTGGAATAGATTTCATGGTTATCTAGCCCATTGACTATGTTAACTCGAAAATGAGTCAAATTCATCTTGAAAAATGAATGATATGATTGTTTTTAGGGATGAAAAGAAGATTGGTCAATACACTAGTTTTGAACATAAATTTTAGAAGTTGTCAATTATTCATCTACAGTGATGAATCTTTGATGGGGAATTTTTATTTTCTAATGTAGAATGATAAGGTAATATCTTATAGTTCATGTCAGATGAAATCTCATGAGTTAAATTATCCTATACATGATATCGATTGATATTTTATTGCTTTTGCATTAAATATTTTTAGGAATCATTTGTATGGAATAAAATGTGAAATATATAAATATCATAAACGTTTTAATAAATATATTTACTTAGAAATAATTGAACATGATAACTAGAATATGGATCAAACTAATCCAAGATTATGATATCATGATACATTACCATCCTAGGAATTAAAATATTGTTTATGTTTGTTTAAGTTAGAAATATTTTTCTACATTAAGCATTAAACATTTGGAAAATAAATCCTTGGTGAATGATTGGATAAATTTTGGATTGGAAGTTATTGGTGTAGGAAATACCTCTATTTTCTTTTAGGTTTTAGTCCAGTCATCTCTATAGATCATAATTAAGAAATCACATAAGGAAGACCGTGAGTTAAAGAAAATGGTAAAATGGTTATGAAGATAAGTTGAATGATTTTAATAATAATGAAGATTTTTTTGTTGGTTTGGATGAGATTATGTGTTGATTATGATTCACAATTGAAGAAAGAGTTCTTATGTGAATCTCATAGTTTTATATTTTTCGTTCATCCTCGCAGCACAAAGATTTATAGGGATCTTCATGAGTATTACTGGTGGGATGGATTTAAAAGAGATAAATCAAATTTTACCATGATTTTTTTTTGAATTTTTGATAGGTTAAAGAAAACCGACAGTCACCAAAGTGGATGTTTGATTCTTTTCCATTGCTAGAGTGGAAAAGGGGAAATATATACATGGACTTAATGATGGAACTACCAACAACATATCAAGGTAACAATTCAATATAGGATATTACTGATCGTTTGACTAAGTATTCTCATTTACATCATGTTCGAGACATTCTTTCTCTATATAATCTTTCCCAATTATACCTTAATGATATTTTCATATTGCATGGAGTTCCTCTCGCTATAATAACAGATAATGATTCCATGTTCAGTCATAAAATTTGGAATTCCTTCAAAAGTCATTGGGCACTGTATTAAATTTCATCATTACCATTCATCCTCAATCTAATGGACAGTAAGAATGATAAATTTTGACATTGGAGGATATTCTTCGACCATGTTCAATGGATTACCAGGGATTTTGGGATTAATATCTTTCTTTAGATGATTTTTATTATAATAACTAATTTCCTTCTAGTATAAAAATGTATCATTTTGAAGAATTTTATTAAATGAGGGGCCAAAATCCATAATTTTGGGATAATGTAATGGAAAGGATGTTTATGGGATCATAATTAAAATTGGAATTGTTAGAAAATGTTCAGTTGATTTAGCATCACATGAGGACAACTGAGAGAAGGAAAAAAATTAAGGCATATAAAAGAAGAAAAGAACTTTTTTTCAAGGTATGTGATCATGTTTTCCTTCAAATCTATCAACGGAAAAATTTTATGTGTTTTATTAAGAAAGGAAAGTGAATTCTATAGTTCATTGGACCTTCTGAAATCTTTGATAAATTTGGATCAGATTCCTATCTAGTAGCCTTTTCTTTGATTTTATCTCAGGTGCACAATGTTTTTAATGTTTTAATATTGAGAAATTTTGGGCTAGATCCATATCACGTTTTAACCCTAAAATAAGATCAGATAGAAGATAACTTCTCTTATGAAGAGGATCATGTTAAAATACTTGATCATATATAGAAATGTTTTCAAAATAAGGAAATTTAATAAGTTCTATTTTTTGTTGAAACCACATGGTAGAAGAACCAACATGGGAATCTTAGAAATGATATAAGGGAAAAGTACCCACATTTTCCTAATTAGTGAATACAATTGTGGGGAGCTAATTACCAAATGGGCGGGGAGAATATAAAAACCCAATTATGTATAGAATAATTTTTTTGTATTTATTTTTTATTTATATATTAATTATTAAAATAAATAATTTATTATATGGTTTTTTATTTAAAACAATAATTTTTCAATTATAGAATTTTATTTGTAAAATTCTATTTATTTTTAATTCATTATATTGAAGTTATATTAGTATATTTTTTTGGGAATTTTCTAAAAATATTAAATTTCTGGTGAATAGTAAAAAATGGGTTTTTTTATAACATACGGTATTTTTTTGATGTCATGAAGAAATTTTTTGATATAATATTTAACAAATTGATTTAATAATTTAATGATTAAATTATAAGAATTATATTTCACATAAATAAAAAAGAACATGAAAAATATATTTTATTCATCAAAAGCATAAAAATTATTGGCAGTATTGATGCAGTGCCTATGAGTCATTAGAAATATAAATTTTTGTATTTATAAATATTAATATAGTGATATTTTTTTTCAAAACTCATTAATTATTTATTATTTATTATTGATGTTTTTTACTCTTAATTAAGAATTTTATAGTTATATAACTTTGATCTTATCCAAATTCTAGTGCAATGCTTGCGCAGGGCATGAATAAAAAAATAACAAATTTATAATGTTATTTGGACATGTATGTGAGTGAATATAAAAAATTAATGGATCTAGAATTTTATTTTGAACCTAATTTATTTATTTTTATGATATTAATTTATTTAATAATTTTCTTATATTAAATAATTAGCATTAGTGTCTGTAAAATGATGACTTATTGCTAGTGAAGGCATAAAAAATTAAATAAAATGTTTTTATTGAAATTATAAGAATTTTTAAATGTCACAAATTTTTGATAATAAATTTATATAAGAAAATAATGATTATTATCAGGTTTTTATATGAATTAGGGATATTTTGGACTCACATGGATCACATTATACTCTTTATATTATTTTTTAAAAAAGAAAGTAAACTTGTTCACTCTATAACATTCAAATAGTATAATATTTTAATTTACGGTCTTCTAGTAGGTTTTTTATAAAAAATATTATGTGGAAATATAATTTTATTATATTTTACATACAATATTATTAATAATTTTTAGGTGGTATATAATTACGTTAATGGCAGTAAAAAATATGAAGCCGTAAATATTTAATTAATTAATTAAAAAATTAATGATTTTAAAAATATGAAAATAAATATAATTTTATATTTCTAAGTAAATTGATGATTCATAGAGGTAATTATAATATATATAATATTTAATAAAGAATTTCATTCAAGTGGTATTTTTTTATGTGATTAGAGTCCTGATATTGAATATTTTATAATTTGAAAAAAAATACTTTTTCATGAATAATGTATTTTATTAAATTGTTTAAAAATCCAATAATTATTGAAACAGGACAAAAATGAAATTATTCGGTCTAAAATGTGATATAATATGCTTTATATCCTTTTTTAAAGTCTTAAACAAAATAATAAATTTACTATATTTTAATAATTTGAATAACTATTATGTTTCCCCTTAACTCAATTATAAAAGAGGTTCCCTAATTTACAAATTTGCATCACCTAAATCCATATTTCTTAGATAAAATCTATCTAATTACCTTATATTCATCCATTCCCACATTCTTAAGCACTTTTTCTCAAAAAAAATACCACTTCCAAGATCCTTTAAGTGGTTCTCTAGGGGAATTTTACAAAAAGTAAGGTTCATTTTTCTTCTCTTTTAATTTTTTTAACTTATACCTTATCCCCACCAATTATACAATGTTTAATTAAAATATTAGTATCACATTTATACAGGTGTTTTGTTGTTTTCTAGTTATATTCCTCATAAAATCTCTCATCTTACCATTTATTTCATAAAAAATGAAATCCTCATCTGTGGTGCATTAATTTATCACCTTCATGGATGATGATTTATTGTTTCCCTTTTTCTGAAATCATGGAAAGATTTATTTCAAATTTAATTGTCTAAAACAACCTATATATATATATATTTCAGTTTTGTCTTATTATTTCCTTTTTACAATGAATACCATCAATAAACCAACCTTGGAAACCATAAATTAATGCTCCCAAAATAATGAAAATAAAAAAATATTTAATAAATTGTTCGTAAATGTTATAAGAATAATATATAAGGTATTATAAACATGATTTTTGTTATTTAATATACTAATAAATCTATTAAAAACATTATAATGGAGATCTATTTAAATTTTAATGAAGTTGATCCAATGGTAAAGGACTTTCTTTCAAAATCCTTTTAAATGTCCCTTTTAAAAATTTTAAAACAATTGTTCGGTTTTTATATTGGGTGAGTGGTTTCATGGATTTCATAAAGATATATTACTATTATGTTTCCATTATATGTTTCCATGGTTATTTTTTAAGAATATTATTCTATTATTATGTGCACAATTTTTATATTTTAAAGTGTTTTGTTTTACGGAAAATATTATTCTGAAAAGATGAATATGTTTTATTTTAGGGTTAAAATGAGTTATGAAGTGTTTTCGTAATTATATCTTCCTTGTACATATATTATATCAGTTTTATCCCATTATATCTTAAGATATGATGGATGGATCCCCGTTATATCTCATTTTATGTTTGGTTCAGCCCATTATAGCTCAATATATGACGGTTGAGACCCATCATAGATATCTATTTCATTGCGTAGTCCATAGATGTAAGTAGACCAGAAGGTGATTCCACGTGTAAGAGAGAATGTATGATCTATATGTTAAGAATTTCCCAAGACATCATCATGATGTTTCTATACATGTTAATATGTTTTTATGAAATTGGTTTTATTGGTTTTTATGTTATCACTTGAAAAATTATTTTTCCATTATAAACCTTACTGTGTTTTTTGATCTCGTCCTAACTTTTCAAAATGTTTTCACATGTTATAAGGATTAGTAAGAGAACTAAGTATGTCATGGACAATGATGTGAAGATTTTTCAATGAAATAATGTTTTATTTTTAATGTTTTTTATTTTGAAAAAATGGATATTGGTATTGTAGTATACTATTTTAATGAATATGGTATGTTATTTAAGTGTTATGTCTTAATTTTAATAAAATTTAAACCTAAAAATATATTCAATTTTCAATATAGTAATATCATGACAAAAATTAAATATTATGTAATTTTTTAAGTATGGGTCCTTATATTGAATCTCTTTCAACAAATTTTTTTAAAAGTTGATGTTAAAACAATTCATTCAACATCAGATCTATTCGTGTTTATTTGTTTTTCAATGTTAAAAAAGAAAATTAACCAATTTTAAATGTTTAATTCCTAGTACTGAAAACTTCATTTTTGTGGATGTGATTTTTTTAATGTGTGTTCTAATGTGATTTTGTGTGCTTGGGAATATTTTTCGGTGTGAGAGAGTGTTTGTTTAAATATGTTGGGGCAGTTATATGTATTTTTCTGTAATTTAATTCTATGTGTGTTTTAATGTTTGTATATATATATATACATTTTGTAGATTAGTAAAACCAATAATAATTATTTTAATATAGAGGGTATAAAATAGTTGAAGGTTATAGGAAAAGTGAATGAAAATGTTGGGTTGTAACCAACACAGTTTTTCAAAATTAAGTAATAATCCAATTTGTATATGATGAAGAATTTCGGGAAAAAAATTATCAAATCAAAGATTAATTTACTATAAAAACGTAACCATGAAATCAATATGTCAAAAGTAATTTAGAATTAATTTACAAGAATTAATAATTATGTCATGTTAGAATAATTTCTTCCCTGATGAATTAGTTTACCACATATTAGAGTACCATCATTAAAATGGGAGGATTCAATGTTACAATCCATCTAGAAGGTATCCAAACATTTTCTAATAACCTATAAACATCACCATAGTAATCGGTGGGTGCCAATGTGGATGATTTTATCAATTGTATCATTCATCATTGATCGCAATAGATTCCTTAAAGCTGAGAATGAATTTTTTTGCTTCACTCTAGAATTGAGAGGGTGGAGGAAGGGGCTCACTCTTTGTTCATCAGAGTATTATAAAAGAGTAGATCTCCAAAATATATTTGTGTTTAAAGAAGGTTAGTTTTAAAAATGTGAAAATTGAGATTATATTGATCTACGTTTAGATAAATTATAATGACACCCTAAACCTTATTATTTTATATTTCCCTGGAAACCCCAATTTCTAAATAAAAATAATAATTTTGTTATTTACCTGACATATAATATACTCATAGATAAATAAATATTATTTCCTTGAATTAAATTATTTAAATAATATTTAATATATCATTCCTCTCCAAACCAATAAACTTAGTCTTCCAATCCTCCTTATTGTTTAGGATTCCATAAATAAAGAATATTTATTTAAATAAATAAATATGATTATATTATTCACTAATAAAGAAGTAAATATTAAATTTTAAAAACTAGTTAGTAAATATTTGTTAAATATTTTTGTAACCAAATAAAATGTATATTTTTTACCTTATTAATACCCAAGACTAAATAAAATTTATATATTATCGGGATTAATATTTACTTGTTGAATAATGTTTTATTTAATATCAATATCAAATAATATTTTCATGAATAACTGGGGAGTAAATATAAGAAATCAACCAAATATGAAAAATTATTAAACTATGTACATGAATAATATTTATTCAGCATATTAAATTATAATAAAATTTAATTATGATTCTAAATACACATTATGAGTGTCCCTCTAGTATCCGGTCTCGGTGGTATTATATTGAACCACCTAAAATCTATGGTTTGCATCTAGAAACATACCAATGAACCCATATTGAATATAGATAATATCACAATGACATAAAGTTTCATACTAACACAATCTATTTAATATAAACACATTACTATGATATCTAAATTCTTATAGGTTGCAAGTTGTCATCATCAACCTATGTGTTCAATGAATATTTTTTTACTTTTTGAAATTAAAATATTAAAATAACTTCAGGGACTTGGACTTATGCCTAAATTTCCCTTCAAATCTAGGGTCCTCATATATGAACATTAATTAACGAACATAAATAAAAAATAATTTCTCACATTATTCCTTAATACAATATCAATAGTGATCCTCCAAAAGTATCATACCATGATGATAGGATATGTCCTAACAGTATTCAAAAAAATATAAAAGTACATGACTCATGATATTTATTAATAATAATCATACATTCATAGTACCACTACACAAATCTTTATATAGAAATATCCAATGACACACATAAATATGTATTTTCTTCTAACAAATTCAAATTCTCATAATCTCTGTTTTTGAGACTAGGAAGGGTGTATGCCATGAGAATGTGTCTCAAAATACTATGATTCTTCACCCTTAATAGACTACATCATTTGTGACCTATAAAATCATATTATTTTACCATAAGATATATATTTAATAATTCCATAATAACACTTCTAGGTTATCATCATATTAGAGAACTACTATGACCTTTTAAGGTCACAACTACATACAGTTTCATATTAATATACTATATTTAATATAAACCCTTTATCTGGATATATAAAATCATACATGTTTCATGTTGGTGTCATCAACCTATGCGCTCAATGATTTTTTTAATTTCTAAATGAAAATCATTGAACGAACATCAGGGCCTTGGACATATTTAGGTAGTTCTGATCCCATCCACGGGGCTCATATAATAAAATTTATTAAAGAATATAAGGGATAAATATTTTCTCAAATTATTAATTAATATGATATCAATTGTAATGAACCCAACGTATCATATCACAATGTAAGGAAATGTCATCACAGTATTCATTAATACATAAATTTACATGAAACACGATATTTGTTGATAATAATCCTAAATTACAAGGACTATTACACAAATATATGGATAGAAACATTCAAAGACACGTATAAATTGGATTTTCATCTAATAGGTCAAATTCCCATATTCTCCATTCTAACGACTGCTAATGGTGTACACCAGGAGAAAGTGTCTCAAAATCCAATTATTCTCCACCCTAAATAGCCTGAGTAATTTGTGTAATATAAAATGATATGATTTTACCATATAAAAAAATATTAATGAATAAGATCAGAACACTTCATGGTTACCATCATACCATAGAACTATTATGTCCATTTTGTGTGATGGGTTTCCTTAAGAAATTTTCACATAGATGTAACGCATTATAATTATCATCATGTGATAAGATATAAATTAATATTCAATAATATGGATATTCTAGTAATCTACTATAGATAATGAATTTTTATAGGGAACCAACTCTATAAGATTTTCACTTTCACTAGAGATAATTTCTAATGAATCGTTTGGTTATCATTATATGATAAGCACAATGATGATTTTATATTGTTATAATTATCGATCCCACCATGCAAGATATGCTTGATCCAAATTCAAGAACCCCATAACATTGATAACATCTATTAGGAGATGAAATCATTGAGTATAAACCATTTATCCTTTATCATTCATAACATCATGGATAATAACATAGTTATAATCCATTATTTTTGTGATTAAACTTTACTATTTGGGAAGAACTCCAAAATTTGGAAAAAATTATTTCAAAACATGATTCATAAACTAAATCAAATGTCATGATGGAATAAACTAAATGTGGACATGAAAACTAATATCTATAATATTTTACACCCTTTAAAATTAATTTTTACTTATTATGATTCAATAGTGAAATAATCTAAATAATACAAGTTTTATATCCCATAAAAACTGTCATTATCATTTCTTCAATTACTAGGAACTCATACAGTTTTTCTTCCTCAATATAGATTAGATAGTTCTATCCACCAACCTATATTGTTCTCCCAGTATATTTTGATATTTTTATATTATTCATTATGTATAATAAGGATCAAACATGTATACATTTTGTGAAATGTGAGGTAGATTTCCAAGGTAATCTTAAGAATATATAGTCTTTAAATATCAACAATACCATGTGACGTTGGAATGAATTTCTGTTTATTGTTTCATCTGATATTTTTCAATTTATTTAAAACAATGTATAATTATATGGATTAAGTAACCACAAGATCTATGTTTGAATATCATGCACCCATGAACTTTTTTTGATAATTTAGACCTTATGAAGAGATTAATTTTACTCTCAATTAACCATAAGACTAATCACTTTTTTCTATGTCTTGTCAAACATGTTATCCATGAAAACAATTGTACTTCCACTTAATTTTTATAGACACTTAAGAACACATTCATTTTCCAAATAAGTAATTATGGTCATTAATAATGTTTCAATCAAAAAATATATCCATAAAACATATATATCATATTGGAATATGAAATTTAAAATTTTAATTGAATTGTACATGATGATTAGTGTGAATTAAATATCATAGAATATGTCAATATATTTTAAGTGTGGTATTAGTAAATTTTTCTTTATTGATATAAAGATGGCTATCCATGTAATGTATCTGTTGAATTCATACCGATGACTATACATCAACTAGAGAAAATAGAAAAATGTTGAAAAATATTTTTTTAGAGAATACAATTTTAATTTCAAATGAACCTATAAATTAAGGATAAGTATTAAATAATAACACATTTCAGATTCATTGTTCTTACCAAATTACACATATTAACCATCATAGTTAATAAAAAGGCACTACAATAGTTTTTCAAACTTTTTTACATAGTATGTATCTCTAGATCAATCCCCCCTATTAATATTTGAGGACATGACTATTCTTTTCCCAGCATGTGCATATGAAACCAAGATTCTACTAAATCCATGATTACTCTCACAACCCCAAAAGATATATCCTTTAATATAAAAAATATATTTTGTATGATTAATACCATTCTATCTTGGGGATAATAACATCCATAATACCTATATGATAATACACTAAGATAAACAATGTGATTCCTTTAACATACATTTGAATATTATTCTTTATTATCCAATGATTCAAATCACAACTCCTTATGAATTTACATTAACAGGATCCCACCATATGATAAATTATATGATATCGATTAGTTAATATAGTTGGAATATGGAGATTCATTATACAGCTATGTTCCAATATATATTTAGGATGGTATCATAAGAGACATTATATATATATATAATAATAATTTTCATCAAACTACCCTTTACAATCACCATATATATGATGTGAATATGTTAATATGAATATATGAAAAACCATCACTCTATATTTAATGTTCAATTATTACTTTGTAAGATATTCTATGACATACTAGCCCAAAGAATCCTATAACTTTTACAAAGTGCATTCATTTCATACAAGTATTTTTCCAAAACATTTCATAATGGAATTTAATTTAAAGTACATGAATTTACCATTAGGATAACCTTATAGTAGTTCATTCATTATAGATGAACTAACTCTATAAAATTTGTAGAATTATTTTATTTCTAAAGGTTTCTTTTTCTAAAACATAATATGTTTGTTTGTCAGTATATCTACTATTTTAACTCAAAGAGACTAAATGGAAATCATAGTATATACATTTCAATAGATATTTTTTACACTTGAAAAATAATTGTCATTCCACAATGGTGTATGAGTCATATATATCACATTCCATAACTGATTTACAGGTTGTATATATGTGATTAAATAATTACTAAACTATTGGTCAATTTTGACGAAATGTATCAATAATCAATCCATAAATTAAATAATGAATTATTTTGTCCAAATGGATACTGAGAAAAATATTCTGGTAAAACATAATATGATATAATATTTTTCCTTGAATAATTCCACTTGGAAATTAATTTATGTGATATTATTTTTGATATAGGATTCACACTTTTTTTTGTTAATGTGAGAACACAACAATATTCTAGCAGTGTTTTTGTGTTTTCGTTATTCAATTACTTGAATAAACTAATATAATAGGCATATTTTATTTAATACTCAAGAAGTATAATAAACTTATTAATTATAATGTTGAATTTACCTTAATTATAATCTTCAAATAACTTCTTTTTAAATTCATTGAAGTCTATCTTATAATAAACTTCTTACCATGTGAAAAGAAAATATAATTATTCTTAAAATTATACCTATAATATTTTATCATATTTAATGGTTTTTTAATGAAATAATAAATGTAAGACTACTTATGGAATTTTCAAACATGTATTTCACTTTTTTCACCATTATAGATAAATAAAAAATGTCCTCCCATTATTTATCTTCATGGTGAATCATAGATAAATGATTCCTATTGGATGGATTGATCATCCTATAAGTAGAGAATATGTGTTCTTAGGATGATAATATGATATTAATATTTATTTTATTATTTAAATAGTATCCCAAATTTTTTAATTTATCAATATACTATAGTGTTTTGTTCTCAGGATCAATAGTTGGATCTCTCCTTCTAGTTTAAATTGGTATAATGAATTATAATCCCTTTTATTTTGAGTGTCTATTTATCTTTATAAATGGATAGGATATGGGTTTTCATTATATATAAATCCAAGTTTTTTGTTGAATAATTTTAACTCTATAAATTATTAAGAGACCGATACTATAAAAATAAGATTTATCATCTACAAAACCTCTTATGACTGAATTTTTTACCCTCAAATTCTAATTGAGGTGGAAAATCAGATATAGGTGATTCCAAAACATATTCCAAACTACCCTGTAGAAAAATAGTATATAAATAGTTATACCATTTAAGGAATATGGTGATATAAAGGTAATTTGATATTTTTAGAAATGACAACATTTTTACAATGTTTTCTCTTACCATAGTCTAAATTAATTAAAAATAGATTTTTGTTTTATTTTGATTCCCAAATTATATGAAATAATTTAGTTTTTTATTATCCCTTATATTTATAAAAACCAAATAACCCTAAATGTTTTTCATAAAATACCATATCATGTGAGTATTCTAGATGAAATGTTTCTAATTTCCCTTCTCATAACTCAAGCAACGGATTCATCAATTACATAAATTTATTTATGTAGTAAGGTATTTTTCAACCATGGTAACTCACAATTCATTGATATCATGAGTGGATTACCATATCCTAAAATCATATAAATTCATTTATTAATCACATTCCAAAACAATTACCCCATATCTAGTGAAGGCTACCCCACATGATCTGAATCTGGTTAATTCAATCCAAAACCTTATTTAAAACTCCATATGAATTGGTAGGGTCTTAGGAAAAAATGGATTAAAGATAGATATCTAGTGGTTCAATTATAAATTAGTTTACTAATGTTAATACCAACATAAAAATTTAATTGAGGGGTTTTTAACATTAGGCGTAATTTTTAAATTTTATCTTATTATATTATTCTTAAATATTATTTAGATTTTAATTAAGTGATTATCCATGTCTTAGATAATATTTATACACAGACTAATTTATATTAATTTATTATTTATTTCATGTTAATTCATTAATTATGTTTTCACAATAATGTATCCATATATAATTAACCATCAAACTGAGAAATAAAATTATAATGTTGCATGATCAAGAACATTTCTAATGTTTTTTTTATCTTGTTAATGATAAACCAACACTTGAACCATGGGAAATAAATAATTGAATGACATTTGTTTTTAGTTATGACCTTACATATATTCTATTTAGTATCATTTGGATTAGTTTTACCTTAGATATAAACTTGACTCAGATATAATCATTTGGGAGATCCCTCCATTACATTGAATTTCTCACATGAAGGTGAGGGGAACAAAATGAATGGTTGGAGGTCTATATAAAAGAATATGTGGGCACATAGGCTCTTAAATAATGAGAAGGAGGGATGAAATACAATACATAAATTTAATTTCACAAATTATTTGAAAACAATTAAATAATAATAAATTTAAAAAACCTAGTCAGATACATAGGTCGGTCGTATATCATGATCATCCACACGCATGCATCAACTACTTATTTAATAAACTGTCATTAATTTCAATAATTATTAATTAAGATAAAACATGCATGAAATAATATTTATAATTATTAATTATTCAATTAATTTATCTAAATATCCATAAAAACTATCTATTAGCTTCACATCCATTATAATTTTAGACAAATTTTTTTAATCAAATTTATTTATAATTAATTATGTACATAGATTGTACTTAGTTGAAACACATTAAGTACCCATCTAAACTACTCGGTGGGTATTGTGTCTTTATGTTGTCTACTCAAACAGCAGATAACATACATGTTTTTTCAAGTAATTACATGGCATGTATAATTCAATAAATTAATCATAGACACATGTTATTTAATGTAATATTTTATGCTTTTAATGTCAGCAATGTAGTCTGTGTATTTTGACTAGACATTGTATATAGTTCCTAATATTATGAAATAATTAATTAATAATTTAATATATATATATATAACTTATAAAGGGGAATGAAATATCAATAAATGAAAAATTAACACATATTTGTTAGGTTTAAATGGCAAATTTAATTAATTTTACATTAGGTCTAAATACCTAAGATACATGACATGTACATGCCGGCTACATGGAGTATATGTATCTTCATCATATATTTGTGACACATGAAAAATTACTTGAAATGTATATGATTCATGGATATTTATGAGGTATATGTTTGGTACTGGAGTAAAAAACTTTGTGATCTTTACATCTCATGGTTGTAAAAAACACATTTCATGTGATAAATTCACCACGCGTATTTGAATATCCATTTTCCACTAGAAAAACCTGTGAACAACATGTTTTATTAGCTAGTTATATGGTTTTTAGTCCCAAAAAACCTATATTAGGTTATCTTTAACCACCTAGGATTAACATACATGGATATTTCAACTTTTTAGATGAATATTCATTACATTAAAAAAATAAATTCTTGAGAAACATAATAGATTAGTGCCTTTGGAGAATTAGAAAAAATACATCAAATTTGGTGAAAGATCTTCAACATCTCGACAATGATATTTCCATTTAATAATCCTACATAGAACCTTTCTTTATAACCTATGTAAAGAAAACATAATAAAACGGTCAGATAAGATGCTCAGTAAGGGTGAATCAAGGGAGATAACATAAGAATAAGTGTATTAGAACATGAAAATAAATTTTAAGAATTATACCTAATATATATTACGATTCATGATATCCTTTAAGGGAATAAATATTAAATGTTCATAAATATTAAAATAACATTTTTCATAAGACAATAACATAAAACATGAAATTTTTTCATATAAATAAATATAGAAAATCATTTCAATTTTAGTCGAGGCTCATTCCCAATACCATCATAGAGAATAAATCCCTTACTAAACTATGTTTATTCCTGTTCTAGCCATGTATTACTAAAATTATTCGACACCCATACCAATTTTTTATTACTAAACCGATTTTAATTCCCATTCTAATGAAATGTTACTGAACGGATTACACTTCCCATTCTAGTCTCACCTATCTCATGAGATATTATTATCTCCCTTTTTATTAGAATGAGATATAGGTCTCAAAAATCACATAATGAAAACCATAGACATGTTTGTCCCATATAAACAAAAATCTTTCATCATATTAGAAACCATGAATTGAAATTGGTTTCATAAACATCATTTAGTGATAATATACCAATGAAAATAACTGGGATTCATAAATATCATTCCATCATAAACATAAACCATTCATGTAAAGAATAAGAATGGTTTCGTTGAATCATTTCCCTAGTAAAACTTAAACAACATCAAATATTGTTATCTATGATGGAAAATAAATTTTAGAGATCACATGAAATCAATTCTTGAGGAAAATATCATTTCATGTATGAAAACATTTTTTCCTTAAATAATTTTTCAGTTTTAAAGGACATAATTTTATTTAAAAATAACCTGTGAATATTGTAAGGGATGATTAAATATGGTAGAGTGCAACAAAATTAAAAAAAAATCCTATCATGTTGTATGAGAAAAAAAATATTATTCTCAAACATTTTCTAAAAAACTCAAAAAGTACCTTATTATGAAAATGAAAAAAAAACAATTCCTTTCAAACCATGTTGTAAAAGGTCCATAAATGGGTAAAATGACATTACAAATCCATAGGATAATATTATATCCTTTTTTCAAAACATTTTTTGAAAACATTTTAGAAAAATGGAAATGTATCACAAATATTCCCCAACATAGACATAAAATGAATCAATCCCACATTTTGTAAAAACTATGAAATAAATATTCATTACATTATAATTAGTTAAATCATATTCCTCATAATATAATGGAAATTATAATGATATTAAAATAAAATTTTTTTATATATAAGACATATAAAATTCATTCATGGTTAGTATATACACTATGTAGAAGAAATGAGTGGTGAATATGGCATAAGTTTCACTGAAAAAAAAAAGTGAGACTATAAATTCCTTTACCATTAGTCTTGAATTCATCCACATATGTTAAAAAATATTTTATAATATATATAAGTTAATTATAGATATACCATAGAATAATATTCATATATATATATATATTCCATATATGATTTAATTATGACTTAATATTACTCATTTATTAATAATTCCTTTTGAATGTTACGATTTGGGTAATATCCTCTTTGTTTTTAATTCATGTTTTTACTTTTTTTCATTTTCCTATTACGTAGATATTAATTTAATTATCAAAATAATGATATTCATGATATAAATATCATATATATATTAATTATATATTTATTCATAGTTATTCTTAAAAGTTAGAGATATAAAATAAAATACATCATTCATTGAGATGATAAGTCGAACGTACACATGGACGTTGTTTTAATTTTCTTGTCTACTTAAAATAAAAAAAATTAAATTGTATACCATCTTTAAAAAAGAATTTATATTTCTTTTATAACATATATATTCATAAATTTTATCCTTATTACCATCTATGTGAAATATAGTTGAATAACGAATCACATTGCATCGTGGAGATCGTAAGTCATACATATTCATGAGTGAGGTTATATTTTAAAAAAAATATAAGATAGATGGTAAAAATATATATATCATATTATAATTACATCGGTATAATAAATTTCATATATAACTATTAACCTTGTAATGACTGTCAAACATAAAATATGGTGATGTAAAATGAATTATATAGATACATGGAGACGTTAAGTCGTACATATGTATGAGTGATACTTTCATTTTTTGTTTGATATGAAAGGGGTTTCATGATGGTGTTTCCGTAATCAAAATAAAATTTCACCATATTGAGAATTCATAATTTTTTATTTTATTTTATATATCATAGATTTATAGGAGGTATAGATGTGTAGAAAAAGATAATGATTGGTTAGACCAATTACCCCTTCTTCAGAAGGGCTCCTT
Source organism: Viscum album (assembly GCA_963277665.1). Taxonomy (NCBI): domain Eukaryota; kingdom Viridiplantae; phylum Streptophyta; class Magnoliopsida; order Santalales; family Viscaceae; genus Viscum; species Viscum album. The sequence goes on along the minus strand of OY728120.1, from coordinate 18,795,882 downwards.
TTGATCTCCTCTAGAGGACACTAGTGTCACGACCCAACCCTACAGGTCTCGATCCAAAACTACCCCAAGCTTGCCTCTATAGGCCAAGGGCAGGCGATAAGCACCGAAGGTATAACAATCTTGGGGAGTCCTTTGCCTAAGTACTTGTACACACACACACACACACATAGCCCACTCAATACAGATATACAGAGTGAAAAGGAAACCAAATTACGGACTACAGTATCCCAACCAATAGCATGCATCGGCCACTATAATAGAACAAGTAAAGTGCAGAAAAGTAGACTGATAAGTAAACTGAAGAGTAAAGGTCAAAACATGCACCCAACTAGAAAGGTTACACAACCCAACAATAGGTAAATGAAAGTAAACAACGGGTGAGTCTCGCACCTGAAAGTCCATCTTTGACCACTGAACACTGCCAAAGCTCTTGTGTCCTCTACGCTCCTACGTAGTCTCGATCAGCCTATCTGTCATCTACAAGGTCACACCAAATGTGGGAAAATCCCAGGTAGGGGTGAGTATGAAGATACTCAGAAGGATGCCTCGAAAGCTCAAGGGAGCAAAAAAGGAGGTACTAAAACAGTGAGTACTAGATAGAATAAAGAACAGTGTAAGAGTATAATAGAGAGAGTGAAGATCAACCCGACAAAAGAAAATAAGTAGACTCATCCCAACCCAAGGAGCTATAAATCATGAGAATATGAACTTCTTGTCGATTCTTCTCTACCTATAGCAGGAGAATAGACTCCTCTAACCAAGATGTACTAGACATGGCGAGCACATGGCATACCCCACCCGTATTGGTGGGAAAATGCCCCTCTTCCTCATGTGTCCTAAGGTCACATCAAAGTTGTCACACCACTGATCCATAGAATAAGAGTCTCACTCCGGTAGTCATGGAGAAAACCACTGCCTATCCTTGTAGAAGAAACTATGCCAAAGAAGCCAATTGGTGACACAATGCCCAGCCCTGTTGGAGGGTAAACCCCACTAACTCAACACTTGAACCACTACCCAACCCTACTAGAGGGTAGACCCCAATAATTCAATGGGTGACTCCCTACCCAGTTCCATAGGAGGGTAAACCCCAATAAGTATATTGGTGACCCACTACCCAGCCCCACTGGAGGGTAAACCCCAATAAGTCAATGGGTGACCCAGTGCCCAGCCCCGCTAGAGGGTAAATCCCAATATGTCAACGGGTGACCCACTACCCAACCCTATTAGAGGGTAAACCCTAATAAAGAAACAGCTGACCTACTAAACAGCCCTTCTGGAGGGTAAACCTATAATTGGTCCAATAACACTGCAATGTAACTGACATCACAGGGTGTCACCAACATCGCTACCATGCGTTGTTTCGGAGTGCGTCAAAATAACCTCTGACCAATGCCCTTTCTTACTTCCAAATTTAATTATATCTTGAATGAGGCTCCAAATGCCCTAACATATTACACTGTTGCAATCCTCGGGGAAAAACATGCGGAATCAACTATTCATACAGCCCGAACGGACGTCCGGTGAAAAAGTCGCTAAATGTTGTACGCTGCTTGAAAGAAAGCCCATTGGCCCATGCCTCAACTATGGATTCAAGGCCCGAAACCACCCTGGAAAACTTCGTCTCAACGCCAGGGTTGCAACGCCTTCACTAGTGCCTAAAACGGACTCTGAATGTGCTCGCACAATCCAAAACAAGAATCTCAGCGAGTTGCTAAATAACACTTAATGGACATGTCGTGCCACCAAGCCCCCCTCTCGGGAATTAAAAATTCCCGAGGCCATATCAAAAACTCTGTCTCGATCCAAGGATTGTGTTTCCATAGATGGAATTCCAATTAGCTAATCAGATTGAGAGTAAGAGTCATTTTAGCACTGACGGACAGAGTTGGGGTGTGTCGGACCGGTTCGGCCGGTCCACCCCTTTATACCGGCGGTTCGTGGATCGGCCGCCTAGACCTCCCGGTCCACCGCAGCCCACAGTTCACCCCACGGGCCACGTTGCTTCACCCATACCGGCACAAACTAGTCAGTCATTTTCCCATGGGACCCGTGTTTCGCGTGTCTCAGTCCACGCCCGGGGTCGCGACGACCTGGTCTCGCACAACACACTGACCGGTGAAGCTGGCAAGCGCACCCCCGCGCTGTCTGCCGTCGCCCTCGCCCACCTGGATCGCTGCTGCGTTGGGATGACTTTCCGCTCGCCCACTCTGACCTTCGAGGATCCCATGTCGCCGCTTGGGGAGCCTGCACCGCTGCCATTTCCTGTCAGACTGCCCTGGAACCGCTGGAAAATAAGGATTCTAGCTGAAAACATCCCAGGGCCACCCCAGATGACCCATAACTCGGATATTTGATCCGAAAAGAGAATTGGAAAGTTCGGATCGAACCATATGAATCTATGGCCTTCGATAGAAAATTTATCAGAATTAATACACAATAAATTATTCTCAAAGAAGGTGTGGGAAATTAAAACGACAACGCAACGATTCCTACCTTGCAAGGCATAGTCTGATGCTCCACAAACGAGCCTCCTTCACCGGAACTGAAAATTCCTTACTGGGGAGGAGGTGGTGCCTGAAAGAAGGGGTTGGGTGTTCTTTTTGGGAGATTCTTCCAGAGAACACAAATGGGGAAGAAGGAGAGGATTACTTTTTAAGTAGGAAAAAAATATAATTAACATTTAATTAGTTTTTTTAATCACCCGTGAAAAGACCTGCTTCCCAAACTCTCGACAAGGCCGAGATTAAGCCACTTCTTATGTAAATGCCAATCCCTGAGTGCAGCTACAGTATCATAATCTTAATCCGAGGATCCATTCGAATGTATTAAAATTAAACGCCTGAGGCCGCTAATTTATGAAAACACCCCTGGTGGTGTTTTCCACATAAGGCCCACACCCCCAAAAGTTACACCCCTCCTAGTGTAAATGACACACTACAGACTCATAAGTGACCTCGGTTTTCTAGTCTAATCTACCGTTTAAGAGTTATTCCATTTACTTGGTGTGGCTTTTGTGAACGTACTTAAAATTTAATTCCTGCCACACCGGGGATCAGAATCAAACAATGTCTTAAGGCCCTGCTCCAGAATAACAACAAGAAAAATTTAAAGTCTCACAGTCTCCAAACTCGAGTTCTTACATCATTCCCTCCTTCTAGTTTTTCATCCCCGGAAAACAAAACTACATAAACAACTCTGGATATTGAACCTGCATCTAGCTCTCTTATTCCCAGGTGCTCTCCAGTACCATCCCGTGGCGCCACAACACACGAACCAAAGGAATGGTCCATCCAGGCAGAGTCTGCTCCTACCTGTCCTCAATCGCCATCGGGTTCTCCGCAAAGGTGGATCCATTCTCAATGTCCATCTCTCCCCATTCGATAACGTTCATGGGGTCATGCACGTATTTCCTCATCTACGACACGTGGAAGACGTCATGCACCCTCTCCAGCTATGGGGGTAAAGCAAGATATTAGGCATCCTCACCAACCCTGCACAGAACCTCAAGGGGCCCAATGAACCTCGGGGATAGCTTGCCTCCCCGGCCGAACATCTGTGTTCCACGCCACAGGGAGACTATAAAAAAGACATGGCCCCCCTAATCGATCTCCAAAGGCCTGCGACAATGGTATATGTATGAATTCTGTCTGCTCTGAGACATCCTCATCTTCTCATGAATAACTTGCACCTTCTTCGTCGTTGGCCGCACCAACTCTAGGCCCATGAGGGAGGTCTCCCCAGCCTTCGTCCAGCACAACGGTGACCTGCAGGGTCACCCATATAGGGCCTCAAAAGGTTACATGATGGTAGTAGAGTGATAAAAGCTATTATACGCAAACTCCACCAATCATAGGTGATCCTCCTAGCTTAGCCCAAAGTCTAACATGCTCACCCTGAGCATATCCTGCCCCACATTGATAGTGTGATTTGTCTGCCCGTCAGTCTGGGGGTGAAAAGTTGTACTCATCCACAGCCATGTCCTGAATTCCTCCTGCAGGCCTTGCCACAAACGTGACATAAACCGTGAATCACTGACAGAGATGATTGTTGAGGGTACTCCATGAAGTTGGATGATTTCCCGAACATACAGATGCTCTAGACTCTCCACCGAGCTCTACTCCCTGGTGGTAAGGAAGTACGCCAACTTCGTGAGTAGGTCCACTATCACCCAAATGGAATCATGGCCCTTTATTGGGCACGGAATCCCTGTAACGAAGTCCATAGATTTAACATCTCAAATCCACTCTGAGATATCAAGGGGATACAACAAACCTGCCAGAACCTGATGCTCTGCCTTCACCTGCTGACAGGTAAGACATCGAGAAATGAACTCAGCTACACTCTACTTCATGCCAAAACACCAAAAATACAACTTAAGATCTATGTACATCTTCTCTAAACTAGGATTTACATCCAATCAAGAATTGTGGAATTCATTCATCACCTCATCCCTCATCTCCACTAGTACTATGGATCTCCCCTAGAACAGGATCTCATTTTTCCCTCCTTCGGAATACCCATTGGTTGCATCGCCCATGGATATCTGATCAGGCAGTACCACTCTATCAATATCCCCCAGTTGGGACTCTCTCAAATTCTAAAGGAGAAAATGAGTAAGCATCATTGACTGCAAGGAAGCCATAACCTCCTGCTCCACCAAGGTCAACTGTAGGGATGCCAATTGCTCTAAAGCATCCCGCACTAGACGAGCCTGGGACTTCCTACAAAGGGCGTCTGCTACTACATTTCCCTTTCATAGAGTGTAGACTATCTCAAAATCATAGTTCGGTAGAAACTCTAGCCAGTGCCTCTACCTCAGATTGAGATCCCTCTGAGTGAAGATGTACTTGATGCTATGGTGGTCTGAGTAGACCAAAAAATTCTCACCCAGAAGGTAGTGTCTCCATATCCTCAAAGAGAAGACCACTAATGCTAGCTTCAAATCATGAGTCCCATAATTCTACTCATGGGGCCTCAAATGACTTGATCCATATGCAATCACTGACCGTTGCGGAATCAGCGCGCGCCCAAGACTAGATCCTGAAGCTTCACAATATACCACGAATTTGACGCCCTCCTCTGGTAGCCTCAACACTTGAGCACTAGTCATCCTCCGCCTCAGCTCCTCGAAGCCCTTCTGGAACTGATTATCACAGGTGAACGGTCATCCCATCCACGCCAATGTGGTCAAAAGGGTAACAATCATGCTTTAATCTTCCACGAACCACTTGTAATACCCCTCCAGACCAAGGAAGCTCCGCACCTCTGACACATTATGGGGTGGCAACCAAGCATGCACTACCTATATCTTTCCAGGATCTATGGAAAATCCCTTCTCTGTAATTACATGCCCTAGAAAGTGAACCTTTAGAATCCAGTAATGACACTTTGAGAGCTTCCCAAAAATTCGGTGCTCCCGAAGTAAGTCTAGGACTACCCTAAAATGCTATGCGTGCTCTTCATCTATCACGTAGTAGATGAGTATGTCATCAATAAAGACAATCACAAACCGGTCCATGTACGGCTGGAAGATATTGTTCATCAGTACCATGAAAATGGTGGGGGCATTCGTCACGCCAAAGGGAATCACAAGAAACTCGTAATTGCCATAAGGTCAACAGATATCTAACTTCGGGATGTCAGCCTCATGAACTTTCAACTGGTGGTAGTCGGATCGAGGAACAATATTGGAGAACCACTTCGCACCTCTCAACGAGTCTAAGATGTCATCAACCCTCAGAAAAGGGTACTTGTTCTTTATCATGGCCTGCTTTAGTCGACGATAATCCACACAATGTCGCAGACTCCCATTTTCCATTTTCACCATCCAAACCTGAGCTACCCAGGGGACACACTGGGCCTAATGAATCCCTTCTCACGAAGGTCCTCCAACTATGTCTGTAGCCCCTAAAGCTCTGTGGATGCCATCCGATATGATGCACAAGATATAGGGGCAGTCCCCACCTGAAAGACAATGAAGAACTCTATATCTCGCCTCAATGGTAGTCCTAGGATATCCTCAGGAAAAATGTCCATATAGTCCTCTACAACGGTAGGGATCCAAGTTCCTGTAGTTTCTGTAGCTCCGAGATCCATGCTCACCAATTGGTGAAAAAAAGGTTAGGGTCTCCTACATAGAGTACATGTCTTCTCTACCACAAGGTCTTATTCACCCGGAATAGTGATCCTCACCCCATTAGAATGGACGCATCTGACTAGTCTATGCCGACTGTCAATTTGGGAACGAACCATGGAAAGCTATTCCACGGCCAATATGATGTTATAAGGTTCCATAGTGATGATGAGTAGGTCCCACGTAAAACACTCTACTTCAAATGACAGTTCACATTGTCTACAGATAAATGTCACCAATGAGGCACTTACCGTTGGATACTCGATCCCAAGAATGTTTTTCAGCACCTCTACTAGGAGATCCAACTCCCATACCAAAAGCAGTAATATAAAAGAGTGGATGGAACATGTGTCTACTATTACTGAAGAAATCATAGAGTACACACAAATCGTACCTCAGACCATCTCGTGTGCTAGGGGGTTACGAACACCCATAGCCTGAATCTACCCATGACCCCTATAACCAACTCCCAGAGCCTGGCATGGGCCACCTGGTGTTGGCGGCAGAAGGATCTTGAATTGTTTTCCCTCACCTCTAGGTCATGCCGATCTGCCTGTGCCTCCTCCCTCGGGACCACCCTCCCCTAGGAGATCCCTGGTCACAACCCTGCCTCTACTACTGCGGTGCACCCACGACCTGCCACGTCTTCTCGGTATGCCTGGTCAGGCTTTCCCATGCTAGGTGACCCTGTTCATCACAAGCACAGCACCAAATCTCTCCTGACTGCCCCGGTTCTCTATGGCGCCACTACGGTGTACGACCATGCCCCTGAGTCTACTCACGGAAGGGTCTCCTCAACTGAGGCCCTGCTCTCTACGGCCTACCTATTACCGAAGACCCTACTCATAAGCATCCAATATTAGGCCCTACAAACTGGCATCCCTCAGCCAAGAAGCTCTCAACCACAAGCACCTGCTCTAGAACCCCGACATAAGTAGGAATGCATAGGGGCACTACACTAGCACCAATATCCCTACAAAGACCCTACTCAAACTTCCGTGTCAAGAAGTAAATATTGTGGATCATATCTTATAAGGCCCCAGCTTTAAACCTTACTTAATCTTGAGTTATTAAAGATTACACATTGAGGATATTTTCAGGTTTAGAGTTTTAGAGAATTAGAACATAACTATTACATCTCAAAAGGTTACAAAGTAGTCACTTATACTAAGTTTCCATAATAAAAAAAACTCTTGAAAGAAACATGTCTAGTTATATGTTTTATATAGCATGACATTCCCTTGATCCCATCCTTGACCTTATTCCACATTAAGTCCTGTGAAAAACATTTCAAAAAAACTTGGGGTGAGCATACAAAGCTCAGTAAGGGATACACAAAGAATGAAAACTGTTAGTTTTTCAAAATCAAGTAAACCATGTATACTCTATCAAAGTAATACCTTCACCTTCATGAAGTTGTAAAAACTCTTCACTGAATAAAGTATCATTACTTACCTTTTTGTAACCAAAGTATTACCATAAAATCCATAAAAAGAACACATAACATTTATAAAGGTAACTTGGGACATAAACATACTTAAGTGGAATAACCATACGGTCGACTTCAACACATATCACTTAATGGAATAGCCATACGGCCAATTTCCATACATACTTAATGGAATAGCCATACGGCCGACTTCCATACCCAATGCATTGGAGGTTATTACGTAACCACCTGTCCTGGTATTCACGACACCACCTGTCATATGGTTTATAACGTAACCACCCGTTAAAATGTCCAAGTACCAATATAAAATCATAAAACATAAAACCAATATAATGGAAAGATAACATTTCCACATTTCAATCACAATATATCATAAATATATTGACATAATAGAATCCTTTATCAAAACCATTTTCAAGACCAAAATACATAAAAGAGTATATGGTAGTTATTTTATTTTGAAAACATTACGGCTTGTTGAGGAAGCCAAAGACCAAATAATACTCGCGGTGGCAAAAAGGTCGTTGTCACCGCGTACGTAAAAATACATTCCCTTTTGTCATTTAGTAAAACGCTTCGTAGAAAAATATTCCTTTTGTATAAAAGTAAAATTCAAAGTGGGTTTATACACCGTATAAAAGAAAGTCGTGTATAAAACGAAATATGCCTCAATGAAAGGAGATTGAGACGAAGTCCCTTACCTCGGGTCCGACTTGACTCAATCATTCTTTAACGTCCTGAATAATAAACTTGAGTTAATTTATACTTGATTAAGAACCTTTTTAAAGTTCATTATTCCTTTTATATCACTTATTTCCATGTTATAAACCATATGTAACCATTTAAGTTAATAATGTTTGTTTTCTCAATATTTGGTTCTTAAGTCGAAAGTGGACTTCTAACAATTACATGTTGTTCGTGTGGTCAAAGGTTATTTATATCCAGAATGAAATTCCCGATTTGGATATAATATGTATCATATATATCCAGCATATACATGTATTTATAATATTACATAATCATTTAGATGTAAGAAATGAAATGCACCATTCGTGGAGACGGTAAGCCGTACGTACGCATGAACGCAACTTTCATTTCTTTGTCATATTAATGGAATTAAAACTAAATGAGAGGTATGTATATTTTCATTCTAGAATTATATTCATCATTTAGATATATCATTAATTATATATATCCATTATATACATGTACTTTTAATAGTACATTACATTTGGGGATAAGAAATGAAATGCACCGTTCATGGAGACGGTAAGCCGTACGTACGCATGAACGCTACTTTCATTTCTATCTCATACTTTAATTGAAAGAAATAATAATGATATAGAGGTATATTATAATTCCAGAATAAAATAATATATAATAACTTTAAATCCATCCTTTACACGTCCCACATATGGCATTAACGAATCACATCACTTTGAGGGGGCGGTAGTCCGCACTTCCTTAAATGAAGATATCGTGTTTATCCATAATGGAAACCATAAAGGTATGCCCAAAATGAAAAATACAAGAATCTTAAAGAAAAAATAAACATTTTATATATCATATATAAAAATAGTGACATCATAATGTCCACCTTTGAAGGTGTTAAATGAGTATTGAACAATCATCGTTTCGGGAGGAAGAATTTCTCCATCCACGGAAACCGTATGTTCTTTAACCATTTGATGTAGTTGTGTGAGAGTTTAGCTCGATTAAATCTTATAAAAACATCCTATTATATTGAAGATACTGGTGTTTTTACAAAAGAAGTAAATAAAAATAGTTTAGAGGGTTGGAGAAGAAAAATAATACAAATGAACAAGAGAGAATGAATTACCTTTAAAAGTGTAACTCCTTTTGATTTCAGCCTAAAGGCTTCCATTGAAAGGATTCTTCCCAAAGGGAATCCTCTAGGATGAGGATATGGATGTGGAGAGAGTAAATGGGTAGGGTTTGGCCAAGACAAAGGCTTGAAGAGTGTGTGAAATGAGGTAGAGGTGGGGGCCTTTTATAAGAGGAGAGGAGGGGCACTTTTGGAATGTAAGGAAATATTACTTTATTTGAAAATGTGTTTCGGTTATAAAAGGTCCCACATTGAAATAATTCTTGGATAAGGTGATAAGGGTTCGAAATCCACTCATCCAATTGGTTTTGGACATGTGTAGTTCAAAGATTATACATTATCTTTCCATTTTATTTAAATCGTCAAATAATGATGTCATCGCTGCATCATTATTATGTCATAAATAATTTAATTTATTTAATGTCTAAAAATTATAAAAAAATACTATGATGTAGGAAATCTTTTTATCTTTCCATTGACTATTTATAATCAAAGAATATGACTTGTATAACCCCATTTAAAAATTGTTTTAGTAAAACATATCATGTTTGTGTCATTTTTAATTTTACATTAAATAAAAAGTTATTTATGTCATTTCCCAACCAAAGTGTCTCCATGGGGTCCCCAAGTTTACCCATGGATTGTATTGGTCGGCCATGACACAACCAATAAGGTTAGGACATGTTTCATGCTCATCTTATTTTATTAAAGAATTATTTTTACCTTAAACTACACTAATTACCACTAATCACGATTAAGAAATTAATAAGTTACTATTCACCAAAAAAAATTATTATAATCTCATTGAACAACATTGTACTTCTTAATGACAACCATTTAGGTCGGATTTTGTAAATTAAAAACACAATGATGGCAAAATTTCATTTAAACGGAAAATCAGCCTTTATAAGTACCACTTAGTGGTTTCACTATTCATCAAAAATTGAAGTTTTTCAGAAAATTACCAAAAATTCACCCTAAGCTATATTTGATATTAAGAATTAAAAAATGAAGTCTATTTTACAAAATTCAAAATATATAAGTCACATTAATTAATTGAATAATTAATTCCCGCTGTCAGAGCAAATAGCGTGTTTTTATAAAACAACTAGTTTAAGTCCGATTTCAAAGTGAAATTAATTCCAACGACCACTATTGGATTTAATGGTAAAAATATTTTCTAATTTCACCTTAAAAACAATTCAAAAGATAATCTAATCATATAAATAAATTAGATTAAAAAGAGGTTTTGAATTAAAATACAACATTTTACACTATTCATTAAAAAATGAACTTTATCAGAAAGGTACCCAAAATTTACACAAAGTAAATTTTGATGTCCCGATTCTAAAGAAGAGTTATATTTGGTCTAATAGAATTTATAAGATTGATCAAAACTATATTTAATGACGGTTCTCCGTCAAAAGGTGATAAGTGGACCTTTCGTGAAAATTAGGGTCTAAATGCCTAAAATTGAACTCTTTCCGTATTTTAAGCCTTTATCTTTTATTGGGTAAATGTAAAAACATTTAAAAACATATATAATCATATTTTAGTTATTTCTATCCATTCCTGCCAGTACAACGGCTACTCGTTAACTAACATTTAAAATAATATTATTTTATTAATTGTGTGCAACGTAAGTTTTCAAAGAAACTCATCGTTTCCTATCAGGTACGCTATCGAACATAGCAACCCCTTTTAATTAAAATTAATATTTAATTCTTAAATATTAATAAATATGAAAATTCATTATTCTTTATTTACCTGGGATGTTACATCCTTCCCCCCTTTTGGGAATTTTGTCCTCACAATTTTATTCACTTATCAAAATAAGTGGGGGTATTTATCCCTCATAGAATTTTCAGATTTCCACGTTGCCACATCAATCACATGGTTTTTCCACAAAACCTTTACCTGGTGAATCACCTTATTCCGTAACACTTTCTCCCTGTGGTCAAGAATCTGGACCGGTTGTTCCTCATAAGATAGGTTCTCTTCTAGCTGAACTACCTCTGGACTCAAAACATGAGATGGATCTGGCATATACTTCCTAAACATTGAAACATGAAAAAAATTGTGTACTTGAGATAAACTCGGAGGTAAAGCCACCCGGTATGCAACTGATCCAACTCTCTACAGAATTTCATATGGTCCAATAAACCATGGACTCAGCTTTCCTTTCTTACAAATCTCATCACACTTTTCCAAGGAGAAACCTTGAGAAAAACATGATCACCTACCTCGAAATATAGATCATTCCTCCGGTTATCCGCATAACTCTTCTGCCTGCTCTGAGCTGTTCTCATGTGATTCTGAATCAACTGAACTTTTTCTACCAACTCTTCTACCAATTCTGGTCCCATCAGCTTCCTTTCACCCACTTCATCCCAAAATGCTGGAGTTCGACATCGCTTCCCATATAATGCCTCAAATGGTGCCATCTGTATACTGGAATGAAAACTTTTATTATAAGAAAACTCAACCAAAGAAAGATGTTGGTCCCAACTTCCCTGATAATCCATCGAACAAGCTCGTAGCATATCCTCCAAGGTCTGCATTGTTCATTCTGACTGCCCATCTGATTGAGGATGAAAAGCTGTACTAATATTTAATTCAGTACCCAATGACTTCTGAAGGCCTTTCCGAAAGTTAGATGGGAACCTGGGATCATGATCAGATACAATGGAGAGAGGAATTCCATGTAACCTGACTATCTCTTAAAGATACAAATGGGAAAGTTGATCTAGAGAGAAAGTATCTCGTATAGAAAGGAAATTAGAAGATTTGGTCAAGCGATAAAGAATAACCCAGATTGCATTATTACCTCGAGATGTCCTCGGTAATCCCACAACAAAGTCCATGGATATGTTTTCCCATTTCCGCTCTGGCACTGGTAAAGGCTGAAGCATCCCTTTCGTTAACTGCCGCTCTGCTTTAACCTGTTGACATGTCAAACACTTCACAGTAAAATCAGCAATATCTTTTTTCATTCCATCCCACCAGTAATACTCCCGCAGATCTCTATACATCTTAGTATTGCCAGGATGAACTGAAAACGGGGAACTATGAGCCTCACATAACAACTCATTCTTCAACTGTGAATCACAAGGCACACATAACCTCTTCCCAAACCTCAAAACACAAACACAAACTTATCCAAGAACTCAAGAAAAATTTTATTCATAAGGTCCATGAATACAGCAGGTGCATTGGTTAACCCAAAAATTCATAATGGCAATATCTAGTATGGAACGCAGTCTTCGGAACATCTTCTTCTTTTACTTTCAACTGATGGTACCCCGACCTCAAGTCAAACTTCGAAAAATACTAAGCTCCCTGGAGCTGATACCACTTCATTCAATGGCCCAACATCTGCTGAAGTTGTTGCAAAGGATTTCACCACCCCTTTTTGCTTGTAGTCTGGCTGCATTCCCCCAGTTGAGTTCTTCGTTGGACACTCGTTTGAATAATGACCCATTTCATTACACTTAAAACATCTTACCGTTGGCTTTTCATTTCCTGCTTGATCATCTTCCTTACAGTTACGAGCAATATGACTAGACATACCACACTGAAAGAACTTTCCAGACTTGGATAAACATTCTCTAGGATGCATTTTACCACACTTCTCACCGGATGGATATTTGGTTTTCTTACCTCCTTGCTTCGTTGATGAATTCTTCCCCTTTACCTGCCAACTAGACCTCTTATTCTGTTGTTTGTCATAGAACACCTGATCATCGGCAAACTCCATTTCCACCTTCTCCGCACATCGAACAAGTTTTTCATAACTTTTGAACTCACGAGAAGCTAAATCCCTTCGATACTTTGGATTTAACCCTGAGTAAAAACGGTTTATTTTACTATCAAGATCTCGTATGATGTTTGGAGAATACCTTGCCAATCGAGTGAACTTTTCTTCATAAGCAGCCACTGAATCATCCTCCTGCCTCAATTCTAGGAACTGTTTTTCCATCCAAAGACGAACCACCTTAGGAAAATATTTCTCAAGAAACATACCTTTGAATTCGTCCCAGTGAAGATCCTCACTCTCATCACTATACCTTATATTTTTCACCATCGACCACCACTGATCAGCTTCACCTTCAAAACGGTAAATAGCAAGACTAACCTTTTAATGTTCTGAACACCCCATGACATCAAAAATCTTCTCCAGTGCTTTAATCCACCCTTCAGCTTGCACCGGGTCAGATGATCCTCTAAATGATGGGGGATGTTTCCACATGAAATGTTCCACCACTAACATGTTCCTCTGTGGTTGATCTGGATGATCTCGTGCATGGATACCACCACCATTTATAGCCTGATTCAACTGTTCCATCACTACAAAAAACTGTTCAGTTCCGTTTCTGACCATCTCAGGTTGCTGATTTGGAAGGTTATCTTCCTCTTGATGTCATCCCAACATAGCTGCTTTGTTTCCTCTGCGGAAAAACATTCTGAACACAAAAAATTTCTTAGGCGAAGCAACATGGTAATCCGTAAATGCTATATCATTTCAATCATATTATGATTTAACACTTTTCTAACTCCTAAAGTTGTCTAAACCGACCTCTGATACCAACTATAAGGCCCCGACCTTAAACCTTACTTAATCTTGAGTTATTACAAGATTACACATTGAGGATCTTTTCGGGTTTAGAGTTTTAGAGAATTAGAACATAACTATTACATCTCAAAAGATTACAAAGTAGTCACTTATACTAAGTTTCCATAATAAAAAAACTCTTTAAAGATACATGTCTAGTTCCATGTTTTATATAGCATGACATTCCCTTGATCCCATCCTTGACCTTATTCCACATTAAGTCCTGTGAAAAACATTTCAAAAAAACATGGGGTGAGCATACAAAGCTCAGTAAGGGATACACAATGAATGAAAACTGTTAGTTTTTCAAAATCAAGTAAACCATGTATACTCTATCAAAGTAATACGTTCACCTTCATGAAGTTGTAAAAACTCTTCACTGAATAAAGTATCATTACTTACCTTTTTGTAACCAAAGGATTACCATAAAATCCATAAAAAGAACACATAACATTTATAAAGGTAACTTGGGACATAAACATACTTAAGTGGAATAACCATACGGTCGACTTCCACACATATCACTTAATGGAATAACCATACGGCCAATTTTCATACATACTTAATGGAATAGCCATACTGCCGACTTCCATACCCAATGCATTGGAGGTTATAACGTAACCACCCATCCTGGTATTCACGGCACCACCTGTCATATGGTTTATAACGTAACCACCCGTTAAAATGTCCAAGTACCAATATAAAATCATAAAACATAAAACCAACATAAAGGAAAGATAACATTTCCACATTTCAATCACAATATATCATAAATATATTGACATAATAGAATCCTTTATCAAAACCATTTTCAATACCAAAATACATAAAAGATTATATGGTATTTATTTTATTTTAAAAACATTACGTCTTGTTGAGGAAGCCAAAGACCAAATAATACTCGCGGTGGCAAACAGGTTGTTGTCACCGCATACGTAAAAAAACATTCCTTTTTGTCATTTAGTAAAATGCTTCGTAGAAAAATATTCCTTTTGTATAAAAGTAAAAGTAAAAGTGGGTTTATACACCGTATAAATGAAAGTTGTGTATAAAACTAAATATTCCTCAATGAAAGAAGATTGAGATGAAGTCCCTTACCTCGGGTCCGACTTGACTCAATCGTTCTTTAACGTCCTGAATAATAAACTTGAGTTAATTTATACTTGATTAAGAACCTTTTTAAAGTTCATTATTCCTTTTATATCACTTATTTCCATGTTATAAACCTTATGTAACCATTTATGTTAATAATGTTTGTTTTCTCAATATTTGGTTCTTAAGTCGAAAGTGGACTTCTTACAATTACATGTTGTTCGTGTGGTCAAAGGTTCTTTATATCCAGAATGAAATTACCTATTTGGATATAATATGTATCATATATATCCAGAATATACATGTATTTATAATATTACATAATCATTTAGAGGTAAGAAATGAAATGCCCCGTTCATGGAGACGGTAAGCCGTACGTACGTATGAACGCTACTTTCATTTATTTGTCATATTAATGGAATTAAAACTAAATGATAGGTATGTATATTTTAATTCCAGAATTATATTCATCATTTAGATATATCATTAATTATATATATCAATTATATACATGTACTTTTAATAGTACATTACATTTGGGGATAAGAAATGAAATGCACCGTTCATGGAGACGGTAAGCCGTACGTACGAATGAACGCTACTTTCAATTTTATCTCATACATTAATTGAAAGAAATAATAATTATATAGAGGTATATTATAATTACAGTATAAAATCATATATAATAACTTTAAATCCATCCTTTACACGTCCCACATATGTCATTAACGAACCACATCACTTTGAGGGGGCGGTAGTCCGCACTTCCTTAAATGAAGATATCGTGTTTATCCATAATGGAAACCATAAAGGTATGCCCAAAATGAAAAATACAGAATCTTAAAGAAAAAATAAACATATTATATATCATATATAAAAATAGTGACATCATAATGGCCACCTTTGGAGGTGTTAAATGAGTATTGAACAATCATCGTTTCGGGAGGCAGAATTTCGCCATCCACGGAAACCGTATGTTCTTTAACCATTTGATGTAGTTGTGTGAGAGTGTAGCTATAATAAATCTTATAACAACATCCTATTATATTGAAGATACTGGTGTTGTTACAAAAGAAGTAAATAAAAAGAGTTTAGAGGGTTGGAGAAGCAAAATAAAACAAATGAACAAGAGAGAATGAATTACCTTTAAAAGTGTAACTCCTTTTAATTTGAGCCTAAAGGCTTCCTTTGAAAGGATTATTCCCAAATAGAATCCTCTAGGATGAGGATAGGGATGTGGAGAGAGTAAATGGGCAGGGGTTGGCCGAGCCAAAGGCTTAAGGAGTGTGTGAAATGAGGTAGATGTGGGGGCCTTTTATAAGAGAAGAGGAGGGGCACTTTTGGAAAGTAAAGAAATATTACTTTATTTGAAAATGTGTTTCGGTTTTAAAAGGTACCACATTGAAATAATTCGTGGATAAGGTGATAAGGGTTCGAAATCCACTCATCCAATTGGTTTTGGACATGTGTAGTTCATAGATTTTACATTATCTTTCAATTTTTTTAAATCGTCAAATAATGATGTCATCACTGCATCATTATTATGTCATAAATAATTTAATTTATTTAATGTCTAAAAATTATAAAAAAAATACTATTATGTAGGAAATCTTCTTATCTTTCCAATGAATATTTATAATCAAAAAGTTGACTTGTATAACCCCATTTGAAAATTGTTTTAGTAAAACATATCTTGTTTGTGTCATTTTTTACTTTTACATTAAATAAAAAGTTATTTATGTCATTTCCCAACCAAAGTGTCTCCATGGGGTCCCCAAGTATACCCATGGCTTGTCTTGGTCGGACATGACACAACCAATGAGGGTAGTACATGTTTCATGCTCATCTTATTTTATTAAAGCATTATTTTTACCTTAAACTACACTAATTACCACTAATCGTGATTAAGAACTTAATAAGTTACTATTCACCAAAAAAATTATTATAATCTAATTGAACAACATTTTACTTCTTAATGAAAACCATGTATGTCGGATTTTTGAAATTCAAAACACAATGCTGGCAAAATTTCATTTAAACGGAAAATCAGTCTTTATAAGTACCACTTAGTGGTTTCACTATTCATCAAAAATTGAAGTTTTTCAGAAAATTACCAAAAATTCACCCTAAGATATATTTGATATTACAAATTCAAAAATGCAGTCTATTTTACAAAATTCAAAATATATAAGTCACATTAATTAATTTAATAATTAATTCCCACTGTTAGAGCAAATAGCATGTTTTTATAAAACAACTAGTTTAAGTCTGATTTCAAAGTGAAATTAATTCCAACGACCACTATTGGATTTAATGGTAAAAATATTTTCTAATTTCACTATAAAAAAATTCAAAAGATAATCTAATCATATAAATAAATTAGATTAAAAAGAGGTTTTGAATTAAAATACAACATTTTACACTATTCATTAAAAAATGAACTTTATCAGAAAGGTACCAAAAATATACATAAAGTAAATTTTGATGTCCCGATTCTAAATAAGAGTTATATTTGGTCCAATAGAATTTATAAGATCTATCAAAACTATATTTAATGACGGTTCTCCGTCAAAAGGTGATAAGTGGACCTTTCGTGAAAATTAGGGTATAAATGCCTAAAATTGAACTCTTTCCGTATTTTAAGCCTTTATCTTTTATTGGGTAAATGTAAAAACATTTAAAAACATATATAATCATATTTTAGTTATTTCTATCCATTCCCGCCAGTACAACAGCTACTCGTTAACTAACATTTAAAATAATATTATTTTATTACTTGTGTGCAATGTAAGTTTTCAAAGAAACTCATCGTTGCATATCGGGTACGCTATCGAACATAGCAACCCCTTTTATTTAAAATTAATATTTAATTCATAAATATTAATAAATATGAAAATTCATTATTCTTTATTTACCTGGGATGTTACATCCTTCCCCCCTTTTTGGAATTGAATCCTCACAATTTTATTCACTTATCAAAATAAGTTGGGGTATTTATCCCTCATAGCATTTTCAGATTCCCACATTGCCTCTTCAATCACATGGTTTTTCCACAAAACCTTTACCTGGTGAATCACCTTATTCCGTAACACTTGCTCCTTGTGGTCAAGAATCTGGACTGGTTGTTCCTCATAAGATAGGTTCTCTTCCAGCTGAACTACCTCTGGACTCAAAACATGAGATGGATCTGGCATATACTTCCTCATCATTGAAACATGAAAAACATTGTGTACCTGAGATAAACTCGGAGGTAAAGCCACCCGGTATGCAACTGATCCAACTCTCTATAGAATTTCATATGGTTCAATAAACCATGGCCTCAGCTTTCCTTTCATACCAAATCTCATCACACTTTTCCAAGGAGAAACCTTGAGAAAAACATGATCACCTACCTCGAAAGATAGATCCTTCCTCCAGTTATCCGCATAACTCTTCTTCTTGCTCTGAGCTGTTCTCATGTGCTTCTGAATCAACTGAACTTTTTCTACCAACTCTTCTACCAATTCTGGTCCCATCAGCTTCCTTTCACCCACTTCATCCCAAAATGCTGGAGTTCGACACCGCTTCCCATATAATGCCTCAAATGGTGCCATCTGTATACTGGAATGAAAACTGTTATTATAAGAAAACTCAACCAAAGAATGATGTTGGTCCCAACATCCCTGAGAATTCATCAAACAAGCTCGTAGCATATCCTCCAAGGTCTACATTGTTCGTTCTGACTGCCCATCTGATTGAGGATGAAAAGCTGTACTAAAATTTAATTCAGGACCCAACGACTTCTGAAGGCCTTTCCAAAAGTTAGATGTGAACCTGGGATCATGATCAGATACAATAGAGAGAGGAACTCCATGTAACCTGACTATCTCTTTAAGATACAAACGGGAAAGTTGATCTAGAGAGAAAGTATCTCGTATAGAAAGGAAATGAGCAGATTTGGTCAAGCGATCAACCATAACCCAAATTGCAATATTACCTCAAGATTTCCTCGATAATCCCACAACAAAGTCCATGGATATGTTTTCCCATTTCCACTCTGGCACTGGTAAAGGTTGAAGCATCCCTTTCGGTAACTGTCGCTCTTCTTTAACCTGTTGACATGTCAAACACATCACAGTAAAATCAGCAATATCTTTTTTCATTCCATCCCACCAGTAATACTCCCGCAGATCTCTATACATCTTAGTACTGCCAGGATGAACTAAAAACAGGGAACTATGAGCCTCACATAACAACTCATTCTTCAACTGTGAATCACAAGGCACACATAACCTCTTCCCAAACCACAAAACACAAACACAAACTTATCCAAGAACTCATGGAAAATTTTATTCATAAGGTCCATGAATACAGTAGGTGCATTGGTTAACCCAAAAGGAATAACTACAAATTCATAATGGCAATATCTAGTACGGAACACAGTCTTCGGAACATCTGCTTCTTTTACTTTCAACTGATGGTACCCCGACCTCAAGTCAATATTCAAAAAATACTGAGCTCCCTGGAGCTGATACCACTTCATTCGATGGCCCAACATCTGCTGAAGTTGTTGCACAAGATTTCACCACCCCTTTCTGCTTGTAGTCTGGCTGCATTCCCCCAGTTGAGTTCTTCGTTGGACATTCGTTTGCATAATGACCCATTTCATTACACTTAAAACATCTTATCGTTGGCTTTTCATTTCCTTCTTGATCATCTTCCTTACAGTTACGAGAAATATGACCAGACTTACCACACCTAAAGCACTTACCAGACTTGGATAAACATTCTCCAGGATGCATTTTACCACACTTCTCACAGGATGGATATTTGGTTTTCTTACCTCCTTGCTTCTTTGATGAATTCTTCCCCTTTTCCTGCCAACTAGACCTCTTATTCTATTGTTTTTCATAGAACACCTGATCATCGGAAAACTCCATTTCCACCTTCTCCGTACATCGAACAATTTTTTCATAACTTTTGAACTCACGAGATGCTAAAGCCCTTCGATACTTTGGATTTAACCCTGAGTAAAAACGGTTTATTTTACTATCAAGATCTCGTATGAACTTTGGAGAATACCTTGCCAATCGAGTGAACTTTTCTTCATAAGCAGCCACTGAATCATCCTCCTGCCTCAATTCTAGGAACTGTTTTTCCATCCTAAGACGAACCACCTTAGGAAAATGTTTCTCAAGAAACATACATTTGAATTCGTCCCAGTGAAGATCCTCAATCTCATCACTATCCATTATATTTTTCACCATTGACCACCACTGATCAGCTTCACCTTCAAAACGGTAAACAGCAAGACTAACCTTTTGATGTTCTGAACACCCCATGACATCAAAAATCTTCTCCAGTGCTTTAATCCACCCTTCAGCTTGCACAGGGTCAGATGATCCTCTGAATGATGGGGGATGTTACCTCATGAAATGTTCCACCACTGACATGTTCCTCTGCGGTTGATCTGGATGATCTCGTGCATGGATACCACCACCATTTATAGCCTGAGTCAACTGTTCCATCACTGCAACAAACTGTTCAGTTCCGATTCCGACCATCTCAGGTTGCTGATTTTGAAGGTTATCTTACTCTTGATGTCGTCCCAACATAGTTGCTTTGTTTCCTCTACGGAAAACAATTCTGAACATAGAAATATCTTTGGTGAAGCTACATGGTAATCCGTAAATGCTATATCATTTCAATCATATTATGATTTAACACTTTTCTAACTCCCAAAGTTGTCTAAACCGACCTCTGATACCAACTATAAGGCCCCGGCCTTAAACCTTACTTAATCATGAGTTATTACAAGATTACACATTGAGGATCTTTTCGGGTTTAGAGTTTTAGTGAATTAGAACATAACTATTACATCTCAAAAGATTACAAAGTAGTCACTTATACTAAGTTTCCATAATAAAAAAACACTTGAATGAAACATGTCTAGTTCCAAGTTTTATATAGCATGACATTCCCTTGATCCCATATTTGACATTATTCCACATTAAGTCCTATGAAAAACATTTCAAAAAAACTTGGGGTGAGCATACAAAGCTCAGTAAGGGATACACAAAGAATGAAAACTGTTAGTTTTTCAAAATCAAGTAAACCATGTATACTCTATCAAAGTAATACCTTCACCTTCATGAAGTTGTAAAAACTCTTCACTAAATAAAGTATCATTACTTACCTTTTTGTAACAAAAGGATTACAATAAAATCCATAAAAAGAACACATAACATTTATAAAGGTAACTTGGGACATAAACATACTTAAGTGGAATAACCATACGGTCGACTTCCACACATGTCACTTAATGGAATAGCCATACGACCAATTTCCATACATATTTAATGGAATAGCCATACGACCGACTTCCATACCCAATGCATTGGAGGTTATAACATAACCACCTGTCCTGGTATTCACGGCACCACCTGTCATATGGTTTATAACGTAACCACCCGTTAAAATGTCCATGTACCAATATAAAATCATAAAACATAAAACCAATATAAAGGAAAGATAACATTTCCACATTTCAATCACAATATATCATAAATATATTGACATAATAGAATCCTTTATCAAAACCATTTTCAATACCAAAATACATAAAAGAGTATATGGTATTTATTTTATTTTAAAAACATTACGGCTTGTTGAGGAAGCCAAAGACCAAATAATACTCGCGGTGGAAAAAAGGTCGTTGTCACCGCGTACGTAAAAAAACATTCCTTTCTGTCGTTTAGTAAAACGCTTCATAGAAAAATATTGATTTTGTATAAAAGTAAAAGTCAAAGTGGGTTTATACACCGTATAAAAGAAAGTTGTGTATAAAACGAAATATGCCTCAATGAAAGGAGATTGAGACGAAGTCCCTTACCTCGGGTCCGACATGAATCAATCGTTCTTTAACGTCCTGAATAATAAACTTGAGTTAATTTATACTTGATTAAGAACCTTTTTAAAGTTAATTATTCCTTTTATATCACTTATTTCCATGTTATAAACCTTATGTAACCATTTATGTTAATAATGTTTGTTTTCTCAATATTTGGTTCTTAAGTCGAAAGTGGACTTCTTACAATTACATGTTGTTCGTGTGGTCAAAGGTTCTTTATATCCAGAATGAAATTCCCGATTTGGATATAATATGTATCATATATATCCAGCATATACATGTATTTATAATATTACAAAATCATTTAGAGGTAAGAAATGAAATGCACCGTTCATTGAGACGGTAAGCCGTACGTATGCATGAACGCTACATTCATTTCTTTGTCATATTAATAGAATTAAAACTAAATGAGAGATATGTATATTATAATTCCATAATTATATTCATCATTTAGATATATCATTAATTATATATATCCAATATATACATGTACTTTTAATAGTACATTACATTTGGGGATAAGAAATGAAATGCACCGTTCATGGAGACGGTAAGCCGTACGTACGCATGAACGCTACTTTCATTTATATCTCATACTTTAAGTGTATGAAATAATAATGATATAGAGGTATATTATAATTCCAGTATAAAATCATATATAATAACTATAAATCCATCCTTTACACGTCCCACATATGGCATTAACGAATCTCATCACTTTGAGGTGGCGGTAGTCCGCACATCCTTAAATGAAGATATCGTGTTTATCCATAATGGAAAGCATAAAGGTATACCCAAAATGAAAAATACAGAAGCTTAAAGAAAACATAAAAATATTATATATCATATATAAAAATAGTGACATCATAATGGCCACCTATGATGGTGTTAAATGAGTATTGAACAATCATCGTTTCGGGAGGCAGAATTTCGCCATCCACGGAAACCGTATGTTCTTTAACCATTTGATGTAGTTGTGTGAGGGTGTAGCTCTAATAAATCTTATAAAAACATCCTAGTATATTGAATATACTGGTGTTGTTACAAAAGAAGTAAATAAAAAGAGTTTAGAGGGTTGGAGAAGCAAAATAAAACAAATGAACAAGAGAGAATGAATAACCTTTAAAAGTGTAACTCCATTTGATTTGAGCCTATAGGCTTCCTTTGAAAGGATTATGCCCAAAGGGAATCCTCTAGGATGAGGATAGGGATGTGGAGAGAGTACATGGGCAGGGTTTGGCCGAGCCAAAGGCTTGAGGTGTGTGTGAAATGAGGTAGAGTTGGGGGCCTTTTATAAGAGGAGAGGAGGGGCACTTTTGGAAAGTAAGGAAATATTACATTATTTGAAAATGTGTTTCGGTTTTAAAAGGTCCCACATTGAAATAATTCGTGGATAAGGTGATAAGGGTTCGAAATCCACTCATCCAATTGGTTTTGGACATGTGTAGTTCTTAGATGTTACATTATCTTTCCATTTTATTTAAATCGTCAAATAATGATGTCATGCTGCATCATTATTATGTAATAAATTATTTACATTATATAATGTCTAAAAATTATAAAAAAAATACTATGATGTAGGAAATATTTTTATCTTTCCAATGTCTATTTATAATCAAAAATCTGACTTGTATAACCCCATTTAAAAATTGTTTTAGTAAAACATATCATGTTTGTGTCATTTTTACTTTTACATTAAATAAAAAGTTATTTATGTCATTTCCCAACCAAACAGTCTCCATGGGGTCCCCAAGTTGACCCATGGCTTGTCTTGGTCGGCCATGACACAACCAATGAGGGTAGGACATTTTTCATGCTCATCTTATTTTATTAAAGCATTATTTTTACCTTAAACTACACTAATTACCACTAATCGTGATTAAGAACTTAATAAGTTACTATTCACCAAAAAAATATTATAATCTCATTGAACAAAATTTTACTTCTTAATTACAACCATGTATGTCAGATTTTTGAAATTCAAAACACAATGGTGTCAAAATTTCATTTAAACGGAAAATCAGTCTTTATAAGTACCACTTAGTGGTTTCACTATTCATCAAAAATTGAAGTTTTTCAGAAAATTACCAAAAATTCACCCTAAGCTATATTTGATATTACGAATTCAAAAATGAAGTCTATTTTACAAAATTAAAAATCTATAAGTCACATTAATTAATTTAATGATTAATTCCCGCTGTCAGAGCAAATATCGTGTTTTTATAAAACAACTAGTTTAAGTCCGATTTCAAAGTGAAATTAATTCCAACGACCACTATTGGATTTAATGGTAAAAATATTTTCTAATTTCACTTTAAAAACAATTAAAAATATAATCTAATAATATAAATAAATTAGATTAAAAAGAGGTTTTGAATTAAAATACAACATTTTACACTATTCATTAAAAAAATGAACTTTATCAGAAAGGTACCAAAAATTTACACAAAGTAAATTTTGATGTCCCGATTCTAAAGAAGAGTTATATTTGGTCCAATAGAATTTATAAGATCGATCAAAACTATATTTAATAACGGTTCTCTGTCAAAAGGTGATAAGTGGACCTTTCGTGAAAATTAGGGTATAAATGCCTAAAATTGAACTCTTTCCGTATTTTAAGCCTTTATCTTTTATTGGGTAAATGTAAAAACATTTAAGAACATATATAATCATATTTTAGTCATTTCTATCCATTCCCTCCAGTACAACAGCTACTCGTTAACTAACATTTAAAATATTATTATTTTATTACTTGTGTGCAACGTAAGTTTTCAAAGAAACTCATCGTTGCGTATCGGGTACGCTATCGAACATAGAAACCCCTTTTAATTAAAATTAATATTTAATTCGTAAATATTAATAAATATGAAATTTAATTATTCTTTATTTACCTGGGATGTTACATATCCTGTGTGTAGCATGTTAGATCGATAAACTGGGCTGAGTACTGCACCACGTTCATCCCCCCTGTTTCCGCTCCACAAGCTCCTGAATCCGAACAGAGCGTAAACAAGAGGGGGTGTACTCCTCCCAAAAGAGCTGCTAGAAGCTATACGACATGAGAGATGACTCTTCATGGGTCTATGTAACCAAACCCCACCAATGACCTTCTATCCCGAGGAAAATCCTGGCGTCCAGGGCTACCATCTGGTTCACTGGTGTCCGTACCATCCTAAAAAGTCAGTCCATGGACTCTATCCAGTCTTCTGCTGCCTGGGTATCTGGGTCCCCATGGAACTTCTGCGGCCGATGACGCTGTAAGTCTCAGAGCACACTCAGCCTATGCTCAACCCCAGCCTTTGTTGTCAGTACTAACTACCACTCCCCATATGGAGGGGCTACTACTCAACCAGTGGGTGGAAGGTGATCATTTGAGGGTCCCTGAACAGACGCCTCATCGCTCGCCAGGTCGTCGTCATGAACGGGAGAGGGTAACCTTGCTGGCTACTATCGTGGGGGAATCATGAAAATAATCCAAGGATTACCATACTCAAATTAGAATATATATATATATATATAATAGTAATAAAAAAGGGAAGCTGACTCAAAAATGAATGTCAAAGGCTCAATCCTACCAGATGCGTGTTGCAAAGTTCCCTGCAAAAAGTGTCTCAGCGTGCCGAGTCACCATGTAGGTTATCAGGGTCTTGGTGAATGGATACGTTGGCCGCCTGTACCATCACTGGACTCCCTCACTTGAGAAACGCTCGCAAGACACTTCAACACCATTGCACTAAATCCCAAAAAAATTATTTTTTAGGGACATTCAAACAATGCCCCAAGGAACATAACTTCTACTGATACCACTTTGTCAGGACATGACCCTAATAGTCTAGAGCCGCCACTACCTCAAGCCCGCCTCCATAGGCCAGGGGCTAGCGACAAGCACCAATGGCATAAAAATCTCGTGGTGGCCTTTTCCTAAGTACCTGTACACACACACACATAGCCCACTCAATGAAAAAGTGAAATATGAAAAAGAATCCAAAGTACGGACTACAATATCCCAACCAAAAGCATGCATAAACCTATAAAACAGAACAAGTAAAGTGAAAAAAGTAGACTAACAAGTAAACTGAAAAATAAAGGGAAAAACATGTGCCCCACTAGAAATATGCGACAACCCAACAACTGGTAAATGAAAGTAAACAGCTGGTGAGTCTCACACATTAAATTCCTACTACGACCACTGAACGCAGTCCAAGATCATGTGTCATCTACGCTCTTCCGTAGTCTCGATAAACCTATCTGTTATCTACAAGAGCTCACCAAGTACGGGAAAAGCCCAAGTAGGGATGAGTATGATGATACTCAGTAGGATTCCTCGAAAGCTCAAGGGAGAAACAAATGAGGTACTAAACAATGAGAAGTAGAAAGAACAAAGAATATTGTAAGATTACAGTAGAGAGAGTGCAGTTCAACCCAACAAAAGAAAGGTAGTGGACACATACCAACGCAAGGAGCTATAAATGGTGAGAAGACAAACTTCTTGTCAATAATTCAGTACCTATAACTGGAGAGTAGACTCGTACTACCAAGAGGAGCAAGACACGGAAAGAATGTGGCATACCTCAGGAATCATGGTGGGAAATGAGTCCTTCTTCCTCGTATGTCCTATGGTCATGTCAAAGCTATCACACTATAGATATTCACTCAAGAGTCCTACTCCGGTAGACATGGAGAAAACCACTACCTAGCCAAGAAGAAGGAATTGTGCCTGAGAAGCCATCAGGTGACCCACAGCCCAGCCCTAATGGAGGTTAAACCCCACTAAGTCAATGGGCGACCCACTACCCTACCCTTCTGGAGGGTAAACATGATAATTCAATGGGTGACCCACTACCCGGCCCCACTAGAGGGTAAACCCTAGTAAGTCAACAGGTTACCCACTGCCCAGCCCCGCTGGAGTGTAAAACCCAATAAGTCAACGAGTGACCCACTACCTAGCCCCGCTAGAGGCTTAACCCCAATACATGAATGGGTGACCAACTTCCCAGCCCTGCTGGAGGGTAAATCTGGAATTGGTCCGATAACTCTGCACTACAACTGACATCATGGAGTGTCACTAACATCGCTACCTTGTGTTTGTTCGGAGTGAATCAAAGGAACCTCCGACCAATGTAATTTAATGATTACACATTTAATGAGATCTTAAATGAGACTTTGCACACCCAAACAGATTACACTATTGTAATCCTCATAGAAAAACACACCGAATCAACTATTCATACTCCTTGAAAGGACGTCTAGTGAAAAAGTCACAAAACCCTACACACAGCTTGAAAGATGACATGTGGTCTCATGCCTCAACTCCGGATTTAATTCCAGAAACCACCATGTAAAACTTTTGCTCGACGAAAGCATCACAACTCCACATATGGCACAAAAATCCTATACTCGGTTTGAGATTTAGAGGTGTTTTAATGAAAATGGACGGAGACGGGGTGGGCTGGGCCTGTTCGGCTGGTCCACCCCTTTAGACCGGTGGTCCACGGCTCACCCGCCTGGAACATACGGTCCACTACATCCCATGGATCACTGTGTGGGCCATGTTGCGTCACCAGGACCGACATAAGATGTTCTGGATTTTTCAAACAGGACTCGCATTTCACGGGTCTCAGTCCGCTCCCGGGGTCATGAAGACCACAATCTCGCACCGGACACCAACCAGCAAAGCCGGCCAGTGCACCCCCACGCCGCCTGCCATCACCCCGCTCGCCCGGACCATCGCTGTGTCAGACCGTCATCCCGTACACCCGCGCCGACCGCTGAGGAGCCCGAACCACCACCTGGGGAGCCCGAACCGCTATCAACACCAGTTGAATGACATTGGAACTGCCGGAAATCATGTATTATGGCCGGAAACTTCCAAATTCCACCATGGACGCCTTGGGACTCAAAGTTTTGATACTAAAAGAGCTTTGTAAATCATTGTTCTAACCCTAAGTATCAATGGACTTCACTTGACAATTTATCAGCATTTCAATTCATTAAATTATGCTCAAATAAGGTGTGTGAAATTAAAACAAAAATTCAATGATTCCTACCTCACAGGGTGTAGCCCAACGCTCCACGATCGATCTGCCTTCACCGGAATCGAAAATTACTTACCAGGGAGGAGGTGGAACTAGAAGGAAGGGGAGGGGAGTTCTTGTTGGGAGCATATTCCAGAGAACATAAATGGAGAAGAAGGAGAGGATTTGTCTTTTAGTAGGTAAAAATTGGAATTAACTTTTAATTAATTTTTTTAAACAACCACAAAAAGAATCACATCTGAAACGCTCGATGAGGCCGAGATTAAGCGGCTCATAAGGTAAATTCCACGCCCTGAGAGAAATGGAAGTCTCAGAAATTTAATCTGAGTCTCCATTAAAAAGTTATAAAATTCAACGCCTGAGGCTGATAAATTACAAAAACACCCACGGTGGAATTTTCCACAGAAGTTCTGTGCCCGTGAATGGTACACCCCTCCTAGGGTAAACGGCATGCTCCAGACTCAACGGTGACCTCGATTTTCCAGTACGAGCTTCTGTTTAGGATTTATTCCATTTACTTGGCATTCCTAGTGTGAACGCACTAAAAATTTAATTCTGGCCACACAGGGGCTCGGAATCACACTCCGTCTGAATGACTTGCTCTGGAATAACAAAAAGAAAAATTGAAAGTCTCATGATCTCAAAACCCAGGTTCTTACATCTAGAGTTGGTCCTTCTGCAAGAAAATCACATCTTGAATGTGTATTGGGTAGTGTAGAAGATACATTTTAGATAATGGACGAGATATAAGGCCTAATGTGGTTAAATGTAATGAGGGAGGAGGTTCCCTTTCATAATTGAAGTCAGTGGAACTTTTGGAAATTCGGAAAAAATTAATTTATAATAATGTTAATATTAAACTAAATACCTCCAAAAGGACCAGAATTCGAAGGTAAGATAATATAAATTTGTAATATTAGCAAGCAATATATTTTTTAAAATTTTATTAATATTTTAAACCTTACCATTTTTCTATCCCTTATTTAATATATTTTAATTTTAACTATGGTAACATGTTTTTAAATATTAAAAGACGATAGATTTTACTTAGTTTTTGTTAATTATAACATAAATAAAAAATTAAGGAAATTTTAGACCATATTTGAGATTTTTTTATTTTTTTATGATGTATTATTATTTTTAAATAATTTAACAGAACATTTTTTTCATAAAATATAAATGGTGTTAATTTTCACAAGATTCATTTCATCTTTTTTTTAAAAACTATATTGATTACAATTTAACTTAGAACCAAATATTTTATTCTATACCTTGAGGTCAATGTAGTAAATTAAATTTGTTTATTAACTTAATTATGTCAAATATTCTTTTTAATAGTTTTAATAACATTTATTTTACATTTTCATTAAACATTTACTACATCAGATTTTGTAATTATTTAATATTTTTAATTATAAATAATAATTATAAATTAAATACATATATGAAGTAAAATATTCTACATTTATAAATAATATTTTTAGATGAATTTATCTACTAAATAACCCTATAAAAAATGATATAGTTATTATAATATGAAAGTGACATTTTTAAATTCTAATTAAATAAAATGTTACGATTTTCATCATTTCCCCTCAAGGGTCCCAAAACATCAAAAATAAATTTATATAAAAAGAATGTGTATATTATGTTAATATTTTTTATTTGTATTAATTAAAAACATACTTTTCCCTATTTGGACATAAGAGATATATTAAAGAAAAATAAAATAGCATTTTATGTCTTTCATTAATTTAAATATTATTTAAGTCATTTTCATGGAAAAGCGTCCATTAAATGAACTAATTTAGACCCTTATCTATTTAGGGTAGATTTATATTCATCAAATAATATTTTTTTTCATTTTTAGGGTCCTTTTATTGTCCTTATAATTTTATTCTCAACCTAAATTACTAAATTTTACCATTATCATGGACTAAAACTTTTACCAAGGATACTATTCATATTAGGAAAATATATATGGGGAATATTCAATAAATATGGACCTTATGAATCTAAATATTTCATCAATTTTAAAAAATTCAAAACACAGAACATGCATAATTTAATTTAAAATAAATCTATTAAAATACAATCGAAAATCGTTTTTCTGAAAAATGAACTATTAAAACATAGAATGTTTTTAAAAAACATTCATGTATAAAATACTTTTAAAACTTATAATAGGATTATTTTAAATAAAAATGAAATAATTAAAAGTTAAATATAATCCATAACCTCATTTGACCTTTTAAAGTCTTTAAACTAATATAACGATTTTAATAAAAATTAGTATTTTCACTATTTGTCAAAACATAAAACATCAAATAAAAGTACCAAAAGTTAACCTAAATTTAAAATCAATACCCCTATTCAAAATAGTAAGTTTATATGTTAAAGTATAATATTTAAATGTGTCAAAAACTATATTTTTAACAACTGGACCACCTAAATACGACAAAAATGCCTTTTTAGGAAAATAATTATTTTAGGCGTAAAGTTGGATTTGTTCTTATATCATGACTATAAAACACTTAATATGAGTGTTGAAAATTTTACTTAATATTATATATATATATATATATATCAATAATATAATCCAGTAATATTTATTTGTTTATTTATTTGTATAACACAAACTTATGCACATTTAAATAGTTTTTCAAAAAATATTTCCTCTTATTGTAAAAAAAACATTTATCTTTCATTTATAATTAATTGGGAATTTAATTATATTCACATGTGTAAAAAATAATTAATTTAATCCTTTTCATATATTCAATTCTAATAGATAGGTTATGTGTTTATTTTTTAAATAATTAAATTTTGAAAACAATGCTTCATAGAAACTCATTGTTCTATGTAATGCTAGTTAAGTCGGTGTTGTATGTAGTGAATGATTAACATAGTGCATCATGATATGAAATGAATTAATGAAATTATATAATTTAAAAATAAATTTCTTAAAAATATCATGTTGTTACATTATACCCACCTTAAAATGAATTTGTCCCTCAAAATCTTTCTTGGTAATCATATGTTTAATACTTGCAAGTTTCTTTCATAGAAACACTCATTGTAAAAAAATAATATTAACACTCATTTTTAAAAATGGAAATTTGGAAAAATAACATTTATCCAAAGTAACTCATAACTAGGTTTCGAAATAAGATAATGTAGGAGGGAGGTGAAATCATGGATATATAAGAGATATATAACTATCATGTTCTAATGTAGAGTGATAATGACCATAATATGCATAAAGATTACAATCACAATGACATAAATATGCAATGTTATATGGGGGAATTTGATTTATTAGAAAATAAGGTACAAGGATATCATTTTTTCTTAAAATATCCATTCCATAGAGTTTAATAATATTCATGAGAAGATATACATGATTTTTCAACAATCTCATCCTTTGTTATGACTTGATCAATTTCAACTTCATCACTTTTTACAAGAAAATATAAGGAATTTCTCAATCCTGTAGGGTTATAAGATCATGATATCAATAAATATAATAAATGGTCATTCTTTTTTTCTTTATCACAACAAATATTTTATTGTAAGATATAAAATACAGAGGAATTACACAACGGTTAGATAATACTTTAATCTCACAATCTTCACATTAATATTAATAAAACAAATCCTTAAATGAATAATAATACATTTAAGGACCACTATTTTCAATGTAATTTGTTTTTAATTATATGGAATTATTACGAGTCTGTGAAAATTAACGATGCATGATCCCAAGGCCCGGAGAACCTGGAATTAATTTCTGAACATTTTTTGGGTAGGATCAGTAAACGAGTGAGAAATACTTTCTATCTTTTGAACTGTAGCTCAGATTAAAAATACAAGGTCATAGTTGAATCTGTAGCACTGAGATTATCTAAAAAGAGGCTTTACATTGATCACATAGGTCTAGAGAAAAAGTTAAATTTTGAGATTTTTTAGAAGAAATGAGAAAAATAATTTTGTTATTTTATTTCGTATCCTCCAATGAACAAGACAAGGGGTGGGGCCGATGATGTGTCCAGACAATATATGAATTAACCTATCAACCCTATGTAATGATGTCGTTGAGGAATTAGAAAGCTTATTAAATAATGAAACCCAATAAATTCCAATGTCGTTACATACAATCTGCCTCTCATATATATATGTAGCGTGTGGAGAGGTATCGGAACAACTTCACCAAACAACGAAGTGCTGATGGAGAGACGTGATGCCGAACCCATTGAAGACATATCTGACCTAGTGGGAGGTGACAGATGACACTGAACCATGAACTGAAGAGCGACATACAATTGGCTTCATTAGGATCTAGTTGTGGGAATGAAGAACATGATCCACCTTCAAGAACTGGTATTTCCTCCAATGATTCATGTTAGGGGGTTTATTCATTTATGATTTTTAAATTATTTTCCTCTTCCCCATTCATGAATAATATGATGAATGTGGGTCAACCGACTAACGGGTTGACCTGTGATTCATTCGTCTGTGCTGGAGGTCATTGTGGAGTATCGTGGGAGGTTTATCATTTTGTTTAATTCAATTTTTATTAAACCCTTAACCCCCCTCATGTTTTTAGTTAACATAGAGGGAGCGGTCCTTCAGAACCTGGCCCGAACCATCAGCTACATTTTTTATATCATTAATCCTCCATCGAAGACCGACAATGTAGAGATATTGACTGGATACATGGGGGATAGTGCATCGATGCATTCCACAGGAGGAGGCCGCAATACAAACCTACGGTGGTCATAAGAGAAGTTGGCACCGGCCTACCGTGGAGGAGGCATGTCTCGCCGTCGCGCATTGTTGATGAATAAGGAGGGTCGTGGATCATCCGCTGCGGTGACCGTAGATAGGCGGTTGTCACATCAACATGCCACTGGTCACGGTACAATGCATCATTGCATGTTGTTGGAGAAGTCGGCTGGCAAGCCAGTTGGCCGTGACGGAAGTGGCAGGACCCACCCCCACAGGTCCTACCTGGCACCTGGTAGCACCACATGGAACCACCGCTTCAAGAAGATAGAACAGTCTTCAATAGTTCAGGAAAATCGGGGGGTCGCTCCCCTAGTGGCGGCTAGGGCGCACCCCTTACGAGTCTCGTCTCATGCGTCCGGGCCTCCCCCTCTTGAACCGTCGCCATCCTAGGTCGCTGATCTTCCCCCTCCCCATCTGGGCCTCCCCATTTCATGCCACCCCCTTGCGAGCTGGGCCGCCAATGTGGACTGCCCCTTGCGGGCCGAGCCACTGCTTTGCGGGTCGTGCTACCCATGTGGGCTGCCCCTTTGCAGGCCACCCCATTTTTTGGCTCGATCAGACCACATCCCCACAGGCTAAGTCCACCTTGGCCCAGCTCAGAATGGGTCGGGTCAGGTCGGTCTGACCGTGTCAGACTGGTCCCAGGCCCAACCGGGTCCAGAAACACTTCAAGGGCCTTATCTTGAGATCCAAACATCTGTTTTATGAACCGTTTACTGCATTAGGATACTTGGAGTGAGAAAGAATGTTTCAATTACTCTATGAGAGTTTTGAAAAAACATGCAGTATGGATGGGTGGGATCACACCCAAATCTAACTGGGCCCTCAGTAATAAAATACCAATAACGCACAGACCGGGCATCCACTTGATGCACCGTCTATTGTGTTGGAACCCCTATGACATGGAAGATCATTAAGTTACTTATTTTTTATACTTTTTTCATATATAATATGACCAATGGATTGAGGAATGGTTTTCCAAAGTGCACTGCATACAGAACATTGCCACTTGCTGAGACTTGACGACTGCTGATCTTTTCAACTCGGAGTGACTCGACAGCACAGTGGGGAGTGCTTCTATGTGATGTGGCAGTCCCAAGGTGGGGAGCTCCTCTTTTTGATGCGGTAGACCCATGGTACGTGATGGGGAGGAGTGACTCAGCATGCCATGGTGGGGAGCGGCTCTGTGTGACCCGATAGAGCCACAGTACACATTGGGGAGGAGTACCTCAGCAGTCCAAGGTTAGTGGAAAGCGCCTCTGTGAGACACAACAGGCCCACAGTACTCGATAGAGGAGGAGTTATCCAGCATCCGAGGTGTTCAACGTTGTGACTGGGAATGTTACTTGTTCCAAGGACTAGAGAATTTGTTGCTAGCTATGAGGATGCATAGCGATCATGTGTGGGTCAGCATCATAATCATATTTCTCTGAGATGAATAACTCATTGGAGATGAGACTCTAAGTGATCTATTTTCTATTTTATTGTGCTTTGTGATTGAGATCATACATTGTGGTTTTCCTTGTAGAATTATGACAGACCTTTGGGGGTATTGGGGTCCCTACTATGTATCGTTATACCCACCCCTGTGTGGGATACGCGCACACCTTATTGTTTCTTATGCAGATGACGAGTAGCTGGGCTGAGGCTGGAGGTATCCAATACTAGGAGGTACATAGTGGAGACAGCTGGATGCAGAGTGCAGAGGAGACATCTGTACCTACCCATCAGGTAGGATCCTTGGAGGATAACTTAGTAGTTATGTTCCTTTTTTAGTTGAATTGTTCCTTTCAATTGTTTTTTTACTCTTCGGTTGTACTCATTCATTCTCTTGAGATTGTATTCTTGTCCCTTTTACTTTCAACACACATTTTTCTACAGCAGTTTACTTCACAATTGCTTCTTTTTTATGTTCTCGGACTGTATGTTTGTACATGATTAATTGCAATGCCATCCATTTTTAGGTAATACACCTTTCAATGCTAGTCTTCAGCCTATGGGCTCTGGAAGGCGGTAATGGGATACTCTCGCCACAGGCCCTTGGGGATGGGTCATGACCAAGTGGTATTAGAGGAATTCAATTTTACCGAATAACTAGGACTTTGATCTTTTCTATATGGAAATAGTGTTATGTGTTATGTGTGTGGTTTTCACTTTGTGGAATCCAGCGTTGGTGCGGCGGTCTGCGTATCCATGCACAAGGACAACGAATTCTGATTTCTGACTCAACACAAAAAAACACTGATTATATGTGTTTTGAAAAGTATTTTTTGATATATTGAGTCAGCTCAATAGGTTTAAATTATTGACTATGGCACACCTGTCTTCTTTCAAGATGTCTCCAAGTAGACATCCAGTTAGGATTCCAGAGAGAGTATGTGATGACGGCCCACCGAGTGATGTGCCCTCACTACAGGGCAATCTTACGTCGTTAGCACCTTCAGGTGGTGTACAAGAAGAACCACTACCGATTTGGAAACTATAACCACCATATCCACCTGTAGAGGATGCATGAGTACTGATTACATTTCCCGAGTTCCAGTGGTAGAGTCCTCTAAGGTTCTAAGGCTAGACGAACTTGTAGGCGGCTGAAGACTGGCTGAATGTCGTGGTTATAGTTTTTCTCTTTTTTGGGACCCTAGTAGAACTTATGGTAATACTAGAAGCCATTATTTTTCAGGCAACATCAAAGAGATGATGGAGCCAGATGCTCAAGATACATGATGAGGTGACCCTCAGTAGGGCATACATAAAGGTCCTTTTCAGGGTAGATTTTGTCCGACCGACCTTATGCTCTATGCGTATACAGCAGCTACTGCACTTACAGCAGGGCAACATGACAGTGGCCCAGTACTCAGCGAGGTTCACTGATCTCTCCCGCTACTCCGCCGATATGATACATGACCCTTTATCGAAGGCCCAGACCTTTGAGTAGGGTATCCAATGGGAGATCAGAGCATCAATGTTATTACTCATAATACCGACTCAGGCTGGGGTGATAGAGTGAGAAAAATTGGGGGAGTGATTCCTGGATGAGTAGTACCCACAGCGAGAAACACCACGAGATATCAGGTAGCATAGTCGTTTGCAGTAGGAATTAGGTAGATGACATAGAGGTCCAAGAGAACCAGTCCTTCTGGTGGATGACCCCTAGATGTAGGGTTAGAGGCGTGATATTCACGAGGTAGAGGAATACAGGTGAGGGACACATATTGTTACACATGCGGCGGGCAGGGTCACATGGCTCGCCACTACCTCACCCACCGTATAGACGACTAGCAGATAGTCAAGGGACCATCGAGGTAGAGGCAGAGGTTTGAGTGAAGAGGTTTGTAGTGTGGCAGATGTGGCAGAGGTTCTGGCTGTAAAGCAGGCAGTTGGCAGCGTTTCAAGGTTCTACCACCACAACCGCTTAGTGGTCCACCCCGACCGTATGGAGCAGGAGAACAGGGACGCGATTAGCTCCAACCAGCAAAGGACTATGACCATAGTGCTCCAGTGATGATTAGAGGTATGATTTATATCTAATAAACCTTAGTTTCTACACTTATAGACACATGTTCAAGTCACTATTTTAGTGCCACAACCCTCGTTCGATACAGAAAGATTCTGGGGGAGCCATTGGCTCATTCCTTACATCTATAGAATCCTGCAAGAGAGGATTCGATGATTAAACACTAGTTCCGGTAGTTTGATATTACTCATGGAGGCGAGAGCTTTGGCCAGGATCTCATAGTAGTGGCATCGAGGCATTACAATGTCATCTTGGGTATGGACTAGTTATCCACAGTCCATGATCAGATTCCCTATATTCGGCACAAAGTGAGTGTGTTTGCATGGATGGGACTATATTTTTTCTCATCGGTGAGAATGGAACCTTTGCAGCACAGGATAGACATACCCAGAATAGGGTTTAGCTAATTACTCATCCGTTGGATAACCTTACCCTCGGAGCAACTGATGATGAGATTTTCAGCAATCCTGTAGTGGTGGACCATTTTGTCGATGTCTTTCCTAATGATGTTATTGGAATACCTCCACCCAGAGAGGTATACTTTTAAATTGACATGTACCCTTGGAAGACACCGATATCTACACCACACCACTACAAATACCTCTTTTATCAGCTCTAAAAACCCCCTTTTATCAGCGCTAGAAAAGCGCTGTTAAATTTTGAGAAGATAGGGGGTCCCCTTTATCAGTGCTCCAAAAGCACTGATAAAGAACCCTTTTATTAGCACTAAAAAAATCACTGATAAAAGGGGTCTTTTATCAGTGCTAAAACAAAGCACTGATAAAAGGTTCCTTTATCAAGGCTTTGTTTTAGCACTGATAAAAGGGTCCTTTATTAGTGCTTTGTTTTAGCACTACTAAAAGAATACTTTATCAGCACTTCCTTTATCAACACTTTTTTTAGTGCTGATAAAGGACCCCTTTTATCAGTGCTTTTTTTAAAGTGCTGATAAAAGTTAAAAAATTATAAAAATTAAAAAAATTACAAAAAAATTACAAAAAATTACAAAAAAATTAAAAAAATTCTGCCAATCAGTGTGGGGGCTTTTATAGCGCTTGAGCCCCCCCCCCCCTTTACAGCGCATTCACACCCACCCCTCCAGTTCCCCCACGTACCCCCGCCACCCTATATCAATGCTATCCCCCTATTCCCCCATGCGCGTATGCCCCTGCCTCCACCAGGTTTTGAACTCAAGACCTCCCCCTTGCGCGCCTACGCCCTTACCACTCCTCTATTTTGATTTGTTTTACATTTAATGATATATATATATATATAGTTATATTAATTCATATAGTAATATATATTTATATTAATATATATATAGTTATATTAATATATATATATATTTATTAATATATTTCTCTATTTATATATATATTTAGTTATATTTATTCATATAGTAATATATATTTATATTAATATATATATATATAGTTATATTAATATATATATTTATAGTGACATTAATATATATATTTATAGTGATATTAATATATATATTTATAGTGATATTAATATATATATATATATAGTAATATATATATATATTTTTATATTAATATATATATAGTTAGATTAATATATATATATATTTAGACTAATATATAGGTATATAAATATTCATATATTTGTATTTTAAAAAAATGGATATTAGTTATTATTTGGATAAAGCTAATATAATTTATATGTAAATATATTTTATTATTTATATTTATAATTACATTTTTTTGTGTGAATATATAAAAAATATGTATATATTGTTATATATTTGTTTATAAATAATAGTTCATTATAAAAAATGATAAAATATCAAATAAATAATATCAATATGAATTTAATACCTTGGAATAAATTCAGTCCCCACCAAAAAAAGCCAATAATACCCCCTAAAAAAGGTGAAAATCCACAAAATGATAAAAAATTTGCGTACCCTGACTAAATACTCAGTTTGGAGGCCTTCTAGGACTTTTTTGGCCTTGAAAAAACCTTCACCAGTGTTTCCCTAGTCATTGTGATGTAGAGCTCATTGCAGGCTTTGATTTGGTATGTGGTAGAGCTTAAAAAAACACCCAGATCAAAAGTTATGGTCGTTTGATGTTCGAGACGCGTTTTCAACATATTTTGGATCATGTTTTAATTTTTTTTATTTTTTTCGTCTTAAAAATGTTATCAAATTACTATTACTCCATAATAATTAGAAATTTATTAATTAAAAAGATTTTTTTAAATTTCATTATAATATATTTTCACCAAATATCTTATATATTAAGTGTAACTGTTTATTTGTACATATCTAAAATATATTTAAAACTATATTTTAAAAATATATATTATATTTATATCAATATAACTATATCTATATATTTAAATATTAATATAAATTTTTTAAATTATTTTTTTGAATGTAGACCCTTTATCAGCGCTTTCAAAAAAAATCATTGATAAAGAACCCCCTTTATCAGCGCTATTGAAATGGAACTAATAAAGGGGGGGCACTTTTAACAGTGCTAAAAAAAGAGGTGTCAAAGGGGGAACCTTTATCAGCGCTTTTTTTAGCATTGATAAAAGTGTGGCACTAGGAAAAACTATTTTGTGGTATTTTCAGCATATCGGATGGCTCCCATAGAGCTTCGTGCGTAACGGGTACAGTTGTAGGATGTGCAGGGAAAGGGGCTCATAAGGCCTAGTGTTTCTCCATGGGAAGCCCCAATTTTGTTCGTCAATAAGGCAGAAATGAGTTTTGAGACTATGTGTGGACTATTGGATCTTGAACTAGGTAACCATTAAAAAAAGAATCCACATCCAAGGATTGATGATCATTTCGATGACCTGAAGGGATCTCGTTGGTTTTTGAAGATATACCTCAGATCAGGCTATCATCAACTCAGGATACGAGATGAGGATGTGGAGAAGAAGGCCTTAAGATGTCAGTATTACCATTATGAGTTCTTGGGTATGCCTTTTGGCATGACCAATGCCCCATCATTATTCATGGGACTCATGAACATGATCATTCACCCTTACCTCGATCACATCGTGGTGGTGTTCATCAATGACATCTTGGTGTACTCGGCGACGGAGGAGGAGCTTGCCTATAATCTGTAGGTAGTTCTGGATGAACTTCGAGAGCAACATATTTATAGTAAACTCTCGATGTTCTAGTTCTGGATATGAGAGGTCCTCTTTCTGGCACACGTTATCTCGGAGATAGGAGTTGTAGTGGATCCAGCGAAGATAGAGGTTGTGCTTTCCTAGGAGCCACCTAGGAGTGTGGTGGAGGTACGGAGCTTCCTAGGGTTGGATATATAATATTGGAGGTTCATTCCTCACTTTTCCAGAGTTATGTCACCCTTGTCAGCATTTAAGAAGAAGGGGTTTCCCTTTGTATGGATGGAGAAATTCTAGTAGTGTCCCCAAAAGCTGAGGTGGATATGAATGAGTGAACTAAACATTGGGCTACCAGAAGAGGGTGTTGGGAATGTAGTCATCTACGACGCATCATGGATCGGGCAAGGATGCGTCCGGATGTTGGAGCAAGAATTGATCGATTATGACTCATGACAGTTGAGACAGCATGAGTAGTAATACTCTACCCACGACATGGATTATGTAGCAGTGGTCTTCGCATTGAAGTTGTGATGAAATTACTTGATTGGTGAATTTTTAACAGTCTACTTAGATCACAAGAGTCTCATGTATATCTTCTCTTAGAAGGACCTGAATCTGAGACAGTGGAGATGGCTGGAGTTCTTTCAGGACTATGCCATTGAGATAGTCTATACTCATTGGAAGGGGAATGTGGTAGCATGTGCAATCTACAGGAGGTCTGGTCTGTAGTTGATGAGTGAGGCAATAGAGCAGCTAGCTACATTGTAGATATTTTTGATGGATAGAGATGGAGAAGCATACCTCCAGTCAGTGACAGTCACTCCCCCATTCCTTCAGCGAGTCCTAGAGGCTTAGCTTGGGGACTATGACTGAGAGGATCGACATGCACATATATCCTCAGGGAAGGCACCCAATTGATTTACCAAATGTGGGGATCACATAAGTCTTTTTAGAGGATTTACATGGTACTAGTGGGCTACGAGGGGAGTTGTTGAGGGAGTTCCCTACGTCTCCTTGGGCAGTACATCCTAGTTTGGTGATGATGTACTAGGTCCTTCCACATCAACACTCGTGGCTAGGGATGAAGAAGGTACTGGTAGAGTTTGTTTCACGATGCCTCACTTGTCAGAAATGATGGTCAAGCATCAGGTACCATTAGTCTTAGCTCAGATAATAGTGGTGCCATAGTGTATGTGGGATGGGATCCCCATAGACTCTATGATATGAAGTCCACGTACGTCAAGGGGACATGACTCTATTTGGGTGATATTTGACCAACTCAACACGTCATCCCACTTCCAACATAACTGATAGTAGGGATCAATAGAGAGCATGTGATTCCTATACATGATGGAAATTGTGAGACTTCATGGGGTTCCATTGATTATCATCTCTGACCGTGACAAACATTTCACATCCCAGTTGAGGAGGGGATTACATAAGGCAGTCAGGACTCCACTATGTTTGAGAACCGCCTTTCATCCTCAAAAGGATGGTCAGACGGAGCGGACCATCCCGATGGTGGAGGAAATGCTTCGTGCATCCATCCTAGACTTCAACCATAGTTGGGAGGATCACTTACCCTTGGTGGAGTTTGCATACAACAACATTTATCACTCCACCACTAGTATGGAACCATTCTAGGCCTTGTACTATCGACCTTGTAGATCACCTCTATACTAAATAGGCCAAGGGGAGTCAGCACTTATGCGTCCTGAGTTGGTATGAGCTACAACTAAGAAGTTGATAACCATCAAAGAGTGGATGAAGACTTCACCAAGCAGACAGAA
The DNA here is from genome assembly GCA_963277665.1 of Viscum album. NCBI lineage: Eukaryota > Viridiplantae > Streptophyta > Magnoliopsida > Santalales > Viscaceae > Viscum > Viscum album. Next base: position 18,754,622 of record OY728120.1, on the reverse strand, counting down.
GTCTTAAGATGACAGGAGATGGAGACCCTTGCAGTTCCAAGAGGCGGACCCTGTTTTCTAGTGAGTCTCTCAACCATGGGGACTATAGAGATTTGGACAAGGTGAAACGATATCACTGTGGTTTATCGGACCATTTTTTGATATTTCAGAGGATAGACGAGGTGGCATACCACTTGTTACATCAATCGTAGTTGGAGAGGGTGAACGACGACTTCCACGTATCCCTTTTGAGGAGATACGTGCACGACCCATCTCACATCATCGACCTTGGCCAGCTGGGCATAGAGGATTGAGAGAAATTTACGTAGGTTCCAGTAGAGATTGAGGATCGAAGGGAGTTGGTCCTTCATGGGTGGTTGATAACTCTAGTGTGCATTCAATAGCATCACGATAACCACCAGGAGAGCACATGGGATCAGGAGGCTTAGAACCCTGCTCAGTACTACCATTTGTTTTATTATTCTACGATGTGTCTTTCAGAGACGAGAATCCCTATTGTGGGGAGTATGAAATGACCCAAAATATACATGTATTTCTTTTAATTAAATGGAATTATTATTTTTCCATGAAAATTGACTGCACATGATTACGAGGCCCGTAGTGCCTGAAATTAATTTCCAATCTTTTTTAGGTATGTTTAGTTAACATGTGAGTGATGTTTTCTAACATTTGAACCATTGATCAGATTAAAAATACAAGAGCACCGTTGAATCCATAGTGCTATGATTCTATTATGGGAGGATTTAGGTGGACGATAGTAGGTCTGGAGAAAGAGTTAATTTTGGAAACTTTTTAAAAGAAATGAAATAAAATTACATTGGTTTTTTATTTCATATCCTCCAACAGACAAGTCCTTGGGTGGGGCCAGTGATGTGTCAATCCAATAAATGGATTGAGCTGCCAACCCTATGTAATGATTTCATTGGGGAATTAGGAAGCTCCAAATTAATGAGCCCCATTAAATTCCAACGTCATTACATACCCACTGCCTCTCCTATATATATGTATCTTGGTGAGGAGTATCACCATAGCATCACCAAAAAAAAGAATTGTTGAAGGATTGTAATGACGCCGGACCCCTAGAAGACGAAGCTGACCCAGTGGGAGGTAACAAATGACACAGAACCACGAACTGAAGTGCGACATATGAGTGGCGCTGTTGGGAACCAGTTGCAGGAATGAAGTCCACGATCCACCTTGAAGGGCGGGAATTTTATACGATGATTTGAGGTAGTAGGTTTATTCATTTATGATTTTAAAGGATTTTCTTCTTCCCCATTCTTGAATGACACGAAGAACACAGGTCAACCAACTAATGGGGTGACCCGCGATTCATTCATCTTTGTGGGAGGTCGTTGCAGGGAATCTAGTGGGGTCTATCTTGTTGTTTAATTAAATTTTTATTAAACCCTTAACTCCCTTCATGATTTCATGATAAAGCAGAGGTCGTGGTCCTACCTAACCTTGCCTGAATCCTATGCTATATTTGCTACATAATTGTGCCTACATGGATGACCGACAACGCATCGATACCGACCACCTACGTGGGGATAGTGTGTCGATGCACGCCACAAGAGGGGGTCGGGGCACAAATATGTGGTGGTCATTGGAGCGGCATACATTGTTCGGCCATTGAAGAGGTGTGGCACGCCGTTGTGTGCCACTAATTAATAATGAGGGTTTCATTTCATCCTCTGTGACGACCGTAGGAAGGAGTCAGCCACACCGGCCAGCCACTGGTGATAGTACGACATGCCATTATGCGCCACTTGAGTGGTCGGCTGGCATGTTGGCCAGCCGCGATGGAACCTGAAGGACCCACACTTACTGGTCCTGCGGGCCACCTGAAGGTGCCACGTGGCGCTGCATCTAGGAGAAGACCATACGGCCTTTGGCCTTTTTTGGAAAAATGGGGGGTCTATCTCCCTGTGGTGGCTAGGGAACACCCCTTGAAGGTCACACCTCATGCGGCCGGGATGCCCCCCTCCTGGGCTGCCGCCCTTTAGGGTTGTCGCCCTACCAGACCACCCCCTTAGGGCCTCCCCTTTGTGGGCCGCCCCCTTGCGGGTCTGGCCTCCCTTGTGGACTTCCCCTTGCGGGTTGGGCCACCCCATTGCAGGCCACTCCTTTTTTAGGATAGACCATAACATGGCCTAGTGGGCCGAGTCCACCTCAGCCCAGCCCAGACCAGTTCGGTCCGGGTCGAACCGGACCCTGGCCCAACCGAGCCCAGAAACACATAAAGGGCCTTATCTTGAGAACTGGATGTATATTAGATGAACCACCAACGGCGTTGGGATACTTCAAGGGAGACAGTTCATTTGACATACTCTATGAGTGTTTTGGAGATTCTTGGAGTACGGTCGGGTTGGATCACACCTGAATCCAACAAGGCCCTCAGCACTGAAATGCCAATAAAGCACAGACTAGGTATCTGATTGACATGCCTTCTATTGCGTTGGAACCCTTATGACATTTCTAATCATCAAGTTACTTATTTTTGATACTTTTTTCAAGATGTAATTTGACCAATGGTTTGAGGAGCAGTTCTACCAAGTGCACTACATACGGAACCCTGCGACTGGCTGCGACCTGATGCTTGCTAATCCTTTTGACTCGGAGTGACTCGACGGTCCAGTGGGAAGAGTCTCTGTATGTTGTGGCATACCCATGGTGGGTATCCCCTCTATGTGATGCAGCATACCCACAGAATGTGATGGGGAGGAGTACCTCAGCGAGCCAAGATGGGGAGAGGCTTTGTGTGACCCAGCTGACCCATGGTACACGATTGGGGGGAGTATCTCAGCAATCCAAAGTTAGTGGGAAGATCCTATGTTTGACGTGGAAGTCCCAAAAAACTCGATAGAGGAGGAGTTCTCTAGCAGCCGAGGTGTTTGACATTGTGATAGTGAATGTGACTTGTTCATAGGCCTAGAGAATCTATGGATGGAAATAATTATTCATAGTGATCCAGTGTGGGTCAACATCATAATCATTTTTCGCTGAGTTGATTACTTGTTTGAGATGAGACTCTAATTGACATGTTTCTGTTTCATTGTTATTTGTGATTGATATAATGCTTTTTAGTTTTCCATATGGAATTCTGAGAGACCATCAGGGGTCTCATGTTCCCTAAATAGTGTCGTTATTCTCACCACTGCACAGGCTATGCCCGCATCTTGTTTTTTCTTTTGAATATGATGAGCAGCTTGGCTGAGGCTAGAGGGAACCGGGATGAGGCGGTATGTAGAGGAGACATGCAGATGCGGAGTGCTAAGGAGGCGATCTGTAACTACCCATCAGGTAGGATTTTTAGAGGACAAATCAGTAGTTGTTTTCACTTTTTTGGTTGTATTTTTCCTTTCAGTTGTATTTTTAGTCTTTATTTGTACTCATACATTCAGTTGATATTTTATTTCTACACCTTTTAATTTCATCACTCCTTTTTCTACAACAATTTACTTTATATTTTATCATTTTTATGTTATCAGACCGTATGTTTGTACAGTTTTAAAGGAAATGCCTTCCCATTTTAGGGAGTACAAATTTCAGTGCTAGTCGCCAGCCCCTGGCCTATGGAAGGCGGACATGGGGTAGTCACGGTACTAGCCCCGGGGTACCGGTCATGAAAATATATTCCTTAAAAAAGATGAATGTCCAAAAAATTAGAATGAATTTCACTAAATTTTCTTTACATTTATCACATATATCATAAGGTATCTATTCCTTTTCTTTTTCCAATCAGGTGAATAACTTGATCATTTATTCTCATTAAACATGGTAATAACCAAATTTCCATACATCCTTATTGAAAACATGCACATTTCCTTATTCTAAATTTTATTGGATATATTCCTTATGTACAAAAGGTTCTAAACTACATCCATGATAGCATAAACCACTTTTCATCCAATCCATGATAACTTCCATGGAAATTAGTACCGTTCTATCTAATTATTCATATATAATATATATTTATCCAAATATCAATATATCAACATAATGGAAATGTTATGGATTATCCTTCCCTTAATCATGTTTTTTTAAATATCTCTTTATTACCTCAGTCACATTTCATGGTTACCCGTACCAATTAACATATGCTCTAAAATCCTTATGTAAAAACTATAGTGGACCAATACATAGTTATTTCATTATTCCGTAATACTATAAAAATGATTCTAAAACATTATTTTAGAATCCCATTACATAAACAGTCAATCATTCCACCACATTATTGTTGTAATCTACATCACCAATAGTGATAACTTGTGATTTTCCTTTTCCTTTGGGCTTAGTAATTTAATGAATTTGATCATTATCGATAACTCTTTGATTAGTGTATTAGTTTCCATAATTCCCATTTTCCTTTCACATAAATCATTGAATAGTTGGAGGTTTATTTTTTGTATCCTCTTCTCTATTTACATCATTAGATATGTTTTCTCCATTAGTTTGGCATTCCATTTCCCGATGAACATCATTCCCACATTTAAAAAATTAACTAGTCCCCTTAATATAGTCTCCACCATGTTTCTTTCCATAAATTTTCATAAGAAACAGTCATCGTATTTTCCCCATGGTTTTATTATTTTCTCTTAAAGACCATATTTAGTTTTTTTGTCATAAACCATGAGATTGATTTCAAACTAAAACTTCCATATCTAACTTGATAGCATAATTCAAAATCTATTCTTATCTACTAACGTATCTCATAGAAAATTCAATTCGAAGACTTTTTTTTAATCCACTAAAGAATATATCATCCTTACATTTAGGTTGGAAGATAATTCCAGAAGCATACCTTGATGGTCTTATAAAATATGACTTGTATGTACCAATGGATTAATCATCCATTTTATTAATCTCAAGAAACACCTTTTCATTCATCATAAAAATAATATGATAAAATTACTTATTAAAAAATAAGTTCTCCAACTCATCCCATTCTATTGATTAAATTTCTTCTTATTATCTCATGTTATTATTAATATTTGACCAGTGATCAGCTTCACCTTCCAAATTATAAATAGACAAAATGAATTTTTCATGTTCTCGAAACATATGGATTGAATGTAAATTTTCAGTGGTATCGATCGATTATTTCGAAACATGTTGATCAGAAGTCCCACTAAAGTAAGGTTGATGTTTCCTCATGATGGACTAAAAAAATCATTCCCTCCTCTACTCATTTGGAAGTCTAGCATGATTCACAAATTATGTGGGTATAGAGATAATATTTTACATTCATTATATTTTAAAATTTGGTTATTTAGGAAGATAATAATTATGTTTCCATTCACATCCATCCTTAACACTGTTCCATAGGGTTCCAAAAATTGACTTAAAAAAAACATATTTTAATCAAAACTTATCATAGTGGTAGGACCAAAAAATAAAGCTATATAATTTATATCATTCTATTATATGACATTGTAGGTTTAATATTATGTTATTCATTATTATTTTAAAAACTCTAGTATTATAACATATAAATAGATTAATAATTAGAGGTATTCTTAGAAATATTTTTAGAAATATATCTAGGAATTTCACTAATGTTTTCTCATCATTGTTTCAAAATATTTACAAAACGGTTATTGTGACATCTACTATAAGAGCCCAGGCTTATTTTAAATGGACATTAAATCTTTTTAAATTAATATTCCCTACATTTAAATAACACATTCCCAAGGACCATAATATTTTAGTGCCTTTAGAAACATCGAAACTATTATTCTAATTTGGTGGAAGATCATCAACATCTACATAATGATCATTCCCTTTGGTACTCTTACATAAAACAATTATTTATAACATAGGGAAAGGAAAAACAAGAAAATAGAGATCTCAGAATCTCAGTAAGTGTGAATCAAGGGAGATAACATAAGAATATGGGAATAAGAACATTAAAATTACGTTTTAAATTTATATCCACCAAATAAAATACCATGCAATCATTTCATAGAATAAATCACCATATTAAATAAATATTAAAATATCACATTCCATGAGAGAAAAAAATAAAACAAAATATTGGGGTATATAAATAAGCATAGAAAATCACTTCCATTTTAGTCAAGAATCATTACTAGGTGAAGCATAGTTGACAATGTCTCTTACTGAACTAATTCTAATCCTGTTACAACCATGTATTACTAAATTTATTTTACTCTAATTCGAGTCATGTATTACTGAATTGATTTTAATTCCTTTTCTTGTCATATGTTATTGAATCGGGTTCAATTCTCGTATCAGTCCTATATAAATAATGTTTTTTGGATCATTACCCAATGAATTTGGGGGGATATAGGTCCCACCTATCACATAATGAAAACCCTACAAATGTGTTTTCCACAAGACCAAAAATCATTCATCATATCAGAACCCTTAAAATGAAATGGGTTTCACAAACATCAATCCATCGTAACGTAGCTCATAGAAAAGAAGTTGGATCGACAAATATCATTCCATCATAAAAGTAAAAAATTATTAGAAAGAATAAAAAACCAGATATATTCAAAGTAATACATAAGTAACCTCAAATAATGTAATCTTAAGTGGAAAATAATATTATGATATCACTTGAAAATAATTATTTCGAAAAAATCACATTTCTTTTTTGGAAACATTTTGTTTACAAAAGATGTTGTCAAATTTTAGAAGAAAAAATTATCATTGAAAATCACCTTGTAAGCTTGTATGATATTATTCTAGTAATTATGTATTTACGAAAGAATAAAACAACCATTGATGTCGTATATGTTATATAAACATTTTACTCTTTTCACAAAAAATTCAAAAATATCCTAAATAGGAAGTTGAAAGAAAGATTCAATTCAAAATATGTCTTAAAACTCCAAAAAGGGTATAATTGACATTAATTATCCACAAGAGAATAGTAAATCATTTTTTGAAAATTTTTTTATAAAAACATTGAAATGGATGTTAAATATTCTCCAATGGAGAATTAAAATAAAACAATCCCAAATATTTAAGAGATTTTGAAAAAAATACTCATCACATTATAATCAGTAGATTCATATGCCTCATGAATGAAATAAAATTATAAGGATATGAAAATATCATAATATTATTTATAAGAATTATAAAATACATACATGGTCATTATTTACACCATATAGAAGATACATGTGGTGAATATGGTGCATGTCTCACTGACATAAATGTAAGACTAGAAATTCCCAAACCATAATCTGTGACTTATTTCACACAAGTTAAAAGCTTATGTTTAATAGATATAAATTTATTATAATTATAACAATTCATCATATTAATAAATATATATTCCATATATGATTTAATTTTTACATAATATTACCCATTTATTTGTAATTCCTTGTTAGTGTTACACTTTGGGTAATGTCTACATTGTTTTAAATTCATGTTTTGTCAGGTTATCCTTGGTCCTCTTGTATATATTAGGATTTAATCATATAAATAATGATATAAATGATATAAGTATCATATATATATATATATATTTATTCAGTATATATTTATACATATTGATTCATAAAAATTAGATATCGGAAATAAAATACACCCTTCAAGAAGATGCTAGGTCATATGTATGCAAGAACGTTGTTTTAATTTTATTTTCTAGTTAACAAAGGAATGTGTATGATATATTATCATTCCAGAATAATTTTTTTGACATATATACCATATATATTCATAAAATTCATCCTTATTACCAACTATATGAAATATAGTTTAATAATGAATCACATCACATCGTGGAAATGGTAAGCCATACATATATTCTAGTGATGTTATCATTCTAGCAAAAAATTTGATGGATAGTAAAAAATTACACATTATATTAAAAATATTAATGAATGATAAATATTATATATAAATATTAAATTCCTCATAATTTTCACACATAAAATATGGTGAGGGAAAATGAATTGTATCACTATGTGGAGATGGTAAGTCATACATACGTACGACTAATAATTACATTTCTTTTTTGATGGGAAAGGGGTTGAATGATGGTTTGTAAATAATCATAATAATATTTAAGAATATTTTTTATTAATATTTTATTATTTTATTACATATATAAAATATTTATAGGAATTATTGATGAGTAGACAAAGTGAAAGATCGATCTAAGAGATTACCTCTTCTTTAGAAAGACCTATTTAGATCACCCCTAATGGAGTCTAGTGATGCCCACTGGGAATTAAAAATAACACTATAATATGTCTCGGGAAGTTTAAAATATAATTTATTAGAGTATTTTTGAGATACAAATCTCAAAGTAATGAAATGGGATGAAGGAGGTTATTCCCATTTATCACTGAAGTGATTGTAACATTTGGAATTTCTAAAAATATTGATTTATAATAATTTATGTATCAATAAAAATACTTTTAAAAGAAAATTTATTCTAATCTAATATTAGATGATGTTTTAATATCATCCACCAATATATTTTTTTATTGTTTTATACCTTATCATTATTATTAACCCTTAGTTAACATAATATAATTTTATCTAATGTAACGAGTTTTTCAATATTACATGATTGTATCTTTTATTAATTTTGAGTCAATTATTCCATAAATGAACAATTTGGAACATTTTAGACCACATTATAATTATATGTTATTGTAAAAAAATTCTTATTTTTTTATAATTTAATAATTTATTATTTTGATAAAATATCAATAGTCTCAATTTTTAAACTATTCTTATCATGGATTTATAAAAATATAGTGATCACAAGTGAACATAAAAATATATATTTTATTTTATCCCTAATAGGTTAAGGTCATCTATAAAATTAGTATATTACAATAATTATTTAAAACTAAATTATATTTCAAATTTTAAATAACATTTATTTTCTATTTCCAATAATAAAATAATTACTACATCAATGTTGTGTAATTTTTTAATATACTTATTTATTTACAAAAAATTAATAATAAAATAACACAATGAATATAAATATTTTATTTTTTAGAATAATATTTATATTCAAATTTATCAATTGCATAACACTATAACAATAATGATATAGTTTTTAAAAAATAAATGTGACATATTTAACTTCATATTAAGTAAAATATTATAAATTTCATCATTTCACCCATGTGGCCCAAAATATCAAAAATAAATTATTTTTAGGAAAATATGATTATTAATCTAATAATGTTCATTGAGATTTGTTCAAACAATACTTTTGTCCCTCTATGGACAAATTAGATATATTAAAAATAATGGAAATTAAATTCCTTGTGTTTATATGACTTATTCATTAAATATGTCATTATTCATGGAATAGTGCCCATTAAATGACTTAATTTATATTCTTAAGTGTTAAGGGTTGAATTTAATTTGTCTAATATTTTTTCATTTTTACGGTGTTACACCCTGACCATAAATGCCCAGAGCCGGTGCATTACATATTACATTGGCATGATTAAAAAGAATTATATCCTAAAAGAATGATCAATTTAGTAATCATGATGAATCTACATACATACATGTAACTCAAATTACATTGGGAAAGGTAACAAGATACAATACATTTCAAAAACTAATAAATTGTATCCATGCAAAAACAATAAATAATCTCCTCTTTATATCCATTTAATGGTAACAAAATGAAATGTGTCAGTTCAAATACAAATTAAGGGTTACAAATAGTATAGTCAAGAATCAACAATAATTGGTTCATAATAAAACAGGCATAGTCAACATGGCATTGTGAATAAATGAAAAACACACGCAATTAACAAATTGATAATGAAACTGCATCCAAATATTTTTTCATTCTAAAAACCTCATGGATGGTAATAACTGAAAATGAATAAATTAACTGCTTATTAGTTGGACATTAGGTTTTTGGAACATGATACCACTAAACTATTGAAACACTTTCTGTCTGTGGGTAGAAATCGTATGATTTATTGAAACAAATGCAATGGGTTTGTCTCAAACTGATTTTCCTCATGAGATCTGTCGATGCATAGAGGGGCTGTAGTAGGCCCCTCGCATCACTCCATGTCCAAATAATTATTTATACATAGATTTAATACAAGTAAAATATTAATTCTAGATATCCGTATAGATTTGAGTACATATATTAATCAATATTTCCATAATTAAAACAACATTCCAAATAAACACCGTATGTAAAAGGGTATAATGCTTAAGAATGTAATCATATATGTGAAACCTGAATTTGGATATATAATATATTTACAGTTTAAAATGAATAAAATAACTCAAATGGTATGTGGATTCACAACATAAGAATGATTAGGTGTGCAATACCATGTAAGTCTCAATGAAATGGAAATTGAGACACAGTCCCTTACCATGTTGTAATCAATTAAGTCGTATGCCCAAAAATTATTAAACACCTAATTAATCATAGAATAAAATTAATATAAAATGAATCATAATAATATATATCAAATGGAAGTAAAAAATACACCACATGAATGAAATAAGTGTTGAACAATAGAATTCTCATAGAATTAAAATTGAGATAAGGCACCCCTTACCTTATGCCCGAAGGTGTTCTAGATTGATCTTAATTACCTGAATAATCAAATTTAGCTTCATTAATTAATAATTCCCGAACCACATCAACATTTAGTTTATTTTTTTTATAACCTTATATGGTTTAATCATTCAATATTTTATGGGTTTAAGTGGTTTAATTTTATTGTTTTGGAAGCATTTTATTCCTTGGTTTTCATGACCAGTTTACTTGTATTAATGTATGGATATTTGATTGAAATGTGGTTAAACATACATAATTGTTAATATATATTATTACTGACATTATATAAAATATTATAATTATTTTTGGTTATATACATTCAGGATGACTCATTTGTTAAATGTAAATGATAAACTCCTAGATTAACATGACAGTTTTTTTCATAATGAACTGGTTTGGAACTATCAGTTTTTATTATTAGTGTGTAAGGATTCGAAAAACATTCATAAGGTAAAATAAATATTTTATTATCTATTTAAAACAATAAAAAAATTTAATGATGAGTCTTGAATATAGTAATAGAAATTTAAAACTCGTCATCCTTGAATGTGATAAATTAACACATCTTAGATAATGTTTTCATTTTTATTATTATATGATAGGGAAAATATAGATGATGCTGAAATATCACATTATAATAATGAAATTAAATTCCATTACTATAATTATCATATCCAGTGGATGTGTGGAGGTTTGGAGAGATAAACAAAAGAGTAGGACTTGTAAAATAATTTGAGTGAAAAAGGAAGAGAGGTTCACCTCTTGAATACTCTTTGAAAATATCCTTAAGGTCATTGTTTTTGGACTTATTGTGAGACCATAAGGTCTTATTAGTGGGGGAGAAAGATAAGGATATATTTTAGTATAATTTATTAAACTATTTAAGCTTTAGTGGTTTGGGAAGAAGTGGGGTTGAGGGGTAGTTTATATAGTGAAGGGATGAGGGTTTTCTTAATATTTTAATCATTAATTTTTTTCGTCACAAGGAAAGAAATAGTGAGAATCTCATGACCTAGAATAGTAATAAGAGAATGTAAGTTAGATGTTTTGGTATTAAATCACTCGTGATTATATTAATAGTTAATTAAAATTATAATTTACTCATATGATAAATTAATGTATTTTACTATTCATGCAAAATTCTAGTATTTCAGAAAAATATAAAAAATTCACCCTAACCATTGTTCTATGTGTAGAATCAAAAAATGAACTCAATTTTTGAAAAATAATTGTCTATATATGCGAAATATAATTTTTAATTAAAATAATTATTTAATAGAAAAATACCAACACCTAAAATATTCATCTTCATTTTTAAGGTGCCTAAATTTATTTATACATTCATGGGTACAGTTACCATTCATAAAGGTCATATTACTATTAATAATAGTATGTTACTATTCAAATGGTTATATTAAAATTAATATGGTTAAGAAACTATTCAGTAAAAATAATTTTGATTCTATCATACGCCACATATCACCCTGACTGCAACTGTGAATGTCAGTTTTTTGAAATTCAAATTACAGTTGTGGATAACTTAAATTTAATGGAAAGGTTATGACTATCTCTTAAACAACCATTTTTTGTTTCAAATAAAACCTATTCATTAGGAAATATAGGCTATCTAATGAATACAATTTATTTAAGATAAACTTACCATAAAATGTTTGGTGGGTTATCTGATTCCCTCCTTCATAAATTTCTTCCCTGAAATTTTTCATTTATATTTCTCCCTAAAAATATATGGGTGATTCTTCTTCATAACCTCTTCTAGTCCCCATGTAGTTTCCTCTATTTTATGGTTTTTACAAATGTGATTTACTAGTAGAGTTTTCTAATTTCTCAATACCTTCTCTCTTCTTTCAATAATCTCAATAGGCTCTTCACTGTATGAAAAATCAGGTTCTAGCTATATTTATTCAAAGGTGAGTAAATGTGTTGGGTCTATCTTATACCTCTTTCGTAATGGCAGGTTAAACACATTATGATCTTTGGAGAGACTTGGTGGTATTTATAAATGGTGTGCTACACCTCCAATTCTTTCCAAAATTTTGAATAGTCCGATGTACCAAGGGCTCAGATTCCTTTTCATTCTGATCCTTAAGGCACCCTTCCATAGAGAGACTTATAGAATGACATGATAACCATATTTAAATTCCAAATCCTTTTTTTGGTTTTCAACATAACTCTTTTTCTTAATTTGGGATACCTCAATATGAGACTTAATTTTTTTTCCTTTGTAGTTGTCTCTTCTATCAGTTCTATGCCTATATGTTTCCTCTATCCAACTTTATCCCAAAATTTTGGAGATTGAAACCCCTTACCATATTTTGTTTTATATGGAACCATTTCAAATCTATAATGGAAACTATTATTATAGGAAAATTACACCAAAGTAATGTATTGATCCAATATAATAAGAAAGTTGAGTGAGCAAGATCTCAACATGTCTTCTTGTGTTTGAATAGTCATTTTAGACTGTCCGTCGGTTTGGGGGTGATAAGTAGTACTCATATGAAGATTAGTATCAAATGAATTTTGGAGAATTTTATAGAACATTTATGTAAATAGGAGATCTTGATTGGACACATTTGATATAGGTGCACCATGATGTCTTACAACATCATTAATATAATGCCTTTCCAGTTTCTGAAGTGGTAAATCTGATCTTATACCAAGTAAATGTATTGTTTTCATTAGATGATCCACAATTTCCCATATTGCATCATTCCTTCTTATTGTCCTCGGCTGTCCTATAACAAAATCCATAGTAATTTCATCCAACATACATATAGGAATTGGTAGAGGTTCCATGAATCCTCTAAGTTATTGTCTCTCTACATTCACATGTCGACAAACTGCACACATTAATACATAGTCCATAATATCTATCATCATATAATCCCACAAAAAATGCTTCTTCAGATCTCTATACATTGTAATGCTAACTGGGTGTATAGAGAAATTTGAGCTAAGAGAATCGTCAAATAGTTCTATTTTTAGCTCAGGTACTGATGGAATGCATAACTTATTCCCAAATTTTAGAACTCCATCCACATACACAAATCTCATCAATCTTCCATCCTTAATAACATTAATTTTCTTTTTTAGATTCTCATCATTAGATTGAGATCTTTTTATCTTCTCTTGTAAAGATGGTTTATTAATCCTTTTAAATTGGAAATATTTTTCCCCATCCATAACAATTCCCATATCCATATTTATTATGTCCATAAATATAGGATCTCTATCGATCCTTATTTGGGACAAGAGTACATGATCATTAATGATAAATGAATTTGGCACCTTATTTTCCATTCCTAGGTGGTAGAGTATTGAACAATCATAATATTTGAGTAACATGAGCCATCTAATTTACCTCATGTTGAATTATTTCTTTGTAAAAATTGTTTTTCAAATCTTGTGATCTGTATATATCTAACATCTATTGTTATAGAGATAATGTATCGATATTTTAAAATTAAAGATTACGACAGCTAACCCAAGATCCTGATTTGGGTAATTTTTCTGATGATTCTTCAACTACCTTGATGCATAAGCAATAACATTATACTTTTTCGTAAGGAAAACACTCAATCCATTCTTTTATGCATCATTTTATATCATAAATCCATCATTTTTATATTCAAGAGTAAAAATTGGAGCATTGACAAATATTCAATTCAATTATTCAAAGCATTATGTAAATTATTCTGTCTATACAAACATAACCCCTATACATTTGAGCTTGGTTATCATGTTATCTAGTTGGAAAAAATTAAAAATTAAATTCTAATAGTATCCTACTAAGACAATAAAACTACATACCTTGGCTATGTTCATTGTTGTGGGCCATTATTGGGTTTCTTTTTCCTTCATAGGATATACTAGGATTCCATCCTTAGAGATAATATGGAAAATAAAAGAAATCGATTGATGCCAAAATTCACACTTTCTAAACATCTCATGTAATTAATTTCCTCTAAGAGTTTTTAGAATAATCTACAATTGATTATCATGGAATTCATAGCATTTGGAGTATACCAGGATCTCATCGATAAATTCCGCAAAAAATTCAACATGATATTCCATGAAAACATTAATCATTACATCCATGAAAATAGAAAACGTGTTACTCAGTCCAAAAGGCTATAATATAAACTTTTAATTCCAATAACTGGATTAAAATGTTGTCTTTTGGAATATGATCCTTCCGCTCACATAGCTGATGATATCCAAATCTATGTTCATTCATCAAAAAATATTGGTCTCCATGACCATGGTCAGATAAATCATCAATGCGTGGTAGAGGAAACTTGTTCATTATTATAATAGCCTTAATTTACCTATAATCAATGCATTGTATCATGGAACCATAATTCTTCTGGTCAAAGAGGATAGGGGCTCCCCATGGAGAAACACTGGGTTGAATAAAAACATTGACACTCAGTTCCTCTAGTTGTTTCATTAGCTCCACTAATTCCATTGCGACCATTCTATATGTATTCTTGGATGTAGTTCTTGCACCAATAATTATATTAATAGTGAACTCATCTCCCCACTATAGAGGATGTCAATGTTATTCTTCTGTAAGTACATCCATATATTCTGGAACAATAGGTACATTTTCAATTTGATGATTTCATTCCTCACCCATATATATTGGGTTTTATTCATCCCCAAGGATTGAATTCAGTAGAGCTATTGTAGGTGGATATAGATAAGAATCTTCTGGCATGGTTTCTTCTATATAGATAAGGGATTCTTCACCAATCTCAATAAATGTAACTTCCCTCTTCTTTCAATATATTGGAGATCATAATTTAATATCCATTTTATATCATGAATTATATCAAAGACAGTCATTTTTATGATGATATAATTATAAAATAATTCTCATTTATGTGTCATGAGGGGGACTGATTGAAACATATTTGTTGTAATTATACAACCTGTATGAGTTTTGACTATCAACACCTTTATTATATCAATTTAGACATCTCTAATTTTCACGTAAATTTAAGAAGATATAAATGAATGCGATGATCTAGATTCAAATAATCAATTGGCTATGTTTGATGAAACAAATAAAGTACCTAACACCACATCATTAGGAACATCGACCTCTGTGGTTAAAATCACATAAGATTTCCCTTGCTCTCGTGGCCTTTTCGGAGTCAATTTTTCATGGCGCTTGGGACACTCATTTTCATAGTGTCCCATCTCTCTATAATTGTATAATTGAATATCATTGAATTTTCTCTTCCCCTTGCATTTATTAAATTCTTGACCCTTTTCTCCACACTTATAGAAAACTCCCATTACTTTCAAGAATTCACCGTGATTATTTTTTACATATTTCTCATATAATGGAAATTTATTCATTCCATTATTCTTCTTTTGTGCTTCTTATTTCCAATGGTTATTAGAATACCACTTCTTATCTTGGACTACTATTAACACATTTGTTCTAGAAAATTATTTCTTTGTTTTTATGGAACTTAATATGATATCATTATATGATTAAAATGATTGAGAATCTAGTTTCCTTCAAAGACATTGCATAAGAAATTGATTGAAATGATCAATCTTGTCTCCTGAGTAACGTACAAGATCTATGGCATACCTATATAGTCTTGTAAAGGTATCCTCATACACTGCAACACTTCCTTGTTCCCTTTGTTTTAAGAAAAGTAATTTCCTCTTCATTTTGGTTAAATTCTCAGAAGGGATATATTCTCCAAAGAATGTTTCCTTAAAATTACTCCATTCCATATCTTTTACTTCTTCTTCTATCGTGTTATTCTCGATCAATGACAACATTTATCTGTGTAACCATTGATACAATATACTACAAGCACTAAATTTTCAATTTCATTGCATATTATTTAAATTAATATCATTTCAAGGGACTTGATCCACTACTTAGCCATTAGTGGATTTGTAGTCCCACAAAAATATGGTGGCTTTGGTCACATGAAACGATCCAACACAGGTGTAGCATAGTAATTCATTAGAAATTAGTATGTTATCCCCATATGGTCATGATATGATCCACTCCAACATTGAATGTCTTCACTTCCTCATTAGGTAAATCCAATAAATTCCCATGAGTATTGATTCCCATTCATCTATTAGGCATAATTTCTAAATAATGCAATTAATTTGATTGGGTTATGAATCATAATTTATAATCTCAACTACAATAGTACATTGCATAAATTAATCTTCTATGCATTATTAATCTCATAAATATGGTTTCTCTAAGGAAAAAATATACATTCAAATACTTCATAATGGATTTTAAGGAATATGTGAATTATCCTAAGTATATCCCCTAGGAGTATCAAACAAAGATTATAGTAAGGCTTGTTATCGTGCACCAAGATACCTCTGGTCAATCCTAAAACTCCTTGTCAGTGTTTTCACTTCTAGGTACATCTGTGTTAGAGCCACCTCTTCTTGTTTGTATCTAGATTTATATTTATTTCCTATAAATATACACATGATCTATTCCATAGAAAAATTATTGGATTTTTTTATGTTTATCCACAAATACTACCTCAAGGAATTGTTCTCTAATCTATGTACCCTATCTAGTTTCCATGTTTGCTAATAAACTTCCTCTAATACCTACTATAACACCCCGACCCCAGAAACCAAGATCCAATGCATTAATTATTAGATTATCATGATTATAAAGAATTAAATCCCAATGGAATGATCAGTTATTAGTTTTAATGAAACTAGATACATAAAAGTAACTCAAATTACATTAGGAAAGGTAAAAATATGCAATACATAACAAAAACTAATAAATTGCATCAATGAGAACTCAAAAAACGATCTCTTATTCATATCCTATTGAAGGTAAAAAATTAATGGGGTGAGATAAAATGCTCAGTAAGGGTTACAAATATAGGAATCATGAATCAAAAATAATTTAATCATAATCATATAGGCATAGTCATCATGGCATGGTGAATAAATGAAAATCACACACCATTAAAAAAACTGGGAATGAAATTACATCCAAAGATTTTGTCATAGTGAAAACATCATGGATTGTAACAAATAAAAATGAATAAAGAAAATTATTATTAATTGGAACTCATGTATCTAGAACATGATACAAGTATACTATCGAAATGGTTTATGTTTGTTGGTTGAAATCTGTCTGATTTCATGAAACAATCTCGAAGTGTTTGTCAGCAACTGATTTTTATCATGAGACTTGTCGATGCATCAAGGGGATATAGCAGGTCCCAACCATTGCTTCATTTCCAAAACATTATTTATAAATATATTTAATAAAAGTACAATATTTCTTCTCAATATCTGTATAGAGTAGAGGACAGAGATTCATCATTATTTCCACAATTAAAACTATATTTCAAATAAACATCGTATGTGAAAGGGTATACGTCTTAATAAAATAATCATATCTATGAAACAATAATATGTTTATATAATATATTTAAAATTAAAAATTAAAAATAATCTTAAATGGGTAGTGGATGAACCACATAAGAATGATTATGTGAACAATACCATGTATGTCTTAATGAAATGGAAATTGAGATAAAGTCCCTTACCATGTTGTAATCAATTGAGTCATATAAAAAAAATTAATAATTATAAAATTAATTACAGAATACGATGTATATAAATAGAATAATGATAATATATATAACATTACAGTACAAAATACTCCATTTGAAGTAAATTAGGATGGAACAATGGAATTCTCATGCAATTAAATGTGAGATAAGGAACCCCTTACTTATGCCAGAAGGAGTTCTCAGTGCTTCTTATCGGCATTAATAATAAAATTTATCATCATTAATTAATAATTATATAAACTCATTAACATGATATTTATTTATTATAACATTATTAGTTTTATTCATTCCCTTTTTGATGTGTTTAAGAGGTTCAATTTTATTTTTTTCAAAGCATTTTCTTCCTTGGTTTTCTTGATAAGTTTACTTGTATTCCTGAATGGAAGTTCATTTGAATCATGGTGAAAATTCCATAATTTATAATATATATTACTAGTGACACTATAAACTATCCAATAATTATTTTGGGATATATACCTAGAGAATGACTCATTAGTTAAATGATAATCATAAATTCTTGGATTAACTTGGTGGTTTTGTGTATAATGAACTTGTTTTGTATTATTATTTTTTATTATGAGTGTGTAAGGATGATAGAAAATTATATAATGTAAAATAAAAATATTAGTATTTTAAGAAAAATGTTTAATGACACATATGGAATATAGTAATATAAATTAAAAACTCATCATCCTTGAATGTGATAAATTAACACATCTCGGAAGATGTTTTCATTTTTAGTATAAGAGGTACGGGGAAAGAGAGATGATGATGAAATATAACATTAGCAATATAAAATTATATTAAATCTAATTTAATATAATTATCATATCATTTGGATGTGGGGAGGATAGTAAAGAGACACAAAAAAATGGAACATGTAAATAAAGTTGAAACAAAAATGAAGAGAGCTTCACCTCTTGATTACTCCACGTTCAGAATCACCTTGGGGCCTTTATTTATGGAATTTTGGGGAGACCATAATGTTTTGGACGTGGGGGGGATCATAAAGAGATATTAGAGAGAACCATAGGCATGTATTGGAGCATGAGTGATGTGGGAGGAAGAGGCGGTGAGTGGTAGTTTATATAGTGGAGGAGAGGATGGTTTTCTTAATATTATAACCATTAAACTATTATTTCTTCCCAAGACAAGCAATAACGAGTATTCCATGACCTATAATAGTAATAACCTAATGTGATTTAGTCATTTTTGTGATTAAATCACTCATGATCCTAGGAATATGGAATTTAATGTATAATGTTTTTATATGGTAAATTAATGTATTTTACTATTCACAAAAAATTCATGTATTTCAAGAAAATCCAAAAATTGACCCTAACAATTGATCGTAGTGTAGAATCAAAAAATGTACTATATTTTTTAAAAATTATTTTTCTAAATATGAGAAATTTAATATTTAATTGAAATCATAATTTAATCAAAAAATACCAAAACATAAAATATTATTCTTGATTTTTATGGTGCTTAAATTTATTTATACATTCATGGGAATGGTTACCATTCATAAGGGTCATGTTAATATTTATAAAGGTAAGTTAATATTTAATAAAATTTATGTTAATTAAATTATACTCAAAATATCACCCTAATCGCAATCGTGTATGTCGGTTTTTTGAAATTCAAAACACAGTATTGGCAAATATATGTTTAATGACTAGGTTTTGACTATCTCAAAAATAACCAAGTACATTTTTCAAAAAAAAATCAGTGCTTTATGAAATATAGGCTATCTAATAAAAAGGATTTATTTAGGAGAGACATACCCTAAAATATTTTGGCTGTTATATAAGCTAATTTTATTGTCATTATAATTTTATTGTCTTTATAATTTTATTTTTAACCTTAATTACTAAATTTACCCTTTACTATAGTAACCAAATATTACCAAGGATACAATTCATATTTGAAAAATATAAAAGGTTAATATTCCCTAAATTTATATATTTTTAATCATAACTGGTAATCAATTTTTAAAAATTAAATACAAAGTAGTTGCTGAATTTGGATTAAAATAAAACCAGTAGAATTCCATGAAAAGAAATTTTTCAGAAAAATTCCCTATTAAAATATAAATTATTTTTATAATTAATCCATGTTTAAAACAGTTTTTTTAAAATAATAATTAGATTATTTTAAAGAAAAATGAATAATTTAAAATTAAAAATAATCCAAAACATAATTTTACCTTGTAATATCTTCCAAAAAATATACAGTTCTCAATAAAAAATTATATTTTCAGTATTTTTCAAAACATGAAACTTCCCATGAAAATAACAAAAGATAACCCAAAATAAATATTAAAAAACCAATTCAGAATAAGAAATTTATTATTTCAAATGCAATCTATAAATGTTTCGAAAACTATATTCTTTACAAGTGTGTCATCAAAAGGGGAAAAACCCTTTTTTGAAAAATAATTCTTTTCTCCGTAAAATTTGATTTGATATTATATAATGTATAGAAAACACATAAGATGAATGTTGAAAATTATATTTAATATTAATTATATATATTTTATTAATGTAGCCAAAGAATAGTTATTTGGAAAAATGTTTGACATTCAATTATAATTAATTGTTGAAAATTATATATTTATATTTGTAAACAGTAATTCCATTAATCATGTTCTTATTATTCATTATAATAACTATGTTATAATTTTACGGTTTATATAATTACCATAATAGAAAGATGTTTTGTACAAATTCAGTGTTGCGGGTTATGTAAGCAAAGATGGTGTTATGTATATTGCATGCTTAGCATGGTGTACTATTATATGTAATATATTAATACTATAGTTTATATTTACTATATGATATCTCATATATTTAGTGGCTTGTCCTAGTGTGGTTTATGCGAGCACACTATATGTATATATGGGATATATTTTATATACTCCTTTTCTATCCAGTAAAAATACATAGAACAATTAGATCGGCCCATTGAAAGTTATTAGTATAATATATATATATATATATATATGTGAAAATTATGATGAATAAGTGACTATATCAACCATCAGATTAAAATAATGATAAAATCGAAAATTAAAAGTGACAATAAATGAATAAATCAATCAATACTTGATAAATAATTAAAAATTAGTTTACTACCTGACTCGAATACCACTAGAAGGGTTAAGGAAATGAAGAAGTGCCTATTGGGTCTTTTCCATCTCATCATGTTTTCATAATTGACAAATAATTCAAGACATACATGATGAAGAATGGAATGAATAATGGAATTAAATTGATTATTAGTTAATGTTTACAGCAGAACTAGGAATATATGATAACCACATATAATATATAATTAATTTTATTTGATTAAGAATTACCTCACATAAAAATTCATTCGTTATTGATGAATTGTATAAAAACATCGTTGTCCACCATCATTATAGTGAGAGGTTTAAAGGGTAGAATCCCAATAGCGGTGATCCACGTATTCAATATTAACCTCTGAACATCTCTATAGAAATTTTTGGGTGTAGGTATGGAAGATTCTAATTCTATAATTGTTTAATATTGATCACAATAGAATTATTCATGGTGTGAAGGGAATTTTCTGATTCTTTATATACTTGAGAGGGTAGGTGAGGAGGATTGATATCCATTGTTGGGAGAATTAATGGATATAATATCACTATAATTGTGTTTTTTAGGATGAATATTAGGATTAAAATGACATAATTAGGTTTATAGAGGGCCAGGGTGAGATAAATGATAACATCATATAAACCCTTATTATATTGAAAATCTCCAACGAACCCTATTTTTAAATAATAATAATATAATTATTTACATTAATTTTCCTCAACTCTATAGTAATTAAATATTTTTTTTCATGAATTAATTTCATCAAATAATATATAATATATCATTTCTCACCAGACTAATAAACTAAATATACATATCCCTTTAATATTTTTCAAACCTATACTAAATATTATTTATTTTAATAAATGAATTTGGCTACATTATTCACCAATAAATAAATAAATATAGTGAATAAAGTGATTACAATATTATTAAATATTCACATAACTGAATATATTAATATTTGTTACTTTGTAGATAATGTAGAACAAATAAATATAATAAATTCTCTTAATTAATTATTACCTATTAATAAATATTTTTTTCATATTCCACCCACATAATTTTATCTCGAATAATTGGTTACTGAGTATATTTGAATAACAGAACATTTAATAGTAATAAATAAAAAATAAAAATAATATACTTTGAAAATATTAAATTGAAATAGAATTTAACTAATGTTCAGAATAAAAATATTGTGAAACCTTCAGGGATACATTCACATTAAAATTATTAACATATTTCTAAAGTACAAGGATATCATCTAACAACATGCCAAGCACTCTTTGTGAATGAATCCATTTTCATAATGACATTAAACCTCATATGAATGTACACTAAGTAATATAATTTCTTTATCATGATATCTCAAATAAAGCATATTTCACACTATTGTAATCAAACCATGTGTTTGAGGTTTATTGATTTGAAATTATAGAAATGAACACGTAGAAATATTTTAATGGAAATATAATTAATTAGGAAGTTTCATTTTCAATAAAGGACCGGAGATATTAAATTATGTTAAAGAGACTAAGGGATAAATTAATTCCCACAATATTCATTACTGTGGTATCAATTGTGGGGCACCCAATATATCCAACATCTCAGAAATTATATGAAATTATGGTTTTCAAGTAACAACCTAAAAACATAATATTTTATTATCTTTAAATAGATCAATGTGTTTTATTTTTTTCTCCACTTGCAATAGAAATCATTAAAGAAGTCATGATGTATTTAGATAAAATATAAATTTTTAAGTTTGACTCTTAAAACTGATCCATTGAATTGGTGAGAACAAACATGAGTAAAAATTTATTTATATATAGGCATAAAGAAAATAAATTCTACTTCTAAATTAAATGAAATTCAATTTGTATAATTAAAATGCCTAATAAGATCATTTATTGTTTAGAAAATTATTTTATTAATAATTGTATTTTTGAACAATATGAATTTATATTTCTGGTAACAAATGACTAATTAGGATACATTATGCTTGATATTAATAATTTGTTAATACAAAGTCAGCTCGTAATTGATATCAAATAATAAAAATAAATGTTAATATCTGAAAATGTCATTTTCCTTTGAAAACTTCTTTTCAACAAATTTTATGATTTTATTCAAAAATTTAATTTATAAATATCAAAATATATGTTTTGAAAATGTAAATAATTTCTGGATTTAGAATAATGATATTTACTTTTCATGGAATTTTTTGTTTTTTCTGAAAATATTTATTGTTATCCGAAAAAGACTGTTTTGATAAAATTATAAGTTTTTATGGTTATATAAGAATTTATAAAATACAAATAATTTTTTTCAATAATAATATAAATAATTATTAAATAAATTTATTGATTTTAATATATTAATTTAGCATATAAATCATATTTCCAACATTTTTAAAACTAAATTAAAATTATTGTTTAATAAGAAATACGGTTTGGTCATTTAATTGAATAATGTATTTTGAAGGATATATTAGAATTTCTATTTACATGGAATACTAATATTTGTTATATTATTTAAAATATAACAAATATTTCATGGTAATTGATAATCGTAATATGTATTGCTTACCGATAAATTATACTCTTAAAAGACACACTTTTTTCTAAAAATAGTTTTTATGCGTTTTTTGAACTAATCTTAAAATTATCTTTAAAAACCCATATAAATTTAATTATATAAAATGAATTAAATATATAAAAATAAAAATTTTCAAATTATTTAATGAGTTCAAGGTTAATTTTTACATTAAAATTAATTACTATGCATAAAAATTAATTACCAAAGTAAAAGTAAATTATGTTGAATATTAAATGAAAAAACCGAAAAAACCACTATTTTTCACACAAATGAGTTTTTGGGGTTATTTTTGACAAAAAATTATGTTATTCACCTTTTTTCACCTTTTTGGATCCAATTACATTAGAATGGTGAAATCACATTATTGAAAATGTTAAAGATGCTTCCATAAGTAACATTCTCTTTAATTATAAAAAGGTTACATGTTATCAACATAAATACTCACCATAACCTCATATTTATTCCTTAAAATATTCCAAATTTGTCTTCATATAACCCTCTACAACATAAAAATTCAACTTGTCACTATTATTTTCCATAATTCTTTCATTCAAAAGGACGATTCCTATCAAACATTTGAGTCCCCGATACGAGTACCCACTTTTTCTTAGTGTTTCATTCGTAATATTTACTTTAATAATCATCTATAACTATATAAATATAATCAAATAATTACCATTAGTATACAAAAATTTCACTATATTTATTAAAAATCAATTACTCATTCCATTCCATCCACTAAGAAATACCACAACATCCATCATGTGAATATTCAGACTACCACCTTTACAAGGTGATGTGGTTTGATATTAATTACTACCTCTCAAGGACAGTATCAATAATAGATTTAAAAAATAAATTTATATTTTAGGTCAAAAATACAATTCTTACTATATAATTTTTCATATTTCCTCATTTCTTCTATTCACTAAGAAATGCAATCGTTAACAGTATGTATGTGCGGGCTACTGCCTCCATGAATAATGAATTTCATTTATCATCACCAAATATAATTTAGAATTCATATAATGGATTTAATGAAGAAATATTATTTTTATTACATTTCTATTCCTCTATATGTGGGAAATTAATAATAACAATATACATTCCCATAATCATTAAATCATTATAACATGATTTCATATTGGTCAACATAACCGCCTATATAAATGATGTTATAAAAATTTTATCATAAATGATTATGGGATTTAATATAATGATAATAATATGTAATAATTATATATTTAATATTTTGTAATAATTTTATAAATATTTTTTTAATAATTAAAATATTTATTAATATTTCACCACTCTATCGTAAGGAACGTCAAAAACATGTTCATCAGGATTTAAATTTTGACAATCCATATTCATGTCTTATACATCAAGAAATTAGTATTATGTAATAATTTTAGAAAATTATTATTATATATGTAATGATTTTGGATTGATTAACATGTAAAAACATTGGGAGAGTCGATCTTTCCATAACGAAGTTATATGAAAAATGCACCAGAAATTTTTAACACCCGATAATGAAAATAAATGATACTAGATTAATATATTTTTAATTTTATATTATAAAATAATGATAAAATGTTAGTATGTTTTTATTAATGTGGTTATATAAGTGATTAAGATAATTGTGTTTATTATATAGGAGTTTAGATCATGGTTGAGTAAGCAGTAATACACTGTAATGCTTTGCAGTTTCGTGTTCCTCTCATGGAGACACATTTGGTATTATGTACCTAATTTAATTTATGATGTTCATATAATTCCTTTTTTAGAAATAATATCAGTAATAATACTTTAATCAATATATTTCAAGTTCAATCACATTCCCTCTATTTCAAGTGGTTTGATTAAAATGTTACTCATGTTGCAAGACTTTTCATGGTCCCAATATTGATTCATTAATACATATTATAAGTTATACATCATGTTTCCACTATATAGAGTAATACTAATTTATTTTCCCATGAATGTTTTATAATTTATTTACATATAAATCATTCTATAAACTATTTTAAATCAATTTATTTTTCTCAAATATATTTTTGACTCAAGTGGTACACCGGTCATAATAGTTTTTGTTAACATTTTTTTCGTTCCATAGAATAATTTTATTCCCTTAACATTATTTCATTTATGTTATATATAATAAACCATTTTATTTCAGTATGTGTTATTAAATCATTTTTTAAATTTATTCCACCAAAACGCCTTTTCAATTTTTTCATGATTTATGATGAATGTTTCTCATAAGTTATATTGATATATCAAATCTCCTTTGTTTGAGTTATAATGTTAGATCTTGAACCTTTCATTTACATTATTGGGTTATCCGACCACCATAATTTATTATGTGATATTTTATAACTCTTTTTTGGGAGATAAATGTTTCTTATAATTGAATGTTTTGTTAATCATCTTACAATGTGAGTTTTAAACAATGGTATTTTGAACAGATTTTCTTTCATTTTCTTACGTTTTGTTTTCCTATCCTAATTTATGTATTATAATAATTATGTATCTTTAATGAAATATTATTGAATATTATTTAAAAATAATATTTTTTTTCAAAGAAAAAATCAATTCACCATTTTAAAAAAAATGGTAGAGACACATAACATCATATTTTAAGAAAATATTAAAATTGATTTCCAAAAGATATTTTAATTTTTAATTTCCATAAGGATTATCATTTTACAATGGATTTAACCAATTATGGTATATTTTTTCCTATTAAAACTCTAATATAAATTTATATACATATGAGTAATGAACCAATTCCACCAAAAAATAAAATTCTTAATCCATTCTTGGATGGTATCATTAAAAAAATATCTTACAAGGATTTTTTTAGTCTATGTCAACATCATTATTTTTTGTATTTATTACTATATTGTTATATATTTTTTAACCATCCAAATTCTTCCCATTTATTGGTTATGATCTTGAAATCCCTCTTAATTACATGGGGAAAATCATTGGAATTTTTTTTCCTTCCAATACGAATGATTATGGGCACACTGATTTTGTATTGTTTAACCATCCACCTTCTTCCTCTCGGGGTGTTATGATTATGATTTCCCTTTTTCTGAATGGGGAAATATATTGAAATTTTATATGTCATTATTCCAATATGTATTATTGTCTAAAATTTTATTATTTATTGTTAACCAAATTCCACATTCATCTTGATGGGTGATGATCGTGTGGACCCTTTTCCTGACATGGGGAAATATGTTATAAATTTTTATGATTATGAATACTAATATTGGTTGATTTTGTGTCGAAATTCTAAATTATTTATTTTATGGATAGTTATGTTTTTATTCAGCCGTTGGTTCCTTAGATAATGACATAAAATATATTGATGACTCTTATAATGAATGCATAGGAATAAAAAAGTGAGGGATAGGGTCTATAAAAATATATCCCCTTGATTCAGTGATATGTATCATGAGAAAAAAAGAGCTTGGGTTTTCATGTATACCTCTCCCCATATCAATAGTGTCATGGTGAAAGTCATTGGTATTTTTTTAGATTTCATGAATTATTAATTTTATCAGTTTTAGATTAGTATTATTAATATACATGTCTTTATTAATTGTTATAGATATATCACACACTCAATTACATTATATAATGGAATTATTCAAATTATTTTTCACTACCATATTTTGTGTATGTTTTGACAACTTTAGTTACATGTTTCCCTTAATAAGCATTATATTTATCCACTTTATTAGGTTTAAATTACCCTATCTACGAATAAATGTAGTTCAGATGACATGTTCAGAAGGATAATGTGATTCAAATAATTTAATAGAGATTTTAAAGAATTATTATGGATTATTTAGTTTCTTATATAATAAATAATAATAATTTCTATTTGAAATACAAAAGATGGGGCTCGATAGAAATTATTTTTCATTGTCTCTATAAATCTATAAATGTGAAATGATCATTGGGATGTAATATGTGAAATAATAATTATTATGTTTTTAATTAAAGAAAATTGTATCTAGGATTTTAACATGGTATCATATAATGTTGCGATGAATGTGTTCATGAAACCAAATCTAGGTGCATGGGGTTGGGGATCACAATTTGTTTTATAATAATGGTATAGAAAATTTCAGATATTCAGATTTTTTTTGAGGATAATTTACGGGTTGATAAGTTAAGGATGATCTTAATAAATCACCCTTTGGAATAGTATATGATTTAATGCTATGTAAATATTTCACATTTTATTTTAGGATTATGATGATATATATTTAGGTAAAATACAAGGAATAATTTGATATATTGGGGAAAATTTTGATGTTTTGGTAAACTAGAGATGTTTTGATTTTTCTTAGAAATAAATCTGTATCTCAATATTAAAATATGGATTTAGTTGTGGAATATACACACCTAGGTATAATCACCACTCTAAAAGGGTTTTTTGAGAATTGAATCAATCATCACTCACATAGCCAAATGATCACATGGGATATTGATAAGATAATCACAATATATTCAAAAATATTATTAATGATTTAACAATGAGGATAACAAATTTTTTTAAAAACGAAATAGGTTAATGGCCATGGATAACCATGAATTGGACAAATTGCGTCATTGGTTAATCCAAAAGTAGCATATGTTAAAATAAAAGGTGTCATAAGGGAATTAATCTTAAAAATAAAGGTTAAATATTCATATTTTGTATATTATATAACTATTTTGGTTTTAGTATTTGGTTCATACATGATCATGAAGAATAATATGAGAAAGGTATTTTTTTTAAAAACATTTTCTTATAAAAAAATAAGGATGATAAATAAATGGTTGATAAATTCAATACATTCCTATCATGATGAAAATATGACTTTCCTAGTCATACATATGGTAGTGAGGTTAATATCATGATATACATTATTTCTTCTTATTCTTAGTTGTAGTAATTAGTGAAGTAATATTAATCGATGAAATTTCAGTACATTAAGGGTTATGTGAATCTTCTAAAGATAGTTCTTTTGTAGTTTTACATTGATGGATTGAAGTAATATATTTGATAGTACACATAACCATATAAAATTATCTTATGGAAATGTTATAATTTTGGTGATAACGATTTAGGAACACATGCTTGAGGGATTGATATTTTTTAGTTTTAGTATATGTTTTATGTCGAGATAATAAATTGTTTTGTGATTTTAAAAAACTAATTTATTTTGTCTTAGTATCCTTTGTATTGATGATAATTCATGATATTTTTGGTAATATATATCTAATTTATTGTAATACAATATATATTTAACAGTTTGTGACATTATAAACTAGTGGGTAATGAAATTTTAGGACTAAGGATAAAATTAATTTATAGGAGGAATATATAACATCACTATGGATTACTTGGAGATTAAAAAGGATTTAAGAATGGTATGTTATGTAGAATATATTATTAGGGTTTATATATACATAGATATATTTTGGTATATATTAATCTTTTTTTATAAAAATAAGTGTCTTCGTATAGCCTAAGAGAGTATGGTAGATGACATATTAGAGGTTATACCCCGAATAATGAATATGTCCCGAGTTGCCTCTCCGACGTTCTTAAATGAGGAATAACATAAATTATGAGGGCACATTTTATTTAAGGGTGAATATAACACCATGAAATATTATCATATGGTTGCCTATAAATATGTCAATGTGTTCATTTGCTTTCTCCACAAACAATACAGAACATAAATGAAAATGTGATATATTTAGATAAAATACAAAACATTCAGTATTCCTATCAAAACAATGATGTTTTGTTAGAGGGAACAAATAGGGATAACTAATTTATGAAATATATGTATAAATAAAATAATGTATTCATTTTATATAAATTAAATTATTTACATTACTCGAAATGATTAATAAGATCATTTCATGTATAGAAAAAGTTTGTATTTGAATAGTTAACTTCTATGTGATATGAATTTCTATTTAAAGAATCACATTTTTAATGATGATAAATTAGGGTTTATATGAAAAAAATATATACACAAAATTAGATGGTAAATTTTATTAAATAAGAATAATACTGTTAATATTTGAAAAATCCATTTTCCAAAACAAGGGTTTTTCATTATAATTAATGATTTTATTAAAAATATTAATTTACATATTTTATAACCATAATAATAATAAAATGATAATAAAATGTTAATTTATATTAACAATGTTATATTGAGATAATATTTTGGGTTTTTTCTACAAGGATTGTATTTTAGTCAAAAAATATAGTTTTTGTGAAAATTATAATTTTTTAGATTATGTAAGTGTATCCTATCAGTTCAAAAAGAAAACAATTAGTAAAATAGAACATAAATAATTAAATTATTTAATTTACAATATTTTTTAAACTTATAAATCTAATTAAAATATTTATACATCTAAAATAAAGTGTTTATTTAATAGAAAATGTTTTCAAATTTTTTCATTCAATAAAATGTTTTCATAGTGAGATTCGGTACTAGATTTCAATGAAATCCTCTTTAATTTTATTTGATTTAAAATAAACCATATATTTAATCTTAATTGATAATTTTAAAAACAATGCTTACAGTTAAATTTTTATTCTTTAAAAATATAATATGTTTTTCTAAAAATAGTTTTTACGTGTTATGCGATCTAATCATAAAATAAAAATTTCAATTACCTTAATATTTAGTTGATAAAATGATTTAAAATTTTTAAAATAATATGGTTATATTTATTAAAAGGGTAAATTATTAATTTATTTATTAAAATTATTTACAATGGTAAAAAACTTATTTCTCAGGAAAAATTAAATTGGGTTAATAGTTAATAAGTTAAAAGAAAATTCCTCAAAGCCTAATATTACTACTAAATTAGTGGTTTTAGTGATTTCAAACCCACAATAACTTTAAAATATTCTTTTTTACCCTTTTTGATCTATTTAACTTGTAAGAGTAACATCAAATTGTCAAAAACGTTAAAGGTGCTTCCATAAGATTCTATCTATTTTCTTATAAAAAGGTAACACGTACTCCAATACAACACTCACTTTTACTTCAATTTTTTCCTTCAAAGTATCATGTATTTATCCTTGTAGAGTCCTCTACAACATATTAAATCCTCTATTCATTATTATGTAGCATAATATATTTATTTTAAATCACATTTCCATGTAAAGATCTAAGTCCCCAGCATGAGTGACCACATATTCTTAGTGTTTAATTCTTAATTTTTACTATCCTAAGCTTATAAAACCATATTAATAATATGTCATATATATCATTGTTATAAAAATATTTTATTTAATTAAATAAAAAAAATTATTCATTCTATTCCATCCACTAAGAAAAACAAAATCATCGATTGTGTATACATGTAAACTATTACCTCCATAACACGATTCAGTTTGTTCTTCATATAAGCCTATTATGTATGAATAAATAATGGATTTAATGAATATGTTTTTTTATCTAATTCAAAAATAAAATTCTTAAATTATCATTTTTTATATAACCTCATTTCATCCATTCATTGAGAAATGGAATCATTAATCATTCATATATATGGACAATGACCTCCAAGAATGAAAATTTTGATTTTTCACCACTAACCATAATTAATGGTTCCTATATTTTACTTAATGGGATGTTTTAATTTATGAAATTTTTAATCTGCTATATATGTCACATTATCAATATCTAAAAATAATTTCATGGTCCTTAAATCATTATAACACATTACCACATGGGTTGATTTAACTACCTATATAAACCATGGTAAAAAAATTATGTCATAAATGATTATCAGATGTAATTTATTGGTAATATCATGTAAAAATGAAATATTTATTATTATTCAATTATTCTAGAATAGTGTTGTTAATATTAAAAATAATATTAATAAATCCAATTTTGATCATTAAAAACATTGAAAACAAGTTCATTGGGATTTCCATTTTGACAAGTTTTGTTCATGTCCTTAACCTGATGAAAATTGTAATTAATATATATTTTAAAAAATATATATTTATTTATAATTTAATTTTCATAATAAAATCACATTGAGAGAATCAATCTCATAATTATGGAGTTTAGAAGAAACAAGAAAATGAATTTTCTAACACCTGGTAATGAAAAATAATTTTTAATCGGTTAATATATATAATATATGGTTATAAAATAATTTTCAAATTTTATTAGTTTTATATTATTGTTATAATATAAATTATTAATTTATTTATTTTCAATATATAGGATTTTATAGCATTGTTTTCTAAGTAGGAATACAATGTATTTGTTTTTCATCTCAAAATCATCTTTTGACTGAAATTTGATATTATACACCTATTTTAATTTAGAGGGTGTGTATAATAAAAATTCTAGATATTATATCATGAATATATATTAATAATGGTATTTTATGTTTAAATATTTTCCCACCCTTTCATGTGGATTGATTAAAATGTTACACAAGCTGCAAGGGTTTTCATTGTCTCAATTATAATTCTTTGAGACTTGTTACATGTTATGAACCATTTTTTCTTTTTATAATTTTATATTAATTCACTATCCCATAAATGTTATATAATTTTTCCCATTTAATTAATAGGATAAACTATACCAAATCAATTTCTTTTGAATCACGTGTTACCAAGTTCCTAAGTGTTTTTGGTATATCTTTTTTCATTCATTAAGTTATAATTGTTACCTTGATATTATTTTATATATGTATGGTACATTGTAAAATATTATTTAATTATGAGGTATTTTCTAATTTTTAAAATTTTTATTATATAAACCCTTTTTCAATTGTCTCATGATTTGTGAATTATTTTTCTTATAAGGGAAAATGATAACTCAAAAATCATTCCTTTGAGTTATAAAATATCATCTTGAACGTTGATTTCAAATGCCTGTGTTCTACAACCAAAATATTTTATTATTAGGTAAAGCATAATCCTATTATAGAAATATATTTTTTGAATATAAATTAATTAATTTTAACCTTCTTAAATTGTGATTTTTGAATATAATAAAAAAAAATTTCATTTCATTTTCATATACTTTTTCATCCTAACCTAATTTCTCCATGATATAATTTATGTCAATACAAGTCCCTATTATCATTTATTTGTAAAAAAAAATTCAAATATTTCATACTTCCCCTTTTGAAAAAATTCGATATGAACTGTTAAATTTTCAGTTACATCAATTTAAAATTTTTTATAATATATGTTTCATGTTTTTATTAAAATAAATAACAGTACCCCAATCACCATGATCTAGGTCTTTAAATTATTTCAATGGCATAATAAATATGGAATTCACATCCGAAAGTATTGATAAGTTTAGTATCATTAGAAAACCAAAAACAATTATATGTTTTAAATTACTACATGAAAGATAAAACAATATAACAACTCCATTGGAAAAATCCATAAACTCTTATATTATCCTTTTAATTCATTCATAATATAAATCTACACATCGTGCGAAAAAAATAAAAAATAAGAAATGGATGAGTTCAGATGCTCAGTAAGGGTAAACAATATTGTAGAAGCTATAATAAATAAATATAA
Source organism: Viscum album (assembly GCA_963277665.1). Classification (NCBI taxonomy): domain Eukaryota; kingdom Viridiplantae; phylum Streptophyta; class Magnoliopsida; order Santalales; family Viscaceae; genus Viscum; species Viscum album. The sequence goes on along the minus strand of OY728120.1, from coordinate 18,721,115 downwards.
ATAATAATGCATGGTGAATAAATAAAAACACCAGAAATTATAACATAATCATTAGAATAATATTGAAGGAATAAAATATAAATAAAACAATTCATTTAAGTAATCATATGATAAAAAAATCAACCATGGATATTCTACTAGTAAAATAATAACAATGGATATCAATTAAAAAATATAATTATGATGGAATTAAAAATATCATACATCATAAATATACCATCAAGGATTCATCCATGAAACTATAATTAATTGTGTAAAAACCTAGTTTAATTTTTCTAATGAGACCTATCGATGAATCGATGGGCTATTACAGGCCTCACCCGTCTTTTATTAAGTCCAATGCATTCGTCATATTTAAAAAAAATAGATTTAAAAAGATAGAATTAAATTAACTTTTTTCATAACACATTGAAATATTTATATCCTAATAATAGAATAAAATACTCTTAATAAAATCATTGAGGTATTTTTGAGAGAAATACTCTTTTTAATTAGGAAAGAATATTTCTTTCAAAATATCATTTATATTTTCCTAAAATGAGATTATAAAATTTGTATCCCATAAAATAAATTTTAGGGGAAATGAAATTATATTTGAGTCATAAATTATTTCCAACTGAAGTGAAAACATGTAAAAAGATTATTTAAAATCTTTAGAAATGAGCTTCTATAGAGCGGTTTAAGGGAAAATACTTTAGAGTCTATAAAAAAGAAAAATGCATAATTTTTTAATGTAACAAGAAATTAAAAATGATATGTTTCTGGATGATATCAGTTATTCTTGAAAAATAATGGTGGATTAAAATAGATTATGGAGTGTAGAAGAATATGGTGAAAAATCTGGGAAGTGCGCGTTGATCATGATTTTTTATCAGGGGGAATTGAAATAAGAACCTTCTAAAACGTGTATTTCACCTTCAAAGAAAGATGAAATAACGTGGATTAATTAATTTATAACATATTAACTATATTTTTAATCATTTTATAAACATAATAACATTTACATGGGGGTAAAAAGAGAGAAATCGTAATCCGAATGAATAATACAGGTTTGGGGGAATCACTTACCACATTGCAAATAGTCGCACTGTATGCCCCATAAAATAAATCATCATAAAATAAATAATTTAATAAAAAAGATATAAATATAATCATGATATTATACATAAATTGGTATTATAAATAAACTAACAAAAATATATAGTGTTGAACAAATCATAACTCACATAAATAAGGGTGAGATGAGAAAACCATTACATTATGTTTGAAAACATTCTTCACTTATACATAACATCCTGGAAAATGTAATTAGAATCATTAATAATTTAATCAATAAAATATTGAAAATGTATTATATTTTTTATAATATTATTAATTTCATTTATGGTATTTTTATGAGTTATAAGATTCTATTTTATTATTCGAATGTGTTAATTTCCTTGGATTTCACAATTTGTTCAGTTGTTTACATGTATGAATGATCATGTGAATGGAGAATAGTTTTATAGAATTAAAATTGAATGTTATTAATGAAATTTAAAAATATTTAATGGTTTTATATATCATTTTTTAGATATTTGTATGACTCAATTTATAAATCGTCAATGAATTCCATTTAGATTATTTTGGAATTTTTTCGATCATCCTGGACTAGTTTTGTGTTATTCATTAATATTATGTAATTATACTAGATAAATAACATTAAATAAGATTTAATACATATATTATAATCTAATTTCACCATAAAATGATTTTTGTGCAACCTAGTTTGCATAATTTGAAAACGAAAACACATTGTCCATGAAGGTGGTAAATTTGCACATTAGGGTCGATGTTTTTTATTTTTGGAATAAGAAGGGGAATATAAATTAATAAATGCAGAATATCCTATTATCATAATAGAAATATATTTTATATAATATAATATATTTCTCATGAATATTTCAAAAGTTGTGGAAAATATTGGACTAGTAAAGAAGATAAATTGAAAGAAAATTCAAAGAGAAAAAGTGGATTTTAACTCCTGAAGTCCTCTCATTGAGAACATCCTTAATGAAATTTTTTTTGTTATTTTATTCAAATAAAAACATTCCAGACATTTGTAAAATGCTTGAGATGTGTATTTGGTATGATTTTGACATGATTAAAGTCGTAATAGGTGTAAGGAGAAGATGTGGTGAGGGGTGGTATTTATAGTGGGGGAGAGGGGTGTTTTCTGAATATTTCAACCATTAGTTTATTATTTTGGTTGAAGACTACAGTTAGTGTTGAGTGATATTTTTAAATATAATAATTATTTCATGTGATTTCATACTAATAGTTTATTAAATCATTAATGATGTTTTAACTAATGTATTTGGTTTAAAATATTGAATTCTGTAAATCATCGTATTTCACTATTCATAAAAAATAAACTATTTTAGAAAAATATAAAAAATAAACCTAAATATTTTTCAACATGTATAATAAAAACAAGGAGTCTGTTTTTGGAAAATAATTTTCTAAATATAATTAATTTTATTTTTAAATAAAATCATCATTTTTATGGAAAATACCTATTTTAAAATTATATCTCATTATATGAAAATTTAAAAATTAATTATGGTCTCATAAAATTATATTATATTCATAAAACACAAAAATATTAGTTTATAAATACATTTTATGAAAATATATATACATTCAAATAATTATATTAATTACAAAATTGCAAATAATCATTTTTATTTCACCAAAATACCAGCATTATTTTAATCATTTTAGAACATTTATATATTTTCCCCAATATATAAATAAGTCATATTTTCATTTTTAAAAATATTAATTTTTTTAATAATACCATATGTGTGGTTACTATTAAAATCAAAAATAGACTATTAATATAACAAAAATAAGAGTTAAAAAAATCTGAATCTTTCATTATTCACTAGAAACTAATTATCTTCAAAAAATAGCAAAATTTCGTCCTATGATAATTTTGAAATTATGATTTTATTAATGATTTTAATATTGTTAAATAAAATTTATAAAATATTCAAAATTTAGTTTCAAAACACGTGCACCACTAATAGGCGGTAAAACTGCATTTACAAAAATATAGCCTTTTAATGTGTAAAATTGGATTCAATATTATATTATGCCAATAAAATAATTTGGATGAATGTTAAAATATTTGAATAAACATATAATATATAAATTACATAAATTGGTTAATATTATTAATTATCTCTAATTTAATGGCTAGGTCATAGTTTCTATTTTTAAATAATAAATTTCCATTATATATCATTATTCGTTTAAGCTTGGTGTTGTGTGAAACCTATGTTTTAGAAGAAATTAAATTTAAAAATACACATATCATAAAATCATTAGGTGTTACATTATCCCATCCTTTAACAAATTTAGTCCTCATAATATGAAATTTCACATCGAAAATCATAGGTTTATAATTTAAAATTCCATTGTGGTAATCCCATATCAGAAATAGGGTTAATAAAATATCCTCTTAATATGAGGGAAATGGAAATGATAAGGTCACCATAGAACATGTATTTAATGTAGGAAATCATTATTGTAAATCAATAACATGGACATGGAAAAGTTTATACAACTATCAAGTTCTTATGGAGAGTCATAGAGAACATGGTTAATATAAATTTATTCATCGCAAACCCATAAATCATGTGATTAGTTAAAATACCACTGATTTATCTAAAGTAATATTAAATAGTTAATTTTTTTTTTCTAAAATCAATTTTCTAGTGTTTAGTGTTTCATTTACTATCTATAAAAGAACTTGAGAAATTAATTTTACTTGATTCATTTCCTTGTCATAATATTTTCCTTTGGTGGTGCTTTGATCTAACTCTTCTTCATTTATTAATCAAAAAGATGGATATTCAAGAATAATATTTATTCCTAATTCACATTGATCAAAATATCCAAAAGACATTCCTACGGCCTTTAAATTTATATTGATCCCAATATAGTTGTCATAGGTTATCCAAAATAGTAAATCATACTTTAATCTGAACTAGTAATATTCTTAATCTATTAAATTAGTAGTTAACCTTAAGACTTATACAAAATATATTTGTCACAATTAAATGAAACAGGATTTATTAGAATGGATACCTAACATCAGAATTTCCAAAAAAAACATAATATATTTATTTTAGTCACCAACCAAATATTTAAATACCATGATCATCTTTAAACTCTAAAAAAGATGAAAACTTCCAAAAATAAAATCATAGGTTGTCGAATATATTCCATAAATACAAACATATAATAATTCTTTCATAACATAAATAATGATGAAATTAACCACCTTCATGTTAACAAATAAATCCCCTAGACATATATTTATTATTATCTCATTGTAAAGAATGTATTTAGTGTTATCTTTCTCATGTCATGTGTCTTTGAAAATATAAGACTACATCAAAATCACTTCTCTTGATTATTGGTAATATTCATATCATTCTTTAAATTATATAAGGAAAAATTATTATAGTAAAATCATTATATATAATAAGGATCATATAATAGAGAATTATTTAGAAAATACATAATTCTTGAATCCAAAAAATGCATATTGAACATTCCTCATGAACTATCATAGTGGAATAAATTTGACCATGATCCATTATCCACTTTTAAGGAATATTCCTTTAAAGAGATAAACATTGATTTCCATAGTGTCTAGTATACTTTTAGTACAATCATTGAATATTGGAAACCTTCTTATTATCCTTAAAATAATAATCCTAGTGGACTTTTTATCCACACTTGAAGGAAACCCCATTCCATTTAAAATATTAACAAGGTGTTTTTTCCAAAATTACCACATGGGGGAAAATACTACATTCTCTTCTTTCATTTATATATCTTTTTCCAAGCTATACTCTTTTTATCATTCATCCATAAAAATCTATAATACTTAGATAATTCCTTACTTGTTTCATTAGCATATGATAATATGTCATCATGTGAGGAGAATGTTTAGGTGACTTGTTCCATTCAAAATATTAGCATAAAACTGTAAAATAATTTATCATCTTTACACTTTGGATATTGTGAAATGGTGTGGTTATCATTCCTTCTATGAGGTTCTATTTCTAAATAAAAATATACACCATATTAGATCATATCATTATGAAACATAAGGTATAATCCATAATCTTGTGAAATACATAATATATAATAAAAAAATTATGTTTAGATAATTTCATAATCCTAAACATGGTTCATTGGGGAAATATAAACTTTTAAATCATGAATATATTAATTATCCTAAGCATATTCCATTAGAGTGTCATACTAGGTGCACAGTATGGCATGTTGTCTTGTACATGGTTATTCTGAGTTAGGCCCAATTCAACTTGATGAAGATTTTAATCCTAGGAACATCTATGCGAGAACCACATCCACATGTAGTATCTAGACAATATTGTATTTCTAGGATTTCTTACATAGTCTCTATCATAGAAAAATTCTATGATGTTCTTATATGCTTATCTTAAATTCCTTTATTAGGTTTATATTCACTAATATATGTTCTCTAAATCAATTTTAAATTTTTTTTACTAAACATCCTATTATATAATGTGTAAATACCCTAACCCCAGTAGTCTAGAGTCAGTATGATACATTTTTACATTAGTATAACAAACAAGGAAGTCATATCCCTAAGGACTGATTAGTTTAGTAGATTTCAAAAACTAGATCAAATAGAAGTTTTAATTTACAACATGAATGGAAAAAACATAACAACTCCATTTGAAACATCCATAAACTTCTAGATTATCCCTACAAGGATTTCATAATATACGACTTTGCATCCTTGGGATAAATAAAACATAAGAAATGGATAAGTTAATATGCACAGTAAAGGTACACAATATAGTGAAATCGTTCATAATTAAATCTAAACAATAATAAACAGTGAATAACTAAAAAATTATTCAATTAAAACAAACTCATGAGTATAATATGGTTGGAATAAAAATTCAATAAATAATTTCATATAAATAATCACAAGAGAATGAAACATAATACATATATTATCTATTGTGGAAAATCACATAGACTATACATTATTATTATCCTAATGAGGGAATTAATATTTCCAAATATTATAAACATTCCTTCAATGTTTATTCAAGAACCCATACATAAATTGGAAAAAAAAACAACTCCAGTTTGTCTTAAAATACCTACCGATGTATCAATGGGCTATAGTAGGCCCCACCTGTCACATACTTTGTCTAATTAATTCCTCATATGTAAAATAACAGATTTATAAAGTTAATATAAAATCAGTGTTTCCCATACCACTTTGACATATTTTAAACATAATCGTCAATGAAAATACTCTTAGTAAAATCATTGAACAATTATTGAGAGAAATACACCTTTACATGGGAAAGAAGATTCATTTTGTAAAATAATTTTATTTATCATTAAATCATAATATAAAATTTATTTCCATGAAAAAAAAAGATATTAAAAATGAAATTATGTTTTAGGCATAAATTATTTCCAAATGATTTGAAAACCTGTAAAAAGAGACTTCATGAATCATAATAAATGATATGCTTTAGTGTTTCTTAAGGGAAAATACTAAAGAGTCATTAAAATAGAAAAATAAATAATTTTGCTATAAAACCAGAAATTAAAACAGATAGTTTTTCATGATAAAATTATTGACTTAAAAAAATGATGGTTTCTTAAAATATATTATGTAGTTAACTTTAAAATGGGAAATAAATTTGGATGTACCCATTAGTCAAGCTTGCTTATCGGGAGGAATTGAAAAACGAACCTTATAAGACATGTATTTCCCCTTAAAAGAATGATTAAATGATCTAGATACATGATTTTTGAATATATAAATTTCATTTTTAAGAATTATATTATAATAAGTAATAATTATATTTTGGTAAAGGGATATAATGTCTAATCTAAATGAAATATCGAGGTTCGGGAAATTCCCTTACCACTTTGTAAACAGTTTCACTGTATGCTGCATAAAATTAATGATAATAAAATGAAACCTTGAATATCAAAGATATAAAGAGATTAATTATATGATACATCAATCTTAATTATATATACACCAGACATAATATATAGTGGTGAATCAGGAATATCTCACAGAAATAAGGGTGAGATGAGAAAACCCTTACCATATATTCAAAAGTTGTATGTTCTTGTACATAGAATTATAGATAATGACATTAAATTAATTAATAATTTAAATTATTAACCTATTAACTATTTATTATATTTATGTATAATTTTAATAATTTCATTTGTGGGATTCTTTTTGTGTTATAAGATTCAATTTCATTGTTCAGAAGTGTTCGTTTATATGGTTTTCATGATTAGTTTATTTGTATACGTATATGAAAGATCATGTGAAATGGGAATAGCTTTACATAATTGAAATTATATTTTATTAATAAAAATTAAAATATATTAACTGGTCTTATACATTATTTTTTAAGATATTTGGACAATTCATTTTATTAAGCGTTAATGATAACAATGTAAATTATTCTGGTGTTTTTTATCATTATGAAGTAGTTCTGTATTATGAATTATGATTATGTACATATAGTATTGAAAAAAATTAAATAAGATTTAATAAATAAGTTCTGTGATGTTTTTACTATAAAATGATTTTTATACTTGCCTTGAAGGTAGAATTTCAAAATGAAAACACACCGTCCATGAAGGAGGAAAATCAGAACCTCACGAATGATGTTTTCTTTTTTAGAAAAAAAGGGGAAGAGAGATGAATTTATTATGAATATGTAATTATCATAATAACATTAAATTATATAATATAATTTATTTATCATGATTTTTTTGGATTTTTTTGGTAAGTATAGGAGAAAAAAATAAAATAAATTGAATGAAAATTAATAGGTAAAAAAGGGATTTTACCTCTTGGATTTCTCTCTTTGAGAGCCTCTTTAAGGAAATTGTTTTAGGTATTTTGTTGAAATTATAACCTCTTAGTCATGGGGATTATTATTTAGAATATTATTGAGTTGGAATTGGAAAATCCTCAAGGATTAATATGTGTGATGATAATAGGTGGCGATGGTTGGTATTTATAGTGGAGGGGAGGGATGTTTTTGGAATATTTTAATCATTAGTATATTATTTTGGATCAAGACAAGAAATAATGTTCATAATTATGTATAAATGTAGTAATTACTTCATTTTTTTCATTCTAATATTTTCTTACATCATTCATGATGGTTTAATTATTTTATTTGGCTTAAAATGTTAAATATAGTAAATTACTATATTTCACTATTCATAAAAAATTCAACTATTTTAGGAAAATCCCAAAAAATCACCCAAATTTTTTTTCATCATTTATAATTAAAATATTTAATCCATTTTTGAAAAAAAAACTTATAAATACAATAAATTTAATTTCTATTTATAATCTTTTTTTATTCGAAATAAACCAATTTTAAAATTTTAATTGATTTTATAATACATTGGAAAATTAAATAAGACTGATAACATATTATTATAATAATAGGAAAAAAAGTAATTTATTAATTTATTTTAGGAAAATAAATATTCTTTTAAATTATTATATTATTAAAAAATTGTATGTAAATATTTTCGTTTCACAAAAATACCTAATCATAATTTATCCTTTTTAAAACAGTTATCTACTTCTTCCAAGATATAAATATGTCATATTTTCATTTATAAGAAGTTGAAATTTTATTAATAATATAATACGTTCAGTTACTATTAAAGTCAATAATTTAATATTGAAATTAAAATATTATAGTTTTATAAAAAAATACATATTTTTCACTATTCACTGGAAAATATATTTTCTTCCAAAATTAACATAATTTCACACTAAGATAATTTTTAAATATTTCTTTTAAAAATTAAGTTTATCTTGTTTAATAGAAATTAATAATGCTTAAAAATTCAGTTTTAAATCAACTATGCCATTTAATAACGGTAAAATAACCTTTTGAAAAATATAGTCCTTTAATGCGTTAAATTGGATCCAATATAATATTATTATTATAAAATCATTTTCATGAATGTAAAAACTTTTTTTAAAATATATAATATATAAAATTCATAATTTGGTTCATATTATACATTACCTCTAGTTTAATTCATAGTTTATAAGGTTTATTTCAAATTAATGAAAATTAATTATATACCATTGTTAATTTAAGCTTGGTGATGTGTGAAACCAATGTTGTCGAGGAAATTAAATTTAAAAAGTAGTGTACCATAATATGTTGTGGTGTTTCACTTTCAATTTTCATTTTCATTTTAAAGATGATATACCCTACTAGGGTTTATGTTTCACTATTTTTTCTCTAATACGTATTTATCATTTGTGGGAGTGAAATCATGGTACCCAACAATCCAATTTTGTATCCCTTAGGCTGTATCGTTCAGTCATTATTTTATTAAGATATTTTTCAAATATGACGACATCCATCTATGTTTATTTTTTTCAATGGGGTTATGTATTCACTTACCATCTGCCTTCTTCCTCCAGAAGTTTCATGATCCGGTTATCCCTTTTATTGACATAGGGAATAATATTGGCATTCTGTTTTTTTAATCCTATATATATGATTATAACTAATTTGACTACGTATTTTTTAACCATCCACTTTCATCATATTAATGATTTATGATCACATTATCGGTTTTATTAAACCCTCAAAAAGTATTAGAATTCTTTATGTTGTTATTCCTATTCAAATGATTTTGGGAAGGTTGACTAGGAATTGTTAATTATCCACCATCTTCCATTGTATTGGTTATGATTATGTAATATATTTATTGAAATGTGGGATAGTATTTACATTATTGATGTTTATTGACTGCTAATGTGGGTCGACTTTGTATTGTTCATTATATAGATAACTATGCTTTTATTTATCCAATGGTTCCTTCAGAAATGAAATGAAATGTTCTTTTGAAAATAATGATGAATTCATTACACTCAAATATGTTATGGTGGAGCCTAGAATTATATATCCCTTAGAAGAATCAATAAGTCTAATGAGATAATTTAGCATGGTAATTGGTCTACACCTCTCCCTATACCAGTTAAGTGTCTTTCCACAAGGCCATAATAGAATGTTTTCACTAAAAGATTTTATGCATTCCATTACCATGAGATCAGTATTATCAATATCCATTTTTTCATGAACTATAATGTATATATACTGCTCTTATATTTAATTTTTTACGATATTATTCATATTATGTTGTGTATCCATATTATTCTTATGTTTTTTATATATTCAGTTGTATGTTTCCCTTACTACGAATTTGATCTCAACCAATTATCATGTTTTTATTCCCCGTGATATGAATAAAATTATTAGACATGACATGTTTAGAAGGATATTAATTTTGTAATAATTAATTGGGGATGTGAAAGTCTCGTTATTGATTAAGTAGTTTCATGTGTAAGGAAAAACAATTATTAGATGCTAAGAACATGAAAAATTTTAATTATCTTTTAGTTCAAAATTATCTAATGCATATACTTGAAAATATCCATAGGATTAATGAGATTAAATAATTATTATTAATTATGTATTTAATGTTTTTTATATCTTGACTTTTACACTTGTTATCAATATGAGAATGTAAAGTGTGTGTTTATGACACTGGATTCAGGAGAGAGGGTTTAGGTTTTCATATTTCATATATACCTAAAAGCACAAAAATCATGAAATAAATTGATAATAATTTTAATTTATAAAGGATATATAACATTTTTTTAAATATAAACATCCAATTAGACCTATAAATGTGTGTTTCCTACCAGTGGGTTAGATTACCATAATTACATTTCTTGAAATTACTAAGTGTGTATTCCACGAGAATATGTCTCAAAGTATTATGAATCTCTAAAAAATATAGCATGTGTCATTAATATCGCATCAAATGATATCATACATCTTTATAATATATGAATAATACATTCATTAAACTACTAGGGTTACATCATTGTGATGAACTATTATGTCTTTTTAGTATGATAGATACCATTAGAATATTATCAAATAGATGTCACGCAGAAGAACGATCATCATGTGATTAGATATTAATCCATATTCAATACCGTGACTTTTATGATAATTTAATGTACATAGTAATTGGTTCTCATACTCCAACTCCTACTATAACATCCATGGCTGGTACTCCCTCATGTAATCAAGATATGTGTTTACGAGACCTCAGTTGTGTCTCCCTATATGTTAGAGGCTTCCTACTAGTAGAGAGGTTGTTCAGAATATAATTGGGAGACTAAAATCTCTAGAATAGAGATGAAATATTTATAGAAAGGTGTTAAAATAATAATAAAATCAATCCAACAAACATCCAAACCAAACGAACTTCAACCAGACATCCCTAAATAAATTATGATCCAAATAATATTAACAAGTCATGTTAATCCATAATGTATAATGAACTAAATTACATGTTAATTGTCACAATAGTAAACAAAAAACAAACTCCAATAAAGACTCCAAAAACCCCTTCTTAAACCACAAAATGGATCTCATATATATCCTTTAATATTATCCACTAAATCACACAATCAATCATTGGTACCGTTACCCTTAACCAAACATGTGCTAATGAAATCTAACCTAGATTAAGATAATTCCTGAATAAGTTGTGTTTACAACTCAATAGGCCAAAACCATAATTTCTAAACAATCTAGTTTGAATAAATATTCTATTAAAAAGTATGATAATGGGTGGAATAAATTTAAAAATTAATACAAAATGTCAAATAAACCTTTAGACCCTCAACCTCTGGGTTAACACCTAGGGTTAAGAAATCCTACATCAATAGTATTTCATATGTTTATGTCCTTACAAAATAGTGCAATAACCCGATGGAGTTCCTTATATAACTCATAAATTCATATGGTAAGGAACTCTATTTACAAAATAACATCTCATCCAAGGAATAATGTTGTATCAAACCTATTGTTTCATCCATGATGGAATATCATGCCTAACCTAAAATTTCAACCATGATGGTATTCCATGTTTGAACTATTATTTTTTTAGGAAGGAACATTATTTCCAACCTATAATTTTATCCATTAAATAATTCCATGTCCAAACTATAATTACATCTTGGATGGAACACCATTACTAACCTATAATTTCATCTTCAGCGGAATGTTGTTTGTATACCATAATTTCTTCCAGGAAGGAATTCCATGTCCAATCAATATTTTCATCGTCGTAGTAACACCTCATCCAACCCCTAATCTCAGTTGGATGAATTAAGTAGCCAAGGAGAGTAACAAAATAAAAAACTAATAAATCCATTTATAACCCTAAAACACCAATTTGCTAAACATATTATTAAAATCTTATTTGTAAATTCATCAATTATCCAATTATAATTCCATTTAATCTATTTATCATGTTCAATGCAATAACCTAATAAAAATAAAATATCTAGTTAAAAAAAGTTACATATTATTAGAATTATTCAAAATATTTACATTTCAATTTTCATTTAATCATAATTACCATTACAAGTATCATCATATACAAATTTCATCATTCCATCATAAGAATACCAATTATATTAAAAAATATAACATTTGAGGCATGTAATTTATTCTCAATCCAAACATAAAAATTATGAAGCTAAGAACAATATCAATTCACATACCAAACCAACTCATATTGTTCATCTAATTCATAATCAGTTTATTAATGTTCAAGGAGATCTAGATGCATTCCATTCAAATTTCACCAAGATTCAAGTGTTTTCACACCCCACAGGTAGCCACAACCCATAGTCGCAATGTCAACATACCCAACGTGGTCCTAGGGATGTCTATGTATATGTTTTCATCAAAATAGGGGGTTACCAATTATGTTAGGACGTGTGGATGATGTCCCAACATGATCAAACTAATTTTATCTACTACAAAAATTGATTCATACATTAGAGAGTTATTCTTAACCTCCCACCTTAATAGTAAAGAATACAAATAAATTCTCTGATGGACATGGTATTACTAGTTTCTTTATCCTCTCCTTCAACAAAAACTAAAAACTCTACCATTTAATGTTAAAGATAAAAGAACATGGTATGTTAGTCCTAATATAGGGTTATCTTTATGGTAAAAATAGAAAAACAATATTGATAAGAAGCACCAAGAGGAATACCTTTATTCTCTAGTTCTGATAAACCAAGGACTAATTAAATCTATCTTCATATTGAATAGAACTCCAAATTTTCCTAAGACTATGATGAAATTTGAGAGAAAAAGGAGAGAGAAACATGAGAACATAGGACAATGATATTAAAAAATAGATGTTGGGAATGTCCAATTCACAACATGAATTTGGGATTCAGAACATGAATCCTCATATTTTCACATGTTATGAAAACATATTGCCTTAGTTTTAAAACATATAAAAACCAATACACATTGTTAATGAAATTATCATCATAAGATGATTATATCAACAAACCATTCATGCCTAGAATGAATTTCATGGAATCTTTCCAAAAACATTCACATCATGATATTACAATTCATACTGTGAAATATTTATTTTATCCATAACTCATATTCCCCTCTCTTTTCCATCCCATCACCTAAAAAACATTAACCCATCTATGTACAATAGATTTATTTCCTAGATTTAAATTATTTAAAAAGACTCAGAGTTTTTTAACAAAAAATTTAATGTGAAATATACCTAGTAAAAGGTGGGCTATTACACCCTCCCCATAATATAATAGATCATCCCCAAGCTATGATCTAATGCATCACAATAGGGATTGGTGAAAAACTATAGAAACTACATTCACATTGAAAACTCCCCATCCTTGGTATCCACTTTCTTATGCCCATGTTTTCCCTGCTATCACACTAGAGGTATTGTATTCCCTCAAGGATTCTTCTCAATATGAAACATGATACTTATCAAATTATACTCCATAGATGCATCATCATATAGCTCGATATCATTAAAATATATCTTATTAGAAGGGTCAGGATGATATATCAAAAGATAAGACATGTAAAACATATCATGAAAGACACTATAGCAATGTGGATGGTCTAAAAGGTATTCCACTTAACTGACCCTCTCCACAACATCTAATTGTTCAAAAAATGAGGGTCCTAGTTTCCCTTAGTTCCTGATATAGAATTTTCTCAACCACGGAAATGCCTATTGAAAGTCCAGATGGCTATCTTCAAACTCCAATATTTATCTATGATAGACATCATTTGATTTATGTTGGATCGTTGGGATTTCCTATAGTATTAATATCAAGTGATCCTACCTGAATGTCTCTATAATGAAACAAGTTCCACCATGTGTTGACTCAAATGCATGTATCCCAAATTAGGTAAATAACATGAACATCCATACAAGGCCATTATGTAATACATTTGGATCCGTACATTGTATAAATTATTATAAATGAATATTACATGTAATAGATGATACTCCCAAGACCCGCCAAAATCCAAAATGTGGGCCCATAACATATCCTCCGGAAGATGTATCGTCCTCTCAGGTTGGCCATTAGACTGAGGATTGTTCGTCGAACTCAGAAGAAACTATAATACCAAAGACTCATGAAGGACCATATAGAACTGAGACATGATATGGAGATTTTGGTATATAATTATACTCTATAGAAAAATATGAAATCAAAATATATCCCATACAAAAGGTTACCCAGGTCCCCTTTGGTGAAGGTCTCCTAGATAGAAAAGAAGTGGGCTACCTTCTTCAGTCAATCCATAGTCACCCATACTACCTCATTTTTTTATGTTTTCCTATTTAATCATATAATAGTATAAATGGAGACATAATCCATCTTCTATTTTAGAATAGGAAAAGGATTTAGTTACCCAGTATGCCAATGATTCATAGCCTTCACCTGTTGATAGGTTAAACATCATTCCACAAATCCCACTATCTATTTATTCATCCCGAGAAAATAGTATTTTAAAAGTGGATCATGATAAATATTTTTTAGAACATGATTTACCTCCCCTTTATATTCCTAAAACTCACTCACTGTATCCTCACTCCAGATCATAAATGAATATACGGTCGTGGAAAATAATAACATCACCACTACCAAGATAACATCATGATAGTGTCTCCCCACAATATAAACAATCCTTCATTTCTATTCCAAAATGATAAGATAATTAACCTCTCTTAAATTGGTTCTAAATCAAAAGAATAAATTTTTTCATTTCTAGAGTCACTAGTCCCAAACACTCTTGAACATCCAAATGCGTAAATGAAAATAGTTCCATCATCTAAGTAATCACAAAACTCTAACAATGCCACTTTATGTGCCTTCCTACTCAAGGAATCAAATATAATGATTCCCTTGACTATAGTATATTCTATATTGATGTAAAAATACTATTCATACTTGATCCACTTACTATTTTGAATGTTATAGTCCCAGTAAAAAAATATGTACTAAGGCTCATGTGATTCATATACACCATTGTACTCTCTCCCATACGATAATGCAACCAATATCTCAATTCATGTACCAGTACATCCAAATACCAATAATGGATATTATAATTGGAATCATCTATTATAAACTACTTGGAACCATAATATACCAATTGATCATCTTGCATCATAACAACTCTGATTCCTACTCTAGATGTGACACAGTTCATTTTATATTCTTTACCCAGCTCTAGTAATGTGAGGATCAATGTTGAGTTAAAAATTATATTCACCGATCAAAATTCACTATCGTAATAAAATATCCAAATAAAATTCATCTATTTCTTAGTTAGAGGGGATTTTTGTACTACCATATTAGATAATTCATAGAACAAATGCAAATAATTGCCAAATAGACCTAGAAATCTCCAAATCATAAATACATTCTTGGGTTGATCATAATATACCATTGATGCAGCCATGTCTAGGGCCACTGACACTCTATCCTATGAAATTTTGTGTCCCAAGATGTTCAATTGGAAAAAATAGATGTTTCATTTAGATATATCTTCCAAAATTCTATTTTCACATAGCATACTCTGGAAGACATCATCATGTTGGGAATTAATTTCTGTAGACTGCGATTACACCATAGTTTTGTAACTAAAACCCCAGAAAAATGATCTAGTTATGGATGAAATATCTAATTCATCAAGTCCATGAATTCTGTTAGTGTGTTGGTCAAACTAAAAGGCTTCACAAAAAACACATTCAATCCATACATGTTCCTAAAAAGCAGATCAGTGTATGTATGATGGTCTCACCCTTAACTAATGGTTGTCTAACTTGAAGTCAGTTTTTGAGATATTGTGAGAATCTATCATCTAAAAAAGGATAATGAATTCATCGAAGGGGATACTAATTATTGACCATCATCAGACTGAGTCTCTAATAATCTACACCCAATTGGAAGGTCTCACTAACATTCTTGGTGAAGATTCTGGGAGAACCCCTATGGTGAAGTACTAGGTTTTATGAAACCCTTAACATCAAAATCATCAAACTACATTGTCAACTCTTGAATATATGTTTCTTACATCATTTATGGTGGAATATATTCTAGTCCATATCATGGCACCAAATCAATAGTGAACATGTTCTTCTAATCGAGTGGAATCCTAGAGAACTCTCCAAGAACTACATCCTAAAATTGGTCCACTGCGACCATTCATCTGGCTGTCTAACATAGGCCACATATCCTCCCATTAGAAAGGTCATTTCACATGTGATAAGGTTTATTCTCCCTGCCCTATGTGTATCCTATTTTTTTCATCATAACACTTACTTCAATGAACCCTTCCCCTGAATAGTCCATCACCTAACACATTGAAAACCCATGATTTTTCGTTCATGGTCAATTAAAAATAAATCAAAAACCACTAATCATACATGGGTACCTATAATTTAGTTTAAAATATTCATTGATCCATTTAGGATTGTAAATTCAGTATTTTTCATCCTAGGAGTGGTTTAAAACTTTTAACCCAAATGGGTCTCCTCTACTCCTGCAGTGCACTAAACCAAACTATTGTATTACCTTTAGATGAATATCATTGGTTGACCTCACAATGTTACCCCAATCTCAATTTGATGTTATCTTATTCCATAGAGACATATTTGCATTCCATATATTAGGATTCCATGTCGTGTGAGAATCTCACCAAACACCAGATGCAAACTCCAGTTTTTAATATGAATTACATTTTTCGGGGGCCTACCATCACTATTTGTTTTTAATTTATCCATTCAACTAGAAACATTTGCAATAGTAATCTTAACACCCGATTTTCACCAGTTCAACCAACTGTAGGAATCCCCTACATGATCGCTCATGCATCATGTCTTCCTAAAAAGTGACAAAATCACCACTATTTACTCCAATGGAGTAATTTATCATTATTCACAGTCCTCTGAGTCCAGAATCACTCGCTATTCAATTTTTACAAATAACCTGGCCCCAACACCACCAACTTGAGAACTCACAATTCTACTCATTGGAAAGATAATTTTTTTGATACTGATATTTACAATCCACCACCTGATACATGGCTTCTAGTTCAATCCACTAAGTGTATACACGCACTATTACATGCCTAGGTCCAATCAACTATGATCGTTAATTGTCAAACCACTCCTCAGATCACTATATACTCAACAAGATAAATATATGAGTGGTTGGACAACAATAGAAAACTGTTATCATAAGGTTACTCCACAACATGGTATAAAACTTGATTTGACATGTCATAGCAGTTCCATTTAAACCTTTTTATCAGATATATGAGGGGATTACATTTCAAAAATTAGGTAGATAGATATATCACACATAATAAGTATTTCCCTAGTATTAACCATGAACGCCAACATTTATCACTACAAGAATACCAAGATTCATTCATACCCATCTTGTTCTATAATAGACCTCATGTAAATCATAATAAATAGTAACATCACACAATAATTTAATCAAACAAGGTTAATTAACATTAAAATTGTAATAATTGAATTACATAAAACGAAATCACATCCCTATAAACTCAGTTTCCCCCCTCACATGATAAGATACTCCAATGCATGCGCTTATTACCAAGACCGGACACATCCCAGTCTCTTATCAACATTCAAAAAGATTAAAAAATAGAAAATACATATCCTCTAATACAAATATGTAACCTCCTTAGCTCAGTACTCCCTCATGGGGCCAAGACAAGAACTTATGTGACCTCAGACCTACATCCTCATACACTAGAGGCTACTAAATGGAAAAAAAGAGTAAGAATTTTAATTGGTAGACTATAACCTCCATATTAGAGTTTCAATATTAGTATAAATAAGATAAAAACTATAAAATAAATCTAGTAGAAACCCATAACCAACTAACCCAAAACTATAAATCTATAAATAACCAATTATAGAAATAATAATAATAATAAATCATGTCATTCCACAATTTATGACCAACTAAATGATATGATGAATATCACACAATTACATTAAAGATAGACACTAATAAAGACACCAAAAACCCCAGTCTCAAAACCCATTCTAATTCCCATATATATACTCTAATCTTATCCAAAATATAACATATTCAAACATAGGTCCCCTTGTCCTTGTCCAAACCTGAATCCAAGAAAGTTTCCTGAGTAACAAATGGTACTCGAAGAGGGTGTGAGGAAAACTCAATAGGCTGACACCATGTGGTCTAAAAAACGCAGTCTCAAAAAATACTTCACGAATTAATATTATAAACAGGAACATTGGTTTATAAATTAATACAAGAAACCAAATAAACATGTCAGGACTTGGGCTTCAGGTTAACACCCAAGGTCATCCAATCCTACTTCATCATGATGTTTGATGTCTCTAACCATGAAACAATGTGTAATAACATATATAATTTCATATCAAACATTTAATCTACTATAGGAGGGAATTCCATCTCTAACCCAATATCTCAATAAAAAAGGAATTCCATGCCCTTCCTAACATCTATTTCCTAAAGAAATATCATATCCAACCTATAGTTTTAGCCATCAAATAATTCCATGTAGAAGAATTAATTTTAGCTAGGAATAAATTCCATGTCTATCCAATACAGTTATATATAATGTAAATACAGTTCCAATAAATAATTTAATCTAGGAGGGAATCCCATTTCTAGCCTATAATTTCATCCATGAAGGTATTCCATGACCATCCTATAATTTTATCCATGTAGGAACACCATCTCCAGCCCATAATTTCTTCCAGGAAGAAGTGAAATGTCCAACCTATAATGCATCTATAGAGGAACTCCAAGTCATGACCCATCAATCCAAATATACCCCTTGTGGGATAGAAATAAATAAATTGAGATAATGTCCCATGAGTCCAGCCTCCAGTAGGATCTAGGGTGGCTGCCATCACCACATGTATACAAGTCTCACAAAATGGTAGGTTTTTCCATTTTAAGATGTTTCATCCCAAAACAACTCCATGATATATATATATATGTAAAATAAATAAAAATACATCTCACATGCTTGTCTAAAATAGATATTATACAAAAAAAAAGCCTTCAAACTAAATACTAAAAGTATAGATATTTAACGGCACAAAAATAATCATGATCCAAGATATTAAAGACTGTCATGGTCCACAAAGTCCTTATTAAAACCAAAAAACATTTTTATATACCTAGGGTGGGGATACATGTGCACTCAGTAGGAAAACCAAATTTTCTCATCCACTTGTGAAAGAAACATACTAATTCCCCTGTGTTAAAATAGAAGAACCAAATAGAACCTAAGCTAGTATAATAAACACCCCACCATAACCATGTATTGCTCGACAAATAATGAAATTCATGTAAATTAATATAATGAAAATCAATAATAGTGTTCATGGAACCACTTCCCACTAGTTTAGCCAGTCCTACCAAACAGAAAACGTCCTGGTATTCCCACCTCTTCCGAACACATCACATTACAACCCGCCTATACACACTTTGGCCTAACAACCACTCCTCACCCCATCACCAGGGCCAAAAGCCACATCACATCTTGCCCACAGACACCTAGTCCCCATTCAACATTGCATCCCACTCACAGACACCTGGGCCAAATTTCACATCTCATCCCAATGAAACCTGAGAACGAACAACACATATCATCCGGAAGACACTTGGAAAAACACAACTCGCCTCATCCAAAAGACATATGGGAAAACCCAACTCACTGACACATAGCTAGGACCCACAAACCCTAACATTCCCAAAAAATATTGGGTTTCCGCCACCTCGACTAAGGGGTCATAACTAGTGAGTGACCAACCATAAATCCTCCCACCAGGATGTTTGGGAAAGACACACTCACCCATGATGATGGGGGTGTTCAGAACAAAGTTCTCAAATATGGTGGGTGTTTTTATATAAATAAAAAAGGAAATACATGTATATATAGATATAATAGAATACCCTAAATCCCAACCTAGGCATTCTCAAATAAACAACCAGCTCACATTACTGGAATCTTCGTTTCTACCACTAATGACAATTCCAGACCATAATTCACAACATCTTTCCAATTCCCAAAAAATATTAATTAACTGATTTCCATTCTATTAACCACACCAACACATTACAAATACAAAAATTATTAATCCACTATTTATTCTTGTATTTCGTTACTACTTACAAATTACTATGCACACCACATAACAAGAAACCAAATAATACATCACTGCTTAGCTTGTTCGTAGCCCTCCAACGCAACACTTCTCATCCATTACAAAATCAATCAATATCTCAATCTAATAATCCTTCACACCTTTCTAACTATCCCTCCATACACAACCAAGAAAACCATACACAATACACAACCGTGGTTACAACTGTACCACCACACAATCCAAAATTATATATAAATTTCTGATTTAATAAGGCATCGTTCATTTTGTGCAACTTGTAACTTCATGGGTTGTTATAGAAGTTGTATAATCATAGGGAAAAAATTTAGTAGCCTGGTATACATGATTATCCTGTATCTATTTAGGATGATACAACTATAGACAAAACCCAAGACGAACACACAAGAAATATAACCCATGAAAAAAATCCCCTAATAGCCCCCATTTTCGGCGCATTGTTCAGCCTGTATAATCATAATATCTCAAACAATAAGAAAATATTCAAAAAGCATGAAATAAAACCCTCTACCATTTAAATTAAGTTATCTAGTTCTTTAACATTCATTAATCTAGAAAAAAATAATCCAAGGGTCCCAAATGAAAAAACCCATCCTGCATGATGCACAAATAAAGAGAGAAAAGGGAATCCCAACATCAAAGGGGTGTTAATGATCCTTGCTTTAGAACAGATCACATAACCATCTTCTAATCACATATCTTGTAGGATCTGCATCCATCTGAGGACTTCGTGAAACCACCACACCCTCAACCACCAAGTGAAAACCCATTCAGATTCATAGATAATAAAACACCATTGAAATAAGATAAGATATGGAAGAGAATGAGACTGAACCGATGGAATCATCTGAAAAATTAATGGAGAGCATATATTGGATCACCACAGATTTCAAATAAATGATCACTGAGATCAATATATCAATGTCGGAGGAATAGGGTTCAATGAACACCTCAGGGCACCTAGGGATCGTCTATAATGAGAAAGATTGCTGTAGATATTGGATTTTTGAATACCTAAGAAGCTTGAATGTTTTAAAACATTACATATTCAAGGGATTACATGATTTTTAATCCCCTTTCATGCCATGAAATCCCTCAAGGTCCACTTCCACTGAAAATCCCATCACCTCTCAGTTTATTTTGTTTTTAAAACCTCATAATTTTATATTCCATGAATCCCCCTTTCAATTTGTTTAAAAGTAATCACATTGTGATGTTTTTCAAAGATAAGCTGAAAAACCATACTGCAGGCCATGAAATCATGTTACACGATTTAAGACCACCCAACATCATACTTTTAAAAAATAAACTTCTCTAAAATCCCTCCGAGCCTCCTCCAAGAACTTCTGATGACCAAGATTCCATTATAATGGACCAGTACATTAGATACATCTCAATGGATTCTCATGATTGAGAATCCAAAACCAACCTCAAGAGAAAAAGGGGTCTGAAAAATAACCTCATGAGGTATCTTTCAAGTGCCACACTACACTTGAAACACCACTAACAACAAACCACATGAACATTCAATGATAAAACACCCGGTGCTGTTCAAAATCTGGAGTTGAAACCCCGATATCCAATAACACCTCCTATGACACCTGTAACCAGGCCATATCAAATCAACCCAAATGACCACGAGACACGCCACATGAGTATAACAAGCACACTTTCCAAACGTAAAAACTAGGTAATTCCATCCTCCTTGTAAAGATATTTTTCAATATGGTAGGGATTGACTCACCCACATGGGTTTAATCACATCTCAATTATTGCATCATTATTAGGAATTTTGTCCTCCCTTTTCCACATGTCATGAGTTTATCTCACTTAACACCACAAAATGGAAAAATCACATTTTATAAAAGGAGGTTAGAACATTGTATTTCAAAACAAAATATAATAAGGACAAAATCAGAAAAACTTTGACTAATGGGAATCCATCTACATTTCTCACTCCCAAGTAATCTCCTCCAGACCATCTTTCTGCCACAATAGGCAAATGAAAGGAAATTTTTGTCCATGTAGCACCTTTTCATGACTATCTTAGATCTATACTAGAAACTCTATTATCATCATTTCATCGTCGATATCAAACATTTCCCTATCATTGAATTGGGAGTCATCGTGTAGATACCGATGATGCTGAAAGATATGAAATACATCATGGACCCTCTCCAATTATAATGTAAATGCCAACTGGTATTCCACATATCCAAATTTTCCTAACACCTTGAAGGGTCCAACAAACATGGGAGAAGTATTACTCCCTCTTCCAAACCTCTACTGCCTACATCAAGGGGAACCCTTGAAGAACATGTGATCCCTAACAATAAACTCCAAGGGCCTCCTCCTGCAATCGACATATGAATTATGTCAGTACAACACCTCTTTTATCCTCTCACGAATGAACTAAACCTTATCTATCATTCTATATACTGCATCAGAACCATGAGTAGCTATCTCCTCAACCTCTGTTTAGAAAAATGAAGAATGGCCCCGTATCTCATAAAACACCTCAATCAAAGCCATGATATTGGAATTGTGATATCAATTATTGTAAGAACACGCTACCCAAGGAAAGTGTCACAACCAAGATCCCCCAAAGTAGAATACACATTCTCGCAACATATCCTCTAGAATATTGATAGTCCGTTACAGTTTTTCATCTATCAATGGTTGGAAGGTAGTGCTAATGTGTAATTGGGTTCCAAAATTATGATGAAATCCCCAATAGACTAATGAGGTAAAACACTTTTCATGGTCTATGATTATGGTCCTCAAAATTCATTGAGATTTAACCACTTCATCCACATACCTCCTTTCCATGGCATCAACTACACCTGACTCCTTGATTGCAAATAAGTGGGCCGATTTCGTCAACCGATCCAATATCACCCAGATAACATCATAATCTCCATGAGCACTAGGTAACCCTATGTTGAAATTCCATGATATTTAATCCCATTTACACTTTATAACATCCAATGGATATAAAAAACCATGAGCATGGTGTTAGTGTTTCACTAGATGAGAAACCAAACACCTCTCCAGAAACTCTACCACTACCCACTTCATTTTGGGCCACAAAAACTGCATCTTCAAGCCATGGTGCATTATATAAATTACTAGGAATACTTATAAATGGGATTTATTATGCTCATGAATATCTTCCCCATGAATTTCTATAGAAACAAACTACCTCCCATAAAATAACATCTGATTCTAACCATCCTTCGACCATCACTTCGGAGCATCACCATGGACAACACGATTGCAGAACACCTATGCCTCTGAGTCTCCCAACTAATATTTCTCCACAAGATGTATCAGAGAAGTGTAGATTATAATTTGGAACAAATAGTCTCTACCACCATCCATTCATGTTTCTATGTGCAGGGTTGTAAATTACTCCATCACTTTCTATGCATTTTTAGATTCATGAACAACCTCATTCTACAAATTTCTACTTATTGATTTTTCCAAAAAATTCCCCTCTCATGAGTTTTAAGATATTTCTAAATCATAGTCCTATGAAAACTCCATCCACCTCCACCACTATATATTTATATAAAATTGGGAAGAGATGTACTTCAAGCTCTTATAGTCTGTGTAGACCAAAGAGTCTTCTCCTATGAGGTAATCCCTCCATAGCTTTGGTGAAAAAAAAAACTATTGATAACCCCAAATCATGGGTGGAATAGTTTAACTAATGGGGACATAACTTATTGGACCCATAAGAGATCACTCCTCACTGCTGACTCAGCATGAAACCCAAACCCAAACGAGAACAATCCCAAAAAACCTAAAACATAACCCTTTCTTCAGGGAACCAGAGCATTGGAAAACTAACCGATATCTCTTTTAGGTAACCAAAAACTACTAGCACTAATCAACCCATAATAAGTCATTATCATTTCTAGTTCTTGCTATCAACAGGGATACAAATCAAGAGAAATCTCGTAAAAACCACCGATAAGAACCCGCGAGACAACGAAAACAGTGACCTTTTTCCACATTCTTGGGTTCTTCCTAATAAAAAATACTTCTACATTTTAATGTTCCACTTCTACAACATAATAATACACCACATGTTTGATTAAATGTACCTAAATTTTCAAAAATATACCCTTGGAAAAAATTCTGTAGAGCTGGTGGCCTCGAAGAATCTACCGGATAGTTCTGAGATGTTCAATATGATCTTCCTATATCTTCTAGTAAATAAAGATATCATTGATGAATACAATAATGAAACGATCCGGGAACACATGGATGATATATTTCATGAGTCCCATGTATTTGTATGGAACATTTGTAACACTGAAATGCAAGACTATGACATCTAGGATCCCATACATACATTTGAATGCTGTCTTTGGGATATAACTCTCTTTCACCCTCAACTGGTGATATCAAGTCCATGGATTGATCATAGAAAAATAACCTACCCCTCTTAGTAGGTCAAAAAGATATTCTAACATAAGGAGAGGGTAATGGTTCTTCATTGTCTCCTGATTCAACCTCTTGTAGTCAATGTACTACATCGTACCACCTTCTTCCTTCTTCATAAACAATTCTGGAGCATCCCAAAGAAACACAATAGGTAAGATAAAATCATTTTTCCTCAGATCGTCTATCTAAATCCTCACCTCCTACAACTCTGAAGCTGTAATCCGATAATGAGCAATCAAAATCCAAGAATCACGAGGCTATAAGACTATCATGAACTCAACATATCATCGATGGGGTAGCATCATAGCCACCTAAGAGAAAACATCATGAAACACCCCCAAAAACTCTTGGAAACACCACTATCCCAATATCTTCAGATTAAACTAACATCACAGCCAACAAGGAAAGAAGAGGCTTTATATGATGACTTCCCACCTAAAAACTCC
The DNA here is from genome assembly GCA_963277665.1 of Viscum album. Classification (NCBI taxonomy): domain Eukaryota; kingdom Viridiplantae; phylum Streptophyta; class Magnoliopsida; order Santalales; family Viscaceae; genus Viscum; species Viscum album. The sequence goes on along the minus strand of OY728120.1, from coordinate 18,695,451 downwards.
ACTCCCCAATGAAAATCACATGTCACCTATCCATATCTGAAAACAAAAATATCCTCCGTAAGATGTCGATAACATAATGTATGGATTACAACTAGTCAATGCCAAGAATGACATAGTATGGTTTCATCTATAGAAAGAATAGATCCCCACAAGACTGATGTGGTCCCCTCATTAGTATATATCCCCATAACACATGCAAAAAACTGGTCTAACCTTCGACTAACATACTCTACACCAGGGGCATGGGAATCATCTCTACATATAGTCCCAGAACACAGGCTAGAGTGGTTGCAACAAAGGAGTGAAACAATACTGAATAAAAAAATTCATAAGAAAGGGTACTAAAAAAACTGATCATACCTCTAATGATATTTGGATTTAATAGAACTACTACCTCTGTTGCGTAAAACCTACCATGCCCAGATTTTCTACCCATATGATAATTCACACCTCCATGACCATGCCTAGGTCATGGTCCCTATGGAACATCCTTAGGTCGATCCCTACCAGCTTCATGTCCCCCTGGGTGTAGCATGGGCCAGTAGTCCCTACTGCTGAAATATCCTAGTGGTGAAATGCTATTGAGGCTGGCACATAACCTAACCACCTCCACCATACTGAGTTCAAATGGCCATTGGATACTTATTCTAATGATATTTATTAACCCAAAAAAGAAACACATCGGCTCTAAGAATATAGGAAAGTCACAGAGACCACTATCCCTAGAAGTCCAGTAAGGAAACTGATGAGTTAGCCTCCCTGTTAGTCGAAACCTAAATGGTCTCGACACAAGAGATATACCTCTAATAGCCTTTCCTCTAGATGAACATTGATGGATCCCCTCTGGTGGTAGACCTCCTCACAAGTGCATCCTCTCAAACACATCTACCTCCTATTGGAATTCCTGATATGTTGGTAATGAAAAAGGAGTAACAACATACTTGATAGAGGGGTGGATGGAATCCAAAATTCATCTCACACGGCACTCCTCATTTGAAGATCGTTCTGGGGTGAAGTGATGATGATCCTAGAACATGATCCCATGTTCCGGCACTGACATACTCCCCTACTAAAAGGAGAGTAAATGATGCATCTTCATAGTATTCATAGTAAACGAAAGGAACTCCACCCGAAACTCTTTCAGAAATTCGATGCATACCACATCTTCCACCTACCTCCCTACTAGATAAAGATTCCACCACTAACATAAATCTCCCTATATCTGATTATCCACCAATGGAACCCAGTAATCGGCCAGAGCCCAGATCCAGCTATCTATCTCTCTATTTGAAACACATCGCTTATACAATCCCAAGGCCCACCACTAGAATGAATTTAACATTCTCTTCCACTAGTCATCCTCATCCATGAGATCAAACCTCTACTGACCAATTGGATTTTCTTGTCGAGCCTCAACCACCTAAGCCACATTAGGATAATGACCATTTTCCATAGCTAAAATGTAAACAAGAAATTCCTAATCATGAGTAGTATTGAATTTTACTTAAGATTAATTTTGACTCATTATTTTTGAAATTTCAATTTTAACCATCCCAAAAAAACCCAACTCGTACAAGAACACAAGTAATTATGATTAAGGTTCCTTTCTATATCTCTATCCTAAAAATGGTGTAGCCTCACTTGGTTATTTGGTAGGCTCAATGTCCTTGAATCAAATCATTGGGTCCCTAAAATCTAATTTACAAGATGTTCATCCCTTTCCTATATCATGCACCAAGATTAATTGACAATATTACCCTAACAACCCATTCAATCCTCAATATTCCTAACAAAAAACACCATTCTATCTCTCAACCAACATTCTCTAGTACTATTATTTCATGACACCCTCCCTCCAAAGATTCTCTACCTAGCCTGGAAATGAATAAATGGAGATAATGAAACCTAATTCCTATATCTAGTAGGCCCATAGGTGGTGACCAACACCCATGGTATACAAATCTCACAAAATGGTAGGAATTTCCCTATAAAAAAACAAGATCTGGAGATAAGATGATTCATCCTAATAAAATTCCATGATTTATGTTAAAAATAAATCATAATCCATACCACATGCATTTTTAAAAAAGAACTGATACAAAAATAAAATCTCAAATTTAAATACAAAAATAATACCTATTCAGTGACACACCAACTATCATGATCTGAGTTAGCTATATCCACAATGGTTTGTGTTGTCCTCCTGGAAGCCTAAAAGTATTTTATATACATAGGTTGAGCATTCAGGTATACATAGTAGGAAAACTAATGTATCTCATGCACACGTGAAAGAATAATAATAATAACCATGTGAGAAAACATCAGCATGAAACATCACCTATGAAAGTATAATAACCAACCCATCCTAACCAAAGCATACTCACCAAATAATGAATGTCACTTAATGTTATATAATTAATAGTAATAATAGGGTAACCAACAACACTTCCAACTGGTTTATCCATGATTTCATAATTGAAAATGTCCTTGAACTCCCACCCCTTTCAAACACACCACATCATAACCTGCACACAGACACATATGCCTCACAACCACACCTCGTCCCATCACTGGGGCCACTAGCTACATCACATCTCGCCCGAAGAAAATAGGTCCACATACCAAATCACATTCTGCATATAATGACTGCGTTGACATACCATGTCACATCCCGAAGACACATGGGAAAAACACAACATCTTGTCCCAAAGGCTCCTTGGAAAAAACTACTTACCTCATCCAAAAGACACCTAGGAAAACAAAACTCACCAATACATACTTGGGTCCCACAAACCACAACTGTCCTAAATAATATTGGGAAACTTCTTCCTGAAAGGATCAGGGAAGACCTGGTGGACATCTATCTATTCTCCCACCATGATTTTTCAGAAAGACACCAACCCCAAGGATGATAGAGGTTTTCGGTACATAGTGCTCATCAATGATGGGGTGCATATTGAAATAAAAAACTAAGTACATGTGTATATAGATATAACACAAAAAACGCTTTCCCAACCTATGGGTTCTCAAACAAACAACTAACTCAATATACTTCCAACTTTACTGATACCTCTAATGTAAATACAATACAACAAGCCACATCTTCTTTGTTATTCCCAACAAATTTTAATTAACCAATTTCCATTCCATTAACCACCCCAACACATGGAAACATTATTATTTATCAATCCATTATTTATCCATTTATTCTATTATTATATAAACAACTAAAAAATATACCACCTAACAATGAACACAATGATACGTCACTGCACAGCCCCATCACAGCACCGTTGTACAACACATCAAATCCATTACCCAATAAATAAATCCCCCAACCTAAGATTATATCACTCATTATGAACCATCCACCAAACTCAATCAATCTACCCACACACTACACACAACCTTATCAACAAAAAAACATAACAAAAAAATAAATTCCAGATTTAATAAGTCATCCCTTATTTAGAATTACTAATTAATTTAGGGGTTATAAAAAAGTTGTCCAATAATGGGGAATTAGTTCCCTATCATGGTGTGTGTGGTTTACCAAGATCTATTTAGGGTGATACCAAAACATCCACTGCCAATGAAGAACACACAATAGATATAACTAGTGCAAAAAAATCCACCAATGACCCATATTTTCAGCACGGCGTTGAACCAATATAATCAAATGATCACAAACAATAAGAAAAACTGTGAAAATCATCTAGTAAACTCCTTTACCCTTTAAATTCAATTATCTAGTTATTTATCATTGATTAAGTAGACACAAACATAATAATTTGTTAACAAAATCAAAACCCCACCATCCTGATGAATAAATAATTTTAGATAAGGGAATCCATTCCTCGAATGGGTGTCAATGTTATTCGCATGATAATTGATAACATAACGGTCTCTAGATAACTTATCCTTAAAGATATAAATCCATAAAAGAATTTCATGGCACCACCACACCACCTAACCAACAAAAACTGAGGGATAACAATTTATTAATCATGGATAAGCACACTTTATGGCACAGTGAGGAGATATGGAAGATTAAAAGATCCAACTGAGGGAAACTTATAGAAAAAAAATGTAATAATATACCTTAGATCACCACGGATCACCGAAGAATGATAAATAATATCAATAGATCGAAGGGGGAGGAAGATTGATCAAAGGAATCCTTGGGGTACTTGGGGTTCATCTGGAATGCGAATAATTACTCGAGCTATAATATTTGTGAAAACCTAAGAAGCTCAAATGTTTCCAAACATTACAACATTGGGGGATCACTGGATTTGTAATTCACTTTCCCAACATGAAATATATCAAGTTCCACTTCCCCTAAAAACCCCATCACCTCTCAAGTTATTTTATTTTTAAAACCAAAAAATATTGCACACTATTAATCTCACTTTCACACTATGTAAAACTCTACTCATCAAGAATCATTCCAGGACAAGTTGTGAAACCAAATGTCACACCATGAAGTCACGTTATACAATATGTGACCTCTGTGCTTCCATATTTTAACAACCTAACATATCCAAACACCCTCCAAGACTCCTCCAAGATCATCCAATGACCAAACTCAAAATATAATATACTGAGAAGGCATTGACCATTACACACCATGTCCAACCCAAAATATAAACTAGATTCCTTATGTAATCAAAAAGTCATAAAAAACAAAATATATAATAAAGGCATTTATAATACCCAAAAACTAATAATCCAAATATTTTATCCATTATTTATTGTCAAATTAATTAATTATCCAGTCATGATTCCATTTTATCCATTCACCATGTTCATAAAAATAACAAAACCAACGAAGTTATCTATTTAAACTTAGTTTCCCATTATTATAATAATTGTAACTATTTCCATTTAGCTTTTAATTCATGAAAAATTACCATTACACATAACATTATATCCATATTTCATGTTTTCTTTATACCAATTCCAATTACATGCATGATTTCCAATTTTTAGGTATGTAATTTATTTTGAAGACAATTATCACAACTAATAAGTTAATCTAATTCTTAATTCACATATGAAACCAATTCATAGTGTTGACCTAATTCATAAGTAATTTCCAATTTTTAAATCATCTCTCGGTTCATTATATTGATATTTCAACTTAGACCCATGGTTGGAACACCCTCAGGTGTCCGAAAGTTATAGTCTCAATATCAATGGACCTAAAGGGTTCAAGGGAAGTCTGTGAATATAGTTTCATCAAAGAAATGTATTTCTAATTGGAAATAATTTAATTTTTACCGTCATAATTAATTTTTTTAAAATTAAGTATTTATATGTTATGAATCATTTTTAATTGATAATTTAAAATTATTATAATTTATAAAAATAAGATAATTTTTTTAATTCAATAATTTAAAAAAATTATTAATAAATATTGAAAATAATTTCAGTTTATTTAGAAATACATTATTATATTAAAACATATTTCTAATATTTCATAATAATTCATCATAATGATTTTATAATCAATTCAAAGTATTTTTTTATTTTTTGTATAAAAATAATAAAATAAATATATTTATAATAAAATTTTATTTTAATAAAAATATAACCATGTTTATTAAATTTTTATTTATAAATTAAAATAATAATTAATTATCAACTCATACATTTTGAAAAAAATTAATACATTTAAAAATATTATAACAAACTATATGAAAAAATACAAATCATAAAAGCATGATTGAGGAGATAATTTAAATACATTTTATATACGTTTTAAAAATTAACCATATCAAGTGAATCAATGTTTGTTTTGATTACACATTAATCAATTAAATAAAATATTTATCAAATGAAATATATCATATAATTTATGGGATGTTAAATATATGGCCACTTAATCTAGTCCTTTTATGTGGCTCGTTGATGAAGAGCTTATTGGTCACATGAACCCACTCCACAAAACACCCCGCCTCTTATTTATCTCATTGGTGGAAAACATATGTAATGTCTTATCCTTGTACCATGTAATCATATCCTATCTCAATGAATGTTCAAAAGGTCCATGTAGTATGTAGTGGACAAGACTCATCACTAGTGTTACCTATAAATACTCAGGGATTCCCCATTAAGAAAGTGTTTTGGAAGAAACATAGAAACCAATAAGAAATGAAAATGGATGAATATGGGCTTACCTACCACATTTAAAAATTTGAAAATCTTATATAGGATAAAATAGAATTTAAAAATAATAACTCCATTGAATGAAAATTTCTATATAAGACATTCTGGAGATCAAATCCTATAAGATCCTTTTGCAAAATCTTATTCACATGGTCACATGATATTGACATCATTTTGTGTTCAAAAGGTGGAAATATTATGTTCTTTTTTGATCACCGTACATGATCTCCATACGATGACCTCATTTCCTAGGTTCCCTTTCATGAATCACCTAATATTCTAATGTACCAGGCTTTATTGTAAGTCAATAAATCTGAAGGGAAGTGAAATTTTAAATTGATTGATGGAGCAACATTCAATATAATCATAAAAATTAAATTTCGAATGATAAAAATGGGTAATGGTATTGGTTTGGAATGATGGTTAAGAATGGGTAAGTGTCTTGGGGGTAATGTTCAATTTCAAAGGTGTTAGGATTTGAAAACCCAAATCTGGGAGGCACTACACTGAGCACATGATTAAGGAATAGTTGTACTAACTAGGTTGTCCAAACTTTGTGGATCATTGGACTAGGGTGCAGCTATTCCAGACTGTGTGAGGGGGGAACATTGTTGTCAGACTTGTTTTAATGGGGTGTAGAGACCCTCATGGTTAGGAGCATGGTTTTTAAACACTTGTGTTGTAACCTTGCGAGGTGGGAATATCATAGGATAGAGGCACTACATAGTTGGCACATGGTTAGGAAAATAGTATGGCTAATTTAATGGAATGAAATTGAATTTTTTACATAATTACATTAAAATTTCAACCCTCATTTTCATTCCCCATTTACATAACACCTGTATCCTAAGATCTTCCATCCTCCCTCTTCTAGGATTCTAAGACAATCTTTTATTTGGGATCAAATTAATTAATTGTTTATAGCATTGAATAGCTTGTAGAAATTATAGTAGTCCCCTTTCTTCTATTCTTAATTTATTATTTGTTTTGTAATGTTACGTCTATACAATATCATATTTAATATTTTGAGGGTGTTTGTCTAATTATCTGTTTATTCCTGTTTGGTCTTGAATCTAAGGTTGAACTTCGATGAGTGAAAATCTATGGGTATAAGGTAGGTGGTTCTAAAACATATCCTATTTTATAGGTGTGTTTATGTGATGTGAAGGATATGAATGAGTGGGCGGACCAGTAATGACCATTTATATAATATTTTAATTTTATGTTATTATTGGAAGATGTGGATGGGATCATTTATTTGTGTTTAGATATTTATTTCCTCGAATGGAAAGGCATGTGTGAAATAGAGGTCAAAGTTGGTTGGGTTGGTTGTGATGATGTTAAAAAATAATTGAATTATAACGTGATTATATTGGTTCAATGAAAATGGGTCATGTTTGGCCTATGAGATATTGGGGAATGATGATCACCAGAATTGAGGTGACATTGTTTGACATGTTGATGTGGTTGGTGAAGGCCATTGCCGGAGTTGGGTGATGAGGTTCACATGAGGAATTAAAGGTTTCCACAGTTGTGTATTGTGTATGTTGTTGAATTTCCACTCACCATTATTGGCCAAAAGAACCATCAAAGTTGTGTGGACACATAACCAGGACACATTAAGCTGGTTTTGACCACTCAATATAGGCAGATGCCTCTATAGTTTAAGTGGAATAGGGGATGGTGATGAACATTATTTATAGAGGAGGTTATCACCATAGACCCCATGGTTGATGGTGTGAGAGACCATTAAATGGAGAATGAGGTTTGCAGTTCTAGTGGGGATGATGGTCACATACTATGGAAGGATGGATATCAAAGTGCCTTAGGATGTGAGCATTTTGAGCAGATGACAATATAAAAGATAGATGTTTTATGGGATTGAGATAGGTTTACAGACATGTCGATGGAACATCGGGTTTACATGACATGTCTTGTATATGGAAATGGTTGACCCATGACATCATGTGGTATATAAATGGTCTGGGAATTGGGGGTTATTCCATTATAACGTAGAGTAGAAATTATTGGAAAGTGTTGTCCTATGGTATGGAAATGTTTATGAAACTAAGGATTCATCTGGTATAATAGATGGTGGATATATCATTGCACTATAATGATGAATTAATTATGTGAACGCACCCTTGAAGATATTGAGAAATAAAAAATCAGGTTATGTGATATGTGATTTGTTTCTATTTAGATACATTTTTAAAACACATATAATATTATGGATGAAATATAAGCACACATTGGTGGTGCACTGCTGAGTTCTTACTCACGCCCTGCACCAGCCCCTCGGGATGCATGAATGATTTACAACGATGATATCAAGTAACAAATTAAACTCGAGTGATCAAACATAGTGAGAGTAGATGTGTCATGAGTGCATGGGATGGATGTTAGATATATCATTTCGTCCTTTACATTGATATGAGGTTCTTTTTCTATTTTTAATTACATACTTATCTAATCATCATTCAAGAGATTTTTTTTTCTTTTTTATCATTCTCATGACTTTTGGATATTAGTATCTAGGTATAAGTAGTTTTCTTCTAGTGTGGTATTGTTGAATTGTGATGTTTCATCCACTGAGTTTGGTCCTTTTATTCAATTGTTCAATTATTATACAGACCATTAATATTTTTATTATTATCACTAGAGGGTATGGTATCCCCATTATCACCTAATATACCCTTTCTACTATTGGTATCCTTTGAATAGGGGGAGGTTAACATAAGGTCTAGTCTCCCTTTAGAATAGAGATTTGGTTATGTTGATCAAGGATTGGAGTGATACATATGTGATCACCTTACATGGTCTTATCTCATGTTGTCTGCCTTATATACTATGGTCACATTTTATTCAGTTTTCCATTGTTATGTTGTCTATAATTATATGGTAACCTATCTTACAAGATTCCTATTCTACATGATCCATCATCTAGTAACTAGGTTTTTTCAAAAATATTCTACCTCCTTAATCAATAATGCTTCCTTAAATTAAAATTTGAATAATTGAGAGAGGTCAATGCCATGTTTTCTACCAATCCATCTAATAGATTATTTTTGTCCTAGAAAACCAATATTTCCACCATTTCCATGGTCAAAACTGTAAAAATGATAACTTGAAGCCTCATTCTAGAATAATAGATATACACAATCAGGCCTTGTGCAATAGTGTACACCCCTTCAGTCATGAATTACCTTGAAAAAATGTATCTCTAGAATTATCACCCTTGATAGGAAAAAACCTAGGGTAATCATGATATTGAATTAATTTTATAAATCATGTCCTTACCATAAGGATATTGGAGTGATCTCTCCACGATCGATGGGGGTATGTATTCTCTTCTCATTGAGTTAGGTACGATAGGGATTCTATCCTTGAGTATTTTTGCATCCTTCCGTGTAGGATTGTATATCCCTCCTTAATTTGTTATTTCCTCCCTTTACCACTAATTAACTAGGAGAATATTCATCCCCATGGTCCTCTTTCTTATGTTTATGCCTTAATATATCCTAATGGGACTCCTTATTTAGTTTAATCTCCAACATATCCCAGTGGGATTCCTCCTTAGGTATAAGTCCCATTCAAATTTAATTGTGCAGTGTTCTTTATCATCTATTATATCTTTTTTCTCAGACTAAGAATGACTCATGTAGGGATAGATATATGAGTATATTCTGCCATTTTGAAAATTGAAACATTCATCATGGGACTCCTCATTAGGTGTAAGATTTGACCAAATAATATACATCTCTAAGGACTATATTCCTAATAAGGAATTCCTCTAAAGGAAAATATTCCCAATAAACCATCTTAGGCAAATACCCATTTGAGTAAGCCCCAACCTATTTTCTATAGTCATATTTTTTATGAAATAAAAGTACTTACCGTATGACCTTAATCTGTATTCAATGGTCCTTCCACATTTCTTTATCTTTTACAACATAAACATTGAATTCTCTATTTTATATCACCAAAAAGATACGAGTGATGCATTTTCAATAAACAAACCAAATATCCCCATATATCAATTATTTTCAAAAAGTTCCCCTACTTGTAAATATTCTTATCATGACCATATTCCATCATTAGGATTTATCCTTAATTTCATCATCCCCAACTAGAGGTTCCATCTTCCCTTTTTGTATCACATTATTTTATTTGATAGAATATAATACTGATGAAACCATATTCTACTAATCGGATCATATTCATGATAGCCAAAACAAAATCATACCTCATAGGGCTTGGTGCCTTGTAAAACCAACCCATACACATTGGGTCATATTCCCCTTGAGTAATACTATAAATATTATTTCACATGTAAGACCAAAAATAATCATCCTTCGGAACCATTCACCTTTAAAGTACATTATGCATAAATTTAAACCTCATATAATTTTTCAATGTCACATGAAATTAAAGTTTATGCCATTTCTTGTTAAATGAAACTGAACTATATTATTTTTGATTATTTTTATAAGGATTCACTGGAATCCTATTTAACTGTCCTGATCATTGTATCAAAATTCCAATTTTTCTTTAGGATGATATTAATTTTTAGAGTGCCCAATATGGAGGATTTAAAGTAAAATTATAGTGAACTATTTTTTCATGCTGATTAGACAGATTTCTATTTCAATTTTAATACCTTTCATAATCTTGGGAAACCATCAATATGGCCTAAAAAATGTTATAGAAGTGTCTATGGTTTGTTTGGAGCCTAGGGTCCCAGAAAATGGGAAACAATTCTTGGCCCCACGGTTATCACAGGGTTATTTGAAATTGTGCTGGGTTCATTTGAGCACTAGGGGTACGTAATGTTTTTCTACAACAGTGCAACCGTAGGCGTAACCCCATGTGAAAAATTGCAGATATTGGATAGTAGTATTTTTCATGGTTTGTGTATGATTAGGTAAACTGTGTTCCTTAACCATGAAGCATCTTTCATTAATCAGTGATGCTTGCATGGTTTTCAAACTATTTGACCAAACCATGTGACCAATTCAAGAAACCCTATATTAGAGGGTGAAATTAATTTTGTTCCCTTAATTAAACCATAAATCTAATTTTACTTTTTTTCTCCTTATTCCAATAGATTTATTCCTCATGCTTCACTTGTACACCAATTACTCATTCAACCTAGGTTCCTTGATATATTCTTGATGAGAAGTGCAAATTATGGTCCATAAAAGGAATTGTATAGCAAGAGGTATGATCTATATTACTGTCCCTTCCTATATTAGTTATCTTTGTATATTTTTCTCTATTTTCTGTTTGTTTGATCATTTTTTTTAATTTCTACCAACCTAATTTGAATTTGAGGATTCCATCGGATGAGGAGTCATCAACTACTATAAGGTAGGTGGTCACATCATCTTCCTTAAATGTTATGGTATTTCAATAGTCACGTCATTCTTCCGCATGATTTACTTCATCGTGTGTCACTTTAAAATTGATTTCTTCATTCTAAATCATCATACACTCCTTGTTATACTCATAATGAAAATTGTTTGGTAATTTTAGAAAACCAGACTAGATCACAGACACCCCTTGGGTAATCTAACATGAATTGAAACTTTATAAAATATTTATTAAAAGCATGGGACACCTAATAAAAGTACTTCATGGATTATATACAAAATTTTCGTAGTTATATAATTTTTTAATTGAACCTAAGGTTCCTCCTGAGTGTTTTTTCTGGCTTATGAATTGAATTTCACATATAGGTAATCACATAGTTGATTAAAGGACCTTTTAAGTGCTTCATTGAACAAGTGAATGTAATTTCTATGCTATTACTTGTTAAATATACTATTTATAATGAACTGTTTAGATTCTAGATGACTAAAAATGATAAAATGGATTAAATGAAATTGGGTGGAAAGTACATGCATAATCTATTATAATAATTAAGATTATTATTTTAATTGTAATGCATTTTTTATTTTAGATATAATAATAAGATGAATGATAGGTAATTCCTCATATCAATTCTTATAAATGTGATTTTTTTCCTTTGTTGTGGGTTGTGGAATGATGATACGGGTTTTGTTGGGTATAAAAAACCATGCTTCCTTACATTGGGTGTCGAGAATGATTCCTCGCACAATTAACTCTTTTTTGATTGTTGGCATGACCCACCACATCCCTTATTTCAAGTTCTGGCATGATTACTCACCCACCATATCGAGTGATGATCATGATGTATTCCACTAATCATGAGATATAGAGATTGTAATCTTTTTCATGAGCTTATAGGCTTTTTTATATTGGTTAGGGATGATTGAGTTACCGTCTAGTCTAGATGGCACCTAGTATTCCATGAATATCGACACTTATATCTACAACTACTTTCTCAATATTTATGGATGAAATATATAACTATACTATATATATTATTAAAAAATATATAGATACTAATATGATTCCCATTATAGCCCTAAGCCAATCCATGTATATCCACTAGGTGTCCTTTAGAAACGTCAGCCAGCTGGTATTTATTTATTCAACATTATTGATTATTTATTTATACCCGCACACCGTTTTTCAATGAGAACATCTTGGATTACTTCTAGACATTGTTGGTGTTGTCCAAATAGGGTTTTATCTCACACCTACTCAGGACACCATTGTTACCCTAGTAAATTAATTTTTTGAAGGTATGGATAATGGAATGTTCCCTAATATAGGTTCTTAATATGCTTTAAATATAGTTTTATCATATTATAAGAGGACTGAGCATATTCTCGAGATGATAGTGGATCATTCTTTTATATTTTTTTAGTTTTGTATAGCATTTATTGTATTTTTATCCCCTTTTCCCTTTTTTATATATCAGTATGTCAAGCGTCCTAGTATATGACACTACCGAGTGGATTTTGATATAATTATTCAATTGTTTAGTTAGTTTTTTTTCAATGCTTACTTATTATATCTACTTTATACGATTTCCACTATGGTGGGTTTCTGGTCCAGTCATTACTGTGTCTTCTTGTATCAAGCTTCCACAATTATCACTTTATGGGTATATCTACAGTGCCACTCTTATATGTGGGTATAGTCTACCTAGAATACCACCTTCTGGCATTTTTTTTGTCAGAAGACTCTATAATATAAGGAGACACGCTTGAGGCCTTGTGACCCAATGGCTCAGGGCATGGGATAGTAGTACCCCACGACAAATTGTTAAATAAATAACATCTTTTCATGGGAAATGGAGGATATATAGAACATTTAATATATACAAATATATTCTTACTCATTAAAACCTATGAATAATAGATAATCCTTCATGAACATAACTAGTGGAATTATTAATATTACAAGGTAATTTTCATAATCATGTGTTCAATCTATAAGAGATTCCTCAAATAAGAAATAATCACCCCCCCCCCCTAAATGTGTATATGAGCCCTACCACCCATCCTCTCAATTCTATGTGCATTTTTGGCATCCTTAGTATGTATCAGAGCCACAATCCATTATAACATAATAAATTATAGTTGTAATAAAGAACATGGACTGAATATTCCTTGGAAATAAAAACAAAATTGTCAACCTAATGTGAATATTATATTTGAAAATGGTTGGTGGCCAAATAAAATCATGTAATAATACATATTATAGTGGTATCGTGATTTAGATAATCCCTTATATGTCTTGCACATAAAATCTAAAAAAATTGTGAGCCCACCGTGAATCTTATAACCATGAAGGGTTGATGGTTGATTCCATTTTCATAATAATAAATATTAGGGTGGTATTGGGTGTCAACATCACACTTTGATTCTATATGAATAAACTAAAATGGTGAAATAGATGTGAATCTTATAATCCTAAAGTGTTAGTGGTCGATTCCCCTCCTATAATAATAAACATTGGTGTGGTATCAGGCATGGGTTTCACCCTTTGATACAATACACCTTGAAAACAAAAAAATGGTGTACCCTACATGAATCTTATAATCATAAAAATGGTCAATCATAATTAAGTATCTTTATATATGGGTAGTATTTTAGAAAAAATCTTGATTTTTGATAAAATTTTGATCGGTATTCTTGTTTTTTTATTTTCTGTTAATGGAAGAAGTCTTGTGAATCAATATTTGATCCAAAATAATGACATTATAATCAGACACTCATTCATTGGCTTTGGCTATTAGTAAAGGCATGGAACAATCTTCTAAGAGAGTATTTTCACCCACTAAACATCTATAATAATATGTTTTTAATAGTCTTGTTAGGTTGTAATATTATAATAGTACCATCTTAACCATGATGGCTAATTGGGAGAGTCTATTTCTTCTGAAGTCCAACAATCCTAAATTCCAATGGTGTTTGGAGGATGACTATGTGGGACCCATTATCACCTCCAACTATTTTTGGGAGACTTCCTCTTGAACATTATAATATATACTTCCCATACCAAAGTAATATCAATGAATTCTCTAATGAAACAAAGACTTTGGAGCTAAAAAGGAGGACTCCCCTTGCAAGCCGAAAAACATAGCATCACACAACTCTTACTCCCCATTAGCATACTGAGAAGGTTTTTCACCATATATCTAGCTTAGTGACTCAAGCTAGGGTACCCAAAAGATGGTCTAGAAAACCCAAGGTACGGGTCAATATCATTATTGCATCTAAAAAAATTCAATATGTTTATTATGACTATTAGTAAGTAATTTTCATATAGTTTCGGTTCCCTATATGAGGCATGCCCATATATTAGGATGGAACCCCAGGAGTGAGCCCATATTTTATTTCCCATTTAAAGAACTCTCTCATAAATATAGGAAACTCATGGGAAAGAAATTATTATTTCTCGCTAATATAAAGCCTATCCGCATAAATTGGTAGAATAAGGAAGATGAGATCATGAATATACCATCACTTTGACTAAAAAAATCATAAAACATAACCTAGAAACATCTTAAGCGTTGGACCAAAGCCATTATCAATCTCTTCATAATGATTGTAATATTCTAGAAGCTATAGAGGAGATAAATTTTAATATTCATAAAATCAATATGTGATAAGTGCATGTTCCTACTCTTATTTCCAGTGTTCTTCATCCACATATTCGTATAACAACTCAAGATAAAGAACATATTCTATATCCCATTCGAATGGATCATTTTAATATTTTCATAATGAAAATTTATAGTATTAGGCTCATTTTCCTATTCCAAATGGTGTTTATTGGAATATCCTGATAGTCACCTCTTTACATGAATATATCCCTATCATTGATATATCAGACATCTAGTGGCACATTCCAATGGAAAACTATTAATAGTCATATATATTTATTTAAAATTTGGTTCATAGGTATATTAGAAGAGTCACTTCCGGGAGAGACAATATCCCTACTAATAGGATTCAAAAAAATATTCAAACTCTTATGGTTAATGTATCACATCAGCACCCCTAGAAAGAGATATCTTAGTGGGTGTATATCCCTCTCCCATTTTTTAGTGTTTTCAATATGTTTTGGTTAATATTGAAAACCAATATTGGTCCCATATTCCAATTCCAACTGAGCATCATCATCATATTCTACAAATAACTTTGGGGAAGGACCATATCCCTTCTAATATATGTTAGGTCTGTGTTGTTACACATCCTAATGAAGGAGAACATCAACACACCTTTGAGGCAATACAAGAGGTCTTGTTTTTTATCACTCCTTATCTATAGTATAATCACCATATTTAAGTGAAGAATTAAAACCGTTATAGAGAAAATATTCATTTTTCGATTGATGTTCATCTAAATATTCTATAAGTCACATTTGGATAGGTATGTATCCCTTCCAACAACTCAGAAATTTCTCATCAATTATTGTAGTTACCCAACTGTCAGCTTATACTCCCAAAAATATCAGTGAGATTCATTAACATATTCCAATGGAAAATCAGGGTCTATCTTGGAGGATTAAAATTCAAAATAGTTCCCACTGGTTTCCCATGACCATGGTATCTTGATGAGGATCATTTAACGAGAACCACTCTCGGGTATCGCATGCAGATTTGTGGAAGGATTATATTCATACTCTAATAAATGCTATTATACTTTAAGTCATACAATTATTATCAAAATAATCCAAAGGATCTACTAAATCCTGATTAGAAGGACAAGGTGATATTTACTTTGTAAATCATTCCCTACGGTGTCATAGATATGGGCTATTAGGACACAGTCATTAATGTTTACTATCATAATTCTCCCCAAAATAATATCTCATACAAAAAAATTATATCCTTCTCTTTTTGAAGCACTTTAATATAGAGAGGCACCTGAAACATTACGTTCAACTACATACCATGCCCCATTAGCAGTTAACAATCATTCACTATTGTAAATGGATAGTTGGGGATAGTAGGAATCATCTCTAACTCCCACAATTGTGTGTCATTATCCAAAATATGTGGCATTTGTGGCCTAATAAGGTAGAACAATATGCATCTAATAATGGGCGAAATATCAAGGATATGAGGTTATAGAGGGATGAGGGAGATATGATGGTGATGTTTTGGCCCATGATTACCTCCCAATATAATGTTCCCCTTGAAATAAAAGAATAATGTATACAATATCTATGCCTAAACCTATATACAACTCACTCACCCCTCATGGGGAAATAATTTTCCAATGATGGATACAACATTAATCTTAAAGTGATAGGTGATATATTTCCCAAGGTTGAGTAAGCTGAATTTTCAATGGCATGGACCCCAATATCTAAATATTTATATAAGAATATTTACCATTATTTCCATGACAACTTGAATACAATCTAACAAATTATTGAATATGATTTATCTAGTATTTTCATCATAGGGTGGGGTAAATATAATGAATTGTATTTTACTCCACTCTCGATTTAGCAAAACCTCTGATTAATATATATTGAAATATTATTACCTCAGAACAATTAAAGAGACCACAAGGTGCATATTTCAATAATTCAGTTACATGTAAATTCATTATTTCTAAATCACATAAATGATGCACTCACTAAGAATAATCAATTTGTAGGTTGTAACATTAGTCCTCTACAAAAGATAAAAATGCTTCCTTTTTAGAACAAACAAGGCATCTAATCATGGATAACCCTCTAAAGAATGTATATCCCACTAATAATGTATTCTTAAACCACCCACACCCTTTCAAATGTTTTAATAATATGATAGGATGGAATGAAATCAACGTCATCTCCAATTAAGGAATGATCCTGACCCATAGGGATGGGGGAATTTTCAACATATATTCCACCATTATTATCATTGGGATAACCAAATCCATAATAGATCTAATATATAATGGTCATGGATATAATTAAATATAAGTCCACAAGTTTTTGGGAATTTATATCACTATCACCACTACCACCACTCGTGGGATTATTAAAACACCAATGACATATAGATGTAGAAACCATAGCATTCTAAAAACCTAGTTTATCATTCTAGTGTCATTTATATCATTACTAAATCCCCCACTATTGGAGTTAGTCTCTACTAAGTTAAGAGTAGTCTCATGGTAATTGTATCCATAATTATTTCTAATTCATCATATATCCCCCCCCCCATTAGAGGAATGCTTTACAACAATAATTGGTATCTCCTTACAAATGAAATTCTATGAAAAACTTCCCATGGAGAAGGCTACATGAAATAACAAACCTTTAAGGGGCCATAAGAAAAAACAACCTACCAAGAATAAGGGGGCTAGAGATGAATTTGAATTATCTCATAATGAATATTTCGGGGATAGTATAACACTATATAGTTTAAAGGTATATGATGAAATTATTTCATTCGCTCACTATGTTTCATTTAATTTCATTAGTACTGATTGGGAAAATGTAATTTCCAACCTGAAGTAACCACATGTAGAGGTTCTATTCCAACATGAATTCCACACTATGTTACTTAAGGAAAGTGTTTTTTTACTTGGAATTAGAGACATCAAAATAATTTGAATCCCCCATATATTAAACTACTACCACCATGATTTTTGTTATCTAGAGATAAGTGGAATGATGTAGTGTCATATCCTGGCCTCCTTCAAATGATTAATGAAGCTTACCTTTAGGGATGATGGAATTATATGAGTTCAAGAAAGAATAATTCATATGAGTTACTATTAAGAAACGTAGGGGATGTATTCATTATAATCATACACCCACATTGGGGGTTGTTGTACCCCTTAAATGGGAGTTGTACTATTAAAAATTGCATCAAACCAACTGGGGAAGGGTCTGGTCATCCTATTGTCACTGAACATAGACTTCAATTTTATTTGACTCCAATAGTTATAGGCTAATAGGATTTCCCTCATTTAGGACCAAAGTTATCATAAATTCATCCTAACTTTCCTAAACCCATGAAAACTAGGTTCCCACAGAAAGAGGGGTCAAGTGGACTATATCTGTCCTCATAAACTATTAATAATCACGCCCCATTAGTCATTTATACCTCTAGTGTTTTTTAATCAATCCAATCCATTATATATAATATAGAAGGAATAGAGGGAATGTGTTCTTTAGTACAACCAGAGATAAAACCTTATCCTAAATTGGTGAAAGTAACCCCACCTCTACCCAACATTAAAACTCATACATTCTAGGAATTCAATAGGGATGGCAATATAAAAATACATCTGATATATATTATATCTTATTGTGAATCCATGAAAGGGATTCATGAGTGGTATGAGGTGGATAAACAAATTTTTTTTACACAAACATTGGATTGCCCCACTTTTTTATGGAAGAGTAATCTCCCCTCTTGGACTACTTTTTAATTAAGAGGATTTATAGAACATGTTTCGATATCAATTAAATGTCTCAGTGAGGAAGACATAAATCATTAACCTCTAAAATTAAATTGTACACAAGAATTTTTGAATCTAATATTTTTTTTAATATGGAAGGGTCTCACATATTCCTTATATATACAACATAAATAGGAGTATATTATATTTTTTTATTGAATTTCCATGAAATGATTAAAAAACATCTTATCCCAGTGAAATTTCATGGTGGCTTCAAATAGTTAGTTATTACATCCAAGTATTTGGAGGATACTCCCCACCACAGTAGGGTCAAATATCAACACATGTCAACCAATAATGTGAGGAATGTTTTAGGGTATAAGTAGTGATCGTTACACTAACGCCATCATCAGTGTCATCTCCAACTCAAAATCTAACTCTATGTCCTGTAAAACCCATCCTTGAACTACCAAAGAAATCATGTCCATAGTGGGAAGTGTTAAAGGAGAATGGTTTTCCAGAATTTGAAGATACAAAAAACAATTACTATTTTTTAAGGAGAGATCAAGTTTTCAGATGTTATATTTTAGCCTAGGAGAATAACATGCCCTAGTATTTGGAAATCTATAAGCTGAAGGTAGTCAATCCATATAAACTCCCATTTTATGTTTCATATCCTTAGATGTTGGGAGACAATATCCAAGACCAATTTAAAGTTATGGGAACACTCTAGAGGACGGTTGAATCAGGAGAAGTCAAATTAGGTAGATCTCAAGAATAAGAATCTTGTGTCACCACCATTCCATTATATTAGGAAAGAGAAAAGAAAAGGTCATAGGAAAATATATATAGAAATTCAACGATCGGATTACCTAAAAATTAGCCGATTGAGAATGTTCCATAGATATAGAGGAATTTTATGAAGAAATTCTGACCAAATTTCCTTTACAAAAACTAAAACACTAAGTTTGGTATCTCATTGATCCCAAATAATTCATACCCATTAAATTAAAATAAGTCTTGGTAAGAATAAGATTAATCTTTACTAGTCCCTAATCTAGATAAAATTCCCCAAGACTTATTTCCTAATTCCTGAGGTGGATGGGAACCACCATACAAAAAGGAACCTTCATCAGATGGAGATTTTTTATATGACTCATTCAACATAAATTTTTTTATTTCCCCTTTTCAAATGAAGAATCTAACTATTAATATGTACCCTAATTATGAACGAATAATCAGCGATGATGGTGAATGATCAGAGGAAATAGAGGCCTATGTTACTACGAATTAAATGTTTATGATTTTTATGGACCCTCCATCCAAAGATACCCCTCCTAAGTTTCCAATTAAGGAAGATAGATAATGACCCCTTGAGTCCCACATCTAGTAGGCCATTGGGTGGTGAACATAACAAAGGGTAAAACGTTCTCACAATATGGGAGGCATTACCCTTTATAAGAAAACAATATCGAGAGATATGTTTTTACATCCCAAAACAACTCCAAGATGAGAGTGTATAAATTGAAATAAACTCCATAACACAAGTAAGTTTAAAATAGAACTCTTAAAAATAAAATAAAAACTCAAATGTAAATACCAAAAACAAGGCTGTGTAGTGACACATAAACTCTCCCAATGCCTAAGCTAGTAAGGTCCAGCACAGTCCAAGTAATCTTCCTAGAAACCTAAAACCAGTTTCAGATATATAGGGTGACCACACAAGTATACTTAGTAGGAAAATCCACATTTTCTTCTACACAAGTGGAGGAAGCATATTAATGCCTCTTTGAGGAAAATGCAGAACCCAATATAACCTAACAAGGTATACTTGCCACTCCATCCTCATTAAGTCATGCTAACCAAGTAATAGATTTCAAGTAATATAGTATGATGAACATTGATAGTGGGTACCCCAAACCACATTACCACTAATTATCTACTCTCACACCTTAACAGAAAACATCCTCATGATCCCACATCTTCTGAACATACAACACCACAACCCACCCTCACAAGCTAGGGACTCAAAACTTGTCCCGTCATCGGGAAAAATGATGATGATCACATCCCACCTGTAGAAACCTATGCCATATACCACATCACATCATAACTAGAAACACATTTTCCAAAAGCCACACCTCATCCCAAAGACTCATAGAAATGAAAACAATACATCTCATCAAGAATTCACCTAGGAAGCACAACTCACTCGAAGAAACCTGGGCCTTACAACCCAAAACCTACCCAAAGATTCGGGGGCTATCGCTACCTGGAAGAGGGAGTAGTGAAGAGAGAATGGACAACCATAAATCCTCCGGTCATGATGTTTGGGAAAGTCACCCACCCGCATGATGATGGGGATGTTCGGAACATAGTTCTCAATTGGGGTGGGGTCCATAAAAAATCACAACGAAAAATAAAAATAACACAAATAGATACCAAAAACTCTTACCAACCTATGGGTTCGCAAACAACAACCATCCCACAACACTTCCAACTTTTCTGATACCTATATGTTCATAACAACACAAGAAGTCATAACTCAAATCATACCCCAATCCAATTCATTTAACCAATTTTCATTCTTTATTAAACAATTCAGTCATTCATTCCTTCACTACTCAAGAAAGCAACCAAGCACAACACATGACAGGTGACACAGAAATATCTCAAATTTCACATAGAGGATGAATAACCATGGTAAATTAACCCAAATAAGATTTTACTCTCCATTTACCACCCATTTATGTCATAAAAACTGATCTTGATACATATAGTGTACCTTTTAGAATGATACCCCTGGAAAAAATCTGGGAAAACTTTCCAAACCTACCACTACCATCATAATCCTCCTTGTATTCCCTCCCAATCTATCCACTTGATACCACATCCAGAAACATATTAACCAAAACCATTCTCTACAGCCATGCTGCATAAACACACCACACCCATCAACCCATAACTGCACAACCTGATCATAGCCCAACTTTATAACACTTTCCATCCATTCCACAATTAAACAATCTCTCAACCTGAGATTCCATTACACCACCCAAACCACTCCATACAAATCACCCATATATAATAACCCACACATAACTAAAAAACAATATTTTTCCATTCAATCAAATGCATTTATATTCAATTTACACTTCTTAAATTTAGGGCATGATCACAGAAGCCCTAAGATCATGGGTAATCCATTTAATTAATTGAATATGCATGGTTAATCGATTTCATATATAGTCATTCATTCAAAAGAGTACTAATAACATGAATTGAAAATTCATCACTGGTGCACAAACAATTAGCACCAACATCCATGGTTTTCCATAGGTATATAACTCATATATTCACAATATCAACAGAAAACAAAGAAGAACATAAGTCACTTCTTCCCAACACCGCATGTTGATCTTTAATGAATTAAATTATCATTATTTATGTTTAATTATTCTATATTTATAAGGGAATCATTCATAAACCCACCCCACATGATAGGAAAATAAAAGAGAGATTTGGGGATCCCTATTTCAAAGAACAGATGATCAAAAATTCCTTCTTGCAATGAAGAAGGGGGTGCACATTTAGTAGGAAGAACCTTCATGGAAAAATGAGATCTAAAAAGATACAGCACAATGCATGGTCTCTCATGGAAAAAAGGTTCTAGGGAACATCAGGTATTAAGGTTAAATGGAAGCATATAATTAATAAAGGTTATCGGATTTAGAAAGGCAAGATCCCATATCAATGAAAGAAATAGTTTTTTTAGAATCCATTAAAGTATGATCTTGATCATGATCATGCGGTTTGGAAGTCAAGGGAAGTGTTGGGTTTTTAGATGATAGATATAATTTGAAATGGATCTAAAACCCATTAAATATGTTATTGAACACATTTTATATCAAAAAAATCAAATGAATGAAACTATAAAAACTAGAAAAATCTATATTTTTCATAAACTATTGGAAATGACTCATAGTTCGGTGAGTCACTGTTGTGAGTCTCTAGCATTTTCTAATAGTGTGAGTCACTAACGTGAGTCACTGACATGAGTCACTATTCCAAATCAGTAGTCCTAACTCACCATTTTGAGCAACTGGTAGAATAATCACCATTCCAAGATACTAGTGGACGACTCACTAGTCAGAGCTACTACTGGATTACTCATTGTTCCATGCTATCAGTGGATGACTCATCTTTCTGAGCTACCATTGGAAAACTCATCTTTCTGAGCTACCGATGGATGAGTCATCGGTCTTGAATCACAATCACGAGCTAATTTCAGGACTCACCACTAATGACCTCCATTGAAACTCACTATTGATACCTACCTGTCCTGTAACACCCCAATATTTCATAGTATGTTATTTCTTCAAAGTTATACAATAACTTGTACTACAAGCAACACCGAGTTCAAGCACCCCACGACTTACCAAACTAGCCATTCAAAAGAGTTTTTGAATAGTATTAGATAAATATAGAACTATATATAAACCATATAATTTTTGATTCAATATTGTGAGTTTCTTAGACATTATTTAAGAATAATTCATTTTTTCATAAAAAACAAGTATTTTTCAAAAAATTCAATTTTACCACCTTTTAATGGTGAACCCATTTAAAAAAATATATTTTAAACTTTTATGTATACAATTTGACAAAATATACTTCATTGTTAGTATTAGTACATATGAATTTAGTTTCAATAAATGTTTTGTGTTTTTATGATAACATTCATATTTGGGTGAATTGTGAAAAATAAAATATTTTAACTGAAAATAACATTTTTAATCAAAATAATTAATATTATTATATTATAATTTTTAATGGTTTGGAAGTATAAATAGATTATATTTTTACAATTTAATCAAATTCTGGTCATTTTAAGAAATTTCACGTTGAAATTGAACATTAACATGTGTCAATCTTTTGATAGTTATTGTTTCTTAAGAATACACCTTTTGGTTTTGACAACGGGAATTAATTTTAAATTAATAAATTCCACTTATATGTTTTAACATGATAAAATAGTCTTCATTTTTGAATTTTTAATATAAAAATTAGCTTAGGATGAATTTTATGTATTTTTCTGAAAACATTCAAATTTTGATGAATAGTGAAAAAGACTGAGTTATTATTAAAAACTGACATTTTATTTAAATAATAATTTATTCAATTTGAATTTATTTTATTTAAAAATAGATACATAATACCTATATATGTTCAATGTAATTCATTGGAGTCATTTTTTAATAATATTAAATATATAAAATTTTATTGAACTTTTCACCGTCATTTACCCACCTCCTAGGAGAATTTACAAATTCACATAAAACATAATTTTACTACTTATGTGAGTAGAATTTAAAAAATCCAAAAGACACGGTTGATATCAGTAAGAAAAATTTGGTTTAATAAAATAAAAATAATTTTTGGTGAATTATAACTTTTTACTTTTATTTACAACGGTTAAAAGTAAATAGGGTAATTAAGGTAAAACTGATATTATTCTTACCCTAAAACATGCCCTAATTCTATTGGATAAGTGTAATTCAACCTAATACAACCTTAGGAATAATATATTAACCTTTAATTCCACTTGTATTAGATTAGGATATTTATAATTATTAAATTCAATGAAGAGTTAGAAGAGTTAAAATCAATGATTAATATCTAAAACTTTTTTCATATAGGGTTATACATAAGATAAATTAGACTAAAAATATTAATTTGAAAGATAAAAAGATTTAATACATAATAGTATTTTATTTATAATTTTTAGAAATTATATAATTAAATTTATTTATGACACAATAATGATGCAGTAATTATAATATTAATGAATGATTAAAATAATTGACATTATAAATATCCAAATAAATGGAATTTGACACTTTTTATAAATTAAACTAATTTTATAGGTTAATATGACATGTTAGGGTTGGTTAGATCAATGTTTTTCGATGTAATAATGCTTTTATGAGTTAAAAAAAACAAATACCAAATACTATCATAATTTAAATAAAATGGATTTTAAAACAAATATTATATTATTAATTAATGTAACAGTCCTAAAAATCTAAGTTTCAGAAAAAAGACTTATATAAAAATATATATGAAATTAATAAACCAATTGGGGTTCTATTGGAAATTTATAGTATGTTTATTATCCATATAATATAAAAATACAAAGAGACACGGTAAATGTCAAACTATTTAACTAAGAGTCAAATCTAAAAGGTAAGGTCAATATGGTGACCTAAACCTATCTAAAACACATTGGTTGAGTGTTTTTAAACCTATAACTTCCTTATGATTTATTTAGTTCATTTTGGAGTCATTATAAATTGATAATGAATTTATTATAAAA
This sequence comes from Viscum album, assembly GCA_963277665.1. Classification (NCBI taxonomy): domain Eukaryota; kingdom Viridiplantae; phylum Streptophyta; class Magnoliopsida; order Santalales; family Viscaceae; genus Viscum; species Viscum album. Next base: position 18,670,113 of record OY728120.1, on the reverse strand, counting down.
TAATATTTTAAGATTTTCATAAGGTGCCCCTCACCCCTCTTATAAAATGGAACTTCCCCTTCTCTCAAATTCACACCTCCAAAGAAATTTGGATCGGCCAAACCCTACTTAAATATCCTTCCAACTATACTAAGTTTATCCTAGAGGCCCTACTTTGGTCAGAAAGACAACCTATGGTTCCATTTTGATCAAACAAAAAGGATGAACTTGAAGAAGAGGTAATGATTTCACCACCCTCTTTCAAGATCTCTTATTCTTCCAATTACTATTTCTTTGTTGTTTCCATTCTAAAATAATACCTCCAGTATATTCTATATACTTTGATATTATTATAAATATGGTACAACCATATTCATTATCTTATCCATCCTTTTGATTACATTTCCCCATACATGCATACGTACGGCTTACCGTCTCCACGTCGTGGTGTAATTGTGATTCAATACATTTTTATTTGGATGGGTATAATAATGATGTTTAATTGATGTAAATAATAAATATAACATGATAATGATTCTGTATATATGATATACCATCCAATTATATATTATTTTAATATAAAAATAATGATATTGTCGCACGTACGTACGTAAGGATTACCGTCTCCATGAACGCAATGAGATTCATTTCCACATTCACCATTCAACGATGATTATAAAATATATATTATTAATAAGTATGTAATATATGACATACTTAATATACTGGAGATATATATTTACTTACATATATTTTATTCACTAAGTTCAATTCAATAAGATATGAAAACGGAAACAACGTGTATGCGTACATACAGACTACCATCTCCATAACCAGTGTCTTCCATTTCAAATATATGCCTATTATACATAGTTATATTATAAAAATATATGATATATAAATCATGTTTTATATTCTGTAAGTATTTAAATCTTGATCTAAGAGATACAATCAAGAGTAACAAGTTAAAACACATACGATAAAGAATGCGATTATTACCCGAAATGTTAATTTAACATGGAAATTATTATTAAATGGGTAGTATAGAGTCATACATGAATCATATATGATATAATAAATATTAATATGGATCTGGTGTAATTTAATAACATAAAATTGTCTTCATACAGATGTTTAAACATACCCTCGACTTAAGGAACGTGCAAGGAAAGGGTTAATTTCACAATCTCTTTATTATCCGAGGTTGTTTTTACATAAGTATATACTGGGAAATATTTATTATCCAAGTCCATATTTCATAAAAATGTTTTCAAAGGGATTATTTTTAAGGTAATTTTTACTAAAACCTCATTTTAGATTTTTTAATTATTTATTCTTCTAAACCATTCTAATTAACATCTATGTTTTCAAAATGGTTTAAATATTTATTTAAATTGACATGAATGTTTTAAAATGTTGATTTCTTTCAAATGATTCACAGTGTTATGGGATAATTTGATTTAAAAATTTCTTTAAATGTCTTCCTCTTAAAATTATTTGACTTTTAAATGTTTTCATGAAAATGTATATTTCTCTCAAAGTATTCTACAAATCATTTTAATCTATATCCAAATCCATTAATGGATTTTAAACTTGTTTGAAGTTGATTTATTATGATACAAATATTCAATATTGTATTGAAGGTTTTGTGATATGTTTGACTATGGATGTGTTATTTTTATACCATTCCTAGTTTATGGATAATGCATTTACATTTTGTATTCCAGTTTTAATTCGAATGTTTATGTTATGTTTAAACATTTTCATATGAGGAATGCATTGGACTTAGTAAGTGATTGGTGGGGCCCGCTATAGGTCCTCGATGTATCAGTAGGTCTCATGAGACAACTAGACATGGAATTGGTCGAGGCCATTCCCAATTTGATATATGGTTTTTCCCGAGGCCTTAATCATTTTTAGACGTCTTGGCCAAGGCTTTGACAAAATGTTTTAGAATGTCTAGTATTATAAATTCCCTCATTTTGAAAATAATATTGATGGTTCATGTGGTCATTCGACTATAAGAATACCCATGATTATGTTTTATTAAGGCATTATTTACTCATCTCATATTCCTACCATAAAAGTATTCATGTTTATTATTGTTAAAGTCATGTGGTTTGAATTATTCACCATGCTTAATATTTATTTTATCTTTTGTTGCATTGATTACCCTTACTCATCCTTTGAGCTCACCCATTCCTATGTATTATTTTTCCCAGGATTGAAAGAAGTTTATTTTGATTAATATGCAGGTTTAAGTTAAGGTAATAATGGCATTCATAATGGATTATTTATGATGTGTTGTATGTTATAAAGTGTAATGTAACATTCATGTATGTAATCTATTTTACCAGACAACAAAACCGATCCGTCCTTCGGGACAAGATTCTTTGTAATCATGCCGCTGTGTTAAAATAATGCACCGACTCTGGGAAACTGTGGTCGGGGCGTTACAGTTGGTATCATAGGAAGATTAGAAATAACCTTGGAAACTAGATTTAGATAACCCCTGATTTGATAACAATACTCAAAGATAGACTTTGAGGATTTGTATAAAAGAACTTCATAGAATTTTGGTACTGTATAAATTTTGTGAGTTTTCCAATAAATACATCCCTATCTGGATATGAGATGGTAGAGGTAGATCTTGGACAGATGTACCTAGGGGTAAAACATGAAAACACCACTTTGATCTAGACTCAAACGGGAACTGGTGCATTAAAACGGGCCTTGCTGCACTCCGGGTTATGACACTCCCATGGGATATGCTTCGGATAATTCTCATTTTCGTTACAAACCACTATGAAGGGTTTATGAGTATATATCTCGTCAAAGAAAACATTTTTGTGATTATGGATTATATCCATAAACTATTCAATTTATGTTTGTTATTTTACATGTTTGTAATTATTGATTGCGATTAATAAACTAACCTAGTGTATGCCATTGTTTTGAAATGGTGCCCAGTAGAAGGAATGAGAACTCTTGTTATACGTATGATACCAAGGGTAAGAAGGGTCATATCATTCATGGTATTAAGCCAGTATTTAGATGGGAAATAGTCTCCCATGTATTCTCAACATATGCAGAAATAATATCATGTGTTAGATAATTAAAGAATTCTCAGAGTCCTATGGCTTTGAAGGGAAGCAAGAGAAGAAAAGTATGGTAGAGAGAAATATGGATAATGGGAAAGGGGGAAAGAACGATTTTCCCATATGTGCTAAATGTGGAAATAATCACCTTCGTAAATGCATGAAGGGAATGTGAGTTTGTCATAAGTGTGGAGAAAAATGACACCAAGTACGTGATTGCAAGGGTAAGAAAAAGGTTTCAAATGTAAAATTCGTCATCTGCAAGGCATTGAGACACTACGTGAATCAATGACCCGATCATAAGATTATACCACAAATGATTTTATTAGATAATAATAAAATTATGATACATACTCAGATGAAGAGTAATAACTAGTGTTCGTATGTTGTTATTATAGAATTATTTCATTTGAGTGTTGTATCTAAAGTATATCGGTCATATGAATTATGGAGATAAATAAAGATTTTACTATAGTACTATTTTATTGAGGAATTGATATTATATGGATATATGAAATGTGATTAAATAGTAAGAGACACTTTATGGAAAATAATTTGTTGATGGAATGGTAATCCTTAATATGGTCCTGATAATGAGGCTGTGATTTTGGAATAAGAGATGGTTGATTTGGATAAATTATATTGGATATTATTGACTTCCTTGAAACTGATTAAGTATTTTTATATTCCATCATTGTTGGAGTTTAAAAAAAATTTTGATATAAGGAGTATATCTAGTATTCTATAAGGAATAAGGGAGCATGGATGTAATCAATAAGTTTTTATGGTAATTCAGGATGTTGCAGTGTTTTAAAAGAATACATGAAGAAGGCGTTCATATGTTATTACCTGAAAAAAAGGATCTTCATTCTGTTTAACGTCCTCATAAATTTTGGACTGAGTGTTTGGATAGAATTATTTTGTATAAGTCTAATGGTTGGAATGGATTATGTTTGAAATTGGATACTATTGATAAGGTTATTTTTGGACTGTTATAAAAAGGGCAACCGAGAGGTCGGGTGAAAAAAAGTCTTGTCTGGCAAGCCCGTGAGACTTGAACCCGCAACCGATGAGCGACAATGGTGAATCACCTACAACTGGACTATGTGATGCACTGGTTTGTATAATTTATTTATGTTAAATATTTTGACAAATAAATTTTAAATTCATTATTTTTGGAACCATATATGATTAGGATAAATAAAATATTCTTTTGAAATCTTTTTTAGTGAAAGATGAGTTTTTGGTAGAAATTAGTAGAAAGATGACACTCTACTAGGAAAGTATATATATATAAATATTTTTTCCTCTTATTAAGACAAAATTTTATTAACCCAATTTTCGATGTGGGTTTTCCCACAAAGGTATTTTCAATTTTCAAACTTTTATTTTCAAAGAACAATTTCTAATTAAGAGGATGTAATTTATTTAAAAATGTAGAAATATAACACCCTAAGATTTCATAGTAAGTTGTTTCTTCAAAGTAATTCAATAACATGAACTACATGCAACACCAAGTTCATGCGCACCAGGACATACAAAACTAGCCGTTCAGAAGCGTTTATGAATAGTATTAAATAAAGATTGAACAATATATAATCTTTATAATTTTAGAATATATATTATGAGTTTCTTAGACATATTTAAAGTAGTAATTAATTTTTTTCAGATAAAAAGATGTTTCTTTAAAAAAATTCACTTTTACCACCTTTTAATAGTGTATCTTTTTAAAATCAAATATTTGAAACTTTTATATATTCAATTTGACAAAATAAACTTCTTCTTTAGAATTGGGACATAAAAATTTAGTTTCAATAAATTTTTGGTGTTTTTCTGATAACATTCATATTTGGATGAATAGGGAAAAATACTATATTTTAACTGAATACAACATTTTTAATCAAAATAATTTATAGTGTCAAATTATACTTTTTAATGGGTTGGATGTATAAATAGATTATATTTTTTCCATTTAAACCAATGTTGGTCATTGTATGTAATTTCACTTTGAAATTGGACATAAACAAGTGTTAATCTTTTGATATTTGTTATTTCATAAAAATACACCTTTTGGTTTTGACAATGGGAATTAATTTTAAATTAAAAAATGAAACATCTATGTTTTGAATTGGGTAAAATAAACTTCATTTTTGAATTCAGAATATCAGAATTAGCTTAGATTGAATTTTATGTATTTTTTTGAAAACATTCAAATTTTGATCAATTGTGAAAAACACTGAGTTATTGTTTAAAACTGTTATTTTATTTAAATAATTACTTATTCTATTTAAATATATTTTAGGTCAAAATAGATACATAATACCTATATATATTCAATGTAATTAATTGGATTCATTTGGTAATAATATTATATATATAAAAGTTTATTGAACTTTTCACCTTCTTTTACCCACCTCCTAGGAGAATTTGCAAATTCATATAAAACCTAATTTTACCGCTTCAATGACTAGAATTTCAAAAATCAGAGAGACACGGTTGATATCCAAAAAAAATGTGCTTCAATAAGATAAAAATAATTTTTGGTGAATAGTAACTTTTTTACTTTTATTTACCACGATTAAAGTAAATAGGGTAATTAAGGGTAAAAATAATATTATTAATACCCTAAACTGTTTACTAATTTTATTGGATAAGTGTAATTCAACCTAAAACAACCTTAGGAACAAAATATGAACCTTTAGGTCCACATGGATTAGATTATGACAATTATTATTTTTTAAATCAAAGAAGAGTTAAAAGAGTTAAAATCAATGTTTAATAACCAAAGAATTTTTAATATAGGGTTATACATAAGATAAATTTGAATATAAATATTCATTAGAAAGATAAAACAATTTACTACATAATTTTATTCTATTTATAATTTTTAGACATTAAATATTTAAATTTATTTTTGACACAATGGTGATGCAGTAATTACGATATTAATGAATGATTAAAATAAGTGACATTATAAATATCTAAATAAATGAAATTTTGGACTTTTTATAAATTACACTAATTTTATAGGTTAATATGACGTGTTTGGGTTGGTTATATCACATTGTTTAGAAGTAATTATGCTGTTATGAGTTTAACAAAAAAACAAATACAAAATAGTGTCAAAATTGACATAAAATAGATTTTAAATCAAATATAATAATATTAATTTATATAATAGTCCTAAAAATATATGGTTTGGAAAAAATTCATATATAATAATATATATGATAGTAATGAACAAATAGTGGTTCTATTGGCATTTTATAGTATGTTTATTAACCATATAATATAAAAATACTACAAGACATGGTAAATGTCAAACTATTTAACTAATAGTTAAATCTCAATGTTAAGGTTAATATGGTGACCTAAACCTGTCTAAAACCAATTTTTTGAGTTTTGTTCGACCTAGAACCACCTTATCCTTTAAATAAATCATTTTTGAAAAATTCGAAACCGAAAATGAGTTTATTATAAAATAATATTTTATGTTTTTCTTAAGGTGCCCCTCACCCCTCTTATAAAAGGGCACTTTCCCTTCTCTCAAATTCAAACCTCCAAATCCATTTGGATCGGCTAAACCCTACCTAATAAATCAACCCAACTATCCTACATTCATCTTAGAGGCCTTCCTTTGGTCATAAAGCCAACCTATGGTTCCTTTTTGATAAAATCGAAAGGAAGAACATTAAGAAGAGATAATGATTTCACCACCCTCTTTCAAGTTCTCTTATTCTTCCACTTACTCTTTCTTTGTGGTTTCTATTATAAACAAATAACTCCATTATCTACTATATACTATGATTTTGTTATAAATATGGTACAACCATATTCATTATTCTATCCATCCTTTGAATCACATGTCACCATATATGCGTACGTACAACTTACCTTCTCTACGTCGTGGTGTAATTGGTATTCAATAAAATATTATTTGGATGGGTATAATAATGACGTTTAATTGATGTAAATAACAAATATAACATTATAATTATTCTGTATATATGATATATCATCTAATTATATAGTATTTTAATATCAAAAGAATGATATTATTTCTCGTGTGTACATATGGATTATCGTCTCCACGAATGTGATGAGATTCATTTCCATGTTCACCATTAAACCATGATTAAATAATATATATCAATATTAAGTAAGTAATATATGACATAAAAATTCTAATGGAGATATATATATACTTACATATATCTTAGTCACTTAGTTCCCTTCAATATGATATGAAAACTGAAACAACTCTTATGCGTACGTACGGACTACCATCTCCATAAATTATCTTTTTCATTTCATATATATGTTTATTATACATATTTATATTCTAAATATATATGTTATATAAATCATGTTTTATATTCAGTAAGTATTTAAATCTTTATCTATGTGATACAATCAGGAGTAAAAAGTTAAAACACGTACGATATAGAAAGCAATTATTAGCCAAAATGTAAATTTAACATGGAAATTATTTTTAAATTGGTAGTATAATGTCATAAATGATCCATGTATGATATCATAAAAATTAATATGGATCTGGTATAATTTAATAACATACAATGGTCACCATACAAAAGGTTAAATGTACCCTAGACTTATGGAAAGTGCAAGGTCATAGTTAATTTCACAGTCTCTTTATTATCCGAGGTTGTTTTTACGTAAGTATATACTGGGACATAATTATTATCCATGTCCATGTTTCATAAAATAGTTTTCAAATTGATTCTTTTGGAGGGAATGTTTACTAAAACATCATTTTAAATCTTTTAACGATTTATTTTTCTATACCATTCTCATTAATGTCCATGTATTCAAAATGGTTTAAGGATTTATTTAAATTGACATGAATGTTTTAATAGGTTAATTTATTTAAAAAATTTCAAAGTGGTATTGGAAACATTGATTCAAAAATGTATTTAAATTTATTACTTTCTATAATGTGTGACTTTTAAATGTTTTCATGAAAAATGGATATTTCTCTCAATGTGTTTTACAAATCATTTTCAACTATGTCCAAATATTTTTATGGATTTTAAACTTGTTTGATGTTAATTTATTATGATACAAATATTCTATATTATATTGATAGTTTTTTGAATTTTTTTACTATTGATGTGTTTTTTTATACCATTCCTGGATTATGGATACAATATTGACATTTTGTATGCCATTTTTAATTTGAATGATTATGTTATGTTTAAACCTTTTCATATGAGGAATGCATTGGATGTATTAAGTGACGGGTGGAGCCCACTACAGCTCCTCGATGTGTTGGTAGGTCTCATGAGACAACTAGATGTGGAATTGGTTGAGGCCTCTCCCAATTTGATATATGGTTTTGGCCGAGCCCTTAATCATTTTTAGACGTCTTGGACGAGGCCTTGAAAAAATGTTTCATAATGTTCAGCATTATACATTCCCCCATTATGAAAATAATATTGATGGTTCATGTGGTCATTCGATTAGTATAATACCCCTGATTATTTTTTATAATGGCATTATTTACTCAGCTCATATTCCTTCTATAAAAGTATTCATGTTTATTATTGGTAAAGGAATGTGGTTTCAATTATTTACCGTGCTTAATATTTATGTTATCTTCCGCTGTATTTCTTACCCTTACTGAGTGTTTGAGCTCACCCCTTTCTATGTTTTTTTTAGGATTCAAACAAGTATATTTTGATTGATATACATAGTTAAGCTAAGGGAATAATGTCATTCATAAAGGATTATTTATGTTGTGTTGTATGTTATAATGTGTAATGTAACATTCATGTATGTAATCTATTTTCCAAGACTACTAAACCGATCGGTCCTTCAGGATGTGATTCCTTGTAATCATGCCAATGTATTAAAATAATTCACCAACTCTGGGTAACTGGTGTCAGGGAATTACATGTTGTGACTCCTCATTTCCAAAATTGGAGTTTATAAAAACTCTAGAAATCAGTCACCATGACCTCCCAGAAAACATCAGACAGTGTGTTTTTAGAAAGTAATGGACCAGAGTTGTCTAAGACATTACATCATTTAACACTAAAAATATTATCATCCATAGGAATTCAAAAATATACCTAGAAGAAAAATGGGGGTCCAAACAACCACCCCGGGAGATACTTTTCAAGGATATCAATATACATGGGACACCCCTATTGACCTCAATGTATAGTGATAAAACACCATGTTTTGTTCAAAAGATAGAGTGAAAACCTCCACATCTAGGAAAACCACCAATGACATCTTCTATCCAAAACCACCACAAGGCACACCACTGAAGCACAACAACCACACTTTCCAAACATTTAGAATAGGGAATTACTTCCCACATGTTAAGATACTATTCACTCTAGGTAGAATGGATTTACCCACATTGGTTTAAACACATTTTAATTAATTTTTCTTCATTAGGAATATGTTCATCCACTCTTCATGAATCAAGTATTCATCCCACATTACCGAAAATGGAAACAACTCATCTCAAAGTAAAAAAGGTTCTAACATTACATTTCAAAGAAAAACATAAGATAAAAAATCTAAAACCAACTCTGGGAATTGGGTCTGCATCTGCGCTTCCCACTCCAAATTACTCTACTCCAGGCCACCATGCGTCCAAAACATTCAATTCAAATGAATGGTCCACCAATGTGCCACCTTCTCCAGATGATCATGGATCCCTACTCATCACTCCACATAATTCACATCATATTTGATATCCAACACTCCCCTATCAATGACATTTGAGCTATCGTGAAGATACCAATGGAGGTGAGATATTTGAAAGATGTTAGATATCATCTATTACTAAGGTGGAAACTCCAACAATTATTCCACCTCACCAACTCTCCCCAACACCTCAGAGGTTTGGATGAACCTAGAAGAAATATTACTCCCTCTAACAAACCTCAGATGCCCATGTCGAGGGGAAACCCTTATGAACATGGGGTCCCCAACCTCAAACTCTAAGGGAATTCTCCAAATATTGATAAACATGTTCTACCAATTTTTCAAAGCTTTCATCCTCCAACATATAACATAAACCTTCTCTATCATGCTACGTACAACCTCATGACCAAAAATATTTGTACCCCCATCCTTTATCCAGTATAAAGGTGACTAGAATAGTCTTATAAAGGAGATTCAAAAAGGATCATGCCAATGAATGAGTGATAGATATTATTTTATGTGAACTCTACAAATGGAAAGTGTCATACCCAAGATCTTCCAATATGCAAGAAGCATGATTAAAACATATCTTCTAGTGTATAGATATTCCATTCTGTTTTCCCATCTATCAGAGGGTGGAAAGTAGTGTTGAGATATAACTGAGTCCCAAAATCATTCTATAATCTCCTCCAGGCTCATGTGATAAATTGTGTATCCCCATCTGAGATAATGGATATCATATCTCTATTTTCTACACACCGCCTAATCTATATACCTCTTTTCCAAGGATTCCAATATACTATACACTTTGACAACTAAGAAGTGAGCAGATTATGTCATCTGATCCACTACTACCCATATAGCATCATATAATCCCTATGGTTTGGGTAAATATCTGACAAAATCCATTGAGATGTAATCCCACTTCCACTTTAGGAAATATAAGGGCTCAAAAAAACAATTAGGAACATGGTTCTCAGCCTTAACCTTCTTGCACACTAATCAGTTTTCCACAAACTCCACCACTACTAGTTTCATCTTGGGCCACCAAAACTGCATCCTCAAGCCACAGTACATCTTAGAAATTCATGATTTTACCACAAAGGGTGATTTTTTTAACTTACAAATGACTCCCTCATGCGCTACTACAGGAATAACCAACTTTCCATGGAACAACATATGATTCTTATCGTCCTTCGACCATCCCTCGGTAGCATCACCATGGTAAATGAAATTGAACATTACCTCTACCTATGAGTCTCCCCACTGAGACTCCTCCACATACTACATTAGAGAATATTTATATGTCTTCTAAAACAATCATCCTCAACTTCACTCCACCCTTTCATCCAAGGGAAAGGCTACCAACACATCCATTTCCTTCCAAACATCCATAAGTTCCTGAATAACTTCTTTCTACAACATTCTTCTCAAATAATTGACCACATCATTCCCCTTTCATGAGTTATAGGAGATATCAAAATCATATTCCTAAAGAAACATCATCCACATCCACTTTTAAAAGTTTATTTCCTACTGGTAAAAGACATACCTCATACTCTTGTGATATGTGTAGACCAAAAATCACTCATTAATGATGTAATTTAACCAAAAAAATCAACAAAAAGATAACCACTACTATCTCTAGATCATGGGTTTCATAGTTATGTTCATGGGGACATAACTATGGAATCCCACCTTTTTTTACAGAACTTTTCATTAAATTTTACAAAATTAGGGATCTTTAAAGTTTAGTATCTTGGAAATAAGGTACATAATACATGAAAACGTAACAAAGTTATTCAAATAAACTTTAAAGTAATATTCATTTTTTCATCCTATGTAGATTTTAACTAACTCATAACTCGGGGAAATGCATCAAAGGAAAGCATGAGCATATGTCCTAGTAAGGAAAAACAAGGGAAATAGTTTACATGAGAACATGTGAGATATCAATAAGAACATGGGGAATTTCATAAATGAATGGGAAATAAGAATATATTAAGAAAAATAATCTAAACCATAACAAGAAAATGTGGCTATAACATTCAATTTATACATTTAAAACCATATCACCATGGTCTTCCCCCAAGGTGTCGTAAAAAAATATCCAAGGCTATTCACAAAGGAATCATAAAACATTTCATATCAAGAGATTAATTTCATTAACAATTTATTTGAGAGATATCAGGGAAAACCATTAATAATTATATATTTTAATGTGATCCACATATATAATAATCAAACAATTCATAAATAACCCATAGAGAATAAATTAAATGGGTTTCATATCAAAATCATTTCATTTAAAAAAGTTCTTAAAAAATTGTCATTATCTCATTTATAGCCCATGGAAAGGGAATGAGGGTTTTATATAAGTTAATTATATAAGAAAATAAATAATTATTATTTATTTAAGAATACCCTTTGTAATTAAAGAGTTTTGGGTATTCACATAAAGGAAATAAATGAATTTCTTGAGAAAAATAGAGTGATTTTGAGACTAAAATTCTAAAGCATAACGGGTATGAAACATGGATTTATAAAACATTAAAATGATATGGGAATAGGGTCACCCATTTATAAGAAAACATAATATATTATAGGGATAGAATAAAATATAAATAATAACTTGGTATGGAAATTTTGATAGATACCACAAAAAAGAGAGCTTGAATGGAAAAGAGACGTTCAGAATTCCCTAAACTTTAAGAGTAACATCTAAAACTATAAGATTGGGACCTTGTGGTCTTCAGGACACCATGGGAGGTAATATTATCAGATAATAGAGTATATTGAATTGGGAATGATATATAATTAAGAAATTTGTTTGTATTTATAGAAAACGAGAGAGAGGTTTTTATAAATTTTTTAGGACACCTCATTAGTGGTATTTTAAAAGACATAGGCTTACCTATGGTATTATCCAATGGTATTGGCCACATGGGACACATAATATAATATTTTATTCCTAAATGAATTTTATATATTTATTAAATAATTTTTACATTTCTAAGGATATCATTAAATATATAGAATACTCAAAAAAAATTACTATTCACCAAAAAACAAAAAAAATATAAAAAACTCATAAATTTTTTATAACCTAATATCAGCCTTATTAATTAAAAAAGGAATTTTTTTATCATATTAATTTTCTAAATATGATAAATTTAACTTTTAACTATAAAAATACTTTATTATTAAAAATAATTATTGATTGAAAATTCAATGTAACATGCATAGTAAAATTCATGACACTTGAGAAAAAAAATTATTTTATCATTTGTAATTAAAAAGGAGTGCTTTTATAACACAATTTCATTATAATAAACATGATAAATAAATCATTATTTTAATTTGATAATTTATATCTTTCTGAAAAGTACAAATTTTACCAAAAAAATCAATTTATCAAATTCAATCTCATTTTTTAAGTTAAAAAATCATAAAATGGGAATGATGAAATAATAATTTTATTCAAAAAAACTAATTAAGTTTTATGTAACTAGGGAATTGACACAAAACCTTTTAAAACACCATCATACGACCTAAGGGTAAGGTGTGCGATGGATGAGGACACTTCGAGTGACTCTGATGGAATCGATAGAGTGGTAGTCTCCACTAACTTGATCTTCTAATGCAGGCGATTTCATTCATGATTAACATGTTGAATCTTGGCTTGTTCATGGACCAGAGAAAATACCAGTGATGCTACTTCCTTCCTAGGCTCTAATAAATGGGATTCATACATCCTGATTCTTCTGGTTGAGGTCATAAATTCTTCTTCATTCATTAATTAACCATTATCATTTCTATTTATAAATGATAATCATGCCATTATGAGTATAGTTTCAAATAGTAATATTAACCAACTATCATAATCAACCAACTATCATATAATGGTCTAAACTCAATGGTAACATTAAAATATAATTAATTCATAATTAGTGAGATATATTTTTGTTGTGTTATAAAAGGACACACATTTTCAATAAAAAAATATCATTTAAAATGTTTAGGTACTCACATTCTTCCCCCCTTATGAAATTTTATCCCCAAAATGTCATCTCATTCCCTCACTTGAGAAAATGTGAGGTTAATTATGCCTCATTGTTTCATCTAGTTCCCACATTTCATCTTCATACATGTGGTTCCTCCGTAACACTTTTATGAGGTGGTTAGTCTTGTTGCATTAAACCTTGTCCATATAATCCAAGATCTCCACTGGATACTCCTTATAAGAATGATCATGTTCCAGTTGTACCACCTCTTGATTTAGTACATTTGAAAACTCAATTATGTACTTACTAAATAGTGATACATGGAAAAATCATGAATGTGAGATATATTTTTTGGATGTTCTATTCAATAGGTCACTACTTCTATATGATCAATGATTTCATAGGGTCCAATGTACCTTGGCCTATGCTTCCATTTCTTCCCAAATCGCATGGATGTCTTCCATGGTGAAATTAAAATGAATAATTTAGTGTTATAATCAAACTCCAAGTCCCATTAATAGTTGTTAGCACATCTCATTTTCTGAAATTGAGTGAAATTAATGTTTTTTTGGGTGAAATGGACCTTTTATGTCATCTTTTCCACAAGATCAGGCCCAAGAAGATTTATCTTGCCAGCTTCATCCCAACAAGAAGGAGTTCTACATCACATCCCATATAGAGCTTCATAGGGATCCATTTGAATACTCACATGGATTTTGTTTTTGTTTAAGAAATCAACAGATGGGAGATGTTGATCCCATCCACATTTAAATTTCATTGAGCATGTTCTCATCATATCCTCAATTATCTGAATATTACTTTCAGATTGGTAATCATTTTGTGGATTATAGGCCATACTGAAATTTAATTCGATATTCATGACATGTTGAATACTTCTCTAGAATTTTCATCTCATCATTGGATCATGATCTAATACAATAGAAAGTGGAACTCCATACAGCCTAACCACTTCCTTCACGTATATCATGGTACGTAGATCAAGAGGTAAATCTTCTTGGATAGAGGTAAAATGGGAAGTCTTGGTGATATGGTCCACTATAACTCATATCACATCGTTTCCTTTGGATGTTCCTATAAGACCAGTGAAAAAGTACATATTGATATTCTCCCACTTTTATACTGGTATGGGTAGTGGTTGTAATAACCATTTAGGAAGACGGCACTCTTCCTTCAGTCACTGACACACCAAGAACCTTATAGTGTAGTTTGTAGTACCCCTTTTCATATTATCCAACCAATAATTATCAAAATGGTAGCTATATAACATAGTGCTTCTAGGATGTATAGATATTATAGAGCTATGTGTTTCAACCATCAGCTCCTTTATTTTTAGATTCAATAAAGCACATGGTCATGTACAAAACTTCAATATACCTTCTTGATCAATATTTTACTCATTAAGCTTCCATTTTTCACAGTCTATATCTTCTATTGTAACAAGTTTTTATAACATTGAGATTTTATAATATTCTCTAGTAATTACATTTGAGATATCATTTGGGATAGTTTTGATGATGTCCCCTCCCTTACGATCTCTATTTCCAATTTTATTTGGACTTTTATCAAATTATCTCATTGAATCCTCATCATTTCAAAAACAATGTGGTATTTCCAACATAGGGCATCAGTGAGTTTTTTTTCTCATCTGGGATGATAATAAACTGAACAATAATAGTCTTCATAAATATCCAACCATCTCCTATGTGTCATGTTAAATTTAATTTGTGTGAAAATATACTTTAAACTTTTATGGTCTGTGTATCTATCACATTTCTCCCCATAATTATAGTGCCAATATATCTTCAGGGCAAAAAACAATTGTATCCAAATATAGTTCATGTGTATGGAAGTTCTTATCATGAGGTTTCAACTATCGAGATTCATAAGAAATAACCTTTTCAATTTTCATGGTGATTAACACAATCCAATTTAGTGATGCAACCTTAAAAATAATGAATCCTTTTCTGATTGATGGTTGATTTAACACTAGTGCAATAACCAATATATTCCTCAGCTCATGGAAACATTCATCACACTAATTTGTATAGATGATCTAAACCAATTTTTGAGTTAACAAGGTTAGAGGATTAGAAACTAATGAAAATCTCTCGCAAAACTCCAATAATATCTGACTAAACCCTGTAAACTAAAAATCTCAATTATTATTGTAGGTGCATGCCACTCTAACACGACCCTTATCATTGCAAGGTTCACTGAGATTCCATCACTGGTTATAATGTTCCCAATGAAAGAAACTTGTTGTACCCAAAAATCACACTTGATGAACTTTCCAAATAACATATCCATCCCAGAGATTGGAATATAATCCTTATATGATCATCATACTCCTTCAAACATTGGGAACATATCATAATATCATCAATAAAAACAACTAACAAGTTATAAAGGTAGTCCTTAAAGACACTCTTCATCAAATCCATTAAAATAGAAGTAGCATTACTCAAGTCGAAGGGCATAAAAACAAACTCATACTGCTAGTATTATGATCGAAGGGTGGTAATTGGAATATCTTTTTTCATCGCCCTAAATTGATGATAACCAAGCTGTAGATCAATCATCGAGAAGAATTTATTCCCTCAAATCTGGTTAAATAAGTAATTTATTATTGGAAGAGGGTATTTTTTTCTTCTTTGTGATCCAATTAAGTTCCTTATAATCAATTCATAGTAACATTGATCCATCCTTCATCTTCACAAAGATAATAGGTTCTCCTGATGGAGAAACATTTGGTTGGATAAACCCCTCCATGAAAATATCTTGGATTTGTTTTCTTAATTACTTCTGCTCCACATTTTCTATTCTATACGGGGTCTTTGATATTGGATGAGATCAAGTTATGTGTTCCTTGGATAACTCTACCTCTCTTTTTTTTGTTGGTCTAGGTAACTCCTCATGAAATATGTTAATGTATTCCTAAACGATGTGGAAAATATCTATCTTTATGCTCTCATTTCCTTCTTCTTCTTCACTAGTCAACTCCATAAATAAAGCTATAGGATGTTTCTAAAGATAGAGATCAGGTCGATATATATCCCTGTAGAAGATAATTGTTGGTTTTCCGTTAAAGAATACTAATATTTACTTTCTTTTGAATTTGATATTAGCATTAACTTTTATAGCTAGTCCATCCATAGTATAATGTTTAATTCCAACATGTGAATGACTACTAGATTTGCGATAAGATTCTACTCACTAAAGTAAAAAACCAGAGTTCCTAATCAGTATTGATACAATGATAATCCCTCCATGAGTCTTGACTGAAAATTACACATTAATCATATTAGGGATTGAATCTATATTTTTTGAAAACATGGTTAAAATAAAGGAATTCATAGAACTAAAATCAAACAAAGTATATTCTACCTTTGAGAAAACAACAAGAATACCTTCCACCAGATCATATGGAACATCAACTTTAGCTATTTTGATATAAAAATAATGACCTCCAACCATTGTCTTATGATGAGGATGATGGTGATTACCCTCCACTACCCTCAGATTTGGAAAATAATTGGAAAGGTGCCAGAGATATCCACATTTTAAGCATTTGATATCATGTAGGGACTATACCATTGTCCCTTCGTCTTTATTGTTGGAAAGTTGTGCTTCACCACAATACGACAATTTTGAGAGATATGGTCATCTCTTCCACACTTAAAACACTTCCCACTCCCGAGTAGGTAGTTCCCTGAATGCTTTTTCCCACAATTATTGCACGTGGACTGTTTCACTTGATTTCATCCACTTTCGTGATCAAAACTCCTCCCCAATTATTTCTCCCTTGATATTATCTTTTCATTATATTTTTGATAACACTACATGTCAGAACACTACTGTTCAACCTTCATAATACTCTAAATGATTTCCATAGAGCTGTTATAGTCGCTATTGGATGGATTCTTCCATAGACGAGGTCTTAGTCCACCGAAGAATCTATCAAACTTCCCATTAAGATCCATGATAAATATACTGGTGTAATGTGAAATACTTTTTAAGTCCATCCTGTTTCTTCCCACAAATTAATTCTCCATATGCTTCATATCGTGGAATTCCTTCTCCATTTTTGTTCTCATCTAATGAGGGAGACACATATTGAATAGATCACCCTAAATTATTTCCACTCTATAACTTCAATCTTCCCTCTTGGCATCATGTTTTATATCAGTTCCCACCACTGATCAGCTTCTCCCTCAAAACGGTATACAACCAAAGTGAATTTATCTTATTCTAAACAATGATGTATAGAAAATATCATTTCTATAGATCTTATACAGTATTATGAAATATATGGGTTGGTAGATCCACTGAATGACGGTGGTTTTTTATGCATGAAGGACTCAATATAGTGTTGTTCCATTTGTGGTGAAATCTTTCTCTTAGCATGATTCATGTTATTTCCCATAACATTAGTTAGCTTATTCATCATTATCATGAAGTTTTATATTCCGACATCCATCATAGGGCCTCCAGTGCAAGGTCCATTGCGCTCACCATTTACATGGTTCATACTATTTCCCAACATTTTCTAACAGAATAAATCCTTAATGATAAACATGTTTCATAATATTATAATTACAAAGGAACTTTTATGTAATATAACATAATTCTTAAACATGTTATTCATTAAAATAAATTATTTTTCTAAAAATTATTCATAATGATTGATAAAAATATTATGATTAACCAAACATATCCTCCGGGAGTGTGAAACCGGGAGTGTAGCAAGGCCCATTTTTGTGAAACAGTTCATATTCATGTATTTCTCAAAGTGGTGATTTCAGGTTTTACCCCTACATACATCTATTCTAGAGCTACATCTACTTATTTGTATCCAGAAAGGGGTTTTTTTCGAAAATAAATCACTTAATCCTTCACTAAAATACTAGGATGTTTTTATATATTTAAACTTTTCATTAGGATTATTCATGATGTTTTCAATAAACAATTTCCAAAAAATAGATAAACTATCCATGGTATCCATTATGGTATCCCTCCTTATTATTACATTACTTTTCATTTCATTTTATAAAATTGATTTTCTTTAAAGTTCAATGTCTTGGAAATAAGGTGTATAATATAGGAAGACATTATTCTAATGCACTTGAAATACATCTCAATTTGTTCATACTATGTAAAATTACACTAACTCATTACCTGGGAACATACATCAATGTAAATGGTTAGAATAAGTCTCATTAATGGAAAATAAAGGAAATAGTTTACATTTGAACTTGAGATATATCAATAAGAAAATGAGGAATTTTGTAAAGGCTTGAGAAATAAGCATATCATAATAATATTATCATTAATCATATCTTGAAAATTTGGCTACGACATTTAATTAAGACATTCATAATCAAATCACCATTGTCCATCCCAATAGTGTCATAAAAAATTACCAATGTTAATTACCAAGGAGGCCTAAAACATGACATATCTAGATATTAATTTCATTACCCAACAAATTAGAGTTCTATTCGAGAACACCCTTAATATAGATTTAATTTCATCTGATCAACATATATCATAATAAAAAATTTCATAAATAACCCATAAAGAATAAAAGAAATGTGTTTCATATCAAAATCATGGAATTTTTAAAATCTCTTAAAAACATGATCATTATGTCATTTATAACCCACCAAAAGGGAATGATAGTATTATGTATGAAAATTATAAAAGAAATTAAACCATTTTTATGTCTTGATGGGTGGATCAAATAACATTGCATGAGTGCTAATCTCTACTATCTTGAAGATCTCCCATATGAGATTTTTTTCATGCTTAACTTGTGGAAGCTTAGGTTGTGCTTTGTCTAGAGGGAAGCCCAGTGAAGCTACGTCCTTCCCATGCTCTGAAAACTGGGCTTCATCATTCCCAACACTTCTTTTTTAGGATATTTACTCTTTGTTACGAATTAATTAACCATTATCATTTTCATTAATAATGGATAATCATAATGTTTTGATTATAGTTTGCAACAGTTATATTGACTAAAAATCATAATTAACCAACGATCATATAATGGTCGAATCATTATGTTAACATTAAAATATAATTACTTCATTTATTATGATATATAGTATTGTTGTGTAGTTATATAATACACATTTTCATGGAAAAATAGTCCTTCAAAAAGTTCTGGTCATTACCGTAACTTCTTAGACCCACAACAGATAGTGGTCTATTGGAACATCAAGACGCATCCCAAGCCTAGATGGGTAGCATCACAAAACACCACAAACATCACCCCTTCCTATATAAACTAGATCCCTGGAGAAATGATCGATATCCTGTTCAGATAGCTCAACACTATAAATAACTGTCCACTCCACTGAAAAGCTTCATTTTTTTCTGGTTCGAGCTGTCAATAGGGCTGAAACTTGAGAGAAATTGGGTACAAACCTCTGGTAAAATCCTTCAAGATCGAGAAAATTATGAACCCCTTCCACATTCTAGGGTGCTACCCTAGAAACAACATCCTCAACCTTTGATGGGCCCACTACTACACACTTATGAGACACCACATGTCCAAGGAAATGCATCTCTCATGTTTGGAACTTACACATGGAAAACATTCTGTAGAGATGGTGGTGTCAAATAACATAAAACATGGTTCTGAGATGGTAGTTATGATCCTCCTCGGACTTCAAGTATATCACATTTTCATCAATCAATATTTTAAAGAACCGATCTAAGAAATCATTAAATATGGAGATCATAAGACACATGAACATGATTGGTGCATTTATAACGACAAACAACATGAATATGAACTCTAAGTTCTCATACGAACATCAGAAATAAATATTAAAGTTGTTTCCTTCATTAACCCTCGTAATTTTTATATATTTACTGTGTAATGATCTTATAAAACTATCTCGGTCCACTCATCTGGTCGAAAAGATCTTATATCCTTGTGAGAGGGTACCAGTTCTTGATCTTCACCTTATCCAACCTCTATTAGTCTATAAAAAACCTCAGACCACCATTTTCTATCTTTATGAACAACAACAGAGAAACCCACACTAATACACTAGGTCGGATGAATCCCTTCTTCCTTAGGCCATCAACTTGAATCCTCAACTCCCAAAACTCTGAAGGTGTCATCTATTAGTTTCCATCGAAATCAGAGAAGCACCTTGTTATAGGTATATCCAAATCTCAACATCACATCGAGGGGGTAGCATAACAACATCGACTAGGAAAAAATTATAAAAATCCAAAAATGCTATGGGAATCTCCACCATCACCGTTTCTAGTGATTCTAATGAAATCTCACGCAACAAGGAAATTAGAGGCTTCGCAAACCAAATTCCCACCTATCAACACTACTCACCAAAGAATTCTACACGACATCCCTCTATCTATGAAAATATAACTCTTATCGAAAAGTAGCCAACAATGGAATTCATGAAATACAATCATTCGATGCCGATAACAACAATGTATGGCTGCATCTATAGAACGAAAAGATACATGTCAGACTGATGTGTTCCCATCCTTAGTCTATATCCCTGACACACATCAAAAAAGTTGGTATAACATTTGAAATGTGTACTAAACACCATGGTAATGAGAAGACTCTCTATTTCTAGTCCAAGAGCAATGTTTTGACTAGGTGAAATGAAGGAGTGTGACTCTCTTTAATTAAATAGAGTGCAAGAAAATGTACGAAATAAACTGATTGTACCTCTAACGATATTCGTCTATTCTAGAACTGCACCAGCTGTAGTGTGAAACTGAAAATTCCCACCTATGATGCCCCTCTTCGAATGACCACCTTCCCCACCATTTTCGGTTTAAGGTCCCTAAAGAACACCCTGAGATCGTCCTCTACCTACTCCATTTCCCATTGGTGGAGTTGGAGCCTATTATCCCTACTGCTAAAATGGCCTAGCAAGAACCTACTATTGGGGATACCACTGAACCTACCCAATACTAAAATACTGAGAATGAATATCCCCTGGTAACTAGTTCTATAAATTCCCATAGACTACAAAAATAGAAAACATTGGCCCCAATCTCGTGGAAAAGGGATGAGGACCAGATGGTTGAAATTAAAACTGTTGAAGTTGAATCCCCAATGGTCAAAACCTCGAAGGCCCTAGAACCTGAGACCTATTTCGAGTAAACTTTCCCTTTGGAAAACTCTGATGACTCCGCTATTTCAGTTGACCTCCTTTTGAGTGATTCATCTCAATTACCTCTTCCTTCATCTGGACCTCCTAGTATGTTATCAACATAAAGCGAGTAACCTTGTACTGAATAGAAGGATGAACTGCCTCCAATAAGTTTCTCGCATGAGAATCCTCATCTAGAAAGAGATCAAATGAAAAACCAAGTAGATCCTTGGACATGATCCCCATCTTATGTTCCGACATACTCCATACTAGAGCATGTGTTACTCTTTCCTCTTCTCAGCCTCCATAGTCGATGAATGAAATTCTGCTTGGAACTCCTTCTAAAAATTAACTGATAGAACATCAGCCTCCTTACTCTCACCAAAGGTGCAAAATCCACCACTAATGCCCAACTCCCCGCATATAACTCACTACCCAAGGAACCCATTACTCCATTGGATCTCAGATCAAACTAATGTTTATCTAAAGATCATTGATTCAGATCTCCATCTATATGTCTAAAACACATCCCTCATATTTTCCCAACGTCCACCGATGGAAATCATGTAATGTTATCTACCACTTGTCATCCTCCCCCACTAGATAAACCCTTAACTGATCAACTGGGTCACCCTGCTAATCCTCAACTCCCCAATCCACTTGCAGATGATTACTGTGTTCCATAACTGAATAGGTAAAAAGGGAACTCCTAATTCTGAGTAATATGAATTTTTATTTATGATTCATTTAAACTCATTTAGTTATCCATTATAAATTACCCAAAACAACCCAATTCAAACAGGAACATAATTCACTATAATGGATGAACCTTTCCTAGGTCTCTACCCTGCAAGTAGGTCCATCTTACTTGGTCATTGGATAAGCTCAAAGTATGTGCACTATATTATGGGGTCCCTAAAATCCCATGGCTTAGCTAGTCTCCTTGTCCTATGTCCCAGACCAAGGATGACCAAAATTGTTTTCATACAATCCCATGAAATCCTAACTATTACTATCTCCAAACACCATCTTATCACTTAATAATCACCTGTGATAACATTCTCTCATGACCCACTCCATCCAAAGATACCCCTCTTGAGTTAGAAATGAATGAAAAGAGATAATGGTTCCCCTATTCCTACCAACAATAGGACCTAGGGTGGTTACTAGTACCATGGGTAGAACGCTCTCACAATATGTGAGGCATTATCCTTTATAATAAAACAATATCAAGATATAAGATAATACATCGCAAAAAAAATCCAAGATGAAAAAATAGAAAGTAAAACTAAATCAATACCACATGCATGTTTGAAATAGAACATTTACAAATACAATAAAAACACCAATGTAAATATCACAAACAAAGCTATGAAGTAACACATCATCTATTCCAATGCCTGAGATAGTAAGGTCCACCATGGTCCACGTAATCCTCCTTGAAACCAAAAAATAGTTTTATATATATAGGGTGTGAATAATTGTAGACTTAGTAAGAAAATCCAATGTCTTTCATGCATAAGTGGAGGAAGCATATTAATACCCCTGGGAGGTAATAGTAGAACCCAACAACACAAAACAAGGTACACTAGCCACACCATCCACACTAAGGCACAAACACAGATTAACACAAGTAAAGTAATATAGTTTAATTTACATCAATAGTAGGTTACCCCACACGAATTTACCATTGATTATCCACTCTCACACCCTAATAGAAAATGTCCTTGCACTCCCACCTCTTCCCTACATACCACACCATAACCTGTCCATGCACAGCTGGGGCTCACATCTAGTCCCATCACCTAGGAAAATGAATCTTATCACATTCCTCCTTCAGACATATTGGCCGCACACCACATCCCTTCTCAACCGCAAACACGAGGTCCTCATACCACAACTCATCCCAAAGACTCCTAGTAAATCACAACACATCTCATCCGAAAGAAACCTATGATGAATAACTCACCCGCACACACCTGATCCTTACAAACCACAACCTGCATGAAGAATCATGGGAAATAATCTCCTGGAAGAGGGACAGGGGAAGAGCAGGTGTCCATCCATCTATCCTCCCACTGGGATATTAGGGATAGACACCCTCCCCATGACGATGGGTGTGTTCAACACATAGTTCTCAATTAGGGTGGGGGTGCGTCTATAAATCACAAGGAAAAATATAAGTAATACATATAGATAACACTCATTCCAACCAGTAGGTTGTTAACCAAAAACCATCCCGCAACAATACTAACATTACAACATCCTTTAAATTTTCAACCAAACAAAAATTCACAACTCAAATCATACCCACATCCAATTCATTTAACCATTTCTCATTCTTCATTTAAAAATTCATTTATTCATCACATCACTACCTGAAGAAACTACCAAGAATAGCACATGACAAGTGATGTAGCATTGTCATGCACGCTCTCAAAAATATTTATACTAAGTGCAGCACAGTGGATGACCTAGGTCGATCTTTTAAGGAGCTTTCACAGTCAATCACTCACTATTTCTAATTAAAAATATGTATATATATATATATATATATGAAATAAAATGAATAGAAAT
Organism: Viscum album; assembly: GCA_963277665.1. NCBI lineage: Eukaryota > Viridiplantae > Streptophyta > Magnoliopsida > Santalales > Viscaceae > Viscum > Viscum album. Next base: position 18,645,609 of record OY728120.1, on the reverse strand, counting down.
AGATATTTTAAAAATTAGAATGAAATACTAAAATTAAATATGCAGATGCAATGAAAACACAATGAATGCAAACATAATGATGTTAGATAGAAAGGAGATCCTCCCAGGAGATTATCCAGAGTGAACCTTCATCGTCTATTTTCTTAGTTTCAAATTTACATAATGAACATGCTCCATAGTATGAATGAAAATTCCCTTATGCCTATGTTTTTGAATGTATGATACACTCAACTATCACTGAGAGACAATATATCCACCTCCTCGATCGAGGGAGAATGTGATAGAAGTGAAAGCTAGGCTTCGGGTGGCAAGTGGAGACACAAAGGCCCCTTTCCCACTAAGATACCCCTAAGCCTAACTCTAAGTAAATAAGAAATAATAAAACATTAATGATCAAAGAATTTGGTACATCACTGGATTACTCACCCAGGAACTTTCTCGAGTTAGCTACTCATGATCACGAGCATAAGAGTTCACAGTGATGGAAAAAACGGGGGGAGAAAAAAAAAAGAGAGAAAGAATAAGAGTGAAAGGAAACACTTGAATAAAAATATGAAATGATATTACATAATGAAATTAAAATAAAATACAAAGCTAAAATACATATAATGGAAAACATAGGCTATTCCTAAGTTTCAACCCTTTGGAATGAAGAAAGCACACTCTTTTTTAGGGAGAGTGTGTGAAAATTTGGATCCAAAAATCATTCTCTGGAATTATGCAAATTGATTACCTTCTTAATGACAGAATTTAGGACTTGTTCCTTCCTAAAAGTAGTTCCCCTGGATCTCCTATGTCGACCCACAAATGTTTAGCCTTATTGGTCCACGTAAGAAGGAGATATGGCCAAACCACTCCGGCTATTTAATTCTGTCCAGGTGACTCTTCGTCTTCCACAACTCCAACTTCCCATGACATTAATACCATGAAAACATCTGATTCTGACGTGTCCTCATTAATTAAAGATGTTCATTAATTATGATTCCCGCTCCATGTTTAATTTATTCTCCATTGGATTGGTAATTTATGAGATATTTTCCCCACAATAAAATCATGCAGTTCTGTACACAGTTTTTGAGGCCTGGATTGGGATCTGGATTTGGGCTTCCAAATGATGGATTGAGATTTGGGTCCAGAAGTATAAAATGAATATCATCAAACATAGAAACCTGTAAAAGAAGAATTTTTTAATTTGGATCAGTTTAGAAAATGTTATAACCGAAACATTATAATAAATGAAAACTGTTTAAATCCAAAATAAGCCATTTTTTCAACTAAGCTCAAAAATAATCCTAAAACATAAATTGTGACAATTGACCCTTAAATAACACAATGGTGGGATTAAAAACATTGAAATTCAGAATAAAATAATTTAAAATATTTGTTCTATCAATTGACCCACACTTAAACATTGCACTCCTAGGCAATCATCTTATACCAAGGTCAAAAACAAACTTCTCAAAGAATAAATGACAACGTAGCTCAATTATCATATCAGAGAAAATATCATGCCTCCTATATGGATAGAAATTTCATAACTCCTAAAAAATCATACAAATCCCTTGAATCTCATGTTAATACTCACATGCATGTCGTACCTACATCCTCGGAAAATTATTTCTCTCTTCACTCAAGGATATTTTAATGTTGAGTTTTTCTCATTCCCAAAAAACATGTGTGATCTCCATAGGCCTTCTATCCTCCTAGTATCTACACTTCATCGAGTCAATAATGTATCAATCATGAGGTCTTTTTCCTGGGTTGTTCTGAAGCTGAGGGTTGGAAGGTTTAAAATGTAAAAACATCTGAGGCAGAATGAGGAGGGTTAAGCACTAAAGTGAAGTAAATGCATGAAAACAGTTTTTCTCAAGAATGGTGTGCTCCTCAATAAGCTCAAAAAAATGAATCACCTCCAAACACCTCTTCATTTGGGAATTTCACATTTGGTATTTAAGAATCAATGAATTTCATCCCTCTTTTCCCAATTTGTAGCATTGTTTTAGCTTGAATTGAGATATGGATTTCTCTTCAGAATCATGTTTTGGAGGAAAAGAGAGGCAGCTTTTGATCTTCTAAAATTGGTGAACAGCAAGCCCATATGTGTAATGATATTTTGGGCCACCCATCCATCTTACCATCATGACATTTCTTCCACCCAAGCAACAATAAATATGGCAACACTTTCAATTCAGCTCAAAAATATTCTTCAGGAAAGCAAAATAAAGCTCATCTTCTCCCTCCCCCACACTTGAGTTCAACAATAATCATGCATTTAACTTATAGAGTAGGTTGGAAAGGGATAAATGGCTTATAATGTGGCTGCCTAACAAGTTATTTCATGGCTACTAGGGGCTTAAATAAGGTCAGATGTAAAGGTATGACAAAATAAGAGTTTAATGCAAAAGGGGCTTTCAAAGTGATGCCTTAATCATACTTAACACGTTCCATGAACTATAACAGCTTTGAAAAAGACAAAAATAGCATGTTATGGATCACAAAACATGTCTCAAGGCTCTCAAGAAAAAGATAAATGTAAGAATATGTCAAACAGGTTTAGAAACCTCTCGGGTTGGGCAAGATTTTCAATTTGGACAGCACTAGTACACATTAGTTTCACAATCAATCATACATCATCAAATGAAAAGATCAGAAATCAGAAAAAAAAATCCATTAAGCAATCATTTAAATCCACAAATAATCAAATCAAGCAATGGGAAAAAATACCAAGATGGTTTGAATTTTCCAAAGTATTTGATTCAGCTCAAGATTTCTAAAAATACACAAAACAAAATGAAAAAGGAAAACAAGAAAATTTCAAAAAAAACATGAAAAATGAAAGCAAAAACAAAATAAATGAAAAATAATAAGAAAAATAAATAAAAAGAAAGGGAAAATGGATAATTCTTGGTTTGACCCCCATGTGGATGCTAGGTTTTTACTACACCAAGTTAGGCAGTTGCAGCAGATTATCCCCAATCAGATGGTGGATGTGGTTTTTTTGAGATAAACTACCACATGTGACTTTTTCCAGTGTCCATCAGTAAACACTGAGATTGGAGAACCCCAAAGAAAAAAAGAAAGTTACCTACCCCCAGGAAAGAAGAAAGATATAATTTTAGAACCAGAGTGGGAGGGAATAGAATATAGGGGTGCTCCTTGTGAACATCCGTGGTTTCCTCCTCCAAATGGTATAAAATTTGTTGTAGAGGAGGCAGTTGCACCACCACCAACTTCTCTATCTATTCTTCCTTGAACACCACCACTTGAGTGGCATCTTTCATATCATCCAAGTTCTGCTCCATTTTTACTTTATCTGAAATTTTAGGAAAAGGGAAGTTAGAAAACAATTCAGTTAGAATAAGATTAAAACAAGATGAATCAATTAAGAAATCTTCTCTTTCAAGTAAGTCAGCTTGAAATTAGATATCTTCAGGCAAGACCATTAGCAACTCCATCTCATCAGGTGCATCATCATCTTCATATTCCAAAGAAATAGAGAGGTAAAAAGGTTCTAATTGTTCAATATCAAGTATAGGAAGATCAAGTTTTAGGTTATCTTCAACAAAGTGATTCCAGGATTCATCCAAAAATTGTTGATCTCCCATAAGTGCATCAGCTGGAATGTGTAAATTAGGGACCTCCTCGAGCAATGGATGAGTACGGGATGATATGATTAATCCTTTAGAAGCTCCTTCTCACCCTCCTTAGGTTCTTTGACATAAAAAATAATCGGTGTAATCTCTTCCACCACTCGTTTGGGTTCAGATTCTGGTTCTAGTTCAGGTTCGGGTTGTTCCATCAGTGAACGAATATATTCATCAATCCTTTTTTAAGTTATATTTAGTTTTTGAATCTCTTCCTGAAGTTATTTCATTTTGGATTCATAATAATTTTGAACTTCTTCATGCACATGTGATTGATCAGTTCATGCATAATAATTTGAATTGAAATTCATGATGAACAAATATTTTTTTTGGTTTTGAAATTTATTTATTTTTTGTGTTTTTTTTAAATTAAAGGAAGAAAAATAATTTAAAATAATTGAATAAAAATAATGAATGAATATTACTTTTCTCCCTGGAAACAGCGCCAATTTTATGTAGCATTGTCGTGCGCGCTCTCAAAAATATTTATACTAAGTGCAACACTGTGGCTGACCTAGGTCGATCTCTTGAGGAGCTTTCACAGTCAATCACTCACTATTTCTAATTCAAAATAGGTATATATATATATGAAATAAAATGACCAGAAATAGATTTTTTAAAAATGAGAATGAAATACTAAAATTAAATATGCAGATGAAATGAAATCACAATGAATGCAAACAGAATGATGTTAGATAGAAAGGAGATCCTCCCGGGAGATTATCTTGAGTGAACCTTCATCGTCTATTTTCTTAGTTTCCAATTTATATAATGAACATGCTCCATCATATGCACAAACATCCCCTTCTTCCTATGGTTGTGAACATATGATACACTCAATGATCACCGAGAGACCATACATCCACCTCCTCGATTGAGGGAGAATGTGACAGAAGTGAAAGCTAGGCTTCGGGTGGCAAGTAGAGACACAAAGGTTCCTTTCCCACTAAGATCCCCCTTGTCCTAACTCTACGTAAATAAGAAACAATAAAACATTAATGATCAAAGACTTTGGTACATCACTGGATTACTCCTCTGGGAACTTCCTCAAGTTAGCTACTCATGATCACGAGCATAAGAGTTCACAGTGATGGAGAAAACAGGGGTGGGGGGAAAACAAAAGAGAGAAAGAATAAGAGTGAAAGGAGAACACTTGAATAAAAATATGAAATGATATTACATAATGAAAGTAAAATAAAATACAAAGCTAAAATATATATAATGGACAACAAAGGCTATTCCTAAGTTTCCAACCCTTTGGAATGAAGAAAGCACACTCTTTTATAGGGAGAGTGTGTGAAAATTTGGTTCCAAAAGTAATTCTCCGGAATAATGCGCATTGATGAACTTCTTAATGACAGAATTTGGGATTTGTTCCTTCTTGAAAGTTGTTCCCCTGGATCTCCTCTGTCGACCCACAAACATTTATCCTTATTGGTCCACTTAATAAGGAGATATGGCCAAACCACTCTGGCTATTTAATTCTGTCAAGGTGACTCTTCGTCTTCCACAACTCCAACTGCCCATGACATTAAGACCTTAAAAACAGCTGATTCTGGCATGGCATCCTCAATTACAGATGTTCATTAATTACGCTTCCAGCTCCATGTTTAATTTAAGCTCCATTGGAGTGGTCATTTATGAGATATAGTCCCCACAATAAAATTACGCAGTTCTGTACACAGTTTTTGAGGCCTAGATTGTGAGCTAGATTTGAGCTTCCAAATGATGGATTGAGCTTTGGGTCCCGAAGTATAAAATGAATATCATCGAACATAGAAACCTTTAAAAGAAGAAATTTTCAATTTGGATCAGTGTAGAAAAAGTTATGACCGAAACATTATAATAAATGAAAACTGTTTAAATCCAAAATAAGCCATTTTCCAACTAAGCTAAAAAATAATCCTAAAACATAAATTGTGACAATTGACCCTTAAATAACACAATGGTGGGATTAAAAACATTGAAATTCAGAATAAAATAATTTAAAATATTTGTTCCATCAACAAGCCTCACATAAAAAGCCACAATATTCACATAAAGGAATAATAACCTTGGTAAATGAACCCACTTAACATTTCTTCTCTATTTAACACCAATCATTTTATAATAAAACTGATCCCAAGACACCGAGTGAATCATTGGGAAAGCTACTCATGGAAAAACTCTGGGCGAACTACCCCAACCAACCAATACCATTATCATCCTTCATGTATTACCTCCCAATCCATCCACTCACAACCACATCCATCCACATATTAACCACAACCATTTTTTGCAGCCCCAATTCTTAACAACCCCACACCCATCAACACATTACCACCCAACCTGATCACAACCTTACTGTGTGACATTTCTCATCCAATCCAAAATCAAACATTCTCTCATCCCAAGATTCCATTATATCACCTGAACCACCCCGTACGAAAAACTCACAAAAACCCTCACATCATTTCCAAAACACGATTCATTCCATTTAAACAAATGGATTATTAGTCAATTTCCACTTATAAAATTGAGGGCATGATAGCAGAAGATATAAGATCCTGGGGAATCAATTTAAATAATCAAATATATATAGTTAATTGATTTCTTATATATACATTCAATAAACATAAGAGCAATAAAAATCATCCACAATTCATCATATGTGTGAAAAAAGAAAACCAATAACCATGCTTTTTTTGTAGACATGTAGACCATATAATCACAACATAAATAGATAACAAAGAAGAACATAAGTCACTTTTTCCCAAACCCTCATGTTGATCTTGAATTGATTCAATTATATTTTTTTATTTTTTTTATTATTAAATATTCCCAAGGGAGACATTCATACACCCACCCCGAAAGATACACACATAAAAGAGAGATAAAGTGATCCCTACCACAAAAAACAGATGATCATTACTTCCCAGTTCCCTCAAAGAAGGGGGAGTGCACGCAACAGAAAGAGCCTCCAGGAAAAAATGCGATCCAAAAAGGTGAAACATAATACATGGATACTTGGGGAAGAATGTTTTTGGGGGATATTTAGTTTCAATGGTAAAGGGAATCATACAGAGAGTAAATCATCAAACCATTATAATGTCTAGATCCTATATCAATAGGAGTAATGGTTTTTTAAATTCCATTAAAGGTGGATCTTGACCAAGACCACATGGCCTGTAAGTTAAGGGAAGAATCATGTTTTTAGAAGATATATATAATTTTATACGGCTCCAAAAAAACATTAAATATGGTATTAAACACATTTTACATCAAGTAATGTTAAAGGGGAGAAACTGAAAAAACATGAGAAATCTGTAATTCAGATAAACTATTGGAAATGACTAATTGTTGGGTGAGTAACCATTGTGATCCACCTGTATGAGCTACCAGTTCGAGTCACGGGTACGAGTCACTGGTGCAGGTCACCGGTGTAAGTCACAATTTTAATTCCCTGGTTTTGAGTCACTATTGTGAGCTACCAGAAGATAAATCACCATTATAATCTACTGGTGGATGAATCACAGTTCATAGATACCAGTAGATGACTCACCATTTAGATCTAACTATGGATGTCTAACTATTATGTGATACCTATGGACGACTCGCCATTCAGAGTTACCGATGGACAAATCACTATTTCTAGCTAACCGTGGATGACTCACCAGTCCTGACTCACCGTCTTGAGCTACCATGGCTACACGCCACTGGTGACCTACTAGTTTGAGTTACCATTGATACCTACCATCGTGACCAACCATTCATGTCTCACTATTAGAGACATGATTTTTTAAAAACTCATGAAATTAGTCAACATGACCTCCTAAAACACATCAAACACCTTATTTTCGCAAAGTAACGGACCAGAGAGGTTTGTTCCATTACAATGATAGATTATATATTGCGGAATAGATTTTTCCTTGAATCATTGATAATAACACCAATATGTTTTACAAAATCATCAATGAACACCTTGATCATCCTGAGATCTGTCACATCCTATTGTGTAGGAAGTCCAGTTGGAAAATACACCTCCAACCAGGCACCATCATTGAAACATAGAAAGGTATTCTTAATCAATATCCATAGTATATATATATTTATATGTGTGTGTGTGTGTGTGTTTCTGTGTGTGTGTGTGTTTGGGTTTTCCAGTAGTCATTAACACAACATATATTGACATTTAGGGCTCAATTCAAATAGAATCATTCCACTATAAAATAAAGGACCTCAGCTCAAAAATATGACATCCTAAAGCAGATGTTCATAGTCTCAACCAATCTTTTGATCTTAGATACCCCTAGACTATTTAATAGCATTCTTGAAGAATTGATTGAGTCCCTTTATATCCTTTAGGAATTCAAATAATAATTTTATTTTGTAGAGTTATTTTAAATAGAGACCAATTTTTCTAAATGACACACTATCATCTAGTTCATAGAATAAGATCCGCTAGATGATACACATTGACACATCAGACCCATGCACTTGAATTGATTGATTAATGATGTTGATGTTCACTGAGAACTCCTAGAAAATAGTACCAAAATTTTCTTTATCCTCATCTGAACCCTTCTATGTTTATGATTAAGTCACTATAAAAAATAATAATTATTGACATTTTAAAATATCTCTAATTGATTTAACGATGTTTTTTAGAAACGTTGGTAAATGAGTCAACATTAATATATGTTTCTAAAAAATTTCGGTAATTTTTTCATATGATTTATAATTATTTTTGGAAATTTATTATTGTTTTTTACCAAAACACACAACCACCTGCTCATCCCACTCCCTCCCTTCCCTCACCCCCCATTATTCACATTGAACATCCTCCCCCAAGCTACATGGCCATGCTCTACTCCAACCCTAATCCCACACATTAATATAGTTATTCACACTGCACACCCTCCCAAAACCACATGGCCACACACCCTCCCCCTTACCTTATTCGCCACTTTTTCAAGCTACACACTTCCTTCCACCCTAAACCACTCAAACACTCTTTACTGCAAGTAAGGAATAAATAAATCTACCTCTTGAGGAATCAGAACCAAAATGAAAGGTTATACCTAAAGACATGACCAAATATCCTATGCTAATTAATAATATAAAATTGTGTTATTATATATATATATATTAATATAAAAAAATTAATAATATATATATATATATATAATTTTATAAATTAATATACATTTATTAAAATATATACATTTATATTTTATATGTTATGTTTATATATATATATATGTTTATATTATATTATATTATATATGTATATGTGTTTATATTTTACATATATGTTTATATATTTTATTATATATATATATATATATGTTTATATTTTAAATATATGATTATATATCTATGCATTTATATTATTTAATATATATATATATGTTTATATGTATATATGATTATATATATGTATATGTTTATATATATGTGTGTGTGTAGGAATTTATAGATATATATATATATATATACATATATTTTCATATATAAGTAGTCAGGTTTTAAAACATCGGTAAAAATATTACTAAAATAACTATGTTTTCTTAAAACGTGAAAAAATTTATAATATATATGTGTTTTTCTATAGAAATATATATATATATATATATATCTGTGTTTGGGTGTTTATTTATATTTTTAAATATATTTAATTTTATATATGTGTTTATAAATATGATTATGTGTTTATATATATTAATATATACATACTCATCTAAATATATGTGTTTGTGTTTATATATGTTTATATATCTGTGTTAGTATTTAAAAAATTAATATATATATATATATATATAATTTTATATATTAATATATATATATATTTTTATATATATAAGTTTATATTATATTATATTACATATATGTTTATTTCTTGAATATGTGTAGTAATATATATATGTTTATATTACATATATTTATAAGGTTATATATCTATTTGTTAATATTTTATATTACAAATATATGTTTGTAGTTTATGTTTATATATATATATATATGTTTATATTTTAGGTTTATATTTTACGTTCACATTTTATGTTGACACTTTATGTTTATATATATATATATGCATTTGTGAGTGTTTATATTTTATATATATTATGGGATTATATGTTAATATATATTTATAATATGTTTAAATTTTTATATATATATATATGTTTATATTTTATAAATATATTTCTTTATATATGTGTTTTTATATATATATGGTTATATATATATATATATGTTTACAAATATGTTTGTTTGTTTGTGTAAATATATATGTGTATATTTACATATAGAGAATTATATTTATATTGATATATATATATATAATTTTCCACATTTTAAAACAATGGTAAAAGTTTTACTAAATTAGCAATGTTTTCCTGAAGGTATGACTAAATCTAAAAAATATATGTGTTTATATAAATATGTTTACATTTATATTTGTTTGTGTGTGTTTATGTGTGGGTGTGTGTGTGTGTTTATATATATTAACACACACAAAAATATATATATATATATATATATATATCTAAATGTTTATTTTCATTGATGCAGGGAAATTAGCAATATAAATATATATATTTGTAGGAATGATTCATGAAAATCATAGATAAATTAATGATAATTCATAAAAATGTCAATAATTAGCTAGGATTCCTAAAAACTTCACTAAATTAGCGACGTTTCCTAAAAACATCCAGAATTTAGCCACGTTTGTCAGGAAATGTCTCTAATTTAGCCATGTCTTTTATGAAATGATGATTATTTAGAAACTTTTTAGGATAAATAACTAAAATATAGACTTTTCCAGAAAAATTGCAAAATCAGCCATTTTTTCACAAAATGTTGCTAAATTAGTGAGTTTTTTAGGGAATGTCACTAAATTTGTGGCATTTTTTTTCAAAATGTCACGAAATTAGTGATTTTTTTAGGAATTATATTTAAATTAAAAAGAAATATAGTGAGAAAAAAGGACTTTCCACCATCCAGATTGATAATCCAGTAGTATAATAAGAGTGATAAGAAGTCCCTAGGGAAATTCAACTTGAATTCCCAATTTGGATACCATATCTCCAACCATGTGTTCATTGTCATACACCAGGATACAAAATTCAGTGCTCTATTGGGAATAACATGGATTCACATTCGTGATGATGTTACCCCATAATATTGTCATATTATTGAAATATGTAGTTAATTAGATGGTTAGAGTGGTATTATAAGGCCCCAGCCTTAAACCTTACTTAATCTTGAGTTATCACAAGATTACACGTTGAGGATCTTTTCAGGTTTAGAGTTTTATAGAATTAGAACATAACTATTACATCTCAAAAGATTACAAAGTATTCACTTCTACTAAGTTTCCATAATAAAAAAAACTCTTAAAAGAAACATGTCTAGTTCCATGTTTTAGGTAGCATGACTTTCCCTTGATCCCATCCTTGACCCTATTCCATGCTAAGTCTTGTGAAAAAAATTTCAAAAACTTGGGATGAGCATAAAAAGATCAGTAAGGGATGCACAAATAATGAAAACTGTTAGTTTTTTCAAAATCAAGTAAACCATGTATACTCTATCAAAGTAATACCTTCACCTTCATGAAGTAGTAAAAACTCTTCACTGAATAAAGTATCATTACATACCTTTTTGTAACCATAGTATTTCCATAAAACCCATATAAATAACACATAACATATATAAAGGTAACTTGGTACATAAACATACTTAAGTGGAATAACCATACGGTCGACTTCCACACATATCACTTAATGGAATAGCCATACAACCAATTTCCATACATACTTAATGGAATAGCCATACGGCCGACTTCCATACCCAATGCATTAGAGGTTATAATGTAACCACCCGTCCTGGTATTCACGGCACCACCCGTCATATGGTTTATAACGTAACCACACGTTAAAATGTCCAAGTACCAATATAAAATCATAAAACATAAAACCAATATAAATGAATGATAACATTTCCACATTTCAATCACAATATATCATACTAGAATCCTTTATCAAAATCATTTTCAATAGCAAAATACATAAAAGATTATATGGTATTTATTTCATTTTAAAAACATAACGACTTGTTGAGGAAGCCAAAGATCAAATAATACTCGCGGCGGCGGAAAAGGTCGTTGTCACCGCGTACGTTAAAAAAAACATTCCTTTTTGTCGTTTAGTAAAACGGTTCGTAGAAAAAGATTCCTTTTGTATAAAAGTAAAAGTCAAAGGAGTTTATACACCGTATAAAAGAAATTTGTGTATAAAATGAAATATGCCTCAATGAAAGGAGATTGAGACGAAGTCCCTTACCTCGGGTCCGACTTGACTCGATCGTTCTTTAACGTCCGGAATAATAAACTTGAGTTAATTTATACTTGATTAAGAACCTTTTTAAAGTTCATTATTTATTTTATATCACTTATTTCCATGTTATAAACATTATGTAACCATTTAAGTTAATAATGTTTGTTTTGTCAATATTTGGTTCTTAAGTCGAAAGTTGACTTCTTACAATTACATGTTGTTCGTGTGGTCAAAAGTTCATTATATCCAGAATGAAATTCCTGATTTGGATATCATATATATCATATATATCCAGCATATACATGTATTTATAATATTACATAATCATTTAGAGGTAAGAAATGAAATGCACCGTTCATGGAGACGGTAAGCCGTACGTACGCATGAATGCTACTTTCATTTCTTTGTCATATTAATGGAATTAAAACTAAATCAGAGGTATGTATATTTTAATTCCAGAATTATATTCATAATTTAGATATATCATTAATTATATATATCCATTATATACATGTACTTTTAATAGTACATTACATTTGGGGATAAGAAATGAAATGCACCGTTCATGGAGACGGTAAGCTGTACGTACGCATGAACGCTACTTTCATTTCTATCTCATACTTTAATGGGTAGAAATAATAATGATATAGAGGTATATTATAATTCCAGTATAACATCAAATATAATAACTTTAAATCCATCCTTTACACGTCCCACATATGGCATTAACGAATCACATCACTTTGAGGGGGCGGTAGTCTGCACTTCCTAAAATGAAGATATCGTGTTTACCCATAATGGAAACCATAAAGGTATGCCCAAAATGAAAAAAAACAGAAGCTTAAGGAAAACATAAACATATTATATATCATATATAAAAATAGTGACATCATAATGGCCACCCTTGAAGGTGTTAAATGAGTATTGAACAATCATCGTTTCGGGAGGCAGAATTTTGCCATCCACGGAAACCGTATGTTCTTTAACCATTTGATGTAGTTGTGTGAGAGTGTAGCTCAAATAAATATTATAACAACATCCTAGTATATTTAAGATACTGGTGTTGTTACAAAAGAAGTAAATAAAAAGAGTTTAGAGGGTTGGAGAAGCAAAATAAAACAAATGAACATGAGAGAATGAATTACCATTAAAAGTGTAACTCCTTTTGATTTGAGCCTAAAGGCTTCCTTTGAAAGGATTCTGCCCAAAGGGAATCCTCTAGGATGAGGAGAGGTATGTGGAGAGAGTAATTGGGCAGGGTTTGGCCGAGCCAAAGGCTTGAGAAGTGTGTGAAATGAGGTAGAGGTGGGGGCCTTTTATAAGAGGAGAGGAGGGGCACTTTTGGAAAGTAAAGAAATATTACTTTATTTGAAAATGTGTTTCAGTTTTAAAAGGTCCCACATTGATATAATTCGTGGATAAGGTGATAAGGGTTCTAAATCCACTCATCCAATTGGTTTTGGACATGTGTAGGTTTTAGATTTTCCATTATCTTTCCATTTTATTTAAATCGTCAAATAATGATGTCGTCGCTGCATCATTATTATGTCATATATAATTTAATTTTTTTAATGTTTAAAAATTATAAAAAAATACTATGATGTATGAAATCTTTTTATATTTACAATGACTATTTATAATCAAAATTGGGACTTGTATAACCCCACTCAAAAATTATTTTAGTAAAACAATTTATGTTAGTGTCATTTTCACTTTAACATTAAATAAAAATATATTAATGTCGTTTTCCAACTAAAGTGGCTCCATGGGGTCCCCAAGTTGGCCCATGACGTGTCTTGGTCGGCCATGACTCACCCAATAGGTGTAGGACAAGTGTCATGGTGTTTTCACATTCTTATAATACCATTTTTACCTTAAACTACACTAATTACCTCTAATCGCGATTAAAAACATAATAAGTTACTATTCACCAAAAAATTATTTTAATCTCATTGAACCACATTTTACTTCTTAATGACAACCATGTATGTCGGATTTTCAAAATTCAATACACATTAGTGGTAAACTTTCATTTAACTGAAAAATCAGTTTGCTTGATTACCACTTAGTGGTTTCACTATTCATCAAAAATTGAAGTTTTTCAGAAAATTACCAAATATTCACCCTAAGCTATATTTGATATTCCGAATTCAAAAATGAAGTCCATTTTAAAAAATTCAAAACATATAAGTCAAATTAATTAATTTAATAATTAATTCCCGCTGTCATGACAAATAGCGTGTTTTTGTGAAACAATAAGTATCAAAAGATTGACACCAGTTTAAGTCCAATTTCAAAGTGAAATTGATTCCAATGACCACCATTGGATTAACTGGTAAAAATATTTCATAATTTCACTTAAAAACCAATTAAAATAATAATCTAATCATATAAATAATTTAGATTAAAAAGAGGTTTTGAATTAAAATACAACACTTTACACTATTCATTAAAAAATGTACTTTATCAGAAAGGTACCAAAAATTTACACAAAGTAAATTTTGATGTCTCGATTCTAAGGAAGAGTTATATTTGGTCCAAAAGAATGTAAAAGGGTGATCAAAACTATATTTAATGATGGTTCGCCATCAAAAGGTGATAAGTGAACCTTTAGTGAAAAAACTAGGGCATATACGCCTAAAATTGAATTCTTTCCGTATTTTAAGCCTTTATCTTTTATTGGATAAATGTAAAAACATTTAAAAACATATATAATCATATTTTAGTTATTTCTATCCATTCCTGCCAGTACAACGGCTACTTGTTAACTAACATTTAAAATAATATTATTTTATTACTAGTGTGCTATGTAAGTTTCAAAGAAACTCATCGTTGCGTATCAGGTACGCTATCGAACATAGCAACCCCTTTAAAATAAAATTAATATTTAATTTGTAAATATTAATAAATATGAAAATTCTTTATTCTTTATTTACCTGGGATGTTACATCTTTCCCCCCTTTTGGGAATTGCGTCCTCGCAATTCTATTCACTTATCAAAATAAGTGGGGGTATTTATCCCTCATAGCATTTTCAGATTCCCACGTTGCCTCTTAAATCACATGGGTTTTCCACAAAACCTTTACCTGATGAATCACCTTATTCCGTAATACTTGCTCCCTGTGGTCAAGAATCTGGACCGGTTGTTCCTTATAAGATAGGTTCTCTTCCAGCTGAACTACCTCTGGGCTCAAAACATGAGATGGATCTGGCATATACTTTCTCAACATTGAAACGTGAAAAACATTGTGTACCTGAGATAAAATCGGAGGTAAAGCCACTCGGTATGCAACTGATCCAACTCTTTCCAGAATTTCATATGGTCCAACAAACCTTGGACTCAACTTTCCTTTCTTACCAAATCTCATCACGCTTTTCCAAGGAGAAACCTTGAGAAAAACATGATCACCTACCTTGAAAGATAGATCCTTCCTCCGGTTATCCGCATAACTCTTCTGCCTTCTCTGAGCAGTTCTCATGTGTTTCTGAATCAGCTGAACTTTTTCTGCCATCTCTTCTACCAATTCTGGTCCCATCAACTTCCTTTCACCCACTTCATCCCAGAAAGCTGGAGTTCGACACCGCTTCCCATATAATGCCTGAAATGGTGCCATCTGTATACTGGAATGAAAACTGTTATTATAAGAAAACTCAACCAAAGAAAGATGTTGGTCCTAACTTCCCTGATAATCCATAGAACAAGCTCGTAGCATATCCTCTAATGTCTGGATTGTTCGTTCTGACTGCCCATCTGATTGAGGATGAAAATCTTTACTAAAATTTAATTCAGTACCCAATGACTTCTGAAGGCCTTTCCAAAAGTTAGATGTGAACCTGGGATCACGATCAGATACAATGGAGAGAGGAACTCCATGTAACCTGACTCTCCCTTTAAGGTACAAACGGGAAAGTTGATCAAGAGAGAAAGTATCTCGTATAGCATGAAAATGAGCAGATTTGGTCAAGCGATCAACAATAACCCAGATTTAATTATTACCTCGAGATGTCCTCAGTAATCCCACAACAAAGTCCATGGATATGTTTTCCCATTTCCACTCTGGCACTGGTAAAGGCTGAAGCATCCCTTTCGGTAACTGCCGCTCTGCTTTAACCTGTTGACATGTCAAACACTTCACAGTAAAATCAGTAATGTCTCTTTTCATTCCATCCCACCAGTAATACTCCCGCAGATCTCTGTACATCATAGTACTACCAGGATGAACTGAAAACGGGGAACTATGAGCCTCACATAACAACTCATTCTTCAACTGTGAATCACAAGGCACACTTAACCTCTTCCCAAACCTCAAAACACAAACACAAACTTATCCATGAACTCATGGAAAATTTTATTCATAAGTTCCATGAATACAGCAGGTGCATTGGTTAACCCAAAAGTCATAACTACAAATTCATAATGGCCATATCTAGTACGGAACGCAGTCTTCGGAACGTCTGCTTCTTTTACTTTCAACTGATGGTACCCCGACCTCAAGTCAATCTTCGAAAAATAATGAGCTCCCTGGAGCTGATACCACTTCATTCGATGGCCCAACATCTGCTGAAGTTGTTGCAAAGGATTTCACCACCCCTTTCTGCTTGTAGTCTGGCTACATTCCCCCAGTTGAGTTCTTCGTTGGACACTCGTTTGCATAATGACCCATTTCATTACACTTAAAACATCTCACCATTGGCTTTTCATTTCCTTCTTGATCATCTTCCTTACAGTTACGAGCAATATGACCAGACTTACCACACCGAAAGCACTTACCAGACTTGGATAAACATTCTCCAGGATGCATTTTACCACACTTCTCACAGGATGGATATTTGGTTTTCTTACCTCCTTGCTTCTTTGATGAATTCTTCCCCTTTGCCTGCCAACTAGACCTCTTATTCTGTTGTTTGTCATAGAACACCTGATCATCGGCAAACTCCATTTCCACCTTCTTCGTACATCGAACAAGTTTTTCATAACTTTTGAACTCACTAGAAGCTAAATCCCTTCGATACTTTGGCTTTAACCCTGAGTAAAAATGGTTTATTTTACTATCAAGATGTCGTATGAAGTTTGGAGCATACCTTGCCAATCGAGTGAACTTTTCTTCATAAGCAGCCCCTGAATCATCCTCCTGCCTCAATTCTAGGAACTGTTTTTCCATCCTAAGACGAACCACCTTAGGAAAATATTTCTCAAGAAACATACCTTTGAATTCGTCCCAGTGAAGATCCACAATCTCATCACTACCCCTTATATTTTTCACCATCGACCACCACTGATCAGCTTCACCTTCAAAACGGGAAACATCAAGACTAACCTTTTGTTGTTTTGAACACCCCATGACATCAAAAATCTTCTCCAGTGCTTTAATCCACCCTTCAGCTTGCACAGGGTCAGATGATCCTCTGAATTAAGTGGGATGTTGCCTCATGAAATGTTCCACTACTGACATGTTCCTCTGTGGTTGATCTGGCTGATCTCGTGCATGGATACCACCACCATTTATAGCCTGAGTCAACTGTGCCATCACTGCAACAAACTGTTCAGTTCCGATTCCGACCATCTCAGGTTGCTGATTTGGAAGGTTATCTTCCTCCTGATGTCGTCCCAACATAGATGCTTTGTTTCCTCTGCGGAAAACCATTCTGAACACAGAAATATCTTAGGCGAAGCAACATGGTAATCCGTAAATGCTATATCATTTCAATCATATTATAATTTAACACTTTTCTAACTCCTAAAGTTGTCTAAACCGACCTCTGATACCAACTATAAGGCTCCAGCCTTAAACCTTACTTAATCTTGAGTTATCACAAGATTACACGTTGAGGATCTTTTCAGGTTTAGAGTTTTAGAGAATTAGAACATAACTATTACATCTCAAAAGATTACAAAGTAGTCACTTCTACTAAGTTTCCATAATAAAAAAACTCTTAAAAGAAACATGTCTAGTTCCATGTTTTAGGTAGCATGACTTTCCCTTGATCCCATCCTTGACCCTATTCCATGCTAAGTCCTGTGAAAAACATTTCAAAAACTTGGGATGAGCATAAAATGCACAGTAAGGGATACACAAAGAATGAAAACTGTTAGTTTTTTTTCAAAATCAAGTAAACCATGTATACTATATCAAAGTAATACCTTCACCTTCATGAAGTAGTAAAAAATCTTCACTGAATAAAGTATCATTACTTACCTTTTTATAACCAAAGTATTACCATAAAACCCATATAAATAACACATAACATATATAAAGGTAACTTAGGACATAAACATACTTAAGTGGAATAACCATACGGTCGACATCCACACATATCACTTAATGGAATAGCCATATGGCCAATTTCCATACATAGATAATGGAATATCCATACGGCTGACTTCCATACCCAATGCATTGGAGGTTATAACGTAACCACCCGTCCTGGTATTCACGGCACCACCCGTCATATGGTTTATAATGTAACCACGCGTTAAAATGTCCAAGTACCAATATAAAATCATAAAACATAAAACCAATATAAATGAATGATAACATTTCCACATTTCAATCACAATATATCATAATAGAATCCTTTATCAAAATCATTTTCAATACCAAAATACATAAAAGAGTATATGGTATTTATTTCATTTTAAAAACATAACGACTTGTTGAGGAAGCCAAAGATCAAATAATACTCGCGGCGGCGGAAAAGGTCGTTGTCACCGCGTACTATAAAAAAAACATTCCTTTTTGTCGTTTAGTAAAACGCTTCGTAGAAAAAGATTCCTTTTGTATAAAAGTAAAAGTAAAAGGATTTTATACACCGTATAAAAGAAATTTGTGTATAAAACGAAATATGCCTCAATGAAAGGAGATTGAGACGAAGTCCCTTACCTCGGGTCCGACTTGACTCGATTGTTCTTTAACGTCCTGAATAATAAACTTGAGTTATTTTATACTTGATTAAGAACCTTTTTAAAGTTCATTATTTCTTTTATATCACTTATTTCCATGTTATAAACATTATTTAACCATTTAAGTTAATAATGTTTGTTTTGTCAATATTTGGTTCTTAAGTCGAAAGTTGACTTCTTACAATTACATGCTGTTCGTGTGGTCAAAAGTTCTTTATATCCAGAATGCAATTCCTGATTCGGATATCATATATATCATATATATCCAGCATATACATGTATTTATAATATTACATAATCTTTTAGAGGTAAGAAATGAAATGCACCGTTCATAGAGACGGTAAGCCGTACGTACGCATGAACGCTACTTTCATTTCTTTGTCATATTAATGGAATTAAAACTAAATGAGAGGTATGTATATTTTAATTCCAGAATTATATTCATAATTTAGATATATCATTAATTATATATATCCATTATATACATGTACTTTTAATAGTACATTACATTTGGGGATAAGAAATGAAATGCACCGTTCATGGAGACGGTAAGCCGTACGTACGCATGAACGCTACTTTCATTTCTATCTCATACTTTAATGGGAATAAATAATAATGATATAGAGGTATATTATAATTCCAGTATAACATCATATATAATAACTTTAAATCCATCCTTTACACGTCCCACATATGGCATTAACGAATCACATCACTTTGAGGGGGCGGTAGTCCGCACTTCCTAAAATGAAGATATCGTGTTTACCCATAATGGAAACCATAAAGGTATGCCCAAAATGAAAAAAAAAACAGAAGATTAAGGAAAACATAAACATATTATATATCATATTTAAAAATAGTGACATCATAATGGCCACCCTTGAAGGTGTTAAATGAGTATTGAACAATCATCGTTTCGGGAGGCAGAATTTCACCATCCACGGAAACCGTATGTTCTTTAACCATTTGATGTAGTTGTGTGAGACTTTAGCTCAAATAAATATTATAACAACATCCTAGTATATTTAAGATGCTGGTGTTGTTACAAAAGAAGTAAATAAAAAGAGTTTAGAGGGTTGGAGAAGCAAAATAAAACAAATGAACATGAGAGAAAGAATTACCTTTAAAAGTGTAACTCCTTTTGATTTGAGACTAAAGGCATCCTTTGAAAGGATTCTGCCCAAAGGGAATCCTCTAGGATGAGGATATGGATGTGGAGAGAGTAATTGGGCAGGGTTTGGCCGAGCCAAAGGCTTGAGAAGTGTGTGAAATGAGGTAGAGGTGGGGGCCTTTTATAAGAGGAGAGGAGGGGCACTTTTGGAAAGTAAAGAAATATTACTTTATTTGAAAATGTGTTTCGGTTTTAAAAGGTCCCATATTGATATAATTCGTGTATAAGGTGATAAGGGTTCGAAATCCACTCATCCAATTGGTTTTGGACATGTGTAGGTTTTAGATTTTCCATTATCTTTCCATTTTATTTAAATCATCAAATAATGATGTCGTCGCTGCATCATTATTATGTCCTATATAATTTAATTTATTTAATGTTTAAAAATTATAAAAAAAACTACTATGATGTAGTAAATCTTTTTATCTTTCCAATGAATATTTATAATCAAAATTTGGACTTGTATAACCCCACTCAAAAATTATTTTAGTAAAACAATTTATGTTAGTGTCATTTTCACTTTAACATTAAATAAAAATATATTAATGTCATTTTCCAACTAAAGTGGCTCCATGGGGTCCCCAAGTTGGCCCATGACTTTTCTTGGTCGGCCATGACTCACCCAATAGGTGTAGGACAAGTGTCATGGTGTTTTCACATTCTTATAATACCATTTTTACCTTAAACTACACTAATTACCTCTAATCGCAATTAAAAACTTAATAAGTTACTATTCACCAAAAAATTATTTTAATCTCATTGAACCACATTTTACTTCTTAATGACAACCATGTATGTCGGATTTTCAAAATTCAATACACATTAGTGGTAAACTTTCATTTAACTGAAAAATCATTTTGCTTGATTACCACTTAGTGGTTTCACTATTCATCAAAAATTGATGTTTTTCAGAAAATTACCAAAAATTCACCCTAAGCTATATTTGATATTCCGAATTCAAAAATGAAGTCCATTTTAAAAAATTCAAAACATATAAGTCAAATTAATTAATTTAATAATTAATTCCCGTTGTCATGACAAATAGCATGTTTTTGTGAAACAATAAGTATCAAAAGATTGACACCAGTTTAAGTCCAATTTCAAAGTGAAATTGATTCCAATGACCACCATTGGATTAACTGGTAAAAATATTTTCTAATTTCACTTAAAAACCAATTAAAATAATAATCTAATCATATAAATAATTTAGATTAAAAAGAGGTTTTGAATTAAAATACAACACTTTACACTATTCATTAAAAAAAATGAACTTTATCAGAAAGGTACCAAAAATTTACACAAAGTAAATTTTGATGTCCCGATTCTAAAGAAGAGTTATATTTGGTCCAAAAGAATGTAAAAGAGTGATAAAAACTATATTTAATGACGGTTCTCCGTCAAAAGGTGATAAGTGAACCTTTAGTGAAAACTAGGGCATATACGCCTAAAATTGAATTCTTTCCGTATTTTAAGCCTTTATCTTTTGTTGGATAAATTTAAAAACATTTAAAAACATATATAATCATATTTTAGTTATTTCCATCCATTCCCGCCAGTACAACGGCTACTTGTTAACTAACATTTAAAATAATATTATTTTATTACTAGTGTGCTACGTAAGTTTCAAATAAACTCATCGTTGCGTATCGGGTACGCTATCGAACATAGCAACCCCTTTAAAATAAAATTAATATTTAATTCGTAAATATTAATAAATATGAAAATTCTTTATTCTTTATTTACCTGGGATGTTACAGGTATACAATGACAACTACCCATTTAATTCTTGTGAGGCCCAGTATATGGAAGTAGCTAGTAATAATTGATACAAACCATGTTTCTACAACCAATGGATTGAAATATACTCTTAATCCATGGAGTATGATTGTATATTATTATGTGTTATCTATTAACCAAATTGATGCACTGATACTAATTTGGGGAGCTATCAAATCAGCCAATTCCTGCAAGACAATGATATAAATGATCCATTTTTTAATATTTCAATTGTCTCACCAACATATAAATTATATGTCCAGTTGTATAGAAATTGTGTTGATATCGCTGATCCCCAATGATCCATGGGATCATTGAAGTCGACCAAGGGAAATATCAACAAATATTTAAACTTTCCTATGGATAATTCCCCCATTTTTTATCCCAAATCCACAAGGGATGTCTTGCATTCACTCTTATGAATGAATTATTTCCTAGATATGTAAACTTTAGTATATTTTCTATAATTTATACAAGAGAGATTTCACACAATGTTCCTGATATAGATTCCCCCAATTATTCCTTCAATGTCAAGTTCTTATATTCCTCTTAGAATATAAAAGGCCCCAGATTCATTGAAGCATTAATTTTATTCTAGATCTTAGAATGTTTTCCCATATTTTAACCTAAACATAATGCTTCTTTTCACTGGTTGGAAATCAATAGATCTGTACATAAATATGAATACACTTCTAGAAATCATACCCAAGTTTTGATTCACATGGATGATATGGGATATAAAAATTACAGGGAAGACAATATTTGGTAATCCCCAACAGTATTTATATAGGGTGTTGGAAACATAGTTAATGATCTTAAATTTGATAAACTAGTTAGATATGGAGACACATGACCTAATTTGGTTTGTATTTACTTGAATCCTGATTAATAGGACAGGTATATATAATTTTTGAAATTGAATCTGGAAATTTTAACACAAAATTATTCTGAGATACCCCCATGTTAGACCATGGGGTTGCCACCAATCATTTGGGAGTATGATAATATCATCTTGGTTATCATTAGATAGAATTAAGAGTGCATATAACCCTCAATTCAAAAGTAGAGATTGATGTTGACAAGATTATCATGTTTTAGCATTATTTGATAATTCCAGTATTTGAAATATCTGGTGAATATTGTCTCATTCAAGAAAAATTAATAGGGAAATTATAGTCTATTTTGATTTTAGAGATAAAAAATTAAATATCCAAATATATAATTTCACATTCTCAATCACAAAGCTATTTATTGATGTGACCATTTCATTTTGGGACCATTATTTCATGGATCTATATTCTTTATATATGTTGATTGAAACGAACATTGAAAATGAATATGGAAATTCATTTATGGTTGTCCATGGTATTTAATACTATTACTTATTTCAATTTATTTTGAAAACTTTTCGTCTATCATAACAGAGTTCCATAAAAAATTATTATATCCCCTCCTAAGAAATATTATAGAATGTTTTTCTTGTTATATGGTGGTCAAATCACAGCAGTTCTATGATCATATGAACGATCCTGACATAGTGTTTGCTACGATGTGACAACAAATGTGGAAATTGAATCCCTTGAAGATCAATTTTAGGAGGAAATTGGAAAATTTCACCAGTTTCAAGGTACACCATCATGGTATTGAGGTTGATCCTGAGAAAATAGAGGCAACCATAAATATTTCCCCACTATATAACCTCAAAACGTTAAATGGGGTACACTAATTCCTTACATATATCAGTTGATTCATAACCATCCTTTCTAGAAAATGTCTACCCTTCACATGGTTGAGGAATAAGAGATCCCGTATAAATGGGACAATGATTTACATCCATCGTTTTACAGCCTTAAAAAGTAACATCTCCACCTTCTAGTTCGAATGACCCCTATTAAATGGAAACCACTCATTCATTATGAGAAAGCTCTTTGAAGGATCTATTTGTGAAATCCATACCCATAAAAATGATGTAGGAAAATAAATATATTGCAGTATATTAGAAAGAAAATTTTTTATGTTGAGGCATGATATTCCAATAGTGAGAATAATTTACATGGGCTGAAATTTGTAGTACAACATCTCAAACATTGTTTTTAGAACCATGAATTATGGTTAGTGTTTTCAGCAACCCACTCACGTATAACCATAGCTAGTGAATGTTGATAGGGTGATTGGTGTTCTTGGTGGTCATAATATAACAATTATACATGACGTTCTTAATTTATAAATCAATCAAGGGGTTTGGTTTGGTAGATTTTATTTTTGGTAGGTCTTTTCCTAGGAAATACACCAATAAAAAAAATATCCCCAATAAATAAGTCTTCCCCATTCAACAGTCCCCCAAAATATTGTGGTTTTATTTTTATGGAGACTATAGGATCCCTTTGGTAATGTTAAATGGATTATCCAAAGAAAAACCAAGTCAATTTGGTTATTATTTTCATCATCCCAGTCAATGAACCCTTCCCATATTCATTTTTTATTTTGAAGCATTGAAGAAATAATGAAGAATAATATCAATCCCTCATTGTTAGATTGGATTTGTATCTTAAATTTTCATTAACACACCGACATTTTAAAGGTGGTACCAAGATGGTAATTAAGAAATTAATTAGAGGATATACCATCATAAAAGTGTAACAAATCCATCTGTTTGATCATGTTCATGAACTAATAGTAGAATTACCTTGGGATTCAACTATAAACCACATCCCCCAATTAAAAAATTATCGTGTTGATGTGTTATCGTTCACCTCTATAGTATTGGAAGATTTGTACTAGAAGAAAATGAATATTCATATCATGAATTATTGGGTTATCTATCCATTAATTATATATAATAAAGAGTATATCAAAGAGATCAATAGCACAATAGAGTTTTATGATCCAATATTATCATCAATCAATTACACTACCTGATGGATGTCCCCTATAATCAATTATAACTAATTTTGGTTCATTTGGGAAGATATATCTAGGAAAAAATAGATCTCGAACCAGGTAGAAAATCTTATTCTCCATGATGGAACAAATATCGAGTAAGTCCTCAACAAATTAGGATTTTATGGGATTCTCCCTATATGAATTGAAGGAGCATAAATCCCCATCATCATGTAGGAGAATTAGGATACATCTTGTAAAATACATAAATCACGAACTAATATATCCCATTAAATAAGGAGACTTAGATATTTCTAGTAAAAAATGAAATACGATTATGTTGAATTCAATAAACTTTTTAATACTTTTCAAATACACAATAACATCATTCATCAGCCACTAAGATTATTGCTTATATGAAAATATCCTTTCCCATTTTCCATATGTGGAATAAATGATATGTGGCCACATACCATTGACACAACTAGGAAGGTCATGTACATATTTTCTTCCATCGACTTATTCACCAAATGGTCCAAGGTTATTCCTCTCAAGGAGATCAATACAATAGCTATTAGAAACATCATGAAGTCTAATATAATCACAATATTTGATGTTCCTCACAAAATTATGATAGAAAATTTAACCAATTTATGTAATTCCAACTTGAAGAGGATATATTAATAATGTAACATCTATTCCATCTATTCCTCCAGTTATCATGAAGTGATGAATTGGAATATATAAGCCCAAAAAATATTTTTTTAACAACCTTCATAAGATGGTAGATTGAAATAAGAAATATTTTCTAGGAAATATCATCTATTCATTATTGTATTATCACATTATAACTCACATAAACACACAAGATACCTCATTCTTGTGTATGGAACATAGGATATATTACTTATCTAAGTTCAGTTTCCCTCACTCTTTGTCATTATGTGAAACAATCTATTTAAAATGAAAAATCCAATAAATTTCTATATGAGTTGTAGTGGCTTGATAAAAAGAGATTTTCCACACTGAAAAATATATTAATTTATCAAAATCATGTTCAGATATCCTTTAATAAGAAATTTATCCTCCATTGATTCATCCAGATAGAGCTCATGTTGTATCTCAAACCCCCAATGATTCTAGGGAAGCATCCTCCAAAGTTGGATCAATAGTGGGAGGTACCCATCGTAATGCACAATGTTTTCCCCAATGGAACCTACTACCTTATCACTATATTTGGTGACAATTTCATTCCCCTAAAACATGTATCATGTTTTAATAACTACTTTGAATAATTTTTCATTAATGATAACCATTTTTTTAGTCATGGGATGAAAAATAGTAGAAAAAATTCCTATATTTTTAAATATGATCTACATTGCACATTTTCCTCACTTTAAGGAATTAAATTTAATGGTAATGATCCTATCTTCATGATACGTAACGACAAAATAAAGTCCTAGCTGTATTAATTTAAACTTCATGGTACATCATCTTCTGCATATAATATAAAAATGCATGTTCATCCTCCTTACCCGAGAGTGTTAAACTGTATAGTAAAAGTCTACCCTATATGAATTTAAACTACTAAGAGTGGCCCACTCCCAGTGGACTTTTTCTTCACTACATGATAGCTCTATCCATTTAGAATCCACTAGCACAAAATCCATCCAAGAATTTGAGCACCAATTACCTATATTCCTTATATATGAGTTTGATCTATGAAAAGAATATTTCCTACAAAAACTGTGTGTGGATTGATTCTTGTCCCCATAGGATACATAGTAAAATTAGTATCCTTTATCCTTATCCCTTGAAAAAATTTAATGAATGATAAATTCAATCACCCCATTGTAAGATCCATATGTAAATAGCTAATTACCAACACAATAACTATATATGGGTTGATTCCTTTCCTCAAAGGATATGTAGTGACACACATAATTCATGAAAATTGACCATCCATGAACATTTGAAATGGATACCACCTCATCTTACTACCAGATCTGATCACTCAATATCTAAATCTATGTAAGACCCCTCAATATGGGTTTCATCATATTTGATACCCTGATATGATAATATCCCTTTCGCTTGCATACGAGCCTTATTTTTATAGGGGTTCACCTCTAGAATTGTGTGTGCTGTGATTCTTAACATTTTAGGATATATAGAGACGTTTGGGGTAACATAACCTTGATCTAGCCACAAATTCTCTCCAGTAACAAGCCCTTTTGTTTGGAAAATGTTTTTTGTAATCAAAATGGAAAGCCCACCCATTTGTCGATCACTATCGTTTGAACTATTATGGTACATCCTGCAAGTCCTTAAATTGTCTAAAGTAGCCTATCTCATACGACTAAATTCTCTTACACAAGATTCATAACTGTATAAGGACTCCAAGAGTATGTATTATAACCCTTAATTATCATTAAACATGATACAAAATTACCACAATTCACTAAGACTCTACTAATATGCCAAAAAATATAAATTCCCCCCATATTTTTTATCAACCCATTGATATATACTCTTAGGAAACATGGGAGCCTCCAATCTACCCCTTGTTTCTCACATTGATCATATATCACGTGATCTTATAGGATTTGACTGATCTTCTTAGGTAGCTTGATTGGAATTCATAGATGTTCTCAAAAATCTTGGTTGGGATACACCATTTCTGAAATACAAGGACTGACATCATGATCACATGATGTAAAACTATAAAACAATACTATATCATTGGGGATTGTAAATGGGTAAGTTTATGTTTCGTTCATGTGAGCCAAATCTACATGGGAGATTCTCGGGTATTGTTCCATATTCAAAATGAAATTACCCTAACCATTAATATGATTTATATATATAAATGTAATTATCATAAAATAACTAAATGTGGATTTATTTCTAAAATTTTAGGATATGTAGTAATTCTTGGATCCCATATCCTTGGCCCACCCTCATGTTTCATAAATTAAAAATACCCCACTTAAAATGTGTTTATCACATTCATATTGGGAATTACTATAGGGATCATAAAAATCCCATACCACAATAATTTAATATGCTTGGTAAAATTCCACATTATATGTGTTTAAACAATAGAACACATGGGACATTATTTCATAACATTAAACTATATAACATTTTAGAAATACTAATTTCTAGGTTCATGAATAGTTCAAGATATGTAGTGATTAATAAACTATATTCTCTATATATGACCATGAACCATCATCCATAATAAATTTTTTCTAAAGGATAGAAATAGGCCATATATAGTGTCACGACCCGTCCTCGGGGCCCGTGCCGTGACTACCCCAAGCCCGCCTTCCATAGGCCAGGGGCTGGCGACTAGCACCAAGGCGTAAATCCCAACAAAAAGGGAAGGCATTGCCTTTGAAAAGTAAACAAGCACCACAGAGTAAGCAAGCGGAAAAGTAAACACTAAGTAAAAACTGTACAAGCTGTGCTGAAAGTAAAAAGGGCCGGAAATACAAGCCCAACTGTAAAGTACAACTGAAAGGAAAAACAACAACTGAAAGGAAAAAACTGCAGCGTCGAGCCGTCCTCTGGAAGTCCCACCTGAAGGGTGGGTACAGGTAGCTCCAATGCTCCTCGGGTCCCGCCGTCCGCTCCGAGCACGTCTCGCCCAGTGGTCCACCTCCAGGTACTGACTCGTCATGTAGTCCACCGCCGGGTACTGACTCGTCGTGTAGTCCACCTCTGGGTACCGTCCAGTCCTCGAACACTCTGTCTCCATCAGCACTGCCTGTCGTCTGCAACCAACACCACGAAGTGCGGGCATAGCCCGCGCAGGGGTGAGTATAAGCTACTCAGTAGGGACCCCGAGACCCACGAAGGTCTCCCGAAATCCACAAAGGATAAGCCACGAAGGAGAGGTACAATCACGAAGTAATATCTGACACGGCTAAGGTATATTCCCATACATATACCTAAGTCATCAATTCCCCGATCGGCCTCAACATCCGAGCCCTAGCACAACCCAGTCCACACAGGAAAGCAAAACGCATACCCACGCAGGATAGAACAACACAATCCACAAAGGAGAGTAAACAGTAAATCCACACAGGATAACTCAACACAATCCACAAAGGAGAGGAAAACGTAATCCACACAGGAAAACTCAAAAGATAACTCTCATAGGTATATGCCCATACATATATCGAAATTATCAGATAACCCATCTCAATCAAGAGGAAACACAAGGATCATTGACTCAGCTCAAACCAGGATTTTCATTATAAAAAACATAACTGCTGAAGAGCCCCATCTCTGAAGTGTACAGTGGTCCTGTCACGACTCCGAGGTACTTCTCACTAACCTAAGACTGCTGAGGTACTCCTCCTGTCGAGTACCGTGGGTCTGCTTCCAACTACCGGGCGCTCCGTCCGCTAAGGGTCTACTGCCAAATACCGGGCGCTCACCAAAATAGCCTACAGAGGTACTCCTCCAGTCGAGTACCGCGGGTCTGCTTCCAACTACCAGGCGCTCCGTCCGCCGTGGGTCTGCCGCCAAATACCGGGCGCTCCGTCCACTGGGCTAGTCGACTCACTCTAAGTCGAGTCGGTCGAGCAGTCTTCTGGTCTCAGCCGGCTACACGGTCTCCGTACTCCGTAAACTCGTCTCCAGTATCGCGGGTCTGCCACTACAACCAAGCTCACCACCTCTATCGAGTAAAACAGAAGATTCAGCTCACACAGGTATGCTTCCTCGGATGACGATAATGATGATCACTGAACCATCTGAGACGTCGGACCCACGAAGGATCGATAGGTACTAACCTCGCAGTGACCCACACAGGATCGGGCCCACGCAGGACCTGTAGGAGTTGGCTCACACAGAACCGCTGAGAGATGACCCACACAGGATCGGACCCACACAGGATCGGTAGGAGTTGGCTCACACAGAACCGCTGAGAGATGACCCACACAGGATCGGGGACATGCAGGACCTGAAGCACTGATCCACGTAGGATCGCTGAGTGCAGGAGTCGTCGCAGTCCGCTGAGGATCTCTGCACAGACGTCGCCGCAGTCCACTGAGGATCTATGCATGATCATCGTCGGAGTCCACGGAGGATCTCTGCACAGTCGTCGCTATAGTCCACTGAGGATCTATGCACGGTCGTCGTCGGAGTCCACGGAGGATCTCTGCCCAGTCGTCGCAGTCAACTGAGGATCTCTGCACGGTCGTCGCTGTCGATGTAGCAGTCACAGCCAGCCTAGGGTTCCCGCACACAGCAAGCTCGTTCGGGAGGGTCCGCTCCACGAGCTGAGAGGCTGATACATCAACTGACACAAAGTCCGAAGTTCATGTATCCAAAAGTTCCGTATCGTCAACAGGAACTCAACGTCGCAGACGGCGCGTCAATCGGACGCCCGGTCTGAGAGATATTGGCATTTTCGTCCCAGGGGCCCGGTTGGTTTTTAAGGCAAAACCAACCCGACCGCACTCCACCTGCGTCCAAACCTCGGGCGGAGTATTCCAAAAGATCCGTCTCACTTAGAGGAATTCAACAAAACTGACGGCACGTCAATCAGACGTCCGTAGCTCAAGATATGAGCGTTTCCGCTCCGAGGGCCCGGTTGGTCTCGTGTACGAACCAACTCGGCCGAACACAAAGTATTCCGAAACCTTGAGTGCGATATACCGAAACGACCGTCTCGATCCAAGGATCATGTTGCCGCTGACGGCGAGTCGTTTGGAGGCACGAAGCTCAAGATACGGACGTTTGAACGAAAACGTCCGAAGATGGGGGGTACGGGCCCGGGCCAACCCGGCCCGCCCCCCCTGGGTCGGCCCGAACCGGGTCGACCCGAACCAGGTCGCCCCGAACCGGGTCCGACATGGCTGGCCCGGCCCGGCCCGGCCAGGGCCGGTCCGGCTCGGCTTGGCCGAGCCGCGCGGGTGGAAGCTGCGGGCGCTGACCCGCGGCTTGAGGCAGGACCGCGGCCCGCGTGCGGGCCGCGCTGGCGAGCCGCGTCCGCCCGGATGAACCGGACCCGCGCGCCGCGGGTATTTTTGGCCGCCGCCGCCGCGGCTGAAGCCGCGGCGGATTTTGTCCGGCGGCGCGCCGGGGCGCTGCCGCCTCCGGCCGCCGGCAACTTCCGCGGGCCGCCGGCGTCGCTCCGGTGGCCCGTTTTCCTTCCCATCTGCGCCGTTGCTCCTCCCGAGATCCGTTCTTTACTGCGGGATCGTCAACCGTCCGCTGCGGCACGTTCCATCGTCAACCGTCAAATCCTCACAAAACGAAGAACGGCAGAGGGTCGTCGGGCCGTGTTCGTTCGGCCCGCACCCTCCGCGTTAGAGATAAACAACCGGGAGAAAAACGATCAACACATGATCCAACAATTTTAATTAAAATAAAATTGTTCATTGAAAACCGGCTTTTTAATTTTCAAGAACGTTCATGAGAAAATTAAAAAGGGGTAATTTTCCAAAATGAATCCCTACCTTGATGATCGTCGTGCGCGGGCGTTCATCGCGGAAGAGACCGTCGCGGAATAGATCGATCGTCGCGTCGTCGCGGGGAGGCGTCGCGTCGTCGCGGATTCCGGCGTTGAGTCGGCGAGCTCAACGAATCAAGAACAACAGATTTAAATTATTAATATTTAAATCTATGTTTCGTTTAAAACCAAAGAAATGAACTTGAGAGGAAATCCGAAATCACTCACCTCGAATGGTCGGTGATCGGAGATCGGAGATCGGAGATCGGAAGAGCGTCTCGGGCGAAGGCGTCGTCGATTTCCGGGTTCGGCGTTCTTCGCGTTCTTCGCGTTCTTCGCGTTGTTCGCGTTCTTCTCAAGGGAGAAGAAGTTGCGAGGGTTCTCCCAAATCTTCTCAAGCGAAAATAACCAGAGGTTAAGCGTTGGTCTTATTTTATTATTACGCCAACGAATTTGAAAAACTGGTTAAGAAACGATCCATCAATTCGTTGAATTAATTCAACGAAAGAAACGAACCATTTAATTCACGAAGGAAACAGCCCATTTAATTCACGAAATAAACCGCCCAATTAAATGGTCTGTTAAGAATTTAGAAAACGCGTCGGTTGACTTTCATTAAGACGGGTTTTCACGGGTGCGTTTCTTAGCGGAAAGAAACGGCGGGGCTCGTGCGGTCCCCACCTCACAAATATCCTACCAAGGGGGTAGGATATTTCTGGATAGCATCCTATCCAGTTCAACTCAGTTCAAGCCTCCTTTAAGTGGCTTCAAGTGGCTTCCAAGTGGCTTAAGTGAAATAAAATAAAGCTGTCGCAAAATTATTTTATTTCTTAACTTTAAGCCCGAAAATTAAAAACCACACCCGAGCAAACCCAACTCCGGAAGAGGTGTTTCTAAGCGAATACCGGCGCTACGATTTCATCGGTACCCTCAGAATTCGATTCCGGGAACCGGTTCAAAAGTTAGAAAAACCTGCTCGTCTGTTCACTGAACGTACCCGAGCCAAACTTCGGAAAATGATTCCGGGCACACCGGGTCTCGGAATCAGGTGTCGTCAGAAACTGCTCTCTTGTAAAATTCCAAAGAAAATTTAGAAAAAAAAAATTCCTTGAAATTTACTGGTCTTTACATTACTCCCACCACAGGGCTTTACGTTCCCGTAAAGCTTCAACACAAACTAGGGATACAAGGCGGTACTGAGCACGCATCTGAGCCTTCCGCTCCCAAGTGCTCTCCTGGAGGTTCCCGTGCCGCCATCTGATGCGCACAAGAGGGATCGATCGCCCACGTAGGACCCGCTCCTGTCGATCCTCTATCTCCACTGGGACCTCCGCAAAAGTCGCCCCATCATCCACGTCTAGCTTCCCATAGTCAAAGATGTGTGTCGGGTCGTGCACATATCTCCTCAGCTGGGATACGTGGAAGACGTCGTGCACCCGGTGCAACTGAGGTGGCAGAGCCAGGCGATAAGCCACCTCGCCAACCCTGCTGAGGACCTGGAAAAGCCCGATGAAGCGGGGAGACAACTTGTCGCCTCGGCCAAATCTCCGCAAACCACATCGAGGTGAGACACGCAAGAAGACGTGGTCGCCATCCTCGAACTCTAGTGGCCTCCGCCTCCTGTCAGCATATGACTTCTGCCGGCTCTGTGCTGTCCTCATCCGCTCCTGGATGACCTGGACCTCCTCGGACGTGGGCCGGACCATCTCTGGTCCCACAAGAGCTGCAAGATTTCTTCTTTGCCGATAAGAGAAACCTAGTCTCATCCCCTGGATGAACCACATTCTTTACCTAAGACAGTCAATCCTATCATGGATGATACTAATCCATACCAAGGATGACGTCGTAAGGCCTCGACGCTACTACTAAGAGATCCAACTGTTACTCTCGCCTCCAAGGGTTGAGTCACACTGTCGGCATCAGTGTGTGGTAACTGGTCTCCTCCAGTAGATGTCTCACAAGTGAGGGTCAAGTCAACAGCCAAAACTGGAACCTCTTAGTAACATCACGAAAGAGGACAGGAACGAAAATATCACAAAGGTATGCGTCTTTTATTATTGCAGCTCATAATACAAGACGCTACACAAAAGCAACAAGGAACCATAAGTACAAAGGACGTATCCACTAGTTCTGCTCCGGTCCATCTGCTCCCAGAGCTCCATGATCGAAGGCCTCGGCTGCCTGAAGCTGAGCTCTCGCATGTTCACCTACTCCCTGTGGTTGGGGCGGATCTCCTGGTGGTGGTGGTGGCAGAGCCTCAAAGCGTCGCCCACCTCCCGCTGTGCGGCCAGCTCCTCTGCCTCATCTGCCTCCTCCCTGCGGACCGCCACGGTCGAACCTCTGCCTCTGCCTGGGAGGTTCTTCACTTAACTGCTGATCATCAGCATGGCGGGTCGGACAGTCACGAGCCATGTGACCAATCCCGCCACAGGAGTAACACTGCCCACTCTCGGCACGCCTAGCTCTGACTCCACCCTGGCTCCCCCGCAAAACTGAGCCTGAGTCGTGCAGTCGGCCACCGGTAGGTCTGGTCTGCCTGGAACCCTGAGTCATCCGTCGGCTACTTGTTGCCGATGACTCCGCTATCTGCCGCCCTACGGCAGGTCTCGCTGTGGACTCAGCCAGGAAGCTCTCGATCAGAAGGGCTCGCTCTAGCACTCCTGCCTGGGTCGGGATGTTAAGAGAGATCAGCGATGCCCTGATCTCATGTCTCAATCACTACTCGAAGGTCCGGGCCTGAAAGAAGGGGTCCCGTACCATGTCTGTCGAGTACCGAGAAAGGTCGGTGAACCTCGCCGCGTACTGAGCGACCGTCAAGCTGCCCTGCTGCAGCTGAAGAAGCTCCTGGATGCGCACCGTACGGAGGGTGGCCGGGACGAACTCTGAGCGGAAGAGGCTCTCGAAGTCCGTCCAGATGAGGGAGGCCTCATCGTGCACCTGGAGCATCAAGCTCCACCATCTGCCTGCTGCCACGTGCAGGAGACTTGCTGCGAGGATCACCATGAGGTCTGCTGGTGTCCTCACTAATCTGAAAACCCGAACAACTACCTCCAGCCAGTCCTCGGCGGCCTGAGGGTCCGTCTCCCCGCGGAACCTGGGCGGTCGCTGGTGCTGGAACTCATGCAGTGCACTAAGGCGACGTGCATCGTCAGCGGTTGGGGCTGGTAGCATCGGTTCCTCGGCGGGTATAGGTACCGCCAGTGCCTCAGCTGTCAAAGGGCCCTATACCGAGTCCTCGACGCTCGGTGGGCTGTCATCACGCTCCACTCTCGGAATCCTAGCCGGCTGTCGTCGTGGGGCCATCCTGAAAGAAACAGGTGCGCCACGGTCAGAACAGTATACCTGGTGAGCTGACACAAGTAATCACAAAGAAAACTTGAAACACACATGCAAACAATGTTTTCGTACATTAAGTAAGGAATCAGAAGTCAGGGTCCTGGTGTATGGATACGTCGGCCGCCGCACCAACACTGGACTCCCTGGACTGATAACCACACTCAATACACTAAACACTTTTGCTTCACATAGAAGAAAGATCAGAGTCTGTGGTAGAACCGACCACCTCTGATACCATTTGTCACGACCCGTTCTCGGGGCCCGTGCCGTGACTACCCCAAGCCCGCCTTCCATAGGCCAGGGGCTGGCGACTAGCACCAAGGCGTAAATCCCAACAAAAAGGGAAGGCATTGCCTTTGAAAAGTAAACAAGCACAACAGAGTAAGCAAGCGGAAAAGTAAACACTAAGTAAAAACTGTACAAGCTCTGCTGAAAGTAAAAAGGGCCGGAAATACAAGCCCAACTGTAAAGTACAACTGAAAGGAAAAACAGCAACTGAAAGGAAAAAACTGCAGCATCGAGCCATCCTCTGGAAGTCCCACCTGAAGGGTGGGTACAGGTAGCTCCAATGCTCCTCGGGTCCCGTCGTCCGCTCCGAGCACGTCTCGCCCAGTGGTCCACCTCCAGGTACTGACTCGTCGTGTAGTCCACCTCCGGGTACTGACTCGTCGTGTAGTCCACCTCCGGGTACCGTCCAGTCCTCGAACACTCTGTCTCCATCAGCACTGCCTGTCGTCTGCAACCAAAACCACGAAGTGCGGGCATAGCCCGTGCAGGGGTGAGTATAAGCTACTCAGTAGGGACCCCGAGACCCCCGAATGTCTCCCGAAATCCACAAAGGATAAGCCACGAAGGAGAGATACAATCACGAAGTAATATCTGACACGGCTTAGGTATATGCCCATACATATACCTAAGTCATCAATTCCCCGATCGGCTCCAACGTCCGAGCCCTAGCACAACCCAGTCCACACAGGAAAGCAAAACGCATACCCACGTAGGATAGAACAACACAATCCACAAAGGAGAGTAAACAGTAAATCCACACAGGATAACTCAACACAATCCACAAAGGAGAGGAAAACGTAATACACACAGGAAAACTCAACAAATAACTCTCATAGGTATATGCCCATACATATATCGAAATTATCAGATAACCCATCTCAATCAAGAGGAAACACAAGGATCATTGACTCAGCTCAAACCAGGATTTTCATTATCAAAAACATAACTGCTGAAGAGCCCCATCTCTGAAGTGTACAGTGGTCCTGTCACGACTCCGAGGTAATTCTCACTAACCTAAGACTGCTGAGGTACTCCTCCTGTCGAGTACCGCGGGTCTGCTGCCAACTACCGGGCGCTCCGTCCGCTAAGGGTCTGCTACCAAATACTGGGCGCTCACCCAAATAGCCTACAGAGGTACTCCTCCAGTCGAGTACCGCGGGTCTGCTGCCAACTACCAGGCGCTCCGTCCGCCGTGGGTCTGCCGCCAAATACCGGGCGCTCCGTCCACTGGGCTAGTCGACTCACTCTAAGTCGAGTCGGTCGAGCAGTCTTCAGGTCTCAGCCGGCTACACGGTCTCCGTACTCCGTACGCTCGTCTCCAGTATCGCGGGTCTGCCGCTACAACCAAGCGCACCACCTCTATCGAGTAAAACAGAAGATTCAGCTCACACAGGTATGCTTCCTCGGATGACGATAAAGATGATCACTGAACCATCTGAGACGTCGGACCCACGAAGGATCGATAGGTACTAACCTCGCAGTGACCCACACAGGATCGGGCCCACGCAGGACCTGTAGGAGTTGGCTCACACAGAACCGCTGAGAGATGACCCACACAGGATCGGACCCACACAGGATCGGTAGGAGTTGGCTCACACAGAACCGCTGAGAGATGACCCACACAGGATCGGACCCACACAGGATCGGGCCCACGCAGGACCTGAAGCACTGATCCACGTAGGATCGCTGAGTGCAGGAGTCGTCGCAGTCCGCTGAGGATCTCTCCACAGTCGTCGCCGCAGTCCACTGAGGATCTCTGCACGGTCGTCGTCGGAGTCCACGGAGGATCTCTGCACAGTCGTCGCTGCAGTCCACTGAGGATCTCTGCACGGTCGTCGTCGGAGTCCACGGAGGATCTCTGCACAGTCGTCGCAGTCCACTGAGGATCTCTGCACGGTCGTCGCTGTCGAAGTAGCAGTCACAGCCAGCCTAGGGTTCCCGCACACAGCAAGCTCGTTCGGGAGGGTCCGCTGCACGAGCCGAGAGGCTGATACATCAACTGACACAAAGTCCGAAGTTGATGTATCCAAAAGTTCCGTATCGTCAACAGGAACTCAACGTCGCAGACGGCGCGTCAATCGGACGCCCGGTCTGAGAGATATTGGCATTTTCGTCCCAGGGGCCCGGTTGGTTTTTAAGGCAAAACCAACCCGACCGCACTCCACCTGCGTCCAAACCTCGGGCGGAGTATGCCAAAAGATCCGTCTCACTTCGAGAAATTCAACAAAACTGACGGCACGTCAATCGGACGTCCGTAGCTCAAGATATGAGTGTTTCCGCTCCGAGGGCCCGGTTGGTCTCGTGTACGAACCAACCCGGCCGAACTCAAAGTATTCTGAAACCTTGAGTGCGATATACCGAAACGACCGTCTCGATCCAAGGATCGCGTTTCCGCTGAAGGCGAGTCGTTTGGAGGCACGAAGCTCAAGATACGTGTGTTTGAACGAAAACGTCCGAAGATGGGGGTACGGGCCCGGGCCGACCCGGCCCGACCCCCCCTGCGTCGGCCCGAACCGGGTCGCCCCGACCCGCGTCCGACCCGGCTGACCCGCGGCTTGAGGAAGGACCGCGGCCCGCGTGCGGGCCGCGCTGGCGAGCCGCGGACGCGCTGAGCCGCGTCCGCCCGGATAAACCGGACCCGCGCGCCGCGGGTCCGTTTGGCCGCCGCCGCCGCGGCTTCAGCCACGACGGATTTCGTCCGGCGGCGCGCCGCGGCGCCGCCGCCTCCAGCCGCCGGCAACTTCCGCGGGCCGCCGGCGTCGCTCCGGTGGCCCGTTTTCCTTCCCGTCTGCGCCGTTGCTCCTCCCGAGATCCGTTCTTTACTGCGGGATCGTCAACCGTCCGCTGCGGCACGTTCCGTCGACGACCGTCAAATCCGCACAAAATGAAGAACGGCGGAGGGTCGTCGGGCCGTGTTCGTTTGGCCCGCACCCTCCGCGTTAGAGATAAACAACCGGGAGAAAAACGATCAACACATGATCCAACAATTTTAATTAAAATAAAATTGGTCATTGAAAACCGTCTTTTTAATTTTCAAGAACGTTCATGAGAAAATTAAAAAGGGGTAATTTTCCAAAATGAATCCCTACCTTTATGATCGTCGTGCGCGGCCGTTCTTCGCGGAAGAGACCGTCGCGGAAGAGATCAATCGTCGCGTCGTCGCGGGGAGGCGTCGCGTCGTCGCGGATTCCGGCGTTGAGTCGGCGAGCTCAACGAATCAAGAACAACAGATTTAAATTATTAATATTTAAATCTGTGTTTCGTTTAAAACCAAAGAAAAGAACTTGAGAGGAAATCCGAAATCACTCACCTCGAATGGTCGGTGATCGGAGATCGGAGATCGGAGATCGGAAGAGCGTCTCGGGCGAAGGCGTCGTCGATTTCCGGGTTCGGCGTTCTTCGCGTTCTTCGCGTTCTTCGCGTTGTTCACGTTCTTCGCGAGGGAGAAGAAGTTGCGAGGGTTCTCCCAAATCTTCTCAAGCGCAAATAACCAGAGGTTAAGCGTTGGTCTTATTTTATTATTACGCCAACGAATTTGAAAAACTGGTTAAGAAACGATCCATCAATTCGTTGAATTAATTCAACGAAAGAAACGACCCATTTAATTCACGAAGGAAACAGCCCATTTAATTCATTAAATAAACTGCCCAATTAAATGGTCTGTTATGAATTTAGAAAACGCGTCGGTTGACTTTCATTAAGACGGGTTTTCACGGGTGCGTTTCTTAGGAGAAAGAAACGGCGGGGCTCATGCGGGCCCCACCTCACAAATATCCTACCAAGGGGGTAGGATATTTCTGGATAGCATCCTATCCAGTAAAACTCAGTTCAAGCCTCCTTTAAGTGGCTTCAAGTGGCTTCCAAGTGGCTTAAGTGAAATAAAATAAAGCTGTCGCAAAATTATTTTATTTCTTAACTTTAAGCCCGAAAATTAAAAACCACACCCGAGCAAACGCAACTCCGGAAGAGGCGTTTCTAAGCGAATACCGGCGCTGCGATTTCATCGGTGCCCTCAGAATTCGATTCCGGGCACCGGTTCAAAAGTTAGAAAAACCCGCTCGTCTGTTCACTGAACGTACCCGAGCCAAACTACGGAAAATGATTCTGATCACACCGGGCCTCGGAATCAGGTGCCGTCAGAAACTGCGCTCTTGTAAAATTCCAAAGAAAATTAAGAAAAAAAATTTCCTTGAAATTTACGGGTCTTTACATATAGTAAGATCCATTCCACAATATATAGAACCTCTTTTGAACACCCATCATCTGCAAACCACACTTTTTTTTCACATTAGTTGGATTACCAAAAATCAACTGTTGATATAAATAATGAGTATTCTCATTTAGAAGGGATGTTATTGTTTGTATATTCCTTCATTCCATGGTATGATAAATATATACACCACCATTTTTTCCCTTCAACTTGTAATATCTCATCATAAATTGAGGGGGCACTAATCTCCGTATGACCTAGTAGCATCACAATGGAACCTGTCATTCAAATTTGGTCGACAGTCATATTTCCTTCTACCTATCCCATATCATCACTCGTGATCCCGACACCATAATTTTTGATTTACAACATTATCATCATTCCTTGCACAAACTATTTTGGGGTGTCCTTAGATCATGATCCTCGTCTGGATTATTACTTTATATCACATTTCACATTAAGGTCTATACATTATGACCATAAAATGTGAACTGGTTAGTGTTGTATGAACTTAATCACAACATCTTATCTCAATTTTATTCGACCATAAAAACAAAACATAAGTGGCCTAAATCACATGACCATAAAAAACTAGTAAAAGAGTCACAAAACTTGTCAATATGAAAACCCCTAAATTGTAATTTCTGAAAAATTCAAGTCTCCACTTGATAAGCCTCCCACTTCCAAGGATTTGGAAAAATTGACAGTGATATTAGAAATAGAAATTCTAGATCATACTATATGTCCCTAGCAATATAAATGGAATTCTTGTAGGATCTATTGTTAAATTAAAAGGTTATATCAATGACCTATCATATCACTTTTCCTCAATGGTGTGTCTAGTACAATGTGATGAAACTTTTGGGGCACCTAAACCCTTCTTGAATACTCTTTTCATTATAACCTAATTCATTTCCCAACTATTTGAGTCCTTAAAAACCTTCCATGAATTTCAATTATGAGAATGATCAACTCCAAGAGACACTTCTATTTGTTTTTATACATGCCATGACATGACGGTACATATACACCCCCAGTTTAGATTATCAATGAGAAGATTCACTTCCTAATGGGTGGGACCTATAATCTGTATATTTTTTTACATTATCATAGTGATACCCACAATTAAAATTTGGTCAGTGGTTGTCCTTTATATAGCTATCCCACAACATCGTCCTTGTTTCAAACTCTATGAAATATGATTTTCACAACCCATAATTCAACTAATGGAGTAGATTTGATATCCTCAATGATACGCTGCAATAAATGATACCCATTCTTGGGGTAGGAATGAGACATTTCAATTTTGAGACAACATTGGTCTGACTTGCATGACATTAAATTGTCAATGGAAACTGATAATGTACTCTATAAGTTAAAAATGATTAATGGAATCCTTGGAAAAAGTACAGTATCTACTAAATATCCACATACCTATTGTGATTTTGTAAACATTATGGTTATTAATTGAATAGGAACCAAAAGTATTGGGTCAAAGAACCATAAACTGAGTCCTAACAAAATCAAACATTCTTACCCACTAGGATTACCTGTATGAGAAATAAGAAAAATGTGGTTATAACATAAAATAAAGACACAAATCTTATCATTAAAATATATTTTCCCTATAAAAGGAACGTTATGATTGTTAGGTCCTTTAGACTAAAAAAATCTAGAGAATTTTGGAAGATATCATTTCAAATACCTAAGAGAAATGTATGAAGGTATGACCTCAGGGTTCCTAAACCCGTCATGGTCATTAGATTCCTCATTCCTATTTTCCCTCTTCATAGTACTTTTCATGTTCATTCATCTTTATCCTTCATTATAATTGACCAACTCATGTGATTACATGATGGTATTTTTTCCTATACCCATACTTTAGTCGTACCTAAGAGGAAATAATTCATCCAAATTGACCAAATGTAATGTTATAGGGATGATTATTATGCAAATACCCATCTGTGAGCTATGCCTAGGATGAAATCTTGAACTCAATTTTTTTTATAATCATTACTAGATTTATTTATCACAACTCAATGTTTATGTGGGTTCAGTTTTCCTAAATGATAATCTTGTTTATTTTTTGGGATTATCATTAATTGATAAGCCAAGGTAATAGACAAATATTTATATTAGATACTATTTTTAGAAAACATCCTCTAATTGGAGATTCTTCCATATAATCCCACTATATATTCAAGAATTTATTAAAGCACACCTATTTATAGGGTCCCCCAATGTAATGAACCACATGGAAACTAAGTGAGCTATCTATATTCCATTCAATCAACTAATCATCATTCTAAAAAAATTCTATTCCTAATGGAGGAATTTTTTTACACCCACTAAAATTAAAAAGGGGTGAAATGGGGAATAAGAGGAAAGGATTTATGGAAGAAATGCCCACATAATCTAATGTGTAATAACCTCATTCATCTAGAGAATGACTCTAATACATATAAAACAAATGTTTTAGGACTGGATGTACACACATGGTCACCAAACGGACTAATCATTCAAAAAAACCCAACTCTTATGGTGGTCATGCATACATAGTCTAGAGGTAGAATATTCTCATGATCTCTCTAGTTTTCACAACCATCACCTTTTATATGTAAAATATTCCCATAGTATACCTAGATGGTGTGAATAGACTTTTGTGGTTTCGAATTGGATAGATCATGTGGTTTATTCGGGTTACATGATCATTCCTCATTGTAAAATCAAGAGACTCCTCCTACAAACTCCACTCCTTATGAGGGTCATCTATATTCTGTAGTGTCTAGAATATTAGTCACAATATGCCTATAAATAAAAATAGTTTCCATTCTGGAATATATGGGGGTATATGAGGGAGAAAATATATCCTTATGGAATTCCACATTGGGATAAACTCTCTTGGTAACATTTAATAATTTATCAAGGACATAAATGGAAGGAATAAATTTTGTGTGCCCATACCATATAACACTACGCTGAGATCCCAATCGTGTATCAACTCGTTTGAGTATTCGATATGAGTATCAATCATGTATCCACTCACATAGTCTCTCTATCTACATGGGGATATCCTTCCCATATATATAGTCACATGGTATTTCTCTGATCACATGGGATCCGACTACAAATAAATCATGTTTGGTCACCAACTTATGTGGACCCACTAGATTACCTATCCTCCCAAGGTTACATCATGTAGATTAGACTCATTCATTTTAATTATATGGAGTGGAAATTCCACAACTCAATAAATATTAATGACCGTGAAATGAAAATTCATGAATCACAATTTATAAAGGGCTACAAAAGTCATGTGGTGTAGTCATGTGGCCCGAAGGTAGACTCCCCGCATGGTATCTCAAAGTCATGAGGTGCTCCTGATCATTTTTTTAATGAGGCTTCGATCATGTGGGAAACTATGGAGATCCAAAAACATGGGATCCTTTAATAAATTTCATAATAGGGGATAATACCTCACCCAGTGCACTCATTTTGAGTGGCATCAGGAGGCTCCCTCATGTGTCATAGTCATTAAATGGACCAGGTTATATTGGTCACACAAACCATGTTATGTGGACTCAACCTTCCCTCGTGCGGTATCCTCACATGGACCAATCCACATGAAATCATCATTTAGACCAGGTCATGTGACACCCAAATGTGGAAAACCCAACTCACATGGACAAACCCTAGGTTGTGTAGGCCTCCACTTGGAAGGCTCACACAGTCTTTTTCCATCATGTGGTTGGTAGGTGGGAGACTCGCGTGGTTACTCCAAATGGAACATACAACTAAAAAACAAGAACATTTGAGATGATATATAGTCAAATAATGAAAAACTCACTAGGCTATACTTACTCACATAGAATCCTTTGACCCATGTTCTGATAATGGGCTCATGTGTGACTGCAGGGAGTCACATGGGTAGCTATCACATACTCTAGTGGGCCCATTACTTGATATTTGTTTTAATATTCCTATAAATACCCTCATGTTCTCCATTGGGGATGTCTCATGAGAATAATGGAAGGATTACTATATAATGAGAGCATGGATAGGATTCAAGAGAGTTTTTTTAATGGGTTTCTGATTTTTTTTAAAATAGATAGTGTCCCAAATTTTTTTTAAAAGGGGACCTGAGATTTGAAAACCTAGATCACGCATCTCCGATCATAGGAACATACGTGCATGGGGTTCACGCATCTTAGTTGGGGCGTAATATGCATGAATGGGGTTCACACATATTAGGTGTGGTGAATGAGGGGTGAATGGGGTTCAAGAATCTTTTGTGCGGGGAAAGATGTGTGAACCTCATTGATGAATCCTTCGTGATGTGTATGAATGATGCATGAATGGGGTTCACACATCTCCCCACTAAGTTTTATAAAGTTACCCACCCAATTCAAATATCTTTATTTTCATAAAGAATTATTGTAAAGCCCTGTATAATTTCTTTCATAACAAATATCTACTCCTTTTAAGGAGGTAAAATTTCTATTTAAAATTATAATTTTTTAATTCATTTTATTTATCTTATTTATGTGGTTTATTTATTTTGTTTTCGATGTGGAGAAATTATTCTTTGTGTGTATTATTTATTTATTTAATATTAATTAAGGCATGCATGAATGTGTAAATTACATTTTTTTGAGATTTAATTTTTAAATTAGTTGTTGGTTGTTTTACGATTTGATATTGAATGTTTTGGAAATTGCAATATGGTATATCTAAAATGTAATTTATATTTATGGAAATAAAATTGTTTTTAAAATTGTATAGTTTTTTTAATTTGAATGGAATGTTTAAAAAAACTATTTATATAAAATATATTATTTTTGATGTGATATCAATTTCAATTATAATATTCTATACACTACTTATAAAATTTATTGAAAATATATTAGTTATATTATCTAAAATATTTAAATTTATTAAAAAATATATAGAATACTCTTTTTGTTAATGGTATAAAAAAATTTCTATAAATAATTATTTTAAATTAT
The DNA here is from genome assembly GCA_963277665.1 of Viscum album. Classification (NCBI taxonomy): domain Eukaryota; kingdom Viridiplantae; phylum Streptophyta; class Magnoliopsida; order Santalales; family Viscaceae; genus Viscum; species Viscum album. The sequence continues at coordinate 18,601,610 of OY728120.1, read as the reverse complement.
ATTATGTGTAATTAATTATTATATTAAGTAACAAAGTATTAAATATAATTAATTAAATATTGTAAAATTGAAAAATGAAAAATTCTGTATACATAAGTAATTTTTTAAATTGAATATAACATCAGTTTATATTATTCTAATGGGTTATAGGTAAGTGTAAATTATATTAATTAAATTTATTATTAATAATAACTTTAATCAATAAAAATTATAGAAAAAACAAGTTAGGTAAATTCTGTGATAACTAATCATGAGATGACCGATCAATGGACAATGGAAATTTCATGTATTCTATTGTGTATGTGGTTAAATAATTTGTAATAATTGCATTTTCCTTTCGGCATTGATTACCTACAAGTCATCTTTCTATATGTTGGTAAGGACATGTGTGTCCTAATAAAGTTTGGTATTGCATACCCCCACACCCCCTAAAATGAATGTTAGAAAATTTTTAATGAAACAATGACCGACAATAGGCATCCATGAAGAGGTGTCTCTGAAGAGGCATCCTCAAAGAGGCATCCCTAAAGAGGCATCCTGAATGAGGTGTCCTGGAAGACGTGTCCCTGAGTAGGTGTTCAAGATCAAGCATTCGACTAGAGGCGTTACTATTTAAAAAGAGGCTTGTGGTTGGTGAAATATTTTATAATAAATAAACAAGGAGTCCGCCCATTGGTTTTGGTTTGTTATACAGATAATGATAAACTAATCCATATTAATTCTAAAGATTATGTCATGGTTATTTATTGATAAGTAATTAAAATTTAGGAATCATTTGATAAGTGGCATTAAAATATATAATGTTAAGTTAAATTTTCTTTCTTAATAATATCAACATCACTATACCTCAATAAGGATATACCAATACAAGGAAAATGTCTCAAGATGATTTCAATTATTCAATCATAAAAAATGTAAATAATTTATAATTTTGATGTACTAGATAATATTTTATTGAAAATTTTTTTCTAGGTAATCATGTCTATGCCAATTTATTGTAATTGTGATGTAATTTTTATCATGTAGGGTTTTAGCTATAGTTTTACACCTAAAAAGTTGATAATATTCATGGTTTTCTGATATTGGATAAAGACCAAAATAAAATCCACAGTCAGTTAAAACATAGGGCTAATCAATCCAATTATTTAATAATATATCGATATCTAAAGTATCCTGAATGTCTATGGAACATTGAGTACCTTATGGTCTAGTAATAGAATTAGATGGATGAATATATCTTATTTAGGTAACAGTGTGCGAATGGTTTCCTAGAATTTAATGTGGTGATTTTTGATATTGATGTGGTGAAACCGACTACTACAAAACAATGTTTTGTGAGTTCTATAGAAGTTAATCCTTCACAATAGTCTTATTCATTGCCTTCTTCTCATATGAATCGTGTGATTGAACTAAATTTTGAAGAAGACGATCCGAATTTGGAAGTAAATATAGGGTACATCCTTTTTTTTACTATTGATATAGTGAATAAATTTTTATCTTTGGATGAAGTATATACTAATGCATTAAGAGATAATGTGCATGAGGATGATGTGTAGAATGAACCTTCTGAGGTTCCTATGATATATAGGCATCCACAATAGGAGGATGTGGGGAATGATCCTTCTAAGGATCCTCTATGATCTAGACGTCCATGTCATCCACCAGTTACTGGTACTCATCCTAAGGTATTGAATTTCTTTGTTGAGGTAATGTCCCGTGAAAAATGGTTTTATTGGGATTTCATTACACCATATTCTGAATTCTATATAATTATAGGGAATACATCTGCATCAAATGATAACGTTATCTATATCAGGTAGAATTTTTAAAGTAAACATTCCATGAAAAAAAGGATATACTGCAATACCATATAGATTGGCATTTCACATTAGTGGTTGACAAGTCAAAAAGAGAAAATATCTCATTCATTGTGAAAAAATATGGGACAAAATGTAAATTTTGATTGAGGGAAATATATGATAATTTTTTTCATGTTTAATGGTTTCTAAATTAAATTTCACACACACCTATGTGTATCCATGATTGTTTCATGATCACTCTTCACTTGAGGCAATGTTTATATCAACTATTATTGTTGATATGATACGAACATGTCAAGATGTTCCCATTTTCATTGTTCAATAAAGAATTCAAGAGTTGCATAACTATAAAATATCTTACAACAATGCTTAGAATGAAAAAAAGAAATCAATTGTTAATGTTTATGGTGATTGGGATGAATATTATGTAATTGTTTCTTAGTTTATGGAATTTTTGTCACTCATCAATCATATTGTTTATCATATGAACACTATTGAGTATGTGTCCCCCTGTCACTGAGTTGATCGATAAATGGCTAAGTTCAATAGGTTTTTCTGGGCATTCAGGACATACATCGATGCTTTCCCCTATTGTAAACAATTCATTCATACCGATAAAACTATCTTTCATTGAATGTATACAAGTGTTCTACTCATTGCGACCACTCAATATGGTAATCATTCTCCTCTACCACTCAATATTATCTATTATTAAATAGTATAATTTTGTATACTAGAGATCATTTTTGGCATGTGTACACATTCATGTCACACAAAACTAGGGCATGTGTATGATATCTGATCTCCATCAAGTGATTATAGAGGCGGAAAATAGTGATCGGGTTTCATGGAATGACCAAAATGATTATCATAGTTATTGGATTATGCACATTGGAAGTAATTTTAAGAACCATTTTAGAGATGAGGCCTTAAAAAAGGCGATCCTCATGTTGGGTATGCTTTTCTAAAATTATTTTTTTCAGAAAATTTAATATCATTTTATTAAATGTTTATCTTATGGTTTCAGCATATGATCCCCCACAAGAAAAGTTTAATCAATGTCTAGAAGCGATTCAAAGTGCTAGTGAACATGTATTTGAATATATGATGTAGATTTCTAATGAAAAATGGTCATTAGAATATGATGGTGGTTGGAGATATTTTCATATGAACACTAATAATTTGGAGTGCATAAATGGGGTCCTCAATAGTGTGGTGAAACTCAGATCATAGGGTTAGTGTATGTGACTTGTTATAGATGTTTGTACTAATATGTTGTCCAGTCCCAAAAGGACTATCAAAAAATGAGAAATGGTATGAAATTTACTCAATAATCCCAATGTGATGTTGATAAAATACTAAATGAGGCTTCAAGATAGAGTGTTGTAGTCTTTTTTAGGGAAATGGGGAGCATTCAGGTAAGAGAGTGCTACGAACATGCTACATAAACTAGTGGTTGAGTTCTGGTGGTGATATTAGATAACATGTACTATGATTTCAGAGTCTTTTAGGAATTAAGATATCCATGTAAACATATTATTACATTTTTTTCTTCAGTAAATATATCATGGGAGAGTTATGTTGACCTAGGGTATCACATGAGAACATTGGTTTACTATTATAGTGCATCTTGGATTCCTCTTGGTGACTTTCATTCTGTCCCATTTCTTTCTAATCATATCACTATCATCCCTGATATTTTTAGGTTTTGTAAATTGGATTTCATTTCATTTATGTTTTTTTATTTTAATCATTTTTTTAAATTATTGGCTTCATACTACTAGTTTTCGGCCCTAAGGAAGACCATAGTCTACTCGAATTATAAATAAAATGGATTAGACTCGACAACGATGAGGGTGACCACAATACAATATTTTTCATGCAGTAGGACATACTTGTAAGAGATATCCTTAAGGGGAAGGAAAATGCTCCATATCCTGTCATCTATGATCAAGTCTGTGTATTTTATCATGAATGTGTATATTCTATTTCGTATCTGGATTTTTTAGTAATGAATTCTTTTATTTATGTCATTATCTATTTCAGATATGTTTGAATTTTGGTTTCTCACATATATGGTTTTTATCATAAAGGGGTTTTTGATAATGTAACTATTAAGAAAATAAACATATAATGAAAATGAATACATCAAGATTCCACTTGTTTAAAATGAATTTTTCATAACTGCGATGTTATATAAAATAATTAGATTAAATTAAACATATTTGGAGTTCAATAAAACAAGAAATTAATATCCTAAACCAACAACACATCCCACATATATTTTGTTCTTTATTTTTCAAGTTGTATATTTTTTAATAAAATATTTCATTTTTTATTGAATTCACTATAAAAAACTAATGATGATATCATTTGTGCAACTGGTAGATTTTCCATTGCTCACATCATTGGCTACTCATTTATCCTAGAGAGTTTTAGTGGGACGTCATGTGCCTCCTCTTAGTGTATATAGACCTCACAATTTCCTTCATGTCTCCCTACCTCCCGCTATCATCCCCCATCTTCATCACACTGGATTCTATGGAATAGAGGTGTGAGATATCACCTTTTTTGATCATCAAATCATTGCTATGATTGAAGAGAGGTAGATGTCAAATTCACATACATTCCATTTTACATAGGGGGAGACTATAATTACCCTGTAGGATGTGTCCATTATGATTGGACTCCTCATAAATGGTGCAGTTCTGATTGGATGATTTATAGTTGTTTGGATCGATGTTTTTCATAGATTACTAGTCATAGAAGTCCAAAATGATGGCAGGCCCATCATCTGTGGTAGATTATGCAAGACCTAATTAGATAATCACTTCTAACATCTATTAGAGGACGTTGATGAGATCACCATGCTACTATTTTCACGTGCTTATATTTTGAGGCTGATTGGTGGCACGCTATTTTCTAATCACTCCGCTACTTTTGTACGTCTGATGTATTTACATTTTCTGGAGGATTTGGACTAGGCAAGCGGTTATATCTAGGGGTATTCTTGTCTAGAATATACATACGTAGTGTTATACAATGCATTTCATATTAATAAGATGAAGACCAAAAGGTGCCTTTTTCTTCTATAGATGTTGGTATGGGAGAAAATCCATCATTAAGCTCCAACATTCCAATGCATCATTGCCTTATGATATTGTAGAAGAGGCTCCATCTGGATGATGGTATATTATTCCTTCATTCTAATGTCTTACTTAATTTTGTATCTTTCTATTATGAAATGTAACAGTAAAAATATTATCTATAGGTGGAGCTAGGCACATCAACATTCAAATTCCTCCAAACACAATGTCCACACCTATAGACTTATACTGCACAAAATTCGATGAGAAGATATCCGTGATTATTATTTATATTTTTAAATATTTATTCTTTACTATACATGTCTTCATTTATTAAGAGATTATTCTTTTTTTCTTTCAGATTACATGAATTCCCTATATCGATGATATCATTAAGAGTATTCAACCATATTGTTTGATGATTATTGATACCAGATCATTCATTGTTCCATTGATTCATTTTCATATAGTTTAGTGGCATTAGACAAATAGTGTTGGGAGGTAGTTTAGATTCCTTTAGCCTATTATAGACCCACCCAGTCTATTTGCTTCACTACATTCCCAGAAGATGTTAGGGAATATGGAATTTTTTGGAGGAGATACCATTCCACATATATTAATCTCTGGGATAGACAATAAGAGTTATGGTTATGAGGTGTGGGGACCTTACATTTTCATTTTGTGTGATCAATCGAATTATGAATCCTAGTACTTTGGGTCACCACTTAGATTTCTGACAAGACATGGATGAGGATTTCATGAGTTTTTATACATTCTTCCTTCAACTATACATATGATTTTTTGTTAAAATTACTTAACAAAAGAATTAGTATTCACAAGATACTTGTTTCAGTAATCTAATTCTCATGTTTGATGATGTAGAGAGAGGCATATTTGGCCAGTTATATTTTCGCAACCCTTTGGTAGAGTTTCTTCCTTCGATGATCGGGATTTATCATGGAATTTTATTTGATCCACCACATTATGGTGAGGTTTTAGATCTTGTTGAGCCTAATCTAGATTTACCAAGAGTAGATGACCCTGATATGGATGTTATTGTTCCATAAGAGGATGGTGTTCATCATGATCAGCCAGATGATGTTATTCTACATGAGTACAGTGTTCATCATGATCAGTTAGATGCTCCTCCAGCTTCCCAATCAATGCCATAGGTAGATATAAACGTTTTCTGGGAACAGTTAGATGCTTTTTTACTCCTTGATTTGTAGAAATCCACATCACAATAGCCATATTCTTCACATTTTTTAGAGAGTTACATACAACATCCACTATCTTTAGATGTAGGACAAGGTACATGTGTAGAGATTGTACATCCACCGCCAGTCACATATAAAGATGTGTAGGTTGCTTCCTATGATGATATATATGAGCAGCACATTCCAGAGTGGGAAAATAGACATATAAATCATGGAAAAATCTAGAATACTCCAAACTGTGGGACATAGGAGTATCCATGCCACAACTGTAGATGAGGTTGATATTATATTTATGATACATTTTTTCTGTTCCTTACAATTCTAATTTATAGTGTTCTGTTCATTTTTCTAATAATATAATTACTATTATTTTATTATCTACTAAGATTAATAATTTTTCTTTTGATATTGATAATGATTCTTAGTATTATTATCAATATATGTATAATAAATAATACTTAAAATTTCCTTAATAATTATTAATAATATTACTGAATTTGAATTCAAAAAGACTAAGTATGAAATGGAATGTGAACTTGAGGAAATCATGAAAAATATTATTAATATCAATTATTTTAAATCAGATGTAAAATCATAGAACATCATGGAACATGAATCTTTGTTAACAAAAAATGTTGCACGAATATGAACATGAAAGAATAATTGATATATGTGGGGAAGAGGTGATTATGATTGAAGATAAAAAACCCCAATATTAGATATATTAAATTAGTTCACTTGGCCAATTTTAAGAAGATACATATTTAGGAATTATAAAATTACACAGTTTTTACTGGTTCACAATCTTCAGTGGAGGATTTTAAGGTTCAAATACCTCTAATTGATGTTAAAATTTTGGATGGTCGGGGAGTTTGTCACCACCCTTAGAAAAAAGTGGATTCATTAAATATATTACGATAAAAAATATGTTATATATATATATAATGTTAACATTACTAATATATAATTTATTAATATCCATAACACGTGATTAGTAAACAATATTGTTTTTCTACATAAATAAATATGTAAACATATGTTTAGTAAAGTATGAATTTAACATATATTCATATTTTATATATTCTACAAACATATTTGTGTGTGTGAACGTTTCTTTGTAGCTGTTTAGTTCCCCTCTCTAGACAATTTGTAATAAAAACATATAGTATTATATGTTATATGTCACTTAACAAAAAAATTCAAAGAATAAGGTATAAAAAATATTTCATTTTTCAAGTAAGAGATCCTATCAAATAACTAAAATAAAACCTGTTTTATCACGTTATAATTTCAAGTAGATAATAGTTTTCTATCACATCAAAAATATGATTTTATTATTAAAAATATTTTCAATAATGAGATTTTATCTTTATATGTATCGGTTGAAAGAGTTTGAATCAAAAAATAAAAAGAAAAAAATCACTAACTATGTCACTGTTCTACCTCTTCCATCACTCTTAGAGGTATACCATGGATTCCTTTCCACCAAATGATCTGAATCCCAATGTGACAGAAATCTTTCCCTCCATCCCCTCTCATCCCTAGTTCCCTCGGCCTTCTTGCCTTCTATTTACCATCATCCATGAAGGCTAATTGCTAAAAAAATCTCTACAAAAATCAGAATGTAATGTGAACATATCACTTCTATCATGATCAATATTATTAATTTATGTGATTATTTAATTAATATGTATTATTATTAATTTATATTTATAGACATATTATACATATTAATTATTTTTTAATCATTTTGAATTTATATATATTGATATTATATACATATTGATGATGTTTTTGTTAATTTGTATTTATATTTATTTATTACTTATAATTATTGAAGATTTTTTTAATTAAAAATTCCTATGGAAGTGTGTATGAGGATAACACTTATTTTATAAAATTCTCACAAGATGTGTGAACCCCGTTCACACATTAGTGCAAGGATAGATGCCTGAAACACATTCTCACATGTTAGGAACATTTTTTATGATTAACTGAAACCCTATCCCATTTTTTTAAAAAATTAAAACCAAATAAAAAACTGGAGTTGAGAAATCCAATATATCCATATCAGAAAACATAGGAGAAACCTTGTATGTGAATATAAAAAATGATTTAGTTTTGAACACTAATAGGTCCTTGCATGATTGAGCCTCTTATACATTCCCATGTGATCACCACTCAAACCCCTTCTGCAAGTGACTCTTACACGGTCATGATCCTCTGTGAAACCCTACTCTGTATGATCACTCTTTATGCGACGCATGGAAAAAATGATTAAATGGTTTTTTGATTCTACAAAGTATAAGGATCTTCCTATTTTATAGTTTATAGATAGATACCTTATGAGGAAAAATGATATATCCCTCTTACATGAGTCATTATGGAAGAACTTATGCATTCACATGATCCCACACCTCAAAATGCCCTGCCTCTTTTGTGCCTCATTAATGGATAGATTATTAACTCACATGACCTCAAACCATATGATCCAAAATTCACTTTCAGAACATTTGTAATGTACACATGGCCTTTGGTGGAAATACCTCATCACTAGTATTGTAAATAAAAACTCTAGGTTTCCCCATCCGGAAGGTGTGGTGGAAGAAACTGAGAAACCAAGAGGAAATGAAAATGGAAAATGAATAAAATTCATAAATAAATATAGGCCAAACAAGAGCATAAAAAATAATAAATATATATAATTAAAATTACTCTATAAGGAATATTCTTGATAAAATCTTATGATGTCCTTCCTTGAAATCTCATTCAGGTGGTCATGTGATACTGACATTATTTTTCAATCAGAAGGTAGACATATCATATGGTTTAACTATCACATTACATGAATTCCTTACACGGACCTCTATTCATAGATCCCATTATTTTCACCACCTCACATGATCATATTTCACATTCCTAAATCTAATTTTCTACCATATATTATGTGGTCAGATGTTATGCATTTTTACTTTCCCATATGATCCATAATTATATGATATCCTTCCTTATTTGGTCTTGGTTTTGCATGATCCATCCTTCCAAACAAGGGTTTCTAAATAATATTTCCATTATCTCATGCTGACGCTTCCATAAATTGAATTTTGAAGCATTGATAGTGGTCAGTGACATTTTTTTATATGATCCTTCCAATAATGTCTTTTTAAACCAAAATTCCTCTATGGCGTCCTTTTATGAAGATCAAAACCCTAAAAAGACAAACTTGAGAACTCATCCGAGGCCACCAGATATACATTATCGTGGAATGAAAACTAGATGTCACCCTTTTGATTGTTGAATCCATAGATAAAATGATGATCAAGAATTATCACCCTTGATAAGTATGAACCTTGAGGAAATCATGATCTTGGATTCCATTGATAATGTGGGTCCGTATCCAAATGATCCTAGACTGGTCCCTCCTAGCTCGATGGTGGATTTCTTCTTTGCTCATCGAGTTGGGTTGAATATAGCATCTCTCAAGGAGTGAAGTCTTATCCATTCATGTGGGATGTTATATCAATAATATCTTCCATATCTTCTCCACTATCCACATGTTAATTGGGAGTAGATTCTTCACCATGGGCCTCCTTCTTATGTTTAAGCACATATAAAACCTAATGGTCCTCTATCTTAAGTGCATTCCCCAACACATCCCAATTGGTTTCTTCTATAGGTATAATTCCAATTTATAATTAATTGTTCATTATGATTTATCTTATATTATATCATATTTCTCACACAAATAATGAATCACATGGACTCAGAGATCTAAGATGATTACCCAATTTAATAGACCAACCCGGGCCAACCAACCTATATACCTGAGCCAATTATCACATAATGAGGAAAAACAAAAATAATAGAATAATACTTGAATAAAACCTTTACAAGACATAATACTATAGTACTATTTAGAAGAATTATATACATCTAATATATATATAATCTATGAATAAGATGATAAACAAGAAATTTTAATGAGATAAGAACAAAAGTCTCAATGTCACCAATTGTCACCTCCAAACAAACCTGGACAGATGGATACAACACCAAATTATTTGGAATGGAACAAGATGTCCTTCCATTTATCATTATCCTACAACACAATATCTATAACCACCTAATGTAAAAATTAGGGTGTGAATACAAATCCCTGTGTGATACCATCATATAGTCTATACAAGGTCTGATATAAAGAATGAAATAGTTCTAGTTTTTAATACAAAAAAAAGTTTTACAAACAACTTTCATAAATAAACACTCACTTATAATTCAATTTCCTTTTGGTTTTCATAAAATTATTTAATATTCTCAAAGACAGAATTATGAAAAGTATACGTGATAATATAGGGAATAAAATCCATGCATTATATGGTAAGAAAGTCAACACACATCCATGAAATAACATCATATTATTCCATGTGATACAACCTCATATAAAAACCCATGTGGAATAATCCATGATAAAAACCACCATGTGATAAAAAATCCATAAATTTCCAAACACACTATCATTTGGGATCTAGCATGTGGGAAAATATGTACTAGACATAAATGATCCTAATTAGGCCAAACATTGGATCCAACTAATATTGATTCCTAACATAGTTAGTAAATATAAAAAACAACAACTAGTTGTTCCACAAACCCTATGTTTTCCAATGTCTATTTCCTCATGCAGCAAAGGTTCCAATAAATGTCCTGCATGTCAAATACATTTCGAACCCATGATCATAATTTATAAAATATTTTTCAAATCCAAACCACTTTATGGTTTTGAAAACCCATTTTTAATTAGAACAAATCAATATTTAAATAAAAACCCTTTTAAAACATTTATCATTCCATGAAATCCATTAAAACAACAAATTACTTTTATTCAATGACGAATAAAATTAAATTTATCAAGAATTATAAAATGTTACTCAAATTAACCCATTGTATAGAAACAACTACTCAAAATGGGATAATCCCATACACCATAGGAAAAGGTGATTGGAAACCAAGAGACCAGACCTAGAAAGACAATTAGTGATAAGAAATTGTAAAGGATTGATAAGAAACACTATACAGTCTTGAATCTGAAACAAAAACACAACCATCATAGTATTCTTTCCCAATGGAAGGATGAACTATATGTAACACTTATCTAGTTATATGAAAAATAATAATATTGATGACCAATCAATGAAAAAGAGAACTACAAAGAGAAGAGATCTCCAAAATCATTTCGGGTGAGCTCTGGCTCAAGAGAGGGAGGCTTCATAGTTAGATGGGATGATAAATCATCTAATCATCACCTAAAACTAGTATTTCATGAGACTTACATGGTGTGTAGTCCCATTACACATCATGTATTCAATGAATGATAATATAACATCCTGACCAAGCTTAACATTGAACATGTTGCTGGACTAGTGGGTCATATGGCCTTAAGCGCATCTCCCCATATGACAGAGTCTTCCGTCTAGTAGAGAGGGTCTTAAGAGTTGATAATGGGAAGAATATACCGTCTTATCAGAGATACACAATTGTATTATCAAAAAATAAAAATTTGAAATAGAAGAACTACTATATAAAATGATGAAATATCTTCAAAAGATAGATAATAATAATTTTATAAAAGTGTCCCATATTATTTTACACAATGCATGCGTGACATGGTAATGATACAGAAATGTAAGCGGTTATCATGCAACATGATTTTCACAATAGAACAAATACAAGACCCAAATAATGAAAAGAACTAAAAATTCATAAGGAAAAATCTATGAGTATTTTGAGCTCTAACTAAATATTTTTCTCCTAACTCTAGGTATAACCATACAACAACAAGCTTGGTCCAAGGTTAGTAGTCTTGCAAACCAGAATCGTCTACTCGGTTTCCCTAGTGCAATGGTGGCTGGAGTAGGGTGAGATATATAAATCATAGTAGTAAAGCACCACCAATTTATCTCCTTATACAAAGAGTGTAATATAAATTTAACAGTGTATAGGTATGAAGTATTAATGACATAATTGAATTAATAATTAACACGTGTCCTAGTTCCTACGGGACACCTGATGAAGATAACTACTTCATCCCATGGATGGTATTTTTAATCAAGTCACTATATATATGTAGATATATGTCAGGATGGATCGTTACATAACTCTCAGACATCCAATACTACGGTATATCTGACGGTTCAACCCCTGACCCAACTCCTAGAGGACTCATGTTCTTAGGGAAATAAACATGGTATCTCACATAGTCATCCTACATAGGGCTCTCCCAGTCCTTTGGAAATTAGTATTGGATGGATCGAGACTTAATTCACATACATCAATCACCAAGGGTGGTGTTTATAATCTATCCCCTGGTTTGACTCCATGAGCTACCATAGTCTCATGTAAATCAACAAGGAATATCATACAGTCTTCCTACCTAAGGGATCTCACTGTCCCATGGATCACCTACCTATATAAGTCATAACCACTCACAAAATATACGGAAGGAGGAATTAACCTCTAATTCATTTCATTATCCCATTTAAATTACATAATAGAAAACATATTCACATTTATTATTTAAGAGACCCATCATAATCATTTAAATCAAAGCATTAACATAGACTTCCCATTAAAATCAAATGCATGAGGAAAGGCCTCTCTTGAATCTTAATGGGCACATTCAATTACCTTTCAAGGAATACATTAAATTTAAAACCTTTAACAAATAGAAAACAATTCAATATTACAAATCTGTTCATTCAAGATATGTCGTTTAGTATGAGCCTCCCTACATGAGATCATGTCCTCCAATTTTCCTAATCATGTAAAATGGGTTTAAGAGTTAAAGTGTCAAGGTCACACCATAAAACTGGTCGAATCATCTGATTCAAGGTCTCCCATTCTATTCCATTTATATTAACCAATTTATGTCATTAATTATGTCATGGTATGTTCTCATCTACCTACATGGGAAATTCTTAGCCTGATAAGTCCAAACACCCATATGGTGTCTTAGGTTACTGAATTACACAAGGGACAAGGTCCACATCAAATTGATAGAAAATTCATTCCGTTATCTAAAGTATGATGAAGTACTAAACATGTAACTTATCATACATATCATCAAATCATAATAAATACAAACTTATAAGACCAATTAACAACAGAATTCGACTTTCTACATTTTTATCTTGAAGCCATTATATATTCGTTGGAGGGGTTTTACTATAAAACCATAAATTTTCTTAACAATCAATCAATTAACATGTTAAATAATTTAATTACTTTTACCACTAAAAACATATTTAGAAAATACTACCACACTTGGAAATCATTAAATAAGTGTGTGATGAACAAGATATTTAATAGATAATGATTAATTAAATAAACAGGGAAAGGAAAGGGACCCTATCGCAAAGTGGAACCAATACATCTGCTTTGGCAGTTGGAATTTTATAACTAATAGATGATGATCTGACACTAATCATATTCACATTTTCATACATTCATGGACTGATATCCCTTATTAACACACCTGCATGACCATGAGCATCTTCAAGGGGATCAGTACACATATTCTTATATGCATATACCCTTCTCCTCTCACATACACATGCATTTATATATATACACACACATGGGAACACCTAGTCCCATACATGTGTAATCTTTTCGATGCATGATTATACACATAACAGGGGAACCCACACACACACACATATATATATATCCTTGCCTATGCACACATAGGTGATTTTCCCTTGACCCAACGACCCGAAATCACACGACAAGGACCAGCGCACTAAAAACTAATGAATGATAACCTTGAAAAAATAGATACCCAAATTTAATAGGAGAAAATACAAGAAAAAAATATAAACCATACCCCAAAATGATTTTTGAGGACCTAAACCACCTAAACCACCTCACCTCCATTGGTGGTTGTGGGAACAAGCAAGAACAAGAACGAAGAAGCCTCTTGCACAACCTATCGAAGGAATAATCACAAATGAAATAGGTTACACAAAACCCTAGGTTTGGTCGAACACTATAAGGAGAAGAAGAATCCAAATTCATCCAAAACAAAGGCCAATCAGGAGGGATAGAGACCTACGATGGAGTTATATGAAAATATCCAATAGAAATATAAGAGGAATGAGTGCGGGAGAGGAGGTTGTAGGTGGGGAGGGTCGTGGGTCATGGGTCAAAGGGGGAACCCCTTCAGGGGTGTTGCGCACTACTGGTCAAGAAGATAGGGTTGGGGAGTGTTAGTTTAGGATTTATTTTATTTTAATTTTATTAATTTCTTAAACAGACCCAATTGCACGGTTTTACTTGCATAGTTTGTGAAACCATGTGAAAACCATACAAGACACCCAGTCTAAGAGACTCACCTCGCATGGGCTAGGAACATTTTTTGGGAAACCATGTGAAACCTAATTGAAACACCTATTCTTCCATTAATTAGGGTTTCATGGTTACTTGTAGTGGGATACATGGTTTAGCAGTCCGTGTTCCAATAGTGCGCCCTCTTTTTTCCTTCAAAATATGTTGTCTTTTGTGTATGGAAATCTTGAATCTTCTTGAGAAACCTGGGGAAACATAACAGGATTCAACCCAGTCTAATAAAATCCCGACGGAGTGATCCAACTCTTAGTGTTCAATTCCGTAGCTTTATTTTAAAAACAACCTATTCAGTAATTGAAAAAGATTAAGAACCTTTGTACGTTAGCCTGATTAAAAACACTGATCATTACAACCTTCCATCCTTAGAACTTCCCTTTCACAAGAATCCTTAGGAAACAACATACACCTCACCTGACTTACAGGGGTCTTGAGGCTTTTCCAAAATGGTAGAATTGTGTTCCCAAACACCAAACACACCCTTAAGCATTTCAAAGGAAAACATCACTTAATACATTTAAAACATAGGCAAAGGCATGAATTCCAACAAAAAAACCAAGATGGCTCTTTCCTAATCCCATTCAACTAGAGACATGACCATATCATTTTCTCATTAAGAAACTGGCCAAAGTTACATCCCATCATTTTATTTTACATTAAGTGGTCAATTACCTATAATGACTCAAACACCATTAGAATTTTCATTATAAGAATACCCTTAAGTGTTTGACAATGCTCTTGGAATTATTTCAAATAGATCCAACAGTCAATATACCAGTGACCCTGGAGCCTAATTCGAGAAGGCTTTTCTTGAGATGTCATAAATGACACCAACTGCACTCATCTCCTCCTGATGATGTGACTTAAATAGGTCTTCATCAACCGAAACCATTTAACAAAAAGGAAAGATTCAAGCCTCCTGGCGAACAATTCAAGAAGATTCCCAAATTAGATTTTTTTGGTTTTATAAGCTAAACCATGATACCTTATCCTAAGGCATCTCATATTTTAAATAAAAACAAACACTGAAGCATACACCTTACTCCCAATGATGTTTCTAAACCAAACACATTGGAAACCCTGCATCCCACAAGCAACACCATAAGAGAACCACCCAAAAAGATTAGTAGCATTTAAAAGATTCACCACGGCATAAGATCGACACTCTCTTAGTGAATCTTGGATGAAGAAAAGATGGGGGACATGATCATCGCTTAGAAGAGTAAAATGTGAGGATTGAAATAGATTCTAGTCAAACATTACCAAAAACTGGAAAGAGGAATTCTTGTACCACAACTAGTCTACATTAAGGAAGGGACTTGACTTTACCTACTGAAGAACCTTCATCTAAAAAGATCACAATATCATTACCACTCAAGGAAATTTTGTTTTAAATCAAATTTTACTATAGAAGCTCATCCCAAGAGAATCATGTTTATCAAGGGTTGGATACATACCCTAACATAATAACGTTGTGCTGCAGAGTAATCACCAACACATATTTAATATTAACAAAACCCAAAGGCATTCAATCCAAAACTCACGATTCCTCGATGGTCCTCTTTTAAATTTCATCTTCATGGAAGGACACATAATTACCAGAACTGACACGACACTCCCCACGCTAGGAGTGTCCTAGTCATCGAAATAAATAAGGTACATTTGGTGCTCAAAAAAACTCCAATACAAAGAACATCATAAACAAACATGAGATTCTCCTCTGATCAATGATCATAATCACAAAAAACAATTAATGAAAAAAAACCAATGAGATCATTATTTAAAAAAAACCAATTCTTTATAAACATATCTTGGGAATTGGTACAAACTGATTCTTAAACGCTTGGGTCACTCTACATGGAGATGACCTAAGACCATAGTCATAGGAACAATTTTCAACAATTTAACCAAACTCATCCAGTTTGATAATTATTTTAACACTCTAGGATACTGTGTATATAAAATCAGACTACCCTAGGAAAGGAGAAGGGATAAAACAACCAAGGGAGTAGCCAACCATGCCCAAGGCATATCTAACCTGCTAGGAATGAGCAATGCCTGATGTTCAAGCCCAAAAAAAGGCACAAAAATGACAACCCATCGGATCCAGGGTTTCATTTATAAAATTAATGTCCTATGAGGGAGAAAAACACATGAACGGTACCAAACATCTATAAACTTATTGCACCAGCAAGGAATTCATGTCTCTGAGGGCACTACCTACTATAGTTTATCCCCTTGAGAAAGCACAAGTGTCAACCCATGCATTTTTTCCTGACAAACAAAAGTCACATGCTCAATGATGATCATCAATACATTGCTAAAGAAACACGCCTACAGAGAACACTTGAATTTACATTCTAAGGAAACTAAAAGGAAAAGCTCAACCAATCCTTACATGAGGGTTTTACCAAGGTCAGAACCTATGGTTCTATTTACAAGCGCTTTATCATTATTCACATTTAATATTTAATCATTAAAATATCTAATCCATTACCAAGTACCATTTTTTAAAACCAAATCAACTGCTACTTGATTTATCCAATACCCCAAGGAAAAAATAGGCATGTTTCACAAAAATTCCTGTAAAACATTTAAACATTCATTGACAACTTTTCATTGACTGAAAAACTTAACATAATAAATTCTTTTTAATCATTAAGACAACCTACAACGGTTCAACCAAGCCAACCTGAGTTTTTTAGATAAAAACACAATAGTTGTTGCTCTATTAATTTCATATCAAAACAAAATAGATTTTAAATTTATAAACAAATCATAAAAAATAATTTCATTACATTTAAGGTGGGTTTCCATTTCCCAAATTCAAGAAGTTTACGTACATATCATGGATTGAAAATTGGTTCTCATTGATCGATACCAAACTCAACCCAAAATTTGACATGCTCGCTTACAATCGTCCAACTATATGGGTAGCCATCTACCAACCTGTAAAGCACCCATACACTTTACACTTTTTTATTTTGATCCCTTTAATTAAAAACTATTAACTTTAACATCGTTACATAGCATCCATTCACAAAGGTATGAATTCATAGGTTACCTTTTTCCTAGAAATAATGTGCCCATACACCATATAAAAAACTAGCTCTCGTCGTAATCGCAACAAGTTTACATATAAAAAAATTAGTATAATCCTATTATCTCAATCAATAATCCGAAAATAACTGAATACAGTCAACTAAGCATATTATACTTGCTGGAAAGCATGCTAAAGAATTGCATAGGTAGGTACAATTAAGAATGTTACTTAGATACATAGCATGTCACGTTACAACATTCTACTAAAAACAAAGGAATGGCATTGCATATACCCGACATGATAATAAAAACCATAGAATAGAATATTATCACATACTCGTGTAAAAAAATGTTAAAATTAACCACAAAATAAATCTATCTATACAAGAATTCTAATGAAAAACAATCATTTTATATCATTCAAATAACATAGTCAAATAAATAGTCAAACTACAATGCAACTATATGACATGGCACTATTCATGGTAAGTTAATTAAAATGTACATTTAATGATGTGTTCAATGTTGATTTTTTTATATAAGGCCAAGGGTAAAATTACATATTGTTCATAAATCATTAAATAGTGGAAAATACAGTAGTCACTAAAAGTGAAATCATCTCAACTGTAATATAAAACAGCCCAAACAACAATCCCATCCCTGGTCACATGGTCTTTTCCTGTACATGTGGTGATCAGTCACAAGCACAACTATTAACCATGTACTATAACATTCCTATTATCCTATATACCAACCCAAAATTGTAATATGAAGGAAATTAAAAATCCTCTGAAACCACTTTGAAACATCCCGGTGCATCGTACCCTCGAACCGGTAGCTGGACCAGTGGGTCACATGGCCTCATGCACATATCCACATATACTAGAAGCTAATGACTAGTAGCGAGGGACTTGGGAGGTGATTGTTGAGAGACTATACACTATTGTTAGAGTTACACAATATTATTATCAACGATTAAACAATAGAAATTGAGGAAGCAATATATATGCATTTGAAAAATCAGAATAATGCATATAATTATAATTCTATAAATGTTGTGAACACTAGATTACACAATGAATTCTTGACATTTATATTTTATATAAATTAGCGTGGTTATTGAAAACATGATTTTCATAATAGAACAACTATAGGACTCAAATAAGGAATATAACTAAATATTTATAAGGAAATATCTATGATCATCCTGATCTCAAGCTCAATCCTTTTTCCCTAACTCCATGTAAAAACATACAACAACAAGAAAGATCCAATGTTTGTAGTCATGCGAACAAGAAAGATCTACTCAGGTACCACAGTGAAATGGTGTCCTGGGTAGGGTGTGAGATATAAATCTCCGTAGGACAAAACAACCGAACTCTAGAACTATCCTAATAGTGTAATCTAAATTTTATAGTGTACAGGTATGAAGTATTAATGATAGAATTGATTAAATAATCAAGGCCCATCCAGGTTCCTACAGAACACCTGACTATGATACCTACTTCAGCCCATTCAAATTATGTTTGATCAAGTCACTATATATATATAGATATATGTAGATATATGTTGGGATGGATATGGATGTAACACTAAGAAATCCAATATCAGGGTAGCTCTTAGGGCCTAACCCCTTGCCAAACTCCAAGAGCTCTCTTGGTCTCTTGGAAATCAACATAAAATATCGCATCGTCTTCTTACCCCAGGATATCATGGTCTTATTTTAGTATACATTGGTTTGATCTGGATGTAATGTAGTGGCATCCATCAGTAAGGGAAACACAGATGGTCCATCCCCTGCTTTAACTTCACGGGCTCTCATAGTCTCATGGAAATCAACATGGAAGTTCACACCGTCTTCCTACCCAAGGGCTCTCAAGGTCCCTAAGCTCCCCTACCTATATAAAGTGTAACCATTCAAAACATATAGTGCTTGAGTCATTAACCTCTCATGCATTTCATTAGTTGATTTCCATTACATAATAGGTTTCATATTCACATTTATACTTCAGGAAACCCATCTTAATAATTTTAATCAAAACATTAACATAAGTTTCCCATTCAAATCAATTTCATGAGGCAATGCCTCTCATGCATCTAAATGGCCACATTCAATTCCATTTTAAGGAATCCATTACATTTAAACCCTTTAAAATAATGTAATAAATTCAATATGAAAAATACATTTATTAAATACATTCCATTTAGTATGAGTCGCCGTATTTGAGGTCATCTCACCTAATTTTCCTGAGCATGGGAAATCATTTTAAGGGTTAAAGTGTCAAGGTCACACCATCCGATAGATGAAACCATCTCATTAAAACCCTCCCATTCTATAACATTGGCCTTATAAAATTTAATTCATTAATTAAGTAATGGTAACTTCCGACCTGCCTACTTTGGTAATTCCATGCCCGATAAGTCCAAACACAAATAGGGTGTCTTGGTTTAACTGAATTACACAACGGATAGGGGCCACTTCAAATAGATAGGCACATTATTTAGTTATCCAAATTATTTTGATATCCTATAAATTTTACTTAACATGCATATCTTCAAAGAATAATCAATAAAAATACATAAGAACAATCAAACACATGTGTCTACTTTCTAAATTTTAAAATTGAAGGCATCATGCCTCCATTAGAAGGGTTTTATTATAAAACCTTGTACTCTATTATTAATCAATTGGTTATCACGTTAAATAATTTCATTAGGTTTATCAAAAAAACACTTTTATAATTTACTACCATACATGGAAAGCATTAAATGAGGTTTCAAGGAACTAGATATTAAAAAGACAATGATTTCTTAAATAAAAAGGGTGGGGAAAGGGACTCTACCTCAAAGTGGAACCAAGACGTCCACTTCGTCTCTTAGAACTACATAACTAAAATTTGTTGCTCCCCCATTGATAATATGAACCTTCAAACACATGTAAGGAGACCTAGACCCTATGAACACACCCTTATAGCCATGATCATGTGCAAGGGAAACCATACAATTATTATTATATACATATACATGAATCCACTAACCTATGATGCATTAATATATATATATACATGGGCAATCCGAACCCCATACATGTGTAATGATTTCCATGGAAGATTATATAGGTAATGAGGGAACCCATATATATATAAATATATTTACATACCTAGGACACGTATGGAAGTCTCTCTTGACCCAGTGACCTGAAATCACATGGTAGGGACGAGGGTAGTACACACTAATTACTATAAACCTCAAAAAAATAAACCAAATTAAAGGGTTCCAATCTAGGAAAAAACATTAAAATTACCCTGAAATGATATCATAGGAAAAAAAACTATTTAAAATCCCTCACCTTTGGTGAGGGTTGCCGGAACAAGTAAGACCATGACATAAGAGGCCGCATGCACACCCTATCGAAGGAAGAAACAAAAAATAACTAGGTTACACATATCCCTGGGTTTTTCCGAACACAGTAGTGAGATGGAGAATCCATAATCGGACAAAAATAATCATGTTATAGAGGTATAGGTTCATACCATTGAGTTTTAGACTGTGATTCAATGGAAATATTTGAGGAATCAGTGCCGGAGAGGTGACTGTAGGTGGGGAGAGTCGTGCATCAAAGGGTGAACCCCTTTGGGGTGATATGTGATACCAGTCGAGAAGAGAGGTGGTCATGAAGGAGAGTTAATATACATCTTATTTTATTTTAATTTAATTAATTTATTAAACAAACCGAACCACATAGTTTGACCCGCATGGTTTGCCAATCCATGTGCAAGCCTTGAAGGATCCCATGTTTAAGAGACTCACCTCGCATGGGCTAGGCATACGGTTTGGGAAACCATGAATAGACCATGAGAAATGCCTCTTCACCCTTAATTAGGGTTATATGGTTACCCACAGTGGACGCATGGTTTAGAAGATCATGCACTAACTATGTTCCCTCTACAGTCCATCAAAATATGATTTCTTTTAGGTTTGGCACTCCCAAAACTTCTCAAACAACCTAGGGAAACTTAATGGGCTTCTTCCAAGTTCAATACATCACATATGAGTGATCCAACATCGAAAAGTCAATTTTGATGATCGATTTTTAAAATGACCCATTTAGTAATTTGAAACGTTCATATTGCAATGTATTTTAGCCAGGATCAAAATGTGGATTATTTCTAGACAATGTGATGAAAAATAAATTTCTATTTAATAAAAACATGATTTTTTTATTACATGAATTGAACCACTTATACAGTGCGTAAAACATTCACACCCTAAACATGTTTCATTGTATCTTCCTAGTAATCATTATACATCATGTAAACCCATTACACAACATGTAAATTCCTAGAAGGCAGTAAATATCCCTATTTATGTGGTAAAATCTACATTAATAATTAAAATGAAAACATGAACAAGGGAGTACCTAAAATGAAAAACGTGGTTTTTCAATCCCCAACCATAAATGATTTCTATCCGTAGAAATTCCTCTAGATCCTTAATACATTAAAAGTGGAGGCCACCACTACTTGTAAATAGTTTTCTCTCCTACATTTTGTCACAATATCGTCTACAATTCCATTGTACATAGAGTAGAGGAATTGTTTTACCATGTAGTACCTTTTCTCAATGATCCATAATCTAAATTGGATGATCATCCCCAGTGGTTTTACTCTCAATATCAATATCCTACCCTCCAATCATATGGGAAGGATCCAATATATACCTCATTATCTAGGAAACATGAAAATCATCATGGATAGAAGTCAACCCATATGGAAAGTCCAATGGATGGGCCACATTTCCCAGGCATCCACCATTCTGTAAGGGTCCAACAAACCTTGATTCCATCACACCCATAATACCCAACAAACTATGTTCTATAAAAGATGAAACTATATAAAAAAACACAATCACAAAAATCCGACTCTAGAAGTCGATGATGATAGTCTACATACTATTTCTACCCTCTCTATATCATGATCAATCTCCTATAAATCAATTACATTCTCCATATCATCTCCGGGAAATGACTTATCCCAACCAAGGGATCATCTATAAACTCTTCCCAGCACAAAGGATATCTATATAGTCAACCATACGAATCCTTGAAGGGTTCTATATTAATCAAGGGATGATAACTGTTGTTATTGGAAAACTATACTAGAGGAAAATATTTTTCCCAATATCCTCCACAATAAATAATACAAACTCATCTATGTCTATCCATCCATCTACATATGTTAATTAATGCTCAATCCAATCTGTGAACACATTTACTTTTACCAACAATTCCAAAACCTAGAGGTGAACCTTGGTTCCATGTTAAAAACAACTGTAGTGGGAACCAAATGAAGTCTCACAATCTCTAAGACCTAAAATAACAAATTTTTTTCATCTTCGTTTCCTCCAAGATAGGGAGGAAATGCATAGATTTCATGAGTAGATGAATGATCACGGATATCACATACTTCCTACTAGGTCTTTATGGAAAACCATTGAATAAATCCATAGAAATATTATCCAATTTCCATATCAAAATGGGTAAGGGATACAACAAACCTATAGGTCTCTAGTGTTCTACCATATTTCTGTAATAAGTAAGAAACCACGAAACAAAATACACAATTTTTTCCCATACCCTTCCACCAACGTTGAAATTTCAAGTCATGATACATCTTGGTAGCACCAAGATGAAGAGACTAAAATCACTGGTGTCCACTATCCATAAACTCCAACCTTTTGGAAAACATAACAACCAACCTAATAAGGAATCAAAAATCACCATTGAGAGACCAAGACAACTCACCTGAGGTATCTCCACGATAATGGATTGTTCCATTCTAGTGAATCCTTTTTGACCTGTAAGAATTTGTAATATTCTTACGAAAATTTTAGAAGCTAGATGCTAAGTTGGTGTTTGAATCCAGGGCACATAGATCCTCTATATGGTGATTTTAAAATAATATTAAATATATTTTATCACCCATGTGCAGTTTCTTTTAAAATGTAAGGTACCTTTAAAGTGGAGTATCAGATCATATTTCTAATACTATAGTTCTATTTAGAACATCGTTTTTAACCAAGGTGCAACATAATATTTATCTACATCAGGTGTTGGGTTGGAGGTGAGTTTGAAGTGAGGTGTTAAGTGTTTGAAATTTTGTAATAAATTTAAAATAATACCCTCCTCTTACTCCTTCACCCATTATGAACATGAAAAGATCCCCTCCCCTTCGCCCCCTTTGGATATGGAAAAACTGAGTGGTGAATCGAAGAGACGAAGTGCTATCAGTCTTTGATCATGACAGTGATCTCTCCCATATCGTAAAATATAAACTTCTGAGAACTAAATTGAACTCAAAGTTTCAGTTTTCCCCCCGTGAGGTTGGAGTTTTGAGTTTTAAGTCACGACCCCCTTGTTTCTTCATCATTTTAATGATTTACATCCCTTAGACACTTTCAAGGGACCCCTTGAGGGTAAATCTATATGTTTTTGGGTGAATAGGGGTGATATGGGCAGTTTGTAGAGAATTCCTGTTAGATTTTAACTTCTACACAGTGTGTAAACCAGTCCTACATTCTGTGTGTTCTTCCCATTCAAGGAAGATGATGATTTTGGGACTATGCACCATGTACTTAGGAATACATGCCTTGTAGGGACCCTCATAATTTGGTCGTGGAAAATGGTCAAGGTATTTTTGTAACAGTACATGACCATGTAAAATAACATGACCAAAGTACAAGGAAACGGGGTCCGGTACATGGACATGAGAAATCTAAATAGCCAGGTTTCTATTTATCATAAACATGCCATCTAGTATGGGATACACGACATTAAATGGAGATGTTTGGAAAATCCATTTGAAGGATAAACACAACCATGGTTTGGGGGAAGCATGACACGACTTATACAAAATTTACGCACCTTGTACTACAACATGTGTTGGAAAACAATGTTGAATGGATACACAACTAGCTGTTATGGTTGGTTTACACATTATATGTACCACTTTTCCCACTATTCACTCCTTGAGGGCCTCCTTGAGATCTTCTGCCTTCTATATTTTCTCCTTCATAGACTGGATTAATGTCTGTGGTTGGCCTCTCCTAAGTAGTATTTTATTGTTTGGTGTAGTGATTCCTAGACCCGAAGGGTTGAGAGTGTCCCCTAGTCATTTTGTTATGACTCATTAGACAGGTTGGGTTTTTGTGAGTCCCCTGGGTACTTTATTTTTTAGTGTTTCAGTATCATGTCATGATCACAGGATTATGACCCCTCATTGGCTACTTTGCATATTTATAGAGTACGTTTCTTCCCACTTTCTAGAGTGAGTCACCTCAGTCCGCTTCAACTACAGACTCAGTGGGCTTAGAGCATGAATTTCACTAAGAGGCCTGATTAGATCCTCACATCCTTTCGTGTTTCCCTGTTAGGTTTCTAGGAATCTGTGTGACCAATATTTACCCAGGTATTGATCCTCTACCCAGCAGGATCTTCTTGTAGGGGATAGATCCCAAGAGATCCCTCGATACTAACCCTCTATCTATGTATCGATATCCCTTATTTCATCAATCTTCCATGATGTGTTCCAAGGATAGGGTTTGTTGAATCATCGGTGATATGATCCCTTACTTTGTTATTTTTAGTAGAAGGGGTTTTTGGTATCTTCCTGACCAACACTACATGGGTGATGATCCTCAATCTGAGTGATATGATCTCTTGGGTGTTAGATTAAGTTTTAGGTTCCCCTAACAGATCATCTGAGGGATCCAATTTCTATGTGAGATTGTGGGGTTTTCTATACTAGGCTTGTATCATCCCCTAGTGGGTCCTAGTAGGGATCACCATTCCAATGAACTTGATCCAACGTGGTTCAGTGTGATGTTCTGAATGGGGCTCTCTGATGAGAGTTTTCTCTCGGATGTATTTCCTTGGAATGGTGGTGCTTCCATTGGCTTTGTGATACCCAATTGAGTGGTATATGTTATTTATTCCATCAGGGATGGGTGTGTTGTGTGAGGTAGTGTGTATCTCTCAAAAGAGTGTATTCTAGGATGACTCCTCATTTGGTGTGTTCTCATGATTGTTTTATTTAAAGCCTGAAGTAGGAACATTTCACTGGATATAAAGTCAGAACCTCATGTGACGAGTACTTCTATGTTCTCTTTTTTAGGTTTCACTTATGGTTTTATCACATCTTTGATAATTCACCCTTTGGTATGAGATGACTAGACATATTTAGCCGAGGATGGTCTCGATATGGAGTTTCTCTCTCATTTGGGTTTCTTTGGGCTAGGTCGAGCGGAATATTTCCTTTTAGGCTCCCCCTATTCATTTGGAGTTTTGGGGAAGCTATGGAGTGAATTTATACTCACCCATGAATAGTATTTTCCCACACATGTTTTCTGTTTTTTGAAAACCAAAGTCCTTTTGATAGAGTCTGGGGAGGACCTGAAGTAGGTAGAGCTTAGTGTGCTAGACTGAATGAGGTGTTTATCGGCGCTGGGCCATGGAGGTTTTTGGCAAGTTCATTTGATAGTGATCCCATACATCTGAGTAGGTTGGAAACTTTTGTATTTTTATTTTTGTGAGTGTGTATTTTTCTATTCTGTACTTATACTATACTCTAGTTTGTGAGAAATTTATACATGAATTTTAGTTTTTCAGTTTTTATACATCTCTATATTGTTGCATGGATGTGTAGGTGTGTTCATGTGTACAGGTAACATAGGATAAGGTCTAGAATGTGTGTGATAGCCTACTCGATGTTGTTCTTGAGCCCCTGGGCTATGGAGGTGGATTTTGGGAGTCACAACTCAAGTACTGTTGTGTCAGGTCGTCATAGAGTGGTATTAGAGAAGGTTCCACTTTGGTACTACAGTCATGATCATTGTTTTGGGTTGCATAATGATAGTGTTAGGATGTTTCATGTTTATCTTTCAGACTGGGGACTCTAGTTTCAGTGTGGGATGCCAATGTATCCATTCACTATGAGTCTGATAACCTTCCATTCGAGTTAGTATATTAGGATACTATTCATAGGGAAATATAAGGAACATGCATCATATATGACTGTGTTTTTTGTTTTTTCCTATCCTTCTTGATCCAGCTCTATATATAAACTCTTTTATTTTGGTTTGTCTTGATTTTATTTCAATATTCCTCCATGAAGATAACCATATATGGAACCATGGTTCATGGTTTTCTTGTGATAATGATATACCCCAAGACGCGGCTTTCGTTCAGGGCATAGGTTCGGAGTTTGGACCTCAGGGTGGGCCTCAAGTTGATCCACCACTCGTCGAGTAAAAGGTCGTTCTGAAAGTGTTGTATGGGGATGCACATAGGTTGAGTGCATTACAAGAGTTCCAGAGCTAGAAATATTTAAGGTTATGGGGTGACCTATAACCCCAAGAAGCTGATGACTGGCTTGAGGCAGTCATGCCTATGATCCGCCTTCTGGGGACACCTCTTGATCAGATGAAGGTCCTAGCAGTGAGCCTTTTTCATGGTTCGGTTGCACGATAGTGGATTTCAGTGACACTTTCCCAATA
This sequence comes from Viscum album, assembly GCA_963277665.1. Classification (NCBI taxonomy): domain Eukaryota; kingdom Viridiplantae; phylum Streptophyta; class Magnoliopsida; order Santalales; family Viscaceae; genus Viscum; species Viscum album. The sequence continues at coordinate 18,574,493 of OY728120.1, read as the reverse complement.
TGTGGATATGTTATCATGGGTATATTTTTATTGTATATTTATAGAAAAGTTTTATATGTCCATGATGAGGTTAGTTCATATCTAGGAGCTTTTGCAGCTTTTCATGATATGAGGACCATCGTGGAGTACTCGATGAGGTTCAAAAACCTATTGTACTACTACCTATATATGGTTCAAGATCCTTTATTTAGAGAATGCACCATCATTCAGATCTTGAATTGGGGGATCAGTGCGTCAGTGTTTCTACTCTGCATTCCGATATATGTTGGAGTACTGAAGCAGGCCATAGTGGTGGAGAGATTTCTGGCTGAGCAGAATCTGATCATCAGTGTTGGGACCACTTGAGTCAAGACCTCAATATCTGGTTCGATAGATGGTTGTTCACAATAGGCACAAGAATCTAGGAATCCATGAAATTTCTGGGAAAGATCCCTAGATGGAGGTTATAAGGCTCATGGTCTCCTATAGGCTTTGGTTAGCCACATGAGTGTCGATGTAAAGCTTGTGATGGCTGATGACATCTTGATATAGATTTTACAACCATTCATGACTCTAAGAGGGAGATGGTCGATGGAACTCCTTCATAGAGGTATATTTTCAATCATGGAGTTCAATAGGGTAATGGACATAGAGGAGGAATGGGTGGAATAGCCGGTGGTGACAGAAGGTATGAGGTTCCAGCACCACCTTCATGTGGTCCACGCCAGGCTCTGGGAGTTGGAGGATAGAGACAAGTATAGATTCATGATGTAGAGGCCCTTAACCCATAGGCTCTGAGGGATATTGGAATGCCTTGAGTCCTTTATTATTTATGTAGTAGATCTGATAGAAAATGACAGGATACTCTTTTCATTCTGCTTCTTTCTCGAGGATTCTTTAGGGCCAGGTTAGACCTAGTGTATGAGATTAGGTAACCCTGTTTTTTTGGTACCCTCACATTTTTTGTTTAAGAATTATATGTGATATTCTCTATTTAGTTGGGGTTTGGTTGATGTGGCTTTGAACTCACGGTGATGAAGTACATATTCCCCACTAAGACCCATTCTTTTGACGTAATGAAAAACTATGTAGGAAAGTCACTCTTACCCAAAGAAAAATGTATCGAGGTTCTGTGGATGATTTCATCTGACTTATGTGTTTTAACTTTGGTTTATTTGGTCTCTATGTCGGGTTAGAGAGGGTTTGTACTACTACAACCCATTTTGGGAGATGGCCCTTGTTATTTGTATTTCCCACCAGTCACAAATGAGGATATTTGTGCCCACATAGTGGTAAAATGTTGAAACTGTTGAGCTAGAATTAGCTGTGGTGTACCTTTTTGTTCCTCTATGTTTGTGCTTATAAATATAATGGTAACACTTGTAGGCCTTTGTGGTAGTCTTGGTGATCTTGATGGAGTGGCAGTCTCAGTTGATAGCTCAGATGCTTCCCCTGAACCTAGACATTATCTTTTTCGGATAAAAAGCCTTAAAGTGAAAAGGATGTATAGACTTGGGATTTGACCTATAAGTCATTGGAATATTCCTACGAATATTTCAGAATCTAGGATCTAATTTTGTGTGATAAATAGGGGTCCAGGGATCCTTGACCTAGTGTTTTAGAAAAATATATTAAATATATTTTATTATATGTGCACAGTTTCTTCTGAAACATGGGATAACTCCTAAGCATGGCCTCATATTTTATTTCTAAGACCACCATTGAGTTCATAATGGCATGTTTACCCTAGGCATGAAATAGTATATTTTGGCGTAGGGTGTTAGGTTGGAGATGATTTGGAAGTGGGGTGTTAACTGGAGGATATTGTTTTAATAAAATTAAAAAATATACCTTAAATTTCTCCTTTACCATTGGTTCACATTGTAGGAGACCATACCCTTCTACCCCTTCAGTGATGGATGACCCAAAGGAAAAATTGATGAAGGGATTTGTCATCTGTCTTGAATATTGATGGATATATCTCCCGAATCGTGGAGTAGTAGATTCTGAGCACTGATTCGGCCAATAAGCTTCGTCGTTTTTCTCACTGGGAAGAAATTGTGAGTTTAATGCCCTTGTTTTTGCATCATTTTAAGGTTTTAGAGAGATTAAATGCTTGATAGTGACCCCTAAAGGGTCGATCTTTGTGTTTCAAGGTGAACAACATGGGGGTTATCTGAGCCATTTATTAGGAAATCCTAGTGGATTTTCCAATCTACATAGAATGTAAACCATTCCTACACATAGTGTATTTTTCTCATTCAGGGACGATGATTTTTGGGGACTACATGTCCTGTACAGAGGAATAAAATCAATGTAGGGACCCTCATCATGTGGTAAGGGAAAAAGACTAGTGTATTCTTGTAATAGTGTACAATCCTATTAATGAACACAACCAATATACATGGAAAAGGGGTCCGATACATAGTAATAAGAAACCCACATGGTCAGGTGGTTGTCTATCCCAAATACACCATGTATTATGGGATAAATTGAATGTAAGGGACACAGATGGATGATATTTGTGAAGGAGAAACACAACTACAAGTAGGTTGATGTGATACCTGATGTTTACTGCCTTTAAAAGTTGTGTACATCTACATGGGTTGGAAAAATATGTTGAAATCTTAAATGACTAGGTTCTCGTGTAGGTCCACATGTCATGTGTAACCATTTTTACCTCATGCACTTCATGAGGATCTCTGTAATATATTCCTACTTATGTATCTCCTCCTTCGTAGATCAGATTCAGGCCCACAAGTATCCTATCCTGAGATGTTTTTCATGTTGAATACGATATTGGCCATGATTCAGGCATAATAGGTGTTGTGTTCATGAAATGTTGTGTGGGTAACAAGGGGTAGCTACGCCTATATGAGTAGGGTTTGAGTGGGTCCCCCAAGTCCTTTTTTAGTGAAATTTAGATTATATGGGTTGTGTGAGTCCCCTTAGTCCTTTCATTTTTAGGGTTTTGGTATCACGTCCTCAACCTAGGATTGTGACCCCTCTTAGGTTTCCTTGTATATGTGCAGTAAGGGTGTGTTCCCACTTTCTATTGTTATTTACCTCAGATTTCTTTGACTACATACTTAGTGGAAATGTTGAAAGAATCTCCCTGAGAGGCCCAACACAATCCTAACATCCCTTAATGTATACATGGTATGGTTATGGAATCTTTGAGACCAATATTTACATGGGAGTTGATCCTCTTCCCATGAGGATGTTCCAGCAGGGAATGAAGCCCCATTGAGCCCTAGGTAATGACCCTCTATCTATGAATCATGATCCCTTATTCTTTCATTCTTCTGTGACACATTCTATGGGTAGAGTTTTTGGAATCATTGGTGATATGATCTCATATTTTTTGATTTATACCATATGGGGTTTGTGGTATCTCCATTAACAACAATACATGAGCGAAGATCCTCTATCTAAGTGATGTGATCTCAATGGTTTTAGATCAGTTTTATTGTGTCCCCTAGTAGATCTTCGGAGGGATCCCCATTCTAAGTGAGATTGTGGGGTTTTCCATACTAGGTTCATTGAATCCCACAACAGGTCCTGGGGGGATACCCTTTTCTAGGAATGATATCTACTATGTTTCAACATACATGCTTAGTGGCGATATCTAATGAGTTTGTTCTCTCCAATGTTTTCCCTTTGGATGGTGGTGCATCCATCAACATTGTGATAACTTATTGAGTGGTACCTCACTATTGTTCCATCAGGGATGGATTGGTTGTGTGAGATGGAGTGTATATCTAGGTTGAGTTTCTTCTAGGATGACTCATCTCATGGGGTGTTCTCTTGATGGGTTTATTTAGATCCTCGAGTAGAAACCTGTAACCAGCTGTGAGGTCAGAACCTCATGAGATGAGTATTTATAGGTGAAATTTCTGGGTTTCCACTATGGAATTGTCACATCTTGGATGATTAACCCAATGGTATGAGCTGACTATCCATGTTTAGTCGAGGATGGTCTTGAGATGGTGTTTTTATCTCATTTGGGTTCCTTCGGGCTGGGTCGAGTGGATCATTTCCATTTATATGCTACCCATTCATTTGGGGTATTTCAGTTTCCACCTTAGTATATTTATAATCACCCCTACATGGGCTATTCCCACACATGTTTTGGGTCTTTTCATGCCAAGAGCCTTTGAACATAGTCAAGGGAGGACCTGAAGTAGGTAGAGATTAGTGAGATAGACTAACTAGGGATTTTGTAAGAGCTTGTCCAGGGAGATATTTGGTTGGTGCCTTTGATAGTGATCCCCTCCATCTGAGAAGGTTGGATTCTTTTTTAGTTTTCTTTTTGTGGGCATGTATTTTTCCCTTTTGTACATCTGTTGTACTCTTGTTTTAGATAGACGTATGCATGCATTTTAGTTTTTAGTTTTTATTTATCTCTACACTCTTTCATGGAGCTGTATGTGGGTGAATGTGTACAGGTACCATAGTTTAGGGCCTATCATTTGTTTGATAGCCTACTCTTTTCTGGCTGATAACCCCTAGCCTATAAAGGCAGGCATGGGGAGACATGGCATGAGACCCAATGGCTCAGCTAGTGACAACCCAAGCATTGGAACTTATTGTCTCTCACCTACTCAAGATGAAATCTATCATCAAAAGAAAAGTTATATTATTTCAAATCCAGGAAAACCTATCTACCGACATCTTCCACTCTCAATATCATCTCAGTAACGAAACACACCATAGACCACTCCTCAAATGATTCCTTTATGTCTTTTGTTAGTAATTTTCAACTGAACACATCATCAACCACATTTCCATTCCTAGGGATGAACATAATATAAAATTTGAATGTATAGAGATAATCATCCCAATGTAACTATCATAAGATCATATCCATCTATGTAAAAATATATTTCAGGATCTTATGATTAAAATAAACTATAAAGTACTCCACAAAGAGATAATGACACCACATTTTTAGTTCTTTCATAACAGCTACCATATCATGATCGTGGGTAGGGTATTTATACTCATGATAGAGGAAATGGTAATATCCATAGGCCACCAACGGTTTCACCTTGATCAAGACACATCTAAAACCTATACCAAAAGCATCATTGAAAACCTCATAACTCAAGCCCTATTCTAGTATAATCAAAACTTGTGTAGAAGTCAACCTCAACATTATCTCCTTAAAAGATATTTGACGTTTTACATTCCAATCACTCTTTACACAATTATGGGTTAAAGACGTCATCAAATATGAGTGCCTGGAGAAATCCAAAACAAACCACCTATAATAATCAACCAAATCTGGGATTATTTATATATTAAACTCAATTTTGGGATGATCCTAGGACATAACTACCTATACCATTTTAGGATCCATGGAGACACCCCTCTCAGATTTCACATGCTGCAAAAATTTCTCTTCTCAGATCCAAAACACACATTTTGAAAGCTAACCATATAGAAAATCATCAATAAATATTCTTTGAATGACATCCAAATGATCCTTATGCTCCTCCTTTGAATTACATAACACTATTATATCATCCATGAACACCATAAAAAATGTGTCTAAGAACTGATGAAGAATCTGATTCATGATATCCATAAACTCTAGAGGAGTGTTATTTAGACTGAATGGAATAACCAAAAACTCAAAAATACCATATTGTCTCCCTAATGTCTTCTTGGATATACCCTCCTATCATACGTATAAATACCCAACATGGATCAGAAAACCTAATTTATATGTTAAAATCAAACCCAATAATTAAAAACAATAGACAAGAAAGGGAGTAAACAAAAGAACAATTGGTAATTACAGACCATTATCATAATTAAAATATTGATCATGGGCCTCCTCCTTAGGTGTGATCCACAACCATGTCTTTCCCTTCTCAAATGACCATATCCTCCACAATATATTCATCAAATGGTCCATATTCCCATTGATTCATATTAGGGTTGTCCCCATATGTGAATGCCCTACCCAATTATCTGTGGTAATAACTTTCATGTAACATATTTCATTACCATTTTATATTAAGACTCTTGTTATAGATCTACCACTAGACCATAAATTGAATAACATAAACTAAAAGGGCTCTAATTATTACGTCCAATAGGATATGTATGACACCTCTTCATGGCCTGAACCTAGTATCCTCATATCTACATTATTTTTTAAGTTCACTCACTATGAATATATTCATAATATGATCAAATTCCCTCAACAATTTATATCCCTGATGGTATAATCACCCACATAAAAGGCCATATTTCTTTTTCAGTGTCACCATATTGCCATCGCTAGGCCATATTCCTGGTGAAACTAAATTCTAATAATTGGTCTGTAATCCTTATATCCAAACTAAACTCAAATATCACAAGGCCTGGTTCCTTGTGAAACCAACCTATCCCCATTGGGTTATATACCCATTAAGACCAACTAGAAAGCGCCACCCATGTGTTTTCCTCACACCAATCATAACTTGTAACCATTATCCTAGAAATTCAACTCTTTATGACATGAAAATACATAGAATTGGTCATTATGAAAATACTATAAAACATACAATGGTTCTCATTAAATGGAACTAAACTATGTGGGATCTAATTCCTTTTACAAGGATTCATGTGAAGACTATTCAAAAATCCCAATTCCAATACCAAAATTACAAATGTTTCCCTGGATGAAATTAAATTCTAGTGTCCCAAAAAATGTGGATAAACTGAAATTACATCACTAAAATATAAAGGGATTATATTTAGAAGCTTTAAAAGAATAAAAATTCATTCTCACTCTCTCACACCCATGACTAATTGACTATATTTCCAAAGGGTAGTACATAAAATTATTAACAGTTTTAGGTAAGATTCATGCACTTATTTTAAATATATAACATTGTTCCTAAGTGGGTAGTAATTCCCCCAAAAATTTGTGGATGTACTCGACCACCCATCCTCTCAGTTCGACATGCATTCATAGAGTCGCTGGTATGTCTGAGTGACCCCTTCCTTTTAAAAGTAGGGTCGTAAAGTGGTAATAAACCATACTGAGTTGATATACATAGGAAGATAGGATTAATAAATATTATTTGATTATTCAGGAGGTTAAATTACAAATATAATGATTTGGGACTTGATATTAGTGTTCTCTTTTGTATTCTCATTCTATTAATTTAATGTTTCCATGTGGAATATTGTATCATATAAGTACCAATTCTGAAATATTACATTATTACATTTTTGTTTTATAATTAATTATATGGTATTATTTTACTCTACCTCTCTTCACGGTTTATAGTTCATACCTGTGTAATTTATAATGGATTTATCTCACTCATTTTCTTTATTATTATTACCACTCTCTATAACTATATTAACTTTCTATTTATATTAAATATCCATTTTCATTATCTCAGGGATGTATTCTGTATGTTTTTAATCATTTATTTATTTTTTTAATATTTAAATGATTCTATAAAATTTACTCTATATAGTATGAAAATTATATTTTTCAAATTTTAGATTAAAAGAGGTTTACTTAGAATTCTATACAATTAGTTTGACTAGGAAAATATTGAGAACATATATAACTATTATTTAAAAAAAAAGTTAATTATTTATTACATAGAAAAATTGATGTAATATGCTTCTTAGGAAAAATTATATATTGATTTATTATTCATTCCTTTCATATGATGAATTAATTGGACTTGTTAAGTGAAGGGTGGGTCCTGAAATTATATATCCTCAAGATACATAATTGTGTATCATGAGAAAAAATAGTTTGAGTAGTAGGTATTTGTCAAACATATATATATATGATGTCTTAGCATGAGACCGTGATGGTATAGTTATGATGCCAAACATTATGCATTCCATCAAAATGAAATCATTTTTTATTATTATCCATGGGATTCATTTATTTAAAATTTTATCTTATCCATAGATATTTTATTGTAAAATTATTATTTTTTTGGAATTATATTATTATTTATTCCTTTTACTATTTTTTATGTCATGTAATCTTCCATTATATGATATCTCTAATTGAGAGTCAGAGCGCACCCCATTATATTTATTTCCAATTTCAACAGGAAAAATTGAATAATTCCATTTATGAACCAAGGATATGATATTTATTAATAATTAATATTTATGAGTTTTTATGATACACATACAGACCCAATGTAAGTAATTGATCATATATGTAGTTATACTTTTGAGGATACTAAACTTTTGTATTTTGTGTATTGTGATCGATGTATTATATTTACACTTTAATAAATAACCTTTGGCACCCGATTTCTAGATTTTAGGTTGTTTTAATTGTTATCATAGAATGTTTAGTTGACAAATCAGTAACTAAATTTAGAATAATATAGTTATATAAAAGATAATTAAGATTTAGTCATATAAAATTTTAAGAATTATCCTAAAATGAATAGACAAAATTATGTAATTTTTTTTTGAAATTAATAGGGATTCATAATGGGGAACTCCCCACTCACTCTCCTCCCCACTTAGTGTAGGGTTTCCTCCTAAAATCCATCATAGTGGGATCAACAGCACTTCAGTTCTCCACTCTTTCTCCCTCATGTTTCATATGCCTACCTTCTCCCTTTTTTGACAGCGATGCTTTGGTATCATCCTCCCATTTTGTGTTCTCCTCTACTAATTTCATAGTGATGTTCATCAATTTAATATCATTCTCCTTTATCCTACCCTTTTGATAGCTTACAAAATGCATTGGACCGCTATTTTTGGTCTATGCATAGGTGATTCAGGCGGTTTAGGCCGATACCAGAGGTGGTGTTTGGTATTCATCCTCTCCCCATATTTTTTCTAACTCATCGAGCTTGACCCCATATTTTTCAGGAATAAAAGATGTTTTGGGATATCTCGGGATGATGATGGAAGGGGGTGGAAGAGATCTCTATGCTTTTCTTGATGGCATTTCTTGTCTCTTTTTTCCTTTACTGTCTTTGTTGTTTATTAATGGGGACATAATCTAGTCTGCATCTAGATTACATCATTTTTGTCTGGTTTTTTACATGTATCCTAATGTGGTTCGTTATGTCGATTTTTTTCACTATGTTGTTCGTGTGGAAAAGATGACGATGAAACGAGGACGGATACAATTCACATCGATGGTAATGATTTGTTTTAGATTTACCCAAGGGGTTTGTGTCCAATGGTATTTCCACCGAAGGTAGGTTATGTTAATGGATTTATGATCGATTTATAGGCAGTGTAGATCAACGATCACTCTACCTATTCACTTTTCATGGAAATGATGGTGGATTTCTATTTCTAGTTTCATTTGTTAGATTCTGGTAAGTGTTTTCTTCGATTTATTCCTCTGGTTTGATGGTGTGGATGGAATACCCTCTATTTCTTAGTTTCCATTGTGATTGGATGAGGTCTTCGATGTGGTATTTTTAGGGTAGAGATGATGTCAACGGTGCATGTTGATGGGTATGAGGACATGGTGTATTTGGATTGACATAACTAACATCAAAGATGGTGATGGATTGCAGACTATGGTGGTGGATGGTGTAGGGTTCGAGATTCATGTTTTTATTTTGAATTCACGGATTTTGATAGATTTTATTATTGATTTTTTTAATTTTTTATTAAGTGTCTCATTTATTATTTTTGGTTGTTTTTTGGTTGTTGGATGACGCAATCTGGTTGTATTTGGTAAGTGGTAGTGTGGTTCCCACTAACCCAAAAATTGGATTTAAGAAAATACAGAAAAATTGATTGGTCATAGGGATGCATAATTTAGATAGTAAAACCCATAGTATTTTATAACGTCTGATTTTGTTATTGAAAACTCTGCATAATGGCACCAGCTTGATTAAATTACAATGTTATCAGCATTTATTGTTATAATAAGAGTAATCCTAAAGTTTAATGGTTTCATAGAGATTTTATAATAGATTATTTTTGGGATATATGATAATTAATCCATATTATAAAAACCATATTATATTTCACTTTTTCATAGAGAACTAATTCATGTATAAAAATATGAAAACAAAAGGGTAAAATTTAAAAAATCAAATTCATTAATTTTGATTTCCATTATGATTAATTCACAAATATTTTTATGGGATATATAAAATTTTACCCTAAATTTGATTCATTTTACACTCTCCTATTTATGATGATATCATGAAATGGTCTATTATTTTCTTCAAAATATCACATTCATATGATGTTGTTCATATCATTATATAGATATTAGGGAGGGATATCTCAGATTAGTTTATATATATATAACATATTAGTTTAATCTAGATATGTATTCATAGATGTATTTCAAATTTACTATGCCAATTGTTTTTTAAAATATCAAAATTTCATTTTATTCAAATTCATATTGAAATAATTTTTATTTTATTTTAAAATAAAAAAATATAAGTATATCTTAAAACTAATTTCAATCATGCTATATTTGGTAAACAAATTAATTAAACAAATTTGAAAATATATTAATCTATTTTTTTACCTCATGGGAATAATCTGATATATCATAGAGTAACAACTCTCTATGATGGAATATGAAAACTAGTAAATATATATATTTAAATATATTAATTAGTTTACCTATCCCTATTTAATAACGATATAAAATTGTTGAGATGTAGTTTATTTAAGAGGGAGAATGCATCATCTTGGATTTCAAATTAATAATTTTAAAAATTTTCTCCCTTAAATTAGACATATAAATTTTAGTTTTTTTATGCTATGAAACTTTAATTTGTATAAATATTTATCACTAAATTAGTTTTAATTATTAATTAAATTTATTCCTGTAAAATATTAGGTCAACCGTAATAGAATATTGTAAATAAAAGGAAAAAACACATAAATAGGCAATAGTTATTTTATTTCATGACATTAAATATGTATTATATATATATTCCTTAAAATTAAAAAGAATATAATTGAATAGTGGAAATTTGAAAATAGTATATGTGAAATTTGAAAATCCATAGGATCATAGTCTCTTCGAAATATCATAGCCAAAAACATCACTATAAAATGAAAACAAAACATTGGAATTATGATTGGTATTATATAAATAAATAATATAAAACCTTGAGTGAAAATTTATTGAAAGATTAATGATAGAAAAAATAGGTAATTATAATAACTATAATGATTATATGATCCTTATAATCATAACCAACTATTGGAATGGTAATTGGATGCCGAAATAGTAACATCATCATTATGAGTAATAAATTTCCTAACATTTAATATTTCCATTGAATAAATAAGTCAATATAAATTTTATAATATCATAAAATAATTTCTTAAATCATGTAGTGTAATGCATGTATAAGAATGTATTTTTAAAAATATATGATTTAACTTATTTTCTAAAATAATATTTTTTTGTAATATATAAATATAAGAACTGGCTGATTTAGATTTATATTGTGATAAATTGGAAGACATTAATGGATGTAATATGTATTTTATATGTTATTTAATTTATTAGAAACACATAATAATTAATTAATAATTTCAAATTGAAATTTAATCAATCATAAAAAAGGAAATAATTTTTATTCTAAATTCTTTTATATAGGTTGTATATTTTCATTTGATGGTTAAATTTATCATATATAAGATGCGAATTTGATAAAATATATTTGAAATTTCGAATCATTACAAATAAATTAGCTTGGGGTGATTTTTGTTTTTTTAAGATGTTGATTGTATTGTGAATACTAAAACTACAGTTTTCTAACATGAACTATATTGTATGCCATTATTATGAAGAAATTATGATTAAATAATTTATACAATATTTTTGTGATTTAAAATGTATTTAATGTGTATTTTAATGTATTTTAAATAAAAAAATTAATTCCCTATCCAATAAATCAATTTCCAAAGCCTATGTGATAATTTATTCTAGAAATATATATTTCTTTCTATACATCGAATAAAATTTTAAAAATGGACCATATGGTTTTGGGTCTGTTTAAATAACAATATAATATAAATTTATTAATGAAAAAAATTAATTTTTAAATGAATCAACAATTTTCATAGTCTTTATCCATAATAGTAAATTAATAATTATTTTATTTAATGATACCCACCCCCCTTATGTATATAATAGTATTCCTCCCATTATAAATACTCTGGTTCCCTGAAAAATGTTTAAAATATTGTAATATGGAGTTCTTCAAATTTCAGGGAATTTAAGTTCCTCAATAGAATTTAACATGGATATATGGTTTTCACGTTTTTCTAGTCCAACGCCCATAATGCATAGCAAGTCAGCAATTATGTTACCCAACCTATAGATATTAGACAAAACACAGTTTATCTAGCTATAATAATCTATGATGTATTCCAAATCCAGTTCAAGCCACGATAAGGGAGAGGAAATATTCATCTTTATAACACACAAAATGAAGGAAGAATCTAGCTCAAGACAAAATTTGGTCCAATTGATGAATCTATAAATCTAGATATCCAAAATCATTCCTTCCAGTTTAGCTATTTTATCATTATCCATTTCATCGTCCTTGTAAAATAATGGAAGAGGCCCTCCTTTAGGAGTCCCTAAAGATACCGCCCCACATTGAATTCCCTAGATTTCATTTATAATTTAATCAATGTTAATTTTTATCCATCCTAAAAAGGGATAATTCCAAGTTATATTAATATATATCGACGTTGTAATTTTCAAATAGTCCTTGGAAATCCATAATTTTAATCAAACATATTCCTTGGACTAAATTATAATCTATACCAATAATCATAGAGGTTGCATCCCTAATTTCAAATAAAATGTTCTCCATAATTTCATTTATCTTGATTGAATTCCCAGTATTACTGCTGCTATTTCGGTTCCACCAAATCAAATTATATTTTGCGTAATCATAGTATAAATAAGGTCTAAAATTAGGGGGAACATTATTGGTCACTATAATAGTCAAACAACAATTTAAGATCAAAAAATGGAAAATACCAACTATTAAAAATTATAAAATAAATTAAAAATATTTGTATAAATGTGGAATTTAAAATTACATTTTTAATGGAATTTGGTCCCTTCATATTGGTGTTACTTAATATGTTGAGTGTAGTACAATTCACATAAGGTTGATGTATTTGGAAAATATATTTTTCATTTTTTTCCATAAATTAAAAAAACAATGAGATCCAAGTCTTTTAGAAGAGATAAACCTAAAAGAAAATTTTCATTATCCTTCCCATAAAGAAGTTATAGAAGATCATCCATGGAATGATTAAGACACAATCTATTGGAGGTGATGTAAAGAGCAAGGTAAGGGTTCCAAATTTTCTCTTTCCATCTATTAATTGAGATTATTTTTTCATAAAACATTTTAAACATAATTTTTATTCACATACATGATTATATTACAATGGTATTAATATACCTTTGATCTATATTAGATGATAAATTACCCTTTCCTTCTCATCAGACTATTTTCTTAATCAATTACTGTGTTGAAGTAAAGGTTTCAAAACCCATTTATTTTTATTTAATTTCTCCTCTTTATCATTCATAATATAAATAATATATAATGTGAATTTAAAATAGTATTATAATTATACTATAATTTTTTTATAAAAAAATATTATTTTTTTCCACTTCTTTCTAACTTTTCTGAAACATCATTCAAACATGGTATGTTTATACTACTAAATTGAATTGTTTTGTTTTATTTTCACTTATAAATTTCATAGATTTTCTAAAAAATAGGATATATATATAAAAATAAAAATAAATTAATATCTTTTTTAAGACTAGGTAATGATAAAATAGGTATGATATTATTGATACAAAAAATAAACCATAATAGTTAATATAATCCCTTAAAAGCAATCTTACATATACATGTTTCTTAATATGAAAATATTTTAGACTATCTATTGAACATCAAACTTTAATAGAACATTAAAGATAATAATAATATACCTAAATTTGTTTTAAAATATTTAATAATTTATCAAGGACCTTTAATTGTTACAATTATACAGAATGTTATATGAATTATAGAACAAGCATCTAAAACAAAATAACAAAAACAACATCAAATAACTAAGTCAATAAAAAAGGAATAATTAGGAACACCAATAATGAAATTTCATGAAAAAATTTATAAATAATAGATTTAAAAAACGAAATTCTATTATTTAGGTGGTTATATGAAATTAGAAGCATGTTGAACTCGAGGCAAGGGTTTTATTCCAAGTACTCATTATTTTCATATAATGTTACATTATTGACAATATTCTCTTATAAGTCTAAAATAAAAAGTCATATGTTAATTCAATATTATTTTTATTTTTTTTAAGTTATTATTTCTATCCTTACCTATCATAGTGGTTTATAGTTCACACTTGCATTGTCCATAAGGGGTTTCTCCCAATTTTTTTTTATTTTTTGGGACTATCTATATTTATCTATATCTCTCTCTCTTGACATTATATTTCTCTCCCATGTACATGTTTTTTATCTCTTAGATATATTATAAATAGTTTTTAATTTTTATATGGTTTTATAATATTTAAATAAAGTTATTCCCATTAATCTATATAGTGTAATTACCATATATTTCATAATTTGTATTAAAGGGTGCTTACTTACGATATTATACCATTATATGTTTTTGGGAAAATATTAGAAATCTATATACCCTTAATTTTAATATATATAATTATTTATTATGTTTTCATATTTATATAAGTGGTTCCTTAAGGAACATTAATTATTTAATTATTTATTAATTCCTTTCATGTTATGAATGTATTATACTTGTTATATGATGGGTGGGGAATGTAATTATATATCCCCTCAATGCATCAATAAGTATCATAAGGAAAACTCAATTAGTTATTGAGTGTTTACCTTCCATATTATGTATGATGTCATGATCTGATTCCTTGATGATATGGTTATGAAAATCACCAATATGAATTCCATCACTATGAGATAATTTATTATTATTATTATCCATGTGATTACTTTATTTCCATAATTATATTAACCCTAGATATTTATACTCATTTAATTATTGATATAGAATTATTTGACAATTTATTCTTACTATATTATATATATCATGTTAAATTTTTGTGTATGATATCTCGTACTGAGTGTTTGATATCACCCATTTACATAGTGTCACAATATCCCTAAGAAACAATGAATAATGTCATGTATGATATAAGTAAATATATATAGTACTAATAAATCATTAATTGTTGTTATGATATAATTTGAGTTTAATTATAATTTTGTGATTATTTAAGTAGCTAGTCTCTTGAGATTAATAAACATTAAGATTCAATGTATTTAGATCTATGTATTCTATTATAATTGTAATAGATATTCATTAACTATAAGTTATTAGATCAAGTCTTATTACAAAATTAAATTGAAAGAAAAATTATGGAATAAAACAATTATCAAGATGAATAATAAAATATAGATTTGTTCTATGTACAATATTTTTTCTATAATTATGGGTAGTTAGTATATAGAAGAAAATGTGGGGAACTTAAAAAACATATTTTTTTTATATAATGTATCCCTTTTCCTCTAAAATATATGGTGATACTATATTTTTTTAATATGAATATCATGTTTTTAGTATCCCTACCCAGTGAAAATACATAGATATTTATTTAAGAAAAACGAAGGATATACACACTATGATATTTTATTCATTAGACATTATTTTTTTCACTATAAATTGTAATTTGCAATCCATTTTTCATACATTTCTACACCATAAAATTTTAAATACTTCTTCTCCCAAAAAACATTTTCCCTCATATACTATATACTTTGATCACATTCCATAAATTTTCAAATATTTACATCTTTTTAATTTAAATAATAGTGCATCTAATAATATACAATTACAACCCCTTTGGCTTATAACCAGGAATCCCAAGCTCCCCCTCACACATACACTAAACATGTGAAATTTTTATAATGATATTGTGATAATAAAATAATAAAAATAACAACATGAAAATTTTATACCACTATAAGGATATTAAGAAAAATTCCTTGAAACATTTAACATATTTATTCATTTGATAAGGACCATTAAATATTATCATTCACCTATGAAACTTTTGGAATATTGGACCAAACATCTCCAAATAATAGAAAAAATTAACTTGAAATGATTAAGTGAAGAATAAATGAATAAAAATGATGAATAATAGTAAAATTTCTTGAATAAATTATAAGTAAAGTAATTAAAAAATAAAATATTGTTATTTATGAGGATAGATGACATACAATAAATTTATTAATTGATCTAACAGTTTTCTTCCAAGTTATCATTATTTTACTATAATGTAACATTATTTACTATATTCTATTAAAAGTCTTAACTAAAATGTCTTAAGTTAATGCATTTTTATTTTCCATTTATTTTAAAGTAATTATTTGTCATTTTACCTACCTTATTAGTTTATAGTTCATACTTTTGTTTTCCATAAGGGGCTTCTCCATATTTTTTTCTTTCTTGTTTTCATCACTCATTATCTCTCTCTCTCTCTATTGACATTATATTTCTCTTATATATACATGATTTTTATCACTTGGATATATTCTATGTGTTTTTTACTTTTTATATAGTTTTTATATGATTTATATAATTGTTTTCCCATTGATATATACAGTGTAAATACCAGATATATCATATATCAGATTAAAGGGTGATTATATGGGATATTATACAGTTTATTTGACTATGAAAATATTAGTAATCCGTATACACATTATTTAAATATAAGTAATTATTTATTATTTCCCCATACTGGTATAATTAATTCTTTGGGAACATTATGTACTATGTTTTTTATTCATTTCTTTCATATGATTAATGTGTTAGAAATATTAAGTTATGGGTGGCAAGCAAATTTATATAGCCCCTAAATGCATCATTAAGTATCATGAGGAAAACTAGCATGGTTATTTGGTGTATGCCTTCGCTATTATGTATGATGTCTTGACATGATTCCTTGATAGTATGGTTATGAAGTCCAGAAATATACATTCCATCACCATAAGATCATTTATTATTATTATCAATGTGATCACTTTATTTCTATAATTATTTTATCCATCGATAATTTATACTCGTGTTATTATTGATAAGGAATCAGTTTCCCTTTTATTTATACAATATTCAATATATCATGTTATGTTATGTCATATGCTATATCTTACTGAGAGTCAAATCTCACCACATTACATTATTTCCCAATTTCCCTATAAACCCATGAAAAATGTCACATTTTATATAAGGATAATAAATGGATACATAATGAATATTAATGTGTTTTTATGATATAATTTTACATCAATTATAATTTAATGATCATGTATATTGGTATTATTTTTAGATTACTAAACTATAAGACTCTATATATTTGGATCTCAATATTATATTACCATTTTAACAAACCACCATCAACTTAGAGTAAATATATATCGTGTTGTTATAGAAATTAAATAATGAAAAAAAATTATGGAAAAAAACATCCATCCTAATGAAATTAACATTTGGAATTGTTCAACATGGATTTTTTTCTATAATGATGTGAAATTACTATTTAGAAGTCAAGGATGGGATCTTATAGAAAGGTATTGTATTATATGTATAAGGAATCCCTTTTACACTTAAATATATGTGGATCATATTTTTTAATATTAATGTTGTGTTTTTGGTAACCCTATAAATCTAAAATCGATAGACATATATTTAAGAAAAAGGAAGGCTATAATCAGTATGACATTTTACTCATACTACTTTATGGTGTACATGATAACTTTTTATTTTATATCCATTTTTCATAAGTATATATACAAAAACACTGAAACCTTTATTCTACAAAAAAAACATTTCACTCGTATTATAATTACATTGATAGCATTCCTATAATTTTCTACTACTTACTTTTTTAAAAATGAAATAACGATTCATATACTAATATATAGATAAAAACAACATTAGTTCATAACATTGAATCCTAACCCCCCCCCCACCCTAAACACACACACACCCACTCACACAACATGTTAAATTGTATAAATTATCATGAGATAATGAAAAAGAATTAAAATAAACTTGAAACATTTTCACCACTATAATGATAAAAAATACCTTGATGTTTTTTTTCATATTTAATCATTTAACAATGACCATCAACTATTACTATTAGAATGAATTAAATTTTGGAATAGTATATCAAAAAACTCCAAAAATAAAAAAAACATTATAACACCAATAAATTCTAAAATAATACCATTTTATTCAACATCATTTTTTACACCCAACACTAATTTTATCTTGAATTACACACAATAATGATTTTTTTGATTGCTTTCCTTATATTCAATACTGAGACATATCAAACAAGAATATACTTTTAGTATAATTATTCAATAGCACAGGACTCTCAGCCCAGTTGGTGAGGACTCTCTAGGCTCATACAAGAGACCCGAGATCAAATCCGGGTGGAGGCTTATTTCCGAGTTACCGTATCAGTACTACTGCAGGCATTGTTCGGTACTGTAGCAGCTAGAACTATTCATCTATCTGGGCCATCAGGCCACTGATTTGGTCCTCGGGTCTTGTAAGGATTTCAGGACACCCAAGGAATTCGGGCTAGTTGATTCACAAGGCCTTCGGGCTACCTTAAGACCTTAGGGCCACCCCATGGCCTTTAGGCCACATGAATGCAGGCCCCAGACACACTACAAAAAAGGAGCATCCCCAGATGAGGATTCAGAGCCGGTGCACTAACCAGAGCAGTGCCAAATGGGTTATCACAATGAGAGGGTATGGCTATGCCATTGATACCAACCTGTGCTTGCATGGGAAGCCTATCCAGATGGTCATGCAAAGGTGGAGAGCTACTATCAGAAAGCTGATGATAGGGAGGGGCAGTTCCTTATAGATAGTCTAGATGAATTCCCTAAGACCTTCGGGTCATGTAATCTCCTAAGCCTATGGGCCTTGTAATATGTGAGCCTACGGGCCTTGTAAGGCTTCCCCCTCATCCCTTGAAAGGGGGGTTATCAAAAATCAATAAAAAATGAAGGCCTTCGGGCCATTCAGGCAGTATAATTATTTAATATAATATTTATTAACTAGATTTTGGAATTGAAGGTATGAATAGTATTAAATAAATAATGAAAATAAAAATTTTACATATGTTTATTAAATATAAATAATAATAGAATCATTTAAAATAAAAATAAATGTTTTTCAAAAAATAGTATTTTTTAAAAAGACAGATTAATCGTCGTTTACGATCATAAATTAAATTTAATATTTACCAATTTTAAAAAAATTAATGAGAAAATAAAATCTATATTTGAAATATTATTATAAAAATTATCTTACTATGATTTGTGATATTTTTCTAAGAAGTTTCATTTTTTGATGAATAGTGAAAACATTGAATTTTAATTGAAAACTTCCTTTTCGTTCAAAAAATTTATAATGTCAAATTTTATTTTGAATTGGATTTAAAGTAAAATAAGATCAATTTTATATCAATTAATACAATTTTGGTCCTTGAAAACATTTTTTTATTGAATTTTTAAATAAAAACATTATAAAATTTTTAGCATTTTCACTTTAAAATCCAACTTTCTCTTCACATCTATGGGATTAATTTAAAATTCATTTTTTAAATTTATATGAATTGAATTTGGAAAAATAAATTAAATATTAAGAATTATAATAATTTATAATTCCAAATATGTTCAAAATAATTTTTGACCAAAATGAAAAGGGAATTCAATAAAAATTAATTACAACAATTTAGGTAAAACTAGGTTTACTGGAAGTTAAAATTAAATGATTAGGGTCTAAAACACCTATAATACTATCTAAATACACATAAATGCACATATTTGGATAATTAAACCTATATGGTTCAATAATGGCCCATTTTGGACCCCTGTGAGATGTGTAGAATGTGAAATCACTCAATTAGTTTCATAAATACCAGGTGTGTCTTCTCCCCACCTATAAAATGGAACTACCTATCCCCCCTTATTCAAATCATAAAACCACTTTTTTTAGTTAATAACTACAAAAATCAACTCCCAAATTCCCTTTCCTAATACAAGAAGTCTTTTTGGGAATAATTCAACCTTTATAGGCTTTCGTTTAAACCAAAGGAAGATACCTCCGGAAGAGGTAATGTTCTCCAACAAGCATCTTTATTTTATTTATATCTCAAATGACATCCATTTTTTATTAAATCATGATGATATAAAAAACTCATTATCTACAATATAATATGATATTTTTATTTTAATGGAATTACCTATATCCCTCCCCTCATTCATCAAATGGGTTATAAAATTATTGTTCGTCTGTAAGTCAGACATCAGCCTCACGAACTAATGTCGTCAATTTTTTCATTTCCACCTCTCAAATATGTTTATGATGATAGATATAAATTATATATTTTATATTTATTAAATATATTTTTTTATACACTATGTCATATTTATCTTATTTTTTAAATTCTATAGGAGATACAATAATGTAGTTCGTGTGTACGGAAGGCAACCGACTAGCGATGCGATGCAATTCGTATTTCAATAAAATTTCACATGGTATGTGATAAAGATAAATTTAATGATTATATGTGATATAAATGAAATAATTATGTCATTAATTTCTTATTTATCAAAGTTTAAATATGATATACATCTTTTTTTCTTTTTCACTCATGTACATATCATATCGCTGTTCGTTTACGTGTGGAGTACCATCTTCGTGAAGCAATGTGAATATATTTTTATATAAAAACCACACATATGAAATATATAAGTATATAATATGATATTAATGAAAATATGATAATTATACAAAGGTAAAATATTACTCACACCTTTTCCATAATGATCTGTGGAAATTATAAATTTTACTCATGTGTGTGTATGACCAACCATCTCAATGATCGTAACATGCCTCATTTTTCATAATCATAAATCATGGTTGTGTTTAGAAGTATAATTTATGTTAAAATATAATATTTATCTCCTGATTCTTATTATGGATATGATGTAGCAATATAATATTCTCATCAACAAGATCATTCATGATGAAACACGCTTGAGAAAACACGGTAATTAACACCGAAAACAATGAAAAAACAAAATATTATTAATGAATAGGTAATAGGATTTTATAAAAGGATCATATATGATATTATAGATATTAATATTCTTACAGAAATTATGTTAATAACATGTTTAATTCCACTATACAGGAGGTTAAATAATGTTTAACCAAAAGGAAGTGTAAGGTAAGGTATTTATGTTTAATCTCATTTCATTAAAGAATATTTTAATGTTACGCACCTAATTTGTTTTATATGGTGTATACACTACCCATTTGACAATTAATATTATGAATAATTAATTATTAATTGTATTTTAGGTTTAAATTTTAATTATTTCATCTAAGGGGATTTGAATTAATAGTTACTAAGTGGTAGAGAATATCATATCTCAATTTCTTTTAATTAGGTTATATTACATCCTCATTGTCATTAATATTATATGATTTTTTGTATAATTATTTTTTATTAAATTATTTTCTATTAATAATTTTCTTATCAGTATTTATAGTTTAGACACATTTTAGATTCATTTTTTTGTTATCACTTCAGCATTATGATCATTTTTAGAGTTTATTTCACAATCTCATTCTAATCAAGATTGTTTATTATTAAATATAAGTTTAAAGAAAATATTAATCTAATTTTTATTATCCTATGATTATTAATTATATTTTAAAGTAACAGTACCATTTTTTCACTCATTTTTACTTAAATTGTTTTATAAAATGTTTTACAAAATGTTTTAGAAAATGGCTTCAAGAAAATTTTACTTCATTTCTCTCTTTGTTCAGAAATATGTTTTCTTACAAAATCTTTTTTTCTAAAAATATGTTATGAAAAGATTGATGCTGTTATAAATGATATATCAAATGAATTTTATCACATTTTTTCACTCTTTATTTTTTTCAAAGGAATACTATGTCATTTCATAATAATTCATGTTAGGATTTTATCAAAATAGTGGAAGGAATCTTCTTCTTGTTTTCTTAACAGAGAACCTTCCTATACATTTTATAGAAAAAAATGAATATCATTTTTAACATTTATGTCATATAAATAATTACCCTCTGTTATAACCATCATTTATATGAAGCTTCCATTTTATTTTTATTAATATAGTTTTACAGTTGTTTTTAAAATCTGATTTTCCAATAAAAGGATTTTAAAAAAATATCAAAATGAAAAGGATATTTTCATCACGAATATTTTTAAAGATATTTTTTTATTTGAATTCATTAATGAAAATAATCATTAATTTTATATATACTCTAGTAGAGATATATTTTATTTATACCATCATTATTCTTCCACTATATGGTTTATGATCATTTTGACTAAGGGAAATATTGGTATTGACATAAATAATTCATTTTTTTGTATAAAATAACATTCGTTTTAAATGATAAATTTTTTCAATCATTATAAATTATATTTCTCATAAATTTTCATAATATTTATTTATGTTATGTTTATTCCAGAAACCTTATATCATTTTTTCATATGGTGTTCTACATTGAAAGTCATTTGTTTATCTGAGGAAATATTGATAAATATGTATCCATTAATCAATAGAGATATTTTATGATTTGGCAGATTATTTATAAATTAAATAAACTATTTGATATATAAGGAATTCTTTCAATAGGTTTGACATGGGTGGGGTCCAGTTATAGATATTTCTTTGATGCATTGATAGCCTCATGGGATGAATTAGTTGTCTATCCTTAGTTAATTTTGTTAGGTTATAATATAAAAATAAACACAATAGGGGGGAGAAATGGATTTTTTCAAAATATTTCACAATTCAACAATTTGATGTCAATTATATATTATGCGGATAAGGAGTGTTTATCTTCTGTATGAAAATATGAGCAGTGGATAAAACATATATATAGAACACAGTTGTTTGTAGTGGTTTGAGGAAAAAAGATCCCATAGTTTACTCCATCATTTACTACCTCTATGATTTTGGTTAATTTCAATAGTTAGGTCCACATATCATAACACCAATTCACAACTTAGTGCAAGAAGTTGAAACCATTACAAATTAGGCCTAAAAATATAGCCATTTGGTTCTTTAACAGAGAACCGAAAAACCAAAACTCAGATCAAGAAGCTGGCACTCCACCAAAAAAGAGTACGATCATTTAAAAATACCAATAAAAATTTACTTATTGTAAAGGTTCTAGTTGAACATCAAATTCAAAACAACAACTGACAGTAGATGCATATTCTACTTAAGAAAAACGTTTTTTAAAAAAAATAGTAGTTTCAATGATATCCAGTTGAAATAGGTCTTTGAATGAAAAAAAAATGAATAGAAGTATACTTATAGAAAATACATGATTGAAAACCTGTATATCTCCAATGTATACTCTTATATATAAAAAAGAGTCTGGTCGATTGTTGGAGGAGATCTATAAAAAATTTTCACAATAATGTTGTTTCAATCGTAAAATATGTGTCGCAATATATGTTTGAATATATATCTCTATATTTCTCAATATATATATATTCTTATTTAAATCATACACACATATATATTGAAAAAACAATGATATAATACATAAATCAGAGAGCCTTATTTTCAATTCCATATCCAATAAAATTTCTTGATAAATCGTAAGAATTAAAATTCATTAGACAACTTAGAGTAGTCATAACTTCCCCTTAATAATAAGAGAGACTTTATCTATGAATTAGGATTATTTTGAATTAAAAATAATGAGATTTAAATCATTCTAAAATGATATTTAAATAGGCATGATATTCCACAGAGACCATTGGATGAAACTCCAATAAAATCATAAATTCAATTCTTCGTTGATGAAAAGTAAAAGATAAGGTTCCATCACAAAATGAAAAAATACCAAATATAGGGTTAAATTACATAGAATTCATTCTCTGACCATAAGTTTGACAACATAAGGTTGATCAAAAAATTAATATTGATGACCCATACATTTGTTTCTCAAATGTAAGATTCCACACATATGTACGGTCTTTTATCTATATGTTTCCCCTTTTCATGAATAAGGTTTCATCCAAATGTATTGTTTTTTATCTATACGTTTCATTAAATGTATGGTTGATTAACCATACATTATAATCTTTAATCATAAGGTCTAATAAAAATTCAGGGTTTTTTCCTTATGTTACATTCTTCAATGTATGGTATAGACAGTGTTTCCAGAACACGCCTAAGAGAATTTCAAACAATTTGATGAATATTCTACATGAATTATAAGCATAAATGTAATTTGAAAATAAGGAATATAAAGAATAATATTTTCCTGAAATACACATAATTTAATATCATTAGTAAGAAACAATTGTATTTGTGAGCATCAAAAATCAATAAGATTTATATATTATTGTTGAGACAGTTAATTCTAAATAATCTCCCCCTTTTTGATGATCACAAAACCCATAAAAATAAAAATAGAATCTAAAATTTTAAAATATTTAAAAGAAAAATTTTCTGAAATTAGATTTGATAGAATTATTTTGATAAAAAGAAATTTTTTTTATCCAAATTTATCCCCCCTTTTGTGAGATCAAAAATAAAGTATAGAGGAAAAATATTAAAAAACATTTAAATTTTCACAGATCAGTAAATGAATGTAATAATAATTTATTTAAGTAAATAAAACTATATTTTTTGGTGGAAACATAATTATAAAATAATACGAAATAAATCACACATAAATTAAAATACGGAAATTTTATTGGTCTGAAATTGTATAAATAAAATAGTAAATGTGATTAGGAAACATGATTAGTCAACTGAAATGGTTAGGGTACAAAAAATTGGGTAGTATTTGGGTAGTTTATGGTTATAAAGATATTGAGTGGGTTCAAACATATTTGTAAACCTGTTCAATAGAAATCTAATACGAAAATTCTCATCAAGATTTAGTTTAAAAAGTCATGCAAGAATTCCTCTTACTTCATAAACTGAATTAACTTATCTATAAACTTCTTCAACAGAAATCCAATACCTGGTTCATCCTGAGTCACTTGGTCATATGAGATTTATGATTTTCCAAATGAACTTATGGAGGATCACTATTGCACCGAATATTTGGTAGATGATCATTCATATCTGTCATGACACTGGTGATTGCCTGAAATCTTTTGATTAGATCTAGA
Organism: Viscum album; assembly: GCA_963277665.1. NCBI lineage: Eukaryota > Viridiplantae > Streptophyta > Magnoliopsida > Santalales > Viscaceae > Viscum > Viscum album. The sequence goes on along the minus strand of OY728120.1, from coordinate 18,549,197 downwards.
CTTGTAGTAGGAGCTGAGGTAGATGTACTTGTATAACTGACACTACTCTGGATTGATTCAAACTAGCTTACCAATACCACATTATATATTGAAATATTGATTTAGAAACAAATTTAGACTTAATCATTAAAACTTCATTCAACATCTCACTCTTGAAAGCATCAAATTCCTTTTGGGAAATAGAATTTTCTTTTAGATACTATAATTCTTTTCATGCAACTTCCATCTCTGGATAGAGATTTGAATTTTCATCCTGAGACTTATTAAAAATAATTACTAGCTCCTCAATATGATTTTTTAGGGAATCAGATGTCCCTTCATGAAGATGTTGTGACTGGCCAACTACCAAAATTTCTAAAGATCTTAAAGGATACATTTCCACAAACTTCTCTACTGGGTTTTCAATAGACTTTTCACTTGATCTGGAGATATTAACAAGAATATATATTTTGTATTTAGTTGGAGACTAATGTCTTTCATCCACATTATACAAAATAGAGAGAAATAGATTCTCAAAAAAATTGTAGCCACATTTTTTGATCTGGGCATCTGTTGATCTTCATGACTAGCTAGTTCTATCTCATGGACAACTGGTAAATCAACAATCTGTAGATCTCAAATTTTCTTTCAACATCTCGATCATCCTTGATAATGGACTCTTTAAAATGTATTAACCAAGTAGCCTCACCTAAACCCAACACTAGTTCATAAATAGTTGGATCTTATCTTTTACCATGGTTATAAGACCAATTCTTCTTCCAAAACATCTTCTTCATCATCTTCTTCTACAAAATGTAATCTTCATTGTGTTATTTTACAAAGTCCTTCACATCATGTTTCCCCAATACCTTCATTACCGATTACAATTTTCTACCACTGAGAAAAATATCATGATATTTGTTGGTCATCTTCACCAACTAGCGTATGTTTTCCTTTTACTATACTCCAGTAAAATCATAGCTTCCTCAAAGTTCCCACATTGTGTATATTGTTGTGATGAAATTTGATTTGAGAATCCATTAAACGAATCATATTATTCATATCCAAAATCATGAAATTACTTTTTCATGAGGATAAAATGTCATCCTAGCATAGTTTTAACAGAAGTAGTGAAAATATATGAACATATACCTTAGAAAATTCAGATTTATTTCACTCATACATAGAAACATGATATAAATGTACGAATAGAGAATATACATCATCTCATCAATCCTTGGAGTAATTCCTATTTGAATAAACTTAACAATGATTTTTTGGTCAACCTCGAGATCCATGAAAAACTTTTTCCAATGTTTTTTTAGCCAACCATAAAAGAAATAATTTATTTAGACTTATGGTTCTTATCTCCAATAGACTACATATCGAAATAAAATACTCCCTCATGATCGCAGTTCAAAATTTATGAAATTTTAGTCAAATAAACAAAAAAATCCATATTTTCTATTCTTGATAAAATTGTATCTTCTGAATTTCAAAAATATACCTTAACATTTTTATCGAAAAATTTCTATGCAACCTCATAAAACAATTCCAAGTTCTCCACATTGAACACAGATTTTCATCCCTGAAAATCTAGTCATTCCATCTTGAGCATATTTTTCTGATAGCGTCATTTGGAACCAACTACTTTTCTTTACTCAATGATTCTTCTAGAAACATTCTGACACTTTGGGTTACTGGCTTCACCTTCTTCAGTTTCCTTACTTTTTTTATTTTCTATGAAAAGAAAGCTTTGATGTTTTTGGTTTTTATGGTTTTGAATGAAAATAAATGTTGAAAAAGGTAGATAATGGTAAACAAAAAGGATTTGACAAATGAAAAGGATAGGTATTCGAAACATTTCAGATAGTTCCTTGTTTCACATGTCATTACCTAAGAAAAATATTAAATTTTTTGAAAACACATAGTGTGAATAATCAGATTTCAAGTAATGAGTAATTAATTTTCTAATAAATAATTTCGAATAATAAATAAATAAAAATAATATAATATAAAATTTTAAAAAGATAAACATATTATAAATTATTTAAAAATTAAATAAACTTATCTCCTCCTTAATAAAATCAAAACTTATAGTTCGAATTTGATTAGTAAAAATATCAGCTATTTGATATTCAGTATTTACATATTCTAATGACATATCCTTTTTAAGAACATGATATTTTAGAAAATTATGCATAATTTCAATATTATTAGTTCATGAATGACTTATTGTATTTTTTGAAATATGTATAGCACTTATATTATATCAAAAAATAGATTTACTCTTAAAATTTAATCAAATGTCCATTAGTGTATTTTTCATTCTCAATTCTTGTGCACAACAACTGCCTTCATATATATATTATTCTTCAGTTATTGACAAGGAAACTAAGTGTAGTTTTATCTTGACCATGGTGCTAAATATTTTCCTAAAAAGTGATAGGTTCCTGAAGTACATTTTCTATCTAATCTACAACCTCCAAAATCATCATCTGAATATGATATTAAATTAAAATCAAAATATTTTGGAAAAAGAGGATAATCAAAAATAGTTCCCTTTAAATATATAAAAATCATGTTAACATCCATAAGATGAGATTAATTTGGAATATTTTTAAATCTAACACATAAACATACATAAATTATAATATCAGCTCTTCAATCAGTAATATATAATAAACTAGCAATCATTCCTCTATATAACTTGTTTTCCACTAGTTTTAGACTATCTATTGAACATCGAACTTTAATAGAACATTAAAGATAATAATAATATACCTACATTTGTTTTAAAATATTTAATAATTTATCAAGGACCTTTAATTGTTACAATTATACAGAATGTTATATGAATTATAGAACAAGAATCTAAAACAAAATAACAAAAACAACATCAAATAACTAAGTCAATAAAAAAGGAATAATTAGGAACACCAATAATGAAATTTCATGAAAAAATTTATAAATAATAGAATTAAAAAATGAAATTCTATTATTTAGGTGGTTATATGAAATTAGAAGCATGTTGAACTCGAGGCAAGGGTTTTATTCCAAGTACTCATTATTTTCATATAATGTTACATTATTGAAAATATTCTCTTATAAGTCTCAAATAAAAAGTCATATGTTAATTCAATATTATTTTTATTTTTTTTAAGTTATTATTTTTATCCTTACCTATCATAGTGGTTTATTGTTCACACTTGCATTGTCCATAAGGGGTTTCTCCCAATTTTTTTTTTATTTTTTGGGACTATCTATATTTATCTATATCTCTCTCTCTTGACATTATATTTCTCTCCCATGTACATGTTTTTTATCTCTTAGATATATTATAAATAGTTTTTAATTTTTATATAGTTTTATAATATTTAAATAAAGTTATTCCCATTAATCTATATAGTGTAATTACCCTATATTTCATAATTTGTATTAAAGGGTGCTTACCTAGGATATTATACCATTATATGTTTTTGGGAAAATATTAGAAATCCATATACCCTTAATTTTAATATATATAATTATTTATTATGTTTTCATATTTATATAAGTGGTTCCTTAAGGAACATTAATTATTTAATTATTTATTAATTCCTTTCATGTTATGAATGTATTAGACTTGTTATATGATGGGTGGGGAATGTAATTATATATCCCCTCAATGCATCAATAAGTATCATAAGGAAAACTCAATTAGTTATTGAGTGTTTACCTTCCATATTATGTATGATGTCATGATCTGATTCCTTGATGATATGGTTATGAAAATCACCAATATGAATTCCATCACTATAAGATAATTTATTATTATTATTATCCTTGTGATTAATTTATTTCCATAATTATATTAACCCTAGATATTTATACTCATTTAATTATTGATATAGAATTATTTGACAATTTATTCTTACTATATTATATATATCATGTTAAATTTTTGTGTATGATATCTCGTACTGAGTGTTTGATATCACCCATTTACATAGTGTCACAATATCCCTAAGAAACAATGAATAATGTCATGTATGATATAAGTAAATATATATAGTACTAATAAATCATTAATTTTTTTTGTGATATAATTTGAGTTTAATTATAATTTTGTTATTATTTAAGTAGCTAGTCTCTTGAGATTAAAAAACATTAAGATTCAATGTATTTAGATCTATGTATTCTATTATAATTGTAATAGATATTCATTAACTATAAGTTATTAGAACAAGTCTTATTACAAAATTAAATTGAAAGAAAAATTATGGAATAAAACAATTATCAAGATGAATAATAAAATATAGATTTGTTCTATGTACAATATTTTTTCTATAATTATGGGTAGTTAGTATGTAGAAGAAAATGTGGGGAACTTAAAAAACATATTTTATTTTTTATATAATGTATCCCTTTTCCTCTAAAATATATGGTGATACTATATTTTTTTAATATGAATATCATGTTTTTAGTATCCCTACCCAGTGAAAATACATAGATATTTATTTAAGAAAAACGATGGATATACACACTATGATATTTTATTCATTAGACATTATTTTTTTCACTATAAATTGTAATTTTCAATCCATTTTTCATACATTTCTACACCATAAAATTTTAAATACTTCTTCTCCCAAAAAAAATTTTCCCTCATATACTATATACTTTGATCACATTCCATAAATTTTCAAATATTTACATCTTTTTAATTTAAATAATAGTGCATTTAATAATATACAATTACAACCCCTTTGGCTTATAACCTGGAATCCCAAGCTCCCCCTCACACATTCACTAAACATGTGAAATTTTTATAATGATATTGTGATAATAAAATAATAAAAATAACAACATGAAAATTTTATACCACTATAAGGATATTAAGAAAAATTCCTTGAAACATTTAACATATTTATTCATTTGATAAGGACCATTAAATATTATCATTCTCCTATGAAACTTTTGGAATATTGGACCAAACATCTCCAAACAATAGAAAAAATTAACTTGAAATGATTAAGTGAAGAATAAATGAATAAAAATGATGAATAATAGTAAAATTTCTTGAATAAATTATAAGTAAAGTAATTAAAAAATAAAATATTGTTATTTATGAGGATAGATGACATACAATAAATTTATTAATTGATCTAATAGTTTTCTTCCAAGTTATCATTATTTTACTATAATGTAACATTATTTACTATATTCTATTAAAAGTCTTAACTAAAATGTCTTAAGTTAATGCATTTTTATTTTCCATTTATTTTAAAGTAATTATTTGTCATTTTACCTACCTTATTAGTTTATAGTTCATACTTTTGTTTTCCATAAGGGGCTTCTCTATATTTTTTTCTTTCTTGTTTTCATCACTCATTATCTCTCTCTCTCTCTATTGACATTATATTTCTCTTATATATACATGATTTTTATCACTTGGATATATTCTATGTGTTTTTTACTTTTTATATAGTTTTTATATGATTTATATAATTGTTTTCCCATTGATATATACAGTGTAAATACCAGATATATCATATATCAGATTAAAGGGTGATTATATGGGATATTATACAGTTTATTTGACTATGAAAATATTAGTAATCCGTATACACATTATTTAAATATAAGTAATTATTTATTATTTCCCCATACTGGTATAATTAATTCTTTGGGAACATTATGTACTATGTTTTTTATTCATTTCTTTCATATGATTAATGTGTTAGAAATATTAAGTGATGGGTGGCAAGCAAATTTATATAGCCCCTAAATGCATCATTAAGTATCATGAGGAAAACTAGCATGGTTATTTGGTGTATGCCTGCCCTATTATGTATGATGTCTTGACATGATTCCTTAATAGTATGGTTATGAAGTCCAGAAATATACATTCCATCACCATAAGATCATTTATTATTATTATCAATGTGATCACATTATTTCCATAATTATTTTATCCATCGATAATTTATACTCGTGTTATTATTGATAAGGAATCAGTTTCCCTTTTATTTATACAATATTCAATATATCATGTTATGTTATGTCATATGCTATATCTTACTGAGAGTCAAATCTCACCACATTTCATTATTTCCCAATTTCCCTATAAACCCATGAAAAATGTCACATTTTATATAAGGATAATAAATGGATACATAATGAATATTAATGTGTTTTTATGATATAATTTTACATCAATTATAATTTAATGATCATGTATATTGGTATTATTTTTAGATTACTAAACTATAAGACTCTATATATTTGGATCTCAATATTATATTACCATTTTAACAAACCACCATCAACTTAGAGTAAATATATATCGTGTTGTTATAGAAATTAAATAATGAAAAAAAATTATGGAAAAAAACATCCATCCTAATGAAATTAACATTTGGAATTGTTCAACATGGATTTTTTTCTATAATGATGTGAAATTACTATTTAGAAGTCAAGGATGGGATCTTATAGAAAGGTATTGTATTATATGTATAAGGAATCCCTTTTACACTTAAATATATGTGGATCATATTTTTTAATATTAATGTTGTGTTTTTGGTAACCCTATAAATCTAAAATCGATAGACATGTATTTAAGAAAAAGGAAGGCTATAATCAGTATGACATTTTACTCATACTACTTTATGGTGTACATGATAACTTTTTATTTTATATCCATTTTTCATAAGTATATATACAAAAACACTGAAACCTTTATTCTACAAAAAAACATTTCACTCGTATTATAATTACATTGATAGCATTCCTATAATTTTCTACTACTTACTTTTTTATAAATAAAATAACGATTCATATACTAATATATAGATAAAAACAACATTAGTTCATAACATTGAATCCTAACCCCCCCCCCACCCTAAACACACACACACCCACTCACACAACATGTTAAATTGTATAAATTATCATGAGATAATGAAAAAGAATTAAAATAAACTTGAAACATTTTCACCACTATAATGATAAAAAATACCTTGATGTTTTTTTTCATATTTAATCATTTAACAATGACCATCAACTATTACTATTAGAATGAATTAAATTTTGGAATAGTATATCAAAAAACTCCAAAAATAAAAAAAATATTATAACACCAATAAATTCTAAAATAATACCATTTTATTCAACATCATTTTTTACACCCAACACTAATTTTATCTTGAATTACACACAATAATGATTTTATTGATTGCTTTCCTTATATTCAATACTGAGACATATCAAACAAGAATATACTTTTAGTATAATTATTCAATAGCACAGGACTCTCAGCCCAGTTGGTGAGGACTCTCTAGGCTCATACAAGAGACCCGAGATCAAATCCGGGTGGAGGCTTATTTCCGAGTTACCGTATCAGTACTACTGCAGGCATTGTTCGATACTGTAGCAGCTAGAACTATTCATCTATCTGGGCCATCAGGCCACTGATTTGGTCCTCGGGTCTTGTAAGGATTTCAGGACACCCAAGGCATTCGGGCTAGTTGATTCACAAGGCCTTCAGGCTACCTTAAGACCTTAGGGCCACCCCATGGCCTTTAGGCCACATGAATGCAGGCCCCAGACACACTACAAAAAAGGAGCATCCCCAGATGAGGATTCAGAGCCGGTGCACTAACCAGAGCAGTGCCAAATGGGTTATCACAATGAGAGGGTATGGCTATGCCATTGATACCAACCTGTGCTTGCATGGGAAGCCTATCCAGATGGTCATGCAAAGGTGGAGAGCTACTATCAGAAAGCTGATGATAGGGAGGGGCAGTTCCTTATAGATAGTCTAGATGAATTCCCTAAGACCTTCGGGTCATGTAATCTCCTAAGCCTATGGTCCTTGTAATATATGAGCCTACGGGCCTTGTAAGGCTTCCCCCTCATCCCTTGAAAGGGGGGTTATCGAAAATCAATAAAAAATGAAGGCCTTCGGGCCATTCAGGCAGTATAATTATTTAATATAATATTTATTAACTAGATTTTGGAATTGAAGGTATGAATAGTATTAAATAAATAATGAAAATAAAAATTTTACATATGTTTATTAAATATAAATAATAATAGAATCATTTAAAATAAAAATAAATGTTTTTCAAAAAATAGTATTTTTTAAAAAGACAGATTAATCGTCGTTTACGAACATAAATTAAATTTAATATTTACCAATTTTAAAAAAAATAATGAGAAAATAAAATCTATATTTGAAATATTATTATAAAAATTATCTTACTATGATTTGTGATATTTTTCTAAGAAGTTTCATTTTTTGATGAATAGTGAAAACATTGAATTTTAATTGAAAACTTCCTTTTCGTTCAAAAAATTTATAATGTCAAATTTTATTTTGAATTGGATTTAAAGTAAAATAAGATCAATTTTATATCACTTAATACAATTTTGGTCCTTGAAAACATTTTTTTATTGAATTTTTAAATAAAAACATTATAAAATTTTTAGCATTTTCACTTTAAAATCCAACTTTCTCTTCACATCTATGGGATTAATTTAAAATTCATTTTTTAAATTTATATGAATTGAATTTGGAAAAATAAATTAAATATTAAGAATTATAATAATTTATAATTCCAAATATGTTCAAAATAATTTTTGACCAAAATGAAAAGGGAATTCAATAAAAATTAATTACAACAATTTAGGTAAAACTAGGTTTACTGGAAGTTAAAATTAAATGATTAGGGTCTAAAACACCTATAATACTATCTAAATACACATAAATGAACATATTTGGATAATTAAACCTATATGGTTCAATAATGGCCCATTTTGGACCCCTGTGAGATGTGTAGAATGTGAAATCACTCAATTAGTTTCATAAATACCAGGTGTGTCTTCTCCCCACCTATAAAATGGAACTACCTATCCCCCCTTATTCAAATCATAAAACCACTTTTTTTAGTTAATAACTACAAAAATCAACTCCCAAATTCCCTTTCCTAATACAAGAAGTCTTTTTGGGAATAATTCAACCTTTATAGGCTTTCGTTTAAACCAAAGGAAGATACCTCCGGAAGAGGTAATGTTCTCCAACAAGCATCTTTATTTTATTTATATCTCAAATGACATCGATTTTTTATTAAATCATGATGATATAAAAAACTCATTATCTACAATATAATATGATATTTTTATTTTAAGGGAATTACCTATATCCCTCCCCTCATTCATCAAATGGGTTATAAAATTATTGTTCGTCTGTAAGTCAGACATCAGCCTCACGAACTAATGTCGTTAATTTTTTCATTTCCACCTCTCAAATATGTTTATGATGATAGATATAAATTATATATTTTATATTTATTAAATATATTTTTTATACACTATGTGATATTTATCTTATTTTTTAAATTCTATAGGAGATACAATAATGTAGTTCGTGTGTACGGAAGGCAACCGACTAGCGATGTGATGCAATTCGTATTTCAATAACATTTCACATGGTATGTGATAAAGATAAATTTAATGATTATATGTGATATAAATGAAATAATTATGTTATTAATTTCTTATTTATCAAAGTTTAAATACGATATACATCTTTTTTTCTTTTTCACTCATGTACATATCATATCGTTGTTCGTTTACGTGTGGAGTACCATCTTCGTGAAGCAATGTGAATATATTTTTATATAAAAACCACACATATGAAATATATAAGTATATAATATTATATTAATGAAAATATGATAATTATACAAAGGTAAAATATTACTCACACCTTTTCCATAATGATCTGTGGAAATTATAAATTTTACTCATGTGTGTGTATGACCAACCATCTCAATGATCGTAACATGCCTCATTTTTTATAATCATAAATCATGGTTGTGTTTAGAAGTATAATTTATGTTAAAATATAATATTTATCTCCTGATTCTTATTATGGATATGATGTAGCAATATAATATTCTCATCAACAAGATCATTCATGATGAAACACGCTTGAGAAAACACGGTAATTAACACCGAAAACAATGAAAAAACAAAATATTATTAATGAATAGGTAATAGGATTTTATAAAAGGATCATATATGATATTATAGATATTAATATTCTTACATAAATTATGTTAATAACATGTTTAATTCCACTATACAGGAGGTTATATAATGTTTAACCAAAAGGAAGTGTAAGGTAAGGTATTTATGTTTAATCTCATTTCATTAAAGAATATTTTAATGTTACCAACCTAATTTGTTTTATATGGTGTATACACTACCCATTTGACAATTAATATTATGAATAATTAATTATTAATTGTATTTTAGGTTTAAATTTTAATTATTTCATCTAAGGGGATTTGAATTAATATTTACTAAGTGGTAGAGAATATCATATCTCAATTTCTTTTAATTAGGTTATATTACATCCTCATTGTCATTAATATTATATGATTTTTTGTATAATTATTTTTTATTAAATTATTTTCTATTAATAATTTTCTTATCAGTATTTATAGTTTAGACACATTTTAGATTCATTTTTTTGTTATCACTTCAGCATTATGATCATTTTTAGAGTTTATTTCACAATCTCATTCTAATCAAGATTGTTTATTATTAAATATAAGTTTAAAGAAAATATTAATCAAATTTTTATTATCCTATGATTATTAATTATATTTTAAAGTAACAGTACCATTTTTTCACTCATTTTTACTTAAATTGTTTTATAAAATGTTTTACAAAATGTTTTAGAAAATGGCTTCAAGAAAATTTTACTTCATTTCTCTCTTTGTTCAGAAATATGTTTTCTTCCAAAATCTTTTTTTCTAAAAATATGTTATGAAAAGATTGATGCTTTTATAAATGATATATCAAATGAATTTTATCACATTTTTTCACTCTTTATTTTTTTCAAAGGAATACTATGTCATTTCATAATTATTCATGTTAGGATTTTGTCAAAATAGTGGAAGGAATCTTCTTCTTGTTTTCATAACAGAGAACCTTCCTATACATTTTATAGAAAAAAATGAATATCATTTTTAACATTTATGTCATATAAATAATTACACTCTGTTATAACCATCATTTATATGAAGCTTCCATTTTATTTTTATTAATATAGTTTTACAGTTGTTTTTAAAATCTGATTTTCAAATAAAAGGATTTTAAAAAAATATCAAAATGAAAAGGATATTTTCATCACGAATATTTTTAAAGATATTTTTTTATTTGAATTCATTAATGAAAATAATCATTAATTTTATATATACTCTAGTAGAGATATATTTTATTTATACCATCATTATTCTTCCACTATATGGTTTATGATCATTTTGACTAAGGGAAATATTGGTATTGACATAAATAATTCATTTTTTTGTATAAAATAACATTCCTTTTAAATGATAAATTTTTTCAATCATTATAAATTATATTTCTCATAAATTTTCATAATATTTATTAATGTTATGTTTATTCCAGAAACCTTATATCATTTTTTCATATGGTGTTCTACATTGAAAGTCATTTGTTTATCTGAGGAAATATTGATAAATATGTATCCATTAATCAATAGAGATATTTTATGATTTGGCAGATTATTTATAAATTAAATAAACTATTTGATATATAAGGAATTCTTTCAATAGGTTTGACATGGGTGGGGTCCAGTTATAGATATTCCTTTGATGCATTGATAGCCTCATGGGATGAATTAGTTGTCTATCCTTAGTTAATTTTGTTAGGTTATAATATAAAAATAAACACAATAGGGGGGAGAAATGGATTTTTTCAAAATATTTCACAATTCAACAATTTGATGTCAATTATATATTATGCGGATAAGGAGTGTTTATCTTCTGTATGAAAATATGAGCAGTGGATAAAACATATATATAGAACACAGTTGTTTGTAGTGGTTTGAGGAAAAAAGATCCCATAGTTTACTCCATCATTTACTACCTCTATGATTTTGGTTAATTTCAATAGTTAGGTCCACATATCATAACACCAATTCACAACTTAGTGCAAGCAGTTGAAACCATTACAAATTAGGCCTAAAAATATAGCCATTTGGTTCTTTAACAGAGAACCGAAAAACCAAAACTCAGATCAAGAAGCTGGCACTCCACCAAAAAAGAGTACGATCATTTAAAAATATCAATAAAAATTTACTTATTGTAAAGGTTCTAGTTGAACATCAAATTCAAAACAACAACTGACAGTAGATGCATATTCTACTTAAGAAAAACGTTTTTAAAAAAAATAGTAGTTTCAATGATATCCAGTTGAAATAGGTCTTTGAATGAAAAACAAAAATGAATAGAAGTATACTTATAGGAAATACATGATTGAAAACCTGTATATCTCCAATGTATACTCTTATATATAAAAAAGAGTCTGGTCGATTGTTGGAGGAGATCTATAAAAAATTTTCACAATAATGTTGTTTCAATCGTAAAATATGTGTCGCAATATATGTTTGAATATATATCTCCATATTTCTCAATATATATATATTCTTATTTAAATCATACACACATATATATTGAAAAAACAATGATATAATACATAAATCAGAGAGCCTTATTTTCAATTCCATATCCAATAAAATTTCTTGATAAATCGTAAGAATTAAAATTCATTAGACAACTTAGAGTAGTCATAACTTCCCCTTAATAATAAGAGAGACTTTATCTATGAATTAGGATTATTTTGAATTAAAAATAATGAGATTTAAATCATTCTAAAATGATATTTAAATAGGCATGATATTCCACAGAGACCATTGGATGAAACTCCAATAAAATCATAAATTCAATTCTTCGTTGATGAAAAGTAAAAGATAAGGTTCCATCACAAAATGAAAAAATACCAAATATAGGGTTAAATTACATAGAATTCATTCTCTGACCATAAGTTTGACAACATAAGGTTGATCAAAAAATTAATATTGATGACCCGTACATTTGTTTCTCAAATGTAAGATTCCACACATATGTACGGTCTTTTATCTATATGTTTCCCCTTTTCATGAATAAGGTTTCATCCAAATGTATTGTTTTTTATCTATACGTTTCATTAAATGTATGGTTGATTAACCATACATTATAATCTTTAATCATAAGGTCTAATAAAAATTCAGGGTTTTTTCCTTATGTTACATTCTTCAATGTATGGTATAGACAGTGTTTCCAGAACATGCCTAAGAGAATTTCAAACAATTTGATGAATATTCTACATGAATTATAAGTATAAATGTAATTTGAAAATAAGGAATATAAAGAATAATATTTTCCTGAAATACACATAATTTAATATCATTAGTAAGAAACAATTGTATTTGTGAGCATCAAAAATCAATAAGATTTATATATTATTGTTGAGACAGTTAATTCTAAATAATCTCCCCCTTTTTGATGATCACAAAACCCATAAAAATAAAAATAGAATCTAAAATTTTATAACATTTAAAAGAAAATTTTTCTGAAATTAGATTTGATAGAATTATTTTGATAAAAAGAAAATTTTTTTATCCAAATTTATCCCCCCTTTTGTGAGATCAAAAATAAAGTATAGAGGAAAAATATTAAAAAACATTTAAATTTTCACAGATCAGTAAATGAATGTTATAATAATTTATTTAAGTAAATAAAACTATATTTTTTGGTGGAAACATAATTATAAAATAATACGAAATAAATCACACATAAATTAAAATACGGAAATTTTATTGGTCTGAAATTGTATAAATAAAATAGTAAATGTGATTAGGAAACATGATTAGTCAACTGAAATGGTTAGGGTACAAAATATTGGGTAGTATTTGGGTAGTTTATGGTTATAAAGATATTGAGTGGGTTCAAACATATTTGTAAACCTGTTCAATAGAAATCTAATACGAAAATTCTCATCAAGATTTAGTTTAAAAAGTCATGCAAGCATTCATCTTACTTCATAAACTGAATTAACATATCTATAAACTTCTTCAACAGAAATCCAATACCTGGTTCATCCTGAGTCACTTGGTCATATGAGATTTATGATTTTCCAAATGAACTTATGGAGGATCACTATTGCACCGAATATTTGGTAGATGATCATTTATATCTGTCATGACACTGGTGATTGCCTGAAATCTTTTGATTAGATCTAGACTTGTAGTAGGAGCTGAGGTAGATGTACTTGTATAACTGACACTACTCTGGATTGATTCAAACTAGCTTACCAATACCACATTATATATTGAAATATTGATTTAGAAACCAATTTAGACTTAATCATTCAAACTTCATTCAACATCTCACTCTTGAAAGCATCAAATTCCTTTTGGGAAATAGAATTTTCTTTTAGATACTATAATTCTTTTCATGCAACTTCCATCTCTGGATAGAGATTTGAATTTTCATCCTGAGACTTATTAAAAATAATTACTAGCTCCTCAATATGATTTTTTAGGGAATCAGTTGTCCCTTCATGAAGATGTTGTGACTGGCCAACTACCAAAATTTCTAAAGATCTTAAAGGATACATTTCCACAAACTTCTCTACTGGGTTTTCAATAGACTTTTCACTTGATCTGGAGATATTAACAAGAATATATATTTTGTATTTAGTTGGAGACTAATGTCTTTCATCCACATTATAAAAAATAGAGAAAAATAGATTCTCAAAAAAAATTGTAGCCACATTTTTTGATCTGGGCATCTGTTGATCTTCATGACTAGCTAGTTCTATCTCATGGACAACTGGTAAATCAACAATCTGTAGATCTCAAATTTTCTTTCAACATCTCGATCATCCTTGATAATGGACTCTTTAAAATGTATTAACCAAGTAGCCTCACCTAAACCCAACACTAGTTCATAAATAGTTGGATCTTATCTTTTTCCATGGTTATAAGACCAATTCTTCTTCCAAAACATCTTCTTCATCATCTTCTTCTACAAAACGTAATCTTCATTGTGTTATTTTAAAAAGTCCTTCACATCATGTTTCCCCAATACCTTCATTACCGATTACAATTTTCTACCACTGAGAAAAATATCATGATATTTGTTGGTCATCTTCACCAACTAGCGTATGTTTTCCTTTTACTATACTCCAGTAAAATCATAGCTTCCTCAAAGTTCCCACATTGTGTATATTGTTGTGATGAAATTTGATTTGAGAATCCATTAAACGAATCATATTATTCATATCCAAAATCATGAAATTACTTTTTCATGAGGATAAAATGTCATCCTAGCATAGTTTTAACAGAAGTAGTGAAAATATATGAACATATACGTTAGAAAATTCAGATTTATTTCACTCATACATAGAAACATGATATAAATGTACGAATATAGAATATACATCATCTCATCAATCCTTGGAGTAATTCCTATTTGAATAAACTTAACAATGATTTTTTGGTCAACCTCGAGATCCATGATAAACTTTTTCCAATGTTTTTTTAGCCAACCATAAAAGAAATAATTTATTTAGACTTATGGTTCTTATCTCTAATAGACTGCATATCGAAATAAAAAACTCCCTCATGATCGCAGTTCCAAATTTATGAAATTTTAGTCAAATAAACAAAAAAATCCATATTTTCTATTCTTGATAAAATTGTATCTTCTGAATTTCAAAAATATACCTTAACATTTTTATCGAAAAATTTCTATGCAACCTCATAAAAGAATTCCGAGTTCTCCACATTGAACACAGATTTTCATCCCTGAAAATCTAGTCATTCCATCCTGAGCATATTTTTCTGATAGCGTCATTTGGAACCAACTACTTTTCTTTACTCAATGATTCTTCTAGAAACATTCTGACACTTTGGGTTACTGGCTTCACCTTCTTCAGTTTCCTTACTTTTTTTATTTTCTATGAAAAGAAAGCTTTGATGTTTTTGGTTTTTATGGTTTTGAATGAAAATAAATGTAGAAAAAGGTAGATAATGGTAAACAAAAAGGATTTGACAAATGAAAAGGATAGGTATTCGAAACATTTCAGATAGTTCCTTGTTTCACATGTCATTACCTAAGAAAAATATTAAATTTTTTGAAAACACATAGTGTGAATAATCAGATTTCAAGTAATGAGTAATTAATTTTCTAATAAATAATTTCGAATAATAAATAAATAAAAATAATATAATATAAAATTTTAAAAAGATAAAAATATTATAAATTATTTAAAAATTAAATAAACTTATCTCCGCCTTAATAAAATCAAAACTTATAGTTTGAATTTGATTAGTAAAAATATCAGCTATTTGATATTCAGTATTTACATATTCTAATGACATATCCTTTTTAAGAACATGATATTTTAGAAAATGATGCATAATTTCAATATTATTAGTTCATGAATGACTTATTGTATTTTTTGAAATATGTATAGCACTTATATTATATCAAAAAATAGATTTACTCTTAAAATTTAATCAAATGTCCATTAGTGTATTTTTCATTCTCAATTCTTGTGCACAACAACTGCCTTCATATATATATTATTCTTCAGTTATTGACAAGGAAACTAAGTGTAGTTTTATCTTGACCATGGTGCTAAATATTTTCCTAAAAAGTGATAGGTTCCTGAAGTACATTTTCTATCTAGTCTACAACCTCCAAAATCATCATCTGAATATGATATTAAATTAAAATCAAAATATTTTGGAAAAAGAGGATAATCAAAAATAGTTCCCTTTAAATATATAAAAATCATGTTAACATCCATAAGATGAGATTAATTTGGAATATTTTTAAATCTAACACATAAACATACATAAATTATAATATCAGCTCTTCAATCAGAAATATATAATAAACTACCAATCATTCCTCTATATAACTTGTTTTCCACTAGTTTTATAGCTTTATCTAAATCATGATTTATATTAAGATATATGGGAGTTGTATATGTCCTGTTATTCTCAAGACCAAACTTATTCAATAAATTTTTAATATATTTACATTAGTTTAAAATATTTACATAATATATTAGATAAATTTGATGTCTGAAAAAAGATTAATTCTCCCATCATACTTATTTCAAATTATTTTTGTGTAAGTTCTGAAAAATCAATATAGTGTTTTCCATTTATTGAAAAAAATAGCATCTTCATCATAGATTTGAACTAATAATGTATTAGGACAAATGGGTTTCTTAAAAATAATTGTATATTACAATCCAACAATAAATCAATTTTTTAAAAGAAAAGAACATAATCTTTCATACCAATCTCTGGGTGCTAGTTTAAGGCCATAGAGTGCTTTAGGATATTTAAAAATAAAATTTCGTTTTTCAGAATTTTCAAAACTATGACGAAATTAAAAAAACATCCTCTATTAAAATGCTATTTAAAAAATAATATTTAACATCTATCAAATATAATTTAATTTTCACATGATTTTCATAAGCTAAAATGATTATAATATATTACAGTATATCTATAGGGGAAATGGTTTCATCATAATTTATACAATCTTCATAATTATATACTTTTGCTACTAATGTTTCTTTTTTTCTAGTTATAGTCTCGTGATCATATTGTTTCTTTCTAATGACCCAATTAGTCCCTATAACTGGATAATTTTATGGTCTTTCAACTAATTTTCAGACTTCATTCCTGTTAAATTGGATTATATCATTTTACATTGCTAACATCCCACTCTCATATTCTAAGGATTCATAAAGAGTTGGGTTTTGGTTGATATAGAAAGGTAGATAAATCAAGAATATTTCTAGAACTTCTTCTAGTTCTTATTCTTGTGTCTAGGTCTCCTATAACAGATTCTAAAGGATGATTTTTTTTGGGTTCTAGAATTTCTAGGTAAAAACTCTTCTATGTTTATATGTATCAGGTTTTTCTAAACTAGAATTATTTATTTTATATTATTTTCAAAATCATTTTTTATGTTTTCAAGTATCATGATGTCAGAAGAGTCAATAATTTCATCAGTTTGATCTTTTAATTTAATAAAAGGGTTAGTTTCATCAAACATTGCATGAACTTATTCGTGACCAATCCCTGAATTTCTATTAAACACTCTATATGCTTTAGATGTAGAAGAATATCCTAAAAATATTCCTTCATCACATTTTAGATTGAACGTATAAATATTATAAATGGTGTTTAGGATATACACCTTTCATCTAAAAACATAAATGTACATTACATAAGGTTTTCTATTATTCCAATTTTCATAAGTTGTCTATTTGAAGATAGGCCAAATTAAAACTCAATTCATTATATAGCAGGTTGTCCTTAAAACATCTCACCCAAGTAGGTAGGAAGACTGCATTCATTTAGCATAGTCATACCCATCTCTGGAATAGTTATATTTCTTCATTCAAAAAATCCATTTTGTTGTGGTGTTCTTATTGTAGAAAAGGTGTGTTTAATACCCAAATTTAAAAAAAATAAATTTAATTTCTAATTATAATGTTCTACACAATCATCAATTCTAAATGAAATTATCTTTAAACCTCTTTCATTTTTAACAATTCAAAAAATTTGTTAAAAAATAGTAAAATCTTCACATTTCAGTTTTAGAAAATAGACCCATGTAAATATTGAATAATCATCAACTAAAACATATAAATATAATTTTTAGGAAAACATTGTACTTTTGATGGTCCAAAAAGAACTATGTGGATATGTTCCAAAGGTTTTGATGTAGTTATTTTGTTAAATGATTTGAAGGATGATTTGTGTTGTTTTCCAACATGGAATGCATTGAAAAATATTCCATTATCAAACTTAAGACTAGGTAAATCAAAAATTAACTATTTCATTGATAAATATGTAAATAATAAATATTACAATGACTATGTATCCTATTCGAGATCCCTGACTCATTATTTTTTGGATTTAAACAATTCACATTCTATTTACATAAGGAATTCAAATCCAATATATAAACATTTTAAGATATAGGTGCTATAAACAAAATCAGTTTATATTTAAATAAATAGCTATAATTTCAAGATAAATTATCATAATATCCATCATCGTTGAGTTGAGAGACACTTATCAGGTTTTTCTTTAACACCTGTAAATATTGTTCATTGCGTATTGAGACTGTTTTTTGGATCTCCAACCATTCCAATTCCAATTATCATTCCAATGGTATTATAACCGATGGTTATTAGACCTCTATTTATTTGAGTCAGTGTAAATTTTTATGAGTTTCCACTCATCTTCCAGGTGCATCCGTTGTCCATATACGATATATATTATCTTTTTCTATGACTTGTTTCCTATAAATGCAATTTACGAAATGTTTGTTTTAGTACCCATATTCTCTAAGGTCTAGCAATGTTAACTAGATGTTATTTGAGAATCCAAATATGCTTTGTTTTCCATAACTCGTATCATTTAAATTAGATAAACTATTGTAAATAAAGAAAATTTTAATTCCACTTATTTGATGATTTTTCAAATAACATGTTTTTATATGTTATTCTTTTTCAAAAAATTTGTCAAGTAATAGTTTTTGAGTTGGGTAAAAAATAATTATTATGTAGTTTAGATTTTTCACCCTTACATAATATACCAAATATTATCTTTCAAATGTCATTTTTAACAAGAATTTCATTTAGAATATTTTCTCCTTTTTATAAAAAAGTGAGCATAACATTTATAAGTATCTACATCATCTAGTAATTATTTAATCTTAGTTTCATGATCAGTGAAATTTGTGGTAGAAGAGTTAAATATTTCAATTAACTCATAATTTCTTTAAGTAAATAATATCTTTTTCCTAATATAGCATCGTGAATAATCTTTAGTGATTTTTGCTTCTTTAATAGAGAGTCATATTTTAGTTCTAGCACTGTGCCGTAGGTGGTAAATTTATTATTTAAATAATCTGAATTAGAATCATAATTAGATGAATAATAGGTTTTTAACTTATATTATTTTACCATGATGCACTTAATTTATTCATATTTGATTATTCCTATTCTGAGTCAGATTTAGATGAGCTGTTGGAGTCTTCCCAAACACTCTAATTATCTTTAATTTCCCTTTTTTTATGTTTATAAACTTCTTTTTATGATATATCTTTTCATTATTTCTTTTTTAACCTTTTAGCTGTGGATAATCAGGTATTATATGAACTAATTTATTGCATACATAGAATCCTACTTCTCTTATGCCATTCACAACCCTCTTGAAGGGTTTTCTGAATCCTCTTTTCTTCTTATGAAACATGCCAAAATCTTGGGCTAATTGAGCTTGTTCAATTTCAGAATCAGATGTATATGAATTTTATTTTTCTCTAAATTCTTACATTATAATTTTTATTTGCTTATGAGATATTACCTTTAGAGAATTATTATCCTTTTTCATTAATATTTTATGATCTTTGTCTTTATCTGGAATTTCATCTTCACACATTATCAGTGTCCAAATTAATTATATCATTGTCAAGTTTTTTATATGTGATGATTTATGAATTGTAGTAGATATAACATTCCATTAAGTAGGAAGAACTATTAGTAATTTAAAATCTCAGTCTTCTTGTTTGGTAGGATCACCTAAGGCTGTAATATTGTTAATAATCTCTTCAATCCTTCAATTCATCTGAGAGATAATCTCTCCTCAAAACATTATTAATGTATCTAATTTTAGTTTTGATATTGCATACATCATTTGTCTTATATTGTCTATTACTTCATAGGTAACTGCAATGGTTTTCTACATTTCATAAGAAGTATTACATTGTGGGACGCAGTCGAATTCATCTTGTCCAAGACCACAAATAATAGTATTCATAGATTTTGAATTCGTTTCATACTCAGCCACTATAGAATTAGTCTGAGTTTCATGATTTTTAAGAATTATATTGGGAGTAATGATCATGGAGTTGACATTAAATCCAAGATTATTCAAATAGATAATCATATGTGATTTTTAGCTTCCATAATTTTACCCATTGAAATATGGATCATGAATCATTGATATTACATCTCACTAATCAGTCATTTCCATATTTTTATAAACCTTTAACTTTTTTACTTGTTATAGGTTTTTCCAAAAACTCTCCATTGATACCAATTGTTAGGTCATAATAAGAATATATAATCAAGAGGAGGTGAATTATGTATTTTCAAAATCCTTCACCATTTTTCCTTTTGATTTCATCTACATATTATATAGATAAGAAGTGTTTATATTTTGTATGAAAATATGAGTAGCAGATAAAAGATATTCATAGAACATGGTTATTTATAGTGGTTCTGGGCATTGTGATCCCATAGTCCACTCCACAATTTACTCTCTATACGAGTTTGATGAATTTCACCTCTCAAGTCCTCATATCAAAAGACCAATTCACCATTGAGTGGGTGAAGTTGACACCTTTACCAATAAGTCTTAAAAATAGATCCTTATAGTTCATAAAAATGGAATGAAAAACCACATCTAAGATTAAGAGGCTGATACTCCATCATAACTGAGTGTGAATAGTTTAAACTCTCAATAAAAATTTAATGATTATAATGGTTCTATTTCAACTTCACATTTGAAACAATAAGTGAAAGTAGATAGATATTCTTCTTCAGAAAAGTGTTTCTTCAAAAAATAGTATTTTACAAGTGGTCTGGTTCCAGTAAATCTATAAAATATAAACCAAATGAATTGCAGTATTAGACATACAAGAAATATGAGATTCGAAACATTTATATCTCCATTCTAGCCTCTTTTGTAGAAAAAAGGTCTGATCAATTTTTGTAGTAAATAAAGAAAAATATATTCACATGAATATAGATTCAGTAATAAAATATGTGCCACAATATATAGCCCAATATATATCTCAATATTTCTCATTATATCAATTATTAATTTAATCATACACACATATATATAGCTAATACACTAATAGAATAAATAAATTAGAGATCCAGCTTTTCATTTCCAGATCCAAGAAAATCTTTTGG
Organism: Viscum album; assembly: GCA_963277665.1. Lineage (NCBI taxonomy): Eukaryota > Viridiplantae > Streptophyta > Magnoliopsida > Santalales > Viscaceae > Viscum > Viscum album. The sequence goes on along the minus strand of OY728120.1, from coordinate 18,527,297 downwards.
TAAATCATAAGAATTCAAATTCCTGAGACAGGACAGAGTAGTCAAAACTCCCCCTTAAGAATAGTAGATAATTTCTATACTTAATACAATTATTTTGAATCAATCAAAATGAGCTTTGAAACAATCAAAAATAATCATTACATCAGCCTGATATTCCCCAATGACTCTTACATGAAGCTCTGATAAAATCGTAAATTCAAATATTCGGTGACGAAAAGTAAAACACAAGGGTCCATCATAAAATGAAAAAATACCAAACATTGGGTTCTACTATATAGCATTCATTCTCCAAATGTATTAATGAAAATGTACTGTTGATAAAAAATTAATGTTGATTATCGATAAGTTTTTTTCTCAGATATAGGACACCATACATACGTAGGGTTCTTTATCCATATGTTTTGTCTTTGTCAAATTTAAGGATTCATCAAAACAAAAGGTTCTTTATCCATACGTTTATCTGAAAAAAGTTTTGAATAACCATAAGTGATGATCATTAAACATATGGTTTAATACAAACTTAGGGTTTGTTCCTTACAATATGTTCATTAATGTACAGTATAAATAGAGTTTTCAGAACATGATTAAGAGCATTTCAAAAACTTTGACGAATATTCCACACAAATAATAATCTTGAATATAATTCCAAAAAAAATAATATAAATAATATTAATTTCCTAAAACACACATAAATTAATGTCATTATTAAAACAAACATTGGTATTTATGGGCATCAAACTCAATAGGATTTATAGAGTATTGTTGAGACAATACATTCCCAATAATGTTGGATTTTTACTATAATGTTTTAATTTTTTTGTGAAAGTTCATAATGATAAAGGTATCATATACCTAGGAAAAATGGAATCCAATAATTAAGAACTACCTTCATTTAGTAGTCAATTATTATTATCCAAGATATTTTTTATATGATATTATCTCTAAATGCATTTCATTTTCATTTTTTTATATCAAATGATTTTTAGTTATTTACTAGGAAATATTGATTATTCCTTATATTTTGATGATATTGAATTTATTAAAATGGAATGTGTGTTAAATTATTTACCTTTCAATACTGATTATGCTCATTGATTCATTATTTATTCCGTAGTAGTTAACCCTTACTGAGCATTTGAGATCGCCATTATTTTTTTTCCTTTTCCGATGATTCAATGAAATGTATTATGATTTATATGAAATGATATGAAAGAAGGAATAATGTTATTCCCAAAAGAAACATATTTTAATTTTTGTATTAATATATAATATAGGAATCTTCTATGTATCTTGGTTAAAAATAATACTAAACAATACTATCTTTGGGATGTGATTCCTTGTATCTTATTCTATTATAATAAAGGAGGCATCAAATCTGTTCATACTGGGGTTGGGATCGCTAAAGATTCTAGCAGGTCAAGTTTATTAGAAACCTTAGGAACCATATTTAGGAAAAAATATACTAGGAAACATAACCCTAATATTGAATTTGATTATAAGTATATAAGAACCCCCTAAGGTTTTATAAAGTAATATATTATGAGGTTTTTCCCTCACAATACATCATTTTCTAAATAATATTAATAAACATGGTTCTGGGATAGATGTACCTAGTGGTAAAAACTCTATAAATTGTTTGTCAATCTTGACTTGAGTGTCACCTGTTATATTACAATAAGCCTTACTGGGCACCTAGTTGGACACTCCCTTGGGATATACCTAGGATAATTCATATTCTCCGTACAAACAATTTTGAAATATATGAATATATAACGACATGAATGACCAATTAAAAACCTAAGGTGTCTAATATTGAGAATGATGTGTCTAAATAAATAATTATAGAGTTTTCCATCTATGGTTAATATTTTTTACACTATGTTATTTGGTTTAATTTAATACGCAGAAACTAATGTAATCATTTTAAAATGTAATATGAATAACAATGTTCTTTCTATGAGAAACCAAATGAGATGAATGTTTGAGGGAAAGATATTGTTATTAGGCCTAATCATTTTTACTAAAATTTTATTAAAAAAATACATAACCAAATCCAAGACTCACTAATGTATGGAAGGATAGAGTTCACTAACGGCTCAAATGATGGAGACCATAGAAGATAGAAGGCTTGATTTTGATCATGTAATAAATATGGAATAAAAAACCTTGTAAAGTGATTTATTGGAATAGGTAAATGCTTTATGTGTGTAAATAGATTAAGGAAAATAATTTTTGATTGGAAATTAAGTGTCTGATGGAAGGAAACAAATATCTCACTATGAACTCCATTATAGATTACTATGTTAAATGTGGGAATCCTAGGCATTATCCAAGTCAATTCCCTCTTATATAGGATAAAACCTAGACTGAGGAAGGACCTATATGAAAATAAAATGGATGGAGAATTTATGTATTGGGGTTTTATTGAAATCCATAGTAAAAATATTATTTAATGATTAATTTTTTATCAAGTATATACATAATAATTTTTGGAAAAAACATATAAATTATACTAATATAGTTTATAAAAGTTTTCTAATATATACTAGTTAATAACCCATCACATATGGTATGGTCATCGGGCATGAACACATTGTCGAAGGATGAAAACTTTTTAGCACCTCCCACTGGCCTATTGGATGTCCTAGTTAATATAGAATGGTTTTTAGCTAAATTATTTTAAAAAAATTAAATAAATAAATATTTATTAAGAACCAGTGGTGTTAATTTCGAGGTAAGGAGTATAATTAATTATATTAGATAACTTGTACTAACCATATGGGTTATTGGAAAATAGTTAGAGAAAAATGTAATGACATGTTTTATAGATCTTATGTTCAGTTAAAAGTAAATTTTAGTGCTTCAGAAATAAAAACGTAAATTTTGGATAATCACTTTATATAGTAAGGGATGAATGGGATATTTATTAAATCCCAAACGAAGGTAAAAAAATTTCTTCTAAACAATAAATGTATCAATGGAATGTATTTCTATACATTCTAATGAAAAAAATAATTCCCCAAATTTTGAAAAAATGATACTAAATTAAAATTTTATCCAATTAATATCATTTTTAATGGTAACAAGGAACATTTTCACACATATTTTATTTGTTGTTTATAGGGACTTACCTTTCCATTTATTATTCACTACTTGTGATCAATCTCCTCAATCACTATCTATAATTATTTGTGCTTTAACTCCATGCCCATATCTTCACATTCCTCCAAAGTTATCATACGTGGAAACATTGTTATGTGTCATTCATCATCACCATATTAATTCCATTTCACACTTATCATGATGCCATTTTATTAAATATTTTCAGAATTTGGGTTTTTAAAAATGTTATTTCTAAACTTCAAATCTTGGACTACAGAGATCAAGTTTCAATTGTGATGGTGAAATTTATATAAGGCATCTAGAATTTAAAACCCTAAAATTATAAAACAATAAAATTTTATTCAATAGTGTATTTTAAATAAACACTAATTTTATATTATGTTACACACAATAATTTTAATCGTCGATAGCATGTGTTACACATAAGAACATGTTTTTTCTAAACAACAATATATTATTAATATTATTATTTAGTATAATAGTAATTACATAGCCATTAGAATAGAGAGTATGAATATTATATACTTAACTAATAATATATATAATATTCACATGATTATTTATTGTTTATTTATTTAAATAAATTAAGAATCATTTTAAAGAAAAATAAATGTTTTCCAAAAAACAGCCTTTTTCTGAAAGATAGATTAGTTGCGCTTAAAACAATCGATTTAAATTAAATTATTACCACATTTTTAAAATTTATTTGAAAAAATAGTCATCATCATTGAAACCATTATCTAAAAACTTTCTTATAATTAATTTTGGTAATTTCTCTAAGAAGTTACGTTTTTTGAGGAGTAGTGAAAAATATGGAATTTTAATTGAAAACAACCTTCCCATTTATATAATTTGTAATGTTAAATTATAATTTGAATTGGTATTAAAGTATCCATATATTAGTATTAAATAAATTAATCCAATTTAGTTCATGGGAATCATTTTCATATTGAAATTTGATATAAAAATATTCTAAACTTTTGAACATTTTCACTTTAAAAAACCTCATTCCCATCAGGTCTTCGAGATTAATTTTAAATAAAAATTTTCCATTTATGTGATTTTAATTTGAAAATATGTATTCAATTTTTATAAAAATAATAATTTATAATTTATAATAAATAAAAACATAATTTTTTACAAAATTATTAGTGAATGGATTAAAAATTAACTACTGCATTTAAGCACTACTGGAAACATGGTCTATCCCAACAAATTTATGCCCAATGTTTAGAGAAATCATGGTTATTGATGTTGTTCCCAATGATAAAAAACTATTTTTATAAATTAATCTGTACCAATAGGTTTTTTAAAATAGTGGGTAATGCTCCTTGAAATTGTTGGATGTGCTCAAGCTCCCCCTCCCCTCCACATTTTCAAAGCCTTATTCCCCGCCCCTCTTAGGAGATTGCAATCCAAAATATTAACCTCCAGTGACTTTTTACCCCATTGTAAGGTGATATTCAACCATTTATTGGGATTTTTTGTTGTTTTTTTAGTATTTCCTTCCCTCTAGTTCTTTCTTCGCCTCTCACCCAACAGATGGTCTATTCTATTATCTAGTATTATGTCATTATTCACGTTTTTTCTGGTCTTATTCAACATCATATTAGTAAGGTCTGAATCCATATTATCTTCTACTGGGTGTTATTTTAATTTTTATCCTTTCATGTGATTCTATTAGATATTGATACTAATTTTTCAAGTGTATTCTAATATTTTTCATTACCTATATTTCTTGATTTGTTTCTTATAAATAGATTTTGGAATTTGGTGATGATACCATTGGATCCAGAACTATGTTTATCATTTGATTCCTACCATAATTAATTGAATCCTTCAATTACAATATGATCCTAATGAATTTTAGTATGTCTTATTATTACTTGAGGTTTATTATGTATTCTATGTTCTAATACATATCAATATTGAATTAAATTAACAAAAAACACTTTAGTATATTTATTATATAAAAATATGTTTGCCATGTGATAATTAAAACATTTCATTTCAAAGGATGAGAATTTTTCTTTTTAGAGGATGATCCAACTATATCCATTATTTTTATGAAAATAATTATTGATATATAGATCAATTAAAATGAGAATTATAATAAAAATATAGTGTTTTTTATCATAAATAATGATAAATATATAGGATATAGATAAATTAGTGTCCCAAGGATAACCTAAAAACATCTCAAATTTTTATGATCTTGTAATTATATAATAAAGTTTTCTATATAAAAAATATCATTGGGAATTTATTGAATATTTTATGTCTCATTTTAAACTTGGAAGATAAACAATATTGATGTACATTTAACATTTATTGAATAATTAATTGGATGTAATATGTGAAAGATGGCAGTTAGATTTATATAACTTATTAATCAACATCTAGGTCCCTTGTGTTAATTAAAATATGGTAAAGGGTGTGTCATTTCACTATAGATTTGTTTTTAAATAACTGGTCATCAATTATATGTCTATGATATATATAATTTTACATTTCCATAATTTTTTTATGTCTCCTATAAACATTTTATGTAATTACTTTAATCATTACTTCATGAATTTTATTTATGCTAAAATCATGTCTTTATTTATTTATGTTATGTGATTTTTTCCATACTAAGAATCCATGCCCACCGCTTTCTTATATTTTATAATTTCTCAGGTAAATTGTCTTAGATACTATGTAACATTGAATATGAGGATATCATGATGATGTAATATTATTTAATTTGTTTTCTATATGTATAGTGGACTCTATAATTATTGTAATGTTTTGGTGTAGATTATATCCTTTGAAAAATACTTATTAATGGACATAATGTATACCTTCAGGGTATACATTTCCATGGGTTTGAATAATATATGTAATTTTTTACATTAAATTAAATCCTTTCATGAATTAATGTTAGCCTCAGTTATGATTTCAAATGAGAAGACTTCTATGGATATTAAATAATAAATTTTTATGTTACTATTTCACAGTTATTTTTTATTCCAATACATGCACCTTGTTTGGATTTCTATGAGTATGCCTTTGTTTTTTCTAATGTTATGGCTTGTTCTTTGATTGTATAGATAGTTGTATTATATAATGGTATCTTGCAAGATTTATTGTATTTAACTAGGTTTCCTATTAGTATTCTTTAATTTCTTCTATATTATACTTACAATTTGTATTTGAATTTGGATATCATCATAATTATGGTCTATATTATTGATTGAAACAGAACTATTTTCCCTTGTAATATAATCGATATAAGTTATAAGAATCATACAAATCATATTTCAACCTAGTTTCAAATGAATATTTATCTTTTATGATTTTTCATTTAAAAATGCTTCATATAGATGTTGTTTATAGTGTCCATGTTATAATTTTGTTGGAATACCATGGTTTAGAGAGTAAAACGTTAGCTAAAATATAATGAAATGAGGATCTCAAAAAAGGATTTTATGTTTGGTATCACAATGGAGATATAAGAAAATATTCTATTATTTTTAAATGAAATGAAAGAAGTCGTGTGGGTAATTTGATACATTATCATTTTCCATTTGTACATCATCACAATAGAGATAGTATTCAAGTTAAATAATCTAATGATATCAATACACATGAGAAAAATACTGATTATGATGATGTTGAATGAGTGAAAATTTTAATGGATGATTCCAAATCTCTTGTATGTCATAAATGTACTAAAATGAAAAAGTTTTAATTTTTAATGCAGTTATATCACAAAAAAACCATGTATGGAATTTTTAATACCTCAATTGATAATATTCATACTTTTTTTATGAAATTTCTTATGGATGGTAATGATATTTCATCAAATCATTACAAAGAATGGAGGTTAATTTAGATTCATGGATGTTCTAGTAATAAATATCATGATTTTCTAGAAGATTGTAGTTTATTTTGGGAGGAAAAACATGAACATATCAATTATAAATGATTTGGTAAATCTAGATGGAAGGAAAATGCAGATAGAACATCATCTCATATGCCATAGAAGTCATGTACCACATTCCATTGATTACAATGCTTCAAAATCTATTCATGTCGTCAGAAATATTATCTAATAGGCAATGACACGATTCTAAGATAATTACATGTAATTATGTGTTAGTTAATCCTGTAGATGGATTCTCATGGAATATATTTGATGAAAAACATACTAACTTTTTAGCTGATGTGTGTAATGTTAGGTTGGTTCTATCCTATGATATTTTTTTCTATTTGGTCATATTATTACATCTCATAGAACATGGAACGTATTTAATAATGTTTATAATCTTCCCCCATAGATGTGTATGAAAAAACCTTCACTTTCTTGAGCATACAAATATCAAAAACATATAATCCTAGAAATGATATAAACATCTTCTTTCATACTTTAATAATAGATTTGAAGCAACTCTGGGATATGGGTGTGTGCACATTCATGGATTCTTCAAAAAACATTCAGATGTGTGATGCCCTTCTATGGAAAATAAATGATTTAATTTCTTATGAAATGATTTTTGGTTGGATCATGAAGTGAAATCTCTCATGTACTATTTCTATGAATAATAAATGATCAAGAAAGACTAAATATCATCGTAGTTTTAGTTTCACGGGGAATCGACGATTCTTTCCAATGGATCATCAATATGTGATGAATCGTTAGAGGTTTGATAATAATGTTGACACTGAAAAACAACCTCAACATATTCCAATAACTGATGTAATTAATAAATTGAAATATTTTAGTTTTTTTATAGGTAAAGGTAATATTAAATCTAATAATAGAAAGAATTTTGACACTAAATCCACTTAAAATTGGAAAATAAGTGGTATCTTTTTTGAGATTCCATAATATTCTACTAATTTGTTACATCATTGTTTAGACGTAATACACATTGGAAAAAAATATATGTCAAATTTTTCTTTCAATTAATCTAAATATCAAGGGGAAGACCAAAGATGACTTCTGATCTCACTAGGACTTGTTGGACTGGCGTATTCAACCAGAATTTCATCCTGTTTGAATTGGTAAAAATAAATGGAATGTTCCTTGTTCTTCTTATGTGATGAAACCATTAGAGAAAAATAAATTTATGGAATTATTGGGGAACATCAAGGTTTCTAATGTATATTCTAAAAAAATATCTAAATGATTCCACAAAATGGATTTGAAACTAAAATCCCTAAAAAATATTTATTATCACATCCTTCTACATGAATTGATTCTAATAGAAATCATGATAATTTTATCCAATTATATAAGGTTGAAAATTATTTTATTGTTTATTTTTTCAGATACCTTTGTACTAAAATGTTATCAAAGTATTTCTTTATAAAAAATGAAGCAATAAGTTTCATTAATTTTGGGAGTTGGGAAAAAATTCCTCCATCGTTTTTCACCTACATGATGAATTTAACAATTAATCTTCCAAATAAAATACTTCTTGGTGGAACCATTTCTTTTTTGTGGATGTATCCTACTAAAAGAAATATGTGACCAATGAAATATTATCCCTAAAAAATGAATCAACCTAAATGTTCCATTATGAGAGGTTATATGGAATAAGAATGTATGGATTTTTATCAATGTATTTTTCTGATGTGAGCATAAAACATAACTGACCAATGAGAAATAAATATGAGAAGTATGGGGAAATTGAGCCCTCATTTCCATATATTCCCCAAATAGGATGACCTCTTGGGTTACATACATTGGCTATATTGAGCTTTTAAGAGTGGGATATGGCCCATAGCACAGTCTTTTTTTACTAAGGTTTTTTCAATGACTATATCAAGTAAGTAATTTGAATATTTATATGTTATATCATAATATGGCATTTCAAATTTACCTTAAATTGTTATTAACATTTTATATAGGGAACATAAAAATTTATCAGTAGATTTCATTGATCTTTTAATTTGAGATGTAGAGAGGCTTTCCATAGGAAATCATTTCCTACTAGGTTAAAATCAATGGTACGACCAGTGCATTAATTAACTTATAATATTTATATTAATTTAGTTTTATTATTCATATATATTTTAGGTATTGAGTTTATCTATTTAATTTGTTTCTAATTAATTAAGATCATTATATTTTAGTCTAAATTTAATGGTTTTTGAATGAAAATATTTAATAATCAATTAGTATAAATGTTTTACAACTCATTGAGAAGTGAAAATGAGAAAACAACCTGATGATTTTACATTTACTACTACAACTAAATATTATGCTAGTGCATCATATAATCATCCTTGATATGAAAATGTGTCTGATTATGGAAATGATGATAAAATATTTTTATTGGACTATCAATCTCAAGGTTGAGTCACTATGATGAAATTTAAATAGTTTAATTCAAAGATGTTACCTGGTACATTTATTAATTAATCTGGAGTCAAGGTTATTGAAATGAGTCGTTTCCTAACAACCATTGAACCATACATTTCAACATGAGTGGAAAAAAACGTTTTTTGTGATAGATCATCTAAGGCCTCATTACTATTTCATTAATGAAAGAATCCTAATATATATTTTTCATGATGTTGGGGATGACATTGATACCCCAGGCACCCCCATTGGTGTGGACCAAAGATTTCTATTCGATGAATCTAATTGTCTCATTATGAGAGATTATGTTGAACCTGAAGTAGTTATGGGTAAAATATTCAAGAAACTATATATGTTCATATTTCATTCAGTTTACCCTGACATGGATTTTTCAGGTTGGTATTAAAATAATTACTTTAATTTAGTTTTAATTTTGGAATTATATGTTTGTTTTAGTATTCAATGATTTTTTTTGTATTTAGTTAGATTTATTTCAATTCAAAAAATTGGGTTTTAAAAGGGGTTTAAATAATTGAATAAAAATGTTTTAAATTATTCTTAGAAAAATATGATATAAAGTTTTTTATTAATTATATGACCTTTAAGTTGTATAGAGGATTTTTCAAAACTTTTTCTAAAAAATGTACATTTAATTCTTATGTGGATTATTAAAAATACTGTTGTTGTTTGAAGGAAGGGATTATTTTATGTTGACCAACAGATGTGCAAGAATGGGTTTCCTCCTATGCTTCCTTAATCGAGTTTGATAATTCTAATATTTTTCTTCTTCAATACATATAATTTCATAGTCACATTATTTATAAAAAAATTAGGGAAATTCATTTACACTTGAGTTGACTCCATTTCATCCTATTTACATGGGTTAGAGAGGGGATGCTCCTAAACCAAGATTGATAAACCTTCATACCCATTGTCACCATAACTGACCACATTACACCCCATCTAATACCACATTCTATCCTCTTCTTGATCCTTTATGGATGTTCCCAAAAATTCCTTTATCATCATCTAATTTATCTTCTTCTTACCATACCATGTCTACACGACCTCCAAGAATATTCCCACCTTTACCATATCCAAATCCATTGATGTAATCCTAACCATACTACCTATATTCTTCTATGTCTAAACCTCCTCTATTTTATACACTCCATCAAGGATCTCATGATAATGATCCTTTAGCTTCAACTCCAGTGCATGCAGATCTCCTAAAGCATGCATTGGAATAGACACATCCTTCAGAAGCTGTTGATTTAGGACATCTCATGGATCCATCTTAGCCTAATGAGAATCCCGAAACAAGATTTTTTATTATATGTTTTCCAAAATATATAATAACATTTTTTTAATATTTTACTATGATATAATTCTTCGTTTTCCCCCTTTTATCATATTCAGGGGGATCATCTATTAAGGGACATGAGCACTCCCATATGTGGGAAGCCTGGAATCGCCAGACACAAATAATGGTAGATTATATTGAAGAATATTAGATGATAGGTACAAATTATAGGCAGTTTAGAAGTTTCATTGAAATCGTATCCAAATACAATGATTTCTTTATGGTGGTACCTGTATCAAGGACACATATTGGGATTGACATAAAAGAAAAATTATGGGTGAATATATAGGTTAGAAATTGTTTAAAATCTATATCTAAATTATTGTTGTATTTATATGAAAAAAAAAGTTCTATGTAGAATCATTTTAACTATACCAATTGTGAAGTTTTTATTCTTTCAATGATGATGGATCTTGGGGATTAATGGTGATCTTATTAGCATGAGTTATATATTGTTTAGAGGAGAAGATTCATTTCAGATTTCGAAGGTATACTAATATTCCCCAACTATCCAACAACACAATATCAACAAATTATTTCATATAGGAAGAGTGGTGATTTTAAGTAATTTTTATTCTTTAATGGTTTTCATAGAAAATTTAATTCTTATTACTTGTATTGGGTTTTTTAGGATGAATCGAAAGAATAAAAAAGAACAACGATTCAGTGATGAATTTACAAACTTTGTGGTGCATTATAATGGTAGATCATGGGAAGTACGAAATATATTAATATGAATAAAAATAGTATCTATATTTATATTGTTATTTAGAATGATTTTCATTATGAAACTTGTGTTTTATTGTCATTAATCTCTTTAATATAATGCTAAAAATACCATTTTCAAATGGCCTAATATCCAAATGTCCAAATTTTATAACTTCTAACTGAAAATGGCACAATGGACTAACGGACATTTGGATAAACATCCTAATGGACTAATGGTCAATTTACATAATGCCTTAATGTCATAACATCCAATTTGAATAATTGACTAATCGAGAAATTACCTAATAGACTAGTGGCCAAATGGACAATTATCCTAATAGCCTAACAACCAATTGGCCTAATGGACAATTTGTAAAATATCCTAGTGGCATAATGGCCTAATAGAATAATGGAAAAATGTCCTAACACCCTAATGGACTATTGGAAAATTGTCCCAATAGACTAATGGAAAATTTTCCTAATAAACTAATGGCCTAACAACTAATTGACCTAATTTCCTAATGGAAAACCATCCAATTGACCAGTTGGCCAAAATAGCCAAATTCCTAATTGGCCAATTAGTATAATAAAGTAATGGAAAATTTTTTTAATGTCCAATTGACCATTTTTACTAATGACCAAATTCCCAATATGACTAATGGCCAAATTCCTAATTGGCTTAATGGCCTAATGGCCTAAAGACCAATTAGCCTAATGACCTAATGTCAATCGGTGAATTGGTCGATTGGATTAATGGTCTATTGTCCAATTGGTCTATTAGAATAATGGCCAATTGACCTACTGGCCTAATGAGCTAACAGCCTAATGTCAAATTCACCTAATGGACTAATGGAATAATGGACTAATGCCCAATTGGCCTAATGGAATAATGAAAATTATCCAATTGTCCTAAATGGATTAATTTTCAATTGGTTAATTGGAAAAATTTCCTAATTCCTAATTGTCCTAATGGAATAATGGTCAATTGAACTAACGGACTAATGGAAACTTGGCCTAAATTTAAAATTGTCCAATTGGTCTAATTACTAATGGCCAATTACCCTAATGTACTAATGTCCTAACAACCAATTGGACTAATGGCCTATTTGACTAATGGATGATTGTCGTAATGCCTTAATAGCCAATTTGCATAATATCCTAATAGAAAATTGGCCTAATTGACTAATTTATTAATGTCCTGATGACCAGTTGTCCTAATTCCCAAATTACCTAATGGACTAGTGGCCAATTCCCCAATGGAATAATGGCTAATTCTCCTTATATCCTAAAGGAAACTTTTCTAGTTGGCCTAATGTGCTAATAGACTAACATAAAATTGGTTTAATTTTCCTAATTACCTAATGTAAAATTATCCCAATGTCCTAATACCCAATTGGCCTAATGGACTAAAGGCCCATTATCCTAATGTCATTTTAGACAATTGGTAAATTTTCCTAATTTCTAATTGACCTAATTTTCGTATGACCTAATTGACAATTGGCCTAATGGTCTAATGGAAAATTTTCCAATTGGCCTAAAGGTCTAATTACTTAATGGGAAATTGTCCTAATAGCCTAATGACATAATTTCCAATTTTACTAATGGATTAATGGACAAATGGATAGTCGATCTACTATGAAATTGGTTAATTCGAATATTGGCCTAATGGCCAATTCGATAATTGGCTTAATGGTAAATTGGCCTAATTTCCTAATGGATTAAGGACATAATAAAAAATTGGCCTAATGGCCTAATGGACTAATGTCATAACAACCAATTAGAATAAGGTCCTGGTGGAAAATTAGCCTAAATGTCCCAATGACTAATTAGTGTAATGGCCAATTGACCAATTGGCAAATTGGACTAATGTCTAATTGGATAAATTTCCTAATTTCCCAATGTCCTAAGGTCCAATTGGAATGCGGACCTAATGACCATTGGTCTAATAGCCTAATGGAAAATTAAACTACTTAATTAATGGATATTTTTTCAATTGGCCTAATGGCTAATTGGAAAATTTCCTTAAATGGACTAAATGGAATAAATGGCCTAAATAGGCGAATTTACCAAAGTAGCCTAAATAGCGTAATTAAAAAAATTGGAATAATTAAACTATATTGACTAAATGGACAAATTGGACTAAATGGCCTATTTGGAAAAATGTCATAAATGGCCTAGATGAACTAAATCGCTTGATTAGCTTAACTGGCCTAAATGGCCTAAATGGCTACATGACCTAAATGGATTAATTTTCATAAATGGTATAATTAGAATAATTGGTCTAATTATCCTAATAGGCCTAAAGGATATATATGGATACAATGGACTAAATTACCTAATTGTCTTAATTGAAAGAAATTACCTAAATAGACTTAATGAGAAAATTTGCATAAATCGCCTAATTGGCATAATTGGCATAAATGGAATAATTGGTATATATAGACCAAATGGACTAATTAGAATAAATGTAATAATTGGACTAAATGACCTAATTATACTAAATTATATAAACCGTCTAAATGGCATCATTTTCCTTAGGATTAAATGGCTTAAATGACTTAAAGGTCATAAATGGGCTAAATGGCCTAAATGGCCTAAATGGACAAATTTTCATAATTAGACAAATTTACCTAATTGAATTAAATTGAATAAATGGCCTAATTTCCCGAAATGGGCTAATTGGACAAATGGACAAATGGACAAATAACCAAATGGGAAAATATCCAATTGAACAATTGGCCAATTTACCAAACAACTTAACCTAAAAATTAACCTAATGACCAAATGATAAAAATTATCAACTGACATAATAATCAAATAACAAAACACAAAATATAATTGGACTAAAATAGACAAGAATAATTAATATATATCATACCAAAATTTATCCTGATAATTAGTATATATTGTATATGTTATGAAACTAGTATTAAATTTCAAATTAAATGTATATTGTGATGCTTCATCATTTTATGGATTTCTTCATTATATAAAATCTTAATTCATTTTAGGATTATCACATTATTATTATTTAATAATGTAATATTATAATAATTAACGTAATTTATAAATAGTGATATTTGTCATTGTAGGTTGTGTTCCTTGATAAATGTTTTTTCTTGAGTAAGAAGAAAAAGGATGGAAGTGCAGTAAATGCACAAACATAACAAAATATTGTAATTTTTCGATATTTAAAATAGATATAAATAATTCATAATTTAATATATTGTTTATATTTTCAACAGTCTGTACATGAGGCCCTTGATGATAAAGAACATGATAACATTGGCCCAAATGATAATTTTAGTCAGCTATTAGGTGACAAGTACTATGGGGGATTCTGATATCGACGTGAGAAAAACACTATCCACATTAGATATTGGTCCTCATCGAGCTTCTCTCAAACCTATCAGACCACAAAGAAGAAATGGACTCATGCCAAAGCTAATAAGGCCAAAAAATTGTTTTATTAGAGAATTAAAGGAGTAAATTGATCACTGGAC
The DNA here is from genome assembly GCA_963277665.1 of Viscum album. NCBI lineage: Eukaryota > Viridiplantae > Streptophyta > Magnoliopsida > Santalales > Viscaceae > Viscum > Viscum album. The sequence continues at coordinate 18,512,248 of OY728120.1, read as the reverse complement.
ACATCCAAAAATCTATGCGAGTTATAAGAAAATCAATTACATCAAATAAATCTAATACTGTTGATTCAAATATGTCATTAATGGACTCTTTAAATGATTAATTTATTAATATAAATGAGGTTCTTAGTGGTGGTTGAGGTGATAGTGGTAGTGGTGGTGGTGGTGGTGATAATGATGATGATGAATCTGATAATGATTATGAGGCTTTAGATGATGATGGTGGTCATGAGGATGTTGGTGATAGTGATGAGGATGAGGATGTTTGTGATACAGGAGATATTGATCCACTCTAATTTTAATTATTAGTAAATAGACATTTGGATGTCATTTAAAGACTTAAATTTATTTGTGGTATAGATGTATAAGTATGTTATATATTCTAAATGGTTTGAAATTTATTTCAACTAGTTGGATGAATTATAATTATACAATATATTTATTTCATTAAATGTATACTATTTTTTTATTTTCTTTAAATGTTCATGATGGGATGGAAGGGAAACTATAGCTTCCAAATGGTGAAAGATTTCTATAACAAAATTTCAAAAAAATGTTGGTATATATTTTTTGGTGATAAAATATATACCCATTTTTTGTAGAATTTTTTGTATATATGTATACCAATGGTTTTGGTTAAACTATGGGTATCTTAAAATTTCTCATGATACACCTGTAGATTCTATAGAAACTATGGATATATCTCTATACCGACACCTCCCAAATCAATGGTTCCTAGAATTGTGGTTATAGGATATACCCATGGTTTTTTGGGCTATACCCGTGGTTCTAAACTATGGGAATATGGTTTTTCTGAGACAGTAGAGGTAAAATTGGGTATATCAGGGGGTTAATCTAAAAATATCATGGCGAAAATGGGCTATACACTTGCCTAAAAACTATTTTCTCTCTATATTTAAACTATTAAACCTATAAGGTTTGGGAATTTTTCATTTTAGTCCCTTTTAACATGTTAAAAATGTATGATCCCACAATACATTTTAAAAATAACAACTATGTCCTCTCCCCCAAGTATATAAGGGAACCCCCTCTCCACTCCTTTTTACACCATAAAACCACTTTGTTTCATGAAATACCTGACAAAATCACTTCCCAAATTTACCCCTATCATATTATAATCTTTATTTTTTCCACAAATTCATCCTTTTAAGGATTTAGTGAAAACTAAAGGAAGAGACTTGAAGAAGAAGTAACATTCCCCGATGAGTGTCTTTATTTTATTTATTTCTCCACCAACATCAATTTTTATAAAACCTACGGATATAAAAACCATAGTATCATAAATATACTAGGATAATCTTATAATAATTTCATGACATATATCCCTCCCTTATTCCGTAAAATTTGTTATGAAATCATTATTCATGTGTATATCAGACTATCACCTTGCAAACCAATGACATTCGTTTTACCATTTCCCCCAATCATGGTTGGGTATGATGATGGATCTAAAGTATATATATATATATGATATTTAAAATGTGTTTATACATATTCATTTACTATATCATATATATCTTTTCCCTTCCATTTTTTAATAGGTAATACATTTCCACTCATGTGTACAACAGACTACAACTTTGCGAAGCGATGTGATTCGTCTTTCATTTACACATCACAAAGAATGTGATAAATATAATATTAATTATTATATGTGATATAAATGAAATAATTTTGACATTAATGAAATATTAATCATCTATTAAAGATAATATATATCTTTTTTCATTCCTTTTCAATCATGTATAGATGATAATATCGTTCGTGTATATATGAACTACCACCTTCACAAAGCAATGTAGCTCGATTTTATTCCCCACACCACATGGATGATATATAAATAAATATATAATGTGACATTAATTATATTATGATCATTATGGAAAGGTGAAATATAACTTTCACCATTTCAATAATGATTGGTTAAAAATTGGAAACGTTACTCATGAATATGTATCACCTACTGTCTCCATGAACGTAACATACTTATTGTTTAATAATCATAATTCATTGTTTTTTTAAAAGAAAAATTGATAAAAAAATATGAAAATTATGTAATGATTATTATTATGGAGATGATATAACTATATAATATTTGTAAAAATAGGATATTTTTTGATAAAACATGTATGAGAAAATAGTGCAGTTAACTCCCGAAACAAAGAGAATAATAAAATATTATTTATGAACAGGTAATATGATTTCATAAGATATCATATATTATAATATTAATATTAATATTCTTCATAAATAAGATAATAATACGTTTAGGACCCCTATATAGTAGTATATTTAATTTTTAAGCAAAATGAATCATAAGTTAAATTATTTCATCTCATTTTTATTTAATTTCGATATATTGTAATGTTATACAGCTTATATATTTTATTTGTTGTATATACTTTTCATTTAATATTTTATATAATTAATAATTAATTATTCATGATATTTTATGAATCAATTTTAATTATTTCATCTAAATGGATTTGAATTAAATTTTACAAAGTGGTAATTAATTTCTTAACTCAGTTTCTCTTCCTTGGTCTATATTACTTCCTTGTTGTCATTAATATTATAAGATTATGTGTGTAATGAATTATTTATTATATTATTCTATATTTACACATGTTTCATGTGAATTTATATTTGATATACATAATTTATTCACTTATTTATTCTTACTTGAATGTTGTGATTATTTTAATGGTATATTTCTCAATATCATTCATATCGGGATTATTTATTATTGAATATTAGTTGAAGGAAATTAATCGACCATTTTAAAATAAAAAAACATTCATTTTTTCCATTATATTTATTCATTATATTGTAAATTAATAGTATTATTTTTTCCACTCTTTGGTAATTAAAATATTTTAGAAAATGTTTTCACGAATATTTGACTTCATTTCTCTCTTTAGGTGGAAATATGTTTTCTTCCAAATCTATGTTTTCTAAAAATGTTTTAAAAAATATTTTTAACATTTTTAAATTTTTTTATCAATGTAATTAACAATTATTTTTTACTCTTAAAAAAATGCAAAGGAATATTTTATATTTTTTAAAGAAATGACCATTTGGATATTACAAAAAATGTGAAGGAAGTTTTCAAGTTATTTTATGAACAAGGAACATCCATATACTTTTTATAATGAAAAATTAATGTTCTTTTAAACAATTATAGAAATTAAAAAATTACCCATCTTCAGGATCATCATTTCATTGAATCTTCCTTTGTAATTTTATGAAGATAATTTTGAAGAATTTTTTCTAAATGAAATTTTAAAATAAATAGATTTTCAAATTGTTTTCCAAAATGAAAAGTATATTTTCCTATTGAATTTTTTAAAATATATTTTAATGATATGTATATTACTCAATGAAAAAATCCATTATTATATACATACTCTACTTGGGATATGTTTTATAGATTCCATCCTTATTTTCCTATGAATTGTTTATGATCGTTTTGAACTAGTGAAGTATTGACATTCACATCCATAATTTATTTTCGATGTAAATAAATTTCCATTGAAATATTAACATTCCAATGATAATTAGATATTAAATTTTAACTGGATATACATTTTATTTAGTTTGGATCTGTTTAATGATTAAAAAATATCTAATTTTTACATATGCTATTCTAAATTGAATTCCATTTATTTATCTGTGAAAATATTGAAAATATGTATCCTTTACTCAATATGGATAATTTATTATAAGAAAAATAATATGAAGTTAATTGATTATTTTATATATGAAGAATGATTTGGATAAGTATGAAATGTGTGGGAACTGGTTATAGTCATCCCCTCGATGCATCTGCAGTCTTATGGGATGAATCAGTTGGCTAGAATTAGTTAAGTGGGTTTTTACCAAGTATGTTTTGAACTGTCTTTTCAAATGCCATGATGGTAAAGGAATCATATAGTTGGGAATCATTTTTTCCCAAAATTAAGTGTTTCCTTCATTTATAATTCTATTATTATTATCCCCATTATTTTTTTCATGATCTATCTATACATGTATCTCTTTCTCAATTATTGACTAAATGGAATGATTTCCCATTATTTACCTTGCCATATTGATTATGCCTTATCTTGTCCTGATATAAAATTATTCTAATGGCATGCATGTTCAATTATTTACGATTTCATATTGATTATAATCATTGATTCATTATGTCTTCCACCATACAAAACCCTTACTGAGCATTTGAGATTACCCTTATGTTGTTTCATTTCCCTATGATTCCATGATGAATTTTATGATTAATATTCAAGGATATTATAGAATAAATTTATTGATTTTTGAAAATTAGTATATTTTTATTTTTGTTTATAAATTTAATATGGGAATCATGTATCCTTTAGGTTTACCAAGACTACTAATCAATTCGATAATTTGTGATACAATTCCTTGTATCTTTACATGATGGAAAGCAGGCACCAACACTGAGCATACTAGGGTTAGAGTTGCTAAAAAAATGAAATTTCCATTTGAAGAATAATTTAATGAAAAAGTACAATAATAATTAAATTTCATGAAAAATGTTCTAAATAAAGAAATAAATAATTAAAATTTGATTATTTATGAGGTCATATGAAAAAACAAGCATGCCATTCTCAAGGTAAGGGTTTAATTCCATGTTCTCATTATTTTCCTATAATGTTACATTATTGACCATATTATCTTATAAGTCTCACATAAAAACACTTATGTCAATGCCCTATTATTTTTTATTTAGTATAATGTTATTTTTTGTATCCTTGACTATCTTTTTGGTTTATAGTTCATACTTCTTGTTTCCATAAGGGCTTTCTCCAACTCTTTTTCTTTGTTGTTATTATCACTCTTTATCTCTCTCTATACAAAATCCTTCTCTTCCATGTCCATGTATTTTATCTATTAAATAGATTCTAAATATTATTAACTATTTATATAGTATTTATAATATTAATATTATCTTATTCCCATTCATATATACAATGTCAATATGCTATATTTCATATTTAGGATTAAAGGGTGCTTACCTTGGATATTATACAATTTATTTGACTGGGAAAATACAAATAATCAATATACCCATTATATTAATATAAATAATTATTTATTTTTTCCATACTGTTATAAGAGGTTCCTTTGTTATTATTTTTCTTGTATGGTTTATTCATTCACTTCATATGACGAATGTGTTAGGCTCATTATGTGATGGGTGGGGACTACAATTATGTATCCCCTTAATGCATCAATAAGTTTCGTGAGTTAATATAGCTTTGTTATTTGGTGTTTTCCTACCGTATTATGTGCGATGTCTTAGCATGAGTCCTTTATGTTATTGTTATGAACTCAAACAATATGTGTTCAATCACTATGAGATAATTTTTTTATTATCTATGTGATTAAAGTATTTCCATAATTATTTTTTTATTACATATTTTATACTCAATTTATTATTGATATATAATAATTTGATGATATATTTATACAAAATTATTTATATCAGGTTAAAATATGTTGTATATTTTTTCTTAATCTGAGTTTTATCTCACCCCTTTATATGAAGTAATAATTTTCCTAGGAAACCATGAACTATGGAATGAATGATATAAGGATTATAAATGGAAAAATAATAATGGATTATGTATTTTTATGATGTATATTATGTTCATATATATTTTATTTATCTGGTACGTAGCTAGTCTCTATAGATTACTAAAATTTAGAATTATATGTATTTACATCCCTTTATTTCATAACCACTATAATAAACAACCATTTTCTCAGAGTTATCAAATCTAGTATTATTATACAATGAAACTTGAGGAAAAAATTATAAAACAAACCATTTATCTGGATGAATAATAAATTTTAGATTTTTTCTATTATGAAGTTTTCATTTACGGTGATGACTAATTAGAGATTGGAAGACAATGAGGGGAATATAAAGAAACATATTGTATTGTATATATAAGTATACCCTTTTACTCATAAAAAATACTTCTTTATTTTACTAATGATTTTACTTCATGTGTATTTTAGGAAATTAACATTCATTAGAATATTATTTTAGAATTATATTCAATATTCTAATTAGCAATAAATATTCATTAAAGTGTTTGGAATGTGTTTTAGAGTATTCTGGAAACACTCTCCATACCCTACATTGATAAATGTAATGTAAGGAATAAACCCTATGTTAAAAATAGTACGTATAGATAATCCAACCAAAGTTATCAAATCATTATCTCCTAATAATATTATGTTATGATAGAAACGTATGTTTGTTAAGATAATGATGTTTGGTTTAAGAACCCTACGTTGGTAAGGAAGCCTAAGTTTGAGAGAAAAATGTATGGTTCGTCAACATTACTATTATGATCAAACATAAATTGTCAAACTTATGTTTGGAGAATAAACTCTACTTAGTTGAACCCTCCGTTTTTTATTTATTTAGTTTTTTAATGAACCCAACATTTGACTATCCAACATTAGAGATTTAAATTCACGGTTTTATCCACAAATTTTGTAATAGGCTTGACATGATTTCAAGACTATTCAATGCTTTTTTATGACTAATTCACATTTTTTTCAACTAATTCAAATAAATTTATGATTTATTCAATGACCCACAAACAATAGAGAAATTAAATCTTATTCTTAAGTGACGTTATGACTCCCCTAGACAATTTTTTAATTTGAATTTCCACGATCTATCAGGAAATTTTATTAGATCTATTTGACGAAAGGAAATATATTTAATTAAATGGATTGTTTTCAAATCATATATACTTGTGATATGAGTACTATAAGATACAAATTTTCATTTTATATAAGATTTCATTTTCATGAATATTTTTAATGATTCTCTACAACTAAAAATCAAATGTATTATTTGTCTAAGAGGCTACACTTTGGAGACATACATATTTTAACCTCATGCTACTGTAATATTTCTACTGTTTATAGTTGATATTCATATTGAAGATCATTTTCAACCACAATCACTTAGAAAATACATGTTCTTAAAGGAATTAATTACAAGAAAAGAATATCCATATACTATCCATTATTGGTACTATTTCAACTATAAAGATCATCCCTAACCATCAAAAAATCAAACACTTTTTATTTTTGGAGTTTCAACTACTCAAACTCAGTTGTGGTGATGTTCCTTCTTCTTATGGTAAGTCATGGATAACCAGTTCACTATTAAAAAACTAAAAAGTAATTATTTTTATCATTGTTGTAAAGGTGTAAACTTCAGGAACTTAGTTGTGAATTTGATGTATTGATATAAGAGGACCTTTCTGTGAAATTCGCAATGATCATATAAAGAGAATTGGTGGAGTGAACTAAGGGCAATTTGTTCCCTGCACCAATGTAAATTTGATGAGTTCTTTCTTTATTTCTATCATCTGTGCATACTTTTTAGAGATGTAAATGATGCAAACCTATATAATTCATAAAGGGAGTCAAAATAAATAATCAATTATGATTATTTAAAAGAAACATCGAAAACCCATATTGTGTTATATTTGTATTTTTCTCACCAAAAAATTGGTATCAGATGAGAGGTTTTTGGATAAAATCTATTACAATCTAAAAATTATATGTTCTATAAAATGTATATGGAAATGGATGATCCAAGAGAAGTAATTTATATGTTATGTGATCTATAATTAAATGTAAAATGTTATAGATAATGGATATTAAGAATGATTATCTATCTATACAATCATGAATTCATAATTTATCTGAAAATCCTTACATAATATGTGATTCCTAACAAAACAATTACTTGGATTGTTGAACCGAAGCTGAATATGAAATTAATTCAAAATAAATGAATGTTATTATCTATTGACATCAAATAGATAAATTTAATTATATATCAAAATATTATATTTCCTATGAGATGTGGAAAACCATTACAGTTACTAAGGAAGGTACAAATATCCTTAGTCAGATTAGGTATGCTACCACAAAGTTAGAGTTTGACACCTCTAGATTTCTTAATGGTGAAAAAATCACTCCAATGAATGGAACATTAATAGATATTATTAACAATATTATTTCCTTGGGAGATCCCATAAGTCAATATAATCAATCACTAAAATTAATCAGAGTACTAACTTCGAAATGGAGTGGAACATCTACAATTATACGCCAAACATCACCTATCAAGAATGTGAAAATAAATGAATTTATTGGAAAATTGATTATTTATGAACAAGAAATTAAAGATAAAGTTTCATATAATAATATTTTACTGAAAAAGAAAAATACTTCCCTCAAAGTAATATCTTAGAAACATATCTAAAAAATAAAACACGAAGTCAAAACATACAAGAATTCAGACTCCTCAAATTCTGAAATGGAACTAAATCAGCTAGCTAGAAAGATCATTAAATTCTATAATAAGAAGAGAGTCATAATAAAATCCTTAATAATGTATGAGTGGGAACCTAGAGAATTTTGATGGTATGAATGAAAAAAATTGGGTCACTTTTCACATCTTTTTTTTGTAATTGAAAGATAAAATAAAAAGGCCAAAAAAGAAATGCCAAAATAATGTTGATTATGAACATAAAGGAAAAAAGAGTCATGAAATCCATGTGGAGTGTATCTGATGACTTCCATAGATCTTAACAATATGATTTAGAAAAAGATCCACCAAATCTAAAATCCAATATGTGCTTTATGTCTGAAGTAGAAAATGACATACCAATCTGGATTCCCAGATCACTACATCCTGACACTACATGACCCTAGAAAAAATGAGAACCGGAAGAAATAATTTTTTAATTTATTTTGCATAAAGAAGGCTATAGGACCAAGAATTCTATATTGTGTATGGATATTGGATGTTCTGGACACATGAGTGGAGACATGTCAAATTTACAAGAATTAAATAAAATGGATGGATGTGTAGTCATGTTTTTTGACAATGCAAAAGGTAAAATTGTTTGAGTTGAAACTACTGGAGAGCCAAATACAATCTCAATCAAAAAATAACTGTATGTTCAAGGGATCAAACATAACCTGATAATAATTTATCAAATTTTTTATGATGCATTTTATGATGTTATTTCAAAAAACTCCATCTCTATTTTCAATGACTTACATGTTAAATTTAGAGGACCAACAACTAACAATGTCTATACATTGTATTTAATTTTCTTGTGTAAATAGAAATTGAATTGTTTAACTGCTAAGGAAAATGAGTCATGGATATGTAATATGATACTTGTTTATTGTAATATATGCACTTACAAAAACTATCTATGAAATGGTTAGTTTTTTATTTTATGTTTCTTAAATTTGATAGTGATATATTATGTGATGCATACCAAAATTGAAAATAGCACAAATCTTCTTTCGAATATACTAACAAGATTTCTATATCTAAACCATTAGAACTTATCAATATGGATTTTTTGGACCATCCAGAGTAGATAGTTTGGTAGGTATATTTTATGTCTATCGTTTGGTTGATGATTATTCTTGATTTACTTGGGTGATTTCTCTGAAATTAAAAAATAATATATTCACTATTTTTTAATGTTTTTGTAAAAATGTTCAAAATGTAAAAGTTTTTAAAAAATATCATTACGAAGTGATCATGGTAGAGAAAATATTTTCAATAAGTTAATTCTTTTTTCTCAAAACATGGTATTAAACACACCTTCTCTTTACTAAGAACACCGTAACAAAACAGAATTATTGAAAGTATAAATAGTACTATTCAAGAAATGGTAAGGACAATGCTAAACGAATACAGTCTTACTACCTATTTTTGGTAGAATATTTAAGCACAACCTACTATATCATGAATAGAGTATTAATAAGACCTATTTTTAAAAGGAAACCCTATGAACATTAGAATAAAAGATGAAAATTATTAAAGTACTAAAATGTTTTTGGATGCAAGGTGTATATCATGAATATTATGGGCAACCTTGGTAAGTACAATCCAAAATCTGATGAAGGGATATTTTTAGGATATTCTGTTATCTATAAATCCTATAGTGTGGTTGAAAAAAAATTCAAGTATTTTTGACAATTAGTTCAGGTGAAGGTTGGTGAAACATACCCTTTTATTAAAAAGAAAGATCAAACTAGGGAAATTACTAACTTGTTTGACAACATGAGACTTGTATCCTCTAAAGATGATTTGGAAAATGATATAAATAAAATTAAGTCTAGTTCAAAAGAACATGATATTGATGAACCTGAATGTTTTTTCCCTTGGCAGTATAGAACCCTAAAGAACCATCATTCTGAAAAAAATGGATATGTAGACCTAAAAATTTGAAAAAGAAGAAATGTAGGAAACATGTCTTAATTTTATGATTTTATATCTCAGAACGAACCTAAATCTATTGAGGAATCCTTAGAAAATAAGATTTAGATGTTTTCAATACAAGAAGAGCTAAACCAGTTTATATGAAATGGTGTTTGGGGATTAGTAGAAACATTATCCAATTATGCAGTTGTAGGAACCAAATTAGTCTTTAGAAATAAACAGGATGATCAAAAGATCAAAACTAGAATCAAAGCCATATTATTAGAAAAATGATATAATTAAGAAGAACACAAATATTATGATGAAAAAAATTTCCCATGTACCTAGATTAGAAGCTATTATAATCCTTTTAACTTCTACATCATATATAAACATTAAATTATAACAGATGGATGTTAAATCGACCTTTTTAACTGGATATTTAATCGCGTAAGTTTATGATGAACAAACACTAATATATAAATATCCTCAAAAACAAAATTTAGTTTATAAAAAAAATAAATATCATTGGGGCCTTAAACAAGAACCTAGATCTTGGTATTAAATTTTAATTTCCATTATTTGGAAAAATGGATTTACTATTGGGTTAGAAGATCCAACTTTTTTTAAGAAGACCATTTGTTCTAAAATTTTATTGGTAAAATTTTTTGATGATGATGTTATTATTGGTTCAAAAATAGAAATATTTATAATTATTTTGAAAATATAATGTGAAAAAAAATTGAAATGAGTATGATGGGAGAATTAAATTTCATTTTGGGATTTCAAATTTACCAAAAATATTATCGAAATGTTTTAAATAAATGTAAATATATTATTTATTTGTTGAATAAGTTTTGACATGAGAACAAAAAGATATACACAATTCCAATTTTTTCAAATATAAAACATGACATGGATGAGGATAGAAAACCAATTGACAAAAAAAATTATAGAGGTATGATTATATGTCTGTTATATCATGTAGCTCTAAGACAAGACATTATGTTTACTAAATGTTTATATCCTAGATTTCAATAAAATAAAAATAATATCATCTTTAATTTGTTAAAAGAAAGATTTATTTTTGAAAGGAATCTGTTTTTGGTCTCTTATTTATCCAAAACAATATGATTTTAATTTAATTTTATATTTAAATGATGATTTTGGAGGATATATATTATCATGTTCCCTATCAACAGCCATGGCATAATATGTTTCTGCTGGCAGTTTCTATGTACAGGTATTGTGGATAAAAAACACAATATTGGACCTTGAGATAAATTTTATTAATATACATATGTTATGCAAGTGTGGTAGATATTTCAAAAAAATCATATAAGTCATTCTAGGAGTAATAATATTGATATGAGGCATCATTTTCTAAGAGACCATATTTTTAAAAAGGTTATATCTTTCAAATTTGTTAATCCTGAATATAAATTAGCTTATATTTACACTAAATAACTTCCCACTATAAGTATTTAATTTATTAAGGATACATAGTTTTTTTAAATTTTAAATAAATATTTTAAATAAATGTATTTATAATTTTTATTTGTTTCAATTAATTTCAGTCAAATTTCTTTATTATTTTTATTTGTATAGTTTAATTATATTGTCAAATTAGTATTTCAATTAATTCCATTAATATTGTTTTCTCTTTTTTAGATTGAGGTCATGTATTTTAAAAATGTAAATATTAATGATTACCCAACGTAATTAGAACGAGAAACCAGCCCATCTCAATATCCAATAGAAAAACCTTCATCTTTCCTCACCTTTTCATTTTTGAACTATTTCCCCTATATTTCCCTATATATTCTTTGAAACCCTAAATTATGAAAACCTTCAACCTTAATATACTCAGAATTGAAAAATCCCCAGAAAATAGATTAGGTTGAACCATGTTATCTGAAGCATCAACATATTCGCTTTAGAAATATTCTTCTTGGAAAAGTTGTCAATTTTTATTGGTTGTAGGAAATGAACCATATTCTCAATAAATCTATAAAATTTCATAGTTTTCAGTTTATATTAAATGAAGAAAATATATATTTTCTTTATGAATTATAACTAAATAAATTTTACCACACTATTTAGTTTCAATTTCATGAATCAAAAGACATGATATCCTATCGAATAGAAGAGAAGTAATTTTCAATTTCTTCAGTTTATATTGGTTAAATTTTAAAATTGCCTCCTGGAATAGTGTTCCACATTGATCATTGATAAATTGGATATCCAAATAAAAAATATTAAGTTATAATTTATTTTTTATTTGGTTCAAAAAATATTAGGTAAATGATTGTTAAGTATCTTGAGCTGTATTAGAATGTTTTAGTAAAGTATAATCAAACTACTATTTCTCCAATGGTTTTTGAGATAGAGAATATTTTATACACAAACATGTACATTATGTTTTTCTTTATCTATGAAATTAATATAAATGTGACCAGATATATGCAGAGATATATGAGTTATTACTTCCATTAAGAAGAAATAATGTCATTCTACCCTTAGGGAAGGATCGTTTCTCAGATTTTGATCAAAAAAATATGATTCGTCAATTTGATTCTAGATTCCAATTTCATCAAAAAAATGTTTTGAATGATAGGACTATTAAGAAATTTGGTTTCTTTTGGAGTAAAGTTGAAGGAAATGTTATACTAGTTGGTTCATCTAATCAATAGAAATATGGATTGTTTCTTAGTGGGTGAAAATAAATTTAAGAAATGAAGAAAATAGAGAATCCAGTGTTTCTCATCTGTAATAGATGATATGAATGATAGGGTACATAATATTCATTGCAATTGTGAACCCATTTCAGTCTTCTTGTATTATCAGAGATATCTTTTTTAATAACTAACTTTATGTGAACCATGTATCAGGAAACTATTGAATAATCTCAGTGATAAGACAACTCAGTTTTGGAAGATAGAGGAGAATCTACATCACTCTTTATAGTTCAATTTTATTGGAAATCATAAATTCAGTCAATATTCAATGAGTTGGATAAAAAAAGATGAATAAATTTTTTTATAAAGGTTCAAAGATCAGTTGGAAAAATTAAAAGGAGGTTTTCAAGTGTCTTAGGCTCCACCAGAACTAGTACCAGAACGTGCTCAAGACCAAACCCATTCAACTTCCACCAGATATAATATCTAATCCATTTTTTAGGCTAAAACCTCTAATTTTGTTGTATAGTTTTTATAATAAAATTATATTGTTTCTTTTTATATTTTATGTTTCATTTTCATTTGATTATTATTTGTTATCTCCAATACTTGAATTAATGTCTTAATTATCTAAAAAATAAATTATAAATAATACTTTATTGTCCTATGGAAAAAGAAATTTTTATAATCCTTTTCTTATACATTAATTTTGATATCCTAAAAGTGGGATAAAATTGGGTAAACACAACATTTTATTCTTCATATCAGTCAAATGGTTTTTTTCTTCTTTGAAATATTACTATGAAACCAAAATCATAATTTTTATTTAAGTGTTTATAAAAAATCATATATTGTCTAATTAGTTATATTATGGTTTTTTTCATAAAAAGAGGATATTGTTGGGCATGTAATTTCATAACAATACTCTATAAATTTAATTGATTTTGATGCTAAAAAACACTAGTTTTTTACTATTGATAATACTTCATATGTATTTCAGGAAATTAATATTCATTATAATATTTACTCTAGAAATATATTAATGCTTTTAATTTGCAAGGAATATTCATAAAAGTGTTTGGAACATGTGTTAGTGTATTCTGGAAACATTGTTCATAACCTACATTGATAAACCTAACATAAGGAATAAACCCTATATTCATAATAGTATGGATGGTTAATCAACCCTAGATTACCCAAAAAGTGTGGCTAAATAATCAGATATCTGGAGGAAGCCTTATGTTTTTCAAGAGAAGAATGTATGGTTAAAGAACCCTATGTAAGGAACCCTACATTTGAGAGTCGAATTTACTGATCATAAAATTTAATTTTATGATAAACATTACAATGTCAAACATATATTTGGGGACCAAATACAACATCGTTTAACCCTATATTTGAAATTTGTTCATTTTGTGAAGGAACCATATGTTTGGCTATTCAATGTCGAATATTTAAATTTAGGATTTTATCCATGATTTGTATAACGGTGTTAACATAACTTCGGACCAATTCTAAGGATCTTTATAACTGATTCAAATCTCATTTTAGACTTATTCAATTAAAATTATTATCGATTCAAATATGCATATTCAACGAAGAAGTTCACTTCTATTTTTTAGGGAAGATACGACTCCCAAGAACTATTTCTGGCTTTGAATATTCATGATCTATAAAGTGATTTGCTAGGATATGATCAACCAAAAGAATGTTATTTATTTGAATGTATTATTTTCAAATAATATATATGTGTGATATGAGTAAAACAAGACACATATTTTTTCATCTACGACTATATTATCGTCAAATATATTTTATAGATCTTCTACAAAAAATGATGGACCCTATGTTTGCATAAGAGGCAACACATTAGAGACATACATATTTTAACCTCGTGCTACTGTGATATTTATACTTCTATAATTTGATATTCATATTGATAATCATTTTCAAACAAGATATATTCCAAATTACTCTTTACTGAATAATTTTATTTTTAGAGAAGAGGATCCATCTACTGTAAGTTGGTGCTATAAAAACATTGAAGATCAACCAGAACCACCATCAAATCAAACTCTTTTTATTTTTGGAGTTTAAACTACTAGTACTTACTTGTGTTGAAGTGTCATCTTCTTGGGATAATATTTGAATAATTGGTTCTTTAATAAAGAACCATAAGGATATGTTTTTAACCTTATTATAAAGGTTTCAACTCCATTCACTCAGTTGTAGATTTGAGGACTTCTGAGAAGTGGACCATTCTAGTGAAATTCATAAATATCACAGAGAGAGAATTCATCGAGTGGAATAGGGGATCTGTGTGCCCTAAACCCCTATAAATTTTCTATGTTCTTAATTTCAATTTATCCTCTACTCATACGTTTTATATAATAAAAGGCTGAATATCTACATAATTCATAAAGGGTACTTTCCCTTCGATTATGTTTGGATTACTATTGTAGTGGATTATAGGTGGAAGCAAAAGGTGGTTTACGAAAATTGGATAGAGTATTGTCCATCGTGCAAGCATTTGGGTCACCATTTGGGGTTCTATCATAGGAGAAGCTCTATTCATTTGTCGGAGGCTACCAGAAAGGGGAAGCAGGTGGTTACAAAAAAGGGGATGTTGCTCCAGGTAAGGAACATGAGGTTGGGGTGATGTCTGGTCCAGCCAAGGAGGCTTCAGGGTTTATAGATGGGGGACCTTCATCGAGTCCTGTAGAGAAGGACCACTGTGATGAGGCCCATAAGGTGACAACGGTAGATGTGCATGCATCTGGAACATCAAGTTCTATGACAAAATAGGATAACCTAACGGGTGTGGGGGAGTTCAACATGTTGCGGCAGGATTTGGGGGGTCCTCTAACACCATTTCGTGGAAGGAGTCTTGTCCGAGTTATAAGGGGGATTGTCTGGAGTAGCACATGGATGGAGAGAATACAGTGAAGGCAAAGAGGATGGGGAGAAAGTGTTCTAATTTGGTAGTGGATAGTCCGATTAGTGCTGAGGGGTCCTTGAGGTTTAGACCCTTCGGTCAGGCCCTTCCTTGCTTTAACCAACAAGGTTGAAGGCTTTTCGGAAGGTATTCTGGAAGGGGGTTTGGAGATGGTTGTTGTGATTGGTGATGATGTATATGGGGCCTATGTGGATGGGCTCAATATTGTAGGGTCGGGACAAGAGGAAGTTCCCATGGCTGGGGAAGAGACTGCTAATGAGGTATGGTGTCTGGTCGTGGTTGACAGTAACACACCGGAGTCCAGGAGGGGGAATACTACTGCTTAAAAGGATGATCCTTCGAAGGGGAGAAAGGTTTCCGGGGGAAATAAAGAATATATGAGAGGTCCAGTGTACCTTTCATACAGTGATATTATTCTAAACAGAAATGACATGATGACCGAATGTGAAGAAACGCTATCTTCTACACCAAAAAGATGGACAAGGAAAGACTACTCTTACCTTCAATGACTGGTGTGTACCAAATCTTCCCTCAAGGGGGACAAAGGTGTAATTCTTTCTTTAAAAAGGATAATTTTATTAAGAAAGGTTTCACAATGCAACCTTCATTGGACCAGATGAATAAGTTTGATAAAAGTGATTATTTTCTGAAGCTGCATAATTCATCCTATGAGTGGGAATCAGTTACGGGAGAAGGGGACTCTTGTGTGGTATGCCGATATGGTTACGGGTATTATGAAATTTAGTTCTGTGGGGGGGTCTTTGGTTTGTGGTTGTGCAGTAGATGTTTTCTTGTGAATTTCTCAAGTCAAGTTCGGGTCTGTGTTATGGGTTGTGTGGTTTCTCACATTTCCTAAAAGTTTTTGGAAATAAAAATTTAATTTTCAGTCAGTCGTAAAGGGTGTCAAAAGAATGAATCAGTGATTATTATTGAAAAGACACAATTCAACCCCATATTGTGTTATCTTTGTATTATTCCGACCTAACACTTTTATACAATACTAAAGATTAAAAATATATTCAATCAATTTAATCCAATTTAATCATTTTATGATGACATTTATCTTTCAAAATTATACAGTAGAAAATTTTGTAATTGTAGACCAAACATGTCCAAACTATTTACAAAAACTACTTGAAATTATTAGATGAATAATTAAGGAATAAAAAGGAACATTAAGAATGAAATTTCATATATAATTTTCTAAATCAAATAATTATAAAATAAAAGTTGACTATTTTGGAGGTTAGATGACATTTGAAGCTTGTCAGACTTGAGTTACGGATTTTCTTCACGTTCTCATTCTTTTCCTATAATGTTACATTATTGACTATGTTCACATATAAGTCTCAACTAAAAGATATTAAGATAGTGTCTTATTATTTTTCACAAATTTTTATTTCATTATTTTTCTCCGTAGATATCTTATTAGTTTATTTTTCGGACTTTTGTTTTCCATAATGGTTGTCTCCCACTCTTTTTTTATTTTTATTATCAATCTTTATCTCCCTCCCTTGATATTATCTTTCTCTTTAATGACCATTTTTTTTATCTCATGGATATATTCTAAATATTTTTATCTATTTATATTTTATTAATATTTACAGGATCATATTCTCATTAATCTATATATTTTAAATACCCTATATTTCAGATTATATATTAATGGTTTATTACCCAGGATATTAGAACATTTCATTAGATTAAAAAATAATAGTAATCTATTTACACATTATTTAAATATAGAAAATTATTTATTATTTTTCCATTATGATATAAGAGCTTCCTTGGGTAAAATGTTTTATTATATTTTTTATTCCTTCCTTTAATTTGATGAATGTGTTAGACTTATTAAATGATGGATGAGGAACATAATTATATATCCCCTCAATGCATCATTATGTATCATGGGGAAAACTAGAAGGGGTATTGGGTGTATTCCTACCATATTATGTATGATTTCTTCTCAGGAGTCCTTGATGGTATGGTTATGAACACAAATAATATGAATTCCATTATTATGATATCATTTTTTATTATTATCCATGTGATTACTTTATTTCCATCATTATTTTATCCCTAAATATTTTATAGTCTTATAATTATTGATATGGAATAATTTGACCATTTATTCCTACTACATTATTTATATCATGTTAACTTATGTAGTAAAATATCTCTTCTTAATAGTTTGATCTCACCCCTTTACAATGTTTCCCAATTTCTATAGGAAACCTTGAATAATGTCACATGTGATATAAGGATAATAAATGGAGGGATAGTAAAGATTTATGTTTTTTATGATATACTTTAAGTTAAAAAAAATTAATGATTAGGAATGTAGATATTCTCTTAATATTACTAAACTCTAAGATTCATTGTATTTGGATCACTGTATTCTATTATCATTGTAAAAAAACAACCAATAGCTTTGAGTTATTAGATCTAGTGTTATTTCACAAAGAAACTTAAGGAAAAATTGTGTAATAAATTTTTTTTGGAGGAATAATAAATTTGATATTTATTCTACTTAGAATATTTTTCCAATAATTATGGGTTATTACATTTTCAAAGACAATGATAGGGACTTATAGAAATGTGTTGGATTTTATGAATAATTAGACCCTTTCCCTCATAAATATAAGGTGATCCTACATTTTATTAACATGAATATTGTCTTTTCGATAACCCTACCAAGATGAAATCCATATATATTTATTTAAGAAAATGGAAGTCTATAAAAACTATGAAATGTTATTCATAATACATCATGGTGGTCACCAAAAAATGTTATTTTCTCTCTACTTTTCATACCATTCTATACCAAAACGTTTAAATAATTTTCCTCTCGCAAAAACATTTAACCCATATAATAATTTTATCAATCACTATCCTTTAATTTACCACGATTTAATTTGTTATAAATGAAATAATGATGAATCTACAAATACACAGATATAACTACCTCAGATTAGAACTTTTAATTACCCTCCCCAAAAGACACACACTCACACACACAACATGTGAATTTTTTTTAATTTCCTTATTTTAACCCAAAATTTATAACATAAACACTCACTATATGGAATAAAAACTACTCAAAATCTGGTAAAATAATAAATATGATATAGAAATGTTCATTCACTTATTAACCCTATATAATAAAAATAGAACATGAGGTAATCTATAAAAATATTATTGAATTTCCAATGTATGTATCTTCTAGAGAAACCTTTGGTGTAATCTCCCCAACACAAGTAGAAAGTAATTCCACAAAATTAATAAAAAATAAATGTTTATGAGGAATGTGATGTTGTTACTAATGATTCATAAGTCTTCCAATATAAGGGGATTTCATCTATTCCTTCATTGATACTAACCTCACCATCATAGTTATAGAAATTATTCTTCATTTGGTTTCTCATAATTCATTGTGCTTAGATAAACTATACCAACTGTTATCAAAACATTTAATGAATTTTAATATCTATACTAAGGGGAATAGACATGTAGGAATAAGTACATAAATTTATATACTAATTTCATCCTAAACACTTATTTATAATTTATGATAACAATATTTTGAGTATATTTTTAAAAATTATTAGGTACTTATACCACGCATTTATGATCTCATGAAATATAAAATCAATATTTTTTGCATAGGATTAATTATTTTAAGGCTCATATTTGAAAAAAAAATAGATGATTTAAATTATATATTATTTTTAAAAGTCATACATACCATTACTTATTTATTATAATAATTTTATGTGTTCATTGGAAAATGTAAATGGATACTAAAGGAAAAAAGTATGGGGAACTACTGAAATCTAGAGAAAACATTAATAGAGTAATCCTAAATCCCTAATTAGAGAGGGATCCCAATGACCCAATAACTAGACTATTTTTTCTATAATCATTACACTAACTCAACCCAACTCATCAATTCCAACTTTTATTTCAGTGGGGTGCTACTACCTATTCTCTAAATAGGCCACATCATAGATCGACTTCCATTCTCACCTATAAGCAATTATACCCCCTACCACCTAATATTCATTAAAAAATATGCTTCATATCAACCCATCCATGACATTAGACCTCTACTAGGTGAATTTTGATAACATCACTATACAATCATGTACCCATGCTTTTAACTAATTCACAATAATAACTCACAGGTTCCCTCTCATTAGATTTTCCTCCCACGATAAACTCTACTCAAGATTGGAAAGCTTCTTCCATCCCACATAAAAATGTGAGATATACAATAGTATCTAGGATTCGAACATCGATAGCATAATAAAGTGAAGGTTTTGTTTTACCAACTCACTCAAAACCCCACTAATATAAAATTATTTATTTGATATTAATAAAATAATTATGTATAAATATACAACAACAAAAACCAATATTTTTTAAAAAAATAATACACTACATAAAAAATATAGTATATGAATAATTATTTTTCTAATAAATAATTTAAATGATATATGTCACACCAGACTTTTAAAATTAATTTTTATTTTAATAATTCTTGTCTCTAGGTTCTCGTGTCAAGGTCTGGGCTAGGTCTTAGAAAAATATTTTTGTCATTTAATTTCTTTAGCAGGATTCGGGCTTGTGCGCGATCACTACACGGTGGGAGGTAGTCGTGTGATCACCGCAAGTTCTTATGCGATGGCCCAAGTGGTCTGAGTTGAAGAGAGCAACTTGTGCAAGGTTTATTAAGTCATGTGACGACCACATAGTGATCTTGTTTTCAAAATAATATAAATAAATGGATTAAAATTTAAAAATATTGTTCTATAATAATTATAATAATAATTTTACACTGTTTTTTTATTTTTATTATGATTATTATTAATATTATTAATATTTTTAATGATATTATTACTAATATTATTGCATTTTTGTTATTATTATTGTATTATTATTATTATAACATAAAATGAAAAATAAACTAACCCTAATCTCACATCCCCCCTTTCATGTACCCTGCGTGAGCCCCCCCCCCCCCTTCATCAGCCAGTGCACACACAAAGCCCCACCCCTTCGGCCTTCCGTGCCCATGCCACTATAGCCTCCTCGGTGCCCCAGGCTCCCGATTGGCTCGCCTTCCATCTCTAACCATCGCCCCAGCCACCTCACCCCTATGGGTCCCCGCCGCCCAGCCGACCCAGCCGCCTCTACCCTCACCGAGCCCCCTTCTATCAGGCATGACCTCCGTCCTGTGAAAACTCCCCCTCCTGGTCCGGCATGGCCTCCCCCGTCTAGTCGACTTTCAACCACCGCCCCCCCCCCCCCCTCGCTATCATGTTCTTCGACCAAGCCCCTTTGGCCTCCCTCTTTACCAACCAGCGCGAACCCCTCCTTTTTCGGCATCGTCTCCTCTATCTTCTACACCCACCTCGTGGATAGATTCTCCCTCTTGTAATGATTCCTTCATCGCAGAGGTTTTCTCACATAGGTTTCATTGTTTGGTTGAACCCTAATTTTTAGGTTTTATGTGAATCTTGGTTTTCTTGGACTTTAAGGTGCGTAAAGGGACTATGAGTCTCAGTTCATACTTCCATTGAAGGTTTTGTAGCATTCAAATGCGTTCGAGGTATTTTTTCATTGATTTTCCTTTCGGAAGAAATTTATTTGATTCTTGGTAATTTTAATAACTTTTTTTATGTATAGTCTCCACAGTGGTAATGCATTTAATTTGATTGTTATGGGGTTTTTATAGTAGTCATATTTCTGAAGATAGTTTTGAATCAATGCTTTTTTTTTGCACATACACTTGAACTTGTTTTAATAAATTTATGAAAATGTTTGACATTTTTTATAAAATAGAACTTTTTACTACTGTTTGAAAATTCTTGTTGATAATCTCTTGGGAAAGTGGAGTTACACATGAATTTAGAAACATTTTGAAAATAAATTCGGTAAGTGTATTTTAGTTAAATTTGATTTATTGCATAGACCTTAAGTAATGTGTGTTTGGTTTGTTGTTTGAATATATTTTTGGGTGTGTGTTTGTTGTAGGGGATTTTTGGCACATTTTATAAATTGTCATGTTTTACTAACAGTTTGAATGAAAAATGTTTTAAAGGGGAATGTAGTTTGAAACTTTGAAATGTTTTTAAAGGTGTGAAAATAATTTTTAAGTGTTTGAGTACACAATTGGTTTTAATGTGGGATCCTCATGTGAAATTGGTGAAATTTTGATGAACGACTTTATTGTGTTCTTTTAAAATCTGTTATTAGTAGGGTAAATGATTTATTAAATGATTCATGGAATTTGAATCATGGGTTCAATGTGTTTGGGAGTGTGTTTTGTTTTGGTTTGAAAGTGAATTGTATCTTTGAGAAAACTGTCCCTGTTTTCTAAATGAAGTTTGGGTTCCTTTGTATGATTTATTGTAATTTCATTATTATGTTCTTTAAAACTTGTTTTTTTGGATTAGAAAAACTTTTTAGAGTGAGTTTGAGAAAGTTAATGTCCTTTTTGGGAATTATGGAAATTTTGGGTGAGATTGGTATTCAAGGGCCTATTTGGCGCTTTGAACATAAGGGTGTGGTTGAATAAGATTTTAGTAAAGGATATGGTTTGGAAATTTTGTGTGGAAAATTTGTGTTTTATGAATTCTATAAAAGTGATATTTATATTGACATGATGTGACGGCCTAGTTGGAACCTTCTTATGATATGAAGTGTATGTATATGTATATGGGGCACCATTATAAGTGGATTTCCTTTTTGGGTTATCATATATTGGTGTCTGTTTTGGGGTAGGCAATTGCAATGAGATGAGTTGCATGTGCGAGGGCTACCTACTTACACAATAATTCTATAAACACAATGGGTTCCTAGGCATATTATTGATTATCGAGTGATGGTTACTCACCGGACCCAATTATATGGGTCAGTGCCCCCTGGTAGATAGAGAGGCCAGATGGGATTTGCCGCTGAATTTTTTCGCCAGAGAGATCTGTGGGTTATTGACTATGGGACATCCCCATACATTGATAGGTGGTTCTGAACCGAGTGCATCCATGGGTTTTCTAGGGTTGTTCAGGATCTCCTAGGGTTACAAATTTTATTAATTTCTTATTTTCTATCATAGTGGTTTATTTTTTATCGAGCATTTCTTGATTATTTTTCTAATATGCTGATTTATTTTCAGCTTGTATAGTTTATCGACTTCCTACTTAGAAAAATCATTGTATTTATATCTGGGTTTTGTGTATTAAATGAAAAATGGTATGTAGAATGTGTTGTATTTTCAAATGGGAAAAATTGCATGTTTCTTATTTTAAAATTAAAAGAAGTATTTTTATAATTATATTTCAAACTATTTTCATTGGACTGTTATGGGAAAGGAAAGCCTTAGATTCAAGGGTTCACTTTTGTCATCCCTACTGAGCATTTTGGTGCTCACCCCTATCCTATCTTTTATGTCTCAGGTTTCATTTATTCTTCAGCATCCTTTGCTGTTGGTTCACTCTCAGAGTGAATGTGGTTTTGAGTTGGGTGGTGACCTAGATAGTCACACAGAGGTATGTTTAGTTGATCATTTTTTATTCTTTTTCCACTTCTAGGGTTTAGTTTTATCATTAAATTTATTATTGTTTGTTTATTTATCTTTTTTGGACCAAATCATTTCCAATAGATTTATTTTGATTCCCGACACTAGTTGTCAGGCCGTGGGGATTCGGAAAGCCCCACAAGACATGCTCGAGACCAGTTCAGGTGACTGGATCAGGGTCGGCCTGGGTTTTTTCATGAAAAAATGGTATCAAAGGAGGTTGTTTTAATTTTGGATGTCTGGTAGAAGGATATTAGGACTATCAAGACTCAATAGGTACGTATGTGGAGGACGTCATGAACCCTCACCCATTCCAAACCTCACATCTCTAGGGGTGTTCTGGGATTTGAGTCCTTGTTTCGTTATGGTTTGTTTTAGATTGAGGTATTACAATGGAATAAATCCAATGTTACATTGTAATTTCACATGGAGTAGTGACCCATGTGGAGTCCTATTACAAGTTTAAGTTCTTCTCAGTTTTTGACGCTTACCTGGGGTATGGACCACTACCTTGTTGGTGGGTTAGGTGTAACTACTAGTCCCTCGCTCTAGTAGGTTGATGCATATTGAGGGTTATTTTGGTTCTGATTGGTGTAAGTGTGCTTTTGAAAATGAAAAATGTTTTCTGAAATGAGAATGATTTCTTTTAAATGGATTTAAATTCATGAAATGGATTTTAAAACTAAAATAACTTGGCCTAAAAATGATTTGTTTTCTTGGAATTGCTGATGAAATTGTTTGGGTGCTACCTCGGGTACTCTATGAATGCTATGACACGTGAGGGAATTCATGGGAAGTTTGTGTTGGGGCATATGGATGGAAATAGATGAAGACATGTGTAATGGTTCATGGGATTACTAGTGTGTGTAATTAGAATTAAAGACTTAACCTTGTTTTTATAAAGTGATTTCAAAAATGGGAAGATATTTTTTTGGAAATTTAATTTAGATTAAAATAGGGGTTTGGTATTTGAATTTTTTCCTTGAAAGAAGGTGGTTTTGAATTTTAAAATGAAAATGGGATTTTTAAAAGGGAATTTTGGGTTGTGTTTGTAATTTTTTGGATTTTAAGATGGCTGATTTTTGGATGAAATTACATTCGATGATATTTCTTCATCTTGATATATGTTTTGTATTTTTGTTTTATATGTTGCTTAAAAAATGCCACCTTGAATGGTCCCCATAGTTTTTGATAAGTCATGCAGTGTTTTTGGTCTTTCTTAGACATTTTCTACCTTTCCTGGTGATCATGGTTTGTTAGAGTCATTAGATTGTCTTGAAGATGTCGAACGCATCTTTAGGGTATTGGGGACTTCTGAAGACGTCATAGTGTGTGCTGCTTTGGGTCTATTTAAAGGTATAGTTTTGGATTAATGGGATTTGTTTGCCCCGACCTCACTACATGTTGGGATGAAATGGGTTTTCTTTATATTCATATTCATTTGATGGTTTATAAATCAAATGGTGAATATGAAGAAAAGGGAACAACTCATTTATATTCAACAAGGAATAGACACAGTGAAGACTTATGTTGACCATTTCAAGGACCTTGTGTCCTTTTCTCCATAGGTAGAATCACAGGATTTAATGAAGACTTCCCTCTTCATCATGGGTCTTTTTATAGAGATTAAGGAGAAAGTACTCCCTTATAAAGACCACTATTTCAAGAAGCTGTTGGATGAGGCGTTCCAACCTAATTTTGTCTTTGGAGCATAGATGGTTGGCAATCCAGTGTGTCCAGTTGGCCGTGTAGGTTCCCCAACTAGCGAGCAGAGTGTTCCAGATGTACCTATTTCAAAATATTCATCTATAGTGGTTCTGGTTTCTAGTCATCGGACCGTTCAGGGGTGTGACATCAGTGTGGCCATTTCAGGCATGTGAAATTTTCATTTCGCATCCCTACAAGGATGTGTCATCATTGTGTGTGCCTGCATCATCTAGAAATGTCTTGTAGGAAGCGCCATCTGAAGAAGACATTGTGACTAGTGGATCCCAGTGCCTGACTGCAAGGCAGGAGATGCTTCATCCATCATAGCCCCAGCCCTAGGTCTTGGGGTGATGCTCGCGTGCTGTCCGGAGTTGCCAGGGGTGAATCCTTGGTCTGAGTTTTGTGGTCTATGTTGTTAATGGAACATTAAAAGTCTTTTCGTTCTTATTTTTTAGATATTAATGTTTTGACATTTTTGTAAGTTCATTGTATTATCATAGGGTTATGAAAGACATGTTCTATTGTAATCCAAAAAGTTTTGTTTGTCTGATCATAGTTTTCCGAATCCTGTGCTTTTCATTAAAGTGTTTTTGGCCCCTATATGGGTTGATCTTTGTTTAGGGGTATTTTCATGGATATAAAAGTGCCTACAAAGGAGTTAAGGATTGTGGTTATACTTGGGTTCACTAATTGAGTTATGTTCTTCTTAGGGGTTTTTCTCTATTATTCATAGTTTTTTTCTGGTTCGAGAGTTCCATGTTTCAATTGAGTAGTTGCCGGCTTGTGCTATAAAAGTTAGTTTGGATTGGTTGGCAGTTCCCGCAACACTCCCCCCTCCCTTCTACGGTTATTTTTTTGGGTGTTAAGTTTCCACTTTAGTTGAGTTCTTTTGGGGGGGAGAACCCTCATGCATTCTCTCATTCTCTTGTCTTGTGGTTTCGTTTAGTTTCAATTGTACATGGATTCTTATTTTATCTGTTGTTCATTACGGTGAAATTATGGGGGCAGAATGTGTCTGTGATGGGGAGAATTCTCACACCCCCTTTTTAAATTAATTTTTATTTTATTAATTTGTGGATCCGGGTTCACGTGACATGGTAAGGGTTGGGTCCCAGATTAAAAATTTTGTCGTTTAAAATTTTTACTCGGTTTTGGACCCATGCACTGTCACCGCATGGTGGGTAGTAGCAGAACGATCACCCTAGGTGCTTGTGTGAATGCCCATGTGGTATGAATTGAGGCACGAATCTTACGCACAGTTTATTAAGTTGTGCGATGACTGCTCGTTGATCCTGTTCTCATAATAAGATAATTAAATGGATTAAAATTTAAAAGAAATGTGCGATATTAATAATTTGAATTTTATATTGTTATTTTTATTATTATTAAGATTATTTTTAAGAGTATTAAAATAATTAATGTTATTATTACCAATATAATTTCATTATTATTATTATTTTATTGTTTTTGTTGTTTTATTATTATTATTATTATTACAGAAAATGAAAAGATAATTATCTAACCATAATCAAGAACCCCCTTTCACGTACCATACATGAGCCATCCCCCTCCCCTTTATCCCCTGGTGCCCACCTGAAGCCCTTCTGCCTCTGGCGTTCTATGCCCCTATCACTCTATCCTCCTCAGCGCACTAGGTCCCCGGCCGACTAGCCTTCCAGCTCCAGGTGTCTCCCCAGCAACCTCGCCCCTGCGAGTCCCCACTACCCGGCCGACCTAGCTGGCTCCGCCCTCACCAAGCCCCATTCCTTCTGGCACGACCTCCTTGCGTTACGGGCTGCCCCTCCTAGTTGGGCTTGGCCACGCCCATCTGTTCGGCTTCTGACGGCCTCCCTCACCTCACTATCCTTCACTCTGTCCAAGCCCCTACATCCTCCTTCTTGACTGACCAGCACAAACCCCTCCTTCTCCAGCAACGTCTCCTCCAACTATTGCCCCCTCCATGTGGCCAGGTTCTCCCTCGGGTAAGGATTCCTCCATCTTGGAGGTTTTCTCCCATAGGATTCATTGTTGGGTCAAAACCTAATTATTAAGTTTGATGTGCATCTTGGTTTTCATGGACTTTAGGGTGTGATAAGGGATCACATGGCTCCGTAAATCCTTCCGTTGAAGGTTTTGTCGCCTTCCCACATATTTTATGTAGGTGTTTCCTTGATTTTCCGTTCTGGTGCAATTTATTTCATGCTTGGGAATTTTAATAAATTATTATACATAGTCTGCCAGTGGTAATGCATGTCATTTGATTGTTATAGTGTTTTTATGGTAGTAATATTTTCTAAAGATATTTTTGAATAATTATTTTTGGGTATATAGACATGCACTTGTTTTGATAAATTTAAGGACATGTTTGACACATTTTATAAAATAGAATGTTTTTACAAAAGTTTGAAATGCTCATTGATAAGATCTTGGGGGTGTAGAGTTGCACATGACATTAGAAACATTTTTTAAATGTCATTGGTAAGTGTAATTTGGGTAAATTTGATATAGTTCATAGACCTTAAGGAACGTGTGTTTGGTTAGTTTTTTGGAAAATGGTTTTGGGTGTGCATTTGGAATAGGGTATTTTTGGAACATTTAATAAAGTGGCATGTTTTACTCAAAGAACGAACTAATTTTTTTTAAGGGGAATTCTATTTGAAACATTTAAATGTTTTGAATGGTGGGAAAGTCATTTTTAATGGTTTGAGTATGAAATTGGTTTTAAAGGTGGATCCATATGTGAAATTGGTGAAATTATGATGAAAACCTTTGTTGTGTTCTTTTAAAACATTTTATTGGTTGGGTAAATGATTTATTAAATTACTCTTGGAATGTGAATCATAGGTGAAAGGTGTTTTGGTTTGCGTTTAGGTTTGCTTTGAAATAGAATGGTAACTTTGTGAATATTTTCCTTATTTTATAAATGATGTTTGGGTTCCTTTTTATGATTTATTGGAATGTTTTTAATGTGTTCGTTAAAACATTGTTGTTTGGATTTCAAATGAGTTTTGGTGCGAGTTTGAGAATGTTAATGGCTATTTTAGAAATTATGGAACTTTTGGGTGAGATTGGTATTCAAGGTCTCATTTGGTGCTTTGAACATAAGGTTGATGTTGACTATGATTTTATTAAAGAATGTGTTCTTGAAATAGTGTGTATCCAATTTGTGTTTTATGATTTCTATAAAAATTATATTGATATTGTCATGATGTGAAGGTCCGGTTGGAACCTTCTTATGATATGAATTGAATTTATGTGTATATGGGGCACCTTTATATGGGGATTTCCCTTTTTGTGTTATCGTATATTGGTTTCCATGTTTGGGGTAGGCAAGTGTAGTGAGATGAGTCAGGTGTGTGAGGGCCTCCTACTTACACATTATTTCTATAAACACCATGGGTTCCTGGCCATCTTATAGATTATCGAGAGACTGTTACTCACCAGCCCTAATTAGATGGGTTGGTTCCCCCTGGTAGATAGGGTGGCTAGGTTGGATGTTCCATTGATTTTGTCGCTAGGGTGATCAGTGGGTTATAGACTATGGGACTTCACCATACGTCGGCAGGTGGTTCCGAACCGAGGGCATAAATGGGTTGTCTAAGGATGTTCAGAATGGCAGATGGTTAAAACTTGTATTACATGCTTATTTTATATCACATTGGTTTATTTTTCATCTTGTATTGCTTGTTCATTTTTCTCTGACACTGATTTATTTTCAGCTTATATTGTTTACCTGCTTCCTGTTTTGCAAAATATTGGTCTTTCTATCTTGGTTTTGTGTATAAAATGACAAATAGTATGTAGCATGTGTTAGATATTAAAATCAAAAAATGTATGTTGCTTATTTTAAAATGTGAAAAAAACTTTTATAATTGTATTAAAAACTATATTAATTGGGAAATTTTTCGAAAGGAAACACTTGGATTTTGTGGTTCTCTTTTGGCACCCCTACTGAGTATTTAGGTGCTCATGCCTATCCTATATTTTCACTTGCAGGTTTTGTTTCTTCTTCGGGTTCCTTTAGTGTTGGATTGATCTCGGAGAGAATGTGGTTTTGAGTTGTGTGGTGACCTAGATTGTCACATAGAGATATGTTTAGTAGTTCCTTTTTTTATTTTTCTACTTCTAGGGTTTAGTTTTATTGTTGTATTTATTCTTATTTGTTTTTTATCTTTTATGTGCCAAAAAATTCCCAATATCTTTATTTTGATTCCCATCACTTGTTTCCATCACGTGGGGATCAGGGACACCCCTCGGTACAAGCCGTAGACTAGATCTGGTGACCGGTTCAGGGTCGGCCCTGGTTGGATCATGACAATATATCTATTAAATATCAAATTATTTATGTAAAATTGTTCCCTACTAATCAAAATTTTATATCAATAACCAATTTTTTTTATAGGGTAAATAAAAATAAATTCATATATATATATGTAAATTATTGATTCAAATCAACATTTTTGCTGGATAGTTTAAGAGTTTTAAATAAAAAATAGACTCTTTTCTCCTTAGTATAGTATATCCTCATTTATGGTGTAAAGTAACAATTTCAAATATAGATATAGATACATGAAATGTTTTCTATTATAGTTATTTATAACATCAGACATAAAATAATTTTTAGAAATATTCTTGGAATCTTTTAGGAAGGATTATCTAAATATGTGATATTAATATTCATTTTATTGTATTTTATAGCATAAAATATGTTATTAAGTCGCATGTAACTATAATATACTAATATTAATTCTATTATAATGACAAGTGATTACTTTAAATCATCTATGATAAATGTTAGAAAATAATGGATCAATATTATTTTTTTCTGAACATATAGACTAAAGGTTAACATAAGGTAGCGAAATATATTTTTTGGACGATAAGGGATAATAAAAAAATCTTGATCTATCATCAATAAAATCATATTGATTAATATTTATCTATCTAAAACATATAATATTAAAGAATCATAGGTTTTTTATTTTTTAATTTTTGAGTCAACTAGTTATATAAATAATAATATTGATCCAAATGGTATGACTAATGATGTATTATAAAATATTCATTATTGGTTTTAACATAGATAATTATTATTATAACTTCATTTTAATATTTACATTCAAATATTGAAACAAATATATATTGATAAAATTATTTTAAACTATATATAATCAGTTGTTTTATAATGCATTTTGTAGTTGTATCTGAATAGAAACTATTCCACTATAGTGACATGAGTCTTCATTCAATAATTATGATTATAATGTCTAGTAAAATAATTATAAATCACAAATTTTCCATGTATGTATCCTTAAAAATCCCATAATAAGAGTATGTGGAATTTAATTTATGATTTTATATATCATTTTATGAGAAAATATTTCAAGAATATAGGTCAAAATCTGAATGTTTCACTTTTAATCATTATTGATGTTTCAATAGAAGGTGGGGAAACTAGATTATTTTTTATTCAAAACCAATAAATTATCTAATGTCTACTTTATTGGACCTACTAATTAAAACATATAAATGATTTTAATTTTTATTTCCCCATAAGAAATTGAAATTTTTTCATCACTATACAATTTTGATAAGTGATTTATAGTTTTACATAAAAAATGTTCAATATATATGAAATTTCAATAGTTCAATAACAATGAATGAGTTTTATACACTGTTATATGGACTGTTTAGTTCAAAAAACTAATTCTTGATATTTTATTTTAAATCATTAACCATTTTATAATCATAAAATAAATATATGTACATATATTATTAAAAAATATATTATTTTTTATTAAACACATTTATTGATTTTCAATTATAGGTATAAAATAATTTTACAAATCTGTGAGCATTCAAGTTTTTGACTGATGAATGAGAAAAATTATAGTATATATTATCTTTATGATATTTTAGATGATTTAATTTACATAGTGTCTTGTATAGTGTTTTTATTTGAAGTCTAAATAAAAAAATACTATTATGGAGTGTCTAGAAATTTATCAATTATTTTTTATAAGTTTTAATCATTAAAATAAAAATTAAAAGTTACATACTTGTTATTTTCTTTAAAAATTAATCTCATCTAGATATTTCCACTATTGAATTATTTTTTATGGTTAATTGAATTTTAAATATTAACACTTTATGAAAAACAAATTTAAATTTATAGTATATTTGATAAGTAGTGTATAAAATATATGAAATAAAAATTATGTGTTGATAAGTTTTTTATCATGTGAATGATGTTTAAATTTCATTTATTAAGTAATAAATATATGACATAAAAATAATGTGGAGATGAGAAAACCATAATATTTTGAATGTATTTAAATTTTTAGGGTCATCAATTATTAGTATTTTTTGAATATATATTTGATATATGTAACTAAATTATAGTCTATAGTGGTTTTTTATCATTTGAATTATATATTTGGTCTGCAGCTACATTTATTAAGAAAGTTAATGGAATTTTAATATCGTTTTGGGTGTTATTATTATGTTGTGAATTTTTTGGATGTTGTTGTTTTTTTGTTGCAACTATTTTGTAAAAACGTTTTTATATAACATGGTTCATTTATTATTTTTATTTAAAATAATGTTCATATATTCCTTAATATATTATAGTTATTTTATATAATCATCATATACCACCTATAAAAAAATGGAATATGTAATGGTTGGAAAAATAATTATCAAATATTGACGTATATATAATAATAATAATTATTAATTACTATATATTATCATATTTCTATTCTATTTTGTTATGTATATGTCCTGATTATGAAAAATAATAATTATGAATAGTTGAAAGTCAATATAATATATTTGATGGATTTTTAACCATAATACACATATACGATGGAAATATATATGAAAATCATAATTGAAAAATAATAATGAAAAAACCATCATATATATATACTAGTGATTGTACTCAATTATTTGGGGCTCTAATTTTTTCATTTATAAGTTCAAGATTTATAATTTGAGGATTTTATACTTAGAGTTTATAGGTAGGAAGTGTTTAATATTATTGTTCAAAAATATTGGAATTTTTTCTTTAGGGACGTATATTGTGTTTGAGTGTATTTATGTAAAGAAATTAAATGGTAATTAATATAGCATAATGGGAATGTAACCACATTTGGTTAAATGTAACTAAATGTATTATTTTTTAATATTTTCAGTATATAATGAAATAGAAAAACACAATAATTATTTTAAAAAAAATTAAAATGAATTCAATAAACAAATTTTTTATTTATAATATTTAAAATTATCTACATATTTTTATTTAGTTTATTTTCAATATTATAACAATTGGTTGTCAATTATATCATCATAGAGCCTCCAATTTTAGGTATCAATAAAAATGAATTTCCATTAGCAAAGAATGATTTTGGATTCCTTTTATGAACATTAAAGGACCTCCTAAAAATTATCAAAAATGATAATATTTCATTTCAAATAACTGCATGACACTAAAAAATAATCCTTTAAGGTTGATTTTTTTGAGAAATAAAATATATTGATATAATATTTTTAAATTTTGAATTTCTAGATTCACTGATGGGATAATGACCTTTAGTCATTTTCTAATGGTTTTCATTTCTAGCTATAATATAAAACCTTTATCAACGACTAAATAATAGTCAATAAGGAGACTAAGCTTTTTCTAAAGACCCAATAATTATTTTCATATAGTCTTTCTTACATCATTTGTAGAGATTCTTATTTAGTAATTGGAATTACCTGTATTTTTTAAATAAATTTAAAATATAAGATTCTATATTATTAATTATAAAAATAAACAAAATGAATTTAATCCATCTTTCTAGACTATTAAAATAATTATAACTAAATAAAACATTATATGTCATATAATTATTTTATCAAAATAAAAATAACTAATTGGAAAATCATTTTAAATTCACATGAATGTGTCATCCTTTAATGTGAAATACTAATCAGTATAAAATTTAATTTATTATAATAAGAAATATTAAACATTAAAATTTTATAACCCATTTGAATTTTTTATCTATATATAATAAAAATATATTATAAAGACAACACTTTTGAATATAATAACACAAGTTCAAATATTTTGATCAAAGTGTAATTTTGATTGGCATATGGTTCATTAGAATAGGTTATAAATTAATTAGAAAATTATTATCATGAAGTTCCCTGAAAATGTAATGTTTGTTTATCAGTTTTGACCCATTTCCATGTTTTTTTAAGTTAAAAATAATTTTTAACTTTAAGAATACACTTTTGGACATTTGGACCAAACAAAATAATGTATTGGCTTTCTTTTAATTCATATATGTGAAAAATTAATTGATGATCATTTTCATATATTTAAACAATAACTTGATATTTGTTTCTTTTTTTGGATTGTTTTTATTCTAAAAACAACTTAAATAATACACATTCAATAATTTTGAGCACACTACACATCATAATATAATTTTTCGTATTTATAATGTTCATACATTTATAAATGATCGTTCATTTATAATGTAATGACAATATGATATCTTTTTGTTAGTGTAAATTGAGTTACACGTGTTTTTTTATAAAAATTAATAAATGGTCATTTTGGCCAGACCATGCATCGGATCGATGGCTTATTCCTCCATGCATATTAAAAAATATTTTATAATCGTTTCAATATTTTTTCATGTTAATCCATGTTTTATTTGTGAATTTTTACCACGAAACATTTGATTTTAGGTTAAAAATTATTTTAATCTTGAAGATGATTTTCTAGTCACTCAAACCAAATTGGACATCAGATTTATATGAATTTCATTCTTATAGGTCAAAATTTATTCAAATATTATTATAAATAAATATTATAATAATAAAATATTTTTTGATTTTTTTCTATTTGAAACACATTTTGTAGCTAAAAACAATTTTTATCATAAAAATGATTTTTTTCCATTTGGATCACACAATACACCATAATTGTGTGATAATTATTCCTAAATGTAAAAAATTAATTGAAAATGTACATATTCAATAAAATAAACTTGATTTTCCTGAATTTTATGTAATGTTTGATCTGAATGATTATAAGTGGGTTTTTTTAATTTAACTTTTTTTAACCTAAAAACATGTAATATGTGGTCAAAACTCAGTAAATGATATTTTATTTTGACAAAAAAATATCAAAACTATCATTAATTAATTCATGACACATAGTAATAAGTCACATTATAATATAATTATTATGTAATTTAAATAAAAAAAACTTTCAGATTTAAAGTAAAGAACATTCTTTATCTAAAAACTTCACATTATATGCTCAATTACAATCTATATTTTTTACATATATTCATTTTAATCAGATTTAGTTTGATTGAAATTGAATATACAATGTGTATTTTTAAGATAAAAAATTGTCTTTACATTAAAGATGAATATTTGGTTATTTCAGTTACACACACATCAGTTTAGAATGAGACTTATTACTACTTGCAATGAATTAATTAATGATAGGTTATATAAATATTAATGAAAATAAAATATCATTTCTTTATTTTTTACCATATATTACATGTTATTATGTTAAAAAAGTAACCTGAAAAAACACAATTTTAATTATTCATATCAAACCATATATCAGTTTCCAGAAAATCAAGTTTATTTTTCTTAAATATGTACTCATAAAAGAAAAAATAAACTGGAATAATATTTTGGAAATTATATATTAAATAATAAAATTATAATAGGTGATACCTCATTCACCCACTACATCATACACCAGATCCCCTACAAACTCACGACGATGACCACTACATTCATATATAGCCTATAATTTATTAATATTATATATTATAAAAAATAATTTAAATTATTTTAAATATAATTTATTGTGTTTTTTAAATGTGATATTAGAACCTTTATGTAATCAATGGGTGTATATCCCTATCTAGAATTTTGTTCTCCCACTTCGTTAATATGTTCCACCAGATGTGAATGTCTCTCCATATACAATATCTATTGTTTTATAAACCAAGACATTTTCTCTAAGAGCATGGTATGTATAATGTATTATACATTAGCCTTTGTGTGCATCCTTGTGGCTCCATGTGCACCTACCTCCTCCTCTCACACAACTTCAGGTCATAGGAAACCTATGTCATACATCAATAAATATCCATATCCATCACAACATATATTTCACCAAAATATTTTAAAACTACGATAAGAAATTTGTTTTTGTTCCTTTGGAATATTTTATAACTCTAAATAAAACTTATCCAATAAAATATACATAATAAATTAATGAAAAATATGAAAAATAAAATTATATTTCTAAAAAAATAAGTTCCTTAGTTTTATAATTGGAACATTAAGATCATTGACATAAAGAATACTCATCAAAATATACATTCCATTGGTGGTATCACCTCGTTATCATAAATTCATGTATATAACATAAATTATAATTTTATATACATGACAAACTAGAATATATTATGTATTGAATGAAAATGAATTCTAAACAGACATCTTGTTAATGTTGTAGCACATGTTGAGTAAAATTTCCACATGGAATCCTCTATAGTGATATATTACATAGATAACCACCCAACATGGTTTACATTCAACATATAATATTATTATATATGTGAAATTTTATAGTCCCTAAAATATATTAAGTGATAAATCTCACCATCACCATCTTAGTCAATGTGTATGGCACTAAATCATGTAACATAGAAAGAGTAAAATTGGTTGGGACTCAGTATAATATTTCTTTCCCACCAATATATGGTTCTCAGTGCCCTCTCTTATCCCTTCCATTGTATTCATTCCATTTTTTTTGAAAATTGATAACAGATAATATCAAGAAATTTATATTTTAATCTTATATACATTTATCTTCTTAACTAATCAATCATCTACTATGGCAATAAAGTCCACTCATGAGTCATTATGGGATCTTATATAAATCTACCTCAATTTTGATTCTTATAGAAAATCTCTATTACATACATACCATATTAATATATTCATGTAACTATCAATTAGACACATCCACTTAAATCGGATGGGACCACCAATAATTACATCACTATAAAAGTGTATAGTCAGGTAGACCATAACATCAAAAAAATAGAGGGAAGAGTCAATATAATTATAATAGTGTGCGAATAATATTCTCATGATGATTTTTAATATTACTAGTTTGATTATTTATTGAATAATTTTGTCTAAAAATATTAGAAACCTAAATCAAAAACTCAAAATTATTTTAAGGAAACTAATGTTGAATTAAAATTACAATTATGAATGGATGTAAAATATTTTTATGGATTTTTTATTCTTTTAATTTCATAATAATCACATTAACTTGATTGAAAATAATAGAAAAATTTTTATCAGTCATTGTTCTTGTCTTTAAAATAGAAATAAATTACCCTTTAACCTTTTTACTTATTATCTACTACATAATAGGAATATGTTCCCTATTATAATCACCAAATTTAAAATTAAATTGTTTTCTCATTCCCATTTCTTATAAGACACATTGTAAACTAAAATTATATTTTGATTTTACCTATATTCTCAAAATGGTTCATAATATATTATGTTAAATTTTATTGTTAATTTTAATCAAATATAAATTATGTATCAAAAAATTATCTTTCCAGTATGGAAAACTATTGATAGAACTTCTTTTTTACCAATTAAAATTGAATTTTCTATATCCCATTATAATATAATGCATCATTGAGTCCAAAATATTGAAAATCATACATAGTATAATTTTTTCATTGTGAATATGTTTTAAATTTTAACCAATTTCATAATGTTTGATGCAAGGTCATGTTCCCTATACCCATTGAAAAATACTATACCTTTTCTGAACATATATAGGCAGGGAAAAAAGTTTTTATGACCAAAATATGCAAACTTTTTATAGTGTTTAATACATATTTGTATATATCATTAAAAATTTATTGGTGAATCATATTATTATACTCAAAATAATAAATTTATATATGTATAGAAATCATTAATTACCTATAAAAAAGAATCTAACAATATAAACTTTTCTTTACCAACAAATTCAAATGCCTTCACACCATTCCACAAAAATTAATTTATATCATCAATAAATGTTTTTTTATCGACATAAATTTTATCATTAGATCCTATTTAATGACCAATAATATTATAATGTATAAAAAAATTATAGATAACCATAGGTGAAGGTTATATGGAATAAAACCATGGGAAATATACAACATGTTTCCCTAATAATCAATTATAATATGTTAAAAACAACTATTGTCAAACCAATTAAAACATTTTGAATATCAAGGAATAAATATAAGTGTCTTTGATCTAATTGTTTACATGAAGAATAATTTATTTAGAGAGATAATTTAATCATTTCATTGTTTTTATTTTCATTCTAGGACATATATTTAGTGATTTTAGATTATATTATGAATCTTTAAAACCTTTTTTTCAGTGAATGGTGAAACATTATTTTTGTGATGATTTCTATCCCAGGGTTCAAGACCCACCTTCAATGAATCTAATTACTCTAGTTAATATATTTTTCCTTCATCTATAATGAATAATAAATAGTACAAGTAGTGAGCTATGTATTCTATTTTTTGAACAATACGCACCTGTGGGAGCATTAATCAATGTTCCCACATGTGAAACCTATTTTCTAGTTTAAATTTATGTTGCGATAGTATGAATCTAAAATATTTACTATAATGGTGGGTACATTTTAAAACAACACCAACTACATATTTAACAATTGGTTTGTTAACTAATTCAAAATCATCAAGTCTAATAGCTCCATGATAAATAATAATTTTTTAAATCCTATATATCAATAATATAATTCAATATGAACATCATCTATAATTTCAATGAACTTAAATGCCCCTCTATTTTCACTAGAATGGGGATTACTAGTCATAATTTCATCATTCTAGGTGGCACTCCCATCAGGAGGAAACCGATGTATCATGTCATTGAGAATTATATTCATTGAATTAACTACCATTATAAAAATTTTAATTCCATCTCAGTGATAGAAGGCATAGTATTCCATATTACATGTCCAAATCTTATAATATTTCTAAAAATAATTCCCAAATAATTATTAACTCTTTATATCTCATTTGAAAGGAAATTATTTCCATATTTGTTACATGAGAACTGGTAAAATTGCTTTAAGATATATTGGTGAAATCAATAAACAACATAAATCTATTTAAACATTCAATAAAAAATTTATTCACCAGATTAATACAACAATTATTGATATTTTTATATATATAATAATAATTAATTTAAATATATAGTATTTTTAAATATAACTAATGAAATAATATCTTATAATAATATATTAAATTTATCAAAAAAAAATTAGATTTATGATGTGGCAGTGTTTTCACACTCTTTTCCACATCCTTTTTGTATTTTCTATTGACTTTTTTTATATTAAAATGATTGTTTCTAGACAATATTTAATAATTATTGTGTTTTTTTACTTTTCTGTGTAAAATAATCCGTTTTTAGTTTAAAACATGTGTTTTAATGTACATTAGTGTCATTTTAAATAATTCTAAAATTAACTTAGTCGTGAAAATTAAGAATTTATTTATTTATTATTTTATTTCATTCTAGTTAGTTTACTAACTCATTTATTAAATTATTTATTTATTTATTCTTTAAATCGTGAATAAATAACTATTTTTGGTTTTTAGTCTTTTAATAATTTAATTAGTTTTAACAATTTAATTTTATTCGTTTAATATTTTTTATTCTTCAATTTCATTAATTCTTTAGTTAATTAGTTAAATAATTTAAGCAAGTAATTGTAAATATTGTATTTTATTCTTTAATTATGTATGTTTATATTTTTTAACCTAAATTAATTAAATTGTTTAAATAAAGTTTCATTAATTTTATTTTACTTAAATTTGTGTTTTTTAATCGTATTCTATTTAATTTAATTTATTAATTGATTGATTTATTTTTATTTATTTATTTATTTAATTTATTTAATTTTCTTTGTTGTTTTTGTCGTAGGTGTTGCAGTCACACGGTCCGGCCCTTAGCGGTGACCATGCCTCACTGCTACAGCATACTCACTATTACTAAGTCTACCGTTACACCCTTTTTCTTTTCCCTTTCCAGCTACTGATACAGTTTACCGTTACTGCTACACCTCACCCTTTTCATTTTTTCTCACCGCCAGGCTATGTCCACCGTTACACCACCACACTGTTACTACGACTGCTATACCTCACTGTTACTATTTTCCAGCTGCTGATACAGCTCATTCTAGTCTACTGTTATATCCAATCTACTGATACATCCTCCATCACTGTTATACCAACCCCACAGTTAACCATTCATTACCTCACTGTTACGCCGCTGCTTTATTTTTTTCACGTAATAGTGACTCTGCCTCCACCTCACTATTATATCTTTTTCTTTACAGATATAATTCTCTCCTCTTACCTCACCGTTACCTTCAAACCTCACTGTTCCGCTCCACTACTTCATCTTCTCCCCGCCTCCGTTCCAGCAGCCCGCAGTGACAACCAAATAGCAGCAGAAAAATTCGGCCTCACCTTCCTTCATCTCCGCAGCAACCGAACCCCTTTCTTTGCCGCATCCCCAACCTCCAGCACAACAATCAAATTCACAACAACAAAACCACAGCAACAGATTCAAAGCAGTAAACCAGATTCAACGCAAAGCAGAACTCAAAATTCGAACCCCCTGCTCGTCGGAGTGTCATCCGAACCCTAGTCGATCCACACCACCGCACCGGAAGCCTCTCTATGCTTCCTTCCTCACCGCACAACCATATCCCGCATCCCATGTTCTTCCTCCCTCAATAGAACCCCCGACGCTTCTTCCATGTCGCGCCGCACGAAGCCCCCGCTCTACTCTCCCTGTTCGCTGGTGAGTTCCCCACTGCGAACCGCTGCGCCACTCTTCCCTATGCCAACCGCACCTCCCTTCTTCATCTTCGCCCATGCCTCCTGCCCTACCCTGCACCCGACCCCCCGTCTCCTTTCCTTCCCACAGTCACCACCCGAAACCCTCCACCGTGCCCAATTCTTCTCTCTGCCGCCCACTCTCTTCCACGCCAAACCCTTCTTCCCCCCTTTTTCTCTATTCTGTTTTATTTTCATTTTATATATAATAATATATAATAACATTCATATAATATATATTTTATATATTAGCATATAAATAATATAACTATTACATTATATAATATAACACAATATATTATATATATATTAAAAACTACACTATAATAATTATAGTTATATTAATAATATTAAATAAGCTTATATATAATAGTATATCATATTAATAAATATAATTACATATAAAAATAGTAATAGGTATATTGTTAAAAATATAAAAACTAATATATATATATATAGTGTTAATAGTTCATAATAATCTTATCATAATAATAATAATTATAGTTTCATATTTTAGTATTAATATTAAGTATTATATATATATAAGTATTTTTATTTTAAGTAATAATATTAATATATAGTATATAATAGTTTAATTATATTTTTATATGACTCACCTGTGTTTGTTGTTTCGTTGTAGGGAGCAGGATGGACATACATAGAACTCACTTAAAAGAGCATGACGTGCACGTAAAAGCACGCCACGTGGATTGGTTGTGTTAGAGAAGAAATTGACTTGTCGCGCGCGCATATTTTTCATTCAGTTAGGAGCAACTGCTTCAGTGACAGGCGCGGAAGGAGAAACATAGTGAAGGAGCCATGTGGAGGCCGGGGAACACTTCAGATGAGATTCCAGAGGCTTTGGTTGGGTGATGAATGCACAAAAGGCGGGAGAGGCTTAGATGGATCGAACTAAGCAGGGACGGAGGACATCAAGTGAGACACACTTCCAATGGGAGGAGGAGCAGACATCAGTGAAGATCATTACGAGAAGTCGACAAAACTGAGACGCTCTTCCTTGGAGCAGATTGGAGGAGGAGATTACAACATTTTCATACCTCGATTCCCAGGGCGGGGCATCGAGCGCATTCCAGCGCCGCATCCACCATTGAGCAGCGGGGATTTAAAACTTCAGAAGAACACAAGGAGGAGAGGAGGAGAACCTAAACATCTTCCTCGGAGCATATTGGAGTACAATATTAGAGCATTTCACACCTTGATTCCCAGGGCGGGACATCAAGCGGAGTGCTAACATTTATTCCATCATCAAGCAGCAGGAGTTAGTGTATCCGAGAGCTTGAGCAGGGAGACAAAAATTCTTATTTGACATGTGCTATGTTTTTTTCTGCAATTGAATTTAACATGAACTACATTGATTCTTATTTCACTGTTCCATTAAAACCAACCACGATGTCCGGCTAATTCTCTTTGGGGGAAATAAGCTTGTTGATTCGATCTGTTTAATCTCATTCATGCACTTTATCATTGCTTTGGATTGTCTCTCTCACTTTTTATAGACGCTTATTTTCAAAACAACATCAAGTGAAAATCGATCTTATTTTCACCTTAATTAAAACTGTTTCAATCTAAGTAATTCACTGACAAGTGAATTACTCTCGAAAGAGAGAGAGACACCAAACTCAGCTATCAAGTTGAGCTCAGTGATTACTGACTTGATTTCTCCATTGGATGGAATGAATCTTACAGTCGAGGGACTTTAAGAGCTATTACATCACTAACTGACCAGACGAAAATGCTGGCCGGTTACTGTTAGTCAGATCCATGTTCGTCAATTGCAGTGCATGAATAGGGTTAAGAAACATCAAATCGACCAGTAGACTTCCCCTCTTCCTCATCTATTGGTTGTTTGCACCATAATTCTACTGCTCTGTTTCTATCTACTCACTTTGTGTTCCATTTCAACCCTTCTTCGCGCACTAAATCTGTTTCACTTCACATCACCACCACCACTTGTTTTTTTACGATTTTTTCATGCAAGTTTTTGTTTAGTTATTTTTTTTAGAACACCAAACACAACAACAGGCCTCCCTGTGGTTCGACCCTGTCTTGCCACTGTCCTAAGTAGTAAGTAGGTTTAAATTTTAATTTTTCTCCTATACCAAACGACACGCGAGCGTGAAAATTTTGGCGATGTTTCTCTGGAGTCTAGGTGCACTTAAAAAACAATCAAGAATCACATAAAAATCATAAAAAATAACTAAAAAAATCACTAAAAAACTGCAACAAGAAAATTAAAATTTAAGAAAAAATTTTGTGAACCTACTGCATGAAAACCAGGTCTAAGTTTGAACACTTAGTACCTGGAATCCAAAAGATTGATAAACCCCTCATAGAAGTGAAAAAGAACAAAGAAAAGATCAAAATAGAAGAAAACAGAAATGAAGATCTGAACAATCCAATTCCTGAGAATGTCAACCAACATGGAATGATGAATCAACCTGGGAATGAGATAGCTGGGAGACACATTCTGAGAAGTTATTACTACCATCAGTGTCTAGAAACCCTTCATGTATTAGACTCTCTCCTAGGTCTAGGAATTATGAGACCAAACAATCCATGTTTAGTCAACCGCCTCCGTTCAATGGAATGCCTAGTGAAGACTCACTTGACTTCATTAGAGCCTTCTATTATAGTGTCCAGTAGCTGCCACTTAGGGGTCTCACTGAGGACGAGCTTAAATTGAGAGTGTTCTCTTTCTGCCTCAAGGTTAATTCTAGGTCTTGGTTCCAACAGTTAGAGGAAGAGATTATTGTCACCTGGGATCAAGTTTACAATGCCTTCAAAATGAAATTCTTTCCTAGGAGGTTGACATCTGAAATTAGGCATAAAATCCCTGGATTCCTTCAGTATGAAGGAGAACTGTTTCCTGAAGCCTGGGATAGGTTTAGAGGTTTTCTTAGGCAGTGTCTGAACCACCAATGTACACCTCAATTCTTCATGGACACCTTCTACAATAGTCTCACCCCTTACAACTAAACTTTGGTGGATCAGTCTTCTGGAGGAGACTTTAGTGATATGACTATTGAGGAGCTCAAACCGATCTTTAACACATTAGCTTAGAATTCCCAACACAAATGTTCTAGGAGGAGAACCATTGTTAGAAAGGAAACTTCCCCTGATCCTCAAGCTGAAGCCCAAGCTACTAGGTTATTTAATGAGAACCCACATCAAATACTTAAGGAACAGTGTCACCACTGTGGCATGTATGGCCACTCTCAAACCTGTTGCCCAAACATTGATATGCCTGTCCAGCCTCACGAGAGTGCTAGCTTTGCTGGATATGGACCTCGGATGCAGCCTAGGGATGATCCTTTTTCCAACACATACAATCCGGGGTATAGGAACCATCCGAACCTTTCATGGAGGGAGTAGGGAGTCCTCCGACCTTCTGCTCCTCCTGGTTTCTAGCAGCCTCCTAGGCTGCAATTCCAACCCCAATCCCAACCAAAGGTTGAGTCATCCAACTCAAAAGATGAGGTGACAGATATGTTCCATCAGTTTATAGGGAGTTTTGATGAACAAAAGACCAAAAATGATTTTGATAAACTTTAAATGGATGCTAGAATGAAGAACATGGAAATTCAAATGGGGCAGTTGGCTAGGGATGCTAGCAATAGAGAAAAGGGTAGGCTGCCCAGCACCACTGAATCCAATCCTAGGGAGAATTCCATGGATGTGACCACCATAAGTGGTCTCCAAACCCACCAAGAGCCTAAGAATGAACCCCAAAATCATGAAAATGAGAAATTGGATGAAACTAGAAACTCAAATCTGAAAGAACCTAAATCTTGAAAACTGGACAGTGCCACTGGAATCTCTGCAATTCTTGCTGTTCCAACTCAAAAATCGAATGAAAATGGCTTGAAAAATAAAGACATTAAAGGGAAGAAAATTGTTGTAGAAGAAGGTGTAGATATGCCTCCAATTGTGAGAAATTTTTCCCCTGCAATCCCCTTTCCTCAAAGAATAAAGAAACCAATTCATGATTCTGAACTGTTGAAATTTTTGAAAGTGGTTAAAAAGCTGAACGTTG
This sequence comes from Viscum album, assembly GCA_963277665.1. Classification (NCBI taxonomy): domain Eukaryota; kingdom Viridiplantae; phylum Streptophyta; class Magnoliopsida; order Santalales; family Viscaceae; genus Viscum; species Viscum album. The sequence continues at coordinate 18,467,954 of OY728120.1, read as the reverse complement.
ATATTCCATTACTGGAAGCATTGATTCAAAGCCCATCATATCTAAAATCACTCAAGAATATTTGTTCAAACAAAAATACTTTGGAATAATTTTCCACCTATAGCTTAATAGAGGAGTGTAGTGCAATCTTACAGAATAGGATACCTCGTAAGCTTCAGGACCCTGGAAGCTTTGTCATCCCTTTCACATTTGGGGATAGAGGTGGTAAGGTCAATTGTTTGTGTGATCTATGTTCTATTGTTAATCTGATTCCACTATCACTTTTCCAGCACCTTAGATTAGGTGTTCCCCAACCCACCACTGTTGTGTTACAGCATGCTGATAGGTCTATCACTCATCCAGTGGGTAGGGTCGATGATCTATTAGTGGGAGTAGGAAAACTCTTTTTTCCCTATGACTTTATTATCCTTGACATGGAGTGTGACCAGGAGGTTCCTATCATTCTTGGTATGCCCTTCTTGGCCACAGGGGGAGCTGTGATAGATGTGTCTAAGGGGAAACTGATTTTCAATTTGGGTGAACAGAAAGAAGAATTCAATGTTTTTAAGAAAATACAAGAACCCACCCACCCAATTTTCCCAAAAGATGAGATGTTAGCTTCTGAGAGTAGTGTTGATAATAAAGAAGAAGAGATTTTTAGAATGATAGCTGAAATCAACAGTGAACCTGAAATCCCTGCTGCCTCTTGCATGGGGATCATCTCAACTAAGAAGAAAGAATTTGTTGATGTGTATGAGGGAGAATTTTTGGAGAACCTAGATTATTTTTTCTTGGAGCATATTCTTACCCCGAGAGAGGAGTCTGAGATTGACGAGATATCTCTTGGAGGATTTTATACTGAGGAAAAAGTCATGTCTACTGCCTTCTTCAAGATGCAGCAAGAAGACCTTGGGCCACCCAGGCCCAAGTGTCTTCCCTCAAGCCAGTCACCACCCACCCTTTAACCTAAGCCCCTCCCTGCCCATCTCAAATATGACTTTTTAGGAGACAATTCCACACTTCCTGTGATCATTTCATCAAATCTAGAGGTGAGTCAAGAGCAAAATCTGCTTTCAGTTTTGAGGACGTACAAGACTGTCATTAGCTGGTCAATTGCTGACATGAAAGGGATCAGTCCAGCCTTCTGTATTCATAAAATTCCAATGGAACCTGAGTGTAAACCCAGAGTATAATTCCAAATAAGACTCAACCCCAACATGAAGGAAGTAGTGAGAGAATAAGTGATTAGGTTACTAGATGTTGGAATAAGTTTTCCAATTTCTGATAGCCCTTGGGTCAGTCCTGTCCAGGTGGTACCCAAAAAGAGTGGAGTGACAGTGGTCACTAATGAGAAGAATGAGAAAATCCAAACAAGGGCAGTGAAAAAATGGAGATTTTGTATAGACTACAAGAAATTGAATGCTGCCACAAGAAAGGATCACTTCCATATGCCATTTTTGGATCAAATTTTAGAGAGGTTAGCAGGTAATGAATTTTTTTGTTTTCTTGATGGCTACTCTGGTTACAACCAGATTTCCATTGCACCTGAGGACCAAGAGAAAACCTCCTTCACCTATCCATTTGGGACATTTTCCTTCCGACGGATGCCCTTTGGCTTGTGTGGTGTTCCTTCCACTTTTCGTAGATGTATGATGGAAATTTTTTTAGACATGATTGAGAGGATAATTGAAGTGCTCATGGATGATTTTTATGTTGTGGGAGATAACTTTGAGAACTATCTGAAAAACCTGTAATTAGTGTTAGAAAGATGCCAAGAGACCAAATTAGTCTTAAACTGGGAAAAGTACAAATTCAAGGCCACTGAAGGGATATTTTTTTGACATAAGGTTTCTAAGAAGGGGCTAGAGGTCGATAATTCTAAAATTGAGGTCATACAAAATTTTCCCCCTCCTGAAAATGTCAAAGGAATTAGAAGGATTTTGGGTCATGCTGGGTTCTACAGGAGGTTAGTTAAGGATTTCTCTAAGATTACTAGACCCTTGTGCTCCCTTCTGGTTAAGGACACACCCTTTGTCTTTGATGAAACTTGTCTAGAGGCCTTTAATTTACTCAAGGATAAATTAACTAATTCACCTGTAATCACTTCTCCTGACTGGAAATATCCCTTTAAGGTTATGTGTGATGCTATTGATTTTGCAGTAGTTGTTGTGTTGGGGATGAGGAAGGATAGGAAACATCATGTTATTTACTATGCAAGCAAGCTGCTAGATGATGCCCAGAAGAATTATTCTACCACTGAAAAGGAGTTACCTGCTGTGATGTTTTCTTTGGAATAGTTCAGGCAATACTTAATAGGATCAAGGATCATATTTTTCACAGATCATTCATCCCCTAAGTACTTTCTGGATAAAATGGACTTGAAGCCTAGACTCATGTGGTGGACCTTGTAGTTACAGGAGTTTGATTTAGTGATTAAGTATAAGAATGGGGATGAGAGTGTTGTTGCAGATCACTTGTCCAGATTTCCCAATTCCCCAAGTAAGGAACCAAAAGAGATCAACAATTCTTCCTTGATGAACAATTGTTCGCTACATATGTGCAGCAGTCGGCTTCGTTTGTAGACTATGCCAACTTTCTGGCACCTGGAGTCATGCCCAAGGATCTTTCACACAACCAGAGGAAGAGGATTATTTCTGATCTGAAATATTATTTTTGGGATCAACCTCTTCTCTTTAGGAGTTGTGATGATGGGATTCTGAGAAGATGTGTGGTTGAGGATGAGATTCTACCCATACATGAGAGCTTCCATTCATCACCTTTTGGTGGCCACCATGGAGGCGAAAGGACATCTCAAAAGGTCCTCCAGGCTAGTTTTTACAATCCAACACTATTTAAGGATACTAGAAGTCTGGTTATTGGCTGTGAAAAATGTCAAATGTTGGGAAATGTTGGAATAAGGCAAGAATTACCTCAAAAAGGTATTCTGGAAGTTGAAATCATTGGTGTGTGGGGCTTAGACTTCCTGGGACCATTTCCGTACTCTTATGGGAATGAGTACATTTTTGTTGTTGTGGACTACGTGTCCAAGTGGGTTGAGGAAGTAGCACTGCCCGACAATTCAGATGCTAGTGTGGTGAAATTCATTACGAAAAACATTTTTTCCAGATTTGGTGTGCCTCGAGCTTTCATAATTGATAATGGGACTCACTTCAAGAATTATAAGTTCAATTCTTTTATGGAGATGTATGGTTGATATCATAGTGCAGACACTACTTATCACCCATAGTCCAGTGGGCATGCAGAAGTTTCAAACAGAGAGCTAAAACAGATTTTAGAGAAAACAGTGTCTAGCTCTTGGAAAGACTGGTCAAGGAAGTTGGATGAGGCCCTTTGGGCTTACAGAACTGCTTATAAAACTCCTATAGGGATGTCACCATATCGGCTCCTTTTTGGGAAATCATTCCATATACCTATTGAGTTACAACAGATATCTTATTGGGAATTGAAGGCTCTTACCTTTGACTCTAAGTCTGCTGGAGAGAGGAGGCTGCAAGAACTGAGTGAGTTGGAAGAGATCCGAAGAGAGTCTTATGAGAATGCTGAACTTTACAAAGAACAAACAAAGTATTTTCATGACTCAATCATTCAAAACAGGAATTTCACGGTTGGTGAGAGGGTACTTCTTTTCAATTCAAGATTGAAGCTGTTTTCTGGGAAGTTGAAGTCCAAGTGGTCCGGACAATTTACCATTTTTAGAATCTTCGTTAATGGAGCTGTTGAGTAGGTTGGAGATGAGAATAGACCCTTCTTAGTTAATGGTCAAAGAATAAATCACTTCTTTGAAGGGAAACCTAAGGGCTTGGCTACCATATCTTTTTTGGAAGAATGAGATGATTCAAGTCTAACTGAGGACTATAAACTCAGTGTTGCATGGGAACTAACCCATGGTTGCTTTGTAGTTTCTCTTTTATTTTATGTTTCTCAATAAAGTTCATCCCTGCTGCTTGTTCTCTGTATCAATTTTTTGACTGCTGATAGTGCCTCATGATCTTTTTTTGTGTTAGAGAGAGTTGCTGCTGCTAGAAACTTGGCTAGAAAACCCAAGGGAGCAATCCACTGCATCATATGGATAACATTTCTCTGTACCCACTCTCTTGGGTTACATTTCTTGAACTGTAAACTCTGAAATATCATTTTACTTATTTTAACTTGCAGGTTCTGAAGAGGAATAACAACCCAGTGATGCTGCTAAGGATCTGTTGATGAAAGCCACTCCTAAAGCTCCAATAATTCAGGGAAGTGTTGTTCTTTTTTTTCACTTTCAATTAATTTCTTACTCTCTACTGTGAACTAAGTGTGGGGGAATTCCTCCCAATATGTGAGTAATGACTATATATTCTTGCTTGGGTGTTATATGCTAATATCTACTTAGTTAAGAATGTACTTTAGTTGATTTGATGAAACATTCTTGCACTTATTATTATTATTCTCATTATGTTGCTTCTTCACATCATTGCTAAACATGGTAATTTTTGAAGTAAATTAATAAAAAAAAATTCAGCTCAAAAAGAATCAAAGTATGAACTTTTTAGATATAAAAATTTACTTGGTTTCTACTGATGGTTGGTGAGGTTTTTTTTCTTTTTTTTTTATATTTTCTTTCACTTTTTCTGTGGCAAATTTTTTTTTGAACTTCATTGATACCCCTCCATTTCCTTTTTTCAGCTGATATGTCTATCTATTTTGAACTTTAACTGTCTCCCACCTTGAGATTCAACATTGGGGACAATGTTGGGTTTTAAGTGTGGGGGAGGGGTCATTCTAGTGTCATGTCGAATTACCTCTTCTTGAACTTGATTTTGTGGTTGTTTAAAAAAAATTGGTCAAATTTTTTCAAAAACATGGTTCAAAATTCCTTCAAAGAAATTCAAATTCTTTTATCACATGATGGTAATTGGATGTTAATTGGTACTTCAATTATGTCTGGTTTAGTGAATAATGGTTTGCTGGATGTTGAGAGTAGCACTGAGTCAGAAATTGTTAAGTATGAATGATTGTTGAGTGAAATTGTTCACTGTCTCTATGGATCTATCCATTTTGGAACATAGGATGAGAGTGTGACAGGATAGGTTCTGTGGAGTAAGGATCATGGCTTTGGGTAACTTGTTGTTCTTACTGGAACCCAGGGGACTCACATTTTTAGAATATAATATTCAATCACTTTAGGAAGTCAACATGATTGATTATTAATTAAGTCATTTGTAACTGGTTTAAAATGGGAAAATGGGATCCCACGGTGATTATTTGAGACAAGGTGCATTGGGTGCGTTTTTATGAAAAAATAAAGCCAATTTCAATCTTAATAAGTGCTATGCACAGTGCTCTGCACATGGAATATGGCTGGGAAAAAGTAAAAAAAAGTGCCCTTGTAAAAAATGAGCTCAGTAAGGTGAGGGGAATTTTGAACCCAGATGAAGAAGGGGGAAATTGACTTGGGTAATTTTCATTTGAGTTGAATCAATAAAGTGATCAATTTAATTGATTTTAATTCTTTGAACCTGGGGGAAGGTGAGAATAGAAGGTGTCCTTGGTTATGTTTTTGAGTTCCACTTCTTCTAACCTATCAACACTACTTGAATCAGTACTTGAATTGGAAGGTGAAGTAGGATTTTTAATGATTACACATAGGAGGCATGCCATACTTGACAGTATATGAATTTGTGAGGCTTTTGACTTCGAGTGAGTATTTGAAGCTAGGAAGGACATCATTTTTGAATACCTTTGAAAAACCTAACTCTTTGTTTGGTCCAGTTCATCTAGATTTTTAAGTTCAATCATGCACTTTTTGAGCTGAAATTCATAAATCATAGTTCTGTTTTAAAGTCATAGGCATGTATTTGTTTGACGAAAAACAAAGCATTAAGTGTGGGGGAGTTTGATGTGGTAGTGTTTTCACACTCATTGCCACGTCCTTTTTGTATTTTCAATTGACTTTTTTATATTAAAAGGATTGTTTCTAGTCAATGTTTAATAAGTATTGTGTTTTTGTACTTTGCTGTGTAAAATAATCCATTTTTAGTTTAAAACATATGTTTTATTGTACATTAGTGTCATTTTAAATAATTCTAAAATTAACTTAGTCATGAAAATTAGGCATTTATTTATTTATTCTTTTATTTTCATTCTAGTTAGTTTACTAACTCATTTATTAAATTAATTAATTCTTTAATCTTTAAATCGTGAATAAATCGCTATTTTTGGTTTCAAGTCTTTTAATAATTTAATTAGTTTTAACAATTTAATTTTATTCGTTTAATATTTTTTATTCTTCATTTTAATTAATTCTTTAGTTAATTAGTTAAATTATTTAAGCAAGTTATTTTAAATATTGTATTTTGTTCTTTAATTATGTATGTTTATATTTTTTAACCCAAATTAATTCAATTGTTTAAATAAAGTTTCATAAATTTTATTTTACTTATCTTTTTGTTTTTTAATTTTATTCTATTTAATTTAATTTATTTATTGATTTATTTTTTTATATATTTATTTTATTTATTTAATTTTGTTTGTTGTTTTTTTCGTAGGTGTTGCAGTCGCATGGTATGGCCCTTAGTGGTGACCATGCCTCACCGCTATAGCATCCTCACCGTTACTAAGTCTACCGTTACACCCTTTTTCTTTTCCCTTTCCAGCTACCGATACAGTCCACCGTTTCTGCTACACCTCACTGTTTCCATTTTTTCTCACCTCCAGGCTATGTCCACCATTACACCACCTCACTGTTATCGCTACTTCTATACCTCACTGTTACTATTTTCCTGCTACCGATATAGCTCATTCCAGTCTACCATTATATCCAATCTACCGATACAGCCTCCTTCACTGTTATACCAACCCCACCATTAACCATTCATTACCTCAATGTTATGCCACTGCATTATTTTTTTTCACGTAACGGTGACTCTGCCTCCACCTCACTATTATATTTTTTTCCTTACTAATACAATTCTCTCATCTTACCTCACCGTTACCTTCAAACCTCACCGTTCCGCTCCACTACTTCGTCTTCTCCCCGCCTCCATTCCAGCAGCCCGCAGTGACAACCAAATAGCAGCAGAAAAACTCAGCCTCCACTACCTCCATCTCCACAGAAACCGAACCCCTTTCTTCTCCGCATCCCCAGCCTCCAGCACAGTAATCAAATTCACAAGAAAAAAACCACAATAACAGATTCAAAGCAGTAAACCATATTCAACGCAAAACAGAACTCCAAATTTGAACCCCCTGCTCGTCGGAGTGTCATCCGAACCCTAGCTGATCCACACCGTCTCACCAGAAGCCTCGTTGCGCTTCCCCCCTCGCCGCACAACCACAACCCGCATCCCCTGTTCTTCCACCCTCATTCGAACCCCTGACCCTTTTTCCACGCTGCACCACACGAAGCCCCCACTCTCCTCTCCCTGTTCACCAGCGAGTTCCCCACTGCGAACCGCTGCGCCACTCTCCCCTATGCTAACCGTACCTCCTTCCTTCATCCTCGCCCCTTCCTCCTGCCCTACCATGCACCCGACCCCCCATCGCCTTTCCTTACTATAGTCGCCACCCAAAACCCTCCACTGTGCCCTATTCTTCACTCTGCCTCACCTTATCTTCCACGCCAAACCCTTCTTCCCCCCTTTTTCTCTACTCTGTTTTCTTTTCTTTTTATATATAATAATATATAATAACATTCATATAATATATATTGTATATATTAACATATACATAATATAACTATTACATTATTTTATATAACACAATATATTATATATATATATATATTAAATACTACACTATAATGATAATAGTTATATTAATAATATTATATAAGCTTATATATAATTGTATATCATATTAATAAATATAATTACAAATAAAAATAGTAATATGTCTATTGTTAAAAATATAAAAACTAATATATATATAGTGTTAATAGTTCATAATATTGTTACATAATAATAATAATAATTATTATAGTTCCATATTTTAGTATTAATATTAATTATTATATATATATAAGTATTTTGATTTTAAGTAATAATATTAATATATAGTATATAATAGTTTCATTATATTTTTATATGACTCACCTATGTTTGTTGTTTCGTTGCAGGGAGTAGGATGGACTTACATAGAACTCACTTAAAAGAGTGTGACGTGCACATAAAAGCATGCCACATGGATTGGTTGTGTCAGAGAAGAAATTGACTCACCGCACACACATATTTTTCTTTCAGTTTGGAGAAACTGCTTCGGTGACAAGCGTAGAAGGAGAAACATAGTGAAGGAGCCACGTGGAGGCTGGGGAACACTTCAGTTGAGATTATAGAGGCTTCGGTTGGGTGATGAATGCACGAGAGGTGGGAGAGCCATAGATTGATCGAACAAAGAAGGGGCGGAGGACATCAAGCGAGACACACTTCCTTCGGGAGGAGGAGCAGACATTAGTGAAGATAATTATGGGAAGTAGAGAGAACTGAGATGATCTTCCTTGGATCAGATTGGAGCAGGAGATTACAGTATTTTCACACCTCGATTCCCAGGGCGGGACATCGAGTGCATTCCAGCGCCGCAACCACCATTGAGCAGTGGGTATTTAGAACATCAGAAGAACACAAGGAGGAGAGGAGGAGAACCTAACCATCTTCCTTAGAGAATATTTTAGTACAAGATCAGTGCATTTCACACCTCGATTCCCAGGGCGGTACATCGAGTGGAGTTCCAACATTGATTCCATCATCAAGAGGCAGGAGTTAGTGTTTCTGAGAGCTCGAGCAGGGAGACAAACATTCTTATTTGACTTGTGCTCTGTTTTTTTCTACAATTTAATTTAACATGAACTACATTGATTCTTATTTCTTTTTTCCATTAAAACCAACCACGATGTCTGACTAATTCTCTTTGGGGGAAATAAGCTGGTTGATTCGATCTAGTTAATCTCATTCATTCACTGTATCCTTTCTTTGGATTGTCTCTCACTTTTTATAGATTATTATTTTCAAAACAACAGGATCGAGTGAAAACTGATCTTGTTTGCACCTTAATTAAAACTGTTTCAATCTAATTAATTCACTGACAAGTGAATTACTCTCGAAAGAGAGAGACACACCAAACTCAGCTGACAAGTTGAGCTCGGTGATTACTGACTTGATTTCACCATTGGATGGAATGACTCTTACAATCGTGGGACTGTAAGAGCTATTACATCACTAACTGACCAGACGACAACTCTGGCCGGTTACTCATAGTCAGATCCATGTTCTTCAATTGCAGTGCATGAATAGGGTTAAGAAACATCAAATAGACCAGTGGGCTTCCCCTCTTCCTCATCTATTGGTTTTTTGCACCATAATTCTGCTGCTCTATTTCTATCTACTCACTTTGTGTTCACCATTTCAACCCTTCTTCGTGCACTAAATCTTTTTCACTTCACTTCACCACCACCACTTCTTTTTTTTACGATTTTTGCATGCGTGTTTTTTTAGTTATATGTTTTAGAACACCAAACACAACAACAGGCCTCCCAGTGGTTCGACCCTGTATTGCCACTGTCCTAAGTAGTAAGTAAGTTTAAATTTTAATTTGTCACTCGTGCCCAACGATGCACAAGCGTGCAATTTACATGTGATATTTTCAATAAAATCTAATTTTAAATGATTAAAATCCTAAAATATGATTACTATTTATATGAATATATATATATATCCTTTAATTTTTTGTAATAATATTAAATAATAATATAGGAAAAAAAAGTTCTTTAAAAAATTGTAATATAAAAACTATTAATTTATTTTTTTAATTAAAAAAAATTATTTGGATGAAATGTTTTTTGTATTATTATAAAATAATATACAACACATGTTTCTTTACATAGATCAAATATTATGTTCTAAATTACAAAAAAAAACATTTCAATAATGATTAAACAAAATTTATGGATTTAAAGTGTAATTATTAATGAAATTTAATAAATTTCACATTCTTTGGAGAAATTTTATATATATATATAATTCATTTAAAAAGGATCTCTAATACATTGTATTATAATCCTCATAGATCGAATGATTTTTATTGCATTAATTTTATTTAAATTAAACATATTTTTTATGTATTGATTGTTATATATTTTTTATTAATATTTCAAAATTATTTTACTCATCTAATTTTGGTAATTTATTATGATATCAAAAATAAAACATGCATTCTCTATCAAAAAACATTGTTAATTTTATTACTATTTAATAACAATATTATTTGAATCTTATTAATGAAAAATATATACTATTTTAAAATTATTTTACAATTTTTAATTTTTTATTAAAAAAATATAATTTATTTCGTAATAATAATATAAAACAATGTTATTATCATTCAATATACATTATACAGTAGGAAATAAAAACAAAAAATATTTAGCAATAGTTATTTCATGTTGATTAAATGCAATTTTGTGTTAAATAAAAATTCTCGTGCATACTAATCAAAAAATAAACAACATATAAAAACAATACATAAATTATGAAATTAAAAAAAATGTGGAAAAAATTAATGGAATAGTATATATATATATTGGAAAAATATTGATATATCATCAATAAATTAATACACAAATATAAGTTTCAAAAATGTTTGGATGTGAATGAATTTCAAAGCATGCAATAAAAATTATAAAATACAAAACATACCGGTTTTATAATAAAAACAAAAAAAACATAAATTTTATGTTATTGTACTATAATGACAACAATTTTTAGAATAAAAATTAATTACTGTTTAACATTGGGTAAAAACAGGGTGAATTTCCCGATATGGTCACATTGGGGGCTCAATGTACGAAGCTTCGGTGGGTGATAAATATATGGGTAGGGTTGCATCACAATAAGCGAAGGGTTTAGTGTTTTAAACTAGAAAAAATAGTGTGGGAATGGGTTTTGGGAGTTAGGATAAAGTAAAAGAGGTAAATAAATTAATCTATTTAGTTGTGTGTAATGATGGTAAAAAGGAATAGGGAAGGTGTTTAAGGTGTGATGGTAGATAGTAGTGTAGTGACATTGTGGGTGTAGAGATATGGTGTGGTGGTTAAAGGGAAGAAGGTGGAAACAACTAGGATTCACTGAGGAGGGAAATACCCTTATTGAATATCTATTGATGGAATCTTAAATTTACATAATGGGATTATAATTGAATCTTGGACTCTTAGGTTACATCTATTTTTCAAGCTTACTAAAGGGATCCAAGTATGATTTCATTGTTAACCACACATGGGTGTTGATTGGGTTATTTTAAAACCTTTAGAAAGGTTCAGGACAAAATTTATGTATTAAGATTTAGGTTAGGGATTTCATTATAAAAAATTAGGAACGGATTTTAATGTCATAGATTATACCTGATATTTTTTTGATCATTACCTGGGTTCAAGATCTTGGAAAAATAGAAAGTTAGGTTCCCTCTTTAGTGGGTTTTCTTTTTTCATTTGTACTATAAAGGGTACGGAAGCATAGCCTACTAGGTTTAACATACTTCATGGCCAACCTCCAATATAGAGGTGAAATATAAGATGAAATTAATCATTATGATATAACCCAGATAGGGAGGTGATGTTATTTTTGACCCCAAGGATCATGGTCGAGATTGATACAGGTATAAATTTTTTTCTTATAATTTCATTTGCAAGGATGATAATACATTGACACATTATTTTATATTCATGTATTCATTTCATTTTTTATGAAATTTAGTTAGTTATACCTTAACTATATTGTTTTTTATTTTTAATAGGTATATTAAAATTTTAAAATAAATTGAAAAAATTATAATCTAAAAAATAAAAGTGAAACAAACCAAGTTATAGTTCTTTGAAATCTTTGATGTGTAACATATCAGTATAAGTAACTCAAAGAAAACAACCAAATGACCTAGTAATAATGTTGAAATACCTAGACACAAATAACGCATTCCTTGATTAGAGAAATAAATCCATTTCTCAAGGATCAAGATTTATTGTTAATATATAAAATATTTAATTTATATCCCCCCATTTTCTACATTCAATAACTCATGGATTTTAAATAAAATGGGTTGTTCCAAATGAAACCACACAATATCATGTTATTTTAGATAGAAAATAGTGAATTTTTTATATTTTTACTTGATCACGGTGGAGGTGTTTCTATTTTTATTCTCAAAGAGTAAAAAACATATTTTGGTGTCACCTACCACACCATAGTCAGTGTAGATATGGAAATATTTAGGTTTTAAATATTTTTTTAACAAGAATTTCAGATTTTATATTTTTCTTTTTACCTTTTCCATTATTATTTCCTTTCCATGGATGCATTATACTCTTATGTTTCTAAAATTTATTCAATTATGTCTTATTTATTCTTTCTTTAAATATTTATCAACTGTATGTCATCCTTTAATTTTTTTCAAAATTAATTATTTAGATGATCAGTCTCTTAAAAATTTAATATTTTTTGATTATGAGGATCTAGTCTATCAAAAGATAAAATGTAATTAGTAGAAGGATGGGAACTTAATAATTTCTATCAAATTACTTCATAATTGTTTTTAATCATAGATCATCTTAAGACTTATTTCTTAACACAATCCTTAAAAACTCATTTATAAAGAGATATATTAAGTGAGTAAATCCAATATTAATAGATAGATTAAATGGTTCACAACCATTTGGTTTCATATTTTACTTAAAATGTTGAAATTAAATCACTAATTTCGTATTAAATGTCATAACTCAGTGGTTTGGTCAAAAGACACCGTATCAGAAAAGGTGGGGGTTCAAACCCTAGACCCATTCTAATCTTCATAGGAAGTATTTTCTCATACATTCCATGAGATAGGTGTGGTGTGTATATAGTGTATGGAGGAGATTTGTAGTGGGTATAGGTTCATGATAGGAAATAGTGTAAAAAACTAGAACATGTTAAACACCAAGGCACAAGGTGAAGAAATAATGCATGTACATGGGTGGTAATAGTTAAAACCTCAACCAATCAACAAATATGATTGAAAATTTATCAAATATTAAAAACGTATTCATACACACAAAAATTTAAAAATCAAAATAATAAATTATTATGGTTTATTTCAATGATTAATATATTTGAATGGATTTAAGTATAATTATTGGATTTTATCATATTAAATATAATTATACTTTAATAACCTCATGGATAATTAATTCAATATAATTATAAATAAATGTGATGAAAAATTGTTATGATACCTTCCATTTTAATTAATTTCCGACTTATTCCTTTTGATAATTATCTTATATCACTTTAAAAAATGGTTAGATAATCATATTCAATATTTAAGTTGTGGTAAGGGTTGATGATTTATAAAAAAATAACATTTAAGGACTATCCTATGAATCATTCAAAAGATAAATCTCATAAATTATTTATACTATCTCTTGGTAGTATATTTTTGAATTGAGAATAATGTTTTCAAAATATTAATGTATATCAATGTTAGTTATGTTAATTGGTTTGATAAATTTTTGGAAACCACTATCAGTTTCAACTTATAGATCTGAAGAGTTCCAATTGAAAATTCATTATAGATAATATTTTCCCATATTTTTTCTATTTCTATGGTCATTATTTTTATGTTCGAATTTGTTTTTTTCATTCAAAGCTTCATATGTGTATGATAAATATGACACTCAATCAATCAAGGTGTTCACATTTAAAAACCCCATAAAACCTATCCACAATATAATGAGATTCCTTCTTAGTTATTCATGATTTTTCATAGATATACATAATTTACATTGTGCATATGATAATATATATATATATATATATTATTGGGACCTTAAATAACAATCAAAACAATTTACATAGGAAAGAACCATCAAGGACTATGGTTTATATCCCATTGATGGGGCTTCCCCATCTATTTTTCAATATTTTACTGAAGTGAAAAACAATGAGATCAATTATAAAATTATCTAAATCTTCCAAATTATGGGAAAATTTTTAGGTAGGAATGAAAAATATCCTTATATCCATTTTTCAATTTTATAAATTTATGTGAAATTTTCTAACAAAATGAGGTCTCAAAAGATGCTATATGATTGATGGATTTCAAAAATTATCCCATACACAATGTGAAATATTGGTTGGAATGTTTTTAAGTTACTTTCATCGCACCATTATAAATATAAGATAAATAATTCATGTATAATTACTCCACACCATCAAATATGGTGTTGTTGAAGAATGAAATTTATAATTTTATTCAATAAGATTTTTAATCTTCATTTCAATCATGGGATGTATTTAAAGAGTTATTTAGAAATATCCACTAATATTGTTTGGTTGTTTGGAATCAAATGAAAATATTTTACTATATTTTATGGAAAACATCTCAAGGTATTATTGATGCTTAAATAGATTAAATATTAATAATAAAAAATATTAATTTTTAATAATAAATTTTAGATGAAATATCTCAGAATTTAGGCTTATAATAATTGATAGAGGTCTACCGAATAAAATAACTCATATATTATAGAAGATTACTCACTTTTCATCACAAGTTGGAGCCTTGGTGAGAAAGTTAGAAAATTTTTAGTTGGTGAAACTACCACCTCCTACAGCTCCCATTCCCAATCCATTTCCATAATATTTTGATATATGTGGAGGTACATATTCTAACCAATAGTATCAGACTAGTTTGTAAGACAATAAACCATTAGATTGTTTCTAGATGAAAAATAAATTTCCTCCTCAACAATACTATAATTCTTATGGGATGCTGGTGAATCAATTTAAAACCCATAATCTAGTTTGGAATCAGTAATATAATGGGAAAAAATTCAAATAGTAACCTTGTTACTTTAAGATACACTGTTAAACCATGAGAATGAAGAACATTTTAGTTAGAATATTACCTCCTAGAAATTAATTTATTTAGACTACATAGTAGTTTTATCCACAAAAATAAAGTATTGATCTTTTCTTGAGGAAATTTACATTAAATATTCTAAAAGGTCATACCAATATATGAAAATCCTGAAAAATAAATCATAAATTAATTCTATTTTCTTTTAAATCTTGAAAACTAAGTGTGAGATCTCCATCAGAGTGATCTACCAATACAATGTTTGGAAACATTGATAAAAACAAAAGAGAGGTTGTGAATGTGGTAACACTTCCCAATGTCATAGAGTTAGATGAAAATAAATCAACATATGATTAGGAAGACATAAAATATATAAATTATTTGAGATAGTGATGAAAGAGAGGGAAAATAGGCAAGATAAATTATTTAATGTTTAAAAAAAGAAAAGAAATAGGATACCAGAGAAAAATATAAAAAACCATAGCAGTAAAATCCCTCTATTCCATTCATGAATAGGATAAGGTATGAAAAATACAATTCTAGTACAAAAAAATCATTATGATCATTAAGAATCTCTTTATCAGTATACCCTTCATGTTTGCAATATCACATTTTTTAGATAATAGAAAATTATTAAAGAATTAGTTTTAAAACAAAATGATATAACACGATCTAAAAAGTGATATCCCTATATGAGTAATTCTCCATTTTCATTCAATTAAAAATTCCTATAAATATTAGATATCCTGGAAGCTTCCCTTTCTCCCTAATTATTATATTGTGAACATTTGGGAAGTAATTGTTTGGATTGGAAGAAAGTTTTAGTTTTATATAAATATATTTTTATTATATGTTTCATTTTAAGAACATAATACTATAAGGGTTTCACTTCAACTCATTTAATGTTCAATGAAGTACCCACATTGAATTATTATGTATGATATTATTAATGTGGGAGAGTTTTTATTTCCAAAAAACGTTTCTGTTATTGAGATCAAACAGTAAGGGGTTGTTCCAATTATCCTTGAGACACCATTCCCAACCATAGATCATATTTTGATTGACCTAAATAGGGAATGTTTTAGTTTCAGTATTGGTGATGAAAAAGTCCAATTTGATCACATTAAATCTATTAAGAATTGAGATCAACCTAAGGATTTCCATGACGTCTTTTCCTTTTAAAACTATTCAACTATAATTAGCTTTCCAAAAGTGTAAGTTGATATCATGATGAAAATCATTTATGAAAATGTGGATATAAATGAGGAAAATATCAATTTAGTGGATGAATAAGATGTTGGATATATAGATTTGACTAAACACGTATCGAGGGACTCCAACCAGAAGTTGTTCCATATGATCATTAATCCACAAACACTCAAACGTAATCCACTATTATAAACATTGGATTATTTATTATTATGAGAAAATAAGAAAATAGTAATTATTTTTAAATAGAATCATTAGGGGAGAAATAGAAAAAACACTTATAAGTTCTAATGAAGTGGAAAAAAGTGGTAGATTGGGGTATTTCTAACATAAAAAACATTAACCTCATTATTTTAACATAAAAAGTATTGTTGGAAGAAGGAAGAATACAAATTCATAATACATAAATAAAAATTTTACTCAAAATAAAGGATATTGTGGGGAAAATTTCAATCTCTTAGATATATGTATTATTATTTCAATTTTAAAAATAATTTGTTCATCCCACATCATGTTCTACTAAATAGAGGAGTCCTGGTGATGATTAAAAGTAAATATATAATGAATTGTTCCTAAAAAATATAGTTACAATATGGATATTATCTATTGATTACTGGAATATAAATATTATAATAGGAAGGGACCACCTTCCACTTCCCTTTATGAATCAAAGGCTTGAGTGGAAAATGTTGAATTTTGGAAATCCATATTGTGCTATGTGTGATGTGGTAGAATTTAATGTTATTAATAATTCATTAGATAGAGAGTGATATTTATGATGTTATTTTTATTAATAGAAAATAGAACATGGTAGGTGTAGAAGGAACCAATAAGAAGTGGTTGATAAGAATTTGGTTTCACATGATCCATAGGTGAACAAGGAGGTGGTTTAGAGTATAGTACAAGATTTTCAGGCTGTGGATAGAGGGAACCTATTGGGTGAAGCGAGGTAAGTGTGTTATTCCGTCTAGATCCAGAAGTTGAATACACAAATATTTTGGGGTTATTCAGAACCAGAAAAGTCATAGGTGTGTCAATATAGGATGAATTGAATAATAGATTTCCTTAGAACCCCAGAAGATCCGAAATTCAAGTTGGAAATGTATAAGTTGGTGGATCTAGCATTCCAATGGTGGGATTTATCTGTTTATACTCAATTACACCAAGGCCTTTCGTAGGAGTATTTTTAAGAATTGTCTAAAAAACCATTTTATCCTCGTATATTTATAATTTCAAGAACGATGGACGTTTTTAGCTTATAGAAGGAAACCCTCTTAGTGACCAATTATGTGGCTAAATTTATGAATTTAATCTGCTTTTCACCGAGATTTGATGCAAGTTCATCCTTGAAATCACACATTTTGGAATCGGGGATGAGGCCTGAAATTTTCTCGTGTATTTTCATGCCATGTATAATAGATTATACGAAGATGGATATTAGTGATACAATGGATGAAATGAACATCTCAGGATATATGGATGGAGGTAGCATGTTGATACCTATGGGGAATGGTGGGACCTCTATTGTAGGTAGAAATAGGAGGAGATAAACCAATTTCCAAGGTATGGGATGACTTATAATATGATGGTTGGATCAGTGAATCTTCCTCAAAGGCCCAAGAGTAAAGCTTAATATTTCCATTGGGGTTTATTCAATTACATGAAGCGAGAGTGTAAGACACCACCAAGAGCATTCCATAATTACAGGAATATGGGGAATATTTAGTGATATTATTGAAGTGCTCCAGGATCGGATGTTCGAGACACTTTTCATGTTTCATAGAGGTCATATTCATCGATTGGATGATGGAAGTGGGATAATCATCTTCTATAGAACCATTTATCCATGGTGATTCTAGGAATACCCTAACTCCTCATTAAGGAAAATCTCAACAGGGTCATATGGAAAAAATTGTAATGGTTAAGAATTTATATGGAGTTCAGAATGTTATTATACATGATCAATCTGTACAATCAATGTTGGGAGGTATGATTATATTCAATTGTATCCTTATGCAAGATTTTTTTTGATAATGGTGTATCCCATTATTTATTTCTTCTTGGGGTATTAATTTTTTTGGTTTCAATGATTTGATTTTGTCATTTATTTTGAAACAATAAATTTATCTTGGTCAAAGAAAATGTGGAGCCTTTATGTGTAGAGAATGTTATATGAATTTTGATGGAGTTGAGTTCATATGGTATTTATTTTTACTATAGATGTATTTATATGAAATAATCTTGGTTAAGGAATGTTTGACTTTGTTCAAATCTCACATCGACTATTATACAAGAAGGTTCAGTTTTATAACTGCGGATGGAGTCGAGAATAACTTTAGAGGATATCTGGATGTAAAGGCAGGTGCAATGGTGTTGTTAGTACCAACAGTTGGAACAATCTCTTACCAGTTTGTAGTGTTGAATTATTCATAGATGGAAGTGATTAAGAATAGATATTATCCAGTAGTTGTTGACCATTTCCAAAATATTTTCCACTATAATTTATCATGTTTTCCACCCATAATTGTAGTTGAGGTTATAATTGATCTCCTCACGGGGACCATTCCAATATCACTTCCATCTTATCGAATGTAACCAACAATGATAATGGAATTGAACGTGTAGATGGATGATCTGGAACGAAAATGGTTCATTTTTTCAAGCATGTCTCTATAGTCAGCACCAATCTTGTTTTTCAAAAAGATGAAAGAAACTATTTAGTTTTGTGCGGATTATCATAACCTAAACCAGGTTACGATAAAGAATCGATATCTTTTTTCATGAATTGATGATATGATTGATCAATTTAGGAGATCTCAGTGATTCTCTTAGATGGACTTATTCTTAGGATATCACCAATTACGGGTTTAGAAGGAAGATATTCCAAATAAATATTTTAGAAGAATAAATGGACATTACGAGTATGGATTTATGAATTTTTGTATTACGAACACACCTACACACTTTATGATATTAACGAATAGGTTATTATTTGGATATATGAATTCTTTCAAGGTGGTTCTTGTGGATGACATATTTGTGTATTTAAGGGAATGTGCTAAGTAATTAGCAACACTTGATGACAGTGTTGGGAATCTTGAGGGATCAATGATTATATGATAAATTGTGAAAGTGTGATTTTAAGAAACTAGAATTATGTTTCTATGGATTAGTAATCTATAAAAAAGTGTTTTTGTATATCCAAATAATATAGAATCTATTATATCATGGAAAAAATTAAATAATGTCTTTGAATTAAATAGTTCACTTAGTCTAGATTGTTATTACTGATACTTTGATCATGATTTTTCATGACAAGCCAAACTAATGATAACCTTAATAAAGAAGAATATTCCATTCAAATGGAAAGGAAATTTTAGTAAATGTTTTCAAGAGATAAAAATTTTACTTTCATGATCACCGATACTTATCTTGTTGGAATGATTATAGTAGTATATGGTGTATTTTGATGCTTTAGGATCTCGTTTGGGATGTGATTTCTTGTGGGGAAATCATGTTTTTTCTTATGGCTCCACGTAGTTACAGTTGTATGAGGGGAACTACCCAACACACGATTTAGATTCAGTTGATGTAGTCTATAATTTAAATACCTAGAATCATTACCACTTTCGTGAGAAATTTATAGTGTTTACAAATCATAATATATTGAAAGAAATTTTCTCATAAATAAATTTTGATCTGAGACAATGAAGATAGATAGAGTATCACTAAATATTTATCTTTGACTGAATGCATACACTAGGTAAATTTAATTTAGTGGGAGCGGAATTAAGAAGAACGTCTTATGCTAATTTAGAAAAAAAGGCTTTAGATCAGGTGTAGTATATGTATATCCTAGATGACTTTCACATGGAATTTGAATACTATGCTGATGATGTGGTATTATTTTTAGTGTACATGGTTCATGATTTGGTAAGGTTTCATAAGGAGACACATACATATGATTTAGAATGTATTTTTATGGGGTGAAAAATCAATGGTGGGGAAACCATTATGGGATTGAAGCTAGATGAGGGTTCAGTTTTTGGGTTTTGAAATTAGATGGTTGTACCATTAGATTTTTATTATTAGACTCTTCATTCTTACCACCATTGGATATAGCTCATTCATCCTATAATACATTATATGTATAAGGCATTGAATCAATAGTTTTGGTGGATCAGTATGAAAAGAAAGGTGGATTGGTTTGTTTCCAGATGCTTAACCTCTCAGTAGGTCAAGGCAGTGCATCAACAACATAAAGGAATTTTGCAGTCTTAATCTATTCCTCTATGGATATTGGAGTATATAATGATGTATTTTGTAATTTGTCTCCTATGAATAGTTTACTAACACAATTCCATATGGTTGATAGTGGATCATCGCAAAAATTCGGCTTATTTAATCCCTATTCATGAATCTCATATGGTAGAGGACTTTCCCAGAATATATAAATATAAAGTAGTAAAGAGGAATGGAATACCAGTTTCAATAGTGTCAGATTTAGATTCGAGTTTTATATCTCATTTTTTAAAATCCTTATAGAAATCCCTTGAAAATTAGATGACAATGAGTATGACATATCATCCTCAGATGGATGGACAATATGAACTGATTATACAAACTTTTTAAGACATTTTGTGGGGTTGCATAACGGATTTTGGTGGCTCGGGGAAGGATCACATGACATTAGTGGAGATCTTATATAAAACCAGTCATAAATCCATTGAAATATATTGCTCCTTTTAAAGCATTATATGGGTAACCTTGTTGTTCTCCACTTTGTTGGGTGGAATAGGTGATACTTCACTTGTTGGGATGACCTGTGTCTATAAAACAATGGATATGATTTATATGATAAAGAAATGGATGGAGATAGCTTAGAGTCATCAAAAATCATATGTGAATCATCAATGATCATCATTTTCATTCGAAGTGAGTGATCATGTGTTCTTGATAATCTCTCCCAGGATTGGGTATCATCATTTCGGATTGAATGTTAAGTTATCTCCCTGATACATAGGCCTTTTTGAGATACTTTAATGGATTGGTGAGGTGGAACATCAGTTTTCATTGTCACCATTGTTCAGTGTTGTGCCTATTGTGTTTCATGTATCTCAGCTAAAGAAGAATCAACCTAATATTGACAATGTGATTTGATGGGATCAAGTTGACCTAGAGTCTTATTATTTGTTGGTACATGTACAAATATGGATCATGGAAAGGAAATAGAAAGGATTTCATGGGAAAAAAATCAGTGTATTGTGGTTTTTTTCGAAATATAGTCAGATTCTGGAAGAGACATGGGTACAAAAAAAATAAATAGTTGAGAAATGGACCAAGATCTTTTAGGAAAATAATTATTTTCTACTTTCTAGGGATTGAAATTCCAATGGTGGGGTTAATGTATCACCGACAGTTTCTAGTAAGTAACACTTTATTTATGATTCGTAGGAATGGAAATTGTTTGGGTGAAGTGTTGGAGGGGTTTTAAGACTTTTTTAATGTTTTATAACTTTTATAAAGGTGCACTGTTTGAGAATGGTTAGTGGAAACCGTGAATCCTGTAACAGCCCGAGATTTTATGAAAAATATTCTTTTTTATGTATTGTGTTGTACGCTACACCAAAAGGAGCTTGCACAACACACATCTTTGACTTGCCTTTCATTACACGCAATCGCAACCTTCCTCGATAGCGTGTGTAGTACGCAATACTGAGTTTCACGAAACAACGATATGCTATTAAAATATTATTAAAACTAGCCATTATGAATAGTAATAACCACTTTTTGAAATTTTGTAAATTTTATTTTTCAAAATGGACTTTATTTTTGGATTCGTAGTATCGAATTTAGCCTAAGGTGAAATTTTGATACTTTTCGGATAACTTTCATATTCTGATGAATAGTGAAAATTACTAAATTATAATTAAAAACAAATTTTTTAATCAAAATAATTAATAGTGATAAATAATTAATTTTAGTGGTTTTAAAGTATATTTAGAATATATTTTTACAATTTAATACATTGTTGGTCATTGGATGTAATTTCACATTTAAACCAGACATAAACAACTGTCAATCTTTTGATAGATATTGTTTCTTAAAAACACACTATTTGTTTTAACAGCGGGATTTAATTATAAAATTAATTAATGAAACTTCTATGTTATGAATTTGGTAAAATATTCTTCATTTTTGAATTCGGAATATGAAATATAGCTTAGGATGAAATATTGGCATTGTTCTGAAAAACATCAATTTTTGATGAATAGTGAAACTACTAAGTGGTAGGTTAAAAACTGAATTTTGCATAAAACATAATTTTACCGCTTCTGTGAATGGAATTTCAAAAATCAGATAGACACGGTTGATATCAGTAAGTAAAATGTGGTTCAATGAGATAAAAATAATTTTTTGGTGAATAATAACTTTTTACTTTTTTTACCGCGGTTAATAGTAAATAGGGTAACTAAGGGTAAATATGATATTACTATTACCCTAACACATGTCCTAATTCTATTGGATAAGTTTAATTCTACCCAAAACAAACTTAGGAATTATATATGACCATTTAGGCCCACTTGGATTAGATTAGGACATTTATTATTATTTAATTCAAAGAAGAGTTAAAAGAGTTAAAATCAAAGTGTATTTACTAAAACATTTTTAATATAGGGTTATACATAAGATAAATTCGATTGTAAATATTAATTAGAAAGATAAAATGATTTCCTACATAATTGTATTTTATTTGTAATTTTTAGACATCAAATAAGTTAAGTTATTTATGACACAAAGATGATGCAGTAATTATCTTATTAATGAAATATTGATATAATTGATATTATAAATGCCTAAATAAGTATAATTTGAGCTTTTTTATGAATTCCACTAATTTTCTAGGTTACTATGATATATTAAGGATGATTTAATCAACTTGGTTCGAACATATAATTCTGTTATGACTTTCACAAAAATCATATACCAAATAGTGTCAAAATTTACACAAAATAGTTTTTAAATCAAATATTATATTATTAATTGTTATTTTAGTCCTAAAAATCTATGGTTCGGCCAAATGACTTAGATAAGGATATATATATTAATAATAAACAATTTGGGGTTCGTTTGGCATGTTATAGTAAGTTTATTAACCATATAGTGAAAGAAAACGAAAAGACACGGTAAAAGGTAAATTATTTAACTTAGAGTTAAATCTAATTGATAAGGTTAAAATAATACCCTAAACTTGTCTAAATCCTATTGGATGATAGGGTTTTGACCCATCCCCACTTTAGCTTCAAAATAAGACCCTTTGAACCATTATAAACCGATTCTGACTTTAATATAAAATAATATTTTGAGATATTCCTAAGGTGCCACTCTCCTCCCTTATAAAAGGACACCTCCTCCCCCTCCTCCTCACACCAATTTGAGCACTCAATCTCGGCCAAACCCTGCCAAAATCTCTTCTCCACTTCCCTAAAAATATCCTAGTGGTTCTGGTCTTCCTCAAAGACCAATTTTAGTGCCCTAAGAGGAGGTCTCAAAGAGGCGCTTCAAAGAAGAGGTAATTACCGTTACCAATTCTTTCATCTTTATTTCTTCTTCCACTTCTTCTTCTTAGGTTGTTTCATTATGAAGTAATAAAATAAGTATCACTCATATACTTATATGTTATTATAAGTATGAAACAACCCTATTTCACCATCTATCCATCCTACGGAAAAAGAAATCACCGCGCGTGCGTACGTAGGGAATACCGTCTCCACGCCGTGGTGTAATCTATTTTCCACCACCACCTTATATGGAAGGGTATAATGATATAAAGAATAACTATACATAGTTATTAAAACATAATATTGATTCTGATATATTGTATAATCCACTCCAATTCAATTCAATATTTATGGAAATGATATCATCGCTCGTGCGTACGTACAGACTACCGTCTCCACGACGCGATGAGATTCATTCTCCATGTTAACCATTTAAGAATGATTATAAAGTATATATAATATGTACTAATGAAATATATGACATAATAATGATACTGGATTTATTTATATATTTATATGTATGTCATGTACTTAATTCCATTCAATTCAATAAGGAAACGAAAACAGCGTTCATGCGTACGTACGGACTACCGTCTCCATGAACGGTGTATTTCGTTCCATTTAATGATTTATTATATATATGTATATCCTGAATATATATATATATATATAAATCATGTTTTATGTTCTGTAATTAATTAATCATGATCTAAGTAATCATATGAATAATTACAAGTCAAAACACGGACAACAAATGAAACAATTTTACCCAAAACGCTCTTTAACATGGAATTTACAAAAGAACGGGTAATATAAAGTCATAAGTGAACCATATATGATATCATAACAATGAATATGATTCTGTAATAAGTAAATGAAATTATTTAATCATTATACAGGAGGTTCGGACACTTACGAAGCAAATCGAACCTAAGGTAAGGGAAATATCACAATCTCACTTTTATCTGAGATTGTTTTTACTTTGGTAATTACTAGGGTGTATTTTATCATCCACATCCATGTTTCCTCAATATGTAATATTATTTCCATCCAACTACAATTTTTTAAATCCAATTTTACCCTTCGGTGAGTTTTTAGTAAAAAAATATGAAAGGAATCTTTTGACGTTTTTCATACGAGGTGCTTTTTGACTTTTCCGACAAAAGTACGAAGAATTTTTTTTTTCAACTTATACATCATGAATGGATTTCTAAAAAAATTATTTCCAAGAAGCTTCCTTTACAAGTATTCAAGTTTATTTTTAATCAACATATTTTAGTTTAAAATTGTATGACATGTTAAGAAAGGAAAAGTGTTTTTGAAGTAGAAAGGATATTTTCCTCAAGAATGAAGTTTAAGTATTTTATCAAAATTATTTTCCATCTAAGATAATAAAAGGGTTCTGTTTTTATCCATATTATTACATGGATTTGATTATGTTGTGATGGAAACATTTTTATGAATTCCTTTATCTTATATGAATTGTTTTATGATGTCATGTTGTTTAAGAATCCCATTTTTATTACATGGGTTATGCGATGATGTATGATTTATGATTATGTGGCACACATAAGAAAGGATTCATTATAAGATGGGTGGGACCTATATCTCCCTCCAATGCATTGGGTAAAGATTTTATATCTCATGATATAGACATGGCTGGAATGGTAGGTTATACCGGTTCAGTGAAACAGGACTGAAACGAGGGTTACTCGATTCAGAAAGGGACTTCGTCCACTAAGATAGTCTTGGCAATGAGTATTGACTAACAAGAAATGATTCTCTATGATTATGTGTGAATGCCACAAAGTTTCATGTTTTATGTTATGATTATTGGGATTACATTTAACATCTATGATTTATCCCATGTTATGATATTATGAGCTCTCTCTTTTGCAGGTTATGATTTCCAAAATGTTATGTTTTTATGAATACGATGTGATTGATATTTCTGTTGTTTACCCTTACTAAGCATTTGAGCTCACCCTTTTATGTTTTCTTTTCCCCAGCATATAAAGAAAGGTTTTAGGTAAAAAAAAGGAAGATCTTTAAGGGAGATGTTGAAGATCTTTCACCACGATTAGAAGATTTTATTCCGAGTTTCCAAAGACACTAAACTATTACGATCCTTGTGTGTGTGTTTTTTGTTATGTACTAAGTATTCCGCAAAAGTAATGTAAAGTCCATGTAAGTCAGGCTTCGGGTCTCTACAGTTGGTATCAGAGGAAAGGTTTAGTCAACCTTTGGAAACTAGGATGCGAAAACGTGAGTGAGATCCCTAGAGATATTCCTAAGGTATGTCTAGGGATGTCTCTAAGGTTAAGTATACGTATAGGTTATAGTCCTAGAATTGCGCTAACGATCTTAGAATTTAACCTAAGATGTTAGATATTGAGGGTACTCCCCCTTTATTATGTTGTTTTCCCTAGCTTGATTTTTGCCTCTCACACTATTCTTTTTGGGTTTTAGACAATGGCTGGAACCCGAAGGAACCGTGTTGATCAATGCAATGGACAATGCAATGATTGTCCTCTTGAACAAAAAAATGTTATGGGAGATGGAGTGAAAAATCTTATTATTATACTTACACAAGCTATGAATCATTCTGGACTTCCAAATGCGCAGATAAGGGAACAATATTCTATTGAGTCCTTCATGAGGCAACGTCCACCTTCTTTCAGTGGGTCTTCTGATCCACTTGTTGCTAAACAATGGATCAGTACAACTGAAAAGATATTTTCAGTTCTTCAATGTTCTGAACATGATAAAGTCATCTTAGTAGTATATCCTTTGGAAGGTGAAGCTTATCAATGGTGGAATCTTATCAAGAATACAAGGCAAAGAGATGAAATTGAGTCCATGGAATGGGACGAGTTCAAGAACTTATTTTTCAATAAGTACTTCCCTCGTATTATTCGAACAAAGATGGAGAAGGAGTTTCTTGAACTAAAGCAAAAGGATGATGAATCTGTTGGTATATACGAAGCGAATTTTACAAGACTTGCAAGGTATGCATCTAGCATTATCATCCAACCTGAAAGTAAAGTTGATCGATTTTTCAGTGGCTTAAAATCAAGTCTTCGAAGGGCATTAGCTATAAGAGACTTCAGTAGCTATGGAGAAATTGTGCATTGTGCTATCAAGGTAGAAATGGAAGTTGGTGTTACATATCCATCTCATGGTTTTGACAAGAAATGAAAGATGGAGTTCAAGGAGAAATCTCAGAATAATGGTGAAAAGAAGATGAATGTTTCCTTATGCACAAAGTGTGGAAAGAAGCATGGTGGAGATTGTCTTAAAGGGACTAGAAAATGTTTTAAGTGTGGAAAAAAAGGTCATCGAGCAGCTGAGTGTCGGAGTAATGGAAAAAGGGTTTCTAATGATGTGAATAAAGCAAACACTGCAGAGAACGCACCACCAACACTTCAATGCTTCAAGTGCAAGGAAATGGGGCATTATGCTAATAAATGCCCTAATCCAAGGGTTAGTGATGGTCAACATGAGCAACCACTAAAGGCAAAGGACAAAGGGAAGTCACATGCGATCACTATTGGCAATGTTGAATATGACAATGATGTGGTGGAATGATTAAGTGTTTATGTAATGGGATTCCAAAATAATGTTGTATCATTGAGTATTGCAATATTTATTGATGTGGTATTCAAAGTGATTGAGATATTTTTTTTTGAAATAAGATGATATGCGCATAATGAAGGGAAAACGAGAAAATGAAATGTTTAATAGTATTCATGAGCTCATGATTGATATAAAGACTAAGTGATATCATGTTTTGAGTATATATAATTAACTTTTGACAGCATTCATGTTTTCACTAAGGTTCAATGGGTATTCAAGAGAATACGTGATTAAGGACTTTGAATGTTTGGAATGTGACCAACAAAACATATCTTATGATATATGGGGATCAACAATGGTATTAAATCTCTGGTAATTGTTTTCACTATGTTATGAGAGTGGACTGCAGTATTATAGATAAGCCTAAAGATTGAAATGGATTATGTTGGACATAAGTGAGTATTGTTTAAGGATAGAAGTTTTTTTCGATATTATTGATGGGATGTTATAGTAATGTAGTTTTAGAAAAAGGACAACCTGCAGGACGGGCGACAGCCCATCGCGTCGGACAAGGCTTTGGAAATCGAACCCACAACCGAAGTGCGACTGGCCTTTATCACCTACCACTGGCCTACAGGAAGTCCTTGTTTAGTAGAAACTAGTTTTATTATATTAAGTTGTATGACATATGATGTATAAGTCCATTTTAGGAACCATATATGATTAATCTCACTATAGATCGACTTATGTATATAATTTTTTGCTAACCTTTTGTTTGAGATAGATGGAATGACCCGTCATTCTATCACATGATCTGCTAACACTTCACGAATAACAAATTCATCTTCATTTATTTAAGATATGAAGTGGAAATTGTTAAAGGCACAAACAACAGTGAGATTGTACCAAAATAAAGTAAGTATTTATTCTAATTCAAATTCTTTAACTTTAGGGAAACGATCTTGAAAACCAAAAATGTTGTCCTAGTGATCTTATATCTGATGAATCAGATGGTACCTTAGATCGTCACAAATTTATGGCATTGTGATTGCTATCTTTTCTATAGCCATGTTCTCTACCACTCTCCATCAGAACATGATGGTTATATTTCTCTTCCATATCCATATTTTCACCTATGTGGAAACCCAATGATTAGTTTATTTGGCTAATCGTTACATTTCATACTTTAGTTTTTAAAGCCAAGTTTTGGTATTCCTTTTTACGATGTGGGTTTCTATTAAAGAAACTTTCGAATAGTAAACCATTTATAACCCCGACGAATTTCGAGGGCGAAATTCATTTTAAGGGGGGTAGAATGTAACAGCCCGAGATTTTATGAAAAATATTCTTTTTTATGTCTTGTGTTGTACGCTACACCAAAAGGAGCTTGCACAACACACATCTTTGACTTGCCTTGCATTACACGCAATCGCAACCTTCCTCGATAGCGTGTGTAGTACGCAATACTGAGTTTCACGAAACAACGATATGCTATTAAAATATTATTAAAACTAGCCGTTATGAATAGTAATAACCACTTTTTGAAATTTTGTAAATTTTATTTTTCAAAATGGACTTTATTTTTGGATTCTTAGTATCGAATTTAGCCTAAGGTGAAATTTTGATACTTTTCGGATAACTTTCATATTCTGATGAATAGTGAAAATTACTAAATTATAATTAAAAACAACTTTTTTAATCAAAATAATTAATAGTGATAAATTATTAATTTTAGTGGTTTTAAAGTATATTTAGAATATATTTTTACAATTTAATAAAATGTTGGTCATTGGATGTAATTTCACATTTAAACCAGACATAAACAAGTGTCAATCTTTTGATAGATATTGTTTCTTAAAAACACGCTATTCGTTTTAACAGCGGGATTTAATTATAAAATTAATTAATGAAACTTATATGTTATGAATTTGGTAAAATAGACTTCATTTTTGAATTCGGAATATGAAATATAGCTTAGGATGAAATTTTGGCATTGTTCTGAAAAAATATCAATTTTTGATGAATAGTGAAACTACTAAGTGGTAGGTTAAAAACTGAATTTTGCATAAAACTTAATTTTACCGCTTCTGTGAATGGAATTTCAAAAATCCGACAGACACGGTTGATATCAGTAAGTAAAATGTGGTTCAATGAGATAAAAATAATTTTTTGGTGAATAGTAACTTTTTACTTTTTTTACCGCGGTTAATAGTAAATAGGGTAACTAAGGGTAAATATGATATTACTATTACCCTAACACATGTCCTAATTCTATTGGATAAGTTTAATTCGACCAAAAACAAACTTAGGAATAATATATGACCATTTAGGCCCACTTGGATTAGATTAGGACATTTATTATTATTTAATTCAAAGAAGAGTTAAAAGAGTTAAAATCAGAGTTTATTTACTAAAACATTATTAATATAGGGTTATACATAAGATAAATTCGATTTTAAATATTCATTAGAAAGATAAAAATATTTCCTACATAATTGTATTTTATTTGTAATTTTTAGACATCAAATAATTTAAGTTATTTATGACACAAAGATGATGCAGTAATTATCTTATTAGTGAAATATTGACATAATTGATATTATAAATGCCTAAATAAGTATAATTTGAGCCTTTTTATGCATTCCACTAATTTTCTAGGTTACTATGATATATTAGTGATGATTTAATCAACTTGGTTCGAACATATAATTCTGTTATGACTTTCACAAAAATCATATACCAAATAGTTTCAAAATTGACACAAAATAGTTTTTAAATCAAATATTATATTATTAATTGTTATTTTATTCCTAAAAATCTATGGTTCAGCCAAATGACTTAGATAAGGATATATATATTAATAATAAACAATTTGGGGTTCGTTTGGCATGTTATAGTACGTGTATTAACCATATAGTGAAAGAAAACGAAAAGACACGGTAAAAGTTAAATTATTTAACTTAGAGTTAAATCTAATTGATAAGGTTAAAATAATACCCTAAACTTGTCTAAATCCTATTGGATGATAGGAGTTTGAACCATCCCCACTTTATCTTCGAAATAAGACCCTTTGGAACCATTATAAACCGATTTTGACTTTAATATAAAATAATATTTTGAGATATTCCTAAGGTGCCCCTCTCCTCCCTTATAAAAGGACACCTCCTCCCCCTCCTCCTCACACCAATTTGAGCACTCAAGCTCGGCCAAACCCTGCCCAAATCTCTTCTCCACTTCCCTAAAAACATCCTAGAGGTTCTGGTCTTTCTCAAAGACCAAATTTAGTGCCCTAAGAGGAGGTCTCAAAGAGGCGCTTCAAAGAAGAGGTAATTACCGTTACCAATTCGTTCATCTTTATTTCTTCTTCCACTTATTCTTCTTAGGTTGTTTCATTATGAAGTAATAACATCAGTATCACTCATATACTGATATGTTATTATAATTATGAAACAACCCTATTTCACCATCTATCCATCCTACGGAAAAAGAAATCACCGCGCGTGCGTACGTACGGAATACCGTCTCCACGCCGTGGTGTAATCTATTTTCCACCACCACCTTACATGGATGGGTATAATGGTATAAAGAATAACTATACATAGTTATTAAAACATCATATTGATTCTGATATATGTTATAATCCACTCCAATTCAATTCAATATTTATGGAAATGATATCATCGCTCGTGCGTACGTACGGACTACCGTCTCCACGACGCGATGAGATTCATTCTCCATGTTAACCATTTAAGAATGATTATAAAGTATATATAATATGTACTAATGAAATATATGACATAATAATGATACTGGATTTATTTATATATTTATATGTATGTCATGTACTTAATTCCATTCAATTCAATAAGGAAACGAAAACAGCATTCATGCGTACGTACGGACTACCGTCTCCATGAACGGTGTATTTCGTTCCATTTAATGATTTATTATATATATGTATATCCTGAATATATATATATATAAATCATGTTTTATGTTCTGGAATTAATTAATCATGATCTAAGTAATCATATGAATAATTACAAGTCAAAACACGGATGACAAATGAAACAATTTTACCCAAAACGCTCTTTAACATGGAATTTACAAAAGAACGGGTAATATAAAGTCATAAGTGAACCATATATGATATCATAACAATGAATATGATTCTGTAATAAGTAAATGACATTATTTAATCATTATACAGGAGGTTCGGACACTTACGAAGCAAATCGAACCTAAGGTAAGGGAAATATCACAATCTCACTTTTATCTGAGATTGTTTTTACTTTGGTAATTACTGGGGTGTATTTTATCATCCACATCCAAGTTTCCTCAATATGTAATATTATTTCCATCCAACTAAAATTTTTTAAATCCAATTTTACCCTTCGGTGAGTTTTTAGTAAAAAAATATGAAAGGAATCTTTTGACGTTTTTCATACGAGGTGCTTTTTGACTTTTCCGACAAAAGTACGAAGAATGTTTTTTTTAACTTATACGGCATGAATGGATTTCTAAAAAAATTATTTCCAAGAAGCTTCCTTTACAAGTATTCAAGTTTATTTTTAATCAACATCTTTTAGTTTAAAATTGTATGACATGTTAAGAAAGGAAAAGTGTTTTTGAAGTAGAAAGGATATTTTCCTCAAGAATGAAGTTCAAGTATTTTATCAAAATTATTTTCCATCTAAGATAATAAAAGGGTTCTGTTTTTATCCATATTATTACATGGATTTGATTATGTTGTGATGGAAACATTTTTTTGAATTCCTTTATCTTATATGAATTGTTTTATGATGTCATGTTGTTTAAGAATCCCATTTTTATTACATGGGTTATGCGATGATGTATGATTTATGATTATGTGGAACACATAAGAAAGGATTCATTATAAGATGGGTGGGACCTATATCTCCCTCCAATGCATTGGGTAAAGATTTTATATCTCATGAGATAGACATGGCTGGAATGGTATGTTATACCGGTTCAGTGAAACAGGACTGAAACGAGGGTTACTCGATTAAGAAAGGGACTTCGTCCACTAAGATAGTCTTGTCAATGAGTCTTGACTAATAAGAAATGATTCTCTATGATTATGTGTGAATGCCACAAAGTTTCATGTTTTATGTTATGATTATTGGGATTACATTTCACTTCTATGATTTATCCCATGTTATGATATTATGAGCTCTCTCTTTTGCAGGTTATGATTTCCAAAATGTTATGTTTTTATGAATACAATGTGATTGATATTTCTGTTGTTTACCCTTACTGAGCATTTGAGCTCACCCTTTTATGTTTTCTTTTCCCTAGGATATAAAGAAAGGTTTTAGGTAAAAAAAAGGAAGATCTTTAAGGGAGATGTTGATGATCTTTCACCACGATTAGAAGATTTTATTCCGAGTTTCCAAAGACACTAAACTATTACGATCCTTGTGTGTGTGTTTTTTGTTATGTACTAAGTATTCCACAAAAGTAATGTAAAGTCCATGTAAGTCAGGATTCGGGTCTCTACAAATCCTGTATAAGAAACTGTGAAATTATAAACATGGGCTTATTGGGAAGTTCATAGTTAGGATCACAGTTTGAACAGGCTATGTGGACACCATGGAAAATCCTTGAAAATTGGGGTGGAGGGAATCTACACAGTTGGTGCATAGTTTTTCAAACTTTGTAGGTAAACCATGTGAATTTCTCCTTGAGTTAGAGGTTGGAACAAGAACAGTGCACCATTTTCTAGGCCATGCAACTAACCATGAAAAGTCTTAAATTGAGATCCTAGAATTGTGTATATCACCCATTTTCACCACTAAGTCTCTCATTTTTCACCCTTTTCATTCCTTTTTTGGGTATTATTCTTCCCAATGTATTTTTCGTCTCACCCCTTCAAACTTGAAGTAATGAGAAGGTAATTATTTTTGCGTTGAAGCCTGATTCCCTTGTTAAGTCTTCTTTTTCAGTAGTTTTCCTTATATATAATTCTCTTCATTATCTCAAATTATTATATCCAGTCTTTTTTGGGTAGATATATGGATTTTGATTCCAATAATGATGATATTTGGTTGTTTTGATGTTAGGGAATGAGATCTAAGGTGATTTTTTTGTGATTCAACCTAATTTTGTTGGCATTTTCATGCCATTCTTCATTTTCATCATAACCCCAAGGTTGGTGGCATCACTCTTGACTCCTCTTATTATAAAAAGATTTATAAGTTTCAATTTGTTTAAATTTCATTAGATTGATTGTGAAATTGATGTGAAAATCATGGTATAAACCTTCTTTGGTGATGGTCTTTGGTCTTATATTATTTTGGAAATTGGTTATTATGGAAAGTTATTTCTTTTTGAATTTTAAAATGACGATTTAAAATTTTAGGATTGTGTGATTCTTGGAAAATTATTATGTGGAATGGTTTTAATAAAAACGATGTTTTATTGAAATGTATTTAAATGGTTTTGTTGAAATGTTTTTTTTGAAAACAATGGTTTGTGTGAGTTCACGCATTTGAAGTGACACTGAATAATGGGTGTTTACCATTGTGTTATAAATGGAAGAGACCCTAGATAGGGTCCGTGTTCCATTGGGGAATGAAGAGATTTTATACATATTGACAACTTCAAATATGGACAAGAAACCACTCATGATTATGGAACTATCACGAACACATGCATGTGTGGGTTTGTGGGTGAATCACATATTGGGTAGATCAAAAATGAGATATAAAATGATTAAAGTAGTTATTTGGTTTCTTTTCATGGAAATTGTATTAGTGTGGAAAATTTTTTCCTGGGAAGTGTTTGGCCTTGATTTAAATATTGAAATGTTTTATTGTGTTTTATATAATTTGTATTATATAATATGCTAACTTTTTATATCCTCGTGTTGTGAATGAGGATGTTATTTAGGTAAATACTATTGAGCCTAATTACTCACCCTCTAATTGGATCTTTGGTGATTTTGTGGATTTTTACATTTGGGTTACATATTAGGGGAAGGTATTGAATTTCTTTAGTGGTACTATATGATTCCTGGTTGTGTATACTGGAGTTGGATCTTAGATATTTTTGTAGAAGAAGAGTTCGTGTCTTGGACTCTTTTGATTTTTTTGGTCTTGTCTTCCACTTTGTAATTGAGACTTGTATTGATTTCAACATGGTAATCTAACATAATGCATCTATTTTTTATACATTTAGTTGTTTACATTAATATCATGCATCATTTAGTTCTTTTTTATTATGGGATGTTTGGTTGTGATTATTTTATTATAAAAGATAGATTGATCCCCCAATTTTATTGATTCCCTTGTAATTTATTGCCAGACATTGACCTCTTGGTGATGACACTTAAGGCCAAGTAGAAATATTTCCTTGACACAAGACAATGAGGTGGGGTGGTATGTTACATAAATATTGTAAAGATATGTTTCTAGTTCTTAATTGGTAAAATTTAAACATCATGTTTTAAGAGGGAATCATTCCTAGACACTAAATTTTAAATCATGTAATAGAGGCTATCCCTAAAAAGAAAAAAGTGATACAATAGTTTCCTAATCCAATTATAGTGAATGGGATTCAAATCATTTTTATGAATATGAGATTATATTGTTTATTTTTACATGAATTCTCAAAGAAATGTTTTTCAATCACCTAACTAGTTTCAAATTAAGTTCTATTTATTTTTGATAACTCATTCAATGAATACTTCGTTACTTTGAAAAGGAAATTACTGTTCACCTTAAGCATGATATCTCCCTATTGGGAGACAAATTTTGAACTTATGTATGATGCTACTTATTCTTTTGTGGGAATGAATTTAGGATAGATAATTGATCATGTCATTTGAATAATATACTAGGTAACCTATAATCTTAATAACCCACAAATCAATTACCATACTATAGAAAAATAACTCTATGTATGGGTCTTTGATTTTGATAAGTGTATATTATATAATTCGATCTCCAATGTAGTATTATATATGGGTCATGTCACATGATATAATTTTTAAATAAAAAGGATTTTATGTGTTACCCTTACCCTCACCATTATGTCCAATACAAAATTCAACATGACCACATGAATGTTACCCTAACTGAAAGTGGTTTATGGGTAGTGGTGAGGGGAAAATAACCATCATGGGGAGACTATAACCTCAGTACCAAGAAACAATCAGTGTATAATAAAGTAACTGATAACAATAAATTAAAAAATAATGAATAAAAAACCATCAATGTATAATAATAAAAAATAAATACTTACACCTATAGTATCAATATGGAAGGTTATACATATAAACCAAAACCAATAAAAGATATCCCCCTAGGAATTGGATCTATGTGGAGGATATAGAAACTAAACTGAAATAATTGTAACAATCCTACTTGAGGTTTGTCTTTAAATACCTCTAATATCCGGAAAAACTTCTTAACTACCCATCGTATTCACTTTTCCCTTTCATCAAATCCCCAACTATGAAATATTTTAGCATAAATAAATACCTGAGTTAAGTGTCATCACAAGACTTGGAAGGAAACCACCAGAAACCCTTAAAAAAATTCATAAGATATACTGGTGATTTCCATGAAAGTAAAATATGTATAGATGAAAACAATTAAATCACATAGGAACAAAATATGTGTTTGGTCTTCAGATACATACTTTACATGCTTCATCACTATTCTTAAATGAATGTTAGCCAACCATGTCTAACAAAACCCTCTTATCCATGCGGTAGTTCACAAAAAATGTATAACAGAACTCATTGGAAGGGATATCCCATGGACATGTTAATCAATATATCACACATCCCTCTCAAAGGGAATAGTCTATATAAAACAACTTGTATCGATTGAATAATATAGAGAGAGAGAAAAAATTCAAAACATGTATATAGGATAACATATCAAACTTCACTTCATAACAAGAATGAGTTAAAACCCTAAAAACCATATTAAATAAAACATAAAATATAATTTTCATAGGGAAATACTTGTAAAAACACAAATAATTCCAAGAACCCTTATAAAACATCTGTAAAAGTCATTGGATTCCTACATTAGGTGAAATGATGAAAATTGGAAAGGGTCACCGTCCAAGACCAAAATCACATCTGGATCCAAGAACCAAACCCAAAATGAAATGATTTAGAATAATATGATCAAGGATTAGGATAAATCATTCCATAAAGACAGTTCAATACTAATCATACCATAGAATACCTGCTACCAAGAATAATATTGGATTGATTGATGGGAAGATGTCAAAAATCCCTAAATTCGAGTGTTGATTTTATAAATGATAAATAATAACTTGTTTGATAAAACCAGAACCACTATATTTTATAAATAAAATTAATATCTAATTTGTTTTGATCAAGAATCAGACATTAATATTGATCTATAATGGAGAATAACCCACCAGATTAAGAACATATAATCAAACTATTGTATGGATGATGAAGGGATGAGATATAAGGGAAGAGAGGGATCCAAAATTACTAGAGAGGAATATTAGGTTGTTTATAATTGAAGAGGGAAAGTGAGAATGATATAAAAATGGGTGATGGTATATTTTAAAAATACTACATAATGTGGCATGCCTTACTTGTTAATGTATGATTCCACTGGCTAGTCGGTGACCACCAATAGCTGGTTTGCATGACTGTTGTGGTTTAAAATGATACTACAAGTCCACCAACTCATTCTTATTCAATTTCCATCTTCCCAAACAACCCTAAAATATTTCATGTTTCATTAAAATGTTCTCAAAAATATATATATAAATAAAAAATAAGCATACTAGAAATAGTGGTGTAAAAATTCCCCCATCTTATAACTTATCATCCTCTAGATGTGTCCGCAAAGCTTTACTTGAAAAAAGTGGGCCACTATTCCTAAATCTCTGTCTCTTGCACCATTGTCTCTTACTATTAATCCATATGGTAACACTCAAACTGAAAAAGACAAAAAATAATTCCACAGATCCCATTATCACTTCATTCCACTATCTAAAAAGGTTACTCAATAAATGATGTATCCTGCTCCAGCTCAACATCCTCGCAGTTGAGCACATGTGTTGGATTAGGGTTGTAGATTTGAATCAGGGACATGTATAATATATATTTTATAACTTAATACCATGGAGGGAGATTCAATTAATAGGTCACTATATCAATGTGTTATATGATATATAAAATACCAACATACTGTGGTTCCAACTTTCCTTTCCTCTTAAAATTCTTATTCCCTAACCAAGAGGAAACCCAAAAGAAAAATTTGTAAAACTCCATGAACTCCAAGGGTTTTATCCACTGGTCAACATAATACCACTCTCAATTTTTAGCTGAATAAAGCTATTTTCAAATCATATTCACCCACTTTAATGTCTCGTGTTTAATAATTATCCCAAAAATGATTTATTCACCTTCATTATTTCAGTACAATGGGGATCAACATGGTCATCCATATAGAACCCCAAATACATCCATTTGAATCAAGGACTATAAGTTGTTATTATAGGTGAACTCCACCAAAGGAAGGTTATCATACAAAGATCTTCTAAAATATATAAAACATGCTTGATTAATATCCACTGATGTCTAGATCTTTCTATACGACTTCTCGTCAATAGGATGATGAAAGGTAATACTCAATTTCAATTGAGTACTTCTTACATTCTACATGCCTTATTAAAACTATGAGATTAAATGTTCATATCTATCAAATATCATGGTCATGGTACTCTATCAAGTCACACAAAATCTCAAACATAGATATTCCCAAGATCATTAACTATGTTATCCTATCATATTAGTATAATGTAATACACCATAGTCAACCAATTTACTACCACCGAAATGATATCTCAACCTCTCATGGTCATGGGATACCCTATCAGAAATAATACCATATCCTCATCCCCCTTACACACAGGCAGTGGAAGTGGATTTATTAACCCACTGGGTCGCTAATACTCAATATAAATTCAATAAAAATTCAGAAAAGGAGAGACTAATCCCATAATGTCTCTCTTCATGTCAGGACACCAGAACTGATGCTCGACTTAGTGATATACCTTGGTTGAACCAGGTTGCACTTCCCATTGTAAAAGATTTGAGGCTCTCGTTAATGTATATATCAATTATGATTGAACCATAATAATAACATGATCCCTAAGAACTATAATTCGATCCAATACCAATATGGAATATAACCATTTATTGTCATCCTCTCGTTCATCATGAAAGAATTTAGAAAATGTTCATAACTAACCTTCACTCGATCCAACAATTAGGATATGATCAGAAAGGGTGCACAAGAAACTTCTCCTCAATCCACAATTACACACAAATTATTGTGTACCTAAAATTTTATGAGCTTCCAATACTCCTCTAACATTGACTCTACCACTAATTTTTTCACCCTTTTTAGTAAATATATAGCTTAATTTTCTTTCCCAAGAGTATAATCCATCTCAAATTTGAATTTTTGCGTGCCCAATGTCTCAAATATAGATTCAATTCATGATAGGAGAATATATTCCCCATTATATTTTGTTCCATATACTTGAAAAATATCTCACTAAAGAGGTAGTTCAATTGAAATTTCAATGTAGAGACCACAGTTTCTATCTATATGTCATGAGTAGTGATATTCCACTCATGGGGTCATATCTGATGAGACCTGTAAGAAACATTCTATCTCCCTGAATCAAAACTTCTCTAAGGAAAAATCTAGACGTATCACAATATACTACATAACCAACTCCAGTACCATGAAGAATTAGGATTAGAGCTGAATTCATCCTATTTTTCATTTCTATGAATACATTGTCAAACTGTTATATTCATTCAAACATTACCCCTACTTGGTCATCTTGGTCATGGGTGATTCTTGGTGAGATAAGTGCATAATAAACCTCCAGTAGTATCCAACTAACTAGATAAAACTCTAAATCTCAAACACATTCCTCAACCATGTCTAAGACATGATTTCATCTACCTTATCAGAATCAAAAAATATTTTAGATTGAGAAACCACATACCCATGAAAGTGAATGTCCTATATAAAAAAGTGAAACTTTGAATACTCATAATAAATATGATGTGATTTAAGAATACTCAATATGATATTAAGGTGTATAAAAAGTGATTTCAACATCATGGAATGTATTAGGATGTCAACCAGAGAACAATAATGAATTATTCCTTGTATGGGTGTGAGATATTATACATTAGAGACAAGAAGAATACCAAAGCATTCACTAATAAAAAGGGCATAACGACATACTCATAGAAAATCAACCTATTCCTAAATGTTGTATTCTATATATCATCCACTCTAACCTAAATGTGATGAAAGTTAAAAAATATATCAGTCCTAGAAAACCACAAGGCTCCCCTGAATTCATAAAATAAGTCATTAATTCTTAGAAATAGGTATTTATTCTTCACGGTGAACTGATTTATCTTATAGTAGTCTACACAAAGTTGAATATGTTGGAACCGGGCGTGCATCGAAAGCTCCAAACATGTGGGATTTAAAAAAAATTCACTGACGTTTGTCATGAACTTGCTGACGTTGGAGAAGAGCAGCCCGGTCAATGCTGAGGACCACACGTGATGTGTTTTAAGCACAAACATAAACAGTAAAATACCTGGTTTAGATCTGAAGTTGTGCACGACATCTTCTCGTCGTTGGCAATCACTATTCGAAGAATCTGAATCCCAATTCTTCTAGATCATCCACGTGCACTTCAAGGAATCCACAGGAGCGCCGTTCTTCGTAGTTCGTGTGCTAGCACAGAATACCGACGATGCCTTCGACGTTCCGATGATCACGGCGTCGCTTTGCAAGCGATGTCTGAGAGAGAGCTCCATCCGAGCTCCCTGGATCCAGAGCAACTCTCTCTAGAGTGTGGGAGAGAGAAGAGGAGAGATAAGCTCCATGAATAGTATTTTTCAAATTCCCCTCCTCTTCTATTTATAGTGCACAATTAAAATACCAGGTATCGCCTCGCCGGCCCCCAAATACATAAAGCACTATCATCGACATTTTATGACTACTAAACTAAGCCATAAATATTATTATCATTTACTTGTAATATATTAAAATATATTACATGATAATAATTATGTCATAAAACTGACTCTTTGCTCCCATAAATATTAATTGAGCCTTGAATAATTTAATATTCGCCAATTAATATTTTTTCAGGTATTTACTTAAAACTCATAAATAAATTTAATAAATAAATTCAATACAAATTATTCTAAACTCGAATAATATGAATTTATTTATTGCATTGGTGATAGTTTAACTTTGGACAATTTCTGGACCCTTGTGGCAGGTCCCAGTATGTACAATCCTCTTATTCCATTGAATAGGGTAGATTCTTGAATACGATATTGTGTGTGACCCTCTAGGCCCTTATTTCGACAGTAGTGAATAGTACTCACAGACCAAGAGCGGGATCTAGCAACCCATCATGGCCCCTAAAGAAATAAGGATTTTCACAACAGCGCCAACCAACCTACAAACATGAACTGTGTAATATAATCTCTTGGTCTATAATATCTCATAAAGCAGGACGCACTCCCATGTCGTCACCCTTTTCTTGCATTATTTTTTGTTGATATAACTGGATGGATTTACCCTCGACTTCCATGGACATGGTCTTATAAAGGTATTTCCATCCATATCAACATGGCCAGAGATATATTACTTCCATAACCTGGAAGCGACAAATCCTTTCTTGACCATTCAACCAATGTCATGTCACCAATGATGCACCCAACACAAACTACCTCACCATGACATCATTGCCATGGTTTGTGTCTTGCATCAATGAATGAAATAAAATGACATACATTGCTAATGATCTCAAGTTAGGAGACCATTACACATGATCGTAGAATGGAACATCCAATGACACCCGAAACATGTGGTGTTCCTATTGGAAGGTCAGTTCTCATG
The DNA here is from genome assembly GCA_963277665.1 of Viscum album. NCBI lineage: Eukaryota > Viridiplantae > Streptophyta > Magnoliopsida > Santalales > Viscaceae > Viscum > Viscum album. The sequence continues at coordinate 18,426,775 of OY728120.1, read as the reverse complement.
ATCTCAATACTAGAGATCACCAACTGTGAACTTCATGAGAAGAAGTCTCAATTCTTATGAGCCCCCAGCACCTGATGGTCAGACATATAAAATGTGAAATTAGTAAGATGTATCTAGACCAAAGAACATATATTTAAGATTAATGTCATAGTATCTAGAGGTTCTCATTATATCCTGGGAACTTCTATAACCATTCATTACGACAATTAATCTTCAGACATTATCATTTCAATAGTGGATGCAAAAAAGTCTACACTATAATGGTAAGATGACATCAGGCATAGTTAACTATATACACGATGTGGAAATCAATAGCACATAATAGTTTGGTCTAGGGTACCCACTATTTCAACAGAATAATACCATATTCCTTCTTGGTGAAAAACACTAGAGAACCCCGCGGGGAAGCACACAGTCTGATGAAGCCTTTAGCGTTAAAATCATGAAACTGCACCTTGATTGCATTCAACTTCATTGGTTCCATGAGATGTGGTGGAATTGATATGGGTTTCACTTCAGACAACATCTCAATGATAAAATAAAATCCCTTATATAGAGGTAACCTTGAGAAATCATCTTGAAAGACATTCCTTTTTAGGCCTTCCATTGGAGTAAAATAAGTTGGTGTCACCATCTAATCTACTTTATGGATCATACTAGAAATAGATGTGGAAAAACATCTCTCTCATGGGGTTCTGTCCTAGCTCTTACTACCTCAAGTTCCCATTCACCAGTAGTAGGAATTTCTCCCCCATATGATATTTAAAATTCTATCACCTCCAATAAAAATCAATGTGTTAATCATAGTTGTTCAACCAGTCAATGCCAAGGATCCTGTTCAAACCTTTTATCTCTATAATTTTGAAACTCTTCTCATGCTGAATGATAACAATGGCAATAAGAAAAAGTCTAAAACTATAAGTATGGTCTTTATTATTTCCCTTATCTATTTCAATATCTAATAGATCAGAAGATAATATAATGAGTAAATCCAACCCATCAACCACATGAATAGATGTGAATGAATGGGATGTGTCTGTATCAATCAAAGTAATATGTAGTGCATAAGTAATCATGAGAGTACCTAAAATTGTGGATGATCAATCCACTATCATCTAAAACCATATAATCCACATAATTCCTTCAAGTCACCAATCTGTGTCACTAAAGAGGATCATGAGTTATCTGATTCATCGAACCTTATGTGTCCTACACCAACTACTGAGGTCATGTACCAGCACTATATCCCGACCATTACGTATAATTCCTTGAATCCCTATAATAGAACCACTTTTGATTCCCTATATTTCTACATTGGTTAATGTTCATCAAATAATAGGTATATTCCATCAGAAAGTGTCCCTTCCTTCCACAATTATAGAACCTACTAGAGGCATCTCTCATAGAGAGTGTTGAGGAGCTTATTCTATACTATATCTGACAACCACCCCTTTATAGTCTGTCCACTGACGTTGCCTTGTCAATCCCAAAATGATTAAATGTTTCTACAATAGAGAGAGTACATGTTGATTCATTGATAGTCAAAATAATACTTGTAACTGTATATTTCTCAATACCCTTCTCTATAGTTATAACCTTTCAATATAATGTAGCAAAGGATGTTAGATCAATGTTCCTAACCTATTGTTTCAACTCTAGAAAAAGAAAAACCATGAAATTTATACCCTTATATGCCATATTCCCTTATAGAAGAGGTGTAATGTGAATTAAATCAGTAAACCATGATGAGAAGAATAACATTTTCATCATCTCTTTCTGAATCTCCACAAAATCCTAATAATGGTCCAAATTTAGAGATTTAGGAGAGAACTCCTTGTAGAAGAGGTAATTGATGGTTTTTCCATGTTTTAACTTCACATCTAACAGTCTATATAATGATATCCTAACATCATCCAGTTTCAACTTAAACCAAAAAGGTTTCAAGCTTGACCTTTGGATCCTCTAGGGTCCCTAGCAGGTTGAAAATCCTTTCAATGACTTGTATCCAATTCTTGGTATCCCGAGGACCTCTGATTCATTTGAATGTCGGGGTGATGGATCTATATGGGATGAGAATAATTGACCATTATTAGCCCACCCCTTTTGGATCCTTCACTCGAAATAGGAACTAGCCGAACGAGTCTTGGCTATACTGATTGTATAGCTTGATCTAATAGACAAGACAAGGGAGCATACTTTAGATCACTATCCTACTTAATATGTGGGGAAACTAACTCTGTGAAATGACATAATAGAAAAATTTACCTAAATCCCATATTGAACATTAGTGAAAGAAAACAGATTAATGAAAATACTGTTTATAGAACATAGGCACACATAATTGTTCACAAAAAGGTTTAACTAAAGAGAATAACCCAAAACACAAGTCATAACCCCTAAACACTAACCATAACCGAAGTTAAGCATCCAATACCTTAATTTTATTCCCAACCACATATATATAATCAATTATATCGTACACTGGAAAAAATAAAAGAATGAAATAAATAATACCCCGAAATCACATATCATAATTTCAATATGCATTTTATTATTTGGGATCTATATAATGAATGTAATAGGTATATTGAATGTGATTATAAATCCATAAACATGATTTATGAATGAATACCAAATCCCATGAATTAATATCCAAACACCATGTATATCTTAAAAGGTAAATTAAATCAAAGGTAACATCAAACAATAAGATCATAAAATCCCACTTTCAAGGAAACATAGAGGTCCAAATTATTGTGATGGCTACAAACTGACATAATTCCACTACTTGATTCCCAACCATCCTATCTCCTGTCATTCATATCCCAAATCAAGTAAAAGATAAACAACATTTTTTTGAACCTATATTGGATAACATTTTATAACACCTCTACCTGCACCACCTGGTTCGAGTTGAAATTCCTCCCAACCTCATGTGTTCTAACCTACATGAAAGAGGATTCCAACTAGTTTTGTGGGATAAATATGCATTTTAGGGATATTATACTCTCGGTACTAGGTAAACATCAGTTTATAATAAAGTAAGTGATAAAAATAAATAAAAAAAACTAATGAAAAAATAAAAACCATCAAAGTAGTTGAAAAACAAATAAATACCAACCCATGAAATATCAATACGGATTGGTTGACATATAAACTACAACCAATAAAGAAATCCCCAAAGTTGGTAGATTAAATTATGTGGTAAAAAACTAAACAAAAATAGAAACCACTATGTATCCTAAATTCCATCATGGAAAACTCAAAATATCCTATTAAACCCAATCAACCATCCACCATAGGGCCCTTTCCATTCACTAGATCCCTAACCATGAAGTATATTAGTGTACAAAAATTCAAGAATACGGTCTAAGTTTATGACTCAATATGAAACCACAAATAACCCATAACACATGTCAATAACATATAACTGTTCAATCCATGAAATTAAATAGAATACAGATATAAGAAAGTATATCACACTTGAAAAACTTATATTTTGGGACCTCAAAGAAAACATATACCTACTTCAGCCCCATTCTAAAAGGAATGAAAACATTCCATGTCTTATACATCCCCCTCCCTAAAGGGATAGATCAAAAAACATTTTTTAAACATCCCTCTTGAAGGGATAGCCAATTTACATGAAAATCAATATCATACACATACCTATTGGGGTGGATACTATATATTGCACATCCTATATCAAATATAGATGATATAGAGAAAAAAAAACATAAAAAATGCATATATATGATGATATATCCATTATCATGTCATAACAATCAGGAGTCAAAAACATAACGAACCATATGTGATAAAACATCAAATATAAATTTCATAAGGAGACACACACACACATCATGTGATAAACCATCATGAATAGGTCTCACAGGGAAATAAACAAACAAATAATCATATAAAGAAAATTTATTTATTGTGTGATAAATTCAAGTGCCTCCCATGTTAGGCGTAATGAAAATCTATGGAATAGGTTACAACATGAGTCCAAAAGCACCACTAAATCCTTGAAAAAAATCCAAAATGAAAAAATTTAGAATAGTAACATCAAAGTAGAGTATGAAACAGTCCCTTATTGTAGTTCAATAAAATATACTAGATAAAAACTACTATGGACAATGATATAGGTCTGATTGATGCGCAGACACCAGAATCCATAAATCTGGGGGCCGATTCTATAAACGATATAAAATTCTTTATTAGATCAAGCTAGAACCCCAGTATATGATTAATATATAAAATATAAAATTTTATAAAATATTATATAATGAGATAAATATAGGATAAATAAGAAATAAATGGTTCAAGAATTCATGACTAATCCATTATTTGGGCATCGAACAGAGAACATGGAAAGAAGGAGAGGGCTCCAAAATTGTTTGAGATGACTCTTTGGTCACTGGTAATCAAAGAGATAAATATATAATTTGAGAAAAATGGGTGGATATAGGTAATTTTACACAATCCACATAAATCTGTGGGCCTTACTAGATCTTGAATGATTCCACCAGCAAGCCGGTGGACTCCATTAGCAATATGATGGATTCTAGGTTGAATTTCCTCTATAGATAAGCCTAACTGACAAGCTAGTGGGATAGTTGTAGCTCAAAATGATACAACAAGAACAATATACTATAATTATTCAATTTTCATTCTACCAAACACCCCAAACCTATAACAAGTTACTTTAAAACATTCACAAAATTTGATGTACATTCTAAATATAGTTACACCATAAAAAGAGGATTCACATGTTTTTTTCATGGATAATTCCCTGGATTATTTTACTATAATAATTATACATAATTTTAAAATACTAAATGGGATCCTAGAATATATTTTCTAACCACTTTTTAATATTTTAATTTAGGATTTTGGATAAAGATGAGAAAATTGATAAGGATGATGAGTTCCCTTCTCAGTAAATTCTCCATACTGACTTATAAGTCATATTTGGTTTTCCAACATTGAAAAATACTTATAAAATAGATCCACATATGACCACATCAGATATCTATATTGGAATAGGTTTTTAGGGGATTTAGCACATTAATTTTGGAATAACACATTATTTTTGACATAGTTTGGAGATATAATTATAAGAAAATGTATGCATGAATATGGGATGAAAGGTATTTTGGAATTTTACTATTCATATCCTATTTGAGAATACCATGGGTTTAATAGATTATATTAAAATGTCTTATATGGATTATTCTTTTTCAAAATATAAATTAATATTCCAGGAAATTTGTGAGAACATAAAATCAATTCTAAATAACTAGAAATATTAGAAAGTCCAATAAAATTACTCAATAACCAATTATAGAATTACAATTACTCTATGTGTGGGGAAATAATTTCATTCAAACCATTCCAAACATCTTCATAAAAACATACATCCTTTTATATATGGATTACATGTAATATTTGTATATGTTGAGAAAATAATGAATAATATGATGATTGTTTTTACTAAATTTTAGAATAAGAATGTTTTTACAAAATTTTGAATCCTTTGATTACTTATCAGTTTTCAATGTAATCATTTTAACAATCACATTTTAGGGGTTTTTAAAAACAACTAAGTAATACTCAACATAATCACCCCTTGTCACCCATAAATGAGTAGGAAATTGGAAATACCCAACAATGTGATTAGAAAAATTTAGATAAATTAGTTATCTTGAATTATATGGATTGGAGTAAGAATCTCAATGTTCTTCTATAGGCACGTAGAATTGTATTTAAAACTCCCACTGATATATATCCATTTTGGATAATTTAAAAAATTCCCTCTCACTTATTGGTGAAACTATAGAATAATTATTATTAGGTTATGAGAAACATGAACATGGATCTACAAAAATCTAGGATTTAATTATTGATAAAGTAGGATATATTTGAATATATAATATGGTATGCCTATAGAAATATAAAAAATTACAAATGAAAGAAGGATAAGTAACATAACTAATGAATCACTCAAAGCTAATTGATAATAAAAACAAGTAATATCTTTTGAACTCTAATTGGAAATATTTTATAGGAAAATTAAATTCATGTTGTTCAAGACCCTTCATGGTGATTAAAGTATATAATCATGGAGTAGTTAAGATTCAATGGGAACCTGAAACCCCATTCAAATTAAATAGTCAAAGGTTAATGTTCTATATAGAGAACCTCAAAAAATTGTAATTTTCTTTCAAAATTATATTGAAAAACCTATGTCAAGATTTTATCTTTATTTTAAATGAAACATTGATTTGGAGTCAACCTATATATTTTTTCGAAAATCGATGAAATTATTTCCTTTTTTGGAATTTTCATGTGCTTTTACATGTTGGGGATTTTTTGGTTAAGGATTCTAAATGATTATACAATGAAAAATCTCATCCAAATATTCTTCATTTAATGGAAAAAATAGGTGTAGTCATTGTGGAAGCCAAAGTGAAAGAAACAAATTTTAGAGTTGGGTAAAACCTTGAATTATTCCAAAGTTAACAATATCATAGTGAAGTTTATCGTTACCCTAGGGATAAAAATAACTAGAACACTTTATCATTTTCTATTTTTAGAATTTATTTTTCTCTCAAACATAACCATAGTGTTGTGAGAGAGTGTTCCCTAGACCCAAACTAAGTATTAATTTTTGATTGCCACATTATGTATATATTTTAATTTATACATTTTTTTATTACCATGATAGTGTTATTAATATTGAATATACAATTAACTTGGTAATTTACTTGGATTATTTATCATGAAAAAAATGTTATAGAATTTTCCTGATATAATGAGAACCATATGATACTGTGAAATTAATCTTAAATATATGTATTATGGTATAGATAAATCAAACTAATGGGTCATTTATGATGTTTGTAAATCTGGTGTTGGGGGATAAAAATCATTTATAATTCATCATGTAAAATTTTCACTTGGTGATCTAGAGTATAAGAGATCATAGGGATTATCCTACAAATAATAATACAACATATTTTTTGTTTCATTAGATGATACAATTTATGAACATTTATAATGGTCTCTCAACATGAGAGTATCATCAATGTATATCATATAATCACATAATTTAATTCAATAATGAAACCATGAATGTTTGTATTTGTAATGAATTTTATTTCATAAATAATTTAATTCATTAATTAAATCATGAATGTTTATTTTTGTAATTAAGTTTATTTCATTAATTTCATCATTGGTTGCATGACATTGATTAAATAATATTGATAGGATTTTTCCCTCATAATATTGGATGATGTTATATTTCTATAATAAAATGGGATTATAGTTCCTTGAATAAATCCATTTTCATGGTAGAAGAATATAATTCCATCCAATATATTTAAATAAATATAAATATAGTATGAAATGATTCTAACGCAATGTACACATCATTATTTAAAATATATCAGGAGAAAAATAGAATATAATATACAAAAAGTGATCATAGGAGGTTGTCATAACTCTGAATTATCCTTTTCTTATTAGGGTCCATGATTAGTTTTTACATTGTTATCATGGTCTTTGAGAATGACTCACTTCTATTTAATTAAGTTGCTAGAGTTTCATAATCAATTCATGTTCTAAACTCTAAACCAAAACTTCTAATAAACCCACATTTTTCCATTAAAACAATACATAATGGATCATGCTCATAATTATTCTAGGAATCCTTATTGCATATAAAAATTTTACAATAACAAGTTCTCCCTACCGAAACCCCCTGCCATTTAATCTATTTCCTCTAACTAACCCTAACACAAACCCTTCACAAACTCACTTAAACTAACCTTACTATCCTCTAAAAATCCCAAAGATAGCCATCATCGTTTCCTTTTCATTCATAACTATTCCACTAAAGAGATAATTCATCATATTTATTTACTAAGGAAGAGTCAAAAATCTATATATTTAGAGATTTCTATAATAAATAAATACTATAGCTTCGAGAAGGAGACTGATAAAAAAGTTCTTGATTTATTAGATATAAGAAATATGGTGGGAATTTACCTTTTGAAAAACCCAATTTTACATCAAAATTAGTTTATAGGATTACATAATATTTCATTTAAAAAATTATTTGGGAATTATTGTGGAGGTTAGGAAGAAACACATTGAGATATCATTATGGAGTTCCTAAATACCCTCATAGGTGATCAGTAGAATGTATTATTTTAATTTAGGGGAGAGAAATTTTTATTTTTAGAGGTAAAAAATTGTCTACAAGGTGGAAATATATTTTTAAAGGTTCTATAAATATGTTGAAAATATAATATTAGTACATAACCCATGAATGTGTGCTTCCTTTGTGAATAGGAAAGAATTGAAAAGAGATATAGGGTCTCAAAAAAATATTTAGAAGTCTAGGAGATTCTAACTAAAAGATGTAGTTATGTTAGTCATTCATCAATTCATCACATCCTCTTAGATACCCAAAATAGGTAACCAATGAGTTTTATACCAGAGGGGCATTTTCCATCTACAAAATATTTTGGAATGAGCACCTCCAAACATGGTGGGACCATTGATTTTGAATTTTTAGGGGTTCAGACTAAAAATAGAAATTAAAATCATGGGTGGCCAGTATATCATGAAGTTTTCCAAGTCATTAATGGCTTTTTATACCCCACAACCACTCACTTATTTATGTAAGATTCAGTTTTTTTTATTTTCCCACTTTTCACAAAATGGTTATGGTAATTAAAGTGAGTAGGAGGTATGGGTTCATAAGAGTTAATCCACCCCATAAGGACAGGGAACAAATATCTTGGGAGATTATTTTTAGGATACATGGGCTATACATTAGTTTATTTACTACATTTAACCATAATATACCTATAAATGATCCAATAACAGTAATGTTTTCTAAATACATCTTTAGTGTTGATTATATGATCCTGATATATGAGTATGTAGTAGTTGTTATGATATTAACCATAGTAAATGATATATTTTTTCATCTGCAGAGTTTCATTCCTCCTAAATCTTCTAGAAATGAGGATTGGTATATAGATACATCATATATCATGATATATCTAGTATATTATCACTAAAATAATAATTACAAAGGAATAAAATTTTATTTATACAGTATCCTCTACAATTTTTTTTAAACTGATCCACAAAACATAGTTGTATGTCCATTTCCCCACCAAACGACCATAACCTCATCTCAATAATCTCCCCCCCCCATTTAAAATAAATTATAAACTAACACTATCATGGTGGATATAAATAAATCTAAGCAATAATATAAAGTATTTTCTCTTCATATTCACATACCACTACCCCCACCAAACATTCGTACTCCACTAAAGAAACAATTATCCCACCATTATAGATCTCTAAACTAAATATAAATCCAATTTTAATGAATTAAGAACAAGGATGAGAGATATAATAATAAAATATAGAATGATGATAAGAATAACAAAAGCAAAATAAAAAATAGATTTATATGCTACTATAAATAAATGATATGAATTTAATGGCTTGCAAAATAAAATAAAAAAGTAGAGTTATGATTCTACAAACAATTACATAAAATTACACTGCCACTACACTGGAAATAGTTTAGCCAGATCATCCACTATTTTTCCTACGTTGGAGCATAATTTTAATCTCTAGAGTCATTTTTTAATATATGAGTAAATACATGGGATATAATTCATATATCAATGACTATATCCAATTCTCATTAAATCATTTAACTAGTTTTATTATCACTTATAGTATTTGTTTCACCAAAACCACATGTTTCATTATCATTTGTGCCAACTACCAATTATCCACCTCTTATTTAGTATACACATGTCCATGATTCACTTAATTAAAAATACTATAAGGGGTATGTTGAATTTTATTAAAACATTAATTAAATATAATCTTATAATATTACTTGAGTATATCTATTGTGATACATAAAATAGGATTATTATTCTTCGGATGGTGTCATGGAAATATAGGATTCATTTTATCTTATTTATAATTTCATTTTGAAATATTTTTTCACTTTTATTTTCCTTATCTTTTAAAATATATTATAATATATTATCTATCCGATAATGAAGAGAAAAGGGTGTATTGGATTTGATATTTCATTTAATTAGGCTTTATTTTATAATTAATTTATATTTTCAAATTATTTTTTTACATTAAATTCTTAATGACCATCAATTTTAGAAAAGAGGCTTAATTTTTGAAGTTGTTTTTGGTTCATGTAATTATGGTAATAATGGGAAGAATTTCATTTAAAAAAATTAAATATTTAAACTTGATTTTATGAAATTAAAATAATTAATTTTTATAGACTAAATTTATAAGAGTTAAGTGTAAAGAAAATATAAAATTAAAATATAAAGCAAATGAGTTTGACAAATGAGTTTAGAAAAGTACCACTCTGGGATACCTACTACTCCTCCCCCATAAAATACATGAGTGGTTTTGGTTTAAACCAATGGATTTAGAGATATATAATCAAACTATTATAATAATAAATATCCTTTATTTTTTGTATTTGTAGAAAGAATCTAATCTACACTGCTAGACTTTTAGTGGTCGTGGCTGGAATCCCAAATCCCAAGAAGTTTCAGGAAATTTTGAACCAACCCCCAAAAACTCAAGGGTACTGAGTAGATATGAAAATGAATAAACAAGAGACTTTTCATATGTAATCCCAATGAAAAAACTCATAATATTCAAAAAAAAATATTAATCAACAAGTGAGTGGGAGAGAGTGATATAGGAGTACAAGAGATCATAGAAAGTTATAAAGGAATGACAATTTTCTCTAAAATTAATCCGTATGTAACCATATAAATTCTATCACCATTGTGGTGTATTTAGAAACATTAATTTATTTAGAGGTATTTTGAAACCTCTAAGGTAACCATAGAGACATGGGGAGTAAAATAAATACATACAATTCCCACTCTAAAGATAAATGTTTTAGTATTGACACCCCAAGATAGCTATGGGAACCTCGATAGAACTAGTGTTATTTTTTCGGTTCCATGGGTTATCTCGTGGTCTCCCATTTGGTAGCCACTGGAACATATAGGAGGATAACTTTAAAAACATCCTCGACAATTTTCATAATCCATCTGTTTGGTCTGGAAAAATTATAAAAAATATCTATAATTAAAACACCAAAATTCAGGAAATAAAAATTTTAAAAACACAATTTGGTATGTGTAATCATTAAATCCAAATAAGAGAGATATATATACAGCCTTCACCCCTTTTTATGATCAGAAAAACTTCAGTAATTTAATAAAATAAGGATACGTAAGATTCATTTCTCATGAATATAACTTAATGGAATTAAAATATTTTAAAAGGAAATTAAGAATATATTTTATAAAAATTTTCAAACCATAAGAGGAATACATTTTTTTGTCTAAAACAATGTTGAAAAAAAATTCCAAATTGAAATTTTTTTCACCTATATTAAAAAAAAAGTACCTTTAAGACCCATTACTAAGATTTTCTCCTCCATTATGATCATAAAAATATTATAAGAACTTTAACAACATCTTTGAAATTTCTTTTCAAGTAAAAATATATTAATAACTATTATTTTTTAAAAAAATTGAATCCTCTAAAAAATTAAATTTTTCCCTAAATATACCATTATTATGATAAATGTCCCCTACACATTTCATATTATCAACAAGAACATTAAAAAGGGTTATAGAAACATTTTTAATGCATTCATGATAGTTTATTCATATATGAGAGACAAGATATCTTTTAAATTCTTTTAAAACCAACTTTAATGTTCTTTGGAAAGTGACAAAGTCATCATTTATATATAAAACTGAGTTTTTTATGAACGATTATTTTATCTTCATAATTAAAAACATTAAAATTTAAAAATTTAAAAATAGTTTCTGAAAACCAATAATTTCATACCACATGTCATTTTAATGATATATGCCTAAACATAAAAATCTAGAATCCAATTTTAAAGACAATCTCCATTTAGGAACATTTTTTCCCTAATATAATGGTGGAACAAACTAAATTGATGAATAATTTTAAAAGTATAAATTTCAAATAAAATTAAAAAATCATGAGTTAAAAGAATAATGAAAACAACACACCTCATAGAGAGAATCAAATAGATCAATCCATTCGAGTTTTATGTAAAGGACATGAATGGATCAATATCCCTAAAAATTAAATTGATCAAATTAATATATATTAAAAGAAAATCATATAATTCCATAAATCGAAACAGGAATATTAAATGAAAATATTTATTCTTTACAAATTGAAATGAATTAATTAAAAATGATGCATTCCTTAGTACGTATCAAAATATAAAAATTACCGACCATAAGGGGAATGGTTAAGATAGCTAATAATTGAAGATTAGTACAAACATAATCTAGAATTATATCACCTTTTTATAAATGGTCTCTATAAAATGGTGCCTAAGGTCAATGTAACATGTGTAAGAGTTTTGAATTAGATTTTTAGAAATAGAAATTTTACTTCATTGTCACAATTAACTGTCACATGATCATGATTAAAGTCATGGTCATTGGGAGTATGTTTTATCAAAATGATATGGGATATATAAATCACCATGGTAATATATCCCGCATTATCTTTAGAAATATAAACTCAATTTCATGTACCACTACCCCACTATGAAAGTTATTTTCCAAATAGGAGGAGAGTACAACTTATACCTTTACTATATAGATATAACCCATTAAAATCAACATATAAAATACCTATAAGTCAAAAAGGTGTATTTTGGATAAAACACACCAATATTTTTTGTTCCTTTTAAATTAATAGATATTATTTTGAGAGATTTTAAATTATATTTCGGTATACTATTGTCAAAATAGGAATAAGAGGGAACATTAAAAATGATGTTCAATTGAGTTATTGTAAGATAGAAAAGGGTCCCAATCATGTCTCTATAAATATAATTGTCCAATGGTTTTCTGAAAGGGTTTTATTTTAGGGATAATGTTGGGGTGGATGACAGGATGGGGTTATCAATTTATTTTTTTAGATCGTGGAATTGAATTCTAGTTTTTATTTGGTCATTGTAATAATGGGTGGTGTCAGTGTGGGGTTGTTCAGTACAAGACTATCAGTCAACATCAATGGTGGATGGGGATAATAGTGGTGATGGATGTGGATGATAATGGTGGTAGTGTGGAATCGGGTGAGGGATGTGTCACCTAGGGTTTCCCTGTGGCTCTGGGGATTTTATTCTATTGGAATTACTCATAGGCCTTCAGGTAAAAGAATTTTGGGCCATTGTTTTGGACTATATAAAAATAGTCTTTTAGAGAAATAATTTTTGGAGGATTTTTTTTCATTGGGCCTTCAAAAAAATTTGTTTGTTCATGGGACTTTGGGCCATGTTTCATTTGGGGATTTTTTGTCAAAGTAATGTGTTCCTTTCTTGTTTAAAAGGGCCATCATTTTTAGTTTCTTTAACAAATGTTTTCCCCCCATTTATTTCTTATAGATTAATAATATGTAAGAATAAAATATGTAATCATTGGAGTATTACACTTATTAACATTAACAATTTAAAAAAATTTAAATTTTCATTAATGGATTTTATTTATATAATAAAATTTCAATCTAATTTTTTTAGAAATTTAAAAACCAAGGAAAACTTTGAGTTCTCCCTTAAAACACATTTAAAATTACATAATCATTAAATAAGAAAACATGTTACAAATAAATTCTATGGAATAACCAAAAATGAAATCATCAAAATAATTTGAACAATCAAAATATCGTTTTATGTATACTTTTAAAAAGGTTGAATTGGATTTACCCATCATAAAATAACATTATAAATGAAATCAGGTTAACCTCTCATACCTACCCTATGGGGATTGTTTCAATCCATCATGTTCTTTTATTAACATGAAAACATGGTATATAAATTTATAATCCTCAAAACTGGGTTTTTTCCAAAAAAATGGTTTTCAAAAATAAATTCTTATAAAAAATTTCTTTTTCCATCCACATAAAAAATCATAACATTCAAATGATAGGTGAATACCAATAAGATTCAAATGGATTCATTCCTAGAGACCAAGGTAATAGTCTCACTATAATAAATTACATTATCATGATTGTATACTTTATTTAAAATTCTGGACTTGTTAAGGGTGATATTACATATCTCATATGATTTATTTCGGAAGACATATTTAATTCCAACAATGGAATGATTATTGGTACTTTCTATAAGATTATGAATATTTTTATACGTAAATAGATTTAACTCCACTTTAATTAAAATATCCCAACATTCATTATTAATGGAATCATCAATATTTTAGTGATCTAGCTATGACAAAAAACATGAAATTTAAATTTATTGTAAATTAACCTCCTGGTATGAGTACTAGCATTCAAATCAAAGATAAAAATTTCAAAAGGATAATCTTTAAAAATGACACATGACTTTTTTAAAGGGCTAAGTTATTTTTCAAATTCAATATATTTAATATATTTAGGTTAATTTAAAGTCACATTATCTTGTTATACCTTAAAATCATCAATTTGAGGATGGGGTTTGGAAAAATTATCGTCAAATTTGATGTGAATTGACTCATCAACACATTTGATCCTTTTATTGAAAACCATATAATTTTTATTTGAGTTAGAATACCAAATCAAGATACATTCATCTGATTTATGGTTATATTTACCAATTTTATATTTTTGTTGAGAATAAAACACATTCAACCAAACACCTTAAAATAACCAAAATTTAGGAAATTATCAATTTTAATGGTCATGATGGGACTTTTTATTAATAGGTTTTATGTGTACATGGTTTGTGGTATAACATTAGATATTGAGAAAGTAAACCTAAAAATATTTATGGAGCGTGAATTAATTAAGAATAGTGTGTAAAATTTCTTAAAAAGATACATTATGTCTTTCAAAAACCTCATTTTTTATGACATCTAGGAGTGAAAAAATAATGGTGATAACCTTATGAAACACAAAAATCATTAAAATCCTTATTTTAAAATTATCCACAATTATCACCCTGAAGGGGAATAATCTTATACAATTTTTATATTTTTACTTTCTTTGTATATTTTATTAAGACATTATAAGACTAACTTTTATATACCAAGAAATAAAAACAACTAAATATTTTATAATCATCAATAATTACAAATGAGTAATATTTACCTCCGATACTAGTCACATGGGTTGGTCTAAAATTTATAGGTGTATAACTTCATGGGACTCTGAAGTAACACTTCCTTATTACACTTAAATAGTGACTTTTGTAGTTTACTATGTTCTCATGGTTCACAAATAATATCATTTTAGAAATTCAATTTTGGTAAATCTCATAATAGATGTTTCTGGTCATGTTTCACAATTAAATGTGTGCTACAATGACCAATGAATTAATTCCATAGTAATTATTCACTATCTTATGAACTCAATCATTTAACATTTTCAATTTCAAGGTATTTTGAATCAATATAAAAATTGAAATCTAAAAGGATAAAATAAAATATTTCAATAAGAATAAAAAAATTGAAAATATTATTTTCAAATATAACATTAAAACATTATGACACGTTTAACTTATCTAAATAAAATTATGATTCAAACCATTATCATTTAAAACATATTTAAAAATATAGGAGTCTAAAAATAAAATGGTGCCTACACTGGTGATTTTACTCCATGAGATATCTCTAAAGGTGATGTGTCCAATATCAAGATCCTCATAGTGTTTTTAATTAGTATATTCGCCAAACATATTCTTTGAGCACCCACTAACCATATTCTATATATTTCTTTTGATGTTTCTCTTAAGACATTTTTCTTATAAAAAAAAGGAGGCTCAATATTTTGGTACTGAAAAATAACTTAGAAAATTTTTAGCCAAAATAGATTTTGGAACCCATGAACTCTTTGAAAAATATTTTCAACAAAAAAAATTAAAGGAAATATGAATATATTTGGGACTTACATAATATTAGTTCTTATAATTTCACTTAGAGATCGTGTTCATAATCATTTAGTAATAATGAAAATTTCTATTGAGAGATAACATTAAAAGTTCTATTTTTTGAATTTTTAGAGGTGTTATCTTGATTATATTATCCAAGCCCATAAGTACCACAACTATATCATTGGTAACTATAAATTTAATTTAAATTATACTCACCTTGGGTGAATTTGGGAAAATATTCATCATGTTATTTAATTTTTTTCCAATTTTTTAACATTGAGTTGGTCCTTTAAACATACCGTATTATTTTTATCTTCATTTAATTCATTTCTCAAAGTGTCATTTTCTTCCAATAATAAATTGAATCTTCTCTCCGGATCTTCTTCATTTGTTGAAATAAAATCATTGGCCATTTCATTCCCCTCATTTAGTTTCTCATTTTCTTTTTTAATTTATCATTTTATAATCAACATGAATACATTTATTTTTCTGTTTATTTGCACGATTAGAAAACCAATATAGTAATTCCTATCTAGATTATCCTGAAAATTCATAATTTAACATACTAGAAAAGTAAGAATAATTGGATAAAATGACCTCTTGAATCTCCTCAATTTCGGCCCTAAGACACTTACCTCTTTCATCATGTGATTTTGATGTGGGGAGGGAGTTATCTCTTTCACTCCAAGTTGATACCATTAAATCAATATTTATTTCCATATTCTGGGATTGATTCTTCATTAGAGTGTGGAACTCTGGTTTTATGTGACCCATTTTATAGTACACACAACATGTCACCTCTAATTTACCTTGTTTCCATTAATTCTTTTCATGGTGGTATTACTTATTCTTCTTGAAAACTTTTTTCATCTTCTTGGAAAGATGAGAAATATATTATTCTCTTCTAGAATATGCATCATTATTGGATTTCATGGTAATGGTTTTATTCTCCTAGACCTCATTGTATTCCTTCTCATCATTCCTCTTAATTGTAATTTAATAATTCATGGGAGACCCTATGAGATATTCAATCTGTATATTTTTTGTTTCATTTTTTTCTTATATTATTGTCACTATGGGTGTCAATTAGTATAAAAATTATGAATGGATCTTCTTAAAAAATAATCTCTAACGAAATAAAATCACCTAAATAACTACTTAAATTTTGAATATTTCATGACCCGTCCTCAGGGCCTGTGTCGTGACTACCCCAAGCCCACCTTCCATAGGCCAGGGGCTGGAAACTAGCACTAAAGGTGAATCCATGGTAAAAAGGGCAGTAATTTCCTTTAAACCTATAATACACACAGACTGAACACAAGTAATAGAAGGAACAAGTACTAATATAGAAAAGAAAGGTGTGCTGAAACTAAGTGGGCTAGTATACAAACCCAACTGATCAACAAGTACTAGTACAAGTAAAAAAGGGAAAAAACATCTTGGTTCATCCCCTAGGGAATCATACATGAAGGGTAAGTACAGATCTCGAACAAATCTTCCCTGAGGTACATCCTATCTAGTTTAGCTCCAAGCAGCTACTCGTCTGTCACCCTCACCCTCGATCACTACTGACTATCTTCTGCACAGAACACAACAAGCTGCTTGTGAAGCCCATGCAGGGGTGAGTATAAAAATACTCATTAGGGGACCCCAAGACCCCTGAAGGTCTCTTAGAATACAATAAGGTTAAACCAATGAATAAAGATACAATCACAAAGTATTAACCAACCCTACATAGGTATATTCCCATTCATATACGTATGTTACCAGTCACAGTCCGGATCCAACTCTCGAGCACAAGAACAACCCCGTCCACAAAGGAAGTAATTTCAATCATCTCGATGAGAATGATTAAAAGGAAATTCTCAACTCACATAGCTATACACCACATGAAGAGGAGTAGAGATGATTAGATGTAGCCTTTGAATCATCTCCTCTGTAGAACCCACATAGGATCCTGGAATAATATCAACGTTGTCGAACCCACGGAGGATCTTAGTATAGAAGTCGTCACTATCGAACCCACGTAGGATCCTGGTATAGAATTAACTACTGTCGAACCTACGGAGGATCCCGTTACAGATGTCATCGCTGTCGAAACCACGGAGGATCCTGGTAGAGTATCTTCGTTGTTGAACCCACGGAGGATCCTGTCATCTCAGTCGCAGCCAGCCATAGGATTCCTACACACAGCACGCTCGATTCCAGGAGGGTCTTCTCCATGATCCATTTTTCGATACATAAACTACCCCAGAGTCTTGCTTTCATGTATCCTAGAGTTCCGTCTCATCATAAAGAACCCAACGCGACAAACGATGCGTCAATCAGATGCCCGATCTGTGAGTTATTGGTGTTTCCGTTCTAGGGTCCCGGTTGGTTTTTAGGATCAAACAAACCCGACCGTACCCCAACTGTGTCAGAACCACAAGTGGAGTATTCCAAAAGAATCGTCTCGCTCCATGAATTCCATCGCTGTAGACGGTTTGTCTATCAGACACCTGTTTTCCAAGATGCTGGCTAAAAGGTGTAATTGGCCATAGCGGGTCCAGGTCCGGTCCGACCCAGTCAGGCCGACCCGGACCGACCGGGTCCCCGGGTGCGGCCCAACACTAGTGGTCGGCCCGACCCGAGTGGGCGGCCCAAACCTAGAGTGCGAAATAGTCCAAAGGGGAGACCCTACCCGAAGGCGCGGCCCGACTCGAAGGCGCGGCTGGACCCGAAGCCGCAGCCCATGGCTGCCCGGCAGAAGGGCGGCCCGGCTGTGGCGGCCCTTCCCATGGTAGCTCGGCCCGTGAAAGCCCGGCAGTAGGGCGGCCCTATCATGGATGCCCGTCCTATGGAGGCCCGGCAGAAGGGATGCTCGGTCATGGCGGCCTGACCGGCCACATGTGGGAGGGGGTGCCCCCCCCCTCGGTTTGTCGAACGGAACTGGCACATTGAACCGATTCAAGATCCATGGGACCCGGGTGCTCCCGCTAGTCTGGCTCCACGGCTGCAGGCCCGGCCGGCCGCCAATGATCATACACCGCGGCATGACGGTGCCACGTTCCTAATGACCTCCGCGCGGCGCGATGGTGCCCCGCTATCGCCGCTGCAGCCCAACCTAGACGCGACCTTCTTCTCCAACACATGACATGCCGACTCCATGCTTCTTCATCTGTCGCATCCCTCCCAGCCACGGTTACTCTCTGGGGTGGTGCGACGGCACCGCACCCCTTTAGCATTGCCACAGACCGCCTGGCCATGGCTCGGTTTCTCTGCACTGGATGGCGGTGCGGCGCCCTTGCGGCGACCAGCCGGCCTTGCACTGCTAGCTTCGTTTTGCGGTGCAGCTCCGTCGTCATCAAACAAAACAAACAAAGCGAAGGGTCGGACCATGTCTGTGTGGTCCGAACCCTCCCTGTTACGGTTCTATCATTTGGTTTCCAAATTATAAATTCAACGATGAAGGATGAGTATAAAAACAACACAGAACCACTACCTTGATTCGACGATTGTTCGTTGATGACTGTGACATTTCATTGACGTCGGGGAGCATCCGAGGATGAATTGTCGTCGGCGTTCTTTGTGGGCGACTCCTTCTCTTTTACCTCGGTCGAACATCAAGAATGGTTTTCGTCGTTCTTCAAAGATGAGGAGCGTTCTTCATTGGGAGGATGAAATTCTCCCAAAGATTCTCCAAATCTCCACCATGGATTATTCCAACCCCCAAAATAAAATAATACGATCTCTTATTTTAATTTTGGAATAATGAATTCAAAGGAATTCAAATCACTTCAAATTAATTAAATATGCAACTAATTAATTTTTGGTTTGGCACTCTTATAATGGAAGGTTAAGAGGCTCTGTAATAAATTGGGAGTTCTAAGGGTTAAAGGGGGGTTAAGGGGGTTTGATGCTCAAGTGGGCCCCACCTTATAACATCATCCCAAGGGAGGTTATGTGTGGTTGGGCCCCACCACTAACCTTATCTAGGAGGTATTAACTACCTCACATAAAAATAAAGTTAACACTTTATTTTTATTCAATTTAAATATATTCCTCAAAAACTATCTTCCACTCACATCAGAATGCAACTGCGTTAAAGGTCTCTTTTAGTGATTATCAGCGCTACGAGTTCAAAGGTGACCTCTAATTTCAATTACAAGCACTGATTCAAATGATATAAAATCCCACTCATACGTTTACTGAACATACATGAACAAAACTTTAGAAATTGATTTCGGGGACACATGGCCTCAGAATCAAGTGCCGTCAGAAAATTTGGACTCATAAAATTCCCATGTATTTAAGAAAAAAAGACCATGAAATTTATGGGTCTTTACATTCTACCCACCTAAGGGCTTTACATCCCTGTATGATACAACTAACACTAAGGAAACAAATAGGGGTACTGAGCATGCATCTGAGCCTCCCTCTCTCATGTGATCTCCTGGAGGTTCCCGTGTTTCCTTAAAACAGACACCAGATGTATCGACCGTCAACGTAGGACCTGCTACTGTCGATCCTCAATATCCACTGTAACCTCTGTGAATGTCTCTCTATCATTGATGTCTTGGTCCCCATGGTCGATGAGGTGAGAAGGGTCATCCACTTATCTCCTCAGCGAAGATACATGGAAGACGTCGTGCACCCAGTGCAACTGAGGTGAAAGATCCAAGCAGTAAGCCACCTCGCCAACCCTACTAAGGACCAGAAATGTTCTGATGAATCGAAGAGATAACATGCTGAATCGGCCAAATCTCCATAAACCTCATTGGGGTGAGACCCGTAGAAAGACATGGTCTCCATCCTCGAACTCCAGTGGCCTCTGTCTCCTATCTGCATTGGACTTCTTCCAGGTATGTGTTGTCTTAATCTGCTCCTAGATGATATGCACCTTCCCCATCGTAACCTACACCATCTCTAGTCCCATGAGTGCCGACTCCCCCGGGTCAGTCCAACATAGATTTGATCTTCATGGTCAACCGTAAAGTTCCTGGAAAGGTGACATCTCGATGGTTGAGTGGTAGCTGTTGTTATATGAAAAATCTACCAAGGGTAAATGATCCTCCCAGCTGTGACCGAAGTTAAGGATACTTTCATGGAGCATGTCCTCGAGAGTCTGAATGGTCCTCTCAGTTTGATCATCCATCTAAGGATGGAAGGTGGTGCTCAATCGAAGTTGTGTCCCGAAAGCCTACTACAACCCCTTCCACAGCGGGGAATTAAACTTTGCATCGCGATCGGAGAAGATCGTCAATGTCAAACCATGAAGTCATACGATATCCTACATATAGGGGCATCCCACGCTCTCTACTAAACCCTTCTCTGTGATCAGTATGAAGTGGTCCGACTTTGTGATTCGGTTGACAATCACCTAGATAGAGTTGTGTCCTCTAGATGTACGTGGATGTCCTGTCACTAAATCCATGTATATCTTGTCCCACTTCCACTCTGGGACATCTAAGGGATGAACCAAACTGGCTAGAACCCAGTTCTCTACCTTCACTTGAAAACAAGTGAGGCATCGAGAGACAAACTCTACTACTATATTCCTCATTCCTGGCTACCAGTGTTGTCGTCGGAGGTCCTGATACATCTTCGCCACTTCTAGATGTACCGCTAGAGGGGAAGTGTGAAGCTCCCTCAACACCTCCTCCTAAAGTGATACTAGTACCATGGTACGTCCTTTGAAAAGGATAACGTGATCCCCACCATCATAAAATCCATCATGTTCCTGCCCTGAGGATATTTGAGCACATCGTGTCTCACATTCAACGTCCCCACATTGTGCCTCCCCGACTCACTGAATAAGTGGAGGAGTTACTGTGAAAGTATATAGAAAAGATTCTCCATCACTATCTAAAAAGGATATCTACAATGCGGTCTGATGTTATGTCGCCTCTCCTAGAAACTGAATGATAGATCTACTACTGAGAGAATCATCTACAACGTTCCCATTCCCGGGAATATAGACTATCTCGAAGTCATCGTCCAGGGGGAACTCAAGCCAATGCCACTATCTCAAGTTCAGTTCCTTCTGTGAGAAGATGTATCTTTGACTATGGTGGTCTGAGTAGATTGTAAAATGCTCGCCCCTCAGAATGTGATACCACATATTCAAGGTGAAGACCACTGCTGCTAACTCTAGGTCATGGGTAGCATAGTTCTGCTCGTGTTATATCAACTTTAGATAACCATACGTGATCACAGCTTTCTCCTACATTGGGAAACACCCGAGTCCAGTCCCTGATGTGTCGTAGTAAACTATGTACCCAATTCCCTCCTACGGTAGCCTCAAGATGGGCGCACTAGTCAACCTCTTCCTCATCTCTTAAAAGCTCTGATGGAATCTCTCTGACCACACGAAGGGTTTCCAATTCATCATCAATGCTAAAAGCGGTGCTGAGACTTTGGAGAAGTCTGGCACAAATCTCTGATAGTTCCCAGCCAGACCCAGAAAACTTCATACCTCCGTCACACTCCTGGGTGGATCCCAAGAAAGCACTGCCTCGATCTTCGCTGGATCCACAACAACTCCAGCCACCAAGATGATGTGTCCCGAGAAGTGAACCTCTAAAATCCAAAACTAGCACATCGAGAGCATACCATAAAGCTATTTCCCTCGGAGTGTGTCCAGTACTACCTACAAATGAAAGGCATGATCCTCCTCAGTAGTCGAGTAGATCAGTATGTCATCAATGAAGACTATGAAAAAGCTATCGAGGTAAGGCTGGAAGATCCTATTCATGAGAATCATGAACACTACTGAAGTGTTGGTTATGCCAATGGGGATAACAAAGAACTCATATAGGTCATATTGACAAGTAAAGGACATCTTCTGCACATCCACGTCTCGAACTCTGAGCTGGTGATAGCCTAACCTAAGGTCTATCTTCGAGAACCATCATGCTCCCTTGAGCTAATCAAAGAGGTCGTCAATCCTCGGGAGTTGGTAATTTTTCTTCACAGTCACCTGGTTCAAGCAACTGTAGTTGACACAGAGCCGCAAGCTCGCATTTTCCTTGTTGGAAAACAAAATCAGGGATGCTCAGGGTGAAACACTGGGTCAGATATATCCCTTTCCATGCAAGTCCTCCAGCTGTACCCACAGCTCACGAAGCTCAGCAGGAGCCATCCGATATGCTGGAGTAGATATCAATGTCGTCCCGGGGTATAGGTCAATGTAGAAGTCCACCACATTGCAAGGAGGTAGTGGTGCAACATCGTCAAGAAAAACATCCACGAACTGATCCACAACAACATGAAAAGTCAGACACCGCGCATCAACTGCTCCGAGGATGAGACTAGCCAATAGATGTTTGATCGGCTGCCCCTCCTCTGGTTAAGTCCATCCTGCACTTCAAACGATCCCTTCTCACCGGTGAAGGTAAACCTCATCCCATCATCACGGAAAAACCACACTTTCCCCCTAATATTGTCAATCTGATCATGAACTATGGATAACCAGTCCATACCCAAGATGACATCATAAGGCCTTGACGCCGCTATGAGGAGATCCCAGATGAAGATCTTGCCTCCTAGAGTAATCTCACACTACCAGCACCATTGCATGATCATCGAGTCTTCTCATGTATGAGTCTATAGTCGTAAGGATCGAGCTAATGGCTCCATCGGAATCTCCAAGCTCCGAACGAGGCCAGTGACAATAAAATAATGACTCACACCTATGTCTATAAGTAATGCAACAATGGTGGAGTAGACACAGATAGTACCTCAAATCATCTCAGGTGCACTGTGGTTGTAGGCCTCGACTTCCTAGAGCTCAGCCCGCCTCTGTTCGCCAGTTCCCTGTGGTCTGGGTGGACCTCCTGGTGGTGGTGGTAGGGCCTCGAATTGTCGTCCACCACCTGCTGCTTGGCCAGCTCCTCCGCCACATCTGCCTGCTCCCGACAGACCCCCACGGTCAAACCTCTACCTCTGTCTGGGAGGTCCCTCTACTGTCTATTTCTCATCTTCATGGCAAGTTGGGCAGTCACGATCCGTATGACCCTACCCACTGTATGCATAGCACTGCCTGCTCCTTGTATGGTTGGCTCTGTCTCATGTGCCCTACACAACCAAACTTGTATCCTAGGGATGCCCAACTAATGGCCTTGTCCTCTTGGACCTCTGCGACATCTGTCTACTGCCAGATGTAGAAGACTCAACTACGTGTCTCCCTATGGTGGGTCTTGCCACTGGTGACTAATCATCTAGAAAACGTTCTACAAGAAGGGCTCACTCCAGCTCCCCTGCCGGCATCAGGATGTTGAGGGAGATCATCGAAGCCCTAATCTCATGCCCGAGTCCCTGCTCAAAGGTCCAAGCCCTGAAAAATGGGTCATGCACCATATCCATGGTGTAGCACGATAGGTCAGTGAACCTCACTAAGTACTAAGCAACTGTCATGCTGCCCTGCTGCAGATGAAGTAACTCTTGAATCCACACCACACAAAGGGTGGCTGGAGTAATCTCTGAGCGGAAGAGACTCTCGAAGTCTACCCAGAGTAATGAAGCATCCTCATGTACCCGGAGCATCAAGATCCACCATCTGCCTACTGCTGCATATAGGAGACTCACGGAAAGGATCTCCATGAGGTCGGATGGTGTCCCCACAAATGAGAAAAACTCGCACAACAGCCTCTATCCAATCCTCAGCTGCCTGTGGGATCTTCTCTTCCCAGAACCTGGGTGGCCGCTTGCGATAGAACTCATGCAACACACTCAGAAAGCGTGCACTCTCTACTGCTAGAGCTGGTGGTATCGGTGGCCAAGTGGGTACTGGTAACGCTGGTACCTCCGCTGTGATGGGGCCCTTCACCAACGCCTCGTCGCTCGGTGGGCTACCATCTCATGCGAAACTCAAAGCCCTTGCTGGCTACCATTGTGGGGCCATACTGAAAAGAAGCAGGTGTGCCATGGTCAATCAATATACCTGGTGAGCTGACACAAAGTAATCACAAACGAAAATTTTTAAGGGAAACACACATGAAATCATTGTTTTTGTGCACTGAGTTAGAGATCAGAGGCCAGAGTCCTAGTGTATGGATAAATAGGCCACCGCACCAACAACGATTTCCCTAAACTGATAACCACACCCAAAACACTTAACACCACTTCCATTTAAATGAATCAGAGTCCAATTTCTGTGGTAGAACCGAATCCTCTGATACCAATTTGTTGCAACCCGTCCTCGAGGCCTGTGCTGTGACTATCCCAAGCCCACCTTCCATAGGCCAGTGGCTGGTGACTTGCACCAAAGGAGAATCCATGAAAAAAACAGAACAGATTTCCTTTGGACCTGTAACACACATATTATAAAAAAAAGAAGTAGAAGAAACAAGTATTAATATAGAAAAGAAAGGGGTGCTAAAAGTAAGTGGTCTAGTATACAAACCCAACTGATCTACAAGTACTAGTATAAGTAAATAGGGAAAACAGCTCCTGGATCCTCCATCGGGGAATCCTACCTGAAGGGTAGGTGTAGATCTCAAAAAACTCATCCCTGAGGTATGTCCCATCTAGTTCAGCTCTGAACAGCCTCCCGTCGATCACCCTCAGCCTCGATCACTGCTGACCATCATCTGCACAGAACACAACAAGGTGCGGGTGAGGCCCGTGCAGGGGTGAGTATTACAATACTCAGTAGGGGACCCTGAGACCCCAAAGGTCACCCGGAATCCACTAAGGATAAACCGAAGATGAAAGATAAAATCACGAAGTATTAACCAACCCTACTTAGGTATAATCCCATACATATACCTAAGTTACCAGTCACAGTCTGGCTCCAACTCTCAAGATCAAGCACAACCCAGTCTACAAAGGAAGTAAAGTTAATCACCTCGATAATAATGATTGAAAGAAAAGGCTCAGTTCACATAGGTATACAACACACAAAGATGAGTAGATATGATTATATATATCCTCTGAATCATCTCCTCTGTTGAACCCACGTAGAATCCTGTAATAATTTCAGTGTTGTCGAACCCACATAGGATCCTGGTACATAAGTCATCACTGTCGAACCCACGGATGGTCTTGGTATAGAAGTCACAGCATTCGAACCCAAGGAGGATCCCAGTACATAAGTCATCACTGTATAACCCATGGAGGATCCTGGTACAGTATCATTGTTGTTGAACCCACGGAGGATCTGTTCATCTATGTCGCAGCCAGCCGTAGGATTCCCGCACACAGCATGCTCAATTCCAGGAGTTTCCACTCCTCAAGCCATGTTTCGAAACATCTACTACCATGAAGTCTTGATTTTTTGTATCCCAGAGTTCCATATCATCATAAAGAACCCAAAATGACAGATGGTGTGTTAATCGAACACCCAGTCCGTGAGTTATTGGCGTTTATGTTCGAGGGGGCCGATTTGTTTTTAGGCTCAAACCAACCCAACGGTACTCCAACTTCATCTGAACAATAAGTGGAGTATTAAAAAAAAATTCTTGCTCTATGAATTCTATCACCGCAGACGGTTCATCGATCAGACTCCCATAGCCCATGATGCAGGCTAAAATGTGTAAATGGACATAGCGGGTCCGAGTCATGTCCAACCCAGTTGGATCGACCAGGACTGACCCGTTCCAAACCGGGGTCTGACCCAGTCCGTGGGTGCGGCCCAACCCAAGCTTTTGTCCCAGCCAGAGTGGGCGGCCCGAACCAAGGGTGTGATCCCATCCAAAGGGGTGGCCCAGTCCGAAGGCGCGACATGGCCCTACCCAAATGTGCGGCCCGTGGAAGCCCAGCCAAAGGGCTGCCCGGCCGTGGCGGCCTGGTCAGCCACGTGGGAGAGGGTGTCCCCTCCTCCCCCCCTGTTTAGTTGAAAAAAACCGGTGCATTGCACTAGTTCCTGAGTGGAGGGACCCGGTAAGTCCCACTTGTCTGTCTCCACAGCGTCCGTCACGGCCGACCACCACCGTTCCTCCACCGAGGCGCGACGACGCCGTGGTTCTACTACCCTCCGCACGGCACGATGGCACTATGCCATCACCACCGAGGCCCGACCTGGCCGTGGCCTTTGGCTCCACAGCACGACACGATGGCACCATGCTTCTTCGTCGGTTGTGTCCCTCCCGGCCAAGGTTCCTCTCCGTCATGGTGCGAAGACAACGCGCCTCTTAGACACCGCCACGGCCCGCCTGGCCGCGGCTCGGTTGCTCTGCGTGGCATGGTGGTGTCGCGCTATTACAGCAACCCGGTGGCCTTGCACCGCCTACATATTTTTGCGGTCCAGCTCCGTCATCACCAAATGGAACAAATAAAGGGGAGGGTCAGACCATGTTTGTGCAGTCCGAACCCTCCTTGTTACGGTGCTATCATTTGGATTTCAAATTATAAATTCGACGATGATGGATGAGTATAAAAACAACACAAAACCCCTACATTGATTCGACGATTGTTCATTGATGACAGCGTCGTTTCTTTGTCGTCAGGGATCATCCGAGGAAGAAACATCGTCGGCATTCTTCGCGGGCGGCTCCCTCTCTTTTAGCTTGGTTGAAGATTGAGGACGGTGTTCGTCATTCTTTGGAGATGAGAAGCGTTCTTCACCGGGAGGATGAAATTCTTCCCAAGATTCTCCCAATCTCTGCCAAGGATTTTGCCAACCCCCAAAATAAAGGAATATGATCACTTATTTTAATGTTGTCATAATGAATTCCAAAGAATTCAAATCACTTCAAATTAATTAATTATGCGTTAATTAATTTGTTGTTTGGCACCCTTATGAAGGAAGGTTAATAGGATCCACAATATATTGGGATTTCCAAGGGTTAAGGGGGGGTTAAGGGGGTTTGATGCATGTGTGGTCCCCACCTTATATCATCCTTCAAAGGGAGGTTATGTGTAGGTGGGCCACACCACTAACCTCCACTTGGAGGTTTTAACTACCACACATAAAAATAAAGTTAACACTTTATTTTTATTGAATTTAAATAAAAACCTCAAAAACTATCTTCCACTCACGTTAGAACGCAACTGTGGTAAAGGTATACTTATGTGATTACCGGCACTGCGAGTTAAACGGTGCCCTCAGATTTCAATTCTGAGCACCACTTCAAAAGATATAAAATCCTGCTCGTACTATTACTGAACGTACCCGAAGAATACTTCTGAGATTGATTCCTGGCACACTGAGCCTCGGAATCAAGCACCGTCAGAAACTGCAGACTCGTAAAATTACCTTGTATTTAACAAAAATTCCAAATAATTTTCGGGTCTTTAAATAATATCCTTTAAATTAGTGAATATTTCTGTTATAGATTTGTTATGATGTATAGTAAATCTGTCAAAATAATGGTGATACATATCAACATTGGTATCCTTTATTGATACCTTTATGAATAAATTCTAATAATTTCATGATTTCATGAGATGTTTTACACAAATAAATTCTATAATATTAATTCCTATTTAAACCAAAATTTAGTTCATTAATGGAATTTCCATCAAGCTAAAAAGTTTTTATGTCACTAGGTTTACATTTTTCTTATTTTTCATGAGTGGGGTTATAGCATTTCATAACTATTCATAAAACATTATATCTTATTCTTATAGAAAATGTAGAAATATATTTTTTCAATTACCATAGTAAAATAAATAATTTTTTTGAAATCATTTCATTGATTTTATATCTATATCACCTTGGACATTTGAGGTAGAGTCCCTCTTTAATTGATCATTCTTTGTAACTAGTCGTTGTTTTGATATCAGTATTGGCTTTGATACAAATTATTTCCAAAGTAATGATTGAAATATGGGTGTGAATCTCCCTTTTGAACTTTTTAAATATTAAAACGAAATTTTATGAAATTAAACTAATTAAATATAAAAAACTCTATGATTTCAGAACTCTATAAATTTAAAATTAAATGATAAAGAGAAAGATCTTGATGAATGCTTTTGGAAATAGTCCACTGAGGTGCCCCTATGTCTCCTACCATTAAAATAATTGAGAGATTTTTATTTAAACCCTTGGATTTATAATTATCTAATAAAACTATTTCAATAATTAAAACCCTTTATTTTTATCAATTATAGAAATAAACCAGACTAAAAGGCTATAATTTTTTTATTGTGGCTAGAAGCCCAAATCCCCCACTCTTTAATGGTAATATGCACCGCCCACCTAACAACCAATAGTTGTGGGAACCTAAGAAAAAATTAATATAATATATTTGATATAAGAAAGCATAATACAACACACTCTCAATCCTCCCATCAATATTGAACAACAAGACAGTTTGAGAGAGTGAGATAAGAATATAAGAGAGATT
The DNA here is from genome assembly GCA_963277665.1 of Viscum album. Classification (NCBI taxonomy): domain Eukaryota; kingdom Viridiplantae; phylum Streptophyta; class Magnoliopsida; order Santalales; family Viscaceae; genus Viscum; species Viscum album. The sequence goes on along the minus strand of OY728120.1, from coordinate 18,397,483 downwards.
ATAAATTCAGAAAGGATGCACAATGAGATCTAAAATGAATCCCCAAGTAACTATTTACATAAAAGAACACTTGGTAGTATATTTATAGCCTATAATGTATTTGAAACCAAATTGTAACCTTTTAGGGGTGTAAACATCCATTTGGGGTCGAATTATAGCATACGGGCCCCACTACAAATGATATTACGTTTGGTAGTCTAGACACCACGAGTTAGTTTGTGGGTGTCACTATCCATCTGGAGGCACCTAGAAAGAACTAGTATTCTATCTAGGTTCCACAAGCCAATAATTATTATCCCACCATGTGGCCATCTACACCTATAAGTGAAGGACTTTAAAATTGTCCTCCATGCAACTCTTGAGCCCTCTATATGGGCCCGCACATTCATAAATAATATTCTAAAATAAAACACTAAAATTGATGAAATAAAAAGATTGGAAAAATAATTTTTTGTTTTTTTTCATTAAAACCATCAAATATATTTATATGTATAGAAAAACATTCCCTGATCTCAAATAAGTAATCATAGAATATAGAGAACAAAAATTCAGGTAAGTTATTTTCAACATTATACCAATTAAATTTAAATATTTTACAATATATATTTATTGAAATATATAACTTTTAAATTAAATAGTAATAAATTTTCTTTATTTAAGTGTAGTGGATCCAAATAAATTAAAAACATAATCATTTTTCATGGATTTATTTATTAAAGATGCATTTATCTTAGAAATATTCTCTACATTTTTATAAACTAACACACTCGTGAAAATAGAATTAAAAGATATAAGTGTAAATTTTTTAAAATAAAATACTATTTTTATTTTTGGGTTTAAATTTAAAATCTTTATTGAATTGATGTTTCTTTCATGTTTTAATTAAATTAAAATAGCATTAGTTTACTAATTTCTTGATATTCATTCCATTAATGATTTCCTAACATAAAAAATCTCATCCCCAAGAGGTACTCTAAAAACTTTTATTGATATTTTACTAATAACAACTTTCTTGAAATATTATTTAGGATATTCATTGCTACTATAAATTTGTTTTGGTATTTTTTGGATCATGATTATTTTGAGCCTCATTAAGACATTTGAGTCCATTTAGATATATTTTTACCCTATTGATTTTTGGTTCTGACTTATATATGAACCTATATTATACTCATATAAACCATGGATATATAGTTCGATAATATACATTAGAATATGATATTTCCCATATTAACTAAACTCATTTGAAATAATGCAAGATTTTATATGCCCAGAAATTTATAATTTTTTTAATTTATAGAGTTACTTAGAAAGAAATTTTTGAAAAGTTAAAAGTGTGGGGAACTAAGTATGGGTTATGGGAATTAAATTTAAGAAAATTATTTCTCATTTTTTTAGAGTTACATTTTACTTTTTAAATTAAATTAATGAAGAGGAAACGAAATGACCAAAAATTGAAAAACTGGAATATTTTTTCATTTTTTAATAGTGTTTTTTTGAAATAGGTAAAGTCTTTATGGAAGATATATTTTGTGAGAAAAAAGAGTGTGGTGATTTTATTATTATTTATTGAAAATCATACATTGTTATTAAATAATTAATACTTCTTTTTTAGGATTTTGAAATTTTACATCGTTTATCATCCATCCCTCAATATTACAAAACTATTTTGAAATGTTCTCTTGATCATTATTGTTTAATTTTCAATGTATGGAATTAGATATATTTACACTGAATTGATATAGCCCATTTATTTGATATTTATCATAGCCCATATCAAAATGATCTTGAGTGGTGATAGAGATTTTTATCAAATATGATAAATTAATACTTGGTCATGAATATTTAGTAAATATTTTAAAGATAATGATGGAAGAGATGAGATATTGGAATTTTAATTCAATAATGAGGCAAGATCGAGTACCTATAGAAGATGGGTATTTCAAATTTGATGAGATTTAGTTATAAATTTTTATCTATTAGAATTATTGAATCTAAATTTCTCATATTAGTGGCATGTTTTCCTTTAAATCATTTTTGTGTTTTTTTGTTAAGGAAAATAAAAAAACTATATGTGGGGGAATTTTATACATCATTTTTATATTCATGTAATAAATAATTTGTTACAATGAATGTGTGTTCATTATACTATAATAATATTGTTCTTGGTTTTTAATATATTTGATGAAATATTAAAATAATATAGAGAAATTTGAATTAGAAATAAGAAAATAGAAATAAACCTTGTTTTTTTCTCAATAAACCAACACTTAGAAATTTTTATTCTAATGAACATGATAAAAATTTAGAGTACATAATCTAAATTTAGAGTAAACCACATTTAATGAAATATCATTAGAGAAAGTAAACCAATTTTATCGATATAAATTTGGAGATAATATATGGATGATATAATTCAAATATCCTTATACTCCACTTTGAATAACTCATGGATTTTACAAAATTGGGAGTTCAAAACCAAATCACACCCTATCAAAGATTGAGAAAAAGTCGTCTTTTTCACTTGATTGTGGTATAGATCTTTTTATTATTAGTCTTAGACAGAAAAACCATAATGTGGTGTGTCTTACCACACCATGGTTAGTATATTTTTATAAATATTAGTGATTTACATATTTTTAAACATGAAGTTAAATTTTTTTCTTTCATAAACACATTTCCATTGTAATGCTAGCATTGAAACGTGGTTAATTTCAAGTTAGTGATATTTTTTCAATTTAGTATTTTTATGATTTCATTAAATCACTGTTAATTAGAATTAATTCATTAATTCATTAACATTAAATATGAATATGGTCAATTCATTAATTATTACATACTCTTTGATCATATGTTTTTATTCTATTAGGAGGTAATTTTCAAGAGTATAAGGATGGAATATTAATATGTGAAATCAAATTCATTCATAAAGAATTTTCTTTATATAAGAACCAACTTGTTAATTATTTATTCTCTCAATCCTTAGTAAAAATTTCAAATAGAGAGTTGTTATTAGAAGACTTCTGAATTATTGATAAAATTAAATATTGAATAAAATTATGGATTCATCTGTAAAATTTAAGGTTTTTTATTAATGGAATTATTTTGGGGTATTTCATTGATCAAAACATTTAAATTTATTTAAATATATTTGATGGATTTGATCATATTTAAGATTCCTCATAATTGTACTCATTTATTCAGTGCACGAAATATAACTTTAAACATATTCTTTAATAACAAGTGTGATGACCTTAGTATAGAACACAAATATTTTAAATTATATCCATAAATTAAACAAGAGGTATTATAAATTCACACAATCTCAGAACCGAAAGGTTTAGTGTCTTAAGAGAGTTATAATATTATACTATTATATTAAAATATGCCTTAAATATTTATCATTAATAAAATTCTCACCTAATATCGTTTTAGAAACATCACACATTATAATGTTCTTTATAACCTGAGAAATATAAATATACAAAAGTTTTTACCTTATATTCTCAGTAAGGGTAAACATAAGAGATAAAAATTTAAGATCATAGGTGAATATAATATAACCATGTTGTTATGAGAAAAAAATAAATGGACAGGAACATTATATAAGAGAATCATACCCAAAAAAATATACATCACAATGTACTGATCCATGGAACAATGATATTAAAACAACATAATACATTAGTAATAAGAATGTGAAAATATAAGTCAATATTCATGATCTATGAAAACATTACATTAGAATAATAATGTGACATAAAAATAAAATTATAAATCAATAATTTTAAAAAAACACAATCAATCCCATGAATTTTTTATGATAAAAACCAATTATTCCCACTCATTAAGTTATGAGAAACCCCAATCAAGCCCAGCCATTTAGTATTGGGAATACCAAATGATCGATACAAATAATCTTATGTGTAGCGGCCCAACTCCATAAAGTTTAGAGTCGGTGTCTGATATAAATTACATTGGCATGATTACAAGTAATAATATCTCGAAGAAATGAGAGTTTATTAGTCTTGGTTAACAAGATACATATATTAGTCATGTATTAAAAATTAATACACTAATTACAGAATAATGTTTTTCTTAACAGTCTTCGAGGATAAGTTTATTCTATATTGTATATTACTAAATATCTTACAAAGTAAACTTATTGGATTCCTAGGGAAATGAAACATAATAAGGGTGAGCTCAAATACCCAGTATGGGTAAATTATAGTAAAAATAATAATGAATCTATGAGAATAATAATAATGACGTGGTAAATAACTGAACAAATATAACATATAACCAACAAAATGATAAGGAACTTCATAAATAATCTGGAAAAGTAACAAATGAAAAAAAATCATTAAAATAACAACATAAGGAAAAGTCAATATGGAAATGTATGAAACTAGAACACATTCTATTTAATCAATTAACAAAAAATGAAATGTATCCATAGATATTTCAATTCAATATCTCATGGATGAATAATAAAAAAACTAAATGAGGGATGTTATTAATTATTAGAAAACATGTTTCCAAGGTACATGTAACTACAACTATCAAGAACTTCCACAAGACTATTTAGAATATCAGTTAAAATCCCATCTAAGGTGGTTAGCCAACTAACTTTTCCCATGATATTATTTATGAATTGAGGGGTTATCTATTACTAGGCCCCACCTGTATCATACCAGTCCATAATATTCCTCATACTGAATAATAAAAATAAATAATATGCCTCATCCAATAACCATTTTGAATAAGGAATAAATAATTATCAATATTTCCCAATATATTCAAATAACTATCAAATTAGACACCATATTTAAAATGGTATATGGTTTAGAAGATATAAAAATCGATGATAAATGATATGGATAATTGGTGGAAATTCAATGGATAAAGCATATTAAATATTCTAAGGGGATTTAAAATATGAATCAAGGATGTGAATATTAATAATACCCTTGACCAAATCAATCAAAAACAATATCGAAGATGGATAAGGATAGAATCAGAACAACATACCCGAAATAGAGAGAAATAAAGCAATATTGTCATTGATGAATAGAAATATTATAAAAGCATATTTCAAAAATATTATTTATAAAAATATCCTTCTGTTTTGAAAATAATTTTTAAAATCATATTTACTGAAAAGAAATATTAAAACAAAATCTATAAATATTATCCTTTTATACATTTAATGGAAGCATTAATGGAATGATGATGGTTAAATACGTACATGTCTTACAATGTAAAAAGAAAATATATTTTTCTTAGTAAAAATGTAATAAAAATGAATTGTGTGGAAAGTGACAAGAATATTCCATTGAAAACATTGGTAAAATAAAAAAGGGGTAAAAAGTTCTTATTTTTTTCAAAAAGGATTTTTTAAACCATTTAATAAAATATTTTTTTTGGAAGAAAATAGTTTTCCCGACCAAAGAGAGGAATAAAGTTGGGTTTTCTAAAAAACATTATAAAACATTTTGAGTACCAAAGAGAGGGAAATTGTATTAATACATGAAAAATGTCATGATTAATAATGGGAGAGGAAAATTAAAGGTTTTATTAAAAAAATGTTCATATAATTTCCAAAAATAGAAATTAAGGATTAGTAAAATAATTCTTTATAAAAATATTCATTAAACACTCCAAAGTGTCTCATACCACTTTGAAATATTTAAACATTTAATCCTTCTGAATAAGTAAAATTAAATTTAAGTTATAATATCCTGAGAGTAGTTTGATTCATGAAATTTCACGTAAAGATCAGTATATACACCATATAAAAGAAACTAGGTGCATAACAACAAATAAGTATTAATAGAATGTAAATTGAGAAGAAATATATTTCCTTCGGTTTACTTTTGGTTGAACATCCTTTAACATCCTATAAAATAAAATTAAGATTATTTATGATTTCTTCGGAAACTTTTTCATTTTTATAATTACATTTATTTCACATATTACCATTTTTTCAGAAATAATTAATCAATTAGGTTTACGTCAGGTGTTTTGTCCAAATTCATTATATGCGACAAAAAAATTGTATGTCAACTATGGTAAAAGTGTTCATTATATAATATATAAAGAATAATAATACTAAAATAATTATCATATTTATTCATAAATTATATTTTTTAAAAAATTATTAAATATGGTAATGAAAAATATATCAATGTAACAATCATAGAGATAGTAGGTCATATGTACGCATGAGTAGCGTTCCGATTTTTTAGTGATCATTAGGGAAAGTACGTAAGTAACATTATATATTTCTAGAAAGATAATTATATCATAAATAACATATTATTTAATAATATATACTTATATATATACAATTATATTGATGTAAAAGGAATCCGATCATGATGAGGAGGTGGTAGTCCATCCGTCCACAAATGAACTTATCACTTTTTTAAAGTGTGTGAAAGTGTAATAAAGAAATAGATATACATATATATATAAAGAAATTTAATTTTATATTTAATATAATATAAATTCTTTTATTGTCTCATATGATTAATTATAATCCTCCAATATACATTCCATGGATCATGTGAATGAATAACATCGCTTTGAAGGGGAGGTAGTCCACACATCCACAAACAATGTTTTTATTTTTATATAAGGGGAATGCATAATCATTTGTGTTATAAAATATTTAAAGATTTATAAATACATAAAATATATAATATATATAAAATAAAAAAATAGTTTCCATCATTATTTCCACCATTATATGAGGTAAAGGAACCATGAATAACAATCATTTTATGAGGAAGTAGTTTATCGTATATAGAAATAGTATATTCGTTACCCATTAGATAGTAGTGTGTTAAAACGTACATATAATCCTTATTATAAAATCATACTTGTATATTGGGGATAATATTTTGGTTATAGAATCCTATAATAATAATATTTTAGGCGTTGGATAAAGGAAATAAATCTAAAAATATTAAGGAAATATGTTACCGCCTAATCATGTAATTCCTCTTGTTTTGAACAAAAGGCTTACTTGGATTTATTTCACCCCAAGGGGAGTAATATAGGATTCGGGGAGGGATTTTTAGTATATTCATGGGCCTATATAGGTATATTAAAAATCTCTTGAGAGGTGTGAGGATGTGGGAGGAGAGGAGGCTGTTTTATAGTGGAGGAGTGGAACTCTTTTAATATTATCACAAACGAATTCCACGCACATTTTTCACATTGGAAGTGGCTCCAATAATGAAACTAATTATATAAAAGGGAGTATAAGGTCTAAATATGGTCATAAAATTGCTCTTGGACAAGGTTATTGGTTATTTGGGACCATAATATTAAGGTTTAGTCACTTATTAAGATTAATTTTTCCATAATCTTAGTAATTAATTTTAATTATAATCTCTAATATTTTTAGTAAAAAAATAATTTGAACCTTTTAGAAATTTAAAATCATTAAGATTAAAAATATGGAATTAATTTATTCAAATTAAAACCAGAAAATTATAATAAATTAATATAAATTTGATCCTACAAACGGGATGATAATGCTGGTTTTTAACATTAAAAACTACATAATGTTTGCTTTATTTTTATAGTATATTTCAATGTGTAATTGATTCCACTGACCTTAATTAGGTAAATTGAAAAAAAATGTAATAATTAAACATTAAAACCAATTTCAAATATAATTAATCATTATAAATAAATCAAATGAAAAATAATTTGGAATTAAAATTCAGTACTTTTAACTATTCACTAAAACTTAAACTTCGTGGGAAAGTACCAAAAATTCATCCTAACATTATTTTTATCTTTATCTTTATTATATGAATTTTATTGTGATATATTAACTCAATTAATCTGTCAAAATGGAGATTAAAAATTTCTTCATCATTAAAAGGTTGTAAACTATACATTATAAAAATATAGGTTTTTATGTGAAAGATAGGATTTGTTCTTATCTTCTGGATATTTAACCTAATGGATTAATATAAAAAATATTTTATTGAATATAAAAAATATATATTTTATTAAAAAATTAATTAATTTCAATTAATTATATTTATTAATACAAAACCCTTTTCGAATCATAAAAATAATAATATTTCATTTTATATCTAGTTGGTTCTTATTTTATTTTCTCATTAATTGGTAACCAGTGAATTCATTTTATATTTATATAAACCATATATTTTCATAATTTGTTTAATAATATTAATAACTGCAAACATAACATCTAGGTGATATCATATTATATTAAATAGTAATATTTTAATAATATTTATTTATTTGGTGAAACAAGGTTTTGCATGTAACACAAGCTTTCGTGGAAGGTCACGCTTTCAAGTGATGCAAAATAACTCGTTGTTTTGTGCATTAAAAGTTATATAATATATTATATTGATTTTAGATAGTAATTTTATTGTAATGTATCAGTTTAAGATATTCTCTATTTACACTTGGTGTTTCATGTCATACACGCTATTGAATACAAAGTTGTACATTAGAATTTCACGATGTTACATTCTCCCCAACATAATTTATTTTTTCCTAAATATTTAAACTAAATATTGGTAATGTATTTTTTGATATTTCCTCTATTAAAATCCATCATCATGTGAAGGGTTCGTAAAGATTCCACAATAAAAGATACAATGTTAATTAAAATGGTCACATGGATTACCATATAAATAGATTTCTACGTAGGAGAACATTAGTTGCAAGTAAAAAATACATACTTGGAGGAATATTGTGAATATTGTTAGGTATTGAATGAGTTCATAAATGAAAAACAATTTAATGATCAATATAATGTTTATGTCCATGAAGAAATAAATCTTTTATGATTTGGGATACCATCGGTTCAACTGAAATTAATGTATTAGGAGAATATTTTTTTAAGATACTTTTCCTAATATTAATAAATTATTTTACTTCATATATATACAAACACGATATATATCCAGAAAAATAATTTCACCATTTTTTTTCTTCGATTGATTTTCTAAATCATCTACAAATTAATCTTGATGCCTGAATTATAAAATTATGTTTCTAAAGGATTCTAAGGCCCATAAAAGATTGAAAAGTATAACTAATTGTTTCTACCTATTTTACACAACCAATATGGTTATTACATTAATATCTAAACCTAAAAATTTACACCAATGGTTCATCATTAATATTTATTCATCAAATAATTTTAGCTAAAATAACGAAAATTTATCAAGGGCCTGTGTAGGTGAGGGGTAGGCCTGAAACACTTATCTTCCTTCGGTCATGTGTTCAAGACTCATGGCCTATTCTTATTTTATTGGTTGTCACCCAGCTTACAAGTTGTCCTTTTCTAAAACAAAATTAATATAATTTCAAATATAAATAGTTTTTACATCCTTGAAATAAGGTTACTAAATAAATATAATTTTAACTATGTTTTCCAATACAACCCTAATTTATAAATACTTCATACATTTATTTCTACATAGTCTTTTGTTGGTATAGGGTTTATCCGTAATATAAATAAATGGATTTCAAAATTCGGACAACATATTTCCAATCTAAAACACCTTCGGTTTAACCTAGTTCATTCATTATATATCAAAATCCTTCATAATGTTTTGTAAATATAATATGAATTATCCTAAGTAGTTCCCTTAGGTGTGTTAAACTAGGTGCTCCGTAAGGAATGTTTTTGTGTACCAGGTTACACAGAGTCTGGCTCAGAACACTTAGTCGGAGTTCTTACTCCTAGGTATATATGTCTGGGAACAATTCCCACTTTTTGTATCCAAACATAGATATATTTATATGAAAACTACACAATCTCTATATAACTAAGTTATTAGTAATTTATTCGATAATTATCCTAAAATTCAACCTTAGGTCTATGTTCTCTAATCTATGATTTCCTAAATCTAGTTCTAATGGTTTCTATTAATGTTCCTTTGATACCAAATATAGAGACCTGACCCCAGATTTCCAAGATCCAGTTTCAACATTCAATTACATTTTCATGCTTACAAGGAATCGAATCTCGAAGGACAGAGATTATAGAAGTCTTGTTAAACCAAATACATACATGCGTCTTGTATTAAAAATTAATACACCAATTAAAACATAGTTTATTTCTAAATAAAAATTTAGGATAAATTTATTGCATATATTATATTAGTACTTATTATTCATAGTATGATTCTTAGATTACAAGGGAAATGAATAATAATAAGGGTGAGCTCAAATTCTCAGTAAGGGAAACACCTGCCATTAAAATAACTATATATGGAAAAGTAAATATGGAAATGGAAACACATGCCATTAAGATAATGAGATAAGGAAAAGTAAATATGGAAATGAATGAAAATAGAACACATTCCATTTAATCAATGAAATTAAAATGAAATGATTTCATATATATGTTGACACAAAATTTCATGGATGAATAATAAAGGGAACTAAATTAGGGAAGTTATTAATTATTAGATGCCATGTTTTCTAGAAACATGGAACCAGTACCATCAATATCTATCACACGACAGTTTAGCATATCGATTAAAAAATCCATCTAAGGAGGTTATCCTACTAATTGGTCCGATGATACTACTAATGCATCGAGGGGCTATCTATAATCAAGCTGCAGTAGTGTTGTACCAGTCCAAAACATTACTCATATTGAATAATAAAAATATATAATATTCCTCATCAAATAACTATTTGGAATTAAAAAAATATGGAACAATCAATATCTCCCAAAATAGTCAAATACCTGTCAAAGTAGACACTATATGTAAAGTCTTATATGGTTTTGGTAATAGTAATATTTATGATAAATGATATGGATAATTAAGAGATATTCAATGGTCATAGTAGATGGAATATTTCAAGGGGATTTCAAAAATGAATCATGGATGTAAATATAAACACTATCTATGACCAAGTATATCAAAAACATTCTTTAGGGAGGATAATTATTGAATCAATACAACATACCCCAAGTGGAGTAAAATAAATGGTTGACGTCATTGATGAATGGAAATATTTTAAAAAGATCTTTTAAAACTATTCTTGAGGAAAATAAACTTTTGTTATGAAAAACCATTTCATTGAAAATAAATTTTAAAAACATTTTCTATAAAAATTAACTTTATAAACATGCAATATAATCGTTGAATGAATGATGGTGGGTAAATCCGTACATGTTGTACAAGCTAAAATGAACATTCCATTTGTATAGAAAAAAGTTAAGAAAATTGCCTTGTGCAGAAAGAAACAAGAATATTACATTTATACAATGGTAAAATAAAAAATGGATAAACATTTATTTACCATTTATTTTTAAAAATATTATTGATAATTTTTTTATAAAACATTTTTTTAGAAGTAAACAAATTCTCTGACTTAATGGAGAAATAAAATCGGGTTTTCTAAAAAAAATTCTAAAAAAATTTGAGTACGATAGAGTGGAAAATGGTAATAATATTTGGAAAGTTCATTATTAATAATAGTATAGTAAAATTAATATCATTATTGAAAATTTTCATATAATTCCCTTGAAAGGAAATGAATGATTAGTAAAATCATTCTTGAGGAAAATGAAATGTAAACATTCTAAAGTGTCATATACCAAATTGCAACATTTTAAATTATTAGACTCGTGAAGGAGTAAAATTCAATGAATATTATAATATCATGATAATAATTGGATTCATGATATATCATTCAAAATGGTAGTATATACCCCATATAAGGTAATCTAGGCGTGTAATAAAAAATAAGTCTCAATAGAATTAAATGTTAAATAAAATCTGTTACCTTACATTTCCTTTCAGGTGAACATCATTTATATTCATGTATAATAAATTTTTGTTAATTATCTACATTCTTCATAACCTCTTTTATTTTAATTATTAATTTTATTTACATTATTACTATATTGTATATAACTACTTAAAAAATTATGTTTCTTTTCTTTGTTTTGACAAAATTCAATTTATGTATCACAAAATAAATTTCTTGTTCAACTAAGATCAAAGGGGCCATTTTCTAATATATATAGAATATTAATAATGAAATAATTAACATATTTATACATCAATTGTAAATTTTATGTCCATTAATATATATGTTTATGAATAATGAATCAACATTTCAATTGTTGAGATGGTAGGTTGTACGTATATCTGAGTAATGTTCCCATTTTTCAATGATTGTGATGGAAAGAATTTAAGTAACATTATATATTTATAGAATTATAATTATACAATAAATACCATATTATTTAATCATATATACATATATAGATAATTATTATTATGTAAAAAATTATATCATGTTGAGGATGTGGTAGGTCACGCTTCCAAGAATGACGTTATCACTTTAATAAGTGTTTGAAGGTTTATTAATGAAATTGATATTTATGTCATGAAAATTAATTATTCCATTAACAAAATATATATATTTTAAATTATCATATATTTAATTATAATCATCCTTTATATGTTTTATGGATCATACGAATGAATCACATCGCATTGATGGGTTGGTTGTCCACACTTTCTCAAACGATGTTCTCATTTATATAGAAAATAAAAAGTACAAAGATATGTATTATAAAATAATTAAAGTATAAATACATTATAAAAATAATATATAATTTATAAAAATAGTTTTTTCCATCATAAATCCATCATTAGTGGTGGTAAAACAAAAATTAACAATTTTCATTTCCTGGGGTAGTAGTTCACCAAACATAGAAACAATATGTTTGTTACCCATTAGATGGAAGTGTGTATGAGAGTAGGTCAAAACTATAGAATAAATAAATCATAGTTTATTTATGTTAGTTATCTGTCATATAATCCAAAAATAATAATAGTTTAGGAGTTGGATAATGGAAATACAACTAAAAAACATAAGTAAAGACATAACCTGTTAATCAGGTTACTCATTTTGGTTTGAATCAAATGATTCCTTGGAATTATTTATTCTCAATGTGAGGCTTGTAGGATAATGGTATGGATTTATAGGAGATATTTTTTTGGATATTGTTTGATCAAAATTGGATTTATATGTGTGAAGAAGTGTAAGGATATGAGTCCTTTTATAGTGGATGTGGACCGACACTCTTGTAGTTTTTTCAAAAAGTAATTCCATGCACATTTTTCTAATTTAATGTGGCACCAATAATAGAAAATATTAGATATAATGTAGTATAGGTTCTAAATATGTCCATAAAATGGCTCTTGGACAAGTTTATAGGTCATTTGAGCCCTTAATAATATGGTTTAGTTACTTCTTAAACTTAATTTTACCATAAATGGTGTAATTAATATTAATTACATTCACTAATATTTTTGGTCAAAATGTAATTTTAACTTAATATAAATGTTAAATTATTTTTATTCCAATTATTTAATCCATTTATATAAATTACAATCACTTAAGTGGTAGAAATTAAGTTAAATTTAATCTCGAAGATGGGATGACAGTGCGGGTTCCTAAAGTAAAAAACCTCTAAATGTTATCTATGTTTTTATAGTCAATCTTAAATAAAAATTGATTACAATGGCCTAAATTGGATAAATGGAAGAAAAATTATATAATTAGACTTCTCCAAAAATTCCTTCCATAAAATCCCATCAGCCTATCTAGATTGTACCTAAATATCCCACCAACGCTTCACTAAACATCGTAGTATATAAGCAACCAACTTGACCCTCCTCTCAACTGATGTATCCAAATGTTCAAAAATCTTCTCTATGTATTCAATATAGAAATCATCTCCCTCATGTACACCCTCTTCAATAAAATTAGGAGGGTCCTGCAGCTGAAACTCCCTTGTCTACTCAGAAATGATTTTGTGAACATTCCCTAGGTATATCTTTATGAACTGCATGAAATGAGAATAGTTCTTTTTCAACTACTCACTTTCAACCTAATCTTGCACCAATGGTTCCACAATCTCCCTATCATTACATTAGTTTTGAGCCATAGCCCTCATTCTCTCCTTCATCATGTGTCGTGGAGGCATAACTCTACAAACCCAAACACAAGTCTTAGGTCTCATAACCCAACATTAAAATATTTATATAAGATGAGACACTAACACAACATGTTTCAACATTTCATTTCCCACTTTTTCATGCCACACGATCAACACTGAGGCCTTATCACTAACCTATACAATACTACTCCTAGGTAGTTCTTAAAATGGGTATATATATTCTCATTAATTAACCCAACCATTAATAAATCTCATTATATCAAATTTATTATTTCAACAGTTAATTATTTATTCATACCATTTCATCAATCAATGTTCTCATTAGATACACATTCATTTTCATTTTGCATCATTATTTCAATATAACAACAAGGAAAATAGTTCAAGTTCAACAAATTACCCATAACCCATTATCCAATGAGTGTCTAGAATGATGTGTGTCACAAAAACGTTGAGTGCCTATAATGATGCATGCAAACTCAACTATCATTCCTCTTTAGGCCAGAAATCAAAATTCAATAGTTATTCAAAAAATATATCACATCACACCACAAGTGCATCACCCAATGTGAAATAATATTCAATTATTACAAAAAACTACTATCACAGAAATCCCACCTAGTGTACTTAGATTTTCCCTCATAAATGGGTTTGAAACTCCCATGCAGAAGCTCATTACCATGGATCAACTCTTCCTAGTCTCATGTCCCAAACCATGTCTGGTTTCATATCCCATGCTCCAATCCCTAATAAAAACCCATCCCAGGGCCTTGCCCTTATCCTTTCCCCCAAAAAAAAATTCTACTCTGATGTTAATCAGGTGGCCCGAATAGGGTGCGAGTACAAATCAGTAGGCCACTACCAACAGTGTCGAAAATGAGTCCAATCAAAAGAGAATGCATGTGGTTTAATGAAGTAATATATACATTGCATAATTTAAACATCTTTACATTGTCATTTTAATCTTTAATCACTACATTATACCAATTTCAATTCATGTTTCCCATTTGAATGATCATTCAATATCATTAATCATTTTTTGTAGGTCGTCATTCCTAGAACCACAATATCGTTGAGTGTAGGGCTTTATTCATAACACTCATTTTCTCAGTCGGTGTGGTTCATCATGCCTAGAACCCCATAATCTCAAGCATGAATAACTATTGGGGAGGAACACCATGTCCAAGTCCAAACATTTAATTGGTTTAGAATGCTATTTCTAGAACCACAAAAATCTCATCAATTTAATCATTAATTAATTCACAAGAATTTTCAACATCATTCCATTACTAATCCAATGATTAGTTAATCATTTCAAAGGCCATTGTTTAATTCAAAAATTAACTAAGAATAGAACCAATTAATTATTTCATTAATAAATTAATCAATAAACTCAATTCCCATTCCACAATTAATTCATCACAATTAATTGTCCATATAAAATATCAAGTTGTCATAATTAATTCTCACAATTAATTATCTTAAATCAACATAATGGCACATAATTAACTCTCACAATTAATTATCTTTGGTTAATAACATGGCACATAATTAATTCTCACAATTAATTATATTTCATATAAACCATAATATCAGAATTAATTCTCAAAAATTAATTATATTATCACAATAAATTTAATATCTCAATCACAATATCTAAAACCATATCAAATCTCTAAAATATCTATTTAGGAAAACCCCACCCCATTTTTTGTCCTGTGATTCTATTATCAATTAATCACCATGTCAAACTCAATTCAATTCCACTTTCCTAATTACTCCAATTTTTGAAATAAATTATCAAGGGATTCAAGAAAATAATAAACTAACATAATCATATCAAAATAAAGACCATGGGAATCCTATGTAGACCACCTACCATAGTTTATTGATGGATGTTAGCCCAACAGAAATATCCAAAATCCGAGCAGCACAATGTCATCAATCAGGCTTTCATATTTAAATCCCTAAACCTAAATTAAGATCCAAGGTAATAAAATCTTGAAAAACTAGATATAGATCCACTTTCCAAGATCTTGATATCAAATAATAAGTTTATATCCCTAGAAATGGTGGAGATCATCCATGAAAAGATCAAGGAATGATAGAAGAACGAACATAAGGAGAATTAGGATGAAATCTATATACCGAAACAATAATGGATCCTCAATCAGAGCATTAGATCTTGATGAATGGTGTTCATATTTTCTTGGAATCCCTCTGTAAGGATCTGATATCACCCATAAATTTCCATGCCCAAACATAGGTTGAATTAGAGAGTTGTCGGGGGTTCGGGTGGTTTTAAAACCAATTTTTGGATTAATCTGCTCTGCATGGACAGTTTCACCTAGAAGATTACACAGTTAGGAAAAAATGTGGTCCAACCATGAGGTATTCAACTAACCTCATGGATCAATGGTGAACGGTTTGGAAAACTGTACGCTAATCGTTCAAAACTCCACTATCTGCACAGTTATCTTATGCAGTTTTTGGCCAAACCACGGGTAAACTTTTCATAGGCTACTATCATCTCATGTTCTTTAAAAACTTCACCAAATCACACCCCAAGTAATAAAACAACCCAATTATACTTAATATAAATATAAATTACCTGAAAACACACTCGATATTGCTCTAGAAAAGGTCGGGATATTACAAATGAATTCATTTTATGATTATATAAACCATATATTTTCAAAAGTTAGTTAATAATATTCATAACTACAAATATAACAACTAATTTATATCATAATATTTTAAATAATAATATTTTAATAATATATAATTACTTGGTGAAATGTGGTATTTCTTGTAATGCAAGATATCGTGAATGGTTTCTTTTGTGTGTAACATAATCTATCTCAATGTTGTGTGTATTACATGATATATAATTTGTTATATTTATTTAAGATAGTTATTATATTTTAACATATCAGGTAAATATGTTCCATTTTTACACTTGGTATTGGTTTCATATGCACTACTGAATAAAAAATTGTATATTACAATTTTAGGGGGTTAATTTATGAGAAAACCCAATGATTCCCCCAAATTTTCTTATGAGATACCCCAATGATTCCCATGAATTATCTTATGAGTAAACCCAATTATCCCCACATTGATGTGGATACTCAAAGGTAAATAATTGAAAATTATTGCATTAAATGGAGTTAAATGGAAAAAACAAAAGAACAAGAAGAAAATGAAGAACATATAGATTTACATGGTTCAAGAATAATACCAATGTTAATGGAGATGATGGAATTTAACTATCATTCATGAGAAAAATTACAATTTGATTTTACATAATTCTAAAAACACTATATCGAAAGAGATCATCATGAAATATGATGAATAATATCCCATGTTTCAATAGTGTGTGTACAGTATGTTCATTGTGCTACATTAGTGGTGGAGGTAATATATAATGAGGTATGTTTCTTTGTTGGTTTTTTTAGAAGACCCTGATACAACAAATATCACAAGTCTGGGTTTCTACAGTCACATGTCACATTATTCTATAGTACATTATCACATACTATAGTACCATGTTCGTATCATCGATCAACTCTGCTCTAGTCGTTGAGAGTCACTATCATGGGGGTTGTGACTTGGTATCTAGTATAGGCCATTAGAAATTGGCCTAACTCTATCCAAAAATACTACTATAGTATTCCAACAATATCCAACTTGTATTTGGATCCATCATGTTGAACTATTTAAATACTACTGAGTTAGAAAACATATATAATCTATGCTCCCCCACTTCTCCACTCACCAGTGGGAACTACCCATCAAGGCTTTAATTTCAATTTGATGGTTTATAAAATAGTAGATGTTTTCTTTTTTGGTATACCATATTTTTCTATCACATTATTCCCCCACCCATAATTCATCAGTAGAGACCAATCGAGGCATAATCGTGGCTCAATATCTCAACCATAATAGGCTTTGACAAAAGGTTTTCCAGATTTTTTGTTCCAAAAATCTTATATAATGTTAGGAACCCAACCTATGTGAATCCTATGATAAAATTTTACTTTAACTAAATATTATTTATATATTAATGAAACAATGGTTTCTTTATAATATTTATAGAAACATTAATATCATAGTTTAATACATTTTTCTTCTTTTTTCTATCCAAATTATCTAATATATTCTTCATCCAAACCATCTCCTTCCTAAAAAATATTACAATAATGTATTCTACTTCTATGGTGAGTTTTTCCACAACATTTTTTAGTTGAGAAATTCAACTCACTATGGTTCCTCTATAGGTTAACACATAAACCATGGTACTCCACCTATTATCAACATCACCTCCAAGGTTATAATATGTATACCCCTCTAATGAAATTCCTTTTCCCAAGAAAGAGATACTTATTTTATTACCTTAAAATATATAAATTTACACTTTAAAACATCCCAATGTTTGTTCCATATGTTATACATGTACCTACTCATAACGTCCAATACATGAGTAATATCATGTTAAGTACAGGGCATGGGATACATCATGCTTCCAACAATTTTTGTGTATAGAACCTTTTCCATATAATCAACCTCTTCCACTTTCTATGGTTTTTTCTAATTTTATAATTTTAAATGGACTTCCAAGGGAATAGAAATTTGTTTTAATTCCAACATACTATATTTTCTAAAAAACATTCTATTGTAGTGAACTTCTGAAAACATAAATTTTCCAACGATTCTGTCTCTCATGATCTTTGTTCTCATATAATTTTCAGTTTATCTAGGATATTTCAACTCAAAATCCTTATTTAGATACCCTTTCATCTTGTCAATCCTATACATACATGATCCTTCAATGATAATTTCATCTACATGAAAAATTAATATAATTTATCCATCACCATAAGACATGTCATAGATGCATTGATCTATGAAGCACTATTTTTTTTAATGTTTTCTCATGAAAGAAAAAGAATATTGTTCCACTAACTAGGTTCCTTCATCAACAGATATAAGATATTATATAGTATTCATAATATGACATAATTTCTAGACTCTACACATCCCTTTAGATATTGTATATAAATTTCCTCCTCTAGATCTTCTGGAATGAAATAATTCATTACATCAAGATCCTCAAAATGTAAATCCTCTAATGAAATAATACTAAGAACCACCCGAATGGTTGTACGGTTCACTATAGGTGAGGAAAATTTTGGAAAAAAATAATTGTGGAAACCTAAGGTGACATACTCAGTCTTATGAACCATTTATATTAAAATACTTCTTGTTGGATATTTGACACCTTTATTTCTGTTACTATCATTCTATATAATACAAGTGGAATAAGATTTTTCCCTGAGAGGATTTCAATTAAAATTTATACCTCCATTTAAGATGTAAAACAAATTAAATACTTAAGGATCATGTCAAGATATTGATCCATAGTGATATAAAACATTCTAGTATCAATTATGTCACTAGTCCCCATAGTGAGTGCTACTAATTGATTATAAATATTACCAATAATTGGTTATAAAGATCCTATTTTCCAATCCTTCATATCATAACCACCTTTATATAGATGGAATTTCTCCCAATAAGGGTTGTAAACAATACCCATACCGTATAACAATCTATATGGGCCATGAAAGAAATAAAAAAATCATTCTCATGATCAGGTCAAATACAGCCATGTCCAAAACAAAAAATTCCCAATCATACTATAAATCACTAATTATTATAGAATAAGTTGTACAATTAAATCCCATGCACTCTTGATTTCTAATAGGTGTGTGGATACTCATCATGTGTGGAATCGTATCAATATGAAATCTTATCTAGTCAATGACAAGTGAAAAAATAAATGATTGGGATGCACCAGTATCAAATAAAACATGCATAAGAGTTGAGTTTATGAGGAGGGTACTTCATATAGTTGAAAGAACTGATTAGTCTTTCATGAACATCTGTGAACACCATATAACTACTTAATCACTCCACATTTACCTTTCATATATGATATGGTTATTTTATATGAGGAGTGCAGGTGTTCTTGGAATCACAATAAATTTCGGTATTATAAGGATGAGATCTATTCAGATAAGATAAACTAGTTAAATAAAAAGATATTTGAGATACATGAGATGAATTCCCAATAGATAACAGTGTATAACTACAGAAATAATGTTTAATATGACCCATTTTATTATAATTGTGACATGATTTTTTTTGTTTCATACAATCTCTCTTCATATGGTCAAAAATTACACATTTGAAATATCTAGGTTTCTGTATTGATATTTAGATGAATGTTAAATAATTTAGTGCTTTAATTATGAGATGCACCACCACTTTTGAGGTTTTGGTCCCTCTTCTACTTATTACCAAACTTAGAGATCCCACCTATTCTCATAGAGATAAGAATACCTTTTCCAACTAGGTTTCTAGATATATCACTTTTTTACATTATTTATCTTTTAACCATCTCCATATAATCAATAATACATAGGATATATATCATAAAAAATCATGGTTTTATTCGAGACTCAATGATTCATCCCTTTAAAGAAGCACTGGAAACTAAATCTAGAAAAAAATTAACTATGTTCCAAAAATTAGCTTTATATTCCATGTGTGATAGATTCTCATAATTTAGGATAAAAAAATATGTTGTTCTAGATATCATGAATGTGTGATGATAGAATTATTTTATAAGAAATTGTTAAAATCTTTCCCATGTAAGGCCTAGGATTACTTCTTGGACAGTTAAATACCACCATGTGTGTAAAATATCCTCTAGAATATATACTGTTATCTTTTACATTAGATCAGTCGATTTTCTTAGGAAACCAAAAATATGATTTATTCTGTTAATCCACACTTTTCCCTTTTTTGGGTTCTAAATCCCATAGAAATATTGATGTATTATATTTCAAAAACAATAAAAAATGATCCACTTGTCAAGGTTAAATATTTAGATTTCCATTGTCAACATCTTGAAAATACTGAAAAATGTCCAACACAAGATATTTGTTTACTTGAGGTTTTCGTGAACCACATTTTCCACAGCCTCTTCTGGTGGGTCTCTAGGTAACCAAAATAGTGACATTTTTAAACAATCCTAATAAAGATCCATTTAGGAATCACTCATTAACAACTAAATTCTTAGAATATTCAAAATCATTTAAAGAAGCAAGCATTAAAAACATGTTCCAAAAATCATCATAAACCTTTTGAATAATGTAGTCCGGGTAGAAAGTATCATTATTGAAGCATGATATGCTACACTCATCAGCTAAATCAATTATGGTGAGATGAAAATACACCTATGTGTGTATTATAACACTTTTGTATACCATAAACACCATCATAACTTGTATTTTAGAATATAGGGGTTAGATATGTCTCTTTATTCTATACTTTTCATGTTTTAACATTCATATCTTCTTTCCACTATCCCATAATGAAGGGATAACCAAGAAATGTTACTATTTGTAGAATCCTTGACCTACAAATTTGCTTTAGATCTATTAGAGATGCCTGTAACATTAGTTGGCATCCAACGACATCAAAGGCTAGAAATTAATTCTAATGGATTAGTATGTTTTGGAGGGATGATTTTCCCTAAATAAAAATGCATAACCTAACATGATAAAATATAAACAACCCAACCAATTACATGTTGAATGAATATAAACAAAAATATCAAATGTAAACCAATAAAAAAACAATATCATTATAGGATTGATAAGTTATATTATATTGACTTGTGGAACCAAAATATAACTTGATGATGTAACAATAATGTGGAATCACATTAATGAATCCAAGAAATAGAATCCAAGCTCCAAATCCATCCTAAGTTAAAATCGTAAAGGTTATCCACAAGAGAAGAATGATACCTTTACCTTACAAGTATCATGAGTAATGATGTATGTATACATACTAAAGATCTTATATATGGTGTAAGTACAAATACTCAGTAAGAAATCCACAAAAATAATCCCAAACATGCCATTGGGAAAATAATATGTTATCATAAAGTTTAAACACTTATTTTTTAAATAAAGGTACAAACATAAATAAATATATCAATTAAAAATCTTTTCACGATAAAAGTAGGGTAAATTTATCAATTCATCATTTATATTTCATTCCACTTAGAATACCCTAAGCCTATCCATTATTTACACATAAATATATTACATATGAAATTACCATACTCATTATAAGTTACCCACTAATCCACCAAATCAATATAAGGAGAACCATTCTCAGGTGCCTCCAGTCTAGAACCAAGCCAATTTTTCAATGTCACATCCAATGAAAAATAACTCACACTAACCATGTCTTCCAAGTTCCCATTATAATTCAATTTACATAAAACAACTCTACATTGTTAAATAAAACATCTATCTTATGATAAAAAAACAATAATTTTAAACTATTATTTTATATAATAGAATAAAGGGTTTTCAAAAATACATATAAATTATTTTTCTCCCAAATTATAAACCAAAAATGTATTCCTTCAATAAATCACTCAATATTTTCTCTAGAAATACAAGTAAAACATTCAAATAAAACTAAGAATTTATGTTTTACATTATGTGGATAAGAGATTGAATCAACCTACCTCTCATGATTGATTAAAGCAGAGAATGACACTACGAAATCACTAAATCATAATTGCAACCTCCTCCTTTTAATGGATCCAATAAAGACATCCTCAAAACACACTATGGATCATTGATCTATCCAAAACATAAAATATAAAATGTTTTGGGGGAGATAAGAATAGGATATCTAAAATTAAAGAGATTTAAAATGACTTCCCTTCTATTGTAGAGATCCAATTTATTTTTATCCATCCAAATTAGCTTATAGATCAAGTGGTGCGACCAAGAATTCTTATGAAAGAAGAGGAGATTGTGTAAATGAGAGATGATAAGAAAAATGGGGTTTTCAGTGCTAAGAAACAAGTGAGACGCTAATTTTTGGAACAATAAATGCATGTCAAATGGTTATGATACATGTTCTGAGAAATCATGTGTCAACCATGTGTATGAGACAATATCCAAACCAACCCCTTGAATTTATTACACATTGTTTTAAACCCCATGAACCAATAATTTTTTCCTCTATCTCTCCACTCACATGGTTTATCCTAGGAACCCACAAGATTTGGCCAAAATATACGCCAAAAATATACCTACCTAATAATTCTCATAATCTCATACATGGTTTCCTAGATAAGTCTCATAGTTTCCCATACCCATGATCAAAATGTGAACTCTTATAAACACATTCAAAACACTCCAAATTCATCCAAAAACTCTTGAAACTCAACCAATGAATTTTATAACTTCAAAATACATAATAAATGGTAAATTTTTTGAAAGAGGGTGGTATAAATTAGTTATATTGAAATGATCAATAATCACCTTTCCTCATTTCAAAGTAATCATTCAATTCAAGAAGATTGAACCTAATCTTCCAAACTCAATGCTCTGATACCACTTGATATGGAAAATTCAGGAGAAAAATGATGAATGATTCCAAAATAATGATTAAATCAGAAAAAAGGAGATGAATAAGGTGAAGAATAAAATAATTTTTATGGTTCAGTAATAACCCCCATATCCATAGAGAATGAAAAATTACACTCTCTCTGGAGAACAATTACAAGAAAATTTATCCTAATACCAGAAAACCTAGCTTGAAAAAGATCATAAAACAACATTATGAATAAAAAATTTAATTACAATAGTTCCCATACAGTAATTCGATCATACTATAATAGGAGTGGAAGTGAATATAAATGAAATACAGTGTTCAATCAGTGCTAACAGATAACCCTACTATAGTGAATGTGATAAGTCTGAGCTTTTACGGTCTCATATCATATACTACTTCTTTAGTTATATACTTACTATAGTACCCTGTAAGTATAAGTTATTATCTTTACTAAAATATGTTAGAGGTCCACACACAATTTTCCCAACTCCATCCAACGATCGGGATACACCTATCCAACACATGAATTATCTTATGAGTTAACCCATTAATGGTCAAACATTTTCTAATTATATATAAAAATTTACCAAATTAATTGGAATTATATAATAAAAACACCAATTTTGTAATGATAAACCATAAATATTTGTTTTAGTTGTACATAAAAACCTTTATAAATCCATCATAGCGTATTTTCCCATGAGAAATAAACAGGTTTCATAAAAATATCCACAAGATATGATCACACAACATTTGGAGAAATAAGGTACAGATTACCAGTAGATCTTATCAATATTAAATATTACTAAACATTAATAAAAATTAATATAGATGAAATACCTTTTTATGTGTAAATTATAAAATTTCATTGAAAAAAATAATAAATACAATATTTTTTTTAATAAGTTTTATTTTTAAAGAAAATATTCAGAAAATAATCGAAATAGATTTTACATTGAAAAATAATGACACATTTAGAGGAATATTTATTACAAAATATTATTATAAAAGTAGGAAGAAAAATATTCAAGAAATATTTAAAAAGTAAGATTCTTTCTCTACTATTTTAAATAGTGTCAATGTTAATAGAAAACTATCATACCAGAAACGTTAAAGGAATATTCCTTTTTTAAATATAATATAATCAATTTAAAAATAACTAAATGAATCCTATAATGAAATTTAACTACATATATAAAAAATATAAATAATAAGTATGTGGATGAGAAATATTCAAAATTTAAAAAATGAGATAAGGTTTGATCTACTTAAAATTATATTTTTAGTCATGTTATGGACCAAACAGAGAATAAATAGTAAGAATACATATAAACCCCATGAATGACCATAGAATAAGTAGATAACTATTTTTTTAGTATAAATATAATTTATGTTCAAAGAAATTATGTTCAAATAAAAAAAATATAAATTTCAAAATCATATTTTTAAAGAAACCCTTACGAGTTTTGTAACATTTGAATCAAAAGTCCCAAAAACATAAAACTATCAATACAGCTATAAATCCCTTGAATTTCATGAAAAGTATAATGAAACCAATTAATAAGAAATATATAATCCCAAAAAAAGATAATTGGTTAATATGAATCATATCTCACTGGATGGAAAAGTTATATGAGAATCCCTTACATTTACTCTCGACATATGCGGAATCACATTAACCTCATTGAATAATTCTTTCAATATTAACATGGGTTCCTTCAGAATAAAGGATTTAGGATTCCTTCATGGAAAATGACGATTGAACAAATATAATAAAATTTTAAAAGAGGCCAATGGGTCTAGATTTAAGATATAATTGAATGGTTTGAGTTTTTTTTATGTGGTAGAGGAGGGGTCCTTTTATAGGTGAGTCATGTGTGGTATTTCCCCAAATTGTCGTTCATTAATTTAGAAGGATATCATTTTAAAAGGAAAGTGGATATAGAGTGGAAACTAATGGTGTAGGATATATTTTGGTTAATAAATCCGTAATACACACATTTAGATATGGGTTTAGGTGTTATTATAAATTTCTACCACTTAGTTTAACAGCTTCTTACCTCATTTAACATATACTATAGTAACTCAGTTTTTTACCATAGTAACTTGTTTTTATGCTGAAAATTGAAATCAAATTCTTAAGTAATTCTTATATTCTAATTAAAAATGTTCACACCATTAAATATTATTTAAAATCTAAATATTGGAAATTTATATTTTAAATGAAAACATAAAATATATAGTTAAAAAAAATTTATAGAAAGATAATTTTTAAACATTATGTGATATTATTATTATTTTATATCAATTAAAAATTAAATATGTTTTAATATCTATTTTTATATATTGAAATTTTTTATTACATAATAATTTAATGTTTATTAATTTATTTTATTAATATAAAAAACACAAAAAATTAAGAGAACAATCTATTAAAGAATATTTATTTTTAACAGTAAAATATTTTTACTATTATTTCCAACTAATTGAAAATAAATCCATGAATGTCAATTAATTTATATATATAAATATAAATAATTAATTTACATAATTTTATTAATATAAGAGAAACTTTACTTTTAAATAAAAACACATAATATGTAATAAATAATATTTTAAAAAATATATTTAATTAGGCATAAGAAATTAAATTAGTGTTCTTTATAGTATCTTAATTATTTCATGGATTATATTTATTTTCAATAAAAATAAATAATTTTTATCAATCCATGTTATTGAAATAATTATTTAATAATATAATTATTATATAACACATAAAAATATTTATTTATAATAACATATTCCTGTTAAATTATATATTTTATCGGTAATTATAATTTTTGAGTTATATTATTTTAAATCTGTTAATAGAAATTACACATATTCAATATACCTATTGGATACATGTATATCAAATGACCATATTTAAAATGTTGGTATTTCTAAAAAACATATTTATAATATTTTGATTTCATATATATCGATATCACCTTATATACATTCTTATAATCATTCTTTTAATTCATTTAATTCTATCTAAGCATGCAATACTATTTATAATTTTTTTTTACATATTGTAAAGACCCGCAAATTTCAAGGAAATTTTTTCCTTAATTTTCTTTGGAATTTTACAAGAGCGCAGCTTCAGACGGCACCTGATTCCGAGGCCCGGTGTGCCCGGAATCAATTTCCGAAGTTTGGCTCGGGTACGTTCAGTGAACGGACGAGCGGGTTTTTCTATCTTTTGAACCGGTGCCCGGAATCGAATTCTGAGGGCACCGATGAAATCGCAGCGCCGGTATTTGCTTAGAAACGCCTCTTCCGGAGTTGCGTTTGCTCAGACGTGGTTTTTAAATTTTGCGGCTTTAAGTCAGAAATAAAATAAAGTTTGTGCGACAACTTTATTTTATTTCACTTAAGCTGCTTGGAAGCCACTTCAAGTCACTTAAAGACGGCTTG
Source organism: Viscum album (assembly GCA_963277665.1). Lineage (NCBI taxonomy): Eukaryota > Viridiplantae > Streptophyta > Magnoliopsida > Santalales > Viscaceae > Viscum > Viscum album. The sequence continues at coordinate 18,370,530 of OY728120.1, read as the reverse complement.
AACTGAGTTGAACTGGATAGGATGCTATCCAGAAATATCCTACCCCCTTTGGTAGGATATTTGTGCGGTGGGACCCGCACGAGCCCCGCCGTTTCTTTCGCTAAGTAACGCACCCGCGAAAACCCGTCAAAGTAACTGAAAAGTCAACCGACGCGTTTTCTTTAATTCTTAACAGACCATTTAATTGGGCGGTTTATTTCGTGAATTAAATGGACTGTTTCTTCGTGAATTAAATGGGTCGTTTCTTTCGTTGAATTAATTCAACGAATTGATGGATCGTTTCTTAACCGGTTTCGTGTTGGCATGTTTATAAATTAAGACCAACATAAAAATCCTTGGAAAGGATTTGAGAGAATCTTCGTTCCTCCACCCTCTCCGCGAAGAACGCGAAGAACGCGAAGAACGCGAAGAACGCCGGCGACCGGAATTCGACGACGCACACCAAGATCTGCGACGTCGACGAGATCTACCCGCGACGTTCTTCGGCGACGTCTTTCTTCCGCGGCCGATCCTCGTTCGGCAACAAAGGTGAGAATCGGATCTTTTCTTCTCCCTTTTTAATTTCAATATCAACGGATTTAAACTAATTAAATCCGTTGATCTTGATCCGGAGATTGGCGACGCGACGAGCGATTCCGCGACGACGCGGCGATCTCCATCTTCCGCGACGAGCAAATCCCGCGACGATCCCCCGTTCGGCAACGACAAGGTAAGGGATGTTGGAATTCTTTTTAAAATCCCGTGTTTATTCTTTTGAAATATAGAACCCGATCACGAAACAATTTTAATTTATTTAAAATTGTTGATTGGTTTCTTTCCTGTTTCTCCCGTTGATTATGACTAACGCGGAGGGTGCGGGTCTAACGAACAAGACCCGGCAACCCTCCGTCGATCTTCCTTTGTGTGCGGATTTGGCGAGCGACGGCAAAAGCGCGACGCAAGGGCCATATGTTGATTCCGCAGTGGAGGACGCATCCCGGGAGGAACAACGGCGCAGACGGGAGGCAAATCGGGCCACCGGAGCATCTCCGGCGGCCCGCGGAAGGCGGCGGCGGCGCGGGTCGCCGGCGCGGCGGCGCCGGCGACCGGAGGCGGCGGCGCCCGGCGCGCCGCCGTGGAGGAAGCCCGCCGCGGCTGAAGCCGCGGCGGCATCGGCGGCCGGTTCCGCGGCCGCGCGGAACCGGGACGGACGCGGCGGCCCGGCCGCGTCCGCGTGACAGGCGGCCCCCCGCGGGGGCCGCGTTTCCCTCAAAGCCGCGGGGTTGACCCGCGGCGGCAGCACCTCCGGCCGCTCGGCCGAAGCCGAGCCGGCTCGGTCCGGTCGGCCGGGCCGCGCCCAGGCCGGACCGGACCCGGCCGAGCCGGTTCGGGCCGGGTCGGGCCGACCCGGTTCGGGCCGACCCGGTTCGGCCGACCCCAGGGGGGGTTCGGGCCGGGTCGCCCCGGGCCCAGTACCCCCGTTTCGGGCCCTCTACGGTCTTTCGCCCATATCTTGGGCCTGGGACCTCCGATTGACGAACCGTCAGCGGCTACGCGATCCTTGGATCGAGACGGTCGTTTCGGTATATTATACTCAAGGTTTCGGAAGACTTTGGGTTCGGCCGGGTTGGTTCGTACACGAAGCCAACCGGGCCCTCGGAGCGGAAACGCTCATAACTTGAGCTACGGACGTCCGAACGACGTACCGTCAGCTGTGGTAGTTTCCTCTAAGTGAGACGGAACTTTTGGCATACTCCGCCCGAGGATCGGATACAGGCGGAGTACGGTCGGGTTGGTTTTGCCCTAAAAACCAACCGGGCCCCTGGGACGAAAATGCCAATAACTCTCAGACCGGGCGTCCGATTGACGCGCCGTCTGTCGCGTTGAGATCCTGTTGTCGATACGGAACTTTTGGATACATCAACTTCGGACTACGTGTCAGTTGATGTATCAGCCCCTCGGCTCGTGGAGCGGACCCTCCTAAACGAGCTCGCTACGTGCGGGAACCCTAGCGCTGGCTGTGACCTCGACGACAGAGCAGAGATCCTCCGTGGACTGCGACGACGGCAGAGCAGAGATCCTCCGTGGACTGCGACGACGGCAGAGCAGAGATCCTTCGTGGACTGCGGCAATGACTGTGCAGAGATCCTCAGTGGACTGCGTCGACTACTGCACTCAGCGATCCTACGCGGATCAGTGCCCGATCCTATGTGGGTCCTACTACCGGTTCTGTGTGAGCCACTGCCTACTGGTTCTGTGTGAGCCACTGCCTACAGGTTCTGTGTGAGCCCGATCCTACGTGGGTCTTTTTGCGGGGGTTAGTACCTATCGATCCTTCGTGGGTCCGACGACTGAGACGGATCAGTGATCGTCTTTGACGTCATCTGAAAAAGTATACCTGGTTGAGCTGAATCTTATGTTACTCTCCTTTGTGGATTGTGTTGAACTATCCTTTGTGGATTTACTGTTTACTCTCCTTGTGGATTTGAGTCTTGCTTTCCTTTGTGGATTGAGTTGTTCTTGAGCTCGTGAGCAGAGCTAGAATTGGGGACTTAGGTATATGTATGGGCATATACCTAAGTCGAGTCAGATGTTACTTCGTGATTGCATCTTTCTTTTGTGCTATATCCTTTGTGGATTTCGAGAGACCTTCGGGGGTCTCGGGGTCCTTACTGAGTAGTTGTACTCACCCCTGCACGGGCTATGCCCGCACCTTGTTGTGTTGGTTGCAGACGACGGACAGCGCTGATCACGGTTGGGTGTGGAGCAGGACGGTACCTGGAGGTGGACCACTGGGCGAGACGTGCTCGGAGCGGACGTGAGACCCGAGGAGCCTGGAGGCTATCTGTACCCACCCTTCAGGTGGGATTGCCAGTGGACGACACGAGGCCGCCGTCTTTTCTTCAGTTGCTGTACTTTACTTTTCAGTTGTACTTTACAGTTGGGCTTGTATTTCCGGCCCCTTTACCTTTCTGCACTTTACTTTCCGCTTGCTGACTCTGTGTGGTTGTTACTTATAAAGGCAATGCCTTCCCTGTTTACTGGGATTTTACGCCTTGGTGCTAGTCGCCAGCCCCTGGCCTATGGAAGGCGGGCTTGGGGTAGTCACGGCACGGGCCCCGAGGACGGGTCGTGACAAATTGGTATCAGAGGCGGTCGGTTCTACCGCAGACTCTGATCGTCCTTTCTTTCTATGTGAAGCAATAGTGTTTAGTGTATTGAGTGTGGTTATCAGTTCAGGGAGCCCAGTGTTGGTGTGGCGGCCGACGTATCCGTACACCAGGACCCTGACTCCTGATTTCCGACTTAATGCATGAAAACATTGATTGCGTGTGTGTTTCAAGTTTTTCTTTGTGATTGCTTGTGTCAGCTCACCGGGTATACTGATCTGCATTATGAAAGTCTCAAGTTTTCCTTGTGATTACTTGTGCCAGCTCACCAGGTATACTGTTCTGACTATGGTGCTCTTGTTCTCCTTTTCAGGATGGCCCCGCGACGACTGCCAGCTAGGGTTCCGAGTGTAGGGCGCGACGGCAGCCCACCGAGCGACGAGGCCTCGGTGCAGGGCCCTTTGCCAGCGGTGGCACCGGCGGTAGCCTTACCCGCCGAGCCACCGATGCTTCCAGTACCAGACGCCGACGATGCACGTCGCCTCAGGGCACTGCACGAGTTTCAGGGCCAGCGACCGCCCAGGTTTCGCGGTGAGGCGGACCCCCAGGCCGCCGAGGACTGGCTAGAGGCGGTGGTACGGATCTTTCGGCTAGTGAGGACACCAGCGGATCTCATGGTGATTCTCGCAGCGAGCCTCCTGCAGGCGACGGCAGGACGATGGTGGAGCCTGATGCTCCAGGTTCACGATGAGGCATCCTTGCTCTGGGCGGACTTCGAGAGCCTCTTCCGCTCGGAGTTCGTCCCGGCCACCCTCCGAGCGGTGCGCATCCAGGAGCTTCTCCAGCTGCGCCAGGGCAGCATGACGGTCGCTCAGTACGCGGCGAGGTTCACTGACCTATCTCGCTACTCGACCGACATGGTACGAGACCCCTTCTTCCGGGCCCGGACCTTCGAGCAGGGCTTGCGACAGGAGATTCGGGCGTCGCTGATCTCCCTCAGCATTCCGACCCAGGCGGGAGTACTGGAGCGAGCCCTCCTGATCGAGAGCTTCCTGGCAGAGCCTTCTTCAGCGGCGAGACCTAGCGCAGGGCGGCAGGTAGCTGAGTCATCGGCAGCAGGTAGCCGACGGATGACTCACGGGTCCAGGCAGACCAGACCCCCACGCAGACGGCCTCAGGACACCGGCTCAGCAGTACGAGGCACACAGCGGAGTGCCAGCCTTTCGAGAGGCAGGCTGTGCTACTCTTGCGGCGGGCAGGGTCACATGGCTCGTGACTGCCCGACTCGCCGATCAGAGGAGCAGCAGACGGTGGAGGGGCCACCCAGGCAGAGGCAGAGGGTCGACCGTGGCGGTCCGCAGGGAGGAGGCGGACGAGGCCGAGGAGCTGGCCGAGCAGCGGGTGGTGGGCGACGCTTTCAGGCTCTACCCCCACCACCACCAGGAGGGCCACCTCGACCACAGGGAGCCGGCGGGCAGGGACAGGCCCAGCTCCAGGCGGTGGAGGCCTACGACCCCGACATGCCAGAGATGATTCGAGGTACGATCTGTGTCTATTCCACCCTTGCTGCAGTACTTATAGACACAGGAGCGAGTCACTCTTTCATAGCCTCTGCCCTTGTTCGGAGCTCGGAGATTCCGACTGAGCCGTTGGCTCGATCCTTACGGCTAGAGACTCCTACGGGAGCAGACTCGACGATTACGCACTGGTGCCGGCAGTGTGAGCTTACTCTAGGAGGCGAGAGCTTCGGCTGGGATCTCCTTGTAGCGGCGTCGAGGCCTTACGACGTCATCTTGGGCATGGATTGGCTATCCACGGTTCATGCCCAGATCGACTGTTTTAGGCGCAAGGTACGATGTGTTCGTACCGACGGGAGCAGGTTTACCTTCACCGGCGAGAAGGGAACCTTTGCAGCACAGGATGGACTTCCGCGGAGGAGAGTGCAGCCCATCTCACATCAGTTGGCTAGCCTCATCCTAGGAGCAGTGGACGTGCGGAGTCCGGCTTTTCCTGCAGTGGTGGACCAGTACGTGGACGTCTTTCCCGACGACGTTCCAGGGCTACCTCCTCGTAGAGAGGTAGACTTTTACATCGACTTGTACCCCGGGACAGCCCCGATATCTACTCCAGCATATCGGATGGCCCCCGCCGAGCTTCGAGAGCTGCGGGTACAGTTGGAGGACTTGCAGAGCAAGGGGTTTATCCGACCCAGTGTTTCACCCTGGGCTTCCCCGATTTTGTTCGCCAAGAAGGCGGACGGGAGCTTACGACTATGTGTCGACTATCGTCGCCTGAACCAGGTGACAGTGAGGAATAAGTATCCGCTGCCACGGATTGATGACCTCTTCGATCAGCTCAAGGGAGCGCGGTGGTTCTCGAAGATAGACCTCCGGTCAGGCTATCATCAGCTCAGAGTTCGAGACGAGGACGTGCAGAAGACGGCCTTCAGGTGTCGGTATGGCCATTATGAGTCCTTGGTTATGCCATTCGGCGTAACCAATGCTCCAGCAGTGTTCATGAGCCTCATGAACAGGATCTTCCAGCCATACCTCGACCGATTTGTCGTTGTCTTCATTGACGACATTTTGGTATACTCGACGACTGAGGAGGAGCATGCCTACCACCTGCGAGTTGTGCTAGACACACTCCGAGAGCACCAGCTTTATGGCAAGCTCTCAAAATGCCAGTTCTGGTTGCGTGAGGTCCATTTCTTGGGGCACGTCATTTCTGAGGCGGGAGTTGCAGTGGATCCCGCGAAGATCGAGGCAGTGCTAGCTTGGGAGCCACCCAGGAGCGTGACTGAGGTGCGGAGCTTCTTGGGCCTAGCGGGATACTATCGGAGATTTGTGCCGAACTTCTCCAGAGTTGCGGCACCACTCTCAGCCTTGACGAAGAAGGGGAAACCCTTCGTGTGGTCAGACAGATGTCAGCAGAGCTTCCAGGAGCTGAGACAGAGATTGACCAGCGCACCTATCTTGAGGTTGCCTGAGGAGGGAGTTGGGTACGTAGTTTACTGCGATGCATCAGGGACTGGACTCGGGTGCGTCCTGATGCAGGAGCGGGCCGTGATCGCCTACGGATCACGTCAGTTGAGGCCGCATGAGCAGAACTACGCCACTCATGACCTGGAGTTAGCAGCAGTGGTCTTCGCTCTGAAGACTTGGCGGCACTATCTGATGGGCGAGCGCTTCACAGTCTTTTCTGACCACCAGAGTCTCAGGTATATCTTCTCTCAGAAGGACCTGAACCTGAGACAGCGGAGATGGCTTGAGTTCCTCCAGGACTATGACTTTGAGATAGTCTATACTCCTGGGAAGGGGAACGTGGTAGCCGATGCCCTCAGCAGGAGGACGGGCATTCAGCTACTTGAGGAGGCGACGGAGCAGCTAGCCTCCTTGCAGATATCCTTCGTGGATAGAGACGGAGCAGCCTTTCTTCAGTCTCTCACAGTCTCTCCTCCACTTCTACAGCGGGTCAGAGAGGCTCAGCGTGGGGACGCTGACTGTGAGACCCGGCGTGCACTGATATCCTCAGGTCAGGCGCCTGATGGTTTCTCCCTTGGAGCAGAGCACGACATCCTTTTCAGAGGACGTACCTTCGTACCAGTCGCTTTACGAGAGGAGGTGCTGAGAGAGTTTCACACTTCTCCCTTGGCGGTACATCCCGGAGTGGCGAAGATGTACCAGGATCTCAGGCGACAGCACTGGTGGCCGGGTATGAAGAAAGCTGTGGCAGAGTTCGTTTCACGATGCCTCACCTGCCAGCAGGTGAAGGCAGAGCACCAGGTACCAGCAGGTTTGGTACAGCCCTTGGAGGTCCCGGAGTGGAAGTGGGACGGCATATCTATGGACTTCGTGACTGGACTTCCACGCACTTCCAGAGGTCACGACTCCATTTGGGTGATTGTCGACCGACTCACCAAGTCGGCACACTTCTTACCCATCAGAGAGCAGGGCTCAGTAGAGAGCTTGGGACGTCTTTACGTCCAGGAGATCGTACGGCTTCACGGTGTGCCATCGTCTATCGTCTCCGATCGAGATGCTCGTTTCACTTCCAGGCTTTGGAAGGGGTTGCAGGAGGCGTTCGGGACGCGGCTCCATCTGAGCACAGCCTTCCACCCTCAGACGGATGGACAGACGGAGAGGACCATACAGACACTCGAGGACATGCTCCGTGCATGTGTTCTCGACTTTGGTCGCAGCTGGGAGGACCACCTACCCTTGGTGGAGTTTGCGTACAACAACAGCTACCACTCCACCATCGGGATGGCACCATACGAGGCGTTGTACGGCAGACCCTGCAGATCACCGTTGTGCTGGACAGACCCTGGGGAGTCAGCACTCGTGGGACCAGAGATGGTCCGAGCCACGACAGAGAAGGTCCAAATCATCCAGGAGAGGATGAGGACAGCTCAGAGCCGGCAGAAGTCATATGCTGACAGGAGGCGGAGGCCACTAGAGTTCGAGGATGGCGACCATGTCTTTTTGCGTGTCTCACCTCGACGTGGTTTACGGAGATTTGGCCGAGGCGGCAAGCTGTCTCCCCGCTTCATCGGGCCTTTCCAGGTCCTCAGCAGGATAGGAGAGGTGGCTTATCGCCTGGCTCTACCACCTCAGTTGCACCGGGTGCACGACGTCTTCCACGTGTCTCAGCTGAGGAGATACGTGCACGACCCGACGCACATCATCGACTTTGGGGAGCTGGACGTGGACGATGGGGCGACTTTTGCGGAGGTTCCAGTGGAGATCGAGGATCGACAGGAGCGGGTCCTACGTGGGCGGTCGATTCCTCTTGTGCGCGTCAGATGGCAGCACGGGAACCTCCAGGAGAGCACTTGGGAGCGGGAGGCTCAGATGCGTGCTCAGTACCCCCATTTGTTTCCCTAGTTTTGATGTATCTTTACGGGGACGTAAAGCCCTGAGGTGGGAGTAATGTAAAGACCCGCAAATTTCAAGGAAATTTTTTCCTTAATTTTCTTTGGAATTTTACAAGAGCGCAGCTTCAGACGGCACCTGATTCCGAGGCCCGGTGTGCCCGGAATCAATTTCCGAAGTTTGGCTCGGGTACGTTCAGTGAACGGACGAGCGGGTTTTTCTATCTTTTGAACCGGTGCCCGGAATCGAATTCTGAGGGCACCGATGAAATCGCAGCGCCGGTATTTGCTTAGAAACGCCTCTTCCGGAGTTGCGTTTGCTCAGACGTGGTTTTTAAATTTTGCGGCTTTAAGTCAGAAATAAAATAAAGTTTGTGCGACAACTTTATTTTATTTCACTTAAGCTGCTTGGAAGCCACTTGAAGTCACTTAAAGACGGCTTGAACTGAGTTGAACTGGATAGGATGCTATCCAGAAATATCCTACCCCCTTTGGTAGGATATTTGTGCGGTGGGACCCGCACGAGCCCCGCCGTTTCTTTCGCTAAGTAACGCACCCGCGAAAACCCGTCAAAGTAACTGAAAAGTCAACCGACGCGTTTTCTTTAATTCTTAACAGACCATTTAATTGGGCGGTTTATTTCGTGAATTAAATGGACTGTTTCTTCGTGAATTAAATGGGTCGTTTCTTTCGTTGAATTAATTCAACGAATTGATGGATCGTTTCTTAACCGGTTTCGTGTTGGCATGTTTATAAATTAAGACCAACATAAAAATCCTTGGAAAGGATTTGAGAGAATCTTCGTTCCTCCACCCTCTCCGCGAAGAACGCGAAGAACGCGAAGAACGCGAAGAACGCCGGCGACCGGAATTCGACGACGCACACCAAGATCTGCGACGTCGACGAGATCTACCCGCGACGTTCTTCGGCGACGTCTTTCTTCCGCGGCCGATCCTCGTTCGGCAACAAAGGTGAGAATCGGATCTTTTCTTCTCCCTTTTTAATTTCAATATCAACGGATTTAAACTAATTAAATCCGTTGATCTTGATCCGGAGATTGGCGACGCGACGAGCGATTCCGCGACGACGCGGCGATCTCCATCTTCCGCGACGAGCAAATCCCGCGACGATCCCCCGTTCGGCAACGACAAGGTAAGGGATGTTGGAATTCTTTTTAAAATCCCGTGTTTATTCTTTTGAAATATAGAACCCGATCACGAAACAATTTTAATTTATTTAAAATTGTTGATTGGTTTCTTTCCTGTTTCTCCCGTTGATTATGACTAACGCGGAGGGTGCGGGTCTAACGAACAAGACCCGGCAACCCTCCGTCGATCTTCCTTTGTGTGCGGATTTGGCGAGCGACGGCAAAAGCGCGACGCAAGGGCCATATGTTGATTCCGCAGTGGAGGACGCATCCCGGGAGGAACAACGGCGCAGACGGGAGGCAAATCGGGCCACCGGAGCATCTCCGGCGGCCCGCGGAAGGCGGCGGCGGCGCGGGTCGCCGGCGCGGCGGCGCCGGCGACCGGAGGCGGCGGCGCCCGGCGCGCCGCCGTGGAGGAAGCCCGCCGCGGCTGAAGCCGCGGCGGCATCGGCGGCCGGTTCCGCGGCCGCGCGGAACCGGGACGGACGCGGCGGCCCGGCCGCGTCCGCGTGACAGGCGGCCCCCCGCGGGGGCCGCGTTTCCCTCAAAGCCGCGGGGTTGACCCGCGGCGGCAGCACCTCCGGCCGCTCGGCCGAAGCCGAGCCGGCTCGGTCCGGTCGGCCGGGCCGCGCCCAGGCCGGACCGGACCCGGCCGAGCCGGTTCGGGCCGGGTCGGGCCGACCCGGTTCGGGCCGACCCGGTTCGGCCGACCCCAGGGGGGGTTCGGGCCGGGTCGCCCCGGGCCCAGTACCCCCGTTTCGGGCCCTCTACGGTCTTTCGCCCATATCTTGGGCCTGGGACCTCCGATTGACGAACCGTCAGCGGCTACGCGATCCTTGGATCGAGACGGTCGTTTCGGTATATTATACTCAAGGTTTCGGAAGACTTTGGGTTCGGCCGGGTTGGTTCGTACACGAAGCCAACCGGGCCCTCGGAGCGGAAACGCTCATAACTTGAGCTACGGACGTCCGAACGACGTACCGTCAGCTGTGGTAGTTTCCTCTAAGTGAGACGGAACTTTTGGCATACTCCGCCCGAGGATCGGATACAGGCGGAGTACGGTCGGGTTGGTTTTGCCCTAAAAACCAACCGGGCCCCTGGGACGAAAATGCCAATAACTCTCAGACCGGGCGTCCGATTGACGCGCCGTCTGTCGCGTTGAGATCCTGTTGTCGATACGGAACTTTTGGATACATCAACTTCGGACTACGTGTCAGTTGATGTATCAGCCCCTCGGCTCGTGGAGCGGACCCTCCTAAACGAGCTCGCTACGTGCGGGAACCCTAGCGCTGGCTGTGACCTCGACGACAGAGCAGAGATCCTCCGTGGACTGCGACGACGGCAGAGCAGAGATCCTCCGTGGACTGCGACGACGGCAGAGCAGAGATCCTTCGTGGACTGCGGCAATGACTGTGCAGAGATCCTCAGTGGACTGCGTCGACTACTGCACTCAGCGATCCTACGCGGATCAGTGCCCGATCCTATGTGGGTCCTACTACCGGTTCTGTGTGAGCCACTGCCTACTGGTTCTGTGTGAGCCACTGCCTACAGGTTCTGTGTGAGCCCGATCCTACGTGGGTCTTTTTGCGGGGGTTAGTACCTATCGATCCTTCGTGGGTCCGACGACTGAGACGGATCAGTGATCGTCTTTGACGTCATCTGAAAAAGTATACCTGGTTGAGCTGAATCTTATGTTACTCTCCTTTGTGGATTGTGTTGAACTATCCTTTGTGGATTTACTGTTTACTCTCCTTGTGGATTTGAGTCTTGCTTTCCTTTGTGGATTGAGTTGTTCTTGAGCTCGTGAGCAGAGCTAGAATTGGGGACTTAGGTATATGTATGGGCATATACCTAAGTCGAGTCAGATGTTACTTCGTGATTGCATCTTTCTTTTGTGCTATATCCTTTGTGGATTTCGAGAGACCTTCGGGGGTCTCGGGGTCCTTACTGAGTAGTTGTACTCACCCCTGCACGGGCTATGCCCGCACCTTGTTGTGTTGGTTGCAGACGACGGACAGCGCTGATCACGGTTGGGTGTGGAGCAGGACGGTACCTGGAGGTGGACCACTGGGCGAGACGTGCTCGGAGCGGACGTGAGACCCGAGGAGCCTGGAGGCTATCTGTACCCACCCTTCAGGTGGGATTGCCAGTGGACGACACGAGGCCGCCGTCTTTTCTTCAGTTGCTGTACTTTACTTTTCAGTTGTACTTTACAGTTGGGCTTGTATTTCCGGCCCCTTTACCTTTCTGCACTTTACTTTCCGCTTGCTGACTCTGTGTGGTTGTTACTTATAAAGGCAATGCCTTCCCTGTTTACTGGGATTTTACGCCTTGGTGCTAGTCGCCAGCCCCTGGCCTATGGAAGGCGGGCTTGGGGTAGTCACGGCACGGGCCCCGAGGACGGGTCGTGACACATATTTCCACATTTGTAATTTGCGGTATGATCATCATGAAAAACCATGAAGATAAAGATTTTATTTTTGTGGAAATTTTATTTAATTGCTTATTTTTTCCATTAATACATTTCTTAAAGATATTTTATATTGTATCTTCATTATATATTATTTTTATCTTATATTTTAATATTATATCTCAATAAATTATATCCTCATAAATTTTAGTTTATTGTTTCATGGGAAGTAAGATGTTCGGTATAATGTTTATTCAAATGTAAGTTCATATTAAAATCTCATAGCGTCACATTTTACCCCTTAAATAAGTTGCATCTTCACAATTTTAATTGTCTCTCACTAATAAAAATACTTGAGGGTATCTGTAAGATAAGAAGCAGTAAAGATATATTTTATAATGAGATATATACCTTACTATCTTATGATATTCTAAGAAAACTATCGTATTCCAATCAATTTTATCAAAATACCCTTCATTATTTGGTTTTAAGACCCATATAATGAAATTAAATTTGATACAAATTTTAGAGTTATCCATGCACTAATATATTATTATAGTTTAATTTGGGATATAAAATATAAATTTATTATTCCAAAAATTAATATGGGTTCTATGTAGAAAGAGGCAATCCATTCCCAAAATTGTATCAAGTTAGACTAAAGGTATATTAATAGAAATTTTTGGAATTATATTCCCACAAAATTGTATTAGAGAGGAGTTGTATAATTGAGATGAAATCATTATATTCCTAAGATTATTCCCCAATATTTAAATATTTAATCATTGAGGTTTTCAATTTATAATATTAGAAAAAATCTTATGTATGAAGGAGTGGGTAGATCTAGGATCGAAAAAGATATTTGTATTTCTAGCACCACTTCATTTGTGTGACCCACGTCGGTGGTAGTCATTTCTTAGGCTTTCCATATATCCCTTATCTTATTATATTATTAATGTCAATTATGATCAGTATCCATTGTTTTGGTGAATTGGTAGGCATATTTTCTATATTCCTTAATATTAAATAATTTAATAGTGGGTACTTTATTTGGTTGATAATTATTTTCATTCATTATATCCCCTCGACATTCATATATATGATGGACTCCCTCTCGTACATTAACTATTTACCTATTCCTTTTAAAAAGTTTCCTTACTGATTCTTCCAATATTGTTTGCATATAAGAATCTTATTATATCCTATAATTTTGGTATTTCAGTTTCTATGAAACTCAATTTTACATTTATTTTCACTAAAATCATGAGTATAAATAGAGTCTCTAGTTTCTGTTTACACAATAAGATCGCATCCAAAGATTTCATTATAGCCACCAAAATCAGGTATAGACAATTCCTTTTGAAGACATGGTTTTTTGAACTCTAAATAATTGATTGATCTTTTTTATGGTCAATAACAAAACTATAGGAATACCTTGAATGTATTATGATGTTTTATTCACTGTACCTATAGTGTCGTCCTATTTTTTTCCTTTAGCTTAAGTAATTCTCTCTCCATTCTAATGTAAATATTTTGGTAAAAATATTTATTTAAAAACACTTACTAAACTCTTCCAATTTCATGGAGTTAATTTGTTCCTTTTGTCACATTTTTTTTATCAAATTCTACAATTGGCCTACATCACCTTCCAATTAATAGACATCCAAACTTACTTTTTGTTACACTAAGAATTGAAGAATAGAAATCTGTTTTCTCATGTTAATAGATTTCTTAGATATTAGTGGCTTGAAATATCCACTAAAGGCGACTGGTCATTGATGAATGAAAGACTCAATAGTTTTTTTATTCTTATATAGTGAATGTTGGAACTAAAAAATAGTTTAGGATATTTTCTATGACCTAATATTACATTTTCATTAAGGTTATCACTCTACCTCCTATCCAATTTAGTTATTCAGTGCGACAATAATTGAATTTTCCATCATATTCATTTTTAACTAGATTCCTCCTAGTTTCATCCACTAGGTATAAAATAAAAGGTTTACTATGAGTATCAAGCCTTAATAATCATATTAGAAATCATATTAATAGTGAAATAAAACCTAAGATATCTACATTTATGACACCTTTATTTCTACCAATGACATTTTAAATTCTTCCTGCATCACATTTACTTCATCATATGTTAAATTATATTCCTTCCACTTATTCTAATCCCAAAAATAATTAAATAATACTCTTATACCAACTAAAAATCCCTAGATTTCCACTCTCAGATCTAGTTCTACAAATGAAACTTTGTAATTATGTGTAGATACCGAGTGAGTAGAACTGATCATAAAACACATATATTTAACATAATTTTCATTTTTAATATATTATGTCACATAAATTATTATAATATGTGTACTAAAAGGTATATTTTTCTTAGAAATTATCTATAAGATGTTATTATTTTATAATAAGTCTTCAAAATTTTCCAAAAACATCTTTATCATGTGAAACCCTTTTAAAAACATCACATATAATACCCTTCTTCATAACATTTGGAATTGAAACATAAGAAAGGGATGATCTCAATGTCTCCAAAATAGTAAAGATAAGAGAAAACAATTGAAGATCATAATTAAGAAGAAGATGATCATATTTTCATGAGAACATAGTCAAGGTACGTGAACTTACAATAAGAGATTCATACCTAATAAAACATAAATTTTAAAATCATTAGTCATTGAATAAATATTTTGGCATAAAAGAATACATGAGAAAAAAATTGAAAACATGAGTTGATAGTAATGAGTAAGGAAAAAACACATTCACAAGAATGTGGAATAAATATAAGCTTATAAACCATAAAATTATGAGAAAACCAACTAATCCCCATGAATTTAGTTATGAAGAAAAACAATGTTGCCCACTCATTTATTTGTGAGAAAATCCAACGAGTCCCATTTATTTAGTTATGAAAAATTACAATGATTCCCATACATTATCTTACAACCAAACCCAATTATACCATCACATTTCCTTATGAGAAAACCCAATGATCTCCATGAATTATCTTGCAATAAAATGAAATTATTCCCACACATTATATTATGAAAACACCCTAATGATTCCATCATATTATCCGATGAGATATAATACATTACCCAATACATTGGAGACATATAATAATGAACCGCCCATTTCATAGTAATAAACCATAAAAATGTGTTCCAACTAAACATAAAAACATTCATAAACCCATCATAATTTAATTACTAATGAGAGATCAATGGGTTTCATAAAAATGTTTATAATACAGGGTCATAAACCATATAGAGAAACAAGTTGGATGTTATCATTGGTGAAGATATCTTTTGTATCTTAAGAAACATTAAAAGTTGTTTACCATGACAAAAAAATATTTTTTAAGCCAATTAGAAACATTCTTTGAAAAAAAAGAAGAAATATCATTTTATTTTTATAAAATTTATTTTAACATTAATCAATTCACAAAACAATGGGTATAGATATTACTTTAAAAACTATGAAATCTTTGTGGGGATGCTTTATTATGAAAATTGTTTATAAAATTTGGAATATATGATCATATTGAAAGAATTAAAAAGGAATATTATTTTCAATCTTTTGTAAATAGAGTCAAATTTTGTATAAAACCATCATAACAAAAGCATTAATGAAATATTAATTTTTTAATTAATGTCAATTCCATTGAAAAATATGATATGAAATAATATAATTATGTATAAGTATATCTATAAAAAATATAAAAATATGGTTATAGAGGAGAAGTACTCCAAATCATAAAAAATGATAAGTTTTTCTTCACATTCAAATGTCCTTTTGATCAAATTACTAACCCAAGGGATATGTAATGTCAATAATACTTGTACAACCCATGAATAACCAGAGAAAAAGGAAATATATGGAGGTTTATAGAGAAATATCATTCATTTTACCAATATGTAAGTTAAAATTTAATCAATATCAATTTAAAAATCATATTAGTAAATAAATATTTATGGATTTGGTAACTTTTGATTAAAAATACATATAAAGAGAAACATATGGTAGACATCTAAATCAAATAAATTTCCTAAAAACTATGATGATACACATCCATGGGTTGTATATGAACCATAAAAAATATAATGGTGGTTAATATGGAGAATATATCAATGGAATGAAAACTGAGATGAGAACCCCATACCTTTACTACTGATTTCCAAAAATCCCCTTTAAGAGAGAAATTAGTAGTCATTGTTGTTTTGAAGAGGCAAGGGAGGGATCCTTTTATTATTGAGTTTTGAGTTTAATTTTCCACAAATTTACATTTGTTAATGTATAAGGTTATCCTATTAAAAGTAAATTGAATAAAAAGTGAAAAATAATGGAGGTGGGATATGGTTTTTTCAAGAAAGACATCATTCACACATTTAGAGATACGGTTTTATGAGAGTTTAAGTCTCTACCACTTAGCTTAACCCCCTTTTACGTCATTTTAACTTTACCATGCTAACTCATTTTTTTACCCGGGTAACTTATTTTTATTCCTATAAATTAAAATGACCTCCTTATTAAATTTTGATTCACTGATAAAAATTTTTGACTCCATTAAATCTAATTGAACATCAAAATATTGGAATTTCTTTTATATGAAAACATAAAATATATTGATTTTTTTAAAAAAAATAAATTTTAAAATAGTAAGTGTTATTAATATTATTTCATAACAATTTTAGGTAAAATTAGTTTTAATATATTTTTTATATATTGAAACATTTTATTATGATCATCCTTGAAATGTGATGAATTTAATTTATTAAAATAAAAACACACAACACAATAAAAATCCATTAAAAATAAAACTTTTTAAAATTAAAATATAATATTATTATTTACTACCAATATTAATATCATTCAATGAATGTTTATTCAATTATATATATAATTCATTTTATACAATATCTTAAAAAAAGATAAATTTAACTTTTAAATAAAAATATTAATATATAATAATACTATTTTTTAAAATAAATCATATTTTATTGGCCAAGAATAATTAAATTTTATTATCTATAATTATATAATAATTTGAGGCATTGAATTCATATAAATTAAAAATAATTGATTTTTATATGAAACCTTTATTGAAATAATTATTTCATAATAATAAGAATATGTAACTCATAAAAATATTTTTTATGACAAAATACCATAATTATATTTTATCTATTTAGTTTTATTATTCTTAATATTTTAATTATATTATTTTAAATTTAATATTAACTATTGTACATGTTTTATATACCCATTAGATACATACATACCCAATAGTCATATATCTAATGAGCATATATATAACAAAGTTATTTTATTCCATTATATATATCTTCAGATACATTATTAGAACCATTCATACTATTAATTTACTTCTCTCTCAACATATCAATTATATTTCTATTAATTTTCCATCTTACCAAGGTCAAAATCGGGGGTATGATCTTCACAGAAAACCTTGATGATAAATATTCTTTGTTTTTGGTATTTCTATTTTCTTATAGATTTAGTCCAATTTTACTTTTCATAAGGATTTTTCATAGTGTATTCTCATAAATTATAATTGTATATATTATATTATAAAATTTTATCCCTGTAAAATCTATCATGATTTATTTTATTCCAGAGTTCTGTTTGAAATTAGTTATTCCACATGGTATTTATTTAAAGGGAAATTTAGACTAAAATACTGAGGTGTTACAATATTGAAGCTAATTTCACTTGAATAATATTGAAACCAATTAATTAAATAGAATTTTTAATGTTGGATAGGAAATGTGTTTATGAAACCATACATCTAAATTTATTTATTAAATATTTATTTTTTTAAATTTTCATACATTGTTTTACAACATCATTTTATAATCACATTCAAATTTTTTATGGTCAAGTTATGTGTTAAAATTTTCTAAAATTCACTTTTAAGGCTTATTTCAAGAATTTTTCTTGTGTGTGACCTCATACATAATATATAATAAGTATTCATAGTTTCATATTAAAGTTTCCATAAAATTTTCTAATCATTGATGCTCATTGGAGTTATTGAATATAATGGGTCTTGTCATACAATTAATTGCTGAGGAGTTCTTGAAAAAATAGTTCTCTCTCCATAATTGGTATGGACATGGTGAAAATTTTGAGTATTATTTATATTAAATGTGAAGGAGAAAATGGTGAATTATATTGTTTCATAATAATAATACACACTGGTGTTTATGTAGGGATTAAATGATAGTAATATCATGGCCATGGAAGGCTAGATGTTTTGATGATGCTTTTGATGTTTGATTTTGGGATCTATCTGTAATCATAATGTTGTATAATCTTGTAATAAGATCCATTCCTAATGATAAATCATTATATATGGGTTATAATATGATTTATTTCATGGGTTTTTTGGCTGATAGATCCGTTTAGGACTTGTGGGGTGATATGGGTCATGTTGTGGGAGATAGAATCAGGGTTAATTCATTTTATTGTGCCACATTCATTATTTTACCATTTATTTTATCAGGAAATTAGTCTTCAATTATTATTTTGTTCTTTAGTACCTCTTTAACTTCCTTTTGGTTTTCATTTCTATTTAATATTTTTTATTGATGGTTGGGACCTATTTGACTATTATTTGTCAGTTTTCATGCTAAAATTAATATTTCCCATTATGTTTTTGGATTTTTTAGGTAATCAAACTAATGATGGGTCATGAAAGTATATAGGTATGATGATATTCCATGCATACATATTTGATATTTTTTACTGGGTTGATAAAATTCACCAGATACTTTCAATTGAATCTAATTTATTATTAGTACTTGGTGAGTTAATGTCTGGGGAGAATCCAACAAGATCTGTAACCTCACCCTCTAACTATGTCCATGATAAGGGTTATTATGTACATGGTTATGAAATAACATTTCATTAAAAAAATAGGGTATCAATGTGGATATAGTGTTATAGATTTAAATGACCAGTGTTATTGAGTCTGACAAGTCAATGGGTGATAATTTAAATGTTGGAATAAAGGCCATTATATTTATCTATTCACATATTCTGCCTATATATTGGATATGGGTCCAAATTTCATATTACTTTATTTATTCATTGTGATGTATATGATTTTACTATTATACTATAACATTTCTATATCATAAAATCTATTTTTTTATTATATTGGATAGGGAAAATTTATAATTATCTATTTATCTTGATTCTATATGTTTGGTTATGTCTAGTGTATAAATAAATCATGCTGATTTTTGATAGATTCAAGAGTAACCCTTATAGGATATCGTAATTTCATAATATTCCCATGTTTACTATAGTCTATCAACACTAGTCAATGGCCACTTATTTATAGAGAGTGATTCATTAGGGAATATTGAATTTGGGATCTAGAACTAGCATTTGTAAATGGGATGGGATGTTACAAAATGTTATCAGTGCATGTATTTCATTGTGGGAAGGATATATTTAGATATGGAGATATGATATCCATACCTGTGAGGTAAACCATGATCATGCCCAACTAGTATGGCATCGGTTGAAACCCATATTGTCCGGGGATTTTTTATTTTTGTGAGTGTGAACATTAGGTATGATTGAGGATTTGTTTTTGACATTTTGGTTATGGAACATATGGGACTCATCCTAAAATCAAAGGGCTCATTACGGAAATATTTCTTTATTATTCAGGCATCATGATAGTGAAATCCATATAGAATATTATTTATTGACATAATGGCATGATAAGATCCATTATTTACGAAATAAAACCAACAGTATATTTGATACTTTCACAAATAGATTATTTTGGGATAATTAAATAATTTTTCTTTGAGGTATTTATTTATTGATATGATTGATATTTTTTTATTGTAGTGATTGTTCAAGAATCATAAAGAAATGATTTTGGTATATTAGAAAATGGTTTTGGAAAGGGAAATTTTTTTATTGGAATAAGGTATATATCAAACAATATTATAAGTTTATTTCACTTGTAATGTAATATGATACCAGTGGTTTAAATAAAATAGGAATTCTAATTAAAATCCAATTCTATTAAATTTAATTAGTTCAATTGAATAGAATATGTATTGGGACCACTGGGTTAAGATGTTAAACCCAATATACCGTGATAGGGGTTGAATTAGGGTATTAAAAATTTAAATGTTTTCTCTAAAACTTATTCCTCACCCATATTTCAATATTTATCCTATGTTATTAGATGAATATTTCAGCCAATTATTCCCCTAAATACATCCACACAAAAAATAGAAATCAAATAAATAATTTATGAATATAAAGGCACATAGATTTTACTTGGTTGGTCATAACATGGTTATATTCAAGGAGGATACTCATGGATCACTAATGGTTATCAAAATTAACTATCATTCATTGTTTAGTGAATAAAAAGTTTAGGAAATTGTTACATCATGCTAAGGCTTGATGCCCTTAAATTGTTTTAAGTATTTCTTACCTCACACCAAAGGGTCATTATCTTTCCCTTTCTCTCCATGCACATCTTTTAGACAGATAAATATAATATATATACTTTTAGGTCCCTTCAAGATAAGTATATAAATATAATATAAATTCATTAATAAAATACATGTATGATTCAATGATGTAATATACAATGTTTCCACATTTCCACCAATATTAATGAATAGAAATCCATATTATGGGAGTTGATATACTGATATTCTACAAAAACACACAATAATTAAAAAAAATCCTCTAATATAGAATATTTACCAATAAAACTCCATGTACCATGAGCCTCTTCTCATTTGAAATTTATTTATCAATAGGAACTATTTCTTATCTCTATTCACTCTAAACCAAATCTATCTCTGAAATCTCTCACACTACTCTTCTCTGTCTTCCATTAAATTTTTCAATGTCACACAAATTATATGCTATGTGTTTAGAAAAAAAATCAAGATTATTTTAATCTCTAATATCTAAATAAATGATAATGATAATTTAGTGTTATCATGATCCTATGGATTCCTTCCATCTGTTCCACATGTCAATGCCTGGTTAAAAACCACAAAGAAGGTTGAGTTGACTCTTCCAAATATAAATAATGACCTCATATATATTTAATGAATTAAAAACAATATGTTATCATGATTTCACCAATATTATAGTATAATGACTGTCATTATGGAAAAATGTATTCAATTTCTATATCTTCTCCAAATTCAAGGCTTAATAACTCTTCCCTGTAATGAAATTACAACATATACATTCAAATAAAAACTATGGATTTATTAATTATTGAATAATGAATAAATAGTTGTGTAATGTAACATTTTAGTCATATTTTCCAAGAATCATAGTGAAATATCTATCCCATAAATTATGATTTTTTATAGAGGGGACTTCTTCATCCCATGTGTTTTTATTGTAGCCTAATGTTCAATGTGTAACTAGTATCCATAAACATCCTTCATAGAATTCCGTGAATTATGGTGTAGTGTATATATATATATTCTTTATTTCACATTATATGAACTATTTATTCATTGTTGATTATGACTATATCATAATACCTTAATCGAAATGCACAATACTACACCGTATCTTTTGAATTTTAATCCTACTTAACACTAATCATGGTTTATTAATTTCCCTTAAAAATTAAATATTTATCTACTCATTTAGAAAAATTGTCTATATAATATCATTATGTAATGTAATAATTATAGTTATTTTTGAAGTCTTTACAAAATCATCTCGATACATCACTAGAATTATCCCATTACTCTTAAGATTCGCCCAATACAAAAATAGAACTAAATGAAATATTTACAGCCACTTACATCCTATTATACAAGACATAATATGATCATCCATATTTACCATCAATGTGTCTTCATCATTAATTTTATATGAACACCATAGACACTATGATGACATTAATTCATGATCACCCTTCATTGGATCTTGTTCCATTGCTATATGAAACATATTCAATCAATCACTCTCTTATCAAAATCAATACTAAATATGAGAAATGTATAAATAAATTAAAGAAAAAAATATAAGAATTCTATTTATACTTAGACGAGTCCCTAGAGAGTACACATGGTCAAATTTTAGTGTACCAAATTCCAATATTTCATACTATTTACTAGATATGAATTTAGTTAGTTTCCACTTTATTCCAAGGATCACTCCAACAAGAAAATTAATGGATATATAACAACTCACCAAAGGGAAACTACCTTTTCCTACTTCTCTACTAACTAATTTGAGTGATGATATTTCATTATGTAATTATAGGTTTCTTTAATATTAGTGTAGGAAGCTTGTTTATTTTCCATTTTAAAGCATCAAATTTGATGTTATTATAACATAAAATTTTTTATACTTCTACTCTCTATCTAGATGTGATAAATATCACAATGAGATATTAAATTCCATATTTTCCACATGAACTACATATAAGAAAGATAACTCCTCATATTATGATAATTCAATCATTGAATTACCATTATTTTACTCCATAATATTTTTCAATGTATCAAATATTATTAATAGAACTTTATCACTACTAGTATTCATTCAAAAAAATTGATGTATAAATAAAATAATTTAAATATTCTCACTTTTCTCAAATTTATATATACATGTGCTGATCTATAATTTTATATTTCATTCTACAGATCTACCATAATATATTTTATAAATCATTCCAAATATCTATAAATATCAATAAATGGTTTATAATGATACATTCTAACTCCAAGCCTTGAGATCATTCAATGTTTCCCACAAATTTTTTTGTCGTGAATTTAATCCAAAAATATTTTTTCAACCCCTAAAAACAATACATATTTTCCAAATTAGAAATTTAAATTAAAGCTTTTGTTTTTCTATATCATCACTCACCACATAAATTCTATGATGTCACCATTGAATAGTCGAATCAATCTTATTCTATGACTCTATTAACTATGTAATTCTCATCATCATATCCAAATCAATCCAGATATTTTGAATTTAAACTTTCATTATCATGAACCATTGTTGTATAGAAATCACCAGGCCATGGTACAGTCCATGTATCCTCAAAATGTTGAGAACCATGGATTGCACCATTTTTAACCTACCCATTTATAATTAATTATGGAAGAACATGATACTCTCCATGGAATAAAATAAATAATAGCCATTATTTAGATCCTAATTTCACTTAATCATATAAAAACTCCACCATGGATTCTTTTTAAATATTTCAAGAATCCTCAGGGCATGCATGGATTTTGTAATGCACCCCGGAATGCACTTTGACATGGTTAATTTTAGTCCCCTATTTTCAATTCCGCCTTTTAAAATAGCTAATTCACTATCCAAATATATATACATCACAACCACATCATTGATTATATTATAACATGAAATCACTTTAATATATCATTTAAAAAACACGGAAATGGACCATGGTCAAATATACTCCTTAACCATAGTCAAAATCTCATTTTCTAATCTCATTGAAACCATCTTTATGGAATAACTAAATATCTTATGGACAACATGGATTTATAGGATTCCAACTTTAATCTAAAAGAACTAAAATTGTCTTTTTTAGGGTGAACTCCATTTTTTCATTAAACCATGACGTGATCATCTCATATTGTAGCATTGTTGTCTATTAATTCATAAAATAACTTCTATTAAACTATTAATATCTACATGAATGTATAAAATTCATACAATTCTTTGTTACAATAGATTATACAAAATTTAACAAATTTAAAATCCTTCCAAACTATATCCACAAATCTTTAATATTTTCATGTTATAACCTTGATATGAAAAAATATAAAGTTATTAATTCATATTCTTTCAACATATATTCTATATATTCACTAAGTAGGATTCACTACATCATCTCATGGTCTTTCATGTACCCTCGTGAAAACATCACTAGATTTGCCACATCCACCTTTAGGGTTAGTTCACATTACCTCAATGATTATATTTACAAGTCTATACACAACCTCTTGATTAACATTGATTCTCAACCTATGGAAAATTGATTTAAATAGGTCATTATCAAAACCAAATTCCAATAATTAAAAAAATATCATAATAATTGAAACAAATAATGAACAAAGCATATATTTGCAACACCCAGGTATCCCATCATAAAGAAAATTAATAATATGTTCATCCTTCTCCTTGAGAACATAATCATAGTTAAAACATTCTCAGAATTATTTATTCACCATGTATGAAGTGATCATAATAATTTCCATTGATATATATCATCTTCTCATGGAATTAATCTCATCATGGTTGCAAAATTCTTCTCTTTTCTTATTCTTCTAACATATTATATCTCATTAATTGAAAAAATTGTCCCCCTTTGGTAACTATTGACTATAATATTCTCCCCATTTTTATTTTTCTATAAATTTTCCAAAAATACACCTCTGTAATTTTGTTTCAATATAAATCAAAATAGTGAATTATATTATTCATATTTATGATATATAACTTATTTTATTTTGATAAAAAGTTTAAGGTTTATTTTTATCACAACTGTACTATTTCTAAGAATCTAAAATAATTGAGTGATTAAAATCTCCCTTTTTCCTATATGACCAAATATCTAATAAAAGTTGAATTTATTTATTTCAGAATGGGTTATTTCATATCCTTTTAATTATATAATATTATCCCCATTTCAAATATAATATATTATCTTTTTCTTACTTTTAACCGTTATCTTTATTAACGAATTATTTGAATGGTTTTTTAGCTCTACTAATATGTGATATATCACTGTGAACTTATAACATTGATGAAAATTTTCATCGTTGAAATTATATGTTTTCAAAATGAAATTTTAGAATGACAACCATTATACTAATACCACATGTTAACATTAATCAATTTGATTTCATGGCTCATCAATCTCATTCCACTAGTTATGCTTCTATAATATTTTCATTTATTTAAAAACCACTTTCTAATAACCAATTGAAATATATTCTAATACCACTTGAGTCAAATCAAAATCTAGGAAATAATATACTAGGTTAATAACATCAATATTTTTCATTTCACCCACATACTTACATAAGATTATATAACATTAAAATCCACCTCCATTAAGTAATTACATTTATTATCAATCAAAATTTCTTAAGAATATAAATAAATAAATATGATAGTAAAAATTATTTGGGTCATACAATGTGTTAAAGAAGTTTTATTGCTTTTATGTGGTATGTATTATTCAAAAAATGAGGCTAGTATCATCTAAATCCTCATCCTCGAATCCCCCCGAATTATTTTAGTTCTTGTACTATATATTCTATAGTGAAAAAAGTTATATGTTTGGTTTGTTTAAAACTATATATATTTGATAATAGAGAAATAAAATCACTAAACTGAAGGTTTTATGCCAATAAATTTTGAAGATTATGTTTTCTTGAGTATGTTGAGGACTGATATTGTTTAAATATGTTCACGAATAAGATGTGAGAAGTTTTAAATATAGTGTATATATTTTGATTGAAAAATAAGTAGGTTCAATGAATATTATAATTATAATAAATAATTATAAATCTATCAGTATATGTGTCATCTATATGTTGGAATTACAATATATGTATGGAAAATGGAAACATTTCCCAATGTTTTTGAATATTTATTATATAATATATTGTAAGACTTTCCACTCACCAATCGATGATGATTAATTATGGTGAAAACTAGTTAAGTCATTATATGTCACATGAAGTGACTTGAATATTGTGGAAGAATTCTATATATTTTTTCATAGAATTTTAGATGTTATAGTGGTCATTTCGTGACAACATTTATCACCCTAGAAATGAGACTAATATCCAAAAATGGAAAATTAATTCTAGATAAGACTAAATTGGGGAATTTTTAAGAGTGATCCTTAGACATTGATTACAATAATTATCATGTTAATTGAATTTTTACAGATAAAAAATATAATTTTCTTGTAATTTAATGTGCTAGGAATTCAAAGACTCACTATAAATAAATCTATGAGATTCACATTAAATCTCAAAATAATAAGATGTAAAATGAAAAAATAATTCATTCCAATAATGAGTCTAAGAAAATTAATTATATTTTTTATTGAAAGTTCTTACAAACAAAATCTGATAACATTATATAGATTGTGAAATAATTTATTCTATAAAGTTAATGGTTGTGTCATAACATATATGGTAGTTTATGGAAGTTATAGGAAAACTGACTAATGCGCTGCAAACCAACAGGTCACCCCATGGATGATTGAATTTGAAGGTTTTTTAAGTATATTTTAATATGTTCATTATTATGATGGTTTTGTGGTTACTAAAACAATTGACTACTACCATTTTAAATTATATTTTGGAGATATAATGGAAGAATATCCAAAGAATAAATGTGAAGTGGGATAATTTTGCTGTTAATATTTATTTGAATTTCAAATTTGAAATTAAAATCATTAAAAATTATATGACTAATATTTTGTGAATAATTAAAAAAAATATGAAGAATTGATAATGTTGGGAACTATGTGTTTTGATATGATAATATGGAATTTTCATCAACATGGGTTCATTATATGTTTGAAATATGGTTGATGGGTCTATGTTTGAATTGAATTATATTGAAGAATTGGATTAATAAAGATAAATTCTTGTGCATATAATTGATGATTAGGTTTGAAAAAAATGAAGAGGTGTACATATTAATGAAAAAATGATTTTGTTGTGTTTATCATTGATGAATAGGGATAATAATAATTCCTTGTCCAAATAGTTATATATATGACATTGTTGTTTTAAAATGTAAAATTGAAGATGAAAGTAAAAATTATTATAAAATATAGTTTTTTTCTATCATGTAGTGTATTTTGTTCTATCATTTAGAATAAAATAAACCATCAATATATGAAATTTTTAATTCCTATTTAATGTATAAAACATTGAGAAACCATTATATCATTAAACTGAGAAAATAACTATAAGTCGATAAATGGATACCTTCACTAAAGTAGTGCATATAAGAGAGGAAGAGGTAGGGATACTTGGAAAGAAATGAGTAATCTATAAACCATCTAAATGTATTATTCCTTGAGAGGTAGTGATATTGTTGTTGAAACTTTCACAGTAAGTGAGCCTTGAGGAGGAAAGATCTTAACTTAACCTTGCATCTTCTAACAATAATTTATAGTGGATCTGGGTACACCATAATAATACAGGGTATATGTTCCTTATACTATCCATTTATAGTTGAACCAAGTAAAATATTTATGAGCCTTACATTTATATTTTTTATCTATGTGAAATTAGGTGGATTGAACATGAAATTAATTATTGGATAATTATTTCCCTCTAATGATGTAAAAATAACCTAAATAAAGAGAGTGGATTTAAAAGTAGTAAATATTTTATTATTGTAAATTTATATCCCTAAACATTACTTAATCTTGATATAATTAAAAATTGACTTTAATTCACTTCAAGGATCTTTTCATGTTTAGTCATCATCATACTATATATTTATTCATACAAATAACGTTCAAAACACAAGAGGGGAAGGCCCAAAGACCTAAAGAAGAAAAAAAGGCCTAAGGGGGTGAAAATAGTGTAGGCCAAGGGAATCCCCTCGAACCAAGTTGACGCCCTCCACCACCATGGTGGGAGCAGTGTGAAAACAGCAACGGGCCGAACCAGGGACGTCGATGGAGGCAATGTAGTCTGCAACCTTATTCCCCTCATGCCAAGTGTGGACAATACTCATATTGTTACTGATCATGTCCCTGCATTTCCTGGTGACGTAGTGGATGGACCATGGGATGCTGGATCCATGGATGGCATTGTGGAGGATTAGGGAATTAGTTTCCACCTATGATAAGGTGATCCCCTCTTGGTGAAATAATTAGAGCCCCATCAGCATTGCCTTGGCCTCAGGCTGTAGAGAAGAACCTTGCCCCAGAGATGCAGGGAAGGCCATAATGACCGACCCAGAAGAGCCTTGAACCACCCCTCCTCCTCGGATCGACCCCATGCTGCATGATCCATCAGAGTTGAGTTTGAGCCCTCTTTTTGGTGGTAACCAATGAACCCAGTTGCCTCTCATATTAATGCTACCTAAGATATCAGTATCGATATGTGTCTGGAGAAGTCGAAGAGTGGGAGCCTCCTTCCATTTGCGAGAAGAACTTAGCACATCTAGCAGGAGGATCTTGGTGCAAGTAAAGATCTGCTGACCAGAGGTGGGGATTCCTTCAAACCAAGACTTGTTCCATGCTTGCAAAATCTACCAACAGCCTGCAAGGAGGACTATCATGTGGGCTGTCTTCTCTAGGCTATTCTCCTCCACACCGTGAAACCATCGGTCCAAAAATGTCATGTCAGCCATGCGGAAGTCAGAAAAAGTAGTGAACTCACTGAAATACTACCACACCGCCCTTTCCCAATCACCTTCAAAAAACAGGTGACCCACATTCTCCTCATGGTGGTCTAAGTAACATAGGCACCTTGAGGCCAATGGGATGCCACCGCGTTGGATATTATCGTTAGTGGGAATGGCCTTGTGACGCAAAATCCATGTAAGAAAGCTCTGTTTCAGCAGAGTGCCTTTGGACCATAAGATCTCATTCCACAGATCGCTCTGAGCACGAGGGGACATGGAGAGTTGATAATCCATGGAGGTGAAGGACCCTGTGGAAGAAAGAGAAAACATGCACCTATCTGGATCAGAGTTGATCTCAATTAATTTGAAGGTATCGCGCTGGTCCTCGTCCAAGACTGCTTCAACGAAGGCCAGATATGCACTCGCCCCCTTGAAAGTTATCAACAAGCATAGGAACCTGGGAAAGCCGAGGATGGTTCCGGACCAGTTGTGATGCCAGAAAAGGATGTCCCCCCTCCCCACGATCCATCTAGACTATGATTCGAGAGAGGTAATGAGAGGGGAAATCATTGACCAGAATGGAGAGGTTTGGTCGCCATCCCTTGCCTCGGGACCAACATGGGATTTGTGCATGGTAATTCCCCATAATGTATGTGGTTCCAGAACCTCCCAGGAAATCTTGGCATTCATTCACTAGAGAGTGTCTTCCAGCCAATGTATATTGATGCCCCCTTCCCAGGCTGCTCTCGCCACCTTGTCCCATGAAGCCTAGTGATGCCTGCCCTCCGAATGAGGATCCCAAATAAAGTCGGCAAGAATATTTTCGATCCTATTGATGATTCTCTTTGAGACATTGATGGACAAAAGAGTATGGATGGGGGAGGCAATAAGCACGCTATTGATCAGCATTATCTGGCCACTGAATGAGAGGAAAATGTTCTTCCAGTTGAGGATCCGATATATAATCCTGTTGGCAATTGCGTCGAAGTCACCTAAGAGGAGACGTTTTGGGGAGATTGGCACACCGAGATACTCCATAGGAAAGGACCCACTATGCATGTCCATGATTTTTTTAATGTCCTGGGTCCGAGATGTGTTGCTGCCATTGGCTATATAGAAATTTTTATTTTCGATGTTGATGACCTGCCCACTCCAGAGGCAGTACTCCTACAACACCTTGTTGAGGCCACTGATGGACCACCAGCTTCCATTCAAGAAGATGAATATATCATCTACGAACATCAGATTAGACACAAGAGGGGACCTCCTCCTTTTGCTATATTCGGTGATCTCTCCATTGTTGATCCCTC
Source organism: Viscum album (assembly GCA_963277665.1). Lineage (NCBI taxonomy): Eukaryota > Viridiplantae > Streptophyta > Magnoliopsida > Santalales > Viscaceae > Viscum > Viscum album. Next base: position 18,341,267 of record OY728120.1, on the reverse strand, counting down.
TGTACAGGTTCCGGCTAAGGACGTCTTGTGAGAGGATGAAGAGGCTCAGGGATAGGGGATCGCCCTGCCTCAGACCACAGGTAGCCTTGAAAACCCCATACTTTTTCCCCATAAATGTGATGGCAAGACAGAGGGAGCTGAAGAATATAAATAGGATGTCGATGTTCCACATAGAGAACCCCATTTTTGCCAGCACCCTATTGAGAAAACCCCACTTGACCCGGTTGAAGGCTTTACTCATGTCCAAATTGATACCCAGGTTGGAGCCGCGAGACATAAAGTCAAGTTCTATGGTCATCTCATGAGCCAGTGCGATTGCTCCATGAATGGGTCGCCCTTTCAAGAAGTCGTGTTATTCCAAGGACACCCACTAGGGATTATGGAGAGCCACCCTTGCACTGATCATGCCCTCCAAGATCTTGTAAGTAAAGTTGCAGAGGTCGATAGGCCGGTAGTGGGAAATAGAAGTGGTGTTCTTGATCTAGGGCAGAAATATTGCAGTCATGGTGCTAGAAACCCTGGGAAGTTAACCCCCTTGAAAGAAGTCGTGGACAGCTGTGATGATATCCATTTTAATGATGTCCCACGATGCTAAGTAAAAAGGGCTCGGGAACCCATCTAGGCCTGGTGCGCTTTCGAGATTGAGCCTCATCATGGTTTCCCGAATTTCTTTTTCTTCTAGGATGGATATCATAGAGTCATTGTCCTGTGCTGATAGCTGGATGGGAATCACATCGAAATCTCCTCATTACTCACCTGGATAGCCATTGGTAAGATGAGGATTGGGACCAGCAAGGAGATCTTCCAATGCTGCCAAGTCCATAGCTCCTGCAGTATTTCTATCATCACTGTAATGTGAAAGAAACTTGTATTCTTATCTCCCTCCATAAGACATTTAATTCTCGACTCCTCCCTCGCCTTGTGCTCCTTTTTAAGTAACATGTCCACCACAACACTCTTCATTATTAAAAGGTCATCGAACACCCTATCATCCCAGTCGGTCTCCAAGTTACCCTCCAGGCGATCCACATCCTGCATGGTGGCCATGATGGCATCATCCGTGGAAAATGGAGCTCTTAACCACGTTTGGAGCTTATCCTTGAGGCTTCGGAGTTTGTTATGGATGAAAATCCATGAATTTCCTTTTGTGGGATCCCCCCAGGTGGTGCTAACCAAGTCTTGGAACCACAATAGGCTATCCCAGTGGTGCACATATCTAAAATTTGTGGGCTGGTCCTGGCCTGAGGATAACGATGTGAGTAGAGGAGAGTGGTCTGATAGACCCCGCGTGAGGTGAGTTACCATGGAGTTAGAGAACAAATAAATGGAATGAACTTTGGATAGGAATCGATCAAGGCGACTCCACAAGCAATTCCTTCCTTTTTTATTGTTGCACCACGTGAACCTATCTCCCGAGAAGCCGAGATCAGAGAGCCATTTCCCAGTAATGAACTAAACGAAATCCAAGCTCGCGTTCCTCTGGAATGGACCTCGTCCTTTCCTCTCTTCCCTGTCCACGATCACGTTGAAATCCCCCTGATGATCCATGGATAGTTTCCCAGATCGAAGGAGTTAAGGTCGTTCTAAAGGGATCTCCTTTGAATCGCATTGTAGCTCCCGTAGATGAAAGAGATGGAGAGAGTTGTGCTGTCGTTCCCCACCCTCGTGGTAATATACTGGTCGCTGGCTTGTACCAGATCCATGGTGATGCTCCTATTAAACATAACCCATATGTGATTATTGATAGGGTCGGCGTGCAAGCATCCTTGCAGGTTGATAATTCTGGAAAAGTCTTTGATTTTGGTTGGAGATTATTTGTGCTCGAGAACTACTAAAATGGAGGCCTTATGCCTTCTGGTTCCTCTGGCAAGGAAGTCTGCCTTATCCCAGGCTCCAATTCCCCGAGCATTCCATATGATTAACGGGATCATTTATTGAACAGAATCCAGACACTGGCCCCAGAATTCATGGCTTTGTCGAAGTGTGAATAGGAGTATTCCTTAAGGTTCTTGGATCGGGATCGAGTACAAGCTCCAGCCGACTTGGGAGACTACGAGGCAATTGGAGAGAGGGTCACCCTGGATACATTAGAGGAGTGGCTCCTTTCACTAGAGTGGGATGCAAGGGACCACCCTGAGAGACTAGGACTGTGCCATTTGGGTTCTGCCTTCAGGGGCCGCGACATGTTAGAGGCCAGCAGAACCGACAGCCTCCCCTGACAGATGCACTGAGGGCGTGTCAGGTCCGAGTATGTCCTTCCCCTATTGGCGGCATCCTGAGGGAGAGCGACGGTGACCGTTAACGTTGGAACCTCTGCAAAGGGGACATCTCCCAGGGAGCACAGGTGGGGTGGATCCGGGGGGCCAAGGAGACTATCCATCCTGCATGAGAGGAGCCCCGCTAGTAGGGATCCCTAGGATAACCATGACAAGATTATGGTAGGGGTCAGGACTCAATCGAGAGAGAGGGTCACAACTCTAGGCGGGGAGGCATCCAGGTTCAAGCAAGATAACGAAATGTGGGGAAGATGAGGGATTAGATCTACCTCAGAACTTGGGGTGAGAGCAAAAGGGGTCGTCATTGGCCTTGGAGAGAGGTCCGCCGCGGAGGGTGATGCAGAAAGGCCACAGGAATTAGGTTGATGTGACCTAGTCCCAGTATGCCAATGAGATAGAGTGTGCCGATGGCATCTGCAAACCTGATGATAGTTCCCCTCGAGAAAGCTGAAGGAGTAGTACCTAGGAAAGGTCGAGTATGAGAGGGCCTTGTCCCAAGCCAACCTGTCTTCCACCTGAAGGGAGATTCATTCCAAAATGGATTAGGAGAGATCCATCTCGACACATACACGAGCCGTCAATGAGTCCTCGCAACTAATGGTTCTATCGTGAGTGCAGAGGAACCCCCCCCAGAGAATCTCTGATCACTTTGAGAAAACCCCCATTCAGGAAGGGGAGCAGCAACCCAGGCAATTCGATCCAAACTACGGCACGTGGACTTTCCTTGCCTTTGTGAACGTCCATGGACCAACGGGATAGGCTGCATCGCCAGCGGCCAAAGGATCTTGGGGATTTGCACCATGCTGACACTAAATCCGCTTCCGAGGTTAGAAAGATGCAGAAGGGATTAATTTTAACCGACTAGATCTTTGCCTAATGCTGGAGACCCCAAGAGGCGACAAAGTGCTGAAAGGAGGCGAGTGGGGGGGGGGTTCTCGGATCAGAAATAGGCTACGAGGGTCTATTTGAGGTGCGCCTCCACCACCGAGAATGCTGACCCAAGGAAGACCATGGATATGCAGGGACCTGAGCTTGAAGAAGATGATCCTTCCAAGATTACCTCAGGAAAGCGGGGATTCGAGGATCCCCCAAGTGACCCGCTAAGCACATCTCTGAAGGATCCGGGCCGATGTACCACGAGAGGGGCCGACGCTAGAAGCTGGGGAGCACCAGGGGGCGCAGGAGAAGCTGAGGGAGGCTTGGGGCCTAAGGTCCATGGAGGCCAGGACAGGGAACTGAAGGATATCTCTTGAGGAGCCAACACGAGTTGAGGTATACGGAGGGTGGAACCGCTGCCACGACCGGGACCCGGTGGCAGAGGATCCGGAGGGCGAGCGAGGGGAGGGGTAACGGGCAGAAAATTTGAAATGAAGGGCGGTGCATCGGGCGTGTTGTCGGGAGCAGCATAAGTCATTTTTTCACCAAACCTCACAGGGTGTTTGATCCATCCATTTTCAAGTTTAGTGTTTTAGAGAATTTGGTCATAACTCGTACATCAAAACTTAAATATTAAAATTTGACAATTCTACTCTATCCAATTTTTTCACAATAATAAAACTCCCTAACTGAAAAAATAATTCTTTTCTTGATAAAAATCTTCTTGAATTATTCTTTTCTCTTAAACTTTTATATACCCTATGGATAAATTTCAAAAATATGTTATTAGTATAAAAATCTCAGTAAGGGTTATAAAATAATGATTGAAAACATTAATCCATGAATACATACAAATCAATGAAGCCATACATTTCACTCATAAAAAAATAATATCTTTAATATACCTAATGAAATCATAATATTTATGAATAACACATAGAAATAAAAATCATATAAGTAACTTGTGGAATCCATTGCATAATTAAATTGTAGCTTTCACAACTACATAGGGAGTAACCTTCATGGTCACATTTGGAATACCCATCAAAGTATATTCCCTAAATCTCTTAGGAGAAAACAAAATGTTTTCCTCCATCATGATACCCAATGCATTAGAGTGAAATCATGGTCTCACCTTCCCTCAGTTTATCATGAAACCACCCATATAAATAATCAAATCCCATGAACCATAAAATACTCATAAAACATAAAATTTCTAAATTTTCATTCATAATATATCATATCAACATATTGACAAAATATACCCAATTTAAAAATATACATTTAAAACATTTAAAAAGATGATTTTTTGATTCAAAGTGTCCCATACCACTTTGAAACATTTAACGAAATTATAATTTTAAAACATTAACAACCATATAAATAAATCCCTAAAATTATTTTGAAGAGATGGACATTAATTAGAATGTTTTAGACGAATAAATCTTTAAAACATTTAAAATGGTGTTTTAGTTAAAGAGTCCCTTGCTACTTGATAAAAAACATGAATAAAAATAAATAAATAATAACATTAAACAAAACATATATTATCATGAAAATAAGTATATTCATGATATAATAAGTCAAAGGGCATTATATAAATCTTATAAAAGTGAATTGGTGTGTAATAATAAATAAGTTTCAATGGAATGTAAATTGAGAAGATATAACTTTAAAAGATCATATACATAGATTAAGGTTAAATAACTGACATAATTATGTGTGGAAAATAAAAATACACCTAATATAAGTGGATATTTAGTGTAAAAAAATCTTAGGTCATTCACACATATTCATATATGAATAAAACTGATGAAAAGGATATATGGCTCAATAAAATGAGATTGAGTTAAGAATTCGCATAAAAAGTTATTATAAATGACATAAGAATTTATCAATGGGTGATTATGTGTAGAAACAGTATATCCAAAACAATGTTAAGAGGAAATTAAAACATAAATAAATAAGAAGTTATTCCACACAAAATCATGTCATAATATAATCAACGAAGTATGTGTGAAACCCAATGAGTGGAAATTGAGTTTATAAATTCCCTTACCTTGAGTCTAAATAATCACATACATTCATTATGTTCTTTAATAATAAACATAGGTTAATTTATAATTTCATGATATCCTTTTTAATGTTAATTATTCCATTTATATCACTTATTACCAAGTTATAAAAATTAAATAATTATGTATGTTCATATTAGTCTTTTTGTCGATATTCTAGACTTGAGTGAAAAATAAACTTTTTTTAATGTAAATTTTACAGGTTGTAAAAATTCCATAATCTCCAGAATATTATTCATGATTTAAATATCATTTATTTAGAGTAGTCCATAACATTTGGAGATAAGGAATGAAATTCACCTTTCATAAAAAGAGTAGGTTTTACGTGCTCATGAACGTTGCATTAATTTCTTTTTCATATAAAAGGAATGAAAACTAAGTTATACATAGGTATATTATAATTATAGTAAAATATATATGTTATATATATTACATAAGTTTATTAACTACATCATTTATATGTTCCATGTGTGGCATGAATGAGTTATATCACTTTGAGCGGGCGGTAGTCCACACTTCCTCAAATTAAATTATCATATTTACACATTATGGAAAGCATAAAAGTATATTGAAAATAAGAATCACGGAAACATAGAGACAATATAAATATAATATATTTCATATATAAATATAGTGTCATCATAATGGCCACCATGATTGGTTATAGGAGAAAATTGTACAATCATCGTTACGTGAGGCAGTAGTTCATCGTACACCGAAACAGTATGTTTGTATCCATTAAATGGAGGTGTGTGTATGTGTGGTCCAAATAATTATCATAAAAACATCCTATTATATTGAGGATATTGGTGTTGTTATAAAATAATATATTAATAAGATCATATGTAGTGAATAATGAATATAAATGAAAGGAACTTTAGAGAAGATGCTACCTCTAAAATGGGTAACTCCTTTTAATTTGAGGGAAAAGGATTTCTTGAATTGAATTATCACCAATGTAAGACTAATAAATAAAATGGAGGGATTTTTTTGATTATTTCAGAAGAATTTGGATGATCCATGGGTATTTAGAGGTGTGAGTAAGTGGATGGAGGTGGTGGCCTTTTAAAAGAAGGATGAGGGGCACTTTAAGAATGTCTTGATATTTTATTTTATTATAAATTTATTTTAGAATTATAATAGATCTAAAGTGATATAATTTTAGGATAAAATGATGAGGGGTCTAAAACTCTCAAAAAAGTATGTTTTAGACATTTTTAGGTCATAACATAAACCTTATATGTTTTCATTAACTCTTTGTTAAAAAGCATTAACTTTTACCATATTTTCTTTTGTTTTCATAACATATGGTTACTATGGTTACATTAAAATACCAAGTGAACAACAAGTGGATAATTAATGAAATTTTTAACATTATATAATTCATTTGTCCGAATCATAGAATTTTAGGACTGTTATATAATTTAAAAAATAGTATTTGTTTAAAAAACTCATTTATTTAAATTTTCAAATTATTTAGAAATTGATTTTTGTTTCAATTCATATCAACATTATTACATAAAAAAATAATTAAATCAAATTTAATATTTCATAATAATCCTTAAAATTATTTTATGGTATAAAAATGTTAAAATTACATTATGTTAATATTTATAATATCATTTATTTGAATCTTTCATTAATATGGTAGTCACTACATCTTCATTATGTCATACATAAATTTATTTATCTAAAGTATAAAAATTATAAATAAAATAAAATGAAGTATGAAATATTTTTCTCTTTCCAATGTCTATTTATAGTCAAATATATCATTTATATAAACCAAATTAAATTTTTTTTAGTTAAGAGGTACATATTTATGTTATATTTCCCTTTTCTTTAAAATAAATATTTTTAAATGTCATTTTCACACCCAAGTGGATCAATGGGGTCCTAAAATCGACCCAATGATTCAAATAGTCAGAAATATCTCATAGAATAGCATTAGTACATGTGTTAGGGTAGTTTTAAATTATTATAATATTATTTTTTACCTATATTTACCAGATTTACCCTTTAACCGTGGTAAATTCAAATAATTATTGAAGTTACTATTCATATTGTCCAAAAATAGAAGTTACATATTTACACAATATATACCATATGATTAAAAATTTGAAATCCATTTTCTAAATTCATGCAATATAATTTTCAGTAATTAATTAAAAATTTATTCCTGTTTGTTAAAACCAAAAAACGGGTTTTTATGAAATAAAACCTATCAAAAGATTGACATTTGTTTATATCCTATTTAACATTTAAATTACATCCAATGAAAAAAAATTAATTCAATTAAAAAATATTTTATATTTGTACTTTAAAACCATTAAATAATATGATTCAACCATGTAAATTATCTGGATGTAAAATGTGGGTTTTCAATTAATATTTAGCATATTTTTACTATTAATCAAAACATGATAGTTGTTAGAAAAATTTAAACAAATTCATCCAAATAAAATTTTGATGTCCCAAATCTAAAGAGGAACCATATTGTTTTAAATAGAACATATCATGGTGTAAAAAACTAAATTTAAAAAGGGTTGTCCATCAAAAGGCGGTAAAACATCATTTTTTGAAAAAATACTTCTTTTATTCGAAAAATTGAATTTTTTATCTTATAATATCTATAAAACATAAAATCTGAATTTAAATAATTACGTAGAATATATAACATATATTTTTCATTAAATAAAAATCCATAAAAAGTGATATGATTTTATAAACACAATTATTATCTTTTTTAATAGGATTTCATAAAAACCCATCCATTATATTCAATTGAATTTTATTTTACATTTATAATAAATTTGGTTACCAATGAATCATAATTTAAACCTGTGTAAACCATATTTTCATAATTTATTTGATACTATTCATTCCCAGCGTTCCAACGGCTAGGTTATAATAGTAACTTTTAAATAATAATATTTAGTTTTTCATTTATGTTCGATGTAGTGTATAATTTATGCTATTGAACATAGTGTTTCTTACTTAATACTTGGGATGTTAATAATTTCCCCCTTTTGAAAATTGCATACTCATAATTTTAATAATTTTCTCGGTAACTTCGTTGAAAATCACACATCGTAAAATGATTCAATAAAACTACCATTTTAAAATAAGAAAAGAGAGGTACACATGTCACCCAAGATAAAACATACTAGGATTCCATGTAGGAAAACATATATATGGATGAAAAAATAACCATCTTATTTTAATGGAGAGTGATAGAAAACATGATACGGGGAGTTTTAGCAACAAGAAACCCACAAAAATGTGATTGGTTAAACTGTCATTGATTTCACAGTAGGAAACATAAATTCAAATTGTTTTTTTAATATCCTTTTTATAAATTTGAGGAACTGTTTTACTACTGAAAATAAAAAATTAAGGAAATATACTTACTTGATAAGTATATTTTCATAATTTAATAAATTCCTACAACACGCTGGTCTTTTCTCCAAAAGATGAGTATTAAAGAGACTTGGTCACATATAAAGTACTAGAATCAACTTCTAGAGAATCACATAATTCCAAAAATATGAACTTTATATTTCCCATATATTTAGACATTAATAAAAACTAAAATGATTAGTAGAAGATCAGATAATCACCCAAAAAGAATAATCCATTATAAGGAGAAGGAATACTTTTAATCTCCAAATTTCAATAGTTATACACAATGTTCAACAAAGTCCATTCAATAAACCATTGTCCTAAAAATTATTCAAAATAATCCAAACTAAAATTGAAACAAAAAATTCAGAAGGATTTGATCACATAGTCTTCCACGATAAATCTTGACATATATCTCTAAATAACATCGACTACTCTTAATGTCTTATAAATAAGATTAATTAACCTAATAACATATTATCCATCATAGGTTAATAATTTACCTAAATAACCCAAATTTCCATATTTCCAAAATAAAATTTAACCATTACTCTTCAAAGTAAATCGCATAGTATTCTATTTTCCTTAGGCATATTGTGTTCCCGAATGTGTGAACCACTTCCAAAATAACATTTATCACTTAATCACAAAATAATTATCCTATACTAATGTTATCCATTTTATAAAACATAATTTTCCAACATAACCTTATTATTGATCTATAGAATCATTTATCTAAAATGAATAAGTCATACATAGTTTCCCATGGCCTTACGAGGCACAACGGGTTGTCACCCATCTTGCGGAATGTCCCATTTATAAAACTCAAAAATAACCCTAACTTTTATTAACCTCATTGGTTGTATTATACCTCTCATTATCATCCAAACTCATAATGACCTCAACATATTACTTTATGAAGTTTTATATATATTGAAATTTTTTTATTTCACTAACATATGATAAAATAAAACTATTCCCAAAGAAAGAAAATTGTAGATTCATCATGGTGTTCACTTGGTTTGATTGTCATCTTGTTCAAAGATATATAAGGTCCTTGAATTTCAATAATGATTTAGATATCCTTCAAAATAATCTGATTTCTTTATCCAAATACACCTTTTACAACTTGGGTCATATGCGTTTTCAGATAAAAATAGTTTTAGAAAATAATCATGTATGACATATAATTTCTAAACATCTGATAAAACATGATTTTTATAAAACAGTCGGACCATGTTTGAGTTGAAACATTCAATCAATAGTCTTTTTAAAATACCATAAGTATGTTCTGAAAGACTACATTTTAAAAGATAAATTTAATAGGTTGTGCAAGGGTCTCCATCTTCAAAACCTTTTTCAAAATCATAATATGCTTCAAAATATTGGGATAAGGTAAAATATTTGAAAATGACTTGATAATATTTACCTTTATTGATAATATGATAATATTGAGAAAATATGATTTGATTAAATAAAACCCATGATCCAAGATGTTACTGAGATATAGAGGAGGTGTTTGACATCACAAACAATTGCTTGCAACTAAGTTGTATGCTAGAAAAAGTTTCACAATCATCCAAACATGACTTTTCAAAAATTATTGGAATCATGTCATCAAGAAGAGATATGAATGTTGTTTAAGATCCTCCTACTTCCATTTGTAACTAAATTTCCTTCATCTAAAAAGGAAATTAAATAATTATTTAATATAAATAATAGATATAGAGAATTACCATGTGGTTATCCAAAATTCATAATCTCTAAATATTTCTAAACCTTTCCTCTGATACCAACTATAAGGCCCCAGCCTTAAACATTAAATTATCTTGAGATTTGTCAAAATTTTACTTTAATTCACTTCTAGTATGTTTTTAGGTTTAGAGTTTTAGATAATTAGGTCATAAATTATACATAACAACTTAAATATTACAATTAGACACTTCTACTCTATCAAATTTTCTTCTCAATAATAAAACTCCTTAAATAAAAAAATATTTCTTTTATTGATAAAAATATTATTGATTTCTTCCTTTATCTTAACCTTCCTTAAACCCAATGAAGAACAATTCAAAAAAATGGTTTGAGCATAAAAATATTAGTAAGGGTTATAAAATTTGAAAAGAAAACATTAGTCCAGAAATACATAAAAATCAATGAAATCCTACTTTTCACTCATAATAGATAAAATATTTAATATAACTCATCAAATAAAAATATTTATGACTAACTTATAGAAATCATAAATAGTGTAGGTAACTTATGGAATCCATAACATACATACATTATAGCTTTCACATCCACATAGGGAGTAACCTTCATGGTTATGTTTGGAATACCCATCAAATTATATTCCCTAAATCTCTTAGAGGAAACCTTAACGTCTACTTCCATCACATTTGCCAGTTCATTGGAGAGCTATCACGGGATTATCCTCCCTCAGTTTATCCAAGAAATACACAAAAACATAATCAAATCCCATGAACCATAACATAATCGTAAAACATAACATTTCCACTTTTTCATTCATAAGATATATTTTCAAGATATTTAAATAATCTATCCAATTTTAAAAAAATACATTTAAAACATTTAAAAAGATCATTTTTGAATCAAAGTGTCCCATAACACTATGAAACTTTTAAAGGAATAAATATTTTAAAAAATTAATGTCCCTATAAATAAATTGTAACACCCCAAGACTCGAACCTCATGTATTGATATGTTTATGCTTACATTCTATTTGAATATTGTAAAAATTGAAAAAAACATGTTTTTCAAGAGGATTTAATAATATGGTTTTAATTTATATTTGAATGAAACTGATTAAAACACACAAATGGAAATAAGGAATTTCATTTAATTAAAATCTCTGTAGTGTTAACAATACACCTAAATCAAAAGAGTAATCATGTTAACCAAATATACCTATTAAAACCCCTATCATAATTATAGGGAGACCACTTAAAACAACGATAACCCCAAGAATGTAATACAGGTCCTTAGAATCTGACATAATGAATATAAGAATGGCCGAAGACATCACGGCTATGCTAAGAACCAATATTATGATGAGAACCATTATCCTCCTTTGAGTTTCATGGCACCCTAAGGCTTTGGTTTTATACGATACTAATTTGATCGTTTCCCTGGGTGATCATGAAATTCCAATGGCTATAAATATATTCATTGTCCTTGTAGGATAATTAATTGAAAACTTATTAGTATATTTTAGATCTCTAAATAACTAGGTTATAAATTGGAAAATTATAAAAAAACTATTCCTAAACCAAGAACATTAAAAAGACATTGTGAGATGTTTTGAATTATATATTGATATTTTTTAAATGTATTAAGGGATTAAAAACATGTTGTCATTAATTCAAATGTATTTTAAAGATGTTTATTCAGTGTCTTAAACTATGTTTAATTCCTTTTAATTGAATTATACTTTCAATTAAACTATGTTTTTACCACTATAAAACTAGTATAAGAATTATTATTCAATTTATAACTTTTTATGTTAATGGATTAGTGTTTATAAACAACCTTAGAAAATATGTTTAAGTATAATAGGTACAAACTAACCTTATAATGTTTTATAAAATCCATGTTTAAAAAGGAAATATTATATATAGTTTTATTTTTCCTTAAGATTTCTTTTTTTAGGTTAGTTTTTAAAAACATTTAGTCCCACAAGGGATAGCCCTTTTATGGCTAGGCCAAGGGAGGTAGCTCATGCTAGGTGGCAGAGCCAGTCCCTCAGTCCAAGGCTGGTTCAGCCTGAGCAAGGGAATAGGTCCCCCGAGGAGCACAGGAGCATGGGGGAAGAAACACATCAGTGCGCAGTGCGGGCGCATGGCCGCAGTGGGCATGGGTAGGATGAGGCCAGTGGGGGGAAGTGGGAGCCTGGATGTTAGGTCTCCGGAGTGTGTGCTGTGTGATTTATGAACCATGGAACGGAGGCTGAGGCCTATAAAGGATGCACAAAGATTCCACCGTTTCGATGTGGGATTCATTTATTTCATGTGAAACGGAATATGGGCCATTGGATCGCGTCGCACGCGATCTGGGCCGTTGATCCCGATCCCGTGTTCGACCTTCATCAATGTGGAGTATCCACTGGGTTTTTCTGGTTCGTTCGATCCAGCATGATCTAATCGTGGTTGTTTAATGTTTTTTTAAACACCTGATCGATCTCGTGCCATATGATTAGACTTGGATATAATCTGAGCCGTCCATAACCTTTATAAACCAAAAATGCATTCTGGCCCATGAATCCGAGCCAGATCTGATCCTGGCCATCGAATTTCCTCCCAAATTTCTTCTTGTAATGTTGTATTCTTCCTCCCATGGCGTGACATGTACCAGTACCCTACCTCCCTTTTTTCACCATTTTCTTCACCCTTTTCAGCCATCATACCCTCCTCTCTCACGGTTTTCAAAAAGACCTCTTCCCCTAGACTTTTTATAAACTATTTTAGTACTCAGATCCCATTCAACATGTACATATATAAATATATATATTGTATAGGTTTTGTTTATAAAATACTTGTTTCTGATGCTTTCTGTTGGCGCGCACGCGCGCATCCGTCACGCAGAGGACGCGCGGCTTGTTGCCCCGCATTCCCGCTTTCCAAAGGCAGGCGGAATTTGCTCCTTATTCAGGGACGTCTGCTCCTTGATTGAAACCGGGATGTTGGGATGTCGGTTCTTCCTTCTGGGGATTCCTCTTCAGAGCTCGTCACCTAGTCCAGGTCTCCCTCATAGATTAAGTCATGGTTCATGAATCTCTTCATGGTGCCATATCTTCATGGACACCAGTTAATTATGCCACTTCTCTTAGGACCTTCCAAGGGGTCAGGTCAGGTTAGAAACATTCATTTAGGAATGTAGTCACGTTGGTTCATCACTAGAGTGTCTTGACGCTGGGGGATTGGCATATCTGTCTTTTGTCCCGTATTATATGGCTTCTCGAGGGCGTGGAATCCCGAGACATCCCACATCGAACGTGGGGAATTTTATGCCATAGGCATGTTTTAGAGGTTTTCCTCCACTTCCCTTGTTTATCACAGGGTATGCCATGATTTTAATGTCTAGTGGGGATAGATCGTACTGATAGGAACCCTGAGAGTGGATCAGATAAAGGAACCCCATGGAGGGAATACCGATATTGGGGCCAACATGTGGGTGGCTTCCTGAATGTTGTGTAGAGGAATGAGGTGTCATGATGCCACCGAGATGTGGCCGCTCGGGTAAGAATCAGGATGGGTGATGATGTTAAGGTGATTGAACCTTGTGGAGGATTCCTAGGTATCCATGCGGTAGGGAATCAAAGTCTGTGTAGTTCGATGATACGGTGGGACACCTGAGAGGGGTGACCCGTGAGAATGAACACATGGATGGGACCCAGAGGAGTAAAACCTTCGGGTTAGTTCATGAGCTTCCTCAGTCGCATGGGCTCTAGGGAGAGGTCAGGATGAGACATGGGTGTTAGGCTTGAACCTCGTCGAGGATTCCTATGTATCCCTATTGTGGGGAATCAATGTCCACATAGTTCGGGTGTACAGTTTAATTTCATACGGGATAGGGCATTTGGGGATTACATTCTGAGATGGTCCAAGGATATGGGGTCGGCGAACTGACATGAAGAGGGGCCTGAGGTCCAGATGGATGGGGCTAATGATCTGAGACGGCCCATGGGGGGTGGGGCTTGATCCTCGTGTTGGATTCCTACGTACCATGCCTTAGCACGGATCAAAGTCCCCGTAGTTTGGGATAGATGGGGCTTACATTCTGAGGCGTCCCATGGTGGTGAGGCTTGAACCTCGTGGAGGATTTCTATGTACCATGTTTTAGCACGGATCAAAGTCCCCATAGTTTTGGATGGATGGGGCTTACACTATGAGGCGGACCATGGTGGTGGGGATTGATCCTCATGAAGGCTTCCTATGTACCATGTCTTAGCATTGAACAAAGTCCCCGTAGTTCGGGATGGATGGGGCTTACACTCTGAGGTTGCCCAAAATGATTTTCGAACTCACGTGAAGAGGTTAGAATGACCGGGTGGTGGGCTTGAACCTCGGGGAGGCTTCCTACGTATCCCTGTGATAGGGAATCAAAGTCCACGTATTTCGGGTGTACAGTTTAACGTCATGTGGGACGGGGGTTGGTGTCATAGTCGATGCTTACTCTAAGCTCACGTTAGTCATTCTTGGTGTGAGAAACAAGTGTTTGGAGATACCAAATAATCACATCATGAAGGGAGAATCCGTGGGAAGCGAAGAGGGGCTTAGGCATTGGGCAGCCCATGGTGCCAGGACTTACTCTAGGATGGAGGCCTGAGGGCGACAAAGCGCAGAGGGAGAGGGATCTGGGACAAAAGAAAGGAGGAGTCCTACTTCCAATTAGGCTCCCCACTGGCCCTGGTGTCGGGGTAGTATGGAGGTGCATGGTTGATACCTTCCACAAGAGGGGCTAGGGGCTTACACCACGGTGGTTTCCCTTCACCACGGGAAAACTCCACTCTAAGAAGGAGGATATCATCCCATGTGGGGGGTGATCCCATCCCCGTGGATACAAGGGGGCGTGGAGAATGTCTGAGGCGGGGGGACCCGACGTGCGAGGCATGGGACCAGATCACAGTTTAACGTCATGTGTTGAGGATGAGGTGCTTGGAAATTTAACGTCTGGCATCTCAGATGAGGTGGGTTTACTCCGCACCCCTACAAAATACATGATCGGTACCCTATGATCCTTGTGCGAATTATGGTACCAGAAATACTGTAAAAAAAGGGTGGTCGTAGAGAGAACCATCGAGGGGTCCATGTTTGCGTGGCCATGAAAAAAAATAAATAGCCGTTAGCGTGCCTATGCGCAGAAGCGTGAGGCAAATCAACACAATTGGAAAACCTCCCAAGGGACCTTGAGGTTACTTCGTACGAGCCTAGAAGATCGTACGGAAAAACAACGCATGGTGTGTATGCCCGGTGTGTGTGCCTGGGGCTTCTAGAAGGAGGAAATTGGGCGCCTACGCAGGGAGTCCCCTGAGGAGAATCAAGGTGAGGGGTCCAAGGGGTTGCGCACAAATAAATTGTCGGTGCGCAAAACACTGGGATGGCGTGTAATCGGGGAAGATGGATTGTGTGCGGCTAGTGGGAT
Organism: Viscum album; assembly: GCA_963277665.1. Lineage (NCBI taxonomy): Eukaryota > Viridiplantae > Streptophyta > Magnoliopsida > Santalales > Viscaceae > Viscum > Viscum album. The sequence goes on along the minus strand of OY728120.1, from coordinate 18,325,477 downwards.
CGCGCATAAGGGATATGAATTATGTGAGAGTGGAAAAGGCCGCACCCAAAGGGAATTCCACAACCTGCGAAAGATATTGCGTGCAATTGGATCATTTTTCATGCTACGAGAGGAATTGAGAACAAAGGAATAACCCTAAATGGTTTGGAATTCTGTTTAAGTAAGTGGGGTCATGCGCAAAGGAAGATCTCAGGGAAAGGTGGCGTGAAAACGATTAGTACCTGAATGCCATCTTGCGCGCGTGGAAGTCTGATTTTGTGCACGAAAGACGGTTCATATTCCTTAACCCTGAAACAGAAGAGTTCTCCTTCTATTTATAGGCATCTGGCGGCATGGAATTTAGGGTGGCGCGCAAAACTTGTGTGCCAGATACGATGGCGTAGAATGTTAACCACGTAGGGAGATGGAGAGAAAGTATTTTGCGCCAGTGCTAGGGACCCTTCGTGAATCCTAGACCCTTTCTATCCGGCCTTACTTTTCCACATGCATTCCCCTTTTTTTGTAAAACAATTCTTGGCCCTCCGAACTGAGCCTCTGGATCCGAATATGACTTATCTTTTTCTTTTTGAAACATCCTTCAGTAATTATGGACTTTTTGGTGTCTAAAAATTCCGCCCCTCGGAATTGGATCGGTGAGGGGTTTCAACAATCAGATTCCTAGGGAAACGTCAAAACACCGAAGTGTTGGGCTTCGTAGGCCCCCCTGCACGCAAAAAATGGTGTGGCGTGCAGAATGCCGACTGCTGCAGAAGCAGCATTCCACGCGGCGTGGAACCCTGGATTCGCCTATAAAAGGGGCCATGGGTCCCATGCTCCTTATGCAGCTTTCTTGTGCGATAGGCTCAGAGCTCTCGTGCACAAAATTGCCTCTGCACCTGCGTGTAAAACACGCTTCGGAAGTGCATAATTACTCCGATTTTTGGCTTTATTTATGCGCAAACCGGGATTTTCCACGCCGACTTCTCTGATTTCGCGCCCAGCTTCCGAATTTCACGCAACACATCCAGATTCCGCGCAACACTCTCGAAGCACTTGGCTGGAAGAAGATGGCCGCAAACCAAGTAGATGAGGGGGAATTTATCACTGGAAGAGCTAAAATGGCAGCGAACAAGAAGGTTTATGGTGCCACAGTGGTTGTCTCCTACAACTATACTCTTTTCAGTCTGCTAACCCCCACCCATAAGGAGTACCCTTTGTCCAACAACCTTCCACTATGGAACTTCAGCATTTTGGAGGAGGTTCCGCTGCTGGGATTTGAGGTTGATACACCGCAGTCATGGGTGACCCGTGAGGATGACCTTCCCTGATACAATATCACCAACAATGGTCGTCCTGCCAGAGGAACCAGGCACAATGATGTATATGTCCTAAACCTAAGGATGAGGACCATTTCTGGGGGTGATTCTATTGCGTAGTGTTCCCCACCCCTCTACGAAATCACATTCCATCAGATCATCATGAACGACACTAAGGGCTGGATGCATGATTTGGATTTGCGGTCCGGAGGTAATTTCACCAGTGAGTGGGCCTGGGCGTACTGGGTTCACCATACGTGTGACCAATTTGAGGTTGAGTTGCCGCACATTGGTATGTTCGAGGCAGTGTGGATGTTGTAGTTCCACTTCTACCGCAAGCCTGAGCTCGGGCCGGAGCTGTTCACCCGGTGATCCCCTGACACCAACACCTTCCATCTTCACCATGGGGATGTTGGTATCATTCTCTGGGATTTCCACCGCATCGTAGGTATCCTGCTGTGGGGATATCAATATGACGATTTCCTTCCTCCGATGAACTCCTGGGAGGACATATCACGGACCACCATGCTGATGTGGCATCTGCTGGAGCTGGCCAAAGAGAGGCTTGAGGTCAAGTTCTTCCTGAAGGACATCACCTACAAGGACAGGTTCAGCCTATTCCTAGAGAAGGATATGGCAGTCAAGATGCTGGTATGGGGAAAAAGGTGCCCAACCGTAGCTCAGAGGAGCAAGAATGGATCATACTTAAGGATCCTGGAGGAGGGGAAATGCCAATCATGGGGATAAACCATTATTGAGGCCTGGGACGTGAATGTTCAATATGTCTGGTTCCTTGACACCTTCCTGATTGGGTGGCTACTACTGGTGAGGGACATAAGTAATGACGTCTGTCTATCAACTCTGGTGATGGCGGGCACCATGGCCACCATCAAAAGATTTAATCTGGGGGTCCCCATGCTGGCTAGGTAGTACACCATTCTGGGATGCATCTCAATAGGTGGGTCGCCTCGAAGGGTATGTGGTCCTTTCCAGATCTTCTATGGCTAGTTGGCAGCTCATCATGGTAGGTACACATTCCCAAATGCCATTCGTCCTCCAAGCAACGACCTGTGACCATCTCTTCTGAACATTTCTGGGGTCGCACCGATGACGCTCAGCGATGTGGGAGTAAGGATCAGAACTGGTGACCATTCCAACTCTACCTTTATCCCATTCCCCACCCCGACCATCGAAATGGTCGAAAATGGGAAAGACTCATTGGAGTAGTAGGAATACTTCCAGTGCATCTGAGGCGGGGGGCTTGTGGCTCGGATTGATAGGAAGATCATCTGTGAGCCTTACGTGTCGTCCCGATTCTCCAGGAAGTTCGGGTGCCTCCAGCGAATGCCGAAGAGGTTATTCACAGACGTCCAGGAGGATAGGAATCCCTACATCCTTCACTAAATGTTGTTAAAGTTCCCAACCTATGGCTCTGGATACATCATTACCCTTCCTCCCACCGGGGCCGACGATGTCCTATCAACGGAGTATGCCAAACACTAGGCCATCGTATACCCCAAGGGGATTTTCTGCAAGTGAGTTCAGAAACACGAGACAAGACACATGGAACCTGGGTGAAGAGAGAGCAGGAAATGTGCCACTAGAAGGGGAAGACTAGGGGCGTGCGAGGCTGCGAGGCCTGCGCAGGCCGGGACCTCAGCAGCGGGAGCATCGCATTGCGGGACCAACGAACATCCTGGGAAGAAGATAAGGTATCTACTTCAACCATCCCACGATGCAATCTTCCCAGTGCTATGGTCATCCTAGTTACCCCTACAGTTGTTGGTGAGCACTGAAGTTCTCTGGAAAAAGATAATGCAGGAAGGAGTCCAGCTGCCAGAAGTCGGGCTTATCCGGATTTCCGACAGAGTAAACTTCCACCTGTGGCATGCATATCTAACAACCATGGACTAATAAGCACACTAACGGGGTCGGCCTGTGGAGCCACCTTTCCTAGTGAAATTGATTCTCAACAAAGAGCCTGGTCAGGAAATCATGCCACCAAGAGAAGGTGACAGCAACGAGTCGGAGGATGATGAGATCAGAGAGGAAGTGAAAGGAGAAGAGGAAGGTGAAAGAGAAGGTGAGGGAGAATATGAAGGAGAAGGTGAAGTAGAACCCGAAGGTGAGGGGTTTCAAGGGGCACCCTACCAAGGGAGTCTCCGAGAGAGCAGTGAGATTGTGGGATCTGACATAGACATAACCGAGATACTCAAGGTATGCTTCAACCTCCATCCATCCTTGTACCCTCTCTCCTTTTCAACCCATATCCCATATTCCTTATCTTACTCGGGAGCATATTGGCATTGATCAAGAGTCTCCTATTGAAGGATGGGAGGAAGCATAAATAGGTCCAGGTGGGGCACCAACGCCCATTATTGAGCTGACGAGTGCTGAGGGATCTCCTTCCACGACAGCTATTGCAGCGGCCAGAGCACCAGAGGCGGACGCCTTGGATTCCTGTAAGTACCTTGCTTCGATGCCGATAATTAGTGTTGAAGAACTCAACTGACTGGGGTACTTCCTCTCTATTTAGTGATCACTGCATTGGGGGCCCGTTGGGCTACGGATCTTGGGGCATCTGTGAGCGAATCAGTGGAAAACGTACTGCATGCTTCCCAAACCGAGTCGGCCCCGACAATTGGAGAGCACGGAGTGGTGGAAATCAATGGTGCTGACATTAGAGCGAGGCTGGAAGATGATGAAGGTACCACTGCTGTTGGGGTGAGAGAGGAAGGTCGCTCAGACATTGAGGGGCCTATTCCTCAGGGAGGCGTCTGTGAGGTAGACCCTGCTGTTGGCCTTCTGGCTGTCTTCCATGTCTATCAGCCTGCTGATTCTGAAGAAATTGACGATTCGGATTCGCAAGAATCCAAGGAGAGATGGATGATGTGGCACAAGGGATTGAAGTGCATCCGATGTTTTCTCAAGCAACCACATATGGATTGGTTGAGGTGGATGGGATCGCTGCAGACCTGGCTGCGTTTCCTGTGTGCTGGAAGTGAAAACACTCAACGCCTTCATCTGACGGTCCGTGATTATATGGCTAAGAAGTTTCATGGGAGTAGCCAGTGATCCTATGTTGCACAATTTCGGGAAGATTCAGTGAGCACCACGAGCATTCCTGAGGGCAGAGAAGGAAGTTTGACCCCTCGATTAAAAGGTGAGAGAGAAGGATGTCTTCATTGCAACTTGTTATGAGCTTGTGGAGTAGCTGACGGCCCAGCAGGCAGACGCCCAAGAGAAACTTATGGAGACGAGTCACCAAATGACGATTATCTAAACTAAATAAGAAAAGGTACGACCTATGGTCGGAAAACTATGCTCTATAGATACTTATTAAGAGAGATTCTTCAAGGGGTGGGAAGCAGTTCGGGAGGCCACAGGACAAAGGGTAGTGGCGTTGGAAAGATATCTCCAAGAATCTTACCCTTAAGGGCCCTGCTTTGGCCTGCTCGTGAACTTTTTTCTTTAATATTCATTATTTATACCTTTGTTTTGACATACTCAACCATAATCCTGAAATAAATAACAATTCATCCCCATGCTCATATGGGCCGCACCCATTGTGACAAATAGAGGATGCTTGTTCTAACATTTCATTCAACCGTAGGTGCGTCAACCAAGCTTCAAGCATTCGAAATCGAACCCAGATTTCTGAGGAGAAGAGAGAGGATCATCCAAAGGAAGGGGACCTTAGACCTGATCGATGTATCGTCTTCTCAATGTGATCTAGCGCACAAATGGGGCAATGCCAGGGGCATTGGAATCAATCCGAACATAGGGAAATGAAAAAGTGTGAATCTTGTTACCCCAAATTCAGAACACTATGGGAGGGGCATGGGAATGAAAGATGGATGTTGACCATGTTCGAAACACAACATCCTTATTTCATTAGCTTGAAATGGGAACCTTAAATGACGGTTGACCACTGACCATGTTTGCAACATGGGGACTAAATCAAATATCGTCGATCAGTCTTTCGGAACGTTGGCCCATGACAGCAGGCAGACCATAGGTCAAACATCCATACTGTTAGGGGGTCCCTTAAAATGTAAAAGAGGAGAAATATATGAATTAAGGGGCTTGAAAAGCGTGGAAAGTGAAGTGGTGGTTTGTTCAAACAGAATCCAACACTCTTGAAACCACTGCACCGCAATGAAAGCACATTAAGTGGGTGCATTAATCTGGTCATGGACAATTCCTAATCTGAGATAGGACCACTAGTGAGGGAATTGTTGCTTCCCAATTCCATTATGGGGCATCCTAAACTTGTTCATGGAAAATGATTCAGTTTCAAAATTCCCTAAGGGGGGCAGGCCAAGAGGATGACAGTGGGATAAAGGATGGGATTTGTGATTCATGGGGATGGAACCAAGATGAAATTTTTGGGCGTTCCTACGTATCTCATAAGGATGAGAATCAAGACATACATATTTCTTAAGATGGGGGGCATGGTAAGGTTCTTATGAAACCCGACATGAATGAGGACGTAAGTCCTGATTACCACATGTTCTTGGGGAAAGTGCTCATGTGAGGGGACAAAACACGAATGATGAGCTGGGCCCATGACCAAGTGCACAGTCGTTCCTATGTACCCCATGAGGATGGGGATCAAGCTACATGTAGTTCTAATATAGGGGGCATGGAAAGGTACCAATGTCAGGAATGAAAGGAGGTGCACGGGTCTAGCCCTCGCACCAAAAAGAAGTGGCATTTGATGTATCTTGTTTGTCCTTGAAGGTGGATGGGATTTTTCTTTGTGAAGTGACAGGCCTAGGGTGGAAATTCCTGAATTCTCCCCAGTAATAAATCCATATACAAGCATTGAAAAAATGGTATGGAAAATGACCAATACCCAACTTGATGTCCCTTATAATGAGGTTACCACAATGAAGTGTCGTTTTTTGTCGTGCGGCTAGGATGATAATGTCACAGTTTGTGGTCATGTGATAGCACCAAACATCATAGTTTAAGGTCATATGGATTGGACCTGAGGGAATGCACACGACGCGACAAAATGTACCCGAAATGAATGGGTATGATGTCTACATCATCACTACATGCAATCCCAGTGAGAAAATCCCTGATCCAAGAGTCCAGAAAGGGCCAGAGGGTAAGGGATATGAGGAGCTAGCTCCCAGCGGAGATGGACCCAAAAACATGATGTCTAGATGACCCCACATATCCCATGATAATTAGGGTTGAGCCACAAGAGCTCCTAATGACGATCTAAGTTTATGGTCTTAGAGATCGGACCTTGGAGAGCCCCAAAAAATGTCGTATTGCAGCTTGTCCCCTTGACGCGTGAAAGAGCACTGAGGGATAGTGCCAAGAGTGTCAAAATCCCACTTGAACATAATGGAGGTGGAGCACAATGTGAATCAGGTAACCAACATTCAAGGCCTGAAAGGGCTGGCATGACGATAGAGGAGTACTGCTGACCATGTTCGCAACAGAGCATCTCATTGCGTTAACCTGAAATGGGGACAAACAAATGAACGTTGACTGTTGACCATGTTCGCAACACGGGACATGTCTCAATTTGTCATCTGAAACCCTCAGGGGTGTTGGCCCATAATGGTAGGAGGCCCTTAGGTGTGGTATCCATGCCATTTACTGGGGGTCCCTTTGGGTGTGAAATGATAACGGGGGCCCAAATGAAGGGAAACACGAAGCCTGACAAGTAGACGGAACTTGCCTAAGTTCAATATGACACTCCAGGTCCTAGACCAGAGTACTCTGAACACATTATAAAACCACTGATAATGTTCTAGAGGGGTGATGCAACCTATGAGAGTCCGATTTGAAGAAAAAGTTCATATAATGGGGGATGTGGTACTCTCCGGAGGAAATAAATAGTGTGGTCCTAATTGGCCCAATGCGAATGGGGGTGTAACACCGTACCACACCATATATTTCTCTCCCTAGGGAAAGGGCAGGACAAGGGGCCCAGATAACAGAGAGTTCCCTAATAGATGGGGCTGGACATGAAATCTTATGTGCTCAGGTGATCCTACATATCCCATAAAGATCGGAATCAATCCACACATAGTTCTGCAGGATACAGTTTAACGTCATGCGGGACGATAGGGAAATATAAGGTCATGCGGGACTGAAGTCTAGTTTAAGGTCATGGAGGACCCAACATTTTAGGGTCATGTCGGACCAAAGAGTTCAGGAAAAATACTGTTTGAGGAACCTGGAGTTGGGGGGAGGAGTTATACGCTCACCATCCATGGCCACTAGGGAGTATGAACCATTGGGGTAAACCTTATGGACAATGAAAGGTCCCTCCCATTTGGTATTGAACTTGGGTGGTTTCCTGTCATGGATCATTGGCACCCTATGGGCCAGTACCAGGTCACCTTGGAGGAAGAATCAGAGGAGAACCTTCTTGTTGAACGCTCGAGCCATCGTGCTCTGATGACTTTCTAGGTTGTGAAAAGCACGAAGTCTATTCTCGTCTAGCGCTTCCAATTCAGCTAGATGGATTTTGACAAGTCTATCTGGCTCTTTCCGGTCATAGACTACTATGCGCAATGAGGGGAAATGAATCTTGATGGGCAGGACAGCCTCTGTTCCGTACACCAGGGAATACAGGGTCACTTGGGTGTAATTACGAGTCCTCGACCGATAAGCCCAGAGGGCATTGCAGAGCTTATCCGGCCAACTCTTCTTGTTCTGACCAACCATATTTTGAAGAATGTTAGAGAGGGATTTGTTAAACTCCTTGATCTATCCATTTTCCTGTGCATGATAGCGGGAGGTATGGTTAGAGTGAATGTTGTACTTGGCATACAATTTCTTCAGCCTGGCTGCTCGGATGTTGGTGTCGTTATCAGTGAGGATAGTGTGACGTACTCCAATTCGATAGATGATATTCGAACCAATGAAATAGTCAATAGAATGGGCTTTTACTTCCTTGAGCGGAATTCCCTTTTCCCACTTGGAAAATAAATCTGTAGTAGTCATAGGGAACCGGCATTGGCAAGCTGTTGCTGGTGGGTAAGGTCCTATGACATCTAACCCCCAGACTTCAAAGGGCCAAGAATACATGGTAGTGTGGAGAGGATCCCATGGTCGATGCACAAAATTATCATGAACTGGGAATGCATGGAACCTATTGGTGAACTAAATGCAGTCGTGGATCATGGAGGGCCAAAAATACCCTAACCTCTGAATCTGGTGAGACAGTTCCAGCCCAGCCTAGTGAGCGTCGCAGGAACTGGCATGGACCTCTAGCATGACTTAGGGGATCTCAGCTCCTTGAATACAATGGAGGAGAATACAATCAAACCCATGTTTATATAAAATCTACCCAAGGATGGGACCACTCTAAAGAGTAAACTGTAACGTGCGGCATCGGATTCCCTCGCGCTCTACCCAGTCTGACGGAAGATTGTCGTGTAGAAGGTATTCAACCAAGGGTGTCCTCCAATAAGGAATCATCTCGATCACAGCATCCTGGGGAACCGAGGGTCCCGACGTAGAGTATTTGGTGGTGAGATGGCTTACCCACGGGTCATCTTCATCATCTGGGGTAACAGGAGATATGACTCTCGAGTAGGCCACATGGATAATAACTCATCATGTTCGGGCTCTGCGAGTGATGCAGCCAAACTGTCCAAAGCATCATCCCGACCATTATACAACGGAGGAAAAAAAGTAACCTTCGGCTGAAAAGGGAGCTGATCCATTATCTGGAGAGTATGCACTAAAAATGTCTTGAGCTCTAGTTTCCTGAAGACATAGTCACCATTGACCTGCTTGATGACCATCTCGAGGTCCCCTTTCACATGAATATGGGGCACGTCGACCTCGAGGGCTAGCTCGAGGCCAGTAATGAGGGCATGATACTTTGCCTCATTGTTGTTGCAACCTTCCGACAGCAGAAATTAATATGGTAGGATGGCTTCTGCCGGAGTAAAGAAGATGACACCCAGGCCTACTCTATTGAGCCTAGGGTCATTGAGTCTCCTCCCGGTGGGGCTCCAGGAGGCGCCATCAAAGTACATTTTCCAACATGTAATTTCATGATCGACTGAGAGGATTGCCTCATCAGGAATGTCTTAGTACAGGGATTGATCCACGGAGGTTGGATGGGTAGATAGAAAGTCTACCAAAGCCTGTCCTTTGACTGCCTTTAGAGGAACAAATCTGATGTCAAACTGCTGGGGCATTACCACCCACCGCACCAGTCATCCAGTCAACATATGCCGGTTCAGGATGTAATTCAAGGGGTCTACTAGAGAGACCATTTTTACCTCATGGTGCTGCAAGTAATGCCAAAATTTATGTATGGAAAATATGAGCACCAGATAGCTCTTCTCGAAGGGGTAATATCTGATTTCTGTATCAAGGATCATGCAGGTGAGGTAGTAGAGGCTATTCTATATACCCTTGTTGTTCATCTGGGCAAGAAGTGTACCAAGGGACCATTCTAGGGTGGTCACGTAAAGGACCAGTGGCTTCCTAGAGACATGTGGCATCAAGACCGGAGGATGGAGAAGATACTGCTTGATTTCCTCAAAGGCGGCCTGGCACTCCTCAACCCATTCCTAGGTGGTTCCTTTCTTCATGATCCAGGAAAAGGGATTACACTTTCCATCTAGATTCACAATGAATCTGCGTATGTAGGCTAAGTGTCCTTGGAAACCTCGAATCTCCGAAATATTACTCGAAGAAGACATCTGGCTGATGGCCTTGATTTTTTATGGGTCTATCTCAATGCTTAGGTACCTGACAACAATGCCAAGGAACTTTCCAGAGGTGACCTCGAAAGCACACATCAACAGGTTCATCTTCAGGTGGCAGTAACGGTGGAAACCCAACACTTTCTCAAGGTCCTTGAGATGGTCCTGGTGCTGGCAAGATTTGACCACCAGATCATCCACGTAGCATTCCACCAATCTTCCTAGAATCAGCTTGAATATGCGATGAATGGCTCGCTGATAGATGGCACCTACATTCTTCAGGTAGAAGGGCATAACCTGGTAATAGAAAGTATCTTGAGGTGCCCTGAAATATGTGGATTCCTCATCCTCAGGGGCCATTTGAATCTGGTTATACCCAGATTACCCATCTATGAAAGAGAGGGCTTGGAACCCAGTCATGGCATCAATCATCAATTCTATCACTAGAAGGGTAATATCAACCTTCAGAAAGTGATGATTGAGGTCGTGAAAGTCAATACAGACCCTGATTTTTCCGTTCTTCTTCCTGACTAGCACAATGGTGGATAGCCACATGGGATACTGGACTTCCTTAATGAAGTTGGCTTTGATGATCTTATCAACTTCGGCCTTGACCATGGGACCATGATAAGGGCGCATCATTCTAGGAGGTTGAATGAATCCGTGATGACTTTCTGGAAGACTGAGATAGTGAACGGATACCTGAGGATCCAATCATGGCATCTCATTGTTACTCCAGGAAAACACATCATGATGCTGTTTGAGGAAGTCCATGTACCCATGCCGCTCCTTCAGGGGCATGGCGGCACTGACCAATGTGGGTCTCGGGTCCGTATTGCTACCGAGGCTCACCTGCACCAACTCGTCGACTGTGGTAGAGATGCCTTCTTCGAAGCCAGGGGGAGTCCACTTGTGGAGGGATCTTATGCGGGGGGAGTTTTCTCCGAGTCACTAGACTCTGATGGTAGGATGGTGTTTTCTTCAGTGGAAGTGGTCAGCATATCAGGAGATTCATGCGCCACTAAGACCATAGCTATGAATGTAGTTGATCCAATCCCACGTGGTCTTCGGCCCATGGGACCTCACATGATAACATCAAAGTATTAGTGGCACGTCGGCTTGAGCCGGTTAATTTTAGCCTGGAGAAACATACATGTATGATGTACCACCATTTCCATGAGCCTGACATCCCGATACGATACAGGAGTAGGAGGTTCTGGGATCACCCGAGCTTGGTTGGTGTAGGAGTATGAGGTGATTATCCGCTAGTGTCGAGAGTTGGGCGGATGGTTCCGTCTTGTCTCAGAAATAATGAAACATTGCCCCATGTTGGGGTTGGTGGCTTCTAAATTATGGATTTGGAAGACATAAGCGTCATTCAAACCTTCCCATGGGTCTGTCGTAGCGGCGACGGGCTCAACTTCACTTCCTGGCCTTGTTTATCCTTGCTCTTATAATAGTCAGCATCCGAGTAATGGGCTTCACAAAAGGGGAATAGAGACAAGTAGCCTTTGAGGATTCCCACTCGACCATTAAGGGAGTATTTGAGGCATTGGTGATATGATGAATGGAATGCCGCATGCAGGTGGATCCATGGTCTGCCCATCAATGTATTGTACGTGGTGTCCTGGGAGACAACCATGAATTCGGTACTAAAAACTAGGCCACCGAACTGAGTCTCTATGATAATCTTATGGACCGGGGTTTTCTCAGTCCTATTGTATCACTAGATTCTGAGGTATGAGGGAGTTAGATCATCCTCAGAGAAACCCAGCTTTCGCATTGTCTGAGTCGGGATTAGGATAATCCCAGAACCCATGTCCACAAGACAGAGGCAGAATTCCATGCCATTGAACTAGACGGTGATATAAAGCAGGAAAATATGCCCCTGTATGGGGGGGGCTCATCCTCCCTAGACAACGAAATGATGTCCTGACATTTGGCATCCTCAAACACATCAGTGTGAAAAGCCTCTATGGCTGCTATCTCTGTCTCAAACTGGAGGGGGCTTCTTAAAGACTCGTTGAGTGCCTCACGCAAATCAGGTGATAAAAGAAGGGCTTCAAGAATTGATAGCCTTCCTAGGATACTATAAATGTTATTAAGAACATTTTACTTCTGTTCCAGGCATGAACCTCTGCTTGCAGGAAGTCGCTCTATGACCAGAGGCATGGAGGGCCATGCCAGTTAGACCGGCGGCTGACTGGTACTAGGCATATCTCACTGCTCACTAGTGTAAGGCCGAAGAGTGGCTGACAGATGAGGTCCGGAAGGCTGGGGTTGGCTGGTGACAGGGCGAAGCTGGTCGAGGCATGACTGATGTGGATCCTCCTGATCCAGTAACACAAATGGTGGTAGAGGTGGACCTATTAACACAGGATGAAGGGGCTGCGTGTGCTGAGATCTGCACCAGGCCGGTTGTCTAGTCTCAGTGGTGTGCATGGCCTTGATGGAGGTTCCAACTTTTGTTCCTTGGTGATTCATTCAACCATGGCTCCGACGAAGTTGGAGATGGTCGGGGACATTGGGAAGGTCTAACTGGCATTCCCCATCGTTGGTAGTCAAATATGGATTTACCAACTCTGCGATGTTAACCGAAGCGTACCCCAGACTATCACTTGAAGATTCATCCACAACTTTGTGAATTTTTGGGGGGGAACCCCATTTCTGGGGGAATAAAGTCACCAAGATTGCGGGATGACGACGGTATTGGCATGGCACGTTGTTTCTTCATGCGTCGTCGCTGCTTGCTCTTCTGGGAAGAGGATGGCTGAGATGACGATGTCGAAGTAGTAACCAAATATTCTGGGGGATCTGGATGATTCAAGCGTGCACAGATGATTCCATGGGAATAGGCGACCCCTTTTCGGGCCATGCAGTTGTTATACTTCTGGGACCCATGATCTAAAACCTACTTCCATTCACCTTCGTCACCGCTACTGTCATCTGATCTCACAAAGACACCTGCAACTTGTGCTGAGGATGGGACCAACCTGACTATATTGATTTCAATCTTGTCTTGGAACCAGTCCTTGAACAGGTAGCATCGCTTGATGGTGTGTCCCAGGATCTGGTGATAAAGACAATAGTTGGGGTGATCAGTGGGATGCGCCTCTTATGTCTTTCGGAACTCAGGCAGCCTCACAATTCTCTACTCCAAGGCACTGCGGATGTAACCGGGGACCTGAGCCTCATCAAACGTGTAGGTCCAATTCCTTCTGTCTAGAAGGGGGGCTCTATGAGGTTGACCCTGACGGTGGGAAGGAGGATCATACCGAGGAGGCAGAACATGATTATCTCACCTAGGTGTTGGTGGCGCATTACGCTGAGGCGCTTGCTGACTTTCAGGCGGTCTCTATTGGGTTAGAAGTTGTACCTGTGGGGGCAGACCCCTATGGGGCTGTGGAGTTGGCACCACTGGTAGAAATTCTAGCTGCATGGGGGCCTCTATCTGGGCCACAACAGTAGGCTCGACTCTAGCAGCTCTCCTTGCTGGGACTATTGGAGGCAATGGGCGTGCCTGATTGGCCTATTTCAGGGCTTCTTCGAGGCATCAGGCCTTGTCTGATAAGTCCCAAAACTCTCTGGGGTAATTCTGGGTGATCAGAGAAGGAACCAGCTCTGACTTGATGTTCCCTATGCACATTGTCAGTAATTTCTCATGAGTTAGTGGCAGGTCAAGCGAGTATGTGATCCCTTTCCACCAGGAGATGAAGTCCGCGACTCGCTCATCAGACCTTTGCATGCACCAGAAGAGGTGTGTGATGTTCGTCTTCTAGGTTGTGGATTTGAACTGGTAGAGGAATTCCCTATGAAGGTCCTCCCAGCTAGTCACAGATCTGATAGGGAGCTGGCTGTACTAAGCGTACATCGGCCCCTCTAGTGTCTAAATAAAGCAATAGAGCTTGGCGTCCTCCTGCTGCACTAGAGTACCTAACATAGGCCCACACCTTGAGTTGAAGTGGTCCAGGTGTTGTGGCGGGTCTCCTATCTCGTTAAAGGCGGCAAAATTGGTGTTCCCAAATCCCAGAGGTGCTGGCATATCATCCACCCATGCTAGGTACAGCTTGTCGTCTGGATGGATCGCCACCTGCCGAGTTTCCAAAGCCTCTAAGCGGGTGATGAGTTCTACCATCGAATCGTCTGGACACAGGTTCCTGTCCTGATGGGGATCCCTACCCACAATTTCATTTCCAGGATCTTCAATTTGGTAGACAAGCTTAGCAGCTCATGGAGCGGCTGGTGGAGCGACCCTTGGGGTGGCGGGAGGAACCCGAGCGGGGTCTCTTGGGTAGTCACGCTACTCAGGAGGGTTTAACGAAACATATCGTTCCCTCTTGACATGAGCTCCAGCCTCTTCTCTATCAGTGAACATGGCATAATCGAGGTTTCCTGGGAGAATCTCGTTGAGGGGTAGTTGTTCCTGCCCCTATTTCCCCGACCTAGGATCACCGTAGTTGGGTCGCCGCTCTGCAATGCATTCAGCCAGAAGCTCATCAACCAACATCTTCTTCTTAGTAAGGTGTTGGCATAGTGTGGCCTTATCGGGATCTTCCTCTTCCATCTGCACTAAGGAAGACGGGTCGGAGAGCTTGATAGCCCCAACGTGCTCTTTACCCTTGCCGATATTCCGGCTCAGTACTAATGCCTCAGTAGGTTTGGGGAGACCTAGTAGGTTCCTCTAATGATTAGTAATCCTCCCTGATGGGTCCATTGGCGGCTTGTCCTCAAGGGTAATGTCCCTCTCAAGAAGTGCCAGACCGTTCCCCTCTCCTGACAGATCGGCCATGTTGACCACCGCTGCCCTCGGGGGCATGTCCTCAGAGCCGCCCAGTGAGTCAGGCTGCTGGCGAATCCCACTGAAGATAAGGGAAATCTAATTCCCCAATACACGGACATGCGCCTGGGGGGTGGCCTCCTCGAAAACATTGCGGAGTACCAGAAAACTCTGAAATTGTTGTTGTTGAAGGACCATATGGTGTCCAAGTGACTTGGGGTGTCGGACTGTGGGGAGCCTGGCCAGGTCAACCCGATGACATTGCTCACTGATATCCTTGAGGTGTGCTTGGCTCCTAGTATAAGGCACTAGCTGGTGGAAAAGACATGAGTGAGTCACTCTGAGGGTCTAGTGGAAACATTCAGACTCTCCCGGGGTGATCGAATCTGGTGTATCAAATCCGACCCTGCGACTGGCCAAAACATCTTAGGGAAGTGGCCTACCACAAGGATGGTCCATAAGCTCCATGACTCAGGTTCAAGATCTGGCCCTTGATTGCCCCGCTCATCAACTGGGAGTGGCTGGGGAACAGTCAGCGGTGCTGAAGCAGGCCGCTGGGCCGGTGGGCTGGCCGGTGGAGAATACAGCGAGCGGGCCAATTGGCCGCCAAACCCTAGTTCGTCCTCCAAGGGTTGAAGTGACCTGGATGCTACGTCACGATAGGATGGACCGGCGAACGGGCCTCCTTTAACAGTGTCGGTGCTTGCCGGGGGTGTGCTATGTCGTGGATCTCCGGCCATTGACCCCCAAAAAATCTCTATGTCGTCTCTGGTCGAGGTGGAAGGTTCTTCTGGAGATGCCGATGGTGATTTAATGTTCGATCCATGGGGGTACACCGAGTCCTCTTCCTCCTGGATATACCATCTGAGGGAGGTGGGGATCATATGTATCTCGCATTCAGGGAGTACGAAGCTGACGTGCCGCATCCCTATCCCATCCCTTGACTCATATTACTAAGGAGAGGGCTCTATCAATGAGTCGTAATCCACCTCAGAGTCTGAGAAACGGACCGGTCTGATTTTTGTCCGGTCTTCCCTGGCATTTCTCTTACAGAAATGACGTCTCACCTTCCTTCCCATGGGTGGCTCATCGAGGTAGGGCTGATTTCCGTCATGGAGTCCTCTGGCCACATTGGTTCTGGGGTGGAGAGTATTGAAGGCCGGAGTGGGGGAGCACTGGGGAAAATGTCGAAAGGTACATTAGGAGTACCTCCATGTGGGTGAGTGACTAGATATACAACTACACCATACTCGTGGTCTGCGGTAGGTGAAGTGACCCTGTACCCAGTGTAGTGAGCGCTGGATAGAGCCCCACCCAGAGTGTTGCTGTCACGGGGAATCCCCTTACCTGCAGCGAGGGTGGCACCAGGCAGGCCTCTGGGCTGAGGATGGAAGCTGGGAGAGCCCACACCTTCCAGAATGGTGGCACGTAGTAGTCCTTCACGCTGGATGGAACTACCACAAATTGGTTCACAGTGGCCATTGACTTTTCCGGCGACCAGTAGAGTCGACCAAACCTGCTCGTGGGGTGGTTGGGGCCTCGATCCGGATCGGGCATATAACTGTACCTAATCAACGTGTGTAGGGGTTTGATGAAAGGAGACAGTGGTGTCTTGGTCCACAGTGGTTGCTGACATTGATGCCCCGGGGCGAGAATCCTCTTCTGCTCATGCTCGATGCTGGCGTCGGGTCAGATGGGTTGGAGCTGGTGGTGCGGGCACATGGATTGCCTGCTCCTTAGCTCGAGGAGTCAGGCAGTGGCATCGACGCGGCCTGGCGCGGTCCCTTTTTGTGAACCCTTGAAGCGGGTCTCTGATTGGGCCAACCCATACATCCCCTACCTCATCGGTATAGGGGAGGGAGGTGTCAAGGAGTTTTGGGGATAAGCTCCGAAAATGGTTGAATGTCGGGGTGGGGAAAAGCGGCTCCCTTCGCGGCCCTCAGGGGTGGCGTTGGCGGTGAGGCACATCTACCTTGAGGTCCAAATGGGCCATGTACCTAGTGGGGATGACCCCCTCATATTCATACCTATTCATTCGTTGGATAATTTCTAATGGGGAGGGGGGTGAGCGCCCAACCGTCGTGGCAGTCGGAGCAGCTATGGAAGAGGAAGAACCGCGTGAGGTGGCCGCGTCGGTACTGTCCCTGGCCCTATGCCGGTGGGCATGTGGCGATCGAGCTCCGAATGCAGCGATTTGATTCCTGAAATAAGGGAGATGAACCCATTAACACTAATAGGAAAAGAAATCGACAAACAGTAGCCCAGCACCATTCCTTCTTTCGGGGTTGGTAAGATGGATCCACACTGACAATGTTGTAGAACGGAGTGCTCAACATCCTAAATTCCCCAACCCCTGGTGGGTTTCACGTCCTAGTTATGGGTTCCTGGACCTGGTGATGTTATAATCTTCGGATGCCCCAAACACTACCAGTCTCCATATCGAGGAGAATAGACTCACGTTGGGTTCACCATTTTCTGTTTCCGACGCTTTCCATCGGGGTGTGCCCGCACACATCCATCACATAGAGGATGTGCGGCTTGTTTCCCCACATTAAAACTTTCTAAAGGCGGGCGGAATTCAATCCTTATTCAGGGACTTCTGCTCCTTGATCGAAACCGGGATTATGTGAAGTCGGTTCTTCCTTCTATGGATTCCTCCTGAAAGCTCGTCACGTATTCTGGGTATCCCTCATAGATTAAGTCATGGTTCACAAATCTCTTCCTGGCGCTATATCTTCATGGACACCAATTAATTACGTCTCTCCTATCAGAACCTTCCAAGGGGTCTGGTCAAGGCAGCAACATTCGGTTAGGAGGGTAGTCAGGTTGGGGCATCACTAGCATGTCTTGATGCTGGGGTATTGGCATGTCTTTCTTCTGTCCCTTATTACAGGGCTTCTTGAGGGCGCAAAATCCTGAGGCATCCCACATCGAATGCGGGGAATTGTATTCCATAGGCATGTATCTATGGTATTCCTTAGCTTCCCATGTTTAATACAGGGTATGCCACGAGTTTAACGTCCAGCGGAGATAGATCAGACTAATCAGAACACTGAGAGTGGATCAGATAAAAGAACCCCCTAGAGGGAATTCCAATATTGGGGCCGACACATGGGTGGATTCCCAAATGATGTGGAGTGGAATGAGGTGACTTGATCCCACTGGGATGTGGTGGCCCAGGTATGAATCGGGATGGGTGATGAAGTGAAGGGGCTTGAACTTTGTGGAGCCTTCCTACATATCCCTGTGGCAGGGAATGAAAGTCTGCATAGTTAAATGATACGATGGGACACCTGAAAGGGGCGACCCGTGAGAATGAACACATGGATGGGACCCAGAGGGAGTAAAACCTCCAGGATAGGGCATGAGCATCCTAGGCACATGGGCTCAAGGTAGAGGACAGGATGAGACATGGGTGTTGGGCTTGAACCTCGTGGAGGATTCCTACATATCCCTATGGTGGGGAATTAACGTCCATGTAGTTCAGTTGTATAGTTTAATGTCATGCGGGATGGGGCATTTAGGGATTACGTTCTGAGACAAACCAAGGATATGGGGTCAGAAAACCGAGGTGAAGAGGGACCTGGGGTCCAGATGAATGGGTCTTATGCTCTGAGACGGCTGATGGTGGTGGGGTTGAACCTCATGGAGGCTTCCTATGTACCATGCCTTAGCACGGATCAATGTCCCCATAGTTTGGGATGGATGGGTCATACACTCTGAGGTGGCCCATGGTGGTGGGTCTTGAACCTCCTGGAGGCTTTCTACGTACCATGCCTTAGCACAGATCAAATTCCTTGTAGTTCAGGATGGATGGGGCTTACACTCTGAGGCGTCCCATGGTGGTGGGGCTTGAACCTCGTGGAGGTTTCCTATGTACCATACCTTAGCACAGACCAGAGTCCCCATAGTTCGGGATGGATTGGGCTTACACTCTGAGGCGACTTACAATGATTGGTGAACCAACGTGACAAGGTCGGAATAACCAGGTGGTGGGCTTGAACCTCAGGGAGGCTTCCTATGTATCCCCGTGATAGGGAATCAAAGTCCACGTAGTTTGGGTGTATAGTTTAATGTCATGTGGGGTAGGGACTGGTGTCATAGTCGATGCTTACTCTAAGCCCACGCGAGTCATGCTCAGTGTGAGAAACAAGAGGCGGCAGAGACCTGACGATCACGACATGAAGGGTGCATCCAGGGGAAGCGAATATGGGCTTATGCATTGGGCGGACCGTGGTGCTGAGACTTACTCCAGGATAGAGGCACGATGGTGACAAAGCGTAGAGGGAGAGAGATTTGGGACCAAATAAAGGAGGGGTCCCACTTCCCATCATGCTCCCTACTAACCCTGGTGCTGGGGAAGTATAGAGGTGCATGGGTGCTATCTTCTGTAAGAGAGGCTAGGGGATTATAGCAAGTAGGTTTCCCTTCCCCGCGGACAAATTCCACTCCGAGAAGTAGGATATCATCCAATGTGGGGGGTGATCCCATCCCTGTGGAGATGAGCGGGCGTGGAAAATATCCGAGGTGGGGGGACCCTGTGTGCAAGGCATGGGGTCAGATCACAGTTTAACGTCATGTGTTGTGGAAGAGGTGCTTGGAAGTTTAACGTCATGCAGCACAGACAAGGTGGGTTTACTCCGCACCCCTAGAACATACATGACTGGTACCCTCTGCTCCTTGTGGGAGGGAAGGTACCGGCAATGCTGTAAAAACGGGGGGTCGCAGAGCGAACCATCGAGGGGTCCACGTTAGCATGGCTATGCGAAGAAGCAATATTCATTAGTGTCCTTATGCGAAGAAGAATGAGGTAAAGAAACACAATGGGAAAACCCACCCAAGTGAACTTGAGGTTACTTCGACAGAGCCTAGAAAGTCATACGGGAAAACAGAACATGGTGTGTATACCCGGTGTGTGTTCCCAGGGCATCTATAAGGAGGAAATTGGGTGCCTACGTAGGGAGGCACCTGAGTAGCATCAAGGTGAGGGGTCCCAAGGGTTGTGTGCAAAGAAATGCTTGGAAAGAAAAACACTGGGATGGCACGTAATCGGGGCATAGGGCTTGTGTGCGGCTAGTGGGTTCACGTCCAAGGGATATGAATTGAGTTGGAGTGGCAAAGGCCGCACCCAAAGGTAAGGCCACACCATACGAAATAGATTGCGTGCAATTGGACCATTTTGCACACTACGAGAGGAATTTCGTGCATGGGAAGAACCCTGAAGGGTTTGGAATTCTCATTAAGACAGGTGGATCGCATGCAATGGCAGATCCTGGGGTGAGGTGGCTTGAAAAGGACCAGTACTTGAAGGCCATCTTACGCGCGTGGAAGTCCAATTTCGCACATGAGAGATGGTTTTAATTCCTCAACCCTGAAACGGAAGGTCTTTCCTTCTACTTATAGGCATCTGGTGGTGTAGAATTTAGGGGGGTGCAAAAAACATGAATTCCAGGAATAGCGGCGTGGAATGTTAACTGTGCGGGGCGTGGGTGAGAAAGTATTTCGTGCCTACGCCAGTGACCCTTCGTGAATCTCGAACCCTTTCCGCGCAGCCCAACTTTTCCACACGCAAACCCCTTTTTTCTGCGCAACAATTTCGAGACCTCCGTACCGATCCTTTGGGTCTGAATATGACTTCGCTTTTTCATTTCGAAACTTATTTTATTAATTACAGACTTTTCGGCTTCTACAATACTCTTGAGGCACCCCCAAGGATTCCCTCGTTTCTTTTCACTCATCTACCAGCAAGCTTCAACAACTTCTTATTATCCCTCTTCCTCCTCAATCTAAGGTAGGAGACTAATCATTTTCATTATTGTTGTGTTATAAGTTGTATAAATATATATACAACTTTACTTTTAATATAAATATACATCATCTTATGGTTTGGGGTTAATTGTTTCTTTTCTCAAATAAGAGTTGCATGATCTTGAGTTACATGGTATTAATAGACCCTAAGCATGGACACCCCATAAAATTTTCTTTTATTCCTTAAATACATAATCAGTGATATATATATATATATATATATATAATTTTATATGAAAATATATAAGTATAATATACACATCCCTCATATTTTCATAAGTTCATATGACCAGGTTAAAGATTTCTAAATTTGAGTTTCAAGTTAATAAAGGACTAAAATACAAGGAGTCAATTTGTGTAGGAAAATTTTATATCAAATAAAGTATGTTATTATATATGAATACACATTATATAAATGATGGTTTTTTTAATAGAATTCAATAATTTTACCCTAATAATTTAATCCATGCTTTTGATAAATTTACAAGTCCCAAATTAACTTAGAATGATAACCTTGCGTATATGTGTTATGTACAATCAGGTATGTGGGTACGTTTGTATATATGACATCATGGATCCCCAATTTAATTTATAAATTTCCATGTTTTGTGAGGAAGATACAAAACTTGTCTTTTCAAACACATTTTTTTGGATTTGACTAAACACTACTTCATAAGGACACCCTGTTGAATAAATGTTTTACACAACATGAAACCCTAAGTGTAGTTATTTTAAATGTTTTTCTTTTGATATTCATAGTTCATTAGTATAAACATTGGAGGCTTGCAACTTCATACTCACATTTATGAGTTGCACTACCATGTTTATATTAAATAATAAAGGATGTGGTTGAGTCTCGTACTTTCATGTATTAATATCTAGTGTGTTTAACAGAACCATATTTCTAATAAATGTATGAGGAAATGTTAAATCAACACCCCACACAGAATGTTGGGGTTACCTTTTTATTTAGTATGCACCCAGAAGAAAATTTCTTTAATTAATTTGTCGAGATTGTTTCTAGAAAAAACATTTTATGTGGTAACCTCATTCATTCATTACTGGTGTCTTTGAAATCAATATCACAAGTGCAAAGATAGTATACTAGTTAACACATGTCGTGGAAAACATTTTTTCTGAATAGTAATTGGTATATTATGATTTAGTCCATTTACAATTCCATTTATCTGAGCATGAATAATGAGCATTATTTTAATGCATTAAAATTTTATTAATATGGAATATTTTTAAAGTTATTATTTTATGTGATAATGAAAAAATTTGTTATAAATAATAATTTATGAAATAAGCATTTAATTATTCAAAGTGGTATGGGACACTTTGAATAATGTGAATTAAGAAACCAAGTAATATGTGTACTCTGAATGATAAGTGATTTATGAAATCAAAGTGGTATGTGCAATTTGATTTAGATATATGGGGAATGCATTGGACCTAGTATGTTTCAGGGTGGGGACCAGTAAAAGTAAGCCCCCCGGGTTGGGGTCTGGTTATAGGAGACCCTCAGGGTTGGAGTCTGGTTATTAGAGGCTTTCCGGGGTGGAGTCCGGATATAGTGGCTCTCCGGGTTGGGGTTTGATCATAGTTACCCCCTAGGTCTTGGTATGAGGCCTTGACACAATCCGACATATGCACTTTCCTCATTATGACTATGTAAATTAATTAACCAGAGGATTATTCAACTAGTAGAATATTCATGGTTAAAGAGATTATGATTATGAGAGTTACAAGAAGTTTAAGTATGGAATATTATTTATGCAATATTTAGAGATTTTTATGGCCAGAGTATGTACCATAATAGTAATGGATGAAATTGAAGTTATTATTTTAAGCATATCTCTGATAATGCATTAAACTTAGTTATTAATTTTGTACATTCATTTTAACATGAAATGTCTTTTACTTTTTATTCTGAATGATAATTCCCATAATTGAATCATGATAGTTTTAGTATGATTTAAATTGTGCACTTATATCCATTAGACAATTGTCATAGTATGTTTAATATGTTAGAGCATTTTAAACAAAATTTTTTATGGTAATTTTAAATAATGTTTTCAAAAGTTATTTTTGGTATAGTATTGTATTTTAAAAAATCCCTTCCTGGGCATTCATATTCTCACCCTACATTTTGAAATAAAATTTTCAGGTATCAGCTTTTTGTAGAAGAAACATTTTAGAAGAAGCTAGTTTTTTAGAGCCTGAACCGAATTCGATCCTCTGTATGGAACTAGATCCGGGTACTCGAGAGCTGGGGCGTGACAGTTGGTATCATAGGATTCAGTTTGGATAACTATGGAAAAGTAGAACAGAACAATTAAAATTTACTTAATCAATACTAAGAACGATGTTTTCTTAATTTTAGATGGAAACTCAGTGTACTAACCTTCTGTCTATTCCCAATGAGGCCCTATAAACCATAATTTCAATATCCATCCATGAAAAGTATATAAACTATTCCCATATCCATATGTCTTGCAAACATCTTTATGAAATATCAAAATCTCCCTGAGTACATCAAATCCACCGAAGAGAAGGTCTGGATAATATCTTTATGATGCAAGCCCAGTTTCCATCCTAGATACGACTGGGATAATTCTACGAGGGACATTTTAGATTATTCACCGTAGTAGAAGGATTCATGTCCCTCACTGCCTTCCAAGAAGCTACAACAGCGGGATACCTCTACGCGACAAATATGTGTCAATTCCTATCTTATGGAAGTCTTGGTCAGGTAATGGACTTCGACATCCTTGAGTATGAAGAAACTTGTTCAGTGTACGGTCATCAATTGCATAATGATGTCTCTCAGCTATACACCCCACATGTCATACTCTAGAGACAACACAAGTGCACCCACAATATTGAACTAGATTTCATGGGTTGCATATGGTTCAGGGAGATCGAATGTTTCGAATTAGATTTGGGGATTCATGTGTTAGGGAATTGGGGAAACCATTAGCCCTGTTTTACTTTATGTACCAGTGGTTATATAAGAATATAACTTGTTGTCTCTTCATTTTGTTATCCTTTCATCGGTTATTCTTTTGAATGAGTATCACTAAGTGATCCTTCCTAATTAATTTTTTGATGGAAGGGAAGACCAACATCTTATCACTCCATAATGAGATATTAGATATCATCTTGGTCAAAACCCGTGAAGAGTAGTACCTACCTTTCGAATATTTGTGAAAAACCTACAAGAAACTCTACAATGTTTCAAACATCCCAAACATTATGTGTTCATGGTATGAGATTTCCTACATATACCACAGAATATCCACGGTGCAATTGGATGAATATAGGCGAAGAGGGAAGTACCACAAAGGACAGTTTCTATGCTTTACTCTAGGCCAAAATTTCATAGCTACAGGGATATTTCAAGAGGCTGCATTGGGGGGAGAACTTTTTGCAGCATACAAGTACCAACTTCTCAGTTTCAGTTTATATGAAAACACCTATGACTTAGACATCCTCAATAGAGAGTCAGTCTAGCGAATTCTTTGAGAGTTGGTCCATTTGGACATTTCTCCACTTTCCACTACTCGAGAATCTCTATGGAGGCATGAATGCACTATGAAAATGTTCAACCCTTTCTGCTCAAAATGTATCTAGGCCAAAGAAGCTAAAGAGTTGAACATAAACTTGGGAATTCACCTATCCATGTCGGAGGAAACTCTACGATGGAGGTTGTGGTAACATTGGTAAAGGATCCTTTCCCTTATGCATAAGTATAATGAATTGCGAGGATGCAGTTCCTCGTAAGGGGGGAATGATGTAACACCCAAAGACTCAAACCTCATGTATTGATATGTTTATGCTAATATTCTATTTCAATTTCGTAACAATTGAACAAAACATGTTTCTCATGAGGATTTAACAATATAGTTTTAATTTATATTAGAATTCAACCGAGTAAAACACAAAAATGGACACAAGACCTTTCAATTAAATAAAAACATTGTCGTGTTTATAATACACCTAAATTAAAAGAGTAATCATGCTAACCAAATATATATAATAAAAACCCTATTAGAATTACTGGGAGACCACTTAGAACAACGAGAACCCAAATAAGGTTATATGGGTCCTTAGAATCTAACATAATGAACATAATAATGGTTGAAGCCACCGCATCTACGATAAGTACCAATGGTATGATGAGAACCACTCTCCTCCTTTGAGTTTTATGGCACCCTAAGGCCTGGTTTTATACAGTACTAATTTGAACATTTCCCTGGGTGATCACCAAATTCCAATGGATATAAATATAGTCATTGGCCTGGTTGGATAGTTAATTGAAAACTTACAAGTATATTTTAGTTATCAAAATAATTAGGTTATAAATTGGAAAATTATAAAAAAACAACCCCTAAACCAAAAACATTAAAAGGACATAGTGAAATGTTTTGAATTATACATTGGTTTTTTTTTTGAAATGTAGTAAGGGATTCAAAACATGTTGTAATTAATTCAAATGTATTGTCAAAGATTTTCATTCAATGTCTTAAACTATGTTTAATTCCTTTTAATTAAATTATACATTCAATTAAACTAAGTTTTGACCACTATAACACTAGTATAAGAATTATCATTCAATTTATAAATTTTTATGTTAAAGGTTTAGTGTTTATAAAAAACCATAGAAAATAAATTTATGTCTAATATATACACACTAACCTTCATATGTTCAATAAAATCCATGTTTAAAAAGGATAATTTCTATATAGTATAATTTTTCGTTAAGATTTATTTTTTAGTTTAGTTTTTATAAAAATTTTGGCCGGCTAGGGCCAGCCCTTTTATGGCTGGGCCAAGGGAGGCAGCTGATGCTAGGTGGCTGATCCTAGCCATCAACCCAATCCTGGGCTAGAATGAGCTCAGGCATAGGTCCCCTGATTAGCACAAGAGCATGGGAGCAGGAGTGCATGAGTGTGCAGTGCGGGCGCAAGGCCGCGGTGGGGATGGGTAGGTCGAGGCCAGCGGGGGGAAGCGGGAACCCGTGTGTAATGTCCCATGAGTGTGTGATGTGTGATTTTTGAACCATGAACCAGAGGTTGTTGCTTATAAAGGAGTCACAAACATTCCACCATTTTGATGTGGGATACGTTTTTTTCTGGAGAAATGGGATCTGGGCCATTGGATAATGTTGCACGTGATCTGGGCCACTGATCTCGATCCTGCGTTTGACCTTCAGCAACTACGGAGCATCCACCGGGTTTTTTTGGTCCGTTTGATCCAGAACGATCTAATCGTGGTCGTTCGAAGTTTATTTTTAAATGCTGCATCGATCTCATGTCGTCCTATTAGACTTGGATATAATCTGAGCTGTACATTACCTTTATAACCCACAGATGCATCCCATCCCTTGAATCCAATCCAGATTTGATCCTGGCCATTGAAATTCCTACCGGATATCTTCTCGTAGCATTTTCATCTTCCACCCATGGCGTGTCATACACTAGTACCCTACCTCCCTTTTTGAACCATTTTTCTTCACCCTTTTCAGCCACCGGACCCTCCTCTCTCACTGTATCCACAATGACCTATTCCCCTAGTCTTTTTATAAACTATTTTTTCCCTCAGATCCCTTGAAACTTGTATAAATATATATATATATATATATATTATAGGTTTAGTTTATAAAATACATCTGAGGCACCCCCAAGGATTCCCTCGGTTCTTTGCACTCAACTGCTAGCAAGCTTCACCAAATTCATCTGAGCCCTCTTCCTCCTCAAGCTAAGGTAGGGGAATAATATTTGTCTTTATTGTTGTGTTTTAAGTTGTTTGAATATATACACATATATACTTGTAATATAAATATAAATATAAATCATCTTATGGTTGGGGGTTAATTATTTCTTTTCTCGAATAAGAGTTGCAAGATCTTGAGTTAGAGGGTTTTAATAGACCCTAAGCATGGACACCCCATGCAAGTTTGTTTTATTCCTTAAATACATAATCGGTGATATATATATATATATATATGAAAATATATAAGTATAATATACACAACCCTAAGTATTTAATAAGTTCATATGACCAGGTTAAAGATTTCTGAAATTTGAGTTTCATGTTAATAAAGGACTATAATGCATGGAGTCACTTTGTGTAGGAAAATTTTATATCTAATAAAGTATGTTCTTATATATGAATACCCATATTATAAATGCAGGTTTTTTTAAAACAATTCAATAATTGTACCCTAATAATTAAATCCATGCTTCTGATAAATTTACATGTTTCAAATTAACTTATAATGAGAACCTTGTGCATACTTGTTATGTAAAATCGGGTATGTGGGTACCTATGTATATATTCCATCTTTGATCCCCAATTTAATTTATAAATTTCCAAGGTCTGCGAGGAATATTCAAAACTTCTGTTTTCAAACATTCTGTTTTGGCTTCGACTAAACACTACTTCTTAATAACACCCCATTGAATGAATGTTTTAAACAACATGAAACCATAATTGTAGTTATTTTAAATGCTTTTGTTTTTATATTCTTAGTTCATGAGTATAAATATTGGAGGCTTGTAACTTCATATTCACACATATGAGTTACTCTCCTCTATTTATATTCAATAATAATGGATAAAGTTGAGTCTCATACTTTCAAGTTACAATATCAAATGTGTTTAACAAAAGCATATTTATAATAAATGTGCGAGGAAATGTGAAATTAACACCCCACACGGAATGTTGGGTTTACCTTTTTATTTAGTATGAACCCAAAAGGAAATTGCGTTAAGTAATTGGTCAAGATTATTTTAGTAACTATCATTTTATGTGGTTAACTCATTCATTCATTATTGGTGTGTTTTAAATCAATATCACATGCACAATGATTTTATACTATTTTATGCAAGTCATGGAGAAACATGTTGTCTGAATAGTAACTGGCATATTAAGATTTAGTCCATTTCCAATTCCATTTATCTAAGCACGAATAATGATCAAGTATTTTAATTTATTAAAAGTTTATTACTATAGAAGATTTGTAATGTTCTTATTTTATGTGATAATCAAAATTTTATATTAATAATAATTAATGAAATATACATTCAATTATTCAAAGTGGGATGGGACACATTGAAAAATGTGATTTAAGAAACCATGTAATATGTATACTTGGAATGATAATTGATTTACTAAATCAAAGTGGTATGTGAACATTGATTTAGAGATATGAGGAATGAATTAGACCCAGTATGTTCTGGGGTGGGGACCGGTAAAATTAAGCCCTCCGGGTTGGGGTCCGGTTACAGCAGACCCTCTAGGTTGGTGTCTAGATATTTGAGGCTCTTCGGGGTGGAGTCCGGTTACAGAGGCTCTTCGGGTTGGGGTCCAGTTACAGTTTTCTCCTAGGTCTTGGCATGAGTCCTTGACATAGTATGGCATGTGCACCTTCCTCATTATGACTATGTAAATTAATTAACTAGAGGAATATTCAACTAGTATAATATTCCTGGTTAAAGAGCATATGATTATGAGAATTAAATGAAGTTTATGTATGGAATATTATTTTTGTAATACTTAGGGATTTTTATGGCCAGAGTATGTTCCAAAATAGTAATGGATGAAATTGAAGTTATTATTTTAAGTACACCTCTGATCATGCATTACACTTACTTAATAATTTTGTACTTGGATTTTAACATGAAATGTCTTTTAATTTTTCTTCTAAATGAGAATTCCCATAATTGAATCATGATAATATTATTATGTTTTAAATTGTGCACTTATACCCCGTAGAAAATATCCATAGTATGTTTAATGTGTAGTAGCATTATAAGGAAAATGTTTTATTGGAATTTTAAAGAATGTTTTCAAATGTTATTTTGGGTATTGTATTGTATTTTTTTAAACCCCTTACTGGGCATTCGTATACTCACCCTGCATTTAGAAATAAAATTTTCTGGTATTTTATTTTAGTAGTAGAAACATTTATGTAGAAGCTGGTTTCTCAGAGCCCGAACCAAATTCTATGACATATAAAATTCTCCATGAGTACTACAACTCCACCGAAGAGCGGGTCTGGATTTCATCTTTAT
This sequence comes from Viscum album, assembly GCA_963277665.1. NCBI lineage: Eukaryota > Viridiplantae > Streptophyta > Magnoliopsida > Santalales > Viscaceae > Viscum > Viscum album. Next base: position 18,296,820 of record OY728120.1, on the reverse strand, counting down.
GATGCAAGCCCAGTTCCCCCCTTTAGAGCACAACGTCCTCGGTGTGGGCCCATAACCCACAGGTCCCAGGATCGAAACCTGGCTCTAATACCAAATGTAACAACTGGGTCTTGGTGACAGCACAAACACCCCGCCTTAACATGGCTATTAGGTCTTTTCCCACTATGAACCACCACTTGCCCCGCAGACACGTGGCCCCCACCCAAAGGTCCACCCACATGCCTAGACCGGTTATCTGAATAATGACAGTACCCATAGAGGGAAAATGAGGGTACTAACCTTCTGTCTCTTCCCAATGAGGCCCTATAAACCATAATTTCAACAGCTAGCCATTCAAATTATATAAACTATGCCCATATCCATATGTCATGAAAACATATCTATGAAATATCAAATTATCCACAAGTACTTCAACTCCACTGAAGATCGGGTCTGGATTAAATATTTATGATGCAACCCTAGTTTCCCCATTTAGAGCACAACGTACACATTGTGGGACCATAACCCAAAGGTCCTGGGATTGAAACCGGGCTCTGATACCAAATGTAACAACTAGGTCTCGGTATCAACACAGACACCCTGCCTTAACATGGTCGTCAGGTCCAGGCCCACCAAGAACCACTCGTTGCCCCGAAGACATGTGGTCCCCACCCAAGGGTCCACCCACATGCCAGAACTAGCCATCTAACTATTGACAGTCCCCACAAGCCAACACATGTACTTTACAGTGTGCTTTTTCCTCACTCACACACACCCTGAGATACTTTCCAGAAGGTCACCCATCGTGATCAGTACTCCAAGCCAAACACGCTTAACTGTAGAGTTCTAATCAGAGAGGTTCTTGAAAAGGAAGGTGCACCTTGTTGACATGAGTCATATCATTTATTCATTTAACCCTTTATCATTTTGGGGTGTTACATAAATCCTTCAAATCATTTTGAAAACATAGTCATTAATGAGAATGATTTAGAAGAATAACTCTATAAAACATTAAAAAAATCATTTTTGTTAAAGAGTCCCTTACCACTTGAGAAAATAATTGAATAAAAAATTAAAGAATAAAATTTAAAAAAACCAATAATATTATATGAATAACGATATTCATGATATAATTTTCCAAAGGGTATTATATACACCATATAGAAGTGAATTGATGCTTAATAATAAATAAGTCTTAATGGAATGTAAGTTGAAATGAAATACTTTACCAAGATTGTATCCTTATATTAAGTATAAATAAATGACATAATCATGTGTGAAAAATAAAAATACACCCAATATTAGTGGATATTTAGTGTAAGATAATCATAGTTCATTCACACATGATCTAAAAAAACAAAATGGATGACATGAATATTTAACTCAATGAAATGAGATTTAGTTAAGATTCCCCTTCCAAGGTTATTATAAATGGAATAAGAATTTTTCAATGGGGGGATTATGTGTATGAAAAGTATATCCACACATAAGAAAGTGGAAATTAAAACATCAATAAATTAATAGTGATTCCAAACATAATCATTTCATAATATAATCAACGAAGTATGCATAAAACCCAATGAGTGGAAATTGAGTTTAGAAATTCCCTTACCTTGAGTATGACACATTACGTACAATTGTTATGTTCCGGAATAATAAAAATAGGTTAATTTATACTTTCTTGAGAACTTGTTTCATGTTTATTATTCCTTTTATATCAATTATTATCGTCTTATAAAAAAACCCAATTATTTAAGTTCATATCGATCATTTTGTCGATATTCAGTACTTGAGTCAAAAATGAACTTGTTTTGATGTAAATTGACCATGCGGTCAAAATTAAATCTTCTCCAGAATAATATTAAAGATTTAAATATCATATATTTATAATAGTCTATAAAATTTGGATATAACAAATGAAATGCACCGTTCATAGAGATGGTAGGCCATATGTACGGATAAAATCTACTTTCATTTTTTTCATATTAAAGGAATGAAAACTATAAGTTATTGTAGGTTCCAGAAAACTCACCAATGGAAGAAAATACTCACATAATAACTTTCTAGAAGGAATCAAGAATTCATAAAAATCTTGTATATTTAATTGACTCAAATTTTATTGTAATATTCAGAAGAAACATGAAGGAATTAAATTTCTCTAGGAGTTTTAAGTGACCTTTGTACTATTACCGACAACTATTTGCAGACAGCATGAACCGTGAACCCCAAGTACACAGAATGACACACGAAGCATTATCATGTGGAATGATGTCTAGCAATATCAGGCGCCCATGAACTACATCACTCGGGGAATCAAGCACGCAAAGGACATCTGCATACCTTCTCATGAACTTAGTAGTTCACAGATGAAGCTAATTGGAAATGTTTTGCAAACCATGACTCACGAACCAAAGCCTTAGAAAACCCCAGTTGACCGAGTCTTACATGGATCAATATATATATCTTCATGAGCTTCTACAAAATGGGTCGCATGCCCATAGATATGATGTACCCTTTTTATCAATAATAGGATAATAGAAGGAATTGAGAAAGGACGGATGAAAAAACCAAGAAGGAGACCCTAGAGGATTGACGTACGAATTTGAAGAGGATTCTGGCTTGAGTCTCAAATCATCAGCAAAGACAAAATTACAAACCATGTTTCCACAATTGTAATCATCTACGAACCATAAATCAAAGTAACTTAATAATAATGGGAAAACTGCGAACATAATTGGTGAAATCGTAAACCACATATTCCTCACGGATGAACTCCTCGCGAATGATATTCCCAATAACCCTCCATCGATATGGTGTTATGAATAGTGTATTTCTATGTGGATTTAACCCATACAACTTCATTACACGGATAGAACTCGAAGTGGCATGGTGGTCCATGCCCAGGCTCGTGTAATGCTTTGATAAGTGGACAACCCCTCTACCTGAATACCACTAGAGTAGGCAGAACACCCCCATCCAGCGTAAGAAAACAATATGTGTAATGGGTTTCTTTGGGTGTTCTTTTATCCAACTCCAATCTCACCCCTCTGTTACCATCTAGTCCTCTATAGTCCCTCCGTGAACCAGTACCCCAGTATCAGGAGAAAGCCTCCATTAAAGCCACTAGACCCATATGATCATATCATCAGGCACATCTATGTGCCCCTATGAGTCAACATACCCATGGTAATGGAGTCATGAAGGCTCTCCGCACAATGGATCATACTGCAGAGATGTTTGTAATTCTATATTCCAATGGTAACCTGGAGTCTAACCATGGGATACAGATGTGAACCTCCCTATTCATGGGATTAAGGGTGATCAGTTTCTTTTCCATTCAATTAGGAATGGTGATCAGTCAATGGAATCATTTTTCCCCCTATTTTTATGGGAGGAGACATTCCTCCCCTTTCCCAGAACACATTATTGGGGTATTCCCACTAAGTTCGGTCCCTAATCTTATAAGGGACGAGTCGCATGACCTCCAATTGCATCCTACATTAAAAGTTTCAATGCGTTGTGCCCTATCCCGTGGTCTTCTCGGCATCTTATGCTATAGGCCCGCACTCTACCATCAGTGGGAAAGAAGGTGTGTGGTTGGTTTGATTTCTTACATCCTCTCATTTCTCACACCGAGTATGACTCATGTGGGATTTTAGACATGTGTTGATCCCAATGTCAACAAAACTGAACCAAACATGAAAAACAAGAAAATCGATTCCTGGTCAAAACAGGATATGTAGGAAGCTTTCTTAATGGTTGGAGATCGAAAGGGGTTCTCTTCAAAAAGGGCCCACCCAATCATGTCCCCTCCAATGTGTAGCTCCCATGCGTAAGCCCCAAGTTTTCCAAACTATGTGGGCTCTGATTCCACTCAGGAGGATATGTAGGAACCCCATCTTGTGGGTGTAATCCCAACATCAAGTCACCTTCTGTCCCCCTAGATGAGGATAAACTCTAGAGTGCCTTATTGCATGGATTAAGATAGTATTTCCTCCATAGCATCAAATCCATGTATGCCTATGAATATACTGCAAACTAGGGGTATCCCATTGACTCGCACATCAAGAATTAACCTAGGATTCATGAACATATTAACATGTAATAAATCTAGAATAGAGTCCCTTAATAAACAATAATCCACCCCTCCCCCCAAGGCTGCGGTGAGCCCGACTTCCCATCCTCTCAAACAATGGATTCCTTATGTTTTGTTGGCCAAATCATCATCCAACGAGCGCATTCCTTTAGATAGAGGGTCAATGAATCATGGATACTAGGGACGTTGGGTGTTTCTGGATCCATGAGTAAACCCATTGGAGACAATATAAGGATGTTATATCCGAAGACGACTGATTGCAACATTACTTGACCCTGTGAAATATCCCACTAAGACCCTTTGATTGTGGTGTTGTACCCTCTATACTGAAGGGGTAAAATACCTAGTCCCCATGGAGTCAATCCAATCCTCCATTAAAGGATGACTATGTGGATCGGGTTGAAACAAATATGGTGAAATGAAAGATTATATAGTAATGGACAAATTTTTGTCACCTTTCGGACCATTCATTGCCTTTTTTCAAATACATGCACCCACTTTGCCCTTAGAGGTGAAACAAAAATGGTGAACCTGACCTGAATCCTTAACCAAAGTGGTGGATTTACCCCACTCAGGCCCCTTCACCTCACAAAAAAAGGGGAAAAAGGAGTCCATGTGGAATCGTAAAATATACATATGTTCAAGATAATGGTACATTGAGGGGTTTTTTGTGGTATATATATGTCATATATGTATATTGAAGATTCTTACAGAGAAACCTTTGATCCAAATGGAATCTCAAAGACCAATTCAGACACCTTCCTTAGTGATCCCACAAGTAGCTAGGGCTCCGATAAAGAGTCGGACCCTCTCGCCTACCCAGTGTCTTCAATGTTGTCTATCCAAAACACTGATCAACGAGTGCCACTGAAATGGTACTCTCCCCCTAGTGGAGGTCTAAATACAATCCATTCATTTTAAGAAGTCTCTCCAGTTTCCTCCTCAACCACAGTCGGTGCCCCAACACAAGGCGGACCTCGTGGTCATATCAAACCAGTTCAGGTGCCTATCCCAAGAACGTAACAATAAGTACCTACCTTATATTTGGGAGGTAGAGGAAGTCAATGCTAAAAAAATCATATCAACTGCACAGGGGTCCTACTCACAGGCCCCTGCTAGAGAACCATCGTCACCGACACCAGGTGACCATGTCTCCTCATGCTGAAGAGGTCCTTATGCTGAGGGAACCTGCTGATGTCTAGAAGACCTAGTCCCCTTGGTCTGCACGCCAAGGGTGGAAAATATATAATCAGAAACATGCAATTACCCAGGTTCCTGAGGAGAAACTATTATGTAAAAATGTGGCGTCATTCAATGGGTAGAAAAACAACTATACCCTTTCCGCTCAAGCCCCCCATATAAATAGGCTCGAATAATACGAGCATGTGGATATTCCTGTTAGTGCTCGTCGGTCCCGCCATGCAGACAGAGTAGTAAACTATAGCCAGGTGTAGATATCTTCCAATGCCCAAGTAGTTCGTCATCCAAATAGGGTGGCATCCAGATATATGTAGGAACAAATACCTGCTGATGTGTATCAATCCCATCATCCAAATAGGGTGGAAAGAAAATATGAGAAGAGTCAAATTCCTACACATGCATACAAAGAACGTGAGATAAATACAGGGGAAAGTGAGAAAATGAAAATCCCCACTCAAGAATATGAAGCCCACTAATCAAATATGGTGTCAACTAGAGAAGTCAACCGGTGGCAGACTCATTCCTCTATCCCAACACAAGAAAATTGCCAATATCTACTAGCAACCCATTCGGGACTAGAGTAGGTACAAACTCCTACTCGTACATCAGAATGGGACTTCATACCTATTCCAGCCATAGATGTATCTCAGAACATCTGAGAAATGATGGAAGATTATACATATATTCTAGACCATATCCTCTACACATGCCAGGATATCATTGCATTAGTGGAAAAGGTGAGAAACCAGGCCCATGACTCGGTTTACTTGAACGGAATAAATTACTCCCAAAATGGGTCAGTCACCACCGGGTAGTTATGCATCCCTGATCCATTCTAGGAGGGTTGATGGAAATATCCCATTATATAAGGACAACTGAATTATGAACAAATAATCATTCCAATTGGGGGACCCAGGTCCATTATGGGGGCCACTCCAAGGCAGGCATATATCCCTGCCAAATCTCATGATTCCCAATGGTGTTTCCTAGTGGCATCATAGGACCCAACAAGATAGGGACCCATATATAAAGGTCGTTACCAATAGTAGGAAGCCCCAATTACCCACAAGAGAGTGCTGAAAATGAAATGTGTCAAAGGTAACCAGAAATTGGAGAGCACATTCATGATCCTACTCTATTGGAAGTTGGGGTTCTTGAAATCCTTGAAAAATATATCAGTAAAGTCTCAAGAACCTATTAGTCCATTACCAAAGTATTGAAGCATTGTAGTAGTTGCGAAGGCCCTCCCCGCAATGTCTCTAACAACGGCTCTGAAGGTCCTCCCGAGAGCACCCATGGGGGATTACTCCCTGGGATAAGAATGATCAATCATGAGATTCTATCTCTGGATGCGAGTCAGGGTAACCCTCCCCTTGACATGAAGATTAGACATCAACAATGTCCTCCTATTGTTGTTATCCACCCAGATGGTCCTCCTAGGCTATACGCTGCATATATGCATCTACCTGAAGTCGGATGTCGAGTCATGATGGTAGCCCTCTCTATGATGAAATTCATTGTGAAGGCCCTCCCCCACAGTGGTGGTTGATGTATAGGCCCTCCCCATAGTAAAATCAAGCAACGAGAAGGTCCTCCCCTCATTGTAGTACATCGTGAAGGCCCTTCCAAAGATGTATGGTATAGAAATTATCCCTGAAGCTAGGTATCAAGTTGTAATAGTAGTCCTCACCATCATAGAATCCATCAAGAAGGTCCTCCCCTTGATGTAGGATGCCCTAATGTTCCCCCCAATTTTATATGTTGTAATGGAATTTCTTGCGGTCAGGCATCAAATGGAAATGGTTTCCCCCACCATTGTAGCACCAATTCTTAAGTTCCTCCCTGGAATCAAAATTCATACTGGAAAGAAGGCCTTCCCCTTGTCAGGGAATGTGTGATAAATTCTTCTTATTTCTATGCACTCGGAAAGATGGAGTCAGACATATCAGACACTCTTCCTATAACAAGTGATATCCTCTCTCAACCAGAGAACGGTCTGGGGCCTTGCTCATCTCCAGAGCCACCCCCATGCCGTTCACATATCAATGGGTGTCCCACGAGCCTGTCTACATTGAATGAGATTATTAATAAGAAATCAAGTTGGTAATATCAAGTATTGGATTCCCTGGAAGAAAAACAGCAGGATATGTTGCTCGTGAGAAAATAACTTGCTAAAGATAACATACCAGTGATTTATTGTCTTAAGATCACTTATCACTTCGACATACTAAGGGATATGTCTGGGGAATGTATGCTTGATATTCACCTAAATATATGGTTGAATCTTTTCCATCTAAAATGAAATTTCTTTCCCTATGAAGGGTATGTGGACCATGTCAACATGTTATGGGAGTTTCGCTGGATAATCGACCTGGAAGCCCTCCCGTCTGCACGGCAGCAAGGATCAGAAAGGAAAATTAAAAACCTTGAATTGTTGTGCATCCATGCAATGCACAAGTTACATTTCCTCGTTGGAAAATCCCCGAATGGAGTTCATATTTGTGGATGGGGAGAACATGGAGCTGTACACTTCACCATAAATTCCTTACAGTAAACCTAATTGGAAATGATATCTTGTAACATCATTAACCAAAATTAGCAATCAAATGAAATACCTAATCAGGAAAGATGGAATAATCCACAAAAAATGGTCTGATGTATGTCTCGAAAGTGTTAGGACCAGCGAGATCAGGCCATTGAAAAGCTTTTGAGCTAGGTAACTGAGAATATCAAGCATGCGTCCCACCTAAGGGAAGACTACAAGCAAGTAATTATCATGTATTCAATAGCATATAAATCACATACATATCCAATACCATACATGGATAACAACTATATCGGAGTGAAAGAAATAAAAATGGTTTCAATAATGGAAGCTATCACCACAATATGGGAACAACCACAACCCGTAGGGATGGGAGAATTTTTCACTCAAAATGCCCCTATAAGACCAGGAAATCTAGGCCGTAGTGAAAAAGTATAACAATCTAAGAAACCCCATCCCATAGGGTTGGAAGAATTATTATCTCAAGTTCCTACATAGTGGACATATGTCTTCTCCGATATTGGAAGAACGATGAGTAGAGACGTCACCCATTCTACTCTGTCTCGTGGTTCATACCCTCCGAGATGAGGGTACATTACAATGTTAGATCAGATCTCCCTTCAGGTTAAACATCACCATGAAACCTGAAGAATACAATATAATGGAAAGAGAAAGTCTAAAAAAGGATGAAGAGAGCCTTCATACCATTCCGCACTGGGTACACCACCCCCAATGTGGTATGAATCAGTGAAAGTGGTAAATGTCAACACCACAGATATCATAGGAAATAATACAATGGTGGGGGATGTAAGAGATGATGGTTCCCTCCAAGAGGCATCCCACATCGAACCTGATGGTGTGCACACCCGAAACTAGAGAGTAGTCCAAAATTTAGGTTCCCCCTTAGTTAATATGCCAGTACATCCCTCATGAAACCCAAAAAATGAGAAGAATGGATCCCAGGATATCAATGAACCACCACCTCCTTCCCCTAAGAATGTGTCCCTCACACTCGAGGAAGGATTTGCCAAGAAGGAGGAAGTAAGGAAAGATCTCATTGGAATTAATGTCGAGCTGCATCGAGGGATCTATCTTTTCAGATGTGTTCTCCATGTGGAACATCAACAGGTGTTCCCAGAAGGGGTGCCCAAGCCACATGAACTCATCCTGGTGAATGAAGTCATGCTTAGAGGCCCATTCAACCCAGCACTGGGACTGTCAACCTAATTTAATCCAGACCCATAAGGATATAAAAACTTACCCCCTACTGGGAACGCAGTGAGACTATATTCAGGTGAACTCACAAAGGATTCCCCCAGCACTATTTCCACCCGAAAATCTAGCAGCACTGGTGCGTCCAGCATTGGCCGCTGCTACACCTGCCCAAGCTCAGTCCTAGAAGGATATGAATCAAGGGCTCATGATTACCTTAGAGAAACTAATAGCTCAACTAGATTCCAAGGAGGGGTAGTGCGTTCTGATACAACTAGAGAAAAAACCCTTCCTTGATTGGGTGAGCAATGTTCCATCACAGCCAAACATCAGAAACCCCGTATTCCCAGTGTTCAATGGATCGAGAGACCTCGAATAGAATCTAATGCACTATGCCACTTACTGTGACCCCATGATGGGAACTAAAAAGTAGCAAGAAGTAGTAAAATTCACATTCTTCATGAATTGACTATAGAGATCAGCCTTCGTATGATATACTAGCTTGTTGGCTAACTTAATCATGGGCTAGGAGGGCCTCTAGTGGCAATTTCTCTTCCTTTTTAGTTCAAAATTACCCCCAAGACAACGGTCATTGACCTCGTGAACTACAAGTAGTGGTATAAAGAAATAGTTTCAGACATCATTTCCAGAGAGAAAGACCTGACTTATTCCTTGAATTAGCTACACCCCCATGATAAAATGCTCTCAATGTGGATTGATAACCTTTATGAAAAATTGAGAACATCACTCATCCTGGTGAAGTACTGTAGTGGGTTTGGAGATTTCTCTACCATTTACAAAATTATAGATGATTACTTATAGTGGACCAATCTCATGTCCCAAGTGGCCCCATCATCACTAGGGAAAAGAGAGAGAAAAGATGAAGTGGCTTCTGTCACACTTAAGCCACCCCCAGCACCAGATCTAGTTCTAAGGCCTCCATCGAACCATGCAGGACCCCCTGGATGCCAAAAGCCACCACCACCTCAGGAATATGATTGAAGAGGTTCTTAAATAAATCAATTTTCTGAACAAATAAATAAATTCTACTCATTCTAAGATGACCAGGTCTATGGCGACTTCATAGCATCCATGAATTGCAACTTGCTCTAGCTAATAGAGCCAAATGGTGAAAATGACGTGGGTCTTGATGATCATCCCAATTATTGACCCTATAATTGGATACTAGGAAATTCTATCTATTAATTCTTCATCTTTAAGGATCTAATGCAAAATATATTGGATTTTGGGCAAGTCAAGATCGGTCCGCCGCCCGCACAAATGTTGTATGTTTCCACCTCATACACATGAGGGAAGAGGAATAGAAAATCGTCACCAGTAAAAATGAGAAATATTTTGACAATTGAATGGGATAGAAAATAGTTAACCGAGTTCATATAATCCTCCTAGTGCAGTTAAAACAACCAACCATTCACCCCAGAAGCTCCAGATGGAACACAACTGTCATCCTTAGCTCTGAAGTCCGCTAAGGGCCAAAAGGGAAGAAAGCAGGAGTAATAAGATGGGCGGCCATCGAAGCTGAAACAGGTCGTGAAACTTTCGGACTTCATTCTATTAGACTTGGTACAATAGGAACCTCCCCACCAAATGGTACAATGGGCACTTTCCCACCAAATTGCACCATCAGAAGGAGGCAGTCTGATAGAAATGTTGTCAAATCAAGAACTGATCTTTGCCTCTGTTAATGTCATTCACTTGATGGACCCCTTCTCTGATAGAGACTATGGCCACAAAACCAAACTCCCCCAACAAACTAGAGAGTCAGAGGAATAGACCATAATGTGTGAGGTTTTCCTAGAAGTAATTATTGTGGTATGATAAAACTTCATGGCCATGCATTAAATCAACCCATTAACTTTGCGGAAACTCGCAGAAGGACACTCTAGTAGACATAACAGGAATAAGAATACTCCTTCTCCCCCATCAGAAGAAATATAATCCATGTTATCATATAATTTCCATAAAATGAATTATAAATATCAAATAATTCAAGGAATTTGGGTGGACAAGTTCAGAAAAAACTGAAAAGGACCGCAACACCACCAAGTCCTGTCATACAGGTCAGACTATGTATGTCCGAAGATCAAGCCCCTAAAGTGTCTTTTAAAGAGAATACATGAGCCAGGAAGCACCTTCATTTAGAGTATAATTATGATATTATAAAGTATCTAGTTTCAGTACAGGAAAAGATATCAGTCCTGGATACTTTGAGTCTATCTGCTGACCTTAAGAAGGCACTCATTGAAGCATTGCAAAGTCCTCAGAAATTCAAGGATGAAGTAGCAACAGATGAAGTCTATCAGATGGAGTCCAATCCTTAATAATGTCACATCATCATCTCCTTCAAAGATAGGGATGTGGATACCATTACAAAAGGGAACATTAGGCCCTTATATGTGTTCAGAAAGATAAATGGCATTGATTTATAGAGGATTCTCATCGACAACGACTCTAGAGTCAACCTTCTCCAACTACGAATGCTTCGTCACCTAGGATATGCACAAATCTTCTAGGATATAAAAAAAGAGTGCATAAGATATTTTAAATAATCAATCATAATTATTTTCTTGGGGACCTCATGTTTGACTCTAAGTTCCTAGTAGTGTAGCAAAGCACAACCTTCAATGTCCTGTTATGGAGGCCCTGACAGCATCAGCAAGCTGTAATTCAATCATCATACCATCAGTGCATCAAATGTTGTGCTAATAGAAAAATAGAACATTTCACACTGATAAATCCTCATTCGAATAATTTGAGTCCCAATACATCGATGCAGGGTTCTACGAACTAGAAGATAAGTAGTCTTTGGCAGCCGATGTTGGCTGGATCACTGCCTCGAATGGATTGGATATGGATCCCACTGAGCCCCTCCAATATCTTGGGGAAGAGTGTGTATTATCTCTTAACCAAGTTGAATTAACAAGTTTAAGCATAGATACAGACTCAATTGTCTACGTGATTTCCATTATAGGTGTCAAGTCCAAAGACGTGGAAGAGCGGGATGACTCTTATGATGACAGGAAAAGCACTAACAGAGATACACCCAACCAATCTTCATGACCCCAAACTATCCCCACCTTACTCACTAAGGAAAAAGATGATTTCTCTCCCAAAATTGGAGTGTTAATATCAAATATCCTCACCCCATCAGAGGAGGTAGAAGAAGAATAAAGAGAATAAGAAGAAGAAGAAAACCTCAAAGATGCCCCTCCTACATGTGAAGAAGGTGTCTCCACTGTAGTCGGTGAACCTAGAGAGGTAAACCTATCCACCAAACATGACCCACAACCTACTCTAATTAGTGTGGATATGCCTGTTAAAGAGAAAGAGGCGTATACCTCCTTCCTAAAAAATAATTGAGATGTGTTTTCTTGGAACTACACAGAAATTTCAGGGCTCATTCCTGAAGTCACTACTCATCATCTAGTTATTCTACAAGATCATTGGGGCTATAAGTAGGTATCCAGAGGGACACACCCGATGCATGCTTCCAAAATAGAGGCTGATGTTGACAAGATGATCAAATCCTACTTCATATGAGAAGTCCAATACCTGATCTGTATGAAAAACATAATTCATGTTAAAAAGAAGAATGAACATATAAGATTCTACATCTACTTCAGGGTACTTAATCGACATTGAACAAAATATTATTTATTTTGTCTTGATCATAGAATTTTTAATTAATGTGACCACCAGATATGAGGTCCTCTTATTCCTGGATGGCTATTCTGGATACAACCAGATCCAAATGGCATGGGGAGATAATTAATCCACTTCTATTAGGGCCCCTTATGGGGTTTTAATTTATAGGGTGATTCAATTTGGTCCAAAAAACTTTTGCACTACATATCAGTGCACCATGCACCACATTTTCTTGCCCTTCTTGGGAAAAATTTTCGATTTCTATTTCAATGATCTCGTGGTTAAATCTCAATAGAACTCAAACCACCTGACCGATCATGATACTGTCTTTAACAAACTATGAAAACCTAGTTTAAATATGAATCCCCTAAAGTGTTCCTTCAGTCTTACCTCTGGTAAATTCCTCGGTTTCATCATATGCCATCATGGAATCGAAGTCAACCATGATAAGAAAAAAGTCATCCCTGGCATGTCCCCACCTCGCAACCTCATAGAGTTGAGTGGTCTCCAGGGGCACCTGGACTATATATGATGATTCGTAGCCAACCTTGAGGGTAAATGTTTACCATTCACCAGGTTAATAAAGAAATTGGTTATGTATGACTGGGATAATTATTGTTAGGAAGTGTTCGAAAATTTAAAAAGATATCTCCTAATACCACCTGGGCTGATGCTGCTAGGTGAGTGGAGACCACTCATTTTATATATAACAGGATTGGAATGGTCATTAGGAACTTTTCTCGTCCAAAATAATAATGTCAGTAGTGAGAATGACCTCTATTATCTCAGCCGAACAATGATTGATGATGAGACTCAATATTCATGATTCAAAAAGAACTATAAATCCCTAATCATTGCGGTTCAAAAATTTAGGCATTACCTACACCACCATAAGGTCCACCTGGTCTCCCGTTGCAACTAGCTCAAATATATTTTCACTCGTCCCATTCTAATTAGATGCCTATCATGATGGTTAGTCATACTACAATAGTTTGACATACGATGCGTTCCCTATAAGGCCATCAAAGTCCAAACATTAGAAAACTTTATGGAGGAACACCCCTCAGAAGAAACAACCCCATTGGATGCCAAAATTGTTGACGAAGAAGTGTTATTTGTTCAAGAGGACCCCCAGGCATGGTAAATGTACTTTGACAGTTCCTGTAGAATCCCAATAAATTAAATGATGGAGGACCCCAAGATCAAAAAAGTGGATCTAGGAGTTATACTCATATTCCCTGAAATGGTCATCTTGACTTACTCCTTCCTGCTTTCGAAGGGATGTACAACTAATGAAGCAGAATACCATTTCAACATTATATCCCTAGAACTGGCACTTCATGCACAATCCAAACTCATCAAGATAAAATGTGATTCAGAGTTAGTCATCGAGTAGGCCAATAGTGAATATTCCATTAAGAAAGAAGTATTGGCCCACTTTATGAGCCAGGTTTGAGAATATATGGAAGAATTCCCATTAGAACCGATGCTGACTTATGTCCCCCAGACACACAATTCTCAATCCAATTCATTAGTGAATGCAGTTGTAGTCCTGGCTAATCTAGACTGTGATGAAATGGTTATTATATTTACCCACCATCAGATGGTATTTCCATTTATTCAAAAAAAATATAGGAGATCGACGAGGATAGACCCATTTCTAAACCTTATGTTCACACCACCAGATAGATGAATCCCCTTTCAAATTACCTCCAGAGGTGGGAACTACCACCAGATATGTATCGAATAAAAAAGATTTAGAGATAGGCAGTCAACTTTGTCTTGTACAATGGGGTAAACCAAGAAAAGGTTCCCTATAAACGAGGCCTTGACAGAGTCCTTCTCAGGTTAATTGTGGGAGAAGGGACTTATATCATCATGAAATATGTGCATTTCGTAGCTTATGGAGCGCACCAATAATATAAAAATCTCTCCCATCAAATTAGAAGGCTTGAATAATATTGGCACACTAGGATACAAGATTTTTCCATATTTTCAAAGAAGTTTCATTCCTGCCAAGTCCATGCCAATTTTATTCACCGACCACCATATTTACTTCCCATATCTATGTACTCATAGCCATTTTTTCCTAGGGGTGGATTTGGTGGGACCATATCCCTTTGTCACAGCTAGACAATTCATGTTTATTCTCACCGCAACCGACTTCTTTTCCAAATGGGCGGATCCCATAACCCTTAATGAAGTTGGGGTGAAAATTATCATTAGAATTTTATAGGCCAACATCATTACTATATTTTTTTTCCTCATACAATACTGATGAAAAATGTCACTAACATCTAATTTAATGAGTTTGAAAAGTTGTACTAGGAGTATGTAATCTGAGCCAACCATTCATTCTGCTACAATGAAATGAAAAATAGGAAGATATAGTATTTTAACCCAACTTTTTCTAACATACTCAATAAGATGGTAGAAAAGGATATGAAATCATGGCTAGACAAGCTCCCTCATCCTTTATGGGCTTACCAGACCACAACCTAAATTTCCATTCAGGAAACCTCGTACTCACTATTATATAGTGAAGATGTAGTTTTTACTATCGAAATTCAAGTACCATCACTCCGTGTGGCCATTTGTGATCAATTTTCCATGGATGAGAAATCCTAAATACTGTTTGAGGAGTTGTAGTAGCATAATGAGAAATGTTTTCCCACTTTAGACCATTTCAATGTTTACCAAAATCAGATCACACGAGCCTTCAACAAAAAGGTTCTCCATCGATCTTTCCTTGAATGAGAGATGGTGTGGGACCTAATAACCCTGATTATATTCATGAAAAGGCCTCCAAATATTCAACCAAAGTGGGAGGGACAATATTTCATACACAGGTTCTATTCCAATTGAGCATACAACATGATATCAATGGATAGATAGCTCATCATAGCTCCTAAAAATTGAATGTTTTTTAAGGAGTACTTCAAGTAACTGCAGTGTTGATGCCACGGTCCAAACTCTATAACCCTAAATTATAAGTTATAGTCCTTTCCACATGACGTTAAATAGTAAAGAATTCATCCCTTCAACCCAACATTAAACTATGATTCTAATGTCATTGTTGCATCACTACAAACTGCACAGCATAGAGTCCCAGCTACAAGATGTTAAACAGTATACCATAAATTGGCCTAATAACACAATGATAAACTGCATGATCCCTCAAAGATCAATTTACTACATGATTTCCATTCAAAAATTGGGATACATAGTGACGCATTTTCCCTCAATCTTGCCCCCCCCCCGCACACACACACACAAAGGAGGGAAATTCATCTATCATATCCTGCATCTCACCACACTTATGAGGTAATCCCTTGTCACTCATTGTTTCACACATCGAGTATAGCTCACATGAGATTAGGATCAGTGGTAAATATTCCCTTATATAAGAAAACTATGGAGAAATATGACCAAACCATCATCTGTAGCAGATTACACCAAAATTCCCTTACTCCTATGTCTGAGCTAGATCTGTACAGGGAGAATTCAGAACTATGTACGACTAGATTCCTAACATTGCATGATACATAGTGATTCCTGGATTTGGAATCGTGGCCCTACCACCGAAAAAATTCACTATCATGTCCCTACGCTTGGAACAATCTTTTGTAGGGAACATTTAAAACTACATATTGCTTGATTCATTCCCTGACATGATATGTAGTGATGCTCAGATCTGGCATCCTAGCCCAGCCACCATTTAAAAAAATTCCCCTTCCTCCGCTCAAAGGTCGTACTTGTACAGGGAGTCCATGAAAGGTCCTAAACACATGATAATAAACTACAATATTCTTCTAGGGCCATGTGGAGGCTGATTCTCAATATTAAGAGATCCCTCATATTCTCCCCACTCATAAAGAGTCAAAAGATCATACATCCCCCTACATATAATTCTGATCTATGTGGAATCTCCAGGAGACCATGACTAATCATGGTCTGGGTATTTCTTATATTCCCAGACACATATTTCCCATTTTTGAAACTCTATACTCTGGGAAAGCTTGGATCCCCATAAACATTCATTTCCATTAGTGATGGAAGGCAAGTGTCTTGAAGACACCATTGTTTGACAATGCGCATCATTCCCCCATGGCACTATATATGACACCTAAAAAATGAATTTTAATCAAATGAAGGATCTTCCTCATGAGAGTCCTCTCCTATCTCAGTACTCCAAATGGAACTCAATCCCCATGTCATTCCTCCTGATCCAAGTTTCCCTTGCGAACTATGGTTTACACCTTCTATCATCACTCATGTCTACGGAATGCCAAAATATCATGACCATGATTAACTCAATACTATTAACGGTCTTTTTGATATCATAATGTCCTCACTACATGACTCTAAACTACACATCATAATGTCATCACCACAAAATGTTAAACAACAAGGCTAGAATCATCCTTGTTGTATGATGTTAAACTCCATCACATTGTTTTAAGCCTAAATTGATCCCTGTTGTTTATTTTTCTATTCATAAGTGGTGCCCCAAAATCCTCATAATACCTTATTTCTCACAATGAGCGTAGCTCACATGAGCTTATAGATATCAGTGAGAGATCCACCCTAACATCATGGAAAATTAGTCTAGGAATTTGGTCCTAGAAGCATGACCATAAAAGGCATGTCGCGGTTCCTTCCTCATAAGGAACCCCCCATCCTATCCATACGACATTAAAATAAAGGTTACCCAAAGGAGGGGACAAATGACACACCCTATGTATGAGTTAGTTCTACGTAAGGGACACCTGATTCCAAGAGTGAATCGAAACCTGAATATCTATAATATATCTAGACACATACCTTTAAAACCTCAAACTCCTTGCTCTAAGTGATCTTGAATCCCTATAATCTTCTCTAACCATCAGAGATGGAAGACCAGTGTAAAACCCGAGACTTTTATGTTATATAAATAATCAAAGGAATCTTTTTCAACACACAACACTTTCTTGACTTGCTTTACACGAAATTGTGACCTTCCTCGATAGCTTGCGTCGTACGCAATACCGAGTTTCACTAAACAACGATATACTATTAAAATATTATTAAAACTAGCAGTTATGAATAGTAATAACAACTTTTTGAAATTTTACAATTTTTTTCAAAATGGACTTCATTCTTGGATTCGTAATATCGAAATTAGCATAGGGTGAAATTTTTCTATTTTTCTGAAAACATTCAATTTTTGATGAATAGTGAAACCACTAAGTGGTGGTTAAAAAAACTGAATTTTTCATAAAACTTAATTTTATCGCTTCTGTGAGTGGAATTTAAAAAATCTGAGAGACACCGTTAATGTCAGTAAGTAAAATTTTGTTCAATGAGATGAAAATAATTTTTGGTGAATAGTAACTTTTTACTTTTATTTACCACGGTTAAAAGTAAATAGGGTAATTAAGGGTAAAAATGGTATTATTATTACCCTAAAACATGTCCTAATTCTATTGGATAAGTGTAATTCGACCAAAAACAATCTTAGTAATACAATATGACCATTTAGGACCACTTGGATTAGATTAGAACATTTATTATTAATTTATTTAAAGAAGGGTTAAAATAGTTAAAATCAATGTTTAATAACTAAATCATTTTTAATATAGGGTAATACATAAGATCAATTCGACTATAAATATTAAATAGAAATCTAAAAATATTTCATACATA
The DNA here is from genome assembly GCA_963277665.1 of Viscum album. Taxonomy (NCBI): domain Eukaryota; kingdom Viridiplantae; phylum Streptophyta; class Magnoliopsida; order Santalales; family Viscaceae; genus Viscum; species Viscum album. The sequence continues at coordinate 18,278,437 of OY728120.1, read as the reverse complement.
ATTATATTTTATTTGTAATTTTTAGACTATAAATAATTTAATTTATTTATGACACAAAGATGATGCAGTAATTATCTTATTAATGAAATATTGACATAATTGATGTTATAAATACCCAAATAAATATAATTTGAGACTTTTTATGAATTCCACTAATTTTCTAGGTTAATATGAAATGTTAGTATTGATTTAATTAACATTTTTCGAACTTATCATTCTTTTATGATTTTCACAAAAATCAATTACTAAATAGTGTCAAAATTGACATAAAATAGTTTTTAAAACAAATATTATATTAGTAATTGTTATTTTATTCCTAAAAATATAAGGTTCGGACAAATGACATATATAAGGTTATATATATTAATAAAAAACAACTTGGGGTTCGTTTGGCTGCCTATAGTAAGTTTATTAACCTTATAGTATAAGAACACAAGAAGACACGGTAAAAGTAAAATTATTTAACTTAATGTGAAATCTAAATGATAAGGTTAAAATAGGAACCTAAACTTTTATAAATTCTATTGGATGAGAGTATTACGACCCATCCCCACCTTATCCTATAAATAAATCAATTTGGATCTATTTAAATCCAAACATGACTTTATAATAAAATAATATTTTTAGTTTTTCCAAAGTAGCCCCTCTCCTCCCTTATAAAAGGGCACCTCCTCCCCCTCTTCCTCACACCACTTTGAGCCTTCAATCTCAGCCAACCCCTGTCACATTATCCTCTCCACTTCCCTAGAGATATCCTAGAGGTCCTGGTCTTCTTCAAAGACCAATTTTAGTGCCCTAAAAGGAGGTCTCAAAGAAGAACTTCAAAAAAGAGGTAATGTCCATTACTGATTCTTCCATCTTGATTTTTTCTTCCACTTCTTCTTCATTAGTTTTTTCATTATGAAGTAATAACATAAGTATCACTAATATACTTATATGTTATTATAAGTATGAAACAACCCTATTTCACCATCTATCCATCCTACGGAAAATGAAATCACCGCGTGTGCGTACGTACGGAATACCGTCTCCACGCCGTGGTGTAATCTATTTTCCACCACCACCGTACTTGGATGGGTATAATGGTGTAGATAATGAATATATATGATTATTGTGAAGTTATATTGATTCTAAAATAGTATACATACACACCAATATAATTCCACGATCATAGGAACGATATCATCACTCGTGCGTACGTACGAAATACCGTCTCCACGATGTGATGTGATTCGTTCTACATGATCTTCATTGCATAATGATTATATAAATGAATTAAATGAATTAATATGATATATATTACACTAATACCATTCTGGAAATGAGGTATCTATATCCTAAAAAAATTAGGATAATAATTCATTCGACAAAACACGCATAAGAACAAAAAGTAATAAACACCCGGATAAACAAGTAGTAATGAAATATTACTAATAAGAAGCTAATAATATGACCATATATGATATCATAACAATATTTATGATTCTTTAATAAGTCAATAACATTATTTAAATCATTATACAAGAGGTTCGGACACTTACGAATCAAATCAGATCTAAGGTAAGGAAAAATATAACAATCTCATTTTTATCTGAGATTGTTTATACTTTGGTATTTACTGGGGTGTATTCTATCATCCACATCCATGTTTCCTCAATATGTAATATTTACATCCTTCTAAAATAGTTTATATCCAATTTTACCCTTCGGTGAGTTTTTAGTAAAAGATATGAAAGGAATATTTTGTTATTTTTCGTACGAGGTACTTTTTGACTTCTCCAACAAAAGTATGAGAAGAATGTTTTTTTAACTTATACGGCATGAATGGATTTTTAAAACATTATTTCCAAGAAGCTTACTTTAAAATATTTCACGTTTATTTTTAATCAACTTATTTTAGTTTAAAATTGTATGACATGTTAAGAAAGTAAAATCTTTTTGAAGTAGAAAGGATATTTTCCTCAAGAATGGAGTTCAAGTGTTTTATCAAAATTATTTTCCATCTAAAATAATATAGGGTTCTGTTTCTATCCCTATTATTACATTGATTTTATTATGTTGTGATGGAAATATTTTCATGAATTCCTTTACCATATATGAATTGTTTTATGATATCATGATGTTTAAGATTCCCATTTTTTTTACATGGGTTATGCTATGATGTATGGTTTATGATTTGGTGGCACACATAAGAATGGTATCATTATGAGATGGGTGGGACCTATATCTCCCTCCAATGAATTGGGTAAAGATTTTATATCTCATGAGATAGACATGTCTGGAACGGCAGGTTAAACCAGTTCAGTGAAACAGGACTGAAATGAGGAGTGAACTCGGTTCAGAAATGGACTTTGTCCACTAAGATAGTCTTCGCAATGAGTATTGAATAACAAGAAATGATTCTCTATGATTATGTGTGTATGCCACAAAGATTCATGTTTTATGTTATGATTATTGGGATTACATTTCACTACTATGATTTATCACATGTTATGAAATTACGATTTCTTTTACAGGTTAAGATTTCCAAAATTTATGTTCTTATGTATATGATGTGATTGATATTTCTTTTGTTTACCCTTACTGAGCATTTGAGCTCACCCTTTTGTATGTTTTATTTCCCCAGGTCAGGAAGAAGGTTATTAAGTAAGATATTCCAAAAGGGACTACAGATATGATGAAATAAATCAGAGACAGTGTAGACGCTTTACGAACCAGTTGTTTATGTTTCCCAGTTTCTAAAGACAGTATACCGATACAGTCCTTTCCTAGTTTTTGTTATATGTTGTAATAAGTGTGCTTCAATTCTGAAGTAATAAAAATGTATGTAAAGTATAGGTTGTTATAGTTGGTATCAGAGGAAAGGTATAGTCAACATTTGGAATCTAGGATGTGAGAGCCTTAGTAAGAACCCTAAGGATAAGTCTAACCATAGAACACAATCTTAGTGTTTTAGAAATGTTCATGAATAACCTAGGATAAGACCTTAAGTGTGAAATTTTATTCTTGATTATGTGGTTTTCCTGTTATAATTAGTGTTTCTCACACTATTTTTCTTGGTTTTAGTCAATGGCTTGAACCCGAAGGAACCATGTTAATGCGGAATGTGATGGGCAATGCAATGATTGTCCCCCTGAGCAACCAAACGTTATGGGAGCTAGAATGAAAAATCTTGTAGCCATGCTCACACAACTTTCTCAAGCTATGAATCATGAAGGACATCTAAAATAGAAAAGGAAGGAGCAACATTATGTTGAATCCTTCATGAGGCAGCGTCCACCTTCATTCAGCGGGTCTACTGATCCATTAATTGATGAACAGTGGATTAGTACTACTGAAAATATATTTTCAGTTCTTCAATGTTCTAAACATGATAAATTCATCTTAGCAGTGTATCATTTGGAAGGTGATTCTGACCAATGGTGGAATCTTATTAAGAATACGAGGCAAAGGGATGAAATTGGGTCCCTGGAATGGGATGAGTTCAAGAACTTATTTTTCAATAAGTACTTCCATCGTATTCTCTGAACAAAGATTGAGATGGAGTTTCCTGAACTAAAGAAAAAGGATGATGAATCAGTTGGTACCTATGATGAAAATTTTACAAGACTTGCAAGGTACGCTTCTGGTATTATTATCCAACCTAAGAGTAAGATCGATCGATTCTTTAGTGGCTTAAAACCAAGTCATCGAAGGGCATTAGCCATAAGGGACTTCAATAGCTATGAGGAAATCGTTCGATGTGCTCTCAAAGTCAAGATGGAGATTGGTGTAACCCATCAGTCATATGGGTTTGATAAGAAGTGGAAAATCTAATTCCAAGGAAAATCTAAAGAGCACACTAAAAAGAATAGGAGCTTTCCATTATGCTCAAAGTGTGGAAAGAAACATGGAGGGAGTTGTCTTAAAGGGACAATTAAATGTTTCAAATGTAGAAAGGAAGGTCATCGGGCATTTGAATGTCGCAATGATGGGAAGAAGAAGTCTAATGATGAAAATAAAGGAAGAGATACACAGAATTAACCTTCTACACTTCAATGTTTCAAATTCAAGGAGATGAGGCATTATGCCAATAAATGCCCTAATCCAAGGGTTGATGATGATGGTCGACGTCAACAAACTCTTAAGGATAAAGACAAAGGAAAGTCACATTCAATTTCTATCAGCGATGTGGAGCACGATAACGATGTGGTGAAAGGTAAAATTACCATCCACTCTAAAGCAGAAAATGTTTTATTTGATTCAGGATCCACCCACTCTTTTATTTCTGAAAAATTTTCTAAGGATATCACCGTATTACCTCAACAATTAGATGTTGAGTTAGCTGTGACAACCCCTAATGGAACAATAGTCGCATCAAAAGTTTATAAATCTTCTCTGATCGATGTTTGTGGGAAAGTTCTTCCTGCAAATCTTGTGATCCTTCCTATAGTGGAATTTGATGTGATTCTTGGCATGGATTGGCTTTCTCTACATGGAGCTCATATCAATTTCCAAAGAAGGGAAGTCGCATTTCATATTCCAGATCAATCTATGATCGTCTATCAATGCAAGGAAGAACATAACCTTCCAGTGGAAATTTCTTCCATCTTATGGGTCTTGATTCCACTAAATGAAGGTTATTTATCTCAAATGCTTGGTGAGAAACTCACGATTAAGAATATTCCCATTGTACGGGAGTTTGATAATGTCTTTCCGGAGGAATTATCGGGTCTTCCACCAAATCGTGAAGTTGAGTTTTCAATAGAACTCATACCGGGTGCTTTTCCTATTTCAAGTACACCTTATAGATGGACCCAATTGAGTTGCAGGAATTGAAGAAGCAACTCCAAGAGAATCTTGAGAAGGGGTTCATACGCCCTAGTGCGTCACCGTGGGGTGCACCTGTTCTGTTTGTTAAGAAAAAACATGGATCAATGAGACTCTGCATTGATTATCGAGAACTTAACAAGATCACAATCAAGAACAAATATCCTCTCCCATGCATTGATGAATTATTTTACCAACTACGCGGAGCTCAATACTTTTCCAAGATTGATCTTCGTTCAGGGTATCATCAATTAAGGGTCAAAAGGAAGGATATACCAAAGACAGCTTTCCGTAAATGGTATGGACACTATGAATTTATAGTGATTCCATTTGGTTTTACTAATTACCCTGATATCTTCATGGATTTGATGAATAGAGTCTTTAGAGACTATCTTGATCAGTTTGTGTCAGTCTTTATAGACGATATTCTGGTATATTCAAAAACCAAGGAAGAACATGAAGTTCACTTGATAATTATATTAAAGACCCTGAGAAAGGAGAAGCTTTATGCCAAATTTAACAAGTGTGAATTTTTTGCTTCAAAAAGTTGCATTTTTGGGTCACATAATCTCAAAAGAGGGGATATCTATGGATCCAGTAAAAATAGAGGTTATCGAAAGATGGTCGAGACCAACAACAGTAACTGAGATCTGAAGTTTTCTTGGTTTGGTTGGATATTATTGATGTTTTGTGAAATATTTTTCATGATTATATAATGCACTCACCAAGTTGACTCGGAAAGGAGTTATGTTTGTTTGGACAGAGGAATGTGAAGATAATTTCAAGGAGTTGAAAAGAAGGTTATCCAGTGCACCTGTACTCACACTTCATTTTAATGGAGAAAGGTTTGTGATCTACAGTGATGCATCCAAGAAGGGACTGGGATGTGTTCTCATGAAAAATGATATGGTGATAGCTTATGCCTCATGACAATTGAAAATACATGATCAAAATTACCCAACTCATGATTTGGAGTTAGCTGCGGTAATCATTGAATTAAATATTTGGAGGCATTATCTTTATAGAGAAAGGTGTGACAATTATACTGATCATAAAAGTTTAAAGTATATTTTCACTCAAAAGGAGCTGAATATGCGCCAAAGAATATGGTTGGAGCTGATTCAGGATTACGACTGCTCAATCCATTACCACCCTGGGAAAGAAAATAAGGTGGCAGATTCATTAAGTCGACAAGACCATGCCAGTTTATCCATGATGAGGATCACAAAAGATCCAATATTTATGGATTTACAAAGGATTGATCTTGGAATTATAATGGAAGGTGTAAAATCGTATATTTCTCAAATTAATGTTCAACCATCTATACATGTTACGATTAAATAGGCACAGAAAGAAGATGTAGAGTTACAAAAGAAGGTGAGAAATGTTCCTGAATTCAACCTTGATTGTGATGGGATAATAAAGTTCAGGAATCGGGCTTGTGTTCCTCCCATCCTCGAATTAAAGAAGGAGATGTTGGATGAGGCTCATATTTCTTCATTCTCTATTCATCCTGGAAGCACGAAGATGTATAGGGACCTGAAAGAGTACTTATGGAGGGATGGCATGAAAAGAGATGTTGCTGAATATGTCTCTCAATGCTTGGTTTGTCAGCAAGTTAATGTTGAGAGACAAAAGTCTAAGGGGATGTTACAACCATTACCCATACCAAAATGGAAATGGGAAAACATCACTATGGACTTTGTCACAGGACTTCCTAAAACATACAAAGGCAATAATGCTATATGGGTCATAGTGGATCGTCTTAGAAAGTCTGCACACTTCATTACTATTAGAGAGTATTTATCTCTGGATCAGCTTGCCAGGATATATGTAAAGGAAGTGGTATGATTACATGGATTACCACTTTCTATTATATCTGATCGGGATCCGAGGTTTACCTCAAAGTTCTGGCGAAGTCTTCTGCATACTCTGGATACAGAGTTAAGTTTCAACGCTGCTTATCATCCTCAGACAGACGGTCAGTCTGAGAGAACAATTCAAACTCTAGAAGATATGTTGAGAGCTTGCTCTATGGATTTTAAAGGTGGTTGGGATCAAAACCTACCTTTGGTGTAATTTTCTTATAATAATAACTTTCACTCCAGTATTCAGATGGCTCCTTATGAAGCTCTCTATGGAAAGAAATGCAGGACTCCAACTTGCTGGGATGAAGTTGGGAAAAGAAAGCTATTAGGACCTGATCTCGTTGATGAAATGGAAGAAAAGGTCAGATCTATTCAACAACACATAAGAGCAGCTCAGAGTCGACAGAAAAGTTATGCCGACAGCTGAAGAAAAGACCTAGAGTTTGAAGTGTGTGATAAAGTTTTCTTACGAATATCTCCCTAGAAGAGGGTCATGAGATTTGGAAAGAAGGGGAAGTTGAGACCTAGATATATCAGTCCTTTCGAAATACTGGATTGTGTTGGGAAGGTAGCTTATCGATTGGCGCTTCCACCGAATCTCTCTCAAGTTCACGATGTGTTACATGTATCTCTCCTGAGAAATTACATACCTGATCCTTCACATGTACTCAGCTCAGAAGTTGTACCACTGGAGCAAGATCTTTCTAATGAAGAACAGCCGATAGAGATTCTGGATTGTAGTGAAAAAGTCCTACGAAACAAAACCCCTTGCTTGGTGAAAGTTTTAGGGAGGAACCACCAATTAGAATAAGCTACATGGGAGCTTGAGGATATGATGAGGGAGAGGTATCCTCATCTGTTTATTACAATGTGACGAATTTCGAGGGCGAAATTCATTTTAAGGGGGGTAGAATGTAACACCCGAGACTTTTATGTTATATAAATCATCAAAGGAAACTTTTTCGACACACAACACTTTCTTGACTTTCTTTACATGAAATCACGACCTTCCTCGATAGATTGTGTCGTACGCAATACCGAGTTTCACTAAACAACGATATACTATTAAAATATTATTAAAACTATCCGTTATGAATAGTAATAACCACTTTTTGAAATTTTATAAATTTTATTTTTTAAAATGGACTTCATTTTTGGATTGGTAATATCGAAATTAGTGTAGGGTGAAATTTTGGTATTTTTCTGAAAACTTTCAATTTTTGATGAATAGTGAAACCACTAAGTGGTAGTTAAAAAAACTGAATTTTTCATAAAACATAATTTTACCGCTTCTGTGAGTGGAATTTCAAAAATCTGAGAGACACAGTTGATGTTAGTAGGTAAAATGTGGTTCAATGAGATGAAAATAATTTTTGGTCAATACTAACTTTTTACTTTTATTTACCACGGTTAAAAGTAAATAGGGTAATTAAGGGTAAAAATGATATTATTATTACCCTAACACATGTCCTAATTCTATTGGATAAGTGTAATTCGACCAAAAACAAACTTCGGAATAAAATATGACCATTTAGGCCCACTTGGATTAGATTAGGACATTTATTATTAATTTATTTAAAGAAGGGTTAAAATAGTTAAAATCAAAGTTTAATAACTAAATAATTTTTAATATAGGGTTATACATAAGATCAATTCAACTCTAAGTATTCATTAGAAAGCTAAAACGATTTTATACATAATGATATTTTATTTTTAATTTTTAGTCTTTAAATAATTTAATTTATTTATGACACAAAGATGATGCATTAATTATCTTATTAATGAATGTTTGATATAATTGATGTTATAAATACCGAAATAAATATAATTTGAGACTTTTTATGAATTCCACTAATTTTCTAGGTTAATATGACATGTTAGTATTGATTTAATTAACTTTTTTAGAACTTATAATTCTGTTATGATTTTCACAAAAATCAGTTACTAAATAGTGTCAAAATTGACATAAAATAGTTATTAAAACAAATATTATATTAGTAATTGTTATTTTATTCCTAAAAATATAAGCTTCGGAAAAATGACTTAGATAAGGTTATATATATTAATAATAAACATCTTTGGGTTCGTTTGACTGCTTATAGTAAGTTTATTAAACTTATAGTATAAGAACACAAGAAGACACGATAAAAGTAAAATTATTTAACTTAATGTTAAATCTAAATGATAAGGTTAAAACGGGATCCTAAACTTGTATAAATTCTATTGGATGAGAGGATATCGACCCATTCCCACCTTAGCATCAAAATAAATCAATTTGGAGCTATTTAAAACTGAACTTGACTTTATAATAAAATAATATGTTTAGTATTTTCAAAGGAGCCCCTCTCCTCCCTTTTAAAAGGGCACCTCCCCCCCCCCTCATCCTCACACCAATTTGAGCCTTCAAGCTTGGAAAAACCCTACCAATTTCTCCTCTACACTTCCCTAGAGACATCCTAGAGGTCCTGGTTTTGTTCAAATACCAATTGTAGTGCCCTAAAAGGAGGTCTCAAAGAAGCACTTCAAAGAAGAGGTAATGTCTGTTACCGATTCTTTCATCTTTATTTCTTCTTCCAATTATTCTTATTTAGTTGTTTCATTATGAATAAATAACATCAGTATCACTCACAAAATGATATGTTATTATAAGTATTAAACAACCCTATTTCACCATCTATCCATCCTACAGAAAATGAAATCATCGCGCGTGCGTACGTACGGAATACTGTCTCCACGCCGTGGTGTAATCTATTTTCCACCACCACCTTACTTGGATGGGTATAATGGTGTAAATAATTAATATATATGATTATTTTGAAGTTATATTGATTCTGAAATAGTATACATAAACTCCAATACAATTCCACGATCATAGGAACGATATCATCACTCGTGCGTATGTACAGAATACCGTCTCCACGATGTGATGTGATTCGTTCTACATGATCTTCATTGCATAATGATTATATAAATGAATTTATTGAATTAATATGATATATATTACACTAATACCATTCTGGAAATGAGGTATCTATAACCTAAAAAGAGGATAAGAATTTATTCGACAAAACACGCATATGAACAAAAAGTAATAAACACCCGAATAATCAAGTAGTAATGAAATATTACTAATAAGAAGCTAAGAATATGAACATATATGATATCATAACAATACGTATGATTCTTTAATAAGTCAATAACATTATTTAAATCATTATACAGGAGGTTCGGACACTTACAAAGCAAATCGTACCTAAGGTAAGGAAAAATATCACAATCTCATTTTTATCCGAGATTGTTTATATGTTGGTATTTACTGGGGTGTATTCTATCATCCACATATATGTTTCCACAATATGTAATATTTACATCCTTATACAATAGTTTATATCCAATTTTACCCTTCGGTGAGTTTTTAGTAAAAGATATGAAAGGAATCTTTTGACGTTTTTCGTACGAGGTACTTTTTGACTTTTCCGACAAAAGTACGAGAAGAATGTTTTTTTTAACTTATACGGCATGAATAGATTTTTAATACATTATTTCCATGAAGCTTACTTTACAAGCTTTCACGTTTATTTTTAATCAACTTCTTTTAGTTTAAAATAGTATGACATGTTATGAAAGGAAAATGTTTTTGAAGTAGAAAGGATATTTTCATCAAGAATGGAGTTCAAGTGTTTTATCAAAATTATTTTCCATCTAAGATAATATAGTGTTCTGTTTCTATCCCTATTATTACATTGATTTGATAATGTTGTGATGGAAATAGTTTTATTAATTCCTTTATCTTATATGAATTGTTTTATGATGTCAGGATGTTTAAGATTCCCATTTTTATTACATGGGTTATGCTATGATGTATGGTTTATGATTTTGTGGCACACATAATAATGGTATCAATATTAGATGGGTGGGACCTATATCTCCCTCCAATAAATTGGGTAATTATTTTATATCTCTTGAGATAGACATGGCTGGAACGGCAGGTTAAACCGGTTCAGTCAAACAGGACTGAAACGAGGAGTGAACCCGGTTCAGAAATGGACTTTGTCCACTAAGATAGTCTTGGCAATGAGTCTTGACTAACAAGAAATGATTTTCTATGATTATGTGTGTATTCCATAATGTTTCATGTTTTAAGTTATGATTATTGGGATTACATTTCAATACTATGATTTATCCCATGTTATGAAATTACGATTTCTTTTGCAGGTTAAGGATTCCAAAAGTTATGTTCTTATGTATATGATGTGATTGATATTTCTCTTGTTTACCCTTATTGAGAATTTGAGCTCAACCTTTTGTATGTTTTCTTTCCCCAGGTCAGGAAGAAGGTTATTAAGTAAGATATGCCAAAAGGGACTATAGATATGATGAAATAAATGGGAGACAGTATAGATGCTTTGTGAACCAGTTGTTTATGTTTCCCAGTTTCTAAAGACACTATACCTATATGGTCCTTTCCTGGTTTTTGTTATATGTTGTAATAAGTGTGCTTCAATTCTGAAGTAATAACAATGTATGTAATGTACGGGTCGTTATAACCAGTGTCCTGTAGAAACCTCTATTTGACTATGCACATCATGCTCCAGTGGATCTTCATATGACACCTACAAGATGGTCATCAATAAAAGGAATGTTCAACCCCAGGAGAGTCCTCTCCAATCTCAGTATGCCCCAGTGGCTTCCAAGCCTCATGAAATCCCTCCTGATTTAAGGGCCCTCAAATTCATGGTTCAAATTCTCCTTTGTGCTCCTGTCCTGGATATATCAAGGCATACTAGCTCGATTCACCACTTTTCCATCTTGAGGATTCTATAAAATAAATTTATTCCCATCTACATGCATGAATTTGATGTGCATATAAGAAAAAAAATGAACCCAATTATTTCTGGATTTCCCTGAATAAGTTCAAACAAATACCACTTTTCATGCTCAGGCGCACCCCTATTAAAATGTCATATGACACATTCTGAAAGGTCTCAATCTCCATAATCCTTCATTTCCATCATAGGTGTAAGTCTAGTGTCCAATGAAAAGCTTTTTTGACTATGCACAACATTCCCCAGTGGATCTACATATGATTCCTATAAAACGACTATCAATTAGAGGAAAATTCATCCTCTGTAGAGTCCTTTTTAGTTTCTATATGCAAATATAACATTAATGTTCCATCTCACCCCCAGATTTGGAAAACCCCTCTAAAAACGGCTTACATATCCACCCCTTTTCCAATTACCATACATGAAAAAGATTTCTCATTGAACTAACCAATCACCGTATCTCCCCTACACAAGTAAGAATAGTGTGGGATTTTTTGCCTTCACAAAGCCAATACTAATGTCCCTAATACTTTCAAACATCATCATTCTGATAGGCCACCCATTATGGCTCCCAACATCAAAAAAAATTCAAAGTGTTGTAAATCCTCCCGAGCCATCAGAGATGGAAGTCTAGTGTCTGGAAAACACCCTTGTTTCACTATGCACATCATTCCCCTAGGGCTCTGTATATGGCGCCCAAAAATGGTGGTCAATCGAAGGAAAATTCTTCCTCAGGAGTGTCCTCTCCTACCTCTATACACTTACAATGTCTACTGATCCTCATACATGTCCAAAAATCCAAAATTTAGGGTCAGAAAAATCTCTCATTCATGTATGAATTATATTAGAAAATTCCTGGATAATGAATCAAAAATTTGGGCCCCTACTCTGTCATGTTTGGTCTAAGATGTTTGACCTAAAACATAAGTAATATGTTTTATTGAAAGGACTATGAACTACCAGCTAAAATACACCATACTCTCTAGAGAAAAAAAATCCAAAATGGGAACCTCTGGATATATTGTCTACTATCAGTTCATTAAAACTATACTGTGGATGGTTTAAAAAAAATAATGTCGAGATATCAGAAGAGACGTAAAGTTTTTTAGGTTGAAAACATGCAAAGGGAGGCCTAAGAAAATGTCAAGATGTATCCGCTAAGCTCCTATCAAGCAGGCTTAGGCAAAAATTAGAGTGATAATGAAAAAGACACAATGGTTTTTGAGGTTTTCCATAATACCTCTATAATAGTCAAACAACGCTCTCTAAGTCCTATAGATCAGGAAAAAATTAGAGCTCAATTCGATTATTTCACTTTACTGATTTGGAATCATGATATAAAATTATTACTTTATTGAAGTGATGTGTATATGATTGATAGTGATATATTAACATAATAGGAAAAGGAAAATAAGAAGCATTTTATGGAAAATTAGTTTCATTGAGTTAACAAAAATGGAGGAACATCCCCAGTTCAGAGTCTCTCTATTGTATTAAAATTATAATGAGTACACATCATGATTTGGGGAAAGTTACAATAAGGCCCAGTTCACCCCATCCAAAAAAATGGAAAGTGACTTTCATGGGCCATCAAGAGTTTTTTTAAAGAATATCTCCCATCTGCTTCATCCTTGAACATTGGGAACAAAAGTTCCTTAGTAACTTTATGGTCCTACCCTTTACTCTAAATAGCTTCGTAATTAGCACACTAAGAGTCTAGTAGAGCATTAAAACTAGCTATGTGGGCCTCACACTCCCATGACTCATCCTTTTGGGAAATCACCAAATCATGAGCCTTTGCATCTTGAGTCGTTAGGTGATAAAGTATCTCAAAAAAATCTCGGAAGGTAATCCCCTAATGATGAGAAGAATTTAATTTTGTAGGTTTATCCTCACTAGAATTGAGGTCATCACAGGATATGATGATCTGGTAGATAAGGATATGTAAGTGAAAGTAATAAAGGACACCTAAACCAAGCTTGGTGAATAACTGCTGGAAGTTTTCAGTCTTGTCAGGAAATCAAGCCATACGTGTTTCCATAGAAAGGGCACATAACTAATTTCATGCCTATTTTCGCACTTCCTAGTGCCTCCCCTATCACCAATTCCTTGATCATGCCCTGTTGCAATGGGTCTATAGGCAGGAAGTGTCATTATAGGAGTGGGAAGGGACCTAATATATGTTACCCAAGATGGGGGGGCTCTTCTTACCTTTAGATCATTCGACTACTGGAGCTAGACCTGGAGGGCGAGCTGTGACATCTGAGTTTTCTAGTGATACTCAACTGGGGCCAACCTCATTAAGAACATGGGAAGTATCCACAGGTGAGGAGATATCTGAATCACTCCCCACTGAGATAGGTCGCACTGATGCAGCCCCTTCTAGATGCTTCTGGCAGTGAATTGACCATCTTCTTACAACTAGGACATGGATAGATGGAGTATCCATCGAGGCTGCTGCTAGGACAAGAATATGAGACATATCTATGAAACTTATCACAGAATAAAGAATGTAAGGAATTTTCTTAGAGGTGAGGAAGGGGCAATGAATGGTTTGGGGCTTCTGGACTAGTCAAACTGTCCTTCACAACACCCATTCACGGTAACAACCAACCCACAGTTGGTTATATTCTAGCGATAGAAAAGTGGATCATATCGTAGTGGGGATGATAACTTCCATAGAATCACCTTCTCGCATCATTAGGATCCATAACTAGGGAAGAATTATGAGATGATATTCTCCCCTTAACTGAACAGTAGGAAGAAGCACAGTTTTTTTAAGGAACCCAAAATACCTTCCAAACTGGTAAGGGTGGTATGACTCATAAATGTCCACTTGATCTATCTGAGAAGTGAGAATCACATACTGAAACACGATAATTTATGAGCTTTCTTCTAAAGAACTTCCCCCGTAACCTCCTAATGTCCCATAAGGGGTAGGATTCGGTGCAAATGAGATATAGGAAGCAACATTTAGTATCTTGACTACATCACTAATGCTTAAAGTCTTGCTATGAATAGTGGAAATGTTGATAATGGAAAGATGAAATTTGGGGTGATGCAACTTTGTAGTGTGTTGATATTTTTAGCAAGGTAATGGTTCTTCCATCCACCCATACAGAAATTGTAATGGTCTACTGAGATGATGTGGAGGTCTACCTTCTTGTATCTATCCCAATAGCTCATAATGTCGGATGAGAGTAGGAGTGTCTAGATTGATTGGTTGACCCTCTTCCAACATAGTCTACATCATGAATGGGTAGGCCTCGACCTTGGTATATACATCACAGGATGGGAAGATCCATCCACTCAAAAACATGGCAATGAAAATTGTTAATCAAAGAAAAAGTGGCACATCTGATTGATGTTCATATCCCTAGGTGGTGTATCTTCTTGCTTTGAGGGTAGCTCAAATTGACCCTAGAATCTATAGAGGCTGACAGGATGGAAATGTTCGACTGTGTAGAGCTCTCGGCTAAGGCCTATTCGCCTGCAAAAATTACCCTACCCACACCTATAATGGAATAAGAGAGTAATCCTGGAAGGGATGACCATGTAATCCCTCTACCATAACCAGTAGGCTCCTTTTCAATGGGGACACATGGTCTGTATTATCCCAAGTAGTGTATGCTAAGAGAAACTATTCAAACATATTTTTAATGATGGGGAGTCCTCCAATCTTGTGGATGTACCATAATTTGATCCCCACCTCCCCATGAATAAAATGGAAGGTGTTGGTTCTTGAACACCAGTGGAACACCATCTTATGAAGGATTTCTCCTTGGGAGAAAGCTGTGAACTGAGAAACCCAGGCTTCCTGATATAAGTTTAACACCTATAATTGGTCAGGGGACTCTAAATAGGTTTGATGTACCCAGAATTCCCAGGCCCATTCATCAGAGAAGCATCCTCCAGCTCGTAGTTCCCATTTTGTTCTCCACCCACCATTAGGGGTTTCTCGACAAGTGTTTATAATAAATGGGTACTCTTAGGTGGCTAGTCTTGAGGCAGTGTTCTGACACCTATGTTCGCCCTGATTCCATGCCAAACATTCAAATATGAACCCATTTTCCTAAAACAGAGTTGTTTTGACTTATCCTACTGTAGAAATATTGGCCTGATAATGTCCATACGGTGATCTTATGAGAATTAAATGAGTATTGGGGTCATCCAATGGTAGAGGAATTTCATCAGGAAGACCAAATCTATAAAGTGGAAACTGTATGGAAAATGGGTAAGCTAGGAGCTCTTTTGTGAGGAGATATTTTAAGAAGCTGTCACTAGTAACAATATTGGATGCAAGATATTCCTCACTGCCCCCACCATGGTTTCCCTCTTCCTGGTTGATTTCAACACAGCCTTTGAAAGATCCGTTGCAGCCTGTACATAAAGAACCAAAATTCCAC
This sequence comes from Viscum album, assembly GCA_963277665.1. Taxonomy (NCBI): domain Eukaryota; kingdom Viridiplantae; phylum Streptophyta; class Magnoliopsida; order Santalales; family Viscaceae; genus Viscum; species Viscum album. The sequence goes on along the minus strand of OY728120.1, from coordinate 18,262,528 downwards.
AAAACGTTATTCCAAAAAAAATTGTTGGATAAAGGCCACAAAAAATGGAAAAGATATAAAATGGTGTCTGGATGGGGTTCTGTGTACTATTCCTAGAAATTTTACGTGGTAACCATTTCCCATGTGCTCCCTAATATGTGGCTGTAATCCCCATGTGTTACACAATACACACAACCAAGCCCTGCATACTACTACGGCATGTGGAAACATTATAATGTAGACAATCATGGTACACAAAAATCCCACAAGTTGTTGTCCCATGGAGCACTTTCTAGTGAACAAAAGGGTTCATAGAAGGTAGATACTGTGAACCAAGGACTCTCCAAGTCCATATTCAAAGTTGTTTTTTAAAAGTTTTTGTTTAGATTATTAAAGCTTAAAGTTCAGTTTTCCTATTCATGTTTGCTATGTGGAACATGCAAACCACCTAGCATTCTACTAAGTAGAGGTTCAGATTTTAGTTTTAAATTCCACAAGGCAGTTTGTGAAACCCAAAATCCACTTCACGGGTGAAGAAATGGTGAAAATTTTGGTTTGTGGTATGTATGAAGTGGTTAGAGAATATGAATTTTGCAAAAGAGATGGTACGTAAAGGCAGAGAAATATGAGGGAAAGTCAAGATCACTTTTTTCCACAAGAAATAGTAAAATACAACTGACATGGGCCCATATATATAGGTTTGGTCTCCTTTTACTAGACCTATCTATTCTACCTTGAACCACTTTATTTTAGTACCACTTCGGCATTGGAATAGTCTTATCTTTGTTCTTAATGGACCCCATTCCAATGGGGGGATTTTTTTGGGTCTTGAAAACTTTTTCAATGGAAGAAAATACTCCCTAAATCACTTTGTAGAAGGAAAATAGAATTCCTACATGTCTAGTAATGAAAATGGACTAAAATTGATTTCAAATATTTGGGAGAAACTTGAAGGAATTAAATTTCTCAACGAATTTTATGTTACCGTGTACGATCGCCGAGAAGGGTCCATGGACCACATGAACCACAAACCACCAATATGTGGAATGACCCACAAGGTTTTGACCTATGGACCGATGCCCAGCAGAGCCATGTGCCCGCGATCCACATCACTGGGAATTAAGTGCACTAATTCCATCTACATATCCTCTAGAAAACTCATTAGTTCACGGAAAAAACAAATTGGCATGGTTCCCTAAACCATGATTCATGAACCAAAACCTCTACAAACCCTAGTGGACCGAGTCTTCCACATATCAAGATATCTCATCATGGGATTCTACAAATGGATTCTCATTACCATATATATGATTTCCCAATTTCCCTATAAAAGGATCACATAAATAATTGAGAATAGATAGATGAAGAAAGCACAAAAGATACCCTATAGGTTGGAAGTATGAATTTGGAGAGAATGCCGGCTTCAGTGTTGAATCATTAACAAATCCCAAATTTCAAACCATTATTCCACATGTATAACCAGCCATGATCCATAAAATGATGTAACATAATAATAATGGGTGAACTGTGAAGCTATTTGGTGAAATCATGATCCACATATTCCTCATGGATGAACTCCCCGCAAAATATAGTCCCTAGGACCCTCCTTCGATTTGGTGTTCCGCATAGTGTATTTCTATACAGATCTAGCCTAGCGCCACGTATTACATTAGTAAATGGATGGAACTCGATGTGGTGTGGTGGTCCATTTGCAATCCTGCGTACTTATTTAGTACGCGGAAGACCCCTCTACCTGCATACAACTATGGTATGCGGAGCTCCCCCCACCCACATAGGAAAACAGTACGCAGAATGGGGCATCTTCGGGTGTTCTTCCCTCTATCTCTAATCGCTTCCCTCCGTTATCATCCAGTCCTCTATAGTCCATCCATGAACCAATCCCCCAGCATTAGGCCAAAGCCTCCTCTATAGCCACTAGACCCGTATGATCAGATCACCGAGTGCATCATTGTGCCACTTTGAGTCTACATACCCATGGTAAGTGGAGTCATGAAGGCTCTCCCTATAATGGTTCAGACTCCAAGGATGTCTATAAGTCTAAATTACCATGATATACTTGAGTCCATCCATGGGATGCTGATGTGAACCTCCCTATTCTAGGGATTAAGGGCAATAAATATTTTCTCCCATTCAAGGAGGAATGTAGATCAGTTGAAGAAATCATGTTCACACCACCTTTTGATGGGAGGCGACATTCCTACACTTTCCTAGAATACATTATTGGGGGACACCCATAGAGGTTAGTCTCAAATCTTTTGATAGTCGAGCTTCATGACCACCAATTCCATCCTACGTTAAAAGGTTCAGTGCTCTGCACCCTCACCCATGGTTTCCCCAAACACTTCGGTCATAGGCACGCCCTCTACCCTCAGTCGGAGATTTGGTGTGTCGTTGGTAGGATCCCTCACATCCTCTTGTTTCTCACACCAAGTATGAATCATGTGGGCTTATAGACTTATTATGATCCCATCCTCCAACCAACCAAACCAAGATTTAACTATTATATCTCTGATTCCTATTAAAAATAGGATACGTAGGACTCCTTCTTAGCGACATAATATCAAAAGGGGCTCCCTTCAAAAAGGGCCCACCCAACCATGTCCCCTAAAAAGGGAAGCTCCCATACGTAAGCCCAATGTTTCACAAACTATGTGGGATCAGATTCATCTATCAAGGATATGTATGAATCCTATATTATGGTTTTGATCACAACATCTAGTAACCTTCATTCCCCCCTAGATGATGATAATCTCCATAGTTCCTTATTTCATGGATAAAGTTAGCATTTCCTCTGTAGCATCAAATCCAAGTATGCCTATAACATTCCTTCAAACAAGGTGTAGCCCATGGAAACAATATTCGGGAATAAATCAAGGATTCATGATCAAATGAAAATGGATTAAATCAATATGAGAGTCCCGAAATAGTAAATAATCCCTCCCACACCAATGTGTACGATGAGCCCGACTTCCAATCCTCTCGACCAATGGATTCCTTAAGTGTCGTTGGAAAAATAATCATCCATCAAGTGCATGCCATTATATTGAGGGTCCATGAATCCTGGATACCAGGGATGTTGGGTGTTTCTGGCTCCACAAATAAACTTGCTGGAGACCATCCGAAGAATTTATATCCTAAGGAGACCGATTTCACAAGTACTTGACCCCATGCAATCTCCCACTGCGACCCTTTGACCATGTAACCTCCTTTTTAATATATAATGGATATACTACACATTTCACATGGGGTCAATCCAATCCTCCATTAATAGATGATGACACAAATCTGTTGGAATCAAATATGGTGATGGGAATGTTTTTATAATAACATACAAATGTTTGTCTCCTGTCAGACCATTCTTTACATTTCTCCCATATGTGAACCAACATCTCCCTCTGAGGTGAAATAGATAAATAGTTATATAATAATTATAGTATAATATATTTTTTACATAAGTTCATTAACTACATCCTTTATACGTTCCATGTACGGCATGAAGGAGTCATATCACTTTGAGGGGTAGTAGTCCACACTTCCTCAAATGAAATTATCATATTTACATATTATGGAAATAATAAAGGTATATTGTAAATAAAAATTAATTAATAATAGAGAAAATATAAATATATTTCCATAATAATGGCCAACATGAGAGGTGTTAGGAGAAAATGGAATAATAATCGTTTTGTGAGGCAGTAGTTCTCCGTACACAGAAACAGTATGTTCATATTCATTAGATGTAGTTGTGTGTAAATTTTTTTAGAATAATTTTAATAAAAAAATCCTTTTATATTGAGGATACTGTTGTTGTAATGTAATAATATTATAATAAGATCATAGGGAGTGATGAAGGAAAATAAATGAATGGAAATTTAGAGAAGACGCTACTTCTAAAATGGGTAACTCCTTTTGATTTGAGCCAAAAGGATTTCTTGAATTTCCTTATAAAAAACATAAGCATTAGAGGAGATAAAGTGGGATATTGGGATATTATTTTATTATATTTTGGATTACCCTAGGGGTTTGATATGCATGAGTAATTTGGTAGGGGAGGTGGCCTTTTATAAGAGGGAGGAGGGGCACTTTAGGAATGTCTTGAAATATTATTTTATTATAAAGTGATTTTTGAATTATAATATCTCCAAAGAGATATAATTTGAGGATAATATGAGTATGGGTCTAAATACTATAATACAATAGGTTTTAAACAGGTTTAGGTCATAAAATTAACCTTTTCTTTTATCTTTAACACTTAGTTAAAAACATTAACTCTTACAATGTCTTCTTATATTTTCATTATATATGGATACTATAGTTACTATACAATACCAAGAGAACAACAAGTTGATAATTAATGAAATTTTTTACATTATATAAGTAACTTGGCAGAATATGACATTTTTAGGACTATTATATCATTTAATAAAATAATATTTTTTAAAAAACACATTTATGTCAATTCTGACACTATTTAGTAATTGATTTTTTTTAAGTCATAACAACTTGATTCCTTTAAAAAAAAGAAAATAACTCAAATATAATATGTCATAATAAACCCTAAAATTCAGTTATGGAATAAAAATTATAAAATTTAATTTATATTAATATTTATAAGATCATTTATTTGAATATTTCATTAATAAGGTAATCACTGCAATATTATTATGTCATAAATAAATTTCTTTATTTAATGATTAAAAATTATAAATAAACTTCCATGATGTAGTAAATATTTTTATCTTTCCAATGAATATTTATAGCTAAAGGTATAATTGATATAAGCCAAATTAAAATTTATTTAGTTAAGAGATACATGTTTATTTTATATTTCTCTTTTCTTTAATATAAATATTATAAAATGTCATTTTCACAAACATGTGTCTCCACGGGGTCCTAAAATTTACATGAGGATGGAAATGGTCATAAATTTCTCATCCAATAGTATTAGTACATGTGTTAGTGTATTTTTATATTATTATAATATTAATTTTTATACTCATTAACCAGATTTGTCATTTAACCATGGTAAATAAAAATAATTACTGAAGTTACTGTTCATAATGGTCAAAAATAAAAGGTACTAATTTACATAATTTGGAAATTATGATTCCAAATATGGAATCTATTTTTTCAATTTAAAAAATAATAATTTTTAATTTTTAATTTAAAATTAATTCCAATTGTGAAAACCAAAAAGTGGGTTTTTAAGAAGTAAAAACTATCAAACGATTGGCAAGAGTTTATGTCCAATTTGATTGTGAAATTACATCCAATTACCCAAATTGGATTAAATGATAAAAATATATTCTATTTATAATTTAAAACCATTAAATAATTTGATTTATCCATGTAAACTTTCTTGATGGAAAAATTTGTTTTTCAATTATAATTTTGCGTATTTTTACTATTCCTCCAAATAAAATAGTTATTAGAAAAATAACATAAACTCATCCAAAGAAACTTTTGCTACCCCACTTCTAAATAAGAAGTTTATTTTTTAAAATAGACTATATAATGGTCTCAAAAACTAAATTCAAAAATGGTTCTCGCTCAAAAGGCTGTAAAACTGCATTTTTAGAAAAAAAATTACCACTTTTATCTGAAAAAGTGAATTTTTTTTATCATATCTATAAAATATATAATATGGATTTAAAATTTAAAATTTAATTTATAGAATATATTTTTTATTAAATAAAAAACAATAAATAGTGACATTATTTTATAAACACAATTTTTCTCTTTTTTAATAGGTTTTCATAAAAACACATCCTTTATATTCAATTGGTTTTTATTTCCCATTTATAATAAATTTGGTACCCAATTAATCATTATTTAAACATGTGTAACTATATTTTCATAATTTCATTGATATTATGCATTCTCGACATTCCAACAGCTATGTTATAATGGTAACATTTAAATAATAATATTTAGTTTTTTATTTAAGCATGATGTAGCCTATCATGTATGCTATTGAACATAGTGTTTCTTTCGTAAAACATGGGATGTTACAGTAACACCCTGATTCCCCCCCCCCCCCACACTTAGGGTGTCTTGGATCCCTAAATGTGGTATTAGAGACAATATGTTTTTTTTTGTATTCAACATTGAAGATCTTTTATCCGATTAGAATAGATTTTATTTCAAAAAAAGTGTGCAATTTGTGTTCAATATGATATTTGAAAACCGAAAGTTATTGATCTGGAAGTAGATATTGAGGAATATCTTAATGAATGGGATATTTATATAAAATCAAACTAGAAGGTTGGAGAACTATTTAAGGATTCCTATTAGTATATTAAAAAATTATGGCTGAATTGACCTAGCTTGAATTAGTTAAAGATCAAGATATGATTCCTTAATAAAATATAAGGTAGTCTCTTAAATTAAAAATATGATGAAAAATAAATGGTCATTAGTATTTTGATTACTTCTATTAAAGAGAGAAATTAGAGAAATAAGATTCTTGAGGAAGAAATTAATATATTAGAAAATTTTAATTATAAGGATCCCTTAATTGATGAATTATTTGGTAGTAAATGTTTTGGAGTATTAATTTTTAAATATGTGTGACAAGACTGTGATAAGAGTGATGATGAAAAAGAGATTATTGGGGTAATAACAAGGTGTATTAATTTTTTTTTAAAATAATGAATCCTTAGAGAAACTATTCATAGAATTTGATGATACCATAATAATACATTCTAAGGATATAATTTAGAAATAAGTTCACTGAATACTTTTTATTTAATAATAAAAGGTGAAGAAGAAATTAGTTGAATATAATGGTTCCTTCAATACTCTTTAAGAAAAGTTGAAACCCGAAAAAATAGTATTAAAATTTGGAATAATTATCAATAATGATTAGTTATAAGTAAGGGGAAAAATAATTAATGAACCTTAAAGTTTTTTAATATCTCTATAGGAAGAAAATAAAAATATTTTGTGACTTCCCAAAATAAAATGTCAATACAAAGTAATATATCTGTTAGAGGAATGAACTCTACCCAACTTGAAGTCTCCAATTTCGAGGTAATTTTAAAGAATTTTTAGGAACCAATAGAAACAACTAAGAAAACCAATTATATATTTTGGTTAATAAATCAGGAAATAAAAATATCTTTAAGATCAGAGATCATCTATTATGAGCATGCTTTGTTTTATTTTTGATAAATTATCATCTAAATAAATCTATAAACCTGTAGTGGATTACAAAATGGAGATATGTGGTGTTCAAAAATATAAAATAAGGAAAGAATATAAAAAACTAAAAGAAGTTTCAAAATCAAAAAAATGTATCTAAAAAAGATTAATATGACTATATGTGTTTCTATTATTGGATTCTTGGTCATCGAGTAAGAATTTGTGAAGATTATATTGAAATGATTTTAGATTATAAAAGGAAGGAATGATCAAATTAATCTATTACTTAATAAATAAGGTAAAATTTGTATTCTTATCATTAGTATCCATTTATACATTGTTTTATTAGTTTTAATAGAAATTAAAAACCAATAATAATGGTTATACCTAGTCTAAATAATTCAAATTTCACCTTCTACATGTATGTTTTTCTTGTGGCCAATAAGTTCACATGATGAATAACTATAGGATATAATTTTTGGGAAGGAAACCATAGAGTCCATGGATAAAAATAATAATGGATTATCATAATATAAGATGTTATGAATGTGGATACAAAGGAAATATTGAAAGATATTGTAACATAAAATAAAGAGAATTATTGATGAGGATGTTAACTCTTCCTCTATCTAATAGATGTAAAGATACATTAAAAATATAATTTTTTACATTAAAGAATTGATTCATGTGATTAATGAAGCATAATAAAAAAAATTATAATGATGTGAATTAGTCATCAATGGATGTTATATTTCAACGGCATTCATGGAAGGAAAAATTAAATCTTGGAAAAATAAGAAGAAAAAAGAGTATTTTCTCATGGAAAGAAGACAATATATAAATAGAAAAGAATATATTTATAATGAAAAATTACATAATATGAAGAAAATTTTATCACCATATGAGGATGTCTTGTTATGAAAAGGAAATAATTTTTCACAAGTGGAATTTCGGAAAATATTTCCCCATGGGGAATGTACATGAAGCCAAGGAAAAGTGAGAAAACATGGACTCAATATGAACAATTCATTAGTGGTATAATTGAAATAAATATAACTAAGAATGATTAAAATTAAATTATAAGTATAATTAGTGTTGTGATAAAGGAAAAGGTGGGTTTACATGTAGTTGGTCACACTTTTGAATATGTAATGAAAATAAACAATATGTACAATTTGAATAAAATAATCATAAAATGTGTGTACAAATGGTGACTATGAAAAATCACCCTGAATATCTTGATTAATATTGGAAGAAATAGGTTTTATTATTATACTTGAGAATGTATGGAGGTACCCCTCTCCCTAGGATATATATATATAAAATTAATGTAGGATTAATTGGGAGATATGATCTCTGGGGAATATGAATTATGTGTGCATTGGTGAAAGGGGAATAAAAACTATGAGTTCATTGATATAGTCTATTAATGTACTTTTTTCTTCATTATAAGAGGATTAAATTATTAGAGTATTAGTGTATGACAAAGAAAAAAACTATTTCTATAAATAGTATCACAAGCATTAATATAACTAATGATTTAGACTACAATATGGTTGATATATTTAATGATAAATGTTGTTAAATATGGGTATAATTATATTAATGTAGAGTCTCAAGTGTGTAAAGGCCTAAAACGATATATAATTGGGTTTAGGAAGTGAAATCTAGAATTCTTCATGATTATTCAAAATAGAAATTGATTATGCATTTCAAAATTATGAAATAAAAATGATACTAAGCCGAATATAATGTGTGACCTATGTAATATCAACATTTGCATTTATTTTTATCAATCCAATTTTGAAACTCTCTTGATTAGTATCGGGCCTCACAAATTGATGGCAGTCCCTAAAGTATTATATAAACAACCTAATAGAGTTGAATCATTTTTAATGGTAGAATGTTTCCCTATTTCATTATGAACTAACTATGTAGTTTCTTCTAAGTGGATATCAGGATAATTAAATATATTGAGATAAATGTATTATCATTTAAAATTGATTTATATGTGTTAAATTTTCACATATTATCTGGTGTTTATATCTTAAGAAACAAGGGGATTTTTTATGAGAACTCAAAGATTTTTAGCCTTATCTAACAATGGAGAATCCTAGTGAATAAAGGAAGGTCATAGATATTAAGTGGTATCACTAATTTTCCCATTTAAAAGTGGTGTTAATTTATTTAACATATGGTATGTAGAAAACTCTCATGTTTAATTTCTTACACACTTATATTTTTATATAAATTTTATTGACATTGAAAACAATTTTGTTATTTATGGAATTAAATTGATCAAGTTGTAAGTGCAATTATGGGATTAGTGAGTGATATAGGTAATGGTGATTCCATTATTTATGTCTCTTTTCTCCAACACTGAGTTATAACTCAGTAGGGTTAGAGGACTTGTTAATGGATCATTTCTAAGGAATAAGACACCTTCATGAATTCTATTTAGAAGTATTTATTTATTAGTGGGAGTGTTTTGGAAGTAGAATAATGGTTGGTTGAGAACATTCAAAAAATTTTATGACATTTCTATAACTGGATTGAAGTGGTATTTGTTTTGATAGAAATATTTTAAAAGAAATGTGAAATAAGGTTTAATGTGAATATAAATTGGGGATAATCACTTTCATTTTTTAATTCTTTAATGGGTGAAGTATATTGATTATCTTAAAATTTTAGGGCATGATGTTTATTGAACATGGGGGTTAATTGATGATGTATTTACCCATCTGGAGTTCAAATAAAATGGGGGATATGACAAGAACAAAAAATCCATATCACTATTAAATTCTTACTATAAAAATGAGATTGGACATTTAATAAGAACCATTTAATTTTATTTCCAAAGAGGAAACAATATAATCCTATAAAATTTATAAGTTTAAAGGATATTAGATTTTGAGAGATAGGGTGATATTATCTATATCAATTTTAGTTGTTGATTTTTATAGATGTGGGTATTGTTAAAAAAATCTAAATGGGGATATTATTAAAACCAGGTGGTTGTATATTAGAATATTTTGTGAAATAAATTTTTTTGAAAATTAAGTAATACAACCACTGAAGTGAATGTTTTTGGTCGATAATAGTTGAAGATGATTTTTTCTTCAGTATGGAGAGGACTAATATTGATAAAAGCTGTACATAAAGAGGATTAGATCATTAATATTTATATTTTATGTATTGTTCATAAAATATTATTAGGTTTTATAATGTTTGGAAGTCAAATAGATATGTATAAATATATGAATATGTTTATCATCTGATAGTTAGGATTATTATGGAAGTATGGATATTAGAAAATTTATAAGTAATGATAAATTTTAGGTTGTGAAATATTGGAGGACATTACATTCACCATTCCATGATGATATAAAATTGTGAAAAATAGTTAAGTTATTACAAGCCACATAAATTTACTCAAATATTTTGTAAGAATTCTAGAAATATATTCTTCGAATTGTATAAATTTAAAATGTCACACTGTGAAAAAAAAATTCAAACCATGAATATGATTGATGTTTTAAAAATAGAAATGGTATTTTATGTAAGATTAAATTATTGACATAATATAAGTCATTCTCATACCGTAGTTAAAATCATCACACTGTGATTGGGGTTTGATCATATAATATAAAAACATTTACTGAATTATAATTTCATGAACTCAAAGACACACCATTATGAAATATGGGTGATTTAATTTGAAACATAAAACAAGTGGAAATACCACATCATAATAAGTCTTATTGAAAATGAGTCTTTTTAGATTTAGGTGATCCTATAACAGAATTTCATATGTCAATAAGATTATATCATGTTATTATAGGTGAAATCCTTCATTATATCAATGTATAGGTTGTGTCTTGACCAATTTGGAAGTTGAGGGAAGTTATAGTGAAACTGACATGTTACACAATGAAGAAAATGGTCACACAATGAATGATGAAATATAAAGGATTCATGTAAATTTTAAGATTTTATAGTATTTTATTAATGTACTTATTACATAAACAACTATCACTTACTATTTTAAATTCTCTGATAGAAATATAAAGGAAGAATATTGAAAGGATGAAATTTATGGTGGGGAAGTTGGAAGATAAAATCGATTTGAATTTCAAATTATAAATTCAAATAATATTATCATATATGATTAGAGTATTATAAATAATTTAAAAGGAATGTATAATAGATGACGAATTCATAAAAAAGAGTACTATGTTTTTCAATAGGAGAAAAAGGAAGAGCTAGAAACATTGGTCTATTATGTATCTCATCCAAGAAGATAGAGGATGTAGCTAAACAGAATTATATTGAAGATCATTTTTGTTAGAGATAACGTTTTATACATATTGTTTATGATAAATCTTGATAGAAATGAAGAGGTGTGCATACTATCCCAGAAAGGGTTTTATTTTCCTTATGATTAAATGATATGGAGAAGAATAATTCCATTCTAGATTTATTATATCTAAAACATTACTATTGTGAAACTTCATATTGAATATCAAAGTCCCAAATATTATATCAAATAGTTTTTTTATAACAGTAATTGTATTTCATGGAAACAATTTTAATTCAAAAAATCATTTATAAGTAGTATTTATGATATAGAATTCAATTATAGAACATTGAGTGGCCTTTATTTAATTGAACTGAGAATATTCCCATGAGTCTATAAACTGATACCTTCACCAATGTAGTAAAAAAGGATAATAAGAGGTAGTGATCCTTGATAGGTAGTAATATTATCCTTAAAACATGTCCATGAAGTGATCCATGGTGAAAATAAACCTTACCTAAAATTTTATCCACTAGACAGTGAGATATAGTAGATCCTAATACACCATCACAATGTTGAGTGTATACCCCATAGAATATCCATTTATAAGTGAAGCATGTAAAATCTCATTTTTCCTTGAATTTATATTTCTACATATATGTAAATTTGATATGATTGAATAATAATGTAACCAAAAATTTATTTTTGTTCCTTTTAACAGGGGAACAAGATCCTGAATAGTGATTAAAGATTGAAAGATATAAAAATATGCTAAAACCTTAACTCACCCACTCCCTCCCATTATGTAATTACTCCATAAAATATTAAATAATGATATTTATCACTGGATAATATATTTTTCAATATCCTAATGTATCCTAAAAGTAATATGATACCACTTTTTAGTTTAAAAACATGTAGTCCAGTAATTAATATTTTCTTGTTATTGTTGCTCTATCATGTTCATGTTTTCTTCCCCATTCTTCAAGGTCTGTAAAGAAATATGTTTCAATCTAGGACCACTTTTAAAGAAATTTTCATAGATAAATATTTTAGGAAATACAGGTACTACTTGAAAAATTGATCACTTTTCATAAATAGAAACTTATCCACTTCTATTTATATATTTGACTGGATAATAATTGGGACTTTATAGATTTATCAAGTCTTATGTAATGTATATTACCTGAAATGCATTCACTTATTGGAAAACATTCTATCCATATATTGTGTATACCCCTTTAAACCAATATATATTATGTTCTTGGGGGTATAATTATATTGAAAAACACACACACGGACCACCCCTTTAAACCTTCATCACTCTAATAATAGTTATTATAATTAAATATATGGTGTGAAGTTACATCCAAATCCTTCTCAAGTTGAGGAGTGTAGTTGGTCTTGTTGAACAGACCATTTTTTTTAACATAAATCTATGTTTTTTTGAGTTAAAACTTGAGGGGTAAAACTTCTACAAATATTTTCACATATATTTTATTTTTCATACTTTGACCACTTCAACATGGAATATACCTCTAAATACAGATTAATTACAATAACAAAATTCTCCTCTATCAATGCACCATCGTTTCATCCTTATCAATTTTTTTTCTCTCTATGTGTGATTAATTCAAAAAAATTTCCTTTAATTATGGTGGAATTTAATAATCCACCTAGTCATGATTTTTATTTCTTCTCCTTGAAATCCTTTAAGATAACCTTATATTTCATTATCTTTTGTTACTATTTCCTCAAGAATCTATCCATTATTGACTCAACATGAGCTACTTTATTCTTCTTAAATATTCAATTTTTCTTCCATTCTTTTCATTATTATATTTTATTCGAGTAACCATTGGTGATGTATGAACACTTTATTTACTATTGTCATAAATTTCTTCCAATGTCATGAATCTGTTCTTCAACACAATCGATTTTTCTTCCTTATATTATTTACACTCCCATAATATGATAATAGGGGATTTTTTTTGGAAATATTATTTCCTTTTATATTAAAATACCTTTCCATGTGACTATTGTTAATTAAAATTAAGCATCACCCAAATAAATTATACCTCATGTATTTTTTCCTTAGATGATATATAATATAAAAATTCCTTCTTTTTAACTACTCTATAGTATCCAAGAACACATCGACAGTTTTTCCCATGGAACTACAATAGTAGTATCTTCCTTCTACTCATACATAAGAAACTTATCTAATTTTTAATAAAATAAACATATTTCTCTCACTATTTAAAATTTTTAATCTTTATTAAATCCATTTAATGAGGCCATCATATGAGGAAATTATAAATTTCACATTAACTTTTTAGAATTCAACTCAATTTTCATCTTCTATATCTTTAAATCCTATTACATTAAATGGAAACCCATATTCTCCATTTTATAACATCCCTTTTGGCCAGATTTATTTATCCTTTTATGATTTTTCCTAATAAAGATAATTTTAGTTTTCAATTCATTATATTTATCCTTTTTTTCTTAAAATTCACATACAATTACACAAAGTGAGTCACTTTATTCTTTCATATTTACATTCATACTTGAAATTTTTTTTCCTGGCCAACTATTTTTACCTCATCCACTTATTTTACAAACATAATTTCATAATGAATGAAAAATTAACTCCTAATTTTATTTATAAGTTTTCCACCTAATCTTATAATGATTATATATATTCTTGATTTTTGAAAGAACATTCTTCAAAATATCAACTTAAAGTTTCTACATCTTCTACACATAAGTAGCATTTATTTCCACCATCATGGTAGAATATAATTTTTTATATTTATAATAAATATATGAAGAAGTTCTTATCTAGGATGAATTAATTAAATCAATTTCATTCACTTCAATGTGGTTCTGAATCTTCTCTGATGTCACATCTCATATCATCTCACTCTATGAAAAATAACTAGAATAGTACATGAATATTCCTCAATCACACCTTCCCATACTCTAGAGGCATTAAAATAGTATAGAGTTCCTAGGGAATATATGCGGGGAGACTATTACATTATATCATAGTAAGAAAATAAAATAAATAACAAAAAACAATGCATATAAATAAATAATTAGATAGTATAGGTAATAAATATAAACAAGGTTGTAAGAAATGAAATGTAGTAATGGAGAAAACAGCCATTTCATACATACAATAATTTATCACCCACTAAGAAGATATCACATATAAAATAAATAGTTTATGAGTAAACACATCAGGCCCCACTGCTAACATTGATCCATGTAACATACCTGATCTCCAAAACTCATAAGATAAACCATCCTGATCATAAGAATCCAAATATTCATATCCTATTGATTGTTCAACCTTGGGAATCACCCCATCAATCATGTATATGTTCTCCACTTGATAGCAGACATATTTTTTGCACGGACACTGAGGTGCGTGTATAGGCGGTGAGAAATAAATCCTAGTAGACCACCCCCAATGGTGAACCAGTAAACTTCCTTCATAAGTGTATGATCCTAAAATATTACCATTATAGCTGAGACAAAACTGGAAATTGAATAAATGAAACAAAATCATCATTGGTCCTTGAGTCCATGATCCTAATTGACCAAACCTACTCTAGTTAGAATCATAAATATATCTGATAAAAAATGTCACCATAGAGAGAAATAAGTCCAAACCCTAGGATTACTCTTACTCACCTCTGCTATATAATGTAAGATTCTAGGTAATAAAGGAACATCTTGTAAATATGTCATACAGTTGGGTTCTAGGAATCCTAGGAAAACAACTCAATCCATGAGTAACTAGTGGAACCCAGAAAATGCTTTGGCATTCCCTAATCATGCATGATGTCAGATTATATGGTCTCAATCCATAGGAAATCAAGATATTGATAATAATATTAGTTCGAGAGGGGGGTGGACCTTAGGAAACATGTATGGGATACTCTCTTTATCCAATATAATAACTTATCGTCATTTAAAATTGTATCAACATCCCATTCCTATAAAAGTGTGGTAATGAAATAAGGGTTCATCAACCTAATTCTAGGGATTATCCTAATCCTCAATTGAGGAAATCATCATCCATATTTAGGTATGTCATAGGAATCTAGTTCTTGGAAAAGATATGGCCACCTATTAACCTTGGGCATCACCTGTATCCCAGAAATATAGGAATCCTAGAAGATACACAAAAATAGGGGGGTTATGAGAAGCACCAAGAAACATCCTTTTTGAACCCTATGATCAAAATAATCTTAGTGATACTAGGAATTTCATTAATATTAACATTGAATCTAATATGGCTGATAATATGCAACCTAGGAATTAAATCTGGCCATCCTCACCATAACATTTCTTCGTAATAGGCCCATTGACTATTTTCTTGGGATCATGGATAGAAATCACGGATACATCAATATTAACTAAGTGAAAGCATGAATAAAAGAGTGAGGTTGGAAAAATGGCTAATCCCATCATTATTGCCACTACCCCTCAGTCTCACAAGTTTATTATGGGGACTATGGTGACACATTCTTCAATCTATACAAAAACCCATAATGAACTAGATCAGGGTTAGTCAACCACTAGGGATCCCACTAGGTCCCCTAGGTCAAAACATTGGATAGGTATCCCTTGTTAGAATGTTGAGGTCAACACAAAAGCAGATTCATCCCTATTCAAATCCATATAAATAGTACCAAGTGAGAGGAATCCCTCTTATAATTCTTGTGGTAAATACCTAAGTGGATGCATCCCTGTTGGGACCCTAGAAAATTATTATTCAAGAAGATAAATCTTGCATGGAATCCTATAGGTCAAATCATAAGCTAAGGAATCCCACTTGGGATCCTCGATATAAAACTAATCTCATTGGCTAAGATATCTCTCCATGATAACACACTTTCTGGCAGTATTATCACACAAATAGCCTCTTGGTGTTAAGGTAAAACCCACTTAAACATCTATCAAGGGATCGGGTCATGGACCATCTCAATTCAAGGTCCCATTATAGGTTATACTGAACACCCAACATATCCATTTCACCCTGTCACATCTTTGTCTAGCTACAAGGGGACTATCACAAGTTACACCAACTGAGGACCTTGGTAATAGAATTCTAGGTTGTCCAACCATTAACATGACCCTCAAATGGGTCTCACCCCATATCTCACTCTCAAGAGACCTCTAGTTTCAACTACTGGAGTAATAACCTCTCCATAAAAACTCAATTTCCCCGAAATTCCTCTTAGGGTTCCACAAAAAACCTAAAGGGTTCCATCGTCATGATCTACATGGAAAATTAATCAAAATGGACTCCTATTGTGTCCAATTCAACAATAGGATGTAAATTCACCCAAAGCCCCCAAATACATAACAAGGGAATAGAAAAAATCATGTACTCTGAGTACATGGTGTTTACTCAAAAACCTCTACCCTTTCCATGTATTTATACATCACTTGGGCATACCAAGGGTCAGGTTATGTACTATTACATGTCCATGTCATACATGGGGTCTGAACATGTACTACTACATGGATAAGACACTCCTATGGTTTTTCTATGTACTACTACATGACCATATCCCCCTTACATGGGGTGTCTTCCCAATTACTCATTTGACATGCCATGTATGACAACTCAGTGTGTACTATGAGTACATGGTGTGTAGTCCAAAAAAAATACACCAGCCTATGTTCTATGTTATATATAAATGTACCACTGAATTTCTTCTAATCCAAGTTCATAGAATGTACTGTAAAAAAATTCATCTTCCTTAAACCAAAAATAGCACACTTTGGTGTTCATGGAACCACACATCAAGTGATCATGATTTCTAAATGGGGAACCTCAATAATCAGCCTGAAACCCCTTTTTTCCAGGATTAAGCATAGATAATCCCCTATGGGGTCCTTAACAACCATAAAATATATTTATAACATTCAAAAAAATTAAATATGTATTTTTGGATTAAAATATAAACCATGACCACCTTTTTATGGAATCCACAGAATGTTTTTGACATATCCACATTTTCCATCTACCACATGATGTTCTCACTCCTCCCGATCTCTCCGACACCTCCTCCATATTCTTATTTTTCTCTCTACTTATACATCTCCCTCTATATATGTATTGATAAAGTAATACCCGAGGGGAAGATGTTTGAAGCTAAGGTAGATGGGGGTAAAAAAGAGAAAAAAATAGAAAGTTTCAAAAATAGAAAAATAAAGGAAAATAGAAAACAGGGAATGGGCGAAACCCTGGTACTCGACATTGGTTTATGCCTCAACTAGGAAAACCCCCATAATATAATCAACCTAGGAGATTTAATATCAATTAAATTATCCATTCAAAAGAAATCTCTTAAAGAACATGTGTAAATAAATTAATATTTAATAAAGTATATATTTAATACTAATTATTATGTAAAAATTTAAATGACACAGAATTCTACCAAACTTATATCCGATGATAAAAACCCTATTTTGTGACCTTTGGAGGGGTAATAAAATTTTCCCTGATTATCTTTTTCATGACCCCACCCCCGAGGCTTGTGCTGTGACTATCCAAATCCCGCATTCCATAGACCTGGGGCTGGCGACTAGCACCGAAAGGCATATTCCCTTAAATTGGAAGGCATTGACTTTATAACCAAAAAACTCACACAAACCAGGAACACAACAAGATATGATCACAACTAACTATATAGTAAAAAATGAGTTTTTACAGTAAGTAAAAGGGTCCAGAATACAATCCCAACTGTAAAGAACAAGTAAAACTAGAATGTAAAAGTATAACTGAAAATAGCTACTGTGAACATCCGCCAAAGATCCTACCTGAAGGGTAGGAACAACTCTCGAACGATCATCTCTGTGGTTTGCCTCATCTATTTCCACCTCCGTGTAACCTCCTATCCAAGTACCCTCTCCCTTAGTCAGCCCTATCCATCATCTACACCAAACACAACAAGGTGCGGGCATATCCCATGCAGAGGTGAGTATAACGATACTTAGTAGGGACCCTGATACACTCAATGGTCTCAAAAAATACACAAAGGATAAACCACAAAGCATGGAAACAATATTCATCCATACATAGGTATATTCCCATACATATAAAAAATTAATCAAGTATTCCCATCTCATTCATGAGGAAACACAAGGACCAACTCAAATGTCCAAAGCTAAACTATTCCACGGAGGAAATATTATCACAAATACAACCCAAATTATATGTACCACAAAGGTAAATCCACAAAAATTTATACCAAAAAGGTATCACTAGGAAGGTTAGTACCACAAAGGTATCGGAACAAATAAGAATACCACAAAGTTAAGGACTAAGCTCACAACAGGTATAAAATAGTTACGGTAGTAATGATGATTAGATGTAACTATTAAATCATCTTACTATGTTAAGAGGCAGACCCATATAGGATCCTAAATCATCAGACCCACATAGGATCCTAGATCATCAGACCCACATAAGATCCTAGTATAGAAGACCCACATAGGATCCTAGATTAGTCCCACGCTGATTCCTAGAGCGGATCCAAGAGGGATACTGGAACGCAGACACACGTTGGATCCTAAAATACTAACCCACATAGGATCTCTTTCTCATGTTATAGCTAGCTACAGGGTTCCCGCACTAACCTCACATGATTCCAGGAGGATCTTCTTTGTATTCTACAGTTCGTAACTCCATCTACCATGAATTCCCATGAAGATGTATCCCAATGTACCACCACATGATAGGGTTATCAAAGCAATAGGCCATGCGTCAATCGGACGCCCGGTCTGTAACTTATTGGTCTTTTAGTCCCGAGGGACTTGATGGATTCTTTTTCGATCCATCCCGGCCATACCCCAACATTATCCAAAACACATGTGGGGTATACCAAAAGCAATGCCTCGATCAAAGGTTTCTAGTTCCGCAGACGGTTCGTCAAACGGATGTACATAGCTCAAGATATGGCCGAAGGAGAAAAAAGGGTTGAAACTGGTCCAGGTCCTGTACGACCAGGTCGGACCGACCCGGTTCGGCTCGACCCGGCCCGACCCTGGTTCGTTCCTGAGTCTAACTTGGCCTGATGGGTCCGTCCTAGCCCGCTGGGTCGGGCCCAGCCCGCGGTGTGGCCCCTGGGCGTTTTTCTCAGCTCGCGGCTGGTCGGACGGTCAGCCCTCCTCTGTGCAGCACGGTCGCGCGCCGCGCCATCAGCGGTGGTCGACAGCGAGTCGGCCGCCCCGCTATCACTATCATGGACCCTACATGTTGGGAATCACAGCCGTACAGTTCTACCACCATCACGCAGACGGCCTTGAATCGTCCACCACCCTCTCTCTATTGTGGTCGATGGTCCGTGGCCCTTCTCTGGCAGCGCGGTTGCGCCGCCGCCATCTTCGTGGACGGTCGGAGTGGCGGCCACCACTCCCGAGCCCCACTGGTGCTGTTCAATGGAATAGATTTCCGGTTTTGTTCCTCGGGTCACCGAGCACACCTCGGTGGTCCGTTCATCATTCATTGGTCTTCCACACTCATCTCAGGACGTCGCCATTGATTTAAAACCACCAAAATCCTCAAAGGTTGTGGATGGGTTGGGTTGTGTTCGTTTGGCCCAAACCCTCTATGTTAGAATGGTAAAAATCATCTTTTTTTTCTTTAATCATGAAGAATATCTAGAATGGATAAGGTGTATTCAAAATAACAGACCCTGCCTTGTCATTCGTTGGAGGAGTCGAGAGATATAAGATGAAGTCATTAAAAAACATCGGTGTTTGTTGCTTCCACAAAGAGATTCCGATCTAGGCTCAGGGTTGGTTCCTCATTCTTCATTGTAGAGGAAAAGTTCTTTGTTGGAGAGAAAATTTCTCCAAATTTCTCCAAATCTTCTTTTCCAACAAAATCCTCAAACCCAACCAAAAAATGAATGGGCAAATTTTTAAAAAATAAGTTTAACAACTAATTAAATTTGACATATTAAATTAATTGTAGTTGGATCAATTTATTAATTAGAGAGTTGAGAGGTTTCCCCCCATTAATAGGGTTTTTTTGGTCCCCACCACCAAGAATTTAAATTGGGGGTTTCTTAGGTTGAGTGGTCCCCACCTTCATAATTTAAAAAGAGATGTTATAAAAAATAAAATAAAAGTTGTTCTTTATTTTATTTTTTATTTTCATGAAAAAAAATGAAAACTAACTTTCACCCTCGACCAACTACGGTTGAGGTGAAGGTATCTTTAAGTGAATATTGGCACTGAGAGTTCAATGGTGTCCTTGGATTTCAATTCTGAGCACCAATTCAAATGTTATAAAAACTCACTCGCACGTTTACTGAACGTACTTAAAAAAAGTTCAAAAATTCATTCCGAACACTCTAGTCCTCGAAATCATGCACTCTTAATTTTTGCGGACTCATAATATTCCCACATAAAAAAATTCATGGAATTTATGGGTCTTTACATTCTCCATACATTAGGGATTTGTGTCCCCGAAAGCCACATTACAAAAACTAGGAACAAAAGTGGGGGTACTGAGCCTGAATTTGAGTCTCCTACTCCCATGTGCTCTCCTGGAGGTTTCCGTGCTGCCAATGTACATACACCGAAGGTATTGATCGCTCAAAAAGGACTTTATCCTATCAATCCTCAATCTACACTAGAACCTCTATAAATGTATCCCCATCTTCGATGTCCAGATCTCCCCAGTCAATGATGTGTAAAGGCTCATGCACGTATCTCCTCAGATGAGATATGTGGAAGACGTTGTGAACCAAGTGTAGCTGAGGTGGAAGAGCTAAGTGGTAAGCCACCTCTCCAACTCTGTTGAGGACCTGAAAAGGTCTAATGAACCATGGAGATAACTTGTAGAATTGGCCAATTCTCCAAAAACCTCGTCGGGGTGAGACCCATAGAACGACGAGGTCACCATCCTCGAACACCAGAGGTCTCCAACTCCTGTAGGCAAAAGACATATCCCTGCTATGTGTATTCTTCATCCACTCCTAGATGATCTTCACCTTCTATGTGGTAGCCTATACCATATCTGGTCCCATGAGTACTGACTCCCGTGGGCCAGTCCCGCATAAATGCGATCTGCATGGTCGGTCGTACAACACCTCAAAAGGTGCCATCCTAATGGTGGAGTGATAGATGTTTTTGTAAGAAAACTCCACCAAGTGAAAGTGATCATCCCAGCTATGACCGAAGTTGAGGATGCAAGCACGCAACATGTCCTCAAGATTCTGAATGGTATACTCAGTCTGGATATCCTTCTAAGGATGGAAGGCAGTGATCAAACGAAACTGTGTCCAAAAATCCTCTTGCAACCCCTTCCATAGATGTGAAGTGAAACACACATCATAATCAGAGACAATCGTCGAGGGTACTCCACGTAGCCGCAAAATCTCCTACACATAGAGGCATCCCAATCTCTCTAATGAACCCTACTCTTTGATTGGTATGAAGTTGGCCGACTTGGTGAGTCAGTCAATGATCACCCAAATAGAATCATGACTCCTGGATTTATCTGTAATATCTTTCATGAAGTCCATGAATATCCCATCCCACTTCCACTCTGGGACCTCTAAAGGTTTAACTAACCCTAATGGTACCTAATGCTCCTCCTTCACTTTCTGACAAGTGAGGCACCGAGAGACAAACTCTGCTACTTATTTCTTTATTTTCGGACACCAGTGTTGTCATCAGAGATCTTGGTACATATTCTCCACTCCTAGATTTACCGCTTGAAGGGATGTGTGGAACTCCTGAAACACTTCCTCCTAAAGTGACATGGGTAGCATGGTACGTCCTCTGAAATGGATGACGTGCTCCCTACCTTACGAAAAAAAATCAGGTTCCTTTCCTGAGGATATCTGAACACGTTGAGACTTGCAGTCAGTGTCCCCATGATGCACCTCCCTAACTCGTTGAAGAAGTGGGGGTGTGACTGTAAGAGACTGATGAAAATTTGATCATCACGTTCCGCAAAGGATATCCGTAAAGCGGCCAGCTACTCTATCGCCTCACCTAGTAGTTTTATACCA
Organism: Viscum album; assembly: GCA_963277665.1. Classification (NCBI taxonomy): domain Eukaryota; kingdom Viridiplantae; phylum Streptophyta; class Magnoliopsida; order Santalales; family Viscaceae; genus Viscum; species Viscum album. Next base: position 18,240,034 of record OY728120.1, on the reverse strand, counting down.
AATCTTCTACTGAGTGCATCTGCTACAATGTTCCCCTTCCCAAAATTATAGACTATCTCGAAGACATATTCCTAGAGGAACTTGAGCCAACGTCATTTTCTCAAGTTCAGGTCCTTCTGAGAGAAGATATACCTAAGACTCTTGTGGTCCGAGTAGACTGTAAAAAATTTTACCATCAAGTAATTCCACCAATTATTAAAGGCAAAGACGAATATTTCAACCTCCAGGTCATGGGTAGTGTAGTTCTTATCATGTTGTCTCAGCTGACAAGATCTATATGCAAAAACTGCTCGCTCTTTCATCAGGACACATCAGATCTTGGTCCATGATGCGTCGCAGTAGACTATGTACCCAAATCCATCCTCTAGTAGCCTCAAGATGGGGGAAATAGTCATTCTCTACCTAATATCCTGAAAACACTATTGGCATCTCTCTGACCACATGAACGGTTTCCCCTTCTTATTCAATGATAATAAAGTTGCTGAAACACTAGAGAAATCTGGCACAAATCTCCGGTAGTATCTTTCCAAACCTAGGAAACTTCGTACCTCCGTTACACTAATAGGTGTCTCCCAAGAAAGTACCACCTCAATATTTACTGGATCCACTGCAAATCCAGTCTCTGAGATGACATGTCCAAGGAAGTGAATCTCTCGGATCCAAAACTAGCACTTAGAGAGCTTACCATAAAGCTAGTTCTCATAGAGTGTGTCCAGAACTATCTGCAAATGATAGGCATGCTCCTCCTCAGTAGCCGAGTAGATCAGAATGTCGTCGATGAATACTACTAAAACGCGATCAAGGTATGGCTAGAAGATCCTGTTCATGAGTCCCATGAATACTTCTATAGCATTGGTCACGCCAAACATCATGACCAAGAACTCGTAGTGGCCACACCGACATCTTAAAGTTGTCTTCTGCACATCCTCATCTCGTACTTTGAGCTGGAGATAGCCTGATATGAGGTCTATCTTTGAGAACCAATGTGCTCCCTTCAGCTGATCAAAGAGGTCTTCAATCCTCGGGAGTGGGTACATTTTCTTCACGGTAACCTGGTTTAGGTGTTGTTAGTCAACACAATGTCTCAATCTCCCATCCTCCTTCATGGTGAACAAAATTGGGGCTACCCATGGAGAAACACTAGGCCAGATGAATCCCTTCCCTTGAAAGTCCTATAACTGTACCGGCAGCTCATGAAGATCCATGTGAGCCATCAGATATTATGGTGTAGATATCAGTGCCATCCCGGGATACAATTCAATGTAAAAGTCCTCCTCTCGGCGTGGAGGTAGACCCAGAACATCATCAGGGAAGACATCCGCATACTGGTACAACACTACAGGATAACTCAGACTCTCCACATCAACTGCTCCGAGGGTAAGGATACCCAACTAATGAGTGATCGGATCTACCCTACTCCGAGTAAGTTCATCCTATGCTGCAAAGGCACCTTTCTTGCTAGTGAAGGTAAACCTAGTCTCATCCTTGTGGATACACCAAAATTTTCACCTAATAATGTCAATCAGAGCATGGGCTGTAGATAACCAGTCCATACCCAAGATTATATTTTAAGGCCTCAACGCCGCTACAAGTAGATCATAGGTGAATCTCTCACCACCTAGAGTATGCTCACACTATAGGCACTAGTGTGTAATCGTTTAACCTGCTCTCGTAGGAGTATCTCTCTATAAGGATCGAGCCAATGGCTTCGTCGGAATCTCCGAGCTCCAAATGAGGGTAGTGGTAATAAAAGAATGACTAGAACCTGTGTCTATAAGTACTGCATCTAAGGTGTAGTAGACTCATATCATACTTCGTATCATCTCTATAGCACTTTGATCATAGGCCTCAGCTTCCTTGAGATGAGCTTGCCCCTATCCACCTACTCCATGTGGTCGGGGGTGGACCACCTGGTGGTGGTGGCCATAACATCTCGAATCGTTGTCCACCGCCAGTTGCACGACCAGCTCCTCTGCCACGTCTGTCTACTCCCTATGGACCTTCTTGGTCAGAACTCTATCTTTGCCTAGGAGGTCCTTCAATTGTCTGTTGATTATCCGTGTGGCGGGTCGGGCAATCTTGAGCCAAGTGACCATGTCCGCCGCATGCATAACACTGCCTGATCCTCACATGAATGGGTCTGTCTCTGGTTCCCCGCAAGTCCCACCCTAAATCATGCGTTCGTCCACCTATATGTCTAGTCCTCTTGGACCTCTGTTATATCTGTCTTCTGCCAGCTGTAGAAGACTCTACTACGTGATGCCCGGTGGCGGGTCTCACTACTGGTGACTGCTCAGTAAAAAAACTCTCTACTAAGAGGGCTTGCTCTAACACCCCTGCCTACAACGGGATGCTGAGAGAAATCATCAAATCCCTGATATCCCGCCTGAGTCCCTAATCGATGGTCCTGGTCCTAAAAAATGGCTCCCACACCATATCTGTGGAGTAGCGCGGGAAGTTGGTGGACCTCGCTTTGTACTGAGCCACAGTCATGCTTCCCTACTACAGATGAAGAAGCTCTTGTATCCGCACTACACGAAGGGTCACTGGGACTAACTCTGCATGAAACAGGATCTCAAAGTCTTCCAAGGGAAGTTTCACCTCATCGTGAACCTGAAGAATCAAGACCCACCATATACCGGCTGCTTCCTGTAGAAGAATGGCGGAAAGGATCATAATGAGATCAGTTGGTGTCCCTACCTGTCGAAAGACTCCCACAATGGCCTCCATCCAATCTTCATTCTCCTGTGGGTCTATCTCACCCCTGAACCTTGTTGACCTCTGGTGGTGAAACTCATGCAACACGCTCAAGCGGTGTGTACCCTATGCTTCTGGGGCTGCTGGCTTCGGTAGCCCAACAGGTAATGGTACCACTGGTGCCTCTACTAAAAAATGGCCATGTGTCGAGGCCTCATTGCTCGATGGGCTATCATCGCGTACTCTACCCGGAACCCTAGCTAGTTGTCTACATGGTGGTATCCTGATATGAAACAGGTGTTCCATGGTAAATAATTTTTACCTGGTGAGTTGAATCAAAGAGTTCACATAGAAAACTTTTCAAAACAGACACACAATCAGTGCTTTCATGCACTGAGTCAGAATTCATAAGCTAGGGTCCTACTGTATGGATACATCGGCCACCGCACTAACATTGGATTCTCTAAACTAATATCCAAAATCACTATACATAATACTATTGATGTTAAAAAGATTAGAATCCAATGTTCTACGATAGAACCGACTCCTCTGATACCAATTTGTCATGAATCGTCCCTCGGGGCCCATGTCGTGACTACCCCAAGCCTGCCTTCCATAGGCCTAGGGCTGGCGACTAGCACCAAAAGGCGTATTCCCAAAAATGGGAAGGTATTTCCTTTATAACCTATAAACTCACACAAAACTACCACACAACAAGATAAGAACACAAGTAATTGTATAGTAAAAAAGAGTGTTTACATTAAGTAAAAGGGGCTAGAATACAATCCCAACTGAAAAAAAAACAAGTAAAACTGGAAAGTACAATTATAACTGAAAATAGCCCCTGTGAACATCCACCAAAGATCCTACTTGAAGGGTAGGTACAGATCTCGAATGATCATCTCTGCGGTACGCCTTGTCTATGTCCACCTCCATGCAACCTCCAGTACTGGTACCCTCTTCCTCATTCAGTGATGTCCTTCATCTACACAAAACACAACAATGTGTGGGAATAGCCCGTGCAGGGGTGAGTATGACGATACTCAGAAGGCACCCCGACACCCTCAGAGGTCTTAAAAAATCCACAATGGATAATCCAAAAATCAGGGAAACAACAGTCATCCATACTTAGGTATATACCCATACATATACCTAAGTTATCAATTATACCCATCCCAATCATGAGAAACATAAGGCCCAACTCAAAATCCCAAAGCTCAACTATTCCACGGAGGAAATATTCCCACGAAGATAACCCCAAATATAAGTACCACAAAGGTAAATCCACACCGAAGTATACCACAAAGGTATCAACATGAAGGTAAGTAGCACAAAGGTATTTCCACACATAAGAATACCATAAAGGTAAGAACTTATCTCACACCATGTATAACATAGGTACAGTAGTAAAGTTGATTAGATGTAACCACTGAATCATCTTACTCTGTTAAGAGGGAGAACCACATAGGATCCTAAATCATCATACCCATGTAGGATCCTAGATCATCAGACCCACATAGGATCCTTGTACAGCAGACCCACAAAGGATCCTAGAGTAGTCCCACGAGGATTCCTAGAGAAGATCCAATAGGGATACTAGAAGACAGACCCACGTAGGATCCCAAAATACAAACCCACATAGGATCCCTTTCCCATGTTATAGCCAGCTACAGGGTTCCTGCACTAAGATCACTTGATTCCGAGAGGATCCACTCCTCTATCTATAGATAATAACTCCAAACACCATGAAGTACCATGAAAAAGTATCCCAAAGGACCCGACACATGATAGGGGTCTCAACGCAACTGAAAGTGTGTCAATCAGACGCCCAGTCTGTATGTTATTGGTCTTTTAGTCCCAAGGGCTGATTGGATTCCTGATTGATCCAACCAGGCCATCCCAACTTTATCCAAAACTCATGTGAGTTATACCAAAAGGACTATCTCGATCAATGGTTTTCAGCGCTACAGATGGGTTTTCAAATGGATTCTCATAGCTCATGATATGGTTAATGGAACAAAAACGGTCGAAACTGGTTCGGGTCCAGTCCGACCTGTTTGGAATGACTCGGCCCGACCCCTCCTGGGTCGACCCGACCCGGTTCAGGTTGACCCAGCCTGACCCGAGTCTGGCCTTGGGTCTATCCAGGCCTGCTGGGTCTGGCCCGGCCTACCGACGCGACCCAGCCCGCGATGGCGGCCCACTGGGCAGTCCACTCAGCTCAGGACTGGATAGACGTCCATCCCTCCTCCGCGCGGCGCGGTCACGCGCCATGCCAATGCCATTTCCCGGTAGTGAGCCAGCTGCCCCTCCATCCCCCCACATCCCCTGCATGCCGATAGGCGTAGATGCACACCACCACCACTGTCATGAAGCCGTTCGTGCCCTGACCGCTGCCCTCGCTCGGCCGCAGCCCTTCTCTGGTGGCGGGGTTGTGCCACCACCGCTCCCAAGCCCCACCGGTTCTTGTCACCAGCACAGATTTCCGGCGACGTTTCTCGGGTCACTGGGCATGCCCTGATGGTCTGTTCTTCATTCTGTAGTCTTTCACACTCATCTCAAGATGTCTCCATTGTTTTAAAACAACCACAATCCACAAAGGTTACTGAGAGGTCGGGTCATGTTCGTTTGGACCAAACCCTCTGTGTTAGAATGGTAACAAGCGGATTATTTGTTCTTGAATCATGAAGAATGTCAAGAATGGGTAAGGGGTATTCAAAATAACAAACCCTACCTTTTCATTTGTTGGAGGATTTGAGAGGTAAAATATGAGGTCATTGAATAATGTCAGCATTTGTTGCTTCCGCAAAGCGCTTCCGATCCGGGCTCGGGGTCAGTTCCTCATTCTTCGTTGGAGTAGAAAAGTTCTTCATTGGAGAGAACATTTTTCCACAATTCTCCCAAGCAACTTTTCTAATGAAATCTTCCAACCCAACCAAAAATTAAGAGCCAAATTATTAAAAAATAAGTCTAAAAATTAATTAAAGTTGACACATTTAATTAATTGTAGTTGGCTCAATTTACTAATTGGAGAGTTAATAGGTTTTCCCCCATTAATATGGGTTCAGGTGGTCCCCACCACCAGGAATTTAAATTTGGGGTTTTCAAGCTCGATTGGTCCCCACCTCCATAATTTAATAATAGATTTTATAAAAAAAATAAAATAAACATGTTCTTTATTTTATTTTTTATTTCCACAAAAAACACAAAAACTAACTTTCACCCTCGACCTTCTACGGTTGAGGTAAAGGTCTCTTTATGTGAATATTAGGGCTCCAAGTTCAACAGTGTCCTCAGATTTCAATTCAGAGCACTGGTTCAAATGTTATAAAAACATGCTCATATGTTTACAGAACGTACATAAAAAAAGTTCAAAAATTTATTTCGGGCACTCCGGGCCTCAGACTCATGCGTCGTCAATTTTTGTAGACTCGTAATATTACCACATAAAAAAATTAAATGGAATTTCCAAGTCATTACAATATTCTTGTGTAAAATACAATTATACCCCTCAAGAGCATCCAAAAGAAAAAATTAAAATTTATACTCATTTCATAGTCTGCAATAAAACATGTCTTTAAAGCCTCCCCATCATAACCCTTATTATCCCTAAGAATTCTTGGTGGTTAAATTGAATTCATGATCTCACCCTAATCATTTTTACACATTTTCTATCTTTACCATCTAGCACCCAATATCATAGAACATATTAATCTCTCCAAATAAAATATACATTAAACTATAACCAATTACATACTCCACACCATAAGAATATCCTTCTCATCACTATGAAAAAAACTCCAAAACATCACATGTTCCAATTCTTTGAGAATGATTCCCATGAAAACCATCAAAGTTCACCTCCTTATGAGGGTCACCATCCACCAAAATCTAATGGTGCACTCCCAACTATAACGATTACCTTATATTGCTTAATGTTTGCCACTCCCAATGATCCATGTTAACTTCCCTCTCAATACCTGACTAGGATTGAAATAGATCAATTATGCCACCACACCTGATCCATTCTACATGTCTCATCTACCATGGGGGGAAATTCCTCATTTAATCATAACTCTCATTCAAGAATTCCCAATGAGTTTATTTGAATCCATCAGTTCTGAGCTCAAACATATCCTCTCAACAATAAATTATTTAAAAAATACCACACATAATTTCACGTACCATTCCATTTTCACCTAACACAGTGACTGTACAATCTCATACCACCCATTCACACCACTTGAATAAATCTTCCATGAGCTTCACTTCACCATGGCCAAGATGATTGTTCTACATGGAACATCAGTCACATTAAGATATATTCTTCATTATATATCCTATTCAAAATCACACACCTCACCCATTCCATGATTTTTTCCATGATCACCCATCACATGACATTATCCTAGAACTGTAGTTACTCATCCTCTATCTAAATAATTTCGACCACATCCACACATTTAACCACCATCCAAAATCATTCCAGTTACTATAATCCATCTACACTCTAACAATGTTTCTAAATTCATAATGACTGGTCAATAGGGATAGAAATACAAATTTTCCTACCCATAAAACTCAATCTTGATACTAAAATACCCTATGTACTTTATCAAAACAAACTTAATCATCATTCTTAGTTCCTATACTCAGAAACATTTCTTGTGCACTAACCTCATTATGAGAACACCACTAATCTCTCTACCTATAAAGGCATATATAAACATGGGATGACCCCTCACAGAGGTTTCCCTTGATCATAATAGCCATTGAATCACTAATTTTTGAGTCAAAAATAAGGGCCACTTGGTCACCTACCTAGCCCAAATGTCAAATATCTCCCGAAAGTCCCATCTCATAGGGCATCACCCATGCTCTGGTTTTAACTATTTCATGATATATAATGCACTTCTCAACCCTCTCTTAAGGGAGGTAAAAATATTATCAACCCACTAGGGTAACAACCTGTCAATATGGGTTCAATTATACCTGTTTTCAATTTCAATTTACAGATGAAAATATCATTTAAGCTACAATTGGAAACCCATTTAAGTGAAACCTATTTGGAAATATTAACTTAAGGTAAGATTCTAATGGCATCACCTACTAGGTATCAGCCTACTATACTATGATCCTCTCTGATCATCCTTATATGGAACTTATCCCTAGGGGTCCATGATATTAACATAGAAATATGATAAACTTTCCCTCACTAAGAATTTTTATATGGTAATACTCCCCTGGAGGTTTTAGTTTAACTGGAAAGACTCGGGTCCCTATCAGCAACACAATAATATGATCCATCTAGATAAACATAATAAAAGTTTTGTTATGTATATTATCATTGAAATATATATGGTAAAACATAACATTGGTTGTTATGAATAATTATTTAACCGAACATAAAAAGGATACACCCAAAGAGGGTATTATGGAAGGGAACTAGCTATTATCATTGACATACAAGGAGAAATAGTACACAGACTACATCATCTCAAATGATATGTTTCATACAACACTCACATGATTCTATTAAATTTCAATTCATTCCATGATATGTGGGAAAAATCATATTGGTTTTTATTAGAACATTAAATAAAAAAATTAGTATCAAATCCCCATGAGTGGTCCAATATTTGGGGACCATGTGTCCTATCAACAAAATAGGGTCACTGTACCTCCATTCCATGAGGACCAATCCTTCACCCTCACCATCTAATGTCTCTCTATAGATCCACCAGACCATCCGTAGAAAATGTAATGAATAATAATTATGTAGAATTCCACTATGAATATAAATGTGGGAAAACATAATTTAAGTTGTTATTAATACATTAAATAGATCGACTAATTTATAAGAAACATAAATCAAACCCTACAAGTCCTATAACATATGGACCCTACTTGCCAAAAATGATTCACAAGGAATTATTCTTGCCTCTATCCACAAGAGTAAAAAACAATCAATAACCTCTCACCAATGGGATGAGTGCCAAAAATCCATAATAAATAATGAAATCCAAACCACATGTTCCCCTCCTAAAGGAAAAATCATGTACAAATATAAAAACACAACCAATAACATCCATCAAATATCCTTAGAAACCATGAGATATTACTAGAACAAGTGTTCTCAACCCACCAATCCAATATCAAACATATGTTTCAATAAATTCCTAATACTCCTCTCTACCATATCCCAAATATTAATTCATAAAAATTGAACTGCTATGATACCACGTTTTCACATCCTAGCCAGTCTCACACTATGAATAGTTACCAAATCGGTTTGTGAATATTCTTCCAGTGCACCTCCCATCATGTTATCGGCTACTAATAAGGAGTGAGGGCATAGGGTGTGTCCGTGGGGAGAAACTTCCATCATATCAGAGCAAGAAAACCAATTAAATAACTAAACATCATTTATATAAATGAATAATTATTGTGAGGAAGTAATAAATATAAAAAACATTTTAATAAATGAATTATAGTAAAGGCCTAAACAGACATGACATCCGTACAAAAAATCGATCTCCCACTAAGCCAATAAAATATATAAAAGAATAAGATGAAAAGTAAATGGATCAGGCCCTACTACCAACTCTGATCCATGTCACATACTCGACCTCCATGACTCTTGAGCTCTATTATCTTGTTCATAATAATCCTCATGAGCATCTCTACTTGATCATAAAACCATGGGACTCACCCTCTCTTTTGTGAATCTATACCAAACATGGTAGTAGCTATAAATTGTACCTGAAAACCAATGAGCACGTATGGGGGCAGAGAAATAAATATTAGTGATACACACTCAATGGTTAACCTGTAACATGTTTTGATAAGTTCATTCTTATGAAATATGCATAGACTAGATGAGAAAAAACTATAAATTGAATAAATAAAATAAAATATTCATTAATCCATTGTTCCATATTATTGATCGACCAAACCTACTTCATCCAGCACCAGAAATGTCTCTGAGAAAGCTACGTCACCACATAGGGATATGAGTCCAAACCCTATGATCACTTATACTCACCTCTATGATATAAATTAGGATTCCAGATATCAACTATAAATCCTACAAATAAAGAATAATTATTCATTCTAGGAATCCTATATAAAACAATAAATCCATGAGTAACCAGTAAAACCCCTAAAACTTTTCAACATTACCTAATCCAGTCTAATATCAAATTCCTATGTCCAAATCCCTTAAAATCATGACATTGTAAATAGGATGAGTTCCTAAGGGGGATAACCCTTAGGCAACATGTAATGAGTACTCTCCTAATCTATGATAAAAACTCATCATCATTAAATAATTGGCTCAATAGCCCATTATCATACATCTCATGGAAATTCAATAATGGTTCATCCACCTAATCCTTGGAAGTGTCTTATGTATCAATAACGGAGATCATATTAATTCCTTAGGAATTTCACAAGCATATATTTCTTGGGGTAAATTAAGACACATAAAAACTCCTAAAATCCACTAGATCCTAGAAATCTATACATCTTAGGAAAGACACTTAAATAAGATGGGTTCTGAGATTCACTTGGAAACCTAATCTAATTACCTTTTTTATGGTGGATTCCCAGTGATAATAAGCATTATAGTAAGGGTAACATTCATTAAAATAAGGTTCATAATCCAGATCTTAAGTAGTACCTCTGGTCATCCTCACCATGCCATTAAATCACATCAGGAACTTATGTAATTTTCTAATTAGAATGTCTATAAATAATAGATTCATCAATAATCACTGAGTGAAAGAGTGAATAAATGAGTGAGGTTAGTCAAACACCTAAACTTGTCACTACATTCAAGGCATCTATAGCTCACCTGTTTAGTACAGGTTCAATGGTGAATCCCACTACCATCTCTTCCAAAAACCCATAACACACTAGCTTAGGGACAATCAACAACTAGGAAACCCACTTGGGTCCTCTAGGTCAAAAAATTTGAGTGATATCCCTTGGGGAATTCTAAATGTCCACACATAAGTATAGGCACCCTTCTTGGGAACATTAGATTTATAACCAAGGAAGATTCATCTTTCTTGGCATTCTATGGGTAAATATTCTGGTGGAGGATTCCATATTTTGACCCTTATAAAACAATATGAAAGCAGGGAAATCCCACATAGGATCTTCAAGGTCAGATCATAAGTTAATGTTTCCCTCTTGTGATCCTCAGTCACAAATTATGTTATCGGGCCAAGCTTTCTCTCGGGGATAACACACTTTTCCTTAGTTTTATATCAAAAATTTTCTCTGGGACTCAATGGAAATTCCACATAAATATTGGTTTTGGGATATGACTCAAGTCCCATCCTAGATCAAGTTCAATCTCTAGGTTAGACTAAATTCCCAACCAATCTACGTCTTTTAGTCTAATATCAGTCCCACTAACCAGGGACTATCCCAAGATACAATAGTCTTGGGCTATGAAAATCCCACTCCATGTCCCATAACCACTGATACAACCCTCACAAAGGTCTAACCCCACATATCACTCTCAGGAGACTGCCAGTTTCAAATACTAGATAAATAACATCTCTATCAAAGCTCACTCACTCCAAATACTTCTTATGAGTCCTCAAAAACATCTCAAGGGTTCCACCATCATTATTTTATATGAAAAAATACTCAAAATAGACTCCTATTTTCTAAAATTATTAATCAAGGGTGTAAAACTGGCAAAAAATCCAAAATGGGAAACAAGGGTATCCTACACGATGTATACTTTGATTACATGGTGTATACGCCAAAACCTCCACCATGTCCATATACTTCTACACAACCTGGGTATACAAGGTCTGGCCATGTACTACTACATAACCAAGGAATACATGGGGTTTGTTCGTCACCTACAATATGGATAGGAAACACCAATGGTCTAGTCATAAAATAATACATGACCATATTCCCCTTAAATTGGGTGTCTTCCCAAGTACCCATCCACCTGGCCTTATAAGACTACATGGCATGTTTTATGAGTACATGATGGGTAGTCCCAAAAACACCATCAGCCTATATACTTGGATATATTTCAAAGTAAACACTACATGGGGTGTGTTCCAAGTAATTGGAATGTACTTTAGAAAATTCATATTCCCTGATCTATAAGATTACACAAAATGTGTTCATGGAACAACAAACCTTGTGATAAGGATTTCCAAATGGAGAACCCCTATAATCAGCCTAAAACCACCGATTTTCTAATTAATCATAGATCAACACCATGGGTGTCCTTAGGAACCCTAAAAGGTATTTAAATCATTTAAATAATATTTTATGGGGATATATGTTTTGAAATAAAGAAGGTGCATATTGTTGGGTGGAATATAGTTAAGCATCGCCTGTATCTAGTATCTGCAACTACCACATGATGATCTGACTCCTCCCGAGATCTAAGGCTACATCTCTCTCTCCCCCTCTCACTCTCTCTCACAATAGCAGTAGAGTAATCCCCAATGTGAATGTGAGAATACAAGGAATAAGAGGAGTATATGAAATGTAAAAGCGAAAAATAGAAAATGAAAAAAAATTAAAATAGAAAAGGAGGTTCTGACTCAAGCCTTTTTCCCGTGGTGAGTTTATGCATTGACTAAGTAAAAACCCCCATTTTGGACTCTACCAAGGAGACAAAATCCCAATTTTTTTCTATGTTTAAAATATACAACTGAACTGAGATATGAAATTAGATTAATATTTAATTAATTAAATAAAAAATAATAATTATTCCATAAATATTCAAATAGATTATAATTCCACCAATCTGTTGTCATAGGGTATAACACCCTATTCTAGGACCAAATGAGTTGTCAAAAAAATATCCATGATTATATTATAGGATAAAATTCCATTTACCCCTCATAGGAATCTAAAATCAAAAAATCGAATTACATCTCATTTCCCGGTCTATAAAAACACTTGCATTTACATCAGAAAACCATTTATTATTATTTATTTTCTTATTCAATTTAATCATTAGGCATTTCCTCTAACTTTATAGAAAAATAACTCATAATCAAAAAATTTAATTGTAACACTTATAGTTGAAGTCACAACACTTTTTTCTTTCATGTATTTTCCATAGATCACCTTCCCCGTTTCTCGTATTTGAAACATAATGGAATATTGAATAGTCAGATGAAATACCCCATTTATTAATATAGAATTCAAATTCTATTATGCCTCTACATCACACATTCTTATACTATAATATATAAAATCATTATAATTACATATAAACTCTATGAGATCTTCACCAAATTCCTGTAACAATAAAAGAATCAATAATTTCTAACCATCATATTAATAATCATAAAAAACATGGGAATTTGTAAATGATTCTATGTGTGTAAAAAATCATAAAAAACTAATATGATATATTGAAATTTTAATTAAAACCTTTCGGTCCTGCTAACATATTTCAGGATTTATGGGATAATATTTGAGACCTAAAATACCTTAAGGGGTGGGTAAATTAAGGTATTTTATAGTTTAAATATTTTCTGTCACACTTTACCCTCATCAATTTTTGAATCATTCTATAATGTTAGTGGGAAAATTATTCTATCTATCATCACCTATAATTCATCCATATTAGAAATATAAAACATTTTTAGAAATTAAAATAAATATAGATAGAAAAAAATCATAGTTAACCTACAATGGGATGTATCCAAGAAATATATAGACATCTCAATACCTATATAATAAAATACAATATCATGCACTATATAGTGGATATAATGGTTAGATGATAGTGTCTCCATGACAAGGAACACTACCCATATAAAATGTTTATATATCCCTCACTAATAATTGAAATTCCACTCCCTTTACCACTCTCTATGTAAACATCTTTGAGGTGGATAGAATTCATTTATAGAATTGTAGTTTTATTTCAACCCATGATGGGATAACCTGGTTCTTGGTATGCTGAGGGGATGAAATTGGCTAAAAAATACATGCATTATATCACTAATCATATCTCAAATAGTTTACAACAAGTTATATTTTTTGAATAAAAAATACCCAATCGATTACATATATATTATAATATAAAATACATCCTTTCATTGTTAGACGGTCATTGGGATTTATAACTTATGATGCTTAATAACACACATTAGTCAAGAGGATTGGAAGACATAGTTATCACACCCTATTGGGGGGAATTATTTCTTCCTCTAGGACTCCCTTATAGATTTAATTCTTTTTAATGAATTTTTCTCAAATCCTAATATTGAACTAATTAAATTAATAGTAAAAATTAGGTTTTACCTTGTGCCAATGTGAACGTCTATACATATCAAAGTCATCTTACCAATGTTGAAATTTGTATGTATAGATGGTTCTCTATCGATGTAACCATATTTATATATAATATGATTTTAATCTTAAGACCTATTATTACTTAGTGATACTAGTCTATAGGTCACTACGTTTTAATTCCAAAGAGTTGTAAACTCTAAAGTTTATCATCATCTAGAAAGGTGGTGGATTATTTTGGTTTCATGATTTCTCCCATAATTATGTTTCTTACTTATATTTGAAAAGGGAATAAGAAATTTTGTAGTTCAATGATACTTAATAGGACATATCAAACTTTTTAAGGTCATGTGACAAGAACCAATACATGTGGTTTAATTTTAAATAGTAAATATGACTATGTGAAAGACACCTAGAAATAGTGAGTCTAAGACTTATGCATGAGTGTCCCATTATAGTTTACCATAAAGGGAATTTTTCTAACTGAGATTATGTTAGTCTCATAAGGAATATGCCCCTATAAACATAAGTTTCACCAGTAGTATGGTCTGTTTAAAAAAATATGATAATACCCAAGGTGAATATGATCCTCTGAGTGGGGACATTATTTTATCAGTAATATGGACTCGTATAAGGATTAACCACATTTTATATGTCCCTAGAAGAGGTGAATGGAATATTTATGATTTTGGGTTTAAACCTCAAGATATGTCCTTTGTATCCCATAAAAATAATAATCCAAGATCATGTGATATGAATAAAATAGTTTAAGGTCATGTGAAAATATCAACCATGCAATTTAATTCCATGTTGTAAGGATGTTATCTTGAAGTTTAACATCATGTAATTAATACATAGTTAATTTATTTTAACATCATAGTATCAGTATTTCTATATCATACAAGTTTTGATATTAGAGAATCATGTTGCACTTACACATATAGGGGTTTCCCTGGATTCTTCATTGGGATATGGCCCTTTGAAGGAGTTTATCATGGGAAAATATTTCCATTTGAGATGGAAAATATTATTTTTGGGACTTACAATTTACAAGAAGGCCCAAAATAGAGTCATTTTAAATATGTTAATGTCATAATCATCATGGATATATATGTCCACATAAGCCATGATTGGTGTCAGAAAAAAGATCTGATATAATACCAATCACATCACAAAATCATATTTGGATATGAATTATATCTATAAAGTAATATAATTGATGGAATATACTCCAAAACAACTGATTTATAATAGATTGAATAATGAATTAATGAGGAATAAGGAATCCTATAAGAAATTCTAAGGGCTTACTCCATGAGGGATTCCCTTACATTCATATTCCTACATATTTCTAAACCATGTAAGGGTATGGAGGTAGCCTCTTCATTAAATACTATGTGTTACTCAATAAGGGATACCCTTTTCTACCTAGGAGTAGACGAGAGAAGATAACATGGTGGTATCTATTAATAGTTCCACCATCACGGCTTACATTTTGTTTGTACATATGTGATTAGAAAGATAAAGGAGAGGATACCACCCATTTAGGCATCACATCTCTCAGACGGTGGACTAGAATTTTATATGTTTGGATTATCCAAAATGTGGTTTCCTTTCCCTTATTTGGACTTAGGCACCCAACATGAACCATATAAAATTGGTCATGGATCTGGGTCAACTATGTTTTGAAGAATGTTCCATGTTTATTATAAATGATGTACATAGAATTATGACCCTAATTATCAATGGAATTCAATATTTAAATCCCCTAATAGATCCAATCAGTTGATTGAGATATAGGGGAGACACCTTTATCAAGAAATATATGATTGAAAGAGAGCATCATGGTGTGAAAACCCTGATTCCTTGAAACTGGTGGATTTGGAGGAGGCCTTGATAATTACAGGTCCAAAGGGGAAAATGGATAAAGGAATGTTCTACTTTCAAAGTATGGGTGTTCATATTTATTTGATATGAGAAAAAAATTATGGTTTGTTATAATAAAATGGTTTAAGAAGACCTCTCCCATGTAATACAAGGGTTTAGGGAAAGGCTTCTCTCATGTAATTCTACTGTAAAAGGATGAAGGCTTCACCTAGATGATTCTAGGGAAAAGTGATAATGGATTCACCTAGGTGATTCTAGGATGAAATGTTGGAGGTTTCACCCAAGGGATTCTAGGGTGAAGTGATTATCCAAACAACAAGACTTATGATATACATCACACTAGTTTTAGAGGGTATTCAAATATCCCATTGGAAGAGGGGAACACAAGTTTATAGTTGGGTAAGGGACCATTTACCTAGTGTTTTTATACTAAGTAGTAAGTGGTTACTCACAATGGTTATTAATGATTTTAAAATTTGGATAATTTAGATACCCCCTCATTAGGATAACTACCCTTTTTTTGGGATTTAATAAGCTTACTTTAGTATTTAAGGGCATAGGTGAGTGACAAGGTAAAGTAGAGAATGTTTTTCGCACACATCCTTCCAAAAGGATTAAATGAAGAACCTAGGAGTCCAATTTATAGGAAACACGGGAACTTATAGAATATAAATTTCTCATTCTAATTAGTAGAATGATAAAACCATGATTCAGGTTCTTGTCCATGCAGATGTCATGCATAAGGTTATATTGGGTGCACCCAAAAGGATTTATGGAAGATTAAATTTCCACTCTTTATGCATTTTCCTTCATGTTTTTAAGGATTTCCTTCTACATGTTCTTCATCATTTTCATGAAAGTAAAGCACCAAAATCCCCCCCCCCCCCAAGGATTGAATCTGATTAAAAAAAGGAGGACTTAATCTAGATGTAAAACTAACACTGACATTAATTAAATTCATGCAAGAGAAAAACTTTCACCTTCAAATTTTACAGACTCACACATGTGTGATGTGAAAACCACACATGAAAGCTACCCATATGAATGTAGTGAATTTTAATCACACATATACTTCTATCTGATTCTTATAAATAGCATGTACCAACCCCCCCCCCCCATATATCTATTATTTTTTCTTAAATGGATTGGATTTTTATTCATCTTGGTGCCTTAGTTTTCCATAGTAAATCAATGTGTGTGGCGACACATGTTTTTCTCTCAGATATTAGTCTAATAATGGTAGGAGCATTGTTAAAGAGTAGTTCTTATAAAATTTCCCTCCCTGGGCTATAAGATAGGGTGAGGAAAATAAGAAAAACATATGAAAGAGCCACTTGTGTGACTTGGGAGAACTATATGGGTGAGTAAAATTTAGAATTAGCTATCATCTCACCTAATATTTGTTGAACCACTTGGTCAAGAAAAAATTTATAATTATCCAATTTTCCACATAGTGTTTTGGCCTATGATTTTATTTTATTTTGTACATTAACCTTATATAGTAAGTATTTTTTTTAATAAACCACCATTTATTTATTGCATAAATCTGATGGATGAGAACATGATTCTCATTTTGGTACATGAGGTCATTGTAGAATAAAAACAATGATTGTGGATCCTGAAACCTTATCATTAAACATAATCACCCAAAATCTGAAATCACTAAAACATTTTAAAATTAGATGTTCTAAATTATCCATTTTCGAATAAGTATCCCTTACATGGGTTTGTCCTTCTGATTGATTCACCAATTCCTGAAAGATCTCTCTCACACATTTAGGTTATGTCAACTCTATGTCCCACCAATGTAAATATTTCTCATCATTAGTGGATAATCCATGAATTTGGTAATGAAATATCATATCGTCCAGTCTATATAGAATCATTAACAAAGGATGAATTCATGTCCTACGAAATGATTAGGAAATTAATATCTAAAGTTAGAGGAGGGGATGGTGTATATAATGGGACATTCATTCTAGATGTAACTTCTCTATGGAA
Source organism: Viscum album (assembly GCA_963277665.1). Lineage (NCBI taxonomy): Eukaryota > Viridiplantae > Streptophyta > Magnoliopsida > Santalales > Viscaceae > Viscum > Viscum album. The sequence continues at coordinate 18,222,154 of OY728120.1, read as the reverse complement.
TGGGAATGGACTTATTGGATGAACTAATTTAGTATCACATAATAAAAAAACAATCACCTATTGGACTTTATGATGTTCTTTATACTTCATAGTTATCTATTTTACATTTTCAAAATCTCATCCCTGAGCTGGTTAATCAGTGGTATTATAAGAGCAACATGTCTCATCAGTCATACAGGGAAGTTAGTATCATCCTTCGAAATATCCATGAAATCAAGGGAATCCGTATCCATGGGTATATTTATGATGAATTCCTTCCTCATTATTGAATTTTGGAAGATTTAAAGAGAACTCTTATATTGGTGAGTGACTTTTAGAATTTGTTGAAAGGGATTTAAATAAAGAAATTCTTACCCTTATTAATGTTCCTTTTAATATGTTAATCAAAATATTATTTCTTCCCTATGAATTGAGACCTGGAGAAAAAATGTTGAGGGATTACCCTACCTACAAACTTATAAATTATTAGATTAATTACTGGACTATCCTTAATGATAGTCAATATAGGACTTGGGTATATTGAATTGCATCAAATATGAGATCATATCTTTAACATGAATAATTGTTTTCCATGTGTCTCACTTAATGGTTGTTACTTACTCAAGACACATGTCATATGATAAGGGAAATAGATTTGGTAACAGTGACTCAAAAAAACATTTAGTATACCAATTAGTCTTATTATTCTAGTTTTAGGGAGACTTTATCCAATGTTAGGTCATGTTCAATGAGGTTAATATCTTTATTGGACTTATTGACCAATCCAGCTCTTATATAGTTGGATAGTAGTAAAGATTTATGATAATAACACAATACATACAAAATTGGATCCTCGACATAGACCACTACAAAATCATCCTTTAACTGTTCGAAAAATTTTCTGTATCGATGCTAAAGAAGCATTGACTACTATAGCGATATTATAAGCCCTGGGATTTTATCAGTGCTAATAATGGAGTCCTTTATCTGTGTTTGTAAAAGCACTGATAAAGGGTCTTTTATCCCCATTTTTAAAAGCACTAATAAAGAGGTAATTTATCAGAGTCTGTAAAATAATAGATAAAGGACCCCTTTATCAATGCTAAATAAAAGCATTGATAATGGAGAATCCCATACTATTCATCAATAACACTAGTGGAGTGTGCAATAATAGGAAAATGTAGCACCAGAAAAACCACCATATTTAAATAAAATTAAGTACCAATATAGTTTTTAAATGAAATGAAATTTACTACAAAAATAATAAAAAATTATTATAAACATTTCTAGAATTCGTTTATAAAATTACAGTAGTAAAAATTATTACACAAATTAAAAAACCGAAATTTTTATTATTACTTTTATCATGACCCCAACTCATGCTATTGTTGAAAAAACCACCCTAGCTCGAGCAAAATAATTCACTATAACTCATAAAAATCAAATATGGTATCTCTTTGACTCATACCATTCACATCATCTATCTCTTTGACATGAGACTAATTCCTACAAGTCACAATATATTTATGAATAGTTTTCCTAAAATACCTATTCAATCTGAGAGTGTTTTATCAGTTTTCAGCAAGTGACACATTTTGAACTTAAATGTCTATTTTAAACTAATAATAGAAAATTTGAGTCATACCATGAAAATCGTCTATTGGATTGATGTGTGACTGATTACTACACATAAAAAATAACATACGGATCATTTTACTAAAGTATATAAAAATACAAATATGTTTTCTCAGTTTTGAGTAGTTCAGTTGTCATTTTTACAAAAATAATTGTCAATTTTAATAAAAAGATGCACCTAAAGTCATATCTGTCAAAATATGCAACATATTGTGGTTAGTCTAATTCCTACACAACTAAAATGAAATATGGATCATTTTACTCAAATTTTGATTGTGTTTTATTAGTTTTTAATATATCACATTTATTTGTAACTGAAATTTTATTTTAAACTACAAACAAACAGATTGACTCATACCAGCCACATCGTTTATTGGTTTGATATGAGGGTGATTCCTAAAAGTCACAAATGATATATTATTCATTTTACAAAATTTTCAACACAATATGAGCATGTTTTCTCATTTTACATTAACTAACATGTTTTGAAATAAAAGTTCAGTTTTGAACTAATAATGGACATTTTGGGTCATATCAATCATACTGTGAATAAGATTATGGTATATCTAATTCCTAAACCTCACAAATGACTTATCGATTAGTATCCTAAATTAAAAAAAAATCCAATTACATTTTATTATTTTTTATTATGTTTTTTATGTTTTTTAATATAATGTATGTCAATTTTAAATAAATATGCGCACTAAGAGTCATAAAAATCAAAAATTGCATCATATTGAGGTGAGTATAATTCCTACATGTCTCAACTGACTTATGGATTTTCTTCTTAAAGTATCAAAAAAATATGAATGTGTTTTGTTTTGAGTATGTCAATTGTCTTTTTTACTAAATTGTCATGTTAACCTAAAAAAAATCACTTTGACTCATATTGGTCACATCATATATCAGTTTTATGTTAGACTAATTTCTACTTGTCAAAAATTATTGATGAATTGTTTTCCTAAATTTTCAAGACAATTTGAGTCTATTTTTTGTTTTTAGTGAGTAATAATTTTTGAACTAATGTGTTAATTTTAAACACATAATGGAGACTTTGAGTCAAATCAGTCACATTGTATATCATATTGAGGTGTAGTTGATTCTTAGATGTCACAAATGAATTATAGATAATTTTAATAAATTATAAAAACAAATCAATTGTGTTTTGTTAGTTTTGAGTAGGTTAGTTCTATTTTGTTAAAAATGATTTCAATTTTAAATAAAAATATTCACATTGAGTCATACTGGTCACACCATGCATCAGATTGAGGTTTTTCTGGTTCCTAAACATCTAAAATTAGTAAATTATTGTTTTCTTAAATTATCAAAACAATATAAATGTGTTTTATCAATTTTGAGTATGTCGCTAGTCTTTTTTACTAAAATGACATTTTAAATAGGAAACACACACTTTGACTCATACAGGTCATATCATGTATTGAAATGATTTGAGACTAATTCTTACACATCAAAAATTATATATGAATCATTTTACTAAAATATCAATACAATCCAAGTGTGTTTCCTTAGTTTTCAGTCAATGACTCTTTTGAACTAAAATTTCAATTTTAAACTGATAACGTACTCTTTCAGTCTTACTGGTATCATCATGTATTTCATTGAGGTGCGTGTGATTCCTACCCATACTAAATTACATATGGATCATTTTCCTAACATATCAAAATAATACAACTTCATTTACTCAGTTTTAAGTAGGTTATTTTTATTTTTTACTAAAATTGATGTTAATTTTAAATAAAAAGATGCACTTGGAGTCATACTGGTCACACAGTGTATTTTAATGAAGTTTGAATGATTACTGAACATATAAAATTACTTATGGATAGTTTTTTTAATTTAAAAAAACAATTCAAATGTGTTTCCTCATTTTTGAGTAAGTCAATTATCTATTTTACTAAAATGTCGTTTTAAACTTGAAACATGCACTTTAACTCATACCAGTAGCATCATGTATCATTATGATGTGATACTAATTCCTATATGTGAAAAATTATTTCTAAATCATTTTTCTAAATTATCAAGACAATTTTAGCATGTTTTCTCAATTTTCAGTGAGTGACACTCTTTGAACCAAAAGTTTGATTTGAAATTGATAATGGGCACTTTTAGTCATACTGTGAAAATCATGTATAATATTGAGGTTTACATGATTCCCACACATCAAAAATGACTTATGGATAATTTTCCTAAAGTATAAAAATAAATTTATTGCACTTTCTTAGATTTGAGTAAGTTGTTTGTGTTTTTTACTTAAATTGATGTTAATTTTAAATAAAAAGACGCACTTGGAGTCATTGTAACATCCCAGGTAAATAAAGAACATGAAATTTTTCATATTTATTAACATTTATGAATAAATTATTAATTCTACTTTTAAGGGGATGCTACGTTCAATGGCACTCCCGATACACAACAATGGGTTTCTTTGAAATCTTATATTGCACACTAATAATATAATATTATTATTTTAAATGGATATTTACTCCTAGTGGTTGTATTGGAGGGAAAGCAAAAAAATAACTAGAATATGATTATACATGTTTTTTAAATGTATTTACTTTTATCCAATAAAATTTAGAGGCTTAAAATGTGAATGAATCTAATTTTAAGCATAATTTACATTAAAAGGTTGATTTACCACCTTTTAATGGAGAACCATATTTAAATATAGTTTTGGTCACATTAATACATTATATTTGACCAAAAAATCCTTTTTTAGAATGGTAAATCAAAATTTACTTTGTGTAAATTTTTAGAATTTTTCCGATAAAGTTCATTTTTAATGAATAGATAAAAATATTGTATTTTAATTCAGAACTGCATTTTAGTCTAATTTATTTATATTTTTAGATTATCTTTTTAATTGGTTTTAAAGTTTAATTATAATATATTTTCACCATTTAATCAAATTTTGTTCATTGTAATTAATTTCATTTTGAATTTGGACATAAATTAATGTCAATCTTTTGATAGTTATTGTTTTATAAAAATACGTTATTTGTTTTAACAACCAGAATTAATTATAAAATTAATTAATACAACTTCAATGTTTCTAATTTGGTAAAATATACATCATTTTTGAGTTCTGAATATCAAATTTTTCTTTGGGTGAATTTTTGGTATTTTTCTGAAAAACTTCAACGATTGATGAATAGTGAAACCAATTAGTAGTAGTTAAAAAATCACTTTTTCATTTAAATGAAATTTTACCACCTCTATTAATTGAATTTCAAAAATACATCATACATGCTTGTTATTAGTAAGTAAAATTTGTTCCAATAATATAAAAATAATTTTTTTTGAATTGTAAATTTTGACTTTTATTTACCGCGGTTAAAGGTAAATAGGGTGATTCAAGGTAAAAATGATATTATAATTATTCCAAATTTCATTAACACTTGTCCTACCCTTATTGTATGAGTCATGTCTGACCATGAGAATCCTTGGGTAGATTTTGCGACCCCATGGAGCCACTTATCAATGACAATGAAAATTTATATTAATTAATTTAAAGTAAAGACCAATATGACATAACAAACATAGTTTAGTAAATTAATTTTTATATTGTGTTATATAAGTAATATTTTCGACTATAGATATACATTGTAAATAAAAAAATTTCATACATAATGGTATTTTATTTATTATTTTATAAATTAATTAATTTAATTTACTTATGACACAATGATGATGAAGTGTTTACCTCATTAATAAATCATATAAATAAATAAGATTATAAATATTAAAATAACATCATAAACCTGTACAATTCTTATTTGATGATTTTATTTCGACAATTTTTCATCTTATCTTCGACTCTAATGATTTTTGGACCTCTAGAAATAGAATATCATTATATAATAAAATAATATTTCACACTTTTCTAAAGAGCCCCTCCTCCCTCATATAAAAGGAGACCATTTCTAACCAATTCCTCACACCTATAAAGCCTTTTGGATCTTCCAAAATCTACCCAATTAAGCTTCCTAAATCCCTATATTCCACCTAGAAGCCTTACCTTAGTCATAAGGCACTTCAAAAAACCATTTTGGTTCAAACCAATGTGAGTTACCCAAATTATAGGTAATGGTTTCTCTTAACTTATTTTCTTTTATTTTACTTCTATAACCCCTAAACTCTTTCTATTCACATATTTTATATCAACACTGGTGTCCTCAATATATTATGATTTTTTTATGAGAATTATTCGAACTACACTTACACACACCTCCATCTAATGGGTGAAGAACATAAGGTTTCTGTGGATGGAAAACTAACACCTCATGAAACGATGATTGTTCAATTACCTCCTACCACCTCTCATGGTGTCAATTATGATGGCACTGTATTTATATATGATATATATTGTTTTTATGTTTTATTTATTCTTATGTATTTTACATTTATAGCCCACCTTTACGGATTCCATAATGGGTAAATGCGATAATTTCATTCGAGGAAATGTGGACTACCACCCCCTCAAAGTGACATGACTCGTTAATGCCATATGGGGGATGTAAAAAAAATATATATAATGATATTATATATGATATTATACTAGAATTATAATATACCTATGTATCATTATGTTTTAATTCTATTAAAATAAGAAATATAAATGAAATTAGCGTTCATGCGTACGTACGGCTTACCGTCTCCATGGACGGTGCATTTCATTTTAACTTAAATGATTGCATAATGTTGATAACACGGTAATAAGTGATATAAAAAGGATAATAAACTTGAAACTGTTTCTTAATAAATTATAAAATAACTTTATTTTATTATTTCGGATGAACAAGGAACAAACGAGTCATGTCGGACAACGTGGTAAGGGATTTCTTATCTCACTTTTAATTCTGTGAGATTTCCATTGTTCGACACTTATTTATTGCATGTGGTGTATTATGTACTATCGTTTGATATATATTATCATTATTATCTTTATATTCATGGTATATTTTGGGTCGTTTGATGGTTATTAACTTTTGGTTCATACGACTCGATTGATTAGAACGAAGTAAGGGTTTTTCATCTCATTTTTTATTCCCATGAGATCATGCAATATTTTATACTATTTCCGTTTGTGTGTTGTATGTACTACCCATTATTTTACTCTTTGTGTAATAAACTTTCATTTATGGGTATTTACATCTTCATTTTATGATCCTTCTTTCATGTGGCATATGTAAGTTACCCAATCGGTAAGGGAACCTTTTAACCTCCTTTTTATAAAAGACTTCTTTTTGTTATGTATTTTAATATACATATTATTATTTTGGGATATGTTATTATATATCCTGATTGATTTAAATTTTATTTCTAAGTGATGAGATAGCCTTTTTATCTCATCAAATATTTTTCTGAATTTTAATGTGATGCCGTTATGCTTTTGAATTTTTTCAATGGAACTTCTTAAACCAATTTCAATTATTTGGGTTAAACATGTTCTTCTTGAATATGTCGTCCTATGAATATGTGTGAGTTACCTATAATTGTTTTACACTTAATATCTACTTATATTGGGAGTATTTATATTTTTCACACATAATTATTTGATTGATTTATCCTTAATTTAAGGATACCGTCTTTATAAGGGATTCCATCTCAATTTACATTTCCACTGAGACTACATTGTTGTTATGCACCAATTCACTCTTATATGGTGTATATACTATCCTTTGTCATATTATATCATGAATCTATTTATTCTAATTATATTGTAATGTTCATATTAAATGTTATTCCTCGATTATTTGTATTCAATAGTCTCTCATTTTGTTAAAAACTCTATAACTAAAATATCATTTTAAATGTTTTAAAGATTTATTATTATAAATCATCATCATTAATGTTGATGATTTAAAAATGGTTTTGAGTATTAATTTATATGTACATTAATGTTTTAAAATTATAATTACATTAAAAGTTTCAAAGTGGTATGGGACACTTTGATTTCGAAATCTCTTTTTAAATGGTTTATGAAAATGGAATGATTATTTCAATATCTTGAAATTAATTATTGTGATTTCAAATGAAATGTTATTAGTGAAATTTTTATATTTGAAATATTTTATGTGTTATGATTGTACTTGTACTTTTGATGGGTGGTTACGTGATAAACCAAATGACAGGTGGTACCGTGATAAACCAGGATGGGTGGTCACATTATAAACTCAAATGCATTGGGTATGGAAGTCAGTCATATGGCTATTCCATTTAGTGATATTTGTGGAAGTCAACAGTATGGTTATTCCATTTATGAATATTTATGTCCATAGTTACCTTTCTATGTTATGTGTTATTTATTTGGTTTATATGGTAATCTTTTGGTTACAAAAGGGAAATCAATGATCTTTTATTCCGTGAAGAGTATTTACTACTTCATAAAGGTGGAAAATATTAATTATGATAAAGTATTCACGGATTACATGTTGTTTTGAAAATCTAATAGTTTTCCTTCTTTGTGTATCCCTTACTGAACTTTTTATGCTCATCCCAAGTTTTTGAAATGTTTTTCACAGGACATAAAGTGGAATAGGGTGAAGGATGGGATCAAGGAAAATTGATGCTGTCTAAAACACGGAACTAGAAATGTCTCATTTATTCAAGAGTTTTTATTTTATGAAAAAAAACTGGAAACAGAGTAGAAGTGTCTACTTTGTAATTTTTGATATGTAATGTAATTGTTATCCTTAATTATATAGAACACTAAACCTAAAAAGATCCTCAATTTTAATTATTAATTTAATTCAAGATTATATAATGTTTAAGGTCGGGTCCTTATAGTTGATATCAGATGTCGGTGTAGATAACATTAGAGGTTAGGTTTTTCTTTAAGCATGAGTGACATTACCATAATGGTTAGGATTTTAGAAACACACAAAGTTATTTTAGATAATGTTAATGATTCTATGATAACATGAATAAGTATATATTAGTATTCAACCACCTCTTAAGATATTATATGATGATTTTGCTGATATACTCACTTTGAGATTTTTGGTTTTAGTAAATGGTTGGATCTAGTAGGCACCAATGTAACAGTGGATGTGAAGATAACTGTGATGGTTTTCTGAATGAGCAACTAAATGAAATGGGAGATGCAATGAGGACTCTTGTGGTTCCTCTAAACCAACTATCTGGAGTCATGATTGACCACCTGAACCATAGTAATTTTTATAATCCATTGTATATAAGAGAAACAAATCCCAATGAATGTTCAGGTAATAATCATAATGGTAATTATGTTCAAAAAATTATGTGTGAAGGATGTGGAAAGAAAAAACTAGGAAAATGATTCAATGGGACTAGAAGATGCTATAGATGTGGGAATGATGGTCATATTGCAAGAACCTACCATGGAAAAAGGAAGTATCCAGTTGACTCTAAGAAAGGGAAAGAAGTTATTTCTGAGGGATCAATTGAATATTTTAAATGTGGTGTGCATGGTCATTATACAAACAGATGTCCTACGAAGATGTTTCGTGAATGGGATCACCAGGATCATACAAATATATGTTTACCAATACCTAATTCCATTCCAATTGAGGATGAAGAAACTAAAAATGACCAAGTAATGGTATGGACTATTTCTTAACATTTGTTTTGACATTATTGAATCATAGGATATGATTCATGATTTTGTTTGTAGAAAATAAGTATTTCAGAATAAGTTGGTAAAGAATGTTTAATGGGTCATGAAGAATGTTGAATGAGTAAGAAGTCAACATATAAGGTATTCAAGTGTTATGGTAGAATTTATGATGTTGAAACACTTAAAAGTTTTAAGGATCTTTTAATGCTGGGATTTTATTGGAAGACTTTTTATAGTATGTGTAACCCAAAAGTTTGATATATGGAAATTTTATTCAAGGAATAATTACCTTTTCATTTGATGAGTAATGGTGGAATTTTATTTTGGGAGAATCTATGTTTTTATTATGGACATATAATGATTTGTTTTTAATTGGAACTGATTAACCTATCATAAAAAATATGTGATTTTGTAAATTACACTTCAGTATGAGACATTAAGAGTAGTTGATTTTTATTTGGAGATAAATGTTAAGATTTAGAGTGGAAGACTATGTGACTAAATCCTTCTATGTTTTGGATTACAATCTTAGTTTGGGTAATTTTGAGGAATTTTAAGGACAATGGTATATTGAATGGTCTTTATTTAACATTGGGTACTTTTTGTTGAATTTTGGAGATTAAGAGTAGTATTTCGTTTTATAAGGATTATCCTTTTGGGGATTATATGATCTCGTACTACCCAATTTTGGTTTTGGTTAATTTCTAATGAAATGGGAAATATATAGCTTTTTTTGTGGATTATGTGATTCCCAATAAGTTGGTTCTTCTGCTTTTGATGTGACCAAGTCAGTTTGAATACTCTTCATTGGGAGAAAAGATACATTTGTGGTAGAAATTTAGTAAAGGATGAAAGTCTAAATGACAATTAAGTATGTTTCCTTATGTTTTTAGTTAAGCTCATAAATAAATTCCTCAAATGTATGAAAATTAACTTAAAAGAAAAATGTTGTCTACTAAATTTTTCTAATGAGGAATCAAAGACTATTTAACCCATCACAAGTTTGTGATTTTCTGGTGGTTAACATTCTCCTAAACATGTTTTCTACCACACTCTATCAGAACTTGATGGTTTGTTTTCTCTTCCATATCCATGTTTTCCTATATATAATCCTAGTATGGGATTATCTCGGGTGACCTTTTTTACTTCTCTTTCATTCTTTTAAAGTGATATATTTATTGTATCTTTTTTCGATGTGAGACTTTCTATTATGTTTCCATGAACTGTTTAGAAATTGCGAGGATGAAATTACTTAAAAGGGGGGAAGGATGTAACATCCCAGGTAAATAAAGAACCTAAAATTTTTCATATTTATTAATATTTTTGAATTAAATATAAATTATACTTTAAATGGGATTCTATGTTCAATGGCATATCTGATACGCCACAATGAGTTTCATTGGAATCTTCCATTGCACACTAATAATATAATATTATTATTTTAAATTGAAATTAACTCCTAGTCATTGTATTGGCAGGAATGAAAAAAAACTAACTACAATATGATTATACATGTTTGTTAAATGTATTTACTTTTATCCAATAAAAGTTAGAGGCTTAAAATGTGAATGAATTTAATTTTAAGCATAATTTACATTAAAAGGTCGATTTATCGCCTTTTAATGGCGAACCCTCTATAAATATAGTTTTGATCACCTTAATAAATTATATTTGACCAAATATAATCCTTCTTTAGAATCTGGACATCAGAATTTACCTTGTGTAAATTTTTTGGAATTTTTTCAATAAAGTTCATTTTCTAATGAATAGTGAAAAATATTGTATTTTAATTCAAAATTGTGTTTCAAAATAATTTATTTATATGGATAGATTATTTTTTTAATTGGTTTTAAACTGTAATTAGAATATATTTTTATCATTTAATCCAATTTTGTTCATTGGAATTAATTTCATTTTGAATTTGGACATAAACTAGTGTTAATCTTTTGATAGTTATTATTTCTTAAAAACAAACTATTTGATTTAACTGGAATTAATTATAAAATTAATTAATAAAACTTTTATGTTTAGAATTTGGTAAAATAGACATCATTTTTGAATTCGGAATATCAAATTTAGCTTAGTGAGAATTTTTAGTATTTTTTGAAAAACATCAATTTTTGATGAATAGTGAAACCACTTAGTAGTGGTTAAAAAAACATAAATTTTCATTTAAAAGAAATGTTACCACTTCTGTTAGTTGAATTTCGAAAATCTGACATACATAGTTGTTATTATTAAGTAAAATTTTGTTTAATAAGATGAAAATAATTTTTTGTGAATAGTAACTTTTGACTTTTATTTACCGCAGTTAAAGGTAAATAGGGTAATTCAAGTTAAAAATGATATTATAATTATTCAAAATTACCATAACACTTGTCCTAACCTTATTGGATGAGTCATGTCTAACCATGGGCATCCTTGGGTCGATTTTGGGACCCCATGGAGCCACATATGAATGATAATGACACTTTACATTATGTAATTTAAAGTAAAGAGCAAAATGACATAAACAAAAAATATTTTAGTAAATTAATTTTTATATTGTATTATATAAGTAATATTTTTGACTATAAATATTCATTGGAAAGATAAAAGGATTTTTTTACAAAAATTTATATTATTTATATTTTTTAGACATTAAATAATTTAATTTATTTATGACAAAATGATGATGAAGTGTTTACCTAATTAATAAATCATATAAATAAATAAGATTATAAAATATAAAATAACATCCAAAACATGTCTAACTCGTATTGGATGATTTTATTTCGACCATGTTTCATCTTATCTTCAACTCTAATTATTTGTGGACATTTATAAACTGAATATCATTATATAATAAAAAAATATTTCACACCTTCTTAAAGAGCCCCTCCTCCCCCTTATAAAAGGAGACCATTTCTAACCAATTCCCCACACCTCTAAATCCTTTTGGATCATCAAAACTCTGCCAAATTAAGCTCCCTACATCCCTATCTTCCACCTAGAATCCTTAACTTTGGCATAAGGCCCTTCAAAAAACCATTTTTGTGAGTTACCCTAATTAAAGGTAATGGTTTCTCTTAACTTCTTTTCTTTTATTTTAATTCTCTAACAACTAAACTATTTTTTTCCCTTATTTTGTAACAAAAACATTATACTCAATATACTATGATGTTGTTATGAGAGGATTCTAACTACACTTACACACACCTCTATCTAATGGGTGAAGAACATAATGTTTCTGTGGATGGAAAACTAACACCTCACGAAATGATGAGTATTCAATTACCTCCTACAACCTCTCATGGTGGCCATTATGATGGAACTGTATTTATATATGATATATATTAGGTTTATGTTTTCGTTATTCTTCTGTATTTTACATTTTCAGCCTACCTTTATGGTTTCCATAATGGCTAAATGCGATAATTTCATTTGAGGAAGTGCGGACTACTGCCCCCTCAAAGTGATATGACTCGTTAATTTCTTAGGTGGTATGTATAAAGGATATATTTAATGATATTATATATGATATTATACTATAATTATAATATACCAATGTATCATTATTTTTTAATTCTATTAAAATATGTAATAGAAATGAAAGTAGCATCCATGCATACGTACGGCTTACCGTCTCCATGAACGGTGCATTTCATTTCTTATATCCAAAATTGTTATGCACTATTATAAATACATATATGTACTAGATATATATGATTTATATTATATCTAAATCATGAATATCATTCGGAATATAATGTACTATTGACCACATGGACAACTTGTAATTATAAGGTGTTCATTTTTTTACTCAAGTACCAAATATTGACCAAATGATCATTATTAACTTAATTGATTGCATAATGTTTATAACATGGAAATAAGTGTTATAAAAAGGTTAATAAAGTTGAAAATTGTTCTTAATAAAGTATAAATTAACTTCAATTTATTATTCAGGATGAACAAGGAACAAACGAGTCAAGTCAGACAAAGAGGTAAGGGATTTCTTATCTCACTTTTAATTCTGTGAGATTTCCATTATTGACCACTTTTTTATTGCATGTGGTGTATTATGTACAGCCATTTGATATATATTATCATAACTATCTTTATATTCATGGTATTTTATGATTAATTTGATGGTTATTAACTTTTGGTTCATATGACTCGATTGATTATAACCAAGTAAGGGTTTTTCATCTCACTTTTTATTCCCGTGAGATTCATGCTATATTTTACACTATTTACATTTGTGTGGTGTATATACAACCCATGATTGTAATATTTGTGTAATATAATTTCATTTATGGTATTTACATCATCATGTTATGATCCTTCTTTCATGGGGTGTATGTCTCATAAGTTACCCAATCGGTAAGTGAACCTTTCAACCTCCTTTTTTAAAAAAGATTTCCTTTTGTTATATCTTTTAATTGACATATTATTATGTTGTGATATGTTATTATATATCCTTATTGATGTAAATTTTTTTTCCAAGTGATGAGATACCCTTTTTATCTCATCAACTCTTTTTATTAATTTTAATGTGACGTCGTTAGGCTTTTGAATTTTTGCAAGGGAACTTCTTAACCCAATTTCAATTCAGTGGGTTAAACTAGTACTTCTTGAATATATCATCCTATGAATTTGTGTGAATGAACTCTAATTGTTTTACACTTAATATTCACTTATATTGGGTGTATTTATATTTTTCACACATAATTATGTGATTGATTTATCCTTAATTTAAGGATACCGTCATTATAATGGATTTCATCTCAATTTACATTTCCATTGAGACTTCATTGTTGTTATGTACCAATTCACTCTTATATGGTGTATATACTATTCTTTTTCATATTATATCAGGAATCCCCTTATTCTCATGATATTTTAATGATCAGATTAAATGTTATTCCTCAATTATTTTTATTCAATAGTCTCTCATTTTGTTAAAAACTCTTTAACTAAAATATCGTTTTAAATGTTTTAAATATTTATTATTCTAAATAATTATTTTTAATGTCCATGTTTTAAAAATGGTTTTGAGTATTTATTGATAAGGAAATTAATGTTTTAAAATTATAATTGCATTAAAAACTTCAAAGTGTTATGGGACACTTTGATTCAAAAATCTCTTTTTAAATGGTTAATGAAAATGGAATGATTATTTAAATATCGTGAAATTAATTCTTGTGATTTCAAATGAAATGTTATTAGTAAAATGTTTATATTTGAAATATTTTATGAGTTATGATGGTACTTGGACTTTTGATGGGTGGTTACATGATAAAACAAATTACGGGGGGTGTCGTGATAAACTAGGACAGGTGGTTACGTTATAACCTCCAATGCATTGGGTATGGAAGTCATCCGTATGGATATTCCATTTAGTGATATTTGTGGAATTCGACCTTATGGTTCTTCTACTTAAGAATATTTATGTCCAAAGCTACCTTTATATGTTATGTGTTCTTTATATGGGTGTGATGGTAGTATTTTGGTTACAAAAGGGAAAGTAATGATCTTTTATTTAGTGAAGGGTATTTACTACTTCATAAAGAGGAAAAATTTTACTTATGATAAAGTATTCACGGCTTACATGTTGTTTTGAAAATATAATAGGTTTCCTTCTTTGTGTATCCCTTACTGAGCTTTTTATGCTCATCCCAAGTTTTGAAATGTTTTTCACATCATATAAAGTGGAATAGGGTCAATGATGGGATCATGGAAAATTCATGTTGTCTAAAACATCGAACTAGACATGTCTTATTTATTCAAGAGTTTTTATTTCATGAAAAAAACAGGAAACTGAGTAGAAGTGTCTACTTTGTAATTTTTGAGATGTAATGAAAATTGTTATTCCCAATTTTCTAAAAATATATACCTAAAAAGATCCTTAATATGAAATATTAATTTAATTAAAGATTATGTAATGTTTAAGGTCGGGTCCTTATGGTCACACTGGTCATATAGTGTATTAGATTGAGTTTTGACTGATTAGTGAACATATAAAATTACATATGGATTGTTTTACTAATTTAAAAAAACAATTCAAATGTTTTTTCTCAATTTTGAGTACATCAATTCTCTGTTTTACTAAAACGTTATTTTTAAACTTGAAACATGCACTTCAACTCATACTAATAGCATCATGTATTAGTATGATGTGATACTAATACATATTTATGAATAAATGATTTCTGAATCATTTTTCTAAATTATCAAGACAATTTGAGCAGGTTTTCTCAGTTTTTAGTGAGCGACTCTTTTTGAACCAAAATTTTGATTTTAAACTGATAATGGACACTTTGAGTCATACACAGAGAATCTTGTATTAGATTGAGGTTTACATGATTCCCATACATCACAAATGACTTATGGATAATTTTCCTAAAGTATCAAAATAATCATATTGTATTTTCTTATATTTGAGTAAGTCATTTGTGTTTTTTTACTAAAATTGATGTCAACATTAAATAAAAATTCAGAATTTGAGTCATATCGGTCAAACTATGAACCAGATTGTGGTGTGCCTTATTCCTACACCAACTAATTTCTCAAAACAAATCCCAAGTTCTTATGTTCATTATTTAATTATAAGCAGGCTTTTCATTTTCAAGGATTTATTCATAACGGATTTTCTTATCATTTTATGTAATGTTTACTTCGACACTAGCCCCCACGATGAACATAATCTCTCAATGCTAGTTATCCTCAAATATTTATCCAATAGAGAATCCATCTTTGATGAACTTGTATTATATATGTGATTGATGATTTTATTGGTGTTGTATGGCTCCCAAGTGACTATTGGCTCCACTACTAAGACGCTTTCTTTTTTGTGTAGAGAATTAATGGTCAAGAAACTACATCAATTTTTTTCATTTTATTCTTGTTGAGGGGGTTTTATTCTTATTTAATATTTGATAGTAATTGGATGTGATAATGGTAATTTTCTTCTATGAAAGTTAGTTTGTAAAAATAATTTCTGTTTATTTAGTTTCTGAAAAAAACTTCCACTTAAATTCCTATATAAAATAACTAAAAAACTGGTTAAAACTATTTTTTAATAAGACAACTGAAACACTTTCATTATTGATATTATCTTAGGATGAATGTGTTTTGCACACTTTTAAACAATTTTTCTCCAAAAATATTTGTTATGATCCTCATTCATCTCCATTACCCAATAATGTTTTTTTACAATCCAACGCTTTGTCTCCTCTTCTAACTTAGTCACCACCTTGGTCGACCCCTTAGTCTCTGTTTATTCCACCTCCTCCTCCTAGGTCCCTAAATCCCCCTCTGCCTCTACCTCCACTATTTCCCAACAATTTTATTGTTTCATATAAATTCTTCTAAACAAATTGATTTCCCTTACTATACTTCTCCTTGAGAAACAAATAAAAATTTATATATAAGAATTATGACACTAATGTTTGAAACTCGAAATATATTTTTAATGTCATAAATAATACTATATCAGATACATGGTAGGTAATAACAATAATTTATTATCGACATACGTTCTGGAAAGAATAACACTTCCCACTCATCTTTAAACAAATTTCTTTCATTCTTTCAGTACAAAGGTAGTCAAAAATCATGATACTACTGAAAAAACAGATAAAAACTAATGATTATGAAATATATTTATGAAAATTTAATTACCTTAAAAAATTACTTTTTTGGGGTAGCTGGTCTATTTTTTCCTTTATGATATCTCTCATAAATTTTCAAACATAATATCCACAATCAATGTTATTATCATTCTTCAAACATTGTAGAAAAAGTGAACAAAATAATTAAATATTTTTGA
Organism: Viscum album; assembly: GCA_963277665.1. NCBI lineage: Eukaryota > Viridiplantae > Streptophyta > Magnoliopsida > Santalales > Viscaceae > Viscum > Viscum album. The sequence continues at coordinate 18,205,109 of OY728120.1, read as the reverse complement.
ATGGTTTTTATAGTTCATTGTTTCTATATATACCCTAATATATTCCATTTGTATTAATCCATAGGCTTTATCTCTTCAAAAACTGACTTCATGTCCTTATTTAGCATATTTTTAGTGATCACCCTATCATAACAAGATTATTTTTAAGACACAAATGAAAACATATAATTGAAATTTTATCTATAAAAATTTGATTATAGTTTACTAAATATTCAAAATACATATCATCTATGGTTGGTTTATTGGATATCCATGAATTGGATCCTGAAAATAAATATTTGGGGTATCCCGATTGATTACGATCAGCATGTGACGTTGCATAAAAGAACAACAAAATAATTAATAAAAAAACTAAAAATATATTTTTTGTGATCAGAGTGTAGATTTTTACTTCTACATTTTAGGCATCAAAAATATTATTTCATAAGATTTTTTTTGCTCAAATTCTTCGACTAACTCATTTGTTTTCTTCTAAATTTCTACATTATCCAAAGTAAGTTTTGCTGTAGAAATAATATAGTAATTAATAAATCCATGTCATGCTTCCCACAATTTTCCTTTTATATAGTAGTAATATAAAATCCGAGAGAAAATATGAATATTTATTAACAATAAAAAACATATTATCTCAGTACTTGGATAGACATATTATAAAAATGTAAATTATGTATGTATTCACAACTAAGGCACCCAACTATTCATGCTTGAGTATCTCATTTATAGTCTCGATACCAATTATATGTTTCATGCAAGATCCATATAATTATTTTCAATGAAATGTAATAATTATTTTCATATTTAAATGTGGTATCTTCATGAAGTTTTAATTATAATAAATGTTGCTCAGGAACTAGTAGGGAGAAGGTACTCTCTGAATGTAATTTTTATTTATTAGTTCATTCAATAGGTTTTTATGATCTGACCTTCTGTTTCCCTGACACTTTATCCATTTTTAAAATCATACCTCACTTTAAACCTTTTATCATATAATATTATATTTTTTTTGATAAGAAAAAACTTTTTACAGACATACCTCATGTATCTTTATAATATTAGATGGCCAATATATGAAATCTCCAATAGCATCATTGACCACTATAACATCCATATAATCTAGTGGAATAAGAAACCTGGTTGTCAGCTCATAAGATACCTCAATCCCCACTCTCATCTAATAGTTTAGGAGTACATTATTTTGTATCTTTTGTCTTGGGATACTATACACTATACCCTTCACAACAAGGTAGTGAATGGGTATTTATAAAATAAAATCACATATAATTGAACCATACAGAATTTTATTAAAATAAATTTATTAGAAGTTGATTAATTCACATTTAAGCTAAATAGTGTTGAAAAATTTAATTACCTCCAGGAACAGGTTTGGGAGAATGACTAGCCTCAAATCTAGTGGGATCATTTTCTTCTTGTGTGGACCTATGTTTCACTAACAATACACTTTAATATTTTCTCATACATTGGTTTTCCAAACAAGAATGAACAATAATATTATACGATGAGTCTATTTGTGTCTGAAATCATGTCACCATATTATATGTATCCTCATGTGTTTTTACCTTCTCAAAATATGTTAAGTAGATACTCTAAAACCTAATCCACTAACATAACCATATTGTTCTAGCCACTTCAAAGCTATTGAAAGTAGTTTTTCTTCTGATATGATCATTATTGAATATTATGCCAAAACCATATAACAAAAAATATGAACATAAATAAATATTTTTAGGTATACAATTATTAATCATAACGAAATACAATTATATTATACTTACACATGTTTCTCATACTTTTTTGTGTTTTCATCAACTATTTTACCCTCCTTATTTACATGATACTCCTTCCATAGCACATGATGTGGAATGGAAGTGGTTTCAAATTTTGATTCATCAATATATATATAAACAAATGAATATAATTGGTTTAATATCACATAACTAAACTTTTATTATTGATTTAAAATACATACAAATTTCTTCTCTAATGAATCATACCTCATCCTTAATTTGTGATAGGGTTAAATTGGTTTTGATGCATGTTCATTATATTCAAAACTCTTTTTCAATTTCATAAATTAATATTTTTGAATCATTTTGGATAAAATAAAATAATTTCAAATTATATATTATCCACTCCAATTCATTTGAATTGATTCATCATTACAATGATTGATGAAATTAGTCCATGTTTCCTTCTTTATAATGTGTGCATAACTAACTATTGGGTGCAGATTTATGTTCCCCTCAACATCCCTAAGATACAACTTCTTAAGAAGTGTCTGGAATCCTCAATGGGATTTTTGAGCAGCCCATAATACAAATTTCTTATGGAAAACTTTTAAATTAAACATACTCTATGGGGAATAATGAAAATTAAATCAACATTTCATTATATATTTTTTTTGGTAAAATTGAGAAAGTATATCATAATAGTACCATTATATATTTCCAAAGTATTTCTTTTATTAAAGGTTGGATATGGTCCCATGAAGCAATATCAGTCAAAACATTCATCCTCATTGTGACCCTAGGAAAACTAATGAACCTTGACTTTTTGGGGTCAAGAGGTTGGCCACATTTATTCCGACTAACCCCAAATTGTATACACTAACTTATTTCTTTCATGCTTTTATTCATCACGAGGATGCTGCTTCATTGTTTCTATTTTCATAAATATGTTGTTGATCCCCTAAAAATAATGCATCTTCATCATCATTAGTTTTTCCTTCCTCAGGATCAGTGAAATCATATTGTGCAGAATACATTGTCTGCATGAGTAGTCAAACATTTAACTTTTCTTGAATAAAAACAATGTAAACGCAGAGAAATGATTTGATAAGGGTCGCATGCATGCCCTATTACAAACATAATGAACTCTTTAACTCCACATTAATTATCTTTTTTCAAATTATTATCTTTCATTAATTTTTATGGAAATGGGTAAATAAATTTAATAAAATAATTATCCCACTATGGTAGGAATCCTATGAATTAATCAAAAGTTGAAAGTTATAAAAAAAACATTCATCCTCATCTACTTCATCTCTTGAAGTGTTATTATTTCATTTTATTGCTTTATACTAATCCCTCATCTCTTTTGGACATCCACCTATGTTTCTTGAACTACTCTAACCAAAATGAATCACCTATTGGTACTGGTATTCATTTTGGATGACTACTTATCATAGTGGTTCATGTAACATAGAATTGATGGGGTATGAGTCTCAAGAAACAAAATTCAATAATAACTATTTTGTGGATGAAGCTGGTGAGGATGAAAGTTGTCTCATTAAAACTTTTTAAATTTATACATCTCAATGTAACATTTAAAATCTCATCTAAAAATGATAAAAGGTCTATAAAACTACCATGAGAACATCAACTCATCCCTATTGAGCTACACCAACACTAATCTATGTTACTAGTCATTTACCGTACCAAGTATATAAATTATAAGAGCTCTCTATCCATTAAGGTTCATGTGTAGGGTTTGAGTAAAAAAATAAACAATTAAATAATAATCAGACCCCTAAAATATATGACACATATATTTGAGTATATGTTCAAAGTAGTAACACTCAAAATTCACATGTAAGTCAAATCATTATGTACTAACTAGATCACCATTATAATCAAATGTACTAACTACATTTTATACCAGTGAATTATATTAATAATATAATAATTTATTCCTTTGTAATTACCAAAAATTACAATCATTTTACAAACTAGAAGTTACCATTTTAATAATAAGAGGAGAAAAATTTATTTATCTCCCTTTGTAAATAACCACATCATAGGTACCATACGATTTGACCTCATACCCCTAGAATCCAATAATATCCCATAGGGATAACCATCACATGTACTTATTGCATAAAAATCATAAAATTGGTATCACATAGTCATTTTCATTAGGAGGTGAATTTGAAATATGGGGAAGTCTTAACATAATCGATTCCCTTTGGAAAAAAGCACATAATGGGTACCACAATACATTAGTTAGACCTAACATCTGAAAACCCATAAAGAAGAAAAAACAACAAAACAAATGTAACATCACCCTCACCATAGTCCTCGATGAATCACTTACATGTCTATATTAACTCACATTCTTATATACCATACCTATCACTCACATAAAACATAGAACGTATTATTTTATAATAATACGTTTATCCCATGTATACTCTAAACCCATTCATATTCAACAATAAACTAAATGAAATTTTAATTATGGATTCTGACATATTATATTTCAAAAATGATGTAATGAATATTCAAATACAAATTTAATAACATTTGAATTCCCATAATCTATATAATTGGATATTCCCTAATCCATTCATTTTTTTTGAATCACTATTTTTTCTCACCAAACAAAGCCAATATTCAATCTTTTATTAGGATTTCTGGTATCCCTATTCACTATAATTCGTTTTTCTATCAAAATGATGATAAAGAAAATGTATTTATCATTCTATTTCCCTAAAGACACTAATTATCATGAACAATTTCAAAACAAATTCTAAAAAGTAACCAAGTAGAGTCGCATAAGAGAATGAATATCACGAAACAAAAAAATTATTCATAATTATTTTATTAATTTTTAGTTGACATTTTTTCTGTTCTCTAAACGTTGAAAATGAGGAGGATGAAATGATGAATGAGTGGAAGAATTGGTTGGGTGATGTATTATTCAAATTCATGGAAGGGACTTTGATGGAGATTAATGAATAAAATCTGAGTGGGAGGTATGACATCATGGAACTTTAAAACCATAATGATGGGAGGAAGGATAATTTAAAATAGGGTGTCCAATCCATCATCAAGATATGGAAGTAAATCAATGGTCTAATGAGATATTAAATAAGGGTAGCAAAGGTTAGTTGTATTAGAGTATTGAAGTAGTATATATCTATTCCATAGACTAATATTATCTATTCAAGAAGCATGAAAATATAAAAATTTGTGCATGACGTGTATTCTATTATATATCCATCTTACCAAAATGAATCCTTAGTTCCAAAATATTATTTGTGAAGCCCATGGCCCTTCGTAGCATTAACAATGATTATGAATTCTTAAACCATAATCATAATCAATGAACAATATAAAATAACACATAATTTTTACTCACGTTAAAAAGATTGTTTAACCTCCATAAAAAATCTAATTCACCTATGTGAAACTAATCATACAATATTAATTAAGTAAAAATATGCACCTATCATTCTATGAAATTTTTTGAAGATGATTTTCTCAATAGATACCCATATATTCATGATTATTTGTTATTGTCTTAAACATTTTCTCATCTTTAATAGTATCTCATACTGTTGAAACTAGATTCAAATAATGACAATCCACACTTTCTAAAAGGTAATAAAAATAATATAATAGAAACATTTAGAAAAATCACCATCAGTTGTATTAGTATATGGAGATGCAGTTTTTAGTGGTCTCATATGAAGTTGGAATGATTTTACAATGTAGGGTGGCGTTGTGAGGGTATATGTAAGTGTGATAGAGAGAGAGAGATGAGAAGTAGGGTTATTAATAGTTAATAATATCCCAAAAATGCAAACCACCAAACCCAAAAAACCAAACAATGAGAGAGGGAAAGGAGAAAATCACATACCTTCAATTCTATCCTTGATTCATCCGAGAGAACATTGAGAAGTAGCATTGGAAATAGTGGAGTTCCATGGGAGATTGAGAATCCCGACTGAATGAGTTGTGGTTTTGGTTATTTTAAATAGATTGTGGAAAATTTTATCAACGCTTTCAAAAAATCACTGATAAAAAGGTCTTTTATCGCTGCAAAATTTATAAGCATTGATATAAGGCATCTTTATCCGCAATTTTTTGTGGTGATATATATACAACATTATCAGTGCTAAAAAACATTGATAAAATATATCTTTATGAGCACTAAAGTTTTAGTGCTGATAAAGATGCCTTATATCAGTGATTTTTATCACTGATAAATTACCATCTTTATCAGTGAAAAAAATGCGCCAATATTGTATTTTTAATTATAATTATAAATAAAAACAATGGTAAATATATTTAAATAATTATATATTTGTTAGTTAAAATATTATAATTATTTAAATGTTATATTTATTTATTTATAATTACAACAATACATTTTTAATAATTTTTTTCCAATTTATAATTTTAAATATATAATTTTATAAATATATTAAATATAAATTTATAAATATAATTTTAATTATTTATTTAAAATTATTTATTTATAATTATTTATTTATAATTATTTATTTATAATTATTTATTTATTTATAATTATAAATATATTTATAACATTATATAAATTTATATATATATATATATATAATAAATATATGTAAATATAAATATAGTAAAATTATTCATTGATTAAATATATTTAATATAATTTTATAATTTTAAATATATTGAAATCATTATATATATTAATATAATTATATATATATATATATATATATATATATAATAAATAAATATAAATATAAATATATTCATTATCTAAATATATTTTTTACAATTTAATTATTATTTAAATTATATAATAATTTATTTATAGATATATTAATAATACTTTTTAAAAAATGTTATTTAAATTTATATATATATAAGAATTTTAAATATAGTATATTTATTATTTTAATATATTTATTATAATTTTATAAATATAAATATATTTAAATTAAAAAATTTATGGAAAAGTTGAGGCTCGAAGGCCACTTTATTAAATAAACGCAAAAAAGTAGAGGAGGGACATACAAAGATATAGATGTCCAAAAAACAATACACAATAGGAAAATAGTCTGAGATCAGGTAGCACGAGATCTGGTACTTCCACTATGGTTTGGGATGTGCCCACCCCAACCACAAGGATGGTGGCCTCTTCACCATGTTTTGACCTGCATCCATGGTAAACCTCCATCATCTGAGGGATCATTATCACTAACCGAAATCATTGATTTTGAAACAGGTGTACATTCAATATTTCGTCCATCCTTCTCACTACTTCCAGAGGAAAGAAAAATTAAATGAGTTACATGTACTCACTTTTGAATGCACTTTGATCTGAGGCTGGACAAAGGTCTTCGTGGTAGGAGAAGAAGCATAACTCTTTTTAGAAGAATTTGTAGCATAGGAAGCATTATCGGCTTTCGAATTTAAGGATCAGGGAGAAGTGAAGACCCCATTACTTGATTGGGATCTGAAGGAGCATCAATTTCATTCTGGGAGATAGGGAAAACAGAAGTTCCACCCCAACAGGTTGTTTACCAGCACCTATGTCAGTCCCAATTTCCAAATCTTCCCTACCAACTATTTGTTCCGTAGCCATAATAGGTCTTTGAGGGATCAATGGAATAGTGCAGGAAGGCATAACTATATCCCATGATTTGTTGTTGAGTTTAGAAGGAAAATAACTAGAATAAAGTGATTTCTTTATCAAAGAGGTAGCAACATCATTCATATAATAAGAAATTAACAAAACATCACCTTGATTATCCTTTAATGTAAGTCTAATAGGATCCTACTTCTTTCCAAGTTGAGTGCCAATATTCATTGATTATATAGGCCTAGTATATTCCTTGGAAAAATTTAAGGTAGATCACCCATTCATAAATTTAGAGGCTAATATAGATGAATACATAACTTTTCTAGTTTATTCCTGCACAATTACAGAGGAAATATTCTTTGGAGAGGATTTCACAAGATTATCTGTGACTATTTTTGATTTTACTTTTTTTTCTTTAAAATCAAATGGATTATGTTCCCACCACATATTAAATTCAAAATCACCTTGATCCGATAATTCCAATGAGCTTTTCTTTCACCAGAGTCCACATCAACTTGTTTATTAACTAAAACTTTATACAATGCATCCTTATAATATCCAACAACAATGGGCCAATGGCCCTCGTAAACAATTTCTTCCCAGGACTTTTTGATCATTTGGGGGTCCTTCAATCTGTCATCAATCTGAGGGGGGAATCCTTCTCAAAATTAAAATTGTCTGTGGGTAAAATATTTTTATTAAAACCTTCTAAATAATTCCTTTTCACTAACTGTGAAGGACTATTTGGAATGGTATGTGAATGTGATGAATGATAAGCTGAAACAATTTAATGATTGGACAAATCTTCTAAATTTAGAAAAGTCTCATTAATAATTCTTCTTAGATAGTTTTAGATATCATTTACTTTAATGTTAATATTATAACAAAAAATATTATCTTTTCAAATATCAACTGAGTGACCAATTATTCCACAAGAAACACAAAAGGTTAAAATATTTTCATACTCAATTTTTAGGAAAACCTTATCCTAAGGAGTATATAAAACCAATCAATCATTGTGTGATGACCTAAGATCAATTTACACCCAAAAACGAGCACAGGGTTCAAGGATAACCCTCTAATTATATATATATATATATATTAGGTTTTGGGGGTAAAATTACATTAAACACACACATATCATACACACAGTCTAGAAAGGAAGGATATATCCCCCTCAGGGATATCCCACCAAACCAGCCTTATTTATTCAATACATTTCATAGAGGGATTGTGGGAATAAAGCCCATTACATGGACCAAATTCCCACAAACATGCCTGAATTCCCATAAACTGGTCTGAAGGCCTAATATAGTGTCATGCTTATATCATGATTACAACACTGTCTGCATGTGTCATTCTTGAATCACAGTCTTCGTATGTTATGCATGTATCACTACCTGCTTGCGTCATGTATGCGTCACTGCCTCCCTACATCATCCCTGCATCATTACTTTCTAGCAAAAATTCTCTCCAACCCGGATTAGAGCTTGGGTCTGATGTATGATTATGGGGAGCCTTTTCCACTCAAGAAACCCCCCAGCTACAAACCAGATCATTATATATATATATATATATTTATTAATTTAATAAATATATATAAATAAAAATATATTCCTTTCTTATTTTTATTTATTATAAATTTATATTTATTTGATAAGACATGAGTCAACAGGTCTACCAATTTCTCCTCTATATAAACTTTTCTTAATGTGGCCTTACACATTTGAGAAAAATCCCTCAAATTGTGATACATTTTGAGTATATGTTTCATCTTTTTATGTGAACATGGTTTCTTAGATAAGGCCACAACTATAAAACTATCACAATGTAATGTGATGAAAGCTTCACTATTATGAACCACATCAATATCCTAGAAAAGCTTCCATATCATCACTAGTTATTTATCTATATCAAAATCCAAAATAAACACTCCTATAGAATTAGAGGCCAATATTTTCTTTGATCTATTCCATCTCATAGATCCTCCATTAAATTAGAATACATATCTTGACTGTGATTTTCATCTTGATCATTCTAGAAACTAACATTTTTTTATTCTCCATCAACTATCTCCTCATATCCTTCATAAACCAAGTTTATACCCTTAGTATACATCAAATACATTAGGATGGACTTGATTTCAATACATTGATGTTCAGTAGATCTACTTGACATCTTCTTATCACATCCAAGGGATACGAATTATCAATACTAATACATACCATAGTATACATAACTGATTCTGTCACTAACACATTAGGATTATTTTTCATCCTTTATATCTCCCCTTGTTTCTAAGGACAAATTTTCATAGAGGGATATATACCATGTGACATTGTAAATAATAAGCTATTTTATTAGTATACACTAAATATATTCAGTATATTTTCAATTTATATACCATAACATTGTCAAAGAAACCTATTGGATTTATCATAAATGATCCTAATCCCAAGAACGTATACTTCTTCACCCACGTACTTCATAGATAAAAACATGTTCATACAAGTCTTATGAAACTATAAGATTGGTATCTCATTTCCAATTTGTAATATGTCATCAAAATATACTGCTAGGAAAATTAATGCGCTCCCACTAAATACATTATAGGAATAGGGATCAAATTCATTATTTATGAAACAAAATTCCATTATGGCTTCATCAAAGTGAGTGTTCTATGATCTAGATACTTTATTTTATCTATACATATATCTCTATAACTTTTATACCTTATTAGTATATATTGTATTCAAAAATCCCTCTAGTGGTGCCGTATAGGCATATTCTATAAGGTTTCCATTAAGAAAAGTGGTTATGACATCCATATATCTAATCAAATAATCATGGTAGGCTACTATGTAAAATAGAATTATTTATTTATTTCAACATGGAAACTGGTTAAAAGGTTTATCATTGTCTATTACATGATTTTTTAAACCCTTTAGCCACTACACATTCCGTATAGTTGAATACATTACTTCTTATGTCCATTTTCTTCTAGAATACCCATTTCACCCAAATATATTTACATATATTAAAGGATTTACCATAACATATACTTGGTTCTGATACATGCAATCCATTTAATAATTATTGGATTCTTTTCATCTATACAATTTTGAGAAGCTTACTATTTGTAGGATAAAGGTTCATCATTATAAACTAACAATGATTCACCATCCATAGAAACTAGAAAATCATATCTATTTGGTTCTCTAACCTCTCTAGTGATCCTATGAAGTACTGTTGTCTCTGTAAAAACCTCCTCCATGAAGCCTTATGGAATATTTTATTGGGAAAACTTCTATATATCTTGAATATCCACTTCATTGAATTCAATATTTCTCCCATGGTATCTTATTAATATGTGCTCCTTCTTGAACAATATGTCCTATTTTTTTTCACTGTTAACTTTTTATCTGGAGGTTAATATTGGTAATATCCCCTTATTTCCTTAGGATATCCTATAAAGATACACTTCATGCTCCAAGGTTCTAGTTTTTTTCATATAAAGCCTTAAAAATATCTCTACAATCCCATACACAAGTAACTGATAAAATTACTTTCCTTCCTCTCCAAAACTTGAATGGAATCCAATTTAATAATTTAGTTGGGAAATAGTTTACTGTATAAACCGTGGTCTATAATCCTTATCCCTTAATGGATAATGGAAATATAAATGACTCATCTTTTACCTCACCATTTCTTACAAGTTGTGGTTCCTCATTTCACTTAAACTATTCCACTATGGGGCATAAGGAGGAATGATTTATGATATAATTCCAAACTCCATAAAATAGTATATGAACTTTTGTTTAAGACACTCCCCACCTTGTTATGATATATGTTTTTTTATCTTCCTACAAATATGGTTTTCTACATCATTCCAAAACTCCATAAATTATTCATAATATTCAGGCTTATATGTCATTAAGTAGACATATCCATGTATACTAAAGTGGATAATAAAATTTTATGAAGTATGAGTATCGACCGCTAGGTTTAACTAGAAAAGGTCCACACACATATTTATAAATTAATTCAATAATCTTTATGGACCTTCAACCAATACCACTAAATGGTGGTTTGGTATTTTTACCTAAAAACCAAGAATGACACATACCAATTGGTTTATGTTTAAAATAATATAAATATTAATCTTAATATAGATTTTCAAGTTCTTATTATTTACATGAATAATTTAGTGATGCAGTTATTTTTTGTGAAGTGATTCAGGAAAAATTGATTTTTTATTGACTTCCTACACTTGGTTTTCATATTATTGTACATAAATTACATTATTAAGAAGATCCATACAATAAATAATTCTATTTTTTTAATGTAATAGATTTCATTTCCAAATAGGAATTAAAATAAATCCATGTATAAACTAGAAACAAATATATGGTTTTTAGTAACACTTGTCACATAATAAAAAATCTTTAAGACTAGAATATATCTTGTCAACAAAGTATTATGGTAGTTTCTTGTAGCCAAGGTAGTCGGTATTTATCTATTGGAAACTCAAATATCCACCACATATTTGGAAACTTTACCGAATCCACTTGGATATTATATTAGGATACAAATTTGGTCATCACAATTCATATCTAATACCAAACTAGTAGGAATAGATACCTTGAATTTGATAATAGATGCACATGAAGCTTCCCAAAGCTTTTTTTACTAAGGTGAAGTTCTTATTCGTGTAGCCCTACATTACATATAAAAAAATTCTACATCTTACTCCATAAGATACATATAGATTATCCTTCTCTTAGAGGGATGGTATAAATAATCCATATACTTGGAATTATTTATTGGGCCTATTTCATTTCCCTTCACATTGTTTACCATAAAGACTATAGGTTTTTCATGCCACATGCATTTATAATTATGGGGAATTAGAGTATAAAGTTTCAAGAATTAATTTTAAATATTTTTATAAAATAATTAAAAATAAAAAAATATATTCTCTATGTTAGTGAGGAAGGAAAAAGGTTATTGCACAACTCATTGGTTTTCCTAAAACCCAATATTTCTCAATGCTCAATATGGCCAATCATCTTGACTACATGAGGCCTGACTAGAATAAACAATTAAAACATTCATGTGAAATTATCCTCTGTAACATATTGAAAATTAATAATAAATTTATCTATGAATAAATTTAATTCATTGAAATCTTCTATTATAAGAAACACCATGTTTAAACGAACTGCGATATAATATTAAAATATTATTATCTAAAAAAGATCAATATAACCTAAAAATTAAATTGGAGGGCATGAATAGTATTAAATAATTTATAAAATATTTATAATGGTCCTACTAAATATAATGTTGTATACAAATTCTTAATAAATAAGAACTCAACTTGTAAAAAATATTTTATTCTACAAAAAATAAGTTTTCTTCAAAAAAATATCATTGTTTTTTGTGAGAAAATATTATAATTAATTACTCAATCATTTAGAAATTTAATCTTATAAAAAGAAAATATTTTTTATAACAATATTATGAATATTAACTTAGGGTAAATATTTTTGTTTTTTTGGAAAATATTAAATTTTTAGTGAATAGTGAAACATATCTATTTTTATAACATTGTAATTTATTTTTAATAAATTAAGTCCCATTATAATTTGAATTTCATTTAAAATTAACATTATTATTATTTATTAATATTTAATTCCATTAATAACATTTAAATAATAATTATACTGTATTTTAGTATATAATTATTCTTAGTCTTGAAATACATTTTTCTAGAAACTCATTAATGTGAATAATGTTTCTCTATATTAAATAATTAAAATAACCCATAGTGATGAATAATTTAAATTAAATTTATAGATTATATATATATTAATTTAATTTTAGTTAGTTACATTTAATTGAAATTTAACTATTATAAGATCATCTTATGCTTTAGAAAACTGCATTTCTTGAAAAAAAAAACATTTTTTTCAACACGTCTGTGGGTTTAATTTTAAATTAAATTCTTTAAATTAAATGAGTTTAATTTAAAAAAAATGGATTCCATATTTGGAATAAAAATAATTTATATTTTATAATAAGGTTATATTAATTTCTTAGATTAATGAATATTGAAATCAATAAAAAATAATTATCATGGTTATCGTTAAAATGAGTTTACGGGGGTTAAACTAAAAAGATAAAGTTTAAAAATTATCCAAAAAATTTATAATTATTATTTTATGGTCAAATTTAGACCTTATATCTTCTAATTTTATATGTTAGTCTTTTTTTACCAATTTTCATTATAATAATATCAGTTTAGTTCTTTCTTTTCAAAAACTCAAAATATATCCTCCCCCCCATTTATAAAAGTCCACTCACTCTACTCACCTTTTCACACTTCAAAAACCCATTAGTTTAGAAAATAACTACCAAAATACCTTATTTAATTCTCTCATTACATTATATAGGTCCTTTGTTTACAAATCCGTCCTAGGATGGATTTTGGTGCAAACAAAACGATGTTGTCTAAAGAAGAGGTATCGTTCATAACCAAGAATTTTCCTTCATTTAATCTTCCATGTCCTTAAAATATTATTAAACCATGATTATAAAATAACATTAATATACTAAATATATTAATATAATTTCATTTTAAGTAAATGACCTATATCATGATCATCCTCCCTCTAAAGGGAAATAAAATCATTGACCATGTGTATGACGGACCACTGCATTACGAACCGACGTAATTTATTTCCAATAACTGCTTCTCACAGCTCGATATAGTGACTTATTTCAGGTTTTTATATTATATTTATGATATAATTTTACTTCTATAATTATAAAATCATACATACATTCATACTTTATATTCATTTGGGAACACAATAACATCGCTCATGTGTACAGTGGACAACCACCTCGCAAAGCGATGTGGTTCATTTTTCACTTATGCTACACATTGATGGTAATAAGGTTTAATTATATATTTATATATGATATAAATGATATATTATTCATTATAAAAATAAATATATCATATAATTTCTTATATTACCATTCATTAAATAAATGAAATCATCGTTTGTGTGTATGTTGAATTACTGTCTTGCGATGTTTTGGGATTCATTTTTATGACTGCATTATAAAAATGATATTTTTAAGGGTATTTGAAGAAATAAAATTATATTTATTATATAATTATAATATTTTAAATAAAAAATAACACTTATTTTCTTTTCATCATGATCATCGAAAAATGTATATGTTACTCATGCAAACTTATGACCTACCGTCTCCATGATTGTAACATAGTTCACTTCTAATAACCATATTTCATGGTTTATTTTAAAAGTAAAATATATGTATAAAAGTGATAATTATTTAATTATTACCATTATACATATTATTAAATAGTAATCTATTTGACTTTAGTCAACTTACCCAAAAGTATGGGTTTTATCTCAAAATTTCCTTTTTTGCAACACAAGTTATTTTATGAACATAATTTCTTTTAAATGGAATATATACTTCCCAATTATATATTATAAAATTAAATTCATAATTCATGATATTTTATGTTAAAATTAATTTACTTCATTCTAGTGAAATATGATTCAAAAGTTACCAAAGTGGTAAGGTTTTGTGTTTCAATCTCATTTTTAACGGGATTGTTTATGTTTATATTACCATTACCAAGAATTATTTGATAATTTCATAATAAAACCTTTAATTTGTATTCTCCTTTGGTTACTCATTACATTTTAAATTAACAGTACCATTTTTATTTCATAGTTACTTAAATATATTTAAAATTTTATTTTAAGGAAAATAGATTTTATTTCTCTCTTCGGTCAAAACTATTTTCTCTCCCTTCCCTTTATTTTATTTATAGAGTTTTGAAAAAGCGTTTTTTATAAAATTATATGACTATTTAAATTATTTTTTATCATTTCAAAATTTTTTACAAAATTCATTTAAAAGGAATATTTTTATCATTTTCTATATGAGGTACTTTTGAAATTTTATCATAAATCTGAAAGGAACCTTTGTTTTAAAATATATTAATTGAAGAGAAATTTACACCATCCTAGCCACTATTTTAATTGAGGCTACATTTAGATATTTTCATGGATATTTTTAAGGAAAAGTATTTCAAAATTGTTTTATTAATTTATGTCTTTCAGAAGTGATCTTTAAAATGGAATGTTTATTTTCCTCAAGAATATTTTTTAATATTTTTAAGATTATTTACGTATTTTATTGAAAAAAAACATTTAATATCATAGAATAATTATAATATATATATATATATTACATAAATAACTATCTCACACTACCTCCCTTTTATGAGGTTATATATTCCTTATGATCCTTTTTCAAATGCCTTCAGTATAAAATTTCCTTTTATTATGATATGAGATAAGATTAATAAATCCATTTCTTTCCTTTGGTAATAATTATGTTAATTAATTGGGATTGATTTAAATTTTTGGAACACATAAACCACGATCTTATTATGATGGGTGTGCAGAGATGTTGTCATGTGATCCCAATATAAATTTTACGATTGGTGCACCCAGATATCGATTCAATGCATTGTGTATTGATTTTTTATCTCATGAGACGTCATGTATGGGATTATGTAGCAAACCTACTCAGTTATGGACCATTTTATTCCATGTGATATTTTCTAGGAAGTTGTTCTCGACTCATTCTTATGCCTTGTTATATTTTTCCACCAAATTTTCCTATATTACCATGATATTTTGACACCATGATCTTTTGGCTATGACTCTATATGATTACTCATGTGACTCATATTTTATGATATCATGTTATAAAATTAACTCACATGTTGTGCTTCCTTATATTGTTTTTTCCCTTACTGGGCTTTTTAGATCACCCTTTTCTTCATGTATTCCCCATTTCATCCTATGTATTTTTAAGAGAACGAGTATTTTTAAGAGCCCATTATGGAGAATAAATTGGAGATTTCATATTTTAGTTTCATTTGAGGTAATATAAACCTAATATTATAAATGAAATAGGCTTTTTATTATCCTTTGGTTACATTATTAGATATTTATGTCTTGAAATCATTTAATAATAGGTAAAAAGGTTTGGGTTTCTATAGTTTGTATTATAGGAAAAGGTTTTGTTATCCTTTGGAAAATAGGATGAGAAAAAATTAGTGATAACCCTACAGATAATTACACGGATAAGACAAGTATATAAAAATATCCTAGAATCTTAGTAAAGTACAGAGTGAGTGGTCTATGAGAAATTTCATCACAAAATAGATACTACAAGTGAAAATGGATTTCAAAAATGAGTACCTTGGGGAATTAAATCTGAAAAATATGAACTAGGATTTACTCAAGAACTACCTTGTATATAACAATGGGACTTACTATGAACCTTGTTTGACAATATTTGGGGAAATGTTTTGAAATACAATAACTCTTTACAAACCATAATGAAGTACTTGTACAAATTGTTAATTTGGGAAACCTAATAAGTGTCATTATCAGGGATAACCTATATTGAAACCTTTAAACACATTATTCAAGATGTATATATAATTTCTAAGTTATTCCATCTAATTTTTAAAATTTTCCTTTTCCTATGTAATGTATTATAATATTTTTTTATTTATTTTAGCTAATGATGGGAAATTGGAGAAAACATGCCTACATCCAATGTGATGGGAAATATAATGATTTCCCAAATGATATCACTAACCAAATGGGAATAGAATTTATAAATATTATGATCATGCCAAATGATATTTCTCTAATTATGATTAAAAATTGGAACATTGTTGAATTTCCTAAAACTTACAAGAAGATAAGGATGGTGTATCTTGGATGTTCAAGTACTAAATATGAAAAATAAAATAAGATTAAGTTTCCTACATGTAAAAAAATGGGGAAGAGGCACCATGTAAGATTCCTTAGTGGAATTGGAAGTTACTTTATTTATTGAAAATGAGGGAACAAGCAGCTGATTATAGAAGAAAAACATTGAGTCTAATTAACAAGATGAAGGTAAATAAATTTCAACCTAAGGAACCAATAACGGTTCAATATCGTAAATATGGGGGACTTCGTCAATATCTAAGTCAAGTACCTAATAAAAATATTAATTCCTAAGGCAATATGTTATAAAAATCATTTAATTGGAATTATTAAACTGTATAGGTGTTATCACTCAATAATTATGTTATATAAGTATTTTAATTAATGGTATTATGGTTATAATAATCATAAAACTTCTAAGGATTATTCCACAATAGTTTTCAATAAGTATTTTCAAGAATAGATTTAATGGTACTAATGAACAAAAAAAGTGATTTAAAGGTATGGTGATATTCTATAAAAAACACCTAATTGGATAAATGATAAAATAAGAGAACTGATTGATGTTAAGGTAATTATAATGAGTTAAATTAATTAATTATGTGGAAAATAATGAATTTAATAGAAAAAATGGAGGTTAAAAAATTTATTTTATAACTAATGTTATTTTTCAATATGTTCATCATATTATTTAGAATGTAATAGGATCGAGAAGAATTTTGAATATCATTATCAAAAAAGTTTATCTATAGTTTTAAGAAAAGGAAAACCTACAATCTAGGTGATAATACATCGCATCAGGTAAGGTCATGGGGCATGAACCCACAATAAAAGGGTGATAAGGGTGAAACACCAACCATTGGCCTATGTAATATACTAGTCAGAGAAGTGATTTAAGTTGAGGTAATTATCGCCAATTAAAATTAATTGATTTTTTTTAAATAAAGAGTTTAATAGAAAATACTTGAGGTTTAAAAAGTGGTTTTATTATTATATATTTTTGAAATTTTATGATTTTAATGTGATTAATGATATTTCTAAAAAATAATTTTGGGTTGAGATATATATTTATATATATATACTTTAGGTGTAACATGGAATATTATTTTGGGAGTGAGGTTTTCTTGGTTGGGGGGGAAAATGGATAATGGATAATTCCTCAAACCTGGAGGACCCAAAGGCCTCGAGAAGATGAATCTAGTCTAAATTACAAATTTTTCATTGTTGGAATATCATATTGGATATAATGAGTTTGTTTAATCATGATGTTATGAAGCTAAATGTGGCGGATCGGGGCTTGTACAACATTATGGTCATGAAGAAGAATTTCACAGAGGTGGTCAAATTAGCTATTAATCCATCCTTATCTAACATTGCCCTTCCTCCCCCTGGGAGGATTATTCATAATGTAAGTAAATATCACATTTCAGCAAACTAGGAGTTATTTGAGGAATGGCTCAACCTATGCAGGTACTCTATAATCATAACAGTTTTGGTTCAGAAAGTATAATTTCATTGGAAATTCAATGACCTCACATGCAGGATCGATAAAATATAGCATTTTGGTGAATGGATTATGACCTCAATAGGATGAGGATACTACCATGTTTTTTCCCTCTAATGGTCTCAAATGAAGAACCAAGATTTTTGGATCACTATCCTTACAAACTATATTCCTAATAATTCAATAATTGGATAGGAATTTTGACCTGGACATGTATGGAACACACATACACATGTATGGATCTGTATATGTAAGCTTAATTATATCTATTGGAATCCACACATTATTTGGTACATTTATTCTATTGTGGGGAACCCAATTCAAATATACAAATAAAATTATATCCTAAGATATTGTCATTATCTGGGAATTTTAGTTGAAGTTGACATGTCTAGAACACTTGTGGCATATCTGATTCTAACCATAAGGGATGACTGTATTAGTTTTTTGTTCTCATCTGAATGTAAATTGAAGTTATGTACAAATAGTATGTTCTTTGGTCATCAATAATTTGAATGCATCAAGGAAAAGAAATGTTCCTCCTCTAATATAAAGGGACATGATGACTCCAATTATTGAAATATGAAGGTAAAGGAAAAAATCTCACTCTTTGACCTGAATAGAAAGACCATTATTGGACCATACAATGTGGAAAATGAAGGGAACACCCTTATAAATGACCATAAGGAAGATAATGGACACCATATTCCCCCTCATGATAAAAACTCCCATAAGTATCCATATGATGTGCAAATGATCTAGGCTATAGACAAGGTGGAAAACACCCCTGTGGATGAATCTCATGGTCATTCTCATGTCACCCCCATTCCAAGTTGTATGGATGATGAGGAAGTTAACATCTTGACACAAAAAGAAGTGGATGTGAAAGGCAGGGATAATGATTATATGCCTTCCACTGATGTGGACAATAATATTCCTCACTCTAAACCCACTGTCCTAAATAATATTGGTACTCTAATGGAGAATATCCATTTTGATAGGCCTTATAGGTAGTCTATTGGTGTGTCTCCTGATGGGACCTCTATAACCTTTCCATGTGATCAAGTGGCCTCACCAACTATAGTAGTGACCCCCCTATAATTATAACTATCACATGCTATGAAATCATAATTATGTAAGTCAAAGTTATTTCTTCTAGAAGAGAAATAAGAATGTGTTGAGGGTTAACAAGACAACAACCTCATATAATAGAGGATCCCCCAAAGCAACTGGGATGAATTTACATCAATGCACCTGTTAATGCTGAAGAAAGATAATAGTGCCCAATAATTTTATCACCTAATAGGAGGTAGTCTAATGTTAAAGTAGATTATAATTATAATTTTAATAACATGATAGAACCCTTATCATAAGTCCCTAGTACAAAAAAGACCATAATGCATACAACCAAAGTGAAAGCATTTGAAAATGTACTCTCTAAGAACATGTTCATCCCACTTAGTGGAACATGTCAGGATGATGAGGTAAAGGATTAAAAGTCCCTATATAGACTAAGAAGGGAAACATAGTGGAGGATGAGAACCTGGAGGATTAAAAAATAGATTCCCACACACAGAATGGGAAGAAAGGAGGTAGAAAGAAAACATTTAATGGTCATGTAAATAGGGAATAAAAGTATTGTCTTGTTTCTAGGGGAGAGACCCTAAGAAATGAATCTTTTTTACTATAATTTATAAGGACTAGGGAACCCCCTAATGGCTAAGGACCTGATGTACTTCATTCTAGCTAATAAATAAATGATCATTGGTATTGTAGAACAAAACATGATTTTTTAATATTCAAATACATTCAAGTGGTCATCTATGTGATATCACTTTGTCTCTTAGAATCTCTACAATAATGGCATGGAACACTTATGGATGCTCAGAAATGAATGTATTCAAATGGTCACATGTAACCATAAAATTAGAGCCTCACTACTACTCTTTTCACCTTAGGAAACACTATTCAGGTCACTTCTGTGTATTCCTCGACATCATATAATAGAAGAAGGTACCTCTACAGGTAATTAGAGGAAATATCTTGGATGCTAGACCAAGAGTGGGTGTGTTGGGGGATTTCCACACTCTCCTTTCATCTGATGGAAAGATTGGTTCAAGATTCACTAGGATTACATCCAATGAATTCTCATACTGTATTGATCAGTGCAATTTTACAGAGCTTCCAATTACTAGAGATAGTTTTACATGGAGTAAGTTCACTTGGAATGGAAGGTAAGAAAAGAAAACTTCACATATGTTTTGTTCAAATGGATGAGAGAAGAATCACTAATAGACTATCAAGATATACCTTCCCTAAATACCACTCCGATCATAACCCTATTATTGTGGAACATTAAACTATTTCAGGGTTATCCCTTCTTCCTATTAATTTCAAAAATGGTAGGTTTTTCGTTCTTAGATGTTGGGAAACTATTCTAGGGGCTTGGAATCTTGTGCTAATAATAATCCCACTCCAATAAATTTTGGAGAAGTTAAAGAACACCCAGATTCTTCTCAAGAAGTAGAGTAAAAAATAATTTTCCAATATTGAACTTGATATGATGAATGATAAACATAACCTTGAAAATATTCAAAACAGGGAGAAAAATTAAGAATCAAAATACATGGAAAAAGTGCAGGTGCATTCAAAGCTTGATGACCATTGAACATATCAACGATGATTGGAAATATTCTCCCTTTTATTGATGACCAGAAAAATTAGGATCTTATCAGGGCACCCAATAGGGATGAAATAATGAAAAAACATCTTCTATCTCAACATGGAGGGTACTAATAGAATTTATGGATTCACCAATAAATGTTTTTGGTTTTCTTGGGCCATCCTCAAAGAGTATTTGTTTAATGCAATTAGGTATTTTTTCTCATTATTTTTTCACTATGGATTCAATTCATCACCCTAATTCCCAAGAAGTAAAATACAATTAATATAAAATAATTCATACAAGTGGCCCTTGGTAATAATTTCTTTAAAATCTTCATCATGATTTTAATGTCTAGGTTGGATGAAATTATCAAAGATCACATCACCCCAAATCAATATGGATTTTTCTTAGAAGATTCATTCAATACTCTCTTCTCAAAACCATAGAGAGTGTCAAAATATTGAGGAGAAGTAATTAGGGGAATTTTTCACTCATGATTGACATATATAAATCCTTTGACACCCTAAAATGTGATTTTTTTCTCACCATCCTGAACAGGTATGTATTTTCAAACACCTTTGCGTGATTGATAATCTATATTCTTTCATCTACAAGAATGTCCATTCTAATCAATGGGACCTGAAGAGGAAATTTTCAATGCACTAGGGGAGTATGGAAAAGAAATATAAAATTAGGTACTCTTTTGGGGACTGTGGAAGACATAATGAGTTGGTGAATTAAAGACCATTCTCAAGATATACATTTCAAATAGATTAAAGCTGGGAGGAATGTGTTCACTCCCTAAAACTTTCATTATGCTGATGACATCATTCTATTTGGACAAGAATCAAAGGTAACTATATAAAATATTCAATCCTCATTATATCATTATGAAGAAGTTGTTGGAAAAAATCATTTGGGGAAAACCATTCATTGTTTTTAGCAATTTCACTTCTATGGGAAAACAAAATAGAGTGGAAAGAAAGAATAGAGTGAGGATGGTATTCCTTCACTTAAACTACCATGGTGTTCAACTTTTATAGGTAAAAATGAAGAGATAATTGCTCATAGGAATTAACACAGGTATCATAAATCAATTTATCAATTGGAAAGGAAAAATGCATTTCTTTGGTTGGAATAGTTTTCTTTATTAACTCAGTCATCACATAAATATTTGTTTATTATTTTTCTATTTATAGGTTTCCAAGATTACTCATCAAGGAATTAAATCTCCTGATTAGGAATTTTTTCTGAACCATGTCTATCCATAAGAGAAAACATATTATTGTTTCCTAAAGGGGTTGTAATAAACCCGTTGAGATGGGAGGTCATGGTATTAAGACCAAAAAATTTTCAATGATGGCTTGATTACCGAGTTCATAGGGAATATTCTTACCACCAGTGACCCCTCCTCTGATTTATTAACAAGAAATGTTAAGGTAATGTTAATGGATTGATACCCAAAATGTCTTCGATAATAGTTCTTGTGCTTAATAAAATTTTATTACAATGATATATTGTAAAATACCAAATGCATTGCTAGTAGACAATATGATATCAACTACTAGAAAACATGTTTTCTTGACCAACCCCTGAGATAAAAAATGAACATCCCCTATACCAAATGAATATGACCATCTCTAATTTTATGAAACCATACAATACATTTAGCATTGTTCCTCTCCAGGTTGTCTTGGATTTCCAATATACTACCATCATGGATGTTGAATCCCAGGTGTGTAAGTCTAGTTTGAATGGCTAGTTCACTCCCAAGGAACACTACAAGATCAAGACCGAATGTTCCCTTAGAATATCGTTATGTCTAACTAAATTCAAGGTCAGTTTTATACATCCCTCATGATTTATTATCATAAAGAGTATCTAAAGTAACAAAATACCTAGTTGTGATCAAATGGGGAGTGTTGAAAAATGTATTTATTTATCATGACCCATATCTATAGATATGGTGAAATCCTACAACATTTGTTTATTGATTTTACATATTCCAGATCCTTAAGGCATTATGCAAGTCAGATATTTTCTCTGGACATCAATGCATGGAGAACATTGGATGAGCAGTCGGTTTTCATCTGTAGCACTGGATAGAGCATTTAGGTTCATCACCTGCTACTGGAAGCCACAACATCCATCCTTACATCCATATGGGGGTCTTTCTATGTGAAAATGTTTGAATACCATGTGCCTTCCACTCATATTGGAATCATGTTGATTCATAGGGATGTTTATGTTGCTATAAAAATTTATGTTGGAGCAATGAATAATAACATGGGTAATATGAATATACTAAGGCCTTTGGGAGTTACCGGTAGGATGAAATATCCTCCTACCATTAGATTTATGATATGGATACCTCCTATCAGCCTGTGGGTTAAAGAGAATTTCAATGGTATGGCCTTAGGTATACCATGTCCATCAGGATGTGGAGGTATTTTCTGCAACCACCTTTGATTTGTTAAGGGTTTCTTTCACCACTATATTTGAATATGTGATTTTTATAATGTTCAGTAATGGGAAATTATGTATGCCATTAAACATTTTTTCTAAAATATGCAGAATTCCCTTTGGATTGAATCAGATTCGGAAAGTGTTGTCGTATATCTGATGACAATAACCAGGAAGGTTCCATGGAAGATTTTTCCTAATTTGTTTGACTGTTTTAGCCATGTAACTCAACATAACATGATTCTTTCACATTCATATAGAGGATCTAACCAGGTGGTTAATGCTTTTTCAAAGAGTGAATTCCTTGAAGAAATAATAATGTGGGATTTTAGAACAACTGACTACTACGCCACTTTGGTGATTGATGACATGTGATGGGTGGTTCACTCTTGGATGTGTAAAATCCCATAAAATGAATAATTTTGTTTTCTTATTTTAATTTTATTTAATAAAATCATAGGACTGGGTGTTCCCAGATCCATTATTTTTATTGGTAAAGGATTATTTGGAAATAACGCTATTATGTATTTGGATATGTAACTTGAAGGGTATCTGATAACATTTCAGGTTTAAAACCTCTTTTTTGTTGACGTTATTCGGGTTATTTGGGATATTGGGTTACCTATTTAAGGTATTATCTATGTTAATCTTTTGATTACATTATTGAATTTTGGTTATTAATATATTTAGATTCATTTTGTATACTATCCTGCCTTGTTTTAATCGTTTTGGTTTTAATAAAGATAGGATGAATAGCTTCTTACTCTTTTACAAATCTAATGATATATTAAAATTTAGTTTTTGTGCTTTAATAATAATGAAATACATATTTAATATTCATTCCTTAGATTAATATGTGATGTCAAAATTGATGAAGCACAATGAAATAATAAAATTGTGTTTATGAAAAAAAAAGGATATCAAGTATGTATATATTTTCATGTTCTCTATCATGATAGAAAAATAATATCTAGACTCTAGGAAAATTATTTTGAAAAAAAAATATCCTATTACTTTCAAATATGATGAATCAATGGTCTTTTAAATAATCATAGATTCAAGGTATTGTGGTTTTGAACATTCACTTGACCAATTACTTTCTTGTGATCAATAATCACTTTCACTCTTCATAATAATTTACACTTTTCTTCAATGTACATATTTTATCTTACCACCAATGTTCTCATATGTGGAAACCTAGTTATATGATGTCCTTCATATCTGCCTTTCCCTATTTATTAAGAGTAATTTTTTTAACCCCTTTTATGATGTGGGTTTTCCAAAAAGGAATTTTTCAAATATCAGAGCCCTGATTACAGAGTAAAAGTTCCAATTGCAATTAAAATAATAATTTAATGGTGTAGAATGTAACATCCCAATAATTTATAATATATTTATCCTTCAATAAATTTTATTTCTTTGATAGCTTGCGTTACACGCAACGCTGAGCTTAAATGAACCATGATATGATATTAAAATATTATTATTTAAATGTCATTAATATAAACTAGCTGTTAAATTGGTTGCTAGGAATAGTATTAAATAATTTATGAAGTAATTATAAAGTTCAAGATCAATATTAAATTATTTATAAATTATTAATAAATAATCACCAACTTTAGTAAAGATATTTAATTCACAAAAAAACATTTCTTCAAAAATGATTTTTATTGCTTTTTGTGGGAAAATATTATAATTATTTTTTGGAACTTTTTTGATTTTTCGGAAATAATAATAATTTTTTAAATCAGTATTTGATATTAACTTATGGTGATTTTTTGATTTTTTGAAAAATAGAAATTTTCAGTGAATAGTAAAAATACTAGTTTTTATTAAATTATAATTTTTTTTATTAAAATATGTCCAATTATATTATTAATTTGACATAAAATTAATATATTTATTATTTAGTAATATTTATTACTATTAATTATATTTAAATCATCTGTATACTGTATTTTAGTATATGATTTTTCCTTGGCTCAAAAACACGTTTTTATTGAAACTATTTTAAAGTTTATAATGTTTCTCCATTTTAATTAATTAAAATAAACCCTAATAAGGGACTATTTAAATTTAATTTATAGATTAAATTTATATAAATATTAATTATAATTAATTTAATTATTATTACATTCCATATAATTATTATAATATCATATTATGCTTGAGAAAAATGTGCTACTTGAAAAAATGTTTTTTGACACATCTGCGGGTTTAATTTTAAAGTAATTTTTCCACTTATATGGGTTAAATTTGAAAAATGGATTCCATATTTTTTATCAGAATAATTTATTTTTTTGTAATAAGTTAAACATAATTTTTTACAACAATGAATAGTCAAAATAGTACAAATTAATTCTCATTGTTAAGGTAAAAACATGTTTTCTGGGGGGTTTAACTAAAATGATAAAGGTTAAAAAATTAACCAAAAATGGGTATAAGTACGTCTTTATTGTAATATTTTTCCATTACCTCTTCTAGTCTATGTAAATTGTCCATTTTGGAGCCTTTTGGCTTGGAAAAAACATGGGTGCAGTTATTTATTTTCAAAAATTCCAAATGTGACCCCTCCCTAGTTATAAAAGGCTACCCCTCTCCTATCCATTCCAAAATTATAGATTTATTTAGAAAATACCTACCCAAATACATTAATTCCCTCTAAAAATCTTAGATTCATTATTTTATTAAAAATCCCACCTATGAAGGCTTTTGGTTCAAACATAAATAAGTTTTCTGAAGAAGAGGTATCATTCTTAATTGTGCATTTTGTTTCAAATATTCTTACACCTCCTTAAAATATTATTAAACTACACTAATAAAATATCATCAGAATCATACATATATAAGACATTTTTATCTTAATTTCAGGAAGCACATCCATATCCTCCTCCCTAAAATGAGAAATAAAATTGGTGATCGTGTGTACGATGGACTATCGTGAACCGATATAATTTTTTCCATCATTTCTTACCACTGATGGATGTAATCATGTATTTAATTTTGATATATGATATTTATGATATAATTATACTTATATAATAATAATATCACATATAACTTCTTACTTTCCATTCCATAGGGAATATGATAATGTCGCTCCTGTGTAGGGTAGACCACTACCTTGTGAAGTGACAAGATTCATTTTTCACATACTATTTACATGGAAGGTAATATAGATTAATTTTCTATTATTATATTATATTCATAAAATTTTAAAAATTCTTGAAAATAAATATATCATATACTCTCTTACCTTACCTTCCATTGAATAAATGATAACGTCATTCATGTCTTCGGCGGACTACTGCCTTGTGAGGCGACAGGATTTGTCTTTATTACCACGTCATATGGATGGTATGTGTAAAGGTATTTAAAAACATTATTTGAAATTTATGATATAATTATAATACTATAATGATAAAATATCACTTATCTTATTTTCATCATGATTGTTGAAAAATTGAAACATTACTCAGATGTATGTATGACATGCTCTATCTTTGACTGTAACATAGATCATTTTTTATAACCATAATTTATAGATTATTATAAAATTATAATTTATGTATATAAATAATAATTATTTCATGATTAATATTTTATATTTGTTTAAATAGTAATCACTTTGACTGTAGTTAAATTTCCATGTGATTTTTGACATATGATCAATTTATCGTTAAAACCTCCAACATGATATTAATTGGTTAAGTAATTGACTATGAAATGGTAAAAAATAAAATAAAAGGAATATTTAACTTCTAAAAAATAATAATAAAGTAAATAATTTAAATAATTTTATTATTCAGGAAGATAAGAAATACAAGTGATGGTTTGGTCTTGAGGTGGGGGTTTCGTCTCAAAACATTCTTCTTTAAGGCATACATTATTTTATACACTTAATTGATTTTAAATGCAGTATATAATTCCCATTTACATACTATATCATTAATCCTTTATAATTAATTATATTTTACTTTAAAATTCAGTTACTTAATTTATCAGAGTTATGATTCAAAAGTTACCAAAGCAAAAAAGGGTTTATGTTTCGATCTCATTTTTATCGGGGTCGTTTATGCTTGAATTTACATTATTGGAATTTATTTGTTCATTACCTAGTAAAACCCCTAAATTTTAATATAATCTGGTTATTCATGAACATTTCATGTAATATTACCATTTAAAAATATTTATTACTTAAAAATATTCTTAAAATGTTTTTATGGAAAATTGACTTTATTTCTCTCTTTAGTCGAAAAACATTTCAATAGGATACCTATATTTTATTTTAAGTATTTTAAAAATGTTTTTAATATTTTTATATGTATTTTTAATGTTATTTTTACCCAATTATAATTTTTTTTAAAATTATTTTTAAGGAATCATCTTGTAATTTTATGAACATTGTATTTTTGTCTTTTTACCAAAACTGTGAAAGGAATCATTATTTTAACATGTTTGATATGAAATTTTTTTTATTCCACCCTAAGTATTATTTAAATTTAAACTTAAATTATATTTTTCACGGTTATTTCCAAATTCAATTACTTCTAAAATATTTTTTGTATTTTAGTTTTTCAAAAATCATTTTAAATTGGAAAGGTTATTTTACTCTAGAATATTTTTAATATTTATAAAAGTATTTATATCTGTAAAATAAAACAAAATTTAATGTTATATAATACTTATATTTTCTTTATTTATGTCTCTTTAATATATAACTATCACAATCTCCCCTCATTTTATGGGGTAATACATGCCTTATGATCGTTTCTTAAATGCCTTCATTATGATATTTACTTTGATTATGATATATGAAAATATTATGAAACATATTTAATTTGATGGTAAACTACTATGTTTATTGCATATAATTTATATACTTTTATGAGACACATAACTCAAGAACTTATTATTATGGTTCCACCCACATAGAATTGAGTTATCCCAATATAGCCTATACGATGGGTGTGCCCAGATAGCGCTCTATTGCTTTGGGTAATGTTTTTAGTCTCATGAGACATTATGTATAAGATTAGGGAGTGAATATAATTTATTATTTGACTGTTTCACCATGTGATATTTTCATTGTAGTTAACCTTGAATCATTTATATGTTACATTAGAGGTTTAATATATATTGTCTTATGTTACAATGATCATATGGTACCATCATCATTAAAATATGTTGTCGTGTGACTACTCAAGTGCATCATATTTTATGATATCATGTAATAAATTTGAATCACATGTTATACTTCCTTATAATTTTTATTAATTTAATAGACTATTTAGCTCAATCCTTACTTTATGTATTCGCTAAGTTATCTCATGAAGTTTTTTGATCTCAAATGGATTTTGGAGGTCATTATAGAGATTAAATTGAGGATGTAAATTTTTTTGTTTCATTTGATGTAATATGTACCTAGTATTCCAAATAAGATAGGAATTTATGATCCTTTTATTCTATAATTAGAAATTTATATTTATAAATTATGTAATAATATGTTTAAAAGGCTTGGGTCATTATAGACTTGGAGTTCTCGTACCTCTCTTATCTTACCATCTACTGAAAATGATCATAGAGATGGGACAGCATGTTGTATACATCCATATTCTCATGTAGATTTTTGAGATCATTGGACATGGATAAAAATATAACACACTGGACATCCAATTCATATTTTCATACCTCTATATAGAGTTTTTTCTTCCTCATTATCCTCCGTAGAAATCTCTTTCTCGGGAATAAGTGAATCCAACACATAAAATTATTCTCTTAGCCTAGTATGATACTCAAGAACATTTACCACACATAAAGATTCATATCAGTGAGGATATTATATTTCTATTGAATCAATTTAAATAATATAGTTTCTGTTATATTAATTTACTTTTCTAAAATTAGACAAAATCATATTTTTTGTACTATATCTTGATTTCCAAAGTGCGATGTAGTAAAATTTATTTATTATTCTTGATACCATTTTATCAAATCCCAATTTCCCTCACCAATGGATTTAAAATAACATGTAGCAAGGATATTCTTGTGTTAAGGATCTATATTTCCCTTCCCATAATATTGAATTGGGTCTGGAAAATTATTTGAAGCTATTTAGGTAGGTGGTCTTTCCAACTGCATTAACTCATAGTTCCTTGACCCCTTTAAGAGACCTCCCAATCATGAAATCATATATGGGATTTCCTCAACACTTGAATTAATGTTACAACAATTATTTCTTAGTTAATAAACCCTTAATTAAAACTAACCTAGTACATATAGTGTTTTTAACATATGTTTTTTTTGGTTTCTAATATTGATTATAAGGCAACGTTATTGTAGGAGACGTTGTAAATTGATTTTATTATATCTTAAAAAACTGACGTTGTAAATGAGTTATAGTATTGATTTTTCACATAGGTTATAATATAACCAATGTGAAAAAACTATCTTAATGGTGATTATATTTCATTTATAATATTAACAACCTGAATAAGTAGTTTTTCAGAATAGTTATAGTATAAAAGATGTGGAAAACCGTCATTATTTAGAGTTTTTCACATCAGTTTTTTATAACCAATGTGAAAAACCGATAATGATTTTTTTTCATATCTGTTATCAAAAAAACATAATGGAAAACCATTTTTTAATAATTTAACTTTTATATCTCCTATCCACTATGTACATGAAAACAAACAGTAGAAAAACTAGAAGAAATTGAGCTTTTGTAGGAGCCGCAAAACAACCCGAAAAGTCACTTAGAGTTACAAATTTTAAAATTACAGTATAAATTAAAAAAAATCTCAAATCCAAATAAACATGTAGAGATGATTTTCAAATCCAAAAACATTTACAATTACAGTTTTCAATGTCAAAATATCAAGTAAAAACAAACTAAATTACAACCAAACATGTATAAATGATTTGCGAATCCAAACACGTTTAGAAATACAACTTACAAAAAAACTAAAATCCATCCAAACCTATATAATGATTATCCCATTATACTTGTAACTATATTATATCTTGTGAAATATAAGGTTTAGGGTCCTAAAAAGATACAAATTAAAAGGATAGAATTTAACTTGTATTGTGAATAAAATGAAAAAAATAAGGAAAAGTTTATTAATAAATCAACCTGTTGGAACGTCATGACTATCAATGTTGAAAATATTTCATACATAAATCCTAACACATAGTATCAACATTATTTTATTCTTTCTTGTCTATGAAAATGTAGATTAAATATGTTTTTCAATTACAAATAATATTATTAACTAATATATCCAAATGTACTTAGTATAAATGAAAAATCACCTTTACTTTTACATATTTGATCTTGGTGACCTTTTTATTAGAGTTATCTAGAAATAAATTCCATCACCTGTTAGAAAATAATATAAATTTAATAAATTTAATATTTATTATAATAAATAAAAATATTAATAAATTAAAACATACATGTCCACTGAATATTTAAAAGTATTTCGCACTTCACCATAGATAGAGCATAACTAGTAAAGTGTCTTTTCCCTTGGATATAAAACACCTATCTTCCAATGTCCATTGATATAAAATAAAATTTATTATTAGTGGTTATTATGTTAAAAGAAATATAACAGGATTTGATATATATGTTTCATACTGTTCAAGATATGGAAACATCTAACACTGAATAATTGCATCCTTTTGACGCCTTTATACAAAATAAATTGTTATTTCTACTTCTATCAATGTTCTAAATATGGGTGAAATTAACTATGGGTCCATAAATCCATATATATAATTATTTTC
Organism: Viscum album; assembly: GCA_963277665.1. NCBI lineage: Eukaryota > Viridiplantae > Streptophyta > Magnoliopsida > Santalales > Viscaceae > Viscum > Viscum album. The sequence goes on along the minus strand of OY728120.1, from coordinate 18,173,458 downwards.
CTGATTCTTACACATCCTATAAAGATACCTAATACAAAAACAATCATAACTATAAATTTTTAATAAATTTAACATGTGGAAAGATTTATGTTATGTCTTAAATGAAAACAACATTAATTGTATTTTACCGAACTGATCTCCATTTTCATGCACCATGATATCATTTTTCAAAAGTTCTATAGTAATTTGACACCTATAAACACAAACATCAATTGGAATATCATAAAGACCTGACTAAAAATTTGAATATATTGAGAATCTATCAAGACTAATAGAATGTTTATTTTAAGTCATAAAACTTTGTATTCATTTTTTTATACAGTATTTATTTACCTTTAAAGTATTCATTTAAAAAAAATATTTATATATATACACATTAAAATGTTAAAGAAAATTTAATACAAAAATTAAATAAAATATAAAATATACACATACCTCTATGGTAATATGTCGCATAAGTCTAGATGGCCAAACTAAAAAGTGGCTAATACTTTGTCCAACTATACCGACCTTAGTTGTCGGTATCGAAACTCCATCTGATATATATAAAATATCCTTTATAGTGAATCTAATATTCATTATATCTACCTATTAATGATAAATGGAAATATTAATATAAAATATCATCCCATATGCAATAATATGATGTTGCGGATCATCAATATATAACTCAAAATAATAGGGAAGTTGTGGAGGAGGTGTTGTAGATTTAGGATAATGAGTGGGGTCTGTAGGAATAGTTGGAGTAGTTGGATCTACTGGTGGAGGTGGAAAAGTAGTCTGAAATTGTCCTTGAATTTCTATAAACATTGACTGTACCAAATTTTTGATCATATCCTCCATCATCGCATCAATATCCTGAACCTGAGCCATTAAATAATCTATTTTTTTATAAACACCCTATATTTTAGAATCTAAAGAACATGGAAACACTTTTTCACAAATACACCCATAGGGTATCCCCATACATGACCTAGGTGTTTGGCCTTTCCCAATACTGTAGCTAAAAAATCTTTCCTACCTTAATCTAAAAAGTCCCTCTATGTGCATTGCTCCTCAAGAGAATCTTGTATGCATTATTTGAGATATTATATAAAGAATAAAAAAATATAAATAATTGAATTAACATAAATAAAATAAATAAATTAAACATCTTACAATCCTATCAGATACAACTCTAGACTCTTCTGTAAGATATGTTCCTTTTTTCTCATTCGATCCGTCTTCCTTTTTTCATGTCTATCCAGGGGGGATTGAGGGGAAACCTCTACAGAGCTTGAACACTCAACTCTAAGTTTTTGAAATTTTTCATCAATAATTTGTTTTCCAATAATTTATACTCTAACTAAGATAAAGTATGAGGGTATACATTTCTAGAGTGGATTTTCTAATGATATCTCCTCAATTTCTATAACTTAATAATAATGAAATCATTAATACATCATTCATAGGATCATTAATATAAAAAAAACATCTCAAAGGTCACATTGAACATACCAAAAATGATTCTTTTCTTCTACTTCCTATAAATTTATTCCATGTATCTTTATCTATAAAGGGATATATATCACTTAGATTTTTATATTTGATATGCCCTAAAATTAAATATAATGTGAATGTTGATTTGAAGTCCCTTCATCTTCTATAATCTAATAATAAAAATTTCCTCTTGATTCCATTAGTGTCAGGTATATCATATATCATATAATAAGAAGTGGGAAAACATATCTTACTATAAAAATTTCAAGATAATAAAAAAATAACAAAGAATATTTCCAAAATGGTCTCCCACAAGTGAGACAATTTCAATTTTTCAATACTTCTCCAATACTCATTCAAAATACTGAATTTTGTTTTACCCTGAACTGATATAATACTCTTGAATTATTTTGAATTAGAACCTCTTGGAATATCATTATCATCAAATTTTTCTAGTATCCTCTAGTCCTGGCTATGGGAAAATGATAATTTTGATATACGTGTTACCAACCCTCAAACTCTTCTTTAACCATGCAGGAGTAGATGTCACTTGTAAAGAAGGATGGGGCTCATCAAGAGGATCATGTTCACACTCCCCCCTAGATGTATGTGTGAGATCATCTTGAGATGTATGTGGTGGATCATTTTATTGATTCGTTATTATCCTACAAATCAAAGTAACAAAAAATTAATACACAAATATACAAATTCAACTATTACAATACTAATTTGAATAAAAAATGACAAAATATCAAACAAAAAACGTAAACTAAATTAAAATTAACACATTTTTACTGATATTTTTTATTGTTAAATAAAATTATAACAACATTAATGAGATATGAAATTTCATATAAATTAATGAAAAAAAATCCTAAAATGGTTTCAATAGTAAAAATAATCCTACCAAATAAATCAGTTTTTACTCAAAAAGGAATATTTTTTTGATTAATAGATCGGTTATGTAAGGGTAAACAAGGTAAAAAAACTAAACTAAACTAATATAAACAATAAATTTAACTTATTATTTATAATACATGTTTTTTGTGATGAAAAAGGCCTCTTTATTGGAATTAAAAAAGAAAAGAAGCAACGTCAGAGGAATAAACTATTACCCATACACATGAAAGGACATCAACCCATTTTTGAATGGGTACTCATACTATGAAAAGGGAATCTTCCACCCCCTGCCATGGGGATGTCATCCACTCTTTGAGGTTATTAATTATATCCACATAATATCATTGTGATCATCTCCAGATTGCTCGACACCAATATTAGTCTTTGTGTTTTCATAATTGGCCACTCTATCACTTTTATTCCCATCATCATCACTATTAACATAAGTAATAATATAAAAAGGGTTATTATTACTTAAATTTATTTTTCCCTAGACTTCAAATCTTGGGAAGGGGTTATCTTGACCACTACCCTCCTAGGATGAGCCAGAAGTTGAGTATGAACACTTGGAGCAGTAAGATCCTTGCTACAAAAATAAAAAATCTACATTCCTAATTCATCATCCTCCATAGGAGTATGTACCTATCTTGTAATAACATCCAAAAGAGGTAGTGCAAGTGGCACCATCCCATTTTTCCCTTTTCCAAGTGACTTATAAACACCAAAAGCCAAAAATTGATACAGATATGGGGCCAAGTGACTTGGAAGCACCCAAACTAGAACATGAGGCTTGTAGGGGTCCTGGTGACTTGGATGCACCCACAAAAGAACTAGAAATGGAGTCTGGTGGGTTTTCAAGTGAAATGGAAGTAACAAGACCAATACTGGAGTCTTGGAGGGGCCCAGGAAATGTGGTTGCATCCAAAGTAGTACCAGAAATAGAGTCGGACAGGGGTTTAAGTGACTTGGAAACCCCCATACCAAAACTACAGGCTAGTGGGGAAATGATCGACGGAGTTTACTTCAAATTAGAAGAAGTATTGACCTTAATTCAAGTAGGAAATAACTCTTTCACATCAGTAGGTTCAGGACTCAGAAGTGATTCTACCAAATCCCTATCCACAAACCCTGTTCCTTCCTTTGATTTCTAAAAAACAAGTTCATACTTATGAGAAGATTGCACATCCCTTATAGGATTATCCCTCCTTTATATCACCACATACCTATTTTCATTACCTTTCTTACATTTGGAATTAACAAAAAGCTACTCCTGTCTCATATTGTGATCAACTTACAGTTCAGTAGAGAGTTCTTTTTCCCCGTGGATGTCATCTGAATCCACATCTTCTATACCTGATATTCCTCTATATAATATATCTTTAAAATAAAATCCATTTAGAATGTCATTACATTTGCTTCCAATAGTGTTTATTTTGTTTTCATCAACACTATTCTCCCAATTTAGTTGAGTCTTACCTATCATATTAACAGAGGGAATAGGTGAATAAACCTCAGTAGCAATGAGACCAACCTTTTGTGAGAGGTCATCTTCAGCCTCTGGCATAATATAATCCTTAGCATGGTTCACCTCCATTTTATGAGCCTGGATGACCAGAGCTTGCACTATTTTGGGAGACGAATCTGGTGGATTGACACTACGATTAGATTCAAAAGACTTTAATTTCACACTTCTCAAATGAATATGGGAAAAGTCATCATCGTCGAGAGGTAGCAAATGTCGCCTCTTATTTTCCTCCATATCCTATTACTTATAATACATGTTTTAATAAAGAAAATAAAATTAAAAAATATAATATTTTATGAAATTTAAAAAATTAAATGAGAAATAAATATATATTTCTTATAATATTAGGAATGGAATAAAGGATTTTTTTTATCATATTCCTTCATCATGATCATTGTGTATGGTACAAACCATGTCTTTCAAATTCTCATCAATATTATCATTTAATATTTCTATATATGTAGGGATTTCATGTAAATCAGCATCTTCATCATTTTTTAATCAACAATGTACTATTTATTTCTTGTAAAACAATATACAATTCCCTATCAAACTTATCAGGAATATAGATTATTTATTTTTAATGTGTTTCCAATATTAAAGTATCATCTATTTATTCCAATATATTAGAATTCATAATTTTAATTCCATATTGATAGTGAATGGAACTGTTGTTACTGATAAACAATTTGTAGTTAAAAAATGGAACTTGAAATTTAATGTAATCAACCTCCCATATTTATTAAATGATTCCATAATAATCTCTTGACGTAGAAATTGTATTTTTTCCTTCGCACTAGAAAAATGAATTTCTTCTGTAAACACTAATACACTACCAATCAGAACTGAAATTATATTGTTCTAATCTTTCATATATAAAAAATATCCATTAATGTCATACTGGGACCATTTTGTCAAATTTAAACATTGATCACCCACTAAACATATTAATTTTCCTGAGGAATCTGATCTACCAAGCATAGTTTCTGTAAACCATGAAAAGATGTTTTTCTGTGATCATTCAAAATTCCCATATATTTCTTCTTTGGATGATATTATTTCAACACATTAATCATTATTCACCTATCAATGATTTTACTTTTAACTCATGGATCCCCTTTCCCCCGTAATTAACTCATTCACAGTGAGATGTAAGAACACTAATGTGCTCCACTATAGATAAGTAGCATGTAAAAAACTCTGCAACCTCCTCAAAAATATACTTATAAATAATGGTGTCTTTAGGTCGATATATATTCTTAACATACCCCTTCTATATCATCATATACAATTCAATGGAATACATCCAACATAGATATATTGGTTCATAATTCTTTATTTCTTGAACCATATTAACCATTAAATGCATGATGATATAAAAAAATAAGGAGGAAAATATATTTCTAATTGAAAAATTATAAAAATTACATAGTTTTTCAAAATTTTTAAATCATTCATATCAATCACCTTATTAATAATTTAATTGAAAAAATAACACACCTTTAACATAGTCATTCTGACTTGGATAGGAAATATTCCACATAATGCAACCAGTAAGAGTTGTTTCATCATGATGTGATCATCATGAGATCTCATACCAATCAACATTAAATCCTTTAAAGACACAATTTTTTACATTTGAAGAATAACACTATAACACTTTGATATCATGAAGACACTAAAAAAGATAATGTTATCCCTCTTAAATAATGTATGAAAAGACATGGGTTGAAATTTTATCCTTCCATTAGGAGTGGGAGATAACTGAAAACATATTCTCATTAAGAGTAAGTCCAAAATTTCATTCAACCCATCATTAGTATTTCCTTTAATATCTAATAATGTTATAATAAAGTTGTCACAAATATTATTCTCTACATTCATAACATAAATTTTATATTGGACCTCATCATATCTCTAATATAGAAGTTAAAAAAATATTAGTGATTTCTTCTAAATATTTCTATTATTACTAGATTTATATATATTTCCAAATTTCACAACAATGTTTTTCACCCTCTCAAAATACAGATTAATGGATAAACATTTTGAAGCAATATCAAATTCTTATGAGCCATTGAATTACTTTCTCAATCTTCTATAAGAGTGATCCACAAAAAAATCTATAAATCATGAATAATATTTTTCTACCATGATGAAATTGATATTATGTAGTTTTTTGTTCACAAATTGGACACACTTTAGTCCCCTTAAAACTATATCCATAAAATTTTCCATATGCCTGGAAGTCATTTATAGTAAGCATAATCATTGCATATAGTTCACAATACTACATTTTATAAGAATAAATAAATCTAATACCATCATACCATAAGAGTTTAAAATAGTCAATTAATTATGTTAGGAAAACATCAAAATCATTTCCAAGTTGTTTGGGTCTAGAGATCATTAAAATCAACATGACATATTTTCACTTCACACAAAATTATGATGGTAAGTTGTAAATTACTAATAAAAAATTCCATGAACTATGTTTTCTAATAATACATTGATATATATTCTTTCCATCTATTCAGAGTCTATGTTAGAGATTTGTACAATCATTTTTGAATGTATCAAACTGCAGATCAATTTTCTTCCACTATGGAGAATCGGGTGGATGTTGTAATTTTCAATCAAATATCCCCTCATTATCATTACATATTAACCTTTTTTCATCATGTTAATTATAAAATATAAATTTAAAATTAGGAATTATAGGATGATACAAATATAACATAGAAGTGGTCTTTATAACTGCTAAATCGGTATGTACTCTTTCTTTCAACCTATACTGTGATGTCCCACATTTAGGACACTTTGACAGATATTCATATTCCATCCTATATAGAATACATTCATTCAAATAGACATGTATATTTTCATAACCTAATCCAATTGGGAATAATATTTACTTCACCTTATAATTTGAATCAAGAATATCATTATCTTTTCGAAGAATGTACTTCTACAATTGTACCAAATCACTAAAACTCTTGTCCCTCCAACCATGTTTCAGCTTCAAGTTAATGAATCATAACACCAATGATAAAAACATAAACTCAATACTACCCAGATACAATGGTATTTTAACATAATCATATAGATTCTGAATTTTTAGGTCATTCTCAATTTCCTCTTCTTCAATATTAGGAATCATTTATTCAATTTCATCCAAGTTATCATATTGAAAATCATTCTAATAAATAGATTTCGCATTCTTCACAATTTAACTTTTCCAAATCTAAGGGATGTAACTCCAATTAAAGACATGAAAAATTAAATGATATTTTATCTATCTGATTTTCAACTTATTTATATTTAAACATTTTAGGCATGGATAGAAAAATATGTCAATGTTTGGAACATTTCTTTTAGAAAATTAAAAAAAATAATCAACACCTTCCACATATTCAACACTTATTTGAAGTGTCATAATCCAAATTTGGCTCATTTTTATCTATAGTAGATATCAAAAATAAATATATTTTTAAAAGAATATGGTGGTGATAAAAGTAAGAAAAAAAATTTCAAGTCAAACCAGGTTTAAATTTATATCAATGTTGTCAAAATTTGAAAGTAACAAAACATTGAAATTTTTAAAAATATATATATTCATATTTTAAAATAATAATTATAAATTCTAGAAAATAATGGAATATACTATGAAATATAATTGGTAAATCATAATCCAAAATGCATGGAAGTAATTTATAGAAAAATATATAGGTAGACTTCCAATTTTTAATTTTCCTCTGAATGAAATGAGATAAAAAATTGAAATCGATTATTATTAACCCAAATAAAAATCAATAATTTGGGGAATAAATATTTAATATATTATTTTTTAAGATAATAATATGCTCACATCAAATAAAAAGTGTTGATATGCATATACAGTACCTATAGGATTTTGCATATTGAACTGGATGAAAATTACAATGTTTATATATGTTACATTTTAAGATTTATAAACCATTAATAAATGAATAATTTTAATGGAAATATATCCATACACACGGAATTTTATGCATAATTAATTATTGATTCAAAATTATCATCCAAATAATAAACATTTAGAGATATGATTAAGAAATTTAAGATAATATGAAATATAAAATATAATGAAACAATTCAATATAACCATATAACATTAAAATATTTTGAAATCCATATTTTTTCACTTCATTCAGTAGAAAAATAAGGTATATAAAGATTCTAATATGAGATTTTATATGAGTTTATCAATATAAATATGGTAATTTGATATTTTAGTAAAAGTAATCAAACAAAAAAGAGTTAGGGGATCCACAACATTAAATGATTGAAAGCGAGTGTTGATGTGTGAGGATTACTTGATTGTTTATAGATGAGAAGATCAAATGCGACAAGGAAAACTTAGGATGTATGAAGAAGTAGAATTAAGTTTGGAGGCCACTAATCGATGAAATGATGTTATGGATTCCATGTGTGTGAGAAACGAGTTTTCTTTAACCCATTAAAATAAAAATAAAATGACTCAAAATGAAATTTTTTAAAAGTTAAAATGATATATCACATTGCTTATTATATAACCAAGGTTATAGAGAAATTTTTATTACTTTGTAATTAAATTTTTATATTAACCAACATAAAAAATCATTTTTAAAATTTCTATTATTTTATTACTAATATAGAAAACCCACTTTTTGATATCAGTTATTATATAACTGATGTGATAATGAAGAATACATGTTTTTTCAATTTGGTTACCCAATAACCAATGTAATAAATCAACATACAAATATTTTTCATTTATGTTATAAATAACCAATTTTAAAAAGCTGATGTGATAAAAAAAATTTGTACTAGTTCTAGGTTATGTCAACCCAAAATTTAATTTAACTCTCTGATAATTGAAAGCACTCTAACTTGGGCCAGAAAATCACTTTAAACTATGGTTTCATATTAATTCACATAATGGAATAAATTTTTTACTTAATATTTTCCATGGTTTTTTATCTAATGTATAAATATTCTTTATATGATCTTTTCACATGCTTGTTAATATTATATGGATTTTAAATGATTAATAAACCATGTATCGGTAAAATAATTTATCCATAATCAATTTATTTTATTCTATATTATACATTTTTTTAATTCATCTACCTTATTTGATTCTGAAAAAACATGAATCTCAAAAATAATAATTTACTATGTAATGGAAAAAAATAAACATGTATCATGATCATGAGTCTTTCTGTTGGTTGTCTTATCATACAGAAGAAAGATTAACCATGAGCGTTGGAGAAAACTATGGGAAACAAGCATGTTCAAGTTACATCATTCCACCTATTCACCTACATATCTTCTTGGTTTGTTTCACCTTGGACCCATATTCAACCATCTCAACTCACATGGTAGATCAACACTTTACATATTCTTATATACAGGTAGATGAGGGGAACTATGTGTATGAGGATACCTAAAAGAAACCTTGGACATATAGGCCTATACATAAAAACAGGAGTGTATGATTTGCATATTAATAATTTTTAATTTAATAATAATCATTATATAATCTCATGAAATAATAATTAAATTAAAATTGATCCAAAATATACATAAGTCGGTCGAGATCATGATCATCCACTCCTACAAAAAAACACATTTAAAAACTAGAATTAAAACTTTTATCTATTATCCAATACTAATGTTATATATGATACTTTTTATGTAATAATTACTTACATGACATGTATCATACATAACAAATCACAATTTTACATGACAGGTAGTTTCCTGAGCCTGGAAACATAGTTTGTTTTTTTATAACTACACAAAACACCATTCATTTACACAACATTTACCGCTAACAATAAGTGTGATGTAAACTATATGTACAATCATCATACATGTCATATAGTAGCAGAATAATGAAAAAATAATTAATTTAAGCATTAAATTCCACACAACCCACTAAAAAATCAGTCAGTGTGTAATCGATGAGAGAAACTCATCACATAGTGTGTATTCCTACTACATGGCTTGTAGTTCCATTTTAGTCCTATAATTAATATTTAATCCATAAAATAAATTCATGTAGTATAGCATGAATTAGTGTGTATGCTATGTAAATTAGTATGAGTTGTGAAATGTGTACAACCCACTAAACACTATTTAATCCTTTATATAGCCATGAAAACTAAATTTATATGGAATAACTTTGTTTTATATGTGTAAATTTATGTGTTACATGATGTTTATGGTAGATATATTCCACATAATCACATCTGTGCCATGTTTCATGGAGAGATGGAAATACACAATGTGAAATTAAAACATGTTGTGTACTTAGACATGATGGCTTCCACAATTCCTATGGAGCCTAATCGTGTGGGGTTACATAATGTATATTATAGGTACATTCCATGTAACCTCAAGAAAATACATTCCAACTATCCATTTAATACATGATGTGTACTAACAACATGCGCTATTCTCTAACATTATGTACTATGATTCTCACTGCTCATCTAGGTGAAATGAACATGGGTACATGGAATGTATATTTCTATAACAATTCATGTATACATATTATATTGAATGAATATATGACACCACCACATGGGATCTTCAAATTTCCTTTATCTATTATTGGACCATTCTTGGTCATAGGAAAGTGAACACACATGATATCTTGACTTTAGGCTTAAAGAAAAAAACTATAAATGAAAACTAACATCAGGTTTAAAAATAAATAAATGATTAATAAATAAATAAAATTTATTTTGATAACACTTAGATAAAATATAATGGTTTTTTGGTGCAGTAGAAGAGGTTGTTCCCAACCCCAAAAATTTAATTCATTAGTTTTCTGGAATTTCTCATCAAAACCAGAAAAAAGAAACTATGGAATAATGAAAGAGAATATCTTTGAAAATATAATTTATAATAAATTTATATAAATAATAATTAAATTTTCTGGCCATTATTTCTTTATTTTAAAATCATTTGAACACTCTTTTCATTCCATTTCTATAATTAAGGATCCATGGGTAGAATCACTTTAACTGTATCCACAAGTAATCCCCGATCCTTGAAACACCACCGTATATATATTAAGGTTTTTCCATATATGGGCCAAAGTAGTTTCATAAATCACCATTAATTATAACAACAATACCTTCTAAGATAGAAGGATTTTATCTGGTACTTTTAGGACATGAGAGAAAGAATAAGGATTCATACTCTCCATTCAGGAAAGAATTATAGAGAAAGTTCTTTCTATGGTTAGAGAGATTAATCTAGAGAGAATGGTTGGGAACAATAAATCATAAACCCAAGAAATAATTAGGTTTATATAACTAGGTTAAAGAATAAGTTAATTCCTAATGGCCCTTAACTAATATATAAATTTTAAATGAACCATCTTCCAACTAATTACAATATAATTATTATTATTTCCATGACATGTTCTAAACTCGTAGATTATTTAAATATCATTTCAACTGAACCATTAGCAGAACACGTTAATCCTAATTAGCATTTATTGAACCCTGAAAAATTAATATTTATTTAAATTAATTAATATCAATTTATTATATGATCAATAAATATTTATGTGATCAGCATAACCTGAATAATAATTATTCCAATGGACTAGAGAATAATATTTATTATAAAATTAAATTCCAATAGAATTTAACTGATATTCTAGATACAGATATTGTGTGACCATATAGGCCTCTTCCTTAGTGGAATTAAGCTAGTAGTCCTAAAGTACAAGATCAGAATAAAAAACATATCAAGAACCAGTAGATAAATAAGTTAAGGTCACAATGATGGAAACCTCCTTCAAAGAATCACCATGTAATATAAGACCTTTATCTCAATATCACACCAATAAGGATGTGGACTGATGTCATCAACCAATGTTCTTAATATATCCAACATTGAATTTCTTGAAATGAACTCATTGATAAAATCACTATAACAATAATCATAATCATATAGTTTGATTCTAATCAAAGGGCCTAATATATCTTATTCCATTAACTCAAAAGAGACAAATCCTTTCATAACATATTCATTAATGTCATATCACCTATGAAACATCAAGTGTATCTAACATTATTTTTGAGGATATATAGTCATAGTTTTCATTAGTATAACGGTGTATGTGATTTATGATATACATTAATAATAATATCCAGTATAAATAACAATAAAGACAAGCACATATAAAAATAACCAAGGACACATACAACATGTTGAATTACCATAGGTGGTTCTACTCTCATAACCTCATCTCTTAGAGATTACCAAGTAGAAAGTTATTAAAAAGAAGTCTCAATTTCATAGAATCCACAAAAAAATAGATATCCTGCATCGTATGTGTCTTGTTAGATTGATTTCACCCAACCATAGAACATAAATTTGAGAATATTTTAATGGAATATAATGGTTCTCATTATAGCATGGAAATATTATAACTGTTCAATGAAATAGACTCTCTATGGAAATTATCACATTAATTTTATGTATATGAACACTCATCATGTGATAAGATATTTATTAATATTCAAGTATTTTAATATACAAGTAATAAAATATACAAAGTAGTTTATTCTAGGGAACTAACTTCAGCAATAGCCACTCCAATTTCTTCTATAAAGTAGGTACATAGGAAACCACTCTAGTAGTGTTTTTTGAATGTGATTCACAGTCCAATGTTTTCATTCCATTTAACCATGAAGTGATTGATAGGATCAGTTTCTTCCTTTAAGGGTGGGGCATTGAATCTATGGGGGGAAAGTTCTATATTTTCTTTTAAATATAAATAATCCTCTATAATTTTTTTGACTATGACCCAATAAAAACACATAATATCTGAGCCTCACACAATCTTGTAGGAAGTAAAATAATAAGGAACACAAAAAATCTTCCATGGTTCAAATCTAATTAATAATCACACTCCTTGTTGTGGTTGGATTCCTTACCTAACCATAGGTTATCTTTTCTATAAATAAAAGTTAATCCCAATTATAGGAATTCATGAAACATCACCCCATACATGTCAGGAGTCACACACAACATCACATCTTTTTACTACAATTCAACATTATGAATATAAGATAAATAATATCTCCAAATAAGCTAGGTTACTTCTATAGAAAAGGATAAATATCTATTTTTAAGAGCCTATAAAATATGTAATCGGTAATTTCCCAACTTGTATACTTGAGTTACAATCAAAAAATATTTTGGGACACAAATTGGATGTCTTAATACATTGAGATTCAATATATTTTGACCACTGAATAATCAACGTAAATTTTAAGGCAAGTAAATTTTTATTCAAAACAGTTTTGAGGAAAAAGTGAGAAACCAATAAAGTAAAAAGACAAAGGTCATACAACAAAAAAGAGAATCAAAAATCATTAAAAGTAAGGATAATATTGTTAGAATCACTTACCCAATAAATTCACTGTTGGATTATTTCAATCTTCATGCTCAGGTCTTCCTGGACTAGATCCCTAAACTGGGTGGCCAGGTTGTCCCTAGTCTGGATGTACTCCTCCATGTTGATCTTCCTTGCAATAAATCCCCATGCAGAAAACAAATTGTGTTGATTGATCCAATACCTTTGGTCCTTACTAAAATCTATTTTGACATATCTTTCTAATATTATTTCCACCACCTCCATTAGGTAATTTATTTTGATTTCCATTTCATGTATTTCTTCCATTGAATAAAGAATTGTATCAAGGTAACTCTTTTTCTCACATTCTATATTTCCATATATTCCATCCTATCATAGATCCTTAATGTCTTGACACATTTCCTTGATCATTCCACTTCTTAAACTGGAACTCATAATGCATTCATGGTCTTCATTCCTTGGTTCAGATTATAATAACATAGCATTACTAGTTAATCTTTTTTGTATTGGCTTGGGAAGTAGGGAGTAATCTTTCCCTCCCTTTGTTATCATTATTTTAGTAATAATGTAGCACCATGCATCAGGGTGCCCCTGATGTCCCTTCTTCCTCTTTTGGCTATGATATCCTATAATTCTTTCTCCCTCCTCACTACTAATAGATATTTGACTAGAAAACTCAGAATCATAATCCTACGTATATAGAACCTGTTCGACCGAGGGATACTCATCTATTATAGGTGTTTTGAGGCCCAAATATTGGGTATCCCCTAGTCCTAAACTTGGATAGAATCATCCATAAATCCACCGTTTTATTGGCCTATTTATTACTCTTAGACCAAACCATCCTCCACAAAACCTTCAAAAATATTATCAAGATTGATGGTTACTGTATCATAATTGGACATGATCACTACATTACCTATTATATGAAGCTTTTTGTATCCTATTGGAACTCCCTCAATTGATACATGAGGAACACCTAAGTAATCAGGGATATGATCTTGATGTACTAGAACATCTTAATATCCAATTGATCCTTTACCCTAACTACATGTTTCATTTTCATCTGGCGCCACCCAAAATGATGAAGGGGGATTGAAAGTGAAGGCATGTAACTAACTGCCTTGAAACAAGAACCAAGGGAATACATATAAGGACCCGACCTTAAAAAATTAGATAATATTGAATTAAATGAATAATTCACAATGAGGATCTATTTAGGTTTAGGGTTTAGAGAATTATTCCATAACTATTTCATTTTATTTCAAAAAAATAAAAATTAGACACTTCTACTCAGTTTCAATTTTTTTCACAAAATAATAACTCTTGAAAAAAAAGTCATGACTACTTCCATATTTAGAACAACATAACTTTTCCATGATCCCATCATTGACCCTATTTCACATTATGTCCTATGAAAAACATTTCAAAAACATGGGATGAGCATCAAAAGATCAGTAAGGGATACACAAAGAAGGAAAATTATTAGTTTTTTAAAACAATAACTAAACCATGAATACTTTTTCATAAGTAATACTTTTCACCTTTATGAAGTAGTAAATACTCTTTACTAAATAAAATATCATCACATAACATTTTGTAACAAAAATATTACCACAAAACCCATATAAAGAACACATAACATATAAAGGTATCTTGGGACATAAACATATTTAAATGGAATAACCATACTTTCAACTTCCACACATATCACTAAATGGAATAGCCATATGGCCGAATTCCATACCCAATGCATTGGAGGTTATAATGTAACCACACGTCCTAGTTTATCACAGCACCACCTGTCATTTGGTTTATCACATAACCACCGGTCAAATGTACAAGTACCATTATAAAATCATAACACATTAAACAAATATAAAGGAAAATAACATTTCCATATTTCAATCACAATATATCACTTAAATATATTGACATAAAAAATCCATTATCAAAACCATTTTCAATACCAAAATACATAAAATAGTATATGGTATTTATTTTCCATAAAAAATAGTAAGACTTGTTAAGGAAGCCAAAGAACAAATAATACTCGTGGTGGCGGAAAGGACGTTTTCACCACTTACGTTAAAAGAAACATTCATTTTTGTCATTTAGTAAAACACTTAATAGAAAAATATTCCCTTAGAAAATTCAAGGGTGTTTATACATCTTATAAAAGAAAGTCATGTATTAAAACAAAATATGCCTCAATGAAAGGAGATTGATACGAAGTCCCTTACCTCGTGTCCGAGTTGACCTGTTCATTCTTTAATATCCAGAATAATATACTACAGTTAATTTATAATTTCTTAAGAACATTTCTCAAGTTTATTAGTCCTTTTATATCAATTATTATGATGTTATAAACAATATGTAATCATTTAATTTAATAACGGTTGTTTTGTCGATATTTGGTACTTGAGTCAAAAATGGACTTCTTATAATTATATGTTGTTCATGTGGTCAAAATTGTTTTATATCTAGAATGATATTCATGATTTTGATAACGTATATATCATATATATTCAGTATATATATGTTTTTATAATAGTACATAACATTTTTAAGTAAGAAATGAAATGCACTGTTCATGGAGACGGTAAATCGTACGTACGCATGAACGCTGATTTCATTTCTATTTACCATTTTAATAGAATTAAAACATAATGAAACATAGTTATATTATAATTCCAGTATAATATCATATATAATATCATTAACTCCATCCTTTATACATCCCACAAAAGGCATTAACGAGTCATATCACTCAGAGGGGGCGCTAGTCCGCACTTCCTCAAATGAAATTATCGCGTTTACCAATAATGGAAACCAAAAAATTATGATATAAATGGAAAATAGAGAAGCATTAAGAAAACATAAACATTATATATATCAGATATAAATACAGTGCCAACATAATGGCCCCCATTATAGGTGGTAGGAGGTAGTTGAACAATCATCGTTTTCTGAGGCGTTTGTTTTCCATTCATCGAAACATTGTGTTTTTCACCCATTAGATGGAGGTGTGTGTAAGTGTAGATATAATCATTCTCATAAAAACATCCTATTATATTTAGGATTCTTTTGTTGTTCAAAAATAAGGTATTAAAAATACATTAGGGATTGGAGAAGTAAAATAAATGAAAAGAAGTTGAGAGAAACTATTACCTTTAATTTGGGTAACTTCCTTTGGTTTGAAACAAAATGAATTCTTGAAGTGCCTTATGCCTAAGGTAAGGATTATAGGTGGAAGTTATGGATGTAGGTAGCTTAATAGGGAAGAGGTTGTATGAGAGAAAAGGCTTCAGAGATGTGAGTAATTGGTTAGAAATGGTCTCCTTCTATAAGGGGGAGCAGTGGCTCTTTAGAAAAGTGTGAAAATATTATTTTATTATATAATGATATTCGGTTTATAAAGGACCAAAAATCATTAGAGTCGTAGATAAGATGACTCATGTTCAAAATAAATTCATCCAACAAGAATTGGATAGGTTTTGGATATTATTTTAATATTTATCATCTTATTTATTTAAATGATTTATTAATGAGGTAAACACTACATCATTATTGTGTCGTAAATCATTTAATTTATTCAATGTCTAAATATTATTAAAAAAATACCATGATGTAGGAAATATTTTTGTCTTTCCAATGAATATTTATAGACAAAAATATTACTTATATAACACCATATAAAAATTAATTCACTAAAACATATTTGTTTATGCCATTTTTTCCTTTACTTTAAATTAATTAATCTTAAGTGTAATTATCATTCATAAATGGCTCCATAAGGTACCACAATAGACCGATAGATGATCATGGTCGGAAATTACACATCCAATAATTTTAGGACAATTGTCAAGATAATTTGTAATTATTATAATATTCTTCTTACCTTGAATTACCCAATTTACCCTTAACCACGGTAAATAAAAGTCAAAAGTTACAATTCACTAAAAATTATTTTCATCTTATTGAACCACATTTTACTTAATAATAATAAAAATGTTTGTAGAATTTTCAAAATTCAATTCACAGAATCAGTAAAATTTCATTTAAATGAAAAAGTCAGTTTTTTTAACTACTACTAACTGGTTTCACTATTCACCAAAAATTGATGTTTTTCAGAATAATACCAAAAATTAAACCTAAGCTATTTTTGATGTTCCAAATTAAAAAATCATGCCTATTTTACAAAATTCCAAATATATATGTTAAATTAATTTATTTAAAATTAATTCCTCTTGTTAAAACAAATAGCGTGTTTTTAAGAAACAATAACTATCAAAAGATTGACACTTGTTCATGTCCAAATTCAATGTGAAATTAATTCCAATGATAAAAATTGGATTAAATGTTAAAAAAAATATTCTAATTACACTTTAAAAAAAATAAAAAGATAATCTAACCATATAAAAAAATTAGATTAAAATTCATTTTTGAATTAAAATAAAATATTTTTCACTATTCATTAAAAATGAACTTTATCGGAAAAATTCCAAACAAATTTACACAAAGTAATTTTTGATGTACCCATTCTAAAGAAGTATTTTATTTGGTCAAAAAGAATGTATCGAGGTGACCAAAAATATATTTAAAGAGGGTTCTCCATTAAAAGGTGGTAAATTGACCTTTTAATGTAAATTATGCATAAAATTAGATTCATTCACATTTCAAGCCTCTAAATTTTATTGGATAAATGTAAATACATTTAATAAACATGTATAAACATATTTTAGTTATTTTTTTTCATTCCCACCAATACTATGGCTAGAAATTAACATCCATTTAAAATAATAATATTATATTATTAGTGTGCAATGTAATATTTCAAAGAAACCCGTTGTTGTGTATCGGGTACGCTATCGAACATAACAACCATTTTAAAGTAAAATTAATATTTAATTAAAAAATATTAATAAATATGAAAATATATTATTCTTTATTTACCTAGGATGTTACATCCCTCCCCCTTTTGGAAATTGCGTCATCTCAAATTTTATTCAATTATCAAAATAAGTTGGGGTATTTACCCTCATAGAATTTTCAGATTTCCACATTTCCTCTTCAACCATATGGTTTTTCCACAAAACCTTTACCTGGTGAATTACCTTATTCCACAAAACTTTCTCTCTATGGTCAAGAATCTAGACTGGTTGTTCTTCATAAGAGAGATTTTCTTCCAACTGAACTACCTCTAGGCTCAAAACATGTGATGGATCTGGTATCTACTTTCTCAAAATTGAAACAAGAAAAATATTGTGTACCTAGGATAAACATGGAGGTAAATCCACTCTATACGCAATTGATCCAACTTTCTCCAGGGTTTCAAAAGGTCCAATGAACCTCAGACTCAACTTTCCCTTTATTCCAAAATGCATTACAGTTTTCCATGGAGAAACTATGAGAAAGACATGATCACCTACCTCAAAAGAAATATCCCTCCTCCGGTTATCCGCATAACTTTTATGTATGCTATGAGCTATTATCATGTTCCTCTAAATCAACAGAACTTTATCTACCATATCTTCTACCAATTCTGGTCCCATCAACTTCCTTTCAACTACTACATCCCAAAAATTTGGAGTTCGACAATGCTTTCCATATAATGCATCAAATGGAGCCATCTGTATACTGGAATGAAAACTTTTATTATATGAAATTTCAACCAAGGAAATATGTTGGTCCCAACTTCCTTTGTAATCCAGTGAACAAGCACAGAGCACATCCTCCAAAGATTGAATGGTTCATTCTTACTGCTCATCTGATTGAGGATGCAAAGTTGTAATAAAATTTCATTCATTACACAATGACTTCTGAAGGCCTTTCAAAAAGATAGAAATAAACCTGGGATCATGATCAGATACAATGGAGAGGGTAACTACAAGAAACCTGACTATCTCTTTAATATACTACCGAGAAAGTTGATCTAGTGACAAAGTATCTTGAATAGGAAGGAAATGAGCAGATTTAGTCAACTGATCAATAATTAACCAGATTGCATTATTATCTCAAGATGTCTTTGATAATCCCACAATGAAGTCCAAGGATATATATTCCCATTTCCACTCTGGCACCGGTAAAGAATGAAGAATCCCTTTCAGTAACTTCCGCTCTGCTTTAACCTACTCACAAGTCAAACACTTCATAGTAAAATTTGCAATATCTCTTTTCATTCCATACCACGAGTAATACTCCCGAAGATCTCTGTACATCTTAGTATTACTAGGATGAACTAAAAATGGAGAACTATGAGCTTCACATAACAAATCATTCTTCAACTGTGAATCACAAGGCGCACATAATATCTTCCCAAACCTCAAAACACAATCATTATCATTGTTAAAATCAGGCAACTTACCCTTCTGAACCAACTCTAGCATTTTCTACAACTCACTGTCTTATTTTTGCACTTTCTTTATTCTGTCTGATAGAGATGATTTCACTGACACCTGATACAAGGTAGAATAATTTCCTCCACCAACAACTTTTATGCCAAAGTTCATCAAATCAAAAACCAAAGGATCTTGTTCCAAATGTATCATGACTAATGATACATTACTTTTTTGAATCAAAGCATCAGCAACATTATTTACTTTTCTTGGATGGTAATGGATTGTACAACTATAATACTTGAGTAATTACAGCCATATCCTTTGTCTCATGTTCAATTATTTGTAAGTTAATATATACTTTAATGTTTTTTGGTCAGTATATATTTCACATTTTACTCCATACAAATGATGTCTCCAAATTTTTAAAGCAAAAACAATAGCAGCTAATTCCAAATCATGTGTATGGTAATTTAACTCATGAGGTTTCAACTATCTTGAAGCATAAGCAATTACCTTATTATTCGGCATAAGGACACATACAAGTATTTTCAATGAAGCATCATTGTAAATAAAAAACTAAACATTTCAGGAAGGTAGTGTCAAAAATAGATCATTCACCAATATTATTTTCAATTCTGGAAAACAATCATCACATTATTTTTTTCCAAATAAACATAACACCTTTTTGAGTTAACTTAGGCATTGGACAAGATAGCCGTGAAAATTTCTCAACAAACCTCGAGTAATAAGCTACCAAACCAAGAAAACTACAGATCTCAGTTATATTTGCGGGTCTTGTCCATACTTAAAAAACTTTTGTTTTAGCAGGATAAACAGTTATTCCATTTTTTGAAATAATTTGACCAAGAAATGAAATTTGTTGTAACTAAAACACACTTTCTTAATTTCTCATAATGTTTCTTTTCTTTTATGGTTTGCAAGACAACCCTTAAATGACTTTCATGATCCTCATTACTTTTTGAATAAACCAAAATATTATCAATAAACACAACCAAAAACTTATCCAAGAACTCAAAAAAAAATTATATTCATAAGATCCTTGAATAATGCATTTCCATTGGTTAACCCAAAAGACATAACTAAAAATTCATAATGGCCATATCTATTATGAAATGAGGTCTTCGCAATGTCTTCATCCTTTACTTTTAACTGATGGTACCCCGATCTCAAGTCAATATTTGAAAAATACTGAGATCTGTGGAGCTCATCAAACAAATCATCAATATGAGGAAAAGGATAATTGTTCTTAATAATGATGTTATTCAATGCTCTATAATCAATGAAAAGTCTCATTGAACCATCTCTCTTTTTTACAAACAAGACAGGAGCACCCCATGGTTATGTGCTAGATCGAATAAAACCTTTATCTAATAACTCCTGCAATTGCCTCTTTAACTCTGAAAGTTTAATTTGAGCCATTCGATAAAGGGGTTTGGAAATTGGCTTAGCATTAGGAACTAAGTCAATAGTAAATTCAACTTCCCGATCAGGTATAATAACAAGAAGCTCGTTATGAAAAACATCAAGATACTCATTTACAACTAGCTCATCATTAATCTAAACAGTTCCTTTATTTTCAACAATATGTGAAAGGTAACATTTATTCCCATCTTTTACTAGTTTCTTAGCTTCCTAATATGTTATCAAAAGCAAGGGTTAATTCTTTTACACAAACTATAAATCTTTCTAAAATGAAACCACTTTAGCTTTGCAGTCAATCATAGCATGATAAACAGACATCCAATACATGCCCAAAATAACATCAAACTCTACTAGAGGCAAAACAATAAGTTTTTAAGGTAGATTCTTTCTGCACAAAAGGACAGGAAGGTTCTTATAATTTATTTTTTTCTCATCATTTCCTCTAGGTGTTTTTTCCATAAGTTCAGGATTCATATCTTGATATGGAATTCCCAATTTACTAGAAAACGTCTCATAAATGAAAGTGTGGGTAGACCCTGAATCAACCAACACATTGTCATAATCTGAACAAACAAACAGATTACCCGATACTACTTCATTCGATGGCCCAACATCTTCTGAAGTAGTTGCAAAGGATTTCACCACTCCTTTCTTCTTGTAGTCCAGGTATTTTCCCTCAGTTGAGTTCTTTGCAGGACACTCATTTGCATAATGACCCATTTCAATACACCTAAAACATCTTACCAATGGGTTTTCATTACTTTCTTGATCATCTTCCTTACAGTTACGAGCAATATGACCAGACTTACCACACCAGAAGCACTTTACAGACTTTGATAAACATTATCAAGGATTCTATTTACCACACTTCTCACAAGTTGGATATTTAATTTTCTTACCCCCATGCTTTTTTGATGAATTATTTCCCTTTTCCTACAAACTGGACCTCTTATTCTATTTTTTATCAATGAACATTTGATCATCGGCAAACTCCATTTCCAACTTCTCCACACATCAAACAAGTTTTTCATAACTTTTGAAATCATGAGAGGCTAACGCCCTTTGATATCGTGGCTTCAGTCCTAAGTAAAATTGATTTATCTTACTATCATGATCTCGTATGAAATTTTTCACATACCTTGCCAGTCGTGTGAACTTTGCTTTATAAGAATCCGTTGAGTCATCCTATTGCCTCAATTCTAGGAATTCGTTTTCCATCCTAAGACGAACCACCTTAGGAATGTATTTATAAGGAAACATACCTTTGAATTCGTCCCAATCAAGATCATCAATCTCCTCACTATCCCTAATATTTTGCACCATCGACCACCACTGATCAGCTTAACCTTCAAAATGGTAAACAGAAAGACAAACATATTGATGTTCTGAACACCCCATGACATCAAAAATATTCTCCAGTGCTTTAATCCACCCTTCTGCTAGCACAGGGTCAGAAGACCCTCTTAATGATGGGGGTTGTTGCCTAATAAAATGATCCACTACTGACATGTTCCTCTGTAGTTGATCTGGCTGATATCGTGCATGGATACCACCACCATTTATAGCCTGATTCAACCGTTCCATCACTGCAACAAACTGTTTAGTTTCGATTCTAACTTTCTCAGGTTGCTATTTTGGAAGTTTTTCTTCCACTTGATGTCGTCCCAACATAGATGCCATGTTTCCACTACATAAAACCATTCTGACACATAAATATCTTAGGCAATGTAACATGGTAATATGTGAATGTAATATCATTTTAATAATAACATTAATTAATTTAATTGCATTTATTTAATAATACCCTAACTACAAAATTTTTCTAAACTGACCTCTAATACCAACTATAAGGACTCTGCCTTAACACATTACTTAATATTGAATTAAACTAATAATTCCCAATGAGGATATTTTTAGGTTTAGAGTTTTAGACAATTAGGCTATAACTATTTCATTTTATTTCAAAAAAAATTACAAAGTAGACACTTCTACTTAGTTTCCATTTTTTCACAAAACAATAACTCTTGAAAAAAAAGATTCATGTCTAGTTCCATGTTTAAGACAGCATGACATTTCCTTGATCCCATCCATGACCTATTCCACATTATGTCCTATGAAAAACATTTTAAAAACATGGGATGAGCATAAAAAGATCATTAAGGGATACACAAAGAAGGAAAACTATTAGTTTTTAAAAATAACAAGTAAACCATGAATACTTTATCATAAGTAATATGTTTCACCTTTATGAAGTAGTAAATACTCTTCACTGAATAAAAGGTCATTACATACACTTTTGTAACCAAAATATTACCATAAAACCCATATAAAGAACACATAACTTATAAAGGTAACTTGGAACATAAACATACATAAATGGAATAACCATACTATCGACTTCCACACATTTCACAAAATGGAATAGACATACAGCCAACTTCCATACCCAATGCATTAGAGGTTATATCATAACAACCCTTCCTGGTTTATCATAGCACCACCCTTCATTTGGATTATCACGTAACCACCCATCAAATGTCCAAGTACCATAATAAAATCATAACACATAAAATAGATATAAAGGAAAGAATATATTTCCACATTTCAATCACAATATATCACTTAAATATATTGACATAAAAAATTGCTTATCAAAACCATTTTCAATACCAAAATACATAAAAGAGTATATGGTATTTATTTTCCTTAAAAAATAGTACGTCTTGTTAAGGAAGCCAAAGAACAAATAATACTAACGGTGGCGGAAAGGTCGTTGTCATCGCTTACGTTAAAAGAAAAAATCATTATTGTTGTTTAGTAAAACTCATCATAGAAAAATATTCCCTTTGAAAATTAAAGGGTTTTTATATAGTGTAAAAAATAAATTAGTGTATTAAAACAAAATTTTCCCCAGTGAAAGGAGATTGAGACGAAGTCCCCTACCTCGTGTCTGACTTGACCCGTTTGTTCTTTAATCTCTTGAATAATAAACTAAAGTTAATTTCTAATTTTATAAGAACAGTTTTCAAGTTTATTGGATCTTTTATATCAATTATTACCATTTTATTAACATTATGAATTTATTTAAGTTAATAATGGTTGTTTTGTCGATATTTAGTACTTGAGTCCAAAATTGACTTTTTATAATTACATGTTGTTCATGTGGTCAAAAGATCATTATATCTAGAATGATTTTCAGGATTTCAATATCATATATATAATATATATTCCGTATATATATGTATTTATAATAGTATATAAAATTTGTAGGTAAGAAATGAAATTCACCATTCTTGGAGACGGTAAGTCGTACATACACATGAACTCTACTGTCATTTGTATTTCGCATTTTAATAGAATTAAAACATAATGATACATAGTTATATTATAATTACATTATAATATCATATATATTATCATCAACTCCATCCTTTATATGTCCCACATAAGGCATTAATGAGTCATATCACTTTGAGGGGGCAGTAGTCCGCACTTCCTCAAAGGAAATTATCGTGTTTACCCATAATGGAAACCATAAAGGGATGATATAAATGGAAAATATTGAAGCATAAGGAAAACATATACTTAATATATATCCTATATAAATATAGTGCCAGCATAATTTCCACCATGAGAGGTGGTAGGAGGTAATTTAACAATCATCGGTTCGTGAGGCATTAGTTTGGCATTCATAGAAACATTATGTTCTTCACCAAAACTACTGGAGAATAAGTCTTTACCAATTGTTCAAAATCGTTGGTAAAGGCTGGATAATCATTGGTATAATATATACCAACGGTTATCAAAACCGTGGGGAATTAAGGCATAGGGAAAGAGATTTTCCAATGGTTTGTGGAAAATAGTTGGCATATCTTAGGATATCCTCCTTATACCAACATTTTTACATAACTGTTAGTATAAATTTTTCACCAACGGTTTGAAACCATTGGCAAAGAGTTGGTATAAAACACCCTATTCCAGCGGTTGTAAACCGTTGGAATAGGCCACTGGTATAAAACTGTAAAGACCCGTAAAATTCAAGGAAAATTTTTTTCTTATTTTTCTTTAGAATTTTACAAGAGCGCGGTTTCAGACGGCACCTGATTCCGAGGCCCGGAGTGCCCGGAATTAATTTCCGAAGTTTGGCTCGGGTACGTTCAGTGAACGAACGAGCGGGAATTCCTAACTTTTGATCCGGTGCTCGGAATTGAAAACCGAGGGCACCGATGAACTCGCAGCACCGATTTTCGCTTAATGAGACCTTTTCGGGAGTTGCGTTTGTTGCGGGTTGATAGTTACGTTTTGGGGTTTTTCAGTTAAGTTAAATAAAAATTTGTGTAAGACAAATTTTATTTTAACTTATTTAAAAACCTATCAAAGGTGGTTGGAAGTGGGACCCACACCCACTTAACCTCCCTTGGGAGGATTAAGTGTGGTGGGGCCCACACGAACCCCTTTTCTTTTCAAATTCTCTCAACGTACTTAACCCCTAATTAATTGGCCTATGTTACTCTTAATTAATTTTGGGAGTTAACTCTTTTGAATTTCAAACATTTGAAATTCTTTTGAGTTATGTGTTAATAAAATAAGATGTAATCTTATTTGTTTATGGGTTGTTGGTTTATTCCCTTGAGAGCTTTGAGAGCTCCTCTTCATCTTCTCCGGCGAAGAACGTCTTCATCCTCAACGAAGAACGACAACACTTCGTCAAGGATCATCGACTCGGCAACCCGGTATCTTCGGACCTCTTCTTCCTCCTCGGACCTTCTTCGTCGGCAAACGAAGATCCGCCAACGTCGTGTCTCTTCGGGCATAGCATTTCGTCAACGGATTTGACGAACGTCAACCGCGACACCCGACCTCCGCGACGCCGTCTTCCGCGGAGCGTAGCCGAACCTTTGAATCTTAAACCCGAGGTAGGGGTTGTTGATTCAATTTTTATTTATTCCGTTTCTTGATCCTGGTTTTCGCATGTCAAACTTGAGACTTTTAAATGTTTTAAGTTGCGTTATTATGTTTAACGAGAGGGGGGCCGGACCGCACGAACACGGCCGAACCCCCCCCCCCCCCCCCTCCATCGTTCTTGTTTAATTATTTTGCGGAGGAAAGCAAGTGGCGTGGTGCCGTCGCACCACGCGGATGAACGTGCGAAAATCTTATGCGATGCCGTCGCACGCACCTTTGAAGAAACAACAAGAACACGACGCCGTCGCGCCGCGTTGAATAATATCAAAGCACGGCGAAGGGACGCGGTGCCGTCGCACCGCGCCGGATGACGAACGCCGCGGCCGGTTCCGGGCCGCGGCGGGACGAGAAGACCGCGGCCGGTTCCGGGCCGCGGCGGAAGGAAAGACCGGCGGCCGGGCCGCCGGCGTCGAAAGTCGAGGGCGGGACCGGAATTTCCGGTCCCGTTGGTAAAAACCGGCCGGCCAGCTGGCCGGCCGGATGTTTTAAAAACCGGGGAATTTAATTCCCCGGCCAACCCCTTGAAAACCCCCCTCTTTAAGAGGGGGGGGTTCTTTGAAGGGAAGGGGCAACCGGCCCCTCCCTTTGGTTCGGCGCCAGCAGGCCCCCCCACGTGAGGGGGGGCGGTTCTTTAAGGAGGGGGGGGGGGCAACAGCCCCCCCGGTTTGTGACCAAGCGGCCCCCACGTGAGGGGGCCGTCTCTTCAAAATCGGCGCGGCAAAGCCGCGCCGCTTCAAATCAGCGGGGGCAATCAAGCCCCCCGCGTGACCACCACGTGCGGCGCCAGGCGCCGCCGCCGCGGCCCGCCGCCGCCGCCACCGCGGCCCGCCGCCGCCGCCACCGCGGCCCGCCGCCGCCGCCACCGCGGACCGCCGCCGCCGCCGCCGCGCCGCCGCACCGCCGCCGCCGCGCCGCCGCCGCCGCCGCCGGCCGCCGCCCAGGGGGGGTCGGGTCGGGTCGGCCCGGACCCGGACCCCCCCGTTTCGAACCAGTTTCGGTTTTTGGCTCATAACTTGAGCCTCGGACCTCCGAATGACGAACCGTCTGCGGCAACGCGATCCTTGGATCGAGACGGTCGTTTCGGTATATCGCACTCAAGGTTTCGGTTTACTTTGAGTTCGTCCGGGTTGGTTCGTTCACGAAACCAACCGGGCCTTCGGAGCGGAAACGCTCATATCTTGAGCTACGGACGTCCGATTGACGCGCCGTCAGTCGCGTTGTGTTCCTCTTAGTGAGGCGGATCTTTTGGCATACTCCGCCCGAGGTTTGGACGCAGGTGGAGTACGGTCGGGTTGGTTTTGCCTTAAAAACCAACCGGGCCCCGGAGACGAAAATGCCTATAACTCTCAGACCGGGCGTCCGATCGACGCGCCGTCTGTTGCGTTGAGTTCCTGTTGACGATACGGAACTTTTGGATACATCAACTTCGGTCTTCGTGACAGTTGATGTATCAGCCTCTCGGCTCGTGGAGCGGATCCTCCGTACGAGCTTGCTGTGTGCGGGAACCCTAGTGCTGGCTGCGACTGTTCTACTGCTACGACTGCTACTGTGACTGCGACGACGACAGTACAGAGATCCTGTGTGGATTTGACGACGACAGTACAGAGATCCTGTGTGGATTTGACGACGACAGTACAGAGATCCTGTGTGGATTGGACGACGACAGTACAGAGATCCTGTGTGGATTCGACGACGACGACTACAGCACTCAGCGATCCTACGTGGATCAGTGCTACAGGTTCTGTGTGAGCCCGATCCTGTGTGGGTCCTTGCGCTCAGCGGTTCTGTGTGAGCCAGCGCCTACAGGTTCTGTGTGAGCCCGATCCTGTGTGGGTCTTCTGCGGGGGTTAGTTACCTATCAATCCTTCGTGGGTCCGACGACTTAGATGGATCAGTGATCATCTTTATCGTCCTTGAAGAAGTATACCTGTGTGAGCTGAATCCTGTTGCTTTCCTGTGTGGATTGTGTTGTGCAATCCTGTGTGGATTAAGTTTTGCTTTCCTATGTGGAATACGTATACTTTCCTGCGTGGACTGAGTTGTACTTGGGCTCGGAGGTTGGAGCGTATTTTAATTGATGACTTAGGTATATGTATGGGCATATACCTAAGCAGTGTCGGTTGTTACTTCGTGATTGTACTTTTCTTCGTGGTTTATCCTTTGTGGATTTGAGAGACCTTCAGGGGTCTCGGGGTCCCTACTGAGTAGTTTATACTCACCCCTGCACGGGCTTCGCCCGCACTACGTTGTGTTGGTTGCAGACGACGGACAGCGTTGACCTTAGCTGAGGCTTGCGGAGCGGGACGGTACCCGGAGGTGGACCACTGGGCGAGACGTGCACGGAGCGGACGGCGGGACCCGTGGAGCAGAGGAGCTATCTGTACCCACCCTTCAGGTGGGATTTCCAGTGGACAGCTCGGAGTAGCGGCTTTTACTTTTCAGTTGCTGTTTTTCCCTTTCGAGTTGTACTTTACTTTCAGTTTGGGTTTGTATTCTGGCCCATTTACCTTTCCGCACTTTCAGTCGTACTCTGTTTGCTTAGTGTTTACTTTCCGCTTGCTTACTCTGTGGAGTTGGTTACTTTTCAAAGGCAATGCCTTCCCTTTTTACTGGGATTTACGCCTTGGTGCTAGTCGCCAGCCCCTGGCCTATGGAAGGCGGGCTTGGGGTAGTCACGGCACGGACCCCGAGAGCGGGTCGTGACAAATTGGTATCAGAGGAGTTCGGTTCTACCGCGAACTCTGATCTTTTCTATGTGAAGCAATAATGTTTAGCGTATTGAGTGTGGTTATCAGTCCAGGGAGTCCAGTGTTGGTGCGGCGGCCGACGTATCCGTACACCAGGACCCTGACTTCTGATTTCCGACTTAATGCACGAAAACATTGATTGCGTGTGTGTTTCAAGTTTTCTTTGTGATTACTTGTGTCAGCTCACCGGGTATACTGATCTGCTTTATGAAAGTCTCAAGTTTTCCTTGTGATTACTTGTGCCAGCTCACCAGGTATACTGTTCTGACTGTGGTGCTCTTGTTCTCCTTTTCAGGATGGCCCCACGACGGCAGCCAGCTAGGGTTCCGAGAGTCGAGCGAGACGACAGCCCACCAAGCGAC
The DNA here is from genome assembly GCA_963277665.1 of Viscum album. Lineage (NCBI taxonomy): Eukaryota > Viridiplantae > Streptophyta > Magnoliopsida > Santalales > Viscaceae > Viscum > Viscum album. The sequence continues at coordinate 18,144,269 of OY728120.1, read as the reverse complement.
GAGGCCTCGGTGCAGGGCCCTTTTTCAGTAGTGGCACCGGCGGTAGCTTTACCCGCCGAGCCACCGATGCTTCCAGCAGCAGCCGCTGACGATGCACGTCGCCTCAGCGCACTGCATGAGTTTCAGTGCCAGCGTCCGCCCAGGTTTCGCGGGGAGACAGATCCCCAGGCAGCAGAGGACTGGCTGGAGGCAGTGGTTCGAGTGTTTAGGCTAGTGAGGACACCAGCAGACCTCATGGTGATCCTCGCTGCGAGCCTACTACACGCAGCAGCAGGACGATGGTGGAGCTTGATGCTCCAGGTGCACGATGAGGCATCTCTTCTTTGGACGGACTTTGAGAGCCTCTTCCGCTCGGAGTTCGTCCCAGCCACCCTCCGAGCGGTGCGCATTCAGGAGCTTCTACAGCTGCGGCAGGGCAGCATGACGGTCGCTCAGTACTCGGCGAGATTTACCGATCTCTCACGCTACTCGACCGACATGGTACGGGACCCATTCTTCTGGGCCCGGACCTTCGAGCAGGGTTTGAGACACGAGATCAGGGCATCGCTGATCTCCCTCAGCATACCGACTCAGACAGGAGTACTGGAGCGGGCCCTTCTGATCGAGAGCTTCCTTGCTGAGTCTACACCAGCACAGAGACCCACCGCAGGACGGCACGTGGCAGAGTCATCTGCAGCTGGCAGTCGACGAATGACTCAGGGGTTCAGACAGACCAGACCTCAGGGCACTGGCTCAGCAGTGCAGGGCACACAACGCGGAGCCAGTCTTTCGAGTGGAAGACTGTGCTATGCATGCGGCGGGCAAGGCCACATGGCTCGTGACTGCCCGACCCGCTATGCGGAGGAGCAGTAGACGGTTGAGGAACCACCTAGGCAGAGGCAGAGGTTCGACCGTGGCGGTCTGCAGGGAGGAGGTGGACGAGGCAGAGGAGCTGGCCGAGCAGCAGGTGGTGGACGACGCTTTGAGGCTCTACCACCACCACCACCAGGAGGTCCACCCCGACCGCTGGGGAGAGCTCAGCTTCAGGCAGCCGAGGCCTTCAATCATGGAGCTCTGGGAGCCGATGGACAGGAGCAGAACTAGTGGATACATCCTTTGTACTTCTGGTTCCTTGTTGCTTTTGTATAGCGTCTTGTATTACGAGCTGCATTAATAAAAGACGCATACCTTGTGATGTTTTCGTTCCTGTCCTCTATCGTAATGTTACTAAGAGGTTCCAGTTTTGGCTGTTGACTTGACCCTCACTTGTGAGACATCTACTGGAGGAGACCCAGTTACCACACACTGATGCCGACAGTGTGACTCAACCCTTGGAGGCGAGAGTAACGGTTGAATCTCTTAGTAGTAGCGTCGAGGCCTTACGACGTCATCCTTAGTATGGATTAGTATCATCCATGTTAGGATTGACTGTTTTAGGCAAAGAATGTGGTTCATCCAGGGGATGAGACCAGATTTCTCTTTTCGGCAAAAGAGAAATCTTGCAGCTCTGGTGGGACCGGAGGTGGTCCGGGCCACGTCAGAGGAGGTCCATGTCATCCAGGAGCGGGTCCTACATGGGCGATCGATTCCTCTTGTGCGCAACAGATGGCGGCACGGGAATCTCCAGGAGAGCACATGGGAGCGGGAGGCTCAGATGTGTGCTCAGTACTCTCTTTTGGTTTCCCTAGTTTTTGATGTAGCTTTACGGGGACGTAAAGCCCTGAGGTGGGAGTAATGTAAAGACCCGTAAAATTCAAGGAAAATTTTTTTCTTAATTTTCTTTAGAATTTTACAAGAGCGCGGTTTCAGACGGCACCTGATTCCGAGGCCCGGAGTGCCCGGAATTAATTTCCGAAGTTTGGCTCGGGTACGTTCAGTGAACGAACGAGCGGGAATTCCTAACTTTTGATCCGGTGCTCGGAATTGAAAACCGAGGGCACCGATGAACTCGCAGCACCGATTTTCGCTTAATGAGACCTTTTCGGGAGTTGCGTTTGTTGCGGGTTGATAGTTACGTTTTGGGGTTTTTCAGTTAAGTTAAATAAAAATTTGTGTAAGACAAATTTTATTTTAACTTATTTAAAAACCTATCAAAGGTGGTTGGAAGTGGGACCCACACCCACTTAACCTCCCTTGGGAGGATTAAGTGTGGTGGGGCCCACACGAACCCCTTTTCTTTTCAAATTCTCTCAACGTACTTAACCCCTAATTAATTGGCCTATGTTACTCTTAATTAATTTTGGGAGTTAACTCTTTTGAATTTCAAACATTTGAAATTCTTTTGAGTTATGTGTTAATAAAATAAGATGTAATCTTATTTGTTTATGGGTTGTTGGTTTATTCCCTTGAGAGCTTTGAGAGATCCTCTTCATCTTCTCCGGCGAAGAACGTCTTCATCCTCAACGAAGAACGACAACACTTCGTCAAGGATCATCGACTCGGCAACCCGGTATCTTCGGACCTCTTCTTCCTCCTCGGACCTTCTTCGTCGGCAAACGAAGATCCGCCAACGTCGTGTCTCTTCGGGCATAGCATTTCGTCAACGGATTTGACGAACGTCAACCGCGACACCCGACCTCCGCGACGCCGTCTTCCGCGGAGCGTAGCCGATCCTTTGAATCTTAAACCCGAGGTAGGGGTTGTTGATTCAATTTTTATTTATTCCGTTTCTTGATCCTGGTTTTCGCATGTCAAACTTGAGACTTTTAAATGTTTTAAGTTGCGTTATTATGTTTAACGAGAGGGGGGCCGGACCGCACGAACACGGCCGAACCCCCCCCCCCCCCTCCATCGTTCTTGTTTAATTATTTTGCGGAGGAAAGCAAGTGGCGTGGTGCCGTCGCACCACGCGGATGAACGTGCGAAAATCTTATGCGATGCCGTCGCACGCACCTTTGAAGAAACAACAAGAACACGACGCCGTCGCGCCGCGTTGAATAATATCAAAGCACGGCGAAGGGACGCGGTGTCGTCGCACCGCGCCGGATGACGAACGCCGCGGCCGGTTCCGGGCCGCGGCGGGACGAGAAGACCGCGGCTGGTTCCGGGCCGCGGCGGAAGGAAAGACCGGCGGCCGGGCCGCCGGCGTCGGAAGTCGAGGGCGGGACCGGAATTTCCGGTCCCGTTGGTAAAAACCGGCCGGCCAGCTGGCCGGCCGGATGTTTTAAAAACCGGGGAATTTAATTCCCCGGCCAACCCCTTGAAAACCCCCCTCTTTAAGAGGGGGGGGGGGTTCTTTGAAGGGAAGGGGCAACCGGCCCCTCCCTTTGGTTCGGCGCCAGCAGGCCCCCCCACGTGAGGGGGGGGGGCGGTTCTTTAAGGAGGGGGGGGGGGCAACAGCCCCCCCGGTTTGTGACCAAGCGGCCCCCACGTGAGGGGGTCGTCTCTGCCGCGCCGCTTCAAATCAGCGGGGGCAATCAAGCCCCCCGCGTGACCACCACGTGCGGCGCCAGGCGCCGCCGCCGCGGCCCGCCGCCGCCGCCACCGCGGCCCGCCGCCGCCGCCACCGCGGCCCGCCGCCGCCGCCACCGCGGACCGCCGCCGCCGCCGCCGCGCCGCCGCACCGCCGCCGCCGCGCCGCCGCCGCCGCCGCCGGCCGCCGCCCAGGGGGGGGGGGTCGGGTCGGGTCGGCCCGGACCCGGACCCCCCCGTTTCGAACCAGTTTCGGTTTTTGGCTCATAACTTGAGCCTCGGACCTCCGAATGACGAACCGTCTGCGGCAACGCGATCCTTGGATCGAGACGGTCGTTTCGGTATATCGCACTCAAGGTTTCGGTTTACTTTGAGTTCGGCCGGGTTGGTTCGTTCACGAAACCAACCGGGCCTTCGGAGCGGAAACGCTCATATCTTGAGCTACGGACGTCCGATTGACGCGCCGTCAGTCGCGTTGTGTTCCTCTTAGTGAGGCGGATCTTTTGGCATACTCCGCCCGAGGTTTGGACGCAGGTGGAGTACGGTCGGGTTGGTTTTGCCTTAAAAACCAACCGGGCCCCGGAGACGAAAATGCCTATAACTCTCAGACCGGGCGTCTGATCGACGTGCCGTCTTTTGCGTTGAGTTCCTGTTGACGATACGGAACTTTTGGATACATCAACTTCGGTCTTCGTGACAGTTGATGTATCAGCCTCTCGGCTCGTGGAGCGGATCCTCCGTACGATCTTGCTGTGTGCGGGAACCCTAGTGCTGGCTGCGACTGTTCTACTGCTACGACTGCTACTGTGACTGCGACGACGACAGTACAGAGATCCTGTGTGGATTTGACGACGACAGTACAGAGATCCTGTGTGGATTTGACGACGACAGTACAGAGATCCTGTGTGGATTTGACGACGACAGTACAGAGATCCTGTGTGGATTGGACGACGACAGTACAGAGATCCTGTGTGGATTCGACGACGACGACTACAGCACTCAGCGATCCTACGTGGATCAGTGCTACAGGTTCTGTGTGAGCCCGATCCTGTGTGGGTCCTTGCGCTCAGCGGTTCTGTGTGAGCCAGCGCCTACAGGTTCTGTGTGAGCCCGATCCTGTGTGGGTCTTCTGCGGGGGTTAGTTACCTATCGATCCTTCGTGGGTCCGACGACTTAGATGGATCAGTGATCATCTTTATCGTCCTTGAAGAAGTATACCTGTGTGAGCTGAATCCTGTTGCTTTCCTGTGTGGATTGTGTTGTGCAATCCTGTGTGGATTAAGTTTTGCTTTCCTATGTGGAATACGTATACTTTCCTGCGTGGACTGAGTTGTACTTGGGCTCGGAGGTTGGAGCGTATTTTAATTGATGACTTAGGTATATGTATGGGCATATACCTAAGCAGTGTCGGTTGTTACTTCTTGATTGTACTTTTCTTCGTGGTTTATCCTTTGTGGATTTGAGAGACCTTCAGGGGTCTCGGGGTCCCTACTGAGTAGTTTATACTCACCCCTGCACGGGCTTCGCCCGCACTACGTTGTGTTGGTTGCAGACGATGGACAGCGTTGACCTTAGCTGAGGCTTGCGGAGCGGGACGGTACCCGGAGGTGGACCACTGGGCGAGACGTGCACGGAGCGGACGGCGGGACCCGTGGAGCAGAGGAGCTATCTGTACCCACCCTTCAGGTGGGATTTCCAGTGGACAGCTCGGAGTAGCGGCTTTTACTTTTCAGTTGCTGTTTTTCCCTTTCGAGTTGTACTTTACTTTCAGTTTGGGTTTGTATTCTGGCCCATTTACCTTTCCGCACTTTCAGTCGTACTCTGTTTGCTTAGTGTTTACTTTCCGCTTGCTTACTCTGTGGAGTTGGTTACTTTTCAAAGGCAATGCCTTCCCTTTTTACTGGGATTTACGCCTTGGTGCTAGTCGCCAGCCCCTGGCCTATGGAAGGCGGGCTTGGGGTAGTCACGGCACGGACCCCGAGGGCGGGTCGTGACAAAACTCCCTATTCCAACAGTTTACAACCGTTGGAATAGGTCATGCTAGGAAATTTCCACAGGTGGCTGCTCTGAGATGCTATTGTGAGTGTTGAGGTTCTGCTGTCTAGGCCTCTTTGAGTGATTTCCAGACCTACATTTCTAGAACTTAATTGAATACACATATAAAATGAAAACATATACAATGAAGAGCATAATTATAAATCAATTAGTTTACACCTATGAGAAACTATAAACATATAGAATGAAAACATAACTCATAAGGCAATTATAAACATACATAATTGATTTAGAATTCAATTCTGAGAGACAATTACATGTGCAATACAAAATTCAATTCATAATTGAATACTGAATTGAATACATACATAATTTAATTATCTATTATGAATACAATACATAAAAAACTGAATACGTAATTATATGCTTTATACAAAATTAAGAATACATCCAAAATTTCATTTTGTATAACACATACATGGTTGAATAAAGAAATTAGAAGCTAATAACTCCAAAATAAGGAAATGGATAAATTAATTCAACCAAACACAAATATAATGTCTCATGGTTTGGGGTGGGTGTCTTTGAACTTAGTGATGATGATAATGGGTGTGTATCAATGAGATTGTGTGACTTAGGGAATGTAGTTGTCCTTGGCGTAATAAATGACATATGTTTTAGAATAGGGGTAGGAGTTCCTCACATGAGAAGTGGATTGTGTGAGGCTGGACCATGGATCATTGTTCTCAAGTATCAACACAATCCGAATACGTTTGGTCAGTTTTCTGTATGCCAGTTGTTTTTACTTAAAATGATGTCCATTTTAAACAAAAGACAGACACTTCGAGTGATACGGTCCACAATATGCCTCGTATTGAGGAAAGGTTGACTCGTACATGTCCCAAATGACTCATGGATCGTTGTCCTGAAGTATCAACAGAATCCGAATATGGTCAGTTTTCCATGTGCCAGTTGTTGTTTTCACTTAAAATGTTATCCATTTCAAACAAAAGTGAGACCCTTTGAGTGGTACCGGCCACACCATGCCTCAGATTGAAATTGGGTTGACTCGTACACATCACAAATGACCCATGGATCATTGTGCTAATGTATCAACAGAATATGAATTTTTTTGGTTGATTTTCCATATGTCAGTTGTTGTTTTCACTTAAAATGTTTTCCATTTCAAATAAAAGTGAGACACTTTGAGTGGTAACGGACAAATTGTGCCTCGGATTGAGGAATGGTTAACTTGTACACATCAAAAATGACTTATGGATCATTGGTCTAAAGTATCACCACAATCAGAATACATTTGGTTGATTTTCCATATGTCTTTTGTTTTTATTTAAAACAGTGTCCATTTTAATCAAAATACAGACACTTCGAGTGATACCCGCCACACTATTTCTCATATTGAGTCGAGGATGACTCGTACATGTCGCAAATGACCCATGGATCGTTTTCCTGAAGTATCAATAGAATCCAAATGTGTTTGGTTGGTTTTCTGTATGATGGTTGTTATTTTCACTTAAAATGTTGTCCATTTCAAATAAAAGTGAGGCACTTTCAATGGTACCGGCCAAAACCTTCCTTAGATTGAGGTGTGGTTGACTCGTACACGTCACAAATGACCTATGGATCGTTGGTATAAAGTATCAACACAGTCAGAATACATTTGGTCAGTTTTCTATATGGTTGTTGTTTTTACATAAAATTGTGTCCATTTTAAAAAAAAGACAGTCACTTCAAGTGATACCCTCCACACTGTGCCTCGGATTGAGTCAGGGTTGACTTGTATATGTCACAAATTACGCATGGATCATTTTCCTAAAGTATCAATAGAATCCAAATGCGTTTGGTCAATTTTCGGAATGCCAGTTGTGGTTTTCACTTAAAATTTTTTCCATTTCAAATAAAAGTGACACACTTTGAGTGGTACCAGCCAAAGCGTGCATCGGATTAAGGCGCAGTTGACCCTTACATGTCAAAAATGACCCATACATTGTTTTGCTAAAGTATCAACACAATCAGAATAAGTTCGGTTGGTTTTCTATATGACTGTTGTTTTTATATAAAACAGTGTCCATTTCAAACAAAATTGAGACACTATGATGGTACCGGCCACACCATGCCACAGATTGAGGTGGGGTTGACTCGTACATGTCACAAATAACCCATGGATCGTTGTTCTAAATTATCAATAGAATCCAGATGCGTTTGGTTCGTTTTTCGTATGTTAGTTTTTGTTTTCACATAAAATTTTGTCCATTTCAAATAAAAGTGAGACACTTTGAGTGGTACCGGCCAAGACGTGCCTCAGATTGAGGCACGGTTTACCCATACACATCAAAAATGACTTATGTATCATTGTGCTAAAGTATCAGCACAATCAGAAACATTACACGTGTAAAATACTTTGGAGTTTCTGAAGTTGGAACAATTGAAGCGTACTCTTCTATAGTTCTCCAACCAATTTTTTTAGTTGGTGAATCTTCCTCTAGATCTTTTGAAAATTATTACATAAAATCTTGTAGGTTTGAGATAGGAATAAGGAATGATATTTGGTGATGCTAGTCCTTTTTATCCTTCCATCCTTCTGGTGGTATTGGATCAAGTTTATTTTTCTAAAGAAGACATATTTGGAAGGATAGACTTGGGATGAGCTTTAGTGGATGCAATAATTATTAAAAGTTCTTATTTTGGTTATAAAAGGAAGTAAAAACGTGTCCAGTATTTGATTAAAAATAAAGAGTTATACAGAACTCAAAAATGTAATGGATCAATCTTCCACTGATCACCATCACCATCACCACTGTCATCATCAGCCTCATCCTCACCGACATATCGATCCTTTTCGTCATCCTCTTCGTCATCCCCATGATCATCCTCGGCCCCATCGTCACCCTCAGCCCCATCCTTGCCCTCATCCCCATTCTCACCCTCATCACCATCCTCATCCTCACCCTCATCCTCTTCAGTATCCTTGTCATCACCAGGAACTTCATCAACTTGAACGTCACTAGAAATTCTACCTAGTTCATTGGATAATTCACCCATCGACAACATATATGTTTGACAAGCCACACTGTCCTCTGGTGGAAGTGATAAAGATAAAGCTTTGATCAGTTTCATAAATTATTTCTCCCTCGTTTGAACCAATTATTCCAACTCTAGGACCCTTTTATCAGACTGTCTTGCATGATCCATGACCTATTCCAACTCGGTGGTACTATAATTGATACCTAGAGAGGACCATTACCTCTTTGAGACTATATTCTTACCAGGTCGGCAGCATACTCGACCAGAGTGATCATCTCCCAAAACCTGATATAAATGATCGTGTGTCCCTAAATTGTTAGGCTCCTAGAAATCACGGGCCTATAAAGAATCATGTTAAAAATATTAATAGATTATTAAATTTCAAAATAGATATTAAACATTGACATAAAAGAATTAAAACTTACAATCTTTTCTTGTGTCGGTTCATTAAGCGCAGTTCCATCTTTTTTTTCTACTCGAGAAAAAAAAATTTCTCAAGGGATACGTCCTTCAATATTCAATTTGTTCTTATGTAATGGCCTTGAAAAAATATAAATTTCAAGTATAATAATATATTCAATATTTAATAAATCACATAATTTATGTAGGAAACAATAAAAAGGGAAAGTCCTAGAGAAGAATTATAAACAACTATATCATACCAGCTATCTCTCATGATCTGGCATAGTTGTACGCCCCAAAGTGTGGAGGTATTTCTTTGAATCAATGTTTTTTTAAGAAGATTCCTAAATAATTTTTAATAATCAATAAGATAATATTAATGAAAATTATAAAAAACTGTCATTTAAATACCTCAAATGGGTTTAATACTTTAAATTTGGCAGTCGCCCAATGGGTAATCATTTGGCAATATTGCTTTATCGGGAAGGCATCCATGATATGTAATGTCTCCAAATCCGTGCCCACTCTATCACACCATTCAACATAAAACTCATGCATATAATCTCTCCAAAACTCTCTGAGCTCCTTTTAAAGTGCATGTAGTCCACCTTCACCATCATGAATGTTAAACCGAAGCTGACACCCAATAGATTAATTCATATAAATAAAAAAATATACTACATTAAATCAAATATATTTTTTACCCATATTTGTGTCCACGCATTATCCTTGAATTTTTATGGAATATTTCTCCAAGAAAAAGGGTTGACTGGAATGAAGTTGGAGTATTTATCTAGCGTCGCCAAAAAACCCCAACATTCCTAACTAGATTTATCAATCAACTGTCCATCATTAATGTATTCAACCATCAATTGTGTCTGGCAGTTCCATACTGCACGCAAGCTAGTATGCCGCCTCCCCCACCTCCTATGAGTAGATGAATTTGTTATTAAAGAAAAAAATATTAGTACACGTTATAATAAAAAAAATCTTATAAAAATTTGTTAGAGTTATATAAATAATACATGTGGTGGTTGGATCAATGGGTGTCACTGTATGAGCTGAAGCTGAAGGAATATCCTATACAGTTGGAGTGTCCCTCAGTGTATACTCCTCAGCCACATACTGTGTCAGAGTAGGAGTTGAAGAAGGTGGAATAATAATATCCCAGAGATAATGAACTAGAAGCAATAGATGATGTCACAGACGTCGGGCCAATTGGCAGTGTAAACATTGAAGGCTTAAATATCCTGTGTGTCCCTAAAGACACCCCAGGATCAAAATGGTGTGTAGAAGATACGTCTATGGTAGGGGAATAGTCCAAACTGGTACGACCAGTGGATCATCTAACTCTCATGCCACGAGCCCGCCAACCACCATCCTCGGTATTGGGACCACTAGATTATCCTCTAACTCTAACACCCCCCCTCCTACCACCAACCTCTAAACTGGGAGATATATCAGGCTCCATATCAGATATCTCTCGTCTATGGTGTGGATCCTGAAAAGACGTTCAACACAAAAGTAATCACATGATATTATAGGTTATTGAAATATATATATTTGAAATAAAATACTCACAACAGGGATGATTGGAGGAACACCAATTTGTGTCATGTGACGATTATTTTATGTCATCTTTTTCCGCCGCCTCTCTACAATGGGTGTCATTTCCTACAATGAAAAAATATATGGAAGTAATTTGAAAAATATAACTAATGTGTAACTCAAAAAAAATATAGAAAAACTATTCTGATAAAAAAAACATAAAGAAACAGAAGATTTATGGTGGTTTGAAGGTAAGTACTAGGATACACACTCTGAATGATGTAGGTGAAACATGTAGGTAAGAACATGACTGTATGATTATATATATTTCCCACCACAGCATTGAGTTCAAAATTAACTCTAACAATTGAGCTATTGAATTCATCATAAGTAATAAACGGATTTCTTCTATTTGCAGTAATTATAGTTTCACCTTCATCATCACCATCATCAAAAACATGTCTGGGATTTACTTCAATAATTACACTGAATTTAGGATGATGATGATCTCGGAAATAAAAAAAGTGTTTCACCATTGATGCAAATACATATGGTTCATCAGTGACTAGAGTGCGAGTCATGTCAACAACTTGAAACCCACAATCATCTATAAAGGTGCATTTCCTCATCATTGAATCAAACCATTGTCATTTCATCATCATGACTCGACCATGTGAGTAATAATCCAAAATTATTATTTTCTCCATGACTCCATAATAAGCTACATTTTCAGAATGAGGTCTATTATCTGATGAACTGGCATACACTATAAATAAAATGTCTTATACCAACATAAAATTATTGACAGATAATATATCTGTTGGTAAAAATGAGCATTTACAATAGATATTATGTTTTATTGGTATTATTTTTTATAACAGAACTTACTTTTACCAATAGATATATCTATAGGTGTTAGTTTTTTATTACCAACATGTCATTTACCAGTAGTTGAATATATTGGTTTAACATACTAATACCAAAAAATTTTTACTAACACAAGAATTTATTATTAATAATGATTGTTACCAACAAATATTATAATGTCAATACAAAATGTTACAGTAAACCATAAAATAACAAAAAAATATTTTTTCAATAATTAAGAAAAACATAATGTGTATATATATATATATATATTATTTTTATGACCAAGGTAATTTTTTTCTTGGGGTTTTATTAAAAACATATTATAATTGATTTCAGTTTTCTACTATTTTGAAGTATTATATGATTTTACATTTTTCAATATTGTTTATTAAATTTCTCTAACTATTAATTGTTTTAATATTTTTCAATATTATTTATTAAAAAAAATAACCCTAATCCCCCGATCCTCATGTCTTCCTCACACCACTACCCCACCGCCCCACCTCGCCTCCCACCGCCGCCCTGCCTCGCCTCCTGCCGCCCCGCCTCCCGGCGCCACTCTCCACCTCACCTCCCTCCTCTCCGCCTCTCCGCCTCACCACCTTTCTACCTTGATGCCTCTCCTCTAGTCACCATCATATCCCCAATCCTCATATCTTCCTTGATCCTCCATTATCCCCACTTATTTGTCGCCTGCCACCTCCGTACCGGTGATCTCTTTATGCACTCGAAAACCTGGTTCATCACTGTTCTCCCGAGTAAAGGGTCTCCCACCCAGGGAGTTCCACTTCTTGCTTGGTATTCTATTCACTCGCGTTCGGTGATGCATTCTTCTTCTTGATTATGATTCTTTGTAAGTTCATTCTTGTATTTTGATTTCAGTGTTGTTTACGTTTTGTTGGTAATTTATTTTTAGGGTTTATTCCCCCATCATTTCGGATCGACCCTCGTCTATATTTGATCTTCTCTTTCTCTATTTACCTTCAGGGTATGCCGATTTATGCTTCAACCATCTTCGACCACCTATCATTAAGGGTGGATTTAGGTGTCATCTCTGATGGTCTAGTTAGGTATTGAAGATGGATCTCCGAGCTCAGGGCAGTGTCGTTCTGTCCTTCTTGATTCAACGGTCATATGATTCTTCTTTATGCTCATTATCCCTAGAAGCGAATGGTGGTAAGGTCTTTGCAATTCTTCTATTTCGTGCTATGTATTTGGAGGGTGGACGTGATGAAGATGGTTTTTGTTGTAGGTTATTTTTTTTGTCTCAAATGTCTATAGAACGAGATAATTCGGAGAGGTCAGTTTCCTCTTCTGGGTTTGTTTTTTCCAGTTCACATGTTTTTTGAATATAAAATAATAACCTGAAAAATGAATATGGATGTGATTTTGCGATAGATTTGGCTTCTCTCGCAGGTCAGATCATGGAGAGGAACATGTGTTTAGCATGCTATTGATGTAAAAGAAGTTGGATCTCCTCTAGTTGTCATAGAAAATGGGATTCTTAATAGTGATTCAGATTTTTATGTTTCATACTTTTTTATTTTATTCAAATTTCTTTTTTGGTTGCCATGGTTTTATTCATGTTCATTCCCTTATTTTTGGTTCTATTATTATTTATCATGCTTGTTAATTATGGCACTTTGTGGTGGGGAATTGGGATGATTAAATCTTGTTCTCTGGAGATTTTTGTTGAGTAGATCAGGATGGGCACATCATTTTTATCTAGTTATATTTTATTTTTTAGTTATTTTTTTTGGGATATTTTTATCTCATTTGAGAGTGTGCTTTTTGGAATTAGGGGTTGTATGCACAGTTCATTGGTGGTGGTCATTGAAGTGGTGTAGATGCCGGAGGAGAGTTAGTATGATGTCCTTATGATGAAAGGTATGTAAGATTGATAGTGGATGTCCTATATGATTTTCTTCATGGTGTATTTTGATGATTATTTCATAGAGTTATGGTTTCCCATAATTGGAAACATTAAGCCTCTTGTTCATTGCACTCACCTGGTAAGCATTTCATTATTCAATATTGGAATTTAATTGTTATTTTCCATCTATTTTTTGATAGATTATTCTTTTCAAACATCCCATGTATTTTTCACCTTCTGGTAATAAGAAACCCATATCTTGTGTTCATTCATGTCAGCAATGACACCTGTATGCTCGTCTTTTCCCATCGATGAATTTTCACTTTTTTCATTATTTACTTGTAGGGAATTCATAGTCATAATCACATTATCACCACATTTTTTTTGCTAGGGATCAGGGTAATGCCTCCAAAGAAATAGCAGCAGCATTATAGGGTCACTTCTCAACGCCTTCAATAGATGATATCTTCTACTTCAAAGAGGAATACTTGGTAATTATATTAACACTACAACCAGGTATCAACCTTGGATTCTTGAGAATTTTTATTATTAGGTTATAAAACCCTGAAAATTCATGTTAAATTTAATTATAAAATCCTTGATAACATCCATTAGAATGGTGGAAGATTTTGGCTCTGAACTCTACACGATGAAAGAGAATACTAGTCATTAATCCACTTGACCTAAAAAATACAAGCTTTTGTTCCCACATAGGATTCATGTTGTTCATTGGTTCTATTAGGAAAATCATTTCCAAAAGCATTCAGTACCTTGTTGTCTTCTTTTCTCAATCATATGATGATACTCACTTGAGATTTTCTTAAGTAATGGCATGCCAAATCACTCAACCCTCTCTCTTTTATAGAAAAATCAGGTTTGAACGTTTCGATCTGTATGTCAATGTTCTCTAGGTACTTTTAATTTTTCATACACCTCAAGCATATTCTCTCATGAACTCCACATTTATTTGGTTCTCCAAATTCTTGTACTCTAGATAAAAATCAAGAAGAAAGATGTAGGGGTTCAAAACCCTATTCTCATTTTCTCATGAGTAAAAAAGTCTTTTCTCATTTTTTTTAGGGTAACAAAAGTCTTTGTTGAACATTATAGCTTTAAGAACCTTTAAATCCTTTAATTGTAATCCAGAATTTTTCAACTGTTATATATATAACGTCAAGATCTTGAGAACCTTGATGAAGGTCCATTCCAACTGTTGTCATAGCCTTGAGTGCTAAATCTGATGTGAGATCACTGAATTGGCTAGTAAACATTGTACCAATGGAACTCTTCACCAGTCCAAGCATTAAAACATGATCATTCACATTGACATGCATTGTAAAAATAGAATATTTTATTAAACAACTTTTCAATGTGCCCAGTAACGATAATAATTCAGGAATGATTTCGATTATTAGTTTTTTTGTTACTTGCAGATTCTTCTACCTCTTGTGGAAAAAGATTAAATTTTTCAGAGTTGTTGGCATGGACATGTGGTATTATGTTGATTCCTTGATAAAGTGTTTCATGAAGAGATGGATGGTTTTACTTCATTTGTAGTCAGTCATAGAATGTTTGGAGTAGTAGGAACCAATTTTTTTAGGTAATATATTGATGCCTTATTATTGTTTTTGTGTTATCACTAACATATTGATTCACCTCACCTATTTATAATGCCATGGTCTGAAATATGGAATCTATTTTAGTTTTATCACTAACAATATATTGATTCCTTATTCATTCATACAATATATTTATGCCTCATTCAGGTGTGCAATCGATGTAGAATCTAGGTGTGTTTCATAGTTTGTGTGAAATCTAGAATCTATGTAATATTTGTGAAATCTATAATTTTAATTGTAGGGAGAGCATGTGCATCGAAGTCCAGGACCAAATGGTATGGCCTGTGGTGTAACATTACCTTCTTTAGAAGGGGAGTTATAAGGCCATAAAGAAGAGGTTGGATGTCCTTCCCACAGGATGATACTTGCTGAACACGTACCACTACAGTTTATTAGATGGATGAATCAATATTGACCAACATTATTCATCTAGTAAGTAATGGGAAAAGATACCCATGAAAAATAAGGTGCATTTACCTCCCTTTCTTCAAATTAATCAATTACCTTGCTATAGAGAACCATAGGAAAGCTGAGATGTGCACTAGTTAAATCTGATGAGAGTAATTTGGAAGTATACTGCAATTATTGGGTAGAGGGAATATTTTTACACCTGTTCATATTTTTATTTGGTATAAATACAATGCGAATTGATGTCTATGCAATCTACCCCCTCACATATTTTTCATCTGGGTTTCTTAGTGTTCCACTTTGTAAAATAGTCTGGCTTCCACCTATATTTCAACCATGGCCTATGTGTGAAGTCTTGAATCAGGAATCTATTTTAGAATTATCATTTCATTCTCTTTGGAATATGGTATCTATTTTAGTTTTATCATCATCATTGTTGATATGGAATGTGAATAATATGGTGATGTGTAGTATAGTGGGCATTCATATTCAACTTAAAATTGAAGGGATCATTTAGGTTAGTGTTCTAATGAGTGTTGTGACCCATCATTGTAAGTCTTGTTGTCTTTTCCTTGATTCTCAGGTTCTTTTTTGGCATTCCAGTGGAAAGTTTTACAGGTAATTATCATTTTATTTGAGGTTGGGTAGCCCATGTAGCTTGAAGAATCTAACCAGTAATATACTTCCTCAACCCATGATTTTTTTTAATGTCCATTTTTTTATGGATGTGGCATTGGATCATGGTTTGATATTTTGATGTGTTTTTTCCTACCGTTAATTTATTCATAGTTTTGAAGTTTTCACATTTATGTGCACATTCTATTAAAAACCATTAACTAGTTTCTTTTTATCTTTGATCAATATGGATGATTAATTAGAATGGAAATTATATGATAAATTAGTAGGATAGAATAACATTGAGTAAGTAAAACAGCCTTGATAATAATTGGATTCAGGAGAAAAAAGTAGTATATGAGGAAGAAGGTCCCCCTAGGGGTTAAAAGAGGTTGTTCATTATATTCAGAATAAAGGGGAATCAAATTTCGTTACCTTGAATCTAGGTAGAATCCTACAGTATGTTCCCATAAACATCTTCTACAAATTTTTTGATTGGGACCTATGTATGTAGTGCTCTTGAGGTTTTTATTTAGATTCACATGACATATTCCTTGAGTTTTTCGGTATTTGTTTTTTGTTTACAATTCAGAATATCTATACTGAAACTTTACCAATGCAGGAGTCACTACTCGTTCCCCTCTTTTTCCTCCACCCTCAAAATGATACCCTATCACACATCCAATATGGCCTTCCATTGCTTTGTTTTTTCTTCAAATGATTTTAATTTGTTTATTTTTTTCCTCTATTATCCTGCATGTTCTGTATTTTTTCTTGAACCAAATTTTTTCAAGACATTTAATATATTTTACCTCCTCTATATTCTTGTCCCCCTATTTCCCTCTTTTACTTTTTTTCGAGTTGTTCACTACTGCATACCTTTCTTGGACTAGGATTTGTATTGGGCAACCTCATGAAGACTTGCAAGAATCCAATCAACACTTGGAGGCCCAACCAAAAATTAGGGTTGATCAAGTGGGACGTGTAGAAGGCTAACATGAGGAGATAGACACCAAGATAGAATTTGTTACAGCTACCGTCAAAGAGGAGGATTCCACCAATACCAAAGAGGTACCCAGATTTCTATCCACTCTATGTTATTCCTAAATCAACTCAGTAATAAATTCCCCTCAGTGGGAGGATACTCTACTGCTACTGTTAATTATTCATCATTGTGAATACATATCCTATTTCTTCTTCTATTCCACTGGCTTTATCCACCAAATCATTCTGTTTTCATTTTATTTGTGTTAATATCGTGTTACTGCAATCCCCTTGTGCTTATAATTCTATTTTTGATGTGTTTATTCTTATTATATCATATGATCTTATATTTAGTTTTTTTAATTCTATTTCTTATTGTTTTGTGTTGATGTGTTTCTTTCTTACTCTATTTAGTGTTGTTCTCTTTTGTTTAGTGGTGTGTTCTTTCCTCCAGTGCTATTTATTTTTCTCCTCAGTGCTATGATCTCCCTCCATTTCTGGAGAGCTAATTAGATTTTTTGTCCAATGGTGTGAAGATGAATTTATTCTTTTGAGTTTTAAAAATTATTGTGTTTATTTTCTTTCATACCTTCTCTGTGACATCAGTGGATGTATTAAGGATCTTGGTGACAGTACATGAATTCACATTCATTTTCTTCTTCTTTATCAATCTAATCAATTGCTTCTTTTCGATAGCATCATTTCTTGATAAAGTGTGATTTGAAATGATAGTTAAAGTGGTTGCTTCACCGAAAAATCTAAGAGTTCATCGTTGTACTTGTAGGAAGACATAACTTTACACTAGGAAGACATTCCAGTGAGGATCAGTCAAGCCCAACTCAAGAACAGGACTCAGGCTGGTTTTGGTTTTCATTTTCCTCAACTACAAGGTAACCACACAGGTGTCCAAGATTTTTTAGAGTCCAACAAGGAGTTAGTGCAACTAGGTAATGGCTTAGTTAGCATAAAGGGGACACCATTGGGCGAGGATATTCTCCATGATCACGAACCGAAGCATGCAGGTGTGTCTTATGTAGCTAGTGACTATACAACTCACCGGGTGTGTGGAAGTAAATAACATCTATTGGGGTGGAGATTGTGGTCACCATTGTTGATCCTTCATGAATTTCTT
Source organism: Viscum album (assembly GCA_963277665.1). Classification (NCBI taxonomy): domain Eukaryota; kingdom Viridiplantae; phylum Streptophyta; class Magnoliopsida; order Santalales; family Viscaceae; genus Viscum; species Viscum album. Next base: position 18,126,391 of record OY728120.1, on the reverse strand, counting down.
TGGCCTTTGAAACTCCAAAGGAGGGTAGAGATGAATTATATCATTTTATTTTGGAGAAACCCATTTTTTTGTGGTTAAATTCTGTCTCTGTTAATTTTTTATCTTGTGAAACATTTTTTAGGAGTTTCAGTTGGTTTTTGGAAACATTATATATGGATCGAAGTTTAAATATCTTTGGTGAAATATCAGCCAGGATTATGAAAAATTATTTCTATGAAAATCATGTTTTAATACCTCTATTCATGTTTTTGTTTCAATTCTTACAAATATTTTGCACTGATTTGAGTTGGAGTGGGCTCGTTGGTCCTAGGGTATGGATGAGTTGTTGATGCTCATTGGTCCATGGTGTGGCATGGATGAGTTGGAGCTGAATCGCTGGTCTTGGGGCATGGATGGTTTGTTTGTGATCACCGGTCCCTGATGTGGCATGGACGGGTGATGTTGGCATGGGTTGTGGTGGATTTTGTATTAATGGGTGTGATGGATCCCGTTGGGGGATGAATTTTGTATTGATTCTTTTTGTGATGAATTTCATTATTCATATAATTATTTTTTTATAATTTTCAACACGTATTAAGTTAATTTTTGATTTAATAATTAAAACAAATATATAATATTTGATAAATTAATAAATATAATATGAAATTTTTCTACCAATAAAAATTTATAATTTTTATTCAAATGTAATTTATAAATAAATATTATATGTTGTTAATATTATTACCAACAGAAAAATTTGTCACCAGAATCTATTGCTAATCACTTTAACCAACATATATATTATCTGTTGGTATTATTATAATTGAAACAAAACTGTTTTATTTGTCGCAAAATCATTTAGAGACAGAGTTTTTACCAACAGTTTAGTGACAGGGACATATATGTTGGTAAAATGTTTTACCAATAGAAAATTCACTTTTACCGACATATATGATCCTGTTGGAAAAAGTGAAATATTTTTTAGTGATAACAGTCTATTGTGGCAGTTATCATAACACCATCTTACTGTGTTCTCATGTTTCTTTCTCGTTCAGTGATAATAAATTTGTATCCATTAATCACAATTGATTTACAAACATGAACCAAGGTATTAGGACCAAAAGCCAAAGCTCTTATTTCCTTATAAACAGATTCTGCAGGTAGACTCAATACCTGAAATATAAACAAATAGTAAACATAATTAAATATTATTTTTATTTATTTATTACAGAAATATTTTTACCTTCAATCACAACCAAGAAGAAAACCCTCTGCTATGAAAATTCTCTTTCCTTCTCAAAGATAAAGAATGATGCATTCTATATATCAATTATTTATGTTCTAATTAGATAAAAATAATAATAGTTTAACAAATATTTAAAATCACAAGAGATAAGATAAGAGATACATGTACAATTTAATTACAAGATATACTCATCGAACAAATCACAATTGAACAACACTGTGCGATGCGCCATCTATCGCTATTCCATGCATAATGTTATCAATGTGTATGATCCTGGAATTCAATTTTCCCATACTGTTCTTCTTCATTTCTCATTGGTCTGTTTATTCTCGTAGTATGATCAGACAAATACATTGAGCAGAAATCCATACATTCTTGAGCCAAGTAATCATTCACAAAAGAACCTTCGAGATAATTCTTTTTCTGAACATATGATTTCATTATGCACATGATTCTTTTAGTTGGATACATCCAACTAAAAGCAACGGGTCCTCCAAGAAGTATTTCGGTCGGAAGATGGATAGTCAGATGCAACATGCATGTAAAAAATGATGGAGGGAATATTTTCTCTAACTCACACAAAATTAATGGTGTCTCTACAAACAGTTTTTTAATGAAGGATTTTGACAACCTCTTAGCACAATGATCTCTAAACAAATATCACAATATAATAACTGATACACTTACATTATTGGACAAGAGATGGTGGATTTCAATTAGAATCAACTCATGAAAAGAATGTGATAACCATGAGTCTTCAATGATTTGAGCTTTAACTCTTTTCTATTGAACCATTTTGATATGTTTCTTGAATAGCCATCAGGAACATTAATAGTCTCTAGAACTTCCAGAAATTGTTTTTTTTTTCAGCAGGTGTCATCACATAAGAAGCACATAGAACTTGCCATTTATTTTCACTGATATAGACAGGATGCAATTTTGGTCTGATCCCCCAATCTACCAAGTCACGCCGAGATCGTAAATCATCTGTTGTCTTCCACTTGACATTTAGAATAATCGAAAGAAAAATTTCACATATATTCTTTTCAATGTGCATTACGTCTAAGCAATGACGTAACAAGTTGGTTGAACAATACAACAACTCAAGGAATATTCTCTTCTTCTACCAATTGTAATAGGTATCATTGGAAACATTTTAACTCTTTCTATATTTAATTACACCCTTCCCAAATGAAGGATTGAAATCTTTCAATTCTTTAAGCACATCAGTTCTTGACATACGCTGAGGTGGATCGTTAGTCTCCATGGTATTGTCAAATCTTCGAAGATTGTTTCTATATGGATGGTTCATTGGAAAGAATCGTCGATGTCCCATAAAACTAAAACTATGACGATATTTCAGTCTTCTCAATAAATTATTCTCTATACAAATAGTATATGACAATTTTCCTTTTGTGCTCCATCCAGACATCATTGTATAAGCATGAAAATCATTGATTGTCCTCATAATCATATCACGCATCTCAAATATGTCTTTCAGACATGCATCATATGTGGGAACACCCACATCCCAAAAAAGTTTCAACACTTTTATTAAAGGATACATGTATAAATCTATATCATTTCTGAGATCAAAAGGGCCAGATATCAGTATACTCAAGAAAGTGTATGGATTTTTCATACACAACCATGGGGGAAGGTTATAAATGTGTATAAAAACCGGCCTTATGATGTGTGAAGTAAGCATCTTCCCAAATAGATTAAAACCATCACATGAAAGACCCAGTCTCACATTATGCACGTCAGCTGCAAATTCAGGATATCGAGCATCAAATATCTACCATGAAAATCCATATGTAGGGTGAACCAACTCTTCATTATTCTTTTTTCTCTCGAGGTCATGCCATCGCATTTTTACTGATATTTCAACAGAAATGAAAATCATATATAATCCGGGGATCAATCAAAAGTGCCACATTACTTTTTATGTCGCATGAGATGGTGTTCCATAATATTTTGGCTTCCATAGAGACGTTCCACATTTGATAAAATCATTTCTTTCAGCAGTTTCCTCCCAAAATAAGCTGTAATCATTCGGGCAAGCATGATTTTTTTTTGAGAATCTAAGATAATCAACTAACTTCCATGCCATATAGTGGTTTGAGGGAATATCTTCATCATCTGGAAGTAATACCTTTAAGAAGGTAAGAATGTAATCAATTGTAGTATTTGAAATCCCATACATAGTTTTCCCATGAAACAATCAGATTAAAAATTCCAACTTTTTCATTTTACCACATTGCTGATATACTGGAGTCATCACAACATCATTCAATTTTTTCACCCTATCAACATCATAAATTTAATTAGATGCATCATGTGTGCTTGTATCTAAATCTTGTTGGTTGGACGTCCTTTCCTTCTCATGATGCCGAATAAATGGAAACTGATCATATATAAAACTCTCTAATTCAGTACTATCATTTTGATCATCATCATTTTGAGATTCCATTTTCTATCCATTGTGATACCACACATAATAGTTTGTTTGGAAACCATATTTGGTTATATGATAGCTAACTACTTTACGACTCAACCAAGGATGTCCAACACAATTAGAACATGGGAAGTGTATTTGACCACTATCTAAAGCCTTGTCAAATGAAAAATATAGAAAGATGTTCAAATTATTTTGAAAATTGGTTAAAATCCAATCTGTTTCGTACATCCAACTTCTATCCATTCTGTAAAAAAATTGCAATAAGTCATTTCAAAGCAATTAAAAAATATTGAAGTTCAATTAAAAAAAATATTTAGGTAAATGAAAATTTTTTACTTTAAATAAAAGCATAACTAACACATTACACTATATAAGAATCATATTAAGAAATACAAAAAAAATACAGTGTATATAAGAAAATAAGATAAATAATTTCTAATTCCTATATTCAAGGATTACAGAGTAAGATATTGGATGTGGGTCAAGGAATACATAATCCTTAAGGGTCTTGTTGGGAGTACATGAGTATTATACTTTAACATCTTTAGGGAGATCAGGATGAGGAGTAGGATGAGGATCACATCAAAAGTAGTTATGGCCTCATGAAGTTTCACCTTAACCATGAATTAATGGATCCTAGGTTTGGGGCCATCGATCATAGGTTGGTAGGGTGTATTTATTGAATCATGTCCCAATTGATTTTGTAGAGGAACCTTCAATAGTTATGGGTATGGATTTGATTAGAAACACCAATAAAAAGGATATCCAAGAATTGTGACGTCCCAATCTAGGATTCCACTCATTAGTGACCCGAACCCAGATGGCCACTCATTGGAGAGGGACCTTCAAGTTCTATTGTGTTTTATCTCACATAAAAATAATGATTTTTTGGATTTATGGGGTCCAGGGAGGACGGTGGTGGGATGTCCGGGGTCCAAGGAGAAAGGTGGGGGCTGTCCTGGTTCTAGGAAGGAGGGGGGTTGTCCTAGGTCTAGAATGGTGTATAGGGGATGTCTGGGGTCCAAGGAGGAGGGTTGGGGGGGGGGCTATCTAGGGTACAGGAAGGATGGGGTTGTCCCCAGTCTAGGAAGGAGGGGGGTTGTCTTGGGTGGACCTCAAAACACCGAATGGGGTTCCACTCTATAGTTTTGAGAATATATTATCCAATTATACAAAGACTCCACCTCTAAACATGATAACTTTAAATGAATGCCTACAGTAATTTCTGGAAGTTTATGGGATATTTGTTTTGTGAAAATCCTATACATTATAGTGATGTTCGTGAATGATGGGTTTTTCCCAAATTAGTATGGAATTCAGTAACAAGGATGATTTCTTCCATGTAACCAATGTTATAGTGTATGTTTAGGATGAATTATTGCATTTAACGAGTGTAATAGTTTATTTTTAGGTGAGGTGAGTTAGAATCCATGTTAAGCAAGTCAGTAGAACATTGGTTCTTCCATTTAACCATATAGTCTTGAATTTTAGGGATAAAAGTGTTTTGACTGAGCTAATTACTACCTACTCTATAGTATGGCCAACACATCATGTGTGCATACCCATGAAACAAAGACATGTGTAAATGGGATGTTTTCAGCACCCCATTTGGCCAAACATAATTTTCACCATAATAGATTGGCCATGTATATTTACATGCCTAACAAAGCCATGTACTGTGTGTGCATTCCCATGTACATTCCCAGGACACTAGATTATTGTAGACACCATGTCAACCGTTATACACACCATGTCAACCCTTATAACATATAGTCATTATTACAACCATTAATAACAACTTATTAAACAACATCACTTGTCAAAGATAATCAAATTTAATATAAATCAATAACAATATTGGATATATTAATTAAAATGAATTCATACTATCTTACATTCTAAATTACCACCCACAACCCTGATTAATGACTACAAATCTCCCTTTTCTGCCAAATAAAAAGTGAAAACAAAAACACATAATTGCATAAAACAACTTAATTTATGTGAAGAATAATAATCCCATGGTCCTCTTCATATTTGAACCACACAGTCATGATTTTCAAGATGAACTTGTATCCATGAAACCATACGAGAAACACGATTCAATACATTTGTTTTTCTAATTTTCCCAAGAATTTTGAGGAAACCCAAATCAGTGGAAATGGTAACTGTGTTTTAAAAAGGTGATTGGATAACTCATGTATGATGTTGAAGTCAGAATGATTAATGTTTATATTAGGAAAACTAATATTCATTAATATTGTGAATTTGAAATTCTGTGAATTAGTTTCATAAAGAATGAAGATGTACTACATGGGAAAAGGAGAGGTTCCACTAAGAGTTACCTTTGTAGATACTTTATTCATTAAGAACATTGGATTGTATGGTTAAGTATTTATTATTTCTTCTATGAATAATAATTAGGGACCACATACTATTTTTCAAAGTTCAAGAAGATACTCCATATGTTCTATTGTGAAAAGGATAAGTGAACAGTGTGTCATTTTATATATATATATTTTTTTGATAGAAACATGATACATACTTATTATTTAACACACATAGTGTAAAAAAATTATAATGAATAAGATCTTAATGTTTGACATGATCTTAATGGAAGGATTGATTTTCATGAAATACTATGAATAAATCTTAAAAATAATTTCTTATGAGTTCTTATACATGAAGCTGTAATATTTGAAGCATTGAGATTACAAAAAATATGAATCTTTAAAATTAGAACACAATAAAGAGACAACATGCCCTTATAAATGTATATGTGAAATGAAAAAATTAATTGGACAATGTGTACACTTATGTAGTGATTTCAGTACACAATTCGTGGATTTAGTGATTTGAGTACACAATGTGTGGAGTAGTGAATCATAAAATTTTCCAAAAACCCTAGAAATAGGGAATAACAATATCCTAGAGAATAGAAGGATATACTTGAGAAGAGTAGGAAGGATATCCTTGAAAAGAGGTGGAAGGAGTCTAACACGGCAGCTGATATGAAGGATGAGGTGCACCTATGTTGGGGCTTCTCAAGGGCTTCTGGGAGTCAGGAATCGCTTCCGGGAGAGCTGCGCAATGCTTCTGGAATTAAGGGGTCTCCTGCCTTAGTTGAATTTGGGGCATCTTTTTGCCAACAGTTACTAAAAACTATTAAGAAATCATTTTTTTTAAAATGGTTTCATCAAACCGTTGGAAAAACTCCCTCAAAATCCATCTTTACAAACAGTTTATGCAAACCGTTGGTAAATATCACCTATACCAAAGGTTCTTTTGAACCGTTGGTATACAAGTGTTGGGAAATGTATGATTTCTAGTAGTGAAATTAGATGGATGTGTGTGTATCTGTAGTTCGAATCCTTCTCATAACAACATCCATGTATATTTAGGATACTAGTGTTGTTAAAAAATAAGGGAATAAAAATAGTTTAGGGTTTGGAGAAGTAAAATAAATGAAAATATGTTTAGAGAAATTGTTACCTTTAATTTGGGTAACTTTTTTTGGTTTGAACTGAAAGGACATCTTGAAGTGACTTATGCCTAAGGTAAGGCTACTAGGTGGAATATAGGGATACAGGGAGATTAATTGGGAAGAGGTTGGACTAGCCAAAAGGCTTTAGAGGTGTGAGGAATTGGTTAGAAATGGTCTCCTTATATGGGGGGATGAGGGGTTGTTTAGGAAAGTGTGAAAATATTATTTTATTATTTAATGATATTAGTTTTCTAAAGTTCATAAAATGATTAGATTCTAAGATAATATTACTCATGGTCGAAATAAAATCATAAAACAATAATTGGACAGGTTTTGGAGGTTATTTTAACATTTATAATCTTACTTATTTAATTTTATTTATTAATGTGGTAAACACTGCATCATTATTGTGTCATACTTAATTTAATTTATTCAAAGTCTAAAAATTATTAAACAAATACCATGATGTAGGAAATCTTTTTAGGTTTCCAATTAATATTTATTGTCAAAAATATTACTTATATAACACCATATAAAATTTAATTCACAAAAAGATTCTTGTTTATGTCATTTTTGCATTTACTTAAATTTAATTAATCTAAAGTGTCATTATCATTTATAAGTGGCTCCATGAGGTCCCAAAATCATCCCAAGGATTCCAATTTTTGGTCATTACTCATCCAATAAGGTTATGATAAGTGTTATGGTAATTTTGAATTATTATAACATTCTTTTTACCTTAAATTACCCTATTTACCTTTAATGGCAGTAAATAAAAGTCAAAAGTTACTATTCACCAAAAATTATTTTCATCTTACTGAACAACATTTTACTTACTAATAACAACCATGTATGTTATATTTTCATAATTCAATTCACATAAGTTGTAAAAGTTCATTTAAATGAAGAAGTCAGTTTTTTTAAATACTACTAAGTGGTTTCACTATTCCTAAAAAATTGTTGTTTTTTAGAAAAATACCAAAAATTCAGACTAATATATAGTTGATATTTTGAATTAAAAAATGATTTCTATTTTACCAAATTAAAAAAATAGAAGTTTCATTAATTAATTTAAAATTAATTCCCGTTGTTAAAACGAATAGCATGTTTTTAAGAAACAATAACTATCAAAAGATTGACACTTTTTCATGTTCAAATTCAAAGTGAAGTTAAATACAATGACCAAAATTGGATTGAATGGTAAAACTAAATTCTAATTACACATTAAAACCAAATAAAATTATAATCTAACCATATAAATAAATTATATTAAAACACAGTTTTGAATTAAAATACAATATTTTTCACTATTCATTAAAAATGAACTTTATCAGAAAAACTAAAAAAGTTTACAAAAAGTAAATGTTGATGTCCCCATTATAAAGAAGGATTTTATTTGTTCAAAAAGAATTTATTAATGTGACCAAAACTATATTTATAGAGGGTTCTCCATTAAAAGGTAGTAAATTAGACTTTTAATGTAAATTATGCTTACAATTGGATTCATTCACATTTTAAGCCTCAAACATTTATTGGATAAATGTAAATACATTTAACAAACATGTATAACCATATTGTAGTTAGTTTTGTTAATTTCCCCCAATAAAACGGTTAAGAGTTAACTTCCATTTAAAATAATGTTATTATATTATTAGTGTGCAACGTGAGATTTCAAAGAAACCCATTTTTGCATATCAGGTACGCTATCGAACACAACAACCCTTTTAATGTAAAATTAATTTTTAATTTACAAATATTAATAAATATGAAAATCTCATATTAGTCATTTACCTGGGATGTTACATCCTTCCCCACTTTTGTAAATTGCGTCCTCGTGATTTTTATTCACTTATCAAAATAAGTGGGGGTATTTATCCCTTGTAGAATTTTCAGATTCCCAAGTTTCCTATTTAACCATGTAGTTTTTTTCACAAAACCTTTACCTGGTGAATTACCTTATTCTGGAAAAATTTCTCTCTATGGTCAAGAATCTGGACTGGTTGTTCTTCATAAGAGATATTCTCTTCCAAATGAACTACGTCTAGGCTCAAAACATGTGATGGATCTGGTATATATTTTCTCAAAATCGAAACATGGAAAAAATTGTGTACCTGGGATTAACTTGGAGGTAAAGCTACTCTGTATGCGACTGATCCAACATTCTCCAGGATTTCGTAATGTTCAATGAACCTCAGACTCATCTTTCCCTTCATACCAATATGAATTACACTTTTCCATGGATAAAATTTGCGAAAGAAAATATCACCTACCTCAAAAGAAGCGAGGATGGGTTCCTCAATAGCAACCTGTGAGGTGGCTCAGCAACCGCACCAAACCCTATCTTGTCTCCTGGATTTTGACTAATTTTTGTCCATGGCTGTATTTGATCTACAGTGGGAATTTGTTCCTCATGCTACTCCTGCGCCTTTGAATTTTGGATCTTCAAAAATAGATGCTTGCAATTATAATGCATCGAATCGGGTGTTTCCTGTCTCCTTTAGTGATGCACTCCATGGATCTGATCTGAGCGGTGTGAAGGAAAACAGAGCTCCACTCTTTATAAAGCTTTATTATGGTGGATTTATAGTGGATGTAGATCCGGATGCACTGCGACAAAGATCTCAAATGTGTAAAGACTCGGTTCTTCTCCGAGTTTCTTTCTACTCAGGAGATCGCCCTTGGCCTCTGATGGAACTCAAAATGAGAATATCGCATTGCTGGGCAATGGAAAGGTGGAAGATGGTTCCAATTGGAAAACGTTACTATCACATACTCTTCAACTCGCAGGAATACCTCGAATAGGTCTGTAAATCTGGTAACCTCCAACATAAACATGGTTTTATTATAATTTCATACTGGGATGTCTCCTTTGACGCACACACACATAGAAATTCTATGGCACACGTATGGGTGAGACTCCATGGATTGAATTGGTTCTATTGGAAACCAAAAATCTTTAATGATGTGACTGATGGTATTGGAATTCTTGACAAGATTGATCATAGAACATTAAATAGTTACTTAGGACTATTTTCTAGAATCATGGTTGAAGTTAACCTTGCCACGGAACTCCCACCTGTTGTTAACTTTAATTCCCTTAATTATATAACTGAGATCAGAGTTGAATATGAGAAAAAACCTCCCTTTTGTGAGGTTTGAAAATTAATAGGGAATAACCTCTCTAATTTTAGAGTGGTTAGAAAGTAGGTTGTTCCTCCAATCACTAATGATTGGAAGGAGGTTAATCATAACAAAAAAGGAAAGGGTGCCCTTGACAAACCTAAACCCCATTGGAAAAAGAAAGATATTTGGGTTAAGAAATCTATCTTTTCCCCCCTTAATGGAAAATCATGGGGGACATTGTTGATGAGGAGGAATCCCTTCTCATGGAAAGAAAATTGGCCACTAAAATTGAAGATATGGTTACTGGAATCTTCTATAGCTTTCAAGCTCATGGAATTACAGTGGATAGAACCAACCTCTCCACTGCTCTCCCTTTGGCTATTAATGAATCTATTCCATGTGAACCAGTTAGAAATGTGTTTGAGTGCAGGGACAAGGGGAACAACAACCCTTCTGCTACTTTGGAAGGATCAGTATTCTTGCATGATCAACTGAAGAATACTTTGGGACCACATATTGAGTCCCCCTCCCTCATATTGGAGGGAATTCCTGTAACTGATCCTGTTAACTTACAAGGTAACAAGGCTGAAATCTCAGAATCAGGTAACTTGATACACCTTCTTCAAAATGTTTTTGAATATAGTTCTGGTCCTTCATCTAGATTTTATATTATGCCTGCTTTTTTTTATCTTAGAAAGCAAGCACTTAATGTTAATATTTCTGCTGAGCCCTGTTTACATTTAAATCCAGACATCACTGCTCACATTTCCTCTGATAAGTATGTGATTATTTTCCTTACAAATAGTGATACTGCTACGGCACAGTGCTCCCTTGTGGTTAAACTTGAGGACATACCCCCAGTCTTCACATCTTCCATATTTGCTGCACCCCCTCTTCTGTTGAGGAGCAGGTTCCTGCCTCAAAGCGGAATTCCTCTGAAAATTCTGCTTGGGCATCTGATACATCTATAGCTGACACCCCCCCCCCTCTGTTTTGATAACAAATTCTTTTTAGACCTCACCTGCACAGCCACATGTATTGGTTTTTGTTGTGGATCAGTCATAGGGAAGCATCACCTTGCCCTCAACCCTTAGAAACACTAATGTTTCTGTTCAAATTTCAGATATTGCAAAGACTAGTTCCATTTATCCTAGCTCCTATGTCAAATCCTATGGGGTTAAATCCAAATCTAATTCATCTAAAAATGTTAGGAGATCTCAGAGGCATAAATTTCTGGGGAAACCCAAAAATAGGGGTTCTAACCACAAACACAAATTGAAATGAATTTTTTCTTTTGGAATTGTCAAGGTATTGAAAATAATGATACCTCCACCGTTCTCAGGAGGTTTTTGACCACTCATAAACCCCATCTGTTTGCTAGTTATAAGACTTAAGTCAAATTTAATTTGAATCTTATGAGGATAGGATCTCTCAATTATAGTTTCTTAGGATCCGGTAAGAATGGTCTCTAGACTGACTCTATGTGGATTTCTATCACAATTCTCTCCAAAAAAAATCATTTTTAAAACATCTGAACAAATATTTACCTGTGACTTCTCCTGGGATGGGCAACATACTTACTGTACGATGATATATGCCAATAATATATATCAATATAGAAGGTCTCTTTGGCAAGACTTGTTTGTTATAGCCAATTCTATTCATGAACCTTGGATTGTTTTGGGAGTCTTTAATTCCATTCTTAATTCTTCCGAAAAAATGGGTCCCTCCCATCTCTCTATATCATCAAGAGAATTTAGATCCTCCATTGAGTATTGCAATCTTGTTGAAGTTACTCTCACTGGTCCTAAATATACTTGGTATAGTAGGCATTATAATAAAATTGTTTCCAGTAAACTTGATAGTGCCTTTGTCAACATGAAAGCTATTGACATTTGGGACAATGTATCTAGTATTACTCTTCCTCTTCTTAACTCCGATCACCATCCCATTCTAGCAAGTTCCTTCATTAACAAGAATAAACCTATCTTTCCCTTTATATTCAATAATGCTTGGTCTATGGATCCCAACTGTGTCACATTTATTAAGAATGTTTGGGATTCTATGAAACATCAACATGACTCATTTGCATGTATTTTCAAGTTAAAAACCTTAAAGCATGCCCTCAATGGTTGGTGTAAATCTAGAAGTTCACAAATGGACTTGGATATTTCCTCTCTTGAAAAATATCTAATCCAAATTCAAACACTCAAATCGAACTCAGATTTTAATGTTAACCCTCAAGCTGAAGTTAATCTCTCTTTAAAACTTAATTCTTGGATCACTTTCAAAGATAATATGTCTAAACAAATATTTAAAACCAAATGTCTTACTGATAGTGATAGAAATACTAAATTTTTTAACTCCCTAAAAAGATATAGGAAATCCACTCCCCCTCTTACTAAACTATTACACAATAACATGATCATTGACACTGAAGAGGCCATCTCAAGCCATGTTGTCTCTTACTTTCATAACATTTTTAATGGTCCTGATATAAATGTTGATCATAGATCTGATATTATACTAATGATGGTTGATGAAAAAGATAATGAATCTATTTTAATCATTCCTCTAGATCATGAAATCAGGGACACGGTTTTTAGTCTAAAACCGGATAGTGATCCTGGCCTGGATGGTTTCAACAATGGTTTCTTCCAAAAGCATTGTAATGTTATACATTCTGATGTTTGCAATCTGGGGAGGTCCTTTTTTTCCAATGGCCTTTTCCCTCACGGAATTAATCCTCAATTCCTTACTTTAATTCCTGATGTTGATAATGCTTCATAGATTCACCAATTTTGACTTATTTATCTGATAAACACTCTTTTTAAGATTATCACTAAAATTATAGCTAATAGTCTTTTTTCCTATATGTAATAAAATCGTTTCATGGAATCAGTTTGGTTTCATTAAAGGAAGGTCAATTCAAGATTGTATTTGTCTCGCCTATGAATGTACCAATAGCTTAAACCAGAGTACGAGGGAAGGTAGTGTTGCTATTAAACATGATATAAGAAAATCTTTAGATACTATTGACTAGACTTTCATATTAAAAGTTTTAAAAAACCTAGGATTCAATGAGACTTTTTTTTAAGAAAATTAAAACTTTTTTCCAATCCGCCTTTATCTACATCTTGATCAATGGCACCCCTCGGGGCTATTTCAAATGTACTAAAGGAGTTAATCCGGGGGACCCTCTTTTGGCTATCCTCTTTTTCAATGATGAAGATTACTTTGGTAGGCTCCTTTTTTACTCTGGTTGATCAAAATAATCTCAAGCCTATCTAGGCTACCAGAAACCTTAATGTCCCCACTCACCTTCTGTATGCAGATGATATCATCTTGTTTCTTAAAGGGGATCAAAGAAATATTTAGGTCCTCAAGCAAGCTATTGATCATTATGAGGATATCTCAGGTCAAGCCATTTCTTGGAACAAATTTCATATTTTCTTTGGAAGAAACTTCTCCACTGAAATAAAATCTATTATTACAAATAATGATGGAATTAAAGAAGGTTTGTTCCCTTTCACTTATCTGGGTGTTCCTATATTTTGGGGGAGACCTAAATCTAGTTTCATCTATAATATAATTGATAAAATTATTAATCAAATCTCTAATTGGAAGGGAAAATACCTTTCCATGGCTGGTAGAATTTTCCTTTTCAAATTGACCATCATTTCTAAAATAGTCTATTCCCTCATGATTTATAAGTAGTTGATAGGTACCTTTATGAAAATTCATACCTTTATAAAAAAATTCATTTGGATAGGATGTATTTTTGAAAAGAAACTTGTTATTATTCCTTGGACGACCTGCTATAAACCTCTTGAAAAAGGAGGAATTGGTATTAAAAATTAAAAATTGTTTAATGATTCCCTTCAAGCTAGACACACTTGGCGTTTAATCAAAACTACCTCTAAGGTTACTGATTTTCTAAAACATAGATTCCTTAATAAACTTTTGAAGGGGAATTTTAATTTCATAAATTCCTCGATTTGGCCATCCATCAGGAACTCTTATCATATGATTATGGAAAACTCTAGATGGATGGTTATAATTGATTCTTGCATCAATTTCGGGCTTGGTAATTGTAGAGACCCGTATCTTGACGTACATGGACATTACATTACATTTGCGGAATACTTAGTACATAACAAAAACACACACTAAAGGATCGTAATAGTTTAGTGTCTTTGGAAACTCGGAACGTAATCTTCTAATCGTGGTGAAAGTTCTTCAATATCTCCCATAAAGGTCATCCCTTTTTTTTACCTAAAACCTTTCTTTATATCCTGGGGAAAAGAAAACATAAAAGGGTGAGCTCAAATGCTCAGTAAGGGTAAACAAAGGAAATATCAATCACATAACTTTCATAAGAACATAACATTTTTGGAAATCTTAACCTGCAAAAGAGGGCATAATTTCATAACATGGGGTAAATCATAGTAGTGAAATGAAATCATAACTTAAAACATTACTCATTGTGGCATACACACATAATCATAGAGAATCATTTCTTGTTAGTCAAGACTCATTGCCAAGACTATCTTAGTGGACAAAGTCCCTTTCTGAATCGAGTAATCCTCGTTTCAGTCCTGTTTCACTGAACCGGTATAACCTACCATTCCAGCCATGTCTATCTCATGAGATATAAAATCTTTACCCAATGCATTGGAGGGAGATATAGGTCCCACACATCTCTTAATGAATCCTTTCTTATATGTGCCACAAAATCATAAATCATACATCATTTCATAACCCATGTAATAAAAATGGGATTCTTAAACAACATGACATCATAAAACCATTCATATAAGATAAAGGAATTCATAAACATAATTCCATCACAACATAGTCAAATCAATGTAAAAATATGGATAGAAACAGAAATCTTAGATGGAAAATAATTTTGATAAAACACTTGAATTGAATTCTTGAGGAAAATATCCTTTCTTCTTCAAAATCAATTTCTTTTCACAAAACATCATGCAACTTTAAAAGAAAGAGATTTTATTGAAAATAGTCATGAAATATTTTAGAGGAAGCTTCATGAAAATAAGGCTTTATAAAACAGTAGAAATCCGTTCGTGCCGTATAAGTTAAAAAAAACATTCTTCGTACTTTTGTCGGAAAAGTCAAAAAGTACCTCGTACGACAAAAGATTCCTTTCATACATATTACTAAAAACTCACCGAAGGGTAAAAATGGATTTAAACAATTGTAGGTGGATGGAAATAATATTACATTTTGATGAAACATGGATGTGGATGATAAAATACACCCCAGTAAATACCAAAGTATAAACAATCTCGGATAAAAATGAGATTGTGATATTTCCCTTACCTTAGGTCCAATTTGCTTCGTATGTGTCCGAACCTCCTGTATAATGATTTAAATAATGTCATTGACTTATTACAGAATCATATTCATTGTTATGATATCATATATGGTTCACTTATGACATTATATTACCCGTTCTTTTGTAAATTCCATGTTAAAGAAGCGTTTTGGGTAAAATCGTTTCATTTATCGTAGGTGTTTTGACTTGTTGTTCTTGACATCATTATTACTTATATCATGATTTACTTACTTCCAGAATATAAAATATGATTTATATATCATATATATTCAGTATATATATATATATAATAGATAGATAAATAAAATGAAAAACACCGTTCATGGAGACGGTAGTCCGTACGTACGCATGAACGCTATTTTTCTTTCCTTATTGTCTTGAAATGGAAGTAAGTAGATGACATACATATGTATATATATATACATAAATCCAGTAGCTTTATAATGTCATGTATTTCATTATTATTTATTATATATACATTATAATCATTCTTAAATGGTTAACATGGAGAATGAATCTCATCGCGTCGTGGAGACGGTATTCCGTACGTACGCACGAGCGATGATATCATTTCTATAAATATTGAATTGAATTGGAGTGGATTATAAAATATATCAGAATAATTATGATTTTGTAATAACTATGTATAGTTATTATTTACACCATTATACCCATCCATGTAAGGTGGTGGTGGAAAATAGATTACACCACGGCGTGGAGACGGTATTCCGTACGTACGCACGCGCGGTGATTTCTTTTTCCGTAGGATGGATAGATGGTGAAATAGGGTTGTTTCATACTTATAATAACATATCAGTATATGAGTGATACTGATGTTATTACTTCATAATGAAACAACCTAAGAAGAAGAAGTGGAAGAAGAAATAAAGATGAAAGAATTGGTAACGGTAATTACCTCTTCTTTGAAGTGCCTCTTTGAGACCTCCTCTTAGTGCACTAGAATTGGTCTTTGAGGAAGCCCAGAACCTCTAGGATGTTGCTAGGGAAGTGGAGAAGGGATTTTGGCAGGGGTTGGCCGAGCTTGAGTGCTCAAATTGGTGTGAGGAGGAGGGGGAGGAGGTGTCCTTTTATAAGGGAGGAGAGGGGCACCTTAGGAATTCTTAAAAATATTAATTTATAATAAATATAACCCCACTTAAAAACCTCCAAAAATGACTCATATTCGAAGCTTAGATGAGATAGGGTTGTAATCTCATCAACCAATCAAATTTATACATGTTTGGATCTTATTTTAAACCTTATCAATTAGATTTAACTCTAAGTTAAATAATTTAACTTTTACCGTGTCTTTTTGTTTTCTTTCACTATATGGTTAATACACTTACTATAACATGCCAAACGAACCCCAAATTGTATATTATTAATACATATATCCTTATCTAAGTCATTTGGCCGAACCTTAGATTTTTAGGAATAAAATAACAATTAATAATATAATATTTGATTTAAAAACTATTTTGTGTCAATTTTGACACTATTTGATATATGATTTTTTTGAAAGTCATAAAAGAATTATATATTCGAACCAAGTTGATTAAATCAACACTAATATATCAGAGTAGCCTAGAAAATTAGTGGAATTCATAAAAAGTCTTAAATTACATTTATTTTGGTATTTATATTATCAATTATGTCAATATTTCATTAATAAGATAATTACTGCATCATCTTTGTGTCATAAATAAATTATATTATATGCTGTCTAAAAATTACAAATAAAATACCATCATGTAGGAAATCTTTTTAGATTTCTAATGAATATTTATAGTCGAATTTATCTTATGTATAACCCCATATTAAAAATTATTTACTTATTAAACTTTGATTTTAACTATTTTAACCCTTCTTTAAATAAATTAATAATAAATGTCCTAATCTAATCCAAGTGGGCCTAAATGGTCATATTTTATTCCTAAGTTTGTTTTTGGTCGAATTACACTTGTCCAATAGAATTAGGACATGTGTTAGGGTAATATTAATATCATATTTACCCTTAGTTACCCTATTTACTATTAACCGTGGTAAAAAAAGTAAAAAGTTACTATTCACCAAAAAATTATTTTCATCTCATTGAACCACATTTTAGTCCTTGATATTAACCGTGTCTCTCGGATTTTCGAAATTCCATTCACAGAAGCGGTAAAATTAAGTTTTATGCAAAATTCCGTTTTTAACCTACCACTTAGTGGTTTCACTATTCATCAAAAATTGAAAGTTTTCAGAAAAATGCCAAAATTTCATCCTAAGCTATATTTCATATTCCGAATTCAAAAATGAAGTCTATTTTACCAAATTCATAACATAGAAGTTGCATTAATTTATAATTAAATCCCGCTGTTAAAACAAATAGCGTGTTTTTTTTTAAGAAACAAAATCTATCAAAAGATTGACACTTGATTATGTCTGGTTTAAATGTGAAATTACAAAAAATGACCAACATTGTATTAAATTGTAAAAATATATTCTAAATATACTTTAAAACCACTCAAATTAATAATTTATCACTATTAATTATTTCGATTAAAAAAGTTGTTTTTAATTATAATTTAGTAATTTTCACTATTCATTAGAATATGAAAGTTATCCGAAAAGTACCAAAATTTCACCTTAGGCTAAATTCGATACTCCGAATCCAAAAATGAATTCCATTTTGAAAAATAAAATTTACAAAATTTCCAAAAAGTGGTTATTACTATTCATAACGGCTAGTTTTAATAATATTTTAATAGCATATCGTTGTTTCGTGAAACTCAGTATTGCGTACTACACACGCCATCGAGGAAGGTCGCGATTGTGTGTAACGGAAGGAAAGTCAAGGATGCGTATTGTGAAAGCTTCTTTTGTTGTAGCGTACAACACAAGACATTAATGAAATTAAAAAGAATATTTTTCATAAAATCTTGGGGCGTTACATTCTACCCCCCTTAAAATGAATTTCGCCCTCGAAATTCGTCGGGGTTATAAATGGTTTACTATTCAAAATTTTCTTTGATAGAAACCCACATCGTAAAAAGGAATACCAAAACATGGCTTTAAAAACTAAAGTATGAAATGTAACGATTACCCAAATATACTAATCACTGGGTTTCCACATAGGTGAAAATATGGATATGGAAGAAAAATCTAACCATCATGTTCTGATGGAGAGTGGTAGAGAACATGGCTATGGAAAAGCCAGTAATCACAAATCCATAGATTTGTGATGATATAAGGTACCATCTGATTCATCAGGTATAAGATCACTAGGACAACATTTTTGGTTTTCAAGATCATTTCCCTAAAGTTGAAAATTTTCTTAGAATAAATACTTACTTTATTTTGGTAAAATATCACTTTTGTTCGTGCCTTGAACAATTTCTACTTCATCTCTTAAATAAATGAAGTTGAATTTGTTATTCGTGATGTGTTAGCAGATCATGTGATAGAATGACAGGTCATTCCATCTGTCTCAAACAAAAGGTTAGCAAAACTTATATACATAAGTCGATCTATAGTGAGATTAATCATATATGGTTCCTAAAATGGACTTATACTTCATATATCATACTGCTTAATATAATAAAACTAGTTTCTACTAAACAGGGACTTCCTGTAGGTCAGTGGTAGGCGATAAAGGCCAGTCGCACTTCGGTTGTGGGTTCGATTCCCACAGCCTTGTCCGAAGCGATGGGCTGTCGCCCGTCCTGCATGTTGTCCTTTTTCCAAAACTACTATAACATCCCATCAATAATATCGTCCAACACAATCCATTCCAATCTTTAGGCTTATCCATAATACTGCAGTCCACTCTCATAACATAGTGAAAACAATTACCAGAGATTTAATATCATCGTTGATCCCCATATATCATAAGATATGTTTTTTTTGTCACATTCCAAACATTCAAAGTCCTTAATCATGTATACTCTTGAATACCCATTGAACCTTAGTGAAAACTTGAATGCAGTTAAAAGTTAACACTTTACACATACCAAAATCCTCAAAATTATTTATACTCAAACCATGATATCACTTAGTCCTTATATCAATCATGAGCTCATGAATACTATTAAACATTTCATTTTCTCGTCTTCATTATGCGCATATCATCTTATTTCCAAAAAAAATATCTCAATCACTTTGAATACCACATCAATAAATATTGCAATACTCAATGATACAACATTATTTTGGAATCCCATTACATAAACACTTAATCATTCCACCACATCGTTGTCATATTCAACATTGCCAATAGTGATCGCATGTGATTTCCCTTTGTCCTTTGCCTTCAGTGGTTGCTCATGTTGATCATCACTAACCCTTGGATTAGGGCAATTATTAGCATAATGCCCCATTTCCTTGCACTTGAAGCATTGAAGTGTTGGCAGTGCGTTCTCTGCAGTGTTTGCTTTATCATTAGAAACCCTTTTTCCATTACTTCGACACTCAGCTGCTCGATGACCTTCTTTTCCACACTTAAAACATTTTCTAGTCCCTTTTAGACAATCTCCACCATGCTTCTTTCCACACTTTGTGCATAAGGAAACATTCATCTTCTTTTCACCATTATTCTGAGATTTCTCCTTGAACTCCATCTTTCGTTTCTTGTCAAAACCATGAGATGGATATGTAACACCAACTTCCATTTCTACCTTGATAGCACAACGCACAATTTCTTCATAGCTACTGAAGTCTCTTATAGCTAATGCCCTTCGAAGACTTGGTTTTAATCCACTGAAAAATCGATCAACTTTACTTTCAGGTTGGATGATAATTCCAGAAGCATACCTTGAAAGTCTTGTAAAATTTGCTTCATAGGTACCAACAGATTCATCGTCCCTTTGCTTCAGTTCAAGAAACTCTTTCTCCATCTTTGTTCGAAGAATACGAGGGAAGTACTTATTGAAAAATAAGTTCTTGAACTCGTCCCATTCCATAGACTCAATTTCATCCCTTTGCCTTGTATTCTTAATAAGATTCCACCATTGATCAGCATCTCCTTCCAAACGATACACTGCTAGGATGACTTTATCATGTTCAGAACATTGAAGAACTGAAAATATCTTTTCAGTAGTACTAATCCATTGTTCAGCAACTAATGGATCAGTAGACCCACTGAAAGAAGGTGGACGCTGCCTCATGAAGGATTCAACAGAATGTTGCTCCTTCCTTTGCTCGTTTGGAAGTCCTGCATGATTCATAGCTTGAGAAAGTTGTGTGATCATGACTACAAGATTTTGCATTCCAGCTCCTATATCGTTTGGTTGCTCAGGGGTACAATCATTGCATTGCCCATCACATTCCGCATTAACACGGTTCCTTCGGGTTCCAGCCATCGTCTAAAACCCCAAAAGAATTGTGTGAGAGGAAAAAATCATGCTAGGGAAAACAACATAATAAAGGGTTAGTACCCTCAATATCTAACATCTTAGGTTAAATTCGAAGATCGTTAGCGTAATTCTAGGACTATAACCTATACGTATACTTAACCTTAGAGACATCCCTAGACATACCTTAGAAATATCTCTAGGGATCTCACTAAAGTTCTCGCATCCTAGTTTCCAAAGGTTGACTAAACCTTTCCTCTGATACCAACTGTAGAGACCCGTATCTTGACGTACATGGACATTACATTACATTTGCGGAATACTTAGTACATAACAAAAACACACACTAAAGGATCGTAATAGTTTAGTGTCTTTGGAAACTCGGAACGTAATCTTCTAATCGTGGTGAAAGTTCTTCAATATCTCCCATAAAGGTCATCCCTTTTTTTTACCTAAAACCTTTCTTTATATCCTGGGGAAAAGAAAACATAAAAGGGTGAGCTCAAATGCTCAGTAAGGGTAAACAAAGGAAATATCAATCACATAACTTTCATAAGAACATAACATTTTTGGAAATCTTAACCTGCAAAAGAGAGCATAATTTCATAACATGGGGTAAATCATAGTAGTGAAATGAAATCATAACTTAAAACATTACTCATTGTGGCATACACACATAATCATAGAGAATCATTTCTTGTTAGTCAAGACTCATTGCCAAGACTATCTTAGTGGACAAAGTCCCTTTCTGAATCGAGTAATCCTCGTTTCAGTCCTGTTTCACTGAACCGGTATAACCTACCATTCCAGCCATGTCTATCTCATGAGATATAAAATCTTTACCCAATGCATTGGAGGGAGATATAGGTCCCACCCATCTCTTAATGAATCCTTTCTTATGTGTGCCACAAAATCATAAATCATACATCATTTCATAACCCATGTAATAAAAATGGGATTCTTAAACAACATGACATCATAAAACCATTCATATAAGATAAAGGAATTCATAAACATAATTCCATCACAACATAGTCAAATCAATGTAAAAATATGGATAGAAACAGAAATCTTAGATGGAAAATAATTTTGATAAAACACTTGAATTGAATTCTTGAGGAAAATATCCTTTCTTCTTCAAAATCAATTTCTTTTCACAAAACATCATGCAACTTTAAAAGAAAGAGATTTTATTGAAAATAGTCATGAAATATTTTAGAGGAAGCTTCATGAAAATAAGGCTTTATAAAATAGTAGAAATCCGTTCGTGCCGTATAAGTTAAAAAAAACATTCTTCGTACTTTTGTCGGAAAAGTCAAAAAGTACCTCGTACGACAAAAGATTCCTTTCATACATATTACTAAAAACTCACCGAAGGGTAAAAATGGATTTAAACAATTTTAGGTGGATGGAAATAATATTACATTTTGATGAAACATGGATTTGGATGATAAAATACACCCCAGTAAATACCAAAGTATAAACAATCTCGGATAAAAATGAGATTGTGATATTTCCCTTACCTTAGGTCCAATTTGCTTCGTATGTGTCCGAACCTCCTGTATAATGATTTAAATAATGTCATTGACTTATTACAGAATCATATTCATTGTTATGATATCATATATGGTTCACTTATGACATTATATTACCCGTTCTTTTGTAAATTCCATGTTAAAGAAGCGTTTTGGGTAAAATCGTTTCATTTATCGTAGGTGTTTTGACTTGTTGTTCTTGACATCATTATTACTTATATCATGATTTACTTACTTCCAGAATATAAAATATGATTTATATATCATATATATTCAGTATATATATATATATAATAGATAGATAAATAAAATGAAAAACACCGTTCATGGAGACGGTAGTCCGTACGTACGCATGAACGCTGTTTTTCTTTCCTTATTGTCTTGAAATGGAAGTAAGTAGATGACATACATATGTATATATATATACATAAATCCAGTAGCTTTATAATGTCATGTATTTCATTATTATTTATTATATATACATTATAATCATTCTTAAATGGTTAACATGGAGAATGAATCTCATCACGTCGTGGAGACGGTATTCCGTACGTACGCACGAGCGATGATATCATTTCTATAAATATTGAATTGAATTGGAGTGGATTATAAAATATATCAGAATCATTATGATGTTGTAATAACTATGTATAGTTATTATTTACACCACTATACCCATCCATGTAAGGTGGTGGTGGAAAATAGATTACACCACGGCGTGGAGACGGTATTCCGTACGTACGCACGCGCGGTGATTTCTTTTTCCGTAGGATGGATAGATGGTGAAATAGGGTTGTTTCATACTTATAATAACATATCAGTATATGAGTGATACTGATGTTATTACTTCATAATGAAACAACCTAAGAAGAAGAAGTGGAAGAAGAAATAAAGATGAAAGAATTGGTAACGGTAATTACCTCTTCTTTGAAGTGCCTCTTTGAGACCTCCTCTTAGGGCACTAGAATTGGTCTTTGAGGAAGACCAGAACCTCTAGGATGTTGCTAGGGAAGTGGAGAAGGGATTTTGGCAGGGTTTGGCCGAGCTTGAGTGCTCAAATTGGTGTGAGGAGGAGGGGGAGGAGGTGTCCTTTTATAAGGGAGGAGAGGGGCACCTTAGGAATTCTTAAAAATATTAATTTATAATAAATATAACCCCACTTAAAAACCTCCAAAAATGACTCATATTCGAAGCTTAGATGAGATAGGGTTGTAATATCATCAACCAATCAAATTTATACATGTTTGGATCTTATTTTAAACCTTATCAATTAGATTTAACTCTAAGTTAAATAATTTAACTTTTACCGTGTCTTTTTGTTTTCTTTCACTATATGGTTAATACACTTACTATAACATGCCAAACGAACCCCAAATTGTATATTATTAATACATATATCCTTATCTAAGTCATTTGGCCGAACCTTAGATTTTTAGGAATAAAATAACAATTAATAATATAATATTTGATTTAAAAACTATTTTGTGTCAATTTTGACACTATTTGATATATGATTTTTTTGAAAGTCATAAAAGAATTATATATTCGAACCAAGTTGATTAAATCAACACTAATATATCATAGTAGCCTAGAAAATTAGTGGAATTCATAAAAAGTCTTAAATTACATTTATTTTGGTATTTATATTATCAATTATGTCAATATTTCATTAATAAGATAATTACTGCATCATCTTTGTGTCATAAATAAATTATATTATATGCTGTCTAAAAATTACAAATAAAATACCATCATGTAGGAAATCTTTTTAGCTTTCTAATGAATATTTATAGTCGAATTTATCTTATGTATAACCCCATATTAAAAATGATTTACTTATTAAACTTTGATTTTAACTATTTTAACCCTTCTTTAAATAAATTAATAATAAATGTCCTAATCTAATCCAACTGGGCCTAAATGGTCATATTTTATTCCTAAGTTTGTTTTTGGTCGAATTACACTTTTCCAATAGAATTAGGACATGTGTTAGGGTAATATTAATATCATATTTACCCTTAGTTACCCTATTTACTATTAACCGTGGTAAAAAAAGTAAAAAGTTACTATTCACCAAAAAATTATTTTCATCTCATTGAACCACATTTTAGTCCTTGATATTAACCGTGTCTCTCGGATTTTCGAAATTCCATTCACAGAAGCGGTAAAATTAAGTTTTATGCAAAATTCTGTTTTTAACCTACCACTTAGTGGTTTCACTATTCATCAAAAATTGAAAGTTTTCAGAAAAATGCCAAAATTTCATCCTAAGCTATATTTCATATTCCGAATTCAAAAATGAAGTCTATTTTACCAAATTCATAACATAGAAGTTGCATTAATTTATAATTAAATCCCGCTGTTAAAACAAATAGCGTGTTTTTTTTAAGAAACAAAATCTATCAAAAGATTGACACTTGATTATGTCTGGTTTAAATGTGAAATTACAAACAATGACCAACATTGTATTAAATTGTAAAAATATATTCTAAATATACATTAAAACCACTCAAATTAATAATTTATCACTATTAATTATTTCGATTAAAAAAGTTGTTTTTAATTATAATTTAGTAATTTTCACTATTCATTAGAATATGAAAGTTATCCGAAAAGTACCAAAATTTCACCTTAGGCTAAATTCGATACTCCGAATCCAAAAATGAATTCCATTTTGAAAAATAAAATTTACAAAATTTCCAAAAAGTGGTTATTACTATTCATAACGGCTAGTTTTAATAATATTTTAATAGCATATCGTTGTTTCGTGAAACTCAGTATTGCGTACTACACACGCTATCGAGGAAGGTCGCGATTGCGTGTAACGGAAGGAAAGTCAAGGATGCGTATTGTGAAAGCTTCTTTTGTTGTAGCGTACAACACAAGACATTAATGAAATTAAAAAGAATATTTTTCATAAAATCTTGGGGCGTTACAGTAATTAGACTGGTACCCCCTTGATAACTATGTTACCTTCAAATAATATCCCCGAGGATACTAGTCACTCTATCAAAGGCGTTCTGCAACATCAAAGGCATGATCATCCCGACAACATCACCCAGAACATTGACAGGTACCCCTTCTCTAATTCCATGGACTTATTTTTTTGGGAACCCGCTCCAAATAGCATTCTTGATTAAAAAAATTTATGATCATAATTTATCTAGAATAGATTCCAATTTTCAATGGGTGAGATCTTTTAATAAGACTTGGATCAAACCCTCAAGGCTCACTCTTATTTGGCATATCGTGCATAATATATTACCCACTGAATTTGGTCTGCAAACTTTTGGCATTCAACTCTATTCTAAATGCCAATTATGCAATCAACACAGGGAGGATTCTGATCAACTTTTCTTATCATGTTCTAGGGCCTCTACTTTATGGAATTACATTTTTGACATATTTATTCTCAAATGGACCTCTACTGACTCAATCTGTATGCTTCTGAAAAAGTGTATTAGCAATGAAGCCTCACAACAAATTAAAAACATCTTTCTTGAAGCTGTGGCGGAGCTCATACATGAGATATGGTACGTCAGATATGATATTATTTATAATAAGCACTCATTAAGTCTCAATGCAGGATAACATCAAATTATCATAGCGATACGAGAGGTTGCTTCAATCCAAAAAGGTTGTTGCATCAATTCTGTTGGTGATTTAGAGATACATCACCATGTTCATGTTGCGGGTATTTATCCTCACCCCAGATGTACCTTTGTAGTATTCTGTAAATCCCCGATGCCAATGTGGATTAAAGTGAACGTTGACGATGCCTCAAAGGGATATCCTAGTCCTACCATCTATGGAGCATTTTATAGAGACTCTTCTGGTCAGTGCCATGGATGTTTCTACGGTGGATGTGGTTTTGCTTCATCTTTGGAAGAAGAAATGTTGGGGGTCATCCATGTTGTTGATTTTTCCCTCTAAAGATCATGTAGAAATCTTTGGATTAAAAGTAATTATTCCACCATTGTCCAAGCTATTTGGAATGGTGTGATTCATCTAGAATAGCTGCTTACCACTCTTTGGATGAATTGCTCGAATTCTCTTCATGGGATTAACTACATTGCTACTTAGGCCTTTCGTGAAGTGAATGTTGTTGATGATGCCCTTTCCAACAAAGGTATTCACCAGAACATGACTTTTCTAGATGCCCTTCCAGTTGATTTATTTCATCTTTTTGATAGATATTTTAAGAAAATCCCATCTTTTCATCTTTTATTAACCTTGTTGCTTTATTATTCAATAAATTGTGCTTTGGTTTTTGACCAAGGCACTACCTTCTTTAAAAAAACATACCTCTAAATACATATCCTTCCTCCGGTTATTTTCATAACTTTTATGTCTATTTTAAGCTCTAATAATGTGCTTCTAAATCAACTGAACTTTCTATACCATCTCTTCTTCTAATTTTGGTCCCATCAGTTTCCTTTCACCTACATCATCCCAAAAAGATGGAGTTCAACAACACTTTCTATATAATGTCTCAAATGGAGCCATCAGTATACTGGAATGAAAACTATTATTATAATAAAATTCAACCAATGAAATATGTTAGTCCCAACTTCCCTGGTAATCCAGTGAACAAGAACGTAGCATATCCTCCAAGGTCTGAATTTTTCATTCTGATTGCCCATCTGATTGAGGATGAAAAGTTGTACTAAAATTTAATTCAGTACCCAAGAACTTCTGAAGGCCTTTCCAAAATTTATAAGTAAACCTGGGATCATGATTAGATACAATGGAAAGGGGAACTCCATGAAACCTGATTATCTCTTTAACATATAACCAAGCAAGTTGATCTAGAGAAAAAATATCTCAAATAGGAAGGAAATGAGCAGAGTTATTCAACAGATCAATAATAACCCAAATTGCATTATTACCTCGAGATGTCTTCCATAATCCCAAAATGAAGTCCATGGATATATTTTCCCATTTCTACTCTGGCACCGGTAAACACTGAAGAATCCCTTTTGGTATCTTCCGTTATACTTGAACATACTGACAAGTCAAATACTTCAAAGTAAAATCAGAAATATCTCTTTTCATTACATCCCACCAGTAATACTCCCGATGATCTCTGTACATCTTAGTACTAACTGGATGAACTCAAAACAGAGAACTATGAGCTTCACATAAAAACTCATTCTTCAACTTTGAATCACAAGGCACACATAATCTCTTCCCAAACCTCAAAACAAAATCATTATCAAAATTAAAATCAAGAAACATACCCTTCTGGAACAACTCTACCTTTTTCTATAACTCACTGTCTTCTTTCTGCGCTTGCTTTATTCAATCTAATAGAGATGATTTCACCGACATCTAAAACAAAACAGAATAAATTCCTACACCAACAACTTCTATGCCAAAGTTCATCAAATCAAAAAACAAAGGATCTTATTCAAAACATAACATGGTTAATGAGACATTACACTTTTGACTCAAAGCAGCAACCACATTATTTGGTTTTCCCAGATGGTAATGGATCGTGAAATCATAATCCTTGATTAATTCCAACCATCTCCTCTATCTCATGGTCAATTATTTCTAAGTGAATATATACTTTAAATTTTTTTGGACAGTATATATATTTTACATTTTACTCCATACAAATGATGCCTCCAAATTTTTAAAGAAAAAACAGCAGCATCTAATTCCAAATCATGTGTTGGGTAATTTAACTCATTAGGTTTCAACTGACGTGAAGCATAAACAATTACCTGATCATTATGCATGAGGACACATCCAAGTTTTTTCAATGAAGCATCACTATAAATAACAAACTCACCATTTCTAGAAGTTAGTGCCAAAACTGGAGCATTCACCAATCTTCTTTTCAATTCCTGAAAAAAAATCATCACATTCTTTTGTCCAAACGAACTTAACACCTTTTCGAGTTAACTTAGTCATTAGACTAGATAACTATGAAAAATTCTCAATAAACCTCTGTTATTAACCTATCAAACCATGAAAACTATAGATCTTGGTTATATTTGTGGGTCTTGGACAATCTTCAACAACTTGTTTTTAGCAGGATTAACATTTGTGCAATTTTTTGAAAAAATGTGACCAAGGAAAGAAATTTGTTGTAAAAAAAATGCACACTTTCTGAATTTCACATAATGTTTATTTTCTTTTAAGTTTTGTAAGACAACCCTTAAATGACTATCATGATCCTATTTAATTTTTGAACAATCCAAAATATCATCAACGAACACAACCACAAACTTATTTAAGAACTCACAGAAAATTCTATTTATAAGATCCATGAATATAGCATGTGCATTGGTTAACCCAAAAGGCATAAATAAAAATTCATTATGGCCATATCTAGTACGAAACGTGGTCTTCAGAATGTCTTCTTCCTTTACTTTCAACTAATGGTACCCCGATCTCATGTTAATCTTTGAAAAATATTGAGCTCCCTGGAGTTGATCAAAAAAATCATTAATTTGAGGAAAATGATACTTGTTCTTAATAGTGATGTTAGTCAATGCTCTATAATCAATGAAAAGTCTCATTGAACCATCTTTCATTTTAATAAACAAGACAAGAGAACCCCATGGTGATGTTCTTGGTTGAATGAAACATTTATCTAATAACTCCTGAAATTTCTTCTTTATCTCTAAAAGTTCAATTTGAGCCATTTGATAAGGGGGTTTTGAAATTGGCTTAGCATCATGAACTAAGTCAACAGTAAATTCAAATTTCTGATCTTGTAAAATAATAGGCAACTCATTAGGGAAAACATCAAGATACTCATTTAACACTGGCACATCATTAATCTGAACAGTTCCTTTTTTTCAACAATATGTGCAAGGTAACATTCATTTCCTCCTTTTACAAGTTTCTTTTCTTCTTAATACGTTATCAAAAGCAAGGGTTCATTCTTGTACACGAACTATAAATATTTTTGAAATGAAACCTCTTTATCTCTTCAGTAAATCTTAGCATGATAAACAGACAGCCAATCCATGCCCAAAATAACATCAAACTCTACTAGAGGCAAAACAATAAGGTTTGTAGGTAGATTCTTTCCGCACAAAAGTATAGGATGTTTCTTATAATTTCTTCTTGTCTCAACATTTCCTTCAGGTTATTTTACCATATGCTTTGGATTCATATCTTCATATGGAATTCCCAATTTACTAGAAAACTTCTCATAAATAAAGGAGTGTGTAGCCCCTGAATCAAAAAACACATTGGCATAATCTAAATAAACAAACAGTGTATGTGATACTACTTCATTCGATGACCCAACATCTTCTGAAGTAGTTGTAAAGGATTTCACCACCTCTTTCTACTTGTAGTCCAAATTCTTTTCCTCAGTTGAGTTCTTTGCTGGACACTCATTTGCATAATTACCCATTTAATTACACTTAAACCATCTTATTGATGGATTTTGATTGCCTGCTTGATCATCTTCCTTATAGTTACGAGTAATATGACCAGACTTACCACAACAGAAGCATTTTCCATACTTTGATAAACATTCTCCAGCATGATTTTTACCACACTTCTCACAAGTTGGATATTTTATTTTCTTACCTCCATGATTTTTTGATGAATTCTTTCCCTTTGCCTGCAAACTGGACCACTTATTCTGTTGTTTGTCAACGAACACCTGATTATCAGCAAACTCCATTTCCACCTTCTCCGCACATCGAACAAGTTTTTCAAATCTTTTGAACTCAAGAGAGTCTAACGCTCTTTAATATCTTGGATTCAGTCCTAAGTAAAATCGATTTATATTACTATCAAGATATCGGATGAAATTTGGTGCATACCTTGCCAGTCAAGTGAACATTTCATCATAAGTAGCTACTGAGTCATCCTCCTACCTCAATTCTAGGAATTGTTTTTCTATAATAAGACGAACCACCATTGGAAAATATTTCTCAAGAAACATACCTTCGAATTCATCCCAATCAAGAGCATCAATCTCCTCAGTATCCATGATATTTTTCACCATCGACCACCACTGATCAACTTCACCTTCAAAACGGTAAACAACAAGACTAACCTTTTGATGTTCTAAATACCCCATGACATCAAAAATATTCTCCAATGCTTTAACCCACCCTTCATCTATAAAAGGTTCAGATGACCTAATGAATGATGGGGGATGTTTCCTCATGAAATGCTCCACTACTGACATGTTCCTCTACAGTTGATCTGGCTCATCTCAAGTATGGATACCACCACCATTTATAGATAGATTCAACCATTCTATCACTGCAACAAACTGTTCAGTTTCAATTCCAACCATCTCAGGTTGCTGATTTGGAAGGTTTCCTTCCTCCTGATGTCGTCCAAACATTGTTGCTCTCTTTCCTCTGCGTAAACCCATTCTTAACACAGAAATATCTTATTCAAAGCAACATGGTGATATTTAAATGCTATATCATTTCAATATTACCATAAATTAATTTATGGACATTTATCTAACAATACCATAACTAATAAAGTTGTCTAAACTAACCTCTGATACAAACTATAAGGACCCGGCCTTAAAACATTACATAATATTGAATTAAACAAACAATTCACATTTATGATCTTTTCAGGTTTAGAGTTTTATAGAATTTGTCCATAACTATTACATTTCATTTCAAAAAAAATACAAAGTAGACACTTCTACTCAGTTTCCATTTTTTCACAAAACAAGAACTCTTGAAAAAAAGATTCATATCTAGTTCCACGTTTAAGACATCATGACTTTTCCTTGATCCCATACCTAACCCTATTCCAAATTATGGCCTAAAAAACAGTTCAAAAACATGGGATGAGCATAAAATGCTCAGTAAGAGATACACAAAGAATGAAAACTGTTAGTTTTTCAAAAAAACAAGTAAACCATGAATACTTTATCATAAGTAATAATTTCCACCGTTATGAAGTAGTAAATACTCTTCACTAAATAAAATCTCATTACCTACCCTTTTTTAACCAAAATATTTCCATAAAAACCATATAAATAACACATAACATATAAAGGTAACCTTAGATATAAATATACATAAATGGAATAACCATACGGTCAACTTCCACACATATCACTAAATGTAATAGCCATACGGCCGACTTCCATACCCAATGCATTGGAGGTTATAATGTAACCACCTTTCCTGGTTTATCACAACACCACCTATCATTTATTTTATCATGTAACCACCTGTCAAAAGTATATGTACCATTATAAAATCATAACACAAAAACCAAATATAAAGGAAAGAAAACATTTAAACATTTCAATCAGAATATATCGGTTAAATATATTGACATAAAAAATCCATTATCAAAACCATTTTCAATACCAAAAAACATAAAAGATTATATGGTATTTATTTTCCTTAAAAATAGTATGGCTTGTTAAGGAATGCAAAGAACAAATAATACTTGCGGCGGCGGAAAGGTCGTTGTCACCACTTACATTAAAAGAAACATTCCTTTTTTCGTTTAGTAAAATGATTAATATAAAAATATTCCCTTTGAAAATTCAATGGTGTTTATACAGTGTATAAAATAAAGTCATGTATTAAAACAAAATATGCCTCAATGAAAGGAGATTTTGACGAAGTCCCTTACCTCGTGTTCGACTTGACCCGTTCATTCTTTAATCTCCTGAATAATAAACTAAAGTTAATTTATAATTTCTTAAGAACATTTTTAAAGTTTATTAGTCCTTTTATATCAATTATTACCATGTTATAAACATTATTTAATCATTTAAGTTAATAACATTTATTTTGTCGATATTTGGTACTTGAGTCAAAAATGGACTTCTTATAATTACATGTTGTTCAAGTGGTAAAAGTTTCATTATATTCAGAATGATATTCATGATTTGGATATCATATATATCATATATAATCAGTATATATATATGTATTTATAATAGTACATAACATTTGTAGGTAAAAAATGAAATGCACAGTTCACGGAGACGGTAAGTCGTACATACGCATAAATGCTACATTCATTTCTATTTCACATTTTAATATAATTAAAACATAATGATACGTATTTATATTATAATTACATTATAATATCATATATAATATCATAAACTCCATCCTTTATATGTCCCACATATAAAAAACATAAACTCCATCCTTTATATGTCCCACATAAGTCATTAACGAGTCATATAACTTTGAGGGGGCGGTAGTCTGCACTTCCTCAAATGAAATTATCGAGTTTACCTATAATGGAAACCATAAAGGTATGATATAAATTGAAAATAAAGAATCATAAAAAAACATAAATATAATATATATCATATATAAATACAGTTCCATCATAATGGAAACCATGATAGGCGGTAGGAGGTAATTGAACAATCATCGTTTTAGGAGGCATTAGTTTTCCATCCATAGAAACATTATGTTCTTCACCCATTAGATGGAGGTTTGTGTAAGTGTAGTTAGAATACTTCTCATAATAACATCCTAGTGTGTTGAGGATACGTTTTTGGTAAAAAAATGAATAAAAAGAGTTTAGGGGTTTGATAAGTAAAATAAAAGAAAAGAAGTTAAGAGAAATTGTTACCTTTAATCTGGGTAACTTCTTTTGGTTTGAACCAAAAGGACTTCTTGAAGTGCCTTATGCCTAAGGTAAGGATTCTAGATGGAAGAGAGGGATGTAGGTAGATTAATTGGGTAGCATTTGGATGATCCAAAAGGCTTGATAAGTGTGAGTAATTGGTTAGAAATGGTCTCCTTTTATAAGGGGGGGAGGGGCTCTTTAGGAATGTGTGAAAATAATATTTTATTATATAATGATATTCACCTTATAAAGGTCAAACAATCATAAGAGTTGAAGATAATATGACTAATGGTCGAAATAAAAGTATCCAATAGGAATTGGACAGGTTTTGGATGTTATTTTAATATTTATAATCTTATTTATTTAAATGATTTATTAATGAGGTAAACACTGCATCATTATTGTGTCATAAATAATTTAATTTATTCGATATCTAAAAATTATAAAAAAAATACCATGATGTAGGAAATATAATTATACATCCAAGAATATTTATATTCAGAAATAGATTTTATATAACACCATAAAAAAATTAATTCACTAAAAGATTTTTGTTTATATCATTTTTGCATTTACCTTAAACTAATTAATCTAAAGTGTCACTATCATTGATAAGTGGCTCCATGGGGTCCCAAAATCGACCCAAGGATTCACAAGGTATTACATTACTCATCCAATAAGGTTAGGAAAAGTGTTCAGGTAATTTTGAATTATTATTATTTTCTTTTTTACCTTGAATTACCCTATTTAACTTTAACCGCGATAAATAAAAGTCAAAAGTTACCCTTCACCAAAAATAATTTTCATCTTATTGAACCACATTTTACTTTCTAATAACAACCATTTATGTCCAATTTTATAAATTCAATTCACATAAGTGGTAAAATTTCATTTAAATGAAAAAGTAAGTTTTTTTAACTACTACTAAGTGGTTTCACTATTCATCAAAAATTGAAGTTTTTCAGAAAAATACCAAAAATTCAACCTATGCTAAATTTGATATTCTGAATTCAAAATTGATTTCTATTTTACAAAATTCAAAACAAATAAGTTTCATTAATTAATTGAAAATTATGTCTTGTTGTTAAAACAAATAGTGTGTTTTTAGGAAACAATAACTATCAAACAATTGACACTTGTTCATGTCCAAGTTCAAAGTGAAATTAATTCCAATGACCAACATTGGATTAAATGGTAAAAATATATTATAATTACACTTTAAAACCAATTAAAAATATAATCTAACCATATAAATAAATTATATTAAAACTCAGTTTTGAATTAAAATACAATATTTTTCACTATTCATTAAAAAATGAACTTTACCCAAAAAATTAAAAAATTAGAACAAAGTAAATTTTGATGTCCCCATTCTAAAGAAGGATTTTATTTGGTCAAAAAAGTGACCAAAACAATATTTAAAGAAGTTTTTCCATTAAAAGTCGGTAAATCGACCTTTTAATATAAATTATGCTTAAAATTAGATTCATTCACATTTTAAGACTATAACATTTATTGGATAAATGTAAATACATTGAACAAACATATATAATCATATTGTAGTTAGTTTTGTTCATTCCCACCAATAAAATGTCTATGAGTTAACTTCCATTTTAAATAATAATAATATATTATTAGTGTGCAATGTAAGATTTCAAAGAAACTCATTTTTGCGTATCAGGCACGCTATCGAACATAAAAACCCTTTTAAACTAAAATTAATATTTAATTCACAAATATTAATAAATATTAAAATATAGTATTCTTCATTTACCTGGGATTTTACAATACTTCTACCCATTGAATGGGACTCCATTAATCTCAATATCTAAAAACTAAAGAGAAATCAAAGAATTATATAGACAATTCTCATTGAGAATTTCCCTTCCTTTTTTGACACCCAAAGCATGCTTCAAGATATCAAAAATCTTAGAAACCTTCAGATCATATAGACCTTTTTCTTCTTGAGATGAAGGACTATCGATGAATCCATGACCCCTATATTTTTAACTATGAGATACATTAGAGTGGTATACCCACTCTGTGGAACAACAGTCACCACCCCAGGGTGTAGCGAGTGATCATGCCGACAAACAGTGGATATGTTCCCCAATCGATGACATAAAGAGAATAAATATATCCATGATTCAAAAAACACCTATTTGTTGCATTGTAATTTCTCTCCAAACATGATCCAAATACACTCAACAAGTGTTTTGGAAATTTCAACATCCTCACAGATGCACACAGAGATAAGGTGACACACTGACTCGATTATACTATCCGAACACAAAAATCCGCATACTAGATTACCAAGAATATAGATAATAGTGGGATTTTGGAAGTTGAGAGGGAGTCTAGGAAAACTAACCCATTCAACCATATTTGTAGCATCATGATTCATGTATAAATCATAGGACCATAGATAAAGGTAGATGCATGATCTATTGCATATTTGTGGAGTTTTGAACCATGCTAGGATCAGGTCCTCCTCTGATTCAAATTTAATCATCATGTGTCACTTTTCAAGAATCCCCAGAACTATTTGATCTTGTAAACCCAAAGAATAAAATGCAAACCTACCTAAGGTGGAAACTGATTGAAAATGTTTCTTGAAGCAATCCATAAAAGGAAGGTTTAAACTCGCAAAAGAATTGATAAATGCAAAGGATGATAGAGTGTGGTTAGGGAAACCACCCTGAAGATCTGGGAATTTAGGTCTGATATCAATGGTTGGGAAAGGAGGAAGAAAGTCCATGTGATAAAATGTCATGAATGAATTTCAAATGAATAAAGGTATTGGAGGGAGCCCCCCCCCCACCTCCATTGGGGGAGGACTTGGTTCATGACCATCACCTCCAAGGGCATCTTTACCCAAGTTTTGAGAGGAGAGGAAAATTTTGTGAATAAACAAACTCAATTTCAAACTCTCATTCTTCCTAATATCATGTATCATAAAATCTAATGGAAGATAATAAATGAACATAATTTCACAACCCCCTCTCAAATTACATGCAATAAATAAAATGTGTACTTATAATAACCCACGATCTCAATAACTGCATTACACAACCATAACTACATGATGGTTTATATTTTTCATTTTTTAGTATGAATTTTATCAGTATTTAATTAAATTAAACAAACACTACATACTTCTTTGAATAATTATGGAATCATGGCTTAAAACCTAATACTATGATTACGGAAGCAATCCAAAACCTTTCATACATCATCATAATTAATTTCTCCTCAAAATTTCTGAATTCTTGAAACATGTCTAAAATCAATACATTCATAGTGAAA
Source organism: Viscum album (assembly GCA_963277665.1). Lineage (NCBI taxonomy): Eukaryota > Viridiplantae > Streptophyta > Magnoliopsida > Santalales > Viscaceae > Viscum > Viscum album. Next base: position 18,090,008 of record OY728120.1, on the reverse strand, counting down.
AATCTAAATTAGATATGTGATTTACCAAATTGAATACATAATTCAATAATCCAACTCAAGTAGAAAAAATCACCTATGTGAATCATTCATCAATTTAAATCATTTAAACATCTGAAAACCCATTTTCCCTAGGTAGTAGAATTTAACATTGTGGTTTCAGCTATGTCACTAAATCAGATACATGAATTCTTTTTCCATGTCACTATATTCACTTATATAGTTGGATTGATTGGGATATTTTTCATCCAAAATTCCTATATAGAATATTTTTCTATGTTATTCAGCTACGTGAAAGATTTTTCTATGTGGATCCCCTATATACTCAAAACAATTATTTGAATATAAAAAATTCAATATTTCTATCAAACTCACTAATTGAGATAAATCATGACACCACACTACAAGATAATTTAGTGTTTTTAAGGGATTTCAACCCCTCATTGAAAAGAATGTTTAACCTAAGTGACTTAAATGACTCTTCTTCTTCTCAAACTAAAACTCCTCATATCACTTACACTCCCCCTTCATCACTAACTTTTGTCCCCCTTGGAAACATAATCCAATGGACCATGGGGGATCTAAAAGAAATAAATTCTCAAGTATGTGGGGGATAAAAAACATTCCATTTCAGTAAAAACATAAAAAACCTCTCACGTGGAAAAACATTTGTAATGATATATTCAAGCTGCTCTTTTTTCCAATATATAAAAGTTTGATTTCACCAGAATACACTTACTCTTTGATAAAATGATATTGAATGTCCATATGATTAGATTATGCGTGTTGAGCGGGATTTTTTGAATGATAAATAACACTTTTATTGACATAAATAATTTTCAAAGGTCTATGAACTTCAACCAATAAATATTATAGATAAAAACTCATCAATAAATCCTATCTAATTACATGATTAGACACCACGTAATTTGATTCAGCTATACTCAGGATCAACGAACTATGATTATTATTTTATTTTCTAACAGAATTGTCTCTAACAAAGAACACACCACCATATGTGCAATAACATGACTAATCTGCATAAGTGTAACTAATAAAGTCAATATCTGCACTTCAACTATAGATAAATCCATAAATCACTAGGCATTTTACATACCTTCTAATTCTTTTAATTTGAAGCATGTGGGACTCCTTTGGTTAACATTGACACCTGGAACACAGATTCACCACATAGAGAATGTCTGGTCTAGACACTATGAGACACAACAAGCTACCAATAATACTTACGAATTTCTTCTGACCAACCCTATTACTATTTTCATTTTAAACATACAAACATCCTCAAAAATGTTCTTGATGAAAATAAAATTGTTCGTCTGATTACATTTTTGAATTAAAGCAATTAATTAAGTACCACCTCGAGTTGATTTCTACCTCAGATGGCTAGAACGATCTATATTAAATAATCAAAATGGTCTTATAAAAGTAATATACCCATTCTTATGAGTCTTGTGAGTTATCTTTCCATTCTAACATGTTCCCCAAATTCTAATTTGATATCTTTTCATCTTGGGTAAATCGATTACCACTTTATGTTTAACAATCTTACTAAGTTTTATTTGCAAAATATTCCCATGTATCATATTCCATATCACGTTCTCATATTTTATACTCATATATAAAGTATTTTAAATATCAACCATCTTCAATAAAATTTAATTTGGTCTAATTCCTTGAGAAATATTTATTCCATCACTTTTTATTTGGATGATTCACGTGTCACCTCGTACCCATTATAAAAAATATATAACACTCAAATAGTTTTATTTTTTCTCTTAAACATAAATAACATCATCAAATTTCAAATTATCATTATCAAATTGAGTTGTGAAAATGCATTTTATTTTTAATAAGGATTCATTACCATGTGTTGTTGCACCTCTCTCGTGATTCTCAATGTTATTTAGAATTTTTTCATCACTAGGAAGGTGTGAGGGGCACCCACTATCATGTATCTATGCCATCATATTTTTACACTCCTTCACTTCAAAAAAATGTGACTTTTATTTATTTTTCACATGAACTTCATTCAATTTATCTTTGATAGATATTTGACTAAGTAATATTGTCATTTATTTCAATACTTTATATCCCTTTTGAACACACCATCCACCAAGTTCCTTAAGATAATCAAACCTATTTTGTGTTTTCAACTTATTATCAGTCTCTATCTTTGAATAATTCCTTTCAAAACCTTATTATTATTTAATGTAACTACTCACCTTGGATTATTACCTTCACTAAAGTAAAGACATACTATGCTAATAAGAATAAATTTATGTCTGAATATTCCAAAACACCAATAATAACCCTAAAATCAATATTTTATTAGAAAATGAGAGAAGTGTATAAAATTAAAAATTCTCTAAGTTTTCAAGTCTAAATTCATCTCCGATTTGAAATAAAATCATCATTAAAGACGATCCTTTCAATAAGTGATCATGAAGGAAAATTCTCACCACTTTTCTTGGACAATATTTGACAAAAATTGGGATTTCATCATGCATTTTTTGTTCTAACAGTTTTAGAAATATATTTTTTATATGAGGCTTTTACCAAAATATTTTCATCATCTCTTGAGAATTCTACCTCAATGTTAATAAATCTTCTGATGTCCTTTTTGATCTTGTTCAATTATTTTTCAGTTTCATGGAATTTTGATTATGTCATTGACAATTATTCATCCTTAAAATGATGTATTTCTTCAAGACCTTTTATCAACTTCTCACTTTTGGAAGCTTTCAAAACAAGTTTTTTATTTTCTTCTGTAAGAGTTGTATAACTATTAAATTTCTCTCCTATTTCATTTATTATATTATATTTTTTACTCAACAAATTCTTATTCTCTTTATTGATTATAGTTTTTTACTCAAGACATATCTAATGTTCATCTTGAAAAATATATTCATGATCTATTGGTTTTGAATTATCTTCATCACTACATGATGTATCAATAGATTTTTGCACACGAGACATAAAATAAATACACTAGTCATATGTTCCTTTATTGAAATTATTGCATGATATAAGATAAATTTTCTCTTCTTAACTCATTAAATTTATTGTTTTTTTCTTTCAAATATCTTTTTAATTCCACCCACCTATGAATCTTCTTTATAATTTTTATCCCCTTCTTCCCTATGTCCTTTCATCATTTTATGTTTTATAATATACACATTTTTTCTTTGAAAAATTAATTTCATAATTTCCCAGACCATTACATTTATAAAATCTACCATAGAATGTAACTTTTTGTGCTTTTTATATTATGAAATATTTTATAAATGAATAAAATAACTATTCTGAAATATTCATCATTTTCAAAATCACTTGATTTTGTAACATAATAATCATTAAAATATTTCTTATTCTTTATGGATTTTAAATTAATTTCATCTTTTCTTTTCATTTTGAATTCTGAAAACATTAACATTTCATAGGAAAAGAGAAAATTATGTAACACATCATGTTCTATATCTATTTTTTCATCAAGTGTTGAAATCTTAGTATCAAATCTATTAAAAATATTTCACATCAATTCATCACAATTTTGGAATCATCATGGTTCTTGAAAAATCAATGAATATTACTTAAAATTTCATTTAACTGAGTAAATAACTCATCAAAAAGTTTATCCTATTCTAGTTTGATGTCTTTAAATTTTATTATCAAGATCTGTAGCTCTTCTCTTTAACATTCACATTTTTTTATAATTTCTCTCTAGTTTTTCATAGATTTCAAATATTGTTTGGATTCCCATAATGTTTTGCATACATTCTCTGATAAAGACATGATAAAATCAATTTTTATATATTCATTGAAATTATATATTACTCCAATAATTTGTTTTATTATTTCAGAAATCACTTTTAAGGAAAAAGTTGGAAACCAACAGGTTCAGAATACAAGAAAAGTCAAACCTCATAAGAAATAGTCAGGTCATTCCAGAACAAATTAAAGTGATTAGAATCCTTTACCTTGACTAGACGCCATTTGATGGAGGTGGCCACCATATCAGGGTTGTCCTTAATGAGATCCTCTAAGTGGTATGCCATCATGTCCATGGTTTTCACATGCTCCTCTAGACTTGTTTTTCGATCATCGAAATCACATATCAAAATCATATTCTATTGATCAATCCATGATGATTGGGCTTCACTAAAATCAACATGCAGTCATCTTTCGAAAATTTTATGTGCATCATCTTCTGATATCTTGATCAAGAAATATTCCTCTAGAATTTCATCATTTGAGTGCATAAGAATATCCTCGATGATTTCTGATTCAACGTCCTCCTTAGACTTTGGGATGTAGTAGAAACTTCCAAACTCTTTTGAGGTACTTTTCCTTTACTAGAAGACATTTTAATAGGAGGACTAGGTAAGGTTGAGTAGTCCTATCATCTCCTCGACCTCTGACTGTGTTGGATAAGCCCATCTGAATCCACAAGGGTGTTCTTCCATTTCGTTGAAGAGGACCAAATGTACTCTTCTGCAATTTCCGCTTCATTGGGCTCTGGGGACCAGAGTTCAGAGGCAGACTCATTATCTTCTACTATAACATCTGACCTTCCTCGTAGAGAATGGAGCTCTACATTCCAATCCTCCTCGATAATCACTTATTCAAATGCAGGAGGATCATCGACCCTCAACACCGCAAAATGGTTCTGAGAGCCACTGGAAAATCTAGATAAAGCTATGAGAAAAGAAGAGGGAGGCTTAAAGCCCTCACCAAGGACCTGTTCTATCAATACTAGCATCTTAATAGGGCATGGGATATAAACTGTACTCACGTCGGCCCCTTGATCAGCAAGAACCCCCAAACAATCGGTAGGACTGTCCTTACCAGATCTTGGGGCCTTAACCTCTTGGGGAAAATTTAAAATGGATCTCATAGCCTTTGCATATGTGGGAGGGTTCATTGGGCCCACCATCAACCCCTCAACCTCCACTGAACCACCTCGGACCAACCTTTGAGAAGGTTTAATACCTGAATCCCACCTTAGAAGACAAAAAACATCCACAACCCTCGGCTCTAAAAACCTCGGTCCCGTTTCCTTTTGGGAGGTAGTAGGAAATATCACCTCCCCAATACCCTAATTGTCCACATCAGGAGAAATACAACCAAAACTAGGGATCGAGTTTTTGGGACTATCCTTCATAGCGAACCTCAAAGAATGATCCTCTCCCAAAGCACGCCGGCATCTACCAGAATCATGACCAAGACACTTGAAAAATGAACAAAAAGGATCACACGATTCATAGCACACCTTCTAGGACCAACATAATTTCCCTTCAACCTCGATGCAGATGTAATCTAGTGGTTTCTTGGATACGTCGACTTCAACACAAATCTTCATGGAAACTGGATGACACATAGCGTGAGTACGAAGATCCAAGCAGAGAAGATGCCCCACCATATTTCCAATCAAACGTAGAAACTTCAGATTTTGAAAAGGCAAAGGGAGACCAGGAATAGAAATACAAATTTTCATAATGGGGGAGTCACACAGAAGATAAAAATAAAACGACCACCGACAGAGATAAAAATGGAATCCTAGAAGAAAATAGGGAGCATGAGCCAAGGTACAGATGATATCATCTTTATTCATGAAATATATCAAAATGTTCCTCAAATCCAGAATCCCTATAGTCGTGCAATCCTACAGCTACCAAAGAAGAGGACACATATCTATCGAAGGTATCCATGGAGGGGCGATGCTTCCTAAAGTGAGAAACCAAAGATAGATCCAACATCGCTGAAGCTCTAGTGAACTCCAGGGAAGAAATTTGTACCGATAGAACACAATGCTCGAGCGACTAGACCTTAGGGAAGACTTCGATTAGGGGAAAGCTGGGAAGGGTAGCTGGGTTAGTGAAAGGGGAAAATGAAGGATCGCGGAGAGTCAATGAGGGAAGGGGAGGACCCTCCTCCCCCCAATCCGGGATGGGCCAGGGAGGGGAGGCAGTGGCACGGTCATGACCTAGTGAATTATATATTCCTTTTTTCAGAAAACTTCATATAATCATCATTTATAAATAGAGGATATCCCATTATAGCCACATCATGAACTTCTAGCACAATAGATAAAATATATGGTGACATTTGATTCTTACAACTATGATAATTTTTTCCATAAAAAGTTGTTACAACACTTATATTGAAGAAATTAATATTATCTAGTCTAAAAAAAGAACTAAATGGATCCTATAGAGATACCCTCCCTAGGATACCAATTGGAGTGCTTGAAATGTTCTATTTCTATCACTAGGGGTGGGTGAATCAGTATAGGAATGTTTTTATAGTTTATTTTCAATAAAAATAAACCTATTTGAATTTTTATAGTATGATCTACTCAAATTATAAAATATTTCATTCACACATGATCATAAAACTAATAAAAGAACAATGAACAAATAATTCTTATATGGACCAGATCTAATGTGGAATACTACTCCTTTCCATGGCTAGTTGGCCTCCCCAACCATAGATTCTATTAACTATAATAATAAGTAAATTCTAATTGTAATAATTCATTAAGAATAACATCAAACATGTCAAGAGTCACATCCAATATTATTGCTTTATGATATAGTACAAAATATGAATACAAGATGAAGAAGATCAAAAAATAAACCAGGTTTTTTCAAAAATATAAGATAAAAATCCTCTTCAATGAGAATCAAAAATATTCAAGGAATTTTCCACAATTAAGGCTTCAATTAAACTACACAAATATAGTTATACTCAAATTATATCTCCTAAAACCTTAAGATTCGGAATATGTTTATCGTTGTATAAAAAAAACATCATCAAACTCTTATTATTAATTATTTTTTCAATTAACAATAATAATCATGGATAATAATTAACATCAAAAAATTTTTACAACCATCTCCCATATATATCAAAATAAAGAAAACATGTATTCATAGTAACCCATGATCTCTATAAATACAATACAAAAATGTAAATTAAATTAACATTTAATTCAATTAAATAACCACTACAAAATGTTTTAATTGTGCTAGAATTGGGGATTAAAAACCAAATCCTATGATTTTGGAATCATTCAAAGTAATTATATGCACCATCATAATTATTTTTTCCCTGAAATTTTTGAATTCTAGAAAAATTTAGAAAATAAGTCTGTATGTAGCCTAAAATGTAAATTGTTTATGTGATTTCCCAAATTTAATACACCATTCAATCAACCATGTTGAGTAGAAAAAAAATCACTTATGTGAATCATTCAACTATGTGAATCATTCATATACATGAAAACCAATTTTTTAATATATAGTAGAATTTGACTATTTGGTTTTAGCTATGTTTCTATATCATCTATGTGAATCCTTTTGAATAAGTCAATATATTCACTTATATAATTAGATCAACTACATGATTTCTCATCCAAAATGACTACATTGAATATTTGGTTATGTCACTCGGATATGTGATATATTTAACAATATGGATTTTTTATATACTCAAAATTATTATGTTAATATAGAAAAATATTGATTTCACTCAAACTCACTCAGAACCTATTCATCAAACTTCCATCAAACCTCAAAACACTCTCTAGTATCATGAAACTCTCTTTTGTTATATATATTCCTTATATAATAAATCAAACACCATTGAAAATAAGAAGAACTTCAAGAATGGTTTTCCACAAATACAAAAACCCAAGATAACAAGAAAACCAATATATCATCAGGCTTCCTCAAATTAGGCAACAAACTTATGGGGTTATTCCAAACAATGTATTTTGTTTTACTCACTAGTGAGAGTTCATTATTAATTCCATGCATCTATTAATAGTATTCCAGCTCAATTAAAGTTTTCTATGTTCAATTGTCTGATCATAATATTTTGATCAATCATTCAATTTCAGTTTCATCCAAAATAATTATTTGATTCCCTCTATGACTTCCTTTGTTTTCATGAATATTATGAAACCCATCTTATTATAATCATCAACAAACAATGTGAAATTTATTTTACATTATATTCAAGGATGTTTCGTTGGACAACAATCAATTGTGTGGATTAGTTCCAATATATTTGATTCCAACTTCTTTTTTTGATAATAATAATTTCTAACCATATTCCCTCTCATACCTGCGTCATTATTACTCAACGAACCATGATTTAAATTTGGAATATCTATTATAGCATTCAGATTTGGTAAATACTATGTGACTTGTTATTTTATGTGGCTAAGACTTTGATTCCATAAGTTATTTTTCACTTTCACCATGAATATTTATGTGTTCTCATTACTATCCATTTGATATAAATTTCCATTTATTATTCAATCCTTTATCAATTAATTTACATCCTTGTCTTTGATAAGGCGTCCCTTCTAGTTGAATGTTTCATCATGTTTTGATTCAAAAAGATTAATTATTCTCAAAATACTATATGACACACATCCAAATAAATAATTCATACACTCGTTACTAAAAATTCTATATTTTCTAATTCATTTTATCTTTAATGATTGATCATTTACAGATCAAACCATACCAACAACATGTCCTTTTATTTCCTTCAAACGATTCAAGTTTCAAATAATATCTTAAGACTACACACTATAAAGGATTTTTGTGTTATTATGCTTTGTTTATTTAAGATAAATTCTGATGAGTTTAACCTTATCCTCATCCTTCTTCATTTCCTTTCAATAAATTTCTAGTTGAGTTGTGATATATGATTTTCACTCCATATTCTCTTCAACATTGGTATCTTAATCATATTCTACCACTTATAGTGGGGAAATATACCTCCAAAATGAATTTTATAATGGTTCTTATCTATATTCTCCATGTTATAATATATAAGATATTTATGTCCCATAATTGCCTATAATTTATAGATTTATGACCAAATTTAGAGTTATAAAATAACCTTCTTAAAAAAAGTATATGATATGTAGGATATGTTCTCATCATCCTTTTTGACTTTCTAATTCTTCTACTTTCAAATAAAATTAAAATTAATCACAATATGTAATTTTAACTAATGATAGACATAAAATCAGCACTTCCTTATATGGAAAATCCTATTTCCATCCACCCACTTATTTCCAGCCTTTGAGTAGCTCCTCAATTTTTGATATCCTCTAGATGATTGATATTTATACCTGAATATTGTTTCCCATTTTATTTGTATTTTATTACCATGTTTTTTATTTTCTATTCTCAGAAAAGTTTAATTTTACCCATTTAGATGGGTATTTGGTCATTAAACTCTTTCTTTACACTTCATGTGACCCATTTAAGCCTATATTTCAACTCGTAATCATAAAATCTCTCAAAATACATCTCATTCAAGGAACCTTATATTTTATTTTTTTACCAAATTTATTCCTTAACATCCCCATATATACTTTAAGAGATTATATCTTCCTCAGTCACTACTTGATACAATCATTAAGGTCATCAATCACCTTACCTTATTATTCAATTTTAGATTGAAATTTATAATATTTTTTATTAGACTATTTTTTCAATATCCATCTCTAACTGAGTGATTTCATGTCAAAAACTAATCCTAATATAACCCCTCATGTTCTAGTAGGGAAGAAAAGTTGGACCCTCAAATCCTTCCTCTTATAGGCCATAAGTTAGAATCATGACCAAGGGTTTGAAAAAAACAGATATGGGAGGCATTACCCCCATAATGCTCAAGAACAAAGAATAAAACACTAATCCACTCCATAAAATAATAAGTAAACGAAACCCAAAATTCATGAAAAATCATAAATTAAAAAACTCTATAAAATATATACAAAGAAAGAAACTTATAGTGTAGTGTGATAATAAACATATCATGGGGTCCTTAGTAATAAATTTTTTAAACCCATAATATACCCAAATGGAGTAACCATTTTCATTCACTTGATGATTTACACATGATAATTTAACTTTAATTATTTAAATTTGTGTCTATATTTTCCTTTAATATTTAAATATAATATATAAATAAAAATGGAAAGATGAAAAGGGGGTTTAGAATATTTAAAAATAGAAGACACTTGTTTTTGGGGAAAGTGAAATGATCTTTAGGGTTTGGGAAAGGACTTCTTCATTATCTAATTTTATATTTCAAGTCCATTTGTTAATTCAATCATCACCGATCAGGAATAACCTTCCACAACATAATTTGGGGAACTCAATGTGCATGATAAAACCTTCCTCAACACATTTATCCCGCCTCATTAATAGTAAAAATTGATAATAAATCCTAGTTAAGGCATGAAACAACATCGCACCACTATTCTATACTAAAATCACCAAATTGTGGCAGAAGTGGTATGATTAGAGTGAGGAAAGGGAAAATATTTGTTAGGTAATTAATTTTGCTATGAAGTGAGAGTACATATGTTATCATACCCGACCACACATCAAATTCCATTATTACTTTACAAATGGATGATAAAATATTAGGAATTGTCAATAGGGATTTATGAGTACTTCAAACCTCCCTTAGGGATTACAACCTTTCTTCATCTACTCCATCACTATAGATTACAATATGGGGATGACTTATGGATAGAAAACATGATAAATAAATAAATAAAAACAACTCTAAATAAATTTATAGAAAATAAAATGAAATAAAATATTTATACACTAATTTATTTCCCTGGATGAGAGGCTAAGGTTTTGATCCTTTCCAAGTGTAATAGGGGAATGTTTAAATATCAAATGGGATATCCTTAGTGTTCATGGTATGGACACCACATAAAATTGGTCAGATAGTATTATTCTTCTATATCAACATCTTTTAGACTCTTCTTAATCTCATAAATTCCTCAAAATCAGCCCATGAAATCTTTCTTGTCCTTTTTTATGGATGAAAGACACATAGAGAGGCTCATGAGATTTTTTCCTAATTTTTAAAAAACAATAATTATATAAATATGATATCAATTTTGATATTCCATTCATGTCTTCTATATGAAATTTGTATTGATCCAATAATATTTATTTAATATTCATGAATGTTCTTGAGTGTCTTGGAGTGTTCTTCAACATGGGATTTCATGTTATAATAATGTTTATGATAATAGTGTAAAGCATGATTTACATTAATGGGGGTAAATATATCCATATGAGAGTAAAATATAGTGACTTCATGGATCATAGAAAATGACTTGGTTAGGGGTATTTTGAGGGATCGGTGACATCAATGGTTCAATTATACGAATTAATATTATGTGACTCGCTGCTAATCTTTAATAATGTCTATAATATTTTATTTAATATAATGAAACTCAAGAATTAATCCAGCTTGACCATTGGACTTGGTAGTTTATTGGCACATAGATATATTTGTGTCTGATTAGCATTATGTGAGTTGAGAATTTGCCAAGTTAGTCACATGTGGACTAAAAAATTCTATTATAATCACACATAACTCATTTTACTATCTTGGTTAATCATATTAAGTGACTCAAATGTTCATTTAATCATAAAAAAATCTCAACTAGACATTTCATGTGTTTATTTATTCATAACCCATTTTCCCTAAAAGTTAATCTTATTTAGGACACATGTTTAATGTTTCACAACTTCAGATTCCTTAGATTAATGACACACAGACCACCCAAAATTCATTTTAATACCACATAACCTCTAAAATTTAATTTTATTCATATAAATCATAAATAAATTTTATAAAAACCTATTAAATAAATTTTAAAATGAGATTCAATGTATTTCCTTATTCTAAAATGATTTCTAAAATAATAAAAAAAATAAATTTTTTTAATTTAATACATTTGAAAATTAAAATCGTAACTATTCTAACAAAAATAAAATGTTATTCATTCCCTAAAATGTTAAATTTTTGGGGATTTAATATAATAAATTCACTATTTTTTGTTAAAAATATGATATCATCATTCCCACACAATTTTCTTTTTTAATCTAGTAAAAAACTATATATAAAATTAAATTCCATACAAGAGATAAAATTAAAAAGAAATAAAATCATTTTCTAAAATAAATATTTTCATTTCTATGTTATGGAAAACATATTCCTCTCTTTTCACATCTCATATTTTATCTTATTTAATCCGCAAGAATCCATCCATGGCTTAATCACAACCCACATCAACATAAAGTACATTCCAATCTCACTCAATAGAATATTTAAAATGGAGGTATAATCATACTTGGAAAATAAATTCTCACTATATAATTTTAACTTTTCTCATTTTTTCCACAATATTATAAATGGAAATATTTTCAGTTATAATTTCTTTGAATATCAATTTTGTTGGATTAGGGTTAGTGTGAAAATTAATTAAAAATAAAAGGTTTAAATAAGGAGGTTTAACTAAAAATTACAATACTTTAATATTCAATTAATTTCATATAATTTACCTTATTACATTTTCATTAAGAAATTAATCTCATTCAGTAACCATTTATCTACTAAGAGCCAAATAATGAAGTATAATAGATGTAATTTAATTACCATTCTCATATTTTTAAAGTTTATATTTTATTTTTCACTTCTATAATTTTTTTATTATATATATATTTATAATATATATTTTTTCAACGAAAATTAAATGAAATATTCGTATAATTAATTTAACTCATGTCCATTTTTTATAAAGTCCCAAAATTATGACTCCACCCTTTCATTTCCCATTACCATGAAATTTCTCTGAAGGAAGACACCTGAAAGCTAACCCACACTAAACCTTGAAATACTCATGAAAATTATTAAGAGAGAAGGGAAAATAAAGGAAAATATTTATTTAAATGTTTCTTATAACTATAAGTCAATTTATGGATTCTAATAGTTAAACTAGTGTTGATGTAAATGTAATATGAAGGATAATGTGGGATTACTAAAAAAATTTGCAATTAGTTTTTATTTCATTTCATGAACTCTAAATATTTGAAATGGAAAAAAAGTTCTAGTTTACATTCACAATATAATTCTCTCTCAATAAATTGAGGGTATCAATAAGAATATGTTAAAACATTATTTGAAATTTGTTATTATGGGGATTTTTTTCGTTCGGTACCCATGGGAATGAAATTAAAATATTTTTCAATTCCATATAAAGGTTTGAATATAAAATTCAAGAAAAAATGATTCCAAATCAATAATCATTTAAAATATATTTCTTAAAAAAATCAAGAATTAATTCTAAAAACACACTTAAGTTTGAAAAATAATTTTAATATTCATTTAAGATAAAATTTTAAAAAAAATAGTCACTAAAAATAAAAATTAAATGAAAACTTAAAAAAATTTCGACATAATCCCCCTCACTTATCTTTAAACATACTTCATTTAAGATCATATAATTATAGATGGCTTAATATAGGAAATATTGGAAGTAGATATAGGATCTAGTTATTTTCCTGTGTAAGATCTTATCTACATCTTTTTATATTTAGAAACCTTGAATAAAAATAATATGAAACATTATAACATTTATTCAAAAATAAAAATAAATAAAAGAACACAGATATAGTGAAATGATCCTTGGGTAATCCCCCAAGTGGTTCTATGTTTATACTGCATACAACAAGGTAATTCCATTTTATGTATATTAGTAAGAAGGGGGGTTACTTAATAGGAATCACCACATGTTATTTCTCTCAATTTCCATTAGTATACATTGGGTGTGGAGAACCTAAAAAATAAATAAAAACCTCTCATCCTCTAAGTGAATAAAATAGGGTAAAAAGAATTTATGTGGGGAAATAAATACGGGTTAGTATATGTGTATTGATTTATATCCCTACATATGATATATGGATTCCTTTCCAAGGGAGTAATTTCTTAAATATAGGTCTCATGTACTTAATCTCAAGCTCCACTATATCTTACATGGAGGGATTTTCATCATGTTCATCACTTTACAATGCTTTGAATTGATCCACCATATTGGAAATGAAAACATATAGAAAGACAAAATACAATTTAAGTAATGAAAGGTCATCTGGAATTTAGTACAAATAATTAAAAACACCTTTAATTGGTTTTTCCATGATCATTTCTTCTTCAGTAAATAACTATATAAATAATTATATGTGGTAGGGTAGGATTATTTAGTATTTGTTCTCCTTTCTTAATATCTTCTTTATAAAAGTAGGTGAGAATTTGTTAATTATCTTTTTATTTTTAAATACCTTACTCAAAATATTCTTAGTGAGTGGTATCCATAATTTCAATCATTTCCTTCAATTATCCCATTATGAATTATTTTTCCCTTAACTATTTTTTCAATAATAATGAACTAGTTCAGAACATCTTTACATCCCCAACTGTTGGATCATCTTCTTCTTGATTTCATGTGGGAATTTAAAGTTGATGTTCAATTGGTTCATTATCACAGTGTAAATCATTCACCCAACAAGTATATTGCACCTTGGGATGTTGTGTGTACTATTTCCATTTAATTTTCTACTTAGAATCTTCTGGTAAGAAAGAATGATTAGTTTGAATTTTTTGGCATGATGTGCATCTCACATAGTGATAGTGATTTTGTTCACTTCTTTATACTATGAATATAATTGGGGAATCATTATTTCTAATGGTCTTGTAATGAAAATAATCCTAGTTTAGAGATAATAAATTGTTATAAAATTGAAGAAAAAATAATAAACAAAAATAATAGAATATTGAAAAAATATTCATAGAGTGAATTAAGTACACATATCCAATTTGATTTCCTAATAACGGTTCCACATTAATGAATATTATATCATGGGGTTATTATTAATATAAGTTTTAAAAATTGTATGTAATTTAGTGGACCAAAAGTGGTTGTAGCACTTGAGGAGTCAAACTTGATAGTTTTTCTTTACTCACTTTTTAAAATTTGTTTTATAAATTACTTTAATATTTTAATAAAACAAATAATGAAATGGAATTAAGAAAAGGGAAGTTTGGAATGTAAACAATGAAAAATGATAAATATTGTTAGTGGGGAAAGGGAAATGATCTTTAGGGTTCAAATGAGGACTTCTTCATTATTTTACTTTTTGTTTAAATACATTTTCTAATAAAATATTCCTCAATAATAAATTACCTTCCACTACTTAATTTTTAGAACATAACCTGAATTTTAAAAACTTTTTTAACAAATCAATCCATCCTCCTCCATATTTGAAAATGATAACACACCTTTTCAATGTAATGGAAGCACTTCCCACTAATATTCTATACTAAAAAAAATTATTATACCATAAGTGGGATGAGTAGAGTGAGGGGGATATTTGGTAGGGAAAGAACATGAATATAAATTGAGAGTGAAGATGGGATCTCGACTCATCAATAAATTATATGTCATAAATAAAAAATGGAGGAAAAGATATTAGAAATTGGTAATGAGTATTATGGAGCTCATTAAACCTCCACTCATGGATACATCCTTGGGTCAGATACTTCATCACCGTGGAGTATGAGAGAGAAATGAAATTATGAGAGAAAAATCAAATAAGAAATTTGAATAAACAACTCTGAAAAAATTTATAAAAAATAAAAATAAAAATTCCCTATGATACTTTGTTACCTAGGTCAAGAGACCAAAGTTTCACACACTTTAAAAGTGAAAGGGATAATTTTTAAATAGGAATTGGGACCTCCTATATGGGCATGGGATTACTATTCTTATATTTTTTAACGGTTTTATGATTTTACATAGCATTATCCACATGAGTTTTAGGATTTATGACCTATATATTTTTGGCTCTTTGACCGTTAGCAAGAGGTCTGCATTCATACATCATATTTGGAATATAGGATACACATGAAACATTCCTCACTATGTGTGATTGATGTCACTAATGATATGGTTTGGTTGTTTAATGTGTTATAAACAACTTATAAATTGTTTTATTTTATAAATTAGTGGTTTCATTATACTTAGTTAGAGAACAATATATATTTCTTCTGATCAAAATTTGGGTGGATCTTACTATAGGATGCATAGTAATGATAACTACGAAATACATACATTTAGGGATGTATAGTGAACATAATAGGATGGAACAATAATTTTATTCATAGTGATAAAACCCTTTTGGGTTATTATGGTATCATTTTTGAGCTAAAAATAGGTTTAGTTATTTAAAGTTATAATAACAATCTATATGGTATTTTTCTTTATTGTTTCCTAGTGGAATTATACATATCCAAACCATCTAAATGTGGAATACTCGATATGGATCATGGTGGGATGATGTCATTATATATATATATATACATGTGATGGAATATGATAATGTGATCCTTATGGGTATGGATCCCGTATGTAGAGGCATAGTGAGGATCGACCTGAGATTATAAATCTTAAGGGGGTTGTCCTGTATTTTCATTCCTAGGGAGAATAAATACCCTTACAGGATAATGAGTTAGAATGTGATGTATGTTATGTATGATACCTTAGATATGTTTTATTTTCCCCATGAGCTCTTCTCTGACATTTGAGATGGGAATGTAGATGTGTTTCTTGTGAGTTGCGACCACTACTAGATATGGTTTATCGATTAGGTGGGAATTCCTCGTGATTTTTAAATACAACCTGAGATAGGTGATCTGAGTGATATAGATGAGATGCAATATGGTATATGAGGGTTACCCATGATATTGGTTAACCCAGTCTTGTGAGTTCCCTTACATATAATAATGATATAGGGATACTTCAGGTTGATATAGGAACATAGGTTGTGTTTCCATATAGATGTTGTACACAAGCGAGGTGCTTTGGACATTCATGAAGTAAAACAATTGAGGTGATTTTTATATCATGGTGGGTTTCATAGGGAATAATAGGTATGATACTCTTCCCTGGAGACTTCAGCTATTATTTCCAAAGATTTAGCCGATCCAGATCCAAGATGGATGGATTTGGGATGAATAGAATGCATGTAGATTCTTCTGACTTTAAGATGATTCTAGTTATTTTGTGTTCATGCATACAGTAAGTCAAATGCCCAATTTTCAAGAGTCTAACCATGGGTTCTATAGATAAATGATATTTGAATTAAATAGATAATGGTTAATGTTTTAGGCATTCAATCATAGGATTCAATGAAATATAACTCATGGGATCAAGATTCTAATTCTATGATTGGGTGGTATGGGAGTGTACCCCTTTTACATTTTTCTGAGATCATGATCATGTGAACTAGTTAAGAACAATAACTTTGATATATGGTTTTATGGGTGGTCTTGTGTAAGATAATGACCTATGGTTTTAATGAGGCACTCAAGATCAAAATAGCTTGAAACATTGTATGAAAAAGATGAATATTTCCCCTAACATCAATGGTGATATTGTAAATGGATTGGGATACCAAGGTATAGTCAAACCTAGGTCATTCCTCGACATCAACTATCTGGGAGGTGTGGTGTCAGAAGTTCATAATAGATAATTGTGTCTTAAGAGAAGATGAATATTTATAGTGATATAACCTATTAATATTGACCTTGAGGAGTGGTATAAGTAAATCCTTATGATGGGGAGTACACCATTGAATGTTTGAGGGAATGAACCTTAGTGTAGATTAATTTGTAATATATATGAATGTTGAAATTACCTTGAGATAGGAATGAGAAAAAATTGATGTTTCATGTTTATAATCGAGTATGAGTGATATTTCCAAGTCCATTCATTGCCTGTTGAAATTAATGAAGTGTGAGTTGTGGTGGTATAAACCTTGTGCAGGAAGGGTTGTAGATATGTTGATATTGGACATCAGATGGTCAAGTTGGCTTTAGATTCCATTGAACTAATGAACCTAATTTCTCTTGTACCATTTTCAATGTTATGTTTGAGATTAGGGTGTGATACTAGATGGATTCTATGCATTGGCATTAGACTCGGATGGCTTAAATGTGATCTGGAGGTGAGTCAGATTCATGATGTGCTGATTCTCATGGAAAAAGCATTACAGTTGGAATAATTGGTAAATGATCCAATCATATAAATACACTAAGAATTTGGTATGTACTTAGATGTAGGTATTTAAATAATATAAGATTCCTTTGGGAGTTAAGGCGTCATGATTATGTAATTTTATAGCATGTCAAAGGATACAATAAAGTGTTTTGAGGAAGGTGGGCCAGAGGTTGTCCAATCAAGTTTTTATGTTTAATTGGAAGTGGTGGATAAGAAACCACATCATTTCCATCTTGTTATATATGATGGTTAAATTTTATGTATTATCCGATGTTTGGAAGAAAATTCGGTGTACCTAGACTTGTACATGGGCGATGGAGACTCTTCTGGGTTGGTTTAGAATTGAGATGGGGAGTGGCACTTGGTTATGACTAGTGATTTTTCTTATTATTGGGTGTGGTAGGATATAAATTGAACCATTAAGGTTACTGGACCACTGAGGATGAATTTTGAGTATATGATTATTATAGTGGGAAGCATCGTGGCATGGAGGCAACCTTTATGAGTGGAGACTAATGGTGGGGAACACTATAAGTTGGGTAATGAATTTATTGAATATGTTGGAGGGTTGGGAGTGTTAGATGAAAGGTTGATAAGATTTATTGTGGATGATAAGAACTATGTGGTAATGGTTGTAAAACCATATGCCTTTATAGGTTGTGAAATCCAAATGATAATTGATTTTTTATTTTGGTGAGAAGATCTTTTTGAATTTTGAGATTCATATTGGAATTCCATGTGTTGGGATGTCTTAAATTTATGTTTTGGAACATAGATCAAGTCCTGAGAGGTGCTTTATGTGTTTATGAGGGTTAAGGAGTGACTTAATAGGTGATTAGGGTTCTTGTAGCCCCACCATGACAGGGTTTATGTCATGGTTCCCCTAGTCTAGAAATTTTGGATGACCAAACGAAGCTCCATGCCATAGCGATCCCCATGGTTATAGGGGTGGTGTAGTTAAATGCAGTGAGATTACACATGAAATAGAACCATAACTAGACCAACACTAACTTTAGGGGTGTTATTATCACTATGGGTTGATGAAAAGTTTCAATGGTATCAAAAATATTCATTTTGGATGATTTTACCCCCAATAACCCAAAACAAAATCCAAGCTTATCATAACCAAAAAGGAACAAAATAAATATAATAGATCAAATCAGGATTATAAAAATACATTAAAATAATATACTAACTAAAACAAAAAATAATATGAATGGGGAGGCAAAAACCCAACACATACCACAAAATCTTTGTGACTCTCATGTTTCCATCATTTGAACCATAATCCACACCACTTTCCACAATATAAGGGTGTTAATCCAAACTAGAAATCAATAACTTGAGAACCCTAAATATGAAATAGTGACTACATAACCACCAATGTGAGTGTGTAGGGTATGATCCAAATTCTATTAGGATACCACCATGAGTCCATTTCATTAATTTTATTAAATAAACTAAGTTCACTGGTTTGAAAATATTTAAATAAAAATTTGTTCTCATTTCATTTTCATGATTTGAAAACAAAGAACCTACAACAAACCCATTTATGATTCCATCCTTTGAAAACCTAAAAACCAAACCATTATTATTCCCTTTAAAATAAACTATATAAAAAATTATTTTCCTTTAAAACCAAGGAAAACACAATAATTAAAAATAAGAATCAATAGAAACCACAACACACAGTACTCAACCATAAATCACTAATGCATCAATTAATCACAAATCAGAAGATAAAAAAATTACATGGTTAATAATTAATAAGGATTTAATAGAATATGATTCATATAATGAGGCAACACATTAAGGACAACTGATATGATTCATGATGTACATAAGAAGAACCCTAATAGTTTAGGTATTACAGTCCAACGCTTATCACCCAAATCACTCTCAACTAGCCTCATTGAAGAAACATCCCTTAGTTAAATAAATAGTAACTAAGGGTTAAATTCTAGAGAAAACACTCAACTAGAAACTCACTATCCCTATATATACCACTTAGTGACATAATGTTCTTCATGAAATAAATAAATGAGGTGGGCCACATTCAATTAATGGCAATCACATTGAAATAATAAATCCCAAAGGCTAACATAATAATCATAACCTTCCCATTTATAAAATCCCCATAAACATAAACCCCTATGAATAAGAACAAGAATTAATCAAAATCCAACATACACTATATAGATATAAATAAACACTATAAAAAAATGCAACGGGACTCACCAAGGGCACAACCAACCAATCAATCAAATATCATTTCACAATGTGTTAACTTTCCTTTTTCTTAATATTTAAAAAGTATACATTTTGGAAATACCTTTTCCAAACCATTTTTAATCCAACCACAAACCAAGGAAGAACCACTTTTATCATTAAATCCTAATTATAAATTAATTCAAGGAAATCACTAAATAATTCCCTATGTAAATCAAAACATTTTTAAATATTGAAAACCGTTAAAATAAAAAGGGAACTACACTTTATAATTGAAATTTGATCCAAAAAAACATAAATAATTATTATTATCTAAGTAAACCCTCATTTTAATTTTATCAAACATGTACAATTCATTAAACACCAATTTACATGAAACTACAGTTTATTTTTAATACTTCACAAATTATGAAAAACTGAAAACCTAACAAACATAGAAATTTTTTTATGAATAGAATATAGATAACATATAACATATTTATCTTAATCAAAAATGTTTTTTAGAACCCCAATAAACCATGTAACTATCAAATAAAACTAAATGGATGGAAACAAATTCCTCATTTGGCGCATCCATGTCATATTTAACAAAAACCACCAAAATATGACTCAAGAGATGGATCAGAATCCTTAGAATCCAAAAACCATAACTATAACAACCATACACAACAAAATATGCCACCTAAAACCACTATGGTTATATGAAAGGGGAGAAAAAGAGATAAACCAAAGAATAAATAAGGAGGATACCTAACCTTTTGATCTGGATTAAACCAAACCAAGAAATTGCAAAGAACACACCATAGAGGGGATTACTAAGAGGGGAAAAGCCCTTGGTAGGTTCCTAGGATTGGGGAGATTGAATGGGGTTTTGGGGTGGGGATAGAAATATAAAAACAAGGCGAAAAGACCAAAATTCCCAAATCCGAGAAGATCACATGGTTTAACCCCATAATTTACCAAACAAGTAGTGATCATGATATAGCCACAACCCTAAAACCATAAAGGGTGCATGGTTTCCACTACATGGTTTGTAAACCCCAAACCTAAACCATGTGACTTTGAAAATCCTCATAAACTGTAAAATTCCACCCTAAGACACCCTGAACCCAAGAGAGACATTAACCGCATAAAAATAAACAAATAAGTAACATTTTGGGGTGTTACAACTATCCCCATCATGTCACATTCCACCCCCAAAAAATAAATGAAAACATAGGACAAAGGAAAGTCAAGACCAACTCACCGTTGGAAAAGAAATAACATAGAGGCCCACTTCCTGACCTGAACCCATCAATATAGGAGTCAACAAATCCACTCCTTAGGAAAAAAACAATTGAATGGGAGAAAATAGATGAAAAAATGGAACATTGGGATAACTACTCCTCTGATTTTATTTTAATTTAGATATATTAAAATACATACCACCTCCCCTAAAGCACCCTAAATCCCAAGATATACCAAAGTACATAGTATAATCACTGCATCTTGAAAATCTGAGGTCACATAACCTAAAATCAAAATCACATACCAACCTAATGCATTATTGAAGATGTACCACTAGAATATAGAGTATACATGAATACCAATAAAATCCCCCCTGACCATTTATAATTTATTTAAAATGGTAAAACATCAAATAAGCATACCCAAAAGAATGATCATCATTAAAGAGACACTATTACACTTACCACAAACAACCCACTTGAAACAAAACAAGAGTGAAAATCATTGAGAATAATAGAATGGCCATTAAAACCAATCACCAAGACTACAAACTCCTTAAAAATGAATAAACACCCAAAACATGAACATTCCTAAATATTAATTGTAATGGTACTAATATTAGATCATGAAAATAGATATATGGTCATTCATGGTCAAACTAGAAGAACACCAACCCACAGTGGCCCCGAGTTTAAAATACAACCCCTTTTACCTCAAGGTCTAACCATAAACCAATAATTTATCCCCATGTGTTTTATCAAACAAACCAAAACCCATGGTCGACACCATGTGTTAACTTCAACAAACATCAAGATTTAATGAGGCACAAAAATATCATAAGATATAAGAAAAGTAAAAAAACACTTTCTTCCATTATACACAAAGGAAATGGGATTTAAAAGATATTAAAAAATTGCTAAGGGAAAATTAAAATTAAAAATTAAGATTCCATAAAATAATTGTCAAACTATAACTCTCACATAGAGGAAGAACCACATACTACCAACCTGATTAAAACTAGACATGAAACTTCTTCCAATGCCCACTCAGGTTACAAAACCATTGAAGGTGACTGAGATGACCACATAGATGAACAGTTCTCAGATCTTTCCAATAAGAGAGATTGACATCCCCAAACTTCTCACTCTGAAAGCACACCAATGGATTTTTCTTCATTGAGTCTGGAACAACAAGTTCAACATCACTTCCTATAATCACCACCCTCTTTCTTCTGATTCCCACAGGACAAATCACTACTACTAACACCACATGGGGTAAAAGTAACACTTACCAAAATCTTCCCTACTAATATTTCCTCAACAATTTTGGCATTATATAAAACATTTATAAAGTAATCTAGGCCAAAATGTAACACCAAAAAATTAAGGTTCAGATAAATGAGTCTAGAAAAGATCCACACATTCATTAAAGTTTCACCATCCATATTTAGAGAGAAATCCAACACACCACTAAAATGTTCCACATAATCCTTCACTGATGGATCACGTTGAATAATTCCCAAAAACTACATAATCTTCTTAACTCTAACGTCCTTGGTATAAAACTGATAGATAAATGTGGCCATGAAATATCCTAAGTGAATACCTGAAATAGTTGGTTGTAAATAGTGGTCTTTCACTATTCCAAACCCAATCCTTAAAACAAGGGAATGATAAAACGCACCCTATAGAATTGTAGAGTTTATAGTGAATCAATGATCTATTCAAACCTATATCAAAAATTCATTACCTCATGGGATTCCTGATCATAGTAAAAGACCATTGGATACTGATTTAGAAACTCTCACGTATGATCCATGGGCCAAGAAAAAGATGGTTCTAAAAATATGTGAAGAGTATAAGCTGATTTCAGTAATTGAAAGGCTCCTCCTGGATCACAAGGAAGACTACTGAATGCATTATATTCTTTAATTGTTCACTCCTTCCTGGGGGGATCATTATAAAATATCACCAAACACAAAATTCAATCAAACAATCTCAAATTCCACTACAAGGGATATAGGTAGAAATCACATGAAAAAGGATTACAAAAAATATATTGAAAATACCATTTAATGAATTCATAAAAAATTATTTCCATTTCAAACACAATAAATGTTCTTAAAAACCTGTCTTTAGGTATTTAGTTAAAAATACATAACTCATTTGAAACCAATAAATAAATAAAAACCCCCTACTTAAAACCCAATTTTAAATTTTAAATCACAGAGACCCAAAATAATTTATATTTTGACAACTAATACAACATGAAATTTATTTTATTCAAAACATTATTGATAAAGTTTAAAATTCTTCACAAGTCAATTTAAAACATGCAAAACAATGTTTTCAAAAAAATCAAACACTAAGGAATGAAACATTATGCCAATAATTGATAAAAAAAACTTTAGAATCCCTGAGATTCCACTCAAATAGTCATGAAAAAATCTATCAAATGAAGTAGAATCCAAAAAACATCAATGGGGTATAAGAAAAAAATTACAAAAATTCTCTACTGCACTCGCTTTCGCCACATGGTTTGACAAAACATGCACAAACCATGTGAGTTCAACTAATTTTTTTCTAGAATAGGTTGAAAACATACGCATGGTTTCATAGTCTAAGAAACATAATCATGAACCCCTTGAATTTCCATCAGTTTTAGTTTGAATCTTGGAATTTCATGATGCATCTCCTTGGTCATTCGTATAACTTAGTGTAGAAAAAAACTATCAAAATATCTCAAGATTAACCAACTATAAAACTGAAATTCAAATTAAAAATTTTGAACACTCATGGTAACCTAGGGTTTATCATGAGGAAAAGTTATAAAATCACTCCTCCACAACAACCACTCTTGCCCTGATGGTTTTAATTCCTGTCTACCATCAACCCCTAAATAACAAGTGGTATCTGATGGAATTTTTATTTACCCAAACCAAGATTGCACTAGAACAGACACCTGAATTTGTATCTAAACCATCCCACCACTGACCCAAGTAGTATAGCCAATCCCCCAAGTTAAAAATATGCATAAATGGTAGAAAAAAATCATTGGGATTATGTCACCCTCATTAACCCAAACAAAGTCATCCAAGACTGTCATAACAAAAAAAGAACAAAATAAATACAATAGACCAAATAATTCTTATAAAAATACTTTAAAATAATATAACAAAAGAAAATAAAAACCAAAGTATAAGGTTAGAGTTTTTGACACCCAACATGGACCACCAACTCCCTATGACTCCTAAGTCACCATCATGTGAACCAATATCCACACACACATTCTATAAGAGAGTAGTGAAAATCCAAACTACGAATCCAAGACCTGATGACCTTATATAAGACATGAAGACTACATACCCACTAATGTTATCATATAGGGTGTGAGATAAAGGTCATCAAGATACCAACATGGGTCTATTCCTTTTATTTTATTAAATAAGAAATGTTTACTAGTTTAAAAATAAATAATTGAAAATATTTTTTCATTTCATTTTCATGGTTTGGAAAAAAGCACCAACAACATAGCCATTTAAAGATACTAGCCAATGGAAACCAGATAACAAAACCATAATTTTAACCTTTTAAATACACCATGGAAAATAACTCCTTTACCTTGCTTTAAAACCAAGGCACACACACCTAGTATAGATAATAAGTAATGGAAACCATATAACACATTACTCAACCATAAATAACTAATACATTAATTAGTCGCAAATTAGAAGGTTTTAAACTCCCATGCCAAAATAATCAATGAATAAATCATAAAATGTTATACATATCATGAGGCGACGTAATTAGGACTAATGAGATTATACATGATGCACATAGGTAGAACCCCTAGACTATAGGTCTTATGGTCCAACACTTGTCACCTGAATTTCTCTGAACTAGCCTCATTATATATACATCCCTTAGATAGAAAAATCTTGACCATGTTTTCCTAGATTGGAAAAAATCTCAGCTAGAAAATGAACACACATAGATCTCCAACTTATTATAATATGGTTCATAATTTAATAAATAAAAGATATTGTCCACTTTAAATCATTGTAAATCTCATGATAATGACAAACCCAAAGGATAACATCACAATCATATCATTACCACCTCTAAAATCTCTATTAGCATGAAGCCTAAGAAAAAATTGAACTACACTTTATAATTCACATTTTATTCAAAAAAATACCTTTAAGAAAACCCCGATTGATATTCTATTAAACATTTAGAAAGAGTAAAACACCAATTTACATATAGTTTAATTATAAAACATCACCCATTATTCCAGATGGAAATATCAATAATCTTGGAACAATTTTAATGAATAGAATCTATATATCCAACAAAATATTTATTTCGATAAAAAATTAATTTTAGAATATAATGAAATGAATGAATTATCAAAGAAAAGATAGTGAATATAAACACCTACCACATATTATACTTCCATCTTTACTTTGACTAAAACCCTTAGAATATAATTCAAGAGGTGTTTTATAACCCTTAGAAACTAAAACACTCAATTATAGAAACCCTAGAAAAAATCCACCCATAGAAATTGATGTAAGAGGAAAGGTTAAAAAAGGAGAGAACCTACAGAAGGAGGAAGGAGGATCTATAATCATTCGATGTTGATAAATCCCACTAAGAAATTAACACACGCCAATCGCAGGGCATTGAAAAAATTAATTATATTTTTCCTAGTGCAGTATAGTGGCTGACCAGGGTCGTCTCTCTTGAGGAGCCTTTCAATGTAGTTCACTTAAACTATCTAATTCACCTATTCTATCTCTTTTTGTGGTTTTTTTTATGAATAGATGAGATGAAAATATTTCTTGGTTTTTCTTTATTTAAAATAATGACATGTAAAATGATAATTTAAATTATAATGAAAACCTAAATAGAATGAGTTAATAAGAAAGAACTTGGTTTTGGGGGTTGGTTTAATGTCCACTCATTATTCTCCTTAATATGTTTTATTTTTGTTTAATAATACAGACATGAAATATCTTATTTTAACTACTTTTCTTTATTTAGAAATTGTGGATTATCATGAAATGTCTGAGAACTCTCAATTCCACCTCCTCCTTTAATCCAAGTTGATGACACACCTTTTACTAGGATGTGTCATCTTCCAGGACCTGGTTCAATAAAAATCATTTCAGCAATTTATTAGCTAAAATAGAACATTTTATGAAATAACCAAAGGGAATAGGATAAATGATTAAAAAATAATAGTGATAGGTTGATTTTCATTTCATCGAAGGTAGACACAACATTGGGGACATTCTCCTAACCAGTGCATGCTACTCAATTCTATCTAAAAACATAAAATTAAACATTAAAGAAAATTATGGATCACATTCATCTCCCCCTAGGCTAAGTATTAGGTTACGCCTCTCATTTACAAGAGTAATAGATTACTTGGGGTAGTGGGTGGAATATGTGAGAGGGGGGAAAGAAATGCAGAAAAGTGGATGGATAAACACAAATGCATGGATTAATAAAACTAAAATTTGAATTGAAATTGAAATTACAAAAAGACAAAACTAAAATGAAAATAAATTAAAAAGAATAAATTATGGGGGAAATAGAATCATTAGCCCATGTCCCAGTGGAATCGGTACTTGGTTGTGGGTGTCGAGGTGATGATTTGGGAAGGAGGTGAGAGCCTCCTTTTAAAGGAAAAATTAATCCTTCTGAATTTTTCGTGTTTTTGACCCATTAATTGGCCGATTCATACATGTTCCCATTCATTAATGTTTTTCTCAATTGCATTAGACGTTCACCCTCCAAAGTTTAACTCAATTATCCATATGATTTTTTAGTTATGATCTTTTCATTGAATAAGACTTTTTCGGGCCGAAATTTCCAAGAATATTCCTTTAATTGTATAACGATCAATAGCCACCTTAATAGATGAAAAACTCCATTTAATGGGTGAATGGGGCTATGAGTCCTATTAAATATTTAGGTGGAATAACATAAATTGGAGGTGAGTAGAATGATTTTTTCATCTGTTACATTGGTGGGGTCTATGTAGTCTACCCAGAAAAGTTTCCAACTTCAATGAATTTTTCGTTCTACTAGATGTTGAATAAACTCTATGTCTAGAAGAGAAATTTGAAGAAAATAAAATAAGGATTACAAAAAAAAAAGAATCACTGAATTTTGAATTCTATTTTTTATGAAATTCCCAAATTAACCTTTATGTAAAAATATGTAAAAAATCAGAATTATGCACTTTTCACAATTTTGTTCATTTCCATTCTAAAATTCAAAAGAACCATTATTTTAATAAAACATTTAAATAAATGGGGTTTATCATTGAAAAACTTTAAAAAATAATCATTATTTGATTAAAAATATGCACATAAATTTTCTCTATCAAATAGCCCCCACTTAAACCATGCTTCTCCTCAAGCATAAAATCTCAATATGGGAATCAGAGGACACCAATGTAACCAATAATCAAATTCCAATGCAATAAAATCAAAAACAATTCAATGTAAAATCAAACATTCAAAAATATTCATAAAATTTCAATTTAATTTCCCATTTTTCAATGAAAAAAATAATTCACATATTTTACATTTTCTCTTTGAAAATTGAGGAACTTCTCCTTTCATTCATTCATACTGATAGATTCATTATTATTAAACATGTAAAGTCATGATTTACCTCAATTTTGATTATTTTCTCTAATCACTCATGATAAAATTCAAGTAGAGTTATGCTCATATCGTGAGAACATTCTTCTTATACATAGGCTTGTAAATAAACTACATTATCTACATTGTAAAGACAAAAGATGCATAAAATCATAAAGGATTACAATAAAAGCTCCAATGACTCTAAGGCTTAAGGTTGGTAGGATTTGATGCTTTAAAAATTAAGGCTCAAGGAGGAGGATTATCTCTTAAGTACAATTCATGAAATCAAAAAGTGTGATGAAATTCTCCCCTTTAATGTTGCAATATCCACTTCCCCAAAAATCAAAGTAAAGTTTATGATCAAGTAAGCATAATGAATGATTTGTGCACCCTCTTGAATTTTTTTTTTACTTTTGTACCTTTTTTATTTTTTCTAAAGTTTTGATTTGATATAACCTCAAATCCATCATCTAACAACATACTATCAGAAGATTGTCAGTCCGGAAAATACTGATTTTTGGTTCTCCCAAATCACAACCCATTTTTCACTGGATCTTTTTGTCATTTTTTTTAATTTTTTTAATTAAAGAGGGGGAATCAATACAATATAATGAATGATTCCACAACCTTTTACAATTCCCACAATAATACCCCCACAGTTCTTCTTTAATATGTATATCATACCATCCATCATGATTCCCTTTACGCCCGCACTTCAAATTTAAAATATCAAGAAAATAATAATTGGAGGGTAGGAATGGATAAAAATGTCTTGAAACAAGGCTGATACCAATAAAGTTCATTCATGGTCCATATGGGATAAAAGAAGGACTGATGTAAAGGTAGTTTATTTAAGGAAAATTATCTTTTTTAAGGATGCCTCAATCTTTTTAAATGTGTTTTTGCACAGTATTATCCTTCATAAGTTTCAATACATGTTTTGGTTGGTTACATGTCCCAAGATCACTCAAGAAATATGCTCAAGAAAAATAGGAAGTACTTGGTCTAGAAATCCTCTCCAGAATGGGAAATATAATATGGGATAATCAATATAGACATGATTAACAATAATAAATCAATTCACATGAATTTCATAAATTCTAAGCATGAAAGATGGTTAGAGAATTTTATACATATATGAATAAATTAATTTCTTAAAATAA
Organism: Viscum album; assembly: GCA_963277665.1. Classification (NCBI taxonomy): domain Eukaryota; kingdom Viridiplantae; phylum Streptophyta; class Magnoliopsida; order Santalales; family Viscaceae; genus Viscum; species Viscum album. Next base: position 18,060,760 of record OY728120.1, on the reverse strand, counting down.
TGGGTTTTCATTTCAATATGTATGCTTCAAATTTAAATATTCAATTCTCTATTTCAATCATTTAATCATATCAACCATTAAATCTAATACATGGAATCACTGGGTTCCTAAGAAATTCATGTATCCTATATTAGTTATGTAAAGAATAATTCAAGAGTGGGCATTCAATTTTATCTTTAAAGATCAAAACATTTTATGGACAAAAATTTAGAGATATTAATATATAAAACACTAAAAGTGAACTCTCTTTTTTCATGAATCTTAGTCCTTTTATTTCATTATCTGGGGATTACTTCTATCATTATGAAGATATAAAATAAAAAAACTGAATTAAGAATAATTATCATGTCATTTATGCTCAAAAAATAGGGAGGGAGTTGGCTACATGCTACACTACTTCTAAGAAAATAAATCTAAATTCCTAGAATGAATGTAAAGATAAATCTTGGTATGATCCCCCCGGTGGGCCCTAAATATTGACTGCCTCCATAAGTACGTATAGAAATTATCCAAATTTAGATGGTGGATGAATATTCTTTGATTTGAACCACCACATATTTATTTTCCCAGCTTGTACTTCATCCTTTTGGGTGAGTAATGATCCATGAACAGAGTACACCAAATCCTCTCCCTTCACAATGAGTTATAGCTTTCATGGAGATGGTAGGACAAAGTATGGATCATCCCCTTTCATGGTTTCTACTTATTAAACCTATTCTTATCTATCTAGTTGTTTATCAAGGTATGCTACATCAAAAGAATAGTCAATGGGAAAGTTAGAGTGTAATTCAAGTTGAATAAAATTAAAAAATGAAGTATCAAGATCAAATTAATCCCCAAAAAAGTAAGAAGCTTTTTCATGGTTTCCTTAGGTAAATCCACTAGAATCTCTCCATGAACTTCCTTCAACAAAAATTCGATGTTTCTAGGGTGATCCATATGTTCCTCCGTAGGTGAACATCCAGGTTCTTCATCATCCTCCAAGTCATAGCTTAGATTGTCTAATTTTGTATAATCAAAACCACAAGGAATGATGTAGAATTCAGATTCAATAAAATTATAAAAGATAGAGTCAAAGAATGGTTCGACTCCATAAGTTGGTTAATATTCAATATCTACCCCAGTGGTAAGTGCCTATTGGAGTAGACTCTTTGAGGATTGAGGAAGGTAGTTGGGATCCTCCATCTGGACTTCAAATTCCACCACTTGGGTAGTTTCCTCCTTCAGTGGTGCTGGATCTTATTCTTTGTATTGTATGGGGAGTTAGAGTAGTTTCTAACATTTAATCAAGAATTAATCTAATATTTTTTGATCTCCCTCTTGTAGCTCAGCAGGTAATTCTTCCTCCCTTGCCGCTTCAGTATCTTTAGTTTCAATGATAAGTGGTCAAATATCTTACACCACTTTCTTAGGATCTTACTTCAGATCTTGGTTGGGTTTCTCCATGAATTCACAAACATAATAAAATTCTCTTTTGGATTTTCTTGTCAGTTTTTCAATTCTTTCTCTACGTTCTTTCACATGAGCCATTCTAAAATATTATTCTTGTCATTGTTGTTGCTACACCTCTGAGTAACTTTTCCATACATAATATTCTGAATTTGAATACATCATTAAAGTTTTTTTTAGTTTTTTTTAAATAAATGAAATATACCTAATATATGAAAATAGAAAAATTAAATGGAATATTCATTGGATCCCCAGAAACTGCACCAGCTTTGACAAATGCCTTTCATGGGTAATGGACAAAAGCAATTATATTTTTCCTAATGCAGCATAGTGGCTGACCAGGGTCGTCTCTCTTGAGATGTATTTTAATGTAGTTCACTTACACTATATAATTCATCTATTATATCTCTTTTTTTGGTTTTTAAATGAACTAATGTGATGAAAATATTTTTGGGTTTTGTATTATTTAAAATAATGACATGTAAAAGGATAATTTAAACTATCATGAAAATCTAAACAAAATGAGTTAATACGAACTATCTTGGTTTGGGGGGTTGGTTTAATGTTCAATAATTATTCTCCTTAATATGTTTTATTTATTTTTGATAATCCAGACCTGAAATATATTATTTAAACTACTATTGTTTATTTAGAAATTGTGGAATACCATTGAATTTCTGAGAACTCTCAATTCCACCTCCTCCTTTAATCCAAGTTGATGACACACCTTTGCCTAGTATGTTTCATCTTCCAGTACATGGTTCAATCGAATCTATTTCATCCATTGATTATCTCAACTCCAAAATGAGAGGAACTAACCAATGGGTATAGGGAAAATGATTAAATAAATGAATAGAGATAGGTTGAGTTGCATGTCATCGGAGGCAGTCACAACATCGGGGGCATTCTCCATACCCGTGCATGATACTAAATTTTATCTACAAATTTAAAATTAAAATTTAAAGAAAATTCATGATCACTTTCACTTCCCCCCAAGACAAGTCTCAGTTTCATCATCTCATTTTCAAGAGTAAGAGATTAGTTGGTGGAGTGGGTGGAAGAGGACAGAGAGGGGGGAAGAAATGAAGAAAAGTGCATGGGGAAACACAAATACATGGATTATTAAAACTAAAATTTGAATTAAAATTGAAATTAAAAAATTAAAAATAAATTAAAAAGAATAAATGAGGGGGGTAAAATAGAAGCAACGGCCCATGCCCTGGTGGGATCCCTCCTTGGTTGTGGGTGTCAAGCTGATGATTTTGGAAGGAGGCGAGAGCCTCCTTTTATAGGCAGAATTCATCCTCTATAAGTTGTCACGTTTTGTTACATAGTAATTTTACAATTCATGCATGGAAGCATAATGAAATTTTATCATAAGTTCATTTTAAGTTCTCCCTAAAAATATCATCTCATTTGGCAATAGGATTTGTGAGTTATGTTTTTTTCATTGAATAATACTTTTTATGGACTAAATTTCAAGGAAGCTTCCTTCAAAGGTGTAACGATCAATAACCACCATAATGGATGAAAAACTGCCTGGAATTTAATTGGTGAACGTGACTATGTGTCCACTTCAATAACTATGTGGAATCACTTAAATTGAAGGCGAGGATACCGATTTTTTCATTGGTTATAGTGGTGGTGTCCACACATTCCACCCAGAAAAGTTTCCAACTTCAATGAATATTCGGGCTACTAGATATTCGAATCAACACTAGATTAGGAAGATAAATTTTATGAAAATAAAATCATGATTCCAAAAAAAAGAATCACTAAATTTGGAATTAATTTTTTTACAAAATTTTCAAAATACCCTTGATGTAAAAATATGTAAAAAATATAGAATTATGCACTTTTCGCAATTTTTCTCATTTTCATTCTAAAATTCAAATTACCCATTATTTTAAAAAAAATTAAATACATGGGGTTTATCATTTAATATCATTAAAATATACTCATTATTTGATTAAAAAAATCACATAAATTTTCTCTGTCAAAAATTTCCAAGAATCCACCATGGAAGGGCATGGGAAGAGGAGAAAGGTCGTTAGGATGTTCCTAGGTTTGGGGATTCCCAATGAAGTGGATTGGGGGAGAATCACCAAATAAAAACAAGACTAAAATGCCAAAATTTCCAAACCTGAGAAGGTTGTATGGTTTACCAACATGGTTTACTAAACCATGTGATGAATACATGATAACCACTTCCCCAAAAATATAAAAGACACAAGATTTTGAATTAATGAATTGGAAATCATGAATATAAGTTGTGTATACTTGGAAAATCTCCAAAAACATAAAAATTTCACCCTATGATACCCCAAAACTAAGGGATAAATTAACCACTAAAAATTAAAAAGGAAGTGACATTTTAGGGTCTCACATATCCCCTTTTAAATTTTGTAAATTAATTTCACTATATTCATTTGGATAATTCCAATAATTCACCTATTGAAAATATAGAAATTATAATTCCACAATATCACACAAAATGTGAAGAGAGATTTTGTACTCTTAACCTCAAAAACAGTTTCAATAATAAATATATAATAATAATGAGGAGAAAAACAACTGAACACCACATAGATCCTAAGAGAAACCCAAAATAAACGAAAATTCATCATTCTCAACCGAAACCCTCCACTATAACTTTCTAAAACTAGATAATACTCACTAAAATAGCCTTTAATAAGATAGTAATATGAAAATATAGGGTTGAAAGAGAATAAGAAAACATTGGACTAATGAGGTATCAATTACACAATTATGAGTGATAAGATACAACCATAGAGGTCTAAGATCTCTAAGAATAGGACCCGACTATATCTAATGTTAAAAAAGAATGAAGGAAAATAATGGAATCTAAGAAACCAAGTAAATTTATAACTAATTTTTAGGGACACACAAATCATGGTGTCATGGAAGTTTTCATAGTGAAATGGTTTTTAGATATTATAATAATTATGCAAAAATCCTTTATATCCTTCATTAAAATTAGAAAAAAATAATTTAAAAAAGATAAAATGGAAGAATATCATAGTCTAAATGGAAATATCACACCTTAATTATTAAACATCTATAAATCATGGCACAATCATCATCATACTCCCTCAACCTTAATAATATCCAAGATAAACCATACCTCAACTATAGATCATCATGGCATAAAACTCATGAATGATAAAACAAAATTTATATAAGATTAAATTAGAAGCACAAAATAAATCTCAACAATAAAAACTATAATACCATGAATAATTCTCTATCCTCCCCCAAATAGAGTGGCATTAAAATTTCATATCTAAACCTTTATTCCAAGATCTAATGGCTCACACCTCAACATAGTGAATTAAATAACAATCAAACTAAATATGATACTCAAATCCATTAAACAACAGACCACGAATAAAAGAACAAGATCACATCATGATATATTTTTTCTATTGGGACCAAGCATAAAATGAAGGTGTTTGGCATTCAAGTGTTTTCTTTTGTTTTCAAGGAATTATTTTGGAAATAACCTCACACTATTTATGGAAATAATCGTAATGATGATTGTTTTCAAAAGAATTAGATCCATGTTTTTAAAATAATCATATAGATGTTTTGAAAATAATCGGACCCGTGTTTTCAAAATAATCATGCACACTATGAAAGTCTATCATAGTGAGAAGAAGCAGTTCCGGAAGAAAAGTTTTCGATTAGACTCGACTCAGGTTCAGAATGAAATTGACTACATCTTGTGGGATGTAAATGTAATCAGATTCACTCTTGATATTTAATAAAATAAGTGGTTATTTTGGTGGAGAATTGAATCCACTATTACTATAATGTTTTAATTGTGACGATGCTCTGCTGATTTATATTTAATATAAATTTTAAGTTGAATTGATAATTTGTGATAGATGTTTGAGGAAAGAAAGAGGGAGTGGAAGAGATGTTGCTGATCAGAAATGGATCATATCTAGATTTATTGTATCCAGATGGTAGAGAAAAATATGTGATACCGTTTTTTTTTCAAAAAAATAGTATTTGGGTGAATGAAAAGAAAGAGATTCTACCAATAGTAATGTCAGTACTGATTGAATAGGTGGTGTCCTTTTAAAAGGAGGTTCTGTTTTAAAATAAGGTTTTATTTTAAAAGGTAGTGTTTTTATTAAAACATGGTGTTGTTTTAAAAGGAGGTTTTGTTTTAAAAGAGGTGATGATTAAAAAGATTGTGTTGTTTTAAAAAATTGTTCCAATTGAAAAAGTGGTTCTGATTGAAAAGGTGGTGTTGATTGAAGAGGCGGTTCCAATTGAAGAGGCGGTTCTGATTGATGAAGCAGCACCAATGGAAGAGTAAGAGATGGTGATGATTGTTTTCTAGAATGATCGTACCTAAAAAATATCAAATTTTGGAAAATTTTATCAAGGCCAATCATATCTAGAATGTTCGTACCCAAGAAAGATCATATTCTGGAAAATTGTATCCAGGCTAATCATATCTCAAATGATCATACCCAAGACGATCGTATCTAGGCTAATTTTATTCATAAAATATCGTACTCGGGTTGGGAAGAAATTAAAGAAGATGTGATGAATGTAAAGTTACGATACTTTCCATTACAATCCTGATGATGCTAAATCTATTCTCAAATGAATTTAATTTCATGAAGAAATTCATGATAAAATAACAGGTTAGTGAGTGAAATTTTATATAAGTGGGTCAAGAGAAGATAAGGATAAAATGAGAGAAATAATGTATTCAACCATTTAAAAAGGTTTTAATTATGTTTTAGGTTTCTAAATGGATGAAGAGAAGAAGAGAAGATACAATTTTAAATCTCAAGTGGGTTAAGTAAAAAAGGGTATAAGGAGATTACTGAATGAATTGTCAAGGGGGATCTATATAGTTAAATGAATGATTTTGATTCAAATCAGTTCTGATAATTATATTCAGAAAATCAGAACGGTATCCATTTCATCATTTATTTGTTTTCAATTAATACAGATCTTTTTATTGAAGAAATTTGATTGTGAAAAATCAGTCTCTTGTATTGAAATAATACATACGATTAAAAATCGGGCTCTTGTATTGAAAATCAGGCTCTTGTATTGAAATCATACATATTATGTAAAAATGAATTCTAGATTTTAGGGGAAATTAAAATGATGGTGAATTTGTGAGTGTGGGAATATTTTTTGGGATTTCCACCCAAACCATTATAGGGTCACCTATAAAAGGAGAAGTAATTTGTACTTTCTTACTGATGGTACTATTTAATATTGTAGAGAGAGAATCTCTGAGTTTTTAGTGATAAAAATTTATAATGTTTTGTTTTTTATTGATGATATTTTTACGAGGAAGAAGACAAGATCATAGTGTTGTATTCAGTTGATCATTTTACTTATAATTCATCATACTCAGCGGATCATCATATTATATTTTTTTCAATATTTTATTCAGTTGATCATTGTATCAGGATGGATTAATTTTATTATGGATTTCCATATTGGGTTTCTCGGAATAAGGAAGTATTTTATTCTGATTTTAAGTGGTCTTGATTCATTTTTATTGTATTTTATCAAGAAAATAAAATTTTAAGAATTGTATTGGTAGAATCATACTCGGAGAATTGGATTGGGAAAATTAGACCTAAAAATTTGGACTCAGTTTTCATAATAAAGATCAGGGGGTACATACCTTTGTTCTGGGAAAGGAATTTAATAATTTTATTTCAATTGAATACATTTGTTTAATTGAGAAGAAGCACAGGTTACATGGGTTGTTATATAATAATTGTATTACCCTATTTGTACTAATAGGGTGTACACACACTAGTGGGATTATTTCATAGTGCTACATGAGTTTAAGGTTATATCCTACTCATTGTAATCTAAGGATTATTTCATAGTGGATTTTATGGTATTGGATCATTTCCAAACCATTCCAAGGATGTAGATATTCTAATTGAATAGTGTAACTTGTAAATCTCTATGCTTCTATGGGTCTGTGGATTGAATTTTTTTCTGTATGGAATTGAATCTTTAATAGGAGGAGAAGGTTGTTTCAATTGAAAAGAAACATAAAAGAAAAAGAGTATCACTTATTCACCCCTCCCCCTCTCAGTGATACAATACAATGATTGGGAACTTTCAAGTGGTATCAGAGGCAAGGTTCCCTTCATTATTCTTTGCTGATGGATAATTTTGAATTGTGTGAACACTAAAGGTATTTGGTTCTTTGATGGAAATATTTATCATATCTGGAAGGATAGAATTCTACCTTATAATATTTTTATCATTTATCATGTTCTTTAAGCTGTAATAGTTGGGTTTCCACCCATTGATGATATATCTCTACATACACCTATTGATAAGAAGAATCTTGAGAATGATGGAATAGCGGAGAATGAAATATTCTTATTACTTTTTGAAAGTGAATTCATGAGAGTGAAAGGTTTTTCCACAACCAAACGTATATGGGAAAAATTGAAAAACATATATGAAGGCAGTACAAAATTCATGAAGGAAAAACTTCAAATATGGAGAATGAAGTATGAAGACTTGAAGATGGGTGAGCATGAATCTATTGAGGATTTATTTACTAGGGTGAGTGATATTATGCGTATTATCAAATGACTTGGTAAAAATCTATATGAATCTATTGTTGTTGAAAATATTTTTAGAATCCTACTTGAAAAATTTATTGAAAATGTTTTTTCATTAGAATACTGAGATCCTGAGATACTATCTCTTGGTGATTTTCATAGAACTCTTATCACTTATGAAATGAGAATAGATAAATCTGGTACAAGAAAAATAAATATTGATAGATAAGTTTCTTTCAAGGCTATATAGAAATAAAAGATGAAGAAGATTATTATTGAAGAATTATATGATGATTCTCAATCTGAAAATTAGGTACATAAAAATCTCAATGATATCTTATCCTTATTTTATAAAAATGTGAAAAGAAGTATAGGAAAATAAAAAGGTAAACTTCCCTTCAATTTTTTTGAATATGGAGGAGTTGGTCACTTTGCGACAAATTTTCCTCGAAGAAATAATGAAGAGGATAGTGATAAAGAAGAAATAAATCCAATAAGATCATGAAATAAACATGGTGATAAAGTAAATATGTATTCCAAACGAAATTAAAGGAAATTATTCGAATCCAAAAAAGAGGTTTATTATCTAAAGATAAAGAAGAAGAAGAAAGTGATGTTGAATCTAAAAAGTTAGTTGAGTGTGGTATTGAAAATACTTTCATTTTAATTGTGAATGATGAAGAATACAAAATCAGTAGTTCTGAAGAAGAAGTAACCGAACTTGAAATTCGATTCAAAGAATAGTTGAAAGAATGTCTCATAAAATCATAAGGCCTAAAAAACAAATCAAAAAGTTGGAAGTTGAATACTCAAAAAACCAAGAATTTCTTTCTGATGTGAAATAAAATATGGTAAAATATATTCAGGATTGAAGAAATATTTTGAAGAAGAAAATATTTTTAATGAGAATCTAGAGGTAAAGGTGAAGGAAAAAAGATTAAGTATTGGGACTTTTCCAACAAAAACTCTCAAAATCTGAATTGAGAAACACAAGTTTCCAAAACTCAATCACTAAGGTTGGTGAAAGTTCTCATAATGAGAAACTAGAGAAGGTTCAACAAAAGATACCTTTAAATGGTGAAAGTAAATATGTAATTTTTTCTTAAAAGGGGAAAGCTGGGAAATTCATTTATATGGCCAAAACCAATAGTGATGGGAATTCTGATTTTTTAAAGAAACATGAATCAGAAAAAGTTTTGAAACAATCTAGATCCATAAAAGATGAAAAGAATAAGAATAATCTGGTTGATAATATGAATGTTTCTAGATTAGAAAAGATATATGAGAAAGTTTCTAAGAAATGTATTCTCAATTATAATTAATATGGATGTTTCAGAGGTAAATACTCATTTTATGGATATTACTCGAATTTTGGGGGATTCAGAAACGTGGAAAGTACGTGTCAGTTCAACCAACAATATTAATATTATATCTTATTAAAGGAAAATATTGATTTGGATTCAATCTCCATAATGAAGGAATACTGAGAAAGTTTCTTTGAAGAAATCAAAGAAGGTTGGAGTAAAGATTAAAAATAGGTTCCAGCCCCTAGAAACTATTTTTAAATGATGTGAAAAACCTAGAAACCTTGTAAAATTATGTATTTTTTTGTTACCGGCTCAACAAAAGATAATTAATTCTCAATAGTTGAAGGTGAAGAGAGAAAAAATGGTGAAGAAGATCTTGTTTTTGAAACTGCATTGGAAGCCACAAAAGGAGAACGAACCAAGATACTTGATAGTGGGTGTTCCTCACACGTGATAGGTGACATGTAATTTTTGAAGGATGTGAATGCTTTTTAAAGAGGGCATAGTGAAATTTTTTTGGGATGAATCATTGAAAATCAAAGGTGTTGGGTCAGCCATTATTGGAAAATAAATGATGAAATCTAAAAAAATTGTATGTTGATGGTTGAAACCCAATTTGTTAAGTGTATCACAACTTTTTGATGATGGTAATGAATTTATCTTCAAGAAAGATAGTTTTTTTTTAAAGTGAAGAAGATGGGAGGATTGTTACAAGAGGCCAATACATGTAAGGGAATTTTTTTTATGTTGGTGATTCCCAAAACTCTTGCTACATGATCATGGTGGAAGTGAATCAGTTGTAGCACAAAAGGCTTGGACATATGTGTCAGATAAACATGAGCATGTTATATAAAATAGATAGTGTTTGAGACTTTAATTATTTTCCATGAAGAATATATTGGTGTTATATTATTTTTCATAAAGGATAGAATACAAACCCTATTCATAAGAAAGTTGAGATTTGTTCAAAATAGAACATGGAGCTAATTTATTCTGATAATTTTTGGTCAATTAGAATACAACCAACAAATATAGATAAGTACTTAAGTACTTTTATTATTCTACTCGCATTACTTGGGTCATGTATATGAAACACAAATCAGATGATTTAAAAATGTTTAAATATTTCAGAAATAAACCCAAAAAGTAATGTAAGTATTCAATAAAGAAGTTTAGAATAGAAAATGGTGGAGAATATAGAAGTGAAGAGTTTGAAGACTGTCTTGAGAATCATTTAATCTAGCATGAGTACAATTCCCCATATAATCCCCAAAAAAAGGGGTGGCTAAAAGAAATAATAGAAGGTTGGTGGAAATGGGAAGAACCACGTTACTTGAACATGGCATTTCTCTTTGGTTTTGGAGGCAAGCCATGATTACTACTATTTATATTTAAAACTATTGTTTCTGTAGGCCTCAATCAGGTATGACTACATATGAATGTTTTTATGGAAAACCTCCATGTTTGAAACACTAGAGGGTTTTCAGGAGTCCTTTTATTATAAATAATAAATGTGGAAACCTTTTAATGTTTGATCCAAAAGGTGAAGATGAAATCTTTCTTTTCTATGCTCCATAAGGAAGAGGATACAAGTGATTCAAAAAAGAAACAAAAATAATTGTTGATTCAGTTGATTTTAAAGTAATCGAAAAGGAATAGGAAGATAAAAATTCTTTGGAAAACAAGGAAGTTGATCAAGTTGAAGAAAAAAAATTCTAATAATGATGCAGATAATTGTATTCCTACTCAAGAAGAAGAATTAAACTCAGCTATTTCTAATGATGAGGAATACATTCATAAATATCATTCAAGGCTAAAGAAGAAAGTGAAATCTTAGAATATATTTAGTGATCAACATCAGAAGGTTTAAAAAATAAGAACAACAAAAGAAATCACACATAATTATCTATATTCAAAAGTGGAACCAAATGATGTGAAATAAGCTTTTGAGTATCCAGAATGGGTTCAATCTATGAATGAATAATTGGTTCAGATTGAAAATAACAATATATGGGTACTCATACCCAAGCCTAAAAAAAATAATTGGAACAAAATGGGTTTTTAGGAACAAAATGAATGAAGATGGTGAAGTTATTAGATAAAAAGAAAGAATGGTTTACAATGGGTATTCACAGATTGAAGGAATTGGTTTTGATGAAACTTGTGCTCTAGTGGCTAGATTGGAAATAATTTGAATATTTCTTGCTACTACAGCACAACGAGGCAACAAGTTCATTTAAATGAATTTTAAATCCACATTTCTAATTGGTGGTCATGAAGAGGGGTTTTATATTCAACAACCATGTGGATTTTTTGTTGGGAAAGATGATAGTTATGTGTGCATATTGAAGAAAGCCTTCTATGGGATAAAATAGGCTCTGAGGGAATGGAATTCCAAATTGAATACATTCATAAGGAAGATGAATTTTAAGAAATTAAGAGTGGATAGAAATATATATATATTAGAGAAAGTCATGATTATTCCCTCATTGTGATTTTTTATGTTGATGAGATTATCATTGTCAAAAATGATAAATGAAGATGTGAAAGATTGTCTGAAGAGATGAAGAAGGTATTTGAAATTTCCATGATGGGGGAAATGAAATAATTTATGTAGTTACAATTATTTCATAAGAAAGAATATATTTTTCTCTCCCTAGAAAATTATGCTAAAGAACTTCTCAACAGGTTCATCACGGAAGAATAAAAACCTCTTACCACAGCTATTTTAGTGGGATCCAAGTTGAGTAAAGATAGAGAAGGAAATGAAGTGGATCAGAAAGAGTATCAAAAGATAATTGGAAGTCTATTGTATTTGACTACCTTAAGACCCAACATTTTTTATGCTATCACTTTATGTGTTAGATTTTAGATTACTCCAGTAGAATCACATATTATTACTTGAAAAAGAATTATCAAATACATCAAAGGAGCAATAGAATTCATAATCTTGTATTATAGCTCAGATGGTATTGATTTGTTTGGGTGTTCTGTGGTAGATTGGGTAGGAAATGTTGATGATAGAATATCCACATATGGTGGAGTATTGTTTATGGAAAATAATTGTGTTATCCAGAATTTAGAGAAATAGAATTTAGTAACTCTCAGTACAGATGAAGTTATGTATGGTGCTTCAACTCAATCCACTACTCAACTTATGTGGATGAAAACATAATTTAAATATTTACTTGTTGAAGTGAAATGACCCTTGATCTTGAGTTCTGACAATCTTAGCATAATCAATCTCACCAGGAATCCAATTCAACATTCTTGTTCAAATATATTTATATCAAATATCATTTCATCAATGAGAATGTGGAGAATAATGAATTAAAGATAGAATATTTTCCAACATCTGTACAAGTGGATGAAATTTTCACAAAACCTTTTACAATGGAATCATCCCCAAAATTGAGGTTGAACATGGGTGTATAGCCTCTTTATTTTAATGTCTGAGGTATGTGTTTTTGTCCCCTCTCCCATCTTAAATTTGGATTGTATTATCAAGGGGTATAATTGAATTGTTTCATAAATATATTGCATAAAATAGAGAGTTGTGGGTATGCTATGAATTCAGAATTGTTTTTTGAGTGAACTATTCTAAATTTTTTTTTGGAGTGGTTGTAGGAAAGAATTTGTTTTATTATAGGGATGTTGAAGAAGAGCTGAGGTAGAATGTTTAAAAAAAATTCATGATCACTTCTTTGGGACATCATGGTTTTTCTATTATTGATTCTTGTTTTCTATAATAAGTTCGCACATGTAGGCTTAAAATTATTGATAAGTGATCCATTTCTTGAGGATACAGAGTTTAGTGATTTATGAAACTTGGTTGAAAACAAAATCTAAAGGGGGAAATTTTTGGGACCAGGATGATGATGAAGGTGTTTTTTATTCAAGTGTTTCCTTTTAATCTCAAGGAATGTTTTTGGAAATCATCTCAATTTGTTTATGGAAAAAATTGTAATGAGTATTGTTCTCAAAATAATTGAATAAATCTTTTCAAATGGATCATATCAATGTTTTGAAATGGATCAAACTTTTGTTTTAAAAAGAATAGTACTCACTATGAATGTTCATCCTAATGAGAAGAAAATATTTTTAAAGATAATGTTTTTATTAGACTCGAATGAAGTTTAAAATGAAAGTGAATACATCTTTCTAGAAGTAAATTTCATCAGATTCACTCTAGATATTTTATGAATTAAGTGGTTTTTAGGGACAATTGGAGTCACTATGACTACTATGTTTTAATCATGATGATTCTTTGATTATTTGTATTTCATATAAATCATATGTTGAATTGAGAACTTGTGATGCAATATTGAAGCACGAAAGAGGGATTGGAAGAGATGATTCTAATTTGAAAAGGATCATATCAAGATTTATCATATCTAGGTGGCTGATAGAAAGAATTGATAATGATTTTTTTTCAAAACAATCATATCCAGGTGGAAGAAATGCAAGAGATGTTGCTAGTAGAAATGTTCGTGCCGATTGAAGAGGTGGTGTTATTTGAAAATGAGGTGTTGTTTTAAAACAAGGTGTAGTTTTAAAATGTGGTGGTGTTTTAAAACATGGTTCTTTTCTAAAAGTATGTGTTTTTTTAAAAGGAGGTGATAATTTAAAATATGGTGCCATATTAAAAAGGGGTGATAATTGAAAAAATGGAGTTGATTGAAATGGTGTTGTCGATTGAAGAGGTGATGATTATTGAAGAACTGGTGATGATAGAAGAGTAAGAGATGGTGCAAATTGTTTTCCAGAATGATCATACCCAAAAAAGATTATATTTTCAAAAATAATATTCGGGCCAATCGTATCCATAATTATTGTACGCCAAATGATATTATTGAGAAGAGATCGTATTATATAAAATCTTATCAAGGAAAATCATATCCATAATTATCGTACCTTGTATGATCTTATCGAGAACAATTATAATAAAAAACGTTCATACTCAAGTTAGTAATAAAAGAAAGAAGCTAGAATGAGTGGAAAGTTATCATACTTTCCAATCCTAGTATGATGATTTTAAATATGTCATCAAATGAATTTAATTTCATAAAGGAAGTCATGATACAAGAATATTTTTTTGGATGAATTTTTGTATAAGTGCGTCAACAGATGAGTAGGAGAAAATGAGATCAACAATGTAGTCAACCATTTTGAAGGGTATGAATTAAATTTTATGATTCCAACTTGTTCAAGAGAATAGGAGAAGATTAAGTTTGGAATCTCAAGTGGTTCAAGGGAAAAATGAAGAAAGAGACTGATGAATGGATTTTCAAGGTGGAGTTGTACATTAAAATAAAATATTTTCATTCAAATGGGTTTTCAGAATCATATTCATTAAATCAAAATGGTATCTATTTATTCATACATTTTTTTCAATTGATACTAAGCTTTGTATTGAATAAATAAAATTCAGAAAAATCGGGCTCATGTATTGAAATCATACATACGATTCAAATGAAAATCTGAAGAAAGAGATGAAGTTTGAAGAAGAATCCAAAAGTTTCAAGAAGCATTGACAAAGTCAAAATTCATTTTAGATTTTAGTGGAAATTGAAATTTTGGTGATTTTTTGTTAGTGGGAAACTTTTTTGGGATTCCCGCTCAAACCATTCGATTGTCATCTATAAAAGGATAATTACTTTGTACTTTTTGACCATGGGTACTATTCACCGCAGTAGAGAGAGAAGGTCTGAGTTTTCAGCGAGAGAAAAGTGATTCCATTTTGTTTTGTATTGAATACATTTCTATGGGAAATAAGAAAGGATTTTATTGTTGTATTTGGATGATCATCATACTCAGAATTCATCATACATAGTAGATCATCATATTAGGTTTTTAACATTGTATTTAGATGATCATTGTATTGGGTTGGATTAATTGGATTCAGGATTTACATATTGGGTTTCTCAAACTGATGAAGTATTTTATTCATATTTTTTTGTGGTGTCAATTCATTTTTATTATATTCTATTAGTAAAATAATATTTGAATACTTATTTTGGAAGAATCATACTCGGGGAATCATACTGGGAAACTTGGACCCAGAAAATCGTACATTGTTTTCATAACAAAGTCTAGAAGGTTCATACCTTTCTTCTAGGTAAGGAACTAAAGAATTGTATTTCAATTGATTATGTTTTTTGAATTGAAAAGAATTTCTGGTAACATAAATTGTTACATAACAATTTTATTACCTCATTTATTCTTAGAGGGTACACAGACACCAGTGGGATTGTTTCATAGTGCTACACGAGTTTAAGGGTATTTCCTACTCATTGTAATCCAAGGATGTTTTTTCTTCTGGATTTTATGGTATTGGATCATTTCCAAACCATACCAAGGACGTATCTATTCTTATTAAATAGTGAACCATGTAAATATTTTTTTCCCTTTAGATGTGTGGATTGAATTGTTTTTACAAGGGAATTGAATATTTAACAAGAGTTGAAAGATGTATCAATTTAAAATAGACATAAAATAAAAATATTATCACAAATTCATCCACTTCCCCTATCATTGATAGAACACACTTATTGGGGGCTTTCACTTTCAATATAAATTTAAGATGAAATCCTTCTCTACACCACCAAAATTATCCAAAATTATCCTTAACACCACCAACACCCGAAATCCACAAATCATAGTACTAAGAGAAAAATAATAATCTAAATTTCATATGTAATTTAGTCAATATATTCTATATATTTTTTTAAAAACTACTAATCTTACTATTCTTTTTATATTGTATATGTTTCTCCTTAAGATCACCTTAATGTTTCACTTCAATATCAACAAACACCATTTGATATTTTTTTCCTTTGTTTTATTTTGATCCTTCTGGACCATTTTCATCTTTTCTTCTTCCAAAACTAATTTGGATTCATTTTCACCTTCTTAAAAGCATGATTTATCATCATTTTCATCCTTATTCACCAATCTCTTTCCCTAAAGCTTCATTTCAAATGTATTTAATTATTTTAAGTTTCATTTAGATGTAATCTTCCTCCACTATTTTTGTAAGTATTCACCTTTATCTTCACTAAAAACCTTCATCATAATTCTTGTAGCTATATGCATAAAATTTTTATAATTGAAACATTTCAATGGTTTATTTCCTTAAAACATTTTTTACCTTTCTTGAAATTTATCACAATGAGATATAAGAATTAATTACTTATATACTCCTCCTCATCTCCATTTTCATGTAAATCATGATCTATGTATATTTAATTACCATATCCATTGTTGAATTGATTGATTCACTTTCTAGTTTCACCCACATTACGTAAGACACCAACTTAATATGAAAATCCTCAAGTGATAGAACTTCAAGGTGTCCTTATTTAAGAGTTGATACTTTTGGATTATACAATGGTGGAAATATTATTAAAATTTTCTTTATGATATTAATGTCAAAAATCTCATCACCAAGTCCATGAATAATTAAAATAACTTTAATTATTTGATTAAATAACCCATCAATATTTTTATTTGAGAACTTATTTATATTGTAAAACATTTTATGAATTACTGATAACTTTACCACTTTCTCCCTAATGTCACCATCATAGATATTTTCCAATTTATCCAACATTGATTTCATAGAGGTGTAATTCATCACTATTATATAAATATGATTTTATAATTGACTAGATGAGAAATTTTATGCATTTTAATTAGCATTGATAAATTTTATGTCTTCTTTATTTGTAGACAAATCTATGGAATCACTTACATATATTCTATGAATAACAATAGAATATACATCAAATCTAAGTGACTATAAGTATGAATATTTTCAATTCATCCAAATATGGTAATATAATACATCAAAAAATAGAACTCTCTTCGCATTAACAACATTCTCCATGAAAATAATCTATCACCATCTGATTATAAAATATTAACCTTGTGGATATGATACCATTTTTTTCAATCATTGCTCCACAAACACAACCTAAGAGGGGGTGATTAGGATGTGAATTATTTTTCATCTTAGCTTTCAAAGGATCTTGTTCTTGAATTTGAGATAACACTATACACCTATCAATCTCATAAAAATAATAATAAAATCCTATTAAATAATTAAAATATAGAGACACGTATATTTTTCCAGTTTTATCACCAAGTGATACATCCTTGGATCATACATTATTAATGTTTCAATATACCAAAATCACTATCAACTATCATGATTACAAATTTTAAAACGGGATCACTTTTGTTTCTAGGGTCACCCTCTCTAATCATCTCTCCATACATTTCTTTAAGTTATGTAATATAAGATATTTTGACACAATAATTTCTTATGAGGATATTCACAAAGTTGGATGACATTAAACAATATAGGGTATCTTTAGTGTACTTTGAGTTCCTTTGTTAAAAATATATATTCAATTAATTTCCTCTTTATAATATTTATTCTCTCCCAACTCTAGATAATAATTTGTTTCTCTTTATTTTACATGTATCGTAAAAAAATCTCTACTTATTCATATATAACGTATTGAATATTTAAAATTTACCCATTTAAATTTTCAATGTGCCACATCGTTCATGGGAACTAAAAACATTTATTGCATTCAAGTTAACATCCCTAACATCAAATAAAATTTCATCCAATTTGAAAAATATTAAAATTCTTAAAATTATTGGTTCTATGTGCCATCATAACATGATGACCTGATTTGTGACATGGAAAACATTAACTTCAACATGATTACTGTGTCAAAAAACTAGTTCTAATGTGTTTCAATGTCAAATAAAAAATCTAAAAAATCTCATCTAAATAAAATTTAAATTTTTAAAAAATTCATTCCATGGTCCTATAAATTTCCACTAATATCAAACACATTATGGTGGTATAATCCATGTTGCTATGTGATTTTTTCACTAGATATAGTCATTTTCACACGAAATTTTCATAGGTTCATGTCATTATTGAATAATTCCATCCATTATAGTGAAATATTATAAAGTGAAGCCTTCTGATTTGATATCTAGACATGCACCAAATTATCATGGGGTCTCATCACAATGTGAACTTTTTCGTCTATAGTGTGAACTATAACATTACAATATGATTGAAAACTATCTATTTTTTTCATTTACATAGCCTCCTTCATGATTTAATAAGTTTAGTTACTTCATGATTTGGTTTTTCCCCATAAAAATCACCTACATAATTCCTTAGATATCTTTCATACTTCTAAAAAGATTTATGCTATGTTAAATGAGATTAAAAATAATAAGAACACCACTTCATAACCCCTCTTCCAACTTTTCATAAATAAATTAATTGTTATCTAAAATTTTTAAAGAGTCTCCTATTTATGTGACCTTAAATATAATAATAACAATCTATCCCACAATATTGATGAGGAACACCATCATCCATATTTAAATCAATAAAAAGTTTCACACCTTCCTAAAGGTTATCCTATGACCACATCAACACCAATGTATGATCACCTAAAAATTCTTATTGAGATCCATTAACATAGATTGAACCAGCTAGGGAACCTATGTGTCCTAAACTCTATCCCAATCTCATCGGGTACCCCTAAGACCCCATTAATAGATGGTCAAAATGGACTCACTTAACATCTCAACCTAGTCTAAGAAACCCAATAAACCCGGAAATAGTTCACATATAATACAAACATTATAATGCATTACCATGAAATAAGAGAAGTCATACATGAAAGCCATCAATCAGGAGTTCACACACTAGTATACATTATTTAAAAATAGGGAATCACCCACACATGGTTAAAAAAACTAAAAAAATTCAAAAATAATACCCTACTTTTTATTCATTAAAAAGAGAAAAAAATTATACTTTATACCCATTAAAATTTAATCTTATTCAATTTTACTCACTTATGTCCCATAAAAAATTGAATTAAAACTGTCGTTAGAAATCATACATTTGTAAAATATCATATCAAAACCATCCATTATTAGTATAACTTTTATTTTGAAATTTCATTTCAAAATCAAACACCCTTTAAAATAAAATTTTGAAGTTGAAACCATTTCATATTAGAAAATTGGTCCATGTAACCAAATCACCCCTTTCGGAAATTTATAAGATAGTCCATCAAAACTCATTCAAGCCAGACACCACCAAATGAATCATTTATCATATATATGAAATAATTTGAAAAATATTATACTAACAAAAGTAAATAGCATTTTATAGATTCATTAAATATCATATATTCATGTGAACAACAAATATAATAATAATAATCATAAAAACCTCAAATAAACATATGGTAATCCAACATAAGGCAAATGATCAATATAAATAATGAGAAAAGGATATATACCTCAATCAAACACATAATTATTTATCCAAACACATAAAACACATCCTTAATTCCATAAAGTAAATATCTCAATTCTATAATCTATTTATTTCAAATTAAAATCCCATATTCACCACAAATGGTTAAAATCCACTTATTGATTAATCTATATAGATGACCTTAGTAAAAAAAACAAATGGATCATAGATGACTCTTGAACGCCTTTTAGTAAAATCCTCATACCCACACTAGTTGAAAAAACTATTTATTATGTTTTAGTATTCACGTATGTTATTTATAATCAATGTGAAAATATTTTAATGTTAATTTTTCACATCTTTTTTATGAAACTGACATACAAAAATTGGATATCTGGCTTTTTCATATTAGTTCATTAATTTAACTGATGTGGAATATATCTTTTTTATATCCATTATAGTATAACCAATGAGAAAGAGAATAGAATTTCTAATTTTTCCTTCAGTTATTATATAACCGACATAAAAAATCTTTTAAAAATTTATTAATCGGATGAGGGTTCATTACGCTGTCTTCCATTATCACGCGGTAACTCTCTTTTCTCTCTCATCTAAGCCCTAACTCCCTAGTTTCATTAATATAGTTGTCCAATATCATGTTACAATATTAATCATGCATTATATTTTTTTTATCCTCATGTTACACATCAAAGATATAGCTTATGTAAGTCTCAAACATTTTCATTTCTCTCTTTTTGGTCATTCTTTTGATTCGAATCTATAAAAAAAAAATTGATCAGGTTTTCTTCATTCTCACATTACCATCTTCATACATTCATGTTTTTGAATTTTCATCATTGAATGTTTTATTATAGATCCACTCATCTCCTACCAGCTCGCCTAAAGTTTCTAATATCATATATAATGTGTTAATTTGTTATTCTTGATTTTTTTCTATTATAAATTATTTTTTCTCTTTCAATATTTTTACCTTGTTAGGATTAATTTAAAATTATTTTATAGATTATTTAATGTAAAGGAGTATTGTTATGGAGATAAGATAGGTGAATTTTTTGTATTTCTATATTGTCTTTCAGGTCAATGATTTGGGTTTCAAATTAATTAGGTGTTGATATCACATTTGGTTCATTCCAGTTCTGATAAAGTTGGTCCATAGGAGAGTTGGAAAATTATTTTTCATGTAATTTCACATCACAAGATGATATTTTTAATGGGTTTTATAATAGATGTTTTTAATATATGGTATGTGTGTATTGTAGAATATAATGATAGTTTTTGTTAAAAACTAGTTTGGAGTTTTAAATAGGTAATTTGTAGTGAAACCCATTTTTAATGGATGTTCAAGTGTAAGGGGATCATCAATTATTTTTATTGACGATAATACATATTGTGTGGAGTTTATTTTGGAATGACACATTACATGTCAATCAATTTAGTGAGATTTAATTCCTTATATGGAATTGAGGGTGATTTGATAAATGGGACTCATATAAGAATTTTGAGACTGTGAGCATCTTTAGGTGGTGTTTTTATGAATGGGAATGCATCTCAATTGTACTCTAGGGAAATGAAAAATGGTTGAATGGGTGATTGATCTAATTTTTAATGTACCAGGCCAATCAGGTACTCTATTAGGGAATACTATAAACCATATGAATTCCAATAAAGAAAGGTTTAATGTGAATATTTTTTAAACTAAGTCTCAATTTAAGATTTTATTATATTGTTAATTACAATATAGAATAATTTTTTTATTTTTATAAATAGTCAAATATAAATTATTTGTTCTCAATATAAATATTTATTTATGGATATTGTTTTATGGATATCATTACACATATTTTTTAATAATTTAGAAATTTTATATTCATTTATTTTTACTTTATACATTTTTAAAGGGATCTATTTTGTAATTCCTTCCGTATGAATGCATTTTCTCATCAAAACTTTATATTTTCATAATAATGTTTCAATTATTGGTTTTCTATATTTTTTTATGTCATTTATAATATCAATATTTTATAAATTGTTTCGTTTTTTATAATTATTTTTGATATATTTATAGATAATGAATTGAAGTTGGATTAATACACCTAAAATAGGTGTTCAATACGAGGAAGGTGTTGATGGTTTTTTAGAATTTTGAAAACGAAATCTTCCAAACAATGACATGTTTTCAAATCCATACCTAAAATGTTTTAATTTTAAGAGTTCTAAAATCAAAGAGATCAAATATCATTTAATTTTTCAGGGTTTTAATTCGAGTTACAACCATTGGATTTTTCAAGGTTAAACTACGTAGAATTTCAGATCTATTGATGATGGTGCTTGGAAAGATAATAAATCTGATAAACCTGATGAAATGATTTATGATATTAAAGTAGAGGAAAGTGAGAAACAATCATCAATTGATCGTTTATATGGTGACGATGAAAACCCATTGTATCTTGGTTGTATAGAATATAAGTGTTAATCAACAGTGTTATGATTGATAAACCTAAAGGTGAAACATGGATTAAGTGACAACTGTTTTTCATAACTTCTACAATTGTTGAAAGACAATATTCCTAAGGACAATTATCTTCTACATTCACATTATAAGTCCAAGAAAAAATTATTCTCGATGGGATTGGGGTAAAAGAAAATACATATCGTCCCAAATGAATTTGTGCTATATAATAATGAATATGAATTTCTTTCAGAGTGTCTTAAATGTGGGGCATCATGGTATAAGTTAAATGAAAAATCACATGATGATTTAGAAGTTTCATAGACCCCTTCAATGGATTTTTTGTATCTTCCAATAATTCCTTGTTTGAAATGTTTATTTTTTAATTCACATGATGCAAAAAATGTTAATATTAAATTATGATGAGTAGATATGTGATGGAGAAATATGTCATCTGCTGATTGTTCATAGTTGAATAAAATTGATCACTAGTTTCCAATATTCAAAAATGATGTTATAAATCATAGAAATGGATTTTATATAGACAAAATGAATCCATATCGAATACATCGTAGCACACATAGTTCATGTCCTATTTTTTGGTAATTGATAACTTATCTCACATATTTTTTATGAAGGGACATTATAGCATGTTCAGTTTAATGATATGTGTACCAAAACAACCTAGAAATGATATTGATGTTTTTTTGTCACCCTTAATTGATAATTTGAATATATTAATGGACAAAGGTATAAGTTTGTATGATTCTTATAAAATGGAATATTTGCAACTTCATGCAGTGATTATGTTCACTATAAATAACTTCCCTATAAGGACCTGAACTTTTGAATAATATTTTGTTTCCTAAAAATTTCTAGTCTACTATGTCATAATAAATAAAACTATATAAGTAAAATTTAAATTTAACCATCTATTTTTTACTGTTATATTCCCATTAGTTAATATGACTGTTGAAATAGTAAAAAAACATTATGTTATAATTATTGTTTATAAATAATAATGATAATGGATTAATAATGTAGAAAGAAGAGTCGATGGCCTCTACCAGTAGAATTGTACCTTATGATGCCCATTTGTCTAATCATGGGAAGGATTTACTATCACTGGGAATTTCTCTAGACCAATCCCAAGCCGAGATTCAACATGTTAAGCTTTAACGAAATCGCCTATGGGATAAGGTCAAGTTGATTGAAATCACCACTCGCATAATGTTGTCTGAGCCGACCCAAGATTTTACCACCATTGAACACCTTACTCTTAGGTCCTATAAAGGTGTTATATGGGGTTATGTAATGAGTCCCTAGTTACTTGTGTAATCTATTTGTATAAATAAAATTACTATTTCTAGTTATGTTAAAATAACCATCTTTTTCTGAATTTCAAATGTCAAAATTAATATATGATGAATTTTAAGTATTATTCTATAATGTTTCATATTATTAATGAATATTGGAAAAAAATAGTATTTTAAAATATTTTTTATACATTAAATAATTGACATTGTTAAATGATTTTCGTAAATGGAGTTATACGCTTGTGATCATTAAGAAATTTAGAGTCTGTTAAGATCGACTTAATTTTTGGTGAATAGTAACCTATCAATAGTAATATTACCCTTATGAATAGTAATATGACCAATGTAATGTAACCTCACCTAAGGAAGTATAAATGTAATTTAGGCATCATGAATGGTAATGTGATATAACAGTATAAGTAAATAACTATTTTAGAATTTATTAATTAAGTATTAGTATTTTTTCAAGTAAATAGAGATTTTACTTAAAAATAAAATTTCTCATATTAAGAAAATTACTGTCATAAAATTTAGTTCATTTTTTAATTTAAAACATTTATATTAGGTTAGGGTGATTTTATGATATTTTTATAAAATGTTTTGTTTTTTGGTGAATAGTAAAAATATTTTTTTTGTGTTTTCGGTGTCTTTTATGACATCATAATGATGTAATATTTCATTTAAAATACTGGTAGACTATGGGGATTAAAATATTATATAAGGTTTCCCAAGTGGCCAAAACAGTGGTAAATCCCATGATTTTGAAAATACCACTAATGAGGGGTCCTCAGTAATTAATAAAAAACTCCCTCTCTTTTACTATAAATAGAAATCCATTAATTCATTTTATTTCATTAAAATATCATACCCCTATAAGATCTAATAGTATTACATCCCAAATATTCCTACCAAGGTTCCTCTAGCCCTCAAGGTCCCGATCCTAGAGTTTTAGAAGTAACACTTCAAGATTAGGGAATTCTCAAATTCTTTTTCCTTTCTAGTTCTCTTTTATGTGGTATGTATTTCAAATTTTAATACCATGTTATTAATTGAATTTTATTATGTAACTATACTATAGTCTGTTTATTTTATGAATTTTTTATCCCTTTACCCTCTCTTTTTAATGTTTTCTAAAACCATGTTTCATAGATGTTATGCTGCATAATTTTCATCTCCAAATCTCTCTCTTTTTCTCAAAAAATTCATTTATTTTATTTTGTAAATACCAAAACCGATATATTATCCAGGTTTATTCACATGGATTTTAAAATTATATATTTTAATTTTGGTATTAAGATATATGAAACCCACCTTCCTTTTCCTTGGGATTTAAATGACAAAAGGAACTTGTTTTTAGGCACTTTTTAAAACACCATGCTTTTGATATGAAACCCATTTCATTAATTCTCTATGGGTTGTTTATGAAATGTTTGATAATTATATATATGGATAAGATTAAAATAAATACATATTAAGGTTGTGCTCTTATATCAATTCAATTCATTTGTTATACAAATTAATCTCTAGAGTTGACAAGTTTTACAATACCTTTGTGAATAGCCTTGGTAATTTTTATAACACCTTGGGGATGGAGCTTGGTGATATTCTTATGAATGTCTAAATTAAAAGCCAGGTTTTCAATTTATTATTCAATTTATTATTATTATATTCCTCTTTACCATTCATTTATGATATTCCTCATGTTTTTATAGATATCGCTCATGTTTACATTTAAACTGTTTCTCTTGTTTTTCCCTTACAGGGCCTTCTTCTCACCCTTTCCTTTGATGTATTTCCCCAAGTTATGAGTTGGATTAATTTTACTTAATGAATAATGTTATATGTTTCCATCTATTATGAACCTTTTTTCATAACACTAATCGTTAATGATCCTCTGTTTTTAAAATGTAACGCATTATTTTTTAAGAAAAAAGTCAGGATTCCATAGTTGGTATCAAAGGATAGTTTTGTTATTTGTATAAATTATGATATTAAAACTTTAGTAAGAACCCTATATAAAAGTTTAAATATAGTAAAACTGCCTGTTATTTTGGTGAAATATTATATAAGTGGTTTTTGAATAGATAAATCCATGTCTGAATATCAAAAAGTTGATGTGGCTATGAAATAGATGTTTCTAGTGGTAAAACCTGAAAAAATATCTTTGAGCTAGACATGAATGAGAACCGGTGCATGACAATATGACTTTTTGTAATCTTGGTTTGACACTTCCTAGGGATATGATTGGTTAATCACATGTTTTCTATAAATCATTATGAATTATTTATAAATAAATGTAATTGTTGTTTAATCATAATGTTTTAAGAGATAAAAATCCTTTACAAATAAAAGATTCATAAATGAAACAATTTTATCACTACGGTTTTATTCTTTTAGAAAATGATGGGAAATAGTATGAACCATACAATTGGTGACCGTGATAGACCATGTATTGATGACCCTTTGATAGAAGCCAGAATGGAAGCTTTCATGAGAATGATGAACCTACTGACTCAAGTTATGGGAAATAACTTGAATCAAGCTGAGAGACTAATTTCACCATGAACGGAACAACAATATATTGATTCCATTATCCATAAAAGTACATCATCATTTATTGGATCTACCAACCCATTGATTACTAAATAGTTGATCAACTCTATTAAAAAGATATTTTTTGACATCATAGTTCTAAACAACAAAAAGAAACCCTATATATTTACCGCTTAGAGGTAGAAGATGATTATTTGTGGGTTTTGATTAAAAACAAAAGTCCCAAATGGGAGATTGAAGCTATGTAGTGGGAATAGTTCAGAGTTATCTTATTCAATAAATATTTTACTGGTTCGATGAGAACAAAAATGGAGAAGGAATTTCTCGAGATGAAGCAGAATGAGAATGACTATGTGGGGAGCTATGAGATAAACTTCACAAGGATTTCATGTTATACATATAGAATTGTCATGGATCCTAATGGGAATTTTGATAGATTCTTTGGTGTACTAAGACTACATCTGTGGAAGAATCTAGCCAACTGAGACTATGATAGCTATGAGGAAATCATGAAAAGTGCTATGAAAGTCAAACTAGAGTTTGGTGAGACACAGTGGTCTCAAAAATCCAATGAAAAGAAGAGATCAATGGATTCAATGTTAGGGAAGATCATTGAATAGGTAAGAGGAGGAATGCAAGTTCAACTTACTATGTTTAATAAATGTGGGAAGAAGAATTCAGGGAACTACCTTCTCAGGAGCGGGAAGTACTACAAGTGTAGAAGGGATGGCCATATCTTACTTAATTATCATAGTGTGGTGAATCCTCAACTTCCCAACACTAACGACAAAGAGGAGATGGTGTAGTCCATACCATAAGTTCAATGCTTCATGTGTGGATAGCTTTGGCACATTTCAAATCACTATCCAAAACTGAGGGTAGTTGAGGGGAATCACCATCATCCTCAAGAAAGGCTAAATGAGCAAGGATGTGCTTTTTATATCATGATAGCTAATGTTGAATCTCAAAATGATGTGGTCGTTGGTAGTCTTTTTGTTCTATCAAATCTAGAAAGTGCATTGTTTGATTCTGGTTATAATCATTCCTTTAGTTTTTCCACATTTCCAAAGAATTTAGAATCATACCCTAAATTTAAAAATGTAGACTTCTCTGTCATGACTCTTGTAGAGATTATCCAAGAATAAACATTGTTTAAAAACTCTAGTATTTACTTTATCGGGCACAAACTTATCAAAAATATAGTGGTCATTACCATGTTGAAATTCGAAATTATAATTTGGATGGACTGGCTCTTAATATATAATGCTAAGATCAAATGAAGAAGCCAGGAAATCTTAGTAGTCTGGAATGGAAAACCTATAATTATCTTCCAAGGAGAGATATCTCGACCTAAGTTCTTTCTAAAATCACCACCCATTGGTGGAGTTTATTGGTGAAGATGAAGAAGAAAATGAAAGTATAAAAATATAGGATGTCCCAATCATTCAGGAATACGTTGACATATTTACAAAGGAGTTACTTAGACCTCCCAAAGAAAGAGAGGTAGAGTTCTCCATTTAACTCATACCAAGATCTCATCCGATATCAAAGACCTCATATAGGATGGAAAATGTGGAGCTACTATAATTAAGGAAACAACTCCAAGATCTTTTGGTGGAGTTTATTCGACCGAACGTGTCTCCTTGGGGAGCACCAGTTCTCTTTATAAAGAAGAAGGATATATCAATGTGTCTATGCACTGATTATAGAGAACTTAACGGGATCACAGTGAAGAAAAAATACCCTCTTACAAGAATTTATGACTTATTTAATTGACTTCACGGGGATCAATTCTTCTCCAAGATTGATCTTTGATCTGTTTATCATCAATTGAGGGTGAAGAAAGAAGATTTTCCAAAAACTTCCTTCCAATCAAGATATGGTAATTATGAGTTTGTGTTTATTCCCTTCGAACTAACTAATTCACCTTCTATTTTTATAGATTTGATGAATAATGTCTTTAAGGACAACCTTGATAAGTTCATGGTTGTTTTTATTGATAATATTATGATATATTAAAAAATTATTGAGGATTATATAAGGGTTATTTTTCAAACTCTACTGGAGGAGAGGATTTTTTGGAAAGTCTAAAAAATGTAAATTTTGGTAATAAAAATTTTATTTCTTGGCGGGAATTGTAACCAATGAAGGAATCTAAATTGACCATACAAAGACAAAGGTTGTAGAGGAGCATCCTCATCCTAAAATTGTAACTGAGATTCGTAGTTTCCAAAGTTTAGTAGGATATTATAGAATGTTTGTGAAAAACTTTTCACAATATTCTAATCTATTAACCAAGTTAACATGAAAAGGGATCAAGTTTACCTAGATAATGGAGTGTGAGGAAAGTTTCCAAGATCTAAAGAAGATATTGGTTACTACATCCATGGTAACACTACCCTAAATTAGAGAATGATTCGTTATTTTTAGTGATGCATCTCTAAAAGGTCTTGGGTGTGTCCTCATGAAAAATAATAAATTCATTACTTATGCACCTCGACCGTTGAAGCCTCATGAGTAGAACTATCCTACACATGATCTTGAGCTGGATATAGTTGTTTTTTCTCTGAAGATAAGGAGGCACTATCATTATGGGGAGAATGTGATAAATCCATAGACCATCAATGATTGAAGTATCTTTTCACACAAAAGGAATTGAACATGAGACAGAGGAGATGGTTAGAACTTCTTAAAGACTATGATTGTTCAATTCATTATCACCCTGAAAGATCAAACAAAGTCATTGATGCATTAAGTAGGAAGGTCCATGTTGTAATGGCAATGATGAGGATTCAAGGAGATCCCTTGATCCAAGACCTAGTAAAACTAGACAAGGGAATCGTCAGGGAACAGACATCATCAACCCTATCAAAAATAATTTCTCAACCATCATTACTGGAGAAGATCAAGAAATATTTGAAAGAAGATCCTTTTTTATAGAAGTATTTTGAGGCTGGGAAGGCTGGGAAGTTTCCCAAGTTCAATATTGATCATGAAGGTGTATTAAAATTTCATGCAAGACTATGTGTTCCATCTATTTAAGAAATAAAGAAGGAGTTGATGGATGAAGATCATAGCTCAAAATTATTTATTCATCCTGGAAGAACAAAAATGTATTGGGAACCTCGTGATCATTATTAGTGGGATAATATGAAAATAGAGATTGCTGAATACACTATAAAGTTCCTGGTATGTTAGCAAGTGAAGGAAACCCGACAACTTCCTAAAGGGGTATTACAACCACTACCTATACAAGCATGGAATTGGGACAATATCAATATAGAATTTTTTATGGTTCTCTTGAGAAATTCTAATGGAAATAATGTGATATGGGTAGTGCACCATCTCACCAAGACTTACCATTTATCTCTATTAGGGAAGATTTATCTCTTGATCAACATGCCCGGATTTATGTGAAGGAAGTGTATATGATCATAATCCAGGGATCACATAAAAATTTTGGGGAAGTATTTAATTATATATGGGTAACAAATTGAATTTCAATATAGCCTACCATCCTCAAACTGATGGCCAATAAGAAAGGACTATTCAGACACTCAAGGACATGCTGATAACAAGCTCAATGGAATTTAATGGTTTATGGGATAAACATATCCCATTAGTTGAGTTCTCTTACAACAATAGCTTCCACTCAAGCATTAAAATGTCACCCTATGAAGCTCTATATGGGAAGCGATGTAAAACTTTTACTTGTTGGGATCATGCTGGTGAGAGAAAGATTATTGGGCCGGATCTTGTGCAATAGATGATAGAAAATGTTCCTTCCATCAAAAAACACATAAAGGATGATCAGAGTCCATATAAAAGTTATGCCAACAACCACAGAAGGGACTTGGATTTTGATGTTGCTGATATGGACTTCCTTAAAATTTATCCATGGAAGAGAGTCATGTGGTTTGGGAAGAAAGGGACACTTAACCCTAGATACATTTTCCCCTATTAAATCCTTGATCATGTGGAAGTAGTGGCCTATAAAATTTAACTTCCTCCAAATATAGATCATGTTAATGATGTATTCCATTTATCCCTCTTGGGGAAGTACATACATGACCCTTCACATCTACTAAATCTAGATGTTGTAAAACTATAACATGACCTCTCTTATACAAACCATCCGGTGGAGATATTGGATCATAGAGGTAGGGTTCTATGCAACATGACTACCTATATTGTAAAAGTGTTGTTGGGGAACCACAAATATGAAAAATCCATGTGGGAATCAGAGAAGAGAATGAGGAAAAATCACCTACACCTTTTCTCTTCTGAGGGTACAATTTGAAATTTGGGGAATGAAATTACTTAATGGTGGAAGAATTTAATGACTCGAAATTTCAAATAATATTTTTTTTCCTGAAAATGTATGGTTTAAAATGTCATAATCGATAAAACTATATAAGTTTAATTGAAATGTGACCATCGAGTTTTGACCATTATATGATCATTGTATAATATGACCATTTGAAATAGTTATAATTTTTAATGTCATAATTATTATTTATAAATAGAAATGATAATGGATAAATAATGAATAAAGAATAGTCGATGGCCTCTACTAGTATAATCGTTCCATACGAATCCCATTTTTTGGATCTTGGTAAGGAGGTAGCATCAATATGATTTTCTCTAGACCAAGACCATGCTGATCTTCAACATGTTATGCTTAAATAAAATCTCCTATAGGAGAAGTTCATGTTTATAGAAATCCCCACATGGGTAATGTTTCCCGAGACACCCTGAGATTCTATCACCACTAAACACCTTACTCTTAGGTCCTATAAAGGTGTTATAAGGGGTTATGTAATGTGTCCTTAGTTACTTGTGTAATCCATTTGTATAAATAATTTTTTTTTAATTTTTATTGTCAAACAACAATCTTTTTTTTTAATTTCAAATGTCAAAATAAATCAAGGATGAATATTTAGTAATTTTCAAAGATGTTTCATATTATTGATGAATATTGAAAGAAATAGTATATTAAAATATTTTTTATACTTCAAATAATTGACACTGTGAAATGATATTTGAAAAACAGACTTGTACAATTGTGATTAGTAAGAAATTTAGAGTTTGTTAAGATCAACTTAATCTTTTGGTGAATAGTAGCTTATGAATAGTAATATTACCCTTATTAATAGTAAAATGACCTATGAAATAGTAACCTCAAAAAAGGAATAATAAATGCAATTTAGGCATCTTTAATGGTAATGTGATATAATAGTATAAGTAAATAACTATTTTAGAATTTATTAGTAAAATATTAGCATTTTCAAGTATATAGTGCTTTTTTTTTAAATTAAATTTCTCGTATTTAGAAAATTACTTTCCTAAAATGGATTTTATTTTTTAATTTAGAACATCGATATTATGTTAGGGTAAATTTATGATATTTTTATAAAATGTTATGTTTTTTAGTGAATAGTAAAAATACGGTTTTTGAGTTTTCAGTGTGTTTTATTACATCATAATTATGAAATATGTAATTTAAAATTCTGGTCGACCCATGGGGATTAAAATGTTATATTAGGTGTCCCAAGTGGCCAAAATCAAGGGTAAATACCAAGTGAAATCCCATGGTTTTTCAAATACCACCGATGAGATTTCCTCGGAAATTAATAAAAAACACTCTATCTTTTACTAAAAATACCAAGCCATTACATTATTGAATTTCATTCCAAAATCATCCACCTAGAAGATCTAATAGTATTACCTCCCAAAGAGAACTCCAAAGGTGTCCTTAATCCCTCATGGTCCTGATCCTAGAGTTTTTTAAGTTACTCTTCAAGGTAAGGTAATTCCCAACGTCTTTTTCCTTTAAAGTTATATTTTATGTGTTATGTCTTTCAAATTTCCATACCCGATTATTATTTCAATTTTATTCTTTACCTATACTGTATTATGAGTCTTTTAGGAATGGGTGACCTTTGTCTCCTCTCTTTTTAATGTTTTCTAAAACCATGTTTTAATAGCGGTTATGAAGCAGAATTTTCATCTCAAAATCTCTCTCTTTTTCTCACGAAATTCATTAATTTTATTTTGTAAATACTCAAAACTCTATATTCTCCAGGGGTATTCACATGGTTTTCCAAATGATATATTTTAATTTGGGTATTAACATATATGAAACCCACATTCCATTTACGTGGGATTGGAAATGAAAAAAGGAACTTGTTTTTTAAGCACTTTTGAAAACGCTATGATTTTTATATGAAACCCATTTCATTAATTCTCTATGGGTTGTTTATGGAGTGTAAGATTATGATCTGCATGGATCACATGAAAATAAATAAATATTAAGGGTTTTCCATGATAGATCTCCAATTCATCAGGTAAATAAATTAAACTCTTGAGATGACATGTTTTACGATACCTTGGCGAATAACCTTGGTAATTTTTATGACACCTTTGGGATGAACCTTGGTGATATGCTTATGAATGTCTAAATTAAATGTTGTAGACACATTTTAAAGATATTATTGATGTTATTATTATTATGAATTTATTCTTTATCATTAATTTATGATATTCAACATGTTCTTATTGATGTAGATCAAGTTCACATGTAAATTGTTTCTCTTGATTTTCCCTTACTGGGCATTCTCTCACCCTTTCTATTGATGTATGTCCCTAGGTTATGATTTGGACTAATGGTACTTAGGATGAACAAATGAATAATACTATCAATTTTTATTATAATAATTTTATATGATCTCATGTCTTTTGTACCTTTCTACAATAAACTAAACTTTAAAGATCCTATGTTAGTAAAATGTAATGAAATGTTATGTAATAATAAGCAGGATTCCATATTCCCAACATATGGATGTTTTTTTAGAGATAGTGTTAAGGTTCATATAGTTTGTCCCATTTGTGAACAACTGACTTTGTATTATCAATTTCATCATGTGAGAAAACTAATATACATGGTTTATCAAATGTTTTCGATTACTGATCACTCTTATAGAAGATTTAAAAAGGCTTTCAAAGGCTTACATTAATTTAATATTTCTCCAAAACCATTATCCATTGATCACTACTTTGAGAGGGTGAAAGACATTATTGTGAAATTAAAAAAGGCACAAAAATATGTTTATGATTGAAATATTTGAAATAAATGGTCCATATTTTTTGAGCTACCATATTGGAGATATCATGTTGCGAAGCATAACACTGATGTCATGAACATAGAGAAGAATATATGTGATAGTTTTATTGGAACTTTATAGATAATAAATGAAAAACTAAAGATGGGTTGAATTCAATAATGGATTTACTATCAATGAGAATATGTTTGGAGTTGGCTCCCATTCCTGGTGGAAGGAGAACATTCCTACCCCTGGGTTATTATACCTTATCCAAGAGGGAGAAAACTATCTTTTTTCAATGTCTTCATGATATCAATGTGAAACATGGTTATTCGTCAAATGTAAAAATATTTCTGTCTTTAATGGATTTAAAGTTGATCGTTATGAAATATCATAGTCGTCACGTCATTATGCAACACCTCCTACTAGTTTCATTGCATGGAATATTTCCCGCCTATGTCAGAATGTCTATCAAGAAGTTGTATTATTTTTTTAATTCAATTTCAAATATGGTGATTGATTTGAATGATTTGAACATTTTTTGAGAACAAAGAGTTTTTTCTACTTTTTCAATTGGAAATGAATTTTCCTCCATCATTTGTTGATATCATGGTGAATTTAATGGTTCTTTTGGTGCTAGAAATATAGCTTTACAGACCTGTGTTTCCATGACGAGTGTATCCTATTGAAACGTACATAAAAATTTTGAAGGGTATGTTAATTATTTATATCGACCTTAAGCATCCATTTCTGAAAAAGTATATTTTATAGGAGGTTGTAGAATTTTGTAAAAGCTATTTTTCTGATGTGGAGCACATCGGTTTGCCTACATCACTCCATGAATGAGTTAATTATGGGGGAAAGGTAATTCATGGCTTGAAATTCAAATAGTTGATAGGTGAACAGATAATGAAAGTACAATTATACAAATTGAATGACATAGATGAAGAAAAACTATATATAATATTTCATATTAATGAGTTGAAACAAAGTTATCCAAAGAAGAAAGATATGTGGGTTTTGAATGATCATAAAAACACTTTTTCCCATTGGTTAAAGACACCATGAATAGAAAACAAGATGCATCAGAAAAATTGAGATGGTTATTGAGTGATCCAAGTATAAATTTGATAACATTTTCTAGGTATGACATTATTGGATATAATTTTCATATGAAAGATTAGGACAATAGAAGTGCTATTTAGAATAGCAGTGTGTTGGTGTTCGTAGAAGCAATTCATTTTTCGAGTTCCAAAGACAAAAACCCAATATCCAAATCAACCACATATTATAGACTCATTGAAGAAATATGGTAGGTTGATTACAATAAATTTTATGTTCCAGTATTTAAGTGTAAATTTTTTGTTAGTAACAACATTGTTTGACACAATGAATTTGGAATGACACTAGTTAATCAGAATAAATTGAAATACTTAAATTATCCTTTTATCATGGAAACACATGAAAAACAAAGTTTATATGTTCTTGATCAATCTAATATAGAGTGGCCTATTTTTTAAAGGGAAAAAGGTATGTTATTGATGATAAACTTGATGAAGATGTTGATTTAGGTGAGATACCAACATCTATGGAATAATTATCAAATAATATTTATGAACACATTGAAGAAATGGTTTGTAGCATACAGAACAATCATGATGAAGGAATTTGGGAAAACAATCTTTAGTACATTCCTAATATTATATGTAACATATGTATAATTATGGTTTACTTTTTAAAATTTCATAATTTTGATATATTAATTTGATTTTTCTTTATTAAAACATGTATTATAGCTAATAAGTTAAAAAAATTAATTTTTTTTCATTTTTGTCATTTCATCTCTCAATAATATTATTAGCATTTTAGTTAAATATAAAAAATTTGAATAAAAATGTGTCCGTTTATTTTACTTTTTTTTGTTTGATAATTATTAAATTTTTATTTACATTTTTATATAATTGTTGTATTTGTATATTTTTGTACTAATTAATGTTACTTTGATTTGTAAGATAATGATAGATAAATACTCCAATCCACCATATATCTTTAGAGATGATCATACTCATACCTCATGGGAGGAATGTACACATGCCCCTATTAACGAGCCTCTTTATCCTAATTTAAATGATACATCTACTTCCACAGTGGAAAAAAGATTTCAAGGGTTGGTAAACATGGCACCACATGTTTACCAAAATTATCAGTTGCCCATATCCTGGAACAGAGGATACATATAGACTTTGATTGTAATGATATTTCATGAGGACCAACTTCAAAACAATTCAAGTATTTTGTATCAGTACATTCAAAATAGAAAAGTTAGTATTTTTATTGATGATTAGAGAAGTATTGACAAAGTAACATTATCACAATTGGGGAGACAGTTTTGGAATGCTTGTTTTTTATTATTTTACTTATCTTGAAATTTTTACAGTAATATATGTTTTTACCCTTCTTATTAGATGACATATGATATACTAACATTGGAGGAGTCAGGAGGAAATGTTTATCATTGGCTACTTGGAGATGGAGGGATTTTAAATCATCCCTTACATCACAGCCCATTTTGGGAAATAGATCACATGAAAATATATGTGATATATATCCATTTATAGATGGAGATACCGGAAAAAAAAAAATTTAATTTAAATAAAAGAAGAGTTTTTAGTAACTACAATTTTTCATTTTTATATGTTTTTATATTAATTACTATGTTAATGATTTCTTTATTATTAATTGTTAATTTATTGTAATTCGGAGATCTCATAAAGAGATTCAAGATAGAAATGTACAAAATCATACGCTATCTCGGGTAGGGAATATATTATTGGAAGAACATATGCTAGAAGAAAAATGTCAAAAGATGAGAGATGAGTCATTAGGGTCTGTAGAGGTTGCCTCTCTTTCACCCCTATGAGAAATGAATAATGGAAGAGTTCTCAGATGATAAAAAAGGGAAATATCTTATATAGGAGTGAAGGGTT
Source organism: Viscum album (assembly GCA_963277665.1). Lineage (NCBI taxonomy): Eukaryota > Viridiplantae > Streptophyta > Magnoliopsida > Santalales > Viscaceae > Viscum > Viscum album. The sequence goes on along the minus strand of OY728120.1, from coordinate 18,024,670 downwards.
ATAGATGATAATATTTTAAGATGTTTATTTATTTATTAAACTTAAATAAACTCATTATATATTGTGATTCATTACATATTTTTTCAAATATTCTGTATAGGATTCTCTTGGGGAGTAGAGAACATAGGGGGTCTTTTTTATTGAAGGTATATAGGTTATTTTAGTTGCAACATTGGGAAATCCAAAACACCCAGGTCATGTATAAGCATAACTGATGAGTGTATTAGTAAGAAAGGTGTATCCATGTTTGGGAAATTCTTAAAAAGGATCATGTTTATAAAAAACATCGAATATTTTGAAGCCAAAGATCAGGATATTCAAGTGATGGTTGAGTAAAGGATCAGAGCTTCAGTGCAAGCGATTTTTGTACACATATGGAAGGGCAGTTTCATCCTACCAATCTGACTCCTACACCACCACTAGTAGATCCCACTCCTCCTCCATATCCTACTCACACATCTGTGTTTCCAGACCCCACTCCTTGTTATCCTTCCCCAACACCCCCTCCTCCACAAATTCCATGTTATTGTGAGTTATATGTAGTTGATCCTCATCATTTTGTTGTATATGGGATGATATATTGTATTAGCGATACCATTCATCATATCTATATTGAGATAGATAATCATAGGGTCATTGTACAGAATATTATACATATATCAAAAAATACCTTGTCATATAGATGAAGTAAGTATAGCTGGACAAAGTATCGGTCAGTTTTTAGTTTGTCCATCCAAACTACTTCAACATATTGCCATAGAGGTATGTATATATATTATAATTTAATTCATTTTGTTATTAATTTTTTTTTCTTTTTTTAAAGTTTACATATTTCGATAATTTTTTAAGTATACTTTAATGGTAATGAAATACTATATAGAAAAAAAATTATAAGATTCATGACTTCAGATAAAAATTATACTATTTTTGATCAATTTCTATGATTCTCAAATATGTTATTGGGAGTATATGAGATTCCAATTGATGATTCTATTTGTGGGTGTGCAATGGTTGTGTGTATTTTGAAATGTGATATCATTGAACTTGTATATGGAGATCAGTTGAACATCAACATGAGGAATTTTTTTCATGTAATTCAATTAAAAATATTGTTAGGTCCACTAGGTTACGTACCCTAAGATGGGGGTGAATCAAGGTATGAGAGATTATATAAACGTCCCCTTTTGATCTAGTTTCATTTTTAGACAAAACTCTCTTCAATCTCCATCCCATTTTAGAGTATGAACAAATATTAAAGCTTTCACAGGACACATCAATTTTACTTTGTTCTCCCTCACTATTCTATATCCAAGGATCATACACCGACGATGTGCTAATGTACCAAATCCACTATAATCACACTGTTGTTTTAATGTTCAAAGTAGACTCATTATCCCTCTTGATGTAAAACCACTCGCAATTTGAAAGCTCACTACCCTCTCAACTAATGTGTGATTACTACTTCTTTAGAATATCCACTCATAGTTTAAAGACTTGTAGGCCCTTTTATTTGCAAGAATACCTAAATCCTCAACTGTAGATAGAAGCTCTATTGAAGCCCAATTTTAATCCACTAATGAATACCTCTTCACCCTTGATATCTGGTAAATACCTTTAAACCACTTTTCACAAAGCTCACTACCTTTTGAAAGCTCCTCTTTTGCAAATCTCAAACAAGACTTTGCAAAGCACCATTTATGAAGCACCAGCTAGAATTTATTAATCTCTTTCGTTACTTTTCCTGAAGCTCAATAACCTTCGCAAGGAAAACCTCTTTTGTGAAGAAAAAACTAATCTTCGTGAAGCTCAAAAGTTTCAGTTGGATTTTTAGGGCCTTCATAAAATCCTTACTTTCTCGATGCACAGAACATTCGGTTGTCTTATAGCCTTCAAGAATGACTTCGCATACCACATTCATGAACTCTTTTGTAAACTCAAAGACTTATAATTATCATTGAGTCTCTATTTTCTTAATCATCATTTCTGAAGGGGCAGCCTCATATTTATATGCTCGGCTCTTCACAAAGCTCCACCACCATCGGCGCGTTTTCTAGCTCCATCTTCATGGCGCACATCCATTCGCGAATATCCATTGTAAACGCAGAGCACTCCATCTTCGAGGCACCCATCAAAATTGTGAATCCTTCCATTAATGACAGTTAATAACTCTGCCATCGATCGTGAAGCTCTATTTTCTCATAATCACGAAACAAATCCCTTTTACGAAGACCTCCTCCATAATTATTTTCTCCTTCGTGAAGCACAACTATCAAATCCCATATTATAGAAATTATTTCCATTTCTATATTTTTATGAGATCTTTGAGGAAATTCGCTTTTCATGATTCTCACCAAATCTCAAATTTTGGACCCTAAAAATTTGTCAAACACTTGAAAACGGTACAACCTTGTATATGTTATTTTGTACCGCCTCCATATCATTCATTCCTTTATTATGGTTCTTTTTCAACATGGATTATCAACAACATCTCTATAAATTGAATATTCACCATGAAACCCAAATTTTTCAACAAACTCAACCAACCCAAAAATGTTGTAATGTTACCTGAAGATATTCTTTCCCAACAAAAATATTTTCATTCCTTGAATTTATTGAAAATTTATAATAATGTCAGATTTGTATTAGGTGTCAATTCAAACAATTTATAGAGACTGAAAAGATTGATGTATAAATATTTATGGACCTATAGGTTATCTCCCCTATTGCGTTTACAATGACATATGTTGAATGAATAGTTTATTTAGCTGGAATATTTTAGAAGAATTCCATCATTAGAGGTTGGATGTTTCCATATATTGAAGAGTACGTATGAAATATTTTTTCTCACAATGTTCTATACATCACTAAACATATTAACTAATAATATCAAATTTTCTTTATATCAGTGGTTATCGGATATTGGGTGATTTTTTTTCCAAGATAGAATACATTGTATTGGTTATGCTCTATCCATGGTGAAGTGAAAGGAAATTTTAAGAATGTATTGAACACGTATGTCTGCTTATTTTAATAATTATTTATATCATAATGAATAAAATTTATTATATTCATATTATATTCAAATAGGGAATGTAATTTATTTAAAGATACGATAAGAATGATTTGATAGAAGAAACAATTTGTAAAAGATAAGGTGAATTTTCATTTACAATCACTAACTTTTGGATATATTAATTAAAAATGTTATTTTGAATTAAAATCTCTTTGAAATAGTTTCATAAACAACAAGGTGGATTTCAATATGGATATTATGTTTTAAGATTCATGTATGAAATAATTTCAACTGGGATAGTTATAAAGTTTCATAAGGTTATATTTTATTATAAATATTTCCAAAATATATAATAATTTTTTTAAAATTAAAAACAAATGATTTCTATATTATTTATGTAGCTCTTTTATGACACATGGTCATATAGTGTATAGGATTTGAAACATTTAGAAATTGAAATATAAAATCATTTTATAGTTTTGATTTATTTTTAGTTTATTTTAAAGTTCAATTGTATGTGACTTTTCCTAGTTTTTTTATAACTTTTGTTATCTTATTTGACTATTGTTGTGGTGGAGGATGAATCAATGTACAATTTTTCAAAAAAAATCATGTCGGTTATTGGATAACCCACATTAAAAACAAATATATGTGTTACATTTCATGTCCTTTATCCAATAAATGATGTGATATATTTTTTTCCATGTCGGTTATAGCATAAAGGATCTGAAAAATAAATATACCCTCTTTTTCACATCAGTTATCAAATAATTGATGTGAACAATGGTTTTTCATGTCGGTTATCGTATAAATAACATGAAAACTAATTAACAATTAATAATTAATAATATCTATTTTTGGTAACCAATGTGAAAAAATAATTTACTACATCCCCTTGAATAACATCCCATAATAACTATGTGAAAATTCATAAAGAACAATGTGAAAAAACATTTATACACTAGTTCCCACAACTCAATTATGTATTAATTAGTTTTTAATTAGAGTAAATTTATAAGAAAACTCACTATATAACATACCACAATAGAAAAAGAGATTTTTGACTCTCCTTTTCGTCACATTGTCTAAAAGAATGGAAAGGGAAATGAATTAGAACAAAGTGATTCATCCTTTGAAGAAAACATAAAAAATCGACAAAGTAATGAAAAATGTGTCAAAGGACCTAGATTCATGAAAGTTCCCTATCTATCGCGCAAGTATACTTGCGTGCCTCCTAATGGTCGCACAAGTGACTTGCGCGCCTTAACTGATAACCACCCGGGGTCTTCTCCAGCCTATAAATACCCCTAGTGGGCTCCCCATTTTAGGGGAGGAATTTTTCCAAAATTTAGATACAGAGCTCTAAATGCCCAAGTCTCTTCATCAAGTCTTCCAAACACTTATAAGGTAATTATTTACCTAGAATGGAAGTTCTAAACAAGAGGAGTAAGGTCTAAGTGTTATAATTCACTAACACATGCGCACCTAAGTGTTTTAACCTTAAGGGAAATGGACACACTTGCGCGCCGCCCTACTTCTTCACCAGAACTTGCGCACCATCTTCTGGAAAGCCTCTAGGGATAATACCAAGGTTTTGAGCCAAGTCTCTCCCAAGTATTACCCTAAGGTCTGAAAATTGCGTGAGTACCCATGTGTCACGCAGGTATACCTGCGCGACCAAGACTTGCGCACCCACGTAGTACCTGCGTGCCTGCCAGGACTTGTGAACCCTTCTATTTTTTGGTTGCCCTTCTTGCCCATTTAACCCATCTTATGTCATTCCACCTCTCCTATTCAAAATTCAGTCTTCAAGACACTCTTCAAAGACAATTATGGAATGTTTTCTTGATTGAGTTCCTTATCCAAAAGGAATTATGTGAAACATCTCTCAAAACCTAGTTATTTACACATCTTTATTTCAATAAAATTAGCGATTTCATTCATTCAACCTCATCCTTTAAGATGAGAGAACCCTATTACTAGGTATCCTTCTTAGGATTAATCCCTAAGTCCTCATTAATATGTGACTTCTTTTCAGAAGTAAGCTCCAGTTTCAAATACTATTAATTGGGAATCCTCCTGAGGAGTAATTTCCACCCATAATTCCTTTAACCTGGGCTCCCTTTTCAGGAATAAACCCCAGTCTTAAAGTTCCCAAATATGGGCATCATCCTTAGGAGTAAGCCCCAAGTCCCTTAATTTTTCAAAACCCGCAACCTGGGCCTTCTTCTCAGAAGTAAACCCCAGTTTTAATTTCTCTTAAACAGTATTAATTTCCTTTTGATCTAGGCTTCCTTCTTAGGAGTAAAACCCAATCATAAGTCTCCTCTTAACATGGGAATCTTCCCTAAGAGTAATCCCCAAGATTAGAGTATCCAAATCTCCATGAAGCACATATACCTTTATGGACCCTGTTCCTAGATTTCATCCCTGAAGTAAATCTTAATCCTCATTTATTTGGGCAGTCGTACACACATAAGCCCCACATCATTGCATCTTTCATGGCACAATTGTCTGGTTTCACCAATACCTCTTGTTTCTCACACCGAGCATGACTCACGTGATCTTAGAGTGTAAAAGTAATCATGAAATCTTTCTTTGATCCATCAATAATGCATAAAAAACATACTCCTTTAATCGAACTATGTGGGTTCTGATTCCTTTTCCAAAACAAAGGATATGTAGGTAGACCATCTGCGGGTACGATCCCAACTTTGAAATAATCCATGTCCTTCTGAATGATAATAAAATTCAAGTGCCCCACTGAGTGGCTTTAAAACTAGCATGGTCATCATAATGACCAAGAGACTTTTATGTATCAAAGGATGCCATTGACTAAGAATATATAACAAATACAGATGATTCTCTATCAATGAAGAACCTTGAATTCATATAAAAGATTCTCTAAATTTTCTACATATCAATCATTGATTGTCAGATCTAAAGAAAAACTCATTTATTACTTGGTAATGTAATAAGGATTCATGAACATAACTTAAATCTATAAAGAGATTCCCGGAGTAGACAATAATTCCCCTCAAAAAGGTGTGACGAGTCTAACCTCCCATCCTCTCGACCAATGAAAATTCCTATGCCTCACTAGTCCACAACTAATGAACGACTACCTTTGGAAAGTAGGTTCAAATGGATATGGAATCATTTGATGTTTCCGGTTTTATGAACAAACCCATTAGAAACCACTTGGAATGATTGAATCTTAAATCAATGAGATCATCCCCCATTCCAAAGGGGAACAAAAAATGGTGAACCCGACATGAATCCTTAGCCAAGTTAAAATGATGTTTTACATATTTGTTAGGCCCCTATTTAAAACTCAATGAGAGGGACAACAAAAACAATCATTTACATATGTGATCATCCAAAAGATGTAGTGGCTGAACTTATCTTGATTACATCTGTTATATCAAACAGGAACTCTTTTCTAAGATTTGATTCATTCTAAGAAATGGCTACTCTCATGTTCACACCTGTGAATATCGCTGCTGTGAATGCCACCGCTGCTACTCCTGCTGGATCATCATCCACTTTGAGGATGACATCACCTACTCAGCGTCTTCAATGCTGGGTATCAAATGTTATGGTTAAGGAGTACCATGAAAACGGTACTATTCCAACTCTGGAGGATGCTCGATGAGCCCTCCAAGTGAATAATTCACCTTGGTCATCCAGACAGCGATGACCAATGATCAAGAATCAGGTGTTTCTAACCACTGTCTCTAACCATTTAGGGTCGTTATCCCTGGAACTCAATCACCATTCACTCCCATATTCTGAGGAGGTGAATGAGAAGGTCTTTCAGGGCCTTAATTCAAGGATACAAGGTTCCTTCCCAAGGGCTCCCATTAAAAATCGTCGCAAGACTCGTGCAGCAGTGTGCTCTCAACATGATTAGGGTACCGACTCCAGGCGTTCGGCTCAGGTTCCTCGAACCCAAGTAGGAAATACGTATCCCCAAAGGCGAAATTCGGTTAACAGTGAGAAGGTTCTTATCTCTTACGTTTCCGTAGAAGTCCAACAACCTTACTTTGTGGAAAGCAACAAGCGGGCACATACAACCGTCCGTTTTAATTCTGCTATCCAGCAGACTTGTCTGGCAGGAGCACGCTAGTCCCGCCAGGAAATTTCGACGGAGTACTATAGGCAGGAACAAACACCTTTTTATACATCATCAGCTAGTCAGCAGGCTCGTCTGACTACATATGATGGATCTCTTCAACCATGTTAAGATAAGTACAATAAGCAGGCACATACACCTTCTAGTATTGATCAAGCCTACCAACAGTCTCATTTGGTAGCACCAGGAGAAGTTAGTCGGAATGATCTGGCGACAAACAGGTGGCAGACTCAATTCTATACCCCCACACATGAGTACTATCAGGATTTACTAACAGGAAAAGGAGGACAGGAGCAGTCACATACACCTACTCCAAGCATGGAATGGACGTATATCCCCATTCTAGCAGCTAAAGTCACCAAGAATATTCTCTCAATGGTGAAAGAGCATAAGCGAATACCTTCTCATAATCTTGATGCTTTCCAGGATATTATAACAGCTTCAGTAACATCTCAGGGAAAGACACATAAATTTATCCCTACCAGTGGAGTGACACATCAACAGTTCACTGCGGAACAAACACACACATCTATTTTAGTCCAATAGGGTTGTGGGGAATACTCCCCCATATCATACGGACAACCAATTTAGGCACATACACCTGATTTGAGTAGAGATCGTCAGCCTAACCTGACCATCTCTCCTGATCAGGCACATACACCTACTCAGAGCAGCCACTTTCGTCAACAGGTGGTTTCCAAGGCGAGTAAGAAGGCGTCTAATAAGAAAACATGCCCAACACAGTCAAGAAATCAAGGGACAATCTGTAACAAGGTCTTGCTCGATGTTAGAGTTCTTGAAGACCTTAGATAGTTATCTGTTGGAGTCCAAGATTCTACTCCCTCATTTCCCAATAGTGGGAAAATTAATTTTGAAGGACTTCAACAGAAACTTCCTCATGAAGGCTTTCTTCATGACAGTTTGGTCGATCTTGAAGTTTCATCTTCAGATGAGAGCTACAACAACCCTCTATGTGGCCAGAAGAATAAGGAGAAAGAGATCTCATCTTTTGTTGTAACCCACCGTGGTGGTCCTCCCCATGATTATGAATTTCGCTGTGAAAGTCCTCTCGGAAGTAGTGATGCACATTTCCTGGAATATGATCCTGTGGAAAATATAGTTCTGAAAAATCCCTCTTATCTTGAGGCACATGAAAATGAAAAACCAGTCATTTCTGATGATTCATCGCTAGAAAGTGAAATACTTTCTCAATCAGAAGATAGCCCGGGGTGTAGTTCATTCTCCAAACCACCCCCGAGTCATTCATCTTCTAGTTTGATCAATGAATTCTTTCCCAATCATGTTGAATCCAATGAAGCAACAAGGAAGCACCAGCTCTGGTCAAAACAGGTAGAAGAAGCTTCATTGAATGATAAAGAGGAAATGCTGAACATGAGAAAACAACTGGCAAAAGGTGAAGTGCCAGTCATGTTTTTTCCTTTGGCTGACTCTCAGTGTGACATTCCAGAGATGTTTCCGGAAGATGGGATTCATGATATTCATCTCAACATATGTAAAACTATTTTTCAGTTGAAAAATAAATTATTATCTTATGATGAATATGAAAATCATGTTAAGATAATAGAAGGGTAACAACACCAAATTTACTTGGAATCTCTATCATTCTCTCGATATCTGAAGGCTAAAAACAAGCAGAGAGCCCTTCAGTGTTCATGCCTTGGCGCACTAAGAAAATTGTACCAGTTAATTGCCAATTCCCCATCTGGTATTCATGTCAGAGGATGGGGTGTTCATGGAGTACTACATTTCACTATGTTGTCTAGTCAACAAATCCCACTGAAAATGGTTTCATGCAATGTTATTTCCCATGGCCGACCAAATTCAATGGGTTTTGTTTGTAATCAAAAGCTTGCCCAAGAACAGCCTTCAACTAGTTCCTCTCAAAATCAAGAATACATAGAACAAGTTGTTGAATTACTCCTACATCAAGAGAATGAGAATATTGAACATGCCTCTCATATGGAGCAAGCACATCATCAAGTGATAGAAGTGTGAGAAATCATCCAACGGTATTTTGAACCGGGTGATAAAAGTGGATGTCGATTGATGCATCCACCTAATTTTCGGACCAAAGTTCACAAGATCAGGAGATATTTTAAGAATTTCTTAGACATATCATGTCAAGAGCCACCCCAGCTTGCTAGACTGGGGACTCTTTTAAACCAACCGTCAGAATCAACAAATAGGATTCGAAGAGTTGAACAAAGACAGCAGGAACAACCCCAGTCCACCAGACTAGGGAATTCTTCAAATCCTCAATCCCTCCCTCAAATAAAATCGATCTTCTCTTGATTGGGGAAGAAGACACAAGAGGAACGTAGAGCCAAATTATCAGGATATTATCTCCAAATTACAGTTCGCCAAGAAATTCCTGAGGGATCGAATCAATAAAAGGAAATGTATCATCAAAGACATGGAAGGAGATAATATCGCAGGAATGTCGATAGGAAGGATGAAATGTATTATGCATCAATTAATGTCATCGATGTCATTGTTTCTGATCCACAAGATGATGATCACTCAGAGGGATCAGATGAAGAGGTTCATATTCAAGAAGTTGTACACACAGACACAAATGAAAAAGGTGTGCCTACACGAAATCAAAGGATTACCCAAAATTTGGGTGTTTCTTCAAATAACCCACTTCCCCCTCTCCGAAATGGATCAAACAAGGGGAAGGGAAAGAATTATGTTACATATCCTTCCTATGGATAAGGACAATCTCTCTCACTAGAGCAATGATTTGTGAAAAAAGAGGAAGAAATGAAAGAATTGAGGAGGTTGAACGCAGAAATACTTCAAGGTAGTCTTCCTCCTAAGCGTACTGGAGTCAGCCATCCAAGGGAGTTTTTTGCAGCTACTAAGATGGATCAAGAATATCCTCCTTTATCAGTACACCATCACAGGTCTAATCCCACAGGTTAAGTGCAACAACAATTGGTAGTGCTTCCATAAGTTGCACTACCATCTACCATACCTGTCCAAGCTCTAGTCAGTGCACCTATTTAGATTCAAGATCAACCAGATGTTTCTAAAAAGTTAATAACTACTATTGAGTCACTAACAGCTCTGTTGGAATATATGGAGGGAAATCGTGCACAGGTTCAAGCAAAAAAGAGAGCTTACCCTGAATGGGTTGATTCAATCCCTCACCCATCAAGTTTTGGGAACCCAGTATTCCTTATTTTCAATGGATCAGGCGATCCTGAACATCATTTGATGCATTACGTGTCTTGTTGTGATCCTATGATGGGATCTTCGGAATATAAAGATGCATTGAAACTCAGATTCTTCGTGCAGACCTTGCAAGGACCAGCCTTTGTCTGTTATACAAGCTTGAAATCCCTGTCAATTATCGGATGGGAAGATCTTCTTCAACGATTTCTTCTTCAATTCAGCTCAATTTTTCCAAATAAAAAAGTTTTTGATCATACAAACTGTAAGAAAAGGTATAATGAAAGTGTATCAGATTTCATTGCTCCTTGGAAGGGATTAACATATTCCCTAAGCCTAGCACTCCCTCAGGAAGAATTGTTGCCAATCTGTTTGGCAAATTTGCGTGATGAGTTGCGCACACCACTGATCCCTCTTAAATACACAGGAGGGTTTTGAGAGCTTACTTCAATCGCTCAGAAGATTGAATATTCCCTTATAAAGACTAAGGATAAAGCTCATGTAATTACATCAACTCCAGGAAGGAGAATGGGTAAAGAAGATACTGCTACAGTTATGCTTAAACAAGCACCTGTACCTACTTCTACCTCAAGACCTCCATCTTCTCGAAGGGCTCCACCTCTTGAGCATCAACAACATGGGTCGTTTCTTCAAGATAGTCAAATAGATCAAATATGGAAACAATTTTTTGAGTTGAAGAGTAAATTTTATTCTTTCCGAAATGAACACGTTCTTGGTTACTTCATTTCGGCCCTGGAGAATAATTTGGTTCAGCTACTGAGGCCCGAAAGGCCAAACAAGGAAGGAGATGAAGACTGTCCCAATTATTTCCCATTTCATCAGATGTTGGGGCATCCCATCTATGAGTGTTTTGACTTCAAAGACCTTCTGCAAAAGATGGTCAACTCGGGACAAGTCAAACTAAAAGGCTCTTCAGCACAGGTAGCATGTGTTACTGCTACAGTTCCAGAAGAAGAAGGCAAATATCAAGAAGTTAAAAGAAAAAATGTGAAGAAATATGATGATTGGATGGTCAGGAAAATGATCAACCGAAATCATGAAATTTTGCGAACACAATTGAAGAAACCAATTGTTTCTTCTACTATGGATTCCACAACAAAATCCTCTTCAGATGGAAAATCCTCAACGAAACGACACAATTACAAGAAAGAGGAACAATTAGAAGAAGATGAGTATGTGTTAAAGCCTAAGTTGTCTTTGACTCTGGCAGATTTCAAGCCATCTACTTCGAAGCCATGGGCACCACCCCACCAAATGGAACTGCTTAAACAGGATAATCAGGAAGAGTCTTCATCGGATTAAGAGTTGATTTTTGGTTCTATTAATATGATTCAATTAACATATCCATATGCTAGTTTCATTTTCGATTTTGATGAGCCCAAATTCCCTATATCAAATAGACAAATTAGAGGGAGTTCCAGGGGTATGAGATACAGGGAAAGACGTGGATATTTCAGAATCCACTATTCCAATTCTACCCCTTCTAGAACTATGTATGCAGCAAAAAATCATGGCAGAGCCCTTCAGCGAGCTAAACAAGAACAAACAAGTTCTTCCACCAATAACAAATTCAGTCCTGGCACAGTTATTCTGGAAGAATGGTTGAAGGTTCCATCTTCTTCCTCTCAGCAAGTAAATTGATCTAATTAGTCTAATATTCCAAATCCAGGAATATTGACAACTCTTATCCCTATACAAGATGCATCAAATTCCAAAGCATCAATTTCCAAGGCACCTGCTAAACCACATATTCCTATTGGGAAACGTAGACCTTTGGATAAAAAGTATGATGTATTGAAACACCTGGCCCAAGTACCATCCAATTTATCAATTTTGGATGCCTTGAATTTATCAAAGGATCTTCGGGAAGCACTCATTGAGGCTTTGTCAAGTCCTCAGGAGTTTGAAACTGAAATTTCTGCAGCTGAATTCTATCACATAGAGAATAATCCTGCAGAATTCCATGTAGTAATATCTTTTACTGATGAAGATTAAGATGATGTCGTGCATGGAAATATTAGACCTTTGTACTTATCTGAAAATTTCAACGGATTAGACATATGAAGAGCTTTCATTGATAATGGTTCAGGAGTCAACCTCGTCCCCATTCGTACACTTCGTCGATTGGGCCTTACAGAATCTGATTTATCTCCTTCTACTATGATGTTACAAGGATATGATAAAAATGAACAAGAACCACTAGGCGAGATTACACTCAGAACTTAGTTTGTAGATATTTTATCCAATTCAGATTTCATGGTTGTTGATCAAGACTCACCCTTCAACATCTTGCTTGGAATACCCTAGATACATCAACATGCAGTTATCCCTTCATCATACCATCAATGTCTCAAGTATTGTTTCAATGGTCAAGTTGGGACATTGTATGGTGATAAGGCCCCATTCAAGACATGTGAGTCTCAATACATTGAGTCGGAATTCTATCACATAAAGGGAAAGGATAAATCCACAACCCGGGAGATTACCAAAGTAAATGATCCATATGGTTTGGAAAAGATTCCAATAAATCTATTTGCACATGTGAGTACAGATTATGTGTTTCCTATCAGTCAAATTGACTGTATAGACCCAAATCAAAATACTCTTATGGAAAGATCCATAATGTCAATTACGACAATCAAGCCAGACAACATGGGAGAAATTGGTGATCCTCCAGGCAATGATGAAAGCTCAAATAGAGATTTCTTCGTTTCATATACTGAATTTCAAGAAGTCTATACTTCGCCAACTAGGCTAGAAGAAGTGATAGCGACGTCAGAGGTGAACAATGATGTCGATTCTCAATCCATCATCTCTACTTTATTACACATGGAAGACCCTTCATCATCAATTGGGTCAGAAATGGAAGCCTCTTTTTCAAGATGTTCAAGTTTTAACATCTCTTCTGATCATGGAAATTTTGATTCGTCATTTACTATGCAAGTAGAAATGGAAGAAATAACACATGTTGAAGAAGAAGAAGAAGATCTCAAGGATGCTCCTCTAGCATTTGAAGAGGTTATCTTTACCACTGTGGTTGAACGCAGAGAAATAAATATGGTTACAAAAGAATATCCACGTGCCACTTTAATCAGTGTTGCCATGACTCTTGAAGAACAAGAGAAGTATATTTACTTTTTAAAGAAAAATCGAGATATATTTTCTTGGAACTATAGAGAGATGCCCGGGCTTGATCATGATGTTTCTACTCATCATTTGGGTTTACTAGAAGAACATCGAGGATTTAAGAAAGCCGCAAGAAGAACACCCCCAACATATGCTTCCAAAATTGAGGCTGAAGTGGATAATCTTATCAAAGCTAAATTTGTCAGAGAAGATCAATTTCCAAATTGATTGGATAATATTGTCCCTATCAAGAAGAAGAACAGACAAATTAGAGTTTTCATCGATTTTAGAGATCTTAATCGGCATTGTCCTAAGGATGATTTCCCATTTCTGATTATAGAACTTTTAGTTGATGCAACAGCTGGCTATGAAGCACTTTCCTTAATGGATGGATATTCCAGATATAATCAAATCTGAATGGCCCCAAAAGATGAGGAATCCACAGCCTTCAGATCCCCTCAGGGTGTGTTTTTCACCGGGTAATGCCCTTTGGCTAAAAGAATGCAGGCGCAACATATCAGTGTGCCATGCATCATATCTTCAAACCCTTTTTAGGGAATTTTGTTGAATTCTATGTGGAAGATTTGGTGGTCAAATCCAAACAACGTTCTAATCACCTGGAAGATTTGGAATTTATATTCCATAGGTTTCGATAACATAATTTGAAGATGAACCACTTAAAATAATCTTTTGTGGTAACCTCAGAAAAATTTCTCAGCTTTGTTGTATGCGATCCTGGTATTGAAGTCGATCCTGAGAAGAAAAAGTCAATCCTTGGTATGTCACCTCCTCGAAATATGAAATAATTAAGAGGACTTCAAGGAAAATTAGCCTATATTTAGAATTTCATCGCCAATTTGGTAGGAAAAAGTTTACCCTTCACCAAATTGATGAAGAAGGGAGTCACGTACCATTGGACTGAAGAATGTCAAGAAGCATTCGATATTCTCTAGAAATACCTCTTGAGTCCACCAGTACTCATGCCACCTGTTGAAGGAAGACCACTTATCCTCTACATGACAGCTTTAGAGCGATCACTAGCTTCCTTTGTTGCTCAGAAGAATGATGATGGGAATGAAAACATCCTCTACTAACTCAGTCGGACTATGCTTGAAGAAAAAACCTTCTATTCAAGTATTGAAAAGTGCTTCCTGGCATTAATCTTTGTAGTTAAAAAGTTGAGACACTACCTACAAAATCACGAGGTCCAATTGGTATCTCGCAATAACCCTCTCAAATTCATCATTAGTAGCCAATGCTTATAGGACGTCTGGAAAGGTGGGTAGTTATTTTGCAGCAATTCGATATTCAGTATGTGTCTCAAAAGGTAATAAAGGGCCACATTTTGGCTGATTTCCTGGCTGAACACCCTTCAGTGGAAGACACATCTTCAGATATTGAACTCCCTGATGAGGAAGTCTTCTCTATTCAAGAAAGTCCTCAGGCATGGGAAATTTATTTGTATGGTGCTTCTAGAAGTCAAATAGGGAGGAAAATGGAAAATCCTAAATTCAACAAAGTTGGCTTAGGAATTTTTCTCATTTCTCCAAAGAAGGAAGTGTTACCTTATTCCTTCATATTGTAGGAAGGTGGTACCAATAATGAAGCAGAATACCAAGCTCTCATTGCAGGCTTGGAATTGGCGCTTCAAGCACAAGTGAATCACTTAAAGGTGAAAGGTGATTCAGACCTGGTAATAAAACATGTCAATGGGTTTTATGCCATCAAATAAGAAGAACTAATCCCTTTGTATGATTACGTCATAGAGTTAATGGCGGAATTTCCTTCGGAATTGAAATTTTCTTATGTCCTGAGATCACAAAATGCTCAAGCTAATGCACTGGCTAATATAGCCACAGCTCTGGCATATCTAAATCAGGATGATACAACCATTAGTATTTCCCACCGTTGTGCAATTTCACCTTACAATCGAATCATAATAAAGTAAATTAATGAAATTAGTCACATTCCTGAACCGTATGGTCATACTACAGGATGGATGTCACCTATCAGGGAATACCTTCAAAATGGAACACTTCCATATGATAGAGCTGAGAAAGAACAAATATGGAGACGTGTGGTCATTTTTACTCTTTATGATAGACCAGATCACCTAGAGAGAATTTTGTACAAGCATGGTTTCGATGGAGTTCTCTTTAGATGAATTGATGGTGAATAGACAATTTCTGTCATGAAAGAAGTGCATGCAGGAGTCTGTGGTGCCCACCAATCTGGACATAGACTGTCTGATTAGATTCGAAGGCTTGGGTACTTTTGGCCTTCATTGAGACATGATTGTGTTGATTTCATGAAGAAGTGACATTCATGCCAAGTACATGGAAATTTCATTCATCAACCTCCAGAGTTTCTTCATATAGCTAAATACTCATGGCCATTTTCCACATGGGGAATGGATGTGGTGGGACCTTACCATTCAGCTTCGGCCAAGCAGTTTAAGTATATTCTTACTGGTACTGAATTCTTTTTCAAATGGGCAGAGGAAATACCTCTCAATGAAGTTAGTTCTAAAATCATTATTAGCTTCATCAACTCTAACATCAGTACCATATTTGGTGTCCCTCATACCATATTGACAGAAAATGGCACCAACTTCTGTTCATTTGAGATGAAGAAGTTGTATCAGGAATACAACATCAAATCCAATCAGTCATCTCGGTGTCATGCAGTGGCCAATGGCCAGATAGAAGCCTTCAATAAGACTCATTAAAATATACTGCAAAAGTTGGTGGATAAAGATAATAAATCATGGCCTGATAAATTCTTTCATGCTTTATGGTCTTATAGGAATACCACTCTCACAGAAAGGCGGTCAACTCCATATTCACTGGTATATGGAATGGAAGTAGTCTTTCACATTGAAGTTCAACTACCCTCTCTAAGAGTAGCCATTTGTTATCATTCATCTACATATGAATAATCTCAAAAGATATTGAATGAATTGGAACGGTTATATGAGAAAAGATTGTGCACTTTTCACCACTTGGATGTCTATCAGAATCCAATAGCATGAGCTTTAAACAAAAAAGTTCATCTTCGTTCATTCACTCAAGAAGAATTGGTATTAGTTCTAAGAACTCCAATGATACCAAGAAAGAAACCTCCCAAGCTTGAGCCAAAATGGTAAGGACCTTACTCAATACCTATGGTCTACTCCAATGAAGCTTATTATTTAATACCAATGGATGGAGAACTCATCACTACTCTAACCAATTCTAGATTTCTGAAGAAATATTTTGTATGAACACAAAATATAGCAACGGTACATGCATAAAACCTTAAACTATTTGCACGTCCCTTACGTCCAGCATGACGTTAAACTGCACCATCCACGGTCCATGCATAAGACCTTAAACTATTCGCATTTTTTCCAACATGACATTAAACTGTGAAAATGTTCCATAATTTGTCCAACGTGACATTAAACTGTGTCCCCTTCATCGTCCTTGCTATATGATGTTAAACTATACAAAAACGGTCCTTGCATATGACCTTAAACTATTTGCACATCCCTTACGTCCAGCATGATGTTAAACTGCACCATCCAGGGTCAATGCATATGACCTTAAACTATTTTCACTTTCATCCAACATGACGTTAAACTATGCCCCCCTTCATCATCCTTGCTATATGACGTTAAACTATATAGAAGTCCCTTACGTCCAGCAAGACGTTAAACTGCATAACCAATGGTCCATGCATATGACCTTAAACTATTGGCACTTACGTTCAACATGACGCTACACTGTATCATCCCTTTTTCATCCAAAATGATGTTAAACTGTGAAAAAAGTCCCTAATACGTCCAACATGACATTAAATGGTGCACTCTTTTGTCCTCACTACATGACATTAAACTGAACAGTCCCCCTTTTGTCCAACGTGACATTAAAACTGCATAGTCCCTTTATATGCCCTACATGACATTAAACTATGCATCATTTGGGTTGTTGCTACCTCTTGTTTCTCACACCGAGTATGACTCACGTGAGATTATAAAAAACTTCAACCATAACACTCTCTCTGGGATACTAACCATGTGTAAGTCCCAACACTATTTTTTAGTTCGTTGTCCCCAAGGAAAACATGATCACTAATACATTCTTTAATTGAACTACGTGGACTTTGATCCTTGACTTCCAGGCTGGGTACATAGGAAACCTCCCAGGGTTCAAGCCCAAAAACAATCTCTTCAAATCGGTTCACCTCCATCTCATACGATGTTGATTCGTGAAACCTCCCCTAGAATCAATATCATTACATTGGTTCACTTTCTTCTTTTCTATACGACGTTAAACTATACAACACTTTTTTCCAGTATGATAATAAACTAAAATATTCATTGATACCCTCACCTGAGAGGGAATAATTATTTACATTGATTTCCAATCATGTTTCATTTAAAAGACTACATGCATACATGGAAATACCTGAACCTTTTATCTTGGGATAAACCATCATTTCACAAAAATCCCCTTTCACCTTTCACATGTACGAACCTAATTTGTACAGAGGGTAGTTCTAGAACTACATGGGCTTGATTCCCATTCTTATGGGATACGTAGGAACGTTCGAGTGTCCCTCGAATCCAGCCCCAAGCCTTTTGGGCCTAACCCCAAATTCCTCTTTCATTCCCCTGGCTGAAAAGTCCCCATGAAAACACACACTGTGTATTTCTTATAATGGTCCAAGCTCTATGACCCTAAACTAAGATCTTCAATCCTTTTGTCCCACGTGACATTAAACTGTAGTTAAAGAACTAAGTATGGCTTGATTTCCATCCTTATGGGATACGTAGTGAAGTCAAACATTTCCATTCAGGACCCACTCACAACATGATTATGGTTAGCAATTATTTGTGTATCTCTTCATACATTGGACAATACCCATATTTATGTGTCATAATCCTATCCTTAAATATTATTAGATCTTCATAACCCTTTCCTTAACTTTTAATCACAAAAGGCCTGAAATTATGAGAGTTATTTTTCCTGACCATGCAACACATGCCCATAGGGGGACTTGCATAAACAGTCTATATAATGGACATGTCAGCCAAAAGATGCTATTATTTGACTATGAAATCAATTCCCTTAGGTGGCCCTGCATAATTCAACCCCCTAACGGGTTTGTTAAATAGTGGTAACATCATTCTTGGGAGGAGAACCTCTTTTTTCTTTATTTGTCTTGATAATATGTGGGGATCTACAAAAATAGCCATCCTTAACATATTTTCCCCATATCCTTTTTCATGATCTGAAGGTATTCAACTATATGGTTTATATTCTCCGTCCCTGTGTTTGGGTCAGACCTTCATAGGAGTGATATCCATCCCGTTCTTCAATAATCTTGTTTGGAAATATCTTCTCCATATTCAAGTACCTCTTTCCATACAGCAAACTCTATACTTTGGAACATTTGAATCTCCATAAACATTCACTGGCTTTTTAGCACTAGGAATGTAAATTTATGAGAGTTATTTTTCCTGACTATGTAGAGCGTGCCCTTAGGTGGCCTTGCATAAGTAGTCTACATAATGGAACTGTCAGCCAAAAGATGCTATTTATTTGACTATGCAGCCAATGCCCTTAGGTGGCCCTGCATAATTCAACCCCCTAACTGGTTTGTTAAATAATGGTAACTTCATTCATGGGAACTACTTCTTCTAATGCCTTTTATCTCTTTTTCATATCATTCCTCATATTCAAATATTCTTAAGTCATAGTTTACATATTTTCCCTCATACTTGAGTATGGTAATATGTTTTCATATAAGTTTTCAAGGAATTGAGTCAATTTTAATCCATTTTGGTCAAATATATTTTGACCTTAAACATTAGCCTCTTTATGTCTGACCTGCATGACTTTAAACTGCCCACAAAAGACAAAGGAACTCTGAATAAAAGTCAAGTTCCAACTCACTAAACATACATTTTTTATGATTTAGGTAATATTGAGAAGTTAAAATATTCAAAGTTTGTAGGGTTATTTACTTTAATCCATGGGAAAAATAAAACTATTCTTACTAGGCCCATTGGCTTAGGTAAAATTTAAAGAAGGTAGAGAAAGAATACAAGCATAAATGATTGAATATAAAAGTACTCTCCATTGATGCACAAGAATTAGAGGGACATCCACAGATTGGAGCCTCTTCTCTTTTTCAAGAAATTATAAAAGACTGTAAACATATGTCTTCACTTGATGTACAGCATCCTGAGCTTCATCAGCAGCTACTTGAAGCTCATGCACTCGACCAACTTCACTCTTCTCAGCATGATGGAGTGCCTTCTAGGCATCTTCAATGGATTTTGTACCATTTGTTTGAGCTTCCTCCAATGAATTACTGAGCTGGTCAAGTTCCCCAGTAACAACATCTAACTGTTGCTAGAGCTGCACCTATTGGATGACTTTTTCTTTGGTTTTCTTCTTTTCCTCATAGTTACATCCTTATTCATTCAGATCCAAATCTGAGGGGGTACTTTTGTTGATTCTCCTTTTCATCACATTGTCTAAAAGAAAGGAAAGGGAAATGACTTAGCACAAAGTGATTCATCCTTTGAAGAAAACATCAAAATCGGAAAAGGAATGAAAAGGGAGTCAAAGGACCTAGGGTCGCGCAGGTTCCCTTATTGTCGTGCAAGTATACTTGCACGCCGCCTAATGGTCACGCAAGTGACTTGCGCACCCTAATTGATAACCGCGCGGGGTCTTCTCCAGCCTATAAATACCCTCGGTGGGCCCCCCATTTTGGGGGAGGAATTTTTCTAGAATTTAGATACAGAGCTCTGAAATCCCAAGTCTCTTCTTCAAGTCTTCCAAACACTTCTAAGGTAATTCTTTACATATAATGGAAGGTATAAACGAGAGGAATAAGGTATAAGTGTTAGAATTCACTAACACTTGAGCGCCTAAGTGTTTTACCCTTAAGGGAAATGGACACACTTGTGCGCCGCCCTACTTCTTCACTGGAACTTGCGCGCCATCTTCTGGAAAGCCTCTAGGGATAATACCAAGGGTTTGAGCCAAGTCTCACCCAATTATTACCCTAAGGTCTGAAAATCATGCAAGTAACCATGTGTCACGCAGGTTTACCTACGCGACCAGGACTTGTGCGCCCACGCAGTACCTGCGTGCCTACCAGGACTTGCATGACCTTTTATTTTTTCGGTGCCATTCTTGCCCATTTAACCCCTCTTATGCCATTCCACCTCTCCTATTCAGAATTCAGTCTTGAAGACACTCTTCAAAGCCATTTATGGCATGTTTTCTTGATTGAATTCCTTATCTGAAAGGAATTCTGTGAAACATATCTCAAGACCTAGTGATTTACATATCTTTATTTCACTAAAATTAGAGATTTCATTCATTCAACCTCATCCTTTAAGATGATAGAACCCTGTTACTGGGCATCCTCCTTAGGATTAAGCCCTAAGTCCTCATTAATCTAGGCCTCCTTTTCAGAAGTAAGACCCAGTTTTAAATCCTATTAATTGGGCATCTTCCTCAGGAGTAAGCCCCAACCATAATTCCTTTAACCTGGGCTCCCTTTTAAGAAATAAACCCCAGTCTTAAAGTTCTCAAATATGGGCATCCTCCTTAGGAGTAATCCCCAATTCCCTTAATTTTTTAAAACCCTTAACCTGGGCCTTCTTCTATGGAGTAATCCCCAGTTTTAATTTCTCTTAACCAGTCTTAATTTCCTTTTGATTTGGGCTTCCTTATTAAGAGTAAAACCCAATCATAAGTCCCCTCCTAACTTGGGCATCCTCCTTAGGAGTAAGCCCCAAGATTAGAGTATCCAAATCTCCATGAATCACATATACCTTTGTGGACCCTGTTCTTGGATTTCTTCCCTAAAGTAAATCTTAATCCTCATCTATTTGGGCATTCATACACACATAAGCCCCACATCATTGCATCTTCCATGGCACAATTGTATAGTTTCACCAATACCTCTTGTTTCTCACATCGAGCATGACTCACGTGATCTTAGAGTGTAAAAGTAATCATGACATCTTTCTTTGATCCATCAATCATGCATAAACATCACACTCTCTTACTCGAACTACATGGGTTCTGATTCCTTTTCCAAAACAATAGATACGTAGGTAGCCCATCTACGGGTATGATCCCAACATTGAAATAATCCATGTCCTTCTGAATGACAATAAACTTCAATTGCCCCACTGAGTGGATTTAAAACCAGTATGGTCATCATAATGACCAAGAGACTATTATGTATCAATGGATACCATTGAATAAGAATCTCTAACAAATACAGATGATTCTATATCAATGAAGAACCTCGAATACATATAAAAGATTCTCTAAATTTCCTATATATCAATTATTTATTGTTATATCTAAAGGAAATCTCATTTTTTTACTTGGTAATGTAATAAGGATTCACGAACATAACTTAAATCTATAAAGAGAGTCCCAGAGTAGACAATAATTCCCCTAAAAAGGTGGGATGAGTCTGACCTCCCATCCTCTCAACCAATGAAAATTCCTAAGCCTCATCAGTCCACAACTAATGAGCACCTACCTTTGAAAAGTAGGTTCAAATGGATATGTAATCATTGGATGTTTTAGGTTCTACGAGAAAACCCATTAGAAACCTCTTAGAATGTTTGAATCTTAAATCAATGAGATCATCCCCCATTCTAGAGGGGAACATAGATAATAATATGTTTTCATCTAATCCTAGATTCCATTATCCATTGAACATAGAAGGCCCAATGATGAGAGTGATTTCACCATGATTTGGTAAAATCATGTTCTAGAATTCCAAAATCTGATCATCCAAAAAAATTAAAATGAAGAGGATGAAGAAATAAGTGAAGTGGAGACTAAATCAACTTGATATTTAAAAAGAAACATCACTGTATTAAACATAAATTAATGGAAAAAAGGGATAAAGGGAGAAGAAACACTAGGAAGAGTAAAACCAAAATTATATCCCATGTGTTCCCCAAATACATAAAATATGAAGTGTTCCAACCATCAAATGAAGGTTCCATCCATAACTAAAAAACATTATATATACTACCATGTACCAGATCGTACTTGTCCAGCTACATGATATCTCATTAAGTACCTTGTAGAAGATAACTGATCACTAAATGGATAAACCAGCAATGTGATACCTTTGGTCACTTTACTGGGTATTCATATGCATATATAGCTACCTCTATCAAAATATATTCTTATTTTAAATTCTAAAGTACCGCCTCCAACTTCATCGTAAACCTATCAATATTCAGAAACTATACTCTAATATCCAAGGGACATAAAAAAACTCCAACACATTTTGATTCCAAATTTTTAAATTTTCTCCCATATTCCAATACACTAAAATATCAAATCTCCTGGTTTCACTAAAATATAATAGTGTGGGTCATTAAAAACTTCGCACCTTAAATATTTTAATTCCCAAAAATTCTCACAATTCATAAACATTTAAATACTGACCTATCTTTGTAAATAATTCATCACTATATTACTATGTTCAACCCCTAAATACTCATTGCACTTTCATTTCACAACTCTAACCACCCAAGCACTCTCCTCCCCAAAATCCATTCCATATGATCAATTCATTTCACATTAATTCTATATTATTTTCATAAACTCACTGGCCCCATTTCACTCTACAATATCTATACTTACTCCCATGGAATTATTTCAATCATCTAAGTGCCTTTCTCATATCCATTAATATGATTCCCATATGGTGTGAAGATTCACCCTCCATTTATAAAACACTATAGATTGAAAATTGATTTTTTTTATTGTGTTTTTCAGAAAAAGGATCTTATATTAAAACTAAACTCTACCCAATAGTGTTCCCAATAATATGAATGACCTTTTTCAAATTAACTCAGAATAATCGAAACAAAAAAAACATATAATTCTAATATCCAAATTCTGCATCCCTACTCCAACAACCATTTCTATGAATCTAAATCTCACATTCTTTTCTCAAATCAGTCCCAACACACATAAAAAACATGGAAAATTGATCCATTATCAATGACACATGTAAGTTTGAAGACCCAATCCAATTAATGTCTAATCATTAAAATTATGAAAATTTAATCATACATATATTGGTTGATTATTTAAAAACCTTACAAATCAATTTACACATACTAAAACTCACATGAGTTTTAAAATACCTCCTTTAGATCCCAAATGATTTGATGAAAACTGTAAATCACAAAATCTCTATATTTCTCCTTATTTTCCCAAAAATTATTATTGGTTATAAAAACCAATTGTGAAATTTAGTTTCGAATTCATTTTCATAAAATCTATTAAAACTAAAAAATCCTGAAACCCGCTTCCATCTCAGTCTATTTCTGAAAAGTAATTCATAAGATTATGTTACACAATATTACGACCAAATATTTTATGTTGTATTTCTTATCAATTAATGGTATTTTTATTGTGTTTAATAATTAGTGGTTTATTATTATTAATTTTCTAAATGTGGAATGTTATAATTACCTGAAAATAGGAAAATGTTGCAACCATGATGAGATTTATTCCATGAATAAATGAATGATATAAATGATAAATAAATAGATCATATAATATTTATTGAAGAAATAATCTGGATAATGTTGCAACTTTAAGCTTGTTTTCATTGAGAAGGATGAAGCCCTTATCATACTTAGTGATGATGTAAAACCTTGGAAAGACATATACCTATAAGAGTATTTTCAAGGATGAAAAATTGACATATAAATTATATAGAATGATATTGAAAATATTAGGTGAGATTTAATTTAAATTTGGGTTTTTATGGAGTTCATGAAAATGGAAAGGTGAAGGAATAAATGAATGTGGTAAGTTTGTGTAAATTATTATTCTAATCTATTTTACTATTGGGTGGATTTATATAGTGAATGGATAAGTTTATTAATGTTTGGATTTCATTTTTTGATTATTTCCCAAATCATTAAATAATTCTTACATTATTAAATGATATTATTTTTAGAATTTATCTTGATGAGGTGATAAATATTGCACCAAGAAGTGCTATGTAGGATTGAAATTGAAAACATATAATATAGTTATATAATTATGAATGAGCTATCATGTTAAAACTATAATCCAAAATAATTAAGGATTTCTAGATGAGGTATAATCATTATTTAATTTATATATAATATAACATGATTAAGGGAATGTAAGGAATGAAATAAAAATATGTTTTTAGGCATTGAACATCAAGTTGTAATAAAAATCCTCAAGATAAACAAGTTAAAAATATAAATAAATTATTCTTAAATCTTCATATATTTAACCATGTTTCTTAGAACATAAGATTGAAAACTAAAACAATTTTTTGGGGTTTCCTGTTATGACTTAGATATCCTAACACAATCTTTTTCTTCAGTTTGTCAAAGAATAATATATTATGTTTCAATATTATTCTTTTCCCTATAATGAATAAATCTATATATTTTTTGATAATTTCTTGGAAAATAAGGAGGATTTATCAAGCCATTATTTTATGTAAGATATAGAAATTGAAGACATTATGTCATAATTACCTTTATTACACTATGATATTTATGAAATATGGATAACATATAGTTATAAATTAATTAACGATATAGAATGTTGTGGTCTAAATTTTTAAGAGTTATATCATCTTGATTGAATGATATTAACCCCCCATTGACACTTGGGATGCACATCATGAATCCAAATGTAACTAATAACTCAACTAAATCCTTACTAATGATTTTTATCTTAGATACCGGAATATTATTGAAATTATTCTATGAAAAAAACAATAGAAAGTGTAAAATTTCAAATTTCTATAGGAAGAGAGACAAAATTTAATATAATAACATAATTAATTGATTTAGTGTATAATTAATAAATATAATAATGTGTGCTTATTTATATACCTTTTTTTAGATGAGGATCTTTATCCATAATGTTTTATGGATATATCCAGATTATTAGAGAAACAATTATTTATTTCTATGAATTTATTGTGGAAGATCTTTGTATCAACTCCTCTAATAAGGTGTTATATTTATTTATTTTCGAATAAAGGAAGAGGAAATGAAAATTATGTCATCACATCATATTCATAATTTATTGATGCATGTATATAAGTTTGATACAATAATATTTAAGAGACCTTGTTAGCACTTTCCTTTGATGAAAAGGATTAAGATAATAAAGAAGGGAAGAATTAAAGATATATTGGGTTACATAAATGGAAATGAAATTTAATGTTCCCTAAATTTCGTTGAGTTCACCCACATTGAAATTTTTTTCAACACCGACATGAACAAGACCCTCCCAGGAGGATTTCTGTTGTGACTCACTAGCATATGAAACTACCTTCACCCAAGGTTCTAATTTTTTTTATAAATAGGACTATTGTGATCTACATTTATGAATTTTGGAATATGGAGATTTTATAAAAATATATAATATACCTATTATCTTTCCCAAATCCTGAAATCCCCTTGGTATCTTATTCATGCCTTAAACCAAAGGAGAGTTAGCCAAAGGAGTTGGTATCTGAGTTCCCTAAAGGTCTAAAACATCGAAAACCTATTTATGGAAACACTTTATCCGAATTCTAACAAAAAGAAGGTGATATAACCATACCCAAATATACACTTATGTCCCTATATTCCAAAACAATCTGTAGAGACCCCCTATAAATAGGGTGAAGAATTACCCAGGTTTTGTCACATAGAGCATCACTAGACCCTAGAATCACTTGGGAAAAGCCTTCATAACTTCACCCTATAATCCCCTAGATGAAGCCTTTATCAATTTTACCAAGAATCAACTAGGTAATGAATTCATCATTTCTCCCTAGTATTACTTGGGTGAATCCTTTCCACCCTCATTGATATTACATGGGTGAGATCTTCTTCCATCATTTTTCTATAGAAAACCATCCTCTTCTACTCTCGTATTGAAGGTCCATGAACACCCATACTTTGATGGTAGAATTTTCCTTTATCCAATTTTCCTAGTTATACCTTAAATTATCAATTCCTCTCTTAAGTCCACTTTATGCATAGAATCTGGTCATGAACAACATCATTCTCCCCATTAGATCATGCATTTCCATGATGAAATGTGTCTCTTGTATGTCTCCCTCAATATATAGGATATCTAGGGTATTTCCAATCTTGCATCCCCTCGATAAAGTGGGTCATAATCCTAATTAAATTGGGGATAATTACTAAAGTGCATGCCATAAAACTTGGAAAACCCATATCTGAGATTAATTATCCTGGGTTCATAGTGGATACATGAGTCTGAATAAGGGGAAAGGTAGTGAAAATTATCATAAGGCCTACATATACCCTTCTAGTCCCCTAACTTGGATAACACATCCTTCTTACTACCTAAAATGGTGGACAATAATTCTTTATTCTTTCTAATCATGCTTGTAAAATATATGTATATGTATATAAGGAGGAACTATTTATATAAAATTCCCTATAACCTTATTTATTCCACTCCTAAGTGGAAGAATGGGAATCCCTTAATGAGTAAGACCTCAGTCTTTATTGAAGGTGGATAACTCTATAACCTACCTAGGTTTATAAATAGGCATAAATATGTGTTTAAAGAAACCCCCTATAGAGTAATCCCCTATATTTTCTTACAAGATTCAATATTCTACCTACCTTTTATATCCTCTATATTATCAATCAGCGGATAGGGATTATTCTTCATCCATGAGATTCCTTTTTAGGTATAAGTCCCATCCAAATATGATTATTTAATGTTATTAATATTATATTATTTCTTGGTTCTAAAACTGAGCATGGATCACATGGGCTTAGTGATCACTAATTACTATGCCATCAGTATATTGGAATTGCCTCCATTAAGGCGCCATTCTTAGGTGCATGTTTTAGTAATCATGTTTTCCTTCTAAATGGGTGATATCCTCCATGAGATGCTCATGAATAATATATTTCCATTATTTTAAAATAAATTTAATTTTTACACATTTTATATGAATTAGAAACATAATATATTATAATATTTGAAGAATTTCCAAAATTTTCCCTTCTCTCAATTATAAAAGTACACCCCTTCTCTCTCTTATTTACACCAGTTTGAGCAACCTAGCTCAAGAAAATCCTACATGATTATCTTCTCAACCTCCTAATATATGAATTATAGGTTATTTTATTATTAAAATATGATTCTAAGGATCCTTAATAAATGATCTAATGAAATTATATCGAATAAGAGGATGTTAAAAGAACTAAAGAGAAAAATTGAACTCTAGGAAAGAGATTTCATATAAATTTCCACTCCATTGAGATATATTTGGTATTATGAAACGCTTTAATTTTATGTGGTGTATATAATTCCCCTTTGATGTATTTAAAATGAATATATCTTTATTAATTATGATTAAATTATCAATTAAATTTTAATCTTTCAAGGGATAACATATTAAAATATACCAAAAAGGTGAGAATTTATTTTAAAATATAATTTATTTAATGATTTATCTTATGTTCATTTGAAGTAATCTAATAATATATCCATAATATAATTAATTAATTTACTTATACTCTATATAGTTAAGGAGTTTTCATATTTTCATTCTATGTTTTCTCTCTATGGAACTTGAATCGAGAAAATAAATGTTTAAAATAAATTATAATATTATTTATCTTTGGATCAGATATATTTTTATTACATGTCCATATTTTGAAAAAAACAATTACAGAATTTGTATTTATCCCTCAAAATATTTATTAAGAGCATTTTATGTTTTGATTTAATTTTTATGTGGTTTGAAATGAATCTTTCTAATGTTTTAAAAAAAGTCATTTTCAACATTATTTTCAAAAAATCAGAAGAAATGTTTCTTTTCAATGTTTATAATGTTAATGAATTTTCCTAACACCATTACTATTTTATGATATTTTTCTTCTTTTACAAGATTTAAATGTTTTTACAATAAAAAATATTTAATTAAAACTTATTTTAATATTTCTATTCCATTTTACTAAAGACTTGATTTTACTATAAAATCTATATTTTTGAAGAATTTAAGACTATATTTTATATCTTTTTATTTTTTTGGTCACTAAATTTATATTTTAACATTAAATTCCTTATGATTATTAGACATTAAATTTATATTAAATATAAATTTTCTTTGTATCATAGATATTATTGTTTCTAAAACTGTATAAAATTTCTATATATGGTGCTTTACATTGAAATTTATTTGATTTATAGGGGGGAATATTGATATTACATATTATTTTCAAAATATTTATATTCTTTGGATAAGAAATATTGTTTATGAATTAAATTGATCATTAAATATATGAGTAATTCATTGTACATGTAGTGATGGGTAGGACCCAATTATAGATAGTCTTTTCGTGCATCGATAGGTCACAAGAGACAAACAAATTTTCCAAACTTATTAAAAGGTTTTTTGTATATACCTAACCCTCGATTAAACTATCTTGGAGAAATGTATTTCTGTTAAAGATAACTTGATGTATAAGATCCTAAAATCCAACATTAAGTATTTTCTTCATTTAGAATTCATTTACTGTCATCTATGAGATTACTACATTGATATTATCCATGGATGCATTTTATATTCAAGTTATTGATTAAACATAATGTGTTTCCATTTATTTACATTTCCATATTGATTATTCCTTATTTAATCCTGACAGATTTTGTTGTATTTAACCCTTACTAAGAACCTAAGAGCACCCTTTATTTGTTTTCCTTTCTCTAGGATGTGAAGAAATAAATTATGAATATTATCAAGGATACAATATTTTTTCATATGTTGTGCATCTTGTATTTCCAATGTAATATTGTAATCATGTATATATCTAGTTCTTTAAGAATACTGAACTAATCCATTCTTTAGGATGATATCCCTTTAATCTTATGATAATATTAAAAATAAGTAACCTATATGGGGGGTACTAGAGTCAGGTTTTATTCAAAGATGTTGTACAAGTGACAACAAAGAAAGAGGAGGACTCATACTTCATCTAAACCATACCATGAAAGCTATATCTCCTTCAAATGGGGATGGATTTTTTTTTTATATCAGTGGAATCAATAAATATAATGAATGATGAATTTAGGATAGAAGAAAAAATTGTTAGTGTTTCTATTATAAGAATATACACCCACCATCAGATTTCATATAATAGTTAGTACTACCATTCTAGAGGTAGTCAAAAACCTAGGGTCCACATAGGGGATCAAACCTTGAATTATCTTTTTTTTTCTTGATGATTTCTAGGAATTTTGTTTTCTTTATTAGGAATTAGTTTTAGAAATATATTAGTATATAACCAAATCCCATTTTTCTTTTAAATATTTAATAACATGTTACTTACACTTTAATGAGTTCTTTTATTTTGTAGGTAACTGTTGATGGAATAAGGCAATCAATGCAAACATCAACACAGAGGAATACTATAGATTCATTGGAATGGTAGTACACGTCCACATTTAATTTATTTTAAATCTATATCTTTTTTTATATTTTTTATTTTTAAAAGATTATTTTCATGGCCACACTTAAACATTTTTTCTTTACTTGACTAATCTAAGCGACCTATACTTATTATGAATCCTATGATTACATTGTTTATATTTTTAAGATAATGATATTGAATGAGAAATATAGAGAATCTAATTATTTGAGTAATGCATCATTGATAATTTTATTAATCCTAATTT
The DNA here is from genome assembly GCA_963277665.1 of Viscum album. NCBI lineage: Eukaryota > Viridiplantae > Streptophyta > Magnoliopsida > Santalales > Viscaceae > Viscum > Viscum album. The sequence goes on along the minus strand of OY728120.1, from coordinate 17,994,411 downwards.
GAGAGAATCTATTGATTTATGAAAATGAAATTTCCTTACTATTAATTATTCTTTGAATTTATGGAATTAATTTAGATTTATTTTTTATTATTATCCATGACATGAGTGATTATCCCAAATTTTATACTCAATTCCAAAGGGTATTTTTAGACCCAATAATTTCCATTCTATGTTGATCATATTTATTTAGAGATCTTGGGGTGTGATACCTACAAGAACATTCATTGGAACACATTAAGGAAATGGTTGTGAAAATAAAAAATTAATATGATTGAGAAATTTTTATTTATTTAACATTTATCCTTGAGACAACCATTTACATTAATCATTTCATAACCAATAAGATTCATAAATGAACTTTTTAGTAATGAGACACATCACAATCCAATTATATCCATTCCTACAATTATCTATATATTTTCATGTCATTTTAAATTTGAAGTGTGGGGGTGATGGAAGTAATTGTAAAAGTGATATACTAAATTGTGAAGATTAAGTATGGGGTTAATCTAATTTGTGTATTTGTAAAGTTCATGATTCATTCATTACACTTTAATTGTTTATCCCACTTAAAGAAAAAAATGAAAACATGAAAAATAATGAAAAATGAAAAAAATGAAAAAATGGGTTGTGACTTGGGAGAATAAAAAATCACCATTACCTTATTGATTATTTTATCATATGGTATTAGGAGGTGTATTTGAGGTTTTTTCCAAGAATAAATTTTTAAAATGTAATAAAGATTAGAAATTTTTTTTAAAAAAAAATAAAACATTTGAGAAAATCCAAGAGGGTGTAAATTTTTCATAATGATTTCATTTTTATTAATTTGAGTTTTATAATATATTTATATTAAATTTCCAATGGGATATTTCAATTACACATTTATTTTTATATCATAAATAATAATTTAGGGACAAACCGCCAATTTATTTTTTAATGTTTGGAACATAAATCCCTACCAACCTTAAGCCTCAGAGTCATTAGAAACATAATTGAAAATTACTCACGATTTCATGTAAATTTGTATTTATAAAGTAGTAAATGTAGGTCCTTCGAAATTTTGTGGAAATGAGCATTTAATCCAGGTGTGATTAAAACTATACTTGAATCTATTACCTTGAGTGATGTGGGAAGAAAATAATTCAATGTCAAGTATATCACAACTTGGCATGTCTAAATATAATAAATTGGGAAACATGAATATAAGAAAAGATTATATTCACATATCAAATTGGAAAAGGTAAAATAATTAGGCTGATTGTTGCTTTAAAAAGTGTGATATTGAATTGATATTTTACCTCAATCTTGAAAGTTTAATTTGAAGGAACCTCGAGCACATTGGAGTGTTAAAGAACATACAATTTAAAATTTTTCGGTGAGGATTCATGTTAAAAACATATAATCCACTGAAACCCAATTCTTTGTGTCTAAAATGATTGCATGTAATTCAATTCAAGAAAGAAAAATACCATCAAACAAAAGCTTAAACCGTACCTCATTCGTTAGAAGTCATCAGTTTGATACACTCATCGTTGATGTGTTATGGATTTATGATTCTAAACATGAATTCCTCTAGATTTTCCACACATGCTCCACAATTGCAGGATAATCTATCTATATTTCCCAGGTGCTAGTGTGGGAAATTGAAGAGCTTTATGGCGTTCCATTGATCGCCTGAAGAATGCATACTCAATCGAGAAAGTGGGATTGATCCGACCATTGTTCTTCTTCCAGAATCTCTCTCTAAGAACTTGATATGAGAGGATAAGAGATTTTATCTATCTAAATTCGTGAAAATGGGGGATCTACAAATTCAAGATACCAAAATGAGATTTTATACTTAGGTTATACTTTCAAAAATTGCATTTTGGTCCCTAGAAAGTAATAACCTTCATTTCAGACATTTGCAAACATGTATAACTTAATAAACTTGTCATAAATGTCAAAAATATTTTATCACTCACTTGAAACACTATAAAATGTTTGTTTATAAAATATGAACCATTAACTCGGACTGTAATATCTTTAATTAATTTAACAAACCTTAAACATCCAATATTAATTCGAAAAATTATATTTTTCTCATTTTTACTTTTACAATCAAACAATTTGTGAATACGATAAGAAATAAATTCAATCATCAATATTCTAAACTTGAATAATATAATTAAATTAGTTTTAATTTTGATTAGTTAAGCTCATAATATCAGTGACCCCACACATGGGTCCCACTTCATCCTAAACTAATTTTCATTAGAATAGGTGGAACTTGTGGATGCACTAATTGTGTGACCTTTTTATTCATTATCTCAATAGTAGTGATTCCAACCCATAGACCAAGAGCGAAGTCTAGAAACCAATCATGGCCCCTAAGGAGATAAGGAAAAGTCAAAGTAATGACTACCTTCCTATGAACATAGTCTGTGTAATATATTATCTTTGGCAATGATATCTCAATAAAGCAGGATGCACACTTGTGGAATCATCATTTTCCATACATATAATTTTTTGATCTATCCGGATGGTCTTACCATTGACTACCATGGAAATGGATGTAATGAAGGTGTTACTAACCTAATCAAAATTTCCTAAGATATCTCTTCTAAAACTTATAAGCGACAAATCCTTTCTTGATCATTTAATCATTGTCATGTCACCAATAACATACCAAAAAAACTAACTCACCATGACTTCATTACCATGGTTTTCTACTTTAATCAAATTATTCAATTAAATGATATACATTAATAATGATATCATGTCATGAGATCATTACATATGTATGAAGACAGTGAAAACTAATGAAACCTAAAAAATGTGGTGTTCCAATTAGTGGGTATGTCCTCATGATCTCAACTACTAGAGATCATCAAGTGTGAACTTTCTGAGAAGAAGTTTCAATTATTATGATCCCCCAGCACCTAATAGTCACAAATCATTTGTATCCTATCATAATGATGTAACTAGAACATAGGACATTACTTTAACATTACTATCATAGTATCTCTAGGTTCTCATTATAGATTGGTATCTGTTATAACCCTTTGATACGAATCTTAATCTAAGGACATTACCATAAACAACATGGTTGCATAAGTGTCAACACTATTATAGAAATGTAAACACATGTATATATAACAAATAGTATACATGTAGTGGTAATCAAAAGTACAACACAAGTGGGGTCTAGGGAATCCAATTTCAACACTCCCACTTGCACTAGAGTTGACTGCTAACTAGTCTCAATCAGCTAGCTCTCACATGAAAATCATTCTTCTACTGAGAAATATATTTAGTTAGGGTGTCTGGTTGTCCATTGTGGCTACTCTTCTCACTGTGACTTCACCTATGTCAGTAAAATCCCTCAAGAGATGAAATTTATAAAGTATATGATTTGTCCTCTGGTGAGACCTAGGCTCCTTGGAAAGCACGGCTACAGTGGTATTATCATAATAAACAGGTACAAGGTATGCACTTCTAGGTACAACACCAATGTCTAGGACAAAGATATGTATCCAGACTACTTCCTTTGTTGCACATAAAGCCTCTATATACTCATATTCTACTGTAGAATCGGCGATCATAGATTGCTTCGAGCTTCTCCAGCTCACTTCACTACAATTCAAGTAAAATATGTAGCCAGACAATGATTTCAGATCATCATGATCCGTTTGGAAAATAACATCAGTGTATCCTCTCACTACTACTACCTCATCTCCTCCAAACACTAGGAACATATCCTTTGTATGCCTCATTTACTTTAGTAAAGATTTGAAAACTACCCATTGCATCTCTCCTAGATTTTCTTGATATCATCCCACCATGCTTAAAGAAAATGCTACATCAAACCTAGTACATATCATGGAATACCTGATAAAACACACTACTGAGGCATAAGGGATTATACCCATTCTCTCAATCTCCTCCTATTTTTGTGGAAAAATTTTCTAGGAGAGATTGATACCATGTGACATAGGCAAAATACCACTCTTGGATTGTTCCATATTGTACCTTTTGAGTACCTTGTCAATATATGAACATTGACTTATCCCAATCATCCTTTGAGATCTATAATGATAGATATTTATCCATATAATTTAGGCTTCTTCACCTATTTATTTCATCGAGAAGCATTCATTTAACCAATTATTAACTAATTGTAAGACTTTCACTTTGTTTCCCATAATTAATATGTCATCAACATATAATACTAGAAAAACAATGGAATTCCCATAAACCTTTTTATAGACAGAAGGTTTTTTTTCAATTTTGAAAAAGAAAATTCTCTTATGGATTCATCAAAACAAAAATTCCATTATCGTGCTGACTATTTCAATCTATAAATGGATCTATATATCTTGCACACCTTAATGATATTCTTTAGCCTGATGAACCCTTCAGGTTGAGTCATATAGACATCTTCAAAAAAACATCCCGTTTAGGAAATAAGTTTCGACATCCATTTTCCAAATATCATAATGATAAAAGGTTTTTATTACAATAGATATTATGATGGATTTTATCATTGCTACTGGTGAGAAGATTTAATCATAGTTGATGCCTTGAAATTTCCTGAAACCCTTCGCAACCAGTTTTTCTTTAAAGGTATTAACCTTACCATCCATGCCTAGTTTTATCTTGAATACCCATTTTCACCCAGTGGGATTTACATCAGAGGAGGGTATACCACAATCCAAACTTGATTTTGGTACATTGAATCCATCAGAATATTCATGGAATCATTCCATTTTTTAGCTTCTTTTCCTTCTAGTACTTCTTTATAGGTTAGAGGTTCATTATCCTCAAGGAGTAATGTGTCACCTGACACAGTGACAATAAAACCATACCCTTATGGTTGTCTAACTTCTCATTTATACATTGAAATTTTTGTATCTCAAGAACAAATTCTTCTTCCACATGATCTTGTTGAGAGTTTTCTTGTACCAAATCTTGTGCATCTAGATAATTAACTTCATTGAATTGAATCTCTTTCTCCCACTATTCCATTGGAAGTTTTCTCCCTTTCTAGAAATGTGACTTGTTTTTTCCCCAATCAATTTTCTATTTTAAGGGTTATATAGGTTATATCCTTTGGTTTCTTTAGGATAACCTATAAAGATTCACTTTGTGCTTCAGGATGCTAATTTTTCACTATGCATAGTCTTGAAAAAAGCCTCACATACCCATATATGTATGTGTGATAGATTGAGTTTCTTCTCAGACCATAACTCATATGCAATCCCATCTACAGATTTAGTTGGTACACGGTTTCAGGCATATGATATTGTCTACAAAGCATATCCCTGAAAGGATAATGGAAGAGTTGCATGAATCATCATTGATCATACCATGTCAAGAAAGTTCATATTCCTTATTTTAGTAACACCATTCAATTTTGGTGTATATGGTGGAGTGAGTTGGGATATTATCCCCCGCTCCTCCAAGTGATCAATGAAATATTGGTTAAGATATTCTATGCCTTGGTCTAAGTGGAGTGATTTGATCTTCTTACTATGTTGGTTTTCTACTTCATGTTAGTATTCCTGAAATATCCAAAAGGAATCAGACTCGTAACGTATTAAGTAGATATATCCATACATAATGTAGTCATTGGTAAAATTAATGAAGTAAAAAAATCAACCCCTTTCCTATACTGGAAGTGAACCACATACATTGGTATGTATTAATTCTAGTAAAGCATTGGATATTTATCCCTTCTTTGAGATAGGTGACTTGGCCATTTTTCCTTGTAAACAATCTTGACATATGTCCAAGGGATTTAACAGAATAGAGTCTAAATACCCTTCTTGATGTAATTTTTATAATCACTACCTGTTTACATGACCTAGCCTGAAGTTCCATAGGCGGTTGAGATATGAGTCTTTCACGTTGTTTTTTTCATTTATTTCCATTACTAGGTTTTCTATTTCAAGTATATATAAACCATTGTTAAGATGTTCCATACCATAACATATGTTATCCTTATAAAAAAGATGAAATTTATTTCTAAACTTGAAATAAAATCCCATAGTGTCCAAACATGACATAGGGAATACGTTTCTGGTTATAGAAGGTACATAATAACAATTATTTAAAACTATAACTAAACCACTTGGAAAATTAAGGTGATATATTTCATTGCAAAGGATTCCAGACTTGCACCATTTACATCACAAAGATATACTTCACCTTTTTAAAACTTTTTAAACCTACATGGTTCATGTATATGAATACAAATGTGTGAGACACATGGTGTGTCCAATACCCAACTTATATAGAATGAGATATTTCATTCAATGAAAAACATATCTTAAGTTTAATCATCAGCTTTCTTCTTCGTCCTAGATTTTCAATTTTCTTACAGTGGCCTTTCATGCCACATCCAAAGCAGATAGCCTCGTACTCATTTCTCTACCTCTGTATCTTTGGCTTCTTTGTAGAATGGTGCATTGGTGTCTTCCTCCTTGACTTGGGATTATACCCCTTCACATTTCCCTCCTTTCTTTAGTTCACCATAAAGACAAATAAATTGGTATTTTTAATATCCTTTTCGGTTTGGAGAACAAAATCCAAAAGTTCCCAGAGTGCCTTTTTCATATCAATTCATGTTATAATTGACAATGAATGTCAAGAATCTTGTATTAAATAGGCATGAATGAGATCCACTGCAAGCTCTTGATTCAATTTGAATTCAAGGGATTCAAGCCTCTCAATGAACCCAATCATCTTGAGTACATGAGGATCAACATGGTTCCCTTATGCTAGAATGAACCTATAAAGGGAACTTGAGATCTCATACCTTACTTGTCTGTCCCTCTTTCGATATAATTCTTGGAGATGTTAAAGAATCTTGTAGGAATCTTGTTCCTTATTCATTTTCTACAACTGGCTGGACATAGATGACAACTTTATGCACTGAACATCAAGTGAAACCTCTATATGCTTTTTCCATTTATCTATTTTCACTTTACTTGATCCTTAATGGGGCACAGTATGAACTAATGATTCCATCACATTTAACTTCCTTTCTTGGCATAGTACTATGTGCAAGTGTATGTAACACTCCTAGAAGTTATTCTTGGTCAGGATATTTTCTTTATCAAAAATTGATCGCAGTGATAATGTACTAGTGGTGTTGGTCATTTCCATTTGAAATATACATCAGATGAACATTAGCAGTCATTACTTTACCTCGATTACCTTTTAGACATTTGATTAATTATTATTATATCATTTAAATATCTCACATAGTTTTATTGAACCTCAATATCCCTCACTATTAGATTCAGAATACTTTTTATCTTGATTAATCTAGTGGCAGGTGTCCTTGAAACCTCCCTCATGGTCCATAATCTATGGATACGCCACCACTCAGAGGGTTTTAAGGTAGTCACGAGGTTGACCAACAACTAAAATCAGTGATTCCTTATTATTTTGAGTAAATTCCCAGCTTATTGGAATCAAAACTTGATTCCCTCAACTCTTTGCCTCTAAATTTATATCAAGTTAGCTATGGATAATCCTTGACTACTCACTTTAGTTAATTCGACTCAGTTCTCTCATGAAAATTCCTTGGTAGTAAGAGGAACTCTCATCTTTGGCTTAAAAATACCCCAAACACCTAGTTTTGTTCAAATGTGAGTAATGAAAGGAATTAAGACTTAATATTGTATTTGAGGGAATTGGTAATTTGAAATTAGAGAATTAAATAATTTAATATTTAACATACATGTTCTATGCAATCACATTCACAATGTAACCATTATTTTAAATAAAAAACATTCACCACATATGTTCATTTTATCTTTTCATGATTTTTTATTATTATACAATGTGATTGTGCGTAATAAATACACATTCATAAAATAATAAACCATGCACATGATATAATAAATAAATAATGACATGATCATGATCTGTTAACTATTTCTTAATCCATCGGTGAATAATGGATCAACTGATACCCTGGGGGAATTCTATTTGTCAATACTTGACATGAATTGCAACACCTGAAACTTCCATGCATCCCACTTTTTTTGTCTATGTTGACTCTCAACTCAAACTGCATCACCAAAAACTCCACTTATTTTTACAATGTATACTCACACGTAGGTGAGTGGAACTCGGGATGCAAAATTACATTTTTATCACCTAAATGTGGACACACGGTCCCTTATTCAAATTTAAGATGGAGGGACGATGTGCATATCGTCAAAATAAAATAATTATTACATTTTATGAAATGTAAATGCAATAATTAAATTAAATAAATAATAACCAAAACATGCATAGGTTGGTCTTGTCTCATGATCAGTCAAAATGCATTTATATTCCATAAGGAAAAATTAAATTGTCTAAAATTCAACTAAAGGGTAATTTTAATGCACTAACTTGCATTAAATTAATTTCATTAATTATTAATATACCTCATAGCTCCTAAAATAATTTTATTAAATCCCAGACAATTAAATTTATCTTCTAAAATTCTATTTATAATTGTTTAACCTATTTTGATCTAAATAAGATCCAGGAAAATTAATATATGACTAGTTATGGGTTAAAAGGGTCAGGTTGGTCGGACCCAGACAGAATTGGTCAAGCCCAATATGGGTTATACATTTAAAGGACATTATATATATATATATATTATAATATAAAATGATAAAAATAATCCAAAAGAATCATTGTTCCTTATATATATAATCAACCTTCTATGAGAAGCTTTTAATTATCTTCCATAGGAAGATTTGTATTTTTTCATTAAAGAAGCTTCCATGTGAAATTTAAAACTAGATTCCATGTAAAGATTTTACCATTTAATTAAACAAGCTTCCATGAGAATATTTAAATCGGATTCCATGGGAATCCATGTATTTTTAATTAAAGAAACTTCCATGAGAAGCTTGAAACTAGATTCCATGGGAAGCTTTGTCCTTTTAATTAAACAAGATTCCATGGGAAGCTTTATACTAGCTTCCATGGTAATCTTTATCCATATAATTAAACAAGATTCTATAAGAAGATTTAAACTAGCTTCCAAGGGAAGCTTCAAATGATCAAATTAGAAAAGGTTCCATAGAAATCTTGCATTGGAAATTAACTACCCAAACTAGCTTTTGGTATATTCGATTACCACGCAATGTGATTACATCATGATCTTTCTATAGATATATCACAACAGTAGCCATTAAAAAGAATAAAAAATTAAAAAATTAATTTTCCTAGCAACCTTCATGCAAAACTCATCAATATTAGAGAAGTTATATTTTGGTGATAAGAATTCATATTGACCTGTTGTTAGTTTAATTGGGACTGTATCAAAACCCTATTTTCTAATCATATAAAATTTAATTGAAATTTCAACCTTTTCAACTTGAATAATTACATGCTTGCTCTGATACCAATTGAAGGAAACCAGGGAGTAGTGGAAGTGTTATAGAACATACAATTTAAAAATGTTGGGTATGGATTCAAGTTAAAAACAAATAATACACTTAACCCATTTCCTAGTTTTCTAAAAGGATCACATTTAATCCAATTTAAGCATGAAAAATACAATCAAATGAAATCTTAAACTATAAATCATTCGTTTGAAATTGTCGTTTTGATTCACACATCGTTGATGTGTCAGGGATATAATATACCAAACTATACATCCTCTAGATCATCCACACATTATCCAAAATTCTAGGATTGTTGATCTATGTTTCTTGGGTACTAGTGTGGGAATTAAAGGATCTTTACGACATCCCTTTGACTGCCTGAAGAATACTAACTCGATCGCGAATGCAGGATCGATCCGAGATTTTTTCGTCTTCTAGAATATCTCTCTAAGAACTTGAGAGGAGAGGATAAGTGAGTTTATCTTTTTAAATTCTTTACAATAGTGGATCTACAAATTCAATAGTCTAAAATGGGCTTTTATTCATAGGTTATACTTTCCAAAATTTCACTTTGGTACCTAGAAAGTAATAACCTTCAATTTAGACCATTGAAAACACATATGACTTAATAAAAATTTCATAAATGTCAAAAATATTTTATCACTAACCTGAAACACTATAAAATGTTACGTGATAAAATACGAACGATTAACTCAGCTTCTAAGCTCTCAAAATAATTTACTGAACCGTGAACATCTAAAGTTCATTCAAAAAATTATATTTTTCTCATATTCACTTTTATAATAAAACAATATGGTAATAACGTGAGAAATAAATTCAATCATCATTATTCTAAACTTCAATAATGTAATTTAATTAGTTTTAATAGCGATAAGTTAAACTCGGACACTCACTGACCCTACATATGGGGCCCACTTCATCCTAAACTCCTATTCATTAGAATATGTGGAACTTGTGGATGCACTAAGTGTGTGACCCTTTTGGTCCTTATCTTAATAACAGTGAGTCAACCCACAGACCAAGAGTGGAGTCTAGAAACCCATCATGAACCAAAGGAGATAAAGAAAATTCAATGCAACGACAACCTTCCTATGAACACAGACTGTGTAATATAATCTATTCGTCAATGATATCTCAATAAAGCAGGATGCACACTTGTGTAATCATTATTTTCCTTATATTGTTATTTTTTGATATATCTAGACTGTCTTACCTTCGACTATCATGGTAATGGATTTAATGAAGGTGATACCATCCCAATAAACAAGGCTCAAGATATCTCTTCATAAAATCGGAATCAACAAATCCTTTCTTGATCATTCAATCAATGTCATGTCACCAATAACGTACCAAACACAAACTACCTCTCCAAGATTTAATTTCCATGGTTTTCAAATTGCATTAAATTATACAATTAAATGACATACATTGATAATGATCACAAATCAAGATACCCTTATACATGTTCGTACATAGGAATAGCCAATGACACCGGAAACATGCGGTGTTCCTATTAGTGGGTCCATCCTCATGATCTGAACTATTAGAGATCATCAAGTGTGAACTTCATTAGAAAAAGTTTCAATTCTTACGATCCCCCTACACCTGATAGTCTCATATCATATGTGTCCTATCAGAATGATATAACTAGACTATAATACATTACTTTATGTTTAATATCATAGTACCTCTAGGTTATCATTATAGCCTGGGATCTATTATAACCCTTTGAAACAACACATAATATAAGGACATTACCACAAAAAAAGTGGATGAAAAAGTATCAACACTATTATGGAAAGATAAACACATGTATATATAACAAACAATATACATGTAGTATTAATAAAAATTACAACACAATTTGGGTCTAGAGAACCAACATTCAACATAGTTTACCATCGATATTTGGTTGAAATTATTTTATTGAAATTTATATAATGGTTATATTGGTTCCCATAAAGATTATTTTTTAATATTCAGTGATTGAGGACAAGCATAGTTGAAGTGTGCGTGTATTTAATGCCCTTATTTTTCATTATTTTTTTAACATTTTATCAATGAATTTAATTTTTTTTATTTTTTTCTTCATGTAATTAAATTTTTATTAAAATTTGGGTAATTTAATTTTCCAAAATAATTCGGAGTAAAAAATATGAAAATACTGAATTTGAATTATTAAACATGATTATGAAAATTTGGGAGTTTTTTTACATGGCCCAAGGGCTCCGTAAGGGTAAAATGTGATCTAAATATATGCATCAACAATTTCATACAATACGTATGGGTAAGATTTATATTTCAAAAACTATAAAAAGGTAATAAAAGCACTGCATAAAAGTAAGAGTGGTGTTTTGTAAATTTAACAGGGGAACTACACAAAGGTAAGAGGAGAACTGTGTAAAAGTAATAATAACTCTATGTAACGGTAACTATAGATTTCTATAGGTTATGTAAAGGTAGAAAAGAATTTTCTTAAGGTGTACATGTTCTATGTAAGGGAAATATTTCTATTATGTGAAGGTAACCTCAGGTTTTCGATAGTTGTGTAAAGGTAACATTTTTTTTATGAAGGATATATAAGGGTAAACCAAGGTTGTATAAGGGTCACCTACCCGATATGTTAGTTTTAACCAAGGTTGTGTAAGGGTCATTGGACCACCACTACTATTCCATTTTTTACAATTATATTCCATATGTATTCCATGAAATATAAAAGGATATATAAATCCACTAGAGGTTTAAGAATATCCACACCGCAAGATTTAATGTTGCACTGTAGAGATCATGGAGGTCGAACCAGATATGGAGGTCGTGCGGTGGGCTGAGCTACTACATCATGGACCAAGTTGATTGAGATAATATTTTCCATAGGTATTGTATTACATCGTGGAAGTGATGGATATAGTAGTAGAATGTTTTTTGAGGAAGAAAAAGCTACAAAAGTATGGTAAATGACTATGCCATATCCATGAAAAGGACATGCAAAGGATGAAGAGATGTTCTGAAACATTAATTTCCAGGATGAAAACATGTTTTTCAATAAAATATAAAACACACAATATCTTTGGGATATCCACACAGATACATAAAAAGATCCAAAGTGGAAGATAAAATAAGGAAAATTTTACTGAGAAGAATATACGAGTAAATATGAATAAATATAGATGGGTTAATCCTTTTCCTATAAATAGAGGGGTGTTGTAAAACACAAAGGGTATTGGGATCTCAACTGAGAGGGGTGTGGGATGTTTTTTAGTTCATTATTACTATAGTTTTGAGTTTTCTTTTTCCTATTTAACTCCATATATATGTTCTAATATTTCATTTATTCCTTTATATATATATATATATATATATATATATCTCCATATATCTATGTCTATTTCTTTTATTGCGATCTCTTACACTCTCAATGTTGAGTGATTCACTTGAAGCTTGGTCTTGGGGAAGGTTTCCATATTGATCCTCAATTGTTTTACATTAATCTTTTAAGTTTTATTTTCATTTCTTAGAGAGGGAATGAGAAGAGCTTCAGATGGTTGTGGCGATCACCCACCACTCTTTTGCAAGCCTCTCAAAATCATTCAATTATTTTATTAATATACTTTCCCTCCCTTCTCTTGGAAAAAACTTATCATATTAAAGAGTTGAGTTTATTCAAGGGATAAAATGACTTGATATGGATCTGAGTCATGGAAGGTTTCACACACTTTATTGATATTTGTAATTAACCATGACTATTAGAGGAGGTGATGTTTGGTATGAGGAAGAAGTCTCCTAGGTATTCTTAATTTAACAATAAAAAATTCGGGATAGAATTTAAAGACCCGGAAATTTCAAGGAATTTTTTTTCATAAATACTTTTGAATTTTATTAGTCTACGGTTTCTAAACGCACCTAATTCCGAGACCCGGTGTGCCCGAAATCAATTTTTGAAGTTTTGTTCGAGTAAATTTATTAAACTTACGAGTGCGTTTTTCTAACTTTGGAACTGGTGCTCGGAATTGAAATCCAAGGACACTGATGAACTCATAGTTCCGGTATTCTCTTAAGGGGACCTTTACCGTAGTTGCGTTTTATGCTGGATGGAAGTTTAATTTGGGGAATTATAATAAATTAAATAAAATTGTTATACACAATTTTATTTATAAATGGTTGTTATTTCCTACAAGGGGAAGATAGAGTTCAGTTCCACACCCACATAACCTCCCATGAGAGGATAATGTGTAGTGGGGACCACACGAGCCCCTAACCCTGCAACTTCCCTTAAACTCCCCATCAACTCCCCTTTATTTAATTTGAAAAAACCCCTCATTTATTATGGTGGATCCTCTTCACCTTCCACCCATTGAATGTGCCAACTCATCTAATTAATATCTTATTTAATTAATAGGCCCCACTTAATTGAATCAATTTGAATTGCATGGAAATTATTTTAAAATTGGGTAGCTTTTATAATATTTGCTTGGAAAATATTTCGGTGGAGAAACCTCTGGAGAATTAGAAGAAAGGTGTTCCCCTCTCGACGAAGAACACTGTTCTTCCACAAAGAACATCTCCGACGAAGAACATGGAGAACTTCACCAATGACGCTTCCTCTTTAGCCGCACCCCGATGTCAATGGAATCAATGTCCTTTTCCATGACGCCTGACCCCTACGACGCTCGTCTTACACGGCTCGTTGACATGCTTCGTTCTTGAAATCGACGTAGTGGGTTTGATATAACTTTAAGTGAATGAAATTATATCTCATCCTTGGTGAATTCTTGTATTGTCATCGGCCAATTGATATCTTCAAATGCGTAGGGCGCGGGCCGAATGCGCACGGCCCGAAAACCCTCTGATTGTTCTTGAATATTTTGGCCGCGGTGAACGGAGGCGGCGACAACTGAAGGCGACGGCCACACACCGGCCGCTTGGAGGAAAACTGCAGCCCGCAACCGTGAGAAGCTCGGGCTGAAGAACCAGCCGGCTGTAGCTGACCGAGTTGGTGAACCGCGGCACCCGCAGGTGCTGCTCGGAGGAGGAGCGGCCCGCCTCCGCAGGCCGCCTGCTGGACAAACCGGCTGACCGTATCCTGCAGGGATGGGAATACCATGGTGGCTTTGGGTTCCACACTGTTGATGAATCATAGCCCGCCCATGCGGGCCCCTCACGCCGGAGAAGACCAACCGGCTTCGACTGGCCATACAAGAGGGGTGGCACTGCCGGTTTGGGAAATCAGGGGTCGGCCGGGCCGAGCTGCGGGACGGGCCGCATCATGCCGGTCTGGGCCGCGCCACGCCGAGCCGGTCCATGCCACACCAGGCTCGTCCATGCCATGTCGGGCTGGGTAGCACTCCACCGGGCCGGGCCAGACCCCCAGCCGGGTCGGACCCACCGAACCTGGTCGGGCCGACCCGCCAGCCCACTGGCTTTGACGGGCCGGGCCCGTTTCACTTAAACATAAATAACATTAAGACCGCGCATCAGATCGATGTGACCTCTATGGTTCTTGGACCCTCACGATGATACGGTCCTTTTTCGATACTCTATGTGAGTTCTGGGCGACTTTGGAAAACATCCCGGTTTGGAATGAGCATAATTCCAACTGGGCACCTAGAACGGAAAATCCAATAACTCTCAGACCGAGTGTCTGATTAACGCGTCATCTGTCGCGTTGGGTTTCTTTTGATGAGATTGAAATTTGGGATACATCGACTCAGGACTTAGTGATAGTTGATGCATCGAACTCTTGGCTCGAGGAGCAGACCCTCTTAGAATCGAGTGTGTTGTGTGAGGGAACCCTAGAGATGGCTGCGACTGCGATACCTACCATACTTGAATCCTCCGTGGGTTTGATGATGACGAAAACTGTACTGGAATATTTCATGGGTTCGACAGCAATGACTATTGTACCTCTATCCTATGTGGGTTTGAAATTTTGACTTCTGTACTTGTATCATGAGTGGGTCTGATAGATTAGTTGGTCTAGTATCCTATGTGGGTCTGATAGCTTAGTTGTTCTAGTATCCTATGTGGGTCCGAAAGCTTAGATGAATCAGTGATTACATCTGATCATCTCTATCACTATACGAAAGATGAATACCTATGTGAGATGAGTCTTGAATTTCAATCATTATCATCAATGTGATTGACTTCTTTCCTCTGTGGACTGAGTTGTGCTTGGGCTCGAGAGTTGGAGTTGAACTATGATTGATGACTTAGGTATATGTATGGGAATATACCTAAGTAGTGTTGGTTGATACATTGTGATCATATCTTTCTTCATTGGTTTATCATTCGTGGATTCTGGGAGACCTTTGGGGGTCTCGGGGTCCTTACTGAGTATCGTATACTCACCCCTTCTCGGTATATGCCCTCATTACGTTGTGTTGGATGCAGAAAACGGACAACACTGATAGAGGTAGAGACTTTTAGACATGGACGGTACCTAGAGGTGGAACACTTGGTGAGACCTACACGGACCATACGGACAGACGTGTGGTGATAAGGAGTCCATCTGTACCCACCCTTCAGGTGGGATTTCCGAAGGATGACTCAATGGTTTCTTTTTTACTTTACTGCATTTGTACTAGCTTTTCAGTTGTACTATAATTACTGTTGGGCTTGTATTTCTGGCCCCTTTCATTTTAACACATACTTTTGTATTTAGTATTAATTAGTCCTTACTTCAGTTTCATACTATATTGTGTTTGTTTATTTTTATAACGGCAATGTCTTCCCAGTATAGGGATTTACACCTTTGGTGCTAGTCTCCAGCCCAGGGCCTATGGAAGGCGGGCTTGGGGTAGTCACAGCACGGGCCCCGAGGATGGGTCATGAAAAATTGGTATCTGAGGAGTCGGTTCTACCACAGAACTCAGGACTCTGATCATTATTTTCTGTGAAGCAATAGTGTTAAGAGTATTGAGTGTGGTTTTCAGTCCATAGAGTCTAGTGTTGGTGCAGCGGCTGACGTATCCATACACCAGGACACTGACCTCTGATTTCCGACTCAGTGCACAAAAACACTGATTGTATGTCTGTTTCAAAAGTTTTTCTTTGTGATTACTTTGATTCATCTCACCAGGTATATTGTTTTGACTGTGTCACACCTGTATCTTTTCAGGATGGCCCCACGAAGGCAGCCAGCTAGGGTTCCGAGTTATGTACGAGATGGTATCCCACCTAGCGACGAGGCCTCGATGTAGGGCCCCATCACATTAGAGGAACCAGTGGTACCACTACCTGCAGGGCCACCAATACCACTAGCCCCAGCAGCAAAGAGTGAATGCCTCCTGAGTGCGTTGTATGAGTTCCAGCGATAGAGGCCCTCCAAGATCAGCGGAGTGATGGACGCACAGGCAGCTGAGGATTGGCAGGAGGCTGTCGTTAGAGTTTTCAGACTGGTAGGGACACCAACCGACCTTATGGTGATCCTTTCCATGATTCTCTTGCACGCAGCAGTAGTTAGATGGTGGATCTTGATTCTCCAGGTTCATGACGATGCATCTTTACTCCGGACGTACTTCGAGAGTCTTTCGGCTCGTATTTTGTTCCAGCCACCCTTCTTGTGGTGCTGATTCATGAGTTACTACATCTGCAGCAGGGCAGCATGACAGTAGCTCAGTACTCAGTGAGGTTCACTAAACTCTCACGCTATATCATGGACAAGGTACGTGACCCATTCTTTAGGGCCCAGACCTTTGAGTAGGGACTGATACATGAGATCATGGCTTCGATGATCTCCCTCAGTATTCCAACGTAGGCGAGAGTTCTAGAGCGAGTCCTTCTTGTGGAGAGATTTCTTGTTGAGACGACACCAGCTGCGAGACCCACTGCAGGACGACACGTAGCGGATTCTTCTGCAGCCGGTAGTAGACAGTTGACGCAGAGGTCCAAGCAGACCAGGCCAACAGGTGGGAGACCTCAGGATATAGGTTCGGTTGTGCGGGGCACACGAAACCGAGCCAGCTATATGGGGAGTAGGCAGTGTTATGCATGCAACAGGTAGTTTCATATGGCTCGAGACTGCCCGACTCACCATACAGATGAGCATCATACAGTAGAGGGACCTCCCAGTAAGAGGCAGAGGTTCGACCGTCGTGGTCTGCCTGGAGCAGGCGTATGAGGCAGAGGAGCTGGCAGAGCAGCGGGTGGTGGATGACATTTTGAGGCTCTAACACCACCACCACTAGGAGGACCACCCCAACCATAGGGAACTGGCATATAGGGGCAGGATCTGCTCCAGGAAGTCGAGGATTACGACCACAGTGCACCTGAGATTATTCGAGGTACTATTTATGTCTACTCCTCCCTTGTTGCAGTACATATAGACAGTGGTTCAAGTCAATATTTTATTGTTGTTGCCCTTGTTCAGAGCTCGGAGATTCTGATGGAGCTTTTGGCTTGATCCTTATGGCTAAAGACTCCTACAAGACCAGACTCGACAATTATGCAATGGTTCTGGCAGTGTGAGCTTACTCTAGGAGGCGAGATCTTCAGCTGGGATCTTCTTGTAGCAGTGTCGAGGCCTTACGACGTCATCTTGGGTATGGACTGGTTGTCTATAATCCATGCTCAGATCGATAGCATTAGGCGCAAGGTTCGGTGTATCCGCACAGATTGGACCAGGTTCACCTTCACCAGCGAGAAAGGTGCCTTTGCAGCACAGGATAGACTTACGCAGAGGAGAGGGCAACCGATCACACATCAGTTGGCTAGTCTCATCCTCAGAGCGGTTGATGTGAGGAGTCCGAGTATTCCTATTGTGATGGATCAGTATGAATATGTTTTTCCTGATGACGTTCCAAGAATACCTCCTCGTAGAGAGGTAGACTTCTACATAGACATGTACCCTGGGACAACACCGATATCTACTCCAGCAAATTGGATGGCTCCTGTTGAGCTTCGTGAGTTGTGGGTACAACTGGAGGACTTGCAGGGGAAGGGATTCATCCGACCCAGTGTTTCACCCTGGGCTTCTCTGATTTTGTTCACCAAGACGGTGGATGGGAGCTTGCGATTGTGTGTCGACTATCGTCACCTGAATCAGGTGACTATGAAGAACAAGTACTCACTCCCGATTATTGAAAACCTATTTGATCATCTCAAGGGAGCACGATGTTTCTCGAAGATAGACCTCAGGTCAAGAAATCCCCAGCTCATAGTTTGATACGAGGATGTGCAGAAGACAACCTTCAAGTGTCGGTATCGCCACTACCAGTTCATGGTTATGCCTTTCGGTGTAACCAATGCACCAGAAGTGTTCATGAGTCACATTAACAGGATATTACAGCCTTACCTCAATTGTTTTGTCATATTCTTCATCGATGACATACTGATTTATTCGACTACTGAGGAGGATAACGCCTACCACTTGTGGGTTGTACTGGACACACTCCGAGAGCACTATCTTTCTTGTAAGCTCTCAAAGTAATAGTTTTGGATTTGAGAGGTTCATTTCTTGGGACACATTATCTCAGAGGCTAGAGTTGTAGTGGATCCAGTGAAGATCTAGGTAGTACATGCTTGGGAACCACCCAGGAGTGTGATGGAGGTGCGGAGTTTCCTGGGTCTGGCTGGGTACTATCGGAGATTTGTTCCAGACTTCTCTAGAGTTTCATCACTACTTTCAGCTTTGACGAAGAAGGGTAAAATCTTCGTGCGGTTAGATAGATTCCATCAGAGCTTTCAGGAGTTGAGGCAGAGATTTACCAGTGCGCCCATCATGAGGCTACCGAAGGAGGGTGTAGGGTGTGTAGTTTACTGCGACACATCAAGGACCAGACTCTGGTGTGTCCTGATGCAGGATTGAGCAGTGATCACGTATGGTTCATGGTAGTTGAGACAAAATGAGCAGAACTACACTACCCATGAGATGGATTTAGTAGCAGTGGTCTTTTCCTTGAAGATGTTGTGGCACTATCTTATGGGCGATCGTTTTACAGTCTACACTAATAACCAAAGTCTCAGGTAAGTCTTCACGCTAAAGGACCTAAACCTGAGACAGCGGCGATGGATCAAGTTCCTCCAGGACTATGACTTTGAGATAGTCTATACTCCTAGGAATGGGAATATTGTAGCTGATGCTCTCAACAGGAGATCGAGCATTCAACTACAAGGATACATGACTGAGCAGCTAGCTGTGTTGCAGATATCCTTTGTGGATAGAGATGGAGCAGTTTTTCTATAGTCTCTCACAGTCACTCCCCCACTTCTTTAGCGAGTTAGAGAGGCGCTGCATGGGGACACTAACTATGAGACACGACCTTCACAGATATCCTCAGGGCTGGCACCCTAAAGATTATCTGAAGGTGGGGAGCACTTCATCCTCTTTAGAGGACGTACCATGGTACCAGTTGCATTAAAGGAGGAGGTGTAGAGGGAGTTTCACACTTCCCCTCTAGCGGTACATCCAAGAGTGGAAAATATGTATCAGGACCTCAGACGAAAACACTAGTGGCCAAGTATGAAGAAAGTTGTAGTAGATTTTGTTTCACGATTCCTCACTTGTCAGCAAGTGAAGGTGGAGAACAAGGTACCACAAGGTTTGGTACATCCCTTAGAGGTCCCAGAGTGGAAGTCGGATAGGATATCCATGGATATCATGATGGGGCTTCCACGTACATCCATAGTACATGACTCTATCTGGGTGATCGTAGACCGAATCATCAAGTCGACCCACTTCCTAATGATTAGAGAGCAGGGCTCAGTAGAGAGCCTAGGACGCCTCTATGTTCAGGATATCATACGGCTTCATAGTGTGCCATCGTCAATCGTTTTCGATCGATATGCTCGTTTCACTTCCCGGCTATGGAAGGGGTTACAGGAGGCTTTTGGGATGCAGCTAAGTCTCAGCACCACCTTCCATCGTTAGACAGACGATCAGACAGAGAATACCATTCAGACTCTTGTGGACATGATCCATGCATGTGTCCTCGACATTGGTCGCATCTGGGAGGATCACTTACCCTTGGTGTAGTTTGCGTACAACAACAGCCACCACTCCATCATCAGGATGACACCATACAAGGAATTGTATGACCAACCTTGCAGATCACATCTGTGCTAGACTGACCCAGGGGAGTCAGCACTTGTAGGACCAAAGATGGTTCAGGCTACGACGGAGAGGGTGATGATCATCCAGGAGTGGATGAAGACTACACAGAGCATAAAAAAGTCCTATACTGATAGGATATGGAGATCATTGGAGTTCAAGGATTGCGACCATGTCTTTTTGTGGGTTTCACCTCGATGGGGTCTATGGAGATTTGGTCGAGGCAGCAAGTTATCTTCGCACTTCATCGGGTCATTCCAGGTCCTCATTAGAGTAGGTGAGGTGGTTTACCACCTGGCCCTTCCACCTCAGTTGCACTGGGTGCATGACGTCCTCCAAGTATCTAAGCTAAGGAGATATGTGCATGACCCGTACCACATCATTGACCATGGGGAGCTGGACATCGATGACGGGGTGACATTAATGGAGGTCCTGGTGGAGATCGAGGATCGACAGGAGCGGGTCCTACGTGGATGGTCAATTCCATTGGTGTGTATTCGCTGGAAGCACGAGAATCTCTAGGAGGGAACTTGGGAGCGGGAGGCTCAGATGTGAGCTCAGTACCCCCATTTGTTCCCATAGTTTGTGTTGTAGCTTTACAGGGACATAAAGCCCAGAGGTGGGGATAATGTAAAGACCTGGAAATTTCAAGGAAAATATTTTCTTAAATACATTGGAATTTTACGAGTCTGTAGTTTCTGACAACACCTGATTTCGAGGCCCAGTGCGCCCGGAATCAATTTTTGAAGTTTTATTCAGGTACGTTCAGTAAAATTACAAGTGTTTTTTTCTATCTTTTGAACTGGAGCTCGGAATTGAAATTCAAGGACACCGATGAACTCGCAGTATCGGTATTCATTTAAGGGGACCTTTACCACAATTGCGTTTTATGCACGATGGAAATTTAGTTTGGGGAATTACAATAAATTAAATAAAATTATTGTACACAATTTTATTTATAAATGGTGGTTATTTCCCACAAGGGGAAGTAAGAGGTGGGGCCCACACCCAAATAACCTCCCATGAAAGGATAATGTGTGGCGGGGTCCACACGAGCCCATAACCCTACAACTTCCCTTAAACTCCCCATTATCTCCCCTTTATTTAATTTGATAACACCCCTCATTTATTATGGTGGTGCCTCTCCACCTCCCATCCATTGAATGTGCCAACTCATCTAATTAATATATTCTTTAATTAATTGGCAGCACTTATTTGAATCAATTTGAATTGCATAGAAATTATGTTAAAATTGGGTAGCTTTTATAATATTTTCTTGGAAAATATTTCGGTAGAGAAACCTCTGGAGAATTAGAAGAAAGGTGTTCCCCTCTTGATGAAGAACATTGTTCTTCAACGAAGAACATCTCCGATGAAGAACACGAAGAACTTCACCAACAACTCTTCCTCTTCTGACGCACCCCAACGTAAACGGAATTGATGTCCTTTTTCCGCGATGCCCAAACCCCGCGATGATCATCTTTTGCGGGTCATTGACATGCTCCGTTCTTGAAATCGAGGTAGGGGGTTTGATATAACTCTAAGTGAATGAAATTATGTCCTCTCCTTGGTGAATGATTTTATTATCTTCGGCCAATTGATATCGCCTAATGCGGAGGGCGCGGGCCAAACACACATGGCCTGAAAACCCTCCGATGGTTCTTGAATATTTTGGTGGCAGCGAACAGAGGCGGCGGCAACCGAAGGCAACGGTCGCGCGCCGGCTGCTTGGAGGAAAATCACAGCCCACAACCGCGGGCCACTTGGGCTGAAGAACCGGCTGGCCGTATCTGGGCATGTTGGTGAACCGCGGCACTCGCAGGTGCTGCACGGAGGAGGAGCGGACCACATCCATGGGACACCTGCTGGATGAAGCAGCCTGCCATAGCCGGCTAGGGTAGGAAGACCGTGGTGCCTTTGGCTACCGCACTGCTGATGAACTGCGGCTCACCCGTGTGGGCCGCTCGTGCCGGAGAAGACCGGCCGGCATCAGCCAGCCAGACAGGAGGGGAGGTGTCACTCGGCGCTGCCGGTTCTGGAAATCAGGGGGGCTACGCCCCCCGCACCACTCAGCCGTCCAGGACAAGCCGCCGCTAGCCGAGGGCTAGTCCGCGCCCCACCGGGCCTGGCCGCGTCACGCCAGGTAGGGCCGCGTCATGCCAGGCTGGACCACGCCACTCCGAGAAGGGCAGCGCCACGTTGAGTCGGGCCACGCCACACTAGGCTGGGCCAGGTCACACTGCACTAGGTCGGGCTGCACTCTACTGGGCCGGGCTTACCCCGAGCCAGTTTGGACCGGCTAAACCAGGTCGGGATGGCCCTCCCGCCCACTAGGCTTGACGTGTCGGGGTCGTTTCACTTAAACGTGAATAATATTAAGAACGAGTGTCTGATCGATGCGCCATCAGCGGCGTTGGGACCCTCTTGAAGAAGTGGTCCTTTTTCAATACTCTAAGTGAGTTTTGGAAGACTTTGGAAAATGGACGAGTTTGGAACAAGCATAATTCCAACCGGGCCCCTGGAACAGAAAAGAAAATAACTCTCGGACCGGGCATCCGATTGACGCGCCATATGCCACATTGGGTTTCTTATGAGAAGACGAAACATTGGGATGCATCGACTCAGGACTTCATGGTATTTGATGTTTCAAACCCTTGGATCGAGTAGTGGACCCTACCGGAATCGAGCCTGTTGTGTCCAGGAACCCTAGAGCTGGCTGCATCTGCAACGACTACCGTACTGGAATCCTCCGTGGGCTTGACGACGATGATAACTGTATTGGAATCCTTCGTGGGTTTGATAGTGATTAATACTATACTTGTATCCTAAGTGGGTCTGACAGTTTGACTTCTGTACTTGTATCCTGAGTGGGTCCGACATAGTAGCTGGTCTAGTATCCTACGTGGGTCAGACAGCTTAGCTGGTCTAGTATCCTATGTGGGTCCAACAGCTTAGATGAATTAGTGACTACATTTCATCATCTCTATCTCTATATGAAAGTTGAATACCACTGTGAGATGAGTCTTGACTTTCAATAATTATCATCGATGTGATTGACTTCTTTCCTGTGTGTACTGGGTTGTGCATGGGCTCGAGAGTTGGAGTCGAACTGTGATTGATGAATTTGGTATATATATGGGAATATACCTAAGTAGAGTTGGTTGATACTTCTTGATTGTATCTTTCTTATGTTGTTTATCCTTCATGGATTCTGGGAGACCTTCGGGGGTCTCGGGGTCCCTACTGGGTATCGTATACTCACCCCTACATGAGCTACGCTCGCACTACATTATGTTGGATGTAGACGACGGACAACAGTGATAGAGGTAGAGACTTATAGAGGTGGATGGTACCCTGAGGTAAACCACTTGGCGAGACATACACGGAGCGGAAGGATAGACCTGTGGTACTAAGGAGGCCATCTGTACCCACCCTTCAGGTGGGATTCCCAGAGGATGACTCAATGGTTGCTGTTTTATTTTACTGCAGTTGTACTGGATTTTCAGTTGTACTGTACCTACTGTTGGGATTGTATCTCTGGCCCCTTTTCCTTTCAGAACTTACTTTTGTATTCATTATTACTTAGTTCTTACTTTAGTTGCATACTCTATTGTGTTTGTTTACTTTTATAAAGGCAATGCCTTCCCAGTATAGGGATTTACGCCTTTGGTGCTAGCCGACAGCCCCTGGCCTATAGAAGGCGGGCTTGGGGTAGTCACGGTACGGGCCCCGAGGATGGGTCGTTACATAGAAGTTCATGAATGAATTATAAAATAGAACTTAAAAATAAATAATAAATAATTATGGAACTCAAGTAACTGACCCAATGACCAAGACCTTTCTTTGTAATTTTATTTATTTTGAATTCTAATACATCATAATTTTATTTTTAATGTTTCTATAACTATATTTTTTCTATATTTTTTTACAAAATATATAAGAAAACAATAAGTAAATTTGGAATCAATGAGTGACAAATTGTGAAGATACTCAATTGAGATAACCAGAGGCATCCACTATTCTACACTAGGAAATAAATAGTAGATTTTGTACCACCTTATTATTGGAATGTCATTGCCCTATGATGGGCCCATGAGTCCAACAAGAGGCAAAAAATGATGTTATTTGTGAATACAATGGTTGGGCCAAATTTTTTTGGTATAGTAACTCCCCAATACAGTCCATCGTAGGTTAGGATGACCATCTAGGACAATTTTTTATTCAATTTAGTTCTAAACTAAGGAAAAAATAGTTAATTATCTCATTAATTGTAAGCAACATGAAAATGAAATTATCTCTGACTTATCTCCAGATTGAAAGGCCTCACATACTCACTCAACATCCTGCTCCTATAATATAAACTATTGGAACTCTTTGTAGAATAATTTCAGAAGGAGCTATAGACATTTCTAATCTTTATAAAATACCTAGTTTGGATTTGGAAGTTTGTAGACAATAAAAAAAATTGTTAAACTACACATATAACTAGAACCAAATCTTATCCCACCACATCAAGACATGGTAAATCGTTTGGTAAGGAAGAAACAATAACTATCACACTCAAACCACCACTGGTGACTTTTGAATCCCCTAGGAATGCTCTCCATCACATGACACCTCCCACTTTGGGAAAAAACAATATAAGAACCTCAATATAAAGGTAATGAAGTATAAAGTACACCCATGATATGAAGAATTATACTAAAAAAATCTAACATTGTAGAAATAATATGTTCCTAGTTACTTCCTCACAACCATGGAAATAATCTCCTCTATTACTTTAACCCCTAAGGAACATTCCAAGTAGTGGCCTTTCAATGGAAAGTGGAGAGCTCCAGTAATGAATTATAACATTTTGAAATTATTGGAGGATATTTTTCCAATATCTCAAACCTGGATTCTCTTCCTATTTTGAAAGAGCTCAGAGGGGTTCTTATTGATGCCCTTTGTATCCCCTGTGATTTTATTATAGAAGTTTCTATGCCTAAGGCGTATTAGGAAGAAACTGGTTCAATTGAATATCATTACACTATATCCTTCACAAATAAAGATTGATAATAATCCGTTCAGTGGAATATCATACTCCAATATTTTTTAGGAACGATCAATAAAGTTGGAATTCGAGGTGCTTTTATTGATAAAAATTTTGGGATTATTCTTATCCAATTCAAGAATCTCCAACATTTGGGATATATTGAGGATGATTTGTCCCCCTAAAAAGATAACCATTTAGGGGTATGATAAGATTGCGTAAAAAACATAGAAATATAAAAAAAAAGGACTAGTGTGAATAACTAGTGTCTAATTTTGTGTTCATTGATATCCAGTAAGATATGACATATAATGTTTACCTAGAAGGCCTTGGCTTCATATCCATGTGGTGGTTCCATTTTGATACCATAAATGATTAAATTACTCCATCAATATAAAGTTGGAATTTTTTGTGGCAATAGTGCCCCCATTGAATCTTGAGAATAATAGTATGTCGAGGTGGTATTATACTAGATAGAAACAAATTAGTAGATGAATGATGTTGATATGTGGGTTTCTACTCCAATTGTTTTGGGAGGGCTCCTACAAACCCCAGAAGCTTTCTTAGCAATGATTTTTTATTAACAATCAACATGGTAGAGGAAAAGAATCCTACACCAGAGAGTAATCATAGATTAAAAGATTTATTGACCTATGTCTATATAGTAATATTCATTCTACTTGATTTATAATCCTCAAGAGTAAGATAGGTCACACCTGAGGAGATTTATTCCATAAGAAACAATGAAAGGAATAAGAGTGCTAAATTTCCATCACTAGTTGGAGAAAATAATTCATATGTACCATCATTGGAAATTGGAAAATCCCACATGTTGTCTCCTAAAAAATATGATGTCAATGATTATTATTCCCTTGATGAAATCATAGAGGAAATAGAGTATCTTATAATCATTCATGTTCATAATTACCATAGATTTTCACTCTCAAGGACCATGAGTGAATCATCATTCTTCATAAAGGACAGGGATGCTCACATATTTTATACTAATACCAAGAAAATATTGGTTGATGTTGTGATGGAATAAAAATAAGATTACCTTATTGATTCCACTCTACCATTTTAGGAAGGCATATTTATAACTATTTATTAACTCATGCAAGTACATTTGGGTATAGAAAAAGGATCTTCGACCCACATTGATTAGTTCCACCATATCTCTGGAATAGAAAGATTTTTAAATATCCTTCCTGAATTAGAAATTTTTTTTTACCAGGGATTATATAGAGATATTGATAATGTATCTTTATATTCCCACCTATCACCAATGATATCTACACAATAATTGAGTATTTAAGAAATTGTCTTGAAGAATTCATCCCTCGCATTCTATTAAGATAGAGTAAAAATTTGATCAAATTATAAAATTCAACTTCATTTGAGAGGTGGAATACCTAAAATGGATTTTCAACATCATACATACTGATAAAAAGAATGGATTAATCATGTTATATATTGATTTAATGGATCTTATTCATTATTTTCCAAAGGAAAATTTCCAATTTCTGATTACAAAACTTTTGATTGATGTGACCACAAACTACTAACACATTTTTTATGGATGGTTACTAAGGGTAATATTAGTTCAATATGGAACTTGAAAATGAGGAAGCTTCTATCTTCAGAACACCCCAAGAATATTCCACCACCATGTTAGGCCCTTGAGTTTGAAGAATGCTGACCTAACTTATCCATATTGCATTCATCACATTTTAAATATTTTCTAAGAAAAATATTGAAATATATGATGATGATATGGTGGTTAAGTATCAATAGTGGTGTGATCATGTTTACATCCTTCAAAAAAACATTGGAAAGTTACACAAGAATAGTTTGAAAATAAATAATCTAAATTATACCATCCAGGTAACATTAGGAAAATTCTATGGTTTTTTGACACACCACAATGGAATTGAGGTCCACGTTGAGAATACTAGTAAAATACTCACACTTCCACCTACTCAAAACCTTAAATAATTGATAGGGATTTTGGGATGCCTCGCTTGCATTACATGTTTCTTAAATAATCTGGATAGAAAATTCCACCCCCTCATAAAGCTGATAGAAAAGGTGTCTCTTATTGATTGGGTGAATATTTCAAGAAGACTTTGAGAACCATAATTTATATATGTTACACCCACTATTTTTAATGATACTGCTAGAAGAGAATATACTCATATTATATTTGGCAACTATATAGAAATATATCAGCATCATTATAATGTATAAGAATGATGTAGGGAAAGAAAATAGTATCTACTATCTCAGAAGAATGTTCCTAGATACAAAGAGATGATAATATTATATTGATAATAACTATCTTACACTAATTTTAATAGAGAAAAATATAATTAACTAATTATAACACCAAGAAGTCCACATGCTCTCTCACATCGACGCATTCAATTATATTCTCAAATGCCCTATATTGACTAGGATTCCGGCCCAACGGGTAGTTATCCTGAAACAATATGATATCTAATTCAAATTGTAAAAGGAAATGAAAGGGAAAGAGACAGCCAATTTCCTCACAACACATCCTACCCCAAAAAGCATGATGGTAAATATTGATATTCTTTCCAATGAGGTTTTCATTTCCCATGACACACCTCAAACACGAGAGGTGTATTTTTATGGTGTATCTTGAATTCTGATGGGGAAAATAATTTAAAGCCCAAAACTCAACTTGTTTGATCTAAGAAATATCTTTGTATCCCAAAACAAGGTAAGTATACATTATTATTTCTTATTGTCTGAAAGATGTACCAATAATGAGTTAGAATACCAAGCACTTATTACAGGCCTGGAACAAGTCTTACAGCTACAGATAACCCATATGAAAGTGAAATGTGATTCAGAAATGGTAATTAAGTTTATTAACTGTAGTAAACCATTAATAAGGAATAGTTATCCCCTATGACCAACTATTTTAGGGTATATATGATGTAGGTACCTTTTGAGCCGATTATTAACCATATCCTCACTCATAGAATGCTCATGTTGATGTGATGGATAATGCTGCTACATCCATAGTTGACCCAAATCAGGATTAGACACTCTTACATATTGCACACTGAAGGGTAGTCTTGTTGATTATCATCAATGAAATTGAATAAATCAATTAGGTTAAAATTACTTTGGGTTCTGATGACTCGATACCATCATTAATTGACAACTGATGGATGAGACCCATAATGGACTACCTCTAAAATGGGACCATCCCATCAGACTAGTCCAAGAAGGAATCAATCAAAAACTGAGTAGAATACCTTACC
This sequence comes from Viscum album, assembly GCA_963277665.1. NCBI lineage: Eukaryota > Viridiplantae > Streptophyta > Magnoliopsida > Santalales > Viscaceae > Viscum > Viscum album. The sequence continues at coordinate 17,965,635 of OY728120.1, read as the reverse complement.
CCTTTTTTATGGAATGAATGAATATTAATTCCTATATAAATGAGGTTTCAATGGAGTCATCCTCAAATTCATCGAAGGAGGGGTGACCCTCATCGTAATGTAGGAAGTTCATACAATCTGTTACGGTTCTCATCAGGTAGGAACTAGGATCTTCCACGAAATTAAGAGGATTGTTTATTTTTATCTAATGATGATACATGAATCCATAGAGTTCATCAGGAAATTTCATGACTGTCAAAAAAATGAAAATTTCATCCATCATCCCTTTGAGTTGTTGCATACATCCAAATACTCCCGTACAATTTCTATATGAGGTTTTAATTTCATAGGGACATATCCCTTAACTATAACTAGGTAGTTTACGTATATCCTTACTACCACTAACTTCTTTTCCAAATGGGCTAAGTCCACACCACTCAAGGAATTCAAGAAAAAGGAAATTATCAACTGTATGAATTCCAAAAACATCATCATATTAGTGTCCCTCATACAATATTAATGAATAAAGGAACTAACTTCTATTATTTCAAGTTTAAAAGGATGTATCAAGATACAACATCGAGCCCAAGAATTCATATCACTACCATATAGTAGAAAATGGGAAAATAGAGGATTTCAATAAGACCCTGTAAAATATGCTCCATAAAATGATGAATTAATATAAGAAATCTTGGCCAGAAAAACTCATGCATGGCTTGTCGGACTATCATACCACAACCCTCACTACCAAACAAGAATCCCCATATTTGATTATCTATGGGACGGATTCAGTGATTCTCATTGAAGTCTAGTTTCCCTCACATTGAATTTCTATATGTCACTATCTCTAAAAGGATGAACAATCATGGAAACAACATGATGATTTAGAATGACTCAATGAGAGAGGATGCATACATTACACAATATAGAAGTTTATAAGAATAAAATTATGTGATAATTTAATAATAAGGTCCACATCAGCTCATTCCTTCAAGGAGATCTGGTATTAGTTCTCACACCCTCGATGATACATATGAATAATCCATCAAATATGTAACTAAAGTGGTATGTATCTTACATCGTACATATGGTTTATTCTAATGGAGCATAATCTTTAGCCATGATGGATGGGTAACACATAAACTCCACTAATAATGAAAGGTTTTTTATGAAATAATTTCCATAATTCCTACATTAGAATTCAAGTCATGGAAGCCAGACTCTATACTACACAGCATCCAAGACATAGTGGTATAACCTTAAATTACATAGTACCCACATCCTCACTGTATGAAGTTCAACTGCATGGTCATCATCCTTTACACATAATTCTAAATTTTTAGGTTGACGTACATCCTTATTAAATCAAAATTTCTTAGTGTGGACCATTAATTATGACATATTTCACCCATGAATGAGAGTTCGATCTATATAGTAGTATTTGGAATGCATATTTCATATTCCAAAGTGTATAAATTCCCCTATTCATTGTATGTTTAACAAATTTATAAAAGTAATAACCCTTTACAAGAACTATATGTGGATTGATTATTGTGCAAATAGGTTACATAGTGATGAATAGATCTTTTGTCTTGGGACCAACCTTATCTTTCAAAAACAGAAATAATACCCCTTTCCCTAGTAAGTTAGTTACATCTATTTATGGGACATTTTATTTTTTAAAAATTACATATGTATTTTTCATGTTATTATAGGATACATAGTGACACTTAGATCAGCTATATTGGGCCAAACCACAAGTTCAAAAAAATCCACTTTTGACTTATTATATGATCTTCTCTGATAATACATCATTTCTCTGATGGCACTACACTAAGGTTAATCCCAGTTATATTTCCAAATACATGAACCAAATCTATACATAAGACCCAAAAAATTATGTATTGATAAAATGCCTTATCCTACATCTGAGATAGATCTACATTATAACATTCATCATAGTGTTCTTAATTTGGGTACCTGTGCTTAGAATAACCTCCTTTGCACACGAGATTGACCTGCATGGAGAACTAAATATAACATGGTGTGGCCTGATTCTTATCAATATAGGACACATAGTGACACCTAGATCACTTATCCAAGGCCCTTCCAAAATTTCCAATCAAAAGTGTCTATCTCTCTATATATGAACTCATTCTATGTTGGGAACATTTGGGAATTAAATGTGGATTGATTCTAATCAAAATAGGAAACATAGGGATTACATGGTTCTCTATCCTAATCTTAGTTGACAATTTAAAACAAAATTTCCCACTTCCCCTGCATACAATCCATATATATGTAGGGTACCTCCAATTTAAAACATTGTGTGACTTGATTACTGTTATCATAGGATACAATGTGGTAACCAAAATAATTGAATTTGATCTAGGTATAGGGATTTTAAATTCCCCCAACTCATCTTGGTTCTTGGTTAGTTTACTCTTCATTCATGGCGGGTCATATATTTTTATAGTATTAATACAAGTTTCTTGTACCTCACATGTGAATTAAATATACAAAAAAATCTAGAAATATGAAAATTACCCTTCTTGAGTATGATTTAGAACTAAACTTGAGCCTTTAGTTTAGGTTCCCTTATATATGTACCTATTCTTAAAAACTCCCCCTTCCTCATATATATGAGGAAAATATATATAGGGTAAACTATTTATAATGACTATCTATGTCCTAATTCAGGTTATCTCAAGGTATGCTTGGATATTATATTCAAGGCCTAGGAAGTCATTCTATCTTCTAAAATTTCATCCTCTCCTACACATAAGAGATTTTGGTGCTAGTATATTAAAAACCCTACACTAAGGATGGATAGATCATGGAAACTCCCTATTCTATCATTCATTTCATACTCTTGGAACTATTATATGATAATTTTATCTTATAGTTTCTATCCATCCTCTTTCATGCACCCTTAGGAAATAAGATGTAGGTTATTCTCTAATTTCATATTATTTCTCACACTTAATATGACTCATAGGATATAAGAGGACTTTATCAGTCACCACATTTGGAATAACTAGGACCATCATAACTAAAGATAGGAGGAAACAATATCCCACCTTATAGATCCTTACAGTACTAAAGAACGGTCTAGTCCTAGAGACTCTCTTTACTTATGTATGATTCAGATCTATGTAAGATCCCCTAATATATGTATATTCATCCATAACCATATGTAATGATGTAAATTTCCCCCATTTCCAAAAACCCTAAACCAATTCAAGGTGTCTCTAAAGTTACTTTTGATAGTCTTCATGATGGTTCAAAATATCCAATCCACAAGATGTTAAGTTGTGCGATCATCATCCTATATATATTATGTTTAGTAGTATAGCATAAAGTCATTGTTGCATGATGTAAAATTGAACAACATTTAAGTCCTTATCATAGGACATTAAAATACACAAAATCCATGTTCTTGTCACGTGATGTTAAACTACAAAACATCAATGATGTTTCAAATAATTTCAAATGACACAAGAAATTATTCATTCTCATTCCTTATCAAAAACTAAAATAACCTAATAATATTCTACCGAGGTTTGGGTTACTTCCATTATATTTCCTAAACATCTCAGTCCCTAAATCAATATTTTAATCTTTAGAATCTCAGTTTTTGATAAATCTTTTATTGATACCGGTAATGAGTGTATCCAACTTCAAGGGACACCTATGCTTCCTTTACAAACACTCGCCAATTTGGATCCTTCATGTGCACCCTCAGTTTGGCCTACCAACAAGAGACTTCTTTATCTTGATAAAAAGTGTCCTCTGATCTCTATATTCCCTAAAAACATTGCAAAATAATACTTCATTTGAATATGGTTAGAATTAATCCCTTTCATGTATGTCTTATTCTATTACTCATGATCCGGGAACCTTAATCCATGATTTACAACATCCTCATCCCATATTCAAAAGAGTTTAAGTGTATTATCAATAATGGGAATCCTAATTGGGTCATTTTATCACACATCCCCTTTTACGTGGTCTACACATCATTACTTAAAACTATATGTGATTTAGTCTACACAACCTAGCCTTATATCACGTTCCCCATGGTAAAATTTGTATGACCTTAAACTCTAGCCTTGTATGGTCTAAACATCATGAACATAAACTACTAGTAAAATAGAAATCATATTTGTTAGACTAAAAATCCTTAAATGGTATTCTAAGAAATAGTCATGTCTTTTCTCTCTAAGATTTAATATTTAAGAGCTTATGAAAAAGTTAGAGGACAAATAAAAGTGTCACAAATCCTGTAAGGCCCATTTTATGTCTCTAGTAGATGACAATCCATGCTCGTTTGACAATTCTATTTCATGAAAAAATTAGGTAAATTATTAATCAAATCCTTTCACCTTTATAATGTGTTAAGTAACTAGAAAAAAAAATTAGGCTTCTAGAATGCTCCTTTAATAGCCTTATCTTCACAACTTGATTCATTTACCAAGCATTTTCAGTCCTCACAGAACTTTCATGGCCATTGGTGATGAGTGTATCCAAAGTCAAGGTACAAATATGTTTGGTTATGCATAAATGATGAAATTTGTCTCTTTTATATGTGACCTTAGTTTGGACTTCCAACCTGATACCTATATTTCATTCATTTATTTTATGGTGTTTTAATATATTAATTTATGTATTTAAATGATTATTCATTCCAATTTTTTTAATATTTTAACTGATGTTGTGTTTTGTGGTAGGATACAAAAGATAATTGAAAATGGAAAAAATATACACATCGCACAATAAGCAATGCCATTAATAGTGAAACCCAATTTTTTAGGTTGATCACGGAGTACTTCCAAGGCACATAACTAAACAATTGGGGAAAACTGAGGCTTCTGGAGCAAAAAACGGACATTTCATGTCATAAAAACATTACCAAATGTGAACTGGTGAATTTTTTGAAAGAGAGACACAACGTGAATTTAACAAAAGTGAAAGTTGGATTTACACATTGTGTAATAATTAAATATCATCTAAAAAAGTTAATATGAGATTTAAGTATCCATATTTGATGTATCTTTATTTTTTGACTCATTTTAAGAAATAAGTCCCACCCCAGACAACTTTGGACCAATACTTAATGACATTAATTATTAATCAATCCCATCTGGTGCCTATAAATAGAGGACCAACCTACAGCTGTGGAGGATATCCTATGGACTAATGCTTGGAGAAAGAAGATGCATTGTGTTGGGCCCTCCCCAGTTTTATCTCTGTTTTAATTATACATTATTTGTATTCTCTCCTTCCCTCTTATCCTCTCATTATAAGGATGATGGGGTAAATATGTCCTATTTTAGGGTTATGTAATAGAAGGGGGAAGATGTTGTTGGATTTATTTTTTTATTCTATTCAAGTATTTGGTTTTCTATAAATTAATTGTCAACTTTGAATCCCATTATTTTCAATTTTTCATAACCATTTATAATTGAAAATGAAAGGAACTTTAAAATTGGGAAACTGAAAACCCTAAAGGAGGCATGGCCATTGTCAAATTTTGGGGAATTGGGTTTAAACAAGGTATCTAGATAAACTTGATTTGGTGAAACCCTAAATTATTGGAATAAAGGAAATGGGGGATCACCATGTAAAAGAGGGGATACTATGACCATTGGATCACCCTCATCTCAACTCTAACACCAATCATGAATTAATAAACCTAATTTATAAAATCCAATTGCACCTAAACCATGCAAAATAACACTATCACACTTTTTATAATCCTATTCCAAACCAATAAATATTTTGAACTTTTATTTCTTTTTTTTCTAAAACATTTTCAAAAAACAAGCAATCTTCATTGTTTCACCATTTTCAAATCAATGAAAACTCATATTTCCTCACATATTTTTCACTTTAATTGAATTAAATCTTTTGAAAAACTAAATAAACTAATTCATTGTCTCTAAGAGTTCAACCTAGAACTTTCAAAATTCTATATTTTAATTAATTAAGTAGCATAGTTTAAATTTTTATAATTTCTTAATTTTAATTGCACCCATTGGGAAATAAAAATGCCCAATGATTGTATCACAACAAGAGGAATTTTTTTATAAAGAAAAAGTTTCCTATAATCTATGTGTTACTTGAAAAAATAATAAAAGAACCCATCATTTGAATATGTTCCATGAACATCCTTTTTTACTCACCCAATATTATTTCCCTTAATTCAAACTCCTTGAGTTATGAATTAAATAATCCATTATCAAATTATTTAACTGGATTTGAAATCCTATATGTTAAAAAACCAAATAATGTACCCATTCTAATGGAAAATATATGGTACCTCATTCTTAAAACTTTTGATGGTCTTAGTCCCGTGACCCTAAATTATATTGCACATTAGTCTGAGTTGAATGACTTTAAATACCACAAGGAAATATACATGATACTCATTAAATTGAAAATACATAAAGGGAAGTATATGAAAAAATTCAAAACTCTTCTCACTGGACATATACCTTGCATGATTTAGGAAAAATTGAGCATTAGAAAAAATGGAAAACACAGAAATCATGTTAGGTTGAAAAATGATAAAGTAAGGCCTAAATAAAATCCATGTCTTGGACCACTATACTTTCCACATGTAATGATTATGTAAAGGTAACGGAAATAAATAAGGTTTCATAAATATTCAAGTTATGCTTGCTAGGTCCCCAACCGTAGAAAAAATTAGATCATTCCTTTTTCATAACATTCTAAATGAAATTAAAACCTTTTTTATGAAAAATTCAACATCATTCCAAATGGACCAACATTATTTCATTGGTTATGGTTTTTATACCAATATCTATCACTAAGGCATGACAAATAGGAATTTAGCATCATTCCTAAATAGCCTAAATCAGGTGAATTGGTGATGGTTTTTATACATATATCAATATATGAGTCACACCCATGAATAATTCATCATCATTCTCTAATAAACCTTCTCTTGTGTGTTATTGATGATATTTATATGGATATCTAAACATTAGCCACACCAAGGAGGAATTCATCATCATTATTGAATATACTAGCTCTTGTTAATCAAAGATGGTGTTTATACTAATATCTATCCATGATCCACACCTAGGAGGAATTCATATGAAATAAATGTTTTAGAATTTTGGGTGAATAAGAAGTGGGTAAAAAGTAAATCAATAAAGAAATGAGATTTTATTTATTGATAAAAAATGAGAGAAGCATCCACTGATTGAATTATATCTACAAGGAAAAGGGAGGTCAATGAAAATAGTAAATATGGGGATTGATCCACCAAATTATATAAGTTAGTTAATGCCTAATAAGGAGAATCAATTGTTTTCCAATGAAATGTGCATTGTAAAATTTCCACCTAAACCAATGAATGCATTTCTTCTACATGACTAGTCAAATACGGTCTCTTTTTCCTGGTGGTCTTAGACTCATTCAATACTTCCAAAAGTTGGGAACTCATATTTATCCCGAGGAATTCATATTTCATTAATTTTATACTCATGGAGGACACCTTTGGATGGAGTCTTTTTTCCTTAGTGGTTTATTGAGTAAGATCTTAGGTAATTTATTCTTCAACTTCGACCTGATGGTTTACACTCTTGAACTCCTAAAGATTATCCTCTTAAGTCACCAGTTTATCAGGGATAATCACCATCATATTGGTAATAAAATATAACACTCAACAGTCAAATATAACTATGCCAAGACCAATAAAAAATTGATGAGGATGATTAGCCTTACTCTTCATCATGATAATTGGGGTTTCAGTGATCAAGGACTATAATGTTTTCCATGCCATTTCTTGTGTCAAATAGTTCATGAAAGTAAATCCAGCATCAAGATCAACCTCATCTATAAAAAAATAATGTATTCTACAACATAATCACTCATTAAGACACTCTAAATCACTAAAAAGGAGGTGATCATGATAGGATATATGATTTCTCTATCAATAGAGACTTTTCCTAGAGAATCTTGGATAAGAAAAATGTCATGAATATCAGCAATTACACATACCTAAATAGGTACTATATAAAAACATTAACCTAGATGATTGGAAATTGTGGGAAAATATCTTGGAGTAAGGGAATTTTCTTCATTTTCAAAGTAACCCAACGTGATTATATCGTCATGATGTGATGTCTCTTTCTAGGTTCCCTTTTAATTTGAAATTATGGTCTATGTTTTCATGGAGTGACTCCTCTTAGAGCCCTGTGACAATAACATTCAAAAAATGATTGAGAATACTCTAGGTAAAATCCAATTGCATCCTCAACTAGTGGAAAAGTTATTGGGATATTTTAATTAGTTTATATTAACATTATCCATAATTGAAACAGGATCATTGGGTACTGCTAACCATGTGCCTCATAGAAAGGAGACCATTTCACCACCTAACATTGATGAGATGGATGTTAAACTTGGATTCTATAAAGGGTTCACAAATTGGGACCCATTAAACCTTGTAGTAAGAACCACATCCTATAGTGTAATCTGATTTGACTAGGTGATGGATGAGTCATTGATACAACCCATCAACTGGCTAGTGGGAGTTTTGCAAAGAGTAAAGGAGAAATGGATGGTCTCATATAAAGGTCACTTGGAGCCTAAATATCCCTTCTTATATTCCATACACCTATAATATGCAATAATGATGGCACAAGCAACACTACTACAAAAGAGACCTTAAAAAATGTTGGAATTTATCAACGCTAAAAAGAGTGCCAATAAAGGTTACCTTTTATCAGTGATAAAAAAGCATTGATAAAAGGTACCCATTATCATCACCTTTTTTTATAGCTAATAAAGGTCCAGGATAAAATGAAATAATTAAACAAATAAAAATTAAAAAAATATATATATTAAAATTTTTATTTATTAAATATTTGTTGATAAAAATGAAAAAAGTGAATATAAAATATATATATATATATATTATAAAAAATAAGAAGTATTATATATTAAAAATGTAAATATGTAAAATGAGTAAAATTAAATAAACAATTAAAAATGAAAAATAATAAATTAACAAAAATATTAAACATTTTATTAATTTAATAGTTACTTATAAAAATGAATAAATTTTTATAAATATATACAGAATATAAATATTAATAAATAATATATATTAAATATAGATATATAAAATGATTAAGTTGTAATAATTAAACAAAAAAATTAAAAATGAATAAATTACAAAATTATTTAAAAATTTATTATTGAAACAATTATTAATAAAAACTAATAAATGTAATATATATATATATATATATATATATTAATTATAAATAAGTACAAATAACATATATTAAATTTAAATATATATGAAATGAATAAAATGTAACAATTAAAAACATATTAATGTCTTATTCATTTTTAATGTTGCTTGATTTTTAAATTTAACATATATCAATCATGTGTTACAATAATTTCACATAAATATACATAATTAATACATTTTTATATACACCCCAAACACATATATATTTACACAATTAATGAAATATTATATAGAAACACATGGACCTGATATTTCTGTAATTTATTCAAATTTTACTATATTTTAGAATTTCATTATAACATGATAAATTTAACATGTTATGTTTTTAATAAGTCAATTTTATTTATTTATTTTTAATATCATTATAGTTAGGTATAATTTATTAATTTTTAATATTTATTCATTTATACATTTTTATATTATTTTTTAATATAATCATTCTCTATTATTTATTTATGTTTTTTTATTTACTTAATTTTGGTATTTTCAATATGAATTCATCTTTACCTCAATATATATTCATATTTTTTTAATAGTTTTTATTTATTTAATAAAAATTATCCATTTTTTAATATTCTTAAAGTGTAGTCAGTTTTATTTATTCAATTTCACTCATTTTTAATATGTATTTATTTAAGATTATATATTCATTAATAATGTTAAAAAAAATATTTGTAAATAAATATTTATAAATAAATATATTTATAAATGTATAATTATTATATTTATAAAAATATAATTATTCTAAATAAATAAATATTATTTTTAAAAAAAGTGTTTATATAAATATAAATAAATAATTGCATATATTTAAATAATTATTAAATTATAATAAATATATCTAAATAATAAATATAATTTGTTTATATTTATAAAAAATATATATATATTTAAAGTATTATTCATATATTTATAAAAAATAATTATATATTTTACTAATTATATAATAATAATAAATAAATTTAAAAAAGAAATATATTTTTAGTTATATTATACATATATAGTAAGCGGGTTTGCAGTTGGGGGCTTGCCTGAGTGAGAAAGGCTCCTTGTATTCATACGTCAAACCCAAGTTTAAATCCGGGTGGGTGAGAATTTTTCTCTGGAATGTGGTCACATAGGCATGACGTAGGGAGGCAGTGATGCAGGCATGATGTAGGCAGGAGGTGATGCAGGCATAACGTAGGCAGATGGTGATACAGGCATGATGCAGGTAGACAGTGTTGTAAGCATGATGTAGGCTGGACGCTGCACTGGGTCTTCAGTCCAATTTGTGGTCATTCAGGTACAATTATGGGCCTTTTCTCCATGTAATGGGTTTCATGCCCACACGGCCTTTAGGCCATGTACTGAATAAATAAGTCTTGTTGGGTGGACTATCCCTGGGAGGTTATAGCCTGCCTTTCCAGCCTGTGTGTGTGATGTGTGTGTGTTTAATGTAATTTTACCACCAAAAACCTAATATATATATATATATAATGAGAGGGTTATCTTCGAACACTATGCTCGAGTTTTGGTTGAAATTTATCTTAGCTATTCCTTTATTGATTGAGTGATTTTTTATACACCACAGGATGAGGTTTTCCAATCAATTGAGTATTAAAAGATTCCACCCTTTTGTGTTTCTTGTTGAATAATTGGTCACTCATTTGATATTTTCAATGATAAATTTTTTTGTTCCATTTGTAACATTAAGGGAAATGATCTCTCACACTATAAAAGGAGAATTATTAATGAGAATATTCTACCTGCAGAATATTTTTCCTATCTTTAATTTTTTGCACCTCCTCATTCTGCAAATACACACACCATTACTGAAAGTCCTTTATAGTTAGTGATAAAGAATGATTTAGAAGTTTTTAATAAAAATATTATACCCAATGACAATGTTAATTCTAAGAATTATTCCCCACTTAGATTGATGATGGATTGAAGGATCCCCAAAATTAACCAAAGGCTTTGGAAGACTTGATTGATGAGGATTATTGGCTGATTGTTGTTGGATGTTTTAAGGAGGCATTGTATAAAGGTTTAGTTAATGAACATGACTATGTGGACTCTGATGAAAGTAAATATTAAATAGAATTATCAGCTCAAGGGGATGTTGAATTTAACATATAGCAGGAACATAATCTGGTTGATGCTAAAGAACGAAATGGAAAATCCAAAATAGTCACATCCAATCTTTTTAAATATTTTCCTAAGAATCCTTCCTCCATACTTGTGTAGGAGCCAACTAGAAAAGGTGTGCATGCATCTGTATTAGCCTCTAATTCCATAAAGGAGTCTTCTACCTTCAGTGTTTCAAAGGAATATACTGTGTATGTACAATCCCTAGTTGGTGGCACCAACCTTGGAAAGAAGCACGATCTAGTTGGAATTACATTAAAGGATGATCAAGATGATGTTTTTTTTAATTTCTTCTTCTATGAAAGATGTTGTTGCCTATTGTAGAAATAAATCCCATTATTCTTATCATTTTACTTCTAAACTGAGAAAAAGAGAATGGGTTCTTGTTATTCCTTCCTATACTATTCCATTGGTCCCTCATAAAGATTTTGTAACTACTAAACCAATAGATGGTAAGGAATATTTGGAAATTGGGACTGACCTTTTGAGGGTGGCACACCTACTTTCCCTATCTCCCTGGAAGAAACTGATGCTCCTTTAGATCCTAGTCAAGGTAGGGGGTCTTCACTGCTCCCTAATCCTTGACTTCTAAAGCTGAGAAAGCTTCCTGTGCTATAGATTCTTATAAAAAGATTTATGCTTCTTCTCCTACCAAAATGACCTTTGTCAAGTCTGGGATCAAAGTGCATTAAAAAGTGAGTACATGTAACTCGTTTGATTTTTATTCCTCTGGAAGCAGTGGGGAGGATGCAAAAATAGTTAATGTACACATATTTCAAAACCAATGATGGCGGTTAGTGATAATAAACCATAGGATGATGAAGGTGGACCATTGATGAAGGTCAAAACATGGTGAAGAGGTCGTCATCCTTATGGTTGGGGTGGGCATATCCCTGACCACAGTATGAGTACCATATCTCATGCTACATGATCTCTGATTGTTTTCCTATTGGTTTGTTTTTTGACATTTGTATTATTGTATGTTCCTCCTCTACTTTTTTCATTAATTTAATAAAGAGGCCTTTGAGACTCAACTTTTTTAAAAAATATAATGATATAAATAAATTTATAATTATAAAATTATAATAAATATAATTAAATAACAAATATACTATATTTATATTTATTTTATATATATATATAATATTATTAATATATATATAAATAAATAATTATATATTTAAATAATAATAAAATTGTAATAAGTATATTTAGATGATGAATATATTTATATTTATATTTATTTATTATATATATTTCGTTATATAAATATATATAATGATATAAAAATATTTATAATTATAAAACTATAAAAAATATATTTATATAATGTATAAGTTTACTATATTTATATATATAAATTAATTATATATATATAAATTTATATAATGATATAAATATAATTATAATTATAAATAAATAAATAATTATAATTAAATAATTATAAATAAGTAATTACAAATATATTTATAAATTTATATTTACAATATTTATAAATTTATATTTTTGTAATTATAAATAAAAAAATTAATTTTTTAAAAAGTATTAATGTAATTATAAAAAAATAATTTTTTGTTTAATTTATTATAAAATTTTAATAAAAAAATATATAATTATTTAAATATATTTACAATTATTTATTTATAATTATAAAATAAATCATTTATCAGTGCATTTTTATCACTGATAATGATGACGATTTATCAATGATAAAAAGCATTAATAAAAGGTTTCTTTATCAGTGCTAAAACTTTAGTGCTCATAAATATAGATTTTATCAATGTTTTATTACCACTAAAAAAAGTTTTATCTTTATCAGTGCTAAAAAAGTACTGATAAAGATGGATTTTATCAATGCTTATCAATTTACAACTGATAAATGGCCTCTTTATCAATGATTTTTTGAAAGCGCTGATGAAATTTTCCAAAATAAATTTAAAAGATCCCTAACTATAACTCATTTAGTCAAGATTATCAAGCTCCCACGGAACTCCCCTGCTGTCAGTGCTACATCTCTACATTATCTTAGATAAATCAAGGATAGTATCCAAGATATGTGATTTTCTCATTTTCCTCTCTCAATTTTTGATTTTTTGGGTTCTGCGGTTTTTATTTTTGTGATGTTCTTAACCATGAAGAACCCTACTTCTCATCTCTCTCTCTCTCACTTACCTATACCTATACAACACCACCCTATATTGTAAACTCATTCCAACTTCATACGAGACCACAAAAAACTACATCTCCATCTACAATTTAAACTAATGATGATTTTCTTGATGTTTCTTTTATATTATTTCTTGTAACATTTTAGATAGTGTGAATTGTCCTTGTTTGAATATAGTTTCAATGGTATGACATGCACATGAAGATGAAAAGAATTTAAGATAATAATAATAATCATGAATATATGTGTATCTACTGAGAAAATCATATTCATAAAATTTCATAGAATGATAGGTGCAATTTTTTTCTTAATTAATATTGGATTATTAGTGTGATATAGGTGAATTATATTTTTATGGAGTTTATACCAGCTTTTCAACACGAGTAACAAAGACGTGTTATTTGATATTGTTTTTTGATTATGATTATGGATTAAAAAATTATAATCACTGTTAATTCTACAAAGGACAATGGGTTTCACAAATAAGGTTTTGTAAATAAGGATTCATTTTGGTAAGATGGATATACAATAAAATAAACTTCATTCATAAATTTCCACATTTTCATGCATCATGAATAAAAAATGTTACTTTCTTGAATAGATATATAATATTTTAATACTTAAATACAACTAACATTTAATACCTTTGTTTAATCTATCATCAGACTCTTAATTTCCTTCCATCTCTGATGATGTATTGGACTGCCTCTTATAAACTATCCTTCCTCCTGTCATTATGGTGTTAATGTTCCTTGATGACGTACCTCCCACTCTGATTGTATTTATTAATCCTGATCAAATACCATTCCATGATTTTGAATACTATATCTCCAAACCCATTCTTCAACTCTTTCATCCTTTCATCCTCCTCATTTACTACTTACTGAGAACACCAAAAATGACACCTTACAATTAACAAAAACATAATGAATGATTTTTTTTCTTTATATTCATTTTCTTATGTGACTCACCCAGATTCTTTTTAGATTTTTTTTTATGAAATTGTTCAGGATAATTATCATCTTTGAATAAAAAAAATATAAATACATTTTCATCACATTTATTTTGATGGAAAGAAGCTAATTGTAGTGAGTAGGGTTGCTGGAAAGGCTAATAGATGATTGAATTTTGTCTCTGTTTGGGTAGAAACAATAAAGATTTAGAAAAATTAAAGGATTAGGGAATATACAATTATATATATTATGGGAATTAAAAAGTATTTAAATTTGGATATGAATGTTCATTCCTTAATTTTTGAAATATAATATTTCATAATCCATAATTCAAATTTCATTTAGGTTATTTATTAATATTATTGGGTTTAGAGTATACATGGGCTAAACATATTCTAAAAAAATAATACGTTCTGGTTTTTATGTGAGGTTTAGTTATGGTAAGTTATAATGTGAGTTACTATAGATATTTTAGTGATTCATCAAGGGCTAGGGTGATGAGGATGTGACATTTGTGTTGTTTTTTGTTCTTCTTTGTGGGTTTTTAGAAGTTAGGTTTAACTAATGTATTGTGGCACCCATTGTGTGGTTACTTCCTAAGGTAACCAATTATGTTAATAATTACACATATTTCAAATTCACTTCTTAAAAAAATGTCTATGTTATACAAATTTCATGATTTGGATTCAATAAGTATGTGTGATGGTTATCCCGGAGGGATAGTCAAGGATTCTAGGGGTCTGAGGTCAAATTTCATTGTACCTCTGATGTGGTTATTTCCAAATGGAGATAAATAATTTTTTCTCCTCCTATGATTCCAATGTTAAATTATTATTTTTGAAAATATTGGATTGTTAGGGAACAACCATGGTAAAAAATTATGGTATGATTAATATAATTCAATTTGTTAAAATTCAGATAATATATTTGATTATCATGGTGTCCAAGTTAGTATGCAGTGATTTGACTTACATGTGTATTTTGAGTCTTACTATTTCGAACATATACTCAAATATATGCATTTTATATTTTAGGGTCCCTGTTAGTATTTACTTGTATATTTTTATACTCACACTCAACACATGAACCTAAGTGGATATTGAGCTCTTATATTTGGGATACATGGGTGGTAAAAGGACTAGTAAAATAGATTAGAGTTGGTGTAGCTCAATGGGGATGAGTTTATGTTCTCATGGTAGTTTTAGAGACCTTTTAATATTTTTAGATGAGATTTGAAATGTTAAATTAAGATGTAGAAATTTGAAAAACAATTAAGGAGACAACTTTCATCCTCACCAGCTTCATCTCTCGAATAGTTATTATTGCATTTTGTTGTTTGTGACTCATTCCCCATCTCTTCTATGTTGCTTAAACCACTTTGAGAAATAGTCATGAAAAATGATTACTAGAACCAATATGTGATGAATTTTTTTTATTGTAGTTCAAGCAGCGTCGGTGGATGTCCACATGAGATGATGGATGAGTATGAAGTAATAAAATACAATAATAACTCTTTGGGAGATGAAGCTGATGAGGATGAATGTTTTCTATAACTTTCTCAAGCATAATATGATCTTATAAAAGTTATATGAAAATTTAATATAATTAAATAAATTTAAATTAATATACTTATATAATATATAAATTTAATTTAAATAATTCATTATTAGTGTTTATTTTAATAAATTAATATAAAGAAACATTATGCACATTAAAACAGTTTCTAGAAAGATGTTTTATAAGCCTAAGAATAAACATATAGTAAAATCTGGTATAAATATTATTTAAATGTTATAATTTAATTAAATATAAATAAATAATACCTATTTTAATTATTAAATTAAATTAAAATTATAATGTGACTAAATTTAGTAAGAATAAAAGACAATTTTATAAAAATAGATATATTTCTCTATTAACCAAAAATTTAATATTTTTTGAAAAAATCCCAAAAATTTAACTGAAGTTAATATGAATAATATGATTTTCAAAAGTAATTTCATTTCATAAAATAAAATTTCTAAATATTTGAATAATTAATTATAATATTTTCTCACAAAAAACAATGAAAAACATTTTTTTTAAAACATATTTTTTGTAGAATAAAATATTTTAATTAAAGTTGAGATCTTATTTATTAAGAATTTTTAAATAAGTTTATATTTTTTAGAATCTTTATATATATCTCATAAATTATTTAATAATATTCATACCATCCATTTTAATTTCTAGGTTATATCGGTCACATTTAAATAATAATATTTTAATATTATATTGTGGTTCGTTTAAACTTGGTGTTGCCTGTAACACAAGATATCAATAAAATAAAATTTATTTAAATATAAATATATTATTAATTATCAAGAGGTTATAAAGGAACATTTCACATGAATTTTTTTATAGGTTATGTTAGTCGGGCATCATGTAGTCTAGATGATTGGCTATATTGAGCATTGATAAATAATAGTTTTTAGGAAAAATAATGAGTTGTGCGCTGAACTTGTTATTTCCTCATTGACTTAGAGAGTATATAGTTTTTTTTAATTATAATATTAAAATATTTATAATTTAACCCTGAAACACCATACTCAATTCTCCATAACTATAAATTCATGAGGCATGAAAAAACTATAGTCTTTATTGTAAACAATGAGAAGGGAAAGGAAATGTGCCTTAAGAATAATTCCAAGTATATGGATTCTTTATACCATACCACTAAGAGAAGGATAATCTTGAGGTATTATATGGAATAATATATAGAATTTTTTTTATATTCTAATTAGTTCCACAAGAATAATAACTTCACCTTATTAAATAACCACGGGAAATCTTCAGGTGCATCTATTGTCAAATAAAAAATATCCATTTCTACTAGTTTGGTATTAGATATAAATTTTGGTGAACAAATTTGTATCCTGATATAGGAACCAAGTGTATTTAGGAAGGTTTCCAAATTCAAGTTGGATCTTTGATTTTTCCATTGATAAATACCAACTACCTTGGTTATAAGAAACTACCACCATACTTTGTCGACAGGATTGATTCTGGTCTTAAAGATTTTTTTATAATGTGACAAGTGTTACTAGAAACATTATATTTGTGTCTATTTTATGCATGGATTTATTTTCATTCATGATTGGAAATAAAATCTATTACATTAATAAAATATATTTTTTTATAGTATGGAACTTTTAAAAAATTAATTTATGTACTATAATATGGAAACCAAGTATTGAAAGTCAATAAAAAATCATGTTTTCATGACTCATTTCACAACCAATAGTAGCATCACTAAATTACTCATATAAATAATAAGAACATGAAAAATATATATTAAGATTATTATTTAGATTCTTTTAAACTAAAACCAATTGGTATGTGCCATGCTTGTTTTCTAGGTAAAATGACCAATCCACCATTTAGTGGATTTGGTGGAAGGTCCATAATGCTTCTTCAATTAATTTATACATATGTGGGGGGACTTTTCTAGTTAAACATATAGGTGGATACACATATTTCATAAATTTTACTAGGACCTATAGTATACATGGATTTTTCTACATAATAATGTATAAGACAAATTCCAAAAAAAAAATTTAAGGAGTTCAAGAATGATGTAGAAACCCATCTTGGTAGGAAGATAAACAAACTTATATCATAACAAGGTATAGAGTATATTAACCAAAATTTAATAAACTATTTGAGGGAGTTTGGGATTATATCTTAAATCGTTCCTCCATATTCCCTGTAGTGGAATAGTTTCAGTGAAATGAGGAACCACACCTTGTTAGACATGGTGAGGTCAATGATGAGTCATTCAGATTTTTTATTATACTTTAAGGGATATGGATTATAGACCATGGTTTATACACTAAACTATTACCCCACTAAATTATTAAATAGGATTCCATTCAATTTATAGATAGGAAATAAATTAATTTCATCACATACATGTGTATGGGGTTGTAGAGAGATTTTTAAGGATTTCTATGGAAAAAAACTAACACCTTGGAGCATAAAGTGTATCTTTATAAGCTATCCCAAAGAAATAAGATTATATTACCTATATTAACCATAACATTAAAAGTTAATAGTTTAAATATTGGCTATATTTTTTAATAAGGATAAAATCTTCATAAGTGATTGTGGGAGAAAGATTGACTTCAATGAAATGGATGCTCAAGATATGTAAAAGTTTTCCAATTAAAAATTCTATAAGGCCTAATGGTAGAGGTTTTTTTAGAGACACCAATACATCATAGGATCACTAGAGAGGTTAGATAAACAAATAAATATTATATTATAGTTACTATGGATGGTGACTCATTATTAGTTGATAATGATGAACCTTTATCCAATAAGTAGTAAGATGCTCAAAATTGTCTCGGATAAAAGAAACCAAGATTTATGCAATGGATTACATGTATCATAACCAAGTTTAGGTTATATTAAATCCTTAAATATATGTAAATATGTTTGGGTGAAATGGGTATTCAATAATAAAATGTACATGGAAATTAATGTTTTCACCTCTAAGGCATGGGTAATGGCTAAAAGGTTTAAGAAACATCATGGAATAGATAATGAAAAACCTTTCACCAGTTTCCATGTTGAAAGAAATAAGAATTCAATTTTACATAGTAGATTACCATGATTATGTGATTAGACATATGGAATTCAAAACCACATTTCTTAATGTAAACCTTATTGATGATTCCTATATGGCACAACTAGAGGGGTTTTTGAATCCAAGATTTATTAATAAGGTAAAAGAGTTATAGAGATATACGTATAGTTTAATGAAAAAATTTATATCATAGAAAACTCACTTTAATGAATCCATAAGAGAATTTTGTTTCATAAATAATGAATTTTACCCCTATTCCTATAAAATATATAGTGGGAGTGCATTAATTTTTCTAGTATTATATTTTGATGACATATTACTAATTGGAAATGAGAATCCAATTTTATAGTTAGTTAATAGTTGTCTGAACAAGTGTTTATCTATGAATTACTTGGGTGAAGAAGTATACATTCTAGGGATCAAAATCATTTGTGTTAAATCCAATAGGTTTCTTGGGATATTTTAAGGTATATACGTTTACAACATACTGATGAAATTTAGTATAGAATAATAATAGGGTGTATTTTTTCTAATGTCACATGGTATATATCTCTCTAAGAAAATGTGTTTTTAGACACAAGAGGAGAGATGGAGGATGAAAAATAATCCTTATGTGTTAGTGATGGAATCATTTATGTATACAACATTATGTATCAGTATTGATATTTCCTATGCCTTGGATGTGATAAGCAGATATCAAGCAGATCTAAGTGACCATCATTGTATGGAAATCAAGACTATGCTTAATTACTTGATGCATACTAAGGGTATAATCTTGGATTATTGAGGAAATGAAGAGCTAGTTGATGGAGAATATTTAAATGTTAGTTTCTAAAAAGATCAAGGTGAAAATCATAGTGAGGATAGGTCTTCTAATTTAATGGAATATCTGTAAGATGAAAGCGATCAAATAAAATTTTTGTCACTAATTCTACTGGAGAGTTGAGTATATTTTAGATTTTGATGTAGGTAAATAACTAGTGTTGATATAGAACCTTGTCTAGGATATTAATGTGGTTCATAATAGTAAATATTTTATCACATTATATTGAGATAGTGCTACATTTTTTTCCCTCTCTGAGAAACTAAGTTCATATAAACAGTTGAGACATATACTTAAAAAGTTTCAAAATTTGAGGGTTTTTTCTCAAATATGTAAGGCCATAGTAAGAAAAGTTTCTATAGAGGAGAAATTGGTAGACATATTGACTAAAGTTTTATCTTAGTAGAAGCATGAATATCATGTGAGATCTAGTATACATTAAGTCATTAGTAGTAGGTTCTAGTATAAGTGGGTTTCTATTAGATTTAGTAACCCAAAACAAGATAATTGTTAATTTTGATTACGTGTGTTTTTAAATACTTTAATATTAATAAATATGTTATCACATGATGATTATTATTCTATGTAAAATTAATTTGATAATGTTTTGGATTATCTTTCACATTGAATGGTTATGGAAGTTCCATACTATAATGAGAACTTTGATGTGCCATGAAACTATTCTAAAATATATGTTATATGGTCAGATGAAATATATCTAAGAGGATAAAATTGGTGAATTATATTAGGTTTTTGGGGATCAGAAGACATTGAGAATTATTATCATGAATTTAATACCTAGTAATATCCAAGATATGAGGTTATAATAATAGAAACATCTGTAGGAATTCCATATGTTATATGTGTCATTAGATATTCCTATCTGCATATGTGTGTATTGGTCCTTTAATATCATATTATTATTAATGTATTTCATGAATCTTGTACTTAAAATTATTAATGAAAATAATAATGACCTATTCTCATGGTGTATTATGATATGTTGGGTACATCATAAGTAATATGAAATTAATGATAAGTTAAGAAAGTATTTTTCCCTTATGAGTTAACAGAAGCAGGTATCTGAGGTCCTTTTATTGGAATTGAACTATCAAATTAAGTTCATATCAATGGATATTTTATTAATGATTTTATTTCAAGAAAATAAAAGTAATATATATCAAGAATATATGTTTATGACACAAGTATGAAATAGTATTGATGAGACATTTAGACAAAGGGATTATATTACACAAAGAGAAATCGTGGGTGGTTCTGGTCATTAAGAAATTAATTTATTTCTCGATGAGTTCAATTAAATGTTTCTAGGCACTAATTTTGGAAATTAGCCTTGTTATCCTAATGGCGTAGAGAAAGATTCAGAGATGTTCACACGCTAAGTGTATCCATAACCTTAGTTAAATTATATTTAAATTTAATAGTTGAATAAATATTATTCTCTAGTTTTGAGGAATAATAATTATTCAAGTTTTGTTGATTGCATTAATATTTATTGAATGGATAATATAGTAATATTTATCTATTTAAATAAATAAATTTTAATTAAGATTCAATAAATTACAAGGAGGGTTTATGGGTCCTGTTAAGGGTACAGATGAAATTATATTTAAATAATCCATGTGTTAAAACATATTAGGAAAATAACAATATTTCTTTTATTTTTATTTGATATGAGCTTATCATATAATTAAGTGATTAGTTAAAGTCCTTTGTACAATAACTTATTCTCTAACCTATGTATATAAAATCAATTATATCATTTCTTAGGTTAATGATTTTTTTTGAATTAAATTTCTTTCTAGAAAATTATCTCCAACTATAGAGATAAATTTCTCTAGATTGATATCAATAACAAAGAGTGTCAATCCTCTTTATCCCTCTCAAGTCCTGACAGAACCAAAAGGAATCCTTGATGCTCATATAGGATTCTTATTTTGATAAATAATGATTGAAATATGGGGTTAGGATCATCCTTATAAGCACCTAGATATTCTATCACTACTACAAAACACTCCTCTAACAGTGATTGAATTTATCAGTTCTAGAAAAAAGTGATGATAAATTGCGTCTTTATCAGCGCTTAAAAAGGCACAGATAAATATAACCCTTTATTGGTGCTTTTTCTAGAGCTGATGAAGGAACTATTTATCAGCAATTTTTTTAGCTCTAATAAATGGTACTCATTATCAATGCTTTATGTTTAGCGCTGATAAAGGATACCCTTTATCATCTCTATATTTTTAACACTCATAAAGGAATCCTTTATCAGTGTTTTTTGTATTGATTATGATCAGAAAAAATATAATTAAATAATTATATAAATAAAAAATAAAAACTGGGTTTATTAAAAAAATATTACCAATTTTATTAATTAAATAATTATTAATAAAAATGAATAAATGGATTATACTGTATAAAAATTATAAATACTAATAAATAGTGTCTATTAAATATATAGATATTTGAAAAATTAAAATTAAACAAATAAAAATTAAAAATAAGTAAATTGATAAAAATATAAAACATTTTATTAATTGGATATTTATTAATAATGTTAATAAATATTATATATTAAATATATATATATATTAATATATATATATATATATAATTTCTATATTACAAATTATTTATGCACTTTACATTGAATAGTCATATATTTAGTGAATAATAGTTCAAATTAAAAATGAATATGAATTAAAAATACTAACTAATTGGATAGAGTAATGGACATATAATGGTATGACGTTTGATTTTTCAATTTAACATTATTCAAATGTGGGTTATAATAATTTCACATATATGTAAATAATGAATTTTAATATAAAATGCACACACACAAAACTTGTCCATTTTTTCAATATTGTTAAAGTGTACATATTTTAAATTTATTCAATTTCACTCATTTTTAACATGCATGAATTTAAAATTAAATATTAATTAATAATGTTAAAAATATATTTGTAAACAAATTTATAAATAAATATATTTATAAATGTACATTTACTATATTTATACAGTTATATATTTATAATTATAAATAAATATATAATTTTTTCAAAAGTATTTATATAATTATAAATAAATAATTATACGTATTCAAATAATTATTAAATTTATAATAAAAAAATATAAATAATATATATATTTACTATATTTATATTTATATATAAATATTTATTAAATATATATGTATAATTATATAAATATATATAATGACAAAAATATAAATTTTTAAAAAATATATATAATTATAAATAATTAATTATATTTTTAAATAATTATAATATTATAATAAATATATTTAAATAAATAATATATTTACTATATATATATATATATATTTATATATTTATTTAATATATATATATAAATTATTTATAATTATAATAATAAATCCTTTATCATCACTGGTAATGATTGGTCTTTATAAACACTAAAAAACACTTATAAAACCAATATTTATCAGCACTTATTACTTAAGAACTTATAAAATGACTCATTATCAGTGAATTATTAAAATCACTGATAAAAGTGCCCCGACCTATTTAAAAAACCTAACCATTTGTAAGCCTATCACGATATTATAATATTTCTATAGAAACCACCCACTTCTGGTTCTCCTCCTCGGTGAATCGTAGCTAGAATCACTAAAACTCGCTCAATAACCTCAATTTTCTCAAACATCGTCTAGCATCCGGTGTTCTCTTAGAGTTAGGCTTCCCAAAGAAAACATTGAGATCTGAATCTGTGGGTCTTGTACTTTCTTCAACCTGGTGAGTTAGGCATGTGTTTTCCTTTGCAGTTTCTGATTATCTCTCTATATTTTTCATTTCATTATTTATTTCTTGTTCGACGATGTCATCAGTTATTTATGGTTTGGTTGTTGTATACTATTTTTATTTTATATTATGAATAGAATGATTTTTTATAAACCATTTTTTTCTTGGATACTAATTTTGATATCATGTTTTGGTCTTTTAAAAAAAATTAATAAATTTTCTTCACTATCTATATCTATACCACATATTTCTCCAAAATATTAATTTTTTTACTTTTTTGAAATCTTAGAGAATCACCTCTGGTCTACGAATAAACCAATTAAATAAGTTTTTATGCCACTATCTAAAAATTTGATGTTTGAGATATAAAAACCTTAAACGGATAAGCAAATTGATTTAGCAAACCAACACTCGGTCTGGTGATGGTGCAAATCAGCAACAGAAGCTAATTTTATGCAATTCATGTAATGGACTTCATTTATTAAATTTCTATTTTAATATTTTGGTGTAAGGGTTTTTTCTTAAAAATTCATTTCCTCATAATTTTGTTGTTTTATTTTAAGATAAATATTAGTAATGGTGATATCGTCTTTATTTATTTTCTATAACTCTATATTTTCAAAATTATTATGGGGTTGTATTTATTTTACTATGTTGTGATATTTTTCTGTAAGGGTTACATATATTTTGATTAATTTATGTTTATCTTATTATATTTATATATATGTGTGTGTGTCTGTGTGTAAATATATATATTTCTATCTATTTATTTTTGTTTTCAGAACTTATAATATAAGGGTGATTTTTTAATTATTTATTAACAAATAATGGTTTTGTATTTCCACATTATGAAGGGATTATATTTATTTTTATTAAAAATTATGTTTAAATTTTCATTTTTTTCAATTATGTGCATTATAAATTTGATGTTATATGTGTGTGTGTTTGTGTGTTTAAATGTGTATGGGATAGATGTTGAAATGGTTGGTGTGTCTTTATCCCTTGTTTTTTATATATCTTGTTGATGTGTATTATTACTTTATTCCAACTTCTTCATGGACCTCCATAGAATCTCAAGGATGGTTCAATGTGTATTAGTTGATCTCTCTAGAATCCTTCATATGGATATATATGCTGTGATAAACACCCTTGAATCCTTGGGATAGGTTGGCATGGTGATATGATATCCCAAGAGTCTTGAGATGTTTTCAAATATTTGATATATCATTAATTTTAAAGGTAATAATTCCATAGGTTTCTACATAACTTGTTCCAAAAAATGGAGTGGAAGTTATCAAATTCTATATATTAAAAATTATTTTTAAGTATTCATCTTTTTAGGTCTACATGTATTCGTACCCCCCTGGGAATATCTGATTATTATCCATGTATATGAAGTAACTATTTATTTATTAAAATGTGTTATCAATACATTTTTATATCTTCTAGTTGATTGAATGAGAGTTTAATATTCTTTTTTTTTGTCACATTTGGGTTTCTTATTACTCCTTATTTTCAAATATTATATTTCATTTGTTTAGGGGATTTAGTGAAAACTTTATGTGTTTCAAAAAACATTTATTATTGTAATTTGTTGCTTGAGACTCATCCCAGATCTCTTTTATAGACAACTATCATCCTCGTAAATTCATCTCTTGAATAGTCATTATTTCATTTTGTTTATCAAAACTCATCCCCCTCCCTTTTATTCTACTTTTTCTACTCTAAGCATTATTCATCCCATGGATGACTACTGCTTAGTGTATTTCAAGAAACATAAGTGCTTGTCCACAAGAGATGAAGGATTTGTCAAACAAAAAAATGCAATGAAAAATGTCCAGGATATGAGTTTATGAGTTTGATTTGTCTATAACTTTCACCTTCAAATTAATTCATAGGATAATACCTTCTATAGCATAGAAATTGTTTTCTTAAATTCAATATTAACCATTTTCTACAACATACTAAAATTCTTTGAAACAATCAAATATTGAGTGTCCCTTAGTAGAATTGTAAATAACTTTTACATTTGATAATGAATATATTATTTGTATTTATTTATTTATTGTAAAAATTAATCTTTTATGAACACAATAGGATAGATATGAATCGAAAATGGATTCATGCTAGTCGTTTGACAAAATAATATGAAGATGGAGTTATAGAGTTCATCAAGATTGAAATAAAGCATGCATACAACCCTTATTAATTCCTTTTTCTATGTTTTCATTGTTGTTATCAGTACTAGAAAAGAAGGTTATACCAGTAGTTAAAACCATTGGTATAGGCTGGAAAACCGTTGGTATACCCTATACCAACAGTTTTCTAAATCGTTGGCTAGTAAGCCGTGAGGAAAGCCTTATACCAACGGTTTGATCAAAACTGTTGGTATATGGGTTATATAAATTTAACCAAACTTATACCAATGGTTTATAACCGTTGGTAATGAATTTGAGGAAGTCTTATACCAACGGTTTTAAACCATTGGTAATGTGATTTTCAGGAAAACCTATACCAATGGTTTAGAACCGTTGGTATTGGTTTTCCAGCAACACCTATACCACAGTTATAAACCGTTGGTATTGGATTTCCAAAAATCCAGACACCTATACCAACGGTTTAAAACCATTGGTATAAGTTATTCCAGAAATACAGAACACCTATACCAATGGTTTTAAACCGTTGGTATAGTGTTTTCCAAAATCCCAACACCCTTATACCAACAGTTTATAACCATTAGTATAGAGTTTTTCTAGAACTGCACAAAGTAGCCCCCTCCCTCCAGAAGCCCCTCCACTGTACACCTGCATACAAACTTGAAACAGACTTCAAAATTGATTTTTCAGCTCATGTAAATGAAAAATCCATTTTCATGAAAACCCATTACAAAACCATCTCATGTTATGTAATTACATGAAAATGGATTTTTCAGCTCTCCCATACACCAACATTTTCAAAACCAAAATGAACATGTTGTATTATCAATGAAAACTAATTTTAAAACCCAACTCACTAAACTAAATGACAATGTAGAAACACACAAAATCCAATATCTTATCACCTCAATAATACTCCTTAGTATGAAATATTGTATAAAATAATTTTAATGTAATATTAACAAGTAATGATACATTGAATGTGAACAACTAATTGATACAAGAAATAAAAGTTGGAACAAATAATTTACACATTATTAAAGATATTAACCTTCAGTTGAGGTCATTAGTAATGAGAAAATCTATAATCAAATGCATTATAAAGCTGAATAAACCCTGAATGTGTGAATATTATAATGCGGGACTGAATAAAACATGATAAAAAATCATTAGTTAGAGATTCCAAGACAAATAATGACCAAAAAGAGAGAAATAAACGAATTTGGCTTGCTTCGGATCTATCATTGATCTGTTACATGGGGCTGATGAAACATAAGGCTTTATTAAGATCATAATGTGATATTAGACTACTAGATTGAAGAAACCAATGATTTTGGTGCTTGGTTGAGATAGAAACAAGATCTATGGTGTGATAATCAAACTATAAGAACCCAATTCCCCATTTCCATGTATTGATTTTGTATTCGGGTTGCTTTGAGGAAAATGTAAAATTGGGTAATTTTGATGTTCAAGCCATATACTTCAGTGTACACACCATGAACATTGATGTCCTTTCCAGACCACGTACAGGTCATGTCTCAGCCATGTACCAAGTCATGTTGTGTCTTGGTCGTGCCTCTTAAGGTGAGGCCCAGTAAAAGCTTATACATAGTGTGTATTGTTAAAGGAAATGTCATGTATTTTATTTTTTATTTAATATAAGGGGGAGGGGTCATGTATCATTTACAGAATTAACTTCTTTTGACCTTGGTTCATCCACGTTCGGCCAGGAGTGACAATTATTCTCTGAGCCACTGATTCTCCTATCAATGTCCAATCAGAACTCTGGAGAGGATTTGTTTTTTTCCTGAGGTCAAGACAGTGACATGCGTTTAGGAAAGATATTGATATCTCCAAGGAAAGTTTTATCTATTCTTTACTTCAATATTTAATGGTTGTTGATTTCTTTATACTATGTTTACTTTTGTACCTTGTTTTTATACATGTATATTCACTAAAATTTGGGCACAAATCTTGTGGTGGATGCCTACTGGTATTATGTCTCACAACCTGTTTGGTTCATGCTTTGGGACCAAGCAGATTACAATGAAAAATTCATTTTCATTTTCATGAAAATGAAAAATCCATTTTCATTTGTGACTCGTACACGTCACAAATAACCCATGGATCGTTTTGCTAAAGTTTCAACAGAATCTGAATGTGTTTGGTCGGTTTTCCGTATGCCGGTAGTTGTTTTCACTTAAAATCGTGTCCATTTCAAAT
This sequence comes from Viscum album, assembly GCA_963277665.1. Classification (NCBI taxonomy): domain Eukaryota; kingdom Viridiplantae; phylum Streptophyta; class Magnoliopsida; order Santalales; family Viscaceae; genus Viscum; species Viscum album. The sequence continues at coordinate 17,937,479 of OY728120.1, read as the reverse complement.
AAAAGTGAGACATTTTGAGTTGTACCGGCCACACCGTTCCTCAGATTGAGGTGGGGTTGACTCATACATGACACAAATGACCCATGGATACTTTTCCTAACTGAATGCGTTTGGTCCGTTTCCCGTATGTCAGTTGTTGTTTTTACTTAAACTGTTGTCCATTTCAAAGAAAAGTGAGAAACTTTGAGTGGTTTCAGCCACACCGCACTTTTTATTGAGGCGGGTTTGACTCGTACACATCAAAAATGACCCATGGATCGTTTTCATAAAGTATCAACACAATCCGAATGTGTTTGGTCAGTTTTCCGTATGTCATTTATTTTAATTAAAAGCGCATTCATTTTAAACAAAAGAAAGAAACTTTTAGTGGTACTGGCCACACCGGCCGTCGTATTGAGTAGGGGTTGACTTGTACACGTCACAAATGACCCATGGATCGTTTTCCTAATGTTTCAATAGAATCCGAATGCGTTTTGTCCATTTTCCGTATGCTGGTAGTTGTTTTCACTTAAAATCCTGTCCATTTCAAATAAAAGTGAGACAGTTTGAGTGGTACTGGCCACACTGTGCCTCATATTGAGGCGAGGTTGACTCGTACATGACACAAATGACCCATGGATACTTTTCCTAAAGTATCAACAGAATCTGAATGCGTTTGGTCCGTTTCCCGTATGTCAGTTGTTGTTTTTACTTAAACTATTGTCCATTTCAAAGAAAAGTGAGACACTTTGAGTGGTGCCGGCCACACCGGCCCTCGGATTGAGGCAGGGTTGACTCTTACACATCACAAATGACCCATGGATCATTTTCCTAAAGTTTCAACAGAATCTGAATGTGTTTGGTCGGTTTTCCGTGTGTCATTTATTTTAATTAAAAGTGCATCCATTTTAAGAAAATGAGTGACATTGTTAGTGGTACCGGCCACACTGGCCCTCTGATTGTGGCAGGGTTGACTCGTACACATTACCAATGAACCATGGATCATTTTCCTAAAGTTTCAACAGATTCTGAATGCTTTTGTTCAGTTTTCATTATGCCGGTAATTATTTTCACTTAAAATCCTGTCCATTTCAAATAAAAGTGAGATAGTTTGAGTGGTACCGGCCACACCGTGCCTCATATTGAGGTGGGGTTGACTCATACACAACACAAATTACCCGCGGATACTTTTACTAAATTATCAATAGAATCCGAAGGTGTTTGGTCTGTTTCCCGTATGTCAGTTGTTGTTTTTACTTAAACTTTTGTCCATTTCAAAGAAAAGTGAGACACTTTGAGTGGTTCCGGCCACACCGGCCCTCGGATTGAGGCGCGGTTGACTTGTACACATCACAAATGACCCATGGATAGTTTTCCTAAAGTTTCAAAAAAATATGAATGTGTTTGGTCAGTTTTATGTATGTTGTTTATTTTAATTAAAAGCGCATCCATTTTAAATAGAAGAAATACATTTTTAGTGGTACCGGCCACACCGGCCCTCAGACTAAGGCAGGGTTGACTCGTACACGTCACAAATGACCCATGGATCGTTTTCCTAAAGTTTCAATAGAATCTGAATGCATTTGGTCGGTTTTTCATATGCCGGTAGTTGTTTTCACTTAAAATCCTGTCCATTTCAAATAAAAGTGAGACAGTTTGAGTGGTACCGGTCACACTATGCCTCAGATTGAAGCGGGGTTGACTCGTACATGACAGAAATGACCCATGGATACTTGTCCTAAAGTATCAACAGAATCCGAATGCATTTGGTCTGTTTCCCGTATGTCAGTTGTTGTTTTTACTTAAACTGTTGTCCATTTCAAAGAAAAGTGAGACACTTTGAGTGGTGTCGGCCACACCGGCCCTCGGATTGAGGTGGGGTTTACTCGTACACGTCACAAATGACCCATGGATCATTTTCCTAAAGTTTCAAAAGAATCCTAATGTGTTTGGCCAGTTTTCTGTATGTCGTTTATGTTAATTAAAAGCGCAACCGTTTTAAACAAAAGAAAGACACTTTTAGTGGTACGGGCCACATCAACCCTCAGATTGAGGCGGGGTTGACTCGTACATGTCACAAATGACAATATAAAAAATTCTCAAAATTAATCAATTTAATACATATAAATATTATAAGTAATTGGATATTTTTTGTTTGTAAATTATATTCATAATCAATGAAAATATATAAAATAGAGAATAAAAATGTTAAAAAAAAAATTTTTAACCAAAGAAATTAACCAATATTTCATTATAATTAAAATCCATTTATCAAAATCAAAAAGACACACACTTATTTATATTTTTTAACCAAGTGAATTAATCACCTAATAAATCATTTTCCACCTAAAAACCCCTCATTTTATTATTTTTAAAATGAACCCCCAATATTACCCATGGATCTAAAACACATAATTTTTCATGTCATGTCCTTAGGACCTAATTCTTACTTATGGATGGCCATATGTCCTTAGGCCCTAGAACACCCATGACCCGACCCAACCCGACCCAGCCCATGGACACCCCTAATTTCGAGTGATTGTTTTTGAATATTAAGATGTCCATAACTTATCAAACCAGATATCATATAGGGAATCATAGTACCAAGGAATACTAATTGTCTAGGAAGTAGACTAATCATACAATAAGAATCAAGTGCAAAAAAGATATATGATAACAATATACCTATGAAGCAGAGGAAAACCCCGGAGTGGAAAACCAGGTTCAAAAATAAAGAGTTATACAGAATTCAAAAATTAAATGGATCAATCTTCCCCTGATCACCATCATCATCACCACTATCATCATCGGCCTCATCCTCGCTCCCATCATTGTCCTCGTCATCATCCTCATCATTGTCCCCATTCTCATCATCGGCGTCATCCTCGTGCTCAGCCCCATCCTCACCCTCGGCCCCATCCTCTCCCTCAGCCCCATCCTCACCCTCGTCCTCATCCTTATCCTCGCCCTCTACCTCTTCAGCATCCTCGTCATCGCCAGGAATGTCATGATCTCGATCGCCACCAGAGCTATCGCCTGGTGCATTGGATAATTCACCCATCGACGACATAAATGTCTGACAAGCTGCGCTAGCCTCTGGTGGAAGTGATGAAGATAAAGCTTTCACCATTTTCATAAATTCTTTGTCCCTCGTTTGAACTTGTACATACAACTCTGTGACCCTTTTATCAGATTGTCTTTCTTTCTCTTTGACCTATTCCAACTCAGTCGTACTAGAATGGATACCTGGAGAGGACCAATACCTCGTCGGGACTATATTCTTACCAGGTCGGCAGCGTACTCGACCAGAGTGCTCCTCTCCCAAAACATGATATAAATGATCGTGTGGCCCAAAATTGTCAGGCTCCTGGGCATCAAGAGCCTCTTAAGCAGCCTGTTAAAAAAATTAATAGATTAATAAATTTCAAAATATATATTAAACATTGAAATAAAAAAATTAAACCTTACAATATTTTCTTGGGTTGATTCATTTACTGCAGTTCCATCTTTTTTTCTTCTACTCGAGCAAAACAATTTTGCTCGAGGGATACGTCCTTCAATTTTCAATTTGTGCTTCTATAATGACATTGAAACAATATAAATTGCAAGTATAATCATATATTCAATATTCAATAAATGACATAATTTAAGTAGGAAATAATAAAAAGGGAAAGTCCAAAAGAAAAATTATAAACAACTATATTGTACCAGCTGCCTCTCATGATCTGACATAGTTGTGCGCCACAAAGTGTGGAGGTATTTCTTTGAATCAATGTTTTTTTGTTTTTCTCAAAATATTCCAAAATAATGTTTAATAATAAATAAGATTATATTAATGCAAAATATGAAAACTCTGATTTAAATACCTCAAATGAGATTAATACCTTAAATTTGGCAGTCGCCCAATGGGTAATCATTTGGAGATATTGCTCTATCGGGCAGTCATCCATGATAGGTAAAGTCTCTAAATCTGTGCCCACCCTATCACACCAACCAACATAAAGTTCATGCTTATAAGCTCTCCAAAGCTCTCCCAACTCTTTTAAACGCGCTGGTCGTGCACCTTCGCCATTAGGGAAGTTAAACAGAAGCTGAAACCCAATAGATTAGTTCATATAAATACAAAAAATATACTACATTAAATCCAATATATTTTTTACCCATATTTGTGCCCACACATTATCTTTGACTTTGTGTGGCAGTTGTCTCTAAGAGAGAGGGCTGACCGGAATGATATCAGAGTATTTGGCTAGCGTCACCAAAAAACCCCGACATTCCTGCCCAGATTTCTCAATAATTTGTCCATCAGCATTATATTCAACCATCAACTGTGTCTGGCAGTTCCATACCGCACGCAGGCGAGTATGCCCCCTCCCCCGCCTCCTATCTGTAGATTAATCTGTTATTAAAGAAAAATAATATCAGTACAAGTTATAATAAAATAAATTTTTGTATAAAAATTTAATAGAGTCAGATAAATATACTTGTGCTAGTCGGATCAATGGGCGTCACTGGATGTGAAGAAGCTAAAGGAATATCCTATACAGGTAGAGTGTCCCTCAGTGTACACTCCTCAGCCGCATACTGTGTCACATCAGGAGTCGAAGAGGGTGGAATATAATAGCTCGGGGATAATGAACCAGAAGCAAAAGATGATGGCATAGACGTTTGGACAACTAGTAGTGTAAACATCGAAGGTCTAAATATCTCGTGTGTCCCTGGAGACACACCAAGATCAAAATGGGTTGAAGAAGATACGTCTGTGGTAGTGGATCGTCTAACTCTCTCCCCATGAGCTCTCGTACCACCGGCCGCAGTACCGGGCCCACTAGATGATCATCCATCTCTGACACCACCCCCCCTCCTACCACCAGCCACTCTACTGGGAGCAATATCAGGCTCCTCATCAGATATCTCTCGTCTAGGGGGTCGATCCTGAAAAAAAGTTTAACACATAAGTAAACACATGATATTATAAGTTATTGAAATATTTATATTTTAAATAAAATACTCACAACAGGGATGAGTGGATGAACACCCATTTGTATCATGCGACAATTATTATCTATCATCTTTTTCCATCGCCTCTCTTCAATGGGTGTCATTTCCTGCAATGAAAACAAATATAGAAGTAATTAAAAATAGATAACTAATGTGTAACCCAAAAAAATAGAGAAAATCCATTCTGATAAAAAAACATAAAGTAAAAGAATATTTATGGTGGTTTGAAGGTAAGTACAAGGATACACACTCTGAATGATGTAGGTGAAACATGTAGGTGAGAACATGACTGTATGATTCTATATATTTCACACCACAACTTCAGGTTCACAATCAACTCTAACAATTCAGTTATTGGCGTCATCATAAGTAATAACCTGATTGCTTCCAATTGCAGCAGGGATAGTGTCAACTTCATCATCACCATCATCAAAAACATGTATGGGATTTACATCAATAATTACACCAAATTTAGGATGACGATGATCTTTGACATAAAAAACTTGTATCACCATTGATGCCAATACATATGGTTCATCGGTGGCAAGATTGCAAGTCATATCAATAACTTGAAATCCACAATCACCAATAAAGGTGCCTTGCCTCGTCATTGAATCAGACCATTGAAATTTCATCATCGTGACTTGACCATGTGAGTAATAATCCAAAATTATTATTTTCTCCACGACTCCATAATAAGCAACATTTTCAGAACGAGGCCTAGTATCCGATGAACTGGCATAACTGTCTGTTGTGGCAGTTAGCATAACACCATTAGCTGTGTTCTCATGTTTCTTGCTCGTTCAGTGATAATAAAGTTTTATCCATTGATCACAAGTGATTTACAAGCACGAACCATGGAATTAGGACCAAAATCCAAAGCTCTTATTTCCTCAGAAACAGAGTTAGCAGGAAAACTCGATACCTAAAATATAAACAAATAGTAAAATTAATTAAATATTATTTTTATTTAGTTATTACGGAAATATTTTTACCTTCAATTTCACCCAAGCAGAAAACCCTTTGCTATGAAAAGTTTCTTTCCTTCTCAAAGATAAAGAAAGATGCATTCTATATATCAATTATTTATGTTCTCTATAGATAAAAATAATAATATTTTAACAAATATTTAAAATTAGAAGAGATAAGATAAGATATTAATGTACAATTTACTTACTTGATATACTCATCGAACAAATCACAATTGAACAACACTGTGCGATGTGCCATCTCTCACTCTTCAACGCTTAATGTCGTCAATGTATATGATCCCGGAATTCCTCCTGTCTGAGGAAGTGATGGAAAACTGGGTTTAATTTTCCCATACTGTTCTTATTCATTTCTCATTGGTCTGTTTACTCTCGTAGTAAGATCAGACAAATACATTGTGCATAAATCCATACATTCTTGAGCCAAGTAACCGTTCACAATAGAACCTTTGGGATAATTCCTATTCCGAACATATGATTTCAATGTTCACATGTTTCTTTCAGTTGGATACATCCAATGGAAAGCAATGGGTCCTCCAAGAAGTATTTCTGTCGGAAGATGGACAGTCATATGCAACATGCATGTAAAAAATGATGGAGGGAATATTTTCTCTAACTAGCACAAAATTAATGGTGTCTCTGCCAATAGTTTTTGAAAGAAGGATTTGGATAGCCTCTTAGCACAAAGATCTCTAAACAAATAGCACAACCGAATAACTGAGACTCTAACATTATTGGACAAGAGATGACGGATTGATATTGGAATCAACTCATGCAAAAGGACGTGATAATCATGAGTCTTCAAATATTTCTGCTTCAACTCTTTTATGTTGACCTGTTTTGATATATTGATTGAATAGCCTTCAGGAACTTTAATAGTCTCTAGCACTTCCAGAAATTGATTTTTTTCAGCAGGTGTCATCACATAAGAAGCACATGGAACTTGCCATTTATTTTCACTAATACAGACAGGATGAAATTCTGGTCTGATCCCCCAATCTACCAAGTCACGCTGAGATCGTAAATCATCTTTTGTCTTCCACTTGACATTTAGAAGAATCGACATCAACATTTCACATAAATTCTTTTCAATGTGCATTACGTCTAAGAAAAGACGTAACAAGTTGGTTGACCAATATGGAAACTCAAAGAATATACTTTTCTTCTTCCAATTGTAACAAGTATCATTGGAAACATTTTTCCTCTTTCTAGATTTCATTACACCCTTCCCAAATGAATAACTGAAATCTTTCAATTCATTAAGCACATCAGTTCCAGACATACCCTGAGGTGGAGCGTCATTCTCTATAGTATTGTCAAATCTTCGACGATTGTTTCTATATGGATGGTTCATTGGAAAGAATCGTTGATGTCCCATAGAACTAAAACTACGAAGATATTTCAGTCTTCTCAATAGAGTATTCTTCATACAAATAGGACATTGCAATTTTCCTTTAGTGCTCCATCCAGACATCATTGCCTAAGCATGAAAATCATTGATCGTCTATATAAGCGCAGCACGCATCTGAAATATGTCTTTCGAACATGCATCGTATGTAGTCACACCCACATCCCAAAGAAGTTTCAACTCTTTTATTAAAGGTTGCATGTATACATCTATATCATTGCCGGAATCAGAAGGGCCAGATATCAGTATACTCAAGAAAGTGTAAGGATTTTTCATACACAACCAAGGAGGAAGGTTATAAATGTGTATGAAAACCGGCCATGTGCTGTGCGAAGTAAGAATCTTCCCAAATGGATTAAAACTGTCACATGAAAGACCTAGTCTCACATTACGCACGTCGGCTGCAAATTCAGGATATCGAGCATCAAATCTCTGCCATGCAAATCCATATGTAGGGTGAACCAACTCTTCATTATTCTTTTTTCTCTCAGTGTCATGCCATCGCATTTTTTTGTATATTTCATTAGACATGAAAAGGTTCTGTAATCTAGGTATCAATGGAAAGTTCCACATTACTTTTTGTGGCACACGAGATGGTGATCCATCATCTTTTGGATTCCAACGGGAGGTTCCACATTTGATACAATCATTTCTTTCAGCAGTTTCCTCCCAAAATAAGCTGCAATCATTCGAGCAAGCATGAATTTTTTTTGAGAATCCAAGTTCATCAACTAACTTCCATGCCATATAGTGGTTCTTGGGAATATCTGCATCATCGGGAATTAATTCCTTCAAGAAGGTAAGAATGTAATCAATTGCAGTATTTGAAATCCCATACATAGTTTTCCCATGAAACAATCAGATTAAAAATTCCAAATTTTTCATTTTACCACATTGCCGATATACTGGAGTCGTGGCAGCATCATTCAATTTTTTTACCCTATCAACATCATCATTTTCATTGGACGCATCATGTGTGCTTGTATCGAAATCTTGTTGGCTGGACATCCTTTCCTTCTCATGATGCCGAATAAATGGAAACTGATCATATATCAAACTCTCCAATTCAGTCTTATCATTTGGATCATCAACATTTTGAGATTCCATTGTCTCTCCATTCTGATACCATGCATAATAGTTTGTTTGGAAACCATATTTGGTTATATGATAGCTAAATGCATCACAACTCAACCAAGGTCTTCCAACACAATTAAAACATGGGCAGTGTAAGCGACCACTATCTAAATCCTTGTCAAATGAAAAATCTAGAAAGCTTTTCAAATTATTTTGAAAATAGGTTGAAATCCTATCAGTTTCGTACATCCAACTTTTGTCCATTTTGTAAAAAAACTGCAATAATTCATTTCAAAGTAATTAAATAATATTGAAGTATAATCAAAAAAATATTTAGGTAAATGACAATTTTTTACTTTATATAAAAGCATAACTGACACATTACTCTATATGAGAATCATATTAAGAAATACAACAAAATACAGTGTATATAAGAAAATAAGGTACATAATTTCTAATGCCTATATTCAAGGATTTCCCAGTAAGGGGTGTAGGGTGTCTAGGGGGGTGGGGCCGTCCGGGGGGTCGGAGGTGTCCAGGGGGTCGGGGGGTGTCTAGGGGGTCGGGGTGTCCAGGTGGGCGGGCTGTCCGCGGGGGTGGTCAGGCAGTCCAATGGGGTAGGGGGAGTCCAGGGGGGTGGGAAGGCTGTCCAAGGAGGTGAGTGGGGTGTCTAGGGGTTGGGAGGGGCTGTCTGGGGGGTACAAGGTGTACAGGGGGTGGGCTGTCCAAGGAGGTGAGCGGGCTGTCCGGGGTGGCGGGCTGTCCAAGGAGGTGAGCGGGCTCTCCGGGGGGTACAGGGTGTCCAAGGGGGGTGAGGGGTGTCTAGGGGGTGGGCGGGCTGTCCAAGGAGGTGAGCGGTGTGTCCAGGGGGTGGGTGGGTCTGTCCAAGGAGGTGACCGGAAAGTCCAGGGGGTGGGCTGTCCAAGGAGGTGAGCGGGCTGTCCGGGGGGGGGGGGGGGTATAGGGTGTCTAAGGGGGGTGCGGAGTGTCCAAGGGGGCGGGCGGGCTGTCCAAGGAGGGTACAGGGTGTCCAGGGGGGTGGGTGGGTTGTCCAAGGAGGTGAGTGGGGTGTCCAGGGGGTGGGTGGGGCTGTCCGGGGGTGGTACAGGGTGTCCAGGGGGTGGGCTGTCCAAGGAGGTGAGCGGGCTATCTGGGGGGTGGGCGGGCTGTCCAAGGAGGTGATCGGACTATCCGGGGGCGGTACAGGGTGTCCAAGGGAGGTACGGGGTGTCCAGGGGGTGCGGGGTGTCTAGGGGGTGGTGGGGCCGTCCGAGGGGTTGGAGGTGTCCAGGGGGTCGGGGGGTGTCTAGGGGTTTTGGGGTGTCCAGATGGGCGGGCTTTCTGTGGGGGTGGTCAGGCTATCTAATGGGGTATGGGGAGTCCCGGGGGTGGGCGGGCTATCCAAGGAGGTGACCGGTGTGTCCAGGGGGTGGGGTCCCATTTAAATATAAATTTAGTGAAATATTAGTAGAAACATTTAAAATTAATTGTGAAATATGATTTAAAGTGTATAAGTTAAAATGAAATATCAAATAAAAAATTGAATTTGAATATTGAATGTTTAAATTAAGTCTCGACCCAGATTAATAGTTTTAGTGGGAAAAAAGAAGTGTCACTAGTTGTTTTTATGATTATATTCCATTACATCTCTAGTTTTAGGAGAAGTTTGTGTTTAATGACCAAGTTTAAAGTGTGAATGAAATTCCCTATAATTTTGAGATACGAACTATGATATTTTTCATTTATGATGTGAGGTTTTGGAATTTTAAATACATGCAACTATGAGGACCTCCAGCTATAAAAAATGAGGGAGGAAATGAACATGATCTAGAGGTAGAGTTCCATGGGATACATGTGGATCATACATTTTTTCTATCTGTGGAACCACGTGTTGATTCAGACATGGGTTCCGAATAAATGTTCTTTGAGGGGTTTTATCACTTCATGAAGACTTTTTGAGGAACTCTGATGCATACCTTGATTACGGTTGAAATGACCTGTGTGTTCTGGTAGATTTGTTGTCCAATAATTTTAGTTGATGGTCTCCCAAGATAAATTGATATTTGGATTGAGACTATGATATTCACCTTAAATAATCCGTATAGGCCTCATCATTAGAGAGATAAAATCATGAGATATATTCTATACGAGGAGGAAAAGATTGGGTGTGATGTACCAAACAAGAATAACTATCTATGAGGCATAGTATGGGATGATTTATAGACTAGGATCTATAACTAATTTTACATCAAGAATCTATCGACATATAGGGAAAATGAATTCATGCATTAGAAGTAGGGCACCATGACTATTATTGAGTACTAAAAATGTTTTATAGAGTTTCATCATTTTTCACCAACATACATTTTTTATGAGATATTGTGAGAGAGACACTTTAAGGGAAGTCATTGAAATGTTGTATGATCCATGGATAACGTCTTAATATTGACCTATTATACTGAAATTATGAAGCAGACACTATTTATATATTAGAAGCTGAGGGAGGTCATGGGGAAATAGGATAAAATTATAGACTATTGAACTAGCATACCGACATCATGTGGTAGGATTTTTTGGGATTCCTATGAGATGAGTAACGGTCATGATTGAAGTACTGGTTTCTCAGTTTTCCTAAAACAGTATGGAAGAGGGGGAATTAAGAACATTTCATGTGATCATGACCCAATAGATTCTCAACCATGTGGAAGGATAGTCAACATGATGTGTTTCTGCTGGACCATCCCTCTAGCAGTGACTTATGATAGACATATTTGAAAACTAGTTTTGGAATTGTTTTAATAGATCAATATCATAAATGAAGATATATAAGTGATGTTTTATCATGTTTTGGATGTGGTGGTTGTGGTTGTGTCACCCATGCCATAATTACACTGAGAAATCAGTGTGTTCCTATTCCAAACAATGAGGTTTTATTACATGTCTATGGTTCATGAAATATCTATTATGTAAAACCTACCCACATGGAGAAGTGTGGAATATGATCTATAGTGAGAGGTAAGATCAAATTAGCCTCTACTAGTAAATCCTCTCATTTTGATACTGATGCATCACATGGATTCATATCCTCACATGTGGTGAAAATCTTATGTCTCATTATACTGTATTAAATGAGTGTAATGATTCTAGAAATCTAAAAACTGAAATATTAGATAAATAATAAAAGGAACCTGAAGGAGGTCTAAGATCCAAACTGGTCAAGCAGAAGGAGCTCCAAAATCCCCTAAATCGCATGTTGTTGCTCCCGTTTAGGGTTCTGTATCCCGAATAGGGGAGTGGTCGAGCGGCTGGCAATTTGGGAGAAACTTTTGCCAATGGTTTTTAAAAACCGTTGGTATATACTTTCAGGGGAATCATATACCAACGGTTCTAAAGAACTGTTGGGAAAAAGCTCCCCCAACCACACCTATACCAACAGTTTAATAAAACGTTGCTAAAAACCTCCCCCAGCCACATTTTTCCCAACGGTTCTCATTGAACCGTTGGTAAAAATCCCCTTAAACACATCATTACCAACATTTTACTATAACTGTTAGTAAAACCTTCTCTGAACCATCCTTTACCAACGGTTCTAGGAAACCGTTGGTATGTAAATGTGGGGAAAACCCACATTCTAGTAGTATATTCAATATATAATAGTCTAAACGAGTTGTAAGAATATTTGTTTTTTCATGGAATAGATCAGATCTATAAGTGTTGGACTAAACATGGGGAGAAACTAAATGTGTACACTGATTGGGATGATATTACGGTTTATGGATCATTTAATATGAATACTAGTGTAAATGATAAAATAGATCTCATGGGGGAAATAATAATTGAAATTTAAGACAACCTTCATTATTATCCAATGTTTTTTTAGGAGTCAAATATTTCTTCTAAGATACCATTGTATACTAGTTGTACTAAATACACAGCATTTTCAACTGTATTGAAGTTATATAATTTAAAAGCTGGAAATGGATTGAGTGACACCATATTTTCAGAACTACATGGTCTCCTAAATTATATTCTACCATAATAAAATTAACTGTCACCCTAAACATATGACGCTAAAATAATGTTATTTTCAATGGGAATGATCTCTAAAAAATACATTATTGTCCAAATGATTGCATATTGTTTTTCAAGGACCGTGAATCACTCCTAAAATGCCCTATGTTTGGAACATATCGACACAAGAAAATTGAATAAAGTCATTTGAAATCTATATGGTACTTTTCTATCATTCCATAGTATAGAAAACTATATGAATGTCATGAAATTGTGAGACAATTGACATGGAATAGAGATACAATAATTAAATATCTCAACCTATGTCAGGCAGCAGATTCTTCTCAACAGAAGAAAATTAATCATGAGTATCCTAAATTTAGAAATGAGCTGACAAACTATTGTCTTGAATTATCTACAGATGGAATAAATTCTTTTGGTGACTTATTAGTACTCACAATAAATGGCATTTCATGGTGGTAAATTATAACATTCCACCATTTTTATGCATGAAGTGCAAAAATATTATGTTTTATTGAGTTATATATGGACCAAAGTAACCCAATAATGATGTTGATGTCTATTTGGATCCATTGATCGAAGATCTGAAATTGATGTGGGATACAGGTCGAACAATGTATGATGCTCATAGAAGTGAAGAATTCACATATAGGGCCATGTTGTATGGAATGATAAATGACTTCCCTAAATATGAAAATTTATCAATCTATGGAATTAATGAAATGTTGGGGTGTAACATTTGTGAGAAATTCACATGCTCGGTTTGGTTGAAACCTTCATCAAAGACTGTCTTTTTAAGACATCAGAAAATTTTACCTCGATGACATAACTACCATTCCTATATGACATCATTCGATGGGAATATCAAACCAGGTACAACACCATCTCCAGTAATGGGTGATTAACTTAGAATAAATTAAAAAAATATTGACACTTTTTTAAATAAACCATTTTAAAAAAACCTTAAAAAATTATGTTGGAAGAAGAGATAAATTTTCATTGAATTACCATATTGGAATTATTTGTATGTCATAAATTTCTTGATGTCACTCATCTAGAAAAAAAATGTATTTTATATTTTTATTGGAACATTACAAAATGTTCCTAAAATTGAAAGATGGCATCAAGGCTAGGTTGGACTTGATTCAAATGGGGATAAGGGAAGAGTTATCACCGGTGAAGGGTAAAAGGAAGTATTTTCTTCTTCTAGCATCTTACACTCTATCTAGATACAAAAAATTGAAATTTTTCCTTTTTATTAATATTGTAAAAGTTCTATAGGTTTATTCAAAAAATATCAAGAATTCCATGTCAGTGACTAATTTTAAGTTACAAGGTCTAAAATCACACAAATTTCAAATTTTTATTCAAGATTTAATGCATGTTTCCTTCTTTTGAAATCTTCCTCAAAATGTATGACATAAATTAATTGGACTATAATTCTTTTTCAAATCCATATGTAGTAAATTTATAGACTCAAAAAAGTTTACCATCATGAATAAGGAGGTTGCAGCCATATTATGTGAATTAGAGATGTTCTTCCCACCATTATTCTTTGATATAATGGTCCGCCTGATGGTTCACTTGGTTAGAGAGGTCAAATATTATATCTTGTCCATTAAATATTAATGTACCCCATTGAATGGTATAGGAATATTTTGAATGGTTATGTCAAGAATTGAATTCGGTCATAAGTTTGTATTGTAGAACGATATATTGTTGAAGAAGATATTGAATTCTGCACCAATTACCTATCAGTTATCGACAGCATCAGTCTCCCAAAGTCTCATCAGAGTAAAGGAATTATGCGAAAAGGGATTTCTGGAAGAGATTTTTTTATAATTAACATGATAATAGTGAATATATTGATCCATACAATGAATCCCACAAAGAAGTTCATAGATATTTGAATCCATCGAGGGCAAAAGGATGGATATCAAATACACATAATCAAAAATTTATATGATGGTTCTAAGATCAAATTTATAAGGATTTATCTGAAAGTTTATATTCAATTTCTGAATGACTTCAATGGATAATCAGGCGATCAAATGAAAATGTTATATCTTACCCTCATTTTTTAATCAATGCTTATTTGTTCTATAAAAAATAACATGATAAATGCAGTATGATGCAAAAAAGTGGTTTTATGATTGTAGATGAAGTGATTCACATATTTGATTCTAAGGATATAAATCCAATTTATGAAAATATTTTATATTTGTTTATTATCGAATAGATATACAAGTTGGATTATACAAAATTTCAAGTGTCGATTTTCCATTACAAATGGGTTGAAAATATCAGTGTTGTGAATGTTGATGAAATGGGATTCGTGAAGTTGAATTTCAGTGTAGAAGGGGAAAAGATGATATTTTCATAATGCCATAACAAGTAGTTCAAGAATTTTATATCTCTAATCCAACAAACAATAATTGGTCGATTGTCTTGTTGGTGACTAAAACAAATATCAGTTCAGATAAATATTAAATCAAGGATGACCCTTTTATAGGGAGATTACAATCACTTAATGTCAGTCCCAATGTACAAAATGTCTTGTATGTTAGATGGGACCAAAAAGAGGGAATTTGGATTCTCGATAGAGGAACCAAATCCCTAAGACCTTTAAAAAATAAAGAGATTTCAATGAGAACATAAAAGTATTTTTAAAATAGTATGTTTTTCACATAATATTATATGTTCTCTACTACATTAAAATAATCAAAATTAAATGTTTCACTACTCATATAGACAATGTATTCTGCATGTGAAGATTTTATCAATCCCTAAGAAGAACATACTATAATGAAGGCAGTCATTTGGAAAATGTAAAGGTAATGTTTCGATATACATTATCCAATTTACAGAAATTTTATATAATGAAACATCAATTTAATTTCCATTATTCTTTTTAGATTTCATTTATTTTAGAATGACCTTTTTCTAAAAAAGACAACTGACGTACTAAAACTAAGAAAATGCATTCAGAATGTTTTGATACATTAATAAAATAATCCACAAGTCATTTGAGACATGTTGTAAACACCCGTACCTCAATCCGACCCATGGTGTAACTAGTATGATTAAAATTTCATATATTTTTTAAAATTGACATCAATTTTAGTAAAATAGAAAATTGGACTTCTCAAAACTAACAAAACACATTTAGATTATTTTGATATTTTATAAAAATGATCCATAAGTCATTTGTGAAATGTAGGAATCAGTTTCACTTCAATTTGATACACGATGTTCCTAGTATGACTCAAGGTGTCTATTATCAATTTAAAATCAATATTTTAATTCAAAAAGTGTCACACACTAAAAATTGATCAAACGAAGTCATATTTTCTTTATAATTTGAGAAAACGATTCATAAGTCATGTATGATATGTAGGAATTAATTTCACATTAGACTGATACATGATGTGATTAGAATGAGTCAAAAGTTTTTGTTTCCAGTTTAAAATGAATTTTTAGAAAAAAGGACAACATACATTCTCAATACCTAGAAAACACATTTATATTATTTTTATACTTTAGAAAAATTATCCAAAATTAATTTCAGATGTGTTAAAATCATCCATATATCAATTCAACACACGTTGTGACGGGTATGACACCAAGTGCGTCTTTTTATTTAAAATTGACATCAATTTTAATAAAATTAACCCTTTTTTATAATTTTTTTATTTATTATTTTACTAAAATAAGAATTTTTTCTTATACAAGTGATTTATTTTACTCGATCAAGGGTGTATTGTTCAACAATATCATGATTTGGTGTTAGGATTAAAAGAAAAAAGGAATATTTATGTTTTTGAATGTATGTAATAGTTTGTATTTATATAATTGTATAAACCAATGTTTGAAATTTCTATAATAGAGTGTCTTTTCTTGTATTTTTTTTATAAACTTAATTTCATTTAAATTCTGTTTTGGGACTTGTTTTGGATGATATTTGGTGTGTTTCTGGTGTTATGGTGTGTAGTTACATCACATTGCACTAGTGTTGAAGTGTGATATTGTAGGACATTGTAGTATAGCCCATTATTAGGGATTTTAAAAGCACGGATAAATGACATGTATATTAGTTATTTTTTAGCGTTGATAAAAGATTTGGTCTTTTAATCTCACTCAAGTATACAACAATTTTCTTGCACTGATAAAGGTTATTTATAGCGTTGTTAAAGAACTATTTTTTAATAGTGTATGGGGATGTTTGGAGGATTATAGAGAATGTGTGGATATGGTTAAATGGATTATACCATTGGATTATTCATCAAAATGACAGTATAAAAAGAGTGGTCAACTGATTCAGGAATAAAAAAAATTATAAGAAAATGTTCTTCTTATTCATATAAATTAATTACAAATTATATGTGAAAATATCCACATATATATTAATTTGGGGTTGTTATCATATAGTTCTAACTAGAAATAAAAGGAAACCAGTGAAATCCATTTTTTGGTATGGACTCAACCACTTCTATTATACCTAAAAAACAAAAATAAAATTGTTCAATGGAAAGGGAAACTAGATGATGAATAACATGGAAAATACACTACTCATTGGGGGTGGTATCTTAAGGATCTAGTGGAAGTTTGCGATTCAAGATTATATGTATACATAAAACATGCCTCTGTTAATACCCAAAGAGGTTAATATGACATATAATATTTGTAATGGATGTAATATAACAATTAAACCCTTAGAGTGTTTAAAAGTAAGTGTTATATTGAAGTTAAAGAAGGAAATCATTGAAATTATAGAGATACATCGGATATAAAATAATATTTTTAGGCTACTCAAGAAATAGTAAATCATATAAATGATTTAATAATAGATTTAAAAATATTTTATAGAGATGTAACGTCAAAGTTAATAAAGGTAAATCTAGAAATAATTCTATATATCCTGATTTGATTATAATTTTTTATGAATAATATGGTCTAGAAAAAAACTCTAGAAGATTGAAAAATATATCAAATGAAATAGATCATGAGATTTAATTATAGGAAGAAGAGGTTGATGAAGATAGTAAATCATAGATTCAAGAAAATAAGTGTTGAGATTGATGAAACCAATATCATTGGAGATAAAACATATCTATTGAAAACTAGAAGAATGCGAACTCTAAATTACATTACTCTATTATCATAGATGAAACCAACATTTTTTAATGAACTAAAAAGAATAAGACGTGGGTTAAATCCATGAATGAGGTGTTGGATCAAATTGAGATGAATTTGACATGGTATATTTTGAGAATATTGGATAATCACAATGTTATTATGATAAAATGGGAGTTCGAAATTAATTATAATAAAAAGGGAGCATAATATAGAATTAGGAGATATTGGTATGCAATAGATATGAAAAAATTAAAGGAATAGTTATAGAAGAAAATTCTTCGCCGATGGATGTACATAAGTGGATAATAATTTTCTGTAAATAACATTTTATATAGGATTCAAAGTTTATCAAATGTATGCGTAGATAGAGTTCTTAAATAGGGTACTCAATGAGAAAGTATACATCAAAAAAATTATTAGTTTCCAAATTTATAATGATAAAGAAAATACCTACATATTTAATACGGATTTGTATGGTATGAAATAATCCCCTTGGTCTTAGTATGCTCAATTGTACCATTACTTGATAAAGTTGAAATTCATAAGAGTTGTTATTGATCACAACTTTATTCAAATTCATCCAAGGTGTAGTAGTTATTGGTATATTTCCATGTCAATGATATCATATTTAGTTGAATAAATTTGAAATTAGTGAATGAATTTATTGAATTTCTGTGTTTAGAGTTTTATATATCCATGATCGGATATCTCACATATATTTTCAAGATAAAATCATGTCAAAAGTATGGATATACAATTATCTATAAAAAAACAATGAAAACGAGTTGTTAAATAAGTTTAACATACATATTTCAAACCATTTTCAAAACCAATTATAGTTTTATTCAAACATTTAATAGAAGAATATGGAATGGTTTTTAACCCCATAATATACCAAAGAATGATTAAAATATTATTGTTCTTGGTGGTAATGAGACTGGATATTTCTTATGTTACTTGTTTGGTGGATCGATTTCAAAGTAGTCTAAATATAATTATTTTACCAATGTAAAGAGAATAATGAGGTAAATTCAAGATAATATCGATTATTGTTTAGTTCTTGATGTGTTAAAAGGAAAAAGATTTAATTTTCAATTTGGATGCAGATTTGGATAGAGAAACTAGGTATAGAAAAACCATGATTTGAGGAGCTTTCTTTGATAGTTGAAAGATCATTGTCTAGATAAGAAATAAAAAAGTGGTAAGATCTCATAGGATGGATAATGCAAAGTAAATTTCAACTACCAAGTCATATACTCAGTTATAGGGATTAAGTTGCAAATGGAGGATCCTGTTCATCATGTGAACATGCCTATGGTGATCCACTATAACAATAAGAGTTTCATTTAATTCATAAAGTATCTAGTGAAATACTCTCATATAAAGCACATAAAAAATTTGATATCAATTCATTAAATAGAAGCTAGAGAAATTAGTGATCAAGATGGATTATATTGTAATAAATCAATAAGTGGTGGACATTTTTACAATAAAATTGCAAATAGAAACATTTGAAAAGAATCAATTGAACCTCTTCATTAAACCACCTCACTAATTTTCATGAGGTTTGATAATTCCCATATCCCAATATTATTTTAATGTGTAACATGGATGGTCAATTTTGGATAGGAATATACCCTGTCTGTATATTGTAAAATGGTATATAAGAGTGAAATTATTAACAAAAAAAGGGAGGGGAATTTAAATTGGAATTGTACAACTCTATTTTGGTTGAAGAAGACGATTGAGGAGTTCATAAAGTAAAATTGTACTAGAATCCTCATCTTAAGGGTGGAATACCTTTAAGGAGTATTTTATAGTTTGAAATTTAATGAGAATATTATTTATATGGATGATATTTAATGATATCAATATGGATAAAGATAGATTTAGTTTTATTGTTGAATTTCAATATTTAGCAACAAGTGGTTCTTTGAGATGAAGAAAATATTTATGCATTGTAAGAATAAAATTCTCTCTTGATCTTATGTTTTTTATAATGATCATTAATGACATAGACTTGGAGGGTTGGAATAGTTATTTTGTTTCTGTTTTTTTTTAATCTTAAATTTCACTATAGATACATTATATTTCCAAAAAACCCAAAGGGGAAATATCTGGAGATGTTTGTCATGGTATAAATCTATGGAGATTTTTATAAGATATGTGGTGAAGTATGAAGGTTATTTTGTGAGAGGAGAATAATTCACAGCTAAATCATACTTATCATTCCATGAAGGATACTATGTAAGAATAAATGAAAAAAATATAATGGTATGATTCATCATAATGGAATTAAATACACTATATAGGAAAAGTTATAACGGATACCCAATGAGAATTTTGTGAAGCTCTGTAGAGTTTATTCAGAGGATTTACATAGAAAAATTGACCCCATGGAAATGTATCTCATGTTTTTTCGATGGAGAAACTAGTATCATGATATAATATGTGATGTTTAACTATAATGGTTGACATCATGCTGTAATTACCTGGGCTCATGAAAATTTGGTATATCTTTATCTAGCTTAAGAGAATGGATCATTCCACAACACGGAGTTCCATGATGTAATGTGTCTTAGATCAGTGAAGACTTCTAGGATCATGTGATGATTTTAAAAGGGTTTTTAAATTGGTTTATAAAAAAATTATACTATTGTTTTATAGAAAATCATGTCACAACCATTCTTTATCAAAACTATGTTTAAATGGAGTTTTTCATTTCGTAACTCAAATAATCACACCATGATGTTATAGATTGAAAATTAATTTAGGAATTTTAATATTTTTCAAATTAGCTAAGATTTGGTGTTTTTTTCATGTGGATACTGACTTTAATGGAAGGTTTTAAAACCTAATTAGCATATGATAAGTGTAAAATTCAAAAGGGGTAAATTTGGAATATTCAAATGGTGATATTTTAAGAATTGGAGAGGTTTTAAAAATTTTATTATCTAGGGGATAAAGATAATAGATACTATAGAGAAAAACTCAATTAAAGATCTAGTTTTTATGGAGGAATTTTAAGCACAATGAAAACACCCTTGATAGATTGGTTTTTTTCATCTTTTTTACTATACATGTAAGTTATTTTTAGGTGACCTGTCTTATATTCCTTATCTTGAAACAGTTCATGAAGAGATAAGGAGAGGTAGTTTCCATTGTATTAGTAGTGATCCCTTTATAAACCCTATAATCAGTATTTTTAATAGTAATTTTTAGAACATCAATACATCACTGATATATTATATCTATATGTATCACTTAGTTGTTAACCAAGTAAAATATTTTTGTTTTTTCATTTAAATTTTTTATTTGGATGTTGTGAATGGGTGCTTTATATTGATAGGTTTAGAGTGATCTTTTCAATATGATAATAATATCCTTTAAATTTTTGGATGTATAATAATCCACACATTAATTTACCCCCAGTTGTTTTAGGGATATTTTGGATTCTATTGATATGTCCTTAGTTATACATAATATTTTTATGATCATAAATTAGGGGTCGATTTTTGGGATAGAGGTGGTGTTGGTTCCCTCCTTAGTGGGTTAGAGTTTTTCAAGTATTAGACTAAGTGACTGGGCACAAAGCCTAATTAGTGTGGATGTTTTCATGATAAGCCTTATATATGAAATTTTCATCTCATGATATGATCCAAATGGGTAGATGAGGTTAAACACAACCTCGGAAATCATGATTAAGTTTGAGTGGAGTTTTAATTATTTTATTATGAGGTCACAAACATGTATGATGATATTCCCAATGGATGATAGGTTCTCGGACAAGTTTTTCTCTCCCCATTAGAGATTTTTACATGTAAAAACAATTGAGTTTGTTCAAGACATGAGGTAGAGGATTCTTGGTAGAATTGTAAATTTTCACACTGATGATGTTAATTAGATTTTCTTCGGGATCCACTGATGGTAAGACTATTGTCATGGAAAATGATAAATTTTCATAATTCATTTCATATTTCATCTATGGGATTAATTTTTAGTATTATTGTTATATTATCATGTAATGGGATCAAAATACATTGATTTCTAATGATATATGGGATAGATTATGATATTTTAAATGGGTAGTCTTGCTGATAGCATCGATGAGGATTAGTAAGGTGTGATGGGGCATAGCATGAGAGAATAAATCTTTATTAATTAATGTGGTTAAGACCCATTTTTTCATTTTTTTTATCATGGTATTTTTGTTTAGTGTTTATTTGTTTCTTTGTTCCCTCTTTCATGAAACTTTTTGGTTTTTATTTTCATTTGATGTTTTCTATAGATAGTTGGTCCTTATTTTATTTCATTTTATTATTTTCTTGCTCCAATCATTATCTCCCATGATATTTAGAGCCTCTATTATTTATGTACAGTCATAGGACTAATGGATCTTATGAGATCCTATTGATTATAATTCATTGATTATATGAGGCAAGACCACTTGCTGATCTTCTCTGGTATTATGAGATAGTGTATCCTTAGAGTATCCTAGTTTGGGATCCTGAAAAGTATGTTTATGGAAATAGTTAGGTTAGTGATAACCTGAAGTTGGTTAGTATTGGTGTGCATCTTCTATTGATTGGGAGTCATTGATGATTTGAGGTGATACCACATGATGATATTGACTAATGTAATAAGAGAGTGTAGCCCAACAATATCCTAGTGTGGGATCCGGATAGGTATTTCTATGGTAACTGGATGGTTGGAACTGAACTATAGTTGAGTAGTAGTGGTGTGTATTTGTGGTATGTGTGGAACTTATGTATTAGGATATCATGCAATTATGATGACATTTTATGTGTATACAATGGAAATGATTTAGTTGGGTTGAGTGACACTCATAAAAAACATCCACATGCATCCACTTGATCACTGGAACTGAGTGGGTTGATGTGAGTGGGGATATTGTTATAACCCCATCCCCCCCCCCCAATAGTACTCCTCTTATAATGGAAATGAATAGAAGGAGTGACCTCTAATTCCAACCTCCACCAGGTCGTGGGTTGGAGACTGGAACCAAGGGTATATACATAAATTTATGGGAGGTATTACCATTAATATAAAAAGAAAAACCTTAAATGCAACTATATAAAACCTAAAAATATTTACGATCTAAAAATATTACATAATAAAAAATAAACATAAATGAATCCTACAAAGAAAACTTCAAGGGGACTATATTTCTACTAAAGAACATTTAATAATTCACTCTAACCTCAAAAATCCAAGGTATCATCCTTAAAATAAATTAACAAACTATAGTGGGGTGATCGACAAGTACTCAATAGGATCTTCTAGTTAAATTTATCAATGATATAGTGAATCAAATTTATTGAGTAAACATGTGTGTACACAACTATAATAAGAAATGATAATCAAACAATATTTCATATAAGTACAATATATAAAATTTCATAGAAGGAAAAACTCATCCACAAATGATTATCCCACAACCACTATCTTGTAATCATCATTTTGAAAACAAAAATAAAATTATCAATGAAAAAATAACCCTCTTTAAATTAATATATAAATAAAATATGTTTGGAAAATGAGATAAATAAATAAGTAAATAACAATACAAATAATAAAGGGCCCAAATTTTGAACTCAATAGATGTTGAAGACGATATAATGAATAAATTTAATCATTTCCCCAATTTATGTGTTATCCACTATAGAAATAAATATTTCATACTACGGCCTACTTTTTATATCAACCACAACATTTCCTTATTTATTGTACCATTTTATTTCCCACAATTAAATAAACAGTCTTTTTAAATATCTTATTAATACGATAAAATAAAATATGATAAAAATATAATATTCCATTTTCCCATAACACACCAAACCTATATATATAATTATAGATCTTTCCAAATTGACCAACAACTAATAGAATATCAATATAAATATATATTAGAGTAATGAAGATTTTTTTGGAAAAATACATTAGGTCAAATTTTATATTTGATTTGTAAGGAAGAGATATATTTAGAAACACCTATCATGATCCCATAATTATCCTTAACTCCTCATTTGTGATCCACCTTAATTTTTCATTCACCACACGCATCAACCAAAATTTTCATTTTATATTAAATTTTTTATTCACCAATGAGACAATAATTTATATTATTAATTCAACCCTAAACACCAGTCCTATAAATTTCCAAAACATCCCTTCATAGTTGAAACACATAATTTATATATATATAATTACATTAAATTCTTCCATGTTTTACATAAAATGATTTAATTTCTATTTTTTTCAAAAAAACCATTATATAAAGTCAGACACCATTTCCATTTTTTTCAAATTATTTTTTTCAATATATATATATATGTGGGTGTGTTTAAAAACATTTTTTTAGCTAAAATAAGGGAAAGAAGTTTTGTGTACCTATGAATTTTTTTAAATACTTTATTTCATATTTTTTAAAATATTCAACCCATCAATTTGTTTTAGGTATATTAATTTTTTCCCCTTCATGAAATGATGTCATTTAATTACATTAAATTATATTAATATATATATTATTGAATTTAATTTTTAATGTAAAATATTCCCATTAAAATTTTAAAAATAATATCACATTTACTCATAAATATACTTCCATAATTAAAATAAATTTCGCAATTCAAATTTTATTATAATTGTATTGATTTTCATATAAATAAATAATATAAAAAATATTAATAATTTCTAAATAAAAAATTTGTATAAAAATATTTCGTCGTAAATAAAATTCATCACATACCATTCATAATATAATAAATTAATTAAATAAAATATTTTAATAATATAATTTTCTAACATTAAAATAAATAATAATTGATGTAAAAAAATTCATAGAAAAATAAAAATTCATTAATAGAAGGAAAATAATAAATTTCAAGTCATATTTAAACTAATCATTAAAATATGTAACATATTAAAAATTTTATCATTAACAAATTTATTTTCTGAAAAATCCAAATAATCGATAGTCTGAAGAGAGTTTTTAATTATTATAGGGCTAATAAAATTTAGTGATTTATATTTAGCTAATTTAAATGAAACAAAGTAATAAAATTTGGATAGAAATTTTGAGTTTGAACCCATGAGATAGAGGTAATATATTTTAGGAAAATTATGTGAAATAATATGATTGGGAGAGAAAGGGAGAAATGATTTTTGAAATCAATGAGAGAAGACATTCTAGTTTCAATAATTTTTAGGTTTGTGTGTAATAATGAAGAAAAAAAGTTAAAGTAGTTAAACCATGATCAATGCCATTTTTAGGTCTAATAGAACCCAAGGTTTATCATATTTCCTATCAAATATAATCATTACCTCTTTCATATGGTCAAAGACTTGGGAAAATTAAAGAATCAGGTGACCTAATACCATGCTTAAAAATAATTATTAAAAAGTTCACAATGGTCATGTAGATTCCAAAATAATTAGTTATTGAAATAGAAAGCACTCAATCATCCCATTCACTATGGTGATTCCATAAAAAGGATATAGATTTAAGAGAATAAAAATACATGCTACAAACTGAATCATGAAATAATAAAATAGAATGAATTCACTAACACACACACCCCTTACAAGTATATCCCCTTCCACTAATAATCTACCCCCTCATGGTAATAATGAGGGGGGAAAGAACATGCTTACCCAATTAGGAATAATATTATCAGAATAAGGGATTATATTCTTAATTTCACTCCTAGTATTAGTATCTTAGTCTCATCTAAATCCTCTATAAAAAATGTCCTCCTTAAATAGGAAAATAAAACCCTTGAGCTCGGCCAAATCATCCCTTTCTAGCCTTGAATACCCACATTCAAAACCCTATTCAATTCATCGATGTCGAGCCAAATCCTCTAGGTCAAGGTATTCCTCAAATCTTTCATTTATTTTGCTTTTAATTTACTATTGATTGTCTATTCACAACATGAATCTCATTCATGAAATTTAAAATGTGGTTTTATCTTTTTCAATATTGAGGAAATATGTTGTGAACTCGTCCCTCCTTATGTAGGGTCTTTGAAAGTGGCTCCATTTTTCGTGCATGATATCTCTGTAACACCCCAATATTTTAAAATAACACTATATTTTATAGCGTATTCAACATGCAATAGTTTGTTTAAATGAACCGTGATATATTATTAAAATATTATTATTTAAATATAATAGCTTTAACATAATTGTTAAATTAGTGGGTAAAAATAGGATTAAAAACTTTATTAAATAGATATAAAGTTTATAATCAATATAAATGTATTTATAAATTCTTATAAAATAATCACTCAATTGTTTAAAAAACATTTATTTCAGAAATGATTATTATTGCTTCTTGTTAGATAATATTATAATTAACATTTGTATGTTTTAGAAATTTTATTTTATAAATTTAAAATTATTTTTTCAATAAAAATATTGATATTAACTTAGGGTTAAATGAGGGTATTTTTTTAGAAAATATTAATTTTACAGTGAATAATGAAAAAATATCGATTGTTATAAAATTTTCAATTATTTTAAATAAATTAATTCACATTATTATTTTAATTTAATTTAATGTTAAATTAAATATTATTTAGTTATATTGAATCAAATTAATTTCATGTAAATAAAATTTATATTGGATTTTAGTATAAGTTTATTCTTAATCTTAAAAACATATTCTTTCTGAAAAAACTGTTTTAAAGTGCATAATGTCCCCCATTTTAATTAATTTTAATTACCCCTAATGAGGATGATTTAAATGATATTTTTATATTATATATAAATATATATATATATTGAAAATAATTTAATTATGATTAATATTCATATAGTTATTATAAGAACATCTTATGCTTGAAAAGTGCATTTCCTGAAAACTCATTTTTTCAACATTTCTCAAGGATTAATTTTAAATTAAATTCATCCAATTATTTGAGTTGAATTTAAAAAAATCTATTTTATATTTTTAATTATTATAATTTATATTATATAAAAATTTCAACATAATTTTTTAACATATTGAATAGTAAAAATAGTATAAATTAATTACTTCTAATAATGTAAAAATGGGTTTACCGAGTGGTTAAACGAAAAAGATATAGGTTTAAAATGACCCAAAACAAGTATAATGTATACTTTCTGGAAATATTAATACCTTTTATATTCGAGTAATTTTCTAAAATGAGTCATTTTGGATCCTTTTGTAATGTGAAAAATGTGGGTGTAATTCTTTCTTTTCAAAAATCCTAAATCTGTCCTCTCCCACTCTTAAAAAAGGTCAACCCCTCTCATCTATTTTCTATACTTAAAAGCACATTGGTTAAAAAAATAACTACCATAATAAATTAATTAATTCTATCCCAATATCCTATATTCCTTTTTTGATCATAAATCTAACCTAGGAAGGCTTTGGGTGCAAACCTAAAGAAGTTGTTTGAAGAAGAGGTATCATTATTTATCGATAATTTTGTTTCTTTTCTTCTTTCACCTCATTAAAATATTATAAAACCATTATGATATGATAAAATAATTTCCTCACATATACTAATATGTTATTTATGTTAATTTAATATCCTAAATACATCTCCACTTCTATCAAATGGGATATGAAACCATTGATCATGTGTACGGCAGACTATCACCTCGTAAACCGACATAATTCGTTTTTCCATCACCACTTCTCAAAAATGTATATAATGATGCATATAAAGTTTATAAATGATATTTTTGATATAATTATATGTTTAAATTATATTATCACATATACCATCTTACTTTAAATTCCATATGGAATACAAAAACATCACTTGTGTGTACAATAGACTACTGCCTCGTGAACTAATGTGATTCATTTTTCACATACACATTAAATTGAAGGTGATAAGGATTAATTTGGTACATATATTTTATATTAATTAAAAAATTAATAATTATATAAAATTAATATAACATATTATTTCTTACCTTACCATCCATTGAATAAATGATGATGGCGTTCATCTGTACGACGAAGTATCACCTTCCGAAGAGATGAGATACATTTTTATTACAGCAACATATGGATGTTATGTGTAATGGTATTTAAAATAAATAAAATTATATTAATGATATAAACATAATAATGTAATGATTAAATAATACTTACCTTCATTCCATAATTATTTTGGAAAAATGGAAATGATACTCATGCGTACATATGACCTAACATCTCTAGGATTCAAGTGTAGTTCATTTTTCTTAACCATATATATTAGTTTCCTTTAAAAGTATAATATAATTAATAAAAATTATAGTTATTTCATTATCACGATTATATATTTTATTAAAAAATAATCTCTTTGGACTTATTCAATATACGAAGTGATTTTGGATATATGAGTCATTTATCGTTAAAACATCTGATGTGAAATTAATTGGTTAAGTATTTGAATATATCATTTAAAAAAATAAAATTAAAGCAATAATAAAATTTTAAAAGGTTCCTAATAAATTAAATAACTAACATAAGTTTATTATTTAGGAATAAAAGGAACGTGCGTGACAATTTGGGCTCGAGGTAAGGGTTTCATGTCAAAATATCCTTCTTTGGGACACATAGTCTTTTAGGCACCAAGTTTATTTTTAATGGAATACATGCTACACCATTACGTATTATATAATTAATACTTCATAAATAATTATATTTTATGTTATGATTCATTTACTAAATTTATGAAGTTTATGATTCAGAAGTTACTAAAGTGGTAAGGGTTTATGTTTCAATCTCATTTTGATTAGACTGTTTATGATTGAATTTCCATTGTTGGAAATTATGTGATAATTACCTAATAAAACCCTACCATTTTATTATCTTTTATTTATTCATGAAAATTAAAATTAATAGTACCATTTTATTCTCTTTGGTAGTTAAATTATTGATAAAATATTTTTAATAAAAATCGAATTTATTTCTCTCTTCGATCAAAAACCATTTTTCTCTCATGTCAGTGATTTATTTATAGAGTTTTCAAAAAAAATTATTATTATTGTAGTATTTTTTAAATTCATTTTTAATCTTTATGAATTTTTAAAGTATTGTTTTTAAATAAATATTCTTTTTAATTTTAAAATTTGGTACTTTTTACTTTTTACTAAAAATGTGAAAGGAATATTTATTTTAACATGTATGGTATGATTGATATTTTCCACTATCACTTCCATTATTTTTATTGAAGAATCCTCTATAAGTTTACATGGTTATTTTAAAATAATATTATTTCCATTATATTTTACAAATTTTAGTTTTTCAAAAGTGATATTTAAATTGGAACGTTTATTTTCCTCAAGAATGTTTTTTATTTTTTAAAATTATTTATTTTCTTCAATGACAATTACACTTAATGTTATGGAATAATTATAAATTATATATATGTATATTACATATATATACTTATCTCAATCTCTATTCCTTTGATGGGTTATTAATTTCTTTTTGATCATTTCTCAAATTTCATCATTAAGAAATATCCTTGGATTATGTTATGAGACAAGATTATGAAACCCATTTATTTCTAAGGATAATTATTATGTTTATTTATTATGATTTATTTCATTTTGTGGCACACATAAATCATGAACATGTTATGATGAGTGAACCCAAATATAACTCTAATGAATTAGGTAATTTTTTTAGTCTCATGATGTGTCTTGAATGGTATTAGAGAGTAAACCCAATCCATTATGGGTCATATTCCACCATGTTATATTGTCTAGGTAGTTAACATTGATTAATTTTTATGTATTTTTATATCTTTCAGATATAATTCATATATTACCATGATATTAATATTACATGATCTTTATATTATTCTTTTATGTGATTACTCAGGTGTTGTCTCTTTTATGATGTTACATTTTACCTTTAACTAACATGATAGGCTTACTTATCATGTGTATTTTTTTACTGGGATTTTTAGTTAACCCCTTTCTTTTTGTATTCCCCAGGTCATCCTATGAATTTTTAGTAGCTCAAAATGATTTAATAGCTCATTAAATAGAATAAATTCTGGGTTTTAGGTTTTACTTTCATTTATTTAATATGAATCTAGTTTTATAAAGACATTATTCCTTTGTGATCCTTGTGTTTTATTATTAAATTTTTATGTTTATAAATCATGTAATAATTTGTATAAAATGATTGGGTCAGTATAGTTTGTATCATAGAAATGTTTAGATAACCTTGGGAAACTAGGTTTAGAAATATTTTGTAACAATCCTAAGGATACGTATAAGGATAATACTAATTATAGAAAACGAATATTGGAATCTTGATGAATTATAGAGTGAGGGGTTTCCTAGAAACTAAATTAATGTCTATATACTATAAGTGGATGTATTTCTAGACCATATGTTCTTAGTAATGATAACTCTGAAAAAGGCACGTTGATTTTGACTCGAGTGTTACATAGTACATGAAAATGGGCCTTACTATACACCTAGTTTGACACTCCTAGGGGATATGATTTGGAAATTTACTAACACTTTATGATCTATTATGACTAACTTGAACAAATTTTAGGTTAAAAACCAAATATGAAACATTACCATGGATAACCAAGATTGAATCATAGTGACACACAAGTCATAATATACATATCATTTAAGTTTCCCTTCTGTACATTAAAGTATGCTGATATTTTTTCATTATTTCATTTTAGTTAATGATGAGAAATATAAGAGAGAATGAAAACCCTAATTTTAAGGGAAATGTAATGATTTACCTAATGAAATGTATAAACTAATGGTAATGGAAGATATAAGTATTATGATCAAGATAAAAGAGCTTTCTCAAATTATGATTAAAAACTAGAATATATTTTAATTTCCAAATACATTAAAGAAGATAATGATGGAATCTCAAAACAAATTAAGTTCTAAAGATGAAAAATAAAAGAAGATTAAATTTACTATATGCCAAAAATGTATGAAGGGGAACCATGTAAAATGACTTAAATGAATTGGAAGATTCTTCATGTATGATAAATGAGGGGAAAGTATCTAATTTCTAAATAAAAATGAGGAGTCTGGTTAAAAATGCAATGGGGAATAAATTTCAACATAAGGCACTGTTAATAGTTCAATGTCATAAATGTGGGGAACTTGGTCATTATCTAATTCCATTCCATAATACAAGGATTAATTCCCCAGTTCATATGTTATGGAAATCATTTGATTGGAATGATTAATTTTTATGGGGGTTGAAACTCAATAATCATGTTATTGGAGTATTTTTTATCAATGGAATTCTGGTTACAAGAATCATGAAACTTATAAAAATCATTATAGAGTTGTTTTTCATTAAGTATTTACAATAATATGTTTAATGGTACTAATGACCCAGAATGCTGATTTAATGGTATGGTGATATTATATTGAAAAACACATTATTTAGAAAAATATAATATTATATATCTATATGATATTGAGGTAATTATAGTCAATAAAAATTATTTGATTTTACGGAAAATAATGAGATATAAAGAAAACATTGGTGGTTAAAAAAAGTTATTTCATGACTAATGTATTTTTAAATATGATCAGTATATTCTTACTAACTTTATAGGATCACAGTGAATTATTAATAATATTATCACATAATTGTTTCTAATGTTTTAGAAAAAGGACAACCCACAAGTCGGTTTAAAACCAATTACTTCTAGAAAGGTCGTGAGACTTGAACTAATAATCGAAGGGAAATAAGGGTTCAGTTCCTACCACTGGCCTAAATGATGTACTAGTTAGTATAAAAAAAATTAAATACAACATTTGTGGATAAATATTATGTTGGTTTTGGGAAACATTTTGGACGATCGAATATTTTTTAATTTTTAATATTTTTAGGTGATTAATGATATTTTGGGAAATGTTTGACTAGGTTAATATATATATATATATATATAATCTCTAGTTTTAACATAAAAGAATATTTAAGAAGAATGCTATAATTTATTTTGAGATGTAATTTGAATGGATATGATATAACATTTGAGGTTGAAACCTTATTTCATGTTGATTTTGTTAGGGTTATTTAGGATATAGTGCTATTTGTTTAAGGAATGGTCTCTGTTAAACCATTGGTTTCATTGTTGAATTTTCGAGATTAATATATTTATATTCATTTAATTATTATCTTAATTTGTTCTAACCATTTTGTTTTTAATAAAGATTGGAGGAATATCTTGTTACTCTTTTATAGATATTATGATCCATTAAAAGTTATCCTTGGTTCTTCAGGCATAAAATAATTCATTTTGAATATTCATTCCATAGTATAATAGGTGAAGCTGAAATTGATCGAAGTACAACCAAATAAAGAAGTTATGTTTAGAAAGTAAAAATATATCATGTAAGTATATTTTTTGGTGGTAACTATCTTAATAGTAATATAATACCTCAACTCTAAGAAATTGATATTTAAACAAAAAGGATATCCCATTACTTTCATATCTTATGGATCAATGGTATTTTAATTCATCCTAGATTTATGGCTTTTTAGATGTTTAATTTCTCATAATGATGCAATTTCTTATAATCAATGGTCTTTACCACTCTCCATAGTTATATACATTTCTATTCTACG
This sequence comes from Viscum album, assembly GCA_963277665.1. NCBI lineage: Eukaryota > Viridiplantae > Streptophyta > Magnoliopsida > Santalales > Viscaceae > Viscum > Viscum album. Next base: position 17,905,234 of record OY728120.1, on the reverse strand, counting down.
TCCATATCTTCACTTTACACCAATGTTATACTATTTGGAAGCTTATTTATGTGATTACCTTTGATTTTCCCTTACCCTCTTTTTAAGAAAATGTTTTATTAACCCTTTTTTATAATTTGGGTGTTTCCACAAAGAAATTTTCAAATTTCAAAACCTTTATTAATAAGCATAAGTTAAATTTGCGAGTATGAAATTTATTAAATGGGTTAGAATGTAACGCCCTAAAATTCTAAAAGAACACTATGTTCGATAGCGTATTCAACAAGCGACACATATTTTAAACAAACCACGACAAATTATTAAAATATTATTATTTAAATATGATCATGTTAAAGTACCCATTAAATTGTTAGGCATGTGTATTATTAACTATATTATGAAAAATATATAGATTTTCTAATAAATATAAATTTATTTATCAATGAATAGGAAATAAGAACTTGTTTTTTAACAAAAATATTTTTTTCAAAAATAAATATTATTACTTATCATGAGAAAATTTTATAATTAATTTGTATAGATTTTATAAATTTATTTTATAAAAAGAACCTATTTTTTGAAATATTAATATCTGTATTATCTTAGGGTTAAATTTTGAGACTTTTTAGAAAATATTAATTTTTCATTAAATGGTGAAAATACCAATTTTTTAAAAAAAATTATTTATTTTTAATATATTTAGTTACATTATTGTTTTAATTTAATTTAAAATTAAAATAATTATTATTTATTTATATTAAATCCAATTAATTTTATGTAAATAATGTTTATACTGGATTTTAGTATAATTTATCGTTAGGATTAAAAGAAAATTTTTTAAAAATTATTTTAAAGTATATAATGTCTCCCCATTTTAATTAATTAAAATAACCCATAATTAGGAATGATTTAAATTATATATATAGATTATATTTCAATATATATTAATTTAAATTCATTTAATTATGATTACTTGTTTTATAGTTATTAGAATATCATCTTATGATTAAAAAATTCATTTCATGAAAAAAAAAATCGACATGTCTAAGTTTAATTATAAATTAAATGATGAAACTTATATGTGTTGAATTTATAAAAATGGATTCCATTTTTTTAAATATAATAATTTATATTATATAATAATTTACACTTAATGTTTTACCATAATTAGTAGTGAAACATTGAAAATTAAATACCATAGTTACGGTAAAAATGGGTTTATCGGAGGTTAAACTAAAAATATAAGGGTTAAAAATAACCCAAAACTAATATAATTCCTATTTCATAGTAATATTTTAACCTTATCACTTATAAGGGTCAAAATAGAGAATATTTTAACCTTTTTTCCTATGAAAAACATGGGTGTAATCCTTTTTTCGAACCTTCCAAATAGATCTTCTCCTCCACTTATAAAATTTCACCCCTTGTCATATCCCTTCCACATATCAAAAACTCATTGGTTCGTCTAATACCTGCCCAAATACCTTCCTTACTTCCATTACAACATTCTAGAGTCCTTTTATAACATAAATCCAACTTAGGATGAATTTTGTGGAAAACTTAAAGAATTTTTCTGAAGAAGAGGTATCGTTCTTAACCGAGAATTTTGTCTCATTTCTTCTTCCACCACGTTAAAAAAAATTTAAAACATGATGATATAATAAACATAGTATCTACGATATAATAATATTTTGTTATGTTAATTTAATAAACTAAATCCATCTTCACTTACATCAAATAGGAAATAAAACCATTGATCGTGGGTACAAAGGATTACCAACTCACGAACCAATGTAGTTAGTTTTCCATAACCACTTCTCTAGGCTGGATATAATGTTGTATCTAATTTATAGATATTATATTTATGATATAAATATATTTATTTTTTTTAATATCAGAATAAATGTAACACCCTGATATTTTATGTGAAATATTCTTTTTAATTTATTTGATTTCTTATGTTTTATGCTACACCAAGATTATCTAGCGCTATATGCCACACCATATTAGCTTCTAGTATATACAACACTATTTTTGGCTTCTGTTGCACATATTTTCAAGATCTTTTGATAGAATTCATTTCATGAAACACTAAGTAAAGATTTTGTTTAATGAAAAAATGATCTATGTTTGGATTATGTTATATGAAACACTAAACGAAGCTTTCACTACACATGACACTAACTTGGTTTGCATTACATGGAAGAGCGACCTTCATCAATAGCTTACGTTGTATTTGATACTGAGTTTCACTAAACAATGATATATTATTAAAATATTATTATTTAATATGATATAAACTATCGGTTATTAATAGTATTAACCACATTTTTAATTTTATATCATTAAAATACATCTTATATATTTTCTAGAACATTTTGTAAGAACAAAATCAATTTTTCACATAAAAGAATAATTTTTCAAAAAAAATGCAGTTTTACCGCCTTTTTATGGAAACCCATTTTTAAATTTATTTTTTGACATGTTTATATGTTATATTTAACAAAATAAACTTATTCTCTATAATTGGGACATCAAAATGTATTTTGGATGAATTTTTGATATTTTTCTGACAACTATCATGTTTTGATGAATAGTAAAAATATAATAAATTTTAATTGAAATCAACTTTTTCCATAAAGATAATTTATATGGATAAATCACCTTATTTAATGGTTTTGAAGTATAAATGAAATATATTTTTATAATTTAATCCAATTTTTGTCATTTTAAATAATTTTACTTTTAAATTGGACATAAACACATGTCAATCTTTGTATAGTTATTACTTATTAAAAACCCGCTTTTTTGGTTTTGACAAAGGGAATTAATTTTAAATTAATTTCTGAAACTTATGTGTTTTTAATTTGGAAAAATGGATTCCACATTTTTAATTATAAGGTTCAAATATTGTAAATAGGTACCTTTTATTTTTGGACATTATGAATAGTAGCTTCAGTAATTATTTTTATTTTCCAATGATAAAGGGTAAATTTGGTAAATAAGGGTTAAAAAATAATTTAACAGTATAAAACTACAGATGAACATGCTCTAATCCAATTAGATGAGATATTTCCAACCTTGGGCATCCTTGGTTCGATTTTGGAACCCAATGGATTCACTTGGACGTGAAAATGAAATTTTATAAGAATTAATTTAAAGTAATGATAATTGTAACATAACCATATATCATTTACCTAATTTATTTTAATATAGAGTTATATAACGGATATATATGTATATAAATATTAATTAGAAATATAAAAATATTTCCTATGTCATGACCCTCTTTCACCATGATGAGGGAAGGGACAGTAGATTCCCAGACCCTTCCTTCTTCAAGTTGAAGGAGAGATAATGACCCCCAAGACCCGCCTTTAATAGGCCCTGGAGTGGCGACTAGCACCAAGGGTATAGAATAACACACAAGATAGAAGTAATTACTCTTTTTCTTTATTAGGACCAGGAGATAATATAGAAAATCCCACAACACCAAAACAAGAAGTATATGTAATTCCCAAAACAAACCATTCCCATATGCATGTTCCAAAAGTAAATGATATAAAAGTAAAAGAAAACCACAAAAAAGGAAGTACCAAAAGAAAGAAAATAGAAACAGCAATTGTCCCAACATCTCAACTAGTACGGCCCCTCATGATCCCTGGAGTCCTCCGGGAAACCTGGAAGTAGTTTTATATATTTAGGGTGAGCATACAAGTATACTCAGTAGGGAAAACCAAAGACTCTCATGCACAAGTGGAGAGGTATTCTAATGCCCTGTGAGAAAAGAAATAACCAAATCACCTAGAAAGGGAAACTAACTACCTAATCCTCACCAAGGTACACACCATAAATAACACAAGTCAAGTAATATATAGTAATAGCACATCAACGTTTGGGTACCCCACACCACTTTCCCAATAGTTATTGAAGGCATCCTACGCATCGAACCAATCCTGTCATTCTCACTGCAGTCCCACTGCCACACCCCTCCCACACACCCCTGGGCCGAAACCACACATACCTCTCGCAAACACATGGGCTACAACCACCATGTGTAACCACGCCCACAAACACCTGGGCCAGAACAACTACTGCCACACACTAAGACACATGGGCCTCATCCCGAAGATTCTTGGGAAACAACCTTCCCGCACACACATGCACCAACCAACACAACTACCATGCCCGAAAAATCTTTGGCTATAATGGACCTCAGTATTTCACAGCCTACCCGAAGAGTCTTGGGCTATTTTGGAAAGGGAGCATAAAAGGAGCTAATAACCAGCCACTCATGGGAGTGTTGGTAAAAACACCCTCCCCCGTGAAATGGGGGTGTTTGGCACTAAGTGCTCAACTTGGGTGGGGAGTGAATAAGAAACATAAAAACTACATATATATGTATAGGTAACAAGCACTCATCCTAACCTAGGGTTCTGAATCCAACCTAAGCACAACACCCTTGTTACTATTCATTCATAAAAGAAGGCACAACACTCACGGCCAAGTCACAACTCATTCCCCAAAACCAATTCCCCATTTAAACCATTCTTGTTTTCATGTAAAAGTGATCTAATTTAGGTGAATTATAAACTATTGGTCAACTAACTGGCATAACCACAATCCAAATAAAAAAAATAGCCAAATAGAAATTTAAGAATTTACACCTGGTTCTCTTGTGAAGTTATAACAACAAAGGGATCAGTGAGATCCCTCAATGTACTGGAACCAAACCAAGCCTCGAGATACAGCCCCACATAGCTTCAGATTCACAACCAATAATCTTGCCACAATAGAGGATCCCATCCCCATCCATATCAACCCATATTCATTAAGCAGAACAGATAGACATGCCACCAAAACAGAGCAAGGAAGTTTCTAGACTCAAGTACATCATTCACTATGTTTTCTTCTTTCTGTTTGGTTAACTAGGGTGATCACACAAGTACTGTTGTTCACTGGACATTCATTTAATCGTCCGATTTTATGTGATTAACAAAATTCCCATGTTGGAGCCATTCGATCATCACAGAGGACATAGGTTCATTAATGCACAAATAAAGACCACCAACGGCCATGATTTTCAGTGGGCATAGGCCCACACAATTCAGAACATAAATAATAAATGGTAAAGAAAAGCAGTATAACATCGATCACACCCCCCTTGATTCTTTAAAAGTTAATTTATTATCTTCATTAATGTTTTGGTTTCATCCATCCCACAGAAACAATAGCATACCCTCACTGCATGATACAAAATAAAGAGAGATGAAGAAAAAAACCCTACTTGTTTGATCAAGGATCGAAGTTCTTCTCGACGCGCCAAGAACTGGGGATGTGTGACGTGCAGGAGAGGAACTCCGGGGACTCCAAGGATGAGCGGAAAACACCAGCACAGGTCCACCATAAGCCTCGGGAAGGAATAACTCCAAGCGCACCGGGGAGAAGAATGAAATCCAACCAAGAAGGTGAAGGAAGAAACTCTAGCGTGATATAATGATGAGATCATGTTGTTATGGGATAAAGAATTTTGATTTGCTTTAAAGTCAGATCGTGCTTTCCTTTACAGTTGGGAGGTTACACATGATGGTATTAATTCTCTTTAAATTATTCCTATCAGGGTGGTGGAATAACGGTTGTGAGATAAACTGTTTCTTTTAAATGGAGGAAAATGCGCAACGGGGGCGGAATTGGAAGGTACAGGGAAAGGGTGTGACATTGAGGAAAAACACACTTTTTGGTAAGTTTAATGTTTGCCCAACCTTTGGGGAATTTTAGATATTATTAATGGGATTTAAAAGGCTTTAAAAGGGGCATTAAATCATTTTTACATCAAAAGATGCGTTGCAGGAGCGGAAAAAGTCGGAAACTGGAAAAAGACCAAAGACACGGTGAGGACATGGTGCCACCATCAAGGTGCCACCCTCATTGAGCCACCGTCATGGTGTCACCCACACGGTTCCACCGTCATGGTGCCACTGTGACCAGTGCCACCCTGATCGGTGCCACCGTCACTGGTGCCCTTGGGACCCGTGCCACTATTTTGGTGGATCCGTGTTTTCGAAAAGTAATTGACCAGGTGGGTCCGGGCCATTACATTAGATACCCCTCAAACTATTCTTACCCTCTAGAATCAAAACTAGACCTGAATAAAATATGGTTTCCGAACAACCACCTCAAAAGATACCTCTCAAGAGTGAACCTTATCAACATCTTGGAACACCTCTCCCTCGAGTGACCTGGCAACATTCGAAGGTCAAATTGTCCAGTCATATGGGTTTGGAAGTTTCTTCCTCCATGTCAGGATACTATCTACTTTGGGTGGCACTGACTCGCCCGCACGGGTTTAATTGCATCCACCTTAATACGTCTTGATTAGGGATCAGGTCCTCCCCTCCCCATAGTCAGGACTCTTTACACATATCCACATAATAAGGAAAACCGAACATTCCAAATTTAACAAAGTAAAGCATTCTATCACAAACAAGTACAAAAAAAATTGAAAAAAAACTCAAAATAGCTCTGGGTACTGAGCATGCATCTTCATCTCCCATTCCCAGGTACTTTCCTTGAGCCTCCCATGCCTCCATAACACATGAACCAAAGGAATGGTCCATCCATGGAGCACCTTCTCCTTAAAATCATTGATTCTCATAGAAATTTCTGAAAATTTCACATCGTCCTCGATGTCCAGCTTTCCCCAGTTGAGGACATCTGAATTTTCATGTAGATAACATCGGAGTTGTGACACATGAAAGACGTCATGTATTCTAAGCAGTGGTGGTGGTAGTGGTAGCTGATAATCCACTTCCCCGAGCCGCCGCAACACTTTGAAGATCCCGATGAACCTTGGAGAAAGCTTACTCCCCCTGTCGAACCTATGTTTTCCATGTCATGGGGGGGCCTTCAAGAATACATAGTCTCTGACCTCGAACTCCAAGGATCTCCTCCTATTATCGGCATATGACTTCTGCCGGTCCTGAGCTGCCTTCATCCTCTCCCGTATATGCTAAACCTTCTCTTTCATGCTCTGCACCGTCTCCAAGCCAAGAACCCCTGTTTCCCCAACCTCATTTCAGCACACGGGTGACCGACATGGTCTTCCGTACAAGGCTTCGAATAGAGCCATGCCAATGGTAGAGTGATAGTTGTTATTGTATGAAAACTCTACCAGAGTAAAGTGTCGCACCCATGATCCCGCAAAGTCCAGAATACATGCTCATAGCATATCCTCCAATGTCTGGATGGTGCGCTCTATCTATCTATCTGTCTGGGGATGGAAAGAAGTGCTAAGACGTATTTGGGTGCCAAAAGCATGCTGCAATCCTCTCCAAACTCATGAGGTAAACCATGCATCCCTATCTGAGACTATAGACCTCGGAACTCCATGAAACCACACCACCTCATCCACGTACCTCCGTGCTAACGCATCCACTTCTCTCGACTCCTTGATCAACAGAAAAGTGATCTGATTTCATCAATCGGTCCACCACTACCAAGATAGCGTCGCAGCCTCCTTGAACCTTGGGTAGCTGTTTCGCGCGGAATCCGGGGATGACCTCCTGGACGGGAGATTCAAACGTTCCGATCGGTTTCTAACGGGTTTGTTCGTAGACCGGAAACATCCAATGATTCCACATCCGTTTGGACCTACTTTCCAAAGGCATGCGCTCATTAGCTTGTGGGCTAATGAGGCTTAGGAATTTTCATTGGTCGAGAGGATGGGAGGTCGGACTCATCACACCTTTTTGAGGGGAATTATTGTCTACTCCGGGACTCTCTTTATAGATTTAAGTTAAGTTCGTGAATCCTTATTACATTACCAAGTATAAAATGAACTTTCCTTTAGTTTTAACAATCAATGATTAAATATGCAAGAAATTTAGAGAATCTTTTATATGTATTCGAGGTTCTTCATCAATGTATAATCATCTATATTTGTTTAGAGATTCTTGGTTAATGGTATCCTTCAAAACATTTATAAAAAGTCTCTTGGTCATTTTGATGACCAGGCTGGTTTAAAGCCACTCAGTGGGGCACTTGAAGTTTATCGTCATTCAGAAGGACAGAGATTATTTCAATGTTGGGATCGAACCCATGAATGGGCTACCTACGTATCCTTTGTTTTTAAAAAAAGGAATCAGAACCCACGTAGTTCGAGGAATGGGATATGATGTTTTATGATTGATGGCTCAATGATGAATGTCATAATTACTTTTACACTCTAAGCTCACGTGAGTCATGCTCGGTGTGAGAAACAAGAGGTATTGGTAAAATTTAGACAATTGTGCCATAAAAAGATGCAATCATAAGAATTTGTTTTGGGGCTTATGTATAGATGACTGCCCAGATAGGCGAAGGTTTAGGATTTACTTTTAGGGAGAAAATCCAAGAACAGGGTCCTCAAAGTTATATGTGCTTCATGGAGATTTGAATACTCTAATCATGGGGCTTACTCCTAAGGAGGATTCCCAAGTTAGGAGGGGACTTATGATTGGGTTTTATTCCTAAAAAGGAAACCCAAATCAAAGGAAATTTATGACTGGTTAAGAGAAATTTTAAGAGACTTGGGGCTTACTCTTAAGAAGGATGCCCAAGATTTATGACTAGGACTTATTCCTGAGAAGGAAGCCTAGGTTAGGGGACTTGGGGCTTACTCCTGAAAAGGAAGCCCAAGGTTATGACTGAGTCTTATTCCTAAAAAGGAGACCCAGGTTAGGGATTAAGGTTTGGGGTTTACTCCTGAGGAGGATGCCCAAGATTAAAGGACTTGATTGGGGCTTATTCTTAAGAAAGATGCCCAAGATTTATGACTAGGACTTATTCCTCAGAAGGAAGCCTAGGTTAGGGGACTTGGGGCTTACTCCTGAAAAGGAAGCCCAAGGTTATGACTGAGTCTTTATTCCTGAAAAGGAGACCCAGGTTAGGGATTAAGGTTTGGGGCTTACTCCTGAGGAAGATGCCCAAGATTAAAGGACTTTATTGGGGCTAATTCTTAAGAAAGATGCCCAAGATTTATGACTAGGACTTATTCCTGAGAAGGAAGCCTAGGTTAGGAGACTTGGGGCTTACTCCTGAAAAGGAAGCCCAAGGTTATGACTGAGTCTTTATTCCTGAAAAGGAGACCCAGGTTAGGATTCTCTCATCTTAAAGGATGAGGTTGAAATGAATGAACTCTCAATCTTTGGTGACATAAAGATGTTTAAATCACTGGGTGTTGAGAGGTATTTCACAGAATTCCTTTCAGATAAGGATGTCAAATCAAGAAATCATGCCATAAATGGCTTTTGAAGAGTATCTTGAAGACTGAATCTTGAATAGGAAGGGTGAAATGGCTTAAGAGGGGTAAAAATGGGCAAGATGGGCACCCAAAAAGCTAGGGGCGCGCAAGTCTTGAAGGTCGCGCAAGTCCTGCGTCGGCGCGCAAGTGTTGGTCGCGCAAGTATACTTGCGCGACATGAGGGATACTTGCGCGATTTTCAACCAGAGTTGAATTACTTGAGCGACTCTTTATTAAACCCTTTCCCATCCTCTTGAGGTTCTTCCAGAGAAGGGACGCGCAAGTTATATTGAAGGAATTAAGTTGGCGCGCAAGTGTTTGATAAGTTTCAACACTTGGGCCTTCCTTCTTCTCTTTAGATCTTCCATTCTAGGTAAGAAATTACCTTAGAAGTGTTCCGGAAGCTTTGAGAAGAGACTTGAGCGTCGGGAGCTTTGATCCGAGTTTCTGGAAAGAGATCCTCTCGAATGGAGGGCCCACAGGGTCTATTTATAGGCAAAAGAAGACCCCGGGCGGTTACTGGGCGGTTACCAGATATGTCGCGCAAGTCCCTTGCACGACCATGAGGAGTCGCGCAAGTGTTTAGTCGGCGCGCAAGTGTACTTGCGCGACCAAGAGGTAACTTGCGCGACCTATGGGCAATGTTCTCCTTTTCCATCCCTTTGTCGATTTTTGATGTTTCTTCAAAGGATTAATCACTTTGAGCTCAGATATTCCCTTTTCCGAACTTTAGATTCCGGGACGAAAGGAGCGTCAACAAAAGTCCCCCCTCAGAGTTGGATCCGGAGAGAAAATGAGGATTTGACTCTGAGGAAATCGAATCCCTCTAAAGGAAAAGGGCGGCGCGCAAGTCTTCAATGCGCAGAGGGAGGCGCGCAAGTCTGCGTCGCGCAGGCCTTAAACCCTTTGGTATGGCGCGTAGGTAGGCCTCCTGGCCTATAAATATACGGCCCCACCTCCGTACAAGTATCCGGATTTCCGGACTTCATACCTTCTCGAGCTCTTGCCGCGCAGGTCACCTAGGTCGTGCAAGTCTGCTCTGTTTTTCCTTGATGTCGCGCTCCTGTAAAGGTATTCGTACTTGCGCGGTTTATACTTGCGCGACGAAAACTAGCGCGGCACGTGAATACTTGCGCGCCATTTTGTAGACTTGCGCGCCTTAATGCCTTTAGCCATTTTTTCAAATTTCTTCACAAAATTTATGAAAAATAAACCCATTTAAGAGTTAGTTTATTCATCTTTTGTGCAGATTCAGTGGTTCCCAAGGGAATTGGAATGACTTATGAACTGGCTAGCAAGCGGATTGATGACATGATGAACATCATTGGCCATGATTACTATGACATCTGCGACATCACTCTTCCAGATTTGGCTAAGTATTTGAAGAAATATCATCTTAATTTCCCACAGAGCATCTACCTGTCTCTGTGTGTTCATGGTCATCTGCAAGGAGTCAATGTTCCAAATGCAAACAATTATACACCTGAGATGCAGCTGCACTGCTACTTCTCTATTTCGGTTATGCTGTGCATTAAGAGTAACAACAATGGTGTGAACTTTAAAATTCTTCCTCCATGTCATTCCTTTGCAGATATGAAAATGGAAAACCCATGGGCTGAAATGTTTTCCACTGCCGGTTGGTGGAGAGAAGACAAACATGGAATTAGAGCAATATCTGAAAAGAGTACTCTCTCCAAATGGCTCTTTACTTCCAATGCTCCATTCTCAAATCTACGTATCCATCTTCCAAGTCTCTTGGACAGAAACAGAGTCACTGTTTGATCAGCAGAAAATTTTCTCAAACCGCACTCAAGAACATCCTTTTACAATTGTTCCAAGAAGAGCTGGTATCACTGCATCTCTTATTGTATCCAGTTGAATGAATGAATTCTAGGTGGTTTCTAATGAAGATCGGGATGCCGTAAATCAAATGAAGTGTTATGTTGAAAATCTTCTGTAATTCTTGAAAAAGAGAAGAGATTCCAGTCTGTGGATGTCCTTCTAACTCTTGTGTATCAATGAAAAACACTTTCGTCTCCAATCATTTGTACCTGCATTCTTTCATTACCTGCTTCAAATTTACTTAATCCAATGGGCCTAGTAATCATAGTTTGATTTTTACTAGGATTATTTACAAATAACCCTACAAACTTTGAATCTTTTAACTGCTCAATATTACCTAAATCATACAAAAAATGTATATTTAGTGAGCTGGAACTTGACTTTTATTCAGAGTTCATTTGTCTTTTGTGTGGGCAGTTTAAAGTCATGCATGCCGGACATAAAGGGGCTAATGTTTAAGGTCGAAATAGCTTTGACCGAAAATGGATTAAAATGGATTCAATTCCTTGACAATTTATCTGAAAACATATTTACCATACTCAATTATGAGGGAAAAAATGTAAACTATGGCTTAAGAATATTTGAATCTGAGGAATGATATGAAAAAAAGAGCTAAAAGGCATTTAGAAGAAGTAGTTTCCAAGAATGAAGTTACTATTATTTAACAAAACCCGTTAGGGGGTTGAAATATGCAGGGCCACCTATGGGCATTGGCTGCATAGTCAAATAAAATAGCATCTTTTGGCTGACAAGTCTATTATGTGGACTGTTTATGCAAGGCCACCTATGGGAACGTGCTGCATAGTCAGGCAAAAGAACTCTCAGAAATTTACTTTCCTAGTGCTAAAAGCCAGTGAAAGTTTATGGAGATTCAAATTTTCTAAAGCATAGAGTGTGTTGTATGGAAAGAGGTACTTGAATATGGAAAGGATATTTCCGAACAAGAATATCGAAGAACTGGATGAATATCACTCCTACGAAGGTCTGACCCAAACGTAGGGAAGAAGAATAAACCATAGACTTGAATACTTTCAGATCATGAAAAAGGATATGGGACAAATATGTTAAGGATGACTATTTTTGCGGATCCCTACATACTGTCGTTTAAGACAAATAAGGACAAAAGAGGCATTCTTCCCAAGAATGAAGTTACTATTATTTAACAAACCCGTTAGGGGGTTGAAAACATGCAGGGACACCTATGGGCATTGGCTGCATGGTCAAATAAATAGCATCTCTTGGCTGACAAGTCTGTTATGTGGACTGTTTATGCAAGGCCACCTATGGGCACGTGCTGCATAGTCAGGCAAAAGAATTCTCAGAAGTTTGACATTTTTGTGACTAGAAGTCATGAAAAAGGGTTATGAAGATCTGAAAATATTTAAGGTTAGGATTATAACACATAAAGATGGGTATTATCCAATGTATATAGAGATACATAGGTCAATGAAAACCATAATCATGTTGTGGCTGGGTCCTGAATTGAAACTTGGACTTCACTACGTATCTCATAAGAATGAGAATCAAGCCATACGTAGTTCTTGAAATGCAGTTTAACGTCGTGCAGGACGAAAGTATGAATGATCTTAGTTTAGGGTCATAGAATTCGGACCATAATAATGAATACACAGTGTGTGTTTTCATGAAGACTTTTCAGCCAAGGGACTGAAAGTGAAATTTGGGGTTAGGCCCAAAAGACTTGGGACTGGATTCGAGGGACACTCGAATGTTCCTACGTATCCCATAAGGATGGGAATCAAGTCCACGTAGTTCTTGAAACTACCCTTTGTACAAATTTGGTTTGTACATGTGAAGGGTGAAAAGGGACTTTAGTGCAATGATGGTTTTAACCTAAGATAAAAAGTTCAGGCATTACCATGTATGCACGTAGTCTTTTAAAAATGAAAAACTATGATTGAAAAATTAATATCAATAATAGTTCTCTCTCAAATGAGGAAATCAAAGAATATTGTAGTTTATTGTCGTACCGGACAAAAGTGTTGTATAGTTTAACGTCGTATAACAAGGACGAAAATGAATCAAATGTAAAGATATTGATTTCAGGGGCGGTTTCACAAATCAACATCATATGAGATGGTGGTGAACCGATGTGAAGAGATTGTTTTTGGGCTTGAACCTTGGGAGGTTGCCTACATACCCAGCCTGGAGGGCAAGGATCAAAGTCTGTGTAGTTCAATTAAAAAAATGAATTAACGATCAAATTGTTTTTGGGGACAATGATCTAAATAAAAAAAATGTTGTTGGGACTTACACATGGTTAGTGGCCCAAAGGGAGTGTTATGGTTGATGTTCGCTCTAAGCTCAAGTGAGTCATACTCGGTGTGAGAAACAAGAGGTAATAACAACCTTAACGATGCACAGTTTAATGTCATGTAGGACATATCAAGGACTTTCTGTACAGTTTAGCGTCATGTAGTTAGGACGATGGGGACAATACAGTTTAACGTCATATTGGACGAAAGGGGGATTGTGCAGTTTTAATGTCATGCTGGACTTTTGATGATTATATAGTTTAACGTCTTTCCGGACGTGAGAGACTTTTATACAGTTTAGCGTCATGTAGTTAGGACGTCACAATTTAACGTCTTGCTGGACATATTTGCAAATAGTTTATGGTCGTATACATGGACCAGGAATGATGCAGTTTTAAGGTCATGCTGGACTATTTATGGAACTTTTTCACAGTTTAATGTCGTGTGGGACGAAGTTGCAGTTTAAAGTCATACTGGACCATTGCTGTATAGTTTTAGCGTCATATAGCAAGGACGAACTGATGCTGTACAGTTTAAAGTCATGTAGCTAAGACTAAGGTGAATCAATATGAGGATATCAGTTCTGATCTTTTTACAGTTTATCATCATGCTGGACGTTGGAAGTGCCACACAGTTTAATGTCATGTTGCTAGGACACAATATAGTTTAATGTCATCTCGGACAGAATACAGTTTAGTGTCATGTAGGACAATAAGGGACTTAACACAGTTTAACGTCATGCTGGACGATGAAAGTGCCACACAGTTTAATGTCATGTCGCTAGGACAAAATATAGTTTAATGTCATCTCGGACAAAATATAGGAACTTCTATACAGTTTATTGTCATGTAGGACAAAATCAGGGACTATGCAGTTTAAAGTCTTGCAGTTAGGACTATTGGTGCCGCACAGTTTAATGTCATGTTGCAGGGACATAAGTGCGAATAATTTAAGGTCATATGCATGGACCGTACAGTTTATCGTCATACTGGACGTATTATAGTTTAATGTCATCTCGGACAAAAGTGTAACATAGTTTAATGTCATGTTGGATGAAGTTGTAGTTTAAGGTCATACTGGACCATTGTGTAGTTTAAGGTCATACCGGACCTTTTCTGTATGAACCAATTGTAAGTCTTGGTTCTGGGAACAATATTTTGTGTTTATACAAAATACTTCTTCAGAAATCTGGCATTAGTTGGAGTCGTGATGTGTTCTCCATCCATTGAGATTAGAGAATACGCTCCATTGGAGTAGACCTTATGTACTGAATAAGGTCCTTCCCATTTTGGTTCAAGCTTGGGAGGCTTCTTTCCTGGTATCATTGGTGTTCTGAGAACCAATACCAATTCTCCCTGAATGAATGAACGAAGACGAACTTTTTTGTTAAAAGCTCGTGCTATTCGATTCTGATAGATTTCCAAGTGGTGCAAAGTGCACAATCTTTTCTCATCTAACTGTTCCAATTCATTCAACCGCTTTTGGGATTGCTCATCTGTTGATAACTGATCACAAATGGCTATTCTGAGTGAGGGCAATTGAACTTCAATTGGCAAGACTGCTTCTGTTCCATATACCAATGAATATGGAGTAGACCGCGTTGCATTGCGAGTGGTAGTCCGATAAGCCCATAAAGCATGATAGAGTTTATCAGGCCATGACCTCTTATCTTTATCCACCATCTTTTGCAGTATATTTGAAAGAGTCTTGTTGAAGGCCTCTATCTGGCCATTAGCCGCTGCATGATATCGAGATGAATGGTTGGACTTAATGTTGTATTCTTGATACAATCTCTTTACCTCAGAAGAACAGAAGTTGGTGCCGTTGTCCGTCAATATGGTATGAGGGACACCAAATCTAGTAATGATGTTAGACTTGATGAAGCTAACAATGCATTTAGAACTGACTTCTTTGAGAGGTACTGCCTCTGCCCATTTGGAAAAGAAATCAGTAGCAGTAAGAATGTACTTAAACTGCTTGGCCGTAGCTGAAGGGTAAGGTCCCACCACATCCATTCCCCATGTGGCAAATGTCCATGAGTATTTCGCTGTATGAAGCAACTCTGGAGGTTGATGAATGAAGTTGGCATATACTTGGCATGAATGACACTTCTTTGTGAAATTAACACAATCTTGTATCATTGAAGGCCAGAAGTATCCAAGTCTTCGAATTTGATCAGACAATCTATGTCCAGACTGGTGGGCACCACAGACTCCTGCATGCACTTCTTTTATGACAGCCATTGTCTCTTCACCATCAATACATCTGAAGAGAACTCCATCAAAACCACGTTTGTAGAGAATTTTCTCGAGGTGGTTTGGACCATCATAAAGAGTAAAATTGACCACACGTCGCCGAATTTGTTCTCTCTCGGCTCTATCAGGTGGAAGTGTTCCATTTTGAAGGTATTCCCTGATAGGTGACATCCATCCTGTAGTATGACCATATGGTTCAGGAATGGGGCTAATTTCATTAATTTCCTCTGTTCTTACTTGAACATAAGGTGAAATTGCACGACGGTGGGCAATACCGATGGTTGTCTCGTCTCGATTTGGATCTGCTAAAGCTGTGGCTATATTAGCCAGTGCATCAGCTTGAGCATTTTGTGATCTTGGGACATAAGAAAATGTCGGTTCTGAAGGGAATTCCGACATTAACTCTCTGACGTAATCATACAAAGGGATTAATTCTTCTTTTCTGATGGCATAATCCCCATTGACTTGTTTGATTACCAGGTCTGAATCACCTTTCACCTTTAAGTGATTCACTTGTGCTTGAAGCGCTAACTCCAAGCCTGCAATGAGAGCTTGGTATTCAGCTTCATTATTGGTACCACCTTCCCACAACAAAAAGGAATAAGGTAACACTGCCTTATCTGGAGAAATGAGCACAATTCCTAAACCAACTTTGTTGAATTTAGGATTTTCCATTTTCTTCCCTGTTGGACTTCTAGAAGCACCATCAAAATACATTTCCCATGTTTGAGGATTCTCTTGAATAGAAAAAACTTCCTCATCAGGGAGTTCGATATCTGAATACGTGTCTTCCACTGAAGGGTGTTCAGCCAGAAAATCAGCCAGAGCTTGGCCCTTAATTGCCTTTTGAGACACATACTGAATGTCGAACTGCTGTAGAATAACCGCCCACCTTGCCAGACGTCCTGTAAGCATTGGACGACTAAGGATGAATTTGAGTGGATTATTACGAGATACCAATTGGACCTCGTGATGTTGCAGGTAGTGTCTCAGTTTCTGAACTGCAAAGATTAATGCTAGGCAGCATTTTTCAATACTCGAATACCGGGTTTCTGCTTCAAGCATAGTTCTACTGAGATAGTAGAGACTATTTTCATTCCCAGCATCATTCTTTTGAGCGAGAAAGGCACCCAATGATCGCTCTAAAGCTGTCACATAGAGGATAAAAGGTCTACCCTCAACAGGTGGCATGAGTACTGGTGGACTTAAGAGGTATTTCTTGAGAACATCAAATGCTTCTTGACATTCTTTAGTCCACTGGTAAGTGACTCCTTTCTTCAATAATTTAGTAAAAGGTAAACTTTTGCCTGCCAAATTGGCGATGAAACGCCGAATATAGGCTAAGTGTCCTTGAAGTCCTCTTAATTCTTTCAAATTCTGAGGAGGTGACATACCAAGGATTGATTTGGTCTTCTCAGGATCGACTTCAATACCACGATGGCGTACAACAAAGCCGAGGAATTTTCCTGAGGTTACCCCAAAAGCACATTTTAAGGGGTTCATCTTCAAATTATGTTGTCGAAGCTTGTGGAATATGATTTCCAAATCAGCCAAGTGATCAAAACGTTTTTTGGATTTAACCACCAAATCATCTACATAGCATTCAACAAATTTCCCTAGAAAAGGTTTGAAGATACGATGCATGGCGCGTTGATATGTTGCACCTGCATTCTTTAAACCAAAGGGCATCACCCGGTAACAAAACACACCTTGAGGAGCTCTGAAGGCTGTATATTCCTCATCTTCTGGGTCCATTCGGATCTGATTATATCCAGAATATCCATCCATGAAAGAAAGTACTTCATAGCCAGCCGTCGCATCAATTAAGAGTTCTGTAATCGGAACTGGAAAATCATCTTTGGGACAATACCGATTAAGATCTCTGAAATCGATGCAAACCCTAATTTGTCCGTTCTTTTTCTTTACTGGGACAATATTAGCCAACCACTTGGGATATTGAACTTCTCTGACGAAGTTAGCTTTGATAAGCTTATCCACTTCAGCCTCGATTTTGGAAGCATAGGTTGGGTGTGTTCTTCTCGCGGCTTGCTTGAATCCTCGATGTTCTTTTGGCAAACCCAAATGATGGGTGGCAACATCAGGATCAAGGCCAGGCATCTCTGTATAATTCCAAGCAAAAATATCTTTATTTTGCTTTAGAAAAGAAATATACATCTCTTGTTCTTCAAGGGTCATGGCCGCACTAATTAAAGTGGGGCGTGGATCTTTCTCTGTACCCAGATTTACTTCTCTGAGTTCATCCACAGTGGTAGAGATACCCTCTTCAAATGCTGGAGGAGCATCTCTAAGATCTTCCTCTTCCTCTTCATCATGTGTTATTTCTTCCATTTCTACTTGCAAAGTAGATGAAAAAACGAAATTCTCATGATCATAAGAGATGTCAAAATTTTCACATTTTGAAGAAGAAGCTTCCATTTCCGACCCTATTGATGAAAAAGGGTCTTCTTTGGGAAATAAAGAGGATATGATGGATTGAGAATCGACATCAACATTCACCTCTGGTGTTGCTATAACTTCTTCTGGCCTGATTAACGAAGTATAGACTTGTTGGATTTCAGCAGACGAAATGAAAACGTCACCACTTATGCTTTCATCACTGCTTGGTAAGTTACCAATTTCTCCCATGTTGTCTGGCTCGATTGCCGTAATTGACATTATGGATCTTTCCATAAGAGTATTTTGATTTGGGCCTATTTTGTCAATTTGACTGATAGGTAACACATAATATGTACTCACATGTGAAAATGGATTTATTGGAATTTTTTCCAAACCATATGGAGCATTAACTTTGGTAATTTCCTTCATTGTAGATTTTTCTCTTCCCTTCATGTGATAAAATTCCTCCTCAATGTATTGAGACTCACATGTTTTGAACGGGGCCTTATCACCATACAATGTTCCAACTTGACCATCGAAACAGTATTTGAGACATTGATGGTATGATGACGGAATAGCTGCATGCTGATGTAACCAGGGTCTTCCAAGCAAGATATTGAAAGCTGAGTCTTGATCAACAATCATGAAATCTGAATTGGAAACAAGATCTCCAAACTGAGTTCTGAGCGTAACTTCTCCCAGTGGTTCTTGTTCATTTTTATCATATCCTTGCAACATCATGGTAGAAGGAGATAAATCAGATTCCGTGAGGCCCAATCGACGAAGTGTGCGAATGGGCATGAGGTTGACTCCTGAACCATTGTCAATAAAAGCTCTTCGAACATCTATACCATTGACTTTGCCAGATAGGTACAAAGGTTTTATGTGCCCATGCACAACATCATCTTCATCTTTATCAGTAAAAGATATCACTGCATGGCATTCTGCAGGATTATTCTCTATGTGATAAATTTCAGCTGCAGCAATTTCAGCTTCAAACTCCTGAGGACTTGACAAAGCTTTGATGAGTGCTTCCCGAAGATCTTTTGATAGATTCAAAGCATCCAAAATTGATAATTTGGCTGGTACTTGGGCCAAGTGTTTCAATATATCATACTTTTGATCTAGAGGCCTGCGTTTCCCAATAGGAATATGCGGTTTAGCAGGTACTTTGGAAGAAGATGCTTTGGAAGCTGATGCCTCTTGTATTGAAGTTGGCAACATCTTTGGTTTTGGAAAATTAGACTGATTAGATCCATTTACTTGCTGAGATAAAGAAGATGGAACATTTAATCGGTCTTCCAAAATAACTGTGCCGAAGCTGAGTTGGCCATTGGCAGAAGAACTTGCTTGTTCATTTTGAGCTCGCTGAAGGGCTCTACCACGAGTTTCTGCTGCATATACAGTGCTAGCAGGGGTAGAATTAGAGTAGTGGCTTTGGAAATATCCACGTCTTCCCCTATATCCTGAACCTCTAGAACTTCCTCGGGTTCCTTTATTTGATACAGGGAATTCAGGCTCATCAAGACTGGAATATGAATCTGTTAATTGAATCATATTAACAGAACCAAAGATCAATTCTTCGTCTGATAAAGACTCTGCCAAGTTAGCCTGTTTAGGCCGTGCCGTTTGGTGGGACGATGCCCGTGGCTTTGAAGTAGATGGCATGAAATCTTCCAGAGTCAAAGACAATTTAGGCTTTGATACATACTCATCTTCTCCTGATTCCTCTTTCTTCTTTGAATTGCGCTGCCCTTTTGAGGATTTGTCCTTTGATGGAGGTTTTACTGCAGCTTTTGTAGGAGACACAATTGGCTTCTTCAATTGTGTTCGCAAAATGGAATGGGTCCGATTGATTGTCTTTCTGACCATCCAATCATCATATTTTTTCGCAGTTTTGCTTTTGACTTCCTGCCACTCGCCTCCTTCCTCTGGATCTGTAGCGGTAATACACGCTACATGAGCTGAAGAACCCTTTAATTTGACTTGTCCCAAGTCAACCATCTTTTGTAGGAGGTCTTTAAAGACAAAACACTCCTGGATGGGATGTCCCAACATTTGATGAAAGGGACAATAATTGGGACGGTCTTCATCTCCTTCCTTGTTTGGTCTCTTCGGCACTGGTAATTGAACCAAATTATTTTCCAGAGCTGAAATGAAGTAACCAGGAACTTGCTCACTTCGGAAAGAGTATGTTTTACTCTTCATATCCTCAAATTGTTTTCGTCGTTGATCTTTTTGATCATTTGGATGAAACAGCCTTTGTTGTTGGCGTTCAGGAGGTGGAGCCCTTCGAGAAGATGAAGGTTTTGAAGTAGAAATAGGTACAGGTGCCTGTTTAAGCATAACTGTAGCAGTTTCTGCTTTACCCATTCTTCTTCCTGGAGCTGATGGAATTACACGAGATTTAGCCTTAGCCTATATAAGGGAATCTTCAATCTGTTGAGCGATTGAAGTAAGGTCTCGAAACCCTCCTGTGTATTTCACAGGGATCAATGGCGTGCGTAATTCGTCACGCAAATTTGCCACACAGATTGGCAACAATTCCTCCTGAGGGAGTGATAAACTCAAGGAATACGTTAATCCCTTCCAACGAGCAATGAAATTAGAGACTCTTTCATTCTCCCTTTGCTTGCAGTTTGTAAGATCGAAAACTGTCATTTTTGGCAAAGTTGAGCTGAACTGAAGAAGGAATTTTTGACGAAGATCCTCCCATCCGATGACTGACCGGGATTTCAAGCTTGTATACCAGACAAAAGCTGGTCCTTGCAAGGTTCGCACGAAGCATCTGAGTTTCACTGCTTCTTGTTGCTCTGGAGTTCCCATCATAGGATCACAACAAGACACGTAATGCGTCAAATGTTGTTCAGAGTCACCTGATCCATTAAAAGTAGGGAAAATAGGGTTTCCAAAACTGGATGGAGGAGAAATTGAATCTACCCATTCAGGGTAAACTTTCTTTTCAGGTTGAACTTGCGCCCGTTTCCCTTCCATAGTTTCTAACCGAGCTGTTAATGACTCAATAGTAGTTATTAACTTTTGAGAAACGTCATGTTGAACTTGGTTTTGGGTAGGTGCAATAAATGGAGCTTGGACAGCCGTGGAGGTTGGTGCTGCAACTAATGGTAGTGCTGCCAACCGTTGTTGCGTTTGACCCGTAGGATTAGACCTCTGTGGGTGTACTGATAAAGGAGGATATTCCTGATCCATCTCAGTAGTTACAACAAATTCCTTCGGCTGTCGGACTTCAGCATTCTTAAGAAGAAGACTACTCTGAAGTAGTTCTGCATTCAACCTTCTTAATTCTTTCATTTCTTCCTCCTGTTGTGCAAACCTTTTCTCTAATGAGAGCGATTCACCTCCTTCAGAGGAAGGGTGATAAGTAACCCGATTCTTTCCTTTCCCCTTATTGGATCCTTTTCGGAGAGGGGGAAGTGGGTTACTTGAAGGAATACCCAGATTTTGGGTAAGCCTTTGATTACGTGTGCGCACACCTTCTTCATTTAGGTATGTGTGCGCAACTTCTTGAGCAGGAACCTCTTCATCTGATCCCTCTGATTGAGCCTCATCTGGTGAATCAGCAGCAACGGCAGTGATGACATTAATGGATGCATATTTCATAGAATCCTTTCTATCAGCATTTCTGTGATATTGTCTCCTTTTATGTCCATGATAAGGCATGGCATTCCGTTGACTTGATCCCTCAGGAATTTCTTGGAGAACCGTCACTTGGAGAGAATCTCCTGACATCTTGGCTCTTCGTTCCTCTTGAGGCTTATTCCCTAATCGAGAGAATACTGACTTTCTCTGAGGGAGGGATTGAAGATTTGAAAAAGTCCCCAGTCCGGTGGACTGGGGGTGTTCCTGTTGCTTCCGCTCAACTCCTCGAATCCCATTCGTTGATTCTGAGGGTTGGGTTAGAGAAGTCCCCAGTCTGGCAAGCTGGGGTGTCTCTTGACATGCTATGTCTGAGATCTTCTTGAAATCTCTCTTGATCTTGCGAATCATAGTTCGGAAATTAGCTGGATGCATTAACCTGTATCCACTTTTATCACCTGGTTCAACAGACCGTTGGATGATTTCCGAAACTTCTGTCATTTGATGACGTGTTTGCTCCAGACGAGAGGCTTGTGCAATATTCTCGCCTGCTTGATGTAGGAGCAATTCAACAACCTGTTCTCTATATATTTGACTTTGAGAGGAACTAGTTGAAGCTTGATCTCGAGCAAGATTTTGATTATGAACAAAGCCCATTGATTGTGGCCGGCCATGGGCAATAACATTGCATGAGACCATTTTCGGCGGGCTTTGCTGACCGGAAAGCACTGTGAAATGTAGTGCTTCGTGAATACCCCATCCTCTGATATGAACATTAGATGGAGCATTGGAAATTAACTGACGCAATTTTCTCAGCGCGCCAAGGCATGAACATTGAAGGGTTCTCTGTTGCTTTTCAGCCTTCGGATACCGAGAGACTGATAGAGATGCCAAATCGATCTGGCGTTGTAACCCTTCTATTATCTTAAGATGATTTTCATATTCATCGTAAGATAATACCTTCTTCTTTAATTGACAAAGAGTTTTCCATATGTTGAGACGAATATCATGGATTCCATCATCCGTCAACATCTTTGGAATGTCATACTGTGAATCAGCCAAAGGCCAAAACATGACTGGTACTTCACCTTTTGCCAGTTTTTTTCTCATGTTCAGCATTTCCTCTTTATAATTAAATGAAGATTCTTCTACCTGTTTGGACCAGAGTTGGTTTTTCCTTGTTGTTTCATCGGATTCAACAAGATTGGTAGAGGAATCACTATTCATGCTGGAAGATGAATGACCCAGGGAAGGTTCGGAGAATAACCTGAACCCCAAGCTATCTTCTGATGGAGAAAGAGTTTCACCTGCCGATAGTAAAACTTCAGACATGACTGGTTTTACGTTTGCAAGTGCCTCGAGATAGGAGGGCTTTCTCGTCACTACATTGCCTTCTGAAGAATTTTCGAGACAATGTGTATCACTACTGCGGAGAGGACTTTCGCAGCGAAGTTCATCACCATGAGGAGGACCTTCATGATGGGTTACAGCAAAAGATGAGATCTCTTGCTCCTTGGTCTTCTGACCACACAGAGGGTTCCTGTGGTTCTCATCTGAAGAAGAAACTTCAAGATCGACCGAATTTTCATGAAGCAAGTCTTCATGAGGAAGTGTCTGTTGAAGACCTTCAGGATTAATGTTCCTGTTATTGGGAACTGAGGGAGTAGAATCTTGAATTCCGACAGATAAATGTCTGAGGGCTTCAAGAACTCCAGCATCGAGCAAGGCCTTGTTGCAGATTGGCCTTTGATCTCCTGACTGTGCTAGGCGGATCTTTTTCTTAGATGCCTTCTTACTCGCTTTAGAAATCACTTGATGACGAACGTGATTGCTCTGAGCAGGTGTATGTGCCTGATCAGGAAAGATGGTCAGGTTAGGCTGACGATCATCGCTCAAATCAGGTTTATGTTCCTGACTTGGTTGTCCATATGATATGGGGGAGTAGGCCCCACAACCCTCTTGGACTGGAACAGGTGTGTGTGTCTGTTCCGGAGTGAATTGTTGATGTGTCACTCCACTGCTAGGGATAGATTTATGTGTCTGTCCCTGAGATGATGCTGAAGCTGTTATGATATCCTGGCAAGCATCCAGAATATGAGCAGGAATTTGCTTCTGCTCTTTCACCATTGACAAAATATGTTTGGTGACTTCAGCCGCCGGAACAGGGATATACATCCATTCCGGGCTTGGAGTAGGTGTATGTGCCTGCTCCTGTCCTCCTTTTCCTGTCAGTGAATCCTGACAGTACTCAAGTGTGGAGGCAGAGAGTTTAGTCTGCCTCCTGTTTGTCGTCGGGGCTTTCCGACTGACTTCTCCGTGCGCTACCAAACGAGACTGTTGGTAGGCTTGATTAGTATTAGCAGGTGTATGTGCCTGCTGATTACACTTCTCCAAACGCGGTTGACGAGATCCACCATATGTAGTCAGACGAGCCTGCTGACTAACTGCTGATGTATAAGCAGGTGTATGCTCCTGCCTATGGTACTCCGCCGGAATTGCCTGGCGGGATCGGCTTGATGCTGCCAGACGAGTCTGCTGGACAGCGGGATTAAAACGGGCAGGTGTGTATGCCTGCTCGTTGTTTGCCACCAAGTTAGGTTGGTGGAATTATCCGGAGATGGCAGGGATGACAACCTGCCTATTGTTAACCGGATTCCGTCTCTGGTGATTCATCTTGCCTGCTCGGGTTCGAGGAACCTGAGCTGAATGCCTGGAGACGGTACCCTCATCATGTTGAGGGCGCACTACCGCACGAGTCTGGCAGCGATTGTTGATGGGAGCCCTTGAGAAGGACTCCTGTCTTTTTGAATTAAGGTCCTGCGGGACCTGCTCATTCACTTCCCCGGAATAAGGGAGTGAATGGAAATTGCGTTCCGGGGATAACGACCCGAAACGGTTGGAGACGGTAGTCAGCACCGTCTGCTTCTTGATTGCTGGTCGCCGTTGTCCGGACGACCAGGTAGAATTGTTAACTTGGAGGGCTTGACGAGCGGCCTCCAGAGTTGGGATAGTACCGTTGCGACGGTACTCCTTAACCAGTGCATTAGAAACACAGCGTTGAAGACGCTGAGTTGGTGATGTCATCCTCAGAGCGGATGACGTTCCAGCAGGAGTAGCAGCATTGGTTTTCACAGCAGTAGACCTCACAGTAGAGGTGTTCCCAGCAGCAGTATTCACAGGGGTGAATTTAAGGAAAGCCATTTTTGTAGAAGATCTTGAAAAAAGAGTGCCTGTTCCATGTAACAGACATAATCAAGATGAATCCGGCCACTGCATCTTTTGGATGAGCACATGTCAATGATTGCCTTGTTGGCCCAAAGGGCCTAACAGATAAGAAGAACATCACTTTAACTTGGTTAAGGATTCACGTCGGGTTCACCATTTTTGTTTCGCGCGGAATCCGGGGATAACCTCCTGGACGGGAGATTCAAACGTTCCGATCGGTTTCTAACGGGTTTGTTCGTAGAACCGGAAACATCCAATGATTCCACATCCGTTTGGACCTACTTTCCAAAGGCAGGCGCTCATTAGCTTGTGGGCTAATGAGGCTTAGGAATTTTCATTGGTCGAGAGGATGGGAGGTCGGACTCATCACACCTTTTTGAGGGGAATTATTGTCTACTCCGGGACTCTCTTTATAGATTTAAGTTAAGTTCGTGAATCCTTATTACATTACCAAGTATAAAATGAACTTTCCTTTAGTTTTAACAATCAATGATTAAATATGCAAGAAATTTAGAGAATCTTTTATATGTATTCGAGGTTCTTCATCAATGTAGAATCATCTATATTTGTTTAGAGATTCTTGGTTAATGGTATCCTTCAAAACATTTATAAAAAGTCTCTTGGTCATTTTGATGACCAGGCTGGTTTTAAAGCCACTTAGTGGGGCACTTGAAGTTTATCGTCATTCAGAAGGACAGAGATTATTTCAATGTTGGGATCGAACCCATGAATGGGCTACCTACGTATCCTTTGTTTTTAAAAAAAGGAATCAGAACCCACGTAGTTTGAGGAATGGGATATGATGTTTTATGATTGATGGCTCAAAGATGAATGTCATAATTACTTTTACACTCTAAGCTCACGTGAGTCATGCTCGGTGTGAGAAACAAGAGGTATTGGTAAAATTTAGACAATTGTGCCATAAAAAGATGCAATCATAAGAATTTGTTTTGGGGCTTATGTATAGATGACTGCCCAGATAGGCGAAGGTTTAGGATTTACTTTTAGGGAGAAAATCCAAGAACAGGGTCCTCAAAGTTATATGTGATTCATGGAGATTTGAATACTCTAATCTTGGGGCTTACTCCTAAGGAGGATGCCCAAGTTAGGAGGAGACTTATGATTGGGTTTTATTCCTAAAAAGGAAACCCAAATCAAAGGAAATTTATGACTGGTTAAGAGAAATTTTAAGAGACTTGGGGCTTACTCTTAAGAAGGATGCCCAAGATTTATGACTAGGACTTATTCCTGAGAAGGAAGCCTAGGTTAGGGGACTTGGGGCTTACTCCTGAAAAGGAAGCCCAAGGTTATGACTGAGTCTTATTCCTGAAAAGGAGACCCAGGTTAGGGATTAAGGTTTGGGGTTTACTCCTGAGGAGGATGCCCAAGATTAAAGGACTTGATTGGGGCTTATTCTTAAGAAAGATGCCTAAGATTTATGACTAGGACTTATTCCTGAGAAGGAAGCCTAGGTTAGGGGACTTGGGGATTACTCCTGAAAAGGAAGCCCAAGGTTATGACTGGGTCTTTATTCCTGAAAAGGAGACCCAGGTTAGGGATTAAGGTTTGGGGCTTACTCCTGAGGAAGATGCCCAAGATTAAAGGACTTGATTGGGGCTTATTCTTAAGAAAGATGCCCAAGATTTATGACTAGGACTTATTCCTGAGAAGGAAGCCTAGGTTAGGGGACTTGGGGCTTACTCCTGAAAAGGAAGCCCAAGGTTATGACTGAGTCTTTATTCCTGAAAAGGAGACCCAGGTTAGGATTCTCTCATCTTAAAGGATGAGGTTGAAATGAATGAACTCTCAATCTTTGGTGACATAAAGATGTTTAAATCACTGGGTGTTGAGAGGTATTTCACAGAATTCCTTTCAGATAAGGATGTCAAATCAAGAAATCATGCCATAAATGGCTTTTGAAGAGTATCTTGAAGAATGAATCTTGAATAGGAAGGGTGAAATGGCTTAAGAGGGCTAAAAATGGGCAAGATGGGCACCCAAAAAGCTAGGGGCGCGCAAGTCTTGAAGGTCGCGCAAGTCCTGCGTCGGCGCGCAAGTGTTGGTCGCGCAAGTATACTTGCGCGACATGAGGGATACTTGCGCGATTTTCAACCAGAGTTGAATTACTTGAGCGACTCTTTATTAAACCCTTTCCCATCCTCTTGAGGTTCTTCTAGAGAAGGGACGCGCAAGTTATATTGAAGGAATTAAGTTGGCGCGCAAGTGTTTGATAAGTTTCAACACTTGGGCCTTCCTTCTTCTCTTTAGATCTTCCATTCTAGGTAAGAAATTACCTTAGAAGTGTTCCGGAAGCTTTGAAAAGAGACTTGAGCGTCGGGAGCTTTGATCCGAGTTTCTGGAAAGAGATCCTCTCGAATGGAGGGCCCACAGGGTCTATTTATAGGCAAAAGAAGACCCCGGGCGGTTACTGGGCGGTTACCAGATATGTCGCGCAAGTCCCTTGCACGACCATGAGGAGTCGCGCAAGTGTTGAGTCGGCGCGCAAGTGTACTTGCGCGACCAAGAGGTAACTTGCACGACCTATGGGCAATGTTCTCCTTTTCCATCCCTTTGTCGATTTTTGATGTTTCTTCAAAGGATTAATCACTTTGAGCTCAGATATTCCCTTTTCCGAACTTTAGATTCTGTGACGAAAGGAGCGTCAACAGTAGCCCTGTGACAAAATCCATTGATATTTCATACCACTTCCACTCGGGGACGTCTAAAGGCTGCAACAGACCGCCTAGAACACGGTGTTCATCCTTCACCTGCTGACACACTAGGCACCTGGCCACAAACTCTTCCACTACCCGCTTTACCCCGAGCCACCAAAACTAACTCCTCATACCCTGTTACATCTTAGGAACTCCTGGGTGCACTTCTAGGGGTGTGTTTTGGAACCCACCAATAAATCTCTGGCGCATAGCCTCTGGAACAAACAACTTCCCTTGGAAAAGCATCGGATTCTGAATATCCTCTATCCACCCTTCTGGAGTATCGCCTTGGTTAACCCGGTCACGCATCACTTCAATTTCTGATTCTCCCCATTGATACTCCTATACCTACCACAATAGAGAATACTACACTCTCATCTGATATAGGAAACCTCTACCACCATCCATCCTTGCATCTAGGTGCAAGGAAGCCAACTCCTCCATTGCCTTCAAAGCCTCTACCAACTCTTAAACCGCATCCTTCTGCGACTTCCTGCTTAAGGCATCAGCCACCACATACCCTTTTCCTTAGGTGTAGGAAATCTCAATTTTGTAGTCCTATAGGAACTCTATCCACCTTCGCTATCGTAAGTTCAGGTCCTGCTGGGAGAAGATATACTTCATGTTTTTGTGATCTGTGAATACCACGAAGTGTTCCCCGATGAGGTAATGAGGCCACAACTTTAGTGAGAACACGAACACCACAAGATCCAGATCGTGGGTGGCACAATTACATTCATGAGGTTGTAACTGACTAGACCCATAAGAGATCACCCCTTGTCATTACATCAGCACACACCTGAGGTCTTTTCCTGAAGCATCACAGAATACCTCATATGCTGCCCCTTCTTCTGGAAACCTCAGCATTGGGGAACTTACCATCTTCTCCTTCAGATAGCTGAAGGCCGCCTGACACTTCCCATTCCACATGAAAGCCTGGTCCTTCTTGGTCATGGCTGTCAAAGGTGCCGCAACTCGGGAGAAGTTGGGCACGAATGTCGGATAGTAGCCTGCTAGTGCAAGGAAACTACAAACTTCTACCACATTTTTGGGCACTACCCAAGAAACAACCACCTTGACCTTCGATGGGTCCATTGTTATTCCCTGATCAGACACCGCATGCCCAAGGAGGTGCACTTCTTGCATCCAGAACTTTCACTTAGACAACTTCCCATAGATTTGGTGTCGTCGGAGGACCTCTAAAACTATTCTCAGGTGCTCAGCATGATCCTCCTCTAAACTTGAGTAGATCAAGATGTTGTTAATAAACATGACTACGAACCGATCCAGGTATTCCCGGAAGACGGATTTCATGATCCCTATGAACATAGTTGGAGCATTCGTAATGCGGAACAGAATGACCACAAACTCAAAGTTCCCATATCTGCATCTGAAGGCAGTCTTCAAGATGTCACCCCCCTTCACCCTCAGCTGGTGATATCCCGACCGCAGGTCAATCTTGGAGAACCACCATGTCCCTTTTAACTTGTAGAAAAGGCCATCTATCCTCAGGAGAGGGTAACGATTCTTGATCGTTACTTGATTCAGTCTTTGGTAGTCTATGCACAGCCTGAGACCACCATCTTCCTTATTTACGAATAAGACTGGAGCACACCATGGTGACACACTTGGATGAACAAAACCCTTCTTCATCAGTTCATCAATCAGAATCCAAAACTCCCGCAACTCGGAAGGTTCCATGCAGTAGGGACCCATCAAAATCGGATGGGCACCAGGTTGCAATTCTATCCTGAACTCAACATCTCTTCGAGGGGGTAGAGTCGCCACCTTCTCAAGGAAGACATCTATAATCTCACTGACGATCCCTTGGACTTCCACCATTTGTACATCCACCAACTCCACTGATAATTCATCTAACAAGGAAAGGAGGGGCTTCTCTCGCCTAATGCTTTTCTGGCAACCCCGCTCGCTGATGAAAGTTACACATCGGCCACCCGAATCTGAAAACACGACCCTTCCTCGGAAGCATTCAATGATGGGACATACAAAGAACAGCCAGTCAATGCCTAGGATGAAATCGAATGGATGTATCCGCAACAATTGAAGATCCATGTTACACTGATGTGTCCCAATAATTAGTCTACACCCTCGATAAACATAAAACAATTCATTCTGACCTCCGACTGGTGTGCTCAACACCAGGGGCACTAGAAGTCTCTCAGCATCTAAACCCATAGAACGGGCCAGAATGGGTGTAAAAAAGTAGTTTGAAGCTCTTGTATCGAACAAGGAATAGGCTAGAGTACTAAAAAAGCTGATCATACCTCAAATGACTTCTGGACCTGCTGGAACTGCTGCCTCTGTGGCATGCAACTTTCCACGCCCAGCTCCCCTGACTCTCGGCTATCGGCCGCCTCCCCGACCACGCCCTGGTCGAGGTCCCTGAGGAGCATCCTGAGGTCAGCCTCCTCCTGCAATGCTTTCCCTCGGAGGAACATGAGCTTTATTTCCCTGCTACTACTGCTGAAAGGGACTAGCTATAACTGCTGCTGTTGAGGTGGATTCTAAACCTTCCCACCCTCTCTGTACTGTACTCTGTCCAGGCACTGATTCTGAAGGTGCCCATTGTAACAACCCAAGATTTTATGAGAATTATTCTTTCTAATTTCATTGATGTCTTGTTTTGTACACAACACCATAGGGATCTTGCACTACACGCATCCCTGACTTGGCTTTCATTACATGCAATCACGACCTTCCTCGATAGCGTGTGTTGTACGCAATACCGGGTTTCACTAAACAATGATATATTGTTATAATATTATTATGGACTAGCCATTATGAATAGTATTTACTACATTTTGAATTTTATAACATTATTATTCATCTTAAACATTTTCTAAAACATGGTATGTGAACAAAAAAAATGGGTAAAATATGTATTTTTCAAAAAATACAGTTTTTCCACCTTTTGATGGCACACCTACGTTAAATCTAGTTTTTGACAGGTTTATAAGTTCAATTTGAAAAAATAAAATTATTCATTGGAATCAGGATATAATAATTTATTTGGATAAATTTTTCATATTATTATGATAACTTTCATATTTTAATGAATAGTAAAAACATGCTATATTTTAATTAAAAACAAATTTTTTCATCGCAATATTTTATATGGATAAATTATAATATTGATTGGTTTTAAAGTATAAATAGAATATATTTTTACCATTTAATGTACATCATTACCATTAATTATACATTGAATTCATAGGTAAAAAAAATTCAACCTTTTGGTAATGTTTTAACTTTTAAAACCGATTTTCTTAACAACGGGATTAATTTTAAATTTATTACTACAACTTTTGTGTTTAGAATATTGAAAAATGGATTCCATATTTGAATTAAATGGGTTCAAATTATGTTAATAGGTTACTTTTATTTTTTATTTTTTATTTTGATATTATGAATAGTAACTACGGTAATTTTTATTTACAACTGTTAAAGGTAAATCAGGTAATTAAGGGTAAAAATAAGATTATAAAATTACCCTAACATCTGCCAAAATTCTATTGGATCACTAAAAGTCGAACTATATCACCTAAGGGTCAGAATAGATTCATTTTATTGACTTTTACCATGTAAATAATTTAATTATTATTAAAA
The DNA here is from genome assembly GCA_963277665.1 of Viscum album. Lineage (NCBI taxonomy): Eukaryota > Viridiplantae > Streptophyta > Magnoliopsida > Santalales > Viscaceae > Viscum > Viscum album. The sequence continues at coordinate 17,874,045 of OY728120.1, read as the reverse complement.
CCAAAGAAAGTGACAACATGTCACTCTTTTAAATCTTATAAGTATAATAATTTTAATTTTGTGATAAACTTCATGAAACTTCTAAAATTAATAGTCTCAATAAATCTAATAAAATTATCTAAATCATTTGAATTTATTTAGAATTTTTAGGGATTAAATAATTCTCATTAATGGTGACACAATAGTGATGTAGAAGTTATTTATTTAATTAAAAATAAATAATATAGTTTTTATTAAAATAATAATACCTATCCAAAGGACCAAAAACATGACCAAACATTATTGGTCGAGTATATATATACCCTAATCATCCAAGGGTCGATATTGGGACCATTTGGAGGGTTATAAAACCGATTAGGACATTTACATTATTTTATTTTAAATGATGTCAAAGATGTCACCTTCATAATTTAATAAATATAAAAATTTAAATGTTGTTATTTTAAGATGATGAATTTGAGTAAAAATATTATTATTAAATTTATTATATTTATCTTCATTATAGAATTTCATTTTTAATTTTTATGCAAATAATAAGTATATTAAATGATTATACAAAAATGACGTAGTAATTGTTTTATTAAGGGAAATATCAAATAAATGGTTTTATAAATATTAAAATAAACATTATATGAACTAATTAATGTTCTCTACTAATTATATAGATAAATGTGACATGTTATTAATCTATTAAAACTTTTTGTTCGAACATATCTTCTGTGTGGATTTTATTTAAATTCAAATAAATGAATAGTGTCAAAATTGACACTATTGTTATTTTATACAAATAACATAATATAAAATTGTTTAAAAATCAAAAAAAAATTTAAAAATTATAATTTAAAATTTATATGGTCTAAAATGGCATAAATAATCCAATTATGGAAAATTAAATATGCATAAGTAATTATTTATAACAATTTAAAATTTAGAATCTTATAACCACAAATAAAATTAAATAGATTAAATAAGGATAAATCAAGTTGATAATGTTTAAAATAAATTACCAACATGTATAAATTTTATTGGTTGATGATATTACAACCCTATATCATCTATGTTCTTATTTGAGTCATTTTGTAAGTTTTTATGTGAGGTTTGAATTTATTATAAATTAATATTTTTGAGGTTTCCAAAGGTGCCCCTCTCCTCCCTTATAAATTGGAACCTCCTCCCTCTACTCTTTACACAATTTTGAGCCTTAAAGATCGTCCACCCTTGTCCATTTCCCTTATCAACTTCCCTAGAAACATAATAGAGGTTCTGGTCTCCTCAAAAAACCTACTCTAGTGCCTTAAGAGGAGGTTAAGAAGAGGCGCAACAAAGAAGAGGTAATATCCTTTACCGATTCTATCCAATTTATTTCTTCTTCTACTTATTCTTCTTTATTTGTTTCATCATAAGGTAATAAAAAAATTATCACTCATATACTGATATGTTATTATAAATATGAAACAACCCTATTTCATCTTCTATCCATCCTACAGAAAACGAAATCACCACGTGTGCGTACGTAAAGAATACCATCTCCACGTCGTGGTGTAATCTGTTTTCCACCACCACCTTACTTGGATGGGTATAATGGTTCAAATAAATAAATATATATGATTATTGTAAAGTGATATTTATTCTTAAATATTATATATACACTTCAATACAATTCCATGATCATGGGATTGATATCATCACTCGTGTGTACGTACGGACTACCGTCTCCACGAACACGATGAGATTCATTTTACATGATTAACCATTAAAGTATGATTATAAAGTATATATAATAAATAATAATAAAATATATTACATAATAATTATACCGGATTTATGTACATATATGTTTCATTTACTTAATTCCATTTAATTCAATATGGAAATGAAAACAGCATTCATGCGTACGTACGGCCTACCGTCTCCATGAATGGTTTATTTAATTGAATTTATCGATCTATCATATATATTTATATGATGAATATATATTATATATAAAGAATTTTTTACATTCTGGAATTAAGTAAATCAGAATATAAGTAATAATATCAAGAACAACGTGTCGAAACAAGTACGATAAATGAAACGATTTTACCTAAAACGCTTCTTTAACATGGAATTTACAAAAGAACGGGTAATATAAAGTCATAAGTGAACCATATATGATATAATAACAATAAATATGATTCATTAATAAGTAAATGACATTATTTAAATCCTTATACAAGAGGTTAGGATACATACGAAGCATATCGGACATAAGGTAAGGGATAACTTTTCAAATCTCGTTTTTATCTGAGATTGTTTATTCGTAAGTATTTACTGGGGTTATATTTATCATCCATGACCCTGTTTTCTAAAAAATGGTTTCATTTATGTTTAAAGTCCTTTTTACAAATTTTTGACTTTTACTACACGGTATGTAATGAATCTTTCTTTTGTTTACCATATGAGGTACTCTTTAACTTTTCTGACAAAAGTAGGTGAAGAATTTTTTTTAACTTATACGACATTAACAAATTTTTATGGATTCATAAAGACTTTTCATAATGAAGCTTACTATACAAGATTTCATGATTATTTTCAACAAAATACTTTTCGTTTAAAATTGCATGGAATTTTGTGAAAAGAAAATGATTTTGAAGAAGAAAGGATATTTTCTTCAAGAATTCATTTCAAGTTTTTTATCAAAACTATTTTCCATCTAAGATGACATTATTCAGTATGTTCATGTTTCAAGTATAATGTATCTATGATTTACATGGTTTCAATTTTCTTATGATGAAATGATATCCATTTTTTTATATGGATTATTTTATGATGGGATGATATTTATGAAACCCATTTTATTCTTTGGGTTATGATGAATGATTTATGTTTATGTTGTGGAACAAGTAAGAATGATTTTATTATGAGATGGGTGGGACCTATATCTCCCTACAATGAATTGGGTAAAAATTTATATCTCATGTGATAGACATGGCAAGAATGTTAAGTTAATCCGGTTCAGTGTTACAGGACTGGAACGAGGAGTGAACTCGATTCAGAAAGGGACTTTGTTCACTAAGATGGTCTTGGCAGCAATGCCTTGGATACTATGGAAATCATACCATTTGATTAATGGGTTTCCACAATTACATGATTTATTCCCATGATATTTTATGATGATTGATGTTCCATTATGATTTATGCCTTACGTACTGCCATTTTTTATGTCATTTCTCAGGATTTTGATGTTTAAACATTATGTTCATGTTTTTAAGTTCAAATGTATATGGTTTGTTTTATTTTATCCATGCTTTCCTTTACTGAGCATTTGAGCTCACCCTTTATATGTTTTTATTTTCTCCAGGATATAAATAATGGTTTTAGGTAGGAAAAAAAGGGGGAAGATCTTTATGGGAGATTTTGAAGATCTTTCACCATGATTAGAAGATTATGTTTTGAGTTTCCAAAGACACTAAACTATTACAGTCCTTGAGTGTTGGTTTTTGTTATGTATTAAGTATTCTGCAGAAGTAATGTAATGTCCATGTACGTCAAGTTTGGACCTCTACACCCATGGCTTCCACAGATGAAGCATCTCGGCCCTGGTCCTGAAAGGAAAGGGCGAGGACCGGTAGATCGGAATTGGAACTGTTGAGGCCTGCTTCTTGTTGGTCGAAACCTAGAGGGCCTTGATGCTGGAGGCATGCTGCTAATGGCTTTCCCCTTCGATGAACCCGACTGGATTCCCTCTCGCAATACACCTCCCAGTGTGTACATCCAATCTACTACTTCAGCCTTCTTATGGACCTCCAAGTACGTCGGTAGGGTGAAGGGAGTAACAGCATACTAGAGAGAAGGTCGAAGTGCCTTCTCCAAATGTCTCGCCTGAGACTCCTCATCCAGAAAGAGTTCGGGAGTAATTCTAAGGAGATCCTTGAACTTTATCCCCAAATCTCTCACTAACATACTCCCCTACTGGAGGGAGTAGTTCCTCCCTCTTCTCAGCCTTCATCGTGGAAGAGAGGAATTCCGCCCGGAACTCCTTCTCGAATTCATCCCACATAACCTCAGCCTCCCTCTTCTCCCCAAGATAAAGCATCCACCACTGACATGCTGCTCCATGCATCTGGCTTATAGCCAGAGGAACCCAGTACTCCATCAGAGCCCAAATCAAGATGAAATCTATCACCAGCTCCTCTAGCCAGCTCATTGTCTCTATGTCTAAGATGCTACCCTTGTACTTCGCGAGGGCCTACCCCTGAAAGGCACGAAGTGTCCTCTGCCACTGATCATCCTCCTCTTCTCAGTCAGCCCTCTGCCAATCAGCCAAGTCAACCTCCTGGGCCTCGATCACCCTCACTACTCGTGGTTGTCTCCCAGTTTCCATGGCTGCAGGGTAAAAAAGGAATTCCTATGCCCGAGTAGTGTAGAATATTGTTCTTAAATTTTCTTAGACATATTATTTATTTTATATCCCCAAAATACCCATAAAACATGAGAACTCAAGTCATTATGATGTGTGTACCTTTCCTTGGGTCTCTACCCTACAATCAGTGTAGCCTTACTTGGTCGTTTGGTAGGCCCAGAGTCCTTGCATCAGATCATGGGGGACCCAAAATCCCATGTCCTAGCTAGTCTTCCCTGGCCTGTTTCACTCACCAAGATCACCCAACACTATTTCCGTATCATCCCATGCAATCCTCATTATGCCTAACCCTAGACTCTATCCTATCTCTCAGCCTTGATCTGATACCATTCTGTCACGACCCGCCTGCACCAAGATGAGGGAAGGGACAACAGATTGCCAGACCCTTCCTTCTTCAAGTTGAAGGAGATATAATGACCCCCAAGACCCTCCTTCAATAGGCCCTAGAGTGGAGACTAGCACCAAGGGTATAGAATCACACACAAGATGTAAGGAATTACCCTTTTTATTTATTAGGATCGGGAGATAAGATAGAAAATCCCACAACACCAAAACTGGAAGTATAATTAAATCCCAAAACAAACCATTTCCCATATGAATGTTCCAAAAGTAAATGATATATAAGTAAAAGAAAACCCCAAAAAAGTAAGTACCAGAAGAAATAAAAATAGCAACAACAATTGTCCCAACGTCTGAACTAGTTCAGCCCCGCACGATCCATGGAGTCCTCCGAGAAACCTGAAAGTAGTTTTATATACATAGAGTGAGAATACAAGTATACTCAGTAAGGAAAACCAAGGACTCTCATGCACAAGTGGAGAGGAATTATAATTCCCTATGAGAAAATAAATAACCAAAGCACCTAGAAAGGGAAACTAACTACCCAAGCCTCACCAAGGCACACTCCCCAAATGATGCAAGTCAACTAATATATAGTAATAGCACATCGATGTTTGGGTACCCCACAGCACTTTCCCACTAGTTATTGAAGACATCCTACACATCAAACCAATCCTGCCATTCTCACCACAGTCTCATTGCCACACCCTGGCCACACACACCTGGGTAGCAACCACACATCCCGCCCACAAACACCTGGGCCACAACCACCATGCGTAACCACGCCTACAAACACCTGGGCCAAAACAACTACTGCCATGCCCGGAGACACATGGACCTCATCCCGAAGATTCTTCGGAAACAACCTACCCGCACCCACCTAGGCCAACCACAACAACTTCCCTGCCCAAAGAATCTTGGGCTATAATGGACCTTAAGCCATCACAACCTACCCGAAGAGTCTTTGGCTATTCAGGAAAGGGAGCAGAAAATGATCTAATAACCATCCACTCATTGGAGTGTTGGGAAAAACACCCTCCCCCATGAAATGGGGGTGTTCGGCACTAAGTGCTCAACTTGGGTGGGGTGCGAATAAGAAAAATAAAAACTACAGATACTTGTATAGGTAACACGCAATCATCCCAACCTAGGTTTCCAAATCCAACCTAAGCACAACACCCTTGTTACTATTCATTCATAAAAGAAGTCACAACACTCACGACCAAGCCACAACTCATTCCCCAAGACCAACACCCTATTTAAACCATTCTTGATTTCATGATCAAGTGATCCCATTTAGTTTAATTATACACTAATAGGAAACTAATCGCAATAACCACAAGCCAAAGAAAAGAAACTGTCAAACAGAAATTTAAGCATTCACACCCAGTTCTCTTGTAAAGTCACAACAACAAAGGTATCAGTGAGATCCCTCAAAGTATTGGAACCAAACCAAGCTTTGAGATACAACCCCACACAACTTAAGATTAACAACCAACAATCATGCCACAACAGAGGATCTCATACTCATCCATATCACCACATAAGAATCAAGCAGAACAAACAGATATGCTACCAAGATAGAGTAAGGAAGTTTCTAGACTCAAGTACGTCATTCACTATGTTTTCTTCTTTCTGTTTGGTTAAACAGGGTGATCAAACAAGGTTTTTTGTTCACTAGATATTCATTAAATCAGAAGAGTTTACGTGATTAACCAAATTACCATGTTGGAGCGATTCGATCATCACAAAGGACAGAGGTCCATTAATGCACAAATAAAGACCACCAATGGCCATGATTTTCAGTGGGCATAGACCCCCACAATTCACAACATAAATAATCAAGGGTAAGGAAAAGCAGTAGAACATCGATCACACCCCCCCCCCTTCATTCTTTAAAATTCAATTTGTTATCTTCATTAAGGTGTTGGTTCCATCCATATAGTAGAAACAATAGCATAACCTCCCTGCATGATACATAGTAAAGAGAGATGAAGGAAAAAACCCTACTTGGTTGATAAAGGATCGAAGTTATTCTCCACGCACCAAGAACTGGGGATGCGCAACTTGCAGTGGACGAACTCCGAGGACTCCAAGTACGAGTGGAAAACTCCAACACAGGCGCACCACAATCCTCAGGAAGAAGGGACTCCAAGCGTATCATGGAGCAGAAAGAAATCTAGCCAAGAAGGGGAAGGAAGAAACTCTAGCGTGATATAAAGATGAGATCCTGTTGTTACAGGATAAATAATTTTGAACCACTTTAAATTTGGATCGTGGTTTCCTTTGCGGTTGGTAGGTTACACACGATGGGATTAATTCTCATTTCATTATTCCCATCGGGGTGGTGGCATAATGGATGTGTGTTAAACCATTTCTTTTAAACAGAGGAAAATGTGCAACGGGGGCGGAACTGGAAGGTACGAGGAAAGGGTGTGACACCGAGGAAAAACACACGTTTTGGTAAGTTTAAGGTCTTACTGACCTTTGGGGAATTTGAGATATTATTTATGGGCTTTAAATGTCTTTTAAAGGGTCATTAAATCATTTTTATGTCAAAAGATATGTTGTGGGAGTGGAAAAAGTCAGAAACTGGAAAAAGACTGAAGACACGATGAAGACACGGTGCCACCGTCACAATGCCACCCTCACGGTGCCACCGTCACAGTGTCACCCACACGGTGCCACCGTCACTGTGTAACCCACCCGGTGCCACCTTCATGTTGCCACTGTCACAGTGCCACCATCATGTTGCCACCGTCACGGTGCCACCGTGACCAGTTCCAGCGTGACCGTAGTGCGACCGTCACGGTGCAACCGTAACCGGTGCCACCATTTCAGTGGAGATGTGTTTTCGAAAATTAATAGACAAGGTGGTTCCAGGCCATTACATCCTGCATCATGGTATTTTATTTATAATTTTTAGACATTACATAAATATATGTATTTATGACCTAATTATGGTGTAGTGATTACCTCATTAATGAATGATTCAAATAAATGAATTCATAAATATTAAAATAAATTTTATTTGAATATTTTGGTGTTATCCATGAATTTTAGGGATGTAATTGACATATTAGGGATGTGTTAATGCCTTTGGTTCGAATGAATAAGATTTTTATGAATTTAAAAAAAATAAACTATGAATAGTTTCTTAAATTGACATAATTCATAACTTAAAACATAAAATAGTTTCTTAAATGATATTAAATTACTAATATTATATGATTCGTACAAATAGTTATTATAAGTCTAAATATTTCATAAATAACATTTTTTGGGTCTTTTTACTTGACATGGAAATTACATTATCCACAATGTGTAACTAACATGATATCACTGTATGATTAAAAAGGGTTAAATAAGGGTTAAACCAAAAAGATAAGGATAAAAAATATTCAAAAATTGTCAAAAAAATTATTGTTTTTTGGTTATTAGAACAAAAATTATCTTATATTATAATTAAATAAGGTTTGGATAATTTTAAAACAAAATTTAATTTATAATAAATTAATATTTTGAGAGGTTTCCAAAGTGCCCCTCTCCTTACTTATAAAAGAGGACCTCTTCCCCCACCTCTTCACTCCATTATGAGCCTTCAATCTCGTCCAACCCCTACCCATTTCTCTTCTAAAAATCACTAGTTACATTCTAGAGGTACCGGTCTTCTCAAAAAACCAACTCTAGTGCCCTAAGAGGAAATTTAAAGAAGGCACGACGAGGAAGAGGTAATATCTTCTACCGATTCTTTATAATTTCTTTCTTCTTCTATTTCCTCTTATTTAGTTGTTTCATTATAAATTAATAACATAATTACCAATAAAATAATTATATATTATTATAAATATGAAACAACCTGATTTCACCTTCTGTCCATCTTACGAAATATGAAATCATTGTGTGTGCGTACGTACGGCTTACCATCTCCACATCTTGGTGTAATCTATTTTTCACCACCACCTTAATTGGATGGGTATAATGGTGAGAATAATAAATATATATGATTATTATAGAATTATACTAATTCTGAGATATTATACACCATCCAATTTAATACCATTCAACAATTATTGAAATGATATTATCGCTTGTGTGTACGTAGAGGTTACCGTCTCCCTGACGTGATGATATTCATTCTCCATGTTAACCATTCAAGATTTATTATAATGTAAATATAATAAATGATAATGAAATATATGACATAGAAATTCTACTAGATTTATTTATGTATATATATGTCTGTGTGTGTGTGTGTCATTTACTTACTTCCATTCAATTTAATAAAGAAAAGAAAACAGCATTCATGCGTACGTACGACCTACCGTCTCCATGAATGGTGTATTTCATTTCTTTTATTTATCTATAACATATATACTGAATATATATGATATACAAATAATTTTTTACATTATGTAAGTAATTAAATCATGATATAAGTAATAATATCATGTATAACAATTCGAAACACGTACGATAAATAAAACTATTACTACCCAAAACGTTGCTTTAACATAGAATTGAGAAATGAATGGGTAATATTGTAACACCCCAAACTTCTACGGTATGATTCTCTTTGAATAATGTGATAGTGTGTGTTGTACACAACACCGAGTTCTAACACACCATAATTAATCACACTAGCCGTTATGAATAGTAATACCTAATTTTTGAAATTATATATATTTTATATTTCAAAATTGACTTCAATTTTTTATTCAAAATATAGAATTTAGCCTAAGGTGAAATTTTTGTACTTTTCGGATAACTTTAATATTTTGATGAATAGTGAAAATTACTAAATTTTAATTAAAAACAACTTTTTTATTCAAAATAATTAATAGTGATAAATTATGAATTTGAGTGGTTTTAAAGTATATTTAGAATATATTTTTACCATTTAATATAATGTTGGCCATTGGGCATAATTTTACAATTAAACCGGACATAAACAAATGTCAATCTTTTGATAGTTATTATCTCTTAAAAACACGCTTTTTGTTTTAACAACGGGAATTAATTTTAAATTAATTTCTGCCACTTCTATGTTTTGAATTTGGAAAAATGGATTCCATATTTGGAATCAGGATGTTCAAATTGTTTAAATAGTTAACTTTTATTTTTAGACATTTTGAATAATTACTGTGGAAAATATTTTATTTACCATGGTTAAGGGTAAATCCGGTAAATAAGGGTTAACAAATAATATTATAATAATACTAAATTACCCTAAAACTTGTCCTAACCTTATTGGTTGATACAGTTTCGACCATAGTCATCTTTGGGTCGATTTTTGGACCCCATGGAGCCACATGTAGGTGATAGGGACACTTTATTTTAATTAAGTTAAAATGAATACAAAAATGACACAAGCATATATCCTTTAGAAAAACAATTTTTACATAGGGTTATATATGTTTTATTTTCGACTATAAGTATTCATTAGAAATATAAAAAGATTTCATACATAATGGTATTTTATTTATAATTTTTAGACATTAAATAAATTAATTTATTTATGACACAATAATGATTCAGTAATTACCTACACTAGTGCAGAAAACGTTTTTTACGTCACCATTTTTTACGTCGGTTATATAAAACCGACATCATAATATGTAAAACGAGGTTTTTTACGTCGGTTATTTCTTAACCGACGTAAAAACCTATGTTCGGTACACCTTTAACGTCGGTTATTTTTATAACCGACGTTATTAATCGCACGGCTTCGTTTTTTACGTCGGTTATTGAATAACCGACGTAACAAACGCGGTTTTTGAAGGCTTTTTTACGTCGGTTATAAAATAACCGACGTAAAAAAAGAATCCGCAGATGTTTTTGACGTCGGTTATTTCATAACCGACGTAAAAAAACGCTGATTTTGAGCCCTTTATAACGTCGGTTATAAAATAACCGACGTAAAAAATGAATCAGAGGAAGGTTGTTACGTCGGTTATTGAAATAACCAACGTTATAAATGTTTTTAAAACAATTATCACGTCAGTTATTGAATAACCGACGTGATAACTCATTTAAAAATTTACCCAGACCCGTGGATTGTCATTCGCGAGTTTACCTTCGACAGTCGCGACTCGTCTCTCTCGCGCGTAAACCCGAATCGGCTCGTCCATTTCGTTGGTTTAGATTCGTTTTGTGATCATCGTTTCTCATATTTAATCTCCTCGGATCAATCATCTAAACTCACAGCACTCAGGTAATCCTCCCACTCGTTCGTTTTTTTTTTCGCGGATAGTATATATATATGTGTTGTGATTTTTTTGTTGAAACTAGCTAAGATTCTTCGATTGCGAACCCTTTTAACTCGTTTTGGCACCATAATCTTATTTATCATCCCTAGATCTATTTGTTCGACTTGCAATATTGAGTAATTTTATGATTTCACTATTTTTTCATCGTTTTCTATAAATCCCCGAGAGGGTTGGGGCGTGTCCATTTGGATGGGTTGCCCTTTTACAGTTGTTACTACTTTATTCACACACAACCATGGCATAGGTGCATGGATTTGGGGTCGGGGGGTGTCCAGGGGGGTTTACAAGGGGGTGGGTGGGTGTGGGGGGCTGTCCAAGGGTGTGGGTGGGTGTTGGGGGGTGTCCAGGGGGGTGTCCAAGGGGGTAGGGGGTGGGGGGTGGTGTTTAGGAGGGGTGGGGGCTGTCCAGAGGGTTGGGGGGTGTCCAGGGGGTGTCCAAGCAGGTCGGGGGTGGGGGGTTGTGTCCAGGAGGGGTGGGGGTGCTTTCTAGAGGGGTCGGGGGCTGTCCAGAGGGGTCGGGGGGTGTCCAGGGTGGTGTCCAAGGGGATGGGTGGGTGTGGGGGCTGTCTAATGGGGTGGCGGCCTGTCCAGAGGGGTCGGTGGGGTGTCCAGGGGGGGTGTCCAAGGGGGTGGATGGGTGTGGGGGGCTGTCCAAGTGGGTGGCGGCCTCTCCAGAGGGTATTTGGGGTTGTCCGGGTGGGTGGGGGGGCTGTCCAGAGGGTTGGGGGATGTCCAGGGGGGTGTCCAAGTGGGTAGGGGGTGGTGTCCAGGAGGGGCGGGGGGCTGTCCAGAGGGGTCGGGGGGTGTCCAGGGGGGTTTACAAGGGGGTGGGTGGGTGTGGGGGGCTGTCCAAGGGTGTGGGTGGGTGTGGGTGGGTGTTGGGGGGTGTCCAGGGGGGTGTCCAAGGGGGTAGGGGGTGGGTGGTGGTGTTTAGGAGGGGTGGGGGGGCTGTCCAGAGGGTTGGGGGGTGTCCAGGGGGGTGTCCAAGCAGGTTGGGGGTGGGGGGTTGTGTCCAGGAGGGGTGGGGGTGCTTTCTAGAGGGGTCGGGGGCTATCCAGAGGGGTCGGGGGGTGTCCAGGTTGGTGTCCAAGGGGATGGGTGGGTGTGTGGGGCTGTCCAAGTGGGTGGCGGCCTCTCCAGAGGGTATTTGGGGTTGTCCGGGTGGGTGGGGGGGGGGCTGCCCAGAGGGTTGGGGGATGTCCAGGGGGTGTTCAAGGGGGTAGGGGGTGGGGGGTGGGGGGTGGTGTCCAGGAGGGGCGGGGGGCTGTCCAGAGGGGTCGGGGGGTGTCCAAGGGGGTTTACAAGGGGGTGGGTGGGTGTGGGGGGCTGTCCAAGGGTGTGGGTGGGTGTTGGGGGGTGTCCAGGGGGGTGTCCAGGGGGGTGTCCAAGCAGGTCGGGGGTGGGGGGTTGTGTCCAGGAGGGGTGGGGGTGCTTTCTAGAGGGGTCGGGGGCTGTCCAGAGGGGTCGGGGGGTGTCCAGGGTGGTGTCCAAGGGGATGGGTGGGTGTGGGGGGCTGTCTAAGGGGGTGGCGGCCTGTCCAGAGGGGTCGGTGGGGTGTCCAGGGGGGTGTCCAAGGGGGTGGATGGGTGTGGGGGGCTGTCCAAGGGGGTGGATGGGTGTGGGGGGCTGTCCAAGTGGGTGGCGGCCTCTCCAGAGGGTATTTGGGGTTGTCCGGGTGGGTGGGGGGCTGCCCAGAGGGTTGGGGGATGTCCAGGGGGGTGTTCAAGGGGGTAGGGGGTGGGGGTGGTGTCCAGGAGGGGTGGGGGCTGTCCAGAGGGGTCGGGGGGTGTCCAGGGGGGTTTACAAGGGGGTGGGTGGGTGTGGGGGGGCTGTCCAAGGGTGTGGGTGGGCGTTGGGGGTGTCCAGGGGGGTGTCCAAGTGGGTAGGGGGTGGGGGTGGTGTTTAGGAGGGGTGGGGGGGCTGTCCAGAGGGTTGGGGGGTGTCCAGGGGGGTGTCCAAGCAGGTCGGGGGTGGGGGGTTGTGTCCAGGAGGGGTGGGGGGCTGTCCAGAGGGGTCGGGGGGTGTCCAGGGGGGTTTACTCATCGATTTGTTTTATATTTCCAAATTGTTTACATTCAAATTATGATTTTTTTCATATAAACATATATTTGTCTTATCTAAAAAATATATATATTTTTGCTATTTGTTATAGGTAATAATGAGTCGAAGTTGGATTACGGCACATCGAATGAGAAATGAATATGAGGAAGGTGTTGATGCCTTTTTGGAATTTGCTAAACGAAATGTTCCAAGTAGTGACATTTTTTTCTGTCCATGCCTGAAATGTCTGAATATGAAGAAGTTGAAAAGTATAGAGATAAAAGATCATCTGATTTGTCATGGTTTCAATCCGAGTTACAACCCTTGGATTTGGCTTGGCGAAACTGGACAGAATGTCACTGATGATAATGAATTTCAAGATGGTAACTCCGATGGAATTGAAGAAATGATTCGCGATATTGTAGCAGAACAAATTGAGATAGAACCGACAGTTGCACGTCTATATGGTGATGCCGAAAAACCATTATATCCTGGTTGTACAGATTTTACGGTTTTGTCGGCGGTGTTAAGATTGATTAACCTGAAGGAGAAACATGGATGGAGTGACAGAAGTTTTACAGAGCTGCTACAATTGATGAAAGACATTCTTACAAAAGATAACGATCTTCCAGATTCACATTATAAGGCCAAAAAAATATTATGCCCGATGGGATTGGGATACAGGAAAATTCATGCTTGTCCGAATGACTGCATTATATATAGGAAGGAATATGAATTTCTGAAAGAGTGTCCTAAATGTGGGACATCACGGTATAAGGTGAAAGAAAAATCACAAGCTGATGTAGAGATTACAAAGCTCCCTTCAAAGGTATTTTGGTATCTTTCTATAATTCCTCGTTTCAAACGTTTATTTCCTAATTCACATGATGCAAAAAGGTTAAGATGGCATGCTGATGAGCGGGTATGTGATGGAAAAATACGTCATCCAGCTGATTGTCCACAATGGAAGAAAATTGATGCCCAGTACCCTACATTTGGAAATGAAATTAGAAATCTGAGACTAGGCTTGTGCACAGATGGAATGAATCCATACCGAACCCTCAGTAGCACACATAGTTCATGGCCTGTTTTATTGGTAATTTACAACCTCTCTCCTGGAGTTTGTATGAAGCGCAAATATGTCATGTTGAGTATCATGATCTCTGGTCCAAAGCAACCCGGCAATGATATTGATGTATACTTGTCACCGCTGATTGATGATTTGAAACTGTTATGGGCTGATGGTATTAGGGTGTATGATTCTTATAAAATGGAATATTTTCAACTACATGCAGTGCTTCTATTCACTATAAATGACTTCCCAGCATATGGAAATTTGTCTGGGTACAGTGTTAAAGGGCATAAAGCATGTCCAATTTGCGAACAACAGACGTCATATTGTCAATTGCATCATGGGAGGAAAACAGTGTACATGGGTCATCGAAAGTTTTTGCCTATGGATCACCCTTATAGAAGACTAAAAAAGGCATTCAATGGCTCACAAGAATTTGATACTGCTCCTCAACCTTTATCCCTAGAATTGTATTTTGAGAGGGTGAAAAACCTTGATGTGACATTGGGAAAGACACAGAAATCTGGTAATGATAGACATATTTGGAAGAAAAGGTCAATATTTTTTGAGCTACCATATTGGAGGTATCATGAAGTCAAACATAATATTGATGTCATGCACGTGGAGAAGAATATATGTGATTCTTTGATCGAAACATTGCTATATATTAAAGGAAAGACAAAAGATGGGTTGAATGCAAGGTTAGACCTACTGTCAATGGGAATACGTTTGGAGTTAGCTCCCACTCCTAAAGGAAGACGAACATTTCTTCCCCCGGCTTGTCATACATTATCGAAGAGGGAGAAAAGTAGCTTCTTTCAGTGTCTTCATGATATCAAAGTGCCTCAAGGTTATTCTTCAAATGTAAAAAATTTTGTCTCATTGAAAGACTTGAAGTTGATAGGTATGAAATCACATGATTGTCATGTCATGATGCAACAAATTCTACCAGTTGCACTGCGTGGAATATTTCCCATCCGTGTCAGAAAGACTATAATGAGGTTGTGTTATTTTTTCAATTCAATTTGCAACAAGGAGATTGATGTGAATGATTTGAACATTTTGGAAAAGGATGCAATTTTTATACTTTGTCATTTGGAAATGTATTTTCCTCCAACTTTTTTTGATATGATGGTGCATTTAATGATTCATCGGGTTCGAGAAATAAGGCTTTGTGGACCTGTATATCTTCGTTGGATGTATCCTTTTGAAAGGTATATGAAAATATTAAAGGGATATGTTAAAAATCCATATCGACCTGAAGCCTCCATTATTGAAAAGTATATTTCTGAGGAGGTAGCAGAGTTTTGTACGAGCTACTTGGCTACGGCGCAACACATAGGTTTGCCTCCATCTCGCCATGAACGGGTTAATAATGAGGGAAAGGGGATTCGTGGCTTGAAAGTCAAATCACTGTCAGCTGAACATATTAAGAAGTTAGAATCATACATCTTGAATAACATAGCTGATGTTCAACCGTATATCACATTGCATATTAATGAGTTGAAACAATGTCATCCAAAGAAGAAAGAAATGTGGATTTTGAATGAGCACAACAAAACTTTTTTGCCATGGTTTAAAAAGACCTTGCTTGGTAGATCAGATGTATCGGAGACATTAAAATGGATAGTGGGTGGTCCATCTTTAAATGTGATAACATGGTCTGCTTATGACATTAATGGCTATACATTTCATACGAAAGCTCAGGACAACAGAAGTGCAGTTCAGAATAGTGGTGTATTGGTGTTTGCAGAAGCAATGCATTTTTCGAGTGCTAAGGACAGAAACCCAATTTTGGCATCAAGTGCATATTATGGAGTGATTGAGGACATATGGGAGGCTGATTACTTTAAAATTAAAGTTCCCGTTTTTAACTGTAAATGGTTTATCGGTAACAACAGTGTCAGACACGATGAATTTGGAATGACACTTGTTAATCTGAATAGATTGGAAGACACAGCTGATTCTTTTATAATGGCAACACATGCCAAACAAATTTTCTATGTAGTAAATCAATCAGATATGCAGTGGGGTGTTGTTTTACAAGGGAAAAACCAATATGTTGGTGAGGATGAATTTGATGAAGATGCTGATTTATGTGAGATCCCTACTTCCATGGAAAGATTAACAGAACATAATGATGAGTATGTTGAAGACATGGTTTGTGCCATATGGAACGATCACGACGAAGGAATTTGGGAAAACAATCCAACTGTACATTCCTAAAATTACAGGTAACACAAGTTTATTTCTTGTTTACATTTAGTTTTTTCATATAATGTTAGATACTATAAATTTTTTACTTATTAAAACATGTATCAAACCAAAACGATAAAACAATAAAAACCGTAAAGAGGAGAAGTCCTGGGCGCACCGGCTGGCCGGTGGTGGATCACCGGTTGGCCGGTGGTCCAGAACAAAGCTCTGTCTGGTCCACCGGTCGGCCGGTGCTGAGCCAGCGGCCGGCCGGTGGACCAAACAGAGAGCCTTCCTCTCTGTATGGACCACCGGCCGGCCGCTGGATCACCACTGGCCGACCGGTGGACCAGACAGAGAGCCTTCCTCTCTGTCTGGATCACCAGCGGTCGGCCGGTGGTGAGCCAGCGGCCGGCCGGTGGCACCTGGCAGTGGGCAAGTCTACTGCCTGGGTCCTCCGGCTGGCCGGTGTGCTCACACCGGCTGACCGGTGGACTCAGTGAGTCCACTTTTCAGCTTTCTTGGGCCAACTCCTTGGCAACCTTTTGCCTGTGTTTGCCATGTTTATCATTGTTTAACATGCTTACCATATTACCAATGTTTACTATTATGTAATTTAGTACACTTTTCTATTTGTGAACTAATGTTTGTTTTTTTGATTTTAAGGAAAATGACAGATCAATCAGTTGATCAGCCACATGATTCTGGAGATGAGCATATTGGTCATACATCTGGGGAGGAACATTCACATGCTCCTATTACGAAAAAGAGTTCAAAGGTTGGTAAGCGTGGGTGCACACGTTTACCAAAATTATCACTTGCCCGTACGAAGGAGGAGAGGATAGTCGTGGAGTTTGATGATGATGATCTTCCTAGAGGTCCAAATGCTAAAGATTTTAAGCGTTTTGTAGCAACTCAGGCTAAGAGCAAAGTAAGCATTCTCTATGATGATTGGAGAAGTGTGGATAAGGCGATAATTTCTCAGCTGTGGGAGACCATTTTGGTAAGATCTTTTGCTATTGTTTGACTGTTCTTTAAATGTTTCTAGTATATATAATATTTTTAACCTCTTTTTTATCAGATGACATTTGATATTCCTGACACTGGAGGAGTCAGGAAGAAATGCTTATCGTTGGCTGCTAGGAGATGGAGGGATTTCAAATCAACCCTCTCATCTGATTTCATTTATGGTCATAGGAGTCGTGAGAATCCATGTCGTATATATCCTTTTATAGATGAAGACACATGGAGACAATTTTTTGAAAGTAGAAGAAAAGAATCATTTTTGGTAAGGGCAATGTAAACTTTTATAAGCTTTCTTATATAAATGATATTATTATTGTTTTGTTAATGATTACTTATTCTTAATTTACAGCAAACAAGGAAAGCTCATCAAGAGATCCAATCTAAAAATGTATACCCTCATAGTTTATCTCGGGGAGGGTATGCATTATTGGAAGAACAAATGATGGCAGAAAAATTTCAACAACTAAGAGCTGAGTCTTCAAGCTCTGGAGAGGTGGCCCCTCCATCCCCTCCATCTAGACATGAGAAGTGGAAAAGAGCTCGGAAGGGAAAAAAAGGACAATATCTTTCGGAAGAATCGAGACTCGTAGTTTAGAGGATTGTAAGATAACTATTTTATTTATTTATGTTTACTATTTTCTTCATATATTTCCAATCATTGTAGAAATGTTCAATTAATTATTACAGGACTCTCTTGAGGAGCAGAGTTCACAGGGGACATTTACACCATCTGGGAGGGAAGATATTTTATCTGTGGCATTGGGAAAGCCCGAACATCCTGGCCGTGTAAGAGGATATCCGGCAGGTGTATCGGTAAGAAAAGTGTTGCCACGTTCCTCAACTTCTAACGTTGAGGGAGTTTATAAAAAAATAGAATCCTTGGAGGCTGAAGTCCATAATATTAATGCGACAATGGAGGACAAGATTAGAGCATCGGTGCATTTAATGTTTGCAGACTTGCAAAGACAATTTCAGGGTGCAGCTCCCACTCCACCTCTCCCAGTAGCTCCCACTCCCCCACCTCAGCCTGCGGACCCCATTTTTGATCCTCCTCCTCCGCCGCAGCTACCTACTTATTGTGAGTTGTATGTTGATGATACTCAACATCATATAGTTGCATATGGGATGGTATATTGTATAGGAGATACAGTTCATCATCAACAGTTAGAGGTAGAGAATCAGAGGGTCACTGTACAGGATATTATAGATAGATCAGCTCAGATACCATTACCTACAGATGAGGTGACGACAGTTGGACATAGTATCGGCCATTTTTTACTTTGGCCATCCAGACTTCTTCGACTCATTACCATAGAGGTATGGATGTTATATCTTTTATTTTATATTTTTGTTAATGTTTTATCATTTGAAAACTAATATATTTTTCAATTTATTTTTACAGGAATACTTCAAAGGTAAAGAAATACTGTATAGACAACAACAAAGACAGATAGCTATGACATCAGATGCAGATACTACCAGTCTTGACAAATTGTCAAGATATTCAAATTTGTTGGCGGATCATTATGACTTTACAATGGAAGCTCATGTCTGTGGACGTGAACTATGTGTGGGGATTATGAAAACTGATATCATGGAGTTTGTCACTGGAGATAAGTTGGGCATCAACGTGGTGCAAATTTTTATCATGTAAGTCTTAACACCTTTTCCTTGCGTTATATTTATTAAAAATGTATACTTATGTCTGCTTTGTATTAGGTATCTGTATAAAATTTGTGAGAGGAATGAGCTGACAGATGTATATGGATTCGTGGACCCACAATTGATTTCCCCTGAAGCATGTGCATTGGATGAGGAACAAATAATGCTTTATATTGCTGATAGATTTGAAAAGAATGTAATCACACAGTGTTGGATGATGCCTTTTTGTGAGAGGTATGAAACACATCCCTCTCAAAGAGTTAATTATCTTTTAACATAAAAAACCACTAACGTTAAATTTCCTTTTATCAGGGATCATTGGATGTTAGGGGTTTTTTGCCCTAGGGAGAAAACACTTTATTGGATATGCTCTCTCCATGATGATGTGCAAGAAAGTTTTAAGAATATATTGGAAACGTAAGTTTCAATTTCACAATAGTTTTATATATTATAATGAATTTTAAATTTACCCCATTCGTATTATTTTCTAACAGGGCATGGGTCCACTTTCGAAAAAGCGCAAAGAAAAGGAATTTCAAGATCAAATATGTACATACGAAGGTAAATATCCATTTATAATTTGTACATTTTGATTTATTACATAAAAATAATATATTGAATTTACACTCATTCAAACAGAAATTTCATGAGCAACAAGGCATCATCGAATGCGGATATTACATGTTAAGATTTATGTATGAAATAATAACAACTGGGACAGTTCTGAGTTTTGACCTGGTAAGATTTCCTCTTTCTCATAATATTTCAATTTGATTTATTCATTATACACGTTGACTACTATCCTTTTCCTTTGTATCTTTTTGATGACCCTCAACCCTTTACTGCTGAAGATATAAAACACTTACAAGTGGAGTGGTCAAATTATTTTACAGGTTTGATTGACTTTTAGTTGTTTGTAATGTAAAATGTAATTTTGAATATTGTCAATGTAATTGTGTATTTCGTAGTCGTTTAGGTTGGATTTAGTTTTTTTTTGAACTTGACAGTGTAAGTTTTGAATGTTATATAAGTGAATGTTTAATTTTTCTCTACTTCTTGTTTTGGTCTACTGTTGATGGTTTTTCTGGTCTGGATTTTGGTATGGGGGGAGAGGTTCCAAGGGGGTGGGTGGGTGTTTGGGGGGTGTCCAAGGGATATGGGAGGGGTGTCCAAGGTGTGTTTGGGGTTGTCCTAGGGGTCGGGGGGTGTAAATGAGGGTGGGGGTGTCCAAGGGGTGGGGGTGTCCAAGGGATATGGGAGGGGTGTCCAAGGAGTGTTTGGGGCTGTCCAAGGAGTCGGTTGGGTGTAAATGAGGGTGGGGGGGGGGGCTGTCCAAGGGGTGGGGGGGTGTCCAAGTGGTGGGGGGTGTCCAAGGGATATAGTAGGGGTGTCCAAGGGGTGTTTGTGGCTGTCCAAGGGGATGGGGGGTTTCCAAGGGGTAGGGGGGTTTCCAAGGGGTCGGGGGGGTGTCCAGGGGGTGGGGGGCTATCCAAGGGGTGGGGGTGTCCAAGGGGTGGGGGTGTCCAAGGGATATGGGAGGGGTGTACAAGGGGTGTTTGGGGCTGTCCTAGTGTTCGGGGGGTGTAAATGAGGGTGGGGGGGCTGTCGAAGGGGTGGGGGGTGTCCAAGGGGTGGGGGGTGTCCAAGGGATATGGGAGTGGTGTCCAAGGTGTCTGGGAGTTCTGTCCAAGGGGCCGGTAGGGTGTAAATGAGGGTGGGGGGGGGCTGTCCAAGGGGTGGGGGGTGTCCAAGGGATATGGGAGTGGTGTCCAAGGTGTCTGGGAGTTCTGTCCAAGGGGCCGGTTGGGTGTAAATGAGGGTGGGGGGCTGTCCAAGGGGTGGGGGTGTCCAAGGGGTGGGGGGGTGTCCAAGGGATATGGGAGTGGTGTCCAAGGTGTCTGGGAGTTCTGTCCAAGGGGCCGGTTGGGTGTAAATGAGGGTGGGGGGGCTGTCCAAGGGGTGGGGGGTGTCCAAGGGGTGGGGGGGTGTCCAAGGGATATGGGAGGGGTGTCCAAGGGGTGTTTGGGGCTGTCCAAGGGCTCGGGGGGGTGTCCAGGGGTCGGGGGGTATCCAAGGGGTCTGGGAGGGCTGTCAAGGTGTGGGGGGGTGTCCAATGGGTGTTTGAGGCTGTACTAGGGGTCTTGGGGGTGTAAATGAGGATGGGGGGCTGTCCAAGGGGTGGGGGTGTCCAAGGGGTGGAGGGTGTCCAAGGGATATGGGAGGGGTGTCCAATGGGTGTTTGAGGCTGTACTAGGGGTTGTGGGGGTGTAAATGAGGGTGGGGGGCTGTCCAAGGGGTGGGGGGTGTCCAAGGGTTGTGGTGGGGCTCCAATGTGGTGGGGGAGGGTTGGCCAGGTTGTTAGGTGGGTATAGATGAGGGTGGGGTTCAGTTGGGGCTTGGGGGAGGGCTGGCATGGTTATTTTTGTTTGGTTTCTGGTTGCTTTTTGGTGAGAGCAGTGCAATTATTTAAAAAAAAATTTCTTTCACGTCGGTTATTTTATAACCGACGTGGTAAATAAATCGGTAGGGGTTTATCACGTCGGGTTTTTCTAGAACCGACGTGATAAACCATTCCCGGGGATTTTATCACGTCGGTTCTTAATATAACCGACGTGCTAAAAGGCCTGGGACTCGATTTACCACATCGGTTATTGGATAACCGACGTGCTAAAACGTTCCCCAGGCCTTTTTATCACGTCGGTTTCTTAAATAACCGACGTGATAATAGGCCAGGGGAAGGGTTTATCACGTCGGTTATGACATAACCGACGTGATAAACGATATCCCAGGCGTTTTATCACGTCGGTTTAGGGAATAACCGATGTGATAAATCCCCCTAGCACATATTTATCACGTCGGTTATTATATGAACCGACGTTATAACCACCGTGATGTTAGGGATATTACGTCGGGTTTTAAATAACCGACGTAAAAAACGTTATTTATAACGTCGTCCGTATTAACGTCGCCTAAAAACCGACGTAAATAATAAAAAATAACCGACGTAAAAAATGTTTTCTGCACTAGTGCTAATTAATGAAAAATTAGAATAATTGATATTATAAATACCAAAATAAATATAATTTGAGACTTTTTATGAACTAAACTAATATTATAGGTTATTATGACATGTTAGTATTGATTAAATTAACTTTTTAGAAGTAATCATTATGTTAGGAGTTTCAAAAAAATCAACTATTGAATAGTGTCAAAATTGACAAAAAAGTGTTTTTAAAACAAATATTATATTATTAATTGATATTAAATTCCTAAAAATCTAATGTTCATCCAATAGACTTATATCATGATATTTTTATTATTAATGGACCACTTGGGGGTCTCGTGGATGTATATGGTATGTTTATTAACCATATAATATAAAAATACAAAGAGACATTGAAAAAGTGAAACTAATTAACTAAGAGTTAATACTTAAAGATAAGGTTAATATAAGTACCCAAACCTGTATAAATTCTATTGGTTGAGTGGTTTTCGGCCTATCCCCACCTTAAACTTTGAATAATCAACTTTAGAGCCATTAGAAACCGAATATTAATTTTTTATAAATTAATATTTCTAGCTTTTTCAAAGGTGCCCCTCACCCCTCTTATAAAAGGGAACTCCTCCTTCTCATTTCTTCACACCTACAAAGCCTTTTGGTTCAGTCAAAATCTACCCCAATACTCTCCCATCTTCCCTCACTACAACCTAGCAGACTTAGTTTGATCATAAAGCCAACCTAATGAGCCCTTTTGATCAAATAAAAAGGAATAACCCGAAGAAGAGGTAATGATTTCACCACCCTTTTCGAAGTTCCTTTCTTCTTCCACTTATTCTTCCTTTGTTATTACCATTCTAAAATAATAAATCCAGTATCATATATATACTGTGATATTATTATAAATATGTTACAAGCATATTCAGTATTCTATCCACCCTTTGAATAACATGTCACCATACGTGCGTACGTACGGTTTACCGTCTTCACGTCGTTGTGTAATTGTTATTCAGTATATTATTATTTGGATGGGTATAATAATGATGTTTAACTCATGTAAATAATAAATATAACATGTTAATTATTCTGTATATATGATATACCATTCATTTATATATTTTTTTAATATCAAAAGAATGATATTGTCGCTCGTGCGTACGTACGGACTACCGTCTCCACGAACGCGGTGAGATTCATTCTCCATCGTATCCATTCAAGTATATTTTTCATTTGATGATTTAAAAATGATGTTTAAGTACATGATATCATTTTGTATATGAATAATATACAACCTGTCCTTTACAAACATGGCTTACATAACAAAACATATAAAAGAAAACGAGTAAGTTAACACCCGAAACAACGATAATACTAAGATATTATTAACAAAGAAATGTTGAAAGATAATATATGATATCATATGAATGTATATGATTCTTGTATAATTTAATAAAAATTAGTTCACTATTATAGAGGAGTTTAACCTACCCAAACTAATGAAAAGTACAAGGTAAGGGTTATTTCACAATCTCTTCATTATCTGAGGTTGTTTATACGTAATAATCTACTGGGATCTCTTTATCATCCACATCCATGTTTCTTAAAAATGAATTTCAAAACATTTTTACTTTTTACAAGAATATGGGTTAAAGTCATTTATACCCTTGTTTGACTTTTTATAAGAGGTTTATAAAGGAATCATTCCGTCATTTTCCAAACAAGGTGCTTTTTAACCTTTTTGGCAAAATTAAGGTAAGAATGTTTTTTTTAACTTATTCGGCGGATGCGATTATTTTCCGCCGTTATAAAATCGTCGAATCTTACCTTACAAGCTTATAAGAATATCTTCAAAGAAAATGTTTTATTTTATAAATATAAGACTCTTAAATGATTTCAAAATAGAAAGATATTTTCTCTAAAAAGAGTTTTGATTTCATCTATGTCAGCATCCTTTTATGGATTTTACGCTTATTTGAAGTTGATTTATTATGATAAAAAACTTCTATATTGTATTTGAGGTTTTGTGATATGTTGGACTGTGGATGTGCTATTTTTATACCATTCATATTTTATGGATAAAGTATTGACATTTCGTATGCTAGTTTTAATATGAATGTTTATGTTTTGTTTAAACCTTTTCATATGGGAATGCATTGGACTTAATATGTGTCGGGTGGATCCCGCTATAGCTCCTCGATGCATTGGTTGGTCTCATGAGACAAACTAGTGTCTTGGCACAAGGACTTGGAAAAATATTATTTGTAGTCTTGGCATGAGTCCTTGGCTATGTGGTTATGATAGTCTGGCATTATGCATTCTATCATTATGAATGTGGTTATTGATATTGCAAGTGATTATTCGGTTAGTAGAATATCCATGTGAATAAGTAAATGGAATTATTTCATTTTACTTTTTCCATACCATGTTGAAGTTCAAGTTTAAAAGGCTTTTTTTAGTTATACATTGCCTTAAATGTTTATGCTTATTTTTGAAAGTTTCTGCTTTATTGTTATCCTTACTGGGCATTTGAGCTCACCCCTTTTCTATGTTTTATTTTTCCCAGGATGTGAAGAAGTAAGTTATGAATGACCTGCAGGGATAGTATGTGGGGATATGAGTGTGGAATATGGAGACTATGTTGTTGTTGTAGTTTTTCACTTTATGATGTAATGTAAACCTTTATGAATATATTTAGTGTTTCCAAGGCTACTAAACCAATCGGTCTTTTGAGATTTGATCTTTCTTGTGATCATACCAATATTATGTAATAATGCCCCGACTCTGAGTAACTGGGTTCGGGGCATTACAGTTGATATCAGAGGAATTTTAGTACAAACCTTGGAAGCTAGATTTAGATAAACTCTGATTAGAGAAAGTAGACCTAAGATGAACTTTGAGGATTATTATAGAAGAACTTCCTAGAATTTTGGTATTGTAGATATTTTGTGAGTTTTCTGAGCAATATATCCATGTCTGGATATGACCAGGTAGAGGCGGCTTTGGCACAGATGTACCTAGGGGTAAAACCTGAAAACACCACTTTGAGATAGACTCGAACGGGAACTGGTGCACGACAACGGGCCTTGCTGCACTCTTGGTTACGACACTCCTGGGGGATATGCTTAGGATAATTCTCATTTTTATTACAAATCATTATGAAGGGTTTATGAGTATATACTTCCTCAAAGAAAACATTTTTATGATTATGGATTATATCCATAAATAGTTCAATTTATGTTAAGTGTTTTATAAGTATTGGATTATGTATTTTGATTCATAAACTGATCTAGTTTATACCATTGTTTAGAAATGGCGCCTAGTGGATGAAATGGAAATCGTATCAATGCACTCACTCTATGTAGGGATTTCCCTCCTGCTCAAGACAATTATAGTGGAGCTGGTGATGCAACTGGTGTCGATCAGCTAATCCCCATACTGGGACAACTCACTCAGGTTATGAATAATAACCTTTCCCATATGGAGCACCCTGATCCGCAGCATGGAGGATCAATGTTAGATCGATTCATGAGGCAAAAACCACCAATGTTCAATGGGAGTACAAATCCCTTAGTAGCTGAGCAATGGATATTTTCCCTAGAGAAAATATTTCAGGCTTTGGGGAATAGTGAAAGGGAAAAAGTTATCATGGAAGTTTACCGCATCACTGGAGATGCTGATAAATGGTGGTAATTGATTCAAAACATGAAAAAAGAAGATGACGTATCAAATATGGAATAGAGGGAGTTCAAAGATCTGTTTTTAGAAAAATACTTTCCTCACGACCATTGAGCAGATATGGGGAAAGGAAATTTCTGAGTCTGAGACAAAAGGAGGATGAGAATGTTGCAAAGTATGAGGCTAACTTTACAAGGTTAGCAAGGTATGCTGGAGATTATATACCTAACCCAAGAAGTAAGATTGATCGTTTCTTTGATGGGTTATAACGATTTCTCCGTCGAGCATTAGTCTCACAATCTTTTTCATCGTACGAAGACATTATCTCATGTGCTATCAAGACCGAAAAGGAATTCTCTAAGTCTTATGACTTTAAAGAAAATAAAGAGAATAAGAGACCTGATGATAAATCTAGGAATGGAAATAAGGGGAAGAAGGGGAAGGTTGAACATCCATTCTGTTGTAAATGTGGGAAGAAACACCCTGGTACTTTCTTGAAGGGAACGAGAGTCTGTTACAAGTGTGGTGAAAAGGGCCACCAAGCTCGTGATTACAAGGGGAAGAAGGAAGCTACCAATGTTCAGTTCTACAATTGCAGGGAGATGGGGAATTATGCAAACGAATGTCCTAAGCGTCAGGAGAACTTACCTCAGAAAAGGAAAAGGGATCAAGGCCAAGCTTATGATATCACTACTGCTAAGGTAGAAGCTCCGAAAGACATGGTGGCAGGTAATTTAATGGTTTCCTCAAGTTTAGAAAATGCATTATTTGATTCTGGATCATCGCATTATTTCATATCTTCCCGTTTTCTAAGAAAATTAGATATTTCCAATTTGATTTAACAAGGGAGTTGTCAGTTAAAACTCCTAAGGGAAGTATCATTGCAACAAAGTTTTTTGAATCAGTCCCCATTAGAGAACATAAATGTTCTTTATCTACTGATCTCATCATCATACCTATGATTGATTTTGATATAATCCTCAGTATGGACTGGATTTCAGACTATGATGCAAAGATTTATTGTAAGAAGAAAGAGGTTATGATTCTTGATGATGATGATAAGGAACACCTTATCTTTAGAGCAGAATCGTCACCACCAAATTCTTATCTAGATCCACCCCCAGTAGCTCAAATAAATTCAATTATTGGGGAGGAAGAGAATGAAATAACTATGGGTGAGGAAAGGAATGTTCAAATAGAGGATGTACCTGTTTTGAAAGAATATGTAGATGTATTTCCGGAAGATTTACCTGGACATCCTCCAGAATGAGAAGCTGAGTTTTCCATTGATTTAATTCCTAGATCAAGGCCTATATCAAAGACCCCTTATAGAATGGACATTGTAGAATTAGTTGAACTAAAGAAACAACTATAGTAATTGAGTAATAAAGGATTTATTCGACCAAGTGTTTCTCCATGGGGAGCCCCTGTTCTTTTTATTAAAAAGAAAGATAGATCTATGAGGTTATGTATTGACTACAGGGATATCAATGCTATAACGATAAAGAACAAGTATCCCCTACCTCACATTGATGATTTATTTGAACAACTACATGGAGCTCAATACTTTTCAAAGATTGAAATTCGATCTGGATACCATCAGTTGTGTGTGAAGAAGGAAGACATTCTGATGACAGCATTTCGAACCAGGTATGGGCATTACGAGTTTACTGTAATGCCTTTTGGATTGACTAATGCACCCTCTATATTCATGGATCTGATGAATAGAGTTTTCAAGGAGTATCTTGATGAATTTGTGGTGGTATTTATTGATGATATCTTGGTATACTCCAAAATCTATGAAGATCATGAAAATCACTTGCGCATTATCCTGAAGACTCTGAGAAGACATGAATTATATGGGAAGTTTAACAAGTGTGAATTCTGGCTTCAGGAGATTTCTTTTCTTGGCCATATTGTCTCTAAAGATGGAATCTTTGTTGATCCTTATAAGACCAAGGCAATCCAAGAATTTCCAGCACCGACGAGTATAACTGAGGTACGTAGTTTTATTGGTTTAGCAGGTTATTATCGACGATTCATCCAAAATTTTTCCTGATTGGCTAACCCATTAACGAAGCTCACACGTAAAGGGGTTAAATTTGTTTGGACATAAGAGTGTGAATAATGTTTCAAAGAACTGAAGAGAAGATTAGTCAATGCTCCTATATTGACTCTACCATCGGGGAATGGTGGGTTCATTATTTATAATGATGCATCGAAGAAAGGACTTGGTTATGTCCTTATGTAGAATGATAGGGTTATTTCCTATGCATCACAATAGTTGAAAATTCATGAACAAAACTATCCTACTCATGATCTTGAGTTAGCAGTTGTGATCTTTTCTTTGAAGATATGGAGGCACTACCTCTATGGTGAAAATGTGAGATTTATAGTAATCACAAGAGTTTGAAGTATATTTTCTCACAAAAAGAACTCAACATGAGGCAAAGGAGATGGCTTGAATTACTCAAGGATTATGATTGCACGATACACTACCACCCAGGGAAGGCAAACAAGGTGGAAGATGCTTTGAGCAGAAAAGATCATGGAGTTTTGAACAATATGAGAATTGAAAGGGATCCAATTTTCATGGATCTAGTGAAGATGGACATGGGAATAAATAGGGAAGGAGAAACATCAATGCTTTTTCAAATGGTTGCCAAACCATCTTTACTAGAAAGAAATAAGAGTTCTCAGACTAATGATGGAGAATTTAAAAAGAAGATTAAAGCTGTGAATGATGGGAGACTGAGAGACTTTGTGTATGAAAATGGAATTTTGAAATTCAGGAAGAGACTTTGTGTTCCCGATATACCTAATCTAAAAAGGGAATTGCTGGATGATTCTCATAGTTACAATTTCTCTATACACCCTGGGATCACCAAAATGTATAGAGATTTGAAGGAACATTTTTGGTGGGACAACATGAAGAGGGAGATTGCTGATTTTGTGTTAAGATGTATGGTTTGTCAACAAGTGAAAGCTGGAAGGCAACAGCCTGGAGGAGTCATGCAACCTCTTTCCATACCGGAGTGTAAATGGGACAATATTACGATGGACTTTGTCATGGGGCTACCAAAGACTCCTAGAAGGAATGATGCAATATGGGTTATTGTTGATTGTCTTACCAAGTCAGCAAATTTTCTTTCTATAAGAGAAGATCTACCCCTGGAACGTCTAGCAAGACTATATATTAATGAGGTTGTGAGACTTCATGAAGTACCCCTATCGATTGTTTATGATCGTGATCCCCGTTTTACTTCAAGATTCTGGAAAGGTCTTCAGAAATCCCTGGATACTGAACTTCATTTGAGCACTGCTTACCACCCTCAGACAGACGGACAATCAAAATGGACTATTCAAACCTTAGAAGACATGTTGAGATCTTGCTCACTTGACATTCAGGGTATGTGGGATCAATATTTACCTCTGTTAGAATTTTCCTATAACAATAGCTTCCATTCGAGTATTCAGATGGAACCATATGAAGCGTTATACGGAAAGAGATGTCATACACCAACCTGTTGGGATGAAGTTGGTGAAAGAAAACTTGTAGGCCCAGAACTGGTGGAGGAAACAATGGAAAAGGTGAAGGTAATCCAAAATCACATCAAAGCAGCTCAAAGTAGACAGAAGAGCTATGCCGATAATCGAAGGAAGGATTTGGAATTTCAAGTCAGTGATCATGTTTTCCTGAAGGTATCTCCATGGAAGGTTGTCATACGTTTTGGTAAGAAAGGTAAATTGAGTCCCAGGTACATCGGACCTTTCGAAATTCTAGAACAAATTGGGGTTGTAGCTTACAGATTGGCAATGTCACCAAGTCTCTCCAAAGCTCACGATGTGTTCCATGTATCTCTATTGAGGAAATACATGCCTGACCCAATGCATGTACTCACCTATGAAGAATTAGAACTCAAACCCGATCTGTCTTATTGTGAAGAGCTCGTCAGGATTCTTGATACGAGAGAACAAGTACTGAGAAACCGGATGATGTGACTGGTAAAAGTTTTGTGGAGAAACCATAAGATGGAAGAGGCAACGTGGGAACCTGAGGAACTTATGATAAAGAACCACCCTAGTCTTTTCATGTGATAAGTGTTCTCGAAATTTCGAGGATGAAATTATTTGAAGGAGGGCATAATATAACCCCCCAAGCTTCTACGGTATGCTTCTCTTTGAATAATGTGATAGCGTGTGTTGTACGCAACACCGAGTTATAACACACCATAACCAATCACACTAGCCATTATGAATAGTAATACATAATTTTTGAAATTATATATATTTTATATTTCAAAATGGACTTCATTTTTTTGATTCGGAATATCGAATTTATCCTAAGGTGAAATTTTGGTACTTTTCGGATAACATTAATATTTTGATGAATAGTGAAAATTACTAAATTTTAATTAAAAACAACTTTTTTAATCAAAATAATTAATAGTGATAAATTATGAATATGAGTGGTTTAAAAGTATATTTAGAATATATTTTTACCATTTAATATAATTTTGGTCATTGGACATAATTTTACAATTAAACCGAACATAAACAAGTGTCAATCTTTTGATAGTTATTATCTCTTAAAAACACGCTTTTTTTTAACAACTGAAATTAAATTTAAATTAATTTCTGCCACTTCTATGTTTTGAATTTGGAAAAATGGATTCCATATTTGGAATCAGGATGTTCAAATTCTGTAAATAGGTAACTTTTATTTTTATACATTTTGAATAATTACTGCGCTAAATATTTTATTTACCACGGTTAAGGGTGAATCCGGTAAATAAGGGTTACAAAATAATATTATAATAATACTAAATTACCCTAAAACGTTTCCTAACATTATTTTTTGATACATGTTAGACCATTGGAATCTTTGGGTCTATTTTGGGATTCCATGGAGCCACTTGTAGGTGATAGGGTCACTTTATTTTAATTAAGTTAAAATGAATACAAAAATGACACAAGCATATATCCTTTTGCAAAACAATTTTTACATAGGGTTATATATGATGGATTTTCGACAATAAATATTAATTAGAAATATAAAAATATTTCCTACATAAGGATATTTTATTTATAATTTTTAGACATTAAATAATTTAATTTATTTACGACACAATGATGATACAGTAATTACCTAATAAATGAAAAAATAGAATAATTGATATTATAAATACCCAAATAAATATAATTTGAGACTTTTCCTAAACTAAACTAATTTTATAGGTTAATATGACATGTTAGTATTGATTTAATTAACTTTTTTCGAAGTAATCATTCTGTTATGAGTTTCACAAAAATCAACTATCGAATAGTGTCAAAATTGACATAAAAGAGTTTTTAAAACAAATATTATATTATTAATTAATATTAAATTTCTAGAAATCTAAGGTTCGGCCAAGAGACTTATATCATGATATTTGTATCATTAATGTACCACTTGGGGGGTCTTTTGGATGTATATGGTAAGTTTATTAACCATATAATATAAAAATACAAAGAGACATTGTAAAAGTGAAACTAATTAACTTAGAGTTAATACTTAAAGATAAGGTTAATATAAGTACCCAAACCAGTATAAATTCTATTGGTTGAGTGGTTTTCGACCTATACCCACCTTAACCTTTTAATAATCAACTTTGGAGCCATTATAATCCGAATATTAATTTTTTATAAATTAATATTTCTAGCTTTTCCAAAGGTGCCCCTCACCCCTCTTATAAAAGGGCACTCCTCCTAATCATTTCTTCACACCTCCAAAGCCTTTTGGTTCGGACAAAATCTGCCTAAATACTCTCCCAACTTCCCTCACTACAACCTAGAGGCCTTATTTTGATCAGAAAGCCAACCTAAGGATCCATTTTGATCAAATCAAAAGGAAGAACCCGAAGAAGAGGTAATGATTTCACCACCCTTTTCCAAGTTCCTTTCTTCTTCCACTTCTTCTTCCTTTGTTATTACCATTATAAAATAATAACTCTAGTATCATATATATACTGTGATGTTATTATAAATATGGTACAACAATATTCAGTATTCTATTAACCATTTGAATAACATGTCACTATACGTGCGTACGTACGGCTTACCGTCTCCACGTCGTGGTGTAATTGTTATTCAATATATTATTATTTGGATGGGTATAATAATGATGTGTAACTCATGTAAATAATAAATATAACATTTTAATGATTCTGTATATATGATATACCATCCATTTAACTATTATTTTAATATCAAAAGAATGATATTGTCGCTTGTGCGTATGTACGGACTACCATCTCCACGAACGCGATGAGATTCATTATCCATCGTATCCATTCAAGTATAATTATCATTTGATGATTCAAAAATGATTTTTAAGGACTTGATATCATTCTAGATATGAATAATATACAACCTATCCATTACAAAAATGGATTACGTAACAAAACATATAAAAGAAAATGAGTAAGTTAACACCCGAAACAACGATAATACTAAGATATTATTAACAAAGAAATGTTAAAAGATCATATATGATATCATATGAATGTATATGATTCCTGTATAATTTAATAACAATTATTTCACTATTATACAGGAGGTTAACCTACCCCAACCAAGGAAAAGTACAAGGTAAGGGTTATTTCACAATCTCTTCATTATCTGAGGTTGTTTGTACGTAATAATCTACTGGGATCTCTTTATCATCCACATCCATGTTTCTTAAAAATGCATTTCAAAACATTTTTACTTTTTACTAAAATATGGGTTAAAGTCATTTATACCCTTGTTTGAATTTTTATAAGAGGTTTATTAAGGAATCTTTCCGTCTTTTTCCAGACAAGGTTCTTTTTAACCTTTTCGACAAAATTAAGGTAAGAATGTTTTTTTAACTTATACGGCGGGTGCGATTATTTTCCGCCACTATAAAATCTTCGAAGATTCCTTTACAAGCTTATAAGAAGATTTTCAAAGAAAATGTTTTATTTCATAAATATAAGACACTTAAATGATTTCAAAATAGAAAGAGATATTTCTCTAAAAAGTGTTTTCATTTCATCTATGTCAATATCCTTTGATGGATTTTATGCTTATTTGAAGTTAATTTATTATGATACAGAACTTCTATATTGTATTGAAGATTTTTTGATATGTTTGACTATGGATGTTCTATTTTTATACCATTCATAGTTTATGGATAAAGTATTGACATTTCTTATGCTAGTTTTAATACGAATGTTTATGTTATTTTTGAACCTTTTCATATGGGAAAGCATTGGACTTAATATGTGACGGGTGGAGCCCGCTATAGCTCCTCGATGCATCAGTAGGTCTCATGAGACAAACTAGTTTCATGGCACAAGGCCTTGGAAAAATCTTATTTGTAGTCTTGGCACGAGGCCTTGACTATGTGGTTATGATAGTCTGGCATTATGCATTCCATCATTATGAAAGTGGTTATTGATATTGCATGTGATTATTCGATTAGTAGAATATCCACGTGAATAAGTAAATGGAATTATTTCATTTTACTTTTGCCATACCATGTTGAAGTTCAAGTTTAAAAGTCTTTTGTTTTATTTATACATTGCCTTAAATGTTTATGCTTATTTTTGAAAGTTTCTTCTTTATTGTTATCCATTCTGGGCATTTGAGCTCACACCTTTTCTATGTTTTATTTTTCCCAGGATGTGAAGAAGTAAGTTATGAATGACCTGCAGGGATAGTATGTGGATATATGAGTGTGGAATATGGAGACTATGTTGTTTTAGTAGTTTTTCACTTTATGATATAATGTAAAACTTTATGAATATATCTAGTGTTTCCAAGGCTACTAAACCAATCGGTCTTTCGAGATTTGATCTTTCTTGTGATCATTCCAATGTTATGTAATAATGCACCGACTTTGGGTAACTGGGGTCGGGGCGTTACAAATATAATGACATAAGTAAATCATATATTATATCAAAAATATTTTTTTTTTACGAGTTATTAATATTTTTAAACCCACTATACAGGAGTTTCGAACACATATGGAAGAAATCATACCTAAGGTAAGGGATAATTTTGCAATCTCATTTTTATCTGAGATTATTTATACGTAAGTATTTACCTGGGATATATTTATCATCCATGACCATGTTTTCTAAAAAAATCATAAAATATTTATTATTCTTCTATGTATTTTTAGTATCATTTTAACCCATTTTGACTTTAACTTATATGGTGTGAATGTATTTTTACAACTTCATAACACCTTATTTCCATGAAGCTTCCTCTACACATTTTCAGGTGTATTTTCAACTAAATTATTTTATTTTAAAATTTCATGAAATTTTGAGGTAATAAAAAGCTTTTGAAGAAGAAATTATATTTTCCTCATGAATTAAAATCAAGTGTTTTATCAAAATTATTTTCCATCTAATATGACATAGGGTTGTGTTTATATCCCTATTATTACTTTTAATTGATTGATTTTATGACAGAATTATTTTTATGATGTCCATTTATCATTAATGAATTATGTTATGATGAAATGATGTTTAATAATCCCATTTTATTTCTGGGCTTATACTACGATGAATGGTTTTATGTTTTGTGGAACATGTAATAGTGATTTCATTATGAGATGGGTGGGACCTATATCTCCCTTCAATGGATTGGTTAAAGATTTATACCTCATTAGAGATACACGACAGGAATGAGAAGTAAATATGGTTCAGTAATATTGGGTTGGAATGACAAGTGAATTTTTTTTAGTAATACATGACTGGAATGGAAAGTAAACCCGATTTAGTAATGGAATTTTTCCACTATGATGGTCAAGATAGTAATGCCTTGGCTACTATGGAAATAATATTTTGTGCTTATTTATTTTCCAAATTTCTATGCTTTATGCCAATACTATTTTATCATGGTTAATGTTCCTTTATGATATATGCCTTACATACTACCATGATTTATTTCATGACTCACGTTTTT
Organism: Viscum album; assembly: GCA_963277665.1. Lineage (NCBI taxonomy): Eukaryota > Viridiplantae > Streptophyta > Magnoliopsida > Santalales > Viscaceae > Viscum > Viscum album. The sequence continues at coordinate 17,839,388 of OY728120.1, read as the reverse complement.
GATATTCATATTTTTTGTTCATGTTTTCACATTATTATGGTTATGTTTTGTTTGATGCTATTAAATGTTTACCCTTACAGATAATTTGAGCTCAACCTTTTTATGTTTTCTTTTCCCTAGGATATAAAGAATGGTTTTAGGTTGGAAAACAAAATGAAAATTTCATTATGGGAGATTTTGAAGATCTTTCACCATGATTAGAAGATTATGTTCCGAGTTTCCAAAGACACTAAACTCATATGTTATTTTGGTGTATATTTGTGTAATGTATTAAGTATTCTTCAAAAGAAATGTTATATCCATCTACGTCAAGCTTGCGTCTCTATAGTTGGTATTAGAGTAAAGGTTTAGTCAACCTTTGGAAACTAGGATGCAAAAACTTTAGTGAGATCTCTAGAGATATTTCTAAGGATATGTGTAGGGATGTCCAAAGGATAAGTAAAGTATAGGTTACAAACCTAGGTTTTTTGTGATAATAATGACTAACCAAGGTTTATACTGAAGATATAATAGATTGAATTATTATATGTAATTTATCCTACTTATGTATTTCTAATATATGATATGTGTTTCTCATACTTTGATTTCTGATCGTAGTCAATCGCTAGAACTATATAAAACATAGTTAACCAATGAATGTTTCAGATGTAGAAATTATGTGAATTATAAAGATCTATTTCCAAAGTGGAAATATCAAGAAGAGAATCATGAAGATGGTGTGAGTATGGTCATACTGTTGAGGATAAAGAGATTTTAAACAAAATATGGAATTTATGTGATGTTATTCCAGTATTGTTTAAATTAAACCTAAGAATCATAAGGTTGAGAAACCATAATACATTATTCATATTTTAGGAAAAATGAAGAGCATGGATCCTGAGTAATGGTTTAAGAATAATGTTATATAATTGAGGTTTATATGTTTTGGAATTCAAATATTATGTTATATGAATCATGAAATATATAAGTGTTTTTAGTATAAGTTTTTCATTAAGTATTGGAAAGGATATGTTGAATATTTATAAGGATCCAAAAAGTGATTTAATGGTAAGGTGATATACTTAGAGAACACATGATTAAGGGAAAAATAACCCTTCATTTGTCCCATATGTTAAGATAATGATGTTTAGATAAAGATATGTTGGATTTTAATAAGTAAATTGTATGATGCTAGTTTATTGGGAACTAATTATGGAGTTGTTGACAATTGGGTTATAATATCATGGATTAAGTATAAAACATTTTGGGAATTAAGGAATATATCCAATGAATTTTGGAATAAGGAAACGTGCATGTTTTCAAAAAGGATATGTGGTAATTTAGATTATTACCATGACTCAAGATAATGTCGGATGAAGTCATTCAAATTTTTGGAATATGACCAATAAGATATATCTTATGATATATGGGGGATAAATGATGGTATTCACATTCTTGTTATATGACCTTTCTTATTTTTCTTGTACTGTGAGATTGAACAGAAGTATTTTAGATAATCCTAAAGGTTGGAATAGATTAAGTTGAACATAAGATAGTATTTTTTATGGCTAAAAAGAATTATATTATTTATGGAATGTTATAATAGTATAGTTTTAGAAAAAGGAAAACCTATAGGATGGGTGACAACCTGTCACGTTGGACTAGGCTATGGGAATTAAACCCAGAACCAAAGTGTGACATGCCTTTATTTCCTACCACTAGCCTACATGGATTCCCTGGTTAGTATAAATTAGTATTATTTTATTTAATCATTATGACATATAATGTATAAGTCTATTTTTGGAACCATATATGATTAATCTAACCAGAGATGGACTTATGTGTATTTCATAACTTGTACTAATATTTTTGTCATAGAGACGGATGGAATGACCTATCATTCTATCGCATGATCTTATGAGACTTCAATAATGAAAAATTGAACTTTATTTCTTTAAATAAGAGATGAAGTGGAAATTGTTCAGGGATCGATCAATGGTGAGATTGTATTAAAATCAAGTAATTATTTATTCTCATGTAAAAAATCATCAACATTTGGAAAAGGATCTTGAAAAAAAATGTTATCCTAGTACCTTATTATCTAATGAATCATATGGTCACTTAAATCATCACAGATTTAAGTATTTCTAGTAGTTAACTTTCTCCAGACCTCATTCTCTATCACTATCCATAAAAACTTGATGGTTAGATTTGTCTTCCATAACCATGTTTCCACTTCTCACATATGTTATCCTATGTGGAAAACTAGAGATGAGTTATATTGGGTAACCTTCATGTTTCTAAATTTCCTTTTTAAAATGATATTTCAGTATCTCTTTTTACGATGTGGGTTTCCATGAAATAAAATTTAGAATAGAAAACCATTTATAACCCTGACGAATTTTGAGGGAGAAATTCATTTTAAGGGGGTAGAATGTAACACCCGAAGATTTTATGATATAGATTATTTTTAATTTCTTTTATGTCTTGTGTTGTATGCTACACCAATATTAGCTTGTGTTATACTCAACACGGTATTAGATAACATTATACTCAACACTATTCTTGGCTTGTATTGCACATAATTTCAAGATCTTTTGATAGAATTCATTTCATGCAACACTGAGTGTAGATATTGTACAATGTAAAAATGAACCAAGGTTGGATTATCTTATATGAAAAACGAAAAGAATATTTAACTACACGCGACACTGACTTGGCTTGTGTAACACACCAGAGAAACCTTTCTTCATAGATAGTGTTGTACGCGATACCGAGTTTCACTAAACAACGATATATTATGAAAATATTATTATTTAGTGAGTTATAAACTAGACGTTATGAATATTATTAAAAAAATTACATTATATATCATTATAATTCATCCTATAAATTTTCTAGAAAATGATATAAGAAAAAAATCAATTTTTTGGATAAAATAAGTATTTTTCAAAAAAAATGCTGTTTTACCACCTTTTTATGGAGAACACTTTTTAAATTTATTTTTTAGCACCTTTATATGTTATATTTGACAAAAAAATCTAATTTAGAATTAGGACATCAAAATTTACTTTGGATGAATTTTTGATATTTTTCTGATAACTATCAAGTTTTGATGAATAGTAAAAATAAGCTAAATTTCAATTGAAAACAATTTTTTCCATTGAGATAATTTATATGGTTAAATCATATTATATAATGGTTTTAAAGTATAAATATAACATATTTTTATCATTTAATACAATTTATGTCATTTTAAGTAATTTCAATTTTAAATTGGACATAAACATATGTCAATCTTTTGATAGTTATTACTTCATAAAAAATCACTTTTTGGTTTTGAAAACAAGAATTAATTTTAAATTAATTACTGCAAATTGTGTGTTTTGAATTTGGAAAAATGGATTCCATGTTTGGAATTATATGTTTCATGTTTTTTAAATAGTTAACTTTTATTTTTTAACATTATGTATAGTAACTTCAGTAATTATTTTTATTAAACATGGTAAAAGGGTAAATCTTATAAATAAGGGTAAAAAAATAATAATTTAATAGTATAAAATTACCCTAAAACGTGTCTTAATCCTATTGGTTGAGATATTTTAAAAAATGGGAATCCTTGGGTTGATTTTGGGACCCCATGGATTAACTTGGATTTGAAAATGATATTTTATTAGAATTAATTTAAATTAAAGACAATTGTAACATAACAATATATCTTTTACTAAATTGATTTTAATATAGGGTTATATAACTAATTATATGCTTATAAATAGTAATTAGAAATCTAAAAATATTTCATACATCATGTTATTTTATTTATAATTTTTATACATTAGATAAATATATTTATTTATGACACAATTATGGTGTAGTGATTACCTCATTAATTAATTATTCAAATAAATGAATTTATAAATATTAAAATAAATTTAGTTGGAATATTTTGATTCCATCCCCGAATTTTCTCGATAAAATTGACATATTAGTGATGATTTAATGAATTTTATTCAAATTAATAAGGTTTTTATGAATTTAAAAAAATCAAGTATGAATAGTATCTAAAATTGACATAATACATAACTTAAAACATAAAATTATTTATTAAATGATATTAAATTTATAAAAATATAATATTCTGAAAAATGGTTAATATAAGTCCAAATATGTCATAAATAACTTTTTTTGTGTCTTTTGACTTGATATGGTAATTAGAATAACCCAAAATGTGTAAAAAACAAGATATCACGGTAAGATTAAAAAGGATAAAATAAGGGTTAAACCAAAAAGATAATGATATAAAATATTCAAAACTTGTCTAAAAATTATTATATTATGGGTATTCAAACCAAAATCTTCTTATATTCGATTTAAATAAGTTTTTACCAATTTAAAACTAAATTGAATTTATAATAAATTAATTTTTTGAGAGGTTTCTAAAGTGCCCCTCTCCTCTCTTATAAAATGGAACCTCTTCCATCTCCTCTTTACTCCATTATGAGCGTTAAAACTCATCCAAAACCTTCCCAATTCTCTTATAAACTTCCCCAGTTACATTATAGAGGTACTGGTCTTATCAAAAGACCAAATCTAGTACCTTAAGATGAAATATAAAGAAGGCATGACGGGGAAGAGGTAATCTCTTCTACTGATTCTTTCTAATTTATTTCTTCTTCTACTTCCTCTTATTTAAATATTTAATTATAAATTAAAAACATCAGTATCACTAATATAATTATATTTTATTATAAATATTATAAAACCCTATTTAACCTTCTATCCATCCTAAGAAAAAGGAAATCAATGCGTGTGCGTACGTACGGCTTACCGTCTCCACCCCATGGTGTAATCAGTTTTTCACCACCACCTAACTTGGATGGGTATAATGGTGGAAAGAATAATTTTATATGATTATTATAAAATCATACTAATTCAGAGATATTATAAACCATAACCTTTAATACCATTCAGTAATTATGGAAATGATATTGTCACTCATGCGTAAGTACAGTTTACCATCTCCACAACGCGATAAGATTCATTCTCTATGTCAACCATTAAAGAATGACTGTAAAGTATATATAATAAATAATCATGAAATATATGACATAATAATTCTACTAGATTTATGGGTATATATATATATATTTTTTTTGTGTCATTCACTTACTTCCATTCAATTCAATGAGAAAATAAAAACAGTGTTCATTCATACGTACGGCCTACCGTCTCCAAGAATGGTGTATTCCATTTATTTTATCATTCTATTATATATATATATATAAAATGAATATATATGATATATAAATAAATTATATTATTGAAGTAATTAAATCATTATCTAAGTAATAATATCAAATATAACAAGTCTAAACATATACGATAAATAAAAATATTACTACCCAAAACATTTCTTTAACATGGAATTGACAAATGAACGGGTTATATAATGTCATAATTAAATCATATATGATATCATAAATATTATTATGATTCTGTTATAAGTTAATAATATGTTTAAACCCACTATACAAGAGTTTTGGATATATATGGAAGAAATTGGACCTAAGGAAAGGGATATATATAAAATCTCATTTTTATCTAAGATTGTTTATATGTAAGCATTTACTAGGGATATACTTATCATCCATACCCATGTTTTCTAAAAATGTTTTCATAAAATATTTACTATTCTTATATGTATGTTTAAAGTAATTGTTACCCATTTTGACTTTTAATACATTGTTTGGATGTAATATTTATTTCATTTACCATATGATTTAGTTTTTGACTTTTCTGGAAAAAGTACGAGGAGAATTTTTTTTTAACTTATACGGCATAAACAGAGTTTTACAACTTCATAATGAATTATTTCCATGAATCTTCCAATACACGATTTCAAGTTTATTTTCAACTAAATTCATTTCTTTTAAAATTTCCTGACATTTTGAGAAATGAAAATGTTTTTGAGTAAGAAAGGATATTTTCCTCATGAATTAAGCTTTAGTGTTTTATCAAAATTATTTTCCATCTAAGATGACATAGTATTATGTTTTTATCCCTATTGTTACTTTGATTTGATTTATTTTTTGATGGAATTATTTTTATGAATTCCATTTATCTTATATGGATTATGTTATGATGAAATGATGTTTAAGAATCACATTTTATTTCTTGGGTTATGCTATGATGAATTGTTTTTTGTTTTGTGGCACACGTAAGAATGATTTCATTAGGAGATGGGTGGGACCTATATCTCCCTCCAATGCATTGGATAATGATTTATAACTCTTGATAAAGACATGACAAGAATGAAAAGAAAATTTGGTTCAGTAATACAGGGCTGGAATGGAATGTTAATCTGGTTCAGTAATACATGGCTGGAATGGAAAGTAAACCTGGTTCAGTAATGGACTTTATCCATTATGATGGTTATGGAAGAAATTCCTTAGCTACCATGGAAATCATATTAGGTTCTTATTTATTTTCCACAATTCCATGTTATATTTCAATACTATTTTATCATAGTTAATGTTCCTTTATGATTTGTACCTTATGTACTACTAAGATTTATTTCATGACTCACATTTTTGATATTCATATTTTTTGTTCTTGTATTCACATTATTATGTTTATGTTTTGTTTGATGTTATTAATGTTTACCCTTAATGAGAATTTTAGCTCACCATTTTTATGTTTTCTTTTCCCCAGGAAATAAAGAAAGGTTTTTTGTAGGAAAACAAATGGGGAAGATCTTTATAGGAGATTTTGAAGATCTTTCCCCATGATTAAAAGATTACGTTATGAGTTTTCAAAGACACTAAAGAGATATGGTATTTGGGTGTATTTTTTTGTAATGTATTAAGTATTCTTCCAAAGAAATGTAATTTAAATGTACATCAATCTTGGGTCCCTACATAAAACATCTTACTCTCTATTTTGTAGGGAATATGGTAATGTCACTTATGTGTACGGTGGACTATCACATCATGAAGCGATGTGTTTAATTTTTCACTTATGATTTAAATAGAGATTAATAAAGATTAAATTGATGTTTATATATGATATTTCTAAAATATAAATCATTTGGAATAAATATTTCTTTTACTTTCTTACCTTACCATTCATTGAATAAATGATAATGTCGTTCATGTGTACAGCTGACTATCGCCTCACGAAGCGTGTGATTCATTTTTATTACCGCATCACATGGATGTTACGTGTAAGTGTGTTTGAAGAAATAATATGATATTTATGATATAATTATAATCTTATAAAGATAAAATAAGATATACCTTCTTTCCATCATGATCGTCGAAGAATGGAAATGTTACTCTTGCATAAACACGACCTACCATCTCCATGATTGTAATATAGTTCATTTTTCATAACCATATATCGTGTTTGGTTTTGAAATTAAAATTTATGTATAAAAATTATAATTATTTCATTATTACCATTATATATATTATTACATAATAATTTTTTTTACCTTATTCCACTTACCAAGTGATTTTTGACATATGATTCATTTATCATTAAAAAATCTGATGTAAAATTAATTAGTTAAATAATTGAATATGACATGGTAAAATATAAAATTAAAGGGATAATAAGCATGAAATAATTTATTAAGTAATTAAATTATTATTAAAAGTTTATTATTCATTATGATAAGGAATACACATGGTGATTTGGGCTCATGGTAAGGTTTTTATCTCAAAACTTTCTTCTTTAGGACCCATATTAATTTATTCCCCTAATTTCTTTTAAATGGTTTATATACATTCCATTTAAATATAATATCATGATTATTTCATACTTATTGATATTTTATATTACAGTTCATTTACTTTATTTATGGGATTTATGATTCAAAAGTTACCAAAAATGTAAGGGTTTTTATTTCAATCTCATTTTAATCGGAATTATTTATGCTTAAATTTCCATTATTGGAAATTATTTGATCATTGACTAATTAAACCCTTAAAATTTATTATATAATGATTATTCATGAACTTTTCATAAAATATTACTATTTTCCTCTCTTTAGTACTTAAAAATATTGAGAAAATGTTTTTAAGTAAAATTGACATTAATTCAATATTTAGTCAAAAACATTTTCTCTCCCTTGTTCATTTTTTGTTTAAATTTTTTTCAAAATAAATAAATAAATTATATAAATTTTTAAATAAATTCTTACCCTTGTGAATATTTAAAAAAAGGTTTTAAAGGAATCTTTTTGTTTTTTCTGAATGATGTACTTTTGACTTTTTACCACAAATGTGAAGGAGATATTTTATTAACATGTGTGGAATGAAAAGTATTTTATGCCATCATGACCATTATTTTCCTTAAATATTAATTTATATGCTTCCATGTTTATTTTAAAATAATTGTATTTTTAAAATATTTTATGAATTTTAGTTTTTATAAAGTTTTCTTTAAAGTGGAATGGTTATTTTCCTCAAGAATGTTTTTAATATTTTTAAAAGTATATACATTCATCAAAAACAAAAATATTTAAAGTTGTGTAATAATTAAAAATTAAATATATATTTCTCTCGCATATATATACATAACTCATTCTCCCTTACTTTGAAAGGGTAATTCATTCCTCATGATCATTTCTCAAATTTATTCATTATGAAATTTATTTTCATTGTGATATAAGACAACATTATGAAACCCATTTATTTCCATGGGTAATACATATTTTTTCCCATATGATTTATTTCATTTTATGGAACACATAAATCATGAAAATGTTATGATGGGTGTTCCTAGATAATGTCGGGTGATCTCGATATAGCTAAAATTAGGGGTGAACCCAAATAGCGCTCTAATGCATTAGGTAATGTTTTTAGCCTCATTATGCTTTGTGAATGTAATTAGGGTGTAAAACTAATCTATTATGAGATATTTAGTAGTATGTGATATTTTCTAGGTATTTAGCCTTGACTCATGTTTATGTCATGTTATATGTTTCTGGCACAGTTTCTATGTTACCATGATCTTATGATACCATGATATTTATGTTAATATTTTATGTGATTACTCATGTTTCTCCTCCTTTATGATATCATGTTATACCTTTGACTCACATGTTGTGATTCCTTATCAAATTTATTTCATTACTGGGATTTTTAAATCACATATTTCTTTATGTATTCCTTTGGTTATACTATGTAGTTGTTTTAGCTCAATTGGATTCATGAACTCATTATGAAGAATAAATTGATGATATAATGGTTTAGTTTCATTTGATGTCATATAAACCTAGTCTTCCAAATACAATAGGAATTTATTATCCTTGTGATGTATTATTGGATATTTTTGTTTATAAATCATGTAATAATAAGCATAAAAAATCTTTGATTACTGTAATATCCATCTTCATTGTAGCCTTAGAGTGGGTCAAACCAAGATTTTAATGATCAACCATGGATATTGCAGACCTCATGGTGTCTTGTTGTCTTGAGTTCGAGCATGGAAGTAGCAATTATGGCATTCTCTAGTGGCTCTAGCTACCCTTATTTAGCTTTTTAAATTAATTGGATATTGTTATGAAACATTCATTTACCATTAAGTTACTATAATAAAATAATTTTTACCTTTATATAGCATTTAAAAATAATGGGTTACCCTTTTGAGGTATTTCTTTTAACTTTTCATAGCACTATCTTACCCTTATGTAGCATTTCCAACTATTGGATACCCTTAATAAACATGCACATTACCTTTATACAGCATGTAGAACACTATAAGTACACTTATGTAGAAGTAATATACCTTTATAAAACCTTTTAAATATATGATTTACCTTTATGAAACATCTTTCTATTCCTTTATAAATCCCCTTTGAACTTTATGTAGCATGTCTGGTAGAGGGTTACACTTATATAATATTCTTTTGACTCTTACATATTGGATTATCTACCTTTATATGGCATTGGAAATAGAGGGTACTATTACATAGTGGTTTTCTACCCCTGTTCAACGGATTCTCAGCCATTACAAGGCTCCTAAAAATAAATCTGACATAAAGGTAAAACATTTTACCCTTACAGAACATAAATTAGGGAAAACAAAGATTTTGAAATTTCAGAATCTCTGAAAAAAAATAAATTTATAAATTAAATGTTCTCAATTACTTTTTCTCCAAATTAATTATTTATGTGAAAATATACCATATTTTTAATAAATCAATTAATTAATGGTTATTAAAATAAAAAATTTAAAATTATTACATGAAAAATTAGTGTATCAAATCCACTCACACTTGATTCAAGCTCCTCCTCAAGAATAAATTCACAATATACTAAAAATGAAGTTCGCCCAAACATAATTTAAATTTAACATCAATAAAATCAATTAATTAAATAGGGAATTAAATATCATGGTATTACAAGGGAAATTTTCATTGAAGTATAATTTTTCAAAGAAACAAGTCAACAATACATTTTATTATTTTCTCTTTTTAACTTAACCATTTCTTTTCAATATTTCCATTCATATTTCTCAATTCATTATCAACATGCATACCACTTTTAATTTACCTGACTTAAACTATTTTCAATAATCATCAAGATAAAAAAATCTAATTAATCCTCTACTCATACCTCAAATCATGTTCCTTACCACAGGCCTATAATACATCTACTTTCTCCACCATGTAGATAAAAAATCACAAAAAATCAAGAGGTCTTCATCATTAGGTTTAAATGAATCTGAGACTTTAGGGTAGGTGATTAAATGATTTACAACAATATAGGTCACAGGGGAGTTTAATCTATAAAGTGCATTCCATAATAATCAAAAATTAGCTTAGTGGAAATATCCTTTGTACAATTCATCTCCCTTTTCCCCAAGAACACAATGTAGGATCATGATGAAATGAAATATAATGAATAATTCACCCACTTGTATCTTTTTCATTATTATTTTTTTCCCTTTTTAAAAAAAATTAAGTACCAAACCAATATCCACCACCCAACCCCAAATGATATTTTCATGACACTATTTATAATAGTTTTAAAATGACCATCAACCAAGCAATGGTGATTTTTAAATTTCCTATGACATAACCCATTTTTTTAAAAATATTTTTTTCATTGGTTTGAGAGTGTTTAAAATGAATATAATGAATTAAAATAATGAACCATTAACTAAATCCCCTATAATCACCCATGTACTTATTCATTTGAATATTTTCATCCATTAAACCATAGAACCATCTCCACACACTCTTTTTTTATAATCATAAAATAATAGTAGTGTAGTAAAGGATAAAATTGGCTTGTAATATAGCCCTTCCCAAACAAGTATATTCTTGTCTTCTATGGTTTTAAGAAGGATTAACATATGGTTAGGTATTGGGATAATGGATAATCAAAATATTTCTCAATCATATTAAATGTGACTTTTTACAATCATAGATTCGACAAGATTCAATGAAATATCTAGAATAATGCATATCTGGGTTTCACTTAATAGATATGATTATGAAAAAATGGGAAATATTAAGCTCAGAAAATGTTTCAGGAATGTTAAATAATGGTTGGGACAATCACTCATGATAATGAATATAAATAATAATAAAAATAATAAAAATATTAGAAAATGATGACATGTAAAATCTCAGAAAAATATTTTCATGAATCAAATGGTCTCCTTAAATCAAAACTCATGATATCTAAATCCCTATATTTACCTCAAGTAATTTTCCCCCCATTTTTCTTATTCAAATTATTGAAGAAGAAATTTAAAAACATGGAATTTTGATTATCCTATGAAATTTATGTCTCTAAGATCGGTAATTAAAGAAAAAAAGGGTAAATGTAGTCATGAAATTTGAAGTTAAAAAACATTTTAAAAATAAATGTGGACAATAAAATAGAAAAATAAATAATTTAAATACTTAATCCCATTTTAGTGAAGTTCTTGTAATGGGATATTAATGTTTTTTTATTATACGATTAGAAAGTAAATCATTCTTACAGTTTCTTATCATGATTCCTTGTGATTCCTTAAGGGTCCTAAAAATTAAAATTCACAAGTGAAAGTATAGGTCCCTTTTTAATAGAATTTAAAATATTTGGAGGATAGTTCCTATGCCTAAAAAATACTAGAAAACATATTTTTCCTCTCATAATTGAATTTTTAAAATTTTTTCCTTGAACTGAACTCTTCAACTTAGGTGGCAGGATATTTGAAAGATTATACCTGGTCTAGATCCACAAATGGATTCTATTGTGACTTATCCAAATAGGTTATCCCCTATCCTTCCTCTGAATAAATATTATTTCTTCCTATGGAAAGTAATTTCTCAACATCCATTGATCTAATCCAAAAAAAAATCTTTTACCCTAAAAAACTAAATGGGAGATCATTACCATCCATACTATCTGGCCCTATTAAAACCTGGTGGATTTGGAAACTCCTCTAGTATTAGTGATCTAATCCCTCATCATTATTCATGATTGTTATGTAGTTCCATATTCATATTTTTCTTATACAATAGTAACCTCATGTGTTTCATTAATTTTAGTAACATCATTAACTTTGGGTATGTTTTCCTCCTCCAACTCATCCTCATCTTTCACAACATAATTCTTTATCATCCATTGAATGTTGAAACTCGCTTGTTCGCTACCAATAATCAATAATAGTTACCTAATATGTGTGCCTATCAATGCTCATCTAATAGACAAAAAAATTCTTTACAAGATGATCGGGGTCCTCTCTTCCTCCATATCTAGCACTAAAAATTCCATCAAGAAGTTGAATTTTTCTATTTTGACTATTATTTCTTCAATAATTCATTGGTGGTATTTTAACATTGAATCTTCCAGTAGAAGTGAAACTCTTGTTCCCTTTATATTCTCTAATACCAAGCTTTTGAATGTATTGTATGACATTATTTTAACACTAGAACTTATATCATACAATTATTTCATAATTTTTTATACTAGATATTTATAGAAATTGAAAATTTACTGGGGTCTTGTTGCTTCTAGGTATGTTTTTTGATATAACAGCTTAACACTCTCATGTGAGTTTAGTGGTGCCAATATCCTCTAGATTTTTCTTATTAGTGAGAAACTCTTTCATGAATTTATAAAATGTCATTATGTTGGAGAGGGATTCTATGAAAGTGATATTGATATTAAAAAATTTGAAAAGTTCTAGGAACTTACCTTTTTGTGAGTTGATTATACCTTTCACTATCCCCTATGAAAAAGGTTGTCTGAACATGAATATATTAGGTTCTTATATTTTTTCTTCTATAGATATTTTGTCTTTAACCTTAATATTTTTCAGATTTCATTTTTATTATTGTCCTTTTTTTCGTATCCCCACTTGGTTTATTATTTCCTTGGGTTATTTTCTCACATCTCATAGTTATGGCCTTTAATTCCCCACATAGGTTGACTTCTGGGAGGATTGGAAGTATTCATCCTGGACTCTCTATAAGTTTCTCTAAAAAAATACCACTTGGAATTCCATGTTCTATATCATAGTATTCTAATATCCAGAGTCATAATTTAGTTTCTTGATAGCTTCCCCTTGGTATTTCGAATTAGTTTTTAATTCATTGATGGTATCCCTAATGGTAGTCATGAATGTATTCAAGGTATCCTACAATGTATGGGATTGGATTTGTAGGGATTTTCCTTGATGCATTTAGAAACCCAACACCCTTTACTGATACCCCTAACTATGTTGTTATTATGGATACCAACCCTAAAATTGATTTTTAGGATTATAATCATTGTAATTTACTTATTTTATACACATAACTTGGGATGGTTATTGGAACATCATTATATATATCTTTTTTTCATAGAGTCTATTTGAGCCATCATCAAACTCTTTTTTTGATCATTTGGAAACCTTTTATTTACATTCCTTCAGTCTTCCGTTGAAATATTTTACTCTCCCTTTTTCTTAGAAAAATATAGATCTCCTTAGATGATTTTTTTCATTGGTCATCCATTAATTGTATCATCCCCAATTGACTTGTTTCCTTATGAAATACTTTTATAGAATGTCTAAATTAAGATCCATATCACAATACCATGATGTGGGATTTTTATAATTAATTTATTTAAATTATCTCATGAGTTATATAGATACTTATCCTCATATTGATTGAAATTAAGAATATTGAAATAGATTTCTATAGTTTTGGAGGGAGAAAGAATTAGGTGACAAAGTGGCTTGTTAACTCATCCTATATAGTAATGGAATGGTATATAAAGCTCTGGATCCATTCTTGATCAATACCCCTTAATAAAAATTAGAACATAAGAAGGATTAACACATCAATTGAAATTTTAATGAATTTTAATGTATCACAGAGTTTGAGGAAATTCTAGAGATGTTTGTTTGAATCTTTGTGTGGTTGTCCAAATAATTTTACCTTGTTTTAAATCATATGAATGATGGTTGGAATGATATTTCAGTTTGTGGAAGCCACCAGTGGTATAAATATACTATGTTGAGATCTAGTTTTTGATGGTATGTTGTAATTTCCAGTGCTCATAGTCCAAGACATCTTTCTTTTGAACCACTAGTAACTTGATTTTGTTTGATGCCAGCCATGGGAGTTTTTTCTTTATACACCTTCAAAAAAATTCACATATTAGGGTCAAACACAAGGATCTCTTTTCCTTTATACTCGGTGTAGTGGATTTATATAAAAAATTTCAAACCATGAATTCGCAACATGAACACACCAATGTAAATAAATAAATTAAAATGATAATTAATAAACTAAAAACACTTAAATTCCTAATTTACTTGATCACCATCCGAGAAAATTGTGCTAAAAATTTTATAGCTTGATGTTATTCATTAATTACCGCGAGTCTAAGAAAATGTAATAATTTATATTTATCCCAAACAAATGATACTAACTAATAAAATGTAGAAAGAATAAAGTTTGAGGATAAATCCATGAGATAGTAGAAGTAGATTTTTGGAAAATTATGTGAAATAAAGTTATTGGGAACAAAAGAGAGAAAATGGAATTAGAAATAGATGAGAGGAGACATTCCAAGTTTAGTACTTTTTAGTTTTTTATGTGTTAATGAAGTAAGAAATTAAAGTAGTTCGTCCTTGATCATTATAAAAGTTCGGTTTAAGAGAACCCAATAGTCATGGTATTCCCTCTCTAATATAATCATTCCCCCTTTCATATGGTCAACTAATTAGGAAAATTATAGAATCTGGTGACCTAATACCATGTTTAATCATAATTATTCTGAATTGAACAATGTTAATTCACAATATTAAACAATTAGTTGTTACAATAGAAAGTGCTCAATCCCCCATATTCACAATGATCATGTTATGAAAATGAGAGAGATTTAAAAGAATAAAAACACAAGAAATAGCCTTAATCATGAACTAATAATATAAAATGAATTGAATAAGACACACTACCCTTAAAATTACATCCCTTAACACTAAGAATATACCCCCTCATGCAAATCATAAGGGGAGAAAAGAACAAGATTACCAGAAGTAGAAGAAAATTAGCAATAGCAGGGCTTCCAGTTTTCATTCTTCTCTTAGGTCATGTACTCATAATATCGTGCAAATAAACATTCATAGAAAATGTTCCCCTTTATAAATATGTAAATAAAACCCATGATCTTGTCCAAATCATCATCTTAAAGAATAGAAGACCCATGTTCAAAACCCTTTTCAATCCATCTAGGCTAATCCAAATCCCTGGGGTTAAGGTCTTCCTAAAATCTCACATTGATCATGTTTTTGAGTTGGTGTTAACTACGTATTCACATCATGAATCTAATTCATGAAGTGAAGTAGTGGTTTTATCTTATTCATTCTCTAAGAAACACATTATGAAGTTTATTCATGGCCTGAAATCATCCCTCATCATATTAGGACTTCATCAGTTGCTCCTTTCTTCATACATGAATTATTCATATTTATTGTAGCCTCATAGTTAGTCAAACAGAGCCCTTGATGATCATCCATGGAAATTTCGAGAGTCACGGTGGCTTGTGTCTCAAGACCATGATTGTAAGTACCAGTTATAGTGTTCTTCGGGGGATCTGGCTACCGTTACGTAACTTTTAAAATCATTTGGATACCCTTGTGTAACTTTTATTTACCCTTACGTAACAATAAGAATGTAAATTTAGTCTTTATATATCATTCAAAAATAATGGGTTACCCTTTCATGACATTTCTTTTACCTTTACGTAACTCTATATTACCCTTATTCTGCCGATGAAATCTATTGCATACTATTACACAACATGCTCTTTACCTTTACATAGCATGTACAATTCTAGAAGTTCCCTTATGTTGTGATAATCTACCTTTAAGAAACCATTGAAATCTATGAGTTACCTTTATGTAGAGGCTTACAGTACCTTTACCCAACCCTTGATACCATTATATAGTAAATCTAGAAAACGTTTTCCCTTAAATAATTGGATTTCTACCCTTATGCAGTGGATTCTCTACCTTTACATAGTGGTGGAAACTGTGGACACCCTTACATAGTGGCTCCCTACCCTTACATAGTGGCTTTTCTACCTTACTTAGCTCCTCAAAATCAATGCTACATAAAGGTATAACATTTTACCCTTACGGAGACCTTATAACATGTGTAAGGGTAAAGAAAAACTTCAAATTTTGAAATTTTATAAATCAAAACTAAATTTCCAAATTCAACATTTTCAATTCCTTTTTCTATAAATTAATTATTTAATATAAAATTACCCATAATTTAATTAATAAATTAATCCATGGGAAAAATTAAAAATTATTAAAATAAAAAGTTTTATATTATTGCATGAAAAATAATTACATCAATAATCAATTAAACTCAATTTTGAAAATACACTTAAAATTTAGCAAACTACAAACCATTAATTTTAGGGTTTTTACACAAGAGATGAAAATTCATGGTCTAAAAATGTCCAAAACATTACATTAAATACCTTAAAAATGATTCTCTTCCTTGGGAATCAAAATAAAACCCATAAAATAGGGGAAAACCCCAAAGGGAAAAAGGTAAATTTAGGTCTTCACATTACACACCACTTAAAAACATTTAATCCTGAAAAAATCATAAAACTATAATATCAAAACATTTATTATCTAATACTTTATAAAAAATTAATCTAGATATAAAATATTTTACCCCCATTTAGCACTACTACATATTCATGTTTATTAAGCATTATCCTTTATCAAATAAAAAAAAGCATTGATAAAAGAGGTATTTTTATCAATTGTAGGTAAAAAAGTAATAAAGGTGGTCTTTATTAGTGCTAAAAACATTGATAAAAGGGTACCCATTTTCAGTTCTCGTTTCTAGCATTGATAAAAATATTCGCTTCATAAAAATAATATTTATTATAAAAAATCCTATTTTAATAAAAAAAAGTTTCTATTAATATATATATATATATATATATATTATTAAATGTGATTTATATCATAAAAAATATGTATCTACATTTAATATATAATATATTTAGTGAAAATGGTTTATAAAATAGTTAAAAACAAATTTTAAAAAATAATTTTCAAAATAGTATCAAGTAATTCACATTTAACAATAATTTCATGATAGAAAAAATTAATACATTAAATAATATCTTAAGATAAGTTGAAAAATCACTTGAGATTCTAATAGTCTTAAATTTTGATCTTGGTGTTTGTTGGACTCCATTAGATATCAAATTGAATCCTATGAAAACCAAAAAGGCCACCAAAACTATTTCTTTTAGTTGGGATTCATTAATTTTTGAATATTCAAAGGAATTTTATATTCATTTAAGAGGGTATTATTATCTTTTTATGGTGGATATTGAATTTATTCCTAGTATTTATATTCATATAGATGTTATGGTGTTTGAATTTTAATTTTTTTCAAAATTTAGTTTTATTTATAAATAAATATATACATATATATATAACTTTTTATGTATTTACATATAAAATTTAATCATATAAAAAATTATTTAAACATATTTACATAGAACATTTTTTTAAATATATAATCCATATTGAAATAAAAAATAATTATTATTAATTTTATTTACTTTATAATAATATATGAATATGTATATTCCTATTTAAATATATATATATACATATATATATGATTATTATATATAAATATATGTGTGTGTTAATAAACAAAAATATATATTTTTATATATTCTAATATATTTACATATATATAAGTATATATTGAAATATATATATACATATATATAAGTATTTGTTACAATATATGAAAAGTAATATTTTTTGGCCAAGTGGTAAGGGTTTTTATTGAGAAGGTGGTGGGTAGGGGTTTGAATCTCACCCCTTAAGAATTAATTCCAGAGTTAAGGTGGTGGGGTTGTGGTGTCCATGGGGTGGGGGGAGGGGACTCTTATGTCTTATGAGATGTTGGGACGGTGGTGTCGCATGTCTTGGTTGGTTTTTTCATATTATTTTCAAAAATTGGAAACCTTTTCTAATTTATCAAAAAAGAACTAATAAAAGACCCTTTTGACAGAGCTAAAAAATAGTAGATAAAGGCCCCCTTTTATCTTCAATTTTTTAGTGATGATAAAAGGTTCTTTTATTATTTTGTTTTTTAGTTGTAACACCTCAAGATTCCATGGTATGTTTCCCTTTGAATAATGCAATGGCGTGCATTGTACGCAACTTTGAGATTCTAACACACCACAACCAATCAAACTAGCCATTATGAATAGTAATACCAACTTCTGGAAATTTTATAAATTCTATCTCTCAAAATAGACTTCATTTTTGGATTCGGAATATCGAAATTAGCCTAGGGGGAATTTTTGGTACTTTACGGATAACTTTCATATTTTAATGAATAGTGAAAATTACTAAATTTTAATTAAAAACAACTTTTTAATCGAAATAATTAATATTGATAAATTATGAATTTGAGTGGTTTTAAAGTATATTTAGAATATATTTTTACCATTTAATTCAATTTTTGTCATTAGACATAATTTCACAATAAAACCAGACATAAACAAGTGCCAAACTTTTGATAGTTATTATCTCTTAAAAACACGATTTTTGTTTTGACAGTGGGAATTAATTTTAAATTAAATTCGGCCACTTATGTGTCTGGAATATGGAAAAATGGATTCATATTTGGAATCAGGATGTTCAAATTGTGTAAATCGGTAACTTTTATTTTTAGACATTTTGAATAATTACTTCGGTAAATATTTTATTTACCATGGATAAAGGGTAAATCTGGTAAATAAGGGTTAACAAATAATATTATAATAATAAAATATTACCCAAAAACGTGTCCTAACCTTATTGTTTGATAAATGTCCAACCATGGGCATCTTTGGGTCGCTTTTGGGACCCCATTGTGCCACTTGTAAGTGATAGGGACACTTTATTTTAATTAAGTTAAAATGAATACAAAAATGACACACGCATATATCTTTTAGAAAATCAATTTTTACATAGGGTTATATATGTTGGATTTTAGAATATAAATATTCATTATAAATATAAAAAGATTTAATTCATAATGGTATTTTATTTATAAATTTTAGACATTAAATAATTTAATTTATTTATGACACAATGGTGATGCAGTAATTACCATAATAGTGAAAAATTAAAATGATTGATATTGTAGATACCCAAATAAATAAAATTTGAGAATTTTTATGAATTACTATAATTTTCTAGGTTAATATGACATGTTAGAAATGATTTATCTAATTTTTTTCGAATTAATAATTCTGTTATGATTTTTACAAAAATCAATTATCGAATAGTGTCAAAAATGACAAAAAAGAGTTTTTAAAACAAAAATTATATTATTAATTGATATTAAATTCCAAAAAATCTAAAATCTATCCAGGAGACTTATATCATGATAAGTGTATCATTAATGGACCACTTGGGGGTCTCTTGTATGTATATAGTATGTTTATTAAACATATAATATAAAAATACAAAGAGACATTGTAAAAGTAAAAAATAATTAACTAAGAGTTAATACTTAAAGATAAGGTTAATATATTGACCCAAACCTATGTAAATTCAATTTGTTGAGTGTTTTGCGACCTATCCTCACCATATCCTTTAAATAATCCACTTTAGAGCCATTATAAACTGAATATGAATTTATTATAAAATAATATTTCTAGCTTTTCCAAAGTTGCCCCTCACCCCTCTTATAAAAGGGCACTCCCCCTTCTCATTACATCACACATTAAAAGCCTTTTGGTTCGGAAAAACCCTACACAAATACTCTCTAAACTTCCCTCACTACAACATAGAGGCCTTAGTTTGATCATAAATCCAACCTAAGGAGCTCTTTTGATCAAATCAAAAGGAAGAACCCGAAGAAGAGGTAATGTTTTTACCACCCTTTTTCAAATTCTTTTCTTCTTCAACTTATTATTTCTTTGTTATTCCCATTCTAAAATAATGAATCCAGTATATAATATATACTATAATATTATTATAAATAGGTTCAACCATATTCAGTATTCTATCCATCCTTTAAATGACATGTCACCAGACGTGCGTATGTACGGCTTACCGTCTCCACGTCGTGGTGTAATTGTCATTCAATAAATTACTATTTGGATGGGTATAATAATGATGTGTAATTCATGTAAATTAGAAATATAACATGATAAATATTCTGTCTATATGTTATACCATCCAATTATATAATATTTTAACATCAAAAGAATCATATTGTCACTCGTGCATACGTATGGACTACCGTCTCCACGAATGTGATGAGATTCATTCTCCATCATATTCATTCAAGTATAATTATCATTTTATTATTTAAAAATAATATCTAAGAACTTGATATCATTATGGATATGAATAATATACAACCTATCCATGAAAAACATGGCTTACGTAACAAAACATATAAAAGAAAACAAGTAAGTTAACACCCGAAACAACGATAATACTAAGATATTATTAACAAACCAATGTTAAAAGATCATATATGATATCATATTAATGTAAATGATTCTTTTATAATTAAATAAAAATTATTTCACCATTATACAGGAGGTTAACCGACCGTCGACCAAGGAAAAAGTACAAAGTAAGGGGTTTCTTATCTCACTTTTAATTCTGTGAGATTTCCATTATTCACCACTTATTTATTGCATGTGGTGTGTGTACTGCCCATGATTTTATTCATTGTGTAATATACTATAATTTATTTATATTTACATCATCATTGTATTATCCTTCTTTCATGGGTGTATGTTTCATAAGTTACCAATTCGATAAGGGAATTTGAAATTTCAATTTCCATTTATTTGGCTTTACGCAAACTTCATTGATTATTTTACTCCAAGATTATGTGTGGAATCACTATTCATTTTCTTATGTCATAATTTCCACTCCCCTTTTCTGTGGATATACTTTTGATACACATAATCACTCCATTGATAATTTCTCAAGTCATCGATATGAATTTTATAAGAGTAAGTTTAACTCATTCTCCATTGTTGAGTTAAACATCCAATTCATTGGTGTTGTTTTTTCAAGATTATGTGTGAATGTCCTTTGATTGTTTTACACTGAATATCCAATCATATTTAGTGTATTTATATTTTTCCCACATAACTATATCGTTGATTTATCTTTAACCTAAGGATACATCCTTTATGAGAGATTTCATCTCAATTTCGTTTCCATTGAGACTTCTTCATTGTTATACACCAAATCACTTTTATATGGTGTATATAATGTACTTTGACATAGTATATCATGAATCCCTTTATTCTCATGATATTAAAAAGTCTTTTATTACCTCAATTATTTGTATTCAAGTGTCTCTCCTTTGGTTAGAAACTCTAACTAAAGTATCATTTTTAAATGTATTGAATATTTATTCTTCTAAATCTTTATCATTAATGTCCATGTTTTAAAAATGGTTTTAAGGATTTATTTATATGGACATTATAGTTTTAAAATTAAAATTACTTTTAAAAGTATCAAAGTGGTATGGGACACTTTGATTCAAAAATATGTTTTCAAATGACTTCTTGACAAATAGTTCTGATTTTAAATGATTTCAAGAAAAGGTGGGATATTTCTCTCTAATAGTTTTGATGATTATTTTCATCTATCCTTCGTCATTCTCTATTGAGGTTAATCTGATACTATACAATCTTCCGTATTGTATCGAATGAGTTATGTTGGACTGTGGATGTGCTATTTTTATACCATTCATGGTTTGTGGATAAAGTATTGACATTTTGTATGCTAGTTTTAATACAAATGTTTATATTATGTTTCAAACTTTTCATATGAGGAATGCATTGGACTTAGTAAGTGACGGGTGGAGCCCGCTATAGCTCCTCGATGCATCAGTAGGACTCATGAGACAAACTAGTGTCTTGGCACAAGGCCTTGGAAAAATCTTTTTTCTAGTCTTAGTACGAGGCCTTGGCAATGTTGTTATGATAGTCTGGCATTATGAATTCCATCATTATGAAAGTGGTTATTGATATTTCATGTGATTGTTCGACTAGTAGAATATCCATGTGAATAAGTAAATGGCATTATTTCATTTTATCTTTTCCATATTATGCTGAAGTTCAAGTTTAAAAGGATTTTGTTTTAGTTATAAATTTCTTTAAGTGTTTGTGCTTATCTATGAAAGCTTATGCTATATTTTTATCCTTACTGAGCATCTGAGCTCACCCCTTTCAATGTTTTATTTTTCCCAGGATGTGAAGAAGTAATTTATGAATGACCTATAGGGATAGTATGAGGGGATATGAAGACATGATGTTGTTGTAGTTTTTTTAGCTTATGATGTAATGTAAGACTTATGAATACGAGGATTTGTATATAACATACTAAAATTTTGGTATTGTAGATATTTTGTGAGTTTTCCAAGCAATACATCCCTGTCTGGATACGAGCAGGTAGAGGAGGCTCTGGCACAGATGTACCTAGGGGTAAAACCTGAAAACACTGCTTTGAGCTAGACTCGAACGGGAACTGGTGCACGACAACGGGCCTTGCTGCACTCTTGGTTACGACACTCCCAGGGGATATGATTTGGTAAATTCACAAGATTAGTATGAACCATTATTAAGGGAATACAAAAAAATGCCCCTAAGAATATATGTCGTCAAATAGATATTGGATAACCTAGATTTTAACATAGGGTACCCCAAGTTTGGATATATTGTTCAATTACAAGATTATCATATTATGTCTATTTTTTTTACATTCTTATTAGATAAGTATTCAAAAACCCTAATTGTATTTTATTTTTGTTATTTGAAACATGGAAGGAGCAAGATCACGAACAACACTTCTCTCTCTTCTTGAATAACTACTTACAATTATTATCCAAAAGTCATGCGCAGATGATGTTGAAACTTTTTCAAATGTCCAAGTTACATGAAAACAACTTTATGAGACGTCCAATACCTCTAGCATTGCACGATTATTTCAAGGATCAAGTACTGACTATGGGATAATGTTGTGCTCTAAACTTTCTTACCACGCTAAGCTTGGGAAGTACCATCAGTGTCTTTTCAAATTATTCACTTTATCTCAAAATTACAATGCACTAAATGATTTTCTTGATGTTGTAGAATAGGGAGACCTTCGAGTATCCTATATGTATCAAATTATATATTTCTGTCTTTTTGGATATATGGAAACTGATTTACCAAAACCTTATTTTGAAATATTTGAAGATGAATCAGTGATAAGTTTTCTAAAAAAACATGTTAAAGACGATGTCTCAAAATTATATATAAGAAAAACCTATTTTTTTATGATGCATCGATGCTTCCATTGATATAATCCAAGATGGATGAGGAGTTTTTGGGTAAAGGAAGTAGATGATTTTGAAAAATTCCTGAGGTACCATTGTGACACATGAATGCATTCTACCAAAAGGAAAATCCGCCAAGTCTCTCCCGAGTTCATGTTGTGACCCACATATCTCTAGTGACAAAATACATGCCTAACCCAACGCATGTACTCACCTATGAAAAATTAGAACTGGAACCCGATCTATCTTATTGTGCAGAGCCTATCAGAATTATTCATACTAAATATCAAGTGTTGAGAAACCAGATGACTCGTCTGGTAAAAGTGATATGGATAAATCATAAGATGGAAGAGGCAATGTGGGAACTCGAGGAACATATGATGAAGAACCTATGTGGAAATAAATGGATGGTGAAATGTTTAAAAGTGTTAGTGCTCTTATTGATGAGATTACATTGGAATAATTTTCTCCTGTATTTGTAAACCTACAATTTATCATTTGAAAATGATATTTGAGGAATAATTACCTTTTCTATTGTGGATATAGTTATAAATAACCATTTGGTCTTATATGATCATTGGGTTTGATGCAATTATAAGTTATTATAATTTGGGATGAAAATGCAAGGTATGAGATAAGATTTGTGGTTAAATTATGTTATGGTAATTTTGAGAAATTTATCTCATTTTGGCAATGTTATAAAATATAGTTTTTGAAAAAGGACAACACGCAGACCGTGTGACAACCCGTCGCGTCAGACAAAGCTGTGGGAATCGAACCCACAACCGAAGTGCGATTGGGATTTATCGCCTACCACTGGACTATGTGAAGTCCCTAGTTAGTGTGACTATTATTTTTAGTTAAATGATTTTATTGATCATTAATAATTTGATTTGGGATCTTATGTATTATCAAATGAATACCCTTAATATAGGAAAATGATTTGGTAATAAAGTGATAAATGTTATTTTGGAAGTTGTTCGCTTTGTTGTATGGAAAATAGAATAGTATGGAATTTCATTTGAGGAGTAATGGTGGATTTTTATCTATGTTTTTATTGTGGATTTATAGTGATTTGGGTTGTTTATGGAAATGATTAGGTTAATTACTTTTAAGTATGTGACTGTAAGAGTAATTAATGTCATTTGGAGATACAATTTAACGTGGAAGACTACATTCTTATAAGTTTTGAGTTTCAATATTAGTTTGTATTATATTGAATTATTTTAAGGACAATTGATTATTTAATGGTATT
Source organism: Viscum album (assembly GCA_963277665.1). Lineage (NCBI taxonomy): Eukaryota > Viridiplantae > Streptophyta > Magnoliopsida > Santalales > Viscaceae > Viscum > Viscum album. The sequence continues at coordinate 17,814,318 of OY728120.1, read as the reverse complement.
TATTTAACTTTGGGGTATTGATGGTTTAATTTTAGAAATTAAGATTAGTGTTTTTTTCTCTAATGGAATATCCATTTAGGGGGTCATCAGATATTATACTAACCATTTTGGTTTTTATTAATCTCTAAAGACAAGGTAAATATATATTTTATCCTATGTGGATCATGTATTTCTATAGAAGTTTATTCTCGCTCTTCCATAATGACCAAGCCTTATTGAATACTCATTGTTCAAAAAAAATGAGTTAGTGGTAAAAGGTTATTAAAGAATGAAACTCTGCTTAAAAATTAAGTATATCTCTTTATGTTCTTAGTCAATATCATAAATTATTTCCTCGTCCTTATGTAATGTAACTTAAAACAAAAAAATGTTGTTAGTTTACTTTTCCTACTGGGAGACTAAGGACCGTTTGTCCCAACACAAGTTTGTGATTTTCTTATTGTTAACTTTCTCTTGATCATGTCTTCTATCCCTCTCCATCAGAACTGAACACTTATTTTATCATCCATATCCATGTTTTCCTACATGGAATCCTATTATGAGTTATCTTGGGTGACCTTTATACTTCTCTTCCTTTCTTTTAAAGTGATTGTTTTATTAACTCTTTTTCCGATGTGGGACTTTCCATTATATTATCAAGCCCAATTTGAAAAAATTGTGAGGACGCAATTTATTGAAGGAGGGTAGAATGTAATACCCCAAGATTCCACGGTACGTTTCCCATTGAATAATGCAATGGCGTGCATTGTATGCAACTTCGAGATTCTAACACACCACAACTAATCAAACTAGCCGTTATGAATAGTAATACCTGATTTTTGAAATTTTATAAATTCTATCTCTCAAAATAGACTTCATTTTTGGATTCGGAATATCGAAATTATCCTAGGGTGAAATTTTGGTACTTTTGGATAACATTCATATTTTGATGAATAGTGAAAATTACTAAATTTTAATTAAAAATAACTTTTTTAATCAAAATAATTAATATTGATAAATTATGAATTTTAGTGGTTTTAAAGTATATTTAGAATATATTTTTACCATTTAATTCAATTTTTGTCATTGGACATAATTTCACAATTAAACCAGACATAAACAAGTGTCAATCTTTTGATAGTTATTATCTCTTAAAAACACGCTTTTTGTTTTGACAGCGGGAATTAATTTCTGCCACTTCTGTGTTTGGAATATGGAAAAATAGATTCCATATTTGGAATCATGATTTTTAAATTGTGTAAATAGATAAATTTTATTTTTAGACATTTTGAATAATTACTTCGGTAAATATTTTATTTATCATGGTTAAAGAGTAAATCCGGTAAATAAGGGTTAAAAAATAATATTATAATAATAAAACATTACCCAAAAACGTGTCCTAACCTTATTGGTTGATTCATGTCCGACCATGGGCATATTTGGGTCGATTTTGGGACCTCATGGTGCCACTTGTTAGTGATAGGGACACTTTATTTTAATTAAGTTAAAATGAATACAAAAATGACACAAGCATATATCTTTTAGAAAGTCAATTTTTACATAGGGTTATAAATGTTGGTTTTTTACTATAAATATTCCTTAGAAAGATAAAAAGATTTCCTACATAATTATATTTTATTTATAAATTTTAGACATTAAATAAGTTAATTTATTTATGACACAATGGTGATGCAGTAATTAACATAATAGTGAACAATTAAAATGATGGATATTGTAGATACCCAAATAAATATAATTTGAGACTTTTTATGAATTAAACTAATTTTATAGGTTAATATGACATGTTAGGAATAAATGTTTCTAACTTTTTTCTAAGTAATCATTCTGTTATGATTTTTACAAAAATAAATTATTGAATAGTGTCAAAATTGACATAAAAGAGTTTTTAAAACAAATATTACATTATTAATTGATATTAAATTCCTAAAAATCTAATGTTCGGCCAAGAGACTTATATCATTATATTTTAATCATTAATGGACCACTTTGGGGTCTCTTGGATGTATATAGTATGTTTATTAACCATATAATATAAAAATACAAAGAGACATTGTAAAAGTGAAACTAATTAACTAAGAGTTAATACTTAAAGATAAGGTTAATATAATGACACAAACCTGTCTAAATTATATTGGTTTAGTGTTTTTAGACATATACCCAAAATATCCTTTAAATAGTCCACTTTGGAGCCATTATAAACCGAACATGAATTTATTATAAAATAATATTTCTAGCTTTTCCAAAGGTGCCCCTCACACCTCTTATAAAAGGGCACTCCCCCTTCTCATTACATCACACATTAAAAGCATTTTGATTTGGCCAGACCCTGCCCAAATACTCTCTCAACTTCCCAAACTACAACATTGAGGCCTTATTTTGATCATAAATCAAACCTATGTAGCCCTTTTGATCAAATCAAAAGGAAGAACCTGAAGAAGAGGTAATGTTTTTACCACCCTTTTTCAAATTCTTTTCTTCTTCAACTTATTCTTTCTTTGTTATTCCCATTCTAAAATAATTAATACAGTATCTCCTATATACTATAATATTATTATAAATATTGTACAACCATATTCAGTATTCTATCCATATTTTGAATTACATGCCACCATACGTGTGTACGTACGGCTTACCGTCTCCACGTCATGGTGTAATTGTCATTCAATAAATTATTATTTGGATGGGTATAATAATGATGTGTAATTCATGTAAATCATAAATATAACATGATAATTGTTCTTTATATATGGTATACCATCCAATTATATATTATTTTAACATCAAAAGAATGATATTGTCGCTCGTGCGTACGTACGGACTATCGTCTCCATGAATGTGATGAGATTCATTCTCCATCGTATTCATTCAAGTATAATTATCATTTGATTATTTAAAAATAATTTTTAAGTACTTGATATCATTCTGGATATGAATAATATACAACCTAGCCATGAAAAACATGGCTTATTTAACAAAACATATAAAATAAAACGAGTAAGTTAACACCTGAAACAACGATAATACTAAGATATTATTAACAAATCAATATTAAAAGATCATATATGATATCATATTAATGTAAATGATTCTTTTATAATTAAATAACAATTATTTCACCATTATACAAGAAGTTAACCTACCGTCGATCAAGTAGAAAGTACAAAGTAAGGGGTTTCTTATCTCACTTTTAATTCCGTGAGATTTCCATTATTTACCACTTATTTATTGCATGTGGTGTGTGTACTTACCATGATTGTATTAATTGTGTAATATACTGTAATTTATGGATATTTAGATCATCATTGTATTATCCTTCTTTCATGGGTATATGTTTCGTAAGTTACCAAATCGATAAGGGAATTTGAAATTTCCATTTCCATTTATTCAGCTTTATGCAAACTTAATTGATTATTTTACTTCGAGATTATGTGTGGAATCACTATTCATTTTCTTATGTCATAATTTCCACTCCCCTTTTCTGTGGATATACATTTGATACACATAATCACTCCATTGATAATTTCTCAAGTCATCGATATGAATTAGATAAGAGTAATTTTAACTCATTCTCCATTGTTGAGTTAAACATCCAATTCATTGGTGTTGTTTTTACAAGATTATGTGTGAATGTCCTTTGATTATTTTACACTGAATATCCAATCATATTTAGTGTATTTATATTTTTCACACATAACTATGTCTTTGATTTATCCTTAACCTAAGGATACGGACTTTATGAGATATTTCATCTCAATTTACATTCCATTGAGTCTTCTTCGTTGTTATACACCAAATCACTTTTATATGGTGTATATAATATACAATGACATAGTATATCATTATTCCCTTTGTTATCATGATATTAAAAAGTCTTTGATTACCCCAATTATTTGTATTCAAGTGTCTCTCATTTGGTTAAAACTCTAACTAAAGTATCATTTTTAAATGTTTTGAAGATTTATTCTTCTAAATCTTTCTCATTAATGTCCATGTTTTAAAAATGGTTTTCAGGATTTATTTATATGGACATTATGGTTTTAAAATTAAAATTACTTTTAAAAGTTTCAAAGTGGTATGGGACACTTTGATTCAAAAATATGTTTTTAAATGACTTCTTGACAAATAGTGCAAATTTTAAATGATTTCAAGAAAAGGTGTGATATTTCTCTCTAATAGTTTTGATGATTATTTTCATCTATACTTCATCATTATCTATTGAGGTTAATCTGATACAATAAAATCTTCCGTATTGTATCTAATGAGTTATTTTTTACTGTGGATGTGCTATTTTTATACCATTCATGGTTTGTGGATAGTGTATTGACATTTCGTATGCAAGTTTTAATACAAATGTTTATATTATGTTTTAATCTTTTCATATGAGGAATGCATTAGAATTAGTAAGTGACGGGTGGAGCCCGCTATAGCTCCTCGATGCATCGGTAGGTCTCACGAGACAAACTAGTGTCTTGGAAGAAGGCCTTGGCAAAATCGTTTTTGTAGTCTTGGCACGAGGCCTTGGCTATGTGGTTATGATAGTCTGGCATTATGCATTCCATCATTATGAAAGTGGTTATTGATATTGCATGTGATTGTTCGACTAGTAGAATATCCATGTGAATTATTAAATGGAATTATTTCATTTTATCGTTTCCATATTATGCTGAAGTTCAAGTTTAAAAGGATTTTGTTTTAGTTATAAATTACTTTAAGTGTTTATGCTTATCTATGAAAGCTTCTTCTATATTGTTATCCTTACTGAGCATCTGAGCTCACCCCTTTCAATATTTTATTTTTCCCAGGATGTGAAGAAGTAATTTATGAATGACATGCAGGGATAGTATGAGGGGATATGAACACAAGATGTTGTTGTAGTTTTTTTTTACCTTATGATGTAATGTAAGACTTATGAATATATCTAGTGTTTCCAAGACAACTAAACTAATCGGTCTTTCGAAACTTGATCCTTTGTGATCATGCCAATGTTATGTAATAATGCACCGACTCTGGGTATCTAGGGTCGGGGCGTTACATTAGTGGTGATGAAAGAAAATTATAGCAAGGATAAAATTAATATTTTTATAATTGTAGATACTAAAAATCAATAAGATGACAAAAATACCAAATTAGCTGAATAAGTCATTACATATTTCATTAAAATCTTTTCCAAGGAACATTTTTCTTTGATACCATTCTGTCATGACCCAAACCCCCCTCTATTAGTACCCCTCTTAGGATGGTATGAAGAGAAGGAGTGACCCTCAGAACCCACTCTCTAATGTATCATCCTAAAAATAAAGTAATAAATTGTGGTGAGGTGAGCACAAGGTACACAATAGGATCATTATTTTAAATTTATCATCAACATTGTCAATCAAATATATTCAATAAACATGTTTATAAACAATAATATCAAAAAATGATAATCAAATGATATTTCATAGATATACAATATATAAAATTTTATAGATGGCCAAAATCATCCTAAAATGATTACTCTACAATCATAATCCTGTAATCATAATTTAAAAATAATAATAAAATAATCACAACAAAAATCACCTTATTCAAAAAAAAATATATAAATAATATATATTTAGAAAATATTGTAAATTTTATGGTAAATAAAAATATAAATAATGAAGGGCCAAAATTATAAAATCAATGGATGTTGGAAATGATACAATGATAAAATATAGTCATTCCATCAATTTCCACAATATCCATTACCAACTACAACAATTTCTATACTACCATATAATTTTCATATCAACCATGACATGTCCTTATTTAACATACCATTGTATTCCCAAACATTAAATAACAAATAATTTTAAATACCTCAAAAATAAAATATAATAAAATATGATAAAAACCCAATATTATATTTTTCCCATAAATCACCAACTCCAAATATATAATTATAGATCCTTATAAATTCTACAACAACCAACGGAATATCATTATAAATTGATATAAGAGTGTTGAAGTTAGGAAAAACACATAAAATAATAAATTATATTTTATTTGCAATTAAGGTATATAGTTAGAATCAACTACTATGATCACATGGTCACCATTAATTCATCACTCACCATCCACCTTAGTTTTTCATTTGTCGCACACTTAAACCAAAGTTTTCAATTTATATCACTTTTTTTATCAACCACCAAGATCTCGATTTATACTAGATATTCAACACTATGACACTATTCCAAAAAAAGTATATAGAATCCCACTATAAATGTGAAAAATAATTTATATATATTTAATTACATTAAATATCAAATGTACAAGATAAAATTTTTTAGTATTAATTATCACAATTTTTTTATGTGCTGTATTAAATTCTTTAATGTTTCACACAATATGATTGCATCTCTCTTTTCTTCAAGATGTCTTCATATAAATTCAAACTCAATTTTCATTTTCTTTTCAAATGTTTCAATAAAAAACATTTATGTGTGTGTGTGTATTTAAAACATCTTGTTCCATGTGATTTCCTCGTGAAACATTTCTAAAAAATTTTATCTTATTCTTTAAAAATATTCTGCACATTAATTTTTTCAATTATCTTAATTTATTTCACTTCATTAAATGATCTCATTTAATTACATTAAATTAATCTTATATATATATATATATATATTATTGTTTTTGCATTTCAATGTCAAAATTTCTCATTTCATTTATGAAATTATGGCATCACATTTACTCATAAATTTCATTCCATGATTAAAATTAATTTTATAATTCTAATTTCATTATAATTATCACTCTTTTCACAAAAATAAATCATATATATATTTATATATTAATAATTTCAAAATAAAATAATTTTTATAAAAATAATTACTTAATAAATAAAATAAATCTCATTATCTAATTAAATAATATAATTAAATAATAAAATTTTCTAACATTCAAATAAATAATAGTGGATGCAAAAAAATTCCTAGAAAATGTAAATTAATTAATATATATAAAATAATAATTTTCAATTAATCTTTTAAAAAATTATTCATTAAAATAAAAAATTTATTAAAACATTTATCATTAACAAATTTATTTTCCAACAAAAAAGTCCAAAATAATCAACATAATAATAAATTAAAATAAAATTTTGAAAATACGCTTAAAATACAATACACAAAAAATTTTGAATTTTAGGGTTTCTATACAAAAGATGCAAAGTAATGGTCCGGAAAGTTCCAAAAAATTAAATGAGATAATTTTAAAATGATTATTGTCCATAGGAATCGAAATAAAACCTAAAAATTTGAAAAACCAACCAAATAATAGAAATTTAAACTTGGATCTTCATATTATATACCTCATAAAAACTTTTTGACATTAAAAAATCATAAAACAATAATACCAAAAAATCTCTGATGTAATCCTTTATTAAAAATTCCTCTCCAAATAAAAGTTGGTACCCCCATTTAGGTACTAAATAGAAATAAAATAACATAAATAACTAATAATATGAATAAATAATTAACTATTTATTAAAAATATATTCCATGTAATGTTTCTATTTTATACAATGACCCCCCCCCCCACACACACACACAGAGGTGCCCTCTTGGAAAAAAATGAAGAGAATGAGTGATCCTATAAATTTCCCTCTAATAGAACATGATTTACAACCTAAAACAAAGGGTATAAATGGATTTTTATTGGATACATTACCCTTAATATGAAAAAAAACTTCAAATACATATATATAAAACAAAAAAAAAATATTTATCAATATTAAAGAATTACATACTATGAAATAGACATAAATTAATCCTATAAATAACACTTCATAGATTATTCTTTTACTGCTCATGAACCTCTATGAATCCACTCTTGCCTCAAAACCCCATTGTATCATCCTAAAAATAACTTAATAAATAATGGTGGGGTGAGTACTGGGTACTAAATAGGGTCATATTCTTAAATTTATCAACAACATTGTGAATTAAATTTATTAGTTAAACATGTGTGTAAACAATGGTATCAAGAAACAATATTTAAACTATATTTCATAGAGATATAATATATTAAATTTCATGGAAGGAAAAACTCATCTTAAAATGATTACTCAAATTTAATTATCCAGTGATAATCATATTAAAGGATATAATAAAATATTCATTACCAAAATCCCCTTCTTCAAAAAAAATATATAAATAATATATGTTTGGAAAATGAGATAAATAAAAAGGTAAATAATAATATAAATAATGAAGGGCCCCAATTATAAACTCTATCAGTTTTTTACTTATTCATTACCAATAAAAAAAATTCCTTACTATGACCTCATTTTTTTATCAACCACAACATATCCTTATTTATCATACATTGTATTTTGCAATATTAGAAAAATAATTATTTTAAATGTCTTGGGAATAAAATAATATAAAATATGGTAACAACCTAAAATTCCATTTTCCTATAACTCACCAAATCTGCATATTTATTATCAATCCTTACAAATTCAATAACAACCAATAAAATATCTATATATATCTATATAATAATAATGAAAAAGTTTTGAAAAACACATCAAGTAATAAATTATATTTTATTTTTAAGGAAGAGACATTATTTGAATCACCTACCATGATCTTAAAATGATCCTCCATTCCTCATTCCGTATCTACATTAATTTTTCATTCACCAAACACTTAGAACAAAGTTTTTCCTTTATATAATATTTCTGTTTATACACCACCAAGACCCTTATTTATACTATGAATCCAACCCCTTACATAGGTACCATAAAATTCTATAAAATACCTTCATAATTGAGAAAAATAATTTCAATATATTTAATTAAATTAAATATCCAATTTATAACATATATATTTTTAGTATGAAATGTTATAATTTGTTATACATTACATTAAATCCTTCAATTTTTTCATTTCTCTCTCTCTATCTCTTAAAAAAGTAGTAATATAAAATCAAACACCTTCTTCATTTTTTATCAAACATTTCTTTGAAAAATGTTTACCTATGTGTGTTTATGTGTGTTTAAAAACATGTTTTTTTAAACAAAATGATGGGGTAAACATGATGCATCTATATGATACATGTTTTTTTTAAAAACATTCTATACATCAATTTTTTAAGTATCTTACTTTTTCCCCTTCATGAAATATTGGAATTTAATTACATTAAATTAATCTTATACATATATTTTTGGTTTTACTTATCACTTTCAATATCTCTCATTTCATTTCAAAAAATCAAGACATTTCATTTACTCATAAATTTCATTCCGTAATTAAAATTTCATTATAATTATCACACTTTTCATATTAATAAAATAGATATAAAAAATATTATTAATTATAAAATAAACTAATCTTTATAAAAATAGTTCCTTCATAAATAAAATACATCTCATTCAATTTCTTATCTAATAAATTGATTAATGAAATTATTTGAATAATATAATTTCCTAACGTTCAAAGTAAATAATAATTGATTCTAAAAATTCTTTTCATAGAAAATATAAATTGATTAATAGAAATAAAATAATAAATATTGAAATACCATTAAAAAATCACATAAATAATCAATTTTTAAAAACATTTATCATTAAAAAATTTATTTTCCAAAGAGGGATTGAAATAAACAAATAAATATTCAATTAAACAATTCAATTATAATGATTTTTCTTATCATATTATTTCATTTCCATTAAATGGTTTTTAAATGCTAAAGTATTTATGTGTTATATATTAGACTTTAGATATCATTCCATGTTTAGTTTTTTGAAATATTAATATACATGATTCAAAATTGATTTGTACTATTTAAAGTACTCAGGTGACCTAAAAAGGAAAACATAGAATTCACATGTTAGTAGAAATGCTTGACACTGGAATAACATTTTTTTGAATAATCTTAGAATAATTTCAAAATTTATGTCACGTATTTACTTGGATCTCCTTTAGTACGACTAATTAAATTTCTATCTCTTCGGGCTTGTTGTGTGTTGAGAATGTTATGCCTAAAAAATCAAGAAATGTCTATTGGTCTTGGATATTATAAGTGTGTTATGCCTTGTTTTTTTACATTATATTATTTTTTTTGTGTTACAATTTGTTTGGGTGAAGTCTCACATCGGTTTTGTGTAGTTTTGGAGGGTTTTAGAATAATTTAATTGAGATCATGGTTTGAGCAAGGTTAGGGGAAACCGTATGACTGCCCTCAATAAATTGTACAACCTGATGGAGAGGAGTAGTGGGTGGCACTTGGTTGGTGCATGGTTATATATAATAATTTATAATTTCCCTATATAATCATGTAACTCCAAGAATAATCTAAAGAACAGTTTCTTCATAGTTTAATAAACATTGTTGCCTAATCATGTAGGTTACCTGAAGATGTAGTGAACCTCACATGGTTGGTGCATGGTTTTGTAAACTATATAAATAAACCATTCCCATAGAATTAAATAATCTAAAAATCCTTATTTAGACATAAAAAATCCTTGAAACTCCTCACTCTTCCTCTAATTCCTAGTTATTTCGAACCTAGTTACTCTAGTGGTCATTCTTATTAAATTCTTTCCCTCTTAAGGGAAATTCCATTTGATCTTGAGACAACATTCCTCGGTATTTAAACAATAGTGATCAATTATCCGTCATTATTCTTATTATTTCAATATATTCACTTTTCTACTTATTAAAGACCCTGCATCCAAACTATCATGAATAGATCAAGGAATTCTATTATGATCTAATTTTATTCCTTCTAGACTATTGAGGAAATGATTGTGGAAAGCCTATTTTTTCATAATCATTCTTATATTTTTCTAGATCAATTAATTATATTGAATATCTTAGGGTAATTTATGAATTCCTATCATAGGGTATGGAAAAATAAACTTAATTTTACTATTGTATCATAGAGTCTCACTAAGTTCGTCTCACTTGAGGAGTGTCACATTCGGTTCAATCACTAACTACAATTCACCTAATTAAATTATTATTTATTATTTATTAAAAAAATGGTTTTAAGGGTTTTGTAAAAAAAGAAATTAAAATAATGTTATATTAATTTAAAACATAAATGAATATGTAAATATAATGAATATTAGAAATAAATAACTTGGTTTAGAGTTTGAAAACATGGGTTTATTCAGGATTTATTTATTGTTCAAATTCAATTCGATAATTCGTTTGATGAAACCTCATTAAATAATTATTTTCATTTTATTTATTGAGTGTGTGATTTAAGAATGACTTCAGAGCACCAAACCACATGCCCTACAATAGTCAAATAGGATTACAACTCAACTGAAAATGAAATTCCTAAAATAACCGGCTCCACTGTATGTCATTTCATCCCATAAGGCAACCCGAAATCTATTGTATGAAGGGTTTTCCCAATATATGGTATGGACAAGTAATTAATCAAAGAAAATAAATATAATTGAAAATAATTTCATGGTGTATGACCACCACACTCATTTAATACTCTCTCATCCACCACAAATATAATAAAAACATGTTAAATTGAAGCACAATAACAAAGAATGTCATGAAACCTCCCATAAGTCTAATCTTTGGGTTGGTCACCTTCCATTGCAAAGTGAAAAGATATAATGATTGAAATATGTGAGAGATAGAGAATTGTATTAGGGTTTTGAGAGAAATATGGGTTGAATAAGAAAAGTAAAACAATTTAATAAAAAAATGAATGTATTACATGGGAAAATAAAATAAAAATAAAAGGAAATAAAAAATCCTAAAGCATGGTTGTCATCTGAGATTCCCTCTCTAATCAATATATTTTCACACCACACTTGTAATATTATTTATAGGCATGGAATTGGTTTTGGGGTTTCATAACAGACCATTAATGATATAGGGGTTATAATAGGTCTTAAACGGTGGAAATTTCAATTACAGAATATTTCTTCAAAAGAATCTTCATGTTACCCCCAGCAACTAGCTGAATTTGGGACAGGTGTCTTCATTAAAGTGTTAACAAATATTTTTTGAATTGGTAATAAAAATTTCACATTTATTTTAAATTTCTATAAGAATTTTTGGAATAAATAATGATCCATACTTTTCTGGATGAGAATTCCAGAAATCTTCCTCCAATATATATCATTTAATGTCCCCCTTGATGATTAAAAAACTCACTATAGGGAAATTGAAATTTCGTGGTGGTTTTTTTTTTTTGATATGGAGGTAGTTTAAACCACCGCCATATGATTCTATGATGGTTTCTAAAAATCAATGCTAAATTCGATGTCGAGAAACTATTTACGATGGTTAAAGAGGTTTAGCGGCAATTTATGGGAACTTTCATAGTTGGCGCATTTTCGAGCCGGTTATTTTGTTTTGCATGGCGGTTCTTCCAGGCAGGGGATTAATTTTTTTAGCAGCTGTTAAAACCACTGCTAAATTTAAGATGGTAGTGGAGGTTAAAATCATTGCTAATAGAAAAAATATCGACATTTATTAGTGGTAAAAACCGCCACAAAATGTACCTCTTACAGTTAGCGGTCATTAAAACCACTGCTAAAGAGCAGATTTAAAAGAAAAAAAAGAACCAGTTTTTGGAGCCACTGTACTGGTTCCATGAAAAAAAACCATCCCAAGAATACCAAAACACTAATAGAATATGTACTATAATCAATATGAAAATATATTCTTAACTAAGCACAACCGAATTCATCGTTTAGTGAGTAAAGGAATGAAAATAAACATATCAAATGGCATAATCCAAATATCCAATTAAATGTAGTGGTGAATTTATGTATTTAAAATTGACCATTGCAGACTCATATGTACTAGTTAATCCTTGATTAGATGTTCACATGTTGTGTGCAACTTATATGGTCACCCATTTTGTGATCTAGGTGAAATGGGACAGTATGATTTTTTTTCAAATGTTGGTACTCCCACATATCTTCTGGAATTGTTCAATAATGTAATATCCATTTATATATTATTATTTGATAGAACCCAAGGAATCCCTTAGGTGTTTGGACTACTTATATATAGAATTTCTAAAGTGGGAAATTTCCTAGATTAACATGTCACCATCTAAATGACTCCATTGAGATTATATATGGGTTTCCCATGTTTTAATGAATTAAATGAGTTAAATGTAACTGATAATGTGAAATGGATAATTAATTATGGGTTTCCATTCTTAAAATAAATCAATTAGTTTTAAATAGAATGACCCCAAGTAAATTTAATTTCATGATATTGATTTATGATTTAAAAAATGCTTCATATGAACTGTAATATTTTAAATGGGAATTGAACATGGATAAAGACATGAATAAGAGTTTATTCCTTATATATAATGACACAAATGATTATTTATTTATCATGTATATGGTGTAGATAGAAGATTTGGATTTGAGGTAATTCCCCTTGCTAGTTATATTTAATATATGCCTTTATAGAGGTTGTCGTATAATGGCATAGAATTGTTGAGCAATGAGATATCACAATTCCTTACATCAGGTGTTGAGCATTGTGTATCAAAAAAAATGTTACTATATAAGTATTTTTATTTAATCACCACATTCCATGATGAGAATTTTGACCTGATGGTGAACTCAACATCCCTTATGTTGTTTCATGGCATCTCTCACTCTATTGGGATATAAGGCATGTACCCAATTACATGAGCACATAGGATCATTAGACTAGTTAGGGATGTCTGAGTTATGAAATGGTATATTCATCAGTATTATTATAATAATATGGATACATACATATTCACATACATTGAAAATATAGGTTGATGAAATATGTATAAACTATACATATTACTACTATATATATAGTAACTATTTAGATTTTTATTCCATCTATGTGTCGATAAATTTAAACCCTCCTACAGTCCTTTAGGAACATGATTGGGTGGCTATTTATTTATTCCTTAGTTACTCAAAAGATTTGGGGTGTATTATGTCAGTGGTAGACCATTTATCATGGGAATAATGATGTAGTCATATTTTCTTAGGATTAATTTATGTTGGTGTTCTGTGTTGAATTATTATAAATGAAACATAACATAGGAAATAGGTAAAATCATCTCTCGCTTGGGTTATTCCATGTGGAATTATTATACTTGACACTAAAGATAAAAAAAAGGTAAAATAATCTCTCCCATAGATAAGGGTTTCTAATTTCTCAAGAGTTATGGATCAAGTTCAAGTATCATATTTTTTTCACTCATGTGATTTCTTTAGAAAAGGAGTCTTTAGTGTGGTTTCCTTAGAAGGAATTGAATCTGGCTCCTAATATATTATAACTCTCATTATGCATCCTAGTTAATATGATGTGCGGAATATAATATAAGTTCTTAGGCACATTCCTTCAAAGGGAAGAGTGTCTCATGAAGGGGGTTGATATATTCTATCAAGGAATATGGATACTTATAATAAGTTATTTTTGATAGGGTAGTCGGTGTTATGAATGGTAAGTAACTGATCATGTAGTCTATTTAACATTTGTCTAGGGAGGGGGGTTCTACAGAATCTACTAGGAGTTTCCCATAGGAATTTCATGCCTACTGAGATAATGGACACTGTCATTTACACTACCTGACTGTTCTTGGAGGCCACTTTGGAAATGGTGGGAAAACCCCATTTCACATAGTGTAGAAAAATTTCCCCTAATCTCATATCATTATCTATGGATTCCAACTATTTTTTGAAATTTTGGATACTAGTATTATGCCACACTAAAGGGTGATATATCTTAAATATGTTAATGAGACACACATTCTCATCCCTAGGGATTGATACAAGAGCATAACTAAGAAGTAATTCTTAGAAATGGAAATGTAGTGGTAAATGCATTGGGCTAGAAAATGTAGGATAAGTTATTATAATGTAAAAATGAATTTAAGAAAAGTGAATCATAAAAAATAAATCATCACAATAAAGAGTCGATATATATGGTGCATACCAAACTCGATAAATCAAGACATAAAAGGAAACATCAAAAATCAATAAAATACATAAAAGGAAACATGAGAAATCAAGAAAATGTTGGGTCATGAAAATGTTTGGAGGAAACTATGTGCTGCACATGATCCATATACATCCCTATATTCAATATTTTTCTATATATCAACAATAATACTAATCATTGTCTGATGATGAACAGATATTGTCACACCCTCCACCTCCATCTCCACTTCCTGATACCACCTATAAGAACATTATATTGAAAATTAAATAGTGTAGCATATTTCTATTTAAACTTCAAAACCAATAAAATTTTGAAAACTAAATGATTTTGAATTTTTTTTTACATACTCACCAACAGTCGATGCAATACCACTGGGGGGATATCAGCTCATCTTCTGACGTAAATCAGTCAACGCTTTCTACAAAACGGATATCTGAGCCCCCTGGTCTTGAAATGAGTTTCATAGGGAATCAATCTCTCTCAGAGCATCTCCAGGTATGCACTGACTAAAACCAGGAGTATATGAAGTTGTAGTCCCTGATGTCCTTCCAGAGACCTCAGATGGTATGTATCCCAAAACTATCCCGCACACTATACGTGGATGCTCTTTCCCAAGGAATTTAGCAACCGAGTCATCCTGGGAGACTGAGTAGGACTGCACAGGATTGGAATCCCATATTTCTTTAATTTTTACCTATAAATCAAATATCAATATATATTAATATAGTAAAAACTGATAATAAGTTATTATAATGAAAAAATGAGTTCATACCCCCAACTTCTTTGGCAGGCTCATTAATAAAACATCCATCAGATTTTTTGTGAACATCTAACCACACTTCAGTTCGGGATGCTATGTGCCCTAAACTCAGTGACTTCATTAAACAATAATAAATAAATATTTTAATATATTAAATATATAATATTGTCTTATAAATATTTAATCTAATGAAAATATTTCCAAATTTGATCGGCTTCTAGAAAAGCTTTTTGACCCCATAGTGCGAGGGATGACTTGCTTAGCCCAGCTTGATGCATTATTTCTTGAGAGATTTGGAAATAAATAAAATGAAATTTAACAGTAATGTATTCAATGTCATATCTTCTTCATATACATGTATAAATGTAAAATGAGGTTAATATAATAATATATATTTAAATACAACATGCTTCTCATCACGATGTATGTCAAAAAAACATTCCACTATTCTTTGGGTACCCCATTGGGTAGCTTCTCATACATTTATTGGATGGTCAATGAAGTATCATTGACATCGCTCCACAATCTCCATTTGAAGTCTTTCCATTTCTTACCAATATTTTTCAACGTTCACTTTTTTGTTATCACATCAACAACTGTATAATGGAAAAACATCTGTATACAGAAATTCATTTTGAACATATTAATAACATGACATTCAATTACACCATAATTTATTAAAATTACCTTTATTTGGGAATCAAAAACTTCATTTTTCCAACTTGGAGGCATATGTCTCCAATAATTATATGAAATAGGATTGGAAATGGGCTCCGCTGCCAGCTGGCCTAGAATTTGGCCAAGTAATCCCGCGGCATCATCAGTAGGGACCCCATATAAATAAAATGGGACAACTATCTTATCTTCATTCATATTCCACACATCAACACTTTTTATATTTTCTCCACAGTTTCATTTTTTCATCTTTAATGAACAAACAAATAGTATAAAAAAAGTGCAGTAAATTTATTTATATTAAAATTTGTACCTATAACAGTGACCATCCAGT
The DNA here is from genome assembly GCA_963277665.1 of Viscum album. Lineage (NCBI taxonomy): Eukaryota > Viridiplantae > Streptophyta > Magnoliopsida > Santalales > Viscaceae > Viscum > Viscum album. The sequence continues at coordinate 17,797,592 of OY728120.1, read as the reverse complement.
ATGCCCATGATGAAGTAGAAGTGGCGCGCCGCTGCCTCGCTACTAAGGTTGTTGAAGGGAGAGTAGAAGACTCAACTTATAAAGGGACTCTCATAGAGGGTGTGAGATATGGTGCTGGGGGATAAGGTGTAGGGGGGGCAGGCAGCTGGTGGCTCAGATTAGGTAAGGAGGGAGACAGATGTATTGTCATCTATTGCAGTAGTGGATGAAAGAGTTTATCACTTCCTCCTTGAAATTCATGTCATTTAATCAAATAAAATTATGTTCATAACATATATTTCAAAAAAAAATATGTAGAAAAAAAATTAAAAATGATAATAGATTCCCAGTACTAACAAACAAAATATGCATAATAATGAAAATGAATGACTCCACAAATGAAATAAGTGGTTTATTAATGAATAAATAAATATAAAACAATCATTTTCTCCTTCAATCATGTCGTTTTCCTACTACATTACTTTATCCACATCATTCATCATTTCTAGACTAATATTTTCAATGTCAAGATGGAAAAATAACTTTGTTTCTTGTTGATTATGAGATTCAATTTCAGAGGTCAAATCTTCCACATCATCACCCTTATCATAAGAATCTCTTAGTATTACGTGAGAAACTACACTACACCCTTCATCCACAACATCATTCACATAATATACCATTTTTTCTTGCAATGATAAGATATATGGATCATGCAGTTCAAAATCACCAACATCCATCAAGCGAGAGAAGTTCACAGAAGTAAATAAAAAATCTCTCTTAACACCTATGATAATATCGACCCAATTGCATTTGAATAAAACAACTGAAAAATTCCCATGGTAGTTAAATTCAATAATATCAGTCAGTTCTCTATAGTATCCCACTTCAGTAAATGTAAATATACCACTATTCTGTGTTTTCCAACCCCTTTCTCGATCGACTGTATGAAATCTAAATCCATTCACGTTGTAAGTGTCGAACTTTCTAATGTGTTTTAGAGGACATCGAGAAAGAAACACTAAATCTTCTGAAAACATTACTCGAGTATCAGTATTCATGATCTAAAAAAAGAAATATACTTTATTAGATTTACAAAATAAATGTGTCAAACTAATATTCGTAATAATTGCAATATTTATGAACTTACACGTCGTGAAAACCATTCTACAAGATATTTATTAATAGTTTTTGTTATATCTTTCTCATTTTGTGTTTGGCCTCTCATTCGTATCTTTGTTTGTATCCTAAAATCTTCAATAAATGGATCTACAATTTCACTATTCAAAAGCACAGATATATGTGCCTGTAATAATTCCAATTCTTTCAGTGTCACATTTGAGGTCCTTCCAACCGATTGGCCAATAGCATGAAATATTTTTGATTTCTGATGTATTTGAGATTGATTCGATGTGTCGTAAACACGTCCAACTTGATTAAATCTTGTCTCAATATCATCCAAGTATCTAGAACCAAAGTTAAGACACTCCTCATCCAAATATTCTTCAACAATAAAGCCTTCTGGTTGAGCATTATTTCTAATGTATAATTTGAAGTGCCCAATATATATGTGAAATAAAATAACAATAATTATAAATTTAGTTAAGTGCCAAAAAAATTCACTTAACTGAGAAACATATAAATAAAGTACCTCTCAATTGGATACATCCATCGATAATGAATGAGGCCTCCTAATTTAGTTTCCTCAACCAAATGCACAGTTAAATGCTTTATGATAGTAAAAATTGACTGAGGAAAGATCAACTCCATTGCACAAAGGTTCAATACAAACCTTTCCTGGAGGTTGTCAAGATGAAATGGATGTAGAGATTTCTCACATAGTTGTATGAAAAATGTGCAGAAATGGAGTACAATAGTAGTATGTTTTTCATGTAATAATATACACAATTCCAATGGTTGTAACTGTTATAACAAAATATGTGAATCATGACTTTTCAATCCATATGACTTATGGTTTTTCAAGTCAATACACCTAGAGATGTTACTTGAATACCAATCAAAAACATTCACATTCTTTAAAAATCGATGAAATGTATCTTTATCTCCGTTTTTCATTGCAAATATTTTAGGAGAATAATTTTCATCCACATCGGGCTAGAGATCATGTTTTATCTTCCTTACTTGTAAGTCTTTGCGATCATTGAGATGATCCTTCGACTTTCCATGCTCATTAAGCAATGTGAAGATCAAATTGTCACAGAAATTCTTCTCAATATGAATCACATCATGATTATGCTGCAACAAACTAAATTCCCAATACGGAAGTTTCAAAAATATAATTTTTTTCTTCCATTGTTGTGTTCTGATTTCACTTGACGATGCACTTCGAACCCATTTCCCGCTACCATTCAAATGATGAACCTTCCCAAATTCTCTTTCAACATTTTTAATTTGTGTCAATATTTCATAACCAGTTAACAACTTTGGAGGTGGTCTATGATCAATAAAACCATTAAATTTTGATATGTTCAGACAAAATCTATGAGATGCATCGAGAAATATTTGACGGCACAATAAGCACCATTTTCTACTGTGAGGTAGTCGTTTGGGCTCAAAATCAAAGTTAAAAATAGAACAAGCCAAACCCATGTAAATGTTTCAACTAGATAAATTCCCAAGCCCAGGGAATTCATTAATGGTCCACATTAAAGAATCATGAATTTTTAACATTGTTTTAGAAGAAGCATAAAATGTCTCAACATTGTTGCTCCATAACTCCTGTAATTCTTCAATCAATGGCTGAAAGTATACATCAATATCATTTATAGGAATTTTTTTCTAGGAATAATCATCGAAATGATAAAAGATTTTTGTTTCATACACATCCATGGAGGTAGATTGTAAGGTATCAAAACAACTGGCCAAATACTATAATTGGTACTCAAAGTCCCAAATGAGTAGAATCCATCGGCAGCTAATCCCAATAAAACATTCTAAGATCAGTTAAGAAATTTGGATGTAATGAATCAAATGTATTCCATGATTGTGAATCTCATGGATGTCTCATTAACCCATCATTTTTATTATCTACAGAATTACACTTCATGTGTTCGGTGACTTTTGATGACATGAATAATCTTTTCAATAAAGGATTTAAAGGAATGTAACGCACGTGTTCTCTTTATTCTTCTTCATGAAAGTATGTTGATTCAGAATTCCAACATCACCCATTTAATGTGATCTAGAAGAAGATCTTTTTTTCAATTATTTCTACTTGAATCATCTCGCCAATAAAGCATACAATCATTGCGACATGCATGTGTTTTTGTATAATTCAGACAAATCCTGTTAATAACTTTGTGTGTGTGTCTATGTGAATATGTTTCCAACGGGACCTCCCTTAATATAATGTGTGTGTGTGATTCATTTTTGGTCTATAAGACCTCTCTTGATATGATAAATGTGTTCTTGTATGGTTATCCTATAAGAACTATCTTGATATAACATGTATGAATGTGTGTGTGTGTCTTGAGAGACCTTTGTTGATGTGACATGATTGTGTGTGTATATATTTATACATTAATTGTTATGGATTGTACATTAATGTATGTGTATGGACATAGAATTATGTTATCTATTATCAAATTGACAGGTGGACCCTTCATGGATTGGTTATTCACTTAGAGGGTAGAATGTGTGATGTAAAAAGTAATGAGTATGGAGAGGTCTTGAAAGATAGATAAAGAGGCATGATGGCCTTGTTTTCTAAATTGAGACTAGAAGTGGGTAATGATGGCCTGATGTCCTAACCAAAGATAGTTGGTGGGGTATGATGACCATATGCCCTGACTTGAGGCATGATTTCCTTGTGACTTGTTCCAAGAATTACATTGGTCTTGTATCTTGTTTTGGGATTCATGGAAACCTAAAATAGATTCTCTTCTAGTATGGATATGATGTAGGTGGTGAAGGTTCATGACCTATTTTCTATACACAATGACCCAACATGTGATTGTTTACTTTCACAATTTATTTCCTGTCATTATATAAACTTTTATATAAATATTGTACTTATTTTAAGGATGCATTGGTGGTGTCATACTTGTTTTATACTCATACCCAACATAAGAATCCTGATTTGTGTGTGGAATTATTTTACCTGGATTTCATATGAGGGATGTGGCCCCACTTAAAGAAGTAGTACCAGAGGAGAAGGTTGGTTGATGTGATGCTGGGAAAGACTCTAGGATCCTTTAAATAGATTCTTCTTTATTAATTTATTTATTTATTCCTTTTTTATATTATATAGATCTTTCATATGTGTGGATATGTGACTAGTAATACTAGGTATCATATATAATATAGTTATAGCATGGGTTGATATTTTGTTATTATTTATTTTTCGTTTTGTTCCATTATTACTATAATTATTTTTTTACTATTTTATACACTAATTTTTATCTTCTAATGAGGGAATAATATCCCCACAATTCCACTTAGGACCTCAATGCTGGTAAGTAGCCTCTTGTATATGGGGAGGCACGATTGAGGTCATCTGACCCTATATCCCAGACTAAGTGATTTCGGTTGGTGTGTTATAAAATGGTATTATATGCCTAGTTTTCTTTTGATTGGATATATTGGGAATACAGATAGGAGATACGAAGTATTGGGACTTATTAAGGGACTTGTGCCTAGGAGTAGTTAACCCACTTAAGAGAGAATGACTATGTTTGTGGGGGAAGGATTGTTTTTTTTAGTTGTGATTTTACTATTGATTTATATCACCTTGAGTGATGCACATGATTTTGATGATTTATATTTATGGTATTTTATCTTGTCCTAATTGGAAATATTGATTTATTTTATGCATCATGGATAGGAATTAAGCTTTATATGTTGTATACTTTTTTCCTATTTTTGATATAAACTAAGCATGATATAAACTGTTATATATGTGATTGTGACTAATGTTCAAGTTTAGATGATAGATAGTTGAGCCTTGTGTATGTGGTAAGTTTATTTAATCTGATCCTTAATTAGAATTTCATTTGTGTTTTCACTTTATAAATGTTTTTTAAAAAATGAAAATTCGCTTGGCATAAAATGGTTTAAATATTTTTTAAGTGATTTTTGTTTCATAAGGGGATTTCATGTAATGTTTATTTATGAAATAGTATTTTTGGATAATAAGTATTTTTTGATATGGGTTCAATAGTTTTATTGATTGGAATTAGGATTTTGAAATGGTATATCACCCTAATTAGCCTATGAACTCGGTGGAGTTTTTTTATGATATTTTTTAAATTAGAAAAAAAATTGGCTTTTATAAAAAAATTATAAAAGAGGGGATTTATTTGGATATTTTCAAATGGTTTTGAATGTGGTATCACAAAATTTTTTGGTTAAAAATCTGGTCTGAAATGGAATTTTCAAAGGAAAAAAATGGGTCATCTCAATGAATTAGGGTTTTGGTGGACCTGTTTGGCACTTTTAAAATGGATTTTTATTGTAATACTGTGAGACACTCTTTAATTATTATTTTTTTTTCTTGTTTTGTTAATGTAAATCATAGATAAAGAGCATATGTTATATTATTATATTTGGCATGAGTGGGAGTGTTCAAAATGTGTGGTTTGAGAAAATACCCTCCCTTGGGGATGGCCTTGAAAGAGGTTCACTAATTTGGCTTCGGGTATTCAATAATAGTGGAAACTCTAAAGGGGAGACTTTTCTTGTGATGTTTCCATGTGATAGTTATGTGTCTCTCTCTAACGATAATAGAGTGGGGTTATGAAAATTAGCTACTTTTTTAAACCTTGAGTGAGATTTGAACCCCTTTATTGGTTGATCTTGTGGGGTTTTATTTCAGGTAGAGACCCATGCATTAGATGGGTTAGTGTGCGATGCCACCATAGACCATTGATATATGGACCATTGATATATGGACCTATGAGTTATAGTTTGGATAGTAGTAGTGTAAGGATTATGGTTTCACCTAAAAACACCAATTATTTACTGATTTGTGTGGATATCAGATTTTATAGTATTTTTTAGGCATGTTAGTGGGTTGTTCTCCCTACCTTGATCGACAAGCAAGTAGTATTTTCTAAGAATAGGTGAGTAGTAGTGCATGGGATAAGAAGTAGAGACCTTAAGTGATGATGCTTGATCAGTATGGGATCAAACATATATCCGTGTATGGTAATGTATTGTTTATAAAGTGTGACCCATGTTAGAGTCTTGAGGACTTGGAATCAATTAATAGATTAATTTGGAAAGAATTGAACCAAATAGTAACTGAGGTTCTACTCCCTGAAGTGTTTTGTGGGGTGAACCAAGTGTTCAGGTCGTGAAGGGGGATTCTAGGTAGATAATTAAGTAGTTTTTTTACAGATTAAGGTGGGATTTTTAGCTCATGGTTTTGTATTTGAAACCAAATTAGTGTCTTGGAGTGGTATGAGACCATTTTTTGTTCCTTTGAGAGGCAGATACCATGCAAGATATAGTGTTCTTGGAGCATGATAAGAGCTGGCATGTTGCAAGAGAAAGTTTAAATAGATTTGGGACATGGGGTTATAGTGTTCAACGAACCTTAGGTTTTTATGAGGATTATTGTATATTGCCCTTTGGGTGATCTGTTTGATATTTTCAAACAATACCAGGGGAAGTTTCTTCATGTGCATTTTGTGTGGCTGGAAGAGTCTCTAATGGGTAGGGCCTAGTGAAATACCATGGGAGAGAATGTGTTTTGAATCAATAAATTTATTTGTGGTGTTTTTTTCATGAAGATTACATTTTTTAATATTTTATTATGTATTTCAATGTTTACAAACAGACCATATTACTATTTTATGGGAAATTGTCACATTTTTTTGGTTTTTGTTGAATTTTGAGCTTAAATGCAAAAATGATCTAATTTTAGGATTTAATAGTTTTATTTTATTTGTTATTTCCTCCATAAAATTTTCTTCAATTTATAAAATACTGAAATTAATTTTTTTAGTATTTCATACATCATGGGCTTCATTTAATCCTTCTGGACCCAAAGCTCTATCTAACAATTGGAGGCCCAAAATCATATCACAACCCAGACCTAAAAAAATATTCATATATTTGGAATGTTTTAAAGATGACCTTTTATCTAGTTTTGGGATGGACCAAATAAGTTGAAATTATGCATGGATCTAGATACAAAAAATTAATATATTTCAAGAAGGTGCCATGCGAGAATCTACCAGTCTCATGGACATAATGGCATGGAAAGTTGGAAAAGTGTAATATGAAGAGTTGTCTGGATAGAATTAATTTCTTGGAGAAAATATACCCTAACTATAACACCACAAGAAAAAAAATGAAATTTTTAGGTCCAATGAAGATAAATGTTATAAACAACTTTCAAGAAGGAATTATTTACAAATTCGTTCATATAATGGTGAATCCATGCAGATATTTGTTGTGGAAGTATTTGGAGCACAAAATTTCATCCCCTCACTTATTCAAAGTGTTCTCAACTTAGAGGTATCATTTTTTCCATTATAAGTATATTTTTAGTGTTTTATATTCTATAATATTATTTTGATTTTAATATATTAGAATTCTTCTTCATTCCTCTCTTCTTCCATTTTTTATATTTTATGTGTCCTCCCACCATTTTTCCCTTCTCAACATGAATTAAAATGGAGAAATAAACTTGATTCTTGTTCAAGAGATGAAAAGGTAGGTTGATTTAGTTTATTGTGGATCAAAAAAAATTCATTATTCAATTCGGGTAATTTAGGTGATCGTTAAATCGATTTCGGTGAGAAGTCACCATGTTTTCTCTGCTGTCATAATTCTTCTTCTCGTTTATCATTTTCCTTCCATTCATTATTTGTTTCATGCATACGATTTATCATGGTATGAGTAGTGATGTTTAGAAAATAGGTATCCTAGATGACATTTAGAAAATGATTACCCCATATGTATATGTCTTAGTATGGGGTAATCACATTTCAAATGAGAGGGTGTAGTTTGATAGGTTTTGATCCCTACATTTAATTAAATATTGAGATTCTTTTTAAACAATGTTATATACCACCATAACCTCCTAATAACATTTTCCTTATTTATTTATTATAAAGAAATTAGAAATTGAATTGCTTATATATATATATTATTTATATTTCATGCATTTCAATTCCTCCCCCCTCCCCATTTTATATTATTAATATAGTTTTATATTAATTAGTTTATAATAGTGACGATAGAAAACATTTGTGTAGTAAGTGGCCTCCTCAAGAGATCAACCCTAGTATGCACTCTATATTGAATACATAGGTAAATAAAATATTAAATAGTGTAAATTGATTTAAATCCCTATCATCAATTTGGAACCATTTCTAGGGAGGACAAGAGCTTTCACACAGTGTTTTTCATAAAAATCCAAAAAAATAAAAAAGTTCAAAAATAACTAAAAAAAGAGCTTGTTTCATATCTTTCATTTATTTGGTCAAGATATATTTTTATGGTGAATACTATAATTATTATCTCATTGAAAATTTTTACTCTGATACTAGCATGGAAGAGACATTAAAGTTCTAAATAAAATGCATTGATTCTTCAAGATAATTTCAAATTTCTTGAAAAATCAAGAAAGATGGTTGCCTTTCTGGCCGCTAAAGTTGAAGAAGTTAATGTTTTATGGATGGAATGAAAACAAAGGTAAGATTTATAGAATGAAGTTAATATTACACATATATTTCAATAATATTTTTTTAGAGACCCAAATCTTGACCTACATGGACAATACATTACTTTTTCAGAATACTTAATACATAACAAAAACATACACTCAAGGATCGTAATAGTTTAGTGTCTTTGGAAACTCGGAATATAATCTTCTAATCTTGGTGAAAGATATTCAACATCTCCCATAATGATCTTCCTTTTTTTCTTACCTAAAACAATTCTTTATATCCTAGGGAAAAGAAAACATATAAAGGGTGATCTCAAATGATCAGTAAGGGTAAGCATGGAGAAAATAAAACAAACCATATACATTTGAACTTAAAAACATGAACATAAAATTTAAACATCCAAATCTTGAGAAATGACATAAATCTTGGATGTACGTAAGTCATATGTCATAATGGATCATAAATCATGGAAAAATAGCATGGGAATAAAGCATGTAATTGTGGAAACCATTAAGCACATGTTATGATTTCCATAGTAGCCAAGGAATTACTACCATGACCATATTAGTGGAAAAAGTCCCTTTTTGAATTGAGTTCACTCCTCGTTTTAGTCCTATAACACTGAACCAGATTAACTTACTGTTCCATCCATGTCTATCTCATGAGATATAAATCTTTACCCAATGCAATTGAGGGATATATAGGTCCCACTCATCTCATAATGAAATCATTCTTTCGTGTGCCACAAAATAAACATACATCATTCATAATAACCCAAAGAATAAAATGGGTTTCATAGACATCATCCCATCATTACATAATCCATATAAAAGAAATGGATATAATTTCATCATAAGAAAAATCAAACCATGTAAATAATAGATACATTAAATTTGAAACATAAACATACTTAATAATTTCATCTTTGATGGAAAATAGTTTTGATAAAACACTTGAAATGAATTCTTGAGGAAAATATCCTTTCTTCTTAAAAATAATTTTCTTTTCTCAAAATGCCATGAAATTTTAAAAGAAAAGGATTTTTTTGAAAATAATCATGAAATCTTGTAGAGGTAGCTTCATGAAAACTAGGATTTATGAAACCGAAAAAATCTGTTCATACCGTATAAGTTAAAAAAACTTTCTCCTCGTTCTTTTAACGGAAAAGTCAAAAAGTACCACGAATGGTAAATAAAAGAAATATTCATTCCATAACACAAAGTAAAAGTCAAAGAGGGTTAAATATGAATTTAAACATAAATGGAATAATATCAAACATTTTATGAAAACATTTTGAGAACATATGGACATGGATGATAAACATAACCCCATTAAATACTTACAAATAAACAATCTCGGATAAGAATGAGATTGGAATAATTATCCCTTACCTTATCTACGATATGCTTTTGTCACGACCCGTCCTCAGGGTCCGTGTCGTGACTACCCCAGGCCCGCCTTCCATAGGCCAGGGGCTGGCGACTAGCACCAAGGCATAAATACCGGTAAAAAGGGAAGGCATTTCCTTTGTAAAGTAAACAAGCACCATAGAGTAAACAAGCGGAAAGGTAAACACTAAGTGAAAACAAAGTACAACTGTAAGTGCTGAAAAGTAAGTGGGCCAGTATACAAACCCAAACTGAAAGTAAAGTACAACTCGAAAGGGAAAATAGCAACTGAAAGGTAAAAGCTGCTACGTCGAGCTGTCCACTGGAAATCCCACCTGAAGGGTGGGTACAGATAGCTCATCTGCTCCTCGGGTCCCGCCGTCCGCTCCGAGAACGTCCCGCCCAGTGGTCCACCTCCAGGTATCGTCCTGCTCTACGAGCCTCAACCACGATCAACGTTGTCCGTCGTCTGCAACCAACACAACGTAGTGCGGGCATAGCCCGTGCAGGGGTGAGTATAAGCTACTCATTAGGGACCCCGAGACCCCTGAAGGTCTCCCAAAATCCACAAAGGATAAACCACAAAGGAAAGATACAAACACGAAGTAACAACCGATACTGCTTAGGTATATGCCCATACATATACCTAAGTCATCAATTCCAATACGCTCCAACCACCAAGCCCAAGTACAACTCAGTCCACACATGAAAGTATACGTATTCCACACAGGAAAGAAAAACGTAATCCACACAGGATAGCACAACACAATCAACACAGGAAAGAAAACAGGATTCAGCTCACACAGGTATACTTCTTCGAAAAACGATAGAGATGATCACTGATCCATCTAAGTCATCGGACCCACAATGGATCGATAGGTACTAACCCCCGCAAAGACCCACACAGGATCGGACCCACACAGGATCTGTAGGAGATGGTTCACACAGGACCGCTGAGCGCTGACCCACACAGGATCAGACCCACATAGGATTGGTAGCACTGATCCACATTGGATCATTGAGTGTTGTAGTAGTCGTCGTCGAATCCACTAAGGATCTCTGCACAGTCGTCGTCGCAGTCACAGTAGCAGTCGCAGCCAGCTCTAGGGTTCCTGCACATAGCAAGCTCGTTCGGGAGGGTCCGCTCCACGATCCGAGAGGCTGATACATCAACTATCACAAAGTCCAGAGTTGATGTATCCAAAAGTTCCGTATCGTCAACAGGAACTCAACGCAACAGATGGCGCGTCAATCGGACGCCCGGTCTGAAAGTTATTGGCTTTTCCGTTCCAGGGGCCCGGTTGGTTTTTAAGGCAAAACCAACCCGACCGTACTCCACCTGCATCCAAACCTCGGTCGGAGTATTCCAAAAGATCCTTCTCACTAAGAGGAACTCAACAAAGCTGGCGACACGTCAATCGGACGTCCGTAGCTCAAGATATGAGCATTTCCGCTCTGAGGGCCCGGTTGGTATCGTGTACGAACCAACCCGGCCGAACTCAAAGTAATCCTAAACCTTGATTACGATATACCGAAATGACCGTCTCGATCCAAGTATCTCATCGCCACTGACGGCGCGTCGTTTGAAGATCTGTAGCCCGAGTTATGGGCATTTGAATCCAAACCGCTCGGTAACGGGGGTTTCGGGCACGGGCCGTCCCGGCCCGAGACCCCCCGGTTGGCCCGAACTGGGTTGACCCGCCCCGGACAGGGTCAACCCGGCCCGGCACGGCCCTGCGTGGCCCGGCCCGGCCCGGCCTGGCCTGGCAGACCGGCTGGACGCAGCGCGCTGGGCGCGCTGCCAGCTCGGCCGAAGGTCGAGCTGATTGGAAAAATGGGGGGGCGCTGCCCCCCCCCCTTTGTAACTGTGGCCCCCCCCATTATGGGGGGCCATTTATGCTGCCCGGGGGAATTTAATTCCCCCGGTTTCCACCTTTCCGGCCGGCCGGCTTCTTCTCAACAGGACCGGCAAGGACCGGTCCTCTTCCGTCTTCCGACACCGGCGGCCCGGCTAGCCGCCGGTCATCACATTCCGCCGCGGCCCGGAACCGGCCGCGGCCTTCGTCGTCTGGCGCGGTGCAACGGCACCGCGCCCCTCCGCCGCAGCCCCGCTCTGGCCTCGGCGCCTTCGTTTTTCCTTCGACGCGGCGCGACGGCGTCGCGTCCATGAAATTCTTTCCACGGCGCCGCGCAATAATTGTCGTGCGATTCCCGCGTGGTGCGACGACACCACGCCATCTCGTTCCATCCGCAAGAAACAATCAAGAACAAAGGTGGGGGGTTCAGCCGTGTTTGTGCGGTCCGGCCCCCCTCTCGTTAAACGATAACACTTAATCGTTTATCCTCAAAGTTCGTCATGATAGAACCAAGAACGGGAATAATTAAATAAAACAACAACAAACCCCTACGAGATAAAAGATGTCACACGTCAGGCATCGCAGAAACGGTGTCGTTCCGTCAACGTTGGTGGAAGAAGCGCTCGGTGAGGTCGAGTCGAGTCGATTCGACACTCTCAGAATACTTTGTGGGTGGCGGTGCTTCCCTTGCTCCAGTTGAAGAAGGTAGAAGGTGTTGCTTCACGTTCTTTGGAGACGTGGATCATTATTCTTCGAGAGGTTGAAGGTCTTCTAAAATTTCTTCTCCTCTCGTTAGTTCTCCCCACAAAGCATATGCCAACCCAAAGAGAAGAATAGAATCTCTCATTTTAATGTTGGCAAAAGGATTTCAAAAGAATTTAAACACTCAAAATAATTAATTAAGTTGTTTTAATTAATTAAATGCAAAGTGTTGGCAAATATTTCAAAATATTGAAATTCAAATAAACCACACTTAACTCATCTCATTAATTAAACAAGTTGTCAACATTAAAGTGGGCGTTGTGGGAGTTTTAAGGGGTGTTGAGGAGTTAGGCTTCGTGTGGGACCCACCACACTTAATCCTCTCAAGGGAGGTTAAGTGGATGTGGGTCCCACCACTAACTCCTTTTTGGAGGATATAACCAACATGGTTAAAATTAAAATGTGTTTCCACATTTTATTTAACTTCTTTTTAATTCCCCCAAAACTAACTCTCAACCCGCATAAAACGTAACCTCAGAAAAGGTATCCTTAAGAGAAAATCGGCGCTGCGGGTTCATCGGTGCCCTCGGAATTCGATTTCGGGCACCGGTTCAAAAGTTAGAAATTCCCGCTCGTTCGTTCACTGAACGTACCCAATACAAACTTCGGAAATTGATTCCGGGCACACCGGGCCTCGGAATCAGGTGCCGTCAGAAACCACGCTCTTGTAAAATTCTAAAGAAAATTAAGAAAAAATTTCCCTTGGGGTCTTTACATTACTCCCACCTTAGGGCTTTACATCCCCATAAAGATACATAAAAACTATGGAAACAAATGAGGGTACTGAGCACGCATCTGAGCCTCCCGCTCCCAAGTTCTCTCCTGGAGGTTCCTGTGCTGCCATCTGATGCGCACTAGAGGAATCGACCATCCACGTAGGACCCGCTCCTATCGATCCTCGATCTCCACCAGGACCTCCGCAAAAGTTTCCCCATCTTCAATGTCAAGCTCCCCACTGAGCCCTGCTCTCGGATGGGTAAGAAGTGAGACGACTTGGTGAGTCGGTCGACATCCCTAGACATATCTTAGAAATTTCTCTAGGTATTTCACTAAAGTTTTCGCATCCAAGTTTACAAAGGTAAACTAAACCTTCGCTCTGATACTTACTATAGAGACCCAAATCTTGACGTACATGGACATTACATTACTTTTGCGGAATAATTAATACATAATAAAAACAGACACTCAAGGATCGTAATAGTTTAGTGTCTTTGGACACTCGGAATATAATCTTCTAATCTTGGTGAAATATCTTCAACATCTCCCATAAAGATCTTCCTTTTTTTCTTACCTAAAACATTTATTTATATCCTAGGGAAAAGAAAACATATAAAGGGTGAGCTCAAATTCTCATTAAGGGTAATCATGGATAAAATAAAACAAACCATATACATTTGAACTTCAAAACATGAACATAATATTTAAACATCAAAATATTGAGCAATGACATAAATCATGGAAGTATGTAAGGCATAAATCATAATGGATCATAAATCATGATAAAATATAATGGTAATAAAGCATGTAATTGTGACAAACATTAAGCACATGTTATGATTTTCATAGTATCCAAGGCATTACTGCCATGACCATCTTAGTGGACAAAGTCCCTTTTTGAATTGATTTCACTCCACGTTTTAGTCCTGTAACACTGAATCGGATTAACTTACTGTTCCAGCCATGTATATCTCATGAGATATAAATCTTTACCCAATTTATTGTAGGGAGATATAGGTCACACCAATCTCATAATAAAATCATTCTTTCACGTGCCACAAAATAAAAATACATCATTCATAATAACCCAACGAATAAAATGGGTTTCATAAACATCATCCCATCATAACATAATCCATATAAAAGAAATGGATATCATTTCATCATAAGAAAAATCAAACCATCTAAATAATAGATACATTATATTTGAAACATAAACATACTTAATAATGTCATTTTATATGGAAAATAGTTTTGAAAAAACACTTGAAATGAATTCTTGAGGAAAATATCCTTTATTCTTAAAAATAATTTTCTTTTCTCAAAATTCCATAAATTTTAAAATAAAAGGATTTTGTTCAAAATAATCATGAAATCTTTTAGAGGTAGCTTCATGAAAACATGGCTTTATGAAACCGTAAAAATCCGTTCATGCGGTATAAGTTTAAAAAAACATTCTCCTCGTACTTTTAACGGAAAAGTCAAAAAGTACCATGTATGGTAAAAAAAAGAAAGATTCTTTACATAACACAAAGTAAAAGTAAAAGAGGGATAAACATGCCTTTAAACATACATGGAAGAATATTAAACATTTTATGAAAACATTTTGAGATCATATGGACATGGATGATAAACATAACCCCATTAAATACTTACAAATAAACAATCTCGGATAAGAATGAGATTGGAATAATTAACCCTTACCTTATCTACGATATGCTTTGTATGTATCCAAACCTCCTGTATAATGATTTAAATAATGTCATTGACTTATTACAGAATCATATTCACTTTTATGATATCATATATAGTTTACTTATGACTTTATATTACCCATTGTTTTGTAAATTCGATGTAAAAGCAGCGATTTGGGTAAAATCGTTTCATTTATTGTACGTGTTTCAACTTGTTGTTCTTAATATTATTAATTATATCTTGATTTAATTAATTCCATAATGTAAAACATTATTTATATAGAATATATATTCATCATATACATATATATAGGATAGATCGATAAATGGAATGAAATACACCATTAATGGAGACGGTAGGCCGTTCGTACGCATGAACGTTGTTTTCGTTTCCTTATTTAATTGAATGGAATTAAGTAGATGACATACATATATATATAAATAAATCCAATATCATTATTATGTCATATATTTCATTATTATTCATTATATATACTTTATAATCATTCATGAATGGTTAACATGGAGAATGAATCTCATCGCGTCGTGGAGACGGTAGTCCGTACGTACGCACGAGCGATGATATTATTCTCATGATCATGGAATTGTATTGAAGTGTATGTATAATATTTCAGAATCAATATCACTTTACAATAATCATAAATAGTAATTTATTTATACCATTATACCCATCCAAGTAAGGTGGTGGTCGAAAACAGATTACACCACGGTGTGGAGATGGTATTCCGTACGTACACACATGCGGTGATTTCGTTTTCCGTAGGATGGATAGAAGGTGAAATATGGTTGTTTCATATTTATAATAACATTTCAGTATATAACTAATACTTAGGTTATTACTTTATAATGAGACAACTAAATAAGAAGAAGTAGAAGAAGAAAGAAACTTGAGAGAATCGGAAGAAGAGATTACCTCTTCTTCGACGCACCTCCTTAAGCTTCCTCTTAAGGAAGTAGAGTTGGTCTTTTGATAAGACCATAACCTCATGAATGTTTCTAGGGAAGTGTATAAGGGAAATGGGTAGGTTTTGGCCGAGCTTCAAGGCTCAAAATGGTGTGAAGAGAAGAGGGAAGGGGTGCCATTTTTATAAGGGAGGAGAGGGGCCGCTTTGGAAAAACATAAAATATTATTTTATTATAAAGTCATATTTTGAGTTTAATAGATAAACATTGATTTATTTGGAATCTAAGGTGGGTATGGGTCTAAATACTTTCAACCAATAGGTTTTAGACAAGTTTAGGTTACTATTTTAACCTTATCCTTTATATTAAACTCTAAGTTAAATAATTTAACTTATACCGTGTCTTCTTGTTTTCTTACACTATATGGTTAATAAACATACAATAACAAGCCAAAATAACCCCAAGTGGTTCATTATTAATATATATAACCTTATATAAGTAATTTTTCCGAGCATTATATTTTTAGGAATAAAATATCAATTAATAATATAATATTTTTTTTAAAAAGTATTTTATTTCAATTTTGACACAATTTTGTAATTGAATTTTTTTAAAATTATAACAGCATGATTAGTTTGAACCAAGTTAATTAAATCAATACTAACATGTCATATTAACCATGAAAATTAGTTTAATTTTTAAAAAGTATGAAATTACATTTATTTGGGTATTTATGACATCAATTATGTTAATATTTCAATAATAAGTTAATTACGGAATCATCATTGTGTCGTAAATAAATTAACTTATTTAATGTCTAAAAATTAAAAATAAAATGCCATTAGGTAGTAAATATGTTTATCTTTCTAATGAATATTTATAGTCGAATTTATATTATTTATAACCTTATATTAAAAATGTTTTAGTTATTAAACTTTGATTTTAACTATTTAAACTATTCTTTAAAGAAAATAATAATAAATGTCCTAATCTAATCCAAGTGGACCTAAAGGGAAATATTTTATTCCTAATATTTTTTTTGTCGAATTACACTTATCCAATAGAATTAGGACAAGTGTTAGGGTAATAATAATATCATTTTTACCCTTAATTACCCTATTTACTATTAACCATGGAAAATTAAAGTAAAAAAGTTACTATTCACCAAAAATTATTTTTATCTGATTGAACCACATTTTACTCCTTGATATTAATCATGTATCTTGGATTTTTGAAATTCCACTCACATAATCGGTAAAATTAAGTTTTATGTAAATTTTCAAAAAGCTCCTAGGTGGTTGGTAAAAGACGGTGGAAAGTTCAATAAAATTTTTATATATCTAAAATTATTATAAAATGACTCCAATGTATCACATTAAACTTATATAGGTATTATGTATCAATTTTTACCTAAAATAAATTTAAATAAAATAAATAATTTTTTCAATAAAAAAAGTCGGTTTTTAAATAGTAACCCAGTGTTTTCAGTATTCATCAAAAATTGAAAGTTTTCAAAAAAATACCAAAAATTCACCCTAGGATAATTACGATATTCCGAATCCGAAAATGAAGTCCATTTTGAATGATAAAACTTATAAAATTTCAAAAATTGTGTATTACTATTCATAACGGCTAGTTTGTATAATATTTTAATAACATATCATTGTTTGGTGAAACTCCGTATTGTGTAAAACACACGCTATCATGAAAGGTTGCGATTGCGTGTAATTTAAGCCAAGTCAGAGTTGCGTGTAGTTCAAGACTCCTTTTTTGTTGCATATAACATAATCCAACAATATTTCATTTATACGTTGAATATATATATATATACACTCAATGTTGCGTAGAATAACTACTATCAAATGAACTTGAAATTGTGTGTAACACGATCCATGAATAGTGTTGCGTATACTGCAAGCTAATACGGTCTTGCGTATAGCGTAAGATAATTTTGGTGTAGCGTACAATAAAAGATATGAAATAAATTAAAAAGAATAAATCTCATAAAATCTCCGGGTGTTACATTCTACCCCCCCCCCCTAAATTGAATTTTACCCTCGAAATTCGTCAGGGTATTATATGGTTTACTACATGAAAGTTTCTTTTATAGAATCCCACATCATAAAAAGGAATACTAAAACTTAATTTTAAAAAGTGATGTATTAAACATATCGGTTACCCAAATTAACTCATCACTAGGTTTCCACATAGGAGAACATAGGTGAAAATATGGATATTGAAGAGAAATCTAAACATCAAGTTCTGATGGAGAGTGGTAGAGAACATGGCTATGAAAAATCCATTAATCACAAAGCCATAAATTTGTGATTATTTGAGGTACCATCTGATTCATCAAATATAAGATCACTAGGACAACATTGTTGGTTCTCAATACCATTTCCTTAAAGTTAATTTTTTTTTGAAATCGACAAAATACTTAAATGATTTTGGTACAATATCACTGTTGTTTGTGCCTTGAAAAATTTCCACTTCATCTCTTAAAGAAATGAAGTTGAATTTGTCTTCCATGAAGTGTTATCAAATCATGTGATAGAATGATAGGTCATTCCATCTGTCTCAAACATAAGGTTAGCAAAAGTTATATACATAAGTCCATCTATGGTGAGATTAATCATTAATGGTTCCTAAAATGGACTTATACTTCATCTATCATACTGATTAATAAAATAAAACTAGTTTCTACAAACCAGGGACTTCTTGTAGGCCAGTGGTAGGCGATAAAGGCTTGTCGCGCTTCGGTTGTGGGTTCGATTCCCGCATCCTTGTTCGATGCGACGGGTTTTTGCCCGTCCTACGAGTTTTCCTTTTTCTAAAACTATACCATTATAACATAACAAAAGTTCTATCATTAAACAATACTATCTGATATCTAACTTAATCTATTCCAATATTTAGGTTTATCCAAAATACTTATGTCCAATATCATAGTATAAAGATAACGATTACTTGAAATTTCATCTACTGAGCATGTTAATACCATCAGTTATCATACGATGTATCTTGTTGGTCACATTCCAAACATGTGAATACCTTAATCATGTATTCTTGTGAAACATGAATTAACATAGAACCTTAGTGAAAACATGAGTGCTGTAAAAAGATAACTCTTTCCACATACCAAAATCCCAAAAATTATATATACTCAAACCATGATATCACTTAGTCCTTATATCAATCATGAGCTCATGAATACTATCAAACATCTCATTATCTCCATATACCTTCATTATGTTCATATCATCTACTTTCCAAAAATATCTGAATAACCTTTCATGGTTACCGGTACCATTAAACATATACTTTCAAATACTCTAGGAAAAACAATAGTGTAAAAATCCTTAGATGTGTCTTTATTCCATAGTACCATTACCTATACAACATAACTCTTGATAAACATAAATCATTCCACTACCATCTAAAACCATTGACTAAGATTCAACAATTCTTTTATCTCACATATCATTTGTAGTCTCTTCATCATCATCAACATAAATACTACCCATATGACCATGCTGATTCTCTTCATGAGATTTTCCCTTAGGGAATTGGTTTGCATAACTCCCATACATTCCACATTTAAAACATTTAACCATTGCTGATGTCATAGCAATACCATTATCCTTGTCCATGGTGTTAACTGAACCTTTTCCTTTACAATTACTTGCTTTGTGTCCTTCTTTTCCACACCCAAAGCATCTTTTGGTTCCTTTGAAACATTCTCCATTATGCCTCTTACCACATGATTTACATGATGGAAATTGAACTTTCTTTCCTCTATGATCATCATGAAACTCCATCTTTCTCTTATTAGCTGAGTCAGGAAACTTACCAAAGTTGAGATTATTGATCATATTATGAGATTGTTGATTAGGAATAATAACGATGTTTGGACTTCCAAATCCCGTTTCATTTGGTTTCTCATGAAGAATATCATTCCATTGTCCATCATATCCTCCATTATCATGAATCTTCTTGTTTCCAGCCATTTTTAAAAACCCAAAAAGAATAGTGTGAGAGGAAAAAATAATTCTAGGTAAAACGACATAATAAAGGGAGAGTACCTTCAATATCTAACATCTTAGGTTTAATTCTAAGATTGTTACCATAATTCTAGTATTATAACCTATACGTATACTTATCCTTAGGGACATCGCTAGACATATCTTAGAAATTTCTCTAGGTATTTCACGAATGTTTTCGCATCCAAGTTTACAAAGGTAAACTAAACCTTTACTCTGATACCAAATATAGAGACCCAAATCTTGACGTACATGGACATTAAATTACTTTTGCAGAATAATTAATACATAAAAAAAATAGAAACTCAAGGATCGTAATAGTTTAGTGTCTTTGGAAACTCGGAATATAATCTTCTAATCTTGGTGAAATATCTTCAACATCTCCCATAAAGATCTTCCTTTTTTTCTTACCTAAAAAATTTCATTATATCCTAGGGAAAAAGAAAAAATATAAAGGGTGAGCTCAAATTCTCAGTAAGGGTAATCATGGATAAAATAAAACAAACCATATACATTTGAACTTCAAAACATGAACATAATATTTAAACATCAAAATATTGAGCAATGACATAAATCATGGAAGTATTTAAGGCATAAATAATAATGGATCATAAATCATGATAAAATATAATGGGAATAAAGCATGTAATTGTCACAAACATTAAGCACATGTTATGATTTTCATAGTAGCCAAGGCATTACTGCCATGACCATCTTAGTGGACAAAGTCCCTTTTTGAATTGATTTCACTCTACATTTTAGTCCTGTAACACTGAATTGGATTAACTTACTGTTCCAGCCATGTATATCTCATGAGATATAAATCTTTACCCAATGTATTGTAGGGAGATATAGGTCACACCAATCTCATAATAAAATCATTCTTTCGCGTGCCACAAAATAAACATACAACATTCATAATAACCCAACGAATAAAATGGGTTTCATAAACATCATCCCATCATAACATAATCCATATAAAAGAAATGGATATCATTTCATCATAAGAAAAATAAAACCATGTAAATAATAGATACATTATATTTGAAACATAAACATACTTAATAATGTCATTTTATATGGAAAATAGTTTTGAAAAAACACTTGAAATGAATTCTTGAGGAAAATATCCTTTCTTTTTAAAAATCATTTTCTTTTCCCAAAATGCCATAAATTTTAAAAGAAAAGGATTTTTTTCAAAATAATAATGAAATATTTTAGAGGTAACTTCATGAATACTAGGCTTTATGAAACTGTAAAAATCCGTTCATGCGGTATAAGTTTAAAAAAACATTCTCCTCGTACTTTTAACAGAAAAGTCAAAAAGTACCATGTATGGTAAAAAAAAGAAATATTCTTTACATAACACAAAGTAAAAGTAAAAGAGGGATAAACATGACTTTAAACATTAATGGAAGAATATTAAACATTTTATGAAAACATTTTTGAGAACATATGGACATGGATGATAAATATAACCCCAGTAAATACTGACGAATAAACAATCTCAGATAAGAATGAGATTGGAATAATTATCCCTTAACTTATGTCCGATATGCTTCATATGTATCCGAACCTCCTGTATAATGATTTAAATAATGTCATTGAATTATTAAAGAATCATATTCATTGTTATGATATCATATATAGTTTACTTATTAATTTATATTACCCATTCTTTTGTAAATTTGATGTAAAAGCAGTGATTTGGGTAAAATCGTTTCATTTATTATACGTGTTTTGACTTGTTGTTCTTAATATTATTACATATATCCCGATTTAGTTAATTCCAGAAATTAAAACATGATTTATATATAATATATATTCATCATATACATATATATATATGATAGATCGATAAATGGAATGAAATACAACGTTCATAGAGACGGTAGGTCGTACGTACGCATGAACGTTTTTTTCATTTCCTTATTGAATTGAATGGAATTAAGTAGATGACATACATATATATATACATATGTCAAGTATCATTATTATTTCATATATTTCATTATTATTCATTATATATACTTTATAATCATTCATGAATGGTTAACATGGAGAATGAATCTCATCGCATCCTGGAGACGGTAGTCCGTACGTACGCACGAGCGAGGATATCATTCTCATGATCATGGAATTGTATTGAAGTGTATGTATAATATTTCAGAATAAATATCACTTTACAATAATAATATATAGTTATTTATTTACACCATTATACCCATCCAAGTAAGGTGGTGGTCGAAAATAGATTACACCACGGTGTGGAGACGGTATTCCGTACGTACGCACGAGCGGTGATTTCATTTTTCGTAGGATGGATAGAAGGTGAAATAGGTTTGTTTAATATTTATAATAACATATCAATATATAAGTAATACTTATGTTATTACTTTATAATGATACAACTAAAGAATAATAAGTAGAAGAAGAAAGAAAGATGAGTGAATCAGAAGAAGAGATTACATCTTCTTCGACGGACCTCCTTTAAGATTCAACTTAAAGAAGTAGAGTTGGTCTATTGAGAATACCAGAACCTACAGAATTATTCTAAGGAAGTGTAGAAGAGAAATGGTCATGGTTTGGACGAGATTCAAGGCTCAAAATGATGTGAAGAGAAGAGGGAAGGGGTGCCCTTTTTATAAGGACGGAGAGGGCCACCTTTGGAAAAACTTAAAATATTATTTTATTATAAAGTCATATTCTGTTTTTAATAGCTCAAAATTGATTTATTTAGAAGATAAGGTGGTTATAGGTATAAATACCTTCAACCAATAGGTTTTAGAAAAGTTTATGTTACTATTTTAACCTTATATTTTATATTTAACTCTAAGTTAAATAATTTAACTTTTTCCGTGTCTTCTTGATTTCTTACACTATATGGTTAATAAACATACTATAACAAGCCAAAAGAACCCAAGTAGATCATTGTTAATATATATAACCTTATCTAAGTCATTTTTAAAATCCGTAGATTTTTTGGAATAAAATAACAATTAATAATATAATATTTGTTTTAAAAACTATTTTATGTAAATTTTGACACTATTTGGTAATTGATTTTTGTGAAAATCATAACAGCATGATTAGTTCTAACAAAGTTAATTAAATCAATACTAACATGTCATTTTAACCTATAAAATTTTTGGAATTTGTAAAAATTCTCAAATTACATTTATTTGGGTATTTATAACATCAATTATGTTAATATTTGAGT
Organism: Viscum album; assembly: GCA_963277665.1. Classification (NCBI taxonomy): domain Eukaryota; kingdom Viridiplantae; phylum Streptophyta; class Magnoliopsida; order Santalales; family Viscaceae; genus Viscum; species Viscum album. Next base: position 17,774,373 of record OY728120.1, on the reverse strand, counting down.
AATAAGGTAATTATTGCCTCATCATTGTGTCATAAATAAATTAACTTATTTAATGTCTAAAAATTACAAATAAAATACCATTAGGTAGGAAATATTTTTATATTTCTAATTAATATTTATAGTCGAATTTATCTTATTTATAACTCTATATTAAAAATGTTTTAGTTATTAAACTTTGAGTTTAACTATTTTAACTCTTCTTTAAATAAAATAATAATAAATGTCCTAATCTAATCCAAGTGGACCTAAAGGGAAATATTTTATTTCTAAGGTTGTTGTTGGTCGAATTACACTCTTCCAATAGAATTAGGACATGTGTTAGGGTAATAATAATATCATTTTTACCCTTAATTACCGTATTTACTTTTAACCGTGGTAAATAAAAGTAAAAAGTTACTATTCACCAAAAATTATTTTTATCTTATTGAACCACATTTTACTCCTTGATATTAACCATGTCTCTTGGATTTTCAAAATTCCACTCATAGAAGCGGTAAAATTAAGTTTTATGTAAATTTTCAAAAAGCTCCTAGGAGGTAGGTAAAAGACGGTGGAAAGTTCAATAAACTTTTTATTTATCTAAAGTTATTATAAAATGACTCCAATTAATTACATTAGAACTTATATTGGTATTATGTGTCAATTTTTACCTAAAATAAATTTAAATAAAATAATTAATTATTTAAATAAAAAAGTCCATTTTTAAATAGTAACCCAGTGTTTTCACTATTCATCAAAAATTGAAAGTTTTCAGAAAATTACCAAAAATTCAGCCTAGGCTAATTTCGATATTCCCAATCCAAAAATGAAGTCCATTTTGAAAGATAAAATTTATAAAATTTCAAAAATTGGGTATTACTATTCATAATGGCTAGTTTGTATAATATTTGAATAACATATCGTTGTTTAGTGAAACTCAGTATTGCGTACAACAAACGCTATTGTGACAGGTCGCGATTGCGTGTAATGTAAGCCAAGTCAGGGTTGCGTGTAGCGCAAGACTCTTTTGTTGTTGTGTATAATAGAATCCAACAATATATCATTTATACATTGATTATATATATATATACTCTCAATGTTGCGTAGAATAACTACTATCAAACGAACTTGAAATTGTGTGTAACACGATCCAAGAATAGTGTTGCGTATACTACAAGCTAATACGGTCTGGCATATAGCACAAGATAATCTTGGTGTAGCATACAACAAAAGATATGGAAGAAATTAAAAGGAATAAATCTCATAAAATCTTGGGGTGTTACAATTTTTTTGGAGGTTGGATCCAAACATGAATATCCACTTCACTCTCCAAAAATTGAGTTCCCAACTATCTTACTTGATGAAAAAGAGTCTGAAATTGAAAATTTTGAGGGAGGTAAAATTTCTGAGAATATTTTTTATAAAAATATCATTGATTCAGAATTGAAAACCCATCTCCCATATTTTTATTTTGTATATTTAGTACCATTACTATAGACCCTGGATATAGAAGATAAAGAAGAATAAGTTCCATGTGTTGAGAAGTTAATGGAGGAGCTTATCGAGTTATAAACTAGTGCATTTGAGGATAATAGAATAAAAGAAAAAATCATTTTGACAAAATTTGACGAACATAAACCAGAAGAGAATCCACTTCTTATTCTACTACCTTTACCACCAATGGACACCGCTCCAATAGATGATCTAAAGCAGAAGCACCCTTATTTTCTATTCCCACCCCCTCTTGATCTCAAATTCTTTATTTCATATTTCATGGGGGTTGGGGTTATTTTTATTTTCATTTTTGTTTCTCACTCCTCTCATATAGTAATGGATGTTTTAAAAAATCCATATTTGGGGGTTTCTAATCAAGAAACCTCATCCACCTTTGGATTGGGGTTAAACCATTGTAGCTTCTTGACTAAGGGAAATAAAAACCTAGAACCCACATGGGGGTCCAAACCATGTTCTATCTGATTTTACCTTTCACTTTTTTTTGTTTGTTTTTCTTATGTTTTTTCTTATTTATTGATTTTTAAGTTTCGTTTAAGTATCTAGGAGCATAACTCCAAGGTTTCACTAGAAAATATATTAAATTTTCATATTTCTTTATCTTTATTTTTTCTACACTTATTTATAATTTTTTGCTGAGCTGAAATGAAGGGTAGTGAAATTTAAGTGTGGGGGTAGTGTCAAGATGGTAGTTTTAATGTGTGTTTTTCCATTTTTATTTTTATTTTTTAGGATCCATGAGCTGAAATGAATATTCTAATCATTTTTCACACATCAATTGATTTTGAGATGATTGACATGATTTTAAAAAAAAAAAATTAAATGATTTTTGATGTGAAAACATTTTTCTTGACATTTAATTTCAATAATTTTAATGAGTTTGATGGATTTTTGAAATCCATACCCATGAAACAAGGACTCAAAATATTTTTCTAGTCATGTGAGGTATTCTGAACCATTCTAGTATACTCTTCTTAATACCCATGCCTTTTTTAGAGAAATTTGGATTTTTTATGAGAACTAGAATTTATGACATTTCTCTTTCAAAATTTGGAATCCATGAAATGTTTTTGACATAATTGAGGCACTTATTTGGCTTTCCACATGTTAACTTAATTCCGACCTTTACATTTATCCTTTATTAACCCTTAGATTCCATGAATTTTTTTATAGGTTTAATCCCCATTAAAAGCTAATTTTTCCTTACCTACCCACACTATTAGAATTTTTTCATGGATATTTCAAGTTTTAGTGTAGGGAAGGTCCTTTTGTGTGTGTTCATTAGGATGTGTTTTATTTTTTGGTGATTTCAGGTGTGTTTAAACATTTTTGGTAGTGAAAAAAGATAATGGGGTTTGAGTCATCATTTTATTGTGCATTATTTCATTCATCTAGTTCTTCTTCAAAAAAAATTAAAAAAGATAGAAAACCAAAAAATGGGAAAAAAATGGTGATGAGAATGGATTTCTCATTGTAATTCATTTTATGACTCAAGCACCTCACTAAATTCAAGGTCATTATTTTCATCCATTTATTTTATTCAATTCTCAGCTAATTCTCCATGAAAAAAAATCAAATAAATTAAAAATAATTCTGTACCTTTATGGATATTTACAAAAACATTAAAAAAAAAAGTAGAACTTGGATGATATCATTCATTATGATCATTTTTGGGATCATGTCCAATGTCATAAAAAATGTTTGGTTTGTTTTTTCACATTTTCAAGGGGATTTTATTGAGTAAATTCCTATTTTTTCACATGATTATTCATGAATTGTACTTAAGATTCAAAACCTCTTCTTTTCGCCATTAAATTATTCAATCATTTTTTTCACCAATAATATGACATAGAAATAGCCTTGTAAAAATACAAATTATTGTATTTATTTTCATGTCTTTTTCTATGGAGATAATTTCCACAATCCCATGGTGATACATGCAATTTTCAAGTATGAGCATAACTATAGATTCAATTTATCTTGACCGAATAGTGATATAAAATTCAAGGTGAAGTAGGTTGTGATTGGGACATCGAAGGATTTTTTACATTTAAAAAAAATGAGGAATAAAAATGTGAGGGAATTGTTTTTCATTGAAGATACATGGTATAATTCTGTTTTAGATAAGATCATGGATGTTTTCTCACTTTTGATTCTTGTGTGGGTTTTGATTTGGATATATGATGTTTTCCTGGTAGTGTAATGGTTATGTGTGGGGGAGTGATGAAGCTAACAGTCTTTCATATTTTATTCTATAATTTTATGTTTATAAACCTATCATTGTACTATTTTATTATAAATTTTCATGTTTTTTAGGTTTTTTTAGAATTTTGAACTTAAAAGCGAAAGTGCCCAAATTTTGGGATTTAATGGTTTTATTTTATTCTATATTTATGAAAGAAAATTTTATGAAAAAAATAAAATTGTTAAATTAATTTGTTTTAGGATTACATAAATATTGGTATTCATTTAATTCTTCTGGACACAAAACTAAATCCAACAATTGGAGGCCCAATATCAACCCACAACCCAGGCCTTGAAAACTATGCATAGATCAAGAATGTTTTAAAGATTGGATTATATCTCAAATTGGGATCAAAAAAATATTCTTAAATTATCCATGGAAATATATAGAAAATAAATTAATTTCTTTTATGAAGGTAACCACATGATAGTCCACATGTTTAAAGGACATAATGTCATGTGAAGCTAAAAAAGTGAAATATGAATAGTCGCTTGGATATAATTAACTTATCAGAGTAAATCTATCATAACTCTGACATCCCATGGCTAAAAATGATGAAATGTTTAGAATCGATACATATAAAGTATAAGAATAACTTTAAATAATGATCCATTTAAAAATGTATCATTTAATGGGTAATACAGGCTGATAATTTTAATGTAAAGACTTGGAGCCAAAAATTTCACCCTCTCTCCCTATAAAACAGTTTCTACACTCATCTTCAAAGGGTTAGAAACTTTGGGGTATCGTTTTTTGGAAATTATAATTAGATTTTTAGTGTTTTAAATTCTATAATATTAATTTGATTTTAATGTATTATTTTTCTTCTTTATTCCTCTCTTCTTCCTTTTTTTTATTTTATGTGTCCTCCTACTATTTTTTTCTTATAAACTCAAATTAAAATAGAGAACAAACCATGGAGCTTGTTCGAGGGAGGTAATGGTGAGTTGATTGGGCTTCTTGTGGTTTAATTTATTTTTCGATTTTCAATTTTTTGGAATTTAGGTGATGGTTAAATCGATTACGGTGAGTGGACACTCCATTTTCTCTATCGTCCAAATTTTTCTTATCGTTTATCATTTTCCTTCCCTTCATTATTTGTGTCATGTATACGATGGATAATGAAATGAGTGGTGAAGATTAGTGAAAAGATCTCCTAGATGAAATTCAGAATAGGATTACCCCATATGCATATGTCTCAGTATAGGGTAAACACATTTCAGATGAGTGGGTGTAGTGTGAAAGTTTTTGATCACTACATTGAATTGAATATTGAGATTATTTTTAAATAAAGATATAACCTCTGTAACCCCCTAATAACATTTTCTTTATTTATTTATTTTAACATCATTTTATATTACATTGCATATATATATATATATTATTTATATTTCATGCATTTCATTTCCCCACATTTATATTATTATTATATTTTTATATTAGTTAGTTTATAATAGTGAAAATAGAAAAAATGTGTGTTGTAACAGTCTCCTCAAGAGATCAACCATGGTATACACTCTATATTTCATACTTAGGTAAAAAAAAATATTTGCTCGGGTAAAATGACTAAAATATCTATTTTCATGTTTTTATATAGCAAAGTGGTGTCATTTTCTATGGTTTCTATGGAACTTTTTCAAGTTTGTGAAAAAGTGTGCTAAAACTGTGATATTTTCTGAAAAATATGTTGTTGAGTAGTTTGGATCAGTATGTAACATACCAGTTTTTTTGGAGTGGGTGTAATTCCTCGTTTATTTTTAATTTTTAGCATTTAGTGGGTAGAACAACTCTTTTTTTATTTAACAAAACTTAATTCCATGAGTTTCCTTAATCTAAGACCTTTTTTAGATGATTATTGATTCTTGGTTAGTGTCTTAGGTTTTGGGTTGGGTTTCAGGTGTGTTGGAGGTCACAAAAATAAGTTTCTACGGTGAAAAAACTAAGGCCCATGGTTTGGATAAACTGTGTAGCCTCCAAAGAGAAATTGTGTGGCCTGAAAATGCACATAGAATGGTTTGGAAAATCATGTTGGATGGGGTGTACAGTCATGCGAGGACCTATGCAGTTTTTGTCAAGGGATCTGCATGGATTGTTCGTGGTTTTGGAAAACTTTGTGTAATATTCATGATTAGTTCTACTTAATCAGTGGCTATGCATGGGCTCATCATGGTTTGGAAGAATAATGTGAGCCAATCGTTCGGTGTCTAGCTCTTAAGTAATAAGATCTTCATGGTTTGTGCACTACTTTCCAAACCATAAAGACACTTTAAAATTGTTAAATAACTAAATTAACCCTCACCAACTTAATTATATTCCTCCTCTATTTCCTCCCATTTGAGCCGCATGCATAAGGGGTCCTCCAAAAATCCTATCCTGCTAGGCTTCGAGACAATCTTTTCATTCGCACTCTGTTTCTCAATATGTTTATGGCATTAGATATGTTTTGGTAATATCTTCGGTCCTATTACTTATCTTTTTATTTTCTCTCTCCGCATGGAACACTAAATTCATGCAATCCATTTAACCTTATTTTCATGTTGTTATTCAAATCAGATCAAGTAAGAGGATAATATCAGACAAGTGGATGTTTAACAACATGTGGTAGGTGTTGATCATCTTTCTTTTTGATTTCACAAGTGTTTTGGGGGTGAATATTTGATCATGCTATTGGGTAGATTGATAAAGTCACTTTTTAATTAAGGTTTTTATTTTAAATCAATTAAATTGATCATTGGAGATTATTATGGGAATTCTCCTCAAGTTTAAAAGAGGTATATGCCTAGTGAGAGTCTTCTAACATTGGAAAGATTAAGCAAGGGTGTTTTTTTATTTAAATTAAATTGTTTTTTGTTGTTGTTCTGCATTATTGATTTCTATAGTAACATGATGGTCATGGCCTGAGAATTGAGATGACATTTTTCATCTGGTTTGAGGTGATATGGTTGTTCGAAAGGTTTGGCCCAAGGAATATGGGTGATGTTGATCACCGGTTGCGAAACATGATCATCAGGATGATACAATGATGTTGGTTGGCTATAGTCAAGGTTCGTGCGGTTTTATATGGTGTTGACCATCGGATGATCAATGTGTTCATAGGGGAATAAGGTGTTATATTGGTGTGTCTTAGGTTCTTATTGGTGATTGAGGATCTCCCATGTTGTCCAATGCACCATTTGGAGTCTTGTTCAAAGCGTATGACTTAGATATTGAGGTTGTATTGACTACTCATGTGGGTAGAGGCCTCTATTAGTTATAGATTAGGTTGATGGTTGGAGGTGATTTCTGTAAAAATCTATGAGGATAGTGAGGATCCATTAGTTGAAAATGTTGAGAATATCGGTTGGGGTCTTAGGGTCATTATACTTAACACCAATGGGCTCGATCATATTTAGGAGGATGTACATCAACATTCCTTGGGATGTTGGGCTTCGAGCTGATGGGAGCTTTTGAACAAGGGTTTGAGGGACCAGGCATTGATTATTGGGGCTTGACTTCAGGATGTTGGATATTGTTTGTACATGAGGTGTCAGTTGGAATGAGGTGTCATGTGACATTATTGGATGTGTAACCTAAGGCTTCACCTAGATTGATTTACATCAATATATGCATTGGTCTTAGTCTAAGGATACTCTCCACTATGGTATACCAGCATTGACTAAAATAGGTGATCGCTCCCTTATGGTTACTGAGCATAAAGGAAGAGGGTTATCATTATTCATGTGTGGAGTGTTATTTTATTTTATTATTTAGATACGCCTGCTAAATCACAGATATAATATAGGCCCACATTGGTGGTTTCCTACTAAGATTTTTTCTTACACCCTAAACAGTCCCTTCAGGATACTTTTAGATTTAATGGATTTTCATTCAGATAAGGGTTCAGTCTCTAGATTCGGACCTTAGTGTGGGGTTGTTTATCATGGGATGGATGTAAAAGAGGGCAGATTTCATGAGACATGGTTGCGATGGGGGGGGTAAGGGTAGTGAGTTTATGCTGCTAATTACAACTTTTTGTATCATCTTTATATATGTGTGTGTTATCTAGTTTTTCTGATAGGGTTATTATTATTCAATAATATGGAACCTAGATGGGCTCCAATGAAGCGTCAGGCAGGCGATAATTTGGTATTTCTAGAGAAAGCACTTTTTGAGACCCCTAATGGTAGGATGATTCATTGGGGGGTCAGGTAGAGCACAAGTTGTAGGTACAATCTCGGGTATTGGTAGGGTAGCCTACATATTTTATAGCTTTTAGGTCATGGATTTACGATAATCTTAGAGAGAGTTTGGTACATGTTACCTAGGGGATTGATAGGGGAGCTCTGGGAGTATATCTTTCTATGGTGAATTTGACTCAAGTGTTCTAGTCTTAAGACCCACCTCCATTTCAGGGTGAGAGCAGACCATACGCATCTAAGAACTAGATCAAGTCAGTGTAGATGATCTTTAACAAGCTTGAGACACCCCAAAGGTAGAGGGTTAAGCTAGCTATATACATACTCTTACGACTGGAAAAGCGTTGGTGGGATGTAAATGTCTAGTAAGGAATACATGAGGGATTTTCCTTAAAGTATTTTGAGGCTATGTTCTTCAAGCAATTATTCTCAAATACACTAAGGGTGGAGAGAGATCGGGAGTTTTTGAGCCTTTATTAGGGTGACATGTTTTTCATGGACTATGAAATGACTTTCACCAAGTTGTATCATTTTTCACCCATCATGGTGGGAAACAACACTATGAAGGTGATTCATTTTGAGGATGGTTTACTGTATTCTATTTGGGTGCATGTAAACATCTTCAGGTTGGCCTCATTCTTAGAGGTGGTGAATTAGTCACTCATAGCTAATGGAAATTTGACGGATCAGTCATACTCAAGAAGGGTGATGGAATCAGGTGACTTCATTGGAGACACTTCATATTGAAATAAGCAATGTTGATAGGAGTCTCAGAAAGGCATTTAGGCTAGGGAGTTGAGAAGACCACCTCATAGTTGTTCATCAATGGTATGATTCTAGTACTAGTAGCTGAGGCATGTGAGGACATAGTGTGATCCGACACTGAAGGAGTTTCGATCATACGGAAAAGTTGGGAAATTCAAAAGGTTATGTTGGAATCCCTATAGAATAGCCTATACTTAGGGATATGGGTAGGCTCCATGTTCTAATATCAGAATGGGAGTGATACTAGGTTCCAGTAGTTGAGATTTCAGTTTCATGTGGAGGTCATGGTAGAGATAGTGGGACCCAGTAGTGGGGTCGGTGTCTGGTGGCTAGTATATTAGTGTAGTGAGGATAGACCTTAGGTAGTCTAGCTTTAGGACAAATTCATGTAGTGGATCTACCAGGTGCAGAGCAGGTTGGGGAGCCGGTTACTATCAGAGGTACTCTATGGGCATGACCTGGTTTTTGTTTTATTTTGGTATGGCCTTTTTAGAGGCATGTCTCTTTTGGGTTCATGAGGTGCATGAGATGTATTTATGGACTAACCATATGATGTTTATTAGGTTGGAATCCATTTAGATGCATTATATATATATATGAGGTGCCTGGAACTAAGATATTTTATGATCATTATTAGGTGTGTGTATTTTGAGTTGTCGTGGAATCCAGGAATTGATGTAATGTAAGACTTGATTGAGGTGTAGGGAACTGGGATTGATTTGAGAGACTGATGAGATGTAGGACCTCTTAGGTTTCATGTGCGACATGGACACGAGGTGGGCATCTTTTGAGATGTGGGACATGATGGGTGTTATGTATGAAAAATGAGAACCTTATGAGGTATAGGAATGATGATGCATCATGGGAGGACTTTGAGTTCATGGATGGTTAATGGACTATCTATTTTATATGAGTTTTGGGTATGTGAGCAACTGGGGTAGGTAACCCCTAAGTTGGGTATCCCCCTTGAGGTAGTTGATTTGTACACTTTGAGACTGAGGTAGTCCAATTTAATTTTAAGAAGATGGGTATTTTTGGTACCATATATGGGTGTTTTTATATATCAGGGATGAGATATATTATTGTGGGGAGGCTATAACATCATGTGTTTTTGGAATAGGTTTAATTCCTCACCTGTTTTGAATTTTGGGAGTTTGGTGGGTAGACTAACTCTTTTATTATTTAATAACAATTAAGTTTGAGAGTTTCATTAAACCAATACCTTATTTTTAGATTATTTGTGATGCTCAAAAAGTGTATTAGGGTGTTTTTTGGGATTCAAGTTCATGAAAGGATGAAAACTAAAGTTTTTGGGGGGCGTAGAATGAGGCACAAGGTTTAGAAAAAACATGTGGCCTCTAAAGAGAAATCATGAGTCCTCCAAATGCATTGATCAGGGTTTCAGAAACTGTACTAGATGTCAAGAATGGATGGGTAAGGACCTATATAGTTTTTAGTATAGGGATCTGCACAATTTTCAAAAACTATGCATAAGTATAATTCTTAGTTCCACTTAACCAGTGGCTATGCACAGGCTCATCATGATTTGTGAAAACTGTGCAAGCCAACCTAGCGGGTTCAGAATCTTAAGAAGCAGAAGCCACATAGTTTATTCTTAGTTTTCGAAACAATGTGGGCACTTTAAAATTGTAAAATTAATAAAATACCTATAACCCCCCTTAATTATATTACTCATCCCTTTCCACCCATTTTAGCCACATGCATAGGGGGTCCTCCCAAAATCCTCTCCCACTAGTATTTGAGCTAATCTTCACATATGTAATATATTTCTTGATCATTCTATAGTGGTGGATGTGTGTCCATAATATCTTCAATCCTTTTTATTATATTTTCCTTTTCTCCCTCTATACAGAATGCTAAATCCTTGAAATCCATTTTACCTTATTTTTTGGGTGTTAATATAAAATTACAATTTCTTCTAAATTGTTTTGAGTTAGGGGATAATATCAGTGGAAGTCAACCAACATAAGGTAGGTGGTTCTCATATTTCTATGTGATTTCACAAGTGTTTTGGGGGTGTGTCTTTGATCGCACCATTGGATAGACTGAGTGAGACCCTTTTTAATTAATAGTTGTCTTTAAAACAAATTAAATTGATCATTGGAGATACCTATGGGAATTCTTCTGAATTCTATAAGGGGTATGATCCTAGTGAGAGCCTTACGACCTTTTCCAAATTAGGCTGGGGTTTTTTTATTTAAAATAATTTTTTTATTAAATTAAATTTTACTATTATACTATTATGCATTACTTAGTTCCATGGGAATGTGACAGGCTCGGCATGAGGATTCAGATAGCATTGTACATAAGGTTTGAGGCGATATGATCATCCGAATGGGCTTGGCCCGAGGCATTTGGGTTATGTTGATCACCAGTTGGGAGGCTTGGTCATTAGTATGAGGTGAAAATGTCGTCAGGCTATGGGTGAGGATTATTTGGTGTTGGATGGTGTTGAACTTTGAATGATTGATGCTGTTTTAGGGGAACTAGGTGTCATATTTGTGTGTCTTAGGTTCTTATTGGTGATTTTCTCCCACCTGTATCGGAAAATGTGTTGTTTAGAGTCATTTTCACATAGTAGGACTCTGATTTTTAGGTGTTATTGACCATTTGTGTGGGTAGAGGCCTTCGTTATTTGTCTCTTAGTTTGATGTTAGAAGGTTATTGTCATATAAATCTGCATTGATGGTGAGGATCCATTGGATTATAGTGCTGATATTTTCCTTTGGTGGATGAGGCTCATCATTCTTGAGGACTATGGGCCAGGGCTTATTTATGAGGATGAACATCACCATTACTCGAGATGTCAAGATTCGAGCTGACAATAGCTTTTGATTAGGGGTCATAGGGACCATGTATTGATTATTGGTGAGTTTCATCAGGATGAAGGATATTTTTTGGCACAAGGATTCAGTTGGTACAAGGTTTTAGGTGATTTTATTGGAGGTGGAACCTGAGGGTTCACCTAAACAAATTTTCAATGGTGGATACCTTGGTCTTAAGCTAATGATCCTCTCCACTATGGTATATCATTGTTTTCCAAAGAAGGTGATCACTTACTTATGGATACTAAGCATAAGTGGAGTGGGTTATCATTATGCATTTGTGTAGTGATATTTTATTTTATTATTTAGATACACCTACTAAATCCTAGAGATAAGATAGGAACACGTTGGTGGTGGTCTATTGAGATTATTTCTCACACCCTACATGCTCCATTCAAGATGCGTGTAGATTTTATTGATTTGCATTTAGGTAAGGATTTGGGATTTAGATATGGACCTTTGTTTTATAATATTTAGCACGGGATGGATGGTAAGGGACCATGGGTTCTTTCCTCATCTAGAGTTCTTTTTGAGTTTTCTTGCATATCAACTTTCTATTATATGTATGTACTGAGGTTGGAAATTGGAGACCCTTATTATTATTATCTGTATAACCTATTTAGATATGCATGATTAGATAAAAATTGTATGTTTGGATTTTTTATTTATATAACTGTTGTTTTTGTTTATTAATTCTATTATTGTATGATATTTTTTATGCTTCCACCATGGGTAGGATACTAGTCCAGTTTCTATTGGTCATTCTTTTCCATTTCATATTATATATAATTGGACCATTATTATATCATAAGTATAGGGTAAATTCTCCCCACTATCACCCTTTTACACCCTCAATATGAGTCATCAGCCTTTGGTGTATGGGGAGGCACACTTAATGCCAGTGGAACTCAGACCAAAGCACTATTCAGGTGGATAATATGGTTGGGGAGCTACACAATAGAAGAATATAAGTTGTGGTGGATCTTAAAAAGTGTAAAATGAGTCCTTCATGTGGATAAGTTTCCTTGGTTAATGGTGGTTTAATGAGAATGTATTAGTAGGGGCAGACTTGAATAATGATTAGGCTTATTGGTGCCTCTGTGAGTAAATGATGGTTTAAACTGTGAATCCTTATGATGTGTGGGATAGTGGTTGGGAATTATTGTAGTGTTTAGATAAACTTTTGGATAAGTTTCTTGTGCCTTTATAGTGGTTTGTGTGTTGGGTCAGCGATGGTTTCCAAGGTTCAACTATGATAAGTAAGGTTTATTTTTATTTTGGTGTTGTAAGACCCAAAATTAATACCTTAGGTTAAGATTTCATAGCCTAGTTGGTTTTATTAGATTGGTGTAGTGAATTATTAGTGGACTTCTATGAAAGGGGGAGAGATAAATATTGAGTTATGTGATATAGAGTTTAGCTAAGAGGCTAGTTTTGACATTTTTTCAAACATGGATGGGGGGAATTGTTAGTTATGGAGAAATATCATAGTTTATATTCTAGAAATGTTGGTGGAGGAGGTTAGTTAGTCAGGAAACTAATAGGTGGAGGATTTGTTATACATCCTAATGAAATATCACCACGGTGTAATTAGGTGAGGCTTGACTAATAATAATCTGGTAACTAATTATGACCAATGAATGAGTTGAAATACCTATAAGGTATGAGGGGAGATCAATTTATTTGAGGAGAGTTATTTAACCCTTTAGGAGTCAGGAAGTGTGGTTGTGAAATTTGTGTTTGGGAAGTCTTTTTAGGTTGTAATCATGATGGGATAGTCAAAAATTTTGAGGAATGCTTAATTTCGGTGTATGAAAATCCTGTAATATTTTTGGTTTCTAAAATAACCATGTGAGGTTATAGTAGGTTAGAGTATAAGATTCATGTCCATATGAGTGGATTGAGTCCTTGAGTTATTATATCAGCTTCAGTGATGTAATTATTCCCAAGAGTTATTGACAATGATTGTGAGTGGTGGAATGTGTTTGTTTTTGGGATTCAGTAGTGATGGAATTTATCAGTTCACATTGAGAGTGGAATGTATATATACCTAACCCATAATTATAATCAGTTGGTTTTTTTCATACATGTTAGAGGCTAACTCACTTATATAGATGTTAGATACTCATGTAAGGGTATCAGTCAGAAGCGATCAAGAATGAATTGGTGACGACAACCTATGGAGTGAGGCTTGATAGGTTAGGTGAGATCAATGATGGGGGAAAGTATAGTTTGTGACTTGATTTATGTTATGAATCATTCAAAAAATAATGAAACACTTTCATTTGAACATCGACATATGGGTAATTAAGAGTAGTTGTTACCATGGCTCATGGTCATGAGTGGGACATGGTGTATGACTCTTTAGGTGAAAATACAAGATAGAGGAAGATTCTTAATTTGAGGAGAATCCAACACACATTTTTTTCCAAAATGAGGAAAGTTCTATGATACAAGTAGTGCATCTCACTCAAGAGTGTGAATTTATGGAAATCTCTGAAAGGGAACTCCAAAATGGGAATCATATGTGAAATATTAGTGGCATGAGTTGTTTCAAAAGGATTGTAGTACCCTCAGTTTTTGGGTTTTGATATCTTGTTCCCTTTATCAAGTTTTGTTTTACCTTTTTTAAGTCCCCTTTTGATTAATAATCCTTAAAAGTAGTTTCCTGGGGTTTACCCCAGCTTTTAGGTTGTGTACCTGAAGTACGCATTGTGTACCTGAAGTACACGTTGTGTGCCTGAAGTACAGGTCATGTACCTGAAGTACACGTTGTGTACCTAAAGTACACATCATGTACTTGTGGATGGATTCAATTCATGAAGTGGGGGTGATGTCATGATATAGTACACATTTTTTACCAGAGGTACACATTGTGTAATGTTTAAATTTATTCTTTTTTTAACCTGAGGCTATGGTTTTTTCGGCGTACTTATCCAATGTGGCCTTCATCGTGACCAGGGGGTACACATCATGAGCTGGCATGTTCCCAGATTAAAGTCACACGTTTGGCAATTCTGCTTGGTCTATTCTTTCTATACCTCCTTTATCTTGATCCTAGACTCTCCCTAGGTGATTTTAAGAGGCACTCCTTCTTTTGAATCGATCTGAACGGCTTGGGATCTTTGTTGTGTCTGTGTTATGTCTCTCTAAGTAAGTGTTATTTTAGATCTACTTCTCCTATTCTCTTAGTTATGCAATCTATGCTCGTTATGGGTATATCTAGGTTTTGTTCCTAAATATTTTTTGAGTTGGATTTTTTTATAGTAGAGGGGATCTAAAGATGTTTCATTGAATAATCAACTCGCTTTTTGTGTGTGTTCTTTGTCCTTTGTTGGGTTTTGTCAAAAACTTCTAGGTAGAAGGCTTCAACCTTGACTCCTCTTAGTAGAACTGATTATAATTCATTAAAATTTAATTTATTATGCTGAATTGATTGTGATTTGGTTTTTAAAAACTTGTTGGAAGTCTTGTTGAGTGATGGTTTGTGAAATTTGGAAAATTGTGGATTTTGAATGATTTCATGGGCTCTTTGTTTTAAAATATAGATTTTAAAATGATTATTTTTCTGGATTGATGGAACATGAATGGGATTATATGTTTACAATAAAAGGTAAGGTTTTATTGAAATGAAATGTTTCTTTGAAATTGGTTATGATTTGGTTTTCAATAAAAGTTCATTTTTATTGAAGTGGTTTATTTTGGTAATGGAAATATTTAGCATAAATGGAGTTGGTGAGAGTTCATTCTTAACGACCCCTAAATAAGGTACGAGTACCATTGGGGTATAAGGTATGTGACCCCGGATAGAGGGTGGGTGTTAGTGGGATGCAAAGTAATTGGAAAAGAGACTGCTCATGAGTATGGAACTTCCGAACGAAGCATGTATGTGTTGGTGTGTTTTAAACTATGGAATGGGTATGCCAAAATAATAAATCAGAAATTTTTATAAACTCTAATTAGTTATTTTTTAGAAAATTTCATTCTAAAATTAGTTTCATTTACTTTTTTTCACATGGTTATAATTAGTTTTCTAACTTGTTTATATTTGGTTATAAACTGTTTTGGAAAAAAAATTATATAAACTATTTTATATAATGTGATAACCATTATATACTAGTGACGTGAGTAGGGAAGTCATTATGGAAAACCTATTGAGTTTTATACTAACCCTTTCTTTGGCACTTTAGTGATTTTTTAGATTCTATCTTTCAGGATAGGGGAAAAGGTAACGTTTCACATGTTTTTAGCACTATCTCATGATACTTGGGTTTTTCAGTGATTGGGAAGCATGGAGCTTGTATATCATGGAGTATTATGGTATCTTGAGAGTCTTTAGCTATTTATCCACTAATTACTTTGATAAATGTTTGTTATTTTATTGTTTCACACTTTGATGTGGTTTTGAGATACCTGAATTTTTTGAGTTGTCTTTCATTTGTTCATGCATCATTTATTGAACAGTTTTGTTATGGTTTGTTGATTTTAGTTTATTTCTTAAAGGGTAAATTTTCCCCCACTTTTATTTGAAAACCTTTGGAATTTATTAGAAACCTTTAGCATCATGGGGGTATCATTTAAGACCAAGTAATTACTCGTTGTACACTCAATCCCATGGGAATCATCAGGTCATTACAAGGACCCCTAAAGGCCCTTCCCAAGGATGAGAATTCCATATAGGGGGAGATTGTAATAGCCTTGAATTTTTTAAAATCAATTTTAACTATTTTCATCCTTTATTTTATGTTTTTTGATTTATTATTATTTTGGATGAAATATCGAGTAGATTCTTGGTGGTTTTGAGGGGTTTTGGAATCATTTAAGGGGGAACATGGTTTGATCATTGTTTAGGGAAACCAAGAATAATTACCGAAGTAATCGTGCAGCCTATCTGATAGGAGAAGTGGGTGGCTCATGGTTGGAGCATGGTTAGAGCTAACTATTAAACATTCTCTAGATAATTATGTAACTTTAAACAAAATCTAAACCATAGTTGGTGCATGGTTTAACAAATCATGCAGCAAAACCATCTTGGTTACCTAAAGTTTAGTAATCATTGCATGGTTGGAACATGGTTTAGTAAATCATGCAACCATACCATGTGCACAAAATTAAATAATTAAAAGATATTTATTTTGAAAGAAAAACTCTTCAAAACTACTCATTAGTCCACCTACACCTTGGGCTCTCAAACCTAGGGACTCTAGTGTCTGTTCATAGTAAATTCTTTCACTCTATATAGAAATTTCATTGGATATAGAGACATATGTCTTATGGATTTCAAGGTAAGTGATTGATTGTCATATGTTCTTATTATTCTTTATATATCTTTTCTATTCTCCTTGGTAAAGACCCAAGATATGAACTTTCATTATAGGATCTAGTATCTTTTATATGATCTTATGTGGTTTTTTTATATTATCATGGAAATTAATGTGGAAGGGTGGTTTTTTTTATCATTCTCATATTCATATAGATAGATTTTTTGTGTATAATCTTGCAGGGTAATCCAAAACTAATCTTATCCTTTAACATTTTCTTCTTCTTGGACCTTCAGTATTAAATACTCATGTGGTTATTTGGGGGTGGTTTTAGGGATCATGGGTCTATTAGCAAGATTTGGGTGGAAGACATTGATATTAGGCTTCTATAAACATAAGGTAAAATACTACTTACCATTTTATGAAAATTATATAAAATTATATACTATGACATTAATGTGCATTCATGTGTGACCCATGATACATCTCTTGATATGATGTGCATGTGTGTGCATGTGTGTACATGTGTGTCCCATAAGACCTCTCTTAATAAGACATGCATGTGTGTGCATGTTGGACCATGTGACCTATCTTGATATGATATGTGTGAGCTTGTGTGTGTTGCATGTGATACATCTATTGATATAACATGTGTGTGTGTGTGTGAAGATCATGATATTTCTCTTGATGTTACATGCTTGTGTGTGTATATATCAATTCTTTCATTATTATGGCTTTTGTATGTATATATATGTATAGTCATAGAATTATGTTATCTAGTATCAAATTAATAAGTGGTCCCTTCATGACTTTCTTAATACCTTAGATAGGGATCTTGTTCTAAATGATGTGTGATGATTATGGTGAGGTATTCAATGAAAGATAGTGGGGAATTATGGCCCTGTGGCCTAACATAATATTAGAAGTGGGGCATAATAGCCATATGGCCTAACCTGAGATAGTTGGTGGGTTATAACGTCCTTGTGGCCTAACCCAAGGCATGATTTAATTTTGACCTATTTTGATACTTATGTTGTTATTATTGATGGTTTTTTAGATTGATGGAAACTAGACATCGCTTCTATTTTTGAATGGAGTTGAAACAGGTGGGTTCAGGATTCATGGAATCTTTGTTAGCACACGACAACCTAACATGTGATCATTTAATTGTATAATTACTTTACATTCATTTCTTACCATTTTATATAAATTTATTACTTATTCTATGGTTTCATTGGGGATTTCCTACTAAGTATATACTCACAACCTATATGGGAATCTCGGTGCATGTGCAGACACCATTGACATGGATTTTAGATGATGTTTGTGGCCATGCTTAAGGAAGTTGTACTGGAGGAGTGGGTTGGTCAAGGTGATATCAGGACAAACTCTAGGATCCTTTACAAAGATGCATCTTTATTTTTTCTTTCTTTATTTATTTGTTTGTTTGTTTGTTTGTTTGTTTTATAATATTTTTCGTTTATATAGATCTTCCACAAGTGGTGATCTGTGAGTAGTCATACTGGGTTTCATTTCCATATTGGTATAGCATGGGTTAATGTTGTTATTATTATTACTTACTCATTTTGTTCTTTTTTAATATTATTATTGTTTCCTTTATTTTCAACTCTAATAATTATTTTTTATCGAGGGAATAGTTTCCCCACAGTGTCGCTTAGGCCCTCATTTCTAGTTGCCAGTTTCTTACATATGAGAAGTCATACTTGAGGTTATGTGACCCTCTATCCTAGACCAGGTGATTCAAGTTATGGTGTTACACAAATCATGCCACCCTAAATGCTACATGGAAGAATGTTTCATTGATAATAAAATGTTTAAAGAAATTTTTAAATTGAGAATAAAAAACAAGATGTATGAGAGTAAGTCCTATATGAATTTTCCCTTGAAGTAAGAAGCATTACTAAATGTTAATATTAAGATATAAGGTATGATGATTTCTTATAAAATAATTTAAAGAAATTGAAAATGGTTTATGATGAACTATTAGGTTAATATTTGTCCTGAAATTTTTATATGTTTTTTAGAAAATCTATTTGGATAATTTGTGTCTATAAATATTGATATATTTTACTAAAAATTAGTTTGGTTGATTATGAAGTTTTTTTCTATGATGTTTCCTATTGTTGTGATTATGTGTTGTTGTTGAGAATAAATATTTGAAATCACATTAGATAAAAGTATAATCATTTAACAGTAGTAACAAAGAGAGTTATTTGTAAATATGAAATTAAGTGAAGATATTTTTATTATCCACATTTAATTCATGCAAAATTATTGATAAAAATGTGATTGGTGTGCATTGATAGTTGGATTTTTTTGGTTTCATAGGTGGGTATTATATTTTTAAAATTATGCTAATTTATTGAACTATGTATTTTGGATTTTTTATAAATCCTTGAGTCATTGATCTTATAATATGTCTTACTAGTAGCATCATTCCTGTTTGAGAGGTATTTTCCCTAAGATTTTGATCTTTAAGGTTGTTTTTTCATGTCTTAACCACCTCATTATTCTTAATTTGTGGTCATTTTGGGGTTGTAATCTGATATCTAAAATCATCCCATGGGGTGGTTGTTTAGACCTTCCCTCCTCACTTCTTTTGGGTTTATTTTTATTCTCAAGGATGATAATAGTTTAAGAGGTATCTAGTGTAACATTCCAAACCCTTAGTTGAGTAGTAGCTATCTTGAAGGACACCATGTCATGGTAGTGGGTGTGGGGTTGACTGTTTTGAAGCCGGTATCTGGTTTTTACATATTGCATAAGGGTGAGATAGATTTTCAAAGGTTGGGTAAAGGTAATGTTGTTTTACCTTTTTTGTAAATATCGTATCAATCCTATATAATGTAAAGGTTAGATTTACTTTTCTAGATAAATGTATCCCATAAAAATTTAAGTCGAAATTTATTCTACTAGTGTAGTGGTAATCCCTATTTTATGTAAGGGTAAGACTGGTTCAATTCGCATTAGGTTATCTCAACTTCATTGAGCTTCACATAAGAGTAATCTCCCATCTAGGTAAAGTTCAATATTAGTTTTTTAAAAACATAAAGGTGATTTCTATGTAAATAAGCGTTAGACACTTGGTGTTGGGGTGTGCCATGGGAAATGAAATGGGTTTGATGGGAATTTTTGGGTTTCATTTGGTATGGAGATGTCACATGTTCAAAATAAGTGTGTGAAAATTTCCTATAATATCTATTTAGATGGTCATGGTGGTGATTTGATGTGGAAATTGAAAATATTATGTGTTTCATATGAGGGAGGAGGAAATGGTGATATAGAGCTCACCGTAGCATAGTTCTTAGTGCGGTAGGTTGAAACAGGTAAGTAATTTTCTCTACACTATGGTGGTTGGACATACTGGTTGTTAGGTATTTGAAACACCTTGTATAACATCATTGTGTGGGGTTTGACTCTATTCTAAGGTATGGAAAATGGTTTTGGGTATACATGATATTCAGGGGATAGTATGATTCAAATACTAAGTTTTTTGATCTCCCATTTGACCATAGATACCACGGTTGTAGTTCGATCCACTATGATATGGAGGAGGATTCTAAAATTTCTCTATAAATAGGGTTCAGGACTTCTGTATTTTGTTTCTCTATCCCTTCTCTCGAACATCAGTCAACTACTAGGATTCCCTCTATTCTCCATCTACCCCTTTGTAAAGTTTAAATGACTTAGTTCATTGGATAAATCTCTCTTGGATTAAATTTAGGTTGGTTTGACTCCTTTATTCGTCTATAGGGATTATTTATTATAACACCATGAGATTGTAGACTATATTTTTCTTTAAATAAATTTCAATTGTTTGGTAGCTTTCTTTATACATAACCTCAAGTCTAAATGAACCATAAAATAGTAATCCTTTATAACCTAGCTATTTAATTGGAAGGTATGAATATTAGTAACTACATTATGAAAAAATACATATATTTTTTAAAAATTATTCAAGTATATTGATTAATAAATAATAAATATACAGTCAATTTTCATTAAAGTTGTTTTATGCTTCAAAAACAAATTCTTCAAAAATGGTTTTTATTGCATTCTGTAGATGAAAATTATAATTACTTTAAATAATTTTCATAACTTTTATTTAAATAAATGGATATAATTATTGAAATTTTAATTCAAATATTATATTAGAATGGATTTTTAGGATTTTTATAAAAATATTTATTTTTTAGTGAATAGGGAAAAATACTGATTTTTATAAAAAAATATCAATTATTTTAAACTGAAAGTCCCATTATGATTTCAATTTGATCTTAAAGTAACATAATACTCCTTTAATTAAATATAATCTAACTATTTACATATTAATCATCATTATACTTTATTTTGGTATATGTTATTTTTTGGGCTTAAAAACACTTTTTTCTGAAGAGTGTTTTTATGCACTCAATGTATTTTTATATTAATAAATTAAATTAATATATATTAATTAATTAATTTTATGATATTTATAGATTTTCGATTCAATATTATTTATTAACATTAATTTTATGGTTTTTTACAAGAAAATAAAGAGTGGTAAATTATGTTTTATACTTACAAATGTATTTTTCTAAAACAGGTTTTCATTGTAGTTTTCTTGCTTATTTAAAATTAAATTCTACCACTGATATAAATTGAATATATTAAATGGATTAAATATTTTAATTTATGGTAATTAATATAATTTAACTATTTAAAATTTATTCTTTCCCATAGGGAATAGTAAAAATAGTAAAATTTTGTTACCGATATTAAGGCTAAAACAACTTTACCGGGGGTTAACCAAGAGATAAAGGTAAGATTTCAATCCACACCTATATAATTTTTATTATTTGAAGATACTTCAACCTTATATTATCCTAAATTTTAATACATCGCCATTTTTATCCACTTTCCCATGAAAATGATAATATACCCTTGAAATCGTTTAAGAAATTCTGTATGTGTCCCTCCCCTCACTTATAAAAGTGAACCTCTCCTCCCTTATTCACACTATTTGGACCTTCTATATTGAATAATACCTACTAAAAAACTATCCCAAATTATTTACCTTTATCCTATATTTCATGTTCTTCTATTAATATAAATCCTTCGAGGCATAAGGTGTAATCCAAAGGAGGTCTATCAAAGAAGAGGCATAAATCTTAACTAGGCTCTATCAATTTTATTTCTTATTACACCATATATAAACATATTTTATCTATAAAAACCTGATAAATATTGTATAATAAATATACTTATATTTTATTGTAATGATGATTCAACCATTTTCCTCCCATTTTCCCTCAAATGGTAAATAAAAGTATTATTTTTGCATACGTGTGGACTACCGCCTCCACGTGGTGATACAATCCAATTTCCATCACCATATTTAATTGGTGGTTATAATGATAAATTTAATTTCTATATATAATATTAATATCATAATTATTATTTTGGTATTATAATATTTTTTTCCTTCTTGCCATCCAATCCATTGGTAAACAATAATATCGTCTGTGTGTACGTGTGGACTACCACATCCACAAAGTGATGTGGTTTTTTATCATTTATGATTTACTTGGATTGTAATAAGGATGTATTTGATGAAAATATTTGATATTTATGATATAATAATTATTTTTAAATGTGAATTATCATTTACCATTCTTCCATTACATCCATCTAAAAGTGGAAATGTCACCCGTGTGTACGTACGAATTCCCATCTCCATAAAGTGATGCAAATAATATTTCATTAAAAATTAATATTAATGGTTATAAATATGTACATAATGAATATATATTATCTTTATATCAATATTAACATTTTATATATGGATAAACCATGATAAAAGTGCAAGGACCAAAACTGTTGAACTAAAACATACATGAAAAATGAACCAATTAACACTTGAAATAGTGACTTTAATAGAGAATTGTAAATAAAACTATGTTAAAATGATATAATTAAGTCATATATGATATTATATTTATTAATATTATTATTTTCTATAAATATAATAAATATAAACTTATTATACAGGAGTTTAGAATTCTTACAAATCAATTTATATATGAGGTAAGGGTTTCATCTCAATTTCTCTTCATTGAGGCATGATATAATGTTATATACCAATTTATTATTTATATGGTGTATATATTTCCCAATAATTTGTTTTTTAGTAATAAATTTTTTAATTCATGTTATTTACATAGACATTTTATTTTCAAGCTTCCAATGACTTCCAATTAAAAAACTATTGAAGTTGTAAAGGTTCTTCATCTCAATTTTGTTTTGTTGGGACATGATTGATTCCATGAATTAATTTCTACTTATAATGTTTCTATTCTAATCCTTTTTTATGTTATACCATGTATAATTCTCAATTAATGGTATATAAAGTAAAAATTCTTATTATTTCATCCAAGGGGTTTGATTCAATAGTTACCCATGTGGTAAGAGTTTATCATCTTAAATTGTCTTATTTTGGACATATGTTATGTCATACACCTATGTTATTTTATGCGGTGAATCTACTACCCCTTTGGTAGGTCATATCATTAATATCATTATTTACATGGTGTTTAAATTTTCATTTAATGGTATTTATTTCCTGAGGATCTAGGATCAAAAGTTACCAAAGCGGTAAGGGTTTTATGTTATAATCTTATTTTTATCAGGATTGTCTATGATTAAATTTTAAAATGATGAAATATTATGATATATCTCTCCAAAATATTATTTATTTTATTATCCTATATATATTACTTAATATTAAATTTTTCCGTTTTAGTTTTTCTCTTTAAGTACCAAATATACCGAAATAATTTTTTTAGGGAAACCAACATAATTTCTCTCTTTGGTTGTGAATCATTTATTCCATTTCCATATTTTCTTTCAAAATGCTTTCAACAATGTTTGAACTACTCTAAAAATATTGATTAAAGGAATTTTTACCCAAGTTTTAATTTTTATAAAAAAAAATTAATGAATTTTATTTAATTTTTCTTAATGAGTTACTTTTTACTTTTTACTAAAAATAAAAAATGAATTTTTGTTTTAATATAAACCAAATAAATAGATTTCATCACCAATATGAATATTCTCTACCTTGAATATTAATTTAGATTTTTCATATATAATTTTTAAATAAATGTTTTCTTTAATATTTTAAAAAAATTATATTTTAAATATATGATTTCAAAATGAACAGAGTATTTTCCCTAAGAAATGTTCTAGTGATCCTTTAAAGGTATTTTTTATCTATAACATCATTTGATATCTCTTAAGATTTAATGTGGATATGATCCAATGATACCATATTTATCCTTTCTCTGTATTTTTTATGTTTATGGTGATGAATTTTTTATGAATCCCATTTTATATTTATGGTTTTATATTTTATGTAATGATAAATATTATCATGATATTATAGTACATGCATGAATGGATTTTGATTATGTGATGTATGGCCTGAATTTTCTGAAGGACTTCATTTTTTATTCATTTTTCATAATCCCACTTTATGGGTTAAAGTGGAACCCCTAAATGTCTTGTAGGCTTCATAGAATTATAGGACCCAAAGGTCTTAAAGGAATTCATTACAGATTATGACTACTTGAAACTGCCCCTCCCTAGCGTATGTATCGTGGCTAGCTCTCCACCTTTGCATGGTTTTTTGTCTAGCTATCATGTGAATAGGTTCATAGGAGAAGTACCAATGGAAAAAACCATACCATTAAATTCTTCAAAATCCATTAGCTCTACTCTAGTGAATGCACCTTGATCAGAATCCACTTGTGGAGCTTGTTCCTTATAGAATCTGTTTGGTTTGTATTTTCACATAAAGTGTCCAAAAGGCCTTGAGGTGGTTGATTATGTTATAAACTAGTGATGGGTGGGTTTGTTATATCCCTATAATTAATTGGGTAATGATGAATGATTTAAGAAACTGATAAGAGATAATGAAGGTAATAAACTCCTAAGAGAGATTGGGTTATCTAGATAGACGTTACTCCTAAGAGATTATTAGAAATAGTCAGATAAGCATTTACATTATGGGACTTTGTGCATAATGACAGTCTTGGGATTGATCCTTGACTAAGGAAGTGATTTTATATGCTTATGTGAATGTAAAAAACTTATTTCTTATGCTTATGATACGTTCTCATGGTTCATGATTGTTTATTGATGATTCCACACACTGATGTCTTACATCTTCTAATTGAAAATTATTTATTCTATGATTCATGATCAAGATCTATGAATTATTAGGAATGATTTTATAATTTTAATCTCATATTCTCATACCCTTATTATCATATTATGCTCACTCATGGTCATTGATTGATATCTGTTTTTTTTACCCTTACTAATCATCTGAGATCACCCTTTCTTATGTTTCCTTTCCCCGGGTTATGAAGAAATGTTTTTAGAGTGATGTGTCTAAGTAGGGTGATTTTTATGAATAACTTAGTGGGAAATAATTTATATCTTTTATGTTAAAAAAATTACATATACATGTTTTGAAATATTCTAAACCTTTAAGGTTATGGTGTGGATCATAATGTTATGTAATGAATATCCATATATTAAGATATAATATTTATGTATAAAAGTTTGGGGTCACTATAGTTGGTATTAGATCCAATTTTAGTTATTTTTAGAAACTAGGATGATAAAAATTTATTGAAACCCCTTATAATAATCCTAAGTATGGAAGAACATCCTAAGTTTTGTTAAATAAAGGAGGGTGGTTTTTCTAATAAAATACATCCATGTATGGATACTACAAGTGGACGTAGTTTTGGAAAAGATTCATCTAAGGGTAATAAACCTAAAAATATTTTGCCTAGTATGTCGCATTCATCATTCTAGTACATGGTGAATGGGCCCTTACTGCACACCTATTTTCACACTCTCGGGATAAATTCTTATGTTAACACAAATTTTATTTATGAAACATTATGAAGGATTTGGATGGATAATGACCATAGATAACCTAGGTTAAACCAAATATGTCTTAGATTGAAAATATCATGTCAAGATTTGGACATATTATAAATTATTTTCATGATTATATAATTTCCCCAATAATTATTGTTTCTCATACTATGTTTCTTGGTTTCATTCAATGGTTGGAACTAGAAGGAACTATGTTAATGCTAAATGTGATGAGCAATGAAATAATCTTCCACATGAGAAAATAAATGGGTAGGAAGAAGGATTAATAAAGCTTGTGATTATTATTAACCAGCTATATCATTATACGATTAAAAACCTAAACATAGGTTAGTTTCTGAATGAACCAAATAAGAGAAAAATTGAGTTTCAAGAAGATCATTAAGGAAAGAAGATTCAGCTTCTTGTATATAGAGAATATGGGATAAAGAACCCAGATAAACGTCTCAAAGAAATGGGAATATGTTTTACTCGTGAAAAATAAGGACATAGACAAAGTAATTTCTTGGAAAAAATTAAGAGTTTAGTGGAAGGAAATAAAGTAGATCTTAAGGTACCATTTATAGTTAAATGTCTTATTTGTGGTAAACTTGTACATTATCATATCTAATTCCATAATTCATTGGATAATTCCTATACTAAGGAAGGATATATGCTATAAAAATATTTCAAGTAGAATAATGGAAGTTTTTATGTATTAGGATTTGAGAAAAATATAGTATAAGTGTTTCCTTGATTTTATTTCAGTTATAGGAATCACGAAACATATAAGGATTGTTCTATAGTAGTTTTTATTTAAATATTTACAATAATTCATTGAATGTTATCAATAAAATATAAAATATATTTACTGGTAAAGTTTTTTTTTTTAAAACACATGATTAATGGATAGACAACTCTTAATATGTGCATGAAGTTGAGATAAAAAATTATTTGGGATAAAGAGATGATTGATTTTGATAAAGTAAATTAGATGGTGTTTTTGACCTTGATATTGATTGGTGATTTGATGAAACTTTTATTTAGGTTATATTTGGTGATGTTTATTAAATTTTTGGATTTACTAAAAATATTTGATGGTTAGATATTTTATTTCAAGAATAAGGATAGAGTAAATTATTGGTAGTGGTTGATGCATCATCAGCAACTAATTTCACAAGTTAATTATATGTAAGGGGGTGACAATACATTTATTGGTGATTTTCATGATGCATAAAACCTATTAGACACTTGGGACCATGTTAGGGACTTTGGTTCATATTGCATTATGGATTTTGTGTCTATTATCCTACGTTCCATTTAATATTTTCCCTCTTTGCCTAGTTTTTAAAAGGAGTTCTCTTTTTTATGTTCAGAAAAGGGGGATTGAACCTCTCCTTGTTAAAATAAAATTATGGTTTTATGGTGATTCAGGTTATTTTGGGATTGGATTATCAAGTTTTAATAGAATATATGATCATGGTATTCATGTGTTTGGTGTGTGACATTATGATCTACTGTATCTTTTATAGGGTTAAATTTTAAAGTTGATCTTAGAAAAACACAAGTGATCAAATTATTCAGATTTGTTAGGTTTTAAATTTGGTCAAACATATTCTAGAGGATTTTTAAGCTTAAATAATTATGGAATGATTTAATATTAACTTTGGGTGTTATTATTGGGGTTTTAGAGATTAATGTATTATTTCATCATATTGAGATTTATCCACATTATATAATTTGTGCAAAATATTATGGTTTTGGTAAATATATGTAGACTGAAACAATGAATAGTCATTATTTTATGGATCGTATGATCCCTTAAAAGGTGATTTTAGAGCTTAAAGAATGAAAATTTCAAATTTTTCATTCAATATTGTAATTTTGATGAAAATAGGTGGAATTATGTTGAAACACGCAACTAAAGGATGAAATTATGTTTTTAGATTTAAAAACATAAATTAGGTATATTTTATCAAATTATATGGTAAAATAATTCTCCATCTCTAAGAGAAATTAAATTAAAAAATATTTTTCCCCTTTTTATAGCTATGTTTTATGAATTAATGTTCTTTTCACCCATCACTGATTTATGATTTTTGTGGTCATTAATTTTCTCATTACCATGTTCTCTATCACACTCTATTATTATTTAGACATTTTATTTCTCCATTGTGTCTAAGTTTTCAATTCCTTCTAATTTTATCCTTATCTGGAAACCAGATTATGTTTTATTTAAGCTAACCTTGATGTTTTTATCTTCCCCTTTTAAAGGAAGTTTTATTATTCCATTTCATGATATTCATTTAAACAAAGTTATATTAGAATATTTAACCTTTTATTATAAGGTTAAAAAAATTATAATGATTTAATTTACATAATATGAATATAATGTAACACATCCACATTTTAGAATATATTTTTCAAAATAAATTTCAAGTGTTTAATTGTTTTCTTTACAGGAAAAAATAATTCTAAATGAATTGTGATATAGTAACACTTTATAACCAAGTAACTAAATTGGAAGGTCTTAATAGTAATAACCAAATTATTAAATATATGTATAATTGTTTTAAATAATTAAAATTTATTTATTATTTCATAATAAATTATTTTTTAATTTTCATTAAATTCATTTTATGCTTCAAAAATATGTTTTCATAAAAAGAGGTTTTAATTCCATTCATTCCAAATATAGTATAATTAATTTATAAAAATTTAATAAATTTTTTTAAATAAATTAATATAATTATTTAAATTATCATTTCAATATTATCTTAGAGTTAATTTCTTGGATTTTTCTAAAAACATTTACTTTTCAATAAATAGTGAAAATACTGATTTTTATAAAAACAACCATTTATTTTCAAGTAAAAGTTCCATTAGGTTATAAAATTTAAATTAAAATAAATTAAATATACTTTAATTTTAAATAATATAATTAATTATATAGGAATAAAAACTATACTTTATTTTGGTATATGTTAATTTTTTGGCTTAAAAACAAATTTTTCAAAAAACTATTTTTATACACATAATGAGTTTTTATCTTAATAAATTAAATTAATATCAATTGATTAATTTTTTAATGAAATTTATAGATTTTATATTCAATAATATATTTTAATATTCATTTTATGGTTTTTACAAGTAAATTAATGGAATAATATTAATTTTATGCTTAAAATGTATTTTTTGAAAATTGATTTTCATTGTGGTTTGTGCGATTATTTAAAATTAAACTCTTACACTTATAGAAATTTGGCCCATTAAAATGGATTAAATATTTATAATAATAATTATTAATATAATTTAATAGGTTTAACTTAATTTTTTTCAAAATTAAAAGTAAAATTTGTAAAATTTTATTACCATGGTTAAAGTTAAAACAGGTTTACCATGGGAGATTAAACCAAGATATAAGGGTATTATTTCCACAAAAACCTATCTAATTATTATTATTTGAATATATTTCAACCTTATATTATCCTAAATTTTAATATTTTTCCATTTGGAATAAATTTCCCATGAAAGTAACCTTATATCATTGAAATATTTTAAGAAATTTCATGTGTCATCATCCCCTCACTTATAAAAGAGGAACCTCTGCTCCTCCCTTATTCACATCATCTAAGAATTATATATAATAAAATACATAATAAAAAACATTCCAATATTCCTTCCCATAATACAAGATCTTCTTTCTTCTCTTAGGACCAATCCTCCAAGGCTTAAGGTGTAAGCCAAAGGAGGTCTCTCAAAAAAAGAGTTATGAATCATAACCAAGCTCTTTCAATTTTATTTCTTCTTACACATTTTGTTAAAAAATATTATCCAAAAACACATGATTAATTAATTATAATAAAAATACTTAAATTTTTTTATGATTATTTAACAACTATTTTCCGCCCCTTCTCCATCAAATTGGAAATAAAAGTATTGCTCATGTTTTTGTGTGGACTACCACCTCCACATTGCGATGTGATTCATTTCCCGTCATCATATTTCATGGGAGATTATAATTATTGATTTAAATTTTATATATTATATTTATAACATAATAATACTTTTTTAGTTATAATATCCTATCTACCTTCTCACCATCTGATCCATTGTTAAACGATAATGATCCTCATGCGTACGTGTGGACTTCAACCTCCACAAAGCGATGTGATTTTTTGATCATTTACACTTTAATTGGAATGTCATAAAGATAAATTTAATTAAAATATATGATATTTATTATAATATAATTATTATATAATAGTTTATTATCATTTATCTTTCTTTCATTTCATCCATCAAAAAATAAAAATGGCGCTCAAGTGTATGTACAGATTATCATCTCCACAAGGTGATGTAATTCATTTTTCATCACCACTTAATATGAATGGTCTTAAATATGTATATAATTAATATATATATATATATATATAATATTAATTTCATTATTAATATTATTTATATGTAGTAATAATGATCAAATTTCAAGGATCATAACGTCCATACTAAAACATACGTGAAAAATGAAACAATTAACACCCAAAATGAAGGCTTTCATATTGAATTGTTATAAAAATGGTATTAAAATTATATAAGTGGATTTTATATTATATTATATATATAAATATAATCTTTTTATATAATTAAAATAAATTTAAATTTATTATGGATGATTTTAGAGTTCATAGAAATCAAGTTGGATGTGAGGTAAGGGTTTCGTCTCAATTTCACTTCATTGAGACATGTTTTAATGTTATGAACCAATTTCATATTGATATGGAGTATATAGTACCAAAGAATGTATTTTGGAATAATCTATGATTTATTTCAATATATTTATAGAAACATATGATTTTCAATCTTCTAATTACTTTCAATTTAAAAATTGATAAGTTGTAAAGGTTCTTCATCTCAATTTTATTTCTTTGAGAAATTGTTGGTGTTATGCACCAATTTATAGGTGTATATAATAATCCTTTAAAATGTTACACCATGTATACTTATTAATTCATTGTATATAAATTTACAATTAAATTTATTTCATCCAATGGTTTTTATTTGAATGTTACCAAAGTGGTAAGGATTTATCATCTGAAATTGTCTTCTTTAGGACATATGTTATATTAAAAATTTATATTAATTTATTAGTTTTATATAATTCTGCTCTTATATTTTGTATCATTATTATCCTTATGTTCATGGTTTTTAATGTTTAATTTAAATTTATTTCTTTTATGAGGTCCATAAATCAAAAGTTACCAAAGTAGTAAGGGTTTTCTATTAGAATCACATTTTTACAAGAATTGTTTATTCTTAAATTTTCTGATGATGAAATATTATAATATATATCTCCTAAATATTATTTATATTCTTATAATATAGTTATTATTTATGATTAAATGTTTTTATTTCATTTTATTCTCTTTAATTACCAAAAATACTAAAAGAATGTTTTTAAGAGAAGCCAACTTAATTTTTCTCTTTGGTTAAAAATCATTTATTCCATCTCCATATTTTCTTTAAAATGTTTTCAAGAATATTTATAATAATCTCAAAAAAAATTATAAAATTAATTTTTACCCATGTTTTAACTTTTATTATAATTCAAAAGAAACTTCTGGTCATTTTCTAAAAGAGGATTTTTTTACATTTTACGGAAAATTAAAAAGGAATTTTTGTTTAAATTTACACCACATGAATGGATTTACTCACCAAAATGAATACTCTTTTCCTTGAAGATTAATTTATAATTTTCCATGTTCATTTCAAAAGAAAATTATTTTCTTAATATTTTAGAAATTTTTAGATTTTAAATAAGTAATTTTTAAATGAAAATTTTATTTTCCTCAAGAAATGTTTCAATGGTCCTTTAAAGTTATTTTTCACTAATAAGAACATAATTTGATGTTTCTTATGATTTACTATAAATATAAACCAATTTTTTCATCTTTATTCTTTCTATGGATGGTTTATATTTATGATGATGAAATTTTTATGAAACCCATTTTCTTTCTATGGGTTAAGCTTTGATGTAATGATAAATCTTTTCGTGATATTATGGAATAAATATTAATGAATTATGATTATGTGATGGGTGGTTCTTTTATAAACCATGTATGGGTGGCTTCATTATATACCAAGGATGTTTGGGTCCTTTATATCCCTCTAATTCATTAGGTAATGATTATGAAGTTTATAAACTCATAATTGATGGTGAAGTTAATAAACTCCTAATAGATGATGAAGTTAACTAGATGGAAGTTAATAATAAGAGACAATGAATTTAATTAGATGCAATTTACTCCTAAGAGAATTTTTGAAATGACTGGGTAGTAATTTCCATTATGGAACTTTGTCTATAATGATAGTATTGGGAGTGAACCTTTAAAAAAGAAGTTATTTTATATGCTTATGTGAATACTAAAAACTTATGTCTAATTCTTAGGATACATTATCATGGATCATGATTATTTATTGATGCTTCTCTACACTAATGTCTTATGCCTTTTTATTGAAAAATATTTATGTAATGATTCATGTTTAAGATCTATGAATTTTTGGGTATGATTTTATAATGTTAATTCCTGTTCTCATACCCTTATACTCATATTATGCTTACTCATTATCATTGATTGATATCTCTTACATTTACCCTTACTGATCATCTGATCTCACCCTTTCTTAGGTTTCCTTTCCCAAAGATATGAAGAAATATTTCAAGTATGGTGCATCTAAGAAGGGTGCTTATTGTGAAGAACATAATGGTAAATAATGTAGATATTTTATGTTACAATTATTTATGTATCCAAGTTTAAAAAGACACTAAACCATTATTATTCTGGAATGGATAATAAATTATTTATTGAATATTCATTTATTAAGATGTTATATTTAGGTATGAATGTTTGGGGTTTTTATAGTGTTTTCCTTAATTTTTTAAATCAAGGTCAGGGATTCAAGGCCTTATCTTTTTATTTTGGGTAGATCATAAGAGTACCATGATTTTGTTTTTCTAATAGATATTTTGTATGAATTATCTTAAAGAAGATAAATAACTAGGGATATGGGAGATGGAAAGAGAATTGTTGTGAATGTAATTTACCTATTTTCCAATGTTATTTCATGTGTCATCTATAATGATCAATCCCAGAGTACTATCTAAATTAATACTTGAGACGATTCACCACTGATCCAAAGAGTGTTCCTAATCCTTGAAAGCTAGATACTATAATTTGAGCTTCAAGAAAAAATATTTGGGAATGCTTTCTCTCAAAAATAGATAATAATAAGTAGAGTTACAATATAGAATAATAACCACATAAGTAAATCAATATAATCATATTAGGTACATAGAGATGATATAAAAACTAAATGTAAAAAATATAATAACCAAAACCCATATTCTAGTTGTCCATGACCACCCACCATTTCCTAGGACCCCTTCCCTTATCCAAACAAGAACGAACACTCAAAGGAAGATGTGAAGAACATGAGCACCAGTTATAGTAACACAAGGTTTGCGAATAAGAAATGGTACAAGTAGGGTGTGAGCTATATATCCCAGAAGTATTTCACTAAATAGTCAATGAAGTTACATAAAAAGGTAATTTAGAAGTTATAAAATAGATTAAAATAAGTGATAACAAGGATATATATTTTAGAATAGAAAAAAATCCATCAATATTGGATTATAAAAAAAATGGGGTTTAAAAACATAACTTTAAGCATTTCAAAACTATTTATGAAACAAAAGCTATAGATTACCACATTTCATCATTTAAAAACAAAAACGTTTCTTGAAAAGCATTGAAAACTATTAGAAAAAACTAAAGTTAAATAAATCAAGAAAATTTAAGAACACGAATTAGATATCTGTAGGTTCTATAAGAGTCATTACATTTGACTCAAGGTGAAATATCTCAATAAGAATATCAATCAAGTACAGTAATAAATTAATCATGTAAACTCTAATTCCTAGTAGTGATAATTAATAATATCATGTGTCGAGTATTAATTATAAGTATGTTATAGGAAAGACCCAGATATAATAGTGAGTCTTCCATTCTCATGATAATCAATAAATCAATACTAGTTATCGGTCTTACGTCATGTATAAATGGGGTCTCAATAAAATGAATTCCATGTACACCCATTTTCCTGGTCACACCTCCATAGTATGAACCAATTAGGTTATTTAAGGATCTACTATCTGAGGTGTGAGTCTTCTAGAAAAGAATATATCTATTTCATGTCATATAACAAACAAGGTTTCAATAACCATTCAAATATGGTTATCGAGATAATAAACTTATAAAGACTACCAAGGAAATCCCTATTAGTATCAATATGGTATAATTCCCAAAAAAAATTAAACACTCATATTTCTCATCTCACTCTCATCCCCAAACTCCCAAAAAGTGAATAATCCCTTTTTCAACAGCCATAAATGGGAAGTACATGAATCAAGTAAAGCAAATTTATGTATTATCAAAAGAGTGGATCATAAAAAAGTTCTAATTGGACCGTAAAACATCATAAAATTCAAATCAAGTCTATGTTTCCTAACCAACATTCAAAATGGTAAGCATGCTCACTTCCTTTCACACGACATTATTAAAAATGATGTATGATTGTTTAAACTAAGAATTTCCTTAAAAAATAATCCTAATTAATTAAATGAAATTTATAATTTAAAAATTCTTTAATCCATTTCAAAACATGGGTCAATACCCTTTTCTATATGAATAGATAATTCATTTAAAATCATCCAATAATAAAAAATTTATAAATAAGAAGAATAATAATTCAAAATGGGTTCTTGGTCATTTAAAGAAAATAAATCAAATAAAACGATGTGTAAAAAATTTCATATATCAACTCCTTTTATTAAAATTAGAGAATTTCACTTTTAGAAATCATATATCAACCTAATCCCTTACTTTCATAAAAAAATTAAAATCTTTTGAGAATTAATTAAAACCAACATGGAATTAATCAATTTATAAAATAGCGAGAGGAAATCCAGATCATATCAAATGAAATCCATATCAAAATAGTTCCTTAAATTCCACTTTCAATTCATAAATAAGAGGATCAAATAATATTTCATGAGGAATTTCAAGGTAAAAATTAATATAACATTTCTTAATAAAAATAAGAAACACATATCTATGATTTTTTCCATCAACGTTGAATCACCAAAAGAATGAACTGCATGGAAACACAAACCTTGGATATCACTTGGAAACTCAAAAATCCAAAAGAAAATTCTATCCATAGAGTGAATAACAACTTGGATAAATATAAAAAATCCAAATGAATTGAATATTCTTAAACTATATTCAAACTCCCATAAAAATTCTCGAGAAGACACTAGAAAATTGAGGGCAGTGAAGGTTCGAGTATTTTAAAAAATACCATAGGTGAAGAGATATTAAAACCTAATAATTAAAAACATCAATTAAATTTTAATTTCACTCTAATCTTAAGTTAATAGGGTTTAAAAACATTTAAATTTGGATTTAAACATTTAACGGGTTAAAATAACTCAATACCCAAGATTTCTATCTTATAAAAACATCGAAAATGGAATTATAGATCGCTCTAGAGAAGAAAAAATAGAAAACTTAATTTTAATTAATTTTTTTCCCAAGAAGATCATTGTTTAAGGGTAACATGTATTTACCCTTATATAGATCATAGGCATAGTTTATGGGTCCTTAGTTACTACCAAACAACCTTTCAAAAAAATTCATTATCATTATATAATAGAATGAATCAAGTGTCGACCCTTAAGCAGCTATAACTTACCTTTATGTGAATAGGGAAAGCCACGAGTTACCCTCACATAACAATTAGGAATTGTGAGATACCCTTAAATAGCCATTTTACTACCATTAAACAATATTTAGAATATATGGTTTACCCTTATAAAACATCAGGATATCTTTATGCAGTGGTTGAGGTACCCTTTTGCAGCAAGTGTAACCTTTATGATAACTTTAGGATTTAGGATTTACCCTTTAGTAGCATATAGATATCCATGGTTACCCGTATGTAATTAATGAAAACTCTTATAAAAATTTAAAAAAATCATATAGACAGAGCCTTACCCTTGAATAATGGAATATTTATCCTTATGTAGCACATGTCTACCCTTATACAGCATGTAGAATTTCCATCCTACCCTTATGTAACCCATGAAAATGAAGACTTACCCATACGTAACTCCTAAAAACTACCATGTATAAAGGTAGTATGGAATTACCATTACACACACCATAGGTCCTATGCAAGGGTAAAGTTAACATTAATAATAACTAAAAATTTTCAAAAAATATCTTACAAAATAAAACCAAAACAGCTTTTAATTATTATAAAAATGAAGATGTTATAATTATACCCACCATAGTGTTTTCTATCCCAAAAATATCCTCATATTAAAGATAGTAAAATACAAAACTAAAATATATATCACACTCAACCCATGAGGTGTATAATAAATGAAACAAAAGAAGACTCCCCAAGCCACCTAACACAACTCCAAGATAATAGCCTAACAAGTGTTCCAAATGAACCTTTAATCAGAACCAACAAGATCAAAACACATTTAAAAATAAAAAATTAACAACATCGAGAGGTACTGGGAAAAAAACTAGAAATAACCAGAGAGTAATCATAGGTCTCCCCACCATTTAATGATTCACCAAAATTTTGGATCACCAAGAAATACATCCACTAAAACACATCTATTTTACTTAAAGAAATGACATTGATCACACTTTTCATCAAAACATCAAAGAGAAACAACCAAAACCTCAAGGAATGGCATATTTGAAACACCTCAGTAATTCCCAAAAGATATATTGCTCTCAAGATATATCAATGATACAACAGCCCAAAAATAAATTCATGGAATAGAAAAGTATTTCTACCCTAGGAAAGTACTCAATGGTAACCTATTATTTACATCATCAAGCCTCACCCCTTCATGGACTCATTAAAACTTCCACCATCACCTCTAGGTGTCTAGTCCATCAAGAATCCATATAGTCTTAGTTACTCAAGTACATCCCCAAGGTTTATCTAAGTCCATCCATAAAGATCTAGAAGCAACATAGACAATGAAAAAACAAGGAACTAATCTCTCATGAGGGATCTCATCTATCACATTAAGATTACACTATAACCATCATGGAAAAAAATAAAGGGATACCAAGAAAAAACAACTGACCCAAATAGTATCCCTCACCAACCATAGGGAGACACTAATGAAAGGAAAACATATGAGGGATTTCAAAAGACAAAAAAACAAAAATATTTAGAGGTTATAATTATAATATGACACTATATCCCCAAGAGAACAAAAAACATCAAGATACTAAAACCATTCAAGTTGAAGGCTAATCATTCAAGAGTTCACACCCACAAGGAACAACAATAGAGTTATCAATAAAATGAAACCAATATTATGATCACAACTCAAGTCCACAAGAGAAAATTCACAGAGGACCTAAATAAATACACAATAGATACCTAGAAAAATAAGTTCACCACAAACTAACAATCCAATATAAGGAAAACACAAATAGTTTTCACTATCAAATTCGAAAAAAACAAGCTGGATCAACATCAAGAACCACCAGTAGCTCCTCCACCACAAGATTATATTTACTATGAGGAATATGTATAGAGCCCTATTATATTGAAGCATAAAATACCCCATAATAATTATATTATGATCCCCATCTAAAAGTTACCGTTTTCATCTTACTGAACCTCTTAAGGTGTCCCAATCATCAACACCGTTTACAAACTCTTAGATCTTTCAAACATGACCTCTTAGAATAACTAGGTTCTCCACACTGGAAAAATAAAATATGCCTATTATTTACTCAACAATATTTTCCCTACTCAAATAACTCCCATATTCTACCAAATGATACATTTCTCTTAATAGAACCATGTATAAGGCATTAACAATATCTTGTTTATTTATTATCTCTACTTCAACAAACAAGGCCATTTTAAGTACCAAAATATAAGAGGTCAAACAAGATGTCAGGAAGGTGGTTCCAAGGTCTAGGGGAGGAAATTTCTATAAAAAATGATCTTTAATAGAGTTAATAGTAATAATATAATGTTAGAAACATACCAAAGTTGATAATTTCTTAGCATGCACCCCAACAGATGGATCACCCTAACTAAAACAGAAGAGCACAGAAACATTCTCCTTCTTTGCCTCATTTGGATACTACCACTGAATAAATATTGTCTTAAATAATTACCAAGACATTATTTCATATAGATAAGACGGAATCATGACTTCCCACTACTCTTTCCTAGGTACCTCAAATGAAGAGTTAATAGACTTAAAATTCAAATCATTAAGATTCTCAAGAGAAACAAATATCCTTTTAACTTCTTCACAACACTTTACTACCTCATGATAACCCCACTCACCTTCATAATAAGGTGGAAAGGAATTAAAAAATACTTGGATAAGGTCTACGGGTTGGAGAGGCTCCGGATCCACCACTCAATTTGGAGTTTGGGAAGATTTTTCAACTAGGGATTCCACTTTTGAAAAATGTTAAGGTCTACTTTAAATTCTAGACCTAAAAAAATTATCTTTAATAAAAGAGTTTCTATTAGAAATTTTTATACATCACAAAACATAGGGTCACCAACTCAAGCATAAAACAAAACATGTAAAAAATACAAATAATCCAATATCTTTCAAAAAATTCCACAAAATTTTTTTATCAAAGAATCATCAATTTAAAAAGTGAACAATATTTCCTCATTTATAAAACATTACAATTTATTTCAAAATGTGAAATCTTGATAGAGATCCATCACAGTTTCAAAAATTCCTTTATCATCTCACAGAAATTGTTTCATGGTTTTAAAACATTAATCCCTTTTTTAAATTCTAAAACCATTTCCATTTTAAAACCTTTATAATCCAAAATTTATTCTTAAAATATTACTTTATCACATCACACATGAGTCTTTGAAAAGAAATTTTATAAAATAAACATTTTTCAAAAACAAAACATTTGGTAATTGAAAAGTGTTTACAAAGAACTAAAATAACTTTTTTTAAAACAAAATTTGGTTTTCATGAAGGATTTGAAGTCATAACCAACAGTATTAAATTATAAAAAAAATATAATATCATGAAATGGACCACACCGAAAATTTCTATTAAACAAAGAACCCTACATACTAAATTCACATGAGTGAAGAAATTTTCGAAAAAAATGGATAGGGTACCAAGTAAAAGTTATAGTATAACTATGAATGTCTTGGTTACATGGGATGGTAAACCATGAACCAACCTCAAAATAGTTCATGGATTGATTTCTAGTTCAGTCAAATTGATTCCTCATAGTTTACTAGAATCTAAAGGCAGATTGAATCTCTAGACGCCTTTCCATTCCAACCCAAAACTCATAGGATATTCCCAGAATTAAATATAATCACATCATGAATGTAAATATCATTTATCATTATAAAACCAATAAATCAAAATAAAAAATCAATTCCCCACTTTCCTTGGTATCTCAAGCCTCATCGTAAATAGGTGGTGATCAGTAACACTCTCAAGAACTACCTCCTGGGTCCTAAAATGTTCTTAATCTTATTTATATCCCTAAATTACATAATTTATTTCATGTAAAAATATATAATTTTTAATAAAATCCCTCCATTGATATAATTTTTAATGAACTGACCTGAAGTACCACCTAAACCGATGTCCAATCTTATTCTCTATTGACGTGAAGAGTATTCTCAATCCCCATGAGCTAGTGAATATCAACCAGACATAAAGAAAATATATTTGGGAATGATTTTTTGAAATAAAATTTAATAAAAACCAGATTTACCCTGTGTAAACATCATCCCCTAAGTAAATCAATGCAACCATATTGGGTACACGAAAAACATAAAAAAACTATAAGTAAAAAATATAATTATGAGAACCCA
Organism: Viscum album; assembly: GCA_963277665.1. NCBI lineage: Eukaryota > Viridiplantae > Streptophyta > Magnoliopsida > Santalales > Viscaceae > Viscum > Viscum album. The sequence goes on along the minus strand of OY728120.1, from coordinate 17,734,646 downwards.
TCTATTGGTGGTCCATGAAAACCAACTATTTCCCAATACACTTTACCTCAACTAACCAAGAACTAACCATCAATGAATATGAATAGAACATAATCACCTTCTATAATAACATAAAGGTTGCAAACACAAAATGGTATAAGCAAGGTGTGAGCTATAGAGCCTAGTAGGATTTCACCAAAGGTTCTATGAAGTTACTTAATAAGGTAATTCAAAAGTCCTAATAGAGAGTAAAATAAGATATAATATGGATTTAAATTTTATAGTAGGAAAATAAATACAACAAGATTATATTATAAAAATACTAGGTTTTTAAAACAAAACATTTTCAATTTAAAACTGTTTATGAAACAAAAGATAGAAAATGCCCCATTTTATCATTAAAAACCCTATCCTTTTCTTGAAATGATTTGAAAAAGAATCACAATATATAGTTAGATAAATCAATAAAATATAATAACACACACAACATATAAAAAATATGTTCAAGATTTAATGAAATAGAGTCAAGGTACAATATCTCAATAAGAAGACCAATCAAGTACAGTAATCAATCAAGAAAGGAAACTCCAATTCCAAGCAGTGATAATGAAATTTTTATTGTATAGAGTATCAATTATAAGTATGTCATGGGTAAGACTTATATATGATAGTGATTCCACCATAGTCAATCTAATAAAATGGTACTAACTAATGGACATTCTTACATTGAGTCTAAATAGGGTATCAAGCAAACAAAGTCCATGAAAATTCACTTTTATGGTCACATGTATCTAGCCTAAACCTATTATATTCCCTATGGATATAATATATGGGGTGTAATTTCACTACCAAACCATAAATATAGTCCATCTTGTCTAACTTTCTATATTATCATAACCAATCAATGAAGGTGAGTGAGATAATAAAGTTATGAGGACTGCCAAGGATATCCCAATCAGTATCAACATGGGATCATTACCTCAACATTTAAATCATTATTAGTTCACATATTACTCTCAACCATAAACTCTTTCAAATTTAATAATCCCTTTTTAAACACCCATCAATTGGCAGTACAATAATAAGGTAAGTCGTATTAATGGATTATCACAAGAGTAAATCATCACAATGGCTCATCAGAACATCAAGCCTCATCAATTTCAAATCAAACTATTATTTCCAAATTAAAATTTAAAAGAGTAATAATACCCACTTATTTTTAGAATTCATTATCAAAAATTATAAACAGACCTTTAAACCAAGTATTTCCTTCTAAAATATCCATAAAAAATTAATTGAATTTTTAAAATTTATAAAGGCTTGAAGTCATTTCAAAACATGGGTCAATACCCTTTTAAACATGAACAAATCATTCATTTAAAATCATCCAAGAATTCCCATTTTATAAACAAGGAGAATAATCATTTGAAAAGTTTTCTTGTTCATTTAAATAGAATAAATCATTTAAAACCATGTGGAAAACATTTCATAAATCAACCCCTTTTATTTAAATTATGGAATTTAACTTTTAGAAATCAAGTCTTACCCTAAGACTTTAATTTCAAAAAAAACATTCATTAAATTATATTGGAAATTAATTAAACCCCCCCTATAATTCATCAATTTATAAAATAGTGAGATGAAGTCTTGATCAGAAAAACAGAAAATCTAGATGAAAACAATTATGTCCATGCCATATTCAATTCATAGAAAAGAGGATTAAAGATTCATTCATGAAGAATTTCATTGTAAAAATTCATATAAAATATGTTAAGAAAAATAAGAAACACATATCAATGAATTTTTTTAGAAAAAATAAAATACAATAATAAAAAACTTCATAGAAACACTTACCTCAGTTATCACTTAGAAAATAAATAAAATTAGGAGGAAATTCCAATTTAAGAGAGAATAGAAACTTATAGAAAGATAAATGATCCAAAGGAACTAGATCTTCTTTTACTATAGTTTAACACCTATAACTATTCTTTATAAGACACTAAAGAATCAAAGGCGGTAAAGGTTTGGGTATTTTTAGAAATATTAAAGGCACAACAGTATTAAGTCCCCTAAATTAAGAGCATCAATTAAATTTTTTTCACTAGAATATTGAGTGTGGAGTGTTTTAAAACATTTAAAATATGAGTTATAATGCTTACAGGCCAAAATAACTCAATTAGAATGATTTTCATTGTAACACCCCGATATTTTAAGAAAAATATTCTTTTTAATTTCATTAATGTCTTGTGTTGTACGCTACACCAAAAGGAGCTTTCACAACATGCATCCTTGACTTGCCTTTCATTACACACAATCGCGACCTTCCTAGATAGCATGTGTAGTACGCAATACCGAGTTTCACTAAACAATGATATACTATTAAAATATTATTAAAACTAACTGTTATGAATAGTAATAACCACTTTTTGAAATTTTGTAAATTTTATTTTTCAAAATGGACTTCATTTTTGGATTCAGAATATCGAAATTATCTTAGAGTGAAATTTTGGTACTTTTCAGATAACTTTCATTTTCTGATGAATAGTGCAAATTACTAAATTTTAATTAAAAAAACATTTTTAATCGAAATAATTTATAGTGATAAATTATTAATTTGAGTTATTTTAAAGTATATTTAGAATATATTTTTACAATTTAATACAATTTGTTTCATTGGATGTAATTTCACATTTAAACCAGACATAAACAAGTGTCAATCTTTTGATAGTTATTATCTCTTAAAAACACGCTATTTGTTTTGACGACGGGAATTAATTTTTTAACTAATTAATGAAACTGATATGTTTTGAATTTGGTAAAATAGACATCATTTTTTAGTTCATAATATCAAATATAGCTTAGGCCTAATTTTTGGTATTTTTCTGGAAACTTTCATTTTTTGATGAATAGTGAAACCACTAAGTTGTAGTTAAGAAAAATGAATTTTTCATAAAACTTAATTTTACCACTTCTGTGAGTGGAATTTCAAAAATCTGAGAGACAAGGTTGATGTCAGTAAGTAAAATGTGATTCATTGAGATGAAAATAATTTTTGGTGAATAGTAACTTTTTACTTTTTTTTACCACGGTTAAAAGTAAATAGGGTAATTACGGGTAAAAATGATATTATTATTACCCTAACACATGTCCTAATTCTATTGGATAAGTTTAATTCGACCATAAACAACCTTAGGAATAAAATAGGACCATTTAGGCCCACTTAGATTAGATTAGGACATTTATTATTAATTTATTTAAAGAAGGGTTAAAATAGTTAAAATCAATGTTTAATAAGAAAATAATTTTTAATACAGGGTTATACATAAGATAAATTCGACTATAAATATTCATTAGAAAGATAAAAGGATTTCCTCCATAATTATATTTTATTTCTAGTTTTTAGACTTTAAATAAGTTACTTTATTTATGACACAAAGATGATTCAGTAATTATCTTGTTAATGAAATATTGATATAATTGATGTTATAAATACCCAAATAAATGTAATTTGAAACTTTTTATGAATTCCACTAATTTTATAGGTTAATATGATATGTTGGTATTGATGTAATTAAATTTTTTCGAACTAATCATTCTGTTATGATTTTTACAAAAATCAATTAATAAATAGTGCCAAAATTGGCATAAAATAGTTTTTAAAACAAATATTATATTATTAATCGTTATTTTATTCCTAAAAATCTGAGGTTCAAACAAATGACTTAGATAAGGTTATATATGTTAATAATAAACAACTTTGGGTTCTCTTGGATTATTATAGTAATTTTATTAACCTTGTAGTGTAAGAACACAAAAAGACATGGTAAAAGTAAAATTATCTAACTTAAAGTTAAATATAAATGATAAGGTTAAAATAGGAACATAAACTTGTCCAAATTCTATTGGATGAGATTATTTCGACCCATCCCCACCTTAGCTTCTACATAAATCAATTTGGAGCTATTTAAAACCGAATTTGGCTTTATAATAAAATAATATTTTTAGTTATTCCAAAGGTGTCCCTCCCCTCCCTTATAAAAGCGCACCTCCACCCTCTTTTCCTCACACCACTTTGAGCCTTCAATCTCGGCCAACCCCTGCCAAATTCTCTTCTCCACTTCTATATATACATCCTAGAGGTTCTGGTCTTCCTCAAAGACCAATTTTAGTGCCCTAAAAGGAGATCTCAAAGAGGCGCTTCAAAGAAGAGGTAATGTCCGTTACTGATTCTTTCAACTTTATTTCTTCTTACACTTCTTATTCTTAGGTTGTTTCACTATGAAGTAATAACATCAGTATCACTCATATACTGATATGTTATTATATGTATGAAACTACCCTATTTCACCCTCTATCCATCCTACGGAAAATGAAATCACCGCGCGTGCGTAAGTACGGAATACCATCTCCACGCCGTGGTGTAATCTATTTTCCACCACCACCTTACTTGGATGGGTATAATGGTGTAAATAATAACTATATATGATTATTGTAAAGTTATATTGATTCTGAAATAGTATACATACACTCCAATACAATTCCACGATCATGAGAACGATGTCATCGCTCGTGCGTACGTACGGACTACCGTCTCCACGAAGTGATGAGATTCATTATCCACATTAACCATTCATGAATGATTATAAAGTATATATAATAATTAATCATGAAATATATGACATAATAATGATACTGTATTTATGTGTATATATATGTATGTCGTCTACTTAATTCCATTCAACTCAATAAGGAAACGAAAACAGCGTTCATGCGTATGTACGGCCTACCGTCTCCATGAACGGTGTATTTCTTTCCATTTTCTGATCTATTATATATATGTATATTATGAATATATATTATATATAAATCATGTTTTATATTCTGGAATTAATTAATCATGATCTAAGTAATCATATGAATAATTACAAGTCAAAACACGGACGACAAATGAAACGATTTTACCCAAAACACTCTTTAACATGGAATTTACAAAAGAACGGGTAAAATAAAGTCATAAGTGAACCATATATGATATCATAACAATGAGTATGAATCAGGAATAAGTCAATGACATTATTTAAATCATTATACAGGGGGTTCGGACACTTACGAAGCAAATCAGGCATAAGGTAAGGGGAAATATGACAATCTCATTTTTATTCGAGATTGTTTATACTTTGGTATTTACTGGGGTGTATTTTATCATCCACATCCATGTTTCCTCATTATGTAATATTATTTCCATCCACCTAAAATTTTTAAAATCCAATTTTACTCATCGGTGTGTTTTTAGTAAAAGATATGAAAGGAATCTTTTGTTGTTTTTCGTACGAGGTACTTTTTGACTTTTCCGACAAAAGTACGAGAAGAATGTTTTTTTAAATTATAAGGCATAAATGGATTTTTAACACATTATTTCTAAGAAGATTCCTTTACAAGTTTTCAAGTTTATATTTAATCAACTTCTTTTAGTTTAGAATTGTATGACATGTTAATAAAGGAAAAGTGTTTTTGAAGTGGAAAGGATATTTTCCTCAAGAATGGAGTTCAAGTGTTTTATCAAAATTATTTTCCATCTAAGATAATAAAGGGTTATGTTTTTATACCAATTATTACATTGATTTGATTATGTTGTGATGGAATTATTTTTATGAATTCTTTTATCTTATATGAATTGTTTTATGATGTCACAATGTTTAAGAATCCCATTTTTATTACATGGGTTATGCTATGATGTATGGTTTATGATTTTGTGGAACACATAATAATGGTATCATTATGAGATGGGTGGGACCTATATATCCCTCCAATTAATTGGATAAAGATTTTATATCTCATGAGATAGACATGGCTGGAATGGCAGGTTAAACCGGTTCAGTGAAATAGGACTGAAACGATGAGTGAACTCGGTTCAGAAATGGACTTTGTCCACTAAGATAGTCTTGGAAATGAGTCTTGACTAATAAGAAATTATTCTCTATGATTATGTGTGTATGACACAAAGTTTCATGTTTTAAGTTATGATTATTGGGATTACATTTCACTACTTTGATTTATCCCATGTTATGATATTATGATCTATTTTCCAGGTTAAGATTTCCAAAATTTTATGTTCTTATGAATATGATGTTATTGATATTTCTTTTGTTTACCCTTACTGAGCATTTGAGCTCACCCTTTTATGTATTATTTTCCCCAGGATATAAAGAAAGGTTTTAGGTAAGAAAAAAATTGGAAGATCTTTATGAGAGATGTTGAAGATCTTTCACCACGATTATAAGATTACATTCTGAGTTTCCAAAGACACTAAACTATTACGGTCCTTGTGTGTGTGTTTTTGTAATGTGTTAACTATTCCGAAAAAGTAATGTAATGTCCATGTACGTCAAGCTTCGGGTCTCTACAGTTGGTATCAGAGGAAAGGTTTAGTCAACCTTTGGAAACTAGGATGCGAAAACTTTAGTGATATCCCTAGAGATATTTCTAAGGTATGTCTAGGGATGTCTCTAAGGTTAAGTATACGTATAGGTTATAGTCCTAGAATTGCGCTAACGATCATAGAATTTAACCTAAGATGTTAGATATTGAGGGTACTCCTCCTTTACAATGTTGTTTTCCCTAGCTTGATTTTTTCCTCTCACACTATTCTTTTTAAGTTTTAGACGATGGCTAGAACCCGAAGGAGCCGTGTTGATCAATGCAATGGACAATGCAATGATTATCCTCTTGAACAAACAAATGTTATGGGAGATGGAGTGAAAAGTCTTATTGCTATACTTACACAATCTATGAATCATTCTGGACTTCCAAATGAGCAGAGAAGGGAACAATATTCTATTGAGTCCTTCATGGGGCAACGTCCACCTTCTTTCAGTGGGTCTTCTGATCCACTTGTTGCTGAATAGTGGATCAGTACCACTGAAAATATATTTTCAGTTCTTCAATGTTCTGAACATGATAAAGTCATCTTAGCAGTATATCGTTTGGAAGGTGAAGCTGATCAATGGTGGAATCTTATCAAGAATACAAGGCCAAGAGATGAAATTGAGTCCATGGAATGGGATGAGTTCAAGAACTTATTTTTCAATAAGTACTTCCCTCGTATTCTTCGAAAAAAGATGGAGAAGGAGTTTCTTGAACTAAAGCAAAAGGATGATGAATCTGTTGGTATATACGAAGATAATTTTACAAGGTTTTCAAGGTATGCATCGGGATTTATCATCGAACCTGAAAGTAAAGTTGATCGATTCGTCAATGGCTTAAAACCAAATATTCGAAGGGAATTAGCTATACGAGACTTCAGTAGCTATGAAGAAATTGTTCTTTGTGCTATCAAGGAAGAAATGAAAGTTGGTGTTACATATTCATCTCATGGTTTTGACAAGAAACTAAAGATGGAGTTCAAGGAGAAATCTCAGAATAATGGTGAAAATAAGATGAATGTTTCCTTATGCTCAAAGTGTGGAAAGAAGCATGGTGGAGATTGTCGTAATGGGACAACAAAATGTTTTAAGTGTGGAAAAGAAGTTCATCAAGTAGCTGAGTGTCGATGTAATAGAAAAAGGGTTGATAATGGTGTGAATAAAGAAAAGACTACAGAGAACGCACCAATAACAATTCAATGCTTGAAGTGCAATGAAATGGGGCATTATGCTAATCAATTCCCTAATCCAAGGGTTAATGATGATCGACATGAGCAACCACTTAAGGAAAAGGACAAAGGGAAGTCACAGGTGATCACTATTGGTGATGTTGAATATGACAATGATGTGGTGAAATTATTAAGTGTTTATGTAATGGGATTCCAAAATAATGTTGTATATAGTATCGTGGAATATTGGAATATTTATGTATTGGTCTATTGTGGTTTTCAATAATTTTATGGTACCGGTAACCATGGAAAGTGATTGAGATATTTTTGGTAAGAAGATGATATGTGCATAATGAAGGGATAAGAAGATAATGAGATGTTTCATTGTATTCATGAGCTCATGATTGATATAAGGACTAAGTGATATCATGGTTTGAGTATATAGAATTTTGAGGATTTTGGTATGTGGAAAGAGTTAAATTTTAACAGCATTCATGTTTTCAATAAGGTTCAATGGGTATTCATTCTTCAAGAGAATACATGATTAAGGTATTCACATGTTTTTAATTTGACCAACAAGATATATCTTATGATATATGGGGGATAAATGATGGAATTCACGTGATTGTTATGTGACATTCCAAGTAATCATTTTCTTTATACTATGAGCTTGGACCGAAGTATTTTAGATAAGCCTAAAGATTGGAATGGATTATGTTGTACATAAGTTAGGATAGAACTTTTTTCGATATTGTTGATGGGATGTTATAGTAATATAGCTTTAGAAAAAGGACAACCTGCAGGACGGGCGACAGCCCATCACGTCAGACAAGGCTGTGGGAATCGAACCCACAACCGAAGTACGACTGGTCTTTATTGCCTACCACTGGCCTACAGGAAGTCCCTGTTTATTAGAAACTAGTTTTATTATATTAAGCAGTATAATATAATAAGTATAAGTCCATTTTAGGAACCATATATGATTAATCTCACTATAGATGGACTTATGTATTTTTTGATAACTTTTTCTAACCTTTTATTTAAGACAGATGGAATGACCCATCATTCTATCACATGATCTGCTAACACACCACGAATGAAAAATTCAACTTCATTTCTTTAAGAGATGAAGTGGAAATTGTCCAAAGAATGACCAACGGTGAGACTATACCAAAATCACGAAAGTATTTCTTCTAATTCCAATTTCATCAACTTTAGGGAAATGATCTTGAAAACCAAAAATGTTGTCCTATTGCTCTTATATCTGATGAATCAGATGGTACCTTAGATCTTCACAAATTTATGTCTTTGTGATTTCTGGATTTTCCATAGCCATGTTCTCTACCACTCTCCATCAGAACATGATGGATAGATTTCTCTTCCATATCCATATTTTCACCTATGTGGAAACCCGGTGATTAGTTTTTTTGGGTAACCGTTACGTTTCATACTTTTGTTTTTAAATATTGGTTTTGGTATTCCTTTTTACGATGTGGGTTTCTATTAAAGAAACTTTCTAGTGGTAAACCATTTACAACCCTGACGAATTTTGAGGGCGAAATTCATTTTAAGGGGGGTAGAATGTAACACCCTGAGATTTTATGAAAAATATTATTTTTTAATTCCATTAATGTCTTGTGTTGTACGCTACACCAAAAGGAGCTTGCACAACACGCATCCTTGACTTGCCTTTCATTACACGCAATCGCGACCTTCCTAGATAGTGTGTGTAGTACACAATACCGAGTTTCACTAAACAACGATATGCTATTAAAATATTATTAAAACTAGTCGTTATAAATAGTAATAACCACTTTTTGAAATTTTGTAAATTTTATTTTTCAAAATGGACTTTATTTTCGGATTCGGAATATCGAAATTAGCTTAGAGTGAAATTTTGGTACTTTTTGGATAACATTCATTTTCTGATGAATAGTGAAAATTACTAAATTTTAATTAAAAACAACCTTTTTAATCGAAATAATTTATAGTGATAAATTATTAATTTGAGTGGTTTTAAAGTATATTTAGAATATATTTTTACAATTTAATACAATGTTGTTCATTGGATGTAATTTCACATTTAAACCAGACATAAACAAGTGTCAATCAATTGATAGTTGTTATCTCTTAAGAACACGCTATTTGGTTTGATGATGGGAATTAATTTTTAAATTAATTAATGAAACTGATATGTTTTGAATTTGGTAAAACAGAAATCATTTTTGATTTCATAATATCAAATATATCTTAGGCCTAATTTTTGGTATTTTTCTGGAAACTTTCATTTTTTGATGAATAGTGAAACCATTAAGTGGTAGTTAAGAAAAATGAATTTTTCATAAAACTTAATTTTACCACTTCTGTGAGTGGAATTTCAAAAATCCGAGAGACACGGTTGATGTCAGTAAGTAAAATCTGATTCAATGTGATGAAAATAATTTTCGGTCAATAGTAACGTTTTACTTTTTTTACCATGGTTAAAAGTAAATAGGGTAATTACGGGTAAAAATGATATTATTATTACCATAACACATGTACTAATTATATTGGATAAGTTTAATTCGACCATAAACAACCTTAGGAATAAAATATGACCATTTAGTCCCACTTGGATTAGATTAGGACATTTATTATTAATTTATTTACAGAAGGGTTAAAATAGTTAAAATCAATGTTTAATAAGAAAATCATTTTTAATATAGAGTTATACATAAGATAAATTCGACTATAAATATTCATTAGAAATATAAAAGTATTTCATACATAATGATATTTTATTTGTAGTTTTTATACTTTAAATAAGTTACTTTATTTATTACACAAAGATGATTCAGTAATTATCTTATTAATGAAATATTGACATAATTGATGTTATAAATACCCAAATAAATGTAATTTGAAACTTTTTATTAATTACACTAATTTTATAGGTTAATATGATATGTTAGTATTGATTTAATTAACTTTTTTCGAACTAATCATTCTGTTATGATTTTTACAAAAATCAATTACTAAATTGTTTCAAAATTGGAATAAAATAGTTTTTAAAACAAATATTATATTATTAATTGTTATTTTATTCCTAAAAATCTTAGGATCGAAAACATGACTTAGATAAGGTTATATATAATAATAATAAACAACTTGGGGTTCTTTTGGCTTGTTATAGTAATTTTATTAACCTTGTAGTGTAAGAACACAAAAAGACACGGTAAAAGTAAAATTATCTAACTTAAAGTTAAATATAAATGATAAGGTTAAAATAGGAACCTAAACTTGTATAAATTCTATTTTATGAGAGGATTTCGACCCATCCCCACCTTAGCTTAGAAATAAATCAATTTGGAGCTATTTAAAACCGAATTCGGCTTTATAATGAAATAATATTTTTAGTTAATCCAAAGGTGCCCCTCTCCTCCCTTATAAAAGGGAACCTCCTCCCTCTTCTCCTCACACCACTTTGAGCCTTCAAGCTCTGCAAACCCTTGAAAAATTCTCTTCTCCACTTCCATATCTACATACTAGAGGTTCTGGTCTTCCTCAAAGACCAATTTTAGTGCCCTAAAAGGAGATCTCAAAGAGGCGCTTCAAAGAAGAGGTAATGTCTGTTACCGATTCTTTCAACTTTATTTTTCTTCCACTTTTTCTTATTAGGTTGTTTCATTATGATGTAATAACATCAGTATCACTCATATACTGATATGTTATTATATTTATTAAACAACCCTATTTCACCATCTATCCATCCTACGAAAAACGAAATCACCGCGCGTGCGTACGTACGGAATACCGTCTCCACGCTGTGGTGTAATCTATTTTCCACCACCACCTTACTTGGATGGGTATAATGGTGTAAATAATTACTATATATAATTATTGTAAATTGATATTGATTCTGAAATAGTATACATACACTCCAATACAATTCCACGATCATGAGAACGATATCATCGCTCGTGCGTACGTACGGACTACCGTCTCCACGACGCGATGAGATTCATTCTCCACATTAACCATTCATGAAAGATTATAAAGTATATATAATAATTAATCATGAAATATATGACATAATAATGATACTGGATTTATGTGTATATATATTTATGTCTTCTACTTAATTCCATTCAACTCAATAAGGAAACGAAAACAACGTTCATGCGTACGTACGGCCTACCGTCTCCATGAACGGTGTATTTCTTTCCATTTACTAATCTATTATATATATGTATATTCTGAATATATATTATATATAAATCATTTTTTATATTCTGTAATTAAGTAATCATGATCTAAGTAATCATATGAATAATTACAAGTCAAAACACGGACGACAAATGAAACGATTTTACCCAAAATGCTCTTTAACATGGAATTTACAAAAGAACGGGTAAAATAAAGTCATAAGTGAACCATATATGATATCATAACAATGATTATGATTCTGAAATAAGTCAATTACATTATTTAAATCATTATACAGGGGGTTCGGACACTTACGAAGCAAATCGGACCTAAGGTAAGGGGAAATATCACAATCTCATTTTTATCCGAGATTGTTTATACTTTGGTATTTACTGGGGTGTATTTTATCTTCCACATCCATGTTTCCTCATTATGTAATATTATTTCCATCCACCTAAAATTTTTTAAATCCAATTTTACCCATCGGTGTGTTTTTAGTAAAATATATGAAAGGAATCTTTTGTCGTTTTTCGTACGAGGTACTTTTTGACTTTTCTGACAAAAGTATGAGAAGAATGTCTTTTTAACTTATACGGCATTAATGGATTTTTAAAACATTATTTCCAATAATATTCCTTTATAATATTTAATGTTTATTTTTAATAAACTTCTTTTAGTTTATAATTGTATGACATGTTAAGAAAGGAAAAGTGTTTTTGAAGTAGAAAGGATATTTTCCTCAAGAATGGAGTTCAAGTGTTTTATCAAAATTATTTTCCATCTAAGATAATAAAAGTTTTTGTTTTTATACCTATTATTACATTGATTTGATTATGTTGTGATGGAATTATTTTTATGAATTCATTTATCTTATATGAATTGTTTTATGATGTCACAATGTTTAAGAATCCCATTTTTATTACCTGGGTTATGCTATGATGTATGGTTTATGATTTTGTGGTACACATAATAATGGTATCATTATGAGATTGGTGGGACCTATATCTCCCTCCAATTCATTGGGTAAAGATTTTATATCTCATGAGATAGACATGGTTGGAACGGCTGGTTAAACTGGTTCAGTGAAACAGGACTAAAACGAGGAGTGAACTCAGTTCAGAAATGGACTTTGTCCACTAAGATAGTCTTGGAAATGAGTCTTGACTAATAAGAAATGATTCTATATGATTATGTGTGTATGCCACAAAGTTTCATGTTTTATGTTATGATTATTGGGATTACATTTCACTACTATGATTTATCCCATGTTATGATATTATGATCTATTTTGCAGGTTATGATTTCCAAAATGTTATGTTCTTATGAATATGATGTGATTGATATTTCTTTTGTTTACCCTTACTGAGAATTTGAGCTCACCCTTTTATGTTTTCTTTTCCCCAGGATATAAAGAAAGGTTTTAGGTAAGAAAAAAAAGGGAAGATCTTTATGGGAGATGTTGAAGATCTTTCACCACGATTAGAAGATTACATTCTGAGTTTCCAATGACACTAATCTATTACGGCCCTTGTGTGTGTGTTTTTGTAATGTACTAAGTATTCCGCAAAAGTAATGTAATTTCCATGTACGTCAAGCTTCGGGTATCTACATTCATCTTTTAAAATCATCCAAAATGGCATTACAAGTTGTTCTAGAGAAGAAGAAATGGAAAACATGAATATTTTTTTCAAGAAGAGCATTGTGTAAGTTTGATATGGATTTACCCTTATGCATATCAAAGGCATTTCATAAGGGTGTTTATTTTCCATTATACAACCTTTCAAAAATATTTACTACCATTATATAATAGAAGTATTTGAGATTTGAACCAAATGTAGTTCTAACATACCTTTATGAGAGTAGGAAAAGCCTCAAGTTTCCCTTACATAACACTTTGGAATTGTGATAAACCTTTATGTATCTAAGTGAATACCCTTACACAGCCTTTGGAAGTCATTTTTTACCCTCACTTAACTAAGAGATACCCTTAAATAGTGTTTAAAGTACCCTAACACAATAAATTGTTACCTTTATGCAACCTTTAGGATTTAGGAGTTTCCCTTATGTAGTGTATAGAGATACATGATTTCCCTTTTGTAACTAAGGTAAAATCCTCTCTAGATTTATGTAACTCATATAAATAGAACCTTAACCTTACACATTAGCCTATTTACCCTTACTCAGTGAATTTATACCCTTACATGGTGTATAGAACCTATATCATATCCTTACGCAACCAACAAAAATAAGTAGTTACCCTTAAAAAATCCTAAAAACTACCATGTGTAAAGGTAGGTGGGACTTACCCTTATTAAAACCATAATTCCAGCATAATTAAAAGGTTAATATTAAAAAATATTAATTTATTTAAAAAAATCCTACAAAATAAAACCAAAATGGGGTATTAATTATTATAAAAATAAGAATGTTACAAGATTGTTGATGTTATTTATCTACTAAGATGATTCCTGAAAAATTAAAGGATAATAAGATGAAAAAAATAATAGTGAATTCATGAGAATGAGGTGTGGTGTGAACTTTAATATTATTTGAAAACAAAATTCCCCTTAAATTGAATAATTTTTGTGTGTTTGTTATTAATATTATCCCCTTTACTATTGTGAATATGTTTCCATGAAATAATTTATTTTTATTATGTTTTAATACTTTAATCCACTTGTATAACTGAATAATAATTAAATTTTATAATCAAATTATTTATTTTAATAATATATACTTGAATGATACTCATGTTGAACTATGTATTATATAAACATATGATTGTTTCTCTTTGAGGTGTGGTTGTGGATACATGTTGTGGTGATGGTTGGATAATGTGGGTTTTTATTAGTTATTCTCAGTGGAATGGGATGGTATGGAATTAATAAAGATAAAAATAGGTTTTTGGCTAGAATAATATATTTTGGGATTTTAAATAAATCTGGTAAATTGGAATGGCTGAAAATAAATGGATGTATGATGTAATTGAAATATAAATTCTTGAAATGAATAAATGATAAAATAATTGTAGGAGATGGATAGGTAGTTTTTTCATTAAATATGGGAGATAAATGGAATAACCAACCTAATATTGGCTAGTAAATGGAAGTTTTCAACTTGTTAAGTGAATTAATTAAAGTGGAATAATGTTTGGTTGTTATTGTTCTTTTTATTGTGGTTATTGTTTGGTTTTTTTATAGGAAAAAATATGGTTTTGGATTGGTGATGGTTGTGAAACAATGGAATAAATGAGTTATTTTAAGGTTTTTTGTGTGCACCCCAAGGTTGGGATCTATGTGTGATTATTTATTTAAGTATTTTCTTGTGATTTATATACATATCCCACCTAAGTTTGGTACTTCATACCGATGCTAAATGTTTTTGTTTCGGGTGTTTTCTCCATCATTCAGGTTTTTTAGGGTAAATGGATGACTCTCCCTTCTCCCCCTCCCTTCCTTCAAAAGTGGATCATGAAAGGTGTGGGAGTGGTATGTTTTTTAGGATCATGAGAGGTGTAGAAGTGTCTTGAGGTGTACCTAATGATGTGGTATCTATATTGGTGGTCGTGCATGGTTGAAGGAGGGTATGAGGTTGATGTCCTTCATGTTCATGATACCTTATTATTATGATCGATGTTATGTGGATATTTATTAATTCCAACACAAAATGTTGAACCTTAGTATAGAGTCAGGGTAGGTAAGGTTTTGGTTCAACCCACATTAGATATAGAAGGTAAAAAAAGCCCTATCCTTTTACACATATTATTACATTATTTTAAGCATAATTATCCTTCAAATTCAAGCCAAGGATTATAAATTCTAGTGTCTTTAGAAGGATATATACATAATTATAAAGCATTAAACCAAAATAAAAACATATTTAATTTAATCTTCATAATGAGCTCATAACACCCTTTGATCCCTTAAATATTCATAGTATAACCTAGTTAATACATGAAAAATGTATTAAAATCCCAGTAATGGAATAAACATAAGAATAAATCATAGCACATGGGTTATAAGTCATAAAATGATGACATAAAAAGGAATATAACATTAAAAACATATGGAAGAATAAAATATAGAACATGTAATCATGGAATCATGGAATCATAGTAATGTTGAAGAAACAAAAAACCTAAAATAATCATGATTCAAATCTCATTTCACATGGAGTAGCATGATTCAAGTTTAACCACCAAGATCGTTGCACATAGAGCACATGTCTACGCAAACCACCTGGACTTTTGCACATGATGTCTCATGAGACTAAACATTACCCAATGAATTGGAGAAATATCTGGTAACACCCATTATAAAATTTTCATGAATATTTTTTCCACATTAATAATCATACATTAGGAATCAGACATAAACATAAGGGTTACCCATAGAAAGAATTGGGTATGATAATCATGTCCAAAGATTTAACAAAATGTAATATCATAATGGTGTCCATGAATGAATGTATTTAAATCAAAAATGGACATTAATAAGGAAAATAGGAATATATCATGATACTTTTTTTCAAACTAATGTGAAAACATGTAAGAATGTTGTTTAAGAAACTTTAGAAATAAAACATTTTAGTGTGGTTTAAGGGAAAATTTTCAAGATTCATCAAAAATGGAAAAAGGAATAATTGTTTGTATAAAACTAGAAATGAACCAATATATTTTTTCATTTTAAAATGATAGATATTATAAAAATAATTTTGGCTTAAAATTTATTATGGATTGCGCTTGAAAATGGGTAAGAAATTGGGAAGTTCCCTTTAATCGGTCATGCCTGTTAGGAGAATTCATAAGGGAACCATTTTTCAAACATGCGCATCTTCAAAAAGGAAGGATAAACTGATTTGGATAAATGATTTTGGAATATATAAATATAATTTATAATAATTATATAAAAATAAAGATAAATTACATTGGTGTAAAGAGAGATAATGTGTAACCCAAAGGAAAATTGAAGTTAGGACAGAATCCCTTACCTTATGTCTAAAAGTGTTTTGTACTTGAACTTAATGTCCTGAATAATAAAATTAAATCCATTTATTAATTAATTTAGAAAATTTTCTACATTTATTTTATTTATTATAATTTTATTATGTTTATTTATGGCCTTTTTGATGAGTTATAATATACAATTTCATCGTTCAGGAGTGTTCGTTTCCATAGTTTTCATGATCGGTTCATTTGCATACGTGTATGAAAGATCATGTAGAATTGGAATAGTTATCCATAATTTAAATTCTATGTTATTAATGAAATTAAAGAATTTTATTTTTTTTCTTATATATCATTTGTTTATATGTTATTAAAATTAATCATTGGATAAAATGTTAATGATTATCATTTTGATTAATTTGGCAGTTTCTCGATCATCACAAACTAGTTTTGTTCTATTATTTTATATTATGTATATATACTAGTTCTAGAAATTTAAATAAGCTATAATAAATATATTATAATTTTTTATCCATAACAATGGTTTTATGACCAGTATTTAAAGCGGTAAATGAAATTGAAAACTCTTCATCCTTGAATGTGATAAATCAACACATCACAGACCATGTTTTCATTTTTAGTAAAAAATGGGAGGGGAAGAGAAAAGATTATGGGTTATTCTATTAACGTAATAAAATTATATTATATAGGATATTTTATAGTTACCATTCCACTTGTATAAGGTTTTTTAAGGATATAATAAGAAAATAAAATAAAATGGAAAGAAATTAAAAGAAAAGGAATGAGGTTTTTACCTCTTGAATTATTCTCCTTGAGAACCTCCTTGAGGCACTTGAGTTTGATCTTTTATTGAGACCAAATTCTCCTAAATGTGTGGTAGAGACTTGGAAAGAGTTTTTGGTATAATGTTTACAAGATTCAAGGATTTATAAGTGTGATCGAAATAGCTGGTGAGGGGTGGTATTTATAGTGGAGAAGAGGGGTGTTTTATGATTATTTAATTCATTAGTTTATTATTTTGGCTCAAGACTACAAATAGTATGGATTCATGTGACTAAGTAAATTAAATAGTGCATGTGATTTCTAAAAAAATTTCTTAAATCATCCTAACATCATCCATGACACAATAATTCATGTATTTAGCTTATACCGAAAATTACTTTATTTCACTATTCACCAAAAAATCCTATATTTTAGAAATATCCCAAAAATTCAACCTAATTATTTTGTGATGTTTAGAATTAAAAAATAAACTCCATTTTAAGAAAATAATTTTCTAAATATAATAAATTTAATTTTTAATTAAAATCATTATTAACTCAAAAAATATTGATTTTAAAATTATAATAGATTTCATAACACTTTGAAATTTTAATTAAGATATCATAAAATTATGTTATAATTATAAGAAAACAAAATATAAATTTATGAATATATTTTATGAAAATAAATTTTCTTTTAAATCATTATATTAATTATAAAATTTGTAACGACCCGAATCCAGAGCCACTCAACAGGTGCCTCGTCCCCAGTTCACCACATGACATCAAGCGCATTTCCCCAAATGATAGAGGTTGCCGACTAGTAGTGAGGGTCTTGGGGAGTCACTGGGGAAACTATGCCCTCTTTTGGTAAAGTATACAAGGGAGAGGAAATAACAGTCAATAGCGGAAACTGTATACAATAACTGAAACTAAACAGCGGAAGAAATGTATAATATAATAATGATGCATCATGGTACATGTATCTAAGGAAAGAAGCAAACACAACAATGTGATGAAATACAACTAAGAAACAAAGTACTAAAAGCAAACAACAACTCCAGCAGCATCGCAAGCCTAAGCTCAGTCTTATGCTCACCAGCTCCACCTAGCAATCATGTACCTAAAGTATAAGGGCCACAAACCCTATCTACACCTGCAACCATATAACCTGTTTGGACCAAAAAGCAGGACCCAAACAGGGTGTGAGACTTGTAAAAACTTTTAAATTTCAAGGAAAATTTTTTCTTAATTTCTTTAGTATTTTACAAGAATGCAGTTTCTGATGGCGCCCGATTCCAAGGTCCGATGTGCCCGAAATCAATTTTTTAAGTTTAGCTCGGGTACGTTCAGTGAACGAACGAGCGGGTTTTATATCTTTTGAACCAGTGCTCAGAATCAAAATCTTAGGGCACCGATGAAAATGCAGTGTCGGTAATTTCTTAGGAGGACTTTTCCCGAAGGTGTGTTTTCTCGTGAGGAGTTGTTAAAAAAGGGAAGTTAAATGTGAAGTGATAAAATTGTGTTACAATTTTATTTCATATTCTAAGTTGTTATAACCTATGTGTGTAAGTTGGGTGGGACCTACTTGTTGTTAACTACTCTTTAGAGAATAAAGGTGGGGTGGGGCCCACACGAGCCTAATGCCTCACTTTCCCTAACTCCTCTAAACACCCCACTTAAGATGTGTAACTCATCTCAACTTTTAAACTTCCCATTAATTGGGTGAATTCCCCTATCCTCACATTTAATCATGCCAACTAATCCAATTAATGGAATTAAGTTTTTGAATTTTGAACTCATAGAATGACTTAATAAAATAAGAATAGCTTATTTTATTTTTGGGGGATATATTGGTTGTGTTGAGGATTGGAGAAGAGAGCTCTAAGTCTCTTGAAGAACTTCATCTTCTCCAGTGAAGAACGTCTTCATCCTCAACGAAGAATGACAACACTTCGTCAAGGATCATCGACTCGGCGACCCAGTATCTTCAGTCCTCTTCTTCCTCCACGACAAAGGAGGAGGCACCGATGCGGAAACTCACAAACGACGTATCATTCCTTCTCCTCTCCGTAGCTGGTGTGAGACGTCGTTCCCTTCTTGGATGCGCGCCGACGCCGTCATCGAAACCACCCCCGCGACGCTAGCTTCCGAAAACTTCTTTTGAGGTAGGGAATTAATTTTTGAATGCTAATGAACCCATTTTTATTCCCTTCTAAAACAAAGAACGCGATCAACTAAATATTAAGTTGATCCGTGAAAAAATATGTTTGCGGGTTGGGAATTCTTGATTGCGGGGAAAACCGTAGGGGTAATTTATTTTGTTCGTTAATTCTTTGTCGTTCATCGACTTCTTTTTGGCCGCCGATTATCGTAATAACAGGAGATGGTCGGACCGCACGAACACAGTCGACCCTCCTCCCCCCATCGATGTTGTTTTTGTTGCGGCACGAACGAAGGCGTCGCAGTGCAACGGCACCGCGCGGAATCAGGAAGAAACATGGCGAAGAAACACGGTGCTGTCGTCCCACGCCGTGGAGGCCGAACAAAGCCGCGACACCGTCACGCCGCGCCGGAAAACCACGAAGAGGCCGCGTTTTGTTATTTGATGTACAGATCGTTGGGCGATGACGAAACAGGCCGCAGAGGCGATTTAAAGCCATCTCAGTAAAGGTTGGGTCCTGGGAGGACCATTGGAGAAGACAGGAGGTGAAACGAACCACCGGAGCGCATCTGGTGGTCTGCGGAAGGCGGCGGTGGTGCACCACGCCGGTGCGGCGGCGCCGGCGACCGGTGGCGGCAGCGCGCCACCGGAACAGGACCGCTGCGGCGGCCAAACCGGAACGGCTAAGCCGTTCCGGAGGCGGAGCGGTGTGGCATTAAGTCGCGCCGGTTTTTCTTCAACCGGGGGGGGGGGGGGGGCGTAACCCCCGCATCCGCTGGCCAGGTGGGCGCCGCGACAGCGCCAGGCCAGTCGGCTGCCCAGGCCAGGCCGGGATGCGCCGGCCGGGCTAGGTCGTGCCCTGCTGTGCCGGACCCGAACCTAGGGTGGGTCGACCCGGTTCGGGCTGACCCAGGGGGGTATCAGGCCGGGTCGGACCGGGCCCAAACCCCCTATTTTTCGGACAGTTGTTTTCAAACACTCATAACTTGGGCTATGGACTTCCGATCGATGCACTGTCAGTTGCGATGCGATCCTTGGATCGAGACGGTCGTTTCTTTATATTAAACTTAAGTATTTGGAGAACTTTGGATATGGCCGGGTTGGTTCGAACCTAAAACCAACCGGGCCCTCGGAGCGGAAATGCTTATAACATGAGCTCCGGATGTCCGATTGACGTGTCGTCGACTTTGTTGGATTCCTCTTGATGAGACGGAACTTTTGGAATTCTTATCCTGAGATTTGGATGTAGTTGGATAGTTTCCTGGTTGGATTGTACCCGAAATCCAACCGTGCCCCCAGAACGGAAAAGCTGATAACTTTCAGACCGGACGTCCGTTTGACAAACCGTCAGCGGCGTTGGTGATCATGTTGAGAAATGGTCTCTATGAGTATACTCTATGAGAGTTCGGGGTATGGTTGAGATACGTCCAGGTTGGTTAGCACACAAACCCAACCGGGCCCCTGGGACGAAAAGGCTAATAACTCACTGACCGGGCACCCGATTGACGCGCCATCTATTGTGTTGAGACCCTTATGATGAGGTGGTCTTTTGAGATACTTATTCATGGAACTTTGTGATACTTGGAGTATCGACCAGTAGATCGTGGAGCGGACCCTCCCGGAGACGAGCATACGGAGTACGGAGACCGTGTAGCTGACTGAGACCTGACGACTGCTTGATCGACTCGACTTGGAGTGAGTCGACTAGCCCAATGGACGGAGCACTAATTTGTTTCAGTTCAGACCCATCGTGGACGAAGCACTACTTTGTTTAGGTGCAGACCAGTGGTCCTCATCCGGAGAGTACCTCTACAGGTTATTAGGGGGTGTGCAATACTGTGTTTGGGTGGAATACCCCAGGGGGAAGCACTACTGTGTTTGGGTGGCTGACCCGCGGTACTCGACAGGAGGAGTACCTCAGCAGTCTTAGGTTAGTAATTAGTACCTCAGAGTTGTGATCGGATCACTGTACACTCCAGAGACGGGGCTCTTCAGTAGTTATGGTTTCGATAATGAAAATCGTGGTTTGATATGAGTCTATGACCTTTGTTTTAACCTCATGATTGAGATGTTTCACTTGATAACTTAGGTATATGTATGGGTATATACCTAGGTAGTGGTTATTCGATGATTTCATAACCTTTTTGTTTCCTCATGATTGAGATGGGTTACTTGATAACTTAGGTATAAGTATGGGCTTATACCTAAGAAAGGGTTATCTGTTGAGATCCTTATTTGTGGTTATCCTTGTTGGATTTAGTGAGACCTTGAGGGTCTCGGGGTCCCTACTGAGTATCGTATACTCACACCTGCACGGGCTATGCCTGCACCTCGTTGTGTTAGTTGTAGACGACGGGCAGCGCTGACAGAGGCCGACTGTTCGAGGACTGGACGGAACCCAGAGGTGGACCTCACAACGAGTCAGTATCCGGAGGTGGAATTCGTGACAAGACGACACTCGGAGGAGGTTGATGGGTGAGAGCGTTGTGGAGGCTATCTGTACCTACCCTTTAGGTAGGGTCCTTGGTGGATGATCTAGGAGTTGTGTTATCTGTACCTACCCTTCATGTAGGATCTGTGGTGGACGATCCAGGAGCTGTGCTATCTGTACCTACCCCTCAGGTAGGATCTGAGGAGGACGACCCAGGATCTGCTTCCATTATTCCAACTTTTTATCTTTTTCTGTTGTACTTTCGTTCAGTTGTAGCTGTACTTTTAGTTGGTTTTGTATTCTGGCCCACTTACTTTTTAGCACTTTCTTTTGTACTTAGTGTATTACTTCCCCTTGTACTTTGTGATGTTTTGTTTACTTTTATAAAGAAATTCCTTCCCAGCTATCGGGATTTATGCATTTGGTGCTAGTCGCCAGCCTCTGGCCTATGGAAGGTGGGATTGGGGTAGTCACGGCATGGGCCCTGAGGACAGGTCGTGAAAAATTGGTATCAGAGGAGTCGGTTCTACCGCAGAACTTATAACTCTGATATTCCCTTTCTGTGAAGCAATAGTGTTAAGGGTACCGAGTGTGGTCTTCAGTTCAGGGAATCCAGTGTTGGTGCGGCGGCCGACGTATCCATACACCAGGACGCTGACTACTGATTTCCGACTTTGTGCACAAAAAACACTGATTTTGTGTGTGTTTCCAAGAGTTTTAAAGTCATCTCAAACCAGGTCAGCTCACCATATATAAATAGTTTACCATGTCGCATCTAATCCGGATGTCTCCAGGCAAATAGTCAGTTGGATTTCCGAGAGAGTACTCAATGATGGCCCACCGAGTGACGAGACTCCAGTGCGGGGCCCTTTTTACAATATTGGCACCCTCGGGTGGTGTACCAGCAGCACCACCACCTGTTGGGCAGCAGATGCCACCCGCCATACTAACGAACTATGCACGCTGACAGAGCGCGTTTCACGAGTTCCAGTAGCAGCAGTGTAGAGACCCGAAGCTTAACGTACATGGACAATACATTAATTTTGCGGAATAATTATATTACATAATAAAAACACACACACAAGGACCGTAATAGTTTAGTGTCTTTGGAAACTCGAAATATAATCTTCTAATCGTGGTGAAAGATCTTCAACATCTCCCATAAAGATCTTCTTTTTTTAAACCTAAATCCTTTCTTTATGTCCTGGGGAAAAGAAAACATAAAAGGGGTGAGCTCAAATTCTCAGTAAGGGTAAACAAAAGAAAAGTCTATCACATCATATACATAAGAACATTACTTTTGGAAATCTTAACCTACAAAAGAAATCATAATTTCATAACATGGGATAAATCATAGTAGTGAAATGTAATCCCAATAATCATGACTTAAAACATGAAACTTTGTAACATATACACATAATCATAGAGAATAATTTCTTATTAGTCAAGACTCATTTCCAAGACTATCTTAGTGGTCAAAGTCCATTTCTGAACCGAGTTCACTCCCTGTTTCAGTCCTGTTTCACTGAACCGGTATAACCTACCGTTCTAGCCATGTCTATCTCATGAGATATAAAATATTTACCCAATGCATTGGAGGGAGATATAAGTCTCACCCATCTCAAAATGATACCATTCTTATGAGTGCCACAAAATCATAAATCATACATCAATGCATAACCCATGTAATAAAAATGGGAATCTTAAACATCGTGACATCACCAAAAAATTCATATAAGATAAAGGAATTCATAAAAATAATTCCATCACAACATAATCAAATCAATTTAATAATAGGGATATAAACATAACCCTATATTATCTTAGATGGAAAATAATTTTGATAAAACACTTGAACTCCATTCTTGAGGAAAATATCCTTTCAAATTCAAAAAAACATTTCCCTTTTTTTAACATGTCATACAATTTTAAAATAAAGAAGTTGATTAAAAATAAACTTGAAAACTTTTAAAGTAAGATTCTTGGAAATAATTTTTTAAAAATCCATTCATGTCGTATAAGTTAAAAAAACATTCTTCGTACTTTTGTCGGAAAAGTAAAAAAGTACCTCGTACGAAAAATGACAAAAGATTGTTTTAATATCCTTTACTAAAAACTCACTGAAGGGTAAAATTCGATTTAAACAATTGTAGGTGGATGGAAATAATATTACATATTGAGGAAACAAGGATGTGGATGATAAAATGCACACCAGTAAATACTAAAGTATAAATAATCTCGGATAAAAATGAGATTGTGATATTTCCCTTACCTTAGGTCTGATTTTCTTCGTATGTGTCCGAACCTCCTGTATAATGATTTAAATAATGTCATTGACTTATTCTAGAATCATACTCATTGTTATGATATCATATATGGTTCACTTATGGCTTTATATTACCCGTTCTTTTGTAAATTCCATGTTAAAGAGCGTTTTGGGTAAAATCGTTTCATTTGTCGTCCATGTTTTGACTTGTAATTATTCATATGATTACTTAAATCATGATTACTTAATTCCATAATATAAAACATTATTTATATATAATATATATTCAGAATATATATATATATATATATAATAGATCAGTAAATGGAAAGAAATACACCGTTCATGGAGATGGTAGACCGTACGTACGCATGAACGTTGTTTTCTTTTCCTTATTGAGTTGAATGGAATTAAGTAGATGACATACATATATATACACATAAATCCAGAATCATTATTATGACATATATTTCATTATTAATTATTATAAATACTTTATAATCATTCATGAATGGTTAACGTGGAGAATGAATCTCATCGCGTCGTGGAGACGGTAGTCCGTAAGTACGCACGAGCGATGATATCGTTCTCATGATCGTGTAATTGTATTGGAGTGTATGTATACTATTTCAGAATCAATATCACTTTAAAATAATTATATATAGTAATTATTTACATCATTATACCTATCCAAGTAAGGTGGTGGGGGAAAATAGATTACACCATGGCGTGGAGACGGTATTCCGTATGTACGCACGCGCGGTGATTTCATTTTCCGTAGGATGGATAGATGGTGAAATAGGGTTGTTTCATACTTATAATAACATATCAGTATATGATTGATACTGATGTTATTACTTCATGATGAAACAACTAAAGAAGAATAAGTGGAAGAAGAAATAAAGATGAAAGAATCGGTAACGGGCATTACCTCTTCTTTGAAGCGCCTCTTTGAGACCTCCTTTTAGGGCACTAAAATTGGTCTTTGAGGAAGACCAGAACCTCTAGGATGTTTCTAGGGAAGTGTATAAGGGATTTTGGCAGGGTTTGGCTGAGCTTGAAGGCTCAAAGTGGTGTGAGGAAGAGAGGGAGGAGGTGTCCTTTTATAAGGGAGGAGACAGACACCTTTGGAATAACTAAAAATATTATTTTATTATAAATCCAAATCCGGTTTTAAATAGCTCCAAATTGATTTATTTCAAATCTAAGTTGGGGATGGGTCGAAATCCTCTCATAAAATAGAATTTAGACAAGTTTAGGTTCCTATTTTAACCTTATCATTTAGATTTAACATTAAATTAAATAATTTTACTTTTACCGTGTCTTCTTGTGTTCTTATAATATAAGGTTAATAAAATTACTATAAGCAGCCAAACGAACCCCAAGTTGTTTATTATTAATATATATAACCGTATCTAAGTCATTTGGCCGAACCTTATATTTTTATGAATAAAATAACAATTACTAATATAATATTTGTTTTAAAAACTATTTTATGTTAATTTTGACACTATTTAGTAATTGATTTTTGTGAAACTCATAACAGAATGATTAGTTCAAAAAAAGTTAAATAAATCAATACTAACATGTCATATTAACCTAGAAAATTAGTTTAATTCATAAAAAGTCTCAAATTACATTTATTTTGGTGTTTATAACATCAATTATGTCAATATTTCATTCATAAGATAATTACTGCATCATCTTTGTATCATAAATAAATTAAATTATTTAAAGTCTAAAAATTAAAAATAAAATATCATTATGTAGGAAATCTTTTTATCTTTCTAATGAATATTTATAGACTAATTTATCTTATGTATAACCCCATATTAAAAATTCTTTACTTATTAAACTTTGATTTTGACTATTTTAACCCTTCTTTAAATAAATTAATAATAAATGTCCTAATCTAATCCAAGTGGGCCTAAAGGGTCATATTTTATTCCTAAGGTTGTTTTTGTTCGAATTAAACTTGTCCAATAGAATTATGATATGTGTTAGGGTAATAATAATATCATTTTTACCCTTAATTAACCTATTTACTTTTAACCGTTGTAAAAAAAAGTAAAAAGTTACTATTCACCAAAAATTATTTTCATCTCATTGAACCACATTTTAGTCCTTGATATTAACTGTGTCTCTCGGATTTTCGAAATTCCACTCACAAAAGTGGTAAAATTCAGTTTTATGAAAAAAATTCAGTTTTTTTAACTACCACTTAGTGGTTTCACTATTCATCAAAAATTGAAAGTTTTCAGAAAAATACCAAAACTTAGGCCTAAGATATATTTTATATTATGAATTCAAAAATGATGTCTATTTTACCAAATTCAAAACATATCAATTGCATTAATTAATTTAAAAATTAATTCCCATCGTCAAAACAAATAGCGTGTTCTTAAGAGATAATAACTATCAAAAGATTGACAGTTGTTTATGTCTGGTTTAAATGTGAAATTACATCCAATAACCAACATTGTATTAAATTGTAAACATATATTCTAAATATACTTTAAAACCAATCAAATTAATAATTTATCACAATTAATTATTTCTATTAAAAAGGTTGTTTTTAATTAAAATTTAGTAATTTTCACTATTCATCAGAAAATGAAAGTTATCTGAAAAGTACCAAAATTTCACCCTAAGCTAATTTTGATATTCCGAATCCAGAAATTAAGTCCATTTTGAAAAATAAAAATTACAAAATTTCAAAAACTGGTTATTACTATTCATAACGGCTAGTTTTAAGAATATTTTAATAGCATATCGTTGTTTAGTGAAACTCGATATTGCATACTACACATGCTATCGAGGAAGGTCGCGATTGTGTGTAATGAAAGGCAAGTCAAGGATGCGTGTTGTGCAAGCTCCTTTTGGTGTAGCGTACAACACAAGACATTAATGAAATTAAAAAGAATATTTTTCATAAAATCTCAGGGTGTTACATTCTACCCCCCTTAAAATGAATTTCGCCCTCAAAATTCGTCGGGGTTATAAATGGTTTACTATTCGAAAGTTTCTTTAATAGAAACCCACATTGTAAAAAGGAATACCAAAACCAATCTTTAAAAACAAAAGTATGAAACGTAACGGTTACCCAAATAAACTAATCCCTGGGTTCCACATAGGTGAAAATATGGATATGGAAGAGAAATCTAACCATCATGTTCTGATGGATACTGGTAGAGAACATGGCTATGGAAAATCCAGCAATCACAAAGCCATAAATTTGTGACGATCTAAGGTACCATCTGATTCATCAGATATAAGAGCACTAGGAAAACATTTTGGTTTTCAAGATTATTTCCCTAAAGTTGATGAAATTGGAATTAGAAGAAATACTTTTGTGATTTTGGTATAGTCTCACCATTTGTCATTCTTTAGACAATTTCCACTTCATCTCTTAAAGAAATGAATTTGAATTTGTCATTCATGATGTGTTAGCAGATCATGTGATAGAATGATGGGTCATTCCATCTGTCTCAAACAAAAGGTTAGAAAAGTTATCAAAAAAATACATAAGTCCATCTATAGTGAGATTAATCATATATGGTTCCTAAAATGTACTTATACTTCATATATCATACTTCTTAATATAATAAAACTAGTTTCTACTAAACAGGGACTTCCTGTAGGCCAGTGGTTGGCGATAAAGGCCAGTCGCACTTCGGTTGTGGGTTCGATTCCCACAGCCTTGTCCGACGCGATGGGTTGTCGCCCGTCCTGCAGGTTGTCCTTTTTATAAAGCTATATTACTATAACATCCCATCAAAAATATCTAAAAAGTTTTATCCTTAAAAAATACTAACTTATGTCCAACATAATCCATTCCAATCTTTAGGCTTATCTAAACTACTTCGGTCCAAGCTCATATTATAAAGAAAATGATCACGTGAATGCCATCATTTATCCCCCATATATCATAAGATATATCTTGTTGGTCAAATTTCAAACATTTAAATACCTTAATCATGTATTCTCTTGAAGAATGAATATCCATTGAACCTTAGTGAAAACATGAATGCAGTTAAAAGTAAACACTTTCCACATACCAAAATCCTCAAAATTCTATATCCTCAAACCATGATATCACTTAGTCCTTATATCAATCATGAGCTCATGAATACTATAAAACATATTAGATTATCTTTATCCCTTCATTATGTGCATATCATCTACTTTCCAAAAATATTTCAATCACTTTTCATGGTTACCGATGCCATAAAATTATTGAAAACCATAATAGACCAAAACTTAAATATTCCAATATTCCATGATACTATATACAACATTATTCTAGAATCTCATTACATAAACACTTAATCATTCCACCACATCGTTGTCATATTCAACACCACCCATAGTGATCGCATGTGACTTCCCTTTTTTCCTTTTCCTTAAGTGGTTGCTCATGTCAATCATCACTAACCCTTATATTAGGGAATTTATTAGCATAATGCCTCATTTCCTTGCACTTGAAGCATTGAAGTGTTGTTGGTGCATTCTCTATAGTATTTTCTTTATTCACATCATTAGAAACCCTTTTTCCATTTCTTCGACACTCAGCTGCTCGATGACCTTCTTTTCCACACTTAAAACATTTTCTAGTCCCTTTAAGACAATCTCCACCATACTTCTTTCCACACTTTGAGCATAAGGAAACATTCATCTTCTTTTCACCATTATTCTGAGATTTCTCCTTGAACTCCATCTTTCTTTTCTTGTCAAAACTATGAGATGGATAAGTAACACCAACTTCCATTTCTACCTTGATAGCACAATGCACAATTTCTTCATAGCTACTGAAGTCTCTTATAGCTAATGCCCTTTGAAGATTTGGTTTTAAGCCACTGAAGAATCGATCAACTTTACTTTCAGGTTGGATGATAAATCCAGATGCATACCTTGCAAGCCTTGAAAAATTCACTTCGTATATACCAACAGATTCGTCATCCTTTTGCTTTAGTTCAAGAAACTCCTTCTCCATCTTTGTTCGAAGAATACGAGGAAGTACATATTGAAAAATAATTTCTTGAACTCATCCCATTCCATGGACTCAATTTCATCTCTTGGCCTCGTATTATTGATAATATTCCACCATTGATCAGCATCACCTTCCAAACGATACACTGATAATATGAATTTATCATGTTCAGAACATTGAAGAACTGAAAATATCTTTTCAGTAGTACTAATCCATTGTTTAGCAACAAGTGTATCAGAAGACCCACTGAAAGAAGGTGGACATTTCCACATGAAGGCCTCAATAGAATATTGTTCCCTTCTCTTCTCATTTGGAAGTCCAGAATGATTCATAGCTTGTGTAATTATAGTAATAATATTTTTCACTCTATCTCCCATAACATTTGTTTGTTCAGTTGGACAATCATTGCATTGTCCATTGCATTGATCAACACGGTTCCTTCGGGTCCCAGCCATTGTCTAAAACCCAAAAAGAATAGAGTGAGAGGAAAAAATCATAATAAAGGGGGAGTAACTTCAATATCTAACATCTTTGGTTTAATCTAATATCGTTACCATAGTTCTAGAACTATATCCTATACATATACTTATCCTTAGGGAAATCCCTAGACATACCTTAGAAATATCTCTAGGGATCTCACTAACGTTTTCGCATCCTAGTTTCCAAAGGTTGACTAAACCTTTCCTCTAATACCAACTGTAGAGACCCGAAGCTTAACGTACATGGAAAATACATTAATTTTTCAGAATACTTAGTACATAACAAAAACACGCACACAAGGACCGTAATAGTTTAGTGTCTTTGGAAACTCGAAATATAATCTTCTAATCATGGTGAAAGATCTTCAACATCTCCCATAAAGATCTTCTTTTTTTTAAACCTAAATCCTTTATTTATGTCCTGTGATAAAGAAAACAAAAAAGTGGGGAGCTCAAATGCTCAGTAAGGGTAAACAAAAGAAAAGTCCATCACATCATATACATAAGAACATAACTTTTGGAAATCTTAACCAGCAAAAGAAATCATAATTTCATAACATGGGATAAATCAAAGTAGTGAAATGTAATCCCAATAATCATGACTTAAAACATGAAACTTTGTGTCATACACACATAATCATAGAGAATCAATTCTTATTAGTCAAGACTCATTGCCAAGACTATCTTAGTGGACAAAGTCCATTTCTGAACCGAGTTCACTCCCCGTTTCAGTCCTGTTTCACTGAACCGGTATAACCTACCATTCTAGCCATGTCTATCTCATGAGATATAAAATCTTTACCCAATGCATTGGAGGGAGATATAGGTCCCACCCATCTCATAATGATACCATTCTTATGAGTTCCACAAAATCATAAATCATACATCATTGCATAACCCATGTAATAAAAATGGGAATCTTAAACATCATGACATCATCAAACAATTCATATAAGATAAAGGAATTAATAAAAATAATTCCATCACAACATAATCAAATCAATGTAATAATAGGTATATAAACAGAACACTATATTATCTTAGATGGAAAATAATTTTGATAAAACACTTGAACTCCATTATTGAGGAAAATATCCTTTAAAATTCAAAAAAACATTTCCCTTTTTTTTAACATGTCATACAATTTTAAACTCAAGAATTTGATTAAAAATAAATTTGAAAACTTGTAAAGTAAGCTTCTTGGAAATAATGTTTTAAAAATCCATTCATGTCGTATAAGTTAAAAAAACATTCTTCGTACTTTTGTCGGAAAAGTCAAAAAGTACCTCGTACAAAAAACGACAAAAGATTCCTTTCATATACTTTACTAAAAACTCACCGAAGGTTAAAATTGGATTTAAACAATTGTAGGTGGATGGAAATAATATTACATATTGAGGAAACATGGATGTGGATGATAAAATACACCCCAGTAAATACTAAAGTATAAACAATCTCGGATAAAAATGAGATTGTGATATTTCCCTTACCTTAGGTCCGATTTGCTTCGTATGTGTCCGAACCTCTTGTATAATGATTCAAATAATGTCATTGACTTATTCCAGAATCATACTCATTGTTATGATATCATATATGGTTCACTTATGTCTTTATATTACCCGTTCTTTTGTAAATTCCATGTTAAAGAGCGTTTTGGGTAAAATCGTTTCATTTGTCATCCGTGTTTTGACTTGTAATTATTCATATGATTACTTAGATAATGATTACTTAATTCCAGAACATAAAACAATATTTATAAATAATATATATTCAGAATATATATATATAATAGATCAGTAAATGGAAAGAAATACACCAATCCTGGAGACGGTAGACCGTACGTACGCATGAACGTTGTTTTCTTTTCCTTATTGAGTTGAATGGAATTAAGTAGATGACATACATATATATAAACATAAATCCAGAATCATTATTATGTCATATATTTCATTATTAATTATTATATATACTTTATAATCATTCATGAATGGTTAACGTGGAGAATGAATCTCATCGCGTCGTGGAGACGGTAGTCCGTACGTACGCATGAGCGATGATATCATTCTCATGATCGTGGAATTGTATTTGAGTATATGTATACTATTTCAGAATCAATATCACTTTAAAATAATTATATATAGTAATTATTTACATCATTATTGTAGAGACCCGTATCTTGACGTACATGGACATTACATTACATTTGCGGAATACTTAGTACATAACAAAAACACACACTAAAGGATCGTAATAGTTTAGTGTCTTTGGAAACTCGGAACGTAATCTTCTAATCGTGGTGAAAGTTCTTCAATATCTCCCATAAAGGTCATCCCTTTTTTTTACCTAAAACCTTTCTTTATATCCTGGGGAAAAGAAAACATAAAAGGGTGAGCTCAAATGCTCAGTAAGGGTAAACAAAGGAAATATCAATCACATAACTTTCATAAGAACATAACATTTTTGGAAATCTTAACCTGCAAAAGAGAGCATAATTTCATAACATGGGGTAAATCATAGTAGTGAAATGAAATCATAACTTAAAACATTACTCATTGTGGCATACACACATAATCATAGAGAATCATTTCTTGTTAGTCAAGACTCATTGCCAAGACTATCTTAGTGGACAAAGTCCCTTTCTGAATCGAGTAATCCTCGTTTCAGTCCTGTTTCACTGAACCGGTATAACCTACCATTCCAGCCATGTCTATCTCATGAGATATAAAATCTTTACCCAATGCATTGGAGGGAGATATAGGTCCCACCCATCTCTTAATGAATCCTTTCTTATGTGTGCCACAAAATCATAAATCATACATCATTTCATAACCCATGTAATAAAAATGGGATTCTTAAACAACATGACATCATAAAACCATTCATATAAGATAAAGGAATTCATAAACATAATTCCATCACAACATAGTCAAATCAATGTAAAAATATGGATAGAAACAGAAATCTTAGATGGAAAATAATTTTGATAAAACACTTGAATTGAATTCTTGAGGAAAATATCCTTTCTTCTTCAAAATCAATTTCTTTTCACAAAACATCATGCAACTTTAAAAGAAAGAGATTTTATTGAAAATAGTCATGAAATATTTTAGAGGAAGCTTCATGAAAATAAGGCTTTATAAAACAGTAGAAATCCGTTCGTGCCGTATAAGTTAAAAAAAACATTCTTCGTACTTTTGTCGGAAAAGTCAAAAAGTACCTCGTACGACAAAAGATTCCTTTCATACATATTACTAAAAACTCACCGAAGGGTAAAAATGGATTTAAACAATTGTAGGTGGATGGAAATAATATTACATTTTGATGAAACATGGATGTGGATGATAAAATACACCCCAGTAAATACCAAAGTATAAACAATCTCGGATAAAAATGAGATTGTGATATTTCCCTTACCTTAGGTCCAATTTGCTTCGTATGTGTCCGAACCTCCTGTATAATGATTTAAATAATGTCATTGACTTATTACAGAATCATATTCATTGTTATGATATCATATATGGTTCACTTATGACATTATATTACCCGTTCTTTTGTAAATTCCATGTTAAAGAAGCGTTTTGGGTAAAATCGTTTCATTTATCGTAGGTGTTTTGACTTGTTGTTCTTGACATCATTATTACTTATATCATGATTTACTTACTTCCAGAATATAAAATATGATTTATATATCATATATATTCAGTATATATATATATATATAATAGATAGATAAATAAAATGAAAAACACCGTTCATGGAGACGGTAGTCCGTACGTACGCATGAACGCTGTTTTTCTTTCCTTATTGTCTTGAAATGGAAGTAAGTAGATGACATACATATGTATATATATATATACATAAATCCAGTAGCTTTATAATGTCATGTATTTCATTATTATTTATTATATATACATTATAATCATTCTTAAATGGTTAACATGGAGAATGAATCTCATTGCGTCGTGGAGACGGTATTCCGTACGTACGCACGAGCGATGATATCATTTCTATAAATATTGAATTGAATTGGAGTGGATTATAAAATATATCAGAATCATTATGATGTTTTAATAACTATGTATAGTTATTATTTACACCATTATACCCATCCATGTAAGGTGGTGGTGGAAAATAGATTACACCACGGCGTGGAGACGGTATTCCGTACGTACGCACGCGCGGTGATTTCTTTTTCCGTAGGATGGATAGATGGTGAAATAGGGTTGTTTCATACTTATAATAACATATCAGTATATGAGTGATACTGATGTTATTACTTCATAATGAAACAACCTAAGAAGAAGAAGTGGAAGAAGAAATAAAGATGAAAGAATTGGTAACGGTAATTACCTCTTCTTTGAAGTGCCTCTTTGAGACCTCCTCTTAGGGAACTAGAATTGGTCTTTGAGGAAGCCCAGAACCTCTAGGATGTTGCTAGGGAAGTGGAGAAGGGATTTTGGCAGGGGTTGGCCGAGCTTGAGTGCTCAAATTGGTGTGAGGAGGAGGGGGAGGAGGTGTCCTTTTATAAGGGAGGAGAGGGGCACCTTAGGAATTCTTAAAAATATTAATTTATAATAAATATAACCCCACTTAAAAACCTCCAAAAATGACTCATATTCGAAGCTTAGATGAGATAGGGTTGTAATCTCATCAACCAATCAAATTTATACATGTTTGGATCTTATTTTAAACCTTATCAATTAGATTTAACTCTAAGTTAAATAATTTAACTTTTACCGTGTCTTTTTGTTTTCTTTCACTATATGGTTAATACACTTACTATAACATGCCAAACGAACCCCAAATTGTATATTATTAATACATATATCCTTATCTAAGTCATTTGGCCGAACCTTAGATTTTTAGGAATAAAATAACAATTAATAATATAATATTTGATTTAAAAACTATTTTGTGTCAATTTTGACACTATTTGATATATGATTTTTTTGAAAGTCATAAAAGAATTATATATTCGAACCAAGTTGATTAAATCAACACTAATATATCAGAGTAGCCTAGAAAATTAGTGTAATTCATAAAAAGTCTTAAATTACATTTATTTTGGTATTTATATTATCAATTATGTCAATATTTCATTAATAAGATAATTACTGCATCATCTTTGTGTCATAAATAAATTATATTATATGCTGTCTAAAAATTACAAATAAAATACCATCATGTAGGAAATCTTTTTAGCTTTCTAATGAATATTTATAGTCGAATTTATCTTATGTATAACCCCATATTAAAAATGATTTACTTATTAAACTTTGATTTTAACTATTTTAACCCTTCTTTAAATAAATTAATAATAAATGTCCTAATCTAATCCAAGTGGGCCTAAATGGTCATATTTTATTCCTAAGTTTGTTTTTGGTCGAATTACACTTGTCCAATAGAATTAGGACATGTGTTAGGGTAATATTAATATCATATTTACCCTTAGTTACCCTATTTACTATTAACCGTGGTAAAAAAAGTAAAAAGTTACTATTCACCAAAAAATTATTTTCATCTCATTGAACCACATTTTAGTCCTTGATATTAACCGTGTCTCTCGGATTTTCGAAATTCCATTCACAGAAGCGGTAAAATTAAGTTTTATGCAAAATTCCGTTTTTAACCTACCACTTAGTGGTTTCACTATTCATCAAAAATTG
The DNA here is from genome assembly GCA_963277665.1 of Viscum album. Classification (NCBI taxonomy): domain Eukaryota; kingdom Viridiplantae; phylum Streptophyta; class Magnoliopsida; order Santalales; family Viscaceae; genus Viscum; species Viscum album. The sequence continues at coordinate 17,699,168 of OY728120.1, read as the reverse complement.
AAAGTTTTCAGAAAAATGCCAAAATTTCATCCTAAGCTATATTTCATATTCCGAATTCAAAAATGAAGTCTATTTTACCAAATTCATAACATAGAAGTTGCATTAATTTATAATTAAATCCCGCTGTTAAAACAAATAGCGTGTTTTTTTTTAAGAAACAAAATCTATCAAAAGATTGACACTTGATTATGTCTGGTTTAAATGTGAAATTACAAACAATGACCAACATTGTATTAAATTGTAAAAATATATTCTAAATATACTTTAAAACCACTCAAATTAATAATTTATCACTATTAATTATTTCGATTAAAAAAGTTGTTTTTAATTATAATTTAGTAATTTTCACTATTCATTAGAATATGAAAGTTATCCGAAAAGTACCAAAATTTCACCTTAGGCTAAATTCGATACTCCGAATCCAAAAATGAATTCCATTTTGAAAAATAAAATTTACAAAATTTCCAAAAAGTGGTTATTACTATTCATAACGGCTAGTTTTAATAATATTTTAATAGCATATCGTTGTTTCGTGAAACTCAGTATTGCGTACTACACACGCTATCGAGGAAGGTCGCGATTGCGTGTAACGGAAGGAAAGTCAAGGATGCGTATTGTGAAAGCTTCTTTTGTTGTAGCGTACAACACAAGACATTAATGAAATTAAAAAGAATATTTTTCATAAAATCTTGGGGCGTTACAATTATAACCATCCAAGTAAGGTGGTGGGGGAAAATAGATTACACCACGGCATGGAGACGGTATTCCGTACGTACGCACGCGCGGTGATTTCATTTTCCGTAGGATGGATAGATGGTGAAATAGGGTTGTTTCATACTTATAATAACATATATGTATGTGAGTGATACTGATGTTATTACTTCATGATGAAACAACTAAAGAATAAGAAGTGGAAGAAGAAATAAAGATGAAAGAATCGGTAACGGGCATTACCTCTTCTTTGAAGCGCCGCTTTGAGACCTCCTTTTAGGGCACTAAATTTGGTCTTTGAGGAAGACCAGAACCTCTAGGATGTTTCTAGGGAAGTGGATAAGGGAATTTGGTAGGGTTTGGATGTGCTTGAGGGCTCAAAGTGGTGTGAGGAAGAGAGGGAGGAGGTTCCCTTTTATAAGGGAGGAGAGGGGCACCTTTGGAATAACAAAAACTATTATTTTATTATAAATAAAAATTCGGTTTTAAATAGCTCAAAATTAATTTATTTCTAAGATAAGGTGGGTATGGGTCGAAATACCCTCATCAAATAGAATTTAGACAACTTTTGGTTCCTATTTTAACATTATCATTTAGATTTAACATTAAATTAAATATTTTTACTTTTACTGTGTCTTCTTGTGTTCTTATACTAGAAGGTTAATAAAATTACTATAAGAAGTCAAACGAACCCCAAGTTGTTTATTATTAATATATATAACCTTATCTAAGTCATTTGGCTGAACCTAGGATTTTTAGGAATAAAATAACAATTACTAATATAATATTTGTTTTAAAAACTATTTTATGTCAATTTTGACACTATTTAGTAATTGATTTTTGTGAAAATCATAAAAGAATGATTAGTTCGAAAAACATTAATTAAATCAATAATAAAATGTCATATTAACCTATTAAATTAGTTTAATTAATAAAAAGTCTCAAATTACATTTATTTTGGTGTTTATAACATCAATTATGTGAATATTTCATTAATAAGATAATTACTGCATCATCTTTGTGTCATAAATAAATTAAATTATTTAAAGTCTAAAAATTAAAAATAAAATATCATTATGTAGGAAATCTTTTTAGCTTTATAATGAATATTTATATCCTAATTTATCTTATGTAGAACCCCATATTAAAAATGATTCAATTATTAAACATTGATTTTAACTATTTTGACCCTTCTTTAAATAAATTAATAATAAATGTCCTAATCTAATCCAAGTGGGCCTAAATGGTCATATTTTATTCCTAAGGTTGTTTTTTTTCGAATTAAACTTGTCTAATAGAATTATGACATGTGTTATGGTAATAATAATATCATTTTTACCCTTAATTAATCTATTTACTTTTAACCGTGGTAAAAAAAGTAAAAGGTTACTATTTATCAAAAATTATTTTCATCTCATTGAACCACATTTTAGTCCTTGATATTAACCATGTCTCTTGGATTTTATAAATTCCACTCACAGAAGAGGTAAAATTAAGTTTTATGAAAAGAATTCAGTTTTTTAACTACCACTTAGTGGTTTCACTATTCATCAAAAATTGAAAGTTTTTAGAAAAATACCAAATATTAGGCCTAAGATATATTTGATATTATGAATTCAAAAATGATTTTTATTTTACCAAATTCAAAACATATTATTTGCATTAATTAATTTAAAAATTAATTCCCGTCGTCAAAACAAATAGCATGTTCTTAAGAGATAATAACTATCAAAAGATTGACAGTTGTTTATGTCTGGTTTAAATGTGAAATTACATCCAATAACCAACATTGTATTAAATTGTAAACATATATTCTAAATATACTTGAAAACCAATCAAATTAATAATTTGTCACTATTAATTATTTCTATTAAAATGGTTGTTTTTAATTAAAATTTAGTAATTTTCACTATTCATCAGAAAATGAAAGTTATCCGAAAAGTACCAAAATTTCACCCTAAGCTAATTTCGATATTCCAAATCCAGAAATGAAGTCCATTTTGAAAAATAAAAATTTCAAAATTTCAAAAAGTGTTTATTACTATTCATAACGGCTAGTTTTAATACTATTTTAATAGCATAGCGTTGTTTAGTGAAACTCGGTATTGCGTACTACACACGCTATCGAGGAAGGTCGTGATTGCGTGTAATGCAAGGCAAGTCAAGGATGCGTGTTGTGCAAGATCCTTTTGGTGTATCGTACAACACAAGACATTAATGAAATTAAAAATAATATTTTTCATAAAATCTCGGGGTGTTACATTCTACCCCCCTTAAAATGAATTTCTCCCTCGAAATTCGTCGGGGTTATAAATGGTTTACTATTCGAAAGTTTCTTTAATAGAAACCGACATCTTAAAAAGGAATACCAAAACCAATCCTTAAAAACAAAAGTATGAAACGTAACGGTTACCCAAATAAACTAATCCTTGGGTTTCCACATAGGTGAAAATAGGGATATGGAAGAGAAATCTAACCATCATGTTCTGATGGATAGTGGTAGAAAACATGGCTATGGAAAATACAGAAATCACAAAGCCATAAATTTGTGACGATCTAAGGTACCATCTGATTCATCAGATATAAGATCACTAGAGCAACATTTTGGTTTTCAAGATCATTTCCCTAAAGTTGATGAAATTGTAATTAGAAGAAATACTTTCATGATTTTGGTATAGTCTCACCGTTTGTTGTTCTTCGGACAATTTCCACTTCATCTATTAAAGAAATGAAGTTTAATTTGTCATTTGTGATGTGTTAGCAGATCATGTGATAGAATGATGGGTCATTCCATCTGTCTCAAACAAAAGGTTAGAAAAGTTATCAAAAAAAATACATAAGTCCATCTATAGTGAGATTAATCATATATGGTTCCTAAAATGGACTTATACTTCATATATCATACTTCTTAATATAATAAAACTAGTTTCTACTAAACAGGGACTTCCTGTAGGCCAGTGGTAGGAGATAAAGGCCAGTCGTACTTCGGTTGTGGGTTTGATTCCCACAGCCTTGTCCGACGCGATGGGTTGTCGCCCGTCCTACAGGTTGTCCTTTTTATAAAGCTATATTACTATAACATCCCATCAACAATATCAAAAAAGTTTTATCCTTAAGCAATACTAACTTATGTCCAACATAATCTATTCCAATCTTTAGGCTTATCTAAACTACTTCGGTCCAAGCTCATAGTATAAAGAAAATGATCACGTGAATGCTATCATTTATCCCCCATATATCATAAGATATATCTTGTTGGTCAAATTACAAACATGTTAATAACTTAATCATGTATTCTCTTGAAGAATGAATATCCATTTAACCTTAGTGAAAACATGAATGCAGTTAAAAGTTAACACTTTCCACATACCAAAATCCTCAAAATTCTATATCCTCAAACCATGATATCACTTAGTCCTTATATCAATCATGAGCTCATGAATACTATCAAACATATTAGATTCTCTTTATCCCTTCATTATGTGCATATCATCTGCTTTCCAAAAATATTTCAATCACTTTTCATGGTTACTGATGCCATAAAATTATTGAAAACCATAATAGACCAAAACATAAATATTCCAATATTCCACGATACTATATACAACATTATTCTGGAATCCCATTACATAAACACTTAATCATTCCACAAAATCGTTGTCATATTCAACATCGCCAATAGTGATCACATGTGACTTCCCTTTGTCCTTTTCCTTAAGTGGTTGCTCATGTCGAACATCACTAACCCTTGGATTAGGGCATTTATTAGCACAATGCCCCATTTCCTTGCACTTGAAGAATTGAAGTGTTGTTGGTGCGTTCTCTGTAGTCTTTTCTTTATTCACATCATTAGAAACCCTTTTTCCATTACTTTGACACTCAGCTACTCGATGACCTTCTTTTCCACACTTAAAGAATTTTCTAGTCCCTTTAAGACAATCTCCACCATGCTTATTTCCACACTTTGAGCATAAGGAAACATTCATCTTCTTTTCACCATTATTCTGAGATTTCTCCTTGAACTCCATCTTTCGTTTCTTGTCAAAACTATGAGATTGATAAGTAACACCAACTTCCATTTCTACCTTGATAGCACAATGCACAATTTCTTCATAGCTATTAAAGTCTCCAATAGCTAATGCCCTTCGAAGATTTGGTTTTAAGCCACTGAAGAATCGATCAACTTTACTTTCAGGTTGGATGATAAATCTAGATTCATACCTTGAAAGCCTTGTAAAATTCACTTCGTATATACCAACAGATTCATCATCCTTTTTCTTTAGTTCAAGAAACTCCTTCTCCATCTTTGTTCGAAGAATACGAGGGAAGTACTTATTGAAAAATAATTTCTTGAACTCATCCCATTCCATGGACTCAATTTCATCTCTTGGCCTCGTATTCTTGATAAGATTCTACCATTGATCAGCATCACCTTCCAAATGATACACTGCTAAGATGACTTTATCATGTTCATATCATTGAAGAACTGAAAATATCTTTTCAGTAGTACTAATCCATTGTTCAGCAACAAGTGGATCAGAAGACCCACTGAAAGAAGGTGGACGTTGCCTCATGAAGGACTCAATAGAATATTGTTCCCTTATCTACTCATTTGGAAGTCCAGAATGATTCATAGATTGTGTAAGTATAGCGATAAGATTTTTCACTCCATCTCCCATAACATTTGTTTGTTCAGGAGGACAATCATTGCATTGTCCATTGCATTGATCAACACGGTTCCTTCAGGTTCTAGCCATCGTCTAAAACCCAAAAATAATAGTGTGAGAGGAAAAAATCATAATAAAGGGGGAGTAAGTTCAATATCTAACATCTTTGGTTTAATCTAATCTCATTACCATAGTTATAGGAATATATCCTATATATATACTTATCCTTAGGGACTTCCCTAGACATACCTTAGAAATATCTCTAGGGATCTCACTAACATTTTCGCATCCTAGTTTCCAAAGGTTGACTAAACCTTTCCTCTGATACCAACTGTAGAGACCCTAAGCTTAACTTACATGGACAATACATTACTTTTTCAGAATACTTAGTACATAACAAAAACACACACATAAGGACCGTAATAGTTTAGTGTCTCTGGAAACTCGGAATATAATCTTCTGATCGTGGTGAAATATCTTCAACATCTCCCATAAAGATCTTATTTTTTTTAAACCTAAATCCTTTATTTATGTCATGGGGAAAAGAAAAAATAAAAGGGGTGAGCTCAAATGCTCAGTAAGGGTAAACAAAAGAAAATTCAATCACATCATATACATAAGAACATTACTTTTGGAAATCTTAACCTTCAAAAGAAATCATAATTTCATAACATGGGATAAATCATAGTAGTGAAATGTAATCCCAATAATCATGAATTAAAACATGAAACTTTGTGGCATACACACATAATCATAGAGAATCATTTCTTATTAGTCAAGACTCATTTCTGAGACTATCTTAGTGGACAAAGTCCATTTTTGAACCGAGTTCACTCCCCGTTTCAGTCCTGTTTCACTGAACCGGTATAACCTACCGTTCCAGCCATGTCTATCTCATGAGATATAAAATCTTTACCCAATGCATTGGAGGGATATATAGGTCTCACCCATCTCATAATGATACCATTCTTATGAGTGCCACAAAATCATAAATCATACATCATTGCATAACCCATGTAATAAAAATGGGAATCTTAAACATCGTGACATCATCAAACAATTCATATAAGATAAAGGAATTCATAAAAATAATTCCATCACAACATAATCAAATCAATGTAATAATATGGATATTAACATAACCCTATATTATCTTAGATGTAAAATAATTTCGATAAAACACTTGAACTCCATTCTTGAGGAAAATATCCTTTCAAATTCAAAAAAACATTTCCCTTTTTTTAAACATGTCATACAATTTTAAACTAAAGAAGTTGATTAAAAATAAACTTGAAAACTTGCAAAGGAATATTCTTGGAAATAATGTTTTAAAAATCCATTCATTCCGTATAAGTTAAAAAACATTCTTTGTACTTTTGTCAGAAAAGTCAAAAAGTACCTCGTACGAAAAACGACAAAAGATTCCTTTCATATCTTTTACTAAAAACTCACCGAAGGGTAAAATTAGATTTAAACAATTGTAGGTGGATGGAAATAATATTACATATTGAGGAAACATGGATGTGGATGATAAAATACACCCCAGTAAATACTAAAGTATAAACAATCTCGGATAAAAATGAGATTGTGATATTTCCCTTACCTTAGGTCCGATTTGCTTCGTATGTGTCCAAACCTCCTGTATAATGATTTAAATAATTTCATTGACTTATACCATAATCAAACTCATTTTTATGATATCATATATGGTTCACTTTTGGCTTTATATTACCCGTTCTTTTGTAAATTCCATGTTAAAGAGCGTTTTGGGTAAAATCATTTCATTTGTCGTCCGTGTTTTGACTTGTAATTATTCATATGATTACTTAGATCATGATTACTTAATTCTAGAATATAAAACATTATTTATATATAATATATATTCATAATATATATATATACATATAATAGATCAGTAAATGGAAAGAAATACACCGTTCATGGAGACGGTAGACCGTACGTACGCATGAACGCTGTTTTCTTTTCCTTATTGAGTTGAATGGAATTAGGTAGATGACATACATATATATACACATAAATCTGGAATCAATAATATGTCATATATTTCATTATTAATTATTATATATACTTTATAATCATTCATGAATGGTTAACGTGGAGAATAAATCTCATCGCGTCGTGGAGACGGTAGTCCGTACGTACGCACGAGCGATGATATCGTTCTCATGATCGTGGAATTGTATTGGAGTGTATGTATACTATTTCAGAATCAATATCACTTTACAATAATTATATATAGAAATTATTTACATCATTATACCCATCCAAGTAAGGTGGTGGGGGAAAATAGATTACACCACGGCGTGGAGACGGTATTCCGTACGTACGCACGCGCGGTGATTTCATTTTCCGTAGGATGGATAGATGGTGAAATAGGGTTTTTTCATACTTATAATAATATATCAGTATGTGAGTGATACTGATGTTATTACTTCATGATGAAAAAACTAAATAAGAAGAATTGGAAGAAGAAATAAAGATGAAAGAATCGGTAACGGGCATTACCTCTTCTTTGAAGCGCCTCTTTGAGACCTCCTTTTAGGGAACTAAAATTGGACTTTGAGGAAGACCAGAACCTCTAGGATGTAGCTATCGAAGTGTATAAGAGAATTTGGCAGGGGTTGGCCGAGCTTGAAGTCTCAAAGTGGTGTGAGGAAAAGAGGGAGGATGTGCCCTTTTATAAGGGAGGGGAGGGGCACCTTTGGAATAACAAAAATTATTATTTTATTATAAAGCCGAATTCGATTTTAAATAGCTCCAAATTTATTTATTTCGAAGATAAGGTGGGTATGGGTCGAAATCCTCTCATCCAATAGAATTTATACAAGTTTATGTTCCTATTTTAACCTTATCATTTATATTTAACTTTAAGTTAGATAATTTTACTTTTACCTTGTATTTTTGTGTTCTTACACTACAAGGTTAATAAAATTACTATAACAATCCAAACGATCCCAAAGTTGTTTATTATTAATATATATAACCTTATCTAAGTCATTTGTCTGAACCTAAGATTTTTAGGAATAAAATAACAATTAATAATATAATATTTGTTTTAAAAACTATTTTATGTCAATTTTGACACTATTTAGTAATTGATTTTTGTAAAAATCCTAACAGAATGATTAGTTCTAAAAAAGTTAATTAAATCAATACTAACATGTCCTATTAACCTATAAAATTATTTTAATTCATAAAAAGTCTCAAATTACATTTTTTTGGGTGTTTATAACATCAATTATGTCAATACTTCATTAATAAGATAATTACTGCATCATCTTTGTGTCATAAATAAATTAAATTATTTAAAGTCTAAAAATTACAAATAAACTATCATTATGTATGAATTCTTTTTATATTTAAAATTAATATTTATATCTGAATTTATCTTATGTATAACCCCATGTTAAAAATGATTTACTTATTAAACTTTGATTTTAACTATTTTAACCCTTCTTTAAATAAATTATTAATAAATGTCCTAATCTAATCCAAGTGGGTCTTAATGGTCATATTTTATTCCTAAGGTTGTTTTTGTTCGAATTACACTTGTCCAATAGAATTATGACATGTGTTAGGGTAATAATAATATCATTTTTACCCTTAATTACCCTATTTACTTTTAACTGTGGTAAACAAAAGTAAAAAGTTACTATTCACCAAAAATTATTTTCATCTTATTGAACCACATTTTAGTCATTGATATTAACTGTGTCTCTGGGATTTTCGAAATTCCACTCACTGAAGAGGTAAAATTAAGTTTTATGAAAAAAATTCAGTTTTTTTAACTACCACTTAGTGGTTTCACTATTCATCAAAAATTGAATGTTTTTAGAAAAATACCAAAAATTAGGCCTAAGCTATATTTGATATTATGAATTCAAAAATGATGTCTATTTTTTCAAATTCAAAACATATTTGTTGCATTAATTAATTTAAAAATGAATTCCCGTCGTCAAAACAAATAGCGTGTTCTTAAGAGATAATAACTATCAAAAGATTGACAGTTGTTTATGTCTGGTTTAAATGTGAAATTACATCCAATAACCAACATTGTATTAAATTGTAAACATATATTCTAAATATACTTTAAAACCAATCAAATTAATAATTTATCACTATTAATTATTTCTATTAAAAAGGTTGTTTTTAATTAAAATTTAGTAATTTTCACTATTCATCAGAAAATGAAAGTTATCCGAAAAGTTACAAAATTTCACCCTAAGCTAATTTCGATATTCCAAATCCATAAATGAAGTCCATCTTGAAAAATAAAAATTTCAAAATTTCAAAAAGTTGTTATTACTATTCATAACGGCTAGTTTTAATAATATTTTAATAACATATCGTTGTTTAGTGAAACTCGGTATTGCGTACTACACACGCTATTGAGGAAGGTCGTGATTGCGTGTAATGCAAGGCAAGTCAAGGATGCATGTTGTGCAAGCTCCTTTTGGTGTAGCGTACAACACAATACATTAATGAAATTAAAAAGAATATTTTTCATAAAATCTCGGGGTGTTACAAGCGGCCTCCGAGGATACAAGGCGAGGCAGATTCCCAGATAGCAGAGGACTGGCTGGAGGTGATTTCTAGAGTTTTCCACCTAGCTGGGACATCAGTAGAGTGGATGGTGGACTTGGATACTAGTTTTTTCCAGTGAATGACCATGAGGATGGTCCACTTAGTGATGAGGCTTTGGTACATGGACCGAAGCCTAAGATAGTACGTTCAGGTAGTGTGCCAGATATATCACTACCTGTTGGTCTGTAGTTACAACCGGCGGTACCGGTAGGTGACACATGTTGGATTACTTCCTTACATGTGTTCCAACAACAGATACCCTCAAGTTCCGAGGCGAGCCCAACTCACAGGCAGCTGAGGACTGGCTTGAGGAGGTGGCTGAGAGTTTTCTAGAGCTTATACAGCTTCAGCAGGATGACATGTCGGTAGCTGAGAATTCATCGGGGCATACCAAACCATTCCTGGTACTCGATGAATTCGATGTGATCGGTGCTTCAGGGATCGAACATCCGAGCCATCACCTTTTCTCTATGGATTCCTACTTATGATATGGTTCTAGAAATAACCTTTGTGGTTGAGAATTCTTTTTCTAAATGGATGCAGTCAGTGAAGGTTAGCAGTGGGAAAGCTGGAAACTGGCGCCAGTCTCAAAGTCATGGGCATGTAAAATGTTTCAAGAAGAAGAAATGTTAAGGACAGATAAATCTGCAGAGCAGCAGACGTAGAAGAAGAGCTAGGAAAGCAGCATGGGGTGGTGTACATTTCAACATGTTACAATCACCCACCATTGTAGCCCCCACCAGGCTCAGGGAGCTGGAGGGCTGGGGAAGAGAGTAGTTGCATGCGGTCAAGGGGTGTGACCCAATGGCTCGAAAAATGATTCAAGGGAGAGTCAGTGTCCACTACTAGCTTCCATAGTAACAGATGTTTATATGAATCATTCTTTCCTTCCACGAATCTTGTCCCAGACCTAGAGTTTCCGGTAAGCCGTAGAATTGACCCTCACGTCTGGAGATACCTTTGGAGGAGACTCGATAATCACACTTACGCCGACAGTGTGATCTGACCCACGAGGAAGAGTTTCGGTTGGAATCTCTTGGTGGCAGCGTTGAGGCCTTATGATGTTGGTCTGAGTATGGATTGGATCCACAGTTCATACACGGATTGACTGTATTAGGCAAAAAGGTTGTGGTTTATCTACAATGTTGGGATGGGGTTTTCCTTGGTTGGCGAAAAGGAAAACCTAGGCAGCACAGGATGGAATCATGCATAGGAAGGTGTAGTCGATCACTCTTGAGTCAGCCAACTTCACCCACATGGCAGCAGGAGTTTTGAGTTTCAGTTCTAATCAGGAAAGGGAGAACTCTAGAGTTTGAGGATGATGACCACGTCTTTATATGGGTCTCACCTCGACAAGGTTTATGGAGATGTCTCCGAGGTGGCAAGTTATCTTCGAGGTTCAACAGACCTTTCTAGGTCCTCAGCAGGGTAGGCGAGGTGGTTTACCACTTGACCTTTCCACATCAGCTGCACAGGGTGCACGACGACTTCCACATATCTCAACTATGGAGATACGTGCTTGCCCCGATGCATATCCTCGACCATAGGGAGATGGAAGTTGGTGATGGGGTGACTTTTTCGGGGTTCCAGTAGAGGTTGAGGATCGACAAGAGCAGGTCCTACAAGGACGGTCGATTCCTCTTGTGCTCTTTCGTAGGTAGCACGGGAACCTCCAGCTGAGCACATGGGAGTGGAATGCTCAGATGTGTGCTCAGTGCCTCTTTTGTATCCATAGTTTGTGTTAAAGCTTTATGGGGATGTAAAGCCCTGAGGTGGGAGTAATGTAAAGACCCGTAAATTTCACGGAAAATTTTTTCTTAATTTCTTTTGTATTTTACAAGAACGCAGTTTTTGACGGCGCCTAATTCTAAGGCCCGGTGTGCCCGAAATCAATTTCTGAAGTTTATCTCGGGTACGTTCAGTAAACGAACGAGTGGGTTTTTCTATCTTTTGAACCGGTTCTTGGAATCGAAATCTAAGGGAACTGATGAAACCGCAGTGCCGATAATTTCTTAGGAGGACTTTTCCTGAAGGTGCGTTTTCTCGGGAGGAGTTGTTAAAAAAAAGGGAAGTTAAATGTGAAGTAATAAAATTGTTTTACAATTTTATTTCATATTCTAAGTTGTTATAACCTATGTGTGTAAGTTGTGTGGGACCTAATTGTTGTTAACTACCCTTGAGAGAATAAAGGTGGGGTGGGGCCCACACGATCCTAACCCCTCACTTTCCCTAAATCCTCTAAACCCCCCACTTAAGATGTGTAACTCATCTTAACTTTTAAACTTCCCATTAATTGGGTGACTTCCCCTCTCCTCACATTTAATCATGCCAACTAATCCAATTAATGGAATTAAGTTTTTGAATTTTGAACTCATAGAATGACTTAATAAAATAAGAATAGCTTATTTTATTTTTGGGGTTAGATTAGTTGTGTTGAGGATTGGAGGAGAGAGCTTTAAGTCTCCTGAAGAACTTCATCTTCTCCGGTGAAGAACGTCTTCATCCTCAACGAAGAATGACAACACTTCATCAAGGATCATCGACTCGGTGACCCGGTATCTTCGGTCCTCTTATTCCTCTACGACAAAGGAGGAGGCACTGATGCGGAAACTCGCCAACGACGTGTCGTTCCTTCTCCTCTCCGCAGCTAGTGTGAGACGTCGTTCCCTTCTTGGATGCACGCCAACGTCGTCATCAAAACCACCCCCACGACGCTAGATTCCTCAAACTTCTTTTGAGGTAGGGAATTAATTTGTGAATGTTAATGAACCAATGTTTATTCCCTTCTAAAACAAACAACGTGATCAACTAAATATTAAGTTGATCCGTGAAAGAATATGTTTGCGGGTTGGGAATTCTTGATTGCGGGGAAAACCGTAGGGGTAATTTATTTTGTTCTTGAATTCTTTGTCGTTAATCAACTTCTTTTAGGCCGCTTGTTATCATAATAATGGGAGAAGGTCGGACCACACAAACACGGCCGACCCTCATCCCCCCTTCGATTTTGTTTTTGTTGCGGTACGAACGAAGGCGGCGCGGTGCAACGGCACCGCGCGGAATCATGAAGAAACACGGCGAAGAAACGCGGCGCCGTCGCGCCGCACCGTGGAGGCCGAACAAAGTCGTGGCGCCGTCGCGCCACGCCGGAAAACCATGAAGAGGCCTCGTTTTTTTATTTGACGTACGGATCATCGGGCGATGACGAAACAGGCCGCAGAGGCGATTTAAAGCCATTGCAGTAAAGGTCGGGTCTTGAGAGGACCATTGGAGAATACAGGAGGCGAAACGGACCACTGGAGCGTGTCCGGTGGTCCGTGGAAGGTGGCGGCAGTGACCAAACCGGAACGGCTAAGCCGTTCCGGAGGCGGAGCTGCGTGGCATTAAGTCGCGTCTGTTTTTCTTCAACTGGGGGGGGGGGGGCATAACCCCCGCACCCACTGGCCACGCGGGCGCCGCGCCAGCGCCAGGCCAGCCAGCTGCCCCGGCCGGGCCGGGCCGCGCCCCGCTAGGCCAGACCCGGATCCAGGGTAGGTCGACCCAGTTCGGGCCGACCCAGGGGGGGTATCGGGCCGGGTCGGATCAGGCCTGAACCCCCTATTTTTCGGACAGTTCCATTCAAACGCTCATAACTTGGGCTACGGACCTCCGATCGATGCACCGTCTATTGCGATGTGATACTTGGATTGAGACGGTCGTTTAGGTATATTACACTCAAGGTTTTAGAGAACTTTGGGTATAGCCGAGTTGGTTCGAACCCGAAACCAACCGGGCCCTCGGAGCAGAAACGCATATAACTTGAGCTCTGTACGTCCGATTGACGTGCCGTCAACTTTGTTGGATTCCACTTGATGAGATGGAACTTTTGGAATTCTTCCCCTAATATTTGGATGCAGTTGGATAGTTTCTGGGTTGGATTGTACCTGAAATCCAACCGTGACCCTAGAACGGAAAAGCTGATAACTTTCAGACCGGACGTCCGTTTGACGAACTGTCAGCGGCGTTGGTGATCACATTGATAAATGGTCCCTATGAATATTTACTATGAGAGTTCGGGGTACAGTTGAGATACGGCCAGGTTGGTTCACACACGAACCCAACCAGGCCCCTGGGATGAAAAGGCTAATAACTCACAGACTGGGCGCCCGATTGACGCGTCGTCTGTTCTGTTGAGACCCCTATGACGAGGCAGTCTTTTGAGATACTTATTCGTGGAACTTTGTGATACTTGGAGTATCGACTAGTAGCTCATGGAGAAGACCCTCCCAGAGACGAGCATATGGAGTACGGAGACCGTGTAGCTGACTGAGACCTGATGGCTGCTTGACCGACTCGACCTGGAGTGATTCGACTAGCCCAGTGGACGGAGCACTACTTTGATTGGGTACAGACCCATGGCAGATGGAGCACTACTTTGTTTGGGTGCAGACCCACGGTACTCGTCAGGAGAGTACCTCTGCAGGCTATTAGGGGGTGTGCACTGCTGTGTTTGGTTGGCATACCCCGGCGGGAAGAACTAATGTGTTTGGGTGGCAGACCCACGGTACTCGACAGGAGGAGTACCTCAGCAGTCTTAGGTTAGTGAGAAGTACCTCGGAGTCGTGACAGGATCACTGTACACTCCAGAGACAGGGCTCTTCAGCAGTTATGGTTTCGATAATGAAAATCCTAGTTTGAACTGATTCTATGACCTTTGTGTTTACCTCATGATTGAGATGGGTCACTTGATAACGTAGGTATATGTATGGGAATATACCTAGGTAGTGGTTACCCGATGATTTCATAACATTTGTGTTTCCTCATGATTGAGATGGGTTACTTGATAACTTAGGTATAAGTATGGGCTTATACCTAAGTAAGGGTTGTCTGTTGAGATCCTTCTTTGTGGTTATCCTTGTTGGATTTACTGATACCTTGAGGGTCTCGGGGTCCCTACTGAGTATTTTTTACTCACCCCTGCATGGGCTATGCCAGCACCACGTTGTGTTGGTTGTAGACGACAGGCAGCGTTGACAGAGTCCGACTGTTCGAGGACTGGACGATACCCGGAGGTGGACCTCACAACGAGTCAGTATCCGGAGGTGTACTTCATGAAAAGACGACACTCGGAGGATATTGACGGGTGAGAGCATTGTGGAGGCTATCTATACCTACCCTTCAGGTAGGATCCGTGGTGGACGATCCCGGAACTGCGCTATCTGTACCTACCCTTCATGTAGGATCCGTGATGGACGATCCAGGAGCTTCGATATCTGTACCTACCCCTCAGGTAGGATCTGAGGAGGACGACCTAGGAGCTGCTTCCATTCTTCCAGCCTTTTTTCTTTTTCTTTTGTACTTTCATTCAGTTGTAGTTGTACTTTTAGTTGGGTTTGTATTCTGGGCCACTTACTTTTCAGCACTTTCTTTTGTACTTAGTGTATTACTTCCGCTTGTACTCTCTGATGTTTTGTTTACTTTTATAAAGGCAATGCCTTCCCAGCTTTCGAGATTTATTCATTTGGTGCTAATCTCCAACCCCTAGCCTATGG
Organism: Viscum album; assembly: GCA_963277665.1. Classification (NCBI taxonomy): domain Eukaryota; kingdom Viridiplantae; phylum Streptophyta; class Magnoliopsida; order Santalales; family Viscaceae; genus Viscum; species Viscum album. The sequence goes on along the minus strand of OY728120.1, from coordinate 17,683,657 downwards.
AAGGTGGGCTTGGGGTAGTCACGGCATGGGCCCCGAGGACGGGTTGTGACAAGACTAATCCCAGTAAGTAATCACCACAAGATCTATGCCCTACTGTCCGTGAGTAATATAGCAAAAGTAAAGGAAATAAATGAAGCAGAGAAACAGGAGTACACTAAGTAAACAATACTATATTCTATATTCACATTTATTTATTAATTTAATTAAAAAAATTTAATTATCAACCATGAAATCCAGCAAACAGCTCTATATTCCCAAGGCATAGCAAGTAACACAACAGGTTTCTCAGCAGACTACCTAAACAACAAGCAGTACAAAACCCAGACCTGTTCTTTGGCTTGGTGGACTCTTCAAAATCAACCAAACAATATTCACACTAACTCCTTGGGTGGCTCATACTGGCAGACCCCTCTAGTCAAGTAATCATACGAAGGCACAGATACTCTGGGAAGCTCTCACCGTCAATTCCCTTTTGGTCTGGTAACGATAGCTATAGACTCTATGAGGAAGCACTTACATCTAATTCCCCCTGTAGTCTCGATATGTAACTAAGGACACTATGATGAAGTACAAATTCAAATTCCAATAGGTCCTGCGAATGATACTAAATTATAATAGACTCTCTAGGGAAGCCATTAATCGTCAATTCCCTCTTTAGTCTACCGCACCAGGTTCACACATCCATGAGCAGTCCAGTCATGCGTAATCGACTGTCCGTAGCACTAAGTAAGTTCAACAACTACTTTTCTAATAGATACAATGCATCAAAATCATATAAACAGTAGGCAATACATGCCTTCAATTATAACAAGGCAGGAAATCATTGCAACATGGTCTGCCACACAGTAAACCTAAGCCAAATGGTGATAAATAGCCAAAACAAGAGAGAACACCCATGGGGTGATCCTCAAACATGCTAACAAGCAATCATTATTCATCTAATAGCCTCTACCACACAAGAAATCTAATGTAAATAATAAAATAGGATCAAAACCCTAACCCAAGATACCCAAAACATGGGAATCCAACACTTTTGCACAAAAACTCAAAGATATTCAATGTAGGGAAACAAACCACCTACCTCAATCCTATGAGATCGATATACTTGAACCTCAGCCTGTGAATCGGCCTAGAAAGGAGTAGATCGTTGTGATTCTATTGCAATTGACGGCGTTCGATTCAGATAACCGGTGACGGGTCGGTGGATCAGAGAAGATCCGCGGTCGTACCCTCTCTCTCGGTCGAAGAAGCTGGAGAATAAGACATTTGTGGGGTTACGACGCGACCCCGGTCCATTTAATGAAAAAAAATTACATGGCGTGTACTTTTAGAGTACACGACGTGTACTAGGCTTTTTCGTACACTACATTAATCAGCCTCCACATCACCCCTACATGTCCATGTGTGTGGCCATGACACGGCCATCACACGTCCTCGAGCGACAACAAATTACACGGCGTGTAATTTTAAAGTACACGGAATGTACTTAGAAAATTTCAAGATTCTCCTCTTTTTCCCAAAAATGACCAGAAAAGGAAAAACGTACTTGAAAAGAAGGTCTGGGTTCTTATAAACTTTCCCCCTTAAAGAAATTTTTCCCCGAATTTCCCTAGAAAGTTGGTGAAGAAGAAAACTCTAACAACTCTAGCCACTGTGATCGCATATCAGCCTCCCTCTCCCAAGTCTCATCCTATACATGGTCGTGCTTCCATAGAACCCATACCAAAGGAACAGACCGGCCACGGAGTACCTTTTCACTACGATTAACAATCCTGATAGGATGCTCCTCAAACGATGCATCCTGCTCCAGCTCAACCTCCTCAGGTTGAAAGACATGAGACGGGTCTAAGAAATAGAGTTGAAGCTAAGAAACATGGAAGACGTCATGAATAGCCTGGTACCTCTGATGTAGCTACAACCTATAAGCAACCAGATCGTCTCTCTCTCTAGAACCTCAAACGGCCCGACATATCTCGGTGAAATCTTACCCTGTCTTCTGATCCTCTTGTGTCCCAACCTCGGGGTAACATGTAGGAAAACCTGATCTCCGACCTTGAACTCCAAAGTGTTAGGACCAACCGGAAGGGAGAGATGGTTTGTATGAATTTTTTTTTTATCTTGAGAAAGTTTTCATAAAGGAAAGATACCTTGGATTTGGAAGCTGGAAGTTAGAATTTCAGAACCATTGAATTCGGAAGCTAGAAGTTAGACGTTCGGAACCAATAAATTCGGAATCTGGAAGTTAGAAGTTCGGAACCATTGAATTCGGAAGCTGGAAGTTAGAAGTTCGGAACCAAGTATATGGAACTTTCGGAGTCTGGAGTTTGAGAAGTTCAGAACCAAGTATATTGAACTTTTAGAGTCTGGAGTTTGAGAAGTTTGGAACCAAGTATATTGAACTTTCGGAGTCTGGAGTTTGAGAAGTTCGGAACCAAGTATATTGAACTTTCAGAGTCTGGAGTTTGAGATGTTTGGAACCAAGAATTTTGAACACTCGGAATCTGGTGTTTGAAAGAATTCGGTGTCTAGGATTTGAAAAGTTCGGAACCTAAGTAGGCTAATAGGATATGAGGAGACATGAATTGTGACAATGCTTTGCTGTTTTGTAACTCAAAATTGTGAGTATTTGCAGGTACTCATGATTCAAGCAAAATATGGGTGGAGATGGTGTTTCAAGAATCGGTGATGTTGCAACGAGAACCAGATGTGCAGAGTCGATGTTTAGAGTTAGGAGTTCGGAGTCTACCTCCTGAACAGAACTTACGGAGTCGAATTTCTAAATCAGAAAATCGTAGCGAGAAGTTTGGAGTCGAATTCGTGAGTTTAAAGTTCATAGAAAAAAGTGCGAATTCTACTCTGAGAATTGATGAATCTGAAAACCAGAAGTCGCACCAAGAAGTGATGAAGGGTCACACTATGAATAGAAGTGGTGTCATGCTGGAAAGGTGTTGATGATTCATGACAAGACTTGAAGTGATGCTGAAGACTCAAGATGGATGGATCCGAGAAGGTGATACCAAGAAATTTGAGTAACAAAGTCAGATCCAAAAAAGGCCAAAGTTCCAAAACAAGAGAAGTAGAAGAAGATTCAAGAAGATTATCGAAGCATTGACTGAGTCATAATTGCTCCGAGATTTCAGGAGGAATTATGATTTGGGTGAATCTAAGTGAGAAGGAAAATATTTTGGTTTCCCGCCTAAGCACACTTTGGAGCTCCTATAAAAGGAGATCTAAGTACGGGATGATATATGATGAAAATTTAGAGAGAGAAGCTCTGGTAATCTAGAGAGAGGAGGAAGTGTTTGGCCGACTGAGCTTTTATTGTAGTTCCAATCGTAACGAGAATTTGGAGTGGAGAATTCAGACTAAAGAATTCGGAGTGAAGAAGAAATATCGGAGTGGATACTTCGGAGTGGAGATTTCGAAGTGGAGATTCGGAATGAGGAACTTGTACTGGATATCACCGTATTGAGTTTCTCAGACTGAGGAAGACTCGAATTGAAGAATTAGGAGTGAAGAAGGAATATCGGAGTGGATACTTCGGAGTGGAGATTTCGGAGTGGGGAATCGGAATGGGAAGTTCGGACTGCAATTGATCTATCTCAAGTCCAAGGAATCCTTATCTCTCTTCTGGGTAAGGAAGTGAGGATTTGTGTTGAACCTGCTTACACTTGTATTTTAAAAGAAGTGCTGGTAACATAAGTTGTTACAAGAAAAGAAACTTTGCCTTATTGAGCTAAGAGGGTGCACACAAACTGGAGTAATTGTTTCACAGTGCTTCACGAGTGTAAGGGTATATCCTACTCATTGTAATCCAAGGATTGTTTTCTTAGTGGATTGTATGGTGCTGGATTGTTTCAAACCATACTAAGGACGTAGCTATTCTTATTGAATAGTGAACCTTGTCAATCACTATGTTCCTTTTTGGATGTGTGCTTGTTTGTTTCTCAGCAGGGAATTATATCTTTAACAGGAGACAAAGGTTGTTATCATTCTTAAAGGAACTTAAAAGAATAAAAAGGGGTACCACTGATTCACCCCCCTCCCCCCTCTCAGTGGTTCATTACTCAAATCTGGTCCTTTCAATTGGTATCATAGGGAGGTTCCCTTTGTTTTCCTTGCTGATGGAGAATTTGAATTGTGTGAATAGTAAAGGCATTCCGTTATTTTATGGGAAAAACTATCACATATGGAAGGATATAATGCTACCATATCTCATGTCTATTAGTTATGAAGTTCTTGAAGCTGCTACAGTTTGGTTTCCCCTCATTGAAGACAATGTTCCACTTACACCTGTTGACAAGAAGTTTCTTGAGAATGATGGAAGATCCAAGAATGCTATATTTTCTTCAATTTCTGAAATTGAATTCTTGAGAGTAAAAGGAGTGGTCACAGCCGAAGGTATATGGGAAAAACTAAAAAACATATATGAAGGAAATACAAAAGTCAAAAATTCAAAACTTCAAATTTGGAGATTGAAGTATGAAGACTTGAAGATGGGAGAGAAAGTATCTGTTGGGTATTTTTTCACCAGGGTGAACGATATTGTTAGTACCATCAGATGTCTTGGTGAAGAACTAAAAGACTCTACTATGGTGGAAAAGATCTTAAAGATTCTTCCTGATAAATTTGATGCGAATGTATCTTCATTAGAAGACAGAGACTCAGAGATTCTATCTATTGATAATTTGTATAGAACACTCATTACTTATGATATGAGAAGGGAGAAGGCTATGAAGACCAAGACAAAGGTTGACAGATAATTATCTTTCAAATCCATGAAGAAGTAAAAATCTAAGAAGATCTTCATTGAAGAAGATTGTGGTGACTCTGACTCGTAAAGCGAGGTATATAAAAATCTTAACGATATTTTATCTTTGTTTTCAAAAAATGTTAGAATAGGCACAGGTAAATACAAGGTAAAACTTCCCTTGAAGTGTTTTGAATGTGGAGGCATTGGCCACTTTGCGGCTAACTTCCCTCAAAGGGAGAATGAAGAAGACAGTGATGAAGAAGAAAGAAAGCCAAGAAGGTTATGGAAGAAGCAGGGTGGTAAAGGAAAGTTGGGGAAAGAAAAGAAGTTCTTCAAATCAAAGCAAAAAAGCCTTCTATCCGTAAATGAAGAAGATGAATAAAGTGATGGTGAATCCGAAAAATCAGTTGAGCATGGTGTTGAAAATACCTTCATTTCAACAGTGAATGATGAAGATTTCGGAACCAGCATCTCAGAAGAAGAAGAAACTCAGCTGGAGATGCATCTGAAAGAAGAATTGAAGGAATGTTAAAGGAAGGTCAGAAGGCTGGAGAAGCTTAACAAAAAATTAGAAGATGAATGTTCCTCATCATGAAATCAAGTTAATGTTAAAGTAGAACTTGAGAAAGAGATTGAAGACTTGAAAAAGTATCTTGAAGATGAGAAAAATCAAAATGATCACATGAAAGTTAAGCTGATGGAAAAAGAGGAATAATTAGAGCTGGTTCAAAAGAAATTCTGTCAAGTCGAGTCAAGAAACATTTGTTTTCAAAATTCAACTACTGATGTTGGTGAAAGTTCTCAACAAGCACATTCTGAGAAAATTCAACAAAAGAATAAAGTGATTTCTATGAAAAAGAAATCTGAAATAGCTACTTATGTGGTCAAGACCAACATTGCTGGGAACTCTGAAGTTTCAAGGAAACCTAAGCCTAACACTGGTGAAAAACAAGAAAAGTCAGAGAAGGAAGAATTCCATCAAAACATTCTTGCTAACAAAAGAATGGTTGGTGGGGCTGAAGAAAGAGAAACAATGAAATATCAGAACAAAAGCTTTAGAGGAAGGTACTCCTTCTATGGGTACTGTTGGTATTGTGGTGGATTCGGGAATACATCAAATATGTGTTGGTTTAATCAACAATATTATCCCCACCCCACAAGTTATGAAAGGAAGAGATTGAGGGTTAGTCAATCTCCTCAAAGGAAGAAGAGTAAGAAGGTTTTCCTGAAAAAGCTGAGAAGAATGAAGTGAATATAGGAAATAGGTTCCAGCCTATGGAAACCATTTGTGAAAGGTGTGAACAACCTGGACACCTTGCAAAAGGATGTCTTGTGTTGTTACTGGCTCAACAAAAAGTTCTTAATTCTCAGAGCCCGAAAGTGAAGATAGAAGTGAAAGAAGAAAAAGCTCTTGTTGTTGAAACTGCTTTAAAAGTTACAAAGGAAGAACGACCTTGGATACTTGACAGTGGTTGTTCTTCACATATGACAGGAGACTTGGAGTTGCTAAAAAATATGAAGAGGTTTAAAGAAGTCACTGTGACATTTGGCAATGATGAATCTTTAAAAATCAAAGGATTTGGATCAGCCATCATTGGGAAAGAAAAATTGAAGTCTAAGAAAACTTTTTATGTTGATGGGCTGAAGCACAACTTACTGAGTGTATCAAAATTATGTGATGAGGGTAAAAATTTATCTTCAAGAAAGATGGATTTATTGTGAAAAGTGAAGAAGATGGGAAGATTATTACAGGAGGCCAACAAACCAAAGGAAATCTGTTTCAGGTTGGTAATTCACAAAACTCTTGTTACATGAGTGTAGTGGAAGAAAATCAGTTGTGGCACAGAAGACTTGGACACATGTGTCAGAGAAATATGAGCAAGATATCTCAAAGGGGTAGTGTTTGAGATATTCCAAATTTTCCAAGAAGAAGATATTGGTGTCGAACTACCTGTCAGAAAGGAAAGATTACAAGTGTTGTGCATAAGAAGGTTGAAATTTGTTCAAAACAACCCCATGAGATAATACATTCTGATATATGTGGGACGATGAGTAAACAATCAACAAATGGAGACAAGTACTTAATCACCTTCATTGATGACTTTACTCGCATTACATGTGTTATGTTTATGAAAAACAAGTCAGACGCCCTGAAAATGTTTAAGAGTTTCAGAAGGAAAGCTGAGAAATAATGTGAATACTCTGTGAAGAAGTTGAGAAAAGATAATGGTGGTGAGTATAGAAGTGAATAATTTTAAGACTATCTTGAGAATCATGGGATTCAGCATGAATATAGTGCTCCATATACACCTCAACAAAATGGGGTTGCTTAATGGAAGAACAGAAGCTTGGTGGAAATGGGACGAACCATGTTGCTTGAACATGGCCTTACTCATTATTTTTGGAGGCAAGCTACAAGTACAGCTGTTTATATTCAAAATTGATGTTTCTACAGACCTCAATCAAACAAGACTCCATATGAACTTTTCTATAGAATTACACCAAGTATGAAGCATGTTAATGTTTTTGGGAGCCCATGCATTATAAAGAAGAAAGGAGGAAGTAGTGGAAAGTTCGAGCAGAAAGGAGAAGATGAAATTTTTCTTGGTTATGTGCTAGAAGGAAGAGGTTATAGATGTTTTAACAAAGAAACAGGAAGAATTGTGGATACAGTTGATGTAAAAGTCATTGAAAATCCAGGGAAAGATAAGCATGTCCAGACAGACAAGGAAGATAAGAAAGATGAAGTTGATGATTCTGATAAGGATATAGTGAATTGCAACCCTAATCAAGATGAAGAATCAGATTCATCCATATCAAGTGATGAGAAAGAAACACAAAAAACTTATCCAAGGCTGATGAAACAAGTGCAAGCTCAGAATATCATTGGTGATCAATTCCACACTGTTCAAACAAGAAGAACAAGTAATTATTTATCACATACTTCCTTGTATTCCAAAGTGGAACCAAATGACATTAAAGAAGCCTTTGAGCATCCGGAATGGGTTCAAGCCATGAATGAAGAATTGGATCAGATTGAAAAGAATGATACATGGGAACTTGTACCAAGGCCTAAAAGTAAGAATATTATTGGCACCAAATGGGTATTCCAGAACAAGTTTAATGAAGAAGGTGAAGTGATTAGAAATAAATCAAGATTGGTTTGTAAAGGGTACTCTCAGATTGAAGGAATTGACTTTGAAGAAACGTTTTCTCCAGTGGCCAGATTAGAAACTATTCGAATCTTTCTTTATATTGCTGCACAACGAGGCTAAAAAATCTTTCAAATGGATGTTAAATATGCATTTCTTAATGTTGATCTCAAAGAATAAGTTTATGTTGAGAAACCATGTGGATTTATTGTTGGGAAAAACGAAAGTTATGTGTGCAGGTTGAAGAAAGCCTTGTATGGGATAAAGAAAGATCCAAGAGCATGGTACTCCAAATTGGATGCTTGCTTAAAGAAGATGAACTTCAATAAAGGAAGAGTTGACAGTAATCTATACATTAAGGAAAGTCAAGATCTTCCACTCATTATTATTGTCAATGTTGATGACATTATTTTTGATGGGAATGATGAAGGAAGCTGTGAAAGGTTTGCTAAAGAAATGAAAAATGTATTTGAGATGTCCATGTTGGGTGAGATGAGATACTTCCTTGGGTTACAAATCTTGCAATAGAAAGAATTAATTTTCCTCTCCAAAGAAAAGTATGACAAGGAACTTCTCAAGAAGTTTGGCATGGAAAACTCAAAACCTATATTAACTCCTATCTCAGTGGGAACGAAGATAAGTAAAGATGATGAAGGAAAAGAAGTTGATCAGAAAGAATATCTAAAGCTGATTGGAAGTTTGTTATACCTGACTGCATCAAGACCAGATATTGTTTTTGTTGTTACCTTATGTGCAAGATTATAGAGTGCTCCTAAAGAATCACATATTATTTCTGGCAAAAGAATTATCAGATATATAAAAGGCACAACAGAATTCGGAATCAAATATATTAGCTCAAATAACATTGATCTATTTGGCTATTCAGATGCAGATTGGGCAGGAAATGTTGATGATAGAAGATCCACATCTGGTGGAGTGTTATTTATGGGAAAAAGTTGTGTTGGCTGGCACTCGAAGAAGCAAAATTCAGTGACACTTAGCACGGCTGAAGCTGAATATATTGCTGCATCCATGGCTGCTACTCAACTTATCTGGATGAAAACACAGTTGGAATATTTGTTAGTTGAAGTGAAGTTTCCCTTGCTCTTGGGTTGTGATAATCAAAGTACAATTAACCTTACCAAGAATCCAGTCCAACATTCACGCTCGAAGCATATTGACATCAAATATCATTTCATCAAAGATAATGTGGAAAATAATGAACTGAAAATTGAATATGTGTCATTTGCAGAACAAGTTTCTGATATTTTAATGAAACCCTTGGCAAAGGAATCATTCTCAAGATTGAGGTTGAACATGGGTGTCCAGCCTCTTTCACTTCAAGGCTAAGGTATGTTGTTTTGTCCCCTCTCTCCCCTTACCTTTGTATTGTTTTGTCAAGGGGGAGAAGTTTCTTGTATCATAAATCTATTGTTTAAAGAGAGAGTTGTGGGTAAGCTGTGAACTCAGCATTGTTTATGTATGTGAACTATTCTAACTGTTTGTTGGAGTGGTTGTAGGAAAGAACGTGAAGTTGTTTACAGGGTGCATTAAGCTGAATCTGTATGAAGTTGACGATGTCATTTTCACTTCTTATGGACAACATGGTTTTCCTGTCAATGATTCTTGTTTCCTACAATGAGTTAGCTCACGTAGGCTTAGAATTATTGATATTGAGGTTACAACATTTGGTGATTTATGAAAACTTGGTTGACAACAAAATCCAAAGGGGGAGATTGTTAGGTCCAACCTGAAGGGAGATATGGTTTGTATGAATTGTTTTTTGTTGATATTGAGAAAGTTTTCATAAAGGAAAGATTCCTTGGATTTGGAAGCTGGAAGATAGAAGTTCGGAACCATTAAATTCGAAAGCTGGAAGTTAGACGTTCGGAACCAATGAATTCGGAAGCTAGAAGTTAGAAGTTCGGAACCATTGAATTTAGAAGCTAGAAGCTAGATGTTCGAAACCAAGTATATTGAACTTTCGGAGTCTGGAGTTTGAGAAGTTCAGAACCAAGTATATTGAACTTTCCGAGACTGGATTTTGAGAAGTTCGAAACCATGTATATTTAACTTTCGAAGTCTGGATTTTGAGAAGTTTAGAACCAAGTATATTGAACTTTCGGAGTCTGGAGTTTGATAAGTTCAGAACCAAGAATTTTGAACACTTAGAATCTGGTATTCGAAATAATTCGGTGTCTGGGATTTGAAAAGTTCGGAACCTAAGCAGGCTGATAGGAGATGAGGGGACATGAATTGTGACGATGCTTTGTTGTTTTGTAACTCAAAATTTTGAGTACATGCAGGTACTCATGATTCAAGCAAAATATGGGTGGAGAATGTGTTTCAAGAATCGGTGAAGTCACAACGAGAACCAGATGTGCTGAGTCGGTGTTCGGAGTCAGGAGTTCGGAGTCTACCTCATGAACAGAACTTACGGAGTCGACTTCCTGAATCAAAAAATAGTAGCGAGAAGTTCGGAGTCGACTTCCTGAGTTTAAAGTTCATAGCCAAAAGTGCAGATTCTGCTCTGAGAATTTCTAAAACTGAAAACCAGAAGTCGCACCAAGAAGTGATGTAGGGTCACACTGTGAATAGAAGTGGTGTCATTCCAGAAAGGTGTTGATGAGTCATGCCAAGACTTGAAGTGATGCTGAAGACTCAAGATGGATGGATCCGAGAAGGTGATACCAAGAAATTTGAGTAACAAAGTCAGATCCAGAAAGGCCAAAGTTCCAAAACAAGAGAAGTAGAAGAATATTCGAGAAGATTCTGAAAGAATTGACTATGTCTTAATTTCTTCAAGATTTCAGGAGGAATTATGATTTGGGTGAATCTAAGTGAGTGGGAAAATATTTTGGTTTCCCGCCTAAGCACACTTTGGAGCTCCTATAAAAGGATATCTGAGTACGGTATGATATAGGATGAAAATTTAGAGAGATAAGATCTGGTAAACTAGAGAGAGGAGGAAGTGTTTGGCCGACTGAGCTTTCATTGTAGTTCCAATCGTAACGAGAATTCGGAGTGGAGAATTCAGACTGAAGAATTCGGAGTGAAGAAGAAATATCAGAGTGGATACTTTGGAGTGGAGATTTCGGAGTGGAGATTCGGAATGAGGAACTTGTACTGGCTATCACCGTATTGAGTTTCTCAGACTAAGGAAAACTATAATTGAAGAATTCGGAGTGAAGAAGAAATATCAGAGTGGATACTTCGGAGTAGAGATTTCAGAGTGGAGAATCGGAATGGGAAGTTCGGACTACAATTGATCTATCTCAAGTCCAAGGAATACTTATCTCTCTTCTGGGTAAGGAAGTGGGGATTTGTGCTGAACCTGCTTACACTTGTATTTGAAAGGAAGTGCTGGTAACATAAGTTGTTACAAGAAAAGAAACTTTGCCCTATTGTGCTAAGAGGGTGCACACACACTAGAGTAATTGTTTCACAGTGCTTCACGAGTGTAAGGGTATATCCTACTCATTGTAATCCAAGGATTGTTTTCTTAATGGATTGTATGGTGCAGGATTGTTTCCAACCATACCAAGGACGTAGCTGTTATTATTTAATAGTGAACCTTGTCAATCACGGTGTTCCTTTTTGGATGTGTGCTTGTTTGTTTCTCAGTAGGGAATTATATCTTTAACAGGATACAAAGGTTGTTCTCATTCTTAAGGGAACTTAAAAGAAGAAAAAGGGGTACCACTGTTTCACCCCCCCCCCCTCAGTGGTTCATTACTCAAATCGGGTCCTTTCACAATGGTCATCTCTGCTGATCAGCATAATATTTCTGCCGATACTATGCAGTAGCCATCCTTTTCTGAATCAACTCCACCTGTTATGTGGTCTCCTGAATGAGACAAGGTCCTAGCATAGCTGCCTCTCCTACCTCCAACCAACACAAGGGTGATTTTCACGGCCTACCGTACAAATCCTTGTAAGGTGCCATATGAATAGTTTCTTGAAAACTATTATTGTAGGAAAACTCCACTAGAGGTATATGTCTTTCCCAAGAACCTCCAAAATCAAGGACGCACGCTCATAGCATGTCCTCAAGCACATGAATTGTGCACTCTGACTGGACATCTGTCTGGGGATGGTAAGTTGTACTCTGAAGTACCAATGTACCCAAATCCCTATGTAGCCCTTTCCAGAAATGCGACGTGAAGAGGGCATCCCTATCTGAAATTATAGTACTTGAAACCCCATACAAGCATACAATATCACGGATGTACAACCATCCAAGCTCATCAACACCGAAGGTCTCCTTAATCGGTAATAAGTGAGCAACCTTCATGAGCCTATCAATAACAACCCATACTGCGTCATTCCCTCGAGGTGATCTCGGTAACCCTATCATGAATTCCATCATGACATCATTCCACTTCCACTTGGGAATGGGTAGCTACTATAAAAGCCCACCTGGTCGATGGTGCTCCGCCATCACCTACTGATAGATGGAACACTTCATGACAAAACCAGCAACAACTCTCTTCATACCTGGCCACCAATACTGGCGGTGTAGATCACGATACATCTTGGTGACGCCAGGATGAACTGTCCAAACTGAGGAATGAAAGTCTCACATCTGCTCTTCAAATATATCTGTTGGCACCCATATGTGTCCCTGGAAACGCAAGATCTCACCCTCGCCTACAGTCCATCCGGGAAGAGGGTCCTCTCCTGACACGCTTTCCAGTAGTACTAGGCCTTCAGAATCTGATAGCTTCCCCATTCGAACTCGGTCAAGAAGGGTAGAGGTAACAGCTACATAAGAAAGAAAATTCTAACCCTGTCTGTCGTGCACCTCTAAATGCATTTCAGAAAACAGATCCACAAGATTCCACTTGCTGCTGGCCTCCAGAACTGCTTGAATTTTTGTCCTCCTACTCAGTGCATCTGCCATAGTGTTGCCTTTCCCAGGAATATAAGCAAGCCCAAAATCGAAATATTGTAGCTACTCAACCCACCTCTGCTATCTCAAATTCAAGTCACGCTGCATGAAGATATACTTGAGGCTCTTGTGGTCAGTATATACCACAAAATGCTCTACCAAAAGATAATGTCTCCAACAACACAAAGCATGAACAACTACAGCCAACTCCAGGTCATGTGTAGGATAGTTCCTCTCATGGGGCCTCAACTTCCAAGATCCATACGCAACAACACGATCCTCCGGCATAAGAACTGCTCCAAGCCCGATGCTAGATGCATCACAGAAAATTGTATAACTCTTGCCCGGCTCTGGAAAAACTAAAATTGGTGCTGAAGTCAATCTCCCCTTCAGCTCCTGGAAGGATGAATCGCAGGATTCTGACCAAACATACTTCACCCCCTTCTTATTCAATCCTTTCAACAGTGATTCTAAGCATGAGAAGTCCTGTATAAACTGCCTGTAGTAACCAACCAACCCTATGAAACTTCGTACCTCGAAGACATTCTTCGGTTTCTCCCAATTAACTACTGCTCTCACCTTCTCTAGGTCTACTGATACTCTTGTCTCTAAGATGAGATGACCCTGTAAGTTAATATTGTCCATCCAAAAGTGGCACTTTGAGAGCTTAATATATAACTGATGCTCCCTCAGTGTACTGAAAACAATCTCAAGATGGGTAGAACGGTCATGTCGAGTATAAGAGTACACCAAGATATCATCCATGAAAACCACTACAAAGAATCTAAGTAAGGATGGAAAACTTTGTTCATAAGTGCCATGAAAACTGATGGCGCGTTCGTGAGACTGAACAGAATAACAAAATACTCATACAGACCATACCTGCTTCGAAAGGCTATAAGAGGTATATCAGATGGTCTGACACGCAACTGATGGTAGACGGATCTCAAGTCGGTCTTTGAGAACACTCTGGCTCCTCGAAGACGATCAAAGAGATCGTCTATCCGTGGAAATGGATATCGGTTCTTGACCGTTAACTAGTTTAGCTTCTGATAATCCACACAAAGCCTAAGGGTGTCATATGCCTTCTTCGCAAACAGGACAGGTGAACCCTAAGGAGAAGTACTGGGTCGGATAAAACCCATTACCTGCAGCTCCTCCAACTGCTTCTTGAGATCCTTCAACTCAGGTGTATCCATTCTATAAGGGGGAATAGACACCGATGCCACTCTTGGAACAAGATCAATAGAAACGTCTACCTCACGCTCTGGAGGAAAACCCAAAAAGTCTTCTGGAAAGACATATGGAAAGAGATTAACCACTAGAGGAAAATCTATTTGAGAAGTCCCCTGTTCATCCAGATATAAGCTAGAAATACGTCCTGTAACACTGCCCAACCCATGATGCTCTGGTTCAGCTCTGCTCGCCGAGACATCCCATTCTCCCTTGTGATGAAAAGATCTGCCCTCTGGTGATGTGAAACTCACCATACGGTGATAGAAATAGACAAAGACCTGGAAGGGAACTAACCAGTCCATCCTGAGAATTAAATCATAGCATGTCATCTCCAAAACATGGAGTCTCCATCAAAAACGACACCCACCAATCTCAAGGGGGCAATCTAAGCATTGAGGCATGCTAGCAGTTCTAATTCCCAAGGGAGTGTCTAGCGTCATCATATCCTCAGAAGTACAAACAGAAAGTCTAAGGCTTTCCACAGTATGCCCCTAAATAAAGATATGAGAAGATCCTATATCAAAATAAACAGAGGATAAAACTAAGGCTACTAAAATCATACCTCGAACTGTAGAAGGTCCAGGATCCTGCTCCTGAGGAATCTGCTCTACCGCAAAAGTTTGGCCTGCACTGTAGCCCTATGTAGCAGCTTTAGATCCCTGAGCTGACCCTCCCTGAGCCTGACCACTGCGTCTACAGCCTCTACCCTGGATTGAACAACCTGAATAACTCCAGCCCCCAGTCTGTTGTGGAACTGGTAATCCTGATCCTGTACGCGGAGTCAAAACTGATCCTCCTTCACTAGCCGCTGGAAGGAGAACCTTGAAGAAACACTGCAGATGACCCATCTTGTAGCAAGATTGACACTCCACTGGGTCTCTCAGGCACTGAGGATTCTTATGAACATTTTTTCCACACTGATAGCACACCACTTGGTTTCCAAAGGGAAGATCCCATCTACCAGAAGGAATACCTCGCTTCCTCGAGTCACCTTCTGTAGACTCTCGGTGGCGCTTCCTGCTATATACCTAAAATGAATCATCCCTAGAAGCTAAACTTCCCTGGTCCACAGCTCCAGTCTCCCTTATGTTTCTCTCTGTGATAAGTGTCTGGTTGACTATCATAGTAATAGAAGTCAACTGAAAGATGTTCACCTGCGATATGATGTCCGTTCTAAAGCCTTCCTCAAACTTCCTCGCTAAAAATAGCACATCATTCCCCAGAATGGGAGTGAAACGTCATAGATTTGTGAAGTGAGAGGAATAATCCATAACTATGAGAGTACCCTGCTACAATTTCATGAACTCCCTGGCTCTATCAGCCCTCAGCATCGCCGGGTAGAAGTAGTCATAGAACGTACGCTGGAACTCATCCCAAGCCATAGCATGTTGGCGCCCTTCCTGTGAAACCACATCACACCATCTCTTGGTGGAATCTCACAGCATATAAATCACTAACTTCACTCTCCTCACTAGAGGCATCTTTAGGTGCTCAAAGATGGATAACATGGATTCCATCCATGACTCCACAGCCTGTGGTCCTCCATCCCCTGTGAACGTGGGAGGATGCTACTGCTGAAAAACCCGCATCAGCTCTTCCATAGATGGGGCAGGATGATGAGCTCTCTGGAAGGTCTGCATGAATCTCATTAAACCCTCTATGAACTGAGCGCCGTCACAAGTGTATGGAATCACTATAGGTTCCATATCTGGAATAATAGGTGGAACTACTGGTAGTCCTTGATCTGCTGTATCAGGCGTACGGTCACTGCCTGGTTCCTGACATGCAATGGAAGGATGTCTTGGTGCCATAGCTCTGAAAGGTCAAAATCACACCTCATATTCAGGATTAACAAAGACAGAAAAACAAAAGGCACAATAAGGAACATGGAAAATAGGGAATTCATGTAAGAAAAACATGACTACACGGCGTGTTCTTTCCCAACACGGCGTGTTCCCTTAGTCCATTCACATGGGAATGTACTTATACCTAATCTGGTCGTGTAATACCCAAAATACATGGTGTGTTGTCCTAACACACGACATGTACTTGAATCCTCTTCCCTGCCCAATTCCTTCTACACGGTTAAGCCACACGGCTCACTTAAGACAAAACTACACAGCGTGTTCAAGGGAGACACGGCGTGTACTAGACATCCCTTACCTGACCCGTGTTGTTAGCGACATGGCCTGACACATGGCCGGCACTACATGGGGTGTTCAAAGGAGACACGGCGTGTACTAGACATGCCTTACCTAGCCCGTGTTGTTAGCAACATGTCCTGACAAACGGCCGACACTACACGGTTTGTTCTAGACGGACATGGCGTGTACGAGGAAGGGTAACACCGACCCGTGTAGTTTGCGACACGGCCGGGTACCTAGATCAAACTACACGGCATGTAAGATTAAGACACGGCGTGTATGTGAAAAGATAACACGACCCATGTTGTTTGTGACACAGCCAGGGTACCTATTTCATACTACACGGCATGCTAAACTAGTACACGGTGTGTTCCAATAAAATTTTTCACAACATAGTGTCCATGTCCACACAGTCAGCGACACGGCTAAAAACTGTATGGTGTGTATTCATAAAGTACACGCCATGTATTCTAGGTTTTTCTAGACAGTATCCTTAGAACTGTACCAGAGCCCATAAAACATAGAAAAACAAGTGTTAAGGTGCAAAATTCTGATCCGTGGGGGCCCATACTCCCCGTAAATCAAAGCTTGGCATCTTATACAATGCATATGACAAGTAAACAGTATAACAAACTCAAAATTCACCAAATTCCGATCCTCGAGGGCCCACAACACCTCTAAGACCAAGGTTTGGCGTCCATGGTAAAGAAGCTCTAAAAAAATGATACCCTATCAGCATAGTAGGTATTCTATTACAGCAGCTATCACAACATCATGCATAGTTTATCACAAATTCTATCACAACACCATGCAATTTATAATGCAATCTAGATGGCATGGAAAAATGCATGAAATGTGATTTCTTAACAAGTGCCTATATGATGCATGAGATGGAATACCCTCATCTCATCAGTTTGCAACAAAATAGAACCACAATCATATAAACAACAATAGAAAAAATCAAGTGAACCACCCAATGGTGAAGTCAATTAAACTGTAACATTTGAAAAACTTGAAAACTAAAATATTCGAGGTAATCTGGATTTTTCCCCATACACGGTTTCTAGAACTCTCAGGCATAGCTATTTACCATTTACCAATTCCGTCATATCCCTGTCTAATGTCGCTAAACATTAAGTCAATAGAAAAGGAATGAAGTTGCCTCTGATACCACTTTGTAACGACCCAAATCCGGATCCACTCAACAGGTGCCCCATCCCCAATTTGCCACATGACCTCAAGCACACTTCCCCAAATTCCAGAGGCTTCCAACTAGCATCGAGTGCCTTGGTGAGTCATTGGGAAAACTATGCCCTCATTTGGTAAAGTATACAAGGGATAGGAAATAGCAGTCAATAGAGGAAATAGTAAACATCATACAATAAATGAAACTAAATAGTGGAAGCAATGTATAATATAATAATGATGCAGCATGGTACATGTATCTAAGAAAAGCAGCATACACAACAACGTGCGGAAATATAACTGAGAAACAAAGTACAAAAAGAAAACAGTAAATCCAGCAGCATCACAAGCATAAGCTTGGTCCTATGCTCTCCAGCTCCACCCAGCAATCATGTACCTGAAGTAGAAGGGTCACAATCCCTATCCACACCTGCAACCATATAACCTATTTGGGCTGAAAAGCATGACCCAAATAGGGTGTTAGACTAATCCCAGTAGGAAATCACCACAAGATATGTTCCCTACTGTCAGTGAGCAATATAGAAAAAGTAAAGGAAATAAATGCAGCAGAGAAACAAGAGTACACTAAGTAAACAATACTACAATCTCTATTCACATTTATTTCTAAATTTAATTAAATCATTTAATTATCAACCAAGAAATCAAGCAAACAACTCTATATTCTCAAGGCATAGCAAGAAACACAACAGGTATCTCAGCAGACTACCTAAACAACAAGCAGTGCAAAACCCAAGCTTGTCCTTTGGCTTGGTGGACTCATCACAATCAGCCAAAAAATATTCACACTGACTCTCTGGGTGGCTCATACTAGTAGACCCCTCTAGTCAAGTAATCATACGAAGGCACAGACACTCTGGGAAGCTCTCACCATCAATTCCCCTATGGTATGGTAATGATATCTATAGACTCTCTAAGGAAGCACCTACATCTAATTCCCCCTGTAGTCTCGATGCGTAACTAAGGACACTCTGAGGAAGCACAAAGTCCAATTACTATAGGTCCTGCGGACGATAATAAATTATAACAGACTCTCTAGGGAAGCCCTTAATTGTCAATTCCCTCTTTAGTCTACTGCACCAGGTTCACACATCCCTAAGCAGTCCAGTTGTGTGTAATCGACTGTCAGCAACCCTAATTAAGTTCAACAACTACTTGGATAATAGCTACAATGCATCAAAATCATATATACAGTAGGCAATACATGCAATCAATTATAAAAAGGCAGGAAATCATTGCAACAAGGTCTGCCTCACAGGAAACCTAATCCAAATGGCAATAAACAGCCAAAACAAGGGAGAACACCCATGGGGTGATCCTCAAACATGCTAACAAGAAATCATTATTCATCTAATATCCTCTAGCATACAAGAAATATAAGGTAGATAATAAAACAGGATCAAAACCCTAACCCGAGTTACCCAAAATATGGGAATCCATAACTTTTAAACAAAAACTCAAAGGCATTCAACGTAGGGCAACAAACCACCTACCTCGATCCTATGAGATCGACATACTTGAACCTCAGCCTATTAATAGAACTAGAACGGAGTATATTGATGTGATTCTATTTCAACTTAAGGCATTCGATTCAAATAACCGGTGACAGATCAGTGGGTCGGAGAAGATCAGTGGTTGTACCCTTTCTCTCAGTCGAAGAAGCTAGAGAAGAAGACGTTTTGGGGTTATGATGTGACCCCGGTCCGTTTAATGAAAAAAATAAAGTACACGACATGTACTTTTAGAGTACACAGCATGTACTAGGCTTTTTCGTACTCCACATTAAGCGGCCTCCACATCACCCCTACATGGCCATGTGTGTGGCCATGACACGGCCAGCACACGGCCTCGAGCGGCAGCAAAGTACACGGCATGTATTTATAAAATATCCAGATTCTCCTCTTTTTCCCAAAAAACGACAAGAAAAGTAAAACATACCTGAAAAGAATGTCTGGGTTCTAAAAAATTGTAAATAAACATTTATGTTTTATAAAAAATCAACACTTAATTTATAATTTTCAAAAAAAAATATTTACTTATACTATGATATAATCATATCATATTTGAATTTATAAGATGGATAAATTTTATTTATACTTTCATAGGTGAGGTTACTATTATATTGGTTGGGTTACTATTTTTAAGGGTCACATTACTATTCCTTGGGTCATGTTACTATTTTATTGGTTTAGGTTCCTTAATTTCTATAAATACTTATTATTTCATTAATTCTTCATTTATAAAGTTTGAATTGTTTTCTATATGTGATTTTAGGTTATCTATTCTTTATAACAAAATTATAAGAAGGGAATTTTCATTGATAAAATTTTGGGTCATTACATTCTTTCCCCGTTATGAAAATTTTCCCTCAAAATTTCGTTTTACAACTATGAGAAAAATAGATAAGGGTAATTATCCTTCATCAGTTCCTATGGTTCCGATGTTTCTTCTTCATACTTATGGTACCGCCATAATACTTTGACTAGGTGAGTGGTCTTATTGTGTATATCATTATCTCTATAGTCCAAGATCTTCACTAGCTGCTCCTCGTAAGGGATATCATTATCCAACTGTGCCACCTCTGAATTCAGTACATATGAGGGATCTAGTATGTACTTCCTTAAGAGGGATACATGGAATACATCATGTACTTAAGTCATGGTTGGTGGAAGTTCTATTCAATAGGTCATATATCTAATATGAACAAGAATCTCGAAGGGGCTGATGTACCTTGGGTTTAGCTTTCCCTTCGTCCCAAATCTCATAATCCTATTCCATGGAGATATGTAGAGGAATGCCATGTCTCCAACCTTAAACTCTTAGTCTCATTGATGATTGTCTGTACAAATATTCTATTGACTTTTAGTTACTCAGATGTAATGCTTAAGGATTTTCACCTTTCATACCATTTCTTTAACCATTTCTTTTCCTAGAGGCTTACTTTCACTTACTTCATCTTAGCATGTTGATGTTTTGTATCTTTTCCCATAATGGGATTTATATGGATCCATTTTGATGCTTGAGTGGAAACTATTATTATAATAGAACTCAACCATAGATAGATGTCGGTCCCATCCTCCATTAAATTCCATAGAAAACACTCTCAATATGTATTCGAGTGTCTGAATAATTTGATTAGATTAACCATCAATTTGAGGATTATAGGCCATACTAAAGTTCATCTCAGTGTTTAGAGCATGTTGGATACTTTTCCAGAACTTTGATGTGAATCTCACAACTTAATCAGATACAATGTATAGTGGTACTCCATGAATACTTACCACTTATCTGATGTACATCTATGAAAGTTTCTCTAGGGATAAGTACTCTCGAATTATGATAAAGTGAGTTGTCTTTTTATGACGATCCACAACAACCCATATAGCATTTTTTCCTCTGGATGTCTTTGGAATTCTGGTGATAAAGTCCATAGTGATGTTTTCTCATTTTCATGTTGGTATGGGTAATGGTTTCTGCATCCCATTAGACTTTTACCTTTTAGTCATCACTTGTTTTCATACTAGGAACATTGATTTATTTTATGCAATCTCTTTTTTCATATTGTCCCACCAATAGTTCTCTCAGAGATCTCAATATATATTTGTGCTCCCTGGGTGAATAGATAAGTTTGAGCTATGTGTGTCATTCAGAAGCTCTTTATTTACCTCTATATTGTATGGTACACATATTCGTGACCCAAATATCATGTCTCATTCCTCATCCATTTGGAACTCTGAGGATTTCCCATTTCTGATAGATTCCACCTTTTTCTGAATTTCTACATAATTTCATTGAGCATCATTTATTTTCTCCATGAGGGATGGTTGAGAAATCATTTTATAAAGGATTGATTATTTTCCTTCCTTAATTATTCACATGTTAATATTTTTAAGTTCTATGAAGATTAGATCCTTCTCAATTCTCATTATTGATAAATATGAAGGATCCTTTCAACTTAGAGCATCTACCACCTTATTTTATTTACCAAGATAGTCGTGGATTGAGAATTCGTAATATTTTAGGATATATAACAATATTAATTGGTGAATATTAAGGTCTTTATATGTGAATATATATTTGAGTCTCTTATGATCAGTATATATCTCACACTTCTCCTCATATAGATAATGATGCCTGATTTTCAATGCAAAGATCGCAGCCTCTTACTTCAGATCATGAGTAGGGTAGTTTTGCTCATGAATTTTCAAATTCCTTGATGCATAGGCTATTAATTTATCATTTTTCATTATTAAATATCCTAATACCTTCTTTGAAGAATAATTTTACACCACAGAGAGTTCCACACTTGTTGGTAGTGTGAGTACTAGTGAATTGATTATCCTCTTTTTCAAATCTTTGAAGCATTATTCACATTAACTACTGTAGAAAAACTTATCTCCCTTCTGATTCATCTTGGTTATTAGGTTTTATAATCATGATAAGTTCTTCAAAAATCATAAGTAATACCTACCTAGACAAAGGAAACTATGGATCTTTATTTCAGATGTTGTCCATGGTCACTCTTTGATTGTCTTTGTCTTGGAAGGGTCCACAAATATCCATTTTCTAGTGATTACATGACCCAATAATGATACTCCCTCCATATAGAACTCACATTTACTATACCTTTCATATAGTTTCTACCTTCCCAAATTCTTTATAAAAGTATTCAAATTCTCCTCATATTCCTCTTTGCCCTTGGAGTATATCAGAATATCATCAATAAAGACTACTACAAATTTTTCAAGGTAATCTCTAAATACTATATTCATTAAATCCAATAAAATTATTTGAGAATTAGTGAGTCTAAAGGAAATAAATATGATCTCATAGTTTCCATACCTCATTATTAAAGTAGTATTTGTAATATCTTACTTGTTCACCTTTAGTTGTGATATCCTGATGAAAGTTCCACCTTAGAGAAATACTTGGCCCTGCATAGTTGATTGAACAAGTCATCTATCAATGGAAGGCGATAATTGTTCTTTATAATGATTTTATTGATCTCATGATAATCAATATAGTGGTGAATTGATCCATACTTATTATTGTTGAAGAGGACTAGTGTTTCCCATAGTGAAGCACTCAATAATATAAAACCCTTGTCCATATTCTCCTATAAATGCTTATTTAGTTCTTCTAACTCAATGGTGTCCATTCAATAAGGTTTCCTTGATATAGGCAGAGATCTAGGAATAATTTCAATTGAGAACTCAACCTATCAATATGAGGAAGACCAGAAAAGTTTTTAGGGAACACATCAATATAGCCCCTCATAATGGGCATGTCTTCTAGAATTATTCTCTCCTTTTTCTCAATCATTTGAGAAAGATATGCTTGATCATAAGGAAACAATATCCACAATTGAGATGATTATTTTGATGTAGATTCATCCTCTTCCTTTCACTTATATAGAATTAGAGGATGCCTTGGGATGTGAAGAGTGATCTCCCTTTCCTGAAATTCGGTGTTGGATTTGAATAAAGATAGCCAATCTATGATGAATATATCATCAAACTTCACCAAAGTAAGTAAAACAATATTTTCTAGGAGTTTAAATCCACAAACTTTAACTAGGGAGGAGTTATATACTTTGGATGCAATAATTTCCCTATTTTTTATTTTCTTAGATAACTCAACCTCCATATTTTGAGGTGGTGTTTGGATATTTATACTAAACTTGTAAGATATTAAAGAATTCATAGAACCAAAATCAAATAGTACATTCAATTTCTAGAATAAATTACCATAATACCTATCACAACATCATTTTCAAGCTTCTCCTCAGTAGTAGTGATAGAATATAACCTTCGATACTACATTGGATGTTGTTTTTGTTGATTTCCTCCAACAAACCTTGGATTAGGGAAATATTTCTTATAATTATCATGTTCCTTGCTGTTCAAACACTGCACTATAGTTTGATTGT
This sequence comes from Viscum album, assembly GCA_963277665.1. NCBI lineage: Eukaryota > Viridiplantae > Streptophyta > Magnoliopsida > Santalales > Viscaceae > Viscum > Viscum album. Next base: position 17,660,349 of record OY728120.1, on the reverse strand, counting down.
TGATCTAAAAATTCCCTTATTCTTTCACATTAATGGGATTATTTATACACCACTAGAAATTATTATCCATATGACCCATTATTCTACATTTGAATAATTTCTTAGATCCATTTAGATGATTCCCAAGAATATTCTTCCCACAATTTTTGTAGAGACCCGAAGCTTGACGTACATGGACATTACATTACTTTTGCAGAATACTTAATACATAACAAAAATAGACACACAAGGAATGTAATAGTTTAGTGTCTTTGGAAACTTGGAACGTAATCTTCTAATCGTGGTGAAAGATCTTCAACATCTCCCATAAAGATCTTCCACTTTTTGTTTCCTGACCTAAAACCTTTCTTTTGATCCTGGGGGAAAATAAAACATAAAAAGGGTGAGCTCAAATGCTCAGTAAGGGTAAGCATGGATAAAATAAAACATACCATATAAATTGGAACTAAAAAAAACATGAACATAATGTTTAAACATTAAAATCTTGAGCAACGACATAAAACATGGAAGTACATAAGGCATAGATCATAATGGAACATAAACCATGATAAAATAGCATGGGAATAAAACATGTAATTGTGGCATCCATTAAGCACAAGTAATGATTTCCATAGTAGCCAAGGCATTGCTGCTAAGACCATCTTAGTGGACAAAGTCCCATTCTGAATCGAGTTCACTCCTTGTTTCAGTCCTGTAACACTGAACCGGATTAACTTACCGTTCAAGCCATTTTTATCTCATGAGATATAAAATCTTTACCCAATGCATTGGAGGGAGATATAGGTCCCACCCATCTCATAATGAAACCATTCTTACTTGAGCCACAAAAAAACATACATCATTCATAATAACCCAATAAACAAAATGTGTTTAATAAACATCATTCCATCATCACATAATCCATATAAAAGAAATGGATATCATTTCATAATAAGAAAAGTGAAACCATTTAAATCATAGAGACATGATACTTGAAACATACACATATGAAATAATTTCATCTTAGATGAAAATTGGTTTTGATAAAATACTTGAAATGAATTCTTGAAGAAAATATCCTTTCTTCTTAAAAATCAATTTCTTTTCATAAAAAGTCATGCAATTTTAAAATAAAGAGATTTTTTTTGAAAACATTAATGAAATATTTTGGAGGAAGATTTATGAAAATAAGGCTTTATGAAAACGTAAAAATCCTTTCATGTCGTATAAGTTAAAAAAACATTCTCCTCATACTTTTGTTGAAAAAGTAAAAAAAGTACCTCATAACCTAAACAAAAGAAAGATTACTTACATAACATGTAGTAAAATTAAAAAAGTCAAAAATGGGTAAAAATGACTTTAAACATACATGAAAACACTTTTATAAAACATGGACATGGATGATAGAAATAACCCCAGTAAATACTTACGTATAGGCAATCTCAGATAAAAATGAGATTTGCAAAATTATCCCTTACCTTAGGTCTGATTTGCTTTGTAAGTGTCCAAACCTCCTGTATAATGATTTAAATAATGTTATTAACTTATTCCAGAATCATACTTATTTTTATGATATCATATATGGTTCACTTATGACTTTAATTTACCCGTTCTTTTGTAAATTCCATGTTAAAGAGCGTTTTGGGTAAAATCGTTTCATTTGTCGTCTGTGTTTTGACTTGTAATTATTCATATGATTAATTAGATCAAGATTACATAATTCCATAATATAAAACATGATTTATATATAATATATATTCAGAATATACATATATATAATATATCGATAAATGGAAAGAAATACACCGTTCATGGAGATGGTAGGTCGTACGTACGCATGAACGTTGTTTTCGTTTCCTTATTGAATTGAATGGAATTAAGTAGATGACATAAATATATTCATAAATACAGTAGCTTTATAATTTCATATATTTAATTATTATTTCTTATATATACTTTATAATCATTCTTAAATGGTTAACATGGAGAATGAATATCATCGCGTTGTGGAGACGGTAGTCCGTACGTACGCACGAGCGATGATATCATTTCCATAATTATTGAATTGAATTGGAGTGGATGATACAATATATAAGAATCAGTATGATGTTATAATAACTATTTATAGTTATTCTTTACACCATTAAACCCATTCATGTAAGGTGTTGGTGGAAAAACAGATTACACCACGGCGTGGAGACGGTATTCTGTACGTACGCACGCGCTGTAATTCTGTTTTCCGTTGGATGGATAGAAGGTGAAATGGGGTTGTTTCATATTTATAATAAAAAATCAGTATATTATTGATACTGATGTTATTACTTTATAATGAAACAACTAAATAAGAATAAGTTGAAGAAGAAAGAATCTTGAAAGAATCGGGAGAAGAAATTACCTCTTCTTCAATACACCTCTTTGAAACCTCCTCTTAGGGCACTAAGATTGGTCTTTAAAGTAGACCAGAACCTCTAGGATGTTTCTAGGTAAGTGGAGAAGATATTTGGCAGGGTTTTTCCGATCTTGAAGGCTCAAATTGGTGTGAGGAGGAGAGGGAGGAGGTTCCCTTTTATAAGGGAGGAGAGGGGCACCTTTGGAATTCTTAAAAATATTAATTTATATTAAATCTAAACCCACTTAAAAACCTCCAAAAATGACACATATTAGAAGATTAGATGATATAGGGTTGTAATATCATAAACCAATCAAATTTATAAATGTTTGTATCTTATTTTAAACCATATCATTTTGATTTATCCTTATTTATTCTATTTAAGTTTATTTGTGGTAATAAAATTCTAAATTTTAAATTATAACAAATAATTACTTATTTGTTGTGAATTTTACATAATTGGTTACTTTATAACATTATAGACCATATAAATTTAAATTTATAATTTTTTAAATATTTTTTTTATTTTTAAACAATTTTATAATATGTTATAACAATAGTGTCAATTTTGACACTATTCATTTATTTGAATTTAAATAACATATATACAGAAGATATGTTCGAACTAAAAGCTTTAATAGATTTATAAAATCTCATATGTATCTAGAAAATTAGTTTAGCACTTTAAATAGTTCATATAATATTTATTTTATTATTTGTAAAACCATTTATTTGGTTTATCTCTTAATAAAATAATCACTACAACATTTTTGTATAATTATTTAATATACTTATTTGTTGCATATAAATTAAAAATAAAATCCTATGATGAAGATAAATCTATTAAATTTCACAAAAATACTTTTACTAGAATTTATCATCTTAAAATCACAATGTTTAAATTGTTATATTTATTAAATTATGAAGGTGACAACTTTGGCATCATTTAAAATAAAATAATATAAGTGTCATAATCACTTTTATAAGACTCCAAACGGTTATATATTCGGTAATTGGATTATTATGGTATTGATATATACTACCAATAAGTTTTTGTCAGGTTTTTGGGGCTTTTAATGGGTATTATTATTTCAATAAAAACTATATTAATGATTTTTCACTTAATAAATAATTTCTGCATCATTAATGTATCACCATTAATGACAATTATTTAATCCCTAAAAATTATAAATAAATTATCATGATGTAGATAATTTTATTATCTTTCTGTAGACTATTCATTTTATAAGTTTTATAATGTTTATCACTAAATTAAAATTATTATACTTATAAGATTTAAGAGAGTGACATGTTGTCACTTTCTTTGGTTTTAATAATAATTAAATTATTTTCATGGTCAAAAGTCAATAAAATGAATCTAATCCGACCCTTAGGTGATATGGTTATACTTTTAGCCATCCAATAGATTTTTTGGATGTGTTAGGGTAATTTTATAATATTATATTTACCCTTAATTTCCTGATTTACCTTTAACTATGGTAAATAAAATTTACCGTAGTTACTATTCATAATTCCCAAAAATAAAAAGTAGCTTATTAACATAATTTGGACCCACTTATTCCAAATATGGAATCCTTTTTTCCAAATTAAATACACAAAAGTTGCATAAATTAAATTAAAATTAATCTCGTTGTTGAAAGAAAACAGGTTTTTCTTTAAAACATTGCAAACGATTGAATTGATTTAACCTACGAATTCAAGGTAAAATCAATGCTAATGACATAAATTATATTAAATGGTAAAAATATATTCTATTTATACTTTAAAACCATTCAATATTATAATTTGACCACATAATTTATTATGATGAAAAAAGATTTTTTTAATTAAAATATAGCGTGTTTTTACTATTCATTAAAATATGAAAGTTATCCGAATAATATGAAAAATTTATCCAAGGTAAAATTTTATATCCTGATTCCAAAGAATAATTTTATTTTGTAAAATTGAACTTATAAACATGTCAAAAACTAGATTTAAATTTGGTGCGCCATCAAAAGGCGGCAAAACTGCATTTTTTGAAAAATACTTATTTTACCCGAAAAATTTATTTTGTTCTTATAACATGTTCTAGAAAATGTGTAAGATGAATAATAATGTTATAAAATTCAAAATTTAGTTAATACTATTCATAACGGCTAGTTCATAAAAATATTATAATAATATATCGTTGTTTAGTAAAACCCGGTATTGCGTACAACGCATGCTATCGAGGAAGGTCGTGATTGCGTGTAATGCAAGGGTTGTGTGTTGTGAAATAATCCTTCATTGTTTCTCATAACATAATCCAACCATATTTCATTTATACATTGAATATATAAATTTATATATACTCAGTGTTGCGTAGAATAACTATTATCAAAATTGTGTGTAACACGATCCAAGAATAGTGTTGTGTATACTGCAAACTAATACGGTGTTGCCTATAGCGCAAGGTAATCTTGGTGTAGCATAAAACACAAGACATTAATGAAATTAAAAGAATATTTTTCATAAAATATCGGGGTGTTACATTCTACCCCCCTTAAAATGTATTTCACCCTCGAAATTCGTCAGGGTTATAAATGGTTTACTACATAAAAGTTTGTTAAATAGAAACCCACATCGTAAAAAGGAATACCAAAACATGGCTTTAAAAACTAAAGTATGAAATGTAATAGTTACCCAAATTAACTCATCACTGGGTTTCCACGTAGGAGAACATAGGTGAAAATATGGATATGGAAGAAAAATATAACCATCAAGTTCTGATGGAGAGTGGTAGAGAACATGGCTATGAAAAAGCCAACAATCACAAAGCTATTTATTTGTGATGATCTAAGGTACCATCTGATTCATCGGATATAAGGGAACTAGGACAACATTTTTGGTTTTCAAGATCATTTCCCTAATGTTGATGAATTAAAAGAAATACTTACATGATTTTGGTACAATCTCACTGTTGTTTGTGAATTGAACAATTTCCACTTCTTCCCTTAAGGAAATGAATTTGAATTTGTTATTCGTGATGTGTTAGCAGATCATGTGATAGAATGATGGGTCATTCCATCTCTTTCAAAAAAAGGTTAGCAAAAGTTATAAGTCCATCTTATGGTTAGATTAATCGTATATGGTTCCAAAAATGAACTTATACTTCATATATCATACCACATAATAAAATTAAACTAGTTTCTACTAACCAGGGACTTCATGTAGGCCAGTGGTAGGCAATAAAGGCCAGTCGCACTTCGGTTGTGGGTTCGATTCCCACAGCCTTGTCTGACACGATGGGTTGTCACCCGTCCTGCAGGTTGTCCTTTTTCTAAAATTACATCACTATATCATCCCATCAATAATATCGAAAAAAGTTCTATCCATAAACAATAATAACTTATGTCTAACATAATCCATTCCAATCTTTAGGCTTATCCATAATATTGCAGTCCATTGTCATATTATAGTGAAAACGATTACCAGAGATTTCATATAAGAAGCATGTTAATACCATCGTTGATCCCCATATATCATAAGATATGTCTTGTTTGTCACATTACAAACGTTCGAAGGCCTTAATCATGTATTCTCTTGAAAAATGAATACTCATTGAACCTTAGTGAAAACGTGAATGCAGTTAAAAGTTAACACTTTCCACATACCAAAATCCTCAAAATTCTATATACTCAAACCATGATATCACTTAGTCCTTATATCAATCATTAGCTCATGAATACAATCAAACATCTCATTATCTTTTTATTCCTTCATTATGCGCATATCATCTACTTTAAAAAAATATCTGAATAACATTCCATGGTTACTGGTACCATTCAACATATACTTTCAAATAATTTTAGGAAAAACAATAGTGTAACAATCCTTAGATGATTCTTTATTCCATAGTACCATTAACTATACAACATAACTCTCGATAAACATACAATCATTCCACTACCTTCTAAAACAACCGACTGAGCTTCAACACTTCTTTTAGATCATATATCATTTGTAGTCTCCTCATCATCATCCACATAAATACTACCCATATGACCATGCTGATTCTCTTCATGAGATTTTCCATTAGGGAATTGGTTTGCATAATGCCCTTACATTCCACATTTAAAACTTCTAATCATTGTTGATGTCATAGCAATACCATTATTCTTGTCCATGGTGTTAACAGAACCTTTTCTTTTTCACTTACTAGCTTTGTGTCCTTCTTTTCCACACCCAAAGAATCTTCCAGTTCCTTTGAAACAATCTCCCTGATGCCTCTTCCCACATGATTTACATGAGGGAAATTGAACTATCTTTCCTCTATGATCATCATGAAACTCCATCTTTCTCTTATTATCTGAGTCGGGAAACTTACTAAAGTTGAGATTATTGATCATATTATGAGATTGCTGATTAGGCATAATAACGATGTTTGGACTTCCAGATCCTGTTTCATTTGGTTTCTCATGAAGAAAATCATTCCATTTTCCTTCATATCCTCCATTATCATGAATCTTCCTATTTCCAACCATTTTCTAAAACCCAAAAAGAATAGTGTGAGATGAAAAAATCATGCTAGGGAAAAAACATAGTAAAGGGGGAGCACCCTCAATATCTAACATCTTAGGTTAAATTCTAATATCATTACCATAGTTCTAGGACTATATCCTATACGTATTCTTATCCTTAGGTACATCCCTAGACATACCTTAGAAATATCTCTAGGGATCTCACTAACGTTTTTGCATCCTAGTATCCAAAGGTTGACTAAACCTTTCCTCTGATACCAAATGTAGAGACCTGAAGCTTGACATACATGGACATTACATTACTTTTGCAGAATACTTAATACATAAAAAAACAGACACACAAGGACCGTAATAGTTTAGTGTCTTTGGAAACTTGGAACGTAATCTTAGAATCGTGGTGAAAGATCTTCAACATATCCCATAAAGATCTTCCACTTTTTGTTTCCTGACCTAAAACCTTTCTTTTGATCCTGGGGGAAAATAAAACTTAAAAAGGGTGAGCTCAAATGCTCAATAAGGGTAAGAATGGATAAAATAAAACATACCATATACATTTGAACTAAAAAAACATGAACATAATGTCTAAACATTAAAATCTTGAGCAACGACATAAAACATGGAAGTACATAAGGCATAGATCTTAATGGAACATAAACCATGATAAAATATCATGGGAATAAAACATGTAATTGTGGAATCCATTAAGCACATGTAATAATTTCCATAGTAGCCAAGGCATTGCTGCCAAGACCATCTTAGTGGACAAAGTCCCATTCTGAATCAAGTTCACTCCTTGTTTCAGTCCTGTAACACTGAATCGGATTAACTTACCATTCCAGCCATGTCTATCTCATGAGATATAAAATCTTTACCCAATTCATTGGAGGGAGATATAGGTCCCACCCATCTCATAATGAAATCATTCTTACTTGAGCCACAAAAAAACATACATCATTCATAATAACCCAATAAACAAAATGGGTTTCATAAAAATCATTCCATCATCACATAATCCATATAAAAGAAATGGATATCATTTCATAATAAGAAAATTGAAACCATTTAAATCATAGAGACATGATACTTGAAACATACACATATGAAATAATTTCATCTTAGATGAAAAATGGTTTTGATAAAATACTTGAAATGAATTCTTGAGGAAAATATCCTTTCTTCTTCAAAATCAATTTCTTTTCACAAAACGTCATGCAATTTTAAAGAAAGAGATTTTGTTGAAAATAGTAATTAAATATTTTGGAGTAATCTTCATGAAAATAATCCTTTATGAAACCGTAAAAATCCTTTCATGTCGTATAAGTTCAAAAAAAACATTCTTCTCATACTTCTGTCAAAAAAGTCAAAAAAGTACCTCATAACGTAAACAAAAGAAAGATTCATTACATAACATGTAGTAAATGTCAAAAATTCAAAAATGGGTAAAAATGAATTTAAACATACTTGAAAACACTTTTATAAAACATGGACATGAATGATAGAAATAACCCTAGTAAATACTTACGTATAGGCAATCTCAGATATAAATGAGATTTGCAAAATTATCCCTTACCTTTGGTCTGATTTACTTTGTAAGTGTCCGAACCTCCTTTATAATGATTTAAATAATGTTATTGACTTATTCCGGAATCATACTTATTTTTATGATATCATATATGGTTCACTTATGACTTTATTTTACCCGTTCTTTTGTAAATTCCATGTTAAAGAGCGTTTTGGGTAAAATCGTTTCATTTGTCGTCCGTGTTTTGACTTGTAATTATTCATATGATTACTTAGATCACGATTACATAATTCCAGAATATAAAACATGATTTATTTATAATATATATTCAGAATATACATATATATAATAGATCGATAAATGGAAAGAAATACACCGTTCATGGAGACGGTAGGTCGTACGTACGCATGAACGCTGTTTTCGTTTCCTTATTGAGTTGAATGGAATTAAGTAGATGAAATACATATATACATAAATCCAGTAGCTTTATAATTTCATATATTTCATTATTATTTCTTATATATACATTATAATCATTCTTAAATGGTTAACATGGAGAATGAATCTCATCGCGTCGTGGAGACAGTAGTCCGTACGTACACACGAGCAATGATATCATTTCCATAATTATTTAATTGAATTAGAGTGGATGATACAATATATCAGAATCATTATGATGTTATAATAACTATGTATAGTTATTCTTTAAACCATTGTACCCATCCATGTAAGGTGTTGGTGGAAAAACAGATTACACCACGGTGTGGAGACGGTATTCCGTACGTACGCATGCGCGGTGATTTTGTTTTCCGTAGGATGGATAGAAGGTGAAATGGGGTTGTTTCATATTTATAAAAAAAATAAGTATATTAGTGATACTAATGTTATTACTTTATAATGAAACAACTAAAGAAGAATAAGTTGAAGAAGAAAGAAGCTTGAAAGAATCGGGAGAAGAAATTACCTCTTCTTCGATACGCCTCTTTGAAACCTGCTCTTAGGGCACTAAGATTAGTCTTTAAAGTAGACCAGAAGCTCTAGGATGTTTCTAGGGAAGTGGGGAAGATAAGTTTTCAGGGGTTGGCCAAGCATGAATTCTCAAATTGGTGTGAGGAGGAGAGGGATGAGGTGCCCTTTTATAATGGAGGAGAGGGGCACCTTTGGAATTCTTAAAAATATTAATTTATAATAAATCTAACCCCACTTAAAAACCTCCAAAAATGACTCATATTCGAATATTAGATGAGATAGGGTTGTAATCTCATCAACCAATCAAATTTATACATGTTTGGATCTTCTTTTACACCTTATCATTTTTATTTATCCATATTTAATCTATTTAAGTTTATTTATGGTAATAAAATTCTAAATTTTAAATTATAACAAATAATTACTTATTTGTTGTGAATTTTTTATAATTGGTTACTTTATAACATTATAGACCATATAAATGTAAATTTATAATTTTTTAAATATTTTTGTGATTTTTAAACAATTTTATAATATGTTATAACAATAGTGTCAATTTTGACACTATTCATTTATTTGAATTTAAATAACATATATACAGAAGATATGTTCAAAATAAAAGCTTTAATAGATTCATAAAATGTCATATGTATCTATAAAATTAGTGGATCACTTTAAATAATTCATATAATATTTATTTTATTATTTTTAAAACCATTTATTTGGTTTATCTCTTAATAAAATAATCACTACAACATTTTTGTATAATTATTTAATATACTTATTTGTTGCATATAAATTAAAAATAAAATCTTATGATTAATATAAATCTATTAAATTTCAAAAAAATAAATTTACTAGAATTTATAATCTTATAATCACAATATTTAAATTGTTATATTTATTAAATTATGAAGGTGACAACTTTGGCATCATTTAAAATAAAATTATATAAGTGTCATAATCACTTTTATAAGACTCCAAACGGTTATATATTAGGTAATTGGATTATTATGGTATATATATATATACTACCAATAAGTTTTGGTCAGGTTTTGGGGGATTTTAATGGGTATTTTTATTTCAATAAAAACTACATTACTGATTTTTCACTTAATAAATAATTTCAACATCATTAATGTATCACCATTAATGACTATTATTTAATCCCTAAAAATTATAAATAAATTTTCATGATGTATATAATTTTATTAGATTTCTGTAGACTATTCATGTTATAAGTTTTATGATTTTTATCAATAAATTAAAATTATTACACTTATAAGATTTAAGAGAGTGATATGTTGTCACTTTCTTTGGTTTTAATAATAATTAAATTATTTTCATTGTCAAAAGTCAATAAAATGAATCTAATCCGACCCTTAGGTGATATGGTTCTACATTTATCCATCCAATAGAATTTTGGCATGTGTTAGGATAATTTTATAATATTATATTTACCCTTAATTACCCGATTTACCTTTAACTATGGTAAATAAAATTTACCGTAGTTACTATTCATAATTCGCAAAAATAAAAAGTAGCTTTTTAACATAATTTAGACCCACTTATTCCAAATATGGAATCCTTTTTTCCAAATTCAATACACAAAAGTTTCAGAAATTAAATTAAAATTAATCCCGTTGTTGAAAGAAAACGGGTTTTTCTTTAAAACATTGCAAAAGATTGAATTGATTTAACCTACGAATTCAAGGTAAAATCAATGCTAATGACATACATCATATTAAATGGTAAAAATATATTATATTTATACTTTAAAACCATTAAATATTATAATTTGACCACATAAGTTATTATGATGAAAAAAGTTGTTTTTAATTAAAATATAGCGTGTTTTTACTATTCATTAAAATATGATAGTTATCCGAATAATATGAAAAATTTATCCAAGGTAAAATTTTAAATCATGATTCCAAAGAATAATTTTATTTTGTAAAATTGAACTTACAAACATGTAAAAAACTATATTTAAAGTGGGTGCGCCATCAAAAGGCGGCAAAACTGCATTTTTTTAAAAATACTTATTTTACCCGAAAAATTTATTTTTGTTCTTATACCATGTTCTAGAAAATGTGTAAGATGAATAATAATGATATAAAATTAAAATTTTAGTTAATACTATTCATAACAGATAGTTCATAATAATATTATAATAATATATCGTTGTTTAGTAAAACCCGGTATTGCGTACAACACATGCTATCGAGGAAGGTTGTGATTGCGTGTAATGCAAGCCAAGTCTGGGTTGCATGTTGTGAAAGAATCCTTCGTTGTTTCGTATAACAGAATCCAACCATATTTCATTTATAAATTGAATATATATATATATATATATATATACTCAATGTTGTGTAGAATAACTATTATCAAAATTGTGTGTAACACGATCCAAGAATAGTGTTGCGTATACACTAAGCTAATACGGTGTTGCGTATAGTGAAAGGTAATCTTGGTGTAGCATAAAACATAAGAAATTAATGAAATTAAAAAAGTATTTTTCATAAAATATCAGGGTGTTACAATTTTGACATGTGGGATATTGGTTTTTCCTTCCATCATGAGATTTATCTATTGATCTTCCCATATTAAACTCTATTTTTTATTTTTTTTCCTTTGGTCCCACGAGACAACTGAGAGTCTCTAACCTCCATTTCAACCTTTAGGGAACAATAAAAAATATCTTCCTAGATGTCAAAGTATCGAATCATTAATTCCTTTCATAGACTCAGCTTTAGTCTGCTAAAGAAGTGATCCACCTTGATTTTGTTGTTCATGAAAAAGACAGAGGTGTATCATGAAAGAATTATTAAGTTTAGACCATATACACTAATAGAATCATTTTCATTTTTTCTTTAGTTTAAGGAAATCACTCTATATATTAATATAGATATTTCGGGGAAAATATTTACTAAAAAATATTTTCTTGAAATTTTCCCATTCCATGGATTCAATTTCCTCCTTAGACTTTTTGTTCTTTATTAGTTTCCACCACTGATCAACAACCCCATCAAAATGATAGACCACTAGTGAAAATTTCTCTTCTTTTAAGCACTGGAGGACATAAAATATATTTTCAACGGAGTTAATCCACTATTCTATGAGGAGGGATATAAATATACACTAAACATGGGAGGAATTTTTGCATAAATGATTCAACTACAGCATGATCTTTATTAGGAAGAGGTAATTCCATGTGATTCAAGTTATTATTCATAACTTTATCCAATTGAGAAAGTATTTTCATGAAGTTTTAAGTGATCATTCCCATTATATTTGGCATTTCATTAGGCAAATCATCACATTTCCTATCACATTGATTATTGGCACGGATTCTTCTATTTCTATCTAATAACTAAGAAAAAGATAGTAAAATTAAGTGTTCTTGAATACATGGTTAAAAATAATATAAAAAATAAATCATTGAACATAGAAGGATAAACTTGTAAATGAAAAGTATATCCAAACTTATGATTCCATAAGTTTTAATTTAGTTTATCCATGGTGATAGAATTATCCCTGAGGATCTTACTATAGTGATTTATTCCTAATATCGAAAGATAACTAGACCATACTATGACACCAAATATAATAGTCCTAGCCTTTACACATATTATTAGATGATTTTATGCATAATTAGACATCAAATACAAACCAAGGATCATAAATTATAGGGACTTTTGAAGATTAGATACATAATTAGAAATACTAAAACCAAAATAAAAACATATTTTATTTAATATTTATAATGAGATACTAATTCCCTTTTATCCCTAACATATTCATAGGATAACCTAGGGAATTCATGAACAAATGGATGAGATAAAAATCCTATTAATTGAATAAACATAAGAATAAATCATAGCACATGGGTTAGAAGGCATAACATGATGACAAAAAAAGGTATGTGTCCTTACCCCCTCCAAGAAAAAATGTCACAATGAAGGGAGATATATAATGACCCATGAGTCCCACCTCCAGTAGGCCCCGGGTTGGTGACTAGTTCCAAGGGTATAAAAATATCACAATATGGGAGGAATTTCCAAATATAAGAAAACAAGATCGGGAGATAGGATGTATCAACCATAATCTAATCCATTAAATATATATAATAAAACAAAAAAAACAACCCATAATAAATGTGTAAATAAAACTGATACAAATTAAATTATCTAAATGAAATCCCAAAATAATAAAAACTAAGGTAGGAACACAACAACAAATCTAAAGGTTTGAACTATAAATTTCCAGTGTTGTCCACAAAGTCCTCTTGGAATCCTAAAAATAATTTTATATATGTAGGGTGATAATGCAGGTATACTTAGTCGGAAAACCAAAGTATCTTGTTCACAAGTGAAAGGAGCATACTAATTCACCCATGAGAAAACAGTAGAACCAAACAGCACCTACTAGGTAGGATAACCATAACCCCAAACTCACTGAGGATCACTCACTAAATAAAGCATCCAAGTAATATAAAATAATATAAAGCACACTGATGATAGGGTACCTCGTGCCACTTTCCCATTGATTAGATGCTCTCACACCCCAATGGAAAACATCCTGGCGCTCCCACCTCTTCTGAATATATCACATCATATCCCTCCCACACACACCTGGTCCATACCTCATAGAAAATCTTACTCGTACACAACTGGTCCACACATCACATCACGTAACATCGCATACCACACACACACATGGGCCACAAATTGCATCTCATTCTGGAAACACATGGGATAGCACATAACAACTCATCTAGAAGACACCTGGGGCCACACATCACAACTCGTCTGATGATGCATGGTCCATTAATTTCTGGGAGAGGGAGTAGGTAAGAGAAATTGTCCTGTCATCGATCCACCCACTAAGATATTGGGAAATACACCCCTTGTGTGACTATGTGGGTTTCAATACATAGTTCTCGATGTGGGTGGGGTGTGTATATAAATCAAAAAAGCATACAGTGTATATACATATAGATTCGCAGCACACAATCCCGTCATATGGGTTTACAATATGAACTAACCATCTCATATTATTCACACAATAATTTCCACCTCTAAATTAATATAATCACACACAAAAAATAGAATCCATAATTCATATTTTAGTCTTTAAGACATCTTCTATAGTATCTATTTAGAAAAAAAATCCACTTTAACAAAACCTTTAATTTATGTATTCAACATTATATAGCATCCCATTTCATTTTGGAAGACACATTATTTCATATTTCTAACCCATTAGTTTGTATATAAACCATAACCATTTATTACATACATCCCCTCATCAATTACCTCATTAAACATGCCCATTTGAAATCATTAATATATGGTATTAATTCCATTAATACTTGGGTAAATGGAATAGAACTAACCACACAACATAAGCACAAAACCACAACCCAACTGCCATATCCACATCATTGTATAGCCACATCCACATTCACAATCCCATTGCATAACCACACCACAACCACCTCATAGACCTAATGCACCACCACATCTCATTCACGGTCCCCACACACATCACAATATAACTACTTCACATTACATCATACCACACATAAAAACCATAGTCATTCGACACATCAAATCACATACCACAACAAAACTCATTTTTGGATTTAGAAAATAAAGGGAACTTATTCAATTTCACTTCTTCATTAAAGGGTGGTATCACAGAAGACATTGGATCCTGCGGAATCAGTTACATTAATCAAATATATATTGTTAACCAGTTATTTATAATGATATAATTCAATCACAAAAATAGAGGGTCTATGAAAAGTCACTACACTATAACCCAGCCACCAATAGACATAATTTTCACCAAGCCATTACGCCAATATAATCACAATATCCAAACAAACCAATTCAAAACAATTAAAAGTTGTAAGATTATAATTCATATTCCCCTTCCCCTTTAAACTCAATTTACCGATTCATTATACTATTTAATATGGATGAAACCAAGTTCATAGGAGATGATAATAATAGACCCATATTTCATGATACATATAATGAGAAACAAAGAAAAAACATACTTGGAAGGAAGAATCATTTTTCCGACTTACTGTACCAAAACAGGGGCGTGCATACTAGAGGGAACTTCTTCAAGAGGGGACTAGAATAAACTACATCCACCAGTTCTACAACTCCTATGGAAGCTTATGAAGAGAAAGTAATCCCGAAGTAAGGAATAAAAAGCATCCTCTTTAGAAGGAATAGGTCTGATATTAGTGGGGAATTGGATATGGTCTTAACTAACCATTAGAGGCAGATCCCATTAATCTATGTGGTTTAAGAATTTAAAAGTTCTATAGAATTTGTATAAATTAAGTCTATGATTGAACTCTTTTGAAACAAATTTAAAACCATTAATTAAGGCATTTAAATCCATTTTTCAGTATAAAATACATCAAAATGGAAATTCTATAAAAAAATTTGGAAAATTGGAAAATTATTGAAAAATGGAAAACTGTTGGAAATGATTCTTCACTAGAATAAGTCACCATCTAGATGAGTCTTCATTGGGATGAGTCACCGCTAGGATAAGTCACTACCAGGATGAGTCCCTTCCATCATGAGTCATCACTAGGATGAGTCACCTCCATGATGAGTCACCACCAGGATGAGTCACCGCCAGGATGAGTTACATCCAGGATGAGTCACTACCAGCATGAGTCCCTACCATCATGAGTCATCGCTAGGATGAGTCACCTCCATGATGAGTCACCACGAGGAGGAGTCACCGCCAGTATGAGTTACAGCTAGGATGAGTCACTACCAGCATGACTCACTGCCCGAATAAGTCACCACCAGGATGAGACACTGCCAGCATGAGTCACTACCAGCATGAGTTTTCGTAAGGATGAGTCACCTTTGGGATGATTCACTGCTAGGATGAGTCTCTACTAGGATGAGTCACTACCAGAATGAGTTTACATTTGAAAACATGAAATTTGGAAAAACTATTATAATTTCTCACCATTGGAATGACTCACATGTCCCAAAAACACTATGGAATTCCCCCAAAACACCTAAATTATTAGATTTTTGGTAAAGTAATGGATTAGAAGGTTTGGGTCTCTACATCTGATACCTCTCAAACTATTATATCCCTATAGAATTCAAAACCACCCCATATGGAAGGAGAGAAAGGGCCCAAAAAACCCTCCCTCGAGATACCTTTCAAGGATATCATTACACCTAAAACACTATGATAAACCAAAAATTATATCCCAAATTCCCAAAACAAATACACAAAATATGCTTCCCAAAACATAAGAATCAGGGAATTCCATCCTATATGTTAAGATACTATCTGCTCTGGGTGGCACTGACTCACTCGCATGGGTTTAATCTCATCATAGTAAAATATGTCTTGATTAGGAATTAGGTCTTCCCTTTTTCTCATGTTGGGACATTATCAAACATCACACATCACATCAACTAGAAAATGACATATTTCATAAAATACCAAGGTTTGAATAGAACATAATAAATACAATAGAGAAGGGAAAACTCAATAAAAAACTCTCGTACTGGGCTCGCATATGTGTCTCACACTCCCAAGTACTCTCCTCTAGGACACCATGCCTCCACATCACAAAACTATTGGGAATGTTACATCTCCGAGAATCAAAAAACTATAGGAAAGGGAATAGAGGTCTGAACAACCACCATAGGAGATTCCTCTCAAGTTTCTTGATATATTTGGAATACAAAAATCACTAGGGAAAAGAAGTTCAAATCTACACAATAAATTAAAAAAATATCCCAGGGGAGATACCTTTAAAATAAGAATAATCCTACATAGATGGCTATAACAAACACATCATGCAATAACTATAAAAAAATCAACTCAATTAATAATTCATAGTTTTAAACAAGTACTTTCCTTTCAAAATCATCTTTTATTTTTTTAAATAATTCTGAAACTATCAATTTTATCAAGTTTTAAAATTTCACATGTTTGATAACATAACATTATTTACTAGGATAATACCAAAACAATCACATAAAAATTCTCAACCAACACAATAATTAATATCAATATAGAAAGATTGGTCATAAGAATACAAATAAAAGTAATTTATCCACCACACCATGATATTGTCCACTTTGGGTAGCACTAACTCACCCACACGGTTTTAAAACATGTCATAATATAACACATATTTATGTGGGAAAGAGTTTACCTCTATTCATATGTTTTACATCATAATATATGTCATCAACATAAGATCAATCACAATAGAAATAACTCACAAGATAGTAGTAAATAATTCCCATCACTTCTTTTATAAAAATATTTATACATGGGAGGCAAGCCCATCTTTATTAATTTCAAGATTACCATTTTATTTTACTACCAACTTTATGTGATTAACCATTTTATGGGAGGTGATATATTCCATCAACATAATCACACCACAAAATAACACAATCCATTTCATCATAACATCCACATATTCCACCACACATCATTACCACTGCACGACACAACCACTAGCCAAACTTACTATCTAAAAAAAAATTACCATACATTACGCACAACCACATCACCACACCACTTTACCATCCACAATAAACCACCCTTTTTCATATAACAAATTTCACTATCTCATATTATAAAATTCCCCATCCAATGATCACAATTATCATCACACACAAAACCCCAGCACAAAAAATTAAGGAATTCTCTCCACCATTTCCAAATATTTTCTGATTTGGGTGGCACTGACTCACCCACATAGTTTTAATCACGTCAATGTATAACACATACTTATTAGGGATAACTTTCCCCCCTCTTAATATACTTGAAGTTTATAATAACACATCACACAAGGAAACATAACAAGAACAACCACATATAGCAGTAACACATTCCGGCTTCTATAATTATTTAGGGGCTTACATTACTTCACCTCATTATTTATCATGGGTATTGTCACACAATTTCAAATTTTCCATGGAAAATCAGTTCATTAACCACATATAAGTTCTTATAATTTTAATACATGGTGATTTTAATAAATTAGTCACATAAAGGGTCTCATAATCCATGATAATCACAGAATAATCAAGGTTCCGAACAACCATTATTTTCAACATGACATATCAAAACTTCAATGAAATAATAACAATGAAACAAAAAATAGCACCCAAAATTTACAACATCATTTTAAAATTCATACATGTTAGGTTCTTGTGAATAATTAAAATACTCTATTACATATAGAACATTCTTTTAGAATACTCAAAATAAAACTTACTTTCTAACCATGAAATTAAAATTGTGCATGTTTTATTACTATGTTTCATGATTTAACATCCTTTGACAAAACATTCTTTACTCATTTCATTACTCTGGAAAACATGATTATATACTGTAATAAGGATATAATGATTATAATTCCATATTTAAATACAACATATTAAACATTCTATATGATCAATTCTTATATCCTATAATTTCTATAATTACCACGTAAATTTTTTCAATGTTAGGCATAATTACCCTAACAAACTACTCATGAATTAACATGTGAGGTAAATGTATTTCATTAATAAAAATCATTATTATTTATAAAAGAAATAATTTTAATCATTTAAAGAAGTTTTAAGCCTCTTTAGGTTACCATAAATCATGCTTATCATTTTACAATATTTTAGAAATAAATGTCATAATAATTTCTACCCTAACACATGCCAACAACATTTTGTTATATCTTCCTGAATGGACTGAAGGCCTTCAATTTTTATTGATTTTTGATAATAACCATTTTAAGGGATGAGGGGGAACCCTTAAATGGCCCATAGGCTTAGCCACACATTACATGACCCAGAGGCCTTAGAGGAATTCATCTCAAACAGACTACTTGAAACTGCTCCTCCATAGCAAATATCTTAATGTCAGTTCTCCACCTTCACAAGGCTGGTTAGCTAGTTGCCTTGTGTAGAGATGCACATGCCCAGTACTGATTGTCACAATAGTTTCATAACACATGCTCACAAAAAAATTACAAATGGAAAGAAACACAAGACACATTAACTCACATAGAAAGTAGAATACTTATAATCATGTTTTGAAAATAATTTATTTTATAATTCTAGTGTGAAATCAACTTTGAGTTTACAGACATTAAAACGGTTTTCAAAATTATAAATTTGTCACAAAAAAATATACTAAACACGCTTCTCTAAAAATTTCAAACATTAGGAAAACTCTATGGAATGTTATACATTTCTAACATAGGAATCAAAATCCAATTCATTAAGAATAATTCTATAAAAATAAAGGAAACAGCACATTAAAACCCCAATAAGGTTTCAAACAAATAGCCCAGGCTAGTTAAATATCATTTTACTCTATCCGTTTGGTTATATGAATAATTTAGCAAACAAAAACAATTTATTAGAAATAATATCATGATAAAAGTTAGATAAACACACATAAAATTTCATGATTCATTTAATTTATTTTAACCTTCACATAATAACCCAATTAAAACAATAACACAAGTCATTATGCTGAATGTACCTCTTCTGAGTCTCTACCATCCATGTAGTTCTGTGTCAAATGGTCATTCGGTTGGCTCAAAGTCCTTGCATTGGATCACAAGGGGACCTAAAATCTCGTGTTCTTACCGGTCTTCCCAGGGATATGTCACATACTAAGAACATATGACATTATTTCCCTACTAACCCATGCAATCCTCACAGTTCCTAACTTAAAAATCCATCCTATCTCACAACCATTACCTATGATACCACTCTTTCAAGACCCCCTCCAACCAAATATTTCACAATTAAGGCAAATAGATAATGATCCCTGAGTCCCGCCTCCAATAGGACCTGAGTTAGTGACTACCACCGAGGGTAAAAACAATATCGCAATATTGGAGGCATTTCCCTCTATAAGAAAACAAAAACAAGAGATAGGATGTATCAACCATAATAAACTCTAGGAAATATATATAATAAAAACAAAACCAACCCACAATGAATGTGTAAATAAAACTGATACAAATAAAAATATCCAAATTAAATCCCAAAATAATAAAATGTAAGGTAGCGACATAGTATCAAATCCAAAGGTACGAACTAGAAATGTTCAGTGTGGTCCAAAAATTCCTCTGGGAATCTTGAAAACAATTTTATATACGTAGGGTGAGAATATAGGTATACTCAGTAGGAAAACCAAAGTCTCTCATGCAAAATTAGAAGAAGCATAATCATGAACCCATAAGAAAATAGCAAAACCAAATAGCACCTAACAGGTAGACTAACCATAACCCAAATCACACCAAGGCTCCCTCACCAAATAAATAATCCGAGTAATATAATATAATATAAATCACATTGATGACAGGGTACCCTGCACCACCTTCCCACTGATTATCCACTCTCACACCCCAATAAAACATTTCCTGGCACTCCCACCTCTTATGAATATATCACATCACATCCCACACACACACACCTAGGCTACACCTCACCTCACATCTCGTTTTAACACACCTGGGCCACACATCACATCATGTCACATCGCATCCCACCCACACACACAGGGGCCACAAATCACATCTCATCACAAAGACACCTAGGATAGCACATCACAACTCATTTGAAAGACACCTAGGACCACACATCACAACATTCCTGAAGACACCTACTCCATTAATGCCTGGAAAAGGGAGCAGGGAAGAGCGGGTGTCCAGCCATCCATCCTCCCACTGGGATGTTGGTAAATACACCCCCACATGACTATGAGGGTGTTGGCACATAGTGCTCGATGTGGGTGGGTGCATATAGAAATAAAAATATCATATAGTGTATACATATATAGATTTACAACATGAAATCCCATCCTATAGGTTTATAATAAGAACTTACCATCTCACAGTAGTCACACCATCTTTACCACCTCTAAATGAAAATAATAACACAAAAATAGAAGCCATAATTCATATTTTAGTCTTTAATCCATTTTTTAGAGTCTATGTTTAGAAATAAATTCCACATTAATAACACATTTAATTTATGTATTCAACATTGTGCAGTATCCCATTTCATTATGAAAGACTCCTTATTTCATATTTCAAACCCATTAGTTTGTATATAAACCATAACCATTTAATCTATACATATCATTATCAATTACCTTGTTAAATGTGCCTATTTTAAATCATTAACATAAGGTATTAATTCCATTAATTCTTAGGTAAATATAATAGAATCAATCACATAGAACAAGTAAAACACCATAGCCCCACTGCCACGTCCACATCATTGTACAGCCACATCTACTTTCTCATCCCCACTACACAACCACACCACATCCACCGTCACAGCCCCCCTGCACCACCACATGTCATCCATAGTCCCCAAACACATCACAATATAGATATTTCCCATTAAATCAGTCCCACACACACAGACTACAGTTTTTCCACACATCACATCACAAACCAAAACATAATACATTTTAAGATTTATAAAAGAAATGGAACTTATTAAATTTCAATTCTTTATTGAAGGGTGTTATCATAGAAGGCATTGGATCCTAGTGAATCCATTATATTAACAGAATATACATTGTTAACCATTTATTTATGATGATACTATTCAATAATAAAAATAGAGGGTCCATGAAAAGTCACTACAACATAACCAAGCCACCAATAGTCACAATTTTCACTAATCCATTATTCCAATATAATCATAATATCAAAATAAGCCAATTCAGATCAATTAATATCAATAAGTTCATAATTCACATTCCCCATCCTCTTTAAAATAAATTTACTAATTCATTATATTTCATAATTTGGATGAAAACTTGTACACAAAAGATTAAAATAATAGACTTATCCTGCATGATACACATAGGGAGAAATGAAGGAAAACCTATTTAGAAGGAAGAATACTTTCACCAACTTTCTCCACCAAAATAGGGGCATACGTACAAGAGGTAACTTCTATAGGGGGGAATCATAAAAAGTGTATCCACCAGTTCTATGAATCCTAGGGAAGCTTATCAAGATAAATTAATCTATAAGGAAATAATGAAAGGCATCCACTTTAAAAGGAACAAATCCGATATTAATATGGAATTGGATATGGTCTTAACTAGACATTAATGGATAATCCCATTAATCTATGTAGTCTAATAATTTATAAGTTCTATGTACTTTGTAGAAATTAAGGATAGGGTTAAACTTTTTAAAATAGATTTAAACCCATTAATTAAGGCATTTAAACCCATTTTTCAATATAAAATATCTATGTAACGATCCATATTTTCAACCGAAAAAAAATGAAAGGGTTCTTTAACATTTTTCATTTTCTAGATGGGTAAAATTTAAAACTAAGATTCAGAACTCAATTCTGAGAGTTGTAACACTTAAAAGTGTTTTTTTGGACTGGGGATAAGGCCCGAGAAGTTTCTCGGGTGGCATGAGGAGTTTTAGGAGTACCTGACCCCGAAAATAATGGTTTTGAAAAGATTTAGAGGGTGAACAGTTTGTCTAAAACCATCCATCCCACTGTAGGAAACCTTGTGGCCTTATGTAGGTGAGGCATAGGCATTTCACATACGATGTTCATGGTTTTCCAAACCATTCACCTAGCCCGCAAAGTTTGTGCATGGTCTGGAAACCCATGTGGGTCAAACTATTTGGTTAACCCAATTTTAAAAATTGAATTATTTTAAATTAAATTAAATTAAAACATAAACCTAAAACACTCCCTCACCTCTCTCTCTCTCTATACCCACATGACACCCCCCACCTAGGGGGCTCCCCTCCACATGTGATGAACCCCCTATGGCCCCCTCTTATCCCTTCAATTCTCGCATATTTTCGTCTGATTCTTGTATAAAGATTTGAGGTATGGTTATCTACTCCTCCTCCTCTACTTTCCCAGCCACAATTTGGTCTCCCTATCGACCTATGAAATTTTTCTGAACCCTAGGTATGGGTTAACCTAGTTTTTCTTTGTTTCTTTTGGTTCTAGGTTATCTAAAGGATCTCTCAAGTCATGTTTATGTGAGATCTAGAAATCACCATTGAAGGCAAGGTTGTTTGGGTTGTTTTGGCTCTCCACCATCAATTTGGGGTAAGGTTTTAGATCTTATTTTGTTGTTTCTCCTTATAATTTGGGGTTTCTTTGTAATTTATGGGTCCTGAGATTAATGTGTAGTGAGTTTTGGGGCTTTAGAAAACATAAGAGAATATAAAATGGTATGTATAATATATATATATATATATATCTTCTATGTACATATTCCCTCATCTTGAGTATAATACATGAATTTGGTCAAGTATATATATATATATATGAATGTATGTGTGAGCAAGTACGAGGTGGTTTCGGGTGGTTGTCGCCAAATTTGTCGAATGCCAAAGTAGTTTGGCATGGTCTACTATTCGAGGTAGATCCCTCTTCCTTGAATGTTTATTTTTAGTAATGCATTAATGAATTTCTTATTTCACCATTTTTAGTTTTCAATTAATGCAATATAATGTTTAGTTTAAAAGATTCCTTTGTTAAAGTTAGTGAAATGCTTAAAAGTGATGAATGATTTGTTTGATAACAAAGTTGTGTTTTTTTAATAAAACTCCATCCAATGTAGGTGTATTAAATTGAAGCTAAAAATGTAGTGTTATAATTCTGTGCTTACTTGGATCATTTCTTGATGACTTTTTATTCTTCTACCTTGGTTATAACTGGCATGTTTAGGGATTTGGCCTATTTTGTAAACTGAATAAACTGCCTTATTAGTGGAAGTTTCCATATAGGAATTCGGCTTTATTCCAATGACACTTCTCCTTGTACCTGGGCCCTTGAAATGTGGTTTCCATGTTATAACAAGTTAAATGATTTGGATTAAGTATAGGGAAATGGGTGGAGTGTCTTAAAGAAGATAATGGTATTCGTTAAGGGGTAATGAACATTGTCCTCTCTTGGAACATGTTCCTTAAGTTGATCTACCATGTTTAGGAAAATTGAGAAAGAATGAACTTGTGTGGAATGAAAAGTGGTAGGACTTTAATAAATGGTTTATCCATAATGAATTGTTTGACTTGTATTAAATGGATTAAATGAAAGTGGAAAATGTCTAGCTCAACACATAAGAGGTTATGCCTTATGTGTTGGTTTTTAATGGAATTTTCTTGTGTATTATATTATGAATATGGTATGACTATTTTAAATGAATAAGAGGCACCGCATTATGCATTACATTTTAACTATGAAAATTATTGTAAATTATTGTGGATGGAAGGAATTTTACCCCATTCTAGTATATAAATGATTATGCATGGGAGTAATTCTTACCCCATGACATTATATAAATGATTAAGGATGGGAGGCATTCTTACCCCATGCTAGTATTATAACTTATTGTGGATGGGAGGAATTCTTACCCCATGCTAATAATATAAACATTATGGATCGGAGGCATTATTACCCCATTTCGGTATTATAAATGTTATGGATGGGAGGCATTCTTACCCCATGCTAGTTATCTTCTACTTATAGATGGGAGGAATTCTTACCACATTCCAGTTATTATCTATTTATGGGTGGGAGGCATACTTTCCCCATTCCAGTTACAGCTTCTATATACATGTATGGATGGGGGGAATTCTTACCCCATTCTAGATAATATATATATATGTGTGTGTGTGAGTGTGTGTGTAGTGACATGATCATACTATTATCCCTGCAATGTGCCAAAGTTGGTAAATTTGTCTGGTGTCCCTTAGGAACCTGTATGGGTGTTATTTGTTTATTTAATTCTATTCATTAAATTCTCTATACCTGCACACTATCTAATTTATATTCCAATGTATTTTTCTTGAAATCATTGGTGTCGGCCTACTGATATTTCTTCTCACACCCAACTCGGGTACCCTTAGTACCCGAGTAGACCTTCTTATTCATAGGGCCTTGGACCTTTCATGTTGTTGTATTCTTGTACTTAGGAGTTAGGAGCAAAGGACTGTGATGAACCTTGGGATACTCATGGAGATCACCCATGGGGATTAATATATTTTCTTTATTTGATTCTTGTATTGTATCATGTTGTATTGTTTTCTGATTTCAGTTTTGTAAGATAACCATGTCATGCATTCATCTTATGTATAAATGGGTGTTAGCCACTTTTTTTCAGTTATATCAAATCTTTCTTCCACTAGTTTTTCATTTATTAATTACTTCTTCCACTATTGATTGTTATTTATTCTATTATATTGTTTTTCATCTCTGATAAGAAGGTATAGTCTCCCCACTCTCACCTCTAAAGACCCTCACTACTAGTCAGAATCCTTTGGTGTATGGGGAGACACACTTAAGTCCATGTGACTCATAGGTCTGACCACCAGTTTGATGTTAATCTAGGCTTGGACGTTAAAAAGTAGTATCAAGGTGTTTCATTTCCTTTTTCTTACTATTTTGGGTTGGTAGACATGATATTAGGAATGTGTCGGCATTTGGTTAATAGTGTTGCTTGGGACTAACCACCCCATGTATGGGAAATGACCAAGTGGAGAGGGTTGGGATTTTTTTTCATGTTGTTCACTATTACATTTGATATGATTTCACCTAAATTTATTGTTGTTCTTTACACTATTTATGATTTATGCAGATTATGTAATTTTACCCTTGGCCTGATATGGCAAAGAAGCTGCATTGCATGAATCATATAGGCACATAGGAAAATTCACATTCCATGAATAGTTCCATGCCATGAAGTTACATTTTAGTTTGCCTATTGATTTGAATTGTGTGCCTTGAATGTATTCCATGCCTTGTATTTATTAGAAAACCTATTTATATATCATGTTTTGGTGATATATTTAACATTCTTGGGTGTTAGTATTCCATGTTTCTATGTTATAGCTTTCCTATGTGTTTACTACGTATGATGGAATGTTTTTATTTGTTAATATATGGGTGTTGAATGAATGGGAACCAATTTTTTATTGTAAGGTGTGTGAGAACCTTACAACCAAGAAAGTGAAACCCATATGTTCAAACCATTTTTAGCATAAAATTAATACATTTTAACGATGTTAATAAAATGTATTGGTTTCTAAATTTTAGATTATATGGTAGAGTGGTTTTGACTAAAGGGATCCAAATACCAAACTTTAAAGAGTATGGGTGCTTTACAGGTTGGTTGGTGGGCACCCATATGATTGGACCATTGTATGTGAGCATGTTATAATCTGAAATGAGATTTTCTTGATTAATGTGATAACTTTTCAATTGATGAAATGTATGAGCTCTTTGTGAATTGTAAAATATAAACCCATGTAGTTGAACTCTGGTATGTGGTTGTTTTATGGGGAGATGCTTATAAATGTAAAATTTGTTCGTTTTTATTTGAAATCAAATGATAACTTTTCTAAAATTTCTCAACTAGGCCCAAGTAGATCTATTGGGAAATGTTTATATGAGATGACTTGGTATGGGTGTTGAACCTTAAATGTTTAAAGTGACTATTGGGTTGCATGATAATGAACCCAGGTTGGCTTATTGGGACCCATGTAGGTCACCTTAACTATTAAAAGGAATTTACATGATAAATTACCTAATTTATGATGGGATTTCTAGAAATGTTTAATGGTTAAAAAGGGAGTTGTATGAAACTTTATTGTTTTTTTGTAATGTGTTAGTTGATGTTTTAAATGTTTAAACGTTTAAATGTGAATAAATGGAAAATGGCTTGGAAATGGAACTTTTAATGGTTTCCTCTTTTTAAAACCCTCGTGTATGGGTAGTTTTAAGTTTCTTTTTGAGTTTCCTTAGAATGTAACCATGGGTGTTTTCCAAAGGAATTATTTATTTAGTAATGTCTTAAATGTTAGTATATTAAGCTTGTTACTTTTGTTTGGCATGATTAAATTCTTTGGTTTATACTTGTTCTTTGTAAGGGGTTATCCAATGGTTGGTATCACCCTTAAAGATTTTTTTCCTTTCTTATACGATGAACTTTTTTATGTTAGGTGTTATTAGGGTGTTGTTATCCCTAGTAGGACTATTAGTTTCTAATGAAACCCTTGTTCGTTTGGGTGTTCATTGTGTTTTTTAATTTCATTACGGTCATGAGCATCAATAATGATCAGTTTCGGTTGGTTAAACATGCCTCGTACATGCTTTGATTCTTTATTGGTTGATTTACCCCTTTTCTTTTCCTTAGGTGGTATGCGTTGATATATGCGGTATCGTTGAGTGTTAACTGTTGTAACCAACTGATTGAGTTCGGCTAAGTTTTTAAGACTCACGTTTTTAAGTATGCACTTGGGTCATATCTAGGTAGAGTGACCTGATCATTAAAGAATCAGTTTCATCCCAATGCTCGGGATGGATTTTGGAAGACTCGGGTGTCTCGACACATCGGTCAGTTCAGTTTTGGTATCCTTGTTTAATGCTTTGATTTCTGTCATGGCTTGGAGGAGATCCATGAAGTTTTTGATAAATCCTTCCTTCTAAGTATAAGGAATAACTAAATAGTACCATTGTGAAATGGTTATTTTGGATCGAATGCCTTTGAGGCTCGTGATTTTTAATTGGTTTGGTGCTTGCTCGGTAGCATGATGATGATACAGTAGGTTGTGGTTGAAACTTTTGAGAAACACCTTTTTCTTGGATGGAATTCGGTGGTTATTCTTGAGTGGTCATATAAATCCTTGGGAGGTAAAGTCTTGTGGTTGGTTGTAATGATGTTCCGACAGGTGAAGTCGGGTTCTTTCTTTGAAGTCGATCAGTTGTGATTAAAATGTTCTTTCAAATTTTTGGTATGATTAATTGGAAGATATTTCAGTCCTCTTAGTGCATTTTAATAAGTGAATATCATGTCCCCTATATTAACATCATCCAAGATGCGCTAAGAGAGCATTGGTCTTACTCCACACTAAATATTCTAAAGATGTTGATCTTGTTGGGTGGTTCTCCTTTGGTGTTGCACACTAGATGTGTGGTTTCCTTCATGGTTTTATCTTAGCAATGTCATCCAAAGTTGGTTGTAGGCTTCAGTGAACGCTTTTTTGTTGAAAATAAGTTTCCTTGAAAGAAGGAACTGCGGATCTGCTTGAAATACACCAGCTGTTTATGCCAACTGTTCTTGTAAATAGTCATCCAAAGATGGCATGACTCAGGGTTCTTCTTGTTTAATGTCTACGGTTGATGACAAATCATTTTTCGGCACATCATTAAGTGGGGGTGAGTGCAGTTGGTGTCAGTTGAGTCTTTTCATGAAAAATTGGATCAACTGGGGCTTTGAGGTCGATGTAGAATTGATTGTTTGTTTCATTTCAAAATCACACTTAGGAGAATGCTTTGTAATGAAATTCTTATGGTAATAAGTGATGTGACACAGAATTGGACCTTTTTAACATTAAAGCCTAAGGTTGGAAGTACCTTTGGATATTTTCTTGATGATACAATGACATGATCATGTATCTAGCTAAATGGGATCAGGTAAGAGACATTACAATGATTCGGAAGGAAAAAGAGAATTGTCTAGAGTTTTAAATGGGTCAAGTGACTTATGTTTAATGAATGATCGAAGGTGTTTTGGGAATTTTGGAACACAAGATGACCATTTAAATGAATTTTCACAACCCCTGTAAATCAGATAATGTGTTCGTTGTTCCTGAAGGCTTCTCGGGGATGAGAAGTTCTAAACTAGGAAGGTTGTAAAAATTCGCATTTTGAACTAGTCTAAAATGAGCGGGTTTTTGAACTTTTTTTTGTTTGCTGGACATGTTAAAATTAAAACCAAGCTTTGGAACTTAATTCTAAGAGTTTGAACCTTTCAAAGTGTTCTTTTTAGACTTGGGAGAAGGCCTGAAAAGTTTCTCAGGTGGCTCGAGGAGTTTCAGTAGCACTAAACCAGGAAAATCATGGTTTTGAAAAGTTTAAAGGGCATATGGTTTGTCTGAAACTATGCAGCCCATTATAGGAAACTTTACGTCCTTTTTTAGGTGATGTAGAGGCATTTTTCAAGGGTTGTTCATGGTTTTCCAAACTATGCACCTAGCCTGCATGGTTTTTTTTGGAGGCAGTAGCCTCACATTGTACATTACACAGTTTGCACACGGTCCGGAAAATCATGTGGGTCAAACCATGTGGTGTACCATGTTTTAAAAATTGAATTATTTTAAATTAAATTAAAATAAAATTGAAACCTAAAACACTCCCTCACATCTCTCTCTCTATACCCACATGACACACTCCCTAGGGGGTTCCCCTTCGCACGCAACAAACCCCCTACGACCCCCTCTTCTCCCTTTGATTATTACTAGTTTTCATCTGAATCTTGTCTAAAGCTTTGAGGTATGGTTCTCTTCTCCTCCTCCTCTCCTTTTCTAGCTATGATTCGGTCTCCCTGACTACCTAAGAAATTTGGCCAAACCCTAGGTATGGGTTAACCTAGTTTTTATTTGTTTCTTCTGGTTCTAGGTTATATGAAGGATCTCTTGGGTCTTGTCTGTGTGAGATCTAGAAATTGATGCTGAAGGTGATGTAGTTTGGGTTATTTTGGCTCACCATTTTTGATTTGGGGTAAGGGTTTCAATCCTATTTTGATGTTTCTCATTTTAATTTGGTGGATTTTGTAATTTATCAGTCTCAGGGTTATTGTGTAGTGAGTTTTGGTGCTTTGAAAGACTTGAGAGCATATACAAAGGTATGTATATAATATATATATATATGTCTTCCATGTATGTATTATATCATGGCAATGGGAATACGTGCATTGGGTCAAGGATATGTATATATATATATATCTCTCTCTGTGTGTGTGTGTGTGTGTGTATCTATGTGCAAGAAAGTGTGGGGCAGTTTTTGGTGGTCACCACAAAATCTATCAAATTCCAAAGTACTTTGGCATGGTCTACTATTTGAGGTAAGTTTTATTTCCATTCTTGCAACACCCCAAGCTTCCACAGTACGTTTCCCTTTGAATAATTCAATAGCTTGCATTGTACGCAACTTTGAGATTTTAACACACCACGACCAATCAAACTAGCCATTGTGAATAGTAATACCCACTTTTTAAAATTTTATAAATTTTCTCTTTAAAAATGGACTTCATTTTCGAATTTGGAATATCAAAATTAGCTTAGGGTGAATTTTTGATATTTTTCTAAAAACATTCAATTTTTGATGTATAGTTAAAAAACACTGCATTATTGGTTAAAACTGCCTTTTTATTTAAATAATTAGTTATTTTATTTTAATTTATTTTAGGTCAAAATAGATACATAAAACATATATATGTTGAACTTAAATCATTGGAGTCATTTTATAATAAGTTTAGATATATAAAATTTTATCAAAATATTTACCATCTTTTACCCACCTCCTAGGAGCAATTGCAAATTTGTATAAAACTTATTTTTACCGCTTTTGTGAGTTGAATTTTAAAAATCTGAGACACACAGTTAATATCATTAAGTAAAATGTGGTTCAATAAGATGAAAATATTTTTTACTGAATAGTAACTTTTTACTTTTATTTACCACGGTTAAAATTAAATAGGGTAATTAAGGGAAAAAATGATATCATAATTACCCTAACACATGTCCTAATTCTATTAGATAATTTTAATTTGACCAAAAACAACCTTAGGAATAAAATATTATCCTTTAGGACCACTTAGATTAGATTATGACATTTATTATTATTTTATTTAAAGAAGAGTTAAAAGAGTTAAAATCAACATTTAATAACTAAACCTTTTTTAATATAGGGTTATAGATAAGATTAATTTGACTATAAATATTAATTAGAAATATAAAAATATTTCCTACATAATAGTATTTTATTAATAATTTTTATAAAGTAAATAATTAAATTTATTTTTGACACAATGATGATGCAGTAATTACCTTATAAATGAAATATTAAAATAATTGATATTATAAATATCCAAATAAATCTAATTTGAGACTTTTAATGAATTAAATTAATTTTATAGGTTAATATGACATTTTAGGGTTGATTAAATTAATTTTTTTCAAAGTAATAATGCTATTATGAATTTAACAAAAACAAAATACAAAATAGTGTCAAAATTGACATAAAAGAGTTTTTAAAAAATATATTATATTTTTAATTGATATTCTATTACTAAAAATATAAGGTTTGGAAAAGGGATTAAATAATATTATATATGTCATTAATTAACCACTTTAGGATCTCTTGGAAGTTTATAGTAAGTTTATTAACCATATAATATAAAAATACAAAGAGACATAGAAAATGTCAAACTATTTAACTAAGAGTTAAATCTAAAATATAAGGTTAATATGATGAACTAAACCTGTCTAAAACCTATTGGTTGAGATTTTTTCGACCCATACCCACCTTATCCTAGAAATAAATCATTTTGGAGCCATTATAAACCAAAAATTATTTTATTATAAAATAATATTTAAAGTTTTTTCTAAGGTGCCCCTCACCCCTCTTATAAAACGGAACTTCCCCTTCTCTCACATTCACACATTAAAAGCCATTTGGATCTACCAACCCCTCCCCAAATATCCTTTAAACTATAATACCTTAATCCTAGAGGCCTTCCTTTAGTCATAAGGCCAATCTAAGGATCCCTTTTGATCAAATCAAAAGGAAGAACCTGAAGAAGAGGTAAATATTTCATCACCTCTTTCAAGTTATTTTCTTCTTCCACTTCCTCTTTCTTTGTTGTTTCCATTATAAAATAATAACTACAGTATATTATATATACTTTGATGTTATTATAAAAATGGAACAACCATATTCATTATTCTATCCATCCTATAAATGACAAAGTCACCATACGTGCGTACGTACGGATTACCGTCTCTATGTCGTGGTGTAGTTTGTTATTCAAACACTTCATAATTTGGATGGGTATAATAATGAGTATAAATGATGTAAATAATAAATATAATATGATAATTATTATGTATATAAGACATACCATCAAATTATATATGATTTTAATATCAAAATAATGATATTGTCGCTCGTGCGTACGTACGGATTATCGTCTCCACGAACGCGATGAGATTCATTCCCCATCGTAATCATTCAAGAATAATTTTCATTTTATGATTAAAAATAATGTTTATGAACATAATATAATTATGTATATTAATAAAATACATCCTATCCATAACAAACATGTCTTACTTAACCAAGCATATAAAGGAAAACGAATCAGTTAACACCCAAAATGATGATACTATTAAAATATCATTAACAAAGCAATATTTGAAGATCATATATGATATAATATTAATGTATACAGTTCTTGTATAATTTAAAAACAATTATTTCACCATTATACAGGAGGTTAACCTACCCTCAACCATTGAAAAGTTCAAGTTAAGGCTTAATTTCACAATCTCTTTATCATCCGAGATTGTTTTTACATAAGTATCTACTAGGACAACTTTATCATCCACATCTGTGTTTTCTTAAAAATTTATTTCAAAACATTTTTACTAGACAATGGGTTAAATTCATTTATACCCTTATTTGACCTTACATGTTTTTGAAAGGAATCTTTCTGTCATTTTCCAAACAAGGTACTTTATAACCTTTTCGACAAAATTAAGGTAAGAATCTTTTTTTTAACTTATATGATGGGTGCGGCTATTTTCCTCCATTATAAAATCATCGAAGATTCCCTTATAAGATTATAAGAATATCTTCAAAATAAATTTTTTCTTTTCTAATTATATTACTTTTAAATTTTTTCAAAATAGAAAGAGATATTTCTCTAAAAAAAGTTTTGATTTCATCTATGTCTACATCCTTTGATGGATTTTAAGCTTGTTTGAAGTTGATTTATTATGATACAAAACTTCCATATTGTATTGAAGGTTTTGTGATATGTTTGAATGTGGATGTGTTATTTTTATACCATTCATGGTTTATGGATAAAGTATTTACATTTCATATTCTAGTTTTAATACGAATGTTTATGTTATGTTTAACCCTTTTCATATGAGGAATTCATTGGACATAGTAAGTGATGGGTGGAGCATGTTATAGCGCCTCGATGTGTTGGTAGGTCTGATGAGACAAACTAGTGTCTTGGCACAAGGACTTGACAAAATCTTATTTGTAGTCTTGGCACAAGACCTTGACTATGTGGTTATGAAGTCTGGCATTATGCATTCCATCATTATGAAAGTGGCTATTGATATTGCATGTGATTATTCGACTAGTATAATATCCATGTGAATAAGTAAATGGAATTATTTGATTTTATATTTTCCATATTGTTCTGAAGTTCAAGTTTAAAAGGCTTTTGTTTTAGTTTAACATTGCCTTAAATATTTATGCTTTTTTATGAAAGTTTCTGCTATATTGTTATCCTTACTGAGCATCTGAGCTCACCCCTTTCTATGTTTTATTTTTCCCAGGATGTGAAGAAGTATATTATGACGGACCTGAAGGGATAGTATACGGGATATGAGTGTGGAATATGGAGACTATGTTGTTTTAATTTTTCATTTGTAATGTAATTTAAAAACTTTGGAATGTATCTAGTATTTCCAATGCTACTAAACTAATCTGTCTTTTGAGATTTGATATTTTATGATCATGTCAATGTTATGTAATAATGCACCGACTCTTGGTAACTAGGGATGGGGCATTACAGTTGGTATCAGAGGAAGTTTAGTACAAACCCTGGAAACTAGATTTAGATAAACTCTGATTAGAGCACATTACCCTAAGATAGACTTCAAAGATTATTATATAAAAACTCCCTAGAATTTTGGTATTATAGAGATTTTGTGATTTTTCCAAAAAAATACATCCCTTTATGGATACGAGCAGGAAGAGGCAGCTCTGGCATAGATGTACCTAGGGGTAAAACCCAAAAACACTACTTTGATCTAGACTCGAACATGAACTGGTGCACGACAACGGGCCTTGCTTCACTCCTGGTTACGATACTCCTGGGGGATATGCTTAGGATAATTCTCATTTTCTTTACAAACCATTATGAAAGGTTTATGAGTATATACTTCCTCAAAAAAACATTTTTATGATTATGGATTATATCCATAAACTATAAAATATATGTTAACTCTTTTACAAGTTTGGAATTATGTATTGTGATTCATAAACTAATCTAGTGTATGCCATTTTTTAGAAATGGTGCCTAGTGGAAGGAATGGAAACCATAT
Source organism: Viscum album (assembly GCA_963277665.1). Classification (NCBI taxonomy): domain Eukaryota; kingdom Viridiplantae; phylum Streptophyta; class Magnoliopsida; order Santalales; family Viscaceae; genus Viscum; species Viscum album. The sequence continues at coordinate 17,625,739 of OY728120.1, read as the reverse complement.
CAGTGCATGTAATCCATGTAGGGATTTACCTCCTACTCAAGATAATTATAGTGGAGTTGGTGAATCAACTGGTGTTGATCTTCTTATCACCATACTGGGACAACTCACTCAGGTTTTGAATAATAACATTACCCGTATAGAGCACCCTGATCCACAACGTGGAGGATCAATGTTAGAATTCTTCATGAGGAAACAACCACCAACATTCAATGGGAGTAAAAATCCATTAGTAGCTGAACAATTGATAAATTCCTTAGAGAAAATATTTCACACTTTGGGGAGTAGAGAAAAGGAAAAAGTTGTCATGGAAGTTTATCGCCTCACGGGAGATGTAGATCAATGGTGGCCATTAACCCAAAACACAAAGGAAGGTGAAGAAGTATAGAACATGTAATGGAGGTAATTTAAAGATATTTTCTTGGAAAAATACTTTCCTCAATACCATCGAGTGGATATGGAAAGAAAATTTCTGAGTCTGGGGAAAAAAGAGGAAGAGAATGTCGCAAAATATGAGGCTAACTTTTCAAGGTTATCAAGGCATTCTAAAGATTATATATGTAACCCAATAAGTAATATTGATCATTTATTTGATGGGTTAAAACCGTTTCTCCATCAAACATTAGTATCACAATCCTTCTCATCGTACGAAGATATTTTCTCAGCTACTATTTAGACAGAAAAGAAATTATCTAAGTCTTACAACTTTAAAGAAAAGTAGGAGAAGAATAGATCTTTTGAACACTCTGGAAATGGAAATAAGGGGAAAGGGGAATAGTTTAATATCCATCCTCTAGTAAATGTGGGAAGAAACACCCTGGTACTTTCTTGAAGGGAATGGGAGTCTATTACAAGTGTGGTGAAAAAGGCCACCAAGATCATGATTGAAAGGGGAAGAAAGAGGTTATCAATGTTGAATGATACAATTATAGAGAAAGGGGTCATTATACAAATTAATGTCCTAATCACCAAGGAAAAATACCTCAGAAAAGGCCAAGGGATCAAGTCCAAGCTTATTCAATCATTACTTCTGAGGTTGAAGCTCTGAAAGGCGTGGTTGTAGGTAATTTAATGGTTTCCTCAAGTTTAGAAAATGCTTTATTTGATTTTGGATCATCACATTGTTTCATATCTTCCTAGTTTGCTAAGAAAATTAGATGTTTTAAATTTGACTTAACAAGGGAGTTTTTAGTCAAAACACCTAAGGGAATTATCATCGTAATAAAGTTTTGTGAATTAGTTCCCATTAGATCATATAAATATTCTTTATATGATGATCTTATCATTATAACCATGATTGAATTTTATATAATCCTCGGTATGGATTGTCTTTCGGACCGTGATGTGAAAATTTATTGTAAGAAGAATGAGGTTACAATTTTTTATGATGATAAGGAATACCTTATCTTTAGAGAAGAAACATCACCACCTAATTATTATCTAGATCCGCCCCCAGTAGCTCAACTAGACTCAATTATTGGGGAGGATGAGAATGAGATAATTATGGGAGAGGAAATGATTGTTCGAATAGAGGACGTACCTATTGTGTAAGAATATGTTGATGTGTTTCCAGATGATATACCTAGACATCATCTACAATGATAAATTGAGTCTTCCATTGATTTAATTCCTGGTTTAAGGACCATATCGAAGACCCCTTATAGAATGGCCACTGTGGAACTAGTGGAACTAGAGAAACAACTAGAGGAGTTTTTTTAATAAGGTATTTATTCGCCCTAGTGTTTCTCCATGGGGAGCCCCTACCCTTTTTTTTAAGAAGAAATACAGATCTATGAGGTTGTGCATTGACTACAGGGAGATCAATGCTATAACAATAAATAACAAGTATCCCCTACTTCGCATTGATGATTTATTCGACCAACATCATGGAACTATATATTTTTCAAAGATTGACCTTCAATATGGATATCATCAGTTGTGTGTAAAGAAGGAATACATTCCGAAAATAGCATTTCGAAGCAGGTATGGCCATTACGAGTTTACAGTAATGCCTTTGGAGCTGACTAATGCACCCTATATTTTTATGGATCTAATAAATAGAGTTTTCAAAGAATATATTAATGAATTTGTAGTGGTATTTATTGATGATATCCTGGTATACTCCAAAATCTATGAAGATCATGAAAATCACTTGTGCACCATTCTGAAAACCCTCAGAAAGAATTAATTGTATGGGAAGTTTAGCAAGTGTGAATTTTGGCTTCAAGAGATTTCTTTTGTTGGCCAAATTATCTCTAAGAATGGAATATCTATTGATCCTTCAAAGACCAAGGAAATCCAAGAATGGCCAGCACCAACGAGTATAACTGAGGTATGCAGTTTTATTGGTTTAGCATGTTATAATCGGTGTTTTGTCCATAATTTTGCCCGATTGGATAACCCATTAACCAAGCTCACATGTAAAGGGGTTAAATTTGTTTGGACAAAAGAGTGTGAATAATGTTTTGAAGAATTGAAGAGAAGATTAGTCAATGCTCTTATCTTGACTCTAAAATTAGGAAATGATGGTTTTTTTATTTATAGTGATGCTTCAAAGAAAGGACTTGGTTGTTTCCTTATGCAAAATGATAGAGTTATTGCCTATGCGTCACTACAGCTAAAAATTCATGAGCAAAACTAACCTACTCATGATCTTGAGTTAGAATCTGTAATCTTTTCTCTGCAAATATGGAGACACTATCTCTATGGTGAAAAATGTGAGATTTATACTGATCACAAGAGTTTGAAGTATATTTTCTCACAAAAAGAACTCAACATGAGGCAAATGCAATGGCTTGAACTACTCAAGGATTGTGATTGCACAATACACTGCCACCCAGGTAAGGAAAATAAGGTGGAAGATTCTTTGAGCAGAAAGGATCATGGAGTTTTTAACAAGATAAGAGTTGAAAGGGATCCTATTTTTATGTATCTAGTGAAAATGGATATGGAAATAATCATGGAAAGAGAAACATCAATACTTTTTCAAATGGATTCCAAACCATATTTATGATAAAGGATAAAAAGTTATCAGGATGATGATGAGGAGTTTCAAAAGAAGATTAAATCTGTGAATGATGGAAGATTGATCGACTTAGTATATGAAGATGGAATTTCGAAATTTGGGAAGAGAATTTTTTTTCCTAACATACCTGATCTAAAAAAAGAATTGTTGGATGATTCTCATAGATCCAATTTCTCTATACACCCATGGAGCACTAATATGTATATAGATTTGATGGAACATTTTTGGTGGGACAACATGAAGAGGGAGATTTATGATTTTGTGTCAAGATGTATGATTTTTCAATAAGTGAAAGATGGGAGGCAACAGTTGTAGGAGTCATGGAACCTCTTCCCATACCTGAGAGGAAATGGGATAATATTACGACAGACTTTGTCATGGGGCTACCAAAGATGCCTAGAAGGAATGATGAAATATGGGTCATTGTTGATCATCTTACAAAGTCAGCACATTTTCGTGCTATAAGAGAAGATTTACCAATGGTCTAGTTTCTGGAAACTGGACGATTCAATCCTCCTACGGCGCTCGTCCTCAACGGCGATGCCAGCAGATTCAGCCCCCTTCTCCCTGGCGGGGGGAGGGGGGAAAGTCCTTCCTTCTTCATCGTCAGCACGGAAGTTCGCCCCCTTTACAAATCCGGATTTTCTTCCCCCCTTTCCTCTGATCCCATTGTGCCCTAATGTTCCAAATCTCCATCGTGGCTCGCCCGACCTTGTTCTTTCTCTAAAGGAGTTCAACAAGGCCTCGGAACTTCATCGGTTGACGCTCATTGTCTGATTCAGGGGTCGACATCCACCCGTTGACACATTTGATCTTTTTGTATTTTCCTCATGGGATGTCCAAGAACGCACGGTGGTGGGTCTCTTCGATCGGCACCACCTGATGGTTTTATTTTCTTTAGAGGAAGATTTGAGCTCTGCCTGGTCTAGAGGCCCATGAGTTTTTAACGGTTGCAGTTTTTTCCTTCTTCGCTGGTCTTTTGAGCTTCACATGAATCATGACTCGCCCTAATCAGTGGTTTGGGTTAGTTTTACTGATCTCCCTCTTCCTTTCCAGAACCCTTCCATAATCCAAATGTTTGGGAATATGGTCCATAGATTTTTGTGCTCTGATAGCCGGATGTCGGTTGTGTGTCATCCTATTTCCCCTCGCGTCTGCGTTGAGGTTGATGCTTCAAGGGCCCCCTGGATTGGATATGGATCTTGGTTTGTGATGAAATCTGCTGGAAACAGAGGGTTACTTTTGAATACTGGACTCTATTTTTCTTGGGGTGTCACCGGTTCGGACATTTGGGCTCAGCCTGTCGATGCAGGGTCAGGGCTCCACAGGATGTGCCCAAGGAGATTGAGGTACATGAGGTGCAGTTGGAGCATGTTTTGGATCAGTAAGAACGGGTTCCTGAAGGATTGGAGGATAAAATAGAGGGGTGCAGGGTGGCTCTAGAGGTGGTTTCCCATGCCAGTCCAGATATGGTGGTTAACAAACAACAGGAACTCCAGTAGTAGCCTCTAGTGGCTCCTTCAACAGCTTCTGAGGGTATTGTTGTTGGGGGTGTACCAAGTGGATTGAGGGATGAGAATTCATTGGTGTGTGAGTTAATTGGGCCTGAGAAAAAGCCAGTGGGTGAGGCTAAGGAATGGCCTGGCAGTTCCGTCGACTTGGTGGCTCCTCAAATGGGGGATGAGGGAGGTTCCACGCTTCATGGCAGGGATTTTTATGCAGAGGTGCTGAGCTCAGGTGGTGAGGTCACAGGTGCTAAGCCACTGGAGCAGGCTAGAAAGAATCTGGTAGCAGTCAGGGGAATCCCTATTTAGGTTGAAGGTATTGAGTTGGCAAACCGGTTTGATGATTTGGGCGTTAAGGATCCTGCCCAATCTGCTAGAAATGACATGGTCAGAATCTCCGTGGATGAGGAGTCGGCTTCGGAGAGAGAGTCTAGTGATGAACGATCTAGCCACTTTGACAGTGATATAGAGGATGTGGACCAGGGGAGAAAGTTCCCTAGTCCAAGATGGAGTAAGAATAAAAGGGTTAAACGGAAAGAGAAAAAGGACTATTCTCATTTACCTTTACCGATGGAGACTAGATCGGAAAAGAAGTCGAAGAGAAAGTTGAAGGACTGCATCCCACAATCCCACAAGGTGGCCTTCCAGCTACGGGAGGAGGCTGAGAATTCTTTAGACTTTCTTATGAGCTCGGAGGAGGTTATGTTGGAAACAGAACTGATAATAAAAGCTTCCAATGAGGAGGCAGAAAGAATTATGGAAAAGACTTTTAAGGCGGACACCAATGATGAGAAGACCGAATGGATTGACTAACAGGACTTGATTCTGGTTCGGGGGTTCAACAACGGAAAGATAAATGTAGATGAGTACATCCAGTCCTAGTGGAAGCTGGCATTTAGGTTGGAAGACCTTCTGATGGAGAAACCAGACATTCAGGTAAATACTTTATCATGGAAGTTGTTTCGTGAGATTAAAACGGGTAGGCTGAAATTTCATTTCAATGACTTTCTCCACTCTTTTAGTGTTTGACTGGGTTTCTCACTTTTTCCCATAAAAGTGTTCGATAATAAAAAAAATTAAGTTTGAAGTGAAGAGAATATCTACCACTTGAACGTTTAGAAAGAATGCATATTAATGAAGTTGTAAGACTTCATGGAGCACCCTTATCGATTGTTTCTGACCGTGATCCCCATTTTACATCAAGATGCTGGAAAAGTCTTCAGAATACCCTGGATACTGAACTTCGTTTGACCACTTCCTACCACCCTCAAACTGATGGACAATCAGAACGGACTATTCAACCCTTAGAAGACATGTTGAGATCTTTCTCACTTGACTTTCAAGGTATGCGGGATCAATATTTACCTCTGGTAGAATTTTCCTATAACAATAGCTTCGATTCAAGTATTCAGATGGAACCATATGAAGCGTTATATGGAAAGAGATGTCGTACACCAACTTGTTGGGATGATATTAGTGAAAGAAAACTCATAGGCCCAGAACTTGATGAGGAAATAATGGAAAAGTTGAAGTTTATCCCAACCCACATCAAAGTAGCCCAAAGTAGGAGAAAGAGCTATGTCGATAACCGAAGGAAGGATTTTGAATTTCAAGTAGGAGACTATGTTTTCTTGAAGGTATCTCCCTGGAAGGGTGTTATAAATTTCGGTAAGAAGGGTAAATTGAGTCCCAGGTACATCGGACCTTTCAAAATTCTAGAATTAATTGGAGTTGTAGCTTATCATTTGGCAATGCCTCCAAGTATCTCCAAAGTTCATGATGTGTTCCACGTATCACTGTTGAGAAAATACATGCCTAACCTAGTGCATGTACTCACCTATGAGGAAATTGAACTAGAACCTGATCTGTCTTATTGTGAACAGCCTGTCCAAATTCTTGATATAATAGAATAAGTGCTGAGAAACTGTATGACTTGTCTGGTAAAAGTACTATGGAGAAACCATAAGATGGAAGAGGCAACGTGGGAACCAGAAGAACATATGATGAAAAACCACATGAATCTTTTTCTGTGGTAGTATTATAGAAATTTTAAGGACAAAATTATTTTAAGGAGGGAAGAATGTAACACCCCAAGATTCCATGGTACATTTCCCTTTGAATAATGCAATAGCATGCATTGTACGCAACTTCAAAATTCTAACACACCGCGACCAATCAAACTAGCCATTGTGAATAGTAATACCCAATTTTTTAAATTATATATATATTATCTTTCAAAATGGACATAATTTTTGGATTTTGAATGTCGAAATTATCTTAGGGTGAATTTTGGATATTTTTCTAAAAACTTTCAATTTTTGATGAATAGTGAAAGATCACTACGTTATTGGTTAAAACCGACTTTTTAGTTAAATAATTAGTTAATTTAATTTAATTTATTTTAGGTCAAAATAGATACATAATACATATATATGTACAGAGTAAATCATTGGAGTCATTTTATAATAAGTTCATATATATAAAATTTTATTGAACTATTTACCGTCTTTTACCCACCTCCTAGGAGCATTTGAAAATTTGTATAAAACTTAATTTTACTGATTCTGTGAGTTGAATTTCAATAATCCGAGAGACATGGTTAATATCAGTAAGTAAAATGTAGTTCAATAATATGAAAATATTTTTTGTTGAATACTAACTTTTTACTTTTATTTACCACAGTTAAAAGTAAATAGGGTAATTAAGGGTAAAAATGATATCATAATTACCCTAACACATGTCCTAATTCTATTGGATAAGTTTAATTCTACCAAAAACAAACTTAGGAATAAAATACGATCCTTTAGTTCCACTTTTATTAGATTAGGACATTTAATATTATTTTATTTAAAGAAGAGTTAAAAGAGTTAAAATCAAATTTTAATAACTATACCATTTTTAATCTAGGGTTATACATAAGATAAATTCGAAAATAAATTTTAATTATAAATATAAAAATATTTCCTACGTAATTTTTCTTTATTTATAATTTTTAGACATTAAATAATTAAATTTATTTATGACCCAATGATGATGCAGTAATTACCTTATAAATGAATGATTAAAATAATTGATATTATAAATATCCAAATAAATCTAATTTGAGACTTTTAATGAATTACATTAATTTTATAGGTTGATATGACATGTTAGGGTTTATTAAATGAATTTTTTTCAAAGTAATAATGTTTTTATGAATTTAACAAAAACAAAATACCAAATAGTTTCAAAATTGACATAAAAGAGTTTTTAAAAAATATATTATATTATTAATTGATATTATATTCCTAAAAATATAATGTTTATTCAAAGGGATTAAATAATATTATATATGTCATTAATGAACCACTTAAGGTTCTCTTGGAATTTTATAGTAATTTTATTAAATATATAATATAAAAATACTGAGAGACATGGTAAATGTCAAACTATTTAACTAAGAGTTAAATCTAATAGATAAGGTTAATATGATGCCCTAAACCTATATAAAACATATTGGTTGAGATTTGTTTGACCCATTAACACCTTATCCTCAAAATAAATCATTTTAGAGCCATTATAAACCGAAAATTATTTTATTATAAAACAATATTTCAATCTTTTCCTAAGGTTCCCCTCACCCCTCTTATAAAATGGCATTTTCTCTTCTCTCAAATTTACACCTTCAAATCCATTTGGATCGGCCAAAATCTGCCCAAATATCCTCTCAACTATCCCCCCCTAATCCTAGAGGCATGAATTTAGTCATAAATCCAACCTATGGTGCCCTTTTGATCAAATAAAAAGAAAGAACCTGAAGAAGAGGTAAATATTTCATCACATCTTTCAAGTTCTTTTCTTCTTCCACTTCCTCTTTATTTGTTGTTTTCATTCTAAAATAATAAATCCAGTTTCTTATATATACTATGATGTTATTATAAAAATTTTACAACCATATTCATTATTGTATCCATCATATAAATGACAAAGTCACCATACATGCGTACGTACGGATTACAATCTCCACATCGTGGTGTAGTTTTTTATTCAAACACTTCATAATTTGGATGGGTATAATAATGAGTATAAATGATGTAAATAATAAATATAACATGATAATGATTTTTTATATCTGATATACCATCCAATTATATTTTATTTTAATATCAAAAGAATGATATTGTCGCTCGTGCATACGTACGGACTACCGTCTCCACGAACGCGATGAGATTCATTCCCCATCGTAATCATTCCAGAATAATTTTCATTTTATGATTAAAAAAATGTTTATGAACATAATATAATTTTTTATATGAATCAAATGCATCCTATCCATAACAAACATGGCCTACGTAACCAATCATATAAAGTAAAATGAATCAGTTAACACCTGAAACGATGATACTACTAAAATATCATTAACAAAGAAATATTAGAAGATCATATATGATATCATATTAATGTATATGGTTATTTTATAATTTAATAACAATTATTTCATCATTATACAGGAGGTTAACCTACCATAGACCATGTAAAAGTACAAGGTAAGGGTTAATTTCATAATCTCTTTATCATCTGATGTTGTTTTTACATAAGTATCTACACTGACCTCTTTATCATCCACATCTATTTTTTATTAAAAATGTATTTCAAAAAAAATTACTAGAAAATGGGTTAAAGCCATTTATACCCTTATTTTATCTTATATTTTTTTAAAGGAATCTTTCAGTCATTTTCCAAACAAGGTACTTTATGACCTTTTTGACAAAATTAAGGTAAGAATGTTTTTTTAACTTATAAGGTGGGTGCGGCTATTTTCTATTGTTATAACATCATCAAAACCTACCTTGAAAGCTTATAATAATATCTTCAAAATAAAAGTTTTCTTTTATAATTATATGACTTTTAAATTATTTCAAAATAGAAAGATATATTTCTCTAAAAAATGTTTTGATTTCATCTATGTCAACATCCTTTGAGGGATTTTAAATTTATTTGAAGTTGATTTATTATGATACAAAACTTCCATATTGAATTGAATTTTTTGTGATATATTTGACTATGGATGTGTTATTTTTATACCATTCACTGTTTATAGATAATGTATTGACATTTCTTATGCTAGTTTTAATATGAATTTTTATGTTATGTTTAACTGTTTTCATATGACAAATGCATAGGACTTAGTAAGTGATGGGTGGAGCCTGTCATAGCTCCTCGATGTGTTAGCAGGTCTCATGAGACAAACTAGTTTCATGGTACAAGTCCTTGACAAAATAGTATTTTTAGTCTTGGCACAAGACCTTGACTATGTGGTTATGAATTCTGGAAATATTCATTCTATAATTATGAAAGTGGATATTGATATTGCATGTGATTATTCAACTAGTAGAATATCCATGTGAATAAGTAAATGGAATTATTTTATTTTATCTTTGCCATATTGTGCTGAAGTTCAAGTTTAAAAGGCTTTTGTTTTAGTTTTAAATTTCCTTAAATGTTTTTGCTTATTTATGAAAGTTTCCTCTATATTGTTATCCTTACTGAGCATCTGAGATCACCCCTTTCTATGTTTTATTTTTTCCAGGATGCGAAGAAGTATATTATGACTGACCTGCAGAGATAGTATAATGGATACGAGTGTGGCATATGGAGACTATGTTGTTGTAATTTTTCATTTTATAATTTAATGTAAAACTTATTAATGTATCTAGTATTTCCAAGGATACTAAACTAATCGGTTTTTCGAGACTTGATCTTTTATGATCATGCCAATGTTATGTAATTGCACCGACTCTGGGTAACTAGGGTCGGAGTGCTACAATAACCTTTTATTTTAGTGATGCATTAATGAAATACTTATTTTTCTCATTCTTAGTTTTCAATTACTGTAGTATGGTTTTTAGTTTAAAAGCTTCCTTTGTTAAAGTTAGTGAAATTCTTAAAAGTGATGAATTATTTGTTTGATAACAAAGTCATGTTTTTGTAATAAAACCCCTCCGATGTAGGTGCGCTGACTTTAAGCTAAAAATGTAGTGTTATATTTTCACACTTTCTTGGTTCATTGCTTAATGCCTTATTATTCTTCTAACTTGGATAGAACTGGAATGATTAGGGATTTGGCCTATTTTGTAAAATGAATGAACTACCTTGTCAGTGGAAGTCCCCGTGTAGGAATAAACCCTTATTCCAATGACACTTCTCCTTGCACATGGGACCTTGAAATGTGTTTTTCGTGTTATAATGAGTTAAATGGTTTGGTTTAAGTAAAGTGAAAGGGGTAGAGTGGATTAATGAATATAGTGGTATTCGTTAATGGGAAATGAACATGGTCCTCTCTTGTTGCATGTGCCTTAAGTCAATTTACCATGATTAGGAAAATTGAGAAAGAATAACCTTGAGTGGAATGGAAAGTGTTAGGCCTTGAATAAATGGTTTATCCATAATGAATTGTTTGACTTATATTAAATGGATTAAACAAAATTGGGAAATGTATATCTAGGCACATAATAGGTTATTCCTTATGTGTTGTTTTTTAAAGGTATTTCTTTATATATTAGATTATGAACATGGTATGACTATTTGAAATGCATAAGAGGTATTGTTGTATGCATTACATTTTAACTATGACAATGATTGTAAATGATTGTTGATGGGAGGTATTCCTACCCCATGCTAGTATATAAATGATTATGGATGGGAGGCATTCTTACCCCATTCCAGTATATAAATGATTATGGATGGGAGGAATTCTCACCCCATGCCAGAATTATAACTGATTATGGATGGAAGGCATTCTTACCCCATGCCAGTAATATAAACATTATGGATAGAAGGTATTCATACCTCCTGCCAATATTATAAATGTTATGGATTGGAGTAATTGTTACACCATGTAAGTTATCTTCTACCTATGGATAAAAGGAATTATTACCCCATTCCATTTATCATCAATGTATGGGTGGGAGGCATTCTTATTACATGCTATTTACAACCTCAATATACATGTACGTACAGGAGGAATTCTTACCCTATTCCAGATAATATATATATATATATATATATATAATGACATGATCAGACTATTATCCTAGCAATGAGCTAATGCTGGTATAGCTGTTAGGTGACTCTTAGGAACCTGGATGAGTGTTAATTATTTATGTAATTTTATTTATTAAATTCTCTATACCTACACACTATCTAATTTATATTACACTAGATTGGTCTTGAAACTGTGGGTGTTGACCTATTGAGATTTTATCTCACACCATTCTCATGTACCCTTGGTACCCAAGTAGAACTTCTTGTTTGCAGGGCCTTGGACCTTTCTTGTTTTTGTATGCTTGTACCTGGGAGTTAGGAGAAAAGGATCAAGCTAAATATTAGGATGATCATGGAGATCACTCATGGGGTTTACTGTATTTTCTTTATTTGAGTCCTCTTTAATAGGATGTTTTATTTTTTACTGCATTCAATTTTGTAAGATTACCATGTCATGCATTCACCTACTATATAAATGGGTGTTGGCCACTTTTTTTAGTTATATCAAATATTTATGTTTCTTCTTTGACATTTATGTATTAATAATTCTATTGTTCATTGTTATTTATTCTATAATACCATTGTGTATATTTGATAAGTGGGTATAGTCCCCCCATTATCACCTATAGAGACCCTTGATACTAGTTAGTAGCCTCAAACATATGGGGATACATTCTTGAGTCCATGTAACCCACCAGCCCAGCTACCGGTTCTATGGTAAGTTGGGTTGGGAAGTTACAACGTCAAAATAAAAATTCTATAATTTTTTTGAAAATTGGAAAATTCTAGAAATATGGAAAAATATTTGAAATGATTCACCACTAAGAAAATTCTCCTCCAGGATGATTCATCTCCAAGATGAGTCACAGCCAGGAAAAGTAACTGCCAGGAGAAGTCACTGTCGGGATGAGTGGCCACTAGGATGAGTCACCACTATGACGAATCACCGCTAGGATGAGTCACTAATGGGATGAGTCACTGCTGGGAAAAGTAACCATCAGGAGGAGTCACTATCGGGATGAGTCACCATCGAGATGAGTCACCATCTGGATGAGACTCCGTTAGAATGATTCACCATCAGGATGAGTCACTACAAGGATGAGTCACCGCTAGGATGAATCACTGCTAGGATAAGTCACCACCAGGATGATTCACCATTGGAAAACTGGAAATTTGGATAACTATTGGAATGTATAGCCATTTTAATGAATCACATTTCCCAAAAACAACTTGTAATTCCCCCATTACACCTCAATTATTATATATATTTTTAAATTAATGGTCTATAAGGTTTGGGAAATTACATCCTGGAACATGAATAAACATACAGTAGCATAACATATAAAACATTGAATCATGTAATCATGGAATCATAGTAATGTTTAAATAATATAAAACAAGACATAATAATCATTCAAAGATCGATTCACATGGAGGATCATGATTCAATGCTAACCACAAAGAGCGTTTCACATAGAGCATGAGTCAAGGCTAACCACCAAGACCATGTCACATGACGTCTCATGAGACAAAACATTACCCAATGAATTGGATTTATATATTGGTGCACCCATAATAACATGTTAATGAATATGTTTTTCACATGAATAATCATACATAAGGAATCATAAAAAAACCTAAGGGTTACCCATGGAAATATTTGGGTATCATAATCATGTCAAAAGGCATAACAAAATGGAATATCATAATGGTGTCCATGAAAGAGTACATTTAAATCATGTATAGACATTAATAAGGGAAAATAGGCATATATAATGATAAGTTATGTCAAAATAAAGTGAAAACATGTAAATATAGTGTTTAATAAACATTATAAATAAAACATTTTTGTGCAGTTTAAGGGAAAGTTTTCAGGATTCTTTAAAAAGGAAAAATGAATAATTGTTTGTATAAAACCACAAATGAACCAAGATATTTTTTTATGTTAAAATGAGTGATTTTATACAAAAAAATATTAAAATATATTATGTATTTCACTTGAAAATGGGTAATAATTTTGGAAGTTCCCTTTAATCGGGCTTGCTTAACAAGAAGAATTGAGAAGGGAGCCTTTTTTAAAAACATGTATATCCCCAAAAAATAAGGATGAACTGATATGGATACATGGATTTGGAACATATAAATATAATTTATAAGAATTATATAAAAATAATGAATATTTACATTGGGTTGAGGAGAGATAAAGCATAACCTAAAGTTAAAAATGGAGGTTCGTCAAAAATCCCTTACCTTATATCTAAAAGTGTTATGAACTTGAACTTAATGTCTTGTGTAATAAAATTAAATCCAAAAATTAATTAATTAAAAACATTTTATATAATAATTTTATGTATCATAATTTTATTAAGTTCATTAATGTCATTTTTGATGAGTTATAAGATACAATTTCATTATTTGGGGGTGTTTGTTTCCTTGGTTTTTATGACCAGTTCATTTGCATACGTGTATGAAAGATCAAGTAGAATGAGACTTGTTGTATAGAATTGAAATAATATGTTATTAATGAAATTACATCATGTTATTTTGTCTTAAATATCACTTGTTAATATTTTATTAGGATTAATCATTAGATAAAACATTAAGTATGATCGTTTAGATTAATTTGGTGGTTTCTCGATCATCGCAAACTAGTTTTGTTCTCTTATTTTATATTATATATATAATAGTTCTAGAAAATTAAATAATTCATAATAAATCTATTATAATATGTTTTTACCATAAAAATGGTTTTATTACTAGCCTTTAAGGCGATAAAGGAAATTGAAAACTCGTTACCCTTGAATTCGATAAATCAACACATCACGGATGATGTTTTCATTTTTAGTAAAAAATGAGATGGGTGAGAAAAGAAGATGGGTCATTACATTAACATAATAAAATTATAGTTTATTTGAGATAATAATGTTACCATTCAACTTGGATAAGGGGAGGTGAGTAGAGAATAAGAAAATAAAAGACAATGGAAATAAATTAAAAGAATCTGAAAGAGGTGTTTACCTCTTAACTTCTACTCCTTGTAAACCTCCTTGAGTCACTTGAGTTTGGACATTTATTAACACAAAAGGATTATTGATGTGGGGTAAAGACTTAGGAAGAGTTTGGGGAGGAATTTGGACTAGATTCATGGCTTTAGAGGTGTGAGGAAAAGTGGTGATGAGGGGTGGTATTTATAGTGGGGGAGAGGGGTGTTTTTTGATTATTTGATTCATTAGTTTATTATTTTGGATCAAAACTATGAATAGTGTGGATTATTATGACTAATTACAATAAATAGTGCATTTTAGTTCTAATAAATGGTTCGTACATCATCCAAACATCATCTATGACTCAATAATTCATGTATTTAGCTTATACCGTAAATTACACTATTTCACTATTCATAAAAAAGTCAAATATTTTATAAAAAATCCCTAAATTTAACCCAACCCTTTTCTTGACATAATAATTCAAAAATGAACTCCATTTTATGAAAATAAATTTCTAAATATGATAAAATTAATTTTTAACTAAAATCATCATTTACTCAAAAAATACCAATTTTAAAATTATAACTGATTTTATAACACTTCAAAAAATTAATTAAGGTATTATAAAATATGTTATAATAATAAAACAAAAAAATATCAATTTATGAATCTATTTTATAAAAATAAATTTTCTTTTAAATCATTATGTTAATTATAAAATTTTAAATAAACATTTATGTTTTATAAAAAACCAACACATAATATATCATTTTCCAAACAGGTTTGGCATATACTATTATATAATTGTATCATATTTCATTTATAATATGGATAAATTTTATTTATACTTTCATAGGTGATGTTAATATTCTATTGGTTGGGTTACTAATCTTAAGGGTCATAATACTATTCCACATGTCATGTTCCTATTCCATTAGTTTAGGTTCCTTAATTTTTATAAATACTTCTTATTTCATTAATTCTTTATTTATAATAATTTTATTGTGTTGTATATGTTATTTTATGTGATTTATACTATATAACATAATCATAAGAAGGTAATTTTCATTGATAAAATTTTGGTTCATTACAAAAGGGAAGGGATCATAGGATGTTTGACATTGGGTTATGAGAGTGAAAAATCAGTGGGGAAGTGGTTGTAGGGAATCTGTGATTATTTTATTCTGATATTTTATTCTTAAATTTTATGCGATACTTGGTGAGAAAACCTTAGTGAGGTTGGTTATAGTTATTTGACCTAAAAGGGTGCATATTGGTTCTACTCTTTACTCACTAGAGCATTGATATACTTTTCTCTCATTTACATGAGAGTTCATAAAGATGATATAGATAATTTTTCATGTTGTTCTCACTCTACATATATATAAACTATTTTTTCAGGTGATGGGGTGGCCTTTGGTGCCCATGATGGACCATACAATATTATATTGGAGAGTTGTTGTTAGTATTTCTTCCTATGAGTCTTTTGTACTTCATTTTTAGAGATTTATTTTTTATATCATGACATAATTAAATGGGATTTTGGTTTATTTTATATGATATGGTGTTTATTGGTGTATTCATCTCATCTGTTTTCCTTAAATTTGTATATTGAGAGTGATACCTCCCATTGTGTGTTTTATACCCTCGGTGCTAATCAAAAACTTAAGGCCTATTAAAGATATGATTAAGGGGTTGGTCCTCTTTATTTTCAACTCTAGAAAGGTACCAGTGGAGGTGGGGTCATGAAAAAGATCATAATGTGTAGTTGAAATTTCCTCCTACCATCATACACGACATAGGTTTCTGATGTATTTGGGTCAACCTCCATGTTTTATTATCAGATTTAGTATTATTATCGATATAATAAAACAAACTTAAACATTATGTAATCTTGAATTTTAATCCAATAATTTATTATCTTACATTTGAGGATATTTTAAGGTTTAGAGTTTTAGAGAATTATGTCATAACTCATACATAACAAAACTATAAAATACAAAGTAGAAACTTTCTATTAGTATCCATTTTTTCATAATATAAATCTTTTAAAATAAATCCTGATTTATTTTAATGGAAAATATCCATGACTTTAAACTTGAATTCTTACTTTCCCTTACCCATCCTTAAATCACATTAAAAACATTTTAAAATGTGGGGTGTGCATAAAAATCTCAGTAAGGGGCATAAAATTAGATTGAAAACCATTAGTCCAGTGAAAAATAGGAAAACTCATATAGATTTTACCTTTACCTTAAATGTTCTTTGAGTGTATGAAATAAAACATTTCCACATGAAAAATTCACACACCATTTTCTCAAATAAAGACTTTAAAAATCATATAAAGCAAATAAAACCCCTTTTTCATGCCTTGGAGAATCATATTCATAAAACCCTTTCAAAACCCTTTTAATTATAAAAACCATACCAGCTACTTAAAAAAATTACCCCATTCATTGTATATATATAATGGGTATCTCCCTTCATATAATCTATATCAATATGACTTACATTTTATGTGGTATAATGGGACTCAACCCTTCGTATAAGCTATATCGGGCTCACTTTTGAGCAATAATGGGGCTTAAGTCTTCATATAAGTTCTATTGGGCTCACCCGTTTCATATAATTCACAAGTAACATATCATGAATAAAAAAAATTTGTGCTTGAACTTTTTTATCATAAAATATTTTAAAAAATCTTTTAAACTCATAAGAAAATCACTTTTTGATATCAAAATACCCTTTTCTTTTAAAAACTCATTTTCAATATAAAAATATCCTTTTATTTTGAAAAAACCCATATTCAATAAAAAAATACCCTAAAAAATGAAAAAATATTTTTCTTTGAAAAATATATGAAATCTTACAAAGGAGTATAGAAATAAAATAATTTTCACGATAGCTGAAAAAGTTTTTTTCGCCGTAAATGTTAAAAAAGAACAATCCTTTTATCGTATTTAAAGCATTCTGTATGAAACATGTAAAAATATTCATTTTTAGAACATTTAAAAATAAATTTAAAAGATATATAAAATTTAATTTATAAATATTTTATTCCCATATAATAATTTTCATAAAATCATTTTAAAAACATAAACACAGAAAGAAAGAGTTGGAAAGAAAACATTAAAATAGATTTTTTTTTTAAAGTCCCTTATCACTTTGGAAATATTTGAATCAGAAGACCCATGAAATAATAAAATTTAAAAAACTATAAGTACATTATAATAGATAAATTAAAGATATAACATGTCAAAGGGGTTTTATATACACCTCATAAAATTATATAGGTGTATAACCTCAAAATATACCTCAATGAAAGGAAATTGGGACGAAGTACCTAAACTTAAGCCTCACTTGTCATGTGTGTATTTATATTCCTGAATAATAAACTCAAGTTAATTATTTAATTGATTTATAACCCTTTTCAATTTCATTATTAATTTTATTTCACTTATTATAATGTTTTATACAATTACTTAATTAATTAAGACTATGTCGGATATTTTGACCATATTCGGCTTATGTGTCAAAAATGATTTTTATAGGTTGACTATGGTCAAAGTGGAAATTATATAAACATATCTAGAATAATAATAATGACATAATTATACATAATTTATACTTTTAATACCAATCATTAATGTTGGTTTTGATAAATGAAGTATGTCATGATCATGGAGACGGTAGGACATACATACGCATGAGTAACATTTCCATTTCTCCAAAATCATTATGGAAAGAAGGTAAGTAATATTTTTTCTTTGTGTAATTATAATAATAATATATATAACATATTATTTCTTTAAATATACTTATATATATCATCCTTGTGGTGTGGTGATGAAAAGAGAGCCACATCGCTTCACAAAGGCGGTAATCCACACGTTCACGAATGATGTTATCACTTTTTATAGTGAGTGAAAATGTAAGAAATAAAATGATAAATAATATTTTTATAATGATAAATATATCATAAATAACATAATTATGTTATTTAAATCACATTTATTCATTATATTTACCCTTATTACCTTTTATGTAACACGTTAGTGAAAACTGAATCACATCATTTCGTGAGGCAGTAGTCCACCGTACACATGATCAATGTTATCATATCCCCTACATAATGGAAATTAAAATGGTATACATGATATAATTACTCCATAGGAATAATTATGTTATAATATTATATATATAATTTATAACCATTTTCATTACCAATCGTGATAGGTGGTAATGGAAAACATGAATGACATTGGTTCGTGATGTGGTAGTCCACCATACACACGAATGATGATTTCATAACCCATTATATGGAAGTGGAGATGGATATCATTAATTAACTTATTATAAAAACATCATAATATATTTAATATAATGTGTTTTTTATATAAACATGTTTTAATAATAATTGTAGGATGTGGAGAAACAAATAAGATAAAAATGCTCTTTGAAGAACGTTACCACTTCTTTGGGTATCCTCCTTAGGTTTGAACCAAGATCCTTAATAGGTTGGATTTCTTCTAAAAATAATGATTCTAGGATTATGGGATGGAATTATGGAAGTTATTTTGGTAGGTATTGTCCAATCCAAAATGGTTTGGATGTGTGAAGAAGAGAGGATTGGGGTGGCCTTTTATAAGTGATGTAAGACGCACACATGTAATATTTTGAAAATATTCAATCATACACATGTTTTTATCATGAAAAAAGCCTCAAAAATAGTAAATTCACAAAGATAGAAGATATAATATCTATATGTTTCCATAAATTTAGTTTTTTAAAAAAATAGTTCATTTTTAACTCTTATCATCTTACTTTAACCCCTGATAATTCTATTTTTACCTTAACTACGGTAATTAATTTTTACTTTTTCACTATTCATTTCATTAAAAAACTAAGTTGAACTTATTAGACATTATAAATTATTCTTATTAAAAATATGGAATCCATTTTATCAAATTCTATTAAAAAAATAGGCAAAATTAATTTAAAATTAATCTCGTAGATGCAATGAGAAAGTGGGGTTTTAAAGAGAAAATGTTCAAAAGTTTATAAAGTTTTTATATAAAATTTAAATAAGAAAATGATTCCAATGAAATAAATTGTATTAATTTATATAAAATTGAAAAAAAATCTTTAAAACCAGTTCAAAATATAAGCTAACATTTTAAATAATTTAAACAAAATTGTTGTTTTTAATTAAAATTCAGTATTTTTTACTATTCATCAAAAAAAACTTTTCAAAAAAAATCCCAAGAAATCACCCTAGAATAATTTTTATATTCTTATTTAAAAAATAAATTTTATTTTTTCATGTAATTTTTATTTTAAATTAGGTTCACAAAGCACGACGAAACCATCTTTTAGGAAAAAAATACAGTTTTTTCAGAAAACATTTATTTTTCTTTCAAATTATTCTAATTTTATATATAATCAATAGATAACCATTTTATTAATATTTAAACCATATAATTTTAATAATTTAATTATTATTATTCATACCCACCAATTTAATGGATAGGTTATAAAGGTAAGGTTTAAATAATAATATTTTAGTAGAGTATTGTGGTTCGTTTAAACTCAGTGTTGCATGAATTGCAAGCTATCGAAGAGATAATTTTTTTAAATATATATATATATATATATATATATATATATTGTAAATTATTATAGTGTTATATTTTTATCTAATTTTATTTTTGTGTCTATTTTACACTATTTAACATAATTTTCTTTTAATATTTCAGGGTATTACATCCCCCCCCCTTATCTGTAGCACCCTGACCCCAAAAGCCTGAAGTCAGTGCATTAATATATTAAATTAGAATTATTACAAGGAATAAAATCCTAAATAACTGGTCATTTTATCTGTTTTGGAAAACTATATTATATATAAAATACCCATATTATATTGGGAAATAGAAAATAAAACACAATACATAACAAGGACTAATAAACTGCATCGTTAAAACTCATTCCAAGAATTCATCTTCATATCATGGGGAGAGGAAACAAAATAAGGGTGAGATAAAATGATTAATAAGGGTAAGTACATAAGAAGTAGTAATAAATCAATGATCACAATAAATATGTAAAGGTAAATAACTGGGAACACATTCCATTTATATAACTAGATAAGACAAAATAAAAATGTAAATGTAAATAACTAAAACACATGTCATTTAATCAATAAACTAATAATTAAATAAATCCATAGATAATGTCAAATAAAAATATCATGGATTAAAATAATAATAACAAATTAATTCCCAATAAATTAAATTCTTAATTATTAGATACCATGTTTCTTAGGTACAAGGAACAATTACCGTTAAAACCTTTCACAAGATGGCTTAAAACATACTAGTTAAAAACCAATTTTGTTTGTCTAAACTTAACTCTCTTATCAAGACCATTCACAAGATAGTTTAAAACATATTTCTACAAAAATGAAAGATTTTTCAACTTAATTCATCTCATGGGAGTATCGATGCATTGAGGGGATTAATTTAAATGGTCATTAACATGTGTCTTACATGTCTAAAGCATTCCTCATATATCAAATAATCGATTTAATTAATAAAAAAATGTTCATTATCATAAAATATCCATATTTTATAAACAATACATATTTATCAATAATTAATTATTAGAGTATAATTAAAAAAAGGGTTATTGATATTGATGAATGGAAATACCATTGAAATATCATTAAAATTATTCTTGATGAAAATAATTTTGAAACATTCCAAAGTGTCCCAAACCAATTAAAAACATTTGAATCATAAGCCTCATGAGGTAATAAAATTAAATGAAGGTTTTAAATACCATTAAGATAAAATAATTCATGATACAATATATCAAAATGTGTGGTAGATACACCACACATATAATTAAGTGGTGAAAATGTTGTGTGCCTCACATAATGAAAAGTGAGACAAGAATCCCTTAACTTGAGTCTGACTTGTCATGTGTGTATTTATCTTCATGAATAATAAAATTATTTTAATTATTTACTTTATTCAAAACATTTTCTAGTTCTATTATCACTTTTCCTTCATATATTAAAATTTTTTATACAAATACTTAAACAATTAAGTTTACATCAAGTGTTTTGACCAAATTCGTTTCATGTGTTAAAAATGAATTTGGAAGGTCCACTTCGGTCAAATGGGTCATTATATAAACATATAAAGAATAATAATAATTACCTAATTATCATACTTATACATCAATTATACTTTTAAAATCAATCTTGTAAAAATGTTATGAAAAATGAACCAACATTATAATCATGGAGATGATAGGTTGTACGTACGCATGAGTAATGTTCCCATTTTTCAATGATCATTATGGAAAGAAGGAAAATAAGATTATATCTTTCTAGAATTACCTTAATATTCTAAATAACATTATATTTAATCATATATACTTATATATATAATTCTTGTGATGAAAAATGAATAGCATCGCATCGAGGTGGCGGTAGTCCACACGTCCACGAATGACGTTATCACTTTTTTTAGTGTGTGAAAAGGGTAATAAATAAAATGATATATTATATTTAAAAAAAGGTAATTATGTCATTAATATAATATATATTTCATTTACTTCACATATTTTTAATTAAAATCATCCTTAATAAATTCCATGTAATGTGTGAATGTATCACATCGATTTGAGGAGGCGGTAGTCCACACGTCCACAAACGAAGTAATCGTATTTACACAAAATGAAAATCCTAATGGTATGGGTTATATAAAAATTAAATAAGAATAAATAAAACATAAATATCATATATATAATATAAAAATATTTTTTCCATCATAATTTCCATCATGAGAGGTGGTAAAGGAAAAATGACCAATCATAATTTTGTGAGGTGCGGTAGTTCATCGTATACGAATAGAAAATTCATTACCCATTTGATGAAAGTTTCTATAGGTGTAGGTAAAACCTTAATATAAAAATATTTAAGTATATTTAGGAAAATAAATTTATTATTTAATCATGGAATAAGAATATTTTATTGTTGTATAATGAAAATAAAATAAAAGATTTTGAGGAAGGATGTTACCTCTTCTTTGGGTGACTCCTTTTTGTTTTCACTAAAGGGATTCCTTGGATAGATTTTTGCACAATTTGAGTCATCTAAGAAGAGGGTAGGTATTTTTTTTATCATATTTTATCAGATTTTGGTCGATAAAAAGGGATTTAGAGGTGTTAATAAGTTGGATGGGTGAGTGAATTTTTATAATGGAGGAGTGGCATTCTTGTAAATTTTTTAAAAGAAAATTCCACCAATGTTTTTCCCATGTCAAGTGGCCCAAAAAATATACAAAATTAGATAAAAGATAGTATAGAGTCGAAATATGAATATAAAATTGATTTTGGATAAGTTTCTAGGACATTTTAGCCTTTAAGTTTAAGTTTTAGTCCCTCGTTAAGCTAATTTTTGTCTTAATCACTGTAATTAATTTTAATTACTTTCACAAAAAAAAATTTCAAAAAATAAGTTAAAATTATTATACATTATAAATTATTTTGATTTAAAATATTGAATCCATTTTTCCAAATTCCAATCACATAATTGGAATAAAATAATTTAAAATTAATCTCACATACAGGACGACAATACGGGTTTTTTAAGTAAAAACATTCAAATGTTTTCTATGTATTTATATCCAATTTCAAAGATAAATTTATTAATATGGCCTAAATTAGATTATTAGATGTAAAATTGATATAATTTTACTTTAAAACCTATGAAAATTGTAATTTAACCTTAAAAATAAATTAGATGAATAATCAGTTTTGAATTAAAATCCAGTATTTTTCACTATTTATCAAAAAATGAAACTTCACAGAAAAATACCAAAAATTTTACCTAACATAATTTTGATGTTTATAATTAAAAAAAGAAGCTTATTTTTTCATATTATATTTATAAAAGTTTCAAAATTCAGATGTAAAATAGGTACACCATTAAAAGGTGGTAAAACTGCTTTTATAAAATTATAGGTTTTTATGTGTAATATTGGGTTTATTCTTTTCTTATGTCTATAAAATATATTGGATAAATTTAAAAAATATTTTTTTTGAATATATAATATATAAATTTCATTAAATTCATCCACTAATATTAATTAATTTAACTTATTTAGATAAATTTCTTTTTGCACATAAAAATAGTCTTATAAAATCATTCCCTTTATATTCATTTGGTTTATATATTCATTTATAATTAATAGGTAACTAATTAATTAAACTATATATTTTCATAATTTAGTCAATAATATTCATAACCATCAATTTAATGGCTATTTTATATCTTATTATATTAAATAATAATATTTTTATAATATATTATTATGCGGTAAAACTCGGTCTTCATGTTACGCAAGCCATTGGGGAAAGTCATTATTGCATTTAACATAAGATAAAATCAGTGTTCTATATAGATAAAGATAAACTTTATGTCATGTGTAACATAATCTTAAATTTGTGTTTTGTATAAATTAATCTAGGAAAAAAATTAAATTTATTCTAAAAGGAAAATATTGTAAGGTCATTGGGTGTTACATTCTCCCCACCTTAATTAAATTATGTCCTCACAATTTAAAATTGATCTCGGTAATATGGGGTTTTATATTTGAAAATAATATTATTATAAAACCCCAAATCATAAATAGGATTAATAACACAACTTCTTAATAAGAGAGATAGAGAAGTATAAAGGTCACACAATAAGGGTCCTAAGTAGAAAAACATAGGTGGGAAATAAAAACATAGACATAGAAGAAAATGATAAATAACTATAGCCATTGGTCATAAGAAAGTAAGTGATCAATGGAAATTTAAGGGCCTAAAAACCATAAATATGTGACGATCTAAATGACCATTTGATTCATCGAATATGAATTAAATAGGATATCATTTTTATTCTAAGACCCTTTTTCTAGAGTTGTAGAATTATTTCACCCTCTATGAATATAAGGATATATATGTTTATATATACATAAAATTTCCCTTGTATTATGCCTTAAACTATTTCTACTTCATCTCTTAGCACAATATTCTTCATATAGTGATGTAATATAATAATCTCTAAAACCTTGTCAAAAGATCAACTTAAACCATTTCATAAAGGGTTAACCTTATAACACTTCCAAGTATTACAATCTCAAACATTATAATTAGTTTCAATGAAATTAATAGTATCCAATTTACTTTATCCATATCAATAATCTCTTTATGCAAGAATCATTGTCTCAACATTAGGAACATATTATGGGTTATCTTTCCCTCAACCGTTGGTCATTTTTTTTAAAAAAAAAATAACTTGCTACTGAATCGCTTTTCATGGTATGACCCAACATATGATCTAAAATCCTTATTGAAATAGTACTGCAATACAATAGTTACATATTTCCTAATTCTTATAACTAGTACATCACTGATAAAATACTTTTAAAAAATTACTATAAGGCCCTAGCCATAAACATAACATAATCTTGAATTAAGTTAATAATTTACATTTAGAATCTTTTCAGGTTTAGAGTTTTAGAGAATTAGGCCATAACTATTATATTACATCTCAAAAATTACAAAGTAGAAACTTATACTCATTATCCATTATTTCATAAAATAAAAATTCTTAAAATAAAACTATAATTCTTTTCTTGATATACATCTTCTAGAGTTCTTCCTTTATCTTACCTTGCCTTATACCCTATGAAAATCATTTAAAAAACTTGGGATGATCATAAAACGCTCAATAAGGGTTATAAAATAAAGAAAGAAAACATTAGTTAATCAATACATGCAAAAGATAAGCTCTTTAACATACCTCATGAAATCATAAGATTTACGAATAACACATAGAAATTAAAAATCATAAAGGTAACTTATAGAATCCATATCATACTTACATTGTAGCTTTCACAGCTATATAGAGAGTTACATTTGTAATACCCATCATAGTATATTCCTAAAATATCTTAGGATAAACATTAACATTTACCACTGTCGTGTTACCCAATGCATTAGAGATCTATCTCGGGCTCACCCGCCCTAGGTTTATCATGGAAATACCCGTATACATAAACAATGCCCAATAACCATAACATATTCATAACACATAAAAAGATCATAAAGTAAATATAATATTTCCACCTTATAATCACAATATATCATCTCAAGATATTGACATAATCAATGCTTTATCAAACCATTTTCAAAACTATTTAAAACATTTAATAAAGAGATTTTGGAATCAAAGTGTCCCATACCACTTTAAAGATTTAAAAGGAAATAATATTTTAAAACATTAATGTCCATATAAATAAATCATTAAAAATATTTTTAAAATATGGTCATTAATGAAAAATATTTATAATAATAGATCTTTAAAACATTTAAAACAATGTTTTAGTTAAATAATCCTTTAACTCTTGAGAAAATACTTGAATAAAATTAATTACATAATCTAATTAAATAAAGATTATAATATCATGAGAATAAAGAGATTCATGATATAATATGTCAAAGGGTAGTATATACACCATATAAATTGAATTGGTTTATAACAACAAATAAGTCTCAATGGAATGTAAATTGAGACAAAGTCCCTTACAAAGATCGTATCCTTAGATTAAGGATAAATCAATGACATAATTATGTGTGAAAAATAAGAATAAACCCAATATAAGTGTATATTAAGTTTAAAACAATCATATTTCATTCACACATATTCATAGCATGACATAATCAAGAAGTATCAGTTTAACTCAAAGAATTGAAATTGGGTTAAGAAGTTCTCTTAAAGAAATTTGACAGCCTAACGACGTCACTTTAAAATCCAAAAAATGAGTTTATTAGAGAGAACAGGGTCTCTCATCACATGGAAATAAAATTTATAGAAATAAGTATATATAAGACCATATCCCCACATAAGAAAATTGAAATTAAAATACATGACATAAAATAAGTCTTTGACTAAAAAGTGCGGTGAAAGGTTCCCTTACCGATTTGGTAACAGACAAAACATACACCCCATGAAGGAAGGATAATAAAATGAAGATGTAAATACCCATAAATTAAAGTATATTTCACGAATAATACAATAATGGGAGGTACATACACCACATAAAAGGAAATAGAGGCAAATATAGCATGAATCTCATGGAAATAAAAATTGAGATGAAAAACCCCTTACCTTATGTCCATCTTGACTTGTTTGTTCCTTGTTCTTCCTAAATAATAAACTTAAGTTAATTTATACTTCCTTAATAGAATTTTTCAATTTTATTATTCCTTTTATATCACTTATTAATTTTCTATAACAATCAGTTAATTATTTGAGTTCATATCGGACAATTTGTCGATGTTCGTGACTTTAGTCAAAAATAAACTTATTATAATTACAAATTTTCCATGTGGTCAAAAGTACATTATCTATAGAATTATATTAATGATTTAGATATCATATATATCATATATCCAGTGTATATTTATTTATAATATTCCATATAATTTGGAGTTAAGAAATGAAACACATTGTTCATGGAGACAGTAGTCGTACGTACGCATGAACGCTACTTTCATTTTTATTTTAAATTTAAAGGAATAAAAACTTAACAATACATAGGTATATTATAATTCCAGTATAATATCTATGTTATTTAATTTCATTAACTCCACGTATGGCATAAACAGGTCATATCACTTTGAGGGGGCAGTAGTCCGCACTTCCTAAAATGAAATTATCATATTTACCCAATATGGAAACCATAAAGGTATTCTATAATTGAAAAATACAGAAGCATAGAAACAATATAAATATAATATATATAAAAAATAACTATAGTTCGATAATAATTTTCACCATGAGTGGTGGTAGTAGATAATCGAACAATCATCGTTTCGTGAGGCAGTATTTTGTCGTCCACAGAAACAGTATGTTCTTTATCCATTAGACAGAGGTGTGTGTAAGTGTAGTTTGAATACTTCTCATAAAAACAACATAGTATATTTAGGATACTGGTTTTTTATGTAAAAAAATAATAAGAATATCATAGGAAGTGGAGATTTAAAATAAAAGAAGAGAACTTGAGGGAAGAAGTTACCTTTAAATCAGGTAACTCCCTTTGGTTTGAACCAAAAGGCTTCCTTAAAGTGCCTTCTGCCTAAGGTAAGGATTCTAGGAGGAAGAGATGGATCTTGGGAGATTATTTGGGCATATTTTGGATGATACAAGGGGCTTTAAATGTGTGAGTAATGGGTTAGAAGTGGTGTCATTTTATAAGAGGGAGGAGGGGCTCTTTAGGAATGTTTGAAAATATTATTTTATTATAAAAGGATTTTAGGTTTCAAAAGGACCATAACTCATTACATTCGAAGATAAGATGACAATGATTCTAAATACTCTATTATAGTAGGTTTTAGAAAGGTTTGGGTTTCAAATTTAACCTTATTATTTATCTTTAACCCTTAGTTAATTAATTTTTCTTTTACCATGTCTTCTTGTGTACTCACTCAATATGGTTAATATAGTTACTATAAAATTACAAGGGACCCAAAATAGATCATTAATGAAAATTTTAACATAATATAAGTAATTTGGGAGAATATTATATTTTTAGGACTATTTTATCATTTAATAAAATATTAATTTATTTAAAATTTCCTTTATGTTTATTTT
Organism: Viscum album; assembly: GCA_963277665.1. Classification (NCBI taxonomy): domain Eukaryota; kingdom Viridiplantae; phylum Streptophyta; class Magnoliopsida; order Santalales; family Viscaceae; genus Viscum; species Viscum album. The sequence continues at coordinate 17,597,491 of OY728120.1, read as the reverse complement.
TATAATATTCATATCAGAACTTTTTTAAAAATCCAAACAAACTTTATTCTTTCAAAAAACATTCATTAATTAAAATATAAAAAGTCATCCTAATTTATAAAATTCGTGGATCGCATAAAAATTTTCAAAATAAATTTATTTTAATATTTATAATAGCATTTATTTAAAACATTCATTAATGAGGTAATCATTACATCATCATAGTGTCATAAATAAATAAATTCATTTCATGTCCAAAAATTATAAATAAATTACCATGATTTAAGAAATATTATTATATTTATAATGAATATTTATGATAAAAAATATCAATTATATAACCCCACATTAAAATCATTTTAGAAAAACAAGACATGTTTATGATATTTTTATTTTTACTTTAATTAAAAAAAATTGATGTCATTATCTTACCCAAATTGCTTTCAAAGTCCAAAAGTCTCAACCAAGGATTTTATTGGTCATACATGACTCATCCAATGAGGTTAAGATAAGATTTAAGGTAATTTTATTTTATTATAATATTATTTTTATCTTAAATTACCCTATTTACCTTTAACCTCGGTAAATAAAAGTCAAAAGTTACTATTCACCAAAAATTATTTTCATCTTATTGAAAAAAAAATTTACCTAAGTATGACAACCATGTATGTCAGATTTTTTAAATTCAATTCACAGAAGTGGTAAATTTTAATTTAAATGAAAAATTTGGTTTTAAACTACTATGTAGTGTTTTTTCACTATTCATCAAAAATTTAACGTTTTAAGAAAAATACCAAAAATTCACCCAAATATAATTTTGATATTTCAAATTAAAAAATGATATGTATTTTTCCAAATTAAAAACATAGAAATTTCATTAATAAATTTAAAATTACTTTCTGTTGTTAAAACTAGAAAGTGTGTTTTTAAGAAGTAAAAACTACCAAAAGATTGACATGTGTTTATGTCCAATTAAAATACGAAATTACTCCCATGAAAAACATTGGATTAAATGGTATAAAATAATACAATTTTACTTCAAAAAAATTTAAAAATATAATCTGATCATATTAATAAATCAAATGAAAAGACATTTTTGACTTAAAATGCTGTTTTTTTCACTATTCATTAAAAAATGACCTTTATCAAAAAAATATCAAAAATTTACCCAAAGTAAATTTGGTGTCCCTCTTATAAATAATAAGTTTATTTTTTCAAATGGAATATATAAAAGTGAAAAAAAAACTATATTTAAAATGGTTTTTCCATCAAAAGGCTGTAAAAACTACCTTTTAAAACTATTAGAGTATTTTTGCTTAAAATTGGATTTATCCTCATTTTAAGCCGCTAAATTTTATAAGATAAATGTAAAAACATTTAACAAACGTTTATAATAATATTTTAGTTAGTTATTTTCATTCCCTTTAATACAATGTCTAGGAATTAACTACCATTTAAAATAATATTATTATTATATTATTTTTCGGTATAACTCAAAGTTGTGTGCAACGTAAGATTTCAAAGAAACTTATTGTTGTCTATTGAGTACGCTATCAGACATAGCATACCCATTAAATTAAAATTAATATTTAATTAAAAAATATTAATAAATATGAAAATTTCATATTCTTTATTTACCTGGATGTGACATCCTTCCCCCCTTTTAGAAATTGCATCCTCATAATTTTAAAATTGGGCTTTGAAACATCATTAAAAGTCTCACATCGGAAAAAAGAGTCAATAAAACTATCACTTTAAAATAAATAAAGTGAAGTACAAAGGTCACCTGAGATAACCCATACTAGGATTCCATGTAGGAAAACATGGATATGGAAGAGAAACTAAGTGTCAAGTTCTTATGGAGAGTGATAGAACACATGATTAGGAAAAAGTTAACCACCAAAAAATCAAAAACTTTTGATAGGTTAAATGATCCTTGGTTTCCTAGTAGGAAAAGTAAACAGACAACATTTTTTTGTTTTAAGTTCCTTTTCAAAAATTTGGATAATTTATTTATGTGATTGACTAAGGACATAAGGAAATATACTTACTTTTCAATTATAGTTTCATACTTTAATAAGTTTCTACCAAAACTCATATTTTCTCCAAATGATGAGTATTCAAGATGACTTGTTCACATCTAAAGTTCCAGAATCAACTTATAGATAATCACATAATCCACAAAAGATGAACTATATATTTCCCCTATCTTTAGACATTAACCAAAACCAAAATGGTTAGTACAAGATCCCATAATCCCAAAAAGGATAATCCTTTAAAAAAATATTATTCCTAATCTCCAAAATTCGACAAAAAGTACCCAAATTTCAACAAATACAATTCAATAAAAAATTGTCCATAAAATTCTTCAAAGTAACCCAAACTAAAATTGTAACCCAAAACTCAGAAGGATTTAATCACATAGTCTTCCATAATAAATCTTAAAATTTTTCTTCAAATAACATCAACTACTCTTAAAGTTTCATACTAAAGTGTAATTAACCTAATCACATATTCCCTATAATAGGTTAACCATTTCTATAAATAACCCAAATAGCCATAAAACTTATATTATTCCAAAATAAAATTTCAACCATTATTATACAAATGAAATCCCATTGTATTATATTTTCCTTAGGCATACAGTGTTTCCCCAAAAGATAGAATGTCTTCCAAAATATCCTTTATCACTTAATCACTAAATCATTTTCCTATACTAAGGATATACATTTGATAAAACATAAGTTCCCAAAATCAACTTATTCTTGATCCATAAAATCATTTAACTAAAGTAACAACTCATACTAACTAGGGACTTCACATAGTCCAGTGGTAGGTGATGCGCCCTTGTTTCCCTTCAGTTGTGGGTTCGATTCCCATGGCCTTGCTGAACACGACAGGTTGACAACCATCTTACGAGGTGCCCTTTTTATAAAACTCAAAAATAACCCTAACATATTTTAACCTCAAAGGTTGTATTATACCTATCATTTTCATCCCAATTCATTAAGACCTCAACATATTAATTAAGACTTATATATATTTTCATTTTTTTATTTCACATACATATAATAAAATAAAACTATTCCCAATATAAAGAACACCATACATTGATCATGGTGTCCACATGGTTTAATTGTCATCTTGGTCACGTAGGTAGAAGGTCCACACATTTCAAAAATGATTTAGAGATCCTTCAAAATCAATTGCATCCTTCATCCAAATACACATTGTACAACATGGGTCATATGGGTGTTCGCATAAAAAGAGTTTCGGAAAATAATCATGTATAACATACAATTTCAAAACAACTGATAAAACATGATTTTTATAAAAAAAAGTCGGATTGAGTTTGATTTGAAACTTTCAATCAATTTTTCTTTTAAAATACCATAAGTATGTGCTAAAAGACTATAATTTAAAAGAAAATATAAATAGGTTTCACAAGGGTATCCTTCTTCATCACCTTTTTCAAAATCATAATGTGCTTCAAATCTTATGATAAGGTAAAATATTTCAAAATTCCTTGACAATATTTATATTTCTTGAAAATATGAGAATATTGAGAAAATATGATTGTATTAAATACAACCCATGATCTATGATGGTATCGAGGTATAGTGGAGGTGTTTGATATCTCAAAAAATTTCTTGCAAGTGAGTTGTATGTTAGAAAATGTTTCAGAATCCTCTGGGCGTGACTTTGCAATAATTATTGTGAGAAAGACATCAGGAAGAGATAGGAATGTCATTTTAGATCCTCCTCCTTACATTTGTAACATACTTTCCTTGATCTGAAAAAGTGACAATATAAGGATTTAACTTAAAGAGTAGATATAAATACTAACCATGTGTCTAACAAAAACTCTTAATCCCTAAAGGTTTCTAAACCGACCTATGATACCAACTATAAGGCCACAGCCTTAAACATTACGTAATCTTGAATTAAGTTAATAATTCACATTGAGGATCTTTTCAGGTTTATATTTTTAGAGAATTAGGCCATAAATATTATATTACATCACAAAAATTACAAAGTAGACACTTCTACTCAGTATCTATTTTTTAATAAAATAAAAATTCTTAAAAGAAAATAATAATTCTTTTCTTTATATAAATCTTCTTGAGTTATTCCTTTCTATTACCCTACCTTATACCCTGGGAAAAACATTTCAAAAACTTGGGATGATCATAAAAAGATCAGTAAGGTTTATAAAATAAATAATGAAAACATTAGTTAATCAATATATACAAAACATAATATCTTTAACATACCTCATGAAATCATAAGATTTATGAATAACACATAGAAATCATAAATCATAAAGTTAACTTATGGAATCCATATCATACTTAAATTGTATATTTCATAGCTACATAGGGTGTTACACTTATAATACCCATAATAGTATATTCCCAAAATCTCTTAGGAGAAACATTAACATTTACCTCTGTCGCGTTACCCAATTAATTGGAGATCTATCTCGGGCTCACCCACCCTAGGTTTATCACAGAACCACCGGTATAGGTAAACGATGCCCAATAACCATAACATATTCATAACACATAAAACAAGCATAAAGTATATATAACATTTACACATTAAAATTATAATATATCATCTCAAGATATTTACATAATCAATGCTTTATCAAACCATTTTCAAAACCATTTAAAACATTTAATAAATATATTTTTGAATCAAAGTGCCCCATACCACTTTGATGATTTTAAAAGAAATAAAATTTTAAAACATTAATTAATATATAAATAAATCCTTAAAAACAATTTTTAAACATGGTAATTAATGAAAAATATTTATAAGAATAAATATTTTAAACATTTAAAACAATGTTTTAGTTAAAGAGTCCCTTACCACTTGAGAAAATACTTGAATAAAATTAATTAAAGAATAAAATTAATTACAGAATAAAATTAAAAAAAGCTTATAATATCATGATAATAAGGAGATTCATGATATAATATGTCAAAGGTAATTATATACACCATATAAAAGTGAATTTGTGTATAAAAATAAATAAGTCTCAATGGAATGTAAATTGAGACAAAGTCCCTTACAAAGATCGAATCCTTAAATTAAGGAAAAAACAATGACATAATTATGTGTGACAAATAAGAATACACCCAATGTAATTTTATATTAATTGTAATACAATCATAGGTCATTCACACATATTCATAGCATGACATAATCAAGAAATAGAACTTTAACCCAAAGAGTTGAAATTTGGTTAAGAAGTTCTCTTACAGAAAATTGATAGCCTAACGACGTCGCTTTAAAATTCATAAAATGAGTTGATGGGAGAGAAAATGGTCTCTCATCACATGGACATAAAATTTACATAAATAAGGATATATAATACCATATCTCCACATAATAAAATGTAAGTTAAAAGACATGACATAAAAGAAGTATTTGACTAAAAAGAGTAGTGAAAGGTTCCCTTACTGATTTGGTAACATACGAAACATACACCCCATGAAGAAAGGATCATAAAATGATGATGTAAATACCCATAAATTAAATTAAATTACACAAATAATACAATAATTGGCAGTACATACCCCACACAAAAGTAAACAGTTGCAAATATAGCATGAATCTCACAGGAATAAAAAGTGAGATGAAAACCCCTTACCTCGTGTTCGACTTGAATCTTATGTTCCGTGTTCTTACTGAATAATAAACTTAAGTTAATTTATAATTAATTAAGAACCTTTTTGAAGTTTATTATTCCTTTTATATCACTTATTTCCTTTCTATAACAATTAGTTAATTATTTGAGTTCATATTGGACATTTTGTCGATGTTCAGAACTTTAGTCAAAAATAAACTTGTTATAATTTCAAATTTTCCATGTTGTAAAATTTAAATTATCTACATAATGATATTCATGATTAAGATATCATATATATAATATATATCCATTGTATATGTATTTATAATATTCCATATCATTTGGAGTTAAGAAATGAAATGCACTGTTCATGGAGATGGTAAGTCGTACGTACGCATGAACGCTACTTTAATTTCTATTTTATATTTAAATTAATGAAAAATTAATAATAAATAAGTATATTATAATTCTGGTATAATATCTATGTTATTTTATTTCATTAAATCCACCCTTTATATGTTCCATTTATGGCATGAATGAGTCATATCACTTTGAGGGGGCGGTAGTCCGCACTTCCTCAAATTAAATTATCGTATTTACCCATTATGGAAACCTTAAATTTATTCTATAAATGAAAAATAAAGAAGCATAGAAACAATTTAAATATAATATATATCACATATAAATATATTTCCATCATAATGGCCACCATGATAGGCGGTAGGAGATAATCAAACAATCATCATTTCGTGAGGCAGTAGTTAGTCGTCCATAGAAACAGTATGTTCTTTACCAATTAGACAGAGGTGTGTGTAAGTGAAGTTTGAATCCTTATCATAAAAAAAACCTATTATATTGAGTATATTTTTTTTATTTAAACAAATAATAATAATATCATATGGAGTTAAGAAATAAAATAAAAGAAGAGAACTTGAGGAAAGATGTTACCTTTAAATTGGGTAACTCTCTTTGGTGTGAACCAAAAGGCTTCCTTGAAGGGCCTTCATACTAAGTTAAGGCTTCTAAGAGTAATAGAGTGATCTTGGGAGATTATTTGGTCAGAAGTTTGATGAGAAAAGTGGCTTGAGAATTTTGAGTAATGGGTTAGAAGTGGTGTCCTTTTATAAGAGGGGGGAGGATCTCTTTAGGAAAGTTTGAAAATATTATTTTATTATAAAAGGATTTTACTTTTAAAAAGGACAATAACTCATTAAATTCAAAGATAAGATTACTATTATTCTAATTACTATCATCCAATAGGTTTTAGACAATTTTGGGTTTCAAATTTAACCTTATCATTTAGCTTTAACCCTTAGTTAATTAATTTGACTTTAACCATGTCTTCTTGTGTATTCACTCTATATGGTTAATATAGTTACTATAAAATTCCAAGAGACCCAAAATAAATCATTAATGAAATTTTTAACATAATATATGTAATTTTTTAGAATATTATAATTTTATGACAATTTTATCATTAAATAAAATATTAATTGATTTAAAATTTAATTTATGTCAATTTTTATACAATTTATATCATGAATTTTTTAAAACTCCAAACCAAATTGATTATTTAGAAAAACAATCATTAATTAAAATATAACAAATCATAATAATCTATAAAATTCGTGGATGACACAAAAAGTTTCAAAATAAATTTATTTTAATATTTATAATATCATTTATTTAAAACATTCATTAATGAGGTAATCATTACATCATCAGTGTGTCATAAATAAATAAATTTATTTGCAGCCCAAAAATTATAAATAAATTACCATGATTTAGGAAATATTTATATATTTATAACAACTATTTATGGTCAAAAATATCAATTATATAACCCCACATTAAAATCATTTTATCAAAATAATACATGTTTATGATATTTTTATTTTTACATTAAATAAAAAGTTATTAATGTCATTATCTTGCCCAAATTGCTTTCAAAGGACAAAGGTCTCACCCAAGGATTTTATTGGTCATCCATGAATCATACAATAAGGTTAGGAAAACTTTTAAGATATTTTTATATTATTATAATGTTATTTTTACATTGAATTACCCTATTAACCTTTAACCGGGGTAAATAAAAGTCAAAAGTTACTATTTACGAAAAATTATTTTATCTTATTAAACCAAATTTTACTTACTTATGATAACCATGTATTTTGGAATTTTTAAATTCAATTATCAAAAGTGGTAAAATTTCATTTAAATGAAAATGTCGGTTTTTAACTACTATGGTGTGTTTTTTCACTTTTCATCAAAAATTAAACATTTTCAGAAAAATACCAAAAAATCACTCAAAGATAATTTTTATATTAATAATTAAAAAATTATATCTATTTTACAAAATTCAAAACATATAAATTTCATTAATTAATTTAAAATTAATTTCCATTGTTAGAACTAGAAAATGTGTTTTTAAGATGTAAAAACTACCAAAAGATTGACATGCGTTTATGTCCAATTAAAATATGAAACTACTTCTAATGACCAACATTTGATTAAATGGTAAAAATATAATCCAATTTCTCTTTAAAACCATTTAAAAAGATGATCTAACCGTATTAATAAATCAGATGAAAAGACAGTTTTGACTTAAAATGCAGTATTTTTCACTATTCATTAAAAATGAAATTTATCAGAAAAACCACAAAAATTTACCCAAAGTAAATTTTGATGCCCCGATTCTAAATAATTAGTTTATTTTTTCAAATGGAATATATAAAAGTCTAAAAAACTAGATTTAAAATGGTTTTCCTCCAAAAGGATGTAAAAACTACCTTTTAAAGATATTAGAGTGTTTATGCTTAAAATTGGATTCATTATCATTTTAAGCCTCTAAATTTTATTAGATAAATGTAAAAACATTTAACAAACATTTCTAATCATATTTTAGTTAGTTACTTTCATTCCCTCCAATACAATGTTTAGGCGTTAACTACCATTTAAAATAATAATATTATAATATTATTTTTCAGTATAACTCAAAGTTGTGTGCAATATAAGATTTCAAAGAAACTTTTTGTTGCATGTTGAGTACTCTATTAGACATAGCATTACCTTTAAAATAAAATTAAAATTTAATTAACAAATAATAATAAATAAGGAAATGTCATATTCTTTTTTTACCTGGGATGTTATAATTACTCATGGATCCAAATACATAGGCACATTAAGAATCCAACTATATTAGTATTAATAACATAAGATTGACCTTGATCCCTTATATTATTTATAGGTATATTCCCTTTATTATTTGGGCCTTCATTTTCATAGTTCCCCATCTCCTTGTAGTTTTAACCCTGAATAACATCATTTTCTTTCTTCCCTTTGCATTCTTTTTCCTGGTGACCATTTTCCCTACACCTATAAAAAAAACTCCCAATCCTTTTAAGTATTTACCAAGGAAATTATTTCCATAGTTATCACATGTAGTAAAATCCTTCTTTCGCTTATTCTTTGACACATTCACGGTTTCTTGTTGTTCAGATGACCTCTTCTTCTCTTTATTCCCCTTGAATATATTAATCCTATAAAATTCATTTTCCATTTTGATGGCACATAAAACTATTTCTTTGTATGATGAAAAATTTTAGAAACCATCACACATTGAGGATTTGTCTTAATAACTTAAAATAAGAGGTCAGTCTTATACCCCATGTTTCATATATAATATTTATCATACCTTGATAACCTTTTAAAGGTATCTTGAAAATCTACAGAACTCTCTTCTTCCTTTTGTTTTAAGCTAAGGAACTTTCTCTTCATATCAATTTATTGATCATGAGGGAAGTATTTGTCGAATAATGTCTCCTTAAAAGTTCTTCATTCCATGAGTTCTATTTCTTATTCCTCCTTATTATTATCAAAAAATGATCCCCATTGATCACCATCACCATTTATAAAATACAATACATGTAAAGACCTGGAATTTCCATGTAATTTTTTAAAAAAATATGTGGGAATTTTACGAGTCCGTGAATATTGACGGTGCGTGATTCCGAGGCCCGATGTGCCCAGAATTAATTTCTGACATTTTTTTGGGTACGTTCAGTAAATGTATGAGTGGATTTTTATAAATTTTGAACCAGGGCTCGGAATAGAAATCTGAGGACACCGTTGAACACGCAGTGCCGGTATTCGCTTAAGAATACTTTCACCTCGATAGTAGTTGGTCAAGGGTGGAATTTAGTTTTTGGGTTTTACGTGGAAATAATAAAATAAAATAAAATAATATTTATTTTATTTTGTAACAACCCATGTGGGAGTTGAAGTGTGGGGACCACCCGACCATAACCTTTCATGAGAGGTTAACATGGTGGGGCCCACCCGAACCTAACCTCCCATGAGAGGTTATTGTGGTGGGGACCACCCGGGACTAAACCCCCCATTTAATTGAGAGAAACTCTCAACTCCCCTCATTAATAAGGGAGAGCCTCTTGACCTCCTCTACCATTAATGGTGCCACCTCCTCCCTTAATTTAATTCTACCAATCCACCCAAATTAATCTTTCCAACCTAGGTGTTTAATTATGCTAATTTGAAATTGGTTCCAACGACATAATAAGATATTTTTATCTATTATCTTTGGATACCATTTCATTTGGTTGGAAAAGGAGGATTGGGGAGAGGGGGAACTTTGGAGAAAGCTCCCAACGAAGAACTCTCCACCAATGAATAACACTAATGAGGAACGCCTTCGACTATGAAGAACGACCTCGACTACTACTCTCTTCCTTAGAACATCCTTCGATGTAGGATGTGTTCATCGAAAACGAATAAACGTCCACCTTCTCACGCCAACACCGACGAACAACAAACAAGGTAGGGGTTTTTTCATTATTTGATTAACACATCCCATGTTCTCCCCTATTTTTCCTTTGTTGGGTTGTGAATAGAAATTAATAAGGAACTATGGGATTTGAAAATATCTTTTGTGCTCATTCTTGTTTATGTTCTTGATAAACCTCATGCTAATACTCTAATGTGGAGAGTGAGAGCCAAACTAACATGGCCCATCCTCTCCATAAGCCTTGTGTTAATTTGCGGTGTTCTTCGAAAGGAAGGAAGGCGACAACAGTGTTGAAGGCGATGAAGGTGACGAAGGCAATGACCGTGCTACCCACAGTCTTCGCAACCCACACCACCCCCACGACATTCCGATGCTCTATATGAACCAGCTCCGCAGCCCCATGCCAAACCACGCCCCCAGCCAGCTTCCGAGCCACACCGGCCTCGCCGAACACCGTCTGCGCCACCCACTATCCTGAGTTGTGCCGTGCCTTGGCCACGCCACACCCCTACTCCATTGCCTCGAGCCGAACCGCACTGCCCGTCGACCCTATGTCATCGCTGGATGAACCGAATCGAGCTACATCGTTCCCCTGTCATGCCGCACACTGGCTACCGGCCTCCCAAGCCCCCAGCCGAACCTGCACCCTCGCGGCACCCCAGTCAAACCGGACCATGCCCTCGCAGCGCCCTGGCCGAACTGGCCCCTCATGAAACCCTTCGGTCTGAGCCACCCTCACAGCGCCCTCCGAGCCAAGCCGTCCTCACATCGACCTGCGGTCGGTCTGTGCCCTCGCAGCCCTCCCTGACCCCTCGTGGCCTGTTGGGCTGAGCCCAGTGGGCCGGGCTGAACCTAACGGGCTGGGCCAGACCCAACGGGTCAGGCCGGGTCGACCTAGACTGGGTCAGCACAGACTGGGTCGTCTCGGGTCCGTCCAACCAGGTCGGACCAAACCCGGGCCCACTACGACCCTTTACTTTCTTTTGGCCATATCTTTGGCATCGGGCGTCCATTTGACGAACCTTCACCGGCCCTGGTAATCTTGGAGCATGACGGTCCCTTTGGGTTTACTCCACACTCTGATCGCTCTTCACAGACCGTGCATCCGATTGACACGCTATATGTTGCGTTCAGACCCTTATGATATGGCGGACCTTTGAGATACCTCTTCATGGGACTTCGTGAAAGTTGGAATATCAACCAGTAGCTCATGGAGCAGATCCTTCTAGTGAGGAGCGAGTAGAGTGTGGAGACCTAATAGCTGGCTGAGACCGGTCGACTATTGACCGTTTGACTCGGAGAGACTCTACTAGCCCAATGGGGAGCTCCTAGTTGTGGTGGAAGACCCACGGAGGAGGAGCATGGTTTGTGTGACGCAGCAGACCCATGGTACTCGACAAGAGGAGTACCTCTACATGCTACGAGGGGGATCACCTAGGTGTGGCGGTAGACCCTTGGTGGGGAGTACCTTTGTGTGACACAGCAGAACCCCCATACTCGACATGAGTGGTACCTCAGAAATCCAAGCTTAATGGGAAGCACGCTTGGTGTCACGGTAGGCCCAATGTACTTGAAATATGAGGAGTTCTCTAGCATCCGTGGTTTCGATAATGTGAATAAAATTCTGGTTGAGCTAAGTCAGTACTTTTGTGTTTTCCTCATGATTGAGATGGATCACTTGATAGCTTAGGTATATGTATGGGAATACACCTAAGTAAGGTTATCCATTGATTTCATACTTTGTGGTATATCTTTGTTGGATTTTGTGAGATATTGAGGGTTTTGGGGTCCCTGCTGAGTATTTTTATACTCACCCCATCACGGGATATGCCCACACCATGTTGTGTTCGTTGAAGACGACGGACAGTGCTGATTGAGGCTGAGAGAACCAAGACTGGACGGTACTCGGAGGTGGACCATACGACAAGTTGGTACACAGATTAGATGGACAGACGTGGAGTGCTGAGGAGGCTGTCTGTACCTACACTTCAGGTAGAAATCCAAGAGGATGACCCATCAGCTATTTTTCCTTTCTTCAGTTGTACTTGAACTTCCAGTTCCTTGTACTTTGTAGTTGGGCTTGTATTTCCGGCCCCTTTTACTTTTTAGCACTCTTTTGTTATATAGTTTACCTAGTGTTTTGTATCCATCTGTGTGCTTTGTTTTGTGTATTTATAGGTTATAAAGGTAATGCCTTCCCAGTTTAGGTAATTACACCTTTGGTGCTAGTCTCCATCCCCTATCCTATGGAAGGCGGGCTTGGGGTAGTCACGGCATGGGCCCTAAGGGATGGGTCATGAAAAATTGGTATCAGATGACTCAGTTCTACCGCAAAACATAGCACTATGATCTTTCTTTTATATTAATAAATAGTTTTAAGTGTAGTGAGTGTGGTTTTCAGTTCAGGGAGTCCAGTGTTGGTGCAGTGGTTGATGTATCCATACACCAGGACCCTGACTTCTGATTTCTGACTCAGTGCACGAAAACACTAATTGAGATTGTGTTTTCGAAAGTTTTCTTTAAGTCATCTCAACCAGGTCATCTCACCAGGTATAATATTTTGATCATGTCGCATCTGTTCCTTTCAGGATTCCTCCACGTAGACAGCTAGCTAGAGTTCTGAGAGTTGTATGCACTGATAGCCTACCGAGTGACGAGGCCTCAGTGTAGGGCCTTTTTCAAGCGGAGGCACCAGCGGTACCACTCATTTTTGGGCCACCGAGGCCACCGACCCCAGTAGCAGATGATACATGCCGCTTAAGCGCATTTCACGAGTTACAGTTCTAGAGGCCACCCAGGTTTAGGGGAGAGACGGAACCACAGGCGGCAGAGGATTGTCTGGAGGCAGTCGTGAGAGATTTCTGACAGGTAAGGACACCACCAGACCTCATGGTGATTCTTGCTGCCATCCATCTACAGGAATCAGCGGACAGATGGTGGATCTTTATTATCCTGGTCCTCGATGAGATGACACTTCTCTAGGCAGACTTCAAGAGCCTATTTTGGGCAGAGTTTTTTCTAGTGACTCTCCATGCAGTGCACATTCAGGAGCTACTTCATCTGTAGCAGTGCACCACGACTATATCTTAGTACACAGTGAGGTTCACAGACCTCTCACACTACTCCACTTATATGGTGTAGGACCCAATATTCAAGGCCCAGACCTTCGATCAGGGACTCAGGCAGGAGATCATGGCTTCGGTGATCTCACTCAACATCCTGACGCAGGCGAGGGTGTTAGAGAGATCCATCCTAGTGGAGAGTTTTCTTACTGAGTAGTCTCTAGCAGTGAGATCCACCACCAGTCGGCACGTAGAAGAGTCTTCTGTAGCTGGAAGCTGACAGATGTCGCAGGGGTCCAAAAGGACCAGACCTATAGGTAGAAAACCACATGACTTAGGATCTGTTGTGTGGGGCACCCAAAGTGGAGACAGACATGCCCGGAGTGGGAAGTTTTACTCATGCAGTGGGCAGGGTCACATGGCTCATGACTGTCTGACCCACCATTCGGATGATTAGCAGACGGTCAAAGGACCGCCCAGGAAGAGACAGAGATTCGATTGAGGTGGTCTGCAGGGAGTAGGTAGATGTGGCATAGGATTTTTTTGTAAAGATGGCAGTGGATGATGATTTGAGATATTACCACCACCACCACCAAGAGGTCCACCCCGACCATAGGGAGCAGGTGGATAGGGGAGAGTTCAACTACAGGAAGCTGAGGCCTACGATCACAGCACTCTAGAGATGATACGAGGTACCATATGTGCCTATTCCACCTTAGTTGGGGTTCTTATAGACATAGATTCCAGTCATTCTTTCATTTCCACTTACCTCATTCGGATCTTGGAGATTCTGATGGAGCCATTGGCTCGATCATTATGGGTATAGACTCCTACGGGAGCAGATTCGATGATTACGCACTGGTTCCGGTAGTGTGACCTTAATCTAGGAGGAGAGAGCTTTGGATGTGATCTCTTAGTAGCGGTATAGAGGCCTTACGATGTCATATTGGGTAGGGACTGGTTATCTACTTTCCATGCTCAGATTGACTATATTAGGTGCAAAGTGTGGTGTGTCTGCATGGATGGGACTGGTTTTACCTTCATCGGTGAGAAGGGAGCCTTTTTAGCACATGATGGACTTACTTAGAGGAGAGTACAGCTGATAACTCATCAGTTGGCTAGCCTTACCCTCAGAGCAGTTTATGTGGAGAGTCCGAGCTATCCTGTAGTGGTGGACCAGTACATGGATGTCTTCCCTGATGATGTTCTAGGTCTATCCCCTCTCATAGAGGTAGAATTTTACATTGACTTGTACCCCGAGATGGCACTGATATCTACACTATCATATCGTATGGCTCCCTCAGATATTCACGAGCTACGGGTACAACTAGAGGACTTGTAGGGGAAGGGATTTATCCGGCCCAGTGTTTCACCTTGGGCAGCCCCGATACTATTTTCCAAGAATGTGGATGGGAGCTTGAGGCTTTGTGTTGACTATCAGCACCTAAACCAGGTGATCGTGAAGAACAAGTACTCACTCCCAAGGATTTATATCCTCTTTGACCAGTTGAAGGGAGCACGGTGGTTCTCGAAGATAGACCTCAGATCAGGCTATCACCAGCTCAGAGTTCGAGATGAGGATGTGAAAAAGATAGCCTTCAGATGTCGGTATGGCCTTTACGAGTTATTGGTTATTCCATTCAGTGTAACCAATTCTCCAATAGTGTTCATGGGACCCATGAATAGGATCTTTCAGCCATACCTTGATCGCTTTGTCGTAGTCTTCATCGATGACATTCGGATCTACTCGACTACTGAGGAGGAGCATGCCTATCATTTGTGGGTAGTACTGGACACACTCTGAGAGCACCGGCTTTATGGTAATCTCTCGAAGTGCCAGTTCTGGATCTGAGAAGTTCAATTTCTTGGACATGTCATCTCAGAGGCTATAGTTGCAGTAGATCCAGTGAAGATTGAGGTGGTACTTACTTGGGAGCCACTTAGGAGTGTGATGGAGGTACGGAGTTTCCTGGGTTTGGTTGGTTATTACCAAAGGTTTTTTCTAGACTTCTCCAGAGTTGCAGCACCACAATCAGCCTTGATGAGGAAGGGACAACCCTTTGTGTGGTCGGAGAGATTCCAGCAGAGTTTTCAAGAGTTGAGGCAGAGGCTGACTAATGCCCCCATCTTGAGGCTTCCAAACGAAGTTGTAGGGTACGTAGTCTATTGTGACGCATCAGGGACCATGATCGGATGTTCCCTAATGCAGGAGCAAGCAGTGATCGCATATGGTTCACGAAAACTGAGACAACATTATCATAACTATGCTACCCATGACCTAGAGTTAGCAGCAGTGGTCTTCACCTTGAAGATGTGGCTACACTGTCTGATGGGAAAACATTTTACTGTGTACACTGATCACAAGAGTCTCAGGTATATCTTCTCTCAGAAGAACATGAACCTGAGACAGCGACGTTGGATTGAGTTCCTCCAGGACTATGACTTTGAGATAGTCTATACTCCTAGGAAGGGGAACATTATTGCAGTTGCACTCAGTAGGAGGTCTGGTATACAGCTATTAGGCGAGGTGACGAAGCAGTTGGCCGCTTTGCAGATACCCTTTGTGGATCGGGATAGAGCAGCTTTTCTTCAGTCTCTTAGAGTCACTCCCCCACTTCTTTAGCGAGACAGGGAGGCACAGCATGGGAACACTGACTGCAAGACTCAACATACTTAGATATCCACAGGGTAGGCACCTAATAGATTTTATGAAGGTGGGGAGCACGTCATCCTCTTCAGAGGATATACCATGGTACCAGTGTCACTTCAGGAGGAAGTGTTAAGGGAATTCCACACATCCCCTCTAGCAGTACATCTAGGAGTGGCGAAGGTGTACCAGGATCTCTGACGACATCACTGGTGGTCGGGAATGAAGAAAGCAGTTGCAGAGTTTGTCTCTCTGTGCCTCACTTGTCAATAAGTGAAAGTGGAGCACCAGGTACCAGAAGGCTTGGTTCAGCCTTTAGAGGTCCCATAGTGGAAGTGGTATGGGATATACATAGACTTAATTATGGTTCTTCCACGTACATCTAGGGTTCATGACTCAATTTGGGTGATCATCGAACAACTCACCAAGTCATCCCACTTCCTACCGATCAGAGAGCAGGGTTCAGTAGAGAGCTTGGGATGCCTTTATGTGCAGAAGATTGTGCAGCTACATGGAGTACCTTTGATGATTATCTCTGATTTTGAAGCATGATTTACTTCCCGTCTATGTAAGGGGTTGCAGGAGGCTTTCGGGACGCAGCTTCGTTTGAGCACCGCCTTCCATCCTCAGACGGATGGCCAGACTGAGCAGACCATTTAGACCCTCGAGGACATGCTACAGGCTTGTGTCCTCGACTTCAGTCACAGTTGGGAGGATCACTTACCTTTTGTGGATATTTCATACAAAAACTACTACCAATCCATCAAAGTGATGGAACCTTTTGAGGCATTGTACGGGTGACCTTGAAGATCACCTTTATGCTAGACTGACCTAGGGGAGTCAGCACTCGTGGGAACAGAGATGGTACGGCCTACAACGGAGAAGGTGCAGATCATCCAGGAGCGGATGAAGACTGCATAGAGTAGGAAAAAGTCATATGCCAATGGGAGATAGAGACCTCTATAGTTCGAGTATGGAAAAAATGTCTTTCTATGGGTCTCACCCCGAGGAGGTCTATGGAGATTTTTCTGAGGCAGAAAGTTATCTCCGAGATTCATCAGACTATTCCAGGTCCTCAGTAGAGTTGGAGAGGTGGTTTACTGCTTAGCTCTTCCACCTCAGTTGCCCTGGGAACATAATTTCTTCCACGTATCCCAACTGAGGAGATACGTGCATGACCCTTCCCACATCATCGACCATGGAGAGCTGGATGTCGACGATGGGGCGACTTTTACAGATGCTCTAGTAGAGATTCTAGATTGATAGGTGAGGGTCATTTGTAGACATTTGATACCTCTGGTGTGCGTTCTCTGGTAGCACAGGAACCTCCAGGAGAGCACATGGGAGCAGGAGGCTCAGATGCATGCTCAGTACCCCCACTTGTTTCCTTAGTTGAGTTATGGATTACGGGGACATAAAGCATAAGGTGGGGAGAATGTAAAGACCCGGAATTTCCATGTAATTTTTTCTTAAAATATTTGGAAATTTTACAAGTCCGTGAAAATTGACGACGTATAATTTTGAGGCCCGATGTGCTTGGAATAAATTTATGAAGTTTTGTTTAGGTACGTTCAGTAAACGTATGAGCGGGTTTTTTATAACTTTTGAACTTGTGCTCAGAATTGAAATCTGAGGATACCATTGAACTCACAGTGCCGGTATTCACTTAATAAGACTTTTACCTCAATGACAGTTGGTCGAAGGTGGAAGTTAGTTTTTGGGTTTTATGTGGAAATAATAAAATAAAATAAGCTCATATTTATTTTATTTTGTAACCACCCATATGGTAGTTAACGTGTGGGGACCACTTGACCATAACCTCCCATGATAGGTTAGGGTGGTGGGGCCCACCCGAACCTAACCTCCCACGAGAGGTTATGGTGGTGGGGACCACCAGGGACTAAACCCCCCATTTAATTGAGAGAAACTCTCAACTCCCCTCATTAATGAGGGAGAGCCTCTTGACCTCCTCTACCATTAATGGTGCAACCACATCCCTTAATTTAATTCTACCAATCCACCCTAATTAATCTTTCCAATCTAGGTGTTTAATTTGGATAATTTGAAATTAGTGCCAATAACTTAATAAGATATTTTTATCTATTATCTTTGGCTACCATTTCATTTGGTTGGAAAAGGAGGATTGGTGTGAGGAGGAACTTGGGAGAAAGCTCCCAATGAAGAATTTTCCACCAATGAAGAATGACGATGAGAAAAGCCTTCGACTACGAAGAACGACCTCATCTACAACTTTCTTCCTCAGAACCTCCTTAGACGTAGGACATGTTCGTCTACAACGAATCGACATCCTCTTTCTCGTGCCAACGTCGACGAACAAAGAACAAGGTAGGGGTTTATTAATTATTTTATTAACACATCTCGTGTTCTCCCCTCTTTTTCTGTTGTGGGGTTGGGAATAGAAATTAATGATGAATTATGGGATTTGAAAATATCTTCCATGCTCATTCTGGTTTATGTTCTTGATAAACCTCATGCTACTGCTCTAATGCAGAGAGTGAGGACCAAACTAACTTGGCCCATCCTCTATGTAACCCTTGTGTTGATTTGTGGTGTTCTTCGAAATGGAGGAAGGCGACAACAGTGTTGAAGGCAACAAAGGAAACGAAGGCAACGACCATGCTACCCACAGCCTCCGCAACCCACACCGCCACCACAACGCTTCAGCACTCTGGACGAACTGTCTCCACCGCCCCGGGGTGAACCTCGCCACCTTCCGGTTTCCGAGCCGCGTCAGCCACACCGCCCGCCAGACGCGCCACCCGCTGGCCAACCTGGCATGAGCCGCACCGCGCCCGGCTAGGCCACGCCCCGGCTCCACCACCCCAGGCCAAACTGCGCATCCTATAGGTCCCATGCCACTACTAGCCAATCCGGACCAAGCCGCTCCATGCCCCGGCCGCGCCACACCCCGGCCGCCGGCCTCCCGAGCCCCCGGCCGAACCCGCACACTCACGGCGCCCCGGCAGAATCGGTATGCGCACCCGTGGCGCTGAGGCCGAACTGGCCCCTCATGGCGCCCTTCGAGCCGAGCTGCCCTCGCGGTGCCCTCTGGGCCGAGCCGCCCTCGCGCCGACCCGTTGCTAGTCCACGCCCTCGTAGCCGGTCCGCGCCCTCATGGCCCTCCGTAACCCCTCACGGCTTGCTCAGCTAGGCCCAGTAGGTCAGACCGAACCTAACGGGTCGGGCTAGACCCAACGGGTCAGGCCGGGTCGACCTAGATCGGGTCACCCTAAACGAGGTTGGGTCGGGTCGGACCGAACCTGGGCCCACTATGACCCTTTACTTTCTTTCGGCCATATCTTTGGCACCAGACATCCTTTTGACGAACCGTTAGCGGCCCTAGTAATCTTGGAGTATGACGGTCCCATTGAGTATACCCCACTGGAGTTTGGGGTATAGTTGAGATACAGTTAGGTTGGATCATGAATGAATCCAACCGGGTCCCTGAGACTAAAAGACTAATGACTCACAGACCGGGTATCCAATTGACGTGTCGTCTATTGCGTTGAGACCCCTATGATGTGGAGGACCTTTGAGATACTTATTAGTGGGACTTTTTGATAGTTTGAGTATATACCAATAGCTCATGGTGCGAATCCTTCTAGTGAAAAGCGAGCAGAGTGTGGATACCTAGTAGCTGTCTAAGACCTGATGACTGCTGACTGTTTGACTCAGAGAGACTCTACTAGCCCAGTGGGGAGTGCCTGGTTGTGACGGAAGACCCACGGTGGAGGAGTGCGATCTGTGTGACGCAGAAGACCCATGGTACTTGATAGGAGGATTACCTCTGCAGGCTACGAGGGGGAGCGCCTGGGTGTGGCAGCAGACCCGTGGTGGGGAGCGCCTATGTGTGATGCAGCAGACTCATAGTACTCGACATGAGGGGTACCTCAGCAGTGCAAGGTTAGTGGGAAGTGTTCTTGGTGTCATGGAAGGCGCACTATACTCGAAAGAGGACGAGTTCTATAGCAGTCGTGGTTTCGATAATGCGAATAAAATCTTGGTTGAGCTGATTCAGTACTTTTGTGTTTTCCTCATTATTTATATGGATCACTTGATAACTTAAGTATATGTATGGTCATATACCTAAGTAAGGTTATCCATTGATTTTATACTTTGTGGTATATCCTTGTTGGATTTTGTGGGACCTTGAGGGTCTCGGGGTCCCTACTGAGTATCGTTATACTCACCCCTATACGGGATATTCCCGCACCTTGTTGTGTTTGTTCAAGACGACGGACATCACTGACTAAGGCTGAAAGTACCAGGACTGGATGGTACCCGGAGGTGGACCTTATGACAAGTTGGTACATAGAGGAGAAGGATGGACATGGAGTGATAAGGAGGCTATCTGTACCAACCCTTTAGGTAATAATCCTAGAGGATGACCCAGCAGCTGTTTTTCCTTTCTTCAGTTGTACTTGTACTTCCAGTTCCTTGTACTTTGCAGTTGGGCTTGTATTTTCGACCACTTTTACTTTTCAGCACTCTTTTGTTATACAGTTTACATAGTGTTTTGTATCCATTTGTGTGCTCTGTTGTGTCCGTTTATAGGTTATAAAGGCAATGCCTTCCCAATTTAGGGAATTATGCCATTGGTGCTAGTCGCTAGCCCCTGGCCTATGGAAGGTGGGCTTGGGGTAGTCATGGCACGGGCCCTAGGGGACAGGTCGTGACAATACAAATGTAACCTTTTCTTTTTCACCACATCATAATTCCATGAATATCTTTTCCAAATACTTAATCCATTTCTCAGCTACAATTGGATTATTATTCCCACTAAATCATTAGGGAATATATTTCTTAAAGTGATCCAACATAGAATATTCTTGTTGTGGAATAGGTTTCTCTATTTGGTTAAGGTTATTTTTAATAACCTTATTAAGTTTCCCTAGTATAACCAAAATTTTCTCCATTCCAATTTCAACTATATTGGTTTCCTTAGTAGGTAATTATCTACATTTTCTATGAGTATTGATACCATTCATCCTTTTTAGTTCCATTTATAAACAATGGAATACACTAGATTAGATCATAACATTATATAACATAATGTATAATCCTAAAACTAGAAAAATAAAAAATCATAAATTGAAAATGTTTTCCATAGCTAATCTCATAAAAAATAAGCATGGCCTATTTGGGGATATCATTACTTTAAAATCCTTTATAATGATTTATAAAGAAAATTTGAATTATCCTAAGCATATCCCCTAGGAGTGCAAACCAGGTGCGCAGTAAGGCCCATTTTCATATACTAATTTACGTCATGTCAGGACCAATACACATTTTTGGAGTTGTTACCCCTAGGTACATATATTCCATAACCACATCCACTTGTAGTATCTTGACATGGATATATTTCTAGGAATACTCACATGATCTCTATTATACCAAAATTATATGATTTTCTTCAATACTTATCCTCAAAGTATAGTATAGGGTTATGTTACCTAATCTAGGTTTTCTAAATCTAGTTTCTAAGGTTGTTGTTAAAATTCCTTTGATACCAAATATAGCACCTCGATCCCTAAATCCCCGACTTGGTGCATTACTTTTTTTAAATTCTCATGATTACAAGGAATCAAATCTTGAAGGAATGATCAGTTTAGAAGTTTTGTAAAACCATATTACATACATGATATCCATATTACATTGATAAATATAAAATAAAACATATTACATAATAAGGACAAATAAACTGCATCCTTGAAACTCATTCCAAGAATTCATCTTTATATCCTAGGGAAAGGAAACAAAATAATGGTGGTCTAAAATGCTCAGTAATGGTAATTACAATATAAGAAGTAATGAATAATTGAGTATAATAAATACAGAAAGGTAAATAATTGGTCACTCATTCCATTTATATAACTAGATATGGAAAAATCAATATGGTAAGGTAAATAACTGAAACACAATCAATTTAATAAATAAACTAAGAATTAAAAGAATCTATGTAAAATATCAAAGAAAAAATATCATGGATAAAAAAATTAATAACAACTGAATTTTCAATAAATGAAATTCTTACTTATTGTATGAGATTTTTTCTTTGTATATGGAACCATTACCATCAAGACCTTTAACAAGATGGTTTAAAACATACTGGTTACAAACAAATTTGTTTTTCCAACCTTAAATTTAAAATAAAGACCTTTCACAAGATGGTTTAAAACATACTCATAATAAATGAAAAGTGTTTTTCCAACTGAATTCATCCCATGAGACAACTGATTCATTGAAGGGATTACTTTAAATGGTCCCCAACCCATGTCATTCATGTACAAATAATTCCTCATATATCAAATAATCAATTTAATTAAAAAAATGTTCCTTATAATCAAATATCCACATTGAATAAATAATTTGTATTTATCAATAATTCCTTAGTGGAGGATAATAAACAAAAAGGGTTGTGGATATTGATGAATGGAAATAAAATTTAAGGATAATTAAAATAATTCTTGATGAAAATAATATTTAAGCATTCCAAAGTGTCCCATACAACTTTGAAACATTTCAATAATAAGAATCATTGAGGATTAAAATTAAATTAATTCTTTAAATACAATGTATATAAAATAATTCATGATATAATATATCATAATTGGTATTATATACACCCAAAAAAGTATTAAGTGGTAAAAATGGTGTATTCCTCAGAGAAAGAAAAGAGAGACAAAAATCCCATACCTTCAGAATAACTTGTCATGTGTGTTTTTATCTTCATGAATAATAAACTTATGTTAATTATTTAATTTCTTAAGAAAATTTGTCATATTTATTATCACTTTTAATTCACTTATTACAATGTTTTATACAACTACTTAAACAATTAAGTTTATGCCAGGTGTTTTGACCATATTCGGTTCATGTGTTAAAAATGACTTTGGTAGGTTGACTATGGTAAAAGGGGTAATTATATAAATATATATATAATAATAATCACGAAATAATTAACATATTTATACATAAATTATACTTTTAAAACCAATCATGAAATATTCTTTTGAAAAATGAACCACCGTTACAATCATAGAGATGGTCGGTCGTACGTACATATGAGTAATGTTCCCATTTTTCAATGACCCTTATGGAAAGAAGGTAAGTAAAATTATTTATCTATATAATTATAATCATATCATAAATAAAATTTTATTTAATTATATATAATTTTATACATAATTCTTATGAATTAAAACGAATCTCATTGTTTTGAGGAGGTAGTAGTCCACACATCCACAAACGACATTATCACATTTTTTTAGTGTTTAAAAAGGGTGATAAATAAAATGATATATTATATTTCCATAAAGATAATTACATATTTAATGTAATATATATTTCATTTATGTCACATATTTTTAATTAAACTCATCCTTAATACATTCCATGTAATGTGTGAACATATCACATCCCTTTGAGGAGGTGGTAGCCCACACGTCCACAAATAAAGTTATCATATTTACACCAAATAGAGCATATAAAGTTATTTGTTATATAAAAATTAAATACTCATAAATAAAACATAAATATAATATATATCATAAAAAAATGGTTCTAATCATAATTCCCACCATGATAGGTGGTAAAGGAAAACGAACAATCATCATTTCGTGAGGCGGTAGTTCGCCGTACATGAACGAAAAATTCATTACCCATTTGATGGAATTGTGTGTATGTTTTGGTCAACCCCTTAATATAAAAAATATATATGTATATTTAGGATAATGAAGTTATTATTTAAAAATTTAATAAGAATATTTTTGGGGGTGTATAATGAAAATAAAATAAAAGAGTTTGAAGAAGGATGTTACCTCTTCTTTGGGTTACTCCTTTTGGTTTGCGCCAAATGGATTCCTTGGATGGATTTATGATTAAGTTTAGGAATCTAGGATTGTATTAGAAATTTTGGGAGATTATTTTAGTAGATTTTGGGTGAGTTATTGGGCTTTATATGTGTGAATAATTGAGAGGGGTGAGTGAATTTTTATAGTGGAGAAGGAGTGGTGTTCTTGTAAATTTTTTAAAAGGGAATTCCACCCATGTTTTTTCCATGTAAAATGGATCAAAAAATGAAAACAAAATATATAAAATAGAGTATAGTGTCTAAATATAAACATCCAATGGATTTTGGAAAAGTTTCTAGGTCATTTTTTCTCTTAAGTTTAAGGTTTAGTCCCTTGTTAAACTAATTTTTCTCTTAATCACTGTAATTAATTTTAATTACTTTCAAAAAACAATTGGTGAAAAACTAAGTTGAAATTATTATAAAATATAAATAATTTATATTCCAAATATGGAATCCATTTTTCAAAATTTCAATAACATAATTTTAAAAAATTAATTTATAAATAATCCCGCTTACGGGATGACAGTGTCGGTATTTAAAGTAAAAACGTTCAAAAGTTTTCTATGTTTTTATATACAATTTCAAAGTGAAATTGATTAAAATGACATAAATTGGATTAATATATGTAAAATTGATATAATTTTACTTTAAAACCTACTAAAATTTTAATTTAATTTAATTAATAAATTATACGAAAAAATAGTTTTGAATTAAAACTCATTATTTTTCGATATTCATCAAAAAATGAAATATCACAAAAAAATACCAAAAATTCACCATAACCTAAATTTTAATGTTTTTATTTCAAAAAATAAGTTTTTTATACTATATTTATAAAAGTTTCAAAATTTAGATTTTAAATAAGTGTTTCATCAAAAGGGGTAAAACCTCTTTTATAAAAAATATAGGTGTTTATGTGTAATATTGGGTTTGTTCTTATCTAATGACTATTGAATCTATTATATAAATATAAAAAATATTTTATTGAATATATAGTATATATATTTTATTAAAATCATACACTATTATTAATTAATTTAACTTATTAAGATAAATCATTTTTGCACATAAAAATAGTCTTTTATAAAATAATTCCCTTTATATTCATTTGGTTTCTATATTCATTCATAGTTAATAGGTAACAAATGAATTTGAATATATATTTTCATAATTTATTTAAAAATATTAATAATATTCAATTTAACAGCTATTTTATATCTTATTATATTAAATAATAATACTTTTAATATTATATTATTGTATAGTAAAACTCTGTCTTCTGTGTTATGCAATCCATAGAGGAAAGTCATTATTGTGTGTGATGTAAGCTAACATCAGTGTTTCGTGTAGAGCAATATAATCCTTATGTCACATATAACATATTACAAACTTGTTGTTTTATATAAATACAGCTATGAAAAAAATTAAATTTATTCCAAAAGTAAAATATTGTTAGGACTTGGGGTGTTACACCCCCTAATAAATTATTTCCTCATAATTTGAACTTTATATTTTAAATAAAAGAATGTATATTTGAAAATAATTTTTTTGTAAACACACATCATGAAAAGGGTTAAAAAACATACTCTTAATAAAAGAGATAGGTAAGTAAAGGGATCATATGGAATAACACATAACTAGGTTTCTAATAAAGATAACACTGGTTTAAAGTGAAGATATGAACATGTAATAAAATCATAAATAATTATAGAGTGATTTAGATCATTTATCACAGGTAAGTGAATGATAAATGAAAATTTAAAGTGCTCAAAACTATAAATATGTGATGATCTAATGGACTGTCTGATTCATTAGATATGAGTATAATAGGATAACATTTTTTTTCAAGATCATTTTCCTACAGTTGAGGAATTATTTTACTATATAATAATATAAGTAAATATAATAAATTGATATGTTACTATTTCATAAGCACAATTTCGACCTTTTTTTATGCTTTGATCAATTTCTAATTCATCCCTTACTCCAATAAATGAATATCCAAAAATGAATTTTTTATTCTTGTAGCACTAAAATTAAATTTTAATGTATTATAACATCCATAAAAGAGTGACATTTCTTTATGTTCATATTTAAAAATTTTATCTAAGGCATTGATCCTATGATCAACCTTCAAAAAATTCCGAGCTCCATAGAGTGTCTCTATTTCACTAGATGGACCAACATAAAGTGTAGAAGTAGAAAATTATTTTTCCACCCCTTTTTCTTATAATCATGATTATTTCCACCATCATTAAGTAACATCAGAAAAATATTATTATAATTCCCTACCTCATTACAGCTATAAAATCTCCCTATTTACTAGCTATCTTTTATCTCATTTTTTGGATTGTTTAGGACTCTTCTTTATAGTCACGAACCTTGTGACCAAACTTACCAATCAGTAACACCTTCCAAATCCTAACAAACATTCCCAAAAATGTATTTTACCACACTTGGAAAATGTTTTGGGATTACCTCCAGGATTATTAGTTGGTTTCTCCACCATCTATTTCCACTTTGACCATTTCTTACTCTTTTCATCTCATGGAACCTAACTGTCAGAAAACTCCATCTAAACTTTCACAGCATAACAAAAAACTTTCTAATAACATTTAAATTTTCATGTAGATAAGGGTCTTCAATCTTGGATTTAATCTTGAGTAAAATCTATTAATTTTACTATCAATGTCCCAAACAAAATCCGATACGTACCTGTATAACCTTGTAAAATTTTCTTTATATGAAGACACTGAATCTTTATCCTTATACCTCAATTCCAATATTTGTTTCTCTATCATAAGATGAAAAACCTGAGGGAGATATTTCTCAAGGAAAATAATCTTAAATGTGTCTCATTCCATATCATCAAGATCATCTTTCTCCCTGGTATTCTTAAACAAAGTCCATCATTGATCTACTTCAACTTCAAAATGATAAATCAAAAGAGTTACCTTTTGAATTTCAAAATAACCCATGACTTCAAATATATTTTATAAATAATTGATACATCCTTCATCTACTATAGGGAAATTTAATCCACAAAATGATGGGAGATGTTGCCTCATGAAATTCTCCACTATATAAATGTTCATTCATATTATATCAGGTTCCTCTCTTGCATGGATACCACCACAATTTATATCTTTTGTTAATTGATCCATTACTAAAAAAATTGTTATATTGCAATTACAATTATCTCGAGATGCTGATTTAGAAGGATATTTTCCTCTTGGTGCCTTCCCACTATGCCTCCCCTATTTCCTCTGTGGAAAACAATTCTGAACAGACATAGTTTACATGAAGTAACATGGAAATCTTAAAATTTTATATCATTTCAAATTATCCATAAGGTATAATCTTTTAAGGGAATGTTATTAATGTTATCCTAACATCTAAAGTTATCTAAATTGTCCTATGATACCAATTATAACTTCATGGCCTTAAACATTACATAATTTTTAGTTTTAAGTCAATAATTTATTCTCTTATATTTTAGGATCATTTCATGTTTATATTTTTATAAAATTATACCATAACTCATACATAACAAAACCATAAAATACAAATTGGAAAGTTTCAATTGGTATCAATTTTTCTCATAATATGAAAATTCTAAAATAATTCATGATTTATTTTCATGTAAAATCTCCCTGAATTTCAACTTGACATCTTCGTTTCCCTTACCCATCCTTAAACCCTATGAAAAACGTCTTAAAATTTTATATGATCACAAAAATATTAGTAAGGGACATTAAAAAAAAGAAATCCATTAGTCTGGTGAAAAATAAGAAAACTCATATAATGTTTACCTTTACCTTCAATGTTCTTTTAGAGTATGAAATAAAACATTTACACATTAAAAACATACATTTTTTTAATGAAAACATTTAAAACCCATAACAATCAATTAAAACTCATTTTCAGTGACTTAGATCCTCATATTCATAAAACCCATTTAAAACCCTTTTAATTAGAATAACCATAAGGCCAAATTCTTATTAAATAATTAACTCAATGCATTGGAGAGATATAATGGGTCCCACACTTCATATAAGTTATATCATTCACAGCTGTTAGCTATAATGGGGATTGACCCTCCATATAAGCTTTATTAGGATAACTTGTGAGCTATAATGGGGATCAACCCATTATTTAAGTTGTATTGGGCTCACCCATTTCATATAATTATCAATTACAATATCATAAATAAGAAAATATACTTTCAATTTTCCATCATAAAAAATTTTAAAAACTCTTCTAAACCTTTAATAAAATGACTTTTGGTTATCAAAATAACCTTTTCTTTTAAAACCCCTTTTTCAATATAAAAATATGCTTTTATTTTGAAAAAAATCCATTTTTAATACCAAAATACCAAAAAAAATTAAAAAAGGGTTTTATTTTAAGAATACATGAAAGATTTAAAAGTAATATAGAAATCAAATAGTGGTCATGTAGGTAAAAAAATCATTTTTGTCATAAATATTAAAATAAAACATTTATTTTGTCATTTTTCAAAAAAATTATGTATAAAACACGTAATAATATTTCTTTGAAAAAAATTTGAAAATAATATAAAAATAGACATAAATGTAATTTATAAATTTTTTATTTCCATATAAAATTTTTCAAAAAATCAATTTAAAAAAATGGACATAAAAAAGAAATATTTGAAATGAAAAAGTTAAAAGGTATTTTTTTTATAGAAAATTCCCTTATCACTTTGGAAATATTTTAATCATAAGTCCCATGAAAGAATAAAATTTTAAAAAATATAAATACCATGAGAATATATAAATTCATTATATAACATGTCAAATTGGGTTTATATACCCCCATAAAATATTATATTTGTATAACATCAAAATATTCCTTAATGAAAGGAAATTGAGACTAAGTCCCCTACCTTGAGTCTGACTTTTCATGTGTGTCTTTATATTCCTGAATAATAAAATTATGTTAACTATTATATTGATTTAGAACCTTTTTAAAGTTAATTATTACTTTTATTTCACTTTTTAAAATTTTTTATTCAATTACTTAAACAATTAAGTTTATATCAAATATTTTGACAATATTCGGCTTATGTGTCAAAAATGACTTGGGTAGGTTGATTGTGGTCAAAGAGTTCATTATTTAAAAATATCCACATTAATAATTATGAAATATTTATCATATTTATACATAAAGTTTAATTTTCATGCCAATAATTAAATTTTGTTTTGAGAAATGAAGTATGATATGATCATGGAGACAGTAGGTCGTACGTAAGCATGAGTGACGTTTCAATTTCTCAATGATCATTATGGAAAGGGGGTAAGAAATATTTTATCTTTCCATTATGATAAAAATATAATATATACCATATTATTTCATTAAATATTCTTATATATATCATCCATGTTGTGTGGTGATGAAAAGAGAGTTACATCGCTTCATGAAGGCAGTAGTCCACATGTTCACGAACGACGTTACCACTTTTTTAATGAGTGAAAAGGTAAGAAATAAAATGATATATTATATTTTCATAATTATAAATATGTTATTAATATCATAATTATTTCATTTATTTCATTTATATTCATTATCTTCATCCATGTAACACATTAGTGAAAAGATAATCACATTGCTTTGTGAGGCGGTAGTCCACCGTACACACGAACGACGTTATCATATCCCCTACAAAATGGAAATTAAAAAAAGGTATATATGATATAATGACTTCATAGGTATAATAATTTTATAAATATAATATATATACTTTATATAAGTCATAATTCTCTATCATAATAGGTGGTAATGTAAAAATGAATGACATCAGTTAGTGAGGTGGTAGTTCGTCGCACACACAAATGATGATTTCATATCCTATTTAATGGAAGTGGAGATATTTTTAGGTCATAAAATTATTATAAAAATATCTATTTATATATAATATATTGATATTATTATATCATCATGTTTTAATAATAATTCAAGGACGTGGATAAAGAAATAAAATAAAAACGCTCATTGAAGAACATTAGCTCTTCTTCGGGTTTCCTCCTTAGGTTTGAAACAAAATCCTTCCTAGGTTGTCTTTATGCTCAAAATAAGGATTCTAGGATAATGGTAAGGAATTTTATAACTTATTTTTTTTTATTGAACCAAAATTTATTTAATTTGATAATAATATAGGAGAGGGGTGGCCTTTTATAAGTGAGGTGACTGGCACACTTATAATTTTTTGAAAATATTCAATCATGCCCACATTTGTATCATGGAAAAAGGATAAAATGGTTCCTAATCAAACCTATAAGATATAAGGTACAAATATGGTCATATAATGGGTTTCTGAAAAGTTTTTTAGGTCATTATTAACCCTTATCTTCTTATTTTAACCCCCCAATAAATTTATTTTTACCTTAACTGCGGTAATTAATTTTTACTCTTTTCACTATTCATTTTGGTCAAAAAATAAGTTGACCTTATTAGACATTATAAATTATTCTGATAAAAAATATGGAATCAATTTTTTCAAATTTATTTTACATAATTGGAAAATTTTAATTTAAAATTAATCCCATGAACGCGATGATAAAGCAGGGATTTAAAGATAAAATGTTAAAAAAATTACAATGTTTTTATGTCAAAATTCATTACGAAAATGTTTCAGATTTCCTAAATTTAATTAATTGATATAAAATTGAACTTATTTTTCTTTAAAACTAATCAAAATTTAATTTCACATTTTAAATAATTTAAATGAAAAGGCAGTTTTCAATTAAAATTCAGTATTTTTCACTATTTAACAAAAAATGAAACTTTTCATAAAAATACCCAAAATTCACCATAGGAAATTTTTGATATTATTATTTAAAAAATGAAGTTTATTTTTTAAAATAAATTTTCTAATATTGGTAAACAAATAAATTTAAATTACATGTGAAAATCGCAATTAAACTGTCTTTTATAAAAAAATATAGTTTTTCAGAAATTGTTTCATTTTATTTCCAATGGTTCTTATTTTACCACTATTTAATATATATCATTATATTTTTTCCCATAAGTGAATCCTAGTGGTTTCATCCCTGTTGTGGCATTTGGGAGGTCTCATTTTCAATCCTCCCCTTGCATATTTAGTTTATATTTTCATTGTTTATCCCCATCCCCTCACCGATGTAATAATATAATAGATATCATTTTATTTATGTATAAACCATACAATTTTCATAATTTACTATATAATTCATACCCTCCAATTTAATGTCTATTTTATAATGTTAATTTATAAATAATAATATTTTAATAGAGTATCGTGTTTCATTCAAACTCAGTGTTGCGTGTATTGCAAGCTATCGAAGAGATTAAATTTATTTAAAAAGAGATATATCATAATGTATTGGGTTGTTATATTCTCATTTAATCTTACTGTTTCATGTTGTTTTTGATATTTAACTTATTTTTATTCTTTTAAAATCTCATGTTGTTACAATTGAGCTATAGTTATGGCTCAATATGAGTAGTATTATGAAGTTTTAAAAGTTAACAAGCGATATTATAAATGTTATGTCAAATGATATTATATTTATTTATGTTGTACCCAAGATGAATATGATCACCCTGAGAGGGGGATTAAATCATGTTTTATTCAATTAAAACTTTATCCCATGATCATGTTCACCCTTTTATCAGATCTTGTTCCCTAATTTGAAGGAACTTATTCAATATTTCACTCTTTATGGAACTATCAACAAATAATATAGAAGTATATATGAAATTAAATCATGTAAGACAGAAGGATTTTTCTTGGTTCACCATAAAGGTTTTCATTCAAGGATCACACACCAATGATGTGTTGATGTTCCAAAATCCATTATCATTCATTTTTTGGTGGATAAAAATTCAATCACAGTCACTCTGTTCGAAGGCTCAATACCTTTAAAATATTTTGGGTTTTCTCACTGCTCGCACAAGGGGAACCCCCTCTTCTTCCAATCTGCACACTACTTCATGGAAGGTTTTTTCTAGTTTATAGAATTGAGGGTATATTAAGTAGTTTATATACATGAATGTCTCTTCTAGATCTGCATAGTTTTCTAAGTTAACTTTCATCTTCAAGTCTATAATATATTCTTTATTCTGCTCCACTTCACTATACTTCCAAACCTCCAAAGGAATATGGGATCAAATCCATAATGTGAGGGTTGATTCTTTGTCTTACAATTGAATACAATAGTAGAAAGTCCTTCTAAATAAAAAGAATTATATACTGGAATTATCTTGTTGTGACCTATATATTAATTAATTAAATTTGGAAATAGTACTCCAACTTTATCAATCCTCTTCCTCTAATGAACCAAATGATTTAATAAAACTCCTTTGTCTCTTAGGATCACTTTCTCTTATATGATTCAAGATATAAAATTAATTTCTATTTTTTCATATATTTTATGAACATTATATATAGTTATCCAATATTGAAACCCTTGATTTGATGGTTTGGTTTTATTCCATATACCAATAATCCTCCAAGAATAAGCTATGTGTACCACATGATTATGTGTGTTCAAATATGACCAAATTGGTTGATTAAATATCCTAAATCTCAAGAAAATATTATCCCTTTTTAAATTAAAACTACTTCATTAAGATATTGTGAAAATATAGGGATCATGGTTTGATACACTTCATTGTAATACAATCCACAACAACTTCAGTCAGATTGTGGTGCCACATCCTCTATTATAGCATGAACTTCGTGTCAACCAAATATCCACAAAGTCTACATAATATTTCATTTAAAACTCCCTTAGAATTATGGTTTGATCATCTTTATCTCTTTGAATCTTAAATTGATTACAGTGTGAAAGCCTTTTTCATGAAAAAAAAACAAGCATCCATAGCCAACCAATTTTGTTGGCTTTCTACCAAAAATTCACTTATCATAAAAAATTTTCTTTTAATACAATGTGATCTTCTTATATTTCACATAGTTGTGGTATGATACATACATTGTTTCATGATTCCACCAATCATCGCATTCTAGAGATGTGCCAATTTTTCAAGGGCTCCTACTATGGAATAGCTTTGTCCCTCATGCTTCACTTCACCATATTAAAAACACATATTTTGGAATGATAATACCTATTTTTGACATAAAACTCCCAAATTCATTTTTACACATGACCCACTATGGTGAGGTTTACTCTTACGTATCCTTGATTTACTCATATACAAGAAATATTATGGTGACATGTCTTCCTTAATTACATAAACATCCATAAAGTACTTATATATTATTCTTATAGTGAATATAATTATTCTTATGTAACTTTAATCCAATATTACACATAACTAATTGTGTTTTGGTCCACTACTGGAATTTTACCCTTTACCAATAGTTCAGAACCATTGTAAAAGGCTGGGAAACCATTGGTATATTATATAACAAAGGTTTCCCAAACTGTGGCAAAGTAAGCCATTTGTATAGGCCTATACGAATGGTTCTATGTAAACTATTCGTATATGTGTTAAACTAAGATATATACTAACGGTTTCACAAACTGTTGGTATATGTTACCCTTATACCAACGGTTTAGAACTGTTGGTATATAGTGTACAATATACATGAAAAGGCTATACCAATGGTTTTTTAAAACCATTGGTTGAAGTTTATACCAATGTTTATAACAAAATCGTTGGTATAATATACATCAAAATGCTATACCAATGGTTTTGAAAACCATAAGTATACATATGATGCAGAGCTCCACAGCAGTAGCAGCCAGAAGCCAACTCCAACCTACAGCAGCCACCTCCAACGTGCAACTCTCCATGACCTGAAAGAACACGTACACCCAAAATTCAAAAGGCTAAATGGGACATTTAAAATTCATCCAGAATTCAGAAATTTAGAAATTTAAATTTCATTCCTCACTCAAACCACAATACAAGAGAAAAATCTAGATTCCAATACATCCACAATCCAATACATCTAGAATTGAAATGAAATAACACACATAACACCAATAAAAATTTAAAATCCAATACACATAACAGTATTAAAAATTTATAATTCACTCCTCACTCAAACCACAACACCAATACACACAAGATAAATAGCCTAAATTTTATAGGAAGCACATGGGATGTTTACTCATGGTATTGGGTTGACTATCTTAAAACAAACAGAAAAACTTAGGTAGAGTGGACAAGGATAATGATACCCATAAGATAGACAATGGTAGTGGTCATGTGATTAGACCTAGTATGATTTATAGGAATTGCATGGGATGTTTATATTCCTCTAATGATTATGTATCCATGTATAAATGGTTCTTGATGTGTTAATGGGAAACATTGTCCAATCTCGACATATGAGATGGGTTACCAGAATAGCCTACATGTTTTTCATAGACTTTGAAATTGGAATAAGGGGGTGTGTGGATAGTTTTAATTTGGTCTCCTGGGTGTGATGTGATATGAATCCCCATTTTGGGTAGTGGTTTAGAATATTCAATTATGTCTTTGGTATTGGGTTCCCAAAGGGACTTCGGTTTGGTCCTAGAACCCAATGTTTGAGGATGGGATTGGCACATTAAATTTCATGTGTTTTAGAATAGGGGTATGAGTTCCTCACATGAAAAGTGGATTGTGTGAGGCTGGACCATGGATCCTTGTGGTAAAGTATCAACACAATCTGAATACGTTTGGTCGGTTTTCCATATGCAAGTTGTTGTTTTCACTTAAAATCATGTCCATTTCAAATAAAAGTGAGATAGTTTGAGTGGTACCGGCCACACCATGCCTCGGATTGAAGAAGATTTGACTCTTACATGTAACAAATGACCCATGGATCATTGTCATAAAGTATCAACAGAATCAGAATTTTTTTGGTTGGTTTTCCGTATGCCAGTTGTTGTTTTCACTTAAAATGTTGTCCATTTCAAATAAAAGTGAAACACTTTGTGTGGTACCAGCCACACTGTGGCTTGGATTGAGATGGTTTTGACTCGTACATGTCCAAAATGACCCATGAATCCTTGTTATAAAGTATCAACACAATCATAATACGTTTGGTCAGTTTTCCGAATGTCTGTTGTTTTTACTTAAAATAGTGTCCATTTTAAACAAAAGAGAGACACTTTCAGTGATACCGACCACATCGTGCCTTGTATCGAATCGGTGTTGACTCTTCAATGTCAAAAATGACCCATGGATCGTTTTCCTGAAGTATCAATACAATCAGAAATCATTTGGTCGGTTTTCCGTATGCAAGTTGTTGTTTTTACTTAAAATCCTGTCCATTTCAAATAAAAGTGAGACAATTTGAGTGGTATCAGTCACCCTGTGCCTCATATTGAGGTGGGGTTGACTCGTACGCGTAAAAAATTACCCATGGATAGTTTTCCTAAAGTATCAATATAATCCGAATGCGTTTGGTCAATTTTTTATATGCATTTTGTTGTTTTCACTTAAAATCATGTCCATTTCAAATAAAAGTGAGACAGTTTGAGTGGTACCGGCCATGATGTGCCTTATATTGAGGTGGGATTGACTTGTACACATCAAAAATTACCCATGGATCATTTTCATAAAGTGTCAACATAATTCGAATGTGTTTGGTTGGTTTTCTTTATGCAAGTTGTTGTTTTCACTTAAAATCCTATCCATTTCAAATAAAAGTGAGACAGTTTGAGGGGTACCAACCACACCATGCCTTAGATTGAGGTAGGGTTGATTTTTACATATCTCAAATGACCCATGGATTGTTTTCCTAAAGTATCAATATAATCTGAATGAATTTGGTTAGTTTTTCATATGCCAGTTGTTGTTTTCACTTAAAATGTTGTCCAATTCAAATAAAATTGAGACACTTTGAGTGGTACCAGCCACACTATGCCTAAAATTGAGGTAGGTTTGACTCGTAAACATAAAAAATGAACCATGGATACCTTTTCTAAAGAAAAAACACAATCCGAATACGATTGGTCAGTTTTCTGTATGCTAGTTGTTTTTACTTAAAAGGGTGTCCATTTGAAACTAAAGAAAGACACTTAGAGTGATACCAGCCACATTGTGCCTCAGATTGAGACGGGGTTGACTCGTACACATCACATATGACCCGTGGATCGTTTTCCTAAATTATCAACACAATCTGAATGCATTTGGTCGGTTTTCTATATGTATGTTGTTGTTTTCACTTAAAATGTTATCCATTTCAAATAACGGTGAGACACTTTGAGTGGTACCAGCCACAACGTGCCTCGAATTGAGTCAAGGTTGACTCTTACACGTCACAAATGACCCATGTATCCTTGTTCTAAATTATCAACACAATCAGAATACGTTTGGTCAGTTTTCCGTATGTCTGTTGTTTTTACTTAAAACAGTGTCCATTTTAAACAAAAGAGAGGCACTTTGAGTGATACCAGCCACATCGTGGCTCGGATTGAGGCGGTGTTGACTTGTACACATCACAAATGACCCATGGATCGTTTTCCTGAAGTATAAATACAATCAAAAATCATTTGGTCAGTTTTCCATATGCAAGATGTTGTTTTCACTTAAAATCCTGTCCATTTCAAATAAAAGTGAGATATTTTGAGTTGTAGCAGCCACACCATGCCTCGGATTGAGGTGGGGTCAACTCGTACACGTCATAAATAACCGATGGATCGTTTTACTAAAGTATCAACAGAATAAAAATTCGTTTGGTCTGTTTTTTGTTTGCAATTTGTTGCTGTCACTTAAAATCTTGCTCATTTCAAATAAAAGTGAGACAGTTTGAGTGGTATCAGCTACATCGTGCCTCGGATTGAGGCAGGGTTGACTCATACACATAAAAAATTACTCATGGATCATTGTCCTAAAGTATCAACATAATCCTAATGCATTTGGTCAGTTTTCCGTATTCTAGTTGTTGTGTTCACTTAAAATGTTGTCCAATTAAAATAAAAGTGAGACACTTTGAGTGGTACCAGCCACACCGTGCCTCAGATTGAGGTAGGGTTAACTCATACACATGAAAAATGACCCATGGATCTTTGTTATAAAGTATAAACATAATACAAATACATTTGGTCAGTTTTCTGTATGCTAGTTGTTTTTACTTAAAATGGTGTTCATTTTGAAGAGAGCTTAGATTGGGATCCAAGACGTTGAATAAAGAGTGTGATTGTCTCTGGAATCAAGGTAGGTGGTCCTTATCCTTTCATGAATTTTCATGATGTTTTATATATGCCAAATTTTCACTCACCCAATGTTGGGATGTTGGATTGGGGGGCTATATAGGGTCCAGAGAGGAGGGTGGGGGGCTGTCAGGGGTCCAGGGAGGAGGGTGGGGGGTTGTCTGAAGGATGTCTGGGATCCTGGGTGGAGGTTGGGGGCTATCTGGGGGGCTGTACAGGGGGCTGTCCGGGGGGCTGTCCAGGGGCTGTCCAGGGTCCAGGGAGGAGGGTGGGGGGGTGTCCAGGGTCCAGGGAGGAGGGGGTTGTCCGGGGTCCAGGGAGGAGGGTGGGGGTTGTCTGAGGTCTAGGAAGGAGGGTGGGGGGGATTTCCAGGGTCCAGGGAGGAGGGGGGTTGTCCAGGGTCCAGGGAGGTGGGTGGGGGCTGTCTGGGAGGCTATATGGGGGCTGTCTAGGGGGTTGTCCGGGGGTTGTTTGGGGGTTGTCTAGGGTCCAAGGAGGAGGGTGGGGGTTGTCCAGGGTCCAAGGAGGAGGGGGCTATTTGAGGTCCAGAGAGGAGGGTGGGGGCTGTCTGGGGGGATGTTTGGGGCTGTCTGGGGTCTAGGGAGGAGGATGGGGGTTGTCCAGGGTCCAGGGAGGAGGGGGTCTATCCGGGGTCCAGGGAGGAGAGTGGGGGGATGTCCGGGGGGCTGTCTGGGGGTTGTCTGGGGTCCAGGGAGGAGGGTGGGGGGGTTGTACAGGGTCCAAGGAGGAGGGGGTTGTCCGGGGTCCGGGGTCCGGGGTGATATCCAAGGGTTGTCTAGGGGGTTGTCTGGGGGTTTTCCGGGGTCCAGGGAGGAGGGTGGGGGGTTGTCCCGAACACATGGGATGTTATTTACATATTTTCTAAGCAAATTCTTTCAAGGTTAAGAAAATAATTTCAATATATCAACTTCTAATCAGACCATCAATTTTATAAATTCCTTTAAAAAATTATAATTTCATTAAATTAGATAAAAAATAAAGATAATGTGACCTACATAACCACACATATATTCAGGAAAGATAAATCAATAAACATCAAAGGTCAATAATATCATTCAAAACTTTAATGGATAAATCTATCCCTCATCACCATCACTATCATCACCATCATTTCCACCCTCACCCTCATCCTCATCATCATCCCCATCATCATCTCTGCCCTCCTCCTCACCCTCATACTCAGCTTCAGCCTCCTCCTCGCCCTCCTCCTCCTCTGCCTCGGTCTCCTCCTCACCATCATCTCGACCACCACTATAACTTCCACCTGGTGAACCATATATAGAATGAATCGATGAAATATATTCATCACAAGAAAATACTAGCCTCTGGTGGAAGTGTTGGATGTAAAATTTCCATCAGTTTCAAAAA
Source organism: Viscum album (assembly GCA_963277665.1). Lineage (NCBI taxonomy): Eukaryota > Viridiplantae > Streptophyta > Magnoliopsida > Santalales > Viscaceae > Viscum > Viscum album. The sequence continues at coordinate 17,558,924 of OY728120.1, read as the reverse complement.
TGTAGTGCCTTCCCTAGCAGACTATTCTGCCATCTTTATGGCCCTTTTTAAGCCTATTTTGCCTTTGTCTTAACCTTTTGAAACTCAGGGGCACTACCAATCGTACCTGAGGAGGGCCAATACCTCTTCGGAACTATACTCCTCCCAGGTCGGCAGCATACTCTACCAGGGTGCTCATCTCCCAACACCTGATGTAAGTGATCGTTTGGCCCAAAATTGTTAGGTTCCTAGGAATCAAGGGCCTCTAAAGCAACCTGTTACATATATAAATTGATTATTAAGTTAAAAAATAGATATTAAAATGTTAAATCTACAAAGTAAAACTTACAATCTGCTGCTGAGTCGGTTCATTAACTGCACTTCCATCATTCTTCTTTCTACTCAATCAAAACAGTTTTTCTCAAGGCACACGTCCTTCTATATTCAATTTATACCTCTATAATGACATTGAATGCAGAAAACCATAATTAAAAATATGATACAAAAAAAAGTAATTGCATAACTAAAATTATATAACAACTTTAGCAATCAAATAAATTATGGAGTAAGCAATAGAAATTGCAAGTCGTAAAGAAAGATTATAAACTGTCATACCTGCTGTCTCAAATGATCTAGCATCGTAGTACATCCCAATTTATGGAAGTATTTCTTATCATCAATTTTTTTATTTCTTGCAGATGCATCCTAAATAAATTTCAATAATGAGTATTAACAAAAAAACATGAAAATTTTCATCTAAATACTTATAATTTATTAATACCGTAAATTGGCTAGTCTCCCAATGAGTAATCAGTTGTCTGTACTTTTCTAATAGAAAATCATCCATGATAGGGACCGCCTATAACTCTATGCCCACTCTAGCACACTATCCAATGTACAAATCATGCTTATAAGATCTCTAAATCTCAGCTAACTCATTTAGATGTGCTGGTCGTGCACCCTCACCATCGGGGAAATTAAATCGCAACTGAAACCAAAATATTAATTCATATTGATACAAAAATTAATATATTTCATTAAATACAACAAATTTTTTTTACCCATATCTTTCCCCAGGATTTATCCTTGACTTCATTTGGCAGTTGTCTCCATGAGATCGGGCTGACAAGAATGATGTTGGAGTATTTGGAAAGAGTCTCCAAAAAACTCTGACATTGCTACCCTGATTTTTCAATCATCTGACTATCTTAATTATAGTCCACCATCAACTGTGTGTGGTGGTTCCACACCGAACACATGTGTGTATTCCCCCGCCCCTGCCTCCTATCAGTAGATGTATCTGTTATGAAATAAAAACAAATATTTTATCAATACATGTTATAATGAAAATAAATAATGGTGTAACAATTTTTTTAGGGTTCTATAAGTATACCTACAGTAGTCTGATCAATGGGCATTACTGGATCCGCAAAAACTGAAGGAACACCCTGTACAGATAGAGTGGGTCCCAATGTATGCTCCATAGGGATAGACTCTGGCGGAGTAGTAGTCGAAGAAGATGGAATATAAAATCCCAGAGAGAAGGAAGCAGAAGTAAAAGAAGATGAAATGGATGGCTGGCCAAATGCTAGATGGGGAGTGGGAATCATCATCAGATATGGTATAGACGGGTGAGGAGGCTCCGATGTAAAGGGTGGTGAAAACATGGGAGGTCTAAATATCTCATGTGTCCCTAATGGAACACTGGGATCATAATGTGGGATGGATGGTATATCAGGTGGATAGGTAGGGTCTCATTGGGTATGCCGACTAGATCATCTAGCTCCCATACCCCCCCCCCCCCCCGCGTACGAACACCCCGAGTACTGGGACCACTACTAGGCTGCTCATTAGATAATTGTCGCCTAAAAGATGTATCCTGAAAAAATGTTTAAAAAAATTAATCACATGACGTTATATATTAGTTAAATAAATATATTTGAAATAAAATACTCACTTCAGGCACTAGTGGTGGAATGCCCAGCTTAGCCATGCGATGACTATTGTCCATAATCTGTTTTCATTACCTCTCTTCAATTGGTTTCATTTTCCTGCATTTGAAAACAAATATGGAAGTAAATAGAAAGGATAACTAATGTGTAACCCAAAAAACCAAATAAATGAGAGGGAATAGGGGGATTCATGGATAATTTAACTAACCATTGTTTTATATGAGCTTGAACAAATATATAATTAAATCAATAAATTGTACAACATGTAATAAAGAAATTTAATTTTTAGTATGATGATTATTTACTAAGTGTCATCAGTCTATTAAAACCATGGAACATTGATTCTACCAGATTCATAAGTGGTGAAACAGTGGTCAAAATTAAGGAAAAATTTAATTTCTTTATCTTAGGTAGATGATACAGGTTTTAATACTTGTTTTGCAGAAGAATACAAACCATCATGTTCATTACCTGGTAAAATGTTAAAGATAGGTCTTAGAGTCATACAAATTTTATACAAATCACAGTTTAAGCATTGAAATGTTCACCAAGTTAGAAATGTTGGTTTTATAGGTTTAAATACAGTTCAATTCCAAATTAAAAAATTAAATTCAAATAAAAACTCCAACCAATAAACATTTAAAATTCATATAATGGTCAAATAAGATACAACATATTTGTAATCAATATTAAATCAATTTGAATAGTACCAACCTTAATAACCCAACTCGAGGTAAACCAAACGAATTGAGAACATGGATGGATGATTCTATATATTTTCCACCACAAATTCAGGTTCACAATCAACTCTGGAAATTGAGATATTAGATTCATCAAAAGAAATAAATGGATTGGTTCTAATGGAAGTAGGGACAGTGTCAATTCCATCATCACCATCATCAAAAATATGTCTTGGAATTACTTCAACTATGACACCAAATTCAGGTCGAAGTTGGTCTTTGACATAAAAAACTTGTTTATCCATTGATGCTAATACATATGGTTCTTCGGTAGCAAGGGTGAGAGTCAAATTAATTACTCAAAATCCAAAATCATCAATAAATGTTCCAAATCTCTTTATCGAATCAAACCAATGGCATTTCATCATCGTGACTCGTCCATGAGAGTAGTAATCCAATATTACTATTTTTCCAACGAATCCATAATAACCCACATTTTCAAATCGTGGTTTACTATCTGATGCACTGGAATAACAATCAGTAGTGGCAGTAACCATAACACCATCATGTTGTGTTATCATGTTCTTTGCTCGTTCAGTGACAATAAATTTGTACCCATTGATAACAATTGATTTACAGTCACGAACCATGGTATTAGGACCAAAATCAAAAGCTCTTATTTCCTCAGAGACAGAGTCAGCAGGAAAACTCAATACCTCCAATATAAATGAATATTAAACTTAATTAAATATTAATTTAATTATTTTAAATAGTAATATATTTACCTTCAATTTTAACCAAGAAGAAAACTCTTTTTTATGCAAAGACTCCCTCCTTATCAAAGATAATGAATGATGCTTTCTATTTATCATTGTTTTATGTTACTTGTAGATACAAAATATGAATAGTTAACATATATATATGTAATATATACATATTCAATTTAGTTACCTGATGTAGTCATTGAATAAATCACAGTTGAACAAAACTGTGTGATGTGCCATCTCCCGCTCTTCAAGGCTTAATGTATTCAATGTATATGATCCAGAAATTCCTCCTGTTTGAGGAAATGATGGAAAAATGGGTCCAATTTTATCATATTGTTCTTCTTGATTTCTCATTGGTTTGTTCATTCTTGTAGTATGATCACACAAATACATTAAGCATAAATTCATACATTCTTGAGCCAAGTAACCATTCACGATAGAACCTTTGGGATTATTCCTGTTTCAGACATAAGACTTTAATGTGTACATATTTCTTTCAGTTGGATACATCCAAAGAAAATAAACAGGTCCTTCGAGAAGTATTTCAATTGGAATATGGATAGTTAGATGCATCATGCATGTGAAAAATGATGGAGGAAATATTTTCTCCAACTCACACAAAATTAATGGGGCATCTGTCAACAATTTTTGCAAGAAAGACTTGGAAAACTTCTTAGCACAAAGATCTATAAACAAATGGCTCAACTAAATAACAGTCACACTTACATTATTAGAAAAAAGATGAAGGATTTATATTGGAATCAACTCATATAGAAGAATGTGATAATCATGAGTCTTCAATGATTTTAGCTTCAACTCTCTTCTATTGACCCGTTTAGATATGTTGCTTGAATAGCCATCAGGAACTCTAATAGTCTCTAATAATTTCACAAATTATTTTTTTTCATAGGTGTCATCACATAATAAAAACATGGAACATTCCATTTATTTTCACTAATACGCACAAGATGCAATTCTGGTCTAATTCCCAAATCCACCAAGTTATGCTGAGACCGTAAATCATATTTTATCTTTCCCTTAACATTTAGAAGTATCTAAAGAAACATTTCACATATATTCTTTTCAATGTGAATTACGTCTAAGAAATGACATAACAAATTGGATGAACAATAAGGAAAATCAAAAAAGATACTCCTCTTCCTCCAATTGTAGTAGATTTCTGTGAAAACATTCTTTCTCATTCCAGATTTCATTTGACCCTTCCCGAATGAAAAAATGAAATCTTTAAATTCATTAAGCACATCAGTTCTAGAAATATGCTGAGGTGGATCATCGTTCTCTATGGTATTATCAAATATTAAAAGATTATTTCTATATGGATGATCCATTGGCAAGAATCGTCTATGTCCCATAAAATTGAAACTACAATGATGTTTCAGTCTTATGGATTGTGTATTCTTCATACAAATAGGACATGACATTTTTTCCTTTGTGCTCCATCCAAACATCATTACATAAGCTGGAAAATCATTGATCGTCCACATAAGCATGGCACACATCTGAAATATGTCTTTTGAATATGCATCGTATGTGCGCACACCCACATCCCAAAGAAGTTTCAACTCTTTTATTAAAGGTTGCATGTATACATCAACATCAATGTCAGGATCAGAAGGGCCAGATATGAGTACACTCATGAAAGTGAAAGGTCATTTCATACACAACCATGGGGGAAGATTATAAATGTGTATAAAAATTAGCCATGTGATGTGAAAAGTAATAATCTTCCCAAATGGATTAAAATCGTCACAAGAAAGACCCAACCTCACATTACGCATGTCAGCTGCAAAATCATGATATCGAGAATCAAATCTCTGGAATGCAAATCCATCTACAGGGTGGACCAACTCAACATTAGTCTTCTATCTCTCAGTATCATTCCATCTAATTTTTATTGATATTTCATCAGACATAAAAAGATTCTGGAGTATAGGGATCAATGGAAAGTGACACATTACTTTATGTGGCACGTGGGATGGTGTTCCATCAGATTTTGACTTCCAGTGGGTTGTGCCACATTTTATACAATCATTTCATTCATCGGTTTCCTCCCAGATTAAACTACAATCTTTTGGGTAAGCATGAATTTTTTTCATGAAAATCCAAGTTCCTCAACTAAATGCCATGCCATATGGTTGTTTGAGGGAATATCTGCATCATCTGGAAGTAAATTCATCAATAAGGTAAGAATTTAATCAATTACTGTATTAGAAATCTCGTACATAGTTTTCCCATGAAACAATTAGATTAAAAATTCCAGCTTTTTCATTTTATCGCATTGTTGATATATTAGAGTCGTCACAACATCATTCAATTTTTTAACCCTGACAACATCATCATTTTCATTAAACACATCATGTGTGATCATATCGAAGTCTTCTTGGTTCGGAATCCTTTCTTTTTCATGATGATTAATAAACGGAAACTATTCATATAACAAATTCTCCACTCCAATCCTCTCATTTGGATCATCAGTAATTTGATATTTCATTTTCTCCCCATTGTGATACCACACATAGTAGTTTTCTAGAAAACCATATTTGGTTATGTGGTAGTTGACTTCTTCATGGCTCAACCAAGGTCTACCAACACAAATGGAACATGGGAAGTGTATGCAACCATTATCTGAAGCATTGTGAAATGAAAAATCTAAAAATCTCTCCAAATTGTTTTGAAAATCACTTGAGATCCGATCGGTTTCATACATCCAACTTAAATCCATTCTATAAAAAAATAATTGTTATAAGTCATTTCTTCAAAAGAAATTCAATAAGATTGAAGTTTCATCAAAAATATATTTTAGTAAATGAGAATTGTTCACTTTATAAGAAACCATAACTGACACACTAGTCTATATGAGAATCATAATATAAAAAGACAACAAAATACTATATTTATTACAAAACATATTTGAATAACTATACATGAGTGTACAAGATCATGTACACCTGTGGAGGAGAATTATTCAGGAGTTGAATAAATTTTAGATCAAATAGATAATTTTAGTGATCACAAACATTTCCCAAGGGGGAGGGAGTTTCTAGGGGGTACGGGGTGTCCAGGGCATGGCGGGGCTGTCCAGGGGGGTTGGAGGTGTCCAGGGGGTGGGTCTGTCTAGGGGGGTCGGGGTGTCCAGATGGGTGGGTTGTCCACGGGGGTGGTCAAACTATCCAGGGGGTAGGGGTGTCCAGGGGGTGGGCAGGCTATCTAAGGGGGTGAGAGGGGTGTTCAGGGGGTGGGCGGGGATGTCCAGAGGGTACGGGGTGTCCAGGGGTGGGTGGGCTTCCCATGGGGGTGGCGGGGCTATCCAGGGGGGTACAGGGTGTTCAGGGTCGTGAGAGGGTTGTCCAGGGGGGTGGGCGGGCTGTCCGCAGGGGGTGGTCGAGCTGTCCACGGGGGTGGAGGGGCTGTCCAGTGGGGTCATAGGTGTCAAGGGGGTGGGGGGGCTTTACAGGGGGGTGGGGGCGTCCGGGGGGTGGGGCATCCGGGGGGATAGGGGTGTCTGGGGGTGTTCGGGGGTGTCCACGAGGGTGGGGGGCTGCCCAGGGGGTACGAGTTGTCCAGGGGGGTAGATGGGTTGTCCACAGGGGTGGCAGGGCTGTCTAGGGGGGGTCGGGGGTGTCCCCTTGGACAGACCAACCCCCCATGACAGCCCACACCCCACTTGATAGCCCCCACCCCCACCCCCACCTCCCTAGACAACCAACACCCCCCTCCCCCACCCCCACCCCCCTTGGACAGCCCACCCCACCTTGACAGCCCACACCCCCCTCCCCCACCTGGATAGCGCACCCACCACCACCCTTGGACAACCCAGCCCCTCCCTGGACAGCCCACAACCCCCTCCCCTACAGCCCCTACCCCCCCTCCCCCCGACAGCCCCCCCCCCACCACCTGGAAAGCCTCCCCCCCCACTGGATAGCCCCCCCCCCCTTGGACAACCCATACCGCCCTCCCCCACCTGGATATCCCCCCCCCATGATAGCCCACCCTCTCCTTAGATAGCCCACACCCCCTCCCCTACAACCCCCCCCCCCCCCCACCCCACCTGGACATCCCCCCCCCCCCATCTGGACAGCCCACCCCCTCCCTGGACACCCCACACCCCCTCCCCCACCTGGACACCCCACCCTGACCCCTTGGATAGCCCACACCCCTCCTTGGGACAGCCCATACTCCCCTCCCCCACACCCCTATAGCCCCCCTACCCCCCTGCAGCCCCCCTACCCCCCTGGACAACCCACCCCCACCTGGACATCCCCCCACACCTAGACAGCCCCCTACCCCTCATGCATCCCCCCTTAGGGTATTTTTATTTAAAATCATTTTATTCATTAAAAAATATAAACTATCATGCATTCTCTATTTCACTAAACAAAAAACATAAATCCCCACTAAACATAATACATAAAACCCCACTAAAGAAAAAAAACATAAAACAAACCTAAGACAAACCCTTTACCCCACTAAACAAAAAACATAAAACAAACCCTTTACCCCCTGCACTAAACAAACCCCACTAAACAGACCATTTACAATGTATGAAGTGTAGAACAAAAAAACATAAAAAAAACAAAGGGTTCGGTACTCCAACAACACTAATAACTCTAATTTAGCCGAAATCAAAACATCAAACATAAAATAAAAAGAGTAATAACACTAAAACTAAGGTAACACTTACTAATATGAAGTGTAGAAATATAAATTTGTTTGATTGAAGAAGGATCTTCGGCTGAAAGGTATTTCGCGGCTAAGAATACATCAGGAGGAGCTCTGTATTAGGTCTGCAATCGGACCAACTAGGATTTATAGTGCTGGGTATTTGGGGGAAAACATTCCCAACATTTTTTAAAAACCATTGGTAAAGATTCCCTTTACCAATAGTTTATCAAAACCGTTGGTATAGCTTAGAAAAAATAGTTTTTTCCAAACGGTTTTCTAAAACCATTGGGAAATATTAATAAAGTATACACATTTCCAACGGTTTGTTCAAACTGTTGGCAAATGTTTCTTTTTTACACTATAGTAATGGTTTCCTCAAACCGTTTCTATAGTACCATTGGGAAAACACCAAGTTCCAGTAGTGGTCTATTCCTTCATGGTGAAATACCATTATGAATCCATATTAGTTTAATCAGCCTATCCATAATTAATATTAAGTAGCATAATATTATTCTTTTGTAAATCCATTGAAACATGATAAAAACCATTGTGTCCCAATTTGTGCATACTTTATAAAACATTCAATATCCTTTTCCAAAAAAATCACACTACCCCTAATACCACAATATTCCATAATAGATATAGTATGCACCGTTTATCACCTATAAATTCTAGATATATCACCAAACTCCATGTCTTGATCTCCTCATTCCATAAACTTGCAATATTGAATTATCAATATGTATTTATACACAACAACCTCCATATATACACTATAATGGAATCAATACTTCCAAAATAGTATTTTCATGATTTTACACAATATTCAGAACCATATATGTCATTTTCCTGAATTCTTCACCAAATTTAGTTCCCATGTATGGTAACCCTCTTCATATTTATCCAAGAATATTTAAGTTTCATATCTTCTAATTTCAACCTTCATGTACTTTCAATAAATCCAACACTTATTATCAAAATATCAAATACAAAATCTTTTGGTTTCAATATTCTCTACCTTTATATTTTTCTAAAATGCTACCATCAATCCTAATCAATCAATTTTCTCCAAATTATTTAAAACAATATATATATTTATGTTAAATTCTTCTCACTCCCCATTTTTTAGTAAAATGTAAAGGGTATATTCATTGGATGTTTATTTATGATTTCTAGATTTCCCTTTCAAGTTATCTCTCCCTTTATATCTAAACTCCTTGGGGATGTATTCTCAAATATACTCCCCCTCTATCAATAAAATTATTTCTCCAAAATTTCTCTATATACTCCACTAGTGTCTTGTTGGGACAAGAAGAATCACCAGAACTTATGAAATACAAATATAAATAGTTATACCTCTACCTTTATAATAAAATACCTTTATATACCATTTTGCATACCCCTTATTGTCATCCAAATCTTCTCTATGTTAAATAATTGAGATTCATCTTTAGAATTTTGGGCCTTTTTCACCACATAAAAATAAATATCATCTCTTGAACCTTTGATTCCATTTACCACTTTTAAATTGTCTTCCACTCTAATTTACACTTTTTCAATGATACCACTTGTTGGTTAAACTTTTTCTTTATTTACTATTAGTGGTACTTAGTCTCATATACTCCACAAAATTATAGGATTTATCCACATGTTTAACCTTATTTCTAGATTTTACTTTGAAGCTCCAAATCACTTACAACAATAGTTGTATTCTAAAATATTTCAGCTAGTTAATTTATAGCTTGGAAATAAGTCATAAACAAATACTCTAAGCCTACTAAGTTATAACATGGTGTAGAAAATAAGAGTTAGGTTTAAAAATCATCAATTCCTTCCATGTCACTCACCTACTTCTATAAGCACGTGAAACTTGTACTTTTAATTCCTTTATTATCTAACTTCATGTTATATAAATAACACTTACAAAAAACCATCAGTGAATAAGTTGTAACAAACAAAGAGTGTGAGTCATACCATATGTTGAAACAAATTATATAAATCATTATGATAAACTCATGGATGTCAATGATATCTATTTATCATAGGATTATCCTTTTATTCTATATGAGGCAATTTGTCTTTGAAATTTCAGTATCAATTTCCCTTGATTTTCTTCAGCTCTATGTGCCAATTATAATATCTAACAACACTTATTTATATACACCATGGGATCAAATAGCCATTATTATTTATTATATAAAAAACATCAATTGATACCATATTTTTAGCACATAAACAAATAAATCATAAATTTCATGAACATTATTGTTTCTACCTTGAGATATATTTTTGTTATTAGGGGTCTGATACAACTCAAAATGTGGCTTGATATTACTTTTGTATCAAAACATTTAGATTAATACCATTATAAAATTTCAGATTTGGAATTTTCACTGTTTTATCTTCATATTGGGATCTATACCATTTATATTTCTTCATCATATCATGTAATTATTTATTCAACTTTGGTATCCATAGTGGTTTATCAACACAACTTCTTTCATGTATATTCTTTCAGTATATACACCTTTCATATCATAATTATTCTACTTTCAAAATATTCCCTCCATGAATAGTATCTCCCCCTTAATATTCATCACTCCAATCATCGTTTATAATAATAAAGTACATCTTGAGAGGGGTACATCCTAAATATCCTAAAGTTTAGGAATATTGTTGGTCTTAATGAACCAATCCTTTTCTTCTAACATGCTTCCAAGCCTTTAAAGTGGTTTTCATTTCAATACCACTTATAAAAATTTCATTCAATATATTTTATTTAGATATCACTATCTTCTTTGGATTAGGCTTAAACTTCATTGTGAGATTATTTCACTAGTACATGTATCCTCTTTTGATTCAAGATCATTGCATCCTTAATCATGCTTTCCCCACCATAGGAGGTCTTTTACACTTATCTCCACCTCTTTATTTATGGTAAAATTAGTGAAACCACTTAAACATGCTTCATGTTTGTATTCTTAAATATCCATTAGAATAACATTACACTTTATTTTCCTTGACTAATCATTCTTGACATGTTCATCCACCTTTCTCACATAAGGGACAGCTTCCATATTAAACCTTCACATTTATTTTCATTCTCTTCATAAAGGTTTCTTTAAGTAAACTATAATTTTTTCTTGGAGAACCCTTTATTTATCACCATAATTATTTTACTCTAATGTGATAAAGTTTTTTCCATCATAATATATTTTCCTTCAGTGAAAAATATCTTCCCATTTTTTATTGAAATTGAGGATTTTCTTATGACTCCTTTAGTGCCTCTCTTCTTAAAATTTATTATCATATGTCCATAGTTATCACATATAAAACATATCCCATTAAATCCATAACATGTATATTGTTTCCTTGGTTGAAAATTTTTTTCATCATATTTTATTCTTCCTTTGAGCCATTGGGCTTCTATAGATACACTAATAGTGGGTCCCATGATTCCAAAATAGTATCACTTTGTATATTCCTTCCTCTTAGAGCCCTCACTTTCAAATTTATTATAAATTTTTTATCTCCTTATCAATTCCATATTTCCATTTTTTTTAAACTTTACTTATTGGGGATACCTTATAGGGGATCTCAATATTATATTTTCCCTTTGAGTATTTGATCTTTGATTCAAGCTTAATGATATTTATATCCTTCTCCATAAATTTTATAGACATATCTTATATACTTATTCTGGATTGTCTTCCAGATTTTATCCTCCCTTAAAGCTATGTCTTTAGGGGGATAATACTTAATTTCATCTCTTTCTCTATGGCCATTTTCTCACCTAACTCGTGTGCAAGTTCTTTGAGTATGTAACTTTATCACTTTATATTTACACCCATTATCATAATATATTCATTAAAAGAAACTGCTACTTTCCTAAATCTTCTATTATCCTTGGATATATTTTTTATGAATGCATAGTCCACTTCAAAGAAAATCTCTAGTTAATCCACCTTTTTATGTAAGTCTTGGTTCTCATATTGGTTACTATAGGAACACTCTTCAGATTAACTTATTGATGTCATTTCCATCTATTTCAGGAAATATATACCCACTTCACTCTTATTGGGGGAATATTTTCTTCCAAATTTGTAAATATCTTTCCAAATGATGATAAATTCATATGTAACATTGATTTAAATCTCACTTACCTTAGCTGGTGTGTTTTTAGGGTCCCAAAAAGTTCTCTAAGGGAAGAAAATACTCCCATAATCACTTTGCAGAAGGAAGAAAGTACTCCTACAAGTCTTGCAATGTGAATGGACTTAAATTAAGTTTAATATTTCATAATAAACTTGAAGTAATTCATGTTTTCAAAGGATTTTGAATGGACCACATACCATCACTGGGAAGGGTTCGCAGACCGCCTGGATCACGAACCACCGGTACACGGAATGATCCATGAGGCGTTGGCCCACAGAGTAATGGACAACGAACTCAGTGAACTGTGAACCATTTCACTGAGGGACTCATGCGCACAAAGGCCATCTGCATACCGTCTCTCAAACTAATTAGTTCACGAACGAAGAAAACCATTAGGGTTATGCAGACCATCATCACAAACCACAAACTCCACAAAACCCAATTGACAGATTCTTCTCCAGGTCAAGATATCTCTTTATGGGCCTCCACAAATGGTGCCGCATACCGATAGATACGATTTCCCCAATGCTCTATAAAAGAGAGCACATAAGGAATTGAAAAAGTACAGTTGATGAAAACACAAAGGGGACCCATAGTTTGGATGAAAGAACTTAGGAAAGATTCTGGATTTAGTCTTGAATCATCAGAAAATCCTGAATCGCAAACCACACTCTCTGTAGGTACATCCAGCCATAAATTATAAATAAGGGGAACTGAATAATAATAATAAAACTCTAAACCTAAATGGTGAAACTGCAAACCATATATTCATCCCAGATTAACTCCCCACGAATAATAATCCCCTGGACCCTCCTTCAAAATGGTGTTCTGTGTAGTGTACCACTATGTAGATTTAACCCGGCATCACGTACTGCATCAGTACGTGGATGGAACCCATAGCGGTGTGATGGTATGTGTACCACTGTGGTGCGCAGTGGTCTATACACATGCTTGTGTACCACATTAGTATGTAGATGGACCCTCTTCCTGCATACCACTAAGGTATGTAGAGCTTCCCTCATCCATCATAAGAAATCAGTATGCGGAATGGGGTGTTTTTAGGTACTCTTTCCCCCAATTCCAATCTCCCCCCCCCATCATTACTGTTTAGTCCTCCATAGTCCCTCCATGAACCAATCCCCCGGCATCAGGCCAAATCCTCATCCAAATCCACTGGACCTGTATGATTAGGCCATCAGGCGCATCAGCATGCCCCTTTGAGTCTACATACCAATGGTAAATAGAGTCAGAAAGGCTATCCCCACAATAGTTTGGACATCGGGGATGTCTGTGGGTCAACATTCCCATGGTAACCTGGAGTCCAACCTTGGGACACTAACGTAGACCTCCCCATTCTAGGGATTAAGGGTGATCACTTTATTTTCCATTAAATGAGGAATAGTGATCAGTCGGTGGAGTTAGGTTTGCTTATCCTTTTGATGAGGACGATGCTCCTCCCCTTTCTAGAACATATTTCGGGGCCCTCCCACTAAGGTAAATCCCCAATATTCTAAGTTTGGGTTGCATGACCTTTAATTTTATTTCACATTAAAAGTTTTCTCGCTCTACGTCCTCACCCACCATCACCCTGACCTCTTCCACCATAGGCTCTCCCTCTCCCACTAGCAAGAGAGGAAGCATGTTGTTGGTTGGATCTCTCGAAATCATCTTGTTTCTCACACCGATCATGACTCATGTGGTCTTAGAGTTTTTTGATGATTACAACATCCATGAAAATCTAAACTACAAGAACTCTAATTCATGATCAAACCAGGATACATAGGATGCCTACTTGAAGGCCTGATCTCAAAAGGGTGCCCTTGTAAAAGGGTTCACCCAATCATTTTTCCCATAAATTGGCAGCTTCCATGCGTAATCCCCAACCATATCTAAACTACAAGAACTCTAATTCCTGATTAAACCTAGATATGTAGGACACCTACTTGAAGGCCCAATATCAAAAGGGTTCCCTTCCAAAAAGGGTTCACCCAATCATGTCCCCCTAAATGGGTAGCTTCCATGCGTAAGCCCCAGCCATTATAAACTATGTCGGTTATGATTCATCTCTTGAGGATACCTAGGAAACCTATCTTATGGTTCTGATCCCAACATCTAGTCACCTTCCCTCCCACCGAGATGATGATAAACTTCAGAGCGCCTTATTAAATGGCTCAAGTCAGCATCACCTCTATGGCATTAAATCCATGTATGTCTATGATGATCCAAAAAACCATGGGTAGCCCATGGAAACACTCTTTGGGAATGAATCAAGGATTCACGAACATATGAAAATGAATTAAATCTATAAGAGATTCTAGAAATAGGAAATAATCCTCCCCCAAAAGGGTGCGGTGAGACTGACTTCACATCCTCTCAACCAATGTAGTCCTTAAGTTTCATTGGCTGAATCATCAACCAACAAGTGCATGCCTTTGAAAATCAAGTCCATGAATAATGGATACCAGGGTCGTTGGGTGTTTCTGGATCTACAAATAAACATATTATAGACCATCTGAAGAAGTTATATCTGAGGAGGACTGATTGCACAAGTACTTGACCCTATTAAATAATCTACTAAGACAATCTAACTGTGGCATCTCCTTTTCAACACAAAAGGGGTGAATTACACAGTCCCTGTGGGGTTAATCCAACCTTAATTTAATGGATAATGATGTATAAAGGGTCGAAACAAAAGAAATGGTGAATTTTACAAGAAACTGTCTCTAGAGAAAGAGATGGGTGATAATTCTCATCGGACCATTTCATCCTCACTTGAAACATGCCACCTTAGAGGCGGAACAAAAATGGTGAACCTGATGTGAATCCTTACCCAAGGTGGAGGTTCTACCCCAATGAAACAAACACAAAAGGATATTGCACATCAGACCATTTTGTTCGCCCCTATATGTGATAAACGCGCTACCTTAGAGGTGGAACAAAAATGGTGAACCTAACGTGAATCCTTAAGCAAGATGGCGGTTCTACCCCACTCAATACCATTCGCCCCACAATGAAAAATAAAGGAGAGGGGAAGGGGGCCAAGTTGAATAATCAGATATTCATGTGTTTAAAAGAATGATACTTTGATGAGGTTTTGTGTACTTCATGTAATATATGTATGTAGCAGGTTCCCACAGAGAAAAATTCAATCCAAATGACATCCTGACGACCGATGAAGACACATACATCAGTGATCCCACAGATGTTCGGGGCCCCAACAAAGAAAAGGACCCCCCCTTACCCACACGTCATATTCAACATTGGGTATCCAACACACTGATCAAAGAGTACCACTAAAATGGTACCCTCCCCATGCTGGAGGCCGTGAGACAATCCCTCCAGTATGCAAAGGTTCTTCAGTCGCCTCCTCAGTTGTGGCCAGCACCCCAGCACAAGGCGGCCCTGGTGGTCATCTCAAACTATTTCAGGAGCCTGTCCCCAGAACATGACAACAAGTACCTCCCTTATCTTAGAGAGGCAGATGATGTCGATGCTGGAAACTTCATCTCCATAGCACAGGGGTCCAACTCATAGGCCCCCTCTATTGAATGTCACCACCGACACCGGATGACCAAGACTCCTTATGTTGAAGAGTACCTTATACCGAGCGAACCTGCTGAAGTCTAGGAGACTCGGGCCCCTTGGGCTGCCCGCCAAAGGTGGATAATATATAATTAGGAATACGCTATCACCCTGGTTCTTGAGGAGAAACTTCTCTATACTAACATGATGACATTCAACGGGCAGAAATATAACTCTACCCTCTCCATTCAATCCCACCACAGAAATAGGGTGGCATAATACAAGCATATGAAAATTCCTGATAGTGGTCGTCGGTCCCATCGTGCAGACATAGTGGAAAACTACAGGCAGATGCAGATATCTATTGATGCGCAACAAGCCCGTCAACCAAATAGGGTGGAAACCAGCTATACGCAAGCACAAATACCTACTGATGCATTTCAATCTCACCATCCAAATAGGGTAGAAACCATCTATACGCAGGCACAAATAACTGCTGATGCATTTCAAGACCACCATCTAAATAAGGCGGCAAGAAAATATGAGCAGTGTCAAATTCATGCAGATGAATACAAATCCCATGAGACAAATATAGTGTCAATAAAGTAGATGAAAATCCCCTCTCATGAATATAAATACCACCAGTCAAATACGGTGGAAACCAGAGAAGACAACCAGTGGAAAATCATTCCTCTATCCTGACATAGGATAACTACCAATATCTACTAGAAACTCATGGAGGAATGGAGCATGAACAAACCCCTACTCCGACATCATAATGGGCCTTCATACCCGTTCCATCCAAAGATGTATCTCAGCACATCTTAGAAATGATGTAATATTAGACGTCGATCCTATATCATATCATCCAAACATGCCAAGACATCATTGCATCAGCGGCAAAGGTGAGAAATCGGTCTCATGATCCAGTTTCCTCGAAAAAGAATGAATCACTCGCAAAATGAGATAGTAACTCCAGAGAAATTATGAATCCCTAATCCATTCTAAGAGGGTCTACAACAATATCCTACGATACACAGACAATCAGATCGGGAACAAATACCTGTTCCAACTGGGGTATGTTGGTCCAACGTGGTGGCTGCTCCAGGGCAGGCATATATCCCTACCAAAATTAAATATGTTCATCGGTGTGTCTTGATTACATCATGGGACCCAACAAGATAGGGAATTTTATAAGAATGTTATTACCAATAGCATACGGCACCAATTAACCGCAAGAGAGTGCTCAAAAATGAAAGGTGCCAAAGGAAACCAAAAAATGAAGAGCACATACATGATCCAACTTTACTATAAGCTGTGGTTATTGACGCCCTCTAACATATATCAATAAAGTCCCGAGACCTTATCAGTCCATTACCAAGTCATGGAAGTGGCAGTAGCATTTTTGAAAGTCCTCCCCAGAATATTGTTACCAGCAGCTCTGAAGGCCCTCCCCATAGCACCCACAGGGAATCACCCCATGGGACAAGAATGATCGATCACGAGAGCCTATCTCTAAATCCATGTCGAGTTAGCCCTACCATCAACCTAAAGATCAGATAGTAAGAAGGTCATCCCCTTGCTATCGTCTACCCTGATGGTCCTCCCCAGGGTATATGCTTTAGATATGATTCTCCCTACAGTTGTCCATCACTTCATGATAGTATTCCTCTTCATGGTAATAGTCATTACAAAGGCCCTCCCTGCAATGGCAGTTACTATGAAGGACATCCCCATACTAATGTCAAGAAACAATAAGGTCCTCCCCTCATTATAGTATATCTTGAAGGCCCTCCCCAGGATGTGCACTGCAGAAATTATCCATGCATCCAAGTATCAATCCGTGATAGTAGTCCTCACCATCACAACAGTCATTGAGAAGGTCCTCCCTTCAATGAAATCAAGCAGCAAGAAGGTCCTCCCCTTGATGTAACCCACCCTGAAGGTCCTCCATAGGGTATATTCTATAAAGACATTTCCCACAGTCAGGCGTCAAGTTTCAATAGTATCCCTTTCCATTGCATCACAAATTTCAAAGTTCTTCCCTACAACAAAAATTCATACTAGCAAGAAGGCCCTCCCCCTGATAGAACAAAGATGAGAAACCCCTCCTATGCTGAGGTGCTTGGAAAGGAGTTAGATATATCAGGAACTCCATCCATGACGAGTGATATCATTTCTCAACCAGATGATGGTTTGAGGCCACGCTCATCTTCTAAGCCACCCTCGCACTGTTGGTATATCAATAAGGCTCCCACCATCCTGGTTTTTTGGAACAAAATTATTAAGAAGCAGTCAAGATGGGAATATCAAGTAGAGGAGCCTCCAGAAGAACAATAGCAGGATTTGTTGATTGTGAGAAGACAACTAGCTAAGGATAATATACAAACAATTTATTGGCCTACATTCACTTCTCACTTTTACATACTAGGAGAGTTGTCTAGGGAATGTACGCATGACCTTTGCATCAATAAATAGATGAATCTTCATCAGCTAAAAGGAAAATTCATGCCATGTGAAGGGTATGTGGACCATGTCAACACGATAGGTTATCTTTGTCATCTAATCAACCTGGAAGCCCTCCCGTCTACATGGAAGCCACAATCAGAAGGGAAAAAGAGAAACCTTGAACTGTCATGCCTCCATACACTACACAAGTTGCATCACCTCATTGGCGATGCCCCGACTAGAGTTCACATTTGGGGATGGGGAGAACATGGAGCTCTAAAATTCACCCCTCATCCCATACAACAGGCCCTATTGGAAATGGCATCTTGCAACATCATCTCCCAGAGGTAGCAATAAAATGAAACCCCTGCTCAAGAAATATAGGATACTCAACAACAATCGGCCTAGAGTAAGTCTCAAAAGCATCAGGACCGAAGAGATCAAGCCAGTGAAAATCTTCTGAGTCAGGCAACCAAGAACATCTAGTAGGCTTCCCACCTAAGGGAATCCAACCAACAAGTAGTGCCCATGTCTTCAAAATAACATAGACTCTATGCTGGCCAAAAGACATACTCGGCTCACGCCTGCACGAGAGTACGTGAAATTGAAAATGTGACAATAGAGGCTGTTACTGCCACGATGCGGGAACAACCCCAGGCCAGAGGGTGGGGGAATTCTTAAATTTATATGCCCTCATAAGACCAAAAAATCCAAGTCATATCACATCGACGAAAGAACGGGAACAACCCCAACCCACAAGTCTAGGGAAATTTTTACCTCTAGTCCATGAAAAGTGGATGTTTGTCTTCTCCCGTCTAGGAAGAACGATGGGCATAGAAGTCACTCGTTCCACCCCCTCTCATGTTTCGAACCCTCCAAAACAAAGGCGCATTACAATTTCAGATCAGGTCTCCCTTTGGGTTAATATTCACCAAGAAACTCGAAGAATACTACATAATAGAAGGAGAAAATCCAACAAAGGATGCAAAAATCCTTCCTACTATTCAGTACCAGGTACACCACCCATAATAAGGTATGCCTCAGTAAACATAGTAAACATCAACCCCACGAATCTCACAAGAAATGACACAGAGGGATAGGACAAAAAGGAACATGGTTCCCTCCTAGATGTATCCCACATCGAGCCTGATAGTGTGCATACCCGGAACTAGAGAGCGGTCCTAAATTTGGGCGCCCCCTTAGTTAATCTGACACTACCTCTCGCATGAAACCCCAACAAGGAGAGGAATAAATCCAAGGTATTATATAACCCACCTCCCCCCCCCCCTAAGAATGGGTCCCTAACACTCAAGGAAAGGTTCGCCAATCAAGAGGAAGAAACGAAATAGCTCAGGTGAATTAATGTTGAGAAACGTTGAGGGAGCTACCTCGCTAGATATGTTCCTCCAGTGGAACGTCAGCTGGTGCTCCCAGAAGAGGTGCCCTTTCCATAGGCACTCATTCTAGAAAATGAAGAAAAGCTCAGAGGACCTTCCAGTCCAGCATCAGGATCAGAAACCTACTTAAACCTGGCCCCGAAAGGACATCAAGACTTCCCACCACTAGGAAGGAATCCAGAATATATTCAGGTAAACCCACAAATAATACCTCTGGCTGGGTATCAACCCCAAATTCTAGTAGCACCGACATGACCAGATTTGGCCAATATCATACCAACCCAAGATCAAGCCCAAAAGGATATGAATCAAGGTCTCTTGAACACCGTCGAGAAACTAACGGCTCAACTGTAATCCATGAAGGGGTGGCATGCTCCAATACAGCCGATGTACAAACCCTACCCTGATTGGGCGAGCAATGTTCCGCCATTGCTAAATTTCAAAAACCCTATATTCCCAGTATTCAATGGCTCAGGGGACCTTGAACATCATTTAATACACTATGCCTCTTACTACAACCCCATGATGGGAACTTTAGAGCAACAAGAATCTATGAAACTCAAGTGCTTCATATGAACCCTATAGGGATAGACTTTTTAGGGAATACTAGCTTGCCAGCCAATTTAATTATAGGATGGGAGGACCTCCAGTGAGAGTTTCTCTTCCATTTCAGTTCAATGCTGCCTAAGACGATGGTCTATGATCTCATGAACTACATGAAGCGAGAGAATGAAAGAGTCTCAGACATCATTTCCATATGGAAAGGCCTCACTTATTCCCTGAACTAGACACTCCACTTAGATGAAATTCTCTCTATGTGCACTGATAAGCTCCATTATGAAATGTGAACACCACTTATCCCAGTGAAGTACACAAGCGGGTTCTGAGACTTCTCTTCCATTTCCCAAAGAATATAATAATCCTTTTAACGGACCAATCTCATGTCCTGAGTGGACCCATCAGCCCCTAAAAAAAGAGTGGAAAAAGTTTAAGAGGCTTTTTTCATGCTTAAGCCACCCCCAGCACCAGCTCCAGATGCAAGGCCCCCACTGAACCATGCAGGACCCTCTAGACGCCAACAGAAACCCCCACCTCGGTAAGATGAGTAATGGGGTGATAAAATAAATCCCTTTTAAGAATGGAGAAATAAAGTCTACTCATTCTAGGATGACTAGGTCTACGGCTACTTCATAGCCTCCATGAATTGCAATTTTCTCTAGCTACTAGAGCCAAAGCGAGAAGATGAAGTCGGTCTCGATGACCATCTAAATTATTATCCTTACCACTGGATATTGGGACACACCATCCAAGAATGATTTGTTTTCAAGGATCTCTTACAAAAGATGTTGGATTCCAAAAAAGTCAAGTTGGGCCCACCGCCAGCACAAGTGGCGTATGTTTCCACCTCAGACTCAAGAGAGGAAGAGGAATGTCAAGCAGTCTCCAGTAAGAATGAGAAAAAAAATTGACAATTGGATGACTTGGAAGATATTCAAAAGAGTCCATGTCATTCTCTATGCATAGTTGAAATAACCAACAGTGCCCCCAAAAGATCCTAATACAGCACAGCCATCCTCATTTGCCTCGCAGTCCTATAAGGGCCAGAAAGGGAGAAAGCAGGAGCAAGAAGATGGTATGACACCAAATCTGAATTCATTATTGACACTGGTGGATTTCATACCTGTAGAATTGGAACAATGAGCACTTCCCTGCCAAACGGTACAACAGGCACCACCCCACCAAATAGTACAATGGGAACTGCCCCTCTAAATAGTACAACGGGCACCGCCCTACCAAACGGCTCCATCAGAAAGTGACCTTCAGACAGAAACATTGATGGATCAAGAACTGGTCTTCAGATCCATTAATGTAATTCACTTTATGGACCCCTTATCTGATGGAGACTATTGATATGAACCCAAATTCCCCCCACCCAACTAGAGAGCCAGAGGAAGAGGCTACATAGGTCGGAGGTTTCCTGGAAGGCACGATCATGGAAGGAGTCAAATTCTCAGCCACACCATAAGTCAAACCATTAACATTGTGGAAAATTGTAGAAGGACCCTCTGACAGACACAACAAGAACTAGAATATTCATCCACCCCCATCAAAGGAAATCCAAGCCCAATTATCTTGGAATATCAGTCAGGGTAATAACAAATATCAAATCGCCCAAGGCATATGGGTGGACTAGTTCAGCCAAACCCGGAAAGGACCACAACACCACCAGATCATGTCACAAAGGCTGAACCACCAATGTCCAAAGCCCAAGCCCCTAAAGTGTATGTGAAAGAGAAACCCCAAGCTGGGAAGCATAGACCTTTAGGGAAAAAGTATGATATTCTAAAGAAGCTGGCTTCAGTACTAGAAAATCTGTCAATCCTAGATTCATTAAGCTTCTCTGCTGATCTTAGGGAGGAACTCATCGAAGCCTTACTAAGTCCCAAGGAATTTGAGGCTAAAGTAATAGTAGCCGAAGTCTATCGAATGGAGACCAATCCCAAAGAATTTCATGTCATCATCTCCTTCACAGACATGGATGAAGATTCCATCATGAAATGGAACATCAAACCCTTATATGTGTCCGGAAAGATAAATGGAATTGATGTCGGAAGGATTTTCATCAACAACGACTCTAGAGTCAAACTCCTCCTGCTACGAACACTTCATTAGCTAGGCTATGATGAATACATATTGACACCCTGAAAAATAACTCTACTGGGATCTAAAAAAGTGATCATAATCCATTGGGATGGATCAATCTTAAAACTTGGCTTGGAGACCTCATATCAAATTCTGAGTTCCTAGTAATGCAACAAAGTACGGCCTTCAACATCTTGTTAGGGAGGACTTTTCTATATCATCATGCTAAAATTCCATCATCATACCATCAGGGCTTCAAATATTGCACTAATGGAAAAAATGGGACATTGCACGTCGATAAGTCCCCATTTGAGTCCTGTGAATCACATTATATTGACGTAGGGTTCTACAAATCGAAATAAAAACATCCTTTTTTGATGACATTAATTGGATTACTTCCCTAAATGGATTGAAAATGGATCCCACTGACCCCCTCCATCAACTTGGGGAAGATTATGTATTACCCATCAACCAAGTTTAATGCACAAGTGCAAGTGTGAAAGCAGACTCAATTTTCTACATGATTTTTGTTATGGATGTCAAGTCCAAAGACATGGAAGAGCGGGTTGACTCCAATTATGTCTAGAAAATCCCTATCAAATATGCTCTCAACCCATCCATGGGACCTCAAACTACCCCCTCCTTACTAATGAAAAATATGACTCCTCTCCCAACATTGGAGAGTTCGTTTTGAGAATCATCTCACCATCATAATAGGAAGAATAAGATAATGATGAAGAGGAAAAAGAAGAAGAAGAATATGATGATGATGATGATGATGATGAAGAAGATCTAAAATATGTCTCTCCTATATTTGAAGAAGGTGTCTCCACTATAATCGACAAACTTAAGGAGATAAACCTGGGCACTGAAGACAACCTGTGGTCCACTCTGATCAGTTTGGCTATGCCTATCAATGAGAAGAAGGCATATACCTCCTTCTTAAATAAGAATCGATATGTGTTTTCATAGAATTACACAAAAATGTCAGTCCTCAATCTTGAGGTCACCACTCATCATTAGGGCTTTCCAGAAGAACATTAGGGATATAAGAAAGCAGTCAGAAGGACCCACCCGATGCATCCTACCAAAATAGAGGCTAAAGTTGACAAGTTGATCAAAGACAACTTCATACGGGAGGTCCAGTATCTGATCTGGCTGGGGAACATAGTCCCTATCAAAAAGAAGAATGGACAGATTAGAATCTACATTGAATTCAGGGACCTTAATCCACATTTCCCAAAAGATGATTTCTCAGTCTTGATCATAGAATTTTTGATCGATGAAACCATTAGATATGAGGTTCTCTCTTTCATGGAAAACTATTTTGGATACAACCTAATCCAGATGGCCTAATGAGATGAAGAAGATACTATTTTAGGTCCCCTCAGGGAGTGTTCTATTATAAAGTGATGCCCTTTGTTCTAAAGAATGTTGGCACCACATATCAGTGTTCCATACACTGCATCTTCAAGACCTTCATGGGAAAATTCATTGAGTGTTATTTTAATGATCTGGTGGTTAAATCAAAACATTTCTCAAACCACCTGGATGATATTGAAACTATCTTCAACAAATTATAGCAGCACAGTTTAAAGATGAATCCCCTAAAGTGAACCTTTATAGTTACCTGTAGAAAATTCCTTGGCTTCTTAGTATTCCATCACGAAATCAAAGTAAACCCTGAGAAGACAAAATCCATCATTGGAATGTACCCACCTCATAACCTCACAGAGTTGAGAGGTCTCCAGGAGCACCTCACCTACATTCGTCACTTCATAGCCAACTTGGTGGGTAAATGTTTACCTTTCACCAGGATCATGAAGAAAGGAGTTACATATGAGTGGGATAATGATTTCCAAGAAGAATTAAAAAATCTAAAAAGATATCTCCTGATCCCACCGGTGCTAATGCCTCTAGTTGAGGGGAGACCACTCATTTTGTATGTAACCACCTTGGAATGGTCATTAGGTGCCTTCCTCACACAGAAGAATGATGCTATCAGTGAGAATAGCCTCTATTACCTCATCCGAACAATGATTGATGTTGAAACTCAGTATTCAAAAATTGAAAAGAATTTCCTAGCCCTAATCTTCACTGTTCACAAACTCAGGCATTACCTGAAGCACCATGAGGTTCACCTAGCCTCCTACTTCAATCCGCTCAAATATATCCTCAACCATCCCATGTTAAATGGACACCTATCACAATGGGCATTAATCCTAAAACAGTTTAACACACGGTACGTACTCAAAAAGGCCATCAAAGGTTAGGTGTTAGCGGACTTCTTGGAAGATAACCCCTTGGAAGAAACAACACCATTAGCTGTTGAACTACCAAATGAAGAAGTGTTCTCCATCCATGAGGACACCCAGATATGGGAAATTTACTTAGATGGTGCATCCATAAGCCCAACAGGGAAAAGGATAGAGGATCCCAAGCTCAAAAAAGTGGGGCAGGAATTATACTTGTATCCCCTAAAAAGGCCATCCTTCCTTACTCTTTTCTTCTTTCATAAGGGTGTACAAATAATGAATTTGAATATCAAGCCCTCATTGTGGGTATGGAAATGGAACTTCATGTGCAAGAAAAACACCTAAAAATAAAGGGTGATTTAGATCTAGTATCCAAAAAGGTAAATGGTGACTATGCCATTAAGAAATAAGTATTGGTCCCCTTGATGAACCATGTTCAAGAACTGATGGTAAAATTCCCATCAGAACCAATGTTGACCAATATCCCCCGGTCAAAAAATTCTCAAGCCGATGTTTTGGAGAATACAGCCATAGCCTTGGATGATCCAGACCAGGATGAAACGGTGATTAGAATTTCCCACTTCCATATGGTCTTTCCATTTATCCAGAGTAGTACATAGGAGATTAATGAAATTAGCCTCATTTTTTAGCCTTATGGTCACACAACTAGATGGATGATGCCCATTGCAAATTACCTTCTGAATGGGGAACTCCCACCAGATAGGGCTAGAAGGGAATAGGTTCGAAGATGGGTAGTTAACTTTTTCTTGTACAATGGGGTAAACCAAGAAAAGGTTCTTTATAAATGAGTCCTTGATGGAGTCCTTCTCAGGTGCATTGATTGAGAAGATACTACTACTGTCATGAAATAAGTTCACGTCGGAGCTTGTGGAGCACACCAATCATCAACCAAGATCTCTCACCAAATCCAAAGACTTGGGTATTACTAGCCCACTATGATATAGGATTGTGCCATATTCATCCAAAAGTTCCATTCCTGCCAATTTCATGCCAATTTTATACACCAACCCCCAAAGTAACTTCATACAGCTAAGTACTCCTGACTATTTTCTACCCGGGGGATGGATGTTATGCGACCATATCCTCCCACCACAGCCAGACAATTCAAGTTCATATTCACAGCGATCGACTTCTTTTCCAAATGGGCCAAATCCATACCCCTTAAAGAAGTCAGGGTGAAAATAATTGTTAGATTTTTTAATGCCAACATCATTTACCATATTTGGTGTCCCTTATACAATATTGATGGAAAACAGCACAAACTTCTGCTCTGCTGAGTTAGACAAGCTATACCAGGAGTATGGAATCAACGTCAACCATTCATCCCACTACCACGCGGCGGCCAATGGGTAGATAGAGGATTTCAATAAGAATCTGTCTAACATACTCGAAAAGACAGTTGATAAGGATAAGAAATCGTTTCCAAACAAGCTCCTTCATGCTTTATGGGCTTACCAAACCATGACCCGCACTGCCACCCAGGAGACCCCGTACTCACTAGTATATGGGGTAGAGGTAGTTTTACCTATAAAAATCCAAGTTCCATCACTTCCTGTGGCCATTGGAGATCAACTTTCCATGGATGAGAAATCCCCGAGATGGTTTGATGAGTTGGAGTGCTATATGGAAAAAAGGTTTCATACTTTACACCATTTGGAAATCTATCAAAATCAGATCACATGAGCCTTCAACAAAAAGGTTGTCCTTCGATCTTTCCTCGAAGGATAAATGGTGTTAGTCCTCAGAACCTTGATGATACTTAGGAAGAAGCCCCCAAAGCTTGAACCAAATTGGGAAGGACCATAAGTCTTACATAGGTTCTATTCCAATGGAGCTTATGCCCTAATATCGATGGACAGTCAGCTCATCACAGCTCCCACAAATGCGAAGTTCCTAAATAAGTACTTCACATAATAGCAATGTCGAATTCATGGTCCAAACTCTAAGACCTTAAACTATGAGTAGTAATCCCATGTCATGTTCCAAGATATATGACCCTAAACTATGAGTTATAACACACCCATGTCATGGTCCAAACTCTAAGACCTTAAACTATGAGTAGAAATAAAGTTACATCATGGTCTAAACTCTAAGACCTTAAACTATGAGTCATAGTCCCTTCCACATGATGTTAAACTATAAGGAACTCATCCCTAAAACAAGACATTAAACTATAACTCATGTCCTCACTGTAAGACGTTAAACTACATGGAACATAGTGTCCTAATCACATGAAAATAAACTTCATGATCTTTCATAGAACTACGTATGGCTTGATTCCTTCTCTTGTAGGATATGTAGCAATGCCTTGATCCTAAATCATGGCCCATCCCCCACCAAAAAAACAAAAAAAATTCCTCCATCATATCCTCTACCTCCCAAAACTTGCAAAGGAACCCCTATTTGTAGAGACCCAAAGCTTGAGGTACATGGACATTAAATTACTTTTGCTTAATACTTAATACATAACAAAAACAGACACACAAGGACCGTAATAGTTTAGTGTCTTTGGAAACTCGGAATAAAATCTTCTAATCGTGGTGAAAGATCTTCAACATCTCCTAATAAAGATCTTACTCTTTTTTCATACCTAAAACCATTATTTATTTCCTAGGTAAAATAAAACATAAAAAGGGTGAGCTCAAATGCTCAATAAGGGCAAACATAGAGAACATAAAACAATCCATAAACATTTTAAAGAAAAAACTTGAACATGAAATCTAAACATTAAAAACCTTGAGCAAAGACATAAATCTTGGAAGTACGTAATGCATATATCATAAAGGAACATCAATAACGATAAAATAGCATGGGAATAAAATATGTAATTGTGGAAACCATTCAGCACTTGTTATGATTTCCATAGTATCCAAGGCATTGCTTCCAAGACCATCTTAGTGGACAAAGTCTCTTTCTGAATCGAGTTCACTCCTCATTTCAGTCCTGTAACACTGAACCGGATTAACTTACCATTACAGCCATGTCTATCTCATGAGATATAAATCTTTACCCAATGCATTGGAGGGAGATATAGGTCTCACCCATCTCATAATGAAATCATTCTTACTTGTGCCCAAAAATAAACATACATCATTCATAATAACCGAATAAATAAAATGTGTTTCATAAACATCATCCCATCATTACATAATCCATATAAAATAAATGGATATCATTTCATAATAAGGAAATTGAAACCATGTAAATCATAGGGAAATGATACTTGAAACATACACATATGAAATAATGTCATCCTAGATGAAAAATAGTTTTGATAAAACACTTGAAATGAATTCTTGAGGAAAATATCATTTCTTCTTCAAAATCATTCTCCTTTCACAAAATGTCATGCAATTTTAAAAGAAAAGGATTTTGTTGAAAGTAGTAATGAAATATTTTGGAGGAAGCTTTATGAAAATAAGGCTTTATAAAACCGTAAAAATCCGTTTGTTCTGTATAAGTTAAAAAAACATTCTTCTCGTACTTTTGCTGGAAAAGACAAAGTACCTCGTAAAAGAAAGATTTCATACATACCATGTAGTAAAAGTCAAAAATGGGTAAAAAGGACATTAAACATACATAAAAATACTTTTAGAAAACATGTACATGGATGATAACAATAACCCCAGTAAATACTTACGTATAAGCAATCTCAGATAAAAAAATGAGATTTGAAAAATTATCCCTTACCTTAGGTCCGATATGCTTCGTACGTATCCAAACCTCATGTATAATGATTTAAATAATTTAATTGAATTATTACAGAATCATATTCATTGTTATGATATCATATATGGTTCACTTATGACTTTATATTACCCATTCTTTTTTAAATTAATGTTAAAGTAGCGTTTTGGGTAAAATCATCTTATTTATCGTACGTGTTTGGACTTGTTGTTCTTGATGTTATTATTACTTATATCATGATTTAATTATTTTAAAAATGTAAATTATGATTTATATATCATATACATTCATTATATATCCATAATATACAAGCATTTATAATATTACATAACATATGGAGGTAAGAAATGAAACGCACCGTTCATGGAGACGGTAAGTCGTACGTACGCATGAACGCTACTTTCATTTATATTTCTTATTTTAATGGAATTAAAACATAATGATACATAGGTATATTATAATTCCCGTATAATATCATATATAATATCATTAACCACATCCTTTATACATCCCACATAAGGTATTAACGAATCACATCACTTTGAGGGGGAGGTAGTCCGCACTTCCTCAAATGAGATTATCGTATTTACCGACTATGGAAACCGTAAAGGCTTGATATAATTGGGAATTAAATAAGCATAAGGAAATCATAACAATAATATATATTATATATAAATACAGTTCCATCATAATGGCCACCATGAGAGGCGGTAGTAGAAAATCGAACAATCATCGTTTCGTGAGGCGTTATTTTTCCATCACAGAAACATTATGTTCTTCATCCATTAGATGGAGGTGTTTGTAAGTGTAGTTCGAATCCTTCTCATAACAACATCCTAGTATATTTAGGATATTTTTGTTTTTACAAAATAAAGGATTAAAAAGAGTTTAGGGGTTGGAGAAGTAGAATAAAAGAAAACAACTTAAGAGAAACTGTTACCTTTAATTTTGTTAACTTCCTTTGGTTTGAACCAAAATGACTTCTTGGAGAGTCTTCTACCTAATGTAAGGATTAAAGGGGGAGGATATGGATTTAGGGAGATTATTTGGGCAGAGTTTGGTCAAGAAAAAAGGCTTGAGAGGTGTGGTTAATTGCATAGAAGTGGTCTCCTTTTATAAGGGAGAGGTGGGGCTCTTTAGGAAAGTGTGAAAACATTATTTTATTATAAACTTATCTTCGGTTTCAAGAGGTCCAAAACACATTAATGTAGAATATAAGATGACTCATATTAGAAATAAAATCATCCAATTGGAATTGTACAGGTTTTGGATGATATTTTAATCATTATAATCTTATTTATTTAAATCATTTATTAATGAGGTAAACACTACATCATTATTGTGTCATAACTAATTTAATTCATTTGATGTCTAAAAATTATGAAGAAAATACCACGATGTAGGGAATATTTTTATCTTTACAAAGAATATTTATAGTCAAAAATTTAACTTATATAACCCCTTATAAAAGTTAATTACTAAAATATTTTTGTTAAAGTCAATTTTGTCTTTACATTAAATTAATTAATCTAAATTGTCATTTTCACTACCAAGTAGCTCATTGGGGTCCCAAAATCGTCCCAAGGATGACCATGGTCGGTCAATACTCATCCAATAAGGTTAGGACAAGTTTAAAGGTAATTTGGATTTATTATAATATTATTTTAACCTTGAATTACCCTATTTACCTTTAACCGTAGTAAATAAAAATTACCATAGTTACTATTCATAATGCCCAAAAATAAAAATTAGCTTATTAACATAATTTGGACCCACTGATTCCAAATATGGAATCCATTTTTACAAATTCAATACAAAAAAGTTGCAGAAATTAAATTAAAATTAATCCCATTGTCGAAAGAAAACGGGTTTTTGTTTAAAACATTGCAAAAGATTGAATTGATTTAACATACAAATTCATGGTAAAATCGATGCTAATGACATACATTATATTAAATGGTAAAAATATATTCTATTTATACTTTAAAACCATTAAATATTATAATTTAACCACATAAATTATTATGATGAAAAAAGTTGTTTTTAATTAAAATATAGCGTGTTTTTACTATTCATTAAAATATGAAAGTTATCAGAAAAATATCAAAACTTTCTTCAATGTAAATTTTTATATCCTGATTCAAAATAAGAATTTTATTTTGTCAAATTGAACTTATAAACATGTTAAAAACTATATTTAATGAGGGTGTGCCATCAAAAGGCGGCAAAACTACATTTTTTGAAAAATACTTATTTTACCAGAAATGTTTTTTTGTTCTCATACCATGTTCTAGAAAATATGTAAAATGAATAATAATGTTATAAAATTGAAAATTTAGATAATACTATTCATAACAGCTAGTTCATAATAATATTATAATAATATATCGTTGTTTAGTAAAACTCGGTATTGCGTACAACACACGCTATCGAGGAAGGTCGCGATTGCATGTAATGCAAGCCAAGTCAGGGTTACGTGTTGTGCATGAATCCTTCGTTGTTTCGTATAACAGAATCAAACCATATTTTATTTATACATTTAATATATATATATATATATATATATAAACACACTCAATGTTGCATAGAATTACTATTATAAAACAAACATGAAATTGTGTGTAACACGATCCAAGAATAGCATTGCGTATACTGCAAGCTAATACGGTGTTGCGTATAGTACAATCTAAACTTGGTGTGCTGTATAATAGAAGACATAAATGAAATTAAAAGAATATTTTTCATAAAATCTTGGGGTGTTACATTCTACCCCCCTTAAAATGAATTTCTCCCTCAAAATTCGTCGAGGTTATAAATCCTTTACTATTCATAGAAACCCACATCGTAAAAAGGAATACTAAAACTTAATTTTAAAAACTAAAGTATGAAATGTAATGATTACCCAAAGTAACTCATCATTGGGTTTCCATATAGGAGAACATAGGTTAAAATATGGATATGGAAGAAAAATATAACCATCAAGTTCTGATGGAGAGTGGTAGATGACATGGCTATGAAAAAGACAACAATCACAAAGCCATAAATTTGTGATGATCTAAGGTACCATCTGATTCATCAGATATAAGGGCACTAGGACAACATTTTTGGTTTTCAAGTTAAAAGAAATAATTACATGATTCTGGTACAATCTCACTGTTGTTCGTGAGTTGAACAATTTCCACTTCATCCCATAAAGAAATGAAGTTGAATTTGTTATTCGTGATGTGTTAGCAGATCATGTGATAGAATGATGGTTCATTCCATCTATTTCAAACAAAAGGTTAGCAAAAGTTATAAGTCCATCTTATGGTTAGATTAATCGTATATTGTTCCAAAAATGAACTTATACTTCATATATCATACCGCTTAATAAAATAAAACTGGATTCTACTAACCAGGGACTTCCTGTAGGCCAGTGGTAGGTGATAAAGTCCAGTCGCACTTCGGTTGTGGGTTTGATTCCTACAGCCTTGTCCGACGTGATGGATTGTTGTCCGTCCTGTAGTTTTTCCTTTTTCTAAAACTACATTATAAATAATATCAGAAAAAAATCTCGCCTTAAACAATATTAACTTATGTCCAACATAATTCATTCCAATCTTTAGGCTTATCCAAAATACATATGTCCAATCTCATAGTATAAAGAAAATGATTACATGAAATTTCATCAACCAAGCATGTGAATACCATAATTTATCCCCCATATATCTTGTTGGTCACATTCCAATCATTGAATACCTTAATCATGTATTCTCTTGAAAAATGAATACCCATTGAACCTTAGTGAAAACATGAATGCTATCAAAATTTAACTCTTTCGACATACCAAAATCCAAAAATTAAATATACTCAAACCATGATATAACCTTCTCCTTATATCATTCATGAGCTCATGAATACTATCAAACATTTAATTTTCTTCTTATCCCTTCATTATGTGCATATCATCTACTTTCCAAAAATATTTGAATCACTTTTCATGGTTACCGGTACCATAAAATTATTGAAAACCGCAATATACTAATAAAAAAATATTCTAATACACCATAAAAGTATCTCAAAAACATTATTCTTTAATACCAATACATAAACACTTTAATACATCCTCTTCAATGATTGTACTGGAATAAGTCCTTCCTTGATTTAGAAGTAACTTTTTAGGTCAGGGAATTGAGTTGGGTAATGCCCATGTTCTCCACAAATAATACATTTTACTCCATAACAGTTTGTCACTCTATGATCCTTTTCTCCACACAGATAACATCTGTCACTCCATTTGAGGTATTCCTCAAGGTTCTTCTTCCCTTCTTTAGAAATCTCAATCTTCCTTTCCTTATTCTCCTCAACATGTGAACATGCATAAAAGTTTATCTTCCTCTTATTTGATGAATTAGGTATACCACTAAATTTCACCTTGTTAATCATATATCGCGATGACTGATTCAGAATAATCACAATATCTTTCTCTCTAGGCATTACGCAATTTTGTTGCTCATAGTCACCAATTTTTCCATTGGATTCAATGTTAACCGAATTTCTTCTGGTTCCCTCCATTGACTAAAACACCAAAAGAATTCTGTGAGAGGAAAAAATCATACAAGGAAAATAACATAATCAAGGAGGAGTACCTTCGACATCTAACATCTTAGGTTTAATTCTAAGATCGTTAGCGCAATTCTAGGACTATAACCTATACATATACTTAACCTTAGGTACATCCCTAGACATACCTTAGAAATATCTCTAGGGATCTCACTAATGTTTTTGCATCCTAGTTTCCAAAGGTTGACTAAACCTTTCCTCTGATACCAACTTTAGAGACCCTAAGCTTAACGTACATGGACATTACATTACTTTTTCGGAATACTTAATACATAACAAAAGCAGACACACAAGGACCGTAATAGTTTAGTGTCTTTGGAAACTCGGAATAAAATCTTCTAATCGTGGTGAAAGATCTTCAACATCTCCCAATAAATATCTTCCCCTTTTTTCCTACCTAAAACCTTTATTTATTTCCTGGGGAAAATAAAACATAAAAAGGGTGATCTCAAATTCTCATTAAGGGCAAACATAGAGAACATAAAACAATCCATAAACATTTTAAAGCAAAAACTTGAACATGAAATCTAAACATTAAAAACCTTGAGCAAAGACATAAATATTGGAAGTACGTAAGGCATATATCATAAAGGAACATCAATAATGATAAAATAGCATGGTAATAAAACATGTAATTGTGGAAACCATTCAGCACTTGTTATGATTTCCATAGTAGCCAAGGCATTGCTGCCAAGACCATCTTAGTGGACAAAGTCCCTTTCTGAATCGATTTCACTCCTCATTTCAGTCCTGTAACACTGAACCGGATTAACTTACCGTTCCCACCATGTCTATCTCATGAGATATAAATCTTTACCCAATGCATTGGAGGGAGATATATGTCCCACCCATCTCATAATGAAATCATTCTTACTTGTGCCATAAAATAAACATACATCATTCATAATAACCCAATAAATAAAATGGGTTTCATAAACATCATCCCATCATTACATAATCCATATAAAATAAATGGATATCATATCATAATAAGGAAATTTAAACCATGTAAATCATAGAGAAATGATACTTGAAACATACACATATGAAATAATGTCATCTTAGATGAAAAATGGTTTTGATAAAACACTTGAAATGAATTCTTGAGGAAAATATCCTTTCTTCTTCAAAATCATTCTCTTTTCACAAAATGTCATGCAATTTTAAAAGAAAAGTATTTTGTTGAAATTATTCATGAAATCTTTTGGAGGAATCTTCAAGAAAATAAGTCTTTATAAAACTGTAAAAATCTGTTTGTGCCATATAAGTTAAAAAAACATTCTTCTCGTACTTTTGCCGAAAAAGTCAAAGTACCTCGTAAAAGAAATATTTCATACATACCATGTAGTAAAAGTCAAAAATCGGTAAAAATGACATTAAACATACATAAAAACACTTTCAAAAAACATGTACATGGATGATAACAATAACCCCAGTAAATACTTACGTATAAGAAATCTCTGATAAAAAAATGAGATTTGCGAAATTATCCCTTACCATAGGTCCGATATGCTTCGTACGTATCCAAACCTCATGTATAATGATTTAAATAATGTAATTGACTTATTAAAGAGTCATATTAATTTCTATGATATCATATATGGTTCACTTATGACTTTATATTACCCATTCTTTTGTAAATTAATGTTAAAGTAGCGTTTTGGGTAAAATCATCTTATTTATCGTACATGTTTGGACTTGTTGTTCTTGATGTTATTATTACTTATATCATGATTTACTTATTTTAAAAATGTAAATCATGATTTATATATCATATACATTCATTATATATCCAGCATATACAAGCATTTATAATAGTACATAACATATGGAGGTAAGAAATGAAACGCACCGTTCATGGAGACGGTAAGCTGTACGTACGCATGAACGCTACCTTCATTTATATTTCTTATTTTAATGGAATTAAAACATAATTATACATAGGTATATTATAATTCCAGTATAATATCATATATAATATCATTAACCACATCCTTTATACATCCCACATAAGGTATTAACGAATCACATCACTTTGAGGGGGCGGTAGTCCGCACTTCCTCAAATGAGATTATCGTATTTACCGACTATGGAAACCTTAAAGGCTTGATATAATTGTTAATTAAATAAGAATAAGTAAATCATAAACATAATATATATTATATATCAATACAGTTCCATCATAATGGCCACCATGAGAGGCGGTAGGAGAAAATCGAACAATCATCGTTTCGTGAGGCATTAGTTTTCCATCATAGAAACATTATGTTCTTCATCCATTAGATGGAGGTGTGTGTAATTGTAGTTATAATACTTCACATAAAAACATCATAGTATATTTAGGATATTGTTTTTGTTAAAAAAGAAAAGATTAAAAAGAGTTTAGGGGTTGGAGAAGTAGAATAAAAGAAAACAACTTAAGAGAAACTGTTACCTTTAATTTTGTTAACTTACTTTGGTTTGAACCAAAAGGACTTCTTGGAGAGTCTTCTACCTAATGTAAGGCTTCAAGGGTGAGTATAGGGATGTAGGTATCTTAGTTGGGCAGATTTTGGTCGATCCAAAAGGCTTGAGAGGTGTGAGGAATTGCATAGAAGTGGTCTCTTTTTACAAGGGAGAGGAGGGGCTCTTTAGGAAAGTGTGAAAACATTATTTTATTATAAACTTATCTTCGGTTTCAAGAGGTCCAAAACACATTAATGTCGAATATACGATGACTCATATTCGAAATAAAATAATCCAATTTGAATTTGACAGGTTTTGGATGATATTTTAATCATTATAATCTTATTTATTTAAATCATTTATTAATGAGGTAAACACTACGTCATTATTGTGTCATAAATAATTTAATTCATTTGATGTCTAAAAATTATGAAAAAATACAATGATGTAGGGAATCTTTTTATCTTTCCAAATAATATTTACAGTCGAAAATATAACTTATATAACCCCTTATAAAAAATAATTACTAAAAGATTTTTTTTAAAGTCATTTTTGTCTTTACATTAAATTAATTAATCCAAATTGTCATTTTCACTACCAAGTGGCTCATTGGTGTCCCAAAATCGGACCAAGGATGGCAATGGTCGGCCACTACTCATCCAATAAGGTTAGGAGAAGTTTTAAGGTAATTTTGAATTATTATAATATTATTTTATCCTTGAATTACCCTATTTACCTTTAACCGTAGTAAATAAAAATTGTCGTAGTTACTATTCATAATGCCCAAAAATAAAAATTAGCTTATTAACATAATTTAGACCCACTTATTCCAAATATGGAATCCATTTTTACAAATTCAATACACAAAATTTTCAGAAATTAAATTAAAATTAATCTCATTGTCGAAAGAAAACGGGTTTTTGTTTAAAACATTGCAAAAGATTGAATTGATTTAACCTACGAATTCAAGGTCAAATAAATGATAATGACATACATTATATTAAATGGTAAAAATATATTCTATTTATACTTTAAAACCATTCAATATTATAATTTAACCACATAAATTATTATGATGAAAAAAGTTGTTTTAATTAAAATATAGTGTGTTTTTACTATTCATTAAAATATGGAAGTTATCAGAAAAATATCAAAACTTTATCCAATGTAAATTTTTATATCCTGATTCAAAAGAAGAATTTTATTTTGTCAAATTGAACTTATAAATATGTTAAAAACTAGATTTAATGAGGGTGCGCCATCAAAAGGCGGCAAAACTGCATTTTTTGAAAAATACTTATTTTACCTGAAAAATTTATTTTGTTCTCATACCATGTTCTAGAGAATATGTAAGATGAATAATAATGTTATAAAATTCAAATTTTAGTTAATAATATTCATAAAGGATTGTTCATAATAATGTTATAATAATATATCGTTGTTTAGTAAAACTCAGTACTGCGTACAACACACGCTATCGAGGAAGGTTGTGATTGCGTGTAATGCAAGCCAAGTCAGGGTTGCGTGTTGTGCAAGAATCCTTCGTTGTTTCGTATAAAATAATCCAAACAAATTTTATTTATAAATTGAATATATATATATATATATAAACACAATCAATGTTGCATTGAATGACTATTATAAAACGAACATGAAATTGTGTATAACACGATCCAAGAATAGTGTTGCGTATACTGCAAGCTAATATGGTGTTGCGTATAGTACAAGCTAAACTTGGTGTGTTGTATAATAGAAGACATCAATGAAATTAAAAGAATATTTTTCATAAAATCTTGGGGTGTTACACTATGTCCACTCCTTATTTCTCACATCAAGTATAATTCACATGATATTAGGATCAGTG
The DNA here is from genome assembly GCA_963277665.1 of Viscum album. NCBI lineage: Eukaryota > Viridiplantae > Streptophyta > Magnoliopsida > Santalales > Viscaceae > Viscum > Viscum album. The sequence goes on along the minus strand of OY728120.1, from coordinate 17,521,824 downwards.
GTAAGGATTATCTTACAAAAATAAGTTATAGAGAAGTGTGGTAGACCCAGAACCCATAGAGAATGAAATAAAAAAAACATTCCCCCCATGGACTGAGCTAGATCGGTACAGAAAACATTCAGAACTATGTATGGCTTGATTCCTACCCTTGAAGGATACATAGTGACACCCATATTTGGTATCCCAACCCAGCCATGATCATAAAAAAAATCCCTCGCATGTCCTTACACATGGAATGAGACAGATCGGTATAGGGATCATTCAGAACTATTTTCAGCTTGATTCCTGCTATTAAAGGATACATAGTGACACCCGGATTTAGAATCCTATCCCATCCACTCTAAGAAAATGCCCCTTTCCCTATGAATAGGTCAGACTTGTATAGGGAGTCCATGAAAGGTCCTAATCGCATGACAATAAATTGTGAAGTTCTTCAAGAGTTGTGTGTGTCCCAGTTCTCAGTTTCAGTAGATCCCACACATGCCCCCCACTCATAAGAAGTCAAAATATCCTACTTCCCCCTATAAAAATGAGTCATATCTATGTTGAAGTCCCAATAGTTTACGAGTAATCACGATCTGGAAATTCCCTCCATTCCCAGACACATCTTTTCCATTTTTCAAACTCCATACCTCATGAAAATTTAAATCCCCTTAATCATTCATGGCCATCTAAGATGGAAGGCCAGTGTCCAGCAAACACCTTTGTTTGGATATGCACATTATGCCCTAAGGGATCTGCATATGTTGCCCACAAAAATGGCCTTCAATAAAAGGAAAATTTATCCCCAGGAGAGTCCTCTCCTATCTCAGTATGCCCAATGGCTTCCAAGCCCCATGTCCTCCCTCCTGATTCAAGTTTCCCCTAGGACTATGGTCTACACCTTCTATCATCACTCACATATAATGAATTCTAGAGAATCCTGATTTCGATTGACTCAAATCTATTAAATATATTTATGATAGTGTATATTCCTCACTACATGACTCTAAAGTGCAAAGCATCAAGTCCTCACTGAACAACATAAAAATGTGAGGCCAAAATTGTCCTTGTTGTGCGATATTAAACTTTATAGCAATGGTTTGAGCCTAAAGTTCCCTCTGATGTTGATTTATTTGTTCTTAGGTAATGACCTGGAATCCTCATAATCCATTTTTTCTCACACTGAGAATATCTCATGTGATCTTAGGAATCTTAGCGAGATATCCACCGTGACATTATGGAAAAACAGTCCAGGAATTTGGTCCGAGCATCATGACCCTAAAAGGCATGTCACGGTTCCCTTCCTAGAGAGGAACCCCATGTCCTCGCCATATGACATTAAATGACCAGGTACCTCAAATATGGGATGAACACCTCACCCTGTGTGTGAGATAGATCTACGTAAGGGATACCTAATTCCATAAGTAAATTGCAGCCCAAATGTTTCAAATATGTCTGGATACACTCTTTCCATACCTCAAACTCCATACTCTGAGCGATCTTGAATCCCCATAACCCTCCACGGCCATCTGAGATGGAAGGCCAGTGTCCTATGGACACCATTGTTTGTCTATTAACATCATGGCCTGGTGTCTCTACATATGTTTCCCACAAAATGGTCATCAATCAATGGAAAATTCTTCCCCAAGAGATTCCTCTCCTATCTCAGTATGACCAATGTCTTCCAAGACTTGTTCCATCCATCCTGATTCAAGGGCCCTCAATGTCATGGTTTAAATTTTTTCTCCCTACACATATCCTAGATATATTAGAACATATGGGTCTGATTCATCTCTGATCCCTTTTAGATCTCTAAATATACCCCATCTATATGCGTGAAGTTGATCCGCATACAAAAGAAGAATTCCCCCACTCATTTCTGGGATTCCCTGGAAAAGTTCAGTTAAAATGTCCCTTTTTCGTGTTCATGTACACCCCCTGTCGAAGGTCACATACCATATTCTGAAATTTACCAATCTTTATAGCCATTGGAGATGGATGGACAGTGTCCTGTGGACACCTTTGTTTGACTATGCACATCATTCCCTAGTGGCTCTGCATATACCTCCTACAAAATGGTAGTTAATCAAAGGAAAATCCGTTCTTAAGAGATTCCTTTCTAGTTTTCGTACGATTGGATGACATTCATGTCCTATCACACCCCCATATTTGGAAAACTTCTGGATAATGGCTTACATACCTTCCACTTTCCAAATTCCCCAGACATAAAAGGGATTTCTAACTAAACTAACCATTCACCAGTTCCCCCTCACGCAAGTAATAACCAAGTAGGAATAGTTTCCCACTCAAAGTTGATATGAATGTCCCTAATATTTTCAAATACCATTCCTTAGACCAACCACCCACTATGGATCCCAACATCAAAATAAATTTAGAGTGTTTCAAATCCCACCAAGGCCATCATAGATGGAAGGTCAGTGTCTTGAAGACACCTTGTTTGACTATGCACATCATGCTCTAGTGGCTATGCATATGTCACCTACAGAACAACCATAAATAAAAGGCAAGTTCAGCCCTAGGAGAGTCCTCTCTTACCTCTGTGTTCTTAAAACAGCTCTTGAGCCTCATTCATGTCCAAGATTCACAAATTTATGGTCAAGAAAAACCCATAATCCATGTCTGAAGAATATTAGAACATTCATGGATGATAAATCCTGAATTGGGGATCCTACCCCATTATGTTTGGTCAAAGTTGTTGGACATAAAACATCAGTAATAATTTTGATTGGCAGAACTGTGAGCTTCTAGAGAAATAAAAAGATGACATACTTTCCAGAGGGAAAATCCGCAGAAGGTACCTCTGGGTAAAATTAGAGTATTAGTTCGTTAAACCTACATCATGTATGGTTTAGTTAAAAAATATGTTTTTTTAACCATCAAAAGAGACGTAAATATTGTTAAGACAAAAAACCTCAAAGGGCAGCCTAAGAAAAAGTTAAGTTATTCCCGCTAAGCCTATGTCAAACAGGATTAGGAATAAATTAGGGAAATAATTGTTGGTCGAAGTAGAGTACTCAATAGGGGGGTTGAATTGAGTATCTATTGAAAATTTCTGTTAAATATTTTTCTTAAAATGGTTCCCCAATAAAAATGAATACAGCCCCATAAATCAAGGTTATATGGTTATAAAAGTTTTACTATTCAAATAACCTCTCAAAATATTGATTAATTCTAAGTAATATCAATATGAATTATTGATACTACTTTTGAAGCTATTCTAATAAGGAAAAAAAATTATAACTTCTCTCTAAGACTAACTATCAATGTAAAATCTAGTGTTCTCTAAAATATACAGTAAAGTATAGAAGAACTAAATTAAAAGACATAGCATATAAAAAAAATGGTTCAATCTCAAGATGAGACCTAATCTGCTCCACTTAGTGATCACCTTCCACCAAGCAGTTTATATTAATAAACTTGATCCACACCCTGGATCAGGGTAAACAAAAGTGCACAGGACTGTCCAGGTCACACGATCTCTTCCACTATTCTTCTTGGGTAAAAACTACCATGTCACACAAGGAAATATTCTATACTTATCCATGGTAGTAAAAAAATGTAAAAATATATAAGAGGAAGGATATCTTGTATACTTCATTTTAGTACAGGAGATAGTGTGTGTTTTAATATAGACATACACACACTACTCGAAAGATAATAATAGTACACAACAGAGAAAAGATGATGATAAAGGGTTAGAAGTTCTCTGAGTGTTATTATATATAGATCTAGACTTGTGTGATGAATCATATCAAAGTATTGAGTCCTCTTGTAAAAAAAATAGTATCATATGTCTGGTGTTCTGGTTTCCAGTTCGATCTATATCGTGTTCTTTGTGGATTTGGTACTGTGAAAATGTTTTTGGATCTAATCTACGGTAGTTCATCCTTTGGAATCGAGAGTGCTTCAAGTGTTCTTCAGTTGTTTCTTATTGCTTTTATTGGTTATCTTTTCAAAAATTCTCACACTTCTGCTACACACTACTACACATCTATTATTCTAGTGCCACACTTTCCTTTTTATTTTAGAGTGCGTGTGTTGGAGCCGAAAAGATGCATTAATTCTGCACCTTGTACCTTGTACTGTCAGGTGACATCTCTACAAAGAAATATTAATTATGTCAGTTCATTTTAATGACTCAAATATGACCATTAGAAATTAAATTGGAAATAAAAAAATAGAATAAAGAACGGTGTCATAGTATGTCTAGAAACGATATCACTTGGAAATGGTATCACCATGAAATGGTGTCTTATTCTTTTCCTTTGACCAGTGAGATAGTCATAATGGCATAGTTGTATTGAGATCCGGAACTGGTAGCATAGATGCGGTGTTAGGATCATGGTGTTTGTTCCTTTTCCAAATGCCGAATGGTATCTTAGTGATTGTAGCAAAGAACTGGTTTCATAGACTTCATGAGATCTAAAATTGGTCATGGTGACTGGGTCATGGTATTTGGGTCATAGTATATGGGTCACGATGTTTGGGTCATGGTATTTGGGTCATGGTGTCTGGGTTACGGTGTCCGAGTTACGGTGTCTGGGTCACTGTGTCAGGTCCTTTGCTAGAAAACCAGAACTGGTGGCAGACTCATAGTTTCTTAGACTTAACCAAATATCTGTATACAGATTTAAGCAGTAATATTCACATAATGAATTAGACTTAATCATTCATATAAGAAATCATTATAGAACAACAATTAAATATAGTTTATAATAATCAAACATGATTCATAGGATTGACAGGATCTTATGAAAGTTTATTTAAAGCATAAATAAACCAACCATCTCGATACATGATTTGAGATAGATTAAATAGGATTAACAAGATTTATAGGATTTATAGGATTTGTGATCATTAAAACATGATTAAAATGTGAGCATTCCAACAATATCCCCCTTTTTTATGATCACAAATCATATGAATTAGATATCTGTTATGAGTGTGATTTCTAGTGACTTAGTGTGTTGTTCCCACCCTTTGGTATTATCAAAAAGTAAATAATAGAATAGACAACAATAGTTCAAATTTCATTAGAAGTAAAAATATTTGTCATTACAAAAAGTAGGAAAAACAAAACATCCCTATCAAAATAAAGTTTTCACTTTTCTTCAGCACCAGTTTACTCTTTTACCTTGAAAGTAGCATCAGAAGGAGCCATAGGAGCAGAAGTAGAAGTTGAAGAAGGGAGTAAGCCAACTGTCAGAGAAGGAATAGGGATTCCTTCAAAAACAGAAGGTTCCAAAGTAGGTTTGGTGGAAGAATGAGGCATGTTTTGGTCAAGGATAATAGATATTATCTGGCTCAGAGCCTGAGATATAGACATTGAGGTAGATGAAAATGCAGTGGATGAGGAAGGAGGTAAACCAGACCTCAATGGTGAAGATGCAGGAGCCACAATAATAGTAAAATGCACATAAAGATAAGGCTTCAACAACTTAATGAAGTCTGTAATAATCTCACCACCATACTGCATTGCTTTCTCAAAATCATCTTTGTTCTCCATGAATTTGTCCAGTAGAATAGTGAAATATTTAAACTTTTGAACTTGAGTCTTAAAGTCTTGAGTGACAGGAGGGACTTGAGATAATTGAGAAATTTCTGTATACATCCCTTGTACTCATCATTTGGTTTGTTGAGACCAAAAACATGCTCACGCATCTCTTGAACTATCTGTATTTTTCTCTCATCCACTTTGTCTACTAATGAAGTCAAGTTAGGTTGAATCAGAGAGGAAAATTCCTATGGAATCTGACCACTAACATCCTCAATAGGATGAGAAACATGATCTTTTCCTGATTTCAACACTTTCTGGAAATCATCAACCATAGCTCTGAGAGAATTCAATTCATCACTTAGTTGTTTGTTCTCAATTCTAACCTCTTGAATTTCATGAAGAATATTTGGATGAATATTCCATATGATATTCTCTAATAGAAAGGAAGCATATCTTTCACTTAGTTCTGTTATGGGAGTAGGTTGGGTGTTAATGAGCTTTTCAACTCCATCCAATAAAGTAGCTCTAAAGGCTTTCAAATCACTCTGATTCCTGAAAGTAGCAGGTTCTTGTGAAGGTTCAGGAACACGAGCTAAGACAGGCTCAGGTTCCTTTGTAGAGATTACCTCTAGAGCAAAAAATGTTTTCAATTGAAACACAGTAGATAGGTCTATGCCTTTAACTGAGGCTTCCTGGGTATCATCCACATCAAAGTAGCTAGGGAAATTATACCAAGTATCCATAGTACTTTGATAAACATGATTAAAAACTTCAACACTTTCTAGACTAGGTTGTTGCTCCCCCTAAACAATTTTATCTCTCACAAGAATAAGAGAATAAATTCCTTAAACCAGTTCTAAAAGCACATCTATAATACTCTCACCCATTTATTCTCTATCCATATGGAAGGATTGTTCCATTATTTCCTCAATAGATAGGATAACATCAGGATTATCTTGTTCCTCTAAATGTTGTTCAACCGCAGATTCTTTCTCAAGAGAAAGTTCTTCCTCTAGATGCTCCTCTAGAACAGACTTTTCCCTTACATTAATAATAGATTCTCTTCTAGAAGTAGGTTTTTCTTCCAAATCAATACTTCTTTCAATAATAGGTTCTTCCTTATAAACTATTTTTTGTGGAATAGGTCCATTTTCTTCCTTATCCAAGATAGTTTCTTCTAGAGGTGCAATAAATGCCTCTTCTTCCTCTTCAATAGGATAGTCAACAATTTCATCTAGTTCTAAACCAAGATTAGATATGTTCTTAGGTCTTGATGGATGCTCAATTGGATTAAAATTTTCATATATTTATTCATTATCCTCCACCCAAGCCCTTTTTCACGGATTCCAAATAATTTTCATCCATTTGAATGTAACCTTTGAGATATAGAATTCATAGTCCTTAATGAATTATTTATTTAGTCTAACCATTCCTTTAGCATATAGTATAGCGGAGATTAACCTTGAGTAGAATAAGTAGGTAGACTTTGAAGTTGTTTTAATAAACTCACACATATGAAGTATAACATACTTTTATAGGTTAATCTTGTGTCTATTCTTCATAAGATGTATCAAAAATACATATTGATATTTAAGGGTAGAAAAATATCATTTTCTTAGACTAATCAGATTCTGGATAAAGTTAAACAACAATCTGGTTTCACCATCTAACTCAGCAGTAATAGCTCTTCTTTTCTTTTTACTACCAATCAAGCTTCTCAAGGCCTATTTTAAAACAAAAATATCATTAGGAGTAGGAGGACCTCTCTGGTAGTCCTCAAAAATTCCTCCATGAGTTATCCCTAGGCAATCATCCTGTAACCACGAGGAAAAGGTACATCTTTGGCCGTTAATCCATCTTCTTAAAACAAAATCTTCTTCTATATCGAATGAGAACTGGAAAAACTGATAAAACTAAGCAATAAGCTTTGGATAAATCATACTTTTCTCTTTTGTGAACCATTCCATCCTTCCCTTCTCTTTCAGTACTTTCAGAACTAAATATTTACTTGACAGAAACCACTTAGGGAAGATTTCCTTTCCTGGTACCACTATTCTATCAACAAGATTCAGGTTCAATGGTCCTTCAGGTGTTATCTTTAGTGATCGTTTCACTTTCTTCTTATATCGTCACTTCTTCAGGAGTTAACAAAGATGGTTTCTTCATTCTGGGCATTCAACGAGGGGTTTGAGTGAGAGATAGAGAGAGATGAAGGGTTGAAGGAGGTCTTACATTTAGAGAGAGAAAGGTTTTGGTTTTGAGAGAAGAGAGATCGAGTGAATAAAAGAGTGAAAGATATTTCGTTTTTATCATTTAGGGATATCAAGTGTTGTAAATTCAAAAGAATGAGATGAATATAATAAAATAATCAACACAGCAATACGGGTAATAAAATACAAATTAAATGAAAAATTGTCATTATGGTGAGACCAGAACAGATTTTCACGATGAGATCGGAACATGTTGTCATTGTGAGACCAGAACAGGTTTTCATGGTGTCATCTCTAATATGTGACTCCAAAACGGTGCAACCATATTTTTTGAAATAGTAATTTCGAAATAGTAATTGAGAGACAGTAACTGTGAGACTGTAAACATGAAACAATAACTTCAAGACAGTAACTTGAAGAACTGTGAGAGTGAGATAGTAGCTCTAAGATAGTGACTTGTGAAACCGTAAACTATGAAACAGTAAGCTGTGAATCAGTAAGTTTTTGAAAATAGTATATTTTCTACTTGATATTTATAATTACCAAGTCATTTATAATGTAATATACCCTTTTATAATTTAATGGTTTGGTGAATATATTAAAAAGATGATATTTAGTTCTAATGAATTCTAAAGTGATATCACTTTTTTGATAATGATATCTCAAAAAGTGATGTCTCAAATCAATATATTTTTCCCTAGAGTGTGAAACAGGATTTTTTGAGATGTTAATAGAACTTGTATGTCACAATTTATAGGTACAAGCCTGAATTGATATCCATAATCTAGTAATGTGTGCTTCATCCACAAAACATTTGCACCACAACTACCAGAAGCTATGTATTCAGCTTCAGCAGTAGATAATGCAAAGGGTTTTGTTTCTTAATACACCATGATACTATAGACATGCCTAAAAAGTGACATGTTCCAAAGGTTATTTTTCTCTCTAACTTAAAACCACCGAAATCAGCATCAGAATAACTAACTAACTCAAATGATTTTCCCCTTGGATAGAATAGTCCAAGATTGGGTGTATGTTTGAGGTATTTAAAAATCATTTTAACATCATTTAAATGATATTCCTTAGGATTTAATTAAAAACGAGAACATATACATACACTAAACATTGTGTTAGGTCGGCTAGTAGTTAAGTAGAGTAAGCTTCCAATCATTCCTCTATAAGTGGTTTGACCAACTGATTTTCCAACTTCATCAAGATCCAACTTACAAGTATTTCTTATTGGAGTATCACTACTTTTAGTGTTATCCAAGACAAAATGTTTTAGAATATATTTAGTATATTTTATTTGATTTAAAATAATACCATCTTTATTTTGAAAGATTTGAAATCCAAGAAAGAATTTTAGTTTTCCCATTAAACTCATTTCAAATTCATTTTACATCATTTCAAAAATTCAATACATAAGAAATTTTTTGAAGATCCAAAAATAATATCATCTACATAAATTTGAAATACTAAAATATCATTGGAAATTCGTTTTATAAAAAGGGTAGGATCATATATACCTTTTGTAAAACCTTTGGAAATAAGAAAAGTGTTTAATATATCTTACCAAGCTCTTGGAGCTTGTTTTAAACCATACAAAGATTTTGATAATTTGAAAACATGATTTAGAAAGTGAGGATTTTTGAAACCATGGTGTTTTTCAGCAAAGACAACCTCAACTATATACACATTTAGGAATGCACTCTTGAAATCCATTTGATATAGTTTGAAATTTAGATGTGCAACATAAGAAAGCAGGATTCTGATGGCTTCAAGTCTAGTTACGGGTGCAATGGTCTCCTCATAGTCAATTCCTTCCTCTTGACTATAGCCTTGTGTAACCAATCTAGCCTTGTTTCTAACTATATTTCCGGCTTCATCAATCTTATTTCTAAACACCCACTTAGTACCTATGGTAAATAACTCTTTGGTTTTATCAATAAGTTTCCAATCTTTGTTTCTTTCAAACTGATTAAGTTTTTCTTGCATAGCCATCACCCAAAATTCATCATTGATAGCATCATTAATTTTTTTAGGTTCATGTTGTGACAAGAAAACTTGATGTTCAACCTAATTTCTAAGAGAATCTCTAGTTTGAGTTCCTTTATCTAAATATCTTACAATAGCATCTAGAGGATGGTTCTTAAGGGTTCTAATATCTCTAGAAAAATAGGGGCTAGTGATTTCAGGTTGTTCAACAGGTTCTGCTTCATTTTTACTTTAATCTGGAGAATTTCTAGAACTATGAGTTTTCACAGATTCCTTTATAGGATGGTTAGAGGATTTAGCATTGATGTCCAAATTTTACATATCATCCTCCAGGTTCTCTAGATAGGTCTTAGGTTCATGTGGATCTATCTCATCAAACTTGACATGGAAAGATTCCTCCACACATTTAGTTATTTTGTTAAAAACTCTATAGTATTTACTAGAGATTGAATATCCTAGAAAAATTCCTTCATAACTCTTGGATGAAAACTTGTCAAGATTTTCCTTAGTATTAAGGATATAGACTTTGCAACCAAAACTTTGAAGTATCTTACTTTGGGTTTTCTATTATTTTATAAATCATATGGAGTTCTTTTAAGAATGGTTCTAATCAACACTCTATTAATAATATAGCATGTTGTATTTACAGCTTCAGTCCAAAAATAAATAGGTAAGTCATATTCACTATGCATGGTTCTAGAAATTTCTTACAAGGTCCTATTTCTTATTTCTACAACTCCATTTTGTTGAGGTGTTCTAGGGGAAGAGAAATTATGAATATAGCCATTTTATGAGAAAAAAGATTCAAACTCTTGATTTTCAAACTCATGACCGTGATCACTTCTTAAGGATTTAATTCTAAGTCCACTACGATTTTCTACAGTTTTAGCATATTTTGTAAAATGAGAGCAGGCTTCACTATTGTGAGCTAAAAAGAAAGTCCAGTTATATCTAGAAAATTCATATACAAGAACATAAACATAGTGATTCCCATTTAAAATAGAAACTCTAAATGGTCCAAACAAATCCATGTGAACCAACTCAAGAGGTTAATAAGTTGACACTTCTTTCTTTGGTTTGAAGGAAATTTTGTGTTGTTTTCCCTTTTGACAAGGATTACACACTTTATCATTTGGAAAACCAAGTTTGGGTAGGTCTTTGACTAAACTTGTTTCTAGTTATCTTTCCAAGGGATTGAATATTGCAGTGTCCTAGTATTCTATGCCAAATCCGAGACTCTTTGTGAAATACACTTAATCATGAATCATTTTGAGAAACTAAAGAATCTAAGTTAACAGAGTATACATTTTCATTTCTCAATGCAAAAAATACTAATTAATTTTTAGAATTAAAAACATTTAAAGCATTAATTTCAAATTTAACATGAAATCCATCATCACATAGTTGTGAAATACTAAGAAGATTATATTTTAGTCCATCAAAAAAATGTACTTCAGAAATTAAAACTGAGTTAGAGTTACCGATTTGGCCAAGGCCAATTATTTTTTCTTTGGAATTTTCACTAAAAGTGACATGTCCACCATCAATTTTTATTAAGTTATTGAAGCATTAATAGTATCCTATCATGTGTCTTGAACACTCACTATCCAAGTACCATAAGCTTTTACAGGATCTCTTTAAACAATTTTCCTACAAAATAGTCAAATAAAAACAAACTTTGGTGCCCATATTTGTTTGGGTCCAGTAATATTAGTAACTAGTTCTTTAGGAGCCCATATATGCCTCATAGGTTTCCTATAAGAATTATGTAAAGTACTTGAAAAATAAACTATATTTGTTCCAGAAAATCCTGAGATAGTAGAGAGTGTATCATAATTTGAACTAGCATAATGTTTTCCTGAACTAGGAGTAAATCTGTATATTCTAGATTTAGAAACAAAATTGGTTTTTCTAAAATTTATTTTTCAATGTTGATAGCCGATACCAGTAGTGTATTTAGGGGAAATATTTTTACCTAGAATTTGTACCAAGGTATCTTTAACATTAGTAAACCTTTTAAGGTCCTTTTTTAATTGCTCATTATATATTTTTAGTTCATTGTTTTTTTGAGTAATTGAACATTTTTCTCTCCTTCTATAGTTAGTTCGGACTTGACATTAGAGGTAAGAGCATACTTTTTCTTTAAATACTTATATTTATCCTTTAGTTCATTACATGTCTCTTCAAGAATATTGAAACACTCAAACATTTCTTCTTTAGACATATTTTCATAATCACTTTAATCTCCATAATAATAGGAATTTTTTATAGGATATTCTAGGGTTACCTCAGATGTGTTTGTCATAAAACACATATTTTCTTTTTTAGATTGTTCATCATGTGAAGATTTTGAGTCACTTGAAATGTCCTCAGAAGCACTCCACATTGCTTTCATTTCCTTTTTATACTTTCTATCTTTATCCTAAAATTTATTTTTATACTTGAGCTTCAGACAGCCATCCTTTATATGTCCCTTTTACTTACATTCATAACATACTATCTCATCAAACTTTTCATTTCTTTTCTAATATTTCTTCTAGATTCCCTTCTGATCATATCTTCCTTTGAAGTTGGGATTTCTGAAAAATTTCTTCCTTTTGTAAAATTTCTTAATCCTTCTAGCTAATTGAGTCATCTCCTCATCACTATCAGGTGATGATTGTTCACTATTGTAACTTTCTATAGTGACTTGAAGTTTCTCTTTTTCTTTGTGTTTAGAGGTGGTGGTCTTGAATTCCACATATTTTCTTTTGGGTTCATCCTCCTCTTCCTTGTTGACTTTCAGCTCCTCTTCATACATCATTAGTTTCCTAATGAGTTCTTTGATTGGAAATTTTCTGATTTCACATGACTCTCTAATAGATACATAGGTTACTCTCCATCTATTAGGTATGCATCTGAGGATCCTCATGATTTGTTCTTTGGCAGTAACTTCTCTTCCAAGAGAAATCATTGTGTTGAAAATTTCATTGAACCTAAGATACATGTCATAAATAGGCTCATCATGATTCATTTTAAAGTTATCATATTTAATAGTATAATTATTAAGTCTCGTTTCATTAACATTAGAAGTTCCTTCATGTGAAACAGACAAGGTATCCAAGATTTCATGGGCAGTTTTACATGCCGATATTCTGTTAAATTCCTCCTCTCCTAAAGAGAAATATAAATAATTCATGGATTTTTAATTATTAATTTAAGAAGTCTTGTTTGGGTCATACCAAGTAATTCTATTAGTAGAAGTAATCTTATAATCATCTATAATTGAAGACCAAATTTCAAAGCCCATACTTTCTAAATTCATTTTCATTTTAATTTTCCATTGGGAATAATTAGTTCCATTAAAGAATGGTGATCTGTTTGTTGCATCACCTTCCAGACTATTATCCATTATAAATAAATATTTTCAAAGAGCTATAAATTTATAATTAACAGAAATTTACAGATCTTTAAAGTAAAACTAAAATCACAGTTAAACGGATTTTAAAAATAGATTCTTAACAAGAATAAAAACCTCCCTTTGATACCAAATGTGTGTTGGAGTAGAGTACTCAAGAGGGGGTTAAATTGAGTATCTATTAAAAATTTCTGTTAAAGGTTTTTATTAAAACAATTCCCCAATAAGAATGAATACATCCCAATCAATCAAGGTAATATGGTTATAAAAGATTAATTATTCAAATAACCACTCAGAAGATTTATTAATTCCCAATAATATCAATATGAATTATTGATACTAATATTGAATCTATTCTAATAAGGAAAAACAATTATAACTTCTATCCAAGACTAACTATCAAAGTAAAATCTAGTGTTCTCTAAAATATATAGTAAATCAAAGAAAAAATAAATTAAGAGAAAGAGAGGATAAAACAATTGGTTCAGTATCAAGCCAAGACCTAATCCACTCCACTTGGTGATCACCTTACACCAAGCAGTTTATATTAATAAACTTGATCCACACCCTGGATCAGGGTAAACAACAATGCACAAGACTGTCCAGGTCACACGACCTCTTCCACTGTTCTTCATGGGTAAAAACTATAAGGTCACACAAGGACCTATTCCACACTTATCCTTGGGAGTAAAAAAATGTAAAAAGATATGAGAGTAAGGATATCTTGTATCCTTCAGTTTAGTGCAGGAGATAGTGTGTGTTTTAATATAGACATACACACACTGCTCAAAAGCTAAAAATGGTACACAACAGATCAAAGATGATGGGAAAGGGTTAGAAGTGCTATGATTGTTATTATATGTAGCTCTAGACTTTTAGTATGAAGTAGATGAAATTATCGAGTCCTCTTGTGAAAAAAGAAGAGTATTGTAAGTCTGGTGCTCTAGTTTCCAGTTCGATCTATCTTGTGTTCTTCATGGAGTTGGTACTGCGAAGATGTTTTTAGATTTAATCTATGATAGTCCTACCTTTGGAATCAAGAGTACTTCTAGTGTTCTTTAGTTGTTTCTGGTTTCATTTATCGAATCTCTCTTCAAAAATGATCTCAATTATACTACACACTACTGCCCATATATTATTCCAGTATGATGCTTTCCTTTTTATTTTGTAGTGCATGTTTTGGAGCTGATAGGATTCATGTATTCTGCACCTCGTACCTCATACTATCAGGTGACATGTCTACAAAGAAATATTAAATATTTCAGTTCATTTAAATGACTCAAATATGACCGTTTGAAATTAAATTGAAAACGAGAACACAGATTAAAGAACGGTGTCATAGTTTTTCCATAAATGGTATCTCTTGGAAACGGTGTCACCATGAAATGGTGTCTTCTTCTTTTCCTTTAAGTGGTGAGAAAGTCAAAATGGAATAGTTGTTTTGAGATCAGGAACTGGTAGCATAGATGCGTTGTTAGGATCACAGTGTCTAGTCTTTTTCCAAACTTCAAACTGTGTCTTAGTGATGGTAGAAAGGAACCAATGTCACAGACTTCATGATATCTAAAATTGGTCACAGTGACTGGGTTACAGTGTCTGGGTCACGGTGTCTGGGTTATGGTGTTTGGGTCATGGTGTTTGGGTTACGGTGTCTGGGTTACGGTGTCTGGGTTATGGTGTCTGGGTTACGGTGTCTGGGTCACGGTGTCTAGGTCCTTTTCCAGAAAACCAGAACCGGTGGAAGACTCACGGTTTCTCATATTTATCCAAATATCTATATACAAACTTAAGAAATAATATTCATAGAATGAATTACACATAATCATTAATATAAGAAATCATTATAGAACAACAATTAAATATATTTTATAATAATAAAACATGATTTATAGGATTAACAGGATCTTATGAAAGTTTATTTAAAGCATAAAAAAACCAACCATCTCTACACATGATTTGAGATAGATTAAACAAGATTAACAATATTTACAGGATTTACAGGATTTGTGATCATTAAAACATGATTAAAACATGAGGAGTCAAACAATAATGAAAAAGATACAAATGTTCATGAGGTTGTTCCATAAAACCTTAGCAATAGTCAAACTATGCTTGCTGAGTCCCACAGCTCAGGAAAAAATTAGAGCCCGAGTCGATTATTTCAGTTTACTGGTCATGATTTAAAATTATTACCTGATAAAAATGATATTTATACAATTAATTATAGTCAATTAATATGAAATTAAAGAAAAAGAAAAGTAATTCAAGGGCAAATCGGTTCCATCGTATTTTATAAAAATGTATGGTGGGAATCCACAGCCTGGAACCTCTCCTTGTAAGCAAGATAGAATAATTACAAGAGACGTTCACCAAAGTTGTAGAGTTGCATTAATGATTGATGTGACTCCTCAATATCTTGGTGAAGCTTCAATAAATTCACAGTATTGGCCTCCACACTCACCTGGAAATTCCTCCACATCCCTTATGGCTTGAAGGCTAGTCCTTTCTCCTTCTTGAATTTTCCATCACCCCTCTTTGACAGCAACTGCAGCCCGAGCCTGCTCCTGTTTAAGCTACTCTAGTTTATGGATTTGTTGCTCCACTTCCTGGTCGAGATATTCTATCAAATAATCTTTCTTCATAAGTTCATTTTGAAACTTTTCAATCATTACAGGATGAGTATCAGCTTCATTAATAAGAACTTTCCATGTGGTAGCAAGATAAGATGTTGAATCTTCCGCAGAAAGTTGAGATTCAAGCATACCAATTTATTCCCAAGCAGCGACCACCTGCCATACTATATCATAAATACCATTATAATAAAATCCACCAAAATCTAGGACCAAAAAATGGTGGTGTAACTTTTTCAATTTCACTGGAATCTCAGCAAATGGAGTCTAAGAAATTAATCTCCAGATGTTCCTCTATGACTTTTTCCGAATGGGACGAAGATCAACCAAGATTTCTTGATCTGTCTCAGAATTCCTCCTTGATGATGAAATATAGTCGGGAATGAAAGCCACAAGGGAGGGACTACATCCAATGGTTCCAACGTGGCTCGGCCCTACAATGGCCTCGTCTCTGGTAAGTGTAATGGATGATAAAAATAGGGGCATTTGCCGCTATTTCCAAGGCTTGTGATTGTGATTTTGAGGATAGGGTGAGATGGATTTAGTACCTCCCACCCCTGCAGTAGTACCTCCATATAAAATAGGTGGCTCTATATCTTCAATCATCAGTTGCGCTCTGTGGTTACTCAGGAGTACTGATGGCCAAGGCCATGCTCTGCCGAAACAATAGCCCGCAAGGAATCCCTCAAAAGGTTACTGATTAATATAACGATTTTAGGGATAGTCAGTATAGATGAAGGTACTAGTCTCTAGATCCTAGGGGTAGAAAACACAACATCTATTAGAATTGTTGAAAAGGTCACAATAGCCCGCTCCAAATTTTCAGGGGTCGGAACATCATCCTCCCTAATTGTGACTTCCCCAGAGTCACCATGAGCAGATGGAATATCAGTCTCTAGAGTGACTCCGTCTATAGGGTAAAATGTAGTTTGATCAATATTGATTGGATCCTCGATATTCAAATCCCCTTTAAGATCTAGAAAGGCTTGGGGATCACCACTATATTTGGCCCCTACAATAAATACCACCATGTCTCTCTCCATGAGGGTCAACTCATCATGTTTAAGTAAACCATAAACTTTTTGATGTCCTTATATTATTGGGGAAGAGATTGTTTGAGAAAGATCAGGAAAACCATATGAGTCAACAGAATCCACAGTCTCTTCAGATGGCCTTGTTTCCCTGTTTCGGTTAGCCACAAAAGATGGCGACCCTTCCTCTGCCCTAAAAGGGATAGGACCTATAGATGCCTAAGTGGTCTTCATCTGGTTATCGATAGGCCTGGTGTCAAAACACATATATGAACCAGTGAGCCGATGAGATAATGTTACTTGGTTTAATCACTAGGTGAATAGACAATTACTTGTGATCCCCCTACAAATATGCTTTGAATGTTGGGAGGCATGCTTGCACTTTGATTGTCAAGAGGATGTCTCCTGAATAAGACCACCAAGAGGAGATGGAGGAGGAAATACCCTAGAAGGGTCTGTAATGACTACTTCCATGTGTTCATGGGCTCTAGGGGATCCTTCTACAATCCCCCCTACCATTGATATGCCACACTCCCCAGCTGCAGTACCTCCAGGAGAAAAAATTGAGGGAAAAGTAGTTTCCCAAGATCCTATAGGCCCCTGCAGAATAAAAAGGGGAGGGGGACTTTTAGCATCCCTACATTAAAAAGAGTTCAAGGTTAGAGGTTGCAGGTAAAATGACCTCTCTGGTCAGTCGTACTGCCATAAAATCCATGCGGTTCGACCAGTAATGTCTTTCTATAGGAGCGTGGAGACACGTGTCCATCTCATTCAAATAAGAAGCCACCTCCTCAGGCTCTTTGTCAGCTGAAATATCAGTAGGATTAATGGCTCCCCCAAAGTCCTAAAGGTCAAAGAGTCCATCCTAAAGAAGCATCTATATATCTTCATTTTATGTGATCACCCTCAATTCATCCCAAACTCTCCAGGAATCCAGAAATCCAGTCGTAATTTGGGATAGCCAGTGTTAGAGGGTTGGTGCAAGGAAGTGGAGTGGGTTTTGACAACCATGAACGTTTCCTGGGTTTCCCTGCAAACTTAGGACCTCGAGAAGAGGAATTTTTATGGGAAAATAGAAGAAAGTAAGAAACTTTCTCTATGGAAACTTCAATAGGTGAGCCAATGATGTCATCATCCTCATTAATGGTTTCTGGTCGTAGCATGGAAATTACCCGATGTGAGTACTCACGACGACCACATCGAGATTGGATGATGCTCTCAAGGTCCTTAAGGTAGCAACTCACCCTATCTGGATCCTCATCAAAATAAAGGTCAGTGAGAGATGACACAAATCCAATTCCAGTAAAAGAAACTTCCCTAGTTTAGAGGAGTTTCCATAAATCATGAGGGGGTCGGTCGTGAGTAGATGGATGACCTTTCAAGAGGTCCCATTACATCCAGTCCATTGGAAAATAAGCATTAGGAGGAATGGATGGTGGACTCCCAGAAGCAACTTCAGAAGCTTTTTCATCCATCCATGATGTCACAACCCCATCTTTCACAAATTTCCTCGAGGGGGAGGCAAGAGTCCTTCAGAGTACTTTTCTTGGTCGAGAGTGTTTGACAACTCTCCTTTGTTTCTCCTTTACCTTATCCCTATATTCCTTGGAAGTTGTCACAATAGGCACTAGGTCGTCTAATTTCCCATCTGGATATGATTTAACCCAGGCCTCAGCATGGTTCTTGGTAAGAAAGGGCACAGAATCCCTAGGATATGGAAGTCAGGCCTAGAACTGTGTGTCCTCCTAGGTAAACATTAGCTATAGTTGATGGGATATCATCAAAGGTTTCTCCTGATGATCACTATTGAGAGCAGGAGGGTACAACTTATGAACACATTTAAATTGGCAACTAAACATGCAGGGTGCATATCCCTCGCAAATAAGCTCCCCTCGGATACGGACAACCAGGACGCCCTCTCTCAAATAAAAGAAGTAATCTTTATTGACAAAGTCTTCATATGCACTATTTGTAATAGTATCAGTAGGGGAATCATAAGTGTGATAAGAGAACGTTTTTAAATGTTTAGATAATCCATTAAGTCCAGCTCGTTATTTTTGGTTTGCTCCTCTTTCTTACCCTGTGAAGCCCAAGCTACTAGCATGAATCTGCTGGTACATTGAAGATATGGTCGGAGGATGGAATGTGGAATTGGTAAGGAATTGATAAAGGAAAAACCTCCTATGTGGGCTCTCATCCATCCCCAAAGCATTTGGAAGGGTCCAGTCATCCGTTAAGGTGCCCCCCCCCCCCCTCTGATTCGACCTAGTAGGCGGTAAATCTTGGACAACACTGGGATAGATAAATTGATACATCTATCGATGGCCAATTAAGTAGCCATGATAAAATTTGAGGCTCTTAAACCACCAGATTCCTACACTGGTAAGAGCCACCCACTCAGAAACATGGCCAAGAAAGCCTCTAGTTGAAATAATAAATCGACGTCAGGGATGATCCCCCATCCCCATTTCTGAAAATTCCCCTCTTCCAGGGTGGTCCAGTAAGTACCTTCTCACTTCTGGGTGGTTTTGGTAGGATAGGTTCTGGGTCTCCACAGATCAGGATCTAGACCATTATGCTTAACAAAATCTCTAAACCAGTCATCAAAAGAAATTCCCTTCTTTGGACAGGGATTTCTTTCCTTCAATAGAGTATTCGCTTGAAGGATGAGTTTCCTGGATAAAGGGGCGGTTCTTTCCTCGTCATCCTAAACAGAGGATGGAGGAAGGAATTCATCATACATGTCCTCAATGATAGGGACTCCCAAAATTATCGAGATGTCCCAAAGACTGATGTCGACCTCCCTATGGGTCAAATAAAAGGTATTGGTATCTGAACTCCACCTGCTTAAGAGCTGTGAAATAAGGGAAGTAGGATGATGGGTGTATGTCTGAGAAACTCAAGTGGCCTCGTATAGTCCCACAGTCTGTAGCTCATTTCATAATTCTTCTCAACTCTAGCGAACCCAAAAAGTCCACCCCCATTCCAAGCCAAATGATCCTCCATAAAAAAGATCCCACTTGGATGACCAACCATGCTACTCATTCATTTTATCTTTCCACACAATGATCTTATAACAGTGGGTTGTCTGGTCGGGCGTCCATTGTAATCCCTCTAAATTTCTAGGTGCATAGTTCAGCAAGGACCTGAAGGTAGTATCTCTCTGAAGGTACCACCCCTTAGAATAAATAAATGCCTTCAAAATAGAGGTATTAATTATCTAGGTAGTAGGATGATCAATAGGATTTGGTGTTGGGATCACTGTGTCAGACAATAGACTAAACCCGTAAGAAGGAAGCCTGTTTGAATCCGGGTACTCCCGTTGGCCCACCATAAGCAGATTCGCCAGAGATTGGTGAAATGGAACAACCAGAATTTTTTTTTCAACCAAAGACACCATGTTATTTGATCTTTCATCACCATCAGAAAGTGGGTCAAAAGTAGTAGCCTCAAAAGAAGCAGCGACGTCAGCAGCAGCCTATGAAGTAGCCATTGTAGCCTGCACAGGAAGATCCAGAAGCTAATAAAAATTCAGTTCAATAGAAGTTGTTGGATAAAGGCTACAAAAGAATGGATAAAGGACTTAAAATACGTCTGCATAAGGCTCCACGTACTATTACCAGAAATGGTGTGAAAAAGGCACATTCTTCATACTACATGATGTGTGGAAGCAACTATCGCATAATGCTACGGTACGCAGAAATGTTTCACCGCATAAAACCTTGGTACGTGAAGCATCCATGAGGCACTGTCCCGAGAATCGTTGGTTGGTGAATAGGAAGGTTCACGGAAGGTGGATACTTCAAACCTAGGCCTCATTAAGTTCATTTTCAAAGGTTGTGGATTAAAATTTTAAGTTCAAATTAATATGTCTTAATGTTTGGTTCGTCGTACCAAGCTTAGTATGCGGAAACACAAGCAGCGTAGTGTTCTCCTAAGTAGAAACTGGATTTTAATTTTAAAGTTCCATATTGTTGTTTACAAAATACAAATTTTGGCTCACGGACAGCTAAATGGATAAAAGATTGGTTCGTGTTACGTACAAAGTAGTTTGTGAACAATATTTTCGCAAGAATAACGGTATGAAAATGCAAAGTAATCTAGGGAAGTCGAGATCACTTTTCACCATGAGAAATGGTAAAATACAAATGACATGGGCCCTTATATATAGGTGTGGTCCCCTCCTACCAGGTATATTTGTTCTACCATGAACCATTTCAGTTAAGGACCTCTTATACATCTTAATAGTCCCCTTTTTATTCCGAACTGACCCCATTCTGAAAGGGGGGATTTGTAGGTTCTTGAAAATTTCACCAAGGAAAGAAAATACTCCCACAATCACTTTTCATAAGGAACAAAGTACTCCTACAAGTCTAGCAAGGTCAATGAGGTTAAATTAAGTTTCAAATTTTAGAATAAACTTGAAGTAATTCAAGTTTTCAAAGGATTTTGAATGTCCCATGTACCATCACCGGGAAGGGTTTGCAGACCACCTGGATCGTGAACCACGGGTACGCAGAATGATCCGTAAGGCACTAGCCCGCGGAGCAATGTCCAAAAAACTTGATTAACCATGAACCGCTTCGCCAAGGGAATCATGCATGCGAAGGCCATCCGTGTACCATCTCACAAACTAATCAGTTTACGAACGAAGAAAACCAGCAGGGTTCTGTGGACCATCATCACGAACTGCAACCTCCGCAAACCCCAGTTGACTGAGTCTTCCACAGGTCAAGATATCTCTTGATGGGCCTCCACAAATGGTGTCGCATTACCATAGATATTATTTCCCCAATGCTCTATAAAATGGAGAATATAAGGAATTGAAAAATGATGGATGAAAAAAGACTGAAGGGGACCCATAGTTTAGAAGAAAGAACTCAGGGAAGATTTTGGCTTCAGTCTTGAATCATCGACGAATCTCGAATCACGAACCAAACTCTCCTCAGGTATAGCCAGCTGAGAACCATAAAACGAGGGAACTGAATAATAATAATAATAAAACCACAAACCTAAATGGTGAAACCATTAACCATATATTTCTAGTGGATTAACTCCCCACGAATGATAATCCCCCAGACCCTCCTTAAAAATGGTGTTCTGTGTAGTGTACCGCTACACAGATTTAACCTGGCACCACATACTGCATCAGTATGTGGATGGAACCCAAAGCAGTGTGATGGGTCGCATACCACTGTGGTGCGTAGTGGTCTATACCCATGCCCATGTACTGCATCAGTACGTGGATGACCCCTCTACCTGTATACCACTACAGTATTCGGAGCTTCCTGCATCCTATATAAGAAATCAGTATGTGGAATGGGGTGTTTTTGGGTATTCTTTCTCCTAGTTCCAATCTCCCCCTCCATTATCGTCCTTCCCTCCATAGTCCCTCCATGAACCAATCCCCCAGCATCAGGCCAAAACCTCCTCCAAATCCACCAGACCTGTATAATCAGGCCATTGGGCACATTAGCATGCCCCTTTGAGTCTATATACCCAAGGTAAGTGGAGTCATAAAAGCTATCCCTACAACGGTTCGGACTTTGGGGATGTCTATGGATCTACATTCCCATGCTAACCTAGAGTCCAACCTTGGGATGCTATCATGGACCTCTCTATTCTACGGATTAATGATGATCACTTGATTTTCCATTTAATAAGGAATAGTGATTAGTTTATGGATTTATGTTCTCTTCTCCTTTTGATGAGGATGACACTCCTCCCCTTCCCAGAACGCGTTCGGGATCCCTCCCACTAAGGTAAGTCCCCAATATTCAGAGGCCCGGCTACATGACCTTTAATGTTATTTCGCATTGAAAGGTTCATCACTCCATGCCCTCACCCACTGTTACCTCGTCCTCTTCCATCGTAGGCTCACCCTCTCCCACTAGCAGGAGAGGAAGCATGTGGTTGGTTGGATCTCTCATATCTTCTTGTTTCTCACACCGAGCATGACTCGTGTTAGCTTATAGGTTGGTGAAGATTACAAAATCCAAAAAAATCTGAACTATGATAACTCTGATTCCTGATCAAAGTAGGATACATAGGACGCCTACTTGAAGTCCTAAGCTCAAAAG
Organism: Viscum album; assembly: GCA_963277665.1. Classification (NCBI taxonomy): domain Eukaryota; kingdom Viridiplantae; phylum Streptophyta; class Magnoliopsida; order Santalales; family Viscaceae; genus Viscum; species Viscum album. The sequence goes on along the minus strand of OY728120.1, from coordinate 17,498,981 downwards.
GGTGCCCTTCCAAAAGGGTTCACCCAATTATCTTCCCCTTAAATGGGAAGATTCTATGTGTAAGCCCTAGCCATATCTGAACTATGAGAACACTGATTCCTGATTAAACTAGGATATATATGATGCTTACTTGAATGCCTGAGCTCAAAAGGGTTCCCTTCCAAAAGGGGTTCACCCAATCATGTCCCCCCAAATGGGAAGATTCCATGTATAAGCCCCAACCATTCCAAACTATGTGAGTTCTGATTCCTCTCTCTATTATCTGTAGTAAACCCATATTATGGGTCTGATCCCAACATCAAGTCACCTTCCATCCCCCCTGGATGATGATAAACTACAGAGTGCCTTATTGAATGGCTCAAGTCAGCATCACCTCCATTGCATTAAATCCATGTATGCCTTTGACGATCCTGAAAACCAAGGGTAGCCTGTCAACACACTCTTTGGGACTGAACCAAGGATTCATGAAAATATGAACACGACTTAATTCTATAAGAGAGTCCTGTAATAGGAAATAATACTCGCCCAAAAGGGTTCGGTGAGCTCGACTTCCTATCCTATCAACCAATGGAGTCCTTAAGTGTTGTTGGATGAATCATAAACCAACGAGCACCTGCCTTTAGAAAGTAGGTCCATGAATCATGGATACCAGGGTCGTTGGGTGTTTTTGGCTCCATGAATAAACCCGTTAGAGACCATCTGAGGAAGTTATATCTGAGGAGGACCTATTACACAAGTACTTTACCCCATACAATTTCCCTATAAGACCATCTGGTTGTGGCATCTCCTTCACAATATGAAATGGGTGAATTACCTAGTCCTTACAGGGTTAATCAAACCTTTATTTAAAGGATAATGAAACAGAACATGTCAAAACAAAATAAATGGTAAATTTGACAAGAAACCATCTCTGGATAAAGAGACATGTGATAATTCTCATCATACCATTTCATCATCACCCGAAACGTGCCACCTCGGAGGTGGAATAGTGTTCCTCTTAGTAGTCTTCTTTTATTTTGTATTTTATTCTTAACTTTTTACATAAATAAGAATTATTAATATTTTTTAACTAGTTTTACTTATATTGAATCCAAAAATATCCAAATATAAATGGCACTAGCATAATGAATGGTTTTCTATAAAACTGCACTAGATATACCTATTTTCATAATTTTATGTGTATATACATCAAGAACCCATTCACTATATTCTCCCAAATCAATATCTCATTGGACAAGATCTAACATTTCTTCGTTGTAGGTCTTTAAAAAAAATATATTTCTTTTTACAATACAAATTAGTACCACTAAAAACTAAATTATTCAACATTGAATCCATGTATGCAAAAAATCTAAAAATAGATTTAAATATTGAGCCTCAAATCAAAAACTTTAATCTCTGATACCACTTATTGGGACTAAGTTGAATATGAAAACCCTATGAAAGGGGTTAAATCTTGGTGTTTTTTATTAAAACTTTTTCTCTTTATTTTTTTAGACCTTTATCAGATCTCATTTTTTTATTTTAAGTAAACTGTTTAAACATTCACTCTTAATAGCACTCTCACGGAATCATACACAAATATGCATAAAATTAAAACGAATAAGACACAAATAATTCACTTGGTTTCCTAAAAAGGGATATAAAAAGGATCACACACTAATGATGTATCAATTTTACAAAATAAACTATCACACACTATTTTTTGGATACAAATTCGGTGATAGTCGCTCCATGCCAAGGCTCGGTGTCTTTATATGATTTATGGTTTTCACATTCCTTTCCCAAGGGATACCCATTTTTCCACTTTCTATACTACTTCATAGAATGTATTTTTCAATTTATAAACTTGAGGGTATATTAAATTGTTTATAGAAATGAAGATGCCTTCCAGATTAGTATAGATTTATAAGACACCATGCATATTCAAGACCATAATAGATGATCTATTATACTATACTTTACTATACTCCCAAACATCTAAATCCATATAAGATAAACTCCTCAATGTGAAGTTTGATTACTTTTATTCCAAGTGAATTAAATATTAAAAAACTCTTTCTATATGGAGATATTTATATATTTTAATTATCTTATTGCACTCTATTTATTTAATAGCTGGATGTGTTAATAATACTCTATCTTTTTTTAGCCTCTTCCTCTAATGATCCATATATATAAATGAAACTCCAATGTCTCTCAATATATCAACCTCTTTTATTTTTATAGATATGGAATTTACATATAACTTTTTTAGAACCTCTATGACTAGTTTATATAATTTATCTAGGTTTCAACCCTTAATCCAATAGTTGGGTTTCATTCCTTCTTCCTTTAATCCTTTAAGATTAATTTATATATACCATATGATTAAGTGTGTTAAAATGTATATCAAATTAATTAAATATAAAAAATATCAAACCAAATATTCGTACTTTTTAAATTAAAAAAAATCTTAAAGATATGAAAATCTCATAATCATGGTGTGATACTTTTCATTAGGATGTGATCCACCTTTACTTATGTCAGATTGTGTCATGACATCCCCCAAGGTGGCATGAACTTTTAATCAACAACATGTCCACAAAATCTATATAATATCTCATTTAAAAATACTTTTGAATAATGGAATGGTCTTATATATCTCTTTGAATCATAAACAAATTGTGGTGTGATGACCTTCTTCATAATACAAATCCCCGAATCCTCATCCAGTTGAGTTTTCTGAATATCTTCCAAAAATTCCCTTTTCACAGTCCAGTTTATTCTAACATGATGCGATATTCCCCACTTTCACATAGACATAGCATGATATATAAATTATGTCATTATTCCTCAAATCGTCACATTCTAGAGCCAAACCAATTTTTCTCGGCCTTATAGTGTGACATTACTTCATACCATAGGATTAACTTCACTAGATTCCCAACATGTATTGATATATGATAATATCTATTATGACATGGAAATCTAGAATTTATTCTTATACATGAACATTTGTGGTGAGGTTTAATCTTATATAGCCTTGATTTACTCCTACGTATGACATATTTTGGTATGGTATCTTTCTCCATGATTCACCCATCCAATAATTCTAAATTATTCTTATATATTATATAATTATTCTTACATAAAATGAATTAACTCTTAAACATAACTGATTATATCATGGAATGTTTCTACACAACTCAATACCCTTCCAACTCCATATTTTCTTACACTAACTCTCTAAAATTAATCTTATATAGTATAATATTATTCTTATATAATAACCATTATGATGTGATAGACACCTTTGTAGTATTATGTGATCTTACAACCAATGAATATTTTTTAGACCTTCCTCACTTATTCTTATTCTCTTTCTCACTTATGTGATAGTGGGTATCACAATAATTGTTATGCAAACCAATTTATCCTTGTCCTTATTCTTTCTTATTCTTCTACTTTGATACTAAGAAGATATTAAACTTTAGAATTGTATCAAATCCATCTTGTTATCTCCCAGGGATTCTCTATTTCTCATTATAAGTCCTCTTCTTTACTCTGAAAAACACTCTCTAAACGAATTATTTTATTTCATATAGAAAAATAAGTTTTCTTTGATCCACTATGTAGCATTTTACTCAATAGTTAGTTTGGGAACATCTGCTCTCTCTCTCTATCTATCATATTTTTCAACATTTTTTATCATGGGATCACAATATACAGTCACAATATTTTTTATAGAAAATATCCTTTAAATATTTATGCTAATACTTCTCCTATATTTTTCTCAGCTTCTTTTACATATGTATCTCTCACGATCACCTAAAATTCATATTTCTAGTGCTATTAAAAAAATTCCTTCTTATTTTACTTTCCCTTTTTTGTATTTCATCTTTATCTTAGATGAATATATCATTAGATATTCTATAGTAGATTTTGGAATCTTCTTCTCAAAATTATTCCACCAAAAATTAATAGATAAAAAAATTATAATTATAAAAAAAATTATATAGAAAGTATGATTTACAGTATATCACCTTTATTCAAAAATTGGAATTCTTTCTCACAATGTGAATATTAGTTTCCCAAACCACAGCTTGAATCATAACTTATTTTGCGATATTTTAATCATTGAAGATCAACTTTATCATCATATGGTTTTAATTTATTCTTCTAAATATTTATTCTTGATTCTTAATTTTACACTAATATGATATGTTACAAATTTATCATATATTATAAGAACAATTCATATCTTACGTGAATTCTAGAATCCTATGAAACTGGGTTATCTTGTGAATTCCCCATGTTTTATAAAGTATGGTATCATACAAAGTCAAATATCTTACAAACATGGGATATCTTATGCATTGGAAAAGTGTCTTATATGGTTTAATAAAAATTATACAGTGGATGTATCTTATGTAGATCAGATATCTTACATGCTGGTAATTGTCTTATAAGACACATCTTACACAATTTTTGGGTATTTACATGTTACATGTTCCTTACATGTTTTCTGAATATCTTACAAAAACCCAATATCTTATGAAATCTTTGTATCTTATAAAATATCATTATCTTATGAATATAGGCCACCATATCTTACATTCCAAGTATCTTATGTTCTTCATAAGATGTTTTCTATAACCACATTTTATATTCATCTGGAAGATGTATTATGAAACCAAAATATATTTTGATATTTATCATAGTCTTACACACTATCCAAAATATCTTATGAAATTTAGGATATAATATGAACCCCCTAAAATATCTTACAAGATAAAAAAAATTATTATGTTTATGATATATTCCTTTTCCATTTTTTATCTATATCTCTAAAAAACCAATTTATTTTAAACAAGCTTAGATTCACTTAAATTATTCTCATTTAATTCTCAAACACTTTAAATGAACTCAATCCAATTTATTTAACTTTAGGAGTTATAAGAATAATGTTATAACATTTCAACTCAACTAAAAATTCCTTTGAAGTATGATAAATAATCTAGTTAGAGTATTGAAAGTAATTATCTGCCTTGTTATTCAATCTTCTAAAACTTATCTCTTATAGACCATAAACCAAAGGATATTTATCACTAAATTAATAATCCTTCATACTAAGTATTCCATGGATGGATTCTATATAATTTATCCATCTTCCTTCAAAATTTGAACCTGTTAAAATATTTTTAATCATAGATATATAATTTTTTTAGAACTATTTCAACATAAAACTTCTCCACTCATTATTAATTCTAGATATTACTCCTAAAATGATAGAACTTGTCTTTTACATTAGGATAAACATGAAAATTGTCACATTTAACAGATGCTGTCATGAAATTTTCTATCCAGTTATTTAATGATAGAATTTATTTATTCTTCTTTACCAAAATTCAAGGATAGCATCTTTATATTCTTTAGGTGTTATCCTCTTCCATCTCTAATCATCACCAAGACATACATATTGAAACTTAATGATAATAAATACATTCAACACAAACCTTTGGGAACTTAAATCTCCTCATTTTTGTTTTTTTAAATAAGAATGAACTTCTTAAAACATTAATGTATGCCAATATGTATTTCCCCATTATTGAAAATAAATGAAAAGTGGAAAATTCTTCTCCCCTTTATTGATACCATGAGTCTAAGGGAAGGTTCTCCAGGGAAATATTATTCTCCATCTTACTCTTCTAAATTTTAAAAATTATCTTCTCCCATTTTTTTCTTTTTTCTCCCCTTTATTGATAAAATCAAACAATTTCCATGAGATAATGGTGGCACCACATCTTTCTTAGAATTATTTCATCAACTAATCAATGTTAATTTTAATTGGTCTAACCTGATGTAGAAAATAAAAATGACTAATATAGAATAAAAAGTTTTCTATAAAATATATATAATATGATACTAACTATAAATTTAACTTCTTAGAGTCTTATTAAATAAATTTTCAAGAAAATTAATGAAGATGCACATAAATTAAATAAGAACAAAAAAATTATTTAAGTGAAAGTTTGTTCTTACCACCCCCCCCCCCATTTTTTTATATAATTACTCCCCATTAATAACTAGTTTAAATATAAATAAAATTAGTATTGAGAGAGTGAAAATAATTCCTCATCCTTTATCCTTTATAAGGGTTTTATAGAATTCCATATTAACACATAAATCAATACATTTATGGAATTTTTCTCTTCTAAACTCCCCATAAAGGAATTATCTCTAATAACCTTCATCATGGAATTTAAATCTTTAATAAATAATATTTAAGCATTTTGATATTAGTTGAGGACTAATACCAATTGATAATTTGAAAATGATGTGTTTCAAGGAGACAAATATTTCAATACCTCATGATAGATGTGTTTCTTTAGCTATCTAGGCACCACAATATTCACAATTTCTTATTTTCCATGCTTCACCTTTAATTCCATTTTCCATGATTCATAACCACCAAAAATATGGGAATAAGGTGGGTATTAATTGGTTCCTTAATGTGATAAATAAGAATGATACAAGTTTATCAACCCATAACTCCATTCTTTATAGGTCTAAAGTGTTTGGAACTCTTTATGCTAACTTTCTCTTTATCTTTATATATCTAAACTTCTTTGGGAAGAATGAATTTCTTTTATTTATCAAATTTTTTCTTAGATGGAACAGGATTATTTACTCTCAAAATCAAGACACATTCACTATTTTTAGCTTACTATATCCTTTTATCTATTTCCAAATATGCTGACCAAATTTTTAAACACTCTTTAGGTAAATGGTTAGTCTTATTCTTGTGCATAGACTCCTTTATAGTAGTATTTTTATTATTTAGAGTCACAAGTGTTTTACCTTTAACTTTAAATAATTTATCCTATTTTGGAATCCATGCCATTCACTTTTTATCAACGTGTCTTGTCTTCTTACACCTTCTACACACCTCTTCATTAGATTTTGGGTAACTTTGTTTTGGAAACCTCTCATGAAATTCATATTCTTAATCTTGGATGTCCATCACTAAACCAATCATACAACTCCTTTATTAAATTGATTATATTTTTTATTTCTGATTTCTCCCATTATATTTTATGTTCATAGAAATATTTTAATGTTCCATGAGGTATCCACTCCTAACACAATATAAGAATATTATTCTAGTAGGTTTGACATCCTTTATATCATTCATTACATATCTATGTAATTCCTTCCATATCTATATGTGACCATTTAATAAAACCCTCCCACTATACTCTTTAGTGATTAAAATATATGATTTAATATATTTTGAATAATATTGAGACTTAGGAATCATATTCCAATGTTTAAATCCATATACATAGTATTAATGCTTCTTTACTCCACAACATCAAATTTTTTTATACTAATAACTTCTATTTTTTGCTTATAACTCTTTCTGAGTTCATAATTATCATCTGTATTGTAATATTTTCTAATAAAATTTTCCATTGAGATCATTTTTGGTAAAAAATATAACTCTGTACATTTTTTATTTACCATAACATCCTAATATCTTTTAGGATATAAAGTGTTATTAATTTCGTTACAAACTAAATTTATCTCTTTATACTTGTCTTTACTAATATACCCTAAACATTTTTAGGATATAAAGTTATATTAACTTTGAGTTTTACTAGTTTGATATTTTACTTGATAAATTTTGAACTTACCTAAGTCCAAACATACTTCCACTAGACACATAGAAACTACATTCTCCCTATAATATCATTATAAGGTTCATAAATGTTTTTGCGTTTATAAAATAACATTTATTTCCTTTAGTGAGAATATTTAACAAATAAACTATCATAACCATTTCTTATATGTTATTTTATATGTTTGTATTATATTCTTGAAAAAAATATTATTCTTTAAAATATACTACTAAAGGGTGGTGGGATCACATTCATCATATTTTAACAAAAAAATAGATATACTCTTTTATGCTAGATAAAACATTTTCATCCTTGTATTCTTCTCAAGTATGTTATAGAATATGATGAATCATAAACCATGTGTATTAAATAAATAATCTCATATTGTTCATAATAACTCTTTATTAATAAAAAAACTTTTCCTATGACATGAGAGGAATGAGAGAACAATACAAATATTTTACTTAAATCCATCTAAAGTTGAAATATTCCTTTGTATTCAAATCGATGATTCAGAAAAATTTTATTTCATCATTTGAAATCAAAATACAAGATATATAAATTATTTAATTGATTTTTAACTCTTATATGCTTAAAAAATTGAAAAATATACATTTGATATTGTATACCCTTAAAACTGAAGAATTTCTTTCTAAACATTAATAACTAACATAGAATTTCAATGGAGTTTCTCAAACCCCTTCAGGGACCCCAAAAAATTACATCCTATGAAAACATTTTCCTCTTTACTAGAGCCAAATTTAGGTTTAAATGACCATTTCTAACTATTATACAATCCTAATCTTCTTTATCATATAAAACCTCTATCTTCAAATACTATTAATGTGGTTTTTGAGATTAAACATAATATATCATGATCATGTATCCTCAATACCTTGAGAAAATAAGGTAAAATTTTATTACACTCATTTATATTGTCCAAACATTAACAATAATGATTCTATAATGAATTTCAAAGCCTGATCAAGTCTTAGAGAATATCCCCAGTCTCACCAAGTCATTGGCACACTTAATCACATTGATTATATGAGTGTAGAATAAAGTTCCTCTGGTTATCTTGCATATAATTTCTTTCAAACCTTAAGTGATTCATTCTATTCTTCTCATAACCATATATTACATCTACTTGTTAAGCTACTTAAATATTAGGTTACTCAAGGAGGTATTTCACTAACACATAGAATATTCCTACTTACTAAAGAACTATTCTTAAGTTTTTGTACCATCCCAAGAAGTTTCTTACATTAAGATTTTACTTTATATAGGATTGATCTTAAATTAATTTTCAATGATGATGATGTCATTTATCTAAAAAAATTATCATATGAATATCAGGTTTTACAGACATTTAATAAGGAATTTTATTAAATGTTCTCCTAATAAAATGATGACCCCTTTTAAAATTAATCATATCCATTAGTAGTAAAATATCTATATTTCATCATTACTTACACCATTTAAGTATATAAATAAGTCATGAATATATCTAGTAGACATTCATGACAATCATATCATATATGAATTTGGGATAGTTTAATGGATAACCCTTTACCTTAATCTGTCATTTGGACTCACTCAACTCTATTCCTCTGGTATCTTAGAAGTTAGAGTTTCCCAATTAAGTGTGACCCAAATAAAACAATAAAAATGAGGAACCTAACAGATAGGGTCACTTCATTAATTTTATTCCTTATATAATATAATCAATGGGCACCTAAATTTAGCATTGCCTACCCAGTTAGATGGTCAAGGTCTTGAAAAGTGTCACTTTTGAAGGAATCTAAGACTTATTATTATTAAATGGGATTTAATCACACTATATTATCTCATTTTATTCCCTTTATATGTGCATGCTTACAATGATTTAGTTTTTAATCCATTTCCCTTCAACCAAATCAATATATTCAAACCATATAGATATGTAACCTTTTACACAACTCATATCTTTTATTATTAAACCACATTAAAATCCAATTATATCCATACATATCCAAATACATCCCTTGTATAAGGTATATTAAAACCTTCCATGTAAAGGCTTGGAATTATATGAAATTGATAATCTCTACAATAATAATATTGGAGTGATGGATAACCAACCCCCACTTTTCTAGATAAGGAATAAGTTAATTTCATTCAAAGTCCCTCTATACAAGGATGCTTTACTCAATTGAGACCTAAATTCCACCACAATTCTAACAACTAATATTTATAAACTATAATAAACTTGTTATATCAAGATTATAATCTAGTACAAACAAAATTCATGGTCAAACAAAAAACTAATTGAATTATCATACCTAGAGTGTAAGTCCTCATATGCATGTGTGATAATTTATAGTAGCATTTTAAGTAATTTGAACTAAGTCATACAACTATTCATAATATAACTATTATATCCATGAATAATAAAAAAAGGGATAAAATAAATAAATTAATGAATCATATATTTATACATGAGATAAATATTTATAAACAATTAATAAATAAATTAAATATAAACACTTTAAAAATTTTCTATACATTATGGACATTCCATAATCAAATAAATATATAACTCTTTATATTTATTTCTAATATAAACACTTCATATTATCCCATTATATAGAAATTACTTTAAATATATAATATTATAAATATAAACATTATATATATGAACTATTTATATATTACGAAAATATTTAGAATATCACATATTTAATAATATCCAAACCTTGATCATATCAATTATCAAAAATTATTTTTATATGGATTAAATAATTTATAAAATATGGATTTTTTAATTTGAACAATTCAAATTAAATATTATGAATAATTCTTAATATTTAATTTAAACTCCTTTATATTTTTCCTTATTTTGTAATTTATAAACAATTTATAAATTACCCTCGTTATACTATCCCAATGTTTACAATGATAAAAAACCCTCTTATAGTAAATTATTAATATCTTAAATGGGAAAAATTATTTATCAATGAAATAACTTAATAATGTGTTAAAGGTTGTGTATAAGAGAAAAAGATTAGTTAATACTTTAAAATATTCAATGGAATATTTTCAGAGTCATTCATTGAGTTAGGGAGAGATTCTAAGGTCCGCAAATCCTCGGAAAATACTGAATAAAAATATTAAATATATTATTTTAAATGCATAATTTTTATTCAAAATAATTGAATAAATACAAAATGGTGTCTTATATAGAAAACTCTAAGACCATTTATAGGTCTGAGACACAATGTTTATCCTATTAGGGGTATAATATTTATAAGTGTTGGATGTTTGGATGTCTCACTCACGAAAATAACCTTTTTTATATTTAACTAATTTTTAATCTATTTTTTGAATATTAAAAAATTAATATCTCTCAAACCATGTGTTGTATGAAAAATATGATATAACCATTGAGTCTATAATAGGTAATTTACCCAAGTTAGGGTATAGTTTTTATGTGCAATAGGGATTTGGTGTTTTTTTTTAATTTTTAAGTGTAATAATTAATTTTATTAATTTAATAATTAATCTAAATTTTAATAAAATTAAGTGGAAATTCGTTATTTTAACCTTGATTCGTCTTCTTCCACGCCAAAACCACCATTTTCACATGGGGAATCATCTAAAATCTTGTATTTGAGCTTGTTTTGATCAAGAAATTACTACAATGCCTTAATAATGGGAAATTAATGACTTCACCTTAAATTTTCAATTTAAAATGTGGATTAAATTAGGGTATCGAATTTGAGGTTATAGATTTCATGCGTATGTGGTTTAGAGTGCTTAAATAGCCAATCAACCTTCAACCTTGGTAGATCTGGTAGAGTTCAAGTGATCTCAAGTCTCGATCCCCTTACACATGATCGATTTCCTCTTCTTCCATATTCTGTCGGCATGACCACCCATTTTGGATCTTCCTTACACTACGCCTGGGAAGGAGTCTAGGTTGGTTTTTTATTATATTTTATATTATTATTCTTCAAATATTCTAAATTCAATATCTTCAATGTTATTTATTAGAATTACACATTGTTAGTGTTGTTGGACTCGTATCGATGAGAAGAACCTAAATCATATTTTTGATTTAAAGGCAGTAATGTATTGTTCAATCTACTTTTTTTTATTTTAAATGGATCATTTAAAATAAAAATATCAAAGTTTTTTCTTTTAAAAAATTATTATCGAGGATAGAAATATTCATTTTATCAAAGGATGATCATTATAATTATCAAATCATAATTCCATTAAATTATCAATGATAATTCCACTAGGTTATTAAATGATAATTTTAAACAAAATTATGAAAATATGTTTAAAAAAATTATCAAAGGATAATAATAAAAAATTTAAAAAATGATTATAATGTTTTATAAAAGGATAATTTATCAAAATTATTAAGGGGATAAAACATTGAATTAATTTGGGTAAGATATATAATGGATTATCTGACGATAATTTTTGTAAAAATTGCGAAATGATAATTTGTGAGGAATAATTATTAGAATATAATTATTCATTTTTGTTAAAGGATAATTATAAGGTAATTATCACTTGAAAAGATTATCCAAATTATCATAGGTTAATTTTTTTTTGTCAAAGGATATTTATTATAATTGTAAAATGGTAATTTGAAAATTATCTAAGTGCGATAAAATATTATCGCATGTAATATTTTAATAGATAATTTGAAAATTATCCAAGAGAGATAAAAAAATATTATCGCATGTAATATTTTAAATCAATAATTTTAAAATTATCCCTGAGATAGAATGTATCATCGCATGTGATATTTTATTTCTTTTTGAAATAAAATTATTGGTATTGGTTCTGGGAACTCTTGATGAATGTTGAGCATTGGTGTGTCGATGATTATGATAATAAGGTCGCAGGGGAGTGTATCAAACCACACGAGGTGGTTTATCCTTATTGCTGACATAGACAACCTTGAGGCAGTAGGTTCCTTCTCATTTTGGGTCTTATATATATATATATATGACGTTATAATGATGTGATGTTTATATTAGACTAACCCATGCTTGTGTTGAATTGCATGTGGGTGGGTGAGTATTCATGGGAGTACTTGTTTATGTGTGATAATCCTAACATTGATCTCGGTGTGACTTATGATTACTTGTTATGAAATATTTTTTTATGTGTTTCATAGCCTTTGGAATTGCATTTCAGGTACCATGATACTCAGGTGGAGCCTTGAGGTTGGGTGTATGAGGTTACCCATCCTGACATGGTCTTAACATCCTTAAAGGTGGGTGTGGATACCCCTATAGAGGGGAAATCATACTGGCTAGCTGAAAGATATCGATATACATAGGTGGATACTTAAGGGTGGGAGTTACGTGATCCAATGTCCAGTTACCCACCCTGATGTAATCCTAACATCCTTAAAGATAGACATGGCTACCCTTGTAGAGGGGAAAGTATGGTGGATTGCTGGAGGAAACTGGTCATGGCTTCCTATGAACTTGAATTGTGAGTGATTAAAAGGATAATTAGACCAAATATAGACCCGAAAGAACATACAGTATTCTTATAACAACCACCAGAAGGGTGGGGTGAGCTATGTGACCTTGATGGAGGTATATGTGTTCTTAACATTCTTACCGGTAACAAGCCAAAACAGGTGGGGTTGGGGTTTGTGGTGGTTTGGTCAGTGCATGATGACTCATAAAATGTATGTTTACTGAGAATTTACTTATTTCATGATATACACAATTATATATATTTTGTGCGCTTATGGTAAGGATGCATTGGTGTTGTACTACAGAGTCTTGTACTCACACCCTACTCGGGAATTTTGATGTGCTTGTAGATTTCGTGACCAGAGATCTGGTGAAGGTCAAGGGCCCTATGGTGGATGGTAGAGCAGTGGAGCTTGGAGCCAGAGTGGACTGGGACAGACACTAGTGTACTCTGTAGATGGATTTTTATTTACATTTATCTTGTATTTTCTACAGTTTTATACTCTAGACAGGCTTACCACATTGAGAGCTCTTATATGTATGTCATTATTTTGTTTCCGCATTTACTCTAATTGTTTATTATTTGGGTTATTCATTATTATCAATATTATGACATGGTATATAGGGTATTTTCTCCCCAAGGTTTCACTTGAGACCCTCACTACAAGCCCCAAACCTCTTGCATACGGGGAGGCGCGCATGAGGTCATGTAGCATTCCGGCTTAGACCCAAAGGTTCGGTTTGGGATGTTACAAAATGGTATCATAGGTTCAGGACCCACTAAATTGTTTCATCTCTTATGTTTGGTTGGTATAGGTTAGGTAGGAGATAGGAAATTGGGACTCATGGAAGGGGAACAATAACAATTCATGGCCAGCACTGAATACTAGACCTCTGAGTTTCCATAAAGTGGGGAATTTACGTTCTCTTGTTATTATTGATTCACCTTGGGTGACTCGCATGATGTTATATGTGATTTATGAGATTTTGAGTATGTTCATGTGTCATGACTAGGTACGTAGGTTCACATGATATATATATACCTGTTTTTATGCTGCATAATAGTTTATTAATTAAATACCCTAATTCTGTTCGGGATAGTTTCTTTGTATGATATATTTCTGTTGTCATGTTGTGTGATATATATTTTTTGGAATTAATTAGTTGAACAGGTCATGTTGTTGTGTTATTATATATATAATGAATGTGAATAATGTACAGGTATGAAAACATGGGTTAGTTCTAGGAGGGGTATACCTTGGGTTAAGAGTAGACTCCTAGGAAAACCTTGTTTGATCCCATAGACTATTAGGATTTTTTGTGTTCCTGATTCTTCTTTTGTTGGAGAGATGTTTCCTTGAAGACGTTTTATGGAACCACCAACTATGGAAACCTAGGATACTCCCATGTCACCACATGTGGTAGAAGGGGATATACCCCAACATGATCACATACTAGCACAAGTAATCCAATCCATAGAACCTGCTCAACCGTGAAGTTTTTGGGGTTAGTTCCAATCCAGGGTGGAGCTATTCAGAGGACTATGACCAACCATGCTAGGGATTTCCAGCTTCAGCACCCTTTTATATTCTGGGGTATTGGTGTCCCATAGGATGATGAGGATTGGTTAGTCTATATCGAGAGCATTTTCAAGCTAGTCCAAACCCCTGAAGAAGGGTGAGTAATTCTTGAAACCTTTATATTCCAAGGACCCACCAAGAGATTGTGTACTGCCATGAATCAAGTTGGGATTTGAGAAAGACTTACATGGATGACCTTTAAGGAGTTGTTCCTTGAGCAATTTTTTCCTAAAATTATATAGTTGGACGTTTACCAAGAGTTCATGAGGTTATGATAGGGTTCTATGATTTTCTATGATTACTCTTCACATTTTATGAAGTTACTTCACTTTTCTCCTTTTTTATCTAGGAATAAGGAACAAAAAGCTCAGAAGTTTGAGATAGGTTTAAAACTAGAGCTTAGATTATTGGTTAGGGTCTTTGAACTAATGACATACTATCAAGTTCTTCATAAGTCCCTAAACTTTTAGAAAGGGCTGGAAGAGGATAAGATAGAAGACTTACTTCTGACTCATGATGGCCAGTGATTGAGTTTTCCCTTTCTACTATAGGAGTCCCTTCAAATGGTAGGAAGAGAAAGGAAAATTGGGAGTAGTAAGGAGATGGAAATTCAGGTCAAAATAGAATCTTTTCGTGTAGATGCTACAATTTTGGGAAATAGGGGAATTATAATAGCACTTGTATGAAAACAACAGTGGAATGTGACCAATGTGGCAAGGATGGACATTTTTTATGTTTTTCTGAAATTTTTCCCAGAGGAGTGCTAAGAGGTCAGGATAGGATAGGAGTGGAGAAACCTAATAGAGGATATAGAATCCCCTGATGAGGATGGATAAGTAAATATGTGAATATGATCATGGAGCTAAGGCAGGCCATGTCTATGCAATGGATCTAGCACCAACAGATGGTGATGTTGAAACTGTTACTATACAAGGTACATACTAGAGAACTTCTTGATCTTCTACCCTATTTTAATACTATTGTTTTCCTAATATATATAAGATATTTATAGAGTTGAATTACTAAAATAGTTATGTTTCCCTAACTTACTTTCCTCTAATACATCAATGAATGATTACATGAAACCCTAGTATATAAGAGAGTGATAGTTAGTGATTCTTTTAGTGGGAGACTGATGAGGGACTCACTCAGTGGATAGGGGAAATAATGTATCATTTAGACCTCTCTTCTCACTATCTAGGTATTTATGATGTGTTCCATATTTCTCAGATTCATAGGTACATGCCTTATCCTATGCATATTATATATAACAATGATATTGAGTTGGAACCTTTTGCATATTATGATGAGTGTCTTATTTTGATTAAAAAACATAGTGAGAAATTATTCTAATGTAAAATGATACTACTAGTCTAGTTTCAATGAAAAAATGCAGGAAGAGATGTGAAAATATGAGTCTGACATTTGAGCGCGGTGGTTTGAGATGTTTGATCAAAACCGTTAGAGATACTTCTCAAGGATCATAAATAGATAGAGGGGTAGAATTGTAATATCCCAATTTTTACAATGATAATAAAAACCCTCTTGTGATAAATTATTAATATCTTAAGTGGGAAAAAATTATTTATCAATGAAATAACTTGATAATTTATCAAATGTAGTGCATAAGAGAAAAATACCAGTTAATACTTTGAAATATTCAATGGAATATTTTCAGAGTCAGACACTGAGTTAGTGTGAGATTCCAAGGCCCAAAAATCATCATCGAATACTGAATAAAAATACTAAATATATTATTTTAAGCACACAATTTTTATTCAAAATAATTGAATAACTCCAAAATAGATCATTCTATGGGAAATCTGAGATCACTGATTGGTTCGGGATGCGGTTTTTACCCTAGGTGGGGTATAACATTTGTAAGCCTCGGACGTTTAGATGTCTCACTCATGAAAATAACCTTTTTATATTTAATTAATTTTTAATCCTTTTTTGGAATATTAAAAAATTAATATCTCAAACGGTGCATAATATGAGAAATATGAGACCACCGTTGGGTCTGGAAATGAGTGTTTACCCTAGGAAGGGTATAGGTTTTATGTGCAATAGGTGTTTGGTGTTTTTTTAATTTTTAATTTGAATAATTAATTTTATTAATTTAATAATTAATACTTATTTTAATAAAATTAAATGGAAATTCATTATTTTAACCTTGAGTCATCTTCTTCAATGCCAAAACCACATTTTTCACATGGGGACTCATCCAAAAGAATGAATTTGATCTTGTTTTGATCAAGAAATTTCAGGAACTCCTTAATGATGGGAAATTAAGGACTCTGCCATAAATATTAGGTTTAAAATGCATATTGAATTAGGGTATTGAATTTATGGTTTTTGATTTCATGTATACGTGGTTTAGAGTATGTAAATAGATAATCGACCATCGATCTTAGTGGATCTGGTAGAGTTCAAGCGACTTCGGGTCCTGGTACCCTTGCACCCGATCAATTTCCTCTTCTTCCATATCCGGCCGGTGTGACCTGCCATTTTGGATCTTCCTTGCGCTACACCTGGGAAGGAGTCCAAGTTGGATTTTTATTTTATTTTATTTTATTATTCTTAAAATCTTCTAAATTCAATATCTTCTATGTTATTGATCATAACTACACACTGTCAGTGTTGTTGGACTCATATCGACGAGAAAAACATAAATAATATTTTTTATTTAAAGGAAGAAAAGTATTGTTCAATCTAATTTTTCATGTTTTAAATGGATCATTTAAAATAAAAATATCAAAGTTTTTTCTTTAAAAAATTATTATCGATGAAATAAATATTCATTTTATCAAAGGATTATCATCATAATCATCAAATGATAATTCCATTAAATTATCAATGATAATTACACCAGGTTATAAAAATTATAATTTTAAACAAAATTATCAAAATACGTTTAATAAATTTATCAAAATATAATAATGAAATTGTTAAACAATAGTTAAAATGTTTTATAAAAGGATAATTTATCAAAATTATTAAGGGGATAAAACATTGAATTAATTTGGGTAAGATATATAATGAAATATCTAACAATAAATTTTGTGAAAAATGTGAAATGATAATTTGTAAGGAATACTTATTAGAATATAATTATTCATTTTTGTTAAAGGACAATTATATGGTAATTATCTCATGTAAATATTATCCAAATTATCATAGGATAATTATTATTTTTTTCAAAGAATAATTATTATAATTATAAAACAATAATTTAAAAATTATCTAAGACAGATAAAATATTATAGCTTGTAATATTTTAATCAATAATTTGAAAATTATCCAAGAGATATAAAAAATATTATCGCATGTAATATTTTAAATTGATAATTTGAAAATTATCCATGAAAGAGAATGTATCATTGCATGTGATATTTTATTTTTTATTTTTTTTGAAATAAAATTATTGGTATTGGTTCTAGTAACTCTGGATGAACATTGAGTATTAGTGTGTCAACACTTACAATAATAAGGCTGTGAGGAAGTGTATCGAACCACACATGGTGGTTTATCCTTTACATTGAAATTGATGACCTTGAGGTGGGAGGTTCCTTCCCATTTTGGTCCATATATATATATATATATGATGTTATCATGATGTGATTTTTATGTTGAAATAACCCGTCCTTGTGATGAATTGCATGTGGGTGTGTGAGTAGCCATGGGCGTACTTGTTTATGTGTGATCATCCTGACTTTGATCTTGGTGTGACTTATCATTCCTTGCTATAACACATTTTGTTTGTGTGTGGCATAGCCTATGGAATTTCATTTCAAGTACCAAGATACTCAGGTGGGGCCTTGAGGTTGGGTGTATAAGGTTACCCAACCTGATGCGGTCCTAACTTCCACAAAGGTGGGTATGGATACCCCTATAGAGGGGAAATCATAGTGGCTAGCTGGCGGATGCTGAGATACACATGTGGAGCCTTAAGGGTGGGAGTTTCATGGTCTAGTGGTCGGTTACACATCCTAACGTAGTTCTAACATCCTAAAAGGTAGATGTGGCTACCCCTATAGAGGGAAAAGCCTAGTGTCTTACTGGTAGAAACTGGTCATGACTTCCTACGAACTTGGGTCGTGGGTGATTAATAGGATAAGAGGACCAATGATAGACCTGAAAAAATGTACATTGTTCCTATAAAAACCACAATAATTGTGGGTTTATATATGTGACCTTGATTAAGATATGTGTTTTCTTGAATTTATTACCAGAAATGAGCCAAAGTAGGTGGGTTCGGGGTTCATGGCGGCTTGGTTAGGGCGCGATGACTTGGAACATGTATGTTTACTAAGCATTTACTTATGTTATGATATACATTATCATATATATATATTTTACATATGGTAAGGACTCATTGGTGGTGTCCTACTAAGTCTTTTACTCACACCCTACTTGGTTATTTCAGTGAGCTTGTAGATTTCATGATCAGAGATCCAGAAAAGGGTAGGGGGCATTGGAGGATGGTTGAGTGGTGGAGCTTGGAGCTGGAGCGGACTGGGAGAGACACCAGAGTACCCCGTAGATGGATGTTTATTTACTTTAATCTTGTATTTTATACTGATTTGTACTCTAGACATTCTTAACACATTGGGAGCTCTTATATATATGTAATTATTTTGTTTCCGCATTTACTTTGATTGTTTATTATTTGTTTATTTGTTATTATCGATCCTATGATAGGATACATAGGGTATAGTCTCCCCAAGGTTTCACTTGAAACCCTCCCTTCTAGTTGACAACCTCTTACGTACGGGGAGGTGTGCATGAGGTCATGTAGCATTCTGTCTCGGACCTGGTGGTTCGGGTCAGGTTGTTACACTTATAATTTATATATAAAAAATTTAAATCTAAATTATAAGTCATTTCATATAATTTCAAAAGGTATTTTATATTAACATATAATATTTATGGAATATTAATTTATTAAATGTTTCCTAAAGACTTAATGATAATTATAAACAATTTATAATTAATTAATTCATAAAAAAATACAAATTAAATAAATATCCCAAAATAAAATTTTCAATTATTTATAATAAATTTGTAAACCATATATTTTTATTCTAAATTGAAATTATGAAAAATAAAAAATATATATATAATATCATATTTTATGGTATATTTTATATTGTAAGTATATTTAATGATAGATTATGCTCAGCTATGATATGACCTTTAGTGATTTGGAATTGTATAGTATATGTGACAATATGAGATTTAAAAATAACACTATGTTCAATAGTGTATACGACACACAACACTGAACCTAAACAAACCAAAAAATATTATTATATAATTGTTATAACCTAGTAGTTGAATTAGTTGACATGAATAGGATTAACCATATTATAAAATATAAATATAAATTACCTACTCATTAAACATTTATTGATCAATTCTTATAAAATAAGCAATCAATTTTTAGTAAAGACATTTTATTTTTGATAATATGTTTTCTTCAAAAATGGTTTTTATTCCTTTTTGTGAGTTAATGTTATTATTAATTTTTAGAACATTTATAAATTTTAGTTTAAAAATTTGATACTATTTTTTTATTATAATTTCAAAATTATATTAGAATAAATTTTTGTGATTTTTCTGAAAATATTTACTTTTAATGAATAGAGAAAAATGATGACTTTCATTGAAAATCGTATTTTTGTTTCAAGAATTTACAAATTTCTATTTTTTTTTAAAATATTTTTAGAGTCAAATTAGTTCTATTATATTATTAATAATTCAATTAAGTTCAGTGGAATCAATTTTATGGTCTAACTTAGTATAAAAACATTTTTATACCTAAAAAGGCATTTTTCTGAAAAATTGGTTTTTCTATATTTTGTGTTTTAATATTAAATTAATTTCTGCCACTTATAGAAAATAAATCTTGAAAAATAGAGACCATATTTATAATCAGGAGGTTCAAATTTTATAAATAGGCCCCTTTAATTTTTAGGCATTATGAATAGTAACTATTGTAAAATTTATCACATCAATAAAGCTTAAATCACGTAATTAATGTTAAAAATAATGTGGTGAGGCAATAAAAATAAACCTAAAACATGACTTTATTTCATTCGACAGAATTAATTTATCCATATCCATCTTGAATTTAAATATATGAAATTTTGGTGCCATTTGACCTTGGTAATTACATTTATATTATTTTAAGTAAATAAAATTCCAAAATATCCTTCTAATGATTTTAATTTCTTTTATTTTTTCACATAAGGATAATAATATGTGATGAAAAAAATAATATAATATTTTAAAGATAATTAATTTATTCTTACCATGGTAATTTCTTTCTAATTTTTAGTGATGGAATAGTTAGCTTAAATGCTTACGCAATTCTCACATGGTATTTATTCAATTAATAGAAAAATAAAATAAAATATTTTAAAATTTATAAAACTGATATTTTTTTTGGGTGATTTTTTCATTAGCCCCCCCCCCCCTAATATTACCCCTCTTAGGACAGAAATTAGAGATAGTAGATGGTGACCATTCGTGTCCCACCTCTAGTAGGCCCCGGGTTGGTGACTAGCACCAAGGGTGTATCATACATATAAATGGGAGGCATTTCCCTCTAAGAGAAACATAAGGAAGAGATAGATAAGAAAGATACACTAATAAAAAACTGATAATATATATAAAATAAATTCCAAATACATATATGTAATTTCTTACAGTACTAAGACAACTGAAAGGAAAACTACAAGTAACAAAAAGGTGAACTCGGCAGTGAACAAAAATCTTAAACAGCTCCTGTAAAACCACGAGCTAGTAATATCTATCCTAATATATGAATTTATTCTATTAAACTAAAAAATAGTTTATTTATACATGGGTGAGAATAATAGTATAATTAGTAGGATTCTCTATGAAGCCTCTCATGCATAAGATAAAGAAAACATACTAAAGTCTAGTGAACAATAAGTGAAAGTTACTCGTCACCTAAATAGGTATACTATGTTCTTAGCCTCAACATGGATATCTATCACCAAGTATCACATACAAAAGATTATATATGTTAATAAAAAACATCAAGGGAACCCCACTACCTCTTCCCCATGGTTTTCTTCTCTACACCAATGTCACATGTCTTGATCCATCTATCTCCAAAAGTATGCTAGCCTGAAAACACTTGGACTAAGTATCACAACATGAACCTCATGTGTCACATCATCCCATATCACATCTCCATATAGTAAACAAGTATTTTCTAGGACCCTCTATAGCCCATATGGTATGTATCATACATCATATATTATACCTTATGACATCACAACCCATACACTGAGTAAGGTACTTCAAGACATCACAAACTATATATGTCATACTTATAATAATACTTTGGATACATATCCCAAGATACATGTGTGTGAAATAACCAAAATCCATCACATCCCTCTACAAAAACATGCGCGCGCGCATATATATATATATATATATATGGGAAATGAAGTACTATGCATACCGGTATATAGTACTACTGAGAGAAGAGAGTGGGGGCAAAGGGGGTAGTCAGTCATTCATCCTCATCACTGGAATATTGGGGAAAACACTCTCCCAGAGTCCATTGGGTGTTATCTAACCTACCAACATGAGTGGGGTAGTGTATGAAATTACAAAATGTATGGGATATAATGTAGCTCACAACCACACTATGGGAATAACCTAGTCATAAGATTAATTGTGGCTATCATCACTCAGAAAACTGATTACCACTACTAGGGACTATATGTCCTATAAGAACATAGTAATTTAATGATCTATAATAAGTTACTTTATCCTTTTATAGTCATCCTTCATTAATTAATTCATTATCCATTAATTAACATTATTCCAATTACATTTCATTAACCATACAAGCCAAGTCCATTCCCTCTAAGAATAATCTAATCGAGTCTAGGTTTATCAAGATCATCTCATTTATATTATAGAAATAAAAAACCCATGGGTTAAAAAATTTCATAAACATTATTAAAATTTCCATAATTATAGGTACTCTAGAAAACATATTAATCTACCACGAAGAGAGATGAAACCAAAAACATCTAGCTACCTCAAGTAGTGGGAAAAGTAAAGAAGATAAACAAGAAACCTGTACATCTATCCTTTTAAAAAATTCATATCAAGAAATAATACCTTCTTTAACACAACAATAGGTAAGTCCATATTCAAAACGTTTTATCATCTTTGTCTCTATCCCTGATACCCTCATGTTTATCCCCATGTATATCAGCATCATAGGCACCAATTGCTGCCACAACCTTAGGCCTCCCCGCCCATATCTCATCAGCCATACTAGGAATATATCACATCACAAGGAACATATTCCAAGAACATGGAAGGTATAAAACAAAAAATAATAGTCAATAGGGAAAACTTGGACCTAAAATAAGGCATTCGGCCTTCACGTGCTAAAGGGCTCTTATGTCCCCCAACTCAAGGCATCCATTATTTATAAACAATGGGAACTCATGGACACAATAATTTATCTATATCATACAACCAATTTTATTCCATATTGAATTATTTGATTAATTATGCACATGTTCCAACTATGGGAAACCTAAGGCTTCAGCTATAACAAGCTATCAAAACATGATCCCTATAATAAAACTAGTTTTACCAAATTATGAGAAGAACCATTCTCAATTAAAATTACTTTTTATTATTATAATCAACAGGAATTAACATGATTCATGTTTTAACCAATTACATTAACATATGTAAAAAACATATTGAATTAAACATGCATATTTGCATCAATTTCATTATCATCATACACTATATTCATTCAACATGCCTATTTAATTTTTTATATATCCAAAAATTATTTCTAGCTTTACATTATTTAATATTTTCTATCGAAATAAAAAGGTTAACCCAAGAATAAAAACATGATAAATAAAGAATAACATATATTTAACTCTATCTAGAAAATAATGATGCAAACCCATTATCATGGGGAAAGAAACAACATGTGATCCCAACAACCATAAATCAATTTCCATTATTTTAATCTGGTAAAATATTTATTAGGTTAATTTAACTTTAATACAAAGGGATAAACCATTATATATTTATGATTACACATAAATAAAACAAAATTAATGAATCCTTTACCTCAAAAGCATAAAATTTCTTTTCATGAGAACAAACCGATGTCACAGATATCCAATAACCTCTTCTATAAAGAACCGAAAATATCCCATGGTCATCATTCCATGAACACACAATAAAATGAAAAGAAACTATATTAAAATGATGGAGATCAAATGAAAAATCATGGTAAGAGGAACATGAAGAAATGAGATAAAACGAAGAGAAACCACTTTAAAAAAGAGGTAGAACTCACCTCAGATCATAGTAGATCAATCATGAGAAGATGGGGATTGATCCCTATTGAAAGGGGATTCAAATCCTTTGAAGAAAACTATGTGGTGTCTAGGGGTTGAGTAGAATAATTCAGAAATAAGATAGATCTAGGGGTCTAGGGGTATTTATAGGCCGACATTTTTTTTAAATAGACCATGGTGTAGCCCCTTGTACCATGCTGCAGCCTGTTGAAAAACAAGAATACTATGGAGCAGTGGAAGGAGACCACTCCACATCCCCCCTAGTTAAATATCCTCTTATATACCTAGATATATTCTATTAAATTAAATCTTGGGGATAAAATAAGGACCTAAGAACCATGCCTAAATGGTGATGAAATTGGAAAACTGACCAATTTCACCATGGGGCCTTTACATCACATCCATCCTCTCCACAAAACAAGGCTCGAACCAAATGCGATGCAGCCTAACCACTACACCGCATCCATTCAATTTTTATAAGTGGGTTCATTTATCCTCCTGATCTCCCCTACACCATACCATGGATCTACTATGTCATAATCACCATCACTGTAGTGCAACACACACCTCTACACTTCATCCAGGAAATTTTTTGGTTTGGAACTCCCTTTTTACTTCAAACTTCCTCAAAACGTCATTGAACCTCCCATAGGTTCCTCCAACACCTAAAAATAATAAATGGAAGAACTTACAAGATACGATCCCTTAAATCAGATACCTATAAAACCATTCTCATCCTTGAGAATTCAATACCAACCCCACTGAATAGCCACCTCGTGAGATACCTATCAAGGATATCACCATCAATGGAGTGTAACCACCACATAATAGGAATAGTACAAAACCATTTAACATCAAAAAACATCTCCTAACACTCTCCTAGGGGATATACCTCTCAAATAATAGTAATACCACAACAATTCAAAAATAGAAAACCATCTCATAAACCAAAAAAGATTTACCAACCAAAACTAGAATTACAAAAGGATAATAGATAAACATCAAATAGATTAGGGTAATTAATGTGTGTCTATACCTCATTTTCCTAGGTTCTCTCCTCTATGCTACTGTTTCACCACAAGACATAGAACAAGGGAATAGAATTCTTGCACAACACCTTCTTTTGTAGGTCTTGTATCTCCACAGCCTGCTCCTCAAAGGTCTCATCATCATCAAAATTGATATCACCCCAATTAATGATGTCAAAGTATTCATGAAGGTAACATAGGAACTATGACACAATAAAAACATCATTTATCTGGATCATCTATGGGGGTAAGTTATATTCAATACACTATAGCTCCAAAACAATCCAACACCTTTAAAGGCCCAAAAAACCTGGTAGAAATTTTACTCCTATGTATAAACCTTCATTTCCCATGATGAGGATTCTCCTTTAGGGAAACATGATCTACAACATTGAACTTTATAGGAATCCTCTTACGATCATAATAGGACTTATAATGATCATGTACTTCTTTTATCCTCTCAGGAATTATCTGAACCATCTCTATCATATTATTCACTAGATACATCCCAATAATTTTTTCCTCTCTGACACTAGTCTAGTACAATGGATAATAGAGAGTTCGGTCATACAAATATTCAAATGGTTACAAACCTATGGTGGAGTGAAAAATATTGTTGTAATAAAACTCGACCAAGGGAAGTTTCCTTAATCAGGAACCTCAAAAGTCTAGGACAAAAGAATGCAACATGTATTCAAGAGTCTGGATAGTCCTCTATGTCTAACCATACATATTTGGATGAAAGGTAGTGCTAATTTATGAGAGACAAAAGTATAATAAAGACCTCTCCATACCCTGGAGGTAAAATGAGGATCACAATCAGAGATGTTCGTCCTCGGGAATCTATGGAGTCTCACCGCCTACTTCATATTCTACCTTGAAAAACCCTTCACTGAGCTCAATTCCATGATCTCTATAAAGTGAGTTGATTTCATGAAATGATCCACTATCACCCATATAGAATCGAAGCCTCCTTGAGCTCAAGGTAAACTAGTAATGAAGTCCATAGATATTTTCTCCCACTTATACTGGGGAATATCTAACAGTTGAAGAAAACCATTAAGAATATAGAGCTCTGCCTTCACATTCTGATGGACCAAATGTCAAGACACAAACTCTAAAATTGCATGCTTTAACCCAGGCCACCAAAACTACCCTCTCAGAGATCGCTGCATCTTTTTAATTCCAGGATATACCTCCAAATGTGAGCTATGGAACCTAAGAAGAATGACCTCATGCATCACCAAAGGGATGAAAATATTTCCCTAAAACAACACTCGATGTTGATCATCCTTAGACCAACTATCTGGGGAATCATAAAAAAATCGGTCTCTCTAGACCTCTACCTCAGAATCCCCCAGCTGGGAATCCTCCACCTTCTACACCAAAGATGACTACACTATCATCTAAAAAATGAAACATTTCTCTATAACCTCTCCCATATCCATATGTATCACAGAGATCATGTCCATCACTCTCTAGGAATATTCAATTTCACACACTGAATCACTATGTGACTTCCTACTTAGAGAATCAGCTAAAACATTACCCTTTACTAGTGTAAATGAAATCTCAAAGTCATAATCTAGTAATAATTCTATCCATAGTCACTGTTAGAAGTTCAATTCAAGCCTATAGATGACATACCTTAGGCTCTTATGATCGGTAAAAATCACAAAACACTCACTGATGAGGTAATGTCACCATAACTTCAAGGAAAAAAAATTCACCAACATGACATCTTGGGTGGAATAGTTATGCTCATGGGCTTGTAATTGCTAGGACCCATAAGAAAGAAATGATCTCTACTGCATCATAAAACATCTTAACCCAATATGTGAAGTTCCATAGAAAACCTCAAACTAAACTCCATCTAGAAAAAGAACAAAAAGAACTTAATTGTTGACCAAATTATCTTTTAGTTACTCAAAAACTACCTAAAACTGATTATTCCACATGAATTCCTCATCCTTTCTGGTCAATTCCATTAAAAAAGTTGCAAGCCAAGATAATTTTTCTATAAACCTCCTATAATAGCTTACAAGACCAAGGAAACTCTGCACCACTACAATAGTCTTGGGGACTATCCAAGAAAAAATATAGCGACCTAGGATTAACATATATTGATATTACATCATTTTCGATGAATATTCAGTACATTACAAAAATACATACCAGAGGACCGTAGTAGTTTAGTGTCTTTGGAAACTTGGAAACAAAATATTCTATCCTGGTGAAAGATCTTAAACATCTCCCATGAAGATATCCACCTTCAGAAATTCTACCTAAAACCTTTCTTCAAAACCTGAAGAAAGGAAACATAAAAAGGGGTGAGATCATATGCTCAATCAGAGTAAAAAATGGATAATCGTAATCATAAACATGAACATAGGGGTATGTGAACATGATTGTAACATTATAATACCATACCCTGCATATCAAAGATCATAAACATGAGTTATGTGATAAATCTTGGCAGTTCATAAGACATAAATCATAAGGAAATAAAGAACATAATACATGAAATTATAACTATGGAATAAGATAGATAATTTGTGTTATACAACTAATAATAGAAATTATTATGTCAAGGCTACCTAACAAGACCTTTATAACATGTCAGGCTTGGGCTACAACTTGTGTACCTACTACGAGATTGATATAATAACATGTGTACCCTCTTAATTTTAGGATTATTATATAACTAATGTACCTTATTATTTTTGAGCTTGGGATATAACCCATGTACCCTCTTTATTTTAGGCTTGGGCTACAAACTATGTACCTTCTAGTTTTCAGGTTTGGGCTATAACCTGTGTACCCTCTTTCTTTTAGGCCTGGGCTACAACACTTGTACCTTATTTTTTTTAGGCTTGGGCTATAACCTGTGTACCCTCTTACTTTTAGTATTAGTCTACAACCCATTTACCTTCTTGTTTTCAGGCTTGGGTTGTAACCCGCGTACCCTCTTCCTTTTAGGCTTAGGCTACAACCCATGTACCTTTTTGTTTTCAAGATTGGTCCAAAACTCATATACCTAATATACAACTTATCATTACCCAATTCATTAGAGGGAGATATAGGTACTACCCATCTCATAATAAAATAATTCATACATGTACCACAAGGTAATAAAACTTTCATTATATCATGACCCATAAAAAGAGATTGGTTTTATAAACATCAAATAATATCCCCTGAAATGAAATGGGTTTCATTAACATTTAATCACATCATAGCCTATGAAATAAATATGTTTCATAATCATTTCATGAAATAATATCCCATGAAAATAAGTGGGTTTCAAAACCATAAACCCTTTGGAAGTGAAACAGGTTCCTTAAGCATCATTCTATCAAAACATAAACCACTCAAGAAAAAATATGAATGGAACATTTGGATAATTTCCTAGAAGGTAATGAGTAACATCAAAGGATGTTATCATATATGGAAAATAACTTGGAAGGATATTTTGAAAGCATTTCTTGAGGTAAATATTCTTTCTTCTTTGAAAATTTCTCTTTAAAACATAAAACCTTTTGAAAACAATTTTCCCTAAAAACTTATAAAAAAGATTCAAAAAAATTTAAAACCATTTTCCTTAAAAATATATTTTAAAAAAATTAAAAAAAATTAACCTTTTAAACATGAAAATAAATATTTAAATAATTGAAAGTGGGTAAATTCACACATATTGTACAAGGTAAAAAAGAACATTCCTTTTGCATGGTAAAAATGTTAGAAAAACGCCATGTTCAAAAAGAGACAAGAATATTACTTTGAAAACATTGGTAAAAGACAAAAATGGGTAAAAATTTCTTTGAAATATTTTAAGATAATGGTATAATATTCTTGTAACCCTTTTTAGAAAACATAGATTTTTGATCGAAGAGAGGATAAAGTCAGGATTTCTTAAAAATAAATTATTAACTATATTATGTAACAAAAAGTATAAATATGGTACCAATACCTGAATATATCCTGAATGACCATATTAGAATAAATTTCATGAATTTTATTGAGATATTTATGGTAAAATTTCATCAAATTAAGGACAAACGTAAACAATCTTGAAAAGCGATGAGATTATTTCAATAAAATCTTATCACCTGGTAACTTAGGATAATACTCTCTATATAATATTATAATATCATTAAAGTATTTATATTCATTATTTATCATGTAAAATGGAATTATATACACATAAAAATGAATTTGGGTTCATAACAAAACATGAGTCTCAAAGAAGGAAAATTGAGACAAAACTATTTTACCGATTTAGTATCTTTTGAAACTTAAATCCCATGAAATAAAGGTCAGATAATGGATATGTAAATACCCATAAATTTAAATATAATAAAAATTTAATATATCCATGGTAATTATACACACCACACAAAATTAATGGGTGTTGAATAAAGCATGTATCTCACAGAGATAAAAAATGAGATGAAATCCCCTTACCTTGTGTCTTTAATCTCATCGTACTCATTCAAAACACGTGTATAATAAATATAAATTTATTATACATATTTTAAAGAAACATATTATTATATCTAATACCATATATGTATTTATTGTTAATTTATATTTCCTACATGTTAGAAATTTCATGTTAAGGTTACGCTTTGGGTAATATTCGCTTTGTTTTTCGTATGTGTCTTAATGTTTTATATCTTTGGTCCTTATGATTATATCATGATTTACAGAATATAAAACATGATATAAATATCATTTATATAAATTATAAGTGTATTATAATAATCTATATAATATATAAGTATTAAATGGAATACACTGTTCATGGAGATGGTAGGTTGTACGTAAGCATGAACACAATTTCCGTTTAATTATCATGTTGAAAGAAAGTAAAATACATATATGTATGTATTTGTGTGTGTGTGTGTTTATATCATTATTATAGTATATTTATTAAATCATATATATCATATATATTCACTAAAACCATCCTTAATACAATCCATGTAGTGTATGACAAATCATATCTCTTTGAGGGGGCGATAAACCACGCTTCCTAAAATGAAATTATCGTATTAACACAAAATGAAAAATGAAAATATATGTGTTGTAAAAAGTAATAAAGAAGTTTAAATATGTAATAAATATTATATATCACATATATAAATATATTTTCCCTCATAATTTCCACCATTATAGGTGGTAAGGAAAATTGAACAGCCGTTATTTAGTGAGGCGGTAGTTCACCGTACACATAAACAGTATATTCATTATCCATTAGATGGAGGTGTGTGTAATTGATGTTTGAATACTTAGAATAAATAAATTATATTATATTTAGGATACTGTTTTGGTTATACAATAATGGGAAAAGTAAATTGTAGGTTGTGGACAAAGAAAATAAAAAAAAATCACTTGATAGAAAATGTTACCTCTTAATCAGGTAACTCCTTTTGGTTTGAACCAAAAGGCTTCTTTGGATTGCCTTCTACCCAAGGGAAGGATTATATGAGTAATGGTGGATTTTTAGGAAGTTTATTGGGTAGGTATTTTCTAAACTTAATAGTTTTGAGAGGTTTTAGAGGTGTGAAGATGTGGGAGAGGTTGTGGCCTTTTATATGGAAGCAAAAGGACTCACTTGGAATTTTTGAAAACAAGTTAGGTGTACACATGTTCTTACCTAAAAAAGTCATACCAAACAAAAAAAATAAATAATTTAAGATTTATTTTCAAATAATGGACATAAAATGGGTTTTTGACAAGTGTATAGTTCATTTGGACCCCTAAGATTAAGGTTTACTCCCTAATTAATCTTAATTTAGCCTTAATCACTGTGATTATGTTTAATCACTTTTACTAATAATTTTGGTAAAAAATCAACATTATAGAATTAGACTAAATATACTATACTTATTAAAATGTGTTATATTATTTTTTCAAAATTCAATTCATAGAAGAGGAAAAATTAAGATTAATGATAATCCTGCAAATGGGACGAAATTATGGGTTTTTAAAGTAGAAAGAAGTTCAAAAGTTTATTAAGTTTTTATATTCAATTTCAAATTTAAATTAATTATAATGACCTATATTGAATTAATATATGTATAATTGATCTAATTTGACCTTAAAACAAATTTAAAATATAATTTTACATTAATAATTATTTAAATGAAATGGAATTTTTTAACCTAAAAGTAGTATTTTTCACTATTCATCCAAAAATGATGTTTCTCAGAAAAATACCAAAAATTAACCCTAATATAATTCCAAATTTATAAATTAAAAAATGATGTTTATTTTTTCAAATTAAATTTCAAAATGTTTCTAGAATTAATTTTATTATTAAAAGCGTTTTATTCGAGAAAATAGTATTTTTAAACATAAAAGGACTTCACCAAAAATCATATATTTCATTATCAATATGTTTTATTTATATAAAAAAACTATAAAAAATATTTTAAAATTATTTATAACTATTAATATTACTAGGTTTAATGTATAGGTTATAATTATCTCATTTAAATAATTATAACTATAAAATTATGTTTTGTAAAAACATCAGTGTTGCATGTAATGTACGTCAAGTCGGTGTTGCGTGTAACATACACCAAGACATGGTTATGTGTAACATATACTGAGTTGATGTTCCATATGAAAGGAACGTTTGAATTAGTGTTTTAATATATCTATATATATATATATATATTTCTAGTGTCACATGAAATGAAAAATATAAAAGGTAAATTAATTTGAAATATATATATTTCAAAAAATATCAGGTTATTACATTCTACCCCTGTAAAAATGAATTTTACCCTCAAAATTAATCTGGTTTATCAAAGGTTTAATACTTTAAAGTTTCATTCATATAATCCCTTATCATAAAAATTAATACTAAAACGTCCTTTAAAAAGGGAAAGTTGGAAACATAGTGGTTACCCGAAGTAACATATAACTAGGATTCTTCATAGAAGAACATAGGTGAAAACATGGATATGTAAGATAAATCTTACCATCAAGTTATGATAGAGAGTGATAGAAAATATGGTCATGATAAAGTTAACAATTGGAAATCTATAAATCTATAATGATCTAAGGGACCTTCTGATTTGTCAAAAATTAAAGTACAAGGATAAAATTTTTGTTTTCAAGATCCTTTTTCCTAAAGTAAAATAATTTTCATGAAAATATATACTTTCTTGATTTCAGGACAACCTCACCCTATTTTGTTCCTTGATCCACTTCACATCTTTCTCCAAAAATTAAGGTTACTTTCCATTCTTAAATTACTAATAGATTATGATATCCATGATATGCCATCCCATTTGTCATTAGTTATCATCAACAAAATGTATTTTGAACAAGATATCCAATATGTATAAATACTTACATGTAAATATAACACTTTTATCTTACTGAATTCATCCGAATTTTAACTTAAACTTTACATAAATGGTTAACCTTATACCCCTTCTAAAATATAATTCACCCTTTTCCCTTAAATAATATCTTATCTTAAAAACATATTTATTAGAAACTTGTGTCCATTCTTATATTAAAAGAATATAAAAATGTGATTTTAATATTCCGTAATCCATGTAGGGAAAGATAATCACATAAAATCTGACCAAAGGATGAACAATAAAATTTTCCTAGGGATTATTTATAAAAAATTAAACATAAAATTCCCAAATAATGAGGGAAGGATAAGTAATTATTAATTATCTTGGTTCACTTAATCCATTATTATCTCATATGATTTCCCTTTTTCTTTGTCTTTAGATGTTGTTGGCACTAATCACCATTATTAACATTTGTATTTGTTCACTTTTTGGATAAATACACAAACTCCCTAAAATTGAAACAATGAAGTTTGGAAGGTGAATCCTAAGGAGTTTTCTCATTATTCACATAATTATATAATGATTTCTAATAAATTTGGAATTCAACCACTTGATTTCCTTCTTTTCCACACTTAAAACATTTACTAATCCCATTAATACAATTCCCACCATGCTTCTTTCCACACTTAGAGAACAAACAAAGGCTCATATTCTTATCTTTATGGTTTGTTGACTGTCCTTTAAACTCTATCTTCCTCTTCTTGTTAAAACCATGAGATTGATACATAACTCTAACCTCTATTTCAAATTTTATTGCATGATGAAAAATCTCTTCACATCTACTAAATTCTCTTATGGCCAACTCCCTTATGAGACTTGGCTTTAAGACACTAAAGAACCTATCAATCTTACTTTCTAGTTGCAGGATAATTTTAGAATCATACCTCGCAAGTCTTGTGAAATTTCCATCATAGGTACCGAAAAATTCATCATCCTTTTGCTTTAACTCAAGGAACTCATTTTCCATATTCGTAAAAAGAACATGAGGAAAGTACTTATTGAAGAATAAATTCCTGAACTCATCACAATCCATGGATTCAATTTCATATTGATTCCTCATATTATTGATTAGATTCCACCAATGGTCTGCTTCACCTTCTAACTGATAAAAACCCATAATGAATTTATCATGATCTAAACACTATAGAATAGATGATACATTTTCAATGGTATTGATCTAATTTTCAGCAACAAGAGGATCATAAACCCCAATAAAAGAAGGTGTACATTTCCTCATGAAGGACTCAACAAAACATTGTTCACTCCTTTGATCATTTGTGAGTTCTTCATGATTCATAGATTGAGAAAGTTGTGTGAGCATAACAATGAGGTTTTTCATTCTAGATCCCAAAGAATTTGGATCCTCAGGAGAATAATCATTTCATTTTCCCTCAAAATCACCATTAATGTGGTTCCTTTAGGTTACATCCATTTACTAAATCCAAAAAACATATATTAAGAAATAATTATCATATATAGGAACAACATAATCATGAAAAATCACTTATAGGATGTATAAATTATGACACCTTCCTTAATATATGAAACATTAGGTTTATCCTAGGTTATTAACAATCATCTTCTATTCAAATTCTTCATAATAGTTTGTGATGAGTTTGTGAATTTCCAAAAAATATCTCCCAGGTGTGTACCAAGGAATGTTGTCATGTGCTATATTACCCCAAGTAAGGCCTGAAACATCTTGTTGTAGTTGGTAATCCTAGGTACATATGTGTCAGAGCCACATCCACTTGTATTATCCAAACAGGGATGTGTTTCTAGGAAACTAATCGCTCTATCCTTTACCAAAACTCCATGAAATGTTTCTATACTTTTACGTATCCTTAGACTTATCCTTAGAGACATCCCTAGATATATTCTTAGAAATAACCATAGGGATATCACTAAGGTTTGATAATCCTAGTTACCAATGTTTGACTAAACCTTTCCTCTAATACCAACTATAGAGACTCAGTATTAACATATGTGGATATTATATAATTTTAGATGAATATTCAGAACATTACAAAAATACATGCCTGGGGACCGTAATAGTTTAGTGTATTTGGAAACTTGGAAACAAAATATTCTATCATGGTGAAAGATATTCAACATATCCCATGAATATATCTACCTTTATTACTTCTACCTAAAACCATTATTCATAATCTGTGGAAAAGAAACATAAAAAGGGGTGAGTTTAGATTCTCATTAAAAGTAAAAAAGGGAGACATGTAAGCATAAACATGAACATAGGGATATGAGAACATGATCGTAACATTATAATATCATACCATGCATATCAAAGATCATAAAAATAAGTTATTTGAAAAATATTTTCATTTCATAAGACATGAATCATAAGAAAATAAAGAACATAATCCACAAAATCATAACTGATGAATAAGACATAGAATTTGTGGCAAACACCTAAGAATAGAAAATATTATGTCAAAGATACCTACCAAGACCTTTATAACATGTTAGGCTTGGGCTAAAACCCATTTACCTAATATGGGATTAGACTAACAACCCATGTACCTTATTACTTTTAGGCTTGTTCTATAACCCATGTACCTTCTTGTTTTTGGGTTTGGGCTATAACCTGTGTAGCCTCTTTCTTTTAGGCTTGGGCTACAACCCATGTACCTTCTTGTTTTTCGGTTTGGTTTATAACCTATGTACCCTCTTTATTTTATTCTTAGCCTACAACCCATATACCTTCTTGTTTTTGGGATTGGGCTATAACTTTTGTACCCTCTTTCTTTTAGTCTTGGGCTACAACCCATGTACCTTCTTGTTTTCGGGCTTGGGGTATAACTCGTGTACCCTATTTCTTTTAGGCTTGGGCTAAAACCCATGTTTCTTATTTTTTAGGGCTTGGTCCATAACCAGTGTATCCTTTGAGATAATATAAAAATTATAGTTACCCAATTCATTGGAGGTAGATATAGGTCCCACCCATCTCATGATAAAATCATTCATACATGTTCCATAAGAGAATAAACTTTCATCATATCCTGGCCCATAAAAGGAGATAGTTTTTATAAACATCAAATCATATCCCATGAAATGAAATGGGTTTCATTAACATTTCATCGCATCATAGCCTATTAAAAGATATAGGTTTCATAATCACTTCATGAAAGCATAACCTGTGAAAATAAGCGGGTTTCAAAAGCATAAAACCCAGGGAAGTGAAATGGGTTTCATAAGCATCATTCCATCAAAATATAAACCACTCAAGAAATAATATGATTGAAACCTTTGTATCATTTACTATAATGGCATGATTAACATCAAAATATGTTATCATATATGTAAAATAAATTGGAAGAATATTTTAATAGAATTTTTAAGGTAAATATCATTTCTTCTTTGAAAAAGGAT
This sequence comes from Viscum album, assembly GCA_963277665.1. NCBI lineage: Eukaryota > Viridiplantae > Streptophyta > Magnoliopsida > Santalales > Viscaceae > Viscum > Viscum album. The sequence continues at coordinate 17,463,059 of OY728120.1, read as the reverse complement.
CTTCAAAACATAAATCCTTTTAAAAATAATTTTCATTAAAAACTTATAAAGTAAGATTAAAACCCTTTTAAAAACCATTTTCCTTAAAAATATCCTTTAAAAACATTTTCTTAAAAATTAACCATTTAAACATGAAAAGAAATCTTCAAATAATTAACATTGGGTGAATCTACACATGTCGTACGAGGTAAAAAGAATATTCCTTTTGCATGGTAAAAAAATTAGAAAATTGCCACATTCAAAAAGTAGAAATAATATTCCTTTTAAAACATTTGTAAAAGAAAAAAATTGGTAAAAATTTCTTTTAAATATTTTAGTAGAATAGTTGAATTTTCTTGGAACCCTTTTTAGAAAACATAGATTTCCAACCGAACAGGGGGTAAAGTCGGGATTTCTTAAAAATAATTTCTTAAATATATTATGTAAAACAGAGTATAAATATGATAAAAATACATTAATATATCATTAATAACCATAGTAGAGGAAATTTCATGAATTGTTTTGATATATGGATCATAAAATTTCATCAAAGGAATGATAAATGTAAACAATCTTGAAAAGTGATGAGATTGTTTCAATAAAATATTATCACTTGGTAAATTGGGATAATACTCCCTATGTAAGCTTATAATATCATTAAAATATTTAGATTCATGATATATCATGTAAAATGGAAGTATATACACCTCAAAACTAATTTAGGCACATAATAAAACATGAGTCTCAAATAAGGAAAATTGATACAAAACTATTTTACATATTTGGTATCTTTTGAAACTTAAAGCCCGTGAAATAAAGGTCATAGAATGGATATGTAAATAACCATAAATTTAACTATAATAAACATTAAATACATACATAGGAAGTATAAACACCACACAAAAGGAATGGGTGGTGAATAAAGCATGTATCTCACAGAAATAAAGTGAGATGAAAGCCTCTTACTTTGTGTCTTTACTCTCATCGTACTCATTCAAACCTCCTGTATAATAAATATAAATTTATTATAAATATTTTATAGAACCATATTAATATATCAAATACCATATATTTAATTATTATGACTTTATATTACCCACTTGTTAGCAATTTCGTGTTAAGGTTACGCTTTGGGTAATATTCTCTTTGTTTTTCGTATGTGTCTTAATTTGTTATATATTTGGTCCTTATACTTATATCATGATTTATAGAATGTAAAACATGATATAAATATCATTTATATACAATATTTTTTATTATAATAATCTATATAATATATAATTATGAAATTTAATACACCGTTCATGGAGATGGTAGGTCGTATGTTCGCATGAAATTTATTTCCATTTAATTGTCATGTTGAAAGAAAGTAAAAGACATATATGTATATATATGTATTTGTATATATATATATATATATTATATTAGATTTATTAAATTATATATATCATATATATTCACTAAAATCGTCTTTAATACAATCCATGTAGTGTATGAACGAATCATGTCACTTTGAGGGGGCGGTAGTCCACACTTCCTCAAATAAAATTATCATATTAACACAAAATGGAAATTAAAAAATATATGTGTTGTAAAAAGGAATAAATAAGTTTATATAAATAATAAATATAATATATGAAATATATAAATATATTTTCTATCATAATTTCCACCATGAGAGGTGGTAATGAAAATTGAACAATCATCGTTTAGTGAGGCGGTAGTTCTCCGTACACATAAACAGTATGTTTGTTATCCATTAGATGCAGGTGTGTGCAAGTTTAGGTTTAAAACTTAAAATAAAAACATAATATTATATTTAGTATACTTTTTTTGTAATATAATAATTTAAAAAATAAAGTGGAGGGTGTAGAAAGAAAATTAAAAAAAAGGACTTGAGAGAATATGTTTCCTCTTAACCAGGTAACTCCATTTGGTTTGTGCCAAAAGGCTTCCTTAGATTGACTTATGCCCAAGGTAAGGATTATAGTAGGAAGGTAGGATTTTTGGGAAGTGTATTTTCTAGGTCTTGGAATAAATTAATAGGTTTTAGTGGTGTGAAGAAGTGGGACAGGTGGTGGCCGTGTATACGGAAGGAAAAGGACTCACTTGGAATTTTTTAAAACAAGTTACGTGTACACATGTTCTTACCTAAAATAAGTCACAAAAAACCAACATAAATAAATGACGGAATGTTTATGGATTAATAATTTCTATAATATGGGTTTTTGACAAGTTTATAGGTCATTTGGGCCTATAAGATTAAGGTTTAGTCCCTAATTAAGCTTAATTTGGCCTTAACCACTGTGGTTAATTTTAATCACTTTTACTAATCATTTTGGTCAAAAATAAACATGATCTAATTAGAATATAAATATTATACTAACTAAAATTTTTTATTTTATTTTTTCAAAATTCAATTCACAGAAGTGGAAAAATTAAGATTAATGATAATCCCTCAGACAGGATGAAAATTACAGGTTTTTAAAGTAGAAAGCAGTTCAAAAGTTTAGTTAGTTTTTATATTCAGATTTAAAGTGAAATTGATTATAATGAAATAAATTGTATTAATATATTTATAATTGATATAATTTTACCTTAAAATAAATTTAAAATATAATTTAACATTAATAATAATTTAAACTAAAAGGAATTTTTTAACCTAAAAGCAGTATTTTTCACTATTCATCAAAAAATGAAGTTTCTCATAAGAATCCAAAATATTCTCCCTAAGATAATTTAGAAATTATAAATTAAAAAAAATTAAGTTTATTTTATAAAATTAAATTTCTAAATGTGTATAAAATTAATTTTATTATTAAAATTATTTTATTCAAGAAAACGGTATTTTTAAACATAAAAAGACTTTACCAAAAAACAATCATTATCAATATGTTTTATTTATATAAAAAAATTTAAAAAATATTTTAAAAGTTGGTATTACTATTAATATTACTAATTTTAATATCTATTTTATAATTATCTCATTTAAATAATTATAACTATAAAATTATGTTTCATAGAAACATCAGTGTTGTGTGTAACGTATGCCAAGTCGATGTTGCGTGTAACATACGCCAAGTCATAGTTGTGTGTAACATATGACAAGTTGATTTTCCATGTGAAATGAATGTTTGTATTAGTGTTTTAATATATATATATATATATATATATATATATATATATATATCTGGTGTCACGTGAAATGAAAAATATAAAAAGGTAAATTAATTTGGAAAAAAAATATTTCACAAAATCTTGAGGTGTTACAAAAAAATAACTCTATATTTGAAGGGTCTATATATAATCCCTACTAAGATATAAAAATCCCTGATAAATGAACTTAAATATCCCAGAAGTCATACTTTGATAACTTCCCAAATAACTGCTGATGATGAAGAACTCTCAAAATGCCACACATATGCTCTACATGTTACTCCTTAGATGTGGAGTGCAGGAGGATATCATTGATAGAAATCGCCATGAACTTTCCTAAAGAATCCTTGAACACTTCATTCATCAAACCCATGAACATGGATAGATCATTCATAACACCAAATGGAATCATAACAAAATCTTAATTCCCATGACGACATCATAAAGTAGTCTTCAGAATATCTTCATCATTTACCTACATCTAATGATATCCTAACCATCAAAAAATCTTCAAGAACCAACTTGATCCTTTAAACTGGTCGAATAAGTCATCAATCTATGGAAAAGGATAATGTTTCTTTACTTTCACCTAATTCAAGTGATGATAATTGATAAAAATCTACAAACTTCCAACATCCTTCTTCACAAAAAAACAGTGCACCCCAAGGTGACATATTCATCCAAACTAAACTACATTGCAACAAATTCTTGAGATATACTCATAGATATCACATCTTAGAAAGTTACATCCTATATGAATACATCAAGATAGTAAAAATTCATGGTTGTATCTCAATCCCAAAACTGATCTCCCATCAAGGGGCAATGATATAACCTCATCAGGAAAGACATCAGGGTACTCTTCTACCACCCTAGGAAACACTATTTGTTGAACCTCTCACAAACTTATTATCAGGTCATCTATAAAGGATTAAAAGGTTGAAACATGCCTCCAACACATCAGAGGGTATCTCTCACCAAAAAACAGTGTTGACTCTCAATCATTATCATGTAACACAACCTATCTCTTGAATTAATCCAAAATATCAAGCACTAAATATAGCTAGTCCTTGTTGAGGATGATGTCATATGGTTGTATCCAAAAACATAGGAAGTCTACCAAAGAGGTTTGTTTCCCCAGAACTAACTGAACATTTATACATACTTCATATAAGTCATCTCAACCTCTAACTGATGTAGAAAATTTTAAGGGCACTATAATTCTATCTCCCTCAAGTCCAAATTCATGGATAAGGGTAGGTGATTTGAAGGAGTGTATAGCTCCTGAATCAAAAAAATCATACACCCATGTAGAAAACAATCAAATAGTACCTCAAATGATGTTTGGATTTCCTGGCACTAGAAACGCTAAATCATTAATCTAACCATGACCTGCTTCATGGACTCTCTGACGCTACTAATGAACACCTCTATAACCATGATCTAATCTCGAAGGATGAGGAGAATATCAATGTTATCATCTACCCACCCCATATCCTCTCTTTTAATCCCAAATGGGAACACACTATTTCTACTACCTCGTATGAAACTTCCTCAATAGAGTAACTTGAAGTGGTACACTTGGTTCACATTGACTACTCAAAAAGGCCGGTCACTCTCTCCACTTATGACTTAATCCTCTAAAAAAATCATTCTTTGACCCCTTTTCATAGGTTTAAGAGTCACCACCCCCAGATAAATGAGATGATGATGGCTGGGACCAACCATTGACTAACCAAAAACTCTTCTATCTAGGAAACTAGGAACCCTAGACCACATCTCTGCCACATGAGGAATCCTAGAAATTCCCCTCTCATAACAATATAATTATTTACAATGTCCTCTAAACAACCTATGATCTTTCAAGTAACTCAAGATGTTTCAAAAACATGGACAAGGTAAATTGGTGCTGGATCTCTGGATGTAAATCCTCCTCAAAATGTCTTGCCTTGTCCTCCTCAAAATGTCTTGTCTTGCCCTCCTCATCTGGTAATAGTTCTAAAGAATATCATACAAGGGTCTTGAAACAGATCCCAAAATCCAACACACTATAACTCCCTTGTACAAGGTTAAGAAGCTCTTAGAGAATGTATTCATGAAATTAAATAAAGAAACTCTGCTCAAAACTACTCCTTGAAATTATTTTATGAGACTATCAACTCCTCACATTCCCTGAAGAACAAGATCCACCACTGCCTCACACATTATCGACATATCCAATGAAACCTACTGCTCCTTTTAAGTATGGATCAAACTAAAAGCTATTTCCACCTCCTATAACCAGTCTTTCATGACTGATTTAGAAATGGATCCCTCATACTTCTACATACACTGGTTCTAAAACTCTCAAAGTGTCATCATCATCGACCTTTACTCTGCAGCAATCTTAGGGCACATCCTTCTTAACATCTTCAGTGTGAACTTGATGAGGAAATAGACCTAGTTCCATGACTTCATGAAGAATAAATAGTTAAAGACTCATAAATATAGAATAAGGAATACTTAACATTAATTAATTAATTATATTCTTTTATATTTTAAACTATCCCAAGGTCTACACCTTTCAAACACAAGCATAAAGAGGAATGATGCATGATCATTGCATCGGTCTCTACACTAAAACTAGTATCACTTCATTTAGAAGACTTTATAAATATAAAAGTTCTATATATCATATCATAGGGGGCACTAAATAACTATATCTCAACTGGTCTATAACACCCCTATAATTTAAAATAAGAACATTATGTTCGATAGCATATTCGACACGTAACACCGAGCTTAAACGACTCCTGAAATATATGATTGTTATAACTTATCCATTAAATTGGATTGCGTGGATAGTATTAAATAAATTATGAAATATATATAAATATATTACTCAATAAAAATTATTGATAAATTCTTACTAAATAGTTAATCAATTTTTAGTAAAGTAAATTTATTCTTCAAAAATGTGCATTCTTCATAAATGTTTTTTATTTTATTTTTTGTAAGAAAATATTATAATTAATTTTTGGAACTTTTAGAAAATTTATTTTAAAATTTTAATTTCATTTTTTAAATCATCATATCAAAATTAACTTATGGTGTAATTTTTGGATTTTTTGGGAAAAAATTATTTTTCAGCAAATGGTGAAAAATACTGATTTTTATAAAACTTTCATTTCTTTTCAATAAAATAAGTAATTTAAGAGTAAAATTATGTTTTTAATATGATTTAAAGTAACATAAGTATTCTTTATTTATATTTAATCCACTTAATTACATTTAAATCATCTTTATAATGGATTTTACTATAAGTTTATTTTTTGGTTTTAAAAATGGGATTTTTCTGAAAGCTATTTTCAAGTGCATAATGTTTCTACTTTATAATTAATTAAAAAACTATAATAAGGAATTACTTAAATAAAATTTATATATTATATATCAATAAATATTAATTTAAATTCATATAATGATTATTACTAGTTATAGAGTTAATATAAAATCATATTTGGCATGAAAAATACACATCTTGAAAAACTGCTTTTATATCACATTTGAGAGTTTAATTTTAAAATAAATTTTCACATTTAGATGAAATGAATTTATAAAATTGGATTCAATATTTATAATAAGAATAATTCATATTATTTAAAAAGGTTAACTTAATTTTTATCTAGAATTAATAGAGAAAATGGTAAAAATTAATTATCGTGGTTAAGGTAAAAATAAGTTTACTAAGGGATTAAACTAAATATTTAAGTGAAAAAATGACCTAAAACTAACCTAAAATCTATTTTATGTACATATTTCAACCTTATAATGTCTATGACTCGATAATTGTCTATTTGTAAGTATTTTTCCTTGTGGAAAACATGGGTACATGTTTTTCTTTTCAAGAATACAAGTGTACCACCCACCTCACTTATAAAAGGTCACCCCATCTCCTCTCATATTCACACCTTCAAATCCCTTTTCCTTATCTAATATCTAACCAAATTTATTAATTAATTTCCTCACCATATCCTATATTAATTTTTTTTCATAAATGCAGCGACTCATATTTTCTATGTATTATTTTTTGGATATTATAGGGATTATTTTTTAGACTAGGCGCTAAGATAGCATGTGATACTAAGGCCTGGTGTACCCAGAATTAATTTTTGAAATTTATTAAATATATTAAATGAATATGCATATAGTTTTCATGAAAATTTATAATAACTTCTAATATGAGGCCTGGATCAGAAATTTGAAGCCACTGTCGAGTTCAAAATGTGGTTTTTACCTTACGCATGACATAACCTTTATTGGTGTGGGGTGTTTGTGGAAAATTAATCATGGGAATAAAATGAATAAAATACTTAAATAAATTATTTCATTTCATTAATTTATGTAATGACCTATCCTCTTCCTTAAATACACTATTATATCCAAAATTTAATGTTTAGTCACATAACCCTACAATTTTGAGAGAGTGTTGGAGATACATTAGAGAAGGATCCATTGATGAATGACAATCAAAAGGAAGATCAACATCTGGTGTGTAATGGAATTAGAGGATCTTGCCGACAACAATGATGCAGATTCATTCTTCATTAGTGGTTGGTCTAAATCATGGTAGGATGTTGTTTTATTTATATTTCTTCCCTGATATTAATTCATATGATGAATGTGAATCAATCAACCAATAGATTGATTCACAGATTGGTTGTATTGTGTGATGGGTTTATTTATGGGTATTTATTAGGAGATTTATTTATTTATTTATTTTGGATATTCATTCAAAGTTCTAACATAAATGGATTGAGGCTAACCTAACATAGTCAAGGTTTATTCCCCTATTGTGTGTTTCTTGGTTTTCTCCCATTTTTCTATGTGAATTAATCATCGAGGTTTCCTTTTCTCGGTGGTTCAACCCAAATATCGAGGAATCAAATGATGTGTAGCCATTTCTTAGGGAACAATTTTGATTTCATGGACCTAGACTCTATATGGAATGTGGATCATTCAAAGGCAGTAGTGATGAATGAATCAGACTGGATTGGGGACCTCTAGGTTTGAGTTGTTCATGCGATGGTGACGAGGATAGAGGATGACTGGTTCCCTTGTGAATCTGGTGACTGGAATCTAGCGTGTGGAGATAAAGAGGCTCGTTCGTAGTTTATCCATTCTTCCCAACATGATTCATAGTAGATCTAGGGGACATAAGAGTGGATGGAAACATGGAGGATAAACCCATTAGACTTATGAAATCTTTTCATACATAGCATGTGTTCCGGGGGAACACGCCGTATAGGACCCTTGTGCGGTAGTTAGGGTATCCATGGTTGAATTAAATATCACATGGCTTGTGACTCCATAACATATAATGTGACTTTTCCTAAAAGATAGATGTGTACCTTGGATGGTACACAGACACTGTCAGGAGTACACAGTCACAGACACACCATGTACTCTGAAATAGACATGACCAGGCCAGGTGTACATGGGCAGAGTCATGCACTTTGAAATGGTCAAAAGTTCACAGCAATGGACATGCCTTTTACTTTGACACAGACATGTACATGGACCATTTACATGGGTAGAACCCAATATCGAAGGGACACTCCGTGTACTACCAGTACACACCATGTTCTTCCTTCATGTTGGATTATATCCTTTGTCCTCTGTATCTTGGACAAGTTTCATTTGGGTTCATTCTCTATATCCATTCCCTGAGGGTTAGTATGGAATTTCATAATACACATAGGATAGTGATCCATTCAGCATGGATTCTTGGATATATTTGTTGAAATCCTTATGTGAGTCCCAGAGTGAGATCCTCTATCATCTTATTACCCTAGGTGGAGTTCTTGGTATCGTCATGACCAATACTACATGGGCATCGATCCTCTACATAGCGGGTAATTCCATATTGAGTTTTTGGTATACCCCATGACCTTAGGTGTGATCCTCATATGTGTATCGTTCTCTTTAGACTTCCAAAGTATACTTATTATGGAAGGACTCAATGAGATATACATCTCAAATAGATACCATCTGTGTTATCTGAATCATAAAGTGTGTTCTCCCATATGAGTGTTATGTGGAAACTTAGAGTAGGAATCCTAGGCTGGAATTATAGTTGTGACATTAATTTTAGATAATGTGTCTTTTTTTAGTATATATGGATATTCTTTTTATATATATTGTAGAGATATACCTATGTATATATAACTGTTGTTCTTTTTGTTATATTCTTAGTGTTTTGAGGTGTCCTGCTGGGTATTATTATACTCACCCCTACATTGAATTTTCCCACACATGTCATGTCTTGTGTATATGATCAACCTTTTGATGGATTCCTAAAGGGACTAAAACTAGGAAGTTCCTAGTGATCCAGACATACCAAACTATTTTCCTACAGTTATCTTGACAGCAACCCTCATCTTTACTTTCAAGTTGGACTTTTTTTCAGACTCTTTTTTGTGGGACTTTATTTATCCCTATTTACTTTCCATTACTTGTTGTAATACTCTGTTTGTGGGATTTATATTTATTCATTCATGGTTTATCTTTTGTTTTACATTTCATAATTTTATGGTCTTGGAGATGTGTGGGTGCATACAGGTACTTTAGTCTAAGGAATTCTATTTTAGTGATATGCATACTCGGTGATAGTCACCAACCTATGGTCTATTAGAGTCGGTCTTGGGGAGTCACAGAATGGGATTCATTGGGATGGTTCTTGGTAGATTAGTATCAGAGTAGTCAGTTCTACCTTAGGACTAGAGTTTGTGATTTTGATTTGGGGAAATAGTGTTAAGTGTTTCGAGTTCGGCTTTCAGGCCAGGGACTCCAGTGTTGGTGTGGCGGCCAACATATCCATACACTAGGACTATGATCACATGGATTTCAACCTATTATATGAGGAAACTGATTATATAAAAAAATTTACATACATTATATAGGAATTCATTGTTTTTTCCATGTCCTTATTAAGTTATCTCTCCAGATATACTCCTTGAATGTGGTACATCTTGTTTATTTTAGGATTCATCTACCATGTATTCCAGCTAGGATTCATCATTAGTATCATGAGGATGATCCCCTTAGTGATGATTCATTGATACATGGGTCTTTTCCGGAGGTGTTACCTCCAGGTGGTGCACCAGTTATACCACCACTCTTTGAGTAGCAGATGGTATCCACAGTACCAGAAGATAAAGTGTAAAGGATGAGCACGCTTCATGAGTTTTAGTGATATTTATCCCTCTGATTTAGAGGAATTCCCAATATGTAGGTGGAGAAGGACTATCATGAGGCAATGACATGATATTTTCATTTTTTTGATACACTAGAAGATCAAATGGTAGTTCTGGAATCGATCCTTCTCTATGGATGTATAAGATGATGGTGGGGTTTAGTGACCGAGTCATACAAGGAGGTGACTCTTGCATAGTCAGAGTTTGAGAACCTTTTTCGAGAGGATTTCTTCCTAACTATACTGAGGTTTGTATGCATCCAAGATCTTCTATACCTTTAGTAGGGAACCTTGATAGTATCTAATTATTCATTGTGGTTTACAAACCTTTCTAGGTACTCTATGGATATGGATCGGGATTAGTTATTTCAGGCTCAGACCTTCGAGCAAGGACTACAAAGATACATCTAAGCCAGCGTTATATATTTATGAATTCCTAACAATGATGGCGTGATAGAGAGAGATTTCTTGGTTGAGAGTTTCCTAGATGATCAAATGCGGGTAGTGGTTGTCTATAGTGGGAACACAGGAGTAGAGACTTCAGCAGTAGGGTGTCAATGTTAGTCTCAAGGACCTAAACATATGAAGAATTTTAGGAGGAGGTCCTAGGATATAGGTTCTATAGTTTATGTCTCATAGGATGGTTCTATTCATACTATGGAGATACGATGCTACTCATAAGATGGTAGGGTAAAACTTTTATGAAATTATCCAACCTATTGTATGGCTGACAAGGAGATAGTGGATGGACCACCAAGATAGAGGTTATAATAGGATTAGATTGGTCCACATGGAAATAAACATGGAATAGGAGATGAGATAGAAGCTATAGGTGGTAGGTTCTTTAAATTTTTACCACCACCACCCCCAAGTGGTCCATGCTAAGCTTGGGGAGCTGGAGGACAGAGGTGGGGGAAGCTGCAGGTAGTTGAGGCTTATAACCCAGAGGCTATGGGAATGATATGAGGTATGATCTGTGTCTTTTCAACCTTAGCTTCAGTACTGATAAACATAGGTTCTATTCATTCCATTATTACCACATGCTTGTTTTAAGACTTAGATATTTTGGTTGATCCCTTGTATCGACCCTTACACTTGGGGACTCCTACTGGAGATGACTCAATGATCACACACTTATGCTGATAGTGTGACCTGACTCTTGGAGGTGAGAGTTTCTATTGGGATATCTTTGTAGCAATGACAAGGCCTTATATAATCTTATTAGGTATGGACTGTATATCTATAGTTCATTTCCTAGATTGACTATTACAGGTGGAGGATGTGGTTTTTATACAGCGATGGAGATACATTTTCCTTTATAGGTGAAAAGGAAACCTAGGAAAAAGTGTATAAACTCTTGCATAGGAGGGTGCAGCTAATTACTCATCAGTTTGCTGGAATGACCCTTGTTTCAGTGGATGTTATGAGTTTTTAGTTCCCTATAGTGGGGGTAGATTATGGGTAAACCTTTCCAAAGGATGTTCCAAGCTTACCTCACTGCCGAGAGATGGACTTATACATTGATTTTCACCCTGGTATGACCCTGATATCTACACCAGTATATTAGATGTCTCCCATAGAGCTTCACAATCTAAGAGTGTGGTTGTAGGATTTGCATAGGAATAGATTTTTTAGACCCAGTGTTTCACCTTGGATAGCCCAAATGTTGTTCTCTAAGAAGATGTATGGGATCTTGAGGTTTTGTGTGTATTACCATCACCTAAACTAGGTGATTGTAAAGAAAAAGTATCCACTACCAAGGATTGATGACCTATTTAATTAGTTTAGTGTGGTGTGATGGTCCTCAAAGATTGACCTCTGATCAGGCTATCGCTAGTTGCGAGTATGGAATGAGGATGTACCGAAGATGGAATTCAGATGTTACTATGGTCACTATGGGTACTTAGTGATAACCTTTGGTATGAAAAATGACATAGAAGTGTTCACAGGACCTGTGAACTAGGTATTTCAGCCTTACTTAGACTGGTTTGTGGTAGTCTTCATCTATGATATCCTAGTGTAATTGGAATCTGAGGAGGAGCACGTGAGACACTTGACATTGGTTCTAGACATACACTAAGAGAAATATATTTATAGGAATCTCTTTGAGTACCATTTTTTGTATTTAGGAGGTCCACTTTATGGGAGATGTTATCTCAGTAGATAGTGTGGTAGTGGAGCCGGTGAAGGTCCAGGCAGTGTTAGATTGGGAGCCACCTAAGGGCATGAAGGAGTTGTGGAGCTTCCTTGGGTTAGCAGGATACTATTAGACGTTCATACCTGACTTCTCTAGGGTATCATATCCCTTGAAATCTTTGACTCAAAAGGGGAATCCTTTTGTGTGGAAAGAGAGGTTCCATTAGAATTTTAAGGAGTTGAGAAAGATATTAATGAGCGCTCCATTCATAAGATTATCAGAGGAGGGTGTCAAGTATGTAGAGTTATGAAACACGTAAGGAACTAGTCTTGGATGTGTTTTTATGTAGAGGAAGTTGGGGATTTCCTATGGTTCACATTAGTTGATACTACATGAGAAAAACTACTTGAACAACAATCTTGATTTAGAAATGATATTCGTTGCACTAAAGATGTGGTGACGTTACCTGATGGGTGAGCATTTTATCATATACTCTAACTGAAGGAGTCTCAAGTATATCCTCTCTCAAAAGGATCTCAACTAAAGATAGAATAAATGGATAGAGTTCCTCTTGGATTATAACCTTGAAATTTTCTATACTCTTAAGAAGGAGAGTGTATCACCCCAAACACTTCATGGTATGTTTCTCTTAAATGCATTCTAGTTATAGCCTATATTTCACGAATCAATGAGCCTATATGGAACAAAACATGGTTACTTATAGGATATATCCATAACCTATCCATTAAACTTATATTTTCCAACTCTGCGATTTGAATTTTAAAAAGCTGACATACACGGTTGTGTTCAAGATGATATTTAGAGTCTGATAGAATTAACTTAATTTTTGATGAATAGTAACCTACCCTTATGAATAGTAACCTGACCTTATGAATAGTAACGTACCCTTGTGAATATTAATATGACTTTTATGAATTTTATCCATACCCTTGAGTGTATAAGTGAATTTAGGCACCTTAAAAATGAAGATGAATATTTTAAGTGTTTATATTTTTCGATTAAATAATGATTTTAATTAAATATTTAATTAATCATATTTAGGAAATTATTTTTGAAAAATGTAATTCATTTTTGGATTCTACATGTCGAAAAATGGTTAGGGTGAATTTTTGGTATTTTTCTGAAATACTTGAATTTTTTATGAATAGTAAAATTCGATAATTCACAATAAATGCTAAATAATGTATTAATTGAGTCATTGATGATGATATACTGATACAAGACCAATTTATTTGGATTCACATGATAAAATTACTATTCTTGGTCATAGAACACTCACTATTACTTGTCTTATGGAGAAATAATACATTAATGAATTTTATATTAAGAAAACTCTTCTCTCATCCACTATAACACCCCCCCCCCTCACTCCCTCTTCTCTTCACTCTTCTAAAGCATTTTTTACTTGCCAATATTCTACCCAAATATCTCCCCAAGATCCTCCCTCATGTCCAAAAGCTCCTAGACTCTTCAAAATACCAAAATCTCTCCCCTTAAGAGGTTCTCAAAAGAGTAAGTTTCTAGAGGTAAACTCCTCTTTCCAATTCCTTAATTTCTTTTAAGTTCTTTTCTTTTTGTTTCTTTCCTCACCTACCTTCACCCAAATAGTATTATAACTCTAGTAACATACATGTACTATAATATTTTGATTCTAATGGGATATTTCATTATCTTCTCTCCTTTTCCCACCCTTTATTTGGAAGAAATGAAAGCACTGTTTGAGATTTGCTAATTTAGCACATTCAAGGACAACGATTTATCAATTTCTATTATAATATTTAATTATGGTCATGAAACCATTTGTGTTATGTTTGAACAAGATTATTATATATTTATTATATCCTTTTTTTAGTTCTGTAATCCTTTTGTATAAATGGTATTAAGTTATAAAGAACAACATGTTCATTGTAATCAAACCCACCGTTTAACCAAAACGGTTGTCACTAAGGTTATATATATGTAATAATTCGACCTCACTCTAAGTAACTAAATTAAATTTAAAACCATGTAATCTCATAGAAGTTCACTAATGTCATATAACTTCATTTCTGGAAAACCACTTCCATCTTACATATTTATCCAAACTTGAATATAAGTGAATTGATCTTTTAAAAACAAGTAATCAAACAAGACCGAACAATGAAATTGAACATTATAACTAATAAAAAAGGACTTTAATGAACTAAAAAGGGTTATAATAAATCATTTAAATATAGTATAGGTTATGTAATTATGAATTAATAAGCCTAATTAGTTTATTCAGGTATTTAATAACAAGTCAAGAACACCTTCAAGCATAAGGTAAGGGATCCTCTCTCTCACTTTTGTTCAAGAATATCCCCTATGTTGTGCCCTTTTATTTTTAATTCCTAATGATGGGGTATGTTTTTTTACCTGCCCCATACTTCCCTTGTGACATATAGATAATGTAATACCCCTCTACCTCTCATTAATCCCTCGCAATAACACTTGTTACCATACCGAAATGTTTGTAATGGGTTTTCTCATCTCACTTTCATTTCTGTGAGATTTTCATTGTTCTCCACTTATTTCTTGTATGTGGTATATGTGTACTATCATTTGATATATAAAAACATTATTCTCTTTATATTCATGTTATTCAATGATTCATTTGAGGGTTATTAAGTTCTCATCATATGATTCGATCGATTACATTGTGGTAAGAGACTTTGTCTCAACTACTATTTTGTTGTGACTAACTTTGTATTATGCACCTAATAATCCTTTTGTGGTGTACCTACTACCCATTTGAGATCAATTTTAATTTGAAATTATATTTATATTAAATATCCATAATCTCATATCATGGATATGTTTTTTGTCTAAACCATATACCATTTTACATACGGTGTTTATTTGGAAAGTTATTTTAATTATAGAAATATTGATGAATCTATATACTCTACTCTATACAGATATTGAAAAGGCATATTTCTCTTGTATTGAATCTATATATAAATAATGATTTGTACATGCGGTGGTGGGTGAGGCCTGCTATATCCCCTCAATGCATCGGTAGGTCTCATGAGACAAATCAGTTTGGCGACAAACCCTTCGAGTTTGTTTCTAAAAAAATAAGACGGGTTTATACCCATAGAACTAAACCCTTTTACGGTATTATGGTTTCATGTGCCAGATACATGATGTACAAATAATAAACATTCTCTACATTCATTATCAATTTTTACTATCCATGAGGTTTTCACTATGACAAAATCTATGGATGTAGTTTCATTCTCAGTTTATTAACGGCGTGAGTTTTTCATTTATTCACCATGCCATATTGATTATGTCATATTGATTATGATTCAATTATTATTGTATTCATGCTTCCACTATTTTTAACCCTTACTGAGAATTTTATCTCACCCCTTTCATTGTTTTCCATCATCAAGTGATGAAGAGGTGATCGTTTATTGAGTTCTAGTGGTTGCAGTTTTTAGTTTTTGTTATGTATTGTATTTTGTAACCTTTTCCAATATAATTTGAGTTAAAACTATGTATCTAGTTTCTTCAAGACTACTAAAATGATCATTCCTTTGGGATTTTTATTCCTTCTAACCATGCCAATATCATAAGTAATGCACCGGTACCAGCCTAGAGGGGTCAGGGTGTTATAGTTGGTATCAGAGGAAGTTTAGTAGAATACTTGGAAACTAGATTTAGAAAACGTAGATTATGGAAGAGTCCCTAAGATAAGCCTTTGAGGATAAACATCCAAGAATTTACTGATATTTTGGTAAGGAATAGATTATGTGGATCTTTAAAGAAATACATCCCTGTCTGGATACGAGAAGGTAGAGGCATCTCGGGCACATATGTATCTTGGGGTAAAACCCGAAAACACCACTTTAAGCTAGACTTGAATGGGAACTGTTACATGAAAACGGGCATTGCTTCACTCTTGGTTATGACACTCCCAGGAGATATTCTTAGGATAATTCATATTTTCTTTACAAGCCATTATGAAGGATGGAAATGTAAATTAGTCCTCAAATAAACCATTTTTATGATTATGGGATTAGCCATGCATAAGATCTCAATTTATGATAAGTATTTTTGTTAAGTTAAGATTATAAATTATGAATCATACCCTAATCTATTGTGTTCCATTATTTAGAAATGGAATCTAACAGAATAAGTGGAATCAATACTCATGGGCAAGGTAGGGATCTCCCCACTGAGCAAGTCAACACAGTCAATGTTGGAGTAGATCAGATCATAACCATATTGGGACATCTTACTTAGGTTGTAATGAATAAACATTCCACGCCTGTGTTAGATCATTTCATCAAGCAGAATCCCCCATATTTCAGCAAGACTGCTAATCTAGTGGTTACTGAACAATGGATCAAGTCCCTTGAAAAGATATTCATGGCATTAAGATGCAATGAAAATGAAAAGTTAGTACTGGCGGTATATTGTCTCAAGGGCGACGCTGATCAATGGTGGTTCTTGATTCAGAATACCATGGAGGAAGAAGAAATAGAAGATATGGAATGGAGGACTTTTAAAGAAATATTATTCAAAAAATATTTCCCTTGTGAGCAACGAACTGAAATGAATAGGAAATTCCTTAGCTTAAAACAAAGGGAAGAAGACAGTGTTGTAGACTATGAGGCTACCTTCACAAGGCTAGCCAGGTATGCCATAGATTACGTACGTGACTCGGTAGACAAGATTGATCATTCTTTGAAGGTCTTAAGAAAAGTATTCTTAGGGAACCATCTTCTCAATCATTTTCATCATATGATGAGATTGTATCAAGTGCCATCAAAACATAGAAGAAATTTTCTAGATCAAATCTTTTCAAAGGAAACCAAGATAAGAAGTGGTACTCGGGTAACAAAGGAAACAGAGAAGCACCAAATAAGAGCAAGGGAACAAAGTTATTCTCATTATGTGAGAACTATAGAAAGAATCATCTCGGGAAATTCTTTAAAGGCATGGGAGTCTGCAATAACTATGGAGAAAAGGGTCATCGATCTGATGAATGCAAGGGGAAGAAACAATTCAATGATATTAAATGCTACAAATGTAGGGATATGGGACACTATGAAAATGAGTGTCCTAAGCACCAAGGAAACTTGACTTAGAAAAGGACAAGAGAGAAAGGGAGATCTTATTCCATTACAACCGTGGAGGTTAAAGTTCCTAATGATGTGGTTGAAGGTACTTTAATTGTTTCCTCAAACTTAGCCAACACTTTATTTGATTCTGGATCATAGCATTCATTTATATCTTCTCATTTTTCCAAGAAAATTAGATATGTCCAATTTGATTTAATAAATGAGTTGTTAGTCAAAACTCCCAGAGGATGTATAATTGCAACAAAGGCATGTCGACTAGTCCCCCTCCAGACACCAAAAAGTGCTTTAGTTCTAACCTTGTCATCATACCAATGACTGACTTTGATATAATTATCAGTATGAATTGGTTGTCAAATTATGATGCGGAGATTTATTTTAAGAAGAAGGAAGTTATAATTTTTGAAAATGGTGTAGAATCCCTTGTCTTTAGGGAAGAAACTTTGCCACCCGATTCTTATCTAGAACCACCCACGGTAGCTCTACTGAATGCAATACTTAGAGAGGAAGATAAACCAATATCTATGGGTGAGGAAAGAAATCTTCAAATTGAATATGTGTACATAGTGCAAGAGTACATTTATGTATTTCTGGAGGATTTACCTGGACATCCTCCAGAGTAGGAAGTTGGGTTCTCTATTGATTTAATTCTTGGTGAAAGACCTATATCAAAGACTCCCTATAGAATGGACACTGTATAATTAGTAGATCTAAAGAAACAACTAGAGTATTTGAGTGAAAAAGGATTTATTCGACCTAGTGTTTCTCCATGGGGATCCCTTGTCCTCTTTTTCAAGAAGAAAGATGGATCCATGAGGCTTTGCATTGATTACAGGGAAATAAATGCTATTACAATAAAGAATAAGTATCATCTTCCCTGGATTGATGATTTATTTGATCAACTTCATGGAGATCAATACTTTTCAAAGATTTACCTTCGATCTGGATATCATCAGTTGAGTGTGAGGAAGGAAGATATTCCTAAGACAGCATTTCGGACTAGGTATGGGCATTATGAGTTTACAGGGATACCTTTTGGACTGACAAATGCACCCTCTATTTTCATGGATTTAATGAATAGATTTTTCAAGTAATATCTTGATAACTTTGTTTTGGTATTCATCGATGATATACTCATATACTCAAAAAGATATAAAGACCATGAGAATCACTTACAGGTTATTCTGATAACTCTTAGAAGAAATAAATTATATGGGAAGTTTAACAAGTGTGAATTCTGTCTTCAATCAGTTTCTTTTCTAGGCCATATTGTCTCTATGCATGGAATCCTATTTGATCCTAAAAAGACAAAGTCAATCCAAGAATGTCCCATGCCAATAAACATAACTGAGGTACACAGTTTTATTGGCTTAGCAAGTTACTATTGGTGTTTTGTTCAGAATTTTTCCAGACTGGATAACCTGCTAACCAAGCTCACATGTAAAGGAGTTAAGTTTGTGTTGACAAAATAATGTATATAATTCTTAGAATAATTGAAAATAATATTTGTAAATACTCTAATTTTGACTCTTCCATCTGGAAGTGGTGGATTTGTAATATACAGTGATGCATCAAATAATGGACTAGGTTGTGTCCTTATGAAAAATGGTAAAGTTATTTCTTATACATAAAGATAGCTGAAGACTCATGAGAAAAATTATCCAACTCATGATCTTGAGTTATCAGCCGTAATCTTTTCTCTGAAAATATGGAGGCATTGTCTCTACGGAGAGAGATGTGAGATTTATACAAACCACAAGAGTTTGAAATACATTTTCACACAAAAAGAACTCAACATGAGGCAAAATAAATGGCTTGAGTTACTCAAAGATTACGATTGTTCAATACACTACCACCCGAGAAAGGCGTATAAGGTGGCAGATGCATTAAGAAAGAAAGATCATGGACTTCTGACTCAAATGAGGATTGAGAGAGATCCTATATTTTTGGATATACTAAAGATGGATATGGGAATTATTAACAAAATGGAAACATATTTCCTCTTTCAAATGATTTCTAAACCATCTTTATTAGAGAAGATAAAAAGATCTTAATCTGATGATGTGAATCTGCATAAGAAAATTAATTTTTTCAAGGATGGGAGACTGGATGACTTCGTGTATGAAGAAGGAGTTATGAAATTTGGGAAGAGGTTATGTGTTCCATGAGTACCTGAGCTAAAAATGGAACTATTAGATGATTCTCATAGCTCAAATTTCTCTATACACCCAGTTAGCACCAAGATGTATAGAGATATGAAGGAATATTTTTAGTGGGATAATATGAAGCGGAAAATTTCTGACTACGTGTCAAGATGTCTAGTTTTTCAACAAGTGAAGGTAGAGAGACAACATCCCAAAGGAGTGATGCAAACTCTACCTATTCCTATGTGGAAGTGGGATAACATTACGATGGATTTTTTCACCGGACTACCAAGGACACCTAGAAGGAATGATTCAATATGGGTAATTATTGATCATCTCACAAAATCAAAACATTTCCTTTCTATAAGAGAGTATTTTACACTTGAGCGCTTGGAAAGACTTTATATTAATGAAGTTGTAAGACTTCATGGTATACCTCTATCAATTGTATCTGATCGAGATCCCCAATTTACATCAAAATTATGGAAAAGTATCCAGAAATCTTTGAATACTGAGCTTCGTATGAGTACTACTTATCACCCCCAAACCAATGGATAGCCTGAAAGGACTATTCAAACTTTAGAAGACATTCTGAGGTCATGCTCTCTTGACTTCTAAGGTATGTGGGATCAATACTTTCCTTTGGTGGAATTTGACTACAACAATAGTTTACATTATAGTATTCAAATGGATCCATATAAAGCATTATATGGAAAGAGATTTCAAACTCCAACTTGTTGGCATGAAGTTGATGAGAGAAAACTTATAGGCCCAGAACTTGTTGAAGAGACCATGACAAAGGTGAAGAAAATACAAGCCTGTATTAAAGCATCCTAAAGTAGGCAGAAGAGTTATGTTGACAACCAGAGGACTTGGAATTCCAAGTGGGAAATCATGTATTTCTGAAATTATCTCCATGGAAAGGTGTATTAAGGTTTGGTAAGAAAGGGAAACTGAGCCCCAGGTACATCGGACCATTTGAAATTTTGGAAAGAATCAGAGCTGTAGCTTACTGTTTAGCGATGTCACCAAATCTCTCCAGAGTTAATGATGTGTTCCACGTGTCGTTGTTAAATAAATACATGCCAGACCCAACGCATGTACTCATATATGAAGAAATATAACTGGAACCTAATTTTTCATACTATGAAAAGCCTATCGGGATTCTTGACACAAGGGAGTAGGTATTGAGAAATTGGATAACTAGTCTAGTAAATGTTCTTTGGAGAAACCACAATATGGAGGAAGCAACATGGGAACCTAAGGATGTTATTAAAAAGAATCACCCACATCTTTTTGGTGAGTTTCATACATAAAATTTTGAGGATGAAATTTTTGAAGGAGGGAATAATGTAGCACCCCAAACACTTCATGGTATGTTACTCTTAAATACATTCTAGTTATAGCTTATATTTCATGAATCACTGAGAATATTTGGAACAAAGCATGGTTACTTATAGGAGATATCCATAACCTAGCCATTAAACTTAAATTTTCCAACTCTACGATTTGAATTTTAAAAATCTGACATACACGGTTGTGTTCAGGATGATATTTAGAGTCTGATAGAATTAACGTAATTTTCGGTGAATACTAATCTACCCTTATGAATAGTAACATGCCCTTATGAATAGTAACTTACCCTTATGAATAGAAATATTAATTTTATGAATGGTATCCATACCCTTGAGTGTATAAGTGAATTTAGGCACCTTAAAAATGAATATGAATATTTTAAGTGTTTAAATTTTTCGATTAAATAATGATTTTAATTAAATATTTAATTAATAATATTTAGGAAATTATTTTCAAAAAATGGACTTCATTTTTGGATTCTACAATTCGAAAAATGGTTAGGGTGAATTTTTGGTATTTTTCCGAAATACTTGAATTTTTTATGAATAGTAAAATCCGATAATTCACAATAAATGTTAAATAATGGATTAATTGAGTAATTGATGATGATCTACTGATGTAAGCCCAATTGATTCGGATTAACATGACAAAAGTACTATTATTGGTCATGGAATACTCACTATTCCTTATCTTATGGATAATTAATAAATTAATGAATTTTATATTAAGAAAGCTCCTCTCTCCTCCACTATAAAACCCCCCTTCACTCCCTCTTCTCTTCACTCCTCTAAAGACTTTTTACTTTCCAATATTCTGCCCAAATCTCTCCCCAAGATCCTCCCCCACGTCCAAAATCTCCTAGACTCTTCAAAATACCAAAACCTCTCCCCTTAAGAGGTTATCAAAGGAGGAAGTCTCAAGAGGTAAACTCCTCTTTCCAATTCCTTCATTTCTTTTAAGTTCTTTTCTTTTTGTTTCTTTCCTCACCTCCCTTCACCCAAATAGTATGATAAATCTAGTAAAATAAATATACTGTAATGTTTTTATTCTAATAGGATATTTCATTATCTTATCTCCTTTCCCGACCCTTTATTTGGAAGAAATGAAAGCACCATTTGAGATTTGTTAATTTAGCACATTCAAGGGCAATGGTTTATCAATTTCTATTATAATCTTTAATTCTGTTCATGAAACCATTTGTGTTATGGTTGAACCAGATTATTGTATATGTAATATCCTATTTTTAGTTCTGTAATCCTTTTTTACAAATGATATTAAGTTATAAATCAAAACATGTTCATTGTAATCAAACCCACCGTTTAACCAAAACGGTTGTCACTAAGGTTATATATATGTAATAATTCGAATTCACTCTTAGTGACCAAATTAAATTTAAAACCATGTAATATCCTGTAATTTCACTAATGGAATATAAATTCATTTCTAGACAACCACTTCCATCTTTCATATTTATCCAAACATGAATATAAGTGAACCGATCTTTTAAAAACAAGTAATCAAACGAGCCCGAACAATGAAATTGAACATTATAACTAATACAAAAGGCCTTGAATGAACTAAAAAGGGTTATAATAAATCATTTAAATATATTATATGTTATTTACTTATGAATTAATAAGCCTAATTTGTTTATTAATGTCTTTAATAACAAGTCAAGAACACCTACAAGCATAAGGTAAAGGATCCTCTCTCTCACTTTTGTTCAAAATTTTCCCTATGTTGTGCCCTTTTATTTTTAATTCCTAATGATGGGGTATGTTTTTTAACCTCTCCCATACTTACCTTGTGACATATAGATAATGGAATACCCCTTTACCTCGCATTAATCCCCCTCAATAACACTCGTTACCATGATGAAATGTTTGTAAGGGGTTTTCTCATCTCACTTTCATTTCTGTGAGATTTTCATTGTTCACAACTTATTTCTTGTATGTGGTATATGTTTACTATAAATTTATATATAATAACATGATTCTATTTATATTCATGTTATTAAATGATTCATTTGTGGTTTATTAAGTTCTGGTCATATGATTCGACCGATTACATTGTGGTAAGAGACTTTGTCTCAACTATTATTTTGTTATGACTAACTTTGTATTGTGCACCTAATAATCCTTTTGTGGTGTACCTACTCTCCATTTGAGATCAATTTTCATTTGAAATTATATTTATATTAAATATCCATAATCTCATATCATTTATATGTTTTTTTTCTAAACCTTATACCATTTTACATATAGTGTTTATTTGAAAAGTTATTTTAATTATGGAAATATTGATGAATATGTATACTATACTCTATAAAAATATTGAAAAGGTATATTGCTCTTGTATTGAATCTATGTATAAATAATTATTTGTACAAGAAGTGGTTGTGGGTCCCTCTATAGCCCCTCAATTCATCAGTAAGTCACATGAGACAAATCAGTTTGGCGACAAACCCTTCGAGTTTGTTTCCAAAATAAATCAGATGGGTTTCTACCCATAGAACTAAACTATTTTACGGTATTATGGTTTCATGTGCTAGATACATGACATCAAAATAATAAGCATTATATTTATTCATTATCATTTTTTACTATCCATGAGGTCTTCACTATGACAAAATCTATGGATGCAGTTTCATTCTCAGTTTATTAATGGCCTGAGTTTTTCATTTATTCACCATTCCATATTGATTATATCAGATTGATTATGATTCAATTATTATTTTATTCATTATTCTGATATTTGTAACCCTTACTGAGAGTTTGATCTCACCCCTTTCATTGTTTTCCATCAACAGGTGATGAAGAGGTGATCGTTTATTGAGTTCATGTGGTTGCAGTTTTTAGTTTTTGTTATGTATTGTATTTTGTAACCTTTTCTAATGTAATTTGAGTTACAACTATGTATCTAGTTTCTTCAATACTACTAAAATGATCATTCCTTTAGTATTATCATTCCTTCTAACCATTCCAATATCACAAGTAATGCACCGGCTCCATCCTAGAGGGGTCGGGGTGTTACAGGGAACATGGTGGTAGATTCTCTAAGTGGGAGATCTTTTTAGTTGTTGAATGAGGCTTCGGAGTAGTTAGACTCATTATAGTTATCCTTTTTGAATGGAGATGGAGAATCTTACCTCTATTTAATAGTTATTATCTCTCCTATTTTATATAATGTTAGGGAGCCACATCTTGGGGATTCTGAATATGAGACCCTACATACATAGATATCCACTAGACATGTTTCTAATGGATTTTCTAAAGGTGGGGAGCATGTCATTTTTTTAAAGGATGCATGATGGTACTAGTAATGTTGTGTGAGGAGGTTTCATATGGTTTTATAAATATCCTTTGAAATTCCACCCAGGTGTGTAAAATATTTACCAAGACCTATAATGTCAGTTTTGTGGCCAGGGATGAAGAAGGGAGTTGTAGATATAGTCTCTTGATGCCTTACTTGTTAGGAAGTGATGGCTGAGCACCAAGTTCTAGCAGGTTTAACTCAACCCCATGAGGTTCCAGAGTGAAATTGTTATGGGATATCCATGGAATTAATGAGGGTTTACCATGTATTTCCAAAGTACACGACTCCATCTGGGTGATCATAAACTAACTCACTAAGTCATCCCACTTCCTAGCTATTTGAGATCAGAGTTTAGTAGAGAGCTTGGGACACCTCTATGTATAAGAGATAGTCCAACTCCATGGAGTTACCTCTATGATTGTTTAATAATATGATTCTCACTTCAAATCTCAGTTATGGAAGGGATTACAAAATGATTTTGGGACTCAGTTGTGTTTGATCATGGGTTTTCACCCCAGACTGCCGGCCAAAATGAGTGGAACATTTAGGTTTTGAAGGACATATTGTGAGCTTACATGTTGGACTTTGGCTGTAGATGGGAAGCTCACCTACCTTTGGTGGAGTCATCATACAAAAAAACATTCCACCATCATTATGGCACCATTAGAGGACTTGTATGAGTGACCATGTAGGTCACTATGTTGGAACGACCCAAGAGAGTAAGCACTTATGGGACCAGAGTTGGTACGAGCCACTAGTAAGAAGGTGAAGATCATCCAAGAGCAGATGAGGACTACACAGAGATTTCATAATTCTTATGCAGATATTCAATGAAGGCATTTTTAGTTTTAATATGGATGTTATGAATTCCTATGAGTTTCACCTCAATGTAAATTACAAATATTTGGATGGGGTGTTATGTTATCTCCTAGATTCATTATCCCTTTCCAAATACTACATAGAGTTGGCATGGTGGTGTACTGGTTATCTCTACCTACACAATTAAACCTAGTACACGATATCTTTCACATGTCGCAACTGAGGAGGTATGTGCATGACCCATAGCACATTATTTATTAGGATGAGCTAGATATCTAGGACAGAGCTAACTTTGTTGATTACCCGATAGAGATTGAGGATCAAAAGGAGAGAATCCTTCATGGGTGAGAAATTCTTTTAGTATGTGTCAATTGGGAGCACGATAATATTAAGGAGTGAATCTAGGAGTAGGAGACCCATATATAAGATTAGTACCCACGTATTTTTGTATAGCCACTTGTTTTTTATTTTCAGGATGTAAATCCCCAAGGTGGAAACAATGTAAAAACTTGTATTTTCCATGTATAATTTTCGTATATTATATTGATTATTTTAAATACCAAGTGCTAAGACAGCACGTGATTCTAAGGCCCGGTGTGCCTAAAATTAATTTTTTATATATATTAAATATATTAAATGCACTCACACATCATTTTCCTGAAAAAGGGTAATAAATAATAATAGGAGGATCAAATCATAAATATGATGGCATCGTTGAATTCAAAACATGGGTTTTACCTTAGGTGTGACATTACCTCAGTTTTCATGGAGCGTTTATTTTATTTGTTGATACAATGACCTACCCTTTACCTTAAATATGTTTTTATATGAAAAAATGAAGGGATAGCTGCATAACCCTACAATTTTTAGGGAGTGTTGGAGACTTGTTAGAGGAGGATCCATTGACGAGCAATAACTAGATCGAAGATTGATAGTAAGTGTGCAACAAAATTAGAGGATCTCACTAAAAAAATGATGCAGCTTTTTTCTTTGTCAATGATCGATCTGAATCGAGGTGGGATGTTGTTAATCTTGTATTTCATCCCTGATATTAATTCCAATGAAAAACATGAATCAATCGACCAAAGTATTGATTCAATAATCAATCATATTGTAATATGGATTTATCTATAGGTATTTATTGGGAGATTTATTTATTTATTATGGTTCTTCATTTTTCGTTCTAATGGAAATAGATCTAGGACAAACAAACATGTCTGAGTTTTGGTCCTCTCTTGTGTGTTTCTTAGTTTTCTCCCATTATTCTACATGTGTTCATCATCGAGGTTTCATTTTATTGGTGGTTCAACCCAAATACCAAGTAATTGAATGTTTCACACCCATTTCTTTGAGCAACAATTCGGTATAGAGGTCTATAATTGTATGGTGTGGGGATCATGTGACGATAGTAGTGAAAAATGAATCATACCATATTGGAGACCTTAGGGTTTGATCAGTGCATGAAACAATGATGAGGAGGGAGGATGATTGATTCCTATGAAAATTGGGTGACTGGAATCATGTGAGTAGTGAGATTGTGGTTTTTCTAGAATATATTGGTGCTTCCAAGTGTAATTTATGGAAGATCTAAGGTCCATAGGAGTGGATAGAAATGTAGAGAAGAAACCCATAGGATCTATGAAATCCCTCAGTATATGGCATGTGTTCCGGAGGAACAAACTATGTGGGACCCCTATGTGGTGGCTAGGGTTTTCATGGTGGAATTAAATATCATGCAGAATGTGACTCCACCACATGGAATATCCCTTGACCAGGAAGCTCAGCATGTGCCTTGGAGGGTATACGGACACGATCAGGAGTACACGGTCATAGACACACTGTGTACTCTGACACAAACATGGCCATTCTAGGTGTACGTGGGTAGATCCTTGGACACTTTCAGAAATAAATGGGCATAGAATTGCCATGTACTTTGACACGAACATGGGAATAGGCTGTTTATACAAGAAAACCCCAATTTCGAAGGGACACATTGTGTACTACCATTGCACATCGTTTACTTCCCTTAAGATGGATTAATTCCCTTTTACTCTATATCTTGGACAAGTTTCATTAGGGTGTGTTACCAATATCCATTCCCTAAGGGTTAGTATGGAATCACATCTTATACATAGGATAGTGATCCCTTCAGTAGGAATTATTGGATAGAGTTGTTGGGATACTTCAGTGAGGCCCAGAGTGAGATCCTCTATCATCTTCTTACCCTCAGTGGAATTCTTGGTATCGTCATGACCAACACTACATGGGAACTATCCTCTACTTAGTGGTTTATTCCATATTGAGTTATTGGTATACCCCATGGCCTTAGTTTTGATCCTCATCTATGTATTGTTCTCTTCAGACATCTATAATATACTTCTTACAGTGGGACCTGATGAGTTATACATCTCGAACGAACTCCATCCGTGCTATCTAAATCATGGAGTGTGTTCTACCAAACAAGTACTATGTTGAACCTTCGAGTAGGAATATTAGGATAGAATTATTATTGTTACTTTACATTGAGACTAAGTTTCTTTATTGATTATATTTGGATATTCTTGTGATATTTATTTCATACATGTACTTGTGTAGAGATTACTGTTATTCTTGTTGTTATATGATTAGTGTTTTCAGGGCATCCTATTGGGTATTTTTATAATCACCCTTGCATAGTATTTTCCTTCATGTGTCATGTCTTATGAAAATGATCATCCTTTTTATGGGGTTCTAGAGGGATCAGGACCAAGCGTTTATTAGTGAGATGGACAAATGATGTGTGTTACTACAGTTATCTTGAGAGCAGTCCCCATCTTTACTTTCATGTTTGACTTGTTTTTAGACTTTTTTTGGTGGGATTATATTTGTCCTTTTTTACTTTCCATTACTTGTTTCCATAATCTGGTGGTGGGTTTTAGATTTATGCATGCATTTTTTATCGTTTGTTTTACATTTTATCATTGTGTGGGTTTGGAGATATGTACATGCGTACATGTAATTTAGGCTAAGGCCTCCCATGTTGGTGATATGCCTACTCAGCGCTAGTCGCTAGCCCTTAGATTATTGGAGGTGGGTTTGGGGATTCATGGAATATCACCCATTGGAATGGGTTGTGATAATAAATCTATCCTAATAAGGTTTTTGGTGCTAACATAAGGAGGTTGTTCGAAGAAGAGGTATTGTGCTTAATGGAGAATTTTATTTTATTTCTTCTTCCACCTCCTTCAAATATTATTTAGTTATTCTGATATAATAACACCAGTATATCCCATATAATTATATTTTATTATGTTAATCAAATAACCTAAATCCATCACCTATTCCATCAAATGTGATACAAAATCATCATTCATGTGTATGGAAGACTATCACCTCACGAACCAATGTCATTTCTTTTACATCATCACCTCTCATGGAATGTTATAATGATGAATTTAAAGTATATATATGATATTTTTAACATATTTATACTTATGGGGTTATGATATCACATATACCTTCTCTATTTATATTCCATGGGGGATATAATAGTGTCGCTCTTGTGTAGGCCAGACTACTGCCTCGCAAAGCGATGTGGTTCTTTTTTCACTAATGATTTACATGGATGGTAATAAGGATAAATTTAATTAATATATGTGTTATTAATTAAATAATTATGATATTAATGACATTTTTATCATTATTAAAATATAATATATTGTTTTTTTCTTACACTGAAAAATGATAGAGTCATTCATGGGTATGTGCGGACTACCACCTCAACGAAGCGATGTGACTTATTTTCAACACTAAATCACATGGGTGATACGTTTAAGTATATTTAAATTAATAATATTATATTTATGATATTAAAAAAATTATATAAATTTAAAATAATGTATACCATCTTTCTATAATTATCATTGAAAAATAGAAACATTACTCATTTGTACGTACGGTCAATCATCTCAATGATCATAACGTAGTTCATTTTTCATAACCATATTTCATGATAAGTTTTTAAAAAATGTATAATTGATGTATAAATATTATAATTAATTCATTATTATTATTCTAAATATATTTAAATAATGGCCTCTTTGACCATGATCAACACACCGAATCTCTTTTGAAATAATGAATCGAACGTCCTCAAAACACCCGATGTGGATTTAACTGATTAAATATTCAAATATTTCATAAAAAGGAAATAAAATAAATGATTTAATTATAATTTATTAAACTTAGAAGATTCTATTAATAAATAAAATGATTTATATAATCTTATTATATAGAATGTTCAAACACATGTGAAGGAAGTAGGACTAGAGGTAAGGGTTTCTCATCTTGATTTTACTTTTATGAGTCATATTCCATATTCACCACTTATTTTTATTATGTGGTGTATATACATCCCATGAATTTATATTATGAATATTTTAATGAAAATTATTTGGATTTATAAATCCATAATAGGTTATCCATTTCATGAGGTTTTGATCTAGATATATTCAAAGTAGTAAGTGACTTCGTCTCAATTTCCCTTTATTGAGGAATATTTTAATATTATGAATCTACTTTATTTTATATGGTGAATTTATTGACCCTTTTACATGTAATATCATAAATCCCAAATATTACATGGTATTTTAATTTTATATTTTAATTATTTCATCCAAGGGGATTTGACTTGAAAGTTACCATGTGGTAAAGAATTTCATAAATCAATTTCTTATCATTGGGTTATATTAATTCTTCATTAAATTTATTATGACATGATTAATTATATAATGAATTTTTATTATATTATAATTTATTTCCACTTTTTTTTATGTAGATTTAAATTTGATACACATAATTGATTCATTTATTATTTCTCACTTCAATGTTATGATCATTGTAAGGATTTCCCATCTCAAATTGTCTTCTTTGGGATATATGTTATGTTATAAAATATTATTATTTTATGAGGTGTATCTAATACCCATTTGATGTTACATATAGTGAATTATGATCATGATATTAAAATTTTCATTTGAATTTATTCTTTAATGGGGATTATGATTAAAGTGTACCAAAGTGGAAAAGTTTTTATGTTATAATAACCTTTCTTTAAAGATTGTGTATCTTCAAAGTTACTTTAGAGTAAATCATATGATATTATTTTATTGAACCATATATATTTCTTATCCAATATTTATGAATGTTTTGACATGTTTTATTTCCATTTAATCCCATATTTATTAAATAAACATCGATAAATTCATTTGTAAGTGATACAAATCATGCACCTTCTTTTAGATCAGGTATCGTTATCTTCCATATTCATATTCTCTAAAATGTTTTCAAAAATATTCTTTTATAAACATAAATTATTTCCTAAATCTATTTTAAATGGTATTTATCCTTATTTTAAAATGTTTTAAGATGTAAATTTCTTAATGCTTCCCAAATGGGTCACTTTTGTCTCCCTTTACAAAATTCTTGAAAAGAATTTTTATTTTAACATTTACAAAATGAATGGATTTTCCCACTATTATTTCCATTATATATTTCCAATGTTTTTTTCAAAGAAAATTATTTTCATAGTATTTTGTGATTCTTATTTTTTAAAAGTGATTTTCAAATTAAAAAGGGTATTTTCTACAATAATTTTTTTTAATGGTATTTTAATGGTATTTTTATTCATTGACAAAAATAACCCTTAATGTTTACTTATGATCCATTGGGGATATTTTGTAATGATACCATCGTCATTATTTCTATGGATGTATTATTATTGTTTCAAATATATTTTCAAGGAATTTTTTTCTTTTCCATGGGTTAATCATGTTCCAAAGAGATTTTCATGGAACCCATTTATTTTCTATGGTCTAATCAAGTTATGAAAGTAATGATAGTTTTTTTGTGAGTTTTATGATTAAATGAAAGCTCGGTATACTTTATTCATTATATAATTCTTAGAAATTGTTCATTATGATGAGTGGTTCCATTATAAACCAAAAACTGGTGGTTAAGTTATTAACCAAGGACAGATGGTTCTATGATTAACCAAGGATGGGTGGTTTCATGATAAACCAAGGATGAGTGAGTCCATGATAGATCTCCAATGCATTGGGTAATCCAGAGATGGATGTCAACCATATTGGTTATTCCATTGTTAATATTTATATGAAGATAAAGTTTAAAGATATTAATACATTTTCTTTTTGCTTGATATGGGTTTTAAATGTTACATTCGATCAGGAATGACATCACAGAGCTCATGATTATTCACTTTCATGAATCCTAACTTTTTTAATGTTTTATTCCTTTCCACATATTTATTTATCTAGTTTTTATGGGTATTATTTTTCTTATGCTATGTTCAATTACTTTGATTATGTCATTATACCCTTATGATCATCTTATTCTCGCGGATGACATTCAATTATTAATGCTTATATTTACCATTACTGAGTATTTGAGCTCACCCTTCTTATGTTACCTTTTCTATAGGTTATCAAGAATGATATTGAATTAATTATGTATATAAGGGTTTCATATGGATGATTGTTATTACTTAATGTGAAATAATAAATGTTGGGTTAAGTGGGAGAAATTATTTTTTAAATACATGAGTATTGTTTATCTAATAGATTTTCCAAATTCTATAAAACTCTAAACCTAAAAGGTACTTGGGTATATAAGTGATCTAATATTTCCTTTTTATGTTTTATGTTTTTTATGGTGAAAATTGGGTAACCTTCATTTTTATCAAATTCAGAATTGTAAAGTTTATGTTTTTGGCACTAGATCTGGGAGTGTAGGTTTAGGGATGTTATAGTTGGTATCAGAGGTGGGTTTAGATAACTTTATAGATTGGGATTTTTTCTTATAATTTTATCTTAATAATTATAGATCCCATCATAGTTCTATAATATTAAGTTTGATCATAAATTCAAATTCTTAGACACCCCTTTTGAGGTTTTAAGTGATGAGATCTTAATGAGATTAATAACACATTAGGATATGTTTTATTGGGTTTAAGTATATGTAAAGATTTGGTTTAATGTGAAGTATTCATTTAAATTTTGTGAATATAAGTTTTAAGGTATTTATAACCTTTTGTATTTATATTATCTTGGATATTGAGGTAATTTTGGGAACACTTGTTTTATCGAATAGATGACCATGGGATTGAAAAGTGATTAGGTGACTAAGTGATCAATGTTATTTCATAAGATGGTTGATATATTTTTAGGATTGTAAGCTGAAAGGTATAATATAACATTTGAGGTTAAAACAATATTTAATTTTGATGTTATTGAGGTTATTTTGGATATAGGTTCATTTATATATATAATGATTTAGTTTTAACTTTGGGTATGGCTGTTAAAATTTAGAGATTAATGTATTATTTCATCCCATTAAGGTTTATTCTTTTTGGGAACTATTATACCATGTTATAACCGTTTTTGTTTTATTTAATGTCTAAATATAGGTTTATTTTCTTTATTATACCTTTTATAGTTATTTGGCCCTTTAAATTTTGATTTTATTGCTTCAGGAATAAAAAATATTAATCACGAATATTCATTTTTTGGAGAAAAAAATGAGATTGTGGTGGAAATTAATAAAAGAATAAAATTTTACTCATCAATTAAGTATATTTCCTTATTTTCTTAGTCTATATGTTAAGTAATTCCTCAAACCTAGGAAAATTATCTTTAAATAAAAAAAATTTCATATTACCATCACTTCTGATGAAATCAATGACCTTTTTTACACCTCTTTGGTTTATGGTTTTATGGTTGTTGGCATTCTCATGATCATTCAATTTCTTATGAACAATGATCCCTATCACTCTATATCATTATTTTTACTTAATTATTTTCTTCTAGGTCGAAATATTTACTTCCCACTTATGTTCTTCTATTTTTAAACCTAGTATTTATTATTCTAAATGACCTTCGTTCTTACTTATCAAAATATTTTTTTATTAAACCTTTTTACGATGTGGGTTTCTAAAAAAATATATTTTCAAATTTTTGACCTCTAATTACCAAGATAAATTTAAAATTGATATGATTTAATTTATTAAATGGGGTAGCATATAACACCCTAATATTTTAAAAGAAGAACATTATGTTCGATAATTTATTCGACACACAACATCAAGCTTAAACGACCCATGAAATATATGACCTTTATAACCAAGTTGTTAAATTGGAATTTATGAATAGTATTAAATAATTTATGAAATTTACATAAATATTCTACAAAATATAAATTATTGATAAATTATTATTAAATAGTTATTCAATTTTTAGTAAAGTAATTTTATTCTTCAAAAATATGTTTTCTTTAAAAATGGTTTTTATTGATTTTTTGTGTGAAAATATTTTAATTAATTTATAAAACTTTTCAAAAATTTATTTTATAAAATTATTTTAATTTTTGAAATCATCATATAAAAATTAACTTAGGGTGAAATTTTTTTATTTTTTAGAAAATATTTATTTTTCAACGAATAGTGAAAAATATTGATTTTTTTAAACTATTATTTATTTTCAATAAATTATATAATTTCATTGTACCATTATGTTTAAAATATTATTTAAAGTAATATAATTAATTATTATTTATATTTAATCCAATTAATTACATTTTAATCATATTTATATTAGATTTTAGTATAATTTTATTTTCGGGTTTAAAAACAGGATTTTTTATGAAACCTGTTTTAAAGTGAATCATGTTTCTCCATTTAAATTAATTAAAAAACCTAATGAGGAATAATTTAAATGAAATTTATATATTATATATCAATAAACATTAATAAAAATTCATATAATGATTATTTCGGTTAATATAGTTAATATAAAATCATCTTCTGCTTAAAAAATACACTTCTTGAAACACTACTTTTTTATCGCATCTACGGGTTTAATTTTAAATTAAATTTTACCAATTTTGTGAATTTATTTTAGAAAAAATAGATTTAATATTTTTAATAATAAAAATTTTTATTATCTAATAAGTTAAAATTAATTTTTGACCATAATGAATTATGAAAACTGTAAAAATTAATTATCACAGTTAAGGTAAAAAGGGGTTTACCAAGGGTTTAAACCAAAAAGATAAGGGTAAAAATGACCTTAAAATGTTTAAAATATATTTTATATCCATATTTAGACCTTATAATGTATTATTATCTATAATGGTTCATTTTTTATCCTTTCTTAATTTTAAAAAAATGGGTATACCTTTTTATTTTCAAAAATTACAATTGTTCCACTCACCTCACTTATAAAAGGCCATCCACTCTTTTCTCCTATTCACACCTTCAATTCCATTTGGCTTGACCAATCCCATCCCAAATTTATTCCATAATTCCTTAAAAATATCATGGATACCTTATTTTTATCGTACATTTATCCTAAGAAGGCTTTTGGTATTAACCTAAGGAGGTTGTCTGAAGAAAAGGTATCGTGCTTAACCAAGCATTTTTATTTTATTTCTTCTTCCACCTCCTTCAAATATTCTTAAATTATTATGGTATAATAAACTATTATCTATCATATAATTATATGTTATTTTGATAATGTAATATCCTAAATCCATCATATATTCCATCAAAAGTTATATAAAATCATCATTCGTCTGCACAGCAGACTACCGCCTCATGAACTGATGTCATTCTTTTTCCATAATCGCCTCTCACGTCTTGTTATAATGATGGATTTAAATAATATATACGATATTTATAAAATATTTATACTTATAGGGTTATTATATCACATATAACTTATTATTTACATTCCACGAGAGATATGATAACATCACTCGTGTGTACGGAGAACTACACATCGCAAAGACATGTGATTTGTTTTTCACTAACACTTTACAGGGAAGGTAATAAGGATAAATTTAATGAAAATATGTGATATAAATGAAATAATTATGATATTCATGAAATATTTTTCATTCTTAAAATATAATATATCATTTTCTTTCTTACGCTAAAAAATGATATTGTCATTCATGTGTACGTGTGGACTATCGCCTCCACGAAGTGATGTGACGCTTTTTTCATCACTAAATCACATGGATAATATATATATATATATATAAGTATATTTAAAGAAATAATATTATATTTATGATATTATTATCATTATTTAAATATAAAATAATATATAACTTTTTTTCATAATTATCATTGAAACATATAAATGTTACTCATGCGTACATACGGCCTGCCATCTCCATGATCGTAAGGTATTTCATTTTCCATAACCATATTTCATGATTGATATTAAAAAAAGTTATAATTTATGTATAAATATTATAATTATTTCATTATTTTTATTCTATTTATATTGAAATAATGACCTCTTTGACCACTTTAAACACACCATATATATTATAAAACAATGAGCCGAACATCCTCAAAACACCCAACGTAGACTTAATTGGTTAAATATTTAAATATGTTTTTAAAAAGATATAAAATAAATTATATGATTACAATGTGTTAAACTTGGAATAGATAATTAATAAATAAAATAATTGATATAATCTTATTATATAGGATGTTCAAACATGTATGAAGGAAGTTGGACCAGAGGTAAGGGTTTTGGGTCTCACGTTTACTTCTTTGAGACATATTCCTTATTCACCACTTATTTTTTTTTGGTATATATACTTACCATGAATTTATATTATTAATATTTTCATGAAAAATATTTGTATTAACAAATCTATATGATGTTATCCCTTTCATGAGGTTTTGATCCAAATATTACCTATGAATTAAGAGACTTCATCAATTTCCCTTCATTGAGGCGTATTTTAATGTTATGAACCTACTTTATTTTATATGATTTATATATTTCCCCTTTTATTTGAAATATCATTAATACTATATATTTCATGGTATTTTAATTTTCCATTGGAATTATTTTATCCAAGGTTATTTGACTTTAAAGTTACCAAGTGGTAAAGAATTTTATAACTCAATTTCTTTTCATTGGGTTATATTACTTCTTCATTGAATTTATTTTGACATGATTATGTGTGTCATTACTTTTTATTATATTCTATTTTATTTACACTTTTTTAATTGTATTTAAATTTGATACACATAATTGATTCATCCATTAATTCTCACTTAAATGTTATGATCATTGTAAGGATTTCTCATCTCAAATTATCTTCTTTGGGAAATATATTATGTTATAAACCTATATTATTTTATGAGGTGTATATAATTCCCATTTTATGTTTTATATATTGAATATCCTTATTTTTTATGATATTTAAAGTTTCATTTTAAGTTATTCATTCAGGGGGATTATGATTGAAGAGTACCAAAGTGGAAAAGGATTTATGTTACAATTACCTTTCTTTTGAGATTGTTTATGTTCACGGTTTATTTTGAAGAAATCATGTTATATTATTTTTTTGAATCACATATTCTTATTATCCACTAGTTATAAATCTTTTTAACATGTTTCATTTACATTTACTCCCTTATTGATTAAAGAAACATCAAAAGATTCATTTGTAAGTGATACTGATCATTTACTTTATTTTAGATCGGGTATCTTTCTCTTCCATATCTGTCTTTTATAAAAAAAATTCAAAAATGTTATTTTCTAAGAACAAATGACTTCCTAAATCTATTTTACATGTAATTTAAACTTATTTTAAAATTCTTTATAAAGGAAATTTTTTAACATTTTTCAAATGGGTCAATTTGACTCACTTTACAAAATGCTTAAAAATATTGTTTATTTTAAATTTTACAACATGAATATATTTTCTTGAAGTAATTTCCATCATTTTACTTGAATTTTACATTATATTTTTCCAAAAAAAATTCAAATAACATTTTTTTCACAATAATTTATGAATTTTTATTTTTTAAAAGTGATTTTCAAATTAAAAAAGGGTATTCTCTTCAATAATATTTTAAAGGTATTTAAATTAATTAACAATAGAAACCCTTCATGTTACTTATTATCCACTGGGGTTATTTTATATTGATATCGTCCTCATTATTTCCCTTGATGGATTGTGATTGTTTCAAATATATTTTCAAGGAACTTGTTTCTTTTCCATGGGTTAATCATGTTTCAAATAGATTGTTATGGAACACATTTATTTTCCATGGTCTAATCAAGTTATGAAATGAATGATGGTTTTTTTTAGTATTATGATGAAATTATAGCTATATATACTTTATTCCTAATATAGTTCTTGGACATTTTTTATTATGATGGGTGGTTCCATTATAAACCAAGGACGGTTGGTTACATTATTAACCAAGGATAGGTGGTTCCATGATAATCCAAGGATGGTTGGTTCCATGATAAACCAAGGATGGGAAGGTCTGTGATATACCTCTATTACTTTAGGTGCTCTAAAGGTTTAATTTTACCATAATTTTTATTCTATTTTCAAGATTTTATGGGTATTATTTCTCTTATGTTATTCTCATACACTTTTTTTATGCCATCATACCCCTATGTTCATATTATTCTCACTAATGAAATTCTATTGTTAATGCTTATGTTTACCCTTACTGATTATTTGATATCACCCTTCTTATGTTTCTTTTTACCTAGGTTATCATGAATGATATTGAATGCATTATTTCTAGATGGTTTTTATATGGATGATGGTGGTGACTTAATATGAAATAAGAAAATCAAGGTTAAGTGGGAGAAATGCTCTTTTAAATACAAGGGTATTTTTTTGTATGAGTTTTTTCTAATTATATAAAACTCTAAAACTATATGGTCCTCAGGTGTGTAATTGATCCAATATTTAATTTTGATTTTGTACATTTTTTATTTCAAAAATTGGGTCACCATCATCGGTATCAAATCCAGAAATTTAAATTTTATGTTTTTAGCACTGGATTAGGGAGTATGGGTTTGGGGATATTATAGTCGGTATCAGAGTATGGTTTAGCTGAATTTAGATATTAGTATGTTTTCATATGATTTTAAATTAATATTTAAGGATATCATCATAGTTCTATAATATTAATTTTTATCATAAGTTCAAAGTATTAGACACCCCTTTTGATGTTTTATTTGATGATATCTTAAAGTGATTAATGACACTTTAGGAGACATTTTATTGGGTTAAAGTATATGTAAATATTCAATTTAATTTGAAATATTCCTTTAAATTTTTCAAACATAAATTTTAAGGTATTGATAACTATTTGGCCTTATATGATCTTGGATATTGAGGTAATTTTGGGAAAACATTTTTTATCATATACACGACCATGGGATTGAAAAAGTATTTAGTGACTAAGTGATCAATGTTATTTTAGAAGAATATTACTATAGTTTTGGTCTTATAAGATAAAAGGTATGATATAACATTTTAAGTTAAATTACTATTTAATGATGATTTTATTAAGGTTATTTGGGATATAGGATTATTTATATATGGAATGATTTAGTTTTAACTTTTAGTATTCCTGTTAAATTTTAGAGATTAATGTATTATTTCATTATATGAAAGTTTATTTATTTTGGGAATTATCATACCATTAGATAACCAATTTGGTTTTATTTAATGTATAAATATGTTTGTAATATATTTATTATCCATTTTATAGTTATTTGTTCCTTTAAAAGTTGATTTTATTGGTTTGTGCATAAAAAAAATCATCATGAATACTCATCATTTGGGGAAAAAGATGTGATTGTGGTGTAAATTGACAAAAGAATGAAATTATAATCATCAAGTAAGTATATTTCCTTATTTTATTATTCTATATAGTAAGTAATTCCTTAAAATTAGGAAGGGATCTTGAAAGAAAATTTTGTCCTATTACAATCATTTCTGATGAAATCAATGACTTTTTTCACACCTATTTTGTTTATGGTATTGTGGTTGTTGACATTCTCATGATCATTCACTTTATTTTGATAAATGATATCTATCAATCTACATAATTATTTTTGAATTTAAACTTTTCTTTTATGTCCAAATATTCACTTACCACCTATTTTATCTAATTTTGAAACCTAGTATGTGTTATTACATATAACCTTTATACTTCCTTTTCTATCTTATTAAGACGATGTTTTATTAATCCATTTTATGAAGTGGGTTTCCAAAAAAGATAATTTCAAATGTCAACCTTTTATTACTGAGATAAATTTCAAATTTTGAGAGAGAAAATTATTAAATTTTTGAGGATATAATACCCCTACATTTTAAAAGAATAACATTATATTCAATAGTGTACTCGTCATGCAACACCAAGCTTAAATGACCATTAAAATATATGATCGTTATAACCTAGATATTAAATTGTAATATATGAATATTATTAACTAATTTATTAAATATATAAAAATTTCCTACAAAATAAAAAATATTTATAAATTCTTAGTAAATAGTGCATCAATTTTTAGTAAGGTGGTTTTATTCTTTAAAAACATGTTTTCTTCAAAAATGGTTTTTATTTCTTTTTAGGAGAAAATATTATAATTAATTTTTCAAAAATTTAGAAAATTTATTTCATAAAATTAATTTATTTATTTAAATCATAATATAAAAATTAAATTAGGTGGAAATTTTTGGATTTTTATGAAAATAATGTTTTTTAGTGGATAGTGAAAAATACAGATTTTTTAAAAACTGTCATTTATTTTCAATATATTATGTAATTTAAAAGTACCATTATATTTTGAATATTATTTAAAGTAGAATGGGTATTATTTATTTATATTTAAACCACTTAATTACATTTTAATCATTTTTATATTGGATTTTAGTATAAGTTTATTTTTGGGTTTAAAAAAAAGATTTTTCTGAAAACTGTTTTAAAGTGCATGATGTTTCTCCTTATTAATTAATTAAAAAACCCCAATGAGGAATGATTTAAATTAAATTTATATAATATATATAAATAAATATTAATTTAAATTCATATAATTATAATTAATAGTCATATAGTTAATATAATGTCACGACCCATCCCCCGAGGCTCATGTCGTGACTACCCTAAGCCCGCCTTCGATAGGCCAGGGGTTGGAAACTAGTGCCGAAAGGCATATTCCCTAAAACTGGGAAGGAATTACCTTTATAACCTATAAACACAATCAACTAAGCACATATCAAGATACAAACACAAGTCAACTGTATAGAAAAAAGAGTGCTGAAAGTAAAAAGGGTTCAGAATACAAGCCCAACAGTAATGGTACAAGTACAACTGAAATAAAATACAAATAAAGAAAAAGAAAGGCAGCTACTAGGTCATCCTCCAAGGTTCCTACCTGAAGGTTAGGTACAGATCACCTCCTCATCACTCCATATCCACCCGTCTCCTCTGCGTAATGTCACGCCGTATGGTCCACCTCCGGGCCTCGTCTAGCCCTGGTACCCTTAGCCTCGATCAGCATTGTCCGTCGTCTGCACCAAACACAATAATGTGCGGGAATAGCCTATGTAGGGGTGAGTATAACGATACTCATTAGGGACCCCGAGACCCTCAAGGTCTCACAAAATCCACAAAGGATAAACCACAAAGTATGAAGTCAACTAACAACCTTACTTAGGTATATGCCAATACATATGCCTAAGTTAACAAGGATACCCATCTCAATCATGAGGAAACACAGGGTCTAACCTAAAATTCCAAAGCTCAACTCTTCCACAAAGGAAGTAATACCATGAAGTTAAGTACCGCACAGTTACATCACATAGAATAATACCACCAAGGTATTACTATGAAGGGAAGTACCACACAGGTACGAACTCAGCTCACACCAGGTATTTCTTAAGTATAGTAGTAGAGATGATTAGATGTTACTAATGAATCATCTTACTATGTTAAGAGGAGGAACCATAAAGGATCCATAATCATCATCAAACCCATGGAGGATCTTAGTACATCATCATACCCACACAGTATCCTAGTACCTTTTCAGTACGTCATCAGACCCACACAGGATCCTAGTACATCTCCAGTACGTCATGAGTCCCACATAGGATCTCTATGTAATGACCCACACAGGATCGCTCGCTGCTGACCCACATAGGATCGCTCGGTGTTGACCCACACAGGATTTCTCAGTGCTGACCCACACAGGATCTCTAGGTGTTGACCCACACAGGATCGCTCGGTGTTGACCCACACAGGATCGATATTCATTCATCACGTCATAGCCAGCTACTGGGTTCCCGCACTAAGCTTGCTCGTCTCTGGGAGGGTCTACTCCTCAAGCCACTGGTCGATACTCCAACTTACATTAAGTCCCATAAAGAATTAACCCAAAGGACCGCCATGTCTTAGGGGTCTCAACGCAAAAGATGGTGCGTCAATCAGACGTCTGGTCTGTAAGTTATTAGCCTTTCAGTTTCATGGGCCCGATTGGATTCGTGCTCAATCCAACCCAACTGTATCCCAACTTTATCCAAATCTCAAGGGGGGTATACCAAAGGAACCGCCTCTCTCTATGGTTTCAGGCGCTGTAGATGATTCATCAAATGGACGTTCGGTGCCAAATTTATGGCCAAAAGAGAGAAAATGGGATGAAGTGGGTCCGGGTCCGGTTGGACAGACCCGGCCCGGCCCACATTGGGAGGCGCGGAGGTCGCAGGGGCTGTGAAGTCCTCAAGAGCTGTGGGGGTCATAGTAGCCGTGGGGAAGCGGAGGCCATGGAGCGACGGAGGCTGCGGAGCAGCGGAGGCCATGGGGCGGCGGAGGCAGTGAAGCAGCGGAGGCTACGGAGGGTCCGCGGAGCGGTAGGGGCCGCGGAGGGGCTACAAAGCAGCGGGGGCCGCGAAGGGGCCGTAGAGCGGTGGGGGCTGTGGAGGGTCCGCGGAGCAGTGGGGGTCGCGATGCAGCGGGGTCCATAGAGGGGCCACAGAGGGGTCGTGGAGCGGCAGGGGCCGCGGTGCGGCGGGGTAGCCGCGGTGCGGCTTGGAGTCGCGGCTAGCCGAATGTCCAGTCATCCTCTCCGTGTGGTATGGTCATGCGTCGTGCCTTCATCAGTGGCCGGTTCGGTCGGCAGCTCTTCGTTCATAACAGTGGCACAAATTCATCTTCTTCCATCACAAAGAACACACAAAAATGAAGAACAACGGAGGGGTTAGGCCATGTTTGTTTGGCTCGCACCCCCCGTTTTAGAGTGGTAGAAAGTGGCTCAACATAAACCTTGAATGAAGAAAATCAAACTCTACAACCCCACGCAATGATTATTCCCAAAACCAAAGAAGAAGAAATCATTCGCGGATCAACTAGTTAGAGAGTCGATCCGCGTTCTTTGTTTAGAAGGGAAGAAAATGGGAATTCATAATCACACATAATAAAAACCCTACCTCGGAGATTCATTGATGAAAATCGTAAGGAAGGAGAAGATGTCGTTGGGGATAGACGAACATTAGTGACGTCGGTGTTTCCTCGATCTTCGGTTTGTTGTTGTTGAAGACATTCCTTGTTGGTGAGAGCGTTCTTCATTGGGGAGCGCATTCTTTGTTAGAGAACGCGTTCTTCGTTGGAGAGAATAATCCTACAATAGTTCTCCTCTCCCAATTCCACCAAAATGTGAAATATCCAACTTGTTAATTTAAGTTTATCAAAATAAATTAATTTTTCACAATAAAGTTGGAATAATTAAAGTAATATATTGGCACCATTAATTAGCTCATTTAATTGGAATAATTAAAGTGGGAGGAGTTGAGAGGTTTTCTCTCATTAAAGGGGTTCGGGTGGTCCCCGCCTCTCAATTCAAAATGGGGGTTTGTTCAGGTTGTCCCCACCTCTTAACATCCACATGGGAGGTTTAGGCTCGGGTGTTCCCCACCACCATAACCCATGTTGAGGGGTTTCAGAAATAAAAATGTTAGACATTTTTATTTTATTTTATTCTTTCACGAAAAGCACAAAAATTATCTTTCACTCTTGACCCAGTGCGATCGAGGTGATGATATCCTTAAGAGAATATCGGCACTGCGAGTTCAACGGTTCCCTCAGATTTCAATTCTGAGCACCGATTCAAAAGTTACAAAAAACCCGCTCGCACGTTTACTGAACGTACCCTAAAAAAGGTTCAAAAAATCATTTCGGGAACACTGGGCCTCAGAATCACACACCGTCAATTTTCGTGGACTCATAAAATTATCATATATTTAAAAAAATACATGTAAATTTCGGGTCTTTACATATAAAATCATTTTTTTTCTTGAAAAATACACTTCTTGAAAAACTGCTTTTTCGTCTCGTCTGTGAGTTTAATTTTAATTTAAAATTTTCCAATTAATTGAATTGAATTTGGAAAAATGTATTAAATATTTACAATAATAATAATTTATATTATATATTAATTTCAACTTAATTTTGACCATAATTAATAGTGAAAATGGTAAAAATTAATTATTGTGCTTAAGGTAAAACGGGTTTACCGATGGTTAAACTAAAAATATAAAAGTAAAAATGACCTAAAAACTCGTCTAAAATCTATTTTTTAGACATATTTAAACCTTATAATGTCTATTTATAGATAATAGTCCATTTTTTATCCTTGATTCATGTGAAAAACATGAGTACACAGTTTTCTTTTGAAAAATTACAAGTGTGTCACTCACCTCACTTATAAAAGGTCACCCTATATCCTCTCCTATTCACAACTTAAAATACATTTATCTCATAAAATCCTTAAAAAAATGTCTTAATTTATTACCTAAACACATCCTAGATCCCTTTTTATCATAAATGCATCCTAATAATTCATTTGGTGCTAACCTAAGGAGGTTGTACGATGAAGAGGCACTGTGCTTAACGAGGAATTTTTATTTTATTTCTTCTTACACCTCGTTAAAATATTCTTATATTATTCTGATATAATGAAAAAAAATATCCCATATACTTATATTTTATCATGTTAATTCAATATCCTAAATCCATTACATCTTCCATCAAATGGGATACGAAATCATCATTCTTGTGTACAGTGGACTACCACCCCACGAACTGATGTCATTTGTTTTCCATCATCGCCTCTCACATCTTGTTATAATGATGAATTTAAATTATACATAATATATTTGTAATATATTTATACTTATTTTGTTATTATATCGCATATATCTTCTTAATTTAAATTCCCTAGGGGATATGATAATGTCGCTCATGTGTACGGTAGACTACAGCCTCACGAAGTGATGTGATTCATTTTTCACTAACACTTCACATGGAAGGTAATAAGGATAAATTTATTGAATATATTTGATATACATGAAATAATTATTATATTAATGAAATATTTTTCATTATTAAAATAAAATATATCATTTTCTTTCTTACATAGAAAAATGATAGTGTCATTTGTGTATACGTGTGGACTACCGCCTCTATGAAGCGATGTGACTCTTTTTTCATAACTAAATCACGTGGATGATATATATAAGTATATTTAA
Organism: Viscum album; assembly: GCA_963277665.1. Lineage (NCBI taxonomy): Eukaryota > Viridiplantae > Streptophyta > Magnoliopsida > Santalales > Viscaceae > Viscum > Viscum album. The sequence continues at coordinate 17,418,374 of OY728120.1, read as the reverse complement.
ATAAATAATATTAAAATTATTATTTTATTATCATTTTGTAAAGATAAAATAATACATACCTTCTTTTCATAATATTCATTGAAAAATGGAAATGTTGCTCATGCGTACGTAAGGCCTACCATCTCCATGATTGTAACGTAGTTCATTTTTCATAACCATATTTCATGAATTTTTTTTAAAAAAATTTAATTTACATATAAATATGATAATTATTTTATTATTATTATTTTTTAGATATTGAAATAATGGCATCTTAGCCATGGTCAACACACTGAAGTTGTTTTGAAAAAATGTATTGAACGTCCTCAAAACACCCTATGTGGACTTAACTTATTAAATATTTAAATATGTCATTAAAAATAAATAAAATAAATGATTTAAGTATAAATTATTAAACCTATAATTGGCTATTAATAAATAAAATAGTTGATATAATATTATTGTATATAATGTTTGAACACATACGAATGAATTTGGACTGGAGGTAAGGGTTTCATGTTTCGCTTTTACTTTTATGAGACATATTCTACATTCACCACTTATTTTATTGCGTATTTTATATACTTATAGTCAATTTATATTATGGATATTGTCATGAAAATTATTTGGATTTAAAAATATATATGATTTTCTCCCTTTCATAAGGTTTTGATCAAGAAATTACCAAAGTAGTAAGGGACTTCCCCTCAATTTCCCTTCTTTGAGGAATATTTTAATTTTATACACCTAATTTATTTTATATCAGGTATATACATCCAATTTTACACATAATATCATCAATCCAAAATATTACATTGTATTTTAATTTTCAATTTTAATTATTTCATCCAAGAGTATTTGAATTTAAAGTTATCGAGTGGTAAAGAATTTCATAACTCAATTTCATTTCATTGGGTCATATTACTTATTCAATGACTTTATTATGACATGATTATGTGTTTAATTATTTTTTATTATATTATGTTTTATTTAAACTTTTTTTAAGTGTATTTTTATTTGATACATATAATTAATTCATTGATTAATTCTCACTTCAATCTTATGATCATTGTAAGGATTGTTTGTCTCAAATTGTCTTCTTTGGGAAATATGTTATAATATACACATATATTATTTTATAAGTTATATATACCTCAAATTTTATGTTTTATATCATGAATATACTTATGTTAATTATATTTAAAGTTTAATTTTAATTTATTCTTTAATGGGTCTTACGATTGAAGAGTGCTAAAGTGGAGAAGGCTTTATGTTACAATCACCTTTCTTTCGGGATTGTTTATGTTCAAGGTTCCTTTTGAGGAAATAATATTATCTAATTTTATTAAACCATTTATCTTTATTATCTACTATTTATTAATGTGTTTAACATTTTTTTCATTTCCTCCCTTATTTATTAAATAAACATCAATAAAGTCTTTTGTAAGTGATATTGTTCATGTACTTTCTTTTAGATCGAGTATCTTTCTCTTCCATATCCATGTTTTATAACATTTTTACAAAAAAAATATTTTATAAACATAAATGATTTCAAAAAATATATTTTATATGGTTATTTTCCTTATTTTAATTATTTTAAAAAGGATATTCTTAACATTTTTTAAATGTGTCACTTTTGACTCCCTTTAATAAATTCTTGAAAATAATATTTATTTTAACATTTAAAACATGAATAGATTTTACCAAAGTCATTTCCATTCTTTTACTTAAAGTTTACATTATATTTTTTCAAGTTTATTTTCAAAGGAGAATATTTTCTCAATATTTAGTGAATTTTTAGTTTTTTAAAGTGATTTTCAAAGTAAAAAGTATATTTTCCTCAAGAATGTTTTTAATGATCTTTTAATGGTATTTCCATTAATTAAAAACTAAAAACCTTGATGCTACTTATGATCCACTATGTTTATTTTATAATGATACCAGCCTAATTATTTTTCTTATTATCTTATGATTTTTTCAATGATCTTTTCAAGGAACTCGTTTTTTTTCACGGGTTAATTATGTTTCAAAGAGATTACCATGGAGCCCATTTATTTTACATGGTATAATCAAGTTATGAAATTAATGATGATTTTCTTGTGAGTTTTATAGTGAAATTAAACCTATATATACTTTATTCTTAATATAGTTCTTAGAAATTGTTCATGATTATGGGTGGTTCCATTATAAAACATGGATGGGTGGTTACATTATTAACCAAGGATGGGTGGTTCTATAATAAACCAAGGATGGGTGGTTTCATGATAAACCATGGATGGGAGGATTCGTGATATCCCTCCAATGATTTGGGTACTCCGGATATACAAGTTGGCCAGTTATTCCATTTGTAATAGTGATATGAAGATAATGTTCCAAGATAAGAATACATTTTTTATACTTTTTTAGGGTTTTAAAAATTCCATTTTATCAAGATTAACATCACATGGGTCATGATTATTGAATTTCATGAATCCTTCCTTTTTAAAATTTTTATTCATTTCCACATATTTATTGATCCAGGTTTGATGGGTATTATTTCTCTTATGTTATGATCAGGAACTTTGATTATGTCACCATATCCTTATTCTCATCTTATTCTCACTGATGACATTCAATTTTTAATGCTTATTTTTACCCTTAATGAGTTTTTGAGATCACACTTCTTATGTTTCCATTTACCCAGGTTATCAGGAATGATGTTGAATGAGTTATATCTAAAAGTATTTCACATGGATGATGATGATGAATTAATGTGAAATAAGAAAATCTGGGTTAATTTGTAGGAATTATTTTTAAAGACATAGGTATTTTTTCTGTAAGAGTTGGTACTAATTATATAAAAATATAAACCTAAAAGGACCTTGGGTATGTAAGTGATCTAATATTTCCTTTTGATGTTGTAAGTTTTGGATGGAGAAAATTGGGTCAACTTCATCAGTGTCAAAGATATAAATAAAAATTTATGTTTTTAGTACCATATTTGGGATTGTGGGTTGGGGGTTGTTATACAGTCTCTCATGTTTACATCAGTTACTAAACATATCTAACACCATTTCCCTAGAAACTCAGGCAATCTCACATGTGTCTAACTCCAAACTCCATCACAACCCTCAACCTGAACATTTGATACCTGGAAGAGCACTGTCATGGGTTCCCTCAAATGATTAGTGGTTTTTGGGTTCTTAGGTGCAGCAGAGTGGCTAACCAAGGTCATCTCTCAAATGAATAATTAAATTAAAACAACTTCTTAAAGGTATTCTAAAAGTAAAATATAATATAATTAAAACACTACTTGAAAGGATGGGGTGGTTTTTTATCGTTTATAAAACTTGAAGAAGTTTTTTGGAAGAAAACTGCATTTTTTTTTGTTTTTAATTTTGAAATGAATTTTGATTAAAAAGACACAACAAGAAGATGTTTTTTTAGAAAATATTTTAAAAGGCATAATCGATCCAACTCTACATCTTCATTTAATTATTAATCATTATCTTTTAAATCAATATTCACTTAATTATGTTCCCCTAATTTGTTAACCCTCGAACCCTATGAGAGTTTACTTAACCACAAAGATGAAATTACTTAAACCCTAGGCTAGCTTCGGAACCCGCAATCGCAGCACCCTGTATTGATTATTGTTCTAAGGTTATCTTATGGTTAGTGGTTAATTAGATCATATATAAATTCTGTAAATGAGGATGAATTTTTTTTAGGGATTATATTTGAACTCTACAAATTTATCTCGTGTGGTCTTGTATTACCGATTAAGATCGCACTCTCACAATTTACACAAAATCTCAACCTCATGTGTTTTTGTGTCAATTGTTCAATTGCTTTCTTAGTTTCTTATAATTTAAAAACAAAATTCATGGATCATATTAAGTTAATTACAGTATCTTAATTATTCAAAATAATTAAATTAAGAGGGTAGAAGATAAATCGATCACTAAAAAAACTACTCTTCCATGGGTGGTGTGGTCATCGTGGAGACGTTTTGCATGAGCAAATGATTGAAAGGGTAGAACCCAATATTTTATCCACTCTTAATTCCAACCCAATTAGGAATATTAATAGAAGAAGAAAATGGATGAACACATAAGATTATTTGAAGAAAAATTCAAGCTACAAACATGAAAGAAAAGAAATACAAAGAGGAGGTGGGAGAGGAGAGCCTTTTTGGAAGAGAGATTTTCACAAAGCCTTACTTCTTACAAGAGTTTTTAGGGGCTCACAAGAGACACCCTTTCGTCCACACCATCCCAAACCCTCTACCATCCATCCCAAATAGTGAAAACCCCCTTTAAATAGAGTTTGTGAGGGCTAAGGTTACATAACTTTTTAAGTGTGAAATGAAAACTCGGCCAAATATTTTATTCCAAGTTGAACCGCATAGTTGACCTTCAAAATGCGTTAATTGGCCAAACTTCTAGCATGATTATTTGTTTAAAATCATGTCCCCGATCTTTCCCCAAAATTTGGGCTCAATCCAAGCCTGGATAAAGATGATACGGCCCAAATGGTGAAGTAATGTCCAATCTGGATGGTTTTGTCCACCTTTGTCTTCATGGACCATTTACTCCCCTCCAATGCATGATCCAGCTACCATTTCCTAAATAGAATTTGTATCCCATTAATTCAGGAACACAGTTATAAAATTTTATGTCAAAATATTTTACATAACAATATTTATGCCCGAAATACTACAGTGAATTTGAAAAGGGTAAAACTGGATTTTTATCAAATTTGAAAATGAATGATCTAATCCCAAATATTTCATAATTAATAATATTTAACATAATGTGAGGAATTTATATCATTTATTATTAATAAAATATTCAAAAAAATAGTGTTTTATGAACTCCCCCACACTTACCCTTTTTCACTCTTGGGAAAACCCTCATATTAAGTAAACATCAATATCAAATCAAAACAAATTTTAAAACACATATCATTGAGATCCATAAATTCCACACCAAGAATAAAAAGATATCATGACTCATAAAAAACCTTATTTCAAGTTCTCTATTTATATCATTCAATATATTTCCACTTCATTTATCCTCCCATCCACAAAACACTTACCTCGCTTGAATTTTCTCTCATCACACAAACATCATTTTTTTTTGCAATGTTTTTCTCATCCAAACTCATACAAGGGTCACCATAGGCTTGATAAATTCCTACATCGCCACCTGATGTGAGTCAAGGACATATGTTTATCATGAGTACTTTTCATGGTTGTTCTATGTCTTTTGGTTGATAGGATTTAGATGTGAAAAACTCTGAGGCTAAATGAGGAGGGCTTGACTCTTTTTGAAGCAAAATTGCATTAATCTAATTTTCACTTAAATATGGTCTCCTCATTAATCACCATAGTATCAATTCAGCTCCATCATCATGAAAAGTCGTAGAAAGTTTACACCATTCATCATTTAGCAACTAAAATTTCAATCTTCTCAAACATTATTTTCTTGAAAGCTCCAGATAGGCACAACTTTCTACATCAATTAGAAGATCCAGAAAAGGCACAGCTTCACTTATCATGAAAGCTCCATAAAAGGAACAGCTTTCAATATAATGATTTTTTTAGCAACAAACACTTCTCTTAAAAATTTAATGTTTCACCCAAAGTATCACAAAATGTGGTAGCACAACACAAGACAGCTTCCCCCACACTTATGCTCAACTAGATTATGCAATTTCACTTCAAGAGTTGGTTGGATATGGAAAATTGGCTTGTAATGTGGCTAACTTAACAGGATGTGAATGTCTTATAAGGGCTACAAGGATTAAATGTTAAAGTTATGACATTATAAAAAAGTATTCTTTGAAATATGGGCTTTAATACCAAACAAATGCCTCAATCATTTAAACATAAGTACCTCAAACCCTCAAGTTTTTGATAGGAATAAATCAAATTTTGGTTAAATCAAGCATGGTTCGGTTCTCTCAAGAAGTGAGGTGAATGTAAAGAATATGAAAATAATGGTTCAGAAGCCTCACAGAAAAGTGATTTCAAATATAAATATAGTGATATGTGGCATGGGATTCAAAATTCAGTGTACTTTTCATGAAATTACTAAATATTTGAACTTCAAACAAAGTCATTTCAGCATTCATTTAAGCTTAGTTTCAAGGGATAAATTGTTTCACTTATTGATATGGATTTAAAAATGATGATGAGAATTATTTTAGCTCAAAAGTTTCAAAAAAACACAGAAAATTTAAAAATAAACACATAAAATGTGAAAAACACACAAATTTTTTTGTTTTGTTTTTTTAAATAAGAAAATAATTGAAATTACTAAACTAAAAGGTTCCCTCCCCCATACTTAAAATATTTCATTGTCCTCAATGTGAACCCATGATATTATATATGCACATGAAATGTATAATTTTAAATAGGAAAAAGAATAAAAAAGTTAAAGGGTTAGGAACAGCCTGATGTGCTCAAGTGATGATGGGGTCATGCAGTGTGATAAAATCCACTGCATCAATAGGAAGTCCCTCAATGTATATCTTGAAGCATTTCCCATTGACTATAAAGCTCGTTCATGTGTCCTCTTATGTGATCTCCACTGCACCATAAGGAAAAAAATTAGTCACAACATAAGGACCTAACCATCTGAAATGTAACTTACCAGGCATCAGCTTCAGTCGTGAACTATAGAGAAGGACTTTCTCTCCAACATGAAACTCCTTTTGTTGGATCATTCTATCATGAGATGCTTTTGATTTTTCCTTATAGATCCTTGAGTTCTCATATAAAGACAATCGAATCTCCTCAAGCTCTTGAATTTGTAGCTTCTTTTGGATTCCATCTTGGGCCAAATCCATGTTGCATTTCTTTATAGCCCAATAAGCCCGATGCTCAACTTCCACGGAGAGATGGCACACTTTCCAAAAAACAATCCGAAATGGGGACATACCAATGGGTGTCTTGTATTCTTTCCTATAATCCCACAATGCATCATCCAAGCTCTTTCTCCAATCCTTCCTATTTGGCTGCACATTTTTTTCAAAAATATGTTTCAACTCACGATTTGAAACCTCAGTCTGGCCATTTATTTAGGGGTGGTATGGTGTAGATGTTTTGTGTGTCACCCCATACTTCTAAAGGAGGGAATCCAAATTCTGATTGCAGAAGTGTGTCCCTTGGTCACTGATGACGGCCTTCGGTACTCCAAACCTACAAAAAAATTGTGCTTTGACAAAGTCCACAACAACATGATAATCATCAGTCCTGGTGGCCTTAGCCTCCACCCATTTACTCACATAAGCAACAGTAACCAAAATGTACAAAAAACCAAAGGAACTAGGAAAAGGACCCATAAAAGTGATGCCCCATACATCAAAAATCTCACAGAATAGTATGGGTTTTTGGGTCATCTCATGTCTCCTAGAAATGTTCCCAGTGTGTTGGCAACGAGATCATGACTTAAAAAACACATGGGCATCATGGAATAAGCTAGGCCAATATAATCCTGAGTCCAAAACTTTCCTAGTTGTATATTGGGGTCCAAAGTGTCCACCACAAGCAAGTGTATGACAAAAATGTAAAACAGACTCCAACTCATGATGAGGAACACACCTCCTAATAACTTGATCACTACACATGCGCCAGAGGTATGGATCATCCCAAACATAATACCGAGACTCACTTTTTAATTTTTGGACTTGATGTTTCTTTAAATTTGCAGGGATTTCAGAGGCAACAAGGTAGTTAACTAAATATTCATACCAAGGATGCGTACCTGAGATGGAATAAAGATGCTCATCGGGGAAAGTGTCCCGAAGTGGTACCTAGTCCAAGGTGTCATCCTCTAGTGTGTGAGTAAGCCTACTCATGTGGTCTGCCGCCAAGTTTTCTGACCCCTTTTTGTCCTTTATCTCAATATCAAATTCTTGAAGAAGGAGCATCCATCGGATCAGCCTGGGTTTTGCATCTGGCTTCTTTAAGAGGTACCTCAGAGATGCGTGGTCAGAAAAAACAACTACTTTAGAGCCCAATAAATATGAACTGAATTTATCCAAAGCAAATATGATAGCAAGAAACTCCTTTTCCATGGTTGTGTAATTTGATTGGGATGAATCCAGTGTCCTCGATGCATAGGCGATCACATGTGAACGTCCCTCCACCCTCTGAGATAAGACATCTCCAACCACGAAGTTGGAGGCGTCACACATAAGATCAAAAGGAATCTCCCATTGTGGGGGCTGTATGATCGGTGGAGTGGTCAGACACTTCTTTATCTCATCAAATGAAGTCATGAAAGAATCATCAAACACAAAATCAGAATCCTTTTGAAGTAATCGTGACATAGGAAGAGCAATCTTACTAAAATCTTTGATGAATTGTCGATAAAATCCAGAATTCCCTAGGAAAGATTTAATATCACGCACACATGAAGGATAGGGTAAGGATGAAATAATGTCTATCTTAGATCTATCAACCTCTATCCCATGTTTTGACACTACATTCCCTAAGACAATGTCATTCTCTACCATGAAATGACACTTTTAAAAGTTCAGAACCAGATTCTTCTCAATACAACGATTCAACACCTTTCCCAAACTACTTAGACATTCATCAAATGAATACCCATACACTGTAAAATCATCCATAAATACCTCCATGCAGTTCTTAATAAAATCAGAAAAAATACTCACCATGCATCTCTGGAAGGTACTTGGGGCATTGCAAAGTCCAAATGGCATCCTTTGGTATGAAAACGTACCAAAAGGACAAGTAAATGTTGTCTTCTCCTGATCCTCTAGAGCAATAGGAACCTGAAAATATCCAAAAAAATACATCCATGAAATAATAATGTGTTTTCCTAGAAAGTATCTCAAGAATATGATCAATAAATGGGAGGGGGAAATGGTCCTTGTGAGTAGATTGATTTATTTTCCTATAATCAATACACACACGCCAACTATTTTGCACCCTCATTGGAACTAACTCATCTTTCTCATTTTTAACAACAATAACACCACTTTTCTTAGGCACAACCTGAATAGGACTTACCCACTGAGAATCTGAAATGGGATAGATTATACCTACCTCGAGTAATTTTTCAACCTCTTTTTTACCAACCTCTAGAAGGGTTGGATTGAGTCTCCTTTGTGGTTGTCTCACCGGTTTAGCCCCATCATCCAAAAGAATCCTATGCATGCAAATGGAGGGGCTAATACTTGATATGTCAGCCAAGGTCCACCCGATTTCCCTGATGTTATCCCTCAAAATATTCAAAAGTTTTTCTTCATGTTCAAAAGGGAGATTGTTAGCAATGATAACAAGTAATGTTTCACCACTTAACAAGTATGAGTATTTGAGATTTTGTGGAAATGGATTGAGTTCCAGTGTAGGGGGTGGTGTATGGATGGAGACATAGACGGAACTGAAATATGTGCACAAAGAGCATCAGTATCAGAATATAAATCATCACAATCAGAGAATAAAGCATCAAATCCATCAGGATACTCAACATCCATGTCATAATTAGAGTTCACATGATCAAAATCAGAATATGATTCCATTTCAAAATAAAATCTTAGAGAGTCTTGTTCCTTAGAGATGGGTGTGGAAGTTCTCTTAGACATTAAATCAAAACCAATACTCATAATCTCACTAAGAATAGGATAATCAAATTACATGGGGTTTTTACTTGGTGGTTCAAAATGGAAGATAACAAATGCAGAATGATCCTCTGAGTGGTACTTCATGGAATCCATAATATTAAATATCACAACTTCATCCCCAAATTCCATGGAAAGTTTAAACTCATTGAAATTTATGATAGTTTTTTCAGTTTTGAGGAAGGTTCTACCTAAGATAATGGGAGCATGAGGACTTACCTGATCTTCCTCCATGTTAATCACATAGAAATCTGTTGGAAAGATTATGTATCTTACCCAGACAAGTACATCCTCAAGGACTCCCGCTAGATATGTCGTAGATCTATACCCCAATTGTACCACTACTCTCATCGGTTTTAGCTCACCAACCTGTAAAGAAGAGAATACAGAGTGAGGCATCACATTTATGGAAGCTCCCAAATCACAAAGTGCATCAGAAAAGTGCAACTCCCCTATGGTTCATGGGATTGTGAATGTCCCAAGATCCTTGCACTTTGTCGACATTTCTAGAGTTGGTGTAATGAGTGCTGACAGATTCCTTCCAAGATTTATCCTTTCATTTCCCTTGATCCCTCTTCGATTGGTGCAAAGTTCTTTTCAGAATTTTGCATACCTTGTAATTTTCTTAAAGGGCTTCAAGTAGAGGAATGTTGATCTCCACATTCTTGAATGTGTCCAAAACCTCCTTTTTCATTGCTTCTTCATCCATCTTCTTGATTTGAACAACCCTGTTTGGAAAAGGAAGGGGTTTAGGAGGAACATCATTAATCTTTTTCTTACCTTTATCATTCTCCTTGGGTTTCTCATCAGTTGATGTGGAATTGGTATTTTTTAGAGTTGAGGTGAATTCCAGTGGAATTTTAGGTGGAGAAGCATCAGTTTTTTTCTTCCCACTTCTCAATGTGATGGCACTGACATTCCCCTTTGGATTTGGAGTGGTTTAGGAAGGTATATTTCTGGAATTCTTACTTACAAGTTCATGGAGGGCGGTGGAAATCTAGCTCATTTGATTCTTTAACTCCATCAACTCTGAAACTTGACTCTTCAGCTCATTCTGTTGATTAAGAACAATTTGCTTCAAAAGGTCATTAGTTTTATAATCTACCTTTGGTGGGGGATTCCCTTGTTGTTGGATTGTTGATGTTTGGGCTTCAAATCTTCTTTGGGGTTGTTGGAATCCCTGCTGGTAAGGCGGAGGCTTCTGGAAGTTTTTTTGAAAGGGTGGCCTTTGTTGTTTTCTAGAGCCATACCTCATGTCTGATTGATCCTTCCACCCTTGGTTTTATGTTGGTGAAAATGAATCAAGCTTATTTTGGGGATATGGTTGTTTCTGCTGATAAGGTCACCCAGGAAACACTGTTGCAAAATCTTTTATTTCTTGTAGTTAGGGGTAACAGACAGTTGGGTGGCTAGTCTCAGTGAAAATGCCACAAGGCCTTGAAAGAGGGGGTTGGGATGTCATTTGTTCCAAAGAAATATGCCTTACCATAGTTTTCAATTCTTCTAACTTGGTATCAATCAAATGAATCTTAAGATAAGAAGGACTTACCTGATGTAATCCCCTGACATGTGGTGTACCTCGATCACCAAATTGTTGGTTGTTTTGGGCCATTTTGTTGATCAACGCACGTGCAGCTACTGGTGTCTTGTCCACCAATGATCCTCTAGCCTCATCATCCACCATGATTCTCTCCATAGCTTTGAGTCCTTCATATAAGTACTGGATGAGTAGTTTCTCGCTAATTTGGTGATGTGGGAAGCTTGCACACAACTTCTTGAATCGCTCCCAATACTCATACATTGACTCCCCTTGTGTTTGCTTGATCCCAGAGATCTCTTTATGAATGGAATTGTTCCTTGATGCTGGAAAAAATCTCTTCAAGAAAAGTCGTTTCAAATCTTTCCAACAAGTTACATCTTCAGGTTGTAAATAATACATCCAGTCTTTCGTAGCTCCATCAAATGAGAATAGTAATTCTCTTAGTTTGATTTGATCTTCGAAAACATTTCTTGGTTTTAAGGTTGAGCAAACCACATTAAATTATTTAAGGTGTTTATTGGGATCCTAACCATAGAGGCCGTGAAATTTTAGAAGCAGGTGAATTAATCCAGATTTCAGTTCAAAGTCTGATTCGAGATTTGGATATGCAATGCAATTTGGTTGATAATTGATATTAGGTGCAGCCAATTCTCTAATGGTTCTATTAAGTTCATTTCCATTATTTTCATCCATTAGTTCTTGTATTATGTTTGAATTTGAATTGCTTCCAATTTCAATGTTCTGATATTGGAGTAATTTTACAACTGGTTGAATTTTGAAACATCATATAGACTGAGAATGTCTGATTTGTTCCCTAAGGCTATGTTCAATCTCAGGGTCAAGATCTAAGAGATATTCAGGATTACTTCATGTCATAAATCAATGAAAGATTAAAAGAAATAAATTGGACCATAGTAAAATAAAAATAATAAGTTTGAGTTGATGGTCCAAAAATAAGTATAAGAAAATAAAAGAAGAAGAGAAAAAAATAGATTGGGTAAAGAAGGAAGAAGGAAGAGAGGAAGAGAATAAAATGTAAAATAAAATAAATACCTCTAATTAGTTGAAATAATTACTTGCCTCCCTAGAAACGACGCCAATTTGGAAGAGCACTTTCGTGGGCGCCCTCAAATTATTAGTGGTTTTTGGGTTCTTAGGTGCAGTAGAGTGGCTGACCAAGGTCGTCTCTCAAAGGAGGAAGTAAATTAAAACAACTTCTTAAAGGTATTATAAAAGTAAAATAGAAAAGATTTAAAACACTACTTGAAAGGATGGGGGTGGTTTTTTATCATTTATAAAACTTGAAGAAGTTTTCTAGAAGAAGATTTCATTTTTTTGTTTTTAATTTTGAAATGAATTTTGATTAAAAAGACACAACAAGAAGATATTTTTTTTAGAAAATATTTTAAAAGTCGTAATCGATATAACTCTACCTCTTCATTTACTTATTAATCATTATCGTTTAAATCAATATTCACTTAATTATTATCCCCTAATTTGTTAACCCTCTAACCCTATGAGAGTTAACTTAACCACAAAGATGAAATTACTTAAACCCTAGGCTAGCTTCGGAACACGCAATCGCCGCACTCTGCATTAATTTTTGTTCTAAGGTTAGCTTATAGGAAGTGGTTAATTAGATCATATATCCATTCTGGAAATGAGGATGAAATGTGTTTAGGGATTATATTTTAACTCTACAAATTTATCTCGTGTGGTCTTGTATTACCGATTAAGATCGCGCTCTCACAATTTACACAAAATCTCAACCTCGCGTGTTTTTGTGTTAATTTTTCAATTACTTTATTAGTTTATTATAATTTAAAAACACAATTCATGGATCATATTATGTTAATTACAGTATCTCAATGATTCAAAATAATTAAATGAAGAGTGTATAAGATAGATCGATCACTAAAAAAACTACTCTTCCATGGGTGGTGTGGTCATTGTGGAGACGTTTTGCATGAGCAAAGGATTGAAAGGGTAGAACCCAATCTCATCTCCACTCTTGATTCAAACCCAGTTATGAATATTAATATAAGAAGAAAATGGATGAACACATAAGATTATTTGAAGAAAATTTCAAGCTACAAACATGAAATAAAAGAAATACAAAGAGGAGGTGGGAGAGGAGAGCCTTTTTGGAAGAGAGGTTTGCACAAAGACTTACTTCTTCTAGGAGTTGTGAGGGGCTCCCAAGAGACACCCTTTCGTCCAAACCTTCCAAAAGCCTCAACCATCCCTCCCAAAGAGTGAAAACCCCCTTTAAATAGAGTTTGTGAGGGCTAGGGTTATATAACTTTTTAAGTGTGAAATGAAAACTCGGCCAAATATTTTATTCCAAGTTTCACCTCATATTTGACCTCAAAAATGTGTGATTGGCTGAACTTCTAGAAGGATTATTTGTGTAAAATCATGTCTCCAATCTTTCCTCAAAATTTGGGCTCAATAAAAAACTGGATGAAGAAGATACGGCCCAAATAGTGAATTAATGTCCAATCTGGATGGTTCTATGCACCTTTATATTTATGGCCCATTTACTCCCCACCAATGCACGATCCAGCTCCCATGTTTTAAATATAATTTGTATCTCATTAAGTCAGAAACAAAGTTACAAAATTTTATGTCAAAATATTTTACATAATAATATTTATGCTTGAAATACTACAGTGAATTTTAAAAGGGTAAAACTGGATTTTTCATCAAATTTGCAAATGAATGATCTAATCCCAAATATTTCATAATTGATAATATTTAGCATAATGTGAGGAATTTATATCATTTATTATAAATAAAATATTCAAAAAAATATTATTTTATCAATACCACTCTGTCATGACCCCCTCCCCCCAAAGAGTACCCCTCTTGGGCTAGTAATGAGATAAGGGAGATGGTGATCGCCTGAGTCTCGCCTCTAGTAGGCCCCAGGTTAGTGACTAATAGTGAGGGTATATCATACAAATAAATGGGAGGAATTACCCTCTAAGAGATACATACATATGATAGATATAAGATATAAACACCAATCAACACCTACTCATATATATATAATAAATCCCAAGTTCATAAATGTAATGTCATACAGTACTAAAATAACTGAAGGGAAAATGAAAGTACCAAAAAGGTAAACTCAGCAGCAACCATGAAGCCCAAATAGATCTTGTAAAACCATGAGCTTGTAATATCCAACCTGATATCCAACCTTATCCTATTTTCCTGAAAAATGGTTTATATATACATGGGATGAGAATAATATTATGCTCGGTAGGATCCTCCCTAGAGTATCTCATGCAAAAGATAAAGAAATCATACTCAAGAATTGTGAACAACAAGTGAAACTAACTCGTCACCTAAACATATATATTATATTTTTAGTCTCACCATTATTATCTCTCACCAAATATCACATACAAGATATCATATATTATAATAATAAAACATCAAGGATACCCCACTACCTCTTCCTCACTGGTTTTCCGCTCTATCCCAATATTCCACATCCTGAGCTATTTCTCTCCAAAAGTAAGCCATCCTAAAAACACCTGGACTAAGTATCACAACATGAACCTTATGTATTAAATAATACCATCATATCATATCATATATATATATATAGTAAGAAATTTGTTTTGGGGAGCTACCACAGCCCATATGATGTGTATCATACATCGGGTATTATACCTTAATCCATCACAACTGATACACCAAGTAAGGTTCCTCAAGACATCACAGCTTATACACGTCATACCTATAATAATCCTATGGAAACTATATTTAGAGATACATGTGTGTGAAATAACCACAACCCATCACAGTCCTCTATGCGCATATATAGGAAAATAACCATTGTGCATACAAGTGAATAGTACTACCAAGAGAAGAGTCTGGGGCTAGAGGGGGTAGTTATTTATTCATCCTCAACTTTGGAATGTTGGGGTAAACACATTCCCAGATTCCATTGGGTGTCAGTCACCCTACCAACATGGGTGGGGTATATTTTGAAATCACAAAATATATAGGATATAATATAACTCACAACCAAACTATGGGCATAACCTATTCCTAATCTCAACTACAATTATCATCACTCAGACACCCAGATACTACTTTTAGGGACTAGATTTCCTATAAGAAAAAACAATTTAAGGAGATACATTGATCTACTTATTCATTTTTATATTTATACTTTATTAATTATTTCATTATCCATTACTTAACATTATTACAATTACATTTTATTAACCATCCAAGACAATTCCATGACCTCTAGGTATAATCAAACGAAGTCCATGGTTTCTCAAGATCAACTCATTTACATTCTAGCTACACCAACCCCATGAGCTAAAAATTTTATTAAACAATATTAAACTTTACATAATTTAAGATACTCTAGTAAAACATCCAAAGTTATCACCAAGAGTGATGCAACCAAACACATCCAGCTACATCAAGTAGTGGGAAAAGGAAAGCTGATAAATAAGCAACCTAGTTATCTGGCCTTTCAAAAAAATCATATTAAGAAAGTATCACAGCTTTATTACATCAATGGGTAAGTCCATATTTAATATGTTCCATCATATTTGGTTTTATTCTTAAAACCATCATTCATATCTCCATTCATCTCATTGTCATAGGCATCAACTACTGCCCCAACCACAAACCTTCCCACCCATATCTCATCATCCATCTCAGGCTCAGCCATCCCATTATTATATCACATCTCAAGGATTGTATTTGTAGAACACAGAATTAATAAAACAAAAAACATAGTCAATAGGTAAAACTAGTCCCTAAAATAATGAATCCATATTTTACATGTAGACAGTCACTCACATCCCCCAACTCAAGGCATACAACCTTTATAAATAACAGTAACTCATGGACCCAAGCATTTATCTTTATCAAAAAACTAATTTTATTCCATCTATAATTAACTGATTAATTATTCATAGGTTCCAACTATGTTAAACCTAATACATCAATTATAACAAGATATTAAAATATTCTCCCTGGCATAAAACTGGTTTCATCAAACTGTGATAAGAACAATTCTCAATTAACCTATATTTTTATTATTATCATCAACAATAATTAACATGCTTCACATTATTTAACCAATTCCATTAACACGTGGAATAAAACATTCAATTAAACTTTCATATTTTTATCAATTTGATTATCATTAATTTATAATATACACCAGATTCATTAAACATGCCTCTTTAATTATTTATCTAACCAAAAATTATTTTTGGATTTACATTATTTACCATTTTCTATCAAAATCAACATTCTAACCCAATAATAACAACATACTAAACAAATCATAACATATATAGAACACTATCTAGAAAATAAATATCCAAACCCATTATCATGGGGAAAGAAACAACATGTGGTCTCTACAACCATAAACCAATCCCTATTATTTTAATCTTATTCAATATTTACTAGGTTAATTTTACTTCCATCCAATGGGTTAAACCATGATATCATTATGATTGTATGTAAATAAAAGAGAATAAATGAATCCCCTGCCTCAAAATCATCAATTTTATTCACATGAAAATAGACCAACATCGCAGATCTCCGATCACCTCTCCCGTAAAAAAACTATGATATCCTAAGGTATTCATGCCATAAACACACTGTAAAATGAAAAAAAAACTTCATTGGAATGATAGAGATAAAATTCTAAATCATAGAAAGAGGAATGGGATGAAATTATATCAAATAGAGAGAAACCTCTATAAAAAGTAGGTATAACTCACCTTGGATAACAATAGATTGATCATGGGAAGTTAGGGATTGATCCCCATTGAAAGGGGCATCAAATCCTTTGAATAACACTCTAAGGCACCTAGGGGTTGAGTGTAAGAAGTGGTAAACAAGGTAAATATGGGGGCCTAGGGGTATTTATAGGCAAAAAAATTTAAAGAGACCATGGTGAAACCCCTTGTACCATACCATTCTATTGAAAATGGGACGAGTATGGAATGGTGGAAAGAGACCACACTACATCCCCCCCAGTCAAAGATCCTCTGAGATCCCTGGCCAAATATTATTAAAGTTGATATAGATGGATATGTCCCTAATCACCATACCATAGGGGTGAAAAAATTATAAGAACTAACCAATTCCACCCTAGGGCCTTTTTACTATGATTATCTACTCTATGGCACATGGCTCGGTCAGGCTACACTGCAACCATTCCATTTTATGGTAGTGGATCCATTTCTCCTATCGATCTCTCCTACACCGCATAATGTATCCACTACTCTATACCCATCATCACTATGGTACATCACACACCTCCACACTATATCAATGCTATTTTTACTATTGGTTCCCCCTTTTCCTTCAAAATTTCTCCAAACATCATGGAACCTCATTTGGGTGCCTCCAACACCAAAAAATCACAAAGGGAAGAGATACTGGGATCTAGAACCTTATTTATTTATAGTGACCCATGAATTTTATAGATATATATTACATATTAGAGATGTGTTAAAATTAAAAATTTGAATTACATATTTGAATTGATGTCCTTCAATTAAGATTAAATGAATATGGTCAAAAATGGCATTATTGATATTTTATGAAAAATAATATTTTATTAAATTATTTAAAAATCATAAAAATATAGAAAGAGGACAAATAGGATAACATATAGTCTAAAATTTCATCCCTTGGCTATTTATAGTCTAATTTTTAACTTACAAGTAAAATTATAACTCTTTAAGAGTAAAAAAGGTAGTATCACAATTAAGGTTAAAATATGTTAATTAAGGGATTAAACTGAAATATAAGGTTTAAAATACCACTTAAACGTATAAAAATTTTATTGGTTGATGAGATTTAAAAAATATCCTACCTTATTTTTTAATATATGGACTTTTAGAATCATTTTTCTTGAGAATGATCTTATTATATTTTTAATCTTTTAATAAATTCCAAAAGTGCCCCTCCCCTCACTTATAAAAGGAAGCTCCTTATAAGGACCTGGACATAAACATTACAGAATCTTGAGTTTTAAGTCAAGAATTAATTTTTATTACATTTTAGTATTTTTCAGGTTTAGAGTTTTGGAGAATTAGGTTATAATTCATACATAATAAAACCATATAATACAAAGTGGACACTTCCAATCAGTGTCCATTTTTTCCACTATATAAAACTTTTAAAACAAAACATGATTTATTTTCATGAAAAATATTCATGAATTTCAACTTGACTATTTCCTTTCCCTTAACCATCCTTAAATACTATGAAAAACATTTTAAAAATGCGGGATGAGAAAAAAAATCTATGTAAGGGACACAAAAAGAAGAAAACTATTAGTCTAGTGAAAAACATAAAAACCCGTGAAAAACCTTTTCTTAAAAAAAAAATTACCCATAAATGGAATTATCGTTATTTTAAAAAGATTATTTATATTACCTTTTTAAAATAAATTATTTCTAGGAAAACTTATTAAAAACTATAGAAAGGCCATGTAGGTTCCTTGGGACATCATCTTATAGAACCCTTATAAAACCCTTACAAAACCCTTAAAATTAGAATAATATTACATCCAACTTCCAATATAATTCTCTAGTGAACATAATCATTACCCAATACATTGGAGTGCTATTTGGTCACACCCATTGTATAATCTATAATGGTATTACCCAATGCTATTTGGGTCCACCTATCATAAACAATGTCTCAAGAACATATCATGAATAAAACATTTTAAGATTGTAACTTTTCATCATAAAACCCTTGAAAAACACTTTTAAACCTGTTTGTATATCACTTTAGGATATAAAAATACCCTTTTATTTTAAAAACCCATTTTCAAAACATAAATTACCCAGAACAAGGAAAATAGTGTTTTTCTTTGAAGAAAACCTGAAATATTGTAATAGAATCAAAGCTTCAAATAATATTTATGGTGGTGGTAAAAGTCATTGTCATCATACATGTCAAAATAGAACATTCCTTTTATTGTTTGTAAAAAAACTCAAAAATTACATACAATGATTCCTTTTTTTTCAAAAAAATTAAAATAAAGAAAAAAAAATCCTTTATAAAGATATCATTTTTATAATAAAATAATTTTAAAATCATGGACATGGAAGAAAAGGAGTGTATAAGGAAAAAATTAAAAGATAATTTTTTTAAAGAAAAGTCACTTTTCACTTTGTAAATATTTGAATAATAATACCAATGGAATAATAACATTAAAAAAATTAAAATATAATGATAATAGGTAAATTCATGATATAATATGTCAAAGGATATTTATATACACAGCATACAATAATATAGGTACATAACTTCAAAATGTGTTGCAATGAAAGGAAATTGTGATGAAGTCCCTTACCTTGAGTTTGACTTGTCACATATGTTCTTTATCTTCTAGAATAATAAACTTATATTAATTATTTAGTTGATTAAGAATAATTTTCAAGTTTATTATTCCTTTTATTTCACTTATTACCATGTTATAAATGATTGCTTAATCAATTAGATTTATGTCAGATGTTTTGACCATATTCGGCTTATGTGTCAAAATGACTTTGGTAGGATGACTATGGTCAAAGAGGTCATTATTTAAATATATCCGGAATAATAATAATGACATAATTATCATATTTTTAAATCAATTATACTTTTAATTCCAATCATAAAATATGCTTTTGGTAAATGAAATATGTTACGATCATGGAGATGGTAGGTTGTATGTACGCATGGGAAACATTTCTGTTTTTCAACAACCATTATGGAAAGGAGGTAATTAATATTTAATAATTACAGAATGATAATATTATAATATATACCATATTTTTTTAATATACTTATATATATCATCCATGTGGTGTGGTGATGAAAATAGAGTCACATCGCTTCGTGAAGGCGATAGTCCACACCTACACAAACAACGTTATCATTTTTCAGTGAATGAAAAGGTAAGAAAAAATTATATATTATATTTTCATAATGATAAATATATAATAAGTATGATAATTATTTCATTTATATTACATATATTCATTAACTTTATCCTTATTACCTTCCATGTAAATCATTAGTGAAAATGAATAACATTACTTCATGTGGCGGTAGTCTATCGTTCACACGAGCAATGTTATCATATCCCCTAAGAAATGAAAAGTAAAAAAAATCATATATGATATAATGAATAAATAAGTATAATTATGTTATAAATATCATATATATACTTTATATCCATCATCAAACCCAACCTTTATGGGTTTTGATGGAAAATGTTTCACATCGGTTCGCAAGGCGGTAGTTCGTCGTACACACAAGCAATGTTATCGTTTCCCGTTTGAGGGAAGAGGAGATTGATATAGGTAATGATCTTAACATAATAATATCTCAGTATATTTTATATACTTTTTTTATTATATAATCATAATTGAATAATATTTTAAGTATTTGGAATAAGAAATAGAATAAAAATTCATAGTTATGAATTTTACCTCCTCTCGGACCACCTATTTATGATTTAACTAAAGTATTCCTAGAATGGAATTATCAAAAAATAAATGATTCTAGGATGATGGTATGGAATTTTGGAATTTATTTGTGTAGGTTTTTTAATAACAAAAATGGTTTGAAAGTGTGAAGAATAGAGGATAGGGGTGTCCTTTTATAAGTGAGGTGAGTGGGACATTTGTAATTTTTAAAAAGAAAAAAATGTACCCATGTTTTACACATGATAAAAGGATCCAAAATGGGACATTATCAATAATTAGACATGATAAGTTCTAAATATTTATATAAAATAAATTTTATACAAGTTTTTAGGTCATTTTAACACTTATATTTTTATTTTTTTCCACTCGGTAAATCTATTTTTACCTTAAACGCTGTAATTAATTTTTATTATTTTCACTGTTCATTATGGTCAAAAATTAAGTTGAACTTATTAGATAATATAAATTATTATGATTAAAAATATTTAATTCATTTTAAAAAACTCAATTTATATAATTGGAATATTTTATTTTAAAACAAAACTCATAGACGTGATGAAAAAACATGTTTTTAAGAAGTATATTTTTTGAATAAAAGAAGGTTTTATATTAACTCTATGACTAATAATAATAATTGTATGAATTTAAATTTTATTTATATATAGTCTATACATTTATTTTAAAACATTATTCATTATTTATTGTCTTAATTAATTAAAATAGAGAAGTAGTGGGCATTTTAAAACAGTTTTTAGAAAAACCGATTTTTTAAACCCAAAAAAAACCTATACTAAAAACAAAAAAAAATTCAATTAAAAAGTAAATAAATAGATTAAATATAACTAATAATAATTATGTTACTTTAAATCATATTCAAAACATAATGGTACTTTTAAATTATATAATTTATTTAAAATAAAATTCATTTTTACAAAAAAATGATATTTTTTACTATTCACTGAAAATCAATATTTTCTGAAAAATCCAAAATTTTACCCTAAGTTAAATTTTATATGATGATTTAAAAAATTAAATTCATTTTTTAAAATTAAAATTCTATAATTTATAAATTAATATTTTAAATAAAACCTTATAATAAAAGAGTTTAATTAAAACTATTTCCTTTTTGATTTAAAAATTATTTAATATTTTTATAATGAATACAACTATATAATTAATATTATTAAATATGAAAATTATTTATTCTATAATTAATTGGTTTGTTACATTCTCCACCCCTTTTATAAATTTTTTTCTCTCAATTTTATCCACTTATTAAATAAGTGGGGATAACTTTCTCTCATAGCATTTTCATATTCTCATGTTTTCTCTTCAACCATATGGTTTTTCTATAAAACATTTACCTAATGAATCACCATATTTCATAACACTTTATCTCTATAGTCAATAATATGAACTGGTTTTTCCTCATAAGATATATTCTCTACTAACTAAACTACTTCAAGTATCAAAACATGAGATAAATTTGTAACATATTTTCCTAACATCGATACATGAAAGACATTGTGTGCATGGGATAAATATAAAGGAAAAGTCACTCAAAAAGAAACTAATAAAACTCTCTCCTAGATTTTATATGGTCTAATAAGCTATAAACTTAGCTTTCCCTTTTTACCAAAATGAAAAACACTTTTCCATTGAGATACTTTGATAAAGACATGATCACCTACCTTAAAAGAAAGATCTTTCCTCTGGTTATTTGTGTAAATTTTATTTCTTATTTGAGGTGTTATCATATGTTCCTGAATCAACTACACCTTATTATCCATTTCCTCTACTAAATATGGTCCCATAAACTTCCTTTCTCCTAATTCATCCCAAAAATCCGGTGTCCAACACTACTTTACATATAGTTCCCCAAACGGTTCCATCTATATACTATAATAAAAACAATTATTATAAGAAAACTCAACCAAAGAAAGATATTGATCACAACTTCCCTTATAATCTGTTTAAAAAGAATGAAGCATATCTTCCATGGTCTGAATCATTCTCTCATACTGACCACTGGTTTGAGGATGAATAATTAAACTGAAATTTAATTCAGTTTCTAATGATTTCTAAAGTCCTTTATAAAAACTATATGTGAGTCTGGGATCACGGTCTGATGCAATGGAAAGAGGAAAACTGTGTAAATTGATTGTCTCCTTTAGATATAGTCAAGAAATTTGATCTATATACATAGTATCTCAAATGGTAATGAAATGCACAGATTTATCTAATCAATCAATAATATCCCAAATTGCATTATTACCTCAAGATGTGTTTGGTAATCCCACCACAATATACATGGATATATTTTTCCTTTTCCACTCTAACACTAGAAAAGGTTAAAGAATTAACTTTGGTAATTTTTGTTCTGTTTTAACCTGATGAAAAGTTAAGCACTTCATCATAAAGTCAGTAATATCTTTTTTCATTCCATCACACCAATAATACTCTCAAAGGTCTCTTTACATCGTAGTGTTTCTCGAATGAATAGAAAATAGAGAACTAAGAGCTTCACTCAATAACTCTTTCTTCAAGTGGAAATCACAATGCACACATAATATTTTTTTCAAATCATAAAAGACCTTCTTAATCAATATTAAAATATGGAAACTTACTCTTCTTAATGAATTATACCTTTTCCTAAAAATATTGATCCCCCTTTTTAGTTTGATTTATTATTTTTGATAAATTTGACTATATTAAAACCTAAAAAAAATAGTATGTCCCTGAATCCGCAACTTTTAGACTAAAATTTATAAAATCATTAACCAAAGGGTCATATTACAAACATAACATGGTTAATGTAGCATTATTTTTTTACTTGAAGCATCATCTACTTTGTTTTATTTTCCAGGATGGTAATGAATCATGAAATCATAATCCTTAATCAGAACAAACCATATTCTCTATCTCATGTTCCATTATTTTTGAGTGAATATATACTTCAAAATTATATTATCATTATATATTTCACACTTTAATCCATAAAAATTATGCCTCTAAATTTTTAAAGTAAAAACTAAAATAACTACTTCCAGATCATGCTTAAGGTAATTTAACTCAGAAGGTTTCAACTGAAGTGGATCATAATAAATAGCCTAATCATTTTTCATTAGGACATAACCAATTCCTTTCAAAGAAGCATCACTGTAGATGAAACATTATCCATTTCTATAAGTTAGGACCAAAAATGGATCATTAACCAATATTATTTTTAGTTCATAAAAAAATCATCGCATTCTTTTGTCCAAATGAATTTAACTCCTTTTCGGGTTTATTTAGTCATTGGGATAGAAAACTAATAAAAATTTACAACAAAATTCTGTTAGTAACCACTAATCCAAGAAAACTGTGAATCTATGTGATATTTATGGGTCTTATACATTCTTCGATAACTTCTTTTATAAGGGTTAAGAGTTATTCCATCTTTAAAAATAATATATTCATGGAAATAAACTTGTTGCAACCAAAATTCACACATACTAAATTTCCCATATAGTTTATTTTATTTTAAGGTTTGAAAAAAAATCCTTAGGTGTCATTCATGTTTCTATTTACTTTTAGAATACACCAAAATTTCATCAATAAACACAACTACAAATGTTTCCAAGAACTCATGAAAAACTCTATTCATAAGGTATATAAATACAACAAGTACATTGGAAAACCCAAATGTCATAACTATAAACTCATAGTGCCCATATGTAGTCCAAAAGTTTTTCTTTAGAATGTTATCCTTCTTCACCTTCAGCTAATGGTACCTGGACCCCAATTCAACCATTGAGAAATACTATTCTCCCTATAATTAATCAAACAAATCATTGATATGAGGCAAAGTATACTTGTTCTTAATAGTGATCTTATTCAAGGATATATAATCAATGCAAAGTCTCATTGAACCTTCTTTATTTTTTAAAAAAAATAGGATCACCCCTTAGTGAAGTGATAGGGTGAATAAGACCTTTATCTAACAACTTATACAATTTATTTTTCAATTATAAAAGTTACACTTGATCTATTCGATAAGGGGATTTATAAATAGGCTTATAATTAGGCACTAAGTCAAAAGTAAACTCAACCTCCCAATCCAGAATAAAATTAGGAAAATTATCCAGAAAAACTTCCATGTATTTATTCACTACTATCACATCACTAATTTGACTAGTTTCTTTCTTTACAATCCATACCCAAAATGATATGAAACTCTACTATAGCCAGTTCAATAATATTTGCAAGAAAGATCATCCCACTAATAATAATAGGAATATTCCTATAAATCTTGGTTAATTTAATACTTTTAACCAAAGTTTTTACCAAAATTTATATCTTAATTTTATGAGGTGATATTCCCAATTTATTTGAAAATTTCTTAGAAATGAAAGAATGAGAAGATATTAAGTTAAATAGGGTATTGGCATAATTTGAATACAAAAGTAACATATCTTTCACCACTTCATTTAATATCCCAACATCAACCATAGCAGAAGAAAAATATTTTTCCACACCCTTTTACTTATGATATTGATGATTTCTAGCCTAAGTTACTAACTTTAGGCACATGTTAGCATAATTACCCAACTCATTGAAATTAAAACACCTTACCGTTGGGTGGATATTGGTTACCCCATTATTTGATTCTTTAGGATTCTTTTCCTTGCAATCATGGGCCATATAGACAAACTTTTTACATCG
The DNA here is from genome assembly GCA_963277665.1 of Viscum album. Lineage (NCBI taxonomy): Eukaryota > Viridiplantae > Streptophyta > Magnoliopsida > Santalales > Viscaceae > Viscum > Viscum album. Next base: position 17,393,024 of record OY728120.1, on the reverse strand, counting down.
ATAACACTTCCCTGATTTCATAAGACATTATTTAGGGTTATTTTTACCACACTTACCAGAATAAGGGAACTTCATTTTCTTACCTCCAAATTTCTTTTTTTTAAGTTTCCCCATTGCCTACCATCCTGACCACTTCTTAATTTCATCATCATGAGGCACATAAGTGTCAGAAAACTCTATCTCAAATTTTCATCATAATGAAAAACTTTATTCTAGATTTTAAATTCTCATGAGGAAAAATATATCCATATAATTGGTTTAAATCCTAGTAAAAATCTATTGATTTTACTATTAATGACCTGAACAAAATTTGGTATGTGTTTGGCCAATCTTGTAAAATTGGATTCATATGTGGCCACAGAATCTTCATATTTTTTCATTACCTCCAAGAATTATTTTTTCCATCTATATTTTAATAGTCTTAAGTAAATATTTCTTAAGTAAAATATCCTTAAATTTTTCTCATTCCATAGCATCAAGATCATCTTTTTCTCCAATATTCTTAACTAAAGACCATTATCGATCAATTTCACCTTCAAAATGATAAAGGACAAGAGTTACCGTTTGAAATTATGAAAATCCCATGACTTTATATATCGTATCCATAGCATGATCCATACTTTGGATACCATAGGGTCATATGATCCACTGAATAATGGGGGATACTGCCTCATTAAATTCTCCACTATAAACATTTTTTTTCATGGTTGATCAGGTTTCTCTCTGGTATGGATACCACCACCATTTATATCTTGTGTAAATCAAGAAATCATTTAGATAATTGGGTAATAACTCATATATAACAAAACATTATATTAAAAAGTGTACACTTCTAATCAATATCCATTTTTCCACCATATAAATCTTTTAAAGAAAAATGTGATTTCTTTTCATGAAAAATATTCAAAATTTTCAACTTAACCTCTTCCTTTCCCTTACCCATCCAAAAATCCTATTAAAAAAATTTTAAAAATGTGGGATGAGAACAAAAATCTTAGTAAGGGGCATAAAAATAAAAAAACTTTTAGTCCAATGAAAAACATGAAAACCCATGAAGAACCTTTTCTTAAAAACATAAATTTTTACCAAGAAAGGGAATTATTGTTATTTTAAAAATATCATTTGTATTACCTTTTAAAATAAATTATTTCCATGAAAAATCATTATAAAGTATATAAAATTCATATAGGTGTGTTGGGACATCATTTCATAGAGATATTATAGAATCCTTACAAATTGGAATAAACATAAGGCCAAATTCTAATATAATTATCTGGAGAACATAATAATTACCCAATACATTGGATAATTATATAGAAGAACCCATCATATAATATATAATAGGCTCACTTGGCACAATCTGGTTACACTCATCATAAAAAAATTCTAAGGACCATATCATGAATAACACATTTAATCTTGGAACTTTTCATTACTAAACCCTTGAAAAACACTTTTAAACCCATTTGCATAACACTTTTGAAAATCAAAATACCATTTTCTTCTAAAAACCCATTTTAAAAATATAAATTACCTTGAACAAGGGAAATAGGGTTTTTATTTTAATAAAAAATAAAATATTGTAAAGTAATCCAAGCTTTAAATAATGTTTATATCAATGGGAAAATTCATTGTTTCTATATACGTTAAAATAGAGCATTCCTTTGGTCATTTTTAAAGAAAGTCAAAAATTCCATATAAATATTCCTTTTTTAAAAAAACATTGAAAGAAAGATGAAAATTTAATTTATAAAACTCTCATTTCCATAATAAAATCATTTTAAAAACATGTACATAGACAAAAAAGAGAGTTAGGAGGAAAACATTAAAAGAGAATATTTTTAAAAGAAAAGTCCCTTATCACATTGGAAATATATGAATCATATGACCAATGAAATAATAACATTTAAAAAACTTTAAATAACATGATAATAGAGAAAATAATGATATATCATGTCAACAGGGCTATATATACACCTTGTAAAATAATATAGGTGGATGAAAACAAAATTTTCCTCAATGGAAGTAAATTGAGATGAAGTCTCTTACCTTGAGTCTGACTCATCACGTACGTTCTTTATCTTTATGAATAATAAAATTATTTTAATTATTTAATTTATTAAGAAATTTTTTCAATTTTTATTCCTTTTATTTTAATTATTACCATTTTATACATGATTACTTAATTAATTAGGTTTACATTGGATGTTTTGACCATATTCGGCTTATGTGTCAAAAATGACTTTGGTGAGTTGACTATGGTCAAAGAGTTCAATATTTAAACATATCTAGATTAATAATAACACCATAATTATCATATTTATACATCAATTATACTATTAAGAACAATCATGAAATATGGTTTTGGGAAATGAAGTGTGTTACTAACATGGAGACGATAGTATGTCGTGCACATGAGTGACGTTATCGTATCCCCTACGCAATGGAAAGTAAAAAAGTTATATATTATATAATAACACAATAGGTATAATTATGTTTTAAATATCATATATATACTTTATATACATCATAATACCCAACCATGATAGGTTTTTTATGGAAAATGTGTCACATAGGTTCGTGAGGCAGTAGTCCTCTGTACACATGGGTGATAATATCGTTTCCCATTTAAGGGAAGATGAGATGGATATAGTTCATGAAATTAACATAATAATATATAAGTATATGTTAAAAAAATTATTATATAATAATAAATTAATATTATCTGAAGGAGGTGGGAGAATAAATAAAAACAAAAATTCATAGTTAAGAATTTTACCACTTCTTATACCACCTCTTTAGGACTATACCTAAAGTATTTCTAGAATAGATTTCAAAAAAACAAGGCTTGGGGATGGAAGTTGTTGAGTTATTTTTTTAGGTATTTTTTGAAAAAAAAAAGGTTTTAATGTGTAGATAAGATAAGATATTGGGTGTCCATTTGTAAGTGAGGTGAGCGGCACACTTGTAATTTTTTAAAAGAAAAAGTTGTACCCACATTTTTTACATGCCATAAGGCTCCAAAATGAGCTATTATCAAGTCTTAGACAATATAAGGTATAAATATTTCCATAAATAGATTTTAGAAAAGTTTTTTGGTCATTTTAACCATTATATTTTTATTTTAACACCCCCTGGGGTAAATATGGTTTTACCATAACCATGATAATTAATTTTTACTATTTTCACTATTCATTGTGGTAAAAAATTAATTTAAACTTTTTATATAAGATTATGATGATTAAAATATTTAATCCATTTTAACAAATTTAATTCACATAATTGGAAGAATTTAATTTAACACATAACCTGCAGATGCGATGAAAAAGTGGGTTTTCAAGAAGTATATTTTTCAAGAAATAGATAATTTTATATTAACTCTATGACTAATAATAATAATTGTATGAACTTAAATTAATATTTTTTGATATATAATAGATATATTTAATTTAAAACATTCATATTTATTTATTATCTTAAATAATTAAAATGGAGAAACATTATGCATTTTAAAACAGTTTTTAGGAAAATCTCGTTTTTAAACCCAAAAACAAACTTATACTAAAATACAATATAAAGTTGATTAAAAAGCAATTAAGTATATTAAATATAACTAAATAATAATTATTCTACTTTAAATAATATTAAAAAAATAATGGTACTTTAAATTTTTTAATTTTTTGAAAATAAAAGTCATTTTTACAAAAAAAATCGTTATTTTTCACTATTCCCTGAAAAATCAATATTTTCTAAAAAATCCCAAAATTTCACCCTTAGTTAATTTTGATATGATAATTTTAAAAATTAAATTAATTTTTTAAAATTAAATTTTTATAATTTATAAAATAATCTTTTAAGTAAAACTTTATAATAAAAGAGTTTAATTAAAATTATTTCTTTTTTTATTTAAAAAATACATAATATTTTATAATTAATATAACTATCTAATTAATATTAATAAATATTAATGTCACATAAATGACATATTTTAAAGGTATTTTTAATTTAATTTACATTTTTGCTTTGTTTTGGGGGTTTCCTTAGGTTTTATGGAGGACTAGATGAGTTTTCATGAATTGGGCCAAACTGTGAGCCCAATTCTAGATTGAAAAATAAATTTTGTTTCTCTTATAAAATTTTCATTTTTCAAAATTTTTAATCCATTAAAATTCATACTTGGCCTACCCTAACCTATTAACACCACCAATTCAATTTGGATCCTTTATAAATTCATAACCAAGGCTTATTTGGGTTTTTATCTAAGGGGTTGGGTCTGCCCGAAAGCTCAATTCCTGTTTTAAAAATGAATTTTTGTTATGTTATAACTTATTCAATTTTTGGTATTTTTTGTGATTCCAAGTCTCCCCCAAGACCATTTAACCCAGAATCACGTCTGAACTCTCTCCCCTCTCTTTAGAGCTCTGGTTAATCGCGATTTGGTTCCGAACTTCATAGGATTCCTCAAATCGTCCATATTTGAAGAGGTAAAGTCTTTCTTTTATAACTCTCTCAATTCTCAATATTTTTCCTCCATTCTAGTTCCTAAATGACCTAATAAATATTTCTCTAATGAACCCTAAATTTTGGCTCTTTTAAATTTCATCTACTGGTGTCTTGGAGTGATTACTTCAAGATACTTCAAGTAAATGAGCCTTTTTCTTTCCTCTGTAAAATTACTTTGGGTTTCATTCATTGTTCTTAGGATTTATTCGCTTATTATTGAGTTAACTAATGTCTATAAACTAGGTTTTCTAACCTAGGGTTTAACTTTGGGAATTCTTGTCCAATTATTATGGTTTTAGGTTTGATCTAGGTCTCTCTTGGTGCGGCGGGGGTGCGATTTGATTTTCGCACGAAGATTCAAGGGTTTTTGTTACTTTGGTAGGTAATTCCATGTTTATGAAATCTTTGTGTCTTATAATTCTGTATTTATCATACTTTTCGGTTTATCTCATTTTATTATTGTTGCAAAAATTATTCTTATTGGTGTTTGTTTTGTAAATGAATTTTTAAATGAAAATTTCAATGGAAATTGGGGGGGTTTTCATGGGAATTTTTTATTGGTTTATTTGAGAATTACATGTTTATACTTAATTTATTTTAATGAACCATAATAGGGCTTCCAATAATGTTTTGAATTTTATCCTCTTTGTTTGTTTCTGTGAAAATGGGTTTTAATAGTGTTTGTGGACCATGTGAACTTTAAGTCCCATGTTTGTGTAAAAATGAAGGTTTTTCAAAGTTATCATTTATTGGTTCTCAAGGAGCTGCCCTAAAAATGATTTTTTGTTTTAATAGAAATTTATTGGTCTGAATTTTATGTTTTGGTAACTTTATGGTGTGCACATAGTGTGCAAGTTTGGTTCTTAAGGAGTTTGGTGTGTGAAACATTACGGGATTTGGAGGAATTGTTTTATTGAAAATCTAAGTGTTTTGTTGTGTGTTTTAAGTGGTATAAAATGTGATAGCTACTGTATTGTTTGTGTGTGACCAGTAGTGTTGTGTTATATGAAAATATATTTATTATGCATGATGAAATTTATTGAGCACAAAAGGGGAAACCCGGGTACCTAGGTGGGGTGGATTTGTACTAGTATGGCTAGTGGACCGGATGGGTTTTGTCCCTGTTTCACTTAGAATTTGGATAATGACAACTCTAAAAAAACTATGTGGATTATTATTGGGGACCACTAGGTTATGGGTATGTTCCCTACTAGTGTCTCATGAACGAGAATGGATTTTTCTATGGTTACTTTACACCGAGGTACGAGGTACATAGGGCCCGAGACAACCTAGTGCCTAGGGGTGTTCCCGAATTTGTGGCTCATTGGATTTGTGGTATTTACCCATATACTAGGGTGTGTTTGGAAGTAAATTACAGTATCTAACATTTTTATTTTAATGTGTTAACATTCTGAAATTCTCATATTGAAAACTATTTTCATTTGAAAGCTTCATTTCTTGTAATTTTAACATTGTTTCACCTTATGTATTAAAATTGCTTGTTTTGTTCACATTGTATTAAATGATCTTTGGAATCATCTGGTGGTATCCTATTGGGCTTAGGCTCACACCCTACTTACACCCCTTGGGTGTAAGTAGACCTTCTTATGCTTGACTCAGGAAAAGGGAAGGCTAAGGGTGATGGCGATTCAGGGTGTTAGTTCTCATCGCTGAGGCGGAGTTGTGGAGAAGGATTGTGGGTGATGACACCCTTGTCATGTGGAGTCCATGGGGATGTCTTTCTGTTTTCATTATTTGTATTTGGACCACTTGTAGTGTCTTTAAACAAATTTATTCAGATCTGGTTTTGTTAAGAATTGTTTAGCATGAAAATTTCAGATTCTAATTATTGATTGTTTTTTATGTTTTATGATTTCATACTTGGGTAAATCATTCCCAAACCAGATTTTTTTGATACCCGGGAACTTGTGCTAGCCCGTGGGGATAGGGAACACCCTTTGGGCCTTTCCATGGGGTGGGTTTGGTGCCGTTAACGGTGGTGAGCAAATCTGGTTCGTGACAAAATGGTATCAGTGGAGGTTAATTTTTTCGGTTATATTACTATTTTGGGATGAGTCGGGATAGATAGGAGCTAGGACTATCGGGGATCGGGATTTTGGTTGTGAGTAGGGTTCCTGGACCATACCTGTCATGGCAGACCTTGAGTCACCAGGGGATGTTGTAATTTACGGATTGACTTCACTTCCAGGTGAGACATGTGGGCTGTAGACCACATGTGGACATCAGGCGGATGTGGAGTAGTTTTTTCTTTTATTACTGGAATGTGTTTAGTTTATTTATATTCGATGTATTTTATTACAATTTTCAGAATTGTGGTATTGAATATTGTTTTGTGACTGTTGCATTTTGTAGCAACATGCCTCCCCGCAAAGCTCCCACACGCCCAGAGGAGGAAGCTGGAGAGAGTTATCCCACACCGATTGATCAGAGGCTTGTGGAGGTTGTGGTTCAGGCTATCCAAGATTTGGGATAGGTACCATCTCCTACTCCTATTCCTATTATGTAAGAAGATGCAAGTCCTATAAAAGATAAAGAACAAGAGTTTCTGAAAAACAATCCTCCTACCTTCTGAGGTAGCTCAGAACCCCAAGAAGTAGAAGAATGGATCGAGAAGATCGAGCGTATGTTTGAGTTCCTGGAAACCCCCGATGAGCTTAGGGTGAAGTGTGCCTCATTTATGTTGGAGGGTCCCAGCTGTAATTGGTGGGAGTCAGTGCTTCGGGCTGGGAAGAATGAGCAGATGCACTGGAGAGATTTCAAGGCAACCTTCAATGAACAGTACTGACCTGAGGTATTGTCTTATGCTAGGTCTAGAGAGTTCATGGAACTTCTTTAGGGGAATCTATCTGTGATAGAGTATACCAACTGTTTCACTAAGTTGGTTCGGTATGCTCCAGAAATTGTCTCTAATGAGCAGGCGAAGGCCCAGAGGTTTGAGAAATGCTTGCGACCAGAGATATACTCCCAGGTGTTCTTTTTTAAGCTGAAGACCTATGCTGAGGTCGTTGATCGGGTGTGCATGGTGGAGATTGATAGGAAAGGCAGGTCTGGTTTCTATGGTTTAGTATCAGCAGTGGGAATTGGAAGCTCCTCAAAGAAGAAAAGGAAACGGGAGGATCATGTGAAGAAAGGAGGGGGCAGTTCAGGCCACTCTTCCAGGCATTTTTCTTTTGCGGCTTCTGATGCAAGATCTGTTGTGTGCCACCAATGTGTGGGGCCTGGGAATATCTTACCAGTATGTCCACTTCAACCGAATCCTTGTTACCATTTTGTATGTATGGGGCATTTTCAGCGCTTCTGCGGTGTGGCACGTCCACTCCCAAGTGGGGTAGGGTCAGTGGCTTCAAGAGGAGTGCCAGCACAATCCGAGCCGTTGAGAACTAGGGGATCTCAATTTGGCGGTCTTGGTGGTAGGGATGGATCATCTTCTGGTCAGATCCAGTTCAGGGCACATCTATAGACTAGCGGTCATCCTCAGGCATATATTGGACATCTCCATGTAGTGGATCAGGCACCAGTAGGATCAGAGGCGGGACCGTCGACAGTTCGAGGTACCGTTATGATTGCATCTTCTATAGCTACTGCTCTTTTTGATACCGCTGCCTCTATTTCATTCATTTCTTCCCATTTTGTGGACATGATGAGTTTTCCAACTGAGTTGATGTCTTTCGTGATGGAGTTGGTGACACCGCTGGGAAAGAAGAAAGAGCAGGGCCTTAGGTGCCCCTCGTGTGCGCTTTCTATGTCAGGGGTCGAGATGGAGTGGGACCTCTTGGTCTTAGATATGGACCTTTTTGATGTCATTATTGGATTGGATTGTCTAGTACACTTCTAGGAACACATCTATTTCTACAGACGTCATGTGAGTTTCACGGCACCTGATGGGAGTCGTCAGGTTTTTCGTGGAGAATGGGATCCTTGGTTAGGTCATGCAGGGCCTCCACTCCCAGAGTTGGGAAGTGTTATCTTCCAGTTATCTTTGATCATTCTAGAGGATGGTATTTCCCTTGAAGTTGTACTACCTCATGTAGTGAATGAGTTTCCAGAGGTATTCCTGGATGACTTTTCAGGTTTGCCCCCAGAGTGGGATGTGGAGTTTTCGATTGATCTAGCACCGGGAACATAGCCGATATCTCTTCCCTCTTATCGCATGGCCCCCACCGAGCTGAGGGAATTAAAGATACAACTGGATGACTTAGAATCCAAAGGATTCATTCTCCTGAGCATCTCTCCTTAGGCCGCTCCTGTGTTGTTCGCAAAAAAGGCTGATGGATCCCTCCGGTTGTGCATTGACTACCGGAAGCTGAATAAGGTAACAATTAAAAACAAATACCCTTTTCCCAGAATAGATGATTTGTTTGATCAGTTTAAGGGGGAAAAGTGGTTCTCAAAGATAGACCTACGTTTAGGGTATCATCAACTCAGGGTGAAGGAGTCAGATATCCCAAAGATAGACTTTCAGAGTAGGTACGGCCACTTTGAGTATTTGGTCATGCCCTTCGGATTGACCAATGCTCCAGCAGTCTTTATGGCACTCATGAACAGGGTGTTTCATCAGTATCTAAATTCCTTTCTTGTGGTGTTCGTGGATGAAATTCTGGTATACTCTAGATCTAAGGAGGAACACGAACATCACTTGAGGATCATTTTGGGTACATTACGAGATCACCGCCTCTATGCAAAGTTGTCAAAGTGCACTTTTTGGATCAGGGAAGTGAGATTTTTGGGGCATGTGATCTCTTAGCAGGGGGTTTCAGTGGACCCTAAGAAGATTAGTGCGGTTATGTCATGGGGGTAGCTGAAGAATGTGTTTGAGATCAGGAGTTTCCTTGGATTGGCTGGTTATTATAGGCAATTCGTTCGGGATTTCTCTTGGCTTGCATCAGCGATGACTGCGCTCACCCAGAAAGGGGTGAAGTTTTTATGGGGTCTAGAATGTCAGGCATCATTCGAGGAGCTGAAGAGGAAGTTGACTACCACCTCCGTGCTGATTTTGCCTGAGGCCAGGAAGGGGTATGTGGTTTATTGTGATGCTTCAGGTATGGGTCTTGGGTGCGTGCTTATGCAGGATGATCACGTGGTGGCTTATGGCTCTCGCCAACTCCGACAACACGAAAAGAACTACCCTACCCATGACTTGGAGTTGGAAATGGTGATGAATGCTTTGAAGAATTTGAGTCACTACCTCTTTGGGGAGAATTTTATGGTCTACTCTGATCACAAAAGCTTAGCCTATATCTTCTCGCAGAAGGACCTCAACTTTAGGCAGTGTCGCTGGATCGAATACTTGCAGGGGTTCGACTTTGACATTTTTTATACCCCAGGAAAGGGTAATGTGGTGGCTGACGCTTTGAGAAGAAGAGTTCCAGTGCAGGCATTAAGAAATTCTAGTGATGAGTGGACATTGATGGGGATCTTTTATCAGATTCATGTGGAGACCAGGGAACACAGTGGAGGGGAATTCTTGGAGAGCGTCCAGTTGACTCCTCTATTGGAGTTGATTCAGCAGGAACAGCCTAGTGATGATCTTTGTCAATGGTCTAAGGAGTTTCTTTATGGTTGGGAGACATCCTCTGATTGGTCGTCGTCTCCTGAGGGCATCTTGTGCTTCAAGGGCCATTTAGTAGTGCCATTATCTCTGCGGAATGTGGTGATGCAGGATAGCCACCAGTCTTAGTGGGCTATCCATCCAGGTGCCACTAAGATGTATTATGATGTCCGTTGGCAGTTTTGGTGGCCTGGTATGAGACGGTACATAGCGGACTTTGTTTCGAGATGCTACACATGTCAGTAGGTGAAAGTAGAGCACCAAAGGCCTTCCGGTTTGCTCTAACCACTACCCATTCCTACCTAGAAGTGGTATGAGGTCGCCATGGACTTCATTGTTGGCTTACCTCGTACACCTCAGGGTAAGAATTCCATTTGGTTGTTGATTGATCATTTGAACAAATCATCCCACTTCATTCCGATAAAATATACAACTAAAGTGGATGAGTTGGGCCATTTGTATCTTCCGGAAGTGGTGAGACTCCATGGAGTACCATCAGCAGTTGTCTCAGATAGAGACCCCTGCTTCACTTATCGATTTTGGGAAGGCCTTCAGAATTCCTTGGTGTCTCAGATTAAGATGAGCATGGCATACCACCCTCAGACGGATGATCAGACAGAGTGGGCGAATCAGATTTGGGAGGACATGCTTCGTGCCTGTGTCCTGGACTTTAGAGGTTCTTAGTATATCCATTTGGGATTTGTTGAGTTTTCATATAATAACAGTTACCAATCCTCGATTCGAATGTCCCCTTTTGAGGTGCTCTATGGTCAGCCATGTCGTTCCCCCCTATGTTGGGCTGAGGTAGGAGAGACTTCACTGTTGGGTCCGAGCCTTGTGCAGGAGACTTCTGAGAAGGTCAAGTTAATTAGGCAGTGCTTATTGATATCTCAGAGTCTTCATAAATCTTATGATGACCAGAGGCGTCGAGACCTAGAGTTTTCTGTGGGTGACAGAGTATTCTTAAAAGTGGCCCCTCGTCTGGGCCATCGTCGATTGGGGAAGTAAGGTAAGCTGGTGCCACGGTATGTCGGGCCCTTTGAGATCATCGAACGTATTGGAAAGGTGGAATACAAGTTGGCCTTACCTTCTCAGTTGACGTCCATCCATGATGTCTTCCACGTCTCTCAGTTGAAGAAATACAACCCGGATCCATCCCATGTGTTGAGTTGGTAAGAACTGGAGATGGAGCCTGACTTGTCTGTTGTTGAGAGGCCGGTGAAAATAGTGTACCCCCAAGAGAATATACTTTGAGGGAAGTCTATTCCATTAGTCCAGGTTCTATGTCAGCATGGGAATGATACACATGATACATGGGAGCGAAATTCATGGGTCGAGGAAGAGTACCCATTCTTATTTTCCAACCAAGCTTCATGTTGACTTTCTGGGGTGGAAAGTCCATCATGGTTGGGAGAATTTTCACATACATGACATATTTTAAAGGTATTTTTAATTTAATTTACATCTTTTCTTTGTTTTGGGGGTTTCCCTAGGTTTTATGGAGGAATAGATGAGTTTTCATGAATTGGGCCAAACCGTGAGCTCAATTCCGGATTGAAAAATAAATTTTGTTTCTTTTATAACATTTTCATCTTTCAACATTTTTCATCCATTCAAATTCATAATTGGCCTCCCCTAACCTATTAACACCACCAAGTCAATTTGGATCCTTTTTGAAATCCATAACCAAGGCTTATTTGGGTTTTTATCTAAGGGGTTGGGCCTGCCCGAAAGCCCAATTCCTGTTTTAAAAATGAATTTTTTTTATATTATAACTTATTCAATTTTTGGGATTTTTTAGTGATTCCAAGTCTCAACCAAGATCATTGAACCTCGACTCTTGTCTGAACTCTCTCCCCTCTCTTTGGAGCTCTGGTTAATCACGGTTTGGTTCCGAACTTCATAGGCTTCCTCAAATGGTCTAGATTTGAAGAGGTAAAGTCTTTATTTCATAACTCTCTCAATTCTCAATATATTTCCTCCATTATAGTTCCTAAATGACCTAATAAATCTTTCTCAAACGAACCCCAAATTTTGGATCTTTTAAATTTCATCTACTAGTGTCTTGGAGTGATTACTTCAAGATACTTCAAGTAAATGAGCCCTTTTCTTTCCTCTGTAAAATTACTTTGGGTTTCATTCATTTTTCTTAGGATTTTTTTGCTTATAATTGAGTTTCCTAATGTCCAGAAACTAGGTTTTCTAACCTAGGGTTTAACTTTGGTCATTATTGTCCAATTATTGTGGTTTTAGGTTTGATCTAGGTCTCTCTTGGTGCGGCGGGGGTGCGATTTTATTTTCACATGGAGATTCAAGGGTTTTTGTTACTTTGGTAGGTGATTCCATGTTTATGCAATATTTTTGTCTTAGAATGCTGTATTTATCATACTTTTAGGTTTATATCATTTTATTATTGCTGCAAAAATTAGTCTTATTGGTGTTTGTTTTGCAAATAAATTTTTAAATGTAAATTTCATGTGAAATTGGGGGGGTTTTCATGGGAATGTTTTATTGGTTTATTTGGGAATTCCATATTAATACTTAATTGATTTTAATGAACTATAATAGGTCTTCCAATAATGTTCTTAATTTTATCCCCTTTGTTTCTGTGAAAATGGGTTTTAATGGTGTTTGTGGAACATGTGAACTTTAAGTCCCATGTTTGTGTAAAAATGGAGGTTTTTCAAAGTTATCATTTATTGGTTCTCAAGGGGCTGCAATAAAAATGATTTTTTGTTTTAATAGAAATTTATTGGTCAGAATTTTATGTTTTGTTAACTTTATGTTGTGCACATAGTGTGAAAGTTTGGTTCTTAAGGAGTTTGGTGTGTGAAACATTACGGGATTTGGAAGAATTGTTTTATTGAAAATCTAAGTGTTTTGTTGTGTGTTTTAAGTGGTATAAAATGTGATAGATACTGTATTATTTTTGTGTGACCAGTAGTGTTGTGTTATATGAAAATATATTTATGATGCATGATGAAATTGATTGAGCACACAAGGGGAAGCCCGGGTACCTAGGTGGGGTGGATTTGTACTAGTACGGCTAGTGGACCGGATGGGTTTTGTCCCTGTTTCACTTAGCATTTGGATAACGACAACTCTAAAAAAACTATGTGTATGATGATTGGGGACCACTAGGTTATGGGTATGTTCCATACTAGTTGATCGTGCACGAGAACGGATTTTTCTATGGTTACTTTACACCGAGGTACGAGGTACATAGGGCTCGAGACAACCTAGTGCCTAGGGGTGTTCCCGACTTTGTAGCTCATTGGATTTGTGGTATTTACCCATATACTAGGGTGTTCTTGGAAGTAAATTACAGTAGCTAAAATTTTTATTTTAATGTGCTAACATTCTGAAATTCTCATATTGAAAACTGTTTTCATTTGAAAGTTTCATTTCTTGTAATTTTAACACTGTTTCACCTTGTGTCTTAAAATTGCTTGTTTTGTTCACATTGTATTGCATGATCTTTGGAATCATATGGTGGTATCCTATTGGGCTTAGTCCCACACCCTACTTACACCCCTTGGGTGTAAGTAGACCTTATTATGCTTGACTCAGGAAAAGGGAAGGCTAAGGGTGATGGCGGTTCAGGGTGTTAGTCCCCATCACTGGGGCAGAGTTGTGGAGAAGGCTTACGGGTGTTGACCCCCTTGTCATGTGGAGTCCATGGGGATTTCTTTATGTTTTCATTATTTGTATTTGGACCACTTTTAGTGTATTTAAACAAATTTATTCAGATATGGTTTTGTTAATAATTTTTTAGCATGAAAATTTTAGATTCTAATTATGGATTGTTTTTTATGTTTTATGATTTCATACTCGGGTAAATCATTCCCAAACCAGATTTTTTTGATACCCAGGCACTTATGCCATCCTGTGGGGATAGGGAACGCCATTTTTTCCTTGTCATGGGCCGGGTTTGGTGTCGTTAATGGTGGTGACCAGATCCGTTTCGTGACAATGAAAATGATTTATTCTATAATTACCTAGGTTGTTACGCTCATTCCCTCTTTTATTTACACTACCTTTAGTAACCTATATTGAAAAATCCCTGATAATTTATCTTCTCAAAATCCTTAGTCAAGTTTTTTATGTGTTGGTCTTCCCAAAAGACCAACACTAGGGCCTTTAGGGGGATATTTAAAGGTGTTATTTCAAGGAAGAGGTAATCACATTTTCCTGTCACTTTCTTTTTACTTATTATTTTATCTCCACCAAATCTATAGTATTTATCATAAAATAATAAATTAAGTATCCTAAATATAATGAAATGTTGCTATTATTATGAAACCATAATTATCCACCCACTTTTCCATCAAATTGGAAGTGAAAGTATCACTTGTGATTATATACAGTGTACCCTCTCCCCATAGCAATACAGTTTAGTTTTCACCACCGTATTTTATGGATGGGTATTATGATGGATTTAATATTTATATATGATAATTATGACATAATTATGCTTATAGAATTATAATATCATATCTTCATTATTACCTTCTAATCTATTGGAAAACGATAACGTCGCTCATGTGTACATGTGGACTACCACCTCCAAAAAGAGATGTGATTCATTTTTCATTTCCATTTTATATATATAGTAACAAGTATAGATTTAATAAATATATAAGATATATAAGAGATACAAATTATCATGAAAAGGTGAATTTTTATTTATGTTTCTTTTGTTCCATCTGTTGAAATGTGAAAACTTCATTCATGTGTACATACGACTTACTATCTCCATGAATGATACAATTAATTTTTCTATCTATATATTTTATGGATGACTCTAAATAAATATATAATTAATATATATGATATTTATACAATTATCTAGATTTTGGAGATGATATAATCATAATCAAAGTATAATTACTAAAACCAACAAACCAAAACATACATGAAAAACAAAGTAGTTATCACCCTTATTTCCCTCTAACACTGGTACTCAACCCGATCCTCCATAACCCTGAACAGCATTCCTGATCCCCATGGGCTGGAAAATAGAACCCAAGAAACAAATAAAAACCAGAGGGAATGATTTTTCTCAACCTAAAACAAGATACATGGAATATTTACACAATGGAATGAATAATAGAAAGATATATTCCATAAAAATGGAAACCATATGTAGAAAAATAACTTTAAAACATTATATAAAACCCAAAGGTATGTGTCCAAAAAAACCATAAAGGATAAATAAAATGAAAAAATTATAATCCATGTGATAAGTGGGAAATTTCCCACAATCTCACCAATAGCTACTCATACCCATCCAACAAGAATCTCACCACCTCATTGTGGTGTCTTTCCTTTTCCTATATCAAAAGACAATAAAAATTCAACA
The DNA here is from genome assembly GCA_963277665.1 of Viscum album. Classification (NCBI taxonomy): domain Eukaryota; kingdom Viridiplantae; phylum Streptophyta; class Magnoliopsida; order Santalales; family Viscaceae; genus Viscum; species Viscum album. The sequence goes on along the minus strand of OY728120.1, from coordinate 17,377,590 downwards.
CACTGTCGAAGGGGTGTGCAGAGTGTAAGCTAAATAGGATCATTAAGATCCCACTTAAGTGTTCCACATAAAGTATCTATACAATAATCACGATATGATAAATTTAATAAAAATTGAATGATAAGTGGTAAAATGGTTTATATCAAAATCATGGTAAAACATTTTCCCTTTTTCCACGCTTCTAAAAAAACTAAGTAAAATAGTTTCAAATTATAATTTCTGTAAACATTTATTAAGTAGGGATATCAAAACTAGAATAGTACAAATATAGGGAATTGGTAAAAATATTCTAAGTATCACTCACAATTAGGCTATATATGTCACTCATACATCAATATGAATAGTGTGCACTATAAGTTACTAGAACCCATATATCATGGTCCAAAGAATATAGGAACACCCTAGAAAGTGAACCCTCCTACCATGTCAATCAAGTCCTAAATCCAAATGCATCTTGATCTAGGAATAGAAGAACACCCCAAAAATTAAACCCTCCTACCATTTCAATCAAGTCCTAGAGCCAAATTCATCTTGATCTATGAATAGAAAAACACTCCATAAAGTGAACTCATTAACAGTTTTAGAAGATGAGACCCAATACCACACCTTCTACCTAAGTACCCAAGGCTCCCCTGTGCTACATTTAAAATAATTTAAAAAGGGATTACATATTTCACAATACAATTTCAAACACACTTTTTCCATCAAAACTTTCTTTGAAAACCTACTTCAAAACCCATTCCATAATTTTTTGAAAATTCCTTTCTTTTACCAAAATGAGAGGGAAACTATCTTTTCTCTAAAATCCATTTACACACAAAAAGCAATAAATCATGCCATTTTGTTTATAAAATAATTTAATAAAATAATATCAATCAATTATTCACATAACATAGGCTAGATATGAAACTATCAACCTAAAAATAGGGTTTTACTCTACCCAAAATGGGATCCACGCATACTAGGAAGAATAAAAAACAACTAATGGAGTCCCTAGAATTAATTCCCATAACATAGAATCAAATTACATAAGTGAAATATTCAATGGATAGGATATATCATAACATAACTCAAGTAAATCACACGTCGCACCACAACCAACACAAGGGATGGACCCCATAAGGTGATCACATAACAGATCGAAAAGTAATAGAAGAAATATCATCATCGCATGACCATATTACTCTATAAACCTAGTCAAATGCTACAATTTCAACAAGAGTAATAAATAAGTAGAATTTCAACTTACCTAGAAATAATAAATGAAACCAACCAATATATTGAGCATTGAATAAAGTGATTCAAAAGAGGATGAGACACCCAAAATTACCTTGAAGGACACTAGGGTTCGAGGCAGGTAAGAAAAAACTAAATGAAATGAGATTTGGGTGAGTGGTGCGATAAAAACTACTGGTCCAAATGGATTTACATAAATCCCATATTTACAATTTGAATATCCCATATGGTGAGTATGCTAAAAAACACATCACCTCAGGTTGATTTTATCCTAAGATATATTTTTATGATGTAAAACTGTATTTATGCTATAAAGATGTTATGGCCTAAAAATGTTTTTATACCCAATACCCCATGACATATTTACACTGTATGATATAGTCTTATGATGTAAAAACATTATAAAGGTATCACCTATATTAGGATATGCTGAAAAAATCCAAAAAATATTACCATTTCCCTCAAAACCCAAGGAACACACTCTTAAACACAAAACAAAGAGTTCCTTATATCCATGATGTTACATTTAACATTATTTATAACCTTTAGGGTTAATATGATCATTGATATTAAGGTAATAATAGTCAATTAAGATTATTTGTTTTTGTGAAAAAATAATAAATTGTCTAGAAAAACTTAGTGGTTAAAAAGTTATATGATTATTAATGACATTTTGAGGTTGTTCTTCATATTTTTGGTAAAGTTATCAAAATTATATTAATATAGTTTTAGAAAAATTAAAACCCATAGGCTGGGTGAAAACCCATTACATCCAGCAATTCTACAGGGCTTGATCCCACAACCAAAGGGTGACAAGGGTGCAATGCCTACTACTAACCTATGTGATTTCCTTGTTAGTATGAAATTTTTTTACTTAAACAATTTAACTAATAAATATTAAGTTGATTTTTGGAATCATATTATTGGATCAAATTTTTTTGATATTTTTTGGTGATTTGTAACTTTTATTGGGTTTTAAGAAGAATACTCTTTTGAGGTTTAAATAACCCTTTGGGTTAGTATATAATTTGTTATAGTCTATTAGATAATAGTATATAGATAATATTGATGGTTAAAAATTGATTCATTGACAAGGTTGTATTTTTGTAGATATTTAAGGTCAATCTAAGTATTACCTTTCAATTTAGTATCTAATTTTGATTCAAGATATTATAGTGAATTCCACTACATTATAAGGTTATTTAGTGATTTATTATGGTGATTAATGATATTTTTAGGATACTTAATTGGGTTTAAGTATATGTAACTATTAGGTCGAATAAGACAATAGTAGAAGGAATAGAGGGGTTTAAATAGGCCTTTATTAAAATTATCTGAGTTAATAAATATTAATTGTAGAATTTGGTGGTTTAATATTATTAAACGGTTCTTTCCTAAAATAATAAGAATTATGTATGTGTAAATATTTTATGTAGAAAATTAAATTGAAGAGAAAAGGTAATTTTTATAGTAGTTTGGATTTAAACAATCCCACTCTACTCTTCACAACTCAAACAATGGAGTATGACAACCACTATGAAAGAGAGAGAGAATTTTACATAGGATAAATCTAAACCCAGATTTTTACATTAGGATAAATCCAAACCCTGGACTTTGTGAGGAACATCCCCAAACCTATACACACATCCTTTTGTGGGAGAATATAGAAACATAGGATTTATATAAGGAGGAGCCCCAACCTAAGTGTACTGCTTTTTAGTCAGGTATGCATAACCAAGGAACTGCATTTTTGTAAGGTAGCACAACCACAGAATACTTTTTATAGGTGGTGTAATATGTTATGTAAAAGATATAAGTGTAGAAAACTCTACCTAGACCATAAGAATAAATACAACAATTACATAACCGTTGAAGATTTGGAGAAATTATGTTATAGATGAAACAGTTGATGTAGAACCTTCGAATGGATTAGAATGATGAAGTCAAGTAATTTTAGAAAAGGTGTAGTATGTCTCTTCAAGTTGATATAGAAGTCAAAAAATATTTGTTCCTTCCTTGAGAGTTCATCATAAATGATGTAAACAATTTAGAACTGTATCACTTGATTGACATAATATTACGAATTTATGAGATATTATATTACCATTTTCAACCATCATGTATGTTCTAAGCATCCTTGATTCTGTTAAATACAAAGTTATTTATACTGAACAATCAATAAAATGGTTAGAAACATTTAAAATTCAAAAATAATAATATTGTATTATAAAAAGAGAGAGAAATTATCATTGCATAATAATTGCACAACTCATGAATGATATTTAAGATAATGAAGAATAATTCAAACCAATTTGAAATAATCTATTAAATAATTTAATCTTTCTCCATGATAATATTTCAAAGATAAATCCCATGAAAATAGAAAGTTTTAATTTGAAATATGAAATTCAAAAATATTTGATTTAAGATAAATAGTAAATTTGTAGATAATATCAAATAATTAATAACACCAAATTTAAGATATTAAAAAAACTTTAATTATATTAATATCAACTAATATTAATTTATAAAAAATAATAATGAATAAAACAACATAAAATCATATAAATTATTTTTTTAGTTTCAAACTGTAAGTTTCATGTGTGAAAATATAACAGACTTTGATCTTCATAAAAATAAGTTTAAAACAATGTAAACCACTTATAATGGGTTATAAATAATTCATATGAATTTATGAATTCATTATAATAATTTAAATATAATAAATAAACATGTAGTGAAACATAATATGAAAGAATATGTACAACATCGCATTTTTTGTAGGATTTACGTAAGAGATTTTCATATAGGATTTTTTCTCTACATAGGTGAATTAGAAATGTAAGGGAATAAAAATAGAAAATTCATGTACTCAAATAAAATTATTTGAATCGCATAATTGATTGATGCAAGATAATGCATCACATAGGTGATTTTCTCACATATCTGAAATTCTCGTGTAGGTGATTCCTATAAGGGAATTCCTAAAAAAATGAAAATAGATTGAATTATAAATATTCAGAGCTGAAACAAACCTTTATAAAGGTAGAATAAAATTTGGTCCTTTTTAATAATATTTAAAAAATACTAGCTTGTTAAATAATCAAGAATCAACTTAATCGGATATCTATAACTCAATTTTTCATCAAAAAATAGAAGCAAAATGGTTCTAAAAAATAGCATAAATGAGACTAAAAATATTCAGTAATTTTAAACCTAATTTAAGGAATTATAGTGATCAATTAATAAGTTTATGTATTATTATGAAATTTATATAATATTTTCAGATTTCCAAAAAAATGAATCAATCAATTTGATGTTTTGTAACTCAAGATATGGTCGAAATAAGGAGGGTAACTGAATATAGAAAATCGACTACATGGATTCAAAATTGGTTATATGAATAACCATTTAGCTACATGTTAAAAAGAAATTTTTCTATAATTAAACATTAAAAATATATCTAAATTATATTTTAATATCCCAAATGACCTATTTATCCTAGTAACTCCAAATAAAACTTGTTGAACATGTTTTAAACAATGAAAATATTAAATATAAAGATAAGTTAAGTAAAGGATATAATGATATAATCAAGATTAAGTTTAATTTAATCAAAGAGAAATTAAAATTATTAAGACAAATAAATTAAATAAAAAATATAAATATTTTTAATTATCAAAACATAAAGTGGTTCAAGGTGACACTCAACGTTATCCCCCTTTTTATAATTACAAAACCAAGTATAATTTCAAAAACAACTCACCCTTTATGAAATTATCAAAAAGATAAGAGTTAAAATAAAAAAAATTAATTCTTTTAAAAAAAATTAAATAGTTTATAGAACATTATTACCTAATCATATTTCAAAATATGGAATTTAAAAAAAATATCAAGGATTCATAGTAAATTCATCCACTGGTAAAAAAAGAATTAAATATAGTGACAAGAATTTTTAAAGAGTTGTTTGAGAAAAATAATGATAAATCATTTACCAAATGATATTTTATGAAAAATGAAAGTTAAAATAGTAATTTAACATCATCAAGTTTTTATGAGAGGTTTTAAAATAGTTATATAATAATAAAATTTTTACATAAATTAAACAATAGTAATCTAAAAAACATATTCTAGATTTCAAAAATCTTGGGTAAATCTGAAAAATTAATCATATTATTATAATAAAACTCCCCTAAACGCATGAAAATATAAAACTATAAATCATGTTCTATAAATAATAAATAAATTTAAAATCTCCCCCTTAAATGAATAAAAAATTATAAAGTAGTAGATCTCCCTCTAAATTTATGCTTTATTTCAAAAAGTTCCAACTATATAAAATGGTTAGAGCATATGAAACAAAATTTTAAAATACTCCTTGTATCTCAATGTGATGAAAATTTATTTGTAGAGTGTTACACTATTTTATTAGATATTTGATTTTATGTGTTCAATTACTATAATAATAAAAAACACACACCTTTTGGTACTCATGCTATTTTGGGTTCAATTGGGTTAGTAACATAATTTTTTAATACCCAAGAAGATTTAAAACATTTATTGTAAGGTACATGAGAAGATAAATTCTTAGAGATAGAAAATTTAGTAATACCAAGATATTGAGGGAACCTAATAGAACATTCATCAGCATAATTCCCTTGAAAATTATATTTAAATCAAGTAAATAAATAATAACCAATCTTTCTTTTAAAATCACACTTATTAAAATGAATAGGATGATCATGGTTGGATTTTGAAACAAGAATAGGCTATTTTAAATAATTTACACTTTTTATAACATTATCCAAGTAACCTTTTAATTTAATATCATAAAAAACATTATAATTAATATAATAAGTATAATTTATCAACTTATCATTTTCTTCCTTAATATTTTTATATTTTTCACCAAGTTGAGATAAATCATCTAACAAAAGAAATAATTTCCTTTATTTATCTTCATTATTTTTAGAAATAAAATCCTTAAATATATCATTTATATATTTAATATTTATTATTTAAATATCATAATTTCTTAACCTTTCAACTTTAAGAGATAATTTTATTTTATTCAACAACTTTCTTATATTTCGATTCAAGATATAAATGTAAATCCATCATTTTATGAAGTTTTTCTTGATATTTCTCATGCATATCATCTAAAATTATATTATTAAAAATAGAGGATTTAGAAGCATAAACCTTAGTTGAATAAATGATATTAAATACATAACTAGAATACTCCTTTACTTCAGAATATTTTGTCTCATTCCCCTTATTGAATTTCTTTTTTTGGAAATTTTTCTTTTTTTTCCAGCCACTAATAAAATAGATCTTTTCTTTGTCTTATTAAGGACTAGGATATAATTTAATAGAGATAATGAAAAATAATATATCTAATTAATCCTTAATAAGGTTAACTTATGATACCAATTATTTGATATCATATTAGAATAATAAAATGAGCTAAATATCATTTAAGGAATAACCCTTCGATACTAACTGTTAGGTTGAATATGATAATAGTAGAAGGTATGGAGTGAATAGGGATTTATTAAAATTATTAGAGTTATTAAATATTGATTATAGAATTTTTTTGGTTTAAAATTATTAAATAATTCTTTATTAAAATAATAAAAATTGTGGATGTGTAAATAGTTTATGTGGAAAATTAATGATAAGAACACAAGGAATTTTTATAGTAGTTCAGATCTAAATAGTACCACTCTACTCTTCACACCCTAACTGGTGGATTATGGAACCCACTATGAAATTCGGAGATAATTTTACATAGGAGCAATCTAAACCCAAATTTTTACACTGAGATGAATCTCAACCCAGGACTTTGTGAGGAGTAGCCCCAAACCTACACACACAGCCTTTTTAGGATCAAATATAAAGCCTAGATTTTTATAAGGAGCATACCAAACTTAAGTGTACTTCTTTTTGGTCATGTATTCATAACCAAGGAACTGAATTTTGGTAAGGTATCACAACCACGGACTAATTTTTATAGGCATTATAACCTATTATGTGAAATATATAAGTGCAAAAAAATCTACCCAACCCATAATAATAAATACAACAATTACAGAACCATTGGAGAGTTATAAAAAGTCTGTTGTAAATGAAATAGTTGATGTAGACCCTTCAAATGGATTAGAATGATAAAGCATGGGAATTCTATAAAAGGTATAGTATATCTCTTTGAGGTGATATAGAAGTTGAATAATAATCTTTCCATCCTTAATAGTTTTTCAAAAAGGATGTAAACAGTTGAGCACTGGATCACTTGATTGATGTAAGAGTACGAATGTATGAGATCGTTTGTTATCATTTTCAACCTTCTTGTGTGTTCCAAGAAACCTAAATTCCTTTAAATATAAATTTATTTGTACTAAACACTTGAAAAAATGGTTAGAAACATTTTAAATTCAAAAAAATACCGGATTATCAGAAAGAGAGATAAATTATCATTTCATAATATTTTCATGACTCATGATTGATATTAAAAACAATAAAGAATAATTAAGACCATTTTTAAATAGTCCATTAAATAATTTAAATGATTTCTATAATAATAGGTCGAAGATGAATCCCATAAAAATAGAAATTTTGAATTTGAAATACAAAATTCAAAAACATTCAGTTTAAGCCAAGCAGTAAATGTGCAGATAATATCAAAGAATTAATAACACCAATTTAAAGATATTAAAAAAAATTAATGAGATTAATATCAACTAATATTAATTTATAAACACTAAGATCAAATAAAATAACATAAATTAATATAAATTAATTTTTTAGTTTCAAGTTATAAATTTCATGTGTGAAAATATAACAGCCTTCGATATTCAAAAAGACAAGTTTAAAATAATGAAAACTAATTATCATGGGATCTTCATAATTAATATGAATTAATGAATTTTTTAAAAAAAATTAAAAATAATAAATAAACATTTAGAAAATCATAATATGAAAGAATATGTAAGCAGAGCATTTTGCATGTGGGATTTATGTAAGAAATTTTCATGTAGGAGTTTTTCTCTGTGTAGGTGAATTAACCACATAATGGAATTGGCGTACTCAATTCATGTAATAAAATAAAAGTAGTAAAATCATTTAATGGATTCACATAAGTGATTTATGTGATAGAATTTATCACATAGGTGATTTTCTCACATATATAAACTTCTCACATAGGTGATTCATGTAAGGGGGTTCCTAAAAAACTAAAAACAAATGGACTCAATATTCAGATCTAAAATATACCTTTATAAATAAAGAATCAACTTTTTTTCCTTTTGAATTATATTTTAAAAAAATATTACCTTTATAAAGAATCAATAATAAACTTAATCGGATATCTATTGATCAATTTATCATCAAAAAATATAATCAAAATAGTTCTAAAAAACAACAGAAATCAGACTAAAAATATTCAATGACTTTAAACCCGATTTAAGGCCTGATAGAGATCGATTCATAATTTTATGTCTTCTAATGAAATGTATATAATCTTCTTATATCTAAAAAATAATAATCACTCAATCTTAATTTATTTATCTCAATATATGGACAAAATACATAGGGTAAATGAATCTAGAAAATCGACTATGTGGATTTAAAATTAGCTATGTGAATAACCATTTGGATGCGTGGTTAAAAAATGGCTATGTGGTAAATAGTAATTTTTCGGTAATGAAACATTAAAAACCATATCTAAATTATATTTTATGTCTCTAAATTATTATTTATCCTGTAAACTCAAAATAAAACTTCTAGAACATGTTTTAAATAATCAAAACATTAAATCTAAAGATAAATTAAGAAAAGGATATAGTGATTTGATCAAGATTAAGATTAATTTAATCAAATAACAATTAAAATTATTAATATAGATAAAGTAAATAACACATATAAAAATTTATAATTATCAAAACATAAATTGGGTCAAGGAACTACACAATATTAACCTTTAGTTTTAACATGTTGTTTAACATGAAATGTTATTTGGTAAGAATTCAATTGAATTTTGGGAATGTAAATTAAAAGGTATGATGTCACTAATGAGGTTAAAAATTTTTGATTTTTTTAGGTTAATTGGGATATAGGTTTATTTATTTGTGGAATAATATAATCTGAACCTTTGGTGTTATTGTGTAAATTTTGAAGTAAAATATATTATTTTTTCATATGAAGGATTATACAATTTGGATATTATATTACCTTGTGGTAAACATTTTAGTTTTGGTTAAAATTTAAATATATAAGGAATATCTTGTTATTATTTTTTGGATTATTTGATCCATTATAAGTTTATTTTAGTGCTTTATGAACAAAAAATTCATCTTGAATACTCATTTTTTGGAAAAAATGATATTATGGTGGAAATTAATCAAAGGATGAAATTATAATTTTCCATTAGGTATATTTCCTTAATTTCTTATTCTATATGGTAAATTAATTCCTCAACTCTAGGAAAAGGATCTTGAAATAAAAATGTTGTCCTATTACCTTCATTTTCGATAAATTGATTTTCTTTTCACCCATCACAAATTTAGGGTTTTGTGGTCATGAAATTTATCCTGACCATGTTCCCTATCACTCTCTATTAGTCCTTGGGTGTTATTTTTATCCTCCATACCCATATTTTCACTTCCCACTAATATTCTTCTATTTTGAAACCTAGTTTTGTGTTGTACTAAATAACCTTTGTATTTCCCTTTCCCTATTTTTAAGAGGAAGTTCTATTAACCATTTTCATGATATGGGTTTTCACCAATGGTCTTTTAAAATTTCAAAACCCTGATTACCAAGAACAATTGAAAATTATGAGGGTGTATTAAATTTTTGGATAATATGATAAACTAATATTTTAAAATAACACTATGTTCGATAGCGTATACGACATACAACACCAAACTTAAACAAACCACATAATATTATTATGTGAATGTTATAACCTAACTGTTGAATTGGTGGGGATGAATAGTATTAAAAAAATTATGAAATATATATAAAGGACCTACTTGATACAAATGTATTGAATAATTATTAGAAAATAAGCACTTAATTTTTAGTAAAGGTGTTTTATTCTTGAAAATATGATTTCTTCAAAAATGGTTTTTATTTATTTTTATGAGATAATATTATAATAAATTTTTGTAACTTTTAGAAATTTTATTTTATAAAAATCATATCATTTTTTAATCATAATTTCAAAATTATCTTAGAGTGGATTTTTTTGATTCTTTTGAAAAGATTCATTTTCTAGTGAATAGTGAAAAATATTGATTTTCTTTTAAAACAATATTTTTGTTTAAATAATTTTCAAAGTTAAATTTTTTTAAATGATTTAAAATTAAAATAATTTGTTTTATATTATTAATATTTCAATTAATTTTATTGGAATCAATTTTATGTTTTTATTTAATATAAAAACATTTTTATACTTAAAAATACATTTTTCAGAAAAATTGTTTTTCGTTGTGTTTTACATTTTAACCTTAAATTAATTTATGTCACTTCTAAAAAATTAATATTGAAAATGGGATACCATATTTTTACTTATTATTTTAATATTTGGTAAATAACCCCTTTTATTTTTAGGCATTATTAACAGTAACCATAGTAAAATTTATCACATCGGTAAAGGGTAAATCGGGTAATTAGGGTTAAAAATAATGTGATAAGACATTAAAAATAAACCCAAAAATTGAATTTATTTCTTTTTATTGAATTAATTCGGATATATCCATCCCAAATTGTAATATATGGTATTTTGGTTCCATTTTACCTTGGTAATGACATTTATATTATTTTAAGGAATGAAAATTCCAAAATGTCCCTCTCATTATTTTAATTTATTTTATATGTTCATATAAATATAATAATATTTTATAAATGAATATTAAAGATTATTTTAAACATAATTTATTTATTTTTATCATGGTAATTTATTAATAATTTTTAGTTATGTAATAATTAGCTTAAATGCTTACGCAACGCTAACATGGTATTTATTCAATTAATAGAAAAATAAAATAAAATATTTTAAAAACTCTAAAATTAATATTTTCTTGAGTGAGTTACAATGACCCATGAATTTTATAGATATATATATAATATTATATATTTTTTAAAATTATTTATTCTAATTACATATTTTTCTTGATGTCTTTAAAATAGAATTAAATAAATAGTGTCAAAAATGACATTATCGGTATTTTATGAAAAATAATGTTTTATTAAATTATATATAAAATCATAAAAACATTTAAATAGTAAAAATAGTATAATATATGGTATAAAATATCATCACTTAACCATTTATGGTCCAATTTTTAACTTAGAAGTAAAATTATAACCCTCTAAGAGTGAAAAAGGTGTTATCACGGTTAAGGTTAAAATAGGTTAACTAAATGGTTAAAGAAAAAATAAAGTTTAAAATACCACTTAAACCTGTAAAAAGTTTATTTTTTTATGATATTAATACTATATATTACCATATATTCAAATATAAATCCATTTTGAATTATTTTTCTTCTGAATTACCTTATTATATTTTTAATCTTTTAAGAAATTACAAAAGTTCCCCTACCCTCACTTATAAAAGGACACCCCTTCCCTCTTTTCTTTACACCACATTGAGAAATATAGATCGACCAAGACCTGAAAATTTATCTTCTAAAAAATCTTATTCAAGTTATATAGGTCTTGGGATTCCCAAAAAACTAACCCTAGGGTCCTTAAGAGGTGATTTAAAGGATTTTTTTCAAGGAAGAGGTAATTGTATTAACTGATCACTTTCTTTTTTACTTATTATCTTACCTCATATAAATCTATGTTATTTATCATAAAATAATAATTTAATTATCCTAAATATATATAAATATTATTATTATTATTATAAAACCACCATTATCCACCCATTTTCCATCAAATGGGAAGTGAAAGTATTGTTCGTGCGTACGTATGGCTTACCGTCTCCACATAGTGATACAATTAATTTTCTATCATCATATTTTATGGATGGGTATAATGATAGGTTTAATTTTTATATATTATAATTATTAAATAATTATTATTCTAGAATTATAATATAATATCAACCTTTTTACCTTCCAATCTATTGGAAAACAATAATGTCGCTTATGCATACGTGTGGACTACTACCTCCATGAAGAGATGTAATTAATTTTTAATTTCCATTGTATAGGGATAGTAATAATTATAGATTTAATGAATATATAATATACATATATTATATAAAAATTATTCTTTAAAGTTTAATTATTATTTACCTTCTTTTTTCCATCCGTCAAATAGTGAAAACAGCGTTCATGGGTATGTACGGCTTACCATCTCCATGAATGATGTAATTCATTTTTATATATTTTATAGATGAATATATATTATATTTATATCATGATTTAAATTATATATATTATGGAACCATGATCAACGTGAAATGAAAAAAACCAAAAAACCAAAACATACATGAAAAATGAAGCACTTATCATCCAGAATTATGATTTTAACAAAGAACGATAAATAAATATATGATAAAATATTATAAGTATTTCATATATGATATTATATATGTGATTATGGTTATGTAATATATTTATAAAAAATCTATATTTATTATACTATAGGTTTAAACACATACAAAGGAAGTCGGACCTGTGGTAATGGTTTCTTGTCTCACTTTTGTTTCTATGATACATATGTCATATTCACCACTTATTCCTTTCATATGGTGTATATAATACCCCTTTGATATGATATATCATGATTATATTTATATACATAATTTTTGAAGTTCTATTTTAATTTATTCCTTTCATAGGGGTTATGATTAAAAAGTTACCAAAGTGGTAAGGGTTTATTTCACAATCTTATCATTATTCGGGATTTTCTATGTTTAAGAAATTGTTGGGGGAATATTTAATTTTTATATCTTCTGTAATTTTTTGAATTAGTTATTTTTTTAATTTTATTAAAAAATTGTGAAATAAATGTTTTTTTAACTTATACAGCATGAAAGTGATTTCCCTCCATCATGACTGCTTAATGTTTTGAAGCTTCCTTTAAAAGTTTACAATGTTTTTTCAAAGAAAATGTGTTCCTTAATATTTGGGAAAATTTTAGATTTTAAATAAGTGATTTCAAAGTGAAAAGTGTATTTTCCTCAAGAAATTTTTTAGTGATATTTTTATAGTATTTTCATATATGTCAACATCCTTTGTTGAATCTTATGTTGTACTGAGGATATAATCCAAAGATACCATACATCATATTTTTATGGGTGGTTTATGATCATTTTGACTAAGTAAAGTATTGATATTATGTATGATAGTTTTCCCAATATGGTTAGATATTTATTTTTTATTAATTTTGATGAAGTATAATTTTTTATTCATATGATGAATGCATTGGACTTAATAAGTGATGGGTGGTGCCCGAAATTGCATAGCCCCTCGATGCATCGGTATGTATCATGAGACAAAATATATTGGGTATTTGGATGAGGCCTTACCCATTTATGTAATATTTCTTAACATGAGTAATTTATAGTGTGTTTTAGGTTTCTTGGCATGATTCCTTAATGGTAAGTATTAGATGTCTTGAATTTTGTATTCCATCATTATGAAATTAGTTTTTAATATCTATGTGATTATTTTGATAGTTATAATATTAATGGATAAGTTTCTAGCCTATGTTACTATTTTTATGGAATTATTTAATAATTATTTATTATTTCTAAATTATTCATTCCTTTTTAGCTTATAATATATGTATACCCTTACTAAGAATATGAGCTCACCTGTTTTAGATGTTTCATTTCACTATGATGCTAAGAAGTGTATTATGGTTGATATATAGTGATATGCTAAAGGGAATAATTGTGTTCGCAAAGAAAATACTTTGTTTTATTTTATGTTTTCAAATGTATTTGATATTTCAATTATTTATCTAGTTTACCAAGACTACTAAACTATTCAGTCCTTTGGGATGCGAACCACTTGTATGTAGTACCAATATAATAAAGTAACCACTATCTCTAGGCTACTGGAGTTGGAGACTTTATAGTATATGATATATGTTATATTATATTTATGAAATGATGTTATGTTATCTGGGTGAGGCATAATGATATTATCCCATATGATATCTCATATCATACGCTACGATATATTAAAGAACCAAAGTATTTCACTATATCATTTCCTATGATATCCTATATCATATTCCATGGCCATATCAATTCTTATGATATCTTATATCATATATCCATTTATAATTAATTTTCTATATATTTTTTTATGATATCTAAAACTACTTTAATAAGATGTGAAATTTTGTCATTTTCAAATGCAATTTCCATAGTCAAAGAACATAGTGAATCTCATATACCATTGATGGGTTTATATAGATCGAACAAAACTCATTCAAGGAATAAAAATCAATTAGAAACCACAAATTCCCAAGATATCTAAGTATGAAACCAAAACCATGTATATAAATAAAATTAATAACTTGTATATATTTCACTAAATATGGATTCAATAATAGTATTCAATAATATTTTTGAAGAGGATCACTAAGATTCATCCATCCAACTCTCTCCTCCATGGAATATCCATGGGATAACTGAATCATTTAATGCTCAGGTGGGATTCTCCCTCTCTCTATGGTATTCTAGTACATCACATAATAAGGTAGAAACACAAGAGATATATTAGGTAGGGATAATTAAAGAATGGATGATTTTTTCCTATCAACCATTCAAATGTATGGTGCTCTCCTAATGTGTATAGCGGCACTCAAATCAAATCCTCATTAGTGGTATAAATTTTAGAGTTGATTGTTTTTTGTTTTTCTTTTTAATGGGGGGGGGGGGTTGCAGAGCTTAATTAAATTGATTGATTGATGATTTTTTATTTAACAATTTTATAAATATTGGGGTGATTTCATTATTTAGGATTTAATCTTATGATATCCTAGAGATTTTATTTATATTTAATTAAATTAACACTCACTTCACAAGATGATTTTGATTGGAATTCCCAAGTGTTGAGGCTTTAATACAAGAATTAACTTAACTAGGGTTTTAATATTAATCAAAAATTGTTTATGGAAGTGTATTTATGGTTCCAATAATCCATGTAATTCACATGTTAAACAAAATATTCAATTAATCCATGACATTTTAAGTTTAGCATTCACAATGTTAACCTAAAGAATATTCAATGAGAAAAAGGTCTCAATCACTTAACATCCCCAAATTATGACTCAACATAATATATGATTTACTCATCCATTGATATGGTTATTAATATAGTTTAAGATTATTATGGGGATGAGTTAAAAATAGAATAAAAATAACAATACAAGATAAGAGTAGTGCGTTGAACACACACACGAACGGTGAAGAGAATTAAAACACACTTTTGATTGAATGAGAAATCAAATGAGGAAAGGGATTTTAACTTTATTAAGACTAATTTAATACCATTATTATTGAACATTAGAACTTGTATAATAATTATATATGAATATTAAGAAACATTCATTAATATTTAATTGAACTAAAAATAAACTTACAAGATTACAATTGAAAACAAGTGAAAACAAACAAGAAATGGAAAGTGGAGGAGAGGTATCTCTTGTTGAAACAAGATTAAGTAAATTCCTAAAATGAACTTAAAAAGGATCTAATAGTTCCTAATATCCTCTTTAATTTCTGAAATTCTAACCCCTTGTAAGGAGAAGAGGTGGTGTATTTATAGTCCAAGGTGGTGGACATTTTTCCTTCCAATACTTCAGCTCAAGTTGGATCGACCATTTAACCATTTAGACAATAGAATATGGAGATATATTCTTATTAAAAGTTGTATATATGGATGTTTATATCACACCCTAAAAATTTGGATTCCATTGGACTTTTTCATCCAAAGTTATAATTGTTTTATTAAACAATGTTCTTTTTTCCATTTTATCCATACTTTTTCAATGGTCACAATATGAATGGGTTTTTGAGGTGGAAGATTCCTTAAAATACAAACCATTTCTTCAAAAAAAATTGGATCCTATATTTTTTCTAATAAATAAAATAATATCATTTCAATTTGATGTCTATATTTGGAGAAAAGTCAAGTATTGTGTGTTTCATTGAAATCCGAGACAAAATGGTGGGATGGAATTTTATGGATCAATTAGACCCCTTATTTGTTGAGTTGGGCCTTGAAATATTTATCCAAGATGAAATGTAATCTCCCTTAAATTTTTTTGGAGAATCAAGGAATTTGGATTTCTAGATTGACCCCAAAAAATATAACATCACAGCTGGTCCAGTTTCCTTGATATATTCTTTGGTCCTTCTTGTGTAGTCCATATGACCCTTCAAATGGCTGAATTGGCCAAATATCCAGTTTAATGAGTTGTTTAAATTTAAAATAGGAACCCCAAAAAATAATAATAACATCATTTTTATTGGTATTTTTAAATATATGATCAAAACATTAAACTAAATTTTAATTAAATGAATTAAAACAATGCTATTAATATATGTTTATGATCAAAACATGAACATTGAATGGAAATTAATCATTTTAAGTGATAATTCTATGATGGGAGAAATTTAATATATTTAATGAATATTTAATATCAAGAATATAATAAAGGATTATGAATTTTTAGACAGACCACTATCTCAATGGAATTTCCTCCTTTTATTATCCTCGAGGACACTCCTTGAGTGTCCATACATGTACTCATATGTTATGAATAAATCTCTTCAATTATAAATCTTTGTAACAATTTGGATGATTTTATACTCTCATACATTTCAACATATGAATTTCTTCTATTAATGATATCCTAACATGAAAGAGTCTCGAATTATAACCTTTGGTTTCCTCATCAAACATACACTATAATTGATCCACATCATCATATGCGATATCACCATATCGTATAATATGAAAATGTTAAATAAATGGTGTGATAACCTATATTAACCCTATAATATATCCAAACCAAGGCATACAATATGAATTTTTTTTATATATTTTTTACCATACAATATATTCATATCATACAATATGATATAATTTATTTTTATATCATATTTACTCACTGATTTAGGACATTTCTTCATCACTTAACATCTCAGTATGTTGTTTATGATTTTTTATATTAAGTTTTTTAGTTGAAAATAATAGATGATTTTAATTACATATTGTGTTTAAAACATATACATATGTTTTTTTATTTTAAACATTTTGAGTGGTCAAAGGCTAACATTTGAAGGGAGATTAAAGGTTAGCATTAAGGGGGACCCAAATACTCAAAGATAGAGAATAACTTAATAAATTGAGAAGGTAAAATTTCTAATTTGAGTAGAATAAAAAAGACTCAATAACATGAATATTTTTACTTGAATCACTATACTTACTCATGAACACACATCCAAGTTAACTTTACTAAACAAACCCATTTCCTCTCCTCTAGATAAGAATCATCACTAACCCTCTTCCATACCCACTTGTTTATAATGCTTACACATGCCACCTACCACTCATGGAAGCCTTCAATATAGACTAATCCACCCGCTCCAACACACCTCCATAAAAATATCTGATCCTATATCAATTCACTAAACCACTCCCATGTATCCAACCTATGCACTAGTTTTTTCTACCATTTTCTTTACTCTATATAGACCACCCATGATAGACTTCAATCAAAATTTTCATTCCTACTCCTACCCATGTTAAAACATGAAAGATTCTATAGTGATCGGGATTCGAACATCAATAGCTTGCTAGTGGGGAGGGATTGTTTTATTAAATAACCCACACCCAACTAACATACAAATATTTATTTGATATTAATAAAATAGTTGAGTATTCAAAATAAATAAGGAGGAATAAAATTTTTAGAATTGTTTTCTACTTATAACAGAGAGTATATAACTCTTCTATTTTCTAAGAAACTATTGAAATTTCATATCTATTAAACATAAAGTTGTTTATATAAAACTATACACTACTTATAAAAATCATATATTGAGGACCATTATATTTTTTTAGGGTAAATAAAACTATATATATATATATATATTATTGAGTCTAATCAATTATTCATTGGATATTTTGGGGTTTTTTAACAAAAATGGATTAGTTTCACTAGCATCGAGTATAGATTCATTTATGGTGTAAAGTGAAACATTCATATTGATATTTAGATACTTAAAATGATTTATATTAAGATTATTGAAGTTTCCAAATGTATTTTTGAATATGGAGTTGTATTTTTTCAACCTAATCTATGAAAAAGTCAATGTGTGAAAGAGAAGATAAGCTACTACTACTTGGAACATATATATTGATAGTTTCAAGGAATATCCCTTATATTTATTATGATTGTTGAAATAATATTTAAGTTATAGACAATTACTATCCATGAAATCTTATAATATTTTTAATAATTCAGTTATCTAAATGGAGAGATTGAAGACCTAAATCTAAAAAGTGAAGGATAACTTTAAATTAATGATGTTTTGAGTTATTGATAAGATATTTGGTTTATTTAAAGAAAAAATGTGATTATTTTATAAAATGTGAACATATATCCTATGTTTGAGAATATTTTTAAAAAAAGGAAGACCCACTAGACTTCATATGAGTCATTTTAGGCCACTACAAGAGTAATTATTAACCTTAGAATTGACAATTAAAAAAGGATTAAACTTCTTAAGAGTGAGTAGAAACTTTGTAAGATTAACCAATGGACTTTGGAAAGGTAAAAACTTAGTTTAAAAGAGTATCAATGGACTTAAAAAGTGTACATGGATGCTTCTGAAGAGTAACTTCCAACTTCATAAGACTAACAAGAGAGTTTATAAGAGTACTTAAAAAGTTTATAAAGTTAAGTGTAATTTGAAAGATTAATATATAACTTTATAAAATAACATTAAAATTTTATAAAAGTAATAAAAAAATTTGTAAAAGTAAATTCCTTTGAAAATTTTAATAATGTCGAGACATTAAAAATATTGAGAATCTCATAATAAATATTTTGAAGAAATGGAGAATAAATATAAAAATGTTGTTGTTGTGATATTCATGGAATATAAATCATAATAATAAAGGAGGATTTTGATTAAATCTATTAATATTGATAAATAACCATCCTATAGAGAAGCTAGAGTTTTGAGTTTTCAATTCCATGAGTTGAGTTGTCACGCTGCGAAATGAAGTTCAACATTTCCATGCATGCATGGAGGATAAATTAATAATGATTAAATTTTATGGGTTATATAGATTTTTTAAGATGGATATATAATGAGTATAATGAAATTTAAATGAATATATTAATTGATATTTATATGAGTTTTAATAATAAGAATAAAATTGATATTCCTATTTACTGATTTAAAAGGATGAGATTTTTGTCACTACAAATCATGGATTATACATAATTATATTATAGAAACAAGTATTCATGGTTACACTATGAATATATATTTGTGTGTGTGTGAATAATAATAAAGAATAAGTGCATGTAATAATTGATAAGCTGAGGACCTAATATGTTGCAGTAACAAGTAGAGAAAAAATAGATTGAAATCAGGAGCCATTCAAGAAGAATGAGATATATGTGCCCAAGTGTTTTAGGGATTGAGAGACTCAAATAAACAATTATTTGAGGAATAAATTGAAAAAGACTTGAATATAATATCTTGATCATTAGTTATAAGTATCTTGAAGAATCACAAGTAAACCAATTGATCTAGTGTATTTGTGATGGGATATCTGCATCAAGTGGTGCGGAATTAACTCAGAGTAGAATGAGATATTTCCTATTTTGGATCAAAACTTTATAGTAGGAACCAGGTAGTTGTATTTTATAGTGGGAATATTGAGTAGGGGGATAGTGGTACACTGTGATGATAGGAATAGAAAGGTCCTTAGTGTGACCAATTGGGTTTTGGTGGCGAATCCATGATTGGGGTAACTAACCAATCATGAAAAGGAGTGGGATTTTAAGGTTGAGCCTTATAAATCCTCATGTGTTGTGATTGTTTCTCTTCTATTGCATATTAGGTGAGGTTGTATGATTAAATTTAAGAGGATTAAGGCTTTAATCTGTTACAAATGTTAATTATAAAAGAATGAATTGTAAAAGTGTACCATTGATTCACCATATCCCCCCTCAGTGGTACCAACTAACCTAGGAACTACAATGAGCTATATCATCATTGATAAAATAAAATTTAGAAAAATTAGTGGAAAATTTTATGATACCTTCTTAAAAAATATGTTATTAATATTAATTTTACTAGATTTTGTAGCCTGAAATACTCTATAAAGACTCATTTCACCAAAACTGAATAGTTTCTATTAGCTATAGTGGTAGAAGACTTTGTGATACCATCAATGCTATAAATTCTGGAAAAATGTGATCAATATTAATTTATCCAAATATTTAAATCTCAATGATAACATTAATTATCAATTATTTTTATCTAGGAGATAAGGGGAAAATATATATTCTAAAAAGTAATCATTCTCACCATATAGATCAATATTCATCTTTCCAAATCTTATAGGCTCAAAAAATTATAATTTTTTATCTTAAATTTTTAAGTATATTAGTTATAAATATATGAATATTGATACAAATGATTGGACTGATAATAGATGAAAGTATATTTTTTTATCATTTTACCCCTAGATAATAGTTTTGGAGGCTTCATATTATTATTGAGTCTATAATCTCAAAAAATTTATTGATAAAATTATTTCAAACTTTATAGGCTTGATGGTATTATGATGTATGTTGTCACTGTAGATGAATATAAATTATTCAACTAAAGTTATAGGAGTCTTCATTTCATATTTGAGGCTATAAACTCTACTAAAATGAATATTAATCATACATGTTAAGAGTAGGAATCCTCAAAGGTTTCATGGATTTTTCTAAATGGTATTTTATCTCTGATGTTATAGCTCATTTTAAGAAAGCACATTTCAAGTCTGTAGATTTAAATTTTAAAGTTTTATTTTACAATATAAATGAAATTTCACTGGAAGGTGGTTATTACAAAAACCCAATAAACTATCTAGTGAATAATTTATTCGATCCAATAATTCATATATATATATATATATATATATATGAAGTTGGGTTTTTTAACCAATATAGCATGGTAAAATTGTTATCACTATATGATTTTGAAAAACAGTGTAAAGTTTTACATAAAAAAACTTAGTGGTTAATAGATATTACATTTCAATAGTTCCTTAGAAACTTAAACAATTTCATTAATGTAAAATAAATATTTTCATGTGTATTATAAAAAATATATTATTTTTTATTAAATGCTATTATTTATTTTTTTATTATAGGTATAGAAGACTTTATGGAATTTTAAGCATACAAGTTATATAAAAATGAAAATTAACTAGAGATATGATGAGTATATCATATATTTATTCTCTCTTATATAATAGTTGTTTATAATTAAATTTACACAGTGTCTTATTCATTGTTTTTTCTTTCAAGGTTAAATTTATTATCACCAATATGTAATAGACTGGGCATTTATCAATTTATTTATGTATGTTTTTTCCATTAAAATATAAATTCATATTCATGATCCTTTTTTATTGGTTTTATTATTTGAATTCATCTTTATATTTTCATTAATCAATTATGTGTTAAGGTTCATTGAGTTTTTAATATTCACAATATATGAAATAATATTTTAATTTTCTAGTATGTTTCATTATTTTATGTAATATATTAAGTAGTATATATAATGAATATATTCTCACTTTTGTAATGACACATTTATGATCATTTAAATGATGCTTTTATTTCATTTATAAGATGATACAACTAAGAAACAAGTATAATAAGGAAATGATCAAACCACAAGAGTTGTGATTAATTTACATTTTAAAGGAACATCATGCAACACACCATGATTTTAGTATGTATTTTTATTAAAATAAATCTATCATGTTTAATAGCTAGTAATACATGAAACACTGAACTATAATAAACCATAATATATTTTATTGAGATAAAATATTACAATGCAATATAAACATCAATACATTGTGATAATGAAATATAAAATATCATTAATAAAACTAAAAGAGTAATAAATCCACAATTATACAAAAAGATCATGAATATGAAATCATTATCCTCATGGTTTTCATTAAAGATTGTACTGTCACGACCCAACCCAACGGGGCTTGAGCTGCGACACCCCAAGCCCACCTCCAATAGGCCAGGGGCTGGCATCTAGTGCCGAGTAGAATATCACACACATGGGAGGCATTAGCCCAAGGTACCTGTACACACGAACCCACATACACCTCCATGCAATAGTGCAGAGATATATAAAACTGAAAAGTAAATGTATTCATACATATATCCCAAACCAGAGTGCAACAGCTGTACAAAAAAGGTAAAACAGGGCCCACCAAAGGAAAACTACAAAAGTGTCCAACCTACTCAGGAGGATGGGGTACGCTGCCAAAACACCCACCGGTAAGCTCCATGGAACAGCTCTGGTAAACACCCTGGTCAAACCCGCTCACTAAGCTCTGCCTCCTCCAGGTCCTCCTAGGACTCTGTCGAAAGGCTTGTGGTCTACACAAGACACAAACATGTGCAGCCAAAGCCCGTGCAGGGGTGAGTATAACAATACTCAGTAGGTACCCCAAAAACCCAAAACAAAAGAGAGAAATTGAAAGGCAACAGTCCGCTCATCCCAGCCAGAGGGAACCCAGATAAGAGAGAAACTTCATCTCATGACCATCCTCGGCTAAACACAACTAGTCAGCTTAGCTCAGGTGTATGCCCATACATACACCTTGAATAATCTAGATATACTCAGCTCACGCACCAAGCCACATGAGGTACTGACCTCATCGCCAGCAACGGTTCACAACCAAGAGAGCACACTCCATGATCACTGGTATCCTAGATGACACTCGTCCGAGAGATACACTCCATCGGGTCCCACACAAACACCTCATACGCTCACCCGAGAGACCACGCGCGTCGGATACCGTCACTGAGGACATCTCGCTGAAACAACATAAACACCAAACTTTTCGGATAGGGGATCTTTCCTAGGGTCTGTTAGGGGATACCAAAACCCACACCGGTAGACAAAGATATCACATATAGGGGATCACTCCCAGGGTCCGCTGGGGGATACCACAACCCACACTGGTAGACGAAGATCTCATAGATAGGGGATCACTCCCAGGGTCCACTGGGGGATATCACAACCCGATCTAGCATTCTTAGATCAAACAGATAGGGGATCACTCCCAGGATCCGCTGGGGGATACCACAACTCGATCTGGAATCGGTAGAAATACGTCACTCAGATAGAGGATCATCACTCATGTCACGACGATCACGATGATACTGAAACCCTATCTGGTACATCTCGTGATGTAGGGGATCGAACTGACGATGTCACAACCCTAAAAAAACCACACACTGAGTAGGGGATCGTATAACAAATGATATTACAACCCTACTATAAACCTCATGCTGAGTAGGGGATCGTATACCCAATGATACCACAACCCTAATGATCACGGCCCACCACGTAGGGGATCATATTCCCGATGATGCCACTAACCCTACGGGGTTAACCTGCTAGATAGGGGATTTTCGCCCATGGATAAGCAGTCACAGCGATAGTAAGAACCTGATCTAGGGGAAACGATGCTAGAGGATCCTGCTCTGGGCCCACCGAAGGGATGCCACAACTCTATCAGATTAAACATCCCATCGAGAGGATCACAAACCTATAATAAGGTTGTGATGCCACATGAACCCTCATAGTAATGAACCAAGGGATTACCCTCAACCACTACTGGTCCAATCGTCACTGACCCGAGTGACCCGCAACAACGCCACACTGTACAGCACCAAGGCTGGTACCGAGGCCACCATCGCGATCTATGCGGAGAAACACATAGGATAGGCTATTTACTCGCCCAAAATGGACAACCGGTGAAAAGGGAACTATTCACCATAGTTATCCCATGCGGGGCCCACGCAATGATCCCGGAACTCATCAAGCATATCATACCATGGCGATCCCCTCAGAAAAACACACGGAATCGACTACTCGTTCATCCGAAACAGACAGCAGGTGAAAAATGCACTATTCACCAAAGGCAAATCGGGTGGGGCCCACACCTTGATCCCAAAACACATCGAACGGATTGCACCATTGTGATCCTCTTGGAAAAACACACAGGATTGACTATTCATCCGCCAAAATCAGACTCTTGAGAAGAAATTTGCGTTTCTCTACAAATGCCAAAACATGGTCCAATGGGGCCCGCACCATAAACTTGGCCCCCAAGACTCTAAAATCAACAAGAAAAGTCCGTCGTATCATCAGGGTCTCAATTCCACTGACGGCACGTCAATCAGATGCTCCGGGAAGAAGATACGACGACCTCAAGTCGAATAATAATAAAATATTATTATTTTATTCGACGTTTCAAGATCACGAGCCACGATCCCGAAACATAAAACTCCTGAACCCACATCGGAAGGTTCGCCTCGTTGTCAGGTTCATGACACCGCAGACGGCACTCGAATTCGACCCCCAGATTGCAAGAAACAGGGGTTTTAAAACCCCCATGTAATAAAAAGGGACCGGACCGGCCTGAATCGGCCGGTCCGACCGGCCCTCCGCCGCGCTGCGGCCCACGCCACCGCGGGACCGTGGCTCTTCCTTCCAGCGCCGGCCCACCGTGGCCGGCAGCCACTCGCCGCCGCCTCGGCACCGGTGCCACACCGGTGAGTCTTCCGCGGACCGCTGAGACCACCCTGGTGGTCCGTTTTTCGATCCGGAGGCGTCTGCACGACCCTCAGGACCCGATCTTCATTACTACGAAGACAAATTGAAGAAAGACATATCATAAACAGGATCTGGGAATTAAAACTCAAACCTCCTACCTCACGGGCGATACACCGAAGCTTCGGGTGCAGAACGACGTCGGCGACGCCCTGAAGCTCGATCTGCTGACGATCGGCGCAGAAAACGGACGATTGTAGCTCTAATCGGCGAAGAATGGAGGAGGTGGGGTGGGTTTCCATACCACTGCGCATAGGAGGATATGGGGGGAGGAAGGATACTTTGTTTTTATTTTTATTTTTTTTAAATAAAAACTTCATTTAAACAAACACCCCCGACCAGACCTCCCGGCGCGGAGGAAATTAGGTCACCCCTAGGGTAAACGCATCATTCTGAACACAATGGCGGACTCGGATTTTTGATTTGAGACTCCGTTCAGAAGTTATTCTAGCCAATGCTCGTAAATAAACTTTTCCATTTATTTATGAAAATTCCCCTGGTAGTTTTTCTCACCGCAGGCCCACGGCCACAAAGTTTACACCCCGCCTAGGGTAAACGACACATTCTGGACGCAATTGTGCCCTCATATTCCCGTTCTAAGATACTGTTTAGGAGATATCACACCCCCTCCATGTGCATAGTATAAAAATACTTAATATTTTTATAAAATTAATTTCGGGCACACCGGGACTCAGAATTTCATGCCGTCTTCGCGCCTAGCTCTGGAATTATTCGTAGGAATATTCCAAAGTATGATAGGGCCAAAACCTGAGTCTCTAAATACTCCCCCCCTTAGAACTTTTCATCCCCGAAAATCCATAAGCACAAGAAAAGCGACTGGACTCTCAACTGGGCCTCCCACGCTAGCGAGTTCGCTAACAAACACCCTTGCCCGAACACATAAGTCATAGGGACTCATCCACCACACCTCAACACTATCTGCTTTGGGCAGTACTGACTCACCCGCACGGTTTTAATCATGTCACAAAATCACGTCTCGGTGGGGGAAGGATCCCTCTTCCTCACGCATTCGAAGCATGCCAAACAACACCCACATAGGTTCTTACCAACACCCTGAACAAAACTTGAGCAAGCAACGGAAAGGAAGGGTACTGCTAAATAGTGTCTATCAAACTACTGTATAAAGTAAAAAGGACACAAGGCATACCTCTATCCATCTACGGAGCCTCTGGGTCAACAGACTTCAGGGCATGCAGCTGTCCTCTCCCTCAGCCACCAGCTCCCTGAGCTTGGCGTGGACCACCTGGGGGTGGGGGTGGTGGCAACTGATACCGCCTACCACCTCCTGTTGTTGCACTAGCTCCGTCGCCACATATGCCACCCTACCGACCTCCTTGCTCGAGACGCTGCCTCTGGAAAGGCGGTCTGTCGATTGGCTCCCTCTCAGTAGCACGACGAGTCGGACAATCTCTAGCAAGATGTCCCCGATTGTCGCAAGCATAACATCGCCTCTCCTGCGGCTGACCAAAACTGGACTGCGAGCCTTGTGATCCCTGGGCCTCAGATCCCCTATCCTGGGGTCACCTCCTGAAACGTCACCCACATCTGGGCCCCTGAGTCTACCGTCGGCTACCAGATGCCGATCTGACTGACGAAGTCTCAGCTCTCGCATTCCCAGCACTAACAAGTGGGATCTTCTCAGCCAGAAATCTCTCCACCACCAAGGATCGCTCCAGCACTCCAGCATAGGTGGGTAGACACAAAGAAACCACACCTACCTGGATGTCCCTACGTAGGCCTTGCTCGAAGGTCCGAGCCCTAAAGAATGGGTCTCGAACCATATCCAGGTAATAGCACGACAGGTCTGTAAACCTCACTGAGTACTCCAACACAGTCTTGCCCTCCTGCCGAAGCGGTAGAAGCTCTTGGATCCGCACTGACCTCAGTGTCATGGGATAGAACTCTTCCCTGAAGAGCCGCTCAAACTCAGCCCACATGACCATCTCCTCATCATGGGACTGCGTCACCAAACTCCACTATCACCCAACCGAACCATGCAGAAGGCTCGCCGCTAGGACCACCATCTGATCTGGGGGTTTCATCACTAGGCGGAAAACACGAGTGACTGCTTTGAGCCAGTCATCAGCTACATGAGGGTCTGGATCACCCCGGAACCTCAGAGGTCGTTGCCTATGGAACTCATGCAGTGCACTCAGCCTGTGTGCAACCTCATCCTGCACTACCGGCACAACCAGATGCTCAACAGGTGGTGGCTCAACTGGTAAACCACCTGGAGGTTCAGCCTCAGAACTTGCTCCCTGGTCCACAGCCTCTAGACGGGGCGGATTGTCACCACAATCCTACTGCAGAACCCTCGCTGGCTGTCATCGTGGAGGCATCCTGAAATACATTCAAGATGCACCACAGTCAAAGAGTATATCTGGTGAGCTGAATCAAGAAGGACAAGGAAAAACCCAAAACCCAATCCTATATGATACATGTACCGTTATGTCCCAGTGACTAGTGTTCAAATGTCCTGAGTTGAAAGGTAGGTTATTAGAGTCATGGTGTATGGATACGTCAACCGCCACACCAACACTAGAGTCCCTGTCCTGAAAGTCAAACCCGAAACATCCTAACACTACCTCTATGCAACCCTAACCCAAACTCATAGCTAGCCCAGCTATGCTCGGAGATCCCAAAGATGGAGCCTCCTTTGATACCACTCTGTCATGACCCAACCCAATGGGGCTCGAGCCGGGACACCCCAAGCCCGCCTCCAATAGTCCAGTGGATGGCGTCTAGCGTCGAGTAGGATATCACACACATGGGAGGAATTATTCCAAGGTACCTGTACGCACGCACCCACAAACACCTCCACGCAATAGTGCAGAGATATATAAAACTGAAAAGTAAATGTATGCATACATCTATCCCAAACCAGATTGCAACAGCAGTACAAAAAGGGAAAAACAGGGCCCACCAAATGAAAACTACAAAATCATCCAACCTACTCAGGAGGAAGGGGTACGCTGCCAAAACACCTGTCGGTAAGCTCCTCAGAACAGCTCCGGAAAACACCCCAGTCAAACCCGCTCACTAAGCTCCGCCTGCTCCGGGTCCTCCTGGGACTCCGTCGAAAGGCATGTGGTCTGTACAAGACACAAACATATGCGGGAAAATCCCGTGTAGGGGTGAGTATAAAAATACTCAGTAGGCACCCCCAAAACCCAAAACAAAAGAGAGCAACTGAAAGGAAACAGTCCGATCATCCCAACTAGAGGGAACCCAGAAGAGAGATAAACTCCATCTTGTGACCATCCTCGGCTAAACACAACTAGTCAGCTCAGCTCAGGTGTATGCCCATACATACACCTTGAACAATCTAGATATACTCATCTCACGCACCAAGACACATGAGGTACCGACCTCATCACCAGTAATAGTTCACAACCAGGAGACCACACTCCATGATCATTGTCATCCCAGATAACACTCGTCCGAGAGATACAATTCATCGGGTCCCACACAAACACCTCAGATGTTCAACCGAGAGACCACGCTCGTTGGATACCATCACTGAGGACATATCGCTAAAACAATATAAACACCAAACTTCTCAGATAGGGGATCCCTCCTAGGGTCTTCTATGGGATACAAGAACCCATACTGGTAGACAAATATCTCACAGATAGGGGATCACTCCTAGGGTCCGCTGGGGGATACCACAACCCACACTGGTAGACGAAGATCTTACTGATAGGGGATCACTCCCAGGGTCCGCTGAGGGATACCACAACCCTATATAGCATTCGTAGATCTCACAGATAGGGGATCACTCCCAGGATCCACTGGGGGATACCACAACCCGATCTGGCATCGACAGAAACATGTCACTCAGATAGAGGATCATCACCCATGTCATGATGGTCATGACGATGTCGAAACCCTATCTGGTACATCTCATGTTGTAGGGGATCGAACTGAAAATGCCACAACCCTACAGAAACCACGCACTGAGTAGGGGATCGTATAACCAACAATACCACAGCCCTACTATAGACCTCATACTGAGTTGGGGATCATATACCCGATGATGCCACAACCCTACTGAGCACGGCCCACTGCGTAGGGGATCATATTCCTGATGATGTCACAACCCTATGGAGTTAACCTGCTAGATAGGGGATCGCCGCCCGTGGATAAGCGGTCACAGGGATACTAAGAACCCGATCTAGGGGAAATGATGCTAGAGGATCCCGCTCTGGTCCCATTGGAGGGATGTCACAACTCTATCAGATTAAACATCTCATAGATAGGATCACAAACCTATACTAAGGTTGTGATGCCACACGAACCCTCAAAGGAAAGAACGAAGGGAGTACCCTGAAACACTGTTGGTCCAATCGTCGCTGACCCGAGCGACCCAAAACAATGCCACACTGCGCAGCACCAAGGCTGGTACCGAGGCCACTGTCACGATCTATGCGGAGAAACACGCAGGATAGGTTGTTTACTCACCCGAAATGAAAAAATGGTGAAAAAGGCACTATTCACCATAGCTATCCCATTTGGGGCCCATGCAATGATTCCGAAACTCATCAAGCAGATCATACCACAGCGATCCCCTCAGAAAAACACACAAAATCGACTACTCGTTCGTCCGAAACGGACACCCGGTGAAAAAGGAACTATTCACCGAAGCCAGCTCGGGTGGGGCCCATGCCTCGATCCTAAAACACATCAAACAGATCACACCATTGTGATCCTCTCAGAAAAATGCACAGGATCTACTATTAATCTGCCAAAATCGGACTCCTGAAGAGAAAGTTGTGTTTTTTCACAAACGCCAAAACCCGGCCTTTTGGGGGCCGCACCCCAAACTTGTCCCCCAACACCCAAAAACCAACAATAAAAGTCCTCTGTATCATTATGGTCTCAAAGCCACTGACGGCACGTCAATCGGACGCTCTGGGTAGAAGATACAACGTCCCAAAGTCGAATAACAATAAAATATTATTATTTTATTCGACGTTTCAAGCTCCCGAGCCACGATCACAGAACTTAAAACTCCCAAACCCACACCAAAAGGTTTTATTCATTTCCAGGGTCATGTAACCATAGACGGAACGTGAATCCAACCCCCAGATTGCAAGAAACGGGGGTTTTAATACCCCCGTGTAATAAAAAGGGACAGGACCGGCCTGAACCGGTCGGTCCGGCCGGCCTGGGCCAGCCCGTGCCGCCGCCGCCTTGCCACGCCGGCCCACCGTGGCCGGCCTCCACTCACCGGCACCAGTGCCTCCACTCCAGTGCCATGCCGGCGAGTCTTCCGCGGACCGCTGGGACCACCACGGTGGTCCGTTTTTCGATCTCAAGGCATTTTTGCGACCCTCGGGACCCGATCTTCACTACTACAATGAAAAATCGAAGAAAAACGCAGCATAAATAGGATCGGGGAATTAAAACTCAAACTTCCTACCTTGAGGGTGAAACTCCAAAGCTTCGGGTGCAGAACGACGCTGACGACGCCCTGAAGCTCGATCTGCTGATGATCGACGCAGAAAACGGATGGTTGCAACTCGAATCGGCGAAGAACGGAGGAGGCGGGGTGGGTTTCCATTCCACTGTGTGTAGGAGGATATGGGGAGGAGACAGGAGACTTGGTTTTTATTTT
This sequence comes from Viscum album, assembly GCA_963277665.1. Lineage (NCBI taxonomy): Eukaryota > Viridiplantae > Streptophyta > Magnoliopsida > Santalales > Viscaceae > Viscum > Viscum album. The sequence goes on along the minus strand of OY728120.1, from coordinate 17,346,790 downwards.
TATTTTTTTAAAATAAAAAACTTCATTTAAAAAAACACCCCCAACCAGACCTCCCGGTGCGGAGGAAATTAGGTCACTCCTAGGGTAAATGAGTCATTCTAAACGCAACGGTGGACTCAGATTTTCGATCCGAGACTCTGTTCGAATGTTATTTGAGCCAAAACTCATAAATAAACTTTTCCAATTATTTATGAAAACACCCATGGTGGCTTTTCTCACCACAGGCCTGCATCCGCAAAGTTTACACCCCGCCTAGGGTAAACGGCACATTCTGGATGCAACCATGCCCTCATATTCCCATTCTGAGCTACCGTTTAAGAGATATCACACCCCTGACACGTGCATAGTATAAAAATACTTAATATTTTTATAAAATTAATTTTGGGCACACCGGGCCTTGAAATTGCACGTCGTCTTTGCGCCTATCTCTAGAATTATTCGTAGGAATATTCCAAAGTCTGACAGGGAAAAAACCCAAGTTGCTACATGTACCTTTGATTATAACTATGGAATGAAGGTAAAACATTAAAAATAAAATAGATATTTTGGTAATGAAGTAAACAAATAGGATAAATAATTTTAGATATGTATGTGAGGATATATATAGGAATATAATATGGCCAATATATAAATGGCCATTTAACATATGGTTGTTTTAAATATGGTCATTGTACATATAGTCCTTGGAAATAGTTCATTTTATATGATTTCATCCAGAAGGTACATTGAAGTTGTGTAATTATTAGTAACAAATTAAATTATATATATATATAATAATAATTCTAAAAAGAAATAAAAAATATAATAATATTTTATTATAAAAATAATAATATGTTTCATTATATATTATTTTTTAAATAATGATTTGATGTGTCAAAATAAATCTTATAATACTGATGGAATGATAAAATTGAGTGGTTATAATATAAACAATAGTATGTAATTGAATTCATTTAATGTTAAAATGGGTAATTTTTAAAGATTTGTTTTTCATTATCTTGGGTATTTTTATATTAATAATTAAATTTATCACTATTTAAGAATTAATTTAATGAATTGTTTCATTTATATATATAATCAAATAAATTACCATTCATGTAGTTATTATTATTTGGTAAGGAATAAGAATAAATCTATTTTGGGGCTAAAAAATTTATTTTCCAAAAAATATTTTTATGTGTTATACATTTATTATTTTAAAATTAATTTTAATCATTTTTAGAAATGTAATCCAATAAAATGGATTTTATATTTATAATCAACATATCCAAATTATATAATAAGGTCAATTTCATTTTTATGTATAAAAATAAGTTACTAAGGAAAAACTTAGTCACAACGGTTAAGGCTGAAATAAGGTAAAAGGGTTAAATTAAGGGATAAGGTCATAAAATATCACAAAAACATTATCTTTAAATGGATGTATGAGGGTATTATTGACCTCACATTGTAAATTATCTATTATTTTTTCATTTTTATCCACTTTCCTTTTTAAAATGAAAACTTTATACATTAAGTAATGGGTATTTGAGAAAATGTCACTCAAACTCACCTATAAAAGGAACCTTCCTCTACCCACCTCAACTCACACCTTTACTTCAAATTTCTATTGAATATATTCCTAAATTATATCCATCATAATCCTATTTAACATTTTGTAACCCATAGTCACAATAGTAAGTCCCAAATCTGTCATTTCCAAGACGCACTCTAAGAGGAGATTCAAGTCTTCAACGTTAGTATTACCTTTTCCTTAATCAATATTTTATATATTCTTCATAAAAATCTTATTGAATGTGATTTATAAAATTAATACAATGTTTTTAGAACCATTAATCTTCTATAAAAGTGATGGTATTAGTATACAATAAAAAAATTACTCATTCAATCGTTATAATGTGTTGTTTTTTTCAGTATTACCACCTACACGAATGATGTTATAAACTTTACATCATGAATGACTATGATAACTTAAATACTAGTAATATGATGTAATAATGATTAATTTAATATATTTTCATAATTATGGGATGATAATATATATAAGTTTATTCATTAATTAAATCAATTCGTTTTATTGAATCGAAATTGACAAAAAAAGTATTTTAAAGTATTCCACACGCTATCACCATAAGTTCCATGAAATGACTATGGGAATCAAAAAATATATCAAATATATATATATAATCTCCATGATCATCTTGGATATGTTTAACCCATGATCAAGTATAAAGAACCAAAAATTCAAAACAAAAACATGCTTGGAAAAAGGAACAGTTAACGCCCAAATATTAATTTTAACAATAAACAATTAATATATGGATAATAAAAAATTATAAATGAATATTATTTAGTAAAATATCTATGAATAAATTTCATATTAATATGAATAATGAACCTAAATTTATTATATATGGAGTTATAATTCATTCGACCAAGCGGAAATCTGAAGTAAGGGTTTCTTTTCTAATCTCACTTTGAAATCGAGATTATAAATGTTTAAATTTTTATTTAGGAAAAGTATATGTTCTTTATCTATAAACCCCCATATATTTTCTTTTCCTATATTTATATCTAGGTTTTTTTTGTATTCCTACCATTTCACTTCCTTTTGTTGATAATTTAACCCAAAAAAATCTTATAAGTGAATTCTACCTTATCTTTTCTTTTTTATTAGGAATCTTTCTCCTCTATGTTCATATTCGTTATTTTTTTAATAAATTTTTTTCTATATACTTATATGATTTCCTAAGATAATTATCTATTGGTCTCAACTTTCATTACAAAATAATGAATATAATATTTTTTAATGTTTTTTCACATGTCATTTTCTACTTACTTTGACTTTATTTATAAAAGTGTGAAAGGAATATTAGTTAACATCTTCTACATAAATGAATTTTCCCACCATCTTCTTTAGTTTTCTTTATGAAGCTTCCTTTATATGTTTTCATAGTTTTACAAAGTAATTTATATTCTCATTTAAAGTTACCAAATGTATTTTAGATACCAGTGTTGTATTTTTTTTCATTGTGAGATGTTGGATGTAAATGTATGATTAAAGAAGATGAGTGATATATTAGAGTTAGATTCCATTAGAGATGGAAATTAAAAGACTATTCACACGGAAAGGGAAAGTTAAGAAGCAATGTTACCTTGAAACCTTTGGATGGACAAGTTCTAAGGGTATTTATTTTATATGTGAAAATTTTTAAGTTGTTCCTCATGTATAAGAAAAGTACTAAAGTAGTTGAGTGTTGTCTATAATAGTTTGGAAAGTACTAGGGTACTAGCATCTGAATAAAAAAAATTAGCTATGGTTAATAGGATTAAAATTTAGCTGAATGGAATGTTGAATTACTATAGCTATGTAGAATCTATCCATGTGTGTCTATGATTTTAGTTGTTAAAATCAATGATCAAATTCTCTTGTATAAAGACTAAATTGAAGTCTAAGTGTTATATGAAATGAGCTATATTAAAGAACTCAAAGAGGAGTGTTTTATTTGATGAAAATGTATTGGTAATGAATATGAGGTGTTTAATCATGTATGATAAATTCTAAAATGTGTTTTTTAAAGTTTTATGAGTATATAAGAATATTTGGAGATGGACACAAGGAGTTATGGTTTGAAATAAGGGAAATATGGAAAATCTACATAAGTCCAGGATTCATGTAGCTAAAGTCCCCATGTATGAGAATCAATCATGTAATAAAATTATCATATGTGAAGATCTATGTAATGATATTAATTCCATGTATGTAAATTGATTTAAGGGTTTAAGATAGCATATGGGAATCAGTATCCAAGTCTATTTATGTAAAGTGAGTATCCACATAACCAAATTTCACATAAATTCTAGGTGAAAATTTGTAAGTTTATAGAATTATTATTCTGAGGAGAAATTCAATTGTGATGATTATTTCATGACCCAACCCAAACTATGGATCATTCCTCAACTACCCCAAGCATCCCTCCATAGGCCAAGGTGTAGCGACAAGCACTGAAATATATAACCTAAATGGGAGGTAATTTCTTAAAGTACTTGTACGCACACACCCAACCATCTAAATGTAGAAGTGAGGAGGAATAATAAAAAGATGCAGCAGCTAGAAAAGTAAACCAAGAATGAAAAACCTTGTGGGTTCTCAATAGTATGATAGTGAAAACTAAAATGTAAAGGGTGAAAAATATATACCTAACTAGAAAGATGTCCCAACCTGACAAAACTTGAAAGTAAACTGCTAAGAGATCCCAGCTCCTGATCTCAAAGCTACAACCACCGTACATGGTCCCAAGCACCCAGTATCTCTAATATCCTCTGAAGTCACCACCAACCTATCCATCATCTTCATAAGACACAAAACATGTGGGAAAATCCCATGCATGGGTGAGTATATACATAACCAGTAGGACACCCAGAAAGCTGAAGGGGAGAAGTAAGAGATACAATAATAATATAAAGATAGTAAATAGTAAACAGGATGTAGCTCAACCCAAGACAAGACAAACAGTAACCTCTTCTAAGAAAAAGGGGTTCAATATGGTGTGTGGATGAACTACACGTCGAGTCTTTTCTACCCATAGTAAGAGAGTAACCTCATCCAGCCATGAAAATCTAAACATGGAAAACACATGGAATACCTCACGCATATTCGCAACCCATGGAAGGAGAGTAACTAAATCCAAATTTATGGATTATATATATATATATATGATCAGAAAAATAAGTCCAAATGAGAGATAAAGGGGATCTTCATCTCACAAACTAGTCCTAGAAAAGAGTCTCCAATAATTCCAGAAGTCCATTAATGATGCCTAGAATCTCACACATCTTCCCAGTAGAAAATATACAATTCATTCCACACCTCATCATTATGCCTCACATTTTATGGAAAATAATCTCTAGGTAGAGGACTCATTCCCTGGTACAACATGAGGGTTCCACTCAATGGATAGATAGAGGATCCATACCCTATTCTAACAAGAGGGATTCACTCTAATAGTCGATTGATTACTCATGCCCTATCTAACAGGAGGGTTCCACTCTAATTCTATATAACTTATGCCCTGAATCTATAGGATGGTTCCACTCATATACTAGAAGACTCATGCCCTGACTCTATAGGAGGGTTCCACTTTGTTGGACAAATAGAGGACCCATGCCCAGCCCAGCTGGAGGGTTTCAATCTGGTGGTAAAGGACTCATGCCTAACCTAGATGGATGGTTCCATTCTACAAATCTATATAAGACCCATGTCAATCCCAGTTGGAGGGTTCATTGAGGAATCATGCACATCCTAGCTGGAGGATTCTACTCGGAAATCCTCTGGTGATCCTACGTGATCATTTTCATAATCGAGTGTCGCTTAAATAATTATAATGCCTATAAATATCAAATATTACCTCAAAAAGACCCAATGGATGGAACCATCATGTTCTACACAAAAATTCACTCAGGATAGATTAATCGTGACCCAAAATCCAAGTCCAAACGAAGGAGATATAATAGTTTTAATTTTTATCAAAAAGGAACCAAGGGGTACACGGCGTGTGAGGGGACCCACATGGCATGTGGTCCTACTCCATCTCTTGGTTGTTTCCCTGTAGTTACATGGCTCACCAACCCATATATCACTATACGAAATGTAGGGAGGATACACAGCGCGCCCATGACACTCAGGTCCCCACCTGTGTGCTTGGTTATGTTTGTGTATCCAAGTTGTGTCTTTGTACTTTGGTACACAATGTGTCACTTCACACAAGATTTTGTCCGTGTATCTGTCCATGTCTATGTACTTGGGAACATGGCATGTGCCTATCCATGTTCTTCACCACATGTCTCATCCACTTTGGGAAGACTTACATGGAATATAGGGAGTCTACATGGTATTCCATACTTATAAATTTCCAAAAGCCTAGCCGTCACAGCAAAGGGGCTACACATCGTGTGTTCATCATGGTACACGATGTATAATTGTGTTTTTCGTAGATTCTGATATCTATTTCTGAAATTTTAGATCCATACTACAATCATTCATATCTTTCCTTAATTCCTATTTAAATCAAAGGGTAATCCCTTGATTCATTTCTTTTAGACATCGCTTCCCATAAATTGGTTCTTGATTTGTTCTGTATGTAACTCACGCACCTCGCACGCCTCGGGTTCTTATATCGTTGATGATTTGTATACCAATCATAAAAGTGATCAAAAAAACCCAAAATACATCAAAAAACATCCCTAATTTTTTTATCTTCCCCTTTCAGGTGAATCCCTTGAAAATACGGGGGTCTGATTGGGCTCGATACAGCCCAACAATGTCAAACTGAGACCATGGGGTCCAATCAATGAAGAACATAAAGAGATAAGGGATAAAATCGCCACAAAAAAGGATTAATCAATCGTTTCCAATATTTCTTGGCCAATTATCATGAATGAGGATAGTTGGGGTTAGAAAACAATTGAATAATCAATATAAATTTTACATAAGTGCATGTAAGGTTTAACAATTGGTGTAGATCATAAAAGGGTGTAATCTATAATTTGATGATACTTTCCTAGAAATTAGATCGTTCTTCATCAAAGAATTCACTTTCCAATAAATGTAAGAATTCATTGCATCCACTGCATTTTATTCTGTTCCAATCCAGAGATTCATCATCATCGGATCTCGATTTTCCAACAGAAGGAGGAAGAATGCTCTAGAATCCTCCCAGGGTTTATGTAGCTAACCTTGGTAAAATATTCATAGTAGTGATATTATAGAAATAATCCATTGGGTTAATTTAATTAATAAAATAAACATACCACCAATGTTTGGAATATCTAAACACCCCATTCAGGCCTATTTTAGGTCTCACTTAGGGTAAACATCACATTCTAGAATCAATTGTGGTCTCAAATTTATGATCCGAGCTTTTTGTATGATTTATCCCATTTTATTTAAGAAATTGTGTACACATAATATAAAATATATTTAATATTTTTATAAAATTAATTTTGGGCACACCGATCCTCATAATTACACATCGTCTCAATGCCTGACTCTGAAATTATATATAGAAATATTTCAAAGTATTACAAGGAAAAAATCAGGTCTCTACATCATTCCCTCCTTTAATATATTTTTCCCCAAAAAGAAAAACTAAACAAACAACTAAGGATACTAAGCCTGCATCTGGATCTCCTACTCCCAAGATCTCTCTTGAATGTTCTCACGCTTCTGCAACACACAGACCAAGGGGGTGGTCCATCCACATAGGGCTCTCTCCTTTCGATCCCTGATCGCCATCAGATGCTCTACAAAAGTGGCTCTATCCTTGATGTCTAGTTCTCCCCAGTCGATGACGTGTGTAGTTTCATGTATGTATCTCCTTAGTTGATACATGTGGAAGACACAGTGTACCCATTCTAACTATGGGGGTAGGATGAGGAGGTAAAAAACCTATATAACCCTCTACATGATCTCAAATGACTCGATGAACCTTGGGGATAGCTTGCCTCCCTGATCGAACCTTCACAATCCTCATCATGGAGATACTCTCAGGAAAACGTGCTCTCTCTTATCAAACTCCAAGGTCTTATAAAATTGATCTACATAATATATTTTCCTGCTCTTTTTCATCCTCATCCACTCATGGATGACCTATACCTTCTCTATTATTGCTTACACCAACTTTGGACCCACAAGAGATATCTCTCCAATCTCTACCCAGCACAAGGGTGACCTTCATGATCACCTGTATAGGTCCTCAAAAGGTTTTATTCCAATATTAGAGTGGTATTTGTTGTTGTATACAAACTCTACCAAAGGAAAGTGATCATCCCAACTCCAACCAAAGTTTAATATGCAATCCCTTAGCATATCCTCCAAGACCTAGATAGTATGCTCGATCTACCCATCTACCTAGGGGTGAAAAGTTGTATTCATCCTCATCTAGGCCCAGAATTCCTCCTGCAATTCTCTCCACAATCATGACATAAACCATGCATCATGATCATAGACAATCATTGAGGACAACCCATGGAGGTGAACAATCTCTCATGCATACATATTCCTTAAACTCTCCACCGAACTCTACTCTCTCATAGCAAGGAAGTATGCCAACTTCAGGAGTCAATTAACTATCACCCAGATGGTATCATGGCCATTCATTTTCCATGTAATTCTAGTCATGAATTCTATTGATATTTCATCCTATTTTCACTCTAAGATCTCAATGGGTTACAACAAACCTTCTGAAACCTGGTGCTCACCATTCACTTGCTGACAGGTGAGGCACCAAGAGACAAACTCATCTATGCTTTGTCTCATGTTGGACCACAAAAAATGTCATTAAATGTATTTTTACATCTTCCCCACATCATTATGTATAGAAAAATGATAAGTTTGGAACTCTCACATCACTTCCTCTTGCATCATGACTAGAACAATCGTCCTTCCCTGGAAAAAGACTGCATGATTCCCTCATTCATAATAAATATCATGTGGATACCCTATGGATATCTTGTCACACAAGACCTCATAGTAAATGTCTCCCAACTGGTACTCTCTCACAAGCTCAAGAAGTGGAGGAGTCAACACAATCAACTAAAGAAAATTTCCACCCTACTACTCTACCAGGGTCAACTACAAGGAATCCAACTGATCAGAAGGATCTTGCACCAAGCAAGACTAATACTTCCTACTAAGGGAATCTTCTACCACATTTCCCTTTTCTAGAGTATATACTATCTCAAATTCGTAGTCCTGTAGGAACTCCAACCAGCACTTCTATTTCAGGTTCAAATCTCTCTGTGTGAGGATGTACCTGAGACTCTAATGGTCTGAGTAAACTTCAAATCACTCCCCCAAAAGATAGTGTCTCCAAATACTTAGATTGAATACAACCTATACCATATATAGGTCATGAGTCAAATAGTTCTTCTCATGGGATCTCAACTGCCTCAACCCATATTCAATAATTTTCTACCTCTACATCAACATGCAGCTAATCCCATCTCCTGAGGAATCACAATACACTATGTACTCCACGCCCTCATCTGGTAGTCTCAACACAAGAGTGCTCATCAGTATCATCCTCAAATACTCAAAGGCTCTCTAAAACTGCTCATTCTAGGTAAACATATTCCTTTTTCTCATTAGGGAAGTCAAAGGGGCTGCAACCCTAGAGAATTCTACCATAAACCTCCTGTAGTACCCCGCCAAGCCAAGAAAACTCCGAACCTCTAACACACTTTTGGGTGGATCCTAAGAAATAACCACATAGATATTCTCTAGGTACATGGATAAACCATTCCCATAAATGAAATTCCCAAGAAATTAAACCTCATGAATCCAAAACTAGAACTTTGAGATCTTACCATAAAGTTGGTTCTCATGAAGAAAATATAATACCATCCTCAAGTACTCTGCATGATCCTCCTTTGATGCAAAGTAAATGAGTATCTCATTGATGAAGACAACAAAAAACTAGTCCAAGTATGGTTGTAATATATAGTTCATAAAATCTATAAACATAGTGGGGGTATTCATCACACCAAAGGGAATCACTAGGAACTCATAGTGTCCATAGCAACATTTGAATACCACCTTTAGAATATTAGCCTTGTGAACCCTCAACTGGTGGTAAGTAAACCTAAGATCAGTCTTTGAGAACCATATCACACCTTGAAACTAGTAAAAGAGGTCATCAATCCTCAGAAAAGGGTACATTTTCATTATCATGTCCTGGTTTAGGTGATGATAATCCATGCAGATCCATAATCTCTCATCTGCCATTTTCACGAACAACACTGGAGCTACCCAAGGGGATACACTTGACCTGATGAAATCCTTCTCTCAAAGGTCCTAAAATTTCAATTATAGCTTCTGAATCTTGATAGGAGCCATCTGATATGTCATAAGAGATATTAGAGTTTTTCTAGTCTGTAATTCGATACAAAACTCCATCTTCCACCTTGAAGGTACACTCAGAACGTCCTGGGAAAGAAGTCCACATAATCCTCCACAAATAAAGGAATCCAGATGCCTGATGAACCTACCACACTAAGGTAAATACTCACCAACTAATGGGTGATGGGTTGAAACCTCCTTCTCACAACACCCACTCATCCTACCATGAGATATCTATCACCCACAAAGGAGAATCTCATCTCATTAGTACATAGGCATCTGACTCATCAGCGGCGACAGTCAATCTAGGTGCAGACCATGGAAACCCAATACATTCCCAAGATGAATTCATAGGGTTAAATCATGATGGACAAAAGGTCCCATATTAACCTATCTCCACCAAGAAATATCTCACACTTTAGGAAAATAAAATATACAATAGAAGCATTCCCTATAGGAACCTCAGGAAAAATCTGATGGGCTAACACCTCAACTGGAAGATCTAACTCTCACACCAGGAGTATAGAGATAAATTAATGATTGGAACATTTGTATACTAATATTGAGTCAAGAGTAGAAAATTCATAGATCATACCTCTGATTATATCGTACGTCATGGGGTTATAAGCCACCAAATCCTGCAGCTGTCTGTGACCCTAACTGCCAGTTCCTTGAGCCTAATTTTAGTTTCCCGATGGTGGTGGTGGAAGGATATCATAAATTATTTCATTTCCCATAACTCTTACTCCTCCTATTACTTCTCCACCTCCTTGGGGACCACCCTATCCTCACTTGGGAGATCCCAGATCAAGGTGTTTCCTCTGTCATGGAGGTCCATCAGCTACCTGCATGTTCTCCTCAGTGTGTCTGGTTGAGCAGTTGCATGCTATGTGACCTCACCCATCACAAGAAAAGAACCTCCCCTCTATGGGATACCCTAGTCCTCTGCATTGTCCCTGTTCCACATGACCACACATCAGAGTATGGTTACGATAGTGTCTCCTACACTGAGATTCTACCAACCGGAGCCTGCTAGCTACTATAGACAACTCAGCTCTGTGATGACCACTACTAGCTCTAGATTCCTAGAGTCCCTCTAATAAAAATATATATATCACTAGTTCCCACTCCATAACCCCATCATAGGTGGGAATGAATAAGGGAACCACACTTACATGGATCTCTCTGTGGAGTCCTTTCTCAAACTTCCATGCTCATAAGTGTCCATCTTGGATCATGTTAAGGGAGTACATAATAAGGTCTATGAACCTAAAATCATACTTAGCCACTGTCATACCTCCCTACTATATATCCAGAAGCTCCTAAATCCAAACTGAGCACAAAAAGGAAGGTTAGTAATCCTCACTAAATAGATGATGGAAGTTGGGCCACGAGAGTGTCGACTCATCATGTATCTAGGTAACAAGACTCCACTAATACCCAACTACTCCATGAAAAATTTTAACTGCTAGCACAACCACCTAATGTTTTGGTGTTTGGATGAGCTTAAAAATAAAAACCATCAACTCTAGTCAATCCTACACTACCTAGGGATCTGGATCACCATGGAACCTCAGCAGCCTCTGGTGCTAGAACTCACGGAGTGCGCTGAGCCTGCACACATCATCAGTATGCTCAACCGGTATGATCTGCTTCTCAAGAGGTGTAGGAACTTCTACCTATCCACCTGGAGGAATAATCTCATGGGATGGACCCTAAAATGAGGCATCTCCACTCATTGAATCATCTTCATGATCTAAAACCGGTATTCTGGCTAACTGTTTTCATAGAGGCATCCTGAAAGTTATCAAGATGTACCACAATTAGATGATCATATATATATATATATAACTATGGGGAGATATATCAAGAAGGATAGTCAAAGAATCAATCCTATATGATGCATGTACCATTGATCCCTGCAACTAATGTCTCAGTATTCCGTGTTGATAAGTAGGTAGTCAAGGTCCCGGTGAATGGATACACCGGCTACCTATACCATCACTGAATTACCTAGCCTGATATGCACACTCAAGAAACTTTTAAACTATTACCCTAATTCCCAAAAAAATCCTCATAAGGGGAATACTCTAGAAAATTTCCTAAGGAATGAACTGTTCTGATGCTAATTTGTCATGACCTGACTAAAATTGGGGCCCAAACCATAACTATCCCAATACCACCTCCATAGGCTAGGGGGTGGTGAAAAGCAATGAAAGGAATAACCAAAATGGTAGGCCTTTACCTAAAGTACCTATATGAACACACCTAAATATATAAATGAAGAAGTGTAAAGGAATAATAAAAAGATGATGTAGCTAAAAAAGTAAACTAAGCATGAAAAATTTCTATGGTGTACAAGAGTATGACAGTGAAAACTGAAAAGTAAAGGGGGAAAATACATGCCCAAACAGAAATATGTCCCAACCTAAAAAAAAATGGAACTAATAATGGATCCCATATCTCGATCTCCAAGCTATGACCATCGTACATGCTACCAATCACCTAGTATCCCTAATCTCCTCTAAAGTCACTGCCGACCAGTTTTTCATATTCATAAGACATGAAACATGTGGGCAAATCCCGTGAAAGGGTGAGTATATACATACCCAGTAGGATACCCGAAAAGATGAGGGGGTAGTAAGAGATACAATAGGAATAAAAGGATAGTATATAGTAAACGGGATGCAGCTTAATCCAATGCAACAGAAATAGTAACCTTGTCTAAGAACAAGGGGATCAACATGGTGTGTAGATGAACTACACATCGAGTCTTTTCCATTATAGAAGGAGATAAACCACATCCAACCATGTGAATATAAACATGGAAAGCACATGGTATACCCCACGTATCTTCACAACCCATGGAAGGATAGTAACTAAATAAAAATGTATGGATATATATATATATGCTTAGTAAAAGAATCCCAAACGATAGATAAATGGGATGTCCATATCACATACTAATCCAGGAAAAGAGTCTTCAATAGTTCCAAAATTCCATCAATGATGTTCAGCATCTCACATGTCTACCCAGTAGAAAACATTCAAGTCAAGCCACACCTCATCACTATATTGCACAGTCTAGGGGTTGTAATCTCTAGATAGAGGAACCAATCCCTATTATAATAGGAGGGTTCCACTCAGTTGATAGATAGAGGACCCATACCTTATTACAATAGGAGGGATCCACTTTAACAGTCGATAGAGGACCCATGCCCAGTCTAGAAGGAGGGTTCTGCTCTTATACTAGAGGACCCATTCCATGACTCTGCAAGAGGGTTCCACTCTAATACTCAAGGACCCATACCTTGACTCTATAGGAGGGTTCCACTCTGGTGGTTAATAAAGGACCCAATCCCAGCCCAATTGGAAGGTTCCACTCTAGTGGTAGAGGACTCATGGCTAGACCAGCTGGTGGGTTCCACTCTAGAATTCTGTTGAGGACCCATGCCCAACCTAGCTATAGGGTTCCACTCTAATCATCGAGTGCCCATGCCCAATCCAGCTAGAGGGTTCTACTCTAAATGCCTCTATTGATCCTACATGATCACTTCTATCATCGATCATCTTCTAAACAAGTGCCATGCCCAAAAATCCAAAATCATGCCTCAAAATACATAATGGATAGAACCATCACATTTTATGGGGAAACACTCAGGATAGGCTACTAATTAGCCAAAATTTGAGTCCGAATAAAGGAGATATGAGATTTTGAATTTTCCTAAAAAGTAACCAAGGGGTACATGCCATGTGAGGGGACCCACACAGTGTGTGGTCCCACTCTATCAGCTGGTTGTGTCCCTATAGGTACATAGTTAACCAACCCATATAGAACTACACAATGTGTAGAGAGGATACATGGTGTGCCCATTCCACTCAGGGTCCCATCCATGTGCTTTCCCATGTTTGTGTATCCAAGACATTTCTGTGTACTTTGGTACACAGCATGTTGCTTCACACGGGATATCGCTCGTGTCTCTGGTCATGTCCATATACTCAGTCACATGGTGTGTGTCTATCTATTTTCTCTTCCACATGGTTTTTCTACTCAAGGAAGAGGTACACGACCTATAGGGAGTCTACACAGCATGTCATACTTATAAATTTCCAAACCCTAGCCACCACAACATAAGGGATACATGTCATGTGTTCATCAATGTACATAGTGTGTAGTATCATTTTTCATAGATTCTCATATCTATTTACATGATTTTATATCCAGCCTTTGATGCTTTAGATCTCACCTCCACACCTCCTGAAATCAAATGGGAATCCCAAAATTTGTTTTTTGTGGTCGTCTCTTCCCAGAAATCAGTTCTTGATTTTCTCTGCAGGTAACTAGTGCACCTCTTATGCCTCAGGTTATTCCTTCATTGATGATTTGGATTCCAATCATCAAAATGATCACCAAAAAATTGAAATCCATCCAAAAAAATCCTTGGTTTTTAGATTTTCCCCTTGCATGTGAATCTGTCAAGAATCTGGGGGTCCAAACAGGCTCAGTACCACCCAAAAATGTCAAACCAAGACCATAAGGTCCAATCAATTAAGAACTTGAAGAACCAAAGGATAAAATCACCACAATAAAGGTTTAATCAATTTTTTCCAAACATTATTGGACAAAAATCAAGAATAGGGATATCTGAGGTTAAAAAACAATTGAATAATCAATATAAATCTTTACACGGGTGCATGCAAGGTTCAACAATTGTCTCAGATCATAAAAGGGTTGATCTTGGACAATCTATTTAATCAAAAAGGGTGTAATCCATAATTTAAAGAGTCCTACTAGGGAATTGGATCATTTTGTGTCAAAGAATGCACTCACCAATGAATGGAAGAAGTCGTTGCATTCAATGCGTCATGATCTTCTTTGATCAAGAGATTTATCATCGTCGAATCTCAATTCTCCAATGGAAGGAGGAAAATTGATCTGGAATCCTCCTAGTGTTTATGTGGATAACCCTAGGCAAATAACCATAGAAGTGATTTTATATAAGTAATATATTGCGTTAATTTAATGAATTAATTAAATTAATAATTTAATTAATAAATAAACATACCGCCAATGTCCAGATTATCTGAACACCCCACACCAACCTATTTTAGGTCATGTTTAGGGTAAACATCACATTTTGGACTCAACTATGGTCTTAGATTTCTAATCTGGGCTTTTATTTAATATTTATCCCATTTTCTTTAAGAAACTGCATGCACATAATATAAAATATTTTTAATGTTTTTATTAAATTAATTATGGGCACATCGGTCCTTGTAATCACACATCGTCTCAATTCCTGACTCTAAAAATATATATATAAATATTTAAAATTATTACAAGTAAAAAAATGGGTCTTTACAAATTTAAAATTTGGTCTTCAAGCCTCTAAATATTAAAAACACCAAGAAGGGTGTGATTAAATATTGAAATATTGAGTTTCTAATTTTCAAGTCATGGTAGAAAAATATCTAATTTGTATATAATTTATGGATATTTTTATAATAATATATTTTTTTTGAATAAATTAAATATTAAATGAGAAAAAAATGAAACGATGCTCTATTTTTCTGATCTTAGTGGATTTATATATCATGATCAATAGAATGATCATGATCTAATCTAAGGATAAAGGATATCCATCCTAAGAGGATGAGTCAGATGTTGATAAATTTATGCGCTGAAATAAAGAGTTTTAGGATGCATTTGTTTTACTATATTTCTTATATAACTATGATGATTATTTTATGTAAATAATTTTGGTGGAGATTTTGTTAAATATTAAAATAAGGGAACACCAGATTCATTGGGTGGTTCAAATGAGGATATTTGATAGATATTAGAATGAGTTTAAATGAGAAAATAAATTAGTAGTCTATTGATTAATTTATTTATGAGGGTCACATTTACATCTGAAGTATTTATAGATGATGAAGTCTTATTTTCTAGAAGAATCAAGAAGATGCATATTTGGATTAAATGAGAAAATGAGAATAAAATAAAAAAAGGAACTCCAATAAATATATAGGAGATAAAGATCGATAGATAAATTGAATTAATGAGATCGTGAGAGAATCCCTAATATAAAAAAAGTGATAAATTAAATATGGATCATGATTTTTCCAAATTTATTGATTATTTTATATATTCAAAATATTTAAAATAAATTTTAGTGACCTACATATCAAATCAAAGGGATATTGAGATTGAATGTGCAGAAAAAATAAGAATTTGAGAAATGTGGTGTTATACTGTGAAATATTTTTGAAGAACTCTTGAAGAAGAAAAAAAAGAATAAGGATCTGAACCTATTTTGAGAATTTAGATCATTCGGGTATCGAAGCAAAAGAAGAAGTGATTAATGTGATTGACATTATTGAAAAATATTGAGAAGAATAGAAACATATCAAGGTTGACCATTTGTGTCTAGTTTTATCTATTAGTGTTGAATCACTTGAATAATTATTAGGAGCTACTAGGTTTGAATATCATAGGAGTTCATTAAGTAAGATATCTAGGTTAGTAGTTTCATTATAATTTATATGAAGTTGGGTTGTAGAGTGTTCTTGAATAATTTCTTGCATTCAAAGAATGTGTTATTGAGAATAAGGAGATCAATATTATTGATAAAAATACATCCTATGTGGAGTTAATGATCTAATTACAATAATGATTCTAAAATAAACACTTATATATATGTGGTATGAATCTATAAAACCTGTGTGACTCAGGGTGTGCAGGGAGATCATAGTGTGACTCTATGACTATAGTGTGAAGACATTAGAGGAAGTCCTATGAGAAGAAGGAAAGTTTTTGGTGTGACTCTACTTTAGAGAAAATTAGTATGACTCTAAGATGCTCCACTTGTAATTTATGACATTGATTATAGTGGAGAATTTGTGTTGGGGAATATAACCAACATAGTTAAACCTTGTAAAATTATTATGTTCCTATTTATTTTATTTACTTGCATGAATTCTATTGATTGTTACTAAGTAAAACATAAAACAAATACATTTGTACTAACCATAAAAATATGTTAAATTCCAAAGGGGGATAAATGTTTAAAGAAGAATTTAGAATTTGGTAAAATTATACAACACTTGATTCACCCCCCCCCCACATCATGTGTCTGCATCGATCCTATAAAGCATATAAAGTGGTAATAGAGAAAAGGTTACCCTCTAATTATATATATTTTTAAGACTCGCTGAATTTTATTTTATTTAATGAAGTGAATACTTGAGATTATTAAAGAATATCCTCACATGTAAATTATATATTCTATTTATATTATTTTTTAAGATGAAGTATCTTCTAAGAATCTAAGAAACAGAATGAATAATAAGGCTATGAAATTGAAGAAATAAAAATATATGGATAGTCACCCACTATATGAAAGTGGTTAGAGTGGTTTGTGTTCCATCAAACTTGGTGAGAAAAATTCATCGGATGGAGTTAGTTCAAGCTGTTCATAATTTGAAGAACATGAAAATGAAAAATCACGTAGTGATTTTTATTATAAAATTAATGAGTGTCTTAAAATGGTTCCCAATGAAGTTTTTGTACACATACCAACATATATTGAGGTGTTTCAGAATGAGAATTCATATTTGGGCCAAGAGAAAAATGGAATGGAAAATACATTGGCTAAAGAGGTTGGTAAATCCAATACTCTCTCAAAATTGATTAAATAAAAGTTTGAATCAATTAAACTTTTCAATTGAAGACTTTATTTAATATATGATGAATTTCAAATATTTTATTGTGATAATGTTTTATTGAAGAGGTGACCCATGCACTTGTGAGACTATATAGAATTTCCATGAGTGTAAAAGGATCCCAACTGGATGTAAAATACAAGAGAGTAAAAGAACTGTAAATTTACTTAGTCAATATAGGAAATTTGTATGAATAAATGTTACAAAATATAAATATTAAATATGAGGTTGGTAGGATTTTAGTTGTTACTAAAAATAATTCTTTTGGTTTAAAATGTCTTGAGATGATGTTGAAATTTAAGAATTTAGAAATTGTTAATCCTAAAACATCACAAGGTTATGAAAATAGAAGTGTTTCCACTTATGATTAATAGATTCACTTTACCTTATAAGATACTAATACTAGTGGTAAATATGTCTTTTATGATTTTTGAAGAAGCATTAGCCCCGAGTTCTTGGAGGAAGGCCACACAATATTCTAAAGAAGATGTGTGCATAGAATTTATCCTATCAAATAGTATTTAAAATAGGGTAAAATATGTACATATGTGGGTGTTCAAAAATAAATATAAATCCACCATATCCTTAAGGGTGGATGTGAGAAGATGTATAATTATCATCCCCCCAAACTGTGTCAACAAAAATGGTGAAATTTCACAAAATCAGCAAGCATCTAGATCTAGAATATTTGGATATCCTGCTTCAAAAGATAAAAAAAGGAGTTTTGTATAAAAAATTTGGTGTTGTGGGAATTTTAGATACAAAGATATAGAGTGCTTGAATAATATTTTAGTGTATTAAAATGATATAAATTCTAAATGATGGGAAGAAAATCTTAAATAAAAGTAAAGTCTACTGGTCAAAATTTGGAAACATGAAAAAGGGAGAATCTATCTCAGAAGAATAGATTTAAGTATCTTGAGTATTTATATGAGATATGAAATATCAATGGTAATTATTATGATAAATTTTTATTCAACCCTACTAGGAATTACTCAAATTCTAGATATAAGAAATAATCACCAAAAACTAAGGAATGAGTAAATGAGTCTACCTTGAGGAATCAGGAAAATAAGAAATATGTTAAGAATGAAATTACCAATAAGAAACATAATATAACTGAGAATTTTCCTAAGGGTGGTGACTCAAAGATGAAAGTAATTATGTGTGGTGGGTAAAATCTTACTAGACACACTCCAAATAAGTGTATGATTAATTTACCAGAACAGATGGAGATGGTGAAGAAAAGGGGGAAAGCACCATTATTCCCTAGTGTCAAAAGTAATGTAAATAAGTGGTCCACACCTATGATGAAAGAAGTGCATGTACCTAATGATATATTGACCATATATCCAGAATAGCTAGAAAAATTAAGGAATTTGGGGCAAGCATCGATGAATGAAATCATTATGCTAGCTCAAGTAAAGAATTTCATTCCTACTAAGATGAAAATTATTGATGAGAAAAAAACCATGCTACCCAAAGAGGAAAAAATTTGGAAACCTAAAGTGTATGAAATCATGAAGAAGAAAAGTCACATTATATATTCAAATAAAAAATAAATTAGGTTGAGTTGGGAGTCGCAACCTTAGTGCTAAAACTAAGGAGGTGATGGATTCCACCTTATTCCCACATTTTGATGATTGTTCTTTATTGACACTCCATTTTTTCAAGGAGGATGAAAATATTATGAATAGAATCTTAAGCATGTTAAAGAGGTGAATATCCCTAAGAAGAATCAAAGGTACTTTCCCAATATGGCTTGCATGCACACCCCTGCGCATTAGAAGGCTCTCACAACCCCCCTACATTGTACTGAAAGGAAGGTCACCCCTATATAGAACACCTGAATCGGGCACCTATGTCATGGACATGTGCAGAAAACCTCCTTCAAAAAAGGTCCCTTATTTGCCTAAAAATAGGACCCTAGGGCTCCTCATTTGCAGAAATGTAAAATCGAAAGAAACCCTAAAGCTTTGGTCGCGTAGCCCCTTTGCCCAGGTCCTTCAAAATCCCTTGGGTAACCCTCTACAACCTGAGAAAAGAGGAAATTAAGGGGGATATTAGGATCAAAGTCCCTCCATGGTCTAAAATACAAGACACCTATGTGAGGATCCTATATCACACTATTGGATAATCACCTATGTAAGGCCCCTTCCCTAACTAGGGACCTATATGAGACCCATCTAGGGACACCTTAGAAGACCCATGGTGCCTAAGATAAAGCCTCATCCAAGTTTTGTTTCCCTGGTGATCCATTTAAAAAGGAATATTTAGCTCAATCAAGCCTATACCCCCTGTGTGAAGCACCTTTAATTACTCCTAGTCCCTACAAAAAGCACATTTTCCCTCTTAGCTAGGACCTGCATGAGCCCCCTATTGTGCCCTCTTTCAATCCATAAATGGAAGGGATCCTCTACCTTTGGATCCCTCACCTGAGGAGGACCAAATCAAGGCCTCTACTGAAGCCTCTAGACTTGAAAACCCATGGAAAGAGGTACACCACCATGTCTCCCATTTGGATATGAATTACTTAGGTTAGAGGTGTCTCGAACTTGTCTTACCTGAAATTTAGGGTCCTTAGGGTACATGTAGATATGCATTCCCATGGTCATGAGGATCCCA
This sequence comes from Viscum album, assembly GCA_963277665.1. Lineage (NCBI taxonomy): Eukaryota > Viridiplantae > Streptophyta > Magnoliopsida > Santalales > Viscaceae > Viscum > Viscum album. The sequence goes on along the minus strand of OY728120.1, from coordinate 17,326,545 downwards.
AACCTAGGGGTGGTGTCAGGGACCTCCCAGTTTTGGACACGAGGGTTTTGGTCTTTCCCTTATATCATCATCTCTATGACCAAGGGTCTTCGGTTCCATGAGGGGAGGGTAAGGATCATGCTTTCCTTTCCCTTTGATAGGGAATGAGATCCTCCTCCCAAAACCAATTTAGGTAATCCCTCCTAGAGTAATCCCATAGACTTTCTTTCAATAGGTTTTGCTCTTTCTCCTCTTAACCTCCTAGGTCATACATGGATAGGTAGTCTAATGTGACTATCATATATATGAAATGGTAGAGGGGATGGGTGCATTAAATCCCTTTCTTCTTCTCTCATATCCCTAACCTGTTCCACCAGTGGAAGAAGGATCATGTGGTTTTCCAGATCTTCTACTTCCTTTTATTTCCCACATTCAATCATGAAATATCATAAATCATGTGGTCATAGAGTCTATCTATGATCACAACATCCACATGGTCATATGCATGTTTTGATGGAGAATATTTTTCCATATCTTCTTCTCATCTTCCTTCAAAGGGCCTCTATGGGCGTGGGTCCTCAAGGCCATGTATCCAACCTTAGGGAAAAGTAGATTGTGTGGTTTCATAGATCCATCGTTTCCTCTTCTTTCTCACACTGAACATGAATCATGTGGGTTTAGAGGTTGGTGGTGATCATAACATATGCACAATATTAAACCTTTGGGCATAATTCTAAGTGAAATCCCCAATTGAACTTATGGGCCTCCTATTCATTATAAGCCCCAACTATGTCACTATACTCATTCACCATTACATCCTCCTTAGAAGTAAGCCCCAATTTGATCCTCTCAAAGTGTCATACTCCCCTATGAGATAAAATTTCAGCGGGCCTCCATAGGTGTGGGTTCTCACAACCAAACTACACAGGCTTTGATTCTCATATAAATGGGATACGTAGGAAGCCTCCCTAAGGTTCAAACCCAACACTCCAAATCAATCCTATTATCTCTAGGCCACATTCCTATTAAAGTATTATTCAACTTGAGAATCCATATCCCTTCCAAGTTTCCTAGACCTCTTTGGCATAAGTCCCACACTAAACTTTGACTAGGCACCTTCTACATAGACTTCCTCACCGCATGATGTTAAACCGCATGGTTTGGTCCTGATAACATTTTTTTTTTGAAGAAGGAAAGATAATATTAATGAAGAGTATCAGTAGTCATACATAAGCAGAGCCAATAAGGGAAATTTTATAGCCATAGTTGGTTGACATCGAAGGGGCCTGAGGCCACCAGCTGATGGGCCGCATTGTTTCCTTCCCTTTTGGTAAAGGAGAAGGTGCAGTAAGAGAAGCCTTGGCGCAGCAAGAGGATTCTCCTAACGATAAATCCAAAGTCCTGGAGTCCGACGTCACTATGTTTAATAGCATTGATAATAGAAAGGCAGTCAGAATCGATGATGATATCAGCCCATCCAAGTTTCACAGCGAGCATCATCCCTGCTAGTATGGCATATGCCTCAGAAACTGCAGGTTCCCAGAAGGCATGATGTGGTTCATATTTTTCTACAATGATCTTCCCTAGATGATTTCGATCTAGGAGGCCAAGAGCAACAGGACCATCCTTGGAGAGAGAAGCATCCATGTTAAGATTAATACTCCCTTCCTTTGGGGGGTCCAATGAGGGGAACAGGAGGGGGAAACACCTGGAATAAAGTGTCCTTGGTGGTCCTTCTAGCCCTCAATCCATGAAGTGGATCGTTCAATCCAGAACTCGGGAGGCTGGTGAACATGGTGGAAAACTGAATCGTTATGCCGAACCCAAATGATCCATTCCAGGGTGCAACAAGAGCTTTCATTAGACGATGAAAGAGAGGAACACCAGCGCATCAAAAGATCAGGGAGGTTGGAGGCAATGTCCAGTGAAGCATCCGAAGCTGATCCCCATTTATTCCAAATTTCCTTGGATCTCGGGCAGTGAATGATGGCGTTCCAAGGAGTTTCAGGAATATTAGGGCATAAAGGGCAGGATTCAGCACTGGACATATGTCGGTAAACAAGGAGGCTCATGGTATGGAGGGTGCCCGTGCACACCTTCCACCAAAATTGGCGTATTTTTTTGGGGGACGTTGAGCTTCCAAAGTTCTTTCCATGGTCCCTCATCACAGTCGCAAGAGTGAATGCCAAGAGCCAGTCTGTACCCGGATCTCACCGTGTACTCGCCTGAAGTATCATTGGTCCAAAAAAGATGGTCGGGGCCTACATTAGGGACCCAGGGGATACTCAGAATGATTCTTTGGTCTCTTTCATTAAACCATTCCTGGATATTTTCCACACACCATCCTGGGCCCTATTCTAAAAAGAGGCAGTTGACAGTGGCGTCTTCAAGACCTGGTTGGGCGGGGGATGTGGCCCGCACACCATCCTTATCGATAAGCTAGGGATCAGTCCATATGTTGACAGATGATCCATTTCCAATCCTCTAGCCCAGTCCTTTTTCCAGAAGATTGTGGGCCCCCTAAATACTTCTCTAGAGGAAGCTAGGGCGGGGGCCAAGAAATGCGCCATAGAAGTCCGTGTGGGGAAAGTACTTGGAACGGAGTACCCACACACATAAATATGATGGACGGTTAAGAAGGTGCCATCCTTGCTTGGACAACAGTGTATCATTGAACAAAAGAAGATTCTGGAATCCCATCCCTCCCTCCGATTTGGGTTTGCAGAGTTTCTCCCAGGCCAACTAGTGGGGTCGATTTCTTCCATCATTTTTCCCCCACCAGAAGTTGGAAGTATGTGAATGGATTAGGTTGATGATGGTTTTTGGGAGCTTAAACATAGACATAAAGTAGATGGGGATAGACTGGATGATAGATTTAATGAGGGTTCCTTTTCTAGCTTTGGAGATGCTTTTTGGGGTCCAGCCTTGAATTTTTTTCTCAATCCTATCCACCAGAGTTGCAAAGATTTCTTTTTTGGACCGAAAAATCACCATAGGGAGTTCGTGATACTTCTAGTGTTTATCGACCAAATGGATGCCTACAAATGCACAAATCTCATCTCTCTTGGAAGGAGGCACCCCTGTACTGAATGAGATTTCTGATTTTCCGTGATTTACAGACTGTCCAGATGCCCACTCATATTGCTGGATCACTTGGCTGATCACCCGGAATTCATTAATAGTGGATCTGGAGAAAAGGTGGCAGTCGTCAGCGAAGAAGAGATGTGAAACTTGTGGGATCTCATGGAAGACCTTTGCACCATGAATAGACTTAGAGGATACAGCCCTGGAGATAAGGTTAGAGAAAACATCAACCACCAAAATGAAGAGAAAAGGGGAGTGAGGATCTCCCTGGCGCAGGCCTAGGGTTGGGGTGAGTCCTCTAGTGATCTCCCCATTGACCTTGATTCTGAAAGAGATGGTCGAGATGCAGTGCATGACAATTTCTATCCATTTAGTGCAGAATCCCATTCTCAGCATCAAAACTCTAAGGAAATGTCATTCCACTTTATCATAGGCTTTGGTCATATCCAGTTTTCAGGACATGGTTCCTCTTTTCGCAGTGGATCATGTTTTCATAGAGTGGAACACTTCATGGGCCACAATTTCATTATCAGTAATCAGCTGATTGGCCATGAAGGCGCTCTGGTTTTCAGTGATAATATCAGGAAGCCAAGGACGCGGCCGATTGACAAGGATTTTTGAGAAGATATTATAAGAAACATTGCAGAGGCTAATAGGTCTAAAATCAGGGATCGCCTATGGTTTCTTGATTTTGGGGATGAGGATGAGGACCGTTTCATTAATGGTGGAAATGATTGTATTCCCTTCCCAGATGTTTTTTATCATTTTGCAGATATCGGGACCGATAATCTGCCAGTATTGTTTAAATAATAGGGCATGAAAACCATCTGGTCCCAGGGCCTTAGTTGGGTGGATATGCTTCAAGGACAAGTGTATCTCATCATTCGTCACATATTTTGTAATCTTCCGGTTAATATCCTTGGTGATCATAGGTATGATGCATTCTTCCACTTTAGAAGACATGAAAGGAGTCCCCATGGAGAAGAGGTTCTAGAAATAGCCTACCAAAGCTTCATGAATGCCGCAGGTGTCAGAAACTTTGCTTCCATTAGATTGTGAAAGGATTCTAATAGAGTTTTTTCGGCGCCTAGCAAACGATTTCAGGTGTAAATACCTTGTATTAGCGTCTCCCTCTTTAATATGGATGTCACGCACCCGCATATCCCAAAATCTTTCCTTAACACGAAGGGCCCCTTACAGCTCTCTTTGAGTGGCACCAATCCTAGAGATGTTTCCATTGGATGGGGGTTGCCTGAGTAAGTTGTGAAACTTCTTTTCAAGGACATCACAATGCCTTCAAGTTGGTGTAATTTCTTGTTGCTCCAAGATCTCAGACCAGAAGCAACCTATTGGAGATTGAGTCCAACATCTTCATGGGAACTCTTCCAACTAGATCAGCCCACCTATTCGCATTCCTGGTCTTTTACCCAGAAGCTCTCAAATATGAAGAGTCTTCTGAGTTGTCGATTTCGTTCTCCTTGCAAACAGTCAATGAGAATTGGGCAGTGATCTGAACAGTTAAGGTCCATGTGGCCAACATGAAACATATTGAACAGATTGATCCAAAAGTAGACAGCACCAACTGTTATCTTCAACTGTTTTGAGAGATTATCCATATAACACAACAAATAGTCCCTCCCTTATCTTAAATAGTTGTATCAAGAGGCTATGGATGGAATCATTCAAAAGGATATGTTGGAATCCAATCCATGGGTCTGATCCAGATATCAAAACAACTCTTGTCTCCTTGGATGATAATACACTCTAGAGTGCCCCATTGTGTGAATCAAATCCAACATCATTGTAATAACAAACAAAGAATCTCTAATCAATACATAAGAGGATACCATTGATGGAGAAACTCAGACACATATGAATGTCTCCATTGATTAAGAACCCTAGATACATGTAGATGATTCTAAATTCTATTCATACTAATAATTGATGGTTAATTCAAGGGTGACTCGTGTCATAATTTATATTTAATAAAGGATTCAAAAACATATCTTAAATCTATAAGAGAGTCTCATAATAGGAAAAAATTACCCCCAAAAGGGTGTGATGAGCCCAAACTCCCATCCTCTCGAACAACATGAGTTCTCAAGTATCGTTGGCCAAAGTCCCCAATGATTTCCTGCCTTTGGAAAGAAGGTCCCTCATGGATATAGAACCATTGGTTGTTTCCGGTTCCATGAATAAACCCATTGGAAACTAATAGGAAATAGTGAACCTGATGTGAATGATTGCACAAAACTCAAACCCCTGCAATCAACTGGCAGAAGATCGACTTTCCATCAGAAACAAAAATGGTGAACCTAACATGAATCCTTAACCAAGATAATAGTGTCACCCACCTGTTAGTCCCCTTTTACTCTCAAAATAAAATAGGGTCAAACAAGACAATTAGTCATTCATGTGATCGTTTAAATGAGATGATACTTTGATGGGGTTTTCTTATTTTTTTTTCTGTCATCTATATTCAAGAAATTCTAATAGGATCTCCCTTAAATCCAAATGGTTTCACATTGACTCTCACCAATGTATTCCCTAGATACTATTCATATCAGGTCTTCATCAAAGAAAAGGACATTGTCACCAACCTAACATCTTCAACATTGGGTCTCAAATGCACTGATCTAGTAGTATCATAAAAACAGTACAATCCCAACCCTGGAGGATACTCGACAATCCCTTCAGCTTACAAATCCCCATCGATCATCCAATCAGCGATGGTCGGTGGTCCAAAAGTAGACAACACTAACTATCTTCTTCAACTGTTTTGAGATATTATCCATATAACACAACAAATAGTCCCTCCCTTATCTTAAATAGTTGTATCAAGAGGCTATGGACGGCATCATTCAGAAGAAACAGGGGTCCTTACAAGGGGATCCTTCCAGTAATCTCCACTACCAATGTCACATATCATTGAACCCTCAACATGATGAGGGTTACATCATTGGTAGTCCAACCCAGGTCATCTAGACCCGAGTGTGAAAGACGGACCATCGAGGGTAGAAACCGGCCAGTAGAGAGAAAGAAAACACCTCCATCCACTCTGAAGAATCCCACCAATCAAAATTAGTGTAAAATTACGAGTGGGAAAATACACCCACCCACCCTGATTCAGCTAGCCAGTAGATTCACCCAGTGGAATCCAAGTAAGCCCACCATTCAAATCCGGCGGCACACAATGAGCAAGAATATACACTTTTCTACAGTAATCAAGCTTGCTAGCAGACTCATCTAGAAGCACCCAGATAATCCTACCAACCAAATACGACAACACACATCGAGCAGGAACAAACACCTACCTACACCCAGAAAGCCTTCCAGTTGAATTTAGTGAAAATCCATGAGTGGGCACAAATCCCTACCCATATCCATCAATACTTCTAGCAGTCTCACCTATAAGTGTTCAAAAAATATCATTATCCAAGTTTTTAGGTAAACTGTAATCAAGCGTACACACCTTCCTGCATTCATTAAGCCTGCCAATAGTTTCATATAGAAGCATCTAGGGAAATCGTCTGAAAAGTACCAATGATGAATATGGGGAAAAATAAAACCTCTATCCCCACACCTGAGTACTATTAGTATCCACTGGTAGGAAATAGAAGATAAGAGTAGGCACATACCCCTACTCCGGATGAGAAATGGACATATATCCCTATTCCAGTCACTTAATTCACCAAGAACATCCTAACAATAGTGAAATGGAAGATGAAAATCCTATCCCATGTCCTAAAAACTTGTCAGGAATCATAACAATGATGATAGTAGTGAAATAGGTATGGACACACAACTCCATCCCCACAAATGGGGTGTCTCACCAGCATGTCACCTCGGAGTAGACACATATCTATGCTCCCATCCAAGAGGTTCGTGGGGAAAACTCCCCTGTGATATACAGATAATTGAATCATGAACATAAACCCATAGTAATATGAGTTAATCAGCCTATTACAATGGCCACTCCAAGGTAAGCACAAACCCCTACCAAATTTCTAGTAGCTTGTCGACAAATTCTAGCATCAACACGGGATCCAATCAAGTAAGCTTACGTACCTGAAAACCACTTCCCCTAGAAAGTGACCCTATTCTCTTGCAATAAGGAATCCAAAAATAAGCCTCTAAAGAGATGAATAGAAAATAAAGAGTCAATCTATGATCCCTATTTACTTAAAATTAGATTTCTTAATGCTCTTAGACACTTATCTATGGTATCTCAAGATCCTACTCTCCCATTTCCAAATTATAGAAGAAGTATCAGTAATTTTGAAGGTCCTCCTTAGACACTACACTATGAAGGATTGCTTCATGATCATAACTTGATCAGTATCAAGTGCCTATCTCCCAAAGAGATTCATGATGTCCCTCAACATGTCCAGAAGATCAAATTGCAAGAGGGTATTCCCATTATTGTAATTCAGCATGGTATTCCTCCCCATAATGGCATTTTCTACAAAATTTCTCTCCACAGTAGTGTTTCATTTCATCAAAAAGATCTTCCCCTTGGTGATTTAATGATGGGAAAGCCCTCCTACCATGAGGAACTTGGGAAAATAATGTCAGTCATCTCTAATTTCGTGTCATTAGAAATTTAAATTATTTATTAGCGAAAAGATATCCCAAGGTGATGGTCATTCTCTGAACCACCCTTGGGTCATCTACCTTCCAATATGATAGAGGAAGTCCCTAGAAATCTTGTTTTTTATTATAAATCAATGGGAAAGTGACCACTCTAGTCAGACCAGGTTAAGGAGGATCTAGAAAAAGATGAAGATGACATGATGAACATAAGGAAATAGATGTCTAAGGACAACATACCAGTCATTTTCTAGCCTTTATCCACACCTCAATACAGCATTCCAAAAGTATTGTTGGAAGATTTTGTACATGACATATGCCTAAATATATTTAAAACTCCCTGTCACTTGAGAGAAAAATTATTTCCCTATGATGAGTATCAGATTGATGTCAAGGTAATGTAAGGAATGCAATACCAAATCGACTTGGTGACTCTCCTAGCTGCACAAAATCCAAAGTTTAAGAAATATCAAGGTTCCCTTCAATGTACATGCCTCATCACATTAAAATGATTATGATAGGTGATCACAGATACCCCATATAGTGTCCATATCAGAGGATGGGGTGAAAACAAAGTGTTAAATTTCACTATTCTCCCCAACCAATAAATACCATGAAATTTTGTATCATGTAATGTCATAGATTCAAGATGGCTTCAATAAATGGAATTTTTTCACAACTGATGATATGATCAACAAAAATAGGCCTCGACAGACTCTCACTAACATCGGGCCAAAAGAGAGCGGGCTATTGGGATACTTCTACATCAAGCATCTGAAAATATTGAGTAAATCTACCTCTTAGGGGAATTCAGTCATCAGATAGCGAAAATTTCAAAAATATCACAACAATATTTTGAAGTGGGTGATTCAGGTGCATACCAGATGATGCACCAATCCCATTTTTGAGAAAAACCCCATAAAATCAAAAGGACAGCTATAGAAGTATAAGTCACAGTAGTTCATGAGTAACCCCATCCCATAAGCATGGGGTATTTTTTAACACAACCTTCAAGGATGAAAAACTAGGCTCGAAGAGTTGTGAAAGTGTAATGAGAATATCCTTATCCCTCAAGGTTGGGGGCTTTTTCACCTCAACAACATATTACTTAATGGAATTTAGTATTCTCATTATTAGGGGAAACCCCACATAATGGATCCTTTTAGTTCATCCCATACCATGATCTGGTACCCTCATTAGGGATGCACATGACTAAACTATCTAGAGATTCCCTTTAGATTACCATCCGCCAAACAGCTCCTTGAGAATCAGTGAAGGAGAATACAAGGCCTCACAGAGGGTGTAGAAAAAATTTATCCTCACAAATACATTGATATAATTCATGTAATGCATTACACATCAATTAATGTCATTAACACTACCCTTAAAGACCCTACAGAAAACAAGGCCAACTCAGAGGTGGAATTAGGGGAGTAAATTTTAGCTCAAAATACGGTACACACTGAAATTATTGAAGGATTCATGCATACCCATAACCAAATACTCACCCTAAATTTGGGTGTTCCCTCAATCACTCTACCATTACCTCCTCTAAAGGTATCCAATATGGAAAAGGTTAAGGGTAAGATTATTCCTCACCTACCTCCTGGATAGTTTAAGCTTATTTCACTTGAGGAAAGATTTTCTTAACAAGGGGAAGATATGAAAGAATTGAGGAGACTCAATATATATCTAATATGAGGTAGAATTCCTGTTGGATATATTCTACAAATAGATCCTCAACTCACACTCCCAATTAGTGTACCTTATAAAAGAATGTTTTCCATAGTGAATGAAGTGGATCCAGAACATCCACTCAACATGGGATACCAACCACCAATATACCTGGATCCCACAGTAGAAAATAAGGAATTCCCTATATTGGGTGCAAAACTAGAATAGGGTTAGGAACATCCTTACAGGTCTGCCCCTATAGGCTACCCATGGAAGATACCAGTAATGCCGCCACAGATGGCCCTACCAGCTGCTACACCTATTCAATCTCTAGCTCAACTAGACATTCCCCAAGGGATCATGAACACTATTGAGTCACTAATGGTTTGATTGGAATTCATGGAGGAACAGTGTGCATCGATGCAATTGGAAAAGAAGCCTTACCCTGAATGGGTAGATCTAACTCTTCCCCCACTGAACTTTGGGGACCCTACATTTCCAATTTTTAATGGATCGGGAGACCCAGAGAAGAATTTGATGAATTTCATATATCATTTTAATCCCATTATGGGGACCCCTAAAAAATATAAAGAAGTGAAACTCAGGTGCTTCATGCAATAACTGCAAGGACCAACCATTGTATGGTATACTAGCTTTCCGGCTCAGTCAATTATGGGGTGGGACGACCTCTATCAGAAGTTTCTCTTCTAGTTTATCTTGACGTTTTAGAAGAAAATAGTCCTCACCCTATAAAACTATAAATAGTGGGAGAATGAAAGGGACTCATATTTCATTGCTCAGTGGAAATTATTGGAATACTCCTTAAACCTACTGCTCCATCAAGAAGAATTTTTTTCCATTGGTATAGTGAATCTTTTTGATGAGTTGAACACACCAGTTATCCCTATGAAATATACATGATAGTTTAGTGACCTTGACACGATCACTCAAAGAGTGTAATACACCATCGCACAGACCAAATCTATGTCCCAAGTAATTCCATAAACTCAAGGAAATAGAATGGGGAAAGCAAAGGCTTCTACTATTATGCTTAAGAAGGACCATGTACCTGCTCCCACTCCAAAGAACGCACTGTATCATACGGTTCTACCTCCTGAGAATCAACAATAATTCCCACATCATCAGGATGATCAAATAGAGAAGAGTCAAAATAGTTTTAGGAGATAAAAAAACAAGGTTTATTCTTTTCGAAGTGACCATGTCCCTAGCTACTTCATCTCGGAATTGGAAAACAACTTGATCAATTTTTCAAAGCCCAAGAAACCCTGCAAGGATGGTAATGAAGATATCTTGAACTATTTCTACTTATATAAATTATTGGGTCACAATATCCATGAGTTTTTTGTTTTCAAAGATACCTTGTAAAAGATAGTGGACTTCAAGAAAGTGAAACTAGGAAGGCCACCTTCTCAAGTATCGTGTGTTTCTTCCACCGATCCAGATGAGAGTTAATGGAAGGAAGTTAATAGTAAGAGTATTCAGAAGTTAATTGATTATATGGTCAGAAATACAATCATTAAAACTCATTTTATTCTTTAAGAACAATTGGAACAACCAATTATTCCCTCGACCACTTACGCTGTGACCCCATTGGTGTCACAACCCTCTAAAGACCAGTCTTTCAAAAAGTGACATGGCCAGAAGATAAAGAATAAAATTCAAGAAGATGAGCCTATTCCAAGGATGAAGTTGTCTTTAACTTTAGAGAACTTCATTCCTATAGTCCCAGAAGCATGAGAGTCACCCCACAAAATAGTATAACAAGAGTCAACCTACCAAGTAGAATTTCCATTAGACAAGGATTTGATATTTGATTCCATTAATGTTATTCACTTAATGGATCCCTTATTAGATGATGATCATGATTATGAACCATAATTCCAAACTCTTGATTGGGGAACTAGGGGGATAGGTCATCGGAGTTGAGGATACTGGGGAATATGTGGTTGTTCCAGAAGTCACTACTCTAACAACGTCCCTTCTCAAAACATCTACACGACAAAAACTCATGGGACAGATCTGCAGAAATCTTAGTAGAAGAAATTAGGTTCCCCCAAACATGATAGGGTCTACCCTAATGTCATAATCTTGGAATATCATCTAAAGGATACATTATTTCCTAATCAACCTCGGAATGTAGGAAGACCTATTCGACCTAATCTACAAATAGAAAAATCACATTCAACTCCTGATACTAGGGTTGATCCATCTGTATCAGGTACTTAAGATCCTAAATCACCTGAAAAAGTGCATATTTATGTTGGGAAGCGTAAAACTTTGGGATAAAAGTATGATTCTTTGAATCAATTATCCCTAGTTTCATCCAAGTTGTCAATCCCAGATGCTCTGAGTCTATCAAAAGACCTCTGGAAATAACTCATAGAGGACTTGTTGATCCCTTAGGAATTTGAAGTCTAGGTTGTTGTTGTCGAAGTGTATCATGCATGGAATGATCATGTATAATGTCACATGGTCATCGCTTTCACAGACTAGGATGTGGATTCCATTATATAGGTAAATGTCAAACCCTTGTATATATCTAGAAGGATAAATGACATTGATATCTGATAAGATTTTATTGAAAATAGCTCAAGAGTCAACCTCATTCCAATCTATACACTTTTTCAATTGGGTTTCATTGAATATCACTTGTCCCACTCCACTTTAATGTTACAGGGTTAATAAAATAATGATAGAAATCCTCTTAGTGAAGTAAAACTCAGAACTTAGTTCAGGGAAATCGTGTCTGACTTAGAATACATGGTTTTTTGGTAGGATACGGCCTTCAACATTCTGTTGGGAAGGCCTTGGCTACATCAGTATGCGGTTATCCCCTCGTTATATGACCAATAACTCAAATATTGTATCAATGGTCAAATTATGACATTTCATGATGACAAATACCCATTCAAATCATGTGAGTCATATTACATTGATGTGGGGTTCTACTAGGGGGAAGGTAAATTGTATGTGACTGACAATGTTTCTTGAATAAATACCCCAAATGGTCTGGAGATGATCTTGTCTAATACTTTAAAGCATCCTGGTACAGAGTGTGTGCTACCCATAAATTTTTTTTTTTGACTGACTGAGATTAGAATTTTTATTGAAAAAGAAAAAAGAGTACAACATAGAGAGAACTGGAAAAATTTAACGGGGCCTAAAAAATTTAAACCAAGAGCATCACTGATGATAATGTTCATACCCTTTGTAGGGATGGATCCCATGATGAAGAAAAATATGTGGGAGGTGTGTTGAGAAGCTCTAGAAGAAAATAAATTAGCTTCTTTATTCCCCTCTCGATAGGTATGAAAAATAATAACATTTCTCTGAATCATTCTTCTACATTTATAACCATGAAACTAGTGGAAATAGTGGCTTTAACATCATAGAAATGACGTCAGTTTTTTATCAATCGATGCAAAAAGTATGTGCAGGAGGTTTTTTATGTAATTTTTACTAAATACCAATGTGGAAAAGTTTTTATATATGGTTTTTGGTGTTAGTTTTACTAAAAATTGATCCAAAAAATAGCTCACGAAGATCTTTATGGTGTTGGTTTTTTTAAAAAATTGATGCCATAAATAAAAAAATCAATGTCAGTTTTCACAAAAACCAATGACAAAACATTTCTTTTCAGACTCTTAGGTATCGGTTTTTCTAATAACCTATGCCAAAAACCTTTTAAATTTATTAAGAATTGATAAATCCTCATTTTTTTGGATCAACAAAACCTCTCTCTCCTGACATGCGATGACTCCCTCCAAACTCGTGACGACTCTGTAGGTGTCTCAGTGATCCCCAACAGCCATTATTATTGATTTTATTCAATTTTCATGATCTTCAATCTCCATTATTCATCCTCTATATTGTTTCATCATCAACCAAATTATTTTTTCCTCGAAAACCTATTTCTAGATGACATTCAAATATGGTTTGATTTTATATTTTTGTTCATCTTTATTATTAATTTTTAAAATCATTCTTTTGTAGATCTTGTAGTGTTTATTCTTCCAACACAATTAAGGGAGTGAAGTTCAGATTAAGGATCCATTTTCCTTGTTGAACTCTGAATTTTGTAAAAAAAATTATTTTGAAGATAAATTATTTATCATTTAATTATATTTTTGAGTTGTTTCAATTATTAGTTTTTAGTTTATTCTGATTTAAAAATGTTGTTGTAAATTTTATTTATTTTAAATAAAATATTTTTTGAAATTATCAAATTAACATAATATTATGCAATGAATAATTATATATGGTGTCATTGTTCATTAATAAAATGGGAATCACTTGTAATGACTCCATATTTTTCACCCATTAAATTAATGAAACATTCAATGCTTTTGATACATGTAACACCAAAATAATGTAGCAATTATGTAAAATGAACTAATAAATTTTAGATGATTGAAAATAATTAAATTATAATATCAATAAAACACATGTATATAATATAAAAATAAAAAATTTACTATTTATAAATGTGTTTCATATCTGATGATTCCTATTTGATTATCAATGGTTTTTATTAAATTTGTTTCTATTTAAAATTTATCAGTTTATATATATATATATATTTAAATGTTTATATGTTTTAATATATTCACCAATTATATTGTGATATCAGGTATTGAATGGATCATAATTAGATAAATTTATGAAGAACCACTAGTGAATATGAAAAAGGAGTTGATGAATTCTTGGAATTTACTAAACAAAATCTTCAAAACATTAATTTGATTTTCTATCCATGTGTGAAGTGTTTGAATATGAGAAATTTAAACTCCATAGAAATCAAGGATCATATCATTTTTTTTATGGTTTTATCCTTAATTATACACGTTGGATCTAGCATGGTTAAAGAACTGAAAATTCAACATCCAACGTTGATGAAAATATTCATAATAAGGCAGAGGATCATATTGAAGAATTAATTCATGATTTAGGTGTTGAAACCATTGAAAAAATATAAATTGTTGAATTATTGTATGGAGATTCTGAGAAACAATTATTCTCAAGTTGTAGTAAATATATAGTGTTATCAATAGTTTTGAGATTAGTTAACTTAAAAGCAAGAAATGGGTGGAGTGATAAAAGTTTCTCCAACTTACTTGAGCTTTTAAAAAAGATACTTCCACAAGGAAATGGGCTTCTAGATTCCAATTATGAGGTAAAGAAAATATTATTCCCAATGGGATTGGCGTATAAAAAGATATATGTTGGCCCCAACGATTGTGTGTTGTATATAAAAGAATATGAATATTTATCAAGTTGTCCTACATATGGGACATCACACTATAAGATGGATGAAAAAGTCAAATCATATTATTTATCAAGTACTAACATCTAACCTCATGAAAAGTCAATTTTGTACTTTCTAATGATATCATCCAATAATTATTTCATACAATTTTGATAATTCAACTATGATTCATTCTTAGGTACCAGAATCACACCTCATGCTAAAGCAATTAGGTACCTTCCAATAATTCCTCATTTGAAGCGTCTTTTTTCAAATTCAATTAATGCAAAAAGGTTAATATGGAATTTAGATGAGCATGTATCTGATGGTTACTTACACCACCATGTTGATTCACCACATTGGAAGAGATTTGATAAACAATTTCTTGATTTTGGAAGTGAAGTTAGAAATATCATAATGGGATTGTGTACTAATGTAATGAATCCATATCGGAGTCTAAGTAGCCAAAATAGTTCATGTCCTATTTTTTGGAAGTTTACAACTTGTCCCCACATCTATGTATGAATAAAAAATATGTTATGATGATCTTGATGATTTTTGGACCAAAATAGCTGGGAAATGATATTGATGTGTATCTTTCACCATTTATTGATGATTTGAAACTTCTATGGGAGATAGGTGTTAAAGTTTTCTATACATACAAGAAATAGTATTTTATTTTTCATGTTATGATAATATTCACTATAAATGACTTTCCTGCATATGGAAAATTATCTAGATATAGTGTTAAGGGACATAAATCATGTCTAATTTTTGAAGAAGTTACTTCTTATTATCAATTTTAGAATCAAAAAAAGACAGTGTATATGGGACATCGAAGATTTTTTCCAATTGATCATCCTTATCGTAGATTGAAAAAAAATCATTCAACGGTTTACAGGAATACAAACTTCCCCCTCGACCATTGTCAGTTGTAGAATATTAAGACAGGGTGAAAAATATTGACTTGAAATTTGGAAAGAAAATAAGTTCTGGTCTTCAAAAAAATATCTGGAAGAAACAGTCTATCTTTTTTGAACTACCTTATTGGAGATATTTATAGGTAAAACATAACATCGATGTTATTCATGTTGAGAAAAAAATATGTGATAGTTTGATTGGAACTTTTGTAGACATAAAATGAAAGACAAAAGATGGATTTCATTCTAGATTGGACTTGATATTAATGGTAATACATTTGGATTTAGCTCCCACTGTGAAAGGAAACATAATATATTTACCTCTGACTTGTCACACATTAAGAAAGATTGAGAAGATGAATTTTTGTTAGTGTCTTCATGGTATTAAAGTAACCAGTGGTTATTCTTTAAATGTGAATAATTTTATGTCATTGAAGGATTTTAAATTAATAGGTATGAAATATCATGATTTTCATGTATTGATGCAACAACTTATACCATTCGTACTACGTGGTATATTTCCGACAGCTGTTAGAAAGACTATCATTAGGTTATGTAATTTTTTCAAATACATTTGTATCAAAGTCATTGATCCAAATTTGTTAGATGTGTTGGATAATGAAGCATATCTTATTCTTTATCAACTATAAATGTATTTCCCACCTACATTTTTTGATATAATGGTTCATCTGGTGATTCATTTGGTGTGTGAGATAAGAATATGTGGGCTTGTTTATTTATAATGGATGTATCATTTTGAAAGATATATGAAAATTTTGAAGGGATATGTTAAAAATTCTTATTGAATAAAGGCATCTATTGTTCAAAAATATGTATTAGAAGAGGTAATTAAGTTCTATACTGATTATTTGAATGAATTGGATCATATTGGTCTCCTTATATCTTGACATATGATAGTTGATAGTCAAGGTAGAGGGATTCTAGGCTTAAAGGTAAAGATCATTCCACATGATGAAGTGATGCATGCACATTTATACATTTTTAATAATAAAGATGAGGTTCAATCATATATATCATCACATATTGTAGAATTAAAGTTAAAATATCCAAAAATAAATGAAAAGTGGTTGATGATTGAGCATAAAAAACATTCGTTTCATGGTTTAAAGAGAAATCCATCATAGATATATCTGCATCGGAAACATTGAAATGGTTATCAAGGGGTCCATATCTTAATGTGATCACATGGTCTGTTTTTTATATTAATGGGTACACATTTTACACAAATAAGATGGATGATAAGAGTACCATTCAAAATAGCAGTGTAATGGTCATCGCTGAAGTGCTGCATTTTTCAAGTGCAAAAGATAAAAACCCAATTTCTGCATCAAAACCATATTTTTAAGTTCTTTAAGACATATGGGAAATTGATTATATTAAATTTTGAGTCACCTTGTTTAAGTGTAATTGGTTTGTAAGTAATAGTGGTGTTAAAAATGATGAATATGGGTTTAAACTAGTTGATTTGAAAATATTTAGTTGCAATGAGGAACCATTTATCATGTCCACATATGCAAAGAAAATATTTTATGTCATCGATCCATCGAATGACCAGTGGTCCATCATTTTTTAAGGGAAAAGAATCCATTTGGTTGATGAGTATGATGATGATATTATTGATTTATATCATGCTTCTTCATCTATTATACAATTTATGGATAACAATGAATATAATGAAAACATAGTTCATGCAATATAAAATGATCATGCTAAAGGGATATGGGAAAATACTAGATTAATCTCTTAATTAATCTGGTAATTATTTACTTTATATTGCTTTTTTAAAATTTACATGTGTAAAAATTGTATTATTTAATAATTATTGGATATTTAATTATATAGATTTCATTTTTTATTTGATTTTTTATGATAAATTTTGATATTCCATGATTATGGTTAAAAAAATTTCATTGAAACACCTAACGTACATTACTATATTTTGGTTTTGTTTACGCATATGAGAACACCTTTTCAAACTTTAATATTTAAATTTTTAAATGTTTATGTCTTTTTAGAAGTAATGTTTATATTTAATAGTCCACATTTCAAAAAAATTTGGTCAAGAATCATAACATTATTTTTTAAAATACTTACACATGAGTACCACTTTTTTTACTTACATGTTTCTATTTTCATGTATTCTAATTACTGACTTGTCTAATAATATTCAAGTAAACAAAAATTTCACTACATTTTCCCATTACAATGATAGATAAAAACACAGAGACAGATGAACATCTACTGAGGTATTTGTATTTTTTAATATTATTAAATATCTATTAATATAATTAGCTAATTAAATCAAACTTTTAATTTACAAAAAAAATAATTGATGGCCTACTGATGAGACTTCAGCTGAGGAGTCTTCTGCATTTAGTATTCTGAAATTGAATCCTTGAGTTAGTAAACGTGTAATTACATGTTTACCAAAACTCTCACTTTCTCATGGAGAGGAGCGATTACATATTCATGTTGATGATAATAATAATGAAACTATCCCAAATTCAATTCAATTTATTAGTTATATCATCATGCATACCCGTTGTAGGATAAGCATTTTACATATTTATTGGAAGTCTATCAATAAGATGGTGATAGATCAGCTTTGGGAGGTCGTGAAGGTAAAATATCTCAATTGATTTATTTTATCTCTTTTTTTTAATATGGTATATTTTAAATCACTAATATTTATGTTATGTAACTATAGATAACATTAAATTTTGAAGAAACAAAAGCAGTTAAGAAAAGATGACTTACTTTAATAGCAATTCGATGAAGGGATTTCAAAATGAAGTTGACAAAAAATTATGTGTTTGGAAAAAGACAAAATGAAATCCCATTCCTCAAGTATCTTTTTTTAGATGAAGATACATGGAATAAATTTGTTTCCACCCGAAATTATGAAACATTTTAGGTATGATAATTATATTATATTGTATTGTAAATTTTTTTGTATATGTACCTAATTAATTATTAGTTTAAATTGTATATGATAGGCCTCCAGGAAATCTCATCAAGACATTCAATTGCATAATGTTTACCCTCATACTTTATCACATGGAGGGGATTATTTATTGGAGAAAAAAATGATTGAGGAAAATTATGAAGCACTAAGAGCTCACTCCACTGGTGGTTCTAATGAGTTCCAATTCAGTCCTCTATCTCCACCCACCCCCCATGAGAAATGGAAAATAGCGATAAGAAGAAAAAATGAAAAGTATCTTATAGAGAAAGCTAAGGAAGTAGATGAAAGAATTATTAGTAAATAGTTATTATTTCCCATGAATTTTAGTAATTTATAAGTTAACAATAGTAATATGCCATTTTCATTTTTCATTTCAGGATGAACTTCAAGAGTAATCAACATAGGTCACTTTTATCCCTGAGGGTAATATGGACATCCTATCCACTGTATTAAGAAATCGAGAACACCCCAGTCACATAAGAGGATATGAGGTGGGTGTTAGTATTCAAAAAGTTTTTGGTCATCAAAGTACATAATCAAGAGACCTAGAAATTGAATTGTTAAAAGCTCAACTGAAAGATATGAAAGTGTCCAAAGGTAATCAAATTAAAGAATATGTGTATCAGGCTATGTTAGAAAAAATGATGAGATAGTCACAGTTTGCGCATCCTTCCCAGCCTGCCCAGCCTTCCCATCCTACCTACTCAGATCCTCCACCTCCTTGCTCAGACCCAATATTATATTGT
Source organism: Viscum album (assembly GCA_963277665.1). Taxonomy (NCBI): domain Eukaryota; kingdom Viridiplantae; phylum Streptophyta; class Magnoliopsida; order Santalales; family Viscaceae; genus Viscum; species Viscum album. The sequence continues at coordinate 17,307,300 of OY728120.1, read as the reverse complement.
GAGTTTTATATAATAGATCATGATGTACATATTGTGGCATTTGGAGTCCTTCATTTTTTTGGGGGATTCTATATATCACCAGCCTATTCAGATGGGTCAGGTTAGAGTATCAATACATGATATTATTGATCCTACTGCTCTACTACCATTTCCTACCATGTAGATTACCAGATTTGGGGATTGTATGGGTCATTTTTTACTTTTTCCATCTAGACTTTTTTATCATATTTCATATGAGGTATGTGTTTTTTACTATTAATTAAATCTGATTGAAAATTAATTATAATTCTTTCTAACATTTAACTTATATAGGAGTATCTGAAATCCAAAGAAATGGCACAAAGGAAAAAAAAGGTTTAAGAACAAACAACTGTAGATACCTTAGATATTTCTAATGGGATAAAAATATTGTACCAGGTTTCTTCTTCCTTGGAGAATATATATGAGTTTCTAATGTCATCTGATATATGTGGAAGAGACTATCTATTGAGAATATTCCGTAAAGATATCATGGATCTAATTGAGTTTAAAGAACTCGTCGTGAATGTATTGCGGTTGTTTTTCATGTAAGTAAATTGACCTTTCATTTTTCATTTTTTTTTAATTAAAGATGATTTAAATTGACTAACTATATTACTTTATTAATTAGGTATCTACACATGATACTTGTTCAAAATTATAGTACAAGTGTTTACGGTTTCATAGATCCAGAATATATTTCAACGGATGTGCAATATGTTTCGACTAAAAATGGAGTGGAATATATATGTGAGAGGTTATAAATTACGAATATTAGGTGTTGGTTTATGCTATTTATTGATGGGTAAGATCAGAAACATAAATATGAACTAATGTTAATTATAATGTCATTAAATGTGAACTTTTTTTATTTTAGGGTCATTGGATGTTAGGCATATTTTTCCCAAGTGAAAACACATTATATTGGTTTTTCTCTTTATTAGTTGGTGTTCGTAGAAAATTTTCCACCTTGTTAGAAAATTAAGTTATTTGTTTTTTATATGCTCATTATGTTTAATTATCATTTTTTATACATGTATTATTAGTTTTTATGTTTGAAAATGCAGGTCATGGAAAAATTTTAACAAATATCACTTGTAAATACAGAATCCAAATGCAATCAAATATGTGAAAGTAAAGGTAATTATTTTTTATATTAGATATTATTTTGATTTTTGGATATATATATATATATATGTATGCATATATATTAGTTTTTATTATCAAGTTATTATTTTATTAACTGTAGTGTCATCATCAACAAGGATATGTTGAATGTGGTTATTATGTTCTATGATTCATTTATGAGATAATCACAACTAGGGTAATGACTGATTATGAAGAGGTTAGTTATATTAATTATTTTATATTTTCTGTCATAGTATTCTATTTTTTAATATTATATCATTCAATATCATTGTATATGTTCAATGATGTCGATTCCTATACGCAAGAAGATCTTAACCATATTCAATATTTTTTTGTGAACTACTTGTTTAGTATGATTAGGATTTAAGGTATGTATATTCTTATGTTTCTGATTACTATTAAATTTTCTTAATAAAATATGTTCAAAAACTTAGATTTTTTTTCTATAATAGGAGTTTGAAGGTAATGATATCAAACAAATGCTTAAACAATAACCAACAATAATCATGTTGTAAATTTTAGGTATGTATTTTTTAATTCTACTATATAATAAAAATGTGTAGATAATTTTTTGATTAACTAGATAAAAGTATTTTTTTTATAGAGTTTTATTCAATGTTACATGATGTTTGATCATTGTATACTGGTTTTTTATTATAGGGATTTTGATTATTATGGGGATGTAATATTAAAATATTTCTAAAAAAATAACTTTTGGCATCGGTTTTTAGAAAACCGATGCCAAATCATTAAAATAAACTAAAAACCGTTTTTCGGTGTTGGTTTTTAGAATAAACAAACACCGAAAACTATTTTTCAGTGTTGGTTTTTCAAAGAAAATGACACCGAAAATCAAGCTGAAAACCTTTTTTGGTGTCTTTTCCCTCTAAAAATGATGAGGAAAATCAAAACACAAATGATTTTCAGCATCATTTTATGTATAAATCAACGTAAAAACTAAGCAAATTGTCATTTTCGGCATTGGTTATTAAAAACTGAAACTGAAAACCTTATTTTTTACGTCATCTATATAGACATCGGTTACAAACTAATATTAAGTGATCTTTTTTCACTAGTGTGATAATCTCCAAGGGGAGTATATTCTCCCTTTAATTACATTAAAGAGAACCTAAGAATCAGCTTCAATAATCGTAAGAGATATGTTCCTCATGCTACATAATTGAAGACTTGTGAGTATAGCATTGGACTCCACCTACAAATAGTCACCCATCCCATATGAGGTCGTGAAAGTAAAGATAATTGAACCCTTATAGTCACAAATTAAGCCTCCACCCCTCATCATTCCCATACTGCACAAACTATCAATATTAAGATTGAACCCTGATATGGAAGGATTCTAATTGATCCAATGACCAGGGGATTACTCGTGATAGAGAGATGATAACCTTCCTGAAGGGTTAAGAAATTTTAGTGAAGGTACATCATACCAATGGTTTATCATCTACACCAATTCCAGAATAATACTCTTGTTTCTATAGATAATATCCAATTAATAACTTTTGAGCCATAAAATAGGGATTTATTTATGGCTTTCCAAATAATCCAGAATCTCGCTGCAAGAATGGGAGCTCTTGTTTTTGTTCTGTGTTATTACCACCTGACCCGTGAAACCACTATTCTAAGAAACAATTTCCAGTAAGAGCTGGTGCCTGGAACCCTGTGAAGCCACTAAAGTAAATCCAAACATGTTTATCCCACTAGATCTCAAAGAAAAGGTGACGTGGGGATTCTATAAAAGTAACTGAGTAGCAACAACATTTGTACGCCGACTGAAAACCCAAATGATTTATGTTAAATTCTCAGCCAAAGCTGCTCGCAATATATTATGTTCATCAACTGAAGCAGATTCCTGGGATGACTTACTTTAGTCCAAAAATACTCTAAATAAATTGAAATTTTGTGATATCGTTCATAAAAATTGAGCCCAACAACGTTGGAGAATTTTTCAAATATACAAGCAGTAATGAAATCCTAGATGAAAATGTCTTCATTCCATTCCCTGAGATTAAACAAATCCCTATTTCATCAGATAAGCTAGAATAAGTTGTCATGTCAATGGGAAAAAATGAAAATTCTCATTCTCAGTCCCTTGTCTCCCCTTCAGGTCTCCAAAAAGGCCTCAAACCATCAATTGATTTGAAAATAGTTGTTTTGTCTTCTAAATGTACAAATGTTAATTCCTCCCCTAACTCTGAGAAACTTTCTTCATCACCTACTTCTCAAGAAAAGGTGGAAGAGGTAAAACATGAGGGAGGGGAATATGAGGAAAACCTTGGGGATTCTATTCCATCATTTTAGGAAGGTGCCTCTATCACTGTTGACGAACTCAAAGAAATAAATATGGGTAGGATGAAGATCCACAGACCACTTTGATCAGTACAGCCATGACTTACGAAGAAAAGGAGGTATATACTTTCTTCCTAAAGAAACACCAGGATGTGTTCATATGAAATTAAATATAGATTCTAGGACTTGATCCTAATGTTTCCACTCATTACTTGGGTTTTCCAGAATACCATCGGGGATACAAACAGGTAGCCAGATGGACACACCCAACTCACGAATCCAAAATTAAGGTTGAAGTGGATAATCTCATCAAGGTTGAATTTATCTGATAGGTACAGTATCTGAAATGGAAATCCAGCATCATCCTTTTAAAGAAGGATAATGGGAAATTAGATTCATCATCAACTTCAAAGATCTCAACCAGCACTGTCTGAAATATGACTTCCCGATTCCAATCACAGAACTCATGATTGATGTGATAGCTAGTTATCAATCCCTCTCCTTCATGGATGGATATTCAGGGTATAACCAAATTCAGATGTCCCCGAAAGATGAATAATAAACTGCCTTTAGGGCCCTCTAGGGAGTATTCTGCTATTAGGTAATTCCCTTTGTCTTGAATAACATTGGTGACACATACCAACATGCCATGCATCGCATCTTCAAACCTTTTTTAGGTAATTTTTTTGAATGTTATGATAAAGATCTAGTCGTTAAGTCTTAAAAAATTTCTAACCACTTGGATGAAATAGATGCCATCTTTAATAATCTGTGACAACATATCCTAAATATGAACCCCTTAAAATTTGTTTTTGAGGTAACCTCAGGAAAGTTTCTCAACTTCATCATGATCCATCATGGCATTGAAGTTGACCCAGAGGAAAAAAACTATCCTTATCATGTCACCTCCTCAAAACCTTACGGATTTAATAGGACTTCAAAGACACTTGGCCTATATCTGGCGCTTCATAGAAAACCTTGCAAGCATGTGTTTTCCCTTCACCAAACTGATGAAGAAGGGGGTCATATATCAGTGGACTAGTGACTGTCGGGAATCATTTGAAAACCTCAAGAAATACCTCTTGAGCCCACAAATATTAATTCAACCTATTGAGGGAAAGTTGCTCGTTCTATATGTGACATACCTAGATTGATCACTGAGCACCTTCCTTGTGTAAAAGAATGATGCTGGAAATGAGAGTAAACTTTATTATCTAATTCAAACCATGCTCAACACAGAGACTCATTATTCAGATATTAAGAAGACCCGCTTGTCATTAATCTTAATGGTTCAAAAACTGAGGCACTACCTACAGCACCACGATATTCATTTGGTCTCTTGCAATAACCATCTCAAATACATCCTCATCCATCCTATGTTGACAAGACTTATAGCATGGTGGGTGGTTATTCTACAACAATTTGATATACAATTCATGCCTCAAAAAGCAGTGAAAGGCTAAGCCTTGGAAAATTTCCTTACAGAATTCCCATCTGTAGAAACAACATCATTAAGTACTAAATTACCATATGAGGAGATATTATCTATTTAGGATGTCCCCAAATGTGGGAAATGTAATTTGACGGCACCTCAAGGATCCAAATAGGGAATCATATAGAATACCCTAAGCTCAACAAAGTCGAGTTAGGGGTCATTATTATTTCCCCAGTGAAGACAGTTTTACCTTAATCTTTTCTATTATTAGAAGGTTGTAAAAATAATGAGATGGAATATCAAGCCCTCATTTCAGGATTGGCACTAATATTCCAAATACCAGTGGACCACTTGTAGTTGAATGGAAACTCAAAGTTGGTAATCAAACAGACCAGCGGGGATTACTCTATAAGAAAAGAAGAGTTAATCCCCCTACCTGACTATGTTTAAGGGTTAATGGAAGAGTTCCCCTCAGATCCAACATTGACACAAATCCTGTCATCATATAATTCCCAAGTATATTCATTGGAAAATGCATCTATGGATTTAGTATATCCAAATCAAGATGAAATTTCCATCAGCATTGCGCATTGCTGAATGGTCTCACATTTTGTTCAGGTCAGAGTGGAAGAGATTAATGAAGTCAATTCTATCCATGAGCCATATAGTCCTACCACTAGATGGATTATTCCAATCATTTACTAACTTTGGGATGGATTACTCCCACCAAATAGATATGGGAAATATAAAACCTAATGGAGAGAAGCCAACTTCACTCTTTATGATGGCCCAACTCACCAGAAAGTCATTTATAAATGAGTATTTGATGGATTCCTTCTCAGATGTATTGATAGAGAATAGAATTTCGATGTCGTGAATGAAGTGAACACTAAAGACTACAGTTCCCACTAGTCAGGGATCAATATTTCCCATCAAATCCAAAGGCTTGGGTACTACTGGCCCACTATGACACATGATTTCACAGAATTCACTAAGAAGTTTCATTTATTCCAAGTGAATTACAACTTCATCCATCAAACCCTAGATTTTCTATATACATAAAAATACTCATGGTCATTTTTCATATGGGTAATGGATATTGTGGGGCCATACCCTCCAATTACGGCCAAGTAGTTCAAATACATCTTACTTACTGCTAATTTCTTCTCCAAATGGGCTAAAGTAATATCCCGTAAATAAGTAAGGGCCAAAAGTATTATCAGCTTCATGAATTCAAACATCATTACTAGATTTTGTGTCCCTCATACAATGTTGATAGAAAATGGAACCAATTTCTATTTTGATAAGGTGGAAAATCTATATCAAGAGTACAATATCAAATTCAACCATTCATCTCACTATGTAGTGGAAAATGGAAAGATATAGGCCTTTAAAAATACCCTATAAAACATGCTCTAGAATATGATGGATAAAGAGAAAAATTCTTGGCCTAACAATATTTTTCATGTTTTATGGGCTAACCAAACTACAACTCGTATTGCCACATGAGTGACCCCATATTTTCTCATGTATGGAATAGAGGCAGTCCTTCCCATTGAGGTCTAGCTACCATTACACCTTGTTTTCATCTATGAATATCTATCCACATATGAGAAATCCTAGAAACGACTAGATGAATTAGAGAGGATCAATGAGAAAATATTGCACACATTGCATCACTTGGAAGTATATCAAAATCAGATAGTGTGGGCCATTAACAAGAAGGTTTGCCTCCATTCATTCCTATAAGGAGAACTGGTATTGGTCCTTAGGACTCTAATGATACTAAGAAAGAATCCTCCAAAGTTTGAACCAAAGTGGGAGAGACCTTACTCCATACACAAGGTACACTCTAATGGATCTTATTCCTTGATCTTAATAGATAAAGGTATCATTATGACCCCAAACAATGAAATATTCCTAAAGAAATGTTTTTTGTAATCACATGATGCTCATCTCAGTTGAAAAATGTTAAACTGTGTAGTTGGTCTTTGTCACATGACCTTAAAAGCAATGAAATATCATCCTAGCTATAGGATGTTAAATTTTATAGCACCATATATAGTTAAAGTTTTAAGACTCTAAATTTCATAAAATATCATCCTGACCGTATGATGTTAAACAGTATGGTTCACATCCTTGTTTCATGATGTAAAATTGTACAACATTTTGATATGTGTTTGAGTGGATCATAATATCTGGTACTTGTTCCCCTACCACACCTTTATTTAAGAACTATGTGTGCCTTGATTCTCATTCCAATGAGATATGTAGTGACTCCTAGATCTCCCATCTCATTTCTAGCCACGATAAAGAAAAAAAATCCCCCTTTTCCATGTATACGAATCAGACCTATACAGGGAACTTTTCTAAAACTACATATGGATTTATTCTCATTATTATGAGATATGTAGTGATTCCTAGACCTCATGTATTGGGCCCATCCATAATTTTGGAAAATATCAAATCCCCTTTTTCCCATGTCAAAACCTGATTTATGTGAGGAACTATTTTCTAGAACTATGTGTAGCTTGATTCTTGCTCCAACAAGATACGTAGTGACACTCAAATCCCATATCTCGGTCTAGCTACAATAATCCTTTCCACATCGAGTGACCCACATCCTTAATGAAATACATTAAACTACACAGCCAACATCCTTGTCACATGATGATAAACTACACGATATTTCTATAACTATATGTGGATTGATTCTTATCCCAATGAGATACATAGTTACACCTATATTTTCATCCTTGGGCCCAGTCGCAACGTTTCCTCTCTTTCACATTGGTCCATCTTCATCCTCACTGCATGGAATTAAAATGCATAGGATTTTATAACTATATAAGTCTTGATCCATTTCTAATGAAATACATAGAAACACAAAAATCTCACATCCTAGTCCAACTACTACAAAATCTCAATACCCCTATCCTTCCCTTGTATTGCCTTTGTGTGGTGGAAGAAACCTTTTCCACTCATTATTTCTCACACCGAGCATAGATCGCATGGGATTAGGATTTTTGGTAAATAAGTTCCCTTCACAAGTAAGGAATATCAATTCACATTGTTGTTATCATGGTATTGTACTCAAGACCTTAAAAGGCACACCAAATGTCTTTTCCATATGACTTTAAACTGTGTGGATTCCTCAAGAAATATGTGTGGCTTGATTTGCATCCCAATGAGATATGTAGTGATGTCTGGATATTCAATATTGATCCCAGCTACAACACAATATGATAAATACCCTCCCCCACACCCCATGTATGAGTTAGATCCACATAAGAGGATTCAATATGGTGTCTCACCCCATGCGTGAGCCCATATTCAAAAAAAACCCTTTTTCTACACACGTGAATTCAATCAGTCTGGGGAATATTTTCTAGAACTATATGTGGATTGATTCTTTATCCAATAAGATATGTAGTGATACCCAGATCATATATCCTAGTATATCCACAATATTCCTTTTTCACGTCAAGTAACCTTCATCATTACCACATAACATTAAACTTCATGGATAATGTCCTGGCCACATGACTTTAAACTACATGGTACCTTAAGAACTACGTATGGATTGATTCTCATCCCAGTGAGATGTGTAGTTACACCTATTCCTCATGTCCTAGTCCCATATATGGGGTAAAAATACACACCCCCTCTCTTGTGTATAAACAAAAATCTATACATGAGCTCTTAATTTGGGTCCCCTCATTAGGGGGTCCACTAAGGAAACAGATATTTCCCCATCCTACATATAAGTTAGATCTATGGAAAGGATTCTATACTTCATGGAAACTATCAGTCCAAACATTTCTTTTATGCTCAGATATATCCCTTTCACATGTCATACTCCAAATCTTGGACACTTTTGGATATTCATAATCTTTCTACAGGATATGGTGATAGAATGTCTAATACCTGAGGACCCCTTTGCATGACTATGCAGTAACACACCCCAGTTGTCTATGCATAAATTCTCCCACAAAATGGGTTTATTATCCAGAGGATGCCATTGTTTGACTATGTAGTAACACAAACTGGTTGGATTTTCATAAAGTATCCCAAAAAATGGGTTTTTCAACCAGCAGTAACTTCACCCTCAGGAGAATCCCCTTCTATCCTCATAATCTTTGATGAAATTATGTTGCAAACTGTGATTCAAATCCATCTACGGTCATACCTTGCATACTTTTCCCATATCCTTTATTCTTATTTGAGAACCCCCAAGATCATGGTTTAGAATTTCCTCCCTTGTGTTCTAAGTATACTAGAACAACCTTGTTCTGGTAGGCCACGTATCACCTATCATTTTCATTTATGTTCCTGGTCCTAGCCATATGACCTAAAACAATATGAAACATATTTCTCGTGTTTGGGTTAGACCTACATAAGAAACCTTTTCCTCTAATTTTTGGGAAATTTTGACTTGAAGTGATCCTCTTATATTCAGGTACTTTCCTTCCACAAACCAAGCTATGTGTCCAGGGAAATTTGAATCTCCATAAACTTCCTTTGGACATCAGTAATAAAATGTTAGAATTTTGGAGAAATCCTTTGTCTTACAATGCTGTAATATACCCTAGTTGGATTTCTATAAGTTTCTAGAAAAGTTTCAGGGCCTATCATCCAAAGGATGCCACTATTTAACTCTGTTGTAACGCGCCCCAATTGGATTTTCATAAATTCACCCAAAAAATGGGTTTATAAACTAGTGGAAACTTCATCCTTGGGAGATACCTCCTTTATCTCCATAATCAATTTCCCCATGACACTCTTTGGATCTGGAAATCTTCAGATTATAGCTTATGAAATTACCATCCTCATACCTAAAAGTGATGTTGAATTCTCGAACATATTTCCATGAAATGGAAGAATTATTAAACTTTTGGTCAAAGATAAAGACCATAAATTATATCCCCCCATAATTTCCTTTCTGTACGACATTAAATTTCATAATCATAATGTCCTTGTTGTACAACATTAAACTGTATAGCATAATGTCCTAATAATAAGACGTTAAATTGTATGACATCATCCTCATTTTAAGATGTTAAAATTCACAGTCAATGTCCTAGTCACGTAAAATTAAACTACACAATGCTTCAACCCTTTTCATAAAGGGTTCTTCCCCCCTAGGATCAGAAATTTAATAAAATATACCCTCCTTAACACAATCCAAATTCATGTAGGAGTGGTTTCCCATTCATAGAAAATTCCAATACAGATTCTCTCTTTATTCTCATACATATTCCCTTGGAAAAACCACCCTTCATGGTCTTGATAAATATAAATCTTCATAAACTTCCTTCGACCATCAACAATAAAATTTCAAAATTCCTAAGAACTATTTTTCCTAACTATTTTTTAACATTACCTAGTTGGATTTGCATAAGTCATCCATAAGTTTTCAGGGTCTGTCAGCCAAAGGATGCCAGTATTTGACTATGCAGTAATGTGCCCCAGTTGGCTTTTCATAAAATAGCCCACAAAACGGGTTTGTTAACCAGCGGTAATTTCATCCCCAGGAGATACCTCCTCTATTCCAGAATATGTTTTAGATTCGTAAACCCAAAAATAATGACTCAAAATTCCCCTCCGGGTATCTGAATAATGTTGGAACATTCTTGGCCAACAAACCTTGTTTGGGTCATCACTTCAAAACTTATGGTCAAAGTTGTTCAACCTAAAACATCAACCTCATTATTCTGACTTGTGTGAATTTAAACTACCCACAAAAAGAGACATAGTACTCACTAGATTGAAAACCTACAAAGGGAAATCTGGGTAAAAGTCAAGTCTCAGCACACTAGACCTGCACTCTATGTGGTTTAGGAAAAAATCAAGCAATGAAAATAAAAATGCACAAAACTTGTTACGATGAAAACCCATAAAGGTAAGCCTAATATAAATTCAATTATCACCTACTAAGTCTTCTTTATATGAAGATTAAGAAAAAATAGGATGATGACATAAAAAAACACAAAGTTTGTAAGGTTTTCCATATAACCTTAGCAACAATCAAACTATGCTTGATAAGCCCCATGGATTAGGAAAAAATTAGAGCGCTCTCTCATCCTTGTCATTATAATTATAACACAATGTAATTCAATCAAATAAGCCATTTTTAGTGTTATATTATGATTAAATTGAGAAAAAAATGCAAGAAAAAGTTATTGGAAACAAAAAACCTTTTTATTTATGTTCCAAAGCATGGGGGAACGTCTACATACCAGAGCCTCTCTATCAAATTTTATAATTTATCCTCAACATAAGCTTTGATAAGTTGAGTTTTAGCTAAAACATTCTTCGTAGATTTTCAAAGCTCGACCGATTTTATATCATCAGCCTCCTCAGTGTCATGGAGCTTCTTCTACTCTGTAATAATAGCATCCCTTCTTTGTACCAAATCCCGAGATAAGGATCATTAGAGTTGTACTAACTCTTCCTTTATAATATTTAATTATTATTAATGGTGCATCATTTGGAGATATTTCTCATCAAGGCAATATTGATATTCCTCCACCTTCTTGGTATAGATAAGCTCGGCCTGGAACACAGTATCCCTAAGATCTTCAAATTGGCCCACTAACTGTGCATCATCCCACTGTGATCTTTGCTCCTCTTCCCTTTGTCGGATGATTGACTTCACCTTAGGAGGTATGTCGTGATAATCAAATATGTTTTATCCTATAATTCCAAACTTGAATGGAAGTTGATGAAGTCATGATGGAAGGTCTTTAAGAGGCATCACCTCGACTATCTTCTAGATGTACCTCTATACAATTTGGAGCATAGAGCGAAGAGGCTCCTTCATTTCCAAGTCCAATTCCAAATATCTCTCAAAGGGATAGATGTATTATAGGATTAGTGAAGTAAACAAGTCACATTAATCTTCTCCCTCTAAAATAGCCTCAGTTTCACCTACCAATGTTGGTGGAACTAGTATAGAATCCCCCCTCTCAGGCTTGGTCACCGAATTTGATGGAACTAAATAGAAAGTGACACCTCTCATCAAAATTAGAAGGTCAACAGACAACAAAGGAAGTGAAGTGACAAAAATAGTTAATAACAATCACCTGTTTCTAAATAAACCATTGGGATTGACATCTCCCCAGTACTCCCAACCTCAGTTCTTGTAGTAAGTACCTTCTAATGAGGAGCATCCTCCTAAGTTTACCTAGAAAATGGGATCAGGGGATCTTGAGGATATCCAGCTTCAAGATTCTCAATTATCACTCTCTCAGCAATGGGAGAAGGGTGGACTTGGATGCTTTGTTTATGAAGTGCCTTGGAAATTTTCTTTGTAGACAAAAATCCACAAGTTGAGCTTTGATGTAAATCATCAGGTGAAATAAAATCAATTGTGTTTGTAAAATGAAAGAATGAGAAAACTCACATCCATCCAATTCCCTACTGAAATCCTCAAACTCCATAAGGTAACCTAAGATATTAATGTTTGGATTAAATAGTTTCATCATTTCATGATACACGGTGTTAGGTCTCGCAGCATTCTCTCCATGAGGGGTATCTGAGATGCATTGCTTAGGACCTAAATTGGCTCTTCCATCAATACCCTTTATCGACTTCTTAACAACAATGGCATTGCCAGGCCCTACAGAGTCAGGTTTAGCATTATCACCTTCATCGGACCATTTGAGATCCCTATTAGCCCCTTCTCGAGTGAAAATGGGACCAATGTTGACTACTTCAAGGTCCTCCTAACTACAACATGTTCTTTAATTAGCAACAATTTTTTAGCGGTGGTTTACTAAACTATCTCTAAAAAAATACCTAATTTTGTGGTGATTTTTTATGAAACATCACTAAATATTATGCTTTTATTAAAAAACACCATTTTCCCCCATTCCCCACCCTTCTCCCCTAACCCTTATCCCCTAAGATCCCCTTTCCCCCTGACCCCAAACCCTAGAACCATAGCTTCCCCCCTCACTGGCACTAAGCCCATGTCCTCTGATCTCGTTCCCCCTAATCCCTTGTTGATGATGCGATCACAACCCCCTGCCCTTTCCCTCACCCGAGTCATCATCCTCACCTGATCCCTCTACCTACTGTTGCCTTCTCCCAAGCCCTCTCCCTATTGTGTATAATTCTTTTTCTCCACAAGGTTTTTTATTTGACCTCCTTCCACTCTCAAATTGATTCTAATGATGTTGTTGATCATTTTAAGTGTAATTTAGGGAGTTTCTCTTGGTGTGTTTATGATTTTGGTATGTATTATGGTTGATTTTTTTGTTATTACCCTTATTTATGCATGCATATTATGAAGGTTTTATTTGGAAAATGTAAAATTTTATTAAATGTTTTTATTTAAATGGTGTTTTGGTGAAAGGTTCCTTGGTTTACAAAAAAAATTATTTTTAAAATGAAATCTAAAAGGTGTTTTTAAATGTAATATGGAAATTAATTTTCTTTTAAAATTTCAAGCAAGTTATTTATTTTTAGAGATGTAATGATAGGGAAAATTGAATCAATTATCTAAATTAAATTTAATAAAAAGTTTAAATGATGTCTTATTTTCAAGTGGGTGTATTTTTATAAAATCAGTTTCGGGGTTTTTATTTAGTCTTTATAGTTTGGAATGAGGGAAAAATTTATAATGAGTCACAAATTCATTTTTTATCTAATTGAATTTTCATTTTGGCGTGATCCTTAGTTTATATGGATTGTTTGATTTCATCTATAAAGTGTGAATTTTTTTCATTCATATTTCATGTTATATGGTATATGTCTCCCAAAAAGGTCTTGATGAAGGTAGAAAGGTAAACTTTAAGAGTAATTCCTCTCATTGTTTTGGTTTATCCTTTTTAGTGTTTTACTCTACCCAGACCTTGAATATGCTAGTGTATTCAGGGATATTCTCTGTATTTTAGATTCAATGCTTATATTGTTTCCCACCCTTATCCTAAGGACTTTTCCTCAGTATATACTTTAGAACAATTATATAGGTTTTATAAGTGGAATTATTAGTATTAGATATGGGTTTTATTTTGTATTTATGAATGATTACTCTTTTGAGGTGGCTTATGTGCGGTGCCTATATTTTTTGTTATCTTGGTTAGTTCCTTATGGATTGTGATATTTTAGGTTGGTGCTCATGCATTAGTGTTAAAATATTTTTGTTCCTTGAAGATTATGTTTTTACAATGATGGTTGAGATGAGGATTGATCTATATGGGTTGAACATGAGAAGCATTGGGTCCATACTTAGGAAAATACTCACTAGACAACACCCCTTTATATTCCCATCGATTATCTATTCATTCAAATAATTTACATTTTAATTAAATCTTGAATCTATTTAATTCCAAATAATTCCACTTTAATAGATTTTACCATTATATATTTTCCTACTTAGTAATAATTGTGTGTTTTAATTTTTTTTAATAAAGTGTACCCACATTGTGATATATATAGATAAAAGTTGGATCACATTACTGAGGAACACACCTTAGTATGCTAAGGGTTTGGAGGAGTTTTTAGATTTTTCAATTTCCAATTGATCCGTTGATGGGAGAATAAGATTTCCATGAACTAAATGTAAATTTAGAATATGTTTTAAGAGAGATAAAGTTTATAAACACTTGATATTGAAGCAATTACCTACTCAATATTTGTTTTGGATTTGTCATGGAAAATTAAATGTTAAATAAAGGTTTATTAATAATTTAAATTGATAGAATGAGATACCAAATTCATCAAAAATGGAAAATTAAATTCAAAACCTTATAAACAGTGCCTTCATCATTGAAATACAACAACATAAACATCAAAACATATCAGAACAACTAGTCAATATTGTAACATATCATTGGATCCTCCTCTTGATTATGTGGAGACTAATATAAGAGAGAACTTCATTGAACAGACAAATGTGTTTCATGGATTAGTTGATGATGGAAATCAAGAGTTGTATAGTAGATTTTTGAAATATTAAAAACTTTATTTTTTGCTAAAGTTTTACCATACCAAATGCCTATGTGGAATTACAAATAAGGTGATGTCCATGATATTGGAATTTTTATGTGATTCATTTCCTGTATCAAAGATCCTTGAGTCTTTTTATGATATAAAAAAAATTAACAAGCTTGGTTTGAATTATACAAAAATACATGCTTGTCTTGATGATTGTATGCTTTATTGGGGAGAGGATTCAAGTAGACAGGATTGAAAAAAATGTTCTTCTTTTAGATGGTAGTCAATGGATGATGTTGGAAGTCTGAATCAATATACTACTATGAAGAAGAAGAAGAAAAGGAACACACCTACAAATCTTTTGTACTAATTTCCTTTAAAGCCTTGATTGAAAAGATTATTTATGTCATCGAAAACCATTGAGCATATGAAGTGGCATTCTATAGATGATAAAAATGATTAGTTAATGAAACATCCAAGAGATTCAAAATCGTGGAATACATTTGATTCATTACATCCAAATTTCTCATTCTATCCTAGGAATGTGTGATTGGGATTGGTTATCGATAGATTCAACCCATTTGGGAATTTGATCACCAGTTATATCATTTGTCTGGTTGTTTTGATCCCTTACCTGAATGGCCCGAAGTCCTTCATTTTTATTGATTTTTGATAACCCCCCTTTCAAGGGATGAGGGGGAACCCTAACAAGGCCCATAGGCTCAGAGATTACAAGGCCCATAGGCTTAGGAGATTACATGACCCGAAGGTCTTAGGGAAATCAACCAGACTATCTACAAGGAACTGCCCCTCCCCAGCATCTACATCATGATAGTAGCTCTCCACCTTTACATAGCCGTCTAGCTAGGCTTCCCGTGCATTCACGGGCTGGTACTGATGGCATAGCCATACCCTCTCATTCTGACAATCCATTTGGCTCTGCTCTAGTGAGTGCACCTGCTCTGAATCCTCTTCTGGGGCTGCTCCTTTTTTGTAGTGTGTCTGGGGCAATTGCATGTGACCCGAAGGCCTTGAGGTGGCCTGAGGGCCTTAAAGGTGGCCCAAAAGCCCTATTGACCCAAAGGCCCGGGTGGCCCAAAAGCCTTAAGGACTCCAAACCCAAACCGGTGGCCCAAGGTGAATAGTTCCAGTTGCTACAGTACCGAATAGTACCTGCTACAGTAACTACTACAGTGCCTGCTGCAGTACCCACACAGCGTACAGTTTTGCTATAGTACCTGTACAGTGTACAGTTCTGCTACAGTACCACACTGTGTACAGCGCTACTATAGTACCCGAAAATATGCCTCTACCTGGTTTTGAACTTGGGTCATGTGGATGCACTTAAGGATACCTCACCAACTTGGCTGAGGCTCATGTGTTGTTTTGATCCCTTACATTTTGCCTTCGTGGATGTGTATGAAACAAATGTATCTTATCATTTCAATGATTATTCCTAGAAAAAAAATTCTTTGAAATGATATTGATGTATACTCGCAACCTCTAATTGAATAATTATAGGAGTTATGGAGAAACGGTGTTGAGAAATATGATGCATCTTCTAGAAAAATGTTCAAAATGCAAGCTACTATAATGTGGACCATTAGTGACTTCCCTGGACTTGGGAATTTAGCTTGTTAGAACACTTACATGGGTTTGGATTATCCTATTTGTAACTTTGATTTTGAGTCCAAATGACTAACTCATAGAAAAAAATGGTGCTTCTTGTATCATCAAATATTTCTTGATGCATCTCATAGATTTTGATTGAAAAGTCAAAATTAAA
The DNA here is from genome assembly GCA_963277665.1 of Viscum album. Classification (NCBI taxonomy): domain Eukaryota; kingdom Viridiplantae; phylum Streptophyta; class Magnoliopsida; order Santalales; family Viscaceae; genus Viscum; species Viscum album. The sequence continues at coordinate 17,290,663 of OY728120.1, read as the reverse complement.
TGGTTCTACTGATCATAGACCACCTCCAAAGTTGTTGATGGGTTTTGAAATATTGACACAACTTGGAAATTTTGAAACAAAATTTGGGAAGGTGCATCATTTGAATGATAGTTGGATTTGGAAATGATGAAATAGAATTTGGGAAGGTGCATCATTTGAATGATAATGGTAAATGATTTTGAATTGCATTGTTAAGTGAAATAGGAATGAAAAATGGAATAAAAAGTATATTCTTCAAATTTTCCTAATAGGAATTTAATTTTTTGCGGAATAATCTTGATATTGTGAATATTGATAATAATTTTTGTGACAATTTTATCTTCAAATTTCTTAATGATCATGGGAAATTGAAGGACCATCTCAATTCTTAGAAATACTTACAAACAATGAACATAAAGCATGATCTCTAGCCATATGAGAATGAAAAGTATGCTCTGGAAATTTTTTCAATGAAAAATAGGGATAAAGATACATTCCTTCAAATTTTAAAACATATAATGGTATCTTATGGGTATTCAAGTAACATATCAAGGTGTGTTGAATTAAAGCATCATAGGTTACATGGATTGAAAAGTTATGATTCATATATTTTTTTACAGTAGTTACTACTATTGGAATTACATACATTATTACCTGAAAAGGTTACTGATGTTGTACTTCAATTTTATATATTCTTTATATAACTATGTGAAAAAACTCTATAACTATTTGAGCTTTATAGCCTTCATGAGATATTTTTATTTACACTTTGTTTAATGGAGATGATCTTTCCTCCTTCATTTTTTACTATCATAATGTATTTAACTATGAATTTGGTCAAGGAAGCTAAATTAGGTTACCACGTACATTATCGATGGATGTATCAAATTAATAAATAATTTATTTATATTTTTTTCATATTAATTAGACAATTCTTAGCACTTCATTAAATACACAATTATGTTTTATTTACTTTATTTCACATATATCTTGGGCATTTGAAATCATACATGAAAAGTAAAGATCAACCTTAAGGCTCTATTTATAAAGGATATTTGTCATAGGAGTGTCTTAACTTTTGTTCTAGATACTTGGAAGATATTGAGACAAGATTCAATCAAGTTTTATGTGTTGACGACACATTAAATCAATCTCAACTACATGTGAAATCAAAAATCTTTCCTGCTATTGGCCAATCAGTTGGGAGGAGCTCAAATGTTACACTAGTAGAAATAGAATTATTACAGGCACATTGATATGTGCTTCTGAATAGTGAAATTGTAGATACATTTATTGAAGAGATCAAGATACAAACAAAGAGATGAATTAGAGGCAGAAAATTAAATGAGAAAGATATAACAAAATCTATTAATAAATAGCTTGTAGAATGGTTTGCACGATGTGTAAGTTTCTAAATACTGAAATCAATATGGATATTAGGTTGAAATATATATTTTTTAAATCTAATAATGTATATTACTTTTTATATATCATGAATACTAATACTAAAGATGAGTTGTAAAAATATTTGAAGTTTTTTGCTCGAGGTCCTCTAAAACTGGCTAAAAATTTTGACGATTACAATGTGAATGGCTTTAAATTTTGTATAGTTGATCAGGAAGAGGGTTTGAAAACACAAAATAGTGGTATATTAATGTTTTCTGAAGTGGGATAGTATGGAAAGTTGACTGATATTATCGAATTAAACTACCATGGTTATTTTTTAGTTGTTTTATTCAAATGAAATTGGGTCGATATTATCAGGGGTTTTAAAAGATATTCCTTGAAATTTACTTCTTTGAACTTCTCTCACTTGATGGATGTTAGTGACCATGAATTATATGATCCATATATCTTATCATCATAAGAAAAAATGGTATATTTCATGGATGAAGGGTGAAGTGTAGTTTCTCATGTAAAAAACGAGGCTTGTATGATATGGGTGATGAAGTGGAAGATTTGACCTATGATATTGAATCACATCAACAACAAGAAGCAAACTTATTTTTCCATCATGATATTGAAAATATTAGTATTAAAAGGGTGGATGAAGTAGATGAAGTAATGATGGAGAAGGAAAATGACATGATTGAAGGACAAAATGATTATATGTGAATTCATCCATTCATTTATCAACAACTTATGTTATTTGTGCATTCATTCATTATCATATCTATGTATATTTTGTTTTTCGGCAATGTACATCTGTTATCATTTCTATTTTTTTCTGGGTGAATTTTTTGAAATATATATTATGAAGTTAATTTTATTTGATTAAATGATAATAATTCCAAAGAGGAATCATTTTAATGATCTTAGTCAACTCTCAGTCAATGTTCCCTCGACCATACCAATAGATGATGATCCATCAGTCTCCCTCCCTACATAATTTGAGAAACCCTCTGCATTCCCCCTATATTTTCTCTTACACCCTCTATTCCATCATCTTCTAGTACACCCTCTGTTAGTGTCCCATCATTAGCTCAGCCTACGCCTCCTCATTCAGAAGGCTTAGTAGCGAGGGAGCAAGTCATCACTCCTATTTATTTGTGGGGATATTGGAGGGTGATAGTTATAATTATAAATTTTAATATGAATAAATTTATTGCAATTTTTTATACTACTAACTATTTTTTCATAAAATATAGAAAAAAAATATACTATGGAGATAAATATGAAAATTTCAGATGTCTGGAATCTGAACGGACTGAAGATAGTTGTCTCATTTGACTATTGTGGGGTCCCTACAGATGATTCTATAGGATTATTTTTCTAGATTCTAGGTCATCTGGTGGTGGATCTAGTTAACCTTTTGATTACATAAGTTTATTGGAGGCATATGTATCAATCTTGTAAAAATGAAGTTTTTGATTCACAGATAAAGGTAATTTCAATACATTATGGTGTAATTGAATGTAATTATATTATTAAATTCTAATATTTTAAAAATTAATCTCTTTGTATAGATGTTTTTCCACTTTCTTGTTACTGATCTTATAGCATGAAAGTGAACATTAAAAATTTTGGGTAAGAAATGGAAGGATTTTAAATGGAGATTATGGAATGAATTCAACGATACTTCTTGAGAACCCAGTAACTGTATGATAAGGCACCTAAAGGGGTACCTAGAGAGAAATAAAAGGTATTTATTGATATTAATCATCATGAGAAGCATGTGGTATTTAAATATATATTATTATATTAATCTCATTTTACATTTATACATGTATAGAAAAGGATATGACTTTTAATACATTACTATTAAATTACATGTTATTTATTTCAGGATGTTTCAAGGAAGAATGCATCGATTAGAGCTAAGAAAATCATTCGTCGCACTGTCAGGTCAAAGAGTTTTTCCAGAAACCGATCGACTCTGGTAATATTTTCATTAGTTTAAATATTTATAAGACAATATTATCTATTTCATATATTAAATTTTTTATTTATCTTTTTTTAATGCAATCATAGAATTTAGAGCACCAAGTCTCCTAAACACAACTGTTTTTGAATGTTTATATGAAATCTGATGGGAGTTATGTTAATGATTCTGCCAAAGAAGTTGGTGTATGAATTCATTTTTCATTGTAATAACTTATTGTAAATTGTCATTATGTTAATATGTATTACTTAAAATATGACAGATATTTTATTTATAGGTAAAAATTAAATAACTATGGGATTCTAATCATGTGCAGTCCTTCTCAGTCTCCTAGGATGACCCAGTTGGTTGAGTCCTTGGGAAGGAGCATCTTGGTTGAGTGTGCGGGATGGGTTTGGGACCATTACCATCTGAGGTCTTTGGTAGGCCATTGGGGATTATAATTTCATCCACTTCTATTTTTAGTCACTCCCTACCTCGATATTCTCATAGGGAGTTTGTTTTTATACAAAACACAATTTAGTAATAGGGGGCTCATATATCTACTTTCTAGAAAGCATTGATTGATTTATATCAAAAGACAACTGAATCTATCCCCAGTGATATTTCATCAATGGATGGTGGTGAGTAGGTAAATCACGCAACTTCAAAATCATTTAGTTCAAAAACTTTTATTGGTTTTAAGTTTAAATATAAATATACAATAATGTTTAATTTTCAATATAATTATCATGTAGGTGCCGGTAGCAGGAAGTGGAGACAGGGATGGAGAGGGTGTCAAGAAAATTTCATTGGGTAGTGATTAGTGTTCTTATTAGATACGGATATTATTATAATTAAATAATGTTTCAGATGTAATTTTATTGAATAATATTTATGATCTTTTTTATTTGAGTTTCCCTCACATATGTTTTTTCTTATGTAAATATCTTCCTCATTTTAATCCTATGTCGTATTTGTTATACTATGGTTGAGGTAGGTGATTTGAGAACTCTCCCTTCCTCGTGTAATTGTTTGATAAACATGTTTTTCTTCATTGGTTGGATATAATAGATTTTCTTAATAATGAAAATGAATTATATGTAATGAAATTGAAGGAATGGGGTGATTCACATGTGTTAAATTGTTTTCATTATTATTTCCTATTTTCTTGATACACAATACTTCTATTAGTGAAAATAATTGATGTTTCTCGGACTTGTGTATCATTTATCTAATTGTGTTTTAGTTTCACCTCTCATAAAAGTTTAATAACATAAATATTATAATGAACCAGTTTTATGGGAAAAGGGGATCGATATAAATGAATTTTTTATAATAGAAAAAATGGGAATTGTTGGATGTTGATATATATTTTTGTGTGTTGTCTAATTTCTTATTATTATTTTTGTGATCATGAGGTTAATTTTTAAGTTGTTAACAAGTGATTTATATGGCTGGTTTTGGATGAATTCATTGGAATGTGTTGGGTAGTAGGCCTATATTGGATAGCATGAGATGCATTGTGGGTTGGTTTTCAGTTGATTAATATTGTTTGGGATGTTAGTGACGTTTGGGGCAATGGGAGTTACAAAAAAATTACATGGTTAGTATAGTATGATATAATTGAGGATGAAGAGTTATACATTGGGGATGCAGCAACCTGACCCAAGCTAAAAATAGGGAATATATATATTCTTGTGGGATAATTTCATGGCTAGTAGAAATTGGTTTTTTTTGTAGTTACCCAGTGGTAGTGGAATATACTTGGTAATAATGAATTTGATATGGGTGTGGATAAAATGAAATTATATTATGATGATAAGAAATTAATTATATATAAAATGAGCATGTAATGGATGAAATAAGTATGAGTAATGACTTTAGTGGTTTTTCATTAAATATGGAATTAAAGGACATGGCGAATGAAACGTGATTAATAATGTAAATTCTTTTCATGAGTTAAATTGCTTGGTTTTGTGGGGAATCATAGACATTTTTTTATTGATGGTTTTCATGGGATGTAGGGATATTTTGGTGGTTTATTTATTGGTAGTGATGGTGGTGAGTGGAAATGTTATCATGGTGATGATGGAAGAAAATTATGGTGATATTTTGATGTAAACCTGCTATAATAGGCCTGTGTGTGGCTCTAATTATACTTTTATTTTTTATAGGATTTATATATACAATCATCCTATATTAGAAAAACTTACCGATTCCCATCATTATTGGGTTTGCATAATTTTTCCTTAACATATAGGTTGGTGTGGTAATGGATATATAACTTCTACCTCTTCCCCATTCTCCCTTCTAGATGTAGAAAATGTTGTGATGGCTCAAGGTTGGTACGATCATATTATTTTTTATTGTGTTTTACTATTCAACCCTATGGGGTATTAGTGTGATGATAGGTATATGATATTTTGGAACTCCCTATAGTGTAATGTTGCATTTTTTGTTTTCTTTCAAGGTTGATTGATGTTTTAGGGCTGTAGATTCTATAGTTTCATTTTTTTTAAGCATAATATAGTGGTGATTTAAAACACCATTAAATATAACATATTATTTTTTAGCAGTAGCTGAATCGTCGCTATATAATGTTGATTTTTTTAGTGGTACTTAGAACTTCCGCTATATGAATTCATTATTATTTAGTGGCGGTTCTTTTCATTTTTACGGTGGTTTTCCTATCAAAAGATATTGAGGATATGCGATAGTTTAAACTGCCACTAAATCCTCACCATTTTTTTTGGCTGGAAAACTACCACTAAAACAAAAAAAAACTAACACTAAATATACATTCTGTGACGATTACCATAAACTACCACTAAATTAAAGGAACTGATGTGTGTTGGATGTTGACGCCAACTTTAGTGGCAGTTTTTTGACATTGTCATAGAAAAATTTTGTGGTGGTTTAAACCGCTACTAAATCAAAAAAAATGCCAAAAATAGGTGGTTTTTTTGTAGTGTCTGGTGTAGGAAATGGATCTAAAATATCATGAGGATAATAAATTCATTAATAGTTCATGTAACCTTAGAGAGTGAATCTAACATTATCGTGTCCCTATACCCTTTCTATAGAAATGGGGGAAGATGTGGCTGCATATCTTAACACTTCATCCATAAAGATGATGGATTCATTAGCATGGGTCTATGCCTCCCTAGGGTATCCCCCTTGATCCTTGAAGGAAAAGTGCCAGATCCCTTAAGGGAGGAAAGTAATGTAGATTTTGTAAAAGACAAGTACAGATAGAAAGAGTATGTCAAGCAATTCATGAATTTAAATGATAGCACAAAGACTTACAGTGATGCATACATCAGGACAAATTTTCCACCCTCTTTAACTTCCTATATCAGGATGGAAAATAGAATGTGTTTATTCTCTCTACAATATAAACTTGAGGTAATGTTCAATTAACTCCTCTCTCCATTTCCTCCATCATCATCCTCTAGCCTAAGGATAGTTCTGGGGGATCGGGAGACTCAAACGCCACCTCAATGGGTGTACCTGTGGGCCCATACCTTGGTGACCCAAGAACCTATGATTCCACTACTTCTCATTCTTATTTTTCTTATCCTATAAGATACTAAATAAATCCCTTCAAAATTAATGATAGTGGATAAAAGATAAAATAGATAAAAGGGGAAAGATAAATATACATCAGCAGGGTCAAGGTAGTTGTCCCATTCCTCTTCAATCTGACTGACTTCCCCCTAAAGTCTTCCTCGATCCAGCATGCCAGACACTCACTTTGTGACAATTACCTGATCATTAGTTTCATATATCAAAGCCTCCATCTCCTAAATATATCACCCCACCATGGATAAATCACTATCATGTTGGAGATTAGAGGGTTCTTGGATATCTACCAACTCTGGGATGTGTATGCCAACTTGGAAAAATAACCACACATCCCTAATGTCATGAGATATTCTCTTCCAAACTTGGATCACTAAGGGTGGCACATAATTTGGCTCTGAGGTGGCTGGTCATGAGAAACATCTGACATCTTTTGAATTGGAAGTATTTTTAGGCCTCTCTACCCTCATAGAAGACTGGGTAACCAGAACCTGATTCTCCTCCCAGTGATGATGACTAGACTACCTTGGATCAAAATTTGTGGTTCTCTCAACCATGTCCTACTCGGTGGTCTTCAGTCGAGATCACCTTGAATACTTGGGAGATTCAGAATCATCACCTTTGGTTTGAATCTTTCTACCATGCATTCCACAACCAGTAGTTGTCTTGGCAATGACCTGATGAATGCCTTTTGTTAATATCCCTTGAGGGTATGATGAAATCCATGCACTAGCATACCCATCCTCCAATCCAATTGATGCATCCGATGGAGGAATTTTAATTGACATTTTAGACGCCTCTATGGGTATCAGAATCTAGAACTGTCAAGCTACCATTGGGTGTTTCTCAAGCCTAATGTGTGTGGGGGGAGATTCTTGACTATTGTATACATTTGAACTAGTAGGTAAATCGATTTAGAGAATAGGTCTCACAGATGATTTCGATGTCAATGTGAGGCGCTAGTACACTGTCTCTGAATGACATCATTTATGCCCTTTGTTCAACGTCAGGATTACCATTATCAGTGAATCTTATGGTTGGAAGATCACCATATGGGAAGAATTTTAATTCTCCCAAAACATTTATAATTTTTAGAACTTCATCATACATTCGAGACAGAGGATAGATTCTAGAAACTTCCTGGAAAAATGGGCAAAATTGGATGTTAAGGACTTTAACTGGGCTTAGCACAACATAAGAACTAAAGTGTGTTGCAATCCACCACCACAACACTTGAAATGGCCCTCCAATTCTAAAGGGGGACTTCCCATTGTACGCATGCATTAAATGACTAAAAATCCTTTCTAGGATAGGGACATCCAATCCTTTATGGATCCCTTCTTCTAGTTTAGCTAATATACTAAATGTCCCTAGCCTTACGCCACCATTAGAATCACAAAATGGAAGTAAGTGAATGTTTATCCACGTCGTGGGAAATCCAACTAGGTGAGTCTTTGCAAAAACTTCAAGATTAGCCTTATAGCCCCATCAAGTATACTCTTCCTTCTCCAATGTGGGCCAGAATCTACCAGAAGCACCCTTATTCTCTAAAGTGGGGAATCCTGTAGGGCACTGGAAAGTAGGACCAACTCTTTCTAGATTGAGGAACACCTTCATCCATGTTACGATATAGATTTCACCCTTGGGGCGAGGGTCCTTGTCCTGCACATTCTTAGCCACTTTAAAGAGCTCGTGATCCAAATCCAGTGTCATTTCAGCATCACCCCACATTGTCTTCAGTGGGACAAACTCATCGTACATATCCCTGAGAATAAGGTCTCTAGAAATTTTTTAGGCATCCTATAGGATAATACCAAATTCACTATACATTATATAGAAAGAATTTTTTTAAGGACTCCTTCGGCTCAACAACTCATGAATGATTTAATGGTTTTCAAAATGTAAGTTTTCCCTACCTAAATATCCTCATATATTTTAACGTCTTGTAGCTCCTTCTCCACACAAGTTCAATGTACCCAATACTCACATATCCATTCAGGTCTAACTCCCCCTCTAGAGTGTAAATCCTAGTCTTCCTTCCAACCTTGCAACCGGTCCGTCTGTGAAGCATGGAAAGTTGAGTCATAACAGTGAGTCTTCAACTCTATAACATGCGTCTTCAGTTCTAAGGTGCAGTGGCTATGATGTAAGAAACGACTGATAGGAACTCTTCCTTCCTTGATTTATACACCCTTGGAAGAGACATTGGTGGTAGGAAAATTTGTACGTTACACAAACCAAGATTTTGGGAAGTATCTCTTAGCCTCTAGGATGAGAGCATCCCTCAAAAGTCTGTGATTTTATAAAGGTAGGCAGTCGCTTCATGGATACTCACACTAATATCGCACCAAATGGCTTGCTAAATCTGGTAGAGTGGATTCAACCATGTCACAATAATCCATCCTGACATCCTTGATCATCTTTGATGCATGTGTAGTATATTTCTTGAGATAATTCATTAGAGGAGCCATTGAAAACCTATAAGAAGGCATCAAGTTTTCTCATTAAGTTAAAATATTTACTTAGAAAGTTTAAAATTTTATATAGGAATAATTCAAAATTTTGGCATAGGAAGGCCTTCGCACAGGGCCCTCAATCAGATCTCCCGTGTAGGTACCTTGATCAGGTCCTTCACACAGGTGCCCCGGTCAGGTCCTTCACACATGCTCCTTGACCAGTTTTTTCTCACGCATCACCGTCACTAAAGTGGTTGTACCGTAGGAAATTCTCTAGGATAACTTCGTGAAAAGAGAAGTGTGGAATGGCTGGGTGGACAACCTGCGTAATGAGAGAAAATTATTTGAATGTGGAATGAGAGAAATCAGAAAAGATGGAAACTATATCTATAGACATTGATGGCCTATGCACCTATCCAATGCCATTTATTTGTGTGGGTACCCTGAATGGAATAATTTTTCCACCTTCATAATCTTTTACCTATTCTACCTTAAGACTAGACCCCCTTCTTTCGATCAGATCCAATCCTAAGGGGGTGATTTTTTTTACACTCTATTTTTTCAAGGAGGATGAAAAGTTTATGAAGATAACCTTAAGCATGTTAAAGAGGTGAAGAACCCTAAGAAGAATCAAAGGTACTTTCCCAAGATGGAATAATCACACACTATTTCACATCGGAAGGCTCGCGCATCCGCCTTGTGCGGTACTAAAAGGAGGACCACCCTTGCATGGGACACCTGCGCTGGGCACCTGTATTATGGACCTATGCAGACAACCTCCTTCGACTAAGGTCCCCTTTTACTATAAATAAGACCTTGGGGATCATCATTTCTAGAACTATAAAATAAAAAGAAACTCTAAATCTTTGGTCGCATATCCCCTTCACTCAGGTCCTCCAAAATACATCAGGTAGCCCTCTATAACCCGAGAGAAGAGGAAATTAAGGGGGGTATTGGTATAAAAGTCCTTACAGGGTTTGAAATACAAGACACCTACTTGAGGAATCTATTTCCACATAGTGGAAAACCACCTTCATGAGGCCCCTTCCCTAACCAAGGACTTGTGTGAGACCCATCTAGGGGCACCCAAGGACACCCATGGTGCCTAGGATAAAGCCTCTCCCAAGTTTTGTTTATTGGGTGATCCATTTCCAAAGGCATATTCAGATCATGCAGGCATATACCCCCCTGTGCGATACACATCTAGTTCCTCTCATGCCCTATGTGAATCACCTTTTCCCTCTAATCCAGGACCTATGCGAGCCCCCTTATTAAGCCCTCTTCCAATCCATCAATGGAAGGGATCCTCTTCCTTTGGATCCCTTATTTGAGGGGGACCAAATCGAAGCCTCCACTGAATCCTATGGACTTGAAACCCCATGGAAAGAGGCACACTAGCATGTATCCCATTTAGATATGCATTCCTTCAGTCATAGGTGTCATGCACTTGTCCTACCTAATGATTAGGGTCCTCGAGGTGCATGTAGATATGCATTCACGTGGTCATGAGGACCCCGACCCTGGGGAAGTGTCAAGGACCTCCCGAGTTTTGTAAATGAGGATTTAGGCCTTGCCCTTCCCTCATCATCTCTAAGACCAAGGGCCTTCAGTTCCATGAGGGGAGGGTGAGGATCACTATTGCCTTTCCCTTCGATAGGGAATTAGATCCTCCACCCATAAACAATTTTAGGGGACCCCTTTTGGATTAATCCCATAGCCTTTCTTACGAGAGGTTGTTCTCTTTATCCTCTTCACCTCCTAGGTTTTTCTCAGATGTGAAGTCTGATGTGGCTATCCTTTATATGAAATGGGATAGGGAACAAGAGCATCAAATCCATTTATTCTTCTCTCCTATCCCCAGCCTCTTCCACCAACGGAAGAAGGATCGTGTGGTTTTCCAGATCTTATGCTTCCTCTTATTTCCCATATTCAATCATGAATCATCATGAATCATGTGGGATTAGAGGCTATCCATGATCAAAATATCCACATGGTCAAATGCATGTTTTGGTAGATAATATTTTTTCAGATCTTCCTCTCACCTTCCTTTATAGGGCCTCCATAGGAGTGGTTCCTTAAGGACATGTATCCAGTCTTAGGGAAAATTAGATTGTGTTGTTTATTAGATCCACCACTTCCTATTGTTTCTCACACTGATCATGACTCATGTGGGATTAGAGGTTTGTGGTGACCATAACATCAGTACGATCCTAAACCTTTAGTCATCATTCCAAGTGTAAGACCCAATTGAACCAATGAGCCTCATATTCGGTATAATCTCTAACTATGTCACCATACTCATTCATTAGGGAATCCTTCTTAGGATTAAGTGTAAATATCCTGACCCTAGTATCCCAAAGCTAGAGCCTTACTTTATTACATTGGTACTATGAAAAAGAGATCACATCCTAAAAGACCAAATAGTTTAGTATATTTGTAAAACCAGATAAAAACATAAGTTTTACATTACAACTTGAAAAGAAATACAACATAGAAACTTCTTTGGAAACATCCCTATTCTCTTAGATAATCCTTGTATGTCAATAATAATATACATCTTGGTATCCTGGGGGAAAATAAAACATAAAAAATGGGTGACATTAGACACTCAGTAAGGGTAAGCAATACGGTGAAAATTATCATAAATAAACATAAACAATAAGGAAATGTGAATAACTAAAAACACATGTCATTAAAACATAAACTTAAGCATAATATGGTAAGAATAAAAGCAAATCAAATAACACTATATGAGTTATAACATGTGAATGATACTTAACCATAGATATTATACTAGTTGAACAATCACATAGATTATCAAAAAATATTATCATAATGAGGGAATGTATAATGTGATACATCATAAACATACTGTCAAGTCTTTGGCCAAGACACCATATATAATCGGGTAAGTCATTTTCCAATACCCACACTATTTTGTCTCATGAGACCTACCAATGTATAGAGGGTCTATAGTGGGGCCCACCCGACACTTACTAAGTCCAATTCATTTCTCATATGAAAGAGGTGAAACATAATCAACATATAAATTCATATTGAAACTAGAATATGAAATGTAAATAATATCCCTAATTAGTAAACATAATCATAAACTATCCAGAGTAATGTGGTGAATGGTATCAATATGGTATATCCCTGGTCAAAATAATCATAAACCATTAAATATGGTATATGGAAACATAAGAGATAAATCTCAATTAAGAGTAAGATTCAACTGAGGGTGTTGAAATAGATGAAAATACTCTAATAAAATCATTGAGAAATTATTGAGAAAAATACCCTTTTACATTGTAAAGAAGAGTTCTTTTGGAAAATCATCTGTATTTTTCATAAGAATAAGATTGTAAACATGTATGTTCCAGAAAATAAAAGTAAATGAAATTATATTTGAAGAATATTAAAATAATATTCATACTGAAATTTGGAAACTAAAGTGAAAACTTATAAAAAGAGTGTTTAAGAAACTTTAGAAATGAGCCACTTTAGTGTGGTTTAAGAGAAAATATAAATGAGTCTTTAAAGTTGAAAAAGGTATAATTGTTTGAATAAAACCATAAATAAACTAAGATGTATTTTCATGATAAAAAGAGTAATTTTAAAAATATATTTGTGGCTTAAAATGGATTTTGGAGTGTACTTGAAAATGGGTAAGAAATTAGGATGTTCCCTTTAATCGAGATTGCTTATTAGGAGGAAAGGAAACCTTATAAAACATGTATTTCACCATCAATAAAAAAATAATTGATATAGTTAAATATGTTTGGATAATACACATATAATTCAGGAGTATTACATAAGAAAAATTAAGAATTACATTGGGGTAAAGAGAGAGAAAGCGTAACCTGAAGGAAAAATAGAGGTTCGAGGAGAATCCCTTACCACTTTATAATCAATCAAATCGTATTCTCTAAAAATTAATAATCATAAAATGAAACATTTAATACCATGAAGATAAATAAATTCATGATATTATATATCAAATATAAGTATACATACACCATACACAATAAATAAGAGTTGAATAAGGAAAATATCACAGATTTAAAAGTGATATGAGAAAACCCTTACCTTATGTCCAAAAGTGTTCTACACTTTCACTTAATGTCCTGGGTAATGAGATTAGATTCATTAATAATTTAATTAATTACCTATTCAACATGTAATTTATTTAGTATAATTTTATTAAGTTCATTTATGGCCTTTTGATGAGTTATAAGATTCAATTTCATCATTTGAGGGTATTTGTTTCCTTGGTTTTCATGATTGATTCACTTGTATACATGTATGAAAGATCATGTAAAATGAGAATAGTTATCCATAATTGAAATTATATGATATTAATGAAATTACTTAAGATTAAAAGTTCTTATATATCATTTTTTTCTATATTTTAGGATTATTCATTAGATAAAATGTTGATGATAACTGTTTAGATTATTTTGGTATGTCTTCGATCATCAAGCACTAGTTTTGTTTTATTAATTAATATTTTATATATATATAGGTTCTAGAATACTAAATAAGTTATAATAAACATATTATAATATTTTTTAACCATAAAAATGGTTTTATGACCAGAATTTAAGGTAGTAATGTTAAATTAAATCGCATCATCCACGATGGCAGTAAATCAACACATCACAAATGATATTTTCATTTTAGAATAAAATGGAGAGGAGAAGAGGTTTGATGATGGATCTTCCATTAACATAAAAAAATTAAATTATATATAATATACTTGATTTATCATTCCAATTTGATAAGTTTATGTTATGTAAGGATAAGAAAAGAAAAGAAATTGAAAAGGAATTAAAAGAAAATGAAAAGAGGATTTTACCTCTTGAACTTCTTCTCCTTGAGAACCTCCATATAGAAATTGGGTTTGGTATTTTTTTTTTAATACCAAAGGCTCATTTACATGGGGGAGAGAATTTTTAGGAGCATAAGGAATAATTTTTATAAGCTTCAAGTATTTGGAAGTGTGAGTAGAATAGGTGGTGAAGGGTGGTATTTATACAGGGAGGAGAGAGGTGTTTTTTATTAATTTATTCATTAGTTTATCATTTTGGATCAAGAATATCAATAGTGATATTTCCATTAACTAAATATAGTAAATAGATAAATATATATTGATATTATGGGCTTAAATCAGTGATAAATCAGCCATGACATAATAATTCATGTATTAGTTAAATACCGTAAATTGCCGTATTTCACTATTCACTAAAAATTTAACTATTTTAGAAAAATCCCAAAAATTCACCTTAAACATTTTTTGACATGAAGAATTCAAAAATGGAATCCATTTTATGGAAATAATTTTTTAAATATGTAAAATTTAATTTTTGAATAAAATCATCATTTACTCAAAAAATAACGATTTTAATACTATAACTGATTTTATGACACTTTAAAAAATTAATTAAGGTCTCATAAAATTATCTTGTAATAATAAGACAAAAAAAATATTAATTTATAAATCTATTTCATGAAAATAAATTTTCTTTTAAATAATTTTTTTAATTATAAAATTGTGAATAAACATTTACGTTTCAAAAAAATATCAATACTTAATTTATCATTTTTAAAACATTTATTTACTTATTCCATGATATAAATATATTATATTTTCATTAATAAGATACCTAAATTTTATGTATACTTTCATAGGTGAGGTTACTATTCTATTGGCCAGCTTACTATTCCTAATAGTCACATTACTATTTCAATGGTCAAGTTATTAGTCCATCGTTATGGGTTCCTTAGTTTCTAGAAATACCTCTTATTTCATTAATTATTCATTTATAAAGTTTTTATTACGTTCTCTATGTGATTTTATATAATTTATACTATATAAAATAATAATAAGAAATGAAATTTCATTGATAAAATTTCGGGTCGTTACAGTAATCCCCAATTTAATCCTCTCAAAGGGCCATACTCCCCTGTGAGACAAAATTTCAGAGGGCCTCCATAGGCATGGGTTCTCACAATGGAACTATATGGGATTTGATTCCCATCCAAATGGGATATATAAGAATCATCCCTAAGTTTCAAACCCAACACCCAAAATCAACCCTATTCTCTTTGGGCCACATTCCGAGTAGGGTCTTATTCAACCTAGGAATTCATATCCCTTCCAGGTTCCCTAGGCTGCTCCGGCATAAGTCGCACACCAAACTTTGAATAGGCACCTTCCACCTAGATATCCTCACATAATGACGTTAAACTGCATGGATTGGTCCTAATCACATGACCTTAAAAGTTATAATTTGTCTTATTAAGTGGAACTGAACTATGTGGGTTCTGATTCCTTTCACAAGGATATATAGGAAGCTCATCCATGGGTCTGATCCAAACATTGAAACAACTTCCATCTCCCTGGATAACGATACACTCTAGAGTGCCCCACTATGTGGCTTAAAACTAGCATTGTCATAATAATAAACAAAGAATATCTAATCAGTTCATAAGAGGATACCATTGATGGAGAACCTCGGATACATACATATTTCTCCATTGATGAAGAACCTTGGATACATTCAAATGATTCTAAATTCTACACATGATAATAATTGATGGTTAATTAAAAGGTGACTCACGTCATACTTGGGATTTAATGAAGTATTAATGAACGTATCTTAAATATATAAGAGAGTCCCAAAGTAGGCAACAATTCCCCCCAAAAGGGTGCGAAGAGAGAGACCACCCATCCTCTCGACCAATGTGAGTTCTTGAGTATCATTGGCCAAACTCCCCAACAAGCACCTGCCTTTAGAAAGTAGGTCTCTCATGGATATAGAGTCATTGGTTGTTTCCAATTCCACAAATAAACCCATTGGAAACCATTTGTAAATAGTGAACCTAATGTGAATGATTGCACAAAACTCAACCCCCTACAATCAATCATTGGGTGATCGATTTTCCATCAAAAACATTCTTTAAAGAATAAATTGATGGTGAAGCTATAAGAACGTAAAACCATCATGGAGTGAAATTTTAATCATTATTCATTACTAATTGGTATCAGTTTCAAATGGTATCATAATTTTATGGATCTAATCTCTAGTAAAAATCTACCATTATGATGGAACATAGGAATCATACCTTGAGGGGGACTACTGAAGAAGTAAAAGGCTACCAGATATTTCTTATATTCTTATTAACTATAAATCTAGATATCCCCAAAATCATTGAAGTTTGAGGTATGATTCTAATTCTCCCTTATTTGTTTTGTAAAAAATTATTTATGTTTATTTTGGGGTATTTATTATCTAAGAAAAAGGGGAAGTTGTTTACTTGAACATGAAATATTTGATGTGTGTGTTCCAATGAGTAAAAGTACTTAAATATCTTTTTAAATCTATTTGATCAACCCCTATTCATAGAAATGGTTCAGTTGGTATCACATATTGAGTATTTATGGACAGTTTGTTTTCCTAAATTAATCACTCATGATTTCCACACAAGGTTAGACCATGTATAATTTGATTTGGTTGATTAATGGAACACTTATAAGAAACATGTGATGCCACATTTAATTCAGTCAATTATTATGTTGATATTTAATTTTTATAGTCACTTTCAATTGGTAAGTAGTGATTCAAGTTGAATTCCTTCTCTTGTGAATTTATTAAATAAATTAAAAATTGAAAGGTAAAAGGGGAGATGATGGTGGAAGTTTAAAGGATTACTTTTACTTTTCTACTTTTTGAAGATAAATAAGGTGGAAGATTTTGTTTATGGGATATAAGACCCTCACATTTAGGGGAGAATGTTTTTTTCCACCGTTGTATTTATTTTCAATAAGGGGGGGTAAAACAAAATTGACTTTGGAATTAAAGTGGTATTGACAATAAATCTAAAGGGGGGATCGAGGTGCCCAAATGTATTTGAGATACTAGTGTTTTATTTGTTGTTAATGTGAGATGTTGGATGTCAATGTATGATTATAGAAGATGGTTGATAGATTGGAGTTGGTTTTCATTTGATATGGAAATGAAAATACTATTCACATGTAAAAAAGGAAAGTTGAGACGTAAGGTTTCCTTGAAACATCTAGATGGATAGGTTCTAAGGACATCCCTTTTACATGTGATGATTATTTATTTTTTCCTCATGTCTAATACAAGTACTAAAGTAGTTGAGTATTGTCTACACCAGTTTGGAAAGTATTAAAGTGCTAACAACTTAATACATATTGTTGTAGTTATGGTTAATAGGATTAAAATATAATTGAATGGTATATTGAAGTGATAGAGAAGTGGAGAATATCTCACTCTTTAACTATGATTGTAGCTACTAAAATCAGTGATGAAACACACTTTGATTAAGACTGAATTGAATCTAGAGTGATTTATGTTATGATATATATTGAAGAACTCAAATATGAGTGTTTTATTTGCTGAAAAGTTATTGGGAATGGGGATGAGGTGTTTAATAATTTTTGAAAAATTACCAAAGGTATTTTTAAATGTTTATGAGTGGATGGGAATGGATGTAGATAGACTAGATGAGTTTTAGTTTGAAATGAAGGAAAACATAAAAACAAAATATAAGTCTAAGATTCACATAGAAAAAGTACCTGTATATGTGAATCCATCACGTAATTGAATTCAAATATGTGAATGTTGACATAAATATATCCAAGCCATGTATAATAATTTACATAAGGGTTCTATTTGATGTATAGAAATCACATAGTCGAGTTTATGTATGTGAAGTGAACATTCTTGCAACTGGATTTCCCCTAAGTTTTGGGTGAAAAATTTGGAGTTTCCATAATTATTATTATGAGGATATATTCAATTATGATGATGCAAAATCTGATCTTAAAAGTTCTAAATATCACAAAAACACAGAAGGGTGTGTGATTCGAGCTTAAAATATTGAGTTTCTGATTTTCAAGTTGTAGAAGAATAAGATCAGAGCTGTAGAAAATTTCTAGAGTTTTTTATAATAATGTAGAATTTATTTGAATAAATTATAGATTAAATAAGAAACTAATGTTACAATGCTCTATTTAAATTATCTTCATGGATTTCCATATCTTGATCAGTGGAATGATCATGATCCATGATAAGGATAAAGGATGACCAACCTATAAGGATGAGATGGATGCTGATAAAGTTACACATCAAAATAAAGAGTTTCAAGCTGCATTTGTTGTGTTGTATTTCTTATATAGATATAATGATTATTTTTTGTGTGGAATTTCGATGTCGAATTTGTGGGATATTAAAATAAGGGAACACTTGATTTTTTGGGTGATTCAAATTATGAGATATTTTAAAGAGTCTAAATGAGAAAATAATTTTAGAGTTCATTGACTATTTTTTTTATAAGTATTTCATCTACCTATGAAATATTTAAAGATGATGAAGTCAAGTTTTATATAAGAACTAATAAGATATGTATTAATTTGATATGATGAAATTAGAAGAAAATAAAATGTAACTCCTTTAAATGTACAGGATATGGTAGTTGAGAGAAAAATTGAATTATTGAAATTGTGGGAATATCCCTCATATGAAAAGGTGAGAAATTAAATGAGGATTGTGAGTGAACCAAATTTATTGAGTATTTTCCATATTCAAAATATAGAAAATAAATTTTGGTGACCTACGTATAAAAGTAAAAATATGTTGAGATTGAATGTGCGGAAAAATTGAGAATCTGAGAGTTGTGGTGTTATATTGTGAAATATTTTTGAATAAATCTATCAAAGAAGAAAAAGAAGGAGGATGTGAGCTTTAATTGAGAAGTTAGATCATCTGGGTATCAAAGAAAAATAAGAAGTGATTCTCGTGACATCCATTATTGAAAAATATTGAGAAGAAGAAAAAGATAGCAATGTTGACCTATTGTGTATGGTTTTATCTATTAGTATTGAAGTACTAGAAGAACTATGAGGATATATTTGGTTTGAAGATCACATGATCTCATTGAGTGAGACAGCCAGGTTAGCAATTTTGGTATAATTTTTGTGAAGTTGATCTATGAGCAGTGACCGAGTTGTAGAGTTTTCTTGAATACTTTATGGAATTTAAAGAAGTTTTTATTAATAAGAAGGAAATCAATATTATTGATTCATATGGATCCTACATAGAGTTACTTCTCTACTTACAAGGAGGATCCACAAATAAATTTGTGTATATATATGTTGTGAAGTCATAGAACCCATGTAACTTAGGGTGTGCAGGGAGATAACAGTGTGAATCTATGAATATAGTGTTAAGATATTAGAGGAATTACTATGAGAATCAAGTAAGTGGATAGTGTGACTTTGTCCAAGATAAGATCAATGTGACTTTGATTTGGTTCACTTATAATTGATGAAACTGATTATAGTGGAGAATACATGTTAGGGGCATCTAACTAACATGACAAGAAGTAGGTCTTAGTACCAAACCTTGTAAAAATAATGTTCACCTCTTTATTTTCTTTAATTTCATGTATGTAGTTGATTATTTCTAATTAAAACATAAAATAGGTCCATTTTCACTAACCTACAATATAGGTTAAATTCCAATGGGGGTTAAAATTCTAAAGAATAATTTGTAATTTGGTACAAGTAGACAACACATGATCCCCCTCAGGTGTTTGTACTGATCCTATCAGGCATCTCAACATTGTTTTATAAAATATTTTCTTTTAAAATAAAATTTATCAAAAGTAAAGGATATTTCTTCTTATTTTTCAAATAAATTTTCTAATGATATTATAAAAAAAATCATTTATTTCAACATCCTTTAATATTTATTATGCTTCACTAAGGACATGCTCTGATGATACGATCCACCTTCTTACTTTGGATGGCTTGTGATCATGTATTGTGGAAGTTTTAATGAAACTCATTTATTTCCCATGGGTTAATCATGGTATGATATAATTATGAATATTTTCATGTTCATGTGGCATACATATTTATGGTTTTTATTATGTAAAATTTAGGACCATAATTATGCATCCCTCTAATGCATTGGGAAAATAATTATATCTCATAAGATGACATGAAAGGGGTTGAGGAGTGAACCAAATCCACTAAAGTTTAATGGGAATGGGAAGTGAACCCAATCCACCAAGGGACATTTTAAATAATGTGATGATAATCTTAGAATTGATCCTTGACAGAGGAAATGATTTTATATGCTTATGTTTGTTCAGAATTCTTATGTTATGAAATGTACTTGTATTATGTTCTCGTGATTCATGATTATTGACTCATGTTTCTACACTTCTATGACTCATGTATTATGTTATGATAAATGATTTATGCCATGAATCATGATTTAAGATATATGTTTTATTAGGTATGATTATTTTATGTTATGTCCATGCACCTTGATTATGTTATTATAATCATATACTCATCTTATACTCACTTATAATCTTTAGTTGATATCTCCTATGTTTACCATTATTGAGAATTTAAGTTCACCCTTTCTTATTTTTCCATTCCCCCAGTTATGAATAAGGTTATTATATATGATATGTTTATAAGGGTTTTAAGTGTGAAGAAATATATGTGGTAGATTTTGAAGATTATTTAAAATAAGTTGTATATGTATCTAGTCTCCAAAGTCACTAAACCTATTACAAGGTGAGTTTTATTGTCAGATTTAATGAATATTCATGTAAAATAATATAATATGTATGTTATGGTAGGATCATCTCAGTTTGTATTAGAGTTGGGTTTAGTTATTTTTGGAAATTAGGTTATGAAGAGTATTAGGATGAAACCTAAAACAACCTATATTGAACTAAAAGTGATTTAGGATAAACTGGAAATATCATAGATTAAAATGAAGGTGTCATAATTTAGGATATCTTAAGATTGATTTTCCTTATCATATGATTACTTACTCTGATTATTATTGTTTGACACTCACACAAATCTTTTTGGTTTTATTTTATGGATAAAACTAGGAGGAATCGAGTTAAGAATGATTGTGATGGATAATGCAATAATTGTCCTAATGAGAAACCAAACGATAAGGGAGATGGAATGAAAACTCTCATGGATATACTCACCCAAGTCTCTCAAGATATGAACAATAACATGAATTATGTCAAACATACAAACTCCCAATGAAGGAACAACACTCCATTGAGTCATTCACAAGAAAACTTCCACCCTACTTTAGTGGGTCTTCTAATCCACTAATTGTTGAGTAATAGATCAATACAACATAAAATATATTTTCCATTTTCCAATGCTTGGATCATGAAAAGGTTGGTTTATCCATTTATAATTTGTAAGGTGGATCCAATCAAGGTTGGACCTTCATTAAAAATACGTGATAGTATGAAGAAATAAAATATATATAATGGGAGTTTAACAAGGTATTTTTAAATGAATATTTTCCATAAAATCTTCACACTAAAATGGAGAGATAATTCTTGGACATAAAGAAAAGTAAGGATGAACCCATTGGTAACTATGAATAAAACCTCATGAGACATTCAAGGTATGCTTCTAGTATTATCATTGAACCTCAAAGAAAAATTGATCATTTCTTTAGTGGCTTAAAACAAATTCTCTAAAAGGAATTGGTTATAAGGGACTTTGGTAGCTATGAAAAAATTATTTTATGTGATCTCAAGGTGAAAATGTAAATTGGAGACTCTCGGTATTCTCATAGTTTTGGGGACAATAAGAGAAAAAAATATTTTTATGGAAACTCTAATAATAAAATCTATGGAGGGAAGAATGTTTAACTTCTTGAATGCTAAAAATATGGGAATAAGTATAAAGGGAATTTCCTTAAAGGTACAAGTAAATGATTTAAATATGTAAGGAGGTCTATCTAGCTCATGAATTTCAAAGGGATATGAAGAGGCCAACTAATGAAGTGGGTGGAATGAAAACCCCTCCTAATGCATCACCCACACTCCAATGTTTCAATTGTATGAAGTATGGACATTACGCAGACCAATGAACCAATCCAAGGGTTAATGATGGAAATCGAAGTTAATAACCTCCTAATCCAAGGGGTAAAGGGAAAACCTATGTAATCCTAACTACATAAGTGGTTCACAAAAATTAATTGGTGAAAGGTATACTCATCTTCCACTCAAAAACTGAAAATGTATTATTTGATTCTGGTTCTACCCACTCCTTTAAATTTGGAAATTTTTCTAATATCATCAAATCACCACCCCAACTAATATATATTTAATTATCAATGAAAACTCTCAATGTTTTGATGACTTCATCCCAATTCTATAACTCTTCTCTGGTTGAATTTTGTGGGAATATGCTTCCTATAGATCTTTTTATTCTTCCTTTGGTTAAATTTGATGTGATTGTGGGCATGGTTTGTCTCTCTATATATATAGATACCATATAAATTTCCAGGATAGATAAATCACATATTATATTCCAAATCAATCCATGATCATCTATCGATGAAAGATAGACTATGAACTCCCTGTGGAAGTTACTTCCCTTGTATGGGTCTTGTTACCTAGAAATGAGGGATATATAGCTTAAATGATTGGGAAAAATACCAATATTTAAGACGTGTCTATTTTTTAAGAATGTGACAACTTATTTATAGAAGATTTTCATGGTCTTAATCCAAATCATGAGGTTGAATTTTTCAAACAACTCATAGTTGATGTTACACCTATCAAAGACTCCTTATAGGATGGCCCTAATTGAGTTGTAATAATTAAATAAGAAACTATAATAGAATCTAGATAAGGATTTTATATGAGCAAGTGATTATCCATGGGGTGCATCAGTCCTATTTGTTAAGAAAAATATGAATCAATGCATCTTTTCATAGATTATTGAAAACTTTTAAAGATCACAATCAAGAAGAAGTATCATATACCTCATATTGATGACTTGTTTTATCAACTATGAGGATCTAAATACTTCTTAAAGATTGAATTTTGATAGAGATATAATCAATTAAGGGTGAAAAGGGAGGATATATCCAAGACAATATTTCATATAAGATATGGACGTTATGAATTTATAGTTATTCCATTTAGAATTACAAATTCCCCTGCTATATTCTTGGATCTAATGAATGGAGTCTTTAGATACTACCTTGATCAATTTATGGTAGTATTTTTAGATGATAATCTCATATATTACAAGAGTAAGGAAATACATGAAGATTATTTGAGGATTGTATTGAAGACCTTGAGAAAGGAGAGACTATATTCCAAATTAAGCAAGTGTGAATTTTGTCTACATTAAGTATCATTATTGGGTTATGTAATTACAAGCAATGGTGTATATATGGATCCTTCAAATATATAGGTAATTGAATAATGGTTTAGATCAATCATTTCAACTGATATCCTTAGTTTTCCTGGATTGGTTATATACTATCAATGTTTTTTGAGAATTCTCTCACAACTATGAAATCCAATAATGATGTTAACTCAAAAGTAAGCCAAGTTCCTTTTGATAAATGAATGTGAAGCAAAATTCAAGGAATTTAAGAGAAGGTTGTTCACTATACCTGTACTCACACTACCCTATATTAGATAAGGATTTTTTATATAAAATTATGCATCAAAGAATTTATTGGGATGTTTCCTCATGAAAAATGACACGGCGGAAGTATATGCCTCACATCAATTAAAGGTCCATGAGAAAAATTACCATATGCATGAATTGGATCTAGCGGGGGTAATATTTACATTAAAGATATGGAGGAATTGTTGTTATGTTAAAAAGTTTGATATATATTGATAATAATATCTTAAATTATATATTCAAACATAAGTATTTTAACATACACCAAAGGATATGGTTGGAGTTAATCATGGAATATGACTTCTCAATACATTACTACTTTGAGAAGGTGAACAAGGTGGATGATGCTCTGATTAAAAAGGATTGTGCTACCTTATACATGATGAGAATTTAAAGATAACCAATACTCATGGATTTAAAAAGGACATACCTTGAAATCATAAGGGAATAGGAGAAATATTATCTTTCCTAAGTGATTTATCAACCATTCATCAATGTGAAGATCAAGGAGGTGCAGAAGGAGGATGTAGAGCTATAGAAGAAGGTAAGGAATATTCAAGAGTTTAACCATGGAAATAATGGAATTATAAGATTTTGGAAATGAATATATGTTCCACCAATACCAAAATTGAAGAAGAATTTTTTTAATTATCCACATAGCTCATCATTCTCTATCCATCCTGGAAGCATAAATATGTATAGAGATCTTAAGAATCATTTCTGGTGGGACAACATGAAGAATGAGAATGAATAATATAAATTTTTATTCTTTATGTGCTAGTAAGTTAAGGAAAAATGATAAGAGTCTAATTATAATGGTTTGTTTCTTCCCTATTCGTTAATTTTCCAGTTTTGAGTGTTGGGAGTGTTCAAGGGAGGTTTCGGGAGTTTTTGGAGGAAGTCTGGAGAAGTTTGGTTGCTAAAAGATGGAAGTAGGGAGGTTTCATGATGTATAAATGTTTTACACGATGTGAAAGAGTTTTTCATGATGTGTAATATATCGGGGTTAAAAACAAACAATAAAATGAAGAGGTGATGTGTTTTTCATTGGAAATCAAACTCTGGGGATTACATGATGTGAAAGGAGATTACACATCATGTAATACCCCGATACAGTGTAGATTTAAAGTTCTTTTCATCTGAATTCTCATTCATTAGGCCATGGTTTCTTCTTCCTCACATTTTGGGAGAACCCTAGGCACCCTGAGGTGTTCTTCAGTCCCTTTTCCTCCCTCTTTGATCCATTGATCCTGATGGTTGTTTGTTGGTGATCTATGGTTGATCTATGGTGAGTTATTCTCCCTTTCTTGGTTGGTTTTCTTCTGTTCTTCCTCAGAGATCGCTATGGTGGTAAGATTTGGTTTGGGGTGTGTGTTGGGTTATGTTTTGATGGTCTTGGGATGTGGTGTAGGTTGATCCACAGTTCCTCGTGGTGTATTTTTGGTTTCCAAGAAGTTTCTTCTTTGCTCTATGGTGCACAGTGAGTTGGAAAAGCTTCTTTGAGGTAGGTATTCCCTCATTTCTCTTTATTATGTATCATATGGGAGGGTTTTACTTTTATTATCTATTTATTATGGTTTTTTTGGCTTAATTAAAGATAAATAATTGGTTAAATTGAAATTGATGGGAAAGTGGGGTTTGTTCACATGCTTTTATAGCTTTGATATTATTTGTGATATTGTGATTGTTCATGCTTGATTCCCTTCTGAAAATTATGGTCATTGGGGGATTTGTTTGCACTGGATATATATGTTGTGTTTTCTTCCTTGGTTATGATTGTTATGATATCATCCTAAATAGAAATTGGTTAATTACTTATATTTGGTTAATAAATTGGCTGCCCCAGGATTTTGGTTTTTGTGATAACGCCCCTAAAATAAAGTGGAATGTGATAAAAAACCCTTTTTAAATTTGTGAAATGATATTTATTTTTGGTGATGTGTGTTTGTGTTTTTGGGAAGGCGGTGTGTGGTTGGGGAATGTGGGGATAATAGTTTATGGGTTGTGCTTTTGGTGCGGTGAGGTGATAGTTTGTGGGTCATGCTTTTGGGGAGGTGAGGTGATAGTTTGTGGGTCATGCTTTTGGGGAGGTGAGATGATAGTTTGCGGTCCATGATTTTGGGGAGGCAAGGTGATGGTATATTGAGCTGTTCGTGGAATGTAGTTTATTTTTCCTAGATGATCAGGTAGTGATGGAATAAATGAATGTTTAATAAGGTTTGAAATGTCATGATTTTTTTTAGTTAATGGGATAAGAATTTTTAATAAATAATTTAATTATGGGTTGTGTGATTAAAGATGGTTTATGCTAAATAACAAAAT
The DNA here is from genome assembly GCA_963277665.1 of Viscum album. Classification (NCBI taxonomy): domain Eukaryota; kingdom Viridiplantae; phylum Streptophyta; class Magnoliopsida; order Santalales; family Viscaceae; genus Viscum; species Viscum album. The sequence continues at coordinate 17,264,439 of OY728120.1, read as the reverse complement.
TAATGGGTGTTAAACGTGGAGTAAATGTGAATCTATATTATATTATCATGTATTTTCACCTTCTGAAATGAATGTTGTGGATACTAATTAATGCATTTAAAGGTGGTAGCAAAGGTTATGGTGTTGTGAGTTGGTTTTTTGTTCGAGAACCCATAGGTTGGGCTTGAGTGTTTGATACTGTATATATATATATACTTGTATATTCTTGTGATTTCTATATGCACCCCACCCACATTGATCATTATGTGTCAAACACCTGCATATTCATGTGGGGTGTCTTTCCCAACACCCCGGTGGGAGTATGGATGGTTGGCCACCTTCTCTTCCATACTCCCACTTCTAGGAGAGGTAGGTATTTCATAGGTTGTGATGGCTGAAAGTTTGTTAGTGCATTAGATGATGAGATGTGGTATCCTAGGTGTCTTCGGGATGAGTTGTGATGTGTTATCCTAGGTGTCTTCGAGATGAGTTGTGATGTGGTGTCTCAGGTGTCTTTAGGATTAGTTGTGATGTGATGTCCCTGGTGTCTTCAAGATGAGTTGTGATGTGGTATCCTAGGTGTCTTCAGGATGAGATGTGATGTGTTGTGAGGCCCAGGTGTGTGTGGGTGGGATGTGTTGTGAGGCCCAGGTGCATGTGGGCGGGAGGTGTTGTGAGGCCTTGGTGTGTGTGGGAAGGATGTGATGTGGTATATTTGGAAGAGGTGGGAGTTCCAGGACATTTTCCATTGGGGTGTGAGAGCGGCTAATCAGTGGGAAAGTGGTGTGAAGTACTATATCATTGATGTTATTTACTTTATATTATATTACTTGGTTTTCTTTATTTGGTGAGTGTGGATTGGTGAGGTTGAGATGGTTAGTATACCTATTTAGGTTCTATTTGGTTCTGTTGTTTTCTCATAGGAGCATTAATATGCTTCTTTTACATGTGCATGAGAGACTTTGGTTTTCCTACTGAGTATACGTGTATGCTCACCCTACATATATAAAATTGTTTTCAGGTTTCTAGGAGTATTTCGCAGACCCTATTGGACCTTACTAGCTCAGATCCTTAATAGTTGTTGTGTCGCTTCCTTATCTTTACTTTTGGGTATTTACTTTGGAGACTTTTTTTGTATCGGTTCTATTTATACATGCATGTGGGATGGTTTGGGTTTCTTTTTTATATTATGTCTTGGAGTTTTTTTTGGATGATTCATTCTATCTCCTAATCTTGTTTCTTATAAAGAGTAATGTCTCCCATATTGTGATATTTATACACCCTTGGTGGTAGCTGCCAACCCAAGATCTACTGAAGGAGGTACTTGGGAGTCATAATCTCTCTCCCCTCATTGCAATGTCTTTGGAGGGAGGGGGGTCGTGACAGAGTGGTATCAAAGGTGATGTTTGAGATATAGGATGAAGTTTGGAGTTAGGTACAATGAGTATTTCATGGAGTGGTATGGAAATAGTTCCAGTTGACCTTGTTGAATGATATAGGCCAAGGAGACCTTCTAGGACACGGAATTTTAGGGGCCTCATGATCCATTGTATGGACTCTGAGCTTATTGAACGACCAAGTGAGATGGACCTGCTTGCAGGGTAGAAACCTGGGAAAGGTACATGCATCATAATGACTAGTGTTCTTTCTTGAATTGGGTTATTTTGGGAAGGTTAAAATGGATGAAATAAATAAAATTAATTAAAATTAATATTAATAAAACTCCACACTACTGGGATTAGGAAATATTTGTTTTCCTTTAAGTTATGGCTCATGTTCATCGTGCGCATGTGGCTCAGGAATTTGAGGTTCAACCGGATGATCTGGTTGATCATTGTAGGGTTGATCTGGTTGAGGAGGAGTATCAGTGGTAGATGATGTTGTGTGATTTCTAGTAGTAGGATTTGGGGAAGTATGATGGCAGTGTTTCAGATGTGGAGATAGAGAGCTGGTTGGAGTAGCTTGAGATCACTTTTAGTTTGATCTCAACCCCGATGGAGTACTGGGTCCCTTTGGAACTCAGTCAAATGCGAGGAACTACACGTTAGTGGTGAACATTGTATCTGTGTGAGCGGAATGAGTTATATGTTTTGTGGGTCAACTTCTAGAAGGAGTCTTGGGTAGAGTTTCTTTCATCATCCATAAAGGCAGTGAAGAAGCAGGATCTTCTTTCTCTTCAGAAGGGGAGTATGTCAGTGTGAGAAATGGGAATCAAATTCAAGGACCTTTTTTGTTTTTCCTTAGATCTATTTCCAGATGAGGAGTCTCATGAAAGACTTCTTAAGGAGGCACTTTTTCCTTCTATCCATTATGCAGTTACTCCTTTTACATTGTTGACATATCTAGAGGTTTAGAAAAAGGTAGAGGTGATCGAACGGATACACTAATGAAGAGGTTTGTCATGAGAGGGGAACCATAAGGGTTCCTTGAGGGGTAGAGTTGTCATTAGTAGGTCTCAGGTTCCAGGACCTTTGAGGTTTTGACCAGCAGGGATTCGACCTTAGTAGCTTCCTTTCCGACCTTCTGGTGCTAGTAGTTTATGTGCTTTTCTTGGGAGATTTGTGCCATTGCGTTTTGGTTATGGGATTTTTAGCCATCGCTAAAGCTAGTTCCCAATGGTTCCCTAAGCTCAGTTTGGTGGAGGTGGATAGGTTCAATTCTAGCCTCAACACCAATTGTCAATGAGACCATTTCAGCAACAAGGGCAGCAGGTTTTTGCTCAGCCAATGGGAGATGGAGCAGGTAAAGTTCAACTTCAGGATGTTCCTCATGTTTAGGGACTATTACCTGAGCATGGTTGTAGAGGTGGTTGTTAGAATAGAGGCATAGGAGCTAGGTTTGGTCAGTTGTATGCAGTGGAGGCAGCAGTTCCATAGGGTCCAGAGATCATCAGAGGTACGATCAGTTTGTTTAGTACCCTTATTTGTGCCTTTTTTGATTCAGGATCTTCACTCTCCTTTGCTACACCCACTCTAGAACATTCTCTAGGACTAGACATAGAGAGGATTCCCATTCCTCTGGTGTTGAATATGCCATTCGAAGGCCAGGATAGCTTTTTTTATGTGTGTTGGGGGTGTAGATTGATGATGGGACCACATTATTATTATGGGGATCTTTTCTTGATACAGATGCATTCATATGATTTCATCCTCTACATTGAATAGTTTTATTCCATAGGTGTTGTTATCGACTACTTCTGGAGGAGATTCGTGTTATTAGATGTGAATGGTATGTGTGTGATTTTCTTCAGTGAGTGGAATTTTCAAGTCGGCGTCGTTGTGTGGAGCCCCTTCTTTCCTTGTTGGATGATTTGTCGATGGAATCAGTGGTTTTTAGGATGGTAGAGGTTCCCAGGATCACCAGGGAGTTCCTAAATGTTTTCCCCAAGGAGTTCATGACGCTACCCCCTCAATGTTATGTTGATTTTGTGATAGACTTACAGCCCGATGCTTATCTGATTTTGATAGCTCCATATTGGATGGCACCTTCTGAGTTATGGGAGTTGAGGATTCAAATAGATGATCTGATTCAGAAGGGTTTTATATGGACCAGTGTGTTTTCATGGGGTGCTCTGATGTTGTTTGTAAAGAAGGCAGATGGTAGTCTAAGGTTGTGTATAGACTACCGAAGGTTGAATCGGGTGACAGTCAAAAACCATTACCCTCTTCCAAGGATATAAAATCTTTTCGACCAGCTAAAAGGATCGAGTTGGTTTTCTAAGGTCAATCTATGGTCTGGATATCACCAGTTGAGGGTGAAGGAGGGAGATATCTCAAAGACTACCTTCAGATGCAAGTATGGGAACTTTGAGTTTGTAGTCATGTCATTTGGTGTTATGAACACACCATCCATGTTCATGGGGATTATGAACTCCATGTTTTATGAGTTCCTGGATCGATTTTTCATCATATTCATCAATGATATCTTAATCTACTCGAAGTCAGAGGAGGAGCATGCTGAGAATCTCATAACTATCTTGCATGTTCTTCTACGCCACCAGCTCTAGGGAAATTTTTTCAAGTGTAAGTTCTGTACACAAGAGGTGCATTTCCTTGGACATGTGGTGTCTCATTAGGGTGTGGTAGTAGACCCATAAAAGGTTAAATTGGTTTTTTCTTAGGTAGCACCCAATAATGTGGCATAGGTTTGTAGTTTTCTTGGCCTTACAGGATATTATCATAGTTTTGTACCCGATTTCTCTTGAGTTGTAGCCCCATTGACAATTTTGACTAGGAAATACCAAGATTTTTTGTGGAGTGATCAGTGTAAAGTAGTGATCAGTTACCTGAAGGGGAAGTTGGTTAGTACTCCAATGCTTCGGTTTCCTGAGGAAGGGGTGATGTTTGAGGTGTTTTGTGATTCTTATCGTCTGGGCATAGGATGCATACTAATGCAGTAGTGGGCAGTGATCTCTTATGGGTCTAGGTAGTTATGTCCCTACGAGCATAATTATGCCACCCATGATCTAGAGCTAGCAGCGGTTGTGTTTTCACTGAATTTGTGGTGACATTGCCTCATTGGAGAGCACTTTGTGGTCTTCATATATCACAAGAGTTTGAGGTATGTCTTTTCCCAACGTGACCTAAATTCTGACAGCGGAGGTGAATGGAGTTTCTTTAGGATTATGATTTTGAAATCTCCTATACCTCGATAAAGGGGAATGTTGTGGCTGATGCTTTGAGCAGGAAGTCATGAAAGGGTGTTGTTTGGGAGTCTGAGGATGATTGGAGAGAAATGGAGGAGTTGGCAACCCTGCACTTAGATGCAAGGGTGGATAGTGGTAGAGGTTGTTTGTTTCAGATGATGGTGAAATATTATCTGATGCTGCAGGTGGAGGAGTCTCGATGGGGAGACTCAGAGGCAATGGTAATGCATAATCATGTTGGTCATGGTGATGCTCCAGAGGGATGGTCGGAGGATGACCAGAACTGAATGTTATTTCGTGGAAGATTGTTTGTTTTGGTAGAAATGCACAAGGAAGTCCTTCATGAGTTTCATAACTCACCTTTGGAGGTACACCCAGGAGTTTCCAAGATGTAATGTGGCTTGAGGATGCAGTTTTGGTGGCCCAATATGAACCAAACAGTGTTAGAGTTTGTGGCAAGGTTCTTGGTTTTCTAGAAATTAAAGGAAGAGCATCATGTTCCTGGTGGTTTTTTGTGTCCCTTGGATGTTCTCAAGTGGAAATGGGATGACATCTCAAGGTATTTTGTCAAAGGGTTACCCATAACTCAGGGTGGTTGTGATGTTATCTGGGTGATGGTGGATTGGTTGACAAAATCGGCCCACATCTTAGCGATCAAGGAGTCAGGCATAGTAGATTTCTTGGCTAAGAGGTATGTGGATGAGGTGTTGTTGTTGCATGGAGTTATGAGGTCCATTTTCTCGGATCAAGATGCACAGTTTACCTCATAATTCTGGAGAGGATTGCAGCATGCTTTTGGAACTCAGTTACGCCTCAGCACTACTTTCCGCCCACAAAAAGATGGGTAGACAGAATGGACTATCCAGACATCAGAGGATATGTTTTGGTCATGCATCTTGTACCTTGGTGGGTCTTGGGTATGACACCTACCCTTTGTAGATTTTTCTTATAATAATAGGTATCACTCTTCCATTGGCATGGCTCCATTTGAGGATTTGTATGGAAGACCGTGTCATTCTCTGTTGTGATGGGCAGAGGTTGGGGAGATGTCGTTCTTTGTCCCGAGTGGTGCAGAGCATGACAGAAAAGGTTCAACTTGTTTGTGAAAAGATGAAAGCGGTGCAATACAGGAAGAAGTCTTATGTCAATCGCAGAAGGAGGCCCTTGGAGTTCGAGGTTGGGGAACATGTGTTCTTCAAGGTTTATCCTCGATGTGGGAAACAGAGGTTTGGTAGAGGAAGTAAGCTTTCCCCTGAGTTTTTTGGGCCCTTTGAGGTGTTGGGGTGAGCTGGTGAGGTGGTGTATTAGTTGGAATTGCCACCACAGTTGTAAAGGATCAACGATATCTTCCATGTCTCTTAGCTTCATTGGTATCTTCATGATGACTCTCATGTCCTTGACTGGGGGGAGTTGGATATTGAAGATAATGCGACATTTGTGGAATAACCAATAGAGATCTAGGATCATCAAGAGAAGGCATTGCATGGAAAGACCATTCCTTTGGTTCATGTGTTATGGAGGCATGGTGGCCTGGAGGAGAGTACTTGGGATCGAGAGATGAAGATGTGTGACTAGTACCTGGAGTTGTTTTAAGTTTTTATTTTCTCTATTTTTCTTTGTAATGTGATGTTTGAACCAAGTTTTATGAAATGTGTTGTTTTCCTTGGTTTGTGATGTGGGTGGTGTGATGTGTGATAAAGTCATGATGTATCAAAAGGGGGGGAACCGATTCCTAATCAAGATACATTAACTGCGATGTGATTAAACCTGTACATAAGAGTCAGTTCCACCTATAGCGGATAATATCTTGGCATGGAAGACAGAATTCTCAGATTCATGTGTTCAAGACAATGTAGTTCATTAGTTGTAGCGGTTGTTGGTTTGGGCTGCATGGAGGTTGATAAAATTGTACAGTGGTTGAGTGGTGGTGTGGTTGTTTGAGAGGAGACGGTTTGTGGTTTTGGTTTCATGGTGATGAGGTTTTGTGAGATTTTTTTTTTAGTTTGGTTTGGTGTGTTTGGTTGGTGGTAATGTTTAAGGTATGATGAGATCCTTGAGAGGTATCTCATGGGGTGGTTGTTCTGACCCCTTTCCTTCTAGGCTTGGTTTTGGATTCTTGAGGGTGAGAATCATTTGAGAGGTATCTGATGTAATGTTTTGTGCCTTCCTGGTCCGTTACTTTGTTGTTTTTGAGTGTTGGAGGTGTTTGGGGGAGGTTTTGGGAGTTTTCAGAGGAAGTTTGGAGAAGTACAGTTTCTAAAAGCTGGAAGTAGGGAGGTTTCATGATGTGTAAACATTATACACAACGTGAAAGAGGGTTTCACAATGTGTAATATATTGGGGTTAAAAATAAATAATAAAATAAATAGACGATGCATTTTTTCAGTGGAAACCAAACCGTGAGGATTATACGATGTGAAAGGGGATTACACATCGTGTAATACCCCGATGCGGTGCAGATTTAAAGTTCTTTTCAGCTCAATTAAAATTCATTCGGCTGTGGTTTCTTCTTCCTCTCATTTTGGGTGAACCTTAGGTACCCTGAGGTATTTTTCAATATTTTTTCCTCCCTCTTTGATATGTTGATCATGATGGTTGTTCCTTGGTGATCTATGGTTGATATGTGGTGATTTATTCTCCCTTTCTTGGTTGGTTTTCTTTCGTTCTTCCTCAGATATCACTGTGGTGGTACAGTTTAGTTTGGGGTGTGTGTTGGGTTGTGTTTTGATGGTCTTGGGATGTGGTGTAGGTTGATCTGTGGTTCCTCATCGTGCGGTTGTGGTTTTTAGGTAGTTTCTTCTTCGCCCTGCGGTGCGCAGAGAGTTGGCAAAGCTTCTTTGAGATAGGGATTCTCTCATTTCTATTTATTATGTATCATGTGAGAGGGGTTTACTTTTTTTATCTATGGATTATGGTTGTGTTGGATTAATTAAAGATAAAGAGTTGTTTAAATTAAAATTTAGGGAAAATTGGGGTTTTTTACATGCTTTTATAGCTTTGATATTATTTGTGATATTGTGATTTCTCGGGCTTGATGCCCTACTTAAAATTGTGGTCGTTAGGGGATTTTTTTGCACTAGACATATCTATTGTGTTTTTTCCTTGGTTGTGATTGTTGTGATATAGCCCTAAATAGAAATTGGTTAATTAATTATATTTGGTTAATAAATTAGCTTCCCTAGGATTTTGGTTTGTGCGATAACACCCCTAAAATAAAGTGGAATGTGATAAAAAACCCTTTGTAAATTTTTGAAATTATCTTGATGTGTGGTGATGTGTGGATGTGATTGTGGGGTGTAAATGTGTGGTTGGGGCATGTGAGGTGATAGTTTGTGGGTGGTGCTTTTGGGCAGTGAGGTGATAGTTTGTGGCTTGTGCTTTTAGGGCAGCGAGGTGATAGTTTATGGGTCGTTCTTTTGGGGAGGTGAGGTGATGGTTTCTTGAGCTATTTGTGAAATTTAGTTTCTTTCTTCTATATTCTCAGGTAGTGATGGAATAAATGAATGTTTAATAAGGTTTGGAATGACATTAGTTGGTTTGGTTAATGGGACGAAAATTGTTAATAAATAATTTAATGATGGGTTGTGTGATTAAAGGTGGTTGATGCTAAATAATGAAATGAATGGGTGTTAAATGTGGAGGAAATTTGAAGATGTATTAGATTATCAGGGCTTTTCATGTCATGACCCGACCCGTACGGAGGCTCAAGCCGCAACAACCCCAAGCCCGCCTCCATAGGCCAGGGGCTGGCGACTAGCACCGAAGGCACAAAAACTAGGGGAGGCATTTGCCTAAGAAACTGTACACACACACACAGCCAACTCAATGCAAAAGTGTAGAGAAAAGAAAGCAAGATACAAAACTGCTACAAAAATGGGAACCAACATACATGCATCAACCTCTAACCAGTACAAGTAAAGTGCTGACAAGTAAACTGAACAGTAAAAGGGGAAAAACACGTGCCCATCCAGAAAGGTGCCACAACCCGACAACAGGTAAAACAAAGGTAAACCGCTGGTGAGTCTCACACCCAGGAAGTCCTGCTACAGCCACTGAACGCAGCCCAAGCTCCTATGTCCTCTACGCTCCTCCGTAGTCTCGACCGACCTGTCTGTCGTCTGCAAGGGCACACAAAGTGCGGGCAAAGCCCGAGCAGGGGTGAGTATAAAAATACTCAGTAGGATGCCCCAAAAGCTCGAGGGATCAACAAGGGAGGTACTAAAATGGTGAGTAGTAGACAGAGCAAAGAACAGTGTAAGAGTGAAAAAGAGAGAGAGAGTACAGATCAACCCAACAAGAGAAAGGAAGCAAACTCGTCCAAACGTAAGGAGCTAGAGATGGTGAGAAGACAAACTTCTCATCGAGTCTTCACTGCCTAGAGCAGGAGAGTAGACTCGTCCAACCAAGAGAAGCTAGACACAAAAAGCATGTGGCATACCCCGCGTGTCTTCGTCCCTCCTAGAAGGAGAGTAACCGAACCCAAGGAATGGGAACAACAATAGGGTGTATATATATGCTCAAAGAGAAACCCAAATGAGTGTGTAAGGGGATATCTATCTCCAAGCTCATCCCAAGAAGAGTCGCCAACAGTTCAAAGGGTATCCAACACTGAACCCAAACGTCCCCCACGTCAACCTAGGAGGTACAAGTCAAAGGGGCTCAATCACCGCACCTCGATACTATCCGCTTTGGGCGGCACTGACTCGCCCGCATGGCTTTTAGGTCATGACGCAAGGACGCATCTCAGTGGGAGAAACGCCCCTCATTCTCATATGTCCTAAGGTCACATCAAAGATGTCACATCGCCGATCCGTACAACCAAGGATCTCGCTCCGGTAGTCACGGAGAAAAATTCACTGACTAACCTCATAGATAAGGATCGAGTCTAAAATGCCAATGGGTAACCCACTGCCCAGCTCGGTTGGAGGGTAAACCTTGATAACTCATTGGGTGACCCACTTCCCAGCCCTGCTGAAGGGTAGACCCTAATAAGTTGACAGGCGACCCACTGCCTAGCCCTACTGGAGGGTAGACCCAGAATAAGTCAACAGGAAAACCACTGCCCAGCCCTACTGGAGGGTAGACCCGGAATAAGTCGACAGGTGACCCACTGTCCATCCCCGCTGGAGGGTAGACCCGGAATAAGTCGACAGGCGACCCACTACCCAGCCTTGCTGGAGGGTAGACCCAGAATAAGTCGACAGGCGACCCACTGCCCAGCCTTGCTAGAGGGTAGATCATAATAAGATATCGGGTGACCCACTGCTCAGCCCTGCTGGAGGGTAAACCCTAATACATCATCAGGCAACCCACTGCCCAACTCTGCTGGAAGGTAGACCTAGAACACGTCGACAGGAGACCCACTCCTCAGTCTCTACTAGAGGGTAGACCCAGAATAAGTCTTCAGGCGACCCACTACCCAACCCTACTAAAGGGTAGACCTGGAAATGGGTCTGATAACTCAGCACTTCAACTGACATCACCGGGTGTTACCAACATCGCTACCGTGCGTTGGTTCGGAGTGCGTCAAAGGGTCCTCCATCCAACACCCTTTCATGTTTCCACATTTAATAAGATCTCAAACGAGGCTCCACATGCCCAAACGGATCACATAGTTTCAAACCTTGTGGAAAAACACGCGAGATAGACCATTTACTCACTGAAAACGGGCACTCGGTGGAAAAGGTAATATTCACTGTAGCCAGCCTGAGTGGGACCCACACCACGATCCCGAAAAGGGTCAGGCGAACTACGCCATCGCGATGCTCTCAGAAAACCACGTCAAATCGACTATTCATACGCCCAAAGCGGATACCTGATGAAAAAGTAGCAGTACGCTGCACACAGCTCAAAAGACGGCCCGTGGGGACCATGCCTCAACTCCGACTTCATCGCCTGAGACCACCCTGGTCAACCTCGTCTCAATGCCAGGGTCACAACGCCGTTGACGATGCCTAAAATGGACAACAGATGGAGAAGCTGCAATTCCCCGCATTATACGCAAATGGGGCCCCATGGGGCCCATGCCTTGGGCCCGAATTTAGGCGGGCAGATTGCGTCGTTGCAATCCCCTCGGAAAAACACTCAGAAACGAGTACTCAAACACCCCAAATGGATGTCAGGTGAAAAGGTGGTGTTTCACCGTAAAACGTGTGAACTAGGCCCGGTGGGGCCCACACCCAATCTCCAACCTGAACGCTTTATAAAGCATCCCAAAAAGTCCGCACGAGGACTGGGGTCACGCTGTCGCTGACGGCGTATCAATCGGACATCCCAAGCAGGAGTTAGGTCCGACGCAACATTTAATTAATTAATTAAGTAATTAATTAATTACTCACATTGTGTTTCGTGCTGCCGAGCAACAAAAATAACCCGAAAAGGTTCCGAACCAACCTTGGAAGGATTGTCTCAGCTCCGGGGTCATCACGCCTCTGACGGCGCGTCAAACGGACATCCGGCTCGCGAGCCACGTTCGTCGCAACTTTAATAATAATTTAATATTATTAAATTGAAGCATTTAGGGTCTCCTGTCTTTGATAACGGAACCCAAAATCCCCAAAACCCATCTTAAAAGGTTCTTCTCGTAGATTCATACCCACAGCCGCAGACAGCGCGTCAAATGGACGCACCGTTTAGAAGATACGGCCCCCCGAACGTAAGGGGGCCCAAAATGGGCCGGTCCAAACCGGCCGCCGGCCCGCGGCCCAGCCGCCGGCCCGCGGCCCAGCCGCGGGTCTGGTCCAACCCACCGTGGCCCACTGGCCGCGGTCCGCCTCAAACCGTCATACCCACATCGGGTCCAATTCTCCAAAGAAGACTGGCCAAAAGGCCGGTCTTGGTCGCGTCGCCCAGCAGGACCCGCGAACTGTGGATCCTTCCTTCCTCCTCACCCCCGAGGCGCGACCTCGGGGTGCTCCTCCACTGACCGCGACCGGCCGCCTGGGTCACGGCCTCCCCTGCTCGCCACCACTCCACTGAAGTCGACGCCGCCTCTCCGTCGGCTCCTCCTGGCGCCAGCACCCCGACCGCCTGGACCCGCCGAACGCCCCTTCGGCCTTGCCTTCCCGCTGAGCTGCATGCCCATGCGTCACCTCGCCTGAGCTCGCTACACCGGCTGAAGTCGGCTCCTCCGCTCGACCACACCCCGGCTACACCCGAAGCGGCCACCTCTGAAGCCCGACCTTGCTCCTGCTGCACTGCGTCGAAGCTCCCCACTCTGCCTCCACCGCTAGCCAGCCCGGCTCCCGGCAGCTGCCCGTCCGCGTCGGTCGCACCCGACGCCGCTAACCCGAACCCTCAAGCTCCGCCACCAGTTCGGTCTTCAGTCTCCACCCCTCGCCGGTGTCGAACCTTCAACCGGTCCCCCCGACCACTCCGGTGATCGAAAAAATTATCCGACACCAGTTTCGGGATCCCTGAGACCGGATCTTCACAACGCCTTCCCCTGCTCATCGATCTGTCAAGGTTCACGCGTGCCCGAAAATTTGGGACGAAGAACATTCAAGAACGAGGAATAGAACGGGGCTCGGGCGTTGGCTGTGTTCGTTCGTCCAACGCCCCAAATTCTAAAAACTATAAAAATTCAAATACAAAAATGATGAAAAATTTGAGAAAATCGACGAGGGCACGAAATTCAACAAGAATCCTACCTTGTTGGATCCGTTCGTCGTCGGCGACGCGTCCGCTCGATCTTGCTTCGATCCGCCGGAGTCCGCTCCTCAATCCGACAAAGAACAGCAAAGAACATCGAATAATGGCGAAGAAAACTAGAGAGAGAGAGGGAGGGAGAGAGGGTGAGGGAGGGAGGAAGAAATGAGTCTTCCCTCAATATTTAGTGAATTTATAAAAATTCACTTAAAACTCACCCAACGGGCGTGGATTCTGAAACCTCCTCGCCCACCTATTTTATCTCACGCCTAGGCAAAACGCCCCATTTCGAACTCAACAATTGTCTCGGATTTCCATTCCAAGACTTGGTTTAAAAGTTATTTGAAAGGAACGCCAGTGATAAAAATCACTAAGTGAACATTCTGAAATGACCATTTTTCCCCTTGGTGACATTTCTCACAGCAGGCCCGCGCCCGCAAATTTTACACTCTGCCTAGGGTAAACGGCACACTCCAGACTCAACAGTGCCCTCGGTTTTCCCATCTGAGCAACCATTTGGGAGTTATTTAGGTTTGAGCTATTAAATGAATAATTTGATAATTTAATTATCCATTTAACACACCACCAATGAGTGAGGGGTCCGAACGTCCTGCGCTGACTCATTTTATGTCGCGCCTAAGGTAAACACCGCGTTCCAGACCCAAACGTGGTCTCGGATTTTTGATCCGATCAACCTTCTAAGAGATATCACATTTTCTTTAGTTAACCACGCATGCGTAATATAAAAAACACTTAACATTTTTATATAATTAATTTTGAGCACACTGTACCTTGGAATTGCACGTCGTCTGAACGCCCTGCTCTGGAATGATATCAAGAAATTTTTCAAAGTCTCAGAGTCCCAAAACCTGGGTTCTTACATCATTCCCTCCTTCAAGATTTTTGTCCCCGAAAAGCAAAACTAGGAAAAACAACTCAGGATACAGAGCTCACACCTAACTCTCCCATGCCCAATAAAACTTGCACATCACCATGCTCACACAACACGCAAACCAAAGGGATGGTTATTATAAGGTCTGCTACTCTCAAGGACATGCATAGGAATACGCACGCACCTCATCTCCTGCGACACGTGGAAGACATCGTGCGCCCACTCCTACTGTTGGGAGGGTATGGAAAGACGGTAGGCAACCTCTCAACCATTTTCATGATTACCAAACAGACCAAAGAAACTCTGGGGTCTTTCCCGGCCGCACCCCTACTTTCCACGTCGTGACCGAAATCACGGTTTGTTTCTGGAACATGGTCTTGTGATTCCCTCCTTCAGAATACCCATCTGGTGAGTCACCCAAGGATATCTGGTCACACAAGTTTTCACAGTCGGTGCATCACAACTGAGACTCTCTTACACGCTCAACCAGCGAAGGAGTTAGCTTCATCAACTACAGACAAGTTGTACCCTTCTGCAGAAACTCCAGCCAGCACCGTCATCTCCGGTTCAAGTCTCTCTATGTGGGGACGCACCTGAGAAACTGGTGGTTTGAGAAAACCACAAAGCTCTCTCCCCAAAGATAGTGTCTCCACATTCTTAGGGAAAAACTACCACCACCATCACCAACACAGGGTTACACCGACACCCCGCGTCACCCTCGGTAACCCCTTGAACAAGGAGTTAGACGAAAGAGTACCTCACGTAGTGTCTAAAAAGTTCTACTAAGATGAGTAGAAAAAGACACAGATTGTACCTCTTATCATCTCTTATGCTTCAGGATTGTAAACAACCACAGCACACAGCCATCCGCGGCCCCGTCCGTCAGCTCCCTGAGCCTGACATGGGCCGCCTAGTGGTGGTGGAAGGACCTCGAAACGTCGTCCGTCAACCACAGTTCTTCCTTCTTTCTGCCAACACCACCTCCCTGGGGACCACCTTGTCCTCACCTAGGATTTTTCTTATCACGACACCGCTTCTGTTGTGGCGGTGCACCTACCAACTATATGGAAGACTCGGCACATTTGGTCGAGTAGTCTCACGCCACATGATCTCGCACATCACAAACATAGCACTAGTCCTCCATGGGCTATCTTGGTGCTCTATACTGCCCCTGACCATGTGCCTGAGTCCCATTAAGGGGAAACCTCTGGTGTCGAGGCCCTGCCAATCGACGTCCCTCTACCAGAAATACCTCTATCACTAGTGCCTGCTCCAGCACCCTGAGATGGGTGAGGATGCACAAGGGCACTACGCTGGCACGAATCTCCTCTACAGAGATCCCATTCAAACTTATGTGCTTAGAAGTTGTTGTCACAGGCCGCATCCAAGGAGTACTGAGTAAGGTCTGTGAACCCAGTCCTTTACTCAGCCACTACCATCACTCCCCACTGAAGCTCCAGCATTTCCCGAAACCGTAAAAAGCGTAAGTAATAGGGGTAGAACTCCTCACGAAACAGCTGCTAGAAGTCATCCCACGAGATTACCGAATCATCGTGTATCTGAGTAACCCTGGCTCTACTATGCCAAACTGTGTGGTGGAAAAAGACTGGCTGTCAAATCCACCATCTAACCTGTTAGTGTTCGAACAAGCCTGAAGAGGAGGACCACCGACTCTAGCCAACCCTTCATTGTCTGAGGGTATGGCTCACCGTGGAACCTCAGTGGTCTCTGACGTTGGAACTCACGTAGCGCGCCCAACCTGCGCTCGTCATCGGCCCTTGCTGCTGGTACTATCCGCTACTCCACAGGTGGAGGCGCTACTGCTTGTCCTCCTAGAGAAAGGGTATCATATGAAGGATCTTGAACTGAGGCCTCTTCGCTCATGGAATCATCATCACGAACCGGAGCTAGTGTCCTGGATGGCTATCATCGCGGAGACATACTGAACCCGATCAAGGAGCATCGTGGTCAAATGAGCATATATATATCAACAACGATGGGGAGCTGACTCAAGAAGGACAGTCAAGGACTCAATCCTATACGATGCATGAATCAAATTCCCTGCAATAAGTGTCTCAGTGTGCCGAGTCGACAAGCGGGTTATCAGGGTCCTCGTGAATGGATACGTCGGTCGCCGCACCATCACTGGACTCCCTGGCCTGAGAGACGCTCTCGAGACATGTTGGCACTATTGCCCCAAAACTCAACCAATTCCTTTTTAGGGACGCCCGAACATCCTCCCTAGGAATGAACCATCTCTGATACCACTTTGTCACGACCCGAACCGTACGGAGGCTCGAGCTAAAACAACCCAAAGCCCACCTCCATAGGCTAGGGGCTGGCGACTAGCGCCAAAGGCACAATAAACTAGGGGAGGCCTTTGGCTAAGAAACTGTACACACACACACACAGCCAACTCAATGCAAAAGTGCAAAGAAAAGAAAGCAAGATACAACAATGCTACAAAAAGGGGAACCAACATACATGCATCGACCTCTAACCAGTACAAGTAAAGTGATGACAAGTAAACTGAACAGTAAAAGGGGCAAAACACGCGCCCATCCAGAAAGGTGTCACAACCCGGCAACAGGTAAAACAAAGGTAAACCACTGGTGAGTATCACACCCAGGAAGTCCTTCTACGGCCACTGAATGCAGCCCAAGCTCTTGTGTCCTCTACGCTCCTCCGTAGTCTCGACCGACCTGTCTGTCGTCTGCAAGGGCACACCAAGTGCGGGCAAATCCAAAGCAAGGGTGAGTATAAAAATACTCAGTAGGATGCCCCGAAAGCTCGAGGGAGCAACAAGGGAGGTACTAAAATGGTGAGTATTAGACAGAGCAAAGAACAGTGTAAGAGTACAAAAGAGAGAGAGACTGCAGCTCAACCCAACAAGAGAAAGGAAGCAGACTCGTCCAAATGCAAGGATCTAGAGACGGTGAGAAGATGAACTTCTAATCGAGTCTTAACTACCTATAGAAGGAGAGTAGACTCGTCCAACCAAGAGGAGCTAGACACAGAAATCATGTGGCATACCCCGCGCGTCTTCGCCCCTCCTAGAAGGAGAGTAACCGAACCCAAGGAGTGGGAACAACAATAGGGTGTATATATATGCTCAACGAGAAACCTGAACGAGTGTGTAAGGGGATCTCTATCTCCAAGCTCAAACCAAGAAGAGTCGCCAACAGTTCAAAGGGTATCCAACACTGAACCCAAACGTCTCGCACGTCAACCTAGGAGGTACAAGTCAAAGGGTCTCAATCACCGCACCTCGATACTATCCGCTTTGGGCGACACTGACTCGCCCGCACGGCTTTTAGGTCGCGACGCAAGGACGCGTATCGGTGGGAGAAACGCCCCTCATTCTTATATGTCCTAAGGTCACGTCAAAGTTGTCACATCACCAATCCGTACAACCAAGGATCCCGCACCGGTAGTCACGGAGAAAAAGTCACTAACTAACCTCATAGATAAGGACCGAGTATAAAATGCCAACGGGTAACCCACTGCCCAGCCCGGCTGGAGGGTAAACCTTGATAACTCATCGGGTGACCCACTTCCCAGTCCTACTGGAGGGTAGACCCTAATAAGTCGACAGGCGACCCACTACCCAGCCCTGCTAGAGGGTAGACCCGAAATAAGTCGATAGGTGACCCACTGCCCAGCCCTGCTGGAGGGTAGACCCGGAATAAGTCGACAGGGGACCCACTACCCAGCCCTGCTAGAGGGTAGACCCGGAATAAGTCGAAAGGCGACCCACTGCCCAGCCTTGCTAGAGCGTAGACCCAGAATAAGTCGACAGGCGACCCACTGCCCAGCCTTGCTGGAGGGTAGATCATAATAAGATATCGGGTGACCCACTACCCTGCCCAGCTGGAGGGTAAACCCTAATACATCATCAGGCGACCCACTGCCCAACCATATTGGAGGGTAGACCCGGAACACATCGACAGGAGACCCACTGCCCAGTCTCTACTGGAGGGTAGACCCGAAATAAGTCGTCAGGCGACCCACTGCCCAGCCCTACTGGAGGGTAGACTTGGAAATGGGTCTGATAACTCAGCACTTCAACTGAAATCACTGGGTGTTACCAACACCACTATCGTGCGTTGGTTCGGAGTGCATCAAAGGGACCTCCATCCAACACCCTTTCATGTTTCCACATTTAATAAGATCTCAAACGAGGCTCAACATGCCCAAACGGATCACACCATTGCAAACCTCGTGGAAAAACACGTGAGATAGACCATTTACTCACTGAAAACAGGCTCCTGGTGGAAAAGTTAATATTCACCATAGCCGACCCGAGTGGGACCCACACCACAATCCCAAAAAGGTTCGGGCGAACTGCGCCATCGCGATGCTCTCGGAACACCACGTCAAATCGACTATTCATACGCCCGAAGCGGATGCTTGATGAAAAAGTAGCAGTACGCTGCACACATCTCAAAATATGGCCCGTGGGGCCCATGCCTCAACTCCGGCTTCATCGCCTGAGACCACCCTGGTCAACCTTGTCTCAATTCCAGGGTCAAAACGCCACTGACGGCGCCTAAAACGGACTCCGGATGCAGAAGTTGTAATTCCCCGCGCTATACGCAAATGGTGCCCCGTGGGGCCCACACCTCGGGCCCGAATTTAGGCGATCAGATTGCGCCGTTGCAATCCCCTTGGAAAAACACTCAGAAACGAGTACTCAAACACCCCAAACGGATGTCGGGTGAAAAAGTGGTGTTTCACCGTAAAATGCGCGAACTAGGACCTATGGGGCCCGCACCCAGTATCCAACCCGAACGCTTCATAAAGCATCCCAAAAAGTCCACACGAGGAATGGGGTCACACTGTCGCTAACGGCGCGTCAATCGGACATCCCAAGCAGGAGTTAGGTCCGACGCAACATTTAATTAATTAATTAAGTAATTAATTAATTACTCACATTGTGTTTCGTGCTTCCGAGCAACGAAACCAACCCGCCAAAATTCCGAACCAACCTTGGAAGGATCGTCTCAGCTCCGGGGTCATCGCGCATCCGACAGCGCGTCAAACGGACGTCCGGCTCACGAGCCACATTCGTCGCAACTTTAATGATAATTTAATAATATTAAATTGAAGCGTTTCGGGTCTCCCGTCTTTGAGAACAGAACCCAAAAATCCCCGAAACCCATCTTAAAAGGTCCGTCTTGTAGAGTCAGGCCCACAGCCGCAGACGGCACGTCAAACGGATGCGTCGTTTAGAAGATACGGCCCCCCGAACGTAATGGGGCCCAAAATGGGACGGTCCAAACCGGTCGGCCCGGTCCGGACCGTCGGCCCACGGCCCAGCTGCTGGTCCGGTCCTACCCGCCGCGGCCCACCTCAAACCGGCATACCCGCATTGGGTCCGGTTCTCTAAAGAAGACCGGCCAAAAGGCCGGTCTTGGTCGCATCGCCCAGCAGGACCCGCGAACTGCGGGTCCTTGCTTCCTCCTCACCCCCGAGGTGCGACCTCGGGGTGTTCCTCTGCTAACCGCAACCGACCGCCTGGGTCGCGGCCTCCCCTGCTCGCCACCGCTCCGCTGAGGCCGACGCTGACTCTCCGCCGGCTTCGCCTGGCGCCAGCACCCCGGCCTCCTGGACCCGCCGAACGCCCCTCCGGCCTCGCCTTCCTACTGAGTTCCACGCCCAGGCGCCGCCTCGCCTGAGCTCGCCGCACTGTTTGAAGCCGGCTCCTCTGATCGACCAAGCCCCGGCGACACCCGACGCGGCCACCTCCGAAGCCCGGCCTTGCTCCTGCTGCACAGCGCCGAAGCTCCCCGCTCCGCCTCCGCCGCTGGCCAGGCCTACTCCCGGCAGCTACCCGTCCGCGTCGACCGCACCCGATGCTGCTGACCCGAACCCCCGAGCTCCGCCGCCGGTTCGGTCTTTGGCCTCCACCCCTCACCGAATCTGAACCTTCGACCGGTCCCCCCGACCACTCCAGTGATCGAAAAAATCATCTGACACCGGTTTCGGGATCCCTGGGGCCGGATCTTCACAACGCCTTCCCCGGCTCATCGATCCGTCGAGGTTCGCGCGCGCCCGAAAATTTGGGACGAAAAACATTCAAGAATGAGCAATAGAACGGGTCCGGGCATTGGCCGTGTTCGTTCGGCCAACGCCCCAAATTCTAAAAACTATAAAAATTCAAATACGAAAATGATGAAGAAATTTGAGAAAATTGATGAGGGTGCGAAATTCAACAAGAATCCTACCTCGTTGGATCTGTTCGTCGTCAGCGACACGTCCGCTCAATCCTGCTTCGATCCGCCGGAGTCCGCTCCTCAATCTGGCGAAGAACAGCGAAGAACGCTGAAGAACGGTGAAGAAAGCTAGAGAGAGGGAGGGAGGGAGATAGAGAGAGGGAGGGAGGGAGGAAGAAATTAGTCTTCTCTCAACATTTAGTGAATTTATAAAAATTCACTTAAAACTCTCCCAACAGGCGCGGATTCTGAAACCTTTACGCCCACCTATTTTATCTCATGCCTAGGAAAAACGCCCCATTTCGAACTCAACAGAAGTCTCGGATTTCCATTCTGAGACTTGGTTTAAAAGTTATTTGAAAGGAACACCAGTGATAAAAATCACTAAGTGAACATTCTGAAATGACCATTTTTCCCCTGGGTGACATTTCTCACAGCAGCCCCGTGCTCGCAAATTTTACACCCCGCCTAGGGTAAACGGAACGCTACAGACTCAAAAGTGCCCTCAGTTTTCCTATCCGAGCAACCGTTTGGGAGTTATTCAGGTTTGAGATATTAAATGAATAATTTGATAATTTAATTATCCATTTAACACATCGCCAACGAGCGAGGGCTTCGAACGTCCTGCGCCGGCTCATTTTATGTCGCGCCTAAGGTAAACACCGCGTTACGGACCCAATCGTGGTCTCGTATTTTCTATTCGATCAAACGTCTAAGATATATCACATTTCCTTTAGTTAACCACGTGTGCGTAATATAAAAAAACACTTAACATTTTTATATAATTAATTTCAAGGACACCGGACCTTGGAATTGCACGTCGTCTGAACGCCCTGCTCTGGAATGATATCAAGAAATTTTTCAAAGTCACAGAGTCCCAAAACTTGGGTTCTTGCATTTCACCATCTAAAATGACTATTGTAGATACTAATTAATGCATTTAGAGGTGGCAGGAATGGTGACGGTGTTGTGAGTTGGTTGTTTATTCGAGAATCCATAGGTTGGGCTTGAGTGTTTGATACTGTATATATATATATATATATACTTGTATATTCTTGTGATTTCTATACGCACCCCACCCACGTTGATCACTATACATCGAACACCTGCATAGTCATGTGGGGGTGTATTTTCCAACATCTCAGTGGGAGGATGGATAGCTGGTCACCCACTCTCCCCTGATCCCTCTTCTAGGATAGGTAAGTATTGAACAGGCTGTGATGGTCGGAAGTTTGTTAGCACATTAGATGATGGGATGTGGTATCCCGGGTGTCTTAAAGATGAGTTGTGATGTGGTATCTCAAGTGTCTTCGGGATGAGTTGTGATGTGGTGTCTCATATGTCTTTGGGGTGAGTTGTGATGTGATGTACCAGGTGTCTTCAGGATGAGTTGTGATGCGGTATCCCAGATGTCTTTGGGGTTAGATGTGATGTGTTGTGAGGCCCACATGTGTGCGGTCGGGATATGTTATGAGGCCCAGGTGTGTGTGTGTGATAGGTGTTGTGAGGCACAAGTGTGTGTGGACAGGCTGTGATGTGGTATATTCAGAAGAGATGAGAGCGTTGGGATGTTTGTCGTTGGGGTGTGAGGGTAGTTAATCAATGGGAAAGTGGTGCAGGGTACCCTATCATCAATGTGATTTACTTTATATTGTATTAATTGGCTTGCATTATTTAGTGAGTGTGCCTTGGTGAGGTTGGGATGGTTAATATACCTGTTTAGGTATTGTTTGGTTCTGCTATTTTCTCATGGGAGCATTGGTATGCTTCTTTCACATATGTATAAGAGAATTTGGTTTTCTTGCTGAGTATACTTGTATGCTCACCCTACGTATATAAAATTGTTTTCAGGTTTCCAGAAGGATTTTCCAAACCATGTCGGGCCTTACTAGCTTGGATCCTTGACAGTTTTTGTGTCGTTGTCTTAGCTTTACTTTTGGGTATTTACTTTTGAGATTTTTTCTGTATCAGTTCTATTTATGCATGCATGTGGGATGGTTTGGGTTTCTCTTTTATATTATGTCTTGGAGTTGTTTATGGATGATTCATTCTATCTCCCGATCTTATTTCTTATAAAGGGTAATACCTCCCATATTGTGATATTGTACACCATTGGTGCTAGTCATCAACCTGGGACCTACTGGAGGCGGGAGTCGGGGGTCGGGGGTCATTATCTCTCTCCCCTCATTGCGGTGTCTTTGGAGGGAGGGGGTCAGGACACTAAGGGGGTGATGCAACCATTTCCCACACCTGTATAGAAATGGGAGAAAATCACCATGGATTTCATTGTAGGTATTCTCAAGACTTCTAAAGTCTATAATTCCATTTGGTTTATAGTTGATATTCGTATGAATTCGTTGAATTTCATTACTATTTGATCATATTCATCACTCGGACAGCTTGCCAAGATATTTATAAATAAAGTGGTAAGGTTGCTTGGAGTATCACTTTCTATTGTATCTGATTGGGATCTAAGGTTTATCTCAAATTTCTAGAGAAGTC
Source organism: Viscum album (assembly GCA_963277665.1). NCBI lineage: Eukaryota > Viridiplantae > Streptophyta > Magnoliopsida > Santalales > Viscaceae > Viscum > Viscum album. Next base: position 17,242,559 of record OY728120.1, on the reverse strand, counting down.
TTCAACAAGAATTGAATACTGATTTGAGCTTTAGTGCTGCTTATCATCCTTATATTGGTGGTAAATCTAAAAATACCATTCAAACTTTGGAAGATATGTTGAAATCATGCTCAATGTATTTTAAAAGGAGGTTGTGTAACACCCCAACCCGAATCACCAGGTCCGAGCCAGGATGCTACATGACCTCATGCATACCTCCCCATATGTAAGAGGTTACAGACTAGCAGTGAGGGTCTAAATAGTACAGTGGGAAGATTATAACCTTAGTAATAATTCATACACTAAAATCATATAAAAAATAAATACCAATCTAGAACAGCATAGGGGAAGGTAAAAGATGTTAGGACCAAAAGGGGCCTAGATACCCTGAGGGGGTGAATCAGGGTATGGATATTCTATTTCAAAATTCTTCTTTCCCCACTGGATCTTGACCTCTATATCATAAGGGTCACTTTTTTTGCTCTTATGTGTTTATGTTGATCACTTCTTTTTATCTTTATCTGATGGTTATGCTTTAGATGCAATGCAGGGAAGCAACCAGGAAGACACGGAGATTTTTACTTGGTTCACCCTCACTGGGATACGTCCAAGTAGCATACAACGACGATGTGTCGTTGTGCCAAATCCACTAAAGATCACTGCCAATAATGTTCGGGCTAGATCACTTATATTCCCAGGCTCACTGCCTTTACAATGTTTAGGATCAGCTCACTGCTTTCCCAAGGGTCACTCCATATTTCTCTCTCTGGCTCACTACCGGTAGAAAGGATAACCTTCTTCATCTTCCTCTATTCACTGCACTTGGAAGGGATCCAATCACAATTTATAGACCTGTAGGTCTCTTCATTATCACTAATGAATACATCCTCCACTGTATGTAGATGCTCTATTGATGTCCAAATTTCATCCACTGATGAATACCCCTTTGCCCCTGAACGCTGGGAAATTCCTTTGAAAATACCTTCGCAAAGCACCCTACTTCACGAGGCTCCCAATTTCGTGAAGCACAAACAAGCCTTCACGAAGCTCCTGCCCTTTTGCAAAGCTCACACCTTCACAGAGCTCCTGCCTCGCAGAGCACACTGCCTTCGCGGAGCTCAGACCGTTGCAAAGATCAAGCCTTCGCAAAGCTTAGGCCGTCGTGGAGCTCAAGTCGTCGTGGAGCGACTTCCTTCGTGAAGCTCACTGATCCAACGTGGAGCACGCAGCTTTCGCGGAGCTAAATTAGCCGTCGCGAAGCTCTTCTTTCACAAAGCACACTGCCTTCGCAAACCACCTTCGCGAGCCGAGAAAAAATGATTTTCTTCGAAAACTCTATCTACTTCTCTCGAGGGGGTTGAGGCCTATTTATAGGTGATTCCACTAACCCTAGAACCTTTCACGTGAAGTCAACATCACGTCATCTCAAATCGCGAAGCTCCAAAATTTCCGCCGAAATTCTGTCAAAATCACGAAGCACCACGGCAATTTTCCGATCACGGAGCTCGTCATAATCGCGAATCATTCCGTCATTTACTTCGCGCCTTCGCCGTGAAGCACCACTCGTGAAGCCCTTCACCACCGCAATGCTCTTCAACGCTTCCGTTCACGAAGCTCGTCGTAATCGCGAAGCATCATTGTCAACATTTTTCATGTCTTCGCGAAATCCAATCCATGAAACCTATCTTCGCGAAACTCATGCCTTTTCCATATTTTGATGAGATCTTCAAGGAAATTCATATTTCGTGATGCTCACCAAACTCCAAATTTCGGACCCCAAAAATTTGACAAACACTGGAAAACGGAACCATCTTGTATTTGTTCTTTTATACCGCATCTAGATCGTTCATTCCTTTGTCATGGTTCTTTATCAACATGGATTGTCAACAACATCTCTAGAACTAGACAATTCACCATGGAAACTTGCTTTGTCAACAAACACAATCAACCCAAAAATGCTGCAATGTTACCTTGAGGGATTTTTTCCCAACAAAAGAGAATCACAATGTTATAAAACATGGCGTGTCATTCATACATGTAATAATCCAAGTCCCTCAAATGTGGAAGATCAAACCAAAGTGAATGAAACTGTAGATAAATAAATAAATACATTGTAGCATCTATCTAAAGTATGTCCTAGTACTACCTCTAACTCCATACTCCATCTCCCCAATAACCTATTGTAGGGCCCTTTTCCTTTTCCAGATCCCTAATCAAGAATTTTGCATGTGCGTTAAGATGCTCATGCATGGTGTGAGTATAAAACATAGTAGGACATCGTCAATGCATTATTAACACAAGTGAATATATATATATAGGGTGTATTCCACAACAAATAAGTAATTCATAAGTAAACAATCAACCACTCAAGTGTTGGGTCATTGTGTGTTAACCAATCTTCCACGAACCCCAGCCCCACCTGCTTCGGAACTATGTCAGTAAGGATGCTAGTATCGATCACTACATGTCTCAAAACATTCCATAAGGTCAACATGTAGGATTAAAACCCTAAAACCATCAGTTATATCTTCGCATTCCACCTTTAAGGAACACCCCACACCCCACCCTAAGGTAGTCGTTTGTCCTCGCATGATGGTATGCCCACCTGACATGCCCGATGTATTGGTTCACAATCACCCCTATATAGTCTTTTTCCCATGTTGGAACTCTGAAACATTGGATACACTTCACCCCTACGTAGCCTACATCCACATCGACTAAACATGTCTATGATATCTGACTAGTACCATCAAGCGATCCCAAGTCCTTGGCCTTCATCACAACACCCATGGTCCCCCTCTAAGGGGTTTCCAAGACAATTCTGAGCAACCCAACCATCTTGATACTTGGAGAAGAGTTCCACAGGCTATGAAACACCCACAAGAAATTCATATTATAGTAAGAATAATTTTTCATATCAAAAATGGTTCGCACGAGGCTGCACACACTCCCACAAGTAACACACATCAAGAAAGGGTCTCAAATCACATGAGCACATACCATCATATCATGTCAATAACCATATATACGGTTCCTTTGTGGAAAGGAGCTTCCTACCTCAAGTGCACTGACACCAATTTCCAAGTTCCTCCAAGGGGGTCATCACATGTATCACGTCCATGCATGAACCGGAACAAGCCCAGACACCAAGGATCCACTAGAATTTATTCCAATCCATCATAACAAGGGTTTTAGGATGATATTCAAGAAGGGAATAATGCCAAGAGGGTATAACCACATCAAATTTCCCAAGGATATTTTTCATCAATGGTAGATTTAGATTCGCTCAAGGGAAAGGTCGCCAACACTCACGATCTGAGATCGATCTAACAACAGACAAAGAATCCTCCATGAGATCAAAAATGGTTTCATAGATATTTCCAACATAACATAGATTTATAGTAAATTCCCAAAGAAGAAGAGGATTCGAGATTAGATCGATAAAAACTTACTAATTTGGATCCAATGGATCGATCCTACATCGAATCACCAAAGAGAGGAGGATGAGAGGGTCCACAATGCTAAGAGAGGGACTTTTGGTTCGTTTTGTATGAATGGGAGTTAGATTAGAGAGGTGATTAGGTTAAATATGGAATAGGAGCAAAAAATGAGGTTTACCACATTTAAAATCTCATTTGGGAACCATTGGCTAGTCGATGGCCCTCACCGGCTGCTAGTGACTCCACTGACTGGATGGTGTGCCTAATAGAGGTGTAGCGCCTCTGCCTTTGCCACCGGCTGACTGGTGGGATCTGCATAATTGCAGACCCACTTCCAATTCCACTTTCCATGAAAGAGGGTTATGATATTAGGCAAGAAGAGAAATTTGAGCCCTAAATATATTGGCCCTTTAGAAATCCTCGATCGTGTAGGGACAAAAGCTTATCATCTTGCACTTCCACCGAACCTCTCATAAGTGCATGATGTGTTCCATGAATCACTTTTGAGAAAATACATACACAATCCATCACATGTACTAAACTTAGAGTTTGTACAACTAGATCGTGATCTCTCTTACAAGGAACAACTGGTAAAAATCTTGGATCATGGAGATAAAGTACTACAAAACAAGACCACTCACCTAGTTAAAGTTATTTGGAGGAATCATAAGTTTGAGGAAGTAACTTGAGGACCTTATGATGTAATGAGGTAGAAGTACCCTCATTTTTTTTTCATCAGTTTAACATAATTTTGAGAGAAAAATTATTTTTAAGGGGGGTAGAATATAACACCCCGTGATTTTAGTATGTACTTCTCTTTAAATAAATCTGGTGTATTTGATAGCTTGTAATATACGCAATGTCGAACTAAGAAAAACCATGATATATTTTATTGAGATAAAATATTACAATGAAAGATAAACATCAATACATTATGATAATGCAATATGAAACATCATTAATAAAACTACAAGAGGAATAAAACCACAAGTAAATAAAAAACCACGAACATGAAATCCTTTTCCTCATGGTTTACATTGAAGATCATACCTCTGATTATAACTATGAAAATAAGGTAAAACATTAGAAATATAATATACATTTTGAGAATTAAGTAAATTAATAGGATAAATGATTCTAGAGATGTATGTAAGACTATATATTGTAATGTAATATGACTGTTGTGCAAATAGTTATTAGACATATGGTTGTTAGACATATTGTCGTTGGATATACTTGTATCCAATAGGTACATTAAAGTTTTGTAATTATTGATAACAAATTAAAAATAATATAATAAATAATTCCATAAATAAATAAAAATATAATAATATTTTAATATAAAAATGGGCATTTTATTTGTTATTTTTTAAAGAGTGATTTGATGTGTTCAAAGAAATATTGTAATGCCAATAGATTGATAAAATTGAGTGGTTAGTAAATAAACAATGGGATGTAATTAAATCCATTTAATGTTAAAAGGTGTAATTTTTAAAGGATTTTTTTTATTATTTTGGATATTTTTGTATTAATAATTAAATTGATTACTATTGAAGAATAACTTTAATGAAGTATGTTGTTTATATATATAATGAAATAAATTTTCATTCATCAAATGATTATTATTTGGTAAGCAATAAGAATAAATCTACTTTTGAGCTTAAAAATATATTTTTCTAAAAATTGTTTTTATGTGTTATACATTTAATATTTTAAAATTAATTTTTATCACTTTTAGAAATTGAATCCAATAAAATGGATTTCATATTTGGAATCAGCATATCCAAATTAGATAATAAGTTCAACTTCATTTTGAGGCATAAAAATAAGTTATTGAGGTAAAACTTAGTCACTACGGTAAATGCTAAAATAAGGTAAAATAGTTAAATTAAGGGATAAGGTCATAAAATATCACAAAACCTTATCTTTAAATGGATGTATGAGTGTATGCTAGACCTCCCCTCATCCCTTATCAATTATTTGTTCACTTGTGTCCACTTTCCTTTTTAAAATGGCAACCTTGTACATTAAGTAATGGGTATTTGTGAAAATGTCACTCAAACCCACCTCACTCACACATTTCCTTCAAATTTCTCTTGAATCCCTATCCAAATTCTCTCCTTCACAAGCCTCTATCACTTTTGGAAACCCTTGGTCACAAGAATAAGTCTCAAATCCCTCATTTCCAAGAAGCTCTCTAAGAGGAGATTCAAGTCTTTAACATAAGTATTATCTTCTCATCAATCATTCTTTTATATCTTCTTCATCCACCTCTTTTTCAATCTGATTTATCACTTTAATAACATGTTTTTAAAACCATTAAAATTCTATAAAAGTGATATTATTACTATACAGTAACATGTTCTTTCTCATTCAATCGTTATAATGAGTTCTTGTTTTGATCAGTTTACCACCCACATGAACGATGTTATGATGTTTACATCATGAATGACTAAGATAACTTTAAACAGTAGTAATATTATATAATAATGATTAATTTAAGATGTTTTCATAATCTTGGGATGATAATATATATAAATGTATTCATTGATAAAATCAATTCTTTTTTTAGCAGGTAGGGGCAATACCCCCCTCTTTTTTATTAAGGAAAGGAAATCATTTTTCAATAGGATTTAGAGGTAGCCCTTACATGACCTGAAGACTCAATGACTTGAAAACCCATTACAATTTGATAGCCCGAAGGCCCTGTGACCCGATGTCCCAAGATGAGCAACCAAACTTCACATCATGATCTCATACTTCTAACTTCAACCCCACACCCACCCACCCACCCACCCACCATTAGTCGTTGCATTGCACTGCCGCACCATGAAGACATAGCAGAGCACCCCTCTTTAACCCATGTTTGGGTAGAGGGTCAAATGATAGGTGACAACGCACTCATTGCTCTTTCGAGCTACCCACCCAGCAACGCCTCCATGTCTCCAGGTCATGCTACCTACCAAGCTTCAACTATCTGGCCGTCACCCTTCACATGATGTGTCGCCCCCTCTGCCAAGAATCATCATGTTGTACTGTCTTTTGCAATTTCATGGGAGAGCACCCCTCTTTCCCAAGCGGTTAAAGGGTCAGTTGATGGGTTTCAATGCACTTATTGCTCTTTCGAGTTGCCCACCCGACAATGTTGTATGAAGCCAAGCTACACTGCCTACCTTATGTGTTGCATTGATCGATTGGTCACTCTACGTCACCTGCTGCTCTGTGGTGGCATAGAGGCTTTGTGGCCCGAAGGCCTTGTGGTCCAAAGGAAAATGGTGTCTCGAAAGCCCTGTGGCCCGAAGGTCCAATTCTGTGACCTGCAAGACCAGTTTTGTGGCTCATAGGCCCAAATCTAGTGAATAGTTTCGTTGTTGGAGTACCGCTACAATAAATGCTACAGTGACTCAGAAAATCCACCCCTTGCCCGGTTTTGAATCTGCGTCTTTTGGATGTCAAGCAAGAGCTGGTACCACTCAGCTACAGGCTAGTGGAAAATAAAATCAACTCTTTTTATTGAATCAAAATTCACAACAACAAAAAATAGATTTTTAAGCATTTTATGTGAACTGTCACCATAAGTTCCATGAAATGACCATGGGACTCCAGAATTATATCAAAAACATATATAACATCTTCATGAGTATCCTAGAGATGATGAACCCATGATCAAGGAGAAAGGACCAGAACTGCCAAACCGAAGCATGCGTGGAAAACAAAACAGTTACCACCCAAATATTAATTTTAAGAATAAAATATTAATATATGGGTAAAAGGAATTATAAATGAATAGTATTGGGTAAAATAACTGTGAATAAGGTTCTTATGCATATAAATAAAGGAAGTTAGAACATATCCAACCAAGCGGAAGTCCGAGGTGAGAGTTTCTTATCCAATCTCACTTTGAAATCGAGATTGTCTATATTTAAATTCCTATCTGGGGAAATTATATGTTTATCTCTAATCTCATCTATTTCCTTCTCCTTTGGTTATATCTAGGATTTACTTATCTTCCAACCATTTCAATTCTTTTGGTTGACAATTCAACTAAAAAGATGCTTGTAAGTGGCGCCTATCTTATCTCGTTTTTTTGTTGGGAATCTTTCTCCTTTATGTTCATATTCATTATTATGTTCTATAAATGTCTTTCTCAATACTTCTATGATTGCTTAAGGTCATTTTTTATTAGCTTTGATTTTCCTTATAAAAGAATTAAATGAATCTCTTTTTAACATTTTCTGCGCATGTTATTTTCTACTTTGACTTTCTTTATATAAGTGTGAATGGAATCTTTTTTAACGTCTTCCACGTGAACACATTTTCTCACCGTCTTCTTTTAGTTTTCTTCATGAAGCTTCCTTTCCAAGTTTTCATGGTTTTTCAAAATAATTTATATTCTCATTGTTTTATAAAATATTTTCTTTTAAAATAAAAGTTATTAAAAGTATAGGATATTTATTCTTATTTTTCAAAGCAGATTTCTAATGCTCTTATAAAAATGTTTTTCATCTATATCAACATCATTGAATGTTTTTTATGCTTTACTGGGAATATGCATTAATGATATCATCCACCTTCTTACTTTGGATGGTTTGTGATCATATATTTTGAAAGTTTTCATAAAACGTATTTCTTCCCCATGAGTTAATTATGTTATAATGGAATTACGAATGTCTTCATATTCATGTGACACATATGTATGGTTTTCATTATATGATGGTTGGTCTCTGAATTATATAGTTCTCCAATGCATTGGGTAAAGTTTTATATCTCATGAGATGATATTGGAGAGTGAACTCAATCCACTAAAATTTAATGGGAATGAGTGAACTCAATCCACCCAGGGATGTTGTCCACAATATGATGATGATCTTAACAGTAAGCCTTGACAAAGGAAATGATTTTATACTCTTATGTTTGTACTGTGTTCTTATGTTATACAACATACTTATGTCATGTTCTCATAACTCATGATTATTTACTCATTTCACACTCTTATGACTCATAGCAAACTATTCTTTCTTGTAACTCATATCTTCTGTTATGTTCATACACCTTGATTATGTACTCCTACCCATAAGTTCATCTTATAATGTAAAATAAGTTAGTAGCATATATAATATACAAAGGCACTAAACTTATAGATTATGAGGTGTGTTTTAATGTGAGATGTAATAAATATTCATATAAAATAATGAAATATGTATGCATGTTATGGTTGGGTCGCCTCACATCAAGTACTATTCAATTGTTGTAATATATATTTGATACATGAAATTCATTTATATTTGATAGAGAATTTTTTATCCTTTGAATTATGTAGTTGGTGTGATATTACTTGATGGAGCTAATTGTTGGAATTTTTATGATACTATACTTTTATTGATGTTGTTTTTTGTTAAGTATTCTATAAACCTATTTAAAAAAATACTAGTCACATTTTATGGCATTTTAAGATAAATGACATATATACCTTCATATATGAAGGTTATTTTTTAATAATCATTATATATAGCCTACAAAAAAATAGGAATATACGACGGTTATTAAGAATAATTATCATATATTGATGTACATATAATAATTAAATTATTATTATTATTATATATTCGCATTCTTTTCTTTTTTCTAGGTTTTTTAACTAAACAACACGTTTATCTAGAATAATTGCCATATACAGTAGAAAAATGACAATATATATGTCCGTTTTTTAACCGTCATATATAATATGATGACAACATATATGACAGCCAAAAGCCAAGATATATTAAAAAAACGTCCTATATATTTCTTTTTATAGTAGATATTGTACTTGATTATTAAGGGTTCTAGTTTTGGGGTTCATAAGTTCAGAGTTGAAATATCCGTTTATAGAACATGAACCACATCGAGTCAATAAATTAAATTTTAATTATAATTTTCAAAATGGTCATAAATTTTATCAGCTTTATTTTTTATATGTTTTAAAATATTATAACTTATTATCGATTCACATCAAGCCTCCAATTTGAAGGATCGGGCAAAAAAATAGATCAATTTAGGATCGGGAAGAGCTTCAATGAACACTCGAATCCCTCTAAAAAAAAATCTCTCAAACGATGATCTTTCATTCCAAATCACCACGTCACTCAAATACTCTCTCAAAATTGTACAAAGGTTTAGGTTTAAAATTTTAAAATTTTGATCCTAAACCTAAAACACACTTTTTATTGTATTTTATGTTTGCTGAGAAAATATATAAAATAAATAAAAGACAAATATATATAAATAATAAAATTAAACCTATCAATAAATTAGATTAAAATTGTATTGAAGATACAAATCATCCTCTATCAAAGGAAATCCATCTCTCATTCCATTTCAACGCCCATGTTTCAAAAGAAGCTTAAATCTTTCATTTAAAAAAGAAAACAAGAAAGTCCTGAGATAAGGCAAAATCATCATAATGCATGCGCTCCATTACATAACCAAATCACCAAACCTCACTTGCTTCACTTAATTAACATGCACCTTGCATCAGAGATCTATATAAGATTGATTATATCCGCCACCACGGAACACAAAACATAACATGACAGGTAAGGCCGAGAACATGAAATTCAAAATTTTCAATGCATCAATTTTGAAACATTGTTCAAAATGAAAGAACATTAACTAAACCCACAGAGTGCTAGGTAATTCGAGTTTGTGTTAACATAATCATGTTAAACACTTAATCGCCTTTCAAGATCCTATACTAGTTGATATAAATTAGTTTGGGCGGGTTTACAATACAGGATTCATATGTAAATTCAAGATGTGGCCCATGGTGTAGGTTGGGTTGTGCTCGTGTGTTGTGATCTTATACAGGTTTCCCCAGGAGGTTCTCCTCAAAAGAAAGGATTGTATAATTTTGAATGACTGGTCACCAATCCTCTCAACCTTAGCTGGTAAGCAAGGGGGATCGACATTCAAAAGGTTCGGGGTTCGATTCCCAACTTCAAAATTCTCAATGTCAGCGAGTATTGTAATGGGGATTCCGTAGTACTGTAGCTTAGAAAGTACTGTAGCGGGAACTGTAGCGGGAACTGTAGCGGGAACTCTCAAATGATGCAAGCACTTTAAGCATACACCGTTTGGGTCTCCGAATCAACCCTCAAATGATAAGATTTCCGGAACACCCTCAAATATAAGGTCTTCAAACTATCTTCAAGCAAACTTGATCCAATCAAGCATTGTTTGGGTCTCCAGCTCAACCCTCAAATGTCAGGTCTTTGGACCATTCTCAAATGGTCTTCGGACCACTCTCAAATGTAAGGCCTCACAGTCATCCTCTAATGTAAGGCCTTTGAGGCACCCTCAAATGCAAGGTTTGAGGACCACCCTCTAATGTAAAGGTCTTAGGAGTCCCCTAAAAAGTACATTGAATGGCTAAACAAAAGCGATTTCAGCTTTTCACTGAAACAAAAGCTAATGCAACCCATGTGAGAAAAGGGTCCAAATCATTAGGTCGTGTTTGGCTTTGGAAAACATCTTTAATTTTCATTTTCCACATATGCCAAAATACGTTAGCAAATGTTTCTCAAAGCATGGAACTAAATATTCTAGCACCACAGTACATCTTTTTTGAAATGCTTACCAGAAGGTTGGAGTTGTTTGCTAAAATCGCGTCATCGGCTGCAGCATTTGAGGACCATTGGGCTGCGAAATTAATTGCCCAGAGTTCGATGGAGGTACCGAGTTGTTGAGCCCATGCCTAACCACCTCTTTTGTATTACTTGTATTTGGTCCAGTGTGAGATGATCCCATCAATTCACGTATCTGATCAAGAAAAAAACATTAAAAAGCAGTGCGTGATGTGGCAAAAAATGGCAGACGGGATGAAAAAAAAAAAGAATTTCAATTTACCACATCAAGGCGTTTCTTATGAATATCACTTGACAACTGCAATCAAAACCCACTTATCAGAACAAATATCTGGAGAACAAACAATAAAGAATTGTAAAAACAAAAGAGTGTTGGGACAAGCATGACCCAAACAGTTTTCATCCGCACCATTTACATTAGAGGTGGCAATTTTGGATTCACGAGACGAGTTTGTGTCGGGTTAGCCATCCTGTGAACCCATTTAAGCTCAACTCTAACCCGACCCATTTAATTAAATGGGTTGACCCGGCCCAGCCCAACCCATTTATGAAAGGGTCAAACCGTCACCCGGCCCACCAATCCGTTTAACTTTAAATATAAAGCATACACTGCATCATGACGTGCCCAACTAGTTAATATCACATTAACTCAATGATCTGACCAAATTGAATTATCGCATTTACCCTGAAAATAACCCAATTAATATGACACGTGTCATCCATGTTGCAACTCAACCCTCTTAAACAATTTAAAATAAATAATGTGTTACAAACATGTTGAATTATTTCAAATTAAGTTGACTATGAGCATAAAATATAATATAAAAATAATTATTATTATATTTTTATTAATATTTTATATTATCATTATATTTTTAATCGGGTTATGCAGATTAATAAAAATGTATTATTTGTGTCAGATTAACCTGATTACAACCCCAACTCATTTATGTCTGACCTAAACCTCTTTAACTCATGACGTGTAGTGACGGGTTCAAAATTGCCACCTCTGATTTACATACATAAGAATATTTTTTTCATGCTTATTTTTTCTTCCATATCTTGTCATCTAAATGGGCTTTCAATGGAAAGCAAATCTGCTTTCCATACTGAAAACCACAAAATCATGGAAACCAAGATGCTTACAGCTGTCCTTTGGTGTTTACGCTCATCGCTAGAATATCCCGGGACGCTCAAGTTCCAGTTTTTCTCTGCAATCAATTTCCTTGCATTAGATTCTTCAATACATATATATAAAAATATGTTAGGTTGCATTTGGTTTTAAAAATCATTTCTTATTTTTATTTTTCAAAAATATTTTATAAAATATTTTGAAAAACGGAGGTCACTTTTCCGAAAACATGGATACAATTTTTTTCCAAACATTTATGATTTCCATTTTCATTTTTTAAAAAATGTTTTTCATTCATTACATTTTCTAAATATATTATTTGAAAATGAAAATAGAAAATATTTTCCAAAAGCAAACACAACCCTAAAGATACATCTGCTTTGGAAGGATACGGTAATTATCAGCTGGTAAAAGATGCATTAAACCAGCAATAGAAGAATAAAAAGGAAAGACCATCTGAATAATAAACATAAAAAATTGATCATGTGAAACAAACCTAAGTGCAGCAAGATATCTTTAGAATCTAGAATTGATGAATTCCGATGCTTTGCCAAACTGCATGCAAATGTTGTCACCTGCGAGCATAAAAAATGACATGAGTTTTTACCTTAAATACCCCTTGTATAATGCTGAAGATAGAAATCAAGCATCATTAATACTTCAACAAAGTGGGCCATTAACACTTCAACAAAGTGGGCCACTGAAACAGTTAAAAAAAGAAAATAATGAATAGTTAATTCATAAAATAAAAGAAAAAACATAAATGATTATGATTACCTGTCACTCTGTTTGAGCAAATAAGTTAGTAAAAGAAAAGAACTGATTTCTTTCAAAATCACTCCATTTTTTGGGATGATTTGAAATTGTTGGACCCCATTTAGGTTTAATGGGTATTTCTGAGTTTCACATCGGACTTACCCTCCTTGTAATTATTTTTACTCATCTATAAAAGAATGTCTCCACCTCACATTGAGGTAAGGGGAATTCACCAATCACAGAAATAGTCCATTGGACAGAAATTCATTTCTCTCCGTATCTTTTCTCCTTGTCTATTTTGATTAAACCAAACTAGGTATGGCAACGGGCTGGGTACTTGTGAAATTTGAGGTACCCAAAACCTAACCTCTTTAATTTTATAAAACCCAAACCTATTTATAACTCATTTATTTTTAAAATACATTAATCTAACCCTAACCTATTATATTTTTGAAATTTCCGTACTATCCAAACCACTTTAACTACTCATTTATAATTTCAAAAAATTTAGAATTCATTTATAAATCTAAAATGAATGGATCTCAAATTAAATAAATATATTTATAATTTCCTTATCATTTAAAAATATATGTATAATTGATAAATTAATAATAATTAATTTAATTAGATTAGTATTTAGAATTCATTTATAAAAATAATATGAATTGAACTCAAAATAAATTAATATATTTTATAATTTTACTATTATTTAAAAAAAATATTTAATAAATTAATAACAATTAATCTAATCATATTCAAGCTGAGGGTGCCCTAAGACTACCATGTTGGATTGGTGTTGCCCGATCCGGTTGGGCCGAATGTTTGTGGCCCAATTTTTTCGGCACTGTAGCATCTCTGACTACTGTAGCGGAGCTGACCGACCGACACCGACAGGCACTGTAGCAGTGTAGACTTCGGGGTCAACTGATTGTAGCAATTTTGACTTCCAGCCGACAGCCACTGTAGCGCTTTTGACAAAGCTGGCCGTCGTTCACTGTAGCGACGCGGACTCATTTTTCAAACAGTGATCGTCTTCTCCATTGTTTTATAGCCCATTTTCAGGCTAGGGTCACTACTGAAAAAAACCCTCTGTAATTTGTGCTCCCGATATAGTGAAATTCTGCCTCTCCCGTGGACGTAGAGATTATTCCCGAACCACGTAAATCGTTGTATCCTTGTTGCTTTCTTTCTTTCGTTTTCTCATTTTTGTCATTGTGACTCCCGACGATTCCGCAACAACTGGTATCAGAGGGTGAGTTCGGAATTCTTCAACGATAGCTCTGAATGAAGGCAAAGTGAAGATCAATCGCTTCGATGGAACTGATTTCAGTTTCTGGAGGATGCAGATCGAGGATTATCTTTATCAGAAAAAGATGCACTTGTCACTTCTGGGTGTGAAGCCAGCGGACATGGAGAAGTCGGAGTGGGAGCTACTGGATCGACAGGTTCTGGGTGTTGTGCGCCTGACGTTGGCCAAAAATGTGGCGTTCAACATCAGAGAGGAGAAGACGACGGTGGACCTGATGAAAGCCCTCACAAATATGTACGAGAAGCCTTTTGCGGCAAACAAGGTGCATTTGATACGACGATTGTTCAACCTGAAAATGGTTGAAGGGAAAATTGTTGCAGATCATATCAACGAATTCAATACCATCATAAGTCAGTTGACATCGGTGGACATTGATTTTGGTGATGAGGTATGTGCGTTGGTTTTACTATCTTCGTTACCAGAGAGTTGGGAAGCAACTGTAACAGCTGTGAGCAGCACTTCGAGGAATACGAAGATGACTCTGAAAGATATACGGGACCTAATCCTTAGTGAGGATGTTCGAAGAAGAGAATCAGGCAGATTCTCTGGTTCTGTTTTGAACGTTGAAGGAAGAGGAAGGTACCCACAGCGAGACAATCGTAGAGGGTGATCAAAATCAAGAGGAAAGAGCAGAGACAAGGCAAAGGGGGTCGGTCCTACCTGCTGGACTTGCGGGAAGAAAGGACATGTCAAGGAGTGCAGAGATAACCGGAAAGGACCTGAAACCAGTGGAGCAAACACGGCAGCTGAAGGAACTGATGACGTGCTGCTGTTGAGCGTGGACAGCCCAATGGAGTCTTGGATTTTAGACTCTGGGGCATCTTTCCATTCTACATCGGAGAAGGGATTTCTGGAAAATTACGTTTCTGGAAATTTCGGCAAGGTACATCTTGCTGATGATGAGCCCTTGCAGATTGTGAGGAAAGGAGATGCAAGAATCAAGACCAACCGTGGGAGTCTGCTGGTTCTGGAAAACGTGAGGTATATCTCTGACTTGAGAAGAAACCTTATTTCTATTGGACAACTTGATGATGCAGGGTTGAGTACCACATTCACTGGTGGTGCATGGAAGATCACCCGAGGAGCGGAGCTGACCGACCGACCGACACCGACAGGCACTGTAGCAGTGCGGACTTCGGGGTCAACTGGACTGTAGCACTTTTGACTTTCAGCCGGCAGCCACTGTAGCGCTTTTGACAAAGCTGGCCGTCGTTCACTGTAGCGACACAGACTCATTTTTCGAACAGTGATCGTTTTCTCCATTGTTTTATAGCCCATTTTCAGGCTAGGGTCACTACTGAAAAAAAAACCTCTGTAATTTGTGCTTCCGATATAGTGAAATTTTGTCTCTCCCGTGGACGTAGGGATTATTCCCGAACCATGTAAATCGTTGTGTCCTTGTTGCTTTCTTTCTTTTGTTTTCTCATTTCTGTCATTGTGACTCCCGACGATTCCGCAACATACCACCCAAACCTTCCTCAAATATTAATCTAGTTTTGAATTCACTGCCATAATCTTATAGAAACCCGATTAACCACTGCTCTAATTAATTGGGTCATGTACTGCCACGTACCCGGTTAATGGATACTAGTCATCATCCCTAAACCAAACAATTCAAACAAATTGATACCTCCCCGTTTCCTTTCATTTCTCCTCAAATCACCTCTACCAAACGGATTGTAAATAACAGCCATCCTCCCAAATGTTGACAACAATGCCATTCCTGTCACCACTACCAGTTATGACAGTTCACATGCCCATAAAAAATAAAAATGGAAATTTCAAGCAGTTCTGCCATTTTAAAACCGGATCGGAACAGAGTCAATCTGGCTTGAATCAGACCCAGTAAGGCATCCCGAGCCCTTTTTACACCGCTAGTGATAGAGACCTGAACATATTACTGCAAGAGAAATAAAGGGGATCCAGCTGGCCATAATTGAATTTTCTAGAAGGGGGCAGGTTGGCCACATGAGGGATGAAGATATAAGGGGAGAGGATTCTGTTTGGGGAAGTGCGGCCTTAAGCTTGGGCGGGAGGATCCTGAGGATCCACCAAGACTCTCTCTCTCTTCATCTTCTTCTTCTCCCTCGCATGTAAGTTGGCTGCTGGTTCTGTTCATTTTATATAAAAAGTTGTCTGTTCAAGTTCTTATACTGGTGCGGGTCTTATCAATTGGTTCGACCTGCCACTACGCCTCGTTGCTCAAAGGAGGCACGCGGCCGGATCTGCCTCGTCGCTCAGAGGAGGCGACCTGCTGTTTTTCATCTTCCCCGGCTTCATCGCACCCAAACGCAACGCGACCCGCCGCTGTCGACCAGCACCGATGGGCACTTCCCTTCTTCACCACCTGTTCGAACGAGGAGCGAACGACGGTTTCTCGCTCACCCGAGGCGTGCACCGTCTCTCACGACCAGACAAGCGGCGTCCTGCCGCTTCTTCTTTTCAATTGACCAAAGGCGCGCTATACCGGGAGTTCGCTCAGACACATTGCGTGAACCATCCTCTTCCATTCAACCGGAGTGCGCACTCTCCATCTACGCCGAACAACGCTGTGACGTCAACTTCACAGGAAATGACCGCTGCAAAAGGAGACTCCTGACCTCAACACTACCAGACGCGACATCGTTGCGCGCTTTCTCGTCTTGATCGGATGAAGCGCGACTGAAGGCACCCTGGTCGTTCCTCTCGCACAGTGAGGTCGTGTACTGCCAAATATTAAAAAAAAAACTCTAGTGGGAGGAGGCGGGTTGCGCCGCTGGAAGCACTGCAGAAGCACAACCGGCGCTTTCTCGTCTTGATCGGATGAAGCGCGACTGAAGGCACCCTGGTCGTTCCTCTCGCACAGTGAGGTCGTGTACTGCCAAATATTAAAAAAAAAAAACTCTAGTGGGAGGAGGCGGGTTGCGCCGCTGGAAGCACTGCAGAAGCACAACCGCTCATCTGTTGGTGCTGCACTCAGCCAAATCCCGTCCGGAGGAGCAGGCGCACCGAGGCAGTGTGCACTGCAGGAGATGGAGGAAATGTTACAGAAATTGCGCAGGATCAATGCTGACCTACGACAAAGCCAGCTGATGTGGGAGCAAAAATGGAATCGGCATTTCCAGGAGGAAGCCGAATTCTAGAACACATCCCTACCATGTTTACATCGCCGCAAGGAGCTGTTGCAGCACAACATGGCTCACACCTCCTTGACGTCGGAACCGCCAAAGGTGCAGGCAGAGAGGAGTTGCTGTGCGTGGTGGACCAACGGCGCTGGCGCTGGCGCAGCATATGAACGGTGTTCGGCCGGTTCAGGATTGGCGTAGATCAGTCCACGTTCGGTCGAAGGTCATGATAACTGGACGCACGAGGCGATTCCACCCTCCTTGGTGTCCGAGCTGTTTGATGCGCATTCTGAGGTAACTGGCGACATGATGGTGCAGCAGTTCTGTTAGAGCAGACGTCGGGGCGAACATAACTCGATCCATCGGTGCCCGCTACGGATGCGAATAGCTCGCATTCAAACGACATCAGTAACAGGGGTGTCGGGTTTCGGGAATTCAACAAGATGGTGTCGAGGTGCAACAATGCGGCTGTTGTTGACTTGGTGCGCGGTGAGTCTCCTACACTACTGTTGGAAGTGGCTCGACCAAAGCAGGTGTTGAAAGAGGTCGGTATGCGTGTGGACCGAGGCAACGACAAGAAGTTGCAAAAGCGGTCGGTGATTTGGACGTCCGATGGGTCTGGCCTGCACGCAGCTTTAGCGCCAAATGCAAGTTCAAATGAGGCTCGACTTGGACAGAAGTACCCACGATCGGCTCACAACAAAGGAAGGACCATCTTGGAGATTACCTAGAGAGTAGGTGAAAGGGGGTGCATCACCATCACTTTCTCCAGAATCACAAATCAAGGGAGCACCATCTGGCAAATTGTTTGGAGACTTTGTGAAGAAAGAGGGGGTCTGCAATCAGTTTCTTTTCCTCAGTGTTGAGGACAAGGCTAATTTTCAAGGAGGCGAGTGATAGAGACCTGAACATATTACTGCAAGGGGAATAAAGGGGATACAGCTAGCCATAATTGAATATTCTAAAAGGGGGCAAGTTGACCACGTGAAGGATGGAATAAGGATGTTATAAAAGGGGGAGCGGAGGAAAGATAAGGGGAGCGGATTCTGTTAGGGGCTCTCTCTCTCTCTCTCTCTGCTACTGGTTCTGTTCATTTTATATACAAAGTCGTCTGTTCAAGTTCTTATACCGGTGCGGGTCTTATCAGCTAGCACGAGGATGGCATAAGAACCACCTTGGGTCCAACACAAACTAGATCAACTTTGAGCAAAACGAATCTACGGTTTGATTACAAACAATGAAAGTGCAGCCCAACAGAACACATCAAATACCAAAATACCTGATTTGAACCAAATTCAGCCTCATTTCTTTCTGCACATGCATTTCATATCAGAATTCATTCAAGTTACATAAGAGCTAAACAACATATATAATATTTCAAGCATTTCTGAAATATTGCCCATCCACTTATCTTATCAGTGTTTGATATACTACACGCCCACGCATGGCCTGGCCCCAAGAAATACCTAACGGGGGATTACGGGTGTGAGGACTCGAACCCGAGACCTCGCAAATCATGTCTTGGAGTCTGCCAATGAGGCAAGGCCCGTTTGAAAGACCTAAACAACTTATGATTACATGGAACTAGAAATGGCACATACTCACCGAATCAATGAAGTCATCAGCAATCTCCAAAAGAAGATCTTCAACCTCGAGATCAACTTTTGCCTGAGGATCCACCTGTGCAGAATCCAAAATCATTAAGATGGTGAAGTAATCATCAAAATCACAAAGAAATAGATATTGGAATAGCCTTTACCATCCACGTCATTTACAAGACCTAAAATGGAGTAAACAATTAGTAATTAACCACTACCACCACCCGATGGCAACAGAAACAACAACAATTTAATAAGCTTTCAGCTCCCTTTGACACCACTGATTGAAAACTGTTTATAGGCCTCACCACTTACGATAAGCAGTATGAAAAAATAGGTGGTGTTTATTTTGTTTCTGAAAAAAAAATACTTGCATTGCACTTAAATCCCAGTGGAAAACCACCTAAATAAGTGACAGAAGCGCTTTTTCAATAACCATCCAGGAAACATTTATTCATAAGCATTTACCATAAGTGCAAAGTACTATAAAAAGTTTTCAATGGGTGTTGTCAAATGGAGCCTTAGCCCAATGATTAGGAATGAATCGCGAGGAGAAAAAATCATTTCTGTACAGAACAACTATGTCATCTGCCACCATAACACTAAGGTCTGTTGATATAGCATGTGCCCTGGTTTTCAAAGCACTGTCTATCCTAATCAAATACATCCTCCCTCCTACTAGCTCCAGTCTCCATCTTAGATGACACTTTTATTTTAACAGTCAATTTACCGCTAAGGTCATACAAGTCGCTTAGTTTTTGGTCTTACCACACATCATAATTTCACATATCAACTGCACTCATATTGTGCTCGTGTTATTTATTGATTTTCCAACTCATATCCATAAAATGAAGCAATGGCATCACAGAATAACCCTTCCACAATCTTGAAAGCATATTAAAAAGTGTGTTACACCTTCCCATTTCATCCAACTTGCTAAGATCCAATGATCAATGTCCCGCTATATCAATAATGGAAAATAACCCATTTCAAGCCACCTTATCATCAAATCTGTTAATAATAAATCTACTTTTTGTATGATAGTTAGAATGATTTCATCCTTTATGTGCTCCTTCATTTAAACAGTCTGCCAAATCTTATGTGAAATATCTTATCCCTACTCGGCATTTCTAAGCCATGAAAAGGGTGACATTTGATCCAAGTGCTGCGATTAATTTCTTATTTTCATAGCCTCCTTAATCCCATAGCATCTAACTTTACAAATAAAATAATGGTTAATATCATCAATAGGACTTGCAAAATCATCAAGTTCACGAGCATGAATATTGTTGAAAAGACGTGATATCTATTTTTCTAATTAAGGGAAATTCAGCAGTTTTAGATAAACAGAGAATGATTGTTTATGTTGTACGTTGTCTTAACTCCTTAAGAAATTTTATTTTGTATCCCTAATGGCTAGAAAGGAGGAGCAGGATTGAGGTGATAAATGATGCTGAGATTATTTTTGCTAAAAACAATAGCACAACAAGGCCAAAAGGGGGAAAACTGAATGATTGAAAGACCTGAGACACTAGATCCTGAATCTTTCTCTTCCCAAGAAGTTGATTGCTTGCTTCTGTTCCTTGACTAGAACTCCCTCCAGGCGTCGTAACGCCAGAGAAAGTGGCATCGGGCTGTGATCCTGTCAAACTAAGAGATTTCTGGCCTGTAGCTCCTGGCAACCTGGGAGATTGTTGTTGTTGCTGCTGCTGCTGCTGGTGCACGGATAGTTGGTGTTGGTGCTGTTGTTGGTGCACAGACAGTAGTTGCTGCTGTTGTAACTGTTGTTGTTGGTGTTGCTGTTGTTGTTGGTGCTGCTGTTGTTGTTGGTGTTGTTGTTGCTGCTGCTGCTGGACAAACTGGGACAGTTGAGGATTTAATGCCAGCTGCTGCTTCAGGAGAATTTGCTGTCTTTGGTTTGGTAGACGATATGAAGGAGAGCCCGAAGTGGACATTGATGGCATCTGCTTCAACATTTGTTGCTGTGACAACGAATTCTGCATCAGGCTTGGTTGCCCATTTTGAGTTAACCCTAACTGAGAGTTCATCAATGCCACTGATGAAGTCCTTGGTAAGCTCTGAGTCTGGTTTCCCAAAATATACTAGTTATTAAAAGTGAAGAAAAAAATGGTAACATGTATCAAACCCAATCCATGAAACTACCACTGCAAACCCATACAATGTTGCAGCAATAAATCATGTTACATTAAAAAAAATGAAAAAAAAAACTCCAGATACTTCAAATCACATGTAGCAGCAAATTTTTGCAGCCAGGAGCATCAAGGGGGTTTATATAGTTGAATAGTGCAAAATTTTCAAAGACATGGTTTTGCAGAAAAATGCAACTGTTTTTAAGAACCTGAAAAAAAAGACAGCATTAAAATAACTATGCCCTCTACTAGACAACAACAAACCTGGATGAAATATAATCTAGAATCAAACCCAGCATGAATAACACAGCTTAGTCTAAGTGATCAATTATAACATCAATTCCATGTAAAATATTCATGGTAGCAATTGATCCACCAGTTTGTGACCTGATGTTTAAGTTCACTGCTTCAAAACAAAAATCATGGAACGGGAAAATCTCAAGGATGAACCAAAATAGCAGCAGCCTTCACTTCTAGAACCACTTTAAGAATAAATGATAGAGCCCCAACATTCACCAGCCGCAGATGCAAAAACATTGCCTGCCAACTAATTTTTCAAACAAGCTTCTCTATTTTGAATTTAGTTGGCAATCATTTTGTTCAGAATGAGCCAATCGTGTCTCCAATACCAATTTGTTATGTTGGAAGCGAAGATAAAGAGAAGCACACAAACAATTTTTGTGATTTGGCTGCTGCAAACCTACGAACATGGGAAAAGAACAGCGAAAGAAGCACCATTTGAACAAAAATAACAGTAGAGGCCCCACACGAAAACCCCAATATGCCCATAGATCTCACTGAGATCATCCACGATAAGAAAAATATAACCAACAAGCATATTCTATAGAGTAACAGAAAGCAGCCGCTCAAATGCTGCATGTAGGTGAGACAGAATCATAGTCATGCACTGAACTAAAATATATTTATAAATAATCTGGCATATGAAATTAATATATATGGCATCTGAACAAAATGTACATCTCTCTAACAACAAGACAGATAATTTTTTTCACAAATAGAAAAACATGACTGAGCAGTACTTGGCTAAAAGAACAGGAGGAAAAGGAATACATAAATAAACCAGAACAGCAAATTCCCACCTGAGAAAGTGGAGTCTGTTGAGTCAGCTGCTGCCTTATTTGCCCTTGGTTCACCCGCTGTTGACAATGCTGAGGGTAATTGAGGGAACCATTCACTCTGAGTTGAGGATTCAAGCCGAGAGAACCCATGGCACCTATAGTTGGCATCCCAGGCAAAGACTGCCCAGAAGAATTCCCCGAATGGAACTGAGCCCCTTGCGCTAAAACACCTCTCTGTGTGGACTAAACATAAAACTCTGCCTCTTTCAGAAAGTTATACAGAAGCATGGATTTTTTATATTGTAAAACTTGAAAGATGAAGGAACAGGTGAATCCGTCACCGCAAATTACGCGATTAAACGAACACTTATGTGACAGGGAAACAAATTTCCTTCTCAGTAAACATTCAATCTAATCAGCAAAATTCAATAGGCAAGACAATACCAAGTTAGTAATTTCAATTCATACCGATGCAAGAAGCTGCTGTGGCAGGTTAAAGTGAGCCTGACCAGAAAACATGGGCAGGTTTCCGCTCTGTCCGATCTGCCCAATCAATGGGGAGCGTGAGAAATTGGCTGAGGCCAACTGCTGTTGTTGCTGGTTCTGCTGCCCGCCAAAATTCATCTGCCCATAAACACCCGTTGCTTGCTGCCGCATTGCACCCGTAGCCCCTAAATTACCATGCTGCTGCTGCTGCTGCTGAAGTTGATTCAATCGCGGTACAGAAGCCGTCCTCTGCGAACTCTGTTGTGACTGAAAATTCGGCGCAGCCGTCAAATTCTGCTGCGATTGTGGCTGCAGAAGCTGCGTGCTCGATGATTGTTGGTGTTGTTGCAGCTGGTGTTGCAGTTTTTGCGCGTGATCCAATCCAACGATGGGAGCCGCCTGTTGCTGTTGCTGCGATGGAGCTTGAGGCAGGGAAGGGGGAGGTGGGGAAGATATTTGGGAGATATCCATTGATGGTGAGTTCGTAACATTGGAAGGAGAAGGCATGGCCGGATTCGAATTCGACGACGGGTTTTGGGACATGGTTTCAATCGCGTTCTGCGACTGAAGAGCTTTCGGGGGAGAAGAAGGTGAACTCTCCGCCATTTGTTGATTCTTCTGTCAAAGATTCTGCAACCGTTGTGCTAGCACATGCAAGCGCGAGGGATTTGCGGACTCGCCGCGAGGCATCGACGGAGAGTTTCGGGAACAAAGCTTTCGGGGAGGAAACCGGCGTTTTTCCGCGATATCAAAACCAATTTCTCAAGATAAATTTTTAAAATTTTACATAAGTTCTAATCTGTTTAATTTTTTAAAACTTCGTTTTATTTATACCTCGTTCATTTTTTAAATGTATTACTTTAACTATATCGTATTATATTTTGAAATAATCATTTAACTGTCAGAACCAATTTAAATAGCTATTTATAATTTTAAAATTTTAAAAATTATTTATAAATTTAAATCCAATGAATTTTATATTAAATAAATATGTTTTATAATTTTATAATCGTTTAAAAATATAGTTAATGAATAATTGATTTCATTTCATTTTGGTTGAGAAGTCATTTATAAATATAATATAGGAAAAAATCAAAACAGATAAATATACTTTATCGTATTACTATTACTTAAAAATAAATGTTTAAAAATTTAATAATAGTTGATTTAATCGTATTCAAGTTTTGGAATACACTAAGATTGTTATCCCACCACTTCTCGCTTATTAGTCGAGTTTTGAATTTAATACTATATCCATGTAAAAGTCTTATTAACCACCACTCTGACTCTATTTAATTACATTGGATGGTGTCGAGTACCCAGATAATGGGTACTAATTACCATCCTTGATCCAAATTTGATATTATTAATATTCACTTAATTTATTGATTATCTCAAAGTTTGATATGTGTGTTTCAAAATTTATTTATAAGTGTTGTAAGATGGCACATTGTGACTCTAAATGGAAAATTAATCAATATTATGTGGGTTTCATTAATCAATATTGTGTGATTAATAAAATTCTTGGTGGTAATCTACTAAGAACTCAATTCTAATTCTATATACATATGATTGTAATTGAGAGATGCAATATACAAGTCGTCTCTTAAAAACAACATAGAGCATTGAAGAAACTCCAGGAGTTGAGAATCGATGTTAGTCGACTTGTCACATAACTCCATAATCGTCAAAGCAATTGATAAATAGATAAATACAAGGGATTGATTGAGGACCATCCTGGTGGTTCTAGACGCAGCTAAAGCGCTTATTAAGGCTATGACCAACTCATATTTTGTCGAATTTAACAAATCGTCTATAATGTACATAACGTGAACATCATAACCATCAAATTTTTTCTGAAGAATATTGACAGATATTTTCACCGGAATCAAGTGAGGATATTTTTTACGTTAATTTAAAATTAATTTAATAACATGAAGAAATACCTCGGTCTTGAGTTCGTTATTCGATGCAAGTGTTGATCATTTGAATGTTGTTCGATTATATTTTCGTTGCGTTGACGAATACTCAAAGTAAAGCTCTTCTAGCGATGATCCACACGTGCTTCTTTGATATCAGAACACCACTAATGGTGCTTCAGTTGCTAGCACGACATTCATCTTGTGTCGCTCCCATGATCGAAACCACGATCCCTTTAGTCTAGAAGAACCATCTTTTGAGCTATTCAGCTTGAGAGGAATGGAGGAGGAAGAGAGAATCTCTTGGGTTTGAGATAAACCACTAAAGTCGTTCTTCGTTGAGAGAGAATTTTCTAGGGAGGGGAATGTAGGCACAATGACCAACCTCTCGCAATTGTTTATTTATAGACTTAGAGTTGGAGTTTTATGTTAATTAATTGTGCAAATGCTCTTAATAACATGTTAAACCCAAAAGAAACCTCATGTCATTTAAAAATAATAGTAATGTTATTTTATTTCACAGTGCATGATAACCCACACAATGATAATATTATTTACAGTTTGGTAAATAAATGTTTATCACCAGACCAATAATCGGGTTCGATTGTCCTTCTTGACATTTATTGAATTCCCAAAAAATCTTCACATAACTAAATAAATTGTTTATTAATGAATAATTATTTTATTACCCTGCGAATAACAAGAGATAAATGTCATGCATTCAATAAATAAATAATTATCTTATTCACAGTATAGTGAATAAAATATTTGTTTTGATATTTGTGTAATTAAAAAAAATTGTTTATTAATGAATAAATAATTATTTATTATCTTGTGAATAAAAGGGATAAATAAACATTATATATTCGTGTAATTAAATAATTACCTTGAGAATAAATATATATTTAATATTTGTGATCATTTAATAAATTCTGACACTACTACAGTTTTGGGTATATTCAGCATTAACTTTTATCAGCGATAACAAAACACTGATAAAGGGAACATTTTATCATCGCTAAAAAGAAGCGCTGATAAAATAACACATTTATCAATGTTTTTTTGAAGCGCTAATAAAACTAACATGTGAGTCCCACATCGAAAATATGGACGGTCGACTACTTATTTTTATATCATTATGCGACATCACGACGTCAAAAGTATGCTGTAGGGATGAGCCCATGCATACACTCTCCACACACCTAAATGACCCCATGCCTACATGCACTGGCTCGCGCGGTCCTTGACCCACTCTTTTCTCTCCTATGTCCACTCTTGGTGGGCCCTTTTAGGCATCGACCCGCCTTCTGCTTTCCATGGTCCACATCAATAAACCTTCCCTGAGGGCTAGTTGAGTTACATTTTTTTATAATTAAATTATTATTTCATATATAAAAATATATATTGATATATATGAATATATTAAACATATATATATAGGTTTTGGATATTGAAAGATGAGCCAAGAGCTCCCGATAACTTCCCATGGCGTCTAGGGTTTGCGCCGCGTGACCTTCGTTGTCAATGTCAATCCACGATTGTCGGTTCCTTTGCCATCTTCGTCATCACCCTTTGACATTGCTTCCTCCTTCGACATTGTCGCTAGCTTCGCTGGTCGCACTGCAACATCTTCATCGTCACCCTTTTCCGACGTCGTTGCTTACTTTGTTGGTCGCACCGTCGTCCTTGTTCCTCAACATCAATAATGATGAACACTAGATCTGACTCGATTTTTCCCTCTTTGGAAGTAGATCGAGATTCAACGGGGGTTGAATCTCTCTCCTTGATGTCGGCAGATCTGTAAATCAACAAGAATGTTCATCGTGTTGCTACAAGTGATTTTCTCTATACATGTCGTTTTGATGCTTTTAAGGGGGTTCATGCCCCGTCCCGTCTTCGGATCCCGTATATAGGATCGACATGTGCTGATTCGTCGCACCTTGGTTTGGTGTTGGGCGACCCTTTGATGTTGTCAGCGGATGATCTTCTCAAATCAAAGGAGAATCCGGTGGGGCTAGGTCCGAAAGCCTCCCAGGTCTCGACCATTTTGTCTGTTGAAACGAAGGTTTATGCTAGTGTCAATAACAGTCGTGATATCTCGTCTGGTCCTAGGGCTTCGCGGTCATGCGAGGCTCTTACCTCAGAAGATCACGTGAAAAAGAGATACAACATTTGTAGAAGCTACATCGAGTATTCTATCTAAACGGATCAATAAATGTAAGCATTCAATTATTGCTCATCTTTCTCTTTTAGGGAAGGATTTTTTGAATCTGGCTGCGCTTAGGAAGCGACTTATTGAATGTTGGGGCTTTGATGAATGGAAAATAACATCTCTATGTAGAGGCTACTTTCACATTGTTTTTGCATTGGATCTGTTGAAATTCAAAGTTTGGGGATATGGCTTCATCAATCTTAACCCCGAGATCCTCAGGCTCCAAGATTGAGATCCACATTTTAATCCCTTAAACGTCAAGAATTCGATCACTCAGGTTTGGATATGTGTTTGTGGTCTGAGTTGGTTCCTATGACACCCTCAAATTCTTTGGGAAATTGCATCGCCTGTTGGAGTTCCCATTAGAATGGATAAAGAGATTGAGAAAACAAGGTATGCTCACTTTGCTAGGCTATAAGTTGAAGTTGACTTCAGCTCCCATTTGGTTAAGTCCATTGTGTTGGCAGTGGATGACAATGGATTTGATCTATTGGTTGATTATGAAAAATCTCATGACTTCTGTAAAGGATGCAATAACTTAGGACACGCTTATGATAAGTGTCATAGAAGGATGGTTTGCAGTCTTTGTGGGATGAAAGGACATTCCATTGATTTTTTTAAAAAGAAACTCAACTCTAATGCAGAGGTGGGGGTGGCTATTGTTGAAGCCAACCCTCATCCTTTGGTAGACCCTATTGAAGAAAATGTAACTATTGCAGGGATTCTCTTTTTTGTCGATGTGGTCAAGCAAGCTGCTAGCTCTGCTCCTGTTGGTGCTTCCAAGGTTTCATGGGTTGAGATGATTACTAATGAAAAGGAGAATCAGACTGATGATGGTGATGTTGTTGTTCTAGTGACACCCTCCTATGATTCTGATGGTTTGGAGCATCATATCCAAACCAAAGTTGATAAGGAATTGATACAAGAGCAAGCTTTGACTACCCCTCACAAGAAGGGTAAGGGTAAGTTGTATCCTCTTCCCACTAAGAAGATTGTGGTGGTTACTAAACAATCCCCTTCGAAGAGTAGGAGTATGGTACAAGTTACCACCTCAAATACTTTTGACGTGCTTGATTCGGTGCAGGTAGTTTCTTACAGTTGTAATGAAGTTGACGTCCCTTATGTGGACATTGAGACTTCCAATGTTCTCTTGGATAAAGATACTTATGAGTTGGGGAGGGAATAGTCAAAAGAGGTTTGGAAACAACCTAAGACTTGGAGGCGGGGTTGTCATCCAAAAAACCGTTGCTGAGGACGTGGACGGGAGGACTGGGCTGCAACATGAGGGCATGGAAGTACATCTTCTGAGACTTAGCTCATCCCAGAGCAGAAAAAGATTAAGAATAAGTATATTACACTCTTCAATCAAAAGAACTCTCAATCAGAGTAGGAGTCTGCCAATGATGTTGGAGATCCTGGTCATGATTCTAATCATGATTATGGTGACCCTTGACATGTTGTTTCTTTCTTTGGATGAGGGCTTGTCCCTGTGTTTGACCCCATTCTTCTTTTCTTTGTTTGATTTATTTTTCTTTTAATTTTAATAAATGGTTAGGAGTTTCGACTTCTGGCTATACCTCTTCTCTATATATATACATATTAAATTTGTTTGTTTTTAATTTTTATTTGTTTACTATTTTTTAAAATTTATTCAATTTTAAAATTTATTTATATTTATTCATTTTTTATAATTAAATTATTATTTCACATATAAAAATATATATTGATATATATATATATATAAATATTGATATATATTAAATATTAATATGTATTAATATATATATATTAATATTGACATATATTAATAAATAGTATATTATTTATTTAATTATATATATATAATTTATAAAATTTAATATATATATTAATAAGTAGTATATTAATTATTTAATTAAAAAATAATAAATTTCAAAAATATTATATATAATTAAATAAGTAATACACTATTTACAATTAATAAAAATGAATAAATTTATTAAATACTTAATATACTAATTAAATAACTAATATGCTATTTATTACTGTATATATATATATATATTAAATTTATTCATTTTTATTAATAAACATTTCATTAATAATTTTTTTAATATTTTTTAACATTTCATATTTTTAATACAGTTATAATTTACATAATTAATATATATTCATTTTTATTTAAACATATATTCATACGAGTTCACGAGCTGGACCGAGCCAACTCACAATTTTTTTATAATTAAATTTATTAAATTTAATATATATACATAATAATAAATAGTATATTAATTATATATATATAATTAAATAATTAATATATTATCTATAATTAATAGAAATTGATAAAATTATTAAAAAAAGAATAAATTTAATATATATATAGTAGTAAATAATATATTAATTATTTAATTAGTATATTAATTATTTAATAAATTTATTCATTTTTATTAATTATAAATAGTATATTAATTATTTAATTATATATATAATTAAATTTCACTCATTTTTAACATGCATTCATTTAATATAATTTATTCATTGATAATATTAAGTGTGTGGTTACTTTTTTTATACTTTATAGATTTTAAATATTTATTCATTTAATACGAAAAAAGGTCCACTCAGAAGTCAGAGCTCCTAACCATTTATTAAAGATGAAAGAAAAAGATAACATACAAACAAAAATATCATTATTCAATTTAACATATATCAAACTTGCGCGCACACACACAAATATCTACATAATTAATGAAATCTTATATAGAAACACACACACCTAATATTTATGCAATTTATTCAACTTTTAATATTCATTTTAGAATTTCATTTAGTAACACGATATATTTAATGTATTATGTTTTTAATCGGTAAATTTTACTTATTTATTTTTAATACTATTTCAGTTAGGACTACTTATTCATTTTTTTTATTTTTTTGGAATTTAATCATTTTCTAATATTTATTTATACATATTTATTTACCATGTTTCAATATTTTCATTATGTATTTATCTTCATTTAAATATATATCCATATTTTATTTTTTACTAATTTTTATAATTAATAAAACTTATCCATTTTTTAATATTTTTCAAGTATACTCATTTTTAATTATTCAATTTCACTGATTTGTAACATCCAAACTTTAAGATTATATATTCGTTAATAATGAAAAAAATATATTTTTAAATAAATATTTATAAATAAATTTATTTATAAATGTATATTTATAAATGTATATTTATATATATTAGGTGCTTGGGTGTACAATTACATTCAAACACACACACACACACACACATGTCACACATAGGGCGAAAAGGCGGGCTATAGCCCTCCCTAAGGGGATAACCCACCCATCAAGCCTTATTCAGTACATGGCTCATAGGCCCAGTGGGCATGAAACCCATTACATGATTCATAGTCCCCGTGGGCATTAAATCCCAATACATGGCCCTAAAAACCCATCTTTTTGACCCAAAGGCCCTCTAGTGAATAATGCTACTGCAATAACTGGCCTTCTACAGTTCCTGCTACAATAATGCCACCGCTACAGTTCCCACCACCGCTATAGTGTCGCTAGTGCTACAGTTCCAACACTACTACAATACCACTACAATGTTGCTATAGTAATCTGCACCTAATGAGTTTTGAACCCCTAACCTTGATGTAGTAATACGAGGTGCTTATTGTAACGTCCTGGGTTTTTGGAGTGGGTTGAAATCCTCAACCCGTTTGAATTTTTCGTGTTTGGCGAGCATGTCAACTTTTTCCTTGATATTAAAAACATAATTCTGAGAGTTTCTTTGACCCAAGACCTTATTTTTAGATGGGTTTAAATGCTCAGCAAGTGCCTTCGAGTTTCGAGTGGGTTTCGGGTGCATTGGATGCCAAAAATACAACTTTTCAGGGTGTACAGACAGAGGTGTATAGTTTGGAAAAACCGTACAGCCTCCCAGGAGAAACCGTGTGACCCTCCTACAAACCATGCATGAGGGGGCGCACTGTTTTGTGGAGCATTTTTCAGTTTTAGCAGAGGCTTAATGCATGGTTTTCACATGGTTAGGAAAACCATGTGGTCCAACTTTGCATGGTGTGGTACCTAGACAATGGGTGTAGCACAATTAACACACGATTATCCAAACCATGCAGGTTACTTAAAGAGGCGAAATTACATTTCCCCCTCTTATTTAACTATTTTATCCCCTCTTTTTTCAACCCACACAAACAATAGAGGGGGGATCCTCAGTTCTTCCTCCCCTATCCTTTGATCTATCTTCCTCGTCTGAGCTCCGATCCGAGATTCATTGGTCTCTTTGGAACCGCATTGGTAAGACCTTCAATCTGCCACCCTCGTTTCTCCTTTTCTCTCACCATACAGAGCAATAAATTCATGTGATCCGTTTTACCCTATTTTCAGGGCGTTTATCTAAAATGACGATTTCTTCTGAATCAACTAAGTTATAGGCTAATATTAGATGAATGACCTTCTACTAGTATAAGGTAGGTGGTGCCTAAATTTTTCTTTGATTTTATGGTGTTTTAGGGGGTGCTTTCTTGATCTTCACCATTGGGTAGTTCGAGAGAGACCCTAATAATTTAATGCTTGTATTTTAATTAATAAATTGAACCCATGAGATTCTGTAACGTCCCGGATCCGGGTGTCACTCAACGGGTGCCCCGAACCCGGTTGGTCACATGAACTCAAACGCATTTCCCCAAACACCAGAGGTTGCTGACTAACAGCGAGGGATTAGGTCTGATAGTGGAGAAACTATGCCCTCATTTGTCAAAGTGTAGCACAATGGAGAAAAATATAAACATACAAAACATAGAAGCAATAAATAATACCAATGCTGAAATGGACAAGTATTGAAGTAAAGAAAAGACCAACAATCATATCTAATGATGTAATATGTCCCTAAGTCTAATAAAGTATCCAAAATAGGATACACTGCAGTCTGAAAAAATAAAATACAATACAAATACAGCAAGGCAAAATAAAACAGCGCAGCAGGAACTCAACAACATTGCAGACCTAAGCTCGGTCGCATGCTCTCCTACTCCTCTACAACAATCAAGTACCTGTATAGGGACTCTTACCCTTATCTACACCTACAACAATATAATCTGTTTGGGCCCAAGACATGACCTAAACAGGGTGTGAGAAATAAATCCCAATAGGCAACCACCAAAGCCCCGTGCCCAACTGTCAGTGAATTTGTGCAACAACAGTGTGAAGTAATGAAAATGCAGTAAAAAAGGAAGTACTCAAAAGAGGCTATTCCTACCAATTCCATTTCCATTTAATTATTATTTAACAATTCAATATAATTGAATTATAAGTTTACGAGACTCAGCCTCAACCGAAAATCTCCTATACAGTGTCACAGAAAAAACCACAACAAGCTATCTAAAAAGCACAAGGTAAAACAATACCAAGATTGTGCTTTAGCTTGGTAGGTATAACATGTAAAATCACCATAGTGAATATACGAAGTAAACAATGTCCTCAGACATAAGAACCTTTTCCCTCGGGCTAAACAGAATCACGCCCTTAGGCTAATCAGAACCGAAACCCTCAGGTGATTGTCCTCAGGCATAACGAATATTTCCCTCAGGCGTACAAGATAATGCCCTCAAGCACAGAAGCAACTGCCCTAAGGCATATGAAACATTGCCCTTGGGCTAAATGAAACACTTTCCCTCAGGCTAAACAAACACTTGCCCTCAGGCTAAAAAAAACACTACCCTCAGGCTAAGTAAGTAACCAGGCTGATCCCAACACATAGTATGCAATTATATACATTTCCTCTCAAGAAAACTCAAAGCATTCTAAATCATGACATACCCTTGGGTATCCTGGCCAAATGGCTAAACAAGGGAACCGCACCAACAGGGTGGCCCTGAATCCAAGCAGTGATCCCAGACAACAGTTATACATATTCATTAAATTACCTATGAAATTCTAGGTATTTAATTAATCAAGGCCTCAGCCATACGACACCCCAAACATGGGCGCGTAACACAACGATACACAAAAACAACATGACAGTTGGAATTAAACATTAGACCACCTACCTTGATCACCTCTGATCAATATACGTGAATAACGCCTTCCGAAATGTCCGAGAACGATGTAGATCTGGGATAAATAAAAATGCGTTCAAACCCAAATAACTCCCCCTTAGGAAAGAATTGGAAGGAAGGGTTCAAAAAGAGTGAAGAACTCACCCGTGCGGTTCAATCGAGACCATCAGCGAAGGAATCCGAGTTCCAATGTGCGGCCAGGAGCTCCTCCAAGATCCGACCCTCTCTCCCATGCTCTTCTGATGTCCTAAGTTTCCTCTGTCGAAAGAGGAGTCTACTGTCCATTTTAAGTGAAAAAAATAAACTACACGACGTGTACTCTCAAGTACATGGCATGTAATTTTCATTTTTTAACTGTTCCTATGGAGGCTACTTTTAACCATTGAACTGTTCATCTGTCAACATGAGTACAAGACATGTATTCTTGAGTACATGGCATGTACTATCACTCCGATGGAGGCTACTCCCACTGCCTTACTATTTACCTACCGACTGATTACATGACGTGTATATACTAAGTACATGACATGTAGTCAGTTTTTACACCCTTCATCACCGACAAGCCTACACACCCTGTGTACTCATCCCCCATGGCCAAAGTACACGACGTGTGGAAAAGTACACAGCGTGTACCCACAAAATTTGGGATTTCCCCCCATTTTCCTTATTTTCTCAAAAACACTTAAGGAAAAAGGAAAAGAAGAAACCCATACCTAAAGAATAAGAACCAGGTTCTTACAAACTTTTCCCCTTAAAGAAATTCGTCCCCGAATTTCCCATCCAAGGGTGGTGAAGATAAAGCTCAAAACAACTCTGGCCACTGAGCACATATGTCAGTCTCCCGCTCCCAGGTTTCATCCTGCACTCGGCCATGTTTCCATAACACCCGTACGAGAGGAACTGACTGGCCTCGGAGAACCTTTGTGCTCCTATCAACAATAAGAATCAGATGATCCTCAAAGGATTCATCGGTCTGAAGCTCAACCTCCTTGGGCTGAAAGATGTGAGACGGGTCTGAGTGATAATGGCGCAACTGAGATACATGGAAGACATTGTGCATTTCCTGGTACCTCTGTGGTAACTGCAACCGATAGGCAACTGGCCCGAATCTCTCCAAAATCTCAAACAGCCCTACATAACTCGGTGAAAGTTTACCATGTCTCCTGATCCTCCTGTGTCCCAACCTCAGTGAAACACGTAAGAAAACCTGATCCCTGACCACGAACTCCAAGGGTCATCTGCGACGATCACCATAAGATTTCTGACGAGACTGTGCAGTAGCCATCCACTTCTGTATCGAATGGACCTTCTCTGAAGTCTCCTACATAATACATGGTCCCAGTAAAGTTGTCTCACCTACCTCTATCCATCACAAGGGTGATCGGCATGACCTACCATATAAATCCTCGTAAGGTGCCATCTCAATAGTTGCCTGAAAACTATTATTGTAGGTAAACTTGACCAGGGGTATGTGCTTCTCTTAAGATCCCCCAAAGTCCAGGACGCATGCATGTAGCATGTCCTCAAGAACCTGTATCGTACGATCTGACTGACCATCGGTCTGAGGGTGGTAAGTTGTGCTGAGAAGCACTTGTATACCCAGTGCCCTCTGAAAACTCTTCCAAAAACGAGACGTAAAATGGGCATCCCTATCTGAAATGATAGAACAAGGGACCCCATGAAGGTGTATTACCTCTCGGATATACAACTTCCCAAGATCGTCAACACTGAAGGTCTCCTTGATCGGCAAAAAGTGACCTACCTTCGTAAGTCTGTCCACAACAACCCACACAAAATCATTGCCTCAAGGTGACCTCGGCAACCCGGTCATGAAATACATCGCGAAATCATACCATTTCCACTCCAGAATGGGTAACTGTTATAATAGTACATCTAGCCTCTGATGCTTCACCTTAACCTGCTGATAGGTGGAACATCTCACAACAAAACTAGATACTTCTCATTTCATACCCGACCACCAATACTAACGTCTCAAGTCACAGTACATTTTGGTAAATCCGGGATGTACTACCCAAGATAAAGCATGAAACTCTCACATCATCTCCTTGCGTATATCCCATGGAACCCACACTCATCCATGGATACACAGTAGCTCGTCATCGCCTATCGTCCAACCGGGATGAGGGTCCTCACTTTCCACCGACTCCTGTAGAACTAGGCCTTATGAATCCGATAGCTATCTCATCCTCACTCTATCCAGGAGAGTATAAGTCACATATAAGGAAGAAAGATAGGCTCTCTCCTCACCATCATGCACCTCCAAATGTATCTTAGAGAACAAAGCCATGAGCTGCCACTCACAACTGGCCTCCTGCACTGCCTGTAATTGAGTCCTCCTACTCAATGTATCAGCAACTGCATTACCTTTACCAAGTGTATAGGCAAGCTCAAAGTCGAAGGACTTAAGGTATTCAAACCACCTTCACTGTCTCAAATTCAGGTCACACTGGGTAAAGATGTACTTGAGACTTTTGTGGTCCGTAAACACTACAAAATTTTCTCCCAAGATATAATGTCTCCAATAGCATAACACATGAACAACTACGGCCAAATCAAGATCATGCGTCGGGTAATTCCTCTCATGTGGCCTCAACTACCGAGACCCGTATGCAACTACTCAATCACCTTGCATCAACACTGCTCCCAGCCCAATACCTGATGCATCACAGTAAACTGTATAGCTCTTCCATTGCTCTGGAAGTATCAGGACTGGTGCTGATGTAAACCTTCCCTTCAGCTCCTGAAAGGCTGCCTCACAAGCTTTTGAGCAAATGAACTTCACACCCTTCTTAGTCAAACCCATCAATAGCGCTGCTAAGCGGGAGAAGTCCTGTATAAAGTGCCTATAGTAACCAACCAGCCCTAAGAAAATCTGTATCTCAAACACGTTCTTAGGCTTCTCCCAGGAAACTACTGCTCTCACTTTCTCTGGGTCTACTGCAACTCCTGCCTATGAGATGATATGGCCTAGGAAGTGTATCTGGTCCATCAAAAAGTGTCACTTTGAGATCTTAGCATATAGCTGATGCTCTCTCAGTGTACTCAGTACAATCTCAAGATGGGTGGCATGGTCGTGTCGAGTGTGAGAGTACACCAAGATATCGTCCATGAAGACTACTACAAAAGAATCCAGATATGGGTGGAACACACGATTCATCAGATCCATGAAAACTGCTAGCATGTTCGTGAGTCCAAACGACATGACCAAGTACTCGTATAGACCACATCTGCTCTGAAAAGCTGTAAGCGGTATGTCCGATGGTCTAACACGTAACTGATGATATCCGGATCTCAAGTCAATATTTGAGAACACTCGCGCTCCTTAAAGTTGATCAAAAAGATCATCAATCCTTGGAAAGGGATATCAGTTCTTGACTGTCAACTAGTTCAACTTCTGATAATCCACACAAAGTACGAGGGTACCGTCTGCCTTCTTTGAAAACAGGACAGGCGAACCCCAAGGAGAAGTACTGGGTCAGATGAAACCTTTTTTCAACAACTCCTCCAAATGCCTCTTGAGCTCCTTCAACTCTGGTGTATCCATCCTATAAGGAGGAATGGACACCGATGCTTCTCCTGGCACTAGATCAATAGAGAAATCCACTTCTCGCTCCAGAGGAAGACCTGAAAAGTCATTCGGGAATACATACTTGAAATGATCAACCATTAGAGGGAAATCCTTCTAACAAGTTCCCTGGTCATCCAGATACAAACTTGCAATCTGGGCTATCACTCCACCTCTCCCAAGATGCTCGAGTCTAGCTCAACTCACCTGGACATCCCATTCGCCCTTGTATAGAAACTCTCCGCCCTCTGGTGATGTGAAACTCACCCTCCGACGATAGCAATCCACAAAGGCTTGAAAGGGTACCAACCAGTCTATACTGAGAATGATGTCATAGCTCGTCATCTCTAAGACATAAAGGTCCCATAGAAAGTGACACCCACCAACCTCTAGGGGGCACTCCCTGCACTGACGCACACCGGCCATTCTAATCCCCAAAGGAGTGTCTAGCGTCATAATATCAGTAGAAGAAGACACACAGAGCCTAAGAATCTCCACAACGGGCACATATATAAAGCTATGTGTAGCACCGGTATCAAAAAGTAATAAAGACAAAACATAAGCAACTAGAATAGTACCTCTGACAGTGGAAGGTCTGAGATCCTACTCCTGTTGGGTCTGTTGCACTACATATGCCTGCCCACTACCGTGGCCTTACGACACAGCCTGACTACCCTGAGCTAGCCCGCTCTGCTACCTCTGAGATCCTAGTGTCTGGCTACCACGACCACAACCACCACCTCGGCCTGAACGTCCCGACGTATCCCAATTCCCCGACTGGTAAGAAATTGCTGGCCCTGCTCCTGCACGTGGAGTCTGCACAAAACCCCTATCACTAGACACTGGTGGAAGCGCCCTATAAAAGCACTGAAAATGACCCATCTTTCTGCAAGCTCAACACTCCATTGGGTCACATGGACACTGAGGTCTCTTGTGCCCCTCTTTACTGCACTGGTAGCACATCACTAGGCCATCTGAAGAATCCCTCTGGCTAGTACTTCCACCTTGAGAGAAATCCATCTGCCTCTTCCTATTACTGGTATAAATAGTACCAGAAACTGGTGCCGAACTGACCTGGCCTAAACCACTAGCTTCCCACAGGTTCCGCTCAGTAATCAGTGCCTGGTTCATAATAGCATGCACTGTAGGCAACCCAAAAACATTCACCAGTGCTCAAATGTCATATCGAAGACCATACTTAAAGCGTCTAGCCCTCAACATCTTGTCACCCACCATAATAGGGGAAAAATGTTGTAGCTCAGTGAAGCAGGCAGAATAGTCCATCACTGACATAGCACCCTGCTGCAGATTCATGAACTCTCGAGCTTGATCTGCCCTCAGTGTCTCTGGAAAGAAAAATTCATAGAAGACTTCCTAAAAATATTCCCACGCCATGTCTCTGTGATTCTCGGTCTGGGTGGTAACATCCCACCATATCTTGGTGGAATCACGCAGCATGTATGTAGTGAGCTTGACCCTCCACCCTGGAGGAGTCTCCAGATGCTCGAAGGTAGTCTGCATAGAACCCAACCATGAATCCGCAACCTGTGGTCTGCCATCCCCTGAAAACATAGGCGGATGCTGCTGCTGGAATATATGTGTCAGCTCTTCCATAGATGTGGCAGCCATCAGTGCTCCCTGGAAGGTCTGTATAAACCACATGAAGCCTTCATAGAATTGCGCCTCCGTGCTTGTGTCTGGTATAACAGCTGGCGCCGTATCTAGATCTGCTGGAGGATCCATCGGTAGCTCGTGGCCTATGGTCTCTGGAGTATAATCGTTGCCGCTCTCCTAGAAAACAACTTGAGGTCGTCTCGGCGGCATGACTCTACAAGGTCAAACACACGCCTTAGATTAAGATCACAAAGGACTGAAACAAGGAGTGTAAGAAGGTAACAGGAGAAAGAAAACATTTAAGTTTTACAAAAAAAGACTACACAACATGTATAATAACTACACGGTGTGTTCCCTTAAGTCTTTCACATGGGCGTGTACTTCTTCCAAAACTGGTCGTGTAACACCCCCAACACACGGTGTGTTGTCCACACACACGACGTGTACTTGAATTTTCTTCCCCTGTCCAAGTCCTTCTACGCGGCTAAGCCACACGACTCTCCTTTAAACAAGAATACACGACGTGTATAAGCTCTACACGGTGTGTACTGGACGAGCTTCATCGACCCGTGTTGTTAGTTACACGGCTAGATACATGGCCCACACTACATGGCGTGTTCCATATGGACACGGTGTGTACTAGAAAGGATAACACCGACCCGTGTTTGTTAGTTACATGACCGGATTCCCAAGTTACACTACACGACGTGTTCGACATTAACACGACATGTATAAGAAAGATTTCCTCCATACATGTTGTTAGTTACACGGGAGGACACAAGGTCAACATGCACGGCGTGTACAACCGGTACACGACGTGTTCCCTCTAGAATTTCCCCATCCCGTGTCTCTGTCCACATGGCCTATGACACGGTTCGAAACTACACGGCGTGTACTTAATTTTCTTTTCTTTTCTTCCCGAACAGAAGAGTACATGGCATGTAATCATCATTACAAAACGTGTATTCTGGGTTTTTCTGGACAGTAAGCCTTAGAAACTACCCCGGAGCCCAGAAAAACATTGAAACTAACACCTAAGTGCCAAATTATGATCTGTGAGGGCCCATACTCCCCACGAATCAAAGTTTGGCATCTTATGCGTGTTATAACAAGGTAAACAAATCGATGATCCACCAAATTCTGGTTGATGAGGGCCCATAATCTTCAAAAACAAAAGTTTGGCGTTCATTCACAGAACCTTACATAACAATACCCTATCAAATAGTAGGTATTTATCAAGGCATCTATCACAACAACATGCATTTACTAGCACATCATTTATCACGACAACATGCAATTTCTAATGCTTCTACATGGCAAGGAAACTATGCATGACATGTGATTCTAATATGTGCCTAAATTATGCATGGGATGGCATACCCTCATCTCATCGGGTTGCAAATAAATAGAACCCAGGTATAAAAATATAACAGCACATCATAAGTGCGTCACCCAACGGTGAAAATCAAATCAACTGTAAAATTGAAAAATTAGAAAAATTGCAACACGAGGTAAATGTTCTTTTCCCTATACAAGGGTTAGCCACTCTCAGGAACAGTTTATTACCAACTACCAATTCCATCCTATCCCTAACTATAGGCTCCAAATAGTAAGTCAAAGAAAAACCTACCTTTGATACCACTTTGTAACGTCCCAGATCCGGGTGCCACTCAACGGGTTCCCCAAACCCGGTTAGTCACATAACCTCAAATGCATTTCCCCAAATGCTAGAGGCTGCCGGCTAGCAGCGAGGGCCTAGGTCTGATAGTGGGGAAACTATGCCCTCATTTTTCAAAGTGTAGCGCATCGGAGAAAAATATAAACATACAAAACGTGGAAGCAATAAATAATACCAATACTGAAATGGACACCGTACTGAAGTAAAGAAAAGACCAACAATCATATATAATGATGCAATATGTCCCTAAGTCTAAGAAAGAAGACAAAATAGGATACACTACAGTCTGAAACAATACCATACAATACAAATTGTAACCTCCCGAGTCCGGAGCCCCTCCACTGGTGCCCCGTACCCAGTTCGCCACATGACCTCAAGCGCGTTTCCCCGAACGCCAGAGGCTGCCGACTAGCAGCGAGGGCCTTGGTGAGTCGGTGGGGAAACTATGCCCTCATTCGGTAAGGTATACAAGGTAAGAAAACAACAATAAACAACGGAAGAAGTAAACGACATGCACAACAACAAAAACCAAACAACGTAAGCAATGTAGATATATAATTATGATGAAAATGATGCAGTAGGTACAAGTATCTAAGGAAAACAGCAAACACAACAATGTGCTTAAATACAAATGAAACCAAGTGCAAAAGAAAAACAAATAATCTCCTCAGCATCGCAAGCCACGGCTCGGTCCCATGCTCCCCAGCTCCTGATGTAGTCAAGACCCTGAAGTAGAAGGGCGCTTGCCCTTGTCTATACCTACAACAACATAGTCTGCTTGGGCCTAAAAGCATGGCCCAAATAGGGTGTGAGATACAATACCAGTAGGCAATCACCCAAAGATTTGTGCCTAACAGTCAATGAATACATGGCAGTACTAAAACAAGAAGCAGTAAACAGAAAACCACAAACAGCTACAATCCACGGTTCTAACAAGCATAGCACACAAGTAAGCAGTTAGCAACAAGAAGAAAACAGGTAACCCTCTGGGTAGCTCTCACATTCTAACCTCTATGGTTCAACCTATAAGTACTAGCAACCCTCTGAAAGGCACACACAGTCTCACCCCTCTGGTTCATCTACGTAATTAAGCAGACTCTCTGGGGAAGCACTCACCGTAAATTCCCCCTATAGTCTCGTATCGTGCTAAAGGCTCTCTGGGGAAGCACTCAATGTCAATTCCCCCTGTGGCCCGCGTCGTAGATCTACAGACTCTCTGGGGAAGCACTCAATGTCAATTCCCCCTATAGTCTCGCATCGTAATTAAAAGACACTATGGAGAAGCCCTTCTATCAATTCTCCATTTAGTCTACTACTCTAGGTTCTTACAGTACCGAGTATAACTAAACATGCTCAACGCGTGTGTATCGTCCAAGTAAACCTCAAGAACTACTTGTCTATCAAATAGGGCTCAACAGCAATAAAAAAACAACAGTTCCACTATCCTACGACTAGGCATGGCAACTGGAAAAATGCCAAACAAGCAGAACAAGCATGGAAAAGAAATCTGAGCACAAACAAAATACTCTAATCATAAGCAATAACCTCTACTAAATCAATCAAGAAAAGCAGGTAAGTAACAAGGGAAAAACAGGAAACACACAATACACCATTCAAGGGTATTGGTGGAAATTGCACAAAATATTCATCAACTTCCTACAGAAAGGCACAAACCACCTACCTCGATCATAGGAGATCGATATATGTGAATCTCGATGATAGATTCCCCTTAGAACGACGTAGATCTGAGAAAACGCACAAAACGTTCATCCCACGATAACTTGAAAACAAGGAGGAATCAAGAAACAAGGCTCAAGAAGAAGGAAGAACTCACCGATGCGATTCCAACGCAATCGACCATGCTCGAATCGGAGAACGGACGGCGAGGTGGAAGCTCGAAGAAGATTCAGCCGTACGGACGCTCTCAGACGGTCGAAAATCGAAGAAGAAGACGAATATGGAGGTTAGGCACGACCCTGGTCCGTTTAATGAAAAAAAAGTACACGGGGTGTACTTCTAGAGTACACGGCGTGCACTTCAATTTTTTTCTGTACTCTGAAAAACCGAACTCCACCTCATCCTTACACACCGTGTGTGTGGCCCGGACACGGCCATCACACGACTTCGAGCCGGAACAGAGTACACGATGTGTACTCAGAAAGTACACTGCGTGTACTTTGAAAATTTCCAGAAAAACCATTTTTCTTAAAAACTCCAAAAAAAAGGAAAAACATACCTGAACGAAGGTCCGAGTTCTTACAAACTTCCCCCCTTAAAGAAATTTGTCCCCGAATTTCCCTAACGAAGTGGAGAAGAAGGATCCCCGAACAGCTCCAGCCACTGCGATCATACATTGGCCCCCCTCTCCCAGGTCTTGTCCTATACTCGCCCGTGCTGCCATAGCACTCATACCAAAGGAACAGACCGCCCACGGAGAACCTTCATACTACGATCGACAATCTGGATATGATGCTCCTTGAATGATGCATCCGCTTCAAGCTCAACTTCCTCAGGATGAAAGACATGAGACGGGTCTGAAAAGTAATGTCGGAGCTGAGAGATGTGGAAGACGTCATGTATGGACCGATACCTCTGAGGTAGCTACAACCGATAGGCGACTGAACCCACTCTCTCCAAAACCTCAAATGGCCTGACATACCATGGGGAAAGCTTACCCTGTATCTGAATCCTTTTGTGTCCCAACCTCAGTGCGACACGTAGTAAAACCTGATCACCAACCTCGAACTCCAGAGGTCGTCTCCGCTGATCATTATAAGACTTCTGTCGAGACTGTGCTGTATCCATCCTCTTCTGAATCAGCTCTATCTGCTCTGAAGTCTCCTGAACAAGACGAGGTCCCAGCAAAGCTGTCTCTCCTACCTCCAGCCAGCATAAGGGTGATCGGCATGGCCTACCATACAAAGCCTCATATGGTTCCATCTGGATGGTCGCCTGGAAACTGTTGTTGTAGGCGAACTCCACCAGAGGAATATGATTCTCCCAAGAACCACCAAATTTAAGGATGCAAGCTCAGAGCATATCCTCAAGCACCTGGATAGTGCGCTCGGACTGGCCATCAGTCTGGGGATGGTATGCTGTACTGAAAAGTACCTGTGTACCCAAGGCCTTCTGAAGTCCCTGCCAGAACCGAGAGGTAAAGCGTGTATCTCTGTCTGAAACAATAGAGCGCGGAACTCCATGCAGATGCACAATCTCTCTGATGTAAAGTCGTCCCAGATCATCAACACTAAAGGTCTCCTTGATCAGAAAGAAGTGAACAACCTTCGTAAGTCTGTCGACGACAACCCAAACAACATCGTTCCCTCACAGTGACCTCGGAAACCCAGTCACGAAGTCCATCGCAACATCGCTCCACTTCCACTCCGGAATGGGTAACTGCTGTAAAAGGCCTACTGGTCGTTGATGCTCTACTTTCACCTACTGACAAGTAGAAAATCTCATGACAAAACCAGCAACATCCTTCTTCATACCTGGCCACCAGTACTGGCGATGAAGATCCTGATACATCTTGGTTACGCCAGGATGAACTGCCCAAACTGAGGAATGGAAATCCCACATCAGCTCCTCACGTATGTCTGCTGACACCCATACACGTCCTTGGAAACACAAGATCTCATCCTCGTCCACTGTCCATCCAGGAAGAGGGTCCTCTCCTGACACACTCTCCTGCAGGACTAAGCCCTCCGAGTCTGATAGCTGCCTCATCCGTACCCGATCAAGTAGCATGGAGGTAATAGAAAAAGAAGATAGAAAAGTCTGTCCCCATCTGTCGTGCACCTCTAGATGCATCTTAGAGAACAGAGCCATTAGCTGCCACTCACTACTA
The DNA here is from genome assembly GCA_963277665.1 of Viscum album. Lineage (NCBI taxonomy): Eukaryota > Viridiplantae > Streptophyta > Magnoliopsida > Santalales > Viscaceae > Viscum > Viscum album. The sequence continues at coordinate 17,198,977 of OY728120.1, read as the reverse complement.
GCCTCTTGAACTGCCTGAATCTGAGTTCTCCTGCTCAACGCATCTACCACGGCTTTTCCCTTTCCCAGTGTATAGGCGAGCTCGAAGTCAAAAGAATGAAGGTACTCGACCCACCTGCGCTGCCTCAGATTCAGATCACGCTGAGTGAAGATATACTTGAGACTATTGTGGTCAGTGAAAACCACAAAGTTCTCTCCCAAAAGATAGTGTCTCCAACCGCGCAAGGCATGAACAACAACTGCCAAATCCAGATCGTGCGTAGGGTAGTTCCTCTCATGTGGCCTCAGCTGCCGAGACCCATACGCAACGACTCCATCTCTTTGCATAAGCACAGATCCCAGACCAATACCCGAAGCATCATAGTAAACAGTGTAGCTCTTGCCTGGCTCTGGAAAGACTAGTATCGGTGCTGACGTCAACCTCCCTTTCAGATCTTGAAAGGCTGACTCACAAGAATCTGACCATAAGAACTTCACCCCCTTCTTGGTTAGACCTGTCAAAGGTGCTTCCAAACGAGAAAATTTAAAGACCCGTAAATTTCAAGGAAATTTTTTTTCTTAATTTTCTTTGGAATTTTACAAGAACGCAGTTTCTGACAGCGCCTGATTCCGAGGCCCGGTGTGCCCGGAATCATTTTCTGAAGTTTGGCTCGGGTACGTTCAGTGAACGGATGAGCGAGTTTTTCTAACTTTTGAACCGGTGCCCGGAATCGAATTCTGAGGGCACCGATGAAATCGCAGCGCCATTATTCGCTTAGAAACGCCTCTTCCGGAGTTGCGTTTGCTCGGGTGTGGTTTTTAATTTTTGGGCTTAAAGTTAAGAAATAAAATAATTTTGCGACAGCTTTATTTTATTTCACATAAGCCACTTGGAAGCCACTTGAAGCCACTTAAAGGAGGCTTGAACTGAGTTGAACTGGATAGGATGCTATCCAGAAATATCCTACCCCCTTGGTAGGATATTTGTGAGGTGGGGCCCGCACGAGCCCCGCCGTTTCTTTCCGCTAAGAAACGCACCCGTGAAAACCCGTCTTAATGAAAGTCAACCGACGCGTTTTCTAAATCCTTAATAGACCATTTAATTGGGCGGTTTATTTCGTGAATTAAATGGGCTGTTTCTTTCGTGAATTAAATGGGTCGTTTCTTTTGTTGAATTAATTCAACGAATTGATGGATCGTTTCTTAACCAGTTTTTCAAATTCGTTGGCGTAATAATAAAATAAGACCAACGCTTAACCTCTGGTTATTTGCGCTTGAGAAGATTTGGGAGAACCCTCGCAACTTCTTCTCCCTCGCGAAGAACACGAAGAACGCCGAACCCAGAAATCGATGACGCCTTCACCCGAGACGCTCTTCCGATCTCCGATCACCGACCATTCGAGGTGAGTGCTTTCAGATTTCCTCTCAAGTTCTTTTCTTTGGTTTTAAACGAAACACAGATTTAAATATTAATAATTTAAATCTGTTGTTCTTGATTCGTTGAGCTCACCGACTCAACGCCGGAATCCGTGACGACGCGACGCCTCCCCGCGACGACGCGACGATCGATCTCTTTCGCGATGGTCTCTTCCGCGAAGAACGCCCGCGCACGACGATCATCAAGGTAGGGATTCATTTTGGAAAATTACCCCTTTTTAATTTTCTCATGAACGTTCTTGAAAATTAAAAAGCTGGTTTTCAATGAACAATTTTATTTTAATTAAAATTGTTGGATCATGTGTTGATCGTTTTTCTCCCGGTTGTTTATCTCTAATGCGGAGGGTGCGGGCCGAACGAACACGGCCCGACGACCCTCCGCCGTTCTTCGTTTTGTGCGGATTTGACGGTCGACGACGGAACGTGCCGCAGCGGACGGTTGACGATCCCGCAGTAAAGAACGGATCCCGGGAGGAGCAACGGCGCAGACGGGAAGGAAAACGGGCCACCGGAGCGACGCCGGCGGCCGGAGGCGGCGGCGCCCCGGCGCGCGGGTCCGGTTCATCCGGGCGGACGCGGCTCAGCGCGTCTGCGGCTCGCCAGCGCGGCCCGCACGCGGGCCGCGGTCCTTCCTCAAGCCGCGGGTCAGCGCCCGCGGCTTCCACCCGCGCGGCTCGGCCAAGCCGAGCCGGCCGAGCCGGACCGGCCCTGGCCGGGCCGGGCCGGGCCAGCCGGGTCGGACCCGGGTCGGGTCGACCCGGTTCGGGCCGACCCAGGGGGGGGGGGGGGTCGGGCCGGGTCGGCCCGGGCCCGTACCCCCCATCTTCGGACGTTTTCATTCAAACGCCCGTATCTTGAGATTCGTGCCTCCAAACGACTCGCCGTCAGCGGCAACGCGATCCTTGGATCGAGACGGTCGTTTCGGTATATCGCACTCAAGGTTTCGGAATACTTTGAGTTCGGACGGGTTGGTTCGTACACGAGACCAACCGGGCCCTCGGAGCGGAAACGCTCATATCTTGAGCTACGGACGTCCGATTGACGTGCCGTCAGCTTTGTTGAATTCCTCTAAGTGAGACGGATCTTTTGGAATACTCCACCCGAGGTTTGGACGCAGGTGGAGTGCGGTCGGGTTGGTTTTGCCTTAAAAACCAACCGGGCCCCTGGGACGAAAATGCCAATATCTCTCAGACCGGGCGTCCGATTGACGCGCCGTCTGTGACGTTGAGTTCCTGTTGACGATACGGAACTTTTGGATACATCAACTTCGGACTTCGTGTCAGTTGATGTATCAGCCTCTCGGCTCGTGGAGCGGACCTTCCCGAACGAGCTTGCTGTGTGCGGGAACCCTAGTGCTGGCTGCGACTGCTACTTCGACAGCAACGACCGTGCAGAGATCCTCAGTGGACTGCGGCGACGACTGTGCAGAGATCCTCCGTGGACTCCGACGACGACCGTGCAGAGATCCTCAGTGGACTGCGGCGACGACTGTGCAGAGATCCTCAGCGGACTGCGACGACTACTGCACTCAGCGATCCTACGTGGATCAGTGCTACCGGTCCTGTGTGGGCCCGATCCTGTGTGGGTCCGATCCTGCGTGGGTCAGCGCTCAGCGGTTCTGTGTGAGCCAGCGCCTACAGGTCCTGCGTGGGCCCGGTCCTGTGTGGGCCTGATCCTGTGTGGGTCATCTCTCAGCGGTTCTGTGTGAGCCAACTTCTACAGGTCCTGCGTGGGCCCGATCCTGTGTGGGTCACTGCAAGGTTAGTACCTATCGATCCTTCGTGGGTCCGACGACTTAGATGGTTCAATGATCATCTTTATCGTCATCCGACGAAGTATACCTGTGTGAGCTGAATCTTGTGTTACTCTCCTTTGTGGATTGTGTTGCTCTATCCTGCGTGGGTATACGTTTTGCTTTCCTGTGTGGACTGGGTTGTGCTTGGGCTCAGACGTTGGAGCCGAACGGGAATTGAAGACTTAGGTATATGTATGGGCATATACCTAAGTCGTGTCAGATGTTACTTCGTGATTGTATCTTTCCTTTGTGGATTATCCTTTGTGGATTATCCTTTGTGGATTTCGGGAGACCTTCGGGGGTCTCGGGGTCCCTACTGAGTAGCTTATACTCACCCCTGCACGGGCTATGCCCGCACTTCGTGGTGTTGGTTGCAGACGACGGACAACGCTGATCGTGGAGGAGGCGTGCGGAGCAGGACAGTACCTGGAGGTGGACCACTGGGCGGGACGTACTCGGAGCGGTTAGGTGGACCCGAGGAGCAGTGGAGGCTATCTGTACCCACCCTTCAGGTGGGACTTCCGGAGGACGGCTTGACGCTGCAGTTTTCCCTTTTCAGTTGCTGTTTTTCCTTTCAGTTGTACTTTACAGTTGGGCTTGTATTTCCGGCCCCTTTTTACTTTCAGCACAGCTTGTACAGTTTTACTTAGTGTTTACTTTTCCGCTTTCTTGCTCTGTGGTGCTTGTTTACTTTTCAAAGGCAATGCCTTCCCTTTTTGTTGGGATTTACGCCTTGGTGCTAGTCGCCAGCCCCTGGCCTATGGAAGGCGGGCTTGGGGTAGTCACGACACGGGCCCGAGGACGGGTCATGACAGAAAAGTCCTAAATGAAGCGTCTGTAGTATCTAGCCAGCCCTAGGAAACTCTGTACCTCAAAGACGTTCTTCGGATGCTCCCAGGAAACTACAACTCTCACTTTCTCTGGGTCCACTGATACTCCTGCCTCTGAGATGACGTGACCCAATAAGTAAATATGATCCATCCAGAAGTGGCACTTCGAGAGTTTAGCATAAAGCCATTGCTCTCTCAGTGTACTCAGAACGATCTCAAGATGTGTGGCATGGTCGTGTCGAGTGTGAGAGTACACCAAGATATCATCCACGAAGACCACGACGAAGGAATCCAAGTAAGGATGGAACACTCGGTTCATCAGTGACATAAAAACTGAAGGTGCGTTCATGAGACCGAACGACATGACTGTATACTCGTAAAGACCGTACCTGCTCCTGAAGGCTGTCAGAGGTATATCTGATGGTCTAACGCGCAACTGATGATAACCAGACCTCAAGTCGATCTTCGAGAACACCCGGGATCCTCGAAGCTGATCGAAAAGGTCATCAATCCACGACAAAGGATATCGGTTCTTGACCGTCAACTGGTTCAGCTTCCGATAATCCACACAAAGCCGAAGGGTACCGTCTGCCTTCTTCGCAAACAGAACAGGCGAACCCCAAGGATAAGTACTGGGTCGGATGAAACCCTTAGACTGTAACTCCTCCAACTGCTTCTTGAGCTCCTGCAACTCAGGTGTGGCCATCCTATATGGAGGAATGGACACCGGTGCCACTCCTGGAACGAGCTCAATAGAGAAGTCTACCTCATGCTCCAGAGTCAAACCCGAAAAGTCCTCTGGAAAGACATCCCTGAAGCAATCCACCACTAGAGGAAATTCCAACTGTGGAGTCCTCTGATCATCCAGGTAAAGGCTAGCAATCTGGGCCGTCACTCCTCCTAGCCCAAGATGCTCGAGTCCCGCCCGACTCACTCGAACGTCCCATTCGCCTCTATGAAGGAAAGATTCACCCTCTGGTGAAATGAAACTGACTCTACGACGATAGAAGTCGACAAATACCCGGAAGGGAATCAACCAGTCCATGCCAAGGATGACATCATAGCCTGTCATCTCTAGGACATAGAGATCCCAAAAGAAGAAATACCCTGCAATCTCTAGAGGGCACTCTCTACACTGACATGCACTAGATGTCCTCATTCCCAAAGGTGTGTCTAGTGTCAACGAGTCGGTAGAAGAAAATATGCAGAGTCCAAGGCTCTCCACAACAGAAACAGAGATAAATCTATGCGTAACACCAGTATAGAAAAGGGCTTAAGATAAAACTGAGGCTACTAAAATCGTACCTCGAACAGTAGAAGGGTCGGGATCCTTCTCATGATAAGTCTGCTCCACGGTGAAATACTGACCCGTACCGCGGACCTGCGCCCCTGGCTGACCACTCTGAGCTAAACCTCCCTGCTGGTGCTGAGGGACTGGTGGCTGACCGCCATGGCCTCGACCTCCACCTCGGCCCAAACAGCCGGAAGAACTCCAGTTCCCTGACTGGTGAGAGACTGGTGGGGCTTCTCCTGAACGAGGAGTCATGGAAGAACCCCGGTCACCTGCTGGTGGTGAGAAAACCTGGCAGAAATGCTGAAGGTGACCCATCTTACCGCATGATCGGCACTCCACAGGGTCTCTCTGGCACTGCGGCCTTGTGTGCCCTGTCTGGCCACACTGGTAGCATGTCACCTGGCTACCTGATGATACGTCTCGCTTCCTCGCATCACCGCGCGTAGGCTCCCTACGATGCTTATTACTGTCATCTGAAGGGAAGCTAGCTCTGGAAGCAGAACCGCCCTGACTCGCAGCTCTAGAGTCTCTCAGATTGCGCTCCGCAATCAGTGCCTGGTTGACGATAGAAGTAATGGAAGTCAGCTGGAAGATGTTCACCTGCGAGCGGATCTCCCTCCTAAGTCCATCCTCAAACTTCCTCGCTAAGAACACCCCACTCCCATCCCGAAGGGGTGTAAAATGCTGCAGTTCAGTGAAATGAGAGGAATACTCCATGACAGATAGAGTACCCTTCTCTAAGCTCATGAACTCCCAGGCTCGATCGGCCCTCAGGGTCTCCGGGTAGAAGTAGTTGTAGAACACGCACTAGAACTCCTCCCAAGCCATAGTCTGCTGCTGACCCGCCTGTGAGATCACGTCCCACCACCTCTTGGCAGAGTCTCGAAGCATGTAGGTGGCGAGCTTGACCCGCCTCTCTGGAGCCGTCTCCAGATGCTCGAAGATAGTCAGTATGGCTTCCAGCCATGACTCTGCAGCCTGAGGTCCTCCCTCCCCCAAGAACATGAGAGGATGCTGCTACTGAAAGACTCGCATCAAGTATGCCATAGATGAGGTAAGAGGCGGTTCTCCCTGGAAGACCTACATCATCCTCATGAAACCCTCCCTGAACTGCGCATCGGCACCCTCAACTGGTATAACAACCGGTGTCAAGGCTGGCTCGACTGGGGGATCGACAGGAAGTCCCTGATCAGCCCTGTCTAGCATCTGATCACTGCCTGACGACAGACGTACGACCGGAGGACGTCTCATAGGAATAGCTTTGAAAGATAAAAAACACACCTTGGATCAGGAAAACAATGACAGAGAACACAAGAGTACAAAACGGGAACAGGGAAAAAAACACACAAGATTGCAAAACACGACTACACGGTGTGTATAAAAACTACATGGCATGTCTAATTAAGCCACTGACATGGGCGTGTACCCCTGCCCTACAATTCGCGTACACTTCAAACTACACGGCGTGTTGACTCCAACACACGGTGTGTACTTGAAAACTATTCCCCTGCCCGAGTCTTCTTACACGGTTAACCCACACGGTCCGACTCAACCCGAGACTACATGGCGTGTTCGAATCAAACACGGTGTGCACTAGACGAGGCTTCAGTGGTCTGTGTTGTTGAATACATGGCCGTCTACACAGCTGGACCTTACACGGCGTGCTCCGAACAAGCACAACGTTCATAGGCGAAGGTGACACCGTCTCGTGTTGTTCGTGACACGACCGGGTACCTAGAAAGACTACACGGTGTGTTCCGAACAAACACGGCATGTGGAAAGGAAGGTAACATCGGCCCGTGTCGTTCGTGACATGTCTGGGTACCTGGACAAGACTACACGGCGTGTTCCCGATGGATAATGCGTGTTCTACCCTAGCTTCCCCGGCCCGTGTTGTTAGTGACACGACCGGGTACATGGCCCCGAACTCACACAACGTGTACCATTGGTACACGACATGTTCCCAAAGTTACTCCCACGACACCGTGTTCTACTCACACGGTCAGTGACACGGCCTGAAAACTACACGGCGTGTATACAAAAAGTACACGCTGTGTATTCTGGGTTTTTCTGGGCAGTAGCTCAGAAACTGCGCAGAATTCCAGAAACACTAAAAATAAGGCGATAAAGGTGCCAAATTCCGATCCGTGAGGGCCCATAACACCTCAAGAACCCAAATTTGGTGTTCATTTTAAGCAAGGAACAAAACAAACAGTTTTTCTAACATAACAGCAGAGAATCTATCAAGCATCTATCACAACATCATGCATAATCTACACAGAGCCTATCACGACATCATGCAATCGCTAATGCACCCTAGATGGCATGTAAAGAATGCATGAAATGTGATTTCTACAAGTGCCTATATGATGCATGAGATAACATATCCTCATATCATCGGGTTACGACAGAAATAGAACCGAAATATCAAAACACTAATCGTACAAATCATACGAATCACTCTAGGTGAAAACATACCAACCATAAAATCTCAAAACCAGAAAACTGTAGTTAACGAGGAAGTATGGATTTTCCCTGTACATGGGTTAGATACTCCTGAGCATAGCTTAATGCCAAGTACCGGATCCATCCTATCCCTGGATAAGGTCTCCAAACAGTAAAGCAAGAGAAAATAACTCCTCTGATACCACTTTGTAACGTCCCGAGTCCGGAGCCCATCCACTGGTGCCCCGTACCCGGTTCGCCACATGAACTCAAGCGCGTTTCCCTGAACTCTAGAGGCTGCCGACTAGCAGCGAGGGCCTTGGTGAGTCAGTGGGGAAACTATGCCATCATTTGGTAAGGTATACAAGGTAAGAAAACAACAATAAACAACAGAAGCAGTAAACGACATGCACAACAACAGAAACCAAACAACGGAAGCAATGTAGATATATAACTATGATTAAAATGATGCAACAGGTACAAGTATCTAAGGAAAATAGAAAACACAACAATGTGATGAAATACAACTGAAACCAAGTGCAAAATAAAAACAAATAATCTCCTCAGCATCACGAGCCATGGCTCGGTCCCATGCTCCCCAACTCCTGATGCAGTCAAGACCCTGAAGTAGAAGGGCGCTTTCCCTTGTCTATACCTGCAGCAATATAGTATGCTTGGGCCCAAAAGCATGGCCCAAACAGGGTGTGAGATACAATCCCAGTAGGCAATAACCCAAAGATTTGTGCCTAACAGTCAATGAATACATGGCAATACTAAAACCAGAAGCAGTAAACAGAAAAGCACAAACAGCTACAATCCACGGTTCTAACAAGCATAGCACACAAGTAAGAAGTCAGCAATAAGAAGAAAACAGGTAACCCTCTGGGTAGCTCTCATAGTCTAACCCCTATGGTTCAACCTCTAAGTACTATCAACCCTCCGGGAGGCACACACAGTCTCACCCCTCTGGTTCAACTACGTAATTAAGCAGACTCTCTGGGGAAGCACTCACTGTCAATTCCCCCTATAGTCTCGTATCGTGCTAAAGGATATTTAGGGAAGCACTCAATGTCAATTCCCCCTATGGCCCGCGTCATGGATCTACAGACTCTCTGGGGAAGCACTCAATGTCAATTCCCCCTATAGTCTCGCATCGTAATTAAAAGACACTCTGGAGAAGCCCTTCTGTCAATTCTCCCTTTGGTATACTACTCTAGGTTTTCACAGTCTTGAGTATAACTAAACATGCTCAACGCATGTGTATCATCCAAGTAAACCTCAAGAACTACTTGGCTATCAACTAAGGATCAATATAAATAAAAAAACAATAGTTCTACTATCCTACGACTAGGCATGGAAACTGGAAAAACACCAAACAGGAAGAACAAGCATGGAAAAGCAATATGAGCACAAAAAAAAAAAACTCTAATCACAAGAAGTAACCTCTACTAAAGCAATCAAGCAAAGCAGGAAAGTAACAAGGGAAAAACAGGAGACACGCAATACCCCATTCAAGGGTATTGGTGGAAATTGCACAAAATATTCATCAACTTCCTACGGAAAGGCACAAACCACCTACCTCGATCCTAGGAGATCGATATACGTGAACCTCGACGACAGATTCCCCTTAGAATGATGTAGATCTAAGAAAACACACAAAACGTTCATCCCACGATAACTTAAAAATAAGGAGTAATCAAGAAACAAGGCTCAAGAAGAAGGAAGAATTCACCGCTGCGATTCCAATGCAATCGACCGTGCTCGAATCGGAGAACAGACGGTGAGGCAGAATCTTGAAGAAGATTCGGCCGTACGGACGCTCTCAGACGGTCGAAAACTGAATAAGAATACGAATATGGGGGTTAGGCGCGACCCCGGTCCGTTTAATGAAAAAAAAGTACACGGCGTGTACTTATAGAGTACACAACGTGTACTTCAATTTTTTTCTATACTCCGAAAGACCGGCCTCCACCTCAGCCTTACACACCGTGTGTGTGGCCCGAACACGGCCATCACATGACTTCGAGCTGGAACAGAGTACACGACATGTACTCAGAAAGTACATGGCGTGTACTTTGAAAATTTCCAGAAAAACCCTTTTTCTTAAAAACTCTAAAAAAAAGGAAAAACATACCCGAACGAAGGTCCAGGTGCTTACACAAATACAGCAAGGCAAAATAAAATAGCGCAGTAGGAACTCAACATCATTGCAATCCTAAGCTCGGTCCCATGCTCTCCTACTCCTCTGCAACAATCAAGTACCTGTATAGGGACTCTTGCCCTTATCTACACCTGCAACAATATAATCTGTTTGGGCCCAAGACATGACCGAAATAGGTTGTGAGAAATAAATCCCAGTAGGCAACCACCAAAGGCTCATGCCCAACTGTCAGTGAATTTGTGCAACAGTAGTGTGCAGTAATGAAAATGCAGTAAACCGGGAAGTACTCAAAATCATCTACTCCTACCAATTACATTTACATTTAATTATTATTTAATAATTCAATATAATTGAATTATAAGTTTTCTAGACTCATCCTCAGCCGATAATCTCCTATACAGTATCGTAGCAAAAACCACAACAAGCTATCTAATAAGTACAAGGTAAAACAATACCAAGCTTGTGCTTTATCTTGGTAGGTATAACATGTAAAATCACCATAGTGAATATACGAAGTAAACAGTTTCCTCAGACATAAGAACCCTTTCCCTTGGGCTAAACAGAATCACACCCTCAGGCTAATCAGAACCGAACCCCTCAGGTGATTTCCCTCAGGCATAACGAATATTTCCCTCAGACGTACGAGATAATGCCCTCAGGAACAGAAGCAACTTCCCTCAGGCATATGAAACATTGCCCTCAGGCTAAATGAAACACTTGCCCTCAGGCTAAACAAACACTTGCCCTAAGGCTAAACAAAACACTGCCCTCAGGCTAAGCAAGTAACTAGGCCGATCCCAACACATAGCAAGCAATTATATACATTTCCTCTCAAGAAAACTCAAAGCATGCTAAATCACGGCATACCCTCAGGTATCCTGTACAAACGACTAAACAAGGGAACCACACCCATGGGGTGGCCCTGGATCCAAGCAGTGATCCCAGACAATAGTTATACATATTCATTAAATTACCTATATAATTCTAGGTATTTAATTAATCAAGTCCTCAGCCATACGATGCCCCAAACATGGGCGCGTAGCACAACGATACACAAAAACAACATGACAATTGGAATTAAACATCAGACCACCTACCTTGATCACCTCTGATCAATATACGTGAACGGTACCTTCCGAAATGTCTGAGAATGATATAGATCTGGGATAAATTAAAATGTGTTCAAACCCAAATAACTTCCCCTCAGGAAAGAATTGGAAGGAAGGGTTCAAGAAGAGTGAAGAACTCACCCGCGCGGTTCAATCGAGACCATCAGTGAATGAATCCGAGTTCCGGTGTGCAATCAGGAGCTCCTCCAAGCTCCGGCCCTCTCTCCCACACTCTTCCAACATCCTAAGCTTCCTCTGTCAAAATAGGAGGCTACTTACCATTTTAAGTGAAAAAATAAACTACACGGTGTGTACTCTCAAGTACATGGTGTGTACTTTTCATTTTTTAACTATTCCAATGGCGGCTAATTTTCACCGTTGAACTATACATCTGTCAACATGAGTACATGATGTTTATTCCTGAGTACATGGAATGTACTGTCTCTCCACTGGTGGCTACTCCCACCACCTTACTATTTACCTACCGACTGATTACAGGGCGTGTATATACTAAGTACACGACGTGTAGTTAGTTTTTACACCCTTCGTCACCGACAGGACTACACGCCCTGTGTACTCATACCACATGACCAAAGTACATGGAGTGTGGAAAATTACATGGTGTGTACCCACAAAATTTGGGATTTCCCCCCATTTTCCTTATTTTCTCAAAAACACTTAAGGAAAAAGGAAAAGAAGAAACCTGTACCTCAAGAATAAGAACCGAGTTCTTACAGATTCCTATGTCCATGCTCCTCCTTGACTAAAAATGATATGATCTTGGTGAGAGGATTCAGACGACTTGGAAAGATTAGTCTGGGTGTGTTTATTTATTTTAAATCGAAATGTATACATTAAATTTCTTGGTTCTGTGGGAACCTGACAGGCTTGGCTTGAAGATTGAGGTGGTGTTGACCACCTGAACTGAGGTTACATTGTTCATCCGGTTGGACTTGGCCTAGATATTTGAGGTGAATTTGATCACAAGGTTGGGTGACTCGATCGTCAGATTGAGATGAAGAGGTCATCAAGATACAGGCACAACCCAATATTGATTTGAATGGTGTTGACCATTAGGTTGAGAGACACGGTCTCAAGGGCATGAGGTGTCAGGATGATGTGTCTTAGGTACTTTTTTGGTGATTTCCTCTCACCATGATTGGCTAACGCGCCGTTGGATTCATGTTCACATAGATGAGACTCGAGTGATGAGGTGGTATTGACCACTCATGTGGGTAGAGACCTCTATTAGTTGCGGCTTAGGATGATGCTGACCATCAGTGTTATTGGAGGTGTTTGCCGTAGAAATCAACGGGGATGGTGAGGAGCCATCGATTGAAAATGTTGAGACCATCGGTTGGTGAACGAGGCTCACTATATATTGAGGTTGTTGGGCTAGGGTTATTTGGGAGGATAAATATTGTCGTTCCTCGGGACGTCAGTTGTTGAGCTGACAATGTTTATAATTTAGAGGAAAACATCATTGTGCCTTGGGTGTCGAGTTGTTGAGCCAATGAGGATTTTATGATCTGAGGTCCTAGGGACTAGGTACTTGATTAGGCATGCCTTCGGGAAGCTAGTGGTTTGATTATGACATGAGGTGTCAGTTGGGATGAAGTGGTGATGATACTTTTACAGGAGGTGCCTGAGGGATCTCCATCTTGTTACTCATTAGGGGATGCCTTCAGCTTTATGCTACGGGTCCTCACCACTATAGTTATATATATGCAGACATGTCATTGTATTATATATATATATATATAACCAGGGGAACATGGAATACCAGCGTTGGCCGAAACAAGTGATTGCTTAATTACGACTATTAAGCATAAGGGAGGAAAGTTTATATATATGTTGTGCATTAACTACTTTTATTTTATAGTTAGAACAAATAATTTATCATAGATTTAAGATAGATACACATTGGTGGTAGCCTACTAAGATTATTATCACACCCTACATGTTCCATTCAAGATGCATGAAGACTTTATGCTCTTGTAGTCAGGTAAGGGACCAAGCTTAGGAGCTAGACCTTAGTGATCACATCATACCTTTTGCATGTGATGGATGGAAAGGAACCTTGGAGGTTCCTACAACAGATGAAGTTTATTTTTGATTTACTTTTTTTTATCATCATGCTTATATATGTATGTATCAAGGTTTTCTTTGGGTGACCTTTCTGATTATCTATTTTGTACGACCCGACTTGAAATTAATTCTTAGTTACAAATGGAATTTCATTCTAAAAATGGTATTATTATTTGAGGCATGTTGATTATTTCCACTATTGTCTATTTATACTCTCATTATTACATGTTATTGCTTCCACTATGGTGGGTTAATGGTCCTATCATTTTATGGTCTTTCTTATGTTGTATTATATATAAATATACCATTATTTTTATCACCACATGAGGGTATAGTCTACCCACTATCACCTCTTTACACCACCATTTCTAGTCAACAAACTTTAGTGTACAGGGAGGTGTGCCTAAGTCCTAGTGGCACACCGACTCGGAGCACTGTTTGAGTAGAAAACAGTCGAGGTGCTATAAATGGTATTAGATCACTTCATGACTATTGAAAGCTCATAGGGAATCATTAACTTCCTATAGGGATACAAAAATTTAATAATTTATAAAACTCAAAGAATAAAATTATAAATGTAATACTTGGAAAGTCTAAGTATCGAACCCACATAAACGATACATATGTTCTAAATTAATTAAAGAAATTGAAATTGAAATTGTTTGATTAATTAGAAAGAGAGAGAAATAACAATAAGGATTGGGTTTGATATCAAGAGAAGAGGCGTGTCTGGTTTAGTGATTTTTAGGTTCATGCACTAGGGATTCAATTGATTATGGGTTCATTTATTTTTGGTGTCAGAATTGGGTCAACAAAGATCCTTGGTATGGGTACCCTATTCTAATCCTGTGATTTCACCATTGGAATGATCATCTACTAAGTGAAATCGCAAAACTAGGCGACTCAAAACCCTATTTAAACATAATTACACTAGATTTCATAATGGTCATATGAAAAACAAGGAAATTAATTGATGAAATGAAATAAACATCCTCGAATCACAAGCATTGGTCATGCAATTTCAAAAAATAAGATGATTGGAATTGATAAATGGTGTTGTAAAAATCCAAAATAAGAATAATAAGTAAGAATAATCCCTAATAGAACTTAACCTTACAATCACATCAACCGACACAAAAAATACTACTCACTCATGCTAGGAATGATGAGAATGAGCATTATGAATACCCGAGGAAGAAGGGTGGTGAAGCAGGTCTCCAGTGGTTGCACGTCGTCTAACATCTGGTATGTCACTCCCCCTAAGTTCTAGACGTCTCCTACTATGCAGCCAAGGGGGTATTTTATAACCCCTCCCATGAAATCCTCATAAATCTGATATTTATTTTTTTGTTTTTCAAAACTTACATGACATGTAAAATTACACGGCCTGTAATCCACATTAACGGCTGTAACGACCCAAAATTTTATCAATGAAATTTCTCCATTCTTATAATAATATCATATAGTAAAAATAACATAAAATCACTTAGATACCATAATAAAAACTTTATAAATGAATAATTAATTAAATAATAAGTATTTCTAGAAGTTAAGGAACCTATACCGATGAAATAGTAACTTTACCTTACAAATAGTAATATGAACCTTATGAATAGTAAACCAGCCAAATGAATAGTAATACCACCTATTAAAGTATAAATAAAATTTATGCATTTTATAAATGAAGATATGATATAATTATAACATAGTATAAGTAAATAAATGTTTTAAAAATTATTAATTAAGTGCTGGTATTTTTATAAGTCATAAATATTTAATTACAATTTTATGATTAATTTAATAATTTAAAAGATAAATGTATTCATAAATTTATATTTTGATGTCTTATTATTTTAAGATAATTTTATGAGACCTTAAGTATTTTTTTCAAAGTGTTATAAAATCACTTATAATTTTAAAATCTGTATTTTTTGAGTAAATGGTGATTTTAATTAAAAATTAAATTTATCATATTTAGAAAATTATTTTCATAAAATGAAGTTAATTTTTAAATTCTAAACATCTAAAAATGGTTAGAGTGAATTTTTGGGACTTTTCTAAAATACTTGAATTTTTGATGAATAGTAAAATATGATAATTTTCTATAAATGCTAAATACATGAATTTTTGAGTCATTATTGATGTAATGCTGATGTAAGAACATTGATATTGAAAAATAATTAATTATTTTAATATAATAAGTGATAATGATCAAACTATTCATAGTCTTGAGCCAAAATAATAAACTAATGATTAAAATGATGAGAAAACACCCATCTCCTCCACTATAAATACCACCCCCACCACCTCTTCTCCTCACAACTTCCAAGATTTGATACTTATCCAAATTCTGCCCAATACTCTTCAAAATACCCTAACCCACCTCTAGGATCTCTTGGTCTCATAAAAAGACCAAAACCTTTTCCCTAAGGTGGTTCTCAAGGAGGAGAAATTCAAGAGGTAAATTCCTCTTTCTTCTCTTTTAATTTCTTTCTAAGTTATTTTATTTTCGTATTCTATCCTCACCTCCCCTCATCCAAATAGAATGATAACTTAAGTAAATTAAATATACTATAGTTCTATCATGTTAATGTAAGATCCATCATTAAACTCCTCCCTCCCTCTCTTTTATTCTAAAAATGAAATCGTCGCTCATGATGTGTCAATTTACCGACATCATGGGTGATGCACTTTCATTTTCCTTTAACGCCTTCAAGTATGTTAATAAAAACATTATAATGATTTAAAAATATTTTAAATTGTATGTTATGACCCTTTTTATGTTCTATAACTAACTTATATACATAATAAAAAATGATAAAACAAAACGAGTTCGTTATGATCGAAAACCGCCAAAATTAACCTAAATGATCATCATTAAATTTTATTTAATGATTAATCATAATACCATATAACCAAATTATTTTTTAAGATAATTTAAACTTCTGGAATATCATTAATAACATATAATAAAAATTCTGTATATTTATTCTCATTTTACATGAACTTCCATTCATGTATACAAGTGCATTGATCATAAAAACTAAGAAAGTGAACACTCCCGAACGATAAAATTAAACTCTATAACTCATCAAAAAGACCATAAATTAACTTAATAAAACTATAATGAATCAAATGAATTTATAAAAGGTTCTTAATTTTTTAATTAATTAATTAAATTTGATTATCCATAGTATTAAATAGAAGAAAGCGTTCATACATAAGGTAAGGGGATTCTCGAACCCAACTCCATTTCTTTGGGTTTTTCCCTATTTCACACCAAATTCAGTATGTATATTCATTTAATGATCCTTAAATGTTATTTAATCATTCTAACCTTTAATTTTCCAGGATATACATGTTTTCTACTTGATTTTATTACAAACACAATGTTTTACAAAAGAACTCTTCTTAAAAAAAACACACCTTTTATTTCTCTTGAGTTTTTTTATTCTTCACTCAAGATTGATGATTCCTATACCAAGAATGTTATTCCCATTTTAATTCCCAAAGTTTATTTATGAATTTATATTTTATGAAATTAAACCCATTCCTTTCTATGGGTTATTTTATGTCCAAGGATGATATACGTTCTATGTGGTAGGCATGATAATGTAAATGTTATGATGTGACAGGTGCATCTGGAATTATATAGCGCAATGTAAATTTTATGATGTGACATGTGTGCCTGGAATTATATAGTGCTCTAGTGTAATGGGTAATGTGATTAATATCATTAGATAAAGTGAATATGCATGAACATGATACTATCTTTGTTCATAACTATGTGTGGTAGTTGACCACTGAGACATGATGTTTCATTTTTATGCATTGCCACATTCAATTCCTTTATCTAATGCTTCCTATCTTGATTATGATGAATATCCTATTCTTATGTCATAATGATTATTATTATGATCACCCATGTTGTCACACTCCGACCTATCTAATTAATTTATTTTATTATTTCTTTTAGTTTTAAGGATTTTTGTTGGGTTTTGGGTTGAGTCCCGGACCAAAATTTTGAGTTTTGTCAAAAAGTGTGCATTTTTGAGTTGAAGTCATTCGACACATGGGCAGAGTGCGTTTTGGAAACCCTGTGTGGCTTCTCCCAGGAATCAGCATGATCCTCTTGTCTTCGAAAAATTAAAATGAGAAACTTTTGTAATTTATTGTGTTATTTAATTTTTTTATTGTTAATATTTTTTATTATTATTATAGACTAAAGTTATTATTATTATTATTAGTATTCTTCTTCTTATTGTTTTTATGTGTATTATTTTTTATTATAGACCAATGTTTTATTTCATTTATTTGTCTTTGTTTTATTTTTATTTTTATTTTTATTTCTTTTTTTACCTAACCCTAGTTCTCCTTCTCCCTGTTTTTTTCCTCATATTCTCTCCCCCTCTCTATGTGAACCACCACCCTCCCTATTCCTCCCTCTTGCCGGCGCGCCACCCTATAGCTGACACCACCGCCCGTTTCGGCTCCCTGCTTTGGCCGCAACACTGCCGGTTGCCCAACCTTCCTGCCTTATGACGACACTGCACCAGCCCGCCGTCCGTCTCAAGCCACCCTACACCCACGGCCAACCTCCCCCTTGTAGCGCCTCCTTCCGTGCTTCCAACCACCACACACCCCTCTTGCACCAGTTTCACCTCCCGCACCCCCTACCTTGAAGCTACCATCCGACCAGCCTCCCGATCACCTCATCATTCGCACGCCCTTCGGTGCTACCTTGCTCCCAGCCGGCACCCGCCGTCCAGCCCACCGCTGGCCTCCCAGTGCGCCTTCCACACCCCTATACCCAAATATAGCGAGTTTCTCTAACTCCTGAAGAAGCCAATCTGTTGTTCGTGGAATCCCCTACTGGAGTTGGTTTCTCCTTCACCAACACTTCCTCGGATTCCATCATGATGAGTGATAGCTTGGCGGGTAATATTAATACATCATCTACAAGTCATTTCCATATCATAATTTTAATTTGGATGTTTAAAAAATAATGCAAGTGGTTGTTATCATCATTAAATTAGCTAAGGATGCATATAATTTCCTGGTGCTTCCCTGCTGAACACACACAACCACAGGAACACAAGATTTACAAGGTTCACTACTCAACAAGAGTAGCTACGTCCTTGTTATGGTACATAAACAATCCAGTACCACACAATCCACTAGAAAACAATCCTTTTATGTGGAATACAACAAGTAGGATATACCCTTACACTCGTGTAGCACTTTTAAAACAATAAAATAGTGTGTGTGCTCCATCTTAGCACAAATAGGGTAATGTAATGATTCTGTTCTTCTTAATGAACTTTCAAAAATCAAATCTTTCAAAACAATTCTTCACTTTCCTACCCAAAAGCTGGTAAGAACCTCTGGGTGCAAACAAATTGCGCGCCTCCCTACTTGCGTGCCACCTGCTTGCATGCCTCCCTACTTGCACACCACCTGCTTGCACATCTCACTGCTTGCGTACCACCTGCTTGCGTGCCTACTCACTTCTTGCGCGCCACCATTGGGCACTACTCACAACTTGTGCACCACCTTTGGCTTATACACAACCCACTTCTTGAAAGCACCTCCCTGTTTGCACACCTCTGTCAACTTGCGTGACAAAACTTACACGACACCCTACTTGCGGCCCTTATAAATAACCCTAAGCTTGAACGCCACTTCATCTTGCATGCCATCCTCTACTACTTGTGCGATCAGAGAACATTCTACTACTTGCGCGATCAGAGCTCTAATTTTTTCTTAAGTGTTGAGCATCAAAAAAATGAGGAGGCTAGTCATCTATTTATAAGAATTTTGGTGACTTGTGTGCCACATACACTTGTGTGATGTTCCTAATTGCACGCCACTCTATCACTTGCGCACCACTCCAGCAGTTGTGTGCCGCTCCAGCACTTGCGCGCCCTTCCATCACTAGCATGACAATTTCTTTACTTTGTCATATTTTGATATGATGATGTTGGAATATGACTTGCGTGCAACATACACTTGCGTGCCACTTATACTTGCGCGCCACACTTGCGCACCACTTATACTTGCACTCCACTTATACTTGCATGCCACTTTTTGACTTGCATGCCAATCTTTAACTTGCGTTCCATTTTATTTCCTTTGTCAAATTTTGATGTGATGATATTGAAATATGACTTGCGTTCCACATATAATTGCATGCCACATTTGCACGCCACTTTTGACTTGCGTGACACTTTATTTCCTTTGAAAAAAACACTTCTTTACTCCCTCTATACTTTATAAGGATAACATCAAAAGTTCTAAAAACTTTTGATATTTGTGAAACACAAATCATCAAAGCATTGTCATAGTTTACAAGTCCTTTACAAAGTGAATTGATTTAGCTTCTTTGAAAACAAAAGACAACACTCTGTAACAACAAACTTTTATTACTTCCTTATCCATCCAACTTGGTCCCAACAATCTCCCCCTTTAGATTTTGTTGTCAACCATGATTTATAAATCACTAAACTTTGTAACCTTAAGAAATGTATTACTTATAAAAAATTCTAAGCCTACGTGAGCTAACTCATTGTAGGAAACAAGAATTATTGACAACCAAAACCATGCTATCCAAAAGCAGTGACTATGAAATCTCATGAGTGTACCTCCTAAGCCTTCTTCATATCATCTTTTAAGCTTCTACCTCAGCATTCTTCACTTCATCAACTTTACTGGAAAACAACATTGTTTCCTATAACCACTCCAACAAACAGTTAGAATAGTTCACACACACACATGCTGGATTCACAGCTTACCCATAACCCCCCCTTTATGCATTCTTACATAAGGATAGATTTATGAAACAATTTTCCACCTTGACAACACTATCCAAAGGTAAGACGATAGAGGGGAAAAAACACGTACCTTAACCTTGATGAGAAGGAGGTTGGAAACCCATGTTCAACCTCAATTTTGCAAATGGTTCCTTCGGAAACAGTTTTGTGAATATATCAGAAACTTTTTCAGATGTAGGAACATACTCCAGCCTCAATTCATTCTTATCCACATAATTTTTTATGAAGTGGTACTTTATATCAATGTGTTTTGAATGATAATGTTGTAATAGATTTATTGTAAGATTTATTGCACTCTGATTATCACAACCCAAGAGCAATGGTAGCTTTACTTCAACAAGTAGATCTACCAGTTGAGTCTTTATCCATCTTAGTTGAGTTGCATCTTGAGTAGAAGCAACATAATCATCTTCAGCTATGCTAAGAGTTACTGAATTCTGTTTCTTGGTATGCCAACTAACACAACTTTTCCCCAGAAAGAAAACTCCACCAGATGTGGATCTTCGATCATCAACATTTCCTGCCCAATCGGCATCAGAATACCCAAATAGATCAATATTTCATGATCCATCATACCTGATTCTAAATTTTTTTGTGCCTTTGATATATCTAAGAATTATTTTTCCAGCAATAAAATGTGATTCTTTAGGATCACTCTGAAATCATTCACATAAAGTAACAGCATAGACGATGTCGGGTCTTGAGGCAGTCAAATACAACAGACTTCCAATCAGCTTTCGAAACTCTTTCTGATCAACTTCCTTAACTTCTCCATCTTTAGAAAACTTAGTTCCCACTAAAATTGGTGTGGAAAATGGTTTTGAATTTTCCATGCCAAACTTCTTCAAAAGTTCCTTAACATACTTTTCTTGAGACAGAAAAACGTGATTCTTCTTCTGTGAAATTTGTAACCCAAGAAAGTACTTCATTTCTCCCAGCATGGACATCTCAAATAATTTCTTCATCTCCTTAGAAAATTTTTCACATGATCTTTAATCATTTCCAGCAAATATAATACCATCAACATAAACAATAACTATCAGTGAAAACTCTTGACATTTCTTAATGTAGAGATTTCTCTCAACTCTCCCTTTCTTAAAGTTCATCTTCTTTAAGCAAGTATCTAATTTAGAATACCATGCTCTTGGAGCCTATTTTAGCACATAAAAATCCTTATTCAATCTTCACACATAACTTTCATCCTTTCCAATAACAAATACACAAGGTTGATCAATGTAAACTTCCTCATCAAGGTAACCATTCAAGAATGCATATTTTACATCCATTTGAAAGATTTTGTAACCTCGTTGTGCAGCAATAGCAAGAAAGATTCTGATTGTTTCTAATCTTGCCACCAAAGAAAAGGTTTCATCAAAATAAATGCCTTAAATTTGTGAATACCCTTTGAAAACCAATCTTGATTTGTTTCTTATTACTTTACCTTATTCATTCATCTTGTTCCAGAAAACCCACTTTGTACTAATAATGTTCTTGTTGTCCGGATTGGGTACAAGTTCCCAAGTGTCATTCTTATCTATCTGATCAAGCTATTCATTCATTTCATGAAACCATTCTGGATGCTCAAATGCTTCATTTACATCATTCAGTTCAACTTTCTAATAAAGAGAAGTATGTGATATAGCATTCGTTGTTCTTCTTGTTTGAACCCTTTGATGTTTATCTCCAATAATATTCCAACCCTCTACTTGTTTCCTCAACCTAGGATGAGTTGTTCAAACTTCATCCTCATCACTCGAGATTTCTGAGTCAGATTCCTCTTCACTGGTAGGATTAACATAATCTGTATCATTATCAGAATCATAAACAAAAGCTTCTCTATCCTGCTCAACTTTCACATCAACATATGACTGCTTTTCTTTATCAACATTTTCAACAACTTTTACATCTGAAGAATCAATAATTCTTCCTATTTCTTTGTTGAGACATCTATATCCTCTTCCTTCTGGAGCATGTCCAAGAAAAATTCCATCATCTCCTCTTTGCTCAAACTTTCCAAGGTTTCCACCTTTCTTCTTTATAATGCATGGACTCCCAAATACTCTTAAATGTTTTAGACTTGGAGTTTTTCCATAGAACATTTCATATGGAGTCATATCTGAGTTTGGATTATATAAGCATCAGTTCTAAATATAAACAGTAGTAATCATGGATTTCCTCTAATAATAATGAGAAAGACTATGTTCAAGTAACATAGTTCTCCCCATTTCCACTAGACATCGATTCTTTATTTCAGCAACCACATTTTGTTGAGGTGTGTATGGTGAACTAAACTCATGCCGAATTCCATGTTTCTCAAGGTAAATTTCAAACTCTTCATTATTATACTCACCACCAGTATCAGTTCTCAACTTCTTCACTGAATACTCACATTCCTTTTCTGCTTTCCTCCTGAAACTCTTAAACATTTTCAGAGCATCTGACTTATGTCTCATGTACATAACACAAGTAATGCGAGTAAAGTCATCAATTAAAGTAATGAAGTACTTATCTCCATTTGTTGATTTCTTTCTCATTGGTCCACATATATCAGAATGTATAAGTTCCAAGGGTTGTTTTGAACGAATTTCAACTCTCTTATGAAAAGATTTTGTAATCTTCCCTTTTTCAAAGATAGTGCAGCACCAATCTCTTCTTCTTGATAAATTAGGCATATCTCAGACACTATATAGCATTGATAACTTACACATGTTTCTTTGAAACATATGTCCCAACCTTTTATGCCATAACTAATTTTTATCCACCATGCCCATGTAACAAGAATTTTGTACTTCACCAACTTGGAACAAGTTTCCTTTTGTACGTTGGCCTCTTATAACTATATTTCCATCATTTTCACATTTCAAAACAAACCCATCTTTTTTGATTATAACTTTGTTTCCCTCATCACAGATTTGTGAAATACTCAGAAGATTATGTTTTAACCCATAAACATATAATGTTTTCTTAGATTTCATTTTTTCTTTTCCGACGATGGCCGATCCAACACGTTTGATTCTCAGATATTCATCATTTCCAAATGTAACAATTCCTTCTTTGAAGTCTTTCACATTCTTCAACAACTTTAAGTCTCCTGTCATATGATAAGAACACCCACTATCAAGAATCCATGGAAGTTTGTATCTTTCAAAGTAGTTTTGACAACAAGAGATTTTTGTTCTTCCTGTTCCATTACTTTCTGTTGTGATTCCTCCAATTTCCTAGCTATGTCAATGTGTTCTGGCCAGATAACTATGCACTCTTTCATTTCGGACTTATCAGACCTACCCCTTTTAGCTTTTAAAAACTCTGGCTTTTGAGAATTATTAATAATCTTTTGTTTCTCTGGTAACACACTAAGGCATCCCTTGACAAGATGTCTAGGTCGATCACATCTTTCAAAAATAGCTTCCAGTGGTTGGAACCTATTATCAACTTTTACACTAGTCTTCTCAGATATCTTCTGAAATTTATTTGGAGACTTTCTATTTTGAAAGGATTGACTCCCCCTCAATCCTTGTCTTTCAAAACTTGTGGAATAGTTGTAATGTTGTTGGTTGAACCAACACATATTTTCCATGTGTTCGAATCCACCACAATACCAACAATAACCATAGAAATAATATTTTCCTCTGAAACTTCTATACCGACCAGATTTGTGAACATCTTCTCAACAACCTTCTTGATAGAACTATGATGACCATCAACCTTCATGTTTTCATTTGTAACTCCCTTTATCATTTCAGATTTAATAGCACCAGAAGTATTATAAGTCTTTCTTGACTCATGATTTTATGCACTTTTGATTTTTCACCATTGCTGACTTTGATCACATACATGGTCTTTCCAGCCTTGTTATTATCAGAACCAGTTCTGTCTTTAATTTTGACCTTTGAAGGTAACTTTTGTGGATCCTTGTTTGGTTCATTCTCACTGGAACATTCACCAACTTCTGAGATAGAATTTTTGAAACTAATATTCATTTCTTTAGCTTTATAAAGTTTCTATTGTATAAGTTCCAAATCTTCTTCTTTTTCCTTCATCTTTACATCAAGATGATCATTACGATTCTTTGTATTCTCAAGAGAATTTTTCAGATCATCAATCTCCTTTTACATCTTGATTTTATCATCAATAAAACCTTTTTGATTGTTTAAAGTGTAATTTTCATTTACCAGCTTGTTGTTTTCCTTCTCAAGTCTTCTGATCTTCCTCAAGCATTCTTTCAACTCTTCTTTTAGATGATATTCAAGTTGAGTTTCTTCTTCTTCTGAACTATTTCTCTCGTACTCTTCATTATTCAATGCAGTAATAAAGGTATTATCTCTAGTTTTTTTAAAAAATAATTTCTCAGATTCATCTTCACTATCTTCTTCATCTTCATCTTTAGATAAAAAGCTTCATCTTTTTAATTTGAAGAACTTTTTATCCTTCCACTTTGAAAAATATTTATCTTTTTCAGCTTGTTTCTTCCAAAACCTTCTTGGACTTCTATTATCATCATCACTATATTCTTACTTATTCTTTTGAGGATAGTTAGCCGCAAAGTGACCAACGGATCCACACTCAAAACATTTCAATGGAAGTTTACCCTTGTATTTCCCTATACCTCTTTTCACATTCTTAGAAAACAAGGATAAAATTTCATCAAAATTTTTACATACCTCATCTTCAGAATCGGAATCACCAGCATCATCTTCAATAAGAGTTTTCTTTGACTTATCTCTCTTTGTAGCATTGAATTACATTTCTCTATCAGCTTTTGTTTTTCCCTTCATAGTCTTCTACCTTCTCATCTCATAAGTAATGAGAGTGCTATGAAAATCATCCAAAGATAATGTTTTAGGGTATCTATCTTCTAATGAAGACACTTTAGCATCAAACTTGTCAGGAAGAATTCTCAAGATCTTTTTGACAACTATAGAATCCTCAAATGTTTCACCAAGACATCTGATTGTACTGAAAATATCTTTTATCCTGGTAAATAAATCCTCAACAGATTCAGATTATCCCATTTTCAAGTCTTCATACGTCAGTCTCCAAATTTTTAGTTTATCCTTCTTCACTTTTGTATTTTCTTCATAGAATTTCTTCAGTTTTCCCAGATTCCTTTGGCTGTAGAAACAACTTTCACTCTTAAAAATTCACTCTCAGAAAGAGATGAGAGTAACACATTTTTAGCTCTTCCATCATTCTCAAGGTTCTTCTTATCGACAGGAGTAAGAGAAACCTTGTCATCAATAGCAAGAAATCCATCTGTTGTAGTTTCAAGAACTTCATATCCAAGAGACATAAGATAAGGAATCATTCTGTCCTTCCATATGTGATAGTTCTTTCCATAAAAAATCAAAATCCCCTTACTGTTCATGCAATTTAGATTCTCTATCGCAACTTCTCTTCAACCACTTCAGCAAAGAATAAATTAAGGGAACCTGGATCTGATACCAATTGAAGTTCCCAGTCAGGATCCAAGTATCACTGAGAGGTGGATGGGGTGAATCAGTGATATCTTTTTCTTTTTATGTTTCTTGCTTTTTGAAACAAACTTCACCTCCTGTTAAAGAGTTTCTTCCCTGCTGAACACACACAACCACATGAACATAAGATTTACAAGGTTCACTACTCAACAAGATTAGCTACATCCTTGGTATGGTACAGAAACAATCTAGTACCACACAATCCACTAGAAAAAAATCCTTTGATGTAGAATACAATGAGTAGGATATACCCTTACACTCATGTAGCACTTTGAAAACAATCCAATAGTGTGTGTGCTCCCTCTTAGCACAAATAGGGTAATGCAATGATTCTGTGCTTCTTAATTAACTTTCACAAATAAAATATTTCAAAAAAATTCTTCACTTTCCTACCTAGAAGCTGGTAAGAACCTCATGGTTCAGAAAACTTGCACGCCACTCCCTACTTGCGCGCCTCCCTGCTTGTGCGCCACTTGCTTGCGCACCTCACAACTTGCGCGCCACCTTCTTGCGCGCCTACCCACTACTTGCGTGCTACCATTGATCACAACTCACAAATTGCGCGACACCTTTGTCTTATACACAACCCACTTCTTAAAAGCACCTCCCTGCTTGCATGCCTCTGGCAACTTGCACGACAAAAATTGTGCAACACCCTACTTGCGCACCTTATAAATAACCCTAATCTTGCACGCTACTTTAGTTTGCACACCGCCCTCTGCTACTTGTGTGATCAGAGCACCTTCTACTACTTGCGCAATCAGAGCTCTAATTTTCTCTTAAGTGTTGATCATTAAAAAAATGAGTAGGCTAGTCGTCTATTTATAGGCATTTTTGTGACTTGCGTGCCACATACACTTGAGCGCCGTTCATACTTACGTGCCGTTCTATCACTTGCGCGCCGCTCTAGCAGTTGTGTGCCGCTTCAGCACTTGCGCACCGCTCCAGCACTTGCGCGCCCTTCCATCACTAGCGCGACAATTTCTTTCCTTTGTCATATTTTGATATGATGATGTTGGAATATGACTTATGCGCAACATACACTTGCGCACCACTTATACTTGTGCGCCACACTTGCGCGCCACTTATACTTGCGCGCCACACTTGCACGCCACTTATACTTGCATGCCACTTTTTGACTTGCGCTCCAATATTTAACTTGCATGCCATTTTATTTCCTTTGTCAAATTTTGATGTGATGATCTTGAAATATGACTTGGGTGCCACATATACTTGCGCACCACACTTGCACGCCACTTTTAAATTGCGCGACACATTATTTCCTTTTCCAAAAACACTTCTTTATTCCCTCTATCCTTTATAAGGCTAGTATCACAAGTTCTCCAAACTTATGATATTTGTGAAATACAAATCAGAAAAACATTATCATAGTTTACAAGTCCTTTAAAAAGTGAATTGATTTATCTTCTTTGACAACAAAAGACAACACTATGTAATGGTAAACTTTTCTTACTTCCTTATCCATCCAACTTGGTCCCAACACATAGTCCTTGATAGAGATTCAATCAAGATTAGAGAGTTTGAGTAATAAGTTAGATGTAAGAACCCGAGTCTTCATTTCAGGTATGTATTCCTTTTTCCTGGAGTTTTTGAGTAATGTGGGGTTTCTGGAAATTTTTGAAGTACACGCCATGTACTTTCAGAGTACACTCCATGTACTCCCTTGCCGCGCTAAGCCGTGTGTTGGACATGTCTGGGCCACACACACGATGTGTAGGGGTGATGTGGAGGCTGCTTAAATTGGAGTACGGAAAAACAGAGTACACGCTGTGTACCCCAGAAGTACACGCCATGTATTTTTTTTCACTAAACGCACTGGGGTCATGCCTAATCACCAGAACGATCTTCTTCTAGGTTTATTTTGGCCGAGAGCTTCCGTACGTCCATGATACTTCTCTGAGCCCTCGATCTTCCATCTAATCTCCATTTCAGCTGCCGTCGATTGCGTTGGGATCGCCTCGATAAGCTTTATCTTCTACTTTAGCCTTGTTTCATGATTCCTCCTTGTTTTCATGTTATCGTGGGTTGAGTGTTTTGGAAATTTTCTAAGATCTTAATTGTTCTAAGGAGAACTAACCTTCATGGCTCAAGTATATCGATCTCCTAGGATCGAGGTAGGTGGTTTGTTTCTCTACGTTGAATGTCTTTGAGTTTTTGTGCAAAAAGTGCTGGATACCCATGTATCGGGTATCCCAGGTTAGGGATTTTGATTCCATTGTTTAATTGCCTTATATTTCTTGTTGCTTAAAATTAATTGATACTAATATATGCTTGGTTGCATGTTTGAGGATCACCCATGGGTGATTTCCCTTGCTTTGGCTGTTTATCGCTGTTTGGCTTAGGTTTCCTGTGAGGAAAACCCTGTATCATTGTTTGTCTGCCTTTTTATAGATGATTACATGTATTACATACTTTTTATATTCTTTTTATGCATTGTAGATTTTATCCAAGTAGTTGTTGAACTTACTTAGGGCTGCTGACAGTCGATTACGCACGACTAGACTGCTCAGGCCTGTGTGAACCTGGTGCGGTAGACTGAAGAGGGAATTGATGATTAAGGGATTCCCTAGAGAGTCTATTATAAATTAGTTTTGTACGCAGGACGTACAAGAATTTTACTTTGTGCTTCCCAAGAGTGTCCTTAGTTTACGCACGTATCGAGACCACAGGAGGAATTAGACGTAAAGTGCTTCCTCAGAGAGTCTGTATCTATCGTTGCAAGACCATAGGGGAATTGACGGTGAGAGCTTCCCAGAGTGTCTGTGCCTTGTATGATTATTTGACTATAGGGGTCTTCCAGTAGGAGCCACCCATAGAGTCAGTATTATTATTTGTTTGGTTGGTTGTGACGAGTCCACCAAGACAAAGAACAAGCTTGGGTTTGTACTGCTTGTTGTCTAGGTAGTCTGTTGAGATACCTGTTGTGTTACTTGCTGTGCATTGAGAATATAGAGATGTTTGCTAGATTCCTTGGTTGATAATTAAATGATTGTATTAAATTAATAAATAAGTGTGAATGGAGATTTGTAGGATTGTTACTTTGGTGTACCTCTATCTCTCTGTTGCATTTATTTTCTTTACTTTTACTATATTACTCACTGACAGTAGGACACAGATCTTGTGGTGATTGCCTACTGGGATTAGTCTCAAACCCTATTTGGGTCTTGATTTTCGACCCAAACAGGTTATATGGGTGCAGGTGTGGATAGGGATTGTGACCCTTCTACTTCAGGTATATGATTGCTGGTTGGAGATGGAGAGCACAAGACTGAGCTTAGGCTTGCGATGCTGCTGGAGTTTCTGTTACTTTTAGTACTTTGCTTTTAGTTGTATTTCAGCATGATGTTGTGTTTGATACTTTCCTTAGATAATTTTAACTGCTGCATCATTATCATCATTACTATATATATTCATTGCTTCCGCTATTTGGTTTCAGTTGTTGTATGTCATTTACTGCTTCTGCTATTGACTGCTATTTCTTTTCCCTTGTATACCTTACCAAATGAGGGCATAGTTTCCACAATAACTTACCAAGGCCCTCGTTGCTAGTCGGCATCATCTGGAATTTGGGGAAATTCACTTGAGGTCATGTGGAGAACCGGGCACGAGGCACCAGTTGAGTGGCTCTGGATTCAGGTCGTTACAAAGTGGTATCAGAGGAGTTTCTTCCTTTTCTATTTGACTTACTGTTTGGAAACATTAGACAGGGATAGGACGTAATAGGTAAATGGTAAATAGCTGTGCCCAGGAATTCTAGAACCTGTGTAGAGGGAAAAATCCAGATTACCTTGAATGTTGTAATTTTCGAGTTCTGCAAATGTTACAGTTTAATTGATTTCACCATTGGGTGATGCACTATTTTGTGTTGTTACTGTTTATATGATTGAGGTTCTATTTTATTGCAACCCGATGAGATGAGGGTATGCCATCTCATGCATCATATAGTCACATGTTAGAAAATCACATGCCATGCATTTTCCATGTCATCTAGGTTGCATTAGAGATTTCATGCTGTTGTGATAGAATTTGTGATAGACACTGCATGCTGTTGTGATAACTGCTGTGATAAAATACCTGCTATGTGGATAGGGTATCAGTTTTTTAGAACTTCTTTATCATGGATGCAAAACTTTGGTCTTAGAGGTGTTATGGGCCCTCGAGGATCGGAATTTGGTGGGTTGTGAGTTTGTTATACTGTTGATTGTTATATGCATTGTTATGATGCCAAGCTTTGATTCGCGGGGAGTATGGGCCCCCACGGATCGGAATTTGGCACCTTAACCTCTGTTTTCTGTGTTTTCTGGGCTCCGGTGCAGTTATGAGTCTACTGTACGAAAAAACCCAGAATACACGGAGTGTACTTTATAAATACACGCCGTGTAGTTTTTGGCCGTGTGGACAAGGACACAGGGCTGTAAAAAGGGTCTTTAGGAACACGCCGTGTACAGTATGTACACGCTGTGTGGTGGTAAACTGTATATCCGGCTGTGTCACTAACACGGTTCGGGATAACTCTGGTAGTACATGCCGTGGTTGGTATGAACATGCCATGTAGTCTTGTTCTAGGTACCCGGCCATGTCACGAACAACACGGGTCGGTATTATCTTCTCCTATACATGCCGTGTTTGTTTGGAACATGCCGTGTAAGGGTCAGCCATGTATCCAGCCCTGTAACGAACCACACGGGCCGTGGTTTTCCTTCAAGTGCACATCCTATCCCTTGGGAACATGCCGTGTAGTGTCGACCGTGTGTCAGGCCGTGTCTCTAACAACACGGGCCAGGTAAGGCATGTCTAGTGCACGCCGTGTCTTCCTCAACACGCCGTGTAGTCTTCAGCTGGGACAGTCCGTGTGCTTAGTCATGTAGGAGTAACTGGGAAGGGAGAAAAATGGCCAGTACACGCCATGTAGTTTGAGAACACACTGTGTAGTCGGTTGTTTACACAGCCATGTATGGCCAAGGTACACGCCCAGGGTAAAATTTCTGGAAACACGTCGTGTAGCTATACTACACGCCCTGTAGTCATGTTTTTCCCATTTTTTTAAAGGTTTTTCCCTCCTGTTCTATTTTACTCTCTTATGTTGCAACTGTGTTCGTCGTTAATGAAGGTGTGTTTTGATCTTTCAGAGCTATGGCACCAAGACGTCCTCCCGTTGCACGACAGGAACCAGGCAGTGATCGTATGCCTGATGCGACCGATCAAGGACTGCCAGTAGTTCTGCCTATCGTTCCAGACATGGAACCTGCAGTGATTCCGGACACTGATACCGATGCTCAGTTCAGAGAGGGTTTCATGAGATTCATGCAGACCTTCCAGGGAGTTCAGCATCTTGCCCCGACTATGGCAGAGCTGACGTGGGTTTTTCAGCAGCAGCATCCTCCCACGTTCACAGGGGATGGAGGACCACAAGCTGCGGAGTCATGGATAGAAGCCATGTTATCCATTTTCAACCATCTCGAGACACCCCCAGACAGGAGGGTGAAGCTCACGACTTACATGCTATGAGACTTCTCCAAAAGATGGTGGGACGTAGTTTCTCAGGCAGGGCGCCGATGAACTATGGCTTGGGATGAGTTCCAGTGTACGTTCTATGACTACTTCTACCCAGCGATGCTGAGGGCTGATAGAGCTAGGGAGTTCATGAAACTATAATAGGTTACTCTTTCAGTTATGTATTATTCCTCCCATTTCACAGAGTTACAACATTTCACTCCTGTTCTAGGGAATGACGAGCTGTTCTTGGCAAGGAAGTTTGAGGAGGGACTCAAACCAGAGATCAGATCACAGGTGAATATCTTCTAGTTGACTTCTATTACTCTGATATTCAACCAAAAACTGATCACGGGAAGGAACCTGAGGGAGACTGGAGCTGTGGACCAGGGCGGTTCAGTATCCAAGGCTGATTCTTTTCAGACAGACAACAGGAAGCACCACTGAGAGTCTACCTGAGGTGACCCGAGGAAGCGAGGTATTCCTTATGGTAGATGAGATCTCCATTATGGAACCCAAGTGGTGTGTTATTAGTGTGGGAGGAGGGAACATAAGAATCCCCAGTTCCTGAGAGACCTATTGGAGTGCCGATCTTGCGGTAAGATGGGTCACCTGCAGTGTTTCTACAAGGTTCCCCTTCCAGCAGCTAGTGAAGGAGGATCAGTTTCGACCCCACATTCAGGAGCAGGGTTACCAGTTCCACAGAAGACTGGGGGTTGGAGTTCTTTAGGTCATCCAAGTCAGGGTAGAGGCCGTGGATGTGGTGGTCAGGCTTAGGGAGGAGCAGCTCAAGGTTTTTAGGCTGCTACACAGGACCGCGGTACAGGCCAGACTTTTGCTGTAGAGAAGATTCATCAGAATTAGGATCCTGGACCCTATAAAGTTCGAGGTACGATATTATTAGCCTTAGTTTTATCTTCTTCTCTTTTCAATACTGGTGCTTCGTATAACTTTATATCTATTGCTTTCGTGGAGAGCCTTGGGCTCTGTGTCTTTTCGTCTGCTAACATGTTGACTCTCGACACGCCCTTGGGAATGAGGACATCTAGCGTACATCAGTGCAAAGAATTCCCTCTAGAGGTTGTAGGATGTCACTTCTTATAGGACCTCTATGTCCTAGAGATGACAGGATATGATTTCATTCTCGGGATGGACTGGTTGGTTCTCTTCCAGGCAGTCGTCGATTGCTATCGCTGTAGGGTGAGTTTCGTATCACCAAACGACGAGTCTTTTCTTCATAGAGGCGAGTGGGATGTCCAGGTGGGTAGAGATGGACCAGAGCATCATAGTCTAGGATGGGTTATGACCCAATTTTCTAGTTTTTATCTGGATGACTTGGGGACTTCACAGTTAGACTTTCCTCCAGTGGTGGATCGTTTTAGAGATGTCTTTCCAAAGGACTTTTCAGGTTTACCTCCGTAGAGTGAGGTAGACTTCTCGATTTATCTCTTTATAGGTACTGCAAAGGTGTCCATTCCTCCTTATAGGATGGATACACCTGAATTTCAGGAGCTCAAGAAGCAGTTGGAGGAGTTGCAGACAAAAGGTTTCATCTGACCCAGTACTTCTCCTTGGGGTTCGCCTGTCCTTTTTGTGAAAAAGGCAGACGATACCCTTAGGCTTTGCGTGGATTATCGGAAGTTGAACCAGTTGATGGTAAAGAACCGATATCCCTTGCCGAGGATCGATGATCTCTTCGATCAGCTTCGAGGATCTAGAGTATTATCGAAGACCGACTTGAGATCCGACTATCATTAGTTGCGTGTCAGACCATCTGATATACCCCTTACAGCCTTCTAGAGAAGGTATGGTCTGTATGAGTACTTGGTTATGCCGTTCGGTCTCACGAACGCGCTGGAAGTCTTCATGGAACTGATGAACATAGGGTTACATCCTTACCTGGATTCCTTCATGGTGGTTTTCGTGGACGACATCTTGGTGTACTCTCACACTCAACACAACCATGCAACCCATCTTGAGATCGTTTTGAGTACACTGAGGGAGCATCAGTTATATTCTAAGCTCTCAAAGTTCCGCTTTTGGATAGACGAGATCCACTTCCTAGGTCATGTCATCTCAGAGACAGGGGTATCAGTAGACTCAGAGAAGGTGAGAGTAGTAGTTACCTGGGAGCAGCCAAATAATGTCTTCGAGGTACGGAGTTTCTTGGGGATGGCTGGTTACTACAGGCAGTTTATTCAGGACTTCTAACGCTTAGCAGCGCCATTGAAGGTCTTGACTAAGAAGGGGGTAAAGTTTGTTTGGTCATAATCCTGTGATTCAACCTTTCAGGAGCTGAAGGGGAGGTTGACTTCGACACCGATTCTAGTTTTTCCAGAGCTGGGCAGGAGTTATACAGTTTTCTGTGATGCATATGGCATCGGTCTAGGAGTAGTTCTTATGCAGGAGGATCGTGTTGTTGCGTATGGATCTCAGAAGTTGAGGTCACATGAGAGGAATTATCCTATGAATGACCTGGAGTTGGCTGCAGTTGTTCATGATTTGTGTTGTTGGAGGCATTACCTTCTGGGAGATAATTTTGTGGTATATACTAACCACAATAGTCTCAAGTACATCTTCACGTAGTGTGACCTGAATCTGAGACAGCGGAGGTGGGTCGAGTATTTCCAGTCCTTCGACTTCGAGCTTGCCTATACGCCTGGGAAAGGCAACGCAGTGGCTGATGCACTAAGTAGAACTCAGATACAGGCAGTTCAAGAGGCCATCAGTGAGTGGCAGCTTATGGCTCTATTCTCTAAAATGCATTTGAAGGTGCACTACAGGCAGAGACAGACTTTCCTATATTCTATATCTGTTACCTATGCGCCTCTTGATCGAGTTAAAATGAGGTAGCTAGCAAATTATGAAGGCCTAGTCCTATGGGAAAGCGTGTCAGGAGAGGACCCTCTTTCCAGATGGACCGTTGGAAAGGATGAGATCTTGCGTTTCCAGGGACACGTATGAGTGCCAGCAGATATACGTGAGGAGTTGATGCGAGACTTTCATTCCTCCGTCTGGGCAGTTCATCCTGGTGTCACCAAGATGTATCATGATCTACACCACTAGTACTGGTAGCCAGTTATGAAGATAGATGTGGCTGGTTTTGTCATGAGATGTTCCACTTTTCAGCAGGTGAAGGCATAACACCAGCGGCCAGCAGGGCTTTTGCAGTAGTTACCCATTCCCGAGTGGAAGTGGAATGATGTCATGATGGACTTCGTGACATGGTTACCGAGATCGTCGAGGGGGAACGACATGGTATGGGTTGTCGTTGATAGGCTCACGAAGGTTGATCACTTCTTGCTGATAAAGGAAACCTTCGGTGTTGATGAGCTTGGACAGTTGTACGTCCATGAGATTGTGCGCTTGCACGGAGTTCCGAGTACTATAATTTCAGATAGGGACACCTGCTTTACTTCGCATTTCTAGTAGGGGCTACAGAAAAATTTGAGTACACAGGTACTTCTGAGTAAAACTTACCATCCCCAGACGGATGGCCAGTCAGAGTGCATGATCCAAGTGCTTGAGGATATGCTCTGAGCTTGCATTCTGGACTTTGGTGGTTCTTGGGAAAAGAATATTCCTCTTGTGGATTTTGCCTATAACAATAGTTTTCAGGAGAATATTTAGATGAAACCTTACGAGGATTTGTACGGTAGGCCATGCCGATCACCTTTGTGCTGGCTGGAGGCAGGAGAGGTAGCTTTTCTGGGACCTCGTCTTGTTCAGGAGACCTTAGAGCAGATAAAGTTGATTCAGAAGAGAATGGCTACTACGCAGTCTTGTCAAAAATTTTATGCTGATCAGTGGAGACGACCTCTGAAGTTCGAGGTCGTAGATCAGGTTTTCCTACATGTTACCCCAAGGATGGGACACAAGAGGATCAGGAGACAGGGTAAGCTTTCACTGAGATACGTCGGGCCTTTTGGGGTTCTGGAGAGAGTTGTGCCGGTTGCTTATAGGTTGCAGTTACCTCAGAGATATCAGGATATGCACAACTTCTTCCATGTCTCTCAACTCCAACATTACTTTTCAGACCCGTCTCATGTCTTTCAGCCCGAGGAGGTTGAACTCGAAGTGGATGCATCGTTTGAGGAGCATCCTATCCGGATTTTCGATCGCAGTAGGAAGGTTCTCTGTGGGTGGTCTGTTCCTCTAGTACGGGTGCTATGGCAGCACAGGCAAGTACAAGATGAGACATGGGAAAGAGAGGCCGATGTACGATCGTAGTGGTCAGAGCTGTTCGGGGTTTCTTCTTCTCCATCTCATTAGGGAAATTCAGGGACAAATTTCTTTAAGGGGGGAAGTTTGTAAGAACCCGGGTCTTCGTTTCAGGTATGTCTTCATTTTTCCTGGAGTTTTTGAGTAATGTGGGGTTTCTAGAAATTTTTGAAGTACACGTAGTGTACTCCCTTACCGTGACAAGCCATGTGTTGGTCGTGTATGGGCCACACACACAGTGTGTAGGGGTGATGTGGAGGCCGCTTAAAGCGGAGTATAGAAAAACAGAGTACACGCCGTGTACCCCAGAAGTACACGCCATGTATTGTTTTTTCACTAAACGCACCAGGGTCGCGCCTAATTGCCAGAACAACCATCTTCTAGGTTTCGTTTGGCCGAGAGCTTCTGTATGGCCGTGATCCTTCTCCGAGCCCCCAAGATGCTGTTCAATATCCATTTCATCCACCGTCGATTGCGTTGGGATCGCCTAGGTAAGCTCTCTCTTCTGCTTTAGC
Organism: Viscum album; assembly: GCA_963277665.1. Taxonomy (NCBI): domain Eukaryota; kingdom Viridiplantae; phylum Streptophyta; class Magnoliopsida; order Santalales; family Viscaceae; genus Viscum; species Viscum album. The sequence continues at coordinate 17,163,286 of OY728120.1, read as the reverse complement.
CTTGTTTCATGATTCCTCCTTGTTTTTAAGTTATCGTGGGTTGATCATTTTGGATGTTTTCTCAGATATTTGTCTTTCTAAGGAGAACCAACCTTCATGGATCAATTATATAGATATCCTAGGATTGAGGTAGGTGGTTTTTTTCCCTACATTGAATGTATTTGAGTTTTTGTGCAAAAAGTGCCGGATACCCATGTATCGGGTATCCCGGGTTAGGGATTTTGATTCCATTATTTAACTGCCTTAGATTTCTTATTGATTAAGGTTAATTGAAAGTAATATATTCTTGGTTGCATGTTCGAGGATCACCCATGGGTGATTTCCCTTGCTTTGGCTATTTATCACCGTTTGGCTTAGGTTGCCTGTGAGGCAAACCTTGTAGCATTGTTTGTCCGCCTTGTTATAGCTGATTTCATGTATTTCCTACTATTTATATGCTTTTGATGCATTTTAGATTTTATCCAAGTAGTTGTTGAACTTACTTAGGGCTGCTGATAGTCGATTACGCACGACTAGACTGATCAAGGCTGTGTGAACCAGGTGCGGTAGACTAAATAGGGAATTGATGATTAAGGGCTTCCCTAGAGAGTTTGTTATAAATTAGTTTTGTACATAGGACCTACAGGAATTGGAATTTGTTTTTCCCAAGAGTTTCCTTAGTTTACGCACGTATCGAGACCACAGGAGGAATTAGATGTAAAGTGCTTCCTCAGAGAGTCTGTAGCTATTGTTGCAAGACCATAGGGGAATTGACGGTGAGAGATTCCAAGAGTGTCTGTGCCTTGTATGATTATTTGACTAGAGGGGTATGCCAGTAGGATCCACCCAGAGAGTCAGTATTATTATTTGTTTGGTTGGTTGTGATGAGTCCACCAAGCCAAAGAACAAGCTTGTGTTTGTACTGCTTGTTGTCTAGGTAGTCTGTTGAGATACCTGTTGTGTTACTTACTATGCCTTGAGAATATAGAGCTGTTTGATAGATTCCTTGGTTGATAATTAAATGATTGTATTAAATTAATAAATAAATGTGAATGGAGATTTTTAGGATTGTTACTTTGGTGTACCTCTGTTTCTCTGCTGAATTTATTTTCTTTACTTTTTCTATATTGCTCACTGATAGTAGGGAACAAATATTGTGGTGATTGCCTACTGGGATTAGTCTCACACCCTGTTTGGGTCCTGCTTTTCGGCCCAAACAGGTTATATGGTTGCAGGTGTGGATAGGGATTTTGGCCCTTCTACTTCAGTTACATGATTGCTGGTTGGAGCTGGAGAGCATAGGACCGAGCTTAGGCTTGCGATGCTGCTGGAGTTGTTGTTACTTTTAGTACTTTGTTTTCAGTTATATTTCAGCACGATGTTGTGTTTGATGTTTTACTTAAATACTTGTACCTGATGCATCATTATCATCATTACTATATATATTCATTGCTTCTGCTGTTTGGTTTCAGTTGTTGTATGTCGTTTACTACTTCCGCTATTGACTGTTATTTCTTTTCCCTTGTATACCTTACCAAATGAGGGCATAGTTTCCCCAATAACTTACTAAGTCCCTCGCTGCTAGTCGGCATCCTCTAGCGTTTGGGGAAATGCGCTTGAGGTCATGTGACGAACTGGGCACGAGGCACCAGTTGAGTGGCTCTAGATTCAGGTCGTTACATTATAAGAATTCTTTACCTAATCATTCTCAAAACTGAGTTACAACAGACTCCCTGGAACGAGCTAGGGGACTCCAACTAAACTCCTAGGAGAACTCTCCTCCACAGGCTAAGTAATTCCGACTTCCAAAAATCCAAAATAACCCATTTCCCTCCTATAAGAAAAACCCCATATCTATACCCCTATTTATTTACAACTACTTAATATGAAAATTATGACACTGCCCCTAAGAGTCATTCCATATCCCTTCCCTTACTGACCTGCCACACACCATCCGGCCAGCCCCACCAGTGCTACGTGTGCGCTTTTGACCGATGTGCCTCCTGTCCGACCGTCGCGCTCCCTCCTAGTCAGGTTGCACTCTTCACCGACATCCTCGCCAATCATTTCCTCTTTCGTGTGATCCCTTTGATCGAGCACACCCTCGCACTGACTCCTACCTCCTTCGCTCACGTCGTTTCGCCTGCACTGGGGTTTAGGTGAGTTTTGTGCTTTTGTTCGCTTGAATTATTTTAAGTCTGTTATTTTGTGTTTTTAGTTGTTTTGTGACTACTACGGCATGTTGACAGAGAAAGTTTGTGATACCATAGTCAGAGCGCATACTTGTATGCAAGTGTGAAACTTGTAACGTCATCGTAATCGAGTTGCAAGTTGAGGTAGGTCCCCCACTACACTGCCCTTGAATTTATAATTTATTTATTTATTTTCATTTCATTTATTTTCTTTAAATGTAAAGTAATATTAAATAATTATTTTTAGAATAAATATTTTCTATAAATGAGGCTGTTTATTTTTATGCATCCCACTAAAATTATTTTGTTGATGAATTGTTGCACAATAGTGTAAAATTCCTGTTTGGTCTTTGAACATAATTCATGGATTTTCAAGTGTGGTTCTGGTTTGATGATAAATGTTTTCTTCTGACGCGTGAGAAAATGTTTTGGGTTCTCTTGATAAATGATGTTTTTCTTTAAAGTTGGTTAAGGCCCATTTGACACTTTAAAAAAATAAATTATTTTGAAAACCCTCTTTGGAGTGACTCGGGGGTGAAATTGGGGTGCACATCTAATTTATGGGTTGTTGTGTGTGATGTTTGTGCATTATAATTGGTTGCTTGTTTGATATTGTTGACTCACCCCCTTTTTATTACATGTGTTGACATGAGAACCTAACATAGTAAGTGAATCTTCTGAGAACTACTGCTGCACTAGTTTAGAATATGCACTCGCTAGTGGCCCTTAGTACAGACCTTGCTTTGCTAGGGGATTAGACCCCTCGGTTAGGCCAGATTTGGAAACACCAAGAGTTAGGTCATTATGATGTCATTGAGTAGGGCATGCCTTCAGGATGAGTCACATGTATAATACGTTCTGGATTGTTCACAAGCTCCTAGGTTCGACCCGTGTTTTCTTTAGTGATTATTTGTATGTGGAAGACGATTGAGGGGCCTAGTTCGGTTGCTGGGCCTCATTTTCTATTTTACCATTTCCCTTATTATGTTTTATGTGTGGTTTTCCTCTTGAATAACAACTAAATTTTTATATTTTAAATTGTTTGCAAAAATGTTTTAAAATGTAATGCACCTTTTCCCTTCAAACATTAAACTTGTGTTTAAATTAAAAAGGGAAATGAAGTGTTACTTGTTTTAGAAATTAAAGTGTGTGTGGAAACCCATATTTTATATAATTTAGTTCAAACCTAGAATTAGTAAATTATTTATTTAAATTTAGTGCTTTGGGAATAGTTTTTTTGGGCACGCCTATTGAGTTTTAATACTCATGCCTATAATGTTTTTTTTGTTTTTAGTTTCTTCTACAGGTTCCATATTTGGTTTGGATCTCCTTGGGATACGTTTAGTTTGGGTTTTGGAGAGTGACTCTCAAGGTCACATGGAGTTTTTTTTCATGTTTAGGTTAGTATGCATTGTTGTCCATTATTTCTCTTTCATTTCGTTGTTTATTTTTCATTGTTCTATTTTATTTCTGCGGATTAGTTCATTTTTATTGGGAAAAACTGTTCCCCTATTGTTCTCTATTGATGCCTTGGCACTTGTCACTAGCCTGAGAGGATCAGGATCGCCTCTCAGGCCTTGCCGCGGATTGGCTCGGGTGACCAGTCCAGGGTCGACCCGGGTTGGTTCATGAAAAAATGGTATCAGAGCAGGTCGACTCTTGAGAGGACCTTGTTTTTCAGAGCGCCCATTGTTATTTGGGTTTGTCATGGTAGAAGGAGTAGGATTGTTAGGACTCGAGGTGTAGGGATAGGAAGGAATTCATGAATCCTTGCTCATTTCAAACCTCAGTTTACCATGGGATTTCCATATTGTTGGTGTCTTTTTGGTTCCTTTGAATTGTTTTATGTTGGGAAATGAAAAGGGAGTTGGGAAAGTATCCATGTAAGCTCGCAGGGCTTGGAAAGCCATGTGAATCTGGAGACATTTCCCTAGAACGCTCTCTGTGATGGTGGCATGACTAGCATATTTCTTCCAACCACATGTCTGAGTCACCCAATGACACTAGTTTCCCCTAGTGGATCGTTTGGATTTTCTTTAATTTTAAAAAAATGTTGTGAAAAGTGTTATTTTGGTATTTGAAATGACAATGACCATGTTTTGATTAAATTATTTGTTTCCTTGTTCCTTAGTTTTCACCCCCATGATGGTTTGATGAATTTAAAAGGTGAAGCTTCGGGTGGTTCTCCCTTAGAAAATCCTCTAGTTGAATGACCTATAGACTATGTTATGGAATTCTAGAAGTTGAACCCTCCCCTGTTTTATGGTCAAGCAGATCCACTTGAGGTGAAGTAGTGGTTGTGGAAGATTGAGAGGAAATTCAGTTTCATTAGGTTTCCTGATCCATTGAAGGTTAAATTGGATACCTTTATGCTTGAAGGTCCAACAAAGAAATGGTGGAAGCACGTGTCTCGAAGAAAGCCTCGAGAAGATCTCACATGGGAGTTCTTCAAGCCGTCAATCATCCAACAATACTTCTATGAGTTGAAAAATCTAAGGAAGAGGATGAAGTTGTGTTATCTTTAGAAGGGTGCTGAATCAGTATTAGAATTCTATCAATTCTTCTTAGACCTAATTCCATATGAACAATGGTTTGTTGCAAATGATCCTAGGAAGGCTCAGCAATTTGAGTCTGGACTCCGACCTAAACTGTAGTCGAAAGTGGAAAATCTCAACCTATCCACCTTCTTGGATGTTGTGGGGAAATCCTTTGTGGATAAATCTAAGTTAGAATGAGGACATGAGGTGGCGAATCCTACTCCGGCCTTGGGAATTAGTACATAGGATGGCAATAGGAAGAATGGGAAGCGACCTAATGTTGGTGGATCTAATAGAGTAATCAAGAGGCCTTCAGACCTTCAGTCATATTCCTCATAGTGCCATGCCTTGACCTATCACTAGTTTGGTAAGCAAGGACACAAGAGACCAATGTACCTGAGTGTTCTGAGACCCTACCACACATGTGGACATCTGGGTCACTTGTAGCGATTCTTCCAAGGTGTTTCCAAGAAGCACGCTGAACCCAAACCTGGCTCGTCAAAGGTCACCTCAGCCCATCAGTAGGATAGGGTGATGTTTGGGGATCAGTTTGGGGATTTTTCTTTGTATTGTTCCTTCTATGTATTAGTCATATCTTGTAGAATTTTTTGGTGTTTCTTTTCCTTCATTTGTAATAATGGTTTTGTTGAACCTTCTTAAAACCTTTATTTTAATGGAAGTGTGTTTGGTAAAATTCTGGTTCATGTGTTATGTTTGGGAATTTCTGAATCCTGACTGTGAGGAAGAAGATGCTTTAATCATTGGTGCTCTAGACATAGGTCCCGGAGTGAACCTAATGTGTAGTCAGGAGAACCCCATCAGTAAAGAAGGGACTTAGTTTAATCTTTTTCCTTAGTGTGGCATGGTTTGTGTTCTTTTGAGGGTGCGAAGTTGTTGATATGGTAATGGCATTAGTTTTGATGCTCTATCAGTTGGACCCTTCCCTTTCCCCCCTTGTGGTGGGGGGTTTTGGTCACTGTGGGAAGTTTTCAAGTTTGGTTAACCTCGTCAGTTCTTTTGGTGGGGAGACCCACAATGGGTCTCACAGAGTTGCACCTAAATTAATCTAGTGTTAGCTCAGTCCTTATAGTGGGGGAGTCTTTTTGGACCTCCCCATGTTATTATCAGAGTTTCTTTTCATGTATCGTTTGGTGGCAGGTGGTCTCGTGCGAAACCACCTAATCCTAAGTTCTTCCACTTGAGTAAACATTGGGATTGGAGTACACCCAATGGTTTAATTGGATTATAATTATGGGAATAAGTGTCAGAGGTGGTTTAAGTTCTTTCACTCCGTGGTTGAAATGGATAGTTTGAGTTCTGTTTGGTAGTGGTTAAGGTGATTGTGTTTTAAGGATGAGTTGTGTGTCAGGGTATTTCAGTGTCTGTTTGGATCAATCAACTGTAGGTGCTTAAACTTTTGGTGGGGGGTGACACGTAAGAAGTTTTATCTTTACATCTTGATCTTGTTTTGGCTTTATAGGGGTGAAAATCATTATGGTGGGGAAAATTGTCACACCCTGACCTATCTAATTAATTTATTTTATTATTTCCTTTGGTTTTAAGAATTTATTTTGGGGTTCGGGTTGAGTCCCGGACGAAAATTTTGAGTTTTGTCAAAAAGTGTGCCTTTTTGAGTTGACTTCATTCAGCGCACGGGCAGAGAACGTTTTGGAAACCCCACGCAGCTTCGCCTAGGCATCAGCATGATTTGCTTGTCTTCAGAAAATTAAAATGAGAAACTTTTGTAATTTATTGCGTTATTTAATTTTTTTTATTGTTAATAATTTTTTTATTATTAGTATTATTAACTAAAGTTATTATTATTATTAGTAGTATTATTCTTCTTATTATTTTTAGGTGTATTATTTTTTATTATAGACCAATGTTTTATTTCATTTATTTGTCTTTGTTTTATTTTTATTTTTATTTTTATTTCTTTTTTCCCCTAACCCTAGTTCTCCTTCTCCCCATTTCTCTCTCTCATATTATCTCTCCCCTCTCTCCATGTGCCTCCACCCTCCCTCTTGTCGGCGCGCCACCCTCCAGCAGGCACCACCGCCCGTGCCAACTCCCTACTTCGGTTGCAGCACCGCTGGCCACCCGACCTTCTTGCCCTGTAACGGCACCGCACCAGCTCGTCGTCCACCTCAGGCTGCCCTGCACCCGCGGCCAGCCTCCCCCTTGAAGTGCCACCTGTCGTGCTTCCAGCCACCTCGCACCCCTCCTGCACTGGTTGCACCTCCCACACCCCCTACCTTACAGATACCGTCCGACCAGCCTCCCAGTCGCCTCACCGTCTGTGCGCCCTCCAGTGCTGCCTCGCTCCCAGCCAGCACCCGCCGTCCAGCCCACCACTGGCCTCCCGACGCACCTTCCACACCCCTGTACCCAAATATAGCATGTTTCTCTAAGTCATACAGAATCCAATCTGTTGTTCTTGGAATCCACTACTGGAGTTGGGTTCTCCTTCACCAACACTTCCTTGGATTCCAACATGATGAGACATAGCTTGGTGGGTAATATCAATACATCATCTCTAAGTAATTACCATATCATCATTTTAATTTGGATGTTTAAAAAATAATTTATGTGGTTGTGATCATCATTAAATTATTTTAGGATGCGTATAATTTCCTAGTGAATTGGCTGGAAAGGTTTTCAGAGTTCAAAGACCTTGTCTTGTACATTTCTGGGGAGTGTTATGTAGGTGAAGTGTCTATATTCCTTGATAGAGATTCAATCAATATGAGAGAGTTTGAGTAAGAATCTAGAAGAATTATTTACCTGATCGGCCTCAAAACTGAGTTACAACAGACTCCCTGGAACGAGCTAGGGGACTCCAGCTACACTCCCGGGAGAACTCTCCTCCACAGGCTAAGGTATTCCAACTTCCAACAATATTAAATAATATTAAATAATTATTTTTAGAATAATGATTTTTTGTAAATGAGACTGTTTATTTTTATGCATCCCACTGAAATTATTTTGTTGATGAATTGTCGCATAATAGTGTAAAATGCCCATTTGGCCTTTGAACATAATTCATGGATTTTCAAGTGTGGTTCTAGTTTGATGATAAATGTTTTCTTCTAACATGTGAGAAAATGTTTTGGGTTCTCTTGAGAAATGATGTTTTTCTATAAAGTTGGTTAAGGCCCATTTGGCACTTTAATAAAATAAATTATTTTGAAAACCCTCTTTGGAGTGACTCGGGTGACCTTGTTGTGCACATCGAATTTGTGGGTTGTTGTGCATGATATTTGTGCATTGGAATTGGTTGCTTGTTTGACATTGTTGACTCACCCCCTTTTTATTACATGTGTTGACATGTGAACCTTCCATAGTAAGTGAATCTTCTAAGAACGATTGCTACACTAGTTTAGAATACATATTGGATAGTGGCCCTTAGTATGGACTTTGCTCTGCTAGGGGATTGAGCCCCTCGGTTAGGCCAGATAGGGAAATAACGAGTGTTTGGGAGTTATGATGTCATTGAGTAGGGAATGCCTTTAGGATGAGTCACATGTATAGTACGTTCTGGATTGTTAATGAGCTCCTAGGTTCGACCCATGTTTTATTTAGTGCTTATTTATATGTGGCGGGTGATTGAGGGGCCTAGTTTGATTACTGGTCCTCTTTTGATATTTTCCCATTGCCCTTATTGCGTGTTGTGTGTTTTGTGTGGTTTTATTCTTGACTAACAACTAAATTTTTAGATTTTAAATTGTTCACGAAAATGTTTTAAAATGTAATGCACCTTTTCCCTTCAAACATTAAACTTGTGTTTAAATTAAAAAGGACAATGGAATGTTTCTTGTTTTATAAATGGAAGTTTGTGTGGAAACCCATATTTTATATAATTTAGTTCAAACCTGGAATTAGTAAATTATTTATTTAAAGGTAGTGCTTTGGGAATAGTTTTTTTTGGGCACACCTAATAAGTTTTAATACTCATGCCTATAATATTTTATTATTTTTAGTTTCTCTTGCAGGTTCCAGCTCTGATTTGGATCACATTGGGAGACATTTGGTTTGGGTGTTGGAGAGTTACTCTCAAGGTCACGTGGAGTTTTGGTCGTGTTTAGGTTAGTATGTGTTGTTGTCTATTCTTTCTCTTTCATGTCATTATTTATTTTGCATTGTTCTATTTTATTTATACTTATTAGTTCATTTTTATTCAGTGAAACCATTCCCCTATTGTTCTCTGTTGATTCCCTAGTGCTTGTCTCCAGCCTGGGAGGATCGAGAATGCCTCTCGGGCCTTTCCGAGGATCAACTTGGGTGACTGGTCCAGGGTCGACCCAGGTTGGTTTGTGACACATGTTATATTGTTTCATGTTCTTATCTATCCTCTTAATGGGATTTTATCTCATCCTTTTATTTGATGTACATCCTTAGGTGATTATTTGTACTAAGGAGAAATTAAGGGCCAATAATAAGCTAGATAAGGAGTTAAATAATGTTTAAGTTTTTTATGTAAATGTTATGTTTGGTCCTAATTTTCCCAAGACACTAAATCTTTAGATCTTGGTTTTGTAACACTATTATGTTGTTTATCATTAGAATGATGTAATAGTAATTTAAGAAAAAGTAGGGACACTATAGTTGGTATCAAAGAATGATTTATTTAATTTTGGAATTAGGATTAGAGAACCTTAGCAAAAAACATTAGTATGAGACTAATTATATATAAGCACCCAAAAAGATTTGTTTTAAAAAATTATAAACACAGGGATACCATAAGATATGCCTTTAGACTTAATTTCACAAAGGAATAAATTATTTATTCATGACTTGATGACTTATGTTTTTTTTCTAACCTTTTATATTTTATAAAATGCTAGGAACTAGGAGAAACCAGGCCAACAACCAGTGAGAGGGATACTATAACAATTGCCCAAATGACATCCATAATTCCTTGGGAGTTGGAGTTCAAAATTTCATGGCAATGATTACCCAACTATCTCAGGTTATGAATAATAACCTAAATAATGTGGAATGTCACACTTCACCAAAGAGGGAGAAAATGTCTATAAAGTGTTTTATGCAACAACGACCACTGATGTTTAGTGGATCCTCCAATCCACTAGTCGTGGAATAGTGGGTCAACTCAATAGAGAAGATCTTTTTTATGTTTCACTTTTCCGAGATGGAGAAGGTGACTCTAGAAATTTACTATTTAGATGTAGAGGCCGATCAATGGTGGGCTTTGATTAAGAACACCAAGCTGAAGGGCAGAATTGAAGAGATGGAGTGGGAAGACTTTAAGATAATGTTTCTTAACAAGTATTTCTCTCTAACTATTTGTACAAGTATGGAGAGAGAATTAATAGAGTTGAATCAAAATGAAGGTGAATATATCACAACCTATGAAGAAAATTTCACAAGTCTTTCAAGGTATGCTTCGAGTTTTTTTTATAAAAAATGATAGAAAAATTGATAGATTCTTTAGTGGATTAAAACCACACCTTCGAAAGGCTCTTGAAATTTGAGACTTTGGGAGTTATGAAGAAGTTGTTCGATGTGATCTCAATGTAGAGATGAAGTTTGGAGAATGGTCCCTTGGATATGGTGATAAGAAACGAAATATGGAGTTTGAAGATGGAGGATATAATGAGAAAGGTGGAAAGAAAACTCAACCATCCACATGTCAAAAATGTGGTAAGAAGCATCATGGAAACTACCTTAAAGGGATGGTTAACTACTATAAGTGTGGAAGAGAAGGCCACCAAGCTCATGAATATTGAAAATACATAAGGAATCAGGAAAATGTGGTGGAATAAAGGAGAGAACCACCCATAGTTCAATGCTTCAACTATAGAGTGGAATGACTCTATGCAATCCAGTGCACTAAACCTCAAGTCCTCAATGGTAATCGGCATCATCAGCTACTAAATCCAAAGGAGAAAGTGAAGGTTTATTCCATCACTACCACTAAAGTGGAGTAATAAAATGAAGTTGTACAAGCTACACTTCCTATTCAATCAAGAATGGAAATAGTATTATTTGATTATAGTTCTATGCATTACTTTATATCTTGAAAGTTTGCTAGAACTATTTAATTGAATCCCTGAAACCTTGAATTAGAGATATTCAAAATGACTAGTGGTGCAATAATTACAACCCAAGTGTTGGACTCTTCACCTATTGGTATATGTGGGAAGATTCTTCCAGAAAATCTCATGATACTTACCCTTGTGGAATTATATGCTATAATGAGAATGGATTGGATCTCATTATATAGAGCACATATCAAATGTTAGGAAAATGAGATATCTTTTCATATTCTGAACCATCCCATGCTCCTCTAAAAATTAAAGGAAGATCATGAATCTCCTTTGGAAAATCCTCCAACGGCGTGGGTGTTGATTCCCTGTGAAGAAGCATAACTTGCTCAAATGGTTGAGTCAAAGGAAAGTGTCAACCTAGTGGAAATTACTATTTTGAGGGAATATAGTGATGTATTTCCAAAAGAGTTACTTAGAATTCCCCCAGATCCTGAGGTATAGTTCTTAATAGAACTTATACTCGGATCTACTCCTATCTCAATGCGTCCCTATAAGATGGTTCCTATCGAACTAGAATATTTAAAGAAGTAGCTGAAAGAGAATTTGAAAAAAAGGTTCATATGCCCTAGTGCATCACCTTGGGGTATGCCAATGCTCTTTATCAAGAAGAAGGATAGATCAATGCGATTGTGCATCTATTACTGGGAACTAAAAAATATTACTATAAAGAAAAAGTATCCTCTTCTAAGGATTGAAGACTTGTTTGATCAATTACAAGGAGTATAATACTTTTCAAAGGTGGATCTCTATTCAAGATATCATCAATTGAAGGTAAAGAAGGAATATATTCAGAAGACTACCTTCCATACAAGGTATGGGTACTATGAGTTTATAGTGACACCCTTAAAACTTACTAATTCCCCTAAAATATTCACGGATTTGATTAATAGAGTCTTTATACATTACCTTGAAAAAATTGTGGTAGTGTTTATCGATGATATTCTCATATACTCCAAGAGTAAGGAGGAACATGAAGAACATATAAGGATTGTTCTGGAAACATTAAGGAAGGATAAATTGTATGCCAAGTTCATAAAGTGTGAATTTTGGATACATAAAGTCACATTCTTAGGACATGCGATCACAAGTGAGGGAATTTCCATGGAGCCCTAAAAAACAAAGGCAATTAAGGAATGACCAAGACCCTCTAGTGTCATGGAAATCCTTAGTTTTCTTGGCTAAGAAGGGTACTACTGATGTTTTTTGAGAAATTTCTCATGATTGTCTATCCCACCAACTAAGTTAACAAGGAAAGGGGTAAAGTATGTCTATATAGATGAATGTGAGGAAAGATTCAAAGAGATAAAGAGAAGGCTGGTCACTGCACCTATACTCACATTACCAAAAAGTGGAGAAAGTTTTGTGATATAAAATGATGCTTAAAAGAAAGGATTGGGTTGTGCACTCATTAAAAATGACAAAGTGATAGCCTATGCCTCACAACAGTTGAAGATCCATGATTAGAACTACCCGACGCATGATTTGGAGCTAGCAACTGTGATTTTTGTCTTGAAAATCCGGCAGCACTACCTCTATGGTGAGAAGTTTGAAATATATACCGATCACAAGATCCTAAAGTATATATTAAAAAAAATGAGCTCAACATGCATTAAAGGATATGGTTATATCTAATCAAATACCACGATTACTCTATTCACTATCATCCTGGTAAGTTGAACAAGGTAGCTGATGATCTTAGTAGAAAAGAACTTGCTACTCTATCCATGTTGTGGATTGAGAAAGACCCTATCTTATTGGGAATGAAAAGGATTAATTTGGAAATCATAATGGTAGGGAATAACTCCTAACTTTACCAAATTATTTCACAACCATCTATCTAAGAGAAGATTAAGGAGGCACAAAGGGATGATCCAGAGTTACAAAAGAAGGTGAATGCAATAAAGGGAAGATACAAGAGTTCCATATCAATGATGATGGTGTGATTTGGTTTGGATTGGGTCTATGTGTGCCTTCATCACCTAAGATAAAGAAGGAACTATTGGATAATGCACATAGATCAACTTTCTATATCTTTGGATTACCAAGATGTACCATGATCTTCGAGAATACTTTTGGTGGGATAACACGAAGAAGGAGATTGCAGAGTATATCTCAAGTTCATTAATATGTCAACAAGTTAAATCAGAGCAAAAAAAGTCCAAAGGGATGATGAAACCATTGCCTATACCCATATAGAAATGAGATAATATCACTATAAACTTTGTCACTAATCTCCCAAAGACATCAAAAGGAAACAATGCGATATGGGCTGTGGTGGATTGAATCACCAAGACTGCCCACTTTATCGATATTCAGGAAGATCTCTCACTTGAAAAACTTGCTAAGATATATGTGAAAGATGTGGTGAGGTAGAATGAGGCAACACTTTCAATCGTATCTAACCATGATCCAAGGTTCACATCTAAATTCTAGAGAATTCTCCAACATGACTTGAGTACTGAATTGAATTTCATCACAACTCATCACCTCCAAACTAATGTCCAATCTAAAAGGGATATTTAGACACTCGAGGACATACTAAGAGACTACTTAATGGAATTTAAAGGTGGATGAGATCAACATCCCCCATTTTTTGATTTCTCATAAAACAATAGCTTCCACTTGAGTATTCAGATGACTCTATATGAAGCTCTATATGGAAAGCGATGTAGAAATCTAACCTGTTGGGATGGAGTTTGTGAAAGAAAACTACTTGGACTTGATCTTGTGTAAGAGATAAAAAATAAGGTTCAATCCATCCAATAACATATCAAAGCTGCACAGAATCAGCAAAAGAGCTATGCTGATAACTGTTGAAGGGACTTGGAGTTTGATATTAGAGATAAATTTTTCCTTTGAATATTACCATGGAAGAGAGTCATGTGGTTTGGAAAGAAAGGGAAGCTAAGACAAAGATACATTGGCCCCTTTGAGATCCTTGATTGCATAGGATCCATGGCCTATTGGCTTTCACTTCCACTGAATATGGATCAAGTTTATTATGTGTTCCACCTATCACTCCTGAAGAAGTATATACTATATCCCTCACATGTACTGAACTCAAAGGTGGTATAGTTGGAAGATGATATCCCTTATGAGAAGCAAACGATAAAGATTGTGGACCGGTGATATAAGTTTCTACACAAAAATACAACCCACCTTATCAAATTATTGTAGAGGAACCATCAGTATGAAGAAGAAACTTGGGAAATGGGGGAAGCGATGAAGGATAAGTACACTCACTCGTTTATATAAAACTAAATTTTGAGGGAGAAATTTCAAAAGGGTGGAAGAATGTAAAGACCCAAACTTTTATAAATGGAATTTCTCCCTTCTTATAGTAATTTCATACAGTATAAATCACATAAAATCACTTAGCAACCATAATAAAAACTTTATTAATGAATAATTAATGAAATAAGTAGTATTTCTAGAAGTTAAGAAACCTATACCGATGAAATAGTAACTTTACCTTAGAAATAGTAATATGACCCTTATGAATAGTAAACCAGACAAATGAATACTAACCTCAGAAATTAAATTATAAATAAAATTTAGGCATCTTATAAATTAAAGTATGATATAAATATAACATAGTATAAGTAAATAAATATTTTAAAAATTATTAATTAAGTGTTGGTATTTTTGTAAGTCATAAATATTTAATTACAATTTTATGACTAATTTAATAATTTAAAAGAAAATTTATTTTCATAAAATTTATTCATAAATTAATATTTTTATGTTTTTTTATTTTAATATAATTTTATGTGACTTTAAATAATTTTTCAAAGTGTTATAAAAGCAGTTATAATTTTAAAATTTTTATTTTTTGATCAAATGAAAATTTTAATTAAAAATTAAATTTCTCATATTTAGAAAATTATTTTAATAAAATGGAGTTAATTTTTTAATTCTATATTTCAAAAAACATTTAGGGTGAATTTTTGGAAATTTTCTAAAATACTTGAATTTTTTATGAATAGTAAAATATGATAATTTTCTATAAATGATAAATACATGAATTTTTGAACCACTGTTGATGTAAGGATAATGTTAGTACCTTAACCATACTTCATTATTTTAATATATTTAGTGTTAATTCTCAAAATCTTTATATTCTTGAGCCAAAATAATAAACTAATGATTAAAATAATGAGAAAACACCCCACCCATCCACTATAAATACCACCCTCACCACCTCTTCTTCTCAGACCTTCCAATCTTTGAGACTTATCAAAATTCTACCTAATAATCTTAAAAATCCCCTCCCCCAATTATAGGATCCCTTGGTATCATAAAAAGATCAAAACCTTTTCCCTAAGGAGGTTCTCAAGGAGGAGAAATTCAAGAGGTAAATTCATCTTTCTTCTCTTTTAATTTTTTTTCAAGTTCTTTTATTTTTATTATTCTCTCCTCCCCTATCCTCATAAAAATTGAATGATAAATCCAATAAATTAAATATACTATAATTATATCATGTTAATGGAAGATCCATCATTAAACTCCTCCCTCTCTCTTTTATTCTAAAAATGAAATCATTGCACGTGATGTGTTAATTTACCAACATTGTGGGTGATGCACTTTCATTTTCCTTTGACACCTTCAAGGATGTTAATAAAACCATTATAATAGTTGAAACATATTTTAAAGTTTATTTTATTACCATTTTTATGTTATGTAACTAAATTATATACATAATACTAAATGATAAAACAAAATGACTTCGTTGTGATCGAAAACTGCAAAAATTAACCTAAACGATCATCATTAACTTTTATATAATAATTCATCCTCATAACATATAACCAAATTATTTATAAGATAATTTAAAATTATAAAAGATAATTAATAACATACAATAACAATTCTGTATATTTATCCTCATTTTACACAAACTTCCATTCATGTATATATGTGAACCGATCTTGAAAACTAAGAAAACGAACACTCACGAACGATAAAATTAAACTCTATAACTCATTAAAAATACCATAAATGAACTTAATAAAATTAAAATGAATCAAATTAATGTATAAAAGGTTATTTATATTTTAATTAATGAATTCAATTTGATTATCCAAGGTATTAAAGAGAAGAAAGCATTCAGACATAAGGTAAGGGGATTCTCATACCCAACTCCATTTCCTTGGGGTTTTCCATATTTCACACCAATTTCAGTATGTATATTTATTTAATGATACTTAAATGTCATTTAATCATTATCACCTTTTCTTTTCTGGGATATACATGTTTTCTACTTGAGTTTATGAAAAACACAATGTTTTCCAAAATAACTCCTCTTTCAAAAAAACACACCTTTTACTTCTCTTGAGATTCTTTCTTATTCACTCAAGATTAATGATTCCTATACCAAGAATGTTATTCCCTTTTTATTTACCAAATTTTATTCATGAATGTATTATTTATGAAATTAAACCCATTAATTTCCATGGATATGTCCAAGGTTGATATACGTTCTATGTGTCATGCATGATAATGTAAATGTTATGATGTGATGGGTGTACCTAGAATTATATAGCATAATGTAAATGTTATGATGTGATGGGTGCACCTGGAATTATATAGAGCTAAAATTCATTTAGTAATGTGATTAATCTCATGATATAAAGTGAAATATTCATGAACATGATGCTAGATTTGTTCAGAACTATGTGTGGTAGTTGACCACCAAGACACGATGTTTCATTTTATGCACTGCCACATTCCAGGATTTTATCCAATGATTCCTCTATTAATTATGATGAAGATCCTATTATTATGTTATTATGATGATGATTATACTCACCCATTTTATATTGTTTCATGTTCTTATCTGTCCTCTTACTGGGCTTTTAACTCACCCCTTTCTTTGATGTATATTCTCAGGTGACTATTTGTATTAAAGAGAACTCAAGGGCCAATAAGAATCTAGAGAAGAAATAATTAAATAATGTTTAAGTTTTTTATGTAAATTTTATGTATATTCCTAATTTTCCCAAGAAACCAAACCTTTGGATCCTATTTTTCTAACACTATTATGTTTTTTATCATTAGAATGATGTAATAGTAATGTAAGAAAAAGTAGTGACACAATAGCGACGAATTTTCCATATCTACTTATGCCTCGAACTTTCGCATCATTTATAATGTACATGAAATGTAATGGATTTTCATAGCATGTAATGAATTACTGAATTATCCTGAGTGGTAGAGACTTCATGATGAACTCACACCATGTAATGAAATACACGATGTGTAAATGGATTCCTTTAGTTCTGTATCCTGTTACACCTTCTTGTAATGTTGTTATTTGGATTCAAAAATCCAATGTTGTACCGCGAGAAAAGTTTCTTTCAAATTATAAATTCCACACTTCTCTCATTTTCCAAATATTTGTTCTTTCCACAAATCACAAAACAAGTAAAACATTCCCAATATTGGAAAGATTAATCAATTAAATAAAAAAATCAATACATGAAAACACCATAAAATACATGCATGAAATACAGATATCAACTGGGAATCAGTAGAAATGTTCAGATGGATACTGATGGTATCAATTGATTTTATTTTTAGTTGGTATTACTATTTGTGGTATCATTGATGAGAGAATAGGATGTAATTATAACTCGGTATATAGATCATGTTTGGGTGCCTGCATCCCCATGGACAAGAGATAAAGAAAGTTTCTAGGGGTGATAAATTGTTGTTCTACTTTTATCTTTTATAGTTGATATGATTTCCACCTTGATAGGTGAACTTGGATGTGATTTTTATCTATTATGATATGTAACCCTTGGTCCGATATGAAAATGGAGGATATATAAACCCTTGGCCCGATATGGAAAAGGATGATGGTTTATGATTTATTGATAGTAACATAGGATGTTTAATATATATATACATGTGTCTATGATTAATGGCTTGTGATTTTCATTGGGAACCTGGATCTCACTAAGAGGGGTTGGGTTGGTTAAAGTGATAATAAAGGAGATTAAACAATGTTTTCCTACTTAGCCACTCTTTGGTGGCATTCTACCCAGCTAGCCCAAACATGTGGTTCCAATGAGATCTATATGTGATGTGATGTGACATTCATGTGATATATAGTCCTAAACCTGATATGGGTAGGTGAGGATGATGATAGGGGGTGGGATATTTGAAGTTTCAATAAAGAAGCTAAATAATGTTTTCCTATATATCCTCTTTGGAAATACTCTACTTAGATACCTCAGACTATATGTGACATCTGACTCTGTTACTGGAAGGTGAGGGGCCATGAGTCCAGATGAAAATTTATTCCTAAATTCAATTTGGGTAAGTAGGGGGCCATGAGGTTGGATTATATATGATACTTAGCTCTGATAAGGAGTGCCAAATCTATGTGATCTATTTTACCCTATTTTCAGGGTGTTCATCTAAAATTCTAATTTCTTCCAAATAATCTCAAGTTAGAGGCTGATATTGGATGATTAAGCATATACTAGTACAATTTAGGTTATTCCTAGATTTATCTTTGATTTTAAAGTGTTTTAGGGGGTGTGTTTTTGAGTTCACTATTGGGTTGTCTCAGAGAGACCCTAATAATTTAATTCTTGTATTTTAATTAATAAATTGAACCCATAAGATGCCTATGGGAATGATCCTCCTTGAATAAAAATGGTATGATCTTAGTGAGAGGATTCATACCACTTGGGAATATTAGGTTGACTGTGTTTATTTATTTTAAATTTAAATGTTTATATTAAATTGATTGGTTCTACAGAAACGTGATGGGCTTGGCCTAAGGATTGAGGTGATGCTGACCACTTAGAATGATGTGACATTAGTAATTAGGTTAGTCTTGGATCAGATATTTTAGGTGATATTGATCACCAGGTTGGGTGACTTGATCATCGGATTGAGGTAATGAGGTCGCCAGGATACAAGAATAACCCACGAGTGATTTGGATGGCGTCAATCATCAGGTTGAGAGACACGGTTTCAGGGGAATGAGGAGTTAGGATGACATGTCTTAGGTACTTTGTTGGTGATTTATACTCACCTTTATTAGCATATGCACCATTAGAGTCATGTTCACAGAGATTGGATTCAGATGATGAGGTGGTGCTGACCACTTGTGTGGGCAGAGGTCTCTATTAGTTACGGCTTATGATGGTGTTGAACATCAGTGTGGTTGAAGGTGTTTGTCATAGAAAGCCACAAGGATGGTGAAGATCCATCAATTGATAATGTTGAGACCATCAGTTGGGGGCTGTGGCTCTCTATATATTGAGGTTGTTGGGATGGGGTTATTTGGGAGGATAAATATCTCCGTTCCTCGGGACATCAGCTGTTGAGCCAATAGTGTTTATCATTTGGAGGATAGACATCATAATTCCTCGGGTGTCAGGATATTGTGCCGATGAGGATTTTCTTAGTTAAGGTCTGAGGGACCAGGTACTTGATTGAGCATGCCTTTAGGACACTGACAATTTTATTATGACATGAGGTTTTGGTTGGCACGAGGTTCCGATTATACTTTTATAGGAGGCGCCTAAGGGCTCTCCATCTTATTACTCATTATGGGATTCCTTGGGATTTATGCTAAGGGTCCTCACCACTATAGTTATATATATGCAGACATATTATCACATTCCACACACACACACACACACATATAGCTAGGGGCATGTGGAATATCGACGTTAGACGAAGAAGGCGATTGCTTCCTTGTGTCTATTGAGCACACGAGAGGTGGGTTTATTTATATGTTTTGCATGAACTCCTTTTATTTTATAGTTAAAACACTTGATTTATCATATATGTAAGATAGACACACGTTGGTAGTGGCCTACTGGGATTATTCTCACACCCTGCATGGGCCCTTCGGGACACGTGTAAACTTTATGCTCTTGCAATCAGGTAAGGGACCAAGCTCAAGAGATGTACCTTAGTGATCATGTCAGACCTTTTTCATGGGATGGGTGGCAAGGTACCTTGGAGGTTCCTACATCGGTTGGAGTTTATTTTTGAGTTCTTTTTTGTATCAACAAGCTTATATATGTATGTACTGAGGTTGTCCATGGGAAACCTTTCCGATTATCTATTTTGTATGACCTGAATTGATATGCATGCTTAGCTACAAATGGTATTTCATTCTACAAATGTTATTGTGATCTGAGGCATGATGATTATTTCCACTACTATCTGTTTATGCTTTCGCCATTGCATGTTATTGCTTCCACTATGGTGGGTTACTGGTCCTGCCATTTTATGGTATTTATTCCACTGTATTTTATATATATATAGAACATTATTATTATCACCAATCGAGGGTATAATCTCTCCACTACTATCTCTTTACACCCTTGCTGCTAGTCGGTATCCTTTGGTGTACGAGGTGGTGCGCCTAAGGCCTAGTGGCACATCGGCCCGGAGCACTGTTTGAGTGAAAAACTGGGTCGGGGCGCTACACTTACCACTAAGCCAAATCCCAACTACAAAATATATATTTATAATTATAAATAAATAAATATTTTTTTAAAAAAGTATTTATATAATTATAAATAAATAATTATAAATTTAAATAATTATAAAATCATAATAAATATATTTAAATAATGAATATATTTATATATTTATATTTATATTTATATTTATTTATTAAATATATATTTATATAATTATATAAATATATTTATAATTATATAAAAATATTTATTTATATTTATATTTATAAATATATATCTATAATTATATTTATAAATACATATTTATAATTCCTTTAATATATTTATAATTATATACATATATATATATATATCATTATATACATTCAATTTTTTAATTATATTAATTACATTATTAAAATTAATTATATAGGTATTTATTATATCTTGTTTAGCAGTGATAAAGATATATCTTTATCCGTGCTTAAAAAACACTGATAAAGAGGTATTTTATCATAATTAATAAAACTCCTCTTTATTAATGTCTTTTTGGAAGTGCTGATAAAACCTTACCTGCTCTTTTAAATATAACTCTAACCGAACCGATTTCCCTCACGTCGTTCCAGCTCTTGTGGAAGTTCAGCTTTGCCATTGCTCCACCTCGATCTTCTCTCAGATGAATCGACTCTTAAATCTAAGGTATGTTATTATTTATTATCCTCTCTCCTTTATGTATCATCAATCACCTCCTTCATGAAATGAAGTTATTATTTTCCTTTATTTCTTTCTTTCTGCTACCTCGCCTCCATGCCATCATTGTCTTCAGCCTGGGCCAACCACCCATCATTGCAAAGCAGCCATCCGAAGAACACCCTTTCCCTATCTTCCACTCCCTCGACCAACCAACACAACAAACCTTCCACCTATCCCTCATGAACACCTCACTTTATAAGGTATTGATATATATATTTCTTCATCTATATAAATTCTAATTTTTTTAATTTTTTTCATGATGGATTTATATAGTTCTTTTCATATTTTAACATGAGCATTAATTTTGAGATATTTCATTATTTTTATGCTATACTACTATGCTAATTAAAATATATTCATATTCTACTTCAATTATGTGATTTCCCATGAGAAATGGAATATTTTTTAGAATGGATTTGGAATGAAAATGAAGAATATGTTAAGAACATTTATGTGACTCCATTAATAATTATTTATGTGTTGTTTCATGATTTGTTTATATTATAAATAACATTTGTATATATTTTCAATTTATTTAAACTAATAATAACATTTTGGATCTCAGATGTGTATTTTTACCTTGAATTACTCTTAAGATGTTGTAATAAATTATGATTCTAAATCTGAAATTATCAAAATAATGATAACGTGATAAAAGTATAATAGATGTCTAGAATTTGGAATTGTAAATAATAATAAGGAAGAATAAAAATGTTTTTCCAATACACTTTAATCCCATCACTTATTATTTAAGTGTTTAATATAAGTTTCCAAATTATGTTTTAATGTGTATATGGAAAATTATTTAATGATTCTAATACGATTATAATTAAAAGAAACAATGAAATTAAAGGTTGATAATTCATATAGTGTAATTTGGGTAGATTAATTCATCTTGGGAAATTATGGTCAGTGTTATCTTAGGAATATTATGTGAGAGAATATAATATAAGGTTGTGTCATATCTTTAAGTTTTTGTGTTTAATTCATGTGGTGATATTAAAATAAATAATTAATCAAATAATTAAATGGCGTGTTATGTATTAGCATGATCTTATAGTAAAATTTTGTTGTGATATCTTGTATAATGTTGCGATGTTTATTATATCATGAGTTTATAAGAATTATTTATCAATTTTTGCTTTATTTTTACATTTTATAACTCACTATAATCATTAAATTACTTTTATTGTATGTGATTTTCTGCTTGATTGATTTCATGTGTGCTTGTTTTATTTCTTGATGGACCTATAAATTCCTATGGATGTTTCAAGGTGTTTTAGAGTGTTATATTTCTTTTTTTTGTATTAGAATATGACTCCTAGGATTGAAGGTGTTTTGATTTTTCATTGGTTAATACAGATGTTGAGAAAATGATTTTTCAGATTTATTTTCTTATCTATTTAGCATAAATATGAGGGTGGACAAGGAAAAATTTATTCATGGTTTGAGGTGTGTGGGTATGTATAAGTTTTATCTTTATATTTATAATATTTTTTATTTTTATTTATCCATATACACAATATTATTATTATTTTGATCTATTTTGTATCATTAGGAATGGTTTGAGTATTACCCATAAAAAGTTCTAATTTAAAACACATTTATCTCAGACAAATTCAGGATTAGAAGATAATGGAGGAATTTTATAAAGTTTATTATAATATTTACTAAGCATACATATGGTATGGATTTTATTAATAATGAGTATACACTTTTGGATATACCTATGAAGGTTTTGACTACTAGATACGAGAGATAGCTTATAGTGATCTGTGTCATTGTTAGAGGTGGAATCATAATGTTTTGGATCTCAATGATGTGAAATCCATGCTAACTGATTTTTTTGGAATGTTTATTAAAGGAAAGTATTTATATAGTTTTTAAGGAAATTTAATAAAGGTTTTGGATATTGTAGGATATTTGAAATATACCTAAGATTGATAACTCTACTATTTTTGAAATAGGGGTTTGTTAGTGGGTTATAGTGCAAATATATTTTTTGGTATTCCTATAATATATAGTATAGAATAATCTATAGAAAAAGTGAGTAACATGGTATCCAACTTCACTTCTATCATCAATAATAGTTTCATCCATTTTTTTCATGAAATTCAAAGCTCCTTAACCCCATTTCAAAATCTGGTGATTACATGATCTTGTATGTTTTGAGGAATGATATTTTTTAAAAAAATTAGCAAGTTAGGTCACAATTAAGTGAAAAGAAATAACAATAATTTCCAAGGGATGTCTTCTATCCAATAATAAATAATTTTTTCCCAACATATTTATGCCCACCTTTTTGTCCCACACAACATCAAATTGAAAACCTGAATCAACAGCCACATGTTTACCCCAAGCTGTTTCTTTTCATGTCACCATTGTGTAAAATGATAACTTATCAGGAATCATAACCGATAACATTAAAATGTTGGGTTACCCTTATTAGAATTATATATAACATTCTCATTTTATTATGAATATCTTATGTGTATTTATTTATTTTTTGTACAAAATTAATATTTTATGATCCTAATAGGATGAATATGAATCAAAAATAGATTCACACTAATCGTATGAAAAAAGATTATGAAGATGAAGTTAAAGTGTATCACCCCAAGTTTGAGGTGTGTAACCCTTGTTTATGCATTTTTATGTGTATAAAGTGGTTGGATAAGGTTTGAGAGAGTTTGGAAGGTTTTGGGACTTTTCTAAGGGTGCACGGTTTGTGGAAACTGTGCATAAGGAGACAATGATCTTGGGTTGGAGCACAATTAGGGTGCACGGTTTGAGCATGATTTTCCAAATCGTGCGGCCACCTAGGTGATTTGGGAATTTCAAGACAGTGGGATTTTTCATGGTCGGTCCATGGTTTGTCTAACCATGTGGGCCAAATATGCAGGGTCCCTCTTGAGATAGTAGTAGGTGAACAATCATCGTACAATTTTCCTAACCCTATGGATAAACCATGCGCGAGTGGGTTTTTAAAAATGGGGACTGGTCATGATTTTACCTAAACAACCATTCTTCCTCCTATACATCTCCAACTTAGTATTCCTTCTTGTTCAAGGTTAGGGAGTCTCTCCCACTCATTTTGGAAGTGATTCGAAGGGTTTTCAAGGTGCTTTGAAGGTGATCCTTCCTTGGTAAGTCTCTCTACTTGGTAGTTTCATGGTTTTGATAAGATATAATCTCCTATTTCTCTCTATCTCAGTTTCCTAGATATATTTCCGTCGCATGTATATCTAGGGTTGTTGTTGCCTATAATGGTGATATTTAGGCCTTTTTGATGTTATCAAAAGGTATCTAAGGTGATTTTGTGGAGGTTTCACCCTAATTTGGTGTGCGGTTGTGTGGTAGGTTGATTTCACCAAACCCTAAGGTAGGTGGATTCACTCTTAACTCCATTTTTCTAGAACTAGAAGGGTTAATCTCAAATTAATTTTTTTTATTGAAATTTATTATGAATGTGATGTGCAGAGCTTGATTGATACCCATTTTGTGATGAATATTGGATTTTGGGGAAAATGGGTTATTGTTGTGAAATATTCTTCTGTGTTGGATTTTAAAGTGTTTATTTTAAATCAGTTGATTGGTTTGGTTTATGGAAATATTTTTTGAAATGTTTTTCAATAAAAATGTTCTTTTATTGAAGTGTGATTTGGTATGGATAATGTCTTATGGGTGTTTTTAATAAATGAGTGATTTATTGAAGTGGGTTTGGCATGTTGTTGGAATTGTTGTTTTGTTTAAGGGATTGTTTGGATTGGAAATTGTTGGGGAGTATGGATTGAAATTTTTTGGTTGATATAATTTTGGTAATTATTGATTTTCATGATTTTTGTGATTTTTGGAAAATGTTGTTGTGATGATTTATGAATTATGTGGTATAAGAATGGGTTGGATGGGATAGATTGGGGGTGGGAAGGACCACCATCAAGTATTGGGGTGTGGGTATGAAGTACCACTATAAAAATGGGATGGTGCTAGATATAAAGTTCCATCATCAATGGAAACACCAATCTCATGTGATGAAATGTCATGTATGGTTGTGATGGGTGTGCGACCATGTAGAAGGAATTTAGGGATGCCAATTTGAAATGGGGAAAGTGGTTAATGAATTATTTGGTTACTTTTTTTGTAAATGTATTGATTTGGGTAAAATTATTTGGTAAGGATGTGTTTGGATTGCTTAGAATTGTTTCATTGTTTGATAATTTTATATAAATTGTTTTCTATAATGTGCTAATCGATTCAATCCTAGTGGTGTGTGTAGGGAAGTCATTTGGGGAAAATCTAATGAATATTATTACTCACCCTCTGCTTTGGAACTTTGGTTCTTTTGTATATGTTGTACTCTGGGAGACAGGTAAAGGTAAAACATCTCATTTCTTTAGCAGTTTATCATGATTCTTAGGCGATCTTATGGTTTTGGAGCTTGGAGCTTGGTGTAGAGATATGGAGCTTTATCTTGGTGTCTTGAGCTTTGTTGTTTTAGTCTTCTGTTTTTTATTCTGATTCTAGTTTATTTTTTTGGTTGTATTAGTCCTTTGGTATTGTTAAATTGAAAAAAAACATTATTGACATGAATCATGTAGTTTTCTTTGGTATTGGCACGTTTGGTTGGTGGTTTTCATTTCAAAGGGAAAACCATCCCTCACTGTTCATGAAGCCCTCAAAATTTATTACTAGCCTTTGGAACCTTGGGTATGTCTCCTAAGGCTAAGTGGAACCTTCATATTGACTCAATCCAATGAGGAGGGGCAGGATGTTACAAGTGGAATTAGTTTGTTTGGTCTTTGAATTTCAAGTGAAAGTAGTTTTGTTTGGTTATTTGGCATTGATTGTCGGTCTTGGATTTGGAATTCATTCTTGGTTTATTCCTTTAATTGAGATAGTATTAAGGAGTAGGATTTTCAAAACTTTAAATGTATAGCATAAAAGGATGTAGCTAACCCTTTTATGTTTAACTTCAAGTTACCAGGGAGTTGGGTACATAAGTGTTTTGGATACACTTATATGAGTGTGATCTCATTGTCATGGGTGTAGCCAATGAGATGAGCATTGTATGCATGGTAGAAATTAATTTCCACTAGGATTTAATATTTCATTTGGCATACTTATTTATGTTTTGGCTATGAATGTGTTGATTTTTGAAAAATCTAGAAATTGTTTTCAAATGTGCAGATTTGTAAAGAGAATGGTTGTGGTATTTTGAAAATGGGTCGATTTTCAAAACATGGTGGATTTTTTTTTAAAATTATTGAATATGGGAAATGTGTTATTTTGGAAATCATGGTTGTGATAAGTGAAATGTGATATAATTTGAAATTGTAAGCCTTAATTTTCTAGGGAGTGAGACTTATGATGGTTGTTATGTTGATAGAAATAGATCCGGGTAAGAATTTTAGATACCAACCAAAGGAATTTGCTAAAAATGTGGTTTCACCTTAGCCCTAGGTGAACCGACAGCTAGTTCAGAGCATAGTACAATATTTCCAAGTTGTGGAAAGTGGGAATAGAATGGATGAGCCGAAGCATGTGGATCACTTGGCTCAGTTTTAGAAGAATAATCCACCCATCTTTAGGGGTGATTTAGAACCGAAAAGGGAGGAAGCGTGGTTAAACAAGATGAATTGAATATTTGATTTCTTGGAAACACTGGTGGGATTGAAAGTAAAGTTAGCGATGTACATGTTGGAAGATATCACATTCTAGTGGTGGGATTTGGCGGTCTAGGCTAGAGTGGACCAAGGTATGACATGGGAGGGTTTTGAGGAATTATTTAACAAAAAATTCTACCCACATAAATTCAAGATTCAGTGAATTATAGATTTATTGATCTTGAATTAAGAGAACCTTTCAGTGATGGAATATGTGGATAAATTCATGAATTTAGTCCGGTTTTCACCTGAGGTTGTGGTTAGTATATCATTTACGACACAAATTTTGAGTTAGGGATAAGGCAGGAAATCTATTAGAAAATTATAGTGCTCTATATAATGGATTATACAGAGATGGTAAATAGAGAAAATGTGGCTAAAAGGGATATATTAGGGGCTATGGGTGGAGTAGGTATCATGATACCCATGGGAAATGGTAGGAACTCTAAAGCCGGGACCAAGCAGAAATTTTTAAGGTGGGAGTATGGATCAGAATTCAATAGCAGGATTAGAAAATCTTCCTCTAAAGCCTTAGAGTAATCTAGGATGTTTCTAGTGTGGCTCTACAATCCACATGAATTAGGATTGTATAACATCACCTATATCATTCCATAACTGCAAGAAAAACGGGCATCTTCAGCATTATTTTTACAATTCTTCAAGGTCGGGTGTTCATGACACTCCTCAAGGGTCGCGAGAATCCTATGCCTCGATGGGACAAGGTCAGCAACATAACCCTCATCAACAGAGCAGAGTTATTCATGGTGATTCTAGGAATACCATGACTCCTTAGTAAGGGAAATTCTATTAGGGGAATAAAGAGTAGAGTGTGGCAAGTAAGTAGCTGTTTGGAGCCAAGCAGGTTGTTGTGGATGATCAGTCAGGACCATCCACAGTAAGAGGTATGATTATTTTGAATTCTAAATTTATAAAAGAGTTTTTTGATATGGATGCATCAAATTTTTTCATTGCTTCACGTGTTATTGATTTTTTGGATTTAAATGTGGAAATTATTCCTTCAGTTTTAAAAATTCAAACTTCTTTGGGTCAAAGTGAGTGTTGAGCCTTTCTATGTAGATCATGTGGGATAACTGTTGATGGGGTTGAGTTTATGTGGGACTTATCAGTGATTTAGATGGATGTTTATGATATAATCTTGGGTATAGATTGGATGATGATTTTTAAGGCCCACATCGACTGTTATGTGAAAACGGTTAGTTTTACAATGAGTGATGGCGTCGAACATCTCTTTAAAGGAGAGAATAATGTAAAGGTCGGTGCAACGAGATTATTGGAACTATAATTTGGGACGATATCATATAATTTGGTGTCTTTTTCATTGGTATCAATGGAAGAAATTGAGCAGAGTAGTTTTCTGGTGGTTGTTGATCATTTTCTCGATGTCTTTCCTGGATAATTATTAGGGTTTCCACTTGTATGAGAAGTGGAGTTTACGATTGATCTTCTTCCAGGGACTAATCCTATATCACTTACATATTACCATATGAAACCAACAGAATTTAGGTAATTGAAAGAGAAGTCAGAGGAGTTTGAAAAAAAGTGTTGATCTGCCTAGCACATCTCCATGGGCATCACTGGTATTATTTGTTAAAAAGGTAGATGGAACTCTTTGACTATGTGTTGATAATCGTAAGCTTAACCAAGTTATGATAAAGAATAGATATCCACTCCCACGCATTGATGAACTATTTTATTAGTTGAGGGGAGCTCAGTGGTTCTCCAAAATTGACTTGTAATCAGGATATCATCAGTTGCGGGTGCAGAAGGAGGATATTCAAAAAATAGCTTTTAAAAGTATATATAGACATTATGAATATGTGGTTATGCCCTTTGGTCTTAAAAATGAGACAACAATCTTTATGGAATTGATGAATTAGATATTTCAGAGATATCTGGATTCTTTATGGTGGTGTTTGTTAATGATATATTGGTGTATTCCAGGACAAGAGTTGAGCATAAGTACTACTTGGAGACAGTATTGGGGATCTTGAGAGATCATAGATTGTATGAAAAATTATCAAAGTGTGATTTTTGGATACAAGAGGTTTGTTTACTTGGCCATTCTATTCATGAGAGAGGTGTTTTAGTGGATCCTGAGAATATAGAGGTTATTATCTCATGGTAACCACAAAAGAATGTCTTTGAGATATAGAGTTTACTTGGTTTAGTTGGGTATTACCGATGATTTTTTCATGACTTATCATGACTACTTTAACTGATTACATCTTTGACAAGTAATAATGTTTCATTTCAATGGAATGAGTAATGTCAAATGTCTTTTGAAGAGATTAAGGGTCGCCTTACATCAACACCAATCTTTTTTTTTCCAAAACTAGGGAAAGAGTACGTAGTGTATAATGACACATCAGGATTAGGGTTGGTGTGTGTTATCAAGAAATGGGATCATGTTGTTGCGTATGGCTCATGGAAATTGAGGTTTCATGAAAGGAACTACCCAATGCATGATTTGGAGTTAGTAGCTGTGGTGCATGATTTGAAAACATGGCATCATTATCTCTTTAGTGAGAAATTCACAGTGTTTAATGATCATAAGAGCTTGAAGCATGTTTTTCTCAAAAAATAGTTTTGAATTTTAGGAAAAGGATATGGATGGAGTACCTATAGATATTTTACTTTGACTTTATGTACACACCAGGTAAAGGAAATTTGGTGGCAGATGCCTTAAGTATAAATTTATACATGCAAGTTGTAAAGCATGCATCAGAACAGTGGCATTTGATGTCATTTATAGCTGACATGCAATTGGAATGTGAATACTGAGGTGATATAGAGATTTTCTTTCCATTCTCATTGGTTCCTAACTTGGTTAGTTTGGTTAAAGAGGAACAGATGTCTGATTCAGAGTGTGTGTCTATGAGGTCCAAACTAAATGGTAGGGAGACCATTTAGGGATGAAAACTGGATAAAAATTCAGTGTTGTGCTTTTAGAATTGGATGTTTGTACCAATGGATTTTCAGGAGAAACTTATCAGTGTGTATCATCATTCCAGATGGTTCGTCCATCATGGAATTCAAAAAATGTAAAAGGAATTAAAAGCACAGTTTTGGTGGGCTGTTTTGAAGAGGAAAGTGGTCGAGTTTGTTTCAAGATTCTTGACTTGTTAGAAAGTAAAGATAGAGAATAAATAGTTTATAGGTTTTTTGTAGTCTTTACCTATCCCTTTGTGGAGGTGGAAATATATAGTGATAGATTTTATTACACGTCTCCCAAGAACAATTAGAAAACACAATGCCATATGGGTGATTATGAATCAGCTCACAAAGTCAGCCCATTTCATCCTTATTAGTGAATCTCATATAGTGGAGGATCTATCCAAAATATATATCCATGAGGTGGTAAGGAGGAATGATGTATCAGTTTTGATTTCATCAGATAGAGATCCAAGGTTCACATATTGTTTTTGGAAATCCTTGCAGCAAGACCTTGGAACTCAGGTGACAATGAGTACAACATATCATCCTCAGAAATATGAGAAATATGAGAGGATGATATAGATATTGGAAGTCATGTTGTAGGCTTGTTTCATGGATTTTGGTGTCTTTTGGGAGGATCAATTTCTGTTGATGGAGTTCTTCTACAATAATAATTATCAGGCTTCAATACATATGGATCTATTTGAAGTATTGTATTGGTGTCCATATAAGTCTCCACTATGTTGGGTGGAAATAGGTGAAACTTCGATGGTTGGGCCAAGCCTTTTACAAGAGACTACGAAGAATATTAATTTGATTAGGAAGACAATGGAGACGGCTCAGAGTTTTCTGAAATTGTATGTGTATCATCATTGACAACCATTGTCGTTCGAGGTGGGTAATCATGTGTTCTTGAGAATCTCTCCTAGGATTGGACATTGTCATTTTGGAAAAGTAGAGTAAGTTATCTCTAAGGTATATTGGGACTTTTGAGATACTTTAGATGGTTTGAGAGGTTTTATATCAGTTGGCTTTGCCGATATGGTTTAGTGCAGTGCAAAATGTATTTCATGTATCTTAGTTGAAGAAATATCATCCAAATCCAAACCATGTGATTCAATGGGATCATGTTGAGATAGATTTGAATGATTTGTTGGTGCACATTCTAGTGTGGATTTTGGATAGGCAAGAGAAAGTATTTTGTGGTAAAAGCATCGGTCTATTTTAGGTTTTGTGGAAACGAGGTTAGATTCAGGAGGATACTTAGGAATGGGAGAAAGAGATGGACAAGCAATGGTCCGAGCTCTTTTGACAAAGCGATGGTTCCCTACTTTCTGAGGATGGAAAGTCCAATGGTGGGGAGAATGTATCACCCCCCAGTTTGAGGCATGTAACCCTTTTTATGACTTTTTTATGTCTATAAAGTGGTTGGGTAAGTTTTGGGAGAGTTTGGAAGGTTTTGGGGCTTTTCTAAGGGTGAACGATTTGAGCATGGTTTGTGGAAACCATGCAACTTCTCCAAGAAACTGTGCACAAGGAGGTAGTGGGATTGGGTTGGCATAGGGTTATGGTGCACAGTTTGCTAAATCGTGTGACCACCCAAGTGATTTGGGCATTTTGAGATAGTGGGATTTCACATGGTCAGTGCATGGTTTGTCTAACCGTGCGGGCCAACCATTTGTGGTCACTATTGAGATAGTAGTAGGTGCACAATTAGTGCACAATTTACCTAATCGTGTGGTTAAACCTTGAGTAGATTAAAAATTGGGTTTTTAAAAATGGGGCTTGGTCAGGATTTTCCCTAAACACCCCATTCTTCCTCCTATGCATCCCTAACTTGGAATTCATTCTTCTCCAAGGTTAAGGAGACTCTCTCACTCATTTTGGAAGCAATTTGAAGGTTTTTCAAGGTTCTTTGAAGGTGATTCTCCCTTGGTAAGTCTCTCTCCTTGATAGTTTCATGGTTTTTCTTAGATTTTCTCTCTTCTCTCTCTCCATAATTTTCCTAGATCTACTTAAATAGCGTGTAAATATATGGTTATTATTTCTATAATGGTGATATTTGGGCTTGTTGATGTTATGGAAAGTAATATATGGTGATTTTATGGAGGTTTCACCTGAATTTGGTTTACAGTTGTGTAGTGGGTCAATTTCACCAAACCCTAAGGTAGGTGGCTTCACTCTCAACTCCATTTTTCTAGAACTAGAAGGGTTAATTTTAAATTGATTTATTTTTCTTGAAATTGATTATGAATGTGATGTGATAAGTTTTATTAAAACCTATTTTGTGATGTATTGTGGATTTTGTGGAAAATGGGTTATTGTTGTGAAATGTTCTTCGATGTTGAATTTTAAAGTTTTGATTTTAAATTGGTTTCTTGATTTGGTTTATGGAAATGGTTTTCAACAAAAATGTTGTTTAATTGAAGTGTGATTTGGTATGGATAACAACTTATGAGTGTTTTCAATAAATGGGTGATTTATTGAAGTGGTTTTGGAATGTTTTTGGAATTGTTGTTTTGTTTAAGGGATTTTTTGGATTGAAATTTTTGGGTAGTATGGATTGGAATGCATTGGTTGATATGATTTTGGTAATTTTTAATTGTCATTATTGCTATGATTTTAGGGAAATGTTGTTGTGATGATTTATGGATTATGTGGTATAAGAATGAGATGGATGGGATGGATTATAGACAAGAAGAACCACCATCAAGGATTGGGATGTGGGCGTGAAGTACCACTATAAAAAGGGGATAAGGTTGGATGTGAAGTTCCACCATCAATGGAAACACCAAGCTCATGTGATGAAATTTCATGTATGGATATGATGGGAATGTGGCCATGTGTAAGGAATTTAGGCACGCCAATTTGAAATGGGAAAAATGGTTAATGACTTGTTTGGTTTCTTTACTTGTAAATTTATTGATCTGGGTAAAATTCTTTGGTAAGGATGTGTTTGGATTTATAGAAATTGTTGCATTGTTTGATAGTTTTATATAAATTATTTTATATAATGTGCTAACCAGTTCTATCCTAGTGGCATGTGTAGGGAAATCATTTGGGGAAAACCTAATAAGTAATATTACTCACTCCCTTATTTGGCACTTTGGTGCTTTTTTAGATTCTATACTCCGGGATATAGGTAAAGGTAAAATGTATCATTGATTTAGTGGTTCATCATGATTCTTGGGTGGTCTTATAGCATTGGAGCTTGGAGCTTGGTGTGGATCTATAGAGCTTTATCTTGGTGTCATGAGATTTGTTGTTTTAGTCTTCCACTTGGTACTCTAATTATAGTTTATTATGGTTTGGTTGTATTGGTCCTTTGGTATTTTTGAATTGAAAAAAAACATCATTGACATGTATCATATAGTTGTCTTTGATATTGGCACGTTTGGTTGGTGGTTTTAATTTCAAAGGGAAAATCACCCCCCACTATTTAGGAATCCCTCGACATTTATTTCCAGCCTTTTTCACCTTGGGGATGTCACCTTTGGCTGAGTGGCACCTCTGACTCAACTCAATTTAATGAGGAGTGAGGGATGTTACATAAATACTTCATCAATATTGCAATAGATAATCCATATGTCTCATCTCAAATCCTTTGTTTATGTTTGTGTTGTTTTTATTCAAGACAAATTAGTCTAGAAGAGTTGCAATAACATTTGATTTGTCACTGAATATATTAGATCTATAAATGTTGTACTAAACATGGGAAAAAAATAAACATGCACATCGATTGGGATGATACTATGGTTTATGGATCATTTGATATGAATACCAGTGTAAATAATAATAGAGATCATATGGAAGAAATAACAATGGAAATTTAATATGACCTTCATGATTGTCCAAATTTGTTTGAGAAGTTAAATAACTATACTAAGAGACCATTGTATACCATTTTTACTAAATATACAACATTGTTAGCTATATTTATGTTATATAATTTTAAAGTTGGTAGCAGATGGAGTGACACCATCTTTACAAAATTACTTGGTATACAGAATGATATTCTACTAAAAGAAAATGAACTTAATTTTTGAAAATATGATTATAAATGAATGCTATGTTTAATGGTAATGATCTCTAAAAAAATACATGCATGTCTAAACGATTGAATATTATTTCACAAGGACCATGAATCACTCATAAAATGACCTAAGCATGGAATAAATCAATACAATAAAGATGAATCAAGTTATTAAAAAGCTGCGTATGGCAATTTACTATCATTCCATGATTTATAATACTATATAGATGTCATGAAACCACGAGAAAAATGACATTACATGCAGATACAAGAATTAAATATGGGAAACTACATCATCCAAAAGTATCTCCTTAGTAGAATAAAATTGATTATGAGTATCCTGAATTTGGAAATGAGCCAAGAAAATTACATCTTGCATTATCTATAGATAGAATAAATCCATTTGGTGTATAGGGTAGTACTCACAGTACATGGACAATTATATTGTTAAATTATAACTTGCTTCCATGGTTATGCATGAAGCACAAATACATCATGTTGTCTCTGCTTATATCTGGACCAAAACAACTCAGCAATGATATTGATGTCTATTTGGATCCATTGATCAAATATATGAAATTTATGTGGGATATAGGTTTTACAATATATGATTCTCATAGAAGTGAAGAATTCATATTGAGGGCCATATTGTGCGGGATGATATATGACTTTCATGCTTATGATTTTTTTTATTTTACAGCATTAAAGGAATGTTGGGGTGTCCTATTTATGAAGAATGCACACACTTAGTTTGGTTGAAACATTCCTCAAAGACTATGTTTTTAGGATATTAGAAATTTTTACCTCAACAACATAAATACTTATTAGGGATGACAACATTCAATGGGAATATCAAACAAGTCACAACACCGTCTCCACTAATGGGTGATCAACTATCCACTAGAAGGGATTTCTAAAATAAATGTTGTTACAATTACCATCACAGAGTGATATAAATCTCACCTTTACATTTTACATAATAATGAATATGTTGATTCATATGTTGAATCCCACAAAGTAATTCTTAGACATTTGAATTCATCAAGGGCTAAAGGATGGATATCAAATACAAATAATCAACAATTTATAGGATGGTTTTGATATCATATTTATTAGGAGTTATCTAGAAATATGAATTCAATTATTGAATTAATTCGATGGCTATCTAGGGGACTAAATGAAAATGTTATATCATACGCTGGTTTTGTAATTAATGGTTATACATTCTATATAAAAGAACATGATGACTGCATAATGATGAAAAATAGTGGAGTTATGCTTGCAATGGAAAGGATGAACATCTCTAGTTCCAAGGATAGAAATCCAATTTATGCGAATATGTCATGTTTTGGAATCATTTAAAAAATATATGAGTTGGATTATACAACATTTCAAGTGCTAATTTTCGGTTATAAATGGGTTAAAAATAGGAGTGTAGTGAAAGTTGATAAAATAGGATTTATGAAGGTGAATTTAAATGTGAAAATATATAAGGATGAGTCATTCATAATGGAATCACAGGCAGTGTAGGTATTTTATGTCTCAGATAAAAAAACAAGAATTAGTCAATTATCCTGCTAGTGACTAATAAACTATAAGGTCAGATGGAAATTCAATTGAGGATGACCATTTCATTAGGATATCAAAATCATTTAATGGTGGTCCCAATATAGATAATGTCTTGTACATTATAGGGGAACACAAAGAGGGGATTTGGATTCTCAATAGAGGATCAAAATCCCTTCAACATTTAAATAAAATAAAGAGAGTCTAATGAACAAGTTAAAGTATTTTTATAATATACTATGATTTTTATCATAATACTATGTGTTATCTACTGTATTAACATAATCTAAATTAAATATTTAACTACTCATATAGACAATGACTTCTTCACATGATGATGTTACCAATATTAGGGATGAACAGATAGCTGATGCTGAAATTAGAGAATTATTATGGGATCAACAAAATGTTGATGTAAAAAATAAAAACAACATAGAATCATTGTGTTGAATAAAATTATCAAGGCAAGAAGTAAGGGTTTTAAATTTTAGGTTGGATGGAATCACTGCGACCAACCCATTGACCCCAAAAAGTTAATGTTTATTTGTTATGTTGGGGTCACAATGAGAATGAATGTGCCAATTGATATAAATTCATGGCTATATGTCCAACCTATAGTGAAATAAAACCTTTTAGAAGATATTAAGGTAATGTTACGATATACTTTCTCTATTTTATTGAAAAATTACATAATGAAACATTGATTTACTTTTCATTATTCCTCATAGAGTTCATTTATTTTAGATTATTTCTATAATAAATATGTTTTAATGACCATTGGAAAATCACATAGAGGCTTCCAAACACTTCTTAACAAGTTTTATCTTACGGATGTTGATGGGAAAGTAAATTCCCACCCACCAGTTACTTATGCACACATTTTAAAGTAGGAAACATGGAATTCTTTCACCAATAATCATCGTGATGAGAAATCATTTTAGGTGAATTGTAGTCGATAATGTATTATTTTACATTATTTATTTTATCCAATTTTATTCAAAATTGTTAATTTAGGAAACAAAATAAAAGTGATGAAAATAAAAAACATGCATCAAAACTAATGTACCATTATAGCAAAGGATTGGGTACACTTTACTAAAGAAGAAAATGGTATGTATTTAAAATATATAATAAATTTTTTATGTGATATGAAATAACATATGTTCCTTTTTTTATATTCATATTGATGAATCAAAATACTAATCCACTTCCATCCCATTCCATGTGTTATGGAAGGAGGCCTGCATAAATAAAGAGGATAAACTAGTTGATGAAAACAAAAAATATTATGGGAAACATGTTTAAGTATAACATAATAGTTTTTTTTCTTTATAAGAACATTATATAAAAATATCTATTTATGTTCATATGTTTTATATGGTTTAGACACAAGAATAAATATTGAATATACCTAAAGAAAATATACTTTTCGTATCTTTGAAGTGGCCATGATAATATGGTCATGTTAGAGGTGTAGGTTTTAGAGTGTAACATTGAACATATTTCGAGAAGATAAAACCACAAGAAGATACATATCATATGATTAAAGGATTATAGGTGAAAATATATTCTTTACAATATATTATTGTTCAATATTGTTTGGAAAACCAATATATAAGAAATGATCAAAGTGAACCGATAGTGGAAAAAATATCAGCACATGAACAACTAAATGACCCCACTAGATTTGAGTCTTGTCATTCCCCTCAATCATATACCTTACCCAAGGTAACCAATTTTTTCATTACTTTTTATCTTAAATGTGAATCAAAAAACTTTAGATAACTTTATATTACTAAAATTATACATGGTAAAGTTTTATGTTATTTCTATCTATCAACACCCACACACCACCTTATTACAAGGGGTGTGGTGTATAATATCTCAAGAGACATTATACACAACAAAAGACTCCTAAAAGATCACATAAGAGTGGGTATTGAAGTAGATCAAGATCTGAGAACTGAGTTGCATGTTACACTTGATGATCTGGATATTACAATGATCAATGATACTATTGGAAATTTCATAGCATGGACATATAATCCTATAAAGATACACAAGGAATGTACTTTACAATTTTTTTCAAATTAAGAACTTGTAACAGTTGATGAAAAAGGGTCTAAATTGAGGTATTGTATTATAGATAGATAAAACTATAGGGAAATGAAAGGTTGGGTCAAGACAATCCAATGAATTGACCAAGAAAACAAAAGGACCTTTTAGGAGTACCTTCTCTCTACAAGTTCCAATGAATCATATATTAACATTACAAGTTCATGAAGACACCACATACAAATATGGGGATGTTTCTTACATTAATTATAAAGAATAAATATTTGGATATGTCATTATAGACGTGGTTGGTCTCAAGAGTATAAATGAGGTTCTCAAGTTTGAATGGATGGGAGTCTCAGTTGTGAATACATATATCAAGTACATTTTCATAATTCATCTATCCAAAAAATGATCTAATATGTTTATTAAAGTTAATTAATATTCATATTTTCTACAGGCATTTATATTAATACCATATAAAGGGAAAATCCTGCAAAACATGATTAGAATTCATTAATCCCTATATCGCTTCTATGGAAAAAAATTCTTTGGGGTTGGAATAAATTGATAAGAAAAAAGTTGATCCAACCATGTAATTTGAGAAGAAAATAACAGACAACAGACTCTTGTTAATTCCTACAATGTAGGGGTAAAACTCTACAATATAATCATATAAAATATATATTTCTTTTTTTCATTACTTATTTGATTTTGTTTTTTTAGGAATCACTAGATACTAATCACAATCAATTTAGATATCCCAAATATTTATTTTTTGGATCCAATGCATGTATTTCCATTAAAAAGAACTCACATGATGTTTATTGTGAGTTTTTAATGCACTACAATCAATATTTTATAGATAAAATTTGAATTATACGTTTTAGTTTATGTTTTAATGATAATTTTTTTATAATAGGGAGATCTATAAATATAGGCTAAATCATGGTATGAGGTTAGTCACTAAACATAAGAAGCCTATGGATTTATTAAAATAGAAACAAATTACAATATATATAGAAATATTAACTATAAAAACATATTTCAAAACAATTTACTTATTTTGGTTAATTTTTTTTGTAGTGTCTAAAGAAAGATAACAACAAAGATTGTGGATATTAAGTTTGAAAATTTATGAATGATATCATATACCATTAAAACACCAACATACTCAAACAGGTAATTTTGAAAAGGTAATTACAAATTCATTAAAAATATTCCTAAATCATTTTTTGTCTATATTTTCTTAGTACTACCAAGATTTCCAACAATCTACATACTCAAAAGAAATGTAAATTTGTTTAGAGATGAGTGGGTGGAGTACACGATGTCAGAATGTTTTTCGACATAAAATTTAGGTGATTACCTATTATTTTTTTGATCTAGTATGGGATACGACCTTATAAATATATTTGGTATGTAAAACATTAGTATTAGAATGCTTATATATTATTTTTGATCTGTTTCTCAAGGAGAAGTATAATGGAGGAAATCAATTTGTTTAGAAAAAAATAATAAGAATACATAATGTCAGAATGTTTACAGACATCATGAATAGGTGACTTCATACTACTTATTTGTTAATTCTATCATCATTTTATCTAATTTTTTTAGTTAATTTCCATATCAATTTTATTTGATTTTTTTTTAAATTTACGCATTAGTTCATAACACACATCACATGATCAAAACCAAGAAAACAAATTAAAATTGTTTTTATACTTTAGGAAATTCACCCATAATTCATTTTTTATGTGTAGGAATTGATAACACATTAATATGACACATGATATGGTTGATATGATTCGAAGTGTGTGTTTTCAATAAAAAAGTTCCATTTTAGTTTGAAACACATATCACATATCCAAAAATGAGAAAACAAGATCATATTTTTTTTTTCAAACTTTAGGAAAATGATCCATAATTAATTTTTGACATGTAAGAATTGACCACACATCAATATGACACCCTATGTTGTCAGTATGACTCAAAGTGCATGTTTTCAATACAAAAGTGTCATTTTATTTTAAAACATGTATCAAATATCCAAAACCAATAAAATGAGATTGAATTGTTTTCAAACATTAGTAAAACAATTAATAATTCATTTGTGACATGTATGAATTGACCAAATGTCAATCTGACACTTGATGTGGTTAGTATGACTCAAAGTATGCGTTTTCAATAAATATGTTCCATTTTAGTTTAAAACATGTGTCACATCACCAAAATGGATAAAAAGAGCTTGAATTGTTTTAAAACTTTAGGAAAATTATCCATAATTCATTTTTCACATGTAATAATTGACTGAATTCTAATCCATCGAATAATGTGGTCAGTATGACTTGAAGTATGTGTTTTCAATATAAAAGTGTCATTTGAGTTTAAAACATAGATAAAATATCTTAAACTAAGAAAATGTGATCATATTATTTTCAAAATTTAGGAAATTGGTCCATAACTCATTTGTGATGTGTATAAATTGAACATACATAAATCTGACACATGATGTGACTAATATGACTCAAAATGTGTGTTTTAAATAAAATGTATCATTTTAGTTTAAAACACATGTCACTAGCCAAAATTGAGAAAAAAATTTTGGATTGTTTTCAAACATTAGGAAAATTATCTATAATTCATTTGTGATGTATAAGAATTGACCGCACATAAATCTGACACATGATGTATTTGATATGAATCAAAGTGCATGTATTCAATAAAGAAGTTCCATTTTAGTTTAAAAAACATGTCACATCACTAAAATTGAGAAAACAAGATCATATTATTTTCAAACTTTAGGAAAAAGATCTATAATTCATTTTTCACATGTAGTAATTGACCAAGTGCCAATCCGACACACAATGTGGCCAGTACGACTAGAAGTACATGTTTTCAATATAAAAGTGTCATTTTAGTTTAAAACACACACTAAATAGCCAAAATGAAGAAAAATATCTTGGATTTTTTAAAACTTTTGGAAAACAATCCATAATTCATTTTAAATATTTAAAAATTGACCAAACATCAATCTGATACATGATGTGACTGATATGACTTGAAGTGTGTGTTTTCAATATTAATATGTCATTTTAGTTTAAAACAAACATCACTAGATAAAACTGAAAAAAAAGATCATTTTTTTTTCAAAATTTATAAACATGTTTGATAATTCATTTGTGATGTACAGGAATCAAATTCATATCAATTTGACACCCGATGTAGTCGGTATGACTCCAAGTGCATGTTTTCAATAAAGAAGTGCCATTTTAGTTTGAAACGTATGTCATATCACCAAAATCAATAAAATGAGATCATATTGTTTTAAAACTTTAGGAAAATGATCCATAATTCATTTTTCTCATTTAATAATTGACTTAATTCCAATTCAACACACAATGTGGTCGGTATGAATCAAAGTATGTGTTTTCAATATAAAAGTATCATTTTAGTTTAAAACACACATCAAATAGAAAAAACCCAGAAAAAAAGTTTGTATTGTTTTAAAACTTTTGTAAAATAGTCCATAATTAATTTTTTATGTTTACTAATCAACCACACATCAATCTGACACACGATGTGATCGATATGACTCGAAGTTTGTGCTTTCAATATAAAAGTGTCACTTTAGTTTAAAATGCACGTCACTTGAAAAAATCAAGAAAATGAGCTCAGATTATTTTCAAATTTTTTGAAAACAATATATAATTTATTTTTGATGTGTAGGGATCAACCACACATCAATCTGACACCCTATGTAGTCGCTGTGACTCGAAGTGAGTGTTTTCAATGAAGAAGTTCTATTTTAGTTTAAAACACATGTCACATAGACAAAACTAATCAAATGAGCTTGGATTGTTTTCAAACATTAGGAAAACAATCCATACTTCATTTTTCACATATAGGAAGTGACCACATTCCAATCTGACCCACGATGTGATCGGTATGACTCAAATTAGGTGTTTTCAATATAAAAGTGTCATTTTGGTTTAAAACACACATTAAATATCCAAAATTGAGTGAACAAACTTAGATTGTTTTAAAAATTTAGTAAAATGGTCTATAATTCATTTGTGATGTATAATAATTGACCACACATAAATCTGACACATAATGTGAACGATATGAATTGAAGTGTGTATTTTCAATATCTAGGTGTCATTTTAGTTTAAAATGCATGTCACTAGAAAAAATTGAGAAAACAACCTCATATTGTTTTCAAACTTTAGGAAAGAGATTAATAATTTATTTATGATGTGTAAAACTTGACTGAACATCAATATCACACATAATTTGGTCTATATGACTCAAAGTGTATGTTTTCAATATATAAGTGCCATTTTAGTTTAAAACATGCCTCACATAAGAAAAAATGATCATAATAAGCTTGTATTATTTTCAAAATTTAAGAAAATGTTCCATCATTCATTTTTCTTATGTAGTAATTAACCACATGCCAATCCGACACATGATGTGGTCGATATGACTCGAAGTACGTATTTTCAATATAAAAGTGTCATTTTAGTTTAAAACACACATCAAATAGCCAAAATCGTGAAAAAGAGCTCATATTTTTTTTCTTCAAACTTTAGGAAAATGGTCTATTATTCATTTGTGACATATAAGAATTGGCCGCATATCAATCAAACACACGATGTGACCGATATGACTCAAACTGTGCATTTTAAATATAAAGGTGTCATTTTAGTTTAAAATGCACTTCACTAGAAAAAACCAAGAAAACGAGCTCGGATTATTTTCAAAAATTAGGACAATGATCCATAATTAATTTGTGATGTAGTAATGTGAAACTAACAGGCTTGGGTGGGGCAGTCCAAGCCTATGCGAGCTTCACCCTATGCGGGCTTACACCTGCAAAAACCCACATTAAAAACGTATGATTTTTTAAGTCTGGCCCACCCCGCAATGGATGCGGGCAAGCTTGTGGGTAACCCACATTTATTATTGCTTATATATATATATATTTAATTTTTAGTACACTACAAAAACCTTCATGTATATATGAAGAGCCTATGGTTTCCATTGAGTATCCAAGCTTAAAAATATAAAAAATAATATAAAAAAATCGATGCACTGGAAGGATGAGGGGGTGATGGGTCAAGAGATGAGTGGGAGACAGAGCAGGGCACAAAGTAAGTGGGGGAGAATGACAGTGGACATCAGAAAACAAGGGTGACAGAGCAAGCGAGGGTGATGGGATGATAGACGTCGAATGATGGTGGAAAATGATAGTGGATGTTAGATGAGGTGGTGGGGGGGGGACAGAGGTAGGGGAAAAAGAGTAGGTGGGGGTGAAAGGATGACAGACATTATATAGTGGGGGAAAAGGAGCAGGCATATATCAGATCAGATGGAGGGGGAAATTAAGTAGTATGGGGCGACATGGCAAAGGACATTAGATTGGGGGGGTGGTGGTGGTGGTGAAAAATCAGGTAGGGGAAATAGAGGAAGACCTTGGACAATAGATGAATTAGGTGGGGGAGACAAGATGGCAGATAGAGAAATCATTAGAATGAGGGGGAAACTAAATAGCAGACTTCGTCGATCGATTTTGGAGTGTCCAGTTGGAGGATGTATGTTGGTGAAGGCTTATAGGGTGGATGGAGGTAGAGAACGTCAGCCAAGCCTTGGTGGGTGGATAGTGGGGAGATCATTAGTGAGGGGATAGGAACACCGATTCTAGAGGTAGGGAGATGGGAGATAGAGAAGCATGGTAGCAATGGTGAGGTGACTATGGTTGTGACATTGTTTGATCTACAGGGAGGGTGGCAGGTGATGACTGTAGTTAATATTTTTTTTTGGATAAATAAAAAATTTAATAGGGAGGATCCAGAGAGACAAGGAATATATTGGAAATAGGAAATGAGGGAAGGAGTTCCCAGGCCAAGTTTCAATGCATGTAGGGTGTATTGGAGGTGCTGCCACACTGGTAAGGGAAAGGAAGGAAACACATGTATTGGAGGTGTTGTCGCGCATACAGGGTGTAAAGTTTTTTTTAACAAAATCAAAAGAAAAACCTACAGGTTGGCCCGTATCTGCACGGGTTTACCCACATAGGTAGCTGATTCATGCAGGTAGTCCTTTTAAGCCCGATTTTGATATGGTCATTTTTAAGAAGTCTGCCTCACCCCAAACCCACCCCAAACATTTTTCCCTTGGTCTCACAGACCAATTTTCACTACTATTTTGATGTGTAGAAATTGATCACACATCAATTCGATGTGAGGATGTGGTCGGTGTGACTCAAAGTGCAAGTTTTCAATATATAAGTGTCATTTTAGTTTAAAATGCTCATCACATAAGAAAAATTGAGCATAACAAGTTCAAATTATTTTCTCATAATCTTATATACTATTACTTAATTGGTTTCCTTATCATTTTTATTTGATACTTATTTAGTTAATTTTCATAGAGATAATGATTGAAGACGAACAAGAAATGGTGAGATAGTTGAAGTCTTGTTATAAAAAATCAAGTTATCTTTAATTAGCTCACATACATAGTGAGTTTTTTTGTCACCACAGATGTGATAAAATTCAAGAGAACCAAATTTTGAGAACAACAAGAAATGGTGTGACATGTAAGAATCAACTACAACTCAATCTGATACATGGTGCACCTGGTATAACTCAAAGTATATTTTTTTAGTTTAAAATTGATACTTTGTGTTTAATTTATTTATTTATAGAATTACTAACATAAGAATTATTTTCTTATATAGGTGCATTATTTTTCTCAGGATGAGGTGGTTTTTTTGAGAACTAATAGCATGACCGGGGGTCGGGGTCCAAAGACAAAGGAACATTTATGTTTTTAAACATCTATGATAAATTATAATTACTCATGTAATTGTAAAAACCAATGTTTAAAATGTCTATAATATAGTTTTTTTGTATTTATGTTGTGAATTTTATTTCAATTAATTTTTTTATTTTATCTCCTTTCATTTTCTCTTTTCTCCTTTTTTTTCTATTGTAGTGTGCTATAATTTTTACTACACACTACAATAGTATGCCTCTTTATTAGCACTAAAAAAAGTATTGATAAAGGTACCCTTTATCAACATTTAAAAAAGCACTAATAAAGGATCCCCTTTATTGGCACTTCTTTAAGCACTGATAAAGGATCCCTTTATGAGCGCTAAATATAAGCATTGATAAAGGCATAAGGATTTTAAGGGTGCTTCAATTATCTGTGTTTTTTTATAATAAAAAGGCCTTATTATAGCGCTGTTAAAGGCCTTATGTGTAGTAGGGTGAATAAATATTATTTCATGATCTAGATAATAGTATTTTTTTAATTATTAAATATAAATAATATTTAACTGAGATCGAAGGAAACACTTCACGTGTGACCCTATAGGACTATTCCTTAGAAAAATTAGGTGGGTTTGCCTAAAGTATAAGATTAATATCTAACAATGGGTCAACACACCCATAGAGGAAGAAGATATGTATCAATAACAACAACCACATACAAATTCTCTTCGTATAATATAATATCCTTTTCATTATATTTCATCAAGTAGGCCACACACCCATGTAATCAACTTATATTATTGCTACATCTTTCTT
This sequence comes from Viscum album, assembly GCA_963277665.1. Classification (NCBI taxonomy): domain Eukaryota; kingdom Viridiplantae; phylum Streptophyta; class Magnoliopsida; order Santalales; family Viscaceae; genus Viscum; species Viscum album. The sequence goes on along the minus strand of OY728120.1, from coordinate 17,118,453 downwards.
TAACTATCTGAAATAAACTCTTCATTACACCATGACCATATAATTTAATGCGATAGTTTAATTTAAATCAAAGGGTCAAGATATCAACTTTAATAAATATGTAAGGGTTAAATCCTTACTCAAATTATTTATTAATAACATATCATTCATGAAACATCCAACGTACCCTACTTTAAGATACCATATGGTATCACAGTTTTGATTAGTATATCATAGTGTGTGAGTCATAACACGTATTAATAATAATATTAAAGTTTAAGGAACATTATGTATTCTTTTAGATAGGAATATGAAATGATAAATAAACACATGGATTTATTATAGGCGGGTTTGTTATCATAATCTCTTGTTTTGAAGATTACCAGGTGCATAATTCATGAGATTAAGTATCATCTACTTACAAGTACTCACACCCAACGATCAACATATTATGCGTCTCATAATATAATGTTATTCAACCATAGAAATAAGTTTAATAATATCATAATTTCATATCAAGGTTATCATCATAGCAGAGAACCGCATATAACCTTTTCAATATGACAGATATTCTAGGACATTATCATATTAATGTTATGTAAAATAATGATTAATATGTGATAAGATATTAATATTAAAATCCATGAATATACAAGAAATATAAAGTACAAAATATTTTATTCTATGGAAAAAACTATAACAAACTCCCACATGCACTAGAGTCAACTACTGATGGATGGTTAGTTCTCAAATGTTAAAGATTCTTCTCCTGAGCATGGATACAACTAATGGTCCTACCATGTTTTGTGGATAGGTTTGGTTTAACCACATGACTATACAATGAATCTACTTACTATGACATCACTACATCATTGAGAAAATCCCTCAAGTTGTGATATTAATGAGTATCCACCTAATGTTACCTTGTTAGAAACTTGAAATATTAATCAAGTCCATAGTCTAATATTATCATAACAATGATAAATTTTTTACTTTTGGTATAACCTAAAATAGGAAAAGAGTGTTTCTAAATCACTTCTTAAGCTATATAAAAATCTAGAACATACTTAATTATTGTGGATACAATAACCACCAGATATAATAATTTTATATTGTATATTATCTCATCCTTATTGGAATGGTGTAGCTCGATCATTTGGATGAAGTTGGGTTGAGTGACAACATCCCAAATTTGAGAGGGACTATAGAAATGCTAACCACTATAGCAAAGCTGACCGATGAAACTGACATGGTACTTTAGTATCATGTGAAAACACTACTGGATTCTAAACTATTTTTGACGGGTGAATTGCGACCAAAACCCGTCACAATTGACTCATGGTGGAAAATGGTGTCATAATTTTTTTATTATGGTTTTTTGTGAAAAAAAGTTTCTTATGACATATAATTTTTTCATCATGAAAAAAAGTTTTTTTGCATTGGATAATTTTTTCATCATAAATAGTTTTTCATGATGCCCATCATAAAGTAGAAAGAATTATTTTTTACTACAAAATTATATTTCCATCACCAAAAGTTATTAGCGATGGAAAGTTTTTTCATTACTAATAACCTTTTATGATGGAAATATTATTCCATCACAAAAAAAGAATAAATAAAAAAATAATATCAAATAATTTTTTTGAAAAAAATATAAAAAACTTTCCATGTATAAATTAATAACCCTATTACACATAATATTTCCATGCAAAACATATTATAATATGTTTATCGACAAAATATATCATCAATCACTATGGAGGTGGAAAATCATATGAAGGACTAGGTGGAGGGAATTCCATCCCTATAGTCTACATAAGTCATTGCATGTACATCTACTCGTGCAACTATTCCTACTATTGATGTTGTTCCTCATCCTTCTGTTACTACTATCAACAAAGCTCTTCCTACTCTCTATGAATTCTCTCTATAATCTCATTTTGAGATCATAACCCCTCCTCATACTCTGCAGATGATGATGATGATGACTTTACATGAGTTCCTATTGAGCTGGTTGGTGACCATGTAGTAGTACCATAATAATTGGTATGCATCAATTGAGAACCAATACCAATCACCCAAACTTTCTAGATACTATACTGAGTCACCTACAACCAAGTAGCCTCATCAAATCCCGACTCATACGTGTCTTGAACCCCAGTATTGACCTAAATATCATGTGAATGAGAAGTCACAACCTCATATGCTTCTTTTAAATGAAATTTGAAATTAAAATAGTTAAAATATAAATTTTAGTTAATTTTAAAAATCAAAAAAATTATACTAACCACAATCTAATGTTTTTAGTCACTAATAATCTCTCCAGTGATAGGATCAATATGCATATTATTAAAAATATCGAATTTCATAATATCAAGATTCTTAACTTTATGTATGAATATAAAATAAACATTTTACATTTAAAGTATATATAAATTATTAAATAAAATTTCTTACCATATGTCATTAATGAATACTAAAGGTGCGACTACCAGTACTATATGTGACCTCTTGTATCCCACAATTCTGTCATCCTGATGATGATCTTTTCTTAAAATTGTCTCATATCTAGTAAGATAATAAAACATAAAAAACATGGGATGATATGTAATCAGGTTTATGACTATGATAAGACTGATAAAAAACTATGACTTTAGCTCTCTCCATGGCTCTTTTTCTCAGATTGTGTAAAAACTAATGAAAAATCTCACACATACAGATCTCCCATGACTCCCAGATGGTGGATCTCATGATATCATTGATGGGATACCATAAACCCTAAAAAAGTTAATAATTAAATAATTTTCAAAATAAATGTTATTTATTTAGATACCATCCAATGATAAAACATGCGATGAATAATATCAATGAGAATATGACCCCATGTCACCCATGGTCTAGAAAAATTATTACATAGAATCACACCCCATTCCCAATAACTAGATGTGAAAAATTATAGAAAAAGAACAAATAATCAAATAATTAGCACATAAATAAATTAATGAAAATTAATTAAAATACAAAACTGAACATACATTTTCAGGCATGGATCAAAATAAATAAGTGGATGTCGATCAATAATAGGGTTGAAAATCATCAATATGTCTATACCACCACCCCTTCTAGTTGACGATATAGTAGAAACAACCCGCGGGTCAGATGATGAGTCGTCAGGCTGATCACCAGGAAGAAAAACATCCCTGAGAGTATGTAATATCTCATCGATAACTTCATCATCCATATGAAACATGAAAATAAGGTTGTCTATAAATAATTTAAAATAATAATTATTTATTATTTATTATTATAACCATCATATAATTGAATTATTCTTCATATTCATCCTTATCTTCATATTCGATAGTGTTAATATCATTTCCTTTCCCCTCAAAATCATCAATTTCTATAAGATTTTTAGCTTAATCATCCCTTACCATTTCTAATTCATTAGTTATGTCATCAATATTATAAAAAACATTGATCTGTGACTGTGGAGTTTCATCATCAATATTTTTATCTCTTCGAGTAAAATATGTATTTTGTGTTGTATTTTGAATTTTTTTAATTTCTTACACTTAAAAAAAATCACTTTCACTTTTCATAAACTAGTTTTCATGAGATTTCATTTTTATTATAGTCCACTAATAAAATAAATCTCTTAAAGTAAAACATTAATTTTTAAAATATTTTTCTTTTTTCTTGATGAACCAACTTAAATGGTTCGTTTACTATAATAAGGATTTTATATTTATTGTCAAAGATTCCATAGTGTGGAAGAATTCACAACCCTCTATTATTATCAAACTAGTGACATTTAAACATTGTTACATAATTTTATCCCATATAACATAACTAAATTATTTTATCTAGTATTCTATAAAAGTCAAATTCACTTTCTTTTTGGTGAGATCCTTTCAATAAAACACCACTATCCATTATTTTTTTGATTCACCATATGAAAATGTATGAAATCAAAATCCACCAACCATATATGAATTATAAGATTTAACCAATTTGGATGGTGGGTTACTCAATACACATAGTCTATTATCAATTTTATCTACATGTTTTGATACCTAGAAATAATAATAATTAATAATATAACAAATAATAAATTGATTTCAAATGTTCAACCACAAAAAAATTACATTATCAGTCTTTGAAACCAGTAGTAAAAATTACATTGTCATAATTATTTAAGAGTAACTAGTGTAATTTGTGCAAAATGTTTCTTGATATGATCATCATATAATCTAAAAATGAATTAATATTAATTTACTTCAAAAAATAAATAAATAATAGGTGAAATTAGTACTCACTAAATAAATCATTTCATTTATTTACAATTAATCAGAACTTATGTTTGAGATTTGTTTTTCTAATACCCTGAAAACCATTATTCATGAACTCTATTAAAATTAAGTTCAAGATGATTAAATACTGATAATTTATGGTCCATTTCATTATTAAAATTTCCATCATTACAACCCATTCAATTATGTTTTGAAGTATTTTTAGGTTGAAAATAATGATAGCATAAAATGAAATTTACTTTTGTAAATAGGCTTATGAAATTGACCCTTCAACTGATGCTTTGTTACATACCTTTTTCTTTAATTTCTATATGCATATATCAGATGAGGTACATCCATAAAAACCATACTGGTCCTCCATATTTTTCTTCTTTAGAAAAATTTAATATTAAACGTTTCTTTGAATCAAAGAAAACCATTTTTTTTCTAATTTACATAAAATTAAAACAATATATTTTTGAATCCTACTCAATGCATCATAGTCTATTTTTTATGTACAAATTTATCATAAAAATATGATATTTATGTCAACACATCCCAAATATGAGAATACAACAAAACTCTAAGGCTAATTGAAAATACTATTTCCATTACATCCTGAAAATCATGACTTTTTAATCTAGTAATATGACCATTTTTGATACATTGAACCAAATTAGAGACATAACCATTTGTTAATCTCAAATCTTTAATCTACTTATAAAATAATAAATTATTTTCTTTAGAAACTATATAATCCACTTTTGTCTTCATTAAATTATGTGATCTATCATTTTCAAATAGATCAAGTTTTGGATGCCTGTAAATTTGAGGAAGATCTAATTGTGATTTTATATTATATTTAGTTTAACCAGACATGTCTAAAACTGTATAAAATATTATATCAAAATATTTATTATTAATATTCATAGAATCTAACATGTTATAGACCAAAAAATCAGACCAATATAAAATATCCCAAAAAATACTTTTCTTCATCCAATTGCGATATTTCCCAAATCCATTTATTTTTTATTGGTTTATAGTTGATCTAAATATAATAGGAGGTAATATAGAGATAATAGATTTTAAATAAATACCTGAGATCATTGCTCAAGGTCCATCTCTTTTAATTTTACCTCTTCTAAAATTATTTCTGTTCCTTCGGAAAGGATGGTATGGAGGAAAAATTTGCAATGATAGTTGAAAAAATAAGGTTTTCTTCAATTGAAAAGAATAAATACTTTTCTTTCACTCATACATTATGGATATGATTTTAGACCATGTGTACTCTATCCAAATAATATGTCATACATTGGAAATTCACTAATTGACCACATTAATGTACCTTTAATTATGAAATTATGTTTTAAAGCTATATCTTATGTATTGAAAAAATTACTCTATAATAAATTTAACTCATCAATCAATGGATTCAAATAAACATCAATATTCTTTTTGGGATGTCCTAGAATTATTAATGTCAAAAAGATATATGGTTCCTTTATCAATATCCAAGTATGTAAGTTGTATAAAGTTATAAAGATGATCCAATAAGAATATTGACTGCCATAAGAACCAAATGGACAAAAACCATCAGTAGAAAGATCCAATCATACATTACGAGCTTCTAAAGCAAAAGATAGATGCACCCAATCAAAATGATTCCATAAATCACTATCACAAGGATGATTTAATATTTTACTAGTATAAATATTGGATTTGTGACATGACATCAATGATATTGTGTTGTGATATAAAAATAAATACTGTAATCTAACTATAAGTGGGAAATACCTCAACTGTTTAACAAGAAAAAATCCGGACTTTCCTTATTGTGCCTCTTTGTACCTTGACTGTCCACATGTAAGATAATTAACTAATGACACATTTTTTCTATAATATAATATGTAATCATGTAAACATGTATGAATATTCTGATAAACAAGACCCAAATTATAGACCAACCAATTTCTTTCCTAGAAATTTACAGAAATCACCTTTCCCTCAAGTAATAATGATTTATCCAAATAAAATATTTGATCAAAATAATTATTTGACATTACATTAGCTAATTCAATATCCATAAATTTATTAACAACTTAAAATTTTCTTATCCTTCAATTAAGATATAAGGCATACTCAATAGACTTTAGAAACTCATAAAATTGAGATGGTTCCAAATCAAGAGTTGAATTATCATTTTTAATTTTTGTTTGTTGAAAATATAGGACATCAAACTCGGGTAATAAAGTTTTAAACCACGATGGATCTATAAGTAAATTATTTGCATCTTATCTTGAATTGTATTCATCATGTTGATACCAAAAAACATAATATTTTTGAAAAAAGATGCATTAGATGAACCCCAACACCATAAAATGTTCCAAATATCCTCAGAACACATTTCATACATGGACACTTAATTGTTCCTTCTGAAACAAATTTTTCTTTTGATGATGCAAATGATAAAAAGGTTTTGATAGCCTCAATATAGACAAAATTTATGCTAGAATCATTTGGATTTATATAGTGATTATTCAATCATGATATCATAAAAAACTATTTTCCACTTGTTCCATAATTTTATAAAAAAAATAAAAAATAAAAATATTACTTATAATTAATCTGATAGAAGGAAGGGATGATCTAAGAAAAATTAAAATTTAGAACATTACTAATTATTTGTAATTATTACCAATTATTATTAATTACTAGTAATTACAACTAAATATAAAAAATTATTACTAACTAAAAAAACAATAGTGAATACAAATACTACTTACAAATTATTACTAATTGTTACGAATTATTACAAATTATTACTAATTATTACAAATTATTACAAATTATTACAAATTATTACTAATTATTACAAATTATTACTGACAATTACTAATTATTATAAATTATTAATAATTATCAATAATTATTACATATTATTACTAATTATCAGTAATTATTATAATTTTTTACTAATTATTGGTAATTATTACAAACTATTACTAATTATTAGTAATTACTACAAATTATTACTAATTATCGGTAATTATGACTAATTATTACTAATTTTCAGTAATTATGACTAATTATTACTAATCACCAGTAATTATTACCAATTATCACTAATTATCGATAATTATTACTAATTATTGATAATTGTTACTAATTATCGATAATTGTTACTAATTATTGATAATTGTTACCAATTATTACTAATTATTGATAATTATTACTAATTATAGAAAATTATTTAATATTTATCACTAGTCATTACTAATTATTGGTAATTATTATTAATTATCACTAATTATGCCTAATTATTACTAATTATCGCCAATTATTACCAATTATCACTAATTATTACTAATTATCATTAATTATTACTAATTATTAGTAATTATTTGCTATTTATTGGTAATTGTTACATATTATTACTAATTATTTAGTAATTATAGGTAATTATTACTAATTATTACTAATTATCACTAATTATCACTAATTATTACTAATTATTATTAATTATTACTAATTATTACTAATTAGTACTCATTATCAGTAATTATTACTATTTATAGATAATTATTTTTAATCGTTACTAATTATTCTAATTAATACTAGTTATTACTAATTATCTGTAATTATCACTAATTATCAGCGATTATTACTATTTTTTACTAAATATATCTAATTATTACTAATTATCAATAATTATTACCAATTATTACTAATTATTAGTAATTTTAACTAATATTAACAATTATTGGTAATTATTACTAATTATCGATAGTTATTTACTATTTATCATCAGTTATTACTATTTAATACTAAATATTACTAATTATTACTAATTATCAATAATTATGCCTAATTATTACTAATTAACACTAATTATCAGTAATTATTACTAATTATCAGTAATTATTACTAATCATTGCCAATTACCAGTAATTCTTACTAATTATCTATAATTATTACTAATTATCTGTAAGTAATATTAATTAAAACTAATTACTGTTAATTACTACTAAATACTGCAAATTACTGCAAATTACTACTAATTAATACTAATTATTCTTAAATATTACTAACATAAAATAAAGTAAATAAATTAACAATTATTTTTTTAAAAAATAAATACCTTAAAAATAACGCTTTACCAGAATAAAGATATTGATGCGATTCTGAAAACATTCCCATGAACATTTAAATGTATATAGAGATACGTGAGAGAGAAATCAAAGAGAAATTAGAAGAGGATCTCAGAAATTGTGATGGAAGGACACTGCTTGGGGGTTTATATAGGTTAGATCAGTTATGATGGAATATTTATGATGGAATATTTGTGATTGAATTTCCATCACAAATAATAATATTGGTGACAGAACCCGTCATAAATACTACCCACCATAAATAGTTGTTAAGCATAGTGTTGCATTTGTTGTCAATAATGTGTCAATATGTGTATGGAAAGGTAGTGATTGAAGTGGTGATGATGATTGAAGTGGTGATGCTTAAAGTAATGTTATTAACTCAGTGAAGAGCCCACTTTGATCATGAATTGTATTAGTTGACAAGTATTGTCAATAGTTGCTGGTTGGTAATAGTGATCAATGAGATGATAATATCTCATTGGCATCAATTTGATGAAGTTGTTACAAAGCTAATGATGCTTGGAGAATTGTTATGGATTCATAGCATTGGATGCCACACTTGGGCAATTCTCCATATTGTTAAATTCAAACGATTGTAGAACTGATCTTAAGTTCCAAATCATGTGTCAAATAATGATACATTGTTACAACATTTGAAGAACCCCATGCAATACTCTATTGCATGATGAAAGTGGAAGATCTATCCAATGAATTCTAATTGGATGAAGGTTGTGAATCAAATAAGACGATTGATAGAGCTGATCTTCAAAGAATAATACACGTGTTAAAGGAGAACACATTGTTCATTACAATGATACCATACATAGTGTTAATGCATGAGGAATGAAGAAGAAGCCATACATTATCCATGGTTAGATAAAGGAGGGATATTGAAGATCTTGGATTTTTTTTTCCAAAAAGAAAAGAAGGATGATGTTTGAAGATGAAGAAGAATAAAGGAAGCATGCATGATCTTAGTATGTTTATTTGGAATCTACTAAGTGCATTGCCCATTCATGGGATTTGAATGAAGAAGGTGGCCATGCACTACTCTTGTAATGGACACTTGGTTTTTAACCAAGTATATTTTATCATGGACTTACATTAAAAAATAGGCCAACCATGCAAGGCTAGTCGAGGTCCTCAACCTCAGGCACATGCGGGACCTGAGGGTCAACTGCGCCTGAGGGAAGCCTCAAGGCCAGCCCCGCAAGAGTCACAGGGCATGCAAGCCGTGTATAAGCCTGCAGGTGCATGCACAATGGTGAAACCGTGCAGTGAGAGAAGAGATTGGGCGCAGAGCGCACCCGCAGGGTGAACAAGGTTCGAGGCGGTACTATGAGGGGAGGAGGAGTAATTTGGCGATGAAGCGGAAAAAGTTTATTGATAAACCACGAGAGATCCGAAACACGTTTCAATGTGGGATGGATTATAAAAATGCAGAATCCATCCGAGCTATCCATCTAATCCCACGTGTCATCGCAACCACACATCTCATCTACGGTTCACGATCTAATCTCCACCGTCCAATGCATCCCTTGACTTTCCATTTTAAACTGGGACCATCTGATGATCTCACACCATGTTTTCTTCAACCTTCAAACTTCCCGATGCCAATGCTCTTTGGAATTGAAGCCGCTCCACTGAGATTGAACTCCAATAATCGTTGATGATGAAATCTCATGCATGATATTCATATGGACAACACGAACACATGCATGCAATTTCATTTGCATGCATGCATCAAAATAATGAGATAGTACATGGATGAAGCAACAAAAGGTGTGAGGCCACGTTATGAAGCTTGAGTTCTCAAAGAGAATCCTTGCATGCGTTCTTAAATGTGTGCCTGTGATGTTTTCGCATGAAATAAGGAGTTTGTGTTGAACAAAAACAAACCAACATTTTAGCATATATTTTATCCACGTTTGAGTATTTCAAATCCAAAGATCAAGGACATTCAAAGATTTGAAACCCATGGCATATCACAGGGATTTGAATGCATAACCTCTGCCTATAAAAGGAAGAGTCGCTCAACTCATTTTTGGTTGTTGAAAATCTTGAGAGAGCTCCTATTTTCTGAAAAATAGAGTATCGTGCTAAAAACTTTTCCACACAGCTCTGCTATATGAAGAAGACGAACTGCAGTCATTCAACAAGTTCTACACACTCTTGAATCATCCTTGCGAAGGAGGAAGGAATCCACACCCCCTATGCGAAGAAACCTGTGATCATGCGATAGGTTCTTTCAAACCATCATTGTGTCTTCGTGAGGAGCATCCCACATATACGCAATTGGTGCACTTACACCCTTGCTGTACTCCGCAAAGACAGAACCCAAGAACCATTACTTGGTTCCGTGAAGAAGATCCATTCATACCTTGTGCGTGAAGAAGAAGAACTCATGCTCCCTGGTTTGCATGAAGAAGAAGAACCTAAGGCCTTGTGTTTTCACAAAAAGGAATACATGCATGAGGTAGAGGCTTTGAGAATTTGTTGAGTGTGAGTGCGCATGTGAATAAAAAACAACCATTCAGGTTTAAAGAAGAAAACACATAAAAACCAAAGTAACCCAAACAAAGTGCATGAAAAGGAAGAGAAATAAAAGAATATAAAGAAGAGAAAGTGTGTGTGCACTTAAGATAAGAAGAAGAAAAGTAGGGGAATTCAGGTTTCTTAATATCCTATAAAAATATACATGCACCCATTCATGACCATGCACAAATAATAAAGGAAATTCATAACACAATTATACATTGAACCCAAATAAAAGGAACAAGTGTGTGTGTGAAAAGGATCAAAAGATAAAGAAAGTGAATGTGTGCTTATTGAGAAAGAAGAATCAAGTTGACAGTGCATGTGTAATCATACATGATACGTACTCATTGAACCTAAACTATTGATATAAGAATAATGTGTGTTTGAGTTTACAAGAAACACATCATACATGCATGAATACATGCATAAACACTTGCACATGTGAAAAGTGATTGAGATATCCAAAAACAAGAATTTTGTATGCCATGAAATTCATGCATGATGTAGATGAGAACTGAGACTGAAGCTAGACATAATTAAAAAAGATATTATATTTGAGTTGACAGTGTTTGAGAATCCAAGAAGATAAACAATTATGATATTGTGCAAGATCACTCTTTTATATTAATATTATTGAATAAGTTGTGTGCACCACTTGCACACATCTTAGTGAGGTCGGGTCTTCATTAGAAGAAGGAATAATTTCCCAAGCATTGTTGCATTGATGACTGATCACAAAGGTGACCAAAAATATTAAGCGATGCCAAAAGACCTTACCAAAGGATGTTGATGATTCTTTAAGAGATACATAGGAAAGTGAAATTCAGCAAGCCTGTGTGGGAAGATCATAAGATCAATCTGCATTGAATCAAAGAGAATAAAGAAGGAAGATGCTCGTGTGACTCGAGAGCTGGAAGAACCCTATGAGATTTAGGGAGGAGAAGAAGACTTCAGTGAGACTCTAGAGCAGGCTAGTGGGACTCTGGTAACATTGTGGGAAGCAGTATAAAGAACCTATTGTGGGACTCAGGAGATATACAGTGGGACTCTATATTGACCATTGTAATTGATAGTAAGATTATAGCGGAGAATCTGTGTTGGGGAGAATAACCAACACAAAAAGGAGTAGGTCTTTGAACATAACCTTGTAAATCCTTGTGTTTAATGCCTTTATATTTACAACATCATTCGAGGTAAGGCTGAGAGACACAAGAAGAGTGGATCAAGGCTTTAACCAACCATAGAGGTTTAATTTAAAAGAATCAATCAGTAAAAATATTAAAAGGTATCACTAATTCACCCCCTCCCCCTCTCAGTGATTCACACTGATCTAGGAACTTCAATTGGTATCAGAGGGAGTTTACCTCTAAAAGATCCAAGGGAGTCTTTATGAAGTGTAGATTTCAGGAAATGAGTGAGGAACCTCAAATGGAGATATCTTCCAAGACTCAGAAAAATAGAAATATGAAACAGGAAAGGAAGATGAAGAAGAAGCTTACTACTAATGGGGAGACACCTTCTAGTGAAGGTAATATACAAGTTACAACATGTGATAATTCTTTTTATTATTACGACTCTTCTAATGAATCCCATTCAATATTAGATAACGATAGATAAATTAGTGATCTTCAGTATGAACTCAAAGATCATCTGAAGAAAATACATAGAGAAGTGGAAAGACCTATTGCTGCAAGCATTAGTGCTCTTCAAGATGAACAATTACAGTTGGAAGAAGAAGCTAATGACATGGAGGAAGCATTGGCTAAAAGGGTTGGCATATCCAAAACTCTCATAAAACTAGTGAAGGCAAAGGAAGAAGAAATTTATCTTTGCAATGAAATAAATTCTCAAGTTACTGAAGAATTGCAAGAAATTATTTGTGAGAAACAATTCTCTGAGACTGTATTTTTAGAAGCTTTCCATGCATTTGAAAAGTTTCACAATGTTTATATGGTTGTCAAAGCCTCTCAACTAGAATACAAAGCTAACAAGGTAAAAGAGATTGAAACATATTTTCAAGAATTAAGGAATGTGCATGAAAAAAATGATAATGCTGAAGAAGAATTGGGAAAGTAAGATGAGGTCAGTTTAGGATGAGAAGAACTCTCTCAGCATGAAATTTCTAGATTTGGAGGTGAAATTGAAGAATCAACAATCACTCAAAGTAGGAACTTCCCAAATAGTTGGAAGAAAAGATGTTTCCACTCAAGTTTTCATTGAGAACTATGATTCCAAAAGGAGTATTAGATCATCTTTTAATCTAATGGAAACATCCTCTAGGAAAAAGGTATCCCATAACCTAGTTATTTATATTTCTACTAATTCAGTTGCATCTATAAGTATAGGTTCAAAGCTAAAAGCTGGGAAGATGTGGATTGATAAAAATGTTAATACATCCATCAAATCTTCAAGGATATATACTGGTATTATTAATAAGAACAACTCCCAAATTAATGATCCAAATAAATAAAGACAATTAAAAAAAAACGAAGCACTGAATTTAGCTATACTAATACTACAAGAAAAAGAAGGAGATTTATTGGCTAATATTGGTATTGATTAAATTTTGGGCATCAGGTAAATTATTTCTTGAATAATATTTCAACATATGAAAATTATGTAAGGACTATAGTTAGGGAAAGTAGATGTGGAGAAATGAAACATCCTGCAAAGAAAAGGTAGAAAACACAGATGAAAAAGAATCTATCTATCAAGAATAGATTTGAATATCTTGAAGACTTATGTGATAATTACAATAGAAGTGGTCACAGTTATGATGAGTGCTGGTTTACTCATACCATTCCTCATGCATATTTTGATAAGAAGCATAGACCACAACAAAGGTAGGAGAAAGGAAAAAGAGTTGAAAAGTCTCCCATTGGGAATATGCAAAACACTGAAGTCAAGAAACCAGTGAAAGAAACTATTCCCAAGAAGGAGTTCAAGCCAGATTCCAAGAATGTCACATCAACCAAAAAAATATGCTTCTATTGTGGAAATAAAGGACATACCATGGATCACTACAAACAAGCCATGGAAATGAATGTAAGTAAGCTGAAACTAAAAGGAGAATCAATCCAAAAGAAGATGAGATTTACTGAATACATCCCTAAAGATAATCTTAATAAGTTGCCTAAGAAAGGTAACTTGAAGACAATGAAGAATCCATGTGGAAGCTCCAAAGAAGAAAATGTTAATAATGAGTGTTTAGTTATCTAGCCTAATCAATTTCAAATTTCTAGAGAACTGTAAAGAGATGAAGATGAAGTACTATCTAAAGAAAAGGAAAAGGGGAAATAGGTCATTCCACATGAAGGAGAATTCAAATTTCATGAGAGATTTTCAGTACATGACAACCCACGTGTATCAAAACTACTGCGTGGAAGGTGAAAGTAGGTTGTACATCATGAAAAAAAATGTATAACTATTTTACCAGGTCAAATAGAGATGTTGAAAATTGAAAAACTTGCACCACTAGATTCTACTTCACAATTGGTAGAAGTAAGGACAAACAATCCACACAAGTTAAAGGTGAATATAAGTAAAGGGTCTATGATGAAAATGAAAGATCAAAGTATCAAATGGGGAGGTGACACTAGAATGAAGAGTACCAGACACATTAGAGCTACAAGGAAAGGATTACTTGGGTTGAGAGGAAATTCTCAGCCATGTTGCTCATATTAAGAAGCTCACATGTGTTCCATCTTATTCCATTATATTTTTATTGTATATGTGTGCTTACATTGCAGGTAATTGAAGGAGAAGGTAATTCTCAAGATGATAATGGAATGAACAAAGTGGAGAACAACAAGTTGGACTCACTATTCACAATTTGATAATTAATTGAAATGTTCCACAATAAAAGATTATCAACATGAATATCGTGGAGATTATTTGATGATATATTCCACCAGGGTAAATCAAAGGGATTTTACCCATTGAGGGGGAGAAAATATGAAGGAGATGATATCAAGGATTATGTCATGAAAAATCTTGAAATTCATATCATCTCAAGAAGTTGAAATGTGAGGTATTCCAATCACACTTTCATCCCTTGTTCTTAATTGTATTTATCATGTCAATTAAGGAGGAGTGCTTAATTGATGAAAATATGGGATGAAAGGGGGAGATTTATCTTTTCAATTAAACTTTTTAATATGTTTGGTGAATTATGAGTAGGATTTAGAATTTCATTGATAAATCTAACCATTTCCATCCCCTGAGATAAGATTTGATACATTCTGAACATGATTTCACATATATGGTTGTTTATGGACATCATTGAAAACCTTGATCACATATCTCTTGTTTTCTACACTGGGTTAGTCTAAGTATACTTAGATTTGATTAACTAAAGGCTATTTTCTAAGAGAACCATGTGACATAATCACTCTCCCAGAAATATTCAAAAAGATATTCTTTAAAGGGAGGAGAACATTTTTTTGAATAGACTCCACTAAACCTTTGCATTTGGTTACCAATAAGGGGGATAAAATATTGGCACACATACTGACCCATAAAAAGTGTTCTTAGGTGATATTGAAAACAAAATAAAATGGGGGAGATTATTGAGCATAGTGTTGCATTTATTGTCAATAATGTGTCAATATGTGTATGGAAATGTAGTGATTGAAGTGGTGATGATGATTGAAGTGGTGATGCTTAAACTAATGTTATTTACTCAGTGAAGAGCCCACTTTGATCATGAATTGTATTAGTTGACAAGTACTATCAATAATTGTTGGTTTGAAGTAGTGATCAATGAGATGAGAATATCTCATTGGTATCAATATGATGAAGTTGTTACAAAGCTAATGATGCCTGGATAATTGTTATGGATTCATAACATTGGATGCCACACTTGGTAAATTCTCTATATTATTAAATTCAGATGATTTTAGAAATAATATTAAGTTCCAAATCATGAGTCAAAGAATGAAACATTGTTACAATATTTGAATAACCCCATGAAATACTCTGTTTCATGATTAAAGTAGAAGATCCATCCAATGGATTCTAATTGGATGAAGGTTGTGAATCAAATCAGATGATTGATAGAGATGATCTTCAAATAATAATACATGTGTTAAAGGAGAACACATTGTTCATTACAATGAAGAAGAATCCATACATTATCCATGGTTGGATAAAGGAGGGATATTGAAGATCTTGGATTTGTTATTCCAAAAAGAAAAGAAGGATGATGTTTGAAGATGAAGAAGAATAAAGGAAGCATGCATGGGCTTAGTATGTTTATTTGGAATCTACTAAGTGAATTTCCCATTCATGGGCTTTGAATGAAGAAGGTTTCCATGCACTACTCTTATAATAGACACTTGGTTTTTAACCAAGTATATTTTATCATGGCCTTACATTAAAAAATAGGCCAACCATGCAAGGCCAGTCGAGGTCCTCAACCTCAGGAACATGTGGGACCTGAGGGTCAACTGCGCCCGAGGGAAGCCTCAAGGCCTGACCCGCAAGAGGCACAGGGCATGCGGACCGTGTATAAGCCTACAGCTGCACCCACGGTGGTGAAACCATGCCGCGAGAAAAGATATTGGGCGCAGAGTATGCCCGTAGGGTGAACACAGTATGGGGAGGTACCGTGAGGGGAGGAGGAGTAATCTGGCGATGAAGCGGTGAAAGTTGATTGATAAACCGCAAGAGATCCGCAACGCGTTTCGATGTGGGATGGATCTTAAAAATGAAGAATCCATCTGAGCCATCCATATAATCCCACATGTAATCATGGCCGCACATCTCATATGCGGTTCACGATCTAATATCCACCGTTCGATGCATCTCGTGACTCACCATTTTAAACTGGGATTGTCCGATGATCTCGCACCATGTCGTCTTCATCCTTTGAACTTCCCGATGCTGCTACTCACCACAATTGAAGCTTCTCCACTAATATTGAACTCCGACCATCGTTAATGATGAAATATCATGCATGATATTTGTATGGACAACACGAACACATGCATACAATTTCATTTTCATGCATGCATCGAAATAATGAGATCGTACATGGCCGAAGAAACTGAAGGTGCAAGGCCACGTCATGAAGCTCGAGTTCTCAAAGAGAAGCCTTGTATGAATTCTTAAATGCATGCACGTGATTTTTTCGTGTGAAAGAAGGAGTCCACATTGAACAAAAACAAACCAATATTTCAGCATATCTTTTATCCATGTTTGAATATTTCAAAGCCAAAGATCAAGGAAATTCAAAGATTTGAAACCCATGGCATATCACATGGATTTGAATGCGTAACCTCTTCCTATAAAAGTAAGGGTCGTTTGACTCATTTTTGGTTGTTGAAAATCTTGAGAGAGCTCTTGTTTTCCAAAAAACAGAGCATCATGCTAAAAAGGTTTCCGCACATCTCTACTATGCGAAAAAGAAGAACCGAAAGAATTTAACAAGT
Organism: Viscum album; assembly: GCA_963277665.1. Taxonomy (NCBI): domain Eukaryota; kingdom Viridiplantae; phylum Streptophyta; class Magnoliopsida; order Santalales; family Viscaceae; genus Viscum; species Viscum album. The sequence continues at coordinate 17,101,059 of OY728120.1, read as the reverse complement.
GCTATGAACTCTTGAATCATCCTTGTGAAGGAGGAAGGAATCCACACCCCCTTTGTGAAGAAACCCATGAACACGTGATAGGTTCTTTCAAACCCTCATTATGTCTTCGTGAGGTGCATCCCACATGTACGCAACTGGTGTACTTGAACCCTTGCTATACTCTACAAAGACAGAACCCATAAACCATTCCTTGGTTCTATGAAGAAGATCCACGCATAACTTGTGCGTGAAGAATAAGAACTCGTTCTCCCTGGTTTGCACGAAGAAGAAGAACCCAAGGCCTCATGTTTTCATAAAAAGGAATACATGCATGAGGCAGAGGCTTTGAGAAGTTATTGAGTGTGAGTGCGCATGTGAAGAAAGAAGAAGCATTCGAGTTTGAAGAAGAACACACATAAAACCCTAAGTAACCCAAACCAATTGCATGAAAAGGAAGATAAATAGAAGAAGATAAATAATATAAATTGTGTGTATGATTTATAGAATAATAAGAAAAGGATGGGTATTCGGGTTTCTTAACATCCTATCAAAATATACATGCAACCATTCATGCCCATGCACACATAAGAAAGTAAATTCATAACACACTTATACATTGAACCCAAATAAAAGGAACAAGTGTGTGTGTGAAAAGAATCAAAAGATAAAGAAAGTGAATGTGTGCATATTTAGAAAGAAGAATCAAGTTTAAAGTTCATGTGCAATCATACATGATACATGCTCATTAAACCTAAACTATTGATACAAGAACAATGTGTGTTTGAGTTTAAAAGAAACACATCACACATGAATGCATACATGAATAAACACATGAACATGTGAAAAGTGATTGAGATATAAAAAAACAAGAAGTTTGGATACCATGGAATTCATACATGATGTAGTTGAGAACTGATATTGAAGCTAGATAGAATTAAAGAAGATATTATATCTGATTTGATAGTGTTTGAGAATCCAAGAAGATAGACAATGCTAATATTGTGCAAGATCACTCTTGCATATTAATATTCTTGAAGAATTTGTGTGAGCCACTTGAACACATCTTAGTGAGTTCAGGTCTTCATCAGAAGAAGGAATAATTGACCGAGCATTTTTGCATTGAGGACTGATCACAAAGGTGATCAGAAATATTGAGCAAGGACAACCAACCTTACCAAACACTGTTGAAGATTCTTGAATAGATACACATGCAAGTGTGATTCAACAAGACTATGTGGGAAGAGCATAAGATCAATCTACAGTTAATCAAATAGAACAAATAAGGAAGATGCTCATGTGACTCGAGAGCTGGAAGAACCCTATGAGATTCAGGGAGGAGAAGAAGACTTTAGTGAGACTTTGGAGCAGGCTAGTGGGAATCTGGTAACACTGTGGGAAGTAGTATAAAGAACCTCATGTGGGACTCAAGAGAGATAAAATAGGACTTTTTATCGACCATTATAATTGATAATAATATTATAGTGAAGAATCTATGTTGGGGAGAATAACCAACACATCAAGGAGTAGGTCTTTGAACCAATCCTTGTAAATCCTTGTGTTCAGTGCCTTTACATTTACAACATCATTTGAGGTAAGGATGAGAGACACAAGAAGAGTGGACCAAGGATTTAACCATACATAGAGGTTTAATTTAAAATAATCGATTAGTAAAAAGATTAAAACGGGATCACTGATTCACCCCTCCCCCTCTCAGTGATTCACACTGATATGGGCACTTCAATAGTTATGATGACGAACAAAAAATCATTTGTGACAGATGTCTAGATTCATCACAAATGCTATTTACCATATTTAATATTTATTTACTATGCCATCATAGTATTTATGATGAAATGATATTTAGTTTTTACTTACACTCCCAATCAAGTTTTTACGATGAGATCCACTTCTTCCACAAATAAATTTATTTATGATGAAATTAGGATTTCCATCACAAATTTCCCTTTCCCACGATATGGCACGTGTTGCCACCAAAAATATTTGTAATAGGATATAAATCCCATCACAAATACCACAAAATATAAAGTTATTTGCAACAGGTCTCTCATTCCATTGAAAATAACTTGATGTTTTTGATTATTTGCGATGAGTAGTTATTATTTCACAAATAACCCATCACAAAAACCACTTTTTCCAGTAGTGTAGGGGACTATAGTAGCCCATACTTATCATAGTCACTATAGCAGGGTTTATTGTCGACACTGATAGAGCACTATAGATCATCTAACTTTTCTTCCACCGCTACTGTAACATAGTGGACTTACTGTGGGGGCACTATTGTAATGTGGGTTACTATTCATCATGCTGCTTTATGAGAACTTTTGAGTTAGGATTTATGGTACTTAGTGAGATCACTATGTAATTGTGTTCCCAATACATAGTGAAATTTCTACCTCTCTGTGGATGTAAAGATCATTCATGAACCATGTAAATCCCTTTTTATGTGATATTCTTCTTGTTTTTTTTGTTTTTTTCCCTTTTACTCTCATTTTTGTAATCATTCATTGTTTTTACTCCTGATGTTTCCATATCAAATATTACCACTATACTTGATTAAATTGAACTAAATGAAGACAAGTGTTCAATTCACTTAATCACTAGTAATCTCACTTCTCCAGACACCGAGAACTCATTCAGTTCTACTTTGTCAAGTACCATCAGATAGTTATAACAACATGTTGGTGTAGTTATGTTGGATCTGTTTGATATTCACATACGATGAATTATACATTAATAATATCAAACTTTAGTACATATCATGGAATATGCGATAAATTCTTAGCACTTAATCTTGTGAAATTCTTATAATCTCAATAATCTCTTCCTATGCCCATGCATGTTCTACTGGAAAGATAATATGCCAACAACAATTCAGTCTTGAATTTTTTCAAAACTATATTTTTCAATAATTTTTTAATATATGTACTATGACTAGATTTAAAAACCCATGGATCTATTTTTGTAGACATTGTTCCCTAGAACATGATTCCTAATTTAAGTAATTCTTGGAGAAATTCATTACTTAGTCTTAACAAAGTGATAAGACATAACATTTTTTATATTTTACCAACATATCTATCTTGAAAACTTATAGCAGTCCCACTAACCTTTTAGAGACACATGGTCATAATTTGTTTCAAATGAATATTCTATGACCACTATGCATGATTTATTTATAAATGAATTTAAGTAATATTCATATTTTATTGGAATTTATTGATGTCACTAATCCTTTCTAGTTATTACATATAGACTTATAATGTAGGGTCTCCTTTTGGTCACAACATATAGACATCTTTTGTAAGGTTTCCACCAAATGATGTGGCCTTGACAGTCAATAGAAAAATGTGATGATCATAGAAGTATGCTTTGACAAGTTGAATTCAAAAGGATTTTAGTCGTGATTATTTTTGTATAGGTTTTTTCATAAACTAAACCTTTCAATAATCAATTATCCTTTACTGGTACTGTCTTATACTACCCATTTCCAAATTTATTGAATACTCACCAGTAGTACCAAGTATTATAAAAATTAAAAATATGGAGCCCCTGAATCTCAATACATGGAATCCATTACTTGAATTCATATATACTTTTCAACTTTATCATGTTTCCATTTACTATTTCCTTGTAGGAATATTTATTTTTAAATTATTATATATATATATATATCACCCACCATAGTGAACATAAACCACCTCTTTGGTTATGAAATCCTACACAATATGTGTCTATGGAACCACTCCTTCCACTAAGCTTTGTGGAGTCCAGCATTCCTATGCCAACTCATGTGCATCCAGAGTCTTAACCTATAGAAATAAAGTCTACCCCTACTATCATTAAAGTGATAGGTTTCCCTTTATAGAAACATAGTCAGTCTTGACTATACATTAATATCATTAATGGCTATAGGATTATTAACTAAGACGCACCAAAAGTTTTTGATATTCCTTTGTAGCTAAAACCATATTTTAGCAAATGTTTTTTAACAAACACTTGAGGTTATGAAATAATAGATTATTATAATATCATAATTGATATGATATCCATTAGTCAACATAGTTGGCATATTGTTAGTTATTTCATTTCTATTTTCAAAACATGTCTTGGAAGAAATTATGGAAAACTTGCAATACAAATAAGTCTCATCATTAATATTCCCTTCATTACCATCAATATATTGATGTATATAAGGAAATGTGAGTTTGGTAATACCTTCACTATACATGTATGGTCAATGATTACTTGGATAATATGTTCTTCGATAATCCATCTTGGAGGTTCCTCCATCTTTACTAAGTGCACTCATTTACTTCACTAAGCATTTATAATTTTTTTAAAAGAATATCATGAAGTATATGAATTTACCTCTAAATTTAGAATGAAATATATGGATTTATAAACTCATTATAGAATATCTTTTTGTATTTATTTAATCCTAATGTTTTCTTTATTTAAAACTTAACAGGTAAGTTTGTCAGTATATCAAGTGTTTTAGCTCGTAAGAGACTAACCACTTTTCTAAGCATAAAAAAGTCAACTACTTTCAATTTTATTTCCATAATCAGATAAGAGTATTATATTTTATATTCATATTTCATTATAATGAATATTTTTGATTCAAGAGTTACCGAACCATTAGTTTAGTATAAAGTACCATCACAAAATTTATTCCAAATGTGAAATAATGTCTTATTATGTATAGATAGACATTGAGATAAATGTTTTTGTAACACTCATTACAAACTTGAATCAATCCATTTTGGAAATTTAAAAATTATGTCTTCTCAATACTGACATAAGAGTCACCTTTTCCCAGTATTTGGGCGAATTTAACCTACTTCTTATAATATTTACGGACTTTATTAATTATCAAATGAGAACATATTTTATTTAATTCCCAATAAGTCTAATGGAAATATTATATTAAATGATGAAGGTTCTAGAAGTTTATAACTACTTATATTTTGATTTATTTCAATTCTTTTAATAATTATTTCTTTACATATGAGAAGTAAAAAAATCTATTGCTCACTATCCTCCCTATGAATCCTTTTTCACTTTGAAAGATATTTTAAGGAAACAATTGTCTTTAAAAGTCCATGGGATTTAAAATTTTTATTTCATTATTTTCACCATAAAGAGGGAGGAAAAAATTTCCACCAAACCATATTTTCTGAGTAAAGTATAAAAAAAAGATTCATGAGTGGTTTCTCCATACTATTCATTCAGACTTGGATAAGTAAGGATAAACTTAGTGGTAAGGATGATAACATGATATTTATGGATAATCTCTTATTAAAATGAAATCTTAACTTTAAAAAATGTACTTCAATACTTGAAAAAAAGATTAAAATCTAAGAAACCTTTTCGAGTTTAAACTAAAATTGTTTAGAAAGAATCTAATTTATCTTTAAGACACACTTTATTATTTTTTAATATATATAAGATAAGATATCATAGAGTAATCACACTCTATATATCTTCCATAAGTATCCTTTTTCACCTTTTATTGGTGGGAAGATGATTAAGTTTAGGGAATTTCAACACATAATACAAATTCTTTGATAGTAAATCAGTGTAAAAAATTTATGCAACTCTGAGAAATATGTTCTTGTGAGAACATGTTGTGAGTAAAGTAATGGTACCCATTTTTTCATGTTTTTTCTTGAAATTTTTCTCTAATAATTAAAATAGATAATTGGTACTTTACTTGATTACAAAACAAGTGATATGAAATAATATAATTATTTTATTAAGTCTCCTACTATTTTATAAAGTCCCAAAAACCCTTGGAATTGAACTTGAATTGTTCCATAACTTGGAAATCCTAGTGGAAAGAATACATATTTCCCTCCTTATGATCCAAATTATGGACATGAAAACCATAAGGAGTTTAGGTAGGTTGTTTTTTCAATTATGAGCTTGCAGTTCCTTATTCCATTGAGTGGACTCCCCAATCTAAAAATCTTGACTTATATTAGCTCAACACCTACTCCAAATTTATATTGAACAAACTATGACCATTAAATTCAATATAAATTTTGTTATTTCAACCCAAAAAACCATATGAAAACTACCTAATAAAAGCAAGTGTCTAAACTATGGCCGTGCAAAAACTTAGTTCTATGATTGCATTCTTGATCAAGTAATTGAAGGATTAGTCTAACTTAATATATGATTGAGGGATTTTGTTTGTTATGATTTTTTTATTATTTTATCCTTTTACATGTATTGATAATATTAAGTTTATTTTACATAAGTTATTAACCATGTACCGATAAAATTTTTATACATAATCCTTTTATTTTAATTCCATATTTGTATTTTAATCCATTTATTTATGTGATTACAGTCATGCATCCATAAAATAAATCATAAATTAGAAAAAAATAGAATAAATAAAATATAGAATGATCATGATATTTAACTATAGGTCTGTTTATTAAGTAGATAATAAAAAAACCATTGAACCTAGGGGAAATATTCCTTAAGCTAGTCTGGGATCGAGTTTATATCATTTCACCTTGGTCCTATGTATCTCCTTGGTTTGGTTTCATCTTATATTTCTACTGAACCAACTCCATGTGCCTGATAGATCCATTATTACAATTAATTTATTTCACTCATAGGTGAAGAGAACTGGAAATGTTATTTATATAAAAGAAACCATGGGCATTCAGACCCATACACAATAAGGAGAACAGAATGAAAAACATTCCATAAATTTAATTAAATGAAAATAATTTCAAAAACACATAAAATAATTAAATTAAAAGGAAAAAATACACACAAAAAGGTCATTTTAAGCTCACAATCATCCATTTGTTCAATAAATACACATTTAAAATAATTGGATATAATTCATTTCAATTCATTCTTTTATTAAGATAAAACACATGAAAATTAATCTAATTAATCTAATTAATTCATTTTATCTTAATCTCCACCCAATATGTCCTAGATATATCTATCCATTTTGATTTGAAATAAATTAAATAAATTAATTTTATTTAAAATTTAATAACATAAGTACATAGCTTGTACTTGGAAGTAACTCGATGAGTACATATTTGAACTACTCAAAATATATTGATAATATATACAGTTTACTCATAAATTATATGGCATACACATTTTATCATGTAATTATATTTCATTTACAAGTAAATAAATGAAACATAGAACAAATATTAATTAACATAGCACGTAATGATTTTAATGCACATAAAATAGTTGACATATTACAACTATAATTGGTATGTAGTTTAGAATTATATGTAAAAATTAATCAAGAATTTAATATATATAAAATCTCTCACACTACATGTATGATTTAATAAATGACACACATAACACATTCTATTGAGGTTTAAAGGAGTAATAAATTAAATTTTAATTTTTTATGTAAATAGGTTGGGTACACTACATGTACATCCAACCACACACCTTGTATATTACTGATTGTATGTATATGATACACATAAAATTATTGGGTATATATTTCAATATGTAAATTTTGGAGGTACGTGTAACACCCCAAGATTCCACGGTACTCTTCTCTTTGAATAATACAGTAGCGTGTGTTGTACGCAACTTCGAGTTCTAACACACACCACAACCAATCAAACTAGCTATTATGAATAGAAATACCCACTTTTTGAAATTTTATACATTTTATCTTTCAAAATGGACTTCATTTTTGGATTCAGAATATCGAAATTAGATTAGGGTGAATTTTTGGTACTTTTCTGATAACTTTCATATTTTGATGAATAGTGAAAATTACTAAATTTTAATTAAAAACAACTTTTTTAATTGAAATATTAATAGTGATAAATTATGAATTTGAGTGATTTTAGAGTATAATTAGATTATATTTTTACCATTTAATCCAATTTTGGTCATTGTATATAAATTCACATTTAAACTGGACATAAGCAAGTGCCAATCTTTTGATAGTTATTATCTCTTAAAAACACGCTTTTTATTTTAACAACGAGAATTAATTTTAAATTAATTACTTCCACTCATGTGTTTTGAATTTATAAAAATGGATTAAATATTTATAATTATGAGGTCCAAATTGTGTAAATAGGTAACTTTTATTTTTAGACATTTTGAATAATTACTTCGGTAAATATTTTATTTACCGTGGTTAAAGGGTAAATCCGGTAAATAAGGGTAAACAAATAATATTATAATAATAATAAATTACCATAAAACGTGTCCTAACCCTATTGGTTGATACATGTCCGACCATGGTAATCTTTGGGTCGATTTTGGAACCCCATGGATCCACTTGTAAGTGATAATGACACTTTATATTAATTAAGTTAAAGTAAATACAAAAATGACATAAGCATATATCTTTTAGAATTTTTTTTACATAGGGTTATATATGTTATATTTTAGAATATAAATATTTATTATAAATATAAAAATATTTCCTAAATAATGGTATTTTATTTATAATTTTTAGACATTGAATAATTAAATTTATTTATAACACAATAATGATGCAGTATTTTCCTTATTAATGAAAGAATCAAATAATTGGTATTATAAATATTAAAATAAATATAATTTGAAAGTTTTGATTCCATACACTAATTTTATTGATTAATATGACATGTTAGTATTCCTTAAATGATTTTTTTTAAGTAATAAAGTTTTTAAGACTTTAACAAAAATCAATTATTAAATATTGTCAAAATTGACATAAATGAGTTTTTTAAAAAAATATTATATTATTAATTCATATTCTATTGATAAAAATCTAAGGTTCGGCCAAAGGACTTATATAATGATAGGTGTATAATTAATGGACCACTTGGGGGTCGCTTGGAAGTATATAGTAAGTTTATTAACCATATAATATAAAAATACAAAGTGACATGGTAAATGTCAAACTATTTAACTAAGAGTTAAATATAAATTAAAAGGTCAATATAGTGACCCAAAACTATCTAAAATATATTGGATGAAAGGATTTCGACCCATCCCCACCTTATACTTTTAATAATCCACTTTGGAGCCATTAGAAACCAAATATTAATTTATTATAAATTAATACTTTAAGTTTTTCCTAAAGAGCCCCTCCCCCCCTTATAAAAGGACACCACTTCTAACCAATTATTCATACCTTAAAAACCTTTTGGTTCTTATAAACTATGCCCAAATACCCTATAAACTAACCTACCTTAATCCTAGAGTCCTTACTTTAGTCATAAAACCAACCTAAGGATCCCTTTTGATCAAATCAAAAGGAAGAACCCGATGAAGAGGTAATGTTTTCACCACCCTCTTTCAAGTTTCTTTCTTCTTCAACTTCTTCTTTATTTGTTATTTACATTCTAAAATAATAAATCCAGTATCTTATATATACTGTGATGTTATTATAAATATGGAAGAACCATATTCAGTATTCTATCCATCCTTTGAATGACATGTCACCATACGTGCGTACGTACGGCCTACCGTCTCCACGTCGTGGTGTAATTGTTATTCAATACATTATTATCTGGATGGGTATAATAATGATGTGTAATTCATGTAAATAATAAATATAAAATGATAATGATTCTGTATATATGATATACCATCCAATTATATATTATTTTAATATCAAAAGAATGATATTGTTGCTCGTGCGTACGTACGGATTACCGTCTCCACGAACGCGATGAGATTCATTCCCCATCGTATCCATTCAAGACTAAGTTTTATTTGATGATTAAAAATAATTTTTAGAGACATGATATCATTCTAGATATGAATAATATACATTCCATCCATAAAAAATATGGCTCACATAACAAAGAATATAAAGAAAAACGAATTCGTTAACACCCAAAACAATGATAATACTAAGATATTATTAACAAATCAATGTTAAAAGATCATATATGATATCATATTAATGTATATGATTCTTGTATAATTTAATAAAAATTATTTCACCATTATACAGGAGGTTAACCTACCCTCAACCAAGTAAAAGTACAAGGTAAGGGTTAATTTCACAATCTCTTTATTATCCAAGGTTGTTTATATGTAACTATCTACTGGGACCTCTTTATCATTCACATCCATGTTTCTTAAAAATGTATTTCAAATAATTCTTACTATTTTACAGAATATGGGTTAAATTCATTTATACCCTTGTTTGACTTTTTATAAGAAGTTTATAAAGGAATCTTTTCGTCGTTTTCCAAACAAGGTCCTTTTTAAACTTTTCGACAAAATTAAGGTAAGAATGTCTTTTTTAACTTATACGGCGGGTGAAGCTATTTTCCACCGTTATAAAATCTTAGAAGCTTCTCTTACAAGCTTATAAGAATATTTTCAAAGTAAATTTTTTATTTTATAATTATGTGACTTTTAAATGATTTAAAAAAAAATATTTCCCTCAAATAGTTTTGATTTCATCTACGTCAACATCCTTTGATGGATTTTAAGCTTATTTGAAGTTGATTTATTATGATACAAAACTTCCATATTGTATTGAAGGTTTTGTGATATGTTTGATTGTGGATGTGTTATTTTTATACCATTCATGGTTTATGGATAAAGTATTGAAATTTCGTATGCTAGTTTTAATTCGAATGTTTATGTTATGTTTAAACCTCTTCATATGAGGAATGCATTGGACTTAATAAGTGACGGGTGGAGTAGTAATGCGAAACGGGCGGGGCAGTGTGGGGCGGGCCAAGCCCGCATGGGTTTGTCCGCAAAAACCTGCATATAATGCGAACAAAAAATTTCAAGCCCGCCCCACCTTGCATAAACCCGCGGGTTGCCCGCAGGCTTACCTAAATTTACAAAAAAAATACTATTTATAATCATTTAAATACTATATTTTTTATCATTCTTAAAGGTATTTGTGGGGAGAAGTATGAATTAACAATAACTAGAGTTTTAAAGGATGTAATGGAACATTTTTTTGTGGGTTAATGGTGGCATGTGGTAATGCTGATGTGGCGACGAACTGTTGCGATAGAAAGTAGGTGAGTGATCGGTGATGGGCGATGAATGATAATATTGGTTGTGTAGTGATGTGAATAACTAAAATTGTGAATGAATTAAGTCTCTCCAGGTAGTGATCAATTTCAGAGGAAGCTATTAGTTTTTTCACGAGGTTCTATCCAATTCTCTTAATAACAAAATTAAATTAAATTATAACAAAATTAAATCGACCTAAAAAATATTATGATTATAATAACTCTTATATAATTGAAACCATGCACAGAGTGATGAGTTCCATTTTTCGAGAGATTGGTTGACACACCATGTGAATATGGTTAATAATTACTATATAAATAATATAATATCATATTAAAACAATAAATATAGGCCTATTTAAAATTCACATGTGAATAAATGGTGAATTAATATGACCATTACAGTGAGAAATCATATGTCACCATTTAACCATGATTTTTTTATTAAAAAATCTATAATTTTAAAGAAACATATATTGTAAAATTAATATATATATTTTAAATCAGGCCCGTGGGCAAGCCAGCACCTGCGCGGGCTCAACCCACATTGGCCCGCACCCGTGCGGGCTCAACCCGCATTTGCCCTCACTCTAAACGGTCAAAATTTCTAGGCCCGCCCCGCCCCACATCCGCCCCATACCCGCAAAGCCCGCGGGCCGGGAGCCCACTTTGCATCACTAGGGTGGAGCCCACTATAGCTCCTCGATGTATCGGTAGGTCTCATGAGACAAACTAGTGTCTTGGCACAAGGCCTTGACAAAGTATTATTTGTAGTCTTGGCACAAGGCCTTGACTATGTGGTTATGATAGTCTGACATTATGCATTCCATCATTATGAAAGTGGTTATTGATATTGCATGTGATTATTCGATTAGTAGAATATCCATTTGAATAAGTAAATGGCATTATTTCATTTTATTTTTTCAATATTATGATGAAGTTCAAGTTTAAAAGGCTTTTGTTTTAGTTATACATTGCCTTAAATGATTATGCTTATTTATGAAAGCTTCTGATATATTGTTATCCTTACTGCACATCTTAGATCACCCCTTTCTATGTTTTATTTTTCTAAGGATGTGAAGAAGTATTTTATGAATGACCTGTAGGGATAGTATAAGGGGATATGATTGTGGAGACAAGATGTTGTTGTAGATTTCACTTTATGATGTAATGTAAACTTTATAAATGTATCTAGTGATTCCAAGGCTACTAAACTAATCGGTCTTTCGAGACTTGATCATTTGTGATAATGCCAATGTTATGTAATAATGTACTGACTCTGGGTAACTGGGGTCAGGGCATTACAGTTGGTATCAAAGGAAGTTTAGTACAAACCTTAGAAGCTAGATTTAGATAAACTCTGATTAGAGCACATAGACCTAAGATGGAATTTGAGGATTAATATAGAAGAACTTCCTAGAATTTTGGTATTGTAGATATTTTTTGAGTTTTCTGAGCAATACATCCCTTTCTGGATATAAACAGGTAGAGGCGGCTCTGACACAGATGTACCTAGGGGTAAAAACTGAAAACACCACTTTGAGCTAGACTTGAACGGGAACTGGTGCACGACAATGAGCCTTTATGCACTCTTTGTTACGACACTCCTGGGGTATATGCTTAAGATAATTCTCATTTTATTTAAAAACCATTATGAAGGGTTTATGAGTATATACTTCCTCAAAGAAAACATTTTTATGATTATGGATTATATCTATAAACTTCTCAATTCATGTTAAGTGTTTTACAAGTTTGGATTTATTTATTGCGATTCATAAACTAATCTAGTATATTCCATTGTTTAGAAATGGAGCCTAGTAGAAGAAATGGAAACCGTATCAATGAGCGCACTCCATGTAGGGATTTCCCTCCTGTTCAAGATAATTATAGTGGAGCTGGTGATGAAACTGGTACTGATCAGCTAATCACCATACTGGGACAACTTACTCAGGTTATGAATAATAACCTTACCCGTATGGAGAACCCTGATCCACAGCATGGAGGATCAATGTTAGATCGCTTCATGAGGAAAAAACCACCAACATTCAATGGGGGTAAAAATCCACTAGTATCTGAGCAATGGATAAATTACTTAGAGAAAATATTCTATGCCTTGGGGAGTAGTGAAAGGGAAAAAGTTATCATGGCAGTTTACCGCCTCACTGGAGATGCTGATTAATGGTGGTCATTGATTTAAAACACAAAGGAAGATGATGAAGTATCAAATATAGAATTGAGGTAGTTCAAAGAGGTTTTCTTAGAAAAATAATTTCCTCATGACCATCGAGCAGATATAGAAAGGCAATTTCTGAGTCTGAGACAAAATGAGGATGAGAATATCGCAAAGTATGGGGCTAACTTTACAAGGATAGCGAGGTATGCTTTAGATTATATACATAACCCAAGAAGTAATATTGATCGTTTATTTAAGGGGTTAAAATCGTTTCTCCGTCGAGAATTGGTCTCACAATCTTTCTCGTCATACGAAGATATTGTCTCGTGTGCTATCAAGACAGAAAAATAATTCTCTAAGTCTTATGACTTTAAAGCAAAGAAAGAGAAGAAGAGATCTTCTGACCACTTTGGAAATGGAAATAAAGGTAAGAAGGGAAAAGTTGATTATCCATCCTATAATAAATTTGGGAAGAAACACCCCAGTACTTGCTTGAAGGGAATGAGAGTCTGTTACAAGTGTGGTGAAAAAGGCCACCAAGCTCATGATTACAAGGGAAAGAAAGTTGTTGTCAATGTGGAATGATATAATTGTATAGAAATGGGGAATTATGAAAATAAATGTCCTAAGAGTCAGGGGAACTTAATTCAGAAAAGGCCAAGGGATCAATACCAAGCTTATGCTATCATTACTGCTGAGGTTAAAGCTCCGAAAGACGTGGTGGCAGGTAATTTAATAGTTTCCTCAAGTTTAGGCAATGCTTTATTTGATTATGGATCATCTCATTGTTTCATATCTTCCCAGTTTTCTAAGAAAATTAGATATTTCCAATTTGATTTAACAATGGAGTTGTCAGTCAAAACTTCTATGGGAAGTATCATTGCAAAAAAGTTTTTTGAATCAGTCCCCATTAGAGAACATAAATGTTCTTTATCTGCGGATCTCATCGTCATACCTATGATTGAATTTGATATAATCCTCGATATGGATTGGCTTTCGGACCATGATGAAAAAATTTATTGTAAGAAGAAGGAGGTTACTATTTTTTATGATGATGATAAGGAACACCTTATCTTTAGAGTGGAATCCTCACCACCTAATTCTTACCTAGATCCACCCCCAGTAGCTCAACTAAATTCAGTTATTGGGGAGGAAGAGAATGAAATGACTGTGGGTGAGGAAAAGAATGTTCAAATAGTGGATGTACCTATTGTGAGAGAATATGTTGATGTGTTTATAAAAGATTTACTTGGACATCCTCCAGAATGAGAAATTGAGTTTTCCATTGATTTAATTCTTGGTTCAAGGCCTGTATCGAAGACCCCTTATAGAATGGCCTTTGTGGAATTAGTTGAACTAAAGAAAAAACTAGAGGAATTGAGTAATAAGGGATTTATTCACCCTAGTGTTTCTCCATGGGGAGCCCCTGTCCTTTTTGTTAAAAAGAAAGATGGATCTATGAGGTTATGTATTGACTACAGGGAGATCAATCTATAACAATAAAGAACAAGTATCCCCTACCTCGCATTGATGATTTATTCGACCAACTGCATGGAGCTCAATACTTTTCAAAGATTGACCTTCGATCTAGATACCATCAGTTGTGTGTGAAGAAGGAAGAAATTCCGAAGACAGTATTTCGAACCAGGTACAGACATTACAAGTTTACAGTAATGCCTTTTGGATTGACTAATGCACCCTCTGTATTAATGGATCTAATGAATAGAGTTTTCAAGGAATATCTCAATGATTTTGTGGTGGTATTTTTTAATGATATATTTTTATACTCCAAAAGCTACTAAGATCATGAAAATCACTTGCGAATTATCCTGAATACTCTTAGAAGACATGAATTATATGGTAAGTTTAGCAAGTGTGAATTCTAGCTTCAGGAGATCTATTTTCTTGGCCATATTGTCTCTAAGGATGGAATCTTTGTTGATCCTTCTAAGACAAGATCAATCCAAGAATGTCCAGAACCAATGAGTATAACTGAGGTACACAGTTTTATTGTCTTAGCAGGTTATTATCGGCGTTTCGTCCAGAACTTTGCCCAATTGGATAACCCATTAACAAAGCTCACACATAAAGGGGTTAAATTTGTTTGGACAAATGAGTGTGAAGAATTTTTTAAATAAATTAAGAGAAGATTAGTCAATGCTCCTATATTGACTCTACCATCGGGGAATGATGGGTTTGTTATTTATAGTGATGCTTCAAAGAAAGGATTTGGTTATGTCCTTATGTAGAATGATAGGGTTATTGCCTATGCATCATGACAACTGAAAATTCATGAGAAAAACTATCCTACTCATGATCTTGAGTTAGCTGCTGAAATTTTTTTTTGAAGATATGGAGACATTATCTCTATGGTGAAAAATGTGAGATTTATACTAATAAAAAGAGTTTGAAGAACATTTTCTCATAGAAAGAACTCAACATGAGGCAAAGGCGATGGCTTGAAATACTCAAGGATTATGATTGCACGATACACTACCACCCGGGGAAGGAAAATAAGGTGGAAGATGCTTTGAACAGAAAAGATCATGAAGTTTTGAACATGATGATAATTGAAAGGGATCCTATTTTCATGGATCTAGTAAAGATGGATATGGGAATTACCATGGAAGGTGAAACATCGATACTTTTTCAAATGGTTTCCAAACCATATTTACTAGAAAGGATAAAGAGTTCTCAGACCGGTGATGAAGAGTTTCAAAAGAAGATTAAAGCTGTGAATGATGGGATATTGAGAGACTTTGTGTATGAAGAAGGAATTTTGAAATTTGGGAAGAGACTTTGTGTTCCCGATATACCTGATCTGAAAAGGGAATTATTAGATGATGCTCATAACTCCAATTTCTCTATACACCCTAGGAGAACCAAAATGTATAGAGATTTGAAAGAACATTTTTGGTGGGACAACATAAAGAGGGAGATTGATTATTTTGTGTCAAGATGTATGGTTTGTCAACAAGTGAAATCTAGAAGGCAACAACCTGGAGGAGTCATGCAACCTCTTCCCATACCGGAGTGGAAATGGGATAATATTACGATGGACTTTGTCATGGGGCTACCAAAGACTCCTAGAAGGAACGATGAAATATGGGTTATTATTGATCATCTTACAAAATCAGCACATTTTCTAGCTATAAGAGAGGATATACCACTTGAAAGTCTATAAAGACTATGCATTAATGAAGTTGTGAGACTTCATGGAGTACCCCTATCAATTTTTTATGATCGTGATCCCCATTTTACTTCAAGATTCTGGAAAATTCTTCAGAAAGCCTTGGATACTGAACTTCTTTTGAGCACTGCTTACCACCCCCAAACTGATGGACAATCAGAACAGACTATTCAAACCTTAGAGGATATGTTGAGATCATGCTCACTTGACTTTCAAGGTATGTGGGATCAATATTTACCACTGGTAGAATTTTCCTATAACAATAGCTTCCATTCAAGTATTCAGATGGCACCATATGAAGTGTTATACAGAAAGAGATGTCGCACACGAACCTATTGGGATGATGTTGGTGAAAGAAAACTCGTAGGCCCAGAAATGGTGGAGGAAATGATGGAAAAGGTGAAGGTAATCCAAAACCACATCAAAGCAGCTGAAAGTAGGTAAAAGAGCTATGCTGAAAACCGAAGGAAGGATTTGGAATTTTAGGTAGGAGATTATGTTTTCTTGAAGGTATCTCTATGGAAGGGTGTTATATGTTTCGGTAAGAAGGGAAAATTGAGTCCCAGGTACATCAGACCATTCGAAATTCTAGAACGAATTGGGGCTATAGATTACCATTTGGAAATTCCGCCAAGTCTCTCCAATGTTCACGATGTGTTCCACGTATCACTATTGAGAAAATACATGCTTGACCCAACGCATGTACTCACCTATGAGGAATTAGAATTGGAACCCAATCTGTCTTATTGCGAAGAGCCTTTCAAGATTCTTGATATGAGAGAACAAGTACTGAGAAACCGGATGACTTGTCTGGTAAAAGTTCTATGGAGAAACGATAAGATGGAAGAGGCAACGTGGGAACCCAAGGAAATTATGATGAAGAACCAACCGAGTCTTTTCATGCAGTAGTATTCTAGAAATTTATAGGACGAAATTATTTGAAGGAGGGGATAATGTAACACCCCAAGCTTCCACGGTACACTTCTCTTTGAATAATATAGTAGCGTGTGTTGTACGCAACTTTGAGTTCTAATACACACCACAACTAATAAAACTAGCCGTTATGAATAGTAATACCCAATTTTTGAAATTTTATACTTTTTATCTTTCAAAATGGACTTCATTTTTGGATTCATAATATCGAAATTAGATTAGGGTGAATTTTTGGTACTTTTCTGATAACTTTCATATTTTGATGAATAGTTAAAATTACTAAATTTTAATTAAAAACAACTTTTTTAATTGAAATAATTAATAGTGACAAATTATTAATTTGAGTGATTTTAGAGTATAATTAGATTATATTTTTACCATTTAATCCAATGTTATTCATTGGATATAAATTCACATTTAAACTAGACATAAGTAAGTGACAATCTTTTGATAGTTATTATCTCTTAAAAACACACTTTTTGTTTTAAAAATGGGAATTAATTTTAAATTAATTACTGCCACTTATGTGTTTTGAATTTATAAAAATGGATTCCATATTTAGAATCAGGATTTCCAAATTTTTTAAATAGGTAACTTTTATTTTTAGACAATTTGAATAATTATTTCGTTAAATATTTTATTTACCGTGGTTAAAGGGTAAATCCGATAAATAAGGGTAAAAAAATAATATTATAATAATAATAAATTACCATAAAACATGTCCTAACTCTATTGGTTGATACATGTCTGACCATGTGCATCTTTGGGTTGATTTTGGGACCCCGTGGATCCACTTGTAAGTGATAATGACACTTTATATTAATTAAGTTAAAGTAAATACAAAAATGACATAAGCATATATCTTTTAGAAAAACAATTTTTACATAGGGTTATATATATTATATTTTGGACTATAAATATTCATTATAAAGATAAAAATATTTCATACATAATGGTATTTTATTTATAATTTTTATACATTTAATAATTAAATTTATTTATGACACAATAATGATGCAGTATTTTCCTTATTAATGAAAGAATCTAATAATTGGTATTATAAATATTAAAATAAATATAATTTGAAAGTTTTGATGACATAGACGAATTTTATTGATTAATATGACATGTTATTATTTCTTAAATGAATTTGTTTTGAATTAATAAAGTTTTTAATACTTTAACAAAAATCAATTATTAAATATTTTCAAAATTGACATAAATGAGTTTTTAAAACAAATATTATATTATTAATTCATATTATATTGCTAAAAATCTATGTTTCGGAAAAAAGACTTAAATAATTATAGGTGTATCATTAATGGACCACTTGGGGGTTTCTTGGAAGTATATAGTTAGTTTATTAACCATATAATATAAAAATACAAAGTGACATGGTAAATGTCAAACTATTTAACTAAGAGTTAAATATAAATGATAAGGTTAATATAGTGACCCAAACCTATCTAAAATCTATTGTATTAAAGTATTTCTACCCATACCCAAATTATAATTTGAATAATACACTTTTTATCCATTAGAAACCTAATATGAATTTATTATAAATTAATACTTTAAGTTTTTCCTAAAGAGCCCCTCCCCCTTATAAAAGGACACCACTTCTAACCAATTATTCATACCTTAAAAGCCTTTTGGTTTGTATAAAATCTGCCCAAATACCCTATAAACTATCCTACCTTAATCCTAGAGTCCTTACTTTTTTCAGAAATCCAACCTAAGGAGCCCTTTTGATCAAATCAAAAGGAAGAACCCGAGGAAGAGGTAATGTTTTCACCACCCTCTTTCAAGTTTCTTTCTTCTTCAAATTCTTATTTATTTGTTATTTACATTATAAAATAATAAATCCAGTATCTTATATATAATGTGATGTTATTATAAATATGGTAGAACCATATTCAGTATTATATCCATCCTTTGAATGACATGTCACCATACGTGCGTACGTACGGCCTACCGTCTCCACGTCGTGGTGTAATTGTTATTCAATACATTATTATCTGGATGGGTATAATAATGATGTGTAATTCATGTAAATAATAAATATAACATGATAATGATTCTTTATATATGATATACCATCCAATTATATATTATTTTAATATCAAAAAAATGATATTGTTGCTCGTGCGTACGTACGGATTACCGTCTCCACGAACGCGATGAGATTCATTCCCCATCGTATCCATTCAAGAATAAATTTTATTTGATGATTAAAAATAATTTTTAGAGACATGATATCATTCTATATATGAATAATATACATCCCATCCATAAAAAATTTGGCTCACATAACAAAGAATATAAAGAAAAATGAATTCATTAACATCCGAAACAATGATAATACTAAGATATTATTAACAAATCAATGTTAAAAGATCATATATGATATCATATTAATGTATATGATTCTTGTATAATTTAATAAAAATTATTTCACCATTATACAGGAGGTTAACCTACCCTCAACCAAGTAAAAGTACAAGGTAAGGGTTAATTTCACAATCTCTTTATTATCTGAGGTTGTTTATATGTAACTATCTACTGGGACCTCTTTATCATTCACATACATGTTTCTTAAAAATGTATTTCAAATAATTCTTACTATTTTACAGACTATGGGTTAAAGTCATTTATACCCTTGTTTGACTTTTTATAAGAAGTTTATAAAGGAATCTTTCCGTCGTTTTCCAAACAAGGTCCTTTTTAACCTTTTCGACAAAATTAAGGCAAGAATGTCTTTTTTAACTTATACGGAGGGTGAAACTATTTTCCACCATTATAAAATCGTTGAAGATTATCTTACAATATTATAAGAATATTTTCAAAGTAAATGTTTTATTTTATAATTATGTGACTTTTAAATGATTTAAAAAAAATATATTTCCCTCAAATAGTTTTGATTTCATCTACGTCAACATCCTTTGATGGATTTTAAGATTATTTGAATTTGATTTATTATGATACAAAACTTCCATATTGTATCGAAGGTTTTGTGATATGTTTGATTGTGGATGTGTTATTTTTATACCATTCATGGTTTATAGATAAAGTATTGACATTTCATATGCTAGTTTTAATACGAATGTTTATGTTATGTTTAAACCTCTTCATATGAGGAATGCATTGGACTTAATAAGTGACGGGTGGAGCCCGTTATAGCTCCTCAATGCATCGGTAGGTCTCATGAGACAAAATAGTGTCTTGGCATGAAGCCTTGACAAAATCTTATTTTTAGTCTTGGCACAAGGCCTTGACTATGTGGTTATGATAGTCTGGCATTATGCCTTCCATCATTATAAAAGTGGTTATTGATATTGCATGTGATTATTAGACTAGTAGAATATCCATGTGAATAAGTAAATGGAATTATTTAATTTTATTTTTCCATATTATGCTGAAGTTAAAGTTTAAAAGGATTTTGTTTTATTTATACATTGCCTTAAATGTTTATGCTTATTTATGGAAGTTTCTGCTATATTTTTATCCTTACTGAGCATTTAAGATCACCCCTTTCTATGTTTTATTTTTCCCAGGATGTGAAGAAGTATTTTATGAATGACATGCAGGGATAGTATAAGGGGATATGAGTGTAGAGACAAGATTTTGTTGTAGTTTTCACTTTATGATGTAATGTAAACTTTATGAATGTATCTAGTGATTCCAAGGCTACTAAACTAATCGGTCTTTCGAGACTTGATCTTTTGTGATCATTCCAATGTTATATAATAATGCACCGACTCTAGGTAACTGGGGTCGGGGCGTTACAGTACATGATGTGTACTGATATTGTACACCATGTAATCTTCTTATTACACAATTTTCGTTCCCCGTGTCATGTAATAAATGCACGACATGACTTGGACGCCGTGTTTGCACCATGAAAATAGGTAGACTACACGATGTGTAAGTGAGTCACACAACATGCAGTCCAACGAACCATATTCTAGCCTCACCTAGTCAATACTCAATGTGCATTTAGTGCATAAAACATGCGATTAATGCATTATTCTAAATATTAATTATAGATCTTTCCGGATGCATTAAACATAAGTAAACGATGTGTACCTTCAAGCTCTATGTCATGTACTCTTATGTTATTGGGCCAGAACTCTTGTCACCTCATGATAGATTATTTAAATATTATTCATTAATTTTTTAACTAGATCTAGGTTATATGAGTGAGAAATGAAGAAGATAAGAATATATCTCAACAATCAGATTAAAATAATGAATTTCTTAAAATGAAAACTAAAATTTTAATATGTAAATGATTAAAAATAAATAAATAATTATAAATTTCCCATGACCACTCTGATACAACTTGATGGTTCTGGATGTAGTAGATGCACCTATTGGGCCTATAAAAAACTCATCTTTCTTTAGATTCAATGGATCATTTGCAATGTACATGACGTGAATGACATGAACATAATTTTTTTTAAGATCATTGAAAAATATTTTCATCGAAACCAAGATATAATCTTTTTCACATTAATTTATAATTAATTTAACAACATGAAGAAATTCCTCAGTCCTGAGTTATTTTTTCGATGCAGGTGTTGATCATATGAACACCATTCATTTGTATTTTCATTGCATTGATGAGGAACCAAACTATAAACCCTCTAATAGTGATTCACACATGCTCCTTTGATCTTGGAATGTTGTCGATGGTACTTCAGATGCTAGAGTGGTGGTACCAATCATTTTACATCACTCCCATGATCACAACCACCATACCTTAAATCTAGAAGGATCATCTCTTGATCTATTCATATTGAGAGGAATAGAGGAGGAAGAGAGAATCTCTCAAGATTGAGAGAAAACCCTAGATCCGTTCTTCATTGAGAGATAATTCTATAGGGAGGGGAATGTAGGCACAATGACCAACCTCTCACAATTCTTACAATTATCTATTTATAATCCCAATGTTATGGTTTCATATTAATTAGTTGCACAAAGGTATTTAATAATATGTCAATCCCAAAAGAAGATACATTCCATGTAATAATAATAATAATATTATTTTATTACACGGTGTTTGATAACCCACATAATGATAAATATTATTTATAGTTTGGTAAATAAATATTTATCACCAGACCAATAATTGGGTCTGGTCATCTTCCTTGGAATTTATTAAATTCCCAAAATATTTATTTTAATATTCACATAATTAAATAAATTATTTATTAATAAAAAATATTTTATTACCTTGTGAATAACAAGATAAAAATATTATGAATTTAATAAATACATAAATATTATTTTCATGGTTTAGAGAATAAAAATATCTATTTCTATATTCACATAATTAAATAAATTATTTATTAATGAATAAATAATTATTTATTACCTAGTGAATAATAAGAGATAAATAGACATTATATATTCACAAAAATAAAAAATTACATTAAGAATAAATATTTATTTAATATTTGTGATCATTTAATAAATCATGAATAAATAATATTTCCTAGTCTGGAGAATAATATTTATTCCAACTATTAAATATAAATAATATTTAACTGAGATTAAAGGAAAAACTTTATGTGTGACCCTCTAGGCATCTTCCTCAGTGGAATTAGACAAGATTTCCTAAAGTTCAAGATTAATATCTAGAAAAAGGTCAAGACACCCACAAAAGAAGTTGATATGTCACAATGACAATAACCACATACAAACACTCACTATGTAATATAATCCATTTTTCATGATATTTCATCAATTTGGTTACACACCCATGTCATCAACCTATATTATCGATATGTATTTCTTTGACTATATAAAATAAACTCATCATCACACCATGAATATAGAATTTAATGTGATAGTTACATTTCAATTAAAGGACTAAGATATCAACTTTCATAAATATGGAGGGGGAAATTCCTTCCTTAAATTAATCATTAATAACATATCATTCATAACGCACCCAACATACCCTACTTCCCATGAACATATAACATCATAGTTTTGGTTAGTACATCAAAGTACACAAATCATGACATGCATTAATAATAATATTAAAGTCTAGTGGCTATTATTCATGCTCATATATAGGAATATCCAATGACACATAAACATATTGATTTCCTATAGGCGGGTTTTTCTCATAATCTCCCCTATTAGAGATTACCAAGTGAGAACTTCATGAGATGAAGTATTATCTACTTATGAGTACTCACACCTGAAAATCAACATACCATGTGTCCCATCATAGAATGTTATCCGACCATAGAACTAAGTTTCAAAATATCATCATTGCATATCAAGGTTCTCATCATAGTGGGGAACTGCATATGAACTTTTCAATGCGACATATATTCTATAACATCATCACATTAATGTTATGAAGAAGAACAATCAACATGTGATAAGGTATTAATATTAAAATCCATGAATATACTGGCAATCTAAAGTACAAAGTAGTTAGTTCTATGGAACTAAATCCAACATGTGGAAACTCCAAAGAGTTGAGAATCTAGGACCAAGAGTTGGTTCTAGGGTGAGCATTGAGGAAACTCTAAGAGTTAAGAATAGATGCTAGTCAACTTGTCACATAACTCCATGATTGTTAAAGCCTTCATATTGATAAATAGATAAGTAAAAGGGAGGAATTGATCAAGGACCATCCAAAATTTTAACTTTCCCAAACTAATGAGGCAATTAACTTACAACAAGCTTGCCTCATACAATTTATTCATCATCTTCTTATTCCATGAATTGGTATACCTTTTTTATAGAGTTCTCTTTCTTCAGTTGTAAATTTTCATTAGCTCAACGTTTCATAAATAACTACCACTATCTAAAGATAATATAATTTACACCGCTTCCAGGCTTTTGAGTTCTACATAATCCATAAGAAATAACCAGTTCATTCCACTTATGAAACCTTACATTGAGCATTAAGCCCCGACAGACCACCTAAACACATGAGGAAATATCTCATTTTAGATCTTTCATTTTTAAAACTCTGTCTTGAGATTTTGAAATCCTTGAGAAGTATAATATTTCATAATTTAATGATACCAATAGAATCCGACCTCTATAAAAAAACCCTTCTAGAAAGTATGACATCTTTAGAACTAAAAAAATTTCTGGACAGTCCGAAACTTCTATAATTTCATCCCAGATGAACTTTGACATCCATCCATACTTTTTTCTCAACTAAATATTCTACCTAGTTCTAATACTTCATAGGTTCCACTCATTGAATATGAAATTCGAAAACTTCAACGACCTTTCATAAGTTACTGTTACAAATCTATAAAGAAAAGTCTTCATCACCACACATTAGAAATAAAATACGTATGAGACTTTGGGATGTACCTTTTTTTGGAATTGAAATGGATGTAGGTGATATCTCTAGAAAAATTTATAGTGAGAGGTTTCAACCATCATACCAGACCACCCATCCTTCTGGAAAAAAATTCTTCTAGAAATACACCCCAATGGAAAAATGGAAAGACTTAAATCCACAAGACATTACTTATGGATGAATTTCTCATTAAAAGTCTAAAATATCTACTTCATGACACCATTATTCTATGTATGGACTTATAAACTATATGAATCTAAACCAATAAAACCTTTATAACTTATCTTCTACCAAACTCTCCACCAATAGATCAATAACATTTCAATAGAAACTATCTCATTTTCTACTATGGTTCCACATCCAATAAAGGTTTAGAAAAATTAAAACTTTGTGCTTGAGAAGAAAATACCCAAAACTTTAGGTATCACAATTTTAATGAAGGTAAAAAATTATAGTGACCTTCCATGATAATAAACTAGACCTCATATGTTCATATGAACTAGAACAGGATTCTGATTCCCAAGTGCTTCTCCATCCATTTCGAAAGAAACCTTCTCCTACTTTCCAAGGCTCTACTACTTGCATGTTCCATACTCCATGAATCTGAGTTAAAACATTCCTTTCACAAATAGGTTTTTAATACCCTTCTTACATAAGTGATTGAAATTCCTAGGTCATATATCCTTACTTCCAGAATATTTTTTGACATGCAATGTTGCTTCTGAAACCATGGTATGACACAATTATCTATTTCTCACATTACCACTTTTACAAACGAACATGGGATATATTGAATTAATACCTGAGCTAGCTCATGGAAAGGTCCAAAGGGATCCCTCGATCCTCATAGTCTTTTAACTAGTTTTGGGACACAAAATATAAACTGGTGGGAAGTATTTCATCCAATAAGTAGCAAAGAAAACACATTGGAAGTTAGTTGAGAATATATACTAGAATGTATATACATTGAACTCCCATACAAATAAAGATAATAAATTTAAAAATAATAAGAAATAAAAACATGGGACAACCCAAAATAAACACCCAACTCTCACCCATATAACATATATAATAAAACATAGAATTAAACTAAAGCAGAATATTTGAATAAAATAAGTTTTAATTGGATGATACATACATCATACAAGATAAGAAAAATAAAACAAAAAATACTATACTAGAAACCTCCAAATGAACCAAGGTAACCATATAACACCATCACCAAATAACCACTCCACGTGAGACCCTATAGAAGTCATCCATGTGGAGAAGATTCCTATGAACATGAACCTAAACCTGTAAAATCCACTCGGTTTATAGACAATGAATGATATAAGTAGGGTGTGATAAAAATCCCATAGGTTTCCACCAAAAAATGTCAATTTATTCACTTTAACTATAAAATCCACAAATTCTAGTTTGAAATATAGTATTTTGAAAGTTTTATTTTTAAGATTTTAGAGAAAACAAATTTATGAGAGTGCTTTGAAACATTTTCTAGAAACCCAAGTAATACTTTAAATAAAACATTAAACGTTTCATTAGAAAATATATTTAAGACCCACTTTCCCAAAACCACTTTCAAACCTCTTCTTTAACTACCATGGGAAAGAACCCATAAGTAAACAAATAGGACATCAAAGAAGTAAATAAATATAAATGATAGGGTATGAAAGTACTCTTATAACAATGGAAAGTATCAAGTAAAATTATAAACAATTATCCAACACCAATGAGAAATACTAGAAATAATAATACATTTGAATCATACCACGAGTGAGACCATGATAAGTGATTCATATCATGATAAAATAATCAAGGAAAATGAATTAGAAATATCATCCGGTGCACTAGTAAGGAAGTTAAAGTAAAGTGTATATACACATATATTCATGGTGAAAAGCAATAAAATATTGAGTAAAGAATACATAATCATGGTAAACTCTTATGGATCTAGTGTGATGATCCTAAAAGTAATTAAGTAGAACCATTTTTAATCCTATTAATGAAGTTTCTATGAAATAAAATACCAAATTTCTCTTACTATACTAACTAGTGGCACTCCTCATAGTCAGGAAGTATTATAAAACTAGGGGATAATAGCTAGTGTGTAATCTAATTAGTATATCAACCATCTCTAAATATCTAACCTATATACCTAGGATTTCCATGATATTATGGACTAGTGGTGAGGTAGCATTTCACAATACAATAATATTAATATCCATGGTGTTCCTTTGAGGTATTTTCTCTTTTATTTTTGGTATTTACTTTATTCCATGGATTACTTAGGTGTTTTTCAAGAACAATGTCAATTTTAGGCAGATAGAAGGAGGTTCATGGTAAGCACATGGTTAGTAGAAACTATGCACCATGATAGGGAAAACTATACGACTAGGATAGTGGAAATATCCAGGTCACACACCCAGGATCATGAGAATGCGGGTTGATTCCCAACTGTCATTGAAATTGGGTAAAAGTTTAATTATTTTTGTTTTATACAGACTAATGTATAACGGTGAGTAGGGTCGTACCCACAGGGAAGGTGGAACTACCAATTTTATTTTAAAACTTTTCAAAACAACCCCATTATTGTCAGTAGTGGGAATACTATTTTTAATTTTCACTTTTCTTTTATTATATGTATATATACATGTTAAATATTGTATGTGAAACAAAATTTTTTAAACTAAGAGAACTAAATTTAAAACTAAAATATGAAATCTATCAGTATAGCAATGGATAAGATACAAAAACATGGATTGAGATGTAGCAAATCAAGATAAGTACTCTATAATTTAAAGCTACCAATTAAAAAGGATTAATTATTTACACAATGATTATTGAACACACCTCAAAAAAACAATGAAGAATCTTCCTCTCCAAAATATCCAACACACAAAAAAATAAGTCTTGGAGTTTTCCACTACAGAAAATAATCGAACTGCTATAGAATTTAAAAAGAAAACAATTGGAACTGAAGTCACCGTAAAATTACAATTATTTATGACAGTTTAAGCTTTGATAAATGTCTTCAAGATCAATCTCACGAATCGATCTTGAAGTTTTGAATTGAAAATAGTTGAGATGCGAACAATTAAAAATAAAGTTAAAATCAGTCTCCCCGACTGATTCTCACTTTATAAAAAGATAAGCATGTGAAGAAGTTTAACGATGAACCGGTAGGATTTAAAATTCTTGAGCTACAGATTCAGCCTACCATCATCTCAATTACAAACCTTGAAAGCATCTGATTACATAGTACAAAATTAAAAAGAAAAGAGGAAGAAGAGACTCCCTCTGGTGATGCTCTGTTCCTGAACCCCTCGGATCTCCAGGAAGAAGTCCTCCAGGAGTGCTACTCGGATCTACTCTACTTCGCTCATGTGAAGGTTATGGATATCGAATCCCCCAATGAGAGTCTACTAATCATTGTACTACTGATTTGTTTTAAACCAACCATAATCTACTACTCATTACCATTGTCTTCCACCGACATAGTCTTGTTTCTTTAATGCACACCACACACATGCAATTTTTTTGTAAATTGCACGTCGCTTTAATTTTTTCCTTTGTTACTAACTCTGCCCTAGGTGGTTGAGTGAATCTGGAAACCATTCTAGCTTTGGTGTGAACCTGCATAGTTAAAACAGAAAATTAATTCGATGTTAATATTAACAGTTAACCTTTAAAATAATTAATTTAGTTAATTTAAGATTAAATTAATTATAATGTTATTTAGTTTAAATTAATAATTATTTTTCATTTATTTATTATTATGACTGGTAATTAATTTATTTTATTTGAAACATAATCAATAAATTGTTTATTTAATATTAATAAAGTTAAAATGTTTATAAAATATTATTATTTGTAAAATTGAAAGTTACTTTGTTAAGTTAATAAATATTTATTTATTTTATTAATATTTATTATAATTAATAATTTTTTTATAATTATTATTTTTATGTAATAATAATAATTATTCTAAATTTAATAAATTTAATTAGTTTGATATAATGATTAATTTTATTTATAAATTATTATTATCAATAGTTTAGTTTTATATATTTTATTTTAATTTTGTTTTGTTTTATAATTTATTTCATTATTATTATTTATTTGTTTATTTTATTATTATTATCTTTTTATTTTTAATTTTTTATAACTATTATTATTATTTTAATTATAAAGACTTTGTTCTAGTTTTATTTATTTATTTTTTTGTTAAAGTTTTATTTTTATATATTTTTAACTTTAAACCCCCCTTGCTTCTTCTTCTTCACACATAAGCAGGGGGTGTTAGTTCCTCCTGAAAGATTCCTGATGCGGTGGCATCACCCAGATCTAGTGACAGTGTCTCCCTTCAGAGGCAGCACGGTGCATAGATCTTCCATAGTGGCATGCTACGTAGCCTCAGCCTCTTCTCTGATCAATGATGCATAGGTGGTCCTCCTTTGTGATAGATTTGCTTCACGCAGCTCCTTCAGTAAATTTAGACGACTCCCAATAGTGGTGAACTGAGTTCCACAAAATGGAAGGTAGCTGGGGAGTTCTTCCGGCTACAGATGCAAGGCAGCGAGGTTCAGGTGGAATTTTTTGTAGATCTGGTGAAGATTTTTGGTAGGGATTTTATTTTATGTGTAGATCTGGATCTGGATTGGTTCAAAATATTTAAATGCAAGGGTGGAAGGATGAATGAGGCACCAATGTGCTACTGGGAAATCAGTGGGTTGATGGAGCTTCGTCAGTGTTGGCATGAGGATCAGTGGTGGCATCGGTCGAAGTGAAGATGGGAGAGACTGACACCACTGGTCGGTGTCGGTAGCATGGAATAGACGAGGGAGGTGAGACCATCGGTAAGAAAGGAGGTAGATTACATATCGATGGTAGGGTGGGGGAAAAGTCGGTGTCAATATGAGATTCTAAGACCGACACCGACAGAATAAAAGAAATTGGGGATGCGTCTATCTCATGAAGCATCAGTGAGACAAAATGGAATAGGCAGTGTCGGTCTTAGAAAAATTAATTGTCGGTGTCAGTATGAGTAGAAGGGAATGATGTCGGTGGTAAAGGAAGGCTGATATGTAGGTGTCCTAGTAATAGTGATACCGACAGTTATACTGCAAACGTAAAATTAAATTAGTTTACATAATTTAAATACAACTAAAGCTAATTACTTAGATTAATTAAAGTAATTAATTGATCAATTAATTAAAAACAAAAAATTATAAAACACCTAAACTAATACTAAAATAAGTTAACTGATAAACAAAAACTGGGTTATTGATTAAATTTAAATTAAACATTATAATTAAAAAGTTAAATTATTAATAAAAAAACTTAGATTAATAAACCCAATTAAAATTAAACTGTATTGATCAAAGATTAAAGTTAAAAATTGTTAAAAAAATTGATTAAATAGACATCAATGAGGGAAAAATAATTGTTTTGGTGACTCAATGAGTCACCTATAGTAGAAAGAGTAGTGGGTGTGTCGGTAGCTTGTGCTACCAACAATTAGTGTGTGAGCATTGGTGAGACCAACAGACTAAAAAAACAGTGACTTAAAATTTTTACTACATACATCAAATTAAAATATTTAAGTTTTAATAATATAAATTAATAAATAAAATAACCAAATGAACACCTATAATTAAAAACACATTAAATTATTTAAATTCTTAACATATTAAAAACTAATAAAATAATTAAACATAAAAATTAATAAAGTTAATTTATTTTAATGAATCTAAATTAATGGATAAAGTATTAAATTAAAAACTAAGTTAGATAGATACAAATAAAATTAACAATTGATTAATTAATAAACATGTCATATTATTTAAAAGTTTAGTATATTAACACAAATAATTAAGAAATAATTTGAAAAAATAGTTAGATTAAATTAATTATTTTAAAGACTAAGAATACATAATTTGTTACAAAAAATTGATTATTTAATAAAATTAATTATAAAAATAAAAAAGTTCATTTATTTAGTAAATAGTGTAAAATTATTTAATAAATCATTAAAAATTAATTAAAAAGATGTGGAAAACTATGTCAAAATAAGGCCACATCAAATTCCCCCACACTTAAGCATTGTTTGTCCTCAAACAATCCCATCCTTTATTATTTTGAAAAACAGAAAAGTGTTTTTATGATTAAGATCAAAATGAAACATGATGATGGTTCAAAAATAGAGGACCTAAAAATTAAACAATAGGCTTTTGATAAGAAAATAATGCTCAAATTAATTCTTTCCCTATTACAAACTCTTTACTGGTAATCTAGAAAGCATAGAATCATCTATCAATGAAGGTTTCCTGCCTCCTATGTGAATCTGCCTAATAATTTACTCCATTAAAGTCTAAGTTTTAAGTTCAAGAGTGATAAAAGGTTAAAAAAATCAGTGGAATTAAAAAACTAATAGTAGTAACTTTGTACTTTGACTCATCCCTAGGTTCTAAAATTAATTTTTTTGAATCACCTTATTGATAAAACCTAAATGACTGCCATATAAACCAATTGTTTCCTTCTTCAACTGTTGTTCATCATTCTCCTCACCTTAATGAACTCATTTTTGACCCAAGAAAATTTATTTAATTTTTCCCAAGCCATGTATCATGTGCTAAGCACTGTGAAATTCACTTATTCAAAGTGTACAGAGGGATTTTAGTAAACAGAAACACACCCAATACCTAGGATCTCAATGATTCACCATGGGATCCCAAATGACGAAATTACTCTAGATTCAAAAGATCTATACAAAAACCATTTATATTAGCTCACTAAGGTTAATAATTCGAATAATTTAAATAAAGTGAGTCCTGTAAGAAAGAGTTAAACCTTCTAGTTCCTAGAGCTATGATCCCAATTCCACAAACAGGTAACCCATATCACTCTCAAAAATAGTTCCCAAAACAAATTTTCATTAAATCACTAAGAAAATTCACTAAGAAATCATTCACGCACATTAATTTCAGATTTAATGCAGATCTTAACTACCAATAAGTAACTATACTCAGGCAAGACTCAATTGGATTAAAAAGTGAATCCTAAAACTGTGAAAGAAAAGTTTGAAAATTTTTGACCATTTTTTTGACAAAAAGTTTCAAGGTAGTGGGAATTGAAGGGATTTCATTAATCACAGTTTAGATCAATATGAATTGACGCCCTCCCCCACACTTAAAACCCAACTTTTTCCCTATAGTTGAATTCAAATGTGTATAAGAACAATTAATCAGTTAATGTTTAAAACATATTTTCAATTAAGTAGATAGATGACATGTTTTAAGGTGTCACATTAAAGTTTAAAAATATTATTTTCCAAAATAATTACTTTAAAGTAGGTTCTCAAGGAAGCACATGCATTATAAATTAAGTTAGTAATAAATATTTTCAATTAAAATTAAAACAATATCCTGTGTATCATGTAAGTGCAATGTGAATTGGGTGAAAGCAAGTTCAAAAAATTTGATTTAGTTGGATGTTCAAAAAAGCAGAAAAAGTTCATTCTATACACCCTACAGACTAAAGAAAATTCAAAAAACCAAAAGAACTAGACAACATATACCCCCACACTTAATTCAAGCAGTGAGGATTTTAATAATAGTGAAATTCAGTTTTTTTCAATGAGGCACATGCAGAATTTTTATTTTCACACTCCAGCACAAGCAGTAAAAATTTTCCAGCAAAAGGGGGTGTGCAATTTTTTTTAAATAGCAGAAATGAAACAAATATATAGCAAAATTTCCAGTAATAATACATGTATCAGACTTGTATCCAAAGCATGCATCATAATTTCTTTCTAGTACAAGTAGAATTTTTTAAGTAACATTAAATGAGTCATCGACAATACTACCATTGAGTCACCGACAGTAGTGTATCAGTGGTTCAGGTGCATATGTGAGTTAGTTACTCACTGATAATAGTAAACATGTGACTTATTAGTGATTTTTTATTAAAGTGAAAGGAGTAGAAAATATGAAAGCAGACTAAAGAGTAGAGTACTTCCCTAAATAAAAATTTATCAGTAATCCTCCATCGTGGGAAATTCAACTCCTTCAAAGACACCAACAACAACACCATTCTATAATTCTGAAAACAAGAACCAGGAGCACTAAGAAGATATATCCAGCAAAAACATAGATTGCATGGACAACAACAAGCAGTATTTTATTCAAAATTAAAACAAGAAAAAATGTAAAGACAAAAGATAAACCATGAGTTAACTCCCATGAAGCACTGATTTTTAAGTCTTTAGGTAGATTTTATTTAAGTACAATTTTTTATTAAAAGTAGGAAAAAAATCATGGGTTGACTCCCATTAAGCACTAGGTTTAATGTCCCAAGTTGGACTTTATTCCCATAGATTTTACTATCCATGATCATTAAATGGGAATGAATTATCAGTAGTGAGGACTTAATGTCTAAAGATTCAAAAACAGGATCAACCAAGACATTTTTATCTTCAGTATTAAGCAACATTCTAAAAAATTATTCCATCACAATAGGTGATAACATACTCTCTAGATCATCTTGTCCTCTAGAGACCACTTCCTTAGCTATAAAAATGTTCAATAGATTCCTATGAAAATCACTAAATTGGCCACAAATTCTATCACATCTTCCCCCACATTTAGGGGCTATCACATGCACAGAAACAGAATAAAAACCAACAGAAAACTCTTCAACATTTTTAGAAAATTTTCCTAGAACAACTTGTAAAATTAAAAACTCAGAAAATTCACAAAAGAAGGAATCATACTAAAGTTCCAAAAGATACTTCCCAATGTTCATAGATGACTAAAATGATGTGAACTTGTAAATTTTAGGTTGGAAGTCATCACTAATAGCATCAATCTGGGCAGAAAAGAGGGTTAAAAAAAATACACTTTTTCATAATGAGCACAATCTAATTTTTCATCAGGACTCAGTCTAAAACTTTCTCTAACTTCAAAAACCTTTAGACAGTCGAATTCATAAGGAAAACATTCAAAAATAGGTTGAGATAGTTCAAGAAAAGAATGTGACTCACTCTCTAGAATGGGTTCTATGGAAAGATTATGCTCATCTAAATTAGTGAGTGGGGAAGGAGTAGTTGCCTGTAGAAAAATTTCAATAGGCCGGGGAATCATAATCTCTATGACCTCAAGAGGGAAAGAACCATACTCTGTTCGGACCTCAATTTTAAAACATTGATTCTCAAAAACATCTATAAAATCAAAACCAACCACATGTTGATGCTTTTCAAGAACTAAAAACTCCTCCACATAATCAACAACTTGGAGAGTGAGTTTCCCCTTGGAAACACATATGACAACACCAGAGGTAGCAAGGAAAGGTATGAACAGGATGATAGTAACTTTTTCATCACACTCCATATCAGGAATCAAAAAGTATGTGGGAAATGTGAGTTTTCCTACACTCACTAATAAGTCGTCCACCCTCTCAGAAGGGTGTGTGAGTGACCTATCAGCAAGTTAAAGACAAATATAAGTTGGTTACAAATCCCTAAGACCCAGCTTTATAAACAAGGAGTAAGTCATAATATTAATTCTTTATCTTAATTCAAACAAACAATTATTTTTCTCACTTCATCCTATTCTACATTGAATGATAAAACTACCAGGATCCTTCAATTTTGGAGGAAACTTCTTTAACAGTATTTCACTACACTCCTCATTAAGATTACCTTTATCAAAATTCTTCCAATCTTTTTTATTTTTTATAAACCTTTTGTTAAATTAAATATATGAAGGGATTTTATCCAAGGATTCTATAAATTTCCTATTGATACTAAAGTTTCTAATCATTTTAAGAAACCTAAAATAGTCAGGTTCATCATTCTTCTTCACTCTTTCAGGGATGGGAGTGGGAGGGGCATAATTTTTTAGAACAGGTTGATTATTCTCCTTCTCCTCAATTACACTTTTTTTCTTTTCTTCTTTAATTAGTTACCACTTAATTTTACTTGTTTTTTTAACTATTTTAGGTGTGGTTTCAACATTCTATCCAGGTTGGACAATTCTTTCGAGATTTTCATATTTTGTATCAAGCAGATTTTTCTTTCCATATTCAGTTTTTTCATCAGTTTTTGTTTTCCTAGGGTGTTCCTTTACTTGTTCTTGGGTGTGAAGGCCAAATCTAGTGATCATAACCATGATATTCTATCTTGAATTAATAATTGAAGTGTTGGGAAGCTTTTCATTTTCTTTACCACCTTGATCCCTATACATTTGACCTATTTGATGTTCTAAATTGTGAATCTTATCATCTGTGTCCTTACTTAATGAACTGATCTATCCCAACACTTGTTGTAACAACCCATTTAACTCCCATTTATAATTAGAATAATTATACTCATATTCATTTTGAAATATTTTGTTGGACTGTGGGTGAAATTTTTTGGCAGTGGGTTGTTTTATCACCCCTTGTTCTTTCCATGATAGATTTGAGTTGTTTCTATTTCCAGAGTTGTACTAATATGAGAATTGATCATTTTCCCCTTGGTTCATAGCTCTAAAATCCAAAAATTGGGCACTCTCATCAAACTGGATAGTGGGTTAAAAATTGGGAAAACAAGTATGAGTGTGACCGAACATCCCACAATGACAACATTTCTCCCTTAAGACCCTATCTTTAACAATTGCAACTTGGGGATTGATTTCAACCCTATGGATGACCCTTTTCCTAGAGCACTTGTGCTATGATTTTTATGAAATATTGTCATAAAAAAGTTTCATCTCATCATCAGTGGAGTTAGAAAAGTCACCCCTATAGAATTGGTTAACTAAATTCTGGTTGTAAGGGGTGAGAGCATTATAAAAGGTTTCCATGAGTAGATGGGGAGAAAACTGGTGATTTGGACTTCGCCTACAAAGACTTCTAAATATATCCCATGCTTTATGAAATAACTCTCCCTCATCCTAGACAAACCCAGTAACTTTGTGCCTAATCTCAAAGGTGGTGTTCTAGGGATAGAATTTTGATACAAAGGAGGTTAATACCTCTTCCTAGGTCTCAAAAATTTCCTTATATAAGTTTTGAAACCAAGTCCTAGCTTTCCCCTTTAGAAAAAATGGGAACATTCTCAATCTCAACTCATCCTCACATAGAACTCTTAGAGGTAATTGTTGGAAAAAACTATAAAACTTTCTAATAAACTCAAGTGAATACTCTCCTAGAAGACCATTGAATGAAGAAAGTTGAGAGTGGCGAGACTGCTTAATTTCATAGTTCCTAGATCTAAAGGACAACCTTATATAAGATGAGTTTCTTAACAAAATTGGAATTTGAAATTCCCTAAGTCTAGGTAATTGGGGGGATGAAACTACAGGTTGTGGCACATTCAAATTTTTGTTTTTAACTATGTTAACCTGATTATCCATTGCAAATATTTTTTAGAGAAGTTAAGTGTTTTTCAATTTTTAGGGTTCAAAGGCTCTACTTCAGAAATGGAAGACCTTGTTCACATGCAATTGATAGTAACAAATGAATTCAGTAAAAATATTAGAAAGTCAATAAAAATACTAGCAACAAGAAGTAACACTACAGTCAAAACAGATTTAAAAAAAGAGAAATTTTATCTACACAAAAACAAGAAGAATTTCAAAGAACAAATTTTTTTAACAGTTTTCAATTTTTCAATTTTTTTCTTTGTTTTTTATATGTGATTTTTTTGAAAGTTTTTTTAGAAATACAGTCACTCGTGCCTTCCCCGGTAATAGAACTAAAAACTAATGCCTCACTGTCATTGAAATTGGGTAAAATTTTAATTATTTATATTTCCTATAAACTTCTGTATAGTGGTGAGAAGGGTCGTACCCATAGGGAAGGTGGAACTACCAATTTTCTTTTAAAACTTTTCAAAACAACCCCACCATTGTCAACAGTGGGAATATTATTTTTAATTTTCACTTTTATTTTATTTTATTTATATTTATATATATTTAAATATAGTATGTGAAACAACATTTTTTTTAAACTAATAGAACTAGATTTAAATCTAAACTTTGAAATCTATCAGTATAGTAGTGGATAAGACACAGAAATAGGGATCAAGATACAAGAAATCAAGATAAACACTTGGGAATTTAAAGCTATTGATTAAAAATGATTAATTATTCACATAATGCTTATTGAACACACCACAAAGGAACTATAAAGAATCTTCCCCACCAAAAGACCCAACACACAGAAAATTAAGTCTTGGAGTTCGCCATTCCAAAAACTAATTGAACTACTAAAGAATTTAAAAAGAAAACAATTGGAATTGAACTCACCATAAAATTGAAATTATTTATGGAAGTTTAAGCTTCGATAAATGTCTTCAAGATCAACATATCCAATCAATCTTGAAGTTTTGAATTGAAAATAGTTGAGATACGAACAATTAAATTGAAAGTCAGAATCAGTCTCACCGAATGATTGTCACTCTCTAAAAAGATAATCATGTGAAGAAGTTTAATGATGAACCAGTAAGAGTTAAAATTCAAGAGCTATGGATTTATCCTACTATCATCTCAATTACAAACCTTGAAATCATTTAATTACAAAGTACACAATTAAAAAAAAAGAGGAAGAAGAGACTCCCTCCAGTGCCGCTCTGTTCCTGAACCCCTCAAATCTCTAAGAAGAAGTCCTCCTAGAGTGCTCCTCAAATCTACTCTGCTCCGCTCATGTGAAAGTTGTGGATGTCGAATCCCCCTATGAGAGTCTATTAATCATTATAATGCTGCTCTATTTTAAACAAACCATCATCTCCTACTCATCACCACTGTCTTCCACCAACATAGTCTTGTTTCTTTGATGCACACCACACACGTGCGTTTTTTCGTGAATCACACGTCGATTTAATTTTTCCCATGTAACTAACTCCACTCGAGGCAGTTGAGTGAATCTGGACGTCTTTCCAACTTTGGTGTGAACCTGCATAATTAAAATAGAGAATTAATTCAACGTTAATATGAACTGTTAACCTTTAAAATAATTAATTTAGTTAATTTAATATTAAATTAATTATAATGTTATTTAGTTTAAACTAATAATTATATTTCTTTTATTTATTATTTTTACTGGTAATTAATTTATTTTATTTAAAACATAATTAATAAATTGTTTATTTAACATTATTAAAGTTAAAATGTTTATAAAATATTATTATTTGTAAAATTAAAAGTTATTTTTTAAGTTAATAAATATTTATTTATTTTATTAATATTTATTATAATTAATAAGTTTATTATAGTTATTATTTTTATGTAATAATAATTATTATTTTAAATTTATTAGATTTAATTAGTTTGATCTAATGATTAATTTTATTTATAAATTATTATTATTAATAGCTTAGTTTTATATATTTTATTTTAATTTTGTTTGATAATTTATTTCATTGTTATTATTTATTTGTTTAGTTTTTTATTATTATCTTTTTATTTTTAATCTTTTATAACTATTATTATTATTTTAATTATAAATACTTTGTTTTAGTTTTATTTTTTTTAAAGTTTTTTTTTTATTTTTTAACTTTAAACCCCCCTTGCTTATTCTTCTTTTTCACGTGCAAGCAGGGGGGTGTCACTTCCTCCTCGAAGCTTCCTGATGTGGCGACATCACCCAGCTCCAGCGGCGACATCTCCCTTAGGCGGTAGCGCGACACACAGATCCTCCACAGGGGCATGCTACACAGCCTCAACCTCTTCTCTGATCAATGAGGCATAGGTGGTCCTCCTTGGTGATAGATCTACTCCACATGACTCCTTAAACAGATGGTGATGGCTCCCAATAGTGGCGAACCGAGTTCCACAAAATGGAAGGTGACTAGTGAGTTCATCAGGCTTTGGATGTAAGGCAGTGAGGTTTGGGTGGAATTTTTTGCAGATCTGGTGAAGATTGTAGGGATTTGATTTTATGTGTAGATATGGATCTTAATTGGTTTACAATCTTCAAATGTAGGGGTGGAAGGATGAATGAGGCACCAACATGCTTTTAAGAAATTAGTGGGTTGATGGAGCTTCGTCAGTGTCGACATGAGGAGTAGTAGTGGCATCGATCAGTGTGAAGATGGGAGAGACCGACACCGCTGGTCAGTGTCGGTAGCATGGAATAGGCAAGGGAGGTGAGAACATCGGTAGAAAAGGAGGTAGATTACACGTCAGTGGTAGGGTGGGGGAGACATCAATGTCGGTATGAGATGATGAGACCAACACCGACAGAATAGAAGAAATTGGGGATGCGTCTGTCTCATGAAGCATGAGTGAGAAAAAATGGAATAGGCAGTGTCAGTCTTAGAAAAATTAATTATCGGTGTTAGTATGAGTAAAAGGGAATGTCATCAGGTGGAAAATGAAGGGCTGATATGTAGGTGTACTGGCAACAATGAGACCAATAGTTATACTGCAAATGTAAAATTAAACCAGTTTACATAATTTAAATAAAACTAAAGCTAATTACTTAAATTAATTTAAGTAATTAATTGACCAATTAATTAAAAATACAAAACTATAAAAAACCTAAACTAATACTAAAATAATTTAACTGATAAAAAAAACTAGTTTATTTATTAAATTAAAATTAAACATTATAATTACAAAGTTAAATTATTAATAAAAAACACTTAGATTAATAAACTCAATTAAAATTAAACTGTATTGACCAAAGATTAAAGTTAAAAACTATTAAAAAACATGATTAAAGAGAAATTAATGAGTGAAAAAATTATGTCAATGACTCAATGAGTCACCAATAGTAGCAAGAGAAGGGGGTCCATCGATAGCTTGTGCTACCAAAAATTAGTGTGTGAGCGTCAGTGAGACCGACAGACTAAAACAAATAGTGACTTAAAATTTTTACTGCATACATGAAATTAAAATATTAAAGTTTTAACAATATAAATTAATAAATAAAATAACAAATGAACACCTATAATTAAAAACACATTAGATTATTTAAATTCTTAACTTATTAAAAACTAACAAAATAATTAAGAATAAAAATTAATAAAGTTAATTTATTTTAATGAATCTAAATTAATGGATAAAGTATTAAATTAAAAACTAAGTTAGATAAATACAAATAAAAATAACAATTGATTAATTAACAAACATGACATATTATTTAAAAGTTAAGTTGATTTCCAAAACTAATTAAGAAATAATTAGAAAAAATAGTTAGATTAAATTAATTATTTTAAAGGCTAAGAATACATAATTTGTTACAAAAATTGATTATTTAATAAAATTTATTATAAAAACACTAAAGCCATTTATTTAGTAAATAGTCTAAAATTATTTAATAAATCACTAAAAATTAATTAAAAAGATGTGGAAAACTGTGTCAAAATAAGTCCACATCACATCTCTCCTAGGCTAACCGCGTGAACAGGATATTGGCACTATCTAGGTTGCATGGTTAGGAACATGAACATATTCTCCCTCCATTAATGTGCGACCAACCTGTTTCTTTAAAATTTTAAAATTACAAAATTTCCCCTATTCTATTTTAAGACACTAACACCCCTATCTCACCCCATTTAACCCCCTCTACCCTAGGCGTACCTCCAAATCCTCCTGAACTCCCTATGGATCTAATTTTTGGGTGATTTGGCTTGGAATCTTCAATAAAACATCAAGTAAGTTCTTCGTCTCTTCTATTATTCCATATTTTTGGTATCTTCTATCTTATTTCTTGTGTTGTCACTTATCTAGTGGTTTAGTTGACCTATTTTGGGTTCAATATATTTTCTTTGGGTTTAATATTGCTAGTTTTGGTGTGTTATTACTTCTTTAGGGTATCCTTTTGTTGCGACTTGTGGTTTCCAACCGTATTTAGGTGATTTCAAGTAATTGGTAGGTGGTTCCATGACATTCCATTATTTGATGATTTTATTATGCTTTATTCGGTTTCGAAGTGGGTTTTATAAATTTTTGGGTGGTGTGAAAGGTGTTTTCCATAGGTTTTGTTGTGAGTTCAAGGTTTAATGGTGAATTAACCTTTTGTAAATGGTTGTTTTTCAAGTGTAGTTTTAATTTTTGAAATTGTGTTCGTATAAAAAGGGGTTTCACTTGATATAGTAATTAGAATGGAACAATTGTGAAACCTAGGTATCTATGTGGGTTTCTATAGACTATTATGTCATTTAGGTAGACTGGGAAATAACCTGGGCTCTCTGGCAAGTTCACGCTACAACCCTAACTAAAAAAATGATGATGAATTGGGGACCACTAGAACTTTGGATGTGACCTCTCTAGTTTCTCATGCATGATAACATTCTATATGGATTGATCACTGAGGTACAAGGATCCTAGGCCCCCAATAACCTTTATAAATAAGGATTCTCCCATGGTGTTTTGAATTTTTAACATGTTTAAGTTATATTTACATTATTTGACCTCTTATGTAAATAAAACCTATTTTAATTTTAAAATTGTTTAAATTCATTATTTTGAAAACTATAATGTTAATTTTTCATTTAATTTCATTTCCTGGAATCTTTTTGGTGGTATCCTATTAAGAAATTTACATCACACCCTACATACACCCTTGGGTGTATGTTGATCTTATTATGTACGACCCATGTAAAGGAAAGGCCTTACATGGTGGTGATGGTGGTTCATCATGCTAGCGATCCTTTTAGTAAGTGTTAGTGGTAGTGGCATGGGGTGTTGACCCACATGCTACATAGAGGTTTTATTCATCTAGTTTACCCCCTTTTGATAGAATTGTTTCCAACCATACTTATTAAATGAACAACTCACTTTTGTACCATTATTTCTCCTTTTATTTATGGAATGAATTGTATATTTATTTAGTTGTATGAAATTATTTTTTGTTGTTGGTTAATTATTTCACAAGCTAAAACATTCCCAAAGGAGTTCTATGATGCCTAGGTACTATTTTCCAGCCTATGCAGATTAGGAACTCCCTTCGAGCCATGTCATGAGTTGGGTTGAGTGTCGGGTTGGATGGAAGCCCATACTACTTCCTGAAAAAATGTTATTAAAGCCAGGTTTTTACCTTTATTTGGGTCATGTTATTTTAGAGAGTATATATAGTCAAGATCTTGGAATTTCGAGGCTTGAGGTTCTAGTTACGAGTGAGGTGTCTGTACAACACACCTCATGATAGGCCTTGGGTCACCATGGGGCGTTTGGGATTTATTTTGACTCCTCCTCTAGGTGTGATGCACGTACTACAGATTACACATGTACACTAAGTTGGGGTGGAGTGGTTTAATCTATTTTTTGTGTTTGTTATGGTTTTATTTCAATTTATGTGGATGTTTAAATTAAGTTACAATGGAATTATTTAAGGGCGGTGAAATGATGGTTTTATTTGTGTTTTCTTATTGGTGTAGCATCATGCCTACCCGAAGACCCCCTTTACAACCACATGAATATGTCACAGATAATTCTTCTTCACCTATTTATTAGAGATTAATGTAAGTTGTGGTTTGAGACATTCAAGATTTAGATTAGGGAGTGGGATCTGTTCCTTTACAGGCTAAGGAAACCGAACCAGGTCTAGAAAAGGATAAATCCTAGGAATTCCTTAGGAATAAACCCCTTCCTTCTTGGGAATTATGGACCCCCAGGAATCATAAGATTATGTTGAAAATATTGAGTGTATATTTGGGTTTCTTGAGACTCCTGAAGTGGTCAAGGTGAAATGTGCTTCATTCATGTTGGAAGGCACCAATTGTAGGTGGTGGAACTCAATGGTTTAGGCTATAATGCATGAGTAGATGGACTAAAAATATTTCAAGGTTGTTTTCAATGAGAATAATTACCCCGAGACCTTATCCCTTTCCAAGATTTGGGAGTTTCTAGATCTAAATCATGGGGATCAAACCATGTTGGAATATTCCAACCATTTTTCATAACTGGTCCGTTTCGCACCCTAGCTAGTTTCTAATGAGAAGATAAAGGCTCAATGATTTGAAATGTGATTGAGTATTGATATTATATCTAAGGTCTTATTATTCAAGATAAAGACATGTGCTGAGGTGTTTGATCAAGACCTGATAGTGGAGATTGATTAGACTGATAAATCTAGTTTCTATGGAGAATTTTTAGTAGTGGGTCAAGGTGGTCATGGAACATCTAAGAAGAAAAATAAGCGTGATGAATAGGATAAGAAGGGAGGTGGTAGATCTGGTTACCCATCTCGAACACCTTCTTCTACAACTACCGATGGTGGGTTAGTTGTGTTCCATCAGTGTGAATCCCCTGTACATGTATAGATTTCCTGTTCAACTCCTCCTATGCAATGTTAATGGTGTGTAATTATGGTGAATTTATAGCGGTTTTGTAGAAATGCACCCCTATATTAGGGTGGTGTAGGTTCCTCAGCCTCTAGGGGATGAAATCTCAATTTGAACCATCTAGAACCAAGGGTTCTCAGCTTAGTATTCATGATGGAGGGATATATCTACTACTAGATAGATTCATCTTAAAGTATAGATACAATTTAGTATTCATTCCTAAGCTTAGACAGAGATGAGGAACCTTCATGCTATGGAGCAGGCACTAGTGGAATCAGATGCAGGCTAGTAATAGTTCAAAGTACTATTTTTATTGCATTGTCCATAGTCATTAATTTATTTGATACAAGTTCTTATAATTATTTTATTTCTTCCTGCATTGTGGAGCTACTAAAATTAATGACCGAGATTATGACTTATGCCATATAGTTGGTTACGCCACTTGGAAAGAAGAGGGAACAAAGTTTATGATATCTATCTTGTTCTCTCACTCTATCAAGGATTTAATTGGAATGGTACTTCTTGGTTCTGGAAATGGATATTTTTTATATGATCTAGAACATGGATTAGATGGGATTTTTCAAAGTGCATATCGATTATTATCATCGGCAAGTAACTTTTATGGAACTCTAAGGGAGTAATCAGGTATTCCAAGGTGAATGGGATCCCTAATTAGTGCGAGCTGGACATTTGATCCTAGATTTAGGTAGCCATATTTCCTAGTTCTCTTATCTTATAGTGGAGGATGATGGTAGAGGTTATGAG
The DNA here is from genome assembly GCA_963277665.1 of Viscum album. Taxonomy (NCBI): domain Eukaryota; kingdom Viridiplantae; phylum Streptophyta; class Magnoliopsida; order Santalales; family Viscaceae; genus Viscum; species Viscum album. The sequence continues at coordinate 17,057,382 of OY728120.1, read as the reverse complement.
AATGGGTTGCCTCCTGTGGTAAATGAGTTTCTAGAGGTATTTCCAGATGAATTATTAGGTTTATCACCAAAATGAGATGTATATTTTAATATTAATCTGGTACTGGGAATATAACTAATATCTATTACCTTATATTATATGAACCCAGTTGATTTGAGGTATTTAAATATATAGCTACATGATTTGGAATCCAAAGGATTCATTTTCCCGAGTGTCTCCTTGGGACACCTCGGTTCTATTTTTTTTTAAAATTTCTGATGGATTTGTATGACTGTGAATCAAATATCAAAAGTTTAACAAGGTCACTATCAAGAATAAATAACCCTATCCCCACATTGATGGCCTATTTGATCAGTTCAAGGGGGAAACATGGTTTTCCAAGACTGTCCTATGCTCTGTGTATCATCAAGTCAGGGTTAGAGAGGCAGATATTCCCAAAACATCCTTTCAAAGTAGGTATGAACACTTTGAGTATTTGGTTATTCCATTTAGGTTGAAAAATTCTATAGTGGTTTTCATGGATTTTATGAATTGATTATTCTATAAGTACCTCAAATCTTTTATTGTGGTGTTTGTGGACGATATCCCAGTCTACTTTGGGATAGAGGAAGGCCATGGGTAGCACATGAGGATAGTTCTAGGAACTCTTTGGGACTAACATCTATATTATAGGCTCTCAAAGTGAACTTTATTAATCTAGGAAGTCAAGTTTCTAGTCTATTTGATCTCAGAATATAGGGTTTAAGTGGACCCTGAGAAAATCATAGTAGTGTTGTCATGGGAGAAACTGAGGAATGGATTCAATATCATGATCTTCTTAGGCCTAAAAGGGTATTATATATGTTTTTTTAAAATATTTTTCTCATCTCTCTTAAACCATGACCACAATTACTCAAAAAGGGGTAAGTTTTTAATGGATCCTAGAATGTTAGGAATATTTTGAGAAGCTCAAGTGAAAATTGACCACCTCCCCTGTTTTAATCATACCTAAACCCAGAAAGGGATATGTGGTCTACTGTAATGCTTTAGGTATGGTTATTGGGTGTGTATTGATGTAGTATTATTATGTGGTGTCATACGACTCTCTCCAACTCTAACCAAACGAAAGGAATTATCAAACCCATGACCAGGAACCAACGGTAGTGATGTATGCTTTGAAAATATTGAACCACTCTCTCGTTGGGGAGAATTTCATAGTTTACTCAGACCATAAGAGCTTGGAATAAATTTTATTTTAGAAGGATCTGACTTGAGACAATGATAATGGGTTGAGTACCTTCAAGGGATTGAATTTTTTATTGTCTATACCCTAGGAAAAGGTAATGTGGTAGATGGTTCTCTAAGTAGTAATATACATGTAAAAGCTCTAAAGGAGTCCTATGATGAATGAAACCTAATGGGGATTTTTTCTTGGATACACCTGGAGTCATGTTATTGGATAGAATTCAGTTAATCCCCACCCTTTTGGATCTAATTTGAGAATAATAACCTAAATATGAGATGTGTAAGGAAACTTCTAAATGGTGGGGAGTCATCTAAAAGCTGCTCGATGTCATTTGATGGAATTATATGTTTCAAGGGTCATTTTGTGACGATGTTATCTCTGTGGAAGGTGGTGATATAGGACAACCACTAGTCTCAGTGGTCCATTCATCTAGGAATCATAAAGATATTTTATGATTTAAAATGTTGGTTCTGGTGGCTGAGTATAAGGCGTGATATAGCTAACTTCATATCTAGGCGTTATACTTGTCAGAAGATTAAAACTAAGCACTAGAGGCCTTCAATCTTGGTTCATCCACTCCCTATTCCTACCTGGAAGTGAGACGAGGTCTCCATGGAATTTATCATTGGGTTGCCTCATACACCCCAGGGAAGGAACACAATTTGGGTGGTTATTGAACATTTGACCAATTCAGTCCATTTCATTTCAATCAAGGATTCAACCAAGGTGCAAGAATTAAGCTGGATGTATGTTCAATAAATAGTGAGGATTTATGGTGTGATGTCAGTTATCATTTCAAACATGGACTCCTATTTTACCTCTTGATTTTGGGAAGGACTTCATAAGGAAATGGGATCTCAATTCAAGATTAATATGACATATAATCCTCAAATAGATGGTCAGACTGAGTGGGTGAACCAAATTTTAGAAGATAAGATCCGTGCGTGATTGCTTGATTTCTAAGGATTGTGGGATAACTATTTGGGATTGGTGGAATTTTATTATAATATTAGTTAACAATACTCGATTAAAATCCCCCCTTTAAAGCTCTTTATGGTCGACCATGTCAGTCACCCCAGTGCTAGATGGAAGTGGGTGATACCTCTTTGTTGGGACTGAGCCTTGTACAAGAGACATATGATAAATTTATATTTCTCAGGTAGAGATTGTTGAAGGCATATAGATTCCATAAGTCCTATGTTGATCAGTGATGCTGATCCATAGAGTTTTCATTAGGTGACTGGGTGTTCCTAAAGGTGACCCCTTTCCCAGGTTACCATCAGCTTGGCAAATAGGATAACCTTCCTCCAATAGCCCGAAGGCCTTCATTTTTTATTGATTTTGATAATCCACCTTTCAAGTGGTGAGGTGGAACCCTTACAAGGCCCATAGGCGTAAGTATTACATGGCCCGTAGGCCTTAGAGGAATTCATTTTCCTGTAGGCTTCAAACATTACATACAACCCAGACTAACTACTTGGAACTGTTCCTCCCCAACATCTTCATCGTGAAATCAACTCTCCACCTTCGCATGGCTATTCGGCTAAGCATTCCCGTGAATCCACAGGCTTGTCCCGATGGCAGGTGCTATACCCTATCATTATTGCAATATGTTTAGCTTCTTTTGTGGTGAAAGCTCCATGATCATCCTCCTTGTAGAGATTGTTCCTCGTAGTTCGTCTGGTTTGGATCTGCACTTAAGGTGACCCGAAGGCCTTGAGGTGGCCCGAAGGCCTTACTGACACGAAGGACTGGGTGGCTCGAAGGACTTAAAGGACTCGGGGACCAAATCGGTGGCCCGAAGGCCCAAACGGGGGTATATTCCTGGCTGCTACAGTGCCAAACAGTATCTACTATAGTTCCGCTACAGTACCTACTACAGTACTGCACAATTCCTGCTACAGTACCTACTACAGTCTGCTATAGTACTTCTATAGTACTTGGAAATAATGTCTCCACCTGGATTTGATCCTGGGTCTCCCGGATGCACTTACAGAGTCCTTACCAACCAGGCTAAGGCTCATGTTCTTTGAAAATAGGGGAATCTTATGTTGAGGTATGTCAGACCTTTTTGAGATTACTAAAAGAATTGGTAAGGTGGAATACCATTTGGATTTACCATTACAATTAACATTGGTACATGATGTGTTACATGTATCATAATTAAAGAAGTATAATCTTGAATTATCTCACATGATGAACTAGTAAGAACTAAATCTAGAATCTGATTCATCTATGTTTGAACAACCGGTACGAATTATGGATTCTCAGGTGAAAGTGATTTGAGGAAAATACATACCATTAGTTTGGTTCCTTTTGAATAATGACAATGATAAACATGATACATGGTAATGAAAGTATTGGGAAGAGGAGAAATATCCTCATTTATTCTCTGATTAGACTTCAGTTTTATTTTTTGACGGTGGAATGTTTTCATGGTGGGGTGAATTGTCACATCTATGGTGTTCTTTTGAGGTATTTTCTATTTCATTTTTGTTCTTTCCTTATTTCCATGGATTAAATAGGGTTTTTCAAGAAAAATGTCAATTTTTAGGTGGATATAAGGACGCACATGGTTGGAACATGGTTAGTATAAATTATGTACTAGACTAGTGCAAAATTTGTGACCAAGATAGTGGCTGTACATGACACACGATCAGGAACACGGGTGTGTGAACCTCCTTCGATAACCATGAGAATAGAAAATTGTCACTGTCCAGGACACATGGATAGGCACACGGGCATGAACCTTATCTAAGTAAATTGTGTGGCCACCTTTTCCTCTTGGACAAAGGATCTACACAATTGGCACACAGTCTGGCAGACCATGCAGCTAAACTGTGTGGCCCGCCATATTCTTTAAAACTTTAAAATTCAAACTTTCCCCTCCTAAATTTTAAGACTATAACACCCCTATCTCAACCCATTCAAGTCCCACTACCCTTGTCACACCTCCCTCTCCTCCTCCACTCCCTTTGGATCCAATTTTTTGGTGATTTGGATTAGAATCTTTAAGAAAAAATCAAGTAAGTTATTCCTATCTTATATTCTTCCCTCTTTTTGGTCTCTTCCCTATTATTTCTTGTGTTCTCAATTATATAGTTGTTAGGTTGAAATATTTTGGGTTGAATATATTTTATTTGGGCTGAATATTACTAGTTTTGGTTTGTTCTTTCTTCCTTAGGGTCTCCTCTTGGTGCGAATTGTGGTTTCTAATTGGGTTTAGGTGATTTCAAGTAAGAGGTAGGTGGTTCCATGCCATGCCATTATTTTATGATTTTATTATGATTAATTTGGTTTCCAAATGGGTTTTATAAATTATTGGGTGGTGAAAAAGTTGTTTTCCATGGATTTTATTTCAAGTTCAAGGATTAATGGTGAATTTCCCTTTTGTAAATGGATGTTTGTCAAGCATGGTTTCAATTATTGAAATTGTGATCGTATAAAAAGGGGTTTCACTTGATATAGAAATTGGAATAGATCACTTGGGAACCCTGGGTATCTAGGTGGGTTGATATGGACTAGTACACTATTGGGCCAATTAATGACCTAGTCTCTTTGGTAAGTTCACCCTACAACACTAACAAAATGAATGATGATGACTTGGGGATTGCTAGAACTTTTTCTATGACCTCTATAGAATCTTGTGCATAAGAACGTTATATATGGATTGATCACCAAGGTATGAGGATACTAAGGCCCTAATAACCTAGCTTCTTAGGGATTATCCCATGGTGCTTTTATTTTTTTTAATCTGATTAAGTTACATTTACATTGTTTGACCTCTTATGTAAATAAAACTTTTTTTTCATTTCAAAATTGTTTGAATTCATTATTTTAAAAACTAGAATGTTAATTTGTCATTTAATGTCATTTCACGAAATATATTTAGTGGTATACTACTAGTAAATTTATCTCACACCCTACATACACCCCCAGGTGTTTGTAGATCTTGTTATGTCTGACCTAGGTAAAGGAAAGGCCTTCCATGGTGGGGATAGTGGTTCTACGTGCTAGTGATCCTTTTGGTCAGGTTTTGGTGGTGGAGACATGGGGTGTTAACCCACATACAACATGGAGGTTTTGTTCATCTAGTTGATTCCATCCCCATTTTTGATAGACTTGTTTCCAATTGTACTTTTTAAATGTGTAACTCACTTTTGTACCATTATTTCCCCTTTATTTGTGGCATGGATTGGATGTTGATTTAGTTGTATGCAATTATTGTTTGTTGTTGGTTAATTATTTCACCGGATAAACCATTCCAAAAGGAGTTCCATGATGCCCAGACACTAGTTTCTAACCCTTGGGGTCAGGAATTTCCTTTGGGGAATGTCACGAGCCAGGTCAGATGTCGGGATGGATGACAGCATGAACTGGTTCATGATAATAATTATATATCAATAGACTAACTCATATCAAGGAATTAGGAACACATCACCTCATCCCACCCCACACAAACTTTTTATAAAATACCCTACTTCAATTCACACCAACATTAAAAATAATCATAATCAAATCTCAAGTCCCAAAATCCTATAAAAAACTTGATTTCTTAGGGCTCAAACCAAGGGTGTAGATCATTTTTTGAAAAATCTTTCATGAAAGGTTCCAAAAAAGCCTCTGGTGTTATGATAATAACTATATATATAAAGCCTTCTTAAAAATACATTTTTGAAATTAAGTGTCATTTTGAAACCTCTTTTAGAAATAAGGATAACCTTACTCAAATCCACCAATTCCAATATATCTTATATACAAATAAACACAACATCAATAGACAACTTAACAAAAACCATAAATATATACCATCTATAAAAAATATAAGTACATATCCAAGAAATGTGTCAAAGTACAATAAGAACAAAGTAATAACCAAACAACCCTTTAAACCTCATAAAAAAACTCATATAAAACCATTAAAATAATTTGAAACACTAATTTAATCACCATACCCTTTGAAGAAACCTCATATGCATTTTAAAAAACGCATAATATACATAAATTTTAATTACAAACATATAAAATTAAAAATTCATGAAATACCAATTTCAAATCATGTAATGGAATAAAAAAACTTTAACAAAAAATCTATAAGTTCACCATAGTTTATAAAAAAGTAATATTTTTTTAAAGAAAATGGAATTTTAAAGTTCAAGCATAGCATGATTTTCCAAGAAAATGGAATCGCATGGAAACACTTACCTAGGTCAAGTGCAGTTGATGTGAAACATTTATTATGGTGGGAGGAGGGCCCAAGGAACAATCAACACGCCGTAGATACAAAGAATCACAAGAAATTTAGTCAAATCATTAATCTAGGGTTTGACTAACATTTCCTCATAGAGAGTAAGGAGAATAAGATCAAAGAAAAAATGGGAATGGAGATAAATGAGATGATAAATATGATTCAAACTTAAGAAATCAAAGTTATAGAATCTTAGAGGCTTGAAAGAGCACTATGGGAAAATTAGATATTTGAGATGGGCCATGACCCCATCACAAATAGTCTAAGATATGCACTTATTTGTGGTAGGAAATCCTTTCCCATCACAAATAATTATTTTTTCTAATTATTTGCGATGGGAAATTATTTCCATTGCAAATACTTTTGGCATGAATTCCCTCCATACCTCGGGAAGGGTTATTTGTGACGGGAGTGATTCTCCATCGCAAATAATTCTTTATATCTCTGATATATTTATTAATGCTAGGGGTATTCACAATGACGAGGCCTGTAAAAAATAACTGGTTATTAGCGACGGGCCAGTCGTAAATAATCTGTTAGCAAGATTTATTTACGACGGTTCCTGTTGAAAATAGTTTTATATCACCACCATAGGTATTTGTGGAAGGTGCTATTTACGATGAAACTCGTCACAAATAGAAGTTTTTGTGATGGAAATTATGAAGAAAATTGTCCATCATAACCAATCTAACCCATATATATAACCATTGGCTGAATTTGTCAGCACTCTTACTTTACTCTCCTCCTTCCACTCCTCTCCTTCATCACTCTCTATTTTCCTTCTCTATTTTTTTTTGGTTTTTTTAGAGATCTGATGCTATCAATAACTCAAAATTGTTTTAATTCTATTAAAGTGTCACTTTTGCGTTATATACTTTTATATTTTTAATTATTAATTAATTATTTTTTATTTTATATTATAAATTATTAGAAATAATTAATTTTAATCAGTTGTAATTGATATTAATTATAGATAATTGATAAATAACTAGTAAATAATTATTGATAATTAGTGAAAATTTAAAATAATTAGCGTTAATTAGTAAAAATTAGTGATAATTTACAATAAATAATGGCAATTAGAAAAAATTAGTTGTAATTAGAAAAAAAGTTTTAATTATAAAAGTAGTTGTAATTAGAAAAAATTAGTTGAAATTAGAAAACATTATCGATAATTAGAAATAACTAGCATTAATTAGAAATGATTAGTGGTAATTAGAAATAAATAATGATAATTAGTAAAAATTAGTAGTAATTGTAAATAATTAGCTGTAATTAGAAAAAGTTAGTGGTAAATAGCGGTAATTAGTAAAAATTAGTAGTAAATAGTAAAAATTAGTAGTAAATAGTAAAAATTAGCGGTGATTATAAATATTAGTGGTTATTAGTAAAAATTTACTGTAATTAGTAGTAATTAGTAAAAAATAGTGGTAATTAGTAAAAATTATCAGTAATTAGTAAAAATTAGCGGTAATTAGTAAAACTTAAGGGTAATTAGTGAAAATAAGCATTAAGTAGTAAAAATTAGTAAAAATTAGTAAAAATTAGCAATAAATAGTAAAAAATAATAAAAAATAGCTGTAAATAGTAAAAATTAGGGATAATTAGTAAACAATAGTGGTAATTAGGAAAAATTAACAGTAATTAGAAAAAATTAGTGGTAATTAGTAAAAAATAGATGTAAATAGTAAAAATTAGTGGTGAATAGTAAAAATTAGTGGTAAATAGTAAAAATTAATGGTAATTAGTGGTAATTAGAGTTAATTAGTAAAAATGAGCAGCAATTAGTAGTAATTATTAAAAATTAGTGGTAATTAGTGATAATTAGTAAAAATTAGTGGTAAAAATAAACCAAAATTATCCAAAGTTATCTAGAATTAACCATAATTAGTAATAGAAGGCCTAACAAGGGGTGTGAGGGAAGCATAAGGTGGAGGGGATAAAGGTGATGACGTAGTGAAAGAATTCTAATGCCCCCCAAGTTCAGGCCATTTGGAGGTGAGATAGTCATGGGTAAAAATATGAGTGATGGAAGGGGAAATAGATATGAGAGACAAAAATGACATGATTAGTGATTTTTCCCCTTTTTTGGTTTAATCTCTCTGTGAGAAAATAATTTTTTACTGATAATCATAATGTAAATGCATGATTTTAGGCAAAAAATTATTTTATCATGATGATAAATTTAACTTAAAATGAGAAAAAAAATCCATTAATAGTGTCATTATTATCTCCCACATTTTCTTTAGCTTCATTCACTCATAGGTTTATTCATGAGTGTCTTTTATCCAATCAGTTTGAACCTAGGGGTACCAAAATTCTTTCCCTTTACGACTACCTCCATCACCTTTAGTCCTTACTTCCATCGAGGGAATCATGGAGGGGATTTGGTGTAGGTGATGATGGATTGAAATAATTACAATGCCCCTACATTCAAACCATTTTGAGGAGAGGCAGTCATGGCTAAACCTACAAGTTTACCCATGACTACCACTCCTCCCAATAGTCTTAACCTAGGGTCAGTGGAATTCTTTCACTCCATCATCACCATCATCTCCTATGATCTTTCTTTAATCACACCCCTTGGTAGGCATTATATTTACCTTAATGTTAATTGGAAATAATTTTAAAAAATTAGTGTTAATTAGAAAAAATTAGTGGTAATTTGCAGATTTAGAAAAAATTAGCAGTAATTAGTGATAATTATAAAAAAATTAGTGGTAATTGGATATAATTGGTAATACTAACAAGAAATTTTTAATTTTTTGATTTTATATTTTTTAGATCTTCTCTTAATTATATCAAATTAATTATAAGAAATATTTTTATTTTCTATTTTTTAGAAAAATATGGAATAAAGAAGTAGAGAATATTCTTTATTATAAGATCATGATTTGATAAATTATCATAAGAATCCAAATGGTTCTTATGTAAATTCTATGTATATTGAGGGTGTTGAAGATTTTTTATCATTTTCATTATCAAAACTAGAATTTGTTTTATAAGGTACATTTAAGTGTCCATGTAAGAAATGCGATCTGAGGAGATTTGAAACATTTAATAATATCAAGGGTCATGTATTATGTTTTGGTTTTCAGAAAGATTATGTTTTTTTTGGTATCGACATGGTGAATTAAGTTATGGAGAAGGTACTAATAATTTGTTTCTAGATTCATCACAATTTAAAACTTTAGTACATGAGGTTTCTTATAACACCAAGATATTTTTATGAGATATATATTTTTATTTTATTTTATTTATTTATGTTTTTTTTAAAATTATTTGATGTCTTATGTTGTATGCTACACTAAGATAAACTTGCGCTACACGCAAAACTGAAATAGATTGCGGTATATAAAATACTATGATTGGCTTGTGTTAGACACAATTTCAATTTCTTTTTATAAAATTCATTTCATGCAAGACCTAGTTTTAGTGAACAAATAAATATTACTATGTTACCTTATAACCTAGAAATTATAATGACAGATATGAATAATATTAACTGAATTATGAAAATATACTTTACACATGTATATATATAATTAAATATTTGTTGTGGAATTAATTATAAAGGAAAATAAAACCCTTTTTAAATAAAAGGAAGTGTTTTTCTGAAAAACTATTTAAATTAAAATAAGTGAGTTTATAAAATAATAAGATCATTATTAAGGTATTTTATTAATGAAATATATATGAAATTTATTAAATATAACATTTAAATTCATATTATATGTTTTCTATACATGATATAATAACAAATTCCATTTTTTGGATAAAAGAAGTATTTATAAAAAAATGTCATTTTGCCGCCTTTTGATGGCGCACCCATTTTAAATCAAAATTTTAACCCATTTTTATATTATATTTTACAAAATTATATTTTTATTTGGAATAAAGATATAAAAAATTTACTTTGGATGAATTTTTGATATTTTTTTGATAAGTTTGAAGTTTTGATGAATAGTAAAAATATACTAAATTTTAATTAAAAACAAATTTTTTCATCGAAATAATTTATATGGTTAATTTATATTATTTAATAGTTTTAAAATATAAATAGATTATATTTTTATCATTTAATATAATTTAGGTTATTAAGATTAATTTTACATTAAATTTTGAGGGAAAAAAATTCAATCTTTTATAATGTTTTAACTTTTAAAACCGATCTTCTCATTCGGAAAATGAGATTAATTTTAAATTAATTACTATAAATTATGTGTTTTGAATTTTGAAATATTAATTCTAAACTTGGAATCATTAGGTCCAAATTATCTAAATAGCTTTCTTTTATTTTTTGGCATTATGAAAAGTAACTTCAGCAATTTTTATTAATACGGTAAAAGGGTAAATCAGGTAATTAAGGATAAACATAATATTATAAAATTACCTTAAAACTTATCCTAATATAATTGGATGATTTTTTTGACCTAAATTATATTTTTGTCGAAATGGTATCCTTTGTAAGCCACTTGGATGAGATTAGGACATTTAATATATTTTATTTTAAGAAAAGTTAAATTTGTCACACTCAAATTTTTATAACTATATCATTTTTAATATAAGGTTATATAGAATCTAAGTTTTACTATAAATACTAATTTTAAAGAGGACTTTTTTATTTATCATGTTAATTTATTTTTAATTTTTAGGAAATAAATAATGACCTTAAAGGCTTATACATTGATGATGCAAAAATTATTTAATTGATGAAAAATAAATAAAATAATATTTTTTAAAATGATAATAACCATTAAAAAAACTTAACAAAATATTATTAATTGAGTATATATTGACCATAATCATCCAAGGTTTGAGTTATTGTCCATTTAGAGCCATATAGAAAAAATTATGACACTTATAATATTTTATTTAAAGTTTTGTTAAAGTTGTCAAATTCATGTTTTAATATATATAACATTTTTAATGTAGGATTTTCCAAAATACATATTATAATATAAGTAATATTATGAATGATAGAGTATTTATATCCTTTATATTATTTTATTTTTAATTTTTATTCAACAAATAAGTGTATTAAATAATTACACAAAACTAAAGTAGTAATTATTTAATTAATAGAGATAAAAAAATATTAAAAAAAATATTAAAATAAATATAATTTTGGATAATTAATATATTCAATGATTTTTTTATGAACTTGAACACTTATGGATATAATAATTTTTTTTTCAAGGATAAACTCTTATCTTTATATTTTTAAAAATCATAAAATTGAATAGTGTGAAAAGTGACACTATTGATTGTTTATCAAAATAATTTATTATTAAATTATATAAAAATCATAAAACATTTTAAAAATTATATAAATTTTTTTATATTGTGTAAAATGTTTTTAAGTATTCATTTTTCGTCTAATTAACATCAAACAAGTAAATATTTCACCCTTTTAATATTGAAATATTTGTTACCTTAGTTAAAAATGAAATAGAATAACTAAGTGTTAATTAAAAGGATAAGGTTTAAATTGACATAAAACTTGTCTAAATTTTTTTCATTAATGATATTAAAACCTTATATCATATCATATTATAAATTAGGACATTTTTGAGGTTTTTTAATGTGGTTTTATTTTATTATAAATTAATATTTTTGGAGATTCCCAATGTGCCCCTCCCCTCAATTATAAATGGTCCCCTCCTCCCTCATTTCTTCACAACTTGAGACTTAAATATTAGATATCCCCTAAAATTTTACATTCTCAAATTACATAGTGGAATCATAGTGGTTCTGGTCTTCTAAAAAGACTAACTCTAGTACTTTAAGAGGATATTTACCGGGAGCATGTCAAAAAAGAGGTAGTCTCCTCTACCAATTCTTTCAAACTTCTTTTTTCTTATACTTCATCTTCATGAGTTATTTACTTTATAAAGTAATAAATCCAGTATAAATTATATACTAAGTTTTTTATTATGATTATGGAACAACCATATTCCACCTTCTATCCATCCTATGAAAAATGAAATCACCACTCGTGAGTACGTATGGCTTACCGTCTCCACGTAGTGGCGTAATATGTTTTTCACCACCAAATTACTTGGATGGGTATAATGATGGAAATAAAAACTATATATGATTATTATAACATGATATAAATTCTGGAAAAAAATATATACCATCCACTTCCATACCATTTCACAATTATGAGAATGATATTGTCGCTCATGCGTAGTACAACCTACCATCTCCATGATGCGCTGCGATTCATTATACATGGTATCCATTAAAGAATTATTATATAAATGTATAAAATGAATTAATATGATATATATTATGTTAATATAATTTTTTAATGATATAACTAATACCTAATAAGGAGAACCATAACTTATTCAACAAAACATGCATAAGAAAATGAAGCAGTTAATACCTGAATAACGAGTAATAATGAAATGTTATATAACAAACAGATGATAATATAATCATGTATGATATCATAAAAATGAATATTATTTTTTAATAAATCAATGACATTATTCAAATCATTATATCGGAGGTTTAGATACATACAAAGGATATCGGACCTAAGGTAAGGGATAATTTCGCAATCTAATTATTATCTGAGATTATTTATACATAAGTATTTACTAGGGTATATTTATCATCCATGTCTATGTTTCCTAAATATGTATTATAAAATATTATTTCTATTATTATACAATTATTTAAAGTCAATATTCCCCATTGGTTAATTTTTATTAAATGATATGAAATGAATCTTTTTTCATTTTTGATATGAGGTACTTTTTTGACTTATCTGACAAAAGTATGAGAAGAATGTTTTATTTTATCTTATATGATATAAATAGTTTTTTACGTTTTCATAACTCCTTATTTATATGAAGATTCCTTTATAATATTTCAATATTATTTTCAAAAAAATATTTTCTTTTAAAATTGCGTAGAATTTTGAGAAAAGAAAATGTTTTTGAAGAAGAAATGATATTTTCTTCAAGAATTAATTTCAAGTGTTCTATCAAAATTATTTTCCATATAAGATGGAATTATTTAATAGGGTCATGTTTCAAGTTTACTATCCATATTATTTATTTTGTTTGATTATGTTTATAATAGAATTATATTTATGAAATCTATTTGTTTTACATGGATTATGTTATGATGAAATGATGTTTAATAAACCCATTTTATTCCTTGGGTTATGCTATGATTAATGATTTTTGTTTTTGTGGAACACGTAAGAATTATTTCTTTTTGAGATGGGTGGGACCTATATATAGTGACCCTGCTTTTATTACCTTATCATTACATCATTTTAATGATAAATAACATAAAATAATTAAATGACCAGGATACAAAGGTTTAGTGTCTTGGTAAAACTAGGATCATACACAACATTTACAACATAAAACATAAACGTTCATTTAATTCATTCTTCTCTATATTCTTTTTGGCTCTCGAATTCTCCCTAGTACAAGTAGTCAACTGAGGATATAAATTAAAAAAGGGCGAGCTAAAATCCTAGAAAGAGGATATATAAGAACATAAAACAATATAACTTGGGGTGAGCATAATAATTATCACAACATAGGCATAGGATCATAATAATGAGATAAATCATTAAGATAAGGATTGGAATGTGGAAATGCATAAAAATGAACCATCATGTCTTAGTGGTAAACTACCACACTTAGTTGTAAACAAAGATAACATCATTTTCATGTATATTTCACTTTACTCATCAGTTTCTTCACATTACCCAATGAATTGGAGCACTATATAATTATAGGTGCACCCATCACATCATAACATTAACATTGTGCTATATAATTCCGGGAGCTCCTATCACATCATAAAATTTACATTATCATGCATGCCACATATAACATATATCAATACTGAACATAAATAACCCTCATAAAGGAATGGTTTTTATATCATAATCATACATTCATAAACTTTGGGTTCCCAAATAAAAGGGGGGAATACCATACTTGATATAAGAATCATCAACCTTGAGTTAGAAGTAAACGATATGTTTTGAAAGAAGAGTTCTTTTGGAAAAAATTATGTTTCTCATAAAATCCAGTAGAAAACATGTATATCCTATAAAATATAATATAATTCTGAAGAAATGAATTTTAAGGAATAGCCATACTGAAAATAGGGTGAAAGAGGGAAAACCCAAAGAAAGAGAGTTGGGTTTGAGAAATCCCCTTACCTTAATTACTGCCTAATTTCATCTCTTTTGAACCTCCTAAATAATAAACTTATGTTTATTAAAACAATGATCCATAAGTTCATTATAGTCATTTTATAAAAATATTTATCAATTATACTCATTGTATTATATTTTTTAATTTATTTTGATGAAATTGAAGAATTTTGATGTCATATTTTACTTAAAAATTTCCCATCTTGCAACAATTTCACTATTTTATTAAATGTAATTTATAAATTAGTATAATTAGTTCTATAAGAATTGAATAAATTTAATTTGATATTAATATATTATATATAATCTATATTATCCATTCATGAAGGCAATTATAATAATTGTCTTAGAAACGTCTCTGTAGGTGGTTAACCGAACTTTAAGGGGACGATGTCGAAAGAGTAAGAAAGGGAAGTATGAAATTTGTATTTTTCATTAATATGATAATGAAAGTAGGTTAAGATAATTTATATAATTTTAAATTAATTTATAATCAATTTTTTATCATATGGTTTTGAAAGGGAGAGGGTAAAAAGAAAAAAGAAGAAGAAAAAAGAGAAGATTTAATAGAGGCTTACTCTCTCCTCAGTGTTGCTTCTCTTGCACGAAACTATAAATACCTCGATTATTAGAGTTTTAGGAATCTAGAACGTCCCTAGGTATTATAAGGGGTTTTATAGGGAGTATTTGGGCAGATATTAGGCATAGGAATGGATGGTAGGAGTGGTTTTCCAATGGGAGGGAGAGGGGTTATTTATACTTGAGGAGGGGCGTATTTTTAGAATAAAATATTAAATAAAATAATATATCAAAGGTTAGACTTGTAATAGTATTTTTTTTGACAATATAAATCACATATTAATATAATATAATTAGTTTTAGTCTTTAAATCATCTTTATAATTCTAATTCATTAATTTATTAAAAGGAATGTGAAAAGAAATAGAAAATGATATTTTAAGGAATCACTTTTGACTTTAGGTTTTGAAAAGTTTTTTTTAGGTTTATAAAATAATTTTATTATATTTTAAGGAACCATTTAAGAAATTAAATAAACCATGGACTAAACTAAAGTTATATAAAGTATTATTTCACCATTATATCATGAATAATGCAATTTAAGATATATCGGTTATGTGAAAAACAATATTTTTACTATTCACTCGAAAATTGAAGTATTTCAGAAAATTACCAAAAAATAAAACTTAGAAAAACTCAATGTGATAATTTAAAAAATAGATACAATTTTATGAAAATAATTTTTGAAATATGATAAATTTAATTTTTAATTAAAATAATCATTTATTTGAAAAAAATATCGATTTTAAAATTATAACTAATAAAATATTATTTAAGGTCTCAAAAAATTATATTAAAATCATAATACATAAAAATATTAATTTATGAATACATTTTATGAAAACAAATTTTCTTTTAAATAATTCAATTAATCATAAAATTGTAATTAAATATTTATGACTTACAAAAAACACCACCACTTAATTAATATTTTTAAAACATTTGTTTACTTATATTATGATATAATTATATCTTAATTTCATTTATAATATGCCTAAATTTTATTTATAATTTAATGGGTGTGGTTACTATTCATTTTGTTGGTTTACTATTCATAAGGGTCACATTACTATTCCTAATTAAAGTTACTCTTTCATCAGTATAGGTTCTTTAACATATAAAAACACTTATTATTTCATTAATGAATAATTTATAAAGATTTTATTATGGTCTCTAAGTGATTTAATGTGTTTTATACTAAATGAAATTACTATAAGAATGGAGAAATTCCATTGATAAAAGTTTGGGTCATTACACTATATCTCCCTCCAATGCATTGGGTAAAGATTTATATATCATGAGATAGATTGGGATGGAATTAGAAATGAACTCAGTTCAGTAATACAAGGATGGAATGAGAAATGATCTTGATTCAGTAATACAGGGTTGGAACGATTAGTAAACCCAGTTTAGTAATACAGGGCTGGAATGAGGAGTGAACTCGGTTCAGTAAAGGACTTTTTACTACTATAATAGTCTCGTAAATGAGACTTCACTAATATGGAAATGATTTTATATGATTATGTATTCACCATAATTCTATGTTTTATGCTAATGATAATTTCTCATGGCTCGTGTTCCTTTATGATTTATTCCTTATGAACTACCAAGATTTATTTCATGACTCAAAATTTTGATATATGTTATATATAGTATGATTTTTAAAAGTTATGTTCATGTTTTTACATTATTTTGTTCATGTTATGTTTGATAATTTTACTTTTTAGACCCTTACTGATCATCTGATCTCACCAATTTACATGTTTTCTTTTCCTTAGGTTATAAAGAAAGGTTTAGGCAGGGGTACTAAAGGGGATGATCTTTATGGGATATATTGAAGATATTTTACCAAATTAGAATAATGTGTTCCAAGTTTCTAAAGATACTAAACTGATTGGGTCTTTGGGCATCTATTTGTGTGATTTATTAAGTATTACTAAAAATTAATGTAATGTTAATGTACAAAAATCTTGGGTCATTAGAGTTGGTATCAAAGTAAAGGCTTAGTTAACATTTGGAAACTAGGATGATAAAACTTTAGTGAGATCCATAGAAATATTTATAAGGATATATCTTGGGATGTCCCTTAGGATAAGTCTAAGTATAGGATACAATACTGGGATTTTGGTAGTGATCATGGTTAACCTAGGATTAAACCTAAGATGTTATATATTTAAAGTACTTTCCCTTGATTATGAGGTTTTTCTAGTATAATTATTTATACTCACAATTTTATTTTTGGGTTTTAAAAAATGGCTGGAAATAGGAGGATTCATGTTAATGGAGAATATGATGGACAATGGAATGATAATCCTCATGAGAAACCAAATGAAATAGGAGTTGGAAGAAAAAACATCTTTATTATTCCTAATCATAAATCAAATAATATGATCAATAATATCAACTTTGGTGAGTTTCCTAACCCACCTAATAAGATAAATATGGAGTTTCATGGTGACCCCTAGAGGAAGGAAAGTTCAATTTTACTCATGTAAATCATGCGGGAAGAGGCATCCAGGAGAATTTTTCAAAGGAATTGGAAGATGATTTGGGTGTGGAAAACAAAGACACAAAGAAAGTAATTATAGAGGAAAAAGTTCAGTTGACACAATGGACAAGGATAATGGTATTGCTAAGGCATCAAAGGCAGTTAAATGTTTTAAATGTGAAATGTATGGGTATTATGAAAATCAATTCTCTAGGGAGAAAGACCATGAAGAGAATCAACATGGTTGTATGATTAGTATTTATATTTATGATAATGAAGAGACTATGAATGACATATGAGATGAAAGAAGTGTTAAGGAATAAAAGGATAAATTTTGGTTCACGGTTTAATAAGATATTGGAATGATTGCATGTATATGTATTGGAATTTAAGAATAATGTTGTGGAAGTGCATTTATGGTATTATGGAATAATGAAACATATATATATTGGTCCACTGTATTTTTTTCATAAGGATTTAAGTGCATATACTGAATGGTACTGGTAACCCTGAAAAGTGATTGAGGTAATAAGTTGTTTTTTAGAGAAACACATGATTAAGGTAAAGATAAACCTTAATATGTACCTTATGTTAAGTAATAATGTTTTGATAAAGTTATGTTGGATATGAATAAGTAAATTGGATGTTAATGATTTCTTTATAAATTATTAAGGATTTTTTGAAAAGTGGTTTTTGCTATCATGGATGAAGTTTACAGATTTTTGGACTTAAAAATAAGGAAACCTGCATGTTTTCAAAAAGAATATATGGTAATTAAGGTTATTACCATGACTCAAGAGAATACATTATGAATGTGTTCACATGTTTGTAATGTGACCAAAAAGAGATACCTTATGATATATGGGGGATAAATGTTAATCCGAGTTAGTGAACCTCTTTCTAAAGTTTTGGATTTTCAACTTTCAGAAGGATTATAAGGTTATAAATTTATGGAAATATTTAGTTAAACTTAGGATGATTTTTTTAGAATAATTTTTTATCTCACCATAGGTGGACTTATTCATATTTGAAAACTTTTTCTAACCTTCTATTAGCTAGATAAAATGACCTATTATCCTATTTATGGATTTCATGATCTGTTAACACTTTAGGAATGAAAAATTCAACTTCATTTCTTAGAATAAGAGATAAAGTGGATATTGATAAAGTCACAAGGAAAGGATGAGAATATAATTAATAAAGTAAGTATTTCTTCTCATTATTCAACTTTAAATAAAGTATCTTAAAACCAAAAATGTTATTCTAGTACCTTCATTTCTGATGAATCAAATGCCACCTTAAATCATCGTAGATTGATAGCTTTTTGATTTTTAACTTTCTCCTAACCTCATTCTCTATCACTTTCCATAAGAACTTGATAGTTATATTTATCTTCCATATCTATGTTTTCACTTTCCACCTATGTTCTCCTATATGGAAACCTAGTTATGAGGGACTTTGGGTAACCATTATCTTTCTCACATTCCTTTTCAAAAAGGAAGTTTTATTATTATTTTTTATAATGTGGGTTTCTATAAAATAACCTTTCAAGTATTAATCCTTTTATAACCCAGACAAAGTTTGAGTGTGAAATTCATTTTAAGGGGGTATAATGTAACAACTTGAGATTTTTATGAGATAAATTTTTATTTTATTTTATTTATTTATTTATGTTTTTTTCTAAATTCTTTGATGTCCTGTGTTTTATGATACACTAAGATAAACTTGTTCTATACACAACACCATCTTATCTTGTGGTATATGAAATAGTATGATTGGATTTTGTTACAAACAATTTCATGTTCTTTTGATATAATTCATTTCATGTAAGACTGAGTTTAAGTGAACAACTAAATATTATTATGTTACCTTATAACCTAGAAATTATAATGGCAGATATGAAAAATATTAACTAAATTATGAAAATATTCTTTAAAAACACACACAAATATATATATATATAATTAAATCTTTGGTGATAAATTAATTATAAATGAAAATAATACCCTTTTCAAATAAAAGGAAGTGTTTTTTCTGAAAAACTATTTAAATACAAATAAATGAGTTTATAAAATAATAAAATCATTCTCGATGGATTTTATTAATTAAATATATATGTAATTTATTCAATATAAAATTTAAAATTCATCTTATATGTTTTCTATACGTGATATAAGAATAAATTCAATTTTTTGGATAAAAGAAATATTTTTAAAAAAATACTGTTTTGCTGCCTTTTGATGGCACACCCATTTTAAATCAAGTTTTAACCCATTTTTCTATTATATCTGAAAAACTAAACTTCTTATTTGGAAGAGGGATATAAAAATTTACTTTGGATGAATTTTTGATATTTTTTAATAAGTTTCAAGTTTTGATGAATAGTAAAAATATACTAAATTTTAATTAAAAACAAACTTTTTCATCAAAAAAATTTAGATATTTAAGTTATATTATTTAATTGTTTTAAAATATAAATATATTATATTTTTATCATTTAATATAATTTAGGTCATTGGAATTAATTTTACGTCGAATTTTGATGTAAAAACATTTCAATCTTTTGTAATGTTTTAACTTTTAAAACCTATTTTCTCATTTAGACAATGAGATTAATTTTAAATTAATTACTAAAAATTCTATATTTTTTAATTTAGAAAAATTGATTCTATATTTGGAATCATTAGGTTCAAATTATTTAAATAACTTCCTTTTATTTTTAGGAATTATGAATAGTAACATCGGTAATTTTTATTAATATGATAAAATGGTAAATCAGGTAGTTAAGGATAAAAATAATATTATAAAATTACCCTAACACTTGTCATAATATCACTGGTAAGTTTTTTTTGACCTAAATCATCCTTTGGTCGAAATGGTATCCTTTGGAAGCCTCTTGAATGAGATTTGGACATTTAATATATTTTATTTTAAGAAAAGTTAAATATGTCTTACTCAAATTTTAATAACTACATTATTTTTAATATAAGGTTATGTAGAAGCTATGTTCTACTATAAATACTAATTTGAAATATAAATTTTTTTATTTATCATGTTAATTTATTTTTAATTTTTAGGAAATAAATAATGACCTTAAGGACTTATACATTGATGATGCAAAAATTATTTAATTGATGAAAAATCAATAAAATATTTTTTATTAAAATGATAATAACTATTAAAATACAAAAAAACTTGACCAAATATTATTGGTCAAGTATATATCTACCTTAGTCATCCAAGGGTCGAGTTATTGACCATTTTAATCCATATGAAAAAGATTATGACACTTATAATATTTTATTTAAAGTGATGTTAAAGTTGTCACATTCATGTTTTAATATATATAATATTTTTAATGCAGGACTTTAAAGAATATATATTCTACTATAAGTATTATTATTAAATATAGAGGATTTATCTTCTTAATAGTATTTTATTTTTAATTTCTATTCAATAAATACGTGTATTAAATAATTGCACAAAACTAATGTAGTAACTATTTTATTAATGGAGATAACAAATAAATGTTATTAAAAAAATTAAAATAAATAAATTTTGGATAATTAATATATACAATGAATTTTTTAGATTACATTGACCCATTATAGATATAATAAAATATTTTCTTTTTAGGATAACATCTTATCTTGATATTTTTAAAAATCAATAAATTGAATAGTGTCAAAAGTGACACTATTGATTGTTTATCAAAATAATGTACTATTAAATTATTTACAAATAATTAAACATTTTTAAAAATTTTAAAAAATTATTATATGGTGTAAATTGTTCTAAATTATTAATTTATGGTCTAATTGACCTCAAATAAGTAAATATTTTACCTTTTTAATATCGAAATATTTGTTACCTTCGTTAATCATTAAATAGAATAACTAAGTGTTAATTAAAAAGGATAAGGTATAAATTGACATAAAAACTTTTCTAAAATTTATTGGTTGATGATATTTCAAACTTATATCGTATCATCCTAGAAATTAGGACATTTTTGTGGTTTTTGGATGTGGTTTTATTTTATTATAAATTAATATGTTTGGAGACTCCAAAAGTGCCCCTCACCTCAATTATAAAAGGGAACCTCCTCCCTAATTTTTTCACAAATCTTTGAGCCTTAAATCTCATATATCCACTGATATTTTACATTATCAACTTCCCTAGGGACATTTTATAGGTTTTTTTCTTCTCCAAAGACCAACTCTAGTACTTTAAGAGGAGATTTAGAGGGATCAAATCAAAGAAGAGGTAATCTTCTCTACCGATTTTTTCAAACTTCTTTCTTCTTATACTTCCTCTTAATGAGTTGTTTCATTTATAAAGTAATAAATCTAGTATCAATTATATACTGAGATTTTATTATGATTATGTAACAACCATATTCCACCTTTTATCCATCCTACGAAAAACTAAATCACCACGTGTGTGTACGTATGACTTATCGTATCCACATCATGGTGTAATATGTTTTTCACCACCAACTTACTTGGATGGATATAATAATAGAAATAATAACTATATATGATTATTATAACTTGAAATGGATTCTGGAATAAAATATATACCATCTAATTCCATACTATTTCACAATTATGAGAATGATATCGTCACTCGTGCGTACGTATAACCTACCATCTCCACGATGTGATGCGATTAATTATACATGATATCCATTAAATCATGATTATATAAATGTATAAAATGAATAAATATTATATATATTATGTTAATATCATTTTGTAGTGATATAACTAGTACCTGATGAGGGGAATCATAACTTATTCAACAAAACATGCATAAGAAAATGAAGTGGTTAATACTTGAATAATGAGTAATAATGAAATGTTATTTAAAAAACTGATGATAATATGATCATATATGATATCATAAAAATAAATACAATTATGGAATAAATCAATGACATCATTTAAATCATTATACATAATGTTTAGATACATACAAAGGATATCGGACCTAAGGTAATGGATAATTTTGCAATCTCATTATTATCCAAGATTGTTTATACATAAGTATCTACTGAGGTATATTTATCATCTATATCCATGTTTCATAAATATGTATTCTAAAATATTTTTTTATTATTCTAAAATTGTTTTAAGTTAATCTCACCCATTGGTAAATTTTTATTAAACAATATGAAAGGAATATTTTTTCTTTTTTGATATGTGGTACTTTTTGAGTTATCTAAAAAAATTATGAGAAAAATGTTTTATTTTAACTTATACAACATGATTTTTTATATGTTTTTATAAATTCTTATTTCCAGGAATCTTAAATTATAATATTTCAATATTATTTTCAAAATAATTATTTTCTTTTCAAATTGTGTAGCATTTTGAAAAAAGAAAATGTTTTTGGAGAAGCAATGATATTTTCCTTAAGAATTAATTTCAATTGTTCTATCAAAATTATTTTCCATATAATATGGAATTATTTAATAGGGTTATGTTTCAATTTTACTATCCCTATTATTATTATGGTTTTATAATGTTTATTATGGAATGATATTTATGAAATCCATTTGTTTTACATGGATTATGTTATGATGGAATGATGCTTAAGAAACCCATTTTATTCCTAGGGTTATGCTATGATGAATGATTTATGTTTTTGTGAAACATGTAATAATGATTTCATTATGATATGGGTGAGACCTATATCTACCTCTGATTCATTAGATAAATATTTATATCTCATGAGATAGATACAGATGGAATGAGAAATGATCCTAGTTCAATAATACATGGATGGAATGAGAAATGATCTTAGTTCAGTAATACAGGGCTGTAATAGTAAGTAAACCTACTTCCATAATACATGGCTGGAATGAGGAGTTAAATCAGTTCAATAAATTAATTTTTCCACTATGATAGTTTTAGAAATGATACTTGAATAATATGGAAATGATTTTCTATAATTATGTGTTCTCCCTAATTCTATGTTTTATACCAATGATAGTTTCTCATGGCTCATGATCCTTTATGATTTATGACTTATGAATTTCCAAGATTTATTTCACGACTAAATATTTTAATATATATTATACTTGGTATGATTTTCAAAAGTTATTTTCGTGTTTTTACATTCTTTTTTTCATGTTATGTTTGATAATTTTCTTTTTTATACCCTTACTGAGCATCTGATATCACCCCTTTATATATTTTATTTTCCTCAGGTTATAAAGAAAGGTTTAGGTATGATTACTAAAGGGGAAGATATTTATAGGAGATTTTGAAGATCTTTTACCAAATTAGAAGAATGTGTTCCAAGTTTCCAAATATACTAAACTAATTCGATCTTTGGGTGTCTATTTGTGTGATGTATTAAGTATTCCAAAAAAGATATGTAATGTTTATGTATGAAAAGCATGGGTCATTAGATTTCTAGTCCTTCTTTTTAATAAATAAAAACCTAGAATGATATTGATTTAACCCTTGAGATAAAACCATCTCAATTTTATGAGTTTCTGAAGCCTGTTGAGGCATCCTTATATCATGGTTGTAATATAAGAAAATTTGAAGCAATTTAAAAAATTATGGCTATTAAATCAGATAATGGAATATCAAATTGTAGCTTTGAACATATATGCTCTTCGATTAAATCAGATTTACTTAAAGGATATGTGTTGCATATAAATTTCCATGATAGGAATAAGTTGGTTCGTAATTTAGGTATTGGTTATTAGAAGATTCATACATTTTAAAATGATTGAATCCTATATTATGGAGAAAATGAGTCATTAGTTAGTTATCATACATGTGGAAAATCTTAGTACAAAGAGAAAAAACAAGAGAATTCTATATTGGTTCCCATTAAATAGTTTAGGTATTTCCCAATTATACCCAGATTGTATTGTTTATTTATTTCTCATAAAACAACATCATTGATGTCATGGAAAAAATCAAATATTTTAATTAGTAAAATCTTAAATCATACTTATATTGGTGATTTATTGAAACATTTTGATTATGTACATTCATCTTTTTATTTAGAATCTTGTAACATGCCATTGGGTCTTTTTGCTAATGGTTTTTGTCCATTTGGTTCTTACGGTAGTCAATATTCTTGTTGGAATGTCTTTATAACTTTGTACAACTTACCTCCTTATATATTAATGAATAAAACATGTATTTTTTTGAAATTATTAATTACAGGAAATCCAAAAAAGAATATTTATGTTTATTTGAATCCATTTATTGATGAGTTAAATTTATTGTGGAGTAATGGTGTTAGTACATATGATGTTTTTGTGAAACAGAATTTCCTAATGAAAAATGAATTAATGTGGACAATTAGTGACTTCCCAACACATGTAATGCTATATAGCTAGTGTATACATGGTCTAAAATCATGTCCATACTGTATGTTGGACAATAAAGCATTTATTCTTCTCAATAGAAGAAAAAATTGTTTTTTCAATTGTCATCGCACATTTCTTCATACTAATCATCCTTTTTGATGAAACAAAAAACATTTAAGAAGAGGAACAATTGAAAGAGATGGACCTTCAACAATGATCTAAGGTATTGATTTAAAATCTATTATCTCTTCATTACCTCCCATTAACTTTAAACCAATTATAAACCAATAAAAAATAGATGGATTTAGGAAAGGTCACAATTGGATAAAATGAAATATTTTTAATGATTTCTCATATTGGTTTGATTTGTTGGTCTGCCACATGTTTAATGTCATTCATATTAAGAAAAAATATTTTAATAATATAGTTTATATAGTTTTGGAAACACCTGGTAAAACTAAATATAATTTAAAGGCATTATTAGATTTTTCTAAAATTTATAGGTGACCAAAACATGAGTTGTTTGAAAATGATAGATCGTAGAAGTTAATGAATCCAAATGCGGATTATATAGTTTCTAAATAAAATCATTTATTATTTTATCATTAGAATGCGTATTTTAGGATACCAGATGTTTATAACCCCAATTTAGATATATGTGTCAAAAATAGTCATATTACTAGATTAAAAAGTCATGATTTTCATATTATAATGGAAAGAATTCTACTAGTTGGATTTAGATGTTTTTGAATTATTTTATTTGGGGTGTGCTTATAGAAATATCATATTTTTTTAAAGACATTTGTGAAGCGACAACAAACTATGATGCACTTAATAGACTATAAGAAGATTTTTTTTAATTTTATATAAATTAGATTTTTATGCCGTCTTTCTTTGATTCAATGGAAAATTTGATATTATATTTTCTACATGAAGAAAAATTTATAGGGATGATATAGTTATAATGTATGTACCCACATGAGTGATGCATATAGAAATTGAATAAAATAATATGTAATAAATCATTAGTTGAAGGGTTAATTCCAGAAGCTTATTTGAAGGAGAAAATTTCTTTTTTCCACCCCCTTTATTTCTTATCTGAATATCCTTAAAAACATATAAAAATGATCTATAATGAGGGAAATTTTGATGATGTAATGAAAATTCAATTATTAGTTTTTAATCATCCTGAACTTTGATTTGGTGGAGTTTAAGAATGATGAATTTTAGATGATGAACATCACAAGGCATATATATATGTTCTTCTCAACTGTGAAGAATTGAAATGATTTTTACATGGAGTGCTACTATCACCTATTCATTATTTTTTTAAAAGAAAATTAATTTTTTTTTATTTTTTTATTATACGATGATCATATCAATAAACAGTTTCCGAAAATTACACCATCTACTCTTGAAGAACATCAATTTTTTTTTATACTATTTTAAAGACTACTAAAGTAAATTTTTTATGATTTAACATATGAAATAAATTTATTATTTTTTATATTGATCATTTTTTTCAAATTTTTGGGTATCACAACATATTGATAAAATTGATAATCGATTGTGTGTATTTAGTAACCCACTATCAAAAATAGTTAAATATTATAATGTATATGTGGTGAATGGTTTTTTATTTCATAAACATGAATATCATGAATAAAAAAACAATTAATAGTGTTATTTTCTTGAGAGGATATCATTATAGAGAAAGTGAGGTTGAATTTTATGTCATGATGGATGAAATAATTGAACTGTGTTATTTGAGAAGAATTATTTAATGATGTTTAAATGTCATTAGTTTGATAATGATAGAGGTTTACGTGTTCATTAGTTCTACGAAATCATTGAAATTAAATATAAAATCCTTCTTGTAGTAAATGAACCATTTTTTTGGATCATTAAGAAAATAAAATTTATTATGCAAGTTATATGCTAATTCAAGAGAGTTAGTTAATTGGAGGATCATTATAAAAATGAAATCTCATGAAAATCAATTTATTCAAAGTGAATGTGGTTCTTCTGAAGTGAATGGAATTGAAATTTTTCAAGAGACATATCTAAATACCTAATTTCCATTAAGAGACATGAATATTGATCACGACACCCCAATGTTATAGGTCAATGGTGATGATGATGTAACAAATGAATTTGAAATAACAAGATATGATAAAGTTTAAGATTATATGGAAATTAATGATACTGAGGAGGAAGATGAATATATTGACACTGTCGTATACGAATATGAAGATAAATATGAATAATGACACAATTACATATTGTTATAGTCATAATTAATATATATATATATATATATATATATAATACTCATTTTCAATTATTTTCTGAAAACATTATTTTTGTGATTCATATGGATGATGATGATTTAGATAAGATGTTATGTAGCTTCGATGAGGATATGATTCTTGGTGATGATCCTAATGCTTTGTCATCCAACACTCAGGTTACTGTCAGTTCATCATCAACTCGGATGGGTTGTGGTATTGAAAGATTTATGATTCCTTTCCCTATTCACAAGATATGTCTACATCTTGATTTCAATCCATGCATATAGAGGTGTATCCAACCGTGTATTTTATCTATTTTTTATTAATTATCATTAATTTTTTTATGTACTAATTGTTTGAATTTTTGTTTTGTTTTCCCATAGTTTTTCACATATAGATGTTGGATAGGGGAGTGCTATTCTATGAAATTATTTTTCTAGAGAATGGGCAATGTGGTATCAAATTCCCATTAATGTTCGGCACCACATGTTTTATCATTGTATGGTACTTAAATAAGTAATAGTTATTTTGAAATTTATTTAATTATTAACTTTATATTATTAATTATTTGTAGGCTATATGGTATCCCATCGAAGATATCATGAGAACATCTATCTAGGAGGCCTGTATGTGTGAATGTTTTCATTAGTTTTTACACAATATGAGGTAGAGATACCTGAAGAAATTTGGATCCATAGTTTTTGATCAGTCTTACTATAGCCATCAACCTGATTTCATCCCATCTTAGGTTTGGGATGGATTGTGCTCATACTATATGGGAGATAGTTTTCATAGGAGATCATCATCAGGTTTCTGGAACTGGGGGAGGTAGGAAGTTATACATAAAGATGGTAGCTGTACATTCAATACTTATCAAAGACATATGGTAAGTAATTTTATTTAACAATTTATATAACTTTAAATGTAAACTGATTGTTTTATATTCATATAGGTACTTGAACATCTCTATATTATGGAGTTCGATGTTTATAAGAGGATGTACACTAATACTATCACTAGAGAGATTAATGGTGGTCGACAATGTTAGATTGTGGTCAGAATAATTTTTTTTGAGTTTTAAAATTAATTGAAAATAATATTTTAACTATTTAAATTTCAAATTACATTTTAATGTGTCATATGAGGCCATGAATTCTCACACAAATGATGAGATTCAAGCTGAGACTAAGGGTCGGGCCACTAGTGTGTTAGGATTTGATGACGCAATATGGATGCAAGTGACTAAGTATACTTTTGAGAAAGGACATGTTGTTGGTATCAATTCTCTATTGATGACTCATAGTTATTATGATACTTCTACATAGTTATTGTCCGGATTGAGGGGAGATCATAGAGAGTCATCATCATCGAATACAAAGTATGAGTAGAAGTTTGAGCTTAGAATGAGGCTGTAGAGACCTTGCATAAGGAGTAGGAAGAGATTTTTCGACACCAACAACAACAAAAATAGGAGGAACAACATTGATGGAAGGAGCATCAATATAAGAAAATGATGGAGTACATGTGATGGCCGATTCTAGGTATAGATATAGAGTTCCCTTCACCACCCCCTCTAAATAACCCTCCCCCTTCATAACGATTGATGTATTTTTTTGAAAAATTTATTATGATAAGATTTGAATGAACATATTGTGTGTAATATTGTTATTAATTTATATATACTAAGTTTTATATATTTTGTTTTTTAAATTATTTTGATTTTTTTATATTTTTATATTTTTATATTTTTAAATTTTTAAATTTTAAATTTTTAAAATTTAAATTTTATTTTATTTTTTAATTTATTTTAAATGGGAATTTTTTACCATCGTAAATAATTATTTTCTATGGAATAAAAAATCCATCATAAATGCTCACATGAATATAACTGGTGAAAACTTTTTGTGACAGATGAATTACCCATTAATTTTTTTCTATGATGGACTATCATAAAAAATATTTTTTGCGAAGAATTTTACATCCACATGCTATTTACAATGGGATCCCATCACAAAAAAAATTCATTTTCCAGTAGTGTAGGGAGGAGAAAATACTTTGGAGCACCCCTATGGATGGTTTAGAGGAATGGAGAGAGAAAGGGCCCCCATCCAAAAATCCTTAAAAAACAATGAAAACCCTACCCCCTAAACCCTGAACCCTAAAATATAAACCATAAACCCTAAAATATATAACCTAAACTCTAAAACCAAGGGGTTAAATTTAAGATAAATATTTTCTTCTTCACTAGTGACATAGTCTATAAATCTTTCAAAGATTTCCCAACCAACCATAATGATATCAGGTCTTTGAGACTCTCAAAAAGAAGGGATTTGAATGACCAAGATGGCCACACAAATATCATATAAGGGATAAATTATTAATATAAGGTATTCTCATTTAATTTTAAGACTCTCCCACATCATCATGATTCTATAATTTGAGTTCATTACTTTTCCATATATCGCAAGATAAGGAACCCTGACCAATATCAAAGGAAATAGGGTCACCACCCATGTCAAGTTACCCCTTAGAGATCAATTCCACCATCAAGGTTTTGTATAATATATCCTAAAATGAATTCAAGTTAGATAATGAACCTCTATAGTTGAGGTCTGGATGGAGGACCTTTACAAAAAGGTGAAATTTCAGTGAATATTGGAATAAAAACTCAAGGGAGAAAGTAACAAACTTATTAAAATGGAAAATATACCACTTCATCGTTCATTAACCATACTAGAGACCCATAATCTCTATTGTCTTCTGCACCTTCACTTTATTTTGAAAATTACACTAAATGAGCATGTTCTAGAATAATTTCCAAGACATAAAAATCTATAATTGAATAAAAATGATATTCTCTCACCATACCTGACTCAGTACTTCAAACAAGTCCAAGGTTGTTTTCACCTATGAGGATTCAATAGTTTTTAGAGAATTGAAGGCTATCTAAAAAATTCTTTAGCCACTCCATAACCTCTCTAGATCCTTGATCACTATGGAAGATGAGTGAGTATTGAGAAGAGTTTGACTCTACCACTCTACCTAGAGTCTGGGTAGAGTCTACAACTAGAAATACTACATCCGACTAGGATGAGGAACATCCCATGATATTACTTCCTATGACACAACAAGGATTTTCTAGGAGGAATACTCTAAATAGATAATGAAACATGAGGCACAATTATAAATACTAAATATTCAACTCATGCCTAAAAAAGAACCCATGAATGTTAAATCATAATCATGAAATTACAATAAAAGTTAATTCATTTTAAACTCCTTTCACAATTAATTATAAAATCACCCCTATTGATTCTAAAACCATGGAGTTACACTTGAAATTAAGTTTCCATTTCACAAGTCCATCATTGAAAAAATCTTAAAAATTCATAAAACATCAAAATACAAAACATGAATTAAAAATTAATGTAAATAAATAAATTAAACATAAAAACCCATTTAAGATCCTTACATTGATAATTAATATCATTATGAAAACATCATAAAATAAAGGAGGAAAAATAAAAAAATCAGGAGGGATATAGAACTATGAACATTTTAGCCATATGGTTTGGTGGATTGTGTAACAACTATAAAATAGCCTCTAAGGAGTCCTCAGAACTATTTTCATGGGATTTTTATGGTTTAAAAAACCACAAAATATAATCATATAGACCTATTTATTCTTCCATTTCACCCTAAAACTCAAAAAACCTCTAAAAAATTTCATAAAACTAAATGGAAATTAAAATACCATAAAAATGATAAAAACAAAATTCAAATTTAAGACTCAAATACTGACTACCCATGGTTAATCAAGGCTCTAAATGAGAAATTTCTAACTAGAATCTCCCTACACCTACCTATCATGTTCCAATGTTCTTATCTTTAATCTACCATTACTTCCCAAATAATATTGGTTGCTATGATACTATTTTTTCACAAAATAACACAAACTATCCTGACTCGATACCCAAGTTGGTATGTGGCAAGGCCTAGATGGAATTCATGATCCCCACAGGTAGGTAGCTAGTGTTGGGAATCCAAATATAATCTTGTGGGAACATTTTCACCTGATAAGTAAGAAGCAACATGCAATGAAAACTAACCAAGAATCTAACAATGTGTGACTATATGTTGAACTCCCATATAGAGTCAGATAAGTATTTTTAAAATAATAAGTAATCTAAATATGGAATAACCCAAAAAAAAATCAACTCACACCCATATAACTTAAATACTAAAACATACAATGAAACTAAACTAGAATCTCCAAATAAAATAAGGTTTAATTGGATGATACATATTCCATATGATATAAGAAAAATAAAACTCAAAATACTAAACCAGAAACCTCCACATGAACCAAGGTCACCATACAACACCATCGTAAAAACCCACTCCACGAGCAACCATAGAGAATGATTATATAATTCATAGCTTCCTAAGAACCAAAATCAGAACCTATAAAAGCTACTCAGTCTACAAACATCGAATGGTATAAGTAGGGTGTGAGAAAAATCCTAAAAGTTTTTTAAAAACAAAATATTCCAAGCATTACGTTTAAATAATAGAACTATAAACCCTAGTTTGAAATATAGTATATTTCCTTCATTTTTATTGATTTTTTGATGACACCCCTTTCAAGGGATGAGGGGGAACCCTTACAAGACCCGTAGGCTCAGAGATTACATGACCCGTAGGCTTAAGAGATTACATGACCCGAAGGTCTTAGGGAATTCAAAGTTATGATCATGCTCTAAAACATTTTCTAGAAACTTGAGTAATACATTAAAAAAACATTAAACTTTTCATTATAGAGCACATTTAATACCCACTTTCCAAAAACCACTTTCAAACCCCTTTATTAAACTATGATATAAAATAACTCATAAGTAAATGAATAAGACACAAAAGAAGTATAAAAATATAAATGTTAATTTATGAAAGTAAGCATCCATGAATGGAAAGTATTAAGTGAAATTATAAACAATTCTCTAACACTAATGAGAAACACTATATATAAGAGTATGTTTGAATCATACCATAAAAGAGAGAATGAAAAGTGATGTTTATCATGATAAAATAATCAAGTAAAATGAATTAAAAAATAATCATGTGTAGTATTAAGGAAGTAAATCTAAAGTGTATATATATATATATAATCATGGTGCAATAATAGGAAAATATTTAGTAAAGAATAAATAATCATGGGTGTAACATCCCGACCTGAACCATCAGATCTAAGTTGGAATGTAAAATAACCTCATGCACACTTACCTGTATGAAAGTGTGTGCCAACTAGAAGAAATGGTCTAAGTATGATAGTGGAGAGACTATACCCTCTGTATCATGTCATTGAGTAGGATAATAAATAATAATAATAGTATAATGAATAAATAATCAGTGTAAAATTAGAAACTAAAGATGGGATACATGGTATATAAATTAGAGCTCCTAAAATGGAAAAATGTCCAAATTAATGAAAGCAGATTATAAATAAATGATCTGTAGGGTCCTCCAATGTCTATCCCAGTTCACTCTATATCGGTGCTCCACATGCTCATCCATCCACTACATGTCCCTTCCCTTTGTTGGGTCTCTCATAAAATCTACAAGTGCATCGAAATTCATGAGTAAGGTGTGAGTAGAAGGCTCAGTAGGACACCACCAATACATCCTTAACTTGATGTTCTCAAGTATACAAGTACATTCCATAATAATAATAATAAATACATAAAGGAATAAACATATAATAGAAAATCAAGCAATAGTGTGTTAACCAAGCTGCCAAACCCCTACTATACTTGATTAAGCTCCATGTCAGAAGATAATAGAATGAATTAGAGGAACTAGACTAGCCCCTATATGAAATCCTCATGGTGTTTTGGAGATGACAGCTGAGATTATCTATCCCTTAAAAGGACTATGTCACATGAATCCTCTAGATAATAATATCTAGTATTCACATCAACCAGGATATCATATGTTGAATGGAACTTGGAAAATCAAGGATACCTAGAGAAAAACCTTGACACAACACCATGGCTACCTCATACCTCCACCATGTGATCAAGTTCCTTATCACCATCATTATAATTAATCACACTCCTCCACTGAGGGATAATCTATCATGATGGTCCACCTATATCAAGTACTGAGAACAACCTCCAAGGCATGGTAACATATATATAGGGTGAGCACATAAGAAGGAATAACATATCATCATGAGTATATATAAGCATACACAATAGCATGTGATCATAAATAAAAATAGAAAACACTACCCTAGTATCACTCATGGGATCAATTATCATAA
This sequence comes from Viscum album, assembly GCA_963277665.1. Lineage (NCBI taxonomy): Eukaryota > Viridiplantae > Streptophyta > Magnoliopsida > Santalales > Viscaceae > Viscum > Viscum album. The sequence continues at coordinate 17,023,700 of OY728120.1, read as the reverse complement.
TGGGTCTCACATGCTGCACACACACACACACACACACACCCAAATACAATTACACATCAAGCATGGATATCAAATATGCCAATACAATCAATCATACCATGATATAAACCTATCGAGTATACACATACCAATTATCCATAGGAAAACATGACCATACATATCATGATAATATCCATCGCACACATCATGAGAATATAACATCATCGTATATCAACATTTGAATCAAACATCATTATGGAATCTAGCTAACGTATAAAATCTCATGGGAAAAATTCATATGGTATCATGAGATACACACACAAAAACCCACCCACATGTGATAAGAATAAATAACAATCATGAAAACTCCAAAAAATACAATCATCAAGGAAATAAGTGTAGCTATGATCCCAAAAAGTTATGGAACTTCCTACCTCATGATTTTCTAAGTTGACATTGAGGTTCACCAAGGATGTCATCACCCAAACCACGCTCGTACCCAAACAATCATACACCAATGACTCCTTGAATCATACTAATTTCAAAATTATTTAAAATCATCACTATATTTGATAATTAAAAAGATTAAATTAAATCTTAATAAATAACTCACCTTCTTCAAAAACAAGATTAGGAATAAAATTTTACTCAACAAGACAAATCCAATGGAACCAATGGTGTGTCAATTCGATAAATATCACATGATATATTTAAAATAAAAGTTTTATGATAATAAAAATAGAATAGAAATAAAAATTATAGAAGATAGAGGAAGGTAGAGAGAGGTAGAGAGGAAAAGTGGCATGACTTGTGGTGGAAAATGCACAGGAGGTGGGCTCAATATCTTCCACCATTTATAATATTTCTTTTAATCATTTACTTTATTATTTTTAATTAATAATTTTTTATTTCCCCTATATCATAATTAATTACACAAATGACCTTAAATCCTCATAACTTTATCTATTCAACGCCCCATGGAATATAAGGACCCGACCTTAAAGATTACATAATCTAGTAAATTCCTTTAGAATTTAATTCTTTCATTACCAAAGATATTTTCGGTTTAGAGTTTTATAAAATTAGGACATAATTATTACATATCAACCCAAAATCATACAAAGTGGGTAATACTAAAATATTATCCATTTCTTCTATAATACAATTTTTTTAATAAAAACAATAAATCTTTTCATTGAAAGTCTTCACAACATTCATCTTGGCCTCTCCTTTTATCTTAACCATAATTAAACCATGTGAAAAATATTTTAAAACTTGGGATGAGAATAAAAATATCATTAAGGGATATAAAAATAATTAAATAAAATATTATTCCATGAATACTTATAAACATATGAAATCATTTTCAAAAAGACATACTTCTCACCCAATATATATCATATAATTACTTTGTGAAAACCTGAGATTTCCATAAAACATAGAAAACATAAATAATACCATAAATTTAACTTGGGGAATTAACTATTTAATATTGTAACCCTCATGGATACCATATGATTTGTAACCCTCACAAATACCTTATAATGTAACCCTCACAGCTACCTTATGATGTAACCCTCAAAACTACCTTATGGTGCAACCATCATAGTTACACTTGGAGTAACCATATAGTAGACCTACAACATAAACATACCAAATGATTTGGAAGGATATATAGGTACAAAAATTCAAAATAAACAATTACCAATAATCATAATCATAAAATAATAATACTTTCATAAAAACATTCCTTTTTAATTTTGTAAAAATAGAAATTAAAAAAGGTTTTTTAAATAAAAGTCCCTTAAAAATATCTTATATTTGAAGTGAGAAATTAAGAAAATAATGGAATATGTGTATAAAATATAAATAAACATAATAAAACATAATATAATCATAATTAATTTCACAAATAATCTTAGTACCACATGATCAATGAAGTACAAGGTTAACCTAAAGAATTGAAATTAGGTTAAGAATTCCCTTACCTTGGGTTCGTCTTACTTCAAACATGTTCAAACATAATATAAAATGGTATAAAGAGTGTTATTATTATATTAAAGAACCATATTAATATTTATAATTACTTATATTATATCCTTATAACATCTTTCCACCCATTTATTAATAATATTTTGTTATTTTCATTATTTTGGACGCATTTATTTCATGGTTTCCATGATTGCTTTGTTATGGATTTTATTTTTGGAAGGGGGAAAACTATAGAATTAAAATTAAATGTTATTAATGAACTTAAATAATATTAAATGGTCTTATATATCATTTTGGTTATATGGTATGAGGATTAATTAATAGATAAATCATTAGTGATGAATGTTAGTTTATTTTGGTTAATTTTGATCATTATGAACCACTTTTGTTTTATTAATTAATATTATGTAAAAAAACTGGTTCCAGAACATAATATAACATATAATATGTATAAAAAAAATCTTATTTAACCATAATAATGGTTTTATGACTAGTATTTAAGGTGGTAAAAAAAATTATAACACATCATCCATGATGTCGGTAAATCGACAAATCACATACGATGTTTTTATTTTAAGAATAAAAGGGAGAGGAGAAGAAATATGGTGATGATTGTTTCCATAAAAATGATAAAATTAAATTATATTTAATATAATAGAGTTTTAATTACACTTGGATATGGGTAGGTGAGGATAGAGAAAAAAAGAAAAATAATTGACAATAAAATAAAATAAAAAGAAAGAGGATTTTACCTCTTAAATTCTCCTCATTGAGAACCTCCTTAAGGCCCTTGGTTTTGGCCTTTTGGTGAGACCATAAGGTCTTGGACATGGGTAAGAGGATTGTTAAGGTAATTGGGTAGAAATTAAATAATCTAAAAGGCTTTGATGTGTGAGGAGAAGAGGTGGTGAGGGGTGGTATTTATAGTGGAGGAGAGGAGTGTTTTCTCATTATTATATTCATTAGTTTATTATTTTGGCTCAAGACTATGAATAGTTTGAGAATTATCACTAAATATATTAAAATAATGAATTATAGTTTGATATTTTGGGCTTAAATCATCCTTACATCATTTATGACTTAATAATTTATGTATTTAGCTTTTACCATAAATTACTATATTTCACTATTCACAAAAAATTCAAGTATTTCATAAAAATTCCAAAAAATCACCCTAATAATTTTTCAATATGAAGAATTAAAAATTAAATTCATTTTAAAAAAATAAATTTCTAAATATAATAAATTTAATTTTTAATTAAAATAATCATTTATTTGAAAAATACTAGTTTTAAAATTATAACTGATTTTATAACACTTTAAAAAACTAATTAAGGTCTCATAAAATTATCTTATAATAACAAGAAATATATATATTTATTTATGAATCTATTTTATGAAAATATTTTTTCTTTTAAATCATTATTTTAATTATAAAATTATAATTAAATATTTTTGACTCACAAAAATACCAACACTTAATTTATAATTTTCAAAAAAATTATTTGCTTATTCAATAGTATAAATATATCATATTTTCACTTATAATATGGATAAATTTGATTTATAATTTCTTAGGTAAGGTTACTATTATATTGGCCAGATTACTATTCTTAATGGTCATGTTACTATTCCCAAGGCCAAGTTACTATTCCAACAACTTAAATTCCATAATTTCTATAAATACCACTTACTTCATTATACATTTATAATGAATTTGACTATTTAATTCCAAAATGAAAAGAAATTATTTTATAACTACCTGGGTTATTAAATTCTCCCCACCTTATGGAAATTTCATCCTCATAATTTTTATTTACTTATTAAACAAGTGAGGGTACCTCTCTCTCATAATATTTTTTGATTCCCATGTTGCTTCTTCCACCATGTGGTTTATCCAAAAAACCTTAACCTGGTGAATTGCATTATTCTGTAATACTTTCTCTTTATGATAAAGAACATGAATAGGTTTCTCTTCATAATAAAGGTTCTCTTCTATCTAAAATACTTTTGGGCTCAAAACAAGAGATGAATCTGACACATACTTTATCAACACCAAAACATGAAAAAAATTATGTACTTGAGATAAACTCGGAGGAAAAGCTACTCAGTAGGCTAATGGTACAACTTTATTTAGGATTTTATAAGTTCTAATGAACCATGGAATTATCTTTCCTTTATTACCAAAACACATAACACTTTTCCATGGTGATATTCTAAAAAAACATGATCACCTACCTCGAAAGAAAAGGCTTTCCTGCTGTTATCTGCATAACTTTTATGCATGATCTAAGATTTTATCATATGTTTCTGGATCATCATCACTTTCTCAGCCACTTCCTCTACTAATTCTGGTCCCATCAACTTCTTTTCCACAACTTCATTAAAAAAATTTGGAGTTTGACACTGCTTTCCATATAATATATCAAAAGGTGCTATCTGTATACTGGAATGAAAGCTGTTATTATAAGAAAACTCAATTAAAGAAAGATATTGATCCCAACTTCCCTGATAGTCTATTGAACAAGATCGAAACATATCCTCCAATTTTTGAATTGTTCACTTGGTATATTCATCAAATTGGGGATGAAAAGTAGTATTGAAATTTAATTCTGTTCTCAATGAATTCTAAAGGCCTTTACAAAAGTTATAAGTGAACCTGAGATCACATTCGGATACAATAGAAAGAATAAATCCATGTAACATGAAAAACTCTTTTATGTATAGTCAAGAGAGATTATCCAAATACATATTATCTTTAATAGGAAGTAAATGTGTAGATTTATTTAGTTAGTCAATAATAATCCAAATTTCATTTTTACCATGAGAAGTTTTTGGTAGTCCCACCACGAAGTCCATAGATATATTTTTCCCATTTCCACTCTATCACTAGAAAAGGCTGAAGCATCATATTTATTAATTGTCACTCTACTTTAAACTATTTACAAGTCAAACATTTCATGGTAAAATATGAAATATCTCTTTTCATTCCATCCCACCAGTAATACTCTTGAAGGTCTATTTACATCTTTGTGCTGTCCAGATGAACTGAAAATGAAGAACTATAAGTTTCACATAATAACTCTTTCTTAAAATGTTGATCACAAGGAACACATAATATCTTCCCAAATATCACAACATAATCTTTATCAACATTAAATTATATAAACTTACCTTTTTTTACCAATTCTACATTTTTCTGTAACTTGTTGTCTTCCTTCTGTGCTTGTTTAATTTTGTCTAATAGAGACAACTACACTGAAACCTGAAACAAAATAGAAGAATTTCATACACCAAAAAATTTCAAGACAAAAATTTATCAAATAATTAATCAAGGGGTATTGTTCCAAATGTAACATGGTTAATGATGCATGATGTTTTCAACTCAAGGCATCCACCACTTTGTTTACTTTTCCAGGATGAAAATTGATCATACAATTACAATCCTTTATCAATTCAAGCCATATTCTCTACCTTATATTCAATTCATTCTGAGTAAATATATAATTCCAAATTTTATTGTCAGAATATATTTCACATTTGGATTTTTATAAATTATTCCTCCAAATTTTCAAAGAAAAAACCAAAACTTCTAATTCAAAATCATGTGTGGGATAATTTAACTCTTGAGGTTTACGTTGTCTTGAAGTATAAACAATTACCTGATCATTATGCATCAGAACACAACCAAGTACCTTCAATGAAGCATCAATGTAGATGAAAAATTCACCATTTTTGGAAGGAAGGGCCCAAATTGAAGCATTCACCAATATCTTCTTTAGTTATTGAAAAAAAAACATCACATTCTTCTGTAAAAATAAATTTAACCCCTTTTCATGTTAATTTTGTTAGTGGGCTATATAACTATGCAAATTTTTTAACAAACCATCAGTAATAACCTACTAATTCAATAAAACTATGAATATATGTAATATTTGTAGGTATTTTCCATTCATCAACCAATTTTGTTTTGGTGGGATCAACTGTTATTCCATCCTTATTTACAATGTTCCCATGAAAAGAAATCTATTGCAACCAAAAATCACATTTACTAATTTTTTTCTATAAATTCTTTTATTTGAGAGTTTGAAATAAAATACTTACATGTTTTTCATGATCCTTATAACTTTTTTAGAAGACCAAAATATCATCAATAAAAAAAATCAAAAAACTTATCCCAATATTCACAGAATATTCTATTCATAAGATCCATGAATACAATAGGGGAATTTGTTAAACAAAAGGGCATAACAACAAACTCATAATGCCCATATCTAGTACAAAAAGATATTTTTGGTATGTCATCCTCCTTTACCTTTAGTTTATGGTACCTGAATCTCAATTAAATCTTAGAAAAATACTGATCTCCTTAGAGCTGATCAAACATGTCATAGATATGAGGAAAATGATACTTATTATTAACAATAATGTTATTAAAAGATCTATAATCAGTGAAAAGTCTCATGGAATCACATTTCTTTTTAATAAAAAAATAGGAGAAACCCATGGTGAAGCAATAGGATGAATGAAGACTTTATTAATTAAATCCTGTAACTGATTTTTCAATTCAATAAGTTCTATTTGAACCATTCGAGAAGGGGGTTTTGAAATTGTCTTAGCATCAGGAACCAATTCAATAGTAAATTCAACTTTCTGACCAAGTATAACATTGGGGAAATCATCAAGAAAACATCAAGTATTCATTTACCACTGGAACTTCATTAATCAGAACAATTTCCTTATTTTTAATAATATAAGAAAGATAAATTTCATTTCCATCTCTTAACAATTTATTAGCTTCATGATATGTTATCAATTGTATGGGTTCATTCTTGTATTTAAACTGAAACTCTTTCTGAAAACAACTTCTTTATCTATATAATAAATCTTAGCATGATAGATAGAAAGAAAATCTATACCTAGAATAACATTAAACTCTATTAAGGTAAAAACAACAAGGTTTGCAGGTAATGTTTTTCCAAAGACAATAAGAAGATTCTTATAATTATTTTTTTGTAATATTTCCCCTAGTATTTTAACCATAAGTTTTAGTCTCATTTCTTGAGGTGAAATTTCCAATTTACCAGAAAATTTCTCAAAAATAAAGGAATGTGTAGACCCCGTATCAAACAAGACATTAGAAAAATCTGATTTAACAAAAAAAGTACTTGATACCACTTCATTGGATGGAAAAACATCTAGTGATATTGTCACAAAGGATCTCACTTCACCTTTCTTCTTATAATCTGGATACTTTCCACCATTTAGATATTTCTTTGGGCAGGTAATAATGACCCATCTCACCACATTTAAAATAATTTATAGTTTTCTTATCAGAATTAATATTAATATCATTTTCATTATAATCTCAGGCCATATTTCCAAACTTATGATATCGAAAATTCTTCCCATTTTTGTTAAGGCATTCCCCAGGGTGCTTTTTACCCTTTTCACAAACTGGAAACTAGAATTTCTTACCTTCAGATTTATTTGATTGATTCTTACCCTTCAATTTCCATATAGACCTCTTATTCTACTTGTTTTAAAAGTACACATTATTATCAGTAAACTCCATTTATACCCTCTCAACACAATAGAAAAGTTTCTCATAACATTTGAATTCAAGAGAGGCCAATGCCCTTTGATATCTTGGCATAAATCCTGAGTAAAAATGATTGATTTTTCTATCAAGATCCCGAATAAGATTTGGAGGGTACCTTGGAAATCATGAAACGTTTGCTTCATACACGACCATTGAATCTTCACCTTTTTTTTAATTCAACGAATTGATTTTCCACCCTAAGTAGAATTATCTTAGGAAAATACTTTTCAAGTAAAATATTCTTAAATTTATCCCATTCCAAGGCATCAATATCTAAACCACCCCTGATATTATTAACCATTGACCACCACTGGTTAGATTCTCCTTCAAAATGATAAATATAAAGACTAACATTTTGATTATCTAAACACTATATGACATAAAATATCTTTTCAAGGGATTTAATCCTCCCTTCATCCACCACTAGGACAGATGATCCATTAAAAGTAGGTGTCTGTTTCCTCATAAATTGTTCCACTATCATCATGTTCCTTTTTGGTTTCTCTAGTTATTCTATTGCATAGATTCCCCCACTATTAATAGTCTATATAAACTGATCCATTACTATCATAAATTGTTCAGTTCTAATTCCCACTATTCCATGTTGTGGATTCAGAAAGATATCATTCTATTAGTGCCTTCCAACTTCAACTTCCCTGTTTATTCTGTGGAAAACCATTTTGAAAAGACATATCTTAGATGAAGAAACATGGTAATATTAAAATGCTATATCATTTCAACATAAACACAAGGTAAAAATAATTTATGGTATTCTATTAACATCATCCTAACCCCTAAAGTTATCTAAACTATTCTCTGATACCAACTATATGGACCCGACCTTAAAAATTATATAATCTAATAAATTTCCTTTAGGATTCACTTATTTACATTCCCAAATATCTTTTCCATTTATAGTTTTATAAAATTAGGACATAATTATTACACATCAACCCATAATCATAAAAAGTGGGTACTACTAAAAGAGTATCCATTTCTTAAAAAATACAACATTTTTTAATGAAAACATGAAATATTTTCATGAAAAGTCTTCTCAACATTCATCTTGGCTTCTCATTTTCTCTTAACCATCCTTAAACCCTATGAAAGAAATTTTAAAACTTGGGATGAGAAAAAATCTCAGTAAGGTATAAAAAAATAAGGAAATAAAATGTTATCCCATGAATACTTATAAACATATGAAATCATTTTCACAAAGACATAATTCTCACCCAATAAGTATTATATAGTTACTTTTTGAAAACATGATATTTCTAGAAAACATAGAAAAAATAAAGGTAACTTGGGGAATTAATTACTTAAAATTTTAACCCTCATGACTACCGTATGATTTTTAACCATCATGGCTAACTTAAAATATAACCCTCATGACTACCTTATAATGTAACCCTCACGACTACATTATAGTGTAACCATCATAGTTACACTTAGAGTAACCATATAGTCAACCTATAACATAAAATACCCTTAATCATAAAAAATTCTCAAGAACCATAATCATAATATAATAATACTTTCATAAAACCATTCCTTTTGAAATTTGTAAAAATAGAAATTTTAAAGAGGATTTTTAAAGAAAATTCCATTAAAAATATATTATATTTGAAGTGAGAAATGATAAAAAGAATGGAATATGTGTATAAAATGTGAATAAACATAATAAAACATAATATAATCAAAATTTATTTCAAAAATATTCTTAGTATCACATAATCAATGAAGTAGAAGCTTAACCCAAAGAAATTGGGTTAAAAATTCCCTTACCTTGGGTTTGTCTTACTTCAAACATGTTCAAAACTCCTATATAATGGTTTAAATAGTGTTATTAATATATTATAGAACCATATTAATGTTTTTAATTACTTATATTATATCCTTATAACATATTTCTACCCATTTATTAATAATATTTTGTTATTTTCATTATTTTAGGCGCATTTATTTCATGGTTGGTTTATTATGGATTTTCTTATCAGAATGGATAAAAAATCCAGAATTGAATTTACACGTTATCAAAGAACTTACAGAATATTAAATGGTCTTATATATCATTTTGGTTATATGTTATGAGGATAAATCATTAGATAAAACATTAGTGATGAACGTTAGTTTATTTTGTTAAATTTTGATCATTACGAACCACTTTTGTTTTATTAATTAATATTATGTATAAAAACTGGTTACAGAACATAATATAACATATAATATGTATAATAAAATATTATTTAACCATAATAATGGTTTTATGTATAGTATTTAAGGTGGTAAAGAAAAATGAAAACACATCATCCACGATGTCGGTAAATCGACACGTCACAGATGATGCTTTTATTTTTAGAATAAAAGGGAGGGAAGAAGAAATTTGATGATGAATTTTTCAATAAACATGATAAAATTCCAGTATATATAATATACTAGAGTTTTTATTCCACTTGGATAAAGGAAGTTAAGGATAGAATAAGAAAAAAAGTAATTGAAAAGAAAATAAAAGAAAAAGAAAAGAGATTTTACCTCTTGAATTCTTCTTATTGAGAACCTTTTTAAAGCCCTTGGTTTTAGCCTTTCGGTGAGAGTAGTAGGTCTTGAACAAGGGGAAGAGGCTTACGAAGGTAATTGGGTAGAAAGTAAATAATCTACAAGGATTTTAGGTGTGAGGAGAAGAGGTGGTGAGGGGTGGTATTTATAGTGGAGGAGAGGGGTGTTTTCTAATTATTATATTCATTAGTTTAATATTTTCGATCAAGAATATGAATAGTTTGAGAATTATCACTAAATATATTAAAATAATTAAGGAGATTTCTAGATTTTGAGTTTACATCAGGATTACATCATCTATTACTCAATAAATCATGTATTTAGCGTATACTGTAAATTACTGTATTTCATTATTCAAAAAAAATTCAAGTATTTCATAAAAACAAAAAAATTAACCCTAACTATTTCTCGATGAATAGAATTGAAAAATGAACTCCATTTTATGAAAATAATTTTATAAATATGAGAAATTTAATTTTTATTTAAAATCATCTTTTATTCAAAAAATACCAGTTTTAAAATTATAACATATTTTATGACACCTTAAAAAATTAATTAAGGTCTCATAAAATTATATTATAATAATAAGAATAAAAAAATATTTATTTATGAATATATTTTATGAAAATATATTTTATTTTAAATCAGTATTTTAATTATAAAATTATAATTAAATATTTATGACTCACAAAAATACCAACAGTTAATTTATAATTTTCAAAATAATTATTCACTTATTAAATGATATAAATATATCATATTTTCACTTATAAGATGGATAAATCTTATTTATACTTTCTTAGGTGGGGTTACTATTCTATTGTCCATATTACTATTCCTAATGGTCATGTTACTATTCTTAAGGCCAGGTTTCTATTCCAACAGTTTAAATTCCACAATCTCAATAAATACCACTTACTTCATTATACATTTATAATTAATTTTCCAATTTAATTATATAATTAAAATAAATTATTTTAGGAGTACCTGTATTTTTATATTCTCCCCACCTTTTAGAAATTGCATCCTCACATTTTTATTCACTTATTAAATAGGTGGGGGTACCTTTCCCTCATAATATTTTTAGATTCTCATGTTTTTTATTACTCCATATGGTTTCTCTACAAAACCTTTACCTGGTGAATTACCTTATTCCATAATACTTTCTCTCTACGATCAAGAATCTGGATAATTTTTCTTTATAATAAAGGTTCTCTTCTAGATAAACTACTTCTGGGCTCAAAACATGAGATTAATCAGGCACACACTTTCCCAACATAGAAACATGAAAGACATCGTGTACCTAAGATAAACTCAGAGGAAAAGATATTCAATAGGTGACTGGTCCAAATTTCTCTAGGATTTCATAAGTTCAAATGAACTATGTAATTAGATTTCCTTTCTTACCAAAACACATAAAACTTTTACATGGTGAGATTCTAAAAAAAACATGATCAACTACCTCGAAAGAAAAGTCTTTCCTCATGTTACCTGTATAAAGTTTTTGCCTACTATAATCTTTCCTCATGTTTTTCTGGATCATATTCACTTTTCAGACAATTCCTCTAGTAATTATAGTCACATTAACTTGTTTTCCATGACTTCATCCCAAAAATATAGAGTTTGAAACCAATTTCCATATAATTCCTTAAATGGTTCCATCTGTATACTGGAATGAAAGCTATTATTATAAGAAAAATCAAATAAAGAAAGATGATGATTCAAAATTACCTAGTATTCTATTGAACAAGTTTGAAGTATATCCTCTAATGTATGAACTGTTCACTCAATATTTCCATCATATTGAGGATGAAAAGAAGTGATGAAATTTAATTATGTGCCCAATGACTTCTAAAGGCCTTTACAAAAGTCAGAAGTGAACATGGGATCATGGTCAAATATATTGGAAAGAGGAAGTCCATGTAACCTAAAAATATATTTGATGTACATTAGAGAAAGATGATCTAAAGATATAGTATCTCTAATAGAAATAAAATGTATAGATTTAGTCAGTCGGTCAACAATAACCCAAATCACATTATTACCTTGATAAATATTTCGTAGTCCTACCACAAAGTCCATGGATATATTTTCCTATTTCCACTCTTACACTGGAAAAGGATGAATAATCCCTTATAGTAATTGTCACTCTGCTTTAACCTGCTGACAAGTCAAACATTTCATGGTAAAATCTACTATATCTCTTTTAATTCCATCCGACCAGTAATACTCTCAAAGTTATCTATACATCTTTGTGCTGCTAGGATAAACTAAAAATAGAGAACTATGAGCTTCATTTAACAAATTTTTCTTCAATTGTGAATCAAAAGGCACACATAATCTCTTCTCAAATCTCAAAAAAAAAAAAAAATATTTATCAAAATTAAATTATAGAAATTTACTCATTTTTACCAATTATAACTTTTTATATAACTCACTAACTTCCTTCTGAGCTTTCTTAATTCTATCTGATAGAGATGAATGCACTAAAACCTGAAAAAATAGAGGAATTTCCTACACTAACAACTTCCAAACTAAAATTCATCAAATCATTAATCAAGGGGTCTTGTTCCAAACATAACATGGTTAATGATGCATAATTTTTTCGACTAAATACATCCACCATTTTTTTTGATTTTATAGGATAGTAATTGATTGTAAAATCATAATCCTTTATCTATTTAATCCATCTTCTCCAACTCATGTTCAATTACTTATGAGTAAATATATACTTAAAACTTTTATGGTCAGTATATATTTCACATTTGGCTCCATATAAATGATGCCTCCAAATTTTTAAAGAGAAAACTACAACTGATAATTTCAAATCATATGTAGGATAATTTAACTCATAATTTTTTAGTTGTATTGAAACATAAGCAATTAACTAATCATTATAAATAATAACACAAACAAGTCTCTTCAATGAAGCATAACTGTAGATAAAAAATTTATCATTTCTAGAAGGTAGGGCCAAAATTGGAGCATTCACTAATCTCTTCTTGAGTTCCTAAAAACAAACATCACATTCTTCTATACAAATAAATTTAACCCCTTTTCATGTTAACATTATCTGTGGGCTATATAACTATGAAAAGTTTTTAACAAACCATCAGTAATAACCTGATAATCTAGAAAAACTACAATTCTATGTAACATTTTTAAGTCTTGGAAATTCATCAACCACTATTGTTTTTGTGAGATCAATGGTTATTCCATCCTTATTTACAATGTTCCCAAGAAAAGAAATCTGTTGCAACCAAAAATCACATTTGATAAATTTTCCATATAACTTCTTTTCTTTGAGATTTTTTAGGACAATCCTTAAAAGTTTTTCATGATCCTCATAACTTTTTGAAAAGACTAATATATCTTCAATAAAAATAACAAAAAACTTATTGAAATATTCATGGAATATTCTATTAATAGGATCCATGAATACAACAGGGTCATTTTACAAACCAAAGGGCATAACAAAAAACTCATTATTCCCATATCTAGTACAAAGATATATTTTTGGGATGTCATCCTCCTCCACCTTCAGCTGATAGTACCCGAATCTCAAGTCAATCTAGGAAAAATACTGAGCTCCTTGGAGTTGATCAAACATGTCATTGATATGAGTCAAATGACACTTATTCTTAACAATAATGTTATTCAAAGACCTATAATCAATCAAAAGTCTCATGGAACCATATTTATTTTTAATGAACAAAATAAAATCACCCCATGGTGAAGTGCTAGGATGAATGAAGACTATATCAAGAAACCCATGCAACTAATTTATCAATTCAAGAAGTTCCACTTGAGCCATTTGACAAGGGAATTTGAAATTGTATTATCATCAATAACCAAGTAAATAGTAAATTCAACTTATTAATCATGTATAAAATTGGATAAATCATCAGGAAAAACATCCAGGTATTCATTTACCAAGGAAACATCATTAATTTGAACAGTTCCCTTATTTTCAATAATATGATCAAGTTAAATTTCATTTCCATATTTTAATAGTTTCTCACCTTCCAAATATGTTTTCAATTGTATGGGTTCATTCTTGTATACTAACTAAAACTCTTTCTATTTTTTTTTCTGTTTATCTATAATAAATCTTAGCATGATAAATAGAATACCAATCCATGCCTAGAATAACATCAAACTCTACTAAGGTAAAAAAATAAGGTTTGTAGGTAATGTCTTTCTACAGATAAAAATAATAATATTCCTATAACACATTTTCACTATAATATTTCCCCATGGTCTTTTAACCATAATTTCCAGTCTCTTTTCTTGAGGTGAAATTTCTAATTTGCAAGAAAATTTATCATAAATAAAGGAATGTATAGACCCTGTATAAAACAAGTCAATATCAAAATATGAGTAAACAAACAAAGTACCTGATACCGCTTTATTGGATGGAACAAAATCTTCTAACTTAGTCACAAAAGATCTCACTACATCTTTTTTCTTATAATCTGGCTGCTTTCTATCATTCAGATATTTTTTTAGGCAAGTATTTTTATAATGACCCATCTCACCACATTTAAAACACGTTATAGTTTTATTATCATAATTAATCTTAATATGATTTTAATTACAATCTTGGGACATATGTCCAAAATTACCACATTGAAAACACTTCCCCAGTTTTTTAAGGCATTTCCGAAGGTTCTTTTTACAACACATTTCATAAACTGGAAACTAGACTTTCTTACCTTCATATTTATTTGATTGATTCTTACCCATATCTTGCCATCTGAACCTATAATTTTTATTTTTTAAAAGTAAATATGATCATAAGTAAACTATATTTCTACCATATCATCACATCATACAAGTTTATCATAACTTTTTAATTCACGGGAGGCCAGTTCCCTTCGATATCTTAGCTTGAATCCTGAGTAAAAATGATTTATTTTGATATCAAGATCCTGAATAAGATTGGAAGTGAACCTTACCAATTGGGTGAAGTTTTCTTCATACATGAACACTTAATATTACTCATTTATTTTTCAATTAAATGAATTTATTTTCTACCCTAAGTCAAACCACCTTAGGAAAATATTTTTCAAGGAAGAGATTCTTAAATTCATCCCATTCCTAGGCATCAATCTCCTCGCTATCCCTGATATTATTGACCATGGGACACCACTGGCCAGCTTCACCTTCAAAATGATAAGTATAAAGTCTAAAATTTCTATTATCTAAACACCCGATGACACCAAATATATTTTAAAGGGATTTAAACCACCCTTCAGCCACCACTGGGTCAGATGATCCACTAAAAGTAGGAGGGTGTTTCCTTATAAAATATTCCACTATCATCATGTTAATTTTTTGTAGCTCTGATTTTTCTCTTACATAGATTCCACCACCATTTATAGCTTATTACAAATAATCCATTACTATACAAAACTATTCGTCTCCAATTCCCACTATTAAAAGTCTTGGATTCAGAAAGATATCATCCTCTCAGCGACTTCCTACTTCAGCTTCCCTATTTATTTTGCAGAAAACCATTTTGAAGAGACATATATTAGATGAAGCAAAATGATATTATTCAAATGATATATCATTTCAACATAAAAATAAGGTAAAAATCATTTATGGTATTCTATTTACCTCATCCTAACCCCTAAATTTATCAAAACCATGCTATGATACCAACTATAAGGACCCAACACTAAAGATTAAATAATCTAGTGAATTCCTTTAGAATTAAATTCTTTACATTACAAATGTAAAGACCCAGAAATTCCATGTATTTTTTTAATTATATGGGAATATTACAAGTCTGCAAAAATTGACGGTGTGTGATTATGAGGCCCGGAGTGCCCGGAATGAATTTCTGAACATTTTTTAGGTACATTCAGTAAACGTGTGAGCGGGTTTCTATAAATTTTGAACCGGTGCTTGGAATTGAAATCCGAGGACACTGTTGGGATTGCAGTGCCGATATTCTCTTAATGAGACCTTCACCTCGACTTTAGTAGGTCGAGGGTGAAAGTTAGTTTTTGTGCTTTTATTGGGAGAAAATAAAATAAATTAACTTTATTTTTTTTTTGAAATTCAATCCTATAGAATTGAATTTGGTGGTGGGGACCACCTGAGCCTATAAACTCCCTCTTTAATGAGGGAGGTTACTCTTGGGTTCTTTTCCCATTAATTGTGCCAACATCAAATTAATTAATGTTCCAACATCAAATTAATTAATGTGCCAACCTTAATTTTATTAATTAACTTAACTTTATTTATGTGGAATTTTACCTCTTGGTTGGGGGATTTTTTGGCAAAAGAGAGCTTGGGATAATTGTGAAGAAACAATATATCCAACGAAGAACACTTTCTCCAACGAAGAACTCTGTTGAAGGATCCCCAACGAGGAATGTCTTTGACAATGACGAACTGAAATCCGTATTTTCCTCGCCTTCACTGACTTCATCTGACGACACCTCCAACGAGCAATAGAGGTAGGGAATTTTTATTTTAAATACCCTGTACCTTGTTCTTGTCAATCTTCTTGATTTAAGAACAATTATGCTGCTTGCTACCATTCTAACGTGGAGGGTGCAGGACAAACGAACATGGACTGAACTCTCTGAAACCTTTGTAGTTTATGATGGTATTGAATTAATGGCGACATTTTGAGTCAAGTGTGGGAGTTTTAAGAATGAATAATGGGCCACTGGGGCACACCCGGTGACCCGAGGAATGTCGCCGACAACCCATAACGGCGTCTGGAACCGGTGGGGCTTGGGAACGGTGGCTGGTACCCTGGCCGGCCGTGACGACATCGGTGGCGTGACTACACCGCCAGAGAAGGGATGCGACCCATTGGCCGCGGTGGAGCTAGGGCGGCGGTCGGTGCACGGCTGGCCGCGCGAAGGGGGCCGTAGCACGCGACCGTGCTGCCGGGCATGCAGGAGCTGCGACACGAGGCCGCGGTGGAAAAGGAGGGCGACCGACTTGATGTCGGCTGCTGAGGGTGGCACGGTGCGCGACCGCACCACATGGGTGGGTTGGCCGTCTGACCAGCTGGGGAGCTGAGCGAGACCCGAGGTCCCGCGTGCCAACTGTCGACTCCACGTGGTGTCGGCCGGTCAGCTACCCAACCCAAACAACCCAGCCGTTCGGGGTACCCAAGGGGTGCCTCCCCCTTGGGTGGCGGCTAGGACAGACCCCACCGCGGGGCCACCCGACCAATGGGCCAGCGGGCTGCCCATCGCGGGCCGGGCCACACCGGCGGGCCGGGCCTGACCCAGAAAGCTGGGTCAGACCCAGGTCCAGACCCAGGTCGGCCCTGGCCGAGTCGGGCCAGGTCGGTCCGACCAGGTCGGACCGGACCCAGATCAGCTTCGACCCCTTTCCACTCTTTCGACCTAACTTGAGCTATGAGCATCCGTTTGATGAACCGTCTACGATGATGAGAAACTTGGATCGAGATGGTCCTTTTAGTATACCCCATTTGAGTTTTGGATAGAGTTGGGGTATGACCAGGTTGGATCGAACACAAATCCAACTGGGCCCTCGGGACTAAAAGTCCAATAACTTACAGACCAGGCGTCTGATTGACACACCGTCTATTGCGTTGAGACCCCTATTACATGGAGGTCCTTTAGGATACCTGTTCTCGGGAATTCGTGGTAGTTGGAGTATAGAACCGTGGATTTAGGAGCATACCCTCCCAAAATCAATCGAGCTTAGTGCGGGAACCCTATAGTTGGATGTAAGATGAGAAAGGGATCCTATGTGGGTCTGTGCCTTAGGATCCTATGCGGGTCTATGCTTTTGGATCCCAAGTGGGCCTGTGTTCTAGTATCTCACTTGGATCCACTCTAGTAATCCACGTGGGATTACTCTAGGATCCTACGTGGGTCTGCTGTACTAGGATCCTATGTAGGTCTAACGATTTTGGATCCTACATGGGTCTACCTCTTAATAGAGTAAGATGATTCATTAGTTACATACAATCATATTTACTTTTGTACCTAAGTTATACCTGATGTGATTTGAGTCTTTACCTGTTTGGTAATCATCTGTGTGGTGTACGTTTGTGTTGCATACCTTCGTGGTGATATCTTTGTGGAATTCTTCTGTGTGGCATTACCTTGTGGTACTTACCTTTATGGTGATACCTTTGTGGTATTATTCTTTGTGGAATTACCTTTGTGGTACTTACCTTCCTGGTGTTATCTTCATGGTATTATTTCCTTCATGGGACAGTTGATCTTGGGATTTTGAGTTGGGCCTTGTGTTTCCTCATGATTGAGATGTGTTTACTCGAAAACTTAGGTATATGTATGGTAATATACCTAAGTAGAGTTTTCAGTTGTTTTCATGATTTTTGGTTTATACTTTGTGAATTTTGTGAGACCTTTGAGGGTCTCAGGATCCCTACTAAGTGTCGTTATACTCACCCCTGCATGGGATATGCCCGCACATTGTTGTGTTTGGTGTAGACGACAGACAACATTGATCGAGGATGAGGGTACTAAGACTGGAGGTAGCTCAGAGGTGGAAATTAGAGGAGGAATACCACAATGATTACTGTTTGAGAGCTGTACCTACCCTTCAGGTAGGATTCTTGTTGGGTGTTCACAGGAGCTGTTCCAATTTACTTGTACTTCCCAGTTTTCTTGTACTTTCCAGTTGGGCTTGTATTTTGGCCCTGTTTTCTTTCTGTACACACCCTATTTACTATATAGTTTTACTTTGTGATCTTATCCTATTTTGTGCTTAGTTGTGTGAATTTATAGGTTATAAAGGCAATGCCTTCCCAGTTTTAGGGAATACGCCTTTTGGTGCTAGTCGCCAGCCCCTAGACTATGGAAGGCGGGCTTGGGGTAGTCATAGCATGAGTCCTGGGAGATGGGTCGTGACAAATTGGTATCAGAGGAGTCAGTTCTACTGTATAACATTGTACTTTGATATTTTAATGGAAATAATGTCTAGTGTTATGAGTGTGGTTATCATTTTAGGGAATCCAGTGTTGGTGCGGCGGCCGACGTATCCATACACCTGGACCCTGACTTCTGATTTCTGACTCAGTGCACAAAAAAACTAATTGCGTGTGTATTTTGAAATGTTTTCTTTGTGATTTATTAAGTCATATTTCCAGGTATAACTTATTGACCGTGGAAAACCTGTTTATTTTCAGGATGCCTCCACATAGACAACCAACTAGGGTTCCAGGAAGAGTACGTGATGACAGCCCATCGAGCGACGAGGCCTCAGTGCAGGGCCCTTTATCAGTAGAGGCACCAACAGAGGCACTAGAGGTACCATTACCCATTGGGACACCGATTCCACCAGCCCCAACAGTGGATAGTGCATGTCTCTTGAGCACGTTGCATGAGTTCCAGCGCTAGAGGCCACCGAGGTTCATGGGGGAGATGGACCCATAGGCGGATGAGGATTAGTTGGAGGCTATGATGAGAGTCTTCCGATTGGTAGGGACACCATTTAATCTCATGGTGATCCTTGCCTCCAGTCTTCTATAGGAAACAGTGGGCATATGGTGGATCTTGATTCTCTAGGTTCACGAAAAGGTGAAATTTATCTGGGTAGACTTTGAGAGACTGTTCCTGGTAGAGTTTGTCCCAGCAACCCTTCACACAATGTTCATATAGGAGCTTCTTCATCTACAGCAGGGAAACATGATTGTGGATCAGTACTCAGAAAGGTTCACCGACCTCTCACACTATTCCACTGATATGGTGCGGGACCCATTCTTCGGGGCCCGGACCTTTGAGCAGGGACTCAGGTGAGAGATTAGGGCTTCAATGATTTCTCTCAGCATCCCGACATAGGCAGGGGTGTTAGAGTGATCCCTCTTAGTGGAGAGTTTTCTTTCTGAGTAGTCAGTAGCAGTGAGACCCACCACCAGGCGTCACATAACAGAGTCTTATGCAGTTGGTAGTAGAAAAATGTCACAGGGGTCCAAGAGGACCATAACTATAGGTGGACGACTGCAGGATTTAGGGTCAGTTGTATGGGGCCACCCGAGACATAGCCAGTCATGCGAGGAGCAGGGAGTGTTACGCATGCGGTGAGTAGGGTCACATGGCTCATGAATACCCGATCCACTGTACAGATAATCAACGGATGGTTGAAGGACTGCCCAGGCAGAGACAAAGGTTTGACCGAGGAGGTCTGCAGGGAGCAGGCGGACATGGAAGAGGAGCTGGTCGTGCAGCTGGCGGTGGGCGACGATTCAAGATGTTACCGGCACCACCACCAGGTGGTCCAACCCGACGACATGGAGCAGGTGGATAGGGGAAAGCTCAGCTCCAGGAATCTAAGGCCTATGACCAAAAAAATCTGGAGATGATACGAGGTGAGATTTATGTCTAATCCACCTTAGCTATAGTACTTATAGACACAGGTTCCAGTCATTCTTTTATTACCACTACCCTCATTTGGAGCTCGGAGATTCCGGAGGGGCCGTTGGATCGATCCTTACGGATAGAGACTCCTACAAGAGAGGATTCAATAATTACACACTGGTGCCGGCAGAGTGAGCTTACTCAAGTAGGTGAGAGCTTCGGCTGGGATCTCCTAGTAGTGGCATCGAGGCCTTACGAAATCATCTTGGGTATGGATTGGTTATCTACAGTCCATGACCAGATCGACTGTATTAGGTGAAAAGTGCGGTGTGTCCGCATTGATGGGACTTTTTTTTACCTTCACCGGCTAGAAGGGATCCTTTGCAGCACATGATGGACTTAACCAGAGGAGAGTGCAGCCGATCACTCATCATTTGGCTAGCCTTACCCTCATAGTGATTGATGTGAAGAGTCCAAGCTATCCTGTAGTGGTGGACTAGTACGCGGATGTCTTCCCTGATGATTTTACAGGTCTACCTTCTCATAGAAAGGGGTAATTTTACATTTAATTGTACTCTGGGAAGACACCAATATCTACACCAGCATATCGGATAGCTCCTATGGAGCTTCATGAGCTATGGGTACAGTTGGAGGACTTATAGGGGAAGGGGTTCATCTGACCCAGTGTTTCTCCTCGGGAAGCCCCAATTTTGTTCTCCAAGAAGGTGGATGGGAGATTGAGACTTTTTGTTGACTATAGGTTCCTGAACCAGGTGACCATGAATAACAAGTACCCACTATTGAGGATTAAAGACCTCTTTGATCAGCTGAAGGGAGCACAATGGTTCTCGAAGATAGACCTTAGGTCAGGCTATCACCAGCTCAAAGTACAAGAAGAGGATGTATAGAAGACAAATTTCAGATATCGGTATGGCCACTACGTGTTCTTGGTCATTCCATTTGGCATGAACAACGCTCCAGAAGTGTTCATGGGACTCATGAATAGAATCTTTCAGCCATACCTTGATTGCTTTGTAGTATTCTTCATCGATGACATTATGATCTACTCGGCTAATGAGGAGGATCATACCTATAATTTGCAGGTAGTTCTGGACACACTCTGAGAGCACCAGATTTATAGTAAGCTCTAGAAGTTCCAGTTCTGAATATGAGAGGTTCACTTTCTGGGAAATGTCATCTCAGAGGCTGGAGTTACGGTGGATCCAATGAAGATTAAGGTGATACTTGCTTGGGATCCACCCAAGAGTGTGATGGATGTACAAAGCTTCCTGGGTTTGGCCAGATACTACTGGAGATTTGTGCCAAATTTCTCTAGAGTTCTGGAACCTTTATCAGCATTGATGAATAAGGGGAAACCCTTCGTATGGTTAGAGAGATGTCAGAGAATTTTTAGGAGATGAGGCAGAGGCTGACTAGTGCCCCCATCTTGAGGCTTCCGGAGGAGGGAGTTGGGTACTTAGTCTACTACAATGCATCAGGGACCGAGATTGGATGTGTTCTGATGTAGGAGCGAGCAATAATCGCATAAGGTTCTTGATAGCTGAGATAGCATGAGAAGTACTACACTACCCATGACCTTAAGTTAGCAGTAGTGGTCTTTTCTTTGAAGATGTGGCGACACTATCTAATGGGCGAGCATTTTACGGTCTACTTTGATCACCAGAGTCTCGGTATATCTTCTCTCAGAAGGACCAGAACCTGAGATAGTGACATTGGATTGAGTTCCTCTAGGACTATGACTTCAAGATAGTCTATAATCCTGGAAAGGGGAACATTGTAGCATATGCACTCAGCTGGAGATTTGTTATACAACTGCTAGGTGAGGCGACAGAGCAGCTAGTTTCTTTGCAGATATCCTTTTTGGATCAAGATGAAGAAAATTTTCTTCAGTCTCTTACACTCAGTCCCACACTCCTTTAGCAAGTCAGGGATGCACAACATGGGGACACTGACTGTGAGGATTGACATGCTCAGATATCCACAGGACAGGCACCTGAAGGATTTTCTGAAGGTGGGGAGCACGTCATCCTTTTCAGAGGACGTACCATGGTACCAATGTCTATTTGGGAGGAAGTGTTGAGGGAGTTCCACACATCCCCTCTAGTGGTACATCCAGGAGTGGCGAAGATATACTAGGACCTCCAATGTCAGCAATGGTGGCTATGAATAAAGAAATTAGTATCAGAGTTTGTCTCTAGGTGCCTCACTTGTCAGCAAGTGAAGGCATAACATCAGGTACTAGCTGAATAAGTTCACCCTTTAGAGGTCTCAGAGTGGAAGTGGGATGGGATATCCATGGAATTCGTGACAGGACTTCCACATACGTTCATGAGTCATGATTCTATCTGGGTGATCGTCGACCAACTCACCAAGTCAGCCCACTTCCTACTGATCAGAGAGCAGGGTTCAGTAGAAATCTTGGGATGCCTCTATGTGTAAGAGATTGTGCGGTTACATGGAGTACTCTAGACGATTGTCTCTGGTCGAGATGCATGTTTCACTTCCTAGCTTTGGAAGTGGTTGCAGGAGGCTTTTAGGATGCAACTTCATCTGAGCACCACCTTCCATCCATAGACGGATGTCCAGACTGAGTGGACTATTTTGACCCTTGAGGATATGTTGCGTGCTTTCATCCTCGAATTCGATCACTGCTAGGAGGATATCTTTCCCTTGGCGGAGTTTTCATAAAACAACAACTATCACTCCACCATTGAGATGACACCTTTCGAGGCTCTGTACGGAAAACCTTGCAGATCTCCTTTGTGCTGGACTGACCCAGGGGAGTCAGCACTCATGGGACCAGATATAGTACGGTCTACTACAGAGAAGGTATAGATTATCCAGGAGCATATGAAGACTGCACAGAGCAGACATAAGTCTTATGCCAACAAAATACAGAGACCTCTGGAATTCGAGGATGGTGACTGCATATTTATATGGGTCTCACCCCGATGAGGTTTGTGGAGATTTGGCCGGGGAAACAAGTTATCTCTGAGGTTCATCGGACCCTTTCAGGTCCTCAGTAGAGTTGGGGTGATGGCTGAATTCCTAGAACTTCCCCCTCAGTTGCACCGAGTGCATGAAAATTTTCACATATCCAAGCCGAGGTGATACGTACATGATCCTTTGCACATAATTGACTGGGGTGAGCTAGACATCGACGATAGGGTGACTTTTTCAGAGGTTCTAGTGGAGATTGAGGATTGACAGGAGAGAGTCCTTCATGGGATATCGATACCTTTGGTGTGTGTGCGTTGGAATCACGGGAACCTCCAGGAGAGCACATGGGAGTGGGAGGCTCATATTTGTGCTCAGTACCCCAACTTGTTTTTCTAGTTTTTGTGATGTGGATTTTGGAGAAGCAAAGCCCTGAGGTGGGGGGAATATAATAACCCAGAAATTCCATGTATTTTTTTTAATTATATGGGAATATTAAGAGTCTGTGAAAATTGATGGTGCATGATTCCAAGGACCATAGTGACTATAATGAATTTATGAAATTTTTTTAGGTACATTTAGTAAACGTGTGAGCGGGTTTTTGTAACTTTTGAATCGGTGCTCAGAATTGAAATTTGAGGACACCGTTGAGATCTCAGTGCCGATATTCGCTTAAGGAGACCTTCACCTTGACCGTAGTAGGTCGAGGGTGAAAGTTAGTTTTTTTGCTTTTCATGGGAGAAAAAAAAGTTAACTTTATTTTATTTTTTAAATTCAATCCTCTCAAATTGAATGTGGTGGTGGGGACCACCCGAGCCTTGAAATCCCTCTTTAATGAGGGAGGTGACTCTTGGGTTCTTTTCCCATTAATTTTTCCAACATCAAATTAATTAATGTGCCAAAATTAATTGTATTAATTAAATTATCTTTATTTATGTGGAATTTCACCTCTTAGTTGGGGGATTTGTTGGGAAAGGATATCTTGGGAGAATTGTGAAGAAAAAATATCTCCAACAAAGAACACTTTCTCCAACGAAGAATTCCGTTGAAGGATCCCCTACGAGTAATGTCTTCAATGATGATGAACCAATGTTCGTATTTTCCTTACCTTCACTAACTTCATCTCGCAACACCTCCAATGAGCAATCGAGGTAGGGAATGTTGTTTTGAATACCCCAAACCTTGTTCTTGTCAATCTTCTTGATTTAAGAACAATTATTCTGCTTGTTACTGTTCTAACGCGGAGGGTGCGGGCCAAACGAGCACAAACCGACCTCGCCACACCATTTGTGATTTATAATGGCCTTGAATCAATGGAAATGTTCCGATTCGAGTGCGGGAGTTTTCAGAATGAAGAACGGGCCACCAGGGCGCGCCCGGTGACCCAGGGAACGTCGTCGACAACCCGTGTCGGCGTCCGACATTGATGGGGATTGGGAACAGTAGCCGATACTCTGGCCGGCCACGATGAAATCGGGGGCATGACCGCGCCACCGGAGAAGGGCCACGATCTGTCGGCCATGATGGAGCTAGGGAAGTGGTACACGACCGTGCCGCTGGGTGTGCAGGAGCTGCGACACGAGGCCGCGATGGCGAAGGAGGGTGGCAGGCTCGCTGCTGGCCGCTAAGGGTAGCTCGGTGCATGACTGCGCCGTGCGGGTGGCCTGGACGTCTGGCCAGATTGGGAGCCAAGCAGGACCTGGGGTCTCACGTTCCAGCTTCCGGCACCACGTGGCGCCAGCCGGTCAACTACCCAACCCGAACGGCCCAGCCATTCCGGGTACCCAAGGGGCGCCTCCCCCTTGGGTGGTGGCTAGGGCGGACCCCACCGTGGGACCACCCGGTCGTGGGCCAGCGCATGCCAGCGGGCTGGGCAGACCTAGCAGGCCAGGCTGAAACCAGTGGGCTGGGTCAGACCCAGGTCCAGACTCGGGTCGGCCCAGGCTGGGTGGGGCTGGTGCGGTCCGACGGGGTCAGACTGGACTTGGATCAGCTTCGACCCTTCTCCACTCTTTCAGCCATAACTTGAGCTAGATACGTCCGTTTGATAAACCATCTATGGCGCCAGAAACCTAGGATCGAGATGGTCCTTTTGGTATACTCAATTTGAGTTTTAGATAAAGTTGGCGTATGGTTGGGTTAGATCGAACACGAATCCAACCAGGCCCTTGGGACTAAAAGGCCAATAACTTACAAACTGGGCGTTCGATTGATGCACCGTCTATTTTATTGAGACTCCTATTACATAGCGGTCCTTTGGGATAATTCTTTGAGGGAATTTATGGCAGTTGGAGTATCAACCTGTGGCTTGAGAATCAGACCCTCCCAGAATCAAGCGAGCTTAGTGCAGGAACCCTATAGCTGACTGTAAGATGAGAAAGGGATCCTATGTGGGTATGTGCATTAGGATCCTACGTGGGTATGTGATTTGGGATCCTACATGGGTCTGTGTTCTTGTATACCACTTCGATCTGCTCTAGGAATCCACGTGGGATTACTCTAGGATCCTACGTGGGTCTGCTATACTAGGATCCTACGTGGGTCTGATGATTTAGGATCTTACGTGGGTATACCTATTAACATAGTAAGATGATTCAATAGTTACATCCAATCATCTTTACTTCCATACCTAAGTTATACCTGATGTGAGATAATTCTTTACCTATGTAGTAATCATCTGTGTGTCATAACTTTGTGATGCATACCTTTGTGGTGATACCTTTGTGGTATTATTCTATGTGGAGTTACCTTGTGGTACTTACCTTCGTGGTGATACCTTTGTGGTATTCTTCTATGTGGAATTACCTTTGTGGTACTTACTTTCGTGGTGTTACCTTCCTGATATTCTTTCCTTTCTGGGACAGTTGAGCTTGGGCTTTTGAGTTGGGCCTTGTGTTTTCTCATGATTGAGATGGGTTTACTCGACAACTTAGGTATATGTATGGGCATATACCTAACTAGGGTTGTCAGTTGTTTTCATGATTTTTGGTTTATCCTTTTTGGATTTTTTGAGACCTTCAAGGGTCTCAGGGTCCCGAATAACTATCATTATACTCACCCCTACACGAGCTACGCCCGCACCTTGTTGTGTTTGGTGAAGACGATGGAAAACATTGATCGAGGCTGATGGTACCAAGACTAGAGGTAGCTTAGAGGTGGACATTAGATGGGGTGTACTGCAGTGACAACCATTCGAGAGATATACCTACCCATTAGGTAGGATCCTTGGGGGGTGTTCATTGGAACTGTTCCAGTTTACTTGTACTTCCCAGTTTTCTGGCACTTTCCATTTGGGCTTGTATTCTAGCCCCTTTTTCTTTCTGTACACACCCTGTTTACTATATAGTTTTACTTTGTACTTGTATCCTGTTTTGTGCTTAGTTTTGTGAATTTATAGGTTATAAAGACAATCCCTTACCAGTTTTAGGGAATATGCCTTTTGGTGCTAGTTTCCAGCCCCTGGCCTATGGAAGACGAGCTTGGGGTAGTCACGGCACGGGCCCCGGGGGATGGGTCGTGACACCCAAATATCTTTTCAGTTTATAGTTTTAGAAAATTAGGCCATAATTATTACATATCAACCCACAAGCATAAAAAGTGGGTCCTAATAAAACAGTATCAATTTCTTCAATAATATATTTTTTTTAATAAAAACATGAAATCTTTTCATGAAAAGCCTTCACAACATTCATCTCGACTTATCCTTTTCTATTACCCATCCTTAAACCCTGTGAATTTTTTTAAAACTTAGAATGAGCCTAAAAATATCAGTAAGGGATATAAAAGGAAGGAAATAAAATGTTAGTCCATGAATACTTATAAACATATGAAATCATTTTCACAAATACATACTTCTCACCCAATAAGTATCATATAATTACTTTGTGAAAATATAAGATTTCTATAAAACATATAAAACATAAATAATACCATAAAGGTAACTTGGGGTATTACTTACTTAAGATATTAACCCTCATGACTAAAATATTATTTGAAACTCTCACAACTACCTTATAATGTAACCCTTATGGCTACCTTATGATGTAACCCTCACGACAACCTTATGGTGTAACCATCGCAGTTACACTTAGAGTAACCATAAAGTCAACCTCCAATATAAAAATAAAAAATGAATTGGAGGGATATATAGATCCCACCATTCATCATAAACAATGACCTAGAACCATAATAGTAAAATAAGAATACTTTCATAAAAACATTCCTTTTGAATTCTGTAAAAATAGAAATTTAAAAGAGGATTTTTAAAGAAAAGTCCCATACAAATATCTTATATTTTAAGTGAGAAATTATAAAAAGAATGGAATATGTGTATAAAATTTAAATACACATAATATAATAAAAATTAATTTCACAAATAATCTTAGTACCACAAAATATACGAAGTATAAGGTTAACCCAAAGATTGGAAATTGGGTTAAGAATTTTCTTACCTTGGGTTCATCTCACTTAAAATGTGTTCAAAACTCATATATAATTGTTTAAAGAGTGTTATTAGTATATTAAAGAACCATATTAATATTTATAATTACTTATATGATATCATTATAAAATCCTTCCACCCATTTATTAATAATATTTTGTTATTTTCATTGTTTCAGGCGCATTTATTTCATGGTTTCCATGGTTAGTTTATTATGGATTTACTTGTCAGAAGGGGGAAAAACTATAGAATTGAAATTAAATGTCATTAATTAAATTAATAAATATTTAATGGTACTATATAGAATTTTTTTTATATGGTATGAGGATTAGTCAATACATAAAACATTAGTGATGAACAATAGTTTATTTTGGTGAATTTTGATCATTACGAACCACTTTTGTTTTATTAATTAATATTATGTATATACACTGGTTATAGAACATAATATAACATATAATATTTATAAAAAAATATTATTTAACCATAATAATGGTTTTTGGACCATATATGAATTTAGTAAAGGAAAATGAAAAAACATCGTGCATGATGTCGGTAAATCAACACATCACAGACTATGTTTTTATTTTAAGAATAAAAGAGAGAGGAGAAGAAATTTGATGATGAATTTTTCCATAAAAATGATAAAATTATTTTATATATATGATAATGGAGTTTTATTTCCACTTTTATAAGGTGAGGTGAGGAGATAATAAGAAAATAAAAATATTTGAAAAGAAAATAAAAGAAAAAGAAATAGGATTTTACCTCTTGAATTCTCCTCCTTAAGGCCCTTGGTTTTGAACTTTTGGTGAGACCAATAGGTCTTGGACATGGGGAAGAGTCTTGAGAATGGAATTGGGTAGAAATCAAACAATATATAAGGCTTTTAGTGTTGAGGATAAGAGGTGTTGAGAGGTGGTATTTATAATGGAGGAGATGAGTGTTTTCTCATTATTATATTCATTAGTTTATTATTTTGGCTCAGGACTATGAATATTTTGAGAATTATTACTAAATATATTAAAATAGTTAAAGAGAGTTCGATATTTTGTGATTTAATCATCCTTACATCATCTATGAATCAATAATTCATATATTTAGTTTATACTATAAATTATCGTATTTCACTATTCACAAAAAATTCAAGTATTTCGGAAAAATCCAAAAAATTCACCCTAACCATTTTTTGATGGTTAGGATTAAAAAATGAACTCAATTTTTTAAAAATAATTTTATAAATATGGGAAATTTAATTATTAATTAAAATCATTATTTATTAAAAAAAATACTAATTTTAAAATTATAACTGATTTTATAACACTTTGAAAAATTAATTATGATCTCATAAAATTATCTTATAATCCTAAAGAAACAAAATATTTATTTATGAATCTATTTTATGAAAATATATTTTCTTTTAAATCATTATTTTAATTAAAAAATTTCAATTAAATATTTATGACTCATAAAAATACCAACATTTAATTTATAATTTTCAAAAAAATTATTTTCTTATTCAATGATATAAATATATCATATTTTCACTTATAAGATGACTAAATTTTATTTATAGTTTATTAGGCATGGTTACTATTATATTGGCCAGAT
This sequence comes from Viscum album, assembly GCA_963277665.1. Taxonomy (NCBI): domain Eukaryota; kingdom Viridiplantae; phylum Streptophyta; class Magnoliopsida; order Santalales; family Viscaceae; genus Viscum; species Viscum album. The sequence goes on along the minus strand of OY728120.1, from coordinate 16,994,236 downwards.
TATTATTTCTATTGGTTATGTTACTATTCCTAAGGCCAAGTTACTATTCCAACAGTTTAGACTCCATAATTTCTATAAACACCACTTACTTAATTATACCTTTATTAAAAATTCAACTATTTAATTACAAAATAAAAAGAAATTATTTTATAAGTGCCTAAGTTGTTACATGGAACCCCCTTTATTTATTATTTATTTTCTTTGTTGATTTTATTCCCTCTTATTAATTCTATTTAATCATTTATTAAATATATAAAATTCATCTATATATATACATATATACACCTACACACACACACATATATATAACCTATATATATACACATTAAACACACACACAAACACATCCATATATCCATATATCCATATATACACCCACACATGTATATATTCATATATATCTATCCCATACACAAACACACACACATTATATATAAACACATGAATATTCTTATCAATTCAATAACAAAAACAACAACAACAACAACAACAAAATTTTATTATTATTATTATTAAATATCTATCATCATTACCACCATAAAAATGTTAATAAAAACTTCCATTAAATTCTCATAATAGTTAATAAATTTTTATTAATTTCATAATTTCATATATTTAGCACAAGTAATAATTTCATCATTATTTCTTTGATCACCCATTATTTCAACCGTCACATGATTATCAATTACAGAAGTATATTTCCATTTTTATATTCAATAATAATACTAATAATATAATAAAAGTTATTATTATTATTATTATTATTTTAACTGCCCAATAAATATTCAAATACAAAATATCATTACTCTTGCGTATGATGTAACTAAAATCCTTAAACACACAAATATTATATCATGCCTAGAGTAAAAACATCATCACAGACCCAATGGTGGTCTCATATTTCTCATATGTCACACCATTTAGGAGATATTAAATTATTTTCAGAAATATTTAAATAAAAATATTAAATAAGTTATCCTTGTGTATTATGTTACAAAACGCCTGATGCACCCAAATGATATGTAAAAACTAGGGTAAAACCCTTATCCTGGACCTAACAGTGGCCTTATATTTCTCATACGATGTACCATTTGGGTGGTATTCAATTATTTTGAAAAAAAGCATGCACATGTAATATAATATATTTAATATTTTAATTCCATTTACACCAAGGTTCTACAGGCCTCAAAATCCCATTATATCTATACACTTAACTTTGAAAATATTCCATAGAAAATTTCAAGGTGTTAAATGGGTTTTTACCCTTATACAAAGCCTTCAAATCATCTATTAAGTGATTTTTACTGAAAAATTATATTTTAACATAAAAATAATCATAAAATATTATCGATGAGGGTTTTTATTGTTTTTAAAAATTCAGGATATTTCAATGGGAAACTCCTATAGATATAGTGAGAGGATCCTATATGTACTCGGGTGGAACTATCTTCTTGCCTATCAATTAATTTCCTAGACAATAACATCCCATATTTCTCCAACTAACCTTACTAGTGGCACACCCTACAGTCAAGCTATAAAATTCAACCAGGGGACACTAACAAGTGTGTAATATAACTAGGATATCAACCGCCTCTCAATATCACACCCATATACCTAGGGTTCCGATGATACTAGAGATTGTGGGTGAGGTAACATTTCATAAAACAACAATCATATATCAATATCCTGACTCATATCAAGGCATTATAACCGCATATCCTCATCCCACCCCATACACCCTTTTTATAAATACCGTGATGTAATTCACACCAACATCAATAATAATCACAATCAAATCTCAAGTTCCACAATCCCACATAAAACATGATTTATTGGGACTTTAACCAAGAGTGTATCTCATTTTATGAAAAAAATTCATGTAATGTGCTAAACGAGCCTTTGGTTTTAAGATAATAATTATATATGTAAAAAAATATTAAAAATCTATTTTAGAAATTAAGTGTCATTTTGAAAATTATTTTTGAAACAAGGATGACCTTACTCAAATCCACAAAGTCCAATATATCTTATATGAAAATATGTGAGACATCATTAGATAACTTAGTAAAATATATAAACATATATCATCTATAAAAAATATAAGAACATATCCAAGAAATACATTGAAGTCCAATATGAATAGATTAATAAACAAACCCTTTAAACTTCATAAAATATATCATATAAAACCATTATAAGACTTTAAAACTCTAATTTAATCTCCAACCCCTTTGAAGAAACCTATTAGGTATTTCAAAAAACACATAATATTCATAACTTTTCATTAAAAATATATAAAATTAAGAATTCATGAAAAAAACATTTTGAATCAAGAAATGGAATCACAAAACTATAACAACCAATCTATAAGTTATCCATATTTTATAAAAACATAATAATTTTAAGGAAAAATGAATTTAAAAGTTAAAGCATAAAATGGTTTTCCTGGAAAAGAAAAACACATGGAAATACATACGTTGGTCAAGAGAAGATGACACAAAATATTAAATTATGTAGGGAGGAGAACCAAAGGAAAAATAAACACACCTTAGGTATAAGGAATCACAAGGTATATAGACAAACCATCACTCTAGGGTTCGATCGACATTTAATCACAAAGAGGAAGGAGAATGAGATCAAAGAAGAGAAGACAATATGAGAAAATAGAAGATAAAATATGATCAAAACTTAAGAAATAAAGGTTGGAGAAGATTGGAGGCTTAAACAATGGATGAGGAAGTCTTCTGGGGCACCCCTCAGGCTTCACCCAATGAATGGGGAGGGAAAATACCCCTAAAGGGGTTAAATTTGATAAGGGAAAGATGGAAATTTCACAATTTTAAAAACCAAGTCATGTTGCATGGTTAACCAAAATGCATTTAAACTATGTGGGTGACATTGGTTACACATGTAAGAACTACATGGTTTGGATGCATGGTTATAAAAACCATGCATTGACTATGTGAACACCTATGCAAAAATCTATAGGCCTTTTCATGACCGAGTTGCATGATTTTCCCTAATTGTGTGCAAATCATGTGACATGCACAACTTAGCCAAATATCAAAAATTTTAAATACAAATACCCAATAATGAAGAAAAAGGACATGAATAAATAATGGAATAAATAAATAATAAAAAATAAGAGGCTGGTGTGTGAAAATTCTCCCAACCATATCAATTTCTACCCCCATAAAGACACCAAAGATTCAAGATAATACATGTCCCCCCATTCAAAGAATTCAAGAGAGATCCAAAAAGAAATAAAAGGAAGTATAAGATATATGATTGACTAACCAATCAGAATACAGGTAACAAAGATATCATAATATTCCCTCCCAAAACCAAAGCCGATATTGAATAATCTCAAGGAAACAAATTAAGTTTGAGACCCACTGTTGGTATCTCCACAATTTAAGGGTTATTATTAAGATGATGAATCAATAAATTAAACCTACCCAAATAAAAATCAAAATAAGGCATGAACGATAACCAAAGAGGCCAAGAAGGAACCATCATCCAAAATACATATCCATAATCACAATAGAATATATATAATTTTCTCTAAAGTGGCTCAATATATCAAACATATTAAAGAAAAAAGTTAAATATTAAGTTGAGTACAATATAAAAAGAGATAAATATAGTGTGGATGTTCCTAAAAAAGATCTATAAAACTACTACCAAGATCTGAAATAAGATAGAGATTCCTTTCTTTACCAATACCATAATCTATACAACTTTTAAAGATATCCCATCTGACCACAATGATGGAAGGTATCATGGACTCCCAAATAGGAGGAATTAGAATTACCAAGTTGGACACAATGATAACATAAAAGGGATCTATTCTTAACATAAAGGATGATATATGAATGAGAAGAATCTTAACCATTATCATGATTCTCCAATTCAAATTCATTCTATTTCCACATCTCACAAGTTAAGGATCCCTAACCAATATCAAAGGAAATAGGGTTAGCACACATACTGGGTTGACCCTTAGAGATTAATTCCACCATAAAGGTATTATAAAACATTTTCTAAAATAAAGTCAAATTAGACATTGAAACTCATGAGTTGATGTTTAGAAATAGGACCTTTATAAAAAGGAAAACTTTAAAATAATCCCATAATACAAACTTACTGTAGAGAGGAACCAACTCATTAAAACAAGAAACATAACCCTTCACTATTTGTTCACCCTACTGGATACCCAAGAGATTTTTCACCTTCTTAACATTTACTTTCTCTAAAAAAATCCCTTTAATGAACATGATCTTAAATAGTTTCAAATAAAAAATGATCTCTAACTATAGAAAAATGATAGTCTCCCACTATTCCTAACTTGATCTTTTGAACAAGTCTGATGTGTTTTTTACCCATGAGGATTCAAGAGTTTTTAGATAATTGATGAAACCCTAAATATTATTCATCTAATATATATCCTATTGAGGTCTATGGAATATGAATGAATACAAAAAAGTGTTTAGATCTACAACTCTTCCCAGAGTTTGAGTATAGTCTACAACTAGAAGGAAAAAATTTGATGAGGCTGAGGAACATCCCATGATATAGACTTCCTATTATCCATCGAGAATTTTTTGGGAGGCATACTCTAAATAGTGAAATAAACATGAATCTCAATTATAAATACTCAAGATTCAACTCATTCCCAATATAAGAACCCAAAAAAATTTAAATCATAAACACCAAATACAAAAATTAATGAATTAATTAAAATTTGAAAGTTTATCTTTTAAAACCTTTAAAAATCACGATAAAAAGATATGTTTTAAAATATATAGGTTAATTTTAAAATCCTTTTATAATGAATACTAAAATCACTCTCATTGGTTCCAAAACCATGAAATTCCACTTGAAAGTTAGTTTATATTTTACAATTCCATTATTGAAAACATATTACAAATTTCTAAATTTGAAAATATAAAACATCAATTAAAACTTCACCCAAGGACATTAATATGACACAAAACCCCCTTTAAGAGACTTAAATAAATAATGAACACCATTAAGAACAATTCAAAAATTAAAGGAGATGAAACAAAAAATCTATATGGGATGAAAAAATGTGAATGGTTTAACTGTATAGTTTTTTGGACATTTAACCAGACAAGAAACATCCTATATAGAGTCCTTAGAACCATGCACATGAGCTCCACACAGTTTACCAGACTATGTTAGATAACCATGAAAGCATAGTTATTTTAATATTCTTACTATAAAACTCAAGAAACCTATAAATTATTTTATAGAACTCAAAGGGAATTAAAAAACCATAAAAATAATCAAAAAAAAAATTCAAATTTAATACTAAAATCCCAATCACTGATGGTAACTTGAGGCTCAAAATGAGAAAGATCTAGATATAATCTCCCTATACTTACCTCTTGAGTTTCAACATTCCTATCTCTAATTTACCATTACTTCCCAAACAACATAAAGTTCTTTGATACCATTTTTTCACAAATCAACATGGGTTATGTTGACTTGATACTCTAGACGGACTATAGAAAGTCCTGAATGGCATTCCTGATCCCCAAAAATTGGAAACTAGTGCTAGATAAACAAATGAAAGTCAGTGGGAATGTTTTGACCCAATAAGTAACAAGGAGAATTCAATAGAAACTATATAAGAATACAAAATGGTGAATCCATACATTATACTCCCATAAAGAGTTAGATAAGAGGTATTAAAATAATAAGAAATCCACACATGACATGACCCAAAATAAACACTCAACTCACACCCATATAACATAAATACTAAAATGTACAATGAAACTAAACTGTAATCTCTAAATACAAGAATTTTGAATTGGATGATACATATTCCATAAAAGATAAGAAAAATAAAACCCAAAATACTAAACAAAAAATCTCCATGTGACCAAGGCCACCATCCAATAACATCTCTAAAAACCCACTCAAAGAATAACCCTAGAGAAGGAGTACATGTGGTGGAGATTCCCAAGAATCAAAACTTGAACCAATAAAATCCAATCGATCAACAAAAATCGAATGATATAAGTAGTGTGTGAAAAAAATCCCAATAGGTTTCCACTAATAAAAGAGTCTATGCATTCCCTTTAATTAAACAATCCATAATCCCTAGTTTGAAATATAGTATTTTCAAAGTGTGGGTTTTAACATTTTATGGAAAACAAAATCATGATCATGGTCTAAAATATTTTCTATAAACCAAAGAAATAATTTAAACAAAACATTAAACCTTTCATTAGAAAACCCTTTTAATACTCACTTTCCAAAAACCATTTTCAAACCCATTTTTTAAACTTCCATATGAAAGAACCCAGAAGTAAATGAATAAGACAAAAAATAATTAAATAAATAAAAATTTTAAGGTATGAAATTGAGAATCCAAGAATGTAAATCATTAATTGAAATTATAAAAAATGATCTAATACTAATGATAAAGACTAGAAATAATAATATGTTTGAATCATACCATAAAATATACATTGATAAGTGATGGTATATCATGATAAAATGATCAATGAAAATAAATAAGAAACATAATTTGGTTAGCAGTAAGGAAGTAAAATTAAAGTGTATATATAAAATCATGGTGTAACAATAGGAAAATATTAAGTAAAGAATTCATAATCATGGAAAACTCCTATAGATCTAGTGAGACAATCCTAGACATACTCGGGTGGAACTATCTACCGACCTATCTATAACACCTAGACCTGAATCACTGGGCCTGTGATGGAGTTCCATATAACCTCATTTGTGCATCCCCTTACACAAGAGGTTGTTGAATAGTGGTGAGGTCCTAAGAGTAATCATGGGGAGACTATGCCCTTGGTAATGGACAACCATCAATGAAATACACAAAAGTAGGAGAAGTAATAATAACAATAGTAAGGGAATCAATAATCTATTGATAGTATCAACCCATGATACAATAATATGTCATGTTAATCATGATCTCCAAATAAAAATAATGGATACTTACATATAGAAGATCAATGTACCAATGTAGATAAAGAAAAATAAGTAACATGTAGAAAAATAACTAAGACCTAGAGTGCATACTAACATCATCCTACACCATCCTACTGCTCTTGCTCAACTACCCACCACTGGGCCCTTTCCCTTAATTAGAATCTTGATTATAAATTCTATACGTGCATTGAGATGATCATGTAGGGTGTTAGTATAAATCCTATTATGACACCACAAGAAGTCACTAATATAAGCACACAATATACATTGGTGTATGCTATTATAATAGTTAATGTGCAAGTAAGAAAAAAGTAATCACAATTGTGAACATAAATGCAGGGTCCTTAGAGACTGGCCCCACCTACTTCAGCTTCAAGTCAGAAAGAATGTCACATGTTGATACATTGTACTTGGATAACCAATAATCTTCCCACATCCCCCTTATATTTATTCTCATGCATTCCTTTAAGGGAATAATCATGTCGACCCAATTAAACAATTTGGGAAAATCAAAACATAACACATTAAACCAATATTATAGATCCGAGTAGAGACACATACCATGCATTAAACTTATCTCATAGCTCTGGGGTAAGACATCACTTCATCCACACAACACACATCAACCCAATATCTTAGTGTATTATTAGACTCAACATGATCATGCTAAACACCTTGAAATCGTATTGAGTATAATAATAGAGCACAATATGTATGCTAAGATCAAAAAATGAAACTTTTGGATTGATAAAGTTCACTTCTTGGGTCAATTATATTGAAAGAAGGGGTATCTGTGGATCCAGATAAGGTGAGAGTCATTATTTCCTAGGATCACCCCAATATTTTTTTTGGTATATGGAGTTTCATGGGTTTAGTCGGTTACCATAAATGTTTCATTCAAAAATTTTCACACATTGAAACACCACTTAAAGGATTGACCAAGAAGTGTGTAAAGTTCACATGGTCTGAAACTTTTAAGTAAGCCTTTCAGGAGTTAAAAGGAAAGATAACCTCTATGTTGATCCTAATTCTACCTGATCTTTGTAGAGGCTATATAGTTTATTGTGACACATCAGGTATTGGTCTTGGATCTCTTTTGATACAAGTGGAATGAGTCATGGTGTATGGTTCTCATCAATCGATACCTTATGAAGGTAATTAACTAACACATGACCTTAAGTTAGAAACAATGGTTTATGATTTGTGTTTCCAGAAACATTATCTACTTGGACAATGGTTCTTTATATACACAGACTATAAAAGTATCAAATATATATTCACCCATCATAACTTGAACCTTTAATAGTGAATATATATTGAATAACTTTGGTCATTAGAATTAAATCTTTCTTACATTCCTAGAAAGGGAAATGAAGTTGTTGACACTCTAAGCCAGAAGACTCAAACTCAAGTTGTTGAGGAAGCTAGATGAGAATGGAAGTTGATGGGTCTTCTTTTTGATATGCATATGGAAGTTTAGTAATTTCATAGTAAGCCTTTCATTATGGATTTAGTAGTGACTCATCACTTTTGGATAGATTAAATAAGTGTCAAATTTTAGATCCTGAAGGCTTGGTCCTGAGGGAAAGTTTCTTAGGTGAAAACCCACAACCTGGTTGGACCGTTTATGGGGATGAGATCATGTATATCGAAGGGAATGTTTGGGAACCTATAAATATGTGAGATGAGTTGATACAATAATCTCATGCTTAAAAATTGGTAGTAAATCCCAAAATCACTAATATTTACCATGATTTACACCTCCATTATTGATGGATTGGTATAAAGAAACATATAGAAGATTTTGTTACTCACTATTTCACTAGTCACTAGGTGAAGGTGGAACACCAGTGGCCTACTAGTCTTTTAAAATTGTTACCCATTGTGGAATTAAAATGGGATGAAATAACTATGGATTTTATGATGATCCTGCTAAAGTCACCTTGAGGTAGTGATGTGGTGTGGGTAGTTATTGATAGGTTGAAAAAGGTCACCCATTTCTTACCTATTTGGGTGACCTTTTAAGTGGAAGAACTTGGAAGGACATATGTCCATGAGATCATACACCTTCATGGAGTTCTATTTACCATCATATCATATAGGGAAACTTGGTTCACTTCTTAGTTCTGTAAAGGGTTACAGAAGGCTCTATGTTTACAAGTACTTCTAAGTACAACATATCACCCACAAACCGATGGTCAGTCCATGCGTACTATATAAGTATTGAAGGATATACTTAGAGAAAACATCCTTGATTTTGGGGGTTATTGGAAAAAACATATCTTTATAAGTTCTGTTATAATAATAGCTTTCAAGTGACTATTCAAATGGCTTCATATTAGGCACTCTATGATAGGCCTTGTCGTTTACCTCTATGCTGGTTAGAGGTGTGGGAGGCAACACTATTGAGACCTCATCTTTTTTAGGAGACATTGGAGTAGATACAACTTATAGAGAAATGCATGGATATAGCTTAGTCTTGGTAGAAGTTTTATATCAATCATCATCATTAATCTCTAGAGTTCTATGTGGGAGACTAGGCCTTCTTATATGTTTCACCAATATTGGGTCATCAGTGGATTCAGAGACAAGGGAAGATAAAAACTAGTTTTTTTGGACCCTTTGAGATCTTGGATAGATTTTGGTTAGTATCATATCAGATATCTATTCCATTGAGTTACTGATCCATGCATGATGCCTTCCATATTTCTCAGATTTACCATTATCATTATGACCCATCTCATGTATTTGATCCTAAGGAATTTGAATCAGATACTGATGCTCCTTTTGAGGAGTATCATGTTTGTATCATTGATCATATCACAAAGTCTCTTTGAAGTAGGAAAATTCCTTTGGTTTGGGTCCTATGGAAGCATGATCATGTATAATATTATACTTAGGAGTGAGATTCCAATATACATTCTTAGTGGATTGAGTTATTCTTGGATGAAGATTAACCACCCTTAGAAGGGAAACTCAAGGATGAGTTGTTATAAGTAGGGGAGGTTGCAAGATCCCATTTTTTATTTGAGGTAAAGATCCTTTAATTTTCAATATCAATCTTAAGACTTATCTAATTTAAAGTTCCTAAGTAGTACATGAAGGTTTTGGGAGTGTTTTGGTTTTTGTTTGGGGCCTGGATTTTTGATTTTTGGAGTCAAGGGCAAGGAACATGATTGACACACAATTATTAGTAACTATACAACTCAATCATGTGGTCCAAAAGTGATAGAGCACAATTTTTGTAATTGTGTGAGAGGAGCCACATGATTTTGAAAAAATTGTAATTTATTATAGAGGTAATTCACATGGTTTGTTTAACTATGAGTGTAAACCATGTTAGGGGTTGGATCTTGGATAGTATTTATGCATAATGTGCACATGGTTTGTCTAACCATGTTCCTAGACCATGTGAGGTAGGGGTTCATGGATAGTGTTAAATGCAAGGTTGGAACATGATTTGGAAAACCATGCATCCAAACCATGTTCACCTTTAAAAAGTGGGAATTTATGATTTTACCCCCAAAGAATTTAACTATTATTCTCTCCTTTATCCTCCATCAAATTCACAATAACCCATGGGCACTCTCCTCATCTTAACCTCTTCTAGGTTTTGATCCATAACTTCTATCTGATATCTGATTAAAACATTAGAGTTTTCATTGGATCCACATTAGTAAGTCTAGTACCCAATTACCTTATTTTCTTAGTTTCTATTTCCTTATCCGGTGTTATTTCCATGTGAACTTATATACATTATTTTTGAGGTGTTTGTATGGTTTCTCCATTTTCTCTCATTCCCTCATGAATTTTAGGATAATAATATACAAGGAGTCTAGTACTGTTTTATGGTATACATTACTTTAATTTCTCCTAAAATTCTTGGTGTTTATGATTTTTCATCATTGTGATGCATGTTGAACTTTCCATGTGTTGATTCTAAAATGGTAAATACCTTAAATTAATTGTTTATAACATAACATTGATGTTTATTAGCCCCTTTGACATGGTTAGAGGTTGATGAACTCAACCCCAACTACCCCTCTAGGTGGGTTTGATTAAATTCCAATGACCATCGTGCATCACTTATAACTAAACCACCCCTTGGGTGTGTTGATATTTCCACTTTCTAGTCGAAGCCATAAATGAATTAAATGAAAAGTTAAATGTAAGTATATAACACTTGGTCCATTTATCACTTGTAATTGGTATTACTAATGAGATAAATGATTTATTAAATCATATAAATACCCTTTTTGGTCCTTTTCCATTAATAAATGAAAAGGGTAATAGAATGGAATAAATGATGAATTGTAAATTGGCATGGATATTTCTCATGACCAGTGTTTAATTATAAAATGTAAGGTGACTTTTGTTATGGCCCCTTTTGTTTTTAAAGGAGTGGTCTAACTTGAGATAGACTTGTATTTCCATGGGAATTCCTTGAGAACTTAGAGGATACCACCCCAATCTATTGATATGATTTCCAAGGGAGATACCCACCTTGGAACTTAGTCTATGTCTTATATTAGTGAAGGCCTTGGCGTGTCACCAATGAATCACATTTATGTCTAGAAAATAGAATACCAGGATTATCTATTTGGATTTAGATTGATGTTATTAGACATGTGATGCCATGGATTATCTCCAAGGGATCCAAATCATGATTAACCCATGTTTATCTTGGACATGTTCCTTGGAAATGGTTACTTTTATTTATGGTGGAATTCCAAAGGTTCATCCCTTAGATTAAACTCAAACCCATATATCCAAGATGTATTGTTATTACTATGAGTTGGATCGACCTCATAAGGTCACATAATCCTTGGTTTCACCTTGGATACTATATGATTATATTATATATACTTGTTAACTATGTTCCTTAGTTTATAGGATGAACTAATATGGTCTTATGTTTAGAGACATTTGGCTTATGTTTAAGCAGATATGGTCTATCTGGTGCCCCATGAGGACCTCGATCTTGACAAGGTTACTGTTTACTCACCAATTTTATATTATACCCTCACACTATTACATTTTATATTCATAGGATGGATTTATATTATACACCGTTGGTAGAGGACCACTGAGTTTACTCACACATTGTTTGGGCCACCGATTGATACCCATATAGAATTATTGGATGTAGGTAGGGATAAGGGGAAGTTCCCAACTATGGATGCCAGATTCCTTTCATATAGGAGCTTGTTAGCATAAGACAAAGATAGTGATTGAGATTCTCTTGGGGATAGTTTTTGGTATTTTTATTCATTTTCTATAAATGTATTGTATGTATGCCTGTTACCATGTATGTCTTTCATTTTTATAGACATGAAATCATTTTTATATGACAATCCTTATGATTTTTGATGGTTTATTATTATTGGGATGATTTACATCCATTGACCTATTTATATATTCTTCCACTATTTCATTATATTGTTTTTGCTACTTTATCTTTTATTATCACCATCATGATCCACTCTGATAAAGGGGGTATAGTCTCCCCAACATACCATTATAGATCATCGCTACTAGTCAGTTGCCTTTAGTGTATGGAGAGGCATGCTTAAGGCTATGTGGCCATCCAAGTTTGGTTACAAATGAGTGAACCGGGTCAAGGTTGTCACATCAATAAAAGGTATAATGGGGATACACACACACAACAAATTCAAATCCTATAAAGTATGTGTCTCACAAGCTATAAAAACACCAAAAAATCATGAGAAACACTTATATTTATAGGTCCTATATGTTAAGGACTTCCTTCCTCAAATGTGTTGATGTTGACATCGATATTTTCCAAGTGATTTTTCACCCATATCACATCCATGAACCAAAAAGAACAATCCCACATACCAATAATTCCATAAAACTAATACCAATTCAATACAAAAAGGGTTCTAGATTGTCATTCAAAAAGGGAATTATGCTAAAAGGGTATAACCATATCACTTACCCAATGAAAACCACCATTAATAGTCAGCCTAGATTTGGTCCAAGGAGGAAAAATCTATTTCTATTTTTAAACAATGACTAGAGAAAAAGTGGCTAAGATCTATATGAGCCTAAATCTATAAAAATAGTCTTGAGAAGAAAGAAATCAATCTGATCCATTTCTAAATAAGGAAGAATGTCCAAAGATTAACCTTATTTTTTCTTGAAGTTTTATAGGTTATAGAACTAGTAAGGGAAGTACGGTGAATTGATTAATAGGGGGAAGAATGAGTTAATAACACATTAAAGATACCCTATTAATGATCACATGTGGTTTCCTATTTGAAATTCATAAAACCCATGAAGATTGGTGACTGATTCAACCATTTCAATTTCTAAAACAGCCGTCACCATAGTGTGGTGATTCTAACCATGACTGTGGTGGCATAAAACAGTCCAAGCCCTGACATCTTGACACAACAACCCACATGATGTATTGGATTTTTTTCCATTTATGTTCACTATGATTTCCAACACACCATTGAGAGGCTGATATGGTCATCATCCATAAGTGGAATCATAACACTATATGCCTGGGACCACACCCATGGGTGGGCATGTTGGTTTTTCCCATTTCACACAAGATGGTTCTAGACATAAAAAGACCTACACAGTAGTATGGTCATACCCATAGTGTATCCTAAAATTTATAAAACCCCTGTTTAATCCACCATCATCCTCTAATGCTTCACAAACATAGATGAAACCATTACAAGGCTTAGAAAAATAATTTAATGCATGATGAAAATTAAATTAATGTACCTTATATATTCATGGGTGTTATATGAATCCCCCTCCAATGACTTCTCATCCTAGAGAAGTGCCTCTAGAGACCCTTCTTGAACAAATCAGGCCATTTTCCCTGAACATAAGATTCTCGTTCTCACATATCCTCTTAGATACACCCATGATTCCATAATACCCAAATAAAAGGAACTATCTTTCTAAATTGAACCTTCTCACTTAAGTTGAAAATATAAATTGATTATTTTAATATGATGCATATAGTTCCAAATTATCATTATCATAGTCAATCAAACACATAGGACCAGGCTCATACTTCTAAATCTAATTCACATGGAACACATCATGCATGAATTGATATCGTGAAGGTAGTTATAACTAATAGGAAACTTCCCTAATGAATTTGATGATCTTGAATGGTTGAACAAAGTATGATGTCAATTTTCCTGGACTCCTCAACCAATAAAGTCCTAACCAAGGGGACACCCACAAGAAGGAACAATCACCCACAATGAAATCCAACAGGTGTCTACTCTAGTTGGTATACAATTATTGTTAGCTCTGAGTGGTAACCAAACACTTCCTGATCAACCACACCCTCTCAGATGTCTCCTTCACTATACTCATCCCAATAATAGCTACCCCCACTTCATGCCAACATAATAGTGTGTGACACAAATGACCATAAAGAGACTCAAAATGTTATATCTAAATTCAAATCCTATAAAAAGTTATTATAAGAGAACTCCACCAAGGATAAATGATAATTGCATTGTCCTCTAAAACCTAGGATGCATGCCGGAAGAATATACTCCAAGATCTAGATCATTCTCTCTGATTATTCATTGATTTTTGGATGATACTCTTTACTCAGATTTAACTGAGTCCCAAAATACTTCAAAAAACCTTTCCAAAACTATGACATAAAACAAACATCCCTATATGACATGATAATGGAAGGAAATACATGTAGTCATATAATATATCTGACATAATGATTTCCCAACTCATTTATAGAGTGAGTCTCTTAGATCAGAAAGAAATGAATTACTTTCATTACCTGATCAACTATCACCCAAATGACATCTCATCTTCTTAGGGTCTTGGGAAACCCCATAAAAATTACATAGTCACCTAATACCATTTTCACACAAGCACCAAAAGTGGCTGAAGAAACCCACCTGGTCACTAGTGTTTGGATTTGATCCTTCGACATGTTAGAAAGTGAAAAAAATCCCACAATGTCCTTTATACTAGGACACCAAAATAACTTTTTAATATTGTGATAAATCTTGTTTGATCCTGGGGGAGCTGCCCATTATGAATCATGAGAGTCCCTCATTAGATACTCTCTCATATAAGAAAGAACCACTGCTTTGCCATGTAATAGAGCACATCACATCCATCTAAGGTCCATCCTAGAATAGAGTCATCTTCCACCAATATTTCATGCATTATGAGACAATCCAAATCACCCTACTAACTGGATTTTACTCACTCTACCAATGAGAAATTGATCACCAAGGGTGCAAAAGACACTACTCCCTGATCCATAGTCATGCCCACCTTCTAGTCTGCCAGTAAGGCCATAAACTTCCAATATGGTTCTAATGTTATTTATCCATGATCCTATGTCTTCCTAATAAGAGAATACATGATAGAATTTAATTTTATAGGATCATGAACCATCTTAATTCTGAATGTATGCAAGTATTCTAACCAACACCTTTGATTAATATTCAAGTCCCGACTATATTATCTTATGGTCTGTATATACAAAATATCTCTCACTAAAGAGATAATATCTATAATAATTTAATGCATGAAAAAAATATCTAACTCTAGGAACTAAGTAGAGTAGTTACACTCATGCAGTTATAGATGGTAATACCCATAAGAAACTACCTGATCATTTTACATCAGGATAACTTCTAATCCAACCAAAAAAGCATTAAAATACATTGGGTACCCAATTATGGGTTCAAGAAAATTCAGAATCGGTGATAATTAAAATCTTCTATTCATCTCTAGGAAGGATTATTAACACCAATCCATCTATTAAAACTTTACACCTTCTTGGTAATCACAGTCAAAGGTGATACCAGTTGGAAAAATTTCTTAATGAGCCGCCTATAGTACCCAACCAATAGAAGGAAAATATTAATATTGATAACATTACTAGAATATTACCAATACATAACTGCCTTTACCTATTCTGGGTCAGATAAAATCCCCACCTTAGAAATCACACATTTTAAGAAAAACACCTCCTTGATCTAAAAGTGAAAATTTAAGATTTTTCCATAAATCCAATTAAATCTAAGTGTACTCAATACAATATCAAGGTAGATAGCATGTGAATATGCGGTCTTTGAATATATCAGGATGTCATCAACAAATACAACAATGAAGGATTCCAAGTACAAGTGGAAATTCTAGTTCATGAGGGATATGAACAATGTTGGGGAATTTGTTATCCCAAAAGGCATAATAAGATACTCATAAAACCCATATTTTCTCCTAAATGTTGTATTTAGTATGTAATACTTCTTGGCCTAAATATGATGGTATCTAGACCATAGATCAATAATTGAGAACCACTAATCTACCCTTAAATGATAAAAAACTAATCAATCCTAGGAAATGGGTGCATATTATTCATAGTAATTTGATTCAACTTTCTATAGTCCACACACAACCAAAGACCACCACTTGAATTCTCTCAAAACAACACTGGAGCACCCCAAGGAGAAGTGATTGATATAATAAAGAACTTAAATTTTTATATTCAAGTTTCACCTTAATATCTTTCAACTAAGTAGGTTCCATGTGGTAAGGTGGAATGGATATAGGCTATGCACCATGTGCATGTTAAATTCAAAACTCAATTACCTTATTTGGAGGAAACATTAAGAAATATTTTAGAAAAACATCTTGGTATAGGTCTACCATAGGAGGAAAAGAGAAGTAAGTCACTACCTAGTCTACAACAAGGATCATTCCAGCCACATACACTATAATTTATCTAATTTAACTAGGGTTCAGTCCCACACAACATTCTTTAACATCCCATTCACCAGTTAATCCAAAATTATCTCCCTTTGGAATTGTAAATGATACCCATCTATGATAATAATTTATGTGCGCATGATAACTAGTCAACCAGTACATACGAAAGATCACATTGAATCTAGGTGTCACTAGAATTATTAAATCCCACACTTGATCATAGCTAGAAATTACTATGGAAAACTCTGGGAAAATGTAAAGGTGATCCAATTTCTTTCCCAAAAGTGCATCAATAGAGAGAAACTCAGAAGATAATTTAACCAAAAAGTATAACCTAACAATGAATTGGTTTAATATAAATGAATATAAAGTTGCTATATCAAACAAATAAATAAATAGTATCGATGTAATCGGGATTATAACTCAAACTGTCAATAGTCCCTCTTTACCATCGGCTAAAACTTGGCCATCCACATAAAATCTGCTTATGTTAGATCCATGGCCTCACCCCTGAGGCTCATGAGTCAAATTATTTAGAAACCCTTGAAGAGTTTTCACATATTATAAAAACTCTTGGCCTATATCTTGGACTATCACCATTGATCCCAATCGAGAAGCCTTCACAAAAAATCACTTGAGGTGTCCTGCCTTACCACACTGATGAAGATTTTTAGGTGGGTTAGAAAATATTTTAGATAATTTTTCTTTTATCCACAATTGAGGCATATAGAAAAACCATCTCCCACAGAGAGATATGAATAATCCTTTCTATGCTCTAGCTATTGTCCACTTCCCTAGTGCATGTCCTCTAATTTATTCATACAATTTCACAAATAGGTAGTTGGGGAAGAATTGGAAAATTCCCCAGTTGGTCCACCAAAATCTAAAGGAAAACCTATAAATTTATCTTCCCCCAATCCCATATTAATAGTTAAAGTCTTGCAAAGCACCTCAATGTAAGACGTTAAATCAAAGTTCCTGACCTAACATTTTGATTTAGGTTGAATACCATTTTAAAAATTCATAGCCTCCTATAATAGTGACCCAGGCTTGACATATATAGATATTACATCATTTTAGATAAATATTTAGTACATTACAAAAATACATGCTTGAAAACCATAATAGTTTAGTGTGTTTGGAAACATGAAAAAAACATCTATCCTGGTGAAACATCTTCAACATCTCCCATAAAGATCTCCACCTTGAGTACTTCTACCTAAAACATTTATTTATACCCTGGGTAAAGGAAACATAAGAAAGGGGTGATCTTAGATGCTCTGTGAGGGTAAATAAAATAAATACATAAGCATAACATAGAAAAAAGAGTATGTAAATTGAGCATAATATTTGAAGATCATGCCCTGCATATTAGAGAACATAATAAATAATGGAAGTTCATAAGACATCAATCATAAGGAATTAAAGAAAACATGACAAGGAAGAATAACACAGGAAAATACATGGAAGTTTTGGTAGGCACATTGGTTTATAATGTTGTGAACATGTATAAGTAAAGACAGGTTCACTCATTAAGTTAAGGACATTAAATCAGGCCCCAACATCAACTTGTGGACATGAAACCAGGTCCATGCATAACATTGTGAACATATAATCAGGTTCACGTATAACATTATGGACATGAAACCAAGTAAATTCATAACATTTTGAACATGTAATTAGGTTCACACATTACTTAATGGACATGAAACTAGGTCCAACCATAACATTGTGAACATATAACGAGGTTCACACATAAACTTATAGACATGTAACCAGGTCCATGAATAAAATTGTGAACACGTAATAAGGTTCACTCATAATATTGTGAAAATGTAATTAGGTTCATGCATAAACTTATAGACATGAAACCAAGTTCATGCATAACATTTTTAACACATAATAAGGTTCACTCATAACATTTTGAACATGTAATCAGGTTCACAGATAAAATTATAGATATCAAACTAGGTCCATGCATAAAATTTTTAACATGTAATCAAGTTCATGCATAACATTTATACTCATGAATCATCCATCGCTACCTAATTCATTTTAGGTAGATATAGGTCCCAACCATCTCATAATAAAATCATTCATACATGTTCCACAATATAATAAAACATTCATCATATCGTGACCCATAAAAAGACATAGGTTTTATAAACATCAAATCATAATTCATGAAATGAAATGGGTATAATTAATATTTCATCACATAATAACCTATGGAAAATAGATAGGTTTCATAACCATTTCATTAAAGCATAACCTATGAAAAGAAGAAGGTTTCATAAACATGTAACCCATGGAAAAAGAAACAGATTTCATAAACATATAACCCGTGGAAGAGAAATGAGTTTCATGAAGACCATGATATTAAGTATAACCCATTCATAGAAAGGATATGAATGGAACCTTTATATAATTTACTATAAGAAAATGAGTAACATCAATATATTTCATCTTATATGGAAAATAATTTTGAAATATATTTCAAAAACATTTCTTAAGGAAAATATACGTTCTTCTTTGAAAACAGATTTCTATAATATAAATCCTTTTGAAAACATTTTTATTTGAAAATATATTTGAAAACATGTAAAGGAATCTTGAAAACATCAAAAAAATTTAAAATCATTTTTCCTTGAAAATTATCTTCAAGGATCTTTTGAAAACATTTTCAAAAACTTGGTTTTTGAATACAATAGTTTTTCAACCGAAGAGAGAGATGATCATATTTTACTTAAAAACATTATATTAAGTACCAAAGAGTGTAAAAATAGTACTAACACATGATGATATCTTGAAAAAATAGAGGATAAGGAAACTCATGAATGTTCTTGAGAGATGGATCATAATATTTCATCAAAGGAAGAATAAACCTAAACAATCTTGAAAAGCGATGAGATTGTCTCAATAAACTCTGATCAATTGGTAACTTAGGATTATACTCTCCATGTAAGAAAAAGAAATTAAATGAAGCTTAATATATCATTAAAATAAGGATATTCATGAAATATCATGTAAAATGTAAGTATATACACCTTGGAAAAGAGTTTAGGTGTATAACAAAACATGAATCTGAAAGAAGGAAAATTGAGACAAAACTGTTTTACGGATTTGGTAACTTTTGAAAGTTAAAGACCATGAAAGAAGGATCATAAAATGGGAATGTGAATACCAATAAATTTAATTACAATATACATAGAATAAAATCATGGTCAGTACATACACCACACAAAAGGAAAGAGTGGCGAACATAACATGTATCTCACAGAAATTAAAAGTGAGATGAAATCCCCTTAATTTGTATCTTGACTCTCATCATACTCATTAAAAACACTTGTATAATAAATATAAATTTATTATAAATATTTTATAGAACCATATTATTATATATGATACCATATATTTTTTTAATATGACCTTATATTACCCGCTTGTTAAGGATCCTACGTTAAGATTTCACTTCGGGTAATATTCACTTTGTTCTTCGCATGTGTCTTAATTTGTTATATCATTGGTTATTATAATTATATCATGATTATATAATGTAAATAATGATATAAATATAATTTATATCTATTATATTTATATTATAATAATATATTGAATAAATAAGTATTAAAGGGAATACACCGTTCATGGAGATGATAAGCCGTACGTACGCATGAACATTGTTTCCATTTTTAATTTTCATATTGAAAGAAAGTATGTAAATGATATATATATATATATATATATGTTAAAATTTCATTATTATATCATATATATCATATAATTTCATTAAATCCATCCTTTATACATTCCATATGGTGTGTGAACGAATCACATCGCTTTGAGGGGGTAGTAGTCCACACTTCCTCAAATGAGATTATCATATTAGCACAAAATGTAAGGTAAAAATGTGTGTTTTAAAAGGAATAAATAATATTAAAGGAATAATAAATATAATATATTACATATTTAAATATAGTGTATATCATAATGGATACCATGGTTGGTGGTAAGGAATAAATGAATAATCATTATTTCGTGAGACAGTAGTCCATCGTACACAAAAACAGTATGATCGATATCCACTAGATGAAGGTGTGTAAAATTTTAGGTAGAAAATTTATCATAAAAAAATCCTAGAATATTGATTATACTTGTTTTTTTACACAATAAAGTAATAAATAGAGTGGAAGGGGTGGAAAAGGAAAATAAAGGAAATGAGCTTAATAGAAGACGTTACCTCTAAATTAGGAAACACCTTTTGGTTTGTTGCAAAATGATTTATTGAGTTGCCTTATTCTAAAGGTAAGGATTATATTAGGATGGGAGGAAAGTGGGTATCTTATTTGATCAGATTTTGGGTGATCCAAGGGGCTTGAGAGTTGCGATGAAGTGGTAGAGTGCTTGCCTTTTTATAGTGGAGGGGGAATGACACTCTTGAAAATACCAAAAGGTATTCATTAATGGGTGGTTGAACCTACCTAAATTTACTAAAAAATGGAAAAATAATATATTATATAGGAATAATGGTCAATTAAAACCTCCAACACACAAAAATATATTCATTTTAATAATTTGGTTCCATAACTTTTAAGATTCCCCAATTTTATCATTTTCATTTTTATTAAAGCAAATAGTTTTCTAATCAAATTTATTTAACCATTAAGACTAAAATAAGGTGAGATTTATTAGTAAATATATATCCACTGAATTATTAATGTTATATCTAATTTATAAAATAAAATTCCAATGTGTTTTGGAAATTAATTTTAAAACAAGCACACGTTACACACAAAAACACTACTTAAACCCGGACCGTGTTAACAACATGTTTACAATATACGAGTCAATATGTTAATTATAAAATATAAAATAGAATATTAATAGAATATATAATATTTATTAACACATAAAAATAACTTGATATAATATATATTTCTTATTAATTTTAAATCATTTAATAAAATTTCATTTATTGTAAAATAACAATAATGTCAATTTTGACATTATTTATTTAATGTTAATTTTAAAATATCAATATAATATTGGAATTAAAATATATTAGGTTTAAATATGTGTAACATGATATATTAATCTAAAAAATTAAATAAAGACAATAATTAAATCATTTAACTTCACTTTTAATATTTATAATGTCATTTATTTTAGTTAATTATTAACTAAATAATCCCTACATTGGAATTTCTTAAGATTTTTAGGTAACTAAACCATATATAATAATTATTAACAAATTATTATGATAAAAATAACCCATTTATATTTTAAAAGGATATGTATAACTGAAAATATGATGTTTTTTACATATCCTAAAGTTTAATAAATGTTAAAGGTACGGAAAGGTCCATTTTGTCCCTTTTCCTTATATAACCTTTTATACAGGGTACTTCCATTTAATAATATCCCAATAACCCATAAATTTTAAACCATGTGGTGATATGGTCTATATATTGGTATTAAATGGCTTTTGGACAAGTATCCTGGTCATTTAGGTCTTTTTGATTAAGGTTTAGTCCCTTATTAAGTTTAATCATACCTTAATCACCGTTATTAGTTTTAATCACATTCACTAATCATTTTGGTAAAAAAAATACAATCTTATTAGACCAAAAATATTATACTGATTATAACCGTGTATTTAATATTTTCAAAATTCAAATCACAGGAGTGGGAAAATTAATATTAATCCTAATCCCATAGATGGGGCGAAATAATGGATTTTTAAAGTAGAAAAACGTTTGAAAGTTTGTTAAGTTTTTTATATTCAATTTCAATGTGAAATTGATTATAATGAACTAAATTGTGTAAATAGATGTATAATTTATTTAATGTGAATTTAAAAAAAATCTAATTTTTTTTATCATTTATAATTATAAGGTTGTTTTTAACTAAAATGCAAGAGTTTTCACTATTCATAAAAAAATGAAGTTTCATAGAAAAATTCGAAAAATTCACCCTAGGCCAATTTTGACATTCTGAATTCAAGAAATATATTTATTTTAAAAAAAATAAAATCCATAAAAGTGTCAAAATTGAGTTTTAAAATAGTTTGTCCCTTAAAAGAATGTAAAACTCAGTCTTGCGTGTACCACAAGCTAACTCAGTGTTGCGTGTACTGAAAGCTAAGCTAAGTATTGCGTGTATTGAAATATCAACTTAGTGCGGCATATATCAAAATAAAAACATAAAATAATCTATTTTAAATCTCTCAAAATATCAAAAATATTAATTAAATCAAAACAAAATATTTTAGAAAATATTAGGGTGTTACACCTGTGCCTCATTCCTAGATAATAGAGGAGAAAATGAAGCAAATCAATGAATCATACAAAATAAGTAGGTATTAACATCATGACTTAATAGAGATTCATGAGATTTTGAGCGTGATATAGATTCAACATACTAGGGAAGAATTCCTCGAAGGAAAGGTCCTTGATGGTTTCTCACATCAGTTCATCACATTTTCATGCCTGATTCATAATTCCTCACCACTACAAAGCTAATCCTTGGAGCATAAAAACAGAAAGTTTCACCTTCCTATCCTCTTTATTATCCACTAAGTCAAACATATTTTCAATTATGTCTATCTAGTATTCATAATAAATGGGTCCTCCAATGAATTTGAAGGATTATAACAACCCAATCTTAACATACATGGACATTACATCATTTTAGATGAATATTCAGAAAATTACAAAAGTACATGCCCAAGGACCATAATAGTTTAGTGAAATTAGAAACTTGGAAACATAATATTCTAACTTGTTTAAATATATTAAACATCCCCCTTAAAGATATTCAACTTTTTCAATCCTATTTAAAAACATTCTTTATAACATAGTGAAAGGAAACATAAGAAATGGGTGAGCTAATATGTTCAGTAAAGGTAAACAAGGGAGATATGTAAGAATAACATGAGAATATGGGCATGAGAACATGATAATAACATTATAATATCATACCCTTCATATCAAAGATAATAATTAATATTAATGGAATAAATATTGGTAGTTCATAAGACATAAATCACAAGCTAATAAAGAGAATAATCCATGAGATCATAACATAGGAATAAGACATGGAATTGTGGAATACACATAAGAATAGAAAATCCTATGTCAAAGATACCTAAAAAGACCCTCATAACATGCTGGGATTGGTCCAATCACCCATGTAACTTCTTTGGGATTTAGATTAACTCCAATGTACTATCTTATTATAGGCTTGAGATGACCTTTCATATACCCTCTTGTTATGGGATTAGGATTCCCTCATGTGTACCCTCTTGTTATGAGATTGTGATGCCCTATCATATACCCTCTTGTTACATGCTTGGGATTCCCTCCCATATACTATATTATTATAGTCTTAGGATTCCCTCCAATATTCCCTATTATTATGGGGTAGGTATTCTCTCTTGTAAACCCTCTTGTTACGGGTTTGGGATTCCCTCTCGTATACCCTCTTGTTACGGGCTTAGGATGCCCTATTGTATACCCTCTTTTTATGGGCTTGGGATTCCCTCCCATGTAACAATTGAGATAATATAATATTTAACATTTTTCCATAAATTTTAGGTAGATATAGGTCCAACCCATTACATAATGAAATCATACATACATGTTCCATAAGATAATAAAACACTCATCATATCATAACCCATAAAAATAGATGGGCTTCATAAACATCATATCATAACCCATGAAATGAAATGAGTATCATAAAAATTTCATCATATCATAACCTATAGAAAATATATAGGTTTCATAATCATTTCATCATAGAATAAACCATGAAAAGAAATAGGTTTCATAATCATTTTAATATGGTATACCCTATGGAATAGAAACAGGTTTCATAAAAAACTGTTCATCTTAAACATAAACTATTCAGAGAAAGAATATGAATGATACAATTGGATCATTACCATAGTAAGAAATAGGTAAAATAAATATTTGTAATATTAGATGAAAAATTATTCTGAAATATCATTTAAAACATTTCTTTAGAAAAATATCCTTTCCAATTTGGAAAATTCTTTTTAAAACATAAGACATTTTGAAAAAATATTTCTTTAAAAATAACCTTGAAAACTTGTAAAGGAAGATTTGAAAACCCTTTTAAACAATTTTTAAATCATAAAAAATTTTAAAAATCATTTTACTTTAAAATTATATTAAAATATCATTTAAAAATTTTTTAATACATTTTTATAAAACATTTTTTTAAAGAACACAACTTCCCGACTGAAGAGAGAGATAAAGTCAAATTCCCTTAAAAACATTTTCTTAATTATATTAAGTACCAAAGAGTGGAAAAATTGTAATATTACATTATGATATCATGAATAACCATAGGATAATAACATTCATGAGATTTATTGAGATATTGATCATAATATTTCATCAATGGAATCATAATCATAAATAATCCCGATAAACAATGAGATTGTAGCTATAAAATCCTACCACTTTTGTAACTTTGAATCCTAAGACCTGTGAAGAAATAACATAAAATGAAACTTAAAATATCATGATGATGAATAAATTAATGATATTAAATTTCAAAGGGGTTTTATATATACCTCATGAAATAATATAGGTTTGTAATATAATGTACGTCTCAAAGAAGGCAAATTGAGACAAAATTACTTTACTGATTTGGTAACTTCTGAACCATGAATTCCATGAAAGAGAGATAATAAAATGGAAATTTAAGTACATATAAATTTATGTATAATAATTATAATGTGATTAATTCATGGGAATTATATACACCACACAAAATAATTGAGTGGTGAATATGGAATGTATCTCATGAATATAAAAATTGAGATGATATTCCCTTACTACTCGAGTAACTTTTGAATCGTGAGATCCATGAAAGAATAAAATCAATTGAAACTTTTAATATTATTAAATAAATTAAATTCATGATATAAAATGTAATAGGTAAGTATATATACCACACAATAATATTAAGTTGTGAATATAGCATATATCTCACATAAATAAAAGTGAGACAAGAAAACTCATACCTTAAGTCTTGACTTTATTCATACATGTTAAGACCTCCTATATAATAAATAAAATTTTATTATAAATCTAACATATAACCATATTATTATATATCATAGCATATATGATTTTATTATGAATTTATATTACCGATTTATTAACAATATAATGTTAAACTTACGTTTAGGGTAATAACCACTTGGTTTTTTACATATGTTTTGACTTGTTATTCTTGATCCTCTTACATAGATCATGATTTAGTTATTTTAATAATTTAAAAAGTGATATAAATATAATATATATTAATTATATAAGTATTTATAATAATCTATAAAATATATAAATATGAAATGAAATACACCGTTCATGGATACGGTAAGTCGTACGTACACATGAACACTGTTTCCATTTTCTTATCGTATTTTAAACGAATAAAAAGTAAATGATATATATATTATTATAATAGAATTACTATGTTAAAAATATTACATATTTTTAATAAACCTATATTTAATACATTCCATGTAAATTATGAACGAATCACATCGCTTTGAGGAGTCGGTAGTCCAGACGTCCACAAACGATGTTATCGTATTCCCACAAAAATGAAAATCATGAAGGTATGGGTTACATAATAATTAAATAAGAATAATGAAATTATAAATATCATATATATAATATAAAAATATTAATTAATTCCTTATTCCCAACCTTGATATGTGGTAATGGTAGAACAAACGACATCGGTTTGTGAGGCGGTAGTCCGTTGTACACATGAATAATGATTGCATATCCCATTTTATGGAAGTGTGTTTATGTGTAGGTATAACCCTTGAAAATAAAACATATTAGTATATTGATTATAATTAGGTTGTTATATAATAATGGAATAAAAATAATTTAAGGTTTGTATAAATAAATCAAACAGAATTGCTTGTTGAAGGATGTTACCTCTTCTTTGGGTAACTCCTTTTGGTTTTCACCAAAGAGCTTCGTTGGTTGGATTTATGCTCAAAGTGAGGCATATAGGATGAAGTTAGGGAATTTATGAGATTATTTGGTTATTTTTTTAATGATAAAAATGTCTTGATAGGTTTGAAGAAATGATTGAGGTGGGTGAGTGCCTTTTTATAGTGGATGAGGAATGACATTATTGTAAATACAAAAAGGTAAACACTATTGAGAGATATTCCATACATCATATGCCTACAATAATGGTCTATTTTTGATAAAAGTAAGGATATGATATAAATATGTCCATAAAATTTATTTTTTACATGTTTATAGGTTATTTTACCCCTTAAGTTAAAATTTAACCACCAAGTAAACCCATTTTTACCTTAACCACTATAATTAATTTTAATCACTTTCACTAATATTTTTGGTCAAAAACTAAGTTAAAATCAATATAAATTATAAATTATTATTATTACAAATATTTAATCCATTTTTAAAAATTCAAATCACATAATTGTTATAAATTAATTTAAAATAATCCCATTGACATGATGAAACAATGAGTTTTTAAAGTGAAAATGTTCAAAAGTTTGAAATATTTTTATATCAAATTTTAATGTAAAATTTATTCCAATGATATAAATTGTATTAATAGATATATAATTTATCTAATTATACTTTAAAACTAATTTAATATATAATTTAACTATATAAATAAACTGGACGAAAATATAGTTTTCAAATAAAAAGTTTTAAAATAAGTCTTCAATTAAAAGGTGATAAAACTACCTTTTAGAATAATATGACTTTTTATGCCTAAAACTGGATTTGTTCTTATTTTATGCCTATTAAACTTATTTAATTAATGTAAAAAATTTTGGATGTATTTATAATATATAAATTTAATTAATATATCTCACTAATATTTATTAATTTAATTAAGATAAAACTCCATTATGGGCATAAAAATAGTTTTTTTATAAAAACACAACCTTTATATTCAATTGGTTTTTATTTTCATTTATAATTAATTGATAACCAAAAAAAATAATTTTATAAACATGTGTAAACCATAGTTTCATAATTTAGTTAATCTTATTCATATATTTCATTCCAATATCTTGGTGATTACTATAATAATATTTTAATAATAATATTAATAGTATATTTTAGTTTGGTAAGACTCGATCTTGCATATAAAGAAAGATATCGATGGAACTCAGAATTGTGTATAAAAAAAGACATATATAGTGTTGTGTGTAATTAAAGACAATATAAGTATTGTGTTTAGTAAAAACATAACTTGGTGATGCATATAACACAAGACAAACCCAGTGCTTTCATATAACATAAGCTATATTTAGTGTTGCATGAAACACAAAATATTGAAAAGATTAAATTAATTTGAAAAAAAAATTTCACAAAATATCAGGGTGTTGTATTCTACCCCCCTTAAAATGAGTTTATCCCCAAAAATTATTTTGGGTTATCAATGGTTTAATACTTTAAAGTCCATTTCATAGAAACCCAAAATGTAAAAATGAATACTAAAACATCCTTTAAAAAAGGGAATGTTGAAAACATAGAGGTTACCTAAAGTAACTCGTAACCAAGTTCAAATATAGGAGAACATAGATTAAAATTTAAAACATGGACATGAAAGATAAATATAACTATCAAGTTCTGATGGAGAGTGATAGAGAATATTGATCAATAGAATTGGGTGATCTAAAAAAATTTAATGATCACAAAACGATAAATTTGTGATGATCTAAGGAACCATTTTATTCATTAGAAATGAAGGTAATATGATAATTTTTTTGTTCCAAGATCCCTTTCATATAGTTGAATAATTTTCACAAGGATATATACTTAATTGATTTCATTCCATTTTATATGCACAATTTCACCCTTTTTTTGTGTCCTGACTAATTTCCAATCCCCACTTACTCCAAAAACAAAGGTGAATTTGTTATTCCTAAATCACCAATGGATCATAAGATCCATATATATAATAATAAGTCATTCCATATGTATTTAGTTATAATCAAAACAAAATGGCTATCACATGTTATCCAATATGCATAAATCCTCACATGAAGTGATAATAATTCAATCTCTAAAACCTCATATGAAGTTTAACGTAAACCATTCCATAAATGGTTAACCATATAAACCTCACAAAATATGAAAATACAAAACTTTAGAAATAATATCACTAAATTAGCTCAACATTGATCCCCCATATATCATAATATAGATTTTGGTTGTCACATTCCAAAAATGTGAATACCTTTATCATGTATTCTCTTAAAACATGGTAATAACTTGAATTACCATAAAATATTATTGAAAAAATGCATGCTTTCTTATTCTAAGGATGATTCTATATATTACTTAAATAAAAAAAAGTTTCAAACTTCATCCATGATAACATATACCACTTTGTAAACAAATCAATAATCATTTCCATGGTAATCAATACTATCCAATTTACTTTATCCATATCAATCATCTCTTTATTAAGGATAAACATGATTTTATCAACATCAGGAACACATTAAGGGTTACCTTCCCTTAATAAAAATATCACCTTTCCATTAAATTACTTTTCTAGGTCATCAATACCATTCAATTTTTTTTTTCAAATCCTTAATAGACTACATATACTTCATAATTCATATAACACAATTCTTGAATTCCAATATATATATATATATACTTCAACCATCCAAATTTATTATTAAACCATTACATAGGCTTCATAATATTATTCCTTAATACCCCTTTCATAGAATATTAAATATGAATCATATCTTAAGGTTCCTCAACCTAAATTTAATCATGCTTCTTAAGTTTAATATAAACAATACTATTAGAAAATCTCATACCTTTCACATGTCATCCATAGTCTCTTTATCTTCAACAGTATAACCAATACTCATACCACCTTCTTGATTATCTTTATGAGATTTAAACTTAGGAAATAAATTTTCATAATGAAAATACTTTTCACATTTGAAATATTCAATGTTAACCAAGTTCCTTCTATTTCTTTCTATTGACTAAAAATAGAAAGCATAGTGTGACAAACACATATCATTATAGAAAACCACATAAGCATCAAAATAAGTTATAAGATGTCTAAATAACGACTCATACTTATTTAATCTATTATACCTTATGTTTATCCTAGGTTATTCATATTCATATTATATTTAAATACTTCATGATGGTTTTTAAAGAGTTTGAGAATTTCCAAAACATATCCTGTAGGAGTGTCAAACCGATTATGCAACAAGGCCCATTGTTATGCACCAGTTCCCAATTAAGTCTAGCTCAATATGGTGTTTTAAAGGTTGTTACCCTTAGGTATATCTATTCCATATCCACATCCACTTATAGTATCCAAATAGAGATGTATTTCTAGGAAACCACTCACTCGATCCTATACCAAAATTCTAGGACACTTTCCTATAATTTAACTCATACTTAGATTTTTCCTTGGATAAATCCCTAGATATATCCTTAGAAATATCCCTAGGTATGTCACTAAAATTTTATCATCCTAGTTTCAAAAGGTTGAATAAAACTTTATTTGATACCAACTATAGTTACCTAGTATTAGCATAAATGGATATTATATCATTTTATATGAATATTCAGCACATTATAAAAGTACATGACCAAAGAATATAAAATTTTAGTGTATTTAGAAACTTGGAAACATAATCTTATAACTTGGTGAAAAATATTCAACATTTCCATTAAATATATTCCTCTTTTTTACTCCTATGTAAAACCTTTATTCATAACCTGGGGAATAGAAACATAAGAAAGGGGTGATCTCAGATTATCAGTAAGAGTAAACAAGGGATATATGTAATCATAACATGAGAATATGGGTATGAGAACATGATCATAACATTATAAGATCATACTATGCATATAAAATATCATAATCAGGAGTCATGTATTAAAGATTGTAATTTGATAATACATGATTCATAAAGGAATCAAGAGCACAATCCACGAGAGAATAACACAAGAATACGACAAGGAATTTTGGCATACACATAAGCATATAAAATCCCATGTCAAGGCTACCTACCAAGACCCTCATAACATGTTAGTCTTGGGATAATCAACCCTGTACCTTCTTCAGGATTGGTATTACCTCCCATTTATTGTCTTTTTATGGGATTGTGATTCCCTCCCATATACCCTCTTGTAATTGGCTTAGGATTTCCTCCCGTGTACCCCTTATTATGGGATTGGTATGCCCTCTAGTATATCCTCTTATTACGATCTTTGGATAACCTCCCATATACTGTCTTGTTACAGGCTTGGTATTACCTTCTGTATACCCCTTTTTATGGGATTGGGATGCCCTCCCATACACTATCTTATTACGGGCTTAGGATTCCCTCCCATGTACCCTCTCGTTATAGGCTTGGGATGTCCTCTTATATACCGTCTTGTTATGGGATTGGAACTCCCTCCTATTTCCCTTCCAGCTCATAGAACATTTAACATTACCTAATGCATTGGAGGGAGATATAGGTCTCACACATCACATAATTAAATCATACATACATATACCACAAGATAATAAAACACTCATCATATCATGACCCATAAAAAGATATGGGTTTCATAAACATCATATCATAACCAATGAAATGAAATGGGTATCATAAAAATTCATCATATCATAACCTATGGAAAATATATAGGTTTAAAAATCATTTAATCATAGAATAACCTATGAAAATAATCAGGTTTCATAATCATTTTATCATGGTATAACCCGTGGAAGAGAAATGAGTTTCATAAATAACTTTTCATCTTTAACATAAACCATTTAGAGAAAGAATATGAATGGAAAACTTGGATAATAACCCAATAAAGGCATAATTAACATCAATATATGAAATATTAGATGTAAAATTATTCATTTAAAAAATTTATTGAGAAAAATATCCATTCTTCTTTGAAAAAATATTTTTAAAACTCAAAATATTTTGAAAACCCTTTTCTTTATTAATAACCTTGAAAACTTATAAAGGAATATTTGAAAACCATTTTAAACAATTTTTAAAACATAAAACATTTTAAAAATCCTTTTCCTTAAAAATTATATTAAAATATCATTTAAAAACATATTTAAAACATATTTAGAAAACATTGTTTTGAAAGAACATATATTTCCACCTAAAGAGAGAGATGAATTCAGATTTCCTTAAAAATATTTTCCTAAATATATTAAGTAAAAAAGAATGGAAAAATGGTAATATTACTTGATAATATCATTAATAACTAGAGAAGAAGAAAAATCATGGTATTTATTGAGATATGTATTATAATATTTCATCAATGTAAGCATAATCATAAACAATCTTGATAAACGATGAAATTGTAGCAATAATCTCTCACCACTATGGTAACCTTTAATCCTAAGTAACATGAATTAATTACATTAAATGAAACTTAAAATATAATTTATATGAATAAGTTAATGATATTACATGTAAAATGGGCTGTATATAAACCTCATAAAAGAATATAGGTGTGTAACATAACATTCTCCTCAAAGAAGGAAAATTGATACAAAACTACTTTACTGATTTGGTAACTTTTGAACCATGAATTCCATGAAATAGAGGTCATAAAATGTATATATAAATAACCATAAATATAATAATAATAATAATAATTATATAATACATTCATGTTAAGTATATAAACCACACAAAATAATTGAGTAGTGAATATGGCATGTATATCACAAATATAAAAAGTGACTTGAAATTATCTTACTACTTGAGTAACTTTTGAATCATGAGATCTGTGAAAGAATAAAATAAATTTAAAATTTTAATATCATAAAATAAAGGAAATTAATGATATAACATTACATAAGTTATTATATACACCACATAATAATAATAATTGGTGAATATATTATATATCTCACAAAAATAAAAGAGAGATGAGAAGACCCTTACCTTAAGTCTTGAATTTCTTCATGCATGTTCAAACCTCCTGTATAATAAATATAAGTTTATTATAAATATATAATAGAAAAATATTATTATATATAATAACATATATGATTTTATTATGACTTTATATAACCCTTTTATTAACAATTTCATTTTAAAGTTATGTTTTAAGTAATAACCGCTTTGTTTTTCGTATATGTTTTGAACTTTTATTCTTGATCCGCTTACATAGATCATGATTTACTTATTTAAAGAATGTAAAAAATGATATAAATATCATATATATTCATTGTATAATTATTTATAATAATAAATAAAATATATAGATATGAAATTAAATACATTGTTCATGGAGACGGTAGGTCATACGTATGCGTGAACACTATTTCCATTTTCTTACCATATATTATAAGAATGAGATATAAATTATATATATATATATTATCATTAAAGTAGTATTATTATGTCATTAATGTCACATATTGTTAATAAACCCATCCTTAATACATTCTATGTAAATAATGAACGAATCACATCGCTTTGAGGAGGTGGTAGTCCACATGTCCACAAACGATGTTATCGTATTCCCACAAAATGAAAAATATGGAGGTATGTGTTATATAATAATTAAATAAGAATAAATAAATCATAAATATAATATATTTAATATATAAAAAGTAATTATATCATTATTACCAACCTTTATATGTGGTAATTGAAGAACAAACAACATCAGTTCGTGAGGTGGTAGTCCGCCGTACACACGGATGATGACTGCAGAACCCATTTGATGGAAGTGTGTGTTGGTTTAGGTTGAAACCTTAACATACAAACATGTAATTATATTTATGATACTTATTTTATTATATAATCATGGAATACGAATAATTTAATGGGTGTATAAATAAATAAATAAAAAGTTCTTTCTGAAGGATGTTACATCTTCTTTGGGTAAATCCTTTTGGTTTGCACTAAAGGGCTTCCTTGGTTGGATTTATGCCCAAAGTTAGGACTTTAGGATGAAGGGATGGAATTTTGGAGATTATTTTGGAAGGTTTTGGATTATATAAATTTTTTTATAGGTGTGAATAAGTGTGTGTGTGTGTGGTGGGGGGGGGGGGGTGCACCCTTTTATAGTGAATGAGGAGTGTCATTTTTGTAAATACAAAAAGTTAAACACTATTGAGAGGTCTCCCTTACATAATGTGACTAAAATAATGTTAAATTTTATATAAAATGGAAAATATGGTCTAAATATGTCTATAAAATGTGTTTTTGACATGTTTATAGGTTATTTGGACCCTTATGTTAATGTTTAACCACTAAGTAAACTCGTTTTTACCTTAATTGATGTAATTAATTTTAATTATTTTCACTAATATTTTGTTAAAAAACTAAGTTGAAATTAATATACATTATAAATTATTATTATTAAAAATATTTAATCAATTTTTCCAAATTATAATCACATAATTTTCAGAAATTAATTTAAAATAATCTTACAAATGGGACGAAACAACGAGTTTTTAAAGTTAAAATTCTCCAAAGTTTGAAGTGTTTTTATATCAAATTTCAATGTGAAATTGATTAAAATGAACTAAATTTTATTAATAGATTAATAATTTTTCTAAATATATTTTAAAAATAATTTAAAATAAAATTTAACTCTATAAATAAATTAGATGAAAATGTAGTTTTCAATTAAAATTCGGTGTTTTTCACTATTCATCAAAAAATGAAACTTCTCAAAAAAATACAAAATATTCATCCAAATTAAAATTTGATATTCCTATTTCAAAAATAAAGTTTATTTTATTAAATAAAAATTATAAAAGTGTTAAAAATTATTTTTAAAACAAGTCTTCCATTAAAAGGAGGTAAAACTGCCTTTTAGAATAATATGGGTTTTTATGCCTAAAACTAAATTTGTTCTTATTTTATTCCAATAAAAATTATTAGATGAATGTAATTTTTTTTAATTTATAATATATAGATTCCATTAAGATATCTCACTAATAGTTATTAATTTAATTATGATAAAATGCTATTGTGGGCATAAAAATGGGTTTTCATAAAAAAAAATCATTGTTATTCAATTGGTTTTTATTTTCATTTATAATTAATTGATAACCAAAAAATTAATTTTATAAACATATGTAAACCATAGTTTCATAATTTAGTTAGTATTATTCATATATTCCATTCTAATAGCTAGGTAATAACTATAATAATATTTTAATAATAATATTAAAAGTATATTGTTGTTTGGTAAGAATTGGTCTTGTGTGTAAAGAATGCTATTGAAGGAACTCGAAATCATGTATAACACAATCCATACATAGTTTTGTGTATACCAAAATATAATCTAGGCATTGTGTTTAGTGAAATATTAACTTGGTTTTGCATGTAATGTAAGCCAAACCCAGTTATTTCATATAATATAAGCTATATTCAGTGTTGCATGAAATAAAGAATATCGAAAAGATTAAATTAATTTGAAAAAAACATTCCCCAAAATATCAGGGTGTTACAAGGATATAGGGTATTGGATTTGAAATTCATGAGCACAGTAGACCATTTACCATTGAGCTCCTCCACCCTAAGTAGGAACTAACCTAAAGAGTCTGGGTTGGATCAATTTTATGGCCCGAATTGTTGGGGAAGCTATGAGAGCATTCCCAGTTGCACCCTTATGTATAGAAGGTGGTGTTATAGGGGAATCTACCCCTATGTAATCTTTTTTATCATATTACATTGGTGATTCCATAAGACATATTTGAGGTGGAGTTTTCAAAAATTCAAAAAATGAACTCTTATAAATTTTCAAATAGCCAGTCTAAGTTGATAGTTTAATAGTCTACATGAACACTCATGTAAAAAAAATAATAGAATTATCCTAATAGGCTACCTAAAAACAAAATTTATGACCCCCTTAACATTACCAATGGGTTGATCCAAGTTTTCAGTACCTTCACATTATTCACAACCAAATATACACAACAACCATAACATTTACAAGTTCAGGTAATTAAAGGTAAGAAATAATATACCAACAAGGCACAAATCATAATTGAAATAGGCATTTAATTAATAAAACCTTATATAATACAAGTAATAGTCATGTAACATGTGATCCTATTCACCTAATCATGATGCATTAATACACCACAAATTTCATAAATAAAAATATCAACATCATGTCCATCACTCAAGGTGAATAAATCAATAGTAACAACAAACAATAGGAACATCAATCCTACTTATTTGAAACTCATGGGTCCATTATACAGTGCTGACCTATAATGACCCAAACTTTTGTTAATGAAAATTCCTATTGATCTAATTAAATGAATTATTATGTAAAATGGTTATATAACATATGCAATTTCTTGGTTTTATGTTTTTGGATATTAAAATACCATTAATAATTGTGATCATTTATAATATATCTACTGAATAATGATCACATGATTAGTATAAATATAAGGATTTAACAAATCCAATTTATGCAGAAAAATGAAGCTATGAACTCATCTAGTAGAATTGCTCCATATGAAGGCCATTTTTTGGAGTTCTTAAAGGAGGTGGCATCATTGGTATTTTCTCTTGAACAAGCCCAAGCCAAGTTTTAACACGTTAAGCTTGAGTGGAATCGCCTATGGGAGAATTGAAAGTTAATAGAGATTACCACCCGAGCAATGTTATCTAAGCCCCCCCAAGAGTCTATCACCATCACACACCTTACCCTTCGATCTTATGTGGGTGTTATTGTAACATCCCAAGTAAGTAAATAATTATGGATTTTTATATCTATGTCTATTTACGAATTAGATAGTGTTTTAGAGGCTTAAAATGAGAATAAATCCAATCTTAAGCATAAAATACTCTAATATTTTTTAAAAGATTATTTTACAGCCTTTTGATGGAGAACCATTTTTAAAAATATATTTTGACAATTTTATAAGCTCTATTTGTCAAAATAAACTTATTATTTAGATTTGGGACATTGAAATTTACTTTGGATAAATTTTTGGTATTTTTCTGACAATGCTCAATTTTTCATGAATAGTGAAAAATACTGCATTTTACTTCAAAACTTATTTTTCATATAATTTAATTACATAGATTATTTTTTTAATTGGTTTTAAAGTTTAAATAGAATATATTTTTACCATTTAATCCAATGGTGTTCATTATAATTAATTTCACTTTTAAATTGGACATAAACAATTATCAAACTTTTGATAGATATTGTTTCTAAAAAACCAACTATTTGTTTTGACAACGAGAATTATTTTTAAATTATTTAATACAATTTATGTGTTTGGAATTTGGTAAAATTGATTCCATATTTTCAATACGAAGGTCCAAATTATGTAATTAATACTCTTTTGTTTTTGGACATTATGAATAGTAACGATGGTAATTATCTTTAATTATCATGATTAATTAGTAATCGGGTAGTTAAGGGTAATAATATAATATCATAATAATATAAAATGACCCCAAAATGTGTCATAATTCTACTGGTTGTGTCATGACCAACCATGTGATGCCTTGTGCCAAACTTTGGGACCCCATGGAATCACTTTTGGGTGACAGTGACACTATCATTTTATGTTTTTTTAAAAGGAAAGTAGAACCAAAGTATGTATAACCCAAGTAAATTTTTT
This sequence comes from Viscum album, assembly GCA_963277665.1. Taxonomy (NCBI): domain Eukaryota; kingdom Viridiplantae; phylum Streptophyta; class Magnoliopsida; order Santalales; family Viscaceae; genus Viscum; species Viscum album. The sequence goes on along the minus strand of OY728120.1, from coordinate 16,956,823 downwards.
TTACTTTTTTCTGTGTAAAGGATATCTTAGACTATAAATATTCATTGGAAAGCTAAAACGATTTCCCACATCATGATATTTTTTTTATAATTTTTAGACATTAAATAAATTAATTTATTTATGACACCATGATGATGCAACGATTACCTCAATAATGAACGATTTAAATAAAATGAAAAGATAATGTAAAATCTAAGACTTACACTTGTAAAAAAACTATTTTATGGGTTTATTTCTAACCATTATCACCTTATACTAGAAATATATCATTGTGGGGCCTTTAAAATCCGAAACTCATTATATAATAAAGTAACATTTCTTGACTTTCCAAGAGTGCCCCTCCTCCCTCTTATAAAAGCCCCCCACCTCTACCACCTTACCCACACCTCTCAAGCCATTGGATCGGTCAAATTCTACTCATTGTATCTCTCCAAATCCCTATATTCATCCTATAAGCCTTACCTTAGGTAGAAAGATCTTCAAGAAACCCTTTTGGTTCAAACCAAGGGGAGTTACCTGATTTAAAGGTAACATCTTCTCTTATGTTATTTTGTTTTATTTTGCTTCTCCAACCCCCTAAACTCTTTTTATTACTTTATTTTGTAACAAAAATAGTATCCTAAATATACTAGTATGTTGTTATGATAATTATTCGAGCTACACTTACACACACCTCTGTTTAATGGTTAAAGAACATACTGTTTCTGTGGATGGTGAATTACTGCCTCACAAAATGATGATTGTTCAATATTATTTTAACACCTTTCATGGTGGAAATTAAGATGTAACTCTATTTATATATGATATATATTATGTTTATGTTTTCCTTATGATTATTTATTTTTCATTTATGGCATACCTTTATGGTTTCCATTATGGGTAAACGCGATTTCTTCATTTTAGGAAGTGCGGACTAACGCCCCTCAAAGTGATTTGAATCGTTAATGCCATATGTGGGACGTATAAAGGATGGAGTTAATGATGTTATATATGATATTATAATGGAATTATAATATACCTTTATATCATTATTATTTCACTTCATTAAATACGAAATAGAAATGAAAGTAGCGTTCATGCGTACGTACGACTTACCATCTCCATGAACGGTGCATTTCATTTATTACCTATAAATGTTATGTAATATTATAAATTCATGTATATATTGGATATATATTATATATATGATATATACATCATGAAAATAATTCTGTATATAATGGATATTTTACCACATGAACAACTTGTAATTATAAGAAGTTTATTTTTGACTCAAGTACCAAAGATCGACAAAACGACCATTTTAACTTAAATAATTACATAATGTTCATAACATGGTAATAAGTGATATAAAAGGAATAATTAACTTGAAAAATGTTCTTAAGCAAGTATAAATTAACTCTAGTTTATTATTCAGTAGATTAAATAATGATCGAGTCAAGTCAGACATGAGGTAAGGGACTTCATCTCAATCTCCTTTCATTGAGGCATATTTTGTTTTATACACAAATTTCTTTTATATGGTGTATAAATCCGTTTGAATTTTACTTTTATTCAAAAGGAATATTTTTATATGAAAGCGTTTTACTAAACGACAAAAGGGAATGTTTTTTTGTCATATGTATGCGGCGACAACGACTTCTCTGCCGCCGTGACCACTATTTGAGTTTTGGATTCCTCTATAAGCCATAACTTTTTTTTAAATGAAAAATAAATACCATGCTTTAATTTTCTTTTATTTTGGTATTGAAAATGGTTTTGATAATTTTTTGATTATATCAATGTGTTTTTGATATCTTGTGATTGAAATGTGGAAATGTTATGTTTCCTTTATGCATGTTTTATGTGATATGATTATGTTATGGTTCTTGGGAATTGTTTATGAAGACGGGTGGTTACGTGATAAAATAAGGGCTAGTGAGCTTATGATAGCTCTCCAATGCATTGGGTAACGTGAAGGAGTTAAATGCTAAGGTTTATCTGAAGAGATTTAGGGAATATACTATAATGGGTATTCCAAACGTAACCATGAGGGTTACTCCCTACGTAAGAATGTTATGAATGCCTCAAGTTACCTTTATTTCTTATGTTTTCTATGAGTTATTCATAAATCTTATGATTTCATGAGGTATGATAAAGTGCTTACGTTTTATGAGTAAAGTATGATTTAATTTAATACATTGACTAATGTTTTCATTCCATAATTTTATATCGCTTACTGATCTTTTTATGCTCATCCCAAGTTTTTGAAATTTTTTTCACAGGTCAAGGGAAAGGTACATGATGTGATGATAGTGTCGAGGAAGTGTCAAGAAAGAATCCATGTTTTATTTTAAATATGTTTCCTTTGATGAAAAAAATACTATCTTTGATGTAACCACTTTGTTTAAATGTGAAATGTAATGCATGATTTATGATCTAATTCTCTAAAACTCTAAACCTGAAAAGATCCTCAATGTTTCTTCTTGAAATAAATCAATATTAAGTGATGTTTAAGGCTAGGGACTTATAGTTTGTATCAGAGATCAGTTTAGATAACTTTAGGAGTTATAATTCTATTAAATGATTGTCCAAAAATATTTTTTTTATGGTCAAATTGAAATGATATAGCATTTAAAGATTACCATGTTGCTTCATCTTAGACATATTTATTAAGAATGGTTTTCTACAGACGAAATAGGGAAGCATTTCTAGGAAGGCATACAGAAGGAAATGACCATCCAAATCAGCATCCTGAGATGGTCAGAATTGGAACTGAACAATCTGTTGCAGTAATGGTAGAGTTGACTCAAGCGATAAATAGTGGTGGTATCCATGCACAAGATCAGCCAGATCAACCACAGAGGAACATGTCAGTGGTGGAACATTTCATGAGGCGACATCCCTCATAATTCAGAGGATCATCTGACCCTGTGATAGCTGAAGGGTGGATTAAATCACTAGAGAAGATTTTTGATGTCTTCGGGTGTTCAGAAAATCAATAGGTCAGTCTTGCTATTTACTGTTTGGAGGGTGAAACAGATCAGTGGTGGTCGATGGTTAAAAATATCAGGGACACTGACGAGATTGATGCTCTTGACTGGTATGAATTCAAAGGTATGTTTATTGAGAAATATTTTCCTAAGGTTGTTCAACTTAGGATGGAAAAAAATTCTTGGAATTGAGGCAAGAGGACGACTCAGTGACTGCTTATGAAGAAAATTTCACTCAATTGGCAAGGTATGCTCCAAATTTTATCCGAGACCTTGATAGTAAAATCAATCATTTTTACTCAGGATTAAAGCCAAAATATCGAAGGGCATTAGCTTCTCGTGAGTTCAAAAGTTATGAAAAGATTGTTCGATGTGCTGAGAATGTGGAAATGGAGTTTTTCGATAATAAAGTGTTCTATAACAACCAACAGAAGAAGAGACCGAGGTGGTAAGAGAAAGGGAATAATCCTTCAAAAAGGTCTGATGGTAAGAAAACTAAGTTTTCAGTTTGTGATAAATGTGGTAAAAATAATGCTGGGGAATGTCTTTTGAATTCTGGAAAGTGCTACCGATGTGGTAAGGACACAAGGCTCGTGATTGCACTGAAAAATATCAGGTTGATGGTAAGACCAAATTTGATTTACAGTTAGTGAAATGTTTCAAGTGCAATGAGATGGGTCATTATGCAAACGAGTGTTCGAAAAAGAGCTCAAATGATGGGAAGAAGTCATAATATAACCAGAAAGGTGTGGTGAAATCCTTCGCAACTACTTCAGCATATGTTGGACCATCAAATTAAGTGGTATCATGTACTTTGTTTTTTTAGATTATGCTAGTGTGTTGTTTAATTCAGGATCTACACATTCTTTCATCTCTGAAAAAGTTTCTTGTAAATTGGGAATTCCATCTCAAGAATTGACTCCTAAAATTGTGGTAAAAACACCTGGGAAAAATGTTGAGGCAAAAATAATTTATAATAATATTCCTATCCTTATCCGTGGAAAGAACCTACTTGAAAACCTTATTGTTTTACCTCTAGTAGAGTTTGATTTTATCCTGGGTATGGATTGGCTCTCTGTTTACCATGCTAAGATTTACTGTAGAGCTAAAGAAGTTTCTTTTTAGAAAGACTTTCAGTTTGTGTACAAGAATGAAACCTTACTATTGATAACATATCAAGAGGATGATAAACTTGTAAAAGATAGAAATGAATGTTACCTTGCACATATTGTTGAAAACAATGGAACCATTCAGATTAATGACGTGCCGGTGGTAAATGAGTATCCTAATGTTTTTCCTGGAATAATACCAAATCGGGAAGTTGAATTTACTGTTGACTTAGTTCTTGATGCTAATCCAATTTCAAAACCCCCTTATCAAATGGCTCAAATTGAACTTTTAGAGTTGAAGGAGCAATTGTAAGATTTATTAGAGAAATGTTTAATTCGACCTAGAACATCACCATGGGGTGCTCCTGTCTTATTTGTTAAAAAGAAAGATGGTTCAATGATACTTTGCATTGATTATAGAGCCTTGAATAACATCACTGTTAAGAAAAAATATCCTTTGCCTCATATCGATGATTTGTTTGATCAGCTCCAGAGAGATCGGTATTTTTCAAAGATTGACCTGAGATCGGGGTACCATTAGTTGAAGGTAAAGGAAGAAGATATTCCGAAGACAACGTTTCGTACAATATATGGCCATTATGAATTTGTAGTAATGCCTTTTGGGTTAACCAATGCACCTTCTTTATTCATGGATCTTATGAATATAATTTTCCATGAGTTCTTGGATAAGTTTGTGGTTGTTTTCATTGATGATATTTTGGTATTTTCTAAAAGTAAAGAGGAGCATGAAAGTCATTTAAGGGTTATTTTGAAAAACTTAAAAGAAAAGAAATTGTATGGGAAATTCAGCAAGTGTGAGTTTTGGTTGCAACAAATTTCTTTCCTTGGTCACATTGTTTCTAAAGATGAAATAAATGTTGATCCTGCAAAAACAAAGTTTGTTGAAGAATGGAAAAGACCCACAAATGTAACCGAGATTCATAGTTTTCTTGGTTTGGCAGGCTATTACCGAAGGTTTGTTAAAAAAATTTCACGTTTATCTAGTCCAATGACTAAGCTAACTCGGAAGGGTGTTAAGTTTATCTGGACAAAAAATGTGATGATTGTTTTTAGGAATTGAAAAGGAGATTGGTGAATGATCCATTTTTAGAACTACCTTCCAGGAATGGTGAGTTTGTTATCTATAGTGATTCTTCATTTAAAGGACTTGGTTTCTTCCTAATGCGGAATGATCAGGTAATTTCTTATGCTTCACGTCAGTTGAAAACTCATGAGGTAAATTACCCTACACATGATTTGGAATTAGCTGCTGTGGTTTTCTATTTAAAAATTTGGAGGTATCATTTGTATGGTGTAAAGTGTGAAATATATACTGATCATAAAAGTTTAAAGTATATATTCACTCAGAAATAATTGAACATGAGACAAAGGAGATATCTAGAATTAATCAAGGATTATGATTGTACAATTCATTACCATCTGGGAAAATCAAATAAAGTGGATGATGATTTGAGTCAAAAAAGTAATACTTCATTAACCATGTTACATTTGAAACATGATCCTTTGGTTGAGGATTTGATGAACTTTGGAATAGAAGTTGTTGGTGCAGGAAGTTCTTCTGTTTTTTTTACGTATCAGTGAAATATTCTCTATCAGACAGAATTAAGCAAGCACAGAAGAAAGATAGTGAGTTGCAGAAAAAGGTAGAGCTGGTTCAGAAGGGTAAGTTTCCTGAATTCAACATTGATAATGATTGTGTTTTGAGATTTGGTAAGAGATTGTGTGTGCCTTGTGATTCACTGTTGAAGATAGAGTTGTTATGTGAAGCTCATAGTTCTCCATTTTCAGTTCATCCAGGCAGTACTAAGATGTATAGAGATCTTTGGGAGTATTACTAGTGGGATGGAATGAAAATAGATATTCCTGATTTTACTGAAAAGTGTTTGAATTGTCAACAGGTTAAAGCAGACCATAAGTTACCGAAAGGGATGCTTCAGACTTTACTAGTACGAGAGTGGAAATGGGAGAATATATCCATGGACTTCATTGTGGGATTGCCGAAGACACCTCGAGGTAATAATGCGATCTGGGTTATTATTGATCGCTTGACTAAATCTGCTCATTTCCTTGCTATATGAAATACTTTCTCCCTAGATCAACTTTATCATTTGTATCTTAAAGAGATAGTCAGGTTACATGGAGTTCTCCTCTCTATTGTATCTGATCGTGATCCCAGGTTTACTTCTAACTTTTGGAAAGGCCTTCAGAAGTCATTGGGTGCTGAATTAAATTTTAGTACAGATTTTCATCCTCAATCAGATGGGTAGTCAGAATGAACAATTAAGACATTGGAGGATATGCTACGTGATTGTTCGATGGATTATCATGGAAGTTGGGACCAACATATTTCTTTACTTGAGTTTTCATATAATAACAGTTTTCATTCTAGTATACAGATGGAACCATTTGAGGCATTATATGGGAAGCAATGTAGAACTCCAGATTATTGGGATAAAGTAGGTGAAAGGAAGTTGATGGGAGCAGAATTGGTAGAAGAGTTGGCAGAAAAAGTTCAGATGATACAGAAACACATGAGAACAGCTCAGAGCAGGTAGAAAAGTTATGCATACAGCAGGAGGAAGGATCTCTCTTTTGATGTAGGTGATCATGTCTTCCTAAAAGTTTCACCATGGAAAAGTGTGATGCGATTTGGTAAGAAAGGAAAGCTGATTCCAAGGTTCATTGGACCATATGAAATTCTGGAGAGAGTTGGATCATTTGCATATCGAGTGGATTTACCTCTGAGTTTATCTCAAGTACATAATGTTTTTAATGTTTCAATGTTAAGGAAGTACACGCCAGATCCATCTCATGTTTTGAGTCTAGAGGTAGTTCAGTTGGAAGAGAATCTATCTTATGAGGAACAATTGGTCCAGATTCTTGACCACATGGAACAAGTATTTCGGAATAAGGTGATTCATCAAATAAAGGTTTTGTGGAAAAACCACATGATTGAAGAAGAAACATGAGAATCTGAAAATGCAATGAGGGATAAATACCCCCACTTATTCGATAAGTAAATAAATTGCTGGGAAACAATTTTCTAAAGGGGGAAGGATGTAACATCCCAAGTAAGTAAAGAATTATGGATTTTCATATCTATGTCTATTTATGAATTAGATAGTGTTTTAGAGGCTTCAAATGATAATAAATCCAATCTTAAGCATAGAATACTCTAATATTTTTTAAAAGATTATTTTACCACCTTTTAATGGAGAACCATTTTTAAATATATATTTTGATAATTATATAAGCTCTATTTATCAAAATAAATTTATTCGTTAGAGTCGGGACATTGAAAATTACTTTGGATAAATTTTTGGTATTTTTCTGACAATGTTCATTTTTTAATGAATAGTGAAAAATACTGCATTTTACTTCAAAACCAATTTTTAATCTAATTTAATTATATGGATAGATTATATTTTTAATTGGTTTTGAAGTTTAAATAGAATATATTTTTACCATTTAATCCAATTGTGGTCATTATAATTAATTTCACTTTGAAATTGGACATAAACAATTGTCAAACTTTTGATAGATATTGTTTCTAAAAATCCCGCTATTTGTTTTGACAACGATAATTATTTTTAAATTAATTAATAAAATTTACGTGTTTGGAATTTGATAAAATGGATTCCATATTTTGAATCAGAAGGTCTAAATTATGTAAATACGACTCTTTTGTTTTTGGACATTATGAATAGTAACGACAGTAATTATCTTTAATTATCGTGATTAATTAGTAATCAGGTAGTTAAGGGTAATAACATAATATCATAATAATATAAAATGACCCCAACATGTGTCCTAATGATACTGGTTGTGTCATGGCTGACCATGGGATGCATTTTTCCAAACTTTGGGACCCCATGGAATCACTTTTGTGTGATAGTGACACTTTATTATTTTATGTTTTTTTAAAAGGAAAGTATAACCAAAGTATGTATCACCCAAGTAAAACAATTTTAGTTTTGTCTGTGTAAACGATCTATTGAAATATAAATATTCATTAGAAAGATAAAAGTATTTCCTACATCATGATATTTTTTTAAAATTTTTATACATTAAATAAATTAATTTATTTATGACATCATGATGATGCAGCGATTACCTCATTAATGAACGATTTAAATAAAATGAAAAGATAATATAAAATCTAAGACTTAAACTTGTTAAAAAACTATTGTATGTGTGGATTTAGAACCCTTATAACTTTATCCTTGAAATATATCATTGTGGGACCTTTAAAATTCGAAACTCATTATATAATAATGTAACATTTCTTGACTTTCCAAGAGTGCCCCTCCTCCCTCTTATAAAAGGTCCCCACCTCTACCACCTTACCCACACCTCTCAAGCCATTGGATCGGACAAAATCTGATCATTTTATCTCTCCACATCTCTCTCTTTATCCTATAAGCCTTACCTTAGGCAGAAATCTCTTCAAGAAACCCTTTTGGTTCAAACCAAGGGGAGTTACCCGATTTAAAGGTAACATCTTCTCTTATGTTCTTTTGTTTTATTTTGCTTCTCCAAACCCCTAAAATTTTTTATTCCTTTATTTTGTAAAATAACCAGTATCTTAAATATACTAGGATGTTTTTATGAGAAGTATTTGAGCTACACTTACACACACCTCCGTCTAATGGTTAAAGAACATACTGTTTCTATGGATGATGAATTACTGCCTCACGAAATGATGATTGTTCAATCTTCTTTTAACACCTTTCATGGTGGCCATTAAGATGTCACTATATTTATATATAATATATATTATGTTTATGTTTTCCTTATGATTCTGTATTTTTCATTTATGTCATACCTTTATGGTTTCCATTATGGGTAAACACGATATCTTCATTTTAGGAAGTGCAGACTACCACCCCCTCAAAGTGATTTGAATAGTTAATGCCATATGTGGGATGTATAAAGTTTGGAGTTAATGATGTTATATATGATATTATACTGGAATTATAATATACCTTTATATCACTATTATTTCACTCCATTAAATAAGAAATAGAAATGAAATTAGCGTTCATGCGTACGTACAGATTACCGTCTCCATGAACGGTGCATTTCATTTCTTACCTTTAAATGTAATGTAATATTATAAATTAATGTATATACTGGATATATATTATATATTTGATATCTACATCATGAATATAATTTTGGATATAATGGATATTTTACCACATGAACAACTTGTAATTATAAGAAGTTTATTTTTGACTCAAGTACTAAAGATCGACAAAATGACTGTTTTAACTTAAATAATTACATAATGTTCATAACATGGTAATAAGTGATATAAAAGGAATAATGAACTTGAAAAAGGTTATTAAGAAAGTATAAATTAACTCTTGTTTATTATTTAGGATATTAAAGAACGATCAAGTCAACTCGGACATGAGGTAAGGGACTTCGTCTCAATCTCCTTTCATTGATGCATATTTTGTTTTATACACAACTTTCTTTTATACGGTGTATAAACCCATTTTACTTTTACTTTTATCCAAAAGTAATATTTTTATATGAAGCGTTTTACTAAATGACAAAAGGGAATGTTTTTTTGTCGTACGTATGCGGCGACAACGACTTCTCCATCGCCGTGACCACTATTTGAGTTTTGGCTTCCTCTACAAGCCATAAATTTTTTTTAAATGAAAAATAAATACCATGCTTTAATTTTCTTTTATTTTGGTATTGAAAATGGTTTTGATAATTTTTTGATTATATCAATGTGTTTTTGATATCTTGTGATTGAAATGTGGAAACGTTATGTTTCCTTTATGCATGTTTTATATGATACGATTATGTTAGGGTTCTTGAGCATTGTTTATGAAGACGGGTGGTTCCGTGATAAAATAAGTGCGGGTGAGCCCATGATAGCTCTCCAATTAATTGGGTAAAGTGAAGGGGTTAAATGATAAGGTTTCTCCAAAGAGATTTAGAGAATATACTGTAATGGGTATTCCAAACGTAACCATGAGGGTTACTCCCTACGTAAGAATGTTATGAATGCCTCAAGTTACCTTTATGTCTTATGTTTTCTATGTGTTATTCATAAATCTTATGATTTCATGAGGTATGATAAAGTGATTATATTTTATGAGTAAAGTATGATTTTATTGAATACATTGACTAATATTTTCATTCCGTACTTTTATATCCCTTACTGAGCTTTTTTATGCTTATCCTAAGTTTTTGAAATGTTTTTCACAGGTCAAGGGAAAGGTACATGATGTGATGATAGTGTCGAGGAAGTGTTAAGAAAGAATCTATGTTTTATTTTAAATATGTTTCCTTTGATGAAAAAATACTGTCTTTGATGTAACCACCTTGTTTAAATGTGGAATGTAATGCATGATTTATGATCCAATTCTCTAAAACTCTAAACCTGAAAAGATCCTCAATGTGTATTCTTGAAATAACTCAAGATTAAGTGATGTTTAAGTCTGGGGACTTATAGTTATAAGGGGTTATGTAATAATACCCTATCACTATGATTATGTACATTATTTTTTTATAGAGAATATACATTCATTTTATTATTGTTACTTTGTAAATAATTTCTAAAACACAAATAATATATTTAGTTAATATTCAATTAAGAAATATATTTTGATGAACTAATGGATTTTTGGAATTAAATAATATTTTAATAAAATATTATTATTTTTAAATTAATTTTTATTAAATATAAATGATTGTATAATTTTTATGAATAAAATTGTAATTTTTATTAAAGCTTGAACACTATTTTTGTCAAAACCAATGAATTTTCGATAAATGTAGGTTTTTATTTTAAAAGTAAAAATTCATATATTTATATAATTATTTAGAAAAAATGAATATTATTTTTGGAATCTGGGCATTGAAATTATCCAATGGTGAATTTTTCATAATTTTCTGAAATAGTTGAATTTTTGGGTAAAAATTAAATACCATTTAAATATATAATGTGTTTTATGACATCATAATGACCCAATAGTGATGTAATGAAATAATATAAATCATATTTTGGGACAATATATGTTTTAAATTTAAAATAATGTGATTTTATGTTTGTTTTATTTATTTTACAATGCTTTAGTGGACCCTCTGAGACTTATAAAACATTTTAACATTTTAAAATGATTTCCTTGAGAGTGTGACTCACCTCCACATAAGAAAGCCTTATATTTTAATAAGTTTGGCTATTGGGATTATAAAATAATGTTTTCCACTACCCTTTGGAAAAAACCATGGTAAAAAACCATGGGTTGGTTTGTGGTTTTGATTAGTTTAATGTGTAGTGTCCAAAACCTAAATAATAAAGAATTTCCTCCCTTTTCCTATATAAACCCACTCAATATCTCACTTCTCTTCACTAAAAAACCTTTTAAAACATCCCTACTATGTAATAATCTCTATAGTATCCTCCCAAGGCACCCAAAAATCCCTAGAATCATCTCTCAAGCCTCTCCCAAGCCTCTCCCAAGGCTTTGGGATCACACTTCCAAGTAAGGGATTTCTTCCTTTCTCATTTTTATCCAAGTTTCTTTATATTGTTATACCCTTTTAATTTCAGTTAAAAATGTTGGGGTATGATTTCTCACATCCACTATACTTCTCTACTTATTTTTTAATGATAAGATACCCATTTATCTCTCATTAATGCATCTCATGTACACCTGTTACTATGCCGAAATTCTATAAGGAATTTCTCTCTTCTCATTTACATTCAAGCAATTATTTTATATTATGCATCTAAATTCCATTACATAGGTTGGGAAATGTATTAATATGATACCCTTACTGTAAATTTCATGTACATCTGATGATATACCCCTTCCTATCTCATCAACCATTTTTTATGAATTCTTATGTCATGCCGTTATGCTACCGAAATTGCACCTTGATTTTCCAAGACAAAGTCATTGTGTAGTGAACACCATGCCCATTTCTATATAAAGGGTATTCAACTTTATGCTCATTTACTTATTGATTATGTAGTTTCATATATTAATTCCACATTCCTTTATCGTAGAATAAATGACGATGTTTAATGAATCCATGTTGTATGGTCTATGTGGCACACTTATGCATGAAATGAAATGATTAAGAAGGGTGCACCCTAATAGCGCTCCAATGCATTGGGTAAAGATTAGTATCATGATACATCAAGTGAAATGAGGTTTTAATTATAATAATTCAATTTCAATGAGGGTTTTCTCATTCTCCATGTGCAATGAGCCTTGTCTCATGCTAATATCATGTTAAATGTTGATGACACATTTCCATGTTATGATAATCATGATATATCAGGCCTTTATGTTCATGTTTATCTTATGATCCATTGATATACCTATTTCATAACATGTAATGTATTCTTCATTTTATGCCTTTTTTACTCCCTTAATAGGCTTTATAGATCACCCTTTTCTTATGAATGTCCTCAGGTTATCCCATACAATGCTAAGTACGAAGGAATGTGTGTGGTCATATAAAAGAAGTTTTCAATAAAGATGCGTATTTCATGTTTTAAGTTTTTATGTAATGTTCTTAATACCCAAAGACACTAGACCTATTGATCTTCTATGTTTTATCAACTGAATATTTTATGTAATAAATTATGTTTATGTGTGAAATAAAGAGCAGAGTTGTTATAGTTGGTATCAGAGGATATGTTTAGTTATTTTTGGGATTAGGATTAGAAAACCATAGTGAAAGCCTTATGGATAATAATAAGTATAATACAAACATCCCTAAATTTTGGTGAGTAATTATTAAGTGTTTTATCATTAAAATACATCCCTATCTGGTTACGAGCAGGTAGAGGTGGCTCTAGCACATATGTATCTAGGGGTAAAACCTGAAAACACGGCTTTGAGCTAGACTCGAATCAGAACTGGTTCACGACAATGGGCCTTGCTTCACTCTTGGTTATGATACTCCTGGGGGATATTCTTTGGTAAATTCATAAGATTAGTATGAACCATTATTAAGGGAATAAAAAAAATTCCCCTAAGAATATATGTTGGGAATTAGATCATGGATAACATAGATTAAAGACTATAAATTCACAAGTTAAGAAAATAAATGTAATTTATAAGTCATCCATTTTTGTCTTTGGATTACCCTTTATGTGTTAACCCTAAATTTACTTTTATTCCAGCCAATGGATGGTAATAGGAGGACTTAGGATAACAACATATGCGAAAATCAATGTGATGAAGGTTCTAATGAGATTCCCAATCCGATAGAAGCGGAAATCGCGAACTTTGTCATGATACTATCTCAGTTAACTCAAGTTTTGAATAGAAACATGGGTCAAGAGGAAGGTTTAATCCCCCCTAAGAAATAAAAATTTGAAACTAAGAGCTTCATGAGACAAAGACCTCCTACTTTTAATGGATCATATGATCCATCAATTGCCGAACAATGTATCAACTCCATTGAAAAGATCTTATCCATCCTTTAATGTTCTAAATAAGAGAAGTTTCTTCTAGCTTCTTATTGTATGGAGGGTGAAGCTAATAAATGGTGGACATTGATCAAAAATACAAAGCCTGAGATGGATATCAAGGAGTTGGAATGGAAGGATTTCCATAAAATGTTTTTCAATAAATATTTTCCTCACACCCACCGAATTAAGATGGAAAGGGACTTCCTTTCCCTCCAGAAAAAAAGACGACGAATCCATCAGAGCCTATGAGGAAAACTTCACCAGGATTTCACGATATGCCTCCAGCTTTTTCGTTACCCCAGAATTCAAGGTTGACTACTTCTTTGGTGGGCTAAAACCTAGCCTAAGGAAATCCTTATTGATCTGTGACTTTGAGAGCTATGAGGAAATTGTCCGATGTGCCCTCAAAGTTGAAATGGAGATTAGCGAATCTCAGGGGTATCATGGGGATAAGATGTGTAATGTTGAATTTAATTTTGGTGGTTTGATGGATAAATCCAATGGTGCTAAGAAAATCCAACACCCCAATTACCAAATGCACAGAAAGAAAAACCCCATAAATTTCCTAAAGGGGCTGAGGAAATTATTTAGGTGTAGATGAGAAGGGAACCTGGCCATTAACCACTAATGAGAAAAACTCGTGGCTATGATAGAGGATAGGAACACTCCGTTAGACCCTCAACGCGTTGTTCATTACTTAAACTACAAAGAACCAGGGCACTTTGCAAACCAGTACCCTTAGCTATGGGTTTTTGGAGGCAACCAACAACCTCCAAGGTAGCAAGGGTGAGATTTTTCCATAACTACTGTCGAAGTGAACCATGAAAAAGAAGTGGTGATAGGTACACTGGTTATTTATTCAAGAACAGTGAACATAATTTTTGATTATGGTTCTACGCATTCTTTTATATACCAAAATTTTAGTAGAGCAATCTCAGCACCACCACAAATCATAGAAGTAAAGATGTCGATGAGAATGGAAAATGAGGAAATAATTTCATCCCATGAATATAAATCCTCCCCTATCATAATTTTTGGATTGAACTTACCTTTTAACCTCATCATACTCCCTTTGGTGTAATTTTATATAATTATTGGCATTTATTTGATTTCCTTATATAGATCCAACATAAATTTCTATGAGAGGAAAATCACTCTCTATATGGAGAATCGACCCCCGATTCTATACAAGTGAAAGGAGAAGGACAAATCTTATTTAGAACCATCATCTCAAGAGTGGATATTACTACCCTATGTGCATGCATATCTTTCTTAGATGATTGTGTCTAAGGAAGCAACCATACTTGAAGACATGACTATTGTAATATAATTTGCTAAAGTTTTTCCTGAGCAATTTCCTAGTCTTCCTCCTAGAAGAGATGCTGAATTATTAATTGATCTTATACTCAGGGAATTTACAATATCAAAGACTCCATATATAATGGCTATTATGGAGCTTGAGGAGTTAAATAAAAAACTATAGGAGAATCTTGATAAAGGGTTTATACGCCCAAGTGCTTCACCATGGGGTGCACCAGTCCTCTTCGTCAAGAAGAAGAATGGGTCAATGTGCCTTTACATCGATTATCATGAGATCAATAAAATCATGATAAAGAACAAGTATACTCTTCCATGAATTGATGACTTGTTTGATCAAATACATGGAGCACAATAAATATCCAAGGTGGATCTGCAGTTGGGATATTATCAAGTAAGGGTGAAGAAGGAGGATATCCCCAAGACTACTTTTTGTACAAGATACGGGCACTATGAATTCATATTAATGCCTTTTGGACTCACTAATGATACATAAACCTTCATGGACTTGATTAATAGAGTATTTAGAGATTACCTCAACAAATTTGTGGTAGTATTTATAGATGATATTCTAAAATACTTCGATACCAAGGAGGAGAATGAGGAGTATCTAAGCACTGTACTACAGACCTTGTGAAAGGAGAAGCTCTATGAAAAGTACATCAAGTGTGAGTTCTAGTTGAAGGAGGTCTCATTCTTTGGTCATATCATCACAAGCAATGAGATATCTATGGATCCCTCCAAGACAGCTACAATAGAGGGATGGTCGAGGCCAACATCAGTAAAAGGTATCTGTAGCTTCCTAGGGTTAGCTGGATATTATTAATGATTTTTGAGAAATTTGTCATGATTTTCAAACCCTCTTACCAAGATAACTTAGAAAGGAGTAAAGTTTTATTAGAGCAATTAATGCAAAGAGAGATTCAAGGAGTTGAAAAGGACGCTTATCACTGCACCTGTGCTCACACTACCCATAAGTGGAGAACTTTTTGTGGTATTTAGTAATGATTTGAAGAAGGTCCTAGGATGTGTGTTGATGAAAAATGAAAAATTCATTGCCTATGATTCAAGGAAATTGAAATTTCATGAGAAAAACTATCCAACACATGATCTGGAGTTGGCTGTAGTAATCTTCGCTTTAAAAATTTGGTGACATTACCTCTTTGGTGAGAATTGTGAAATATATACGGATCATAAAAGCCTCAAGTATATATTCACATATAAAGAGATAAAAATGCGCCAATGAATATAGTTATAGATGATCAAATACTACGACTACTTAATCCATTACCACCTTGGGAAAGCAAATAAGGTGGTAAACACTCTAAGTAGAAAGGACCCAACAATTCTATCATTGATGAAAATTGAAAAGGGTCCAATATTCTCAGATTTTATGAATATGGACGTGGGAATTATAAAGAAGGTAACATCATCAATCCTTTCATAAATGTTTTTTTTTCAACCGTCTCTTTTGGAAAGGTTAAAAAATAGTCAAAAGGATGATGTGGTAATTCATAAGAAAGTCGAAACTCTCAGAAAAGGGAAATCCTCAGAGTTCAATGTTAATAAAGAAGGAATTGTGAGATTTGGGACAAGACTATGTGTTCTATAAAATCTGGATTTACAGAATGAACTTTTGGATGATTCACATAGTTTTAATTTCTCCATTCACTTAGGAAACACAAAGATGTATCGAGATCTCCAAGAGAATTATTGGTGGGATAACATAAAGAAAGAGATTGCTGAGTGTACATCAAAGTTCCTAGTATTTCAGTAAGTGAAGGATGAGAGACATAAGTCTAAGGGGATGATTCAACCATTACCCATAACAACATGGAAATGGGAGAACATCACCGTGGACTTTGTCATCAGACTTCTGAAGACATCCAAAGGAAACAATGCTATCTTGGTTGTTGTGGATCATCTTACAAAGACTGTACACTTCATTGCAATTCGAGAGGATTTCTCATTAGATCAACTGGAATAGATATATATCAGAGAAGTGGTAAGGCTACATGGAGTAAAAATATATATTATATCCAATGGAGATCCAATATTTACTTCTATGTTCTAGAAGAGTCTTTAACATGCTTTGAATACTGAGCTGAACTTCAGTATGTTATATCATCCTAAAACTGATGGATAATCTGAGAATACTATCCAAAAACTTGAGGACATGTTGAGAGCATGCTCAATGGACTTAAAAGGAGGATGAGATCAACATATTACTCTAGTTGAGTTCTCTTACAATAATAGTTTCCACTTAAACATCCAAATGGATCCTTATGAAGCCCTGCATGGGAAGAGGTACAGAACACTGGTATGTTGGGATGAAGTTGGGGAGTGAAAACTCTTAGGTCCAGAAATGGTCAAATAAATTATGGATAAGGTTAAGACTATCCAGCAGTACATTAAATATACTCAGAGTCAACAAAAGAGCAATGATGATAATCATTGACAGGACCTATAGTTTGATGTCAGAGACATGGTATTCCTCTGCATATCACCATGGAAGAGAGTTATGAGATTTGTGAAGAAGGGAGAGCTTAGTCCAAGGTACATCATCCCTTTTGAGATCCTTGATCACATTGGAGAAATGCCATATCGACTAGCACTCCCACAAAACCTATATCAAGTACATGATGTATTCCATGTATCACTCTTGAGGAAGTACATACTTGACCCATCACATGTACTCAATCCAGAGGTGGTACCATTAGAGAATGACCTCTCCTATGAAGAGAAACCGGTGAAGATTTTAGATCATAGGGAAAAAGTTATATGAAATAATACAATTCCCCTCATCAAGGTGTTGTGGAAAAAACCAAAAGTTTGAAGAAGTAACGTGGGAATAGGAGGAAGTGACGAAGCAGAGTTACCTACATCTTTTTTAGTGTGGGAAAATGAAATTTCAAGGGAGAAATTTTTTAAGGGGGGAATATTGTAATGACTGAAAATTTTATTAATAAAAATTCATCTTGATCAAATTAAATGTCTTATTATGTAAAACGGTTATATAACATATTCACTTACTTGGTTTTATGTTTTTGGATTTTAAAATATCGTTAAAAATTGTGACTGTTTATAATATAGCCTTTGAACAGTGATCACATGATTAGTATAAATATAAGGCTTTAACAAATCCAATTTACTCAAAAAAAGGAAGCAATGACATCATCCAGTAGAATTTCTCCATACGAAGTCCATTTGTCAGAGATCAAAAATGAGTTGGAGTCACTGGACTTCACTCTTGACCAATCCCAAGATGAGATTCAACACCTTAAGCTTGAGCTGAACCGCCTATAAGAGAGGTGGAAGTTAATAGAGATTACCACCCGAGAGATGTTATCAGAGCCTCCCCAAGAGTCTATCACCATCACACACCTTACCCTTTGGTCTTATGTGGGTTTTACAAGGGGTTATGTAACAAGACCCTAGCACTATGATTATGTACATTATTTTTTTATATAGAATATACATTCATTTTATTATTGTTACTTTGTAAATAGTTTTTAAAGCACAAATAGTATTTTTAGATAATATTAAATTAAGAAATATATTTTGAGGAATTAATGGATTTTTTTAATTAAATAATATTTTAATAAAATATTATTATTACTAAATTACTTTTTATTAAATATAAATTATTATATAATTTTTATGAATACAATTGTAATTTTTATTAAAGTTTGAAAACTATTTTTGTCAAAAAGCCATGAATTTTGGATAAATGTTAGTTTTTATTTTAAAAGTAAAAATTCACATATTTAGAAAATTATTTATATAAAATGAATTTTATTTTTGTAATCAGGATGTTGAAATTATCCAACAGTGAAGTTTTCATAATTTTCTGAGACAGTCGTATTTTTGGGTAAAAATTAAATACCGTTTGAATATATAATGTGTTTTATGACATCATAATGACCCAATAGTGATGTAATAAAATAATACAAATGGAATTTTCATCCAATATATGTTTTAACTTTAAAATAATTTTATTTTAGTTTAGTTTTATTTATTTTATAAAGCTTTAGTGGACCCTCCAAGACTTATAAAACATTTTAACATTTTAAATTGATTTCCTTGAGAGTGTGAATCACCTCCACATAATAAATTCTTATATTTTAATAATTTGGGAAATTTTTATTATAAAATAATGTTTTCAAATCCCCTTTGGAAAAAACCATGGGTTGGTTTTTGGTTTTGATTAGTTTAATGTGTGGTTTCCAAAACCTAAATAATAAATAATTCCCTCTCTTTTCCTATATAAACCCACCCAAGATCCCAATTCTCTTCACTAAAAACCGTTTGATCGCGTCTCTACTCTGACCTCCTCTCTTTATTATCCTCCCAAGGCTCCCCAAGCTCCCAATAAGCCTATGTAAATCCTCTCCCAAGCCTTTGGGATCACACTTCCAAGTAAGGAATTTCTTCATTTCTCATTCTTGTCCACATTTATTTATGTTGTTATACCATTTTAATTTCAATTAAAAATGATGGGGTATGATTTCAAACCTCCCCTATAATTACATCCTTATGGTTTAATTATGATAGACCCCTTTCTCTCTCATTAATGCCTCCCATGTACACCTGTTACTATGCCAAAATTTCGTAAGGAATTTCTCTCTTCTCATTTACATTCAAGATATTCTTTTATATTATTCATCTAAATTCTATTAAATATGTTGGGACATGTATCTATATGTCCCCATTACTGTCCATTTCATTTAAATATGATGATATTCTACTTTCTCTCTCATCAACCATTTTTTATGAATTCTTATGTCACACTGTTATGCTGCCAAAATTGCACCGTGATTTTCCAAGCGAAAGTCATTTTGTAGTGAACACCATGCCCATTTCTCTATCAAGGTTAATCAACTTTATTCACATTTACTTATTTATTATATAGTTTCATGTATGAATTCCACATTCCTTTATCATGGAATAAATGACGACGTTTAATGAATCTATGTTGTATGATCTTTCTGGCACACTTATGCATGAAATGAAATGATTAAGAAGGGTGCACCCTAACAGCGCTCCAATGCATTGGGTAAAGATTAGTATCCTGATAAGTCAAGTGAAATGAGGGTTTAATCATGATAATTCAAGTTAAATGAGGGTTTAATCATTCTCCATGTGAAATGAGACTTGGCTCATGCTAATATCATGTTAAATAATGATGCCACATTTCCATGTTATGATAATCATGCAATACCATGACTTCATGTTCTTTTTTCTCTTATGCTCCATTGATATGACTATTTCCTAACATTTTATGTATTATCCATGTTATTCCTTTTTTAATCCCTTACTAGGCTTTATATGTAACCCTTTTCTTGTGCATGTCCTCAGGTTATCCCATGCAATGTTAAGTATGAAGGAATGCATCTGGTCATGTAAAATAAGTTTTCAATAAAGATGTGTATTTCATGTTTTAAGTTGTTATGTAATGTTACTAAGCCCCAAAGACACTAGAAATCTCAATATTATATGTTTTATCAAGTTAATATTTTATGCAATAAATTTTTTTTAAGTGTGAAATAAAGAGAAAGTTTGTTATATGACCAAACAATGAAATAGTTTCCTTTACTGAGCCCTAAACATCCTATCTCTTTTCTACCATGTCCCAAATAAAATAAAGGAATTAAACATGTGATAATGTATCTAATTCCATTTTGTAACACCCCAAAACAAATCATTGGGTTTGGGCCGAAGTACCATATAACCTCAAGCATGCCCCTCTATATACAAGAGGACACTTGCTAGCAATGAGGGCCCAAGAGGCATTGTAGGGAGAATATGCCCTCAGTAATAGACAAACATCAAATAAATAAATAGAAAAAAAACAATAACAACAAAATATAAGGGAACTGGTCCAATGAGAGTATCAACCCATTCTATAACATTATGAAATGATAATCATGATATCAAAATAAAAATAAAGGATCCCCACATGTGTTAGATAAATATAACAAATTAGTGAAAGGAAAATATGTAGCATGTGGAAAGAAATATAAGACCCAAATTCCACCTCAAAATTTCCTCACACTATCCTACTGCTCCTGCTCAACTACCCACCATAGGTCCATTTTCCATAACTGAGTCCCTAATCATAATGTTTACATGCACACTGAGATTCCCATGTAGGGTGTGAATATAAAACCTAGTAGGATACCACCAATGGTCTTTAACATAAGTGAAAAATATATATAGGTTTTATACCATGACAATAATAAATGCGCAAGTAAACAATAAGTAATCACACATGTGCACAAAAATGTAGGGTCCTTAGACACCGAACCTACCTGATTTGGATCCATACTGGAAAGAATGTCACACATCGAACCAACATACTAAACCAATTGATCATTAGTCCACATCCCCCTTTAATGGATAGTCATGCCCGAATTTAAGGGTAATACTCATTTTAACCCAATTCACAGCTCTAGGGAAAGCCACCATCACACGTTGACCTAATTTCATAGCTTTTTAGAAGGCAACATACCATATGCAGAACCAATATCATGAATCTAGGGAAATATATCCCATCATCCACACTCCCCCTCTAAGGGAGATAATAGACCATATGGATCAACCTGGTTACTCAATTGTGGAGATAGAGAAATTAAACATGTAAAACACAATGATATAATATGGTATTTCATAATCATTTCATGTCAAGAAATAGCCATATAGACAATACATATCCACATGAAAATCATGTCAAGCATAAGCATCATAGTCTACACACACACACTCACACCACATGTGAATCATATCAAGCATAGGTCTCATGAGGATAAACACATGCACCATATGAAAATGATATCAAGAATAGGTCTCAATTGATTCACACACACACCACAAAATAATTCCAAGCACTCATATTTATATGGCCTATATGATAAGGACTTACCACCTCAAATGTGTTGACATTTATGTCAAGAGTTTCTAAGAGATTCGTCGCCCATATCACATCTTCATACTAACCAGAAAAAGTCCATACACCTATAATTCCATAAAACCAATAACAATTCATCACAATAAGGGTTCTATAATGATATTTAAGAAGGGAATTATTCCAATATGTTATAAATATATAACTTATACAAATAAATACACCATAAATTGTCATCTATATTAGGTATAAGAAGGAAAACCATATTCTTTTGTAAACAATGACCAAATAATAAGAGTCCAAGATCCCTACAAGCCTCGATCAATTAAAACACACTTTAGAAGAAGGTGGTCACTCTAGGACATTTATCAAGAAATAATAATGTCCGAATATCAAACCTAGTTTCATCTGGAATCATCTATAATAGAGAAATATCAAGGGAAGGATGATGAATCAATTAACAGAGGTAATAATGAGTTAATAATTCATTAAAGACCCCCAATTAATGATCAAATCTGGGTTCATCTTTAAAACACATGAAAATCACAAATATTGGTGACTATTTCAACTATTTCAATTTCTAAAATAGACATCAACATGGTATGGTGATACCCACCATGGTCATGGTGGCCTCGAACACACTAAGACCTAGAATCCCAACATAGAATCCCATATAATGTGTTGGAAAATTCTTTCCCATCTTGTTTTCACTACACCTTACACCATATCATGGTGAGGCAAATTCAGTCATGGTCTATAGGAGGATTCATAGTACTACATGTCCAAGACCACACCCAACCACAAGCCTATTGGTCCATTCAATTTCACAAAGGTAGGTTCGAAGCATAAAATTACCTACACCATAGTGTAGTCCTACCCATGGTATACCATAAAATAGTCAAAACCCATGTTTAATCCATAAAAATCCTCCAAATCTTCCCAAACCTAGATTAAACCATTACAATTCTCAAAAAAATTATATACAGTATGATAAAACTTAAATTAACATACCTTATACATTCTAGGGTGTTACAATATTTTTGAAGTTCCTAGACAATAACCTCTTGGATTTTTATAAATAACCTTACTAGTGGAACTCCCTACAATCAAGGTGTAGAATACAACCAGTGGAAACAAGCTTGTGTGCACTCTAACCAGTACAACAACTATATCTTAATCACCCACCTAGATACCTAGGGTTCCCATTATACTAGCGATTAGGGGTGAGGTAACATTTCATAACACAACAACCATATATCAATGGACTAACTCATATCATGTAATCCTAACCAAATCACCCCATCCCATCCCCATACAAAATTTTTATAAAACCACCCTCTCTAATAAATACAATCATCAATAATAATCACAATAAAATCTCCAATTCCAAAATCATGTATAAAACATAATTTCTTGGGTCTTAAACCAAGGGTGCATATCATTTTATGAAAAACCTTTCATGAAAGGTTCTAAGTAGGCCTTTGGTTTTAAGTTAATATCTATATTCATAAAACCATATCAAAAAGACATTTTTTTGAAATTTATTTTAATTTTGAAACCTCTTTTTGAAACAAGGGTAACCTTACTGAAATCCACTAAGGCTAATATATCTTATATGAAAGTAAGTAAAAATTATTTGAAAAATTATCAAACACCATAAAAATATATCATATATAAAAAGTATAATAATATATAAAAGAAATAAATAAAATTCCCATAAGTATGAATTAATAACCAAATAAACATTTAAAACTCATGAAATATATCATATAAAATATTTATAAGGCTTTGAAACACTATCTTAATCACAAACACATTTTAAAAAACCTCATAATAATTTTAAGAAACACATAATATGCATATATTTAAATTAAAAACATATAAAAGTAATAATTCATGAAAAACCCTTTTTAAATAAAGAAATGGAATAAAAAAACTCTAACAACCAATCCATAAGTTAACCATAGTTTACAAAATAATAATAATTTTTAAATAAAAAGGAATTTAAAATTTTAAGTATAGCATGGTTTTCCTTGAAAATGAAATCACATTGAAACACCTACCTAGGTGAAGCGTAGATGGATCAAAACATTCAATTATGAAGTGAGGAGGACCCAAGGAATAATCCTCACACCTTAGATATAAGGAATCATAAGGAATTTAGATAAAACTTCACTCTAGGATTTAACTAACTTGTAATCATAGATAGGAAGGAGAATACTATCAAATAAGAGAAGAGAATAGAGAGAAATTAGAAGAGAATAAATGATCCAACCTTAATAAATAAATATTTTTGAAGCTTGGAGGCTTGAATAATGGAGGATGGAGTTTCTTGGAGCACCCATTAAGTTGGGTCAGATGAATGAGGAGTGAAAGGACCCCTAAAGTGGTTAAATTTGATAAGGGAAATATAAACATTTAAAAATTTTAAAAACATAGGAAGACCACAGAGTTTATTAAATTATTCACCAACTGTGCATGTGGAATTGATTACATAATAAGGTACTAAAAAATTTGCACACATCAGTGTAAAAACCATGTTCTAACCATATGAACACCTTTAAAAAAAGTTTAAGGCATTTATATTGTTGGGTTTCATAGTTTTAACTAATGGCATGACATGCATAACTCAAAAAAGTCTCAAAAGTTTAAATGAAAAATACCATGGAATGAAGAAAAATTTAAAAATAAATAAGGGAATAAATAAATAAGGAAAAAGGTGATGTTGGGGTGTGACAAACATAACCATGGAACCCAATGTGTTAACACCCATATGCTATCCACAACAAAATAATGTATAGAAACCCATGACATTCAGTTATTCTACTGAGATCTAGACCTTCCAAAACCCCAACATGTGTCACATCCCTTAAAATTTATCAAGCATTTATTCTGAAATCTGGATGAAAGCATCACTCTTATATGATCTTGAGAGAAAAACCATCCATAAGGTGATCCCCTACCATAAAAATTTTTGGACACAATTTCCAT
Source organism: Viscum album (assembly GCA_963277665.1). Taxonomy (NCBI): domain Eukaryota; kingdom Viridiplantae; phylum Streptophyta; class Magnoliopsida; order Santalales; family Viscaceae; genus Viscum; species Viscum album. The sequence continues at coordinate 16,932,052 of OY728120.1, read as the reverse complement.
GCATCCTCTCTCTTGGACATAGAGTGAAAGTCCCTAGAATAAAATGTCAATGTCTCAAGAGAATTGTTGAAACTCAACATAACGATATTCAAAAAATTTGAAATGGTTTTTGTATATGTAATATCTAAAATCAGAACTTATGGAATGGAATTTCAGTCCCTAAAAAACGTATCTTCCTTACCTTCCATAATTCCAACAAGTATAATGAGATCTATCCAAATCACATCAACTAATTCCCCTTAACTAATTTACCCAGTGTTTTCATCATCTAAACCATCGATCTCACCTTTTAGTTCATGAAGGATACTTTATGAGTGAACATATTTAGGAAAATCCCCAGTACCTTCTAGTTTAGTCTTTTACATTCTTTATTTAACCACACTTATGGTTTGGATCATTATCAATATAAACCTTATACTTCCCAACAACACCCATTTCAAATAGAACTCCCACTAAAATGGGAAAACATAAATTAAAGAATTATCATATCAGAAGTATCATACAAGGATAATCTCATAATGTCACTATAGACTAATATCCGAACACATGATTAGGGTATGCAAATTATCTCCACCAAGATCTGATTTTGACACTCAATACTGCTCATTAGAGGATTAAACCAATATCTAATACCACTTTTTCTTCCAAAATCCATAACTTAGAAGAAAAATTTTCTGATCTGTAATATAAATTCCAAATCCTCAAATACAGAACAATGTTTCTGAAGGTTCTGGTCAACCAAGACACTATAAAAGAAGTGTACCCAAAATGAAGAAGCTCCTACACCCTATCCACACATTGTCTATAACTTTCCTTAGACTAGGAATTATAAATCTTAACAAAATGTAAGAACACAATCAATGAAAATAAATTTTTTAATCATGTGGTCCAAGCTGAGTCCAAATTTACAGGGGAAAACACTGCAAAATTTAATTAAGGTGAAGAAAAATAAGAGATAACACCTAAGTTACAAGGCATCCTATTTACCAGAAACCCTACATAGACTATCCGAGTTACAAGGATACTATCTATTAGAAACCCAACCAAGAAATTAGGGAACAACTAAACAATTATAGTACATGATAATGGATCTCTCTAAACCTTTTCCAAGTGAACCCAAACCATCCTTTTATAAATAGGATCCAGTTGTATTCATCTAGTTTTTTTGGTTCCACTACCTTTAAATCTTTGAATATGACTTCCACTCGATCAAGGGAACCTATATCTACCCACTGTGAAATATTAACTCCACCTCCACTTTTAGTGAACAATATCATGTTCAGAATACATCCTTCAAACCACTTTTAGAGAAGCTTCTTCTGCTTACAAAATATTTTACTTCCACATGTCATTTACCGATGCCACTTACAATGATTAGTGTAATCACCCATAATCACATCCTCCTTCTTCCAGACTTCCACATCATCCAAAATCATACAACACAGTTACTTATACCTTTGGATCATCATATTTCCTCTATATATTTAGGGTACTTTCTCTTACTACTCCATTCTGTCTCTTTACACTATCTTCCAAAATCTACCTTCTAGAAATAAAATTTACTTATCCAAAAAACAATTTTCTCACAGTAAAACCCAACAAGTTCATTTCCAATTCATCACGGGAGTCCATATTTGGCTTGGTTTGGTTGTGTTCGAGTTAGTGATCTTGAACCGACTAACATTCTACTTCCAATTTTGAGAATATAAATATACTTATTCTTATCACACAGTGATTATTATTCTACATAATATTAATGTGATAATTTCCTTAGAATATTTGTCACATCAAAGGGTTATATCAGTTCCATAGTATAATGAAAACTTGGAAATGATATGATGATATTTTTAAATAAATATGTTATACGGTATAGATACATCAATCAGATAGTACATAGATGGTATTTAACTATTAGGTGACAGGGGATCATAAGTAATGATACTTCCTCTCATGAAGGTCCCACTTGGTCATGAGGAAAGACCCTCCAATAATAATTTCACATGTTTTATATTTTATTGGATATTATTATATATGAATGCGTATATTGGTCCTTAGACTTGATTTAATTATTAATGTTTATCATGAATCATGTACTTTGATGTATGGATCAAAATCACGATGGTATATTTTCATGGTGAGGTATAATATGTTGGGTGAATAAAAAATGATATGAAAATATTTAAAAAAAAGTGATATAAAATTAATTGAATGGGAAAGAAAAGATTTTTAACTCTATATAAATTGAAGAAGATATCTCCAAACTTTTTATTGAAATGGAACTATCTAAAAAAATATATGGACATGTTAGTTTACATACTATTTCATTTCATAAAATTAAATAAATAAAAATCAAGAATATTGGGTGATGAAACAAGTATGAATCCTAAATGATGACATATTGGTTGAAAAATGGACCATATCACACAATATAATTAATAGAAATAACATTATAGTTTCTACACTTAATAATTTTTTATGGGTGTCTTCATTTGTTTATAGACAACGATCTTGGACTTTAGATAAGTTCTACCTATTTTTACTAAGAAAGGGGATTAGAGGGTTAGATAATAAGTGTATCCCAAAACTCATTACATTTTCCTAAATTTATGTTTAAGAAAAAATTTATTACCTAGTTTTTATAATAGTATTTATTCAAGAAAAAGTTGATTGTATAAATTTTATCAAAATATATTTGAGTTTAAAATATATGAGTAGAATTCTATCTATATTTTAATTATTTAAAAAGTAATTAATATAATATTTATTTATTCATGAGTTTAGTGAATAGTGTAAAATAAATATTTATTTTAGTTATGTGAATATTAAAATATACATTTATTTGAATGTTTAGTGAATATAATATTTAGTTTATTTTATCAAATGAATATATTTTATTATTCAAGGTTAGATAAATTCTATGAGATGATATGGGATGAGTTTAATAATCTGATAGAAATGATATATTTAACATCATTTAAATAAATATTAATTTATTTATTTAAGAAATGATATTATATTTAACGCATGTCATGAGATATAATAATAATAATATTATTTTTATTTTGAAATGGGTATTAGGAAGATTAAATAATATGATAAGGTTATCTGTGAAATTATCTTTATTTAACCCTATGTATATAATCTATAATATATAAATTTTTATATTATAGAAGTTGACAACATTGGAAATAATTATATCAATCCCTGGAAAGAATTTCTCCCATTCCCACTCTCAAGAACTGAGAGATAAAAAAAATATCCTCATAGTGATTAATGGTGAACAATGTTAAGAATTTAATCTTATTCGTAGTAGAAATATTGATATTAAAAACATCATTTATAGATTCATGGAGAATGAAATGATATATTTATAGGAATACTTAGTTGGATTCTCCATCGTAATAAAAACACATCAAGATCAGTGATGAAATTTTATTGAGAAGAATATTGCCAACTAGGTAATTTTATAATTAAATTGATTATAAATTAAATGTGAATAACATTATATATGGGATTCCATGGTTTGTTTATTTAGTGATTTATATTTTTCCACTAGTTTTGATAAAAAACCAAAATTAGGTTCCCATTCAATGCTTTTCCCACACCCCAAAACCTTCAAGTGGTATCAGAGTGGTAAAATTATTATTTATAATTTATTTGATCAATTTTATGGATTGGTTTGTAAATATTCATGTCCATATTTTCGTTCTAAGTCCAACGATTGAGATGGCATGTTAATACGCCATCGTATGACCAAGAACATCTAAAAATGTGTGAAGAATTCTCAAAGAACCCATTCAGACATCTTAAGCATATTGAACTTGACATTGGTCATTACATTTTTGAGGAAATTTAGTCATGAAATTACAAGGAAATTTGAATTCTTAGTTCTTAAGAGGGGTAAATTTTCATCTTGGGATTTGGTATTTGGAATAAAAATATTAGTATGATATTTAAGTGTTTTTGAGTGTGGTTTGAGATGCTATAAGAGGTTTAGGGGTCTAGTTATTTTTAAAAAAGGTCCCACCTATAGTTTTAAACTATAGGTGGTATTGGGTACCCAGTGGGGGATCACCAGATACCCAGTGAGCCTAGAAGAGGAGGTGGGCACATGGGGGTACCACCAGGTACATTGTGGAACCATACCAAATACCTAGTATGATCCAGGTGTGTTTTTTATGGAGTCTAGTTTGGTTTTTTCCTTTATATAGTTTTAAATTCATTATTCTATCCCTTTTAATTCATTCCTATTTCTACAGCAAAGATACACTTTGGGAGATCCTCTTACTATCCTTCCCCTTTCATTTATACCTCTTGATTCAAGGTGGTTTATGGAACATTTTCATTGAGAACATAAGGTAACTCATCCCCTCTCCTCTCTTCTTCACACCTCTTATATTCCTTTATAATTTCTTTATTTTAAATGGATTTAATGGTTAGGGACTTTACTAAAGTCATGATGAAATCTATTTATTTTCCTTTTCACTTTCTTTCTTGGGTTAAAGGAGTCTCAAGTGAGTGATTTTTAATCTCTTTCTCACTATTTTAGAAATTTTATTTTATATAATAAATTTTATTAGTATTTCTTAATTTGGTTCCTTATTATAAGTCTCCTTAGGTAATAGTTTTTGGGGATATTATGGAATAATTTTTTGAATAATTTTGGGGATATTTTTCTTATTTTTTGGTTAGGTCTCAATTGATTTTTATATATAGTGTTTTTTATTTATTCAGAAATTGATTATAGAATGTCATTTGGTGATTTTAGGGGATTTTATGATGTCATTGGAGTACAAAAGAAGACTATTCAAGAATATTTCATTGATAGGTGGTTCCAACCCATATGAAATATCTTAGTATTTTCATTTGGATTTATATTCCATTAGTTTTTCAAGTTAATAAATTTGACCTCACATATTTTAAAACATTTCAATTGAGAGTTTTTAATGCTATTTTGATATCTAAATTTTATATTTTTTGTAAAGTGATTCATGTATACTTGGATTAAATTTCCAAATTAACTATTATAAGATTCATAATTTGGTTTCTAATTTATTTATTATTGACGATTATCTAGCATTATTTGTAAATCAGGAAAGGGTTAGAACATTCTAGGCTAGTTTAAATTCGAATGGTTTCAATATTTCCTAAAAAAATATTAGATGAAATATATTAAAATTACTCCATTCACTACTTCATAAGGTGTATGGATGAGGTTAGTTTTTATAGTTCTATAAATTGAAAATAAATAACAAAGAGTCATATTGTTCCTAAACAACATGAGTTATTAATTTATTTTCTACCCACACCCTAAATTCCCTTTTAGGGTAACTTGAACTTTAATAACATTAGGTATGGATACGTATGGGTTGTTTATGTATCTAAATATGTGAATAATTTTAATTTATTATATTAATGATTCAAACTTATGAGAGAAACTGGAGTTCCCTCATGACTTTAAAGTTGTCTTCTTAAACCCCATTTGATCCTCAATGGTTTTGGAAGTTGATCAAATTGTTTAGAATGAATATTGAGGGATGTTTAACTATAATAAATTATTATATCATTATACCACCCATTATGAAATGATTTAGTCAAAGCACACTCTTATTCCATTTATCATGTTTTACTAAGTGATAAAATTTCATTCCATGTTAACTTACATTAATTCTAAGATGAAGATCCATACTTAACCTTGTATAAGAGTTTGAATCAATTGAGATATAATGATTGGGTTAATTTTGGTGGAAATGAATGATTTGGTTCATAAACATATTTGGTTTTATTGAATTAAGTTTTTATCTAAACAAAACATAATATTTTGAACTCTAATTTATTTATTTTCCTTAGAGAATTATAATTGGTTGTGAATTTATAATGAACCTCTAAATTTGGTTTTATTTCATAAAAAACTATTTATTTTTCAAACTTACTTTCTATTGTGTTTAAATCAAAGTATAAATTTCGTGTAAAATCAAATGAACTTCTTTTTACATGGTAAAAGGGTGAAGGTAAAAGCCTATATTTATAATGATCTCTTTTATTTAAGTATATATTCTCCTTAATTATTTTTTTCTTTAAAGTGTGTTTTAGATATGAAAATATATTTTAAAAAACCACCTTATTTTTAAATTAGTTTCCAAAGTAACCCTCATGCATCATTTACCCCCTTTTAATTACTATAAGTATGTATTGGTTATGACCAATACCATACTTTACTTCTTTCCTAATTTACTTAAAATTCGCACTAGTAACCACTCAAACTAAACTTAGCAACTTATTTGGATAGAAAATAGAGATCCTTGAATTAATACCCTCACCATGACTTATGTCTAGGATGAATTACCATTTTAGGATCTTAAATGACCTTCTAAATCATGACACATGACATGTTTGGATTAATTCCTATATACATGGTTACTTCTTATAATAAAATTTCCATGGAATTTATTTTGTTTTATATCATGTTTATGTATAACTCTGAATGTTGATCATGTTAGTAGAAGTGTATTATTGTTATATGAACTATAAGAAGATATGTTGTCCTTTTATGTACAAGTTCTTAATGGGAACAAGCTATAAGATTTCATTGAACCTGGAATGGGACATGCTCATAATGCCCTAACTTGTTACACCCATTTTCCTATAACCAAAGGGATGAGTTGTAAGATTTCTTTGACTTGGTATACCAGATTCCCTTTCCCTTAATGGGACGGGCCCCCAAGGACATAAATTTATTAAACACATTTATAAATGTGTGTGTGGGTGCATATATATACATGTATGGAAGATTTGTAAGTTTGGTGTACTAGCTCCATGTGGGGATGGCAAAGAAATTTCATCTTAGATCCCAATTTGAGGATCAAATAAGGTAGTACTTGTATGAACCCTCCTGGTATAGAGAGATATACATGGAAACTACTTACTCACCATGCTTTGTTACTTTTTTGATTAATGTTCTTAAAAATTCTATGTTAAAATTATCATATATATAAATAAATGATTATATTGATCTGATTCATGCACCTAAGTATTTTCATTTGTGTTGGAATCATGGTGGTTGGCTATTAACACTACATGAAAATTAGTTTTTGTGATGGGATATTTGTGATAGGCCCATATCCCATCACAAACAGTTCATGCTGGAGGACTATTTGTGATGGGATTCGAATCCCATCTCCAATAATATTATATAAACACTTATTTATGATGGGAAAAGTTTCCCAGTGCAAATACATTTGCGTAAATTCCCACCACAACGTGGGAAAGAGTATTTGCGATGGGAGTAGGTTCCCATCACAAATACCCTTCATCATTTATCGTTAGTTGTGTCAGGATAAGGTTCCGGTCATAAATAACCTTCATTATTTATAGTTATTTGTGACGGGTCATTAATACCCGTCACAAATACTCTCTCAGCAAATGATTATTTGCAACGGGTACCGTTGTAAAGAACTTTTTAACTGCCACCTCTCTTATTTATGGTGGGAACTATTTGTGATGGTTACCATAAAAAATAGTAGTATTTGTGACTGTATTCCCACCACAAATAGTCTAGTTGCTACTAATCTAACCTATATATACCCTCTCCCCCCTCGATTTTTTAAATCGTTCTCCATTTGAGCTCTCCTCTACTCAACTTTCCTCTTATTCTCTTCAATTATTCAATTAGAAGTTTTAATTTTTACATGGAAGGAAATTTTGAGTTTTGTATCAAACAAAAGATTCATTTTTAAGGTATTTATGTAATTTTTTTAATTTTAATTTTATTTATTTTCTTTTAATATTTGAATTTAATATTATTAATTTGTAGTAATTAGAGTTAATTATAAGTAATTATTTATAATTTGAAGTAATTATTTATAACTAGCAGTGGTTATTTTAAATTAGAAATATTTAGTTTTAATTAGCAATAAAGTTTTTAATTAAAAGTAAATAGTTTTAATTTTCAATAATTAGTTTTAATTATCAATAAGTGGGTGTTACTAATAGTAATTACTTATAATTGATAAATAAATAGTATTAATTAATAGAACTTAGTAATAATTTAGAGAACTTAGTAATAAGTAATAAGAATTTATAGTAATTTTTAATAAATAATAGTAATTAGTAAAAGTGAATGTCAAACCATAATAATTAGTAAAAGTTAGCAGTAATTAGAAATTTTTTTACGGTAAATCACTATAATTTTTAAAAATTAGCGATAATTATTAAAAAACAGTAAATATTATTGGTAAAGTAACATTAATTAGTAAAAATTAATGTTAAATCACTATAATTAGTAAAAATTAGCATTAATTAGTTAAAATTAACGGTAAATCATTATAATTATTAAAAATTAGTGGTAATTAGTAAAAATTAGTAAAAATTAGCAGTAATTAGTAAAGATTAGTAAAAATCAATATTAAATCACTATAATTATTAAAAATTAATGGTAATAACTAAAAATTACCAGTAATTAGTAAAAATTAGAAATAAATCACTATAATTATTAGAAATTAGCAGTAATTTGTAAAAATTAGCAGAAATTCATGGTAAATCACTATAATTAATAAAAATTAGCATTAATTAGTAAAAATTAGTTAAAATTACCTATAAATTAGTAAAAAACAACATTAAATCACTATAATTAGTGAATATTAGTAGTAATTAGGAATCATTAATTGTAAATCACTATAATTATTAAAAATTAGTGGTAATTAGTAAAAATTAGAAATAATTAGTAAAGATTAGTAAAAATGAACATGAAATCACTATAATTAGTAAAAAATTAATGACAATTAGTTAAAATTAGTGGTAATTAGTAACAATTAGAGATTAATCACTCCAAGTATAAAAAATGATTGGAAATTATTAAACATTAGTAAAAATTAGCAATAAATCACTATAATTAAGTAAAAATTGGTAGTAATTAGTAAAAAAATAATGGTAAATCATTATAATTATTAATAGTTATTGACGATTAGTAAAATTTAAAAAAAATTACTAGAAAATTAGTAAACATTAACGTTAAATCACTATAATTATTGAAAATTACTAGTAATTAGTAAAAAATAACTGTAAATCATTATAAATATTAATAATTAGTTGTAATTAGTCAAAATTAGTAAAAATGACCAGTAATTAGTACAGATTATTAAAAATTAACATTAAATCATTATAATTAGTAAAAATTAGCGGTAATTAGTAAATATTATTAGTAATTGGTAAAAATTAGCAATAAATCATTATAATTTTTAAAAATTAGCAACAATTTGAAAAGGTTAGTAAAAATTAGCAGTAAACCACTATAATTAAGTAAAAATTAGAATTAATTAATAGAAATTAATGGTATATCACTATAATTTTTAAAAATTAGTGAAAATTAGTAAAAATTAGTAAAAATTACCAATAAACTAGTAAATATTAATGTTAAATTACAATAATTAGTGACAATTAGCATTAATTAGTAAAAAATAATGGTAAATCACTATAATTATTAAAAAAATAACGGTAATTAGTGTTTATTAGTTAATATTACCAGTAAATTAATAAATATTAGTAACCATTAGGAGTAAATTAGTGAAAATTAACCACAATTGACCAAAATTAACCACAATTAGTAATATAAGGCCGACCAAGGGGAATGATGGAATCATGTAGCAGATGGGATGAAGGAAATGATTGAGTTAAATAATTTCAGTAACCTTGAACCTAGTTTGAATGATATTATTTCCCTATATAGTTTTTTATATCCCATACACTCCTTACTTCCCTCATAGGAAGTATGAAGTGGAAGGGATGTAGACAATGCTAGATAGAAAGAATTATAGTTCCACCCTGTTCAGACAGTTTAGAGGAGATGGATCCATCAATAAACTTATAAGTTTACTGATAGTTTCATATCCTTCAAACCGTCAAAATTTAAGGGCCCTAAAATTATTTCCCTCCATCATCACCATTATCCCATCCACTTTATGCTTCCCTTATGCCCCTTGGTCGACCTTATATTTCGCTTACTATTAATTAATAGTAATTATACAAACTTAATGGTGTAGAATTATAAAAAATGGTAATTATATATAATTTATAATATTTTCATGTAATTTTTTAATTTTATTATCTTTGTTGGATCATATTTTCCTTATATATAATTAATAATAAGTAATATTTTTTAGAGAAAAAATGGAAAAAGGAAGTACAAAAAAGTCTTTATTACAGGATCATGATTGGTTAAATTATCACAGGAATCCAAATGCGTCTAGTATAAATAGTTTATATATTAAGGGTGCTAAAGCTGTTTTATCATTTGAATCATCAAAAATATAATTTGTTTCAGAAGGAAAAATTTGGTTTCCATATAAGAAATGAGATCAGAGGAGATTTGGCGCATTTGAAAATGTTAAGGGTCATCTATTGCATTTTTGTTTCGAAAATATTATGTTTTTTGGTATAAACATGTTGAACATAGTTCTAGATAATATACTAATAATTTATTTCTAGACCCATCATGGTTTCAAAATTTAGTACATGATATGACTATTTTATGTTTTCAATAAACTGAAACCTAGGATTATATTTATTTAACTAACGAGTTGGAACTATCTCAATTTTATGAGTTTTTGATGTCTTTTAAGGATTCCTTATATCCTAGTTATAAGATAATAAAATATGAATCTATTGAAAAATTTATGGCTATTAAACCAGACAATAGAATGTAAAATAACTGTTATGATCAGATATTATCTTTATTCAAATCACTAGTACCTAAAGGAAATGTGTTGCTTATAAATTTCTATAAGATCAAAAGGCTGGTTTATAATTTAGGTCTTGATTATCAAAAGATTCATGCATGTTTAAAAGATTTAATCTTATATTATAGTGAAAACAATTAATTAGTTATTTGTTCTATATGTGTACAATCAAGGTATAGGAGGCCCAATAAGGAAATATTTGATTAGTTCTCATTAAAAAATTGGGTTATTTCCTTATTACACCCATATTATGACATTTATTTATGTCTTAAAACATAGCATCATTGATTTCATAGAGAAAACCAATATTTCAACTGATAAAAACTTAAATAATCCTTGTGATGTTGATTTATGGAAACATTTTGACTAGATACATCTATATTTTTCTTTAGAATCCTGTTACATGTGATTGGTTCAATGATGAAAATGATGTTGTTGATGTAAAAAATGAATTTGAAATATAAATAGATGATGAAGTTGAAACTCCTATAGAAATTGATGATAATGAGGAGGAATATGAATATATTGACACCATCATATACGAAGATGAGGATGAAGATAAAGATTGAAACAATTAAATACTGGTTATAATCATATATAATATATATCTATATAATATATATATATATATAATATATATATAATATATATCTATATATAATATTTGTTTTAAATTATTTTCTAAAAATAGCTATTTCATGTTTTATATGGCCGATGACCATTTATCCGATCTATTTCATGATTTGGATGAGTCTACACTACTTGGTGATGAGCCTAATGCTTCATCATCTGACCCTGAGGTTGATAGTGGTTCAAAATCGACTCATAGGGGTCATGGTCTTGTGAGATGGATGATTCATGACCCTATCCCTGAGAAATGCCAATGTCTTGAGTCCAAGCATGAAGAGTTATGTTTAGTTGTGTATTTTAGTTAATTTTCATTAATTTTAATTAATTTATTTATATACTAATTGTTTGATAAATTTTTATGTATTTTCAAATATTTTCGCATATAGATGTTGGATAGGGGAGTGTTATATTGCATAATTATTTTTATGGAGTATGGGTGAGATGATATCAAATTCCCATTGATGTTCGGCACTACATGTTTGATCAATGGATGATATTTAAATAAATAATAGTTGTTTTAAAATTTATTTAATTGTTAAATTTCTATTATTAATTATTTGTAGGGTTTATGGTATCATGATGATGATAGCATGGATACCTCTATCTGAGAGGCCTGGGAGGTCAGTATGCATGAGAGTTACTATTAGTTTTTACATAATATGGGGAGAATAGCCATTCATAAGGTGGAATTCATGGATTTTGATTAGTCTTGCTATGCCCACCGACCAGATTAAATATCATCCAAGGTTTGGGATGGATTATGTTCATACTGGATGAGAGATAGTTTTCATAGGAGAGCATAATTAGGTAGGTAGAATTGAGGGAGGCAGGGGGTGACACATCGATCTGGTAGTCATATATTTAGTACACATCAATGACATATGGTAATTGAATTTTTTGATAATTTATATAACATTAAATGTGAACTATTTACTTTATACTCATATAGGCAGTCAAACATCTTGATATTATAAAGTTTGATATTTATAAGAGGATGTATATAAATATTGTCACCAGAGAGATTATAGGTGATCTCTAACATCATATTTTGTTTAATATTTTTTTTGAATTTTAAAATTAACTGAAAATAATATTTTAAATATTTTAATTTTAAATTGAAATTAAAGGAATCATATGAGGATGTGAATTCTCAGAAACACGATGAAATTTAGGATGAAAACAAGGATCAGAGAACCAATTCTATAATATTTGATGATGCAATATGGATGTAGGTGACTCAGTATGCCTTCAAGAAATGCTGAGTTATTGATATCAACTCTCGATTTACTCTTGGGAGTTATTATGGTACCACTGTGATGTCGTTTTCCAACTCAAGGGGATCTCAGAGAGAGTCGTCATCATCTACAATACAATATGAGAAGCATCTACGAGATCAGGGTGAGATTATAGAGACCATGTGTAGGGAGAAGGAAGAGCTTCGCTGATTGTAGTAGTTGTAGCAGGAATAGATGCATCAATGGTAGGAGAAGCATCACAAGTATATAATAAAGTATATGCGATGACTAACTTAGGGTTTAGGGATGGAGTTCCCTCCTCCTCCTCCTCCTTTAAATGAACCCCTTAGTGATTTTTGTATTTATTTCTCACATTTATTTTGATAAACAATTGAATGAAAATATTTTTTGTAATATTTTTATTAATTCATATATTTACAATTTTATATAGTGTGTTTTTTATATTGTAGTGAATAATTTTTATATTTTATATTTTTGTTTTATTTTATTATTTTTTTAATTTTTTTAGTTTTTTTTGATGGGAAGATTCTTCTGGCACAAATAATTATTTGTGATGGGTTAATCATCCCATCATAATAGCTTATTTTTATATACTAGGAAAGGTTATTTGTGATGGGATACCAACCCATCGTAAATAATTTTTTTGTCTGATGGCCCATCGTAAAAAACTGTTTTTGTGATGAAATTTTCAAAAATGGGTCATTTATGACTAGAACCCTTTGAAAATTAATATTTATAATTGGATCCCGTCACAAATGACCCATCATAGATAATGCATTTTTGAGTTGTGTAAGTTTTGTATGCTCACACCATGCATGTTCACTCCAGTAGACATGTAGATTCATTGTCTATTTTGTAGGTACCTATAGGTACTATTAGATATCTAGATTAATTTATCTTACTTCACATGGTTATTGATGGTATGGGTGGAGTTCTAATCAGTGCTGGAGAAAGTGTCCATGGATCATGTCTGACACTTTTCCATGTGTATTTGATACATATTATTTGTTTTATATTTTTTATCATGGGATGTTCATTTCCATTATATGAAATTATTTTCATTCATACAGTACCATTTTTACTTATCTAAAGTTGATTAATAAAAATTGGGTAAATCACTCCCTAACTACACCCTAATACCTATGGTACTAGTAACTAACCTTTAGGGATCAGGGAACCCTCCTTAGGTCATGTGGAGGTTTTTCCTGGTGTCGTTCAGGTGATCAGGTCATTACCACTACTAAATTGCATCAGATCCAGGCCATGATATCATTTCTCATTTAGATATATCATGATCGTCATTGTTTAGGGTATATTAGATCTAGGATGGTAGATAATTTAGAATAAAATCATAAAAAGGTGTCACAAACCTATTTATGATGGATGCTCAAGTCAATAGGGATGTCCAAGTAGTCAGGTAGGCACCACTAATGTGGATTAGGTATTAGTTTAAGTACTTCAATTATAGGTATGTGAGAATTGATAAAGTATTATAGAGATCAACTAGGAACCAACTTTTCTAGTATTTTAGGAATCGTAAGTAGATGTCCTTGGGTAGATATAGTAGGGTAATATGACATACTGTGTGTTAGCACGTGTTTGTTTATACTATAAATGGACTCAATTGGTGGTTTTTATTAACTAACATAAATAATTTTTATATATAAGTGTTTTCATCATATATATATTTTATGATTGGGTTAATATGAATCACTAATTAGTTATTTTGATTGAGATAATCCTACATATATTAATTTATATCTAGTATTTTGTTAAATGTTTCATTTCTAAGATTTCATAAGTTTTTCTTACTTTGTTAAAATTATTAAAGCATGTTTTTATTTTTTCACCACCATGCTAGTGTTATTTATTTGAGAGCATGCCTCTATTAATTCCTTGATATAATATTTATATGATTGTAGTTATTACTAGTTAGAAAGTGACTTTACCACTTCTTGATATACTAATATTTCATCTTTGTACTAAGTTTTATTATTGATTAAAGAATGTATTATTTTTATTCTTAACATACAGTTACCATGCTAGTATTTAATTATTATCTTAGCATACTTCTATTAAATAACTCATGTCTATTTTCCTACTAAGTGTTATTATTGATTTTATAATGATATAACTAAGGGTTTTGTCTCCATTGAAATTAATTTTTACTCTTTTCATGTTCAAAAGATAATTTTCATTAGGTTTCTTGCATGAAATTGTTGATATTTTTAAAATTAATAAATAGAATCATTTTTATAAATTAATTATTTTATATAAAATAAGAAATATTTATTTGGTAAAAACTAAATGGGTTTTTATAAATAGATTTGTAGTAAGTAAGTTTTATTAAAACATGTGTTTTGTAAACTAAGTTTTGAAATTGGATTTTGAAATAGAATTCAAGTGTTGGTCATGTCAAGTAAATAGTATTAACAAACTAATAAAGAGTGGAAGATAAATATAAATAAATTCTAGATAATTCTTATGGTTGGGATCACCATAAGGTGATGGGAATTTTGATTATTAAAATATTATGATTCTTATGATGGATAGAATTTTATGGAAATTTTGACTCTGTGTGTTGGGAATTGTATTTTTATGAATTCTTAGGCAATGTGATTTGTCTTTTGGTGGTAAATGTTTTGGTAATTTCAGAATATTTATGTTTATTACACAAGGTATTTTGGTATTATCGTTTTGGTATTATAATTTAGTGATGTTTCTTGATGCATGTGTTTTAGAGTTAATGCTATGGGTGTGTGATGAGTACCTGAGGTTTTAGATTAAAGTGAGTCTAGTAAGTTTTATATTTTGGAGACTTGAGATTAATGGTCAATGATATATTTTTATTTTCATTGATGAGAAATAAAATGGTTGGTATTTTATAATGATCATTACCTTGTTCATTATGTTTTTATGAATTTTATTTATAAAATTAAGAGGAAATTTGATATTTGGGTCCCCAAGAGTGGGTTGTTTTTCATTTTGGAATTCAATAATTTGAATTGAAATTTTAGGATGATATTTTGGGTGTTTTTGGTTGTGGTTAAAGTTTAAATAGGATAACTAGTATAAAAACAACATTTACATTGGTTATTTAACATCAGTTTTATTAAAACAGATACTAAATGTTTTTTACATCATTTTCTTACAAAACTAAAGCAGAAAACAATCTTTGGTGGTTTTCTAAATTTTTTTATTTATAAAACAACATGTAAACCACTTGGTGAAATTTTTTTTCATCAATTTTGTAAGAAAGTGAAGTTAAAATTATTTTTAATGTCAGTATTAATAGAACCATTGTTAAAATTCTTCTCATGGAGAATTGTTTTAATATTTTTAAAATGTTCCACTAACTTTCAAAATCCCAACTATTTTTTTATATCATGGGAAATTTATTTTTCATATACTATAAAACGTTTAAGTCTTCTTATTTCTTAATTTTTGATCTACATCCTCTTCAATTTACACCATCATTCAATCAGTTATTAATTAAATGATTTCAAAATGGTATTTATCATTAAAATCTCATAATTTATTTTGTTTGTGATTATTTATATCCTTTTTTATAATTTTTAATGATTTTTTTCTTTGTCTATAAAAAATTATTCTTTTCAGGTTGATAAGATGAAGTTACTCCATGAGATTTTATGACTGGAGGATATAATTCCTTCCCAATCACACATAAAGTTACCACGTGATTTCTTTCATAAACAGAATGTGAGTGTTGATAAATAATAAATATATTAAAATGAAACCATAACTGGTATAAATACTATGTCGAATATTTAAGTTTATTATTCATGTTATCATTTTCTTTCTAAAATTTTCTAGTTCATTGGGTTAAACTTCTTCTAATGGAGTAATGTAACTTCAAATATTAATTTTTTAAACCTTTCCATATTGGTTATTGTGATAACCAATGTGGAAAGTAGAGTTTGATATTGTTTATCATCATAACTAATGTTGAAAGTTGATTGTTGAACCGTTGATGCCAATTACTATAATAACTGACATCAAAATTAGTTTTTAATGTTGTTTTATATAAACTGAAGTTAAAAGTAAAACCTACAACATTAGAGGAATTTAAATTGGATACAAAAAATGTTAAAAATAAAAAAATAACCAATTTTAAGATGTTTTTTTCTACTAGTCAGTGTTTATGGGGTTTATGTTTGTTGGAAGAAGGTCCCACCTATTGTTTTAAATTGAAAGTGGTACTTCATTCCAAGTGGGGTGTAACACCCTATACTAGGTTGAGGTATGAACTACTTTGATTTTTTATTAAAACTCCTTATCCATTTGATTTTTTTAAAATATTAATATTTAAATGTTAGTCTATTATATATGGACAAAGCATGCCGAGATGGTATTTGGGAGAACCTTGGGTCAACTATGTGAATTGGGGTACCACAAAGGTGTTAGAAGTGTTAGTGTTGGTCAGGAATCAAGTCTTAAGTATTGTATTGAGTTAAAGACTAGTTTGCTACTAAAATTTTGAAGTTGGTATGTTTGAGGAGGCTCTATAAGACTGAGATTGAATAGAGGTATTTTGAAATGATTTTGGGTATTTTTGTTTTTTAGTAGTTTTTTTTAAAAACATAACTAAGTATAAAACTATACACACAAAATATTTCCTAATTATAAAACCTTACATACCTCAATGGGGAGAATAAAACATATTATATATGGAATTAAAAATATTATATATGGGAAGAATTTTTTTACACATGAACAAAATATATAATGTAAGTTTGTTCACCTAAGTGAAAAAAACTTACACATGGATATAAATATATTACGTATGGACTAAAGATATCGCGTATTGAAATATTCATAAAGAAAATATATTATATATGAAATATATTATGTATTAGTTTTTAGATAAATGGATAATACTTATGCGAGAAAGAAATATATTATGTATTGAATAAAAATATTACACATTAAAAATTTAGCTAAGGGAAGAATATTACATATGGGGAAAGGATATTATGTATATGTTTTTCCCTATGGGAAAAAACTTACACAGGAAATAAAATATTATGTATGAAATTTTTCTAAGGTAAAAACCTTATACAGGGAGAAAAATATTATTTTTAAGTGAAAAATATTATGTATTGAATTTTTCCTAAGGGAAAAACCTTACACATTGATAAAATATTACATATAGATTTTTACTAAAAGTAAAAACCTTATACATTTAAGGAGGATATTATACCCGAGGAAAATATGTTAGGTATAAATTTTTCCTTAAGTAAAAAACCCTGAATAGAAGTAAAATATTATGTTTATATGGGGTGTTAAGAAACTTGTATAATTACAGAGATGTATAAGGTTTTCTTCTGGATACTACATATAAGCTCTAAGGGGTGTGGTAGATAAGTTTTTTTTGAAAATTCCTGAGTTCTCAAAATTTTGAGAATGGTTTTTTTCCAATTTTTTTCTAAAATTTCACTAAAATACTTAAATGATATAAAATGTTATTTTAGGACACTTGAAAGGAACTGAACACACCAGGTACCCTTTTATTCCTCGTTTCAAATCCATGGGGGATATTCCTTGATTTTTAATGGATTTAAGTATCATTTGATCTAGGTGATAGTTTGAGGTAAATATATCAATATACTTTGATTCTACTCGATTTTTTACCATATTTATTCATAACTGATTTATTACAACATAATCTAGGTTTTGGATACAATTCCATCTAATCATAGTGGAATATTCTTAATAATAATGTGATTTCTTTGGATTAGATAAAGGATATTCCGAGAGGATGTTTGTATTGGGTTTTGTATGGATTAAAGGAGGTACACAACTACTTTAAATTTATTTTTGTATTTATAAAATTTTGGTTAAAATTAATGAATGTATTGGAATAAGAAATTTTGGTTTTTTTCTAAGGGTTTGGATGGACACCTAGGGAGGTTCTCATCCCTTTTCTCGAGGAATTAGTAATGTAATATCACTATATGAGTGATTCTTGGATTATTCATTGAGAATTAATTATGGAATTAACATTGATTTAATGTGTACATGAATAATAGTAGATTTATAATTAATTTATATGGATTTTGATGAATTTTTGTCTTCATGATGATTTGGGAGATGACTGGTCTGGTTTGGATGAGCTTAATTGAGGGTGACCAAGCTTATAAAGAAGGGAGTAACACCAAATGAATTAGGTGGTCTTGAAACACCCCCTAAAGTTTATGTATTTTGTTATGTTCAAGTGATATGTAGTCTTTCCACTTGTGTGCAATTAAACCTAATTTAAAATAATTATTTCTTTAAAGCACCATGTGAAAATTTAAAGTGTTTGGGGACTTTATAAGGCCAAGGGTTAAACTATAAATGAATTTTATAAGATATAAATACTCTATAGGGGTGTAAATGAAGGAAGTAAAATATAATAGGCCTTGGGTAGGTTCCCTTAATCCTCTTTATGTAAGGTGAGAGTGTTAAATGTGAAATGGTTGGATTGGGGGTAGGCCATACATAGCCATTTAATGTTTGGAATCCTTCTAGATAGATTATGGGGTGTGGGAGAGTGTTATTACCCCACTAGTATGTTTGTGAATCATATTAAGGATTCCATGAAGTGGATGGTGTGTAGGTTTGGTGAGAGGACCAAACTAGGTTAGTGTAGGAAGGGAGGTGGATCTTATGCCACTCCCTTATGTCCAATTTATATCATATAATTTATGAATCTAATTAGTCAATGATATGATCATGGCCATGTTGATGGAAACAATTCCCTTTAAAGTGATGGTTTTGACCATAGAGTTAGAAAGAGATAAAGGTATCCTATTGAGTTTTATTGGTTAATATATGACTTAGGGGACCACAATGGTTGTCTTAGTCTCATGTTGACCCTAGAGAGGGTTAGTGTAAGGAAGATAGTGTGGTGAAATACTAGTTAGATATGGTGATGAGTTTAGGTTGTATACATGAAAGGCCAACCTAGAAGATATGCGATGGGTTCAGGCAAGGGGACAACTCGTGCGAGGATAAAACATAGTAGTACGAGGTAGGTACATCTCCCCAATTATGATGTATGATATATGATGTTTGATATATGAGATTATTGGGAGGGAGTATTCCCCTGATGATGATATGGTTTAGGTTTCTACAGTATGGAACCATCTCCCATGATGATATTGGTGATTAGGTTTACTAGGTGTGGTGTTATCCCCCTATATTATATACATCTACTATTTTCTAGGTGGGGATCTATTTCCCATAGATAATATATGAATACTATTCCTGGATAGAGCATTATACCCTAGATGGTATAAGAATACTATTTATTGGGTGGGGGATTTATTAAACCAAGATGATATAAGACTACTATTTATTAGGTGGGGAACTCTTCCCCTAGATGATATATGACTTCCACTTCTAGGGTGGGGCTATATTCTACTGAGATGATATGAGAGTACTAATTCATTGGAGGGGTGCTATTACCCCTAGATAATTTGTTCCTACTAATTTCAAGGTAGGACATGGTTCCCCCTGATGGTTATGTGAAATGCTCAGAGACATCTGACACTTGGAGAATTAGGTATGTTCAATCCTGGGTGTCACCTTAGAACCTAAGGATCAAATATGTTTTATTTATTTTATTTCACTTATCTATTTTATTATTCTGATCATATCATATTGTTTATTCACTATATTTACTAGTTATGTTAGTGGCATAATTAGTGGTGGACTACTGAGTTTTACTCACACCCTAATATAGTATCCATAACACACTAATACTCGAGTAGACCTCATAATAATTGGTACTATTAGGGAAGAGGTCTGGTATTGGATAATTTAGTTGGATAGGTAGGACAAATTTAGTATATGGAAATGGTTTATGACTCAGGACCATATTTTTCTAGTTCAGTTTTATTTATTTTATTCTAGAATATATAGAATCTTCCCATGAGAAATATTATTGATGAATTATTTTATTTTTTCTATATAGATTATTCATTTATTATAGAATGTTTTTATTATTTATTTCTATTGGATTGGTTCATGATTTTTATTTATTATTTTAGGTATTTTTATGACTTCTTGTATATTATTTTCCATTATTTTCTCTACATTGATATGAGGGTATAATCTTCCCATGGTTTCACCTTAGACCCTTGTTGCTAGTCGATAACCTCTACCACATGGGGAGGCAAATATTAGGTTATGTAGTGACTTGTTCTGGTTACTATATAGTGATTCGGGATGAGGATGTTACAAAGTGGTATCAGAGCATTGTTTATTTTGTAGTAATATTTAGGAAATAATATAAAAGAGATAAGACTGATCAAAACTTTGGATGGATGTTATGTCACATTGCTAGAAAACAACCTAATGAGATTAAGCTCAAGTTACTAGGGATATGGGATTGCTATTTTGGTTTTTTATGTTACAGTTAATTTGATTCTTTCAAAAAAAAATGATATTATAGATTTATAGATTTATAGTTTTTTCTCTTGGATGAGAGAGGTAAGAGAGTGAGTGTTCATGCATCATATCAGCATATAGGTTCACATGACATGTTCATTCTTGTGTGTGATTATGAAACTGGTTCTAAAAAAATAAATAAAATAGGGTTTAGTTACATAAAGTGTGAACAACAACCTATATGGTGTTTTTCAATATATATTATTGGTGGAATTATACTTAACCAAAATGAATAATTTTTTATCATCAGTGGTAAATAATTATTCAGTCTATTATACTCTATTATTTAAATAAAATTCCAGTAGAAACTTATAAATAAGTTTCCTTTATAACCTATGAATGAAATTTTATTTAATTGAACCACAGTTATGATCTAATTAATATAAATCATCATATAAAAATTTCATATGAATATATATACACACATGGATGAAATATTTATCCTGTAGGGGGTTGTCTGCTATATATATTCCTAGTTAATATAGATAACCTAGAGTGGGTATTAACATGAGTATAAGGCACCTAATACATGTATATGGATATGGGAACTTTGGAGTGGGTGTTTTTTCATGTGAGTTAACTTTTTTGTTTCTAAGACAAGAGCATGGTTTTTCCCTATGAGATGTAGTCTATGTGGGATATGGTTATGGACCAGGTTGGAAAATCTAGTGATATTTTGATGCGACCTAAGATATTGATTAGTTAGAGTAATCATTAAATAGCTGGATGTTTCCTATTATTTCATGAGAAGCGTTTTGATACACATCAATAACCCAAGAAAGGGGATAGCCCAGGATTATGATTACCTTAAGAAGGATAGTATGGGTAGGTGATATGTGTTATGATATTAATGCATGAGAAGTGATATCAAGTATATGATATAGGCATGAATATTCCTTAGGTATTTTAGATGTAAAAACATGGGTAATGATTGTAATGATGGGTCTGGCATGCATGAGAGGCATGATAAACTGAGTAAATAGGTAGGTATTCCTATAATTAATGATATGATCATGTATATGAGGCATGATTAACTGTAAAATTAGGTTAATGAGATTAGTATTTATGGTATATAACTCGTGATGTTTGAGTTGAATGGTATGATATGGAAGCATCAGGGTGTATTCCTGTTTGGATATGTTTTGTTTTGGAAATAGGAGTTGTTGATCATCGTTATGAGTTTGGGTTGATGGATTCTCTCTTACCATAGGATGTGAGAGTGATATTTTGTTTAAACTATTTGGTAGGTGGATTGTTGCAACCTAATATTATCCTAATGTAGGTTATCTTGGTGTTTGATTAGGCACGATTATCCTTGGTTGACATGCAGAACATGTTGATTGGTATATTTTGGGTGATCTCCAAAATAGGGATACTGAGTTGTGTAAATTTCATGACTCTTGAGGGGATATAATAATTATGGATGGTAATTAATTGTGGCTATATTCAATACCTTCCTATTATGTGTGTAAAATGGTTTTATAAGTTGGTTTTAATTGAAATGGATCATGTAGAGAGTGATTTTGAAATGGTTTGAAATTATCTGGTCTTGAGAAAATATGAGGAAGACAATTTAGAAATTGGATTTTAATGTGGGTTTCAAAACATGGTTGGTTTTAGAAAAACAAAGAACTATTTTGGTTGGGAATTTGGAGATTTTTGTTTTGATAAAAAGAATACCCATGGATGTAAAGGGGTGTTTAAAAACTTTGGGAAAGTTTTGGTGTTTGGAAGAATTTTTTTGAGCTAGTTTGAAAAAGAAACTGATACTCGAGTATATGATTAGTGTGTGGGAGATAAGGTCTCCATAAAGTGACCGATGGGTCATGATAATTGTGGTTAAGTAATAGATAACCTTTTTTTTGAAATGTGAAATGTGAAATGATAATTATTGGGACTTGTGAAATACCAAGGGGATGAGTGCCTCATTATGATGGAAACATAATCATAGAGTTCATCAAATATGGTGACTTAAATTCCCATTAGACCATGTAGGTACACTAGGGGGGGTGAATTGGTGTACAAGTTTTACCAAATTCCTTTCTTTTTAATTTTTAACACTTTTTATATTCGAACCACTACACCTGTTAGGATGAATGAATCTTTCTTATTCAAAAATAATCACAAAACCAACACAATGAGAAAGATCAAACAAACTGAAAGATTCCAATATAACATAGAACTAATCTTAATATTCAATACACTATGGTAATGTGATTCTACACTTGATCACTCCACTAAAATTCCTTGATTTCCACTGAATAAAATCAATAACAGTGTATGAAATTCAGTCTGGTACTCTTCTGAATGAGTAGAAGATATAACTTATGCCACAAATCACTAAATTATCATAATGATCAATTGAAATTTTTCCAAGATATGACAAGTTATTTTCTTCCTATATTTATTGATATATATCACTTCAACTCAAATAATACCACTAATATTATTTTTAAGGTTCTTATTTCATGAAATCATACGATTTTATTTTCATGAAAATAATATTTTATGCATGTTGTTCTCATCATCAGGAAAGAATTAAACTTGCCTAACACATTATTCACATAATAACACTAGTGTGTACAAGTCACTTTCTTCTTCAAAAAATAGTTCACATGAAAATAATTTATGCATGTATTTCTCCACACTATTTTTGTCTTATTTGTGAAATAAGAAATGAAAAATTCACTATTCTTATCACTAATTCTTTATAAAGCATCAATGCTGCCTTATATGTTTATCATAAAGCCTAAATCCTAAAATATAGTTTCATATATCATTTATTAAGGTTTAATATCACAAGACTATGTAACTTCCTTCATGAATATATATCATCACATGAATGGAATACTCAAATATCTTTTCATAAATAGAATTACATGCTATATCTAATTCTTTTATTTTCAAATACTCACAATATTTTCACAACACAATAGTTGAAAATACTATTTCACTTAACACAACACTCAAACTGAACACACAAAAACTCCATGCACTGCATATGAAGCTTACATAATGCAGTATATGTCTCTATCCTTCACACAAGTCAGAGCATGGAAACCATGATCCTTAATATTTCTAATGTTCATAGTTAAATTCTTCTTCACATAAGGTTTTATGCATGGATACTTTATAATTTGTTCGTATAACTATATACACGGTGCGGTATAACATTTCATAACAATTACAGGTATATAATCATTTTGTAACTCATTAGTGTGCTTTCAACAATAATGATTTTATATAACTTTTCATTCATCATGTAGATGTTGTGAAGAAATAGAGAAATAGATCAAACATTGCACAAAACCATCTTACAAATACAGAGCTTCCTTGAGTCTCTATTTTAGGTTCTCAGTTTTTCATACTCAAATAGAGATATTGGGGGGTATTTATAGATGAATACCACTAACATACTCTACCACCTCAAAATCCATGTTCACTCTATATTATTCCTACATGCACCACCATACATCATCTACATGCACCGAACCAACCTTCTATATTAAAACTCACGTGTACTCACACCTTTATTTCTTGGTGTTATCATAACAATGGGTTCTATTTAATCCGAATTTTTTGAATATCACCACCTCACAAACTTCTATATCATCTCAAATTGGAAATAACTATCATTCATGAAAAATAAGTTACATGCATGCATTAATCATGTTTGGATCTCAAATTCTGATGCCTGATATGATCACATATAATCAATCTCATGGAAACTGAATACTCAAATCAATCATTAGATGTCATGATATGATGAAATCCTGACACATGAATATCCCTTTGAATACATAAGTTTTAATATAAATGTTCGACTTGATCAAACGACGTAGATAGATCATATTAGATGGACCTTCTTTTATACGTAAATTTTAAGGTGGAGCTATAGTGATCCGCCACCTGAGATCCCACATCAAGAAATCATTTGGTAACATATCCATTAATAAGAAAATGTAAACCCTTTTATTTTTATATGTGAGTACTGGGGTTCAATATCGATATCCTTTTATACCTACTTGTACAACTGACCCATAGAGAAAGCTCTAGCTCCTCCATTCATGGACTAACCTGTGTCTACACATGCACTTTCTTATGCCTTTTCATGCTTGGTCCCAACTATGATCAAGATCAGTTCTTTTAATGGGATTATTATAGATTTCCAACCTTTTGAATAATATCTTATAAATGCATTGAAAAAAATACACCCATAAAATTTCACTAAATTAATTTCTCAAAAAACAATTAACTCCTTAATTTTTTTAAATAAATGAATTTATTTATATAAATTCTAAAACTCTTCTTCAACTATTAAAATTATTTTTCATGATCTAAAATACCATTCAGTTGATGATAACCATTTATAGTCATCAAAATATGATTCATCATCACCTATTTAATTGCTGTAAACATTGTTAATTCTCCTAATGAAATTAGCACATGTCTTAGAAATTAAGTTTATTTCAAAAAACATCACAAATATAAGATTATTACTACAAAGAAACATTACTTAAACTCTAATATTCTTTTCCAACTTAAGTATGATTAAAAATATTCTTCCACTTATAGAAACTTCACAGTTTAATCTCTTTCACATTTAATTTACATCATAAAAACACATTTCCAACAAATAAAACTCTAGAAAATACATCCATAACCACTTAAATCCATTTGAGTTCTTCAATACCCCCTTTAAATTTAATATCAATAACCAATTCAATAATAAGTTAACTGTTTCCTTCTCCCCCTTATTAATAATAAATTCAAAGGTATAAGAATAAGTTAATTGTACTCATCTCATTCTTTAACAAATGAACCTTTCATCTTTTCTCCTTCAATATCCTCATTTCATAAGAGACATCACTTGAGAGAAATACAATTTTTTTTGAGAGAAGTATGAAATCAATTTTTAAAAAAAACGAGTCATTAATTAATAAAATATAATTCTACATGATTAAACCTGATGTAGAAAACAAGAGTGGTCAACCTATGAAACAAACATATCAATAAATTTTCAGAATGTAATACCATTATTGAAACATTAATTCTGGGGATGTTCAAAATATTTTAAACTAATTTCATGAATTAATCTTAATAAATATATTAACAAAATTCAAATATAAGAATGTATTTTCCATTTTTCAATCCATTTTAGTTTTTTTTCATTAAATAATCGGTTTCTCCCCTTATAATTCATAATTATTTTTTACATAAGGATAAGAGAAAACACCTCTTCAATTACACGATTCAATTTTCAAAATTTAAAAATTTGAAATCCTCAGATATAACCCTTACCAAAACTTCAAATATTCAACTGATACCAATTGAGATATTTAAATCTAGTGGTTTTTCAGCTTCACTCCCCATAGAGGGATAATCTACACCCTCTTATTTAATGTAGGTTTTTTCCTTCAAGAATGAAATCCAAGAAATTTTTTTTCACCAATTGAAATAAAGTACTCCATGATGGATATCTTACTGGGTGATGTATAATTTTTCATAGTATTCATTTCTTCATGTCTCCCAATGAATATATTCCTCACCTTCAATTTCCTACATTAGAAAAAACTAACACAAAATATACTTGGGAATAATGTGGTTCTTCAATGATTTTCAGTTTGAGTTATGATATTGAGATTTATTTCTTAATATATATTACATGGATTTTATTTCCTGCTAGGAATTCTTAACATTCATGGTAGATTTATGAGATTCTTCAAGTGCATGGATCATCTCAGTAATAACCTTTTCAGTCACTTCTTTATCTCACACATTTCTTTGAAACTCTTCTTTAACTTGGGAGAGATGTTTATTTCAAAGTAACATATTTTTTTCCTTTGTATTTAAAAATTTGTGTGAGGATTTTTAATATATGAAAATTATTTTCAAAATAATTATATATATCTTTAGATTCCTCTTCCAGCTATGATTTTTCATCGTATAGTCTCTTGAAAAATTCAAATATGTAAGTGAAAACCTTAATAGGAACTTTATTCAAATAATATTTTACTTATGAATAAAAGTCACTGAGAAATTTAAAAAACTCATTTTCACTATATCTTGAACCAAAATAATAAAAAGAATCATTATTAACTGATTTAATAGATTCTAATTATAGACTACCACTTTGATTGCATTTAGTTTGTGGTATATCCTATTTTTATTCTTCACACTCTTTCTCAACTTCATTTCTTCATTATTCTGTCTGTTCTTCAAGGTTTTTCTAGAAATCTCCTTGTTGGAACTGATAAAGATAGAAACCAAATTTTATATATAAGGTAACTCTAATAATTATTCAAATTCAACTATTCACTTCAAATATATTAGATACAAATAACTGGGCCAGTAAGGTAGATCCAATCATTGGTGGAATAATTACTATGATACCAATTGACATTCCATTTGGATCATGTAGGTACAATAGGGGGGGGGGGTTGAATTAGTGTACAAGTTTTACCAAATTATATTACTTTTCCTTTTTACTATTTTTTATATTCAAACCTATGAACATGTTAGTATGAATGAATCTTTCATATTTATACACAATCACAACACCAACATAATTATAAAGATAAAAAAACTCCAAGATTTCAATACAACAAAAAACTAATATTTCTCTTTATTACACTATGATAAGATGATTCTAAAATATCTCACTTATAATGAAAGTATCCAAATTATATTTAATGTAATCAATAAAACTATATGAAAGTCAGTCCAGTACTCTTCTAAATGAGTAGAATATATTACTACTGCTACAACTAATTAAATTATTAGAATGATCAACTGAATAGTTTTGAAGATATTACATGTTGTCTTATTCCTTGATTTATTAAAATATATCATTTTATATCAAAAAAATAATGCCAATAGTATTTTTAAGGTTATTCGTACATGAAAAAATATTGTTATATTTTCATGCAAATGATATTTCATGCATGGTGTTCTCATCATCATGAAAGTATTAAACTTGTATAACACATTATTCAAGAAACAACACTATTGTGTGTGACTGAATTTCTTCCTCAAAAAATAGTTCACATGAAAATACTTTATTCATATAATTTTTTACACTATTTTTATGTATTATTTATGCAATAACAAATGAAAAACTCACTATTATTCTCATTGATCCTTCATGAATCCTCAATGATACCTTTTTTGTTTATTATAAAGACTGAATCTCACAATATAATTTTACTTATCCTTCATGAATATTCAATCTTGTAAGACTATATCACTTCCTTCATGCATGTATATCATCACTTTCATGGAATACTCAAAGATATTTGTATAACTAGAATTACGAGGCATATCTGATTCATCTATTTTTAAATACTCATAATATTCATAAAAAACTGATTGTGTTGTCATGACACATAAACTTTATTATGTTTTTAAAATTTATTTATAGTCTAGGGAAGACCCTATGACATATATAAATGAGAATTAATGAGTTTATAATGTGTATTTAAATTTATTTTTCAAAAGAAAACTGGATATATGGTGTTTTCTAAAATAATTTAAAAATAAATTGACTTAAATCAACTAGTTTAATATTTTAAAAGAAAAGGTGGGAACTTTAGAATAATTAGAGAATGAGATAATTTAATGTTCACTACACATATTGTTTAGTTCATTTTTCTAAATAATACACATGGTTTAGTGAAATTGTTTGGTTGAGGGTTGTCAAGATTTCGATTCCCCTTTTTCCTCTTAAAATGATGCAAAAGGAACCAATCCTTGAAAACTCAATCGTGTTTTCAAGGTTTGGACCTAAATAATATATTTAATATTGATAAATAATACTAAAATATCATGTATGTGTAAGAGAAAAATGATTCTTGTGTTTTCCAATCAGAATAACTGAATATTCCCACATGAAATCTCAACTCGATTAGTGTTGAGATGAAAATGTTTCACTTGATTAAACAAAAACAATGCAATAAAAGAAGAATAATATCAAAGTAAAAATTTAATGAAATATTTCAAAAAAAATTAAACAAAACCAATAGAATAAAAAGTGTTGTAACACCCTCTCCAAGTGTGTGTAGCTCCCACGAAATGACCACTATTATTTAGCTTGCTATTGGGAGAAGGATGAGGCTCGAGTAGAAATTATCCTTCATACTTGATCTCCCAATGAGGATAAGGGACTCCATAAATTCTAGGATGAATAGAGAACTCATTTGGGTATCAAAAATGGTAGGTATTTTCCACCTAAATGAACTTACAAAAGGTGTTCCTAATGTAGAAATTTATAATCAAAGTGGAAGGTGGTTTTGGGAACCCAGTTTTTGAGATACCACTTGGATCATGGTTTTGGGTGAACATAAAGTATTATCTAGAATTTGAAAAAAACTAAAAAGATATTTCCCCACATATTTAATATCTACATAAAAAATTGGCATCATTTGGAAGCCTACAACCCGAGATAGGTTCGAATTATAGAAATGACCTCAAGACTATGAACAATGAATATTCTATTCAATTATGGGACATTTTGGACCTCTAAATGGATGAGTTGGGATTATTGGTATTATATAGAAATTTATACCACATGGTCAGTCATTAGTGTTCAGATATTCAGCCTGATTAGATTCACATATTAGCCTAATTATGAATTTTAGACCACATATGTGCTTGAGATCTTCCATAGTTTGGCATGTTTTTCTTGAATTTCATTGTGGGCTCTCCAAATCACCCACTACTATAATGTAATATTAAAAAAAGTAAAATTTACCCTTTTAATAATGCTAAAAATTAACCAATTAAAACAAATATGAAGTAATGATTTTTATTATATTTGTAATTTACAATACAAATCAGTTTAAAATAGTGGTATATGGGTGAAAATGAAATAGTGAATCATGGTTACATAACACCCCCACACCTAAAAATTTGTAATATTGGAAAAAATAAAATTTCCAAAAATTATTAAAGGAGATATTCCAAAATTCATAAATATTTAATATTAAAAGGAAATATAATTCATGATAGTAATGCAATCAAAAAAAAAAAATTTGCACCAAGGAGTTATTCCCAGTGGTCATGGAAAAAGATATCTTATATATTGTATTAAAAAGAAATTAAATGATATGTATGATACCAATTAGAGAAATAAATTCAAAATTAAACCATGTCACCAACTATACACTTGTGTGTGTGAAAACCATTTCATGCTATTCTTTCCACTTTTTATATATTAAATATAGGTTATCACAAAATTTTTCTACTTACTAGATTATTTCCACCAAACCTAACATATATAATTTGAAATAAAATTTGAAGAACCACTATATTAATTATTCCTTGAATTAAAGCCTTAAGATATTGACCAAGATATCCCCATATTTTTTACATTTCATAACTCACCTCATTATTTGTTTTTGTTGTTTTTTTGGTTTTTTTTTGTTTTTTTGATGGCATACAACTATTAGATATTTGGAACACACTATAACAACCCAGGATTATAATGCATGGATATTAAATATTTTTAGATTAATATTAATTAAATTATTTAAACAAATTCCTAGGGACTATAATAGTTTAGTGTCTTTGGAAACTTAGAACACAATCTTCTTAATTTGGTGAAAGATCTTCAATGTCTCCCATAAAGATCTCTTCCTTTAGTAATATTAAAAAACATACCCTACATAAAACTTTTATTTATAACATGGGGAAAGGAAACATAAGAAATGGTGATCATATATGCTTAGTAAGGGTAAAAAAGGGAAATAAATAAGTATAACATGAACATATGGGTATGAGAACATTGTCATAACTTATGAAAACCATACCCTATATAAAAAAGATCAAAATTTAGAGTAATGAAATAAATATTAATAGTTCATAAGACATCAATCATGTGAAAATAAAACAACATGATCTATAAGAGCATAGCATTGGCATAATACATATATTTATTACATACACATAAGAATAGAAAATCATTTCATTAGTATTAAAGGCTCATTTACAAAACTTATAAGGGAAATCTATAGGCGGATAAAAATTATGGGAAGGACACACCACCACCCCCAGTGGTATCCATTTACTCATAGTGGAATGGTTTCACTCCCAAAACCATCATAGTGGATAAAGTCGCTTACTAAACTGAGTTCACTCCCCATTCCATTTATTTCTATCTTATGAGATATAAATCCTTTCCCAATGAATTGGAGGGAGATATATGTCCCACCGGTGTTTAGTTACAAAGTAACCACTATACTTGGGTATAATGTAACCACCATATTTGGTTATAACGTAACCACAATAACATAATGAAAATCATACATATGTGTTCCACAAGATCATAAAACATTCATCATATTATAACCCATGAAATGAAATGTTTTTCCTAAAAATTTCATCATATCATAATTTTTGTAAAAATATATGTTTCATAAAAATTTCATAATTTAATCATAGAATAACCCATGAAAATAATATGGTTTAATAATAATTCTATCATGGCATAAACAGTGGAAGAAATATGGGTTTCATAAACATTGTTTCATAATAAAACATTCAAGGAAAAAATAAAAATGGTATCCTTGGTTAATATCCCTAGTAAAGCATAGGTAACATTAAAAAATTTAATCTTTGATGGAAAATAATTTTGAAAGATTAATTAAGACATTTATTGAGGAAAACAAATTACTTTTAAATGTAATTTTTAAAACTTAAAACATTTTGGAAATCCTTTTCCTTGAAAATAACCATAAAAAATTATAAATGAAGCTTTAAAAATCATTTAAAACATTTCATGAGGAAAATATCCTTTCTAATTTGAAAAAAAAACTTTAGAACATTTTTTAAAATCATTTTATTTGAAAATAACCTTGAAAAATTATAAAGTAAGCTTTAAAGAAAATAATGGTTATGATGATGGGAAGTTTTGTTCATACTATACATGTTAAAACAAATATTTATTTTACATTTTTAGTAAAATCCAAATGGGCATTATTTTTGAAAATGATATGAATATTCCTATTAAAATATTTTCTAAAAATTAAAATATGTTTAAAAATTTATTTAATAAATCATTTTATGTATGTAATTTTTTTTTAATTTTTGTAGAAAACATGGTTTTGGAAGAAAAATAGTTTTTAACCAAAAAGATGATTTTTAATAAAAACATTTTTTGAACTATTGAGTACATAAAGAGAGGAAAATGAATAGAAAACATGTATTATTTTAAAATAACTATAGGATAAGAACATTGATTAGTTTATTAAGAGATAGATCATAATATTCCATCTTTAGAAGCATAATCATAAACAATCACGATAAATGATGATATTGCAACATAAAACTCTTACCACTTTGGTAACTTTGAATTGTAATACACATGAAATAATGAAATTAAATGAAACTTAAAATATCATGAAAATAAGTATATTCATGATATAATATTTCAAATGGGCAGTATATACACCTCATAGAAGAGTATAGGTGTATAACATAACTTATGTCCCAAAGAAGGAAAATTGAGACAAAAAAACCCCATATCGTTTTTTAACTTTTGAACTGTAAACCACTTGAAAGAGAGATAAAAAATGGATATGTAAATCCACATAATTTTAAGGAAAATAATCACATAATACATTCACTGGTAGTATATATGTCACATAAAATTAATAGGTTGTGAATATGGCATGTGTCTCATAAAAGTAAAAAGTGAGACAAAAATCCATTACCATAAGTCTTGATTTCCATCGTACTTATTAAAACCTCATGTATAATATATATAATTTTATTATAAATATATTTATTAACCATATTAATATATATAATATAATTTATGATTTTTATAATGACCTTTTATTATCCATTTAATAACAATTTCATGTTAAAGTCATGATTCAGACAATAACCGCTTTGTTTTTCATATATGTTTTGATTTGTTATATTTTTGGTCCTATTACTTTGGTCATGGTTCCATAATATATATAATAATAGAAACGATATAAATATCTCATATATATTCAGAATATATGTATTTATTTTAATCTATAAAATTTAATGATAGAAAATGAAATACGCCGTTCATGGAGGCGGTAGGCCGTACGTATGCATGAATACCATTTTCCATCTTCTTATTGGATTGAAATAAAAAATGGTAAATAATATATTATTATTATATAATAGTTTTAATATCTTATATATTTCATATTTTCATTAAACCCATCCTTAATACTTTTTATGTAAAGTGTGAACAAATCACATCACTTCTTGAGGTGGTAGTCCACCATACACATGAGCAACACTATCGTATTACCAAAAAATGGGAAGAATGAAATTATGTATGATATAATAAATCCAAAATCATAATAATATAGTAATTATTATATATAAATAATAAATACATCATTATTTATAACCATTATAGTTGGAAATGTAAATTTGAACGACATCGGTTCATGAGGTGGTAGTCCGTTATGCACACAAACGATGATTTCACAACCCATTTGATGAAAGTGGAGATGGTTGTAGGTAATGTAATTAAAATAACAACATAAAAGTATATTTATGATATTTATGTTATTATATAATCCTGATATAATAATAATTTAATGGGGTTGATGAAGAAATAAAATAAAAATGTTTGTTGATGAATGTTACCTGTTCTTTGGGTATCCTCCATAGGTTTGCACTAAAAGCTTTACTAGGATGTCTATTTACCCAAAATAAGTATTATAGGATGAAGGTATTGAATTTGTAAAGTTATTTGGGTAGGTATTTTCCAAATAAAAAGGCTGTGAAGGTCTGAAGAAGAGAGAATGGAGTGGCCTTTTATAGGAGAGGCGAGTGGTGAACTTGTAATTTTTTTAAAATATTAAATTATACACACATTTTTATCATGAAAAAAGATTCAAAAAATTTTAAATTATTGAAAATATAAGATATAAATTGTAAATATTTCCAAAAAATTCTTATTTTACAAGTTGGTAGGTTATTTTTAACCTTATCTTCTTAGTTTAGCCCCACGGTAAATCCATTTTTACCTTTACTGTGATAATTATTTTTTACTACATTCACTATTCATTTTGGTCAAAAATTAAGATTAAATTACTAGAAAATATAAATTATTATGATTCAAAATATGGAATCCATTTAACCAAATTATATTAATACAATTTTTAGAATTTAATTTAAAATTAATCATGGAGATGCTATGAGAAAACAGGGTTTTAAAGAGAAAATATTATAAACTTTACAAACTTTTTATGTAAAAATTCAGTATGAAATTGATTCTAATGAACTAAATTGTATTAGTTTATGTATAATTGAACTTATTTAAATTTAAAACTAATTTAAAATATAATTTTACTTTATAAATAAATTAAACAAAAAGGTAGTGTTCAATTAAAATTCAGTATTTTTTACTATTAATAAAAACATTAACCATTTCAGAAAATAATATAAAACTAATTCTAAGATAATTTTTATATAATGAATTAAAAAATTAATATTATTTCTTCAAATTAATTTTATATAGGTGTAAAAAATTAAATTTAAAACAAAACCCATAGTTGCGATGAAAAGGTGGGTTTTCAAGAAATGTATTTTTCAATAACATGATGATTTTATATAAACTATTTATCTAATAATAATAATAGTATGAATATAAATTAAAATTTATTTATATATAATCTATAAATTTAATTTGAAACATTCCAAATTTATTATTATTTTAATTAATTAAAATGGATAAACATTATGCACTTTATAACAACTTTAAGAAAGACCTTTTTTAACCCTAAAATAAACTTATACTAAAATCCAATATAAAGTTAATTCCAAAGTAATTAAGTGGATTAAATATAAATTAATAATACTTATTTTACTTTAAAACATAATAGGTAATTTAAATGACTTAATTTATCGAAAATATAATATAGTTTTTCAAAAATCAGTATTTTTCACTATTTACTAAAAAATCAATATTTTCTGAAAAATCCAAATATTTCACCATGAGTTAATTTTGATATGATGATTTAAAAAATGGAGTTAATTTTATAAAATGAATTTTCTAAAATATATATAAATTAATTATATATTTTTTTATAAAATTAAAAAATAATATTTTTTATAGAAAACATATTTTTGATGAATTATAATTACTTTACCAAAAATTGATTGATTATTTAGTATTATTTTATAAATAAATTTATATTGAGTGGGAAATGTATGTGTATATTTATTAAATTAGTTAATACTATTCATACTCTCCTATTTAATGGCTAGGTTATAATGGACATATTTAAAATAATATTATTTAATGGTTTACTGAAGCTTGGTGTCGCATGTTATGCATAATTTCAAAGAAACTTGTTGTTTCACATAACAAAAACAAAACTAGATGTTTCATATAAATAAATATAAAGTTATTGTTGTGTGTAAAACAAGAAAAACTCAGTGCTTTCATGTAACATAAGCTAAATTCATTATTGTGTGTAATGAAAAACATTAAATAGATTAAATTAATTATATTTTTTTAAAAAAATCTCTGGGTGTTACATTATACCCCCTTAAAATTAATTTTTACCTAGAAATATTTCTCGATCATCAAAGGTTTTACATTTTAAAATTTGTTCATAGAATCTAACATCATAAAAATGAATAATAAAACTCCCCTTAATAAGGGAAAATTTGAAACATAATAGTTACCTAAAGTAACTCGTAACTAGGTTTCCAAATAGGAGAAAATAGAAGAGAAGTGAAGTTTTGGACATGGAAGAAAAGTATAAATAATTATATATGGTGATATATATCATTGATCACATGAAATTGGGAAATCTAGAGAAGGTTAACAACCAAAAAACAATAAATCTGTGATGATTTAAGGGACCATTTGATTCATCAAAAATTAAGGTACTAAGATAAAATTTCTGTTTCAAGTTCCTTTTCTTAGAGTTGAATCATTTTCACAAGAAGATATACTTACTTTATTTAATTCCATTTCATAAGTATAATCCCACCCTTGTGCTGTGCCTTGATCAATTTTCACTTCTTATCTTGCTCAAAAAAATAAAGGTGTATTTTTTATACCTAAAGCACTATCAGATCATAAGATCCATAAATAGAATGATAATACATTACTTATATCTTTAGTTAACATCATAGTAAAATGGTAAGAAAAATTTATTCATAAATGTCAATATGGTGAAATAATGCAATAATCTCTAAAGCCTCACCCAAATTTAAACTTAAACCATTTCATAAATGGTTATCCTTATGACTCTTCTAAAAGATTAAAATCCAAAACTTTAGAAAGAAGGTAACTAAATTTACGAAATGGACTTATCATTAATCCCCTATAAAACATGAAGTATCTCTTAATTGTCACATAAAAAACTGGTGAATACCTTCATCATTTATTCTATTGAAACATGATAATAAACTGAATTACAATTAAACCTTAGTGAAAAACTGTATTATTCCTTATTCATTTAATAAGAATACAAATTATTAAATATATTCCATAGATAAAATAATGTTGTAAACTCTATCAATGGTAACATAAACCACTTTGTCTATAAATCGTTAACTAGTTCCTAGGTCATCGGTACTGTCCAATTTACTTTATCCAAACCTATCTTCTCTTTATACCAACATTATTATCTCAAACTTAAGAATGTATTAAGGGTTATATTTACCTTAATCAAAATATCACTATGATATTAAATAAATTTTCTAGGTCATTGGAATTTGTGAAAATATTCTTTCAAATCCTTAATGAAAAACTTATATAGAACAATCCTTATATATCTAAAAATTCATAATTATTGAATCCAAAACATAAATACTTCAACCCTTACACTTTAATTATTGGCATAAAATATTCCCTTCGTTGGTCTATAAGTTAATTCTTGGGTCAGGGTATTGAGTTGGGTAATTCCCATGTTCATCACATGAAAGACATATAACTCCTCAACAATTTATCACTAGATGCCCCTTTTTTACCCATAGATAACATCTTCCACTCCATTTGATACATTCTTTTAGATTTTTATTCCACCCTTCTTAACATATAGGAAGATGAGTCTTCTTTCCTATATTTTCATTACCACATGAAATTTCATAAAGGTTCATCTTCCTCTTATTCAATGTTTTAAGAATCCAATTTAAATTCACATTTTTAATCATATGTCACAATAAATGATTAAGAATAATAACAATATCTTTATCTCTAATCATAATAAAATTTGTTTGTTTATAGTCATTAAATTTTCCATCAAATTTAATGTTAACATGATTCCATTTGGTTTCATCCATTTACTACAACTAAAAAAATAGTGTGAGAAATTCTAATCATAATAGGAAACAAAATAATCATGAAAATCACTTATAAGATGTATATATAATGACACCTAGTTCTTTAATATATGACACATTAGGGTTATCCTAGGTCATTCATAGTCACTATATATTTAAATCTTTCATGATGGTTTGTAAAGAGTTTGTGAATTTCCAAAGTATATCCCCTTGGAGTGTCAAACCAGGTGTGTACCAAGGCCCATTGCCATGCACCAGTTCTCAATTGAGTCTAGATCAATATAGTTTTTTCAGGGTTCTTACCCCTAGGTACATATGTTTCATAACCACATCCACTTGTAGCATCCATATAGGGATGTGATTTATTGTAAAACACTTACTCTACCAAAATTCCTAGAAATTTTCCTATACTTTGACTCATCCTTAGACTTATCATTAGATAAACCACTAGAAATATTCTTAGAAATATCCCTAGATATCTCACTAAAGTTTTCTCATCCTAGTTTCCATAGGTTAAATAAACCTTCCCTTTGATACCAACTATAAAAACCCATTCTTATCATCCATGGATATTACATTTTTTAGATGAATATTCATTACATTATATAAAATCACACATGAAGACCATAATAGTTTAGTGCCTTTGAAAACTTTGAACACAATCTTCTTAATTTGGTAAAAGATATTAAATATCTCCCATAAAGATATTCCCTTTTAGTACTTTTAAAAATCACAACCTACTTAAACCTTTCTTCATAACCTAGGGAAAGTAAACATAATAAAGGGTGAGATTAGATGCTCAATAAGGGTAAAAAAAGGAGATACGAAATAATAACATGAACATACAGGTCTGGGAACATGATAATAACATATGAAAACCATACTATTCATATCAAAGATCAGAATTTAGAGTCATGGAATAAATATTGGTAGTTCATAAGACATGAATCATAAATAAATCAAAGTACATGATCCATAAGAGCATAAAATTGTCATAACACATAGATTTGTGACATACACATAAGAATATAAAATCATTTCCTTTATAGGAAAGGCTCATTGTAAAAACTTATAAGGGCACTCCATGGGTGTCTACACTTCTTGGGTGGGACACACCACCATCCCCAGTGGAATACATTTCCTCATAGTAGAATGGGTTCACTCCCCAAACCATCATAGTAGTCAAGGTTCACTCCCAATACCATTATAGCTGAAAAAGTACCTTATCAAACCAAGTTCACTCCCCATTCTAGTGATTTATATATCATAATATATAAATCTTCATCAAATGTATTAGAGGGAGATATAAGTCCTACCCATATTTGGTTACAACATAACCACCGTCCTTGTTTATAACGTACCCACCACCCTTGGTTATAATGTAACCACTATTATATAATGAAAATAATATATATGTGTTCTAAAAGGTTATAAAACATTCATCATATCATAACCTATAACAACCCAATATTAACATACATTAATATTACATCACTTTTTTGGAATACTTAACACATTAAAAAATAGATGACCAAAGACCAAATTAGTTTAGTTCCTTTACAATCTTGGAACACAAAATTATAGTTTGGAGAAATATCTTCAATTTTTCCCAAAAATATCTTCTCCTCTATCACACCTACCTAAAACCATTATCTATAACATGGGGAAAAGAAAACATAAGAATGGGTGATCTCATATGGTCAGTAAGGGTAAATACGGGAGACAAATAAACATAATCATGAGCATAAGGGTATGAGAACATGATCATGAAAATAGGATATCATACCCTGTGTATCAATGATCATAAACATGAATCATGGAATAAATATTGGAAATTCATAATTCATGAATCATAAGGAAATAAAGAACATAATCCATGAAATCACAGCATATGAAAAAGATATGGAATTGTGGCATACACATAAACATGTAATATAATTACATATAAGTGAAGACACATTGCTATAAATTATTAGGGCACTTCATGGGGACTACACATACTAGGAGGGACACCCCACCGTCCCAATCATAGTCCTTTACTTATAAGGGATCAAATTTCCCCTCTTTCTATAGTGGATCGAGTTTCCCCATCTTCCCATAGTGGATCAGTTTTCAACATCTTCCCATAGTGTATCAAGTTTCCCTATCTTCTCACAGTGGACTAGGTTTCCCCATATTCCTATAGTGGATTGAGTTTCCCCATCTTCCCATAGTGGATTGGGTTTCCCTATCTTCCCATAGTGGATCAATCCTGTCGACTTGATTCCCATAATTATCTCATGATACATAAAAATTTACCTAATTAATTGGAGGGATATATAGGTCCCACCCATCACATAATGAAAACCATACATATGTGTTCCACAGGAACATAAATCATTCATTATATTAAAACTAATGGAATGAAATGGGTTTCATAAAAATAATTCAATCATAACATAACCCATTTAAAAGAAATGGGTTTCATAAATATCATTCCTTAATAAACCTAAACCATTATTAGAAAGAATAATAATGGTATCATTGAATAATATCCCCATTAAAACATAAGTGACATCAAATAATGTTATCTTAGATGGAAAATAATTTTGATAGATCACTTGAAAACAATTCTTGAGGAAAATATCCTTCCTTCTCTGAAAGCATTTTTTTAATTAAAATGATATGAAATTTTAAAAGAAAAAATTTTATTTGAAAATAAAATTTGAAACTTATAAAGGAAACTTTAGGGAATTAAGGCCTCATGATGGTAGAAAACTCCATTAATTCTGTATAAGTTAAAAAAACATTCCTTTCGTACTTTTTCTGAAAAAGTCACAAACTCACTTGGAAAATGAAAAAAAGATTTATTTCAAACCATGTAATAAAATTAAAAAATGTTTAAAAATGAATTTAAAAATATATAGGAAAATATTAACAACAATTTTGAAACCAATTTTAGAAAATAGGGATATGGAAGATAAATATTCCCCAATGGAGACTTAAAACAAAACAATCCCAAATATTGATGAGATTGTGAAATAAAAACTCATCACTTTATAATCATTAGAATCGTATTCCCCATGAAGGAAATAAAATTATATGGATATGAAAATACCATAATATTCTTTATAAGGCTTATAAAAGACATTCATGGGTAGTATATATATCATGTAGAATAAATAGGTGGTGTATAAGTCATGTGTCCCATAGAAATAATAGTGAGACATAAATCCCTTACTACTTGAGTAACTTTAGAATCATGAACCTCAAAAAATAATAAAATAAAGTGAATAATTTAATAAAATTAAATAAATTAAATTAATTATATAATATTTGAAAGGTCAATATATACACCACATAAAATAATAGAGTGTTGAATGTGGCATGTATCTCATGGAAATAAAAAATTGAGATGAAATTCCCTTACCTTAAGTACTGACTTCTTTTGTACATGTTAAAACCTACTATATAATAAATTTAAGTTTATTATAAATCTATAATAGAATCATATTAATATATTTAATAACATATAATATTTATTTATGACTTTATATTACTCGTTTATTAATAGTTCTAAGTTAAAGCAACATTTTGGGTAATAATCACTTTGTTTATCATACGTATTTTTACTTTTCATTATTTATCATATTACTTAAATCATGTTTAATTATTTAAAAAATTTAAAACATTACTTATATATCATATATATTTAGTACATAAAAATTTATGACAAACTATAAAAGATAGATATATGAAATGGAATACATCGTTCATGGAGACGGTAGGTCATACGTACGCATGAACGCTGTTTCCATTTTATTATCAGGTTAAAAGAAAGAAAAGTACATGATATATTATCATTAAAGAATAATATTTATGTAATATAAAACAAATATATCCATAAAAATCTATCCTTATTACCATCCATGAAA
Source organism: Viscum album (assembly GCA_963277665.1). NCBI lineage: Eukaryota > Viridiplantae > Streptophyta > Magnoliopsida > Santalales > Viscaceae > Viscum > Viscum album. Next base: position 16,890,775 of record OY728120.1, on the reverse strand, counting down.
TATAGGTGAATAAAAAATCACATTACGTCGTGGAGATGATAAGACATATGTACACACGAGCGACATTATCATTTTCCCAAAATTTTAGATGGTAAAAATAAAGAAATGATGTTATCATTACATAAGTATAATTATATCATAAATATCATATAAAAATATAGTGTCCACTATAATTATCCACCATAAAAGGTGGTAAAGGAAAAACGAATAACATCGTTTCGTGAGACGGTAGCTCGGCGTACACAGGATGGTATGTTTGTTACCCATTAAATGGAAGTATGTGTGAGTGTAGGTCTAAAACTTAATATAAAAGAATAATATTATATTTAGGATACTGAGGTTATAATATAAAAATTAAATAAAAATAATTTAATGAGTTCAAAGAATAAATAATATAAAAATGTTCATTGATGAATGTTAACTCTTATTTTGGTATCTCATTTTGATTTACACAAAATGACTCCTTTGTTGGGATTTATAACCAAAGTAAGACTTCTAGAATTAAGGTAAAAAAGTTGGGGGGTTACTTGGGTATAGTTTGGTCAAGATAAAGGATTTATTGGTGTGAATTAAAGATAAGTAGAGGTGCCCTTTTATAAGAGAGGGTAGGGTAACTCTTGGAATCTCCTAAAATATTAAATTAATATTAATTATCTTTTAATTAAAATTGATCCAAAGTGAGTTATGTAGAATATAAGATGATTATAGATCTAAATAATATCAGGAAATAATTTTCAGACATGTTTATTCCATATAATTACCTTTATCTTTTGTCTTGAACCCTTAATTAATCTCTTTAACTTTTATCGTGACAATATTTGTTTTTACTACTTATGGGTCAATACAGTTACTATAAAATGACAAACGAACAATAAATAAGTCATTTATAAAATTTTATCACTTATATAAATTATTTGGATGAATCTTATATTTTTATAAATTTTATATCATTTAATAAAATTTTATTTATTTTAAAATATCAATAATGTCAATTTTGACACTATTCATTACTTGAATTTTTAAAAATATCATAAAAACATGATATATTAGAAAAAAAATCATTTAACATATCCATATATGTTAAATTCATCCATAAAATTCATGGGTGACATTAATTATATCAAATTATATTTATTTTTAATTTTTTATAATATCATTTATTTGATTCTTCTATTAATTAAACAATATCTACATCATCACTATGTCACCATTTAATTTAATTATTTCTTTCCAAACAATTATAAATAAATTACCATGATTTAGATATTTTTTGGATTTCCAAATACTATTTATAGCCAAACATATCCCTTATATAACACCATATTAAAAATATTTCTCTTGTTAAAAACAAAAGTGTGACAAAATTATCTATCTTTTGAATATAATACTATAAAAGTTTTAAAATTCATCAAAGTGTACATAAAATAATCCCAAGGAAGATTTTTATTAACACACAATCATCCAATAAAATTATAACAATTTTATGGTAATTTTATATTAGTTATAAAATTATTTTTACCTTTAACTACCCTATTTACCCTTAACCGTGGTAATAAAAAATATTAATAAAGTTACTATTGATAATGTCCAAAAATAAAAGGGAACTATTTACATAATTTTTACTTTATGATTCCAAATATGGAATAAATTTTTCCATATTAAAAACATATAGTTTTCAGAAATTAATTTAAAATTAACCGCCTTGACGGGGTGAGATAACGAGTTAATAAAGTTAAAACATGCAAAAGATTGAAATGTTTTAATATCTAAATTAATTGTAAAATCAATTACAATGACCTATATTATATTAAATTGTAAAAAATAATCTAATTATACTTTAAAATAATCAAAAATATAATTTAACACAATAAATTATTTTGATGAAAAAATATGTTTTCAACTAAAATTTAGTATTTTTTTACTATTCATCAAAACATGAAACTTACTAGAAAAATATCAAAAATAAAAAAAAAACAATTTTTATATTAATATTTAGTTGAATAAGTTTATTTTTTCAAATATAATATATAAAAGTTTCAAATATTGGATTTAAAATGGATTCTCCATTAAAAGGTATTAAAATTACCATTTTGAAAAGTAGGGGTTTATGCATAAAATTGGGTATTACATATTTTATGCTTATAAAATATACTATATGAATATTAAATTTTTTTAATTAAATATACAACATATATACTTCATTAATATAATTCACTAATTTTAATTAATTTAATTTATTATGTGAAAACTACTTTGGGAGTATAAAAATAAAATTATTCCCTTTAAATCAATGGGTATATGTAACACCACCAAATGATAAAGGGTTAAATGACTAAATGATATGACTCTTGTCAACAAGGTGCACCTTCCATTTCGAGAGTCTACCTGATTAGAACTCCACAGTTAAACATGCTTAACATGAATTAGTGATCAGGATGGGTGACCTTCTGGGGAGTTTCCCAAGGTGTGTGTGAGTGAGGACAAAGTACACTAGAAAGGACATGTGTTGGCATGTGGGTACAATCATTAGTTAGATGACCCATTCAGGCATGTGGGTGGAACCTTGGGTAGGGACCACATGTCTGTAGGGAAACTGGTGGTACCTGGAAGACTAGGACCCGACAACCATGTTAAGGCGGGGTGGTTGTGCTGTCACCGGGACCCAATTGTCACAATTGGTATCAGAGGTGACGGTTCTACCGCAGAACTTAGGACTCTGATATTTATTTTCTATGAAGCAATAGTGTTAAGGGTACTGAGTGTGGTTCTCAGTTCAGGGAGTCTAGTGTTGGTTCAGCAGCCGACATATTCATACACCAGGACCCTGACTACTGATCTCCAACTCAGTGCACGAAAACACTGACTACATGTGTGTTTTCAAAAGTTTTCTTTATGTCAGCTCAACCAGGTCAACTCACCATGTATAAATTTTGACAGTGCCGTATCTATTCAGGATTCCTCCACACAGACTGCCAATTATAGTTCCGAGAGAGTACTCGGTGACGGCCCACCGAGCGGCGTGGCTCCGGTGAAGGGCCCTCTTACTTTGTTGGCACCTTCAGGTGGTGTACCAGCAGCACCACCACTCGTTGGGTAGTAGATGCCACCAGCCGCACTGGAGGATGGTGCATACCGACTGAGCGCATTGCATGAGTTCCAGCAGTAGAGGCCTCAGAGGTTACGAGGTGAGACAAATTCTCAGGTAGTAGAGGACTGGATGGAGGCGATTTCTAGAGTTTTCTGCCTAGTTGAGACACCAGTAGAGCAGATGGTGATCTTAGCTACTAGTCTTTTTCAATGAGTGACCATGAGGATGGTCTGCTTAGTGACGAGGCCTCAGTATGTGGACAATTACCCGAGATAGTACCTCCGGGTAGTGTGTCATCTATATCACTAATTATTGGTCAGTAGTTGCAACCGGCGGTACTGGTAGAGGACACTTATAGGCTTAGTGCCTTAAACATGTTTTAGCATCAGATACCCATCTGGTTCTGAGGTGAGCCCGACTCATAGGCAGCTAAGGATTGGCTTGAGGAGGTGGATGAGAGTTCCCTAGAACTTCTACAGCTTCAGCAGGACGACGTTGTCTGTAGCTGAGTATTCATTGAGGCATATCAATCTTTCCCGGTACTCGATGAATACAGTACGATCTGTGCTTCAAGGCTTGAACTTCCGAGTGAGGTGTGATTAGAGGACAACCGAGCCAACAAATTTCCTCTTCTCATTCCTACTTATGTTAGGATGCTAGAGAGAACCTTTGTGTTTGAATGTTCTTTGGATGAGTGGATACAACCATTGAATGTTAGTAGTGGGAAAGCAGGAAACCAGCACCAGTCTCAGAGACTTGAGAATGTAAAAATGTTTTGGGAAGAGGAAGTGTTAAGGATAGATGAATCTGTAGGGAAGAAGACATAAAAGGAGAGCTAGGAGAGAATCATGAAGTGGTGTACATTTCAACATGTTACAACCACCCCCTTATGTGGAACCCTACAGGCTTAGGAAGCTTGAGGATAGGGGAAGAGAGTAGATGAATGCGGTCAAGGAGTGCGAACCAAAGGCTCTGGGAATGATTCGAGGTACAGTCTATGTCTACAACTAGCTTCCATAAAAATAGACATAGGTACCAATCATTCCTTCCTTCCACAAATCTTGTCCAAGACCTAGAGTTTCCAGTTAAACCGTTGACTTGACCCTCAAGTTTGGAGATACCTTGGGTGGAGACTCGATAATCACACTTACACCGATAGTGTGATATGACCCTTGAGGCGAGAGTTTCGGTTGGAGCCTCTTGGTGGCAGCGTCACGGCCTTACGATGTTAGTTTGGGTTTGGACTTGACATCCACAGTTCACACTCAGATTGAGTGTATTAGGCAAAGAGGTTGTGGTTTATCTACAACATTGGGATGGGGTATTCCTTGGTTGGTGAAAAGGAAACCCAGAAAGCACAGGTTTAACTCATGCATAGGAGGGTGCAACCGATCACTATTGAGTCAGAAAACCTTACCCTCGTGGTAGTAGGATTTTTGAGTTTTCAGTTCCAAATAGGAGTGATAAAACATGGGGACATCTTTTCAAAAGATGTTTCCAGGATTACCCCCCCAAAGGGGGAGGGACGTCTTCTTTGGATGGATACTACCGGAGGTTTGTTCCAGACTTCTCTAGAGTTGCAACACCACTATCATCCTTGACAAAGATGGGGAAACCCTTTGTGTGGTCAGAGAGATTCCAGTAAAGATTTCAGGAGTTGAGGTAGAGGCTCACTAGTTCCCATATTGAGGAATCCAGAGGAAGGCATAGGGTACACAGTTTACTGCAACGCATCAGGGACCTGAATTGGGTGTGTCCTGATGTAGGAGTGAGTAGTGATCACATATGGTTCTCGGCAGATGATACAACATGAGTAGAACTACGCTACCCATGACCTGGAGTTAGTAGCAGTGGTCTTCGCCTTGAAGATGTGGTGGCACTATCTGATGGGATATCTTTTTACCATGTACTTTGATCATAAGAGTCTCAAGTATATCTTATATCAGAAGTACCTAAACCTGAGACAACGACGTTGGCTTGAGTTCCTCCAGGACTATGAATTAAAGATAGTCTATACTCCTAGGAAGGGGAATATTGTTGCAGATGCGCTCAGTTGGAGATCTCGTATACAACTTCTAGGAGAGACGACAAAGTAGTTGGCTGCTTTACAGATATCCTTTGTGGATAGAGATGGAGAAAACTTCCTTCAGTCTCTTAAAGTCACTCCCCCACTTCTTCAGTGAGTCAGGGAGGTGCAGCGTGGGGGCACTGACTGCAAGACAGGACGTGATCAGATATCCACAAGACATGCACCTGATTGATTTTCTGAAGGTAAGGAGAACTTCATCCTCTTCAGAGGATGTACTATGGTTCCAGTGTCACTTTAGGAGGAAGTGTTGAGGGAGTTTCGCACATCCCCTCTGGCGGTACATCCAGGAGTGGTGAAGATGTACCAGGACCTTTGACGACAGCACTGGTGGCCAGGTATGATGAAGGCAGTAGCGGAGTTTGTCTCTCGATTCCTCACTTGTCAACAAGTGAAGGCAGAGCATCAGGTACCGGCAGTCTTGGTTCAACCTTTAGAGGTCCCAAAGTGGAATATGGATGAGATATTCATGGACTTCATGATGGGTATTCCATGTACATTCAGGGGACATGAATCTATTTGGGTTATCATTGACCAACTCACCATGTCAGCCCACTTCCTCCTGACCGGTGATGGTACGGGCTACCACAGAGAATGTACAAATCATCCAGGAGCAGATGAAGATTGCACAGAGCAGGAAAAAGTCTTATGCTGACAGGAGACGACGACCTATGAAGTTCGAGGATAGTGACCACGTCTTTCTACAGGTCTCACCTCGATGAGGTCTATGGAGATTTGGCCAAGGAGGAAAGTTATCTCTGAGATTCATCGGACCTTTTCAGGTCCTTGACAGAGTTGGCGAGGTGGAATACTGCTTAGCTCTTTCACCTCAGTTGCACCGGTTTCACGATGTCTTCCACGTATCCCAATTGAGGAGATACGTGCACAACCCTTCCCACATCATCGACCATGGCGAGCTGGACATTGATGATGAGGAAACTTTTACAGAGGTTGTAGTTTTTATTGAGGATCAACAGGAGTGGGTCCTTCGTGGATAGTTGATACCTCTGGTGCACGTTTGTTGGTAGCATGAGAACCTCTAGGAGAGCACATGGGGAGAGGGAGGCTTAGATGCATGCTCAGTACCCCCACTTGTTCCCTTAGTTGTGAGTTGTGGCTTACAGGGATGTAGAGCCCTGAGGTGGAGAGAATGTAAAGACCCAGAATTTCCATATATTTTTTTAATTAAATTGGAATTTTACGGGTCCGTGAAATCTAACGGCGCATGATTTTGAGGCCCGGAGTGCCCGCAATGATCCATCTAAGTTTTTTTAAGCTTAAGTTAACAAGCATAAGCAGTTTTGATGAAAAAGTGGAATAAATCTTAAATGGTAAATTGGATCAGAAATACAAGGGCACCGTTGAGCTTAGGATGGAAGGTTTACCCTTGGCATGACTTAAGATTAGTCGGTGCGGGCCTCCTGTGAGAAAACCCAAAAATGGCATAATTGTAAATAAAATAATTAAATAAATTATTTTATTTTTCAAATGCTTATAACTCAAAAACAGTAACTCTCATTAAAAATATTATACCACCTCTGAACTCATGAGTGTATGCTTTCTTTAGGAAGATACTAACTTTGGCTGACACGATCCACCAGGGAATGTTAGTTTTTGGCCGCAAATAAAATAATTAAGTGACAATTATTTTATTGTAAAATTCATAACTTCTAAACGGTAACTCGGATTGGAAATCCAAGAGTACTATTGGGTTTGTTGGGGGTGTTTCACCTAGGTAGATCCTAACCTCGAACGACGCGAGTTGAGGGTGATTGATAATAATTTTCCGAACTTTTTTTCAGGTACGTTCAGTAAACGCGCGAGCGGCGTTTTATAACTTTTGAATCTGTGCTCGGAATTGAAATACGAGGGCACCATTGAACTCACAGATTCGGTGAATTATTAGTGAGACCTTCACTGCAGTTACATTTTAATGATAATAAAAGTTAGTTTTTGGATTTTTATAAAAAATAATAAAATAAAGTATGACACTTTATTTTATTTTTAAGATTCCATGTGTTGAGTGAGTTGGTTAAAACTCCCCCTTGGGAGTTGGGGATAGAACCGCCACACCCTAACCTCCCATAATAGGTTATGGTAGTGGGGCCCACCTAAGCATAACCTCCAATGGGAGGATAGTTGAGGTGGGGACCACCTGAGCCACATAACCTCCCTATTGATGATAGGGGTGGGGACCACCCGACCCCTATTGATGGTGGATGATGAAACCTATACACTCTCCCTCATTAATGAGGGACATCCTCTTGACCTCCCTGTGAAATTAATTGCACCAATGCTTGTGTTCTTTTAATGAGAGCCTCTTGGCATCCTATAAATTAATGAGAAAACACTCGTGCATTTAATTTGGTGGAGCTAGGTTTTAAATTCTCCTTTTTGAATTGATGTGACAATGTAATATTAGACGTCTAATCTAATATTATTTCATTGGAATTTCTCTTTTTGTGGAATTAAGAGGATCTTGGGAGAAAAGTGCTCCCAATGAAGAATGCGAAGAACACGAAGAACGCCGATGTCATTTTCCTCCTTCGACTTCCTCCCTCGTATCCTACTGACGTGGAGCATCTTCCCTCCTCATCATCATCATCAAACCGACACAAGAGTTTGAATTGGGAGTACATGACGAACACGGTGAATGATGGTCTTCATCATCTTCCTTCCACGGCGCCATCAATGAAAAATGATCTCCTGATAATCAAAAGGTAGGGGGTTTACCTTAAGAAGTATTCCTTTTCTTTTATCACATTATTTTGAAAGGAATCGTTGAGAAGTTTTTTGATTAAATTTTTGTTCATCGTACCTTTGGTGAACCAACTGCTATCACCATAAACACAGAGGGTTCGGGCCAACCTCACATGGACCGACACCCTCCGTAGAATTTCTTTGTGGTGTTCTTCGAAGCGGTAACGAGGCAACGAAGATGGAAAACAAAGGCTGCGCTACCCACAACCTCTTCGGATTGTGCCGGCCTCACGACACTACCGGCGCCCCCGCGCTGCCTGCCCAAGCACCGCCGCGCCCCGGGCCGCCTGCCCGCGTGCCCCGTGCGCTACCCGACTCTGTCGGCGCCCCGACGCACTGCCCGCGCCCCAGCGCGCCGCCATGGTGCGCTTCCCGATGCCCTACCCGGTGCCCCCATGACACCCTTCCACGGCCTGTCCGGTGCCCCGGCGCGCTACTCGCGCCCCAGCACGCTACCCCGATGGCCCGGTGCCCCGAAACCCTACTCGGTGGCCCCGCGGCCCCCCTGCCACGTCCTGACCGGTGCACCTGCGACCTTCCCGGTGTCCAGATGGCCTATTCACGCCCCTCACGGCTTGCCGTTGGCCTCCCAGCTGTCGACCTTCCAAACTGCGCCCCTCGCAGTGTTGGCCGAACCGGCCCCGACCTTCTGGCTGAGCCGCCTGTGTGGCGGCATCCGGGTTGAACCGCCCTAGCAGTTCGGTTGGTCGGGCCCAGCGGACTAGGCCTAACATAGTGGGCTGACCCAGACCGGGTCGGCCCAGACTAGGTTGGGCTGAGTCGGACCAGACCCGGGCCCACTACCGACCCTTTGCTTACTTTGGCCATATCTTTGACACCGGACGCCCATTTGATGAACCATCAGCGGCACTGGTAATCTCGATGATAGACGGTCCCTTTGAGAATACCCCATTGGAGTTCAGGGTATAGTTGAGATACGGTCAGGTTAGTCCGTACACGAATCCAATCGAGCCCCCAGGACTGAAAGGCTAATAATTCATAGACCGGGTGCCCGATTGACACGCCGTCTGTTGCGTTGAGACCCTTATGACGAGGAGGAACTTTGAGATACTTCTTCATAGGACTTCACGACACTTGGAGTATCGACTTTTATCTCGTGGAGCGGACCCTCCCGGTGAAGAGAGAACAGATTTTAGAGACCTAGTAGCTGGTTGAGACTTGACGACTGCTGAATGATCGACTCAGAGTGATTTAGATGGACCAGTGGGGAGAACTTGGTTGTAGCAGCAGAACCACAGTAGAGGAGCACTTGGTTGTAGTGACAGACTCGCGGTACTCGACAGAAGGAGTACCTCAGTTGGCTATGAGGGGGAGCGCTTGGTTGTAGTGGTAGACCCATGGTGGGGAGCATCTCTGTGTGAGTGCGGAAGACCCACAATACTCGACAGGTGGAGTACCTCAGCAGTCCATGGTTAATGGGAAGTGTTTGGTTGTAGCGGCAGGCCCACTGAACTCGACAAAGGAGGAGTTCTCCAGCAGCCGTAGTTTCTACATTGTGAATAAAAAGTCTTGGTTTGAGCTATGTCAATGAATTTTGTGTTTTCCTCATGATTGAGATGGGTTACTAGATAACGTAGGTATATGTTTGGGCATAAACCTAAGTAATGGTTATCCATTGATTTCATAATTTGTGGTTTATCCTTGTTGGATTTTCTGAGACCTTGAGGGTCTCAGGGTCCCTATTGAGTATCATTATACTCACCCCTGCACTGGTTATGAACGCACTTCGTTGTGTTGGATGCAGACAACGGACAACGCTGACGGAGGTCGAGAGTGCCAGGACTGGACGGTACCCAGAGGTGGACCTTACGACGATTCGGTACACAGAGGAGTCTGATGGACGTGGAGTTCTGATGTGGCCATCTGTACCCACCCTTTAGGTAGGAACCTCGGAGGATGATCCGGGATCTGCTCTTTACCTTTTGCTGTTTGTCCCTTTTTCAGTTGTACTTGTACTTTACAGTTGGGCTTGTATTTCTGGCCCCTTTTACTTTCCAGCACACTTTTTGTATATAGTTTTTAATTAGTGTTTTTCTTCCAGTTGTTTACTCTGATGTGTTTGTTTATAGTTATAAAGAAAATTCCTTCCCAGTTTAGGGATATACGGATTTGGTGCTAGTCGCTAGCCCCTAGCCTATAGAAGGTGGGCTTGGGGTAGTGACGACACAGGCCCTGGGGGATGGGTCGTGACAATATATATTTTCATTTATAATTAATTGGTAACTAATGAATTCATATTATTTTATTTTCATAAGTGTTAGGTCCACTAGGCTAAATACCCTGAGAGGGGGGGGGGGGTGAATCAGGGTAAGACTAATTAAAAATTAATGCCCGTTCTGATCTTGTTTCTCTATTAAGTAAAACACTCTTCTCTCTCTTTCCTGCTACACAATATAAACAGAAAGTAAAGCAAGCGCAGGACACAACAATTTTACTTGGTTCACCGCTAAGGGCTATGTCCAAGGAGCATACGCCGACAGGTTTCCGGTCGTACCAATTCCACTAGACTTCACTAGCTGTGGATACAATGTTCGGGCTAGATCACTTCTATGCCCAGGCTCACTGCCTTTACAAGGTTTAGGGTCAGCTCACTGCTTTCCCAAGGGTCACTCCCTGTTTCTCTCTCTCTGGCTCACTGCCGGTGGAGAGGATCACCTTCTTCCTCTTCCTAAGCTCACTGCTCTTGGAAGGAGTCCACTCACAGTTTATAGACCTATAGGTCTCTTCATTTCCATTAAGGAATGCATCTTTCTCTGTATGTAGATGCTCTGTTGAAGTTCAACTTTCACCCATAGATGAATACCCCTTTGCCACTATCCACTGGGCAAACAACCTTTGGAAAGACCTTCGCAAAGCACCCTACAATGCGAGGCTCCCAATTTCGCGAAGCTCAAAAAAGCCTTCGCGAAGCTCCTGCCTTTTCGCGAAGCTCACTCGCGAAGCTCCTTCGCGAAGCACTCTCGCGATGCTCAAGCTGTCTCAAAGCAACGACCCTCGCGAAGCTAAGTAAGCCAACGCGGAGCTCGCAGGTTTTGCGGAGCTACAATAGCCGCCGCAAAGCACCTATTTCGCGAAGCACACTGGCTCCGCAAACCACCTTCGCAAATCGAGAGCAAAGTATTTTCTCTGAAAATTCTATCTTCTTCGTCTGAAGGGGTCGGCCTCTATTTATAGGCGATTCCACCGACCCTCGTACATTCCGCGTGAAGTCAACGCCACGTCACCTCAAATCGCGAAGCTCCAAAGTTTCTGCCGGAATTCTGTCCAAATCGCGAAGCTCCATGGCAATCTTCCGTTCGCGGAGCTTGACGTAGTCGCGATGAATCACCGTCAACTTACCTTCGTGGCTCGCGCCTTCGCCGCGAAGCTCCCTCGCAAAGCCCAACATTATTTTTCTCCTTCTCCGCGATGCTCTCTCGCAAAGCCCTTCTCCGCCGCGATGCGCTTCAGCCTCTGCCGTTCGCGAAGCATGACGTAATCGCGAAGCTTCACCGCCTCCATTCTTCTGGTATTCGCGATTTCCAAACCATGCAACCTATCTTCGCGAAATTCATGCCTTTGCCATATTAAATTATGCTCTTCATGGAAATCCTCTTTTCGCGATGCTCACCAAACTCCAAATTTTGGACCCCAAAAATTTGGCAAACACTGGGAAACGGCGCCACCTTGTACTGCTCTTTTGTACCGCCTCCAGATCATCCTTTTCCTTTGTCATCGTTCTTTGTCAACAATGATTGTCAACAACATCTTGGGAACTCGACAAATATCCATGAAAGCCTGCTTTTTCAACAAACACAATCAACCAAAAACACTGCAATGTTACCTTGAGGGATTTTTGCCCAACAATCTCCCCCTTTGGGTTTGTTGACAACTCTTCACAATTCTGCTCAGGATGATTTTCTTCACTTTGATACCTCACTGAGTCTTCTTCCAGCTGCTACCACCATTCGCCTCTTGCGATTATGATAGAGTTCAAGGATTCACTTAACACGTACTCTAAGCCCACATGAGCAATGCTCTGCGTGAGAAACAAGAGTAGTATGAAAAGTTCATCAATGAATCACTTCATGTTAGACCCCAATTGTCGATTCCACCCTGATACCAATTGTTAAAATAAAACCAGTTGTTAAGCCACACTGATACCAATTGGTGAATTCGTAAGTTGATACCAATTGTTGATAGCTGGACACCGTCTCACACCATTACAACACCATTGTTCTGCTTTTATCACGATCCTCAGCTGTCGTGATTTCTATGATTTGATCGATCACTTCTAGCATCGTCAGATTTAAAAAAATCTCTCCCCCTTTCTCATTGCTCCCCCTTTCTGGCTACTCCACCTGTCAGCTTATCCCCGTATCAATTATGATTTATCAAATAGCCACACTGTCTCCAAATAACTATTTTCTCCTCCTTTAACAAACACTTTTCTCCCCCTTTGACAACGAACCCAAAGGTCATTCCTTTGCAGTCTGTAACAGAGTAGAGAACACATTAGCACAGTAGGGAAAAAATAAAAACACACCATACCTCGGAGAGATGGGGGAGGGTTCCACATCCACATCATTTCAAGTGCGGGGAATCGACTGAACTCCTAGAGCCAGTCGATGCCTCTCAAATGCTTCCTTGGGTAAGGCCTTTGTCAGGATGTCTGCAACCTGTAGTTCTGTAGGCACATACTCCAACCTCACGATCCCCTGCTCAACTTTCTCCTTGATAAAATGATACTTTATCTCAATGTGATTTGTCCTTGAGTGATGGACGAGATTTTTGCTGAGATTTATAGCACTTGAGTTATCACACTGGATTCCGATCGGAGAATTCACTTCAACTCCCATATCTTCAAGCTGCTGCTTCATCCACAATAACTGTGTGCATGCTTGAGTGGCCGCAATATACTCAGCTTCTGCGGTGCTCAAAGAAATGCAATCCTGCTTCTTGCTTAACCAAGCAATACATAGTCCACCAAGATAAAATGCACCACCTGACGTTGATTTTCTATCATCTGCTGAACCGGCCCAGTCTACATCAGTATATCCCAATAACTCTGTCTGAGATTTGTCATTGTATGTCAAGCCGAAGTTCATCGTGCCCTTGATATAACGAAGTATTCTTTTCACTGCAAGAATGTGACTTTCCTTGGGATTACTCTGATATCTCACTGCTTGGCATGTGGCGAAAACAATATCAGGCCTTGTTGCGGTTAAGTATAGCAGACTTCCAATGATTTTCCTGTATTCTGTGATATTAACTGCCTTGCCATCATCATCTTTTGATAATTTCATCCGGGTAGCAACCAGAGTCTTCATTTCCTTGGAATTATCCATTCCAAACCTTCTTAGAACCTCCTTGGCATATTTGGATTGAGAAATGAAAGTTCCATTCCTTCCTTGTGTCACCTGTAGACCAAGGAAAAATGTTAGCTCTCCAATCATTGACATTTCAAACTCATTTTTCATGAATTCGGAAAACTGTCTGCACTGAGCTTCATCTGATCCGCCAAAAATTATGTCATCGACATACACTATCACCATCATCCTTTTATTACTGTCATTGCTGAAATAGAGGTTGTAGTCAACACCTCCACGCTGGAAACCAAGCTTCTTCAAGTACTGATCAAGCCTTGAGTACCATGCCCTTGGTGCTTGTTTCAGCCCATACAATGCCTTTTCAGCCTGCAAACTTTGTTCTCATCCTCATGAATGAGAAAACCATCTGGCTGCTCAATATACACCTCTTCTTCCAGAACCCCATTCAAGAATGCGGATTTGACATCCATCTGGAACACTTTGAACTTTCTTTGCACTGCTATGGCCAAAAATAATCTGATTGTCTCTAGCCTTACAACCGGTGCAAATGTCTCATCAACATCTATTCCCTCTATCTGGGAGTATCCCTTGCACACTAGTCGTGCTTTATTCCGAATCACTGTGCCATCTTCATTCATCTTGTTGCGATAGACCCATTTAGTCCCGATGACATTCTTGTCTGCTGGCCTCAAAACATTCTCCCATGTCTGGTTCTTCTCAATCTGATCAAGCTCTTCGTTCATGGCCTGAACCCAGTTTTCATCTTCAGCTGCATCAGAAAAACATTTCGGCTCCACTTGAGACAAAAACGATGCTTGCTGTGATGATTTCTTTCTTCGAGTCTGAACTGGAGCTGTTTGATCACCAATGATATTCTACCTATCAATTTCAGCTCGACTCTTTGGCTTTCTCACAGACACCGACTTGACACTTTCCTCTTCATCATCAGTATCTTCTTCTGAGTCAGCTTCTGCCACTTTTGCTCCCCCTGGGTTGCTTACCTTATCATCACTTTCATCCAGGAACTGTTCACTGGATTGTTGAGTATTCTACTCATTTTCAACTATAGTGACATCATTGCTTTCAATGATTTTTCCCAGCCTTTTGTTGAAACATTTATACGCTTTGCTTTTCCTGGAATAGCCAAGGAATATCCCTTCATCTCCTCGTGCCTCAAACTTCCTATGATGTTCTTTGTTGAGAATGAAACACTTACTTCCAAAGATTCGAAAGTACTTCAACGTTGGCTTCTTTCCGTACCACAGTTCATACGGAGTCTTCCCTTTCTTCGGACATAACAGGGACCTGTTTGAAACATATACCGATGTCAAAACTGCTTCCTTCCAAAATTTCTCTGGAAGGTCCTTATCAATAAGCATTGTTCTGGCCATGTTGTTGATGATCCGATTTCTCTTTTCAACTACTCCATTCTGTTGGGGAGTTCTTACTGATGAAACTTGATGCCTTATCCCATGTTTCTCGAGATAGTTTTCAACCTGACTGTTTGTAAATTCCGTACCGTTATCAGTACGAAACTTCAGAATTTTCTGCCCAAGCATATTTTCTGATTCCCTCCTGTACTACTTTATGCAACTGAACACCTCTGTCTTATGGGTTATGATGAATACCCAGGCCATTCTTCTATAATCATCAATGAAAAGAACATAGTACCTTTTCCCATCTATAGCTCGTGGTGAGATAGGTCCACAGACATCAGCATGCACCAATTCGAGCACTCGAGTTGCTTTTTGTTCCTTTGGCCTGTATGTCTTCCTGATGATCTTCCCTTGTTGACAAGCATCACACGTATGAGTGCGATCACGTGATAGTTTGGGAAGGTCTCTAGCAGCATCACACTTTACCAGATCTTCCATAGATGGTTGACATAGATGACCAAGTCGCTTATGCCACAACTGATTTTATTCTTCTCTGGATAAAAGGCATGAATCTTCTTCCCCACCTACCAGGTAAAGATTACCCTTTGTTCGTTTTCCCTGAAGAATGACTATTCCATATTTTCCTTTAACAATACCCATCTTCTTGGTAAATAGGATAGAGTGCCCAGAGTCACATAGTTGACTGACGCTAAGCAAATTATGACTGAGACCCTCTACCACCAAGACATCAGCATGTCTCATTTCTTTGCCCCCAAACTTGGCTTTTCCTGAGCCAACAATCTTCAGGCCTTCATCATTTCCAAACTTGACAACTCCTTCTTTGTCATATTTTATGCCTGTAACCAGATCCTTATTACCCGTCATGTGGGATGTGCAACCACTGTCAAGGATCCAAACACCAGAGAGATCTGATGCTTTAAGGGAAATTTCAGCAACTACGGACTTCTTTGTTTTCTTCTTACTAGTCCATACTTTTTCTTTCATACAAGGCATAGATTGAGGCTTCTGTTCTTTCTCAGAGTATTATGGACCAACTTCATCTTGCAAAACTGCAAATCTGTTCTGAACTTTTAACTCACTTTTCGGTTTACTGATCTGCTGCTTGCGAACATTTTGATTCTTCTTTGGCACATTTTTCTGAATGGTCGGAGTGCAGTACCTAGCCATGTTTCCAAATCCTCCGCACCAAAAACAGTGTCCTTCAAAAAATGTTCTGGAAAACCGTTCTCTGTTTGGCTGCCATCTCTGTTCTTGTTCCCTTCGATATCTTTTGTCTATGGAACACACATACTGTGAATGTACCAACTTTACACAACAATAACACCTGATATAAGGTGCATTCCTTCGTGTTACTTCAGCACTACGAGTTTCCCCTTTGGATATCTGAGTATTTTGATTCTGCTTTGTGTTAAAATCCACTTTCAATCTTGGAACAGGTGCTTGCGGTCTAACTTCAACTGCCACATATTTTTGTTTCTGATTAAGCCATGAATCAGCCTTAGCATCTGAGTTCAATTGCTGCTTCTTTCCTGCTGAACTACTAGGCTCTTCTTTCTTCTTTTTCGTCTTCGTAACGACCTGATTTCCCAAGAATGTGTTGGGATTCAAAGGTTTTTCCTGGTATTTAACTTTTCTCCGCAGACTGACAACTTCCTCTTCAAGCTCTTCAATACGCTCGACGTGATCTTTCACTTTTCGACTCAAGCAATCGATCTCCCTTTTCTGCTCTTAAATCTTGAGCTTATGCTCATCAACATTTTCTGTGCGCTCTGCCCTGGAAGACTTAAGATTTTCAATTTCTTTCTCAAGCTCAGACTTCTCTTCTTCTTGTTGTTGCATGTAGAGTTTGGCATCACGTACTATCTTGTTGGATTTCTTTGTTTTTGCTCGCCAAACATCTATCTCTTCAAGAGTTGCTTCTAATTCAGCTTCCATGTCAACTCTCCCTTCAATTTCTTCTTCTTCTTCATCAGTTTCGGTTTCTTTCTTTTCTGGAGCACTACTAGCAACAGCCACCATCGCATTTTGACCACGATCTTTGCAGTTTTCTATCTCTTCAACTTCTTCACCCTCAGACTCAGCTGAACTGTCAATTTCTTGGGAAAGAATATTCTTCTTCTTAAAGAAATTTCTCTTGAACTGCTTCTTCCCTTTCACATAGGCTGAAGGTTTTTTCATGGGAATCTCAACTTCATCTTCATCGCTTTCTTCTTGAAACGTTTTGGTGCATCTTATAGCAAGATGACCAACCTTTCCGCATCGGAAGCATGCTAATGGAAGTTTCCCTTTAAACTTTCCTTTTCCTCTTTGCAGATTTGAAGAAAGGAACGACATCACCTCATCTGACTCTTCTTCCTCCTGAGAATCTTCGATTGTGATTCTCTTCATGGCCTTAAATGCCACCTCTTTGGATTTCCCCTTTTCCACAGCATCGTTGTCATCATTTCTCATTTCATATGCAACAAGAGTGCTGTGTAGGTTATCCAATGTTAGCTCTTTCGGATCTTTATCTTCCAATACAGAAACCTTCGGATTGAACCGAGGTGGAAGCTTTCTCAAGATGCGCTTTACGATTTTAATGTCTTCGATAATTTCTCCAAGACCCCGCATGTCTTCTACCACAGCATTTACCCTGTCAAAGAATGCATCAACAGACTCATTCGGGTTCATTCTGAGATCTTCATACTTGTTCCACAACACTTGCAGCTTTGCCTCTCTGACTTTTGTATGCCCTTCATAAATATTCAAAAGCTTTTCCCACATGGCATGTGACGTTTTGCATGACATCACCTTTGTATATATGGGATTAGAGAGGGCTCCCCCTAAGGCGTTGATTGCTTTGGAATCAGCATCCAACTCTTTGTGCTCAGCTTCTGATAATGCACCACTAGTAATATCAGCTGTAATACCTTGCATAGCTGCTGAAAACACATCCATTCCCAAAGATCGGAAATAGTATTGCATTCGATTCTTCCATATCTGAAAATTACATATGTCGAAGATCAGAATCCCTCTATGATTAGTGACCTCCATTGAGAGAAGACCAACTATTAACCTTTCCCTCTGATACCACTTGTTAGGTCCACAAGGCTAAATACCCTGAGAGGGGGGGGGGGTGAATCAGGGTAAGACTAATTAAAAATTAATGCCCGTTCTGATCTTGTTTCTCTGTTAAGTAAAACACTCTTCTCTCTCTTTCCTGCTACACAATATAAACAGAAAGTAAAGAAAGGGCAGGACATAGCAATTTTACTTGGTTCACCGCTAAGGGCTACGTCCAAGGAGCATACGCCGACAGGTTGCCGGTCGTACCAATTCCACTAGACTTCACTAGCTGTGGATACAATGTTCGGGCTAGATCACTTCTATGCCCAGGCTCACTGCCTTTACAAGGTTTAGGGTCAGCTCACTGCTTTCCCAAGGGTCACTCCCTGTTTCTCTCTCTCTGGCTCACTGCCGGTGGAGAGGATCACCTTCTTCCTCTTCCTAAGCTCACTGCTCTTGGAAGGAGTCCACTCACAGTTTATAGACCTGTAGGTATCTTCATTTCCATTAAGGAATGCATATTTCTCTGTATGTAGATGCTCTGTTGAAGTTCAACTTTCACCCGTAGATGAATACCCCTTTGCCACTATCCACTGGGCAAACAACCTTTGGAAAGACCTTCGCAAAGCACCCTACAATGCGAGGCTCCCAATTTTGCAAAGCTCAAAAAAGCCTTCGCAAAGCTCCTGCCTTTTCGCGAAGCTCACTCGTGAAGCTCCTTCGCGAAGCACTCTCGCGATGCTCAAGCTGTCGCAAAGCAACGACCCTCGCGAAGCTAAGTAATCCAACGCGGAGCTCGCAGGTTTCGCGGAGCTACAATAGCTGCCGCGAAGCACCTCTTTCGCGAAGCACACTGGCTCCGCGAACCACCTTCGCAAATCGAGAGAAAAGTATTTTCTCTGAAAATTCTCTCTTCTTCGCCTGAAGGGGTCAGCCTCTATTTATAGGCGATTCCACCGACCCTCGTACATTCCGTGCGAAGTCAACGCCACGTCACCTCAAATCGCGAAGCTCCAAAGTTTCTGCCGGAATTCTGTCCAAATCGCGAAGCTCCACGGCAATCTTCCGTTCGCGGAGCTTGAAGTAGTCGCGATGAATCACCGTCAACATACCTTCGCGGCTCACGCCTTCGCCGCGAAGCTCCCTCGCGAAGCCCAACATTCTTTCACTCCTTCGCCGCGATGCTCTCTCACAAAGCCCTTCTCCGCCGCGATGCGCTTCAGCCTCTGCCGTTCGCGAAGCATGACGTAATCGCGAAGCTTCACCGCCTCCATTCTTCTGGTCTTCGCGATTTCCAAACCATGCATCCTATCTTCGCGAAATTCATGCCTTTGCCATATTAAATTATGCTCTTCATGGAAATCCTCTTTTCGCGATGCTCACCAAACTCCAAATTTTGGACCCCAAAAATTTGGCAAACACTGGGAAACGGCGCCACCTTGTACTGCTCTTTTGTACCGCCTCCAGATCGTCCTTTTCCTTTGTCATCGTTCTTTGTCAACAATGATTGTTAACAACATCTTGGGAACTCGACAAATATCCATGAAAGCCTGCTTTTTCAACAAACAAAATCAACCAAAAACACTGCAATGTTACCTTGAGGGATTTTTGCCCAACAATAAGTTAGTTAATACTATTCATAACTGCTAATTTAACATCTTGTTTAAATCATATTATATTAAATAATAAAATTTTAATAATATACTATTGTTCTGTAAAACTTGATATTACGTGTAATGAAAGCTATCCAAAGAACTCAAGAATACATGTAATAAAATCCAAATATAGTGTTTTGTATACCTCAAGATAATCCAACCATTGTGTGTATATAAATCTCAAATTGGTGTTGCATATAATGCAAGCCAATCATAGTGTTTTCATGTATCAAAATCTATATTCAGTATTGTGTGAAATGAAAAATATCAAAAAAATTAAATTAAATAAAAACATATATTTCAAAAAATCTCAGGGTGTTACATTATACCCCCTTAAAATGAATTTATCCCTCAAAATTTGTCTAGGTTATTAAAGGTTTAATACATGAATGTTCCTTTTATTGAAACCCACATTGTAAAAATAAACACTAAAACTTCCTTTAAAAAAGGATAGTTAGAAACACAACTGTTACCCAAAGTAACTCATAGTTTGGTTTCCACATAGGAGAACATAGGTGGGAAGTGAAAACATAGACATGAAATATAAATCTAACCATCATGTTATTGCGGATAGTGATAGAGAACATGGTTAGGAGAATGTTAAAAATCACAAAGCTATAAATCTACGATGATCTAAGGGGCCATTCGATACATCAAAAACGAAAGTAATATGATATCCTTTTGGGTTTCAAGATCCTTTACCTAGAGTTGAATAATTTTCATGAGAATAAATGATTACTTAATTTCAAGAAAACATCACCCTTTTCTGTTCCTTGATCAATTTTCACAAAAGGTGAATTTTTCATTATTAAAGCGTTAGCAGACCATGATATCCATACAAGGAATAATCAGCCATTCCATCTATATTTATCACAAAAAAAGAGGTTATCAGAAGTTATCCAATATTAATAAATACTCATATGATGAGATAGTCCTTTAATTTCTAAAACCTCATCTGAAGTGTAACTTAAACCATTCCACAAATGGTTATCCTTATAACCCTTATGAAAGATTAAAGTCCAAAACATTAGAATGAAATGTACTAAATTAGTTTAACATTTATCCACCATATATCAAAAGGTAGCTCTTGGTTTTTACATTCCAAAAATGTGAATTCCTTAATAAAGTATTCTTCAAACCTGGTAATTACCATAAATTCTTATAAAAAACATGCATGTTTTCTTATTCTAATGTTTATTGGATATATTCCTTAAGTCCAAAAAGTTGTAAAATTCATCAATTATATAATAAATCTATTTTCAAAAAATACTTAATTAGTTCCAAGGAAATAAGTACCTTCTAATTTACTTATTCATATCCAACATATCTTTATCCAAATATCATTATATCAACATCAAGAACATATCAAGGGTTATTCTTCCCTTAATCACGTGTTTTCTAAAAATTATCACCTTATTACCTCAATCATTCTTCATTATTACCTATACTATTCAACATATGCTCTTAAATAATTATGAAAAACTATAGTGGACCAATAAATGGATGTTTCATTATTACATAATACCATAAAAGTACTTCTAAAACATTATTATTGAATTCCACTACATAATTACTCGATCATTCCTAAACTTTTTTTTATTCTCCACATCACCAATAGTGATCTCATGATATTTTCATTTATCTTTTTTCTTAATATGTTTCTGATGATGATCATCATAATTAACCATTATATTTGGGAATCAATTAACATAATTAAAATTTTACTTACACCTGAATAACTTAATTGTGGGAGGTGAATCCTATGAAAATTTCCCTCTATTCGCATCATTTTCCAACTTATTCTTCCCATTAGTTCGACATTAAATTAACTGATGACCTTACCTTACACTTAAAATAATTTAATAGACCCTATAATACAATCTAATATATGCTTATTTTCTACACATAGAGTATAAAGAAAATTTCATTTTCATATCCCCATGGTTTTAAATTTTCCATTGAACTCCATATTCATTTTCTTGTTAAAACAATGAGATTGATAGGTAACTCAACCTTCATTTAAACATTGGTTGCACAACACTCAACCTCTTCATATCTACTAAAGTATCTTATGGCCAACTACTTTATGAGATTTTTATTTAATCCACTGAATAACTTATAAAATTTACTTTCAGTTTGAATGATTATACTAGAAACATACCTCACAAGTCTAGTAAAATTATCCTCATAGTTATTGACATATTCTTCATCCATTTGCATCAAATCAAAGAAATCCTTTTCCATCTTCATATGAAGAACACAAGGAAAGTACTTATTGAATAATAAGTTCTTGAACTCATCCCAATCCATAGATTCAATTTCATCTTGATTTCTTATATTATTTATTAGAGTCCACCACTGGTCTGCTTCAACTTCCAATAAATAAACATCCAGAATGACTTTCTCATGTTCTGAACACAGGAGAATATAGAATATCTTTTTAGTGGTATTGATCTAGTTTTCAACAACAAGTGGATTAGAAGACCTACTAAAAGAATAAAGACGTTTCCTAATGAAGTACTCAAAAGAAAGTTGTCCCTCATTTGCTCATTTGGAATCTCATCATGATTCATAGCTTGGGAAAGATTTGTGATCATATCAATGTGGTTTTTCATTCCAACTCCCGTATAATTTAGATGCTCAGGAGAATTATCAATGCATTTTCTATCGCAATCACTATTAACATGGTTCCTTCAAGTTATATCCATTTAATAAAACAAAAAATCATAATGTAAGAAATAATTATCACAACGTGGAACCACATAATCATGAAAAACCACTTGTAGGGTTTTTAAATTATGACACCTTCCTTAATCTATGACACCATAGGTTTATCCTAGTCTATTCATAGAAAAATTATATTTAAATCCTTTATGATGGTTCATAAATTGTTTTCAAATTTCCAAAGGATATCCCCTAGGAGTGTCAAACAAGGTGTATAGAAAGTCCCATTGTTGTGTACCCGTTTACGCATGAGTCAGGCCTGACGCACCTTGTCAGAGTTGTTACCCTTAGGTATATCTGTGCCAGAGGCACATACACTTGTAGTATTTAGACATGGATATAATTAGAGGAAACCACTCAATCTATCCTTTACCAAAATTCCATGACATTTTCCTAAACATTAACTCATTATTAGACTTATCCTTAGAGACAAATCTATACATATCCTTAAAAATATCCCTAGGGATCTCAATTAAAATTTATCATCAAAGTTTCAAAAGTTTGAATAAAAAGTTTCTCTGATACTAACTATAACTACACAGTCTTAACATAAATTAACATTACATCACTTTTTCAGAATACTTAACACATTAAAAAATAGATTCCCAAAGACCATATTATTTTCGTGCCTTTGGAAAATTGGAACACAAAATTATAGTCAGGAGAAATATATTCAATGTTTCCCATAATATATTCCCCTTTAGGACCCCTACCTAAAACCTTTATTTATAACCTAGGTAAAAGAAAACACAAGAAAGGGTGATCACATATGCTTCATAAGGTTAAAAAAGGGAGACATGTAAACATAATCATGGAAATAAGGGTATGAGAACATGATCATGAAAATAGGAGATAATACACTATGTATCGATGATCATAAACATGAATCATGGCATAAATATTGGAGATTCATAAGTCATGAATCATAATGAAATAAAGAACATAATCCATGAAGTCATAACATATTAATAAGACATGGAATTATGGAATAGACATAAACATGTAATATCATTCCCTATAATTCAAGACGCATTGATAGAACTTATCAGGGCACTTTATAGGGACTACACCTATTGGGAGGGACACACCACCATCCCTAGTCATAGTAATTTCCTTGTAATGGATCGATTTTTACCTCTTTCCATAGTGGATCGAGTTTCCCTATCTTCCTATAGTGGAACAAGTTTCCCTATATTCCCATAGTGGACCAGGAATCCCCATCTTCCCACAGTGGATCAGATTTTCTATCTTCCCATAGTGGATAAGGTTTCCCCACATTCCCATAGTGGACCGGGTTTCTAAATATTCCCATAGTGGATCAATTTTCCCCATATTCCCATAGGGGATCAAGCTTTTCGACTTGATTCCCATCATTATCTCATGAGATGTAAATTTTTAGCCAATGCGTTAGAGGGATATATAGGTCCCACCCATCACATAATGAAAACCTACATATGTGCTCCATAAAAATAAAAATCATTCATCATATATGAACCCATGAAATGAAATGGGTTTTATAAACATTATTAAATCATAACATAAACCATGGAAAAAATGGGTTTTATAAATATCATTCCATCATAAAAATAAACCATTATTAGAAAGAAGAATAATGATATAATTGAATCATATACCCATTAAAAAATAAGTAACATCAAATAGTGTTATCTTAGATGGAAAATAATTTTGACAGATCACTTGAAAGCAATTCTTAAGGAAAATATCATTTCTTCTTTGAAAAATTTTTCTTTTCCTAAAATGAAGTATAGTTTTAAAAGAAAAAATTTTCTGGAAAATAACCCTTGAATATTGTCAAGTAAACTTCAAGTAATTAACGTTTTATGATGGTATAAAATTATATTCATGTCATATAAGTTATAAAAAACATTCCTTTTATAATTTTTATAGAAAATTACCAAAGTACCTCGTTTGAAAAATAAAAAAAAGATACCTTTAAATATATGTAGTAAAAGTAAAAAATGGGCCAAAATGAATTTAAAAATATATAGGAAAATTGTAAAAAATAAATTGAAATCATTTTGATAAAACATGGATATAATATATAAATATTCCCTAATAGAGACTTAAAACAAAACAATCCGAAATATTAATGAGATTGTGAAATAAATATTCATCACTTTATAATCTGTAGAATAGTATAACCCCTGAAAGAAATAAAATTATATGGATATGAAAACACCATAATATTCTTTATAATACACATAAAATAAATTCATGGGTAGTATATACACCATTTATAAGAAACAAGTGGTGTATATGACATGTGTCCCATAGAAATAAAAATGAGGCATAAATACCTTACTACTTGAGTAACTGTAGAATCATGAACCCCATAAAATAATAAATTCAATAAAATAATTTAATATCAATAAATAAAGTACATTAATGAAATAAAATTTCATAGGTCAATATATACACCACACAAAAGAAGGGAGTGGTGAATATGGCCTGTATCTCACAGAAATAAAAACTGTGATGAAATTCCCTTACCTTAAGTCTTGAATTCCTTTGCACACATTAAAATATACAATATAATAAATTTTAGTTTATTACAAATATATCATATAATCATATTAATATATGTAATACCATATATAATTTACTTATGACTTTATATTACTCACTCATTAATAGTTCTATGTTAAAGCAACGTTTTGGGTAATAATCACTTTGTTTATCATACATGTTTTGAATTTGCATTATTTATACTCTTACTTAAATCATGATTTACTTATTTAAAGAATTTAAAACATTAATTATATATCACATATATTTATTATTTATAATAAACTATAAAAGATAGATATATGAAATGGAATACACCGTTCATGGAGACGGTGGGTCGAACGTATGCATGAATGCTGTTTCCATTTTATTATCGGGTTAAAAGAAAGGAAAGTATATGACATATTAACACTAAATAATCAAAATTATATAATATAAAACATATATATTCATATAAAGTAATCCTTAATACCATCCATGAAATATATGTGAATAACGAATCACATTGCTTAATGGAGATGGTAAGCCATACGTACGCATGAGCAATGATATAATTTTTCCAAAATTTTAGATGGTAAAAATATAGACATGATATTATAATTAAAAATTTATAATTATATCATTAATATCATATAAAAAATGGAGTTTAAATAATAATTCCCAAACATAAGAAGTGTTAAAGGAAAAATGAACAGCATCATTTTGGGAGGCGGTAGTTCATCGTACACAAGAACAGTATGTTCATTACCCATTAGATGGAAGTGTGTGTGAGTGTAGGTAGAACCCTTAATATATAAACATCATAGTATATTGAGGATACTTAGGTTATTATTTAAATATTAAATAAAAATAATTTAATGAGTTCAAGAAAGAAATAAAATAAAAATATTTATTAATGAACGTTACCTCCTCTTTGAGTATTTCCTTTTGATTTTTACAAAAGGACTCCTTTGGTAGACTTTAAAACCAAAGTAAGGATTTTAGGATTAATGGAAGAAAGTTAGGAGGAGACTTGGGTAGAGGTTTTCTGATCTAAAGGCTTTAGAGGTGTGAATAAAAGAGAAAGAGAGGTTCCCTTTTATAAGAGAGGGGAGGAGAACTCTTGGAATCTCCTAAAATATTAAATTAATATAAATTAAATTTTAATTCAAAATGACTCCAAAGTGAGTTATTTAGAATATAATATGAGAATAGATATAAATACTATCAACCAATAATTTTTAGAAATATTTAGGTCATATTATTACCCTTATCATTTGGCTTTAATCCTTAATTAATCCCTTAAACTCTTACCGTGACAACATGTGTTTTCACTACTTATGGGTTAATATAGTTCATATAAAATGAAAAAAGAACCATAAATGAGTAATTTAAGAAATTTTAGTACTTATAAAAATTATTTGGTCAAATAATATATTTTTATAAAAATTTTATCATTTAAAAAAATATTATTTATTTTAAAATATCAATAAAGTCAATTTTGACACTATTAATTACTTGAATTTATAAAAATATTTTAAAACCATGATATATTTGAAAAAAATAATTTAAATTATCCCTAATATTTTAAAGTTTTCCAAAAAATTCATGGATGATATTAATTATATCAAATTATATATATTTTTTCTAATATCATTTATTTGATTATTTTAATAATTAATCAATTCCTACATCATCATTTTGTTACCATTTAATTTAATTATTTATTTCCTTAAAATTATAAATAAATTACCATGATTTAGAAAATTATTTTGGATTTATAAATACTATTTATAGTCAGACATATCCCTTATATGACACCATATTAAAAATATTTCTCTTATTAAAAATAAAAGTGTAACAAAATTGTCTTTTTTTGAATATAATACTTTAAAAGTGTTAAAAGTCCTACATGTGTCTCCAAGTGGACATAAAATTTTCCCAAGAAAGATTTTGGTCAACAAAATATCATCCAATAAAATTATAACACGTTTTATTGTAATTTTATATTAGTTATAATATTTTTTTACCTTTAATTACCCTATTCACCATTAACTGTGATAATACAAAATACTACCAAAGTGACTATTTATAATGTAAAAAAAACTAAAGGGACCTATTTACATAATTTTGACCTTATGATTCCAAATATAGAATCCATTTTTCCAAATTAAAAAAACATAATTGGTAGAAATTAATTTAAAATTAATCCCATTGATGAGGTGAGATAACAGGTTATCAAAGCTAAAACAAGAAAAATATTGGGACGTTTTTATATCTAAATTCAATGTAAAATTAATTCAAATTACCTATATTAGATGAAATGATAAAAAATTAATATAATTATACTTTAAAACCTATAAAAAATATAAATTAACTTAATAAATTGTTTTGATGAAAAAAGTTGTTTTCAATTAAAAGTTTGTATTTTTTTACTATTCTTCAAAACATGAAACTTATGAGAAAAATACCGAAAATTAAACCAAAGTAAATTTTTATATTCTAATTTAATAGAAGAATTTTATTTTTTCAAATATAATATATAAAAGTGTCAAAAATTATATTTAAAATGGGTTCTCTATTAAAAGGCTGTAAAATTACCCTTTTGAAAAATATAGGTTTTTATGCATAAAATTGGGTTTGTTCATATTTTATGCCTATAAAATATACTAGATGAATAAAAAATATTTTATTGAATATGTAACATATATATTTCATTAATATAATTCAATAATTTTAATTAATTTAATTTATTATGACAAAACTACTTTGGGAGCATAAAAATAAAACAATTTCCTTTATAATCAATTAATATATATTTTCATTTCAAATCAATTGTTAACCATTGGATTCATATTATAAAACATTTATTTTTATAATTTATTTAATACTATTAATAAATTATAATTTAATGGTTCAATTAAATATTATTATATATTTTGGTCGGAGTGGATACTCAAGAGGGGGGGGGGGGAATTGAGTTCTAATTAAAATTTCTGTTAAAATTATTCTTATTAAAAATCCCCCAAATTGAATAATAAGCTAAAATGTAGTGAATTTTTAATACTCTAAAGGTTCATCTATGTTCTCAAGAGATTTATTAGTTCTTTGTTAATGTAATCTGAAGATTATATTAGCTTTTGAAACTAACCTACTACTTTACAATAAATACAAACACTTGCTAGTTTAACTATCAGAGTTACTTTAAAATAGATTTGTATTTAAAGTAATTAGAAGCAAAATATTCAATATAGTTTAAAACAAAATAAATAAGCACAATAATTTTAACCAAGAGGTTCAGTCTCAAGCTGAGATTTAGTCCTCTCAAACAATTTATATAAATTTTGATCCACACCCTGGATCGGGGTAAACAACAGTACTCAGACTGTCTAGGTACCAAGACTTCTACAAAAGTTCTACGTGGGAAAACAAAAAAATAGCACACAGGCTATCCAGGTCACACTTGACCTCTACCACTATCCACATTGGGAAATAGGAGTATAGGGAAATAGTGAGTGATGATTAAATCCTCTAGTTCAGCACATGAGTCAGTGTGTGTATGGAATATACAGTGTACACACACTGCTCAAAAAGTAAGTAAAAGAATCACTGAGAGAGAGAGAGAGTAGATATGAGTTTATAATGATCTAGTGATTTTAAGTGCAACTCTGGACTCCTTTGATTAAACAGAAATGATTCTGATTCCTTCTCTGGTTTTTGTCTTGAAAATAGAGTGTCATTTTTGTATTTGACTTCCAGTGTATTCAAGTCTTGATTGAGGTTTCAATGGGATTTGCAGCACAACAATGACCCTCAGCTACTATTCTCCCCTTTAATATCTGGTGCATATATTATTTTTTGTATCATATGAGTATCTTTGTATATCACCACACCCATAGATTTTTCACTTCTTTTCAACACTACTTATGCCCGGATTTTGTCTTTCGTTTTATAGCTTTCAGCTTCCGCAATGAGAATAATTACATTTTTACAAGTACGTGGTATAGTTCCTGAAATACCAACCACTATCATTAATTAATAGTACATGCATTAAAAACATCAAATATGACCATTTCCTAATAAACAAATAGAAATAAAGTTTAGAGAAACAGTGACTGGTTTCCATCAGTAGCTCTTAGAATCAGTAAGCTTGTGTCGGTAGCTCTTCTGTATCGGTATATGTTACTCTTTATATCAGTATCTCTATGTATCTGTAGCTCTTTCATAAAGGTAGCTCTTTGTATCGATAGCTCCTTCATAAAGATATACTTTGTATTTCTGTATCAGTGGTCTTTATAATTGTATCGGTAGACTATATAGCGGTAGCCCTCTGTCTGTATCAGCAGACATGTATCGGTAGACTTTGTTTTTCAGTATCAGTGGACTTCCTATAGGTAGATGTATGTCTATCTGTTTGTATCGGTAACTATGTAGTAGTGACCTTGTGTATATCGGTAGACTTATTCTATCAGTATCTATTCTTCTATCAGTAGCTGTTATTCATATCAGTGACCTTATCCATATCGGTAGACTTTTGTACCGGTGTACATAGCTTTATCAGTAGCTGTGTATCTGTTTGTTTGTATCAATAGCTATGTGCATACCGGTAGAATTAGTACTTATCCATTCTATGCAAAACATATTCAGATTGAGTTATAACTATTTCAAAGTATGTATAAACATAGATAAACATTGATTAACATATCTGAATGATTATTTTGATATTTTTATCAACTTAATAGTAAGATTTTATAGATTGAAAGAATTAATATATAGATAAATATTAATTGGGATTATCAAATCATATTAAAGAATAATTGGGATTATCAAAACATGTGAGGTCAACAATCTCCCCTTTTTTGATAATCACAAATTATGATATGATAATCCAAAATAATCAGTAAAGTATCAGTATAAAATACAATGTTTTTTATTTCTCAGTGTGAGTAATGACATTTTTAAATGTGAGATTATAAATGTATCAGAGGATATAGTATTAAAAGTAAATGTATTAGAGAAAACAATTTACTAGAATTATAAAAAAAATGTATCAGATAATATATTATTAGATGCAAATGTATTAGAGGTGTAAAACAGATGCATGTGAGATATAAAAAAATGTATCCGAGGTAAAAATATAAAAAAAATGTACCAGAAGGAAATGTATTATGATCATAAAATATAATGATTCTTCACATCAATTTTCCCTCTTTGTATGTTTTCTCCCCTGTTATATTATTTATCCCTTATTTCTCCCCCTTAGATATTATATCTCATCCTTTGTGATTAGAAAAAAGTGGGATAGAAGGAATGAGAGAAGTAACAGAAAGTAAAAGAGAATAAAGGAATGGATATATTACATGAGGAAAAGGTACAGATAAATACAGAAGTGAAACAAAAAGAATAAAAGTGATTCCCATCAAAGTTCCTATCCACTAATCAATCCACCTTCTGAATGTCCACTTTGGATTTGACTTTGGGTTTAGAGGTAGACTCAGACTAGATAGCTTGAGAAGAAGGCTTGGGAATCCCAGAAAGCACTACTGGGGGTTGAGCAACAGAGACTGTTCCTGGCCTGTAGTGGGTAGCTCTCTGTGTGATCATAGGAGTGAGGCTCCGAATAGCTTGGACCGGAGTCATCTGAGGAATGGAGGCATACTGAGTAGAGGTAGGTAGAGCTGGAGGTGCAATGATTGGAGTACTGTCCACATGAAAAAATGGAAGCAACAAATTTCTAAAGTCCATTATTATTCCTCCTCCTCGTTCCATAGTAGAAATGAAGTCATCCTTGTTCTCCATGAATTTATCTAAAGCATGAGCCAACTCCCTAAGCTTTCTGACTTGTTCTTTGAAATATTGAGTGACAGGGGGGGGGGGGGAGCTTCATGTTTCTAACATAAGCTTGAAATGGTTGTTGAGTTGATGCTTGGTATAAAACCTCTGGAAGTAGTAATCAACTTTATGTTTGACATCTTTCTGAGAAGCAGTAGCCTCTCTTATAAAATTTTGAACAATTTTCCCCATATCCCTAGTGGTAGTCACTACTTGGGTCAAGGAATCAGAGTCTACAGAGCCACTGGTTGATGCTAAAACAAGCTCTTATTTCATCAAATCTTGAATTTGATCCAATTCTACTGAAGGTCTAGAAGCAAGAGAACCAAGAGAAAAATCCACAGTTTCCTTGAAACTTTTAGTTAGCCCACTAATAATATTTTTCACAAGAGAGTCATGGGTGATGACATGATGCTCCACGGACTTATTAAATCCCTCAAAAACATCCAAAAATTGACTTACTACACCTTTAATGAAATTTATATCAGTACTCATTTGATCTTGAGAACTACTCAAGGTAGTTAGAGAGGCAACTGACTGCTTCAAGGCAACAACAGCTCCTATCCAGCTCTCAATATGAGAATGACATACTCTTATCTCATTCATCATTTCTGTCATAGGTCCTGACACTATACACCCAAGAGAGAGTTCTAAAGAGTTTTCCATTTTGATCAATTCTTCAACAAAGAAACTCTTTAAATCTTCAACAGATGCAGTCCAAGTTTCCTTCAACTCCGCCTTTAAAGACTCAAGATTAGCCTTGGTAACCAGATTGTCAGGCACAACTACAGGTGCTCTTTCTATTCCAATACTAGCCACAGATTCATTCATAATAGATATAATGGATGATATTAAAGATCTTCCCATTTTTCTAATCTCTTCCATAAATGAGGTCTTATGTTTAGACTTCAACTAGTCTAGATCAGCTCTTCTTACCACATCCTCATGTAAAAACTCAGAAGAGATATTATAGTCAACTTGTAGTCTATTCATGGGTGTCTCATCTTCAGAATCAGGATAGTCTAAACCCAAAAATACAAAACCTGGGTCTTGTGCCCAGTCTTCAATTCCATCAGCTACTGAAACCTTTCCAAGTCTAGTTGGATGCTCCCCCTTAAATAGTGCATTCTCCTGTAAGGTAATAACAACCTCACCATCTCGGTCTTCCTCAGAAGAATCTTCCACAACCATATTCATTTCTCCAATAGCAGGAGGTTCCTCAGGAATAGGCATAGGTCTATCTACTTCAACATGAACAGCTTCAGGAACAATAGTACTTCCAATCAATGGACTCAAACTCAAGGTGATAGAAGCAGATGCTTCTGTTTCAGATCGTTCAACTTCTTCAATATCTGAGGAAGGATGGTCTTCCTCATAAACAAGTGCTTCTTCATTGCTTTATTTCAAGACTATTTCCTTTCCAGATGACACAACTTCCGAAACAGGACTTGGAGGAAAGTCCGGATCCCTTCCATTAGCAACAGAGGTATCCTCTTTATCAGTATCATCACTATACTGAGGTTCCTCTTCATCAGGTCCTAGACCTGGATCCCTCAAATCCTTAGGCCTAGTAGGATGACCCATAGGATTAAACTTATCATATAGATTATCATCATCACTGACCCATTCTCTTCTCCACATATTCCAATTAATATTCATGTATTTACAAATAGTTCTTGTGATGCAAACGTTGTTCCTTACCACCACCATCTCATCCTGATACTCAGCTACTCCCTTCACTTTGATCATAACCGAAATTAAATTTGCAAAGAATAGAGAATTAGTTTTTGACTTTGGCCTGGTCATATCCTCAATCTGAGTCATTAACAGTCTACACAGATTCACCTTAACACCATGTCTTAACAGATGCAGTAAATAAATATCTTGATATTTCAGATTTTCAAAGTCCTCCATCTTAGACTTAGCACATGTTGGATAAACGTGAACAGTAACCAGTTCTCTCCATACATTTTTGTAGAAACTACCTTTCTTGGTGTTCCATATCCTATTAATTCTTCCAAAGCAGTTTCATACTCAAATATTTCACTGGTAGGAGGTACTGATTTCGAGAAATACCCAAAAATGCCTTCATGTGGGACTTTTAGGCACTCATCCCACTCAACAAAAGAAAAAGATATTTTCCTGCCATTCACTACTGATATCATCCTATTCTCAACTTCTGATTTCTCAAAATGAACAAACTCATAGAATTATTTTACCATCTTTGGATAATAGGGACCATTGTTATTCGAGAAGAATTCTACCCATTTTTGATCTTCTAGTACTTCCAGAACTAAAGACTTACTCGAAATTAACCATTATTCGCACATATCTTTCTCAACCACTATTTCACTTTGAACATGATGTGGATTTGTAGGTTTTTTCACTTCACTTCCACCACTAGACTCTCCTTTGAGTCTCTTAGCATTCGGTTCATCATCCTTTTCACTGAATGATGGTCTCTTCACTCTTTCCATTCTGCGAATCGCGAGGCTTAGGGTTTGAGAGAAACACAGGTTTGGGAGATAAGTCTTGATGGTAAAGGGTTTGAGGTGGATCGAGATGAGGTCAGGACTTATGTTTTATCATTTAGGAATCAAAAAATAAATAAAAAAACATAATAAGTATAGTATAAATGATACAGATTCTGGCGTCTAAAGATAAAGAAGTTTAAAAACAGTGAAACCTAATGGTAACACATACCAGGGAGGATTCTTAACAGTGAGGTATTTTTATCAATGAGGTCCATACTAGTGAGGTATATCAGTGAGGTTCATACCGGTGAGGTATACCAGTGAGGTTCATAACCGTGAGGTATAATAGTGAGGTTCATAACGGCAAGGTTTCTAACAGTGAGGTTTATAATGACAAGGTTTCTAACGGTGAGGTTTCTAACGGTAAGGTTTATAACAGTGAGGTTTTTAACAGTGAGGTTTTTAACGGTGAGGTTTTTAATGGTGAGGTTTCTAACGGTGAGCTTTTTAACAGTGAGGTTTCTAATGGTGAGGTTTTTAATAGTGAGGTTTCTAACGTACAAAGTCTATCATTCCTAACTCATATCTAATGTAACTTAACCTATCCGAACTTAAAGGCTTGGTGAAAATGTTATCTAATTGATGTTAAATACCTATAAATTCAAGAGTAATATCACCCTTTTGGTAATGATCTCTCAAAATGTGGTGCCTTACATCAATGTGTTTGGTCCTAGAGTGAGACAAAGGGTTCTTAGAGATATTAATTGCAGTCATGTTATCACAGTTTATAGATACATGTCTAAACTGATATCCTTAGTCCAATAATGTATGTTTCATCCACAGAATTTTTGTACAACAACAACCAACATCAATGTACTCTACTTAAGCTATAGACAATGCAACAAAATTATTATTTTTACTACACCATGATACCAAGGACTTACCTAGAATTTGACATGTTCTAGAAGTGCTCTTTCTATCTAACTTGCAACCAGCAAAGTCAGCATCTGAATAACTTTTTAAATCAAATGATTGTCCTTTTGGATCAAATAATCCTAAGTTAGTAGTATGTTTAAGATATTTGAAAATTCTTTTAACAACAAGCAAGTGTGACTCTTTTGTATTAGCTTGAAATCTTGCACACATACACACACTAAACATAATATCTGGTCGGCTAGCAGTAAGATAAAGTAGGCTCCCAATCATACCTCTATAGTTGGTTTGATCCACTGTTTTTCTAGTTTCATCAGCATCCAACTTACAAGTGGTACTCATAGGTGTATCAATTTCCATAATACTATCTAAACAAAAGCATTTTAAAAGATCCTTTGTATATTTTCTTTGATTTAAAATAATACCATTTTTATTTTTAAATACTTGAAATCCAAGAAAATATTTTAGTTCTCCCATTAAAATCATTTCAAATTCAATTTTCATACTCTTTGAAAAATCAATATACATATTATTTTTAGAAGATCCAAAAATAATATAATCAACATAGATTTGTACTATCAAAACATCTTTGGAAACTCTTTTAATAAAAAGAGTTGGATCAGTAATACCTTTAGAAAAACCTTTTGAAATAATAAAATTACTAAGTCTATCATACCATGCTCGTGGAGCTTGTTTTAAACCATATAAAGATATAGAAAGATTAAAAACTCGATTTGGAAAATGAGGATTAGTAAATCCAGGTGGTTGTTCAACAAAAATATCTTCAATTATAAAACTATTTAGAAAAGAACTTTTAACATCCATTTGATATAACTTGAAATTCAGATGAGCAGCATAAGCAAGTAGAATCCTAATAGCTTATAATCTAGCTACAAGTGAAAAGGTTTCCTCATAGTCTATTCCTTCCTCTTGACTATATCATTGTTCAACTAACCTTGCTTTATTTTTAACTATATTTCCAAACTCATCAAATTTATTTCTAAAAACCCATTTAGTGCCTATGGTCAAAGTGTCCTTAGGCCTGTCAACTAATTCCCAGACTTTGTTTCTTTCAAATTGATTTAATTCTTCTTGCATAGCCATTACCCAAAATTCATCATTGATTGCATCATTGATATTTTTAGGTTCTAACTGTGAAATAAAGGCTTGATGTTCAACATGATTCCTTAGAGAAGCTCTAGTCTATGTACCTCTATCAATATTACCAACAACATCGTCTAAATGATGATTCTTTAGAATCTTAGTTGATCTAGTAAAGGTAGGAATAGAAATTTCAACTTCTTCTCTATGTTCGGGTTCACCAGGACCAGATTCTGGAACATGTCCAGAACTAGTTGTGTTTACAATAGGTTCATTGATTTTATCATTAAGGTCTAGAACAGACAGATCTTCTTCAAGATTTTCAAGAGAAGATTTAGGTTTATGTGGATCAGTTTCATCAAATTTGATGTGAACAGATTCTTCCACACATTGGTTCTTTTGTTAAAGAGTATATAAGATTTACTGGTTATAGAGTAACCTAAAAAGATTCCCTCATCACTTTTAGAAGAAAACTTCTCAAGATTATCCTTAGTATTAATAATAAAGACTTTGTAACCAAAAACTCTAAAGTAACTAACTTTAGGATTCCTATTATTCCACAGTTCATAAGGGGTCTTCTTAAGAACAGGTCTAATAAAGACTCTATTTACAATATAACAATCTTTATTCATATCTTAGACCAAAAAATAAACAGGTAAATCATATTTATTAAGCATAGTTATTTCAATTTCCTGAAGGGTTCTATTTCTTCTTTCTACTACACCATTCTGTTGAGGTGTCCTAGGGGTAGAAAAGTTGTGACTATAGCCATTGTGTGAGCAGTAAGATTAAAACTCATGATTTTAAAACTCACAGCCATTATCACTTCTCAAGGTCTTAATCTTGAGTCCTCTAAGGTTATCTACATACTTGGAGTATTTAATAAAGTAAGAACAAGCTTCACTTTTGTGAGCTAGAAAGTATACCCAAGTGTATCTAGAAAAGTCATCTATTAAGACATAGACATAGTGATTACCATTTAAACTAGAAACTCTAAAAGGTTCAAATAAATCCATGTGAACCAACTCGAGAGGTTGAGAAGTTGAAACTTATTTCTTTGATTTAAAAGAAAATTTATATTTCTTTCCCTTTTGATAGGGATTACAAACTTGGTCAGTTGGGAATTTTAGTTGAGGTAGGTCTCTAACTAAATTCTTCTGAGTCAGTTTTCTAAGTGAATTAATATTTCAATGTCTTAATCTTATATGCCACAACCAATACTCTTTATGAAAATCATTTAAACAAGTAATGTTTTGTTTAGCTAAAAAATTCAAATCAACTGCATAAACATTTTCATTTCTTAAAGCATAAAATACTGAAATATTTTTAGAATTAAAAACATCACAAGAATCATTTTCAAATTTAACATTGAAACCATCATCACACAGCTGATAAATTCTTAACAGATTGTATTTTAATCTATCAAAAAATAAAACTTTAGAAATTAAAACTGAATCAGAGTTACCAATCTGGCCTAGCCCGATGATTTCTACTTTTAAATTATCACCAAATGTGACATGTCCTACATCAAATTTGATTAATATTTTGAAACATGAGTAATATACAATCATATTCCTTGAACATCCACTGTCCAAGTACCATATCTTCTTATGGGAACTCTTTAAGTAGGTCTCCTACAAAACAGATTTAAATAGAAAATGATTTTGGTACCCATATCTTCTTGGGTTCATATAGGTTAGTAAGAAAAACTTTTGGTACCCAAATTTGCCTCATGGGTTTCATATAATCAATAGATTAAAAAGATTTTGAAATATAAACTTTGTTTGATCTATAACTATGTGAATAACTAGTTTAAGAATAGGAATTTCCAAAGCTGGAACTAGCAGCATACTGTCCTGATTTAGGAATGAATCTATTTTTAGTAATCTGTCTCTATCCAGGGTGATAGCCTAAACTAGTGGTATATTTTGGTTCCACTTGTTTACCTAACATTTGTGTAATTTTTTCTTTTCCATTTGTGAATTTCTCTAAGTCCTTCCTTAATTTCTCATTAGACAATTTCAGTTTAGTTTTTTCCTTAAGTAGTTGAGCATTATTTTCCTTTTCTATATCAAGTGCAGGTTTAATAGAGTTGGTCAACGCATGCTATTTCTTCAAGGTCTTA
The DNA here is from genome assembly GCA_963277665.1 of Viscum album. Taxonomy (NCBI): domain Eukaryota; kingdom Viridiplantae; phylum Streptophyta; class Magnoliopsida; order Santalales; family Viscaceae; genus Viscum; species Viscum album. Next base: position 16,853,720 of record OY728120.1, on the reverse strand, counting down.
TACTTGTCCTTCAATTCATTACAATTTTCTTCTAGCATATTAAAATATTAAAATAATTCTTCACTAGAAATATTTTCAGATTCAGAATCAGAATCAACTCCAGAATAATATGTATTTAAAGCAGGAGTATTCAATGTTACCTCAGATGTGTTTGTCATGAAACACATGTTGGCATGATTCTTTTCAGAATAAGAAGTCTCAGACTAATTTGTGCTGTCTTCTGAATCACTCAAGGCTGCCTTCATGGATTTCTTATATTTTTTTTCATTGTAATCATATTTCTTCTTGAACTTCAATTTTGGATAGTCAGCCTTAATGTGTCCTTTCCTTTTGAATTCGTAGCAGAATATGTCATCACCCTTATCATCTTTCTTCCAATCTTTCTTCCACCGAACTTTAATGTCATACTTACCCTTATAATTTGGGTTTCTAAAAAATTTATTCTTTCTATAGATTTTTTTTGAATCTCTTAGATATTTGATCCATCTCTTCATCATTATCAGAATCTAAACTTTCACTTGTTGAGCTTTCAGTAGGTATGTGAACTTTCTCCTTGTCCTTTCACTTTGAGGCAGTAGACTTAAATGTCACTAACTTCTTCTTTGGTTCATTATCCTCCTCCTTGTTTACCTTAAGTTATTCTTCATACATCATTAGATTACCAATCAGATCTTTAACAGGCAGTGAACTTATATCACATGATTCTCTTATTGAAACTGATGTGCCTCTCCATCTCTCTGGAAGACATCTTAATATCCTCATAATTTTCTCTTTTGTAGGAACAACGTTTCCATGTGAGCTCATTGTATTTACAATTTCATTGAACCTGAGATATATGTCAGAAATAGGTTCATTAGGATTCATTTTAAAATTATCATATTTAATAGTATATGTGTTTAGTCTCATTTCCTTAACATTGGTTGTTCCCTCATGAGAAACACAGAAGGTATCCCAAATTTCATAAGCAGTTTTACAAGCCGATATTCAATTAAATTATTCATTTCCTAAAGCACAATACAGGGAATTCATTTCTTTACAATTATTATTGTAAGCAGTTTTCATAGTTTCATCCCAAGTAGTTCTTTTATTTTTTGGAATCTTATACTAAGTCTCTATAGCAGTCCAAATATCAAAACCCATACTTTATAAATGAATTTTTATTTTCAGTTTCCACTGGGTATAATTAACACCATTAAAGAAATGTGGCCTATTTGTAGCAACACCTTCTAGTATATTATCCATAATTAGATTTTAGCAAATACATTTAAAGATATAAAATTTAACAGAAATTTAAGATCTTTAAGATACAACTAAAATCAAAGTTGAAAAATAGAGTATTTGTAAATCCTTTAGAAAAACAACCTTTGATACCAAATTTTGGTCGGTGTGGATACTCAAGAGGGGGGGATTGAGTTCCAATTAAAATTTTTGTTAAAAATATTCTTATTAAAGATCCCTCAAATTGAATAATAAGCTAAAACGTAGTGAATTTGAAATACTGTAAAGGTTCTATTAGGTTCTCAAGAGATTTATTAGTTCTCAGTTAATCTAATTTGAAGATTAGATTAGCTTTTGAAACTAACCTACTGATTTACAATAAATACAAAAACTTTCTAGTTTAACTATCAGAGTTACTTTAAAATAGATTTGTATTTAAAGTAGCAACATAATATTCAATATAGTTTGAAAAAAAATAAATAAGCACAAAAATTTTAACCAAGAGGTTCAGTCTCAAGACGAGACTTAGTCCTCTCAAACAATTTATATAAATTTTGATCCACTCCCTAGATCGGGGTAAACAATAGTATTCAGACTGTCCAAGTACTAAGACCTCTACCACAGTTCTATGTGGGAAAACAAAACAATAGCACACAGGCTATCTAGGTCACACTTGACCTCTACCACTATCCACAGTGGGAAATATGAGTATAGGGAAAGAGTGAGTGAGAATTAAATCCTCTAGTTTAGCATAGGAGTCAGTGTGTGTATGGAATATATAGAGTACACACACTTCTCAAAATTTAAGTAAAATAATCACTAAGAGAGAGAGCTGATATGAGTTTAGAATGCTCTAGTGATTTTAAGTGCAGCTCTGGACTCCTTTGATTAAACAGAAATTCTTCTGAGTCCTTCTTTGGTTTTTTTATTGAAAATAAAGTGTCGTTTTTTTATTTGAATTCTAGTGTATTAAAGTCTTGATCAAGGTTTCAATGGGATTTGCAGCACAACAATGTTCCTCAGCTACTCTTCTCCCCTTTAAGCTATGGTGCATATGTTCTTTTTGTATCAGATGAGTATCTTCGTATATCACCACACCCACAACTTTTTTACTTCTTTTCAGCCCTGCTTATGCCCAACTTTTGTCTTTCCTTTTATAGCTTTTATCTTTGGCAATGCGAATGATTACCTTTTTACAGGTATGAGGTACAGTTCTGGAAATACCAACCACTATCATTAATTAATAGTATGTGCATTAAAAACATCAAATATGAATGTTGATTAATAAACAAAAAGAAATAAAGTTTAGAGAAACAATGATTGGTTTCCATCGGTAGCTCTTAGTATCAGTAAGATTTTTTTAGTAGCTCTTCTGTATCGGTAGCTGTTACTCTTTATATTATTATCTCTATGTATTGGTAGCTCTTTAATAATAGCATCTCTTTTTATTGGTAGCTCCTTCATAATGGTAGACTTTGTCTTTATGTATCGGTGGTCTTTGTAATTGTATCGGTAGACTATGTAGCAGTAGTCATCTGTCTGTATCAGCAAACTTGTATTGGTAGACTTTATTTTTAAGTATCGGTGGACTTCCTATCAGTAACTGTCTGTCTGTTTGTTTTTATCGGTAGCTTGTATCAGTAACTATGTAGTAGTGACCTTGTGCATATCGGTAGAATTATTCTATCGGTAGCTCTTCTTCTATCGGTAGCTATTATGCATATCGGTGACCTTATCCATATCAGTATACTTATGTACCGATGTACTTAGCTTTATCAGTATCTGTGTATCAGTTTTTCTGTATCAGTAGCTATGTGTATACCGGTAGACTTAGAACTTATATGTTCTGTGAAAAACATATCCAAGTTGAGTTAGAATTATTTCAAAGTATGTATAAACATAGATAAACATTGATTAACATATCCCAATGATTATTTTGATATTTTTATCAACTTAATAGTATGATGTCATAGATTGAAAGAATTTATATATAGATAAAAATTAATTGGGATTATCAAAGCATATTAAAGCATAATTGAGATTATCAAAAAAGTTGAGGTCAACAATATTAAATAATAATAATTTTATAATATACTATTGTTTGGTAAAACTGAGTATTTCGTGTAATTCAATCTATCTTAAGAACTCGACATTGTGTGTAACAAAAGAAAAACATAGTGTTGTGTATAACACAAGATAATCCAAGTGTTGTGTGTATAGAAATAACAACTTAGTGTAACGTGTAATGTAAGCCAAGCATAGAGTTTTTCATATCGAAAAATCTACATTCAGTATTGTGTGAAATGAAAAATATTGAAAAAATTAAATTAAATCAAAATAAATATTTCAGAAAATATCAGGGTGTTAAATAACTCATGAAATGAAATGTTTTTCCTAAAAATTTCATAATATCATAAACTGTGGAAAAGATATAAGATTCATAATCATTTCATAATTTTATCATAGGATAACCCATGAAAAGAAGTGGGTTTTATAATAATTATATCACGGTGTGACCTATGGAAGAGAGACAGTTTTCATAAATGTTTTTTTCATAACAAACCATTTAGATAAAGAATAAAAATGGTAACCTTGGATCAAATTCCTAGTAATTCATAGGTAACATTAACAGATATCATCCTATATGGAAATTAATTTTGAAAGATTAGTTGGGACTTTTATTGAGGAAAAATATATTTTATTTGAAAATAATTTTTTAAAACTTAAAACATTTTTAAAATCATTTCCCTTTAAAATAACTATGAAAAATTATAAGGGAATCTTTTAAAACCATTTAAATAATTTAATGAGTAAAATATACTTTCCACTTTGAAAAAAGAATTTAGTTTTTTTTGAAAATACTTTTCTTTGAAAATAAAAATGAAAAATTATAAAATAAGTTTTTTAAAAAATAATGGTCATGATGACATGAAGTTTTTTTTCCAACCAAACTAGTTAAAACAATGATTCCTTTCACATTTTTGGTAAAATCCAAACAAACATTGTTTTTTAAAATGATATGAAGATTCATTTTAAAATATTTTTTAAAAAGTAAAACATGGGTAAAAATGTATTTAATAAATCATTTTAAAGACGTTAAAAACATTTTTATAAAACACTATTTTGGAAGAAAGAGTGTTTTTGACCGAAAAGAGATTTTTTCATAAAAATATTTTTTAAAATATTGAGTATATGAAGAGATTAAAATAAATAGAAAACATTTATTATCATGAAATAACAATGAGATAAGAAAATTCCTGATTTTATTTAGATATATATCATAAGATTCTATCTTAGGAAGCATAATCATAATCAATCCTGATAAATGATGAGATTTCAACATAAAACTTTTACCACTTTGGTAACTTGGAATCACAATATAAATGAAATAATTATATTAAATTAAACTTAAAATAACATTAAAATAATTATATTCCTGATATAACATGTCAAATTGGAATTATATACATCTCATGTAAGAGGATTGGTATATAACATAACTTATGTCCCAAAGAAGGAAAATTGAGACAAAAATTCCCTTATTAGTTTGTTAAATTTTAAATTGTAAAACCTATAAAAGAGAGACTATAAAATTGATATTTAAATCCACATAAATTTTATTAAAATTATCATAAAATACATTCATAGGAATTATATACCCCACATAAAGGAAATAGGTGGTGAATATGACATGTGTCTCATATAAGTAAAAAGTGAGACAGAAATCCCTTAGCTTAAGTATTTTATTATGTAAAACTCATTAAAAAATCATGTATAATAAATATGAGTTTATTATAAATATATTAAATAAATCTATTCACATATATCATACTATTATTATTTTCTTATGACTTTTATTACCCATTTATTAACAATTTCATGTTAAGGTCACGTTTCGAGCAATAACCACTTTGTTTTTTGTATATGTTTTGATTTTTTATATTTTTGTTCCTCTTAATTTGATAATGGTTCCATAATATAAAAAATAATATCGATTTTATAAAAAATAATATATATATTCAATATATATGTATTTATAGTAATCCATAAAATTTAATAATATAAAATGAAATACATAGTTCATGGAGACGGTGGGCCGAACGTACACATGATTGTTGTTTTTATTTTCTTGTTGGATTGAAATAAATAAAGGTAAATGAAATATTATTATTCAATAATAATTTTCAGGTAATATTGATCACATATGTTCATTAAACCCATCCTTAATACCTTCCATGTAAAGCGCAAATGAATCACATCGCTTCATGATCTATGTTATCGTATTCCCATAAAATGGAAATCATAATGATATGTGTGATATAATAAATCTATAAGAATAATAATATAATAATTATCATATATATACAATAAATCCATCATTATGTCCAACCTTGAGATGTGGTAATGAAAAAATGAACGATATCGATTCACGAGGCTGTAGTCCACCGTACACACGAACAATGATTTCGTAACCCATTTGATGGATGTGGAGATGGTTTTAGGTAATGTAATTAACGTAAAAAAACTCATAATATATAATATTCTGAGGTTATTATGTAATCATGATATAATAATAATTAAATTTGGTGGAGGAAAAAATAAAAAAATGCTCATTGATGAATATTACCTCTTCTTCATATATCCTCCATAGGTTTGAAATAAAATCATTCATGGGATGGATTTATGACAAAAATAAGGACCCTAGGATGAGGGGAGGGAATTTTGGGAGTGATTTTGGTAGATATTTTCCAAATCAAAAGGGTGTGAAGGTGTGTAGAACAGAGAAGAAGGGGTGACCATTTCTAAGTAAGGTGAGTGGAAAACTTGTAATGTTTTGAAAATATTCAATCATTCCCACGTTTTTATAATTACAAAAGATTAAAAATGGGAAATTATAGAAGATATAAGATATAAAGTGGAAATATGACCATAAAATTGGTTTTTAATAACTTTTTAGGTCAGTTTTACCATTATATTCTTAGTTTAACACGACGGTAAATTCATTTTTTACCATAACTGTAGTAATTAATTTTTACTGCATTGACTTTTCATTTTGGTGAAAAATTAAGTTTACATTATTATATAATATAAATTATTATGATTCAAAAAATGGAATAAATTTTTCCAAATTCTATTAACATAAGTGGAAAATTTTAATTTAAAATTAATCCTGGAGATGCGATGAGAAAGCACGGTTTTAAAGAGAAAATGTTCAAAAGTTTACAAAATATTTTTATCAAAATTCAATATGAAATAAACTAAAATGAAATGAATTGGATTTATTTATGTATAATTGAACTAATTCAGCATTAAAATAAATTTAAAATGTAATTTATCTTTACAAAAAAATTAAACGAAAAGGTAGTTTTTGATTATAATTCAGTATTTTTTTACTATTTATAAAAAAATTCATCTTTTCAGAAAGTTATCTAATATTAACGACAATATAATTTTTATTTGATGATTTAAAAAATAAAAATTATCTTTTCAGATAAATTTTATACATGTTTAAAAAGTTAAATTTAAAACAAAACCCGCAGGCGCAATGAAAAAGCAGGTTTTCAAGAATTGTATATTTCAAGAACAATATGATTTTATATTAACTCTATGTATAATAATAATCATAGTATGAATATAAATTAAAATTTATTTATATATAATATAAATTTATTTTAAAACATTCCTCATAAGATATTATTTTAATTAATTAAAATGGAGAAACATTATTCATTTTAAAATATTAAAAAAAACACTTTTTTTAACCCTAAAATAAGCTTAAACTAAAATCAAATATAATTTTGATTAAAAAGTAATTAAGTGGATTAAATATAACTAAATAATAATTATTTTAATTTAAAAAATAATGGGGAATTTAAATTAATTAATTTATTGAAAATATAATATAGTTTTATGAAAACTGGTATTTTCAACTATTCACTAAAAAAATCAACATTTTCCAAAAAATCCCAAAATTTCACCATGAGTTAGTTTAATATGATGATTTCAAAAATGAAGTTAATTTTATCAAATAATTTTTATAAAATATTTATAAATTCATTATTATATTTTCTCATAAAATGAAAAAATAATCTTTTTTGAAGAAAACACTTTTTGATGAATTAAAATTACTTTACCAAAAATTGATTGATTATTTACTAGGTGTTTATAAATAAATTTTTATTTATTAGGAAATTTATATGTATATTTCATAAATTAGTTAATAATCTTCATACCCACCTATTTAATGTCTAGGTTATACTGGGCACATTTAAAATAATATTATTTCATGGTTCACTGAAGCTCAATGTCATGTGTTATGCACACTTTTAAAGAAACTCATTGTTGTTCATAAAGAAAGTTAAATTTAGTTTTGTGTATAATGAAAACTAAAATCATTTTTGTATGTAACATAATCCAAACTTAATTCTTTTGTGTAATGAAATATAAATTCTGTATTTCATGTAATGAAAAATATCAAAATGATTAAATTAATTCAATTTGTTTTTTCACAAAATATCAGGGTGTTACCCACACATGTAGGTCAATCCAATATAGTAATGAAAATATCTGATAAGTAATTAATTTATGGAATAATAATTTTGGAATAATAATAAATATTAACATAACTTATATTTATCTTATATTAGGTATGAAATATTCAAACTTCATGTTTGGGTGAAAATATGTGTGGAGATGTTAGGTGACACAATTTTCCCATAAACTACTCACAAAAAGGCTATAAATCATCTCAAAGGTTTTATAGGTATAGAAAAATTTATATCAACAATAAAAACAAATTTAATTGAAAATATCAGACATTGATGTAAAATTCATGCTACAACTCACATGCTATTAGTGAAAAAAAATTAAATGTTAAAACAAAATGAAATAGGGGAATTCGTCATGCATTTCAATAATTTCCATGATTATGTGGGAGTAAAAAATGATTATTCAGGCACAAAAGTAAAAAAAAAATGGGTGTGGGGAGGTGAAAATACCGTCAAATAAGTCAAAAAGATAAAAATAATAAATATGATGAAAATACTAACTAACCTAGGAATATTCCCACCTCCACACCTAAAGTGTAAATTTTCCTCACTATAATAAAAGATAATGTGGTAAAAAAGGATAAAACCTGATGGGTGTCACTGGTAAGCTTCTTCTTGAAGGAGGAATTCCTCCAATGTGGACTCCCCAATGGGTTCATAAAAGTTATCCAAATTCTACCAATTGATAGTGAATGGTTGTTTGATTTTTTCATTTTGAACTTATACAACACCAAATGGATATATATTATTAATAGTGTATGGGACGAACCAGTAATAACTAAGCTTACCCGGGTGTAACTTCAACCTTTCATTAAAATGGAGGACCATCTTCCCAATGTGGAATTTATTATAAATATGAGGTGTTCAAGGGTAGCCTTGGTTATCAACTTATAGATATGAGAGTTCTCATATGAGTCTCTTATAATTTCCTCTAGCTATTGAATCTATAAGTTCCTATGATCACCTATATGTGAGAGCTTCATATTATATTTTTTAATAGCTCAATATATATGATTCTCTACCTCTACAGGGAAGTGATAAGACTTTTTAAACACAATCCTATATGGTGAAATTCCGATTGGGGTTTTAAAAGGTGTATAGTACACCCAAAGTTTATCATCCAAGAGTAAAATACAATCTTTCCTATTGGGTTATACCATTTTTCCAAAATTTTATTAACTTCCTGATTTGAAATTTAAGTTTGTTTTTTAGTTTGGGGGTTATATGTAGTATAAAATTTATGCACAACCCTATACTTGTAGAGTATTTTTTTATGTTTTGTTTACAAAAATTTGAACCCTGATTTCTAATGTTTAATCTTGGAGAACCAAGCGAGCTGAAAATATGAGATCTCAAAAAATTGATAACCACTAAAGAGTCATGGGTCCTTTTATCCTTTTCTTCCACCCATTTATAGATATATTAACCAACCAATAGGATTAATACAAATACAAATGAATTTGGAAAAGGTACCAAGAAATCAATTCATCTTGCATCAAAGATATTAAAAAATAACATGGATTATTAGGGAATTTCATTCCTTTTAGAGATATTCCTTGTGAATTGAAATTGTGTTGAAGACTTACAAAACTGATGGGAATATATATAAAAGTTTAGCCAATAAAATCTAGATTCATGGACCTTTTAAGAAATATGTTGAGAGATAAAGTGGCCCCCATAAGATTGAGTGTGGAAAAATATTAAAATAGAGGTGAACTAATGGTCGGGGACACACTGAACTATGCATCTCTATAGAGGACATCAGTACCAGGCTAGTGCATCTTTACATAGGATAACTAGTCGACCAGCCTTGCAAAGGTGGAGAGATGACATCAAGATATATCCTGGGGAGGGGTAGTTCCATGTAGTCTATTTGGGATGAATTCCTATAAGGCCTTTGGGTTATGTAATGTGTCACTAAGCCTACATGCCATGTAAGGTTTCCCATTTAACCCTTAGAGTGAGGATTATCAAAAATAAATAAAAAATGAAGGCCTTTGGTCTATTCAGGTAGGCACTAAAAATTATCCACAAGTATGGGTCATCCCAAATGTACCATCATGAATAATTATCAACTATTTGTTATTATGAAGTACTAAAATAAGTGGGTACCCTAGATGTTTCCAAAAAATTTACAATTTCTACATACTAAGGGGTAATTTCCACTACATCAAAAGTTTCTTATTAGGTAAGAATTCTATAATGGGGATGGATGAGTCAACATTGTTGTCTAATGGTGGTGAAATCCTACTAATGTGGTAATCTACCAAATTTCACACTCCTATCTTATCTCTAATCTCAAGGTATAACTCTAAAAGGAAGATAATCCTCTGTATTGGAGAGTCTTAGCTTTATGTTTCTTAAGAACAAACCAAAGGGCAGTGTGATCAAAAAACACAATGAATTTTAAACCAAGATATTGTGAACAAATTTTTTCCAAGAAAAAGAAAATAGATAGAAGTTATTTTTCATTGGTCATGTAGTTTTTCTAGGTAGGGTCAAGGGAATGTGAGGAATATATAATTACACTAGAATACCTATCAACCTTTTGTGATAAAACTCCCCCAACTGTAAAGTTAGAGGCCTCACACATATGTTCAATGGGAAGAACCCACCTTGGTGGTTGGATGAAGGTAAGTGATGTGAGACCCATTTTTAGTGAATTAAATTCACCCTCACAATATTTTTCAAAAATAAACACAGAATCTTTTTATAATAATCATGATAAGGGAAGTACAATCTTACAAAAGATATTTAATGAATCAGTGGTAAAACCAATATTGGACCAAGAAATATCACACCTCACAAACACATTTGGAAATGTAATGGAGTAAATTATTTCAATTTTCTATTTATCATTTTTAATTACCTTACTTGAAATAACATGGCTAAGAACCATCCCCCTCTATACCATTAAATGAAATTTCTTATAATTTAATACAATATATTTTTCATTGAAACAATGAAGGAAAAAACCTAAGTGTTCTAAAAAATCATCAAAGGAAAAGACATAAAATTTGAAATCATCCATAAAAACTTCCATATAATTCTCAAGGTGTAACAAACCAAACTGATTTAACTAGATAAGCCACCCTAAATGGTCCTCTACATGGTGAGATATAGAAAAGAACCACATATATCATGTATAACTAAAGAAACATCAATGTACAACACAGAAGAAAGTAATACATATCCACAATACATAAAAAGTCAATCCAAATATGCTAGAATAGAAAGATAAATAAGAACAAACTAAACAAGTCTCTATGTGACCATCTATCACCACCAAACCATCCCACTATGATTGTGACAAATGACAAGATAACCTGATATGATCTATAATGCCCTTACCTTTACCCAAGTCCTACAAAATAATGTCTACAACATCCCAAAGGGAAAAGGAGGGTGTTAAGATATATCCCATTAGGACACCACCAAAGAATCTATACAAGTTATAATATCAAGAATGCACAAGTTCTATATTTAAAACAAAATGTAGTTTATAAATCATTTTCATAAATGAAACCATTTTTTAAACATTCCTTTATTTTTCATAAATGCATTACCTTATTCACTAAATCCTAAAATATATAAAATATAAATGAAAATAGGTAAGCATAGGAAAAACCAACCATGGATACACCATAAAATAAATGTGTGATCCAATATCCATGAAATAATACATCATGCAATAAACCAAGTATAAATGAAAAATCACACCATTTGGGATATAGCCTATGAGAATATTTACTAGAGATAAAAGAATCCAAAACTAGGCATATGTTGGTTCCAATAGATATTAAGTCCCACCACAGTTGATCGATATCACAAAACCTCTAGTGGTATCATGTATACTAATGTGACATTTCCATTTCCCAATTCACCCTAGGTTCCCAAAGTGTTAAGTTTGTCAAAAACATTTTAAAATCCATTATAATATTTAATAAATCATTTTCATATCAAAGAAAATATGATTTTAGTGTCAAATCACTTTAAAAATGTGAATCCTTTCCAATAAATCCTTTCAAAGGTCAAAACACGAATCTTCATTCAATAAACCAAAAGAACTGAAAAGAAAATATAAAAATTCAAGAATTATAACAACTCATATAGATACACCTATATCAATAATGTTATAAACCTACACTCCATAAAAAAATAGGGATTGAAAACCAAGACAATGGATTTTAAAAGACAAGGTATGAAATAAAATTGTAAAGGATCGATAGAAAACACCAAAAAATCACAATCTAAATAAAAAACACAGCCAACACCATTTCCGTGACAAGAGGAAATAAAGAAACAAGAAGTAAATTTAACATGTATATGAAACACAACCACCATGGTATTCAAACATGGACTGGAGTGATCCTGAAGGAGGAAGATCACCAAAAATCTCCCAAAAGATTGTCATGGAGATCTATACATTGGATAACAAAAGGGTTATGCATGAAACATGTTTAAATCCACTAAACCTAAATAATTTACATCATGAATCCCTTTCATCGTGTGAATTCAAAAAATTTAAATTGTGTCAGAAAAGGTTTCACCTTAGGTTAAATTAAATTCCGATCGACCAATTCATGATGTGTAATGGTTTCACAGATTGTAAATTTTCATGCTATAAACTAGTATCACGAAATAAACCCTAAAAAAGGTTCACATCATGTTACCCATTCACGATGTGAATATATCCAATTAGTATTGAAAAATACAATTTACTAGAGAAAATTCATGAACCCATTATTGAGGCTCTCTGAACCCAAGGAGAACCCTCTAAATCCATTTAAATTTTTTTTATACAAGGACTCCATTAATTCAAAAAAAAAACATACATCCCTAGACTTAAATTAATTTTATATAGAAAAGGATATCTATCCCCAAGAATCCTGAAATTCACCCTAACAAAAAGGGAAAGCAAAAAATTTCAAATCATAGCTTAAGGAAGGTAACATGTTGTTACAATCTCCCCCCCATAAACAATTTTTTCCCTAGAAAGTTCTCAATATCCTAGAATCAAAAAAGTGAATGCCACTACTACCTCATCAATAATCCCTTCTTCTATGTCCCATGGAAATCCCATCCACATTTCCACAATACATAGACTAAATGAATCATTTAAAAATTCAACACATTCTCTTAGGGATCCATAATCTGAACTGGTTGATAAACCATAGTGGTTTTAGGCTCAAGGTCAACATCCTCTTATTCAATGAGATGAGAAGGATCTGGTCGATACCCCCTTAGCTGGGAAACATGAAACATGTTATGGAAGTAAGTCAAATGATATGTTAATTTCAACTAATATGTCACCTTTACAAGTCATCCAATAAGCACAAAGGGCCCCACAAACCTCAGTTCTAACTTACCCTGCTTACCCAATTGACGATGTCCCAAGGAAGGTGAAACTCTAACAAAGGCCTGATTAGTAACCTCAAACTCCATTGGCTAATGGAGATGGTCCAAATAAAATTTATTATGAATTTATTCCATGATTAATATATTCCATATCAACTGAAAATTTTCCATCCTCTCATGAACAAGACTCAACCAACCAAGGACTACTCTCCCAACTCTACCTAGAATAAGGGAGATCTACATGGATGCCCATATAAAGCCTTAAAGGGTTCCATTTTTACCAATTATTGATAAATATTGTTATATTAAAACTCTTATAAAGACAAATTATTTTCCCAATAACCACTAAATTCGAGAACAAAAGCCCAAATAATTTTCTCAAGATCCTGAATAACCCTCTCTATATATCCATTATTCATTGGATGATATTCCATGCTCAATTTAAACTCAAAACCCATAAAATCCTTCAACCATTTCCAAAATCTAGATGCAAACCTCTAGTACCTATTAGAAATGACCATAGAGGGAACCTTGTGAAGTCTCACAATCTCTCTGATATATAAGTCCCCAAACCATTCCACATTCATCGTCTATTTGATAGGGAGGAAATGTGCCAATTTCACGCGTTGATCAATGATCACCCAAAATGAATCCTTCCCACAATAAGTTCATTGGAAAACAAGAAATAAATCCCTAAAAATATCATACCATTTTCATACTGGAATGGTTAAGGTTTCAAACAAACCAACAAGTCTCTAGTACTCTGCCTTAATTCTTTAACATGTAAGAAACTGTGATACAAAACTCAGAATCGACCATCTCATCCTCAACCACCAATACCTATGTCTCAAAACATGATACATCTTGGTATTACATGGGTTTATGTAAGAACAATAATGTTATCCACTATCCATAAAATACTACCTCATATAAAAAATAACAAACAACCTATTTCAAAAACATGAAGTTCCATAGGGAGGCTGAGACCACTCACCTGAGGTCCCCTCACCATAAAGGATTTTACTAATGTTTAAGCACTTAGGGTCAGATATATATTTGATCCAAACCCTCTTATCAAAGGATGATTCATTCTTCATCAAATATAAACATACCTATCTACCATTTTCTTCCCTTCTAAAGCTAATATCAGTAAACAAACTCATCAAATACCACTCTTCCACTGATTCCATCACTGCTTGTGATGATAATTTCCTGATCATTTCATCAATGAACAAATTCCATTTCAAAATAGTATAATAAATATCAAAATAAAAATTCTATAGATACTATACCCAATGTATTTTTTGCAAGTTCAGATCCCTCTTAGTGAAAATATACCTTAGGATCTTATGATCATAATATATAATAAACCACTCCCAAAAAAGGTAGTGACACCACATTTTGAGTACATATATAACCACTGCCAACTCAAGATTGTGGGTAGGGTTTTTGTACTCATGACTATGTAACTGGAGAGAGTTGTAGGATATTACCTATCTCCCCTGCATCAAGACACACCCCGAACCCATTCCAGAAGAATCGTAGAAAACATCATAACTCCAACCTGGTTTTGGAGGAATCAAAACTAGAGTTAATGTCAATCTCACATTAAGTTACTAAATTATCACTAATATTTGTTATTACATGCAAAATTTACACCCTTATAGGTTAAAGATATCATCAGAGATCAAATATTAGAGAAGTCCCGAACAAAATGCCGGTAATAACCTGCCATCCCCAAGATGCTTTGGATCTAAAACACATTTCTAGGATACTCCTAGGAAATAACTACCTATACCATTTCAGGATCCATTGATATTCAGCTCTCAAATATAAAATTCCCTAGAAACTTTACTTATTTAATCCACAACTCACATTCAGAAAGCTTACCATATATTCAATGTTCCCTAAAAGATATAAGAATTATATCTAAATGGTCCATGTGCTACTCCTTTCACTTGGAGTAAACCGAAATATCATCCATGAACACAAAAAAAGAGAGTCCAAGAACCGATGAAAAATCTGGGTGACCAATGTCATAAAGACCATAGTATCATTTGGGAGATTGAATAGAATAAATAGAAACATGAAATTCCCATACTGAATCCTAAACAATATATTAGTTATATCCTATTCTCATACTCTCAACTATTGGTACCCTAACTAAAGGTTAATGTTTGAAAACCAATGATCCCATCTAATCCACCAATGAGATAATGAATCCTAGTAAAGGGATATTTGTTCTTAATGGATGCCTACTTTAACTTTCTATAATCAATAAAAAGCATGAGGTTACCATCTACATTATTAGAAAATAGGATAGGTGGAGCCCATGGTGACATGCTAGGATGAATAAATCCCTTAGCCTTGAGATCTGCAAGTTGGATATTAGGCTTTACCAATTCAGATGGAGCCATATGATAATCTGGAATAGAAATGGACATCATACCAGGAAGTAGTTCTATAGTAAATTAAACCTCTATCTATGGAAAAAATCTAGAAAAATAATATGAAAAAACCTTGGGGTGCACACACACCACCAAAGGAAGTGGATTAATCAAATAAGGATCAAAAAAATCTCGAGACAAATCTGAAAACTGACATGAGATCACCCTAGTGTAAGGAACAACATGACCTACTCTCCAAAACCTAGAATACCAATCACCCTAAAATACATGTATGATTCCATCTAGAGATAGAAATTGAACTCAATAATGATAAAAATCAATCTATACCTTAATTATGATCATCCAATTCATGCCAATAATTAGGTCAAAGATATCAAGATCAAGCACTAAGAAGTCCTTCTCCACCTCATGGTCTACTATCATCACTCGACATGATGGACACTTGAAAACTTGTTTGGAACTCTTTCCCAAATGTGTGGAAAGATCAAAAAATAATGGAATAATATATGAATGCAAGACCAATATAGATAATAACTTTGATGATATAAAAGAATAACTATCACCTATATCAATCAAGGATAGAAGCATAACATATGAAATATAAACTATACTTATAACTATAGCTGACCCTGCTTTAGATTCCTCTGGTTCATAATCCTCCACAAAAAGACATCAAGTCTCATCACTTCCCTATGATTTGTTATCCAAATAAATATCCTCATTTTCCTGAGGATAAGATACACCACCCTTGGAATTATTGGTACAAACTTATGAACCTTTATTGAGAGTGGATCTAGCCTTACAGGCTTGGGAAATACAATAAAAAAAATTCTTCAGATGGATAGATTTTCAAAAATAATGAAAAGTATTGGGATTCTCTATACAATTAGGATTGGTATGACCAGGGCTTCTACACTGATAGAAAAACAACCTACTATTTTCTAGATGAAGACCCTGAAACTGTTCCTAAAGAAAATTGGCTAGCTTTGTGCTTCCTTTTATATTAACAAGATACACCCTGGCAAACAATAGTACCAATTAAGGATCCTCCAAAAATTATTTTTCTAGATATGCTAGCTTCTTCCAAATCTTTCACACCGACTACCTCAACAAAGGTCATAAGGCACATGATAATTAGTATCGAGCAAATATAATTCATTAAACCCAACTTAATCCTCTAAGCCTTTAGATAATAATTAGAGACTAGTTCTAGTTCCATGTTCAACAACTCAACAAAATGGGTGGAATACTATAGAATGATACACTCTCCCTACTATAAGTTCAAAAAATAATGGGTATTTTCCCCTCTTAATGTCTCAGGATAAAACTGCTAGTTGAATGTTTTCTTGAAAGATACCCAGGTGATATCCTCATGTAACCTAACTTTCATAATAGAGTACCACTATATCCTTCCCAGTCCCTCAATCATATTTGTATTAGAAACCACCTTATATTCCTTAGGATTATTTAAAAAGTTTAAGATTCTATCAATCTTCTCAATATATTCTTTATATTCTTGGGGTTCTTTTTCACCACATAAGATAGGTGGACACTACTTAGAAAATTATGATTCATGATCCACTACTCTTCCTAGGTTCCTGACACCTGTTTGACCCATAGTCTAAATAGTGTAGATTACAAATTCTACCAAAGAAGGTTCCATAATAGTATTCACCTACAGAACCTATCTCATAGCCTCCTCACTCATATTTAGAAGAGATATTCTTGGAGGCATTATCTAATAATCACAATACAAAAAACAATTAGTCATAAATATAATCTAAAATTATATAACCAACATTATGTATGCATATAAATGATTTAAAACAATATGAATTTAAATAAATTATGAATTATTCTTAAAAAAACTAAATAAACATAAGGAACAAGTCCATTTAAATAAACCCCATATCTAGTTTATTTAAATAATCTCTACTACTCAGTCTCAAGCTTGGAAAAAATCCCATACCACCCATGGTAACTCAGTTTCTGACATGAAAGTGAGCTGGATAGACCCCTTTTATACACTTTCTACCCAAATTTTTTATAGTATTTACTTAGGTCTACTAAAACACTAATCCAAAATCAGATAGTGTAAACAATACTTCAGTATGGGTATTTCCTTTTATACTAATTTGTAATGAACCAACCCAGGTCAACTAGACAAGCCACCCTAAATGGTCCACCACATAGTGAGACATCAAAAAGAACTACAAGTATCATGTTTTACTAAATAAACATCAATTTAAAATGTGTGAGAATGTAATACATATTCATGAGACATATAAAGTCAATACAAATAGGCCAAAATAGAAAGGTAATGCAGATCATACTAAACCACTCCACATGTAACCATCCGCCACCACCAAACTATCCCACTAAAACCTGATAAATGAAAAGAGAACCCAGAATTTTACATAATTCCCTTTACTTTAACCTAGTATTTCAAAATAGGGTCTATAACCACCTAATAGAATAAATTAAGGTGTGATCATAGAGCCTAGTAGGATACCACTAAAGAATCTATACAAGACCTAATATCAAGATTTCACAAGTTCTGACTTTGAAATAAAATCCAGTTTATAAAGAATTTTCATAAATAAAACCATTTTTTTTAAATTTTCTTTCATTTTTCAAAAAATCATAACCATATTCACCAAATCTAGGAATATATCAAATGTAAATGAAAATATGTAATTATAGGTAAAACCAACCATGGATACACTGTAAGATAAACATGTGAGACAATATCCATGGAATAATCCATCACACGATAAACTAGGTATAAATAAAAAATAACACCAGTTGGGATCTATCCTATGGTAATATGTAATAGAAATGAAATAATGCTAAACTAGTAATATATTGGTTCCAACTGATATCGAGTCCTACCATAGTCTATCGATATCACAAAAACCTCTAGTGGTGTCAATCACACTAAAGTGACATGTCCATTTTCAAATGCACCCAAGGTTTCCAATGTGCTAAGTTTGTAAAAACCATTTCAAAGTCCATGATTACATTTAATAAAATCTTTTCATATCAAATAAAATTAGTTTATAAATCCAAATCCATTTAAAAATATGAATCCTTTCAAAAAAATTCTTTGAAATATCAAAACATGCATTTTCATTGAATAACCCATATGTATTGACAAGAAAATATAGAAATTAAATAATTAGAACCACTTGTATAGGTAAAAGTACATCAAGAAAGAATTAAATCTGGTTACCTATGACAATGGGGATTAAAAATGAACAGATAAACCTTTAAAATATAAGGTATGAAATAGAACTATAAAGGATTGATAGAAAACACCAACTGATCATAATACGAATCACAAACATAGGAAATTCTACTGTTGCAACCATAAGAAATGAAGAAATGGGTAGAATACTTACTAGGGATATGTGATGAATCCACCATGAGAGTGAAACACCAAACATAGTGATCCAAAATGAGGGAGATCACCTAAAATCACACAAAATCACCCAAAATCTCGAGAGGGTGCTCTGCACACCAGATACCAAAAGGGTTATGTGTGTACCATGTTTAAATACACTGAACCTAAAGAATTCAAATCATAAATACATTTAATAAAATGAACTCAACAAATTTCAAGTACATAGAAAAAGGAATTTCCATGGGTTAAATTAAATCTCAAACAACTAATTCATGACGAGTAATGGTTTCACAACATGTAAATTTTCTCTCTCTAAACCAGACTCACAATATTTAACCTACAACTGGTTCATGTTTTGTAACCTATTCATGACTTGAATATGTCTAAAAAGCAATGATAAATCTATTTTCCTACTAAAAATATCCAAACCCATTCTTGTGGTTCTCTAAACCCAAGGTGCACCCTCTAAATCTATTTGTACATTTATACCCAGACTCCATTAATTCAAACAACCATATATACTTGGAATTTAGTTCATTTTTCCCAGTAAATAATTTCTATCCCCAAGAAGCCCATAAAAAAAGGGAAAACCAAAACAAGAGTCAAATCATACCTGAATGAAGGTAAAAATGGGTTACATGAGGTACTCGTAAAATATACTCAATATAAAATGCAGAAAAAGAACCTTGAGAATTATGGAGACTAAATGGAATCCTCCTATATGAAATTGTAACAGATGGGAAGGTAAATATTGTATTTTATTGATCCTTAGGGGATATATGGATTTAAAAATAACCTTAATATCCATCAGGAAAACAATAAGGTGACTCACCGGACAATATTTTTAATATTTGGTAAATGTAAGGTAAAAGAAAGTGGTCATTTCTGAAGGATTGATTTAGTCGATGGTTTTTAATAAAGACTCACTAATTGTTTTGCACACATGTTGGAACCAATTCATTCCTTTCATTTGACACGATCATTATTCCAATTTTCATATGAAAAATTTTCATTTGGATAACCCATTTACTATTAGAGATGGGATACATGATCCCAACAACCAGTAATTTACTAACTTTCAATTTTACTACTTCAAGGAGGGTGCAATTTAACCACTGTTGAGATTGCCTTATGAGTTTAGCCTCATCATATAAAATTATATAGTGCATGAAAATAGATGGTCTAATCCATATAATATCTACCATTTAAAATCCTGTCATCTTTTTACACTCTCTCAAAAGGTCACTTTTTTTAGATTCATTCTCTAGAGAGAGATTGTTGGTGACAATGATGGGAAATTGGTCAATAACTGTCACACCCCAACCGTATTTTTTCATTTATTTTATTATTATCTTGGTGTTGGATATTTTTTTTGAGGTTGGGGTTGAGTTCCCATCTTGAATTTTGGGGTTTTAGAGTTTCTGGGTGCAGCTTTGACCTGTGCATAGTTTGTGTGCAAAGTTTGATAGTAAACTGCACAACTTGTTAAGGCTAAGTCTATTTAAATTTCATTTGTTTCTTTAATAGATTGAATTTCCTGGATTGGGAATGGTTTGGTAAAAACTATGTGAGTCCAAGGAGTAACCATTCATCTTACCTTTTGTGTTAGGGGAAAGGTACACAATTTATGTATGATTAGGGAAAACCACACGACAACTGTGAAGGAGATTCTGTGTTTTTTAAATATATGTGGCACATGGTTGGCACATGGTTTCCCAAACCATGTATCTAGACCATACATGTGACCTTTTTATCTATTAGGGTTTTCATGGTTATCTCACAGTTTGGTAAACTGTGCGAGTTCTCTAAGTCATTAAAAAGTGTGAAATTTCCCTCTTTCTCCTATTGTGTTTTAAGCTATTTTGGGTTTCTTCCTTTTTGGTCAGTTTTGGCGCCCAAAGATGATGCCCAAAGAGGTATCCTAAACACATCATCCATTTCTCTCCTTCCACCATTGAGGCCCCTAAAAGTTTCCTAGGTAAGTTTCCCTTGGTTTTTGGGTCAATTTTCTTATCTTCTATTTTTCTTATTTGGGTTTCTTTGCATTTACTTGGTGGTTTCTCTCTTATATGAACCCTAGAATATAGGGTTGATGTGTAACTTGTGTTTATTGAATGTTAGGGTGTGTGTATTGTATCTCAGGATTATTTATTCCATATGCTGAAGTTTTATTGCATTGACATTCAATTGAGGTAGGTGTTTCCATTATTTTCCTTTCCAGAACATGCCATTAACGCTTTATATTTTATGGATTGTCTCTAACATTTTTTAATCATATTTTTTTGCGTTAGTTTGATTTATTATGGTGTTTCAACAGTGTAAATTTGATGAAAATTGGTTTTCAAATGTTTTATACAATTATTCTTATGTATATTCATGAAAAGTGTTTGATAAAATTCTATTTGGAATTTGGAGATGAAATTGGGTGTTTGGGTTGGGTTTTGACTTGATATATATTTTATTATTTGGGTTTCCTTGTGAAATTGAGTCTTGGGTGAAAGTTTAATTTCCAATTTGTGTTTTAGTGTTTGTGTGGAAATTTTGTGTTAGGTGTTAGTGTAAATGGTGGCTTCCAAAGATGGTTCTTGGGTGATCTATTGGTTTTCAATGAGTGTTCCATTAGATGTGCGAACATACATATATTCATGGGGTACATATATAGATGGGTACACAAGTGATAATGGTCTTAGATAAACTTTCTCAACTTAAAACCCAGATTTTAAAACACTTGTACCTCCCCCTTCCTTTCTTCTTCAAATCACTTCTTCTTAAATAAATCATTCAAACCTATGGTGTTTTACTAAATTTACCTTGGTTTCTAATGAATTAAATGTGGTTTCAAATTATTGTTTACAATTATTTTCCTATTTCTATGTTGGACTACGTTTGGTCACTAAATGGTATGAAGGCCTATTTTGAATTTTTACATATGTTTCATCTTTTATATTGGTTTTTTAAATTGTATTGGAAATGAAATTGGATTTGGAAACATAATGCCCAATTGGAACATTGAGATGCTTTGGGGATTTTCTTTGAAACTCATATGATGTGATATCCTAATTAGAACTTGTTCTTAGTTTATGTGAGATGGGAACCTCTATGGTGGATCCTCTGAGGAGAGGGTCATCAGATACGTAGTGTTGGTGTTTGGGATAAGAAATCACGGTGGATGTGAGCTATTAGTTTGAGCCATTCATATGAGTACATCCCTAATCCATGTGTACTATTATCATGGGATTATTGGACACCATATAGATAGTTGATTGATGTTTTCTTATTGACCCTGATTAGATGGGTTGGTACCCCTTGGATTAGCTGATAGGCTATATGGGATATGCCAATGGAATGGAAAGTTTAGAGTGGATAGTTGGTTATTGAATATAGAGATACACCATATTCCAAAAGGTGATTCCAAACCAAGTATTTCCAGAGATTGATTCTAGAGTTTTTTAGAAAATTCTCATGATTAAATATTTTTATATACTTTATTTACTTTTGTTACATATTGGTTATCAGTCTTGATGGTTTATTCCTGATTGTTATTCTTTCTTTATTTATAGCATATCTCTTGGTTTCTAGGCATAAATTTTCTCTTGGGTTTTGTTTTGAGAAAAGATTTTTGGAATAGAGAACTTTTTTGAATGGGAATGTTGTGTGTGTGTTTTTTTGAAATGGGAATTTTTAGAAAGCTGAGTTTTGTTATTTAAAGTGATAAAAATAATACTTTATAAATTTACATAAAACCTGTGTTTTTAGACTATTTTTGGAAAGTAAATTCATGGAATCTATGGTTCTTACCTACTGAGCTATTTATTCTGACAAACTACTTATTCCCCTCAACATCGGTAGACCTGAGTTGTTTTGTAGGTTCAAGTTTAGGTTCAGGTTAGCCTATGGTGTGGGATGGTTTGTGGATGGTGGTGACCAAGAGGTATTGTGGTGATCTTTTCAGGTTCTTGTTTGGATTTGGTTTCATTTTTTGGTTTTGGTTTTGTTCAGATGTTGTGTTATTTGGACCGGTTTTGTATTTATTAATATTTAATTGTTATTGGTTTTTGATGCGTGATATATTTTGGTTATTCAATCCTGGTTTTTATCAGGGTAAATAATTCCCACTATTATATCTTTGATGCTCGATGCTTTTTTCCTACCAAGGAGGATAGGGAATTCCTCTCGGGCCTTATCATAGACCAGGTCAGGTGTCGGGTTGGATGGAAGCCCCGATTGGTTCATAAAAAAATAGTATCAGAGGAGACCTCTGTTATTTGGGGCATTAGGTAGTTGGAAATTAGGATTTTTAAAACTCTAGAGGTAGTTATGAGAATAGATTCGTGAACTCGTTCTTATTCTGATCCTTGAGTTTCTATGGGTAGTACAATACTTGAGTCTTTATTTTGGAATTTGGGAAAGTGGACGGGGAATGAAAATTGAGGTGATCAAATGTTTTCCTATGGTCTCACATGAAGTAGTGACCCATGTGGAGCCTGAGCACATGGATCAAGATAATCCTCGTGATTAGTTCTTTCTTAGGGAATGGTCCACTATCCATGTCGCTATGATTTGTATCATTTCTAGTTCCTCATTTCGAGAGTGTGTTTGGTGTGAGTTTTATGTTGGTTTATTTTTTTTAGTGTGAGTTGATTTTGAAAAGTAAATGGTTTTTTGGACTTGGTTTTGTTTTAAAATTGGGTTTTGGTGTTTGAGTTTGGATTTGAAAAGTGGGTTTGGAATATTGAAAAGTGTCTTTGGAATGAAATTATTTCATCTTTGAAGTGGAAGTGTTGGTTTTTGAAAGAGAATCTTTTCCATGGTTTTGTATGTTTGGTTTTGGGGATGGTGTTTTCTTTGGATGTTATTTTTTTGATCTTTGATTGTATGGTTGATTTGGTTTAATGTTTTATGTTTTATAGAGTATACTTCCCTGAAAAGTCCCAAAGATTTCTAGCAAGTCTCTTCCGGTTGTCAGATTTACCCAGAATCCGAGTGGGGTGAAAGAGTCAAGTTATTCTCGGTTTTTATGGTATTTCATGGTGATCGTGGTCCGTTTGAGGCTATATAGTGTCTTGAGGAAGTCAAAGGTATTTTATGGTCATTGGGATCTCCTGAATTCATGAGAGTGTGTGATTTTTTGGGTTTTTTTAAAGGTCCATATTTGGAGTGGTGGAAGGTGATCGTCCCATTATCATTATGAGTTAGAATGAATCGGGAATTATTTAAGACCACTTTTAATCTATGGTTTATACCTAAAGAGTTGAAGGTGAGGAAGGTGGTAGAGCTCATGAATGTTCAACAAGGTCAAAAGATGGTAAAGTCTTATGTTGACCACTTTAAAGAGATGGTTCCATTTTCTTCGATGGTAGAACATGAGGATCTGTTGAAAGATCCACTATTTATCTGGGGACTTATTCCAGAGATCAAGGAATAATTTCTCTCATCTGGTGAAGTTATTCTTGATAAACTAGTGGATGAGGCGTTCTTGGCTAGGTTGGATTATGGTGCATAGGCGGCTGTTGATCTGGTTTCTCTTAGTGCTTGTGATATTTCCACAAATGGTGAGAAGTGTGTGCTAGAGTAACATATTCTTTTGGGTTCTTATTTTATGGTTTTAGTTCCTCACTTGTTGGACCACTCGTTCATGTGCTTCCAGTGTGGTCGATTCGGGCATTCGAAGCCATCCATTTAAAATCCTCCAAATTCTTATCATTGATGTGGACTCCTGGGTCATCTAGAGAATTTATGTAAGAAGCATGTCCATAAAGGGAAGTATTGTTTAGAGGATTTAATCTCCTAACTACTGGGTAAAATATGCTTCAAGAAATTAGGGCTCGAGCCATAGGCTCTAGAGTGAAGCTTTTCACCCAAATAGGGATCGCTGGGGGTGTAGGGAACCTTGGCATGACTTTTGTCTCTAGTGTTGAAGTGGAGATGGATGAAGTTCTATGTTTATGTTTTCTTTAGTTTTGTAAGTTATCCTCTATTTCAAGAAGTTTGATGGGTTTTTTCATTTTTAATCTGATTGGTTTTTCCCTTTATAGAAGTGAGTCTTTGATTTGTTGCTCTTGAGCACGCTTAGCCTTTTTGCGGGTTGGTTTTGGGTTTCTGGTTGTGTTATCTTTTTAGATTCTCATTCTTTGTGGAAATGATGAATTGTGTTTTGGTTCTCTATTTGGTTCAAGTTCATTCCATGGGTTCACCCTTGTGTAGAGGATTTTTTTTGGGTTGGGAGTTACCATATCGGTGCCATTGTGTTGGCAGTCTAAATATTGGTCAAGCTAGTTGGGTTATTATTGTGGGGATAACACTTATCTATTCCATGTGGTTCTCCTAGTTTTTGTTTTCCTTAGAGTAGGTTGGGTGTGACTAGTGGAGTTAAAATTTCGTTCTTTGGTTCGTGTTTTTGTTTGGATTCATTATATTTCGAGTTTGAATTTTGGTTCTTGTTCAATTTGATGACTTTTATGGTAAGAAATTTTTTTTGGTGCTAATAATTTTCACACCCCAACCAAAAAATTTCCTTTATTTTCTTCCTTTTTAGTGTTATAAATTTTGTTTAAGGCTTGGGTTGAGTTCCCATCTTTAATTTTTGGGTTTTGGAGTTTTTGGGTGGCTTTTTGGCCTATGCATGGTTTGTGTGCGCAGTTTGAGGGAAAACTATGCAGCCTATTATGGCTAAGGCTATTTCTAGTTCATTTTCTTCTTGCACAATTTGAATTTAATTGCTTGAGAACGATTTTGGACAAACCATGAGAGTCCAAGGAGTAACCGTGTAGCTTGTATTTTTTCTCTAATACAAGGAACACGACTTGCGCATGGTTAGGGAAAACCATGTGGAAAGTGCACGGGAGATTCTTTAATTTTTGATATAGCCGTAGAGAACGATTGGCGTATGGTTTCCCAAACCATGTGACAAGTGTACAAGAGATTCTTTAAATTTTTATAGAGCTATAGAGCATGATTGGTGTATGGTTTCCCAAACCATGTGGCTAGACTCTGAGGGTACCCTTATTATTCAATTGGATGCACATGGTTTGCACACGATTTGATAAACCATACAGCCATACCGTGCATGTAGTTTAGGTCAT
Source organism: Viscum album (assembly GCA_963277665.1). Classification (NCBI taxonomy): domain Eukaryota; kingdom Viridiplantae; phylum Streptophyta; class Magnoliopsida; order Santalales; family Viscaceae; genus Viscum; species Viscum album. The sequence continues at coordinate 16,827,703 of OY728120.1, read as the reverse complement.
TAAAAAGTATGAAATTACTCTCTTTCCCCTCCAGTGTTTTATCCAATTTATGATTTCTTCCACCTTGGTTTGTTTTTCCGCATGAAGGGGGCTCCCTAACCAATCATTCTATGCTCTTGTTCCACCATTTAATCCCCTAGAAGGTTCCTAGGTAAGTTTACCTTGTATTTTTGGTCAATTTTCTTCTCTTATCTCTTTCCTCTCTTGGTTTCATAGTGTTTCCTTGGTGGGTTCTCTATTGAAAAACCCCTAGCTGCTAGGTTTGATGTGTATCTTGGGTTTATTGAATGTTTGGGTGCATGGATTGTCTCTTGGTCCTGGTTATTCCTTATCCCAAAGTTTTATTGTGTTTTCACGCCATTAAGGTGGGTGATTCCATTATTTTCCTTTATAGAACATTCCATTGATTCTTGAGATTTCCTTGATTGTCTCTAAAATTTTTTCATCGTATTTTTGGTGTTTTAGTTTGATTTATTATGGTGTTTTCATGTTGGAAATTAGATCAAAATGGATTTTTCAAAGGGTTTATACAATTATGCTTATATGAATATATATGAAAAGTGTTTGATGAAATGATATTTGGCCTTTAGAGATGAAATTGTTTGTTTGGGTTGTGTTTATTATTGCTAGATATTTGGTGATTTAGTTTTCCTTGAGAAATTTAGTCTTGTGTGTAAGAGTAATTTCCTATTTGTGTTTTATTTCTTGTGTGATATTTTTGTTTTTGGTGGTAGTGTAAATAGTGGATTTCAAAGATGGTTCTTGGGTTATCACTTAGTTTTCAATGAGTGTTCCATTGGATGTAGTCACATCCATATGTGAATATGGTCCACATATGGATGGGAACAAAAATTATAATGGTCTTAGATAAACTTTCTCAATTTAAAAATCGAATTTTAAAACACTTATACCCCTTCCTTTCTTCTTCAACTCTATTCTTCTTAAATGGTTTCCTTAAAACCAGGGTGTTTTAATAAATTCCCCCTAGTTTCAAATGACTCAAACATGGTTTCAAACTGGTGTTCAAAATTATGGCCCTTTTGGTAATTTGGAATATGCTTGGTTTCTAAATGGTATGATGGAATGTTTGGAATTTTGGCGTATGTTGTATGTTTCATCTTGGTTTTTAACATGGTATTTGAAATGAAATTAACATTGGAAATGTAATGACTGGTTGTCACTTTGAGATGCTTTGGATATTTTTTTGAAACTCATATGATGCGATATACCTATTGGACCTATTCTTGGTTTATGTGAGATTTGAACCTCTATGGTTGATCCTCTGAGTAGAGGGTCATCACATAGGTGGTGTTAGTGTTTGGTCTAGGTAAGAATGGTGGCTATGGGTTATTAGTTTGAGCTATGCATGTCAAGACCTGCCCAATAACTGTGTATTATTATCATGGGATTATTGGATGTCATCTAGAGGGTTTAGTGATGATTCCTTATTGACCTTGATTAGATGGGTTGGTAGCCCCTGAATTAGATGAGAGGCTCGGTGGGATGTGCCACTGAGTTGACAGGTTTAGAGTGGCCAATTGATTATTAACTATGGAGATAGTCCATATACTGATATGTGATTATGAACCAAGTAAGTCTAGGGATTTCTTTTAGAGATGTTTCAAAAATACCAATGATTAAATATTTCTATGCGTCTACTTTACTTTTATTTCATATTGTTTATTAGTCCTACTGATTTATGCTTGCTTGTTCTGATTTCTTTATTTTTAGCATAGATCTTGGTTTCTTGGTATGTTTTTTCTCTTGTGTTTTGTTTTGTGAAATGTGTTTTGGGATGGAGATCACTTTTCAAATGGAACATTATGTGTGCATTATTTTAAAAATGGATTTTTTTAAATCCATGTTTAGTTATTTAAGGTTCTAAAAATCCTATTTTGTAAATGTATTTCAGACCAGTGTTTGTGGAATATTTTAGGAAAGTAAATGAATGAAATCTATGGTGCTTACCTATTGAGCTATTTATGCTCACACCCTACTTATTCCACTCAACTTTGGGGGACCCTTGATGTTTTGCATGTTAGATTATGGTTCAGGTTTTCCTGTGGTGCGTGCTAGTTTTTGGATAGTGGATACAAAGAGTCACATGGAGATATGGTCGGGTTCTATTGTGTATTTGGCTTCATTTTTTTGGTTTCTGTTTTGTTCAGCCGTTGTTGTATCTGGACCAGTTTTGTATTTATTGTTAATTAGTTATTATTGGTTTTTTCTACATGGTCTGTTTTGGTTATTCAATCCCGGTTTGTATTGGGTTAAATCATTCCCACTATGATATTTTTGATTCCCTCTACTTGTCAACTGCTCTAGAGGATAGATAATATCTCATGGTACTTATCGCAGACTGAGTAGGGTGTCAGGTCAGATGTTAGCTCATCCTGGTTTGTGAACCTAACCTCAATATAGGCATATTTGAAATTATATGGAAGTGTTTTTAATTCCAATAATATTGTTTTTTGGATTGAGGGAAGGGATTTAGGGGAAGTGAGGTCCATGAAACTATCTATGTTTCTATGTTTATTCTATATATAAAGAGAATCAATAGAAATGAGATTTTCAAAATCATCAATGGTTATGGGTACCTCAAAATGATCACACTCATCAATTAAAACAAAAAATTTATAATTTTTCAAAACCACACAACACTCGGAAGATGAATCAAAACCCAAATCCTTAAAGAGTGAAGAAAAGTAAAATGAATCAGGGTATGGGTCAAGAAGAGAATGTTTTTTGTGTGTCATGAGAGATCACTTGCATTTAAGAGGTTGGAAGAGTGGTGTTCTCTTCAATAGGGTGTTTCATAGAATCAAGGATGTTGAAACTTACCTTTTCTTCCCCAAGATCCATGGAAAACATACCATTTTGAACATTTATGATTGTATTTTATATTTTGAAGAAATGTTTTCTAAGTATGATAGTATCCTATCCTTGGTCACAATTGTATTCCATATCAAGAATTTTGAAGTCCAATTGGATTCTTTACCCACATGAGGATATCCTCGATCACTCCTGTTGGATGTGTTGTGATCTGGTTGGAAATTTGCATGAATATGATGGTTAGTTGAAGTTATTTAACCTATAGAGAGGCATACATAGAGTGAGGTGTTACATAAATCTAAGAACCTAAATCAAGTATTTCATCAGAAAATAAAGAATCCTCTATGGTGAAAGGTATCATAAAAGTATTACGATCCTTGCATTTGGTTTAAATCTATGGTTATATTAAGGCTGATACATTACTTCCAAGGTTAAATATCTCATTCCACTTCAACCTCCATCTATTGGTGCAAGGTTATTTAAGAAATTATTCATAGAAAGGAATTTGTTTAACTCTATCTATGAGAGGAATGTTAATATGTACCTTGTTAAATATATTCATTATCTCTTTATCAATTTCATTATCAAATTTTTTCTTGGTCTGAGAGATTCTATGGAGAAATGGAATTTGAATTGATAGATCATGGGAATCATCATTGATAACTTGTTTACCTTTTTTTATTTATCTTCACATGAATCTTTTGAGGGAAGATAAAGGTAGTTTTCAGGAGGATAAAATTTCTGATGTGTTGAATCATTGGAAGGATAAAGTTCTTTACCACTATAAAGTGTAATAACACATACATCACCATTTTCCATTTCGATTGAAAATAGGTTGGGATGGTTGTTGTCTAGACCCTTAACTTGGGATCTCACCCACCAAGTTTGTGAGTTGAGATAATTAAGTTTTTAGGTCTTGTATGGATGCTTGGGTGGTTGTTTATAATTGGAGATTATTTGCAGCCATTTGTTTCATTACTTCCTCAAATATGGGCTCAGTGTTTGGATGAGATTGTTGGAAAGGATTTTGTGGTGGTTGAGGATTTTTGGGTGGTGGTGGAGGATGAATACACTACCATGGCTGATTCTAGGATTATTGAGGTTGGTTTTAATACTCCTCTTTTCTATAGTCTTGGTTTTATTTCCACCTTGAGTCAGATATATAGTATGGTTCTTGCTTAATGGGTTGGTTATAGGGGTGTCCTTGGAATATTTCCCCAAAAATCTCACAAGGGTCTCTCAATTGAAGGCATTAGTTTGAATAATGGGTATCAACTACATGGATACCATAATGAATTAGAGAAGGAGGTTGGTATTTCTACTGGTAAAGAACATTTTTTTAGAGTAGGGTACTAACCACTTGAAACTTTGTGTCCAAATTATTCCTTAATTAAAAAATTTTCTCCTCATGGACTTCTCTGATGGGTATAATAGACCTCATAACAAATTTTTCTATGTTTTTTCCATTATTTCAATGATATTAGTTATATTGATTGGGGTATTTTCCAACAAAGAACCACCTTTAGTAGCGTCAATTGTGTTATGATCGATTGGAATTAAACCTTCATAAAAGTATTATATTAAAAGTTGTTTGCTTATTTGGTGGTGTGGACAACTTGAATAATGAATTTTAAAAATTTCACAATATTCATTAAGTGTTTCTCCATTAGATTTTCTAATTCCAAAAATTTATTTATTTATTGTTGGATTATAAGAATATGGAAGTATTTTTCAAGAAAAATGTGTTTCATGTCTACCTAGCATCTAATTAGGGAGTTACTATAGTATAACCATTATTTTTAGTGTCTTTTAAAGAGAATGGTAATTTTATAAGATTAACAAATTTCTCATTCATATTAGAAGGTTTTAACATTGAACAAATAGTATTTAATTTAATTAAGTGCTTATGTGGGTCTTCTTTAAGTAGTCCATGAAATTTTGGTAATAAGTAAACGAGTTTGTATTTTAGTTCAAAATCAGGTTCTTCTCCTTGTATTTGAATGTATGTAGGTTGGATATATACATCAATCAAAGTTAGTTATTTTAATTTTTGATTATTTTCATCTATATTATGAAATTATATTTCAGTATTGATGTTAGTTTCAAAATAAGAAGGATCAAGAAGAGTGTTAATGTTTTGTTCGTCCTCCTTCAAAGGATCGTTAGGCGCTGCCTGGTGTCAATGATGTAAGTTCCTCTCCGGTTCGTGTTTGAAAGGAATTAGTTCATCCTATAAAGATAATGTCTTGTACAAGTCCTAAAAAATTAATATTTTAGAAATCAACTTAAAGAAATAAGGAATAAAATGATAACAAAAATATTTAAAAAATATACAAAGTTATTATCAAAAAAATCACACTAAAAACCAAAGATCTCCATAGAAATGAATTTTTTTTGAATTTATTGTCATGAAATGTCATATTAAATACATTTCTAAATTTTATTTATAGTCTATAGTATAACCTAGGTCATATATAAATGAGAACTAATGATTTTAGAGTAATTATTTCCAATAAGTTTTTCAAAATTAAACAAGAAATAGGGTGTTTTTGGAAATAGTTTAAAAATAAAATTTATTAATTTAAAGAGTTTAATTGTTGAAAAAAGATAGGGTATTTAGAATTACAAGATAAGGAGGTAATTTTAAGTTCACTACACATATTTTTTAATTCATTCTTCTGAAGAATACACATGATTTAATGGATTCCTTTAGTTTAGGGTTGTTAAGATCTTGATTTTAAAATGATGTAAAAAGAACCTACCACTGAAACAAAAATCATGTTGTCAAGTGTTGGAAATAAATCATAGAATAAGGATTATAAAATAATACTAAAATATCATGTATGTGAGAGATAAAAATGATTCTTGTGTTATATAATTGGAAAAACTCTATATTCCCAATTGAAATCTCAACCCCATCGGCGTTACAGCGAAAAGTGTTTCACTTGATTAAACAAAAAAAGGCATTAAAAGAAGAATAATTTCAATATTAAACTTTAATTAAATGTTTCAAACATAATTTACACAGAAAATAGAATAAAAGTTTCCAAAATCCCTCACCAAGTGTGTGTAGCTCCCTCAAAATGACCTCACACTATTTAACTCGCCATTGAGAGGAGGAGGAGGCTCAGGTGGAACTTTTCCTTTATCCTTGATCCCAGTGAGGATATGGGCCTCCAAAACTTCTAGGATAAAGATATTAATCCAATGAGTCTCCAAAACTGAAGATATTTTCCTTCTAGTTAAATTTATAAATGGGGTGCCAAAGGATCCAATTTATAGGCAAAGTGGAAAGTGGTTTTGGGCATCCAGATTTTAAGATACCACTTATCTCATAGATTTGGGAAAACATACAGTTTTATATTGGTTTGAAAAAAGATAACAAGTTGTTTACACAAATATTTAATATCTTCAATGAAAATTTGGCATCATTTGGATTCCTACAACCCAATATATGTTGAAATTATAAAAGTGACTTCTTGACCGTGAATAGTGATATTATCTTCAATGATGGCACATTTTAGGCCTTCAAATAGAAGAATTTTGATTCCTAGTATTCTATATAATTATATACCACATGTTTTTTCATCATTTTAAAACATTTAAACCCATTTGGATGCACTTATTATCATAAGTATTCATTTTAGTCCACATATATGCTTGGGATTTTATGTAGGTTATCCCGTTTTTCCTGAATTTAATCATTGGCTCTCCAAATATCCTCCTCCTATAATTTAATCATCAAAAAAATAAAGTTGATATTTTTAAGTGTGATTAATATTAACTAATTTAACCAAATATGAAGTGAAATTTGGTATTATATTTGTAATTTACAATACAAAACCAGGTTAAAATAGTGGTATAAGGGTGAAAATGAAATTGTAAATTATGGTGTTCTGAAACACAACAGTTCATGGTACTATTTCACTTCACATAAAACTACCACTAAAATCACAAAAACTCCATAAATTTTATTTTAAGATCAAGTAATGCAGTATATGGAATGTATTTTTTTCTTCACACAAGTTAACACATGGTAAGAATGCCCTATTGTACCATTAACAAACATAGTTAAATTCTTCTTTTTGTAAGGTTTTATATGTGGATACTCTATTATATATTCACAAAAATATATACATGGTGAAATATAATCTCATTTAATATTGACATGAAAAAAATATTCATGGAAATCATGAGTTTTCTTTAGTCATTCATGAGTTCAAGGAACATCACATTCATTGTGCGGATGTTAAGAAGGCTTAGAGAAAGAATAGATTGAATATCGCACAACATCCTCTTATTAGTATAAGACTTCCTTGAGTCTCTATCTTATACTATTAGTTTTTCATAATCTAATGGTGGTAGAGGGGGGTATTTATAGATGAATAACATCAGCATATTCCACCACCTCAAATATATGCGCACCACCATACTCTTTCTATGCACACTACTATACATTATCTGTACACATCAACTCATCCTACTATATTCAAGATCACAAGTACATGTGACTATGTTTAAAAAAGTTATCATAAATTTTTTTATTCAATCAAACTTATTTTAATATCACCACATCATAGAATTCAATATAATCTTGGATTGGAAATAACACTCATGAATATAAACAAATTTTCATACACACATTGATCATGTTTGGTTATCCACTTCTGAAACTCTAGAGGATTATATACAGTTGATCTCATGGAAATAAAAAACTCAAATCAATTATCATATGTCATAACATGAATAATTCCTAATGCATGAAGATCCCTTTGAATACCAAAGGTTGAATACGAACGCTCAACTTGATTGAACGATGCAGATAGATTATATTGGATGAACCTACTTCTATGAATATATTTTAAAGAAGAGACACAATGATTCACTACCAAATATCCCACATCAAAAAATAATTTGGTCACATATCCCTTAACAAGAAAAGGAAAACACTTTGATCACTATATGTGAGTACCGGGGTATGCTCTCAATTTCCTTCTGTACCCACTTGTACTGTTGACCCGTGATAGGAGCTCTGGCTCCTCCATGCATGGCCTGACCTATGCCCACACTTGCAGTCACCCTTACCTGTTCATGATTAGAATCCACTATTCTGAAGATAAAATATTTTAATAGGATGGCTATGGATGGCATAAATTTTTAATAAACTCTTATAAATGCCTTGGAGAAATATATCTATAAAATTCAACTAAATTAATTTCTCAAAAACCATGAAATCCTATTTTTTTAAATTATGGAATTTATTTATATAAACTCAAAAAAATTTCTTCAACTATAAAAATTATTTTTCATAATATTAAATATTATTCTGTTGAAGACCATCATTTAGAATCATCAAAATTTGATTCATATTCACCTTTTTCACTTTTTGTAAACATTGTGTGTTCTCATAATGAAATTAACATATGTATTATACATTAATACTAGTTTAACAAATGTCAAAAATAAAATCTTATAACTAAAAAGAATCATTTCTTAAATTCCAATTTTATTTTCAAAATTAATTATAATTATAAAGAATCATCCAATGATAGAAAATACATACTTCAACCACTTTCACATTGAATTTCCATTATACAAACACATTGAAAAAAATAAGATTGATAAAAATACATCTATAACCACTTAGATCCATTTGAGTTCTTCGGTGAGTTGGTCACTGTCATGATTTTGAGATGCTATAAGGACTTGGTAGGGCCCATTGTAGTTTTAAAAACAATAGTTTCAAGATAGTATACAAGGTTTCAAACCTTGAGTTAGATCTGTTGGGACCGAGTGTATGATGATGGGTTAATGGTGAAATTAGAAAGAGGTTGCATTGTGAATTGTGATATCATTGGACTATCGAGAAATGATTAATATGTAGAACTAAATGAGAAATACAAGTAAGGATCACGAGTTTTAACATATGGCTAATACAATATATATGGAAGGATTGTTCTCATGGATCCGTAATAAAGAAATTCCCATGGTTGGAAGCATGACATAACTGATTTGAATGCATGATGATCCTTTTAAGAAGTTTTTACTAAACATCAAGAGTGATATGTTAGTAGACCCAAATAGAAGTGGTTGTGGTTTTTGTGGTGGAACTTGGATGCATGATGATGTATTATGCGTGGTAATTAAAAAAACCAAATGTGGGTATCGATTGGTGAGAACCATGAAAAGGTAAATATGATTGGAAACTAATAGTTTTTGGATGCATGATGATTATTAAGTGGAGTGAACTAGTATGTGGAATATCAATTCTCATGGAAAACACTAGACATGAACAAAGAGGTAGGGAAATAAATTCTTGATAATGTTTGGGGAATGGGACCACATATTAGGTGGAGGTTGGTTAGGAAATTACCTAGTGTGACCTAGGGTGGGTGATGATCTATTTTAAACTAGTGAAATTGACTAGTGATGTATGAAATTGGTGAGTTGAGGATTCAAAAATGATGATGATATTGGGGTCTTATTATATAATTGGTTGAAATGATTGTTTTTGTAATGTGCAGGCTGAATGGGTTTTGGGAAGTGGAACTGGTTTGGGTGCAGTGTCAAAATGACCATAATTAGTAAGTGTTCTATGATTTGGGATATGCATTTGGATTTGGTAATTTGGATGGTTCATAGTGGATTCATGAGGATACTTCTTATGAATGATAAGCATCATGGGGGGGGGGGGGGGGTTATAACACCCTGGATTCGGTTTAGGTATAAACTTATTTTATTTATTATTAAAACTCTAGGTAGGATCAATTTTTTTCCTAAATTATAATTATTTAAATTTTGGACTATTATCTATTTCCTGCATATGTGGAAATGGAATTTGGTTCAAACATTGGGTTGACTGTGCACCTTAGGGTATCATAGAGGTGGTGGTATAGGTCAATAATTGGGTTTCTAGAATTAAATCTAGTTAGAGGCTGGTTTTCTATTAAATGTTGTTAGTCAGTATGGTTGGGGAGTCTTTTTAGGTGTTAAGATTGAATGTAAGTGTTTTGAAATGATTTTATATTTATTTTTTTTATATATTTTTTGAAAAATATTGGATAAGTATAAAACCTTACTCACAAATTTTTTCCTAAGTCTATATAGAGACCCACACCCCCAATACTGGTTCCAGTACTCAAAACACTTTCTTTAAATACATGATTTGGTATAATTATAGATGGACAAATATAAACATAAATATATTTCACAATATTTTCATAACTTAGACATTACATCTCACAAAAATATCATGATCCTAAGAATGGAAGGTTTAGTGTCTTTGAGGACAAGTAATATATTACAAAACTTATTAACATTTCTCCATAATTGAGCCACAATAGATTTGTTTTAGACTTCTCTAAAGTTACACTCATTTTTATAACCTATGTAATGGATGAAAAAAATGGGGTGATCTAAAACACTCAAAAATGGAAAATTTCATCAACATTTCATCAATGGTAAGATCATTGGAATAAGGGAAAACATGAGGAGGGGGGAAATATATTATTAAAATAACATGGAACTATAATATTTTTTCATAAGTCATGATAGTAGAATATATATCTTAAATGAATAAACATGTACTATAAAATAAGAGTGTGAGATAAGCATGGAAACATGGCATAGGAAAATGATATTATAAGTTCATAGAGTCATAAATATATTTAAACAACATAGAACAAGACATCATAACCATAAGACTAGAATAACTACCAAAAACATCATATCATAAGAGATAGAGTCCCATAATGTATTGGGTTCACTTCCCATTCCCAATAGAATAGTGTCCAGAGTCCCATGGTGGATTGGATTTAGTCCCCATTCCCATAAACATAGTAAATAGAGTCCCATAGTATATTGGTTTCACTCCTAATTCCCATCAACTTAGTGGAAGTTTTTTTTATAGTGGATTGGGTTTAATACCCATTCCTATAAAAATAGTGGATAGAGCCCCATGGTGGATTGAGTTTACTCCCCATTCTTATAAACGTAGTGGATGAAGTCCTATGGTTCATTGAATTCACATGATAATACTTTTCATATTATATCATGAGATTAAAAAATTACCCAATTAATTAGAGGGATATATAATACTAGGACCACCCATAACATAATGAAAATCATAATATATAGATGTATAATTGTTCCATATGAAAAGAAACTATATATAAATCATATGTATGATAAAACCCATGAAACGGAAGTGAAATTAAAATATTATCTCTAGGCATAACAAAATGATATATTATAAGGTTTACTAAGATAATAAGGAATTAAATCATTTTGTCTATTAATATTTGAAGGAAACAAAGGCATTGAACATGGATTTCCAATATAGAAAAATGTATGAGAAATATTGGAGAAGTAAAAATAGAAATGAACAAACCACTTAAGGATACTTTATGAAACAAGTAAAGGATATTTTACAGAAGCTAAGAGATTATAATTTTTATTTTGACTAGAATTGAGCCAAGAGGGTTTTCCATAAAACAATGAGGTTTTTTAAAATATATTCTCGGTTAAAAATATTTGATTGGGGTGGTACTTTAGATGAAATAGAAAATTGGGAAGTTCCCTTAAATATAGTTTACTTAAAAGAGAGAATCATGTAGGTAACTTAAAATATGTATTATCTTGAAAAAAAAGTAAAAGTAAACTAGGTATATATGTAAGGAACATATATACAGAATATGTTTAGAATATATTTGAAGAATATAGAGGAAAAAGGGATAAAAATAAATAAAATATGAAACCCAAAAATAATGAGGGTGGTTCAGAAGATCCCTTTTATGTTTTTGAAACACATTTTTTGAAATACCACATCATAAAAAGGAAAAATAAACATTATTTTGAAAATAAGAGAATATAAATATGAAGGTCACATGATTTAAAACATAATTATATTTCCAAATATAAATGAAATCATTGGTGGGAATATAAAAATATGGGTAAGGAGGTGAAACATCGTTAAAGAGGATGGGGAAATATTCTCAACAATGTTATACTTTTTGAGAAAGAAATTCATCCATGGAGAATATTAGATTTTTTAAAATTTTCCCTATAGAGTAATAGAAATTACCATGAAATAAAATCTTATGGTGGAATAAATCAATCATAGAAATAGGAAGTTCAAGTTGAAACAAAATAACTCAATGAATAGGGGTTTGAGTAAAAAAACCATTAAAACATCATGATCTTTTGAATTAAAATTCCATGGAAGGTATAAAATGAGATATATTTTTAAATAATATATATTTCATAAAATATATTAAAAAATAAATCTATGTTCAATACATACACCATAAAAAATAAATAAGTGGTAAATATGAATTTTACTTCAATGAAACCAAATTGATATAAAAAAACCCTTATGATAATGGAAATGCAAGAATCCAAAGATACTAAGAGCGTTTCCATGAAATTGACATTAAAATATAATGAAATTAAAAATATTCATTATACTTGAAGTAAATAAGGTAGTTAATACAACATATAAAATAAATCATGGCGCACAACAATCAAGTCTCATGGAATTGAAAATATAGACAAATAACCCTTACCTTGGGTCCTCATTCATTTTGAGCATGAACCTAATATTATGAAAAATAAAATTAAGTTTAATAAAACCTTCATAATAATTTTTTATTTAGATTTCATTTTATATGGTTTATTTATCATCATGTGTTATTCGTTTATTAAATAGTTTTCTCTCTGGTTGGTCACCTGATGTGGTTCAATCAATTTCTCTGAAACTTCCCCTATATATTAACCATGGTAAAAGTGTTGTAAAATATCTTTATAATATATATAATTTTAGAGTTTTATGTTTTTTATTATTCTAATATGACATAAATTATATAGTTTTATAGGTTTTCCCAAAATGAATTCAAATTAAGAAAGGTACTCCAATGTGTTTATTCAAGGAGGTTAAGTTTACTATGACCATTTATTGTTAATATCACTTATATAATGTCTAATATTAACTTTATATAATATTAATAGTTTCATAAATATCATTTTAATATATTTAATAAATTTTTAATTTTATCCATATTATGTGTTAGTCTAAATACATCATTCCGTGGAGGTAATAATACACACGTTCACATGCGACACTTTCATTTTCCATAGAATGGGTGAGGGTATGAAAATAAAATAATTATCATTTAATAATCTTAATAATGTTATAATTATTATATTTTTTTATTGAATAAATATTTTGGACAATCCAAGTTTGGTGATTGTGAAAAATAGAACATACCATTTATAGAGGCAGTAGTCTGGAAAAACACATGATGACATCTTCATTTTTGAATAGTTTTTGAGGGAGGTAGAAAAAAAATATTGAAAAATAGGCCTTTAACAGTGAAAAATGGCCTTTATCAATGCTAGAGAAGTAATAAAAACCAGAGAGAGATTAATAGACCTTTACTTTTATCATCACTAAAAAAGTGGTGATAAATGAGTCCTTTATCAGTGCTAAAAAAGCATTGATAAGTAGACCCTTCATCATTGATTTTTTAGCAGTGATAAATGACCCATTTATCAATGATTTTATTTAGCACTAATAAAGAGTACCTTTATCTGCATTTTTAAAAGTGCTGATAAGAGAAAAATTTATCAATGCTTTTAAAAGCACTGATAAAGGATGAATATATCAATGCTTTAAAAGGTGCTGATAAAGTACACATTTATCAGCACTTTCAAAAGCGCTAATAAAGGGGCATGCTATAGTGTGATGTAACAAAACACTGTAGCATTGATGAAATGTGGTGTAACAGCACACCGTAACACCAAATACACCACCTGTTATCAACAAAATCAAGTACCAATATATAATTTAAGTGAAATGAAATTTACAACACAAAATAAAGAAAAAAACTATATTATATACATTTTAAATATTAGTTTATACAATTACATAAGTAAAAATTATTACATACATTCAAACACATCAATTTTTTCTATCTTTTGATCCTGACCCTGACTCATGATATTTCCAAACAAAACAACCCTGCTTGAAAAAAAGAATGCACCTTTATAAGAAAAAATCGTATGATAGTAATAATATAAAGAAATAAATTAACAGAAAGTATTAATTTTAAACTAAAATTTCAGTCATAACATGAACAATATGCATTAGATTGAGTTGTGGTTGAATATTACATGTTACACCATTTCTTTTTTGTATTATAGAATTATATCTGTGAAAATAAATTAAATAATTATAATACAAATCCCCATGGGAAAATCCTAGTGGTAGCATGAGTGACAATTTTTGAACTAAAATATCAATTTTAAACTAATAATGGGCACTTTGAGTCATAACGGGCACATCGTGTATTTAATTTATGTGAGGATAATTCCTACACATAAAAAATGACTTATAGACCGTTTATGTAAAGTATCAAAACAATCTGATTGCGTTTTATTGGTTTTGAGTAGGCAAGTTTTCCATTTTACTAAAATTGATGTGAATTTTAAATAAAAAGAGACACTTGGAGTCATACCAGTCACAACATGCATTGGATTGAGGTGTGTATGATTCCTACAAATCTCAAATGACTTATGGATATTTTTAATAAAGTATCAAAATAATATGAAAGCATTTTCTCAATTTTTAGTATGTCACTTGTCTTTTTTACTAAAATTTTATTTTTAACTGGAAACACACACTTTGACACATACTGATCACATAATGTATTAGTTTTATGCGATACCAATTCATATATGTAAAAAATACTTATGAATCATTTTCCTAAATTATCAAAAAAATTTGAGCACATTTATTTAGTTTTCATTGAGTGACAGTTTTTGAACTAAAATATCAAATCTAAACTGATAACTGATACTTTGAGTCATACCAGGAACATAATGTATCATTTTGAGGTGTGCCTAATTCTTACATGTCATAAATGACTTATGAATTATTTCTGCAAAGTATAAAAACAATACTATTTTGTTTTCTTGGTTTTGAGTAGGCCAGTTGTCAATTTTACTAAAATTTATGTCAATTTTAAATAAATAAATGCACTTGAGTTCATACCAGTCACACCATGCATCAGATTTAGGTTTTTCCAATTTCTACAATCTTAAATGACATATGGATCATTTTACTAAAGTATCAAAACAATATGAATGTGATTTCTTAGTTTTGACTATGTCACATGTTTTTTTTACTAAAATTACATTTTAAACAAGAAACACACACTTCGACTCATACTGATCATTTAATTTATCAGTTTGATGTGAGACCAATTAATTCATGTAAAAATGAATTATTAACCATTTTACTAAATTATTAAGAAAATCCAAGAAGGTTTGTTTTGTTTTTAGTGAGTGATAGTTTTTGATCTAAAATGTTGATTTTAAACTGATAATGGACACTTTGAGTCATACTAGGCACATGGTGTATCAGATTGAGGCGGGGATAATTCCTTTACATAAAAATAACTTATGAATCTTTTTTTTAAATTAAAAAAACAATCTGAATGCATTTTATGGGTTTTAAGTAGGCCAATTTTCTATTTCACTAAAATTGATGTCAATTTTAAATGAAAAGACGCACTTGAGGTCATACCGGTCACACTATGTGTCAGATTTTGGGGAAGCCAGTTCCAACACATATCCAATGAATTATGGATCATTTTAATAAATTAAAAAAATAATACAAATGCATTTTCTTGGGTTTGAGTATGTTACTAATATTTTATACTAAAATTTCATTTTAAATTGGAAACAGGCACTTTAACTCATACTGATCACATCATGTATTAGTTTTGTGTGAGGCTGATTCCTATACATCAAAAAATGGAATATGAATTTTTTAC
The DNA here is from genome assembly GCA_963277665.1 of Viscum album. Taxonomy (NCBI): domain Eukaryota; kingdom Viridiplantae; phylum Streptophyta; class Magnoliopsida; order Santalales; family Viscaceae; genus Viscum; species Viscum album. The sequence continues at coordinate 16,812,038 of OY728120.1, read as the reverse complement.
CTAAATTATCAAGAAAATACGAATGCATTTGATTAGTTTTTAGGGAGTGATAGTTTTTGGACTAGAATGTCGATTTTAAACTGATAATTGACACTTTAAGTCATACCAGGAACATCGTGCGTAAGATTGAGGTTAAGATGATTCCTACACTTAATAAATGACCTATGGATCATTTATGTAAAGTATAAAAAATATGAATGTTTTTTCTCAGTTTTAAGTAGGTCAGTTGTGCATTTTGATAAAATTGATGTCAGTTTTAAATAGAAAGATGTACTTGAGGTCATACCGGTCACACCGTGCATTGAATGGGGGTGCAGCTAATTACTACACATATCAAATGAACTATTGATCATTTTAAAAAAGTATAAAACAATATTAATTCATTTTATTTTTTTTTATTACATCACTTATCTTTTTTACTAAAATGTCATTTTAAATTGGAAACATGCACTTTGACTCATATTAATCACATCGTGTATTAGTTTGATGTGAGAATGCTTACAAAACGTCCAAAAATACTTATAAATGATTTTCCTAAATTATCAAGAAAATATGAGCACCTTTGATTGATTTTAAGCGAGTGACTATTTTTGAGCTAAAATGATGATTTTAAACTGATAACAATCACTTTGAGTCATACTGAGAACATCATGTATCAGATTGAGGTTCAAATGATTCTTAAATGTCAAAAATTTCTTATGGATCATTTTGGAAAATTATGAAAACAATATGAATGCATTTACTTGGTTTTGAGTAGGTCAGTTGTCCATTTTACTAAAATTGATGTCAATTTTAAATAAAAATATGCACTTGAGGTCATATCTATCACACCATATGTCAGATTGAGGTGAGGATGATTCCTACATGTCTCAAATAACTTATGGATAGCTTTCATAACGTATAAAAAAATATGAATTTATTTTATTTTTTCAGTACATCTCTTGTATTTTTTACTAAAATTTCATTTTAAACTATAAACACACACTTTGACTCATACCGATCACATCATGTATCAATTTGATATGAGACTAATTCTTAAATCTCACAAATTAATTATGAATTATTTTCACAAATTATCAAGAAAATACAAGCCTGTGGATCACTTTTCACTGAGTGATTGTTTTTGATCTAAAATGTCAATTTTAAACTGATAAAAGAAACATTGAGTCTTACCAGACACATTTTGTATCATATTGAGGTGATACTAATTCCTACATGTCAAAAATTATTCATGGATCACTTTCATAAAGTATCAAAAAAATATGAATGATTTTTCTTAGTTTTTTTTGGTCAGTTGTCCATTTTACTAAAATTGATGTCAATTTTAAATAAAAAAATGTACTTGAGGTTATACTGGTCACACCATACATCAGATTTAGGTGAGGATAATTCCTACATGTCTCAAATTACCAATGGATAATTTTTTTAAAGTATCAAAACAATAAAAATTTGTTTGCTTAGTTTTGAGTATGTCACTTGTCTTTTTTACTAAAATTTCATTTTAAATCATAAACACACACTTTTACTCATACTGATAACATCATGTATCGGTTTAATGTGAGACCAATTCCTACACATAAAAAATGACTTACGAATCATTTTAATTAATTATCAAGAAAATACAAGTGCGTTTGATTGGTTTTCAGTGAGTGATAATATTGCAACAAAACCTTTTCTTACATCACTATTATATCATTTTAAAGATAAAAAACATAATAGTGCTACACATAGAGGATTAAAAGGTTTAGTGTATTGGGAAAACTAGGAACGTACATAACAATTAGAACATCAAGCATAAACATTTATTTAATTTCTTCTTCTCTAGATTCTTATTGGCACTTGTCCTCTCCTTAGTGCATGTATCCACCTGAGGATATACATAAAAATGGGGTGATCAAGAAGCCCAAAAAGAGGATAGATAAGAGAAATATATAATGGGGTGATTATAATAATAACATGGGAAAAATATCATGAACATGAGAGGAAGCATAAATATAAGACTTGAAATGTGGCAATGCCTAAAAAATGAAACATCATGTCTTAGTGGTTAAATACCAAAAATACTTGTGAAACAAGATAGAATCTTGTTCACACGTCAATTCACATTTACTCATGAGATTCATCAATTTATCTAATGCATTAGAGCACTTTATAATTCTGAGTGCACCCATCACATTCAAATATTCATATTGTGCTATATAATTCCAGGCACCCTCGTCACCTCATAATATTATCATTTTCGTGCATTCCACATAGAACATATATCAATAATGAACATAACTAAACCATGTTAAGGAATGGGTTTCATCTCATAAGAATACATTCATAAGCTTTGGGTTCCCAAAGAAAGAGGGAACAACATACTTGATACAAGAACCATTAATCATGAAAGGGAGGTAAAAGTTGAGTTCTTAAAAGAAGAGTTATTTTGGAAAACATTTGGATTGACATAAACTTCATTATAAAACATTTATATTATAGAAAAGGTAATATAATGATGAAAAAATTATTTAAATAAGTGACCATACCAAATTGGAGTGAAAGAGGGAGAACCCGAAGAAAAAAATTAGGTTTGAGATTTCCCCCTTACCTTGTATCTGAATGCTTCCATCTATTTAATGTCCTGTATAATGACATTATACTCATTAATTAGAAATATATAAATTTTTTTACATTAATATGGTTCATTATGGTTTCATTAAGTTATTTTATGTGCCTTTAGATGAGTTATAGAGTTTAAAAACATTATTCGGGAATGTTTGTTTTTATGGTTTTCTTGAGTGGTTCACTTGTATTCTTAAATTGAAGTTTGGGTAGAACATGGGTAAACATCCAGAACTGATATTACATGTTATTAATGATATTATAGTATTTTTAATGATCTTATAATGAATCATATTAGATCCTTTTGGGTGAATCATTAGATAAGAATTAAATGATGATTATTTGGGTTAATTTGGGTGTTTTTTCGATCACAACGAACTTATTTTAATTTATCACTTAGTAATATGGCCATAAGTTATTTAAAGAAAATTAAATAGGAAAAAATACATATAAAATGTTTTGGTTCAACCATAAAAATGGTTTCATGTCCAGATCTTAATGTTGAAATGGAAGAAGAGAGCATGTCGTTCTTGAAGGTGATAAATTAACACCTCACGAACAACATTCTCTTTAATAAAATAAAAGGAAGAGGGAAAGGGGTTTGGATGATATAATATCCCATTAGAATCATTAAATTCTATTATATGTATAATACTGGAGTTACAATACCATTTATATGAATATTGGTTGGGAGATATCAAGAAATGAACTTGAACTTGAAAGGAAATTAAAGGAGAAGAGGGAGAGAAATTACCTCTTAAATCCTCATCTTGAGATTCTCCTTTAAGAAGCTAGGTTTGGTCTTTTGATGAGACCAGCAACTCTCGAACATGGGAGAGTGGATAAGGAAGATGTTTTGGCAGAGTTTAGATAAGGCTTGGATCTTGAGGGGTGTGAGGAAATGAGGGTGTGAAGAGTGATATTTTATAGTGGAGGGGAGAGGGGTTTCCTTAATATAAAATTCATTAGTTTATTAATTTCCCCAAAGATAGGGAATAGTGAGTCTTTAATGACCAAGAATAGTAATTTTATCATGTTATCGCGAACCAAGTGGGCTCACATCAGTAGAATATCACACATGACTCTATAATTAGCTTATTTATCTTTTTTTTGTAAATTATGGTATTTCACTATTCATAAAAATTCAAGTATTTCAGAAAAACACAAAACTTTACCCCAACAATATTTCGATGTGTAGAATAAAAAAATTAAGTCTATTATTCAAAAATAATTTTCTAAATATGATTAATTTAATATTTAATTAAAATCATGGTTTATTACTAAAAAATAGTTTTAAAACCTTCATTTACTTATTCTAAAATATAGGTACATCATTCTTTCACTTGAATGTTATTTTTATACTATCATAGGTAATGTTACTATTCATTAGGGTATATCACTATTCATAAGGGTATGTTACTATTCATAAGGGTAGGTTACTATTCACCAAAAATTATTTTTGTTTTATTAGACTCCAAAAATCATCTTGAACACAACAGTGTATGGCAGATTTTCGAAATTCTAAATAAAGAAGTGACAAACTTATGTTTAGAGATCACTTAGCACTAATTAGTTCATTATGTTGTGTTTTCATGTGATTTTATGACATATTTATAAGATGGGAATTTCCATTGAAAAAATTTGGGTCGATACATTCTTCCCCCCTTATGAAATTTCGCCCCCGAAATTTCACTTTACACAAACAGGTGAGGGTGTTTCTCCTTCATTGCCTCTTCTAGTTCCCAAGTTGCTTCCTCAAACTTATGGTTCCTCCAAAACACATTGAAAAGATGAGTTGTCTTGTTGTGTAGAACCTTATATCTCTGATCAAGAATCTTTACTGGCTGCTCCTCATAGGAGGGATCATCTTCCAGCTGCACCACCTCTGAGTTTAGTACATGTGAGGGGTCTGGTATGTACTTCCTCAGTAGTGATACATGAACCACATCATGAACTTGGGCCATATTCGGTGTAAGTGAAAGTCAATAGGCCATGAATCCTATGTGGTGCAGGATCTCAAAGGGTCCAATATACCTCGGGCTTAGCTTCCTTTTCTTCCTGAATCGCATGACTCTCTTCCATGGAGATATTCGCAGGAAGACTTTATCTCCAACGTCAAACTCCAAGTCCCATCGATGGTTTTCAACATTGCTCTTTTCTCACTCTGAGTAGCTTTGATGTGTTTCTGGATGACTTGAACCGTCTCTGTCATCTCTTGAACAAGATCGATTCCAAGTAGCTTTCGTTCTCCAACTTCATGCCAACAGGTTAGAGTTCTACATCGCTTTCCATACAGAGATTCATATGTATCCATATGAATACTCGAGTGGAATCTATTGTTGTATGAGAACTCAACCAGTGGGAGATTCTGATACCATCCACCTTTGAATTCTAGAGAGCAGGCTCTTAGCATATATTCAAGCGTATGGATAGTTCTTTCAGACTAGCTATCAGTTTGGGGGTGATAGGTCATGCGGAAATTTAATTCAGTACACAAAGCATATTGAAGGATCCTCTAGAATTTAGATAAGAACCTTGGATCACGGTCAGAGAAAATTGAGTGTGGAATACCGTGTAGTCTCACCACTTCCTTCACATATATCTTTACAAGTTTTTCAAGAGAGATATATTCCCGAATAGCGATAAAATGGAAAGTCTTGGTGAGTTAGTCAACCACAACCCATATCACATTATTTACCTTTGACGTCTTTGGGAGACCCGTGACAAAGTCTGTAATAACGTTTTCCCATTCCCACATAGGTATAGCCAATGGCTGCATCATACCTTTGGACTTTTGTCGCTCATCTTTAACTTGCTGACATACCAAACACCTTGATATATATTCCGCAATCTCATTCTTTATGTTATCCCACCAGAAGTGTTCTCGGAGATCACAGTACATCTTGGTACTCCTAGGATAGATAGAGAATGTTGAGATATGTGCATTATCCAATATCTCCTTCTTTATCCCAAGTGATGAAGGCACACAAATCCGCATTCCAAATAGAATCACACCATCATTGTCGATATGGAACTCTGACAGATTCCCATCCTTTACTGCATTAACCCTCTTTTGTATCTCCACATCATCCCTTTATGCTTCCTTAATCGTCTCTTGGATGTATGGTTGTGCAATAATTTGGGAAAGGTAGGATGTATCCCCTGCCCTTATGATTTCCAAATCAATTCTTTTCATATCCAAGAAGATAAGGTCTTTCTCAATCCGCAACATGGATAGAGTAGTAGGTTATTTTCCACTTAGAGCATCAGCTACCTTGTTCTCCTTTCCAGGATGATAGTAAATAGATCAATCGTAATCCTTAATTATATCTAACCATCTCTTTTGACACATGTTGAGCTCCTTTTTGTGTGAATATATACTTTAGGATCTTATGGTCTGTGTATATGTCACACATCTCACCATAAAGGTAGTGCCGCCAGATTTTCAAGGAAAATATCACATCTGCTAGCTCTAGATCATGTGTCAGGTAGTTCCGATCATGGATCTTCAACTGTTGTTAGGTTTAGGCTATCACATTACCATTTTTCACGAGTACACAACCCAAGCCTTTTATTTGAAGCATCACTGTATATCACAAAAATTTCTCCACTTTTTGGTAGTGTGAGTACAGGTACAGTGATCAACCTTCTCTTTAGCTCCTTGAAGCTTCCCTCACATTCTTCCATCCTAACATACTTTACCCCTTTTCTTGTTAACTTAGTTAGTGGGCTTGAAAATCGTGAGAATTTTGTCAAAAAATGTCAGTAGTACCCAAGTAATCCACAGAAAACTATGGATTTCTGTGAAACTAGAGGGACTGGGCCATTCCTCAATCACCTTTGTTTTTGAAGGATCCATAGAAAATACCTCACTTGTGATCACATGTCCCAATAACATGACTTGCTTCATCCAAAAGTCACACTTTCTAAACTTGGTTTACAACTTCTCCTTTCTCAATGTCACCAACACAAGTCTTATATGTTCTTTATGTTCCTCCTTACTCTTGGAGTAGGTGAGAATATCATTGATGAACACTACCACAATTTTTTTGAGGTAATATCTAAAGACTCTATTCATCAAATCCATGAAGATTGTAGGGGAATTAGTAAGTCCAAAGGGAATCTCCCAAAATTCATAGTGCCCATACCTTGTTCGAAAGGCATTCTTCTGAATATCTTCCTTCTTCACCTTTACCTGATGATATCCAAAACAATGATCCACATTTGAGAAGTATTGGGCCCCTCTTAACTGGTTGAACAACTCATCAATCCTTGGGAGAGGATACTTGTTCTTTATGGTGATCTTGTTGAGTACCCGATAATCGATACATAGCCACATTGTTCCATTCTTCTTCTTCACAAAGAGCACTGGTGCACCCCAAGGTGATGCACTAGGGAGTATGAATCCTTTGTCCAGATTCTCTTACAGCTGCTTCTTTAACTCCTTCAGTTTGATAGGATCCATCCTATAGAGACACTTAGAGATAGGAGTAGCTCCGGGTATGAGTTCAATTTAGAACTCTACCTCACGATCCAGGGGAATTTTGGGTAACTCTTTGGGAAATACATCACCGTATTCCCCCATGTTGGGCATTTTCTCAAGGTTGGAACTTTCCTTTCGACTCAACTATTTGAGAGAGGTATGTTTCTTCATAGGGAATCAACACCCAAACCATTGAAGGATTTTTCAAAGGATATTTATGATCTTCCTTGAATTTGTAGAGGAGAATGGGATGGTTCGGAATATGAAAAGATATTTCCTTTTCCCAAAAGTTGATATGTGCTCTATATAAAGAGAGCCAATCCATTCCCATTATAGCTTCGAATTCCACCAAGGGAATTATTACGAGATTTGTCGAAAGAATCTTCCCACATATGCCAACAGGAGAAAAGTAAAACACTTGGGTTGCAATGATTGCACCACTTGGTATTTTTACAGATATCTCTACTTCAAGGTTTCGAGGCTTTGATTCTATAGTTCTAGAAAACTTGAAAGATATAAAGAAATGCATAGAACTAGAATCAAATAATACTTTTTCCATTCTGGAGTGAATAAGAAGTGTACCTTGTACGACTTCACTATCTTGCTCCACTTCCACAGTAGTTATGGCATAAGACTTCCCTTGTTCCTTTGGATTCGGTGGCTACTGATACTGATTACCCTCAAGAACTTGAGGTTTAGTGCACTAGTTTTCATAGTGACCTAGCTCCCTACAAGTGTAGCATTGAACCATGAGTGGTTCTCTCCTTTCATCGGCTACATTCTACTTCCTTTTAATGTCTTTTCGACACTCTTTAGAATGATTTCCTTCTTTCCCAAACTTGAAGAATTTCCCCATCCCTTTGAGGAAGTTCCCATGGTGTAATTTTCCACATTTTTGGCATGTGGGTTATTGAGTTTTATTCCCACATTTATCATTAGATCCACCGGCGTGAAACTCCATCTTTCGTTTCTTATCACCATAGCCATGGGACCATTCTATAAACTCCATCTCTACTTTGAGGGCACATCGAACAAATTCTTAATAACTCCCAAAGTCTGGAATTTCAAGAGCCTTTCGAAGGTGTGGTTTTAATCCACTAAATAATCTATCAATTTTGATATCATTTTTGATAACAAAACCCAAAGCGTACCTTGCAAGCCTTGTGAAATTTTCTTCGTAGGTTGTGACAGATTCTTCTTTTTTTCTTGATCATTATCAATTCTCTCTCCATCTTCATGCAAAGAGTTATTGGGAAATACTTGTTAAGAAACATTTTCTTAATGTCTTCCCATTCCATCTCTTCAATTTCCTCCCTTGGCTTGGTGTTCTTAATCAAAGCCCACCATTGATCAGATTCTCCATTGAGATGATAAACGGATAGGGTCACCTTCTCTATCTCAGAACAGTGAAGCACAAAAAAGATCTTCTGCATGGAGTTGACCCACTATTCTGCAACTAGTGTTTCAGAGGATCCACTAAACTTTAGTGGTCATTTCCGCATAAAAAATTCGATAGTCAGTTTCTCCCTCTTTGGTGAAGGAGGATGTTCCCCATTATTATTGTTATTATTCACATCCTAAGATAATTGGGTAAGCATCACCATGATGTTTTTAACTCCACCTCCAAAATCATTGGGTATGTCCTTCGGGCAATTGTTGCATTGGACCTCGCAAGAGTTGTTGTCTTGATTTCTACGGGTTCCCAACATTTTCTAAAATTGAAAAGGATATAAAAAACATAAGTCAACAATTAATGAATAAATAACTTATTTATTTGCAAAATTTATACTAAAATCAGAACATATAGGATCCCTATGTATATATTCTGGTGTGCATATATTTACTTAGTCTCATGCTATAGGTTTTCTCTAGGGTTCAATAATCCTAATTCCCAAATTAAATAAACCTTTACTATGATACCAAATATTGCAACCCAAACTTTTCTTACATTAATATTACATTATTTTAAAGATAAACAACATAATAGTATTACAAATAGAGGATCCAAAGGTTTAGTGTCTTGGGAAAACTTGGACCGTACATAACAATTACAACATCAAGCATAAACATTTATTTAATTTCTTCGTCTCTAGCTTCTTATTGGCACTTTTCCTCCCCTTAGTACATGTAGCCACCTAAGGATATACATAAAGAGTGGTGAGATAAAAGCCCAGTAAGAGTATAGATAAGAACAATATAGCGTGGGGTGAGTATAATAATAACATGGAAGAAAGATCATGAACATGAGAGGAAGCATAAATATAAGATTTGAAATGTGGCAATGCATAAAAAATTTAACATCATGTATTAGTGGTTAAATACCACAAATACTTGTGAACCAAGATATAATCTTGTTCACACATCAATTCACATTTACTCATGAGATTAATCACTTTATCTAATTCATTGGAGCACTGTATAATTCCGAGCGCACCCGTCACATTCAAACATTCATATTGCGCTATATAATTCCTGGCACCCTCGTCACCTCATAATATTATCATTTTCATGCATTACACATAGAACATATATCAATAATGAACATAACTAAACCATGTTAAGGAATGGGTTTCATCTCATAAGAATACATCCATAAGATTTGGGTTCCCAAAAGAAAGAGGGAACAACATACTTGATACAAGAACCATCAATCATGAAAGAGAGGTAAAAGTTGAGTTCTCAAAAGAAGAGTTCTTTTGGAAAACATTTGGATTGACATAAACATCATTAGAAAAAATTAATATCCTAGAAAAAGTAAGATAATTATGAAAAAATGATTTAAATAAGTGACCACACCAAATTTGAGTGAAAGAGGGAGAACCCGATGAAAGAAAATTGGGTTTGGGATTTTCCCCTTACCTCGTATCCAAATGCTTCCTTATTTTTAATGTCCTGTATAATGAAATTATATTCATTAATTAGAAATCCAGAACCTATTGTACATTAATATGGTTCATTATGGTTTCATTAAGTGATTTTATGTGCCTTTGGATGAGTTATAGTGTTTAGAAACATTATTCGGGAATGTTTGTTTTTATGGTTTTCTTGAGTGGTTCACTTGTATTCTTAAATTGATGTTTGGGTAGAACATGGGTAAAAATCCAGAAACTGATATTACATTTTATTAATGATATTAAATTAGTTTTAATGATATTATAATGAATCATATTAGATCCTTGTGGGTCAATCATTAGATAAGAATTAAATGATGATTATTTGGGTTAATTTGGGTAGTTTTTCGATCACAACGAACTTGTTTTAATTTATCACTTAGTAATATGGGCATAAGTTATTTCCAGAACATTAAATAGGAAATAATAAAAATAAAATTTTCTGTTTGAACCATAAAAATGGTTTCATGACTAGATCTGAAGGTAGAAATGGAAGAAGAGAGCATGTCGTTCTTGAAGGTGATAAATTAACACCTCACGAACAACGTTATCTTTAATAAAATAAAAGGAAGAGGGAAAGTGGGTTGGATGATATAATATCCCATTAGCATCATAAAATTCTATTAGATGTATAATAATGGAGTTAAAATACCATTTAGATGAATATAGGTGGGTAGAGATCGAGAAATGAACTTGTACTTGAAAGGAAATTAAAGGAGAAGAGGGAGAGAAATTACCTCTTAAATCCTCCTCTTGAGATTCTCCTAAATGGAGCTAGGTTTGGTCTTTTGATGAGACTAGAAGCTCTTGAACGTGGGATAGGGGCTAGGTAATATGTTTGGTCAGAGTTTAGAGAATTCTTGGAGCTTGAGTGGTTTGAGGAAATGAGGGTGTGAAGGGTGGTTTTTTATAGTGGAGGGGAGACATGTTTCCTCAATATAAAATTCATTAGTTTATTAATTTCACCTAAGACAAGGAATAGCGAGTCTTGAATGACCAAGAATAGTAATTTTATCATGTGATCCCAAACCAAGTGTGATTACATCAGTAGAACATCACACACGACACTTTAATTAGCTTATTTAGCTTATTTTTGTAAATTACAGTATTTCACTATTCATAAAAAATTCAAGTATTTCAGAAAAACCCAAAAGTTTACCCCAACCACTTTTCGATGTGTAGAATCCAAAAAAAATTCCATTTTTCAAAAATAATTTTCTATATATGATTAATTTAATATTTAATTAAAATCATGGTTTATTATTAAAAAACAATTTTAAAACATTCATTTACTTATTCTAAAATATAGGTACATCAAAATTTCACTTGAATGTTATTTTTATACTATCATAGGTAAGGTTACTATTCATAAGGGTATGTTACTATTCACCAAAAATTATTCTTGTTTTATTAGACTCCAAAAATCATCTTGAACACAACCGTGTATGTCAGATTTTCGAAATTCCCAATACAGAAGTGACAAAATTATGTTTAGAGGTCACTTAGCCCTTAGTAATTCATTATGTTGTGTTTTCATGCGATTTTATGACATATTTATTATATGGGAATTTCCATTGAAAAACTTTGGGTCATTACAGATAATTTTTCAACTAAAATGTCAATTTTAAACTGATAATTAACACTCTGAGTCATACCAAGCACATCATGTATCAGATTATGGTGTGACTGATTCATACACATAAAAAATGGTTTATGGATCATTTTCCTAAATTATCGAAACAATATGAATATGTTTTCTCAGTTTTGATTACATAATTTGTCTTTTTTATTAAAATTAATGTCAATTTTAAATAAAAATAAGAACTTGGAGTCATACTAGTCACACCATGTGTCAAATTGAGGTACAAATGATATGTACACATCTCAAAGTATAAAAAAATCCTAACTACCAATGTTACAATGATTCAAATTGCTTTTATTTATCTAAAATCTAACACTGTATATTGACTCGATGTTCTTAGTTAAAAAAACTTTCTCATTATTTAAATCCATTAGATTAAAGGAAGATCATGTGCCCATTATATCACAGGAAGTCTCCACAATGACCATATGAGCTTCCTATATTCTTCTGTATTTCCGCGAGAATGGTTTTTATAATAATAACATTGAATCAATATGACTTCCCAAAATATCTATAAAAAAATTAAATAAGTATTAGATAAAAATGATAAGGAAATTAACTTACAAATAGTTTATAAAATGATGACAAAATTAATTAAATAATTAGTAGGGATTCACCTTTTCATGATGGTTTTATGCAATCTTGATGCATTTCCTTGTTTTATTTATCTCAGTTTTAAGCTTGAAGTCCAATGTCTTGTGAGCATGAGTAATTTCAAACTAAATACCTCAACTTGAATAAAATAATCCATCTATATAAGGAAAAAATTATTATATAAGTAATACTAAAATAAATAAATAAAACATAAATATGAAACAATAGTTTAATTATATGGAGAATTATTTTACTTTGTGAAAAATTAATATTACCTCTATGATTGAGTAGTGGATGGAACTTGAAGGAAAGTGATAAATTCCAACATTACAGGGGTGAAAAGTTTTTGAGGGATAAGAAGTCTGTGGAAATTTTGAGGTAGAAAGGCATGAAAGATGGATTGACCACCCCAACTTGAACAAACAAATCCACCTATATAAGAAAAAAATTATTATGCAAGTAATACTAAAAATAAATAAATTAAACATAAATATGAAACAATAATTTACTTCTAGGGAAAATGATTTTACTGTGAAAACATCAAGATTACCTCTATGATTGAGAAGTGATAAAATCATTGCTATTCTTGTAAAGTTAGTGGAGGGAAATTTAAGGAAAGTTATAAATGAAACACTATAGGGGTGAAAAGGTTTTGAGGGAGAAGAATTATGTTGATGTTTTGGTGAAGAAAGGCATGAAAGATGAAAAAACCACCCCAAATCAAAAAAAGGAGTCCACATGTATAACAAAACAATTATTATATTAGTAATACTAAAAATAAATAAATTAAACATAAATATTTAATAATACATTAATTATATGGATAATGATTTTAATTTAAAAACTTCAAGATTACCTCTGTGATTGAGTAGAGATAATGTCATTTCTCTTCCTACAAAGGCATGATATATGGACATATATATTCTAAAATTAAAAAACTATGAAAGGAATAAGTAAAATTAAATAAAAATTCCATTATATATTTTTGGTAAAATAGAGAAAGTATATTGTAACATCACCTTTATATATTTCCAAAGGGTTTCAATCATTAACGTTTTTTATTCTGAGGGATTGGAAACATCATCATGTGAAGAATAGACTTTTTTCATGTGTATCAAAAAATTTAATTTATATTATGTTAATGCAGTAGAGAACATATAATATTATGAGAAAAAACACAGTATATTAAAAAAAACTTTTACCTTCTCATTGAAATATATTTATTTTTTTAAAGGTTTTAGGGATTTAGTTCCTCTATTAAGAAACAAAATCCCATCTTTGGTGTCCCCTATAATATACAAGATATTTTCTACATTGAGACTGGTATAAACTAATTTTGATCACCCAATAAAAGGGTCATCCTAGATTGATTTTCACCTGACCATACATTTATTTTAGTCGATAACAGGAAAATCAACCAATTCTTGTTTGTTAGATCTGAGACATAAAATACTTTCACTACTAGTAATGACATTATAAAAAAATCTTTGTTTTCCCATTCCACACTAAAATTCACCTTCACGAAGTCCATTTCAAAAACTTTCACTACACTGATATTGTCAGCCCATTTCTAATGAAAAATATACACTTGAAATTCTGTATAATCCAACTCGTATATCTATTAAATAATGCCAAAATATGAAATATTTTCAGAAATTGTATTTATATCATTGGGACCAGATATGTGAATCATTTCATCAATAAGAATAACACCAATTTTTTTAATCATACTGAAATCATCATGTTCTTATGTATATAACATATAAACATTGATTACAAAACCAGTGTAAGGTATAACATTTTCATTCAATCCCATTACTAGACAATGAAGTTTTTCAACAATTAAATTCATATTTTCAGATAACTCCTTATAAATTTAATCTTAGAACCATACTATAAACTATTTATTATGTGTATTTGAAATCCTTCCTTCATACATCATTGGATTCAAATCTCTGAGAATTTATTTGTGGGTTCAATGTATGGATCAACATATTAACTATTATGTAAAATGTAAAGGTGTGATTTATCCCACTTTGTCAAGTTAATTGTAACAAAACCTCTTCCATAAATCACTTCACCCATAAGTCATTTGTTATGATGAAACTTTGGGAGACTAATTCTGTCAACTTCTGATAGATAATTGGTACAAAATTCAATAGCTTCTTCAAAAAAATACCGTTCTAAAATACAAACTTCTAGAAAACTTCGATTCTTATTAGATGCTTTTAAAATATTTATATACCATTAAGTGGGGGTACATCCATATGTAATGGATAGGACCACTTTTTTGAACCTCTCTAACCAAGTGAAAAATCAGTGGACAATTATATCAAAGAATAATGGTGGGAAGAACATCTCTAATTCATATAATATGACTGAAAACTCTTTATTCATGATGGGAAACTTTGTTGGGTATATAACTTTAATAAATATGTATTTGAAAAATAAGTATATTTTAGTTAATGTATGTCATACATTTTGAGGTATAATGAAATATAAATAAATAAAAATAAAATATTTTATCAAAACATGATAGTCGTGTAATTTTAGTCCCTATAACTTAAAATTAGTCATTTACATGACATTATTGATATTTAAAGAATAACCCTACGCAACTTTTACACTATTAAGGAAAAGGAAAAATTTTAATTTTTCCTATTTGGATAGAGTGAAAGCTTCCAGAGGAAGAAAAGTATGTCTTTACCCTTCATTGGTTCCAACTCTTCCCTTATCCTCATTTCAATTAAGTCCAACCTAGCCTTGATTCCATCTTTCATTTTTTCAGGAAAATTTAGTAACTTAGAAATAACACAATCAAATAATTCTTTTTCTACATATATAATATAAATAAAAAGTCTGACATAGAAATAATTACAATAGGGTAATTCAAAGAAAAATGATATCTTCTTCCAACCTTATTTTGTAAGGTTTTTAGAAAATAGTTTATAAAAAAAGTTTCAATATCTTTTACTTTATTGTATAGTTTATCACCCATTATTGGAGACAATATTTTACATTTTTTTATATTCCCATCTAATGCTATCATCTAGGATAGGTAATTATGTCATTGAGGTAAAAAACTTTGATGTCCTAAAAACAGAATCTTTAAGGAATGGTTAAACTGAACAGAGTATGTGTGTTTTTCAAAAATTGGACAAACCAAATTTTTTTTAATGATATAGCTGGATAAATTTACATAATTTTTGAAGTCATTTATTTTAACATTCCAAATTTCTAAAACATATACGTTATGTTCGATAATATACATGACACGCCACATTGAATTTAAGAAAACAACTAAATATTATTATTTCAATGTCACCTTATAACCAAGAGGTTAAAATAGATGGAATGAATAGTATTAATTTAATTATAAAAATATGGTTTAAACTTCTATATAATTATTTTTTGTGAAAACAATTAATTATAAATGAATGTAAAACCCTTTTTAAAATAAAATGAAATGTTTTCTTGAAAAACTATTTAAATGTGCACAAGTGTGTTTTATAAATAATAAAATCAAAATTTTTGGATTATATTAATAAAATAGATATGTAACATATTCAATTTTATTTTTAAAATTCATTTCATGTCTTTTATAAACATTATATAAGAACAAATTCAATTTTACGGGTAAAAAGAGTATTTTTCTAAAAATGCACTTTTACCTCTTTTTGATGGAGGAACCCTTTTAAATCTATTTTTTTGAAATTTTATAAGTTTTATTTGAAAATATAAACATCTTATTTGGAAATGGGATATACAAATTTACATTGGTTGAATTTTTGGTATTTTTTTGTTAAGATTCATTTTTTGATGAATAGTAAAAAAATATTGCATTTTAATTCAAAACTACTTTTTTTTAATTTATTTCTATTGTTGGATTATCATATTAATTGTTTATAAATTATAATTATATTAATTTAATATCATTTACTCCAGTTTATTTTTTTTTAATCAATTTCACATTGACATTGGATCTAAACAACTATGTGAACTTTTGAACATTTTACTTTAAAAACCCATTTTTTATTCTGTCAAAGAGATTAATTTTTAATTAATTTCTGTCAATTATGTATTTTTAATTAGGAAAAATTTATTCCATACTTGTAATAATAATTTCCAAATTACTTAAATAAGTACCTTTTATTTCTGGACATTATGAATAGTAACTAGTAATAATTTTTATTACCACGATTAAGGGTAAATCTGGTAATTAAAGGTAAAATATTTTATTATAAAAATATAAAATTATCCTAACACTTGTCCTAATTTAATTTTATGCATTTATTCTGACCAATAACATCTTTTTTTTTGATTTTAGGATCATTTGGATCCACTTGGATGACTTTAATGCATTTATAATATTATATTCAATAAAAAGTCAATTATATTACACTTTTTTTAACAATTAATGTAATTTTAATATGTGTTTATACAGAGGATATATTAATTTATAAATAGTATTTAGAAATATAAAATTATGGCATATGTCATGGTAATTTATTTATAATTTTTAGGAAATAAATAATTAAATTAAATGGTTACACAATGATGATGTAGTAATTTCTTAATTAATAAAAGAATCAAATAAATGATATTATATATATTAAAATAAATATAATTTGACATAATTTATCCCATAAAATAATTTTATGGATAAATTTTACATGTTAGTGATCTGTAAAAATAGTTGGTTTGACTATATCTTGATGTTATGATATTTTTAAAAAGTTAACAAATGAATAGTGTCAGAATTTGTACTATTGATATTTTAAAATAAAAAATATTTAATTAAATGTTATAAAATTTATAAAAATATAATATTTGGAAAACTTTATTTGATAAGTCAATAAATTTCATCAATGACTCGTTAATTTGTTGGTTGTCTTGTTATGGTAATTATATTGACCCCAAAGTGTAAATTACTTAACAAAACTGTAAGATTTAAAAGGGTTAAAACAAAGAATAAGGATTAAAAAATATTAAAAACTTGTATAATTTCTTTTGGATTATTATATTTAGACCCATACTAATCCTATATTCTAAATAAATAAATTTGGATCAATTTTTAACAGAAAATGAATTTATATTAATTCAATACTTTTAATAATTCCTAAAGTGCCCCTCCCCTATCCTATAAAAGGGAACCCATTAATCTCTATTACTTACACTTAAAAAGTTATTTTTTCTTACAATATATTCCAAAAAACCTTCCAAGAATCCCTAACCACATTATAGAGGACATATTTTAAGCATAACACCCTTCTTAGAGGTGTTAAGGTGTTAAGAAAGGTGATCATCTGAAGGAAAGGTAATGTTTTTATTTAAGTGTTTCTATTTTATTTCTTCTTCCACTTACTTCTAATCTTCTAAATACATGAAAAAAAAATCCTAAATATACTGAGTTGTTATTATGTTAATATCATTACCTAAATCCATCTCCACTTCTATCAAATGGGAAAGTAATTGTTCGTTTGTGCGTACGTGTGAACTATCACCTCCACGAACCGATATAATTCATTTTCCACAATCATCTCTCAAGAATATTTATAATGATGGAATTAATTTACATATGTTATATTTATGACATATTTATCATTATAAGAAAATAAAATATATCAATTACTTTTTTACTTTACATGCAAATTAAAACGAAAACGTCGTTTGTGCGTACGTGTGAACTTTCACCTCCATGAAGCAACACAATTCATTTTTATTCACCACATCACATGGATAAAATATATAAGTATATTTATATTTTTAATACTATATAAATTATATTATGATCATTATTTAAGTATAAAATAATATTTACCTTCTTTCCATAATGAACATTGAAAAATGAAAACGTTTCTCATGCGTATGTATGACTTACCATCTCCATGATTGTAACATTGTTAATTTTTCATATCCATATTGAATGAATCTATTTAAAAGTATAATTGATATATAAAATTTATTATTATTTCATTAATATTATTCTAAAGAAGGTGGACTTATGACCACATGGATTATTGACATCATACCAAGTTCATTTTTGACTCAAGTACTGAATATCGACAAAATGTTCAACATGAACTTAAATAATTATGTAATTATGATAACATGGTAATGAGTGATATATAATGAATAATAAACATTAAAAATTTTCTCAATAAAGTAAACAATTAACCTAAGTCTAATATTATGGAATACAAAGGACATACTTGACGAATCAGACTCGAGGTAAGGGACTTCATTTCAATCTCCCTTCATTGAGGCATATTTTAATGTTATAAACCACCTTATTTTATAAGGTGTATAATAAAACCCTTTGAATTTTAATTTCATTTAAATGTTTTCAAAAGCAATATTTTTATATAATGTGTTTTAATTTCTTTAAAAAATGAAAAAGGAATGTTTTTAACGTATACAACAATAATGACTTCTCCACCACCATGACTGTAATTTGATATTAAGATTCCTCTAAAATCCTTAATGATTTTAAAAGAAAAAGAAACAATTTATTAACTTTTATCAGTATTTTGGTATTGAAAATATTTTTGAAAATTTATTGATTATTTCAATACCTAGAAATGATTTCATGTGATTGCAATTGAAAATTTATGAGTGAAATGTTGAAAATTATAATCTTTTATGTGTTATTATTATATAATAGTAACAGGGAATTTGATGAGTAGTTACATGATAAACCAAATATGGGTGGTTCCATGATAAATCAAGGACAAGTAGTTATGTTATAACCTCCAATTAATTGGGTATGGAAGCTGTCCTTATGGCTATTCTATTTGTAATAGTGACATGTATGAAAGTCGACCATATGGTTATTCCATTTAAGTATGATTATGTTCCAAGTTAATTATATATTTTATATGTGATTTTTATTTGTTTTATGTTAATATATTTATTATAGAAATGGTAAGAAATGAGCTTATATTCAATGGAAAGTATTTACTACTTATTAAGGGTGAAATGTATCACTTTATGATAAAATATTCATGGGTTTACATGTTTTCACAAGACTAATAATTTTCCTTCTTTATGTATCCCTTACTGAGATTTTTATACTAACGCAAAGTTTTGAAATGTTTTTGATAGTATTTAAGGGATAATATAGTCAATGATGGGATCAAGGAAAATTTATGATGATTAAATATGAAAATAACCCATGTTTCATTTTAAAAGTTTTTGTTTTATAAAAGGAATGAATACTATTGGAAGTCTCCACTTTGTATTTCTATAGTTTTGTTATGTATGTGTTATGGCATAATTCTCTAAAGATATAAACTTGAAAAAATCATTGATTTGAATTAAAGTAAAATTATTGACCTAAATCAACATTATGTAATGTTTAAGGTTGAGTCCTTATAGTTGGTATTATAGGAATGATTTAGATAACTTTAGAGGTTAGGATGTTATCTAGGTGTAGGTTAAAGATCCCATATAACCAAGAGGGTTATTATCATATGTAAAATTTTGGAGGATTATGGTAATTTAGGTATATTGGATAAAAAATAATATCAACTGATATTTAATGAGGTTAATGGATTAGATTATTATAAACATTTTATGTTATTAACCTTACTCAATAGAGTATAATTCTTTTAATAATTCATTTCTTGTTTAAGTGATATTATTTTCATTAGATTAAGGATAATTTTTTAAGATGGAAGGAAAGAGGTATTGAAAAACATTCTTATCACTCCTCGATTATTTGATCATCACTATTATCATAAAATATTGTTCAGATTATATTGACAGCTTCTTGAGCATTCAAATCACCTGCAAGAAATTGTTTGAGTTATAGAACACCTACTCATTTCTAAAACAATTTTATGGGTTATGGTAACTTTTTTCATATGATTTCACGATCTAAACTCACCCAAATATTTCAAAAGGTTAAAAACCAAAATTGGTGTGAAATTTTACTTTTTAAAAGTAGGACAACATGTCAAAAGAGAAAGGAACATCAAGAAGATCCTAAAATATGGATTCAAGGTATTTATTATCTTTTTATCTATACAGTATGAAAAATTATATGATTAATGTTTTTGAATCATGTGGATATAATTCATATCTTTTATTTGTAATAATTAAGTATTAAGAAATAAGGTGGAAATTCATAGTTAATGTATGATAAAGTACATTTAAATATTATGATTTCTACATATAAAGGATTTAATAGTTTTATTATATGTAAGGACATTGAAATGTTTAAAAGTATTAATACTATTTTGATAATGGGGGTGATTTTGAAGAGTTTTTTAGTTTTGTAATATGTAACTTGGAATTTTTTATGTGAAAATGTTATTTGAGGAAGAATTATATTTTGTGGACATAATTATAAAGCTATGGATAGACTTTAGGGTTCATATGATCTTTGATTTGAGGTAATTATGGGTCATTACATTTTGGGATTCAAAATGAAAGGTATGAGATAAAAATCAAGGATAAAACATGTTATTGTTTAGTTTTGAGGGCTTTATCTTATTTTGGGAATGCTATTAGAATTGTATAGTATTAGAAAAATCCTTTAGGATGGGTGATAACCAGTCACATCTAGTAAGGCTATGAGAATTGAACCCCTAACCGAAGGATGACAATGGTGCATCACCTACCAGTGGACTACGTGAAGTCACGAGTTAGTATGAATTCTTATTTTTAGTTAAACAAGTTTATAGATTAATAATAAGTATATTTTGGGAATATATATTTTATCAAATAAATAACCATGGGATTGTAAAGTGAATTGGGGATTATCTGATTGATGTTATTTTGAAATATATTTTCTATTTTCGAAATCCTATATAATCAAGGTAAATAGAATACTATGGTATTTTATTTGAGAAATTAATATTGAATTATATTTTATAAGAATCAATGATGGACTTATGGTGATTTGAATTTTTTATAGAAATGGTTACCATATCTGGAATATTATTAGAATAATTACTTTTTGTGTGTGAGACTTCAAGAGTAATTGAATTTATTTGGAGATAAATATTTAATTTTTTTTGGAAGATTATGTGATTAAATCCTTCTGGATTTGGGGTTAAAGTATTTTTTTGTATTACTTTTATAAATTTTTTAGGATAATTATTTGTTGAATGGTCTATGTTGAACTTTAGATATTACAATTGAATTTTAGAGTTTGGAATTTTATTTCATAAAATAATGTTTATTATTTATTTGGGAATTATCTTATCTTATCCTAACTATTTTGGTTTTTGTTAATGTCTAAATATAGGAGAATTATATAGTTAATCATTTGTAAATTATGTGATTATTTAGAAGTTGATTCTAGTGCTTAAAAAATTTATCTTGAATTATCATATTTTGGATAAAAAGACGTGTTTAAGGTTGAAATTGATTAAGATATGAAATTTTACTTGTCATGTAAGTATTTTCCTTTGTGATATTAGTCAAGGTAGTAATAAAATACCTCAACACTATGAAAAATGATTTTAAAATAATGTTTTCTATTTAATTTCTTATTATGAAGGGAAAGACCATTTAACCTATCACAAATTCATGGTTTTGTGATTGTTAAATTTCTCCTAATAATGTATTCTAACAGACTCCATCAGAACATGATGGTTTGTTTTCTCTTCCATATCCATGTTTTCCTAAATGTAATCCAAATATTTTTTATCTCAGGTTATCTTCATACTTCCCTTTATTTATTTTAAAGTTGTATTTTTATTAATAATTTTTTCCATGTGGGATTGTAATTAAGGTATTTTTAAAATTCATACCTTAGTTACCGACCCCGAATTCAAATTGTGAGGATGCAATTTACAAAATAGAGGGAGAATGTAACATACTTAATTTATAAAAAAGAGACACTATGTTCAATATCATATATGATACACCACATTGTATTTAAGAAAAGGACTTACTATTGTTGTTTCAATGTTACCTAATAACCTTGATATTAAAATGGAGGTAATGAAAAATATTTATTTAATTATGAAAATATGGTTTAAAAATGTTTATAATTAATTCATCAGTGAACAATTAATTATAAATTAATGAAAAATACTTTTTAAAATAAAAGGAAATGTTTTCTTGAAAAACTATTTAAATGTGCACAACTGTGTTTTATAAATAATAAGATCACTCATGTTGGATTATATTAATGAAATATATATATTTAATATATTTAATATAACTTTTAACATTCATTTCATGTGTTTTATAGACATTATATAAGAACAAATTCCATTTTACAGATAAAAATACTATTTTTCTAAAAATGAAGTTTTATTACCTTTTGAGGGAGAACCCATTTTTAATCTAGTTTTTGAAAATTTTATAAGTTTTATTTGACATAATTAACTTCTTCTTCGGAAGCAGGACACAAAAATTTACTGTGGTTTAATTTGTTTTATTTTTTGATAAGATTAATTTCTTAATGAATAGTGAAAAATACTACATTATAATTCAAAACTAATTTTTCGTCTAATTTATTTCTATTGTTATATTATCCTTTTACTTGGTTTTAAATTATGATTAGATTAATTTTTTATTAGTTAATCCAATTTAGTTCATTGAAATAAATCTCAATTTAAATTAGACATAAAAAACTATGTGAAATTTTAAATGTTTTACTTTTAAAACTCATTTTCTACCTGAATGGCCAGAAGGCCTACTTTTTTAATTTTTATTTATGATAATCCCCCTTTAAATGGATGAGGGGGAACCCTTAGAAGGCCCGAAGGATTAAGTGAAACATTGCATGACCCGTAGGTCTTATAAGAAATCATCCAAAATAAGAAAACTTAGAACTACCCCTCCATTGAAAATATAATAATTTTAGCTCTCCACCTTTGAATGGATTGTTGGATAGATGTCTTGTGTATAGATGTATAGGACCGATACTGATGGAAATTCCATACCCTCTCAATATTCCAAGTCTAGTTAGCTTTTCTATGGTGAATGTGCTTACTCTGAATCCTCATATGGAGCCTTATTACTTGTAATATGCCTTGTTTAATATGAATTTTTTCATCTATCCTGAATGATTTGAGGTGACATGAAGGCATTGAGTTGTCCTGAAAGCCCTACTGACCTGAAGGCCTTGGGTGGCCCAGAGGCTTTGAAGGACTTGAGGGCCAAACCAGAGGCCCGAAGGCCCAACACTTGTTCTAATTTAATTGGATGAGTGTATTATGACCAAGAGAATACTTGGGTGTATTTTAAGACCAATTAGAGGTACTTGGATGAATTTAATGAATTTATAATATTATATTTAATGAAAAGTCAATTTTTGTTACACATTTTTAACAAATAATGTAATTTTAATATGAGGTTATACAAGGGATATATTCATCTATAAATAGTATTTAGAAATTTAAAATTATTACCTACATCATGGAAATTTATTTATAATTTTTAGGAAATAAATAATTAAATTAAATGGTTACACCATGATGATGTAATAATTGCTTAATTAATGGAGAAATCAAATAAATGATATTATAAATATTAAAATAAAAATACTTTGATATAATTTATGCCATAAAATATTTTTTTGGATGACTATGACATGTTGTTGATGTGTTCAAATAATGTTATAATTATATATTGAAGTTATGATATGTTTAAAAAGTCAAGAAATGAATAGTGTCAAAATTGATACTAATGGTATTTTTAAAATAAAAAATATTTTATTAAATGTTTTGAAATTTATAAAAAATATAATATTCTTAAAAAAAGTTTATATGAGTGTAAAAATATCATTAATTACTCATTAATTGTACTTTTCTCATGTTATGGTAATTATATTGACCCTCAAAGTGTAAATTACTTAATAAAACAGTACTAGTTAAAAGGGTTAAAACCAAAAGATAAGGATTAAAAAAATATTCAAAACTTGTCCAATTTTTATTTGAGGATTTTACTTCAACCCATAATCATCTTATATCTGAACTAAATTAATTTTTACCCATTTTGAATAGAATATTAATTTATATTAATTTAATAATTTTAATAATTCCAAGATTACCCATCCCCTCTCCTATCAAAGGGAACCCATTCATCTCTATTCATTACACTTCAAAAACCATTTGGTTTGGATAGTATATGACCAAAACCATTTCTATAATAACTCCCCACATTATATATGCCTTAGTTTAGTCACAAACCCTCCTTATAGGTGTTAAGGTGTTAAGAAAAGTGATCATTCAAAGGGAAGGTAATGTTTTTATTTAAGTGTTTCTATTTTATTTCTTCTTACACTTCCTTCGAATATTCTACATCCATGATGAAATAATAAATCCAGTATACTCAATATAATTAGACGTTATTATGTTATTTTCACCACCAAAATCCATCTCTACTTCTGTCAAATGAGAAAATAATTAATCGTTCGAGCGTACGTGTAAACCATCACCTCCACGAACCGATATAATTTGTTTTCCATAACCGTCTCTGAACAATGTTAATAATAATGGAATTAATATTCATGTGTGGTATTTATGAAATATTTATCATTATAATAAAATAATATACATAAATTACTTTTTTACTTTACATGAACATAAAAACGATATCATCATTCATGTGTATGTGTGAACTATCACCTTTATGAAGTGATGTGATTCGTTTTTAATCACTACACCACATGGATAAAATATATAAGTATATTTAAATGATTAAAATGATAGAAATGATAATATGATCATTCTGGAAGGATAAAATAATATTTACCTTCTTTCCATAATGAACATTGAAAAATGAAAATGTTACTCATGCATACGTACGTCTTGCCGTCTCCATGATTGTAAAGTTGTTCATTTTTCATATCCATATTTAATGAATATATTGAAAATTATATTTTATATATAAATTTTATTATTATGTCATGAATATTATTCTGGAGATGATGTACTTAGGACCACATGGACTATTGACATCATACCAAGTTCATTTTTGACTCAAGTACTGAATATCGACTAAATGTCTGACATGGACATAAATAATTATGTAATTGTTATAACATGGTAATAAGTGATATATAATGAAAAATAAACATAAAAAAGTTCTCAAAAAGTAAATAGTTAAACTAATTTTATTATTCATGAAGATAAATAACATACTTGACGAATCAGACTTGAGGTGAGGGACTTCGTCTCAATATCCTTTTAATGAGGCATATTTTAATGTTATACAACACCTTATTTTATAAGGTGTATAATAAAACCATTTGAAATTTAATTTTATTTCAATTTTTTCAAAAGTATTATTTTATATTAATTGTTTTAATTTCTTTAAAAAAATGAAAAGGAATGTTTTTTAACATATACAGTGACAATTACCACACTACTACCATGACTGTTATTTGATATTTAGCTTCCTATACAATCCTTAATGTTTTTAAAAGAAAAATAAATCCTTTATTACATTCTATGGTATTTTTTGTATTGAAAATTATTTTTAAAATGGATTTATTATTTCAATACCTTGAAATGATTTCTTGTTATTGCAAGTGAAATGTTTTTAGTGAAATATTGAAAATTGAAATATTTTATGTGTTATGATTATATAATGGTACTTGGAAATTTGATGGGTGGTTATGTGGTATACCAAGGAAGGGTGGTTATGTGGTATACCAAGGAAGGGTGGTTCTATGATAAACTAAGGATGGTTGGTTTCATTATAACCTCTAATTCGTTGGGTATGGAAGTCGACAGTATGGATATTCCATTTGTAAGTGTGACATGTATGAAAGTCGACCGTATGGTTCATCCATTTAGGCATGATTATGTCCCATGTTACCTATATATGTTATATGTGATTTCTATTTGTTTTATGGTAATATATTGATTAAATAAAATGTAAGAAATGAGCATATATTCATTGGAAATTATTTACTACTTCTTAATTGTGAAATGTATTAATTTATGATAAAGTATTCACAAGTTTACATATTTTCATAAGACTAATAGTTTTCCTTCTTTGTGTATCCCTTTCTAAGATTTTTATACTCATTAGAAGTTTTGAAATGTTTTTCACAGTATTTAATGGAGAATAGAGTCAAGGATGGGATCAATGAAAATTTATGATGATTAAACATGAAAAGAAACCATGTTTCATTTTAAAAATTTGTGTATTATGAAAGAAATAAATAATTTTGGAAGTGTCCAATTTGTATTTATATGGTTTTTATGTATTATTTATGGCCTAATTATCTAAATATATAAACTTGAAAAGATCCTTAACTTAATTTAAGATTATATAAGGTTTAAGGTTGGGTCCTTATATTTATCGTCCCATACAACATGGACCTCAATGTGAATTATTTACTTCTAGGAGAATCATACATTGTAACACCTATATCCCACATCAATTTCGGATCTTGGATCAATGGATAGAAATATACATCAATATCATTACCATGTTTTTTTGGTCAATATATAAGTATAGACAACATAATTTATTTGTTCTTCATACATAACCATGGAGAAAAGTTATAATTTACCAATATGTTGGGCCATGTACTATGAGTACAACGTTTTACACAAAAAATGATTAATTCCAACTATAGATAATTCAAGATGAATGTTTCTCAGCTCATTTCCAAATTTAGGAGACTTGTAATAAATTTTCTTCCATTGAGGACAATCTGCTGGATAACATAGGTTCCCATCTTTAATACTTATATCTGCATGCCATGTCAATTGTCTCGTGATTTCCAGACATCCATATAATGTTCTAAACTTTTGAATTATTGTAAATTACTATACATATTTTTAAGTACTTTATTTATTTTTCTTTTATCGATCTAAGCCACACTTATGGAATTTTAAGAGTGATTCATGATCCTTGTGAAACAATATGAAATCATTTGGAAAAGTATGTATTTTTTAGAGATCATGCTGATTGAACGTAAAATTTGTTTAGAGTTATATGATCAATATGGTAGTTCATTTTCTTCTGGAATTATATCATTCATGAGACCAAGTAGTTCTGTAAAGATGGTGTCAGTCCATCCACTACCAGGTTTCAAATTATATAACTTCAATACAGTTGACAATGTTGTGTATTTAGTAAAACTGGTATACAATGGTTTCTTAGAACAACTATTTAACTTCTAAGACAACTTTGGAAAATCATGAATGTCTTCTTAAATTTTCATTGTCATTTATTCCATGTGATATCCATCATCGTTTACACGGGTATTCATATCAAATGATCCATAAACCATGAAACCATCCCAATCGGTGTGCACATTCAGTTTTTACCAATGTTTAGTCCATCATTTATATCATAGATCTATTCCATGACAAATAAAATGTTCTTCCAACTATTTTCAACTAATTTGTCTCGAATAAAAACAATTTAAACACAAACAAAGGATTTGAGAAGGGTCATATACATGCTATATTTCAAACTTGTTGAAATCTTTAACTACATCTTCATACTCTTTTGTCAAATAATTAGTGCGCATACATTTTTGAATTATATCCATCCTATTGGGTTCATAAAATATTATTTTTTTACAATAAATAAATAAATACACATATGATATTCATTATCAAAGGTGAAAGTTGTAGAAAATTCTAATAAGGGAATCCCAACATTAGATTGTTTAAAATAATTTCAGTATGCTTTGAAGAAAATGAGTAATTGAATTTATGAAAATAATTACTCCAGTATGGAAGGTGTTATCCTTTGAATTCATACAAAGGTGATAGTTATAGACAACCGCCATCCTGATTGACTAATCTCCCATACATTTATCATTACATTTTTTATTTGAAACACATCCTCTATATCTTATGGACATGTACCTATGTTTCTTAAAATACTCTAAGAATTAGTCATCCATGGGGTGACTAATGCTCAGAGTAGTATTAGAAACATAAAAGAGATGGAGGATTAGTATCAAGAAACCAATTTCAATAATACCTATTTTGGAGATGAAGGTGATTAAGATGATAGTTTTATATAAAAGAGATGAGGGATGAGTCTCAAGTAACAAATTGTAATAATAACTATTGTTTGAAACACATAAAGCCTTTATTAAATCCCCTAAAACAATGAAAATATAATATAGGAAATTAAGGAGTAATAAGAAACCCAAATTAATAAACAAGAATAATAAACTCTCATTCAATCAACTCGAAGAAATAAAAATGCATTGATAAAACATTTTAATAAATAAAGTGTTATTTTATATACATTGATTGTAATCAAATATTCCTTGTGATAGAACCAATAAATGTAGACCTAAAATGATGAATACTTAATTTTTTTCTAATATATAGAATTTGATAACCTCTATTTTATTTTTCGGAACAAGTGATAGAAGAACCTAATAAATTATAACATTTAATACTAATGGTATATAAAATATTTAAAAACATATCAAGACTTTTAGGATGTCACATCACCACACCTAACCATCCCAAGGATTCTAGGGAGTTCATCACGTCATATCTACCCAGCTAAAGGAAGGGAAGCTATCTTATACACATTGACCCATATACTTGAGATTTTAGGGAATTCCATAAAGAAGTTAAAATAAATCAATAATATACATCAAAAAGATATATCACAAACAAGGGAGAAAAACACACCAACCCTTTAAACATCTATCCCATACACACTAGCCTCTACTGAGACATAATGACTCCCATGAGGTCAAATTTTCTAAGTGGAATACCCTTTCTTTACTCAGAAATCTAAATGGAATCAAAAAATTAATAGATCTATAAAACATAAATCACAATATAAAGTCTCTAATACACAAATAAAAAAATAACTAGTCAGTTTAATATGTTAGGAAGCAGTCTCATAGGCTACCCAACCACCATCATTGAAATTGATACATACAAAATTATATAGAAGATATAAAATGGGATGAAAATTATACCATATAGTTAATTCCACTATTCATCCAATGAAAATAAAGCATGATTCATCCATGTATTTACATAAATAAAATATTTTCTCACAAATCCCCAAAATTAATTCACAAATGAAATTGGAAAGGAATGAGGCGCTCATATGGGCTAGGAGAGAAGATGGGAAGAATCATAGTATTGGTGTTTCACACTCTAAAAATTCCATGAATCAAAATGGATGATCTCCATTACCAAATATCCAAAATGGATAACTCACCACACTCATAGTTGCAAAAAATAATTCACCACGACCCTAACCATTGATGTTTTACATCCAAAGTTCCATAAGAGAAAGTAGATAATGACTTACATTGGAAAGAAAGTGGAGAAATACTTACGATAGAGCCTTGGATTCCTTCGACCCTTAAATTGTTTGAGCCTTGAATTTGAGCCTTGGATTTGTTTGAGCCTTGATTCAAGCCTTGATTCGATCTTTGATTCACTAAGGAGGAGTACTAATAGTGGGTGTCTTCCATAAAAAGCTTCTAATATTACGACAAGTTCACAACTGGTTAGGAGTTTTTTTAAATAGATCATGACACTTTTATGAGTGCTTATTACTTGAGCTCTCATAAAGTATTTATAATTATAATTATAAATAATGTTTTTGAAAATATATATATTTAATAAATATGTATATAGATATAGTAAATATATTATTTATTTAAATAAATTTAATATAATTTTATAATTATTAAAATATATAATTAATTATTTATAATAATATAAATATTTTAAAAAAATAATATTTATATCATTATATATATTTATATAATTATATATATATAAAATAAATAAATATAAATATAAATATAGTAAATATATTTAATATTTAAATAAATTTATTATAAATTTAATAATTATTTAAATATATATAATTATTTATTTATAATTATATTTATACTTTAAAAAAATATTTACATATTTATAATTAAAAATATATAAATGTATAAATATAGTAAATGTACATTTATAAATATATTTATTTAAAAATATTTTTTTACAAATATTTTTTAACATTATTAATGAATATATAATCTTAAGTGCATTCATGTTAAAAATTAGTCAAATTGAATAAATTAAAAATAAATACACATTAACAATCTTGAAAGAATAGATAAGTTTTGTGTGTGTGTGTTGTATATAAAAATTCATTAATTATGTATATGTGAAATCAATATAACACATGTTTGATCTATGTTAAATTAAAAAATCAAACTATATTCAATTATGTCCATTATATATGTAATTAGTTAGTATTTTTAATTTATTATAATTTTTAATTATAAACCATTATTCACTAAATATATGACTATTTAATGTAAGGCATTAATATCTGATATTATATAAATCACATTTATATAAATTCATATATATATATATATTTAATATAAAATATTTATTAATATTATCAATAATGATCTAATTAATAAAATAGTTAATATTTTTCTCAATTTACTTATTTTTATTTGTTTAATTTTAATTTTTCATATATCTATATATTTAATACGTACTATTTATTAGTATTTATAATTTATATATAGTATAATCAATTTATTCATTTTTATCAATAATTCTTTAATTAATAAAATTTGTAGCAATTTTTTTAATAAACTCATTTTAATTAATTAATTAATTTAATTATTTCATTTTATTTAGACGTTTATTAGTGCTAAAAGTAAAGTGCGGATTAAGGGTAGCTTTTATCAGTGCTAAAAATAAAGTGTTGATAATGGGAACCTCTAATAGTGCTAAAAATAAAGCAGTGATAAAGGGCATCTTTATCAACGCTAAAAAAAGCACAGAGGAAAGGTACAATTTATTAGCACTATTAAATGCCTATTTTATAGTATAAAAGATAAATTAAATTACTATAATAACATTCATAATATTCATAATATTAATTTTATAATACTTTAATGGATATAAAATATTTTATACGGTAGAATTAGAAAAGAATAGAGAGAACTCAATTGTGAACATTACCTTCTCACTTTGAACGTTCTCCCTTGGGTAACACATTAGGGCTACTTTTCTTGGTCTTTTGGAAAAATCAAGGATTTTCAGACATGGGGAGAAGGTTGAGGAGAAAATAGGAAAGAGTTTTGTTTAATATAAATATTTATAATTATAGGATAAATGTGGTGGATGTGATATCCTTTTATAAGTGAAGAAAATTAAATTTTCATAAATACTCATTACTTTTTAAATGATAACATGAAACTATTCAAGGGAAAATGGATCTAATATGGAAAATACTTAAGTAAGTGATGATTTAATATTGATAATCCATACACAATTCATTTTTTTCTATGTTTTATTTTTTTTCATCTTTTACCATTTGGTTTTCACTTTTTACTTTTTAGTTTCTACCTTGGTATCTAATTTTTTACTAAGTAATTAAATTTTTACTAAAAAAATAACATAAACCTTCTTAGTTTTTTTTTAAATTTTATGAATCTAAATTTAGACTCTATTTAAACTATATAAATTTCAAAATATATGAAATTCAATTTTTAATTTAAAATAAATAATATATAGAAAAACTATTTTTTCTAAAAAACAACATCTTAAAGATTAAGTATTCTTATTATTATATAATATATATTACCAATTAAATGATTTATAATATATTTTTTTATTTATGTAAACAACATATTATAGGATTTTAAAAAAATAAAAAATTTAATTTATTAGATAAAAAGTATATAAAATTAACAAAATAATTCTTTGAAAATAATCCTTTAATAATTATCATGGTTATTAACTTTAGTCTTAGTAATCATAATTTTATGTATAAAAATGAAATTGAGATTATTAAATAACATGAAAATTTGGATCTGTAATATGAAATTCATTTTGTTAGATTTAATTTCAAAATGCAATGAAAATTAATTTTTAATATAAGTGAATAAAAATAGTTTTTAGATTAAAATATTACTTAAGTTTCAAAAAAATTAAAGATGAGTTTTATAGATTCAAAATAGTATTTTTAAATTATTTTTTACTTAATAAATATATATTTTTATATAAAAAAAGGTTTCAAATTTTTTTAATTCATTCTTGTATTATTCTAATGTCATAAAAGTGACGGTATTTGCAGAATTGATATTTTTTAATTATTCACCTAAAATTAAACTATTTTTGAAAAATATCCAAAATTAACCATAAGCTAATTTTGAAAATATGAATTCACAAAATAATTTTATCTGATCAAATTAAAATTATAAAATATATAAATTTTGTTTTCAAATATAAAATATAAAGAAAAAAATATAATTTTATAGAAAAATATACTTTTAAACCTTAAATGTTATTAATCTTATTTTCTATCAATTTATAATTAAATTAGTATTAATATATTAGTTTTAAATATTAGAATCATATTTTTAATGTGTTAATTTTAATTTATTAAGTAAAACACACATCACATTTAAAATAGTTCTTTGAAAATTTTTACTTTTATAATAAATAATCTTCTCTAAATACCCTTAAAATTAATTATTTATATTTTAAAAAGTTACTTTTACTAATTCAATAATATAAATATATTTATTTTAATTTCATAAATACATTATATTATACACTAATAATAATAATATTACTTATAATACATAACACACACACACACACATATATATAATATTTTTATATAATATTTTTATTTCATTATTTATTATTCATGAATTATATTATTTTAAATTTAATACTAGTGATAAAAAACTCCAGTATACCTATTGGATATATTTATATCCAATGAGCATATTCCCAACAACTATATTTATAATGACCAGATTCTATTTCTATATATAGACATATTAAAATCATTCATTCTATTCACACTTCTTAAGTCACACTTCTCATTTACATAGTGTTCATTTTAGATATGATAGTATTTTTTATCCTTACATCATTTTCTTCCTCATTATATGTTTTCTTTACCTATTGGTGGTCCTAAATGGTAAAGATGATCCAAGAGATCTCATAGAGTTGAAGATTATATTATTTTATATTTTTTTCCCTTTTAAATTTATGCACATTTAATGGACATAATAATCTATGATGAGTAAAAATATATGTTGTGTAATACTTAGTTTCATATACTCTTGTTGTAAATTTTTACATTGAATAAATAAAGTGTTATTAGTTTAATTTATATATTGTACGGCTTATTTCATTATTTATTTCAATTCCTTTGAATAAATAGAAAAATATATATTTTAGAATTATAACCAAATATTTCATAGAAATAATATTCATCCTAAAAACCTGGGTCATTATATTATACCCCTTAAATAATTTTTTTACTTTCAATTTTAATTGTGAATTACTAATAATAATACCTAAGGGTAACTAAATGATAATAAAAACTCAATATATAGATTATAAGGAGATAAAGACCTTACTATCTTGGGTAAGACCAGGTAACATATATTTCTACTAATAATAGGATTATATTAAGATTCCCAACCATTTATTTCAAATATTCATCTATAGTTAAGTCTTATGAGTTTCTAGAGGCACAACTTCCACAATATCATTTTTAAGATCTTGTT
The DNA here is from genome assembly GCA_963277665.1 of Viscum album. NCBI lineage: Eukaryota > Viridiplantae > Streptophyta > Magnoliopsida > Santalales > Viscaceae > Viscum > Viscum album. The sequence continues at coordinate 16,778,352 of OY728120.1, read as the reverse complement.
TCCAAACAAATAATAAATCCAAAATAGTTATGATACTATCGAATAAAATATGAGTTTTTGGTCAAAGTGAGTATCTAGGGGGGGGGGGGTGAATTGAGTACCCAATAAATACTTCTGTTCAAAACATGTTAAAATGAAATCCCCCAATTTAAATAAAAAACCTAGTTAATCAAAATAGAAAATCAATATAAGATCTGATCTCTGAAAATATTTCTCAAAGATTTATTAAGTCCCAGTTAAAAAAATATAAAATGTTACTTTAACTTTTTAAATCAATTTACTTGATAAAAGCCTTATATAAACACTAATAAATAATTATTACCAAAGTTTTGGTTTTGTTTTCCTTTTAAATAAAATTCAGTTTAAATAAAATAAATAAAAACAAAAAAACATATAGTGGAATAAAAACAAGAGTTTCACTATCAAGTTGAGACCCAATACTCTCCAATTGGAAATCACTCACTTCCAAGTAGATTTTATAAAAAAATATATGATACAATACTTGTATTAGGTGTAAAATAAAAAACATATCTATGTCATAAAGGACCCTGCCACAATACCCATGGGAATAAACAACTTCAAGTCACATATAGACCTCTTCCACAACACCATGGGAAAATAGAAGTAATGAGATCTTAATAAGATATCAAGTATCTTACAGATAAAGCACAAGAGTCAATGTGGGTTAAATAAATAGGGTAAGACACACTGCTTTTAATGTAATGAAAATAAAAAAAGAGAAAATAAAAATTTGTAGAAAGATTTTGTTTCTTTGTTATGATATTCTCTATAGATTGTAACTCCTAGAGTGTTTCTTGAGATGAAGCTCAAGTTGTGTTTTTGAAACTCATAGTAGAACATAGTGTTGTAAACTCTTTCTTGTGAGTTTGTAGGAAGAAACTAAAAGTTCTCAAGATCCACTCTTCCTCTGTCAGATGTAATGAAGCTATAGTGTGTAAGCTCTTAGAAAGTGGATCTTTTTTGTATATGTGAATATCTCGGTGTGAGTGTACTCTAAGTCTATCAGCACGAGGGGGTCTGCTGCTAATTTTTGATAGTATCCTGCATGAGTTTCCATGTGTATAATAAATATCTGGATATACTTCATCCTCGTACTTAGGGTTGACACATTATTTAATGCATATCTATAATATATTAATAATAATCATTAAAATGAGTCTGAATATTAAATTTGATAAAATATCCATTAGAAATAGATAATTAAAAAATAATGAAAATAGTTGCAGTGAATCCTTTGAATTGAGACACAACATTGGAAGTGACTTTGGATAGTGGTGAGTCAGCTTCAATGGTGACTTAGGTTAGGAGATAGGTCTTTCTAACATGTAGCTAAAATTTGGGTTAAAGTCATTCTATAGTGGTAGGTGTTTCCCATAATTTACCAAAATTCCATTCTGGCAGTGACACATAGATAACAGTAGGTGTTTTCAGTACATAGCCAAATTTTCACACCAATGATGAGTTTTTCCCAATGGTGAGTAATTTTTGGTGGTGAATCAACCTCAACAGTGAGTCATTGATGGTGGTGAATCAACATCAATGGTTATTCATCCTTAGAAAAAATTTCATCGACCTATTTTATATTATAAAATGCTGTCACAACATATAAAACTCATTAAAATCATAAGAAACATGATTTGGTGATCATTAAAACAAGGGTTCCAAGAATCTCCCCCTTTTTATGATAACAAATCATGGAATTTTATACAAATGGTATCAATGTTAAATCATGAAATTTTATATACAATGAAATAAAATATAAATATTAAAGGTAAATAAGATATATAGGGAATCATAAGAAATTAGATAGGAAATAATATCAAAAACAAAAAAAATAGTATCAAGGAAGGAATGAAACATATATGAAAATTAATAATAATACAGTATCAATGGTTTCAAAGGAATAATATTATATAAATAAATGCCATAGAGTCTTCTCCCCCTTTTGGGATTATCAAAAAGTAAAAATAAAGCTGGTAATGCAATGAAATAAAATTAGGATAATAAAAGAAATTCCCATTAATAATGGCAATGAAAGGACAACCAAAAAGTGTTAATAAAAAGGTTACACAAAAAAATCCCCATCAAAGACACATAGTCTAATAATCAATGCTTATTAAGATATATAGAATGATCCAAAAGTGATTTTCCCTTCCCTTTTTCCAAAGTAGAAGCCTTATAATCTGAATCTGAAGGAGCTCTATGAATGGCTATAAGAAAACCCGTCAGAGAAGGAGTCTCTTTGATGATGATGGGTCTGAGGTGTTGAAATTATTCTATGGGAGAGAGTTCAAAAGGATGGAAATAGTCTAGAAAGGGTGTATTAAGATCTTTAGTTACATCGAGCCTGAAGAAATATGAATCCAAAACTGGAGGGGTAATATGAGCTATAACTGGTATAACATCTTGATCCACTAAAAAAGTTGCAAAATCATGTAGAAATAGTTTCATAAAATTGATAAAGTCTATAATTATGTTCCAAACTCTCTCCATAGCACTGAATAAATATTTCTTCTCCTCCATAAAAATATTAAGCACATGGTTCATGACCTTTAACTGGTTAACTTTATCATTGAAGTCTTGACTGACTAGAGAAATTTTTAGGTTCTCTGGAAAGAACTTGAAATTAGAATTCATACCATGCTTAGTGTATATCCTTAAAAGATAATACTTTATTTCCTTGGTTATGGTTTCTCTATTATCTTCCATTTCCTTCATGTAATCCCTAACAATTATATGGACATGGTCACTATTATGCTCTAAATTACTCAAACTTTCAGAAGATGTGGAGGGTTAACCACCTGAAGCAGCTCTAAGCTCTTCTATTACAACAATTATGATCAAATAAACATAAAAAACATTAGTAGGAGATCTAAAAATAGAATCCATAGAATTAATATTCTCCAACCTCTCTAGCAAGGCTTCTTTATAATCAGAAAATGAATATTTCATCTCATCCACTATGGATCTCAAGAAATACAACTCATTTTAAGACCTTCTATTTTCAATTTATACTTCTTGGATATGATGCATAATATTTGGCTAAATATGATGTATCAATAGAAAAAACAATTACCTTGAATCATTTTCACTTAACTCAGTGACATAAGGTTCTTGATTTATTAAAAAAATATTAAAATCACAAAGCATACTTTCTCTAAAGGATCCCAAGTCACCTCTGGTGATAACATCCACTAGTACTAGAGAAACTTCATGTGAAACAACTCTCTCAGAATCAAACCTTTGCAATTCACTAGTAGTTTCAATCTAACCAAATAATGATCCTTTAGTTTCCCTTTCACCTTAAATATCAGTTCGACTATTATTCGGTGGAATTATAGGAAAAATTTCCCATTTCTCAATCATTAGGTCCATCCAACTAACATAAGACATAACATGATATTTATCAACTTGAGAACTAGCAGCAATAGACACAACCATTATAGGTACAACAACATTGAAGTCAAAAAATATCTGAACTTCACCTGCTATCTCAAAAACAATAGGATGAACTTCTATCTTCTCAGTAATTTACTGTTTAACAATATCAACAACCTTCATTTTCTCAACAACTTACTATTCAACAACATTATGCACAATATCCATCGATACATCATCCAAAAACATGCTAAGATCACCACTAACAATTGGATAAACATGATGAATCTCCATACTTGAGGATTTCTCCCCCTCAACCTATGCTTCGTTTTATTCTCTAGTAAGAATATCAACATATTTGACCAGATTAGGTCTATCTTCAGATCAAAAAACACTTGATAATCTTGGAGAAGAATTAAGATCCTGAGGTATCTCGACATCCTCAGCTCTAACATAGCCAACATGACCATCAAGGTCAAGATCCTCCATCATTTTTATCTTTATCACCATTATCATCATCATTATCTTCTTCTTATTCTTCTTATTATTCATATTCATCATTTCAATTTCCATTTTACTCAGTGGATTTGGAAGAACTCTTGAACTATTCCTTACTAAATATTTCTATATCTTCCTCACCACACTCTTCTATAAAGAGTTTTTCTCTAATAGGAAGTGTCCTAGGAAAGATAGGATCACCATAAGTTATTGAAATAGAGACTTGAAGAAAATCTAGGTCACATCCTTCTTCTGTTGGATATTCCTATTCATTATTACCATTGACATTAGCCTCTTCCTCCTCGTCTAAGTACTCCACCACTTCATTTGGTTCCAACCTAGGGTCTATAAGGTTCTATGGTCTATATGGATGACCAATTAGATTGAAGTCATCATAAATAATTTCACTATCATCAACCCACAACTTCTTCTATGTATTCTAACTAATTTTCATACTTTTACATATGACTCTTGTGAAATGAAAACCTCCAAAACTAACTAATATTTGTTATCCTTTCTTAACTAAACCCTTAGTTTTTAGGGTTGCTAAAATAAACATAGGATATATCATATAATTTTATCTAGAGGAAGGATTACACATCTCCATTATGTGAAGAATTATATATTTTCACAAATTTATTTTTTCAACTCTTTTCATAAGAAAAAACTAGTAAAGATCCTAATATCTCATGGTATAGAAATCACATTTTCTTAGGAAAATCATATGATAGATACATTTTAAAAGCATGTGACATTCTCTATATAACTCAATATAAAATTATCTTCTCATAATTCCATATCTAGTTAATTTATCCAAAGAATCCTCACAAACAAAGTTATCACTATCATCTAGAATGGTTTATTGATAGTATTTTACAACTCCTTTATGAGGAACTTTCATACATTCATCCCACTTCATTAAATAAAAGAAAACTTTGCGGCCATTAATTCTAGTTCTTACTCTATCTTTATTTTCTTCAATACATAACTCTAAAAACTGGAAGAAATCATGCCCCAACCTAGGATAGAAAGGCCTCTTATTAGATGAAAACCATTCTACCCATCCATAATCATAAGGAACTCTGAAAAACAATGTGTTTATTAATATAATCCATTAATCTTGAACTTCTTTCTCATGTACTTCAACTCTCTTTGAAAGAATAAGATTAATAGGCTCAACAACTACACAAATAGAATCCCCTTTCCACTCCTTTGTGGGACATGACGTGTTATGAAAAGATTAAAAAGATCTATTCATTCTAACCATGGATATTGGCTCAATAGTTTTGGGTGAAGGAGAAGGAAGGTCAGTGATTGGGAGAGAAAGGATCTCAATGGTTCTTGAGAAAAAGACATGTGCTAAGTGAGTGTTGAAATTAGAAAAAAATTCCCATTTATGTCATTTGGAAATTTAGGGGTTCATAAAATTGAAATCAAAATAACATATGAATTGAATTAAAAATTAAATAGATAAGTAATTTTAAAAAATAAAATAACAATGACATCTTAAAAATAAATAGTGAAAAATTGAGAAAGGCATGAGGTTTCCAATGGTAGGTAAAACCCATGGTGGCTAACACTCAATGGTGGGTAAAAATCAATGGTGGGTAAAACTCAATGGTGGGTAAAACTCAAAGGTGGATAAAACCCAAAGGAGGGTAAACTTAACAGTGGGTAAAAATCAATGGTGAGTCCTAGAAAAATTAATCTTAACCAAAATTAATCATGACATATTCAAGTTTTATGTTGTTCATCCTCTCATAATTCAAAGGATTAGTGAAAATATTAGCTAAATGATATTTGGTAACAAATTATTCAAGAGTGATATCACCCTTTTGAAAATGGTCTCTCAAAAAGTGATGTCTTACATCAATATTTTTTTGGTCTTTTGTAATATATAGGGTTCTTATAAATATTTATTGCACTAGTGTTATCAAAATTTATAGGGAAATGTCAGAAATGATATCTATAGTACAGTAATGTGTGTTTCATCCACAAAATTTGAGCACAACAACTACCTATATATATGTATTGATCTTCAGAAGTAGACAGTGGAATATAATTTTATTTCTTACTACACAAATATACTAGATACGAGACAAAAGATGACATGTTCTAGAGGTTATTTCTCTATCTAAATTAGAACCAAAGAAATAATCATCTAAATAATTAACTAAGCCAAATTATTTCCTCTTAGATATAATAAACCTAAATTGGTTTTATATATGAGGTGTTTGAAAATTATTTTTACAATAACTAAGTGGGACTCTTTCTAATTTTCTTGAAAATGAGCACCTCTAGATAGAAGGAACATAATATCAATTTTACTAGTTGTTAAGTAGAGAAAAATTCAAAATCATACCTCTGTAAATGGTTTGATCCACTAGTTTCTCAGTTTCATCAAGGTCCAACTTACAGATGGTACTAATAGGAGTATCACTACTCTTATTGATATCCAAATTAAAACTTTTTAAAATATATATTTTATATATAATTTGATTTAAAATAATTCCTTCATTAGTTTTAAAAAACTAAAAACCAAGAAAGAATTTGAGTTCTCCCATTAAACTCATTTTGAATTCATTTTACATAATTTCTGAAAAATAAGTATATAAATAATTTTTAGAATATCCAAAAATAATATCATCTACATAAATTTGAACAACTAAAACATCTTTTGAAAATATTTTTATAAATAAGGTAGGATCATCTATACATTTTTTGAAATATTTTAAAATAAGAAAATATTTGATATTATCATTCCAAGATCTAAGATCTTATTTTAAACCATATAACTATTTTGTTAACATGAAAGCACAATTTTGTGAATGATGGTTTTGAAATCCATGAGGTTTTCCAAAAAAAAAACATCCTCAACTATATAACCATTTAATAATTAACTTTTGACATACATTTGATATAGTTTGATATCTAGATGTGCTGCATAGGATAACAATATTCTAATGGATTCAAGTCTGGATATTGGTGTAAAGGTCTATTCATAGTCTATACGCTCTTCTTGACTATACTCTTATATAACTAGTCTAGAATTATTCCTTATTATAGTACTAGATTCATAAACATTGTTTCTAAAAACCCATTTAGTGCCTATAGTCAAGGTGTATTTGGTTCTATCAACAAGTTCCCATGCTTTATTTATTTCAAATTTATTAAGTTATTCTTGCATATCAATCACCCAGATTTCATCATTAATTACATCATTGAAGTTCTTTGATTCAATCTGTGATAAGAATGCCTGATGTTTAACATGGTTTCTTAGAGAAGATCTAGTTTTTGTATCTCTATCTAGGTCTCCAACAACATCATATAGAGGGTGGTATTTAAGATTCCTAATAGCTCCCAGAAAATAAGAGTTGGTCACCTCATGGTTCTCTATAGGTTCTTAGAGTTCTTTAGAACTGGATGATTTTCTACTTGCTTCACAGAAGAATCAAAGGGTTTTGAATTTAAGTTCAAGGTAGAAAAAGCATCCACAAGATTTTCTAAAAGGGCCTTAGGCTCATGTGGATCCATCTTATAAAATTTGACACGAACAAACTCTTTCAAATTCTTGGTACTTTTATTAAAAACTATATAGGATATGATAGAGTTAGAATAACCAAGGAAAATTCCATTATAGATTTTGGAGAAAAACCTGTCAATATTATCCTTAGTATTAGGAATAAAGACTTTGAAACCAAAAAATATAAAGTAATTAAACCTTTTATTTCTATTATTTCATTGTTCATAAGGGTTCTTCTTCAATATAGGTCTAATAAACATTCTATTAATTATATAGTAGGATATATTCATAGTCTTTACCCAAAAGTAGATAGGTAATTCATATTCCTTAAGCACAGTTCAGACTATATCTTAATGTGTTATAATTATTCTTTCTTCAATTCCATTATGCTGAGGGGTCATAGGAGTAGAGAATTTATGACTATATACATTTTTAGCAAAATAATTCAATGTATTGATTTTAAAACTCATGACCATGATCACTTTTTAAGGTATTAATTCTAAGTCCAGTTAGGTTTTCTATAAGTTTATCATACTTGGTAAAATATGATTAACATTCACTTTTGTGAACTAAAATTAATACCCTATTATAAATATAAAATTCATCTATAACTATATAAACACAATTCATATAATTTAAACTAGAAATTCTGGATGGTACAAACAATTACATGTGAACCAACTCAAGAGGTTAAGAAGTTGAAACTTATTTATTTAATTTAAAATAAATCTTATGATGTTTCCCATTTTGATAGGGGTTGTAGAATTTTTCCATTGGGAACTCAAGTATAGGTAGATCCTTGACCAACCCTTTACTAGTAATATTTATTAGTGAGTGAATGTTATAGGGTCCTAGAATCGTATTCCAAATCTAATATTCTATACAAAAATAATATAAGAAGGATTTTTTAGAAATTAAAGAATCAAGATTAAGAGAATAAAAATTATCATTTCTTAAAGCAATAAACAATAAATAACTTTTATAATTAAAAACATTACAATCATTGTTTTCAAATTTAACATGAAAAACATCATCAAAAAATTATGAGATGCTAAGTAAATTATATTTTAAACCATCGACAAATAGTAATTTAGAAATTAAAACTGAGTTGGTGTTACCGATTTAGGAAAGGCCGATGATCTTTCCTTTAGCATTGTCACCAAAGGGGACAAGACCACTATAATCCTTTATAAGGATATTGAATATTGAGTAATATCCTATTATATTCCTAGAACAACCACTTTCCAAGTACTATATATTTCAACATAATCTTCTTTAATAAATTTCATATAAAACAAAGTTTATAACAAAAATGATTTTGGTGCCCAGATTTTCTTAGGTCCAAAAATTATAGTAATTAGGGCCTTAGGAACCCATATTTTATTTATAGGTTTCCTATAAGAAGATTGAATTTTTTTTGAAATAAAAACATTATCAGGTTAATTCGAAGAATAACTAGCAGTTGAACATCCAAATTTAGAATTAGGAATAAATGTAATCTTAATTAATCTTCTTTGTCTAGTTGGTAAAATATACCTATAATGTATTTAGGAGAAATTTATTTTCATATAATTTGAGTAAGTGTTTCAATACAATTTTTAAATCTTTAAAAATATTTCTAAAGTTTCTTATTTGATAGTTTTAATTCATTATTTTCCTTTAATAATTTACCATTCTTCACCTTCACTATAGTAAGATAAGATTTTTTATTTAGAGGCAAAAAATTATATTTCATTAGAATTTTATATTTTTATTTAATCTCATTAAAGGTATCCTTAATAATATTCTAGTAATAAAAAATTTATTCCCTATAAATATCGTCATCATTTTCATTCTCAAAGTAATAATAATTAAGTGTAGATGATACAATTGGTACCTCAAAAACATTTTTCATAAATCACATGTTGGCTATACTAGGATTCTCTTCATGAGAATAATTAGAGTCATTAGATATATCCTCAAAGGAACTCCATGTGTTTTTCATGGGTTTATTATATTTTATATCTTTTCCTCATAGTTTTTGAATTTCAACTTAGGAAAGTCTTTTTTAACATGTCCTTTTCACTTACATCCAAAATAGGTAATCTCATTTGAGTTTTCATCTCTTTTACAATAATTTTTCTATGTTCCTATATTTTCATAATTTCATTCATAATTTCGTTTCCTGAATGATTTCTATTGAAAAAAAAATCCCTCAATGTATCATTGAAGCATTTTTGAGGTGAATGTGTTTGTTGACAAAGAAGACCACGATGTTCAAATTATTGACAAAGGTGGTTTACATGGTGAATTTTAAAATTCGAGAGATGTTGTTTACAATCCAATATTTATAGAATAACCTCGATAATGGAATGGACGATCTGGAGGCGGTACAAAAATAACAAATACAAGGTGGCACCGTTTTCCAGTGTTTGCCAAATTTTTGGGCCTGAAAATTGGAAAATGGAGAGATGTGTTTTTTGGAAAAATAAGGTTCACGAAATATTGGAGTGGTGTGAGAAATAGAGGAATAAAGTTTTTCAAGAAAGAGGTGTTTCTATATCAGAAGCTCTGAAATTGGAAAAGGCATGTGGTGTGCACAATTTTGTAGTAGTGCGAAAAATACTGTGTTGTGTGGAGGATGTGTTTTCCACGCTCCAAGAGGATTAAACACTCAATAATGGTTTTTCGCGTAGGGGTCATGTTTTCCTATAAATATGAGGTGACCCCCACATTCATAATAGATCTATACTTTGAGAAGAACCGAGCTTTGGTGTGAATAAAAAATACGCAAAGGGAGTTGCATGAAAAATTTGGTGCTGTGTGTAAAATTTGGTGTTGTGTGTAAAAATTGATGATTCATAGAAAAGTTTATATTTCACATAAAATGATGGTTGTGTTTAATTTTTGAAACTATGTGAAAAGTGGAGTTGGGATTGCATGTAAAAAGGTTATTTTGCACGCAAGGAGATATAATTACGTGCCAGGTGCACTAAGGGATGTGCGTAAAATTTGAGGGTGCCCAGTTCAATTTTTTGGTAAACAGGTAATAATATATGGATGAAAGTAAAAATTAAATAGAGCATCTACACATAGTTGAGGATGTAGGTATTCATTCAATTGAAGGGACCTATAAGTCTTTAAACTATGAGTGGATCTTCTGAAGAAGAAGTTAGCACATTTTCAGTTGAGAGAGAAATGAAATTTCATTTTGTGATTGGTTGTAAAACAGAAGGTACATTGATTCCACTTAGAACATTGTAAACAGTAGTGCACTTATAGTGGATTTGGTAAATTGGAACATCGCCGGTGTATGATCCTTGGATGTAGCCTAGTGAGGGTGAACCAAGTAAAAATTATTTTGTCCTGTGCATGATTTAGTTTCTACATATACTTTTCTATAGAAAAGAGAGATAAGAGAGTTTTTCATAATTGAGAAACAACATCCAAAGGGGTGGAAGTTTAATTCTATCATACCCTGATCCAACCCCCACTCAAGGTATCTTTCCTTGTGAAACTAACAATCGGTATCATAAGGAAAGGTTAATATCAGTGGTTCTTTATCAAATGGAGGTCACCAATCATAAAAGGATTTCGATCTTCAATGGGAACAATTTTTATCTATAGAATAATTGGATACAAAACCACTTCCGATCTTTGGGAATGGATGTGTTTATAGTAGTAATTCATGGTATAACACCCGATATTAACAACGGTGCATTATTGGAAGCCAAGTGAAGAGAATTGGATGCTGACACAAAGGGAATCAATGCTTTATGGGGAGCCCTATCCAATGCTATCTTTATGAAGGTAATTCCATGAAAAACTTCACATGACTTGTGGGAACAACTATTGAATATATACGAAGGAGATACAAAGGTCAGAGAGGCGAAGTGGCAAGTGTTGTGGAAAAAGTATGGAGATCTTAGAATGAGCCCAAATGAGTTTGTTGATGCATTCATTGATAGGGTAAATGTGGTAGTGGAATAAATGAAAGGTCTTGGAGAAGTCATTGAAGACATAAATATTGTGAATCAAATATTAAGGAAACTTCTACATCATTTCAATACAAAGGTTTTAGTATTAGAAGACAAGGATATGAAAGAGCTGACACTGGAGTTTCACAATACCCTTATATCATATGAAATGCGAAATGATAACAATGATGCTTTGGAAAAAGGGAAATCCGAAGAGGTGGAATTTAAATCTTTGAATAAGATCACTATTTAAGACTCTCAAGAAGAATAAGAGATAGATGAGGTGATTTAATTCCTCTTATCAAACCTTCAAAGAGGAAAAATGAATGTTTAATGGGAAGATTCCACTTTCTTGTTTTCGATGTGGAAAGATTAGATATCTTTAAGAATGGTGCCCCAGAAATTTCCAAGAAGATGATGATGTTGATGAAGCTAAAATTCTCTAGAAGAAGTCTTCAACCTATGTGAAACTCAAGAAACATTTCAAGAAAAATTATTTAAGAAGAAAAACCTTATTTCAAAAGAATATGATAGTTCAAATGAGTCTGAGGTTGAGGAGGTTGAAGAGATAGAAAACTACAGAGATCATGGAGAGAATATATAATGGAAATTGTTGGTAGTTCTCAACAAATAGGATGAAACCAAAGTTTATGAAGAAGAATAAAAAGTTAAAGGAAGATTTGATATGTAAGTTTACTTAGAAGCATCTCTTGAAGAGATAGATGTTTGGAGAGTAAAAACAAATAAATCCAACAAAGTGGTGCATGATAAAAAACTCTACATGAAACAGTAGGAAGAAGAGAAGTTTGATCTAGTAAAAGAAATCGAAAACCTTAAGTCTTCCAAGCCCAAGAACTTAGTAAATGTTAATAGACATAAGATCAAGTTTGAATAATAGAAAAGGGATATCTATGGACTGAATAACACATAGAAAGATCAAGTGAAGCGTATTGAAGACCTTGAAGAAGAAGTCGTCCGTTTATGATGAGAAGTGAAGGATCAAGAAAAACCTGTGACCCCCAATGTGACATAAAGAAAGCAGATCATTCAAAAGACTGAAAAGATGAAAGAGGGTCCTAGTAGTTTGGTAAGAAAGAAGCATAAATCGATCTCAGATGTTAAGGATGATTTAGGGATTGATTAGAAACAGAAAGAAGTCATGGTTGACGTCAGACCGCAAGTTCCCATTCTGAAAATCAAAATTTATGTGGGTAAAAAGCAGAATCATAAAATTAAAAGAACCCAAGGAACAACTGGAAGTATATAAGTGACATGTAGGAATGCACCTTTTATGAGGTGTTATTGTTGTGGATAGATGGGACACTCACAATATGTGTGTTCTATAGCTAGAAGATACCGAAGGGCACATGAAAAAATGTGGAAGAAAAATAGAGAATGGTTCTCTAGAACATATTTCAAAGGACACTTATTTTGGTGAAGAGGATTTGGCCACATGGATAAATACTATACATCGAACATACAGAGGAATGTGCCAAGGTAGAATCAAAATGTTCAGAAGTAGCAGATCAAGAAACCAAAATGTGAGTTGAAAATGAAAAATAGATTTGCAGCTTTTCAAGATGAAGCCGGTCCATCATACTATAACAAATATCAAAAGTCTAATTATATTCCAAGTGTGAAGACAAAAAATATGGATCAGGAAGAAGAGAGTAGAGAAGGCTGTGGTTGCTGAAATTTCCCTTGAAGCATCAGACCGTTCTGGTGTATGGATCCTTGACAGCAGCTGCAAATTCCACATGAAAGGTAATACGGATCCTGTTATAGGCATAATGTAGGACAAAGAAGGAGTTTTCAATTTTGGAAATGATGAATTCCTGAATATTTTTGACTAAGGAAAGGCCAGGTTTGGGGGAAAAGAGATGATACGTGCAGATGTCTTAGTAGTAGAAGGTATCAATTATAATTTTCTTAGCATTAGCCAACCATGTGACTCAGGGAATTCAATAAGTCTCACTAAGAATATGTGTATCGTCAAAAGAAAATATGGTGTAGTGGTTTTAAAAAAAAGGACAAAAGGAAATCTCTACCTTGTAAGTAGAGAAGAAGATATGTTCTTTTTGTCTAGAGAGGAAGAAAACAAGTTGTGACATAAACAACTTGGTCATCTATGCCAGCCATCTCTAGAAGATCTGGTACTGTTTGAAGTATCAAGAGACCTCCCTAATCTATCACGTGATTGTACACATATGTGTGATGCCTATCAACAAGGGAAGATCATTAGAAAGGCATACAAATTGAAGGAAAAGAAGTCAACAATAGTGCTTGAATAGGTGCATGCTTATGTATGTGAATCTATTTCACCAAGATCCATTGATGGAAAAAGGCATTACATTCTTTTCATTGATGAATATTGTAGAATGGAAATGGTATTCATAATTTACCATAAGTATGATGTGTTTAGTTTCCTAACACAATATTAGAGGGAATATGAAATGATGATTGGGCAGAAAATTATGAAGTTTCATACTGAAAATGGTATGAAATTCACAAATATCCAGGTGGAATACTATCTTGAGAAACACAGGATAAGGCATCAAGTTTCATCAGTAAGAACTACCCAACAGAATGGAGTGGTTGAAAGGAGAAATCAAATCATAAAAAACATGTCCAGAATGCTGGTTATAGAAAAAGACCTACTAGGGAAATTTTGGAAGGAAGAAATATTGATGTTGGTCAACATTTATAACAGGTCTTTATTGTATTAGAAATAAGGAAAGACTCCATAAGAGATGTAATATAGGAAAAAACCAAGGGTGATGTATTTTATAATATTTTGAAGTACGTGCTTTATAATCAACAGGAAAAAACACAGGAAATTTGAGTCACATGAAGATGAGGGAATATTCCTTGGCTAATCAGGAAAAACCAAAGCATATAAATGGTTTAATAAAAGTCTGGTAAAGGTAGTTGAGAGCAATGATTTCGCTGTTGTGAAAAATGAAGAGAATATTAAAAAGCACAGTGAAAAATTCCTTGATGAAAGTGATGAGGAGGAAAGAAATGCATGGGGAGAAGAAGTGGCTGATGCTAATTTAGAAGAAGACACCAATGATGAGCATGATGAAAGAAAATCCATATCTGCACAGAAGCCAATAAGTTGAGCTGAAATTGACATGCATGATATTATTAGTGATCAATCATCTCCCGTTCAGACAAGAAGAATGAAATCACTATAGAAGAAATATTTCTTATCTTAGGTGGAGCCTAAATGCTTTGCTGATGTAGCTAAAGATGAAAACTGGTTTAAGGCTATGAATAAAGAGCTAGATCAAATTGAGAAGAATCAGACTTTAGAGATTGTTTCAAGGAAGACATATAAGAATTTCATCAAGAAAAAATGGGTCTATCACAATAAGATGAATAAATATGGAATAGTGATTAGAAACAAAGCACGAATAGTGTGCAAAGAATACTTCTGGATAGAGGGTATTGTAGTCAATGAGACATATGCACTAGTTTCCAGGCTGAAGACAATCAGACTATTCCTATCCATTGTAGTGCAATGGAAATTCAAAGTGGTCTAGATGGATGTCAAATCTGCATTTATGAATGGGGTTTTGGTAGAATAACTTTATATTGAGCATCCAGATGGTTTTATCATTCATGAATATGAGAAAAAAGTTTATTGATTGAAGCACTATATGGGCTAAAACAAGAACCAAGAGCATGGTACTTGAGGATTGGTCAATATTTGAAGAGGCTTTCCTTTTAGTATGGAGAAGCTGATTATAATATCTATTTCAACAACAATAGTAATAAAAGGATGATGGTGTTGGTTTATGTCGATGACATAATATTCAGAGGATTAGATTAAGCACAGTGCAGGAAGTTTTCCAAATTCATGAAACCTGAGTTTGAAATGTCTATGATTAGTGAGATGATGTTTTTCCTTGGTTTAAAGTTAACACAAGGAAGGAATGACACATTTATCTCTCAATACAAATAAGCCAAGGAGGTTTTGAGGAGATTGAAATGGTGAATTCTAAGGAAATGAAGACTTTTGTTACTACCTGAATGAAACTGTCAAAGGATGATGTAGGCAAGGTGGTTAACATCACATAGTACAGGCTAATCATTGTAAGTCTACTGTATCTAACAATGACATGTGCTCACATTGTATTCACTACATTCCATGAAGTGCAATATCAAAGAAATCCCAAGGAAAGCCCCATGCTTTCATTGAAAAGAACACTTAAGTATATCAAAGGAACTGTGGATTTCAGTTTGATGTATAATGAAAAATCTCAGCAAGAGATGTTGGGATATATAGATGCAGATTGGTCCAGCTCAGCAGATGATAGGAAATCAATGTCAGGAGGTGCATTCTATCCTGGTGGATTGTTCATTTCTTGGCTAAGCAAGAAGCAAGATTGCATTTCATTAAGCACTGTAGAATCTGAGTATATTGTACTCACTCAAGCATGCACACAATTATTGTGGATGAAGAGATAACTTGATGATATTGTAGTTGAAGTAAACTCCATGATCAGAATCCAGTGTGATAAATCAAGTGCTATAAATCTCAGAAAAAATACCACCCATCACTCACGGACAAATAACATTGAGATAGAGTATCATTTTATCAAGGATAAGGTTGAGTAGGGAATCAAGAAGTTGGAGTATGTGCCCACAGAGTTATAGGTTGCTGACATTATGACAATGGCCTTCTCCAAGGAATATTTTGAGAGACATCATCTGGCTCTAGGAGTCTAATAAACTCTCTGCACTTGAAAAAGTGTGGATGTGGACCCCCCTTCTCGAGGTATGATGTTTTTTTCCCTAATATACTTATATGTGTTTTTACCCTATTAAAGGCCGCAAAGGAGTGACCATTGGGTTCATTGACAAAGGGGGATAAAAGGTGATTGTTCAAGGGGGAGACACTGTGTCTATTTGAAAAATCATGAAAGATATTGGGAGAAGATGAAAGGTGGAGTAGTGAGATAGGGGGATTTGAAAGAAGAAGAGGAGTTGAAGCTGTAAGTAGATAGGGGGAGTAGTAAATCTAACGATGCTAGAAGTGATTGATCAAAAAATAGATATCACGATAGCTGAGGATCATGATAAAAGTAGAAGAGTGGTGTTGTAATGGTGTCAGAAGACTTCTAGAACTCAATAATTGGTATCAGTTTGGTATCTATAATTAGTGTCAGAAGTGAAGTGATTCATTGATGAAATTTTCATTTACTATTGTTTCTCATGTCGAGCATTGCTCATGTGGGATTAGATTATGTGATGAGTGAATCTCTGATCGCTATCAGAATCATAAAAGGTGAATGGTGGTTAAATCATTAACGTAGTATTTTTTTATGAAAGAGTTTTCAACAAAACCAAAGGGAGAGATTGTTGGGAAGAAATTACTTAAGGTATCATTGAAGCATTTTTGAGGTGATTGGGTTTGTTGACAAAGTAGACCATAATGTTCAAATTGTTGAAAAAGGGGGATTACATGGTGATTTTTTGAGTTCAAGAGATATTTTTGATAATCCAAGATCAACAGAAGAACCTCAATAAAGGAATGGATGATCTAGAGGTGGTATAAAAAGAGTAGATACAAGGTGGCGCTGTTTTCCAGTGTTTGCCAAAATTTTTAATCTTGAAAATTGGAAAATGGAGAGATGTGTTTTTTGAAAGATAAGGTGAAATAAATATTGGAGTGGTGCGCAAAATAAAGGAATGAATTTTTTCGCGCAAGAGGTGTTTCTATATTAGAAGCTGAAAAATTGGCAAAGGGATGTGGCGCATGAAATTTTGGAGTAGTGCGTGAAAGATAGTGTTGTGCAGAAGATGCATTTTCCATGCCCGAAGAGGATTACCCACTCAAGAATGGTTTTTCACATAGGGTATGAGTTTTACTATAAATATGAGGCGACCCCTCATTTTGAATAACTCAATACTTAGAGAATATCTGAGCTTTGATGTGTGTAAAAAAAAAACAAAGGGAGTTGCATGAAAGATTTGGTGTTGCACGTAAAATTTGGTGTTGAGTGTAAAAATTGATGATGCACGTAAAAATTTAAATTGCATGTAAAATAAAGGTTGTGAGAAATTTTTGTGCTTGCGTGAAAAGTGGAGTTGGGATTGCAAGCCAAAAGGATATTTTGCGTGAAAGGTAAGATAATTAGGCGCAATGCGCAGTAAGGGATGCACATAAAATTTGAGGTTTCCCAGTTCAATTTTGTGGTAAAGAGGTATACTTCTATGGATGAAAGTATAACTTCAATCGAGAATCTACATAAAGTTGAGGATGCAGGTATTCATTCAATTGAAGGGACCTACATGTTTTTAAACTGTGGGTGAATCTTCTGAAGAATCCATGAGCACATTTCAGCTGAGAGAGCAGTGAGCTTTCATTTTGTGATTTGTTGTAAACCAGAAGAGACAATGAGTCCACATTGAACATTGTAAATATTAGTGAACTTATAGTGTATTTTCTACATTGGAACATTTTCGGTGTATTCTCCTTGGATGCAGCCCAGTGAGGGTGAACCAAGTAAAATTTTTTATGTCCTATGCATGATTTAATTTATGCTTATACTTTGCTATAGAAAATAGAGAGAAGAGAGTTTTTCTTAACAGAGGAACAAGATCGAAAGGGGCAGAGGTTTAAATCTTCCATACCCTGATTCACCCCCATCTTAGGTATCTGGACTTGTGGGACTAACAATTTCTTCTTATTGTATAATTTATTAATCCTTCTGGCCAGATGGTCCATTTCCTCATCACTGTTTGGTGGTGATTCCTCATCACTATTCGGTAGTGATTACTCATGACTAGAGATTTCAACTTGTAAATTTTTTATTTGGATGTAGTAGAATTTAAATCTAATGAAATTTATTAGGCTCAAAATATTCTTCATGATTGATGTTAAGTTATTACTCATACATCATCAACTTCCCAATAAATTCCTTGATAGTTATTTTACTTATGTAACATGATTCCATTTTTGACATAGATGTCCATATCCATCTCTCTAGAAGTTATATTAGTAATATCAAGATTTAGTCTTTATTATACCTTGGATTTAACAAGGACAAAACAGTATTGATTATCTCATTGAACCTGAGATACTTATCAGAAAATAACTCATCAGGTTTCATTTTGAATGAATCATATTTGTTTTTTATAAGTATTCAATTTCATTTATTTAAAATTTGTTTCTCCTTCACAAGAAATAGATAATGTATCCCAAATTTCATAAGCATTTTTACAATAAGATATTCTATTAAATTCTTTATCTATTAATGAAGTATAAAGGGAATTCATATCTTTTCAATTTTTGATATAGGAAAGTTTGTTAGTATCATCCTAGTGTTTTCTACGTTTCTTAAGTAAATCATAATTATCCTTTATAGAAGACAAAATTTTGATACCCATACTCTCTATATTAATTTTCATATTTATTTTCCACTGATCATAGTTGTTTCCATTAAATAAAGGAGTTCTGTTGGTAGCATAACCTTTTTTCCTATTATCCATTTAAAGAGTTTAATTTAGAATTGATAAGAATTTAATATCTTTAAAACAACTAAAATCATATTTGAAATGTTTTTGAAAATAATTTGACACCAAATGTTGGTCAGAGTGCATATCTCAAGAGGGGGGTGGGGTGAATTGAGTACCCAATAAAAATTTATATCTAATATCAGTTAAAATGAAATCCCTAAATTTAAATAAAAATATTTTGGTTAATCAAAATAGCATATCGATATAAGATCTTATCTTTTAAAATATTTATAAAATATTGATTAAGTCTCAATTAAAACAATATAAAATATTTATTTAACTTATGAAATAAATTTAATTGATCACAATCTTATATAAACATTAATAAATAATAAATATCAAATTTTTGGTTTTGTTTTTAGTTTAAATAAGATTTGATTTAAAAAAAATAACACAAAACAAACAAAACACAAAACAGAATAAAGATAAGAGGTTTAGTCTCAAGGTGAGACCTAATACTCTTAACTTGGAAATCAATAGCTGTTAAGAAGTTTATATAAAAAAATATATGATCTATAACTTAGATCGGGTGAACAACAACAAAGATATCTAGGTCACACATGAAGTCTTCTAGAAAACCCATGATAATAAACAACTATAGGTCACACAAGGACCTATTCTAAAACACCATGGGAAAACATGTGTAAAGAGAGTTTAAGAAGATATCAAGCATATTTTAAATATAGTGAAAGAGTTAGTGTGGGTCAAATAAATTGGGTAAACCACACTGCTCGTAAAATAAAGAAAATAGATAGACTGAGAAAGTAAAAACATGTACAAGGATTATGTTACTCTATTCTGACATGATCTTCAACTTTTGGATCCTTGAGTGTATAATGAGAGGAAACTTGAGTCGTGTTTCTAAAACTATCAATATAATAGAGTGGAAAACTATTTATTTTGAGTATATAGGAAGAATCTGAAAATTATGTAGGCTCCATACTTCCACAATTAGATGTAACCAATATGAAGTGTGTAAGATCTCAACAATCAGATCTCTTTTTATGTATGTGAATATCTCAGTTTGATAATTCTTTACGTCTATCAACATGAGGGAGTCTAGTAATACTTTTTAATAGCAACATGCATGAGTGTCTATGTAGAGAACAATCATCAAAATATCTTGCATCTGCATTCTCATGGATGACACATTCTTCAATGTGTCACTACAATAGATTAATAACAATCATTAAAATAAGTTAAAAAATTAAATTCGATGAAATAGAAATTTGAAATAGCTAATTCAAAAATAATGAGAATAGTGGCAGTGAACCCTTTGAATAGTGACACAACACTAGTAGTGATTCAGGCTAGAGGTGAGTCAGCTTCGACAGTGACTCAAGTCTTGCGGCATGTCTTTCTGACACTTAGCCAAATTTTGGGTTTGATTCATCCTAAGGTGGTAGGTGTTTCCCATAATTTACAAAAATTCCATTCTGGAATTGACTCATAGTAGATGGTATGTTTTTTCAGTACTTATCAAAATTTTCAAACTAATGATGAGTTATCTCCAATAGTGAGTAATTGCTGGTGGCGACTCAACCTCAATGGTGAATCATTTCTAGTGACGAATCAACCTCAATTGTGATTCAACCTTATCCAAAATATCATCAACTTATCTTATATTATAAAAATATATCATAACACCTAAAACACATTTATAGCATAAGAAACATGATTTGGAGATCATTAAAACAAAGTTACAAACATGAATAAATAACTATATGAATATGAAAACTCAACATTAAAATGTCTTCTCCAATGAAACCTTTATTTCAAACTATGATACTTTTGGTTCAAACAAGATACTATTTTATTATCCAATAAATCTTCCAGCTTAACCTTAGTTTTCCATGGTCAACTTCCTATTAGTTTTTCCAACCTAAGCAGTTATATGTTACACCCTAAAATTCCATTTAAATCCATCATAATGGTTTATAAATAGAACATGAATTAACTAAATCATATCATATGTGAGTGTATCCAAGTGTAAGACTTAGTCCCACTCATCATGAACCAAGAGAATTCTGAGTTGACACTCAACTTCATCTTTCATAGTGATTTCCCCAAGGATAATCTATAACAAAACCACAACCAATTTTTAGTATCCATATAGAGATGTAATTTCTAGGAAACCATATATTCAAAACAATACCAAAATTCTAATATGTTACCCTATACCTGGAACCATCTCTATGATTTACACTAAAGTTCACTAATCCAAATTCCAAAAAATAACTCAACCAATCATCAAAAATAACTAAACTCTACCCTGATACTAACAATTGTAACCTAAACTCATGCTCCTAGGTCTAGTGTTAAAAACAATTTCTTTAAATAATATCTTTGATACAAAGGGAGATGACCCAAGATAAACATACATGTATTTCACATCATTTTCATAACTTAAAAATTAAATCTAAAAATAATATAGTAATCCCAATAATGGAAGGTTTCCCATATTTTATAACTAGCTATAGAAGTAATTTATTTTTAAAAAACGGTGAACAGTTCTATACAACTGAGCCTCACTATATTCCTTATAGAATTCTGATAAGTTATACTCATAATCATAACTTATGTAATGGAAAACAATAAAGGGGTGATATCAAATTCCCAATAAAGGAAAATGTTATCATCTTTTCATAAAGGGTTAGATCATAGGAATATAAGAAAACATAATAAGGGGAGTAATAACTTATTAAAAGAACACAAAACATTAAAATTTATCTCTAAGTCATGAAAATAGAACATGTAATCTCTAATAAAAAAACATATACCTTGAAATAAGAGTGTTATATAAGAATGGAAAAAAAGGTATAAGGATGTTTATGTTATCATAAATATGTGAAGAGAACATAGAACATGATATCATAAGTATGAGTCAAGGATCACTTCTAGGACCATCATATCACAGTGGATAGAGTCATATGGTGGACTGGGTTCACTCCCCATTCCCATAAACATAGTGGACAAAGTTCCATGGTGGATTGGGTTTAAAATCCATTCCCATAAACATAGTGGATAGAGACACACGATGTATTGGGGTTTTCCCCATTTATGATAAAATAGTGGATAGAGTCCCATGGTTGAGATAGTTCACTCTCAATTTCCATATACAAAGTGTATAGAGTCCCATGTTGGATTGAGTTTACTCCTAAATCCTTTTTATATAAACTCATGATATGGAGACATCACCTAATACATTGAAGGGATATATAATTACAATCCCACATATAGAATAATGAAAAATCATAATATGTACATGCGTATTTGTTTCATATTAAAAGTAACCACACATTAAGTATAATCCTCATAAAAAACCATGAAAAGGAAGTGAGTTTCATAATATTGTATCAAGGAATAACAAAAGACTTTATAATAAATATTTGAAACAAAAGGAGTTAAATAAATTTGGATGTTAATATTTTAAAGAAATAAAGGTCTTTATCATAGAGTTATAATGTAGTAAAATTCACGAGAAATATTGTTGAATTAAGAATAAAAACTAACAAACCACTTGGTGATACTTTGTAGAATAAGTAAGGATATTTTAAAGAAGAAAAGAGATTGTTATTTTATTTTTGACTATAATTGAACCAACACGATTTAACAAAAAATAATTAGTTTTTTAAAAATCTATTCATAATTAAAAAAAATTTATGGGGGTTTTACTTTACATGAAATAAGAAATTAGTAAGTTCTTTTAAATTGGGTTTACTAAAAAGAGAGAATAGTGATGGTAACTTAAAACATGTATTATCCCAAAAAAAATGAAGTAACCTTAAAATAGGTATATTTGTAAGGAACATATATATAGAATATGGATAGATTAAATGATAATAAGATAGAGTAAAAAGTAAGAAAAATAAAGAGAACATATAACCCAAAAATAATGAGGGTGGTGCAGAAGATCACTTTAATGCTTTAAAATACCATTATTAAAATCCCACATCATAAAAAGGTATAAAGAAATATTCTTATAAATGTTATATAAGAGAAATATTATGGTCTCATGAGATAACACATAATTAGGTTTCCAAATATAATGGATAAAATTGGTGGGAATAGAAAAATATGGATAAGGAGGTGAAACCATCGTTAAAGAGTATTGGAAATATTCTAAAAAATGTTATAATTTTTGAGAAATAAATTCATCTAGGTAAAATATTTGAATTTAATTTTTTTCATTATAGTGGTAGATAAATTAACATGAAATAAAATCTTACCATGGAAGAAAAAATCATATAAATAAAAAGTTCAATATGAAACATAATAACTCAATTAAAGAGGGTTTAAGTTAAACAAAAACTTTACAACTTAGCAGCCTTTTTAATTGAAAAGTAATGGATGGTAGAACATGATATGGATTATTAAATATATGGTAATTTATTAAATTTATGAAAAAAATAATTCCATGTCTAGTACATATAAAAAAATAAAATAAACATGTGGTGAATATGAATTTTATCTCAATGAAACAAAATTAAGATTCAAAAATCATTACGGTAATGGTAACATAAGAATAAAAATAGAACAATATTGATACCATGAAATTGAAATTAAATTATCATGAAATGAAATATATTAATTATACTTAATGAAAATAGAAAATTTAACAAAATATATAAAAGAAATTATGGTGCATAATAAACTTGTCTCATGGAATTGATAATAGAGAAAAATAACCCTTACATTGGGTCCTGATTCATTATAAACATGTAACTAACATCCTATAAAATATAATTATGTTTAATAAAAAATTTCTGAATATTTTTTATCCATATTTTATTTTTTAAATATTATTTACTATCTTGTGTTATTCATTTATTAAATTGTTTTCACTTTTTTTGGTTACTTGAAGTGGGTTGATTAATTTATATGAAACTTCATCAGTATATTGACCATGGTAAAATAACTTTAAAATATATTCATTATATCCATATTTTTATAGTTTTATTTATTTTTTTATTTTATTTATAAAAAAATTATATACTTCCATATGTATTACCAAAATAGATTCAAATTAGGAAAGGTACTTCGATATGTTTATTTAAGGAATTTAATTTTTCTATGGAAATTTATTATTAATTTCACTTATATAATTTCCAATATTACCTTTATAAAATGTTAATAGCGTCATAAATATATTTTTTATGTATTAGATAAAATTTTAAAGTCAACCATGTTAGGCGGTAGTTGAAATATGTTGTTCCACAGAGTCGGTAATCCTCATGTTCGAAGACCAAACTTTCATTTTAAATAGAATTAATGGGGGTATAAAAATAATTTAAGAATATTAAAAAATTTATAATTATTATATTTTTTCAATAAATAACTCCTTTGGACAATCCATGCAAGGTTGTTGTAAAAAATAGAACACTCTATTTATGGAGGTAGTAGTCCGCACAGACACATGAATACGTCTTCATTTTCAAATTGTTTTGGAGGGAGGTAGAGAAGTAATATTACATTATTATAATAAAATTAATAATATTAATAAAACTTATGGTATCATAATTTCACAGATATAAACTATTTTATAAGGTATAAGTAGAAAATAACAAATAGAGCTTTATTGAGAGCATTACCTTCTCCCTTATGATGTTCTCCCTTAGATAACGTCTTTTGGCTCCATAACATGGTATTCTGGTAAAACCAAGGATTCAAGGATGTGGGAATACAGTTTAGGAGATAATAGGTTATATTTTTTGTTTATATAAATATTTTTAATGGAAGGATAAATGTGGTGGAAGCTATCTCTTTTTATAAGTGAAGAAAATGAAAATTTGGTAAATACCCATTAATTTTTCAATGATGTAATGTCACTATTCAAGGTTAAATGACTCTAAAATAGAAAATAATTGAGTTTAGGATGAGTTAAGTTCAATAGTAAATCCAAAATTCACTAGGTTCCATGTTTTATGCATATTCTTAGTCTTTTCCATCTGATTTTAACTTTCAATTTTTTGATTTTTCCCTTGGTAACCAATTTTTACCTATGTAATTAAATGTTTACTAAAAATATAAGATAAAACATCATTTAAAGTTATAATTTTTTTAACCAAAATTTAGACCCCATTTGACCTAAACAAATTTATAAACATGCAAAAATATTTTTTAAATTAAAACGTTTAGTATATAGAAAAACTATTTTTATAGAAAAATGATGTTTCAACCATTAAGTGTTATTAATATTGTATAAAATTAATTACCAATTAAATTAGTGATAATATATTTTTATATATGTGTAAAATTAATATCCTTGTTTTTTATCAAATATATCATTTTAATTTATTATATAAAAACCACTAAACATTAATAAAACAATTCTTTGAAAATAACCCTTTTCACCATTATCATGATCATTAACTTTAATCTTAGTAACCATACTTTTATTTCTCAATATGAAATTGAAATTATTACATAATATGAACATAAGAATCTGAAATATGAAATCCATTTGTTAGATTTAATTTATAAAAGATATCAATACAAATTTTTATTAAAAAATAATTAAAAGAGTTTTTAGAGTAAAATATTACTTTAGTTTCCAAAACATTAAATGTGAGTTTTATAGATTAAACATAGTATTTTTAAATGATTTGTTTTATTTTATAAATATATAATTTTATATAAAAAATGTTTTCAATTTTTTTAGTCTTTCTTGTTTTATGATAATGAAATAAAAGTAATGGTATTAGCAAAATCAATATTTTTTCACTATTCACCAAAAAATAAATTATACTATAAAAATATCAAATATTTACCCTAATATAATTATCAAATGTTGAATTTGAAAATTAATTTAATATAATTAAGTTAATAATATAAAATTTATAATTTTTTTAAATATGAAATATAATGAAAAACTATTTTTATAGAAAAATAAACTTTTAAATTTTAAATGTTCTTAATATTATTTCATATCAATTTGAAATTAAATTATTGTTAATATATTAGTTATACATATAAAAATGATAATTTAAAATTTATCATTTTAATTTATTTGGTACAATACACAATACTTTTAAAATAGTTCTTTAAAAAATACTACTTTTATATTAAATAATCTATAACAAGTTACATTAAAATTAAATATTTATATTCTATAAATTTAATTTTGCTAATCCATTGATATTAATATATTTATTTTAATATTATAAATACATCATATCATATATTCATAATTATAATATTAAAAATAATACGTAATATATATATTGGTATAATATTTTAATATTATATTTTTATTTCATTTATTATTATTCATGAATTTTATTATTTTAAATTAATCACTAACAATACAAAATTTCAGTATACCTATTGGATACATGTATTTCTAATGGATGTATTTCAAATGACCATATTTATAACAACCATATTTCATTCCTATATATTGTAAAATCCTGTATCCGAGAAGGCAATGAAATTCAATAGGAATTTAATTTTTTTTGATTGAAATATGATTTATTTTGAGTAACATGACTCAAAAAAAAGTTTTTAGAATTTTAATGTCACAAAATGGTGTTATTGGATGTGGTTTGAGGTTTGGTAGACATCTTGAGGATCTAGGTGGATGCCATAGGAGTGGTTGGGGGCCTAGTCTTCTGAAAAATGTAGCAGTAGGCTA
The DNA here is from genome assembly GCA_963277665.1 of Viscum album. Taxonomy (NCBI): domain Eukaryota; kingdom Viridiplantae; phylum Streptophyta; class Magnoliopsida; order Santalales; family Viscaceae; genus Viscum; species Viscum album. The sequence continues at coordinate 16,751,816 of OY728120.1, read as the reverse complement.
TTCACACCATGAATGACTTTCATGGGGTGATTTAGGGTTTGAAAGAGGGTCGTAAAAGGGTTCCAAGATCATTTTTTGAAAATTAATTCCATAAAACCTATGGTTACATTATGAAAATTTCAAAGATTTTTTTTTTAAAATTTTAAAAGGGGTTCAACTCCTTTCTTTTTTGAAAAAACATTGCACACGAGGAGGCATCAATCAGACCCCCTCCCCCGGTCCCCTCTATTTTATGAGTATCATGGTGATTTTGGAGGGTTTCATAGGTATGGTTATTTATCATCCTTCCCCTATATTTTTTTTCCCTTTGTCATTTGTAATTCTATTATGAAATGATTTGGGGTTCAATGTAGATTCCACCCGAGCATGGAAGAATCATATAATTTTTATGGGGTTTTGATTTGCCTAGATAGAGGAGAACCCTAGATGAGGTATACATGTCATCACACTCATATTATGAGAAGTTACATCACTGTATAACATTTAAATTTTTTTAAGGGATTTCAGGTAAAATTGGTCATTGAATCATTGATATAAATTCAAGTTTTTTTTTCATGGAATATATTAAAGTGCATGTTAGGAATAGACCATACCTTATTTCTTGAGTTTTTAGTGGGTGGATGCCATCTAATGAGATATTACGAATTGACGAAAGCCTATGATGGGGTGTGAAAAAAGAAATATTATTTTTCTAGTATAGCGCAGTGGATGACCAGAGCTGTCTCACTTGAGGAGACTCTCAGTTTGGTTCACCTACTTTCTCTAAATCACTAATGATAATTATTTTTGTGGTTTTTATTATTTAAAGAAAAAAATGACAAATGTTTTTGGGGTTTTGATAAAATATTTGAATGGAATGAAAAATAAAAATTTAAAATAACATGAAAATCTAAACAGAATGAATTAAAGAAGAAAGGACTTGATTTTGGGTTCAACCATGGATCCAATCATTATTCTCCATTATTTGTTTGATTTTGGTATGATAATTAAAACATGAAATCTCATGATGAATTACTATTCTTTATTTATAAATCATGGAATCTTTGAGATCCTAAGAAATATATATTTCACCTCCTCCTATAATCAAGGTTAATGATACACCTTGGTCAAGGGTTTGTCATCTTCTAGGACCCGCTCTATCGATGCTCTTTCATCCATTGATTATCTCAAATCCTTCATATGAAGAGTTAATCAATGGAGAGAGGGAAACTCAATTTAAATAAAATAATATAAATAGATTTAGTTACACGTCATTGGTGGGAAATCACCATATCATGGACATTCACCACACTATTCATGCTACTTAAATCTACCACAAACATGAAATAAACATTAAGAAAAATTCATGAATACCTTCACCTCCCCCTGCGCCAAGACTTGGCGTTAGTATCTCATTTCCAAGAGTATGAGATCAATTTGTGGAGTGGATGGAAGAGAATGAGAATAGAATAGAATAAAATAAAAGAAAGAAGAAATTTAAAAATAATGGGGTGAGAAAATAAAAGAATAAAATAAAAATAGAATTGGGATGAGGGAGTGAGAAAGAATAAAATAAGAAAAGAGAAATAATAAATTAAAAATAATTAATAGATTTATTTAAATTATAAATAATGTTAATGTAATAATAATAATAATAATTATTATTATTAAGAGAATAATAAAAAGAAGAAGAATATGATTATGAGAATAAGAAAATAAAATAAAATTAAAGAAAAATATATAATAATTATAATAATAATTATAATAATAAATATAATAATAATAAAATAAGAGAAATTAAATTAATATGAAGAATTAGAATAGAATGGTGGACACAAAATTTAGGTGGAAACAATTTAATTAATCGGAATTTATGAGTTTATTTATTTAAAATTAAATTCAAATTCAAATTAAAATTTAAAAGAAAACTAAAAGAAAACTAAAAGAAAAAAAAAGAAAAAAAAAGAGGGAGGAGAGAGCAGTGCAACAAGGAAGACCATGGGTGCATATGTCCTCCCTCTTCTTTGACCGGATCCTCTTGAAGGGAGAAAGTAACCTCCTTTAAATAGTACGAGGGAGAGGCCCTTGGCCTCGTATACTTCAAATAACCCTCCTAAGAATGGGGGGGTTGGGGGGTGGTCTTCATTCATTTGATATCACACCACGTGGAAGGAGTCCACATGGTGCATGAGGTGTGGTAGGGGTTGCACTCAGGATGAGGTAGTGGTGAGCAGGGGTCTGACGAGTGAGGTACGATAGATGGTGAGGTTTCCTGGGTAGTAGGAGTGGAGATGGATATCAGGACGATGTTCATGGAATCAGATAGTAGGGTGGCAATGAAAATGGGATCGAAAACGGTAGAATCCTCTTCTTTTAACCTTAAAAGTGGTCAAAGGAGCCTTAAATGATCTTAACAGTGGTCCATGGGTATAACTATGGTGATTGGGGTGTGTTAGTTGTGGTTTTGTGATTAGTTGAGGTGGAGAGGTGATGGCATCGTGGTTACAATACAGTGCAAGGTAGCGCAGTGGAGTGACACTAGGTGGCAATGTTGTTATTTTACAATGGAGGTGCGCTATCTTGGATGGAAGTAGTGGCGGAGGGTTGATAATGGGGATGGAGGTGGAGCTATGGAGTCCGTTGGCAATGAAAAACCATGACAGGGCACGGAGGATCCACCGTAGAGTGTGACGGTTCTAGTGTCCCACATAAAAACTAGGAAATGGGAAGGGATACTTTATTACCCCCTATGTGGCTTTCACTGCTCAGAATCCTTCACCAGGGTGGGCTTATGGAAGAAACTCACACACACACACACACACACACCAGGATGTGACACATGTGGCCCAGCCAATCCTTTGGGCCTAATATGCTCTTACAGGGTTCACCACCTACGAGACACTACAAACGAGGCTTGATTACCCATGATATTTCTACATGATCGGCCCTTAACTTAGCTTGCTTAACCGATCGGACCTCCTTGGACTAGCTAGGTGGCTGAAGAGCTGAGGTTGAGGGCCATCTAGGGTGTTGGACTAACTTTTGGAAAAATACCATTAAAATAGTAAGAAAAAATATTAATAATTCAACCAAGATTTATAAATAAAATTTATCATTAAAAATTATTTCAATATTTTTTTATTTGAAAACCATTTTCATTCATGCATTCTGTATTACCCATAATTTAACAAAACATTGAAAACCATGGATTTTAACATTGAAAAACACTTAAAATCATTGAAATTTGAATGAAAATATACATATAATTTTGGTCTGTGAAATACCCCACACTTAAACCATGCTTTTCCTTAAGCATAAAATCTCAAAAAGACATTAAAGAGGGAACCAGTGCTATCAATATTAAAATTTAAATTAAAATAATAAAATTATTTAAAATTTAAAATCAAAATTTAAAAATTCCATATAAAATATTAATTTAATTTCTCAATTTTCGAAGAAACAATTAAATCAAGCATTTTACTTTCCCCCATTTGAAATTGGTGAAACTTTACTTCTCATTAATTCAATTTCCATAATTTATAATTATGAAACATGAAAAATCATGATTTACCACTCTCTTGAAACTTTTCCCTCATATCTCATGATATTAATTCAAGTGGATTTATGCTCATATCACGAGAACATTCTCCTTATACAAAAGACTATAAATAAACAACTTTCTCTAATTTTTAAATACAAAAGGCACATAAAATAACAAGTTATTTCAATTTAGGTTCAAATATCTTTAATTCTTAAGGTTTGTAGGAATTGATGTTAAAAATTAAGGCTCAAGGTGAAGGTTTATCTCTTAAATAGAAAATCATGATATCCAAATTTAAAGTGTAATATCATTCTTACATTAAAATAAAAAATACCATTTCCCCAAAACTAAAATTAAAGTTTATGATCAAATAAATCATAATAAATTATTTTCACCCTCTTTAATATTGTTTTATTATTTTATACTATTTTTTCTTTTTCAAAGAACCTTTTTCATTTTTTTTTTCTGAAAATTATTCTTAGAATAAACCTAAAATCCATCTATCAACCAGATATGATAAAAATTGTAGGTCTAGTAATATTGATTTTTTTTCTTAATCACAATTTATATTTATCAATTTTTGGTAATTTTTATCATTTTAATATTTTTAAATTAAATAGGGAAAAAACAATGAAGTATAATGAATAAATCAAAAACACTTCTTAACACCCAAAAATATTACCACAAAATTATTCCATATATTGTATATCATCGCATCCACCATTATTCCCTTCACCCCCGCACTTTAACATAAAAATATCATGCAATTACTAAGAGGAGGGTAATAATGGATAAAAATGGATTGAAACATGGATCATACCTATAAAGGTCATTCATAGTTTTTATGGTTTAAAGAAGGATTGATGCTAGGGTGGTATTTTTAAGGATAAGTGGTATATCAAAATATTCCTTAATCATTTTAAATGTGTTTTTTCATATTCATATCTTTAAAAAGTTCAAATTCATGTTCTAGAAGGTGTAAAGTCCTAAGATCACTCAATAAATATGATTAGGTATATAGAGGAGGTACTTGGTCTAGAAATCCTCTCAGGAATGAGAATTATAATATTGAAAAATTTCTCAAGGCTTGATTAACAATAATAAATCAATTGACATAAATTTCAGAAATTCAAAGCATGAAATTTTTTTAGGAAATTTTATTTACATGAATCAATCAATTCCTTTTAATCACGAGTCCTCATTTTAATATCCATTCTTAACATTACCAATACAATTATCTATTTTACAAATTAAATATCATTTACATTGAAATTTAAAACATGGAATCAAAATATTAATAGAAAACTCATGTCTCCTATATTTTTCATGTTTAGAATAATTCAAGTGTGGGCATGAAATTTTATCTTTAAATATCAAAAAATATTGTTTGAAAAAATATGTATAGGGTCTAAAAGATATTAATTTAAAGTGAAATCCATTTCCCATGAAGTTTTTTACTTCTTCTTACTAAACTATTGGAGGATTCCTTGTTCCATCATGAATTAATAAAATAAAATTACTCAATTAATCACAAGGATCATGTCATTTAAGCTCAAAAATATAACAGGGAGTGGGATGCATGTTGGACTACTTACTTAAAAATGAAATTGAAATCTAAATTCCTATAAAGAATGTATAAAGTGAAAATTATTCGTATGAACCCCCTAGTGTACGCTGAATTATTACTGCCTCTAGAGGGAAGTACCATATTTATCCAAAAGTATAATGGTGGATGTAGTTTCTTTGATTTGAACAACCACATTTGGCTTTTCCTAACTTGTGATTATTCATTCATGGTGAGCAATGATCTATGGATAGAGTAAACAAAATACTCTACCTTCAATATTAGGTATAACTTTTATATAAGGTGTAATATGAAGTATGGAAGACCCTTTTCCTTTTTTTCTACTTGTGAAACCTCTTTTTTCTCTTCTAGTGATGGTTTCCCATAGGCTGTATGAATTTAATGATCCAAGTAGAAGTAGATAGGTATTTCTAATTTAAGAAAATTTGGATTTTTAATTAGAAATTTTCCACATTTAATAAGATTATAATTTTATATAATTTCTTCAATCTCATCAACTTGGATCTCTTGATGGGTTTCTTCAAATATATGTTCATCAAAATTAGGGATCTCCAAGTGTTCCTCAGTAGGTGAAGGTCTAGTTTCTTTATCTTCCTCCAAGGCATAAAAAAGATTGTATGAATCTATTTGTTTTAAAAATAGGGATTTAGATTCAATAAAATCAGAATATATAGAGTCAAAGAAATATTTAACACCCTGTGTGGGTTCATTTTCAATCTATACCTTAGTGGTAAGTGCCTCTTGAAGTTTTACTTCATTGGATAGAGGAAGTTAGTCGATATCCTCCATCTTTACTTCAAATTTTACCACTTGGGTGGTATCTTACTTCAATGGTGTTGTCTCTTCTTCTTTGCACGGTATGGGAAGATAAAGAAGGTCCTCACATTTTTTCCAAAATTCATCCAGTTCTTATTGATATCCCAAAAGTGGATCAATATAAAAGGATTCCTCATTGGCCTCCTTAGGTAAATAATAGGTGAAAAGTGTATCATATTATAGTTTAGGCTCATGTTTATATAATAATTATTAGAAATATGTAGTTATCCAATCCATTTGGCCTTAAAGATCTTGAACCATCTCTCTATGATATTGAATATCATATTTTATTTTGAGTTTTAACAATAAATTCTAAAAATATTTTAGAGGGACTTCTTCAAAAGTCTTAGTTTGAAACAAGGAGGACTCTTCTTGTGTCCTAACCACTTCTTGATAAAATTATGGGATGTACTCACAGAATTCAATAAGTTCTCTGGCCAATCATCAACTACTGGTTTCATGAGGGTCTCCTTGAGCTCCTGGATGAGGTCCTTGAATTCATCCTCTTTGAAAATTTGGATCTAGGATCCCTTGATCTATCTATACCACATGGAAACAATTTATTCTATAAACCAAGGCTCTTTAACTGATGGTTCCTATACCTATGAGTAATCATCCCATGCAGAATAATAACCAGTTGTATTTATCATGGAAACATATTTTTCTTATGTTTTTTGATTTTTTTGTTAAATTAATTAAAAACATTACCAAATATGAAAATATAAAAATTTAATGAACTAATGATTGGATACTTGATAATGATGTAATTTTTGATGAACACCTATCATGGTTTTTGAAAAACAAATATTATTTTCCTTGGGCAACATAGTGGCTGACCAGGGTCGTCTCACTTGAGTAGTCTCTCAGTTTTGTTCAAATAATTTATCTAAATCACATATCATACTTATTTTTGTGTTTTTATGATTTAATGAAAACAATGAAAAATAATTTTGGACTTTTGATAAAATATTTGAATGACATGAAAAATAAGAATTTAAACTAACATGCAAATCTAAACAAAATTAACTAAAGAAGAAAGGAATTGGTTTTGGGTTCAATCTTGGATCCAATCATTATTATTATTTATATATTTTATTTTTTTAATAATTCAAACATGAAATATCATGATGAATTAATATTCTTTATTTAGAAATTGTGGAATCTTTGGCGGCTTAAGAAATCTCAATTCCACCACCAACTATAATCAAGGTTGATGACACTCCTTATTCTAGGGTGTCCTATCTTCTAGAACCCCACTCTATCGATATTATTTCATCCATTTATTAGCTCAAATAATTTTTATGAAGAGTTAACCAATGGATATAGGGAAACAATATTTAAATAAAAGAGTTGAAATAGATTGTGTTGCATGTCATTTATGGGAAGTCACTATATCATGACATTTTCCTGACCAAGAATGCTACTCAAATCTACAAAAAAATTTAAATTAAACTTTAATAAAAATTCAAGAACACATTGAACTCCCCCCTATGTCAAGACTCGGGGTCAGACTCTCATTTCTAAGTGTAAGAGATCACTTAGTGGAGTGGATGAAAGAAAAGAATAGAAATAGAATAAACTAAAAAAAATATTTTTTTTAGAAATAATGGGGGTGGGAAATTAAAACAACAAAATAAAATTAGAATTGGGATAAGAGAGAGACAGAGAATAAAATAATAAAATGAAAGAATGAAATTAAAAAGAACTAATAAATTTATATTAATTATAAATAATGTTATAATAATAATAATAATAATAATAATAATAATAATAATAATAAAAATAAAAATAAAAATAATTATTGTTATAATTTAGAGAAACATTAATAGAATAAGATTAATAATATGAGAATAATAAAATAAAAATAATAAAATAAAATTATATAATAATAATAAAAGTAATAATAATAATAATAATAATAATAATTAAAGAAGTGAAACTAAAAAGAGGGAAGAATTATAAGAGAATAGTGGACACAAAATTTGGGTGGAAATAGTATAATTAATATAAATTCACATGTTTATTTATTTAAAACTAAATGAAAATAGAAATTAAAATTTAAAATAAATATAAAATAAAAATAAAAGAAAATAAAAAAAATGAAATAACAGAATAGGGGTGAAGAGAGAGCAGTGCAGCGTGAAAGCCCATGGGTGGAGCACTCCTCCCTCAGATTTGACTGAATCCTCTATTATTGAGGTGAAAACCTCCTTTAAATAGGTATATGGAGTGGCCCTCATCCTCATCTTCTTAAAATTTCCCCCTGAAAATGGTATGTCTTTATTCGTTTGATATCACACCCATGAGACCCACGAGTGTGAAATACTATAAGGAAGGAGTCCATGTGGTGCATGAGGTGTGGTGGGGGTTTCACTAAGGATGTGGAAGTAGTGAGCTAGTGGATGGTGAGAGAGGTGTAGTGGCCGATGGGCTTGTATGAGCCGTAGGAGTGTCAAGGGAGCTTGGGATGACATGCACAGCAGTGAACAATAAAGTGGGAGCAAAAAATAGACTCAAAAGTGGCTCCCTCCACCTTTTACAAAATTTGAAGTGGTCAGACCATCCTTGGGTGATATTCATGGTGGTCCTTGGGCAAAGAAGTGGTGATTGGGGTGCGAAAATAGTGTTCTAAAGATCAGGTTAGGTGGATACGTGATGACACAACAGTAGAAATCTCATGCATAACAGCACAGTTAAGCAACGCTAGGTGGCGATGCCATAGAAGAGCGGTCGAGGTGCGGTGTCCTAGGTGGTTGGGTGGTAGTTAGATAAGAATGAGGATAGAGGTATAGTAATGAATTTGAGTGGCAAAAAATGGACTACAGTGGGGTATGACAGAGCGTGGAGGTGCTACGATAGAGTGCAGTAGCGCTCATGTCCCACATTCTAATCGGGACATGGGCATGGAGCCTTTATCACCATCGATGTGACTTATGCTACTCCAAATCCTATATTGGGGTGGGATCCTAGAATACACTCACAAACACATCGGGACATGAAAAACATGGTCCACATAGGCCTTTAGGCCTACTATAAACCTGTGGGTTTCACCACATGTGGGCCACTACGCACAGGGCTTAATCACCTGTGCTCTCGCTAACTAAATAAGGCCTTCGCTTGGCTTGATTGGATATATGGACCTCCTTCTCCATTCTAGGGATATGGTGAGTTAATGTTGAGGTTTATCTTGGTTATGAGCCTAAAGTTTGAACAAAAACCATTAAAAGGGTTAGAAAAATAGTAAGAATTCAACCAAGATTTATAAATAAAATTTGACATTAAAAATTCATTAAATATTTTTTATTTGAAAACAATTTTCATTAAAATATTCTAAATTACACATAATTTAATGAAACATTGTAAACTATGGATTTTAACATTGAAACACACTTAAAACCATCGAAATTTGAATGAAAATATGCACATAATTTTGGTATTTCAAAAATTTATTCCTATTTAAATTAAATTAAATAATTACTAAAAAATTATTATAATTTACTAATTAATTATAATTTGATTATAATTAATTAAGTTTGGTGATTTGTATAGGATATAGGGCCTCATGTGGATAGGTTATGGCCAAAATAAATGAGACAATCTTGGGTAGGAGCTTTCAATATATGGAATTAAAGATGGGAAAGGCCTGTTTGAGGTTGGTGGTCCCTTATATATACCCCTACAACACTTGTGCATCTTCTTACGCATGCATGTGATATTTATGGTCTCTCCACTATGCGAAATCAACCATTTTTATTAAATAAAATTCTAAATTTAAATGAAATTCATAGAATTCAACAAAGTTATTAGGCCAATATGAACCTTATGCATTGGTTAATTATCTTTGGCCTCGAATAACAGATGATTTGATTACGATTATGTATTACTTTGGACACTGAGACCCCATATGAGGTTTTTATTTAATTTTATGAATGTAATGTAGTGATCTTAGTAGTAGGGATCCTTAGAGACCTCTAGTTAGAGGTTAGTGATGATTTGAGATAGATGACCTTGAGTTTTTCCATGTTAGATTCCTTGGGGACTTTAAGAAAATTGAGATGACTATGGGGTGAGCATTACTCCCTCATTGAGACTACCTGACTCAAGTGGGTAGAACCCTAAGAGACTGATTAGTGGGTTGGGTGTTTGGAAAGACCTTGGAATGACTTAGGTATTGGTAAGGTCCTTGAGCCTTCTATTTAGAGAGATTTATATATTGATTTTCCTAGGAGGCCAGTAAGGCCTTTATGAGACTTTGACAATGAAAAGGGATTCTAAGACCTTTGAGTGATGGGTGTTAACCTTGGAGATGGGTAGGTATTGGGGGACACTTATGATGATTTCTATCCATAATGTGACATAGGGGACCCTGATTGGTGTCTTAGTGAATTTTTGATCCCAGTGATAGTGTGTGTGTGGGAAATGAGTAGTGATGATCATGATTATCACATTAGAATCTAGAACGATGTTGTGAGAATTATATAACCATAGTGACAATTATAGGTTATTCCCTCAAGAAGACAAACATTTAATGTGGGATGTGATCAGGTATATGGATAGCCCTGATGACATGGTGTAGGAGATTGTAATTCCCTCTATGATATATCTACATACATGGGATGCCTTGGATGATCTCTTTGGATTCAGCCTTTGAGCTTGATGAATGTGGAATTCCAAGGGTGATACCCCATGGGTTGGGAGATTATTCCTAATAATTCATAATATTATGGGTGAAACCCCTTGGGTTTAGTGATGATACCTAGTACTAATCATTATTTACGGTCATACTCTTAAGAATCCGCTTGGATCTAGATAATTTGGAATAATCAGGATTAACTCTTGGAGTTCCTCAACTACGAAAAATGATTATATAATGATTAGTATTACCTTACGGGGTTTGATAATGATTTCCAAATGACTATTGATTTCCTAAGATCACCTATTATGGATTGTATTTTAGATTGATATTATGTCGATGCTTTATACATGTTTCTTAGATCTGATGATGATGCCTGCTACTATGGGATTCCATTGATATTTTCCTAGGATCCGATAGTTTTCCTAATACAATGGAATACCCAGGATGATATTTTTGAGGTTTTTTATTCAACTTATATTGTTTTCCACAGTTATTTGGAATTCTCAAAGACACTCTGAAATAGGCCAAAGTAGGATTGGGTCGATCAGGGTTCCATGGTAGAACCCGACAATCAAATATTGATATTTATTTATGATTTAAACTATAATTTATTTGTCTATTTTGATCATTTCACAGTCGCATACACTACATTTTCTTGTTATGTATGAGACTATGTTGGTGGTTCCCTTCTTAGTTGTACTCACACCCTACTCGGGCGACCATGTCACATCATTTATTGTAGGTTCAGGTTGGGAGAGGCCCAAGGTTTCATGATTAAGTAGGTTAACTATGACATGATTATATATTAGGATAAAGTAAGGCTCATGGATGTAGCATTTCTTCTCACTCATTTATTTTATTTTTGTATTTAATTTTGTATATGTAACCAACCAGGTTGGTGATCGGTCTTGCTATATGATCATATACTTCCACACCATTTTATTATTGATGATTGCATTTTTTCATTCTATATAATCTGATTATAATTTACTATAGTGGATGTTTATTTGTTATTGTATTTGTTATTTAGAACTATAATATGGGTGTATAGTCTCTTTAATGTGATACTTTAGACTATCACTCTTAGTCGACAACCTCTGGCATAAGAGGAGGTGAACCTGAGGTCATATAAAAAATTAGTCTGAGGCACTAGTTGAGTGGCCTCTGAACAAGGATGTTAGATATATAGCATTACTAAACTCATTATTTCTATTCACATTTCATAAGTTACAGTTCAAATTTCTATTGTTTTAATTTTAGATCTCACAAGATGATTTCTCCTTCATGATTTTACTCATCATTATATGTTTTATTTGGATATTGGTGATCCTTAAGGGTAAGGATGATACCATAGATCCCTTAGTGTGGAAGATTTTAATCTTTCCTATTTGTTTTACCCTTTTAATTCATATAGTTTTATTAGTTTTAATAATCCATGGTGTGTAATAATCCGTTATATGTTATACTTATTTTCATGTGTTTTTTTGAAATGATTTACTTTGAATAAATAAAGTGTGTCTAGTTTAATTTCTATCTTGTATGATTTATTTAATAATCTATTCAATTAATTTTAAGAAATAGGAAAAAATAGTTTAGAATTACAAACATATAATTTATTGAAAGAATATGCTTCCTAAAAACCTAGGGCATTATAGTCTAAAACCTTACATACCTCAAGGGTGGGAAGAATATATTTTATTTATTAATAAAAAAAATATGGGAATAAAAATTTAATACATGAAAAAAATATACTATGAAAGGATTTTCATCTAAAAGGAAAAACTCAGGTTAAGATATAAATACATTATGATGGGATGAAGATATTATATATTGAAATTTTATTTTGATAAAAAATATTATGTATTAAATATATTAAATATTGGTTTTTAGATAAAGGGAAAAACCTTATGTGGGGAATAAATTTATTACATATCAAAAAAATACTATGTATTAAAAATTTGGCTAACGGAAGAATATTATACATGGGGAAAGGATATTACTTATAGATTTTTCCCAGAGGAAAAATCCTTACCTATGAGATAAAATATCAATAATGGATTTTTTTAAGTTAAAAGAATTACATAGGGGAGATAATATTATATATCATGGAAAAGTGTTCAATATGGAAATTTTCCTAACTAAAAAACCTTATGCATTGCGAAAACATTATGTATAGGTTTTTCCAAAATGTAAAAACCTTATTTATTGAAGTAGGATATTATGTATAGGGAAAATATGTTATGTATTGATTTTTCCCTAAGGGGAAAACCTTAAATAGAAGAAAACTATTATGTATGGATGGGGAAATAAACAATTTGGTTAAGTCCATGGATGCATAATGTTTTATTTTGGAAATTATGTATGGTATCTAGGAGAGATACATAGGTTTTTTAAAAAGAATTCTAGAGTTTTTTAAATGTTGAGAATTATTATTTTTATATATTTTTTTAAAATGTTAATAACATACTTAAATTAAAAAGGGTTTTTAGGATTCTTAATTAGTAGTGAACATGCTGTGACTTTCTTTTGTTCCTCATTTCAACTATAAGGGAAATCATCATCCATTCTTAATGGATTCAAGTTTCATTTTATATAGGTGATGATTTTAGATAAATATATCAATTATATTTTATTCTCCCTGGTTTTCCACCTATTTATTTATATATTATTTATTGCAAACTAATCTATGTTTTGGAAATGATTCCACCAGAGCATAGTGGAATCATCTTACTATTATGGGGATTTTATTTTTATTTAAAAAAGGAGATCCTAGGTGGATGATCACACTAGATTTTTTTATATATTTAGAGTGTTATTTCGTCACATTAAATTTATTGATAGAATTATAATGTTTTAGGTAAAATTAATGAATGTGATGGAATAATAAATTGAGGATTTTGTGTGATAAGGTTTCATATGGATACCAGGGGTGGTGCGTATGAAGAACTATGCCTTAACCAACCTATAAATAAATATTTTATAATAAGGGTTTTAGTTTATTACATTTATAATATCTTTTAGGTTTATATTTTTAGAGAATTAGGAAATCCATTAGACAAAAAATTGAAATTTCCACACAATCTACATTTTTTCTATAAAAAATAGGTTCCTATGTTTACACTCCTCTTTCATTCATGAAACTTTCTTAATTCATGATGTGATATGAATGATATATCTATGATCCTTATAAATACTTTATCCCTATGATTTTTTTTTAAAACATTGGATGAGAAAAACAACGCTTAGTAAGATATATAAAAGGAAATGAAAACCATTAGTAATTTTAAAAATTAATGAAAACCCACAAGGATAACATAAATATTTACATAATAAACTTTTATATAAAAATAATCCTTACTTATTCATGAAATAAATTTTAAATCCAAAAGTGTTAATAAATTATTTTCTAAGAAAGTATAAATAAAAAATAATAATTATGAATGTTACTTAGGAAAACATGAGAACTCATGAAAAAAACTTTCACATTTAAAAGATCATAAAATTTATTTTAAATCATGGGTTTATTTTCTTACATTATGAAATAATAATGTTTCCATTAAATTCCATAAAAATCATTGAAAAATTATAATGGTATCTTGAGAAATTATCCTTACATTCACCCTTAAAAGAACCTTTATAATGGAATAACCATCACAATTAATTCAAACATATCTCTTAGGTGTAACTTATTTTCTATTAACTTGATCATCATTACCAAATGAATTGAAGATCTATATCTGGCTCACCCATTATCAGAGCTATATTAGGATCACCTATTATCATATAAATTGTACAGAAACCATATCACGAGAAAGACATAGAAAATCTTGTATTTACATCATGGAACCCATACATTTTTTCATTATATCCCATAATAGAAACAACTTCCAGTTATCTCATACAATTGAGAATAAATATCTTTTAAAAAAAAAATATTTTTAAACTAAAAAATCTCTGAATAAAGAGAATACGATATTCTTTAAAAACACAGAGATACTCGTAGAGGAATATTGATAATGAAAAATGGCTCTGACATAGGTAAAATGTGTTCAAGTGGGAAATTTTTTAAAAAATAACTTTATAAAACATTTAATTATAAATAAAATTTCCATGACACAATTTTAAAAACATGTACAAGAAGAAAAAAGCGTTTAAAAATTTTAAAAATAAGTTTTAAAGAAAAATCCCTTATGACTTTAGTAAATTTTGAATCAAAATAAAATTGATGGATATATCTAGAAAATAATTTTTAAACCAATTTAATTTAAATAAATTAATGATAAAAGATATCTATATGGTAGTTTATACACCACATAAAATAAAACATGTGGTGAAAATGAATTAAGTTTCAAAGAAAGGAAAATGAGATGAGAAATACCTTAGCTTATATCCAAAAACACTATGTATGCATTTTAATTTATATAATAATAAAATTTTATTAATTTTATAATTAATTTAGAACCTTTTTAAATTCTACTCCTTTATTATTTTTCCTTTTATTTCATTGATCACCATGTTTTATTTTGTTACTAAATTGGTCAAGTTACTGTTGGAAATTTTGAGGATGTTTGATTCACAAACACAAAACAAATTCATTATATTGAAAATGGTCAAAGGAATCATTATTAAATATTATCTATAATATTATTTATCATTTTCATACATTTA
Organism: Viscum album; assembly: GCA_963277665.1. NCBI lineage: Eukaryota > Viridiplantae > Streptophyta > Magnoliopsida > Santalales > Viscaceae > Viscum > Viscum album. The sequence goes on along the minus strand of OY728120.1, from coordinate 16,736,591 downwards.
ATAACTTTTTAAAAAAATCCATTCACATCTTTTCATGGAAATGGTAGTCCATACGTATGTATGAATGCCATTTTAATTTTTATACTGAGAGAGAAAAATTAGATAATATTTTATTTTTTTATAATCATAACAATATTTTAAATGTAATATTTATTCATTAGTTTCATCCTTATGACCATCCATGTGAGGAGATAATGAAAAACAAATCACATCGATACGTTGAGGTGGTAGTCTACACGTACATACGAGTGACATTATCATTTTTCAATAGATAGTTGGGTAAGACAATATATAATATATTATAATTATAGAATAAAAAGAATTTCATTAAAATATTATATATTCATTAATACTACCATTATAGACATCTATTTTAGGAAATGATTAGAAAAAAATATATCACTTCGTTGAGGTGGTGTCCACATGTATGCATGAGTGATGTTATAATTTATTAAAAGATGGAAAAGGAGATGAAAAGGGTTATACTATAAAAATAACAACATTTAAGTATATTTTATATACTTATTTTATTCAATAATAATGGTTATTATTGGATTGAAAGAGGTATAAGAAGAAATAAATATGAAAGAACTCAGTTAAGAGTTATACCTCTTCTTTGGAAATCCTCATTTGTATTACACCTTAGTCCTTATTATATTAGTATTTTGGTGAGAAAATGACTTATATGATGTGGGTAAGTAAGTTAATAAGGTATTTTGATAGTTATTTAATGATATATAGTGCTCAATGTTTTTGAATAAGTGATGATTGGTTGTTCTCTTTTATAAGTAGGGGGAGTGGCACACTTGTAAATATCCTTAAGTTTTAAATATTAAAAATGCATTAATCACGGTAAATTGGAAGAACATAAATCAAAATTTTAAGATAAGGTGACAATGTATGAAATAATCTCATTCAATAATAATTAAGATAATATTTCATGACCTTATTACTTACTTTTTTCATTAATTAACTCGTTTTACCCTTTGTCATGGTAACTAATTTTTACCATAGTAACTATTCATTATGAAAAAATGAATTTTATCTCATTACTAAATTTGAGCATAATGATTATAAATATTCTATACATGTTTAAATATTCAGTATATATATATTTAATAAATTAATTTTAATATAAGAATTTAACATGAAACAAAAAATAGTTTTTTTTTGAAAAATGCATGTTTTAAGATTAAAAATGAATTTATACCAAAATAAAATATAATGATGATTTATATTGAATTATTTGGATTATTTTTATTAAAATTGGACTAATATTTCTTTAAAACCAATTTAAAACAACATTATAATTTTTAAATACTAGAAAATAAATGATAATTTTTATAAAAATCTGTATTTTCACTATTCCACGAAAAATCAATCTTTTTAGAGAAATCCCAAAAATTCACCCTGATAAAAATTATATATGATGAATCAAAAAATAAAATTTATTTAATCAAATTAAATTTCAAAAACTAGTGGAAAATAATTATAATATTCACACTGAAATGTATAAAAACCATTTATAGAAAAAAAAAATTGAACCATAAAATGAATTTATTCTCATTCAATTCTTAGTAATAACCATTAGATGATTATTATTTTAATTTTTTGAATATATTATAAATATATTTTATCAAAAATAATTAATCAATTGTCCTCACTTTAATTTAGTAAGACATGTATAAATCCCACACAAAAAATGTTTTTTTGAAAAGTATCTCGTTTTAATATCAAATGATTTTATCTTCATTTATAAAAAATTCATAACTAATATATGAATTTTTATTACTTAGTTTTAATTTATAAATAATAATTTTTAAATAAATTTATCAATCTAAATAAGATAAATTTATCTTTGAAATGAAACATACACAATACAAATAAAACCCATTTTTTTTAGAAAAATGACCCTCTTGTATGATTTCATTGTTATTATTTAAAAATTAAGAAATTATTTCATAATAACTAATAATAAATTTTTATTAGAATAAATTTTCTATATATGTTTCATAATTCAGTTACTCATATTTATACCTTCTAATCCAACAACTATGTTATAATAATCTTATTTAAAATAATAATTTTGTGGTTTGTTTAAGGCTGTCGTGCCATGTGGAACACACTATCAAAACTAGTATTAATTTAAATAAATATACATTCTAAAATATCATGGTGTTATATTTGACCTCTTTAAAGAAATTACATGCTCATAATTTTATATTTTATCAAATAAAAATTATTTAAAAACATTTTTTGAATAAATTATATGGAGTGGAAATAAATATACATCAGTAGAAATAAATATCTTTTAATTAACATTGATAACATTTACTTTTGAAAATAAATTTAATTTATATATTAATAATAATAAACATATCATTTCCTAAATAATTTTTAATACATTCATTTTCCATAATGAGACTTGTTTTATAAAAATAATTTCATAAATCATACCTTCATTGTTGAGACATATTTTCTATTTGAAACTTGATAGATTTATCTTCCCCTTTATTGAGTTGAGGAATAATTTTATTAACAAGATAGATAATAAAAAATATACTTACTCGATTTCATTCCATACCATAAGTGAATTTTTATCCCTTGTCTATGTTTTAGAAGTTTTCCACATTTTCTTTATCTCATATTGTAAAACATAAATAACCAAGATGGAATTTTAATATGAAAAAACTAAAAACAACATTAAATGGATAATTTGATCTATAAAAGGGAATATAATTTATTCATAATATAATAAAACTTAAATTATTTGGAATAATAAAATATAATACACAAAGTTCAACTTAAATCCTTCCATAAACAAGTATCCATAAAACTCTGTAAAATACATAGGGAAAAAAATTAAAACCCAATTATTAGACTGATTTTACCACATATTCATTCAAAATAAACTTAACATTTATCATCAATAAATATCAATAAATCATAAATTCACATACTAAAAAAGAATATCCCATAATCATATAATCTTGAATATATGCTTATTTTTTCATAAATAACTTGAATCACCAAAAAACAAAATATAATAATATACAATTCCATAAATTAACTCAATATTTATTACTGAAACTTCATTTATCTTAATCATATAATGTTCCCAATATAGATAACTTCAAAGATAAAACTAATCAGTTAGTCACCAAATCAACTTTCAATCCCATGGATTTCTAGATGATAAAACATATGTTCCTAACATGTAATAAACCTTTATCCCAATTAGACAAAATTACTTCAACATCAAAGATCATATTAATCCATATAATTATTTATATTTCATCCATTTTTATTATTAAAACCTAATAAACATATCCCAAATTATCATTAATCACCTTTGAATACAATAAAATATAAATTCAACGAGAATCTATACATTTGAACATATGACATTTTTTACAGTTTATTAATCCTTAGACTATATCATTACTCTTGAAACACTATATATAGATACTTAAATCATTTAAATCCCTATATAAACCTTTAACTATTTTTTTCCATCTTATTCCTTAACACTTACTAAAATAAAAAATAAGAATTATATCCTAATATTCCTCAATATTAGTCTAATCATGTTTCATACTTTTAAAATAAGTAAAATTGTTAAAATAATCCATACCTTTTATATGTTATTCATAGTTTTATTCATCATGAACGCATATTTATATGATATTTTCAATCTTATTCTCAATATTTTCTACCAAGGAAACAATTTTCATAATGTCCATACTCACCAGATTTAAAAAATTTGATTTATAACTCTGGAAGAACAATATTTACATATATTGTGTTAGCTAAAATATTCATTTTTACTCAACAGTTTATTACTATATACCGTTATTTACCACATATGAATCATCTTACTATTACTTTGAGACATTTCCTTGGGTATTTCTCCCCATATTTTTGACACATATGACATTAAATATTTTTTTTACCTTCATGATATTCATCACCAAGTCTTCCATAAAACTCTATTTTTCTCTTATTTAGCATGTTAGGAAACTCACCCAGGTTTAAGCTACTTATAATAAATCAAGAGATATGGTTAAGAATAACTATAATATTTTTCACTATAACCCATATTATATTTAATTACCCATGCATAAAATAACCACATTATCCTTCACATCCATTTTTTAACTTGGTTTCTAATGGTTCCAACCAGTTACATAAACCAAAATGACAAGTGTTAAATAAAATCATAACCAACCTTCTTAAAAGGATGATACATACTAAGATATCATTAACTATGTCATCTTCTATTCAACACTTTTGGTTCAACCTTTAATTAAAAAAAATAATTTTTTTCTTAACACACTTTCCATTAATTTTATAGAATAATTTTAACTCATGATCTAATAAATTCTTAATCTCTAAATTTATCTAAATCCATTCTTGGATACCAACTATAAGGACCTGTTCCTTAAATAACCCATAATTACATGTTTTATAACAAGGGTTTCACTTTATTAAATTTATGTGATATTTTAGGTTTTAAGTTTTATATAATTATAAAATATATTACACCAAAAGTAGAAATTTATATAAATTGTACATTTTTCCCACAAAAATAGGTTCATATGTTTACACTTTAGTTTCATTCATGAAATTTTTTCTTTATTCATGATGTGTCACCAATGATTTTTCTATAATCCCTATAGGTTATGTAATGGGGATAATATGATTTTTGGCCTTTAGGTAATGTATTTGGTCTTTGATTCATGTAGGGAATTGTGCCTTGGGCCTACGGGTCATGTAAGGGTTCCCCTTCAACCCTTAAAAGGGTGATTATCCATAATAAAATAAAAAATAAGGTATTAAGGCTATTTAGACTAATATATGAACACATAAATCCTTCCAATTCAATGATTTTCCTAGCATAGGTCCATCTTTGCTCTAATAGTTAACACTTGGATTAGGATATTGACCCAGATAATGCCCATGTTACCTATATATATGGCATTGAACTCCTCATTAAATTTTTCTTCTCTATGTCCTTTATTTCCACAGGGAAAAAAATATTCCTATCATAGGTCCTTCTTTGCTCTAATATATGTATTTTTTCTCCATGGTCTCACAATCTGATCTCTCTATAGTCTATATCCTTTTATTCTTTGATGAGTATAAGTGTTGGTTAAGGTATATGTTAGTAATCATATATCATGAAACTGATTCAACCTAAACACAATATCTTTCTCTCTAGTCACCACACAATTTGGTTTCTCATAATCACTACATTGTCTATCACATTCAGTGCTAACATGATTCCTCATAGTTCCAAAAATTGACTAAAACCAAAAAGCATAGTATGAGAAACAATAATCATAGCGGGAAACCAAAAAATTATTTATAGGATATATAAATCATGGAAAATTCATTTTAATCTAATACACATTAGGTTTAAGATAGGTCATTCATTTTCTTCACCTATTTAAATCCTTCACAATGGTTTGTAAAAAAAAATTTGAATTAGCACAAGAATATCCCATGGGTGTGTCAAACGAGGTGGGCAGTAAAACCCATTTCCATACACTAGGTAACAATCAAGTAAAATACCAATGGTATTTGATTATTCACTAAATGAGGCTAATATTCATTTTTAATATATATAATATTCATGTTCTTTATTATTCACAAACACCATTTTAGTGCATTTTACACTTTGAACATGAATTCACATTATGATTGTAATTCCCTCTTAAAATGCACTATTACATGGAAATTTTTTGAACACCTACTAAAATACAAAATAGTCTTGATTTTATTTTCATATTTTATTTTCATGTATCCTATTTTATAAGGAACATTTAATTATTTTAGAGCACTTGAAGATTCACATTGGAAGACCACCAAAATGGTCTTTCATGCCAACACATTCTGGGAAAAGTAAACTGAACATAAGCCCCATAAAGAGATTGTAGTAACCAAGATACAATCCCAATAATTCTCAAAATTAAATTAATATAGGGAATATAATGGGGAAAATTTTATCAAACAATTAAAAGAGCTAATTTGGATGTTTTAGTGGAGTTCTAGGCAGCCCAAGTGGAAGATGAAATTATGGGACATATTCTATGGCCCAGAAAAACATCCCACTAATTTAATCATATCTCAGAAACCTAAAATTATTTTGGGATGAAATTTTACAGAGAGTTATAATAAATTAGTAGATTAATTTTTCTCTTATATGGGAAACTCCAATTCGGCCATCTAGAAGGTCATCTAGGAACCTCTGTTTGGTGGATGCAAGCATGCTGCAACTTCGGGTCAAGAGTGGAAAAGACTCCTCTCCCTTACTTTCCACAACCCTAGTCCTACCACCATTAATTGAGGATACTTGGACATATGGGGGATCGACCCAAGGCTTTAAAAATGCCTATTTAAGGTAGAGGTGTTGGAGTATTTAATCATATTTGGTTCTTAGATTCATTATAGTGTTATGCTACCACTTTGTATTTGTAATCACATTTCATTCTCATGTAATTTGTTCAATTCAACTTAGTTTCTTAATAAAAGTTCCTTATTTACTATTATTATGTTATTCTCCATATCACTTTGACACTTTTTCCTCAAGTTGTGAATTTATTCACACCATACCTTTTGAAATTTATCACAGAATGGTGGAGTGATCGTTATTTCATTATTCTTTTTTTACTTCTCTATTTCCTCCCTCATGAGTCTAATTTCCGCTTCCATTGAAACCATAGAATTAATGGAGGGATAACACACTTTTTTGTTGATCCAAGGTAGTATCATGTTGCTGTATTGGATGTTATTTTTCACCCCATTAATGTCTAATAACTTCTTTTAATTGAGATTTTTATTTGATGATTTTAAAGATTCTTCGTCCTTGTTGAATTTTAAGGCCACATACTTCAAGTGTTAATAAGAACCGTTACCTTGGAGTGATCCTAAATTTGATCCTCCAAGTGTATATATTATTAGTATTAGGGTGTTTAGGAATTAAACCAGTATGTGATGATTTTGTTTGATCTCCTTTAATGAACCTATCTCAAATATATGAAATTAAAATATTAAAAAAAATGCATCCAATCCACCCCTTATAATAACCTAGGATCAAACCATATCATAATTTGAATTAACTTAAGTATTTTAGTGTTCACATAAACCCATATAAAATCAACTCAAATTTGTCCACTTAATAGATAAAAATAGTCCATATAATGTACATGTCCGTGGGTTACTTCATAGGTCTTTGAGGATTCTACAACCCAACCTAAACTTCAAGCGACCGCTTAACCCAAATATCCTGGGTAAATTTATGTGAGACCAAATTTTGGTGCCATTGACGGGGACCTAAGTAAGTTATCTTAGACACTATATTCATTTTCTCACCCCAATTTTCTAATACCATCCTCAATTTCATTCCTATGGAAAACCCTTTGGAACAAATCCAAACATGGGGAACCTCTCATTACTTTGATCACTCCACACCAAGTGTGATGTACAATGAAAATCCTAGTTTCTACTAGTGGGATAATCAAAAAACTATTGAGCCCCAATTTTTTAACTCCTATTCTCCAAAGAACATTACAACCTATTATGAGTTCCAATCCCAACAAGGCCAATCGGAACATCCTCCTGTGTAATTCCAAAAACATAATTATCCTCTTGTAATAAACCATCTGTCTCAAACCCTTTCCTATCTTGATACAAATACTTTAATTGAGAAATTATGTCAAAAAATGGATAGAATTACTTTAAAAGTTTCATCTTGGAGAGTATAATTAGAAATCATTGAAACAGTTATGAAACCCATTCCCAGTCAGGTTGTCCATTCCACATCATTCATAGAGGAATCTTGTTACACAAAAGCATGTTAGGAAAATGATAAAGAAATTTCCTTTGAACCTAGGATACCTTAAGAAAATTAAGTAATAGTTTATGAGTGTTTAAATAATAAGGAAACTGATATTTTGTATTCACAAGAGGGGAATTTGACATCATGGATTGAGTGTCCTGAATATTTCTCCATTAATGATTATTTAGAACTAAAAATCACTACACCATTGGGAGATATAATGAACTTCGAGCCTTACCCATTACTGAAACTAATATTTCCAATTTGTTGGTTGAATATTCCTTTCAAAAGGAGCTATTTTTTTTGATAAATTTAGAAAATGAAACTCAGTTGGGTTCAAAATCTTGACCTGTGTCTGAATGTCCTATCCAACCTGAGCTCAAAATTATTGTTATTCCTTCCTCACTTAAGTATTCCTTCATAGGGTATAATCGTGAACTTTCAATTGGAATTACTTATTCTCTTGAAACCAACAAATTTGGAATGATCACTTATTTCTTAGGCAAAACTACAGAGGAAACTAGATCAACAATTTCTGATATTCCATGTATTTTCTGACTCATATTAAAACAGAGGTTTGTGAATGAAACAAATTATAAATATATAATGAATTTAAACCTAGTATATGTGGAGAAACATGTAGTCCTTAAAATTTTTAAAGTTGGTATTGGGTAAGTTGGGGGGTTCAAGTCGGTCTAACGAACTTAAACAAAAGAATTTCATGGGAAAAAACCCATGGTTTTCATTATTCTAACCTTTGTGCATCATATTTATTTTTAAAATAGGATTAATAAACAAATTTTATATAAAAAATATATATCTCACTCTGAATATGATAAGTATCATAGACTGTTGATCTGTTCTTTTATTATGATTATGGATGGGTATGAAAGGGGAAAACTATATTCACCCGTGTCATGCGGTGTGATCCTTGAGTAATACCTTACCAAGAAATTTAAAAATAAGACAATGTATCATTAGTTTATTATTATGTGTTTTTAGGCTAAAATATAAATACATAAAATATTAATAATTAAAAAATAAAAAAATTAAAAGGACACATCGTAGGTAATGGGGAAAACCCCTTCATAACCTGCGAAGTCGCGAGGACTCGAACTAGGGACCAAAGGGAGAGCGGGGTGCACGATTTCCACTAACCTATGGCTTATATTGATTCATTATTCTATATTTTTTGTATATATACTTATATTTTACTTTTTTTATAATATTAATAAATATATATATCTATATATATTATTGAATTGTTAGTTTGTTTGTTTTTTGTCAACTAGGGAACTCTCCAAGTGACATGGATATCAAAGGAATAAATTGGAGCATCAAGAACTTCAACTTCAACCACCATGTGACTTCATTCCATGATCCTCATATTGCAAATTACTAACTCCTGTAATCTACCTCTACCCCATTCTCAATTTTATTTTCTTTAAACACTAGGGAGAATGTTATTCTATGTTGCGGGGGGGGGGGGGGTGAAAAGAAAAATAATTAATTAATTTTGTATGCATAAAAATTGCGTGGAAGGAAAAATTTCTTTAACCTTAAACATGATAATACACATTTCAGACTTTGAAACTGAATATCAAATAATTTAGCAGGCACTGATTCTAATTTTAATCCATGTATAATTTCATGAGTATAGATTTTGGAAAGTGTGGGTGTCTAATGTGGAATTTCATCATTTATATTTTCATCAAAATAAAAAAAAGAGATCACAACGCACGTCCTTTAGATATTAGGGTATTAGTTTGAGTTAATGGGGTCCCTCAAATATATATCCTAAGTTTTGCGATCATTTTAGTTTTTATATGAGTATTAAATAAAAAAAACAAATAAAAAATTTCCATGTAGAGCAATGAAATGACCTAATGCGCGGCTTTCCGCACTTGGGGATCTTGAATCCACAGTTTTCTAGCCCAGAGTTAGTAAATTTATCTCTATTTTCTGGTAATTTGAATTTTTTTTGACAGAGTTAACTCGAGATGATTCCCGAGTATGTGGGCTTCACTTGGTGCCCTAAGGTCTTTGAGCCTGGGAGTGATCGGAAAAGTCTCACTACATGGGTTGACTATTTTGAGTGCAATTTCAATTACCATGGAAATATTGAAAAAAAATTGAGTACTCATCTTAATTTTGAAATGTGATTCCACTGTGCTCTTACGTAATTTCCCCATTGAATAAAGATGAACCCCCATGTCTATTGTGACACACAACACATCATCATACTTTATTGAAATTGGGTGAAATGTGGAGATGAATTTGAACAAAGGAACGTGCTTAGGATTGGGATCTTCTTATGAAACTGTCTTGTATTAAAATATTTTTATGTTTTTCATGATTTTTTGGTATAAGGGTTCTTGGTGATCAATGTGTATTAAAATGTTTTTTGGAAAAGAGAATTCAAATTTCATATTGTTGAGATACATTTTGCTCGGGATGAGAAAAACTCAAGTTGGGGGGGGGGGTGTGATAAGCCACTAAATTAGGATAATATTCATTTTTAATATATATACTATTCATGTGCATTATTATTCATAAACACCAATTTAGTTAATTTTACACATTGAACACTAATTCACATTATTATTGTAATTCCCTCTAAAAATGCACTATTACATGGTACATTTTTGAACACCTACTAAAATAAAAAATGGTCTTTATTTTATTTTCATATTTTATTTTAAAGTATCCCATTATATAATGAAATATTAATTATATTTTATCACTTGAAGATTCACAATGGAATACCACCAAAACGAGCTTTCATGCCAACACATTTGGGGCAAAGTAATCTGGACATCATCCCAATAAAGAGAATTTAGCGGCCAAGATACAAGCCCAAGGATTCTAAAAATTTAACAAAAGATATAGGAAATAATGGGGAAAATTTTATCAAATAGTTATAAGATCTAATTCAGATGTTTTAATGAAGTTCTAGGAGGTCCAAGTAGAAGATAAAATTATGGGCCAGATTCTATGGCCTAGAAAAACATCCCTCAAATTTTATCATATACCAGAAAAAAACTTATTTGGGGTTCATATTTTATCGAGAGTTATAAGACTTTTGGTGATTCATTTTTCTCTAATATGGCCCACTCCAATTTGGCCATATAGAAGGTCATCTAGTCGACAATGGTCAGTGGATGCAAGTTGGCTGCAACTTCGGGTCAAGGGTGGAAAATTCTCTTCTCCCTTACTTTCCACCACCCTAGTCCAACCAACATTAATTTAGGATACATGTACATATGTGGGATCTACCCAAGGATCAAAAAATTTCTATTTAAGGTAGTGGTGTTAGAGTATTTAATCATCTTTGGTGCTTAGTTTCATTCTAGTGTTATGCTGCCGCTTTGTGTGTGTAATCACATTTCTTTCTCATTTATGTTGTTCAATTCACCTTAGTTTCTTAATAAAAGTTTCTTATTTCCCCTTATTATGTTATTATCTATATAAATTTTATATTTTTGCCTCAAGGTGTGAATTTATTCACACCCTACCTTGTGAAATGTATCACACAACGGTGGAGTGATCGTTATTTCATTGTTTTTTTACATCTCCATTTCTTCCCTCATGATTTTACTTTTCGCTTCCATTGAAACCATAGAATAAATGGAGGGATAACCCACTTATGGGTTGATCCAAGGGAGTATCAAGGGGATGAATTGGATTTTATTTATCACCCCATTAATTTCTAATCACTTATTTTAATTGATATTTTTATTTGATGATTTTAAAGATTCTTCGTCCTTGTTGAATTTTAAGGACACATACTTCAAGGGTTAATACGAACCTTTACCTTGGAGTGATCCTAACTTTTACCCTCCAAGTGTATAGGTGATTAGTATTAGGGTGTGTAGGAATTAACCCTATAAGTAATGATTTGGTTTTCCCTCCTTTAATGAACCCATCTCAAATATAATAAATTGAAATATTTAGAGAAAAAGAATGCTTCCAATCCACCCCTTTTAATAACCTAGGATCAACCATTATCATAATTTGAATTAACATAATACTTTTAGTTTTCACTTAAACCCATCTAAATTCAACCCAAAGTTGGCCACTTAATAGATAAAAAAATTCCATATAATGTATGTGTCCGTAGGATACTTTTTAGGTCTATGAGGATTCGACAACCCAAGCTAAACTACAAGCAACCACCTAACCATAAAATCATGGGTAAATTTGGGAGAGAACAGTCTATTTTCAGAGTTATTACCCAAAGGTACAGCTATGCTAGATCCATATCCACTTTTATTATCTAGAAATTGATGTATTTATAGGAAATACATATAATACCTACCTTACCAAAACCTTAGGATGTTATTTTACACTTATAATTACCATTAAATTCATTAATAGGGTTATGTTCTATAATATATATGTTCCTAAATGTTGTTCCCAAAGTTTATACTAAACATTCTCTGATAAAAACTATAAATACCCCAACCCTAGTAGCCTAAGGTTGATGGTTACTTTATTACATTGGAACTATGTTTAAGTGATCACATCCCAAAGGACCTAATAGTTTAGTAATACTAGAATACTTGAAACATAATTAGATTTCACATTACATTGGAGAACATAAAATAAATACTATTATTTATTTAAATAACACCACTATTCCTTTTATCACATCCCTAAATATTAATCATAATAAAATAACTAAAATATTGTTGAAAGGAAACATAAGAAATGGATATGCTCAGACGATCAGTAAGGGTATATGTATAGTGGAAGCTATCATGAATAAATAATTCCTAACTGATATGGAAAGGTAAATATCTATGAACACAATTTATTTAATCAATAACTTAATCATGAAGAATAATATGGCAGGAATTATAAATAATCACACGATCTTGAAACTTATAAATGGATATCATAACTAATCAAATAATCATATGGATATCAATAAATAATCTCATAATGAAAAAATTTCTAATTCCGAACGTTATAAACATACAGTCAAGGGCTCAAGCCATGAAATTTCACATAAATAGGTAAGAGCTCATCCAAATACCCAAGATAGTTTGTCTCATGAGACCAACCAATGAATTGAGGGGATATTAATACTAGTACCCACCAATAAATTAATAAGCCTAATGAATTACTCATATATTAAATGATTAATTTAATTCATAACAAATATTTATTTTAAATAAATCACTACTGGAATGGAGAGCTATACCAACACTTTGGTGCCAACGGTTTTAGAAAACCATTGGCATATGTGGATTACAGACCTCTTTCCCAAAGGTTTAATGAAACTGTTGGGATATCTCACAATTGGACCACTTTTACCAACAGTTTACATAAACTGTTGGTAAAACATACAATTTTCCCAACGATTCAACGAAACCGTTGGGAAAACTTGAGAATCAACCACATTTTCCCAACTGTTCAATGAAACCATTGGGAAAACTTCATATTCAATCACCTTTACCAAAAGTTTAAATGAACCATTGGTAAAGCGTAGTGTTCCCAACGGTTTTTAAAAACCATTGGGAAAAATTCGCTCCAAATACAGAGAGCCCCCAACTCTCTCTTCGCGTGACTGCAGCCCTAAAATTGATTCTTTCCCGATGCCCCCAATTCTCTCTTCGCACGACTACAGCCCTAAAATTGATTCTTTCCTGACGCTCTCTCCTTACCAGTATGAAACTCCATCCATCCTCTTCGATCAAACAATTTTTCTATTCTAGACTTCAAATCAGTAAGTCCTACCTTAGTTCTAATGTTCTTCATCTATTTTTTTATTTTTTATTTTTATTTGACCTAAACGTGAGGGATCTCTCTATACCTTGATTGATAAACTCGTTACACTTGATATATCCATCTTAATGAAATAATTTTGTAGTTCTACACTCTAAATATGTAAGTACTACCTTTGTTTAAATGTTTTGCATCTATTATTTTTGTTTTCTCTTTTAATTTGGTATAATCCATTTTGTGATGTTTATGGAATCGAATACCCAACAAGTGAACTTTGATTTGTTTTTTGTTTTTATTCAATACTTATGTTTCATGATTGTATGGATCAACATTATTTGAAGTCTACATAGCCAATCCTTCCGTGTATTTAGTGAACCATATGAACCAATGGAGGTGCTGGTGAGATGTATCCCCACTCAAAGATGATAAAGATTTTGTTTAGTCATATTGTCTCGAGGTAGGTAATGGATATAAGGATGTTCCATGTGAAGTGATTGAGGATGGTTGGGGTAGTGCCGTAGGTGGTTTTCCATTTTTTAGTGGGGTGATATGGTAGTTTCTATGGACTTTAGTTTAGTTCAAAAAATGGATATGTGTTTTGTATTTATAGTTTTTTTCAAGGAATAATGGGAAGTTTACTAATATTGAGGATGAATTGGATGTTGGTTGGGTGATGGATTGGAATTGTGATGTTGTTTGGATTGGGATTAGATAATTTTCAAAGAATTATATGGGGATTTCCTCTCTTTAACAAAACCCCCCTCCTCCTGGACCATGGACACCCCCCTATTGGACCCTAGACACCACCCTCCTAGAACTTGGACAACCCACCCCCTCTTTCTTGAAACCTGGATAGCCCCCCCTCCTGGACCCTGGACAACCCCCTCCACCCTCCACCCAAGACCTTGTATAGTCCCTCCCCCACCCTCCACCCAAGACCCTGTATAACCCCACCACCCTCCTCCATGGTCCCTGGACAGCCCCCGGACACCCCCCAGATTGCCCCCACCCTCTTCCTTGGACCCCAGACAGACCCCCCGGACATCCCCACACACTCCTCCTCAGTCCCCGAATAGTCCCCCAGACAGCCCCTGTACATCCACCCCACCCTCCTCCCTTGACCCCAGACAGCCCCCTGGACAGCCCCCGAATAGCCCACTGGACTGCCCCCGGACAGCCCCCACCATCCTCCTTGGTCCCTGGATAGCCCCCGAATAGCCCCCCCCACCCTCCTCCTTGGTCCCTAAACAGCCCCCCCCAGACAGCCCCCCCCTCCTCCTTGGTCCCCAGATAGCCCCCCGGACAGCCCCCCCTCCTCCTTGGTCCCCGGAAAACCCCCCGGACACCCCCCAGACAGCCCCCCACCCTCCTCCCTAGACCCCGGACATCCCCCCTACTCTCCTCCCTAGACCCTGAATAACTCCCCAGATAGACCCCACCCTTCTCCTTGGTCCCTGGACAGCCCCTCGGACAGCCCCCCACCCTCCCTGGACCCCGGATAGCTCCCCGGATAGCCCCCACCCTCCTTCTTGGACCCCGGACAGCCCCCAGACCTGAATAACATTTTCCTTTTGTACCACTGTGTATGCAAGTAAATGAGACTCATATGCCTTATGTATAATTCTATTACAAGTTGATTAATTGTTATACCTCATGGATGATATGTAATTGTAGGCATGTTGATTTCACATGCCTTTTTTTATTTCTATGATCATGCAATGTTATTTAAGATTATTCCATTTTTTTATGTCTTGAACTATATTAATTTATTGGTAAGCTTATTATCTCATTCTCATAAAATGAATGTGATGATATTATTTAATTTGAATACAAATCCTTGTTGTACATTCTCCATGTTATGTGAATTATGCCTTGTTTGATTTGGTTTACTTGTTAATTGTTAGGATAAGACATGGGTTACAAGTTAAGGACTCATGTATGGACTCGTCATGCTTAGGAATAATGATCCATGAGTCATATGTGATGTGTATGAGTCAACCCCGCCTCAATCCAAAGCACGGTGTTGCGACACCACTCAAAGTGTCTCTCATTTGTTTAAAATTGACTTCATTTTAAGTGAAAACATCATTTGACATATGGAAAACCAACCAAATTAATTCGGATTCTATTTAATCTTTATAAAACGATCCATGGGTAATATGTGATGTATAGGAGTAATCCTCACCAAAATCCAAGCCGCGGTGTGGTCGAGATCACTCAAACTGTCTCTCTTTTGTTTAAAATGGACAACATTTTAAGTTCATACAGAAAACCAACCAAACGGAATCTGATTGTGTTGATACTTTCACAAAACGACACATAGTTCATATGTGATGTGTACGAGTCAACTCTGCCTCAATCCAAGGCATGGTGTGGTCGACACCACTCAAAGTGTCTTTTTTTTTTCAAAAGGTCATCATTTTAAGTGAAAACAACACGTGGCATACGAAAAACCTACCAAACGCATTCATATTCTGTTAAAACATTAGGGAAATGATCCATGAGTCATATGTGACATGTATGAGTCAACCCTGACTCAATACAAGGCGCGGTATAGCCGTCACCCGTTGAAGTGTCTCTCTATAGTTTAAAATGTACTTCATTTTAAGTGAAAACAACACGTGGCATACCAAAAACTGACCAACCAGATTCTTATTGTGTTGATAATTTGTAACAATGATCCATGGAACATATGTGACGTGTATGTGTCATCCATGCCTCAATATGAGGTGCGGTTTGGCCGACACCACTCGAAGTGTCTCTTTTTTGTTTAAAATGGACTTAATTTTAAGTGAAAACAACAAATGACATACGAAAAACTGACCAAACACATTTGGAATGTGTTTTTTATTTTGTAAAATGACCCATGAGTCATATGTGACTTGTATGAGTCAAATTCACCTCAATCCTAGGCCTGTTGTGGCCGAAACCAATCAAAGTGTCTCTCTTTTGTTTCAAAAGGATATCATTTTAAGTGAAAAAACAACTGACATATGGAAAGCTGACCAAATGCATTCGGATTCTGTTGAGACTTTAAGGAAACGATCCATGAGTCATATGTGAAATGTAATAGTCAATCCAGCCTCAATCCAAGGCGTGGTGTGGCCAACACCACTCGAAGTGTCTCTCTATAGTTTAAAATGGACTTCATTTTAAGTGAAAACAATAACTCACATACGAAAAACCAATCAAACGCATTAGTATTTTGTTGAACCATTCGGAAAACTTTCCATGAGTCATTCATGACGTGTACGATTCATCCCATGCTCAATATGAGGCTCAGTGTGGTTGACACCACTCAAAGTGTCTCAAGCTTATTTGAAATGGACCACATTCACTACTGGAAATCACATTTTTCCCAACACTTATATATCAAAGGTTCCTTGAAATCTGACCAAACGCCTTAGGATTCTGTTTAAACTTTATTAAAACGATCCATGGGTCATATGTGACATGTACGAGTCAACCCCGCCTCAATCCGAGCCGCAGTGTGTCCGGGACCACTCAAACTGTCTCTCTTTTGTTCAAAATGGACTAAATTGTAAGTGATATCAACAACTGACATACGAGAAACTAACCAAAAACCTTTGTATTCTATTGAAACTTTAGGAAAACGATCCATGGGTTATATTTGATGTGTAAAAGTCAACTCCGCCTCAATCCGAGGCACTGTGGGGCCGGGACCACCCAAACTGCCTCTCTTTTGTTCCAAATGGACAATATTTTACGTATATACACCAAACCGATCAAACAGATTCTGATTGTGTTGAAAATTATGGAAAATATTACATGACCCATATTTTATGTGTACGAGTCATCTTAGACTCAATATGAGGCCCGTTGTGGCCGACACCACTCAAAGTGCCACTCTTTTGTTTAAAATGGACTTAATTTTAAGTGAAAACAACAACTAACATAAGACAAACTAACCAAACGCCATAAGATTCTATTGAAACTTTAGTAAAACGATCCATGGGTCATATGTGACTTGTATGATTCAACCCCGATTGAATCAGAGCCGTGGTGTGGCTGGGACCACTCAAACTGTCTCTCTTTTGTTGAAAATGTACTAAATTGTAAGTGAAATTAACAACTGTCATACGAGAAACCGACCAAACACATTTGAATTCTGTTGAAACATTAGAAAAACGATCCATGGGTCATATGTGATGTGTAAGAGTAAATCCTGACTCAATCTGAGGCGCGATGCGGCCGACATCACCCAAACTGTCTCTCTTATGTTAAAAATGGAAAATATTTTACATACATACTCCAAACCAATCAAATGGATTCTGATTGTGTTGAAACATTAGGACAATGATCCATGGCTCATATTTGACATGTACGAGTCAACCCCACCTCAATCCGAGGCCCGGTGTGGCAGACACCACTCAAAGTGGCTCTCTTTTGTTTAAAATGGAATTAATTTTAAGTGAAAACAACAACTGACATACACCAATCCAAACAAACGCCTTCGGATTGTGTTGAATATTTAGGAAAACTATACATGGGTCATATGTGATGTGTATGAGTCAACCCCTCCTCAATCCGAGCCGCGGTGTGGCCGAGACCACTCAAACTGTCTCTCTTTTGTTTAAAATGAGCATAATTTTAAGTGAAAACAACTGACAGACGCCAAACCAACCAAAAGTCTTATGATTCTATTGAAACTTTAGGAAAACTATCCATGGGTCATATGTGATGTGTATGAGTCAACCCTGCCTCAATCTGAGCCACGGTGTGACTGGGACCACTGAAACTGTCTCCCTTTTGTTCAAAATGGACTAAATTTTAAGTGAAATCAACAACTATCATACGGGAAACCAACCAAACACCTTAGGATTCTATTTACACTTTAGGACAACGATCCATGGGTCATATGTGATGTGTACGAGTCAATACTGCCTCAATCTGAGCCACAGTGTGGCCTAAACCACTCAAACTATCTCTCTTTTGTTTAAAATGGACATAATTTTAAGTGAAAACAACAACTGACATACACCAAACCAACCAAAGGACTTCTGATTCTGTTTAAACATTAGGAAAACGATCCATGGGTCATATGTGACGTGTACAAGTCAACCCGGCCTCAATCCGAGCCATGGTGTGACCGGGACCACTCAAACTGTCTCTCTTTTGTTCAAAATGGACTAAATTGTAAGTGATATGAACAAATGACATACGGGAAACTGACCAAACACCTTCAGATTCTGTTGAAACTTTAGGAAAATGATACATGGGTCATATGTGATGTGTACAAGTCAACCCCCCTCAATCCGAGGAATTGTGGGGCTGGGACCACCCAAACCGCCTCTCTTTTGTTCCAAATGGACAATATTTTATGTACATACGCCAAACCGATCAAACAGATTCTGATTGTGTTGAAACTTTTGGAAAATGATTCATGAACCATATGTGACGTGTATGAGTCAACCTTGCCTCAATTCGAGCTCGGTGTGGCTGACACCACTGAAAGTGCCTTTTTTTTAAAAATGTACTTAATTTTAAGTGAAAACAAAAACTAACATACGGAAAAACGACCAAACGCCTATGGATTCTATTGAAACTTTAGGAAAATGATCCATGGGTCATATGTGATGTGTACGAGTTGACCCGACCTCAATTCGAGCCGCGGTGTGGCTGGGACCACTAAAACTATCTCTCTTTTGTTGAAAATGGACTAAATTGTAAGTGAAATCAACAACTGTCATACGAGAAACTGACCAAACACCCTCGGATTATGTTGACACATTAGGCAAACGATCCATGGGTCATATGTGATGTGTAAGAGTCAATACTACCTCAATCCGAGGTGCGGTGAGGCTGACACCACTCAAACTGTCTGTCTTTTGTTAAAAATGGACAATATTTTACATACATACGCCAAACTAATCAAATGGATTCTGATTATGTTGAAACAGTAGGAAAATGATCCATGGATCATATGTGACGTGTACAAGTCAACCCCGCCTCAATCTGAGGCCCATTGTAGCCGACACCACTCAAAGTGGCTCTCTTTTGTTTAAAATGGACTTAATTTTAAGTGAAAACAACAGTTGACATACGCCAAACCAACCAAACACCTTAAGATTCTGTTAAAACTTTAGGAAAACGATCCATGTGTCATATTTGACGTGTACAAGTCAACCCCGCCTCAATCCGAGCCACAATGTGGCCAGGACCACTCAAACTGTCTCTCTTTTCTTCAAAATGGACTAAATTGTAAGTGATATCAACAATTGACATACGGGAAACAGACCAAATGCCTTTGGATTCAGTTGACACTTTAGTAAAATGATCAATGGGTCATATGTGAAATGTAAGATTCAACCCCGCCTCAATACGAGTCACCGTGAGGCGGGGACCACCCAAACTATCTCTCTTTTGTTCAAAATGGATAATATTTTACGTACATATGCCAAACCGATCAAACAGATTCTGATTGTGTTGAAACTTTAGGACAATGATCCATGGATCATATGTGATGTGTACCAGTCAACCCATCCTCAATTCGAGGCCCGGTGGGGCACTTATGGAGTCAAGTGATGAGACTCCTATGAATATACATTTTCACCATATATTATAAAATTGGTTGTCAGATGAAGATTGAAATGGGTGTAAATAATATTTGATTTATTGAAACTCTGATTCAACTATACTGGATGATTTTTGTCATATAAATATTCAAATGGGGAATTATTCACCATGTCTCTAATCAATGATGTGGTGTTATTTTTTGTTGTTTTAAGTCTTTCAGTGTTTTTAGTGGTGTTTTTTATATAGGTGTATTCACTGGAGGGCCGACTGGAGGGGCTGCTGTGCAACAATTCTGGAAATACATAATACCAATGGTTGTAAACCGTTGGTATACTTTGAAAAATAATTATACCAACAGTTTAATAAACTGTTGGTAAAAAACTAAACTTAAGCATATTCCAACGACTTCATTGAAACCGTTGGGAAAAAAGCTATACCAACGGTTTACAACCGTTGGTATAAGATCAAAATCTTTGAATTCCCAACGGTTTTATTAAAACCGTTGGGAAAAAAACTATACCAATGGTTGTGAACCATTGGTATAAGATCAAAATTATATAATTCCCAACGATTATAAACCGTTGGGTAAACCTATACCAACGGTTCTTGTTGAACCGTTGGGAAATCAATACATAGAGTGGGATATCCCAACGATTTACTTCAAACCGTTGGTATAGATCTTTCTCCACGCCTTACTTCCCTACGGTTTGGACAACCGTTGGTATAGATTATACCAACGGTTTTCCAGCCTATACCAATGGTGTAGAACCATTGGTATATCCTATATTTCCAGTAGTGAATATATATATTGAGTAAATAATATGGAATATCAATATTTTCCCAGTCAATCAAATAACATTCATGGTAAAACCCTACATGTAGAAATTATATATGGTTTGGGAAATATTCATATCTATTATAAAAATAATATTTATATTTAATAGAAATGTAATTTCTAATTATAATAACAAAGTGGATGTTTCAAGAGAAAGTAAAAGATGAAAAAATTAATCAAGAAAGTGAATTTCAATATTTTCCAAGGTCCAAATGATTATAAAACATCTAGAGAAATATTAACGATGGAATCATTATGACATATACCTAGTTTATTATATGTTAAAGAAATAGTTTTTTTCTTTGTTGAACATAAATACCACAAAATATTATTAAAAAAAATTCTTGAGGAAAATAGCCCTTTTAATTTGAAATTCACTTTTAAAAACTAGAAATATCCAAAATAATAGTTAAAATATTTTATTTTAAAAGAAACATAGAAAATTTTAAAGGAAGCTTCAATGAAATGAGTGGTCAGGATGGTAGGATTTTTTTTTCATTTATAGTATGTTAAAAAAAATATTCTTTTGAAATATTTGGTAAAAAGTCAAAAAAATAAATTGTTTAGAAAATGAAAAGAATATTAATTTTAAAACAGTTTTTAAAAATTAAACCATTATTAAAAATTAATTTTAAAAAAAATAGTAAAATATTTACAACACTCTTGAAAGCATTTAAATAAAAAATGGATATAAAAGAAAAAGTATTTTTGATCGAAAAGAGAAATAAAGTTGGATTTTCTTAAAAACATTTCATCAATCATTTTAAGTAAAAAAGAGAAAAAATGGTTATATTACTTTAAAATATCATGAATGACTATATTTTATTAAAATTTAAGGGTTTTACTATACAATGATAAAAAATTCTTTAAATGTAAATTCAATCATAAACAATCTTGATTATAATGAGATCAAAGAATAAAACATTACTTATTTGGTAAAATTTGAATCATAACCCCATTAAAAAATAAATTCAAATGAAAAATTAAATAAAAAAATATAAATATATTCACTATATAACATATTAATGGGGCATTAGATACATGTTGTAAAAATAAATAGGTTCATAATATTAAATATGTCTCAATATAGTGGAAATTAAGACGAAATTTATTACAAAGATCATACCAATTAGGTGAGAAATAATCAGTGAATTCATTATGAATATAAAATTTAAATACATATAAAACAAGTGGAAATAAAACCTAAAATAAATAAATTCATAACAGAATTAATCTTAGAAAAGAAATCGATTTATGAAACCCCTTACCACTTGGTAACTTTTTAGTCAAACCCCCTTTGATAAAATAATATGAATTGAAACATAAAATGCAATTAATTATTAATTATTTTTGATATAATACATATAAATTCATTATATACACAATAAAAAATAAATATCTTCATAACATTAAAATATGTCTCAATGAAAGGAAATTGATACGAAATCCCTTATCTTAGGCCCAAATTCCTTCATTTGTGTATGAAACTCCAGAATAGTAAATATATATTTATTACAAGAAAATTTATAGTACTATAATAATATATATTATAACATATATGATTTAATTATAACATTTTATCACCAGTTAATTAATAATTCTTTGTTAAAATCATTGTTCTAGGTTATAACTGCTACGTTTTTCGTGTGTGTTTTTGTTTGGTAGTTTTAGTCCTTGTAATTTGATGTTGGTTCCAAAATATCCATAATTATAATAATGATTTTAATATAATATATATATTCATTATATATTAATTTATATTAATAAATAAATTTTAGAGATAGAAACATGAATAACATCGTTCTTGGAGATGATAGGCCACAAGTATGCATGAACACTATTTTCATTTTTTAAAAGGATGAAATGAAGAAAAGGTTAAAAATAATTTATATTTAAATGATAATTATTATATAATATATGTAATATATATTAATTTAATATATACTTATTACTATCTATGTATAACCAAAATTAAAAACATATCACATCGCTTCGTGGAGGTGGCAGTCGACACATACACACGAGTAACAATACTACAAAAAACGGCCTATATCAGCACTCAAAACGGGCTTTAACAGCGCTAAAAAAGCACTGAAAACCTCAACGCTAATATGGGGGTGGGGTTGATTTTATCAGTGCTCCGAAAAGCGCTAATAAAGGCAAAAAAAAGAATGTTATTAAATAATATGCAGAAAGCTTTTATCAACGCTTAACCCCCACTTTATCAGTGCGAGGAGGTCTCCCACACGATGCCCTTCCTGCGTATCCTCATATGCATGCACCCCTTTGCTTCCACCCGAACTCGAACCCGCGACCTTCCCCTTTCGCAGCTGCACCTTTACAACTAGGCTATTTATTTTTTTCCCTCTATTTAATGATATATATTTTTATATATATAGTTATATTTATTCGTATATTGATATAGATTCATATTAATATAAATATATTTATTCATATATTAGTGTATATATGTATATTCATTTGTATATTAATATATATATATATATAGTTGTAATTTTTATTTGTATATTTATTTGTATATTAATATATACTTATAAGATTAGTTTTAAATACATTTATGAAATATTTTTTATGAGTTTATAATTAAATAAGTAAATAAATACATACATATATACAACACACAGACACATAAATATATATTTACGAATAAATACATATATATGTGTATTTGAAAAGCCATAGAATGTTAAAATGACCATAAATTATAATATAGAAGTCCGTTTTAACTCCATAACCATTAAAATAGAATAAAATGAAACAATCTACGATATGATATGTGGTACAGGGCTAACAGACATCCGGGTAAGAAGTTATACCTCTTTTAATGTTAACAAATCGGTGTATCACTACTAAAAACTCAATTTTGGAGGCCTTCTGGGCCTTTTTTGGCCTCAAAATATGTGATGGAGGCTTATCCTTGGTCAATAGTGTGTATATCTCATCACAGGATTTGATTTGATATACTGTATAGCTCAAACAAATACCCGGATCAAAAGTTATGGCCGTTTGATGTTTAAGTTTCATTTTCAACTTATTTTAGATCTTTTATTAATTGTTTATTATTTTTTTGACTTCAAATTGTTATTAAATGATTATTAGTCGATGATAATTAGAAAATTATTTATTAATAATATTTTTTAAAATACTTTAAATCCATTTTTACTAAATTTCTTAAATATTAAATGTAATAGTCTATTTATACGTATCTAAAACATATTTAAAAAATGTATATTATATTTATATCAATATAAATATACTTATATAACAATAATTTATTTTTCATGATTTTTTTCAGCATAAAATTTATCATTGGCAGGAAAAAGCACTAATAAATCCCCCCTTTATCAGCACTACAAAAAAAGCGCTGATAAAGGGGAAATGTTTCCCTTTCCCGTTTTTGTAGTAGTGTAATGTTATTGTTTTCTAATGGATTTGTAGGTAAGAAGGTAGATGTGATATTATAAATAAATAATTATAATTTTTTCATTAATATAATATATATAAATTAAATTCATCATTATATAAATCCGTGAGAGGCGGTGATGAAAAATTAATTACATCAGTTCGTGAGGCGGTATTATTCTTTACACACGATCGATGGTTTTCATCCCTATTTAATGGAACATGAGATCAATATAGGTTTTGAAATTAAAATAATAATATATTAGTATATTTAAGAAACTATTTTTATTTTATTTTATTATATCCTTATAATAATTTAAGGGGTGTATAGGTTGAAATTAAATGAAAACACATGGTTAAGAACTATACCTCTTCTTCAGAGAGCCTCTTTAAGTTTATACCAAAAGACATCAAAGGATGATATTATGATCAAAATAGGTACTCTAGGTTTTTGAGAGATATTTTAGAAGGTATTTTATAAATTATTATATGAATAAAAGGTCATTTTATGTGTGCATAAATTAGGAGAGTATATTTTCTTTTATAAGTGAGGGAGAGAAGCCACTTGACAATTTCATAAAAAAAGAAAATGGTAAATTAATTCACAAGAAAAATTATCCCAAATGGAAATATATTTAAAGAAAATATATTATAATATTTTAATATTTACATAAAATAGGATTTATATAATTTTAATTGAAAAAATTACCCTTAACATTTGGTTTAACCTCCCTGGTAAACCCATTTTAACCTTAACCAAGTTAATTAATTTTTACTGTGTTTAAAATTAATTACGATAAAAAATTAAGTTGAACTTATTAAATAATATTAATTATTTTAATTAAAATTATGGAATCTATTTTTTTCAAAATAATTTCATTGAATTGGTAGAATATAATTTTAAATTAAGCCTCCATGCGTGAAAAAAAATATAGTTTTCTAAAGAAAATTCTTATTAAGTACAAAAGGTTTTTATATCTAAATTATAAATAAAATTGATTCAAATAAAATAAATTAGATTAAAAATATTATAATTTATCTAATTTTACTTTTAAAACCATTTTAAAACAAACTGTATCTTTGTAAATTCTTTAAATGAAAAGGCATTCTTCCATAAAAATGTGCATTTTCACTATTCATATAAAAATTAAAACTTTTAGAAAATAATCAAAAATTCACTCTAAGATAGTATTAAAAATTAGTCCAAAAATTAAGTTCAATTTTTGAAATAAATTTTATTAAAGTGGTAAAAAATAAATTTTAAAATAAGTGCAGAAGATGCAATGAAATCACTTTTCAGAAAAATACTATTTTAATCATAAAACTAGATTTATTCTTATTCCATGCCTAAAAATAATATTAGTTGAATGATAAACCATTTTATTGAATAAAAAATATGTAAATTTAATTAAAATCATTCACTAATATTTTATTATTTAATTTATTAATATGATATCACACAACATACATAAAATTAATTTATTCAGAAATATATTTCTTTTACATTCAAATGTTTTTTATTTTTATTTATAATTGATTGATAACTAATGAATTAATTTTATACATGTTTAAATAATTTAATTCTAATTGTTTGATTAAAACTAATTATACATACCAATTTAACTTCTAGGTTATAATGGTTTACTATATTACTATTTATTTAGACTCAAGGTTGCATGTATCACTGGCTATCGAAGATGTTAAAATTATTTAAAAAGAAATATACCATAAAATATTAGGGTGTTACATGTTAGATATGTTCCCATAATTAACCTCGATAAATTTTATGAAATAGGAAATTTTATGTAATAGAGATAAGAATGTGGTGCCTTGTGTTTCCATTTTTAAAATGTGGAAATCATTTTATGAATAATATTCTACAAGATGGAAGAATGTTATTGAGAAATAATCTCACATAACAATTTTATAAATTCTATAACAAAAATAAAAGGAAGAATTTATGACGAACTATAATTAGATAAATTTATATTACTTCAATGTTTATGAATATTCATTACAAAATATAATAATTCTACAACAAGACTGTATAGGTATAGTGTCTTTAGAAAATGGGATACATAAACAACTAGTTCAAAAGACATATTCATTATCTTCCACTTATTTCATCATACCCAGGAAAGTTCGGATCAGGCACGCCTGATCCCCAAAATTTATTAATAAAAAGTAAAGGTGCAAACAAGAGGCAAATACAAGAAAAAGAAAACTACATCACATAAAAACCATAACCCTCACCATAACGAGACCCCTTTTTGACATATGTTACTTAATACACTTATTTATAAATTGGGTAAAAGAAACATATGAAAGGGTGAGCTCAGATCCACAGTAAGGGTAAACAAGGAAGATATAGTTCATATCATAATCATAATATATAAGAACATAACTTTTGAAAATCTTATCCTGTATATGAAAGATTGTGATATCATGCCATGGGATAATTCATGAAATTTCATAAGAATCAATGAACACAATCCCAAAAGTCATAATATAATACATGAAGTTTTTTGGCATACACATAAGTATAGAAAATCATTTCATATTATTCAAGGCTTCTTTACAAGATCATCATAGCAGAGAAAGTCCAATACTAAACTAAGTTCACTCCTCATTCCACCCCCGTATTACTTAACTGAGATCATTTCCCATTCTAGCAATGTCTATGTCATGAGATATAAATATTTACCCAATGCATTGGAGGGAGATATAGGTCCCACCCATCTCATACTGAAATAATTATTACTTTTTCTACAAAAACATAAATCATTCATCAAAGCATAACCCATGGAATAAAATGGGTTTCTTAAACATCATTCCATCATAACATATTAAATGTAAAAAATAGATCTCATAAAAATAATTCCATAAAAAACATAATAAAACCATTATAAGTTTAGGTATAGTATACATGAAAAATAACCCTATTTAATAATGCTATCTTAGATGAAAATAATTTTAATTGAACACTTGAGATTAATTCTTGAGGAAAATATCATTTCTTCTTTAAAAACATTTTCTTTTCTAAAAATGCCAAACAATTTTAAAAAAGGAATTTCTTTTAAAATAAAATTGAAATAGTGTAGAGGAACATTCATGGAAATAAGGTGTTATTAAAACATAAAAATCCATTCATGCCTTATAATTTTAAAAAACATTCTCATTGTACTTTTTCCAAAAAAGTCAAAAAGTACATCGTATCAAATAACGACAAAAGATTCCTTTCATAAAATTTAATATAAATTCACCAATTGGTAAAATTGACTTTAAAAAATTATAGAAGAATATAAATAATATTACATATTTAGGAAACATGGATGTGGATGATAAATATACCTCAGTAAATACTTTTGTATAAACAATCACAGATAATAATTAGATTGTGAAATTATTCCATACCTTAGGTCCAATTTCCTTTGTATGTATCTCAAACTACTATATAATGATTTAAATAATGTCATTTAATTATTTCAGAATCATATTAATTTTTATGATATCATATTTGGTTATATTATCATCCATTTGTTAACAACATTTCATTATTACTTATTATTCAGGTATTAACTCCCTCATTTTCTTATACATATTTTGTAGAATAGGTTCCAGTTCTCCTTAATAGGTCATGGTTATATCATTAAAAATGATATTAAAATAATATATACCTTATTTATTCATTATTTACATTTATATAATCATGTTTTAATGAGTATCATGTAGAATGAATCACATTGCATCGTGGAGACAGTATACCGTACGTACGCATGAGCGATGATATCATTCCCATAATTGTGGAATGGTATTAAATTGAATGGTTTATAATATTTCAGAATCAATATCATGTCATAATAGTCATATATAGTTATTATTTCCATCATTATACCCGTCAAAGTAAGTTGGTGGTGAAAAACATATTACACCATGGCATGGACATGGTAAGTCGTACATACACACTCTTGGTGATTTCATTTTTCGTTGGATGGATAGAAGGTTGAATATGGCTATTTCATAATTATTATAACATCACATTATATACTTGATTCTATAGTTATTGATTTATAACGAAATAATTCATGAATATTAAGTAGAAGATGAAAGAAGTTTGAAAGAATCAGTAGAGGTGATTACATCTTCTTTGACGTTCTTCCTCAAAATCTCCCCTGAAAGAACTAGAGTTGGTCTTGGAATAATAATATAACATATATAATGAAACTTGGTAATTTGATAAGGGAAAATGGGGGGGGGGATTTTCTATCTTGAATGCTCAAAGTGATGTGAATAGGTGAGGAAGGAGGTTCCCGTTTATAATTAAGGCGAGGATCATTTTTGGAATCTCCAAAAATATAAATTTAATATAAAATTAAAAGCCATCCAAAAACCTCTAAAATGTCCCAATTTCTAAGATGAGATGATATAGGATTGTAATATCATCAGAAAATAGATTTTATAAAAGTTTTTATGTCAATTTTAACATTATCATTTTAATTAACACTTAGTTATTCAATTTATTTTTTAACCGGGGTAACTAATATTTCAGTATTAAAAGGGTG
This sequence comes from Viscum album, assembly GCA_963277665.1. NCBI lineage: Eukaryota > Viridiplantae > Streptophyta > Magnoliopsida > Santalales > Viscaceae > Viscum > Viscum album. Next base: position 16,707,664 of record OY728120.1, on the reverse strand, counting down.
AAATATCTACTTATTTGATGTAAATTAGACAATAAATAAATAATTTATAGTATTTACATATAATATTTTTTATAAATATTTAATTTTTTTATAATTTTTAAATATTTTAATAAAACATTATTTTGATAAACAATCAATAGTGTTAATTTTGACACTACCCAATTCATTGATTTTAAAAAATATTGATATAAATGATAACTTAGAATAAAATATTTTATTATATTCCTAAGATTTCAAGGTTATCTAAAAAATTCATTATACATATGAATTATCCTAAATTATATTTATTTTAATATTTTTAATAAAATTTATTTTTTATCTCTATTAATAAAATAATTACTACATCAATTGTTGTGTAATTATTTAGTGTATTTATTTGTTGAATAAAATTAAAATTAAAACAATAATATGAATATAAATCAAATATATTTTAGAATAAATTTTTTAGTCGAATTTATCTTTGGGAAATTCCATCATTTAAAATGTTATACTTATTAAATTATGAATTCGACAACTTTAACATCACTTTAAATAAAATAATATAAGTGTAACAATATCTTTTATATGGCTAAAAATGGTCACTGACTCTACCCTTGGATTATTCTAGTCAAGATATACGCAAAAAATAATATTTGGTCAAGTGTTTTGGTTTTTAGTGGTTACCATCATTTTAATAAAAATTGATTTCTCATTAATTAATTAATTTTTATATAATCGAAGTATATGTTTTTAAGGTAATTATATATTTCTTAAAAATTAAAAATAAATCATCATGATAAATAAAAAAAATTATCTTTAAAATGAGTATTTATAATAGAATTTATATTCTGTATAACATTATATAAAATAATGATATAGTTATTAAAATTTTAATAAGTCATATTTAATTTTTTTAAATAAATTAAATTAAATGTCTTAATCTGATCCAAGTGGCTTCTTAAGAACACCATTTAAACCCATGTATGATTTATTTTGAAACACACTCATCCAATTATATTATGATAATTTTTAGGGTAACTTTATAATAGTATTCTTACCCTTAATTATCCTATTTACCCTTTTACCATACTAATAAAAATTACCAAAGTTACTATTCCTAAAGCCCAAAAATAAAATAAATATATTTATATAATTTGGAGCTAATTATTCCAAATATGGAATTTATTTGTCAAAATTAAGAAAATAGAAGTTTCATTAATTAATTTAAAATTAATATCGTTATCGGAAAGAGAACGAGTTTTAAAAGATAAAACATTAAAAAATATTGAATTTTTTTTAAGTATGAATTCAATGTAAAATTAATGATAATGAAATAAATTATATTTAATTATAAAAATATAATATATTTATACTTTTAAACCATTAAATATTATAATTTAACAATGTGCATTATTTTGATGAAAACAGTTGTTTTCAATTTAAATTTAGTGTATTTTTACAATTTATCAAAACATGAAAGTTATCAGAAAAATATTAAAATTCATCCAAAGTAAATTTTTAGATCAATATTATAATTAAAATGCATATTTTTTCATATAGAATTATTAATTTATCGAAATATTAATTTAAAAGTGGTTTTCCATTAAAATATCGAAAATTACCCTTTTAAAAAATATAGGTTTTTACGCATCAAATAGGGTTTATTAATTACCTATGACAAAAATATCTATTGAATGAATATAAAAATATTTTATGAAGTATAAAACATATATATTTCATTAATTTCAATTACTAAAATTAATTCACTCATTTTATTAATAAATAAAAATATAAAATTTATTTATATTTTTCATAAATAATTGGCAGTGAATGACTTCCCCATACATTTCCAAAAGTTAGTTATATTTATTATATCAAACCTAACAGCTTGGTTAAAATTTTAATTTTATACTAAGGGAACCTATTGGTTTGTTTAAACTCATGATTTCATTCAATACAAGCTATTAAAGAATTAAAATGATTTAGAGATAATATTTCATAAAAATATCTGGGTGTTACATTATACCTCCCTTTTACTGAAATTAACCCTCTAAATTCATCACTTGGATAAAAATAGATGAGTATGTCTCTCCCTAATCATATCCTCAAGTTACCATGTAACTTCCTCAAATTATTTGTTCTTCCACAAAACTTGAACCAAGAGAGTGTTCTTGATTCACAGAACTTTTTCACTACGATCCAGAGTCTTTATTAGTTGTTCTTTATAAGAAAGATCTTTCTCTAGTGGTATGAATTACATGTTTAGAACATGTGTAGGATCATGTATGTAATTTCTCATGATTGATATATGAAACAAATCATGAACTTGAGAGAGATTTGGTGGAAGATCCAATCGGAAAGCTACCATCCCAACACGATCCATAATTTCAAAAGGAATAATATACCTAGGCCTCAGCTTTCCATTATTTCCAAATCTCATTACTCTATTCCAGGGAGATATTTATAGAAACTCCTTGTCACCCACTTAAAAATCTAGGTCTTTTCTTTAGTTATCATCATAATTTTTTGTCGACTCTGAGCTACTCTTATGTATTGTTGAATATATCTGACCTTTTCTGCCATTTCATCAACAAGGTCATGTCCTAATAGATTTCTTTCCCCAAAATCATCCTAGTAATTTGGAGTAATTCTCTTCTTTCCATATAGGGCTTTATAAGGATCCATATGAATAATGGAGTGAAATATATTGTTATATGAAAATTCCACCAAAGGTATGTGTTGATCCAAAAAACCTTTGAAATCTATAGAGAAAGCTCTCAACATGTCTTATAGAGTTTGAATTTTCCTCTAAAACTAAACATATATCTGAGGATGAAAACCAATACTAAAACTTAATTATATATACATATCCTACTAAATAATTCACTAGAACATCAAGGTAAAGCTTGGAACCCAATCAAATATAATGCCAATAAATATTTTATTTTATTTTAGAAATAACTTTTAAGAAAAAAGTGGGAAACCAATAGGTTTAGAATATAAGAAAAGTCAAACCTCCTAAGAAATAGTTAGGTCATTTCAAAACAAATTAAAGAAATTATAATCCTTTACCTTGACAAGAATCCATTCGATAGAGGTTGCCTCTATATCAGGGTTTTCCTTAATGAGATCCTTGATGTGGGATTCCATTCTATCCTAGGTCTGCACATGCTTCTCTAGACTTATTTTGCCCTCATTGAAAACATGTATCAAAATTATATTCTCTTTATCAATCCAAGAGGATTGGTCTTCACTCAAGTCAGCATGCAGTGGTCTTTCGAACATTCTATGTATATCCTCCTATGAAATCTTGATCAGGAAAGATTCCTCTAGCATTTATTTATTAGAATGCATGAGAATCTCCTTGATGATGTCTGATTCAACATTCTCCTTAATCTTCTGGATGTTAGCAGCAACTTCCAAACTCTTTTGAGGGACTTTGCCTTTACTAGAAGACCATGTAACAGGAGGACTAGGTAAGGTTGAGTAGTCCTTTCTTCTCCTCATCCTCCATCTGTGCTGAATAAACCCATCTGAATTCACAAGGGTGTTCTTCCCTTTAGTTGAAGAGGACCGAATGTACTCTTCTGTAATTTCCGCTTCCTTGGGATACATGGACTAGAGCTACGAGGCAGACTCATTATCTTATACTATAACATCCGACCTACCTTGTAAAGGATGGAGCTCTACATGACCTTCCCCCTTGAGAGTCACTTCTTTAAATGGAGGAGGATCATCAAAACTAAGCACCAAAAAACGGTTCTGAGAGCCATCGAAAAATCCTGCTATACCTATGTGAACAAGAGAGCGAGGCTTCAAGACCTCACCAAGGACCTGTTCTGTCGACACTGGGATCTTAATAGGGCATGGGTTGTAAACTGTACTCACACCAGCCCCCTGATCATCAAGAACCCCCAGACAACTTGAAGGGTTGTCCTTACCTGATCCTAGGGCCATAACCTCTTGGGTATAATTACAAATGGTTCTCACAACCTCTACATATGTGGGAGGGTTCCTTGGGCCCATGGTCAACACCTCAACCTCCCCTGAGCCACCTCGGACCAACCTTGGTGAAGGGTTAATACCAAAATCCCGCCTCAGATGACCAAAAACATCCTCAGCCCTCTACTCTAAAAACCTCGGTCCCGTTTCCTTCTAGGTGGTAGTAGTAAATCTCACCTCCCCAATACCCTAATTATCCACTTCAGGATAAATAAAAGAAAAACTAGGGATCAAGTTATTGGGACCATCCTTCACAGTGACCCAGAAAGAAAGATCCTCTCCCAAAGAACACCAACATTTACTAGAATCATGACCAAGAAGCATTCCAAATGAACAGAAAGGAACCCATGATTCATAACATACATTCTGGTACCAACGTAATTCCCCTTCAACCTCGATTCCAATGGAATACAGCAAGTTCTTGGATACATCGACTTCAATACAAATTATTAGGGAAACTGTATGACACATAGTGAGAGTATGAAGATCCGAGTAGAGAAAACACCGCACCATATTTCCAATCAAACGTAGAACTATCATATTTTGAAATGGAAAAGGGAGACCAGGAAGAGAAATCCATATTGCTGTAATGGGAGAGTCAAGCTGCAGATGATGTGTGCCAAATTTTTAAGCTGATAAACTATAACCCATAAAGCATTATGACCATTATATTTTTTAGGAATATTGATGAAAAATTATATAGAGATTTATTCCAATTTACATTCCGGTATAAGTAATAGTTGTAACATACCCTTAGACTTATTCTCCTTAGACATAACTTTCTGAAAAACCAAGCACCAAGAGTCATATTCAACAACATATCTTTTCATTCAATCCCCCTAGAAATACTATTTCAAGTCCCTATACATCATTGTGGTTCCAAGAAGAATAGCTAGTGGAGAAATATGAGCCTCATCCAACAACTCCTTTAATTCTAGAATGGGAGGAATATAAATATGATTCCCGAACCTTATTATTACATCATAATCAAGGTTGAATTCAAGAACATTTATCATATTCTTTTGTAGCTCTAAATCTTGTTTTTTTGCCTCCTTAATATTTACTTGTATAGATGGTTGAACATTCACTTGAGAAAGATAATATTTCTACCCTTTAAAATTTAAATATCCATCATTCAAAAATACATAAATATTGGATCATTTGTAATCCTCATCATGGATCAGCTTGGATGGTCCCTTCAACTCAAAGAATCTACCACCTTGTTCACTTTCCTAGGGTAGTAATGTATTGAGGATTCATGATATTTAATCAAATTAAACCATCTTCTTTGGCACATATTCATCTGTTTTTTTGTGAAAATATAATTCAAAATTTTGTGATCAGTACAAATATTACACCTTTCACTATAAAGATAATTTATTCATATCTTTAATGAAAATATTACTGTAGCTAACTCCAAATCATGAGTTTGGTAAATTTTATTAGGGATTTTCAATTCTCTTGAGGCATAAGTTATCACCATATCATTTTTTATGAGGACACATCCAGAACCCTTTTTGGAAGAATCACTATAGATCACAAACCTTTCTCCACTACAAGGCAGTGTGAGCATAGGTGCACGATCCAAAATTCTTTTAAGATCTTTGAAATTCTCTTCACATTCCTCCATCCACATGAACATAACTCCTTTTAGAGTCAACTTGGTTAGTGGATTAGATAATAATGAAATATCTATAACAAAAAACTGATAATATCCATCCAAACCAAGAAAAAATCAGAAATCAGTTACCATTGTTGGTATTTTCCAACATTCATTAACTTATGTTTTTTTTCTGGATCCATAGATATACCCTCTCTTGAGATTATGTGACCCAAAAATGAAACATTCAAAAGCCAAAACTAACATTTAGTAAATTTTTCATAAATCATATCCTTTATTAGGGTCTTCAGTACAATTCTCAAGTGATCTTCTCGTTATTCCTTGCTATTTGAATAGAAAAGAATATCGTCTATAAATAATACCAAAAACAGATCAAGATAGTCTCTAAAGACTCTATTAATTAGATCCATGATGATAACAGTGGAATTCGTAAGACCAAAAAGGAATAACTATAAATTCATAGTGTTTGTACCTTGAACAAATTTTTTTCTTTGACATATCCTCCTTCTTGACCCTTAATTGATGATATCCTAAACGAAGATCAATCTTGGGAATGTATTTAGCTCCGCATAGCTGTTCGAATAAGTGATCATTGAGGGGAATCAGATACTTTTTCTTGATAGTGATCTCGTTAAGTTCTTTATAATCAATTTAGAGTCTCATTGATCCATCTTTCTTCTTAACAAACAGAAAAAGTGCACCCTAAGGTGACACACAATGGAATATTAATCCCTTTTCAAGATTTTATTGGAGTTTCTTCTTCAATTCTTTAGAATTAATTGGTTCTATTATACAATGTGTATTTTAAATTGAAATAGAACATGGTATGAGTTATATTGAAAATTCAAATTCATGATTTTGTGTAAGACCTGGTAATTCTTCTAGAAAGTCATCATAAACTCTGGTACAATGGGTTTATTCTTAATTTTGAGTTTCTCCCCAACCATTTGAGATAGATATCCTTCATTTATAGGGATCAAGACCCATATGATGGAAGAAATTTCTTCTTTAAGAGTATATTAATCCTTGCATCAATAGATGATCATAGATTTATTTGGAATATGAAATTTGACTTCCCTTCCTTGGAAATTAATATGAGATCTATATAGAGAAAACCAATCCATGCTAAGAATCACATCAAATTCCACTATAGAAAGGATCACAAGATTTTTAGGAATAAATTTCCCACAAACTTCAATAGGAGAATATTTATAAACTTTTAATGAGACTATTATTCCATTATGTGTTGTCACAAATATATCAACATATAATTGTCGAGGTAATACGATAATACCCTTAGAAAATTCTTATGAAATAAGAGATTAGGTGGATCCAGAATCAAATAAAACATTTACTACTTTAGAGTGGATGGTAAGTGTACCTTTCACCACTTAATTATCGTACTCAACATCAATGATAGTGATCACATGTGACTTTCCTTTACCTTTGGCCTTAAGAGTTTTATGAAATTGATCATCATCAATAACCCTTAGATTAGGGCATTGATTATCATAATTACCCATTTCCTTGAACTTGTAACATTGAAGTATAGGAGGTGCATTATGTGTTGCCTTTTCACTATTCGCATCATCAGATATCTTTTTCCCATCACTTCAGTATTAAACTGCTAGATGAACTTATTTTACACACTTAAAACATTAACTAGTCCCTTTAAGAAAATTTCCTCCATGTTTATTTCAACACTTTGAGCATAAGGGAAAACTCATCTTCTTTTCAGTGTGGTCTTTATATTTTCCCTTGAATTCCCATTTTCTTTTCTTATCAAACCCATAGGATTATTGGGTTAATCTAATCTCTATCTCAACCATGAGAGTACATAAAATGATTTACTTGTCACTCTTTATGTCCTTTATGGATAATAACCTTCAGAGACTTGGTTTTAATCCACTAAAGAATCAATCAATTTAACTATCAGGTTGGATAATATTTCCAGAATCATAACTTAAAAGTCTCTTATAATTTTCTTTATAGGTACCAATGAATTCATCGAATTTTTTCTAAAGTTCAAGGAAATAGTTCTCCATATTTTTCTAATAATACAAGGAATGTACTTACAAAAAAATATATTATTTAACTCATCCCATTCTATAGAATCAATTTCATCTCTTTGAATCATATTATTGACAAGGTTCTACCATTGATCATCTTCACATTTTAAATAATAGGATAACAAGATGACTTTATCATGTTCTGAACACTAGATAAATGAAAATTTATTTTCAGTGGTACTGATCCTTTGTTCAGCCACTAATAGATTAGAAGACCCATAGAAATAAGGTGGATGCTACCTCACGAAGGACTCAAGAGAATGTTGTTTCCTCTTTTCCTCAATTGGAAGTCCTATATGATTCATATGTTGAGAAAGATGTGTGAGACTAGCTATAACATTGTTCATTATAGCTCACATAAAATTTGGTTGATCAGTAGGAAAATAATTGCATTTCCCATCACATTCATTATTAACATTGTTCTTTCCAGTTCCAACCATTGACTAAAACCAAGAAACATAGTGTGAGAAACACTAATAAAAATGGGAAAACCACATAATCAAGAATATAATTTCAATTTAGGGAAATCTAGGTTTTATCCTAGGTGATTCATGATCACTTCAAAAAAACTAGTATTGTAACCAGTACATATACATAACCTTTGGGTTCTTACTAATGTTTTCTCATCTCAGTATCCAAGGTTAACTATACCTTTCCTCAGATACCAACTATAAAGACCCATAATTTACATACATTGATATTACATCAATGATAAAGAATATTCATTAAAAAATACAACAAAGATATGATAGGACTGTATAGGTATAGTGTCTTTTGAAACTGGGAGATATAGACAATAAGTTCATAAGACATCTGTATTGTCTCCCACTTATTTCATCACAACAATACTCCTTTTTTACATATCTTACTTAATACCCATCTTCATGAACTGGGGAAACGAAACACATAAAAGGGTGAGCTCAGATGTTCAATAAGGGTAAAAATGGGAGATATCAATCATATCATAATCGTAAGATATAAGAACATGAAATTTGAAAATATTATCCTGCATTTGAAAGATCGTGATATCATGCCATGGGATAAATCATGAATGTTAATAAGAATCAAGGAACGTAATCCCAAAATTTATAACATAAGACATGATGTTTTTTGGCATAAACATTAGTATAGAAAATAATTTCATATTAGTCAAGGCTCATTTGTAAGACCACCATAGTAGAAAAATTCCATTGTTGAACCGAGTTCACTCATCGTTCTAGCCCTGTATTATTGAATCGAGAACATTTACCATTCTTTCAATGTCTATCTCATGAGATATAAATCTTTACCCAATTATTTGGAGGGAGATATAGGTACCACCCATATCATAATGAAATATTATTACATGTGCCACAAAAACATAAATCATTCATCATAGCATAACCTAAGGAATAAAATGGGTATCTTAAACATCATTTTATCATAAAATAATCCATGTAAAACAAATGGATTTCATAAATAGTATTCTGTCAAAAAAATAATAAAAACATAATAATAATAGGGATATTATACTTGAAATATAATCCTATTAAATAATGTCATATTTTATGGAAAATAATTTTGATTGAGCATTGGAAATTAATTTTTGAGTAAAACATCTGTTCTTATTTAAAAAAATTATTTTCTAAAAATGCCACAAAATTTTAAAAGAAAATTAATTATTTTAAAATAAAATTTAAATAGTGTAGAGTAATATTTACATAAATAATGAGTTATGAAAATGAAAAAAATGTTCATGCTGTATAAGTTAAAAAACATTCTCTTTGTGATTTTTTTGGAAAAGTCAAAAAGTACCTTGTATCGAATAACGACAAAAGATTCCATTTATACCATTTAATAAAAAAATCACTAATGGATAAAATATACTTTAAAAAATTATATAAGAATATAAATAATATTACATATTTAGGAAACATGGATGTGGATAATAAATATATCCCAGTAAATACTTACATATAAAAAATATCAGATAATAATGATATTGTGAAATTTTCCATTACATTAGATCTGATTTCCTTTGATTGTATTTGAAACTCATATATAATTATTTAAATAATTTCATTGACTTATCTAAGAATCACAAAAATTTTTATGATATCAAATATGATCATATTATCATCCGTTTGTTTAAAACATTTCATTATTACTTGTTATGAAGGTATTAACTACTTTATTTGTTTATGCATGTTTTATAGAATAAGTTCCAATTCTCATTTATAGGTCATAGTTAAATCAATAAGAAATTAAATTGACACAATATATACCGTATTTATTCATTATGTACATTAATATAATAATTCTTTAATACACATAGTGTAGAATGAATCACATCACATTGTGGAGGCGATAGGTCGTACATATGCACAAGCGACAATATTATTCCCATAATTACAGAATGGTACTGAAGTGAATGGTCTATAATATTTTAGAATCAATATAATGTTATAATAATAAGATATAATTATTTTTTCCATTATTATACCCTTCCTAGTAAGGTGGTGGTGAAAAACAGATTAAACCACAACGTGGAGACGTTATGCCATACGTACACATGCATGTTGATTTTATTTTTTGTAGGATGGATTGAAGGTGGAATATGGTTGTTTCAAAATTATAATGACATCATAATATATAATTTATACTTTAGTTATTACTAAATGACCAGAGAACACCTTGATAATGGAGGGGTGAATCATGGTGTCAATGTTTTCTTTTAAACTAATGGATCTTGTTCCCATGCTTGTATGAACCTGTTAAACTTGTCTGAAGATGAAGGGAAGAAAATAAAAAATCACATGAAAATAAATGACACAATAATTTTACTTGGATCACCACTAAGTTTTACATCCAAGGAGAGTACACTGATAAAGTTTCAGTCATACAAAAAACCACTAATCTTCATAAGTTGTGGATTACAAGAGTTTAGAACAGTCACTCTGTGCCATGTGCACTAAATTTACAAGTTTTTAGGGATAACACACTTCATCCCTCAGATAAGTTATTCTAAATCCCCCTTTCTCACTATGTTGGAATAATATTCACTCATTTTATCAACTTGAAGGTTACTTCAATGGTTTAACATTGAATCATGAATCCTCAACTGTAAATGGATGCTCTTATGATGTACCGTAATCACCCAAAAATGTAATTTATTTTCCCATTCACTGATATGTTATGGAAATTAATTTTTCAAAATGATTTGGTGAAACTTTAGTCTTCCTTGGGTGTTATGTGTACTGATGATGTTTTGGCATACCGTTGCTGTTTTTGCGTACCGCTGCTGTTTCCTCTTACTACTGCTATTTTTGTGTACCGCTGCTCTTTCTACATATTGTCAAGATCCTTTGTGAATTGTCCTTCTCCATCTAATTCCCTACTCTATGTACTGATCCACTCCTCCACGTACTGTCCTTCTCCACTATGTTTTGTGAGAGATTTCTGTGTGAACCACACTCTCTTCCACAAACTATTTTCCTTACGCGGATGATTCTCTCCATGAGCCACTTCGGACTTCACCATATTTCTTCCCAAAATTTTATTCTCCAATCTCGTCCTATAATAAAGGGGATTATTGATCCTTAAATAGGAACATAACTCCAAAAATTCCACTAATCTGATTGACCCAAATTTTCAATGTAGGAAAATTTTCACTATATAAGAACTCCATCGGCGTACTGTTAGCCTCCACAATGTACCATTCCGGTTTTGAGAAATTTATCAATCTCACCAACATTCTTCATTCTGCGTACCACAAGACTTCACCACATACCGTCACTATGAACCGTATTCAGCAGCCTTCCATATACCACACACCTTTACTGCGTACCTTCTCTGCGAACCGTTTTAGGTTCTACGTACTACTCCACGTACCATTCCTCATACCGTTCACTCCTATGTGAAAAACCATTTACGAACTGCTCCATGTACCATTCCTCATAACTTTCTCCCCTACCTGAAAAAACTTTTACGAACTGAACCGCATAACGTTCCGTATACCATTCACTCCTTTGTGAAAAACATTGTTTTCCATCACCAAGCTCTTGATTTTGAGGCCAAAAAATTTGTCGAACACTGGGAAACTACACCACCTTCAATATTGATTTCAACCTCAAAATTATGACACCATTATTTGAAAAAAAAAATTTAATTTATGTATAGATTGAAAACATACACAAACCAAACTCCAATATAATCAATGAACATTCATGGTTCTAACAATCCCCCCCTTTGGGTTTGTTGTAAATCTCTAGATAAATTCACTGATGCACCAGTCACAATCAAAACCTGAAACATCATGACATAACTCAACCATCACCCTAAGTCTACATGAACAGTGATCAGTGTAGAAAAAAAGATAGAGGACATGAATTGAGTTCTCATACATTTATTTTCTCTCCCATATCTGTAGTTATGGATTTTTCTATTCTCTATATTTTCTGTATCTAGAAGAAAACATATCACTCTTCATTGAATTTATCCATTCTACCTTTTAGAAGTAAACCCAATGAACAGAATCTTGACTTGTAAGAAGAAAACATGCTCCCATAGGATCATATCTCCCCCATAAACCTGTATCATTTCCCCAAATAGATTAAAAATAGTTAAAAAAACCAGGGAGAGGGGAATATCGTAACCTCCTTATGCACTGGGATGTGGCTGAACATCAAGCTTCAACTGATGTTTTTTAAACACAGTTGCTGATTGTGGCTTGGTCATATTGTCATCCACTTGCTCATCGATTCCCACATGGTCCATTTTGATCACACCTTGTTCAAATTCTTCCATGATGAAGTGATATCTGATCTCAATATGTTTCATACGAGAATAAAAAACAAGATTCTTTGTATGATCAATTTCTCTCTTGTTATAACTGTAAATCACCGTTGGTTATTTCAACTCATCACATATGTCAATCAGTTTCTGATTTATCCAAAGTAACTGAGTGCACACCTTGGTAACAGATATATATTCAGCTTCAGTAGTACTAAGAGAAGTACTTTTCTATTTCTTTCTCATCCAACCCACACATTTCATCCCAATATAGAATGCTCCACCACTAGTGGACTTTCTTTCGACTACATCTCTAGACTATTCAGCATCAGAAAAATCATATAGTTCTCTATCTCTTTATGCAACAAAGTATAACCCATAATTATGTGTACATTGAATTTATATCATGATTATTTTCACTACCTCCATATGTTCTTCCTTCAGATTACTCTGAATGATGGCTGCAAGGAAAGTGGGAAAGACAATATCTGGCTATGTCACCGTTAGGTATAATAGTCTTCCAATGATTCTTCTATACATGGTGGGATCCACCAAAGTTCCTTCCTCATGATTTTAGAGCTTTGATCCAAATACAATCAAAGTTGACATTGGTTTCGAATCATGCATATTGAATTTCTTTAGTAGCTCTCTTTCATACTTTTTCCTGATAAATGAATGTTTAATCCTTCTTCTAAATTACCTGAAACCCTAAAAAGTATGCGATTTCACCAATCATGGACATTTCAAATTATGATTTCATGTGATTGTAAAATTCATCCACTGATCCATGCATGCTTCAACACAAAATAATATCATCCACATATACCAATACCATGAACTAATCCTTTTTATAATTATTCACATAGATATTGTGATCCACTCCTCTTCATTTAAACTCAACCTTTCTAAGATAAGAGTCTAATCGAGAGTACCATGCCTGTGGTGATTGTTTCAAGCCATAGAGAGATTTCTTTAATTTATAGACCTTTAGTCCATCATTTCCCATAAAGAACCCCAAGGGATGTTCAATGTAGAATTCTTCTTCCAATATTCCATTTAATAATGTTTTCTTGACGTCCATTTGATACACTTTATAACCTCTTTAGATTTCCATGGCAAGAAACAACCCGATTGACTCTAGTCTAACTACTGAAGAAAATTTATCCTCAACATCAACACCTTCAATTTTTGAATATCCTTTATAGACCAAGAAATCCTTATTTATTATCACATTTCCATGATCATCAAATTTTTTCTTGAAAATTCACTTCATACCAATCACATTGTGACCTTCGGGTCTTTGGACAATATCCCATGTTTGATTTTTTTCAATCCGATCTAACTCTTCTTTAATTGCTTTCAACCATGACTCATCCTTTGCAGCCTCTTCAAATGAGGATGGTTCAAAACTAATAGAAATGAAGATTGTGCATTATTCCTCATTCGCCTTGTCTGTGTAGGTGCATTCCAATCCCTGATAATTTTGGACTGATCAATCTCTGCTCTTCGATATCTCCTTTAGGGTTTGACCGAATTCTCTCTAGCTGTGGCTTTCTCCTCTGATTCTTCTTCTGAGTCAACATCATGATCTGACTCCCAAGAGTTTTTTACACCTTCCTCTAGCTCTGTATCAATATTTGTTCTATGTTCACATTGTTCCTATTATTCTCTCACATCAACATAAGAATTCTTTGAAGCACTTGTTTTTTTCATTTCAATTATCTTAACATCACTACTTTCTAAAATTATTCCTAGGTGCATATTGAAACACTTTTGGTCGTTTCTGTTCATCGAGTATCCATGAAATACTTCTTTTTCTTCATTGTCTCCATACTTTCCTTGATTTCCTTCTTTGTTTCAAATGAATCAGTTTCTTCTGAAAACACAAATATATTTCAAAGAGGGCTTCCTTCTATGCCACGATTCATATGGTGTCTTTGTATCACCCATATATAGACTTGTTCGATTATGAATATACACTACAACTTGTACTACCTATTTCTAGTAATGTCGAGGAATATGACTCTTGATCAGCATAGTTCTGCCCATGTTGTTTACATGTCGATTCCTAAGCTCAACAACTCTATTTTTCTGTGGAGGTCTCACAACATCCACCTCATGTTGCATCCCATGATTCTCTAGGTAATTTTCAAATTCAATGGATGTGTATTACCCTCCATTGTCAGACCTTCATACATTGATCATACATCTAGTATCATCCTCAATGATTCATCGATAGGTTTTCATGAAATCAAGAACTTGTCGCTTCCTATGTATAATGATCAGAAATGAAATTATACTGTAATCATTTATGAAAATAAAAAATTACCTTTTTCTATGTGTTCTAACAACATTTATCAGGCCAGATACGTCTGTATAAATGAGGTCAAGGAGATTATATACTCTTTTCTTATTTGGCCGGTAAGAACTACAGACCAGCTCTCCTTGCATGCAAGCATCACATGTCTTTTCTCGTTCACGCTTCAGATTAGGGATATCCATGAATAAATTTAGATTAGATATATTTTCCATGTCTTTCTGATTAATGTGCCCCAATATCCATTTCCACAAGTTGTTCTCCTCTTCAACTGTTAGATAGAAAATGTTCTCTTTGCTGTAAACCTGATATAAGTTTCCCTTTGTTCTAAAACCTTTCATGAGAGAATTCCTAGGATTTCTTATTATAGTACATCCATTCTGATTAAATGTCACAATAAGAACTGAGTCATAGAGTTGAATCACACTAAGAATATTGTGATGTAGATCATCCACATAAAGGACTACAATTTTCATGAGCTCTCCATTATCTAGATTAGTACTTCCACTACCTTTTATCTTCAAGGAACCATCGTTACTGAACCTCACTATTCCATCAAAATTTTTCATGAAATTAATTAATAGATCTGCATTACTCTTCATGTGGGATGAACATATACTATCAATAATCCAGGTGCTATTATTCTTTATAGCTTTGAGGGATACTTCTGCAAGATTGTATTTTTCAATTTTCCTCTTTTATTTCTATGAGATATTTAGTTGAGTGTAGGACACTAATTTCCTTTAAATTCTTTCTTCTAGGTACATGGGGTATTCATATTCCAATTATTTTTCTAAATGAGAATACCTATTTTAAATAGAAACACAATCTGGTTGACAAGTATTGGCCCTTCTTTGGGCATTATAATAATTTCTTCTATCATACCTCTACCTGTAAAACACTACTTTATGGCCAAATTTATAACATTTAAAACAATATCCACGGAAAATATTTTTTCAATAAGAAGTAGGATATGAATATGTTCTCTTTTTTTGAACATCTAACTCTTCCCCTTTCATATAAATCCTTCTATCTTCGTAGTATGACATTGTATGGACCATATAGCCACAAAACGAACACTTAATGAGAGGAAATCTCTTTTTTACTTATGTTTCTCTTCATTACTTCATCCTCAGGAAAATATTTTGACTACCTATAATTTCTAAAAACTAGAGGATAATATCCAATTTTTATTTAAGCATGATTAAAGATTTTTTTTCCAGAACTTCTGGTATATTTTCAACATGATCAACCTTCATATTGAATTTATTATCATTCAAATTATTTATAGCATTTGATGTTTCAGCATCACAAAAAATTCCACTATTTCTCATGCAAGCGGGTCTTTGATCACTTAATATTTTCTCAACTCAATCAGAACCATGCTTTTATCTCTCCAACAGATCAACATCCGATAACCTTCCAAATTGTATTTTCTTTTTTCTTATTTTGAAATTGATTCACTTTCGAGTTTACTTCTCAGAGTAAAAAATTATTCTTCGAGTCCCTCAATGGTCTTGGATTTCTCTATTAGTCACGAGGTAAGGTCATTGATGAAATTTTCATGTTCTTCAATTCTGAGTTTTAGTTCCACAACATCATCAGTTTCTTCAAGGATTGATGATTGTAATTTCCCCAGTTCTTCCAATCCTTCAACTTGCAATTCTAGCTGATCAATATATTCTGAAGATTCTTCCACCATTGATTTTCACTTATTACATATTTTAAATTTATTCTCAAGCTTACAAAAAACATCCTTAAGTTGAAAATTGGGATCAAAATTATTAGTCAACTAATTATCTCTCGATTTATCTGTCAATTCTTCTGACTTTTCAATGGTATACATCATTGAAACATGGTTCCCAAATTTTAAATCTTCTTCATCTTCCTCAAAGAGTTCACCTTCATCATCTTCTTCATTAAAAATAGAACTCTTTCATTGAAATTTCATTCTTTATTTGATGTCTCTCGTTTTTATAAACCTTTTTTCAGGCTTTTTAATGTCTCCATATTTGCTTTATTCATCATTGAACTTTCTTGGGAAACGAGAGGCAATGTGCCCAACCCTTCCACAATGAAAACAAGTAAATGGTAGCTTTCCTTCATATTTCCCTATTCCCTTCTTGAGTTTCATGGAAATTAGAGAAGGAACTTATTTTTCCACATCATATTGATCAACACAATATCCTAAAATTTACCTTTTCCCTATTCCCTTCTTGAGTTTCATTGAATTCCATTTCCTTGATTACACGAGTCATTAAATCTTCTGGGTTGACTCTCTCCTCATATGCCACTAGGCTACTCAACAGATTATTAAGAGAAAGTTTGGAAAGATCCCCTTTTCAAGGGCTAATACCTTTTCATTATAAATGGGAGGAAGCCTTCTCAAGATTTTCTTTTCAATAATAATTTCTTTGATCTCTTATTCAAGCCATATAATTTCTCCTACAACTTCAATAATTTTATTGAAGAAATAATCTGTATTTTCATTAGGGTGCATCTTTAGATCATCTAACCTATTGTGTAAAACATGGATCTTCTCCTCATTTACTTTGATGCCACCTTCATAGATATTCTCTAGTTTCTCCCACATAGGCTTCGCTGATATATAGTTCATCATCTTTAGATATATTTGATCAGAAATAGATGCATTTAGGGAATTCTATGATTTAGCATCAACGTACAACATTTTATTATAATTATCTATCATAGATATACCGGTTGGATCAGTGACCTTTATTCCTTGTGTAGTGGAAAACAATACGTCAATTCAAAGAGATCATAGAATAGATATCATCATATTATTCCTTATTTGAAAGTTACTTCCATTAGACAAAGGAACTCCCCTATCATTAACTTTATTCACCATGTTAAGAAAAAAGGATAGATTTAACACCAACAACCTTTATGCTCTGATATAACATAAAGGACCTCGGAACACACTGAGAGGGGAGGGGTGAATTAAGGTGTCAACGTTTTCCTTTAAACTGAAGGATCTGGTTCCCACATTAGAAGGATCCTGTTAAACCTGTCTGAAGATGATGTGCAGAAAATAAGAAATCACATGCAAAAAAATGACACATAAATTCTACTTGGTTCACTACTAAGGGATACGTCCAAGGATAATACATCGAAAGTGTGTCAGTCATACAAAAACCCCTAAACATAAAAAGTTGTGGAATAAATGAGTTTAACACAGTCACTCTGTGTTAGGTGCACTACCTTTATAAGGTTTTAGGGATAACACAATGCGTCCCTCAGATAACTTTTGCTAAATCCGCCTTGCTCACTTTGTTAGAAGAATCTTCACTCAATTTGTTGAATTGAAGGTCACTTCAATGAATTTTAATTGAATCATGAATCCTCAACTGCAAATGGATTCTTCATTGATGTCCCGCAATCAACCACAAAAGTAATTTATTTTCACGTTCACTGATATGTTATGGAAATTAATTTCTCAAACTGATTTGGTCAATTTCCAGGCTCTCTTGGGTGTTCCGCGTATTGCAATAGTTTCAGCATACCACTGCTATTTCCATGTACCACTGTTTTTTTGGTGTACTACTACCTTTTCTGTATACCACTTCTGTTTCCACGTACCATCTACCTTCTATGAATACTACCATTCTCTGTGTACTTCCCTACTCCGCGTACTGGTCCACTCCTCTATGTATTTACCTACTCTTCTTATAGCTCCACTCCTCTACATACTGTTCTACGCCACAATGTACTCTTAGATCTTCTGGTGCGAACCACACACTCTTCCGTAGACTATTTTCCTTATGTGGACGATTCACTCTGCGTACCGTCTTCTCCTCTATGAACCACTTCAGACTTCATTGGATTTCTTCCGGAAATTTTAATCTCTAATCTCATCCCACAACAAAGGGGATTACTACTCCTTAAATAGGCACATAACTACATAGATTTATCTAATCTGATTGACCCAAATTTTCAATGTGGGAAAATCTTCACTGTATACTGAACTCCATCTGCGTACTATTAGCCTCCACTGCATACCGTTCCAATTTTGCGAACCACAACAATCCCACCAACTTTCTACATTCCACGTACTGCACGACTTCATTGCATACCATCACTACCAATCGTTTCCATCAACATTCAACCTATCACACACCTTCACTGTGTACTATCGTTACAAACCATTTTTGGTTCTGCGAACTGCTCCCAGTATCATTCCGTGTACCGTTAACTCCTATGTGAAAAACCTTCTCTGAACTGGTCAACATACCATTCAATCCTATGTTAAAACCTTCTGCGAACTGCTCAATGTACCATTAACTACTAAGTGAAAAAACATTGTTTTCCATCACCAAGATACTGATTTTGAGGCCCAAAAATTTGGTGAACCCTGGGAAACTGCGACACCTTCAATAATGGTTTCATCCTCAAACGTATGAACCCATTCTTTACAAACTCCCTTGTCATCCAAGTGCAAATTGAAAATAAAAACAAACCAAAATATAATATTATCAATATAAATCAATACTCTAAACAATTACATTATAATGAAATGACTCATGAATAGGTAGTAGAAGATGAAATAAGTTTGAAGAAATCTATAGAGGATATTGCCTATTCTTTGACGCGCTTCCTCTAAATCTCTTCTTAGAGCACTAGAGATGGTCTTATAAGAAGACTAGAACATATTGAATATAACTAGGGAAGTTGATAAGGGAAAAGGAAATGGTATGGATTAGCTTGAAGGATCAAAGATAAGTGAAGATTTTACAGAGGTGGTTCTCTTTTATAATTTAGGTGATGGGTTTTCTGGGATCTCCGAAAATATTAATTTAATATAAAATAAAACCCCATATTAAAACCTCAAAAATTTCCTAATTTAAATATGATATGAGATAGGGTTGTAATATCATAATAGAATAGATTTTAGACATGTTTTTATGTTAATTTAAACATTATCATTTTAATTAACACTTAGTTATTCTATTTATTTTTTATCAAGGGTAACAAATATTTTAATATTAAAAGGGTGAAATATTTAATTATTTGATGTAAATTAGACCATAAATAAATAATTCAGAAAATTTTATACCATATCATAATTATTTTATATTTTTGAAAATGTTTTATGATTTTTAAATAATTTAATAAAACATTATTTTGGTAAACAATCAATAGTGTCAATTTTTACACCACTCAATTCATTGATTTTTTTAAAATATTAATATAACAAGATAAATTAAAACCAACTATTTTATTATATTATTAAGAGTTCAATGTAATCTTGAATACTCATTGGATATATTAATTATCCCAGAATAAATTTACTTTAATATTTTTAATATCTTTTATTTGTTATCTCTATTAATAAAATATTTACAACCTCAATTTTCGATAACAATTTAATATAATTATTTGTTGAATAAAAATTAAATTTAAAATAATTATATGAAGACAAAACCACTATATATTAGAATAATATTTTTAATGAAATTTATCTTCTAGAAAATCCAACATTTAAAATGTGATACTTATTAAATTATTAAGGTGACAACACATCATTTTAAATAAAATAATATATGTGTCACAATATCATCTATAAAGACCCAAATGGTCACTAAATTGACCCTTGGATGTTTATAGTTGAGATATACTTGACCAATAATATTTGGTCAAGTGTTTTGGTCTTTTTATGGTTATCATCATTTTAATAAAATTTGATTTCTCATTAATTAATTAATTTTTACATCATCAAAGTATAAGTATTTAAGACAATTATTTATTTTCTAAAAATTAAAAATATGTTATCATGATAAATAAAAATATTTTAGCTTTCAAATGTGTATTTATAATCGAATTTATTTTTTTTATAACCTTATATAAAATAATGATATATTTATTAAAATTTGAGTAAGAAAATTAAATATTTCATTAAATAAAATAAATTAAATGTCTTAATCTCATCCATGTGGATTCCAAATGACCACTTTTCGACCCAAGGATGATTTAGGTATAATAAAATCATCCAATGATATTAATAAAAGTGTTAGGATAACTTTATAATCATATTATTACACTGAATTACCAAATTTACCCTATTATTGTATTAATTTTTTTTACCAAAGTTACTATTCATAATGCCTAGAAATAAAATAAAGATATTTAAATAATTTAGAGCCACTGATTCCAAATATTGGATCCATTTTTCAAAAGTCAAAGAATATAAGTTGGATTAATTAATTTAAAATTAATCTTATTTTCGGAAAGATAGAACGAGTTTTAAAAGTTAAAATATTGAAAGAGATTGAAATGTGTTTACAACTGAATTCAATGTAAAATTAATGATAATGACAAAAATTAAATTTAATGATTAAAATATATTCTATTCATACTTTAAAACCATTAAATATTATAGCTTATTCATATAAATTATTTCGATGAAAAAAATTTGTTTTCAATTAAAATTAGTATATTTTTACTATTTATCAAATTTGAAAGTTATCAGGAAAAATATTAAAATTCATCCAAAGAAAATTTTTATATACTACTTCCGAAAGAATTGTTTATTTTATCAAATAAAAAGTATTAATGTTCCAAAATATTAATTTAAAATGGGTTCACCACTAAAATATGGAAAATTACCCTTTTGAAAAATATAGGTTTTTATACATTATATAGTGTTTATTCATATGATTTGAAAAAAATATCTATTGAATGAATATAAAAAATATTTTATTAAATATATAACATATATATTTCATTAATTTAATTTAATAATAGTAATTCACTCAATTTTTTAAAAAATTAAAAATTAAAAATGATTTATATTTTCTTAAATAATTAGTTGCGTATGACTTCACCATACATTTTCATAAGTTAGTCATATTTATTACTGATAACATAAAGGCTAGGTTAAAATGGTAATTTTATACTATGGTAATCTCACAATTTATTTAAACACAAGATTGCGTGCAATATAATATATTGAAAAATTAAAATTATTTAGTGAGAATATTGCAAAAAAATATACAGGTGTTACAGAATGAGGAAGAACAAACTCTCAAGAAATGTTATTGAATATCTTTGAATAAAAGGAAATGATGAAGATATAATCTACTTTATATAACCATAAATAGAATAAGAGGATATTTATTATATTGTTTTTTATCTATACATCGAAGAATATGAAAGAACCAAGAACCTTTTTGAAGAAATATATTCTAATAAGTAAATGATTACTGGAGTGAAAAAAATATGAAAAAGAAGTCATCCAACCACTATAATGGAAAGTGGGAATTCCATATATATTTTGGAAGGAATAAAGTGTTGTATAAAGAAGTTGATAATAAGATTAGGAAGGATTTTAGGTCAGATAGGTTAATGGAAGATGATCTAGAGGGGGTGAATAGAGTAGATTAAAAAATTTAAACAAATGTACTGATTAATTAAACTAATTATCAATGTTAATTATTATGGTTAATTAGCCATGAAAATAATAAATAACACAAGTATTTTTTGTACAGACCCAAAGCTTCACATACATAGATATTACATTACTTTTGCGGAATACATAATATATATAAAAAAAGACACAGAAGGACTGTAATAGTTTAGTGTCTTTGGAACTTGTAACGTAATCTTCTAATCGTGGTGAAAGATCTTCAAAATCTCCCATAAAGATCTTCCACTTTTTTTTCCTTACCTAAAACCTTTCTTTTAATCCTCAGGGAAAATAAAACAAGAAAAGGTGAGCTCAAATGCTCAGTAAGGGTAAACAAAAGAAATATCAATCACATCATATTCATAAGAACATAACATTTTAGAAATCTTACCCTGCAAAAGAGATCAAAATTTCATAACATGGGATAAATCATGGTAGTAAAATGTAATCATAATAATCAGAAATTAAAACATGAAGCATTGTGACATACACACATAATCATATAGAATCATTTCTTATTAGTCAAGACTCATTGCCAAGACTATCTTAGCGGACAAAGTCCATTTCTGAACCGAGTTCATTCCTCATTTCAGTCCTGTTTCACTGAACCGGTTTAACCTTCCGTTCCAGCCATGTCTATCTCATGAGATATAAAATCTTTATCCGATGAATTGTAGGTAGATATAGGTCCCAACCATCTCATAAAGATACCATTCTTATGTGTGCCACAAAATTATATACCATACAACATAGCATAAACCATGTAATAAAAATGGGATTCTTAAACATCGTGACATCATAAAACAATTCATATAAGATAAAGGAATTCATAAAAATAACTACATCACAACATAATCAAATCAATTTAATAATAGGGATAGAAACAGAACCCTATATTATATTATATGGAGAATAATTTTGATAAAACACTTGAACTCCATTCTTGAGGAAAATATCCTTTCTACTTCAAATTTCTTTTTCCTTTCCTAACATGTAATACAATTTTAAACTAAAATAAGTTGATTAAAAATAAACATGAAAACTTGTAAAAGAAGCATCTTGCAATTTTTTTTAAAAAATCCATTCATGCCGTATAAGTTAAAAAAACATTCTTCTCGTACTTTTGTCGGAAAAGTCAAAATGTACCTCGTACGAAAAATGACAAAAGATTCCATTCATATCCTTTACTAAAAACTCACCGAAGGGTAAAATTGGATTTAAACAATTGTAGGTGGATGGAAACAATATTACATATTTAGGGAACATGGATGTCGATGATAAAATACACCCTAGTAAACACCAAAGTATAAACAATCATAGATAAAAATGAGATTGTGATATTTTCCCTTACCTTAGGTCCGATTGCTTTGTAAGTGTCCAAAACTCCTGTATAATGATTTAAATAATGTTATTGACTTATTAAAGAATCATACTTATTTTTATGATATCATATATGGTCATATTCTTAGCTTCTTATTAGTAATATTTCATTGTCACTTGTTATTCGGGTGTTTATTGCTTTTTGTTCTTATGCGTGTTTTGTCGAATAAATTCTTATTCTTCTTTTAGGTTATAGATACCTCATTTCCAGAATGTTATTAGTGTAATATATATCATATTTATTCACTCAATTCATTTATGTAATCATTATGCAATGAAAATCATGTAGAACGAGTCGCATCACATCGTGGAGACGGTATTCCGTACGTACGCACGAGCGATGATATCATTCCCATGATCATGGAATTGTATTGGAGTGTATGTATACTATTTCAGAATCAATATCACTTTAAAATAATCATATATATTCATTATTTACACCATTATACCCATCCATGTAATGTGGTGGTGGAAAATAGATTACTCCACGACGTGGAGATGGTATTCCGTACGTACGCACGCGCGGTGATTTCGTTTTCCGTAGGATGGATAGATGATGAAATAGGGTTTTTTCATACTTATAATAACATATAAGTATATGAGTGATACTTATTTTCTTAATTTATAATGAAACAACTAAACAAGAATAAGTGGAAGAAGAAATAAAGTTGAAAGAATCGGTAACCGACATTACCTCTTCTTTGAAGTGCTTCTTTGAGACCTCCTTTTAGGGCACTAAAATTGGTCTTTGAAGAAGAACAGGACCTCTAGGATGTTTCTAGGGAAGTGTAGAGGAGAAATTTTCAGGGTTTGGCTGTGCTTGAAGGATCAAAGTGGTGTGAGGAAGAGAGGGAGGAGGTGACCTTTTATAAGGGAGGAGAGGGGCACCTTTGGAGAAACTAAAAATATTATTTTATTATAAAGCCATATTCGGTTTTAAATAGCTCAAAATTGATTTATTTAGAAGATAAGGTGGGTATGGGTCTAAATACTCTCATCCAATAGAATTTGGACAAGTTTAGTTTACTATATTAAACTTATCATTTAGATTTAACTTTAAGTTAGATAATTTTACTTTTACCGTGTCTTTTTGTGTTCTTACACTATAAGGATAATAAACTTTCTATAACAAGCCAAACGAACCCCAAGTTTTTTATTGTTAATATATATAACCTTATCTAAGTCATTTGTCCGAACCTTAGATTTTAAGAATAAAATAACAATTAATAATATAATATTTTATTTAAAACCAATTTTATGTCAATTTTGACACTATTTAGTAATTGATTTTTGTAAAAATCATAACAGAATGATTAGTTCTAAAAAAGTTAATTAAATCAATAATAACATGTCATATTAACCTATAAAATTATTTTAATACATAAAAAGTCTCAAATTACATTTATTTGGGTATTTATAACATCAATTATGTCAATATTTCATTAATAAGATAATTACTGCATCATCTTTGTGTCATAAATAAAATAAATTATTTAATTTCTAAAAATTAAAAATAAAATACCATTAGGTAGGAATTTTTTTTAGATTTATAATGAATATTTATAGTCGAATATATCTTATGTATAACTTTATATTAAAATTTATTTACTTATTAAACTTTGATTTTAACTATTTTAACCCTTCTTTAAATAAATTAATAATAAATGTCCTAATCTTATCCAAGTGGGCATAAATGGTCATATTTTATTCCTAAAGTTGTTTTTTGGTCTAATTACACTTATCAAATAGAATTAGGACATGTGTTAGGGTAATAATAATATCATTTTTACCCTCAATTACCCTATTTACTTTTAACCATGGTAAATAAAAGTAAAACATTACTCTTCACCAAAAATTATTTTCATCTCATTGAACCAAATTTTACTTATTGAAATCAACCATGTATCTCGGAATTTTTGAAATTTCACTCACAAAAGCGGTAAAATTAAGTTTTATGTAAATTTGAAAATTCTCTTAAGAGGTGGGTAAAAGATGGTGAAAAGTTCAATAAAATTTTTATATATCTAAAATTATTATAAAATTACTCCAATGAATTACATTGAACTTAGATAGGTATTATGTATCAATTTTGACCTAAAATAAATTTAAATAAAATAAATAATTATTTAAATAAAATGTCGGTTTTTAAATAGTAACCTAGTGTTTTCACTATTTATCAAAAATTGAATGTTTCCAGAAAAATACCCAAAATTAGGCCTAAGATATATTTGATATTATGAATTCAAAAATTATGTCTATTTTACCAAATTCAAAACATATCAGTTGCATTAATTAATTTAAAAATTAATTCTCGTCGTCAAAACAAATAGCGTGTTCTTAAGAGATAATAACTATGAAAAGATTGACACTTGTTTATGTCTGGTTTAAATGTGAAATTACATCCAATGACAAAAATTTTATTAAATTGTAAAAATATATTCAAAATATACTTTAAAACCACTCAAATTAATAATTTATCACTATTAATTATTTCGATTAAAAAATTATTTTTTAATTAAAGTTTTGTAATTTTCACTATTCATCAGAATATGAAAGTTATCCGAAAAGTACCTAAATTTCACCCTAAGCTAATTTCTATATTCTGAATCAAAAAATTAATTCCATTTTGAAAGATAAACTTTATAAAATTTAAAAAAGTGGGTATTACTATTCATAACGGCTAGTTCATAATAATATTATAATAATATCTCGTTTAGTGAAACTCAGTATTGCATACTATACACGCTATCAAGGAAGGTCGTGATTGCATGTAATGAATGGAAATTCAGGGATGAGTGTTGTGAAAGATCCTTTTGGTGTAGCGTTCAACACAAGACATTAATGAAATTAAAAAGAATATTTTTCATAAAATCTCGGGGTGTTACATTCTACCCCCCTTAAAATGAATTTCACCCTCGAAATTCATCGGGGTTATAAATGGTTTACTACTCAAAAGTTTCTTTAATAGAAACCCACATCGTAAAAAGGAATACCAAAACATGGCTTTAAAAACTAAAGTATGAAACATAACGGTTACCCAAATTAACTCATCATTGGGTTTCCACGTAGGAGAACATAGGTGAAAATATAGATATGGAAGAAAAATATAACCATCACATTCTGATGGAGAGTGGTAGAGAAAATGGCTATGGAAAGCCAACAATCACAAAGACATAAATTTGTGACGATATAAGGTACCATATGATTCATCGGATATAAGAGAACTTGGACAACATTTTTGTTTTTCATGATCATTTCCCTAAATTTGATAAAATTGGAATTAGAAGAAATTATTTCGTGATTTTGGTACAGTCTCACCGTTGGTCGTTCTTTGGACAATTTCCACTTCATCTCTTAAATAAATGATGTTTAATTTTTCATTCGTGATGTGTTAGCGGATCATGTGATAGAATGATGGGTCATTCCATCTATCTCAAACAAAATGTTAGAAAAGTTATCAAAAAATACATAAGTTCATCTACAGTGAGATTAATCATATATGGTTCCTAAAATGGAATTATACTTCATATATCATACTGATTAATATAATAAAACTAGTTTATACTAAACAGGGACTTCTTGTAGGCCAGTGGTAGGCGATAAAGTCCAGTCGCACTTCGGTTGTGGGTTTGATTCCCACAGCCTTGTCCGACGCGATGGGCTGTCGCCCATCCTGCAGGTTGTCCTCTTTCTAAAACTACATTACTATAACATCCCACAAATAATATCAAAAAAAACTTTTATCCTTAAACAATACTGACTTATGTCCAATATAATCCATCCCAATCTTTAGGCTTATCCAAAATACTGCTGTCTAATCTCATATTATAGTGAAAATGATTACCAAAGAGTTCATATAACAAGCATGTTAATACCGTCGTTGATCCACAAATATCATGAGATATGTCTTGTTGGTCACATTCCAAACATTCAAAGGCCTTAATCATGTATTCTATTGAAAAATGAATATCCATTGAATCTTAGTGAAAACATGAGTGCTTTCAAAAGTTAACTCTTTTCACATACCAAAACCTCAAACCATGATATAACTATTCCCTTATATCAGTCATGAGCTCATGAATACTTTCAAACATTTCATTTTCTCCTTATCCCTTTATTATGCGCATATCATCTTTTTTCCAAAAATATCTCAATCACTTTCCATGGTTACTGGTACCATAAAATTATTGAAAACCACAATAGACCAATACATAAATATTCCAATATTCCACGATACTATATACAACATTATTTTGGAATCCCATTACATAAAAACTTAATCATTCCACCACATTGTTGTCATATTCAACATCGCTAATAGTGATCGCATGCGACTTCCATTTGTCCTTTTCCTTAAGTGGTTTCTCATGTCAATCATCACTAACCCTTAGATTAGGGTATTTATTAGCATAATGCCTCATTTCCTTGCACTTGAAGCATTTAATTTTTAGTGGTGAATTCTTTTCTTTATTCACATCATTAGAAACCCTTTTTCCATTACTTCGACACTCATCTGCTCGATGACCTTCTTTTCCACACTTAAAACATTTTCTAGTCCCTTTAAGACAATCTCCACCATGCTTCTTTCCACACTTTGAGCATAAGGAAACATTCATCTTCTTTTCACCATTATTCTGAGATTTCTCCTTGAACTCCATCGTTCGTTTCTTGTCAAAACTATGAGATGGATAAGTAACACCAACTTCCATTTCTACCTTGATAGCACAACACACAATTTATTTATAGCTACTGAAGTCTCTTATAGCTAATTCCATTTGAATATTTTGTTTTAAGCCACTGAAGAATCGATCAAATTTACTTTCAGGTTTGATGATAAATCCAGATGCATACCTTGAAAGACTTGTAAAATTTTCTTCGTATACACCAACAAATTCATCATCCTTTTTCTTTAGTTCAAGAAACTCATTCTCCATCTTTGTTCGAAGAATACGAGGGAAGTACTTATTGAAAAATAAGTTCTTGAACTCGTCCCATTCCATGGAATCAATTTCATCTCTTGGCCTCGTATTCTTGATAAGATTCCACCATTTATAAACTTCACCTTCCAAACGATATACTGCTAAGATGACTTTATCATGTTCAGAACATTGAAGAACTGAAAATATCTTTTCAGTGGTACTGATCCATTGTTCAGCAACAAGTTGATCAGAAGACCCACTGAAAGAAGGTGGACATTGCCTCATGAAGGACTCAAAAGAATATTGTTCCCTTCTCTGCTCATTTGGAAGTCCAGAATGATTCATAGCTTGTGTAAGTATAGCAATAATATTTTGCACTCCATCTACCATAACATTTGTTTGTTCAGGAGGAAAATCATTGCATTTTCCATTGCATTGATCAACATGGTTCCATTGGGTTCCAGCCATCGTCTAAAACCCAAAAAGAATAGTGTGAGAGGCAAAAATCATGCTAGGGAAAACAATATAATAAAGGGGGAGTAACTTCAATATCTAACGTCTTAGGTTTAATTCTAAGATCGTTACCGTAATTCTAGGACTATAACCTATACTTATACTTAACCTTAGGGACATCCCTAGACATACCTTAGAAATATATCTAGGGATCTCACTAAAGTTATCGCATCCTAGTTTCCAAAGGTTGACTAATCCTTTCCTCTGATACCAACTGTAAAGACCCGAATCTTGACGTACATAGATATTACATTAATTTTGCGAAATAAATAATACGTAACAAAAATAGACACAGAAGGACCGTAATAGTTTTGTGTCTTTGGAAACTTGGAACGTAATCTTCTAATCGTGGTGAAAGATCTTCAACATCTCCCATAAAGA
This sequence comes from Viscum album, assembly GCA_963277665.1. Lineage (NCBI taxonomy): Eukaryota > Viridiplantae > Streptophyta > Magnoliopsida > Santalales > Viscaceae > Viscum > Viscum album. The sequence continues at coordinate 16,678,290 of OY728120.1, read as the reverse complement.
TCTTCCACTTTTTGTTTCCTTACCTAAAACCTTTCATTTAATCCAAGGGGGAAAATAAAACATAAAAAGGGTGATCTCAAATTCTCTGTAAGGTTAAACAAAAGAAATATCAATCACATCATATTCATAAGAACATAACATTTTAGAAATCTTACCCTGCAAAAGAGATCAAAATTTCATAACATGGGATAAATCATGGTAGTGAAATGTAATCACAATAATCATAACATAAAACATGATTCTTTGTGGCATACACACATAATTATAGAGAATCATTTCTTATTAGTCAAGACTCATTTCCAAGACTATCTTAGTGGACAAAGTCTATTTCTGAACCGAGTTCATTCCTCGTTTCAGTCCTGTTTCACTGAACCGGTTTAACCTACCGTTCCAGCCATGTCTATCTCATGAGATATAAAATATTTACCCAATTAATTGGAGGGAGATATAGGTCCCACCCATCTCATAATGATACCATTCTTATGTGTGACACAAAATCATAAACCATACAACATAGCATAACCCATGTAATAAAAATGGGATTCTTAAACATCGTGACATCATAAAAAAATTCATATAAGATAAATTAATTCATAAAAATAACTCCATCACAACATAATCAAATCAATGTAATAATAGGGATAGAAATAAAACCCTATATTATCTTAGATGGAAAATAATTTTGATAAAACACTTGAACTCCATTCTTTGAAGAAAATATCCTTTCTACTTCAAAAACATTTTTCCTTTCCTAAAATGTCATACAATTTTAAACTAAAAGAAGTTGATTATAAATAAACATGAAAACTTGTAAAATAATATTCTTGGAAATAATGTTTTTAAAAATCCATTCATTCCGTATAAGTTAAAAAAACATTCTTCTCATACTTTTGTCGGAAAAGTCAAAATGTACCTCGTACAAAAAACAAAAAAATATTCCTTTCATATCCTTTACTAAAAACTCACCGAAGGGTAAAATTGGATTTAAACAATTGTAGGTGGATGGAAACAATATTACATATTGAGGGAACATGGATGTGGATGATAAAATACACCCCAGTAAACACCAAAGTATAAACAATCTCAGATAAAAATAAGATTGTGATATTTTCCCTTACCTTAGGTCCGATTTGCTTCGTAAGTGTCCGAACCTCCTGTATAATGATTTAAATAATGTTATTGACTTATTCTAGAATCATAATTATTTTTATGATATCATATATGGTCATATTCTTAGATTCTTATTAGTAATATTTCATTGTCACTTGTTATTTGGGTGTTTATTGCTTTTTGTTCGTATCCGTGTTTTGTCGAATAAATTCTTATTCTTCTTTTTAGGTTATAGATACCTCATTTCCAGAATGGTATTAGTGTAATATAAATCATATTTATTCACTAAATTCATTTATGTAATCATTATGCAATGAAAATCATGCAGAACGAGTCGCATCACATCGTGGAGACGGTATTCCGTACGTACGCACGACGATGATATCGTTCCCATGATCGTGGAATTGTATTGGAGTGTATTTATACTATTTCAGAATCAATATCACTTTACAATAATCATATATATTCATTATTTACACCATTATACCCATCCAAGTAAGGTGGTGGTGGAAAATAGATTACACCACAGCGTGGAGACGGTATTCCGTACGTACGCACACGCGGTGATTTCATTTTCCGTAGGATGGATAGATGGTGAAATAGGGTTGTTTCATACTTATAATTACATATCAGTATATTAGTGATACTTATGTTATTAATTCATAATGAAACAACTAAAGAAGAAGAAGTGGAAGAAGAAATAAAGTTGAGAGAATCGGTAACGGACATTACCTCTTCTTTGAAGTGCTTCTTTGAGACCTCCTTTTAGGGCACTAAAATTGGTCTTTAAAGAATACCAGGACCTCTATGATGTTTCTAGGGAAGTTTAAAGGATAAATTGTCAGGGTTTGGACGATATTGAAGGTTCAAAGTGGTGTGAGGAAGAGAGGGAGGGGGTTCCCTTTCATAAGGGAGGAGAGGGTCACCTTTGAAAAAACTAAAAATATTATTTTATTATAAAGCCATATTCGGTTTTAAATAGCTCCAAATTGATTTATTTCGAAGCTAAGGTGGGGATGGGTCTAAATAATCTCATAAAATAGAATTTTGACAAGTTCATTTTACTATGTTAACATTATCATTTAGATTTAACTTTAAGTTAGATAATTTTACTTTTACCGTGTCTTTTTGTGTTCTTACACTATAAGTATAATAAACTTACTATAACCAGCCAAACAAACCCCAAGTTGTTTATTATTAATATATATAACCTTATATAAGTCATTTGACTGAACCATATATTTTTATGAATAGAATAACAATTAATAATATAATATTTGTTTTAAAACCTATTTTATGTCAATTTTGACACTATTTAGTAATTGATTTTTGTGAAACTCATAACAGAATGATTAGTTCTAAAAAAGTTAATTAAATCAATACTAACATGTCATATTAACCTATAAAATTATTTTAATACATAAAAAGTCTCAAAGTACATTTATTTGGGTATTTATAACATCAATTATGTCAATATTTCATTAATAAGATAATTAATGCATCATCTTTGTGTCATAAATAAATTAAATTATCTAATGTCTAAAAATTAAAAATAAAATACCATTATGTAGGAAATATATTTATCTTTCTAATGAATATTTATAGTCGAATATATCTTATGAATAATGCTATATTAAAATTTATTTACTTATTAAACTTTGATTTCAAGTATTTTAACCCTTCTTTAAATAAATTAATAATAAATGTCCTAATCTAATATAAGTGGGCCTAAATGGTAATATTTTATTCCTAAGGTTGTTTTTGGGTCGAATTAAACTTATCCAATAGAATTAGGACATTTTTTAGGGTAATAATAATATCATTTTTACCCTTAATTACCCTATTTACTTTTAATCGTGGTAAATTAAAGTAAAAAGTTACTATTCCCCAAAAATTATTTTAATCTCATTGAACCACATTTTACTTACTGAAATCAACCGTGTCTCTCGGATTTTTTGAAATTTCACTCACAGAAATGGTAAAATTAAGTTTCATGTAAATTTGCAAATTCTCCTAGGAGGTGGGTAAAAGATGGTGAAAAGTTCAATAAAATTTTTATATATCTAAAATTATTATAAAATTACTCCAATGAATTAAATTGAACTTATATAGGTATTATGTATCAATTTTGACCTAAAATAAATTTAAATAAAATAAATAATTATTTAAATAAAAAGTCGGTTTTTAAATAGTAACCTAGTGTTTTCACTATTCATCAAAAATTAAAAGTTTCCAAAAAAATACCAAAAATTAGGCCTAATATATATTTGATATTATGAATTAAAAAATGATGTCTATTTTACCAAATTCAAAACATATAATTTTCATTAATTAATTTATAAATTAATTCTCGTCGTCAAAACAAATAACGTGTTCTTAAGAGATAATAATTATCAAAAGATTGACATTTGTTTATGTCTGGTTTAAATGTGAAATTACATCCAATGACCAAAATAGTATTAAATTGTAAAAATATATTCTAAATATACTTTAAAACCACTCAAATTAATGATTTATCACTATTAATTATTTTGATTTAAAATGTTGTTTTTAATTAAAATTTAGTAATTTTCACTATTCATCAAAATATGAAAGTTATCTGAAAAGTACCAAAATTTCACCCTAATCTAATTTCGATATTCCGAATCCAAAAATGAAGTCCATTTTGAAAGATAAAATTTATAAAATTTCAAAAAGTGGGTATTACTATTCATAACGGCTAGTTCATAATAATATTATAATAATATCTTGTTTAGTGAAACTAGGTATTGCGTACTACACACACTATTGAGGAAGGTCGCGATTGTGTGTAATGCAAGGCAAGTTTGGGATTCGTGTTGTGAAAGCTTCTTTTGGTGTATCGTACAATACAAGACATTAATGAAATTAAAAAAAATATTTTTCATAAAATCTCGGGGTGTTACATTTTTTATAGTAGTTCTTTTTGATTAGGGCCTACAATACTCTTATACCTCTCTACTCGGTGAGAGATACCTATTAAATAATATGATTTTAATGGGGGAATCAAAAGCCAATTACATAATCCTTTTCTGGTGGAGGGATAACAATGACAATCGCTTTTGTATGGGGAGTCAAAACCCTTACAACCTAACTTTAGACACTGGGATTCACAACCCGAATATTCTGGACTTTAGATATAGATATTCACAACCCTTATATCCCTACATGAAAATGTGAGAGCCACATATTGAGTAAAATTAATGAAAAATAATTCTTTTGTTGTGTAAAAGCATAAATAAAAAAAATAAAAAGTGCATGTGAGTGATGGTATTGGTTCTTAATATTTGGATTAAAAATTATTTGCAAGGAAAATTTAGTTAAAGGATACATAATTAAGCACTTGAGAGAATGTACAGGTGATGAAACAATGTGTCACAGTACATTGAAAATGCACAATAGGTTAAAATTTTACTACAATTTCTCTTTGAAAAATATAGTATCGAATATGTGAACCCATGTGTCTTCTTTTCTTAACATATATATATATAATAAATATCTATTATAAATAACTCTCAACATCCTTTAGATATTCAAAATAAATTGAGTCAAGATATTTCATAAATATCTCCACAAAAATCATAGTAATGTTTCCTCTTTATTCCTGTAAAAAAAATCTTAAAAATAATTTAAAATAATTTGAATAAATATTCTAATAATACCTCGAGAATGAAAATATAATTGAATTCTTTTAAAAATATAGTTTAAATCCATTCCATACTCTTTAAAATGAGTAAAAAAGTTCTAAAAAACAAACAATACAATCCAAAAGTAAATTCAAATATTTTAATTTAAATAATATGATAACCCTCAACTATATTGAAAAAAGATATTGAAATTTTTTATTTATTTTTCTCTTTAAATATTTCACCCAAATAATTTAAATATCATCGATTATAATGATTAACTTCAATATAAATTTATCCAACAGAAAAAACTCTAAAAATAATCGACACACACACACAGATATATATATATGTAGTAGATCAATGTTTAGTATAGAAGCACAAAGCAGAAACAACAAAGTAGGGTATAAAAGAAGGGTACATGAAAGTAGGGTACATGAAATTTGGTTACACAAATGTTGGAGACAAAAAATTAGGTTACACAAATGTAGGGTACATGAAAGTAGGGTTCATAAAATGTAGGGTTCTCCAAAAGTATGGTTCATCGAAAGTAGGGTTCACCAAAATAAGGGTTCACTGAAAGTAGGGTTCAGAAAATGTAGGGTTCACCGAATGTCCCATAGTGTTCATTAGAGAAGTATAGTTAATCAAAAGTAGGGTTCATCAAAAGAAGGGTCCACTGAAAGTAGGGTTCACCAAAAGTAGGGTTCACCAAATGTATCATAGGGTTTATTAAAAATGTAGGGTTTCTAATCCATTATTTTACTATTATGAAAGTAGTCTTTTCAAACCCAAATTAGCACTATTTTGAAATTAGGGTTGCCGAACCATAATTTTCAGTGTTATGGAAGTAGGGTTTCCAAACCATACATTGCACTATTCTGAAAGTAGGGTTTCAAAACCATAATTTTCACTATTCTAAAAGTAGGGTTTCCAAACTATACATTCCACTATTCTGAAAGTAGGGTTATTGAACCATAATTTCACTATTCTAAAAGTTGGGTTTTCAAACCATACTTTGCGCTGTTCTAGATTAAATGTGAATCACATGTAATCAAATAAAACCATAAAGGTTTAAAAAAAAATATACAATCATATGGAATCAATGAAAAGAAAACATGTACATGCACAAACAAAGGAGTATACATTTAAGATACTAAAAATGTATCTATATAAAATTTAGGATCTCACTATCAACGAAAGTGATACTAATTGAAGATAGACCTACATTTCTTTAAACCATGGGTGTCCTACCCTAGATCAATGAGAAAAGGATGTCAATGGAAAGTGTAAGTTGGTAATGGAGTGACTAGGCCCTAAAAATTCAAGCCACTGATCATTGTTATTGAGTGACCACAACTAAAATTTTACCACATAACAAATAGTGATTTTTGTGGTTAATTGGTGAAACTAAACACTTTAAATTTCACACTCCCTGGAGTATCCTAGTGCAGGTGAAAAGATAAAAAATAATCTTGTCTCGATACGCATTACACATTTTCTTGATTGGTGGTTTTAGTGAGGTTAAAAGTATAAAAACCTATTGATCATAATTATTACCTGATTTGGGATAAGATCCAAAATAATAAAGAAAGGAAAAAATGTTTAAAATGTACTTACTGTGATTCACCCCTAATATTAGAGTGACTTTAGGACTTAATAGTTTCACAAATTATCAATCCCAAAAAAAATTAATTTCTTATGATATGAGAAGTGGAACTACTCTCAATGGTCTATAAGGATAATAAAATCACATATAAATCTTTTAACAATTTAAATATTGAATATGAGAAAACATTTTCTAGAGAAGATGATAATTTGGTAAATTTTGACGAGATCTTCTACTTGATCTCAACAAAATTCAAAAAGGGTAAAGGTAAGTATCAAAGTAAAAAACCCTATGATTTTTTAAATTGTGTTAAAGTTGATCCTTTATCTAACATATTTACTTTAATACCCATTAATAAGAATAGAGATAATGAAGAAACTAAGAGATCGTTAAATAAAAGAGATTCCTTTAAGATAAATAATTCTCAATAAAAAAGTAAGAATAAGATTCTATAAAATTTATCCATAAGTAACATCATATATATTAAAGAAGATAATTCTGATAAGGAATAAAGCCATAGTGACAACAAAACTCGAAATGAGTCTTCACAAAATTTCTTCATGGATCAATAAGATAGAGAGTTTTCGTCATCAGATGATGAAATAAAACATTATGGTGAGTTTTCTACTAAATAAGGGGAATCAAAAAATAATACATTATGATAATTTATATCAAGATGTACCTAATAGAGATAATAAGGGTAAGATATAAAAATTCACATCTTAGAGAAAAACTTAATGAAGGACAAAAAATCTAGATTGAAAAATAAATCATGGACATGGAAATTGAGAAGTTTATACTTCAGAATAAAGAGAAAAGGAAGTTTATTCATTATATAAACTCCACCATCATACTAATAGATAAATATCTTGATAATTTAAGGATAAAAATTGTCAAAGTTGAGAATAAAACTTTAAAACTAAAGCATAATTATAATAGATATCTCATAAGAAATATAGAATACTTTATGAAATATAAGAATAAAACTAAATATATTGAAGTTATAGGATATTTGGACGAGTATACAAACTATTAAAATCCAATAACTCTTAGTGCATGGATGTTTGGACATAAATAATGATATTCTACCAATATAGCACCATAAAGGAAGATCATGTATTTTAGATATTCTAGTAAAAATAAATATCTGCTTCAACTGAAATGTCTAAATAAATATTAAAACTTTCTCATATATAAGGGGAAAAATTATAAAAAAATATTTTCAATATTATAAAAAGTCTAAATATGAGTTTCATAATATGGTTTTGTGAATTTATCTCATTAGAGGTAAAAAAATTTGGTTGGACAACAAATCAGGCAATAATGGATTTTTTTTCAAAGGATGATATTTTTAGGATACTATAGTAATTATTTTGTATTTGGCCTTAAATTTTCCGAATACTATTACCCATATATAGAATAGATAATTAAATAATGGGGACTTGAAAAAAGTAAAAAAAATCACAAGCTTTAATAAGTTAATAAGAAGATTAAGGTGAAAAATTGTTTTGATAGGTTGAAGGAAGTTTATCGAAGGTGTGAAAAAAAGGGCACACTTCTGATGAATATATTTCTATCTCACTATTATAGTTGATTTTTTTGTGATATGAGAATTTTTATAAATGGATTTAATTCAAAAAAAGTAAATCTTTTTGAAGTTTCCTTCAAGGAAGGTAAATTTGAGAAACCATGGATCATGGATTGTATTTATTTAACACATATGAAAAGTGATTTAAATTAACTAAAAAATATTTAAATATATGATAGAGGATATATTAAATTTTTAAATTACATGTAATTAAAGTTAAATGGTATTAATGTGGCTAAAATTGACAGAAATTAGTTAAAATAGAATAATTTTCAATTTTTAATGAGATGAAACATAATTTATTAAGTGTATCACAACTAAGTGATGATGATAATGAGGTGATTTAAAAAAATGGATAAAAATGAAATAAGATTAAATATGGGATATATAATAACCCATATTTTTATTACACTTTATTTCATTGTGTACTACACATAATAAAACCCATAAAATCGATAAGTCTAGTGTCTTTCGGAATTGTGTACATTACATAATAACTTAGGGCAAGGAAAACCTCATCTTTGTTTAAAACCTCATTAACATGTTCATAATATTACTTCATACTAAAAACTAAATGGGATAACCTGGTGACATACACAAGAAAGGGGTGAGAAATAAATCCCAATAATGGAATAAACATGACATAACATGAAAAAAGTAATACATGTTATACTATACACACATCAATGTGGAATAAAATGGGTGAGAATCATAACATGAATAATAAGGCATGATATAACATGATAACCTAAAGGAAACATGGTAAATTTTTAAATAAGTTAAAACACTACATTATAAACATATTTCAAGGAAAAATATAGCAACCCTTACCTTTTACACATATCATTACATGATTTTAAGAATAATTAACCATCAAATTACAATCCAAGGATCATAAATTATAGTGTCTTTAGAGGATTAGGTACATAATTAAACATCATGAAAACATATTTTATTTAATCTACATAATGAAATATTAAATTATATTTAGATCCTATAACTACCTAGAATAACGAAGGGAATACATGAACAAAAGGGATGAGTTGAAAATCCTAATAAGTAAATAACCATTGGAATAAAACATAGCACATGGGTTAGAAATCATAACATGATGACATAAAAGGCATTGAACATGAATAAAAATAAGTAATTATAACACGTAAAATATAATAAAATATAATAATTGCATCATAGGAATGTGGAAATAACATATAACATGACATAAACATGAGTCAAGTCTAACCACCAAGACATGGTGGACCAAGTCCCATAAAGGAATCATGTTCACTCCTTATCCCAACATGATGTCTCATGATACTAAAAATTACCCAATTAATTGGAGTTATATCTAGATAGACCCATCATAACATGTTCATGAATATGTGTTCCACATGAAGAATCATATATAAGTAATCAAACATAAACATATCTTCTACCCATGGTAAGAATTGGGTATCCTAATCATGTCAAAAGGCATAACTTAAGGGAATATCCTAATGATGCCCATTAAAGAAAGGATTTAAAACATAAATGGACATTAATAAGGAAAAATAGGAAAATATCATGATAATTTTTGTCAAAATGATGTGAATACAAGTAAAAATAATGTTTAAGAATCTTTATAAATAAAACATTTTAGTGCGGTTTAAGGAAAATATTAAAGATTTTTTAAAATGGAAAAGGAATATTTTTTTTATAAAACCCGAAATGAACCAAGATATATTTTCATGAAAAAATGAGTGATTTTATAAAAATAATTTTGGATTAAGACATATTAAGGAGGGTACTTTAAAATCGGTAAGAAATTAGGAAATTCCCATGAATAAGGATTGCTTATTAGGAAGAATTGAGAAGGGAACCTTTTTGAAACATGTATTTATTTATAAAAGAGCAATGATACGGCATGGATATGTAAGTTTTAACAACTAAAAATATTTTATAATAATTAAATAAAAATAAATAGGAATTACATTGGGGTAATGATAGAGAAAGGGTAACCCGAAATAAAAAATAAAGGTTCAGAAAGGATCCCTTACCTTATGTTCGATACAGTTCTTCACTTTATCTTCACTTCCTAAATAATCGAATTAGATTAATTAAGTAATAATTAAAAATAAATTTATAAATTTAATTGATTTATTATAATTTTATTATGTTCATTTATGTCCTTTTTTATGAGTAAAAGAGTTCAATTTCATTGTTCGAGAGTGCTCGTTTTCTTAGATTTCATGATTGGTATGCTTTTATAAGAGTATGAGAGGTCATGTAAAATGTAAATATAAATACTGAATTAAAGTTATAAGTTATTTATGAATAAATATAAGATTAAATGGTTATATAATTATTTTTATTGGGTGAGGAGGAATCATTAGATAAGATGTTAGTGACCATTATTTTGAATATTTTTGGCAGTTTTCTCTCACAACAAACTTATTTTGTTTTATTAATTTAAATCATGTGTGTAGAATGGTTAAAGAAAATTAAATAAGATATAATACATATATTATAATATTTTTCTACTATAAAAATTATTTAATGACGTTACTTGTATAATTTAATATAAATTGAAAATCCATCATCCTTGAATGTGATAAAATAACACATCACATATGAGGTTTTCATTTTTTTGAACAAAAGAATAGGTGAAAGAATTGATTAGGGATTATTCCATTAGAATAATAAAAATTAAGTATATCTGAGGTACTGGAGTTATCATACCATTTTTGATGATGGGAGGTGAGGTGAGAATATTATTAAGAAATTAACCTGAAAAGAAATTAAAATAGAAGGAAAGAGGAATTTACCACTTGAGTTTCCCCTCCTTGAGAACCTATTTAGGGAAAAGGTTTTGGTTTTTTATGATACCAAGAGCTCATATATGTGAGGTAGAGGTTTTAGAAGATATTTTGGTAAAAATTGTACAAGGATAAAATATTTAGTGGTGTGATGAGAAGAGGTTGTGAGGGGTAGTATTTATAGTGGCAGAGAGGGGTGTTTTCTCATTATTTTACACATTAGTTTATTATTTTGCATCAAGAATATAAATAGTTAGATAATTATCACCATAAATTTTAAAATAATTAATTATAGTCTTAATTTTGGGTTTTCATCATCTATACACCATCTATTACTCCATAATTCTTGTATTTTTCTTTTAATGTAAGTTATCGTATTTTACTATTAATAAAAAATTCAAGTATTTTAGAAAAATACAAAAAAATATCCCTATCCATTTTTCGACATGTAGAATTAAAAAATGAACTCCATTTTATGATACTATTTTTACTAATATGTGAAATTTAATTTTTAATTAAAGCCAATATTTACTTGGAAAATAATGATTTTAAAATTATAACTAATTTTGTAACACTTTGAAAAGTTAAATAAGGTCTCATAAAATTATACTAAAATCATAAGAAAAAAATATTAATTTATGAATAAATTTTATGAAAATAAATTTTATATTAAATCATTATATTAATTATAAAATTGTAATTAAATATATATAACTTAAAAAAACACCAACACATAATTAATAATCTTCAAAACTTATATTTACTTATACTATGATATAATTAAATTTTATTTATAATTTCATGGGGGAGGTTACTATTCTATTGGATGATTTACTATTCGTAAGGGTCATATTACTATTCTTAAGGTTATTTTACTATTTCATCGGTAATGGTTCTTTAACGTCTATAAATACTTCTTATTTTATTCATTGTTCATTTATAATGTATGTACTGTATTATTAATGTGATTTTATGTGATTATACTATATGAAATTATTATAAGAAGGTAATTTCCATTGATAAAATTTTGGGTCACTACACTCTACCCCCATTATGAAATTTTTCCCTCAATTTTTTTTACATTATATGTTGAAAATAGGTGTGGGTACTTCTCCTTCATCACTTCCTCCGATTCCCATATTATCTCTTCATACTTACGGTTCCACCATAGTACTTTGACCAGGTGAGTATTCTTGTTTAGTAGATATTTATCTCTATGATCCAAGATTTTCATTGGCTACTCCTTGCATGAGAGAACATTTTCCAACTGTACCACCTATGGATTCCGTAAATGTGAAGGATCTAATATGTACTTCCTTAATAAGGATACATGGAATACGTTATGTACTTGATACATGGTTGGATGAAGTTCAAGTCAATAGACCCAAACTATAAGCCGATCAAGAATCTCGAAGGGGCCGTTGTACTTGGGACTCATCTTCCCTTTCTCCCCAAATCTCATGATCCACTTCCATGGAGATATGCAGAGGAATACCATGTATCCAACCTTAAACTTGAGGTCTCATCGATGATTGTCTGCATATCCCTTTTTTCAACATTTGGCTCCCTTAATGTGTTGCTAATTTTTTTTCACCTTTTACACCCTTTCTTTGACCATTTCAGGTGCTAGTAGATTATAGTCACTGACCTCATCCTAGCATTCCAGTGTTCTCTATCTTTTCCTGTAGAGGGCTTCATATGAATCTTATTAGATGCTCAAGTGGAAACTATTATTGTAAGAGAACTCAACCAGAGGTAGATGTTGGTCCCATACTCCTTTTAATTCCATAGAACATTTTCTCATCATTTCTTCCACTATCTAAATAGTCCTCTTAGATTGGCCGTCCGTTGAGAATGATAGGTCATACTAAAGTTCAGCTCAGTGTTTAGTGCACATTAGAGACTTTTCCATAACTTCGAGGTGAATATCAGATCTCGATAATATACAATTGATAGTGGTACTCTGTGTAGCCTTACCACTTACTTGATATATATCCATGTAAGTTTTTCTAGAGAGAAATCATCTCAAATTGTGATAAAGTGAGCTATCTTTGTGACAGGTTCCAAAACCACCCATAAAATATTATTTCATTTGGATGTCTTTGAATGTCTAGTGATAAAGTCCATAGTAATGTTCTCCCACTTCCATGTTGGTATTGGTAGTTTTTGCATCACCCCCTTTTAATTTTGACTTTCAAACTTCACTTTCTGACATTCCAGGAACTTTGATGTATAATCAGTGATCTCCTTTTTTGATATTGTCCCACCAATAGTTCTCTCGAAGATCTCGATACATCTCTGTGCTCCCTGGGTGAATAGAGAAGGTTGAGCTATTTGCATCATGTATATACTCTTTATTTATCATTAGATCATAAGGTTCACATATTCATGTACCAAATCTTATAAATCCTCCCTCATCAATTTTAAACTCTGATTATTTCCCTTTTATTAGATATTCCACCTTCTTCTGTATTTCCACATCATTTCTTTGAGAATAATTTATTTTATTCACAAGGGATAGATGGGAAATCATTTGAGAAAGGATTGATGAAATTCCTTTCATAAGGATTCCCATGTCAATACATTGTAGGTCTAATAATATTAGATCCTTATCAATTTTAATCATTGATAAAGATGTAGGATCCTTTCTAATTAGAGAATATGCTACCTTATTTTCCTTACTAGGATGGTAGTGTATTATAAAGTCATAATACTTGATGAGATCTAACCATATTATATGGAACATATTAATCTCATTATGTGTGAATATATATTTGAGACTCTTTTAGTCAGTATATATCTCAAACATATCCCTATAAAGATAATTTTTCTAGATTTTCAATGCAAATATCACAAGTACAAATAGTAGATCTTGTGTATGATAGTTTTTATCATGGATTTTCAACAACCTTAAGGGATAGGCTAACACATTATCATTTTTCATTAGTACACATCGTAACCACTTATTTCAAGAATCATTGTACACCATAAAGAGTTCCCCACTTTATGGAAGTGTGAGTACTAGTGCAGTGATACGCCTCCTCTTCAAATATTTGAAGAAATCTTCACATTCACTATACCAAAAAAAATTCACTCACTTATGAGTCAGCTTAGTTATTCGGTTTAAAAACTGTGAGAAGTTTCTAAGAAATCATCAGTAATACCCAGATAGACCAATAAAGTTGTAGATATATTTTATAGATGTCAGCCTGTGAAACTCATCGATTGCCTTTGTCTATGGAAGAGTCTACATATATCCCTTTACTGGTGATTAAAACACCCAAGAAAGATACTTTCTTTATCCAGAACTCACATTTAATGTACTTTTCATATATCTTCTCCCGTCACTATGTCATCAACATAGTATTCAAATGATTCACATGTTACTCCTTACTCTTGGAGTATATTATAATATCATCAATAAATACTACCAAAAATTTGTCAAGGTAATATCTAAAGACTCTATTCATTAGGTCCATGAATATTTCTATAGAATTAGTGATTCTTAAGGGAATCACTACGAACTCATATTTTCTATAACTCATTCAAAAGGAAATTTTCATAATATCTTACTTCCTAACCATTAATTGATGATATATCGATTGAAGGTCCATCTTAGAGAAATAACTAGCAGCACATAGCTGATCAAACAAGTCATCTATCCATGGCAGGGGATAGTTATTATTTTTCATGAATTTGTTGAGCTCATGATAATAAATATAGACACACATTGAAACATTATTCTTCTTGACAAATAGGACTGGAATACCCCATGGTGAATCACTTATGCATATAAACCCCTTGTCAAGATTCTCATGTAACTGCTTCTTTAGTTCTTCTAGATCAATGGTGTCCATTTTATTTGGTTTCTTTGATATAGGAAGAGAACCAGGAATAAGTTCATTTGATAACTCAACCTCTCAATCAATATGAAGACCAGAAAAATATTTAGGGAATACATTAGTGTAATCCCTCACAATTGACACATCTTGAAGAATGATTTTATCCTTTACCTAAAGAATTTGAGCTAAACATGCTTTCTCATAAGGAAGTACTTTACACAATTGAGACAATGATTCTAAAGTGAATTCATCTCCCTCCTTACACTTTTAAAAAATAGGAGGATCCTTTGGAATGTTAAGAGTGATCTCCCTTTATTGATAGCTGATGTTGGAATTATTTATAAATACTCAATCCATGCCCAATATAACATCAAAATCTACCGAAGGGAGTATGAAAATATTTTCTAGGAGGTTCAGTCCAAAAACATTAATCAGGGATGAGTTATAAACATTGGATGAAATAATTTCCCCATTTTTGGTTCTCAAAGATAATTCAACCTCCAAATTTTGAGGCGGTGATTGAATAGTTCTAACAAACATAAATGATATGAAAGAATACATAGAAACAGAATCAAATAGTATGTTCTCTATTCTTTAATGAATAACACCCATACCTATCACCACATAATTTTATGGCTCCACATAAATAGTAGTTATAACATATGGCCTTCCTAACTTCCTTATAGGTTGTTGTTGTTGATTTCCCCTAACAACCCTTGTCTTTGGTGAATGGTCTGCATAATTCCCATGCTCCTTGCAGTTAAAACACTGCACTACAGGCTCGATGATGATCCCAAACGTCCATTTTTCTCATTTGTTTAATTCTTCATATCCAATGAATAGTTATTATCCATATGCCCATCTCTTCCACATTTGAAGCATCTCTTGGTTCCCTTTAAGAGGTTTCTAGGATGCTTTTTCCAACAATTTTGACACTTCGAATATAGGGTGTTATTTCCATCATGCAATTTACCACCAATATTAAACTTTATTTTCCTATTTTTTTCATCAAGACCACAAGTACATTGAGAGCATATAATCTTCATTTCAACTTTGGGGGCACAATGAACAATCTTCTCACAACTATCAAAGTCTCGAATCTCCAACGCTTTTCATATACTGGGATTTAGTAAACTAAAGAAGCGATCCTCCCTTATTTCAATATTGATGAGAAAGCTTAAAGCATATATTTAAATCCTGGTAATTTTTTATTCATAAACCCTAATAGACTCATCTTCCTTATGTTTCTATCCAAGGAAATAATTTTCTATCTTGATATGGAGGGTTTTAGGAAAATATTTATCAAAAAATATTTTCTTGAAATATTCCCATTCAATGGAATGAATTTAATCAGTGGACATTTTGTTCTTGATCAGTGTCCACCACTAATTAGCTTCCCCATAAAAATAATAGATTTCTAGCACTAATTTCTCTTCTTCTAAGAAATGTAGGACAAAAAATATCTTCTCAATGTAGTTAATCCATTGTTATGTAAGGAGGTGATGAAATGGTCCATTAAACATGGGAGTCCCTTTCCAGATGAAGGATTCGATAAAAAATTGTTCTTTATTTATATAAGGAGGGTGTTCGACATGATTCAAGTTATTATTTATAACTTTATCTAGATAATAAAGTATTTTCATAATGTTTTGATGCCATGTTCACATTACATTTGGCATATCATTATGGAAATCATCACATTACCCATCACATTGACTACCAGAATGATTTCTTCTATTTCTATCCATTAATTAAAAATTAAATTATAATTTGGGGGATTACATACTTATATATTAAACGTAAAAATGAAACATTAAAAATAAAAGGATAATATTTTAAAGGAAAAGTATAAACTAACTTGTGATTACCTAGGTTTCAATCTAGGTTATCCATGATATATTTCCTAACATATATTATTGTGGGGTTTCCCCTTAAAAATGGTTCGTAAAGAGATTATGAATTTACCAAAGCATATCCATGAGAAGTGTCAAACTAGGTGTGAAGTAGGGCCTGTTGTCCTATACCAGGTTACCTTGAGTTAGGACCTGAACACCTTATCAGAGTTTTTACTCCTAGGTATATCTTTTCCAGAACCACATCCCCTTGTAGTATCTAGATAGGGATTTATTTTCTTTATAAACTACATACTCTATACTAACCATAATTTAGGGATATTTTATTATACTTAGTCTTATGACTAAGTAAGTATCTAGAGTTTTATAGTCCTAATCCCAAAAAGTTACTATAAATTTCCTATAATACAAATTATATCATCTCTAACCTTTAACATATATCATTATATGATTTTAAGCATAATTAACAATCAAATAACAAGCTAAGGATCGTAAAGTCTAGTGTATTTGGAAGATTATATATATTATTAAAAATCATGAAAGAATATTTTATTTGATATCCATAATGATCTCTTAACTTCCATTGATCTCATATAACTACATTGGATAACCTGGGGAATACATGAACAAAGGGATGAGCTAAAAATCCCAGTTAGGAAATAAGCATAGGAATTAAACATAACACCTATGTTATAAAGAATAACATGACAACACAAAAGGCATGGAACATAAATATATATAAGGAAGAATAACATGTATAATACGGTAACATATAATCATGGAATTATAGGAATGTGAAAAAATCATATAACATGAATTAAACATGATTTAAGGATAGCCTCCAAGACATAGTGGACAAAGTCCCGTAAAGGAATCAGGTTCACTCCCTATCCCAACATGACATCTCAAGAGAATAAAAAATACCCAAATAATTGGAGAGATATATGCGTGAAACAATCATAACATGTTCATGAATATGTGTTTCACATGAAGAATCATATATAAGGAATCAAACATAAACATAAGGGTTACCCATGGTAAGAATTGGGTATCATAATCACATCAAAAGGCATAACATATGGGAATATCTTAATGGAGTCCATGAATTAAAGGAGTTAAACTATACATGGACATTAATAATGAAAAATAGGTATATATCATGATATTTTATGTCAAACGTAAGTGAATACATGTAAAAATAGTGTCTAAGAAACTTTATAAATAAAACATTCTAGTGCAGTTTAAGGAAAATATTAAAGATTATTTAAAACGGAAAAGTCATAATTGTTAGTATAAAACCAGAAATAAAACAAGATATATATATATATATATTGATGATAAAATTAAAGATTTTAGGAAAATAATTATGTCTTAAAACATATTAGAAATTGAACATTAAAATGGGTAAGAAATCAAGATGTTCCCATGAATTAGGCTTGCTTATCTGGAATATTCGGAAAGAGAACCTTATTAAAACATGAATTTTCCCATAAAATAATGGTGATACTACATAGATAAAAGAGTTTAGAACATATAAAAATAATTTATAAAATTTATATAAAAATACATAGGAATTAAATTAGGGTAATGAGAGAGAAAGAGTAACCCAAAATAAAAAATAGAGCTTCAGAAAGGATCCCTTACCATATGTTAGAAATAGTTATGCACTTGATCTTAATGTCTAGAATAATAAAATTAAATTAATTAATTAATAATTAAATAACCTTTTATACATGTAATTGATTTATTATAATTTTATTATGTTTATTTATGGCCTTTTTGATGAGTTAAAGAGTTGAATTTCATCATTCGGGAGTGCTCGTTTTCTTAGTTTTCATGACCAACTTTCTTATATATGAATATGTATGTTTATATAAAATGAAAGTATAAATAAAAAATTGAAGTAACAAGTTTTTAATGAAAATAAATAAGGTTAAATGTTTATATAATTATTTTGTTTGTTTTGGTTGAGGATGAATCATTAGATAAGAGTTAGTGATAATCATTTGGATTATTTTTGGTGGTTTTCACTTACAAAAAACTTGTTTTTTTAATTATTTAACATCATGTGTATATAATAGTTCCAAGAAATTAAATAATATTTAATACATATACTATAATATTGTTCAACCATAAAAATATTTTCATGACTATCCTTGAATATGGTAATAGAAATTGTTAACCCGTCATCCTGGAATGTGTTAAATTAACACATCATGGATGATGTTTTCATTTTTTTAAACAAAATGAGAGTGGGAATAATTGATGATGGATTTTTCCATTAGCATAATAAAATTACAATATATGTGAGGTATTGGAGTTATCATACCATTTTTATGATGGTAGGTGAGGATGAAATTAAGAAAATAACTAGAAAAGAAATTAAAAAAAAGAAAAAGGGGAATTAACCTCCTGAGTTCTTCCTCCTTGAAAACCACCTCAGGGAAAAGGTTTTGGTATTTTTATGAGACCAAAATCTCCTAGACGTGGGGGAGAGTCTTGGTAAGATATTTTATCAGAATTTTGATGAGGATAGGAGCTTGGGAGGTGTGAGGAGAAGAGGTGGTTAGGGGTGGAATTTATAGTGGACGAGAGGGGTGCTTTATCATTATTTTACTCATTAGTTTAATATTTTTCTTCAAAAATAGGAATAGTTTGAGAAGTATCCCCAAAAATATTAATATATTGAATTATATTTCTATATTTTTTTTATATCATACATACACCATCTATGACTCCATAATTCAGGTATTTATCATTTATCAAAAATTATTATATATTACTATTCCCAAAAAATTCATGTATTTTAGAAAAATAAAAAAAATTCACGCTCACCATTTTTAGATGCATAGAATTTAAAAACGAACTCCATTTTATGAAAATAATTTTGTAAATATTGGAAAATTAATTTTTAATTTAAATTATTATTTACATTGAAAATAAAACTTTTAAAATTATAACTGATTTTTTAACACTTTGTAAAATTAAATAAGGTACCTTAAAATTATCTTCAAGTCATAATAAAAAATAATAATAATTTATGAATACATTTTATGAAATTAAATTTTCTTTTAAATCATTATATTAATCATCAAATTGTAATTAAATATTTACAAATTACAAAAATACCAATACTTAATTAATAATTTTAAAAATATTTATTTACTTACACTATGATATAATTATATCATACTTTCACTTATAGGATTCATAAATTTTATTTATACTTTCATGGGTTAGGTTACTATTATATTAAGAAATTTTCTATTCATAAGGGTGATATTACTATTTCTAAGGTCAATTTAGTATTTCATCGGAAAATGTTACTTAACTTTTATAAATACCTCTTATTTTATTCATTCTCAATTTATAATGTTTTTATTGAGTTCTTAATGTGATTTTATGTGATTATAATATATGACATAATTATAAGAAGGTAATTTTCATTGATAACATTTTGGGTCATTACTATAACTACCAAGAAATCATAATTGAAAATGTACCATGATGGATTAGGTTTACTCCCTAATCCCTTGCATTATGTATCATGATGCAAAATAATTACCCATACATTGGAGCACTATAAAATTCTTGGTGCACCTGTCACATTCATTTCATTCTCATGCTTAAGTGTGCCACATAGATAAAAAAATATAGAATAATTTAGGGTAAAATTTTATATTATGATAATGGAGTGTTGAATAAATACATGAAACTCCCCAATCAAGGATTTATAATTTTATAAAGGTGAACATCCTTGATAAGAAAAGGGAATGGCTATTCACTACACTTTTGTTTGGCATGGAAAATCATGATGATATTTCGACATCATAACGATGTTACATAAAAATTCATAAAATGATTTTATTAGAGTGAAAGCGGTCTATCATAATTTTTTGCATCAAATTTTATGTAATAGGGACAAGGAAAAACATATCCCAATATTAATAATTAGAAATACAAAGCATAAGATAATGAAGAAACATGAATAATGAAGGGAACTAAATGATCCGTTACCTTGAGAGTGTGAGACCAAATTCTTGGGTGAAGATTCATGAGAGGATGGGAAAAAATTGATAGGACTCTAGAGTTTTTCAGGTAGAGTAAGGATGTTCTCCAAGGATTTTAAGTGAAGATAAATGGGATATGGGGTTGGTTTATGTACGAAAATTTTGCGAAATTATTTATCATTTCTCAAACATTGGTTTTGGATTCTATTTAAAAAAATAACAAAAGCTAAAAAAAGTACAATGGTTTATAACAAATGAGATTTATTTTCATTATTTTATAAGGGAAATTGAAGAACTGAATAAAATAATCACCTTACTGATGTGGAAGGGAGTCATACTAAAAAAATGATTTTAAAATGTTCAAATATATTAACGGTTTTAGAGAATTCATATATGATTTATAAAATTAACAAAATAAAATTAAAATAACATTAATTTAAAGGGAAACATATATTTGGTTGTGTAAACCATTTGTAGTATTTATTACATCACTTTTGGGTCATTTTGATGTCATAATACACACCATATATTTATACTGTTTTTAATTTATACCCAAAATTATGTTGTATTAGAAAATTATGAAAAATTAACCATTGGATAATTTCAATGGTATGATACCAAAAATAATATTTATCTTATCCAAATAATTTTATAAATATGTGAATTTTCTCTTTTAAAATAATAACTAACATTTATTGAAAATCCATGGTTTTTTAAAAAACATAAATTTTGAACCCTTATAAAAAATAAATTTAACTTCATAAAAATTATATGATAATTTATATTAAATAAATTTTATTTTATAATTATATTTTATTAAAATATTATTTATTTCAAAAATCCTTTAATTCCTCAAAATAAACATCTTAATTGAAATTGAATACTAATTAAGAATATAAGTTGTGTTTTATTGTATAGAAATAAATATTATATATAAATTAATGATAAGAATAAGATATGAACAATATACATATTCATATTTTTATGGTATCAATACATATCAATTTAATACACCAAAAAATGCCCCAAGGGTAAGTTTCACGATGTTAGATTTTCATGGGATGGTTTGATGTACTTGGTTTGGACTGTGATCTCGATAAGCTTGAACTACTTATCTAAATAGTTTCACTCATGATTAAGTTGTGAGATCTCAGATTGGGATTGGTCAAGGGAAAAGTCCAATTATACTATCTCCGTCAGAAGCTATGATAAATGGGATTCATAGGATATTATCCCACTGGTTAAGTTCATTACTTCCTTTGTTGGTGTCAAATGGATTTGTTAAAATCCTATATCTATATTACTCATATGATCACTGTTAAACAATTATATTATCAAGGATAATGGTACTTAAAAATATTTTAAATCTGATAGGATATAATAAATCCAAATAAGTGTGTGTATTTTTTATATCCATAATATATAATAATGCATTTAATTAAGTGACAATAGGGATTTTATTTATAATAGTTATGGTCGTTACAATATTCCCCCCTTCAAACATTCCACCCTTGAAATTTTCATTCCAGACACTAAAACATATGAGGTTAATTATTCTTTATCACCTCCTCTGATTCCCATGCCTCTTCTTCAAAATTGTGCTTTCTCCAAAGCACTTTGTCCAAGTGAATTGTATAATTTTGTAGAACTTTATCTCTATGATCTATGATCATCAACGACTGCTCCTAATATGAGAGACCATTCTCCAATTATATAACATATATATTGAGTACATTTTATGGGTAGGGTGTGTACATTTTCAAGAGGGATAGATGGAATACATCATGTACTTGATATAGGATAGGTTGGAGTTCAAGTCAATGGGACACCACTCCAATGCAATCAAAGATCTCAAGGGGACCGATGTATCTTGGACTACTATTTACATTTTTCCAAAATCTCATGACTTTATTCAATAGAGACATGTGGTGGAATAACATTTTTCCATCATCAAACACTAGGTCTCTTCATATATTTTTAACAAATATCTTTTTTCAACTCTTAGTAGCCTTGTTGTGATACCAAATGGTCTTGACCTTTTCCACCATTTCCTCAACCATTTCAGAACCTAGTATTTTTTATTCCCCAACTTCATCCAAACATTTAGGTTTTCTTCACTGCTTCCCATAAGTGGATTCATAGGGATCTATTTTGATGCTTGAGTGGAAATTACTATTGTATGAGAACTCATCTTGTAGAATATTTTGATCCCATCCACCTTTTAATTCAATGGAGCATGCTCTCAACATGTCCTAAAGTTTCTATATATTCCATTCAAATTGGAAATAAGATTGAGGGTTATAATCCTTGATGAAGTTCTACACTTTATTTAGATAATGTTGAAGACTCGTCCAGAACATAGAGGTAAATCCTTGATCTCGATCAGATATAATCGACAGTGGTGTTCCATGCAGTCTCACCACTTATCTATTGTATATCCTTGAAAGTTGATCGAGTAAGATGTCCTCTTGAATTGAAACTAAGTGAGAAGTCTTCATAAGATGATCCACCACAACCCATATAGAATTATTTCATCTTGAGGTCTTCAAAAGACTAGTGACAAGTCCATAGTGACGTTTCCCATTTCAATATAGGTATGGGTAAATGTTGAATCATCCCTTTGGATTTTTTTTCTTTTCACGTTCACTTGATTAAATACAAGGTACATTGATGTATATTTCATGGTAGTATTCTTCATATTGTCCCACTAAAAGTTCTCTTAGAGTTTTCTATACATCTTTGTGCTTCATATATGGATGGATAATATTGAACTGTGTGCATAATCCAATAGATCCTTCTATAATTTAGGATTTTATGGTAAATATTGTATTGACCCAAATATCACAACTATTTTTAAATTAACATTGAACTCATAAGATTCAAATTTTTTTATAGCTTCCAATTTCTTCTATATTCCCAAAGAAAATATTTGATAATCCTTTATATTCTATTGAAGGGATAGTTGAGAAATCATTTGTGAAAGTACTGATGATATTCCTTCCTTTATGATTCCCAGATCCATCCTTTTTAAGTCAAATAAGATCTTATACCTCTAAATTTTCATCAATGATAGAATTGATGGATCCTTTATACTTAGATTGTCTGCCACTTTATTCACTTTCCTAGGATTATTGTGAATTAATAATTCATAGTCCATGATCAGATCTAACAATATTCACTTGCGAATATTCATCTCTTTATATGTGAATATATACTTGAGGCTTCTATGATCTGTATATATTTCACAGTTATACACATAGAGAAAATCCCACCATATTTTTCAAGATAAGATCACTACAGCAAAATACAAATCATGATTTGGGTAGTTCTATTTATATACATTAAAATCTCTTGAAGAATATGATTTTTTGACTGATAATTTTATTTTTTTCAAAATATATGCTTTGAGGATAAGTGGTAACCACATAATTCATGTAGGATATCGAAATAAAAGTTCAAACAAAATTTGAAATTCAAAGTAGACACCCAACCTAAGGAGGCCTCATGAAATGGGCCACTCACGATAGCAAGAGTCTTGTCCCTTACATCCACCATTATCACTTGAAATCCACCATCATTGAACCACCACCATCTTCAACACCATCCATCACCACCAGAGCCACTGACAAGAGAAAATGAAACTATCGAACTATTCAATCTAGATCCCATGTTGATGATGAAGACACCATCAAAAAATCCTTCAGACCACCTTCACTAGAACCATACACATCTAATACTAAAGAAGACCACCATAGCAAGGATCAAGACATGGGATATCCTCCTAGAATACTGTGACCTAACGAGTGATCATCCCGGAGCCTCCATGAAACCATCACAATAGTCCGATTAGGAGAACGAAGAAGGAATATGAAGCCAAAGTAGTGATGAATCAGATATGGCCACAATAGAGAATCATCTTACCAAGACCTCTAACACAAACCCTCGAAGCCACAAAGAGGTTGGACGCAAGCTATGGATCTGGGAAACCCACAAGACTTGACCTGCACATCCCAAACCTTCTCGAGAAGAACCGACACACCAAGCTGGAGTGGGGTTGGAAACATGACCAACCAAGAGGGAAAGGTACGGGAAGAGCCGATGAGGCCTCCACCGAGGGCCAAGGCCACCCAAGGAAATATACAGGAGTGAAGGAGAGGAGAAATAAGAACAAGGAATAAGGAAGGGAAGGGAGAAAGTGGAGTGATGAAGGAAGAAGAGTGAAGCAGGGGGGATGATTCGAGAGACATCACATGACTCACCCTCGGAAATCGATCAAAGTAACCATATAGGGAGGGAGGTGTGATATGGAGCCTCTCATAGGCATGAACGGGAATAATAGGCTTTCAAATTGTCATTTTGGATTAATAAACAATCCAATACCTTCTTCAAAGCATCACTGAATACCATGAAAATTTATCCAGTTTTGGTTTGTGTGAGTATAGGTGCAGTGATAAGACTTCTTTTCAACTCCAATATGCTCTATTGAAAATCATAACTGTTAAAAAAAATTACTCCCTTTTGAGTTATCTTGGTTAGAGGGTTTGAAAATCATTAAAAAGTTTTCCCAAATCGATGACTGTACTGAGATAATCTAAGGAAAATATGGATATCTGTCACAAATGTCTTTCTTAACCATCCTTTAATTACTTCTACATTTGAAGGATCCACAAATATCCCATTTCTAGTGATAAAATGCCCCAATTATGATACTTTCATCAACCAAAACTCAAATTTTCTGTACTTGGCATAAATATTCTCCTTTTGTAAGGTCTTGAGAACAGTACTCAGATACCCCTTATGCCCCTCCTTGATTTTGGATTATATTAGAATATCATATATAAATAATAAAAAACATTTATATAGGTAATTATTAGTGAATCTATTAATCAATTCCATGAAATATTTGGAGCATTAATGAGATTGAATGGAATTAATATAAACTCATATTGCTCGTAACTTATATAAAAATTGTTCTTGGGGATACCCTCCTTCACCATAACTTCATAATACCCCACCCAAAGATCCACCTTTGGGAAGTATTATGATCCATATAATTGATCAAACAAGTCATAAATCAATGGAATAGTATAATTTTTCTTTATTGTGATCTTGTTCATATCATGATAACTAATGAAAATGTGCACTGACGCATCTATCTTCTTGATGAAGAGGACTTCTGCACCCCATTATGAAGGACTTGGGAATATTAGACCTTTATCTAGATACTATTGTACCTGTTTCTTAAGCTCCTCAAGTTCCACCACAACAATTAAATATATATTCTTTGATAATTATAATTCCCAAGGTATAATCTGAATTGGAAATTAAACCTTTTGGCTAGGTGGAACACCATTCAATTCATCAGGAAACACATCTACGTATTATTTCATAATGGGAATGTATTCATGGATTCTTCTTTCTTTATACTCAATCAGTTTAACTAGATATTATTTCTCATAAGGATATAATATCCATGCTTTCAATGTTCATGCTCAAGAATATTCATTATCCTCCGTGCACTTGTACAAAATCAGAGGAAGATCCACGTTATGTAGAGTGATTTCCTTCTTGCAAAAAATTCTTATTGGATCTATATGGGGAATTCCATTCCATACAAAAAATGGCATAAAATTTTAAAAAATATATTCTCACAAGTTTCACTAGTAAGTTTAGCCCATAAATTTTGATAGGGGAGGGGTTATATACATGGGATGAAATAATTGTCCCATTTATAATTGTCACTAACAGATCTACTACCATACTTTGTGGTGGTGTTTAAATAGTTCAACTAAAATTTTGTGATATGATACAAAGCATAGAACCATAATAAAAAACTATGATCTCTTTTCTTGAATGACTAACTATAATACCTATCACCACTTAGTTTTTTGGATACACCTTGGTAGTTTTGATAGAAAAAGTTTCACCCTTATTTCATTAGAGGTTTTGGGTTGTCTCTAAAAACCACTGGACTAGTGCATTGGTGTTAAAAGTTCCCTGGTTACTTTTAGTTGATGAAATGATCAATGAAATGAGGTTCAAGTGGAACATTAATCACCTAAAATAAATTAGTGGGTTTCTTCTGTTGGTAATATCTAGCTATGTGTACTTCCTTCCTCCACCTAAATCATTTCCTTTCCCCCTTAGGAATTCTATAGGGTGCTTCATTCAATGCCTCTGAAAAGTAGTATGTTGAAATTTATTAGCTCCAATATATTTCTTCATTGGAATTCCATAATTAAACTCCACTTTGTACTTCTTATACATGTGATACCCTTGAGATTCATCGATCTCTATTTTGACTTTGAGGGCACATCCGACACTTTCTCCATAGCTACCAAAGTCTCAGATCACCAATGATTTTGTCAGACTTGGTTTTAGTCGATAAAGGAAGTGGATAAACTCACATTCATGTGTAATGACAAAGACAGAGTCTTATCATGTAAGTCATGGGATGTTTTTCCCATACACCCTAATAGATTCATCATTTTTTTGCTTGAGGGAAAGGAAATCCCTTTCTATTTTAAGTCAGAGAGTGCAAGGAACGTATTTATCGATTTTTTTGGAATTCCTTCCACCCTATCGGTTTGATCTCTTCCTTAGACTTAATATTTTTGATCAATGTCCACCACTAATCATCTTCTAACTCTATATATAAGATTCCAATAAATTCTGCTATTTCTAAAAAAATTGAAGGATAGTGAAGATCTTCCCAATGGATTTGATCCATTATTCCATGATTAGGGGATTAAATGATCGTTTGAATTTTAGAGGCCTTTGTCACATATAGTTATTTGTTATAACATTATATTTCTTAGAGGTATTTTGGTGTGCCCCCTAATCTAGGTTTCTATTTAGAAAATTATTCAGTTGAGAAAGTATCATCACAAATTTTGTGATTCACACTCCTATCGGGCTGGGCATCTCATTGGGGAAATCATCACATTGTTGGTCACATTAGTTGTTTACCCAATTACTTATATTTTCAACCATTGGATAGAATTGAGAGAAAATTAGGGATGTGTATTTTTAAATTATTGAACTCATAAAAATTAATCCAATTAAATTAAAGAGATAAGATATAAATTACGTTAATTTCATTCAATTATAAATTTCTATTCTTCAATCTATATTATCCATGATATATTTCCTAACATATAATTTTATGGGTATTTTCTTATTCCCTAAATAATGGTTTGTAATAAGATTAAGAATTTACCCAATAATATCCCTAGAGAGTGTCAAAATAGATGTGCAGCAAGTCCCTTTATCATTCACCAGTTCTTGGTTAAGTTTATCTCAATCTGGTGTTTTGGAGTTTTACCCATATTTACATTTGTTCCAGAGCCACATACACTTATATTATCCAGAAAAGGATTTATTTTCTTGATAAAAAATTTACTCTATAATTAAATTTTTTTATGGATGTCTTTATATACATTTTTTTGTCTCTAAGGTTTTATCTAGAGTTTTATAATCCAAATCTCAATAATAATTAAACTTTTACTTTGATACAAACTATAACAACCTTGATATATATTACACTTTATTTAATGATTTATTTTACATTATACAACCCATAAGATATATATGTATAATGTATTTGGTAATTAAGTACACTGAATAAAAACATAAAATAATTAATACATCAACTTTATTGAAAACCTACTTAACACGTTCATAATATTCTTTCCTACATAAAACATCATGTGATAATCTGGGGACATACATAATAAAGGGGTAAGTTATAATTCCTAGTAAGGGAAAAACATGGAATAAAATGAATAAAGTAATACATATTAGACAATAGGAATATAAATGGGGACTAAAATGGGTGATAACCATAACATGAACAATGAGACATGAATTAACATGATAATATAGTGGCAACATCTAAAATGTGAAAACAACATGAATCATTGAAACATAAACATAGGTCAAGGCTATGTGCCAAGAAATAAAGTTGAAAAAATTACTATAATTGATTAGGTTCACTCCCTAATACCTTGCATGACGTCTCATAAGACTAAAACATTAACCGTTGCATTGGAGAACTCTATAATTCTGGGCCCTAATATCACATTAATTTCATTCTCATGCTTAAGTGTTCCACATAGATCATAAAACATGGAATCACTTATCATAAATTTTTTCTATAATCATTAATTATAGAATAAAAACATGTAATTTTCCAAAGAACGAATTTTATGTGGATAAAGGTGAACACCCTTCATAGGAAAATGGTCTGAGTATTCACTACACATTTGTTTAGCATGAAAAATCACAGTGAAATTTTGGCAGTATAACGATGTTACATAAAAATTAATAAAAAAGCATGATGAGAGAGAAAGGGGTCTCTCAAAATTTTTAAATAAAATCGAAAATAATTGGGACAATGAAAAACATATCCCAAAATTATGAATTTCAAATATAATCCATAATATAATGAAGAAACTAAAATAAATAAGAGAAGGAAATGATCCATTACCTTGTGAGTGTTACTCCAAATGCATGGGAGGAGAATCTTGAGAGATTGGGGGAACATTGGTAGGACCCTATAGAGTGAATTGGAGAGTAATTACATGATACAAGGTTTTTTAGTAAATAGAAGTGAGATCTTGAGTTGGTTTATATAGGAAAAGAGTGGGGAATTATTTACAATTTCTCAAACATAGGTTTTATACTCTATAAAATAAAATAACCAAAACAAAAAAATCTTAATATGGTTTCTTACCATGGTTTCTACCAAATGGGAGTGGTTTTAATTATTTTATAAGTTAAATGTACGACATTAATAATATAATACCCTTGTGGATGTGGAAGTGATTCATACTCTTAATGAAGTTATTTGAAAGCCTTAAAATTTAATAATGGTTTTGAAGGATTGATAAAGGATTTATAAAATTAATAAAATAAAATTAAAATAACATTATATTAAATGGAAAACATATATTTGGTCATGAATATATTTATAGTTTTATTACATCACTTTTGGGATATTATGATGTCATAATAAACACTGTATATTTATACTATTTTTAATTTTTACCCAAAAATTCAACTATCTCAATAAATTTTGAAAAATACACATTTGGAAAATTTATACATTATTATTCAAAAAATAATATTTATTTTATCCAAATTTTTTTCTAAGTATTATAATTATCACTTTTAAAATCATAACATACATTTATTGAAAATGGTATGCTTTTAGACAATAACAATTTTCGAACCCCTATAAAAATTACATCAGACTTCATAAAAAATGTACGATAATTTATATTTAATAAGAATTATTTAATCATAATATTTTATTAAGATATTATTTATTTCAAAAATCCATTAAGTCATGAAAATAAATTTATTAATTAAAATTTAATATTAATTTTAAATACAATTTAGGTCTTATAGTATAAAAATAAAAATCATTTATAATGCAATGATAAGAATACAATATGAAAAATATAAATATTATTATAATTGTGGTCTTGATTCATATCCATTGAACACACCAAAAATCTCTCTAAGAATAAGGTATGTGATGATGAGATTTTCATGGGGTGGTTCAACGTACATGGTTTGGGTTATGATCTTGATGAGCGTGAACTTCTCCCATAAATGGTTTTGATCATGCTTAATTTGTTGGATCTCAACCTTCAATTGGTCAATGGAAAATACCAATGATGCTATCTCCCTCAGAAGCATCGATAAATAGACTTTATAGGGTATGATCCTACTAGTAGAGACACTCACTTCCTTTGTCTATGTCAATTGGATTTGTTAAAACCCTATATTTATACTAATCATATGATCACTATTCATTGACTATATTATAAACTATAATGATACTTAAAAATATTTTAAATATTATTGGATATAATAAAACATAATAGGTGAATATGTTTCATATATCCAAAATATATAATAATACATTTAATTAAATGACAAGTTGAATTTTATTTATAACAATTCAAGTCATTACAGTATAGTAATACTAAGAGGGTTGAGAACCGATTGTAATCTCTTACCGTTTTGAGAATTCATAACTTGTTTCTATATGTTTATACAAGATGATAATAATTTATAGAATAGAAGGATTATTTGTCATAGAAAAAATAATATGAAAAGGTTGAAAAAAGAAGAGGCTATAATTTTTTTTCCAATCATGAAGAATAACACCATCACCTTTCAAAACATGTCAAAAGGGAAATATGGTTCATCACAATTAGAAAGGATTTGAGATTCAAAATTTAAGACCAATGGAGTTGGTTTAAACTTGTGTATTAGGACTGATTAGTAAGAATCCAAAAATTAGACATAATTATTTCATCAAATTCATTTATTACTTAACTAGAATGATATGTATCATGTTTATATATTATAAATACCTAGTATTGAGAATTTTAAAATGTTTTAGGAGACTTTCTATGAAGTAAAATAGTTATTCTCAAAAGATAATGATATCAAACAATTGGTGTGAATATACCAACAAATAATTTAATAAATATATTAATAAAAATGGAATAAGGAATGAGTTCAGTGAACCATATACTCAAAAAAATGGAGTATCTAAAAAGAATAATAGGAAACTTATATATATGATGAGAATAATTCTAACTAATCATGAAAATTTAAGGAATTTTTGGATGAAGTCAATTAAAAATGATGGGATTTTTCAAAACTGGTGTTTATTAAGTCCAAATTAATGAATAGATATTTATGAAATTTCATTCATAAGGAATCAAAATTTAAAATACTTTTCTGTTTTTAAGATTCCAATCTTGATTAAAAATTATGGAAAACGTGGTGTAAAATTTGATGAGAAAACTGATGATGGAATATTTCTTATATATAAAAAGATGAATGTTCATATAGATTCTACAAAAAACATGAGATCGTAATTTAATTTTATGAAGTGATATTATTCAAAAAGAAATATGAGCTAAAAATGTTAGTTATGAATGAAAATCATGATAATTCTATATCTACAAAACTAACTATATAGTTTTAATAAAATAAAAAAAATCTATGATACTGATGTAGATTATACTGAGGAGATTAATTTATTGTTTCTAGAATATGTAAGCAAACTTATTAGGTCCAAAAATGTATTTTTTTACTCCTCATCATTAATCACTCCTAGGTTATGCTAGTGATCTTAATTGGTTATTATTCAAATATTTTGAGGAACTTCCCCAGTTGGAACAATGATAGTCTACTCTTTATTTTTACTCGCAGTTGATATTTTCAAATGAGATTTATTGGTTAGTGTTGAAATATAATGGTGAAAATATGGGGTTGGAATAAAGAGTTGATCCTTCTCCAAATATTTAATTTCATCTAGAATATTTTGATGATATTTCAATATATCTAGGGGATCAAGGATATAATATTTCTCTTACATTTCCACTGAAATATGTAGGTGGATTCCTTATATCACTATCAGGGTATGTTGATAGGCTTTGTATATACGCCTAGGAATATAAAAAACCTTTCGATCATTTAAATTATAATATGATTTAATTGTTGAATGGTAATAGGAATATGAACATAATACTAGGCTTCCATCATTTTTATCCTAGGGTGAGACCTCCTCCTAGGTGATATGGTCCAGATAACCATGACTTGGATCTCTATGATGATCTCCTTAGTATATTCCTGAGGAGTTTGGGCTGATTAGTGTTGGTGATAATAGTGGCTAATAGGATACCTACTAGTTAGATCCTGAACAATAGTGAGGATTTTAATGAACTCCTCTACCTCTATAAGGTAAGGGAGACAAGCATTTTCATGCTTTGGGGTGAGTATTTTGAAGTAGTTGAAGAAATAAGTAGGGGTCACATACTTCTCCATTAACATTAATTAATAGGATAGTCGATGAGGAGTCATCACCTAGAGGGATTCATGAGACACCTCCAAGGTTGTAATGGACCCATTGAGATGATACTTTTATTCTAGGATGTTCACCACATGTTGTTGGAGATTCTGGGTTGGTGGAAATGTCATTCTAGGTTTCAAGGCCATAGCCTTCATCGTGACTCCAGAATATGATATCTAGGGAATTAAACATTGGTTGATGCCTGATATGATATCACCATTTGTAATGATAGGAGTCTATAGAGGGTTATAGAATATATCTAAAGGATCATTGAAAAAAATAACTCCATCAGTGTAACATGTCTAGTGAAAACATGGTAAATAAATTTTTTTTATGGGTTAAAAAGTCACATTGGGTTCACAATTCTATTTCTAACACACCATTTTTCATATTTGTTTTGATTCAATCAAGAAATTATAACACTCCTACCCCATAATACTGAAGCCGGTGCATTTTTTTACATTTTAATGATTATATGGAATCAAATCCTAAAGGACCAATCAGTTTAGTTTCCTTGGTAAACCAGATACATACACAAGTATTATACTATAAAAGAATACACTAATTACAACATATTTTTTTATTTCTAGGATACTATTATTCCGTATATTGTATCCTTGAATATATTTACTAGAAAACTTATTTTATTCATGGGAAAGGAAACAAAATAAGGGTTATCTCCAATTCTCGGTAAGGGTAAGTAAAGCAGAATCAATAATTAATTAATGAAAATAAGTCAACATGGAAAGGTAAATAACTGACAACACATTTCATTAATATAAATTGATAAGGCACAATCAATATGTAATGGTAAATAACTAAAAACACATGCCACTTAATCAATAAACTTGGAATTAATTGCATCCATAGATCTTATCATATTAAAATATCATGGATAATAATAATAATATTTGAAATATCTATGAAGGTAAATGATTAATTATTGGATGTCATGTCTAGGGCACATGAAAACCCATACTGTTAAGAAATTTCACCCGAGGTTTTAAATTAGTGGGTAGAAACCCATTAAATTTTCATAACTAAATTTCCTCATGAGAACCTGTCAGTGCATCAATGGGCTTTATAATGTTTAGGCCCCACCCTTATCAAAAATTTTTCATGCCACTTTGAAACATTTGAATACTAATTCCCATGAAGGAATAATTTTAAATGAAACGTATAATATCATGGGAATAATTAGATTCATGATATGGCATGTCAAAAGGCAGTATATACATCATATAAAGGAACCTAGGTGCATAACATACAATACGACTCAATGAAATGATATTGAGATGGAATCCCTTACCACTTTGTAATAATTTATTTAAAAGGAATATCATTTATCAAAGAAGATATTTTCTTTGAAAATAACCTTTTAAAATTGTAAATGATTCTTCTAAACAATAGGTCATCATGAAGTCAGAAGATTCCATCCATTCTTTATAAGTTAAAATCAAACATTCTTTTTACTTTTTAAAGAAAATTCATAATGTATATTGTTTTATAAAATGACTAGAATATTCCTTTTATTTGTTTTTTTAAAAGTAAAAAAGGGAAAATGAGTTTAAATAATAAATGGAAAATAGTAAATACATTTTTTATTTTTTTAGAAAACACATACAAGGAAGATAAATATTCTCAAGTGAAGACTTAAACACAAACCATCCCAAATAACGATGAGATTGTGAAATAAATAAATATCACATTAAAATAATTAGTATCATATTCCCATGAATGAAATAAAATTATATGGATATTAAAACACCATAATATTCCTGATAATTCTGATGAAATATTTTAATGTGCAATAAATACACCACATATAAGAAATAGATGGTGAACATGGCTTGTATCTAACAAAAAATAAAAGCGAGACAGAGATCCCTTACTTTACGTTTCCTTTTGGGTTATCATCCTTTAATCTCACGTATAATGGTTTTAATAGTTTTAATAAATTATTATATAACTTTATTAATATTTAATAAATCATATATTATCCTCTTATAATATCTTATTACCTGTTTGTTAGTAATCATTCATTATTTTCACTATTTCAAGTGTTAATTTCCTAGTTTCTTGAGTAAGTTTTGACTAGTAATTTGTTGAACCAATTAATTATATCATGGTTTCATTATATAAATAATGAAAAAATTTATTTAAATAATATTTATATTTATAATATAATTATTTATAATAATTTATAAAATATGGAGATAAGAAATGAAATGCACCGTTCATAGAGACGGTATGTCTTATGTACACATGAACACTACTTTCATTTTTATTTCAAATTAAATGATTAAAAATTAAATGATATATATGTAGATTATAATAAAAATATTATATTAATTTCATATATCTATCATATATTTAATAAAACCATCCTTTATATGTTCCATGTATAGTGTGAATGAATCACATCACTTTGAGGGGCGGTAGGCCACACTTCCACAAATGATGTTATTGTATTTACAAAAAATGGAAAGTATAAATATAAGTGTTATAAAATAATTAAAAAATATTTAATAGAAAATAAATATCATATATAGAATATAAAAATAGTTTTTCCATCTTAATGGACACCATGAGGGTTGGTAAAGGAATAATGAACAATCATTGTTTCTTGAGGCGGTAGTTCTATATACATGTAAATAATATGTTTGTTACCCATCAGATAGAAGTTTGTGTAAGTTTAGGTACAAAATTATTCATAAAAACATATAAGTATATTTTTCATACTGGTGGTTTTATATAATAATGTTATAATAATAAATTAAGGAGTGGGGAATGAAATAAAACTAAAGAAATCGTTGAAGAGCATTACCTCATTTTTGGGTAACTCCTTTTGGTTTACAAAAAAAAATTTCCTTGGTTGGATTTTTGAGAAAATTAAGAATTTTAAAATGAGTATAGGGAATTTTGGAGATTATTTTGGAATGGTTTGGTTATTATATAATACTCAAAGTGGTTTTAGGAAGTGTGGGAGTATGTGTCCTTTAATAATGATAGTGAGGCGCAATTTTGAAAATTTTCAAAAGATTAATTCATAATAAAATAAATATCAATTAAAATACTTAAAAAAAGAAAATTTATTATAAAATAAGATGAGATAAGATTTTAATCTCATCAACCAATATATTTTAGACATGTTTTGATGTTATTTTAATCCTTATCAGGTTTATTAACCCTTAATTAATGCATTTTAATTTTTAATATGGTAACACTATTTTTAATACTAAGAGGAAGTAATTTTTATATATAATGTTTCAAATAGACCATAAATGGATAATTTGATATATGTTAGAGAATATCTATTCCCACTATCCTTAGTCAATATTTTTATGATTTTTAAATAATTTAATAAAATATTATTTTCATAAAATAACATAATTGTTAATTTTGACACTATCTATAACTATGACTTTAATGAAATACATACAGAAATAAAACATCCAAAAAATTCATTTTAAAAACCCTTAACATGTCATACTGACCCATAAAATTCGTGTATCACCTTAATTAACTAACATTATTTATATTTTAATATATATAATACCATTTAGTTGATTGTTTCATTAATTGAGTAATTAATGTATCATCATTGTGTCACCATTTAATTTAATTATTTATTTAATAAAAATTATAAATAAATTATCATAATTAATTTAAACATTTTTTTTATTTCAAATTATTTTTTATAGTCTAAGATACCCTTTAAATAACCATATTAAAAAAGTAATACATTTTAAAACAACATTGTGACATACTGGACTTCCCATAGAACAAAATACTATATAAAATCCATAATGTAATATAAGTGGCTCCAAGTGGCCATAAAATCGTCCCAAGGATGATTTGGGTATACAATAACACATCATATTAAATCAAGACATGTTTTAAGGTAATTTTGTAATATTTATTATATAATTTTTACCTTTAATTACTCGATTTACCCTTAACCGTGGTAATAAAAAAATATTACTAAAGATACTATTCACATTTTACAAAAATAAAAAGTAGATATTTACATAATTTATCCCATATAATTACAAATATGGAATAAATTTTTCCAAATTTAAGTACACAATTAACTTTAATTAATTTCAAATTAACCCCTTTGACGGAACAAGAAAACATGTATTTGAAGTAAAACATTCAGAAGATTAAATTGTTTTCATATCTAAATTGAATGTGAAATTGATTCTAATAAACTAAATTACATTAATTTATAAAAACATGATATAAATATACTTTCAAACCAATAAAAAATATAATTTAACATTATAAATTATTTAGATGCGAAAGTTGTTTTCAATTAAAATACAATATTTTATTACTATTCATCAAAACATGAAACTTATCAGAAAAATTACAAAATTCCAACCAAAGTAATTTTTTATATTAAAAATTAAAATAATAAGTTTTTATTCCCGATAAAATATATAAAAGTGTTAAAAATTGTATTTAAAATATTCTCACCATTAAAAGGTGGTAGAACTGCTTTTATGAAAATACAGATTTTTATATGTAATATTGGGTTTGTTCTCATCTGAAACCTATTAAATATAATTGAATAATGTAATTTTATTAAAAATATAATATATAAGTTTATAATTTGGATAATACTATTCATTACCATTAATTTAATGACTAGGTTATAATTCCATTTAAAATTATAAAATTAATTGTATATCGTGGTTCATTTAAACTCGGTGTTGCGTGAAACGTAAGCTATCAATGAAATTGAATTTATTTAAGAAGATACATACTACAAAATCTTTGGGTCTTATAGAATGTATTTCCAAGGATATGTATTCTCTAGAACATTAATGAAAAATCTTTGGGTAACACATTAGTCAAGATGGGAGGATGAGCTCATCTCACCATTTTAGGTGGAATTATTACATACTTAGAGACACTCATAAATATTTAATAGGTATCCCTGAATCCTTCCTAGTAATAAAAAAAGTACTGTTTACCCATAAGCAATATATTTATCAAAACTATGAAGTTATGTGAACGTCTTTAGGTATCAAAGGTTCTCAAAATTCAATTTTCTTATTATTACACTATAGTTTAAAGCTACACAGCTACCACAATCTTGATGGACCCACATTCCCCAAGCCCATGGAGCTCTCGAACGCCCTCTCTCTCAATCCAATTTATAGTATTTCATTTAGTATGTTCTGGTAGATATGGAATCCCCTCCCATCTCTTATATTTTTCTTCTGTTTCTCCTTCTCGATGGGTTTCGTTCCTCCCTTGGTCCTTCCTTTTTTCCTATGATCTCCTAATCTCTATGGACTACTCTCCTCCTACCTCAGTAGAAGATTATCCCTTTATGATTTTCTAGTTTTCCAATATCTCTATACCATCCTCACATCCCATGTAATCCCTTTTCCTTCCCCTTAATGATCCTTTCACCGACCATTGAAGTTGTTGGCTCTCCGTTTCGACCATATATTTGGACAGGGTTCCTTTTATTTCAGGGTTTTTTCTTCTCTTTTATTTTGACATATCTTTCCTTTTTCTTCTATATTTATCATATTTTATTTATCATTCTCCCATTATTTTTATTCTATGATCTTATATCTATATCCTTCAATCCAAAACCCACTTTGGTTTGACCCAAAGGCGATATGGTGATTTGTGATTAAGTTGGAATCGATGTTCTGTGGATATTCCTATTAGCCCATTCACTGACCTATGCTCTTTCTGAATATCCCATTGTACTGGATTCCATATTGGTTTGGTATTAAGCTACCATTGGAAATTTTTTGATGGTTTTGGTGGATGTGTTTGATGTCAAAGGAGCCTCTTGAATGTGAAACTCATATAGCCCGGTCTTATGCTGTTGGAGATATAGATTTGTCCAGTTTAGTGTGTGGTTCTGTTTTGATGATGATTTTGGAAAAAGTGTATCTAGAATTGGATTTGGTCCAGCAATGGAGGTTCATAGAGAACAATTATGGAAGTGTTTCTTGGTGGGATCTATATAGTTCTTTGAAGTCTGATGATGCAGTGGCCTACTCTCGTCAGCATTGAATGTTTGGTGGTTTTTTGGCATTCATCCTCAATGAAATCATTTCTATGTTGCAGTTTCACATATTTGGAGTGGAATACCCTATTTATATCACCCATTATCTTCCATCCTAGCACAAAATTCATTAACCCATATTGTTCAGGTGCGTTGGTTTCGACAGGGTGGTTTGGGAATGTAGCGGTGGGAGTGGTGGAGGCGCGAAATTCTTCAGAATGTGTTTTTATTATTTTGTTTGGTTGTGTTTATTCCTGGAAGATGTATTTTTATTTCATGGTTTTGGTTCTGGTATACACTAGTGATTGTATGGTGTAATCACTAGTTTTATTCAATACTGATTTCTCTTGAATGTGGTTGATACTGATTGTTATGGTGATCGATGATGAAGTTATCGGTGTACAACTCCAGTTGGTAAGGAAACATTGTTTTTAAACGATTTTAATTTTGGTTTAGTGTGATGTTCTCAAAGATATTTTTGAATTGTAAACTTTTTGTTGGATTTCTTATTGTATTAGTTTTACTACTTCTGTGTTGTACTCATTCTCACTAACCATATAAAAGTGATTATTCTATAAAAAAATCACTTTGGATGATAGTAAATGTACACAACTAGGAGCTCGGGAATTTATCACAGTACTAGGAGGTGGTTGGTGTTTTAAGGATGATATAAAGTGTATGAGAGGATATTCCCACATATCCATATAAATAGAATCATAACTCAAGTAGTTTAGTGTTTCTTAATAGGAAACATCATACTATTTATGGTTTTGTGATAATGACTAAGTGAAGAGCCTTTTAAGGTCATGTTTCTAAGACCTATGTTGTGTTGGTATAGAATCTCAGAGAGGTGTCTTATATATCCTAATTAATATAAATCAAATCCCATGTATTTAATGTCCAAAATACTAACGTCGTGTGATAATACCGGTCCATGCAGTTTAAAATTTTGGGGTAAGGAAATTATGTTATGCAGTATAAAGTTATATACCTAGGAATGAAAGGTAAAGGATTTCTATTAATGATTGGTGTGAGACTTATGTATGAATGAACCTTCCTGGTGAAAACTAATTTTTGAAAATTAAATAGGAGACAGTGTGGTTGTAATATCAGGGAATATGGATCATTGAGGTAGGGTATTCTTATAGGAAATATGTCCCAATGAGTTAGGGTATTTCACAAGGAAATTTTCCCATTAGTGAAGGTTGAATAGACTCATAGGGAATATTTCATGATGAGGGTGAATTTTTGGATTACACCTTGTAGTATATTAAAGAATTTATTGGTAGGATTAAGTATACATGTTTGTCTTAGGAATATACCTCATCGAGGTTCTTAACAAGGTCAATGACTTTTGCGAAGGTAAATTTTGGATATTTCACCAAGTAGCAGTCTGATGATATATCCCTAGATCATTGAGTGTAAAAAATGCGTCCACTATAAAATATTGTTGATATGAGTAAGATAATATGTAGAAAATTATCTAGGGGATTTTTCTTTGTTTTCCCAATGATATAGACCCTCATTATCAATAGAATACATGATTGTAATTACCCTAAGGGTCTTATTAGTTTGGGAGTAAAACCTAGGGAGGGTCTCCTGTAAGATTTCTGATCACTCTTATAATATTAAAACATGACAGAATGGGAGGAAACTAATGTGTATAGCCTAGTATGTTTCTCAGGATTCTATGGATGAGGACATGGTAGGTAGGTATCCATATATGGGACCTGGGTGAAGTAGTGACCATGTGTGAGGCTTTTGTGAGTTGGAACCTCGGTGTGAGACCAGGGTGAATTGGAACTTAGGTATGAGGTGTGGGTTTGGGCACACTCATCCCTATAAGTGGAGATAATTATCACCCTAGGAGGGATTCACAAACTAATATGGATTATCTAGACCTATCACCATAACCTGTTTGTGGAAAGGCCTGAAGGGAATTATCAATCACCACATTCTAGAAACTAGTACTCATGCATTGAGGAAGCACACTT
Source organism: Viscum album (assembly GCA_963277665.1). Classification (NCBI taxonomy): domain Eukaryota; kingdom Viridiplantae; phylum Streptophyta; class Magnoliopsida; order Santalales; family Viscaceae; genus Viscum; species Viscum album. Next base: position 16,637,927 of record OY728120.1, on the reverse strand, counting down.
GGGAATGGTTTCTCCTAATAAATAATGATCAAAATATAGTGGAAATTTATTATAAATTTAAAATGGTGTATCCATAAGTTGGGAGTCCATGAAAATAAATTATACAGTACCAAAACAATGAAAAGACCAAAGAAATAAAAATCAAATATAAACATAATTCTCACATCTATATATAAAAATGGTTACATAGACTTCATGAAAAAACAAATATACAAGGAAGAAAAACATTTATGATACACAAATGATAAAATAAACCAAATAATACTAAAAAACAAAACTGAAAATCTCTATGTGACCTGAGGTCACCCAACCCCATCATCACCTATACCTGCTCTATAAAAAAATATGAAACAAAGATCACACAAGATAGAGATCCTTGAGAACATGAACCTAGACCTATAAAATCCCCTCACTATAGATCCACTAAGTGGTGTAAGTATGGTGTAAGAAAAAATCCCAGTTTAATGATATAATTTTTTTTCTATGTGATTCCTTTTATAAGTATTTCCACTAAAGCTAGTTTGGAAAACATTTTACTAAAAAAAGTCCTTTTAGAAACTTCATAAAAACTTATGTGTAAGTAAGATCCATCTTTCCACCTTTTAAAACTAACCCATGTTGTTAAAAAAACCCATTTAATTTATGAAAAAAGCACTTAAAACCATTTTTATGTTATATTAGAATAAATGTCTTTAAAAATAAGAGAAATTTAGAGAAAAAGTTAAATTTCCTTTATTTACCAATTTAACTCTGAAAATTATTATTAATTAATTTTAAATATTAAAAAACGAATAAAACTAAAAACATCAAGATTCACACATATAAGGGAAATGAAGGTAAACAACAACAACAACCCATCAAGTAGAGGTGAATAAATAAATGAATATAGATTGTAATAAAATTTATTATGAAAGGAAGAAAAAAGGTATACTGTAATAAAAAAAAATTAAAAAAAAGATCAGAATGTACAAAACATCCTTGGAGAATTATTATGGAATTAAGGATAGTGTAACCTAGTATATTCATACTATCTAATTTATAATTCTAACCATAATCAATAACACACAAGTCGCTAGAGAGAGCATTGTTAATTCACAGAATAAATAGGAAAACCTAGAAATTTCCACCCTATCTATATCATAGTAATTTTTATCTAGTGTTTTTTAATAAAAGGATATAAAGATAATAATAAATTATTATCAAGTACTTATCCTATCCCTCCCTACCTATGTACTTTACATTACGATTATCACCAAAATGAAGGTCAGTAATGACAATAAAATTAATCATATAAAATGACAATAACACATAAAATCATACATTAACTCCTTTTCAAGAAAAATATTTATCAAAAAACCTCTTCTCCTCAAAACATAACACATCCCATATGACCATCTATATAAAACACAATAATAAGAAAAAGGGATCAAACTAAACTCTCTATATAAAATTCAAACCCAGATTTTGATACCTCATTGATAACTAAAACATGAGATATCATGAATGTTTTTTTTCAAACATTACTTAAAGATTTAATTAAAGGTTAAATACGTGGGAAATTTATTTTTTTAAATGTGGTTCAATACTTTGAAAAAATCAATCTCAATATAAAATGAAAAATAATTTCGTAATGAAAATATTTAACACACATAATAAAAAAATATAAATATCAATCAAAACATCACTTTATATTTAAAGAATCAAACCAAGAAGTATGAATAATAAAATATTAGTAATAGGTCAAAAAATAATAATTTTAATACAATCACCATAAAAATACTAAATTTATTAAGAGAACTAAGTAGAATTATTATTTTATCACTTTTAGAAAAAATTCAAAAGCTATCAGATATCTTAAAATTACCTTTTAAATATATATTTTTCATGGATTCATTAAGAAATTTTTTCAAAAACCTATAGGGATTTGGAAATAAATATTAACTATACATGACCAAAGTGCCTTGGAAAATCCCACTTATATAGACTTAAAAAGCACTAAGATAATAAAATAATTATATCATTTACAAAAATATCACAATACCATGAAATTTGTTAATAAATGGATTTTAGAGAACTCAATGGCTTACTACATGGTAAATAAATCCCATCACATTAAAATTCCTACCTTAAATACAAGGGAAACCATTATTTTTGATAAAAAAATCTAGATTAGGTCCCATGACAATCTTCACATTCCCAATATATAAAAAATCACAAGCTAATATAGGACCCATGATCTAGGGTTCAACCACCATGGAATTATTATGAGAGATTGTGGAAGATACAAGAAAACATGACTTTGAATAAATAGAAGTTCCATAACCTTTAATAATACAGTTATAATTGATGAAGAAGCTATGAAATCAATCATGGAAGAGAGAATTGTCATGCCTAGGTGTCTCCTAGGTTGTCTTATATAAATGGGATGAAATAAGGCCAAAAGGGGTTACATTTAGGGAGGGGTAGAATAATAATTCGATACTATAAAATAGTAGGGAAATTCCCATGATTTGGCCACATAGTTTACCAAACTGCGAGCCAACCATAAAACTGCCACTGGATTACCCTAAGGAAAGTCACACGGTTCAACTACACATTTTTACCTAACTATGTTCCAATCGTGTATAAGATACCCCTACATAAGTGAACCTCACATAGTTTCCCCTAGGATCCACAAGGATTCCCCAACCATGTGCTAACCATGTAATGGATTGAGACTCTTGTAAAGATCAGAATAGATTGGCCACATTGTTTACTAAACCATGCACCAATCTTTAAAAATTTAAAAATTATAGCCCAAAATTTACAAAATCCAATAAATTAAATAATTAAACCAGGTGGAGGTGAATTTTTGGGTTACTGTAGCAGTATTATAGCAGGCACTGTTTTGGTACTGTAGAATCTGGACTATTCATCTAATTTGGGCTTTCGGGCCACCCGTTTGGGACTACGGGTCTCAGGGCCTTCGGGCCATCAAAGGCCTTCGGGCCACAGGGCCTTCGGACCACAGGGACTTCGGGCCATTGAAGACCATGAAGTAGCCCAGTTCTCACAGAGTGGGCCCCAGATAAGGATCAGAGCACCAGTAGCAGTCACCAGAAGCATAACTAACCGAATTGGAAGAATGAGAGGGTATGACAACCACCATCGGGACCAAGCACCGTGCAGCTTTGTATAGGGAAATGCTAGTCCTTCAGTAATGTAGGTGGGGAGCTAAAGGAAATCAATGATGCAGAAGCTGGGGAGGGGCAGTTCTAGTGGCCTGGGCCTACGGGTCATGTATTGAGCATGGTATGCTTCTGGGCCTTCGGGTCATGTATTACGGGTCATGTCGAGCCTTGTGCCTTGGGCCTAAGGGTCATGTACGAGTTCCCCTTCAACCCTTAAAAGGAGGATTATCTATAATAAAATAAAAAAGAATGCCTTCGGGCCATTTATGTTGTAAATAATTTAACAAAAAAAATACACAAAAGGGAAATTTGGGTGCAAAAATTCTCCCCACCATAACAATTTATGACACCAAAAATCCCCATACGTATTAAGGGTATGGAAAATAAAAAAATCATTAAAGAGAGAAATATCAGATGAAAAAAATCCAAAAATATAAGAAAAAAATGGAATAATAGATCAAGAAACCTCTCTAAAACCATAAAACACCAGAAAATTATAAGCTATAGTTGAGAATATATAACTGAACTAAAATTCAGATAATACAATCAATATATAAGACTTGTGATATGTTTCTTCCCATTTAAGATTTAGACTAACACTATGGATTAAACAAATATATAATATTCAATGGAAACCCCCAATAGGCAATAATCCACACTAATTTAAGGAGGATAAAATGGAGAAGTCAATAAAATGATAAATACATATCCCTATGGAAAAAATATTTATATCCTATAAAGAGACATAGATATAGAATATCCTACAATAATAAAACACTATCTATCCTTGATAAAGGAGAAAATATGTAAAAAGAAAAGAAAACAAAAATAATAATAAGTGAAACATCTCAAACATGCTATATTAACCTAATATATGGATCCCATCCATGAAACTCCAATCTATTAAACTTCTAAAAAGATTCATAGGATCAGAAAAATTATTGGTCATCAAAATTTTAAAATAATAGGGCTTTAAATTCTTAATAAGAACACAATATAAATACAACAAAGATATCTATATATTAGTGAGAATGTAATGGGATGAGAGTTCCCATATCAAGGAAATCAAGACTCTCCAGGTTGGGTTCATCCCATTTTCATTTCTCAAAATATAGAAAACCTGTTTCAAATGAAGAGGCAGATGTATGACTCATCACATGCTACCTTGATGAAGACAAAAATATTATCCCAGTATTTCTAAATACTTCACTAACTATAAGATGACTAGGCAAAAAAACTTCTAAACTAATTACCAAATTTAGGACATGAAATATAAACAATTAATAATTCAATAACTCTTGGGTATAATAAAAACCTGAAACGGTTCAGCTCTACCACTCCAATCAGAGTCCAGGTAGGGTGAAGATCTAGAAAGGATCACTTCGAAACTACAAAAGACATTAATATGATAAATATCCCATGAATCATAATAACTTTATGTGTGGTATAATCTAAATAACAAAGACCACCAAGCCCATGTCAATACATCCATACATATAGGAAACATGGAAAATAATTCTCACTAAAATAAATAAATCCACTTCTCATTTGAATTTTTTTAACAAATTGAAGTTCATAATATCTCATAATCATTTCAAAATCATAATATTATACATTAAAATATGTTTTCTAATTTTCACAAATCTACTTTGAATTTTTTTTGTAAATTTAAAAAACCATGTTTATTCAAGACTAAATAATCCAAAACCCCAAAAGAAAAAACCAATAGAAGAAAATTGTAACCACCACTCAAATAATCAACACACTAAGAAAAATTATAGGTTCATTTTTTGAACTTTTCAAACAAATGATATTTACCTGAAATAAAACATAAAATTCACACATTCATCACTAAAATATGTTGAATTTTCTAAAAAATAAAACCCAATTGAATTTTTTTTGAATATCTATTTATTAATCTCAAAATATCACTCAAAATAACTTTGAAATTTTACTATCCATTCATTGAAATCCATTTGAAAATCTAAAACCTATAACACAATTCAAACCATCTTAGAGAAATCATTTACTAATATCAAAATTTAACTTTCACTACACAAATCTATCTTTTTCTGAAAAAAAATATTTACAGAATCCAACCAAGAAACATTAAATCATCATGAAAAATATCAATAATTTTTCTAAAATAGTAAATATACTTTACTAAAATAAAAAGGAAAAATAAGTCTAACATAAAAAATAAGGAGGGGCTAATGGATGTGGATGGTTTGGATGCATGGTTTGGAGAATTGAGTGCTAACCATATTATAGTCATTGAGTTCTTATTATAAATATGTGAATATAATACACATGGTTTTCCAGACCATCTGAGCCAGCCATGTGCATTCGGTTCCTCTCATATCCAACCCAAAATAAGATAAATCCCAAAAAACCCCCATATAATCCCACTATTATTGAAAAAACCATCAACAAAAATAAAATTTTTTTATAATAAAAGTAATATGAATATAAAATTAAATATTTATTACTTAACAGTCATGGTAACTCAATGATTAAAATAAGAAAGAGCTAGCTAGACTCCCCTTGCAAATACCTATTGGGTTCTTATATTCCTACCTCTGATTTGCTATTAATCCCGAAATAAAAAATGTCACTCTAATAACATTTTGTCACAAATAAACCTATGATATCATGACATGACACTTTTAATGGAATGTGGTAAGTCCCTAAGGGGTTTTTTCAATCCGTATAGGTCAGTACATAGTGATAACACATTGAGAAATCACACTTGGGAATAATTTCACCAAAGAAATAATGTTTAAAAATCATATGAATTCTACCTAAAATATGGTATGGTGAATCCATAAGTTGGGTATCCATAAAAATAATTTTATAACTTCTTGAATAAGGATACAAACAATAAATTTATAATCAAACACAAACATACAACTTAAATCCAATTGACCAAAACTGATACATAGACTTAATGAAAAATCTAAGACAGAAGGAAGTTGAAATGAAAGATACATAAATGATAGAATGAACCAATGAATACCAAAATATGAAATTAACAATATATATATGACCTGAGTTTACACACACACATCATCCCCAACACCTACTACATGAGAAACCAAAATGAAAGAGCCCACAATATATATATCCATGAGAACATGAACCTAGACTTGAAAAATCCACTTGATCTATAGTCCCTGCTAGAATTGCCCAAAGGCCTTATTTTTTTAATTGATTTTTGATAACCACCCTTTCATGGGATGAGGGGGAACCCTTACAAGGACCATGGGATTAAGGATTACATTTCTTGTAGTCTTGGAGACATTACAGGACCCATATATCTTAAGGAAATTTTATAGACTATGACTACTTGAAACCACCCCTCCAAAGAATCTACATCATGATCAGCTCTCCACTTTTTTTCATGGATTTTCGGCTAGCTGTCCAGTGTAGAGATGCACAAGGCCAATATCGATGGCAATTCCTCACTCGTTAATTCTTCCAAATCGATTATCCCAACTCTCATGAATGCACCATGCTCTTGAATACTCCCCTAGAGATGGTTCTTTGAAGAATTTGTTTGGGAATTTGCATATTAGGAGGCCCTGAAGGAATTTTTGAGGAGTCCCAGAGGCCTTGAGGTGACTTGAAGGCCTTAAATATGGCCCAAAATCCTTACTTACCTAAAGACCTAGGTGGGTCGGAGGCCTTAAGGACACAAATCCCAAACAGGTGGCCCAAGGTGAATAGTTATGGCAGTTACAATATTGAACATTACCTGCTACAATAATTACTATGATACCTACTATATTACCAATACATTACTGTTACAGTTCCTACTACAATACCTAATAATTATGCTTCTGCCTGGTTTCGAACCTAGGTCTCGTAGATACACTTAGAGAGTCCTCACCAACTTGGTTGAGGCTCATGTGCATCTAGAGACACAGAGTGGTGTATGTTGGTTGTGAGAAAAATATACCAATATAATACCAAAAAAAAGTTTATATGTGACCCCTTTGATAAGTCAATCCACTAAGGATAGTTTGAAATAAATTTATGAAGATTTAACGTTTTATAAATTTCTTAAAAAATAAATCACAATTAAGGTCCATCTTTCCCCTTTTTATAAACTAACCCACATTATTAATTTAATTCCTAGAAAATTTCACATAAAATAAATTTTTAGTCATATTAGAAGAAATATATATACAATAATGAGAAATTCAGAACAAATGTTTAATGTCATTTATTTACTGATTTACCTGCAAAACCATTATAAATTAATCAAACTTTTTAACAAAAGAATAAAAATAATAACATATAAATACACACATATAAGACAATTGAAATTAAAAAATAATAAAAACCAATCAATAATATTATAATAAATTTATGATTATAAAAAAATAGAATCCACAATGAAAGGATTGAAAAACCTATAAATAGTAATAAAATTTGACAAGTAAAGAAAACAAATTAAATTTAAAAAACATCATTGGAGTGGACCTAAGGATCTAAGGGCAGTGAAACATAGGACTATGGTACTATTTAAGTGATCAAACCAATCATAACCAATTTATTTCAAGATATTAGATAGAGCATCATCAATTCCTAGCGGAAAGGGGACACCCCTAAAATTGTCACCCGATCTATATCAATTTAATGTTTAGTTAGTGTAGTTTAATCCATGGTTAGGGTGATCACAATCAATTCCTTGCATGTGATTGTCCTCATCCTCCCAACCTATGTACATGGGGAACCCATGACCAAAAACATGGTCGTTATTACTAACCATATAATCAATTATATTAAATTAAAATGACACACAAAACACCCCTCATCTCCTTTAAAAGAACAGTCTATATCAAAAAATCCCCTTATCATCAAAACATAACACATCCATTATTGTTCCCCTATTTTGGGGAGAGATTAAGAGATAGTATTTGGAGTGAATATGTTTCAACGTTGTGAATCAAATGGCTAGGTGGAAAGGAAAATCCATGTCCATGTATGAAAGGTTTTTCCTTGTTAACTCTATGATTACATTTAAGTTTTTATATTAATTCTTGATATATATATTACTGAGAGGTATTATCAAGGAAACTAAAGGAATTATTAAGAAAATTTTATGGATTTTATTGACTTATGAAAGGAAATTAAATATTGTTTCATAGAAGGAGTGTATTAAACCTACTAACATGGGAGGCCTTTGGATCAAACACCTCAAAATATTTAATGATGGTCTCATTAATAAATTCGCATGGAACATGATTAATGATGAATCTAGTTATTTTTTGTCCACCATATTCAAAGGGAGACTTTTAAATGGATATAAATTCTATCTTACATCATATTTTGGCCAACTATTAAACAATATTTTCATAGGATCTTGTTTGAAACACAGTGGTCAGTAAGTAAGGATTCCACTCTCAGCTGCTGGAGCACCAATTATATGGGAAACCCTCTACATGACAGTGTCAACATACCCCCAGATTTAGCTCACATGACCATTGATGACTTTATTTCATAGAAAATAAACTCATGAAAGTATTATGGATATATAGGTTAATCCAGAAATGTAGATTTATTATTTTGTGGATTATGAAACCATCATATGGAAACCAAACTAGAGTGTGAAATTAAATACCAAAGGCCATTACATTTTTGAATTAAGTAGATCCAGCTGAACACAAAAATGGTTGATGGATTTCATATCACCTTTCATACAACTATCCATATTTTTGATGCTTTGGAGAATCTGGAAAAATTGGATTCCCACTCATGACCAGATCCAAAAAACTAGGCAACACATTGTGTTAGTATGTGCCCTTTTCCTGAATGTTTAAGAGGATATACATAAATTATTTGAGTTTTCACTTTTCTATTAAAATATGGACTTATGTTGAAGACATTTTAGGGATTAACTTCTAAACTCATCTGTATGTACCTAAATTTCTAGAGACAATATCCTTTGGTGGCCAGAATGAACATGTGAAAAACCATCTAATGGAAGATGTGGCCATGATTTTCTTTTATGTCTAGACTATGAGGAATGAATATTTTTTCAATAACTAGTTGTCGTCTATTCAGATTTTCAATATCACACTGTACAAGGAGGATTGCACTACCTCAGTGGTGTACACAGTAGGTATGTCAAACTTGTATGATGGTTTGAAAATTAGGTGCCTCTTGGGTGAGACATGAATGCTGAGGAAACCAAAAAATATGAAGTATATAAGATGGATCCAAGCAATTACTTCATGGATCAATGTCAATGTAGAAGATACTACTTATAGAATGTCAGGACCCTCAGGTTGTGGAGGTGTTTTTCAAACCTACTAAGGCTTTATTAAGAGATATTTATATAATGAAACTCAAAATAGAGTGGTTTATGATGCTGAGTTACGGTCCGTTGTGTATGTAGTCTAGTATTCCATTAAATGTAACTAGAGATTCTTATGGAATGAGTTATACTCAAAAGTTTATTTCAAGGAATTACATACAATAACAAGGAATGTTCCAGGGAAATCTCTTTCTCACAGGATTGAATGTTTGCAAAATATCACTTGACTCAATCTGGTCATCTGATATACATATAGAGAGTCAAATAAAGTTGTGGATGCCCTATAAAAGAAGAGGATCATGGATATGAACATGATGTGGTCTTTTAGTACTCATGACTATTTTTCTCTAATGGTTAGTACATATATGGATGGTGTAATACACACCTATTTTTGTAATAATCCCTTGTAACATTTATCTTTTGTTACTATTTTAATAATTGTTTTTAGTACCAACTTCAACCAGATCCTAATATTTTTGGTAACGCATGCCTTATTACCATCAAACTAAAACATAAGAATAAGAAAGGGTAGAAATCCAAACACTTTACCTAAAATTTCAAATGGACCTTTGATACCTCAATGATAATTAAAACATGATTCCATTAATGTTTTTATAAATAGGCCTAATAGGTTTAAACTATGGTTTAAGACATGTAAAATTTATTTTGTAAATGAAAAACATTTCAATACATTTAATAAAGAACTCTTAAACAAAAATTAAATTTAATTCCCTAATAAACATATTTAACACACATAATAAAAACCCACGAATCATTCAAAATATCATTTCGTTTTTCATGAAACAAAATAAGAAAAAATAATCATAAAATAATAACAAGATGACACAAATTCTCAACAACAATCAAAGGAACATAAAAAGACACTATTTAATTAGAAAATATGTATAATTCCTATGTTTTCAATTTATAAAATCATTCAAAAGTCACTAGATATCTTAAATATCCCTTTTAAATATGTTTCTATGCTTAAAGGAGTCATTGATTCATTTTATCAAACACCGAGAGGGATTTGGAAATAAATATTATCTATACATGGTAAAAGTACCATTTAAAATACCATTGATAAAAGACTTGAAAATAAAGAAAATAATAAAATGATTATATCATTACAACAACTATCATAATACAATATAATTTAATAAGGTATTTTAGAAAAATAAAACACTCAAGTAATGAAAAAGAAATCCAATCATATAGAAAACCATACGTTCAACCAAAATAAACTCTCCACCTTTGATTAATATCATTATAGTATGTCCCAATATGATCTCCACATTCCCTAGACATAAAAAACCATAACACAAAACAATAATGAGGACCTAGGGTTCAACACTACAACCTCACAATGAGATAGATAAGGGAAAATAAGTAATGAAGAGGAAGAAATAAGAAGATACATATCCTTGAAGAATCAAATAAGAATTGATATATAATCTATGAAATATGAGGAGGAAGAGAGGGGAGTCATACATAAGATTATACATGTACCTCATGTGAAATGGGTAGAAAGAAGGGAACAATGGTGTTAAATTCAAGGCGAGACAGAATATGAGTTTCACACTTTAAAACACCTAGGTCGGTTTCATGGTTTGGATGCATGATTTACTAAACCATGAAAATATAATTGGATAAACCTGAGGAAATATTATTAGTTAAACCAGATGGTTTTCCCTAATAAAGCGCCAACTATGAACAATATAGCCCTATATATGGGGAACTCAAATGTTTTCTCCTAGGTTCTGAATAGTTTTTCCAAACTTGTGCTCTACATGTGATATGAATTGAGATACTTGGGAAGAGTTGGATGAATTGAACTCATGGTTTACCAAAATGTGTTTCATGCCTTCACCTAAGAAAGTTCTTTAAAAGTTGAAAACATGAATCTCAAAATTTATAAAATTTAATAAATTAAAAATTTAAACATAAAATTACACAAAATAGAAATTAGGGTGTGACATAGGGTACTTGGGTGTAGTGTCACCCAAGTGGGGTACCTGGGTGAAGTATCACCCTAGTATGAAGGGTTGGGTGAAGTGTCACTATAGTATATAGGGTAAGGAAAAGTGTCTCTAAATAATTAAGTGTAGGGATACATTTCACCCTATTATGATGACTAGGGTGAAGTATTTCCCTAGTATGAAGGGTAAAGAAAAGTTTCTCCCTAGAATAGATATCCTAGGGTGACTTCGGTGGGTGGCATATTTTTTCCCCCTAGGATAAGCTGGGCATGCGACATATAGTGTAGTCCACTCGAGATAAATCACCTCACCCTAGTTCTCAAGGAACATACGGTAGGTGATATTTCATGAAGGTTTTAGTGTTAACATCTTCAAATAATCCAATTACACATAATTTCCAATTATTATAATTATATTTTGACTTAATAAATTCTATCATGAGGAAGAATTGGTGCACACAAGGGATACTCTGCAGGTTTATCTTGATTCCTCTCGATGGCGTTTTATCAAAATGGGATGCATGGGGAGATTTATAGGAAATGGGAGACCTGATAACCTTGTTAGGTGGGTAACCACGTCCTACATGATAGTCTATATTCATGGTTTTCTTTACTACACATGAACATGAAAAGTGGGGCATAATGGATTCTTCTTGCAAGTAGGATGAGTGCAGAAGTTGGGTACATATGGTGTTGAGTGTGTAAAGGGTACATGGACAAAATTTCTTCTTCATATAGAATAGTTTGATTTTTATTCACACTTTTCATCACTAGTATTTTTAATCAGATAAATGTTTCCCTCCTTTAAAAAAGGTAATCTCAACCACATGTACCTCACTTATACTGAGAAACATTTTCAGTGTTTGAAAAAGGATAAGATAAAAAAACTAGTATGGTTTAAAATATATAAAGGGTTTAATAAAAATAATTTGAGTTTCTAACAATTAAGACTCTTCTAATTCATGTATTAGAAAAAATGTAGGGTGAAAATATAAAGTGATATAAAGCTTGTGGGGTCCATCATTAGACCCTAAAAAAAGTTAATCTATGCTTTCTAGGTCCAACGATCTAGGAAATGTTAGAGTACCCTTCTATTCCCTACATATTGGACTAATTGATTTTTGTTAAATGAAAAAAGGTGATATTTCTTGGTACATGATCCATTTTGATAATTGAAATCCTCATTCCAAAATTCCCCTTTCGGATTTTCATGATGTGGATTCATTCACCTCCCTTATGCATGAATAGAGAAACCCTATATTATAGTGATGGTATAAATGCCGCTATATCCAATCCAAATATATTATTCTAATATCATAAGTCAAAAATTGAACAATATCTCAAAACCAAATGAGCTAAACTTAGTTTACAATGATGTTATATGTGTCTCCTTATTTTGACCACCTATATACTTTCACGTTTACACACTCTAGTGGAAAATGAATCTAACAAACCTTTATCTCAAGAAATATCCCTATTATATAATAGTGTTATATGTGTCTGCATATTCAACCTAAATATATCCTTGTGAGGGAATATGTTTACAATATAATGGATAGACTCATGCATATTATCATTGAATTTAGTATTTGTAAATTATGATTTACCTAATATACTCCTATACAATGTTCAATTGGATTTATCTTTGTTGATATTACTTTTTGTTAGTTTCCCATATAATCAAATTCTAATTTTCTAAATAATTAAGAAAAGTGGGGAATTGAAAAGTATTAAAAATATTATTTTTAATTATTGATAAAATAAGAGTGGAGAATACATAATTGGGAGCCTCTATATTTCACCATATACAAAGAGGAATCCTGAATTATAATGATACTACAAGATATTATTTATAGACTTTTGATGTTGGGTCATGGATTACTCAAAGTTGTTAATGTCCCACTGAAACTCAACTAGTCTCACATCCCTTTGCTCTGCATCAATTCACAGTTCCTCTACCCTTGAAACAATATACACACATTCATTTTTAGTTTTTTTAGATTGTTTCTGCTGATCCTATTATAATTTCTCAGATATGAGTATCTCTTATAGAAGTATTATCTACATTTTTTGAATATTAATAGAGTTATTTAGCCTAGATATTAACAAAATGGGATAATGATTCGATGGTTGTCAACTTCAAATTGACCACCCCACTCACTCCTGATCACTAATCATCTCCTTCACGCTAGTAAGGATTATGCAGTAGTCATGTAGTAATGTATCTAGCCTTTTACACATATGTTTACATTATTTAAATCACAATTAACCATGAAATAAAAACCAAGGACTGTAATGTCTGTTATATTTGGAATATTAGGGAAAATGTTAGAAAGCATGAAACCAAAATTAAAACATATATTTTTAATATCCATAAAGATCTCATAACTTTATTTTAGCTCTTACATCTGAATAGGTTAAACTAGGGATAAATGAACAAAAGGGATGATCTAGAAAGCCAAGTAAGGGAATTAACATAGATGTGAAGCATAAAAAATTGGTTAGTAGGTATAACCTGATGACATAAAAAGGAATGGAAGATGAATTAACATAGGTAATCATAACATGTATTATATGGGATCATGTAATCATGCCATCATAAGAATGTGGAAACTTCATATAACATGAAATAAACATGAGTCAAGGCTAACTACTAAGGACCTTTCATATGGAGGAAAAAGTACCATAATGGAATCAAGTTTATTCCCTATCCCAACATGATGTATCATGATAATAAACATTACCTAATTAATTAGAGTGAAATATAGATTCACCCATCATTACATGTTCATGCATATGTGTGCCACATGAAGAATCAAGAAAAAGGGTTACCTTTGGAAAGAATTGGGTATCATAATCATGTCATAAGCAATCACAAAAAGGAATATCGTAATGGTGTCCATGAACGAATGGATTTAAATCATACTTGTAAATTCATAATGGATAACAGACATATATCATGATAAGTTATGTCAAACTGAAGTGAAAACATATAAAAATAGTGTTTAAGAAACATTTGAAATGAAACATTTTAGTGCGATTTAAGGAAAATATTAAAGATCATTTTGAGTGGAAATGGAAAAATATTTTAGATAAATCTAGAAATGAACCAAGATATATATTAATGATAAAATTATTTATTTATTAATAAAAATGGGGTTTAAAACATATTATGTACGATACTTGAAAATGGGTAAAAAATTAGGAATTTCTTTTTAATTGGACATCAATATTGGGAGGAATTGAGAAGGGAACCATATAAAAACATGTATTTACCCATAATAAAATAAGAATATAGAGAGGAAAATATGCTTGAAACATACACATAGAATTTAGGAGGATTAGATAAGAAGAAATATGAATTAAATTGTGTTAAAGAGAGAGAAAGTGTAACTCGAAGGAAAAAATGGAGGTTTGGAGAGAATACCTTACCTTATGTACAATACTATTTTTTCACTTGCACTTGATGTCATGGATAATAAAATTAGATCCATTAATTAATTAAATTAGAACCTATTGAAAATTTATTTTATTTATTAAAATTTTATTATGTTATTTTATGGACTTTTTGATGAGTTATAATATTCAATTTCATTATTCTCAGAGTATTTGTTTTCTTGGTTTTCATGATCAGTTCCCTTGTTTAAAAGTATCAAAGTTCATCTAAAATGGGAATAATTATCTAGAAGTGAAATTATATGTTATTAATGAACTTAAAAAGTTTTAAATGGTCTTATATATCATTTGGTTGTATGGTATGAGGATGATCCATTATATAAAACATTAATTTAAATGATTTAATTTATTTTTGTGGTTTTTAAGACCACCCTAAAATTATATCATTTTATTAAAAATAATTTTAATATATTGATTCTAGAACAATATATGACTTATAATATGTATAAAAAAAGACGAGTTAACCATAATAATGGTATTTTGACCAGCCTTGGAGGTGGTAATAGAAAATGAAAATGCATCATCCATGATGGTTGTAAATCGATGCTTCAGAGGTGATATTTTCATTTTTAGAATAAAAGGGAGTTTTTTTTACGTTTTTTTTAAAAAAATTACGAAAATGGTTAGGGAAGAATATTTTTTCAAAATGTGGTATAAAGGTGGCATCTGCGATTCCTCCTTTGCATTTCTGGTGCAAGGAGGCATCCGTGATGCTGCCTTTACACTGCGGGTGAAAGACGGCATCCACGATGCCGCTTTTCCCATAATTTGTTTTTTGAAAATTTTTATTTCTATTTTATTTTTTTTTGTTTTGTTTATATATATATATATAAATAACAAAACAAAAAAAATCAGTTAAATTTATCCGCTATTTAAAATCCAGCAGTACTACCATTACAACAGTCTAGATTCTGACATAACCTCTCACCGAGAGCTCCCTTTTATAAGAGAGCTTACCCTGAAAATCATTCTGCTTTTCTGATGTGGGATTCTGGTTCTCCATTTCCTGCGCAGAACATTCTGCATTTCTGATGTGGGATTCTATTTCAAGTACTCGACTATAAAATACTATAAAATATAAAATATAAGACCAATATAAATGAAACTTAAAACATGGATTAAACATATAAAAAATAGTTTAAAACAAAAAAAATCAAAAAAAATGATGATAAAAAATAATTTATAAGCTTTCAAAACCACCTACTTGAAACTTAAAAAGTTCCAAGTACGTGAATTTAGAAGCCTATAAAATACAAACTACAAGACAAATATAAATGACACTTAATAAATGGATTAAACATATAACAAATAGTTGAAAATAAAAATAATTTCGTAAAAAATGTTGATAGAAAATAATTTATAAGCTTTCCAAACCGCTTACTTGAAACTAAAAAATGTTTCAAGTATGTGACTTTGAAATCCAATACAATATAATCTATAAGACCGATATAAATGAAATTTTAAACATTGATTAAAAATATAATATATAGTTGAAAAAAAAATAATTTCCTCAAAAATATTGGTGAAAAATAATCTATAACCTTTCAAAACCACCTACTTGAAACATAAAAATGTTTCAAGTACGTGAATTTGAAAGACTATAAAATATAAACATTAAAACGAATATAATTGAAACTTTAAACATTGATTAAACATATAATAAATAGTTTAAAACAAAAGGAATTTACAAAAAAATGTTGATGAAAAGTAATTTATAAGCTTTCAAAACCACGTACTTGAAACTAAAATTTTTTCAAGTACGTGAATTGGAAAGACCATAAAACATAAAATAGAAGACCAATATAAATGAAACGTTAAACATTGATTAAACATATAATAAATAGTTGAAAAAAAGTAATTTCCAAAAAAATGTTATTTAAAAATAATTTATAAGCTTTCAAAACCACCTATTTGAAACTTAAAAATGTTTCAAGTACGTGACTTTGATATTTTTTAATTATATTACTAATTAACTAATTTATTATTATATATTTAATAGTTATATTAATAATTAACTAAATAATTATTATATAAGTAATAATTAATTAGTAATAATTAATAATTAATAATTAATAATTAATAATTAAATGAATAGTTATAATTATTTTTTATATTACAAATTAATTATTATATAATTAATGATAATATTACTAATTAACTAATTAATTATGACCTATTTAATTATTTATAATTACTAAATAAAAATTATTAAAATTATATTTAATAATAATACTACTAATTAACTAATTAACTATTATATAATTAATAATTATAATACTAATTAACTAATTAGTTATTATATAATTAATAGTTATATTAATAATTAACTAAATAATTACAATATAAGTATTAATTAATAAGAAATAATTAATAATTAATAAGTAATAATTAATAATTATAATTAATATTTATAATTAATATTTATAATTAATAATTAATAATTAATAATTAATAATTAATAATTACTAATCCATAATTAATAATTATAATGAACAAATGTAATTAAAAATTATATTAAAAATTTATTAATTAATAGTTATATAATTAATAATTATATAACTAATGAACTAACTAACTATTATATAATTAATTATTAATAATTAATAATTAATAATTATAATGAATAATTATAATTAATATTTATATTACTAATTAACAAATTAATAAATAATAATTACTAATTATTAATTACTAATTACTAATTAATAATTATAATGAATAAATGTAATTAAAAATTATATTACTATTTTAGTAATTTATTATTATATAATTAACAATAATATTACAAATTAATTAACTAATTTTTATATAATTAATTATTAATAATTACTAATTAATAATTATAATTAATAATTATAATTAATAATTATATTACTAAATACTAATTAATAATTAAAATTAATAATTAAAATTAAAAATCATATTAAAAATTTAATAATTAATTATTATATAATTAATAATAATATTACTAATTAACTAATTATTTTTTACATAATTAATTATTAATAATTAGCAATTAATAATTATAATTACTTTTTATAATTAATTATCATATTTATAATTAACTAATTAATTATTATAAAATTAATAATGATATTACTAATTAAATAATTATTTATTATATAGTTCATAATTATATAGTTAATCATTATATTACTAATTAAGTATTATATAATTAATAATTAATGATAAATAATTATTAATTAATAGTTATAATTAATAATTATAATGAATAATTATATTACTAATTATCTACTTAATTATTATATAATAATTTTTAATAATTTTTAATTAATAATTATATTAAATAATTATATTACTAATTAACTAATTAGCTATTATATAATTAATAATTAAATTACCAATTAACTAATTAATTATTATATAATAATTTTTAATAAATACTAATTAATAATTATAATTTATAATTATATTACTAATTAACTAATTATAAAAAGGGCCTTGACTCTATCTTTCTCAAAAAATTAACTAATTAACTATTATATAAGTAATTATTATATTACTAATTAACAAATTAGTTATTAGATAATTAATGATTAATAAACATTAATTAAGAAATTATAAATTACATAGTTAATAATTATATTACTAATCAACTAATTAATTATTATATAATTAATAATTATATTAGTAATTAACTAATTATTTATTATATAGTTTATTATTAATAGTTACTAATTAAATAACTAATTATGATTCAATTAATAGTTTTATAATTAATAATTATTTTATTAATTAACAAATTAATATTTAATTATTAATAATTAATAATTATAATTAGTAATTTTAAGGAATAATTATAATTAGTAATCATAATGAATAATTATAATTAATAAATTTAATGAATAATTTTAATTTATAATTATATTACTAATTAACTAATTAACTATTATGCAATTAATAATTTTATTACCAATTAACTAATTAATTATTATATAATAATTTTAAATAATTACTAATTATTAATTATAATGGATAAATATAATTTATAATTTTATTATTAATTATCTAATTAACTATTATATACTGAATAATTATATTACTAATTAATTGGTTAATTATTATATAATTTATTATTAATAATTTCTAATTAACTAATTAATTATTATATAATTAATTATTAATAATATTAATTTAATATTTAAATAAATTATTATATGTTTAATACATGTTTTAACTTTAAATTATATCGGTCTTTTAGTTTATATTTTATAGTCTTTCAAAACAATATACTTTAATAATTTTGAAGTTTCAAGTAGGTGGTTTTGAAAGCTTATAAATTATTTTTCATGAACATTTTTTACGAAATTCTTTTTTTTTCCGACTATTTGTTATATGTTTAATCCATGTTTTATGTTTCATTTATATCGGTCTTATAGTTTATATTTTATAGGCTTTCAAAGTCACATGCTTGACATATTTTTTAGTTTCAAGTTAGTCATTTTGAAAGCATATAAATTAATTTCATCAATATTTTTTACAAAATTCTTTTTATTTTCAACTATTTGTTTTATGTTTAATCCATGTATTAAGTTTCATTTATATTGGTCTTATAATTTATATTTTATAAGCTTTCAAAAGCATGTACTTGAAACTTCTTAAGTTTCAAGTAGGTAGTTTTGAAAGATTATAAATTATTTTTTATCATCATTTTTATGAAATTATTTTTGTTTTCAGCTATTTTTTATATGTTTAATCCATGTTTTAAGTTTCATATATATTGGCCTTATAGTTTATATTTTATAGTCTTTGAAAGTCACTTACTTGAAACAGAATCCCACATTAGAAATGCAGAATGTTGTGTGCAGGAAATGGAGAACCAGAATCCCACATCGGAAATGCAGAATGATTTCCAGGGTATGTTATCTTATAAAAAGGAGCTCTGGGTGAGAGCTTCTATCAGAATCTAGACTACCATAATGGCAGTACTGCTGGATTTTAAATAGCGGATAAATTATAATGAAAATGTTAATTTTTTTTTATTTTTTGTTTAGTATTGTATATATATATATATATATATATATAAACAAAACAAAACATAAAAAATAAATAAAAATTCTAGATTTTTTTTTCTGTTTTAGGGGAAAGACGACATCTAGGATTCTGCCTTTCACCCGGGCCCAATGGCGGCATAGTGGATGCCGCCTTTGTGCCGCTTTTTGAATTTTTTTTGTCCAAACCGTTTTCTGGAATTTTTTTAAAAAAACGTAAAGAAAAACTCAATAAAAGGAATAGTAAAGAGGTTTGATGATGTATTATTCCACTAACATAATAAAATAATATTATATAAAATATACTAGAGTTATCATTCCACTTTAGGGTAAGGAGGTGAGGATAGGATAAGAAAAATCCACGAAATTCACACTAACAATTTTTTGATGTGTAGAATTGAAAAATGGAATCCATTTTATGAAAATAATTTCATGAATATGAGAAAATTAATTTTTATTTAAATATTCTTTTATTCAAAAAATAATTATTTTAAATTTATGATTGGTTTTATGAAAATTTTAAAAAGTAATTGAGGTCTCATAAAATTACCTTATAATCACAAGAAAAATATATTAATTTAGGAATATATTTCATGACAATAAATTTTCTTTTAAATAATTATATTAACTATAAAATTGTAAAAAAATATTTACGACTTATAAAAATACCAACTCTCAATTTATCATTTTTAAAACATTTATTAACTTATAATATGCTATAAATATATCATATCTTCATTTATAATATACCTAATTATATTTATACTTTTATAGGTGAGGTTAATATTCTATTTGATGGATTACTATTCTTAATGACCACATTAATATTCCATTTGTATAAGTTCCTTAATTTCTATAAATACCACTTATTTTATTCTTTATTTTTGAAAATAATGTTTTTATTAGGTTATCTATGTGATGCATGTGTTTTATACCATATAACATAATTATAGTAAGGGAAATTTCAATTATAAATTTTTTGGTTGTGACATTCTTCCCCCTTATGAAATTACACCCTCAATTTATTTTTCTAAAAAACTAATGTGAAAATAGGTGAGGGTACTTGTACTTTATTTCTTCCTACGATTCCCATATTGCCTCTTCATACTTATGGTTTCTCTATAGTACTTTGACCAGGTGAGTAGTCTTATTACATATAACTTTATCTCTATAGTCAAAGATCATCACCGTTGGTTCATCACATGAAATGTCATTATCAAGTTGTAATAACTTTAGATTCTATACATGATAGGGATCATGTATGTACTTACTTAAGAGGGATATTTGGAATACATCATGTAATTGAGACTTGGTTGGTGGAATTTCTAGTTGATAGGCTTGAACTCCAATACGATCAAGAATCTAGAAGGGTCTAATGTACGTAGGACTCAACTTTCCTTTCTTCCAAAATCTCATGATGCTATTCCATGGAGATTTGGGAAGAAAACCATGTATTTAACCTTAATCTGCAGCCCCCATCGATGATTTTTTACAAATCCCTTCTGTCAAATTTGGGTAGCTCAGATATGATACTGAATGGTTTTCACCTTTTCCACTATTTCAGGTACCATTTTAGGCCTTAACAGCTTTCGTTCACCAAATTCATCCCATCATGTCAGTGTTTTTCTTATTTTCATATAAAAGTCTTTATATTGATCCATTTGGATTCTCGAGTGGAAACTATTGTTGTATGAGAAGTCGAACATAAGAAGATACTGGTCACATGCTCCATTTAAGTCCCTAGAATTTTCTCTCAACATGTCTTCAAGTGTTTGAATAGTATACTCTTATTGGCCATCAGTTTAAGAATGATAGGCCATACTGATGCTCAAATTAGTGTTCAGATTATGTTGGAGAATTTTCCAGAACATGGAGGTGAATCTTAGATCTCAATTGGATATAATCGATAGTGGTACTCCATATAGCCTTACCAATTCTCTAATGTATATCCATGCAATTTGATATAGTGAGAAGTCCTCTTGAATTGTTGTAAAGTGAGTGGTCGTTGTAAGATGATCCACAGTAACCCATGTAGTATTGTTACCTCTGGATGTCTTTCGATGTCTGGTGAAAAAGTACATGGTTATTTTTTCTCACTTCTATGTTACTATGGGTAATGATTTCATCACCCCATTAGTATATTCCTTTTATTATACACTTGTTGACATACTGGACACCTTGATGTATATTCAATGATCTTATTTTTCATATTTTTCCACCAATAGTTCTCTCAGAGACCGTGATACATCTTTTTTCTCCTTGGGTGAATATATAAGGTTGAGCTATGCTTGTTATTTAGAAGCTCTTTCTTTATATCTGGTTATATGATACATATCATCTTGAACCAAATCTTATAACTACTTCCTCATCAAATTAAAACTATGAGGATTATCCCTTTCTTATAGCATCAATCTTTTACAAAATTTTCTGATCATTTCTATGAGCATAATTTATTTTCTCCATATGGAATTGTTAAGAAATAATTTTAGAAAGGATCGATGATTTTCCTTCCATAATGATTTCCATGTTCATCCTTTTCAAATCTAAGAAGATTATATACTTTTAAATTCTCACCATTCAAAATGTTACAGGATCCTTTTAACATATATCATTTTCCAATTTATTCTCTTTTTCAGGATTGTAGAGGATTAAATAGTTATAATCCTTGATGAGCTCTAACCATCTACACTGGGGAATATTAATATCATTTTAGGTGAATATATACTTTATGATCTTATGATTAGTATATATTTTACAATTATCCCCATAAATAAAATGATTTTAGATTTTCAATGTGAAAATCAGAACTTCAAACTCCAGATCATGCATGGGATAGTTTTGATCACAAATTTTCAACTTCTTTAAGGTGTGGGCTATAAAATTATAATTTTTCATCAGTGAACAACCTAAGACCATTTTTGAAGAATTTCTGTATAACAAAAAGAATTCCACACTTTTTTGGAAGACTGGGTATTGGAGTAATGATAATCCTCTTTTTTAACTTTTTGAAACATCATTCACATTCACTGGTCTAGAAAAACATTTCTCAAATATGAGTAAGACTAGTTACTGGGTTTGAAAATCATGATAAGTTGCCCAAAAAGCACCATTAATATCCATCTAGACCAAGAAAACAATAGATCTCTATTATATATGTAGGACTGGGCCACTCTTTGATTTCATTTTTCATGGAAGGTTCTATAAATATTCCATTAATATTGATAACATGCCCAAAAAATGGTACTTCCTCCATCCAAAACTCACATTTACTATACATTTCCTAGAGTTTCTCCCTTTGAATTTTTTTTGAGTAGTATTCAAATGCTCCCCATGACCCTACTTATTTTTAGATTATTTAATAATATCATTGATAAAGACTACCAATTTTTTTGAGTAATCTCCAAATACTCTATTCATTATGTCCATGAAAAATTTTGGAGCATTATTGAGTCCGAAGGGCACCACTATGAACTCATAGTGTCCCTAAATCATTAAAAAGGTAGTCTTAGTAATATATTCCTACATAAACATTAATTAGTGACACCATAATTGAAGTTACACCTTAGAGAAATACTTATCCCCACATAGTTGATCAAACAAGTAATCTATCCATGGAAGGGGATTGTTATTATTTATCATTATTTTGTTTAGCTCATGAAAATAAATGTTGAGGCAAAATGATCTATCATTTTTATTAATGAAGAAGACGGTCACACCTCATAGTGAAGCACTCACGTGTATAAAACCTTTATCTAGATTCTCTTATAATTGATTCTTCAGTTCCTCCTTCTTAATGGTGTCAATTCTATAAGGTATCTTTAATATAAAAATAGTTATTGGAATAAGTTCAATTGAGAACTCAAACTCTCAGTTTGGAGGAAGACCAGGAAATTCTTAATGGGAACACATCAGTGCAGTCCCTCACAATGGGCATGTCCTCAAGCATGATTCTCTCCTCTATCTCAATCTTTTTTTCAAGAAATTATTGCTCATAAGGAAATAAAATCCACACTTGAGATGATAATTATGAAGGAGATTCATCATCCTCCTTAAACTAGTAAAAAATTGGAGGATACCTTGGGATGTAAAGAGTTATCTCTATTTTTTTTACATTTGATGTTGTCTTTATATATAGATAGCCAATCCATTACCAATATAGAATCTAACTCCACCAAATGAACTAGAACAATATTTTCTAGGAGATTTAGTACACAAACATTAATTGAGGAGGAGTTATATACTTTGGGTGAAATAATTACCCCATTTCTTGTCCTCATAGATAACTCAAACTACATATTTGTTGGCTGTGTTGGTATAGTTATAAAAAACATGCAAGATATGAATGAATGAATTGAAATAGAATCAAATAGTATTTTTTATATTATTGAATAAATAACTAGAATACCTATCCCCACATTATTTTTGGGTTCCACCACACCAGTAGTGATGACATATTACCTTCCTTGTTGCATTGGAGGTTGTTGTTGATTTACTATGAAAATCCTAGGATTATGGAATTGTCTTAAAAATGAACGTGTTACTTGCAATTGAAACACTATATTACAGGATGCGTGTTGATCTAAACCTTCCTTTCTCATTCAACATTAAGAGGATTCTTCACATCCATTCTGTAATTATTTTCTAGAAAACCCTATCATAAACATTTTAAGAATACTTTTCCCCCCTTATACAGTTCTTAATATGCTTCTTCCCACACTTTTAAGACTTGGTATGTTGTATTTTCTTTCCATCATGATATTTACCTATTTATCCTCCCATAT
The DNA here is from genome assembly GCA_963277665.1 of Viscum album. Taxonomy (NCBI): domain Eukaryota; kingdom Viridiplantae; phylum Streptophyta; class Magnoliopsida; order Santalales; family Viscaceae; genus Viscum; species Viscum album. The sequence goes on along the minus strand of OY728120.1, from coordinate 16,613,208 downwards.
TAAATGCAATTTTCTAATTTTTAATTCTAGGTCCAAGAAAGAACTAAGAGTATCTGATATCCATATTTACCTTACGTTCACAATGGAAAATCATTTCATAGCTATCAAAGTCTTGGATCTCTAAGTATTTTTTGTATAATCAACTTCAATCCACTAAAAAAGTGATCCAATTTACTTTAAGTGTTCATGAAATTTACAAAGGAATATCATGCGAGACATGTAATGTTTTTCTCATATGCCTTGATAGAATCATCTTCCTTTTTCTTCAGTATAAGAAACAATAATTACATCTTAAGATGGAGGTTTTAGGAAAAATATTAATTGAAAAATATTTTATTGAATTCCTCCCAATCCATGGAATAAATTTCCTCCTTAGAATTTCTGTTTTTGATTAGTTTCCACCACTGATCAGCTTCCCCATCAAAATGATATACCTCAATTATGAATTTCTCTAGTTCTGAGAATTGAAGGAAAACAATATCTTCTAAATAGAGTTAATCCATTATTTTGCGATGAGGGGATCAAAAGATCTACAAAATATGGGTGGAATTTTTTTAATGAAGGATTCAACAGAAAAATTATATTTATTCGGAGAAGGTAGGTGTTCCACATGATGGAAGTTATTATTCATATATTGAGCCAGTTGAAAAAGTACATACATGAATTTTTGAGTTCCTGTTCCTATCATATTTGTCATTTCATTAGTTAAATCATCATATTTCATATCACTTTGATTGTTGGAATGAGTTATCATATTTACAGCCATTAACTAAGAAAAATAAATAATAATTAGGAGGGATTAAATAATTTTCTAATAATAATATTAAAATTAAACATTAAACATAGAAGTATAAACTTTTAAATAGAAGGTATATCATAACATGTGATTTTCCAATGTTTCAATCTAGGTTATCCATGGGGATAGAATTATACATTGGGTTCTTAATAATGTTTTTTAATCCTATCCTCCAAAAATAACTTGACCATGATCTAATACTAACTATAGTGGCCCAAGAATCTTAAACAATGTTTTACATAATTTCAAGCATAATTAACCATGAAATACAAACCAAGGATCGTAAAGTCTAGTCTCTTTAGAAGATTTGGTACATAGTTAGAAATCATGAAACCAAAATAAAAACATATTTTTCTTAATATACCTAAATACATTATTACATCCTTTTACCATTACATATATATAGGATAACCTAGGTAATACATGGATAAAAGGTATGAGCTTGAAATCCTAGTAAGGGAATAAACATAGAAGTAAACCATATCACATGGGTTAGATGATATAAAAATAAGACATAAAAAGGCTTGAGACATTAATAAACATAAGGAATAATAACATGTATAAAATGTCATAATTTAATCATGGAATCATAATGTAACACCCCGAGCTTCCACGATACGCTTCTCATTCAATAATGCAATAGCTTGCATTGTACGCAACTTCGAGTTCTAAAACACCGTGACTAATCAAAGTAGCCGTTATGAATAGTAATAACCACTTTTTAAAATTATAGAAATTTTATATTTCAAAATGGACTTCATTTTTGGATTCGGAATATCGAAATTAGCCTATGTTGAATTTTTGGTATTTTTCTGAGAACTTCTAATTTTTATGAATAGTGAAAAATACTTTAAAACAACTTTTTTAATCAAAATAATTTATTGTGATAAATTATAATATTTAGTGGTTTTAAGGTATAATTAGATTATATTTTTACCATTTTATCCAATGGTGGTCATTAGAATTAATTTAACATTGAAATTAGATATAAATAATTGCCAATCTTTTGATATAAATTGTTTCTTAAAAACACGCTATTTGTCGTAACAGCGGGAATTAATTATAAAATTAATTAATGCAACTTATATGTTTGGAATTTTGTAAAATAGACATCATTTTTGAATTCGGAATATCAAATATAGCTTAGGGTGAAATTTTGGCCTTGTTCTGAAAAACTTCAATTTTTGATGAATAGTGAAACCACTAAGTGGTAGTTAAATAACTGATTTTTCGTTTAAATGAAATATTACCACTTCTGTGATTTGATTTTCAAAAATCCGACATACATGGTTGTCATTAAGAAGTAAAATGTGGTTCCATGATATTAAAATAATTTTTTTGGTGAATAGTAACTTTTAAGTTCTTAATCGCGATTAGAGGTAATTAGTGTAGTTTAAGGTACAAATAATGTTTTAATAATATGAGATAAGCATGACACTTGTCCTACTACTATTGGATGAGTCATGGCCGACCAAGACAACCCATGGGTCAACTTGGGGACCCCGTGGAGCCACTTTAGTTGGAAAATGACATTAATATATATTTATTTAATGTTAAAATTAAATTGACACAAACATGAGTTATTTTACTAAAACAGTTTTTAAGTGGGGTTACACAAGTCAAAATTTTTACTATAAATATTAATTAGAAAGATAAAAAGATTTCCTACATCATAGTATTTTGTTTTATAATTTTTAGACATTAAATAAATTAAATTATTTATGACATCATTATGATGCAGCGATGACCTCATTATTTAACGATTTAAATAAAATGAGAAGATAATGCAAAATCCAAGGCTTACACTTGTCCAAAGCCTATTGGATGAGGAGATTTAGAAACCTTATCACCTTATCCTCGAATTATATAAGTGTGGGACCTTTAGAATCCGAAAATCATTGTGAAATAATATAACATTTCAATCTTTCCAAAAGTGCCCCTCCTCTCCACTTATAAAAGGCCCCCACCTCTCCCACCTCATTTACACTTTCAAGCCATTTTTCTCGGCCAAACTCTGCCCAAATACTCTCCCAACTTCCCCCTCTTACTCCTAGAAGCCTTACTTTGGGCAGAACTCTTCCCAAGGAAGCCTTTGGATCAAATCAAAAAGAGTTACCCGATTTTGAGGTAATGTCTTCTCTAATGTTGTTTTGTTTTATTTTTCTTCTCCAACACCCTAAACTCTTTTTATTCATTTCTTTTGTAACAACACCAGTATCCTAAATATACTAGGATGTTGTTATAAGAAGTATTCTAGCTACACTTACACACACCTACATCTAATGGTTAAAGAACATACGGTTTCTGTGGATGGCGAATTTCTGCCTCACGAAACGATGATTGTTCAACACTCATATAACACCTTAAAAGGTGGCCATTAAGATGCCACTATTTTTATATATGATATATAATATGTTTATGGTTTACTTATGCTTCTGTATTTCTCATTTATGGCATACTTTATGATTTCCATTATGGGTAAAACGCGATAATTTCATTTTAGGAAGTGCGGACTACCGCCCCCTCAAAGTGATTTGAATCGTTAATGCCATATGTGGGATGTATAAAAGATGGAGTAAATGGTATTATACACTATATTATAATAGAATTATATTATACATTTATATAATTATTATTTAGTTCCATTAAATATTAAATTGAAATGAAAGTAGCATTCATGCGTACGTACGACTTACCGTCTCCATGAACGGTGCATTTCATTTCTTACCTCTAAATGTTACGTAATATTATAAATGAATGTATATACTGGATATATAAGATATATATGACATCTAAATCATGAATATAATTCTGGATATAATGGATATTCTACCACATGAACAACTTGTAATTATAAGAAGTTTATTGTTGACTCAAGTTACCAAAGATCGACAAAACGATCGTTATTAACTTGAATAATTACATAATGTTCATAACATTGTAATAAGTGATATAAAAAGGATAATGAAATTGAAAATGGTTCTTAATAAGGTAGATATTAACTCTAGTTTATTATTCAGGAGGTTAAAGAACGGTTGAGTCAAGTCGGACACAAGGTAAGGGAATTTCATAACCCAACTTCCATTCTTTGGGTTAATCTCCTACTTTCAAATTATGTCATGATATTATTATCTTGTATATTGTATTTATACTTTCTTTATGTGTACATATAGTGGATACACATAATAGATATATTTTATTTAAAAATGATCTTTTTAAGGGACTTCGTCTCAATCTCCATTCATTGAGGCATATTTTGTTTTATACACAAATTTCTTTTATACAGTGTATAAAACCCTTTGAATTTTACGTTTATTCAAAAGGAATATTTTTTATACGAAGCGTTTTACTAAATGACAAAAAGGGAATGTTTTTATTTCCGTACTTATGCGGAGACAACGACTTCTCTGCCGCCGTGACCATTATTTGAGTTTCGGCTTCCTCTACAAGCCATCACTTTTTTTAATGAAAAATAAATACAAAGTTTTAACTTTCTTTTATTTTGGTTTTGAAAATGGTTTTGAAAGCGTTTTTATTATATCAATGTGTTGTATTGATATCTTGTGATTGAAATGTGGAAATGTTATGTTTCCTTTATGCATGTTTTATGTGATACAATTATGTTATGGTTTATGATATGTTTAAACCTATTCATATGAGGAATGTATTGGACTTAATAAGTGACGGGTGGAGCCCGCTATAGCTCCTCGATGCATCGGCAGGTCTCATGAGACAAACTAGTGTCTTGGCACGAGGCCTTGACAAAATCTTATTTGTGGTCTTGGCACGAGGCCTTGGCTACGTGGTTATGATAGTCTGACATTATGCATTCCATCATTATGAAAGTGGTTATTGATATTGCATGTGACTATTCGACCAGTAGAATATCCATGTGAAGAAGTAAATGGCATTATCTCATTTTACTTTTGCCATATTATGTTGAAGTTCAAGTTTAAAAGGCTTTTGTTTTAGTTATACATTGCCTTAAATGTTAATGTTTATTTATGAAAGCTTCCGCTATATTGTTAACCTTACTGAGCATCTGAGATCACCCCTTTCAATGTTTTAATATTTTTCCAGGATGTGAAGAAGTATTTTATGAATGACCTACAGGGGTAGTCAGAAAGGGATATGATTTTGGACTATGAAGACCATGTTATTGTAGTTTGTTTACTTTTTGATGTAATGAAAGACTTATGAATGTATCTAGTGTTTCCAAGGCTACTAAACTAATCGGTCTTTCGAGACTTGATCTTTTGTGATCATGCCAATGTTACGAAGTAATGCACCGACTCTGGGTAGCTGGGGTCGGGGCGTTACAGTTGGTATCAGAGGCAGTTTAGTACTAACCTTGGAAGCTAGATTTAGATAAACTCTGATTAGAGAACATAGCCCAAAGATAGACTTTGAGGATTAGTATAGAAGAACTTCCTAGAATTTTGTTATTGTAGAGATTTTGTGAGTTTTCCGAGCAATACATCCTTGTCTGGATACGAGCAGGTAGAGGAAGCTCTAGCACAGATGTACCTAAGGGTAAAACCCGAAAACACCGCTTTGAGCTAGACTCGAACAGGAACTGGTGCACGACAACGTGCCTTGCTGTACTCTTGGTTAAGACACTCCCGGGGGATATGCTTAGGATAATTCTCATTTTCTTTACAAACCACTATGAAGGGTTATGAGTATATACTTCCTCAAAGGAAACATTTCTTTTTATGATTATGGATTATATCAATAAATAGTTCAATTTATGTAAAGTATTTTACAAATATGGAATTATGTATTTTTTTTCATAAACTAATCTAGTTTATGCAATTGTTTAGAAATGGCGCCTAGTGGAAGAAATGGAAACCGTATCAATGCACGCACTCCATGTAGGGATTGCCCTCCTGCTCAAGATAATTATAGTGGAGATGGTGATGCAACTGGTGCCGATCAGCTAATCACCATACTGGGACAACTTACTCAGGTTATGAATAATAACCTTACTCGTATGGAGCACCCTGATCCGCAACGTGGAGGATCAATGCTAGACCGTTTCATGAGGCAACAACCACCAACCTTCAATGGGGGTACAAATCCGTTAGTAGCTGAGCAATGGATAAACTCCTTAGAGAAAATATTCCATGCCTTGGGGAGTAGGGAAAGGGAGAAGGTTGTCATGGCAGTTTACCGCCTCACTGGAGATGCCGATCAGTGGTGGTCGCTGATTCAAAACACAAAGGAAGATGATGACGTATCGAATATGGAATGGAGGGAGTTCAAAGATCTGTTTTTAGAAAAATATTTTCCTCGTGACCATCGAGCAGATATGGAAAGGCAATTTCTGAGTTTGAGGCAGAAGGAGGATGAGAATTTCGCAAAGTATGAGGCTAACTTTACAAGGTTAGCGAGGCATGCTGCCGATTATATACGTAACCCAAGGAGTAAGATTGATCGTTTCTTTGATGGGTTAAAACCATTTCTCCGTCGAGCTTTAGTATCACAATCCTTCTCATCATACGAAGATATTGTCTCGTGTGCTATCAAGACAGAAAATGAATTCTCTAAGTCTTATGACAACAAAGTAAACCAAGATAAGAAGAGAACGGTGGAACAAGAGATAGATAAAGGGAAAAAGGGAAAGAAGAATTTTCCATTATGTGATAATTGTGGGAAGAATCACCCTAGTACTTGCCTAAAAGGAATGGGAGTTTGTTATACATGTGGAGAAAAGGGTCACCAGGCTCGTGATTGCAAGGGAAAGAAAGAGGCTGTCAAAGTTGAATGCTACAATTGTAGGGAAACAGGGCATTTTTCAAATGAATGTCCTAAGCGTCAGGGAAACTTACCTCAGAAAAGGCCAAGGGATCAAGGCCAATCTTATGCTGTGACTACAGTTGAAGCAGAATAATTAATGTATTGGTACTTTTGGACTCAAGGATTATATTCTGGTTATAAGAATAATGTGATATATATATATGGATTGTACTGCAGTACTTTTTGATTTCAGTAAGGTTTTAATATGATTAAGGTAATCATATTTTTAGTATGTGACAATAAGAGAAACTTTTCTTTGTTTGGGGACTCTGATGTTACAATTGATTTTGGAATTTAGAGACCTTTTAGAGAAAGTCTGGACGGAGGTATTTTGGATAACTATTAAGGTTGGAATGGATTAAGTTGAACCATGGATAGTATTGTTTAAGGTTAAATAATTTCTGAAGATTATTTTTGGAATATTATAATACTATAGTTTTAGGAAAAGGACAACCTGCAGGGTGGGGAATAACCCGTCGCGTCGGACAAAGCTGCAGGAATCGAACCCACAACCATAGTGCGACAAGCCATTATTTCCTACCACTAGCCTACAGGAAGTCCCTGGTTATTACAAAATAGTTTTACTAATCTAAATGGTATCTGTTAACATTTTGAACCTTATACAATTAGGATAAATAGATTATTTTTGAGTTCCGTTACCATTTGGAGTAAAAGTTGGTTTGTGGTAAAAATTTATTAACGAATGAAAGTATACATAACAAGTATGTATATTCCCTTACGTTCTTAGTAAATCTCCTAAATAAATTCCTCAACATTATAAAAGGTAACTTAAAACAAAAATGTTGTCGGTTAACTTTTCCAACTGGGGATTCAATGACCGTTTAACCAATCACAAGTTTGTGATTTTCTTGTGGTTAAACTTTCTCCTAATCCTGTTTTCTATAACTCTCCATCAGACCTTGATGGTTTGTTTCTCCTCCATATCCATATTTTCATATAATCCTAGAATGGGCTATATCGGGTGACCTTTGTACTTATCCTGCTTTCTTTTAATGTTATATATTTATTAACCTTATTTCCGATGTGGGTTTTCCTCAAAGGTATTTTCTCTTTTCAACCTTTTATTTTCAAAGAAAAATTTCAAATTGCGAGGATACAATTTATTGAAGGAGGGGAGAATGTAACACCTCGAGCTTCCACGATACGCTTCTCATTCAATAATGCAATAGCTTGCATTGTACGCAAATTCGAGTTCTAAAACACCGCGACTAATCAAAGTAGCCGTTATGAATAGTAATAACCACTTTTTAAAATTATATAAATTTTATATTTCAAAATGGACTTCATTTTTGGATTCGGAATATCGAAATTAGCCTATGTTGAATTTTTGGTATTTTTCTGAGAACTTCTAATTTTTATGAATAGTGAAAAATACTTTAAAACAAATTTTTTAATCAAAATAATTTATTGTGATAAATTATACTATTTAGTGGTTTTAAGGTATAATTAGAATATATTTTTACCATTTTATCCAATGTTGGTCATTAGAATTAATTTAACATTGAAATTGGACATAAACAATTGCCAATCTTTTGATATAAATTGTTTCTTAAAAACACGCTATTTGTCATAACAGCGGGAATTAATTATAAAACTAATTAATGCAACTTATATGTTTGGGATTTTGTAAAATAGACATCATTTTTGAATTCGGAATATCAAATATAGCTTAGGGTGAAATTTTGGCCTTGTTCTGAAAAACTTCAATTTTTGATGAATAGTGAAACCACTAAGTGGTAGTTAAATAACTGATTTTTCGTTTAAATGAAATATTACCACTTCTGTGATTTGATTTTCAAAAATCCGACATACATGGTTGTCATTAAGAAGTAAAATGTGGTTCCATGAGATTAAAATAATTTTTTGATGAATAGTAACTTTTAAGTTCTTAATCGCGATTAGAGGTAATTAGTGTAGTTTAAGGAACAAATAATGTTTTAATAATATGAGATAAGCATGAAACTTGTCCTACTCCTATTGGATGAGTCATGGCCGACCAATACAACCCATGGGTCAACTTGGGGACCCCATGGAGCCACTTTAGTTGGAAAATGACATTAATATATATTTATTTAATGTTAAAATTAAATTGACACAAACATGAGTTATTTTACTAAAACAGTTTTTAAGTGGGGTTACACAAGTCCAAATTTTGACTATAAATATTCATTAGAAAGCTAAAAATATTTCCTACATCATAGTATTTTGTTTTATAATTTTTAGACATTAAATAAATTAAATTATTTATGACATCATTATGATGCAGCGATGACCTCATTATTTAACGATTTAAATAAAATGAGAAGATAATGCAAATTCCAAGGCTTAAACTTGTCCAAAGCCTATTGGATGAGGAGATTTCGAAACCTTATCACCTTATCCTCGAATTATATAAGTGTGGGACCTTTAGAATCCGAAAATCATTGTGAAATAATATAACATTTCAATCTTTCCAAAAGTGCCCCTCCTCTCTACTTATAAAAGGCCCCCACCTCTCCCACCTCATTTACACTTTAAAGCCATTTTGATCGGCCAACCTCTGCCCAAATACTCTCCCAACTTCACCCTATTACTCCTAGAAGCCTTACATTGGGCAGAACGCTTCCCAAGGAAGCCTTTGGCTCAAATCAGAAAGAGTTACCCGATTTTGAGGTAATGTCTTCTCTAATGTTGTTTTGTTTTATTTTTCTTCTCCAACACCCTAAACTCTTTTTATTCATTTATTTTGTAACAACACCAGTATCCTCAATATACTAGGATGTTTTTATAAGAAGTATTCGAGCTAAAATTACACAAACCTACATCTAATGGTTAATGAACATACGGTTTCTGTGGAAGGCGAATTTCTGCCTCACGAAACGATGATTGTTCAACACTCATATAACACCTTCAAAGGTGGCCATTAAGATGTCACTATTTTTATATATGATATATAATATGTTTATGTTTTACTTATGCTTCTGTATTTCTCATTTATGGCATACTTTATGATTTCCATTATGGGTAAAACACGATAATTTCATTTTAGGAAGTGCGGACTACCGCCCCCTCAAAGTGATTTGAATCGTTAATGCCATATGTGGGATGTATAAAAGATGGAGTAAATGGTATTATACACTATATTATACTAGAATTATATTATACATTTATATAATTATGATTTAGTTCCATTAAATATGAAATTGAAATGAAAGTAGCATTCATGCGTACGTACGGCTTACCGTCTCCATGAACGGTGCATTTCATTTCTTACCTCTAAATGTTACGTAATATTATAACTGAATTTATATACTGGATATATAAGATATATATGACATCTAAATCATGAATATAATTCTGGATATAATGGATATTCTACCACATGAACAACTTGTAATTATAAGAAGTTTATTGTTGACTCAAGTTACCAAAGATCGACAAAACGATCGTTATTAACTTGAATAATTACATAATATTCATAACATTGTAATAAGTGATATAAAAAGGATAATGAAATTGAAAATGGTTCTTAATAAGGTAGATATTAACTCTAGTTTATTATTCAGGAGGTTAAAGAACGGTTGAGTCAAGTCGGACACAAGGTAAGGGAATTTCATAACCCAACTTCCATTCTTTGGGTTAATCTCCTACTTTCAAATTATGTCATGATATTATTATCTTGTATATTGTATTTATACTTTCTTTATGTGTACATATAGTGGATACAAATAATAGATATATTTTATTTAAAAATGATCTTTTTAAGGGACTTCGTCTCAATCTCCATTCATTGAGGCATATTTTGTTTTATACACAAATTTCTTTTATACAGTGTATAAACCCCTTTGACTTTTACGTTTATTCAAAAGGAATCTTTTTTATACGAAGCGTTTTACTAAACGAAAAAAAGGGAATGTTTTTATTTCCGTACTTATGCGGAGACAACGACTTCTCCGCCGCCGTGACCATTATTTGAGTTTCGGCTTCCTCTACAAGCCATCACTTTTTTTAATGAAAAATAAATACAAAGTTTTAACTTTCTTTTATTTTGGTTTTGAAAATGGTTTTGAAAGCGTTTTTATTATATCAATGTGTTGTATTGATATCTTGTGATTGAAATGTGGAAATGTTATGTTTCCTTTATGCATGTGTTATGTGATACGATTATGTTATGGTTTATGATATGTTTAAACCTATTCATATGAGGAATGTATTGGACTTAATAAGTGACGGGTGGAGCCCGCTATAGCTCCTCGATGCATCGGCAGGTCTCATGAGACAAACTAGTGTCTTGGCACGAGGCCTTGACAAAATCTTATTTGTGGTCTTGGCACGAGGCCTTGGCTACGTGGTTATGATAGTCTGGAATTATGCATTCCATCATTATGAAAGTGGTTATTGATATTGCATGTGATTATTCGACCAGTAGAATATCAATGTGAAGAATTAAATGGAATTATCTCATTTTACTTTTTCCATATTATGTTGAAGTTCAAGTTTAAAAGGCTTTTGTTTTAGTTATACATTGCCTTAAATGTTAATGTTTATTTATGAAAGCTTCCGCTATATTGTTAACCTTACTGAGCATCTGAGCTCACCCCTTTCAATGTTTTAATATTTTTCCAGGATGTGAAGAAGTATTTTATGAATGACCTACAGGGGTAGTCAGAAAGGGATATGATTGTGGACTATGAAGACCATGTTATTGTAGTTTGTTTACTTTTTGATGTAATGAAAGACTTATGAATGTATCTAGTGTTTCCAAGGCTACTAAACTAATCGGTCTTTCGAGACTTGATCTTTTGTGATCATGCCGATGTTACGAAGTAATGCACCGACTCTGGGTAACTGGGGTCGGGACGTTACACATAGGAATTTTCCAATAATATGAAACTTGATAAAATCATGGGTCAGGGATAATTGCCAACACCATTACACATAGCAGACAATGTCAAATAAAGGAATCTGGTTTACTCCATATCCCAACATGATGTATCATGAGACTAATCATTACCCAATTAATTAGAGTGATATCTAGGAATTCCCATCATAAAATGTTCTTGCATATGTGTTCCACATGAAGAATCATGCATAAATGTTACCCATGGAAATAATTGGGTATCACAATCATCTCATAAGGCATAAAAATGGAATATCATAACAGTCTCTATGAAAGAATTGAAATAAAACATACTTGGAAATTTATAAATAAAAATAGGCATATATCATGATAAGTTATTCCCAAATTATGTTAAAACATGTTAAAAAGTGTTTAAGAAACATTAGAAATGAAACACTTTATTATGGTTTGAGGAATGTTTTAAAGAGCATTTAAAGAAGAAAAGGAAAAAATATTTTATAAAAAACCAGACATGATCCAAGATAAAATTTAATGTTAAAATTATTGATTTTATAATAATAATTGGGGCTTAAAACAAATTATGTATTGTACTTGAAAATGGTTAAGAAATTGGGATGTTCTCTTCAATCAGGCTAGCTTTTCAGAAGGAATTGACATGGGAACCATAAAAAACAAGTATTTCCCCATAAAATAAAGAATAATTGATCAAGGAAAAAATAATTGTGACATAAAAATATAATTTATGAGGATTGAATAATAATAATTAAGAATTACATTGGCTTAAATAGAGAGAAAGCGTAACCTGAAGGAAAAATGGAGGTTCAGAGAGAATCCTTTATCTTATATACGAAACTATTCTTCACTTGTACTTAATGTGCTGGATAATAAAATAAAATAAAATAACTAATTTATTAATAACCTATAATAAATGTATTTTATTTATTATAATTTCATTAATTTCATTAATTTCCTTTTTGATGAGTTATATGATTCAATTTCGTCAATCCATGAGGGTTCGTTTACTTTGTTTCTAAGATCAGCCCACTTTTATACAAGTATGGAAGGTCATGTAAAATGGGAATGATTTTTCAAAAGTGAAATTATATGATATTGAGTAACTTGAATTGTTTTAAATGATATTATATATCATTTGGTTTTACGGTATGATGATGATTCATTAGATAAAATGTTAATGAAAATAATTTAAAATATTTTGGTGGTTTTTATGACCATCACGAACTTATATAATTTTATTTAATATTATGATTACATATTGGTTAAAAAACATTAAATGAGTTATAATATGTGTAAATAAATATTATTTAATGATAATATTGGTTTTATTACTATCCATGAAGGTGTTAATGGAAAATTAAAACACATCATCCACGATGTTGGTAAATCAACACCCCATTGACGATGTTTTCATTTTTAGAATAAATGACAGAGTAAAGAGGATTTATGATTGATTATTCCATAAAAAAAATTAAAGTATATAGAATATAATATAATTTTAATTAATCTTTTGGATAGTGAGGTGAGGAAAAGATAAGGAAATAATAGAAATTGAAAAGAAATTTAAAGAAAACAAAAGAGTATTTTACCTCTGGAACTTATTTTCCTTGATAACAACCTTAGTGAAATTGGGTTTGGTATTTTGTTGAGACCACAGCCTCTTGAATATGAGGGAGAGAAATGGTAAGAGAATTAGTCAGAATTTGGACAAGATTTAGGGATTTATAGTTGTGAGGAGAAGAAGTGGTATTTATAGGGGATGTGTGTTTTATTATTATTATATTCATTATTTTATTATTTTAGATCACGAATATTAATATTGTTGAACCTTATAATTAAATATAAAAAAGAATTATTTATATTTGTAGATTCCGGTCTTACATCATCTATACATTATCCATGAATAAAAAATTCACGTGTTTAGCGTATATTGTAAATTATCATATAACACTATTCACAAAAAATCTCTACTATTTTAGAAAAATCCCAAGAATTAGACTTAATTTTTTTTTTCAATGTGTAGAATTAAAAAATGGTCTCCATTTTAGGAAAATTATTTTCTAAATATCAGAAATTTATGTTTTAATTCAAATGATCATTTCTTTCAAATAATTCTGATTTTAAAATTATCACTGATTCTATAATAGTTTGAAAAATTAATTAATGTCTTATAAAATTATCTTATAATCATAAGAAAACAAAATATAAATTTATGAATCAATTTTAGGAAAATAAATTTTCTTTTAAATTATTATATTAATTATAAAATTGTATTCATAAATTTTTGACCCACAAAAATACCAACCCTTAATTTTTCACTTTTAAAACATTTATTTACTTTATACAATGATATAAATATATGATATTTTCTGTTAGAAGATACCTAAATTTTATTTATACTTTAATAGGTGAGGTTACTATTCTATTGTATGGGTTACTATTCATAATGGTCACACTACTATTCGAATGATCATGTTACTATTAAATTTGTAATGGTTCCTTAAATTCTATAAATATAACTTATTTTATTCATAGTTAATAAAATAATGTTTTTATGAGGTTATATATGTGATTTATGTGTTTTATAATATATAAAATAATTATAAAAATGAAAATTTCACTGATAAAAGTATGAGTTTTTACACATACCCATCATATCCCATATCAATAAAAAAGTGAATATGGTGATGTAATTGGCCTCCAAACTCACTGATGGGGGTTTCACAGACTCGCCTATAAATGTTTTTCCACACCCAAAATCATATATTTCATTGAAGTAAAGCATAATATAGGTTTGAGTAAGAGTCTATTTCAGGGTTAAACATTTATTATGGGGCTAAATCACTTAATTAGGGTCTGGTCTTGATATCGTTTTAGTGAAATATTTCCAAAATAATCCATACCCATATTACTTTTTCTAGTCTATACACCAATTTAGAGATATCTTGAGTTTCCTTGGACTAAAATTGGTCAATGAAAATCAACATTTATAATATGTTAAATACTAGACAAGGTAAGATACTATATAATAAAAGGTGTGTATAGATAGATACATTCATCATATCATCATCTTCTTCAACTATTTCTAACCCATATGAAGTTGTAATACAAGGGTATTATCATATTTCTTCTCATGACAGGATTTGGGATGTTTAAGATTCCTTACAATTCACTAAACCCTTTAGTGGAGATATAAGATCAATGGTAATATATGGAATATGAATGTTTCTAGAATCATCATAGAGGTATACACATGGAATCTAATTTCAATTAACACAAACATGAAAGGAAGTAGTAGTCTCAAGAAAAATCAAATTTCTATAAAGACACATTGAATGGGGTGATCTATGATTTTGAGTAGGAATATGTATTACCATCCTCTATAAGTTAGTTTATAAGGCCAAAATGAGCCATCATGTTGACTAGAATATTCATGTTATGATATAAATTTGGAATCACTTGGGATTCAAATATTTTTATCTTAGTGGGGATCTCTTCTACAATTGTAAGGGCTATATGATATTCAATAGTCAGTATCCCTAGGGTCATAAAACTTAACCATATATCTATCTATGTTTATGGAAAAATATATAATAGTAAAGTAAGATTCATTTATAAAATATAGATACAATGTATACCCATTTGTCCTAGGTGAAGATAGAGAGCCAACAACCTTGCCTACTATTACATGTGGATTCACTTAGAGGAAAACATTATTAGAGGAGATACTAGAATCATCACCAGGAACCCTCCTTGAGGTTCAAATTCCACCACTTACATTTTCACCATTAAAGTAAGAGAGTCTTCTCATTCGACTCTATCAATAGAGTAAGCATTCAAGCCAATTATCACTTCTTTGACCATATACTATGGAGATATGATGGCTTATTGAGGCACTCTGAACTCCTAAAAGGGATAAATAATAATATAATGATGAAATTTATAACAACATGATAAATTCAAGTGGAAATAAACATTACCTCATACTAGGATGTATTTTCACATGATTATTATTCATCAATATTATCCATAATATTCATAGGAACCTTATCACCATTTCATGCCTCAAAAGAACACCCATCCCCATTCCCTATGGGATCCATAAATTTGTGAAAATGATCTGTGAAGAAGTCCCCAAACTTGTGTGAGTGAATTATATCTTTAAGATCCAAAATTCAATATTCCATATCCTTGAAATGATCCTCATAATAAATGTCGGTAGGTGCAGTCAAATTCCTAACCCCATCAGAACAATTTACTCCAATTAGAGTGAATACAAGATATCATACATGAATGAGTTACTCATTAAAGAATCTAAATCCCTATAATCTTATATAGTAGAAAATTTATAATGGATGGGTGATATATGATATACCCCTCTCATCAAGGGGTTAGTTTCTAGATACCTCACTTACTTATCATTTATCTTCTCCATTATAGGCTTTCTTGGTTCAAGTATATTATGATGTCTTCCAACATCTTTCATCTAATTTCTCCCTTACATAATATTATACACTAGTAAAACCTTCAAATAAGGCATCAAGTCATCTAACATCCTTCTAGGATATGATCAATTTCAAGTATAAATATTTTTAGTTTCTAACCCTATAAAATTTTCAACTAGAAGAAGAGTGATTCATAAGCCTGTATCTTAATCAATAAGAATCATATAGAATTAGGGATCCACTATGGGGTTTTTAACTCATATACTTCAAATAGGATTAGTATAATTCTTCTAAATGTAGCATAACTATAATATATTTTTTAAAGGTTCACAATCCTTATAAATAAACTCCTCATCAATATTGGCCACCAACACAACCTCTCTCAAAAATATAAATTATGGACACTATTATTGGATTATAGTCAGGTTTTAAGTGGAGATTCTATAGAAGGATGGATATGGGGAAAACATGAACTATGTTTTTCAATTTAAAATACTATTAATATCCCATTCATCGATATATAGGGGACTAACTATACCTATAATATTACGATATGACTTGAATAGAGCATATGAAATTATATGATCATTGAAAAATTTATAGCCTATAATATTGGTTGTGATCCAAACCTGTAGTATCTAGAAGGGACTAATTATATTTAATGATTCTCCTCTAGTATATATACATGTAATTATGATACAAATTAGTAAAAATTTCACTTCCAAATATGCCCTCCTTCTAGTTTCTAGTTGGGAAACAATCTGGAATGCAACACCCCTTAATGTAGTATATAACTAACACACAATGAGGTGGTACCCAATAAAAAATATGGCACAAAAGTCTACTAGATAGACCAACTACTTAACCCAGGGGGAATCTTCCTAAAACCACTTTGTGTATTATCCATCCTTTAATAATGGACACTAGGCACCGATAATACTACAGGTCTTCTGTGTTGGGAATGTGTAAGGAATCCTTGTACCAACCTATTGGACATTTGGAATGATAAACATATTAACCCAAATGATGAAGTTATGATCGATCCATGGTCAAACATCCCCACCCATAAAATTCCCCTATGGATAAAATAGCTCTCATTCAAGTGAGGGGCAGGGGGGAGTCCCATCCACATAATTACATATGAAATTTTGGGGAATGAATTCATAATAAATCTTACCTAGAATGAGATACATGTTGAGAATATGAAAACCCTAGAGGATTTTCCTGGACACTCCACAGACTAGGTAAAATGTTTTCTTTTCTGAGATTCACTTACTAGTTAATTCTGTGATGATTTTCCAATTATAATAGAAGAAATGATGTGATAACCAAACCACATCATATAACCTGATTTCTCTTAACTCCTTCTAAAACTCTATTCCAATTAATCACACCTATAAATTACATCACCAGTACCTACCAAAAAAAATTGGGCACATATACCATCATGAATCCCAACCTAATCTTTGGCCGACAGTAATTTTTTTCAGGATAGACGTATAAATGTCAAACTTGAGCTATAGAATACATCATCTTTATTTGGGATTTTGAAGGATATATCCAAGGATATACACATCTACATGTTATAAATCCTTGATGACGCATTTTGTAGAGACCCGAAGCTTAATGTACATGGACATTACATTAATTTTGTGGAATACTTAATACATAACAAAAAAGACACACAAGGATCACAATAGTTTAGTGTCTTTGGAAACTCGGAATATAAACAACTAATTATGTTGAAAGATATTCAACATCTCCCATAACGGTCTTCCTCCTTTTTTTCCTTACATAAAACCTTTATTTATTTCTTGGTGAAAATAAAACATAAAAAGGGCGAGCTCAAATTCTCAGTAAGGGCAACGTAGAGAACATAAAACAATCCATAAACATTTGAAAGAAAAAACATGAACATGAAATCTAAACATTAAAACCCTGAGCGAAGACATAAATCATGGAAGTACGTAAGACTTATATCATAAAGGAACATAAATCATGATAAAATAGAATGGGAATAAAACATGTAATTGTGGCATCCATTAAGAACATGTAATGATTTCCATAGTAGCCAAGGCATTGCTGCCAAGACCATCTTAGGGGACAAAGTCCCATTCTGAATCGAGTTCACTCCTCATTTCAGTCCTGTAACATTGAACCGGATTAACATATCATTCCAGCCTTGTCTATCTCATGAGATATAAAATCTTTACCCAATGCATTGGAGGGATATATAGGTCATACCCATCTCATAATGAAATCATTCTTACTTGTGCCACAAAAAAACATACATCATTCATAATAACCCAATAAACAAATTGGGTTTCATAAACATCATTCCATCACCACATAATCCCTATAAAAGAAATGGATATCATTTCATAATAAGAAAATTGAAACCATTTTAATCATATAGACATGATACTTGAATCATACACATATGAAATAATGTCATCTTAGATGAAGAATGGTTTTGATAAAATATTTGAAATTAATTCTTGAGGAAAATATCCTTTCTTCTTCAAAATCAATTTCTTTTCACAAAACGTCATGAAATTTTAAAAGAAAGAGATTTTTTTGAAAATAGTAATGAAATCTTTTGGAGGAAGCTTCATGAAAATAAGGCTTTATAAAACCGTAAAAACCCTTTCATGCCGTATAAGTTAAAAAAACATTCTTCTCGTACTTTTGTCAAAAAAGTCAAAAAGTACCTCGTAATGTAAACAAAAGAAAGATTCCTTACATACCATGTAGTAAAATTCAAAAATGGTTAAAAAGGACTTTAAACATACATGAAAACACTTTTATAAAACATGGACATGGATGATAGAAATAACCCCAGTAAATACTTACGAATAAGCAATCTCAGATAAAAATGAGATTTGAAAAATTATCTCTTACCTTATGTCTGATATGCTTCGTATGTATCCGAACCTCCTATATAATGATTTAAATAGTTCCATTAACTTATTACAGAATCATATTCATTGTTATGATATCATATATGGTTCACTTATGACTTTATATTACCCATTCTTTTGTAAATTCCATGTTAAAGAGTGTTTTGGGTAAAATCGTTTCATTTGTCATCCGTGTTTTGACTTGTAATTATTCATATGATTACTTAGATCACGATTAAATAATTCCAGAATATAAAACATTATTTATATATAATATATATTCAGAATATACATATATATAATAGATCGATAAATGGAAAGAAATACACCGTTCATGGAGACGGTAGGTCGTACGTACGCATGAACACTGTTTTTGTTTCCTTATTTAGTTGAATGGAATTAAGTAGATGACATACATATATACATAAATACAGTAGCTTTATAATGTCATATATTTCAATATTATTTCTTATATATACTTTATAATCATTTTTAAATGGTTAACATGGAGAATGAATCTCATCACGTCATGGAGACGGTAGTCCGTACGTACGCACGAGCGATGATATCGTTTCCATAAATATTTAATTGAATTGGAGTGGATGATACAATATATCAGAATCAGTATGATGTTATAATAACTATGTATAGTTATTATTTACACCATTGTACCCATCCAAGTAAGGTGTTGGTGGAAAAACAGATTACTCCACGGCATGGAGATGGTATTCCGCACGTACGCACACGCGGTGATTTTGTTTTCCATAGGATGGATAGAAGGTGAAATGGGGTTGTTTCATATTTATAATAACAAATCCATATATTATAGATACTGATGTTATTACTTTATAATGAAACTACTAAAGAAGAAAGAAGCTTGAAAGAATCGGGAGAAGAAATTACCTCTTCTTCGATACGCCTCTTTGAAACCTCTTCTTAGGGCACTAAGATTGGTCTTTAAAGTAGACCAGAACCTCTAGGATGTTTCTAGGTAAGTGGAGAAGATAATTTTTCATGGTTTTTCCAAGCTTTAAATCTAAAATTGGTGTGAGGAGGAGAGGGAGGAGGTGCCCTTTTATAAGGGAGGAGAGGGTCACCTTTGGAATTCTTAAAAATATTAATTTATAATAAATCTAACCCCCCTTAAAATCCTCCAAAAATGACTAATATTCAAATATTAGATGATATAGGGTTGTAATCTCATCAACCAATTAAATTTAGACATGTTTGGATCTTATTTTAAACCTTATCATTTTGATTTATCCTTATTTAATCTATTTAAGTTTATTTGTGGTAAAAAAATTCTAAATTTTAACTTATAACAAATAATTACTTATTTGTTGTTAATTTTCAATAATTGTTTACTTTATAACATTATAGACCATATAAATTTCAATTTATAATTTTTAAATATTTTTGTGATTTTTAAACAATTTAATTATATGTTATTTTTATAAAATAACAATAGTGTCAATTTTGACACTATTCATTTATTTGAATTTAAATAAACTGTATATAGAAGATATGTTCAAACTAAAAGCTTTAATAGATTCATAAAAGGTCATATGTATCTATAAAATTAATGGATAACATTAAATAGTTCATATAATATTTATTTTATTATTTTTAAAACCATTTATTTGGTTTATCTCTTAATAAAATAATTACTACAACATTTTTCTATAATTATTTAATATACTGATTTGTTGCATAAAAATTTCAAATAAAATCCTATGATGAAGATAAATCTATTAAATTTCACAATAATACTTTTACTCGAATTTATAATCTCAAAATCACAATATTTAAATTGTTATATTTATTAAATTATGAAGGTGACAACTTTGGCATCATCTAAAATAAAATAACATAAGTGTCATAATCACTTTTATAAGACTCCAAACGGTTATATATTAGTTCATTAGATGATTATGGTATATATATACACTAAAAAGAAGTTTGTTTCAGGTTCGTGGGCCTTTTAATGGGTATTATTATTTCAATAAAAACTATATTACTGATTTTTTACTTAATAAATAATTTCTACATCATTAATGTATCACCATTAATTATAATTATTTAATCCCTAAAAATTATAAATAAATTATAATGATGTAGATAAGTTTATTAGATTTCTGGATACTATTCATGTTCTATGTTTTATGATGTTTATCACTAAATTAAAATTATTATACTTATAAGATTTAAGAGAGTGACATTTTGTCACTTTCTTTGGTTTTAATAATAATTAAATTATTTTCATGGTCAAAGGTCCAAAAAATGAATCTAATCCGACCCTTAGGTTATATGGGTATATGTTTAGCCATCTAATAGAGTTTTGTCACGTGTTAGGGTAATTTTATAATATTATATTTACCCTTAATTACCCGATTTACCTTTAACTATGGTAAATAAAATTTACCGTAGTTACTATTCATAATTCCCAAAAATAAAAAATAGCCTATTAACATAATTTGGACCCACTGATTCCAAATATGGAATCCTTTTTTTCAAATTCAATACACAGAAGTTTCAGAAATTAAATTAAAATTAATCCCATTGTCGAATGAAAATGAGTTTTTGTTTAAAACATTGCAAAAGATTGAATTGATTTAACATACGAATTCAATATAAAATCAATGCTAATGACATAAATTATATTAAATGGTAAAAATATATTATATTTAATCTTTAAAACCATTAAATATTATAATTTAACCATATAAATTATTACGATGAAAAAAGTTGTTTTTCATTAAAATATAGCGTGTCTTTACTATTCATCAAAATATGAAAGTTACCTAAATAATACGAAAAATTTATCCAAAGTAAATTTTTATTTCGTGATTCCAAATAAGAATTTTATTTTGTCAAAATGAACTTATAAACATTTCAAAAAATAGATTTAAAGTGGGTGCGCCATCAAAAGGCGGCAAAACTGCATTTTTTGAAAAATACTTATTTTACCCAAAAAATTTATTTTGTTCTTATACCATGTTCTAGAAAATGTGTAAGATGAATAATAATGTTATAAAATTCAAAATTTAGTTAATACTATTCATTACGGCTAGTTCATAATAATATTATAATAATATATCGTTGTTTAGTAAAACCCGCTATTGCGTACAACACACGCTATCGAGGAAGGTCGCGATTGCGTGTAATGCAAGCCAAGTCAGGGTTGCGTGTTGTGAAAGAATCCTTCGTTGTTTCATATAACATAATCCAACCATATTTCATCTATACATTGAATATATATATATATATACTCAATGTTGCATAGAATAACTATTATCAAAATTGTGTGTAACACGATCCAAGAATAGTGTTGCGTATACTGCAAGCTAATAAGGTGTTGCGTATAGCGCAAGGTATTCTTGGTGTAGCATACAACACAAGACATTAATGAAATTAAAAGAATATTTTTCATAAAATATCGGGGTGTTACATTCTACCACCCTTAAAATGAATTTTGCCCTCGAAATTCGTCGGGGTTATAAATGGTTTACTACTCAAAAGTTTCTTTAATAGAAACCCATATCATAAAAAGGAATACCAAAACTTGGTTTCAAAAACTAAAGTATGAAATGTAACGGTTACCCAAATTAACTCATCAATGGGTTTCCACGTAGGATAACATAGGTGAAAATATGGATATGGAAGAAAAATCTAACCATCAAGTTCCGATGGAGAGTGGTAGAGAACATGGCTATGAAATAGCCAACAATCACAAAGCCATAGATTTGCGATGATCTAGGGTACAATCTGATTCATTGGATATAAGGGCACTAGGACAACATTTTTTGTTTTCAAGATCATTTCCCTAAAGTTGAAGAATTTGAATTAGAATAAATACTTACTTTATTTTGGTACAATCTCACTATTCTTCATGAATTTAACAATGTCCACTTCATCTCTTACAGAAATGATGTTGAATTTGTTATTCGTGAAGTGTTAGCAGATCATGTGATAGAATGAAGTGTCATTCCATCTGTCTCAAACAAAATGTTAGCAAATGTTATCAAATATACATAAGTCCATCTATGGTGAGGTTAATCATATATGATTCCAAGAATGAACTTATACTTCATATATCATATCGTGTAATAAAATAAAATTGGTTTCTACTAACCAGGGACTTCCTGTAGGCCAATGGTATGCGATAAAGGCCAGTCGCACTTCGGTTGTGGGTTCGATTCCCACAGCCTTGTCCGACGTGATGGGCTGTCGCCCGTCCTGCAATTTTTCCTTTTTCTAAAACTACATTACTATAAAATCCCATAAATAATATCAAAAAAAAACTTCTATCCTTAAAAAATACTAACTTATGTCCAACATAATCCATTCCAATCTTTAGGCTTATCCATAATATTGCAGTCCATTGTCATATTATAGTGAAAACAATTACCAGAGATTTCATATAAGAAGCATGTTAATACCATCATTGATCCCCATATATCATAATATATCTCTTGTTGGTCACATTAGAAACGTTCAAAGGCCTTAATCATGTATTCTCTTGAAAAATGAATACCCATTGAACCTTAGTGAAAACATGAATGCAATCAAAAGTTAACTCTTTCCACATACCAGAACCCCAAAATTCTATATACTCAAACCATGATATAACTATTTCATTATATCAGTCATGGGCTCATGAATACTATCAAACATTTAATTTTCTACTTATTCCTTCATTATGCGCATATCATCTACTTTCCAAAAATATATGAATAACCTTTCATGGTTACTGGTACCATTAATCATACACTTTCAAAACTTAAGGAAAGACAACAGTGTAACAATCCTTAGATGTCTCTTTATTTCATAGTACCATGAGATTACTTAGACAACATTACACTTGATAAACATGTAATCATTCCACTACCTTCTTAAACCATTGAACGAGCTTCAACAATTCTTTCATCTCACATATTATTTGTAGTCTCTTCATCATCATCAACATAATTACTACCCATACGACCGTACTTAATCTCTTCATGAGACTTTCCCTTAGGGTATTGGTTTTCATAATGCCCGTACATTCCACATTTAAAACATTTAACCATTGTTGATGTTGTAGCAATACCATTATCCTCATCCATGGTATTAACTAAACCTTTTCCTTTGCACTTACTAGCTTTGTGTCCTTCTTTTCCACACCCAAAGCATCTTCCAATTCCTTTGAAACATTATCCTTGATGCCTCTTCCCACATGATTTACATGAGGGGAATTGAACTTTCTTTCCTCTATGATCATCATGAAACTCCATCTTTCTCTTATTAGCAGAGTCAGGAAACTTACCAAATTTGAGTTTATTGATCATATTATGAGATTGCTGATTCGGAAAAATAATGATGTTTGGACTTCCAAATCCCATTTCATTTGGTTTCCCATGAAGAATATCATTCCATTGTCCGTCATATCCTCCATTATCATGAATCTTCCTGTTTCCAGCCATTTTCTAAACCCCAAAAAGAATAGTGTGAGAGGAACAAATAATGCTAGGGAAAACAACATAGTGCAGGGGGAGTACCTTCAATATCTAACATCTTAGGTTAAATTATAAGATCTTTACCATAGTTCTAGGACTATATCCTATACTTATACTTATCCTTAGGGACATCCCTAGACATACCTTAGATATATCTCTAGGGATCTCACTAAAGTTCTCGCATCCTAGTTTCCAAAGGTTGACTAAACCTTTCCTCTGATACCAACTGTAGAGACCCTAAGCTTGACGTACATGGACATTACATTACTTTTGTGGAATACATAATACATAACAAAAAAGACACACAAGGATCGTAATAGTTTAATGTCTTTGGAAACTAGGAATATAAACAACTAATCATGTTGAAAGATCTTCAACATCTCCCATAACAATCTTCCCCTTTTTGTTTCCATACCTAAAACCTTTCTTTATTTCCTGGGGAAAATAAAACATAAAAAGGGTGAGCTCAAATGCTCAGTAATGGCAACATAGAGAACATAAAACAATCCATAAACATTTTAAAGAAAAAACTTGAACAAGAAATATAAACATTAAAACCTTGAGCAAATACCTAAATCTTGGAAGTACGTAAGGCATATATCATAAAGGAACATAAATCATGATAAAATAGAATGGGAATAAAACATGTAATTGTGGAATCCATTAAGCACATGTAATGATTTTCATAGTAGCCAAGGCATTGCTTCCAAGACCATCTTAGTGGACAAAGTCCCATTCTGAATTGAGTTCACTCCTCGTTTCAGTCCTGTAACATTGAACCGGATTAACTTACCATTCCAGCCATGTCTATATCATGAGATATAAAATCTTTACCCAATGTATTGGAGGGAGATATAGGTCCCACCCATCTCATAATGAAATCATTCTTACTTGTGCCACAAAAAAAACATACATCATTCATAATAACCCAATAAACAAATTGGGTTTCATAAACATCATTCCATCAGCACATAATCCCTATAAAATAAATGGATATCATTTCATAATAAGAAAAGTGAAACCATTTAAATCATAGAGACATGATACTTGAAACATACACATATGAAATAATGTCATCTTAGATGAAAAATGGTTTTGATAAAATACTTGAAATTAATTCTTGAGGAAAATATCCTTTCTTCTTCAAAATCATTTTCTTTTCACAAAACGTCATGCAATTTTAAAAGAAAGAGATTTTTTTGAAAATAGTAATGAAATATTTTTGAGGAATCTTCATGAAAATAAGGCTTTATAAAACCGTAAAACCCCTTTCATGCCGTATAAGTTAAAAAAAACATTCTTCTCGTACTTTTGTCTAAAAAGTCAAAAATTACCTCGTAATGTAAACAAAAGAAAGATTCCTTACATACCATGTAGTAAAAGTCAATAATGGGTAAAAAGTACTTTAAACATACATGAAAATACTTTTATAAAACATGGACATGGATGATAGAAATAACCCCAGTAAATACTTACGAATAAGCAATCTCGGATAAAAATGAGATTTGCCAAATTATCCTTTACCTTATGTCCGATATGCTTCATATGTATCCGAACCTCCTATATAATGATTTAAATAGTGTCATTGACTTATTAAAGAATAATATTCATTGTTATGATATCATATATAGTTCACTTATGACTTTATATTACCCGTTCTTTTGTAAATTCCATGTTAAAGAGTGTTTTGGGTAAAATCGTTTCATTTGTCGTCCGTGTTCTGAATTGTAATTATTCATATGATTACTTAGATCATGATTACATAATTCCAGAATATAAAACATTATTTATATATAATATATATTCAGAATATACATATATATAATAGATCGATAAATGGAAAGAAATACACCGTTCATGGAGACGATAGGTCGTACGTACGCATGAACGCTGTTTTCGTTTCCTTATTGAGTTGAATGGAATTAAGTAGATGACAAACATATAAACATAAATCCAGTAGCTTTATAATGTCATATATTTCATTATTATTTCTTATATATACTTTATAATCATTCTTAAATGGTTAACATGGAGAATTAATCTCATCGCGTCGTGGAGACGGTAGTCCGTACGTACGCACGAGCGATGATATCATTTCGATAATTATTGAATTGAATTGGAGTGGATGATACAATATATCAGAATCATTATGATTTTATAATAACTATGTATAGTTATTCTTTACACCATTATACCCATCCATGTAAGGTGTTGGTGGAAAAACAGATTACACCACAGCGTGGAGACGGTATTCCGTACGTACGCACGCGTGATGATTTTGTTTTCCGTAGGATGGATAGAAGGTGAAATGGGATTTTTTTATATTTATAATAAGAAATCATTATATTAGAGATACTGATGTTATTACTTTATAATGAAACAACTAAAGAAGAAAGAAGCTTGAAAGAATCGGGAGAAGAAATTACCTCTTCTTCGATACGCCTCTTTGAAACCTTCTCTTAGGGCACTAAGATTGGTCTTTAAATTAGACCATAACCTCTAGGATGTTTCTAGGGAAGTGGAGAAGATAATTTTTCTGGGTTTGGCCGAGCTTGAAGGCTCAAATTGGTGTGAGGAGGAGAGGGAGGAGGTTCCCTTTTATAAGGGAGGAGAGGGGCACCTTTGGAATTCTTAAAAATATTAATTTATAATAAATCTAACCCTACTTAAAGACCTCCAAAAATGACTCATATTCGAAGATTAGATGAGATAGGGTTGTAAGAGAATCAACTAATTGAATTTAGACATTTGGATCTTATTTTAAACCTTATCATTTTGATTTATCCTTATTTAATCTATTTAAGTTTATTTGTGGTAAAAAAATTCTAAATTTTAAATTATTACAAATAATTACTTATTTGTTGTGAATTTTAAATAATTGTTTACTTTATAACATTATAGACCATATAAATTTCAATTTATAATTTTTAAATATTTTTGTGATTTTTAAACAATTTTATTATATGATATTTTTATAAAATAACAATAGTGTCAATTTTGACACTATTCATTTATTTGAATTTAAATAAACTATATACAGAAGATATGTTCGAACTAAAAGCTTTAATAGATTCATAAAAGGTCATATGTATCTATAAAATTAGTGGATAACATTAAATAGTTCATATAATATTTATTTTATTATTTTTAAAACCATTTATTTGGTTTGCCTCTTAATAAAATAATTACTACAAAATTTTTGTATAATTATTTAATATACTGATTTTTTGCATAAAAATTTAAAATAAAATCCTTTGATGAAGATAAATCTATTACCTTTCACAATAATAATTTTACTCGAATTTATCATCTTAAAAGCACAATATTTAAATTGTTATATTTATTAAATTATGAATGTGACAACTTTGGCATCATCTAAAATAAAATAATATAAGTGTCATAATCACTTTTATAAGACCCCAAACGGTTATATATTAGTTAATTAGATGATTATGGTATATATATACACTAAAAAGAAGCTTTTTTCAGGTTTATGGGCCTTTTAATGGGTATTATTATTTCAATAAAAACTATATTACTGATTTTTCACTTAATAAATAATTTCTACATCATTAATGTATCACCATTAATGATAATTATTTAATCCCTAAAAATTATAAAAAAATTATCATGATGTAGATACTTTTATTATATTTCTAGAGACTATTCATGTTCGAAGTTTTATGATGTTTATCACTAAATTAAAATTATTATACTTATAGGATTTATGAGAGTGACATGTTGTCACCTTCTTTGGTTTTAATAAAAATTAAATTATTTTAATTGTCAAAAGTCCAAAAAATGAATATAATCCGACCCTTAGGTTATATGGATCTACTTTTAGCCATCCAATAGAGTTTTGGCATGTGTTAGGGTAATTTTATAATATTATATTTGCCCTTAATTACCCGATTTAACTTTAACTATGGTAAATAAAATTTACCGTATTTACTATTCATAATTCCCAAAAATAAAAAGTAGCCTATTAAAATAATTTAGACCCACTGATTCCAAATATGGAATCCTTTTTTTCAAATTCAATACACAGAAGTTGCAGAAATTAAATTAAAATTAATCCCGTTGTCGAATGAAAATGAGTTTTTGTTTAAAACATTGCAAAAGATTGAATTGATCTAACATACGAATTCAATATAAAATCAATGCTAATGACATAAATTTTATTAAATGGTAAAAATATATTCTATTTATACTTTAAAACAATTCAATATTATAATTTAACCATATAAATTATTACGATGAAAAAAGTTGTTTTTCATTAAAATATAGCGTGTTTTTACTATTCATCAAAATATGAAAGTTACCTAAATAATATGAAAAATTTATCCAAAGTAAATTTTTATTTCTTGATTTCAAATAAGAATTTTATTTTGTAAAAATTAACTTATAAAAATGTCAAAAACTAGATTTAAAGTGGGTGCGCCATCAAAAGGCGGCAAAACTGCATTTTTTGAAAAATACTTATTTTACCCGAATTTTTTTTTTGTTCTTATACCATGTTCTAGAAAATGTGTAAGATGAATAATAATGTTATAAAATTCAAAATTTAGTTAATACTATTCATAACAACTAGTTCATAATAATATTATAATAATATATCGTTGTTTAGTAAAACCCAGTATTGCGTACAACACACGCTATCGAGGAATGTCGCGATTGCGTGTAATGCAAGCCAAGTCAGGGTTACGTGTTGTGAAAGAATACTTCATTGTTTCGTATAACAGAATCCAACCATATTTAATTTATACATTGAATATATATATATATATATATATATATTCAATGTTGTGTAGAATAACTATTATCAATATTGTGTGTAACATGATCCATGAATAGTGTTGCGTATACTGCAAGCTAATACGGTGTTGCGTATAGTGCATGGTAATATTGGTGTAGCATACAACACAAGACATTAATGAAATTAATAGAATATTTTTCATAAAATATTGGGGTGTTACACATCCCATCATTGTGATGCTGGATCATGGTAGTTCATGATGTTGATTAATCCAGCTCACTGGCTGATTCCTAATTCACTGTGTAGGTATTAGCGTATCACCCACCAATGAAAATATATATATGGGAAACCTATATGATATGGATTAGTCTTTAAGACCCACTCCAGTTAAATTTGAGAGTATTTTATGTCTAAAGAATTTTTAGGGGAGTTATCTAGCCTCAACCCTACTTATCATCTCTGTTCACCTCATGATGGAAGCTCAAGTAGATTGTTCTAGATTCATTTCCTTAGAAGTCTAAAATAAAAAGGTTAATATGATTAAAATATAAAACATTTAAAACATAAGCAACCACCAAAAAATTATATTAAAAATTTGGGCCCATATAAATATTTTTTGAAAATTAAAATTCATATATAAAAATAACGAAGTTATATATATCAAAAAGGAGTTGAGTTTTTAGACCTTATGAGTTTCATGAATTGGTCCATTTTTAGAATATATCATACATGATGTGGTTCTTTTGTTATTGATAGAATATTACAATGGAGAACATTTTATGGAATGAGGGCCCCCTTTTAACCTATATATAAATGGGGGTTATCTTATGTGAATATCCAGTCATCTTATATGAATCATAGGGAAATTATATTGGATATTTGTATTCCTAAGAAATAAATCTTATTCATTACAATAAAACAAAATTATGAGGGGTGCATTAGTTTATGGACCCAAAGGTGTATATAAACTCTTTAAATAAAATTTGATGAAAAAAATGAAATATATAATATTTCCATGGAGAATCTAAATTGTTAGAAAAGGAAAACTTCCTGGCTATAGAATTCCATCCATAAAAGGAGTGGCCTTTATAGAATACATGTCTCTTTATGGTAGGGTGAAAAGAATATTTTACTACTTATTGGAATCTTTATGACTAGGAATCCCTCTAAAAATATATGAAATCTTCATTGCTTGAATTATTTTTAATATATAGCTTGCGTGTTCAATTAATAGCTATGTTTCAATAGATTTGGTGTTGATCCTTCATGGTCACATAAAAAACTATGATCATTTAATCCCCAAGTGAAGGAGAATTTTGGGAAGGTTTCTATGATGTTCTACCTATAAATAATGACACACACACTTTATGATAGTGAATAAAAAAACCAAAATCTGGGATTGAGAAGAAACATTATGATTTCTTTTCTTATTTGGTATTATTTCCTTGAGTTGAATAATATTATTTGTAAATAATTCCATTTTCATAAAATTTCAAAGAAAACCAAGTTTAAACATGGACGTCAAGAATGAGGTATTGGTAATGAGAATAAAAAACATTTTGTGATAATGAACATCCAATATAGAACCTTCATAGGGACTCTCCTATAATCAACTTCACAAAGGACTCCCATAATATTCCTTTATGGAGGGATATTCAAATAAATCCCTTCATGAATTGAATTTAAATATACCAAATCCTATGAACCATGTGTAATTATTTAATAATCCATTTTGAAATGTAATTTGACGTTTTAATGTATATACCAGCCTCATCCTGATGGTCCCAAATTTTGAAAGAATTGATTTATAATGGTTAATTTTTATGGTGGAATTATATTATGGGTAACAAAGTTTCATTTACATCACTTATTATCCCTAGGTAATCTAACCAGTCTAGGTTGACCCAAATAAAACTAAAAGATTATTTTTAATAAGTTTAAATCCCTAAAATATCATTTTACAAAACCCCCCTCCACACCATCTTGAGATACATGATAGTGTTTTTCACATTAGTGTTCTACCCTTAAATCAAACATCCCTCTGATAATAGATCTCCCATATTTTTCCTCCCTAACTGATTAGGAAATCATGGAATTTATAATAATTTATTCCCTTGACATCAAAGGTCTTTTCCATTAAGATACCATTGAGACATCTCTTATGTCATGCTGGATATTCTAGTTTCCCCTATATTAAGTATCCTATCAACATCAACATCCAATTGAACGATCTCATCAAATTAATGATCCAATGATATACATAGGCCTTTTATCTAGTGTAAGCCCAAAAAATACCCTAATTTATGACCTTATCCATGGTACACTAAATATGAAATGTACCTCCATATGGGACACCCTTACATAATCCCTAAATCTTCTTCACTAGACCATATCCCTCGTGCATTCTGTCATCCTTATTTGTATAGTTATTAATAGAAAAGAGGTGGTAACATATGTAGACCTTCTCCTTTGGTTCAAGACCCAATATTACCTCATTAATGATTTCATCCCTATGATCTATTTTTATGTTATACACATATAAATAAAACCCATTAGTAATCCCCAAACTCTTACTTAATGGACCATATCCTATATGAGTCTAACTATACTCTTTCCTATTTTATTTCCAATGGACATGATGCACTAAAAAGGGTTTCATAATTCTTAATACTCACTCAATATATTGTTTTTACCCCTTTAATGACAATTTATTCATTATTACATGACTTTAAAACACATTGATTGTTCATGGAATTAAAATATAATCTTTGAAACCCAAAATATGTGGGATTTGATTCCTATTAAACTTGGTACACATGAAACCTATTTGAGGTCTAATACCAACACCCCATATGTCCTAGATTCATGTCAATAAATGGAAATTCAATACATCCTAGACACATAACCTTAAGTGTCACTTCAACTGGTCATGGATGCATGAACATAAAAGGAACAACAATAGTCCTTTTAACACGGGTCCCCATTAATTAACATTGAATTATGTGGATTTTGATGAATCATTTACATTATGGTAACAGGTAGTAATACAATTACTATGATAGATTAAGGAATAAATATTAATTCTATAAGTGACATAATGTAGGTAATAATTATTCCCCAAAGGTATGAGGTTATC
The DNA here is from genome assembly GCA_963277665.1 of Viscum album. NCBI lineage: Eukaryota > Viridiplantae > Streptophyta > Magnoliopsida > Santalales > Viscaceae > Viscum > Viscum album. The sequence continues at coordinate 16,581,005 of OY728120.1, read as the reverse complement.
CCATCTACCCATCCTCTTGACCATTGTGAATCCCAATCACTATAAAGGTATTTTGAAGGAAGGTATGCACTGACTAAAAATGTCGCGGTTGTGGGGGAACATTAGAAACACTATTTTAATCCTTTTTAAATTTAGAAACTACTTTTATAAATGAGAGGGAAAGATATATTTCCAAGAATTAATATCATTTTCAAGATTATTTTTATCAATTTATATTGTAATAGAACCTTTATAATGAGATTAAAAGTCCTTAGTAATAGTCTTTAATACATATATACTAATTGATAATAACTATCGAAGCATCAAATATTTCCATGTATAGTATTTTCCACTAAAATTGGGAATACACTTTTTTTAATTGAATCAATGTGATCCATGATATAAATACAATTTCAAAATCAACTCTACATCAAAATATAGAGACATCTATACAAAATAAATAAATAAATCCAAATTGAAACAACTTTGTTTAAAGAAAACCTAGAATGATCAGATACTAGCTGGAAAGACCCACATTAATAGTGATAATTACCTAAGAGTGGGGTGAATTGGTGAATTTAATAACTTTTATGTTCCCCCTAAAATAAAATTTGACATCTATTAAAATGAACAATAAGATTGTTGAATAAGATCCACTCAAAATAAATAAAATAAGCATAATGAGTTTTTACAAGTGTCAGCACTCAAAGAAAATTAATACATCCATGTCATGATCTAAAAAAACCCATGAATATATGATCCATTAGTTTTAAAATATTGTATATAATGAGAATGATTTATCCTTGAACTCATGATTAAAAACGTGTCTTCTATCTTATGTATTGTGATCCCCCATAGATAATGAAAGATAATATGATATATAGAAAATAAGAGATTATTAAAAAAAAGTATATTCCCATAACTTTTATATTGTTATTCTTCCTCTACACATACTTATTCTTTTTTATTCTACTCTTTATACTCTATTAATTTTCATTGCATACACAAAAATACACAAAAACACACACACCCTGTCTCTTTACACCACTTCTAAAAACATCCAATTTTTATTTTCGCAATTAAAATTTATATTTAAAATTAAAATTCACATAAAAAACTTCTTATTTATCTTCTTCCACTTTAATTTTATCCAATAGATCAATCGATAACTTCTCATCAGAATTTATGTGTTTTAGGAACTTGAAATATTGACTTGTATCATTCCTAGAATAACCAAATGATATACAATAGAAAACCACTTTAATTTTTGAAATTGGACACCATTATGGTGTGGCCATTATCATTTTTTTTGTGATCATGGTCTTCATGGAACCAAGAGGTACCCTGACACTTGATATAATAATTATCCTCCAACTAATTCATAACTTCCTAGTATTATATAACATAGACTGAAACGTCACTATATGAACTCTAAAATGAAAATAATGTAGAGAATAATCAAATTATTATGATTTCAATATTTTGGCATGATTGGATGCTTTACAATGAAACCCACTTCTTCATGGTATAATCATCACTTTCCAATAATATTTTAATTTCTTCATCCTTGTGATTTTTTACATGAATTAATTCTTCAATTCACCAATACCTCTTATCATAAAATTAAAGGAATAGAAAAAATTAGGGATTAAGAATTATGGCATGATTTTTATGATATAAAGAAACTTCTCAAAACATCATCAAATATTGGACTTAAATCACAGTGTGAGAAACACCATTATAGGGTTACAAATTATAACTCATCAGAATTTAAGCATACATATAGTGAATTATAGTGTGACCAACTTCCATTATGGTGTGTTTTGTCTTTCTCACCCAAACTTCACTAAAAGTACATATTCTTAGTTTCAATAACCTTTTATGATCTTCCAAACATCCAACAAAATATTACCATAGTAGAAACATAATAAATAACATTAGATTGAATATGATTCATATAATGAAAAATGTGTTGACAAAAAAATCCAACACCAAAGTTACGAACAATATTCACTTCAAAATCACATTAAATCAATACTTCCAAATTTGAAAAAATCCACAATTTTAAGGGATTTATATTATTTAGAATGAAAAATATTTTAGTGACAACAATCTCCCTCAACATTCCAATATAAACAGTATAATTGAAACATCATTACTAAATAGTCCATAATACTGGTTATAAGTAGTCCAATTTGATTGATTTTTGTGAAAATGGAAAGATACCTTAAATAAGAAGATTCCCATGAAATATCAAGTAATAAAATGTTAATATATTTATACATTAAAATTATTAAATATAATGAAACTTATTAATGAATTAAATATCACATACCTTATGTTACCATTAAGTTTATTTCCAAAAAAGTTATGAAATTTGATAATAAAATCACACTATGAATCATTATAAAAGGGGGTTTTACTAGAGAGATATATGGATTATATTTTTGGATGGTTTCATTATTCATTTTATCCCCCCATATAATTCGAAAAATATTAGTAGTTGTCTTGAGGAATTGATCATGATGTCGCATGAGTTATAGACTTGAGATCTCTGGTTGATATGGTATTTCATAATTGTATCTTATTTGTTAAAGTGATCATTTTATTTTTAAATTTTTTATTTTTATATTAATATCATAAAAAAAAAATATCATTTGATATTTTTAATTATGTGATGTTATAGGGATAATTACCAAATATCTTTTCTTCCCTTGTAAATTATTTGTTTTTTAGGTCATATTGATTGATAATTCAATTAATAACATATATATGATTTAACCTTCCAATTCATGATTAAAATGAAACAAATATTATATCATGAAAATAAAATTATTTTTTTGATGATACTAGATCAATGTGTTTAAAGTATACATTTAACACATATATTTTATTTTGTGTAGTTTTCATAATCAATATTTGTGATTAATAAAATTATAGGTAATAAACTTATGAGAAATAAATTTTAATTCTGGACATGAGTGGTAATAATAAAGGAATATAAGATCTAACTAATATTTTAAAAGTTATTATGGATGGACATCGAGGGAATTCCCCATGGTTGATAAAATTTCTTACAAAAATTGATTTATTTATTTACATTTTGATATTAAAGCTTAACTATCCCCACTCAATTTGATACCTTTTGAAAAATATTTCAACTCATTATAAATTAGTGATTGAATTCCTTGGGGAAGACCTATGGTTTTTTCTATATTTCATATCTTCTAGTGAAAATAAATAAATAATTTAGTGTTTAATAATAACATGATATAATTTAGGGAGAATTGAATTTTTGAGTTTGAAGAATTCTGTAAGAGTGTATGAGATGTAAATTTAATGTATTCTAAGTCATCACTATTACTCAAAAACCATTTTTTACCCACCAAATTTAAGGGTCTTTGAAAAAATTAAATGATGAAAACTCATTAAAATTCTCAACACACACATAAATATATTAAAAAATAGAGAATGTTATGATGATATTTTAAAAAATAACAATAAATATTAAATTTATTTAATTTAGTTTATAATTTTTTAAAACAATGAACATGTTTGGTAAATATAATCTATTATGAAACATAATAACATTGGAATAGTTAATTCAATATCATCTCAAGACATTATATTATGTTATGTTACACGAAAAAAGTAGCAACCTGACCCCAAAATCCTGAAGTTTGTGTTTACTACCATTACATTGACATGATTATATGGAATAAAATATCGAAGTATTGAAGAGTTTAGTAGTCTTGGTAATCCATATAAATACATGATTCTAGTATTACAAATAAATACATTAATTAAAACAAAATTTTATTCTTTCATGGATAATAACTTTATTCAATATAGAGTATTATTTTATAACTTTCTTAGTAAACTTCAAGGAATTATGTGGTAATAAAATTTAATAAGGATGGGCTCAAATTCTTATTGAGGTTAAAGTAAAATAGAATAATTAATTAATGAATGTTAACAGTCAATATAGAAAGATAATAACTGAATACCCAAGCCATATAGTTAATAAACTGAGTAAGAAGTGCATAAAAATATGGAAAGGTAATTAACTGAAAACACAAGACATTTAAACTAACTGGATATGGAATAATCAATATGGAAAGGTAAGAAACTAAAAAATTTCCATTTAATCAATAAAATAATAATTATATTCATCTATAGACATGTCTACAGAAAAACTCATGGATAAATAATAACTCAATCAAAATGAAGCTAGTGGGTAATTTTTGGAATTCATTTCGGAGGAACATGAAATCCTATACCATAATGACCTTCCAAAAGAATGTTTAAAACAACATATAAAACTTTTTAATTTCTATTACTAATTTTTCTCATGAAAATATATTGATTCATCAAGGTGAGATATAAATCCCTATCCCCAACATCACTACCTATCCTAATCATTCCTCATATCGAATAATCGATTTAATTACTAAAAAATATTACATATAAAAGATTAGTATGAAATAATGAATATATATTTATCAATATTTCCTCAGTGTAGGATAAAGAACAACATGGGTTGTTCATGTTTATGAATGGAGATACCATTGAAACATCATTAAATTTTTTTTAAGGAAAATTATCTTTAAACATTCAAAAGTGTCCCAAACCACATTGAAACATTTAAATCATAATTCCCCATGAATTAAATGAAAAATATAATGTCATGATAATAAGGAAATTCATTATATGACATGTCAAAGTAAATAAAATATGTTAATATTATATATGGTTTATGTAATAAGCATATCCATGATAAATGCTTTGGATAATTCGGGGAAATTTAACATCAAATTATCGTAGGATATTGAATATTTCAAAGTGAACAAAAAAAGGAATCAAGAAAGAGAATGTCAATAATATCCATGGAAAAATAAACCATAAACCATCCAAAGTAATAATTTGGATGATATAAATACACAATATTTTTGGTGGAGTAAAATAATCTGTTTTTCGTTGATTTAATAAAAGATGAACTTTAAAAACATTCATTAGGAAGATATCAGTTTTTTGAAAATACATTTCTTGGAAAATAAATTTCAAAAACATTTTCTTTAAAAAATAACCTTTTAAATTGGAAATTAAGGATTCTATGAAATGATGTTGGGTATATCCATGCATTCCATACAAGGTAAAAATAACATTCCTTCTACACGGTAAAAGGGTAGAAGAACAAATTATCCATAAAGCGATAAGAAGATTCATATTTAAAATATTTATAAGAGAAAAAAAGGATGAAAAATAATTCAATTTATAAGATTGTAATGGTTAAAAACATGTTAGAAAACATTTTTAGAAAATAGAGTTTTTATAAGAAACATGTTCTCTAACTAGAGAGAGAAATGATGTCCGATTTTCTTGAAAATATTTTCCTAAAACATTTAAGTAACAAAGACGAGAAAAATGGTACTATTAATTGATAAAGTTAATGAATAAATATTGGTGATTAAAATGAAATGTTTTAGTGAACAATTACCTAATAATTTCCTCTGATGTAAATTTAAGTATAAACAATCCATAACAAAATGAGATTGTAAGGTAAACCATTAAAAAGACCATAAAGGTTATGTGAAGAATCAACCAACAAATTGATTATGTGTGTCAAATTTAAGTCCAAATTAAAAATTTTAAAAACAATAAAATATAGTGAAAAGTGATTACACACATAATCATAGAATATTAGCATCATTGAGGTAGTAATATTACAAAAAAATTGGGTTATAAAATTATTTTCTACTTAGTTACTTTTAAATCAATTCCAATCAGAATAAATAATTTAAATTGAAACTCGTAATTAAATTAAGATAAAATAATTCATTATATAATGTATAAAAATGGGATTTAGATACAACATACAAAAGAAGTAAGTGGTGAATATGAAATTTATCTTATAAATGTAAAACGTGAGATGAAAATATCTTAACATATCCTTCAATTTTTTTGTTTGGTCTTTTAAATACTTTATAATGGTTTAAAAAAAGTTAATAACTTATTATAGAACAATATTAATATTTATTACTTCATATATTATCTTATGATAATATCTTATTAGTCGTTTGTTATAAATCTTTCATTATTTTCCCTATTTCAGGTGTTAATTGCCTAGTTTCTCAAGTATGTTTTTACTTGTTACTTGTTGTTCATATCATGGGTTCATAGTATCAAGAATTTAAAACATTATCTAAATATAATATATATTCAGTATATATGTATTTATAATCTTCCATAATATTTGGAGATAAGAAATGGAATTCACTTATCATGGACCCGATAGACCGTACGTAGGCATGAACACTACATTCACTTCGTTTTCATATTAAAAGAATGAAAAGTAAATTATATATGTGTATATTATAATTAAAGTATAATATTTATTTAGTATATGACATATCAGTATATTAAAACAATATATTATTCATTCCATGTATAGAGTGAATTAATCACATCACTTTGAGGAGGCAATAGTCGACACTTCTACAAATGATGTTATCATATTTACACAAAATAGAAAGCATAAGGGTATGTGTTATATAAAAATTATAGGAGCATAAATAAATTATTCATATCATATATATCATATATAAATACTATTTCCATCATAATTCCTATCCATGATAGGTACTAAAGGAAATACGAATGACATTGTTTTGTGAGGCGGTAGTTCACTATACTCATAAAAGGTAAGTACGTTACCCATTAGATGAAAGTATGTGTAAGCGTATGTATAACCCTTAGAATAAAAAAATATAAATATATTTAGTATACTGGTGTTATTATATAATCATGTAATAAGAATATTTTAGTGGGCTTAGAATTAAAATAATTCCAATGATCTTGAGGACGGATGTTACCTCTTATTCGGGTAACTCTGTTAGGTTTTCATGAAATGTATTCCATGGTTTTCTTTTGGACTAAGGTAGGATTATAGGAATAGGGTATGTATTTTGAGTGGATAGTTTTGAGATGTTTTTTGAGTAAAAGTGTGTTTAAAGGATTTAGGAAGAGGGAGGGGTGATTTCCTTTTTATTGTGGACAAGGAGTGACACTATTGTAAATTTTTGGAAGGGGATCTCAACCTACGATTTTCCTATGAAAAGTGGCTACCATAATGGACCAAATTTTATAAAGAGGAATATAAGGTGTAAATATGGATATAAAATGTATTTTTGACAAGTTTGTAGTTCTTTTTTCCACTTATGTTTAAGGTTTAGTCCTTAAGCTAATATTTCTCTTAATCATTGTAAATATATTTAAATACTTCCACTAATATTTTTTCTAAAAAATAAGTTCATGTTATTATATATTATTAATCATTATGTATAATATATAATCCATTTTTCAAAATTCCAATTATATAATTGTCTTAAATTAATTTAAATTTAATCCCGTAGACGGGACTACAAAGCGATTTTTGAAGTAGAATGTTCAAAAGTTGTCTAGATTTTTATATTCAATTTCAAAGTTAAATTGACTCCAATGACCTAAATGGGATTACTATTGGAAAAATTTATTTTATATAACTTTAAAACCAATTAAAATTATAATTAATTCTTATAAATAAATTAGATGAAAAAGCTTTTTTGAATTAAAATTTAGTATTTTTCCTTATTCATCAAAAAATAAAACTTCTTAGAAAAAGATAAAAAATTCACCATAATATAATTTTTATGTTAATATTTTAAAAATGATGTTTATTTTTAGAAATAATACTAATAAAATTTCAAAAAATTGTTTTTAAAATATTCACTCCATTAAAAGGTGGAAAAAGTGCCATTATAAAAATATTGGATTTTGTGCTTAAAATTATGGTTGTCTTATATTCTTACTACAAAATCTTATAGATGAATATAAAAATTATTTTATTGAATATATAAAATATATATTTTATTAATATAATTAAATAATTTTAGTTCATTTAATTTATTAGGATAAAACATCTCTGTGGGAATAAAAATAGTTTTTTATAAAAATACTCCCTTTATATTAAATTAGTTATTATATTCATTTTAAATTAATTTGTCACAAATGAACTCATTTTATATTTATATAAACCATATATTTTCATAAATTTGTTAATAATATTCACAACCACTAACTTACCGGCTATATTATATTATATTATTCTAAATAATGTTATTTTTAATTTTATAGTGTTGTTTGGTAAAACATGGTCTTGTATTTAATACAAGATATTAAAGAAAGTATTTGTTGCTTGTAATGCAAGATAACTTAGTATCTAATTCATTAAATTGTATATCATTGGATAATTTTATTTAAAATTGAAAATATATTTTAAAGTCTTAGGATATTATATTCCCTTGTGTTCTTGGTATTACGTGTCATACACGCTATTAAATACAATTTTTTTACTTTATAATTCCAGGGAATTACATTCTATCCACCTTAATTAAATTTTTTCCAATCAATTTAAAATAGACATTAGTAATTTTTGTTGTTGATATTTACAATTTTTTAAATGCCACAAAATGAGAACGATTTATAAAATATCCTCTAGAAAATAGAGAATGGGATGTACAAAGGTCACATTGACTAATATACAACTAGGTATCCTAGTAGAAGAACATTAATAGAAAGTATAGATATAGACATGGAGAAAAATAATAAATATATATAGTGCTGATTGAGGTCATAAATCAAAAACAACTTAATAATCGGTGGAATTTTGAGGGCCTTAAATCCATAAATCAATGTTGATTCAAAAGGCCATTGATTCAACAAAAATTAAGATACTAGGATAACATTTTTGTTTTAAGACACTTTTCTTAATGTTGTGGAATTATTTTATTGACCAAGAATATATGTGAATAAATATAATTTATATTTATATATACATAAACAATTGCATACTTTGGTTAGGCATTTATCAATTTCCATGTAATCCAAAAATTAACTTTGATACCTGAAGCACTATAATTCACTTTTAATTGATCTTATGGACCATAAAAGAGTGAAAATTATAACTATTTTTCTCTAAATATCCTCTAAAGTCAATATGGTAAAAATGCTAATATTTACACCTAAAATGTAACACTACTGGTTGATCATTAATATATATTTATTAAATTTCTTAACTTTGAGAAATGTCATATTAACACAGACATTACATAGGAAATGGATGGAAATAAACCCTTACCTTCCTTCAGTCATGAGTTCAAGTCCCACGACCTTTTTTAATATGATGGGTTATCACCTGGCTTATAGGTTGTCCTATTCAAAAACCATATTAATATAATTTCCAAAATAAATATGATGGAAATCCTTCAAATAAGTTTAATAACTAAATATCCTTTTAACTAAGGTTTTCAATAGTTCCCCAATACATAAACACTTCAACCAATTATTTCCACATATATCCTTCCTTGATATAGAGATTATTCTTTAGAAGAGGGATTACCTAAAACCAAAAACCATAGTGTGGGAATCAATTAGCATACTTGAAAACCCATATAATCATTTTAGTATTTATAAATATTGACACATTATGTTCAATCTAAGACACATTTTTTCTATCTAAAATAACTTAGGTTTTACCTAGGTCATCCATTATCATTATATATTCAAATCCTTTATAATGGTTTATAAAGAGAATGTGAATTATCTTTAGTGTATCCCCGAGGAGTGTCAAAACTGATGTACAGTAAGTCCCATTGTCATGTACTAGGTTAAACCAAGTAAGGCCTGAAGCATCTTGTCAGAGTTATTACCCATAGGTACATATTTTCCAAAATGATGTACAATTATTGTATCCAGGATGTGATGTATTACATAGAAGACTAAAATAATCACAAACTTACTGAAATTTTAGGATGATCCTATATACTTATCCTCAAAGTTTATCTTAGGGTTATGTTCTCTAATCTACGTTTTCTAAACCTAGTTTCCAAATTTGCTACCAAAATTCATTTGATAAAAACTGTAGCAATCTGACCCTAGAAGCCTAGTGCCAGTTTCTACTTCCATTACATTAGAATAATTACAAGGAATCAAATCCCAAAGGACCAAAGAGTTTTGTAGTATTAGTAAACTAGATATATACATATGTATTGTATTACAAATAAATACACTAATAACAATATATTTTTTTCTTTATTTCGAGGATAATACCTTTATTCCATATAGAGTATCCTTATATAACTTTATTAGCATATATTAGGGAATACTGTGGAAAGGAAATAAAATAAGGGTGATCCCAAATGCTCATTAAGGACAATGTATAAAATAAGAAATAATGAATTAATGAGAATAGTCAATATAGAAATGTAATTACTAAGGACACAATCCATGTAATCCCTTAACAAATAAGGAAGTTTATAAATAATATAGAATGGTAAATAACTGAAAACACATAAAATTTCAAATATTTGTACAAGGAATAATCAATATGTAATGTAATAATCTTAAAACAAATTCCATTTAATCAATAAAATGATATTAAAATGCATCCATACATATGTTAACACAAAATATCTTTGATAAATAATAACTAAATCAAAATGAGGGTAATGATTAATTATTGGATGTTATGTCTTAGTCACAAGAAAACCTATACCATCAGGACCTTTCATAAGATGGTTTAGAACTACAGGTAGAAACCTATTTAATTTTTACAACTAATTTGTCTCATGATAACCTGTCGATGCATCGAGGGGATATATAAAGTCTGAGACACATCCTTCACTACCCATCCAAATATGGTTTTAGTTTCATTAGTTGAAATGAGAATTTTAAATGAATTTTGAATTTATTTTAAAATTTTTCTAGAATATTAATCAAATTGGAGTGGTAAAGACTTATGTTTGAATAGATAACATAATGGGAAGTGGGGTGTGGGAGTTAAGTAGAGATTAGTTATCACATGCATGATCATATTACCCATAAATAAAGAAGGGTGTAATATTTATAATAATTCTTTACATTTTTTGTTATGATACATAATTATTTAAAATAAAAAGTTGATAAAATAAAATTAATGAAACTAAAAACCCATGATAAAAAACACCTCACTCATAACCGACAATTCTATGTGATAATATTTATTTTTTTAAAATGAAAACATTATCATTATTATGAGTGGTGATGTATATTAACAAATCCAAAACAAAAAAAATTATATATTAACCCAAAATGTCTTGAACACATGAAAAATAATACAATTAAAATTAATCAGCGATTATGATTTAATCATCCATTATCCCTCTCAAAAAATATCAAAGTAGTTATTTTATAGAGTAATTATTTTCTATTTAATCCATGATGAGGATATAATGAAACCGATTGATTAATAATCTATTGAGTATGTGATTGGTAATCATTATTGTTGGAACATAATCATATATAATCTATGTTATATTATAGGAATCACTATAAAAATAAAGGGGGAGGGCATAGTGATATTTCATTACAAAATAAGATTGATAAGTATAATAATGAAAACTACATAGTTTTGACATTGATATAAGGATATTATTAGAGTAAGAAAAAGAACATGTACATCATTTTTATTTGTGATATATAATGAATTATTTTATAAAACAAATATATACATATTTTATATGAAAATTGAAAAAAGAAAAAGTTTTGAGGATATTGTGGGATACAATTGGCGGGATGACATGAATAAATAAATTTATAATTTTACTATGAGGTCTACTAGTGATATTAGATACTATAAGGTACCATAAAAAGGGGGTTAATGAGGGTGAGATCAATTTATATATATTTAAAAAACTTATTCCATTAATCATAACTATATATTTGTATCTTAATCCACAATTAACAGGATTAATGTAAAGTCATTTTTCTGAAAAACCAATTTATTAATCCTTTAACCATATCATAAATTCATTATTTACCTACATTCATTGGAAAAATATTAAATAGATCAAATAAAAAGAATATTTACTAGATTTACCTTATAATGTGGATAGGCTAGTACTAGTAATATGAAAAAGCCATTGTTTTCATGTAAATGTTTTTAATGCACTTCAATTAATAATTTTTTGGTAAAGGTAATCATTACCAATTCTTACAAATCATATATATATTTAGGGATAGTCTCACTGCAGGAAAATTATCCCAACTACAATAGTTTTAGGGTTCACTTCCCTCATTGAATATGATATCACTACCCAAAAAAAGTATCTCAATAAACATTAAAAAATACTAAAGAATATCACAAGTGCGAACAAAAATTTAGTTTAGTGCAAGTTTTATAATTTGATATTATCTTTTTCACCTCGATTGTGTATAAGATAGCTTCAACTACACAAATAGTATTTTATTATACACTTGAACCAAATATTTAATGAATACACATATAACTTTACTAAAAGTTATTAGATTAATAATATGGGTCCATTGCACCTCAAAATCAATTGAAAATTCAAAAATATTAAATATCATCTATAAATTATACTTCCATATAAAATATTCAATATTAAATCCAGTGTTTTTGGACATATATCAGTTAATAATTTCTATTTTTCTTATATGGAATAGAATGTGTAAAAAATATTATGGAATTTATTTTTATACTAAAAACTTCTCATCACTTTAATCAAGTTCCCATATCTCACTTCACCTATCCAAAGGATCCATTTGTAATTACCACTTTATCATAGGATCACTCTATAAGTAAAACCAAGTTGATATTTTATTATAATTTATTAAGTCATGAGTACATGTATCTAAAAAAACCATGATTTTAAATATTCTCTTAAAATCTCCATCATAACCTCTTCCATATTTGTTTATTTTTATGTGTCAGGTGATCTTCCTTAATAAATTTTAATATTATTATATCTCATTCTTTATCATGATCACTTTTTTAAAGAAATTTATTGATTTGGTTTAAGTGAATTATCAACCGATATAAAAATAGATATTTATGGATGATTTCATTTTACTTTTTCACTATTTTTTGATATACTAAATACATTATTTTTTTCTCGAAAAATAATTTGAAACATACTATAGATGTGTTCAATATATTTTCCAAGTGTGTTCAATATATTTTCCAAGTGTGTTCAATTAATTTTTTATGAATTTGGTATATAATCCACAAATTTCCAACACATTTTAATTGTGTATAATAAAACATTCATATTGATTTATATAAAATAGATACTACCATTATAAACACAAAATATACCATAAGCATTTAATAATTTAATATATTTTTTTCACAAATTTATTATTCACACAATATAGGATATTCTAGTATTATTATAGAATATAACAACCTTCCCAAAACATCACTCATATGTTAAAATGTTATTGAAAAAACTCATAAGGACCTTCATTAGATGTTTTTAACTTCACATCACCTTGAAACCAAATAACATAATTTTAATGGTGTATTTTACAATAAAAAAATTTACTTAATAATTATTATTTTCATTTTATCACTAAACATATCTTTTATATAAAAAAACATGTTTAGTTAATTCTACATGCCTTCAAACATTATTAAATCTCTTTAGATTATTTATCCATATTACTTATTCAGAAAATACTGTATAAAACCATCTCATAATATATTCATAAATTTATTATAGTATATATTATTTAGATATATTTTGATTATAAAACAATAAATTCAATAAAAAACATATATATTAATAGAAAATGTATTCTTTATCACAAAAAATATAATACTCCACAAAAAAACATCAAGTGTATAAAATGTAATACATTTAAAAGTTTGGAAAATATTTCAACAAAAAATATATGGTAGCCAGTTAATTTTATACTTACCAAACATTTAGTTTACATAAAAAATTTCATCCAAAACATTTTCTCGAAAATATTTCCTCATAAAAATAAATCACTTTATCAATCTTAATAATATTTTTTATGAGATTCAATAAAAAAATTTAGATTATAATTATTTTTCCCTTAAAATATATGTTATATAGAACTTATTTATATCACATAAACAAAATAAAGTTACCTCATCACATAATATCTTTTCTGAATACAAAAATATTTGGTTCCTAAAATTGTAAGTGCATACAACATTTATTTATTAGTGTATATAAAACATTTACTCTTTATAGAGAATATAAAATTACATATACATTTATTTTTCACAAAAAAATCTTCATCAATGATTCATTTTCTCTAAACACTACCAAATCACATTAATCCAACATTAAAAACATTAACTATCATTTCAATATTCCAATCTACCTTATATATCATATATACAATAAAGTACATTACTATTTATGGTTTTCATGAAACCAACTAATATATTATAAAACAGATACATAATCACTCTATTTCTTCATATTTAAATATATTAATTTATTTATTGAATTATTATGCCCAAAAACATTTCTGTATGTTCGTTAATTTTCCTCAGACCAAAGAAAAACAATATCATTTTGGTAAAAAATAAATAAAACATTCCATTACTTAATGGATGAAGTAATATCCCCATATCAATTTTTTATTAATTATACTGTAAATCCTTTTTTTCTCAATAGACATAATCCAAAGTATCGTTTTTAGGTTTTTAGACACTTATCCCTACTTTGGCACTAAATTAAGAGTATCTTATCTTAAAATAATATCCTATTAATTAAAAATCCCAAAAATAAAAGAATAAGTAACTAAATTCATTATTTTACAATATAATCATACATAGTCTATGTTCTATGTAGGAAACAAGAATGAAAATATAGAATTCAAATCCTTTATAAACACTCTACCAAAACAGATGTTGTTGTAGTAAAATTATATCTAACATTTTGTTTCAAGGGAAGAACCATAACTTTGATAATCTAATTTCTCTCATTAGAATCAAAGTAAAACCACCCTTTAATTTGATGCCTGTAAAAACCAATAATGGTCTACTAAAAGACAAGTTTAATTTCAAATTTTAATAAGGAAATAAAAATATCACTTATTTTTTATCTTTAATTTCCTAATTTATCTTTATTTTATCAACATTCTCCATCTCTATTAATTAATTTATATAATCTAAAATACACCAGATAAGGTCCTTGTTAAAAAATACACTAGATTTATTGTGTGTGTGTGGGGGGGGGTAATGACTATACTTCTATTATAATATTTTATGAATATTTATTTAACCTTTTATTGTTAGCCAAATTTACATCCAAGCACTATCAACTTATTGTGTCATGGAATTAAATAAAATGAATATACAAGAAAAATTTATTTGTATAGTTTAATTATTAAAAAATAATGACTACATCCTTGGAATGACTTGGAAACATTCATGACCACATGATTCATTAGAAAAATCTGGTCAATGAAAATGATAAGAATATGATAATTTTCCCATTTCAATTAATTAATATAATTTTTTCAAGTGATACCACACATATATGATATAAATAAGTAGTAAAATAAGTATATATGTTATTTTTTGATCACTACTCACTCAACCAACTTCCTTTTAATGATTTTATTATTCCGTAATCTTAAACATCAAATTATCTTTTTGTTGACTTCTAAACAAAAATAATATATTCATAATATTTTTACACAATGAAATAAAAATTCTTTATTATTATCATTAGAATCACCCACATCGAATTGTGGTACTCACCCTTCAAAAATTTATTAATTAATATTTAAACATTAATATTCTATTTATGTATTTCCATTATTATTCCGTTATTCTAGTCAGTTCCCTCTAAATACCTTATGATTTTTGATACACTTATTTCCTAATTATTATTTTAAATTTTAGTAAATTTTAAAATATATATAGACCTTACAAAAATCAATTCATAATTATAGCCATTAAAAAACTATAAAATTAAACTACCTTGTCTATCGACATTCATGTTAACTTCATTATGACATAGTGAGATTTTAATAAATAAATTCTATTTCTTCATGAGTGAACTCGGTGTTTGAAACAAGAATGAATGAAATATATTTTCAAAGGTTTATATAATGAACTACTCAAATAACAAATTACACTAACCACTATGCCAATTTAATTTTACACTATCAAATTCACACTATACACTTCGTCAATTATGATTGTTAGGAAATTCATCTAAATATGTTTCAATAGGATTTCCTATACACACAATCAATTAATAAATAAAAATAGTTTACAATATTCCAACTTAATGTAAAAATAATAGCTTCACCCAAACACAAACACAGAAAGACACACTCAGTGTATAAAAATCACAACATCACACATACCCATGTTCATGCAAGAATCACATAATCCCCTTTAAAATCCTCTAGAAGTATATATTCTACATATTTTGAGTTAAACACATTTTTTTTTATAAAGACCATAAGTGAATGATCGATAAATGATTGAAAAATGAATTTGGTATTTTCTTTCATTATATCATAAAATAAATATAATAGGAAGAAATAAATAAGGAGTTGATTATGCTCAAGAACTTGGATGTCATGTTTGATAAAGAATATTTGTGAGATAATAAAAAATTTGAATTATTTTACCAAAAACAACATCAGATCTCCTTATAATTTCATATCCCCATTGGACATTTAATGTACCTTTACTAACATCCAACCATCCAACATTAACAATTTTTATTGAAGGGTTGGGTGAGCCTGAAAAAATTATGGGGAGCTGAAATAATGGATTCCAAGAAAATATAATTTCACAATGTTATCAAACATCGGGGGAGAGATCTAGTGTTATTAAATTTGGTACCTGATTTATCAGGGGTGACCCAGGAATCCAAGATGTATGCGACCATATTCCCTTTTTTCTATATGTGAGTAATATCACTGTGATTAAAGATATGGCTATTTCATATGAAAAAAAGATAAGCGACAGCCTGAGTAAGTGATATAGTCTCCCTATGGATCTATGAATAATAGTTGAATAAGTTTCCACCATATTGAGTGAGATGTTTGGGAGAAGCATAATTATGGCCCCTAGATCATGAATGAATCTTCTTATAGGATTGATTCACCGAATCCCAAAGAATCACTGAAGGAAAAAAATGATAGAACTGACCCGAATGGGGAAAAAATACTCCCTCATGTTACCATTGATGCAAGACCCATAGATATTAATTTTGAGGCCACCAATAGGTGGAATCTATTAGACCCAATTACCTTTTAGGAGAGATTTTTGAATCATTCATTAAGAACCCTTTCCATCCATGAGTTGATGAAGGGACTAGGAGAACCCAAAATGTTTATGCAGGGGGACTAGATCAATGAATAGGGAGTGGGCTCTGACAACAAATAAAAGTCTTGAAGTTGATAACCCCTCATGGTAACCTTTAATTTTGTGAATTCCAGAAGTTTCAGCATCTGTAAGACGCAAATAGTTACCTCTGTTTGATTTTTTAATGTTATCATGTGTGTTGTGAAACCAATCATTAAGAAAATTTAAATTGGAAACCTCTTGTCCAAACTGTCCACTATAATCTTCTAGGTCAAGCCACATAGATTCCTCTCATTCACCTTCAAAGAATACGTGATCAATGGAATCTCATTTAGGTCAACGACAATAGTTTCATCAATAGGAAATGGAAGCAACCCTTCGTTGTAATCTCTTATCAGTAGGAAGGGATTGATTGTGTATACAATATAAAAAAAAGCTAAGACAAGAGGGTATTTATTTACACCAAAGAACTTATCTCTATGAATTGTGATCAGTATCCCCATGTAGATCCTGATGGTAGTGTTTCTTGAAGAATATCTTAGATGAGGAGACTGTAAAAACCAACCTGTCAAGGTATAAATTGTTTGAAATTATATAATAAACATCCTAATGTTGTTGGTTGAGAGTGGGGCTAATAAAATATGGGTAACCACTGGCCTGCATGAAAGAAATATCAGGCCTCAGAGACCACAAAAATGAAATAATATCTCCCACCTAGTTCACATCCCTATAATTGATTTCCCAATACCTAGTGATCAATCAAGAGTGGTTGTGGAGGACATGTAAGTGACTCTATATTGAATCCTAATGCTTTGATCTCTTAACCACAAATCCACCGAGACCCGATCTATACCTTTTGGAAATGATCTTTTGACACAATGATGTTCCCTACATGAAATCCAAAGAAATCCTTTCTTAAAGATAGTTCCTGGAATCAGTGACACTTTTAATACCAATTCCTCTACTCCCTGCTTCCCGAGCCATCCTATGGCCTGTTGCCCAATGATGATGACCTTCGGCATGCACATCCCAGATGAAGGAAGAGAGAATATGTTTAATACTCTAGATAACCACTTTAGGAGAAATGAGAGTTGATAAGACATGCATGGGAATGGAGGAAAGAACATTGTTAACTAGGGTGATGTGTCTGTTGAATGGTAGGAATATGTTTTTCTAGCTGTGAATGCGGCCTAAATTTTTTTCAACAAGACCATTAATGTGATGAATCCAAAATATACTTAGGGAGATTGGGGATCCAATATGCTCTATGTGCAATGATATTTTTTGAATTCTCATCCTATAACCAATATTCTATCCCCTTTCATCAGGACATGAGTTTTTAAGGTGAACAAAACACTTGGCTCAGTTAATGGATTGTCCACTAAATATATTTGTGTAATACTAAGCTATAATGACCATCCAAAACAAATTCAAAAAAAAATCCTTCAAAACACAGGCCAATCACCTTACACAATCCTTCATGGACAACATAAGGAAATAATCACATACAATTATAGTTTTATTATAATTTAATTTTGACTAGACAAATAATATTTATATTAATTCGTAAATAGTGGCATAATTGATAACCAATATATTATGATATTTTTTATTTAATTTCTATAGAGACTCTATATAAAAATTATATCATAACATATATAATCATGATGATATTTCTTCTACAATACTTAAAATTTATCAAAATGTTATTCAACACTTCAAAATTCTCCGAAACATATATAAGGCATTCTACAATATATTTATCAACAAATTATATCATTTAAATCATTTCTTGAGTTAACATAAAAAACAAAACATAATTATAGAATATTTATTCAATACAAATGAAGTCTTACATAATTCATTCATTCTTCTTTTACAATTAAAATTATTCAATCATAATGAGAAATTGTATTAAATAGTGAAACTTAATTATATTATATTATTAATTTAAAAAATCCATAAGAAGTTGGGGAACCATTAAAACCTATTTAGTGAAAGGTATGTGGTTATGTTCCTTGACTAAAAATTCCTTCAATTTTTATCATTAACTTTATTTTATTCTTCATAGTATGGATTGTATTTTACACACCATTAATTATTTATTTAATTCTATTATCATCCATATATACATATTTATCATTAATATTTTCATCAATAAAAATTTTATATTAATGTCTTCAGTTTCCATTTTCACTTACCATGATAAATTTTATTCTTTCTTCCAATATATATTGTTCTAATTTATTTTCCATTTAAAAAACATTTCCCATAAAAGATTCAACTAGTATAAATCTTTTCCTTAAGTACATTGAAACATTATTATAAAATTCCACCATTCAGTAGATGTTGTTTTGAGGGAAAATCATCCCTCCTATCAAGTTTCTTTATCCAAATAAAATTACTTTATTTAAATAAATATGCTTATGAATATTAATTTTTTAATTTACTATAGAATTATTCATATTCTCCTCCTATATTATTTCAAAGATGTTTTAGTCTATTTATTTATTATATGGTTAGATATCTATTTATTCTCTTTCAATGAATTTTTTTATATTATAGTGTATTTAAATATTTTTTTCCTATATTCTTCCACATCATGATCATATTTAAATATCTAATGGATGTTTTTCCTTGTGAGAATATATTTACCTTTTTTTAAATGTCAATAAATTTAGTACACATATAGTGAATTGTTCTCATGGGTCATTTTAATACAATCTTCGTATCCATAGTTTATAAAAATAATGTTTAATCATGAAAGAACAAATTATCATTCATATAATGTATATTTAATGATTATTTTTCCTTTATTTAAATTCTTTTGATGTCTATGTATAAGTTTCAATAAATTATGAAATAAATAATCATAAAAACATTAAATAATTCCATAAATCTATTTATAAGATTTTTCTTGAACTACACAAAGTATATTTAAAATCACAAAAAAATAAAATGTAATTTATTTTTATTATGACTTAAAAAACATCTTATTTTATATATATTATTATGAAACATATTAATATCCCATGATAACTTTACTTATATTTTAAGGACATTATTACATGTGACACTCTTCAAGTCTTCTGAAAGATCCAACATAATGTTTATGAAACTTCTTATCTGATGCCATCTGTTATACTTCTACATGGACATTGTGAGAATTTATATAACTTTTAACACAATAATAATAACTCCTATTTTTAATTTTTATATGAAAACGGTTGTCATTTTCTTACTATAAAATGACATACATCTTCTATACAATAATTTATGAGTTCGAAAAATTTATATAAAATCAACAAATTTTATTATACATTATTATTTTTAATTACTTATCCATATTCAACATGTCGATCCATTTTACAGAGGTATTTCAATATTATTGAAACAATTATCCATGTTGAAATCTTATTTTTATAACTTTACTTTAATTTATTATTTTTAAATCCACTATTTCTCTAATATCCTTAATAATTATCACAATTACTTCTAGTTGGGCATTATTAAGCATAATAAAAGACATGAGGGCCCATTTAATAATTTAAATTTTTTTAAGAGCCTTATACTTATTTTATATTTAATTCATTGATTTATCCACTCATTTCAACTTCATATCACATTCTGTAATTCTATTATTTACCTATTATACTTTTAAAATAATATATTCCACCTATTTGTTTAAGGATTTATATTTATCTATTTCAATTTTTCTATTTTTTACACAATATTATTCTCTTTCGACTCATTGTTTGAAAAAAACTTCATTCATCTAATAATAATTTTATTTAAAAATAATAATTAAATAATTCATTATTGTGGCCAATTATTTTCTTTTCCAGGATTTCTCCTGATTCCTTGTTCTTATCAAAATAAAAACTTAAATAATTCTTCTATTATTTTATATCACCTTATCCATTTCAATAATTAATTATTCATTTTTTTCCCTTTTTTCAATCCTTTATTTTTAGTAAATAAAGGTATTCCAACAAGGTCAATTTTTTTATCTAAATAGAGATAAATTTAAATAATAATTAACCAATTTAAGCTAAAAGAAACATATATGACAAGAAATATAAGAATTTATACCAATTATAAATTCTATTAATATCACTATAAACCATAAAGTCTAAAAATCAATAAAAATATTCTATTAATTTAGAAACTATAATGAAAGATATAAATAGAGTGTTATAGAAATATTATCTCTAATACCCATTTTTATGCCCATGGACTACTACGAATAACCTTAAGTAGTGATAAGTACAGTGTGAACTATTTTTAAATCTTTTTTTTCACATTATTCAATCAGTCCTAATTGACTATTTGGATCTAAAACCCCAATTAATTTGGTATATATTGAAGTATGATTCTTAAAACCTAATTTAGTATCCCTATTAACTTTTCATAAATTATTTACATACACATAGTGAACCAATATAAACTAGAGAATAAAATACCAATATTTAATAGGTTCACTTTATAATGTGGATAATCTAGTCCAATGAACATAAAAAAGGAATTAATTCCATGAATAAATATAGTAATATACTAATAATATTAGGATTATGTAAGGTAGATCATCACCAAGAATAATTTACCTCACAATATTTAAGGATTAACCGTAATGACACATTATTTTAGTAATTACTTTTCCTTAACTAAATACCATGTGAGAAACTTGATTTACATACAACTCTAAACTAAAATGAAAACTACATTACCTTAATTTTTTTAAAAATATTAACATTATTTTATAGCTATAAAATTTCCACGTACCAGTATAAGTAAAAACCCTCTATAAATTATATAAAAAGGTATAATAAAAGAATGGCCATTTTATGCTTGTAGATTAACTTTTTCAAAAAATGCTTTTTACACATTAAGAGATCTATTGTGAAAATTAATTCTTTCACCTTTATATTTTTTGGGTAAAATGGATTCCTTATTTTAAATTATTAGTTTTAAATTATATAGTAATTATAATATTTAATCTTAGTTATAAAAATAATATTACTAAGATTAAAATTAATTATAGTGATAATGGGGAAGCTGTGTTTTTAAGGATTTATTTTATTAATATTATTTAATTTTTATATAATAAATTAAATTAAAATATTTAAAAAACCTAATATAATATGATTTTTAAACACATATATAATTATATTAACAAACATTTAATTGGTAACTAAAGCTAAATAATATTAATAATAATAGTGGTTTAAAAAAATTTCTACAAAAAATGTTTCCAATATATAATGTGTTTTAATTTAAAAATAAATTTAATATTATTTATAAATAGAATTATATTAAATAGTGATTAAATTTAGGTTTAGAAAATTAAAATTTGTTAATATTTTATACCTTATATTTTTAATAAAATATAAATTACTTGGTTAAAAACTAGTTACCAAGGTAAAAATGAAAATGCTAAAAAGTAAAAACCTAATGGTTGATAACCTAAAATGTGATTAAAAATGTGGGAAAATTTATAGTTGATGCATAATTGGACATATATCATCCAAAAATTCATTATTTTTTATTTCTCAGGACACTAGACATGTGGATCATATACTCCCTTTATATGAAGTGGTTATAATTACAAAGGCTCAATTATCGCCACCTAAAAAAGGGGCCTCTCATCACCCCTTAAATACCACCAAAAGAATTATTTTTTTTCACCTAAAATATATGAATTATCCTTAATTTATAATCCATTTTTCCCTGGGCTTCTAGTCACAAGATATTGGCTTAAGACCTCCATTTCAAAGAAACCCACCAAAGAATAAACAAATATTTCTATGTGAGTACTCTTTTTTTCTAACATCTTTTCATTTTTATATTAATCTCAGAAATATAATTTTCTCATTAATATTAAAGTAAATTATTATTGACAGTGTATTTAATATTATTATGATAATGGAATGAATATTTGACATATTTCCCCTATTTTATTATGAAAAAATAAACCATCACTTGTGCGTTGTGCAGACTATCACCTCTACGATGTGAAGACATCCATTTTTACCACTGCCTCTATTTATTGATTATAATGGTTAAATTTAATAATAAATATAAATTTATTAATTTAATTATGATTATGAAGTAAAAATTATAATTTTCCTCCATTCTAAGTCATTATTCAAGAAATGAAAATGTTAACTTTTTGTTGTGATGACTACCTCCTCCATGAAGTAGCTTATCCCATTTTTCATTTAGTTTCATTACTATATATTAAAAAATATTAAAAAATTATTAAAAAACATAACATTATATAAATAATATCATTATTATTATATAATAATGACATTTTTTCAAAATAATCCACCTTCATAATCATAATCATCCATTAATTATGACATGTTCATATTTGAGTCTGTCTAACCAACAACTTGAAAAATGCTATAAAATAATAACATGGAGGACTATGATAAAATGATTACTAATTATATATGATATAAATTAGTAAAATGATTGTTTTATTTTGGTTATGGAATTTTAACATTATTATTAAACATATTTAATTAGGATACCAATTTTCATTTGTTAAAAATCACTGAAACATGCTTGTCTCCAATTGCATCTACAAGAAATATTAATAAAAATATCATTGATTGAAACTATAAAATTATAAAATATCATAAAAAATAAATTAAAGTACCTTTTATGATATGGGAATGATGAAAATTGGGATGAGAATGGATACCAACACTATTATTACTAAACTAGTTCAAAATAATGAAGATTAATCATGCCTGATATTGAAAATAGAAAATAACCAACTAATATATATATAAAGAAAATAATTGTACATGAATTTTATTATAGGATATATAATTTAATTAAATGTTTAAATAAGTAATTAATATGGTTATTTTTGTTATAAGAGAGGTTATTACATAACAAACTAAGCAGGAATTCAAGTTAAGAGTTTCTTTGTCTCATTTTTAACACTATTGGACATGTTTGATATTGTGGACTATTTTTTATATATTTTATTCAATAAACTATTAATTTAAAATATGAAAATACATTACATTTAATGATATTTTGATTTCCTTTTCTTGATATTCCTCTTATGATCCTTTGATTCATACATTAACAATACTGTAAGGGTTTCATCGACTCAATTTCTGATTCATTGGGTCAAAATATTTCTAACATGAATAAAATTGTTGAGATTTATTTTATATTAAAATTACATTATTCTATTTTTTAATTCCTATTATTATCTGGTGAAATTACTTCTCATCATCAATAACCACTTCTTTGAAGTTTTTTTTCAAAAATAAATGTATAACATCAGTAAGTATAAATCTTATTCTTACCAATGAATCTTGAATTCCATGTCCATATTTTATTTATATAGAAAGTGTTTTATTTAATGAAATATTTTTTATTAATATTGTTAATATTTTTTCATTAAATATAACTTTAAATGAACGTACTTCAACATTTTTCCAATGATATTATTTTTTCAAACAACCAAAAAAGATTAATGAAGGAATTTTTTATCATTATTTACCACAACATATTCACTATCTTGAATTTGTTTATTTTCATGTATAATTTATTTAGAATAATTTATGATAAATAAATTGAATTTATTCTCTTTACCTTCTAAAAAATATTTTTTGAAATTAATTTTCACTTTATCTTTTATAAAATTGTTTAAAAGGTTTTGTGAATACTTTAGTAATTTAACTTCTATTTTCCTATAATATTTTTTTTTACCACAAAGTGATGTTTTAATCACACTATATATTTTATTAGGATTTGATTCCTTTTTTAGAATTATATTTTTTATATCCTATTATTTCATAATTTCATGTTATCTGATGTTTTTCAAAAGTTTATGAAACCCATTGTTTTTTCAATGGGTTCTTTAAGATATGATGATGATTGATTTTAAGTGGAAAAATATTTATAGATGATTATGGGTTCGGTCATATATCACAATACGATGAAATTTTTTAAGACTACATATAATGTGATATTCAAGAATGGTAATAAATATTTTTTTTTCACATAGGACTAACCATAATGAGTTTGTTAACATTTTCAGGCTTGGATATAATGATTTTTTCGACATAGGTATGAGCATAATGAGTTTTTCCACAAAGGGTTTTCTATTATTATGGTTATGATACATTTAAAAGTTGTTTATAAAGTTATTTCAAATTAATAATATGAATATTATTTTCATTAAATTCTGTATTTTCATGTTACACCTTATTTTTGAACTATACTTCACTCTCATGTTAGGACCATATGGTTTATGATTACTAATATGTAATTTGAGCCATATCATAACATTTATGCTTCTTTAATGGTCATTTTATGATCTTATGTTTCTCTATAATGTTTTATATTTATAATCTATGGTCTCGAGATTTGTTATTAAGATATTTATCCATTATTCACGATCCCATTCATGTTTATGATCTGATACATTATGATTGTTTCCATTACTAAGCATCTGAGCTCACCCCTTCTTATGTTTCCATTCCCCGGGTTATGATGCACATGAGCCTTAGCCCGGTTGGTGAGGACTCGGAAGGTGAATAAAAGAGTCCCGATATTAAATCCAGGTGGAGGAGGATTTCTGGGTACTGTAGCAGTACTGTAGCATGGACTATAGAAGTACTGTAGTAGGAACTATTCCGTACTATAGCAGCTGGAACTATTCATCCATCTGGTCCTTTGGGCCACTGGTTTGGTCCTCGGGTCCTGTAAGGATTTTGGGCCACCCAAGGCCTTCGGTATAGTTGATTCTCAAGGTCCTTAGGCCAGCTTAAGGCCTTAGGGCCCCCCCAAGGCCTTCAGGCCACATGAAATGCAGATGAACCAGTCATACTATAAAGGACAAGGCTTCAGAGGAGGATTCAGGGCAGGCACATCCACTAGAGTAGAGCTAACCAGAATTGGATGAATGAGAGGGTATGACTTTTCCATTAGTACCAGGCCTGTGCAGCTTTGCATAGGATAGGTATCCGCCCAGACCCGTGAAGGTTGAGTGCTGATATCATGACATATGCTGGGGAGGATCAGTTTCAAGTTGTCTTTTATGGGTGATTCCTTCTATGACCTAGGGTTCATGTATTTGTATCTAAGCCTTTGGGCCTTGTTAGGGTTCCACCTCACCCCTTGAATGGTGGATTATAATAAATAATAAAAAATGAAGGCCTTCGGTCCATTCCGACCAACCAGGTTATGATGATGACTATATCATGTGAGATTTCTATAAAATAGTCTAGAGGAGTGAGATTGTAGAGTACTCTTTTCAAGTGTTGTAAATAAGATGTTTATCTAGATAATCACCAAGAGAATAAAACTTTTTGGTCCTCTAGTTGTGTGACTATTTGTGATAAATATTATCTGAATCAAGGAATTAATATATTATTTAAGTTATGTTTATCTTAGGTATCCTTAGTTTGAATTTGATGAAGGTTTAGATTTTTTGGAGAATAGTTTAGAGAATTATAGTGAATCCCCAAGGGAGTCGACTAAGTGATAAGTACAAGTAAAGGATAACACTATGAAATTTTAGTAAAATATATATTATGTGGTTTTCCTAATTATAAAATACCAGTATGGATAATATAAGTGGATGAAGTATCTTTCATTGATGTACCTATGTGTAGTAACGCTGAAAGGGTTGTATTGGGTGTTAACTCAATTGTTACCCATTTCACGACAAAGAGGCCTAAATGCACATCTGTTTTGGTACTCCCAATAGATATGATTTAGTTAATTCATAATATATTTATGAACCATTAAAAATGATTTTAATATATAACTATTTTAGTTATAAAACTAACAATTAATAATATATATTGAAATATAGAGATTCATAGGATAACATATGCAAATAATTTGTAAAATTATCCTTTTAAATTAATAGTTTTCTTATATTTCCATTGATTAATTTAATTATAATATTTCCCATTTTTTTTGTTAGTAAAGGTAATGGAGGGTACCCAAAATAATTAAGTTAATAATGATTGTTATAAAAAATGTAGAGATTTTCCCAAAAATATTCCTAATGGAATAAGAGTTGGAGTTATGATCCTTATGATTATTTCAAACAAGCTATTAGAATAATTAATAATGAAATGAACATAGTTGAGTTTTAAAAATACCAAAGTAAAAAAGGATGGATTGATGGGTATTTGTATTGATTATTGTGAGTTAATAAAATCATGGTCAAGAACAAGTACCACTACCCCATTTCTATGATCTATTTGATCAAATTAGAGTAGATCAACAATTCTAAAAAATTGACCTTCGATCATAATGTCATCAGTTAAGGCTTAAAATATATGATATTTTCAAGACCACATTGCATATAAGGTTTGATAACTATGAATTTATAGTGATTCCATTTATAATTATGAATTTCTTACTATCATCATGGGTCTAATGAATAGAGTATTTAGAGAATTCCTTAATAATTTTATGGCTGTCTTTATATAAAATATTATTATATATCCAACGAGAAATGAAGAGAATGAAGATCATTTGAGGATTTTGTTAAAGATATTGAGAAAGAATAATCTGTATTCAAAATTTATAATGTGTGAATTTTGGATGTAGAAATTATCATTATAAGGTTATTTAATCACATCCAAGGTCATGTTAGTAAATCCATCCAAGAAAGAAGTTATCAAGCAATCTCTTAGGCCAAACATAGTTATTAAAATCTATAGTTTTCTCAATTTTTTAGATATTGAAGGAAATTTTTGAGTAATAAATATTGGATATAAAACCCATTAACCATGTTAACAAGGTAGTTAGTGAGGTTCTTTTTGACACTAGAATATGAATAAAGTTTCAAGGTATTAAAAAAGAGTTTAGTCACTATTCTTATGCTCACATTAAATTGTAGTGGGTAATGGTTTGTAATAAACTTTAAAGCATTAAAAGTCTTGGGATAAGTAATCATAGATAATGACAAATAAATTTATTATGATTAATTTTAATTAATTACTAAGGAGTGAAATTACTCAACACATGATTTTCAGATAGAGAAAATTCTCTTTACAATAAATATTTAGTGAAATTATCTCAACTGAGAAAAGTGTGAAATATATACTGAACATACGATTTTGAAAAATATATTCACACAAAATGAGGTGAATATGAGATAACGGATATGGATATAATTGATAAAATTTTATGTCTTCTCAATACATTACAACATAGGGAAGGAAATAAGGTCTCTAATGCTCTGAGAAGGAAAGACCAGGCCAATCAATCTATAATGAGGTTTTAAAAATGTAACAACCCTATTGTTCTTTGAGGTATGAATATTTTGTTTTTACAAATTTCTTATTTTAATTATTTAGATATATCATAATGTGGATTCCCATTGACTTCATGGAGGTATCATGGGTGTTCGGAGCTATTCTGGAGCCCAGAATCCTAGTTTTTGGGTGAAAAGAGGAGGCCGCATGGTTTGGTAAACCATGCGGGTTAAGCCGCAAGGCCGTACATCCAGGTCTAATTTTTTTTTCAGACTTTGACAGAATATATTCATCTAATTACCACATAGTTAGTAAACCATGTGGGGTAACCGTTCTAGTGCCCCTTGGCCTACAGGAAACCGTGCACGAAAACCATGTAACCCTATAATTTTATGAATTTTAAGAATTTTTAATTAAATTTAAATTCTTTTTAAACCTAAGGGAACCCTTAACCAACATACAATAGCCTCATTCCCCCTTTGGAAAGCTCCCATATTGATCTTATTTTATATTTATGATCTACTCTCCATCCAGACTCTGATTCCAATGCAGTTCATCACTATGGATCTGCAACAGTAAGTCCTCGATTCCTTTTTAGATGTTATCTATTCTTATGGATATTAATTGTTCTATTATGATTTAGGATTATATGCCCTAATTTTTATATTATTTATATCATCTTTATATATCTTCAAAACTAGGATGAATCAGAGCTTGATACTGGATGAGCTATTTATCATAGGCCTATGGTAGGTTGTTTCGTTCCTTTCCGTGAATATTGAGTTTTTTATATATATTGGGTTTTTGTGCACCCCTTTTTAGGGCATCACATAAAATTGTAATTTAACCATATTATTGAATATTATGATTTAGGTAATTTAATAGCCATATTTATTCATGTGATAGGTTTTATACCTTGAATAAGGACAACCACATGGATGAGTCTCCTTAAATGGACCTTTTTTGGCATTATGGTTTGGACACCCCTTGATGTGTGACTTTCACCCATTTCATGGGATGTTAAAAATGGAATCCATTATTATTTGTATTTCAATAATGATATATTGTAATCAAATTTATTAAAAGGTTATGGGATGGAAGATTTCACCAGGACCCATGTAAGCCTTTGTTGTTAAAGCATGTTTACCTTTCTAATCTGAGTAAAATAGAGGCCATGGATTGAACTGATGCCATTGAATCAAATTTCCAAAATTTTTGATTTTCCCACATGAGATATATTTTAACTAGTCCCTCAGGTAGATAGTTAGGCTTTCAAGGATTTTTATTCTAAAAGCACCCATGTGAGTGTTTGAAGGAAAACAGTTGATCTTGGCCCTATTTTTAAATTGCCTTAATGGGAATGAATTACACCTTTTATTTCATTACCCATGTGATTTACTAGATAAAAAATAAATATAGTATATTTTTAAGGTTGTGAATCCTGTTATACAAAATGTGCTCATGTGAGTAAATGAAAGGACAAGCTATATAAGGTTGTCATATGCTTGAGTCACCCCCTTGAGGTGAGTTTGATATTAGATGCCCTTTGTTTTGATGTTGTCATGTTAAATGAAATGTAAAATGAAATTGAAAGGGTTAGATGATAAATATCCTTGAGTAACCAATGAAATCATCTTATAATGCCATGGAAGGACTAATGTGACTATTTGTCTTTACACATGGGGTGATATCTGGATCAACATTAGGATTCCATTGAAGGAATATATGTTTAATTTTATTACACCATGGGTGATACATGGCTCAATTGAGGGATTCCATGGATGGAATCAATGAGGAAATACTTATAGATTGATTGGTACATAGATTCATGTGAGGGATTCCATGGATGGTCCCAAGGGCCATTTTATTATATGTCATGTGTGATACTTGGTGAATCCTTATAGGACCTACAAGGATGGGCTCAAATGACTTGGAATTATACCCATCCTAGAGAGATACTAGTTTCTAGGGAGGTCCTACAGGGATGGGGTTGTAGGGTGTTGGTTGAGATAACACCTTGAGTGATACTTTAATTCCAATTTATGGATTTCAAGGATGGGATGAGGTAAAAAATGTAAAATGAAATTAATTTACTTATGAAGAGTCTTTCAAAAAAATCATAATCTTGGATTTGATATTGAATTGTATTGTTTATATGTCCTTATGAGGCATTTTTTTGTGCTTCCAATTACACGGGGGATGTTGGGCATGAGTCAGATCTCGATAATTATAAATTCAGTGTAATTGTATTGTTAAATTAATATGTAATGAATGTAAATGAAAACCAATGTTTATAAGATGTTGACTTTTGTGTACTTCCTTGCTTACAACTTTTCTTATTTCACACTACCAGTTATATATATTAGCTGACTGATTAACACAGATCCTAGGTGGTTTCCGACTAGGATTTAGTCTCACACCCTATTTGGGTCAACTTTTTGGACCAAAATATATTATATGATTATAGGTAATGATAAGAGAATGATCCCTCCTATAGGTACATGACTTTCTACTTAGGTGCATATGTGTAGGGGGCCAATCTGAGGATTGTGATGCTACTAGATTTATTTTGTTTTTTACCTTCAGGATATGTATTGTATATGAATCTAGTGTGTATATTTTGGATGTTTTATTAGAAAAATGTGTCATGTATCATCATCCTATGTCTGATATGATTTCTAGATTTATTTTTACTATCAGGCTTCCTCTATTTTTTCATGTTTAATGATTTACTTCATCCAATATTGACCTATTATTGTATTCCTCTATGTTAGAATATGCTAATGATTACATTGTATCACCACTAACACACTTAGTCCTCACTACTAGTAGTCAGCCTCTGGATTTTGCAGAGATGTGTTTGTGGCCATGTGGCCAACTTGGTACAGGGAACCTTTGAGTGGCATCCATAACCAGGATGTTACAAAGTGGTTTAAAAGGAATGGTCAATACTAGTATTCCTTAAATTTTGGAGATTTTTGACATGTATAGAAATGAAATGGAATTTGGTAACAATCTCTTCCTGAGCATAGCTTAACCATGTACAGGGAAAATCCAAATTTCCACGAATGGAAAGGTTTATTTTTTGGATTTTAAGCTATTATAGTTGATTAGATTACACTATTGGGTGATGCACATGATTTTTTCTATTAATATTGATATTATTTTTGGGGTAATATTTTGATTCAACTCAATGAGATGAGGTTATGACATCTCATGCAACATATTAGTGCCTTTTAGAAATCACATTCCACACATGTCTTTCATTCCATTTAGAGAGCATTACTTTTCATTCTATTGTGATAGATATGCCAGTTTTTGTGGTAGGTATATTTGAAATATGTAATTGTATGGATTAGATGGATGTTATGATATGGTCTATAAGGTGTATGGGCCCTCTTGTATTGGAATTTGGTGGATCAAGGTTCACCCTTAAAGTGAAATGAGATATGATGTGCAATAGGTGGATGCTAAGATTTTATTCTTGAGGAGTATGGGCCCTTATATATAAGATTTTTTCATACCATTGGTTTACCCTTCTAAAAGGAACTAGATGAACATGGAGTGAGTATAAATTATGATGGTGAATGTGAACTTAGTTTAAAATTAAATGAATATTAAAAAAGTGGAACTCGAATGGATTATTATAGAGAACATGACAATACCGACATTAGTAGTGGGATTTTGGTAGTGTCTTTTACTTATTTGACTCCATAATATGACCCATGGGGTAGGAATAGGGGTGAGTTCTTGTATAAGAAGATTTTTACTTGTCACATTTTGATATATATGCTTTTGAGATATGAACCATGATAATGATCTTTCATATAGATCTGTGTTTGGAATTTTAGAGTCATGCCACCATGACAACCTTAGGTTATATTCCAGGAAGGTGTAGATGATCATAACCAATATGTGGTAGGCCATAGGCTACCATTGGATCCTCTAGTGATTCCTATTGTGGAACCAGCTGTTATACCAGACACAAGTAATAGGACATACTTCCGTGAAGGCTTTATGTTGTTTATGCAGACCGTTTAGGGAGCATCGTGACCTTCCCTAACTATGGCCCAACTGACCGTGAGTTTCATTAGAAGAAAAAACCCATGTTTTGGGGGGATGGAAGACCATAGGATATAGATTCATGGCTGTAGAAATTTCTATCTATATTTTAGTACTTAAAGATGTGTCCTAAAAGGAGGGTATAGCTCTCTATGTATATGTTGTGTGATTCTTCTAGGAGATGTTGGGATGCTATCACTCAGATTGATTGTAATTAAGAGAAGGAAGATATGGGTTTTTATATGGGATTATATTATTACTTATATCTTGAAACATTAAGGGCCAATCAAACCATAGATATTTTACATCTGGAGCAGGGAGGACTATCAGTTATGGAGTACTTGACACGTTTTACTAAGATCTAGAATTTCACAGCTATTTTGATGGGTGTTGAGTTGTTGAGAGCTAGGAGATTCAAGGATTATCATAGATATGACATATGATCATAGGTAAATGCATTCCACATGAATACTATATCTGAGATAGTTAACTAGGAACTAATCACAGAGTGTAACCAGAAGAAATCTGGTGGTGCGAGATAAAGTGGTTTTTTCACCAAGGTCTAGTACTGCATCGACCAATAGTAGGAAGCATAATTTGGAGCTTCAACACGGTGATATTAGTTGTTAGAACATCTCATTAGGTATCCATTTGAGGTGATACTAGTGCTATAGGCTGGGACATGCGAGGCCATAATGTACGAAGGGCCCAGTCGAGTGCAGATCTTGTGACAAGATGGGCCATCTACAATGCTTCTACAAAACATTTCCCCTAATAGCTAGTGAGAGGGGGTTTGTATTGACTCCTCATTCAAGGGAAGGGTTAGTGGCTTCTCAACAAGAAGGGATAATGGGTACAACATGCAATTTAGGAGGAGGCGGTGGTCATGGCCATGGTAGACAAACCCCATTTTCATAGTGACTTCATAATGTATCCGCTCAGGGTAGCCAGGTAGTGTCATAGGGAAACGGTACATGCCAGACATATGCAGTGCAACATACCCATTAGGAGTAGGATCTTAGAGCTTCTACTATTAGAGGTTCTATTCTAGTAGCCTCCATTTTAGCTTCATCACTTTTTGATGCATGTGATTTTTCTAGTTTCATATTTTTATATGCGGTAGAAAGCCTTGACCTTGTTATACAGTCTTATGATGGCACTATGATTCTAGACACTTAGTTAGGGGTCAGAATGGAATTTTTGTGTTAGTGTAGGGAGTGACCCTTTAAGGTTGGTGGGTGTCACTTCTTATGGGTCCAATACATACTCAAGATGAACAGATTTCATAGTATTATCAGGATTGAATGATTGGTTCCTTTTCGATCCTTTTTTGATTGCTATCACTGAAGGGCATGTTTTACATCACCAAGGGGTGGGGAGTTTCTTCACAAACATTAATGGGATGTACAAGAGAGATGATATGGACCCGAGCATTGTGGGTTGGGTGGTATGATAGCCCAAATTTCAAGATTACATCTAGATGATTAGGGAATGAGTAAGATTGATTTCACTCCAGTAGTTGATCATTTCAGGGATATCTTCCCAGCAAACTTTTGGATTATCTATAGAGAGAGATGCATAGTTCTCTATCGAGCAAGTGCTTGGATCTGCACTGGAATTCATTCTTCCTTACCAGATAGCTAATACTGAGTTGAAATATCTCAAAAGGAATCTAAAGGATTTAGAGTCAAAGGGTTTCATCCAACCCAATAGTTCTCTATGGGGTTGTTAAGTCCTTTTTTTAGAAAACATATATGGTACCCTCGAGCTATATATGGATTACTAGAAATTGAACCAGTTGATTGATAAGAACCAGTATACTATTCTATGGATAGATGATATCTTCAAACAAATTAGGGGAGCTCATGTCTTCTCAAATGTTGATATGAGATTTTGTTACTATTAGGTGAGTGTTTGACCATCAAACATACCTTTCATATCCTTTTGGAGAAGGTACAATCTGTATGAGTATTTGGTTATACTGTTTGGTCTCACATATGCACTAGTGGACTTAATGTTATTAATGAACCAAGTGTTCCATCCTCATCCTAACTCATTTTTTGTGTTTTTTATGGATGATATCATGGTGTATTGTCACAATCGACATGACCATGCCAAAAATCTTGAGATAGTTCTGATTACATTGAGAGAAAATCAGTTATATGCAAAGCTCAGAAAGTGATGCTTTTGGACAGATCAAATTCACTTCCTAGGTCACATCATCTTAGAGATAAGAGTGCTAGTGGACCCATAGAAGGTGAGTGAAGTAGTTTCCTTGGAGGATCCCAATAATTTCATTGAGGTACAGAGTTTCTTTGGGCTAGCTGGAAACTACAACCATTTCATACAGGAATTATCAAGCTTAGAAAAACCATGGACGATCCTGAATAATAATTGTGTAAAGTATGTTTGGAAAGATTCCTATGAGATGGCCTTTCAGAAATTAAAAGGGAGACTGACTTCAGCATCGATACTGATTTTTCCTGAGCCAGATAGGGGTTACACTGTATACTGCTATGTAGAAGGTATTAGGATAGGTACAGTTCTTATATAGGGGTATCAAGTCATTCCATATGGGTTTTAGTAGTTGATGCCATATGAGATCAATTGCCTAACACAAGATCTTGAGTTAGTTATGTTTTTCATACATTTTTCTATTAGAGTCATTACTTACTGGGATAGAATTTTGTGGTGTTCACAGACCATAATAGCCTAATCTATATATTTTAAATGCATGATTGGAATCTAAGGCAAAAAATGTGGGTGGAATATATTTAGTCTCCAAATTCGAGCTAGTTTACATGCCTGGTAAAGGCAATGTAGTGGTTGAGGCACTGAGTATGAGGACTCAGATATAGGTAGTGCCACATGCCAGTAGTGAGTGGCATCTTATAGCACTGTTCTCTGAGATGCACTTGGAGGTGAATGATAATCAGGGTAGACCTACCTTTCTTCTTTATCCATTACCTCTGCAATTTTTGATAGAGTGTGGATGAGATAGATATTGGATTCTGAAGGCCTAGTTCTATGGGAGAGTGTGGAAGGTGAGGACCCTCCTCATAGTTGGACTGTAAGTGAGGATGAAGTTATGTAGTTACATGGCTGAGTATGGGATTTAGCAGGCATGTGATGGACCATTCTAGCTCATGATCATGATATTGTATACTTTGAGCCTATCCCACATGGCATTTCTTTCCCTAGGCTCTATCCTACAAGCATCAACTAGGAAAAGGCCTCATGATGGGAGAGGTATCCACACCTCATTATAAAGGGGTGATTTGTGCTCCTACTCCTTTGATGTGGGAATGTTATAATCCAGCCCTAGAAGGTCCCAATATCCTCACTAACACATAAAATGGATACTGGCTCTATTACCATTTGTGACAACCCAATCCATCAAACGATCATGAAAATTTCTGCTTTGTGCCTAGCCCACATGGTCTTTCATTCACATGATTCAATCTCTCAAGAGACCACAAGGAAAAGGCATCATGATAGAGGAGGTATCCACACCACCTTATAAAGGTTGATTTGTGCTCCTCCTCCTTTGATGTAGGACTTCCATACCAATTTTAATGAGATGACCCGATTTACCCTCAAAACTAGCACTTGACCTATTCCGTTATATACTTTTAGGGCATTCTCGATCCACATGGGATGGTGACAAGCACCCGGGAATTAAAAAAAACATTAGAGGGAACAATTCTGAAAAACTAGATCAAACACATGGAATATATGTATAAACAAAACAAACAAGATAGGAGAAGACAAAAGGAATATATATTCCATAATATTCAAAAGAAACAAGAAGCAAACAACTAAAAAAGTAATCAAAGCTCCCAAAACAAGTCCAACTGCATGGACCAAAACCAAACATCCACTCCATGCAATGATGAGGATGAATTCCCAACATGTCACCATCAACTACCCAAATCTAGCAAACACAAACTTCATCGCCTCACTGGGACGCCTTTCCTTTCCATATATTGGAAGACATACAAAGGTCTACACACCACCGAGGAGGGGTTCAAGATGTGAGATAATAGGTTCAATAGGATCTCATTCAAGTTTTCCACATCATATTTCTATATAATAATTCATGTATTGTTATTTTAAAGAAAACATGGAATGATAATCAGTAAAGGAGTTTTATAGAAATCATGGTAAACATTTTCCTTTTTCAAAATTCTAAACAAAATCAGGCACATCATGAATATCAAGGATTCATCAAAAATACATGAAGTACAAAAAATAGAAGTACCAACATAGGCATCAGTACCATAGAACACTATAGGTCATACTAGAGGACTACTCATACAACAATAAATCAAGTGCAAAATCCAATTCCTAGAACACCAGTCTAGGACGTAGAGGAACACCCTTTGAGTAATCCCACTTAAAATTTCAATATCCATACCCTAGAACAATAGGACTAGGAAACCGTGGAATTATGACTAAGAAAACATCATAATAATCACAAAACATGGACGATAGTCTCAAGATAAACCCTCCACCTAAGTACACTAGGTAACTAATTTGTTTATTTTCACAAATCAATTTCAGTATTTCAAAAGTACCCATATCCTTTTCATTTATCAAAAACTAGGGGAAAACAACTTCGCTTCAAAAATCATTTTTCAACACACATAAAAATTCATTCCAATTTGATAAATCAATTTATAAAGCAAGAGAAATTAGGATAATTATAATAATACAGAGGCAGAACCACCAACCATAAAAATCTGGCCACACACACCTACAACATGATCCACCAATAACAAAACCCAACAAAACCAGCAAAGACCCTATAAACAAAATCCATACACCATAGGATTGATTTAATTGGAAAACAAAATGGTCAGAAAAGAAGAGGTAACCCCATAACTCAAGAATGAAATCCCGCTGCACCACGAACAACAACAAAAGACCTCCGGAATAAGATCACACAACAAATCATAGAAGAAAACAAGGGAAAAACCAACATAGATTAACAGATATTATAAAGTAACCTAAGGGTGTTATCTTGATCAATAGACATAAATAAATATAATGGTTACTCACTCAAAGAGATGCACGAGATTTACAATGAAAATTGAGTGCCAATCAGATCGATCTAGAAGGAGAGAAGTCTCTCAAAATTCATGGGGAGAGATCTAGGTGGAGGGTAAAGAAACCTGTAGAAAAGAACTGAGACAAAACTGATGTGAATTTGTTTAAAAAAACATGGTCCATTTTATGATGTGTAATATAGTTATTCACTATGAATTCCATGGTGCACAAGTATAATAAATAAATCAACACCCTCGGATAAAAAAAACATTATTTAAATAATTCACGATGCGAAACAAACCTTCAAGATGTGTGAAATTTCATAGCATGAATCCCATTTCGGGGATTGTAGACAACAATAGTTATATGGAATTTAACCCAGTTACATGGGGTGAAATCCTTATCCATCCTTTAAAAAACGATGGTTAAAGTTTGAAGTCAAAAAAAATCTGGCTTCACCATTATTTGTATCCTCCTAATCTCAAAGTAGGTGAAAACCATGATGAGGTTAAGGGAATACCTAAAAAATAGTAACGGGATGTCATAGACTCCACACCATAATGAATTTTCATCCCTAAGAAGTCATGTGAAAGATGTAATATCTAGAAAAACATGAGGTCACAGCTCCATAATCAATGACTTTCATTCCTATGCTTGAAGGGAATATGATCCTTATTTCCATAGAACCCTGACCAATAGAATCGACTTCCCACGTAACAATTTCACTTAATAGTTAATTATCTCAACAAGTTTCTCCAAAATATAATCATCTAGCTCTAACTCAATTCTTTCCCAAATATGATTGTGATCAGGATTAGGATGCTATTTCCTGATCTAAGAGATGTGGAAGATATCATGAACACCCATCAACTAAACAAAAAAGGTTAATTGATAAGAAAATTATCCGAGCTATTCAATGACCTCAAATGGTTTAACATATCCCAGATCCAACTTTCCATACTTCCCAAGTCGATGGTGACCCAATTGAGGAGAAACTCTCAAGAAAACCTATTAACCTACATAAAACTCCAAAGGTCAATGCTGCAAATCCACATATGATTTCTGTTGACTCTGGGCTATTATCAAATGTTGATTTACATCTCAAATCTTCACAGACATCTCCTGAACCAAACATGTTCCAACTAAGGATACATTTCTCACCTCAGCCCAACAAATAGGTGATCTAAACGGGTGACCATACAAAATATCAAAGGGATCCATTTTAATTGAAGAATGATAACTATTATTGTAAAAAAATTGAACCAGTCCCATATGGTTATCCCATGATCCTCTGAAATCCAAGACAGATTCATGAAGCATATCTTTTATGGTACGAGTCACACAAACTCTCTAACTATTTGTCTTGGTATGATATGTTGTGCTCAACTTGAAATGTGTTCCCATTATCCATTAAAGAATCCCACAAAACCTTGAGGTAAACCTAGGATCCCTATATGAAACAATAGTAAGAGGTCTCCTGTGTAACCTCAAAATCTCTAGCACATACATCTTACCCAGATATTTAACTTTAATGGTGTATTTGATTGGAATGAAATGATTAGTCTTTTTTAACCAGTCAACAACCACGAAGACAAAATTCCTCCCTCAAGGAGTCCATGGTAATCCAACAAAAAAATCCCTGGATACCTCGTCCCATTTCAAGATCAATATCAGAAGAGGCTAAAGTAAACCAGAAGGTTTCAAGTGCTCTTCCTTTATCTATTGGTAGGTGTAAGAATGAGACACAAACTCCATGATGTCATGATTCATACCCGACCACCAGAATTTTCACCTCCTGTCATAATAAATCTTTGTATTTCTAGGATGAAAGACCCATGCAGAGATTGGACAATCAAAAAATACTAAACATCCTACATATGCTGGGATGACAACTTGATTCCCAAAGTGGATCATACCATCTGAATAATGAGACCATCTAGAAATAGTATCCCCACCTTAATGGATTTCTTGAGTCTTATAAAACTCATCATCCTGCCACTGAATCAAGAAAATAGACTCTAGGAGAGATGATGATAACTTATCACTAGTCAAAACCATTCCAAAAACATCTTCCTGAGCATAAATGTATAATTGGGTGAAAATACCTATAAGGTTATACTCCTCCTTCAATTCCAGAATAGCATGTAATGGTACTCTCCGGCTAAAAGCATCTGCAATGACATTTCCCTCCCCTAGGGTGTGTGTGATATCAAATTCAAATTGTTAAGGTATTCTACCCATTGTCTCTATATAAGATTCATGTATTTATAAGAAAAGATATAATTTTGACTTTTATGATTATGAAAGTTCATTAATCTTTCCCAAAAAAGATAGATCCATGAACATTTGAGCACATGCATGACTACAATAAGCTCTAAATCATGGGTGGGGCAATTCTTCTCATGTGTTAAAAGTTGATGAGAGCTTTCAGCTATCACATTGTTATCTTGCATTATCACAGATCCCAAAACAACACCATAAGAATACAACAACACCAAATAACCCTTACCATGATCAAGTAGGATTAGAATATGATCCGATTTCAGAATCCATTTCAATTAATCAAAAGAAGACCAACACATTACTTCCCATATTAATTTCACTACTATCATTGTAAGAGTAGTTAAAGGTGACACTAGCTTTGAGATGTCCTTAAAAACCATCACTAGTATCCAATGAGACCAAGGAATATCTATATCTCAAAGATATTTTGTGTCTCCTTCCATAAAAACACAACATTCATCCTTTCTGGATCAATATAGAATACATGTTCAAAAATCTTATTCCATAAGAAATTCACTTCTTGAATCAAGAAACTACACATTGAAATCATTCCATTCAAATGGTAATCTCTCAAAACTTCCATAACCAAACACAGATGGTGCTCATGCTCATGATCATAATTTGAATAAACAAAAATATCATCCATGAACAACACAACAAATGTGTCAAGATATTAATGGATTATCCAATTCATTAAATTCATAAATACTATAGGAGCGTTAGTCAGACCAAAATGCATCACATGATATTCATAATGGCCATACATGATTATAAAGGCTGTATTCGGTATATCATATTCCTGAAATCTATGTTGATGATAATCAGAACGAAGATCAATATTAGAAAACAACTTTTTACCCGTTAACATATCAAACAAATCACCCACATAATGCAAATGATATTGTTTCTTAATTGTTACCCGATTCAACTTGCGATAGTTCACACACAACCAAAGTGAACTATCTGGTGTCTTGGAAAAGAGCACTGGGGATGCCCAAGGATAAATGATAGGGAAATCAAAACTTTTTCTAACTGTTCATGCAACTGAATCTTATGTACTTTCAGCTCCACTGGTCCCATAAAATAAAAAGGTATCAATATCAGCTATGTACCTAAAAATAGGTAAATCATAAAATATACCTCTATCTCTAAAGGAATATCTAATAAGTCATGTTAGAAAACAATAGGAAAGTATCGAACCAAAATTATGAGATCAGCAATAGAAGAGACATCATTAGGCTCAAACGCAACAACAACCAACAAACTCATGAGATCTGGGTGGAAGGTCTAGAACGACCAGACCTTGGGTCCTAGTCTTCCTAGAACACATTAGATCTACCATCAACAATAATAAATTAAACAATCTAATGATAACAATAAACCTCAACTCGATGAGCGACAAGCCAATCCATACTGATAATGACGTCGAACTGATCTAGATCATGAATGAGAAAATACCAGATAAACTCCATATCAAATATTGTTAACAAAAAGGAAGGAAAAAAACCCCCACTCTCTCCTATTTCCAATAGGTTTCACTAACTCCATTGTAAATGACATAATTTCCATTGTAAGTTTAAGAACATCAAGTAAACATGCAGGTATAAAAGAGTAGGAGGCACCAATATTTAATAAAGAAATTTCTACTGAAGATACAATAAGTATAGTACCTCTCCATATTGCTGGACCGACCTCAACATCCATTGGACGCTCATCTACTGCATGAAAATGCTTCACTCTTGAGGCCTGTGGTTGGATCCCTATAGTCATTAATGCTTCTGACTACACCTCAGTATCCTTTGGATCTGATAAACCATGACAATAATGAGGCGTAGTCATATCCTGATAGAAGCACTATAAGTGACCAATGTGTCCATAGTTATTACATGTATTCTTTGGCAGAAGAAATTTTTTTTCTGTGTCTTCCCATTCCACACTAATATCACGTTAGAGGCACATTTATAGCTGAAGTGGATGGTGCAAAGGAGGCTCACAATTGAGACCCACCTCCACCACTTCTATTATGATACTTTCACTTACTTCTCTTCCCATGCACTCCCCTAAAGTTGTGACTAAATGGAAGAGAAGTGGTGGTAATTCTATCCATTCTTTCCATATTCATCTCTGCCATCATATCTCTATCCACTATCTATTTATAGGTAGAGAGTTTCAACATAAATCCCTTTGATTTAATA
Source organism: Viscum album (assembly GCA_963277665.1). Lineage (NCBI taxonomy): Eukaryota > Viridiplantae > Streptophyta > Magnoliopsida > Santalales > Viscaceae > Viscum > Viscum album. The sequence continues at coordinate 16,539,000 of OY728120.1, read as the reverse complement.
TCCAGCCGCAAACCTTGCATGAAATTATATGCCTTGAGTTGTTCATTCTTTACCAAGTCCAGAGAAAAATGGAAAAGCTAAACAAATCGCTTGGTGTATTCCAACACCAAACACCCTCCCTATTGTAAAGATATAAAATCCAGAGACTTTTCCAACATCAAGGACTATGGAAGAAACTACTAAAAGTAGAGGGGTTTGAAACCCTTCCAATCAAAGCCCATGGGTCTATCTACTTGGACTGTAGAATCACACCATCTCTTACCAAAAACCTCAATCCTGAATTATAAAGACTTAAACATAATATTATCATGTGGTTTGAAAAAGGATGAAGATATAATCAATCCTTTATATCCAGTCCTCTGCCTTGTGAAGTTTAGTCCTTCCTTTAAAGGAAAATGAACTCTCACACAATAATTCCTACAATCGATCTCTCCCCCCTCTAGTTTCTGGTTGTTCTTGAATAATAACATTAAGAAATCATGGTACATCCTAATCGACAAAACAAACTACCCATATGATAGTCTCAATGGTACTCAGATGTATAAGTGGATTCCCTTGAGGAGTATCAGCTAAACCCTCCGGAGGAACTTTTGGAAGACATCTCAAAGGCATACTTCTACACACCAAAACATGAGAACGAATAGGTAATAGAAAAAATCACAAGTCAACATAGAAAACCCATAAGGGTAAACAAATATTTAAAACCAAACCCAACAATAGAGAAAAAAATCCCAACAACCCATGGCATCTTGAGTCTTGTTATGATAAGATCTGGCCAGGCACATATCACAACATACCTCCCATATACCAAAAATACTATCACTAGTCTAACAAACATCCCATGACAAGGAATCTTGAGGATATAAATCCTATGATACCAAATTATAACAAACCAACTCTGGTTACCCTCAAACTCGACACCTGACCAATTCCACTACATAGCTGAAGGGCATTCCTAATCCCCACGGGCTGACAATAAGCACCTGGGCATCAAACAACACAACGAACGGAATGATTTTTCCCAACCTGATCAAACACATTTAATATATGTATACAATGAATGAAAAAACAATTGATGACTAATGCAATATATATACTGTAATATTCAAAAGACATTAGAAACAAACAACTAAAAAATTAAACAAATCTCCTAAAACGATTACAAATGCATGTGCCGAACCAAAAAAACTACTTTAAGTTATAACATCATTAAACTCCCACTATCTCACCACAAGCTACCCAAAAATGGATGACATGAACCTCCCCACCTCACTACATCACCTTTCCTTTCCCTACATTGGAAGACATACATTGTTCTACGCATCATTGAGGAGGTGCATAGGGTGTGAGATAACAGGCTTAGTAGGATCTCACATAGGTGTTCTCTATCATGTATTTTCATAACAATTAATGTATTCTTATTTTTTATAAAACACGAAAAGATGTGTAGTAAAAAAGTTCTATAGAAAACTGGTAAATGTTTCCCTTTTTCACAGTTCTAAACAAAAGCTAGTATAATATGCCTATCATGGCTAACTAGAAGTACAAAACTGAAGCAGCATCATATGCATCTGTACCAAGGAACACTATCAATCAGATTAACATACTACTGACACCTTAATAAATCAAGTGCAAAGTCCAGTTACTAGAACACATGTACAGGAAGTAGTTGAATACCCTTGGAGTAAACCCCCATGAAATGTCAATATCTGTCCACTAGAACAACGGGCGGATGAAACAGTGGAAATCCCCATGATCAAACCCCCAGATAATCACAAAACATGGAATATGGACCTGAGATAAACATTCCACCTAAGTTCCCATGGTAATCCATGTTCTCATTTTCATCAATCAGTTTTACTATTTCAAAAGTACCCATATAATTTTCATTTATAAAAAACTAGGTAAGTACAATTTCTCTTCAAAAAACCTTTTTCAACACACTCAAAAAAGCATACCAATTTGATAAATCAATTTATAATGTAAGAGATATCCAGATAATTATCATAGGCTAGAGACAAAACCTCCCCCCTTAAAACAAGGGTCACCCATTCTCACAATGGGATCCACCAAAAAAAATCCCAAAAAGACCTACAGAGACCCTATAACAAAAATCCATACACCTTAGGATTGATTTAATTAGAAAATACAATGGTTAATGGAGAAGGGGAAACCACATAACTGAAGAATGAAAGCCTTCCTCACCATGACTAATAAGGAACTACCTATGGAATGAGATCACAAAATTGATCTTAGAAAAAATCAAGAGGAATCAACCACTTTGAATAATGGATCCGATAATGCAACCTAACGATGCAACCTCGATAAATAGAAATGAAGTAGCAGAAAGGTTACTCACTTGGAGAGACACATCGCAATTGTAATAAATATTGAGTGATGATCAGATTTATCTAGAAGGAGTAAAGTCTTTCAAAATATTTTATGGATAGATCTTGTTCAAGGGTGAAGAAGCCTAGAGAAATGAACCAAGACAAAAATATTTTGCATGTTTTTTAAAACTATATACTGGTCGTTTTAGGATGTGGGATATAGTTACACATTGTGAAATCTATGGTGTACTAGTATGATAAAAAATCCATCTCCCTTGGATTAAAAATCCTTTATTGAAAGATTTCATGATGTGAAACAAGCCCCCAAGATGTGTAAAATTTCAATGTGTGAATCCCCTTTCACAGCTTGTACCTAAAAATAGTTACAAGAAGTTACATCCGATGCTCTCAACGGGGCGCGTGCATCCATATGTGAGGACACACAGTTGTTTCCCCACATTCCTTCTTTCCAAAGGCAAGTGAGATTTGTTCCTTGTTCAAGGATGTTTTCTCCTTGATCCAAATGGGATGATGGTATGTTGGTTCTTCCATCCATGGATTCCTCCTCAGAACTCATCACCTAATCCAGGTCTCTCTTATATATTAAGTAATTGTTCTTGAATCTCATTCCTGGTGCCATATCATTGTGTACACCAGTTAATTACACTACATCTGTCAGGACATTCCACGGGGTCTTGACATGGTAGCAACCTTCGGTCAGAGTAGATGGTAACATCAATCATGTTGGTGCATATCGGGATGCGTGGACATTGGGGAACCCATATTCTCCCTCATAAGAGGGAATCTCAAGGGTGAAGAACCCAAGAAATCCCATGTCGAATGTGGGGAATCATATGCCATATTCATGTATACGAGTTTTTCCTCAAATTCCCATGTTTAACACAGGGTATTCCACATGTTTAACTTCTAGCAGAGCCAGTTATTCCAAAGGCGTGTCTTTTGAGGGTTTCCCCAGGCATCTCATATATATCAGAAGGTAGGTCGTGAGTTTAAGGTCTTGCAGAGACAGAATGGGGGCGATCAGAACATCCTGTATCGATGGATCAGATCGGTACATCCCTTAGAGGGAACAACTGGAAGGTTTACCAGGTGGCTGGATCAGAACACTTTATAAGAGCAGACCCAAGATGGTGTGTCCCATAAAGGTAAGATGTCACACCATGAAGGCTGATCTAGACACCACTGAGGGAAGATCAGGGAGTGTGCACCCTATAATGGGGGAACACCAAGGTTTACCTTTGGCTGGGATTAATCCTCGTGGTGGCTTCATATGTACCTTGTGTAGACGACATGGATCAAAACCCACGTAGTTAGAAGGGGTGATGAAATAGGGTGTACAAAGAGGAAAACTACCCGAATACAAGTTGGGTCTTACACATGGATAGTGGCCCATGTATTGCTTGGAGTAGCGAGGAGGTGGATGGCATGATCCCACTAAGATGTGGCAGCCTGGGTGAGAATTAGGAAGGATGATGGAGAGTTGAATTGAGTGGAGGGAGAATGAGATGGAACCGGCATGAGGATGACAGTGATGTTGGTCTTGAGCATTTAAGAGACTTCCTATGTATATAACGACCCAGACTTCTTCATACATTACTATTACATCATTTCAAAGATAAACAAAAAAATAGTATTAAACATAGAGGATCCATAGGTTTAGTGTCTTGGGAAAACTAGGACCATGCATGACAAATACAACATCAACCATAAACATTTATTTAACTTCTTCTTCACTAGCTTCTTAGTGGCACTTGTCCTCTCCTTAGTACATGTAGCCACCTGAGGATATACATCAAAAGGGGTGAGCTAGAAGCCCAGTAAGAGGATAGAGAAGAACAATATATCATGGGGTGAGCATAATCATGACATAGGCAAAGAATCATGAACATGAGAGGAGCATAAATAATAGACTTGAAATGTGGCAATGCATAAAAATGAAACATCATGTCTTAGTGGTTAACTACCACACATACTTGTGAACTAATCTAGCATCATGTTCACACATCATTTCACATTTACTCATGAGATTAATCACTTTACCCAATGCATTGGAGAGCTGTATAATTCCGAGCGCACCCATCACATTTAAACATTCATATTGCGCTATATAATTCCGGGCGCACCCGTCACATCATAACATTATCATTATCATGCTTGCCACATATAACACATATCAAACCTGTACATAAATAACCCATGGAAAGGAATGGGTTTCATCTCATAATAACACATTCATAAGCTTTGGGTTCCCAAAAGAAAGAGGGAACAACATACATGATACAAGAACCATTAACCTTGAATGAGAGGTAAATGGTGAGATCTTGAAAGAATAGTTCTTTTGGAAAACATTTTGATGGACATAAAAACCAGTTACAAACATGTATTTCCCAGAAAAGTAAATCAAATTAAGAACAAATTATCTTTGAGGAGTAACCATATAAAAAAAGGAGTGAAAGAGGGAGAACCTGAAGGAAGAAAATTGGGTTCGTGATTTCCCCTTACATTGTACTCGAATGACTCCTTCTCTTTAATGTCCTGTATAATGAAATTATATTCATTAATTAGAAATTCCAGAACCTTTTATACATTAATAGGGTTCATTATGGTTTCATTAGTTCATATTATTTTCCTTTGGATGACTTATAGAGTTTAAAAACAATGTTCGGGGATGTTCGTTTTTATGGTTTTCTTGAGCGGTCGACTTGTATTCTTAAACTGATGTTTGGGAAGACCATGGGTAAAAATCCAGAATTGATACTACATGTTATTAATGATATTACATTATATTTAATAATTTTATAGTGAATTATATTAGATCCAAGTGGATGAATAATTAGATAAAAAATTTAATGATGGTTAATTGGGTTAATTTGGGCGGTTTTTGGATCACAACGATCTTGTTTTAACATTTAACATAGTAATAAGGCCATAGGTTATTTCCAGAACATAAAATAGAACATAATACATGTAAAATATTCTGGTTCAAGCATAAAATGGCTTCATGTCCAGATTGAAGGTAGAAATGGAAGAAGAGAACATGTCGTTTTTGAAGGTGATAAATTTAACACCTCATGAACAACGTTCTCTTTAATAAAATAAATGGAAGAGGGAAAGGATGTGAGGTGATATAATAGGACATTAGAATCATAATATTATAGTATACATATAATACTGGATTTAAAGAACAATTTGGACGAATATAGGTAGGGAGAGATCAAGAAAGGAACTTGAACTTGAAAGGAAATTAAAGGAGAAGAGAGAGAGAAATTACCTTTAGAATCCTCCTCTTGAGATCCTCTTTAAGGAAGCTAGGCTTGGTATTTTGATGAGACCAGCAGCTTTTGGACGTGGGGGATGAGCTAGGGAAGGTGTTTGGGCAGAGTTTAGAGAAGGCTTGGATCTTGAGAGGTGTGAGGAAAAGAGGGAGTGAATGGTGGCTTTTATAGTGGAGGGGAGAGGGGTTTCCTTAATATAAAATTGATTAGTTTATTAATTTCACCTAAGACAAGGAATAGTGAGTCTTGGATGGCCAAGAATAGTAAAAAAGGCATGTGGGTTCGGGATTTGGGTCCTTACATCACTTGTGATGTCCGGAATAGTGGGTTTTAATTAAAATGTATTTATATGGTAAATTAATGTATTCTACTATTCAAAAAAAATTCAAGTTTCTCAGAAAAATACCAAAAATTTACCCCAATCATTTTTAGACTTGTAGAATCCAAAAATTAAGTCCATTTTTCAAAAATAATTTTCTAAATATTATTAATTTAATAATTAATAAAAATCATAATTTACTTAAAAAAACTGTTTTTAAGATTAAAACTGAATTTATAGTTCTTTCAAAAATTACCTAGGGTCTTATTAAATTATCTAAAAACTATTATACATTGATTCAATAATTTATGAATACATTACAGGAAACTAAATATTCTTTTAAATTAATTAATTATTTATAATTAATTATTTATGACTTATAAAATACCAAAAACATTTACTAAGGTCAAATTGTCACTTTCTAAGATGTCTAAATTTTATTTTATTATTCATAGGTAATGTTACTCTTATTTACTATTCATAAGGTTCATATTACTATTCATAAGGGTAGGTCACTATTCATAAGGGTAGGTTACTATTCACCAAAAATTATTTTTGTTCCATTAGACTCCAAAAACTATCTTGAACACAACCGTGTATGTCGGATTTTTAAATTTCCAAACATAGAGGTGACAAAATTATGTTTAAAGGCCACTTTTCAATTAGTAGTTCATTATTTTGTGTTTTTATGACATATATATAAGAAGTGAATTTTCCATTGAAATACATTGGGTTGTTACATTCTTCCCCCTTAAGAAATATCACCCCCGAAATTTCACTTTACACAAACAGGTGAGGGTACTTCTCCTTCATTGCCTCTTCTGGTTCCCAAGTTGCTTCCTCAAACTTATGGTTCCTCCATAATACTTTGACAAGGCGGGTTGTCTTGTTGCGTAGAACCTTATCACTTCGTTCCAAAAATTTTACCGGCTTCTCTTTATAGGAGAGATCATATTCCAGTTGTACCACCTCTGAGTTTAGTACATGTGAGGGGTCTGGTATGTACTTCCTCAGTAGTGATACGTGAAACACATCATGAACTTGAGCCATATTAGTTGGAAGTTCCAGACGATAGGCCACGGCTCCTATACGGTCAAGGATCTCAAAGGGGCCAATGTACCTTGGGCTTAGCCTCCCTTTCGTCCCAAATCTCATGACTCTCTTCCATGGAGATATTCGAAGGAAGACTTTATCTCCAACGCCGAACTCCAAGTACCTACGACGATTGTCAGCATAGCTCTTTTGACGAATTTGAGTAGATTTGATGTGTTTCTGGATGACTTGAACCTTCTCGGTCATCTCCTGCACAAGATCGGGTCCAAGTAGCTTTTTTTCTCCAACTTCAACCCAACGGGTTGGAGTTCTACATCGCTTCCAATAAAGAGCTTCATACGGAGCCATCTGAATACTCGAGTGGAAGCTATTGTTGTATAAGAACTCAACCAATGGAAGGTGCTGATCCCATCCACCTTTTAATTCTAGAGAGCATGCTCTTAGAATATCTTCGAGCCTCTGAATATTCCTTTCAGACTGGCCATCGGTTGGGGGGTGATAGGCTGTGCTGAAATTTAATTCAGTACTCAAAGCATGTTGAAGGCTCCTCCAAAATTTAGATGTGAACCTTGGATCACTGTCAAAGACAATCGAGAGTGGAACACCGTGCAATCTCACTACTTCCTTCACATATATCCTTGCAATCTGTTCAAGTGAGAGGTCTTCCTGAAGAGCGATAAAATGGACAGTCTTGGTGAGTCGATCAACCACAACCCATATCGCATTATTTCCTCTTGACGTTTTCGGGAGACCCGTGACAAAGTCCATAGTAACATTTTCCAATTTCCACATGGGTATAGGCAATGGCTGCATCTTACCTTTGGACTTTTTCCGCTCGGCATTAACTTGCTGACATACCAAGAACCTTGATATATATTCCACAATCTTCTTCTTCATGTTATCCCACTAGAAGTGTTCTCGGAGATCACGATATATCTTGGTACTTCTAGGATGAATAGATAAAGTTGAGCTATGTGCATTATCCAATAGCTCCTTCTTTATCCCGGGTGATGAAGGCACACAAAGCCGCGTTCCAAACTGAATCACACCATCATCATCGATATGGAACTCTTGCAGCTTCCCTTCCTTTACTGCATTCACCCTCTTTTGTATCTCCACATCATCCCTTTGTGCTTCCTTAATCTTCTATTGGATGGATGGTTGCACAATCATTTGGGCAAGGTAGGATGTATCCCCTACCCTTACGATTACCAAATCCATCCTTTGCATATCCAAGAAGACAGGATCTTTCTCAATCCTCAACATGGATAGAGTAGCAGGTTCTTTCTTGCCTAGAGCATCAGCTACCGTGTTTACCTTTCCAGGATGATAGTGAATAGAGTAATCGTAATCCTTTATTAGCTCTAAACATCTCCTTTGACGCATGTTGAGCTCCTTTTCTGTGAATATATACATTAGGCTCTTGTGGTCGGTGTATATGTCACACTTCTCACCATAAAGGTAGTGCCACCATATTTTCATGGAAAAAATCACGGATGCCAGCTCTAGATCATGCGTCGGGTAGTTCTCCTCATGGATCTTCAACTATCGTGAGGCATATGCTATCACATTATCATTTTTCATGAGTACACAACCCAAGCCTTTCTTTGAATCATCACTGTATATCACAAAACTTTCTTCACTTTTCGGTAGTGTGAGTATAGGTGCAGTGATCAGCCTTCTCTTTAGCTCCTTGAAGCATCCCTCACATTCTTCCTTCCATACATACTTTACCCCTTTCCTTGTTAACTTAGTTAGCGGGCTTGAAAATCGTGAGAAGTTTCTCACAAAATGTCGATAGTACCCAGTTAATCCAAGAAAACTACGGATTTATGTGACACTAGAGGGCCTGGGCCATTCTTCAATTGCCTTCGTCTTTGAAGGGTCCACAGAAATTCCCTCGCTTGTGATCACATGTCCCAAGAATGTGACTTGATTCATCCAAAAGTCACACTTGCTGAACATGGGGTACAACTTCTCCTTTATCAATGTCACCAACACAAGTCTTAGATGTTCTTCATGTTCCTCCTTTCTCTTGGAGTAGATGAGAATATCATCAATAAACACTACCACAAATTTGTCGAGGTAATGTCTAAAGACTCTATTCATCAAATCCATGAAGATTGCAGGGGAATTAGTATGTCCGAAGGGCATCACCAAAAACTCATAGTGCCCATACCTTGTACGGAAGGTAGTCTTCTTAATATTATCCTTCTTTACCTTTACTTGATGATATCCAGAACAAAAGTCCACCTTTGAGAAGTATTGAGCTCCTCTTAACTGTTCAAACAAGTTATCAATCCTTGGGAGAGGATACTTGTTCTTTATAGTGGTCTTGTTGAGTTCCTGATAATCGATACACAACCGCATGGTACAATCCTTCTTCTTCACAAAGAGCACTGGCACAACCCAAGGTGATGCACTAGGGAATATGAACCCTTTGTCCAGAAGCTCTTGTAGCTACTTCTTTAACTCCTCTAGTTCGATAGGAGCCATCCTATAGGGGCACTTCGAGATAGGAGTAGCTCCAGGTATGAGTTCAATTGAGAACTCTACCTCACGATCCAGGGGAATTTCGGGTAACTCTTCGAGAAATACATCGTCGTATTCCCTTACTATGGGCATTTCCTCAAGGTTGGAACTTTCCTTTGACTCAAACATTTGGGCGAGGTATGCTTCTTCATAGGGAATCATCACCCACACAATTGAAGGATTTTTCAAAGGATATTCATGGTCTTCCTTGCATTTGTAGAGGAACATGGGATGGTTCGGAATATGAAAATATATTTCCTTTTCCCGACAGTTGATATGTGCTCTATATAACGAGAGCTAATCCATTCCCATTCTAGCATTGAATTCCACCAAGGTAAGTATTACTTTATTTGCTGGAAGAATCTTCCCACATACGTCAACAAGAGAAGATTCAAACACTTGGGTTTCAATGATTACACCACCTGGTGTTTTTACAGATATCTCTACTTCAAGGTTTCAGGGATTCGATTTTATAGTTCTAGAAAACTTGCAAGATATAAAGGAATGCGTAGAACCATAATCAAATAAGACTTTTTCCATTCTTGAGTGAATAGGAAGCGTACCTTATAGGACTTCATTATCATGTTCCACCTCCACAGTAGTGATGGCATAAGCCTTCCCTTGTTCCTTTGGCTTTGGTGGTTGTTGGTGCTGATTACCCTCGAGAGCTCAAGGTTTAGTGCACTAGTTTGAATAGTGCCCTAGCTCCCTACAGTTGTAGCATTGAACCAAAAGTGGTTCTCTCCTTTCATTGGCTACATTATACTTCCTTTTCATGTCTTTTAGACCCTCGTGATCTTGGTGTCCTTCCTTCCCACACTTAAAGCATTTCTCCATACCTTTGAGGAAGTTCCCATGGTGCAACTTCCCACATTTTTGGCATGTGGGTTGTTGTGTTTTCTTCCCATCTTTATCACTAGATCCACTAGCTTGAAACTCCATCTTTCTTTTCTTATCACCATAGCCATGGGACCGTTCTCCAAACTCCATCTCCACTTTAAGAGCACACCGAACAACTTCTTCATAACTCCCAAAGTCTCGAATTGCAAGAGCCTTTCTGAGATGTGGTTTTAATCCACTAAAGAATCTATCAATTTTTCTATCATTGTTGATAACAAAACCCGAAGCATACCTTGCGAGCCTTGTGAAATTCTCTTCATAGGTTGTGACAGATTCTCCTTCATTTTCCTTGAGCTCTATGAATTCACTCTCCATCTTCGTGCAAAGAGTTCTTGGGAAGTACTTATTAAGAAACATTATCTTAAAGTCTTCTCATTCCATCTATTCAATTTCCTCCCTTGGCTTGGTGTTCTTAATCAAAGCCCACCATTGATAGGCTTCTCCATCTAGACGATAAATGGCTAGAGTCACCTTCTCCGTCTCAGAATAGTGAATAACAGAAAATATCTTCTCCATGGAGTTGACCCACTGTTCCGCAACTAGTGGATCGGAAGATCCACAAAACGTCGGTGGTTGTTGCCGCATAAAACATTCGATAGCTAGTTGATCCCTCTTTGGTGAAGGGGGAAATTACCCATTATTATGGTTATTATTCATAACCCGAGATAATTTGGTAAGCATTGCCATGAAGTTTTGAACTCCACCTCTAAAATCATTGGGGATGTTGTTTGGGCAATCGTTGCATTGGCCCTCGCAAGAGTTACTGGCCTGATTTCTCCTGGTTCCCACCATTTTCTAAAATAGAAAAGGTTAGAAAAAAACATAAGTAAACAAGTCATGAATAACTTATTCATTTAAACAATTATACCAAAAACATAACATATGGGATCCCTAGGTAAATATTCTTGTGTACATATTTGTACTTATTCTTATGCTAGTGGTTTTCTCTAGGGTTTACTAATACTAATTCCCAAATTAACTAAACCTTTCCTCTGGTACCAACTATAAAGACCCAGACTTCTTCATACATTACTATTACATCATTTAAAAGATAAACAACATAATAGTATTACACATAGAGGATCCATAGGTTTAGTGTCTTGGGCAAGCTAGGACCATGCATGACAAATACAACATCAACCATAAACATTTATTTAACTTCTTCTTCACTAGCTTATTAGTGGCACTTGTCCTCTCCTTAGTACATGTAGCCATCTGAGGATATACATCAAAATGGGTGAGCTAGAATCTCAGTAAGAGGATAGAGAAGAACAATATATCATGGGGTGAGCATAATCATGACATAGGCAAAGAATCATGAACATGAGAGGAGCATAAATAATAGACTTGAAATGTGGCAATGCATAAAAATGAAACATTTTTTCTTAGTGGTAAACTACCACACATACTTGTGAACAAATCTAGAATCATTTTCACACATCATTTCACATTTAATCATGAAATTCATCACTTTAACCAATGCATTGGAGCGTTGTATAATTCCGGGCGCACCCGTCACATTTAAACATTCATATTGCGCTATATAATTCTGGGCGCACCCGTCACATCATAAAATTATCATTATCATGCTTTCCACATATAACACATATCAAACAATTACATAAATAACACGTGTAATGGAATGGGTTTCATCTCATAATAACATATTCATAAGCTTTGGGTTCCCAAAAGAAAGATGGAACAACATACATGATACAGGAACCATCAACCTTAAATGAGAGGTAAAAGGTGAGATCTTGAAAGAAGAGTTCTTCTGGAAAACATTTTGATGGACATAAAAAAACTAGTGACAAACATTTATATCCCATAATAGTAAAGGAAATGATCAACAAATTATCTTTGAGGCGTAACCATATCAAAAATGGAGTGAAAGAGGGAGAACCCGAAGGAAGAAAATTATGTTCGAGATTTCCCCTTACCTTGTACTCGAATGACTCCTTCTCTTTAATGTCCTGTATAATGACATTATATTCATTAATTATAAATTCCAGAACCTTTTATATATTAATAGGGTTTATTATGGTTTCATTATTTCATATTATGTTCCTTTGGTTGACTTATAGAGTTTAAAAACATTGTTCGGGGATGTTCGTTTTTATGGTTTTCTTGAGCGGTCCACTTGTATTGTTAAATTGATGTTTGGGTAGATCATGGGTAAACATACAGAACTGATAGTACATGTTATTAATGATATTACAATATCTCTAATAATTTTATAGTGAATTATATTAGATCCATGTGGATGAATCATTAGATAAAAAATTTAATGATGGTTATTTGGGTTAATTTGGGCGGTTTTTGGATCACAACGATCTTGTTTTAACATTTAACTTAGTAATAAGTCCATAGGTTATTTACAGAACTTAAAATAGAAAATAATACATATAAAATATTCTGGTTCAACCATAAAATGGTTTCATGACCAGATTGAAGGTTGAAATGGAAGAAGATAACATGTCGTTTTTGAAGGTGATAAATTTAACACCTCCTGAACAATGTTCTCTTTAATAAAATAAATGGAAGAGGGAAAGGGTGTGGGGTGATATAATATAACATTAGAATCATAATATTACAGTATATATATAATACTAGATTTAAATAAAAAATTGGATGAAGATAGATGGGGAGAGATCAAGAAAGGAACATGAACTTGAAAGGAAATTAAAGGAGAAGAGAGAGAGAGAAATTACCTTTAGAATCCTCCTCTTGAGATCCTCTTTAAGGAAGCTAGGCTTGGTATTTCTAAGAGACCAGCAGATTTTGGACATGGGGGATGAGCTAGGGAAGGTGTTTGGGAAGAGTTTAGAGAAGGCTTGGAGCTTGAGAGGTGTGAGGAAAAGAGGGAGTGAAGGGTGGCTTTTATAGTGGAGGGGAGAGGGGTTTCCTTAATATAAAATTGATTAGTTTATTAATTTCACCTAAGACAAGGAATAGCGAGTCTTGGATGACCAAGAATAGTAAAAAAGTCATGTGGGTTCGGGATTTGGGTGCTTACATCACTTGTGATGTCAGGAATAGTGGGTTTTAATTAAAATGTATTTATATGGTAAATTAATGTATTCTACTATTCACAAAAAATTTATGTTTCTCAGAAAAATCCCAAACATTTACCCCAACCATTTTTCAACGTGTAGAATAAAAAAATGAATTCCATTTTTCAAAAATAATTTTCTAAATATTATTAATTTAATAATTAATAAAAATCATAATTTACTTAAAAAAGTAGTTTTTAAGATTAAAACTGAATTTATAGTTCTTTCAAAAATTATGTAGGGTCTTATAAAATTATCTAAAAACTATTAGACATTGAATCAATAATTTATTAATACATTACACGAAACAAAATATTCTTTTAAATTAATTAATTAATTATAATTAATTATTTATGACTTATAAAATACCAAAAACGTTTACTAAGGTCAAATTGTCACATTCTAAGATATCTAAATTTTATTTTATTATCCATAGGTAATGTTACTCTTATTTACTATTCATAAGGGTAGGTTACTATTCATAAGGGTAGGTTACTATTCACCAAAAATTATTTTTGTTTCATTAGACTCCAAAAACTATCTTGAAGACAACTGTGTAAGTTGGATTTTTAAAATTCCAAACCTAGGGGTGACAAAATTATGTTTAAAGGTCACTTATCACTTAGTAGTTCATTATTTTGTGTTTTTATGACATAGATATAAGAAGTGAATTTTCCATTGAAATACTTTGGGTTGTTACAATGTATCCCAGTGGTAGCGAATCAATGTCTGCATAGTTTGGTTGGATGATGTGAAACCTGAGGAGGTGACCCATGAGAATGGACACATGGATAGGATCTGGAAGAAATTGGACCTCCTTGTTGGGTCATGACCATCCCGAAACACATAGGCTCAAGGGAGAGATCAGGATGAGACATGAGTGATGGTCTTGAACCTCAGGGAGGCTTCCTATATACCTTTCCTTGGAAAGGATCAAAAACCTCATTATTCAGGTGGTGTGGGAACCGACGTGAAGGGGGTCATAACCAAGGGGTGGTGGGATTGGACCTCAGGGAGGCTTCCTATGTACCTTGACTGGACAAGGATCAACGAACACACAGTTCAGGTATGGGTGTGGGGATTATGCTCTAGGTTTCCCAAAGTGTTAGTGAACCGACGTGAAGATGGTTGGAATGAATTGGTGTTGGGCTTGAATCTCAAGGAGGCTTCCAACGTACCTTGCCTTGGAAAGGATGAAAGACCACATAATTCGGGATGGAGTTTGGTGAACCAACATGAAGGTAGTCGTAACGACCATGGTGGTGGGCTTGAACCTCATGGAGGCTTCCTACGTACCCTACCTGGGAAATGAAAAAATACCATGTAGTTCAGGTATGGGTGTAACGCCTTACTACTGACTAGTGGAAACAACGACTTACCGCTGATTAGGGGAGATAACAAATTACCGCTAATTGAGGCTCATAGTTTAACATCATGAAAGACATGGGTGAATCTACGTGAATATGGTCAGGATGACCGGTGGATGGTGGTATTGAACCTCAGGGAGGCTTCATATGTACCATTCCTTGGCAAGGATCAAAGACCACTTAGTTCATGTATGTGGGTTTGGGGCTTACACACTAGGCTTCCCAAGGTGTTGGTGAACCGACATGAAGGAGGTCAGAACAAATGGGGTGGTGGGATTGAACCTCGTGGAGGCTTCTTATGTACCCTAACTAGGCAAGTATCAAAGACCACATAGTTCATGGGTTTGGTGAACTGACATTAATGAGGTCGAAACGACTGGGCTGGTGGGCTTGAACCTCATGGAGGCTTCCTACGCACCCTTCCTTGGCACAGATCAAAGTGCTTGTAGTTCAGGTTTGGTGAACTGACGTGAATGAGGTCAGAACAACTGGGGTGGGGCGCTTGAACCTCATGGAGTCTTCCTATGTACCATTCCTTGGGAAGGATCAAATACAACGTAGTTCATGTAGGGTTCTAGTGAGTCAAAGTGATGGGGGTCGGAACCAATGGGTCGCTGGCTTGAACCTCAGGGAGGCTTCCCACGTACCTCACCTTTGTGAGGATCAAAGTGCACGTAGTTCAAGTGGGTTTGGTGAACTGACATGAAGGGGGTCAGAACCAATGGGTGGTGGGATTGAACCTCAGGGAGGCTTCCTACATATATTTCCTTGTTAGTGATCAAAGTCCACGTAGTTAATGTCAGGTGTGAAGCTTACACTATAGGTTACCTGTAGAGGATTTCATGGTCGATGCTTACTACTCTAAGCCCATGTGAATCATGATCGGTGTGAGAAACAAGAGTCAGCAAGGACCTGATGATCACAATGGAAAGGTGTGTCCATGAAGGGTGGTGAATGGGGCTTAAGCAAGGAAGCCGCCCGGGTGCTGCTGTGGAGAAACAGTGGTGCATGGGGCTTACACAAGGAAGATGTACTGGTGCCACGATTGAGCAGAAACGATGCATGGGGCTTACGGAAGGAAGCTTCCTGGGTGCCGCTATGGAGAATCAATGGTAAATGGGGCTTATACAAGGAAGCTTTTCGGGTGCTGCTATGGAGCAGTAATGGTGGATGGGGCATATGCGAGGATGATGCCCAGGTACCACTATGGAGTAGAAATGGAGGATGTGGCTTATGCGAGGATGCTTCTCGGGTGCTGCTATGGGGTGGAAATGGTGCATGGGGCTTACGTAAGGAAACTTTCCAAGTGCCATTATAGAGCGGCAAGGGTGAATGGGGCTTACACTAGGAAGCTGCCTGGGTACCGCTATGGAGAGGCAAAGGTGCATGAGGCTTACACAAGGAAGCCATCCAGGTGCCGTTATAGAGAAGAAATGGTGAATGGGGATTACACAAGGAATCTATCCGGGTGCTACTATTTAGCGGCAACGTTTCATGGGGATTACGCAAGGAAGTTGCCCGGGTGTCGCTATGGAGCAGCAATGGTGAATGGGGCTTACATAACAAAGATGCTAGGGTGTCGGTATGGAGTGGAGATAGTGGATGGGTCTTACGTGATGATGTTCCCCTGGTGCTGCTAGGGAGAGACAATGGTGGATTGGGCTTACGCACAAATGCTGCCCAGGTGCCACTATGGAGTGGCCATAGTGGATGGGGCTTACGTGGGGATGCTGTCTGGGTGCTGCTATGGAGCAGCAATAGTGGATGGGGATTATGCAAGGAATTTGCCCAGGTGCCTTCCTCATGTATTTCCATGAGGGAATCCCAACCCCCTGGTGGGTTGAGACTTTCGCCTTTGCACTAGTGCACAAGAGGGATAATGCCAAGGGCATTGTAATTAGTCCGAACAAAGGGATATGAAAAGTGTGAATCACATGCCCGACATTCATAACGCAATGTAGGTGACATGAAGATGAAGGATAACTATTGACCGTGTTCGAACCAGATCATCCATATCACTTTAGTCTGAATTGGGGACAAGCACATGAGGGTCAACTTCTGACCATGTTCTAAACAGAGGACCTAACTCGAAGCGTTGTCTAAAGGCTTATAGGGTGTTGGCCCAGGACTGTAGGTGAGCCAATGTAGCATGGGACCAGGCTGTTAGGGGGTCCATTTAGACATGGAATTGGATAAAGATATGAATTAAGGACACACAAATCATGAGGTGGAGTGATGGAATGTTTTAATGGGTTTCAACACTCTTAAAATTACGCCACTGTAATCATGGGATTAGGCATCTTATGCTTGGAGCATAAGGCATCTATTGTTTGGATCCATAGGTGTCCTATGTTTGGCACATTGGGTGTACTATATTTTATATTCATGTAGATAGGACTATTGGAATATTATACTTGGAACATAAGGCATATCTCATTTAGATCAAGAGGAATCCCATATTTGGAACATATGGAATACTATAGTTTAAAGTCATTTTGATAGGACTGTTGGCATCTTATACATAGCGCACAAGGCATCCCTTATATTGAGTAAGAGGAATCCTATATTTTTTGTATAGGTTTCACTACAATTTAAAGTAATATAGATAGGAATATTAGGCATAAGGCCCCCAACAATGGTTAGTGTTGGGACTTATGCAAGGGAAGCCCTTTCTGGTTCAACCTAGAATTGGAGTCAGGTGAAAAGGTTTAGATGAGTTTCTTGGGGAATGATTCAACTCAAGGTACTCGGGGGAATTGATGACGAGAATCTAAACTCATTACATAGGAAACAGACCAAGAGGAATACACTTAATGAAAGTGTTTCATGGTGTGCCAAGGAGTATCTCAAACCAATGGTATCCCATAGGTGGAAGGCGGCTGTGCGTAAGGGCGTATTGAAAATTTCCAACGTCCATGCCCAAAAAGTTCGCGTTTCAACTCTCCATTTTTCATGGGGTTTATTGTCGGAAGATCGCCCGAAATGGGGTCTCGTGGAGCATCATCGCGAAGGAAGCTACTCACAGTGCATGGATTCACAGAGCAGCAACATGAAGGAAGCCGCTCGCAGAGCGTGGACTCACAGAGCAGAAAGTTGAAGGAAGCTGCTTGCGGAGCATGGACTCAATGATTAGCCATGCGAAGGAAGATAATCACGGAGCATTGAATCACGGAGCAGCCACACACATGAAGTTACTTGTAGAGCATGGAATCACGATGAAGCAACACGAATGAAGCTGCTCGCGGAGCATGGGATCATGGAGCCGCTTCACGAAGGAAAGAGGAGCTCTACAAACTGGGAGATCCACCTCCCAAGGGGTAGAGTGACCCTCTAGGGAAGGGGTGTGAGTTGGGTATTTATAGGGGAGAGGCACCATGAAGCAGAGACCGCTCGACACAAAGACTGATCTCACTCTACGGAGGATTGAAAAAGTCAAAGGGGTTCGTGGAGAATCCCGCCTCCTTGCTCCGTGGCGGATCGCGAACTTCAAAGGCATTCGTGGAGCATCCCTCCTCCTTCCACTATGGCGGATCGCGAACGTCAAAGGAGTTCATGGATCATCCCGCCACCTTGCTATGTGGAGGGTTCAAGAATGTCAAAGGGGTTTGAGGAGCATCCCACCTCTTTGCTCCGCAACGACACTCCACAATTGAAGAGGGAGCTTCGCGATTGTGCTTCGTGAACTAGTTTTCTAGCCCAACTTCAAATGTCTCTAACTCCTAATTCGTAACTCCGTTCGGGCCCTACGAACTACCAAATCAAATATTGAGAAACTGGCTATGATCATGGATCATGAATGGAAGCATCTAAAAAATTTTGGGGACCCGTTTTATGGTGTAAACAGACGTGTTACCTAGTTACATTGTGTGAAATCCTTCTGCATCCTAGAGGAAAAATGGTTAAATTTGAATGTCCAACAAATCTACAACTTCACCACTATAGGTATCCTCCTAATATCAATGTACGAAAAAACCATGATCAGGCTAAAGTTGTACCTGATAAAACAATAAAGAGATTTTACAAGAAATGTGTGGGGAGATGATGGAGGACTTTACTTTTTCTATATAGGTAGTTCCTCCTGCTATTAGCAAGATGAATCCAGATTTACATTATCTGTAATGGTGTTTTAGTATGAAAAGAGATGTATCTAGTTTTCTTGTGAGGTATTCCCACTATCAATAGGTGAAGGCCGAACACCAGCGACCAATTGAACTATAACAACAACTACCCATTTTCGAGTGGAAATAGAATGTTTTTGAAATGGATATCATGAAAGGTTTACCAAGGCCACTTTGAGAAAGTGATTCTATATGGGTTATTTTTTAAGAAATATTGCAGGTTTCACATTTCTTACTAATCAAGGAAGACTTTAGTTTTATTGATATTAAGAAGTTGTACATCTGTGAGACTGAATGAATACAAGGGGTCTCATATTATATCACTTCAGATAGGCATTCCAGGTTTACTCCTTCATTCTGGAAAGGGATATAGAGGTCTTTCAGTACAAAGGTGATTCTGACCATGGAATTCCACCCCCAAAAAGATGGCCAGTCAGAGCGCATGATTGAAGTGCTTAAGGACATTCTATGGGCATGCGTTCTAGATTTCAGGGGCTCTTGGGATAGGAATATACTCTTGGATGATTTATCTTATAATAATAACATTCAATATACTATAAAAATGGCACCATATGAGTCTTTGTAAGGTAGTCCATGCTGATATTTTCTATGTTGTCTAGATGAAGGAGAGGCAACTATACTGTGACCTCATCCTATCTAGGAGTCCACTGAGTAGGTGCAATTGATTTAGAAGTGGATGACTAATGCACAGTCTTATAAGAAATGATATGAAGATATCCATAGATGACCTCTACAGTTCAAGGTCATGGATTAGGTATTCCTATGTGTTTCACCGAGGTTGGGACACAAGAGGACTAGGAGACAGGGTAAGATTTCAACAAGGTACATTGGGTAATTTGATATTTTGGAGAGGTTCAGGCCAGTAGCCTATCGGTTTTGGTTACCTCAGAGGTACTGAGCTATGCATTATGTCTTCCATGTTTCTTAGTTATGATGATACTGTTCATATCCATATCATTCTTTTCAAACTGTGGTGGTTGAGTTACAGGAAGATGTGTTCTTTGAGGAACATCCTATTCATATTGTGGATCGTATCCTGAAGGTTCTCCAAGGCCGGTCCATTCATTTAGTATGGGTGCTATGACATCAAGACCAATTGTAGGTAGTGACCTGGGAGAGGGAGGATATTGTATGATTGTAGTGTCTAGAGATGTTCTCAAATATTTCTTCACCACCATTAGAATGGAAATTACAAGACAAATTGATTTAAGGGGGAAGTTTATAAGAAGCCAATTCCTTTATAAGGTACAAAACTTTTTTTCTTTATATTTTTAGTTTAATTGATTAGATATAGCCTTTTGGATTCCTTTTGAGTTCATGGAGGTCTTGAGGTTGTCTGGGGATATTCCAGATCCCAGAATCCTTGTTTTGGGTGAAAAGAAGAGGCCACACGATTTAGTAAACTGTGTGGCTAGGTCTACATTTTTAATTGACATTGATAAATTCCTAAAACATAGTTACCAAATAGTTAGTAAATTGTGAGGGTTCCCTTTATCCTATGAGAAACCGTACATGGTTTCCACATGGTATAAAAAACAGTTTCTGGTAAACCGTGTGGCCCTATAATTTTAAGAATTTTAAGAATTTTTAATTAAATTTAAATTATTTTTAATCCAAAAGGAACCATCAACCACCACACAGAATTCTGATTCCCCCTTTATATTTCCCTCATCTTGAGCCTATTCTTAGATTTCAGTTCAACTCTCAGTTCGGAATCCCATTCGAATGTGGGTCATCTCATTAGATCTTCAATGGTTTGTCCATGATTCCTTTTTATCTATTCTTTATTCTTTTGGATATCAATTGTGATATTTATATTTAGTGTAATATTCCCTATCCATTCTATAGATTTATTCCAAGATGGGACAAATCCGAGCTTGAAACTGGATGACCTATCTAGAATAAGCCTAAGGTAGGTGGTATTATCCCTTTTTCTGAATGTCACGAAATTTATATATACTGGGGTGTCGCACACCCATTTTAGAGAATAACCTTAAATTGAAATTGAAAACTATTATTTCCTATCATTATTTTGGTAATTTAATAGTTATTTTTATGCATGTGATTGGTTGTATACCTTGAATAAGGCCACCCCTGGTTGAGTTTCCTTGAATGGCCCTTTTCACCTTTATTCCTTGGACACCCATTGTGGTGTTCCTTTTACCCCTTTCATGGGATGTTAAAAATAGATTTTCTTATTTTTTGGGATTTTAATAATGATAGATTATAATAAAATTGGTTAAAAGGGTATGAGTTGATTGATTTTCCCTTGAGCCATAAATAACTTTGTTGTGGAAGCATGTCTTCTTTGCCATTTGTGAGTAAAATAGAATCCATTGATTAAACCAATGAAATTGGATAAAATTTCAGAAATTTTTGCCTTTTCCACATTTGATATATGGTTACTAGGTCCTTGGGTAGCTTGTTAGTCTTTCTAGGCTTGTTATTCTAAATGTTCCCATCTAAGTATTTGAAGGAAAGCCCTTAATATTGTCCTTGTTTTCCAATTTCCTTAAGGGGAATGAATTGAACCTTTTGATGATTGAAACATGTGAGTTAGAGGATAACCAATCCATGTAAGATCTTATTATTCCTTTGAATCCTATTATAAAAAATATTCTTACAAGAGTAAATGAAAGGCCAAGACATATGCGGTTGGCCTATGCTTGAGTCACCCCCTTGAGGTGAGTTTGATATTATATGCTCTTGGTTTTTAACTTGGCATGTTAAATGAAATGTTAAATGAAATTGAAAAGGTTAGATGATAAATATCCTTGGGTGACATATGGATTCAACTTATAATTCCATAGATGTGTTCAAGTGACTATTGATCTCTATACCTGGGGTCATATATGAATCCTCCTTAAGATTCCATAGAGGAACACTATGCTTAATGTTATTATTACATGGGAAACACATGGATCAATTGAGATATGACATGGATGGAATCATTTAGGATGGAATTATATACCAAGTGATACAGGGATCCAGTGAGGTATTTCATGGATGGACTTAAGGGGAATTTGATTATATGGCATGGGTGATACCTGGGGATTCCTTATAGGACTGTGAAGGATGAACTCAAATGACTTAGAATTATACCTCACCTAGAGAGATAATAGGATCCTAGGTGGTTTGACAATGATGGGCTTTTAGGGTGTTGGTTGAGATAGATCCTGGAGTGATACTGGAATTCCAATTTAGGGATGTCACGGATGGGCTCAAGTTATAAATGGAAAACGAAATGAACCGACTTATGACATATATGCGAAGCCAAAGTGAAAGATTGGATTTAGTCTTGACTTGTATTGTTTAGGTGGCCTTCTGAGGCATCTGTTGTGCTTCCTATTACACGGGGGATGCTTGTCTTGAGTCAGATCTCAAGAATTATAAGGTAAATTTAAATAAATTGTTAAATTAATCTAGAATGAATTTAAATGAAAACTTTTGTATGTAGGATGTTGAATATTGAGTTCTTACTTTCTTCTTTTATTATTGCACACTACCAGTTATATATATTCATTGACATATCGGAACTAACCTTGGTTGGATTCCTACTGGGATTTCGTCTCACACCCAATTTTGGACACCATTTTGGACCCAAATAGATTATATGATTTTAGGTAATGATAAGGTAAAGCACCATCCTACAAGTACTTAACATGAGGCTTAGGAGCTTAAGAGTAGCAGACCAAGATGAGGCTTGCGATACTACTAGGTTTCTTTTGGTTTTATGTACCTTTGGGACATGTATTGTATATGGCTATAGGGTACATGTTTTTCATATTTTATTACAAACATGTTGAATGTATTTTCATCCTTTGTATGATATGACTTATGGATTTTTTTTACTATCTGTCTTCCACTATTTATTCCTATTTTATGATTTACTACTTATCCTATTGAACTATTATTTAATTCTTCTATGTTACACTCTAATAAAGTGGTAATAGTCTCCCCACTTACACACCTAGACCCTCACTACTTGTCAGGAACCTCTAAAATTTGTGGAGATGTGCTTGAGTCCATAATTACAATTGGGCATGGGGAACCTTTGAGTGGAATTTGGATTCGGGATGTTACAAAAATACCAAATAGTCATGGATTTGTATAGAATGAATCTTGAATTCATAATTAGAGATTAATAATACTATAATTCCGAAAAAACAACTCATCCTTCCATCCACATGAAGGGAATATATTCCTAGAAATATGATGTTGATCTTTATAAAAAGGTAGTTAATATTTCGATGATCAACTTTAACAAAAAATGTTTTTATACGTGTTGGAAACTGGATACGTGTCCCATAAAAAGTATATTTTAAGAAATAGATTTTGGATGATGAACATATCTCATCCTTCACTATTCTTCTAGGATGTAATAAGATGTATAGAGATATCCAAAATATTCTAGAGGGGACAAACTGAAGGGAGAAATTAAAAAAATACATATCTATATTCTTGGTATATAATAAATTTAAGGCTAAATGAAAAAATAAGTAGGGTATATTGAAACTATCACCCTTACCAGTATGAAAATGGGAAAATATTCCCATTCATTTCATCACAGGACTCCCCAAAATTTCTAAAGGTTATAATGCTATTTGGTTTTTAATTGATCGAAATATTAAGTTGGTGTAATTTATTGCCATTAAATAGGATTTATCACTTGGATAACTCACCAAGATATACATTAGGGAAGTTTTCAGTATGTATGGAGTACCACTTTCCATTATATCTGATCAGGATCTAAAGTTTACCTTGATTTTCTAGAGAATTCTTCAAGAATAATTGGAGAAAAATCTATGTTTTATCACTACTTATCCTCCCTCGACAGATGGACAGTATGAGAGGTCCATTAAAACTCTAGAGGATAAAAAATATTTTTTTATTGATTTCCATGTAATTTTGAATAAACATGACCCTAGAAGATTTATCATATAAAGATAGTTTCCATTCCCTCATTTAGATGATACCATATGTGGCTCTTTCTAAGAATAAAAGTAGGAATACAACATGTGGGGATGAAGTTGGATAAATAAATCTAATAATTCATGACATTGTATAAGAAATGATGGATAATGATCAAACCATTGAGTTGTATATGCAAGTATAATAATGACTGAAATGTTAAATATTGATAATCAATATTGAAATCTAGTTTGTTGAAGTTGGTGACATGGTATTCCTTCTAACATATCCTTGAAAGAGGATTATGAAATTTTGGAAGAAAGGGATGTTGTGTACCAGATACATTGGTAAATTCAAGATCCATTATCATGTTAAGGTCATATATTATAACTCTACACCTCCTCCACATCTATATGAAGTTCAAGATGCATTCCACGTATCACTTTTGGGAATGTATATTCAAGATCAATTAGATATACTGAGCTTGAAAGCTATAAAATTTGAACATGACCATTCTTATAAAGAAAAAACTATAGGGATAATGGACTAAACAGATAAGGTTTTGAAGAACAATTCCTACCATCAAATTTGAGTTATCTGAATGAATCGTATTTTTGAGGAGGACATATGAGAACTTGAGGATGTGATGAGAGAAAAGTACCCTCAGTTTTTTTCCTCCATGTAATAAAATTTCTATGAAAAAATGAAGGTACATGGGTATGCAATGAATGATGATGGGATGATGATTTAAATTATTTTACCTATGATAAATGTAACGATGTCATCACCGGTGAAGAAAACCCTAATATAGTCCCAAGGAGCTTTTTGTGATGAAATTTAAACAAAAAAATAAAAAAAATACATAGTTTGATCTAATTTCATGCTCAAAATACAGTAATAACCAGTTATGAATACTCAAAGGATTCGAAACTAAATCCCTCTATACCATACACACATTCTTTGAAAGTCTATGGGAGCATTTATTATTGAATTTTTGATGCTAACACAGAAATCCAATGACACCTTCAATGTTTTAGTGATCACTGTAATAATGATCCACTGATCCATGAATGATATCTTCAATCAATAGATCACATATACTTCTCTCTATAAGAAGAGGGAGAAGAGAGCGGATCTAATCCTTTTTATTATTAATAGTATGACATGTGTGGGTCTCTCCTCGTTTATATAGCAAGATTCTAAAATACCCAAAAAGGGTCCTCAACCCTCAAATATTTATTACCCCCTAAATATATGATAAATGATATTTCAAGATTTCTTTACTGAGTAATAAATATCAGATATATATGGATCACTTATTTATAATATAATAAATATATTACATGATAAAACTTATTATTTAACATGACTGAGTAATCCCAAAAATATTATATGAACCTTGAATATTTAAATAATATTAATTTTGAATAATATTATCACATGTTTTAACATTGATACTAAAAATAAATTTATTAAATAAATTCAGTACCAATTATTCTAAAAATGAATAATATAAATTTAGTTATTCATTAGTGATAATATATTCCCAAAAATATCCTAGATCCCATAATGGGTCCCACCACATCCGAAACTATGGTTCATCATAATAGGGAAGAATTTTGAATATTCTATGTGTGTGACCCTATATGAAATTTTCATGTTGGCAATAAATAATATTCACTGATTCAGAGTTGAGTCTAGCAATCCATCAAAGCGCCTAAAGAGTTAAAGAGTAGTCGTAAAAAATATAACCTTCATATAGATAGACTTTATATTATATAATCTCTTGGTCTCATGATATCTCATAAATTTAGACACATAATTTGTTTCCCAAACCTTATTGATTTTTTATTCATTGTCTTAACTAGATGAACTCACCCTCTTCGACCATGCCCATGGATTTAGTGAAGGTACTACTATCCAGATGAACAAGACCTAAGATATCTCTTACTTGACCCAATAGTTAAAAATTATATGTAGATCATTCAACCAATTCCATTCCACCAAAGACAAACCCAAAAAATGATGCCTTTCCACAAATTCAATGTTATATTCTTTTCCTTACAAAAAAGTACATGATCAAATGGTACACATCAATAATGATCAGATCTCAGGAGACCAAACCACATATTTATAGATATGAACTAACAATGATACATGAATCATTTGGTGTTCCTATTGATGAGTAAGTCCTCAGGATCTCATCTTCTCGGTATCACCAAGTGAAAACTTTATTAGAAGAAGTCTAAAATCTTATGATCCACCATAACATGAAATTAAAACATCAACTATGACAAGTTAGTATGATGTATCGAGACCATATGCCATTTTTTTGGATTAATGTGATTGTATATCAATGATCACATTATATCATGAGAACTACTATAACCATTTAATATGATAAATAATCTAAGGAAATTTGCACATAAATAGTGGACACAGAAATATGAACACTGTTATGGTAGGTGTACATTATGCATAACTCAATGCATACATGATATGGTAATTGAAAAGTACTATTCATATTGGGTCTAGAGAAACTACTATTACAACACACCCACTTGAACAGGAACCAATATGTTAACTATCCTTGTTAGCTCACACTTGATAAGATCATGATTTTACTGAGTTATGGATTTAGCCATTGTGCTTACAACAATTCTGATGCCTATAAACTCTATTATTTTCAACTTTACCTTTTTGAGTAAGTCTCATCATGAAATAATATCCCTATGTAAATTCCCTTTTTCCATTTTCCAAACATATCATCTTAGCTATTACTATAAGAATAAATATTATAATGATAAAACTTTACTAACTAGGTGTAATTAAAAAAACAAGTTGTTACATATTTTTTTCTACTTCATTAGATACATCAGAATCTGCAATGTACATATTATTTGTATATATCGCTACTCCTAAGTTGAATGAGATTTTATTTCTCATTAACTTATCATGACTTTGATATTAGATCAAATCAATCTAAAGGAAGACTAGTTTTTTCACCCTATAACTGAAATACCTTCCCCTCCATATACCAGGAATATATCCTTAGTACATGTTATAGTACTATTGGATAGTTTTGACTAATTCCGTTTTATTTCAAAAGGATATAACAGATATTTTACTACCATAAAGTAAATTATTGAAATATAATATATAATACATAACATGGAATAAATTATAGGTCAATTTCTGGTGGGTATGGAATTCTACTCATCTCTTTAATATCCTCCCATGACCCATGCATGTATTCATGGATTGATTTATGCCATGTGATATTGGTAAAAATTATATATTAAATTATTAAAACTTGTAATTTTCAATACATTATTATTATATATACAACTAGCACGGTATAAGAAAACTATTAGATCTAACTTAGTAGATCTCATTCCCTACAACTCAGGTTGCTACTTAAATTCAATATCTTGAGTGTTTTCTTTCATTGTAGTTCTAACTAACTCTAAGAAAAAACTATTTTCCATATGATATCAAACATATTGTACTTAGAAAACTATAGAAATACCAATATCCTCTTATAGAGCCATTAAACAAATTCATTCAAAATGAATATTCTTTGACTATTTTTCTTTCCTCGATCCGAAATTGGATTTTGGTAACTTACACCACTAATGGGAATTATATGATGTCACCAGCCTATTATAGTTTCATATTATAGACGCATTCTAATATTTGTGGTCTTGAAATCAAATGATCAATTTAATGATCATAGAAAGTAGCTATAATTGGTAAAATTCTAATTGATTTCATCATAACAATTTGGTATTACCAAAAAAATCTTATTGGAATGATGCCTCTCCCACCCATGTATAGTCTCACATGAATTCCCACTGCAATATTCAAAAAAATAAACCCTTGTACTTTAATACATTAAATCCACTATTTAATTTTAATTGAAATTTTAAATCTTAGTTCATATCCATTTACAAATTCCCTATTAGATCCGTTATTCTCAATGAATAAGGTATCAATGGATGTGATGAATGTAAAACCATTACTATGGTTTGAACCTTCCCACATAGTAGGTGTCTCTAGAAATTTAAATTTCCACAAAATATTGTGGAATTTTTTATTTTTCTAAATATTTGTTCTTCTATGGTATTGAATAAATCCAAGTAAATATGGATCCCTCTCCCCCAAAAACAGATATGCACCCTTTTATAGAAATATAATATAGCACATAACTATACCTTTTATATGATAGGTTTTTCCATAATAGTATTACAAAACTTTAGGATAATTACTGAGATGCACTTTGTGTTTTTCTTTATGCAAGTTTGTTCATAACCTCATAAAATGATTTTCATATAAACACATGTTACGAAATAGTGTATTCATATCATACTACAACTCATATTATTTTCATCATTCATTAAAGATGGAATATGATTATGGGGTAATGTCTATATTTGTGAAACATTTATTGAAACAAATGGTTGTTTCGAAATTGTATATTATTCTCAACATTGATTCCCATTTTACTAACATCATGAATCTAATGTGTATAAGGAAATGCACATTTAATAATTACTCCACACTATATTTTTTCATTGAATATTTATTACAAGACTCACCATCCATCATCCTTAATAAAACCATAGATTTTATGTGTATTAGGTAATGTATATTAAGGAATTACTCCAGAACACATTATAATGATAGATTAATGCTTGGTCAAGATATACATTGGAGCACAAGAAAAAATCTACTCATATATTCTCACCATTCATATTCTATAATTCACTTTTACATTTCGTAAAATTCTTAAAGGAATCTCATGAAGCATATTTACCACTCGATTAAGCTTGGAATAGTTCAATATCTCTAGCCAAACTAATTCTAAAAACTTTGTGTCCCAGTTTTATTTCTAAATGATTCATTTTCCAAAACGAAATGTGTCGAAAATACCCATGGCCTTTAACTCCAAATAGTATAAAAATTATACTGGGTATGTTAACACACTGAATTTTCATGAATATTTTTAAAAATTTTAATGGATGTTGAAGGATATTAAGGAAGAACTCCCATGAATGTCAACTTTTTACTAAAGTATAGAAAATTTAAATTATGGAATTCGAATGATTTAAAATTAATGAAATTGTTTAATAATTTGAATTTGGAATTTTATTTTATTATTAGGTTGAATTTTTAGAAGTAATATTGCTATGAATTTATTGTTTCCAAAAAAGGACAACATAGACGTCCCTCTACCTAAGGGCCCACATGCCACATAGGCAGCTCACAATGGGTCACTCGACCATGCATGCTAAAGGGAAGGCCAACACCCACAAAAAATCCTCCATGAGAGATTAGGCCCATGAAAGGCCAATGGGGATGAATTCATAAGCATTTATGGCTGATCCGAAGCTTGGATGCTCCAGCTCGTGGTGGTGATACCCATAGATCGATGAGAGGAAGTCCTCGCCAGCATAGGGTGGATCGAGATAGTGGGGAGGGGTCCTGAAGACCCCATCCTAATTCATTGTAATGGGTATACCACATCATTTTATTCATGTTCTCATAGAGTAGACCCTCCAGTTTTATATGGGATGTTTTTTTTTCATATATTGTTAAATTTTTAATGGAAGGGAATTTTCCCAATCCTGCTCCTCTACCGCTCCCTTGTACACCCCACTCCATTGGTCTCCACTTCCTACCACACTAGCTCTAAGCCACTGTCATCTACAGTCAATGGAAAACTACAATGTTTTCCATTGCTCTAGCTTGATATCCATCACAAGATCACCACCTTAGCTCGATCCATCACATATCACCTCCTGCAGCTATAACGACCCACATGATACATTTTCTAAAGAGAAAAAAAACTCACACTTGATGAATATCTCTATGGCCACTGTGTTGGACATATAGATCTATGAAGAACACAATTTATTCCATGAATGACCGCTACACCTATGTTCACCACATCCATACTGGCCAAGCACAAATGGTGGAACATGACCCTGTTTGGCACCAACAATAGAAAATTACACTATTGGCCCAAAAAATGGAACATACTACTATTGGATCAATGATAGTACATGATACCATTGATCTAACAATAGCATCTGGAGGTTCCACCACTACTACAACAAACTTCCAGAACTGCTCTACCACTATTCCATGAATGAATCATTACTATTTCTTTCTAGAAAATCCCATGCACAGATTCCTTACATGAAGAGAAAGACCACTTCCCTCCACATTCATCACTATTGTGACACTACCTCTCACATTATTCATCACTACCACTTATTTCAAAATACCACCTTGCACATGAGATGTGAGGTCCCTTGCCACCGCCTGATCTCCCTCACCTGATACATGTTCCCCATGTGAATCATTCATACCATGCATGAAAGAATGGTGGCATACATTCATCCACGGAGTAAGATAAAGAATAATCTTCCCAAGCTTCCATAAAAAACCATGTAGGTAGGAATAATCGGCTAAAGGAAAGTCTTCCAAGGAGGAGGTTGACTCCATTGATAATTACACTTATGAGACCATGTGAAGGAGAAAGAAGAAGATGGAATGAATAAAAAAATTATTTGATTATGGTTTATACCAA
The DNA here is from genome assembly GCA_963277665.1 of Viscum album. Classification (NCBI taxonomy): domain Eukaryota; kingdom Viridiplantae; phylum Streptophyta; class Magnoliopsida; order Santalales; family Viscaceae; genus Viscum; species Viscum album. Next base: position 16,508,505 of record OY728120.1, on the reverse strand, counting down.
TGGTTGATGTGATCCACCATTGAATAAACAGTAGCACATGATCCTCCGTTGGACGAATGGTGGATGTGATCCACTATCACTAATAAATTATAGCTCAATACTAAAATTTAGAAACACCCATAAATTTTTTAGATTCAATGTAGAATATCTTTAAAGATATACATTCAAGGATAATGAAGATATTGAATGATACAAATATATGAGATAAATAGGCTACCTACCTCTATAAATAAAAGGATTCTGTTCTAGAGAAAAGGATTGAAGGATTGAGAGGGGACTAATGTTAAATGCTCTATTGTTGATGCTTTATTTTTATTCTATAATTTAGTTTAATTATTGTAAATCATTATAATTTTTTAATAAAAATGGGTTCAACCATTATATTTTTTCCACTATTACGTGATCTTAATCACCACTACTACTTTCTTTCATTATACTATTCTCATCTATTCCACTATGACCTCTTGCACTAGACAATGAGTGAAAAACCAGAGGTTTAGCCTGTAGGGTGGATTGGGTGTCTTGAAATGTTTTCTTCACTTTCAAATTATTTCTTTACATTTGTGATGATCAAGAGTTATGTGTATGAGTGAGAAAAGTTTCCACAATGACATGGAGATCAAACTCACTTCTATTCATTTATTTAATATTTTTCCCTTCCTTCCTTTTAACATAATCTATTCAATTGATATAGTTAAAACATTTAATGGATGAAATAACATACGATGGAGCCAAGTCGAGGAAGGTGTCACACTCTCAATAGATTTGTTCCATAAACCTTCATTATAGGAGGAAGTGGGATCAAATTTTATTTGGAATTCAATGTTTTAAAACCAAAAAAATAAAAGAATATTGATGCATGAAATAAAATTAATAATTGGGTTTTCAAAATAAATTTAATTAGTCAACATGAATTATGGAAGGAACCCAAATGGAATCCCAAAAGGCCATGTTCTTTCTTCATTATATCTTGCATTACTTGTGAGTATAATTTGTATTTCTTCACTTCAATTAGATATTCCCATTAATAAAAACTCAAAACACCACTAAGTTTTCAAAAAATAAGAAAAACTGCAACAAAATTAGATTAGGTGAATTTGATAAAATAGGTGAAAAACTATAAAGATCCTCAAGTGAGAGGATCTTGTTTATCAATTGTACTACATTAGGAAAATAATTTTTCTTTTTCCACATGCTATAATAGGTTTTTACCAAAACCGGCACCATTTTTAGGGATCTAATCAAAGGTTTATTTATTTTTATATTTTGACATTATTGATACTTTTTATTTCTTTAATAAAAACATTTTTTTTATGATTTTTTAAAATATTCAAATTTTCAATTCATGGAAAAATTACTTAGGGTTCCAAATCAAAAATAATGTAACATAAAATGATATAAAGGATCTCTTACAAAGGATGGTTAAACTCACTAACCAAAAAAAACTTATGATAAATGGGAATGAATCTGGACTTTCATTTCAAGAGAAATAATATATGAATTATGAATTTAAAATTGATTATCAAAGATTGATGGAAAAGGAGGATGTGCAACTAGAGATAACCAATTTTAATGAATAAATCAAGGAAGTAAAGGCCAAACGTGAGGAATATCAACAGAACAACAATTGAAAGAGTCAAATACAAGATGACCATGAGGATTAAGAGTGGATTCATAATGTGGAAGACTTTCCTACTGAGACACATTTGGGATATTAAAATGACCCAGATAATTTCATTAAAGAGTGTGAGGTAAAATATGATTTCCCAATTCCTATCAATGTAAAATAACTTGCACCACTCTAATTTTATCTAACCATGGAAGAGTAGGAATACAAAAAAGGTCATAACTTAAAGGAATGATGGTTGATACTGACTACCAACCTCTATCTACCTAGATTCAATTTCAAGAGGCACTTACCACTAGGGAAGTGAATGAAGTAGAAATAACTCAGGGAGATGATCTTATTTTAAATTCTATATTTTCTAATTTTATTAAATCTGATTTGAGTATCACCCTTAAATTATTTTAATTTTTATATTTGTACAATCCTTATTTTTACTTAGTGGAAGATGAAGTAACTACACCTACACTGGCTGGGAACACATTGATCTACCGACTTCTGATGAACATATATTTGGGGAAGCCCAAGAGGAAGTCTATGTTTCTAAGCCTAAGGAATACAAGACACAATCTTCTAACTTTGAAAGAGATAATTCTAATTTCAATTAAAATCTTATTCAAGTAAAAATATCTACTTATTTATCCAATTGATAATTCAATTCATGCAACCCATGTTGAGCAGGCACATGACATAAAGGTGTTGGTTGCACAAGTATCAACCAATAAGGTGGATGATTCATACCTCATCCCACCCTTACCCTGAAATCTATAAATAATTGGGAATGTTATGGATATTATATATACTATTAATCGATAATTACTCACCAATAATGAAGAATTGGTTCCTGTAAAATGCCACAAGGGGTGCTTTAAGTCCAAGAAGATCCATCCACCAATTAACTATGAATGACAGTTGAAAATTCCATATTGAAGAATTAGTAATATAGGGCCCACTTGGTGGATGATAAAATTATTTTTCATTACGTTATTTATATAAATTTAAATTTTATTCTTAGGATTATTTTATCAGGTAGCCCACTCCCTCTATTTATTTTATTTTTAAATGACCCTATTTTATTTATTAATTGAGTAATATAGTTTTATAAGCCAATGATAGAAAAATAATTCCTCCAAATATGAAAGGAGGATATAGAAATAAGCCTCATATGATTGGGATATAATTATATAATTTACCATTTTCAGAATCCCTACAATTTTTTGATATATGTTTAGATATTTAACAATAAAATTGCATTCCCTATTTGAATTATGATACACATAACTTATCTAGAAGTCATGAGTTTATTATGAAAAATATGATTCCATGTTTTATACTAAAATGATAATGATATTGAATTATTAAAAATAATAATTATATAATAATAGTGAGGTATAAATATTAAAATTAGGGCTAATACTTTGAGTGAATAAATTTATCTATGTAAATGAAATTTCCAAATCATTTTTCTTTCCATGAATTTTTGTAAATCATGTAAATTGATTTGTTATTTTTAGTAATTACTTGAGTGGATATATAATATCATATTTAAATTCCCAAGGGGATTTATATAATAAATTATTTCTTTTTTATATTGTGTATATTTCTTGAGTTATCTTGGGACATGGCACATACTTGAACTTTCATTTGAACTTTTCAAAGCTACGGTTATGAAAAAAAACATTTAAATTGATTGAGGAAAATTTTGATAAATACATATCATTAATACCACCTCTAAACTAATCCTTATATAGAACATAGGGACCATTAAGGACATTGTTATAGATGATCAATATTTCAAGCCATTTTTATCCATTCTTACCACTTATTAGAACTATTTCTCACTATATTCTAATGTTAAAGTGTGGAGGTGATAGAAATCATTGTAAAAGGGATGAAATGAATTTTAACGGAACCGTGTGGGGTTTTTATATTGTGTATTTGTAATTTATAAATGTTTTTTGTTTATTTATTATTCTTCATTGTTTTACCTTCTAGAAAAAAATGTAAAATAGAAAAAAAAGATGTGGATTGTAACTTAAGGGTGTCAAAAATCACCTTCACCAGAACGATGATTTTTATTATATGAGCTTAAGTGGGGTATGTGAGATAAATTATAAGCATAAATTTTGAAATATTATATAAATTGATAAAATTAAAGAAGGAAAAAATCATTCATTATGATTTTTTTTTTATCATAACATTACTTTGAGTTTGGGAAAGGTGGGAGTTGTCTCAATTTGAAGGGTAGAATTTCATTACAATTTATTTTGATATAATGCATCATACATTTGAGATAAACCAAATCTTTTAAAATTAATTTTTAAAATATAAAATCCTACTACCCTTAATCCTCAGAGTAATTAGAACCTCAATTGAAAATCCCCCATGATTTCATGTTCCGTTTGTCTTTACAATGTGGATAAATTAGTTCATTCACAAGACTATGGATAAGGGTCCGTTTATCATGATATGAGAAAAAATATATTATAATTGTATCAAGAGTAATGAGTGAAAATATTAAAAGGATATCTAAAACATGATTTGAAATGTTTAATAATAATTATTTGAGGAACCTGAATTAAAAATAAGATAAGTCCCACTGATTTCAAATTGGAGAAAGTAAAATGCTTGGATTGATTATTTTCATTTAAAATCAAGATACTAAATTTATATTTTATGTTTATTTTTTAATTTTTGATTTAACATTGATAATTATTTCATTTTATTTCTTTGATATTTTAATAATGGTAAAATGGATTCCCTTTTAGTTCCAATATTAAGATTTTATGATTGAGAACAAACATGGTTTAAAAATGGGGGTATTTGATGCACCAAATTATAATGTATATTTATATTTTTAAAGGATATAAAAATATTTTAATGATGAACTCCCATGGATTTCAATGTTTTACTAAATTAAGTGAACTTTAAATTGTGTAATTAAAATTATTTAAAATTAATGGAACAGTTTAAGAATTTGATGTTAGAATTTTATTTCATTATTCATTTTATTTTTTATAAGTAAATTTATAATGAGTAACAATTTTTTCAGAAAAAATATTCCAAAAAAGTATAGGCCTCTACCTAAGGGCCCTCAAGCCACATAGGTAGCTCATAAGGGGCCCCATGGCTATACACAACCAACAGAAGGCCAAAACCAGTGAAAAACCCCACATGAGGGATCAAGTCCATGTAGGGCCTATAGGGATGAATTCATGGCAATTTATGGTTAGGAAGAATCTTGGATTCACCAGACCATAGTGGTGGAACCCATGAAGTGATTAGGGGAATTCCTCACTGCATGGGGAGGTGCATGGCAGTGGGAAGGGGTCCTCCGTTCCCTATTTGTCTTCACTGTGGAGGGGGATTCGTAACATGTTATTTAAGATATTGTAGATTGAAACTACCAGTTTGATATGGGATATGTGTTTTTAAGTATTTTTTTATTTAAAATAGAATGATATTGTTCTAACCCTACTCTTGCTACTAGATCCTTAGACACCTAGCTCCATCAGTATCCACTTATGGTCACACCCTCTCGATGACAACCCAATATGAAACCACCCAAGTAATGGAATGTCGACCACCTCTTGTGCTTGAGCTGGAGATCCATATCACCACCAAATTCCAAGACCATCACAGATCACCTCCTATAATAATTACAACCCCCATAAAGTTATTTTTGAAGAGAACCACTACTTATCACATTATTAAGTTCCCAACAGTAATTGTGAAGGATGGAGTGATTGATGAAGAACACCAATGAAGCCACACAAAACTAAAGCACCACCATTCACCATTGTCGCACCATCTAAGCACCAATGATAGAACATACCATTTCTAGAAAAAATAATAGCACATGATACCATTGAAACCTATGGTAACACATTCTACAATAAATCCAAGGGGTAAAAATGATACTGTTGATCTAATGGTAGCATCTAGAGGAGCTACTGCGACCACAAATTCCATCCACCATTGCTTCAGCACTACTTTGGGTACAATTCATCACAATAGATTCCTTCTAAAGCCCGTGAACACATTCTATTCATGAATAAGAATACAACTTCCCTCTATAATCACTATTTATCTTCCACTTCCCCACACACAATTAATCACCACCATTTCCTATTGAGTCACACCTCACTTGATGGAAGAGAGGTCCATCACCACTACCCGAGTTCCCTCACCTGATCCACATTCCCCCTTACAAACAATGCATACCATGCGGGAAGTGATGGTGTCATACATTCATCTAAGGATGAGGCTATAGAAGGAGATTCCAAATATTCCAAACAAAACCACACAAAGAGAAATCATTGACTAAAGTGAGACCTTCCATAAAAGAGGATGATTCCATATATAATTCCCCTAATCAAGATGGATGGAGGAGGAAGAAGAAGATAAAATGATTTAATAAATGTTTAATGATGGTGACTTCCAATGGTGGATATGATCCACTGTAGGACCAATGATGGATGTGACCCACCATTGCACAAATTGTTGAGATGATCCACTCTTGGGACAATTATATATCATGATAAACTATTGGGATAGTGGTGGATGTTATCCACTGTCAGTACGAAATCACTGCTCATCACCAAAATTTAGAAACCACTGTAATGTTTTCAAATTCAACACTGAATATCTTTAAACATATATGTTCAAGTATTTTGAAGATATTACAAGATACATCCACTTGAGATGAAGATGTTAACCACTTTATAAATATAATTATATTACACTAGAGAAAATGATTAGAGGATTAGGAGTTTACTGATGCTAGATTCATTGTTTTTTTACATTATTTTTCTTCTATAATTTAGTTTAATTCAAGTAAATCAATATATTTCATTAATAAAAAGTGTTCCATACTTCATTTTTATTCAACTATTACGTGATCCTAATGTTATCTCCTATATTCTCTCATTATACTATTCTCATATCTAACATTATGACCTCTCACACTTGATTATTAGTGACTAACCTGAGTCTTGGCTTCAAGGAAGTATTGGGTGTCCCAAATTATGTTCATTAATTTTAAATTATTTATTTACATTTATGGTGATAAAAAGTGACGTGTATGAGTGTTTAGATTTTACACCATGAAATGGAACTCAAACTCACTTATATTCATTTATTTAAATCTTTTCCTTTCCTTACATTGAACAAAATCTCTTCACATGATGGAGTTGATACATTCAAGGGATTAAATGGTATGTGATGTAGTTGGGTCTTGGAAGGTGTCACATTCTTGATTGAGGTGTTCCATCAATATTTATTTTAGGAGGTGGTATGATATATTTTGATAATCCATTCATGGTTTTAGAATCACTTAATAAAATAATATTTATCCAAGAGTGAGATTTCATAATTGGATTATCAAATTAAATTTAATCAACTAACATGAATGATGTAAAAACCAAAATCCAAACCCAAAAAGTCCAAGTTCATTCTTAATTCTATATTTAATTTAAAGTGAGTATAATTTATTAGTTATAAACGTTTTTAATGCATTACAATTAATAAAAACACAAAACATCACTTAGTTTTAAAAAAATAGTAAAACAAAAAAAAGTAGTTAAGGTGAATTAGATTATGTAGGTGAATAACAAGTGTTTTCCCTATATCCTTTACTAATAATATATTGTTTTACTAGAAAAAAAATTATCCTTCTACAAATGGGTATAAGAGGCTTAAGTTTATATTCATCAGTTATTGGAAATTATTTAAATATAACTAAACTACTATCTGAGTATAAAACACCATAAAAAATATTCATTCCAAAACTGAAATATTGTATCATTGTAACCAAAGTACATGTAACATAATGTTTTTGGTTCTACACAATTAAATTTTAACTAGAGTCCTTAATCAAGGAAATTGGAAGTTGTGTATTTTTATTTATTAACACAATAATCACCCATTCTCAACAACTTAGATAATTTTACTTACTTACTATAATGTTACAATAAATACTTGGTTACTTTTTTTAAATACAAATATGTGATAAGAATATTGTATTAAATATCTATAAATCATGATAAAAAACTATAGGGAATTAATTAATATACATAAATAAGAAGTGGATACTTGTTCTTTAATACAGTTCAAATACTTTAAAATTCTTTAAACATATCTTATAAAATGTGAAAAAACAACCTCTAGTATGATGACCAGCCTACTTTATTTTAAAAACATTATGAAGGTGCCTTTGTTGTTACACTTTTTAATGGAGTTTCACCTTTTCTTTCAACTAGCCCATAATTACAACTAAATACTAAACATTCCTTAAGTTATTTCATTTTGGTTAAATTTACAAAACGGTAAAAAAGAATATTTCTCCATAATGTTCATTTTTTTAATCTAAATAAAAATTTTAGTAAATAGGTGAAAATGTATAAGAAAGGTATATATATTAAAATATCATGATCCATCGTTCAAATTTCACAAACTAAGTGTAATGATTACCGTTTTATAACTCACCTCACATTATCCTCATGAGTTTCTCAGAGATGAGACAACATGAAGAACCATCCATTTCCCAATGTTATATCCACAACTCACATCAGACATTGTTTATTTTATTATGATTTTAACAAAAATGAATCATAAATGAGTCTCGTGTAAGAATATTTCACTCCCTTACTTCATGTGGTGGTTCAACTAGTATTAGGGGCACTAGCACCTTAAATTTTTATATGATTGTACCATATGGAAAATCATGTACTACTATTGTAAATTTCTATTAGGAAAGGAATTTACATTGTCCAAAATTAATCATAGTGATATTGGAGTATTAAATTTAATTTTCTACAAATATAATCTAGCAGATTACTACTTTTATCTTGATTACTGATTTGAAGTTTCCCATTATATAATTCAACACATCCCACTATTTTTTTCACTAGTATCTATATCTACAGGATTCAGAATACTTCATTAATTGAGTTTTTTTCTGGAAAATATCCATAAAACCTATACTCATAGTCTAATATTTTTCTATCCCACTACTCCGAGAGTTTAAAGGTAGGCGTCTACCTATCCAATCACATTAACTTGTGATGCCTTTGTTGGTTGAGTAATGCACCATCTTCTAAAATCAGAAACCTGTTTTATTCAGTGATTTTATCTAAAGTTGAAACAAGATAGATTTGGTTACTTCTTTACTACCATAGTTAGTTATGTCAACCCATATCTCTCATAAGAAATCCCCAATAGTTGGAGGCACCCTCAACTAGGGGTGATGAGCAATATTTACACTCGGTTTTTTTCAAATTCAAATGAATGAATGCATTTATGACATAATATTTTTTTGAGGGATTTTATTATTTATTGATGAATGAAATCATTTTCTATCAGATAATCATGTTTTTGGCATCTTACTCTCAACTGAATATAAAATAAATAGAAAAAATATCATCACATCATAAATTTATTTAATCTATGAATTTTTAGGTTTATTATTTTACGTAATTTCATAATCCTATATATTGAAAAAAACAATAAACAATGTATAAATTAAAAAAAACAACTAACTAATATTGAGAATATATTATTGGTTGATCCATATAAAGTCAATGGAGTAAGAATGATTGAGGGGTATAATACCTGAGTTGGGTATTAACTCATATCACATTTCGCTCCCTAGTACAATGTTTCCATAACTTGTCTGGGATACCACCTCGTCTCAATGTGGTTTTTGTCTTATACCATCCTTAATATCGTCTCAATGTGGTCAGAAATTTCTCAAGACTATTTGAAACAAAATATTAAATTCGTAAATAATGTTAAAATAAATTTATGTTGATGGATTTAAATGAATTAAAATAAATCATATTTATCTTAATCTTATTAAAATTATTGATCGATTTCAATTTTAAATAATTTTTTTAATTAAATATATATACAAAAAATTGTGAATTATTTTTGATATATATATATCAATTTATATTATCATTTTTTTCTAGGGACCCTATGATTCCCTGAATATCCTTGATAAGGATACTGGGAATCAGCTATACCGAAATTAGGCTAGAAGGGTCTGGCATGACCGATTCGAGTTAGTTCTGTGTTGGGAATAATCCATCCAAACCCATTCTGTGCCCAATTTGGGTCGGGACACTCACAAAATGCTATCACCATTGGGGTTGTGAGCTAGGGTAATCAGAATGATTGAGAGAGGTAAATATGAAATGGGGATTCCTTGTGCGACCCACTAAATTTGGGTTGATGGTGATCTACATGCATTATATTTTGATAGAAAAGGTAGCACTGGATCAACTAGATAAGTAATGCATTGCAGTGTTGACCTATGAGGAGAGAGTGGTGGTTTTCGGTAGAAGCGGGATTCACCAGAAAGGATGATTCTTAGTTATGGATAGAATATTTGTCCATGTAGAGGCTTTTCATTTGCAGTTTGAACTGAATAGGACTAGGCCCGGTGTGGTTGTAGGGAGGGGCTAAATAAAATTTTATGAAAAGTTTTGGAGGTAGAGGGATTTAGATTAGTAGAATAGGTTACATATTTTCCGGAATTCTAGTGATGATACTATGATGGAATGATGGTGGAGGCCGAGTGGGGTGCAGCTGGCCGAGGTGCATCAGAGACGGAGGGTGGGGTGACCCGGCCTATAATGGAAGGGGACCAACTACACAATTGGTATCAAGGATAAGGGGAAGCTCGAATCTTAAATGAAGGCACAATAGTGAACCTGGAAGGCTAGGAAAGAGGCTGCTCATGGCCAGTGAAAAGGGAGGCCCCTACCATGTTTAAAAATTTATCCCCCCAGTTTTTTTTCACCATCTTCTATGATAATCCAGGTCACCTCCCAAGGGTTATTTTAAATTATTGTTATTAATTTTTAATGTGTTTGATAAAAACCTTTTTGAATTTAATAGTTTATTTGTTTGTGTTAATATTTTGAAACTGTACATATTATAGGGTTTTTTTTGAAAAACCATAATTCCAAAAACAAGTGGAATAATTTTCATCTATTGAAAAAACTGTTACTACCACTATAAATATGGCCGAAATATTTTGGTTCATCCAAATTTCATTTATGTAGACAGTTCCAGGTAAACACACACACAAAGATATATATATATCTATGTTATTCATAATAATATAGAGAAAATAATAATTTTGATTCAAATTAAAACCATCCAATAACCATAACCTGGCCTTCTAATTTCTTATTGAAACCCTTTATACATCGTTAAGACTATTGAGATTCTCCCTACATGAATTTAAGGCTAATTTAATTTTTCATTGGATTAATGTATTATGGGATCACTCTGATACAAATTGAAGGTACAAGGGTATGCATCAGAAGCTAATGGGATGGGGATGTAATATTTTTCACCAAGGATTGATGTAACCATGTAATCTATAGGGAAGAACAACCCATATAAAGGACCAATTATTTTCATTTGATGTATTTTAAGAAAAAAATTTAATAGTCAAATATCTAGTTTGATCTGAATCCTTTCTCAAAATACACTTTTCCCTAGTGACTACTGCTCAAAGTATTTGAATATGAATCCCTCTATATCATCCACATAGGTTATGAATGTATAAAAGATCATAGATTATCAAATTATGGGTGCTAAAGTATATTTCTAATGATTCCATTAATTTTTCGACAATCACCACAATGACGATCCATCGATCCATGAAGGTGATCTTTGATGAGGAGATCAAATCATCTACTTCTCTATCTAATAATTGGGAGAGGAAAGATTGGATTTAATCCTTTATATGATTAATAGTATACCATGTGTGAGATTATCCTCCTTTAAATTTTAAGATTCTAAAATGCACAAAAAGGGTACCTGACCCTAAATTATTTATTACTAAATAAATATAATATAAATGATATTTCATTATTACTTTACCGAGTATAAAATATAATTTATATTATTATCACATACTTGTAATATTATTAGTATATTTCATGATAAAAAGAGTCAATAACTTGACCCACTAATCTCAAAAATATTAAATGAATCATTAATATTAAAATAAAATTCATTTGAATTATATTATCTTGGGTATTTAATTAAATAATTGTAAAAACATTTAATAAGTAAATTAAGTTCCAATTATTTTAAACTTTTATAATATAAATTTATTTATTTATTTGTGATTTTATATTCTCTAAGATATCTTGAACCCCATTGTGGGTGCCATTATGTCCAAAACTCATATTCTTCATAATAGGGAACACTTTTGAATACACTAAGTGTGTTAACCTCTAAGTACATATCCCAATAGAAGTGAATATTATTCACAGACCTGGAGTGCATTCTAGGAATCCATCAAGGCCCCTAAAGATATAAAGTGTTTCCATAATAGTGAAAACTTCCTACAAACACACTTTATTATAATAAAATCTATTTGTATTAAGATATCTCAAAAAACATGATTTATACATTGTGTCACAATACTTTTTTATTATTATTCATTAACCTAACTATACTTATTTACATTATATTAGTATAAAAATGGATTTAGTGAAGTAACTACCATCTATATTTACTAGGCCCAAGATATCTCTTCCTTTTACTTTAAGAAACAAATTATATCTTAACCATTCAACTAATTCCATACAACCAAGGATGCACCCAACACAAGATACCTTTCCATGAATTCAATATCATAGTGCTTACCTTTAATAAATGTATGCAATAAAATGGTACAAATTTATAACCATATCAATTCAGGATACCAATACCCATAGTCATAGATATAATGTACCAATGACACTTGAAGCATGCGGTGTTCGTATTTTCTATCCAGTCTTAATGATATCATCTCTTTGAGATCATCAAGTGAAAACATCATGAGAAGAAGTCACAATGATTACAAGCTCTTAGAACAAGATAATCAAAGGATAAATGCATCCTGTTAGTATGATGTATCTAGACGATATGAAATTTGTTTAAGATTAATTTCACAGAATATTGAGGTTATCATTATAGTCTAAGAATTGAGAAAACATTTTGATATGATAAATAATATATGGAAATTACCATGTAAATAGTGGATATAGAAATATCAACACTATTATGGTATGTATATATTATGTACATATCACAATATACATGATCTAGTAATAAAAAAGTACTATTTAAGTTGGGTTTAACAAACCACTATTACAAAATGAAATTGTTTTTAATGGGAGTAGAATACAACGACCTAGAATTTTAGTAATTACCATTCCATAATTAAATAACGTGTGAGTAGCTTGTCTTTCACATATAATTGAACTAAAGTGAAAACTACATTAACATAATAATTATATTAAAAATTAAAATTATTTTATAGATGTTAAATTAGTTAGTATAAATTGAAGTAGAAAATTTATAAAAACAATATAAATTGGTATAATAAAACAGATGCCAATCTATGCTTGGATATTCACTTTTTCTAAAAATTGTTTTTACACATAAAGTTTGATAATATGATAATTAATTTTTTCTAAAATTATGAAATTTTATTTGGTAAAATTGATTACTTATTTTTTAAAATTAGGTCAAAAATATTTGAAAATACTCATTTTATTTTTTGGCCTAAAAATAATATTACTAAGATTGAAGTTAATTATAATTATAATGGTGCATCTAATAACCATAACTTGGCCATCCGATGTCATATTAAAAACCTCTATACAACATTAAGACTGTTGAGATGCCCTATAATAGAATTTATGTTTAATTTCATTTTTCATTGGATTAAATCATCGTGCGATCACTCTGCTACCAATTAACGGAAGCAGGTATGAATCAGAAGCTAATGCGATGGGGATTTAATATTTTTCACCAGTGATCGATGTAACTAAGTCATCATCAATAAAGCACAAACCTAATAAAGGCCCAAGGATTTTCAGGTGATGCATTTTAAGAAAAAAAATTAATATTCCAATACCTAGCTTGATATAAAGTCATTATCGACATCCAATTTTCACCAGTGACCTCTACTCCAAGGATTTGAAGATGAATCCCTCTAAATCATCCATAAATTATAAAAAAGTCTACAAGAGCGTAGATTGTAAAATTATGGGTGCTAAAGTAGATATCCCATGATTTCTTTGATTTCTTGACAATCACCACAATGAAGATCTACTGATCCATGAAGGTTATATTGGATGAGGAGATCGAATCATCTACTTACCTCTCTAAGAAGTGGGAGAGGAAATAGAGGCTATCATCCATTATAAGATTAATAGTTTACCTTGTGTGAGCTTCTCCTCCCATAAATAGTAAGATTATGAAATTCACAAAAAGGGACCCTGACGCTCAATGATTTATTACCAACTAAATTTAATATAAATGATATTTCATGACTACTTTATCGAGTCATAAATATTATTTATATTTTTATCACTTACCTTTAATATAATAAACATATTTCATGATAAAAAATAGTAAATAACATCACTCTTTAATATAAAGAATATTAAACAAATCATCAATATTAAAATAATATTAATTTGAATTATATTCTCCCATGTATTTAATAAAGTAATTGTAAAAACATTTATTAAATAAATTCAGTTCCAATTATTCAAAACTTGTATAATATACATTTTTTATTCTTTTGTGATTTTATATTGTCTAACATATCTCAAACACCATAGTGGGGGCCATTATTGTATAAACTCATATTCCTCCTAATAGGGAACACTTTTGATTACACTAAGTGTGTAACCCTCTAGGACATTATCCAAATAGTAGTTAATATTACTCACAGACCAGGAGTGGAGTCAAGAAACCCATTAAGGTCCCTAGAAAGATACAGAGTAGTCATAGAAATGAAAACTTCTTACGAACACACATTTTTTTATAATAGAATCACTTTGTATTATGAAATCTCATAAATCATGAAGTATACAAAGTGTCTCAATACATTATTTCTTTAATATTCGTTGTCCTAACAGGAAATTTTTACATTATTTTACCATGAATGTGGATTTAGTGAAAGTAATACCATCCAGATCTACTAGGAATGAGATATATCTTCCTCATCCTATAAACAAAAAAATATATCATGATCATTCATTTAATTCAATATCACCAAAGAGGCACTCATAAAATCTATCTTTTCATGACATCAATATCATAGTATTTACCTTTAATCAATGTACACGATCAAATGGTACACATTAATAACCATATCAATTCAGGATACCAATACACATATTCCTAGATAGGAAGAACCAATGACACATGAAACATGTGGTGTTATTTTTGGTTGGCCAGTCCTCAAGGTATCATCTACTTAATATTATCAAGTGTGAACATAATGAGAAGAAGTCACAATGCCGATGATCTCTTAGAACCAGATAGTCAAAGGTGAACTGTTTCAAGTAAGTATGATGTATATAGGCCATATGAAATTTGTTTAAGATTAATTTCATAGTATCTTAAGGTTATCATTATAGTCCTAGAAGTGCGATAACATTTCGATATGATAAATAATCTATGGACATTACAATGTAAATAGTTGACACAGAAATATCATCACTATTATGGTATGTGTACATTATGCACAAGTCACCATATACAAGAAATGGTAACCAAAAAAATACTATTAATGTTGGGTTTAGGGAACCATTATTACAATATAGGATTATTTTTAATGAGAGTAGAATATAATTACACTCAATTTTAATAATTACAATTACATAATTAAATAACATTTGAGTAGCTTGCCTTACATAGAACATTGCAATAAAATGAAAATGACATTAACTTAAATAAAATTATTAAAAATTAATATTATTTTATAGATGTTAAATTAGTGATTATAAAATGAATTAGAAAATTTATAAAAACTATATAAAATGGTATAATAAAACAAAGTCCATTTTATTCTTGGAGATTCACTTTTTCTAAAAATGATTTTTACACATTAAGTGCGATACTATGAAAATTATAATTTTCTCATATTCATAAATTTTATTCCGTAAAAATGATTATATATTTTTAATAATTATGTCTAAATTATTTAAAAATAATCATCTTATTTTTATGCATAAAAATAAGATTACTACGATTAAAGTTAATTATAGTGATAATGGTGAAACTGTTATTTTTGATGATTTTTTTAATATTGCATCATTTTTATCTAATAAATTAAATTAAAATATATTTAAAAAATACTCTAATTCTATGTTAAGTAATATATATTAAAATATTAACCCACATTTAATTGGTAACTAATGTGAAATAATATTTAGAACACATAATGATTATAACATATTTTTTCTAAAAAAACTAGTATTTATAAATATTAAATGTTATAATTTATAGGTTAATTTTTTATTATTTAGAAATAAATTATATTAAAGTTGGGTTAAATCATGGTTAATAACATAGAAAATTGGTACGTGGGGTCACATTATAGTTTTTATATTATATAAATTACTTGGAAAAAAATTAGTTACCATGGTGAAAATAAAAATAGTAAAATATAGAAACCTAATGGTTAATGAATTGAAATATGTTTAAAACTTGTGTGTAACATAATATTTGATATATTATTGAACTTTTATAATACCCAATTATTTTACATTTTTATATCCATATGAAATATTTATCATGTTCTCCCTTTACATTAAGTGTTTTTATTTATATAAATTCCATTCTCACCACTTATAAAAAGAGTCTCTCACCACCCCTTCAAGACCACTGAATTTTTTTTACAACTAAAACCATTAAAATCCACCTTAATTAAGAATATTATTCCTTTTCCTTGAGCCTATGGTCATAAGTTTTTTTCTTATGACCTCTTTTTTAGGAATCCTACATAGAAAAATCAAATATTTCTATATGATGACTCTTTTTTCTAAATTATTTTCCTTTCTAACATACTTTATCAAATATTATTTTACAATTAGTATATAATAATGTGATAGTTTTTTGATAAATTAATTTTATTATTCAATGGTAATAACTATTAATCACTTTCCACTTTTAATATTATGAAAAACATTTGTTATTTGTACATTGTGTAGACTACCATCTCCATGGAGCATTGAATTATATTTTCTAGCATTGATTATCTTAAATTATTATAATGGATAAATTTAATAATAAATTTGAAATATTTAATATAATTATTATTATGAATATAGAAATTATAATACACCTTCTTTCCCTATCAATTTTTGAAAAATTAAAATGTTAGCCGTGCATTGTGTGGTCTAACACCTCTACAAAGTAAAGTGTCTTATTTTTCATCAAATTAATATATTATTTAATAAAATATCTTAAAATATGATTCAACACCTTAAAATATGTAAATAATATCATTATAATTATTTAATATTTATATTATGAGAAAATAAATCACTTTCATAATCATAATCATCCATTAATTATGTTTTATTCATTTTTGGGTCGGTTGAACCACCTACTTGAACAATGATGTAAAATAAAAATAAGGATTAATATGAGAACATAATTAGTTATGAAATATGATATAAATGGGTAAATAATAATTTTTTAGTTCTGTAATGGTTAAATTAAAATTAAAATCATTAATTAATATACCATCATTTGTTAAAAATCACCAAAACATGTCTATCACTGATTTCATCTGTAAGAACTGTAACAAAAAAATAGTGAAATTATAACATTAGAAAATGTCATAAAACCAAAAATTATAATAATTTTTATGATATAGGAAAAATATAATTTGGGATAATAATGAATAAAAACACTGCTATTATGATATTTATTAGCTTGATTTTGTTTTTTAAACTATCATATGGGTTTTTTCATTCCAAGATGCATTTCATTTTCATGAAATTCCATATTTCCATGTTATAACTTATTTTTAAAGTATTCCACACTATATTTTCATGATCAATTGTTTTTTTATTATTGAGATGTATTTTTATCCATACCATAAATTTTATACTTTATTAATGTTATTTTTATGATTTTATGTTACTCTATCAAGTTTTATGACTATACACTATGGTCTAATGGTATTTTATTATGTTATTTTTCCCATAATAGTTTTATCCTTCATTTTTATTATGTGATACGTTATGATAAATCTTTATTTTACTGAGATTTTTATCTCACCTTGTTCTTATATTTCCACTATAGAGGTTATGATAATGATGAGATCATGTGAGATGTCTAGAAAAGGGGCTAGTAAAGCATGCTTATTGAGTAATGTTTTAAAGTGTGGAAAAATAATATGTTTATTTAGATAATATCTAAGGTTATAAGACTTTAGTTTCTTGGGTTGTGTGACAATTTTTGAGATATATTATTTAAATCATGATATAAATCTGTTATTTATGTTTTGTTATTTTTGTTATGTCTTGGTTGGGCCTCATTATTAACTGACTTACTATCAAATATCATTATTAAAATAATTTTCTGGGGTTAAAACGAAATAAAATATTTGATCTATTTCCTTATAAAAATAGATCCATAAGCTTTATATAATATTCAATAAATATCAACAACATGAAGCATGATTAAAACAGTTGTAAGATATAGTTTTAGGGACTATTTCATCCACCTAAAATATTTATAAGTCAAGTTCAAATGTAATGAAATTATTATGTTCTTTAATTAATCATAACATCAGTTAATAATTACTCACTTTCATAGGATATTTTTAGATTAATAATACGGATATATTATATCAATATCATTATTGGTAATTCATGTATCTAAAATTACTATATCAATATGTTATGTGTGTAAATAAATTTTAATATTCTACTTAATTTGATTCAATCATGGGTATATATCTCTAGTAACAAACCATGATCATGAATATTACTTTTTCATGATCCATATTAACTTATTATATTCTTATTTCTCACAAAATGTCTTATGATCCCATTTAGTGTTTTAAAATATTTATACATATCCCTCTTTAGTGTGATTATCTGCTATAGAGACTATAAAAAATTTACATCAAGTGTGTGGATGATCTCATTTAATGAAAAGTAATAGTCATAATAAATATTCCTTTTCTTTTCCTCTAAATTTGTTTTACTTGAAATATCATGGATTTATATAAACTATACTCAATATATATTATAGTTGTATGAAAATATTTTTTTTGAGTATCTACATTTTATATTTACTATATTTGGGTGATTTTTTTTTGAATATTCAGACCTGTTTACTATAAAAGGGTTACCATTAGTAAAAATGTTAGATCTACCTTTGAAAATAATGTTAAGCCAATATTTCAAGGATTTATCCATTAATCAATTTAGGACAATCATGTTTTCCACTAGAATTTTTCAACATATTAAAAAATTCACCCATATTCCAAGAATTAATAAGTGTTGATGTTATTCCAAATATATATATGGTGTATATAACAATATCATATTTTATAATAATTATATTTCATATGGAAATACTAGTTTTATATTTTTTAAATTTGGATAAGATAACTTCTCAAGTGGGTTGAGAGGGAACTCTTACATGTGTTAGTGGGAAAATATTCATGACCTAAAGGCCTAGAAGAATAAAGGCCATACAAATTCTACTGGAATTTACTATAAAAATCCCTCCCAAGCAACTATTTAATATCAATACATTAATCACCATCTGAGGATGTGTTAGACTATACTCACCCCATGCAGAGCTGCATAGGGTATAAACCCAGGGGTGCACCCACCCTGTCCCTCCCTATCCTATGTCCTAGTATATCCAACTAGTGACTGATTCCACTCTAATCCATCATCACGTCGTTTCTATAGTTTAGGTGTACCACCATACATTGATGTAAAAGATAAGAAATGGCTCAGATGCCCGATACATGGCCTGAAATCCCAATTTGAGTGAATAATACCTCTTCTATAATACCATGCTATAGTAAATGCTACAATGACCAAACTTATATAATATCTACACTGATAAAGTGTGATTAAAATACCTTGTAAATTATCTCCAACTTGATTTTGACTCTGGGTTTCATACATGATTAAAGGGAGTCTTTACAACTTGTTATGATATATAAAAACTGAGGCATATGAAATTGTTTAGTTTAGAAACACCATTAAATATGATATTGAGTTATTGTATCACTTGTCATGGAATTAAAAAAAATAAAAGGACTAACATTTTTATCACTACCACCAAAGGATATCATTAACAATAGTCATTTCAATTGATCAATTGATTCAGAGGATTATTTTATTCATAATATGATTGAATAATTTAATGAAGCAATTTATTAATGTGTTGTAATGCATGAATAAATACATAATGATTTAGGATTGTTCATGAGGATTATATAACATAGAAATTGGATAATTATCTCCATTCCCCAATGTTCTCATATTTTTCCTCTTTTACCAAGTAAGGGACAAAAATTACAATGAGATTTGTAGAGTCCCACACATCCAATGTGTGATTTGATATCAACCTATGGATACCCTATTAAGGGATCATTCTTTGTATTTATACATAATGATCGTAAATATACAATCTAATGAAAGATAGAGTAGTAAAAACCAGGGTTTCAGGTACACATCATAATAGTTCTTCATTTTTATATATACATGGTTATGGATTTCATGCAAGATATACTTAACACCCTGAGATATTAGTATACAGTAACCTTTAAATAAATACTATGTCTTTCATAAATTACAATACATGTAATATTGAAATAAAATGAACAATGATATATTTTATTATGATAGAATTTCATAATGAAAGTTATAAATTATTACTTTATGATAATTCAATATGAAACATCATAGAAAATAAAGAATAAATAAAAGTAAACGTAAATAAAGAGCCAATAATCTGAAATCCTTGCCCTCATAGTTTACATTCAAGATCATACCTCAAATTATAATTATGGAAATATGGGAAACATTTATAAATTAAATATAAATTTTAAAAATAAAGTAGATTAATAAGATGATTGATGTTAGAGAGGCATGTAAGGAAATATATTGGAATTTTGTATGAATGTTATACAGATTGTCTTCAGACATATGGCCATTGGACATATAACTCTTGGGAATACAACCGTTGGATATATGGTTGTTATATATACTAGATACATATGGGTACATTTAATTTAAATATTTTTTAGTAATATATGATAAGTAATATAATTTATAAAAAATAAATAATTCTGAAATGAAAAAAATAATTAATTTCATGATTTATTTATTTTTTAATTAAATATTGTTATTATTCTTATTACCATTTTTATTAATTTTAAAAAATATTTTATGTGTTTATTTAATTAAAATAAATATTATAATACAAATATTTTTATAAAATTTATTGGTTATAAGATTAATAATTTTTTTAATGGGCAGTGATTAAAATTAACATATATAAATGGTGGATATTTTCTAATGAATCATTTTTTATGTGATCTGTATTTTTTATCATAATAAATTAAATTGATAAATTTTGAAGGATTATTATAATAAAATTTCAAAATGTATAAAATAATATATTAACGCTAATTTAAATAGTGATTGATATTAAATTTCATGAATAACACTTAAGGTTTTAAAATTCATTTTTTATAACAATAGTTCTTTGTATATATTTTATATTTTTATTTTAAAGTAAAATTCATTATATTTAGAAATTTAATTAGAATAAATGGAGTTCAAATATTTAATAAATACATTCAAATTAGTTAATAATGTAAATTTCATTTTTAGGCATAAACATAGTTTACCCTGGTAAAAATTAAGTTACCGTGGTAAAGGTAAAATGTGGTAAAAAGGGTTAAAATAAGTAGTAATACATGAAATATCATGAAACTATATCTATGAATTTAATGGATGAGGGGACTCATGATCCATATCAAATATTTTTGCACTTGGTATCCAATTTCCGTTTAATATTTAAACCTTTTATGTTAAGGAATAAATATTTGTGGAACTGCCACTCAAAACTCACATATAAAATGATCATTCATATACCCCTCAAAAAGCACTAATTACCTTCCGTTATCCCTTGAATAAATGGAAATTTCACTTCTCCTAAATTATTCTTATATTTTGGATAGCTTTTAATTACAACGAAGAAACTTAAATCCTTTATTCCAGAGGATCCCTTGTTGAGATGGAACAAATTCATCAATGTAAGTATCTATGTTCTTGTGAAAATTTTTCAATCACCTTATAATATAATATTTTTTAAATATAATTATTAAATTTAATTACATTATATTATAATAATTATACTTCTATTAAAATAGAATTATTATTATATAAATCTAAACTCTTACTCATTCACTGGTATAACATGTTATTGTTTTGGTTGGCTCAACCACCTACATAAATGTTTTTGTACCAAAAAAATCATTTTTATCATGAATTAGTATCATGAAATTAATATTGTTAATACATGATATTAATGATTAATTTATTTCATGAATATGGTTCAATAAGTGACAAAAATGAGTGGTCATTATAAAGTAACATATAGTAATCAATAAATTTCCAAAAACATGCTTGTCATGGATTCCATTCTTGTGAATCATACTGATAATTTCAATAAAATGAAGATGGAATTAAAAAATAACAAGAGTAAAATAATTCCACTAAATTTAATAATATATGAATTACAAAATGTTTATTAATGTATAATGATCGATATCTCCATTATTGGACTTCTTGGAAATAATCAAAATTACTAACATCTGATGACGAAAATAAAAAATAACTAACCAAAATATTTGTAACAAATTATTATAGTTAAAGAGTATAAAAGGAAATAAACATGAATATATTTTAAAAATAAGTGATTAATATGATTATGTTTATTAAGTAGGGGTTTAAATATGCTCTTTGGAAATTGAGAGTAAAGGTGATGGTTTCTTTTTCATTATCAATTTGAAATTGAGATTGACTTTAGTTGTATTGCTATTTAGGGAAACTGTGTGTTATTTATCTCAAAAATACAATATATTTTTTTTCTAATATATTTATTTATGGGGTTTACATGTCTTCTTAAAATTTAAATTCCCTTTGGTTCACAATTCAACCAAAATGATGCTTTTAAGTGGAATGAACCGTATCTTTTCTTTTAGTCGGGAATCATTCTCTTCCATGAAAAAATTAATTATATAGTTTTATTGATGTAATTATATATAATTATATGAATAATTAATTGGACTTTTATTGAATTTAATTAATTTAATAAAGTAATATTTTTTTAATATTTTCTATATGGCTGTTTCCTGTCAACATTGAACTGCTTTTCAAAATTTTGAAACAAATATTATTCTAATCATTTTCCACACAATCCAATTTTCACATCACATTGTTAGATTTATTTATGAACATTATTGTCCATGTTTTAATATTTTTATAAATTAATTTCTATACTTATTGTTTTTATAATTTTATTTAAAAATAATCGTTATAAAAATGTAAAAGCCATTTCTTCTTATTTCTCTATATAATTTTTAATACTCTTATAAAGTGTTTTTCATTTATTTAAATATCCTTTATTGTTTATTATTCTCTCTTAGGGATATTATCTAATGAAATCTTCTAAATTATTTTTTTGGATGACTTATGATTATGCCTTGTTGAAATATTCATGGAACCAATTTCTTTTTCATGGGTTAATTAAGTTATGAGTGAATTAAGAATGTTTTCATGTTCATGTGGCACACATATGTATGGTATATCACAATGTGATGATTTTTGACATCGTTCAAGTAACTATATATTTTATTTTATATAATGTTTATATTAATTCAATTTATTATATGTTTTTTAAATTTTCAGGATAGAAATTTATTTTTGTGGACAATGT
The DNA here is from genome assembly GCA_963277665.1 of Viscum album. Taxonomy (NCBI): domain Eukaryota; kingdom Viridiplantae; phylum Streptophyta; class Magnoliopsida; order Santalales; family Viscaceae; genus Viscum; species Viscum album. The sequence continues at coordinate 16,485,083 of OY728120.1, read as the reverse complement.
TTTGGTGTTATACAGGTTTCCCATGGTTATGAGTAACAATGTGACAACTGTGTGTTTGCGGTGTTCACTTGGTAGTGTAATTTGTAATGGTAATCACACTACTAATTAAACCATGTGAGGCCCTAGGGGAAATTGAGTGATGGGTTTTGGGTATTCCAGTAACCTCTACACAATTCAGTAAACCGTGCGGTCAAATCATACAAGTCACCCAAATGTTTTTTAAATTCCAAGTTTTACATTATTAAAAATAAAAATCCATAACCCATTATTTTTCCTCTTTTGGCTAACATGACACCCACAACTATGAATTACCTTGATGATACCCCCTCATAATTTGGATCTCTTCTCATATTAGTGATTAAAAGTTATTTATTCGTTATTCTGGATCATTACTCCAAGGTTGGGACTCCTCTACCTTCTATTCTTCATCTTCTCTCAGTTTATTCACCCCCTCACTACGCCCTTATTTTTCAAAACTCTAGGGTAATAGTTTGACAAAATTCCTCAGATTTCTTTAATTCTAGGGAGTGTAATGTCTTCTTTGGGTTCTATTTAACCAATATTTTATGCTTCAGACTACCCACCATTGATTGGATACTGGTTTTAACATTATAAAAACTTTTACTTGTAAAAAAATTGAATGATTGAGTTCAAAATCAATGTTTTAATTTATAAAAGATATCATTATATGTTTTTATCAAAAATATAATTCGAAATATTTGGTTTTTATTAGTTTTAATATAATGTGAAGGGGTTTTACTATTTTCAAGGATGTTTCAAATATTATTTGACTTTTTGTTAACACTTAATGTTAACTATATTCCTCAATTGAGATTTCAAAATCATATTGGGGTTACTAAATTTATCATTTTACATTAAGATAAATTTTCAAATTTTTTACATGGACTTTATGGGTGTTTTTAGTTTAAAATATGGTGTTTTGTTTTCTTGAAAAATATTTATATTTTCTATTATTTGGAAACGTGGTTTCAAGATAGTTTTTCAGCTATATTTTTATTTTAGAGTGATTTATATTTGTTTCATAATACGTTTACTGATAATTCCAAGTTGTAATTTAATTACAAAGTATCCATAAATTTTTTTGAATATTTTTTAAGAAGGATATTATGTTTAATGTTATTTAACCTTGATCAGGCCATCAAATAAATTGGAAGTTGATTTTATGAATCTAAATGGGATTTTAAATGAAAAGTGAGTTGATTTTATAAAAGGATTCCAAATGGACTTGAGGATTTGTTTTGGAATATGTTTTGTGAATATTCTCCAGTGGGTTGATTTCAAAATGGCATTCAAAATGAAATATCAAATAGCTAATGGTGTATTTGAATTTGGATACCATTTTAATGGAAGGAACATTAAGAATTTTTAAATTCTTATCAAACGGAATTGTGAGTTTGAGACCCTCCAAAAGCCCCTTCTGTTTGTTATCCCTTTGTGGGTGGTGATTGTTACTCCTTTTTTGGGATTTTATATGTTTCTATAATGGTTGTATGATGTAAAAGGGTTGTATTCTTGTGAGGTTATTGTAGGTGAGGTGAGATATAATTTCTTATGTCATATGTTGTGTGTGATGCACTTTAATTAGTTGTATTCTCACATACTCTTTTTAATTTTCATGGAAATATGGTAAACCTAATGGGAGGAATTTATTTATACGATTATAGTTAGATTACAACTTAGCTAGTACACTTATGTTTTAGTTTCCTTAGGATATTTTAGTTCCCTGGTGAAATTTATGCGTGTAAACCAAGGTATTTAGGTGGTTAGTTTAAGAAGTAACTTACATTAGCAATTGGGCCATTGATTTTATAAAATTCTAGGATCTCCTCATAATAAAACCCAGGTTATGGAACATGAAATATATAATTTGTTTTGTGATTTATATAGGGTAATTATCTTGTTTTATAATCCCCCCAATGATTTCATTTCCCGTGGAAAATTTCTTTTATTTCTTATGTTTTATTTTTTTCTTTAGTGGTTCATGTTGTGTTATATTTAATTTTCACTTGGTTGGGCATGTTTTGTAAAATAATTTCTATGATGAGGTTTTAAATGTTTTTTTACTTCCTTTAACTTTTTTCAAGGATATTTTTGGAAACCATTTTGAATTATAAGATTCTAGTGATAATTTAAAAGGATATTTCTAGAGTGAATTTTATAAGTGGAATTAAATTTTATGTTTTGGTAAAGGGGAATTCAACCGTGGAAGTGATTTTCAAAGTGACTTATATCCATTAAAGATAATTTAATTAATGTTTTATTAAATGGTTTTATATTATCTTTGGTTGTATTTTGATCACTCTTAAAATATATTTTCTCAATGCCTTACAAACTATATTGAAAATAGATCATTGATTAAATTGTTATTATGTGGAAAGGAGGGTGGGGTCTGACTGAGTATTTTTTTCCCAAACCTATTCTTATATTCTAGTTTCAGATTTAATTTATTTTATTAACAACCTATGGGTGTTACATGACAGTGGAATTAATCTGTATGACTTGTGAGGTCTCACAGAGGTTACTATTTAGTCTCTTTTATTTAACTTCTTTGTTTCATTAGCTAAAAATAATTTTTCTTATTTTTTCCTTAATTAGTGGTTCATTATACATGTGTTGATTGAGTAATGGATCTCATTTTATGTTTATATATAGAGATATAGAGGTGAGATAAGATATTACTTTGTTTTAAATTGTGTAAAATGTTTACATGAGTTCTTTTTGGATTATCTATTTTGGAATAGACATCTGACATACGAACAAGTCATGTTAGATTTTTTTGTGACTGTCCCATTATTATTTAACACTTATTTGTGTTTTAAAATATTCCATAGAATGTCCTTCTCCTTGGAAATAGTCTTTGACTATGGGGATCAGGAACTCCCTTTCGGCTAAGGGTTGGTAGGTTTGGGTTCCAATTCAAGTGGTAGTCTAGGTTAGTTCATTAAAAATGGTATAAAAGCCTAGGTTTCTCAGTAGGGACCTAGTTATTAGAACTCCCTCTTATTATCTTGAGTTTTCATTGTACAATAATGTCTGAATTTTTCATTGGAACTTTGGTTTTAGTTGTTAGGAGAATCTAACGAGCTCTTTTCTAACCCAAACATTGATCTCTCTGGGAAGTGATATTTGAATTTTAAATTTGGTATTTTTTTTATCAATGCTAGTGGTTTTGATAAACATTATAATTATATGAGTTTACTTTAGGGTTCCATTGGATTTTTGGATAGAAACAAAAAATGGGTCGGTGGTGTGAGGTTGGCTTTCATGACTTGATTAACTGAGAAGCGAAACCAACAGGAAAACATTAAATGTCATAGGAATTGATTAATGTGTGTTTTTTGACCAATCAAACCATGTGGATGAGTAAGAAATGGTCCCACATCCATTATGGGTAGATATTTAGTATTACTTTTAGTGAAACCCCATCACGGGTCAAATTAAAGGAGGATTTATGATATGCTCGGAATTGGTTTAGAAATATGGGGTACCTCCATCTTGTATGATTATTGAGTAAATTTTGTTTTGAGAGAAAATGGTTTTTTTGAGAAATTATTTTTTTGTGTGAAAAGAGGATTTGAAGGAAATTGATTATGTTATGATATTCCACATGTCTTGTTTATAAAATGGCAATGGTTCTTTTTAGAAATTTTATAGGGAATGTTTTGTTTTTTAAAATAGGGTGTTTAATTTTATAGAGTTTGGAAAACTATTTTGTATTAAAATATTGTATGTGGAATAAGTGTAAGGGTTCTAGCCCTCTCAGGATTGTGTTTCAAAATAAATTTTTTTCATTTAATAAAAATTAATTATTTAATGATTTTGAAACATTTTAAAATAGGTTATGTTCTCTAAAATTGAATGGGATTTAATATGAATGTATTTAATTTAGGAAATTTGTATTTTGACTAGTTTTAAAACTTGAAATTATGTTAAAAAGAGTTTGGGGGAATTTAATTGGTTGAAATATCATTGAAATATAGGTTTTCCAGTAAAATGAGTTTTACGACTCCTTGTTAAGGGATCGAGGATTTAGAAAGGAACATTTTTTAAAAATGTTCATTTATTTTGGTTGAATTTCGTTTCCTATTTTTATCGCTCAATTTAACAAGGAAGCATTTTATTTTTTTAGTAAACATGCCCTGTTGGGGTTCATATTTCATTTTTTCATAAAATGTTCCTCTTAGAGAGGTGATATGTAAAGGCAAAATATTTATTCCTCCTCCTATTAGTACGTCTTGGAATTGTCTAAGATAGTGTTATCTATAAGTCTTCATAGGAATTGTTTATATTAGGTTGTGTTTATCTATCTATTCTTGATTGAGGTTCTAAAACTACTAATCATTATATAGTTATTTAAATTGATGATGATGGATATTCTTAATATTTTAGGGGTAAGTTTTATCTTCGGATTATTATTTATTTTGATGGATTATTTTCAATGTGTTTAGAGCCTTGTAGCCTTGAGGTGTCTAATATTGGTGTGTACATTTAGTGTTCTTTTGGATGCACTTAGGTGGATGGTGGGTTTTTTGGAATGTTCATTCCTCTTTCATTGTTCCTCATATGGATTTTTTTAGGAAGTGATATTTTTATTAAAAGTTTTTCAAGAGGTATTGTTTAGAGGATTGATCATGGTGAACTCTTGGGTGTGTTCCCAGAGTAATAGGTGGAAGTGAACTATTTCTTGTTATGTATGGGTGCTAATAGGAAAGAGTTTTCTTTTTGGAATCACTATAACGTGGTGTCCATATGTATTTCCATGATTTACCCTCTATATGGTTTTGTGAACTACTGTTAGAAATATTTTTTTCCATGATGAGGCATGTCTTCAATTGTTGCAGGCATTTGTTGTTTTGAGTTGTGTTGGTTTTGGTGGTTGAACCTTATGACTTTGGATTTTTTTCTTGGTTGTTTCATTTTGTTGTAATTATATCCTGATTAATGTCTATTTATGGTGTAATTAAATTGATATATTTGTTTTTTGGATATTTGTGGTTGTTTCAGTAGCGTTATACATATTTTTTGTCGTTATCCATTGCATCACCAATTTTATACATTACTAAATAGTGGGGATACCCATGTTGGGTGTCTATTATCTTTAATTAACTTTTGGAATGTTTATAATTTTAAAATTAATAATTATATTTCTATATATTGACGATTTTTATCAATCTTTAGAGTGTGAATACATCTAATTTCTTCTTCGCACTTAACATGTTATGTTTTTCCTCCGACCCTCCCACCTTATTTATAGGTGAAAAGGTTTTTATTTCTCCATTTATTTGACTTTGACCAAATACTTTCTTATGAAAAAATTTAACATGGTTGAGATAATTGTGATGCTTTCCAAGTTACTATTAAATTTATTTTATATTATTTTTTTATCAATGCTAGTTAATTAATGTTTTTTAAATTTAATTCTATATATGTATATTTTGGACACTTTTTGGTGTCACATGGGTTGCCCAAGGTTAGGATTAACCCTAAAGAAACAATGAGTTTATTTTATTCACACGATAGTTACACTTACCATTATTATAAAATGAATTGTTAAACTAGGTGAGTTAGTAAGGGAAACTATGAAATGTGTCTTTGGGGTTCCAATAATATCTACATGGTTTGGTAAACAATGTGGGTCATGTAGATTTGTATTTTGAAATTTAATTTTTTCCATTTTTAATAATAAAACTCCCAAATAACCATGTTTCTCCTCCAATGGTTCATGTGACACAAGCCATTCATGACTCCCTATTATCAAGTGACTCCACTCATTTGGATCTACTCTCCATTTGGATATTCAATATTACTTCTTTATGATATAGGATCAAAACTCTAATGTAGGGAATCACCTTCCCACTATTCTTCCTCTTCCCCCAGTTTCTTCATCCCACATATTCATCATCTCACTTAGATGAACCCTAGGGTGTCTGTTTGACATGATTCTTGATATTTCTATATGTATAGGATGTGTGTGTTGTCTTTTATGAGTTCCCTTCAACCTGAATTTTATGTTCTAGAATATCCTCTTTTGATTTGAGTTAGGTTTTCCCATGAACTAAAATTTTAATTTTGGGACCATTTATTTCATGAGATTTAATATTTTTAATTACTAAATGATATTATTTTGTATTTTTATTGAAATTATATGGTGAAAAATTGGTTTTCATAGAATCAAATGTGTTTTTCTAATTTTTTATGGATGGCTAAAATCTAATTTAAATTCACATGCATATAGAATGTTTTATTTATTACTCTGTTAGCAATTTAAAAATCAGAATACTGTTCCTAAAGGTATCCTAGACCTTTAAGTCGAATTTCATAAACACTCGCTTGGAATTTATAGGTGTTCTTGATTTAAAATATGGTGCATAAATTTCATGATTTTTTAACATTTCCTTGTTATAGAAACATGGTTTCAACCTAGTTTTTACTCTATAAGTTTATTTTTTGGGTGACTTACCTTTTTTTAATAAGGTGTTTACTTATCATTTCAAGTGGTACATAAAATACCAAGTTTATATAAATTTTTATGTGTTTTGTAATAAATATATGACATTGAATGTGATTTTACCCCATTTGGGTTGAAAAAAATTGTAATGTTATTTTTTGAACAAGTAGGTATTTTCCAAATGAATAGTTAATTTATTTCATGATTGGTTTCCCAATGGCTATGATGAATTTATATAGAAAATTTATATAGAATGAGTTCGGGTGGGTTAATTTGATAAATTAATTCAAAATGATAATTCAAGTGTCTAGAGGTTGATTGAAATTCATTTACTATTTTAATGGAAGAACCATTTAACACCTTTTAATTGGTTTTTATATTTCTCTGGGTGTGAGTGACCCTCTCAACCAACCGTTTGTTTATTTTACCTTTTTGGGTGATTTTTATTACTCTATTTTGGGGATGTGATATGTTTATCCGATAGTTGTATAATATACAGGTGGTAGTTTCTTGTGAGGGAAATATAAGTGAGGTAACTTCCATTTTTTAATGTGATATAATGTTTGTGATGATATCTAATTGGTTGTGTTCTCTTCTCCTCTATTGATTTGTCATGTGAGATTGGGTAACTTTTTAGGAGAGAATTATTTATGCCACATAAGTTGGTTCAAACCCTAGCTAGTGATATATAGTTAATTGGGTTTACTAATCTAAGGGAGTTCCTTGGTGAGACTTTTTTGGGTATGTCATGGTCTTTAAGAGGTTGGTTTACGATTCAACTTACACTAATAGATGGTTTGATGATTTGGGAATATTATATGATGATATCACTACTAAAACCAGGTCATTTTTCATCCATTGTTTCTTGATTTATATATTGTATTTATCTTTTTTTTATGATTATACTCACCTATGAATTAATTTCTTTATGAAAAAATATTTTATATATTTAATTATACTTTTTACCGTAGTGGTTCCTTTTGAGTCCTATTTGACTTTCCCTTGGTTAGGGGTGTTTTAAAAAATAATTTCTATGTTGGATTTTAAATGGATGGTCTAATTAAATTATATTTTTTGAAGGATATTTTTTCTATTTTTTTAATTAAAAATATTTATTGTAAATTTGATAAGATAATTCTCATTGGACTTTTGAATGTAGAATTAAATTGGGTGTTTTGGTAAATGAGTCTTTGGTTATGGTAATGGTTTTCCAATTGAATATTTTAATATAAAATGAAATCAATGAGATTTTTATAAAATGGTTTGATATGATTTTTGTTTTTCATATGCTCACTCATAAAATGTATTTTCTAAATTAATTTCATGCAATCTTGAAATTGGATCCATAATTAAATGTTTGATATGTGGAAAGTAATGTTGTGGCCTACTGATTGAATTTGTGATCATACTTATTATTATATTCTAGGTTTAATTTTCTTTTCAGCTTTTAATTTACCATGATATGTACATGGAATTGTGATTATTTGGTGTGACTTGTGAGGTCTAACAAAGTTTCACTTTTAGTCGGTTTTATTTAGATTCATTATCACATCGACCAAATTTTCATTTTCATATTTATTTTCCCTTAATCATGGGTGAATTATATTTTTCAGGACAAGGTGATGGATCATATGGGATATTTATGAGGTGGAAGTTAGAGGTGAGTTGAGGGATTTTATTTGTTTTAAGTTATTTATAATTATTCTTTTCTTCCTATTTATTTTCTATAGATGCCTTAATTATGAGATGGTTATGTTGGATTTTATAGTGAAAATATAATTGTTCTTTTACTATTATTTAAGGGTTAAAAAATTCCCAAGAGTATTCCACTAATCCCTAGGAACTATTTTACAGCTCATGGGTATTAGGATCACCCTTCGGGGTAGTGGAGGTCCATTTATTGTGCTAGTTCTAGTGGAAGCCTATGTAAGATCATTACATGGGTGGGTTTGTAAAAGCCTTATAATGCATTGGGTAATGTTTTAAATCTTGTTATTTTAAATTTAAGGTATTCTTAAATGAAATCAATCCTTATTAGAATTTGGGAACTATGTTTCATTGAATGCGGATTAAAACAAATCCACAATGGGAATTTCTTCACAACTTGATGATTGTTTTTGTAGTAATCCTCAACATAAGGAATCGTTTTCAATTCTTATATATATGTCACATTCTAATTCCTATGTTATGTTTTTATGAGTCTAGATTATTGACTCATGTTTCCACACTCATATTACTCTTGTATTATTTTCTTCCAAAAGCATTATGCCATGATTCAGGATTCATGTTCTTTGTTTTATTTTACACGATTTTATTATGTTATATCCCTAAACACTGATGATTTTATCATACCACATTCTCATATTGTGATAATTGATGATATTAATTTTTTTTATTTCATACATACCCTTAATGATCATATGATATTTCCCTTTCACATGTTTCCATTCATCATGTTATAGAGAAAAATATTATATATGATTTGTGTAAAAGGGTATTTTGTGGGAAGAATATTTATTAAAGATGTTAAAGATGTCATAAAATAAATTTCTTATGTATCTAATATCTAAATAAATCAAATATATAGCATATGGGGTGCAATTTAATATTATATGTAATGTTTAAATTCCTTAAAATATGTATTATGTATGTATGATATGCTTGGGTTGTCTTAGTCGGTATCAGACTAGGGTTCTGTTATTATTGTGAATTTGAATATGAATAATAAGAGGTTAGACCCTAAAATAACCTATGAGGATTCTAAAGTGATAGTTGATGAACCCAAAAATGTCATATTATGAAATGAATATGTCATATTTGTTGTCATATTTGGATTTATTTTCATTATCAAATGATTACATATTATCAATAATATTTCGTGATACTCAAACTAAACATTTTGGTTTTATTAAGTGATTAAAAAAATCATGAAACTGAGGTGGTGATATGTATAATCAATATAGAAACCATCTTATTTGAGTTTATTTCTATTAACTAATTCAAATATTGAAAATTCCCTATGACAATTAATTCATATCCCAAAAAAATTGATATTAAATTACCAATGATAAATCTTAATGGAAAAATGATTGAATATATTGTTTATAACTCTTATATGGAATTAGTTTGTGGGAATGTGATAATTGTTAATATTGTCATTCTCTATTTAGTGGAATTTTATTTGAGTTTCGTCATGTATTGAGTCTCTCTATATAGACCCCATGTTGATTTCCTAGAGAAGGACGTCATATTTCATATCTCAAACCAACCTATGATCATATATCAATTCATTACTGGGCATAATATCTCTATAGAAGTTAATTATATTATATTGGTTCTAATACCCAATCTTGTTAGGTCTCTAGATGAAATGGTTGTGGAGAAAACTTAATACTGAGGATACTCCAATTATAAATGAATATGTTGATGATTTTCCTAAATAGTTGTATGGTTATACCCCAGATCATGTGGTTGAGTTTTCTATAGGACTCATATATAGTGTTATTCCAATATCTATAACTCCTTATAATATATCCTTAATATAATTGAAGAAGAAACTCCAAGAGAACCAAAATGAGGGTTATATAATCCCATGTTATTTACAATAGGGTTCACCCATTATCTATGTTAATAATAAATAAGGATCAATGAATCTTCATATTTATTATCGTTTACTTACCAAAAGTATCATATACCCTAAACTGATGACTTATTCGATCAGCAATGAGGGGACTAATACTTCTCAACGATTGACCTTTGACATGGATATTAAAAATTAGGAGTGAAAAGAGAAAATATTCCCAATACAACCTTACTTACTAGATATGGTCACTATGAATTCATATGGATTCCATTTAGACTTAAAAATAACCCCATTAAATTAATAGATATGATTAATAATATCCTTAAAGATTACGTCAATGAATTATTGTTATAATCTAGAGATAATATTTCCATATATACCAAATAATGAAACTGAATATATATTATTTTAGGATTGTGATAAATACATTGAGAAAGGAGAAATCATAGGAAAATTGAGAAAGTGAGAATTATGGCAATAGAAACTATCATCCTCAGTCCATTTAATCAAATGAGAGTTTATATATGTGGATCCTTAAAATTCAGAGGTAATTGAAGAATGAATTAGACTAACCACTATAATGGAGATATGTAGTTATTTTTATTTTTATGGATTCTATAAGTGATTTTTGAGAAATGTATCGTGAATATAAAATCTTTCATCTAAGTTAAGTTAAAAGGATTGATGAATATGAAGACAATTTCATGGATCTTAAGAGATAAATATTCACTTCCCCTATACTCACACTACCCTATACTGGAGTAGGGTTTGTAATAAGAAATGATGCATAAAATAAAGGATTATAATTTTACATCAAAAAATGACATTATATTATCTTATCACTTATGTTAATTAATAGTAAATGGTATGAATGACGTGATGGATGATTTGGATCTAGAAGTAATAATATTTATATTGAAGACATGGAGACATTCTATATACAATAAAATGTTTAAAATATATACTAATCATAAGATATTAAAGTTTATTTCCCCATATAATGAGTTGAACATGTTACAAAGATGGAAGTTGGAGTGGATAAAAAACATTGAATATTAAACACATAACGAACCTAGGATGGTGAATAGGGAGGATGATACTCTAAACTGGAAGGATCTTTCTAAATTATATATGATGGTTATTAAGATAGACCTGATAGTGGTGGATTTAAAAAGTATACAACATGAATTCATAAGTAAGGAGATAAATTATAAATTTCCCAAATAAATAATAAACCATCCATCTATCTGAATACATAAGAAGAATAAAATAAGGATATAGAGCAACAAAATAGGTTAGAAAGTATTTATAAGTTTATCCTCAATAGAAATTCAGTTATAATATTGAGAACCAAGATATGTATCCCATGCATAGTTTAAATGAATAAGAATTTATTAGATGATGCAAATAACTCATCATTCTCAATCCATACTCAAAGAACAAAGATGTACAATGATCTCAATAATAATTTCTACTTGGGAAATATGAATACTATAACACCCAAAGATTTTATGGTATGTCTATTTTTTTTGGACAGCTTAAATTTCATGCAACAATAAGCTTAAAAAAACAACTAAATATTATTATTTAAATGTTACGATTATTACGTATCCATTAAATTAGAAGTTATGAATATTATTAACTAAAATTTGAAAATATAAGTTTTATAAAAATATAATATGAATTCATTGGATACCAATTAACTAGAAAAAAAATATAATCCAATTGAATATAATGTAATTTTTTTATGCTTTTGAATGCATCTTGTCTTAACAAATTAAAGTAATTACAATTATAAAATGATATCAATGAAATATTTATGTTATAAACTCAATAAAATATTTTTGATATTAATCTAATATATTTTATTAGAATAAGATATTAAGAAACCCAATTTTATGCATAAAAACCAATATTTATCTAAAGGCAGTTTTAACGCATTTTAAATTTTAACTTATTTTAAATCCAATTTTTAAAAATTTAATATATTATTCTTGACAAAATCAACAATTTATTTTGAAGTGTATTTTTTAAATTTGATTAAAAGTCATGAATTGAATATAATAACCATCATTAACGGAACCCGGCCCTATCTTTGTCGAGTCCTGAAGGTAATTCCCTATCCCTAAGGGCTTGAAGAAGTGTCTGAGTATGATTAATTATGGTTTGGGAATGATTTACCTGAGTTTAGAATCATTTAACAACCCTAAACAAAATATAGACTTAATCTGAAAAACTCACACAAAAAAAATACTTAATTAAAATTTATAACTAAATACATGTGTTGAAACATGATATAAGAGGTCCAAATACAAAATAATGTTTCCTCAGAACATCGCAAAGAACTCCACATGACAAGGGGTCATCACCCACAAGCTATCTCTACAACACTACACTAAGGGAAGAAACTAGCAACCGGAACTGCCATCACCCAAGGACTTGACTTTACCTACATCAGACATGAACAAGTCTACTTATACACATGGGGTGAAATTAGGGTGTGAGCCTAAGTGGAATAGGATAACACCCTATGGATTCCATATAGTAAGAAAAAAAATAAAAAAATCATGCCAGTTTAGTTAAACAAGAAGTGGTGGCAATAATTTATAAGAATAAAACTTTTAATGGTAAACTATTTTCAAAGGGAATTTTACAAGAGTGAGAAAATTTCAATAAAACATGTAATATAATTAATTTTATATATAAAAACACCATAATACAATGATAAATACAGAATTTTAAATGAGCACTAGTCTCGGGAACACCCCTAGGCAGTTGTTAGTATCGGGCCCCATGTACCTCGTACCTCGGTGTAATATAACCATATAAAAATCCATTATTATGAACAATCCACTAGTAGGGAACATACCCATAACCTATTGGTCCACAACCATAATAAATATAGTTTTTTTAGTGTGGTCGTTGTCCAATATTCTAGGAGAAACATGGATAAAACCTCTTCGTTTCACTAGCGTACTAGTATACATCTGCCCACCTAGATACCCGAGTTTCCCCCTTTGTGATAAAACAATTTTCACATGTTACCAAAATAAATTTGAACATAAAAACATCATTTATGGTCATACTCAATTGAAAAAAATAGCTACACATGCTTCACACCATTTGAACAAATAAATAAACCATGAAACATTTTCATAAAACAACTTCAAGATTTACCACAACACATTACACATGAAATATATTTGAAATACATTTTTAAAAACCAATTACACACCAATATTACACCAAAAATGAATTGGAATCCCTATTAAATTTTAATAAAACCATTACATGAGTAATAAAACAACCCCAACTGGTATAACATTGAAAGGACATGAAAAACACTCAATTTCAAAAAAAATTGGTACTTAAAAATCAGTTACATAACCAATGAAACCAAAACAATTTTCTCAGAAAAAAAAATGGAGGAGCATTCTTCAAATATATATTAAGAAAATATAACTCATATTGTAGTGTTTACACATTGAATCACCTACCACAAGTGTCAAAACGCCAAATCCTTGTACGAAAGTTCACCCGCACCACCATCACACCACAAGGGAGTTAAATAAAATCTAAAACAAAAATATTAGACCAAGAATCAAAAGATAAAACCCTAGGTTTTAATTCCCACTTTCTGGACATTAGTAACTTCAATAAGAAATGGAAGAAACCCTACGGAAATGGAAGAAATCCTAAGAAAATGGGAGGAACATGAGAGGAAACTCACTGAATTGATAAACTTTGAAGAAATATCCATAAATACACGAGTATCTAAATATAAAAACAACCAAAAATTAAAGTGGTGTTCTAATAATGTAAAGGAGCTCATGTAGGAACTGAAATGGGTGAACAAGAGTGAAATGTGAAGGAGTTATGAAGGAAACAAATTACCTCTTCAAATCTAGACTATTCGTAAATGCTTAAGAAGTTTCTCCCTAATCTAGGATGCGAATAAGCTCCAAAGAGGAAAACATAAACATGGGGTAGCTCCTACATCTATTGGATTTGAGTGGGAGGTGGAATCACAAAGGAAAGTAAAAAAAATGAAAGGTATATTAAAGAACCAATTTTTTTAATGCAACAAATGGGATCACGTGTTAGACCGATGCCTAACCAAATCACTAAAATCCAAAATTATTATGAGTTCTCTAGGGGTCCAAATGGATATGCTAGTTTACATAGGTTAGGGGATGCCAAGTTGAAAATGGAATGGATGAAAATGTTGAGAAATGAAAGAGTTAGAAAAGGAAAAAAATTTTGTTTTTAAATCTAGAAATGGGCTCACGGTTGGGCCCAAATCATGAAAACCCACCATTTCCTAGAAAAATGCATGGGAAACCCCTGAAATGAAGAAATAAAATAAAATAAATGAAAAATACCATTACAATAAGTCATTTATGTGACAATTATCCCAAAAATAAAAACATTACTCCCTCAGAAAGTCATCTTGAAGCCTGATCAGATAATAGAAACCAAAAATTCTCTTCGAACCAAGAATTACACTACCATGTATCATCCTCATTAGCCTCATATTTCTAGAAGACTCAAACTATAGTACTACAATTCCCTCAAAGAACTTGTTCTTAGGTGTCTGAAATATTCATTAGTCACTCAACCACTGATAGATCGTGCTATGTATCCAACTCCTCCCAATTCAGCACAAGGGACAGATCATAGATGTACTTCTTTAGTTGCTAGACATGAAAGACATCATGTATAGAATTCAACAGATAAGGAAAAGATAACCTAAATTCCACATTTTTATTCCTATTAGTAATATTAAAAGGCCAAATATACCTCAGTGTTATCTTTCCCTACATTCCCAAGCAGCGATGACCCAGATGAGGGGCCACTTTTAAAAACACTAGATCACCTAGTGAAAACTCTAGGTCTCGATGCATCTGATTTGAACATGATTTCTAGAAACTATAAGCTGTCAATAAATGCTTCTTGATCAATGTGATCTTATCAGGAGTCTCATGCATAAGAATTGACCCTAATAGTCAGGTCTCACATACCACAACCCAATATAGGGCGACTGACAAGGCCAACCATATATATTTTCAAAGGGAGCCCATTAGATTGATGATTGGTAACTATTATTATAAGAGAACTCAACCAACACCAAATGGATATCCCAAAAACCTCCAAAGTCCAAAACACATGCACATAGCATGTCCTCCCTAATCTGATTTTCCCACTCTGTCCAACAATCTGTTTGAGGATGGCTTGCCATGGTCATTTTAATTTGAGACCCAAAGGCCTTCTGAAGGCCTTCCCAAAACCAAGAAGTGAAATGGGGGTCTCTATCCAAGACAAATATAGATGGCTCAACATGAAGCCTTCCCACCTCCTGAAGATATAATCGGCCCAACTCATCCACTTTTTTTGTATCATTGTTTAGAATGAATTGGGATGATTTGGATAAATGATCAATCCCCACCAAAATGGAATTCTTACCTCGAGGTGTACGAGGTAGGCCAATAATGAAGTCCCTTGAGACCTCTTCCCAATTCCATGTAGGAATGGGTAATGGATGGAGAATCTCAAAGGGCCTTTGGTGCTCTAGTTTCACCTACTGACATGAATAACATCTTGAAACAATGTCAGCTATGTCCCTTCTCAAACCTAGACCCCAGAACTACCGTCGCACATCATAATACATCTTGGTGGCATTTGGATAGACAACCCACTGAGACTGGTGGATATCTGACATCAACACCTTCCACAAAGGAAATGGCACAACTAAACGTCCCTTGAAGACCAATATTACCTCGGGAGATGATGACCAATATGAAAACGTCTCCCCACCATGCAGAAACTGCCCCAACCACTAAAAAGGTTCATCACTAGACTGTTCATGCTGAATCAAATCCAAGAGAGATAGAGTCAACATAATGCTCACCCAGAGCGCACCTCCACTATGATCCTTCATCTCCACATGAATCTCAGAAAATAACCCCATAAAATTCCACTCATCACTATAATTCCTCAAGGATTGTACTGGTACTTTTATACTCAAAGCATCCACCACCACATTTCCCTTTCCCTGGGTACAGACAATGTCAATGTCGAACCCCTGCAAGTCCTTGATCCCAAGGCACTGCCTTAGATGGAGGTCCTTTTGTGAGAAGATATAGGCCATTATTTTGTGATTAGAGTATACCACAAACTTCTCCACAAAGAGGTAGTGATGTCAAGTCTTCAAACCATGAATCACAGCTGATAACTCCAAGTTGTGGGCCAGGTAATTCTTTTCTTGTGGTTAGAGTTATTGAGTTCCATATGCCAACACATGATGCACCTGATACCCTTACCCGAAGCATCCCAATACACCACATACCATTTTCTAGTCTCTAGAAAAATCAGAATTGGGGAGGTAGTCAACCAACTCTTTAACTCCTTGAAGGATTCCTAACATTCTAAGCCCCAAAAAAACTTTACCCCGTTTTGGGTGAGCGTGGTCATGAGAGAAGAATGATAAGAGAAATCCTGAACAAACCACCTGTAATAACCAGCAAGGCAGAGGAAACTCCTGATCTCGAACATGTTCTTTGGCTACTCCAATGACATAACCACATTTATCTTCTCAGGGTCCACCAAAACTCCCTGCTCTGATATTACATGCCCCAAAAACATCACCTCTCTAATCCATAAGGTGGTCTTGGACAACATTCATAAAGGAAGTGATCCTACAAAGTTTCCAACACAATTCGAAAATGATTCTCATGCTCTTACTTGGATCCAGAGTAAACTTGGGTGTCATCCAAGAATACCACAATGAAAGAGTTAAGATTTTGGTGGAACACCCTATTAATGAGTTCCATAAAGACTGTTGAAACATTGATTAATCTAAAGGGCATGAATAAGCACTCATAGTGGACACACCCGCTTCAGAAGCCAATCTTCAGGATATATGAATCTTTCACCCAATGTTGATGGTAAACTAAACAAAAATATATTTTAGAAAAAAAACTTTTCCCCCTTCAACTGATCAAACAAGTCATCTATTTAGGGAAAGGATATTTTTTCTTGATGGTTACCTTGTTTAGCTTCTAGTAATCAATATAGTATTGGAGGGACCCGTCTACCTTCTTCGCAAAGAGAAAAGGAGCATCCTAAGTAGAGATGCTCCAGTGAATGAATCCTTTGGATTCTAAATCGTACATCTCAATATTAAATTACCAAAATTTGGTGGGGGGGGGCATACGATATGAGGGAAGAGATATCGGCTGTGTTCTCGATGAAAAATTGATCAAGAACTCCACATCCCGCTCCTGGGGTAAGCCTAAAAAATCATATAGGAATACCTCTGGAAAATTATCCACTAATGAGGTAGTCCAAATTCAGGGGAACGACCATCATCCTATAGCCTGAGTAATGATAACTGGAATACAAGATCCCCTAAATCTCGGAGTGGAGGTCCTGCATGACATGATTGAGGATCCCAATCCCCAAGGAAATCATGATGACTCCCATCTGGTGCCATGTAACCGAATCGCCACCTATAGAATTCAATGTGTGCCTGAAAGTATACCAGCCAATCCATAACAATTATCATGTTAAACAGATCCATATATAAGACCAGGAGGACCCACCCCATCTCAACCCCTGGCACAGATTTTGCACATGATGGGCACCTAAGACCCTACTCCTTCTTCTTTCCCAGCGGCATTAGCAACGCCATCACAAAGGACAAAAGATCAGTTATAAAATTCAGTGGGTTCAAAAAATAGAAATAAATGAATTAAATATAGGATCCAATATAAAAAATAGTAGCATATTTAGAAGATGCAATTAAAATGATACCTCGAAATGTTGACAGTTCAACCTCTGATCCTGCTGGTGCCTGATCCACTACATTAAGATGCCTACTCTCTACCTGAGAATGAATACTAGTCTATGGCTATGCTAGGAACTGGATCATCCCAATAGATGACCTATTCCTAACACCAAGGCCATCATATTGAAATCCCCCCATCCTCGATGGCTCTGACTATGCAGGCACTCCCTTGAAGCCTCTGATCCTGCCCCACTATAAAGTAGACATTCCACCCCGAAAAAGTGTTTCATGTGTCCCATACCTCCACACTGATAACATATATTTAGAGGAAATTTTCATACTAATCAGATGTCCCTTGACCTCCCATACTGGTGGCACATGACAGACCTTGTATCAGAAGCGACCGAAAAAACTGTTTGGAAGGTTGGCATGAGCTGCCACCTCCCTTATTCCCCTCCTCCTCCTGCTTCCCTTTATTCTCAAAAGAGCTGCCAATTAACATTAATAATACCGTCCTAGAGAAACCAACCATCCCCTTATGGTCAAACACCACCATACATGCTTGATCATCTACCCCACATAGTTTTTTAGCTTAAATAGGAAGACTTAGGAATAGATCTTTAGCCTCAAACCCCTCTCAAACATCTGGGCCTTCATCTGCTAATTAGAGACCATTTCTGGAGCATACCCGACAAACACAACAAATCGTTTGGCATAATCCATCACTAATTGATTCCCCTGAAAAAGTTACATAAACTCCCAAGATCGAGCATATGCCAAAACTTCTGGGTAGTACTATTCATCAAAGATAACCTTGAGGTCCTTACAACTAATCTGCTCATGAAACCCAGATTGAAGCCTCAATTCCCACCACTTGTAGCTAGTAACCTATAACAAGAAAGAGGCACACTTCTCCCTGACATTCTTTGGTGTGTCCAAGAACTCAAACATATGCTCGATCTTTTCGATCCACCCCCTCCACTTCCTAGGGTGCTATACTACCTCAGAAAGTAGAAGGCTTGTTTTTCATAAACTACTAGGATTTTTCCTTCCTAGGTCAGTCTCATCTTCCCTAAAAGGATCTTGAACAGAGTCCAGTCCCAGTCCCAGATCATGGACAACCTTAAACATAACCTATACAAGCATCTGATCAAGCGGTGTGGGAGAACTCTCCCCAGATTCTTTCCATGGGTGCATGAGAGATTTCCAGGGAGGCATGTTACAAAAAAAAGATAACAGTCACAAGAACAAAAGTTAATACAACAATTTTGAAAATTGCATCAATAACATAAAATATAAATAATCCAAAAACATTACAACTATAAAATAAACAACTACATTACCCCCACCCAATGTCTATGTTCAGTCTACATCCCACATGTCTCACCTGGATGTGAAGCAAAATAAAAAATTCCAAAGTACTATGGTGACATGAGGTCTTTCACGAGAGGCGTGGGCTGGGCACACTACTTGAAACCAGAACTATGAGCCCCGAAAATTCTAGATCCTAGCCCGAAGCATCCCAAAATAATAATATTACCCAAAACATTAACCTCCTCTCATACCATTTTGTCACGAACCGAATATGGTACCCTTCATTACTATAACACGACCCAGTCCGTGGAAAGTACCAAATGGCGTTACATGTCCCCATGGGCTGGAAAAAGGGCTCAGGTATCATAAATTATGGTTTGAGAATGATTTACCCGAGTTTATAATCATTTAACAACCATAAAACAACAATAAAATGAATCTGAAAAATTTATAACAAACAAGCCTGAATTAAAATTCATAACTAAATACATATGTTCAATCATTATACAAGAGGTCCAAATACATAATAAATTTTCCTTACAATAGACCCAATAACTCCACATGAGAAGGGGTCATCACCCACAAGTCGTCTCCACAACCCCACACCAAGGGAAGAAACTTGCAACCTGAACTGCCATCATCATGGCATTGCCTTTACCTACATAAAACATGAAAAAATTTACTTACACACATGGGTTGTATGTAGGTTTTGATCCAAAACCAATAGGATACCACCAAAAGGATTCCATATAGTATGAAATAAATGATAAAAATAATTCCAGTTTACATAAACAAGAAGTGGTGGAAATAATTTTTAAAAAAGAATCATTTAAAGGAAAATAGTTTTAAAAGGGAATTTTCCTTGAGTGAGAAAACTTTAATAAAACATTTAACTTAATTAATTTTCCATCCAAAATCACCATAATTGAATGATAAATAAAAAAGTTTCAATAATCACAAATCTCGGGAACGCCCCTCAACACTAGTTAGTATGAGGCCCCATGTACTTCGTACCTCAGTGAAATGTAACAATAGAAAAATACTTTCTCATGCACAAGACACTAGTAGAGAACAGACCAATAACATATTGGTACCAAATAATAATCAATATAGTTTTTTTAGTGTTGTTTTTTTCCAAACTGTTCAGTGAAATAGGGATAAAACCACTCCAGATCACTAGCGTACTAGTACAAATCATCCCACTTAGATACTCGGGTTTACCCCTTTGTTCTCAAATAATTTTCAGTGGTTACCAGAATCCATTAGACATAAAAAATCATTTATATTCATACTAAACTCAAAAAATAGCTACAAATTCTTCACAACATTTACACAACTCAATAAACCATGAAAAGTTTTCATAAAACAACTTCAAGATTTTCCACCAAAAATTGCGCATGAATTCAATTTAAAATCCCTCTCTAAAACCCAATTTCACACCAATATTACAACAAAATATAATTTTAAGCACTAAAATATTTTAATAAAACCATTACATGGGTTATAAAACAACCCCAATTGGTATAACATTTAATAGACATGTAAAACACAAAATTGGTACTTAAAAAATCGATTTCTTAACAAATTCCACTAAAACAAATTGACATAGCAATAAAAATGATCTGGGAGTGTTCTAAAAATATAAATTAAGAAAATATAACTCATTTAGTTGTTCTTACATAGGTAATCACGTACCACAAGTGTCAAAATACCAAATCCTTGGGCGAAAGATCACCCATACCACCTCCACACCACAAGGGAGTTAAATAAATCCTCAAACCACAATATTATAACAATAAACCCAATATAAAAACCTATGTTATAATACACACATTATTTGTGTTAGGAACATGAAAAATAAATGGAAGAAACCCTGCGAAAATGGATGAAACCGGAGGAAAATAGGAGGAACATGAGAGGAAACTCACTTAATTGATAAAATTTGAAAAAATCTCCCAAAACATACCAGTATCAGAATATTAAAACAACCAAAAATGAAAGTGAGGCTCGAATAAGTCTTAGGAGGTCTTGTAGGAACTAAAATGGAGGAAAAATAGTAAAAAAATAAGGATATACGAAGGAAACAAATTACCTCTTCCAATCTGGATGATTTGAGAAATCTTGAGATGTTCTGCCGTAATATGTGATGCAAAGGAGCTTAAAAGAGGGAGACATAATCATGGTGGTGCGCCAAGGACAATTGGATTCTATTGGGAACTGTAATCACTAATAAAAGTAAAAAATTAATGGGATATTAAATAATTAAATTTTTTTAACGATGAAAATGGGCTCACGGGTTAGCCCAATGCCTAACTAAATCACTCAAATCCAAAATGATTATGAGTTCTTAAGGGGTCCAAATGGATATGGTGGTTTTAATAGGTTATGGGAGAACAATTTTTAATTCTAATGGATTAAAAATGTTGAAAAATTAAGCAGTTATAAAAGAAACAATTTTTTTTTAAATCTGCAAATGGGCTCAAGGTTGGGCTTAAATTAGGAAAACCCACCATTTCCCAAAAAAATGCAAGGGAGAAACCCACAAAATAGAAAGAATATAAATTTAATGAAAAATACCTGTAAAATAATTCATGTATGAGACATTAAATATTTGGTATTTTTATGATATGATTCATGTATTGATGAATTGCGAAAAATACTAAATTTTAATTAAAAACTTCATTTTTCAACAAAATAATTTATTGTGTTAAATTAAAATTATGATTGGTATAAAAGTATAAATAAATTTTTTTTCTTATAATTAACTCTTTTATATGTAATTTGATAAATTTGAATGTGAATTTTGATATAAAAACATTTCAATATTTTTAACATTTTCTCTTTCAAAACCTGTTTTCTTATTCTTTCAACGGGATTAATTTTAGATTAATTACTGAAACTTATATGTCTTGAATATTGAAAAATGGATTCAATAATTTTAATAAGTGATTATAAATTATATAATTTGTTTCTTTTAATTTCAATAATATGAAATGTAATTATAGTAATATTTTAATTACCACGGTTAAGTGTAAGTCGGGTAATTAAGGTTAGAAATAATATTATAAAATTACTCTAATATGTGGCTTAATTTTATAGGATGAAATATTTTTTCATCAAAATATTCCATAGTAATTTTTTTTTCATTTTGATCCACCTGTATGAATTTAGTCTTTTATAGTATTTTATTCTAACAGAAGACCAATATGTCACACACTTGTTTTAATTAGTATTAGTTTTTTTATATCATTATTCAAAGAATACCCTTGACTCTAAATAATCATTGGAAATATAAAATTTTTATCTTAATAATTTTATTTTATTTATAATCTTTAGGAATGAATAATTAAATTAAATGGTGACACAATGATGATGTAGTAATTGTATTATTAATGGAAGAATCATATAAATGATATTAAAAATATTAAAATAAATATAATTTGATTAAATTAATGTCATCAATGAACTTTATATAATAAATTGAAATATTATGAATGATCTATAATAGTTTGTTTTAATATATCTTGTTGTTATGATATGTCTTAAAAGTCATGTAATGAATAGTTTCAATATTGATAATAATGTTATTTTAAAATAAAAAATAATTTCTCAAATGATATAAAATTAACAAAAATATAAAATACATCCCAATTATTTTGATGAAGCTAAATATGTCATAAATGGTCTATTATGCCTCTTTTTTCATTTTATTAGAACTATATTAATCCTTAAATACTAGAAATCCATGTTATCCTGGTTAGAGATAAAGAGATTAACTAAGGGTTAAAGCAAAATGATATGTGTAATAATGTGACCTAAACATGTAAAAAAAACTTTTATGAGAGGATTTAGACACATACTCATATTATCATAGATATAAATCACTTTTTATCAACTTTAAATTGAAAATAAATTTATATTAATTTACTAGTTTGAGTGTTTCCAAAAGTACACTTCACCTCAATTATAAAAGTCCACCTCCTCCCTCACTTTCTAACACCACTTCTAGCCTTATATCCTGATAATAAACATCTCTATATATATTCTAAATTCCGTATATTTATCATAGAATCCTCAATTTGTGCATAAATCCATCGAATAATGTCAATTGGGGAAAAGTAAATGGAGTTACCCAAAGAAGAGGTAACATCTTTCCTCAAGCGCTTTAGTTTTATTTTTATAACCACCCTCTAAAATCTCCTTATTTCATGATTGTATTACTAAAGCAGTATCATAAATATACGAATAATTTTTTCTATGTTTTTTACCTATAATTAAATAAAATTACATCTAATGGGTACCAAACATACTGTTTATGTGTACAACGAACTACCGCATCATAAAACGATGAATATTTGTTTTTATTTAACAACCTTTAATGATTGTGAATTAAGATAGAAACTATTTTTATATATTTTATATAAGATATTTATTCTTTATTTATTCTTCTTTTACTATTTTAAATATCATACCATTATGTTTTCCATTTTTCATAAATTCTATAACATCGTTCATAGAAGTGTGGACTACCGCCTCCTCAAAGAGACATGATTCATTAACACTATACATAGAATGTATAATGGAAGGATTTAATAACCATATGTAACGTATATTAGATAACTATGATAATGTAATTAAAATATAAATAAATATATATCATTTTATTTTTATTCTTTTAATATAAAAATGAAATGAAAGTAGTGTTCATGCATATGTATGACCTATTGTCTCCATGAATGGTGCATTTCATTTATTATCTCCAAATATTATGGGTTATTATAAATATATACATATATATATATACTGAATATATATTATAATTAAATCATCACTAGTGCAGAAATCATTTTTTACGTCACCATTTTTTACGTCGGTTATATATAACCGACGTAACAATGCGGAAAGTAGATTTTTCACGTCGGTTATTTTAATAACCGACGTTACAAATCGCGCCTGTTGGGTTTTTATGTCGGTTATCAAATAACCGACGTAAAAAACCAATGCGCGGGGGGTTTTTTACGTCAGTTATTTTGTAACTGACGTAAAAAACCAAAGCGCGGTGTGTTTTACATCGGTTATTTTATAACCGACGTAAAAAACCTCTGAGGGCTTTGGTTTTTTACGACGGTTATTTGATAACCAACGTAAAAAACCAAAGCGCGGGAGACTTTTTACGTCGGTTTTAAGATAACCGACGTAAAAAATCTAAAAAATAGTTTATAACGTCGGTTATATAATAACTGACGTTATAAAGCATTTAAAAAAATTAAAGCCCGTGTTCTGTCATTTACGATTTTTTCGATTTACAGTCGCCGGCTCGTCTCTCTCTCGCGCGGTAAACCCTAATCGGCCCGTCGATCGCCTGCATTACACTCATTTTGGCTTCATTGTTTATCTTCTTCACTGCTCTCGGATCTATCATCTCAACTCGCGACATTCAAGTAAGCCTTCCACGAATTAATTTCGTTCGTTTTTGTTTCGATTCTTGATGTTCTTTTCATTCGTTTTTGAATCTCGTGGAATTTTTTTATTGCAAATGGTTATTATGTTCATTCAACTCGCAACATTCAACTCGCAAATGGTTATTAAAACATTGTGGATTAGCTTCAGCAAAATCTGAAAAATAATGGGTGGTACTGTAACGTTCCATTCTTCCAGCAACATTATTATTTCCTACTTAGCTGGAATGTGTCTTTCTGGATGAAGATTGGTAGAACTTATTTTCTTAAAATCATATTTTCAATATGATTGTCCCGAAAATTATTTTCATGAATGAAATTGGAACAGGTACAATCGGTAATACCTATCCTTAAAATTTCATTCAACATTCTTACATCATAATACTTTTTCAAAAAATTATGATTTTTAGAACTCCTAGATCATAAAACCATCATCTGTTTTCATCTGCATTCATAAAAATATCAATTCATACCTATTACAATAAAATATTTCATTCTGGACTCATGGTGAGTCTGATAATACATTTCTTCTTTCAGTCATCTCCTAAAAATGATGGACCTTTTCATGCAAAGTGTATCTGATTTCTTGAATACGATGGTATGTCCGATTTTCAACAAAACCAAGTGAGGTTATTTCTTTTATAATTAATAATTCATAAAAAAAATTATAATACCTAAATATTATTATCATCGTTTTCAGATTTTTCATTATAAAAAAGGTAAAGGGTACTTTCTTTTCATTCTCAAGTTAAATTATATTTTTTATAAAGGTCTTTTCTATCTAGGTAGAAATAATTTAATGATAATTAGATTGAATTAGGTATATTATCTTATCTTACCATCCAAACACATTTTCATGTATTAATAATTATTATGTTTTGTAAAAACAATTATGACCCCCATTTAATTTTTGTTAGTTAATTGATCTACGAAAGTGTTATAAATGATTTGATGATCACGATTCACCCATATATATGGTTAGTCATTATGTGACATTTGGGTCCATAATATCCTTCTAATGCATTCGACAATGCATTATATATCATAGATCAATATGGGATACAGATGGTTATACCATGTCCAATGTGTTATGTGATGTGCCTGGTAAGAAATATTATAATAAATTATAGGAAAGCTGATTAACATATCCCAATATGAGGTGAATGAAACTATGTTTTCCATTGACATATGTTATGACTTATATGATTATGTTTGTGCCACACTCTTATGTTATTCCACATACCAATGTTGTGATCTTGTGAATAAAGTTTTTTAAATCATGTTCCCACTATCATATAAATCATGTCTTATGTTATGCTAAAATTGTTATACTTGGACTCAGGTTTTATGATCTATGATTATATAGAACTGTTTCACTTATCTTTTTGATCATGTGCTTTGTGTATGCTCTTATACCCCCATGGATATCTTTTTATGAGATTAGATATTATATTTATATATATCATGTTTACCCATAATGAGTATCATAAATCAAAACTTTTATTATTTTCATTCCCTAAGTTATAAAAATAAGTATTATGTAGGATGATTCAAAAATTTAATCTGTGAGATGAGTTGTTTTATGTGTGAAACCCAGGCCAAACACATATGTATTTTTTATTGGTATTACATATATATAGTTTGACATATACTTTTTTTTACATTACCATGATATTAACATTACTTTTTCTAAAGAAATATTAATGTCCTTAGATTATATATCAGATCAAAAGGATATAGTAATTCTAATATATAATCAGAATGATCAGATAATATGACAATATTATTAAACATAAAAAAATGGTCTATATTCATATTTTTAACATGACACTTACGATGTATAGATATTTGGTGTTGGGTACTTATGAAAACTACAACTACTTTCAAGATTTGTTTTATATTTTAAATTGTTTTACATTCAAATTATGATTTTTTTCATAAAAACATGTTTTGTCTTATCTTAAAAATATATATTTTTTGTTGATATTTGTTATAGGTAATAATGAGTCGAAGTTGGATTACGGCACATCGAATGAGCAATGAATTTGAGGAAGGTGTTGATGCCTTTTTGGAATTTGCAAAACGAAATGTTCCAAGTAGTGACATTTTTTTCTGTCCATGCCTGAAATGTTTGAATATAAAGAAGTTGAAAAGTAGAGAGATAAAAGATCATCTGATATGTCATGGTTTTAATCCGAGTTACAACCCTTGGATTTGGCATGGTGAAACTGGACGGAATGTCACTGATGATGATGATTCGCAAGATGGTAACTCTGATGGAATTGAAGAAATGATTCGCGATATTATAGCAGAACAAATTGAGATAGAACCGACAGTTGAACGTCTATATGGTGATGCTGAAAAACCATTATATCCCGGTTGTACAGATTTTACGGTTCTGTCGGCGGTGTTAAGATTGATTAACCTAAAGGCAAAGCATGGATGGAGTGACAGAATTTTTACAGAGCTGCTACAATTGATGAAAGACATTCTTCCAAAAGATAACGATCTTCAAGATTCACATTACAAAGCCAAGAAAATATTATGCCCGATGGGATTGGGATACAAGAAAATACATGCCTGTCTGAATGACTGCATTATATATAGGAAGGAATATGAATTCTTGTCAGAGTGTCCAAAATGTGGGACATCACGGTATAAGGTGAAAGAAAAATGACAGGGTGATGTAGAGATTACAAAGCTCCCTTCAAAGGTATTTTGGTATCTTCCTATAATTAATCGTTTCAAACGTTTATTTGCTAATTCACATGATGCAAAAAGGTTAAGATGGCATGCTGAAGAGCGGGTATGTGATGGAAAAATACGTCATCCAGCTGATTGTTCACAATGGAAGAAAATTGATGTGCAGTATTCTACATTTGGAAATGAAATAAGAAATCTCAGACTAGGGTTGTGCACAGATGGAATGAATCCATACCGAACACTCAGTAGCACACATAGTTCATGGCCTGTTTTATTGGTAATTTACAACCTCTCTCCTGAAGTTTGTATGAAGCGCAAATATGTCATGTTGAGTACAATGATCTCTGGTCCAAAGCAACCCGGTAATGATATTGATGTTTACTTGTCACCGTTGATTTATGATTTGAAACTGTTATGGGCTGATGGTATTAGGGTGTATGATTCTTATAAAATGGAATATTTTCAACTGCATGCAGTGCTTCTGTTCACTATAAATGACTTCCCAGCGTATGGAAATTTGTCTGGATAAAGTGTTAAAGGGCATAAAGCATGTCCAATTTGCGAACAACAGACGTCCTATTGTCGATTGCATCATGGGAGGAAAACAGTGTACATGGGTCATCGAAAGTTTTTGCCTATGGAACACCCTTATAGAAGACTAAAAAAGGCATTTAATGGCTCACAAGAATTTGATACTGCTCCAAAACCTTTATCCCATGATCTGTATTTTGAGAGGGTGAAAAACCTTGACGTGACATTGGGAAAGACACAGAAATCTGGTAATGATAGACATATTTGGAAGAAAAGGTCAATATTTTTTGAGCTACCATATTGGAGGTATCATGAAGTTAAACATAATATTGATGTCATGCACGTGGAGAATAATATCTGTGATTCTTTGATTGGAACACTGTTATATATTAAAGGAAATACTAAAGATGGGTTGAATGCAAGATTAGACTTACTATCAATGAGAATACGTTTGGAGTTAGCTTCCACTCCTAAAGGAAGTCAAACATTTCTTCCCCCGGCTTGTCATACATTATCGAAGAGGGAGAAAATTAGCTTCTGTCAGTGTCTTCATGATACCAAAGTTCCTCAAGGTTATTCTTCTAATGTAAATTTTTTTGTCTCATTGAAGGACTTGAAGTTGATAGGTATGAAATCACATGATTGTCACGTCATGATGCAACAAATTCTACCAGTTTCATTGCGTGGAATATTTCCCATTCGTGTCAGAAAGACTATAATGAAGTTGTGTTATTTTTTCAATTCAATTTGTAACAAGGCGATTGATGTGAATGCTTTGAAC
The DNA here is from genome assembly GCA_963277665.1 of Viscum album. Taxonomy (NCBI): domain Eukaryota; kingdom Viridiplantae; phylum Streptophyta; class Magnoliopsida; order Santalales; family Viscaceae; genus Viscum; species Viscum album. Next base: position 16,456,457 of record OY728120.1, on the reverse strand, counting down.
ATTTTGGAAAAGGATGCAATTTTAATACTTTGTGAATTGGAAATGTATTTTCCTCCAACTTTTTTTGATATAATGGTTCATTTAATGATTCATCTGGTTCGAGATATAAAGCTTTGTGGACCTGTATATCTTTGTTGGATGTATCCTTTTGAAAGGTATATGAAAATATTAAAGGGGTATGTTAAAAATCTATATCGACCTGAAGCCTCCATTATTGAAAAGTATATTTCTGAGGAGGTAGCAGAGTTTTGTACGAGCTACTTGGCTGCGACGCAACACATAGATTTGCCTCCATCTCGCCATGAACGAGTTAATAATGAGGGAAAGGGGATTCGCGGCTTGAAAGTCAAATCATTGTCAGCTGAACAGATGAAGAAGTTAGAATCATACATCTTGAAGAACATAGCTGATGCTCAACAATATATCACATTGCATATTAATGAGTTGAAACAATGTCATCCAAAGAAGAAAGAAATGTGGATTTTGAATGAGCACAACAAAAGTTTTTTGTCATGGATTAAAAAGACATTTCTTGGTAGATCAGATGTATCAGAGACATTAAAATGGATAGTGGGTGGTCCATGTTTAAATGTGATAACATGGTCTGGTTATGACATTAATGGTTATACATTTCATACAAAAGCTCAGGACAACAGAAGTGCAGTTCAGAATAGTGGTGTATTGGTGTTTGCAGAAGCAATGCATTTTTCGAGTGCTAAGGAAAAAAACCCAATTTCTGCATCAAATGCATATTATGGAGTGATTGAAGACATATAGGAGGTTGATTACTTTAAAATTAAAGTTCCCGTTTTTAACTGTAAATGGTTTAACGGTAACAACAGTGTCAGACACGATGAATTTGGAATGACACTTGTTAATCTGAATAGATTGGAAGACACAGCTGATTCTTTTATAATGGCGACACATGCAAAACAAATTTTTTATGTAGTAGATCAATCAGATATGCAGTGGGCTGTTGTTTTACAAGAGAAAAAACAATATGTTTGTGAGGATGAACTTGATGAATATGCTGATTTATGTGAGATCCCTACTTCAATGGAAATATTAACAGAACATAATGACGATCATGTTGAAGACATAGTTTGTGCCATAAGGAACGATCACGATGAAGGAATTTGGGAAAATAATCCATCTGTACATTCCTAAAATTACAGGTAACATATGTTTTTTTCTTGTTTACATTTATTTTTTCCATAAATGTTAGATATTGTAAGTTTTTTATTTATTAAAACATGTTTTATAATAAAATAAGTATATGTTATTGTTTTTTTAAGTTTGTTTAGTTTACTTTATCATGTTTATTTTTGTACCCCTCTCTCTTGGATTTTAATGATCACAATCACTCTCATCGTGTTCTACCTTGCTTTCAAGTGTTTTGATGCTAGGAAAAAGGTTTCCCAAGAGATGGCCCAAGAAGGTTGATAGTGGACTCTCTGAGTCCACCGTCCAACCGGTGGATTCCCACCGGCCAGCCGGTGGTCTCTGGCAGAAGCATTGCTTTCTTCCAGAGCCACCGGTCAGCCGGTGTTAGCGCACCGGCCAGCCGGTATGGGCACCGGCCAACCGGTTCTTGCCCAACGGACAGCCGGAGGACCCAGGCAGTAGGCTTGCCCACTGCCTGGTGACACCGGCCAACCAGTGGATGACCACCGGCCAGCCGGTGGAACCCAGACAGAAAGCCTGCTGTCTGGACCACCGGCCAGCCGGTGGACCACCAGCCAGCTGGTGAGACACCACCGGCTCGCCGGTGTGCCCAGTCAAACTAGCCGTTGGGCTTTGATAATTGTTTTAAATTGTTAATTATTTTTGGAAAAGGCAATTCACCCCCCTCTTGCCATCCTCTACGACCCAACAGTTTATAACCATTACATGAATTTTAAAATTCTTATTTTTTTCACTGATAATTACTTTACCATGTTTACAATGTTTACCAGGTTTACCATTTTTACCATTTTTACCATCTTGACCATCTTGACCATCTTTGCCATCTTTACCATTGTTTAACATGCTTACCATATTACCAATGTTTACTATTATGTAACTTAGTACACTTTTCTATTTTCTGATTACAGTAGTATTAAAATATTTGAATTTGTATATTTGTTCACTGACAATTACTTTACCATGTTTACAATGTTTACCAGGTTTACCATTTTTTCCATTTTTTACCATCTTGACCATCTTGACCATCTTGACCATCTTTGCCATCTTTACCATTGTTTAACATGCTTACCATATTAGCAATGTTTACTATTATGTAACCTAGTACACTTTTCTATTTTCTGATTACAGTAGTATTAAAATATTTGAATTTGTATATTTGTGAACTGACGTTTGTTTTTTTGATTTGAAGGATAATGACAGATCATTCAGATGATCAACCACATGATTCTGGGGAGGAGCATATTGCTGGTCATACCTCTGGGGATGAACATTCACATGCTCCTATTACGACAAAGAGTTCAAAGGTTGGTAAACATGGTTGCACACGTTTACCAAAATTATCACTTGCCCGTACGCAGGATTAGAGGATAGTAGTTGAGTTTGATGATGATGATATTCCTAGAGGTCCGAATGCCAAATATTTTAAGAGTTTTGTTGCAACTCAGGCTAAGACCAAAGTAAGCATTCTGTATGATGATTGGAGAGGTGTGGATAAAGAGATTATCTCTCAGTTGTGGGAGACGATTTTGGTAAGATCTTTTGTCATTGTTTGACCATTCTTTTAAAGTTTTTGTTATATATAATATTTTTAACCTCTTCTTTATCAGATGACATTCGATATTCCTGACACTGGAGGAGTCAGGAAGAAATGCTTATCATTGGCTGCCAGGAGATGGAGGGATTTCAAATCAACCCTCACATCTGATTTCATTTATGGTCATAGGAGTCATGACAATCCATGTCGTATATATCCTTTTATAGATGAAGACACTTGGAGACAGTTTTTTGAAAGTAGAAAAAAAGAGTCATTTCTGGTAAGGGCAATGTAAAATTTTATATACTATCTTATATAAATGATTTTATTAATTTTTTGTTAATGATTTCTTATTCTTAAATTATAACAAACAAGGAAAGATCATCAGGAGATCCAATCTAAAAATGTATACCCTCATAGTTAATCTCGGGGAGGGTATACATTATTGGAAGAAAAAATGATAGTGGAAAAATTTCAACAACTAAGAGCTGAGTCTTCAAGATCTGGAGAGGTGGCCCCTCCATCCCCTCTATCTAGACATGAAAAATGGAAGAGAGCTCAGAAGGGAAAAAAGGGAAATATCTTTCGGAAGAATCGAGAATCGTAGCTGAGAGGATTGTAAGATATCTATTTAATTTACTTAAGTTAACTTTTTTATTCATATAAGTTTCAATCATTACAGAAATGTTCAATTAATTAATACAGGACTCTCTTGAGGAGAAAAGTTTAGAGGAGACATTTACAGCTACCGGGAGGGAAGATATTTTATTTGCAGCATTGGGAAGGCCCGAACATCCTGGTCGTGTAAGAGGATATCCGACAGGTGTATCGGTAAGAAAAGTGTTTCCACGTTCTTTAACTTCTAACATTGAGGGGGTTTATAAACAAAATAGAATCCTTGGAGGCTGAAGTTCAAAATATTAATGCGACGATGGAAGACAAGATTAGAGATTCGGTGCAGTCTATGTTTGCAGAAATGCAAAGACAATTTCAGACTGCAGCTCCCACTCCTCCACCTCCCCCTGCAGACCCCATTATTTATCCTCCACCTCCGCCAGTAGCTCCCACTCCCCCACCTCAGCCTGCAGACCCCATTTTTTATCCTACGCCTCCGCCACAGCTTCCTACATATTGTGAGTTGTATGTTGATGATTCTCAACATCATATAGTAGCATACGGGTTGGTATATTGTATAGGAGATACAGTTCATCATCAACAATTAGAGGTACATAAACAGAGAGTCACTGTACAGGATATTATAGATAGATCAGCTAGGGTACCAATACCTACAGATGAGGTGGTGACAGTTGGACAGAATATCGACCATTTTTTAGTTTGGCCATCCAGACTTCTTCGACTCATTACCATAGAGGTATGAATGTTATATCATTTATTTTATTTTTTTATTAAAGTTGTTTTATAATTTGAAAACTACTATAATTCTCAATTTTTTTTCACAGGAATACTTCAAAGGTAAAGAAATACTGTATAGACAACAACAAAGACAACAGGCTATGACATTAGATACAGATTCCAGTGGTCTTGACAGATTGTCAAGATAGTCACATTTGTTGTTGGGTTTTTATGGGTTTCCAATGGAATCTCATGTTTGTGGACGTGAAATAAGTGTGGGGATTACAAAATCTGATATCATGGAGCTTTTTACTGGAGATAAGTTGGGCATCAACGTGGTGTAAATTTTTTCCATGTAAGTCTTAACACCTTTTCCCTGTGTTATATTTATTAAAAATGTATACTTATATATGTTTTTTATTAGGTATCTTTATAAAATTTGTGAGAGGAATGAACTGACAGAAGTATATGGATTCATGGACCCGCAATTGATTTCCCCTGAAGCATGTGCATTGACTGAGGAACAAAGAATGGTTTATATTGATGAAAGATTTGAAAAGAATATAATCCAACAATGTTGGATGATGCCTTTTTGTGAGAGGTATGAAACACATTTCTCTCAAATAGTTAATTATCTTTTAACATAAAAAACCACTAACATTAAATTTCCTTTTATCAGTAATCATTGGATGTTAGGGATTTTTTTCCCAAGGGAGAAAGCTCTTTATTGGATATGCTCTGTTCATGGTGATGTGCGGGCAAGTTTTAAGAATATATTGGAAAAGTATGTTTCAATTTCTCAATAGTATTATATATTATAACAAATTTTAAATTTACCCCATTCGTATTATTTTCTAACAGTGCATGGTCCTACTTTCTAAAAAACACAAAGAAATGAAATACAATGATCAAATATGTAAAGGAGAAGGTAAATTTCCATTTATAATTTGTACTTTTTGATTTATTACATAAAAATAATATATTGAATTTACACTCATTCAAAACAGAATTGTCATGAACAACAAGGCCTCATCGAATGCAGATATTATATGTTAAGATTTATGTATGAAATAATAACAACTAGGACAGTTGTGAATTTTGACCTGGTATGATTTCCTCTTAAACTTTTCCATCATATTTCAATTTGATTTATTCATTATACACGTTAACTATCTTCTTTTTCATTTGTATCTTTTTTATGACCCTCAACCCTATACTGCTGAAGACATCAAACGTGTACAAGTGGAGTGGTCAAATTATTTTACAGGTTTCATTGAATTTTAGTTGTTTGTAACGTAAAATGTAATTTTGAATATTGTCGTTTTAATTGTCTATTTAGTAGTTGTTTAGGTTTGATTTAGTTTTTTTTGAAGTTGACAGTGTAAGTTTTGAATGTTATATAAGTGAATGTTTAATTTTGCTCTACTTCTTGTTTTGGTCTACTTTTGATGGTTATTATGGTATGGATTTGGGTCTGTGGGGGAGGGGTTCCCAGGGTGTGGGGGTGTGTTCAGTGGGGTTGGGGGTGTCCAGCGGTCTGGGAGGGTTGTCCGGTGGGGTGGGGGGACAGTCTTGGGGGGTGGCAGGGATGTCCAGGGGTGTGGGAAGCCGGTCCAGGGGTGCGGGAGTGCTGTCCAGGGGTGGGGGGGGGGGGGTTGTCCAGGGGTGTGGTGGGGGCTATCAAGTGGGGTGAGGGGGTGAGGAGGTGCTGTTCAGGCGGGTGGGGGGTTGTCGAGGGGTGTTTGGGGGTGTCCGGGGGTCGGGGGGCAGTCCAGGAGTGTGGTGGGGGCTCCAATGGGGTGGGGGAGGGTTGTCCAAGGGGTATACATGATGGTGGGAGCTCCAATGGGGTGGGCGAGGGCTGTACAGGGGGTATACATGAGGGTGAGGGCTCCAACGGGGTGGGGGAGGGCTGTCCATGGGGTATAAATGAGGGTGGATGCTGTCTAGTGGGTAAGTTTTATATGTTATCTATTTACATGCTTATTTTTGATGTACTTCTGTTTTTGTGGTATGATTTCATGATTTATTTTCTGGTTGATTCTGGTGGAGAGAAGATCACTTCATTCTGTTTAAAAAAAAATTGGGTTTATCACGTCGGTTATTTAATAACCGACGTGATAAAATGCCTGGAAAATAGTTTATCACGTCGGTTATTAAATAACCGACGTGATAAAAGGCCTGGAAAATAGTTTATCACGTCGGTTATTTAATAACCGACGTGATAAAAGGCCTGGAAAATGGTTTATCACGTCGGTTATTTAATAACCGACGTGATAAAAGGCCTGGAGAATGGTTTATCACGTCGGTTATTAAATAACCGACGTGATAAAGGGCTTGGAGAATGGTTTAGCACGTCGGTTATTGAATAACGGATGTGCTAAACGGCCTGGACAAGGGTTTATCACGTCGGTTATTGACTAACCGGTGTGATAAACCCCCTCCCACCGGTTTATCACGCCGGTTATAGAATAACCGACGTGATAAACCCCCCTGCCCCGGTTTTTCACGTCGGTTTTATATGAACCGACGTGATAAACCACGCTCAGCCCGGTTTATCACATCGGTTCTTATAGAACAGACGTGATAAACCACCCTCACCCCAGTTTATCACGTCAGTTATGAAATAACCGACGTGATAAACATCACGATTTTATGCTTTTTGACGTCGGTTTTTAAATAACCGACGTCCAAAACCTTATTTATAACGTCGCACGTATTAACGTCGGCTAGAAACCGATGTAAAAAATTAAAAATAACCGACGTAAATTTTTTTTTCTGCACTACTTCATGTTTCACATTCTTGATATGATTAAATCTTGATATATATAATAGGAAGGAAAAATAACATATCAGAACATACTTGAGAAACTAGGAAATTAACACCCGAAATAGTGAAAATAATTAGAGACTATTAACATGTGATAAAATAATATAATAATATCATATATGATATCATGACCATGAATAATGACTTTATTTAAATTAATAACATTCTTTAAACTATTATGTATTATGTTAAATAATGTACAATTTAATAAGAAGTGTGAGGTAAAGGGTTTTTCTCGTCTCAATATTACTTCTGGGAGATATATGCCTTATTCACCAATTATTTCTTGAGTGTAGTGAATTTATACTAGATTTTGATATATCATATCCCGATTTTTATATATTTATGTTATTATGTGTTTTATTTTATAATTATTTCTTTTATGGGAATACGATTCGACTGACTACAAATGGTAAGATATTTCTTAACTCAATTTTCATCCATTGGGTTAAACTTCTATTTTACTATTTATTTCATGCTAAGGTTATGTGTGAAACTACTTTGTATTATATCATATTCTAGTTCCACTTGTTTTATATAGAGTTATTGTAAATAAACATTATCAATCAATTTTATTAATGATATAATCTGTGAAAGGAACTTTGTTTCAATATCCTTTCATCGAAGCATATTTTTATGTTATCCACCTATCTTCTTTTATGTGGTGTATATAATACTCATTTGTAATTTATATTATGAATGTAATTATTATAAAGATATTATAATTTTATTTTAATGTTATTACTTAATGGGGATTTGAATTCAAATGTTTCAAATTGGTATGGTGCACTTTGGAATGTTTAAAGATTATTTTCTTTAATAAATTCTCAATGATCTCATGTAAAATATTTTCATATATGTCAACATTATTTATTGAATATTTTTCTGAGGATGTAATATAATAATACCATTGATCATATTTATTTGTTTTAATATTAATTTATTGATATCTTTTATGACAAGTTCTTCTAATACAGATAGTTATTGATTATTTTATGGAATATAGATTCAGTTGTAGTTTTATTAGTGTGAGAAATGCATTGGACATAGTATGTTTTTGGTGGGGCCTAATAAAACCCCAAGATGAATTATTAGGTCTCATGATATTAAATTAGTTGGTGAAAAAAAGTTTCTTTTTTCACAAGAAATTTTATACTCTCAGGAGGATAGACCTTGAAACAAATCAGATAGGTTTCTACCCAAAGAATGAAAATTTAATGAGGATAAATATTGAATGTAATTATACTGAGGATCAATCTTGATAGTGTAGACATCTAATGTTATGAATTACTTATTTATATTATTATTCCTTGTAAATATTTTATTAGTTTTAATATACATGGTCATGTTTACTAGCTCAGGGGATTTTTTAAATGGAATTTATATTAGATATTTACCTTAACATATTGATTATTCCATATTTACTCATAACTTCCTCTATACGCTTACCAATACTAAGAATTTGAGATCACCGATATCTTATGTTTTATTTCTCCCAATATTCCAAGATTTTTATTATGATTGATAAGTAGGGTTACACTAAGGGAATTAATGGCACACCTGATGATAATTATTTGTGTATTTTATGTTTTAAAATGTAATGTGGCTTTCAAGTATGTTAGTAGTTTATCAAAACTACTATACTATACAGTCCTTCAAGATTTTATTAATAGTAATCATGACAATGTAATAATGTATGGTATTGACTCTAGGATTCTAGGGTTAGGGAATTATATGTAATATCAAAGGAATTTTAATATAAATCATGGAAACTAGATTTTGGAAATCATGGATGAGAAAACATAACCCTATGACTGATGTTGAGGACAAGTCTAAGTATACGATATCATTCTATAGATTTGTTAATACCATGGATAACCTAGGATAAACCTATGGAACCATATATTGAAAAATAAAATATCATTATTTAGACAGACTATAAATAATTCTTCATAACTATATCTCTATGTTTAGTGTATCTCACATTGTTCCTTGGATTTTGGTCAACAGTTAATATCACCAATGTTATACAAGTAGTTTTTATTCTAATATTGGTGAAAATATTACCAAAGAAAAAAAAATGTTGGATTTACTAAAGAATAAGATGATGAATCATAGTTAATTGTTTAAGAATTAGATATAATGATTAAATTTATTATTTATTTAGATTCACAAATTAGTTCATCAGATTCCCTATGATTATAAGAATATTGAGATATATATATTATAATGCAATAATTCTTATTTAAACTTTCGAAAGTATGAAAACAATCATTATTTTTTTAGGTGACCAAATATTCAGTATGTGACAATATGAGATAAATTACATTATTTATAGAATCTGAAGCTACGATTGATTTTGGAAATTTAGAGAACTCTTGGGATAGTGAATTTGGACACAAGTATTTTGGTTGATTCTTATGGTAAGAATAGATTAAGTATAATTTTGGATATTATTTTTTGACGTTAAATTATGATTTATTGGATAACATCTTCTAACCATTTTGGTTTTAAAAATATTTAATGGTCGAAGGAACAATTTATAGATATTTTGACAATGGTTTTTCAGGAATAAAATTTATCTTGAATATCCATCTTTTGGTTTATGAAATGTAGTCGAAATAGTTAAAAGCAAAATCAAAGATTGATATTATTCTTATAAAATGGAATGTAATCTAGTATGTTTGTTTTATTGAGTGTTTTGTCAAGATAGAAAAATATTACATCAACTCTAGGAATATAAATTAGAACGAAAAATGCTATTTGTTTAATTTTTATATTGAGGAACCAATGGTCTTTTTAACCCATTATATATTTGTGGGTTTTATGGTAGACATTATGATGACTATATTCTCTATCACTCTTCCTCAGAAAATAATAGTTTGATTTCTATTTCATGTCCATGTTTTCACTTTATACTAATGTTCTATTATTTGAAATCATATTTTTGTGGTAACCTTATCATTTCCCTTTCCATCTCATTAAGTGGAAGTTTTAATAATCCTATTTCAAATGCGGGTTTCCAATAAAAGAATTTTCATGTATCGACCTTTGATTTATGAAGTGAAATTTCAAAATGTGAGGACACAATTTATTATAGGATAGGTGACACACCCCGACTTCTAAATATATTTTATTTTTATTATTTTAATATGGTTTTGTAATATTTTCCCATGGTGTGGGCTGATTCCAATTTAAATATTGCATATTTGATGATAAATGATCATTTTTTGCTTAACAATGCCTAGCTCACAAGCAGGGAAAAGTCAAAGTCGAGTGTCTTCGCCAAATAACAGTGCATCCTACTTGGTGAAAAGTTAACTAATTAATTATGGAAATGATAAATAAAGGAAACACCAAATCAATTGTGAAGAAAATAAAAATATTTAAGAGTTGTTTTAACAAATTTTTTTAAGATTATTATTATTAATAATATTTGTAATATTCTTAATATTTTAATTAAGTTATTAATATTATTATTTTTAATATTTTAATTAAGAATTATTATAATAATTATTAACATTAACATTATTAATATTATTATTGTCATTGAGTTTAGGTTTTATTTTTTTAGGTTTTATTTTCCGTTTTCCTTCTTTATTTTTTCTTTACTCCTCTCTTCCTTCCCCCTCCCTTTGTTGTGTCGAGTCTCCTCTCCACAAACCCTAACCGTCATTGATTTGATCTGCCCCTTGGACACTTCCATTGGTTATCACTCCCCTTGTACTTTCCTTCTAGTGGCCCTTGCACCGGTGCCCCAACCTTATAGCAACTCTCGCACTGCTTTCCTCCCCACACACCAAATTCTCTTTCTTGGCTGGATTTTCAGCATGAATTGCTACCAGCAACACCATTATTGCAAAACCGGCCGCCCAGATCCCTCGTTGCAGGTGTGTTCTACTCCGATAATTTTTTTGTCTATTAGGTAGGATTTTGAGTGAGGGTTTCAGGTTTTGAAAGATTCTATTTAGGTATATGTGGTTTAAATTATTGAATTAGGGTCTAATTTATTTTTAATGGTGCTGATTAGGTGAGATTAGAGTTTTACACCAAATTTTGGAGTTTCTACTCCGAGGAAGGTGGTTTCACATGCAAAAATTATTTTATAAACAAATTTTCTTATTTAATTAATTTAGTATACTCTTTAATTAATTTTTTTAGTGTTAATTTTCTTTATTTGATGAATTATTTTACCTACATAATTAATTTGGTTTGTTCTATGATTAATTAGTTTGGTTAGAAATTAGTTTCTAAATGAATTTCATTTTCATTTGATATTTTATAGCATGTTTATGTGAAATAAGGTGCGTTTTTATAAAAACCCATATGGTGGTGTTTAATATCTTTTCATGAATTATGAAATAATCTTATTCAACTGTGAAGGAGGTGAAGGACCCCAGAACACCCTGAGAGGAGAGGGGTGAATCAGGGTGTTAACTTTTTCTTTTTTAAAGTTATGGATTTTGTTCCCACGTTGGTAGGAACTTGTTAAAACTGTAAAAAAATGGAAGAAGGAAGTTGACAAAAAAATTTACTTGGTTCACCAAAAGGGGCTACTTCCAAGGAGCATATTGTTGAAATAGTGGGTGCCCTAGACCCAACTATTATGTGCTTTTGATTACCATATCGTGTATAGAGTTAACTATGCATGATGTCATCTTACCATTATAGTGTAGACTTTTCTGCGTCCACTATTGAAATGGTAATGTCCAAAGATTAATTGTCGTATCGAAAGGTTATAGTAGTTCCCAGGCTATAATGAGAACCTCTAGATACTATGACATTAATCTTAAATATATGTTCTATGGTCTAGATACATCTTACTAATTGGACATAGTAGATGTCTGACCATCAGGTGCTGGGGGCTCATAAGCATTGAGACTTCTTCTCATGAAGTTCGCACTTGGTGATCTCTAGTAGTGAGATCATGAGGACTGACCCGCCAATAGGAACACCACATGTTTTAGGTGTCATTGGATGTTCCTATCTACGATCATGTGTAATGGTCTCCTGACTTGAGATCATTACTAATGTATGTCATTTGATCGCGTACATTGATGCAAGACGAAAACCATGGCAATGAAGTCGTGGCGAGGTAGTTTGCGTTGGGTGCGTCATTGGTGGCATGTCATTGGTTGAATGGTCAAGAAAGGATTTGTCGCTTCTAGGTTATGGAAGTAATATATCTCTGGCCATGTTGATATGGATGGCAGTACCTTTATAAGACCATGGCCATGGCAGTCAAGGGTAAATCCATCCAATTACATCAACAAACAATAAAGCAAGAAAAAGGGCGATGACATGAGAATGCGTCCTGCTTTATGAGATATTATAGACAAAGAGATTATATTACACAGTGCATGTTCGTAGGTTGGTTGTCGCTGCTGTGACAATCCTTATTTCTTCAGGGGCCATGATGGGTTGCTAGATCCCACTCTTGGTCTGTGAATATTATTCACGGCTGTCGAAATAAGGGCCTAGAGGGTCACACACAATAGCGTATTCAAGAATCTGTCCTATTCAGTTGAATAGGAGTATTGGACATAGTGGGCCCCGCCACAAGGGTCCGGGATTTGTCCAGGGTTAAACGATCACCAATGAAATAAATAAATTCATATTATTCGAGTTTAGAATAATGAGTATTGAATTTATTTATTAAATGTATTTACGAGTTTTATGTAAATACATGAAAAAAAAATATTAATTGATGAATATTAAATTATTCAAGGTTCAATTAATATTTGTGGGAGCGACGAGTCCAGTAAATGACTCAATTATTATCATGTGATATATTTTAGTATATTACAAGTAAATGATAATAATATTTATGGCTCAGTTTAGTAGTCATAAAATGTCGTTAATAGTGCGTTAAGTATTCGGGGCTGGCGAGGCGATACCGGGTATTTTAATTATGCACTATAAATAGAAGAGGAGGGGCATTTGCCAAACACTATTCCTGGAGTTTATCTCTCCTCTCCTCTCTCCCACATTCTAGAGAGAGATGCTCTGGATCCAAGGAGCTCGGATGGAGCTCTCTCTCGGGCATCGCTAGCGAAGCGATGCGGTGGTCGTTGGAGCATCGAAGGCATCGTCGCAGATCCGCGCTAGCACCCGGATTACGACGAACGGCGCTCCCGCAGATTCCTTGAAGCGCGTGTGGACGATCTAGAGGAATTCGGCTTCGGATTTTTCGAGCAGCGATCGCCAACGACGAGCAGACGTCGTGCGCGGCTTTGGATTCAAACCAGGTATTTTACAGTTTAATTTTGTGCTTAAAATCCTCCACGCGTGGTCCTCGGCTTTGACCGGGCTGCCCTTCACCGACGTCGGCAAGTTTACGGCGAACGGCGGTGGAAAAATTGTAAAAACCCACCTATTTGGGGCTTCCGCTGCACGCCCGGTTCCAACACATATGCCGAGAGGTTGTCGGTTGTACCTAATTCCACTAAAATTCACTAGCCGCAGATTACAATGTTCGAGAAAAATCTCTCTATCCCAGGAACACTACCTTTACAAAAGTTCAGAGATAGCTCACTACATCCCTCAGGTCACTCCCGTTGACTCCCCCTGGCTCAATACCTTTTCTGAAGTCCTAGTCAGTTTATAGAAGTAAGGGTCTCTTCAAAAGATTATCATTGAAGTCTATGCCTCTGCATAGCACGAGACTCTGCTTGCATGGAAGACCAGTAACGATGCACTTGAATGCACCGAACCACCAAACCAGATAATTAGAAACGTGCAAACAGGTTTCTCTGAAAATTTTGCGCAACACCAAGTTTTACGCGCAACTTCATGTTTTTTGCTCTACTTTAACTTTTTCGTGCAAGCCGGAATTTTTAGCACTACTTGAAATTTTTTGTGTAATTTGGAATTTTTGCGCAAGTTGAAAATTTTCATGCTAGCCGGAATTTTTTGTGCAACTTGAAATTTTTTGTGCAAGTTGGAATACTTTCCGCAACTTGGAATTTTTCACGCAACTTGGAATTATTCACGCAAGACGGAATTTTTCAGAAAATCCTCAAATTTTCACGCAACTCCCTTCTCGCGAACCTTTTACATGCATCAGACCTGATATATTATCTGAGTCTTCAAACATATGGAATGAGGGAGGTCACCTCTTATTTATAGTCATCTCTGACCCCTGCACATAAAACTCTCTGTGGTGTGAAAAACCTATAATTTTGCGCGTAATATTTTGTGCAGGTATCATTTTTCGTGCACATCTTCATATTTTTCGTACAGCCCATGCCCTTTCCATTTTTCAACATTCTAAATCTGAAACACTATTTGTGTGAAAAACCTCGCTCCACTATTTCACGTACTATGTTTTTTTTCACGCACAACCCAAATATTTTTCTCATGGCCCACCTTTTTCGCGCACCACTTCCTCTTTGCGCGCACATACTTTTACCATCAATCCATGTCTTCATTTTCCGATTTTGAGGCTCAAAAATGTGTCAAACACTAGGAAATGATTCCACCTTCAATACTGTTGTCTGCATGAACTGTATGGTCACTTTACTAGCACACATTTTGAACTTCCACTGAGGATTGAAAACAAATACAAACCATACTCCAATTCATGCATAGAACGACCATGGTTCCAACAATCTCCCCATTTGGGTTTCTTGGCAATCAATAAATAAATTCAACAGAACACCAGCCATATGAAAACAAAAAAAATGAAATAATCAACTCATCCAACACTCTAAGTCTATGAGAGCAATGCTTAGTGTAGAAAAAAAGAGGGGAAGCATGAATTGGGATCCTGTGTTTTGGAATACTGAAAGACTCCCAAGCCATTCTCTTAAATTTTCCCCGAAGCATTACAAGTCCAATGTATTCCTTCTTATCATATCACCAAAATCTCATCGTGATACCAAACATGACCTGAATTTATTCCTTCTCCCCCATTGGAAATAAACCCAAAGATCAATATTTGATCATTGAACATCTCAATACACCCCCTAGATAGTATCTCCCCCAGAAACCAACATCATATCCAGAAGAAGATTAAAAAAATTTAACATATCTAGGAAGAGGGGTATTTCGAAACCTCCTTATGCACAAGGAGGTGGCTGAAAATTGAGGTTCAACCAATGGTTTTTGAACACAGCCGCTGATAGTGGCGTGGTCAGGATATCGACCACTTCCTCATCAGTTCCGACATGATCCATTCTAATCACACCTTTCTAAACTTTTTCTTTGCTAAATTGATACCTCATTTAAATATGTTTTGTACGAGAATGATGAACATGATTCTTCGTAAGATCAATTGCGCCCTTGTTATCACATTAAATTACCATTGGTTGCATCACCTCATCACCAATATCTATTAGTTATTGATTCATCCCTAGTAGTTGAGTGCATGCACTTGTAGCAGAGATATACTCAGCTTCAGCAGTACTAAGAGAACTACTTTCTTGTTTCTGGCTCAACTATACAATACATTTATTCCCAACATAGAATTCTCCACCACTAGTGGACTTTCTATCCACTACATCACCATCCCAGTCAGCATTAGAAAACAATGACAATTCACTGTCCCTGCCTGTAGAAAGGTATAACCCAATGTTTTTAGTACCTTGAATGTACCTCATGATTCT
Organism: Viscum album; assembly: GCA_963277665.1. Classification (NCBI taxonomy): domain Eukaryota; kingdom Viridiplantae; phylum Streptophyta; class Magnoliopsida; order Santalales; family Viscaceae; genus Viscum; species Viscum album. The sequence continues at coordinate 16,440,949 of OY728120.1, read as the reverse complement.
TTTAACTTCCACCATATGTTCCTCCTTTGTATTACTCTGAAAGTGGGCCTCTAGGCATGTTCCAAAGACAATATCTGGACGTGTCTCTTTCAGGTATAGTAGGCTCCCAATTATCCTCCTATACATGGTGGGGTCTACAGATGTCCCATCATCATGCTTTCTAAGATTGGTTCCAACTGCAATCGGAGTTTACATTGCTTTGGAGTATTATATATTAAACTTCTTCAGTAGCTCTCTCACAAACGTTTGTTGAGAAATTAAAGTGCAATACTTCTTTTGAATCACCTGTAGCCCAAAGAAATAAGTGAGCTCCCCAATCATAGAAATTTCAAATTTGGATTTCATATGATTAGAAAATTCATCCACTGATTTCTCCCTGATACCACAAAATATAATGTCATCAATGTAGACTATAACCATGAACTGATATTTTGGAGAATTCTTCACATATATATTTTTATCTACTCCTCCTCTTTTGAATTCTAGCTTCTTGAGATAAGAGTCCAGCCAGGAATACAATGCCCATGTTGCCTGCTTGAAACCATATAAATATTTCTTTAGTTTGAAAACCTTTGTTTCACTAGTACTAAGAAGAAAAACCACTGGTTGTTCAATGTAGACTTCTTCTTCAAGTAAACAATTTAAGAATTATGTCTTGACATCCATTTGATATACTTTATATCCTCTATGGAGTGCCATTGCAAGAAAAAGCCTAATTGACTCTAGTTTATCCACTGGAGAAAAGGTTTCGTCAACATCAACACCTTCAATATGGGAGTATCCTTTACATACTAGTCGTGCCTTGTTTCTAATAACACTTCTGTGCTCATCAAACTTGTTCTTGAAGATCCATTTTGTACGAATCAGATTGTGACCTTTAGGTCTCTAGACGAGATCCCATGTCTGATTCTTGTCAATCTGATCTAACTCTTCATTCATGGATTTCAACCAAGATTAATCATTTGTTTCTTCTTCAAATGAGGATGGATCCACAACAGATAAAAATGTATATTGTGTGTTATTCTCATCATCCTTGTTTTTGTGGGTGCACTCCTATGCCCAATTATGTTAGATGGATCAATCTCAGTTATTCAATTTCTCCTATGCGGTTCAGTTGCATTCCCCTAGCCAAGGTTTATTCTTTATATTCTTATTCTAAGTCAACATCATGATGTGACTGGTGAGTGTTTTTTACCCCTTCCTCTATTTCTGTATTTGTATTTTCTCTACGTTCAATTTCTTCCTCACTTTGTACCACATCAGCATACGAAATCCTTGAAGAATTTGTGTTTTTCTATTCAGTGGTCTAAAAATTACTACTTTACACAATCCATCCTAATCGCTTTTTGAAACACTTGTAGGCATTTTTGTTCATTGAGTATCCATGGAATATTCCTTCATCTGCATTTTCACCATACTTCCCTTTATTTCTTTCATTGTTCCTGATGAATCATTTACTTCCAAAAACACAAAACTATTTTAAAAGGGGTTAATTCCATTCCACAATTCATTTGGTGTCTTCGTGTCACCCGTATAAAGTCATGTTCGATTTTGAATATACACTGCAGCTTGAACAACCTTTTTCCAGTAATCTCATGGAATACGACTCTCAATCCGCATAGTTCGTGCCATGTTGTTCACCTGTTGATTCCTATATTCAACAAATACATTTTTTGGAGTTCTTACAGCAGCTACCTCATGTTGTATCTCACTCTTCTCCAGGTAATTTTCAAATTCAATGGAAGTGTATTCCCCTCAATTCTCAGATATCAACACTTTGATTGTTCATCCAGTATCATTCTCAGTGATTCACCGATATGTTTTCATACAGTCAAGCACTTTCTATTTCCGTTGAATGACCATTACACATTCCCCTATTTTGTAATCATCTATGAAGAGGACAAAGTACCTTTATCCATGAGTTCCGTCAACATTTATCGGCCTGTATACATATGTAAGAATTAGATCATGAAGATGAGATTCCCTTTTCTTCACTGGCCGATATGAACTACAGACCAGCTTCCCACGAATAGAAGCATCACAATACTTTTCACGCTCACACTTCTGGTTGGGAATGTCCATGAAAATCCTCAATTTTGATATTTTCTCCATGTATTGTTGATTGATGTGTCTCAGTCTCTGATTCCACAAATTTTTTTCTTCTTCAACAGTCATGTAATAGAAATTTTCTTTACTATCAACCTGATACAAGTTTCCTTCTGTTCGACATCCCTTCGTAACTGAATTGCCTTTGTTTCCCTTGATAGTGAAACCTTTCTGATGAAAAGTAACTATAAGTCCCAAGTCACTGAGTTTACTCACACTGTGTAGATTATGACGTAGTCCATCTACATAAAGGACTTCAGTATTCTTCACCTCTCTATTAGCTAATTCAGTACTTCCACTACCTTTGATTTTTAGAGCTCCATAATTAACAAATCATATTATACCATCAACCTTCCTTTTGATATCCATTAACAAGACAACATTACCTATCGTACGAGACATGAAACCCTTATCCAGAATCTAGGTACTGCTGATTTTTTTAGCTTTTAGGGCCACCTCTTCAAGGTTGAATTTCTTAATTTTATTCCTTTATTTTCATGAGACATTGGATTGAGTATAGAGAACTGATGGAATTTTAATTATCTCATATGTATACATTGGTTCTTCAGAGTCAAAGTGTTTTTCTAGAGGAGAAAACATTTTTATAAGGGTAACACTGTCTTGTTGACGAGATTTGACTTGTCTCGAACTCCGATATGAGGTGTCCAGGTCCCTTCTCAGACAGCAATTAACAACCTTATGAACAAAGTTAGAACAACAAAAACAATATCCATACAAATTTTTTTCTTATAAAGGAATTATGATATGAATTAGTTCTCCTTTTTTGAACTCCCAAATCTTCTCCATTCAGATAGCTTCTTGCCTCTTCACAATAATACATGGTATGGCTCAAATATCCACAGAACTGACTCTCCATGAGAGGAAATTTCATCTCACTTCTGTTTATCCTCATTCATTCTTCGATGGGATAATAGTTTGAGGAAATATTTTTCAAGGAGGCTTGAGGATAATCTTATTTTATTCTTTCAGATTGAATTGGGGGTTTCTGTTTCAAAACATCAGATGAATTTTCCACACCACCCATTTTCAGCTTGCCTTTATTTTGGTTACCTTTATTTACATCATATGAGGACTCTGCCTCACAACCAATTCCACTATTTCCCATGCAGGCATGTCTCTGATCATTTAAAATATTTTCAACTCCATTAGATCCATGTTTTTCTCTCTACAATAGCTCAGCATATAAGAACCTTCCAAATTGTATTTTATTCCTTGATTCTTTTGAAATTGAATCTCTTACAAGTTTACCCCTAATAGTAACAACTTCTTCCTCAAGACGCTCAGTAGTCTTGGAATTTTACCATTGTATGGAGGTCAGGTCATTGATGACCTTTTCCTGATATTTAATTCTCAGCTTCAGATCCACTACATCATCATTAATTTCAAGTATTTTAGACTATACTTTCACCAATTATTCCAGTCATTCAATTTCAGCTTCAAGTTGATCAACATATTCAATTGATTATTCTACAATTGATTTCCACTTTTTGCAACTCTTAAATTTAATCTTAATCTTACGAACAACATCCTTAAGTTGAAACTCAGTAATGTCACTGGATTTAAACTGATTTTCTCCACTAGTATCTTCTGATTTTTCAATAGTGGCCATCAGGGAAGCATGGTTCCTAGTTTTAAATTCTGGTTATTCTTTATCACAGAATTAATTATCATATTCTTCCACTTCACAGACAAAACTCTTCTTTGGTACATTCTTTTTAGATTTGAAGTCTCCCTTTTTGAGAAACCTTTTCTGAGGCTTCTCAATGTTTTTAGAATCTCTATTCTCATCATAGATCTTTCTTAAGCACTGAGAGGAAATGTGACCAACTTTTCCACAATGAAAGCAAGAAAGAGGTAACATCCCTTTGAATTTCCCTTTTCTCTTTTGGAACATATTTTCAATGAGAGAAAGAATTTTTTTTTCTTATCATCTTCACCACAACTATATTTTTATATTTTCAGTTTCTCAATGGTTTTGAACGCCATTTCCTTGCTCACTCGAGTAGTAGCATCTTCTATTTTGACTCTCATTTCATATGACACCAAACTGCACAGGAGGTCATCTAATGAAAGTTTAGAATGATCTCTTTTTTCAAGGGGTGACACCTTTGCATTGCATAGGGGTGGAAGTATTCTTAATATTTTATTTACAATATCAATTTATTTTATTTCTTTGCCTAGATTCTGAATTTCCCCAACCACTTTAGTAATTCGATTGTAGAATTAGTATGAGTTCTCATTTGAACGCATCTTCAGATCATCAAACCTTTTTTATTGGACTTGTAGTTTTGCCTCCTTAAATTTCCTATCTCATCCATAAATATTTTCAAGTTTATCCCACATGGATTTTGAAAATGTGCAACTCATCACCTTTAGATAGATATGATCAAAAAGGGATGTAGTGAGAGCATTCTATGCTTTAGCATCTACATCAAGAATTTTCCTGTCTGCATCAGTCGTAACTAGGACTGTTGGATCAGGGACTTGTATTCCTTGAACAATAGAAAAAAAAATTCCATTCCAAGAGATCTTAGATGAGATCTCATTCTGTTCTTCCATATCTGGAAATTACTTCCCTCAAAGAGAGGGACTCCTCTGACATTGGCTGAATTTTCCATAATGGTAAATGACCGATCAAACACTCATGAACACCCTCTGATACCACTTGAAGGACCCCAGAATACCCTAAGAAGGGAGGGGTGAATTAGGGTGTTTTTTTTAATTTTGTGGATCTTGTTACCATGTTGGTTGGAAATTGTAAAACATGTGAAAAAAATGAAAGAAGGAAGTTGACACAACACTTTTACTTGGCCACCACAAAGGGCTACGTCCAAGGAGCATATGCCGATAGGTTATCGGTCGTACCTAATTCCATTAAACTTCACTAGCTACAGATTACAATGTTTAGGAATAGTCACTCTGTCCCAGGAACACTGCCTTTAGAGAAGTTCAGAGATAGCTCACTACATCCCTTAGGTCACTCCCGTTGACTCCCCCTGGCTCACTGCCTTTGGTGAAGTCCCAGTTAGTTTATAAATGTGAGGGTCTCTTCAATAGATTTGCATTGAAGTCTATGCATTTTCTTAGCGTGAGACTCTGCATGCCTTAAAGAACAGTAATGATTCACTTGAATGCACTGAACCACTGAACCAGATAATGAGAAATGTGAAAACAGGTTTCGTTGACAATTTCGCGCAACACCAAGTTTTATGAGCAACCTCATGTTTTTTTCGCAAGTTCACGTTTTTCGCGCAAGATGTTATTTTTCATGCAATTTTAAATTTTTCGCATAATCTTGAATTTTCGCGCAACATGAAATGTTTCACGCAAGCAAGAATTTTGTGTGCAAATTTAAATTTGTTGCTTAATATGGAATATTTGGCGCAACATCCAATTTATTTCGCAACTTGGAATTTTTTTCACAAGACGGAATTTTTCGTGCAAGCCTCAATTTTTCGCACAACTCCATTTACACAAACCTTTTAAGTGAATAAGACCTCAGATCTTCTCTGAGTCTTCAACCATACAAAATGAGGGGGGTTACATCTTATTTATAGGCTTCTCTAAACCCCATGCACAAAACCCCCCAATGGCGTGAAAGACCTCTCATTTGGCGTGTAATATTTCATGCAGGTATTGTTTTTCGCGCACATCTCCAGATTTTTTTCATAGCCCATGACCTTGCCATTTTTCGACGTTCTAAATCCAAAGAACTATTTTCACAAAAAACCTCACTCCACTATTTCTCCCACCATGCTATTTTTCATGCACAACCCAAATATTTCGCGCAGGGCCCACCTTTTTAACGCACCACTTCCTCTTTGCGCGCACATCCTTTTACGAACAATACATATCTTCATTTTCTTATTTTGAGTCCCAAAAATGTGGCAGACACTGGGAAATGGTCCCACCTTCAATACTGTTGTCTACTTGAACTGTATGATCACTTTACTGGCACACATTCTGAACTTCCACTGAGGGTTGACAACAAACAGAAACCATACTCCAATTCATGCATAGAACAACCATGGTTCCTATAGGTGGTGTGTATTGTGTTTTAGTATGGAGTTCACTACTAAAAAACTACGTTTATCCAGTAAAATTTATTTAACAGTTCTATGTAAATGTGTTGTTAAAGACCCCCTTTTTTAGCACTAAAAATGTGCTGTTAAAGGGGGTCTTTAATAGCACTTTTTTACCGATGTTAAACGGGGTCTTTAAAAATACTATAAAATCACTTTTCATAGCGGACCTTTAACAGTGATTTTTTACAAGCACTGATTAATGATGTCTTTTATCAGCACTTATAAAAAAGTGCTGATGGGGGGGGGGGTGTTTATCAGTGCTTTTTTAGAAGCTGTAATTATCAACCCCCTTTATCACAACTTTTTTTTACAAGAACTAATAAAAGAATACTTCAAAAAAATTATATTTCATAGAAAATAATATATTAATATATAAATATATTTATATTGATATATATAGAAGATATATTTTTTAAAATAAGTTTTAGATAAGGTAAATAAGCATTTACAGTTAATATATAAGATGTTTAGTGAAATTGCATATAAAATAACTAAAAAATATTTTTAATTAATAATTGTCGTATTATTATTTATTAATAATAATATAATATGAATTTGAAGATAAAAAATCATTAAAATACTAAAATATCTAAAATAATTTGAAAATATAACTCTAACATCAAATGACAATAACTTTTGATCCATGTGTCCGTCTGGGATCTACCAAATATCAAATCGAAGCCAAAAATATGATCTAAGCTGTCATGAGTAGGGGAACCCTGTTCACTATTGTTTCTATGAAAAAAGGCTCAAAATCCTTCCAAAACATAGCTTTTATTTGTGGTGCTCCAATATTTTAACGTTTGATGAATTTTATGCCTCATTTATGGGGGTCTTTTTTCCCCTTTTGAGTTGAAACTTAATTTATTCCTATGGTTTACATTCATATTGATATTATGGATTTTAAATTTTATCATTTTTTGTAATGTAATTTTATTTATAATAATATTTAAAACAATATGTACATATTTTTTATATATTCACAAAAAAAAAATTAATTTTATAAATAAATTAATTAAACATATTTACATATTAAATATATTGAATAATATATAAACATATATATAAATATATGAATAATAAAATGAAATGAAATATATTTAAATATATAGATATATAAAAATTGTGAAACCCAATAGTATAGGGGTGTGCACATGAGCCATAGCCCGGTTGGTAAGGACTCTGTAAGTGTATCCAAGTGACCAGGGATCAAAGCCAAGTGGAGGCAAAATTTTCGGAGTATTGTAGCAGTACTATAGCTAGAACTGTAGCAGGCACTGTTTGGCACTGTAGCAGCCAGGAATAAGCCCCCGTTTGGGCATTCGGGTCACCTATTTGGTCCCTCAGTCCTGTAAGACCTTCAGGCCACCCAGGACTTCGGGTCAGTAAGGCATTTGGGCCACCTAAAGGCCTTCGGGCCACTGTATGTGTAGATGCAAACCAGTCAACCTACAAGGAAGAAGCTCTACATGGAGGAGGAGAAAGGAGCTTTCACCATAGCAGAAGATAAATGGATTTCAAGAATGAGAGGGTATGGCACCTGCCATCGGGACAAGCCTGTGCATGAATGGGGATGCCTAGCCGAACAACCATGTGAAGGTGGATGGCTGATTTCACGATGAAGATACTGGGGAGGAGGAGTTCCAAGTAGTTAGTCTGGGTTGTATGTAATGTTTGAAGCCTACGGGAAATGAATTCCTCTAAGGCCTACGAGTCATGTAATACTTATGCCTACGAGCCTTGTTAGGGTTCTACCTCACCCCTTGAATGGTGGATTATCAAAAATCAAACAAAAATGAAGGCCTTCAGGCCATTGGAGGAGGAATAGTATAGGTGTGTGGAAAGGGAATTGATGTACACGCTATAGGTCTAGGGTTTGAAACTCGCTAGGGGCAGGGGTGCATGTAGGAGGATAGGATTATCTAAAGTGATGATAAAGGGGTGGGAGATGTGCTGATAAAATGGTGGGATAGTGAGAAGAACTGATAAAGAGGGAAGTTGGAGTAGGGGAACAAATTTATCTTCCCTCAATTAGTAGATCCTTTATCACTACTAAAAATCCATAATAAAGGGGGCCTTTAACAATGATTTTTTTGAACTATTAATAGTTTCTATCTTTTTGCTGAAATTCGATTATCCGTAATTTTTTTAGCATTGATAAATTCCCTTTGTAGAACTATTAAAGTCCAATTTCATAGTAGTGGTTAGTGTGTTCTTAATTCAGAATTGGTATTTTGAGTGTGGTTTTTCATGTAAATTCTCGTGATACCCTTTTGTAATTGTTTTATAAGAAATTTTTAATTTTATTTATCAAATTATATTAATTATGGGAAACATGTTTGGAGGTTTTTTTTGGGGTGTTTAATATTTCAATGTTGAATTTGTGTGTGAAAATGGTGGGTTTTGGTGTGAGTAGTTCCCTATTTGGTTTGTGTATATGAATATGAAATGTGGCGTGAACTTAGAACTTGAATGATCACTAAGGGGATCCTTAGTAACAAGGTGGGTGGACTAGGACTAGTGTGTTAGTGATTCATGGTGGCTCCGGCTCGGTATCACCTAGCGAGATTGAACACAACTCCAACTAAATATATGGATGATGTTGGGAGACCACTAGGGTTATGGGGATGTCCCCTTCAAGTAGTTCATGCACCAGAATGCATGTTTTCATGCTTCCTATAAATTTTTTCACGAAGATGTGATTTTTTAGGGTCCCATCACTAGCCTGTACCTGTAGGGCCTCTCCCATATTCGATGGTCCGTGATTAATAATTACTCACCTTTGAAATATGCTTTTAATTTTTCAATTCATTAAAAATAAAAAGTTTTTAATTTAAAAATAGGATTCTATTGAAGTTGTTTTCCGTAAAGCTAATTTCCATTAATTTTTTTAAGAATTTTATTTTTTTATTAAAAATTCCTAATTATTTATCAATTAATTTTTAAGCATGACATATTTTTTCAATGGAATCCTACCTGGAATTATATCACAACCTAATTAAACTTTTGATTGTACGTAGATTTGGTAATGCATGATACATGTAAGGGGAATTCCTTTAGAGAGGATGGTTTGGGTTTCTAGTTTTATTTTATGGTGTGGGGTTTTGGAGATGACTTAAGGGCAGTATCCTCATGCTAGGTGGTAGTTTTGGAGTTGGTTTTGGGTCACCCCACTTAGTGGTAGTCATTGGGATTAGTTTAAACTGTGTAGATCAACTCGTAATTTTTTTTAAGTCTTCTATGGTTTAAAGTCATCATATTTAGTTTATTAGTTATTTCATTTGTTTTATATTTCATATTTAGGTAAATCATTACCACATGTTAAAATGTATACTTGGGAACTTGTGCTAGCCTGTGGGGCTAAGGAACACCCTTAGGGCCTTACCACAGATCGGTCCAGGCATCAGTTGGATGATGAACCGTCTTGGTTCATAAAAAAATTGTATTAGAGAAGGTCAAGACCTTGAGTCATTATATTTTGGATGAGCCTAATTATATTGGATCTTATATTATTAGGGCTCATATTTCAGGTTGTGAGCAGGGTTTCTAGATAGAAAACCTTATAATAGACCTTGAGTCTCCATGGGATATCAGGATCTTTGCTTCACTACTCTTTCTGGTGGGACATGTAGGCTGCAGAATGCATGTGGAAAATGGATGGAAGTGAAGTGGTTTGGTTATTTCCTATCATGGAATGTTTTATTTATTTATATTTTATTTTTTATAAATTTTTTTATACCCATATCATTAATGATGTTCTTAGGTGACTATTTATTCTTGTAGTAACATGCCTCGTTGGAGAGTTCCCCTCCTACCACGAGATGAAGGGTGGTGGAAGATTAGGCCATTCATCCAAGAAGACTTCCTATGTAGCTTTTTGTGTAGGGTCATTTGTGTTCCATTAGTGTGGGAAGAGAGGACACATCAAACCCACATGACCTCATCTCCCCAAACATGTCATCAGTGTGGGGCTATGAGGCACTTGAAATGATTTTTTAGGGTGACACACCTTTATCAGTATAGGGCAGGATGTGTGGCTTCCATGTGAGTGTTAATTCAGTTAAAGTGAAGGAAGATGGTGGGATCTCAGTTTTTTGGTCGTGGAAGCAATTCCAGTTTATCTTTTGGGAAAATCTTGTTTAGTGTAGATCCACATGCGAGTAGTCGTTATCAGGCATGGACAAGGAATATTATTAATATGGATCAGGAACCATCTAGATCAGATTCCTGACCTTCAATACTTCGAGGCACCATCATGATTCCATATTTTTTAGCAACATTTTTATTTATGACTGGTGTGTTTGTTTCATTTATTTATTCTTGTCTTGTGAATCTATTAAAATTTATGACCTAGCTGATGTTTTTTTTCAATGGAATTGGTAACATCGTTTTGTAATAAGAAGGAGCAAGGTATCAGGTACTAGTCTTGTCTACTCTCTATATTAAGGGTTGAGATGGAGTGGGATTTTATTGTCGTGGATATGGACCCTTTTTACGTAATACACAGCATGGATTGGCTGGGATGATTTCTAGAACATATGAACTTATATAGGTGACATGTGAGTTTCATGGAACCTGATGGGAGTCCTCAGGTATTTCATGAGGAATGAGATCCTCTTTTGGGTCACACCGGACCTCGTATACTAGAGTTCGGAATACTTTCTTTTCAGTTGTCGTCACTAGCACTAGAGGATGATAGTGGAACTCCTGAGGGTGGATTTCTTCCTATAGTGGATGAGTTCCTAGAGATACTTCTATAAGATTTTTTGAGATTAACCCTAGAGAGTTATGTTGAGTTATCTATTGAATTGGTCTATGGAACACAACATATATCTCTTCCCACATATCGCATGGCCCCCAAATAATTTAGGGAATTAAAGATACAACTAGATGATTTGGAATCTGAAGGGTTCATTTTCTTTAGCATCTCTCCTTGGGCCATAACATTCTTGTTCGCAAAGAGGGTCGATGGATCTCTCTTATTGTGCATTTATTACAAGAATTTTCATAAGTTAACCATCAAGAATAAATACCCTTTCACAAAATTTATGATTTATTTGACCAACTGAAGGGGGAAATGTTGTTTTCTAAGATATAATTTTATTCAAGATACCACCAAGTCAAGGTGAGGGAAGTGACATCCCAAAAATAGCTTTTTGAAGAAGGCACAACCACTTTTAGTATTTGGTCATGCCTTTCAGATAGATGAATGATCCATAAGCATTTATGGAACTCATGAATACATTTTTTCACCACTGTATCATCTCCTTTGTGGTGGTTTTCATGGACAACATCCTGGTCTTCTCTGGATCTAAGGAAGAGCATGAGAATCATTTTCATATCATGTTTCTCACTCTATGGGATCATCACATTTATGAAAAATCTTTACAAGTACACCTTATAGATTAGATACGTGATGTTTCTAGGCCTCAATATTTCCAAGAAAGGGGTTTTACTGGATCTTGATAAGATCAGTGTAGTGATGTCCTGAGAACAACCAAATAATGTGTTTGAGATCAGGAGTTTTTTGGGCCTAAAAGGTTATTAAAAGTGATTTTTGGGACTTCTCACATCTTTCTTCATCTACGACCGTACTCACCCAGAATGGGGTGAAGTTTGAATGCAGCCTAGAGTGAAAGGAATCCTTTGAGGAGTTAAAGAAGTGGTTGACTACTGCCCAAGTGTTGATCTTTCCATAGTTTGAGAAGGGCTACATGGATTATTGTGATTCTTCAGCTATGGACCTCAAGTGTGAGCTTATGGAGGACAATCATATAGTAGATTATGGGTCTCACCAACTCTGACTACATAAGAAGAATTACCTGACCCACGACAGGGAGCTAGTAGTAGTGATGCATACCCTAAAGACATGGTGTCGATACCTTTTTAGGGAGATGTTGGTGGTCTATTACGATCATAAGAGTTTAGCTTACATATTCCCATAGAAGGATATTAATCTGAGGAAATAGATTTGGATTGACTATCTACAGGGGTTTGACTTTGATATCATCTATACCACAGGAAAGGGTAAAGTGGTGGGTGAAAGCTTGAGAAAAAAGTGCCTTGTAGGCTTTGAGGAAGTCTAGAAATGAGTACACTCTGATGGGGATCTTTTCCCAAATGAACATGGAGACCAAAGAGCACATCAGAGGTGCATTCTTGGAGAGCGTCCAGTTGACTCCTTCTCTTATGGAGTTAATTCAGTAGGAGAAACCTAGTGATGATCTATGTTAGTGGTATAGGAAGTTTTTTAAGGGCAGGGAGACTTGTTCTGATTGGTATTCATCTTCCGAGGGGATCTTGTGCTTTAAGGTCGTACAATGGTTCCATATTCACTGTGGAAATTGGTGATGCATGATAGCCACCGGTCTTAGTGGATCATCCATTGTGGTACTACCAAGATGTATTATGATGTTCCTTGATTGTATTGGTTTCCAAGCTTCAGGCATGACATATCTGACTTCATATCAAGGTTATATACAAGTTAGTAGGTAAAATAAGAGCATCAAAGGCCCTATAGTTTTCTTCATCCATTACCCATACCTACCTAGAAGTGGGATGAGGTCTCCATGGAATTCATTATTGGATTTCCTTGTACACATTTTGGAAGGAATTACATATGGGTGGTGATTGACCATTTTACCAAATCATCCCAATTTAGTCCTATCAGAGATATAAATAATGTAGATGAGTTGGGATAATTTTATATTCATGAGGTGGTCAGAATTATTGGTGTTCCATTAGCGATTTTTTTGAGACACCCCCACTTTACAACTCTATTCTGGGATGGACTTAAAACAAAATTGGGGTCACAAATCAAAATGGGTCTGGAGTACTATCCTCAAATTGATGGTTAGGCAGAGTAGGAAAACCAGATTCTAGAGGACATGCTTCACGCAAGTGTGTTAGATTTTAGAGGATCATGGGCTAGACTTTTGGGGTTGGTCAAGTTCACTTATAAAAAAATTTAACAATCCTCTATTATAATGGATCCTTTTGAGGCACTCTATTGTTAGACATGTTGGTATACTTTATGGTGGGCTGAGGTAGGCGAGGCCTAATTTTTGAGATCGATCCTTGTGCATGAGATGTCTGAGAATGTCAAGTTGATCTGGAATAAGTTTCTAACTTCTCAAAGTCACCAAAAATCTTTGAAAATAAGGGGATTTTAGATCTTGTGTTTTATGTTGGTGATCCGGTGTTCGTGAAGGTGGCCTCTCTTTTAGGTCATCGTCATTTAGGTATGTAGGGAAAGCTAATGCTGAGGTATGTCGAGACTTTCTTGATGAAAGAGATGATTAGCACGGTGGAATACAAGTTATCTTTATCTTCACATTTGAAATTGATTCAACAAGTATTTCATGTCTCCCAATTTAAGAAGTATAATCCACATCCGTCACATGTGTTGAATTGGGAAGAGTTGGTGATGGATCCTGATTTATCAGTGTTTGAGAAGCCAGTGCAGATAGTGGATTCCCAAGAGAAGGTTCTTCGTGATAAGTCTATTCCATTTGTATGTATCCTATAGAAACATGGGAATGATAAGAATCAGTCTTAGGAGTGGAAGTCAAGTGTTGAGTAGGATTACCCATCTATATTCTTTAATAAGGATTCAAGTGTAATGTTTTAGGGTGGAAAGATTTCTTGGTGGGAAGAATTGCCACACCAATACATTTGAAACAATTTTATTTTTATTATTTTTATATGGTTTTCTAATATTTTGTCATGGTGTGGTCCGAGTACGATTGAAAATTTTCATCTTTGATGATAAATGAGGGTTTTTGGATTAACAACGTCTGGCGTAGGGGTAGGGCATGGTCTAAGCCATGTGGATTTTACAAATCATTATGTGTCCTACCCATTGAATTGTTAACTAATTAATTAACAAAAGGAGAAATAAAGTAAACAAAAAATAATATTAGGAAAAAAATAAAATGATTTAATAGTTTTTTAAGAATAATAATAATATTTTTATTATTATTAAGACTATTATACTATTATTGTTGATAATATTTTAATTAAGTTATTATTATTATTAATTTTGTAAATATTTAAATAAAGATACTATTAATATAATTATCAACCATATTATTATTATTATTATTGAGTTTAGGTTTATTTTTTAGGTTTTATTTTTCATTTTCTTTTATTTTTTATGTTTCTATTTTTGTCTTACCTCTCTTCCTTCCGCCTCCCTTCATCATGTCCTGTCTCTTCTCCCCAAACTATACATGATGTTGCTTTCCTTCCCCCATTGGCCACTTTCCTTAGCTGGTGCTCCCCTACACATTCTTTCCAGCAGCCCTCATATTGGTGCCCCGACCTTCTAAAGACACTCACACCACTCCCACTTCATCATGTATCTTGTCACACATCCCTTCCCTCATGATGCCTTCCCATTCTCGACTAGATTTCTGATGCGTCTCACTTCTTCCAATTCTCTCCTTGTGCGACTAGATTCTCGGACCCCTCGTTGCAGGTGTGTTTCACTATGGTAGTTTTTTTCCATTTGGTAATATTTCATGTTCAGGTTTCATGTTGTGTATGGTTCTATTTTGATATATTTGGTTTGAAATCTAGAATTAGGGTCTAACTGAGTTTTTTTTGTGGTGTGGATTTGGTGTGATTGGAGTTTTCACCAAATTTTGGAGTTTCTACACCGAGGTAGGTGGTTTCGTGGGAAAATATTATTTGATGAAAAAATATTCTTATTTAATTTATTTACTATGTTCTTTAATTAATTTTTTTGGTGACAATAGTTCTTATTTGATGAATTATTTCACCTGATTAATTAATTTGGCATATTCTATGATTACATATTTTTGTGTGAAATTAGTTTTTAAAGTAATTTAGATTGCTTTTGATATTTTGTATTAGGTGTAAGTCATGTGATGTGAATTTTTGATAAAAACCCATACTGTGTTGTTTAATAGCTTTTCATTAAGTGTCCAATTATTTTATTCAACTGTGTATGTGGTGCATATTGTGATTAGGTATGGTGTTGGAGTGCGCTTAATTCAGAAATGGGATTTTGAGTGTGGGTTCTCATGTAAAGACTTGTTCTACCCTTTTGGAATTGTTTTATAAAAGTGTTTTGATGGTTTATCAAATTATATTAAGGATAAAAAACATGTTTTGTGGCTGTTATGGGGTGCATAGTATTTCAAAGTGGAATTTTTGTTTTCCAATGGTGGTTTTTGGTTCGTGTAGTTCCTTGTTTGGTTTGGGAATATGATCATGACATGTGATGTGAACATGGAACTTGAATGATACCTAAGGTAAGCCTGAGTAACTAGGTGGGATGATTAGGACTAGTGTGATAGTAATTCAAGGTAGATTTAACCTGATATCACCTAGTGGGATTGACGATTACAACATAATAAAAATATATGTATGATTTTGGGAGACCCCTAGGGTTACGTGGATGTCCCTACTATTGGCTCGTGCATGAGAACATAGGTTTCTGTGGTTCCTATACAACTTTTCCCTGAGATGAATTGTTTTGGGGTCCCATAACTAGCTAGTACCTATAGGGCCTCTCCCTTAATTGGTGATCTTTTTTTAATCTACGCCCACCATTAGGACATGGTTTGAATTTTGTGTAAATTTTAAAAGAAAAAGTGTTTTTATTTAATTTTTTTTTCATTTAATGTTGTTTTCACGCAAAATTCTTTCCGTTAATTTTTTTAATAATTATTTTATTAAACATGCATGTTAATTTATCAATTATTGTTTATTCATGAAATATTTTATAAGTGGAATCATATTGCGAATAATCTCACACCTTACTTTCACCTTTGGGGGTAAATAGATTTGGTAATGCATGATATAGGTAAGGGGAAAGCCTTTATAAAAAATGGTTCGGGTTGATAGTATTCTTTCTTGGTACGTTGTTTGGGAGACAACTGGAGGGTGGTGTCCTAATTCAAAGTGGTGGTTTTTGAGTTGGTTTTTGGTCACCCCACCTTTTGGAAGTCTTTGGGTTTAGTTTAAAATATATATCATAACTCTGATAAATTGTTAGGGCTTATTTGGTTTGGAATTTTCAGATTTGGTTTATTAATTTTTCTCATTTGTTTTATATTTTCATATTCGGTTAAATCGTTCCCACATATTAACAAATATACTCCGGAACGTGTTCTAGCCCTTGGTGATTGGGAATGCCCTTTGGGACTTTATATAGATAGGGGCAGACATTGGTTGGATGAAAACCCAACTTGGTTCATGACAAGAGAAGAATATAACACCATATGATTTTATGGTATGTCTCTTTTTTTCCTTGATAACTTATGTAACACACAACAATGAGCTTAAAAAAACAACTAAATATTATTATTTAAATTTTACCATTATATCCTAGTTGTTAAACTGGTAGTTATGAATATTTTTAAGTAAATTAAGAAAATATATGGTTTATAAAAATATAATATGAATTCATTGGTTACCAATTAGTTCGAGACAACAATTTAATCCATTTGAATATAAAGGATATATTTTTAATTTTATGCTTCCAAAGGAATTTTGTCTTAATAAATTAATTTAATTACAATTAGTAAATTATAATAGGGAAATATATATGTTATATATTAAATACGTTATTTTTTTATATTCATGCTATATAATTTGTATGCATAATATATGAACAAACACAATTTTATGAATTAAAATATGTATTTCTCAAAATGCATTATTACCGTCTTTTAATGGAGAACCTATTTTAAATGAATTGTTTTAAAATTTTATATATTTTTTTCAAAATAAAATTCCAATTTGAAATTGAAAATCAAAAATTTACTTACATTAATTTATTTGTATTTTTATGATAAGTTTCAAATTTTGATGAATCGTGAAAAATCATAAATTTTAATTCAAAATAATTTTTTTCATTGAAATAATTTTTATTGTTAAATTATAATATTTACTAAAATTAATGTATAATTAGATTATTTTTTTATTATTTAATCTAATGCATATCATTAGAATCAAATTCACTTTGAATTTAGATGTAAAAACCTTTTAATCTTTTGAATGTTTTCACTATTAAAACACATTTTCTCATTCGGTCAACGAGATTAATTTTAGAATAATTACTAAAACTTCTATATATTAAATATTTAACAATGGATTTAATAATTTTAAATATTGGGACCAAATTATTTAAATATGTTTTTTTTATTTTTAGGCATATAAATAATAAATTTAGTATTATTTTAATAACCATAGTTAAGGATAAAACATGTAATTAAGGGTAAAAATAATATTATAAATTGACCATAATACGCGTCTGAATTTTATTTTAAGAGAAATTTATTTCTAAAATAAGCCTTAGGACAATTTCATTTCCTTTTTGAGGCACTTGGATAATGTTATGTCTTTTATAGTATTTTATTTTAAGAGAAGTCCAATATTTCGTACTCTTGTTTTAATAGGTATTAATTTTTTTTATATTTAGTCATTTGGAGAATAAATTCAACTATAAATATTAATTTTAAATATTAAATGTTTATCTTAAATATGGTAAATTTTTTATATTTTTTAAGGAAATTTATAATTAAATTAAAAAGTGACACAATGACGATGTAGTGATAGTTTAATTAGTGGAAGATTAAAATAAATGATATTAAAAATATTAAAATAAATATAATTTGATAAAATTAATGTCATAAATGAAATTTATAGATTAATTATACTTATTAGTGATGATTTATAATATTCGTTTCACCGATATCATGTTGTTATTCCTGAATGGCCCGAATGCCTTCATTTTTTATTGGTTTTTGATAGTCCCCCTTTCAAGGGATGAGGGGGAACCCTTACAAGGCCCGTAGGCTGAGAGATTACATGCCCCGTAGGCTTAGGAGATTACATGACCCGAAGGTCTTAGGGAATTCATCCAGACTATCTACAAGGAATTGCCCCTCCCCAGCATATGCATCTTGATAGTATCTCTCCACCTTTGCATTACCGTTCGGCTAGGCTTCTTGTGCAAGAACAGGATTGTACCAATGGCATAGTCAAACCCTCTCATTCTGATAATCCATTTGGCTCTGCTCTGGTGAGTGAACCTACTCTGAATCCATATCTGGGGCTGCTCCTTTTTTGTAGTGTGTCTTGGTCCTGCATTCATGTGGCCCGAAGTCCTTGGGGTGGCCTGAAGGCCTTAAGGTGGCCCTAAGGCCTTGAGAATCAACTGGGCCGAAGGCCTTGGGTGGCCCAAAAGCCTTACAGGACCCAAGGACCAAACCGGTGGCCCGAAGGCCCAGATGGATGAATAGTTCTGGCTACTACAATACCGAATAGTGCCTGCTATAGTACTACTACAGTGCTGCTACAATGCTGCTACAGTAACCAGAAATATGCCTCCACCCGGAAAGGCTAATGATTTTTTATAATAAATAATATTTTATTAAATGAAATAAAATTCATTAAATATAAGAATTATTTAAAATTATTTTTTTGAAGTTAAATATTCCATAAATGGTCCATTTATGTCTTTTTTTTCATTTTATAGTAACTATATTAACCCTCAAAGATCAAAAAGCCATGTTGTCACCATAAGAGTAAAAGGGTTTAACTAAGGGATTAAGATGAAAGATAAGGGAAATAATGTGACCTAAACTTGTATAATTTTTATTGAGATTATTTTTACACATACACATGTTATATTTGAAATAACTCACTATATATCCATTTAAAATAGAAAATTAATTTTATTAATTTAATAGTTTGAAGGTTTCCAAAAATACCCCTCACCTAAATTATAAAAGGGAACCTCCTATCTCACTACCTCATACCACTTTTAGACTTATATATTAGGTTAAAACATCCCAAATAATCTCCCAAATTCCATATATTCATCCTAGAGGCCACCATTAGGGTATAAATCTATCAATGGAAGCCCTTTCATGTAAACCAAAAAGAGAAACCCAAAGAAGAGGTAACATATTTTCTTAGGCTCTTAAGTTTTATTTCCATTGTACACCCCCTATAATCACTTTATTTTATGATTATTTGAAAAATAATGTATCATAAATATACATAGATTTTGTTATGATTATTTTTTGACCTAAAATTACACACAATTTCATCTAATGGGTAAAAACATTCTGTTTATGTGTATGTAAAATTACAGCCACATGAAATGTTGATTGTTTGTTTCTTCCATTACAACCATCAATGGTTGGGAATTATGATGGAAACTTTATTTATATATGTTAGATATTATATTTATTATGTATTTATTATTCTGTAATTATTTTATGACACATGCCCTTATGTTTTTCATTTTGTATAAATACAACAACATCATTTGTGGAAGTCTGGAGAACCGCTTTCGCAAAGTGAGGTGATTCGTTCACATTATACATGAAATGTATAAAGAATAGTTTTAACAATAATATTTCATAAATATTTCATAAATATTATATTGGATTTATAATATACATATATATCATTTTCTTTTCATTGTTTTAATATAAAAAATAAATGAAAGTGGCATTTATGCATACGTTCGACCTAGCGTTTCCATGAACAGTGAATTTCATTTCTTATATCAAAATATTATTGATTATTATAATTAAATATATTAAATATATATGATAATTAAATCATGGTTTACATTATTGGGATGATGAAACAATTATCTAAATAATTGGGTAAAAAAATAACATGTCAAAACTTACTCGAGAAACTAGGCAATTAACGCCCAAAATAGTGAAAATAATGATAGACTATTAACGAGTTATAAAATAATTTATGAAGATCATATATGATATATTAAATTTGAATAATGTTTTTTTAAAATTAATAACATAATTTAAATCATTATACATGAGGTTAAGTCATATATAATAAAAAGGAAGTGTGAGGTAAGGGCTTTTCTTGTCTCACTTTTACATTAGTGAGATATATGCCATATTCAAAATAGTTTTCTTAAGTGTGGTGTATTTATACTGGAATTTGATATATCATATCTTGATTGTAATTATTCTAATGGTATTTAATGTTTCATTTGATAATTATTACTTCTATAGGGAATATGATTCAACTGATTACAAGTGGTATGATATTTATTAACTCAATTTTCATTCATTGTGTTAAACATTTATTCCAATGATTATTCCATGATAAGGTTATGTGTGAAATTAATTTTTATTTTCTACTATTGAATTTAAACATGTTGTTTTGTGGAATTACAATTAATAAACATAATTTAACTATTTTATTGATGATATAATCTTTTAAATGGACTTTGTTTGAATATCCTTTCTTTGAAGCATATTTTATGGCATAAAGAAATCTTATTTTATCAGGTGTATATACTTCTCATTTGACAAGTTATATCATGAATATAATTATTCTCAAGATATTATGTGTTTTACTTAATAATATTACTTCTTGGGGATTATAATTCAAAATTTTCAAAGTGGTACATGAAACTTTGGAATTTTTAATGATTATTTTCATCAATTTTTTTCAATGATATAATTTAAAATATTTTCATCTATGTAAATGTCATTTTTTTGATTTCTTAGGATGTAATATAATAATACCATTAATCATGTTCCTTTATTTTATAAGGAATGTATTGATATTCTATATGACTAGTTATTACAATATGGTTAGTTATTGATTTTGTTAAGGCATGTTGATTCAGTTGTATTATTTATTCATGTGATGAATGTATTAGACTTAGTATGTGATGGGTGGGGACCTTTCTAGCCTTTAATGGCATCTGTAGGTCTAATAAGATGAATTCAGTTAGACAAAAATCCTTTCTGTTTTTTTCCAAGAAGTTTTAAATTTTCAGGGGGACATATCTTGACACAAATTAGACGGGTTATTATCCACGGAGTAAAACTGTCATGAGGATAGATCATGAAAGTAAATATCTTGAGGATAGTTCTTGATAGTGTAGATGCCCAAAATTATTCATTCTTCCTTTATTATTATTATTATAATTAATCCCTATGATTATTTTATTATTTAGAATATCCATTGGGAATTTTCCTAGATCATGTGATTATTTAAATGGAATTTTTATCAATTATTTACCTTAACATGTTGTTTTTCCATATTTATTCACAGCTTCCACCATACACTTACCCTTACTGAGCATATGAGATGACCCCACTTGTATATTTTATTTTTCCCAGGATTCCATGATGTGTATTCTGATTGATATATAGGGTTCCACTAATGCAATTAATGGAATTCTCAAAAAAAATTAATTTTTTATTTTATTTTCATTACATGTAATGTGGTTTTCAGGTATGTATGTTTTTTGAAAAGAATAATAAACTATTAGATCTATTTTGATTTTATTCCTAGTAATCATGCCAATATTATAATGGAAGGAACCACTTCTAGGGTTCTGGGGTCAGGCTATTAAAAATACAAAGATTGTATCGTATATATCTCAATACATTGTTTTATAGTTATTTATGGTGGTATAACAGATGTATAAGGGTATTATGCAGTCACTAACCATACCAGTATAGAAATAGGAGAACATTACCATTTATTTCATTATAGTAATTACTAAATATTCTAAAGGTTATAGTTCAATGTTGTATTTAGTTTACCACCATAAAAAATCAAAACTATTAATTTCTATTCAAGAATATTTATCACTTGGTAAACCATAAAACATATTCAAAAAGGAAGTTGTGATGCTATTTATAGTACAAATTTTGATTATATTGGATTGGGATATAAGGTTTATCTCGATGATTTGGATAAGTATTTAAAAATAATTGGTTATAGATATGAGATTCAAAACATGTTATCATCATCAAAACGATCATCAATTAAAATGGACTATTCAAACTCTAGAGGATATGAGGAGATCTTATTCAATGTATTTCTGAAGAGAATGATATCAACACATTCTCTTGGTAGAGTTCTTATATAAAAATAACTTCCATGATATTATTGAAAGGGAACCATATGAGGATTTATATGGGAATAGGTTTAGAACTCCTAAATGATGGGATGATGTTAGAGAGCATAAGATTCTATGATGTGATCTTACTCAAGAGGTGTTAAAAATGATTCAAATCAATCTGTAGAATATTTAAATCCCCAAAGTTGATAGAATAGTTACATTGATAATAATTAATGAGATTTAGAGTTTGAAGTTACAAATAATATATTCTTTTTAATTTCACTATGGAAGAGGGTTATGTGATTCCAGAAAAAGGAAAATTCGATCCCTAGATACACATGACTTTCCAAAATCCTTGATCATATGGGCATGGTAGCTATTTACTTTTATTTCCACTAAACATCTCCAAATTTTATAATGTATTCCATATATAAAATTTTAGGTAGAACATACTCAAACCCTAAAATGTATAGAAAATAGATATAGTAAAACCCAAATATGATCTCTCCTTTGAGGAACAACCAATGAAAATCATGGATCATAAAGATAAAGAACTAAAAAATGTGTCCACTCAAAAAGTTAATATTTTATACTGGAATCATAATTTTGAGGAAGAAACATGAATTATTGATGATTTAATTAATAAAAATTACCCTCATTTGTTTTTATTCAATTAATTAAATTCAAGGGAAAATTATTTTAATGGAATAGGAATTAAAACCTTGATATTTTAGTATGCATTTCCCATTAAATAAATACCACAAGTTCAATATATTTCAATACATGAAACGATGAGTTAAAATGAATCATTTTATATTTCATTAAGATAAAATATTAAAATGAATGATAAACATTAATACATTATGATAGTTCAATATTGAACATCATTAATAAAACTACAGGTGGAGTAAAACCTTATTGAAAAAAAATACCAAAAACTTCAAATTATTATTATTATGTTTTTAATTAATTATTATACATCTTTTGATAACTACAAAAACAAGGAAACACATTAATAATACAATAGAAATTTTTATAATGAATTAAATAAAAAATATTAGTGACTCTAGAGATGTAAGTAAGGCCATATATAAGAATGTTATATTCCGGTTATATATATGGTCATTGGATATATAACTGTTAGACATATAGATGTTGTACATATGGCTATTGGATATATGATTATTTTTTATTATAATATCTAATGGGTGAATTTCTATTTTTTAATTGTTAGTGTCAATATAAAATTAATATAGTTTACAATTAATAAATAATTAAAAAATTAATTGAATATAATAAATGATAAATTTTTATTAATTTTTATTTAATTATTATTATTATTATTGAAAAAATAATGATTTGACGTATTTTTAAATTTCAATGAAACATTTTAATAATAATGGACTGATAAAATTAAATTTTTATAAGATAAATAATTTATTTTTGTGGGGTGTGATTAAAATTATTTAATATTAAAAGGGGATATTATTCAAAGAAATGATTTTTTAAGTTTTATTGTTTTATATTAATAAATTATTTTAATATTTTTAATGGATAAATCCAATAATGTGTTTCTTTTGATAAAAATATATATTAACTCCCATTTAATTAGAAATTTATTTGAAATAGTTTTAAGAACATATAATGTTTAGAAATTCATTTTTTTATAAAAAAAGTTTTTTTATATGTGATATGTTTTCATTTAAAATGTAAATTTATTATATTTAATTTTTTTTAGAATAAATAGTGTCAAATTTTTTAATTTTTATATAAAAATCAGGTAAGAAGGAATATTTCATTTTTATACACAAAAATAATTTATCAAGGAAATAATTGAGTTACCAAGGTATGGGTAAAACGATGTAAAAATTGTTAAACATATTTCTAAAGACATAAAATATCATGGATACTTATATCTAACTTGCTTTTTTGGGTATACCTGAACTAAATCAATTATTTTACCAATTTATATCTAATTTATATTAAAAATAATGAAATTATACTTTATGTAATAAATGTTTATGTAAATTACACTAAAAAAAACTTATAAAAGACCCCTATAATACCCATCCAAAACACCTCATTAACTTTTAGTATACCTTGAATACATACCTATTTCAATTATCCTAAACCCTTATTATACTTTTGGTAGATTCCTATTCCATTTAGGAGGCCTAAATCCTTTATATTGAAGGAACCCACATCAAGAAGTAGTGAATTCATCAAAATAAGGATACATGTTCTTCTATGACATTTTTTGTCACCTTTGTTTTGATGTGATCCTTGTTTTAGACCATATTAATTTTAGATCAATGGAAATATGTTCACTGGAATTTTATTTAGTGGTAAAAGGATGAACCTAGTGTGAAATTAATTAAATATACTCTCTTCAACAATTGTAAAGTCATCAAAAGTTCATATCTTATGATGACTTAAAGAGAGGTCTAGAATATAGAAAAACAATCTAGATGGAATTCACTTGTGGGAAAAACTTATAATTGTTTATTGATACAAGTGGTTAAGGTCAAAAATGTTATGAGTAATAAAAATGACACCCAATATGGATGACCATCCATGAAAATGGAAAAGCAGTGTGACAAGAACTACTAGTAAAAGTTTAATATAGAAGGAAGTGGGGTCCAACCTTGAATAATCTATATAACGAATGTTTAGTGCACCAGTGGAATATAATGTGTATTTGAGATTTATAGAGCAATAATAATTTTTTAATGAAGTATTACTGATTGTGATTATTTTTTCAATGTAATTATTTATACTTTTTGTAATATAATAATGTTGAATTTTTCCTCCTATGCACATAGGACACAATTTTTAAGAACATCAATATCCTATGTTCATTTACTTTTATAAATTATTTTTCTTTATGAAATATAATTTATATAATTTTGTTGTTGTTGATTACTTTAATGCATGTATAAAGCCAAAATAGTTTTTTATCTATGGCCTAATTATTTCTAATTTTAGGAAATATACTATAAGGGGATGACAAGTTTTATAGGTTCGGTTTTCCATTACATTGATCCATGTAGGAGATCATTTTGTTAATTTTAATTATAGTGCATTTATTGATAGTATAATTGATGCAGGTTTCATGGGAAATTTCTTATCAAGTGGTATTAAATAAATGTTTCATGATCAAGTTTCTTCATTCCTATAGAATCTTATAAATTTAATTAAATGAAATAATGATCCAGTTCAATAAATTTAATGGATCAGATTTTGGGTTTTAGAGAAGAAAATATAATATCACCTAATTTAAAAGGACTTAGAAGTTATAATCTTTGAAGTGAAGTGAGTACTAGTTGAGAAAGAATTATAAGGAAGGTTGGATAGAAATTAATTATCCTTGGTACAGACATAATAATAAATTTTTTCCCTCAACATTTTTGAGAAGAAAACTAAAATAGATGTTCTAGAGGCCTTAGAAGACACGTGTGAAAAGCTAATGAAACTTAACATTGATTCCATGCTTATTTTTTTTCATTGTAATTATGTTTATCATATGGAAGTCCATATAAGAAGCATGTTAATTAATTCAATATGATATATCAGTAGTTTTGACCGATAAAGATAACCTTTGTTGATAATGTATAGAAAATTTAACTATTGTATTCATTACCAAAGAGTTGGGATTCTGTGGTTACAAAATTTTGTAACAACCAGTTTGGTTTCTCACAATATCTATAATCTATTCATGAATAAATAACTATAGAAAATATTAGTTTAGGTTCCAACCTATAGTTCCCTTGACACTAACAGATGGGAAAGGTCACCCAATCAGAAATATACAAAGAAACCATTAGAACAAAATGTTCCATGAAAGAATCTATAGTAATATGTATGGTCATGAAAAAATCTACTAGATGTGTAGAAAGAAATTAAATATAAAAAAGGATTGTAAGAGGCATACTAAGAACAATGAAAATACATCAATGCCTTGTATTTCAAATTTTATCAACACAATAAAAGATACCATTCATTATTTACTAAGTGTGAATACTCTGATAGATTCTTGGGAAATTAACTCCTTAGCTTCTTATAATTAAATTTGTGATTAAATATTATTATAAAATTTTCTATATAAAATTTCTAGGAATGTTTCATTGGTGGATGGTGAAGACCTATACATTTTAATAATTTGAGGTGTCAATATATGCATAAAGAATGTGGGATTATTGATGTTATTGGAATCTCTTCACATATCTGGTTTATAGAGGTTATTTTGGTTTTAAAATGGAATATATTGGCTATAAAACAATACTTTCAAATTTTCTATGGAAGGTTACTTGAGGATTAATTAAAATTTCAAAGGGAGTGAAGGGTGTGACCCTTTACATGAACTAAAATTATAATGGAGAGGTAGTTTTGGGAAGTATAAATTCTGATGATTCTGAGGTATGTATCTATAGGGTCAGTATCCTTTGTGTAATGAAATTGAAATTTCTTCAGGATAAGGGAATAATAAAGATTTATGATACCTAAAAAATAGATTATGGGAGTCTTGTTATGGGAAATATATGAAGAGTGTCACTCAAATTTAATTTCCAGAATCCTAGGAACTAGAAGATAATGATTGTACACCCATATTATTGGGTATCTACTCCTATTTATTCCTATAATAATGACCATTAAATTATTAACTTCATTGATGATTCTAATTGGAAATTACGGATTAAATTCATGAAACATAATTTTGATGTAATTTAGCTATTTAATCTATGGAATGAATTGGAAGAATGGGAGAGAAAATAGAATTTGAAGTGCATCTAGAAAGATAATGGTAGTTATACCGAATTAATATTTTGAAACTTATTCCATAATATAAGTAATAATTCAAGGGAAGATGGTTCCCCAAATTCCAAATAAAAATGATTTTTTTTAGAAGGATGAATTATATTTGATAGAGTGGGATAGAAGCATGATGTTTCACTCAAGAATACCTAAGTCGATTTGGGTAGAGGCACTCCAGACAATGTCATGTCTCATCAAAATAATTCAAACATAAATAGTTGGGTATGAAATTATAGTGTAACTGTGGTTCAGAAAATTAATCGTTTTTCAACAACTTAATATTTTTAGTATTTTGTAATTTGTACTTGTAAATTCTAACGACAAGTAAAATCTTGATTCAAAATACACAATGTGTTTTTTCCTTTGTTATGGAGATAATTGTTTTATATCAATTGTGGGATAGTGAAGGAAAAAAAATGAACATCAAAAGATGTTTTTTAATTAAAAGGATTTTGGGAAGGATTAGTACTTGCAGAGTAGAATGATTAAGGGAAAGAAATTGTTGAAGTCCAGTTGTTCAGAGTACATGTATCTCTTAAAAACAAAAGAACTCAGATGAGGGTATATAATTCACCATAAGTATATAAGTAAGACCATAATAGTGACTAGAAATCTCTTAAGTGGTTGATGCACAAGTGGGAGTCCCAGAAGTGTGGGATATAGATGATTGAGTACTATAAGTTTATGTATTGGTAGAATAATTAGATCAAAGAATTTCAATTCAGTTGAAGCCATTGAGGATATCAACCAAATTTAAGAAACCAGTTAAGTGGCATGGTATTGATATGAATTTTATACACATAATTGATGTTGGATAACTTGAAATTATAGAGGAATAATCTACTCTTAGTGAAACAAAATAGTGGGAGTTATCTCTAAATTAAGATATGGAATCATTGAAGTCCAAAAAAACATTTATATTTCTAGGAATCTAGATAGTAAAAATGAATTTGTAAATAAGTGGGTCTATCAAATTATGTAAGAGGTTGATGTGAAGATGTGACAAAAATATTGTTTGGTTCTTATGGTTTTTTAACTGAAGGAATGATTTGATTTCTCAAAACTCCTCTCACTAATTTCTAAACTGTATACCATTTGAGTATTTATCTGTATGGTGGAATCATAAAATATGAATACTGAGTATATGGATGTTTATGAAACCATCCACAATGGTGAGTAAGTGGATTAAATATCCATGAAGCAGCCAATTGGTGTACTAGATTTTGGTAACAATAATTTGGTATGTAGATTTCAAAAAAGGTTATAGATCTTGAAACAAGCATGATGATAGTGGAAATGGAAATTTGATGTATTTATTTCAAAAGAAGTCTTAAATATATGTAATTTCAATCAATATTGTTACACGAATCAATTGGAGATGTGACTTTCATCATTTTTCTATTGTATGTTGATGACATGTCACTTATTGGAATAAATGAATAATGGTTTCAAAAATTTTAAAAACATTCGAGATGTTTCAAGATAAAAGATCTCATGAGACAAAATAAGATATTGAGGATGAGGATATAAATTGATAGGAAGACCATAACATTGATTTTATCCCAGAAGAAGTATATATATAAAATCATTAAAATTATTTTCATGGATTAACAAAAAATAATTAATTCTTATCTTATTAGAATATTAAAACTATCCAAGCTGTAAGAACCATAAATAGAAGAAGATAAGTATAAGAGGGAAAACATTCCATTTATTCAACTATTAGAATTTAATTTATTAAATGATAAATGATTTTCCAGAAATAACATTTATAGTGGGAGTTGTAAGTTGATTATTGTGTATCCATGGAAAGGAACATTGTGAAGTCATCGTATGGATCCTTCAATATTTAAAAGAATTGAAATAATAATCTATTTACTTTGAGGAGGATGATACATTATATGTTTTTGTTGATGCTAACATTGCTAGAGGATAAAATACTTTGAAGAGTACAATATGGTTCATCTTTACTTAGAGAGGAAGAAAAACTATTTTCATATAGAAACTGGTGTATATTCTTTATATTAAGTATAAAAGAAGCTGATTATGAAGAGGCTACAAAAGATGGGTAATATATGGTTTGGTTAAAGAAATAAATTAAATGAATTATGAGAAATTTAAGAATGTAAGATTATTTTATGTAATAAAAAAATTAATATTCCCTTGTATAAGAATATGGTGTTCCATAAAAAGATTAATGAAATCAATTTAATGTGACATTTCATCAGGAACATGATGGAGGAGAAAATTTCAGACCCCCAAAAGACTGTTGGTGACAAAAATATCATATAAAATTTCACTTAGAATTTATATCAGTAAATTATTATGTAGGATTCACCTCATTGGGGGTTGAGTGAACCGAATAAGGAAAAAGTGGAGAAACACTAATACTATAATAGAAGGAATGATGTTTACTGAGGTGGGTTATTTAATTTCCCTAGAACTTGTCTTTATGTGAGAGAATGTTGGTATATAAATCATTGTTTTAGACAATTCTTTCTTTATATAATTGAAAATATGTTCACCATAATTTTTGTCAATTGTAGTAGGATGGAATCAATGTGAAAGAAAGGTTAATTCCTCTATTTCAGTGGTAGTAGGTTCATCATATATTCATATCTTATGATGAAATAAAGGGTGGTCTAAAATGTAATAGGAATATGTAAATGGAATTCGATCGAAGTAATATTTTATAATTATTTACTGATGCAAGATGTTAAGTTCAATTTTATTTTGGCTGATCAATAGTGAAATTCCATATAGAGTATCCTCTATGAATATTGGGAGGCGGTGTAACAAAACCAATTAGGTGGCATTTTCTATATAATGAAGTGGGGTCCGACCATGAAAAATGTAAATGAGGAATGAAAAATGTAATAGAGAAATATATAGTGCATCAGAGTTTTATGGAGTTTTTATCATTCTATTATGAAATATTACTAAAGGGTTTTTAGTTGAATGTAATTATTTGTACATCAGGTAATATATGAAATTTAATGTTTTTCTTCTTGTTCATATTGAAAATTTTCACTAATAATTTTAATATCAATTGATCATTTACTACTTTATGATATTTTGTTTTATGTATTACCAATACTTTAATTTAATTTTCATTTACTTTTTCTTATAAGGAGTGGGAAAGGTAGACCAAACGTAGTGGGTAGGGTAAAATGTGTTATAATTCTAGTACACTTAGTCAAAGGGGAGGATAAGTTATGGAGGTAGAATTTTGCACTATGCTAATCTGTGTAACAACATTTTTTGGTATATTGGATTTAGTTTTGGTGGTTTTCTCTATAGTACAAATAATCATTTATTGTGGTTTATTTCCCAATAAACAAGTCATCCCAGCAATTTCAAAAAATCATTATCCAATATAATGATATTAAATTAGCATCATTATATGTTGCAACATTACTCCAATAATCCTGGAGGTGGTTCCTTCTACCATTAAACTATCATAATATAAAAGGAAACACATCTCAATAGACCAAATAGTTTAGTAGTCTTAGTAAACTAGATACGTTCATAACTCCCATATTAAATTTGAATACAAACAATTACAACATAATATTTTTTATTTTTATTCATCGAGAATAACATTATTATATATAGTTTATTCCTACATATCAATCATAGTAAAACTCATGGAATCATTGGGAAATGAAACAAAATAAGTTTTTTCAAAAAATTATATATAAGGGTTATGTACCGTAAAATCTATTAGTAATCATTAATGATAATCAATATGATAAGTAAAAAAACTAAACATATATTCCATTAAAATAAATAGATAAGGAATAATCAATATGGAAATGTAAATAACTTATCATACATTCCATTTAAATTAGTAGATAAGGAATAATCAATATGTAATGGTTAATAACAGAGAACAGATTCCATTTAATTAATAAAATTAGAATGAAATTAAACTGTATATTTTTTCATAGTGAACTTATCATCGATAACCATAACCAAATTTTGAATGAAGGCAATTCTTAAATATTCGATGTCATGTATCAGGAAAATGAATCTAGTACCATCAAGACCTTTAAAAATACATATTAATGTATATGAAAAATATTATTTAATTATTGATTGACTAATTTGTCTCTTGAGACCCATTGATGAATCGATTGGCTAAATTATAAAAGGTCCCACCAATCATATTAGGTCCAAATCATTCCTCACATGTCTAATAATTTATTTAATTCACAAACAATATGCCTTATCAAATTTTCATATTTTGGGAAGGATACAAATTTATAAATATTTCTCCAGTTAATCAAATTACTTTCAAAGGAGACACTTTATGTAAAAATTTTATATAGTTTAGGAAATAATTATATCCCTAATGAAAAATGAGGAAATTTAGGGGAAAGATAATGTTTAATGGTCATTGGAAAGGGAATTACTCAAGGTGAGGTTAATGATTACCAAAATGATTCAAGGAAGTGAAGGTCCATACTATCCATGGTTAAAATAATAATTATCCATCTAAAAGAATAATAATTATGGTATCAATATTACATATATCAATTGGAGTAATAATTATGACTGTTTTCATTGATGAAAATAAATATAAAAAATATATCTAAAAAAATTCTCAAGGAATATATTATCTTCATTTTGAAAAACATTTTGGATTAAAATAATATTAAAAATCACACATAAGAATATTTTCTTATTGTTTTTGTAAAATTTCAAATGAATCTTAAAATAAATGATTTTAATTAATTATATAAAATTTAAAAACAATATTCCTTTCACAATGTAAAAAGTTTATAAAAGTAAAATGTTCAGAAAGAGATAAGAAGTATCCATTAATATTTTTTTTATAAAAAACAAATTGATAATTTTTTTATATAATCATTTGAAAATGATAAATAAAATATATTGAATTTTTTTTAGAAAACAAGGATTTTGTAAGAAAACATATTACTGAACAAATAGAGAAATAAATTCACATATTATTAAAATATTAACTAAAAAATTTTACGTACTAAAGAGAGGGAAATTGGAAGAATTACATAAAAAGATAATTGACATATAGAGGATAAAAAAAGTAATTTTTATACTAAAAAATTTTTAAATAATTTTCCCTATTTTAAAATAAAAAATAAAAACTATCGATTTGAATGAGATTTTGAAATAAACCCTTAAACAAAATATCATTGAAGTGAGAATTAATCAATGAATTTATTATGTGAATCAACTATAAAAAAATAGAAAATAATTATAAATACAATAATATACATTATAGATTCATTATACACATATTCATATTATATTAATGATAACATGGAAGTAATATATCACAATGAAAAAAATTGGGTTATGAAATTATTTACAACTAGGTAAATTTTTATTAAAATCCCCTTAAATTAAATAATTATAATTGAAACATAAAATAAAAATAATAATGAATTAATTAATATATTACAAGTAAATGGGAAGTATATACACAATATAATTGAAATTATGTGCATAACATTATAATGTTCCTCAAAGAAATGAAATTGAGATGAAATCCCTTACCTCACACTTTCCTTTGGGATGTACTTGATTTAACCTTGTATATAGTGGTCTTTAACATGTAATAAACTTTAAAAGAATAATATTATTATTTAAAATATCAATTATAATATTGATTAACATATTATAACCTATTTGTTAATAATATTTAACTTCTTTCACACTTTTGGGTGTTAATTACCGTGTTTTTCGAGTATATTGTAACTTTTTTTCTAATAGGTAGATCATGATTTCATCATATCTAAAAATTTAAAACATGATTTAAATATAATTATTTTAATTATATATTTATTAAGAGTAATCCAAAAAATTTAGTGATAAGAAATGGAATGTACTATTCATGGATACGTTAAACCATACGTATGCATGAACATTGCTTCCATTTTCTTATCATATTACAAGAAATAAAATTAAGTTGAATAAACTTATATTATAAATATAGTATTATATATATTTCTTACAAATCACATATTTTTATTTAACCCATTCTTAATACATTCCATGTATAGCGAGAACGAATCACACCACTTCCCGAGGTGGTAGCTCACCGTACACACGTGTGACAATATCATATTCCAAAAAAAATGGAAGGAGTGAAGGTATGGATGGTATAATATTTAAATAATAAAAATAAAACTCTAAATATAATATATTTAATATATAAAATAAAATCCACCATTATTTCCTAACTTGAATGTTGGTAATGGAAGAATGAACAATATCAATTCACAAAGTAGTAGTCTTCTGTACACACATTTATTTATTTCATATAACAATTTATTGAAGTGTGTGAATTTTTAGGGATTAAACTTAACATAAAAAAATCTAATAATATTAATTATACCATCATTATTATATAATCATGTTATAGGAATAATTGAAGCAAGTGGAGAATGAAATAAAATGAAATCACTTTTTAAAAAATAGAATATCTTATTCTAGATATCATTTTGGATTGCACAAAAACCTTCAATGGATTGTTTTATTCTCAAATTATGTATTCTAGGATTAGGGGAGGGAATTTTGGAAGTCATTATTAATATTTTTTTCAATCCATTTTTCATTAGATATTTGAATAAGTGAGGGGATGAGTTCCCTTTTATTGTAGAGGAGGAGTGACATTCTTGTAAATACCAAAAAATAAACACAATTGGGAGTTCTTAAATACATGATGTGCCAAAAATAATTAAAATATATCAATATAAGATGGTTTATGGTCGAAAAAGAATAATAAAATTGGGTTCGGATAATTTTCTGTGTCATTTTCCCCTTATGTTTATAGTTTAGTCCCCTAGTAAACTCTTTTTTCTCTTAACCACCATGATTAATTTTAACAGTTTTCAATATTAATTATTGTGATAAATTATGTTTTTCATATTATAAATTATAAATTATTTTTATTCCAAATATTTAATATATTTTTCCAAATTTAATTCACTTAAGGGGCCCAAATTAATTTAAAATTAATCCTGCAGACGCTACGCGGAAGTGGATATTTTAATGTGATAATGTTCAAAAGTTTATTACCTTTTTATATCTAAATTCACAATCAAATTGATTACAGTGAACAATATTATATTAATATATATATATAATAGATTTAATTTAATTTTTAAAAAATATTAAATATAATTTAACATCATAATGTATTCAGACTCCATGTATTGTCTCAATTTAAATTTCATATTTTTCACAATTCATTAAAGAATGATATTTCTCTGAAAAGTATAAAAAATTTAACCTTCAGTAAATTTTAAATTACGATTTAAAAAATAAATTTTATTTTTTCATACAATATTTATAAATGTTTAAAATTTACTTTTACAACAATTTCACCATTAAAAGGCAGCCAAACTGCCTTTAGAAAAAAAACATCTTTTTATACGTATAAATTAGATTTGTTTTATCTTATGATTAAAAAATATATTGTATGAATGAAAAAAAAAATTTATGGAATATATAATATATAAAATCAATTATTATCCTTCAATAATAGTAATTAATTTATTTTATTTTTGTAAATCACATTTCGAAGCATAAAAATAGTTTTTTTGTGAAAAAATTCATGTTATAATATGTTGATTTTTATTTTCATTTATATCCAATTAATAACCAATAAAATCAACCATCTATTTTAAGAAGTTACATAATCCTAATTATAACTTCATATTTAATGGCTATTATATGATATTTATTTCAAGTAATATTATTGATTGTGTTCGGTGAAACATAGTCTTGCGTGTAAAATAAGTTGTTGAAGAAACTCGTTGTTGTGTGGGTCACAAGCTAACATAGTATTGTGTGAATTGAAATCTATAGAATATATAAAATATATTTAGAATAGTAAATATATAATAAAATATCTAGTGGTTATATTAGGTTTCTATTATTTCCATTTCATGTTATACATGATATCGAATAAAATCTTATTCTTTTATAATTTGCAAGATGTTACATTCTCCCCATCTTAAATAAATTATGCTATCACAATATAAACTTGATATTGGTAAAAAATGGTTTCCTATTTTATAATTTATTATTTGAAATCCCAGATTGTGAGAAAGGTTGGTAAGATGACTTCTAGAAAAGAGATAATGGGAAGTACCATCTTCATACGGAACAACACATAACTAGGATTCCATGTAAGGGAAAATCTATAGAATTTGAAAATATGGATTTGCAGGAAAAGTGTAAATAATTATAGGGATAAGTTGATGTCATTGTTCAAAAATAAGTGTTTGATAAATGGAATTTTGAGGGCCTCAAATCCATATATATATATATATATTCTGATTTAAAATACAATCTGTTCAACCATAATTAAGGTATTAGAATAAAAAATTTTATATCAATTTCCTAACATTGATTAATTATTTTACTATATACGAATATAAGGAAATTTACATACTTGATATGATTATATTAAAAACTTTCATTCTTTGGTTGTACTTTGATAAATTTCAAATTCATCAATTACTTCATGAAATTAAGATCCAAAAAATATTATTTTTAATCCCGAAGCACTAAAATTCACATTTAATATGTCATAAGACCCCTAAAAAACTCATTATAATTGTATTTGACTATTTTCCAAAACCAATATGTTTAATATCATAACCTATAAAAGAAAAATAATAATAATAATAGTTCATTATTAGTATCTATTCATCATAAGTTTTAACAAATAACAATGACATATTGAACATTACATTACATAGGCCAGAGGTAGGCATGATAACCATATAATTATTCAATCATGGGTTCAAGCCCGACCGGATCACCAGATATGATAGGCTTTCACCTTGAATTCATGTTTTCATTTTTCAAAACATTATTAATATAATTCCTTTAAAATTTCCAAAAAGTATTATATACATACTTGAAATGAAATTAATCATTAAATAACCATTTTACTAGGGTTTTTAATACAATCTTTTTTACAATTTCTAATCATATTATTTGTATATAAACCTAAATGTTTATCAATAACATTAATCTTATGTT